>CM056593.1:13406249-18936249 GCA_029721435.1 Gymnothorax reevesii | reverse complement strand
TTTGGGCTTGACCCTTATGCGGAGAGATTTTTCCAGTTTCTCTGAATCTTATGATGATGTTATGCACTGTCGATGATGAGACCTTCAAAGCCTTTCTAATTTGACATTGAGGAGCATTGTTTTAAACTATTCCACAATTTTTCTACGCAAGCCTTCACAGGTTGGAGAGCCTCTGGCCATCTTTACTTCTGAGAGATTAAGCCTCTCTTAGACATCCCTTTCATAGCCAATCATATTACACATCTGATGCCAGTTGACTTAATTACTTGCAAAATTTTCTTTCAGCTGATTCTCTTGTATATTAAAGGCTTTTTCAGCCCTTTTTTTGCCTGGGTTCCAACTTTTTTGAGACCTGTTGCAGCCAGAAAATTTGAAATAAACTCATAATGTGGATGAAAATGTAAAATGTCTCAGTTTCAACATTTGAAATGTTATATATGTTCTATTGTAAATAACATTTTGGCTCGTGATCTGAAAGTCATTGCATTTTGATTTTATTCACAATTTGCACTTCGTCCCAACTATTTCGGAACTGGGGTTGCACCATGAAGTGATCTTTGAGGTGGTTATGTAAAACTTCCATCACTTGGCACGGATATTTATACTCCATTCGGCTCATTCAATTGACAAGCGCCTTCATCCGATTAATTAGCACAAGCCTGTATAAACCTATAATGTGAAGATTTCAGCTTCAGGTAGCATTTTTGTGATGGGCTTGCCAAGACTAGGGCTTATTACCTCCACTCACTCAGCTTTATGAAATTCATTAAAACACACCAAGAAATCCAAACACAAAGTTTGTACGTTCCTGAGGAAATCTTATGACTGTGATTCAGTGACCTTTGCGTAGCTGCTTTAGTCACTTTGTCACGGGGTTTTGTTGTGAGGATGATTTCAGATGCTACATTGCGTGGCCAAAAGCATGAGGAGATCTGCTCATCAATACCCCATTCCTAAATTGTGGACATTAGTATGGATGTCATCCATAATCTCCATGCTTTTGGGAATACCTTCTATTATTTGTTAGAACTTTGCTCAGAGGACGAGCTTCTATTCCAGCCAGAAAAAGTAGCAGCAGGGTCACGCAGTGATGGCAGATCATTCGGCCTTTGTAATACTTTGTAATATCTGAGCTAAATTTACCTTCACCTAATTCCCATTTGTGCCCCCTACTTCAGCCAACATCTCAACCTAAATAATCCAGTGAAGCCAACTTTATTAGTCCCTTTTATGCATTAAAATACAAAACCCAAAACCAGTGAAGTTGGCACGTTATGTAAATCGTAGATAAAAACAGAATACAATGATTTGCAAATCCTTTTCAACTTATATTCAATTGAATACACTGAAAAGACAAGATGTTTAATGTTCAAACTGAGAAACTTTATTTTTTTTTTGCAGAATTTAAAACTTAGAATTTAAAGGCAACAACACATTGCAAAAAAGTTGGCACAGGGGCCTTTTTACCACTGTGTTACATCGCCTTTCCTTTTAACGACACTCAGTAAACGTTTGGGAACTGAGGAGACCAATTTTTGAAGCTTTTCAGGTGGAACTCTTTCCCATTCTTGCTTGATGTACAGCTTCAGTTGTTCAACAGTCCGGGGTCTCCATTGTCGTATTTTATGCTTCATAATGCGCCACACATTTTCAATGGGAGACAGGTCTGAACTACAGGCAGGCCAGTCTAGTACCCGCACTCTTTTACAGCGGAGCCATGCTGTTGTAACACGTGCAGAATATGGCTTGGCATTGTCTTGCTGAAATAAGCGGGGGCGTCCATGAAAAAGACGCTGCTTGGATGGCAACATATGTTGCTCCAAAACCTGTATGTACCTTTCAGCATTAATGGTGCCTTCACATATGTGTAAGTTGCCCATGCCTTGGGCACTAATACACCACCATACCATCACAGATGCTGGCTTTTGAACTTTGCGCCTATAACAGTCCGGATGGTCCTTTTCCTCTTTGGTCCGGAGGACACGACGTCCACAGTTTCCAAAAACAATTTGAAATGTGGACTCGTTAGACCACAGAACACTTTTCCACTTTGCATCAGTCCATCTTAGATGAGCTTGGGCCCAGCGAAGCAGGCGGCGTTTCTGGGTGCTGTTGATAAATGGCTTTCGCTTTGCATTGTAGAGTTTTAACTTGCACTTGCAGATGTAGCGACAAACTGTAGTTACTGACAGTGGTTTTCTGAAGTGTTCCTGAGCCCATGTGGTGATGTCCTTTACACACTGATGTCGATTTTTGATGCAGTAGCACCTGAGGGATCGAAGGTCACGCGCATTCAATGTTGGTTTTCGGCCTTGTCGCTTACGTGCAGTGATTTCTCCAGATTCTCTGAACCTTTTGACGATATTACGGACCTTAGATGATGAAATCCCTAAATTTCTTGCAATAGCTCATTGAGGAATGTTGTTTTTAAACTGTTCGACAATCAGCTCATGCATTTGTTCACTAAGTGGTGACCCTCGCCCCATTCTTGTTTGTGAATGACTGAGCATTTCAGGGAAGCTGCTTTTATACCCAATCATGGCACCCACCTGTTCCCAATTAGCCCATTCACCTGTGGGATGTTCCAAATAAGTGTTTGATGAGCATTCCTCAACTCTCTCAGTCTTTTTTGCCACTTGTGCCAGCTTTTTTGAAACATGTTGCAGGCATCAAATTCCAAATGAGCTAATATTTGCAAAAAATTACAAAGTTTACCTGTTTGAACATTAAGTAACTTGTCTTTGCAGTGTATTCAATTGAATATAGGTTGAAAGGGATTTGCAAATCATTGTATTCTGTTTTTATTTACGATTTACACAACGTGCCAACTGGTTTTGGGTTTTGTACGTTCATCAGCTCACTGCACAGTCTCATTTTATTATGATGTGAGGTTTTACGAAATGAACCAAGAGCAAACACCAGTAAAATGCAAAAAGGAGGCTTTATTTCTGAAGGGGGAAACCCCCCAACAGAGCAGGCGACAGTACAAAGTCCACAATCCAAAATCAGAATCCAATGGGCGAAATCCAGAGTCATTCACAGGGCACCAATCACAAAAATCATTGTCAGACAAAAATGGGTCAATAAACAAGAATGCGACAAAGTACAGGGAGAAGGCAAAGCTCGAACAGACATCTAATATACATTTCCGGGTAACCACATGACTAGGGAACACAGGTGCAATCAAAGGAAACAATAATCATGGAGAGACACATTAGGAACAAACTAATTACATGAATTTGGCCGTAGCCAAATCCCAGACAGGGATCACAAGGCAAACCTATAGACAGACTAACAGCTCCAGTCACGGAGTACTAAAGTGTATAGATTAGAGAAAGGAAAGTACAAAGCAGTTTGTGGAGACCCACAGAAATTGCAGCAGAGATAATTAGGGAAAGGCAAGAGGCGGAGACTAGAATAGGGTGAATGCTGACAAATAGTTAGTCAATTAGTAAGTGCAGCTATACAATCCCGAGCACTCATTCGTAAGTTAGTCAAAATATACAAGGTTAGTCTTGGGTAGTAATTCACAAAAACAACAGACTGTTGGTAGGTGTTAGTAAGATAGCAAAAGTAAGCGGGAGGAAGAACACAAGATAATGAAAGAAGATTAAAACCCAGAAACCAATAAATCACCCGAAGGAGTGGCAGTGGCACGCTAAACAAGGGACCGTGAGCAAATACAACACTCAAGACAAGACAGGGGAGACGAAGTGCAATGCATGGAAATGGAAACATAGCTACGAATAAACAGAACTAAAACATGGCAAATAATAAAACATAAAATCAAATGACCAAAAACACAATACATAATCAGAGGATGGTCAGACATGAGCAGAGGTCGCTTAAACACATGGGTCAGACAAAACATGACACTAGACCAGGCACAGAACTTGAAACACGACATGGCAAAAACATGGAACATGGCACGGCAAAGACAGAATCACAACACATGACTACTAAAGATATTAAGATTCATAAGTCTTTCCTTAAAACTTTAATTGGAACTAATTTGGTTGCCCATCCATGAACCTATTCCAGAGCCTTTATACAGTGGGGTGCAAAAATTTGGGCACCCCTGGTTTAAATGTCAATTACAATTAATCTCCAAGTGATTGAAAGCAAATGTGAACACTAAATGCTACAAAGTTAAACACTACACCATTCTGCAAATTTAAAAGCAAGGTTTCTTTTTATTTTAATTTTTCAGAGTTTTTACATGACAAGAAAGGAAAAAGGACCCGGTGCAAAAGTTTGGGATCCCCCTGAATAAACAGCGTAATTCCAGGGTTGAACTATATATTCTGAAGTAACTCCATGCCTTCAAAAGTATCCAACTGTGGTGGCGGTTGTGTCTGGTGTTAAAAACCATGGGTTCCTCTAAACAGTTCTCCAAGGATGTCAAAATCAAGATACTTCACTTCCACCAAGCAGAGGACTACAAAAAACTCTTGCAACGTTTCAAACTACCCATTTCTACTGTCAGAAACATCGTAAGAAAATGGAAAATAAATGGAACAATTGAAGTCATGGCAAGATCTGGAGACCAAGAAAAACTTCAGATAGAATGGCCCGAGATCTGGTGAGAAATGCTCAGAAGAACCCACGCATCACTGCAGAAGAGCTGCAAAAAAGAGTTGCAGACACAGGTCTAGTCGTTCACAGGACAGCAATACAGCGTACATACCTTAAACAACAAATACCTGCATGGCAGAGTTACAAGAAAGAAGCCTTTCCTACAACCTCAACACAAAATTAAGTGTCTGAAGTATACAAAAGAAAGCCCCGAGAAACCTCAAGCCTAGTGGGGCAATGTGCTTTGGACTGACAATTGAACGTTTTGGCGACAACCAAAGAAGGTATGTTTGGAGGTAAAAAGGGTAAAGCATTTGTAGAGAAGAACACGTTGCCAACTGTTAAGCATGGAGGTGGATCCATTATGCTTTGGGTTTGTGTAGCAGCTGGGGGCACAGGCAATATAGTGCTGGTGGAAGGAAGAATGGATTCCACCAAATATCAGACATTCTAAAGGCTAATGTTCAAGGTTCAGTCCAGAAATTGAAGTTGAAGAGACATTGGGTATTCCAGCAAGACAATGACCCGAAGCACACCTCAAAATCCACCATGAAGTACCTCCAGGAAAGACGTATAAAGGTTTTGGAATGGCCATCACCGTCCCTAGACTTGAATATTATTGAAAATCAGTGGAGAGACCTCAAAATCCCGTGAATGCAAGTCTGAGGAATATCTCTGAGCTGGAGGTGATCTGTCAGGAGGAATGGGGGAAAATTCCAAAGACAAGAATTGAAAGACACTCGGCTAGCTACATGAAGCGTTTGCAAGCTGTTATAGCTTCCCGAGGAGGAGTAACAAAGTACTAGCTGACAGGGCCTTTTTCCTTGCTTCATTATTTTGAAACAGTAAAAAGTAAAAATCTATTCCTGCTTTCAAATGTGATGAAATGTGTCTTGTTTAACTTTGTGGCATTTAGTGCTCAGGTTTGCTTGGAGATTAATTGCAACAGACATTTAAACCAGTGGTGTCCAAATTTTTGCACCCCACTGCATCAATGATACTGCATATCATGCTCCTGGAGATCTGTGATCTTGTTGGTTTTTACTTAGCAATTTAGCTGTTAGAATAAGTTGTGCTTCGTCAGGGATGGAGGGAAAACCTACAGGAGGTAGATCTCTGTGAGCACAGTTGGTTGCCGCTGATCTATATTTTTCTTGTAGCGCAGTTTCCAGAAATACAGTCAGTACTCAATACCCTTGTTTCTGCCAAACATTTTGGTTCGGCACAGTTAAGCTCTAATTTTGTGTTTCCATTGTCAAAAGCTGCGAAGGTACAAAAAGAACCAATGCATTCAATCTTATTTTCATTATGCTTGTGTTGAGGTACCTTGCACACTGACCTGATACTAAAGGGTGGCTCTAGACACATTGCTCTCCCTTGGATTAGAGAGAGCTAAGAGCTGGATGGAGCTCTGAGAAATGAAAAAGTGTTCCAGCTTGTTTCTCAGGGCATGGCTGACGACGGCTTCAGCCGCACGTTCGAGCAGTGTCTTCGTAAATGCCGAGCAGTGCCTTACTCAGTGTAAAATGCTCCAGTGCTATTGAAGAGCCTAGTGTTAACATTGCTTCAGTCACAAAATGTATATTTTGAGAAAATCAACTTGGGAGACTACGAAAGATGTTTTCCCATCCTTCCAGGAGGATCAAACAGCCAGAGTAGTGTAAATGAAAAAAGCTCGCAAAAGCTTTACTACTCTAAACCAAGTCTATTTACCGTTAGTGTTCACACCTGTGTAATATCACCTTACCTACTTTAATTAAAGAGCAGTATCTAGGGTGGAACCGCAAACCAGACCTAGGGTTTAGGTACCAATCACTAAAGATTAGGCACCAGTTCTGAGGGTACAATTCTGAAATTTTTTGGAGGAAATGCGACTAAAACTATAGACGCGATCGTGACGATTTCCAATGCCGGACTCTTGCTGCCTATAGACCAAGATGTGGCGGCAAAATCAGATCGTATTATATTAGGCTAGCAGTGACAGAGCGGCAGCTCTTTCTCTGCGTAACAAACATTACTAAGCCGGCGCTCTCCATCTCAGACTAATTGCTCTTACAAGGGCAGTGGAAACTCTTAGACTCCTCTCTCAGTGTAAACCTCACATGGTTTAGCATGCCAAGACAAGCTCTGCCCAGTTCTTTGTACTGCAGACACTCACCCATTTGAGTGTTGATTTAGCTGCGCATTTTCACATCCTTTTAGAAATCCATCGCAAAACAGAGCCTTCTCATTTGTCGTTCCATTGATTTGCACGTCACGCTCATTTGGTCAATAGTGCAAAGGCTTCTTCAAATATTATCCCAGGTGCAGGTCTCTAAGAGGATGACCAGGGGTGCATTTCCCGAAAGCACAGATGCAAACTTACATAGTTGGAGCCATTGACAGTGAATGGACGAACTATGTAAGTTGCTAACATGTTTAGAGCCTAACATAGTTAGCAACTATGCTTTTGGGAAACGCACCCCTGATTGCTTCCAGATGTGATTGGGGTGACTTCTTTGCTGGCGATATTCAATGAAGAGGTACACTGCAGTACCTTAAGCATCTTATGAGGAGTCATTTCTGTGTCACTGCCATAATCCAGGTAGATGACATTGGCCACAAGCACATCAAGGGTACGTTTCCCAAAATCACAGATACTAACTTGCATAGTTGGCTGACTGTGAATGGACAAACTATGTAAGTTTCTAACTTAGTTAGCAACTATGCTTTTGGGAAACGCACCCCTGGATGTTTATCTTTACAAGGTTGCTAGCTAACATTTTGGACCGAGGATATCAGCTAGGTTTGATAATGTAGTCAAGCTGAAGGCTAATTTTATCCATAACAGTGCATTTTCTGAAGTTGTAGAGAGCGGTACTTGAAATAGATTATCATTCTTATCTGGTGACTTGTGCACTGAAAAAAAGTACCTTTTTGTACCTTTAGGGGTCAAAGGCTTGGCACAGGGGTGGTACCCTCAAAGGTAAAGCTGTTGTACCCTCAGAAGTGGGTACTTACTTTTTTTTTGGAACGTAAGAGTACTTTTTAGACCCTAAAAAAGGTTCACACAGGTAACTTGAGGCCCTACAATTAGCCTTAGGAGGTACATAGGTGCTGAATGTGCCTCGGGGAACAGAAATGGACTCCTGCTGTACCCCTGTTTCTGAGAATGTGGGCGACCCAGTGGAATTTGCTGTTCTTCTTCCTCTTTTGAATATCGGTTCCCTGTTTGAACGCGTGTTGCTGAATTACTCTGATATCACCGCTTGTGACTGTATTACGCGCAGTAGCAAGTAAAAATGAAAGCAAATGTCAGTTTGCTTGTATGATGAGTGGAGTGGAAGGGGAGCAGGGATGTAACAGTATCAAGTTGCAAGGGAACGGAGGAGAGGTTTTATATAGAACAGTGGCAGAGAATCCAAACATATAAATGCGCCAAAAGAGTTTGGTTACACCTAAGGCATTTCAGGCACGAAGGAATTTTTTTCCGTGATAAAATCTAACTATGTAACTGTTTGACGAAGATGAGTTTTTCAGAGATTAATCAATGTAAGGAGTTGGTCTTTAGGACAAAATGAACTATTTTTTAATAAAATAAGTCGCTGTTCCCACGGAAGTTAGACAAAATTTTCTGGAGCATTTCTGGAGCCTATAGTAGTTCCCCTCATGATTTCTCTGAACCCCATACCCTCTCCTGTAGCGCCTTCACAAGGCTGAACTATGAAGTTTGCCTTTAGGGAGAGAATGCTATTGGTTAAGAAATACTATACCCGCTCCCCCCACCAAGGGTGTGCAGTACGGATTCTTTTGAATTTCATGATCGTGACACCCTATCCTATCTGACAACTTCCTTTTCTTCAGTGAAACCTTTGTGACACACTAATGTGAGACATTGGCCTATTTTTAGTTTTTATTTTCACACAAGGGCAACTTGTGGAGTGATTCTTTTATTTTGAAAAAGTTGCGCCATTTGATGTCAGTTTCGATTGGCTCTGGGACAGGACTGTGAGTAGAGGAAGGAGGGGAAAGAGAGAAGCCCGTTTTTGGTCAGCCTTTGCTTTTTGGTGTTGAATTAAAACGTTATCGGTCCCTCATGAGCCTTCGTCATCATTTCATCCGGCTGGAGTGAATCACGAAACTTGGCTTACTCTTGGTCCACAATACTCCTTTGCCTTACTTTATCACGACGGATGCTGAGCTCGATCTTAGTCGAAAATATCGTGCAATGTAAGCGCTTGAAAGGCGCGGCGAGGTCGAAACTGCATGATGAAAGCTGATATATTTCAGTTAGACTCGAGTTTAGGAGTTGTCACGGTTTAGGGGCGTATTGTCAAAGCACAATGGAAGAATTCGCTATCATTCACGGAAATAGCCTTAGAAAGCGAAGCCTGGGGTCCAATGAGTCACGGGGACTAATAAGTCACATCAAATATTTGTAATCAATAAATACACTGCCCGGCCAAAAAAAAAGTCACCGTTTGGAAATTAATGAACAAATTCTAGAATTGGATCATTATTGCGGTAACTAATATGTTTTAGCTGGCAATAATCATTTTTCCCCTGACTGATGAAGCGCATCGCTACTCTTTTCTCAAAAAATCATGTCGGAAGACACATCCCTTGCTGGTGGAAAAGATGTTACAGTATTTCAGAACAGGCAACTTATTGGACTGTATTTAGCAAAGAAAATCATGAATGCAAAAACAAGTATGAGGAATCATTTTCACAAACAAATTTGCCACCACAAAGTCCTGATCTTAGACACAGTAAAAGTTATTGGGATGTGCACAAGAAAGACCACCGAGTGGTTCAACCATTATGTCGACAAGACAAGATCTCGGCCAAAAATTATGGCATGTATGATGGAAAATAAATGTTCTGGCATTGCATATAGTTGTCAAAACAATGACAAAATGAATATGCACTGTAATCAAAGCTACAGGGGTTCCAACTAAATATTTGGGTGTGCAACTTTTTTTTTTGGCCGGGCATTGTGCTGCTCTTTAGCGTTTTAAATAGATTTTTTAAAAAGTTTTCATTTGTGTTTGTGCACAAACTTGTTGATCCTTCCACACAACTTTTGAACTTTATAGTCAGAAACAAACTTTTTTTCCCGTTGAGCATCCACTTTTTTTTGTTAATTTGCACTAGAGCTCTTGAATTCTTGATCGCATGTAAGATTGCTACCTCACCGCGGTAAAGTGCGGTTGAGACAAGCGCATGAAGTCTGCATGATCGAATAGGTGGCATGTAAGGAGGTTAACCATACAACTTGACATTTAGAAGTTTTTCACATGCCGCAAACTTCTATTTCCTTTAGCCACTGATAAATCTACTGCGACACTGCAAAATGAAAGCAACCATTGCCTTCCAATTATCCAGTTAGGCGTTACAGCCGGGCTCTCGGTCATCATTTGATTATTTTTTTTCAGTGAAATATGCGCAGTTTGCGAGATGATAGTCCTCCTTCGTGTGCGCACACTACAGTGCCCATTCCTTCAAGGCACGTAAAGCCTAACATACAGTATTTTCCGCCATTTGACTGAAACTGAACTCTACTGTGGCTCAGATGGGGAGAACCTTGAGTAACCCCGTCCATTCAGTGCCTGTGAGCGAAACTGGGACCAGCCCAGAGCGACCACACCCACCCGTTTCAACAGAAGCGTAGGAGGTTGTTTTTCCGACGGCTCTGTCGTCAGTTCTCCGGAGGAACAGTTAGCGCAATTTCCCTGGCCCGGGCCAGACCGTCTAAAAGCATTGGCTGCTCGAAGTTCCAAACCTAGTCCTTCGCCGCTGTCAAGATGGCTGTGAACAAATGTGTCAAGTATTGCCTGTTCCTCTTTAATTTGCTATTTTGGGTAAGTGTCTGCTCTGTCTTTAAAATAGCTTTAAAAAAAAACTACAGAAAATATTATACAAAGCTTTTGTCTCCATGACGCGTAAAATAATAGTTGCGATTGTAACTTCACTCATACTGATGCGATACAGGGATGGATTTGGTTCACCGGAGTAGCTATTAGAAATATAAAACAATCTTTTGCCTGCAATGGTGATTATTTGCTTTTTTTTTGTCTCTAAATTACATTGAAATTAAAGCGGGTTTTTTGTGTGTCTATGCAGTCATGTGAGTGTATTATTACTTGGATTCTCAGAGCCACTGTTTATGCTGTAAATGTGACTGTATTCCAAGAGCCATGTTTTGCTCTGAAACGCAAATCAGACTACTCCCACAACGTGATGCATTAGACTTTTTTTTTTCTTTTGAAAACAACATTAAGTGGATCGATGGTAACGAGGTTTGATCTGTGCCTGTGTTGCTATATGACTAGCTGCCGGTGCCAGTGGTTTGTTTTGGGACATTCCGTACGCACACACACACACACACACACACACACACGTACACACACACCCTCCATCCTACTTCTCGCACTTAAATAGTCTCCTGTCCTGAAGAGGATAGCTCTCTGCACTGTGCTCTCTGTACACTCCTTTTAAGATGTCCACTTCAATAGCGATGGTGTTGAGAACTACCTGAGTGTACTATTTTGTGAACATATCTGTTTGCTGTGTCAACACAGACTACTATACATCGCTGCGCCTTGTATGCAAACTGTGTCTCCATAACAAACACAGAGTGTGCCTGAAACCAATAGCGTGGGGGTTCGACTGATTTCCGCTCATCTGCTATGAGGTTGTGTTACAGAGAGTCTCTTGGGTATATGGAGGGCAGCCAACACGGAACGTGACCATTTCTTTTCTGGCTTTAGGACGTACTCATGGGTGTGTCTACTGATTAGTTTCTCGTGATGGGAGTGTTCACATGTCAAACTGATATGCATGCATTAATTTCTAATTTCTTCAAAACTGTCTCCGCTCCCCTCCCAGACTGTAACAATGCCTCTTTGGTGCCAGTAAAGAGCTGGGAATCTAGAGCTCTTAGTTAAGCGCTCCCAGCCATTTCAAGCGTAAATGTCGTATAAATGGAGGTCACTGTCACTGAACACAACAGCACCTGTTGAGCCTGCTTTTCTTATTTTTAGAGGTAGGTTGGGACTTTTTTTTTCCCTAGGTCTCCATTTATCAAGTAGGGTAATTTTCCGACTAACGTACCGCACGAAGTATGTGTCAGAACCGCACCGACTGGTTTTACAGGCTTATCCACCGCGCTTCAGTCTCAAGCGCCAATTGCGCCAGAGTTCCGCTGGAGTGTCGACTGCGATCGTTTTGACGCTGCGCTCTCTGCTTTATGATTCGTTCCTTCCTGCTCGACCGAGGAAAGGAATCGTTTTGGAAGTGAGCCAATCAGGGTCTGGCTTTTGTTATCCGGTTTCTGATACCTGTTTTCTGTGGCCACAATTTACTCTGGCCTGACTCCCTCTTCACTGAGCGTCCTAGTACATGCACAATGCAATTCAGGCCAGCCATCTTGCCACAAATGTGTTTTATCTATTTAATTTTTTTTTTGCGGTTATTCACATTAAATTCGAGGAGAGTTTAATTGCTCTTTGGTGGAAAAATCTAGTTAGCCTCCTCAGGTCCAATTTTTTTTTTTCTGTTGGCAAACCTCTTTTTGCAGAGGCATTGTAAAGCCACAGGTTAGCATTTCTTTGGCGGTGCATCTGCGCAGACAGACGTACACCGAGCATGGAAAACTGACCCGGCGGGGTTTTAACGCATGAGCGACCCTCAATTCTTCAACCTTTTCTGCCCAGATAAGGCATCTGTGTAGGTTTGGGATCGGCCTTGAGGTCACCATGGCAGCAGTCTACGGGCGCCGGTCGGGTTACGCCGGCAGCCGAGCAGCGCCGATAATGCTGTCCTTTCTGCGGCTCGCCGCATGTTCACCAGCCGTCCTCCCCAGTCACGTGACCACCCCCCCGCCAACCCCAGGTCAATATTTAAGCTCTTCTCACTGAAACAATACAGCCACAGGTTGTAAAAAGAGCCCACTAACATCAATACACTCTACTTTGATGCCGCACGTTTGTCTTGGCTTGATATACACTAATACCTGTGTTTACATCACCAGGCTCCGGAACTCAATTTGCACGGTTATTTCCGCCAAAGGCTTTTCCGTGGTCATCCTCGGATAGTCCTGCTTCATATATTCACACATTTTTTTAAACTGCTGTCATTTTTAATGTGATGATCCAACATTTTAACAACTTTAACCCAAGGTATGGGGTGCGTTTCCCAAAAGTGTAGTTGCTAACCAAGGTAGCAACTTACGTAGTTTGTGCATTCACAGTCAATGGCTCGAACTATGTAAGTCAGGGGTGTCCAATCTAATGCAGAAAGGGCCGGTGTGGGTGCTGGTTTTTGTTAGAGCCCAGCACTAACACACTTGATTCTACCCACCAGGGTCCTGATTGAACTGCCTGATTAGTTAATTAGTGTATTCAGGTGCTGTAGCACTGCTGGCTAGAACAAAAACCAGCACCCACACCGGCCCTTTATGGACAAGTTTGGACACCCCTGATGTAAGTTAACGTCTGTGATTTCAGGAAACGCACCCCTGATTGAGAAGATTACCATACGGCAGGCGGTACTATGAATGAGAGCCCATTTTAAAAGTAGTGTGTGAGGTATCGTTCAGGAACCAGTCGCGAGAACACAGGATTGTAGGAGATTTTATTTAACGAGGGGGGTAACCCCCCACTGGGCAGAAGGCAAAAGTACAGAGTCCACAATCCAAAAGTCAGAATCCTGTGGGGCAGAATCAGAGTTGAAAACCAGGGCAGCAAACACAGAACTCGTAGTCAGACAAAAACAGATTCGGGACAGGCACAGGTTTGTCAGAGAAGCTAAAATCAAAAAGCAGTGGGGGAATCCAAATCGTTATCAGGGCAGCAATCACAAAAATATTAGTCGGGCAAAAAGGGTTCGTTAACACAGATGCAACAGCAATCCAAGAAATGCAGAGCTAAAATCGAAAGTGGGACGGTACCAGTCAGAAGAGTAACACTATGTTTACAAGGCGGAATATAATAGCAGCACAGGTAAATGCGAGAAACGTTCTGACAAGGAAGTTCTGTGAAGAGAGACCTAATATACACTCCAGGGAGATCACATGGTACATACAACACTGGTGCAGGAAATGAGACTAATTACAAGGGGTGGAACAAGAGGGAGAACCTAATCACATAAAATAGGCAAAAGCCAAAACGCGGACAGGGATCACGACACAATCCTATGGACAAACATACGGCTCCAGTCAAGGAGTTCTAACGTGCATAGATAATGAAAGAAAGGACAGCGTGATCAGGTGTGGAGAATCCACTGAAACACAGCAGAGAAGATTAGGGAGAGACAAGAGGTGGAGATTAGAACAGGGCGAGTGCTGAGAGCTTGTTAATCAATTGTTAATCAAGTGCAGCTATACAATCCCTAGTGCTCATTAGTAAGTTAGTATTATGTACAATGTTAGTTGGATTAGTAATCTTAGCGAAAACTACAAACTGTTAGTATTGTTTAGTAAAATAGAAAAGTAAGGTGAAGGAAGTAAAGGAGATGGGAAGGAATGGTTGAAATCGAGAGACCATTAAATCATCCGAAAGAGTGGCGCGCAGTACTGGGGCTGTGAGCAATGACAAGACAAGAGACCAGACAGGGGGAGACAAAGTGCAATGCATGGTATAAAACATGGACTGGAATGAAGCTATGGTTAAATGTAAAACATGGAAAGACTAAACTAAGACAATACATAAGCAAATCTAGGTACCAAATCACAATACACATATCAAAGAATAGTCAGGTAAATGCAAGGATTCAAATTCGAATAAGGCAGAAAATAAAAATATGGCAAAGCAGAACATGAACATGGCAGGACAGATCAGAATCATAACACAGTGCTGTGGGCCTGTTTTTAGCATTTTACCATTCAGTGGATGTAATTGTTTTCCTTCCTTCATTTCCTTCTGATGAGTCATGGACCGATGGCAGCAGTTAGTCATAGCAGCCAGTGAACCCTCTGTATGTGTGTGTGTGTGCGTGTGTGTGTGTGGATTGAGAGAAGTCTCTGTTTTAAATCCGCAGTTTTTGCTCTTTCCCGAGCTTGTTATGTTGGGCTCGACGTTCCACTGCGTTCGACGTGCTGGGGTAGATTGCTCACCGCACGCGGAAAAATGGACTGACACATGGCTGATGGCTGCCAAGTTCTTTCTTTGGATGGAAGTTCCCTGATTTCATCCGCAGTGAAAACCAATGGTTATTAAAAGCAAATTTTGCGTTTAAAACGCCAGTCGGCTGTGTGAACAACTTGGTCTTGTGCCAAGGGGCAAGTTTTATTTATATATTCATTTATTTATTACTTTTTTGATTACTATATATATATATTTTTTGGACACACAGCTATAGCCGTGTTACCGTCGAGGATTTCACAAAACGGTATCACTCAGCTGGCTGACTGTACTGAATATCTCCTGTAACTACTCTTTGTGCTAATATGTTCCAGATTAGGTTATGCCTCAGGTTTCATTCAGTTAAATTATGGAACTAACTCAGGGCTTGGCATCACATAACAGGCTTATAGTCACTCAATTGCTGTTTGCATATGGAGCGGCACTGCTTATCTGTGGAAAACAGGAGTCATGCTCTTGCACAACGCTGGACTAAACCGCATTCCCCATATGTCATTCTCTTCTCTTTTTGACTGGGTGAGTCCTCTGTTTGTGGCTAGTCCAAACACGTTTGGTGATAAGCTAGTGACATGCTGTCATCACCATGAGGGCAGAATTTGAATGAATATTGTCCGTCTTCCGGCATAATTTGATCAGTCCGGCAGATACGTGATTTATGCGGAGTTAATATTCGTGGACTATGCCTTTGGAATTGTTCTCTAAGTTTAAGTTCCCCTTTTAGCTGCATTTACAAAACTAAAAATGATGAATAGCTCAGATATGTGTGCAGCGCAGTATATCACATAATGGTTCAGTTTAACCACAGCAACACAATTTTTTCTTTTTCAATTTATCATTGCTCTGTGAAAGGATCACTGGCACGTACACACCTCCTTTTGAGTGCAAGGAAGCTGCATTTTTTTTTTTTTTTTGATCTTCCCACCTGTTCGTCCCACCCTGAACACAGCTAAACTGTTTAGCTCATTGCATTGACCTGCTGCCATTGGCTCAGGGGGAGGATGCCGTAGTACGTGATCCCTCCCACTCGCATGACAACTGGCCCTCACTTCTTTACACTTCTCTGGTGCGGCTCCAGTTGCATTCAGCTGATGCTATTGGAGGATCATACAGTCGACATAGCGTATACTTGGCTGAAACATTTACAAGCGCCTGGCTGACCAGGAAGCCGGATTATTAGTAATATCCAAGTTAGGGGGAAATTCCAGTTACGTACAATATGATTGGCTTATAAATTCCGGTTAGGTACAATCTGATTGGCTGAAGTGTGGGTCAGAGTCGAGGCAGTGCCACAACTTATGCTGCATTCGATTTGTACTGGGAAATCGGGATTTCCGAGCTCCCAGTCGGAAATTTCAATTTGAACACCCCCTGAAGTCGGATTTCCCATTCGGGAAGTCAGAGATTCCTCACCTACCTCAAGTTCCGAGTTCAAGATGGCTGCACCATAATTCAACAGCAAGCGAAAGCTGTAATAACAAACTGTATATTTGCAATTCTGTGTTATTCGGATTTCATTAAATCAGCCTTACGCACAGTACTGAGTTTATTGGTGGACTCATTGCTACGGTGTTTGCATGCGAAAAAAATACAGAGTAATGCCTTGCTATCGATTAGTATTGCTAACAATAGCTAATAATGGCTATCCTGACTCAGCAAGACACCACTGACCTCAAGTCAGTTTTCCGACTTACTGAATAGAATGGTAGTGAGCTTGGGTGCGACGCTATTCCCAGCCCCGACTTCCAACTTCCGAGACAAATCGAACGTATCATTAGTTAGGAAAAATAAACAGGCAACCAGAGATGGCTGCTTATGTGGGATGAGACGAGCATGTTTCACCTGCTCAATCTTGATTGTCCCCAGTGATGCTAAGCGAATTGTTGTCTCTGCCCATAGCCAGGAACTACATCGATAGGATTAAACACCCAACCACAAAGCTGTTAGCCATTCTGTCGCCCCGGAGCTGCGATTCCATGATTTGATACTCAAATTACTTTGTCAATGGGCTCCATGCTACTAATAAGTTTGGCGTCCCAAGGAAATACCTAGTAAGTCAAATTTTGATAGTTTGGAAAAAATTGGGGTACAATTTCCAGCCCCTGCATTAAGATTGGGAAAGATAACTTTGAGAAGTTTGGTGATGGAAAACATATTTAATCAACTGCTCTGAAATACTTTTGAGAGTTATCCAAAAATATGTTACATAACTTGATTTAATATGTCTGACTATGTTTTACCATCAGAATTTCTGTAAGAATGCAACGATAAAACCTAGTATGTCACAGTTCTGAGCAGTTGCATCTGTCGATTTCACCAGCAACAATGTTGTCCATCTTGTTTTTGGAATATAAGAATTAAGAGTAAATTAATAAAGAACAATTCATAGAAATGTATTAATGCTCAAATTGAAACATTGATGAAAAAGAACTATCATCATTTTATCAGTTGGAAATATCCAGTCAGTGCCAAGACTGATCGAGTTGCTCCATGCAGTATCAACCAGTTAAAAACTAAACATTTAACTTTCGTTTCCAAGACAAGGCTAATCCAAGCTTTGATCGTAGATGCAGTCAGTGGTCTCATCTCAATATTATTGCAAAACTTATTTGTGCACTTGCTATGTTTTACCTCTGTGGTTTGATGCACTGGTAGACATTTTGCCAATGAAAACACTTTTATTTTGAAGCGAGTAGACCCAGTAAGTTCGATTTTGACCGTAACTCATTTTTGGCCAAGATGTGATTAACTAGGCATTTCCTTTGGATGGGAGAAGTAGCTTTGGAAAATTTAAGCCATGTTAAATACTTGCTATAATGTAGCAGCATGGTGGCAAGAACTAAGTCAGATGATGTAAATATTTTAATGTTTTTTAGGTTCATGTCAGTAAGTTTTAAGGAAGGAAGGAAGGCCAGGCTGTACCTGTTCATGAGAGTAGTAATGACTGTGAGGGTAGAAGCTATGGTATGGGGTCTTAGTAAATTTGTACAATGCGCTGGCAGCCAGGTATGCAAATTGATAAGAGAGCTGATGCCATGCCAGTGAGAAGATGGAAGCGAATAAAAGCTAACCTCCGCTTCAATGGCAATGCTCTGGACTCTTGCAAAAGAGTATGTGAAGAGTTTGGTTCAAAAACGCAATACCGTAAACCCAAAATTTGAAAATTTGAAACTCTCGCCATTAATAGGATTGCTATTATGATAGTCATTCAATATTCAGTTTTTGTGCACTCTGAATTGAGGGCCGAATGCCCTGCACGCGAGTAAGCAGCCAATTTTTGCGAATGGCCTTTTCTCTCGTGTGTGAGATCCTATAGCGGGAGCGCTTTCAAAGGCGCTGCATTTAATATACAGCAGTAGAGGTAATAGGATCTGCCTTAGTAATAGATAGAATAGTCATGTGGGTTAAGGTCTACCTCCTATGCTTTCAAAGCTCTCATTTGTGCACTGTGTGGTTAAGTGGCTAATTAACACTCCAAGGGCATTCAGCAGCGCTGATAGAGCACGTGCTACCTTAAGGATTGCCAGCAGATTGTATTCTTGCTCAAGTTCACTGCTTTATCCACAGTGTACCGAAAAGTACTCTAGGTAGAAAAAAATATAGGGCAATGCATACGCTTTGTGAGACTGTTAGGACATGACTCTTACGTCTTGCTCAAGAAGCCGGTGATGCCAAGCGGTATCTCTAATAGAGTTAATCATTGGGGAAAGCTGAAGGGTTTTGTCGGTCTCTGAGAATTCTTGCCCTACCATAGAACCCTCTTACAATTTGTGCACGGAATTCCACGGAATCTTCTGTGAACGATGACACCATGTTTCATGAGAAGTGATTGGTCAATGCACTGTAAAACCATGGAACCTGTGACATGTTTATTATCTAGACACCAGTGGGTAAAAGCTAAATGCATAGTGATTAGTTTCGTAATTAGGTGTTCTCATTAAAAAACGCTGATGTTTATTGGATGTTGCGATCAAGGTTTTTCAGATTTGTTGAATACACTTTAAAACTCAATCTAAACACTGTGCCATGTTTATAAAGTGTTACAAAAATGTGTGTAGAACTTAAACTTGGCTTTACAGTGTATGCCAGGGCTATTCAACAAGGGCCGGTGTGGGCGCAGACTTTCATTCCTACCAAGCATTTGCACTCCTGATGTTACTTTTCAATCTCTTTAGCCAAGACTCGTGGGGTTGATTAGTGGTATCAGGTGTGTACGTGCTGGGTTGGAATGAAAGCTGCACCCACACCGGCCCTTGCAGGATAATTTTGAATAACCCTGGTGTAGGCATTGCTTTTATACTCGCTGATCTCTTATCTGGAACTTAACCATGCTCCGCAGCAAGTTAGACGTTCAGCTTAAGTTACCATGGTGATTTACTCCGGTAAAAAGTGCACCATTGTCATAGTCCAGAAAACGCAGGGTTAAATCTGAAGTTACCTCGATAACCACACATCCTGCTTTGTAGTGGAGGCCCATGACCTTGGCACGTGTTCCAACATAATCTGACATCCATCATACCTCAAGTTCAAAATTTCGAGCCATATTGTGACAATTGGCACCGGTCTTGAAATACAAATTGCAAAGATTTACTGCCTAAGGACAGTGTGATGCCGCAGTTTGAAAGGGTCATTGGCTGAAAGTAACAAAGATCTGAAGAAGACGTTCCGGGGCTTTTTTTTTTTTCAGAAAAAAATAGCTATTTATGATGATGAGTAGCTCATTGCCAGCAAGCGGCAAGACAAGCTCGCTGTGACAATGCTGTGAACTTTATCTGAAGTCTATCCAATTTCCACTGCGTGACTATGGGACAGGAACCTGAGTCAGGTTACCAGTGAACCTTGCCCATGCTCCGTCCGGTTCTGCAATGATAACATGGGAGGGGTCGACTTGAGGAATTCATTGAATGTCCTGGACCGTGCAAAGATAAGATCTCGAAATTAGCATTTTTCTCAAGCATTTTCTATCTTCCCACCAAACACACTCTGCAAAAACTCATGGCTGCTTTACTGTCGAGACCTCCGAGCGTGTGTCCAACAAAGCAAAGATGAGCTCAGAATATGGGAGTTCAAGACTTCAGTGGCAGAAGCACTTTTCAAGGAAAAGATAGGTGACAAATTAAACATGGCCGACCCAGCTCAGTGGAGCTTACCATGTGACTGTTGGTGCGTCTTCATTAGAACGAAGTTTCAAATTAGCTAGCTATTTTGCAGTTTTGAAATTAGCCCGATGTCAAATTAGCTGGCTATTTTATAGTGAAGACTCTAATAGCCCGCTAATTTGATAAGGAAACTTTCCAGATAAATCTTGGTCTAGTTTGCGAAATAGCGAGTTAATTCACAAATTAGCCCATTATTTGTGTCTTCATTTCTCGAGCGGGGGACTTTCGGGCTTATGGAGACGCAAATTCGTACTATCGGGCTAATTTCCCTAACTGCAAAATAGCTGACCAGTTTAACTTCATTCTGATGATGACACACCTTGAGATGCTAGAGGGAATCAGTGCCAAATTCAAAGGTTTACAGAGAAGTTGATGCCCGCTTATATTACTTTGCTGACAGATAAGGCTGCTCTGAGAACGAGGGCTACTATGCTGAGACAGGAGTATTGTGTGTAAATTTTGGAATGCACTTATACTTCATACCAAAGGAAAAATTATCTAAGGGATTTTTAACCCTTACAACACTGTAGGCAACTAGTTGCCCAATGATGTGAGATATCAAAATCAGATGGTGTTGAAAACCTATTGTGTTGCAACTTAAACAAGTAGCCACATGATAGGTTTTCAACAGCTCAGGATAATTATATTTTTAATTCTTTGAAAATGTATTCAGTGCTCTAAGGGTTAATCATGAACTCAAATGAAATACGAAACAGAAGGTTTATGCTGAAAGTATTAAGTACATGATTCCAATGTATTATGAAATTATTTTGATCACATTATTGTCTGCACTGGAAATCATTGTTCCATCCAAACGCTCATGGGCTGCTCATTGCTAAAAAGTTGGTCAAAATTGTCAAAAACTTGTCAGAATTTGCCTACTTCAGCGACTTAAAAGCTGTTAAGAGCTTTGAAAGTGTTATTTTATTACTTTAAAGATGGTTAAAGGCACCTTGGCTTGTTATAGCATCAGGATCACTTTACTCCTAATAGGTCAAAGGTCATTTATAAATGGTGCTCTGTAAAAATGAAGGTCAACGGTTAAAATTTAAGAGTAGTAATTGATTTTTTGGCTCAGAAACCATAAAAAGAAGTCATGGATTTTTTTTTCAGCTCAACGTTTTCATTATCAGTCCTATAGTGGGTTACTGACTTCTGTTACTTGGTATTCTCTTACAGTAAAGGCTGTTTTCTCAGTAAATACAACATTTTTAGCGTGTGTGTAAATTTAATTAGCACAATGATGTACATTGATGTAAAGCATGCGCATTGTTTGTGGCCTTCCCAGATACTGTGAAAGCTGTGGGGGTATATTGGCTCTGAGATTCGCTTTGGCAGCGAGTAAACATTTCCATCAGGGTCCATTAAGTCTCATTTAAATGGATTTTGTGTTTGATTGTTTGGGCTTTGTCTCTTGTGTTTTGTCTAGATCAGTGGATGCATCATCATCGGTGTGTCCATTTATCTGAAAGTGAGCAAGGATTCAAACGCGGTACGGTGATTCTCCGAACCCTCGAGTGACCACGACTGTGCATGATTGGCTATGGTGACGATAATGCACATTTTACTCATAATTCACATGTAATGTAATTTGTTAAGTCAGTAAAAGTGCATTATCAGTCGAAGAGCTTAAAACCAGAGCAGTCTAAAAATACATTGTTTTTGAAGTAGTAGATGTCAAAGTTTGTATATATATATATATATATATTATTATTATTTATTTATTTTTTTTAATTCTCACAATGTTGTTCACAGGGGTAATACACATCATGAGACCAATTTTCCATTATGAATCTTGTCAATGTCTGTCGCAATATGATCCAAACTCTAATTTTCATTTTTTTGTGGTTAGACCGCTCTGGTTATCAGCCCTTCTCTTATGAATGTCACATTTCACCATGACCAATGATGGTCCATATCGGACCATATGTACCATATGTACACTATATAGTCAAAAGTGTGTTAATACTTCACTGAAACCTCATTTGCACGCATAGAAAAATGGACATTTTTTAATTAAAATTTGAATTAAAATTGAAATGGGCTGGCGAGTATTGGCTGACAACACAGACTTACAGCCTCCATTTGAGGATTTTGCAGTTGTTTGGAGAATCTAATAAAAATGCCTTCAAATAAAAGCAGGAAGTCTGTGTTAACAGCCCATCTTGACCAATTAATTCCAATTGCAATTACAATATCAAATACTTAGAATAAAAAAATAGCCATTTTTCATCTCTGCCAATCAGGGTTCATTGAAATTAACATTGAAGTGTGAATTTCTGACCCAGAATGCATGCTGCTCTGGCCTCTTTAAGCATAGATGTGACACAGTTTCCTTTTCTAGGAAGATACTTGTCAGCATTTACTTAAAGCAGGAGAAAAAATGTCACGATGTTGTGTATGTGAGTTGTTTATGGTGAATTATTTTCTCCCCAAAACTGAGTTTTCTTGGACGCTGTGTGAGCCTACGGGCTTTCCTGTAGCGCCACCACCAGGTCAACTGTTTTTAATAAAGCTACAGCCCGAACAGTTTATGCTGTGACTTTTCTTGTAGAACCATCTTTAGGCCAAGCATAACTTATTCAAAAATGTAATAAGTCAGCTAGCTTTAATGGAATCAGGTAATGTTTAAACTTTTCTGGAGCCGAGAATAGTTCCCTTATTGATTTTATGGACCCGGTACCCTTTTTTAACGCCAACACTTAGCCAAACTTTGAAGTTCACCCATGGGGAATGTGCTGTTGTCCACCAACAACATTTCTGTAGTAATTTATTCTATTGTTCAGTAAGTTAATAAAATCTCAGGTAAATTCTGCTTGGAGGCTCCATGGCACTGGAATGGTGAGGTGATCTTGTGTAAAATGGCCGCCTGATTCTGTGAAGCCTCCCTCTCTCCACTGCAGCTCACCAATTTGAACCTCCCGGGGATCGATCTGCTATTAGCCATCGGCGTGATTATCATGGTGCTCGGCTTTCTCGGCTGCTGTGGCGCGATTAAGGAGAACAAGTGCATGCTGCTGCTGGTGAGACAGTCCTGAGCATTTGCATTATACAAGACTGACCTGAAACATCCAAACATACGCTATACAACTCACACAAAATTAGCCTGGGACATGCTACCTGTAGATGATATCTTCATGTAATGGAGCTTTAGTATTATTTCAGGCACACTGCAAAAAATGAAAGAAGAAAATACTAGGTAAGATCGAGTTACTTATTTTAAGACTAAAAACACTTATTTCTGCCAACATTTCTCTTGGTAAAATAAAAAATGTGTCCTTGTTTTGAGGTATTTTTGACTAGCTTGCCAATGGAATAGGTCCATTTTCACTTGCTTGACAAGTGAAAAGTTTTACTTATTTTAAGTTACTGTATGCTTGACTAGTGAAACGTTTTAGTTATTTTAAGTTACTATTTGCTTGACAAGTGAAATTTTTCTTATTATCTTGGCGAGCTAGTCAAAATTACCTCAAATCAAGGATACTTTTTTTTTGTCTTAAGGCCCAGTCACACAGCGAAAACGCATGAATTACGCACAGATTTTCGTTTCTGCGCGGAGCGTACGTCGTATGCGTAATTCGTAGGTGGAACGAACGTGGACTGTCAGTGATTGTTAGTGGATGTGCGTCGAAGGCGGTTTGTGCGTGATTTTGAGTTTTGAACGGTTCAAAATTTTTCCGACGCACAACTGTGCGTTGGTGCGCGTAATTCATGAGTCGGCATGCGTAGTTTATGCGTCGAGTATGCGTAACTATGCGCGGGACACTCGCATAGTTACTGGAGTTACATAGCTGGAGCACGTCCAAACACGAACGCTTCACGTATTGTCAGTGGATGTCAGTGGAATGAACGTGATACGTGCGCGTTTCATGCGTGATATGAACGTGGGGCATCAGTGGACGGACGTGGACGTGCGCGGATTCAAACCAGTTCTGACGCATAAGCACTGACGGCCGACGAGTGTCCCGCGCATAGTTACGCATACTCGACGCATAAACTACGCATGCCGACTCATGAATTACGCACACCAACGCACAGTTGTGCGTCGGAAAATTTTTGAACCGTTCAAAACTCAAAATCACGCACAAACCGCCTTCGACGCACATCCACTTACAATCACTGACAGTCCACGTTCGTTCCACCGACGAATTACTCATACGACGTACGCTCCGCGCAGAAACGAAAATCTGTGCGTAATTCATGCGTAATTCATGCGTTTTCGCTGTGTGACTGGGCCTTAAGAAAAATGGTGATAGCAATAAGCGCTTTAAGTTTTAACCCTCTATTTACCAAAGCCATTTCCAATTGTGTTAAAATTATTTCCCAATGCAAAAATGTTTATTTTGGGCCATTGTTTGAAAAACAGTAGACAAAAAAAAATTTGACACATTTGGCCCACCTTTCCAAATTGTAGCAAATCTGCTACATTGGGTAACAATGCTAATGAAAAAAATTAAACTGACATACCATTCAAGTTATTCTCAAATGTTTATTAACCTCCGCCGAGGAGGTTTATGTTTTCGGTGCCGTTTGTTTGTTGGTTTGTTTTTAACCTCCGCCGAGGAGGTTTATGTTTTCGGTGCCGTTTGTTTGTTGGTTTGTTTGTTGGTTTGTCTGTTGGTTTGTTTGTTTGTGTACAAGATAACTCAAAAACTAATGGCTGGATTTTGATGAAATTTTCAGGGTAGGTAGGTATTAAGTCAAGGAAGAGGTAATTACATTTTGGCATATCTAGGCCAAAGTGCTGCTGAGATATACTCCAAAGTTCAAGATTTCAAGTCTTTCCAATGGGCCGGAGTTCCAATCGCCGTGCTTTTGGCTTTGCTGCCCCCTGGCGGCGGAGGTTCTGCACTGAGTGCTTTTCTAGTTTGGCAATAAGAAACAAAGCCAACAGGGTGTCCAGGCTGTTAACCCTTTTACTTCATGTTGCAGATATGCTATGCTGGTTAATAGAGGGTTAAAATAAGTACATGCATCATACCGAGTATTTTCATCTTTCATTCTTTGCAGTGCAGGCTTGGTAGTCCAGCCAAGTGACGAGCGTCTGTCTGTCCAATCATTCTTGACTTTACCGTCTTCCACCCAAAATCTGTGGTATTGGTTTGTAGTATGAACTGTGTGAGGAAATGTGCGGGTGAACGATGATATTTGGTGGCATTCGGAAAAACTGAACCTCTTGTGTTTCCAGTTCTTCATCGGACTTCTCCTCATCTTCATCCTGTTGCTGGCGGCTGGCATTGTGGGCGCCGTGGGCGAAAAGAAGGTGAGGCAGCGATGCGCCCTCCTCGCACTCCCTACGTCTCTGCATACTTCCTGTCTCTCTCCCAATGTACTTCCTGTCCCTTTCAGCAAACTTCACCAGTCCTCTCTTTCAGTCCCAGGACTGGGTCAAGGATCAGTTAGAGAAGTTGTTGCCTCTCAGCGCACAGTCAGCGGATGTGCAGGGTGACATCCAAAAATTGGAGGAGGAGGTAAGGCCTGGATTGCTCAAGTTCTCCTGCAGGTCCTTCACGACCTCTCATTGCCTCTGCCGCAGTCATGCGCAGGAAAAACGAAATCTTACCAAGCATTTTGATCTTGTATTTAGAGTACAGCGCTTATTTGCCACTGATTTGAGGTAGTTCTGACTCATTTCAAGATTCGCCCACGGGATAAGATGATTAGTTCCCACCGCTCGAAGTGCGGGAGCTGTAGAATCGGGTTCCGTCCATGCGTGCGTGCATGTGTGCGTGCGTGTGTCCGTCGACACATTTTGCTTTATCTCATCAACAATTTCAGTTACAGGCTCCTATTTTTACTGGTCATGCATCTCATAAAGCCCTACAAATGACCTGCCTAAAGGTGACCTTGGGCTATTCAGCAAATTTAGCAAATTAGTTGTTTGTTTTTAATTTTATTGTTATTGTTTTTTAATTTATATTGTCACATAAGATACTTTTAGTATCTTAGTGTACTTTTATCTTTTAAGAATAAATAAAAGAAATTAAAAAAAATATTTTTCAAGGTCACTGGCCTAAAAATATCACCAAAAACTTCAACATTTTGCTTTATCTCATCAGCTATTTCAGTTACAGGCTCTTAATTCTGACTGGACATGCATCTCGTAAAGTCCTACAAATGACATGTCTAAAGGTGACCTTGGGCTATTTTTTCAAGGTCACTGGCCTAAAAATATCACCAAAAACTTCTACAATTTGCTTTATCTTATCAGCATTTTCAGTTACGGGCTCCTAATTAGATCCCGCTGCCCGAGCGGCACAGGAGCTACAGTATCAGGCTCCGTCCGTGCATGCATCCGTCCATGCGTGCGTCCGTCAACAAAAACTTCAACATTTTGTTTATTTTAACGGCGGGAACTTCTGGGGTCGCCAGTGCCCTATATTTTCACTTGCCCCGGGGACAAATATAGAAATGAGTCAAAATTATTACGCATCAGTGACAGAATTTCTTTTTCTACGAAAAATGGTAATAGATTTGAGTGTGTAAGTCCAAATACACGATTAGAATGCTTGTTAAGATTTTGTTTATTGCAGTATGCATATCGTGCCTGTCACATCCTAAATGATTCTTTTCAAAGAGGCATTTGTATTCATATGTGAGAAGACGATTGAGAGATGCATCAGGATTGAGGCTGAACACAGAATTGTAAGCCGTGAACGCTGATTCTTTGGTTTGGATTCATGTTGGTGGGTGATTTTGGAATGGCTTTTAGACTCTGTGCTGTGTTCGGCAGGGCAAGTGCTGCGGGATCATTAATGGTCCGACGGACTGGGGCAGCTCAATCCCCTCCTCCTGCAACTGCGTGGATGAAAGCGTCCAGTGCGAGACGAAGGGAACCAGGAAGGTCTACAGCAAGGTGAGGCCCCGGCTGCACTAGCTGGGTTTCTTCCAGTAGCGTCTTAAAGTACTGAGCAGAGCTGGGCCAGCTATCCTTACATAGGCTGTATTCCAAAAGGTTGGGTTGTTCACTTCAAAGTGCACATAAAGAGGGCCACGCCCACCAAAGCCATATTGAAGGGTATTCCAATCGAAAGTGCGCAAAACTAATCCCTTCAAAGGGCCCTACAAAACGGCCATTTCCTAAGACAGCAGGCAATGGTCACTTTGCTCCCACAATGCCGTGCGACGACCCGAGCCTAGTGACGCACGTGATTCAACGTCATTCAAGAGGAGGACGAAAACGGTGGCAAATAGCTAGCTAGCGCACAGAAAGTTGATGAATCTCGCGTGCTGGCTTACTGCAGTCCACTGGCTAACGCTAGTTGTGCAGTTTTTTATTTTTACCCGTGACTATTTATCGCCTTATGAAAGCTATGCAGTTGGTTATAAAGCTACTGTGAAACCAATAAATGACCAGTGAAAGGAGTTCTCCAGTGAACTGGCTGCGTTTGTTTACACTTGAATAGCAGAATGCAGTAGCCCTGAAATGCTGGTATTTGAAAACCCTCCTCCCAGCTGCCCTTAAGAGTCTTCACTATGTAGGGAAATGACTTTGCAGGGTGCAGGGCAGAGGAATTAACCCTAAAATACAGCCTTAGTCTTCATAAACTTGAAATTGAGAGATCTGGGTGCACTAAGGCTACATCCACACTAATACGTTTTCATTTTAAAAAACTTTAACTATGCTATGGCCAAGCGTCCACACTACTTAAGAGTTTTCAATCCCCTAAAACATACAAACATTCCCAGGGAGCACATGCAAATTCCCCACAGAAAGCCTCCAGTTAATTCAAACTCAGGACCTTTTTGCTTTGGGTTGATGGTGTTATATACTAAACCAGGGGTGGCCAACCCTGGTCCTGGAGAGCTGCAGTGTCCGCTGGTTTTTGATGTTACTCAGCACTTGATTGATGAATTAATGCAGTTGATTACACACTTAACTCATCTCACCTGTGGCTAAACTAGCACTCCCTGTGGCTCTCCAGGACCAGCGTTCTCCACCACTGTTCTATATTTAATCTGTACTCTGTACTTCTATTTTGTCTGCATTACAACTATGCTAAATATCCAACCACGCATTGACAAATCTTGATTTCCACATAGACTGCTGTCACAACCTGCAAGTCTGCTTAACTGGCTCTAGGAGTCTTGTGGGTGGTTCCAGCTAATTGCTTGATTGGCTCATTGTTGCCAAATTAAACCTGAGACACCAGGTGAGATCAGTTAAGTGAGTAATCAACTACATTAATCCATCAATCGAGTGCTGAGTAACACCAAAAATCAGCAGACACTGCGGCTCTCCAGGACCGGGGTTGGCCACCACTATACTACAGCTCCACCCTGTCCTTGAAGAATAGTCTAATAAACTCCTTAGGGAGGAGCTGGGGTAGTGGATGGGTTTTAGATTGGCAGCGGAAAAATTGATAAATTGGCGATCTGGTGCAGTTTGCATGCACAAGTATGCAAGCGAGTGGATAGAGGGAGGCCATTTTAAAGATGTTCGTCTGTTTTGGGTGTGGACTGCAAAATATCACTCAGGTAGAGCATTGGCTGTTGCAACCAGGGATGCGTTTTCCAAAAGTGTAGTTGCTAACTAGGTTAGCAACTTACTTAGTTCGTTCATTCGCAGTCAGTGGGTCCAACCATGCAAGTTAGCGTCCGTAATTTCGGGAAACGCAACCCATGGCGGTTTATTTTTGTGGTCTGACAGATCAATAGGAGTCTACGTGTGAAAATGTGAGAATATGGGGCATACGTTGATCATGAATATTCTTAATCATATTGATGTATTTCTCTTAACAGCCTTGCTCTGATTTTGTGGAAAAATTGATTCGCCAGAACCTCAATGTGGTATTGGGGATAGCGTTCGCCATTGCAATCCTGATGGTAAGGCCTTTTTTTCCTCTCTGGATAGCAATACTGACCGTAAAATCGCTGTAAACTGTTCTGAGTGAATGAGAAAGTAGTTCTGTAGTGTTAGAAGAATTTGTGGTACAGTGTCAAATTCACTTTGGCTGTAATGTCTTACGCTTTTGAATACACTCTTTAGCTGAACTTATAGTCATTTTAAAATAGAAAAACTAACCCTAACAATTGTCAGCGTTTTATATATATATATATATATATATATATATATATATATATATATAACTTGGATGTTACCATGTAAAATAATGATATTGTAACATAGTTGGGCTTCCTTACCACTCCTACGGCCTGTATACGGGCCCATCAGGGAAGTTAAAGTACGTCCTTTATAGGCATTTTAAGAAAATGTTACCGGAGTGGTAAGGGGTTAACTGCGTTTTCCCCGATCCCTGCTTGCAAGCTTCCTGATTGGTGTCTCAGTCGATGACGTAAGTTTTGCGCGTTTTTACTTCCGCAGCTCTTCGGAATGATTTTCGCCATGATCTTGTACTGCCAGATCGGAAAGGCGGAGACGAGCACCGCCTAAAGGGGAGGAGGGACAGGAGGGACTCAGAACTCATCCAGTAGTGAAGGACAACTGATGAGACTGGTGCGATCATTGTGTCCCCCGTTATATGTTTCAGCAGATATGATGCTATCGTTGCGCTCCTATGCATGTGCCTGGAAAAGCAGCTCCAGACTGACTAACTGACTGGGGCAGGATTACCGTCGAACTGTCTGCTTTGCGTCTGTTAATGTTCGCGATCCGACACTTCGGGCGCTGTTTTCGCTCTAAACGCGACCGAAAATAGTCAGCGATCGGGGATTTTAATCATCGTTGTTTTATTTTATTTTACTTTTTATTTTTTGTGGGCATTGTTGTATGTTTGTTCCTCTACTATGACATTTATGTGGGACTAAAAGCATTTTTATGCTGGGAAAATATCGCGGAAGCCGCACTCCATTTTGTGTAAATGCACTGCTAATTTAATGTCACCCAGTCAGCGTGGTTCGCTTCCGCGTACACATTCTAAACTAAATGTTGTATTTTCTGTGTCTTTGTCAAATCTCACGTTAAGTCTGTGTACAGTGCTCTGCAAAAGTCTTAGGCTCTCTATATTTTTCAAAAATTTAAGTCTGGCTTTAGATGTTCACTTTTTGTTTTCCAAATTTGGCATTGCTGAGGATTAAAAAAATGTATTTGAAATCCCAAATGCTAAATAAAAAAAATATATTTCAATAGGAAATATTTGAATTTCAAACAGTAGATAATTTAGTCTTTACAGAGCCCTGATATCAAAATCATCTTAGCTGTCTGCAATTACTTTGAGGGATAGACGCAAATGAAGAGGAACGGTGGCAAGTTTTCCTGACTGCTTGGAACAGGCAAAAAGCCAATCATCTTCTAGAACGTTAGCACGCAAGGACAGGGTTCCATATTTTTAGGCAAAGGGTAGCCACACCAAATATTGATTTAATTTAGTTTTTAACAGATAACTGCTCTGTATTGAACATTTCTCAGTTATTAGAAGCTTTCAATTTCATTATATTTGCAAGCATATTTGACTGACAAAATTGCTTTAAATGTGCTGAAGACTTTGCACGGTACTGTTCTTTTCATCCGAAGATCCTCTAATTGTTAGTTGGCATGTCCTGGTCAAGTGCAATAATGTTATCCACGGCTGTCTCATACTTAGACTGGGGTGGGGAGATATTGTGTATAAAAAAACTACCGATAAAAACAAAATAAAGGATGATTTTAAATCTGTAACTGTATAAAGTTGTTGCTTATTCTCTTATTATTTCTATTTCTTTCGTGCACGCACACAAACACACACACGCACATACACAAGCACCAGGGGTCTCCTTTACAAATAGAGCGGAGTGCGCCGGAAGGATATCTGTAGCTGCTTGTCTTGAACGAACGGCTGCACCCACTCTTACAATTTCTATATAAGCTTAAACACCTCTAATGCACAGTCTTGTAAAGATGCTTCCCACCTCAATACCAACTGCCTCCCGTAACAGTTGGTGGAGCACACTGCGTGAAAACGTTAAGTGAACATCATTTTCCGACTTTTTCGTCCAGTGTAGTCAATATACGCATGCTATTAGGCTGTTGTGTACACTGATCTGCATTCCCAATGCTTGTAAATGGTTGTTGATTTTCAAGTTTTAAAAGTGGAAAAAAGCCAACAGTGCCTCTGTCAAAGTTTCAGCCCGCTGATACTGGGGCGTGATGATTATTTTCACGAAGCCAGCTAGGCAGTTTGACGTAGCGATCTTTACATTTGCGGAAATCTCGGCATTAACTCAATTACAGCTTCTAAAATTAATGTTTTGAGAACCATGTTCCCCTCCCAGTGTGCATCCATGGCTTAAAATCACATTACGGCATTTCTTTGCAATACAAATGAATTTGTAACGGTACATGGAAATCTTGGCTATGTTATCAATAAATCCTGTGAAAGGAATACTCGGTTACACTTTCGTTGAAATATTGCTCACGAAGGCTTTATACACCATGTATAATGCCTTCATAAATGAGACATAATGTCTTCATAAATCATTCATAAGCAAACGTCATGCTTTGTGAAGGGTGAAATAACTCATTCTTATTCAGCATGTGATGCCAGATGTAATATAACTGACAATATAAAGTATGACATTGTCAGCTAAGTGACATTGTCATTGTCACACCTGGCATCAGATGCTGAATAAGCATCTGTTATGCCATGCTCTACAAAGCGTGACATTTGCATATTTATGATTTATGAAGACATTATGTCTCATTTATGGAGGAATAATACATACTGTTTAAATCCTTTATGAGCAACACTTCATCTAAAGTGTGACCAAATATTATGCCTCTGTTTAATTGACTTCAACCTCCCTTAAGTGTATTTATATAAGAGCTCCACCCACTCTGTAACATTGAGGAGCTGAAGGTCTGGCAGAGTAGCACTTGAGAAGAAATTCGGTATTTGGTGACATTTGTGGATGCCCAAATTCTGGCAGCTATTAATTACACAGGCTTTTCAACCAAATATTCAAAATGACACTAATTGATTATGATAGCTTGACCAATCACATTTGAGCTCATAAAACTAAGGGGGGGGGGGGGGGGTCTGAAAAATGGAAGACATTCCTACACTATTTTTGATTAAAAAAAATTTTTTTTTGAATAAAAAAAGTCCACAATTCATCAAAAAAAAAGTTTTATTTCAAATCCTTTATCATGACATCCAGAACCAAAAAATTAGAATTGTCCCGATCTTGATCTTATTGTGTATGACTCAAAGGCTCTGATTCTCCTGGTGACTGCCAACATATTTCATGTCATTTTAAAATCATCATAAACTGCACAGCGTTGATGAATTACAATTTTATGTAACTTGCAATAAATGACATTTCAATGACATTTACATTTTAAACTGAGCACAGTTTAAGGCTGTTGACATCATCCCATATGTTAAAAGGAAAACAATTTGTGCTGTTCAAAATGTGTGAGTATGCATGACTTGGGTCATAAATAATGTAGGCTTTTAAATGATTGTTCAAATACGCTGGTCCTAAGGCTGTATGAACTATGTTTAACGCAACAAAACAATGCCATATTTTCCATAAAAATCACCAATCTTTTTTCCTTGCTCTGCACAAGGATTTCACCCATCGTCAGAATGTTTTTTGTTGTTTTTCAACGTGGAAGGACCCAGTGTCTGTAAGATCTTTCCTCGCGATTTTGAATGCCGTTTCTCGTCGGCGCGCACTTTACCAGTGTGGATGTCCATTATCTGTTAGCCTCTCCACATTCATTATTCATAGCTTGTATGGGTTCTCCGGTACCTCAATATCCTCATTATCACCGTTGCCCTCTCGTCCTTTAAACCGCAATGGGGGTGTGTCCTCATGAGCTCTTTTTGCCGCCTGCGATTCGTCCTTTCTGCTCTCCTCTCCCGCTGCCTTTCTCCATCTCTTTTGATTTGATTGGATGGTCAGTTCCCTTGGCAACCGGGCAACACCAGCCCCCTGGACATTCTCTTGCTTCTCATCCCGCCGAAACTGTCCGTAGCTGGAACTGTGCTCTGAGGTAAACCCTTCCGCCTCTTCGGTGACCTCATCCTGAAACGAAACTGATTTATGAACCGATTTGTCAGAAGCCCTCCTATTGGTCATAGTTGGAGCGGACATGGTTGGTGACTCTGGGGCCGTGAGGTTCGCTGGTGCATCGTGGGGGATGTAGTCTTTGTCTGTCACCGGCGTGGGCACCATAGATCCCTTTCGAGTGTATACTCCATGCTTGCCCTGTAAGATGGGGCTGGATGCGCCACTTTCACTGAACGCTTGGTTGTGATAGGACAGTTTTTCCACGAGTGGTGCCGCCCCACTCCGGTTGACCTGTTAAAAACATAAAAGACATTTAGGACATTTTTTTTTCTCTACCCTGCTCCTGGAATACCCCCAGCTGTGCACATTTTTGGGAGTGTCCCTCCTTTGACAGACCTCATTCTGTGATGGTCCTGCTCTGCAGGCCCACCCCCCTCCTGCTGTATGCACCTCAAGGAGCCACACCTGCTGCTCGTTGAGGTGGAGGTGCAGGTTAGATTATTTAAGCACTGCACTGCCAGTTTGGCAGTGCAGCTACATTCTGTGTGTTTCGGAGCCCTGTTGTTGGTTGCCGCTGCTCCTCTCTGGTTTTATTCTTTAAATGAAATATGTTTTTATATTTTTACTCAGCCTGTGTGTGTGGGTCCCTTACTTACGTTTGGGTACATGGTCCCAGTGCCCGCCAGCTTCGTGTCCTCTGCCGGCGAGACCGAACCATGACAGATTCAGTCGATCAGCCAGCTCATCAGTAAGACGAGCTGGGGGGTGTCACATTAAAAACACAATTCATTGCACGGTTTCCTCGCATCTCTTCCTGTATACCCGTGGGAAGGGACCGAAATGTAAGGGACAGATGCAGGTGAGGGAGACATGGATGCAATTTAAGAGGATAAAAATGTACCCTCCGCGCGCCAGTTATCCATCCTGTCCTTGTCTATTTAGCTTACCGTGAAAGCTTGCCATCCATCCTTCCTTCCTTGCTTTCCTAGTGCATTTTGTGCACCGTGTAAGCCTGTTCTGTTCATACCTGACATTCTTTATCTTATTCATTTCCTGTGGGATTCAGCGTAAGGCTGCACCTCATTTGAAATATCTGTCACCTCGGCCTTTATAGCAGTTGGTCGTCCAGCAGTTGATTATTCACAGACATGTCACAAAAATGCTGAATGACTGAATTTCGGAGAACCCACTGTGTGCACCAATGGTGTAACTCACCTCAAGTCAGGAAAACTTAATTATTTTTATCTCATGGATTTACAAAGAGGAGGTAAAAAGTTTCGTAATACCAGTAGCCTGCCCTTTTTCTCGAATGTTATATCCTATAAATGCGTTACTGGGGACGAAAAACGTGATATATGCACGTACCTCTCCACACTAAAAATGACTCATTGGTAATTTACGTTGTTTTTCTTTCAGGCTTATGATGTTAGGCATACTGCTATTGCCATCGCTCCCGATCAAAGCCCTGCCCTCAGAACTGCAGTTGGTCCCCTGGTGCTGCAGTATGGCTGTCTAATGCCTCTATATATCACTTTGGTTTGTTTAGGGCAGGACCAATAACTCCACAGAGTTCAATGTGGTTCAAATAAACGTAATAAAATACACAAAAATCCTAACATTTGTTATGCACTAAAAAGCATGTGTCATCAAAGGGGGAAGTGAGTTGCAAGAGGCTTTAAGCGCTAATTATGTTTCATGTGTTTATGAGCGGAACTTGAGATGAGAGAGAAATGATCTCACTTTTATATCGTTTCTTTACGATGAAGACTGTTTTGATAGGCGGAGGTGGCAGCTGACTCTTACTGTATTGGGCTGCTCTTCCGGCGTCGGGCCGGCCGGCTCCGCTGGGTCCTGCTGCCGTCGTTTCCGAGTCCCGAGCAGCAGCAGGAGGAGTAGGCCGATCACTGCGGCCACCAGGAACGCGATCACTCCCACCAGACCCACCATTGCGCTCGCGTCAACCGCGCCGAACAAACGCCCTTCTCCGAATGGGCTCCGCGGAGCTGCAGAGACAGCAGCGATTTCATATAGCCACAGCCCGCCTGCACGAAGATGCCCCACTCACAGTCTCGGCTAAGTTCTCCTATAAGCATTTCCTGCTAGGTTACCAATTCTTTGGACAGTGGCACAGTTTAGAAGAGCTGTGATCCCTACGGAGTTCAATTCTATTTTCTCTTCACTTTAATTGCATTTGTATTGAACTTTTTGCAGATAATCTGTCACTGAGACGCTTGTTTGTTTGATATGGGTTTAAGTGCAGACTGTAAGCATTGAAGGGACTTACGTCCGCGTTTAGAGGACCTGGGGTGCATTTCCCGAAAGCATAGTTGCTAACTAAGTTAGCTACTTTCATAGTTCGTCCAAATTCACAATCAATGGTGCTAACTATGTAGGTTAGCATCTGTGATTTTGAGAAACGCACCCCTGATTGGGATATAAAATTGAGTCACAGATATCAATGTATGCCTTATGTCTTTCACCCCCATGCAAAGCATGATGGGAAGTGTGTAGGACCGAAGGATCATTGTCAACTTAGTACTGTTTTTAGAACGTCAGACTCCTGTGTGCTGAAAGGACAAAGGCCTGGGGCCTTACTTATAAAAATTTGAATGGATGTCACACCTAAATGATGCTTATGCTAAAAAAAAACAACAAAAAAACAAACAAACATATATACTAATTTATAAAACTGTGAGTAGGATAAAGGTCATGTAATGTTTATTTAATTCATCAGGAATGACTTGAAATACCTTCATATGCACATATAGTGCTTAACAAATTTATTAGACCACCACCCAATGTAAGGTTTATGCCACAGCTGCCCTAACTTAACAGGAATTACCAAAATCATTTTTTATGTTTCTGTAATGGTTAATCTGCCAGTATGCACAAGCTCTTTAACTGAAATGATATTTTTAAGGCTAAAATATAATTACTGTTGTTATCCATGAATTTTCGAATTTACTGCTTTACAAAAAAGCAGAATAAAATAGTTTAGCACATTATTATTTTTTGATTAAGATGCCAAATAACAGTAATTTTTTGCATCTTGAACATAAAAATTAGCTTTAGTGGTTGAATGCAAGAATGCAAGCTGTCATCAGGGCCAAATGAGGCCATACAAAATATTGCTTTTCTTTTTCAAATTTTATTTGTGAATAAGGAATATTTAGTGGTTTCAGTTTGTTCATTGCCAAAGAAATAACAAAATAATTTTTAGTTTTTTACAAATTTCTTAAATATTCATGTTTTCTCATTTTTTTTCCCTACAGGTGGTATAATAAATTTGTTAAGGACTGTACTTTAATTTTGCACGGTTTTTGAATTTTGTTTGTTTTATAAATGTGAAATCCACACAGAAAGTGGCGTGGGTATTTTTCCGTGCAGCATTTATAAATTAGGCTCCAGGTCTGTTCGGGGTTAAACTGGCTCACCTGATTGGACTGTTTGAAGAACTTCAATGTGAAGTGAGGCGTTTGCCACGTCTCCTGATTCCTGGTCTGTCGCAATCACCTATAAAACATTCTCATTCACCCAGCATAATATTTCAAATGCTTTCTGTTCCTAAAGCCTTAATAGTTTCTGTAATGACAACAGGAAGCCGCTCTTATTATTGATGTATTTCTGAAACGACTTCCAACTTTATTGCATTTCCTCCAGTGTAACATTCTCTCATAACCAGGATATACCGTAAAACATTTGGCCCATTTCATCCTCCACCCAGCTGAAAGCTGTAATCCATGTGGAATTTATTATGCAATTAATTTGTCCCAAAATTACAACCCCAATTCCGAAATAGTTGGGACGAAGTGTAAATTGTGAATAAAATCAAAATGCAATGACTTTCAGATCACATGAGCCAATATGTTATTTACAATAGAGCACAGATAACATTTCAAATGTTGAAACTGAGACATTTTACTTTTTTATCCACAAAATGAGCTTATTTCAAATTTTCTGGCTTCAACAGGTCTCAAAAAAGTTGGGACACAGGCAAAAAAAGCTATTAATATACAGCGCCCTCCATAATTATTGGCACCCCTGGTTAAGATGCACTAAATGCCTTAAAATAAATAAAATTTTTATTGCAGAACCATACTGTCACACCGAAAATTGTAGAAAAATGTAACCTTCAACTCAGGTGAATTTAAAGGGGAAAAAAATCCCTGACTAAGAAATAATTATTTTTCTTTGGAATTGGGGTTGTAATTATATTTGAGCAAAAAGCGAAACTTAGTTTGTAATTTGGAGATATACAATGATAGACCTAAACATGATGGTCACCTGCCAAGTAAACTGTTGGTCCTTGGCACCTCGGCAAAACAGATCCAACAAGAGCTGAGACAGCCCATACCTCCGCCACCGCGGCTGGATTTGAACTTTGGCCTATATCTCAGCTGTATTTTGACCTAGATATTCCAAAATTCCATCACTTGTTCCTCTTCAGCTTCTTTAACAACCTGCAAAGTTTTGTTAAAATCTATGCAACTGTTTTTGAGATATCCTGCTAACAGGCAGATAAACAAATACATAAACAAACGGAAACAACTTCCTTGGCGGAGGTAACAAACTGAAATCTTCTTGAATTCCCAGAACTGGGATTAGCGAGCAGCACATTTTCTCAAGCATCATCCTTCCCCCTCCAGCCTGTCTGCTTCCCTCAGGGCATTCTGGTCTTCTTCAGGTAGATGGAGCACACATCCGGGCCAATGCAGAAGATGTCAATAAAAACAGGACTTATCACGCCAGGCAAACTTCCTCCATTACTCCAAGGTCCAGGTCTGACACTCATGTGTCCATTGTAGGCACCTTCAATGGTGGACAGAGGTTTAAATGGGCACTTTGACTAGTCTCCTGAATCAAAGCCGCATATGTGGCACCCTGTCACTGGTTTCTGTTCTGTGCTTTGAAGTGCACCACTAACCTTGGGGCTTCAGTGATGCTCTGGCCTACTTTTCTGGCTGTAGCAATCTAGCCCTTGCCCAAGTCACTCAGGTCACATTTCTCCTGCATACAACATGTGGACTACCTGAAGCAATTTTTCTTTTGGGTCTATGGGTGGATCTGACCGTATCGTACGAGGACCAGAGGATAGCCACGCCCCCAAAAGCATATATGGCTTTATTCTTCATTCTAGTCTATTTGGGACCATAATTTACAGAAATGAACATCATGATATATTGGAGGCAGCTTGAAACTTGCGATAGATCCCATAAAACAATGTGGAAAATCATTATTGAAATGACAAATCAGGTGGGAAAGTAGGGTCATTTTCTCATAGACTTCTGTGGGATTGAACTTCTTCCTGCAACCAATGACGTCCACTGGCCATTAAATGCAATGCAATTTTTAGAGATTTCCACATTGGCCTCACTTTTCAGACTCGAGCGCTGCGTCTCTTTTTATACAATCTATGGTTTTCAGCGTCATCTGTGGGTCATAATGTTTTGGCTCATCGGTATATATAAATATGTATTCCATGACTGAACAATGAATGGCCCCTCTGAGTAACAATTGGACAATACTCTGGCTCTCCTTACCTCGAGGTAGTGCTTGTTGGAGGCTTGCAGATGATTGGCTCTGGCGATGACGTGTCCTTCCTGTGTAATGTGGTAGAGCCCAATGGCGTCGGACTCAGGCCTCAGAGAATAGCGTAGCTGGGGATTTATGCCCTGAAACGCAATGAGTGCGAATAGAAACATACAGTTAGCTTGCGTAGTGGGGTTAGCTCAGCTAGCAGGGAAGAGAAGTGCGATGACCATAGCAGCAACACGTGACACAAACATGAACTTTTCCATAATGTAAAACTCTAATTAACGCTGTTGCCCTTTGCTATAAGGACGATTTCGCCCATTAGTGAATGATAAAGCATTAAATTAATAAACCATTTTGTATGAGTGACAGGCAAGGTTTAAAATCCTACTTCAGACTCAGTAAATCTCCAGGGCGCAACACTAGGATATGCGCAATTATACCCTCTCATTTTTTCGGAGACATCTTATTTGTTAGCGGTAAGTATTGTTTGTTTTGTCTGGACAAACAGTGCAATCGATGCAGGTATAAGAGGGAGACTAGGATTATTCCAAGGGCCCTTCACGAAGTATGGATACAGTAATTGGGTGGTCTGGGGTGCTGGATCCCAACGTGACTCATTTTCATCGGCCAGAAATGCCGGTAAAATCCTTGAGCGTAATTTTTAATAGGGCTCAACTGTCACATTCAGTTTGGGTGAGCAAATGCACTGCACTTCCGAGTAACTCCACTCTGAGAAAGAGCTTCTGCTAAGTGCTGGGTCTGCGATGCAATGGACGGCTCATAATGAATGTGTGTGTGTGTGTGTGTGTGTGTGTCAGTGCGAGTGTATTTCTGTGTGTCTGCCTCTGTCTGTATATGTGGGCAATAGCTGAGGGCATAAGCCGTGTGTGATTTTCTGTGCTACATGCACGCATTAATTGTATAATTTTTTCTCTGTTACACAAGAGCATTAGCTGAGAGTGACTTTCAATGCTAAGCTACATGAGGGCATTAGCAATGTGTAATTTTCTATGCTACACAAGGGGCATTTGCTGCGCGTAATTTTCTGCGCTATACAACAGCTTAAACAGTATGCAATTCTCTGTGCTACATGCAGGCATTTGCAGTGTGCGATTTCCTTTTCTGCATGCATGCACTGTCATTTTCCATGCTACACGAGAGCATTAGCAATGGATAATATTTTGCGCTGCATGCGGACGTTAGCTGTGTGTGTTTTAGCACTACATAATGCTCTGCGCTACATGCGGGCGTTAGCTACAGGGGGGCCAGGTAATGGTCAGGGTTAGGGTTAGGGAGGCTTCTAAAACGTACATCTTCAAAGTCTCTATCCACAGCCTCGATCACCAGCGCCACATTCCCGTAGGTGTTGACCAGCGCTGCAGGGTTGTTGGTCTTCGTGATAAAGCCCTCGTAGGTTTTCCTCGTGAACTCAGGCGGGAAGCGGTTTTTTGCCAGAATGCGGACCATCGCTGTCGCCACGGCAAATTTTTTCGGGTCGTCCCTCTGGGAAGCCTGGATGGGAGCACCTTTTCAAACATCTCAGCTCAAATGTGATTAAAGGTTCAAAATCGTGTGTCAAGAAAATGACCGTTGATGTCACTCTGCTATGTGTGGAGAACAGAGCATTTGGATCCTGTACCTGCTGAACCCAAGCTGGACCCTGTCCAGTTGGACCCTAGACTCTAACTATTTGGACCCCAGGCAAGTTGGATCCTGGACCAGTTAGACCCCAGACCAGCTGGACTCCTGACCAGTTGGGTTAGGGTTACGTTAGGGTTAGGGTTGGGGTTAGGGTCCGGGGTTCAAGTGCTCAAGGGTCCAACTGGCTTGGGTCCATATCGTCTGGGGTCCAACCGGCACTGGGTCCATTCAGTTAGGGCCCAACTGGTATGAGGTCCAGACGACTTATACCCCTTCATGTGGCACAAAAACTTTGAGACCAGCGATTAAAATACCGAACAATCCAGGTTTAGAAACTAAAAAGTCCTTTTCAGTATTGTATTCCAACCACCTAGATTCGCTAGAACAACCCTTCCACCAGGAGGGTGAAGTAAGTTGTCGAATCAGCCGCCTGAGTTCATGAGTGGATGGGGAAACATTGCCTCTGGTTACAAAAAGCTCACGTAATAACCTCATGAATCTGCCGGTAATATTTTAACACGGATTTGAAATTGACTAGACGAGATTGATAAGTGCACCGAAGGAATTTTGAAATTTCCTCAAAGGACATAAATGGGTTTCAAACCCTCTGTTTGTCAACATGGCTTGATCATTAAGGTCTTAGGATTGTTACAGGGCAACTAAAAATTAGCAATTGTATTCCGCTTGAGATAGAAAAAAAAATTGATAAGAAGTCAGATATAAAACCGAACACTTACGAAGGCAAACTTTTTTCTTTTTTCGCATTTTTCATTCAAGACAGAGTGGGTTAAGTGATCCCAGATCAGTTGTGACATGCACAGGGCACTTTTTTATGCGACTCACCATGACCTTGAGGGTAAGGATAGGGTTCTGTAGTCTGTTCTCGAAGCGTTGTGTCAGTGAGACTTCCCCTGTGTCATTGTTAATGTGGAACCTCCCATCATCTCCACCTGCGTTGTGCAAAATTAATCACAAATGGCTCAAAATCAGATTCTTCTACTGAAGTGACTTGATCAAGTGCACGACCTGACTCTTTGAACTGGAAATTATTTCTCCCGCCCTTTGCCGAAATTGAAGTCCAGTAATCAGACATATTCATTGCAAGAACCGCTAGACATAAGTGTCTCGAGTTGGGCCTAAAATTTTATCCTTCGCGTGTCCTACTTTCAGAATTAAAGTCCACAGCTGTGCTTTAATTCTAAAGAAATATTTACTATCACATGCATAACTACACCCTGCTCATGATGTGAATTCTTGTTCCTAATTATATAGCTCAACGGTGTTGGCCAGTTGGCAAACATTAGCGCAAATGCTACACAGGGCTACCTGAAATGTTTACAAAGGTCTCTAGTATTGGAATCTTGGCTGTGCATGGAGACAACATTTGACCAAAGTGTGTTTCATGTTGTTTCTCAGTTTTCAGAGAAAAAAAAAATTCTGCCTACATGGTACATTCTCTTAAATGTTGTATTTACAATGACAATATATGAAGTTTAGAGTATTTTCCCTCACCTGACAGAATCGCGTATATCAATGGAGTCATTAATCCTTTGTCTCCGTCCTCTGCACGAATTGGACCAGGAGAAAAATATAAGATGGTACCCTGCAAACGGACATGCCCATACATAAGTCTGCTGAACTCTTCATCATTACTGATGTGATGAATAAAATATTCTCCATAATTGCATTACACTTTATTACACCGGCTTATTTATTTATTGATCGGATGTTATATGGTGCGTTGAATAATCTTAGTCACAGGCCCAGGAGTCAATGCGATAATGATTATGGGCAGTGGTTTTCGATGAGGATCCACAGAATGGATTCTGCCTTGGGTCTGTCTTTTTAATGTGTTTGAAGCAGTTTTGATGGGGCACTGCAGCAATGCAGAATGAGACAATGTGAGTGTAAGACCTGACAGTGATGAGAACAGGCCTTTCACCCTGACCTTTCTCTCCATTTACCAGCAAAGTGCTAAAGCGTACGTTAGTTCGCCCTAAAACGAGATAGTATCTGGCGCACCGCGTCGCCTGAAGTCCTAAAATACCGAGAGATTGGGTGTGGAACTCTGGGCCTGAAGGACAACTGTCTCCGGGTTTTTTTCATTCTGTCAATGAGTAGCCAATCAGTGCCTTGCATGCCCAATGTGTGGACACATCATCCAATCGAGAACGAATCGAATGTGTGTGGAAATATACCAAAACCAGCAGACACTCTGGTTCGCCAGGATTGCACGTTGACACCCACGATATCGAAGTTCTGCCTTCATTATGTGACACGGCAGGCATTTTTTGCCAAAAAAAAACACATCCTTATCTCAGAAACGCACCTGTTCTTCTACAGTGATGTTTGCGGCGTAGATGGGGCTGGTGCAAACTGGGGGAGACCCACTCTGCGAGAGAAGGACGCAGGGCTGGAACTGGGGGTACCGGTCATCTTCATCCACAACATTCACTGTTACGCTAACTGCGGTGCTGTGCTTCTCTTCGGTGCTCATTTCCTATCATAGACAACAACATAGAGGGTCACAGCCCCAATGGAGTATTTCGCAAAGTAGCATAACGGAATTAGCGCTAAATAAAATTCATTAACAGTTGTTTTAACTTCAGATTTGCGAGAATGCCAACTTTACTTTGAGCTGTTATCCAGCTAACTCAGCAATCCTGCCCCTTGGAGCGCTACTGTCTGACTTCTGTGCAAATAGCCTATACACAAGTATTCTAAACAAAAAATTTGTTGTGTCTATAGGAGCTGAACAGTGAAGTGCAAGTAAGATGGCAGTTTACACTTGGTAAGGCACGGAAGTAGTTCATTAGATAGAGGGTAAGCGGTGACACACCACAGCGTAAATAACAAATTGCATCTTGGTTTTGGTCTCATAGTCCAGTGGTTTGGCCAGCCTCACCATCCCGCTCTCAGGCTGTTCTATTCGAAAGAAGGCGGCATCCGTCTGCATGAAAAGAGAATAAAAGGGCTCAAACTGTCTATTCAACTTCATTACCGCTCAGCAATTTGGAATGACCTTGGAAAATCTGTAAGTTTTTCATAAAAAATCAATACTTTTACTGTCTAACGAGCAAAAAATTTAGGGAAAAGCCCTTCACACTGATGATTAGCTCGATCTGTTGTCACTCATTTTATGGATTAACCCTAGAACACTATTGCTAAAATTAGTAACACCATCAATAATGCCGGGTGATTTTTCCGATATAGTAAAATACCCAATAAAAAGTACTTGTCATCAAAATATGACAATACATGACAAATTAGAGTAGTGCTGTTTTATTTTCAACTGTGCCATGTCTAACAATATGAAAAAAAGTACCCTGAGGCAAACAAAACACCCATGCCTTCAAAGATGTCAAAGACAATGCTGAAGCTACCCAGGGACCCATAACACTCAGACAAACGCAACATAATGAAAATCACGTAAACACGTTTGCTCGGGTGAAAATCACCCGGCGATAGTGTTCTAGGGTTAATGATATGGTGAGTCCTTCAACATTCAACTCTCCCAGGTGTCAACAGTAGGGGAAACTGGGGCAAAATGGGATATTTAAGAAAGATTTTTCCCCACATCCATATAATTCATTCAAGGGACTCAAACCTGCAGAAGCATTAAAGGTTTGCACATACAGAACAATACGACAAAGCAAGAAATGCATAAATTTCAAGTCCAGGTTTTTATTCAAGATTGGGAAAAAAAAATGGCTCGCTACCCCAATTACCCCATGCAAGGGGCAAAATGGGGTGGCTCCCGGGGCAAATTGGGGAACCAGCAAACTATTGTGGCAAGTCCAAAAAATAATCACAACACAAAGTCTAATTCCATCTTCAGTCTCACACAGTTCTCACATGAATACTGGGTTTCTGTTGCTTTTATCCAGTCCAGTACATGAGTGATGCGCCCATCTGCTGCATCTGCTGCAGGAAACACAGCTTTCATGACTGACCCAATAAAATCTTCAGAACAGAGACATTCAGTCTCCTCCTGTGCATCTGAACGTTTCTTTCCTTTCTCTTTTCTGCAACCTTTTACTTTTGGAGCTCTTTTCTTTTCTTTCATTTCCAGCAGTTCCTTTTTTGTAAGGTGAACATGAGTACAGCTGTTATCCCTCTCTGTCTTGACACCCGTTTGACACAAGAGTATCTGTGACATTACAAAATAATACACTCGGGGAATAACGGGGAAGCACCCCGTTATGCCCCACAAGGCCTACCCCATTTCACCCTCCATCACACACAGAATACAATACAATCCTTTCAGAAAAGCAAGGCGAACTTAGGTCAAGATCAACTAGGCGTTACCGTAGCCTGTAACTACTCCAACAAAAAAACGGTCTCACAAAAAGTACAAGTGAAAAAATAATATGAAAATGGGCGTATTTTGATATTTACCCTCCCAGGTGAGTTCAACAGTTAGAAGAAATGCAGTGCTCTCATCAAGTGATCTCTCAAAGCCAATGAAGCCTGAGATCACTCAAAGGAGGCATTCTGACAAACCCATTTTGTCCCGATACCCCATTTTGCCCCAGGTTACCCTACTTTTTGTTATGGAAAGATAAGAAATAAAAACGCTTCATTTGGACACAACGTGCATGCCGCAATTTTCATTTTTATTTTAATTTAAATGGTCATGAAACTCAGGTTGAGCCAGAAGTCAACGCTCTACTCCATTGTCTGCCTCAGCCTGCAGTTGCACTGCATCATTCTTTGCTGCTGCTAATAACATGGCCTGCTGCTGTACTGAATCACTCTCTGCTGCTGCTGCTAATAACATTGCCTGCTGCTGCACTGCATCACTCTCTGCTGCTGCTGCTAATAACATTGCCTGCTGCTGCACTGCATCACTCTCTGCTGCTGCTGCTAATAACATTTCCTGCTGCTGCACTGCATCACTCTCTGCTGCTGCTAATAACATTTCCTGCTGCTGCACTGCATCACTCTCTGCTGCTGCTGCTAATAACATTGCCTGCTGCTGCACTGCATCCCTCTCTCTGCTGCTGCTAGTAACATTGCCTGCTGCTGCACTGCATCACACTCTGCCGCAGCTGCTAATAACATTGCCTGCTGCTGCACTGCATCACTCTCTGCTGGAGCTGCTAATAACATTGCCTACTGCTGCACTGCATCACTCTCTACTGCTGCTGCTAATAACATTGCCTGCTGCTGCACTGCATCCCTCTCTCTGCTGCTGCAAGTAACATTGCCTGCTGCTGCACTGCATCACACTCTGCTGCAGCTGCTAATAACATTGCCTGCTGCTGCACTGCATCACTCTCTGCTGCTGCTGCTAATAACATTGCCTGCTGCTGCACTGCATCACTCTCTGCTGCAGCTGCTAATAACATTGCCTGCTGCTGCACTGCATCACTCTCTGCTGCTGCTGCTACTGTAAATAACATTGTCTGCTGCTGCTGCAGCATCATTCTTGCTTGCTGATATTTAACATCCCACCTCCACCCTGGCATCCACCTGCAGACTCGATGGCGGGGACATCCTGAGCGGGTGGGCTGATCGAAATATCACTACTTGGCATTGAATAATTTGAGAACACTTCATCAGAAATTAAAATAAAGAATAAAAAAAACGCAAAACCTTAAAAAACACCACTTTAGCCCAACTCTTCAAAGGGTTGAACTTTGAGCATATTTCACATGAAGGAGCTACGACCATTGCTCTGTTACGTACCGATGATGTGTCGATGGCATACACAATGCTGTCATTATCTGCATCCTGGGCCTGGACTGTGAATACAACTGCATTCACTGCCGCTAGCTGGGAGTAAAGTGGCAAGAGGAGATAAGAAGGTCTATATTAGGTTTCATAGGCTTCCACTAGTAGAACCTTTGAATAGAAATGGAAAATTTCCCCACACAAGTTTTTCTTCCTGGTTTATGCTCTGTGATACATTTACTGAATTCAACAGTTAAATTAATTCATTGTCTCCTTGTTATTTTAACTGTAAGTAGAGTCCTGCGCACATTTAACTGTGGCTTACAGTTAACACACACGGAACCTCTGTTATGAACTGATTGTAAAATTACAGTTGAAATAACTGGCGAAAAAGGTGTCAGTTTATAACCGTGTGCGCGATGATACACGAGAAGCGGAGCAGGAATTGTACCTCGCTTACGTCAAAGGGCTGGACGGACCTCTCTGAAAATGCCGGTACGTTGTCATTTTCGTTCAGGATCTCAACTGTAATCCTATATTCCCTCTGAAAGATGTCCCAAGTGGTGACAGACATTTCAGTGCACAGTAGTGCCACTGTAACGCACGTATGGATTGTGACTAGCTAAAACAGCAACTGATACAAAATAATTATCACGCTATTCTGAATTACAGCATTTGCAGACTTGCATTTGCAGTACAGGGGCTTTTTCATGGACATTTTTGGTTTGGAAGAGGCTATTTACCCCGCAGCGCTTCGGCGCAAAAGTTTAAAGAGTGGGGCGAATTATAAAATGAAATCTATTTTTTGCCCATCTGCGGGGCAAACGGCAGAAGTGCTTCTCTAATCCGCCCCACCGCGGTGCGAATAGCAGAACTGCTTCTCTTGTCGTGGCCGATTGCAGATTTATTTCCCCCAATTCACCCCTCTGCGATGCAAATAGCCACTTCCTTATGTTTTTACTGTTGGTCAGTACTGAGGATATAGCTTTCAATTGAGTATTTCAATTGCACAAAATCTGGACTGAACTCATAATATGCATGCTACAGTTGAACTGCATACCTGCACGACATCATCTTCATGGCATGCTAATGCAGCAATTAACACAGATCCTTGGACCTTAAATCAAATAAAATTATCAATTCAGATTGAGATGTTTGGGAGAAAGATATCAGACCAACACTAACAAGAAAAGATATTAATGCTTTCATGAGTTACTTTGAGTGACCATTCTTAGACAAGTCCTGGCATTACTCAAACGTGTTTTGTTTCTATCAACTTTACTTGACAGTGCCTGTGCAGAACAGTCGATATTACTGCAGCCTGGTATAAATATGAATTTGTCTGTTATTTTATGCTAGCTGTAGCCAAATAGCGGCGTCTATCTTGTTACCTCCAGATCAAGCACTCGTGTTGCAGATGAGTTGAGTCGGACTGATTTCCCTTCAAGATAGAACCAATCAGCATTCTCCCCGGTGAGGCACAGACGGATGCTATTGGCTTCTGGGGCTTTAGCGATGCTGATGTTTGCAACAAACGTCCCTGGCGGGCTGTTTTCCGTCACTGCTGCAAAGATATCCTGACCTCCTAGGCACGCGTTGGCTGCCGGCAAAATGAATAATGTACATTTGCGAATGAGCTTCGTTTTAGATAACAGGTGTTAATCAACGATAATTCGTTTCTATTTCCTTCAATTTCAGACTGCCGGACTGCGTTCGTAAGTTGTTCTCATCTCTGCAAACCTTTGTGCAATCAGTACACAGACAGGCACACACTCATACACATGCATGAAAATTTTTTTTCTCATACTCTACAAACTTGAAAATGGCTACACCGTTTGAATGTATTTCAGTGGTGTCTTTACAATTTCAACATCATTATTTCGTTATTTGTTTAAAATGATCTCAATGTCAGTAAAAGAAAAAAAGGGATATGTACCTTTTATAACAGTGCAAGTGATATTTATTGCCATTTGGCTGCAAATCAGTATTCTCCACACGTTTAGCATGTTAATTTGGCAGAGACAGTGCCATATAATTCCAGGAATCCAGCAACCCTAAAACAAACAAACAAAAAAACTTAACAATAATTATAATAATTATTATTATAATGATAATAATAAAAATGTAGGGGCCAAGCCCTATAAAGTAAGTTTCTCTCGGTTACAGCACCAATTTTTTATCAAATGAAACCAGTAGTTTTCCGCATGTTCAGAAATACCCAAACATAGGTACTAAGTTTAGAGTTGGTGCGCCAAGGTTTTGCTGTGATATGGCCTAACTTCCTGTTTAGCATCATAAACATTTGACGCTATCCATAAACTCACGGAAGGCCTCCACGGCATGGGCCCCATGTTATTTACCATTTTGTGGGTGAATGCACAATTGTAATGCCAAATACCAGCCTTACTGTTTTTCTGTCATGTCAGGAATCTGAACTTTTTCTTGGACAACTCAGGGCATTGTCTAAAGGTTTTATACTGCCTGCAGTTACGGGGGAAATTTTGGCCTTCACCCTCAAGGCCTCTTGCATCACCATTAGGTAAGTTCTTTAGTCTTAAAACTGAAGAAGTTTGAGGCACAGCTTGGAATTAAAGACATAACAAAAAACAGTGAAAAAAATAAGTTCCATGGAAAAACTAATGGTTACACTTTACTTGAAGGTACTGTCATAAGAGTGACACGACAGCGTCATAACTGTTGTCATGTAACAGTTATGACAGTGTCATGTCACTCTTATGACGAAGTTGTCATAATCAAGACAACTCAAACAATGTCAACTTGTCATCTCAAAAACCGAATGACACTTAATGACAGAATTATGACACTGACATAATGTTTATGACACATTCATGACTGTGTCATGTCACTCTTCTGACGATACCTTCAAGTAAAGTGTTACCAAACTAATTTGCCGAATTTTGAATTTAGTCCGAATGTCTAAAATTAAAGAGCAAATAAAGACAAGAATACTAGCCAGAAAAAGTGAACGATTTAAGCAAGAAATTTGAGAATATTTTGTGTTATGATTCTGCCTTGTTCTGTTCGTGTTTTGCCATGCCTTGATCCATTCCATGTTTTGTTCCTGTTTATTCATGCATATTCTCCCATAGTCCATTCCCTCAGTTATATTCCGGTCCATGTTTTGTCCCATACCATGCATTGCACTTTGTCTCCCCCTGTCTGGTCTTTAGTCATGTGATCGCTCACTGCCCCAGTATTGTGTGCCACACTTTCGGGTGAAGTCATGGTTTCTGGGATTTCAACCATTCCTTCCTATCTCGTTTACTTCCTTCACCTTGCTTTTCTATTTTACTAACAATACTAACAGTTTGTTGTTTTACTTAAACTTACTAACCAAGACTAACATTATTTTTAGTACTAACTTACTAACAAGCACTAGGGATTGTATAGCTGCACATTACTAATTGACTAACGATCTCTCAGCACTCGCTCTGCTCTAGTCTCCGCCCCTTGCCTTCACTCAATTTACTTTGCTGTGTTTCAACAGATTTTCTGCACCTGGTTAATCACTGTTCTGCCTCTCATTTGTGCACGGTAGAACTCCCTAACCGGAGCCGTATGTTTGTCAGTAGGCTGTCTCTGTGATCCCTGTCCGCATTTTGGCTTTTGCCAATTTCTTGCAATCAGGAACTTCCTCATGTTCATTCCTTTGTAATTAGTTTGATCCAATTCACCTGCTTTCCCTTTGTAGAATGTGACTTCCCTCTTGTCTATTTAAGCAATCTTTTCACAGCCAGCTCCTAGTCAGAACGTTGATCAATATCTCATTGTGCAGAGCGCCTCGTATGCCATTGAGTATTGTTTCTCTTCTACTGGATTGTCCACCTTCGATTCTTGCCATAGGTCTTTTTGTATTGTTTTCGTCTTTCTGGATTTCAACCCATTTTTGTATGACCGCGATTTCTGTGTTTGGATGCCCTGTATATGACCCTCGGCTTTGTTCATCGACTACCAACTTTTTGCCTATCGTTTTTGTACCTCTGCTCATCCGTCTTACTGGTCCTGACCCCTGCCTGTCTAGTCGGCACTGTTTTTGGATTTCGTATTGTGGCTTGGCAATTCCTGTGTTTTTTGGCTTTGACTTGGACCCCATTAAAGGCTTTTTTTTTGTCTCGTGAGTGGTACCTCACCTGAATTGTACCTCACAATTTTGAATGAGTGCTGTGTGTATTCATCTTCAAATGTAATCATGCAGTTTTTTTTTTTTTGTGATGGCTAGAGAATTTAGCAAACAGCAAGGAGAATAGCTTTCAGTTGTTTAGGTCAGCTTTCTGTGGGACTCCTCCCCCTCACTGTGTCTGGTTTTTTTTTTTTTCGCTCCTTTGCCTAATTTAAGCGACGTTAGGCCGGTTCACAGCTGGTTTTGCTCAGTAAAGACAGAACAGCAGTAATTGGCGCCAACTAGCTTTGTCGTTAAATCCTATGTCACAGCTAGCATCCCTCAGGCAAAGATAATGAGGTATTATAATTTTTCCTGGTTTTTTTTCTTTATTAGAATGAAGTCACTTAGGTTCATTGAATTTAACTATTGTTAGGCTACCTGTTAGACAAGTTATGTTCACATTCAATCTTATAGCCTATCATTATCGTTCCAAAAGTGTCCTGTTTAAAACAGATTAGATTGGAACCTTGAAAAACGTGATTATAAGTCAGGCCCTTCGAAGGATCTTGTGATTTTTGCTGTTTTTTTGAGCCAAATTTGAAATCCTGAATTTCACACAATTGCTCGAGATAAAACAATGCATAGAAATCAGCTTGTCCAGTTTACACTTGAGCAAGTGGACAAAAAAAATCAAACATAGCATTAATGTTGCGAAGACACTTGAGTTACATAGCCTCCTGCGAGGATTAGTAACTCAATGTGAGTTGTGGAGGATAACAGTGACTGTGATTATGGGATTATGAAAGAATATAGAGCAATCCCAGCCCCATTGTAGCTGCCCATTCTCTCTCTCTCTCTCTCTCTCTCTCTCTCTCTCTCTCCCCTCTTCAGTCAGCAGTTTAGTTCTTACCTTTAGCATAATCCGGCTGTACACTTCCCATTTCCAGTCCTCCCCTCAGTCTCTCCTGAAAGACACAGGACCCTCCAAGTCTGTAATAGGAACACAACTCAACTTTGAAAAAACTGATTTCTCTGGCCACATTTCTTTAGACATGAAGACCAGCTCTCGACTTTTATCAATCTGGGTTTAACTGTAAAAACACCAAACCTTTGTACACTGTGCATTCCGGTGTTAAGCTTGTTATGTTTTACACACAACATTTTGATCGCAGTCAGAGTTGTTAAGTGTTAAGTGATAAGAGGAAAAAATTCAAAATGCTGCATTTGTCCTTTATTATTCGATATTTTTGGCCTTACTTTTTAATCTCTTTACGCATTATTCCTTCGACTACAGAAATATTAGCTCAGTTAGGTTCTTTTGGTTATTGAGAAAAGAACAAAGATACATTTTTGCAGCCTTGCTCAAGTGCAGGTGAGGTATATCTTTGACCATCGCAAGGCCGTAAACATTGGCCCTGAATCACCACACTACTGTATTCAGATAGACAGAGACAATGAGGCAGGTAGGCAAGGCTAAAACTCAGCACTGCTGAAAAAATATAAAAAATCAGTCATGACAAGTGGTTTAGTTTTGCAACTGATCTTCACATCTTACATCTTAAATATAGAGAATATTACCTTTTTGAAAAGCCGTTTGTTTGCCTTGTCAAATTTTCTCATCCCATCAATGAATCTTAAAGTAAATCAAAATGCCTCAGCTCTGTGCCAATATTTTAGTCATACTTGGGTAAAATGTAACAGAAACAAGATCTTAAACGTAATTTACAGACTAAAATAGCAGTTCCGGCAGACTTTTTTTTTTTGTTTGCACTGAAGCGCTGCAAGTTCTTACGCTCTCCTGCCGAGTCGGCATCCAAGATCGGCTGAAGCTCTTAGTCCCGTCTCCGTCCTCACGATTGCCCCACGGCTGGCCGTTGCGAGGTTGGAGATCGCCGGCGAGGGGCTGGGTGTTTTCAGACGATCACAAATGGGGTCCGGAGGACTGAAGAGAGGCAGGGTTAAAATGAGCGGGCCTGTTTAATCGCTGGGTGTGTGAGAGACGAGGCCAGTGTGGAGGACTGCCACGCTAGTGGATCTTTGAACGTCTTAACGGCACTATAGCGAGGATTACAAGACCGCTGAGACCTCCTCTATCCAACGGGGTTGACTGTGTCAAACTCACGAGGAACACTGGGACATGATAAAAAATACTACTAATAATAATAATTATGTGGCGATATAACCTATGTCTTTTGGGTAAGTGCATATTTCACAAATTGTAAAGGACAGAGTGAACAGGCCAACACATTTAATTTTTAACTTGCATGTAATAGGCCTACTACTTTATTGTTCACGCTGCTCAGCAAAACATTTTGCACATATTTTCCCATTTCAGGACTATATTTTGCTGATTATGTTTTCACCAGTGAACAGGTCCTATGGACTGGCTATATGCGGGATTACAGCATTATTCTGCAAAAAACAAATAAATGAGTCAGTCTCACCAAGTTTGATGGTGTCAAGTTTGCATGTGAAATATAAACCCTCTTGCTATTCTCTGGACAAAAATATTGTCAGTGATGTGAAAACTTTTGACTAAGGACATGATTTGCCAATGGCATAGGAAAATTCCAGAATTGAAATGCTGAATATCTTGTATAAAATATGCTTAATAAAAGAAAATATTATTTTAGGTCTAGCAATGAAACTGACATATTGACTGTAGTGGTAACATGGCTTGAGTAGGCGATTCTACTCAAAATTTAGACTATTATCGATCATGCTCATCTACATTTTGTGGGCAGAATTTCCGTTGCACTAGGGGCACCAAGTCACATTTACATCTGAGGCACAAAACAGGAAAATACTTTGCCGCTGATGGAACAGTCAGTTGAATAAATTTGAAATACGGAGAGCAGTAACAACTCTCAGCTGTTGTAAGCTCCTCTGTGCACTTGGCCTTCAGAGCTCAAATGTGTAGGATCTGCCTTTCCCCAACAGAGGTCACTATAAGACTTGAATGAACTTTCCGTCTGCCAATTGGAAAAAAAGATCTGAAGAAATGGGAACTGTAATTATGATTTCATTATGTGTATGAAAATGGTTTTGCCACTGAATTGAATAGAATACCATTTCTTTATTGTAACTGAGGTAGTTGGCTGGGTTTATGGTTCCAGTATATGGTGATACAAGGTGATACAATCTCACCTTCTAATTAAACAGAAAATGTATTGAGTATTGGGAATATTTTAAGTTTTCATGGTTCAATAAATTATGTTAAGTCATCCAGGGATGCATTTCCTGAAATCACAGATGTTAACTTACATACTTGGGCCCATTAACTGTGAATGGACAAACCATGTAAGTTAGCAACTACGCTTTTGGAAATGCACACCAGATCCTGAAGCGGCAAAGCAGCCTCAGTGTGTCACACCACTACCACCGTATTTGACCGTTGGTGTTAAGTTTTTACTGTGGAATACTGTGTTGGCTTTACGCTAGATGTAGCGGGACTGTGTCTTCCAAGAAATTCCACTTTTGGCTCATCAGTCCACAGAATATAATAATAATCTAAAAAGTCTGGGGGGGTTCTGACAAAGTTTTTTTCGGCAAATGTGAGATGAGCCTTTATGTTCTTTTTTGTCAGAGGTGGATTTCACCTTGCAGCTGAGCCACTGATGCTATTTTTTTCTCTGTCTCTCTCTCTTATTGTGGAACGCCGGTAGTTAAGGCCCAACATTGGGACCCTCATTAAATGAGGATAAAACAAAGTTCATTATATTCTCCAAACCTCAAAAAATAGATCCAAATAACCTTCATGTTCCCACCCAAAATAGAACCTGAAAATCTTGACGAAAAACACGAGGGGTAAAAAAGACTCGATACAGAAATTGGGCTCGCTTCAATTTTGAAAATGAAAATAATTTGTATTCCAAATTCTTCCCGTGCTTGGTTATGGTGATATAATTCACAGAAATGCATCCACTTCTGTTCTAAAACCATTAGATTCTGTTTACTACTCAGCTCCAAGGTTTGTCACTGGCCTTGACTTCTACACCCACTCGTGTGTTTTGCATGAGTCAGTGGCGTGGTGGTCACCTGAATCTAGATAAGATTAAAATCGGTTTTTCTTTGCAAATGTGTATTATTTTAAATTAAAATCCCACCATACTAGCCTCACTGTTTGCATGCTGAGTAGGTTGACATAGGACACAGTCCATGACTTTTTATGCCAAAATGTTCTGCCGGGTACAACAGAACTGAGTTGGAAGGGTTTTTATCAAAACATTTTATTTATTCAGAATCGGCCACAGATTGAGCTAAAACTGAATGAGCTGGTCTCTTTTGGACATTTTAAAACATTGACGAAATAATTTTACCAAGATATGCACTGTTTTTCTTTAAATGAAATTGTTAATTCGCTTTTATGACTCTAATTTTGTTTTTTGTATCATTATCTTAATTTCTCTTTTAACATTTTGCATTTGTGAATTTTTTTGTAATGCTGGGCCTAGCTAAAATGAGAGTCTAGTCTCAATGAGGACCCCTGTTCAAATAAATCTTAAAAATAAACCAATGAATAAATGAATAAATAAATAAATAAATGAATGTGTGTCGCACTGGTTATTTAGTTGTGAGTCATTGGCATGTGAGATTCTGGTGAAGCACTTTCTGAGCTGTCAGAGGTTGCTGTCAAACGATGCTGTCTTGTGGATTATAGATCTATAAGGTGTCAGTGCCAGTCCTGAGTGATTACAGTTCAGTGTTAAAGACCCACCACTCAATACACCACACTGCAATGAGACAGGACATTTGAGACAGTATTCCTTCATAGGGACATAGATGCCAATTTAAAACATTCCCTGGATTAATGAAGAGTTGATGTTGGTTTTGATGTGTGCTTTTGCATTGTTGAGAGCAGCATAGTTTGATAATGAGAGCAAACCTTACTGGATTGGCAATGCACCATTGTTGTAGAAGGGAGACGTGATGCAGGTGATAAGACAGCTCTTGGTAAGGCTCAGCCAGGCCGGTGTTTTGAGATCTCAGTCTTGCCATTGATTGACAGGGACAGGAAATTGCTCCCAGCAGATTCCCTCTGTGTGAATGGTGAGGACCAGTCCTAGCATTAATAAGCCCGACAATCTCATAGGTTCTTTTTAGTCAGATCGTTGTCTGTTTCTGTCTTCAGTTATTATAGAAATACAATACAAACAGATGCAGCAATATTCTCTTAATGGCACTTTCTGGTGACATTTCCCTAGTATGCGCTGTTGTGTCTGCCACAAATCTTACCGAAAAAAAAAATAAAAACACCTCCCTGGATCGCGCAGTGGATTTTTATATCGGCAGGTGTTCCTTGAAAATGAACAAACTCATTGACTCTTTGAAACTTAGATTTTTTTGAAGGTTTTTTTTTTTATTCTAAGCTAAAACTCCATTGCTATTTATTACAAGTAGCAACTGATTACATCAACGATTGAAATATTCAGCCAGAAACATAAGGGGTGATTCAAGTCTTCGAACTGAACTTTGCCGATGATAACCGTCTTTGGACACGAGAGTTGTGGTGAGTGACGATTACTTGACTTTAGGTCGAGGGGCTGACTCGGATCGAAGAAAGCAGCTTGACGCCGACACTTCATGAGTGATTCATCCCGGGGATTTGCAGGCCTACACTGACCTGCAGTGGGCGTGAGAGAACCATGACGGGCAGATCTCTGCCGGCTAAATCATCCTGAAAAAAACATCGTATTGTCTTATTCCCAGCCACCTTTCCTTCACTTTAAAGGTAAAGGAAATATGTAAAGAAGAATTCCTTTGGACTTTGGGAAAGAAAACCACAGTGATAAGAGAATCCGAATGCACTCACACTAAGGGACGTAATCATGCATATCTTGCCCTTCATGATCGTTTGTTTACGTGAATGGCCAGATGGATGGTCCTTCACTTTCAGTATTTGCACCACAAGGAATTGCGAGATGGCGCCATCTTTCGTTTGATATAGGATGTTCCAGTGCACCTTATGCTGAAGGAGATAAGATAGGAAACACTTTGCTTTGCATAAAGAGAATTCAAATCCCTCTCATCATGGCTGCCATGTAAATTCTTCTGGGCCATTTTCAAGGAGTTGGGAACTTTCCAGAGCAAAAAAGACTATTTTAACGCAGCCTTGTGCAAAGGCACCAACCATTATGAGTCCATCAAGAGAACTGTTGGTCACATTTGGAACTGGCATAGCTAGGGTTCTGTTGGATTATCTGCATACTGGAAGTCTGGAACCTTCTCCCTTCAGCAAGCTGTAGGCTGACTTATCACACTGAAACTCTGTTGCTGGCCACTGATGAATCATATCATCAGTAGACTTCCAAGAAGATTGACTGCAGATCTTAATCTTTGTCCTCAATGGGATTAGAATTAGTTTCAACGATTGCCCGATGACAGTTTTTTTTCCCCCCGACAGCTCATTCCGTGTTAAGCGAGCATGGTTTATCTCATGATCTATTCAATTCGGAAATTGGCATGTAAGTTGGCAGTAATCAGGAATGAAATTCATTGGGCTCGCGTAGCAGAACAGTGGGTCACCACTGCCCACGGAATATATGGAGTGGCAGCCCTTTGTGTGGATGGTGTGAGGCTGTCGGATCATTTGGTCTTCGCGCATTGTTCCAGTTAAAATTCGTGTTGAAATCCTCCATTATCAAGGCAGCGTTAGCGGCGATTAGAAGCTCTCGGACTCTTTGGTTTAGAATATTTTAATTATGATACAAATGTGACAGCAGAGAAAGGCGGCGAGTCGAGAGATAATATGCTAATAGTATGGTGCATATAATTACCATTCATGCTTTGCAATCAAGCTAGAGCGCACTGTTATTTAGAAATGGTTTAAATATCGACCCCTGTGACTGGCCTGGTATTAATGAAAGGCAATTTCAAACCTCATTTGCTTTTCAAAACAACGCCATCTGCCTTTTTTTTTAATGACTAAAAACCGTTAGAAATGAATCTCCTTTGTTCTCCTGCCGATGATGAGAAAAAATCATAATTGTCATTCTTAATGAACTTAATTACTTGTCTTCAGGTTATCATTACTGCTGCGGAGGTGGTATGTACATATCTGCATGTGCATTTCACATTTGAACATCTAAATAGGTACACCCACATGCTTCCATATATTGAACCATGGGTAGCCTACTGTAGGCTACGCGTTTTCTAACTCTTTATTACAGTTCTGAACTGACGAGTTTCCATGCTGTAAATGTGTGCCTTTGATTAACGTCTTTGCGCGGATAAAGACACCGGCATCCGTAAATTCCGATATTTAATCCCGAAATAATTCGATAATAGAATTCCCCAATGCCTTGCTTCACTGGAGTAATGTTCCACAGTGTCTGTGGCAAAAATACTGAGTTACAGGAAAAATTGGCATTAATTTTATGCCCTGCAAGGGGGTTAACCTTCTTTAAAAGTTTCTCATCTGGGTAGCATTTTTTAAGCCAAACACTGGCACTCGGTTTCAGTGGACAGTCCCTTGGATACCCCGCAAAAAATGTGCTATAAGAATCCTATAGGACAGTTCAAGAGAATTCTATAGATTTTTAGTACCTCAAGTCATATAGAAAAAAAAGTTCTATAGAAAATCTTTGAAGGACTTTTTTTTCAGTTTGGCATCTTCAAGCCCACCTGAATTTGAAATGCAACCATTTTATATTACATTTCCCTACAATCGTTTCCCAACTAGTATCCCTGTAGCACAATGACCACTCGCATGCTACTCTGACCAGGGCTTGAACCCAGACACTTCTGCTCCACACTGCAGTGCTTAAACCAAGTGAGGCATTTGGAAACTTGTACAGCTATGGTTATAAAGATGTTGGGAATAAGACTCAGCAGACCTCAAATTGTATTCAAATTAATTCTAAATCTGTATATAATCTGCAATCACATGCATGTGAATGGAAAGGAATAATTTGATTGAATTTTTAAAATGAGGGAAAAGTTCAAAAGCTCAAACTTTCAACATAATTCTGTCTTCGTAAGCAAAAGAAGAACACGACTTTTCCATTATAGCATAATAAAGTTGTGATGCCTTACATATATGTTTTTGAATTGCTGATGAGGAAATGGAAAGAGGTCTTCATATACCATAACTGAAATACTGCTAAGTTGCGCGATTAGTCAGTCAATCAATCGTCTGATCAGAGAGTCAGTGAGTATGTATGTGCCTGGTACCCCATGTGCTTAAGCAAACCTTAAAGTTAAAAGGGACACAATTTCCTTGCTACTTCAGTATTGTGGATATCTGTTGTGTTCTGGCCTTTGGCCAGGACAGCATTTATGGTTTTAACAGTTTCATGTTCAAGATTTCATGTTTCATAGTTCATGCTCATAGTACATAGTCACAGTTTTAACAGTTTCTTATATCAGGATCAAGTATTTCATAATTCATGTTTATTGTCCATGTTTTTACTTTTCCATGTTTTTGTTTTTGCCAGGTCTGCCAAGCCACTCCACCGCTTGTCTGCGTTCCGCCCCGTGCCTTCGTTGTTGCACATTTCAGAGCTCTGGTTGGCTTTGGTATTTCCCTCTTCCTTCTGTGCTGTGCTGATTCGGGCCTCTCTAAGCTTAATTGGCAATGAACTGTTTTTAAGTTACTAACATTTACTAACATTCACTGGGTGGTGTAATTCTTAGACAGGCACATTACTAATACTACTAATTTAGACAGGGAGTTTATTGTCATGATTCCTGCTTTGCTATTTCAAGATCTTGCTGTGCTTTTCTGTTCTTAACATTCATGCTTGCTTCCAAACTGCATACTTAATTGGTACTTAAGCTGAGCACGCTCATTCTCTTAATGAGCAAGTCTTGTTATCCAATCTCTGTCCATGTCTTGATCTTGCCCTGCCTCTTGTTTCTCCTTCTCCAGGTGTTGCCCTTCATGTGTCTTGATTTCTCAGCCTTTATCTGGATGCGGTGGAAGTTGGCTGGCAGATAGTGTTTCCAAGTCTTGTTTCATGTACAAGTTTGTTCCGCTCATGTTTCCAAGTCTTGTTCATAGTCATTTTGTATATAGCCTCAGCCTTGTTAATCATTTCTGTTCTTGCTTATCTCCCTGGAGTTTCCAGTGGCTTTCGTTTTCTGATCCTTAGTTCCCAGCTCTGTGTAGCTTACCTTAGTTTGTTTTTTGCAACCCTTTGGGCCAAGTTTTTCGTTGGCCCTCGTGCCTGTTTTATTTTGTTTTGAATAAATCCTCATTTCCCTTCACCCTGCTTCTGGTGTCTTACTGATTCCATATCAGATATCACTGCATATTTCACATTTTCATACCATTAGTCCAGTTTCTCACTTCTAGAACCCAGGTACACATAAGGTAAATTGACCCTTCAACAGAGCATTGCCAAGTTTCATAAGATTTATTTTTATTTAACCCTTATTTAAGATATCTTTCCCATTAAGCTTTTGTTCTATTAGAAGGTCCTAAAGACCATCAAAGTCCTATAGAACAGGTTTTTTTAACTAGGGTGTTCTATAGGAAGGTCTTCTAGGACTTTCTTTTCCATGGAGGTGCTCTATAGGTTTCTAGAAAATTCCTCTAGAACACACGGAAAATCCTGTGGAACATGCTGTTCTACTAAAATGTTCTTTAGAGTTCCACTGATGTTCTATAGAGTTCTAAAGAATTCCATAGAAGTCTTATTAAACATTTTTTGCGGGGAAAGCTTCGCTGTGTCTTTATATTTGCAGAAAATAGACTGGAGTTCCCCGACCGCACACTGACACTTGATTGGACAGGTGCGCCTGACTGCTGAAAACTACTGCATCATAACGGAGCACAGCACAGCCCACTGCAAGACTTGTAACAAGATGGCGGTTGAGTGGATTGAATACTAGGGCAAAGAAACCCAAGAAAAACGACTGAACAAAATTTCTGGAAATTTGGGCGGAATTTATCAGAAGGGAACTCACTATTATGGAACCATAAAAAATAACAGGGAGTTGACTTTATGCTAATAAATGCTAACAAATGTGTTTCCCCAGAAATCTTGCAAAACTGAACACGGTGGTACTTAGGAACCCAAAAATGAGAACCAGAAACTCGGTTAAGGAAGCTTTAAAATTTCCGTTCAGTACTGGATTAAATCCCTTTTTTTATTATCCACCAACAGGAGAGAGCACCACTCGCATGATTAGTATTGTCTTCACATAGATTTGACAATGCTTCTGTATATCAATCCACAAAACTTAAAAGTTTACTCCTATTGAGTAGGAGAGTATATCATGCAGTCTGCTCATTTCAAATAGTACTAGTACTGTAGTAATAGTACTGTATCCCAGGAAGTCCTCCATTTTGTCTCTGTTACCACACTTTAAAGTGCCAGTTGCCAAGTCTGTTAGGAAGTCATAAATGTTGTTTAAAGACAACAAAAATTTTAATTCTCCATGTCATGTATATTTGGGAACAAAATAACCTCCATTTATGCATTTTTATTGTGTTACATTTATTAATTTTATTACTGGAAAAACTGCACCAATTCTACACAGATATACAGTGTAAACGCACTTATTCACAGAATTTTATGCCTCTGGGCCAAGTTCTTAGCAATGTCTTATGATCTGCTGTATTCAAGCAATAATGTACAGATATGAACTTTATACAGTTGAATTGATGCCCAAATACACTACTGCTCAAAAGTTTGGGATCACTTCCAAATTCCTTTGTTTTCCAAAGAAAAATACATTTTCATGCATTTCACAAACATTTTTATCCATTTCACAAACGATTAAATTTAATCAGATGATTTTCAAAAAATGATCAACATTTTTGCATTTTTGCAGGCCTAATATCAGCAACTGTCAGTCCTCTGCATCAATCTCCTGGTATGGCAGCTAATCCAAGTTAAGCATTTTATAAGGCTAATTGATTATTAGAAAACCGTTCCGCAAATGTATAGCACCGCTGAAAACAGTAGAACTAATAAGGGAGCGCAAAAGGGAGCATGGCGTTCTTGAGGTTGGTTTAGTACCTGAAGCATCAGCAGTTGTTTGTTTACAGGCTCAAAGTGGCCAGAAAGAAAGAACTTCCTTTAGAGACCCATCAGACTATTGTTGTGCTTAGAAAAGAAAGCTATTCAATGCGAGAAATTGAAAACTTAAAATCTCTTGCAACGCTGTCAACTACTCCCTTCAGAGAGCAGCACAAACTGGCACTAACAAGGACAGAAAAAAGGAGTGGGAGGCCCTGATGCACAACTGTGCAAGAACACAAATATCTGAGAGAGTGTAGTTTAAGACAAAGATGCCTCACAGGTTGTCAAATAGCAGCTGCGCTAAATAGTTCCCGTGAAACACTAGTTTCAGTATCAACTGTGAAGGTGGTTATTTTTTTGATGAAGGCCAAGTTTGAAGTACATATTCATCATTTTCCATTAAAATCATTATTTCTAACTCAGACAATGTCAGCATGTTCTGTTCATTTGCTATATTTCCTATTCAGACTAATTTCTAACTCTTTAATGTGTGTTTCCATGGAAAACAATAAAATTTCCAAGTGATCCCAAATTTTTAAGCAGTAGCATATGTATTTACTTCCGTCAAATCCCATTGTTTTAGTTATAAAGCATGTAGCATAAGGCATTTTGGGCAACCTGCCCATAATGTTGGTCATGGATCATTAATTCACAACCCTAAAAGATCGAGGACGCAAGTTATGTCTAAAAACTGAGATCGTCACTTAAAATGTTATGGTCTTATTCTTGCTTAATTGTCAACAACATACCTCACGATTCATAGAACCTTCCAACAATTCAGTTTATTCAAGTGTTTCTTGGTCTCTTCACCTGAACAGACGGCTCCAATTCACGAAGACTGATAGCGGCCATTGTTTGGTCTCATAGATCCATCGTGATACAAATTACCAATGATCTATTCTTTTTTTTTAAATAAATTTGGCATCTCCAATCCCACCCGAATCTGGAATGCCCAATTGGGGAACTATGTACAAAGCTTGCTCGTGTGCGACCCCTTGCTGCCAACTCAGGATAGTGAGACAGTTCACGGCTCTCCTCCGAAGCACGTGCCTGTCTGCCACTGATTCTTATACACTCATCGGTTGAATCTTCACTAGTTCAGAACTAGGGTATACCCGGACATGAACCAACCCGGAGTCTTCCTGACGAGCGCCCGTCTGGCCAACAGGAGGCGCTGGAGCAACGAACAAAGCTGATATATTATATACCCAAATCCGGCAGTCCCTTCCCAATTTGAAACCCTGTAGCACGATAGCCAATTGTGCGCTACTCTGAAAAGGCTGCCAACCCCTGCCGGTGGGTACGCCGAGGCTCTTTAAACTCTTTAAACTTAAGTGACTACTTTAAATAAAGTCAAGAGGAGCAGGGCACAGCTTACATTCAATCAGGGATCCTGAACTTCTGAGCATAAGTGACTCCAAGACCAGACAGTGATGTGGTAATACCTCGCAAATGTACATAGTGATTACAAGAATGTTGTGGCACAAATATCTCTAGAGTTGAAGCTTTCCAGGAACTTGGAACAGCTTTTTGTGGATGATTCTCCAACGTTCCTTCACCTTGAGAGTCAGGCTTGACAACCAGTCCAGGAGTGAAAATACCAACAACAGAATTCATATTTGAAGGCCAGATTTGACTTGATTCCCACTTTTTGAATCTTACCGCCGAGTTGGCAAGCAGAAGATTGCGAGCTTCCAGAATCCCAGTTCACGTCTGACAGCGCAGGAGCTTTTGAAATACATTCCTGAACTCTGCGTTGAAGGCAGTGTAGATGATGGGGTTGATGGCGCTGTTGACGTAGCCGAGCCACGTCACCACGCTGATGAGCGTGGCTTCGATGTTGCAGGATTCGCACAGCACCTTGGTGACATGGACAACAAAAAATGGAGTCCAGCAGGCCAGGAAAACACCTGCAAACAGACAACGAAAAGGAGAATGTAATTCTATCTCAGTGGCAGAGTAGGCAGAAGTTCACCAAAGGAATTTTGAACTCAGTTTTAAGCAACGTATACTGCCTACAGTTTCAGTGGACGGATCTGCATTTTTTCCAAACAAGCTATCCATCCATCCAAATGTCATCTTGCTAGCTTATTCCTGGTCAAGGATGCAGAGACGTAGAAGTCTAAAGCTTATTCCTGTATTTATTGGGCAAAAGGCAGTACACCTTGAACAGATGGATAATACATTGTACAACGCGAGCGAGCAAAATGGCCGAAAATAGTAACGATGTGTATGTTACCTTGAGGTGAAATTTGCTGCATTAGGCGTAAGAATGACCATCTCCGACTGCCTTGCTCGGAGTTGTAATTACTATGGCCGCTTGATATTTGTAATTCACAATAACAAAATATTAGAAAGATGGCAATACAGGATATGTTTACAATTTATAGCTAGTCTCGCAATCGATAATGGCTGGATGCGCAAATGTAAATTCAGCTCAGGATTACACTGGGCTCCACTAACTTGGTAAAAATGTCAAAATTAAAAAAAAAAAAATATGGTAATGCCCCCAAGTGAGTTTGTAACATGTGTACATGTCCAATTTTTGTATAACTTGCGGAAATTGAAGCACTGATTACTAAAACCCCACAAGTCAAGTCAAGTCAAGTGTGACATATGGGGTTTTGGTAATAGGTGCTTCAATTGTGTTTTAGGCCTGTTGTCCTAAAACCTGTGTGGCTAAATGCCTTCAAGTGACCAAAATAGGGATGCATGTAATCATTTGATGAATCTTTGACATGCCTAATCACAAAATAATTTATCGCAGGTCACAGGAATGTAAATTCCAAAATGGCAACCAAATATGACGTCATCGATACAAATGTCTTTTTAATCTGTTCTAATGCAATTTGTTGTTGGTTGAATTTATCTGCCTATCTTTTTCAAGCAGTTTGGTCAAAGATTGAAGCGAATGCAGAACTTTAAATGGCAGTTTTAATCTGAATATGCGTGGGGTGAGCTCTGGGCCCTGTTTCAGTATTGTGTGGTCGGTTATTCTCATGCTGCCAACGTGACTCATTGGTAGAGTACAGATACAATGCTATTTGGCTTCTAATTAAGCATTGACACCTTCCTCCATCAGCTTTGCTAATCCGCCATCTGCGATTCCTTCATCTGTTCTTTCTGGCGAACACCGTCATTCTCGTTACAAACCAAACACAGTGAAACTGCAGCACTGCTCGCAAAAACAGTCAATCGGTGCACTCAAATGTCATTTTGTGTGTTGTTCATTCTGGAGGAATAGCTGTCTTTCATGGTACTCGCCATTACACGGCAAAACTGCTAAAACGAGGGACCTGGGCAGTTTTTTTTTCCCATGATTCTTAAAAAAATTCCTCATTCAAAAATTCACCTTTTTTTCTCTCTTCAATATTAAAAGAAGCTTTAAATAAAACATACAGTAATTTTCATATTTAAGAGGATAAACATAAAAACAGAATTCAGCATGATAAATTTAATGCCAGCCATGCCAGGATAGTTTGCAGCTAGGCAGATGGCTACTGAGAATATCAGCCTCCTACTGTGTGCGAGAACACTCGCTATGTTCTGTAACGAGAAGCTGATGCAAGAAAGTAACACATTCCTTAACAAAATCTTTTGGTCGGCAGATGTCGAGTTTGGAGTTTTTTTTTTCCAAAAATGAAAGACAATAAATTGAAATGGTCAAACATTGAATTTCTTTGTGTTATTTTCAATATAATAAAGGACAAGAATGAATTACGAAATACAATGAGATCTTAGTAGTTTTAAAGCGCTATTACTGCCGCATAGTTCACTCTATCTGAATGAAAATGCCCTCAAACTAAAGCTGACAGCATATACACTGCCCTCCATAATTATTGGCATCACTGGTTAAGATGTGTTCTTTAGCTTCTAATAAATTCAGTTTTTTTCTAAATAATATAGGACCACATTGAAAAAAAGAGGAAAATCCAACCTGTAATTCAAGTGCATTTATTCAGTGGGAAAAAAATCCCAAATTAAGAAAAAATTCTTTTACATCAAATCATGTGTGCCACAATTATGGCATTAACATATTAACATTATGTACCCCCTTTTGCCAACAAAACAGCACCTAATCTTCTCCTTTAATGTTTCACAAGATGGGAGAACACAGAAAGAGGGATCTTCGACCATTCCTCTTTGCACAATCTCTCTAAATCATCCAGTGACCTGGGTCCTCTCCTCGGCACTCTCCTCTTCAGTTCACTCCACAGGTTTTCAATGGGGTTGAGGTCTGGGGACTGAAACGGCCATGGGAGGAGCTTGATTCTGTCTGGTGAACCATTTCTGTGTAGATTTGGCCTCATGTTTAGGGTCATTATCTTGCTGAAAGACTCAGTGACAACCCATCTTCAGCTTTTGGGCAGAGGCCACCGGATTTTGATTTAAAATGTCCTAGTATTTCAAAGCGTTCATGATGTCATGCACCCTAACGAGGTTCCTAGGGCCTCTGGAAGAGAAACAGGCCCACAGCATCACTCCCCCATACTTCACAGTAGGCATGAGGTGCTTTTCTGCATACTCATCTTTTGTGTTCCCCCAGACCCACTTAATGTGTTTGTTGCCAAAAAGCTCTATGTTGGTCTCATCTGACCAAAGCACACAGTCCCAGTTGAAGTCCCAGTATCGTTTAGCGAACTCCAGAAGTTTGCATTTATGATTGTGAATGAGAAAAGGTTTTTTCCGTGCATGCCTCCCAAACAGCTTGTTGGCATGTAGATAATGCCTGATGGTTGTTTTGGAGACTTTGTGACCCTAAGATGCTACCATTTGTTTCAATTCTTTAACAGTGAGCTATGGAGAACTTTTTACTTCTCTTACCATCCTCCTCACTGTGCATGGTGGCAAAATAACCTTGCGTCCTCGTCCAGGCTTGTTTACCACTGTTCCAGTTGTTTTAAAATTCTTAATGATTCCTCTGACAGTAGATATGGGCAGATGCAGGCGAGTGGCTATTTTCTTGTAGCCATTGCCTTTCTTGTGAAGGTCAACACACATCTGCCTTACTTGGATGGTGTGTTCCTTTCCCATATTGAAGAGTGGATAAGAGAAATGGCCTCTGTGTCACGTCATATTTATACCCCAGGAAAACAGGAAGTGATGACTTACTAATTAAATGTAATTAATGGGGTGCCAATAATTATTGAGGGCGCTGTATACAACAAAAGTCCTAGGTACCCTGCTCTTTTTAAGATTCCAATTTGTTTTAGAATTGTATTAGAATCAGTAAAAGTAAATTTAAAATTCCAAATCCTAATTTAAAGAAAAGTTTCAAAAATAAATGTTTGTATTCCATTAAAAATGGTTGAAACAGATATTATAGTCTTGACAGAGCCGTGACGCCAACATCATCATAGCTGTTTGTAATTTCTTGGAGGGATAGACACAAGTAAGACAGTCTGTAGAAAAATGGTGGCAAGTTCTCCACTCTGTTTTGGACAAGCAAAAAGCCAATAATCTTATAAAACTATAGCACAACAGGGCAGTGTCCTGCATTTTAGGCAAAGGGTAGCCATACCAAATATTGGTCTGTTTAGTCTACAGCTCTGTTTAGTACATTTCTCAGTTATTAGAAACTTTTAATTCCATCATTTTTGCTAGCATATTTGCCATAAGAAATTGCTTTAAAAGAATTCTGCACTGTACTGTACATCCATAAAGCGCAAACCGTGCAGAAATTATGGCCCTATTTGGCAATGAAATAATCACGGATGTCGCTGTAACACGGCCCCGCAATGACACTCACCGACCACTATGGGGAGCACTTTCATGGCTTTGCGCTCTCTCCCGCTCACCCTCCCACTTTTGCGGCGGCGGCTCTTCGGGCCCCTCGTCCCATTCTCCCTGGGGCCCCCCTGCCGGGCCCTTTCGGGGCCCTCCATGTCTGATGCACTATCCAACTGCGTGGTTGCCAGGTCAGCCTCCAGGACGTTGTCAGGGACAGTCAGCCCCGGTACTGGCCCGGGCGTGTCTGCACTGCCGGGGCTGAGGGCGGGGCTGAGCGAGGGCATCAGGTACTTGACCTTTGACCTCCCGGGGTGGTGGCGCAGGCCGTGGAGGCTCAGGGAAAAGCGACGTTCCCCCCGCTGCAGTTTGGAACGTCGCCCGGCGCTCCAGCGATGCAGGCCGCGAAACATCCAGTAATACAGTAGGAGCATGACGGGGCAGGGCACGAAGAAGGAGCACACGGAAGAGTACACCACGAAACTGTCGTCCTCCAGGCGGCACACGCTGGCGTTCCGGCCCGGGACCTGGTTCAGTCCAAAGATGACGGGGCTCGCCACCCCGAAGGACAGAACCCAGGTGGCCGCGATCAGCACCAGCTGCCGCACACTGAACTGGTTGCGGTTGTACTTCAGAGGGACCACGACAGCTATGTACCTACAAAGAGAGAGAGTTCTTACAAACTTTTATCGTTTTATTTCTATTGATTTTCCAAGAAGGAAAATCCAGATAAAACTTGAGTGTGTTTTTACTCATAAACGCAAATTCTCTTCCCCACCCCAGAAAACCCAAAATGCCCAAAGGTACCAGGATAGTTGCCGATAAATGCGCCAACAAAATTTGGTGACAAAATATCCAGCGATGTCTGAATTTCGATTCGGAAAATGTTTGGGAATGCCGATGGGAATCGAGCCGAAAACAACGACTCCATTGAGCAACGAAACCAAAATACAACTGACAGATGAAAACAAAGAGAAGAGCCTCTTACATTCACTGTCAAAAAAATAAGTTGTCTCAACTGAAAAAAGTTAATGTCCAGGCTGCCTTAAAATTTCAAGTTAACTGAATTTCAGATTATAAGTTGAATATTACCTCAACTTGTCATCTCAAGTTCAATGAGCTTAAAATTTTAAGGCAGCCTGGACAATAACTTTTTTCAGTTGAGACAACTTATTTTTTTACAGTGTTGAAAAAGAGTGCAATGTTGCACAAACCCAACAAAATGAGCTTTATAACATTCCTTGCTCTGTCATTGTAGGATGAGCGAAATAATGACCACCCTTCGTGTAATGAGCCAGTAATGAGCAACAAAAATATTAATGTCTTCCTTTAGGTTTTGTTAAAATGATACAATAATTTATGTGTGTATTGTGGTTTACAACAAATCGAGAATAATGCTGAGCCCTTTGATGTCCTGACTGCACAAGATACTGGTTGGACCACAATAGAAATGCATAGATTAAGAATTTGGCTCAAAGCTCTTGGAAAGCAATTTCTCTCTAATTTTGTTTGTTTGGCCCAGTGTGTATAAATCATGAGGTAACATTTTTATTGGTATCGATCAGGGTAAATGAGTAGAGTGGCCTGTTCTCCTCGTTAAACACGGTTAGAATGTCAGACGAGGAAGACAAAGTTTAAAGAATTGTCCTCTTGGCTTGCTGTGCTAGTGCCTTGTTGCATATCGTTAGCTTCACAGCATGATTGCCTGAGTCATATCTTTGCCTCATAGAGATATCAGCGGCCTGTTCTTTCGTGTCGGCGAAAAAAGTGCGTTTTTTCCTTCTTTCTCAAAACCTTAACAAAAAAAAAAATCAGAATCCATTCCCGTAAATAATGAAAAAAAGAAAAAAAAACCCTTCAAAAATGAGATCCTGTGAGGCTAATGACACTGCAGGTTTGACGGTTGGGACAAAACCAAGACTAACATCCTCTTTTCTGCAGTATGAATTGAAATGTAACACCTTACCATTCTGGAAAGGATGAACTCCTCCACTATTGCCGGTTACCCCCCTTTGAAGAGTTTTTTTTTTCCCATTATTGAGGACTCAGTGCCCAGTGGGGAGTTCTTCAAGGACCTGCTCTTGCAGGGGGGCACTAGGACCCAGATTCTCTTTGCCCCTCTAGTATTCTATCAGCACTCTCTCTGTTACAGTTGCCTGCGAAAAGCTCTATACAAACAAAATTTAATTGAACTGATGACAGATTCTGGCGAATTGCCGATGCCTCGACGTTCACCACACAAAGTGAACTCAAGTGACATTTGCTTCGTTTGACACCCTCGCCGTGGAGAATCTCTTACCTGTCGACGCTGATGGCGCAGAGGTTAAGTATAGAGGCAGTGCACAGCATCACGTCCATCGTCATCAGAGCGTCACAGATAGATGTGCTCAGAGTCCATATGCCACCTAGAAACTACACACAGGCAGGAAGCGTGGTCTTTGAATGCAGTCACTGAGGCCAAGGAAGACTGTCGGAGTTGGTTAAGTTATAACATGTCAATACTCTGTCTTTAAACAGTAAGATCTAGATGCCTTTGCATACTCAATTTTTAATAGCCATTAAACTTGCTGACAGCGCCTGAGATCACATGAAAACTGAACTTCACACTTTAGATTCAGTGTTACTCATAAAGGCTTTATACATCATATATAATGCCTTCATAAATGAGACATAATGTCTTCATAAATCATACAAAAGCAAATGTCATGCTTTGTTAAGGGTGAAATAACACATCCTTATTCAGCATGTGATGCCAGATGTGACAATGTCACCCTTTATAATATTTAGCCACCAGCTAAGAGACATTGTCAGTTATATGGCAACTGGCATCACATGCTGAATAAAGATATGTTATTTCACCCCTTACAAAGCATGACATTTGCTAATGTAAAATTTGTCACGACATTATGTCTCATGTATGTAGGCATTATATATGCTGTATAAAGCCTTTATGAGCAACACTTCATCTACCGTGTGACCTTTTTTTTTTTCTTGTTAAGTGGAATATTCTTTCCCCATTGGTCAAGCCTAAAATGAGTCACACAGTCTCACCACCGTCTTTATTATTTCTGCCTTGTGTGGTGAAGGCCTTTATGCCCTGGGGGAAATGCTGACCTCTGAATAGACGAACAGAGGCAGGACCAGCACGGCCAGCAGCAGGTCCGCGATCGCCAGGCTGACGATGAAGTAGTTGGTGGCGGTTTTGAGCGACCTCTCGGTGAGCACGCTCAGACAGACCAGGATGTTCCCCAGGATGATGACCAGAATGAGGAGGACTCCAAGAACCAGGGCCAGGAAGTTGTAGCGCGCATTGCTGCGCCCCAGGGTCTCCGCGGCAGTCACATTGAGCATGATGGAGACCCCAAACCGCTACAGAGCTGCTCCTGGGCCGGCGTCCGCATCTGAGGGGAGCAGGAGTGAAAAGTGATGGCAGCCATCGGCAGGGAGGTGTTAACCAGAGCTGCAATGAGGGGAGGTTAAATAATCCTTGATGTGCGGATTGGGGGGAGTGGGGGAAGGGAATTCTTCTTCTTTGATGATTTTTGGCTATGGCAAGCCAGATTATATTCTTTATATTCTTCAGCTAAAATAGCGCTTTGAATCCTCGAATTTCCATAGAAACCCCTTTATATAAAAGGCATAATACCCAAGTAACTAAAATGTGTAAATATAATGTGAAACAAAGACGGATTGGCAAGGCTGGAGGCAGATTATGACTTGAAGTCAAGCAAATTCAGAATGTTAGGATGTAATTTCTGAGCACGAGCAGTAATCGTGTCACAGCTCCTGCAACTATTGGAATTCAGTTTGTTTTATCTCTGCATGTTGACATTCCAAAGAAGACCATTCTAGGGCCATTAGAGTCAAGCAAACTAAGGTCAGAAACTAAGGGCTTATTAAAAACAAAACAGAACACACTATTGTTACAGCCTTGCTATGACCAACAAGACAAGAGCATGTCCCCTTTCATTTCATTTATTAAACTGCAATTTCTTGTTTATTTTTGTTTTTTCTGTTTTTTTTTTTTTTTTTTTTGTACCCCTGAATGCTGTCGAAGATTTGCCCACAACACTTATGTAATTAGGTGCGGTAGTAAACTTTTCAGCGGTAGCCTATTGTGCAAATTCCTTTCAAACAAATATAATTTTCAAGATGATTACAAACTTTTGACCAGTATGGTTCGTCCTTTCTCTTCTGTACATTGCGTCTGTTGTTCTCTCTTAGTAGCGCAAATAAATCCAATTTAAAAAATCTAAATGCAGCTTTTTTGCAGTCCCTCCCTTGCTACCGTCTTTGTTGAAGCTCCAGTTCCTAATTTGCGAGAGGTGAGGGTCGCCATGGCAACGGTCGGCTCTTCTCTCGCAAAAGAACGCTTTCGCACGTGCGCGCGAAGCCGCGGCCAGTCCCCGCTGAAACGAAAATGTTCGTTCTGTGCGTTGTTGATTGTACTACAAAAGTCTGGAGGGTTTTTTTTCGTTTGTTTTGTTGCTCAGAGACCGCTGATTCTTAACTTGGCATCAGTGTGCAGGTTCATTTTTGATGAGGTATAATGACAAAGAACAATCAAACAGCCACAGAATCACCCGGTTGCCTGAGATTATGACTACGAGTAATTAATGCCTCTAACTGTGAGTGATTGAAGCCCTTCCTGCCATCATTCGTGAGCGGAGGAGGAATTGAGAAATGTACGGCGCATAATGACCTCTCCTTTGGTGTCTGTCTATTCCTTTTTAAATTACTTTTAATTTTAGTTTGCCATTCCCCTTTGTATTAATCTGACCCCCCCCCCCAAATCTGGAGTTCAAAGTCGCATACGCAGCAGAAAGAGCCAGCGGCTTCGTCACTGATGCTGGAGCGCTAAATATATCGTTAAATTCGCGCGCATCCAAAAAGTCACTCTGCAGGTGCCGCGTCCAGAAAGAATAACCTACAATAATTCATCACAATTTAGTTTTTATCGTAATTTTCTCCAAAAGTCCTAAAAGGCTGGAAAATATAGCCCCAATGTAATCACAGGCCTGTCCTCCGTCTAGGTATGAGTTAATGATGTTACTATATGACCTGGAGGTGTGAGTTAAAAATGATATTGTAATGCTTGGGGCTTAATGGTAATGCACCCACTATGCTGTATATACCTCTGGACCATAATGCGGCATCTATCAGGCAGTCATCCATCAGATACAGGAACTCCATGCTACATGGGCTTACTGACTGTTTGCAGGCAAACGCAGTTGAAGGGGTGTCACAAGATATGGTCCCGAACAGCACATTGTCATGGTTATGGTTTTTGTTCATGTTTATGTTCAGGTTCATTGTTCATGATTTTGTCTTTTATTTATTCTTTTTGGTTATTGCAATTCTCAGGTTTTCAGTTCAGTCCATTTTCAGTTTCATTGTACTCGTCTCCCCTGCCTCGTATCCTAGTTGGTTCAGTCCATCTCCCCGGTCTCTGTGCGCACATGCTTTGGGTGATTAATGGTTACTGGTGTTTAATATTATTCCTTCAATTCTCGGTTTCTTCCTTTGCCTTACTGTTCTGATTACTAACAAAACTAACATTTGTATTTTGTATCATAGTCTACTATCCCAACTAATCCATGTATGTATATATATATATTACTAACTTACTAACAAGCACTCTAGTTAAATCTGTAAAGTTGCACCGCTACTAATTAATACTAACTCCCTCTCAGCAATCGCCCTCTTCTAGTCTCCGCCCCTTGCTCGGCTTTTCCCGTCTCCCCCTGCGTTTCTGCGAGATCTCTCACACGTGCTTAATTACTTTCCTGCACTCGTTATCTGTGCACTTAGAACTCCCTGACCGGAGCTGTATAAATGTCATAGGCTGTTTGTGTGATTCCCGTCGGTGTCTTGGCTTTCACCAGTTTTCTTGGTTAGGGTTTCCCTCATGTGATTCTCCCTTTGTAATTAGTCTGATTCAGCTCACCTATTCCCTGCGTAGCATGTGACTCCCCCCCCCCACCCCCCCCACCGGCGTCTATTTAAGAGTCCTCAACCGCTGTTCTGACGTTGCTCAATATTTCTTTGTGCAGAGCCTTTCGTATGCCATTGAGTATTGTTTTCCTTCGACTGTTTTTCCTGACCACAATTCTTGCTATTGCCCTTCTTGTATTGTTGTATCTTCCTGGATTTCTAGCTATTTTTGTATGACCACGATTCCTGTGTTTGGATGTCCTGTGTATGACCCTTGGCTTTGTTCACCGACTATGACTTTTTGCCTACCGTCTATACCTTTGCTCATCTGTTTTTCTGGTTCTGACCCCAGTTTAGTCGACTCTGTTTTCGGATTTCATTTTGTGGCTTTGCAATTGTGTTTTTTGGCATTGACCCGGATCTCATTGAAGGCATACCTTCTTTTGGATTTCCCTCTTGTGTGTGGGTCCTGAACGCACCGTCACACACACTGGGATTTTGGACATATTGCATGACTAATGAAACCATATAATTTTGCTAAATTACCCCTGAGTTTAATATGGTAAATTGGAAATATATTGCACTGTACAGAGCCCTACTTAATGAAGACTTGACGTAAGTTCTGATAGGTCATGGATTCAAGCCTACTATCAGAGGAGCAGCTACCTGCTAGGGAGTCACCTGAGAAACGCATGACTGTCATCTGATTTAGCCGCCTGATGATTGCTTGGCCGGTGGGACACTATTCTACTTAAGCTCGCCTTCAGGAAGCTACTCCTCCGTGCGCTAGCTCAAAAACCCTCCTCCACCCCAGCTCCACCGATCTATTGCATTCATTAAACCCGGCTGTCTTTGTCTAAATTACGTTCTATAGCAATGTCTCTTTCGTGAGGTCATTGTTGCTTTGGCTCTGTTTCCTTGGAGGGGGGTTACTAGCAGCTCCCTGCCTTCGGTTCCTCGTTCGGACGGGCAGGGATCTCTCATAACAGAGCCATGTCGCCAAACTTAATGTATGATTGTATGCCTGAATATTGTCAATAAATATTTGCTTTTTTTTTGACGAAGTGGTCCTATCAGAAATGAGTATGCAGTGTTTTACTTGATTTCTTGATCATAACACAGTGGCTGCTTATAGAACATTCAAATATAGAATTCTTTAGATCTTCCTAGAAACATATAGTAGTTCAGCTGCTGTCGAGTGCCTATTTTTAACACTCCCACTCACTCTGCAGTTGCAGTAACAGTTTTATTTCATAGCAATCTTGGATTGTAGGGGCTCAAATTGACCTCTAGTCAGTGGATTTGAGAACATCTCAGCTAACATCTCCTTGGTATCACAGTACTTGAACTGTAGAGTTCCTGTCCGTACCTGCTCAAAGAACAAATTGGCATGTGATATCAATGTTTGGTTTGTGTTCAACTGGATTCTTTGTCGTTGCCGCGCCTCCATCATTGTCCTCCATAAGCGACCAAACCTCAATCTGCAGCTGCTTTCTACTGTCCTCTGCACTTACTGCTCAAAACGTACCAATTTCATATCATAGTGAATGATTAAGAAAATAAACTTTTCATCTCAAATTTCATCCGAACCCAATATTTGAGAAAAATTGCCCAAAGGATTGCAATTTACATTAGATTAGCAGCATAAGGTTGCAAGTCATTGTTAGCTGAGAGCTAATGTTTACTATTTTGGGCTTGCTATTTCTTGCATACAAATGATCAATAGCATTCTGACTAGTATTTTGGATAAAATCGCCTATAATGTTGCATGTGACCACCGTCAACTGCTAAGTTCATCGCCAAAGTTTTATTGAGAAATGATTTCATGAGAGGGAGACGAACTGGCGGAACTCTCTGCGACCGGTAAAGTGCCATGGAGTTGCAATTAGCTCCTTTTCAAACCAAATTTGGCTAATGGTAACCAAAGTAATGTCATTTAGCAAGACTTTGTTTTCCGCTGTCACGTGTATGTTTGTGCGCAATTAGTCTTTACAGGCAACTGTATCTGACTGACTAAACCCGGCAGGAGGGATCCAGGTGCCTCCAGACCTGCGACTGGGTGTAGGTTTTTTGAAATGGAGTGCTGGGGACCCAAGAGTTTTGAGCTAACAGGCTAACACTGGGACAGCTTTGCGGGAGGACCACTCTGATACGGTCTCTGACACGGACTCACGCATTTGGCCGATTGATCCGCGCCGTCATGGATGGCGGCATCTGAAAGGTCGCGCTAACCCATGAGCAACAGGAGGTCAGCATGAGGCGCACTGAACAGAGGGAGGAACACAGGATATAGTGACAGGGTGGCAACCCACCGCTGCAGTTAGTGTCAGATCAAAGGCTGACCCACAGGACTCTTACTCAACATGAACTGCAGTACAAACGCCCAATCTTTGCTTTCCTCTCCTCTCCATAACGGGACAGTGTGACAAAGGCATCCTGACACTGCTTATTTTTGTAACGAAAAATCTTATTGGTGCAAATGCAAAAATAAATATATTGTACTGTGCAGAAGTCGTAGACACCCTACATTTTTGTTATTTAAATCTGGCTTTGGATGTTGACTTTTTGTTTTGCTTATTAGTGTTGCTGAACACAAAAAGTAAATTTGAAACTCCAACTGCTGATTTAAAACATAGTTTTAGAAATAAATGTACACTGTAAAAAAAAAAGTTGTCTCAACTGAAAAAAGTGTTCAGGCTGCCTTAAAATTTCAAGTTATCTGAATTTAAGATAATAGATTGAGGTAATATTCAACTTATAATCTCAAGTTCAATGAGCTTAAAATTTTAAGGCAGCCTGGACACTAACTTTTTTCAGTTGAGACAACTTTCTTTTTTTCCAGTGTATTTCATTAAAAATGATGAATACAGATTATACAGTCTTGACAGAGCCCCGATGTCAGCATCATCGTGGCTGTCCGCAATTACAAGGAAGGACGGACGGAAGTCAGTCTGTCAGTCTGCAGAGGAACGGTAGCAAGTTTTCCACTCTCTTGGAACAAGGAAAAAGCCAATCATCTTTTAAAACTATAGCACAACAGGATTGTGTACCAAATTTTTAAAACATATTCAAGCCAAATATTGGTTTACTAGTTTACAGCTCTGAATTATTCATTCCCTAGTCTTTAGAAACTTTTAATTTCATTATTTTTGTGAGCATATTTGCCCAGTGAAATTTCTTTAAATGTACCTTCGACTTTTGCACAGTACTGTGTGTTCCCAAGCTAGCTAGCCAACATGTCTTAGAACCGACCTTTTGGAAAACCAAAAGCGAAGAGGCTACATTTTAGCATGGTGCCCTCAAGTATAGCCCAGAGCTTGTGGAGGGTTTTGGGGCAGTGTCCAGAGCAACTTAGTCTGGACCTTAGAGGAGAGTTATGATACATATTCACTTGAGATTCTACTCGCCCTTTCTTCCTCAGGTTACCGACAGAAAACGGATGAGCAAATTGGAAGGAATTCAAGCTCGTTAAACCGACGGAAGAGGCTACCAGCCGACTCTGGTCATTATACAGCTAGGTGACCCTGATATATGAAAGCTAATTATGATTTAAATGTCACATAGCACTAATGACGGCCTCTGATCCAAACAACATAATATTAAGGACGTCACGGTTGATCAGTGAGGGCTGCTGTTGCCCCACTGGACATGAGTCATTTGTTCGAATCAGGCCTAGAGCCCTTCAGTGTAGTTTCTGTACGTTCTCCCCGTGTTTGGGTGGGTTTCCTCAGGGCAGTTTAGCCCAAAAAAAGCATGTTAGGCAGAGACGTGCTGTTAGGGGAGGCAGTGACTTCACCTTTTATCGCTGGATTTTGTCAACCTGTTTCCACGCACTATGGCTCAATGACAATCAATAAATTTTTACTTTTTTTACCCAACAATTAAGACCTAGCCTATATGTAGCTTGTTATGATTATGAAGTGATATTGACAAAAAAAAATGTCATTTATGCATACGCTTTGATTTGAGACTGCAAGGATGGAAATATTAATCATTAATTTGAAAAGAACTCAACTCTCTCGTCGAATCCGTGTATCGTTTTAACTTACTGTTTACCGGGTTATGAAAGAAGACTGAAAATAAACTCCTAATTGAATGGCATTAAAAAGTTCATATTTAGGGGGGAAAAATTATTGTAAACATATTGACCACTTTGAACACTGCAAAAGAAAGGTTTTAATAGTTGTTAATGGCATTGCATTAGCTTCCTGTAAGCCAGTGGTTCTCAAACTCGTTCCTGGTGCCCCACTGTGTGTGCTGGTTTTTGTTCCAACCACAATTGCAATATTAGGATTTTAACAAGCTGTTGATTTGTTTTAAATAGGTGCATTTATGCAAATATCCACATTGAGATATATTGTAAATATTGGCGGAGGGACACAATTTAACCAAATATTTAATCAACATAAATGATCAAAAGGTTCCTCACTTGTGAAACTCTTGACACATGGCAGCAAAACCCGACAATTTACTTGGCAAATAATGGAGTCACACCTGTTGTGTTTTCTGTTTGGATCAGGCAGGATATTTGGGAAAAACTCAAAACACCTGTGTTCAGATACCTAATTTGGAGCTTATTGATTTTCTCAGAGTCTAATTTGATCTGTTGAAAAATGTTTTCACCTGAAAATCCTAGCATTCTTGAAAATTAAGCACAATGTGTTCAGGGGTTTTTATTCTTCATAGCAGAATGGATATGTCCATCCAAATGTGACTTAAGATGGTAAATAACTACTGTAAACATGGAATGCTGCTAATTAAGACAAAGTAACAGCTTTTTAAAATCCTAGAATGGCAGTTGTGGCTGGAACAAAAACCAGCGAACGCAGGGGGGCTGCTCTGAGAAAACATGAGTAAATGTCCTGTCTCGGGAGCATTTCAAGTTCGATGCACTGAGCAATAATGCAGTGGAAACAGAAATTGGCTCATCATTCGGACTATTAGTCTTAGCAAATTAGTTATAGGGCTTTTCCACCAGCACGTACTCGGCTCTACTCGACTCTACTCTACTCGGTTTTTAGGGTTTTCTATTAGGTGATAGTGCCTGGTTTTTAGTATCTATTTAGCCAGGGTTCCAAGCGAGCTGAATCGAGCCCAAAATGTGACATCAACAGAGTGCAGGCCACTGATTGGCCAAGGAGTGATGCTTGCTATGATGACCCCACCCACGTTGAGGTGACACTTGCAATGGAAAACGACCATAACCGACCAGAGTCGGGTCGAGTAGAGGCGAGTTGTGCTGAAACTGTGCAATGGAAAATAATCAATTCTCTGATTGCTAATCAAGCAAAGTTTTAGAGAGTTATTGTTTGTTTACCGATGAGGATTCTGCTGCACCTAACCTACCTCCGACGGCACGTCACTAATGTTTGGTTAATTGCAGACTCAGCCTATTGGTATCAAAGTGCAAGTGAATGGTGTGTCCCCCAGCGATGCATTGGCATATTGCCTCAGGTTTGTTCCTTCTTCTCACCCATTGGTTGCTGGGACAGCCTCCAGACCTTGTGACTCTGACCAGAAGTTAGAATGGTAGTAACGAGTCGCACTTTAGATGAAGCATTGCTCATAAAGGCTTTATACAGCATGTATAACGCCTTCATAAATGAGACATAATGTCTTCATAAATCATACATAAGCAAATATCATGCTTTGTAAAGGGTGAAATAACAAATCCTTATTCAACATGTGATGCCAGATGTGACAGTGACAATGTCACCCTTTATAGCATTTAGCCACTAGCTATGTGACACTGTCAGTTATATCACATCTGGCATCACATGCTGAATAAGGATGCGTTATTTCATATTTTCCAAAGTATGAGATTTGTGTTAGTATGATTTATGCAGACATTATGTCGTATTTATGAAGGCACTATACATGCTGTATAAAGCCTTTATGAGCAGCACTTCATCTAAAGTAATATTTCATCCATGTAATATTTCAATTAAGTGGACAAAAGAAATTGTACAATGAATATACTGCACGTTCTAACTGAACGTTGTTATTACTAAATTCTACGCGAATCCGTACTCTTTGAGTGGAGGAAGGTGAAGTTGCTAGCACACGATGTAGAAGAGGAAATGCAATGGCAATTCATTTGTATTTAAGGAGTGAGGTCAACATGAACCTCTGTCGCCATGACTTGTTCAGTATTCAGCGAGATTCCAAAGGCAATTTCAGCGCTCAATGACTAGCCTATTTCAATTTGACGGCACTGTATAAGCATTAGGCCATTGCAAGCAAATTGTCGTGCAGTGCATTAAAAAAAACCTGGAATAGAATGGAAAACCAATGAGAATCTGCAACCTTCCCTCTCATACAAATTTGAAGGGCACTTTTCTTCCCCTCATGGATGAGACAACAGAATTGCTCTGCCTCGCTTGGTCTTCGGCATTGTAATGCTTTGATGACAAAGTGAAAATTTAATGGCCGGCTCAATGGGTGCAGCACATATATATCACCCCCAACCAGGACCACTGACCTTAAATCTCCACCATATGGCTTCAGAAAACAGATTTTCACGATGTGGCCTTAGTTAACTGTACTGTGAATAGCGGACTGTACAAAGTCCAGTCATTTACTATGTGACAAACGAGGTGGCTGCATCTCTTAAATCAGGCATGTGGACCTCTGCTCCTGGAGGGCCAAAGCCCGAAATGTTTGAGATGTCACTGCACAAACACACCAATTTCAAATTATTGAAGCAAGTGAAGGCAATTATTTCAATCAAGTGTGTTGAAGAAAACAGCCATCCAAAACGTCCAGGGCTGTCACACTCCGAGAGTCAGGTTCCCTCCATCCGTTTTCATAAAATTAGTTCAGCTTTACAGATTTTGTGCAGCTTTTGAAGTGTGAAAAAGGTCAAAGACTGTTTCTCAGACCAAAAATAAATGGACGAGGCGGCGCAGTGACGGCTTCTGCTCTGAAGATTCCGAAACCATGACAACAAAATGGAAAAATTAGTCACGAGAGAGCCGTATGACACCGGCCAAAAGCTGTTAACAATTGTTTTGAATTTAGGCTAATTGAACAGTTTTACTTTTGAAATGGTGGTCAGTCAGTGAAAAATGAATCATTCAGATGAAGGTGTTCAGGGAAGATAATCAGCGAGGATCGTAAGAGGTGGCTTTGTACTGAATATACTCTGTAGTGTAGTCTGACAAAATTGCAGCATTACAGCTGCACCATGTTAAGCCGGGGATGAGATGGCTCTTTTCTTCAAAATAAATTACCACAGCTGACAAAAATGAGGAACAAAGCAGTTCACAGATACAATAATATGTTTCCTGAAATTTAAATTGCTATCGCTAATTTTTTGCGTGTTGCTTTTTCGTAATCTGTTCAGTTGCCCTGTTGGTGCTGTGCTTTGTATACATATCGCTTGCCTCAACCTTATTTCAACAAGCGCAATTACTGTTTGTTTTATTTAGGTCCTCATTAGCTACGACATTGTAACAGTAGCTACTCCTCCTGAGATCCCTACTGGTATTTTTCACAATACTTCAATGGCAGGAAATTCATCAATGCATATTTTTAACATTGATACACACCAGTGGTGGCTGTAGGACTGAAAAATGATGAAACGGAACATCCCTGGAAAACAATAAACTACTGTGTGAATGTGTTTGCTTTTAGCACAACTTGCTGTATCTAATATTTGCTTCCTGATTGTTTAACAAAAAAAGCTAAATTTACCAGCAAATATCCACAAATGAATAACGGCGATTTAAATGCAATCTTGCGTCGAAATGGCGGGTTTTCTTTCACATGTTACCTTAAGGAGGTAAACTTGCCAAAGCTGTTAATATTGCGTGTTTTCAGAGTTTATGTGATGCTAATTTAAGCGAATGACAGGAAACAGATCAATTCGTTTCAAGGAATGCCCTCAGCCTCACCAGTTTTTAGGTCACCAGCCGCCACTGATGCTCACAAAAGGCTCAATACATAACACGACCATTTAGACACACGACAACCAACGCTGACTCGGTAAGATGCATAGCTGAACTGCCTATGACCGTAATGTATCTGGTACATGAACTGAACTTAAAAGAGCTGTTTTTGGTTCTACTCCATGCTCTTATCCAGCTAACTAAATAATCCTGACATGTGAAATGCCCCCCCCGGACCTGTAGAGCTCTGTCCCTAGTCTTCATCCATACTGTAATCGGTCCACTGCACTGAGATTTTGTGCTTTGAAAAAAAAAAGGCACCAACATCTTCAAAAGTTATCAAATTATTTCCAAGATTTGATATCACCATATAGTGAGTCAGTTGATCAGTAAGGGACATTGCCTTGTATAGGGTGGGACAGTCTTCGTCTAAGTATCTAAAATATAGTTGGTTAGTTGGTCTTTGTTTAAGTATTAGAAATAAAATCATTCAGTTGGTCTGTAGGGGACATTGCCTCGTATACGGCTGACCAGTCTTTGTTTCCTGACCAACAGCAAGTATAGGCATTAGTTTTAATAAACTCAGTACAGTCCATCCTGGGAATTTTCTTTCTTCAAAATTTCAGAATTGAGAAATAAGCTTCCATCTTAGCACTTCAAGTTCCAGTGGCATTGAACCGAAAGCTAACACCAGTGAGTCAGAGAATATGTATTAAATGTAAGTCAGGGTTAGCAAAACGCTCGAGTCACTTCCAATGCGAGTGCTTGAAACATGATATGGTGAATGAATGGACGGATGGGTCAGACGACTGAATGAAGTGGAACCAAAAGCTCTCAGTGCCAGATATTGCAGCACAGTGAGATCACAAAACACTCATTTTATCGTTTCAATTAAGACCCTGAGAAACTAAATAGTGAATAAGTACTGAGGTGCTTTAAACTGATATGACCCACTGGATTGCTGGTGCTCGCATAAAGAAATAAAGTGGGGAAAAAAAAGATTAAGCTGAAGTTGTGTTGATTTTGTACCAGCGCTGAGGGCATTCTGCAGTTTTCTTTATGTTCTCATTGATGTGAATGAGCACTTCTAAAACGTTTGCTTCAAGACAAAATTGTACGCATCATTCCACTCCATTTAAAAATGTAAAGTGCTCCATAATTTCTCATTATCATAAAGTGCAATATGATTTTTTATTTTTTTTGATGCATATGCTAAGTTTATATCACTTCTTTATCTTAAAAAAAGCATAACTTCAATTCAGTGCAAATATTTTACATTTATAAGTTGCAGCAATTCTGACAGGATATCTGACATGATGCTGACTTCATTTTTTTTTTATTAGCCTAGGGTATTCTTGAGCAGAATTGTGTGACTTCGTTCGAGACAGATAGAGGCACAGGAGACGATTAACTTACAGAATCCATCCAGACAGTCCCAACACTCCGAGCCATCAAATGCAAGTTTTGAACTGAGATCCCTGTATCCCAGGAAAAGGATTTCCGATACAAACTGTGCCACTTCCAAAGCCTAAGTTCGTCTCCCAGCTGTCCACATGTAAGAATGACCAGCCACCTTCAGCCCACAGCTGTCTTCACCAATCCTCTAATGGAAAGTTGACTCTTGTATAGTTCAGGCTAGTGTTTTGTCGTCGAAGCAGGTTTCCACAATGATAGCTAGCACTTCCTGCTGTGTGATGTGCCTTATTCTAAAATCCTGCCTGTGTCACGTTATCTATGGGAGACTGTTCCTCCTCTCCGAGTACACTGACACATCTTCCCTCACTCTCACTCTCTCTCTCTCTCCCGCTCTCTGTCCATCCCTCTCTTCGCCGGCTCTCCCCTTCTCTACCCAATCTCTCTCTCCCCTCCTTTTCGTCCTGCGCTCTCTCATTTGCCTTTTTCTCGTTCTGCCCCACTCGCTCTATCTGTCTGCCTCACTCTCTTCCTCTCTACCTCTCCCTCCTCTCTCACTTTCTACCTCTCAGATCAATCTCATCTGTCGTGCGTCATTGGCTGGACATGCACCGAGAGTCTATTTCCTCAACAATGAGGAAACACACCACAAGTAGCGTGACACTTGAAAACTCATAGTGCTACATTAGCTACTTTTAAAATTAGAATTACAATTCGCAATAAAATACAATAGCAGGATTGTTTTTTTTTTCCAATATCGTAAACAAAAGCAAGTCGCGTTTGCTATTCTCTTTGGTGCTACTCACTGTATCTCAGGCTGTGGCAGGCAGAAAGAAATTATGTTGCCAAAATCACGCATCCCTATTCTTCCTTGCGAAGAATAGCGGGCTTTCCGTTGTAAAATTCAGGCAAACCTGCTCAATATTAATGCTCATTTCCCTGCCTTGTTTATGCGTCAGAATATTTTAATGAGAGAATATTTTGCATCAACCTTCTTTTGCTGATATTTTTACTGTTGCCTTTTATCTTTAGGAAGATGAGTCTGCTCATACCGACCTGTCTCTACGGCTGGACTGAGCTCACTTCGCCCGTTCATTGTCAGAATTTTTCTTCCCATAGTTAGCTTGCTCACGTCAAAACAGTCTAAGAACTGAATGGTCTGTACTGCTACTATAGGAAGCAGGGCGTTAAAGACTGAGTTTTCATGACACCTGTCTGGCTGAGTGCTAATTTGGAAACCAATATCCCAGATCTTACTACCACTACTACTACTGTAATCCTGCTGAACAGAGGGAGAATGGCGAAAACAGACACAGTACACTCCTAAAATATGTCATGTGACCCGATACTGTAAGACTAAAATTCCCAACCTGTGAAAGAGCCACTAGTGGTGAAGGTTTTTGTTTGAGTCATGCATTTACATACCATATTCTTTTAATCAACCATTAGAGTCTTTGTTGAAAATCTTGTTAAGTAGTATCAGGTGTCCAGCGGTTTGTCAGAATGAAATCCTGCTGCCAAGCCAGCCCTTTCTGGATAAGGTCGAGTGCACCTGCTGTTGGTCATAGGTGTTCAATCTAATTTGAACCGGGGCGGTGTGGATGCTGGCTCTTGTTTTGACGTTACATTACAGCCTTTTCCCAAATCACTGGAAACGCTGCTAAAAATAGCACCTTTGTGCGGCTCACAACACACAATTAGTATTTTGAGACCAGAACTGATATTGGTTGAAACAGTTTTGTGGTGATTTTTAGAGCTGCAGTTCTGTGTTTATGAACAACTATCGTACCGAGTGTTCATCTGTTCCTGATGGAGCCTGTTAGAGTATAATCATTTTTTACACTTTTCCATTTGGTACCTTCATTAACCCCGCCAAGGAGGGCCTGTTTTCACCCCTGTTTGTCTTTCTGTCTGTCTGTTAACAGGATAACTCAGAAAGTTATGAACGGATTTGCACAAAATTTAGTAGGATGGTCGGCGGTAGTCCAGGTTTGAGTTGACTCAACTTTGGAAGTGATCTGGAACATATTCTGGATCCTGGATCTGGAAGAACCAGTAATACTGACATACGGCATGGCGGAGGTATGTGCTCTACCAAATGCCCTCCTAGTTTTCCCATTTTTTGACTGATGTACCAGCAATTAAGGCACCAATTTTTTAGCACCTTTGGAGAAAAATGTGGCTAGGGGCTTGTAGTATGTATTTTAAACAGACATAAGCCGTTCATTAGCATTTAAATTTATGGGAACAACTGGACTAGATGTTATTACCTCCGCCAGGAGGTTATGTTTTTGCTTCTATTAGTTCATTTATTTATTTGTTTGTCTGTCTGTTTGCAGGATATCTCAAAAATGGCTACATAGATTTTAATCAAACTTTGCAGGATGTTACAGTTGTACAAGAGAAACAAGTGTTGAAATTTGGGCATATTTAGGCCAAAGTACAGCAGATATATAGGTTAAAGTTCAAATCCAGTTATGCTGGCGGACGTATGGGCTCTCGCAGGTCCAGCTCTAGCTGTAATGCTGCTTAGAGACTTAAAAATTAAAGGCATTTTTTTTGGGAGGCTCCCAATATTTAGTCTGTCCCTTTAACATGTACTGGATAGGCCAGTTGTATGATAATTTTGCACTTTCTTTCGGCAGAAGAATAGCTAAAAGGAATTTTTAGATATTCCCCTGGGGTTTTCGCCAGTCTACATTGTGCTATGATTCATCTCAATAGTTCAGTCTGAGTACTGATGTCGGAAATGTGTTCAGTGGTGACTGGTTTGCGAGGCGGGCCAGGTTTCTGTATGCGTGTGTGTGTGTGTGTGTGTGTGTGTGTGTGTGTGCACTCCCTCTGGGGCGAGTGTGGACCCTGTCCGTGTCTGGTTTTTGGTGGCTCAGTGGAGCCCCAAGCTCTCCGGTCCTCGTTCAGAGCAGCAGCCGTGCCGAAATGTGAGCGGACAGTCCACCCGAGGCACCGACTGTTAGCTCATGTGTTTTCATCAGTGTCGCGCTCTCGAGTCCCCTGACCTTATCTCGGGGACAGGCAGACATGTTTTGAATGTCCTGGTTGAGGTGATTATATCTAATGGGACATCAACCTCCCTCTACATTATTATTGAACCAGAATCCCAAGTTTATACGGCAGAAACCAAACAATACGCTGACTTCAACAACTCCCTTAATTTTATATTTCAACTTATATTGCGGACACTCTTCTTATCACTCAAAACCAATCCAAAAAACCAATTTCGGCAGCTAGCGGAGGATAGGCTCCCCCACTATTGCTGGGATCCTGCTGGGATGTTGTCATCAGAGAGATTTTTCTTGGCTGTTTCAGGATTTTTTTTTCTCTCGACAGGGAGTCTATTGATTCATGTGCTATTTTGAGGTCATAACCACGTTGTGACAGTCCTTCAGTAAAAAGTATCACCCAAATAAGAATGTAGTGAATATAAACACTCTTTTGCAAAAAAAAAAAAAAACTAACCAAAATGGGAAAATACGAAGCTTTTAAGTGTCTTAACTACAAATCACTGACCAGAAAATTAAAAAGAATTAAACAAATCAAGTAACTTAGCATGGGATAGCCGTTCCCTTTGATTTCTTAAAACGTTTAAGGCTTGCAAGTACAACGTATAAGCTTGCAGACAACTTTTTATGGATAGAAGAGTTGAAAAATTTGATCCGAGCACTCCTCTTTAGAGAACAGCTTTTGAGCTGTGAGAAGCAAGCCTTTCTGTGATATTGTCTTGTACTCAAAAGCACTAATTAATTTTTCACAGTTTTTTTTTTTTCAGCTCTGCTTCACATGAAGCAGTTTTTTTCACCAGACAGATCTGCAAGTTCCTATTTCCCTGGCAGATGCATTTGCTGGTTACTCTCCTATTCAGACTGACCTCCATCCGATCAGTTTTTGGTTGGGCCATTCAGAACCATTTATCTAGTAAGGGCTGACTATGCAAACGAGAGGCATCGAAACATTTTTGTTCACAATCAATATACTGATATAGAACGGTCGGTTTTGAATCTGCATTCGCGACAGTATTAGCCCATTTATGCCTAGCGTCCTCACATGAGGACTGTTAAGAAAAAGTGTCCTGCTTGAATGACTATTAGAGTGGTATTTTGAAGTATAATAACATAAAAAATTAAAAAAGAAAATTCAGGCATAAATAGGTTAAAAAACTGGATGGGATACTTTATCTAAAAAAAACTACAAACAACTTCACTTAAAGCTTTTATTGATAAGAAAGATGTGTTTGCCATTTTTCCGACAGGATTTGGTAAAAGTTTCATTTCCCAGCTGGCCCCTTTGGTCACCAAGAAGATAAGGCACAGTGAAAACTTAAATGGAGTTAGCCCAGAGTCCATGTTGCTAAACGATAAGTGGCAAGACATGTTTGGTCCATGTTTTTCCAAGAAAACTTCATGGGGATTGTCGTGGGTGAAGTTCAGGTTCCCCACAAATGGTAAGTGTTGGCTACTAAATCATGCCATGCCGAACATCTAAGTTCAAGTGGAAGCCACAGGAATTTGATGTTATAATTTGCCCGCAAGTTATCTTGCCGTGTAACGTACCAGTGATAATGCCTTGTATTTTCAAATTCTCGTGGCAAAAATGGCAGCAGTCATTCACAGACATATCAGTGCTACACCATCACATCTGTAACGTTAGTTTGTTTAATTAGTTTTGTCGCTCTGCGTTAGGAGTTTCAGAGCTGTGATTGGTTGGAGATCAGTCCAATTGCGTCCAGAGATATTGGCTGTATTCCAAAAGGTTGGGTTGTTCACTTCAAAGTGCACATAACGAGGGCCACGCCCACCGAAGCCATATTGAAGGGGGTTCCAATGGAATCTGTGTAAAACCCTTCAAACGGCCTTACAAGATGGCCGTTTCCGAAGTGAGCAGGTGATGGTCACTTTGCTGCCACAATGCCGTGTGACGACCCCAGCCTAGTGACGTGTGAGATTCAACGCCATTCAAGAAAATGACCACAACGGCAGCTTATAGCTAGCTAGCGCTCATAAAACTGACGAACCTTGCTTGATAGCTTGCTACAGTCGTCTGACTAACGCTGGTTATGGTTTTTAAATTTTTTTACCATGGCTATTTGTCGCATTATGAAAGCTATGTGGCTGGTTATAAAGCTACTGTGAAACCGATAAACAGTGAATGCAGTTTCCCGTGACCTAGCTGCGTTTGGTTTGCTCAAGCGTACAGCGGCAGGCGCAAAATATGTCCAAGGACATTCAACACGACCGTTATTTGAAAACCCTACTCCCTGCTGCCCTTTAGAGTTTTCAGTTCGAAGGGAAATTACTTCGCGGGGTGCAGGGTGTCGGGGTTTGCCCTATGGAATGAAATACAGCTGTTGTGTTCCCAAGTCTTCTTCATTGATGTTTATGTGTGAGAGGAATAATGCAGGCGAGTGAACTCCCATGATTCGAGGGAGAGAGATAGAGAGAGAGAAGCCTCCCCGAAGACCGTGGTGACATTTAGACAGTTTCTAATTACTGGTGGGAAAATTTCAGGGATTCCAGTCTGGCTGACGTCCGTTTGATGTGCCAGTGCATGGTTATTTCTGAGCGTGTCTAAGCGCAGTCTATACTTGCAGATACAGAAAACATCTAAGTCGCCATGGAAACTGGACACATTTTTGACATGGCGCGATCGGCAGGATCATTACGAAGGGATAGTTGGCGGCTATTTTGTTTATTTAGGCAAAGCTTGTTACGAGTTGTCACCCAATTGGACATCGCCTTTCATTTTGAAAACATTTTCATGCACACGCACGCACGCAAGCGCGCACGCACACGCATACACACACACAGGCTCAACATACTCTGTCAAACAAGCAAAACTATGCCTGATCAAGCCATTTTTGCAAACTGTGCTTATAGACAATGTGCTCAAATCATAAAGATAAGACCCTAAATGTAGAATTTTGGGTTACTTTTTGAACAATACCCCAAGCCATGCTAAAAAGGGTGGGCCTTCAATTTTCTATTAATAACACATAGCTTAAAATATAAACAGGAATGTTCTTTTGAGGGAAATGGTCATTTGTAGAGACAGGTCTCTGTCCTGCTACAGTGCCTCCCAATAAACGCCTCTCTAAAAATGACTAACAGAGTAAAAAAATTAGACTTGTTCCCAAAATACATCCCACTCAGGACATCAAAACCATAACCATCAGCGGATATGTTGCATTAAAGCCTTTCTAAAGACTCAAATAATATTATTAAAATGTCCGCCGGGATTTATTGATAGTATTGACAAACCTATTTAGAGGAGATGAAGGAGCCCTCAACCTTGACCTCACTTTAGACGGGGCACTTTTAGTAATTAAATCTCAAGCTATTAGAGTTCACTGGCGATGGTTCAAAATCAGGAGATCATGACAGAGATGGCCAAACTGTAGATGCTTTTAACTAAAATGTATTATTATGAGGTGTGTGTGTGTGCGCGCGTGCGTGTGTGTGTGTGTGTGTGTGTGTAGGCGCGCATACGTGTATCTAAGTATTCCTCCAAATGTGTGATAACACGTGAATGTTGTACCATAAACTACAAATGGGGGGCAAGTGAGGGAGAGAGTCGACACTTAAAACTTATTTAAAAGTTATACGAGCTCCATAAAAACTAAAAATAATTGCGCGATTGTGTTACAATTCAAAGGGTGTCAAATGCGCAAGATGATGATTTAGTGCAGCTAGAATCCTTCCTTATGAATTAAAGCCAGTCCAAACCCACTCTTCCTCTATGAAAATAAAGGTCTTCCCCATTATCCAACCACAGCTGTTGGAAACTCACTCCACATTACATTGGGAGGATAGAAGAAGAATAGCCTTCCTCCTCTGTTGCTGTGTGCTCTTCCTTCAAAGAAAATTTTGATTTAAAATTTTAAAAAAGGAATAATTGTCATTTTCCTTCGTGCTTGTGCATTTTTGTTGTTGAAGCTTCTGTCTCATAGAGACAGCAGAAGTTGTCTTTAGTTAAATAGAATTTTCTAAAGTCTACGTTTGTCTTGCAGAACTCCATTGCCTTCAGTAATGAGCAGTGAATATTACCCTGGCAAAGAAATGTCCAGAGAAGAGAATCCTGTATAATCACTGTGAGTCAGATTCACTGGTCAGGTCAAAAACAGCATGCACCCAGACAACGGGCATTAAAAAATGAGAATACAATGATGCCTTTTTGGAATTAAAAAGGAAGTTTTAACCCTTTTGAAGGGCAATATTCTTTGAAATGTGCTTTTCTTTCCCCATAACTCTAAGTCAGTGTTCTAGAGCTCCATGACATAATGTCAAAACTAGAATGTTCAGTTTTTGAACATTTTAAGCCAGACGTGAAAAGTTCAGGGGTCAGTTCATTCTGAAAAAACGTCCCCAAAACGGTAGTCTACCGCAAAAAGTGGAAGAATTGGCATGTATGCAGATGGTTACTAATAGATATTGAGAGATGTGTCAGAGTATAGGACTAAAATCATATGAGAGTCAAATCTAGTTTTTTTTTTTATTGATTTCCCACTAATTCAGGTCTGGTGTTCTTTCTTAAAGGAGAATTCCGGTGTGAAATTGACTTGGGGTGCAATGAAACATGATAATGAGTGCTAACTTTTGTCGAATACCCCACCGATTGTCGAGCACGAATGAACGGATTGCAATCTGTTCCCCTATCCTTCCTATTCGTTCATGCTCGTCAATCAACTTATTTTGACTTTCAAGATGGAGGCAACTGGAAACTATATTGAGGTACTGTTTGCATAAATTGTATTTTTTAATAAACTACCGGTGCATTTTCAAAGTTCTCAGTGCCTCGTTTTAAATGTCAGGGCCCTCGGAATTCTACCGATGAAGTGTGGAGCTACTTTGAGCCTTGTTAATGATGAAAAAAATAGTGATTTCTTTGCATGGCAACGCGATGCCCGACTCACTACCATTGTAAGCCTGTTGGAAGCTTCGGCTAAAAATCCATTTATTTCGAAAAGTTGCGTGCGTACAGAGGTGCAGTATTCAACAAAAGTTTGTACTCATTATCATGTTTCAATACTCCCCATGTCAATTTCACACCGGAATTCTACTTTAATGACGTCCTGGATATATAACTCATCAGAATGTTTTACAAGTGTGCACAATACATCAAAGAGAAGATTTAACTAAAAATCTTGTATGTATTCATAAGTAACTGTATTCATCTTTCATGATGTGTTCTTTGTCAGCAGATATATTGTTTTTTCTATTGCAATGACGTAATATCAAAGTTGAGTTTTCATGACAATATTTTTGTACTGTGGCTATATCACTCATGCGTTGCAGTCAAATGCTGTGGTCTCACAAGAACGCATTCTCTGCCCTGTCTGCAATAACGCTTTAACTCAGATTTTTTTTATTGCTCGAGCTATGACGTGAGAAGGACACTATGCAGTTTCCTGCGCTCTCGATGCTGCGATAAATAATATGACCGGAGGTCTTTCAGAAAACGGCATCGATAACATTCTTTTGAGCACAGGCTGACTGTTCCCAGCTGGAAAGCCACCATTGTTCCTGCGCCGGTCTGATGCGGTGATTTGTCCTTGTGATTTCTCGACTCTTAGTTGTAATTTCCTGTTGGTGTTTGTCAATGCGGCTGCAATAAGTTTCCACCATGACTCAAACTGTTGCTGAAATGAGTTTTGGTCCACTTTGCATTGCGTAGAAATGCCTGGTTTGGACTTGGCGCTGTGAATTAGAGACTTGATTGGGACTGAAGATGTGCAAATGCACTACATGGGTAAGCATGGGTAAGCCCGGGTGTTTGTGTGTTTGCATGTTAAGTGTGTGTATGTGCGTGGTCAAGCGATTGCACGTTGTGGGGTAGGCATGTTTTCGTGTGTGTACGTTTACGTGAGGGTGCATGCGCTTGTTTGTGTTTTACCATCCGTCTGCATATTTGTTTATTTGCACAGTGTGTGAGTCTGCGTGTGCTAAAATGCTAGGTGCGTGAACATGTGTTTTTGAATGCTAGTTTGCCTATGTGTGCCCTTTCGCTTGTCCTTTCGTGTACAAGTTTACGTATCTGCGCTCGTTTATTCCTTCTGTCACATGTCCCGTGTTCCCTAAATCGTTTTTTCCTGTAGTCCAGCCGTCCTTGTCAGTTTCAGTCGCATTTTGTTTGTTAATTATTGTCTTTCATGTTTCTCCGGGTGCTTGCGCGCCCCCCTTTTTAGTTCGTTAATTCCAATAATCTGTATTTAAGTTCCTGCATTTCATTTCCCCATTACTGGATTGTTACTATTTGTTGTTCTTTAAGCCTGTTCAGTCTTTATGCTCTCACCTCTCGTCTTCGGTGAAAGATTTGGTGAAAAAACGTAAGTGACTATTTAGTAGGATTTTCTCCCTGTGCTAGCAGGTCCAGAGTTGCGTTAATTCTAGTCCCTCCAGCCTCTGAGTTTGAGAGTGTGCATTTATCCAGCATGCCCTGTTACCCACGTATTACTTCCCTGGTACTGACCTTGGACCAGTCATTAACAACTGCTTGCCTGATTCCTTTTGTCCTTATTTTCTGTTTCTGTCCATTTCAGCCTATTACCTGGTTCCCTCTCTGCAGCTGATAACACCTCCTGCTGTAAGTTATGCTTTCTGTAGCATTGTTAGCCTTGGGTAAAGCCACAGGTCGATGAAATCCTTATCAGTTTTAAGCCTCCGGCCTCACCACGGTCAATCTGTGGATTAAGGGATTTCGTGATTGACATCTGGGCTAGTCACATGATCTAGGCAGAACCTTCTTCCCCAAAGCGAGCAAGCACCTTATTTAGATACATTTTTCCATTAAAGTGGTATTGGATTGTGTTTTGTGGTTGATATTTGTAGGTGTACATTTACCTGTATGTTGAAGATTTGGGACTTGTACCATGAAGCAGGACTGAATGTTATTGCATGGAGAGCACTCCTTTCAACCAGTAACACATGTAAACAAAGGCAAAGAAGGCGCGAGTCACACGTTCAATGCGACCAAAGTGAAGAGTCTGAGTGAATATTTGGGTCAGTGCTGACTTCAGAGGCCTTTCGGATCAACTGACAATATACTCCATGTGAGGAGCGTCATTCATCAAGAGCTAGCTATGGTGGCATTCTGCTTGTCCTGTTTAAATTATACATCCACTCCTCTTTGTCCTGTAGCACTTCTCTCAGGCTTGTATTATTGACTGGTGAGGGGAGCGGGGCTTTATCTGTCAATCAGTCACTGAGCCAATCCATTTAGCACTGATTTATGTGCACTTTGCGCATTCCCCTCCGCTAACTTCTATTGTGACGGATGTTGACCACGGTGAGCACCTGACATGTTGTTTTTCTTTTCGTACGATGATGAAAATTTCTGGTTTAAAGGTTAAAATGATTACACAATGCTGTTTCAACTATAGTCACTGGTGGGCTATACCTCTTTTTTTCCCGGCACGGTCAGCTGTCAAAACCAACATGTACCCAGGCAAGTTCTGCCAAATTGGAGTATTTGAAAGGGGGGCTGCTACCAGCATCAGTGGTTGTGCTGACATTTTATTTGCACCTCTTAGTTACATCTGGTTCTTTTGTTAGGATGTTTGTTCACTGTGAAATCTAGATGGCTTTCGGCACTATTCCCCCCCTTAGCGTGCCTCAAAATTAGGTCAAAATCGGAGCTATGACGCTGACATCAAATAGACCTCCAAAGACACCTGATGAACATAACCTGTTGAAATTTGAGGATTGCCCCGACAACAGTGCACTAGCTACAGGAGTATCAATTGATGGGAAGACAGACAAACAGACAAACAGACAGACAGACGGTGAAGGGGATGTCAATATTCAGTTACTGAGGGGGTAAAAAAGCATCTGTTGGGAGTTTTGTGCTTCTTGGAGTCCTGCGCCCTTGTCAACATTGGGCCATTACAGCGTTCCTTCAAGTAAGTTGCCTGTGTAAAGTAAATGTAATAATGTTTATAATCACAATATTTGGGGTAAAAACATCTGGACTGATTTGCAATATTGCTGGTAAGTCCAAAAACATTAAGTGTCATCTCATATTCAATAATACTCATCAGAGGGTCCAATTACCATGTAAATAATATACTGGAGGCAACCAAAACATCTCGAAAAAAATTGCTTTATCTTCGAAGTCTCTAAACCACAATTACAAAAGCAAGGTGTATGGTTAAATCCAACCAACAACACTTCGCTAGTTAAGTCTCCAGTGAGAATACTAACAGGCGCTTACAGCGTTCCAAAGGGTCTTAATACTTGGTGCTCGAATTGCAGCTAGCTTCACAAAGCTAGTGCTTATGGCCGCATTTCTGGTGATTTGACCACCCGCAGTATTTTATTTTAATTTAAAGTGGAGCTAGCGGCTAATGCGTTCAGTGCAGTGACATTTCAAACCCTGCGTATATGCAGGCAGACAGAGAGGAGTTAGGGTGACTGAGGAGGTGGTGTTTAAATACCACCGTGATAAGACATGGAAATCTTGAAAGAAGGCTCAAGGTAAACCTGGCAGGATTTTTTATCCCAGCCACAATGGAGCTTCATTGTGGCCGGCAAGGGTGTCACTGGAGGTGTCTAATGAGAACGGACACGAATATGGAGCAGAGAAGGTGTCGAGCACATGGTGAGGTGGCACTCCACAGCAGCATTTTTAACATCAGCTATGACGCATCATCAACGCGTTAATAACTGTCCAAAATTAATCGACAGGACCAAATACTAATCTGCAGGACCAAGTGACTGACAGTATATAGTCAAAAGCGATTACTGATATTTATAATTAAATTGAAAACATCAGCAAATCAGATTGGCTCCTCAAAATGTAATATCTTGCCTATATTTTAGAATATATTTATGACATGTCAAAATTGTTTTACTGATGTCTTCTTAACTAACATTTTAACATGTGAAAATGACATCCCCAGTCGTGAAAAGAAAATTGTTACTCGTCAGCCCGACTGATTAAATGATAAAAGGGCTTTCCACAGTACAGCAGCACTTCGAGGCGCTGTCCGCCAAAGTAGAATCGACACTACTGTGGAAACAAACAATTTGAGAGAAATCAGGCCATCTTTCTTCGAGTGCATTAGATTTCACGAGGGTAAACGATTGGACAAATTCTCAAAATGCCCATGAACATCGAAGGACAAAATTGTGAAGGGAATTTCACAATTAATGCAGCCATATAAGCACAGCAGCAATTCGCTGCGTGTGAACAAATCGTCACCACGGCTACCGGACGTCACTGAAAGATTAATGCGAAGATCGCAGGACAAAAGCGAGCGACTATAGGTCCATGGCGACGGCCGTAGGCGACGGCCGTAGTGAATGAGCGTGACCGACGGAAATGAGTGTCACAGGAAATGAGGGCCGTCAGCGGAGCCGTGAAGCAGCTGGTTCCTGCTCTGGGCAGCGGACGCTGGGTGCTCATGTCGAGTATCGGAACTGAACGTAGACCTGGTAATCATGACCGTGGTAACGGGAGAAACAAGGGACCTACCGCTTATTTTGCACACGGTGTGAGCACACGGCTCAGCCCGTAATATCCAATCCTATCCGAAAGAAAAATGATTTGCGCACACATCAGCACTTCTTATTTCTCAACGATTGTCGTCGCTGTGTTTTAACCCCCTGTGAATTCTGAATCTGCTCGGCCATAATACCATCGTGAAATTTCATGGCAGATCACATGGAATCACGTTTGACTGGGGAATGTAACGCAATGACAGTACCCTTTCAGAAATAAGTGGCACCGATGGGTGCACCTGGCATTTTTCATTCAGATAGCATTGCATTTTGTGGGTCAAGCCCCTTGTGTACAGTACTACAGCAATATTTTATGAACTGTCAGTTATTCGTGCCTTGCAAGGCTTAATGGGAATCTACAACTTGTTACTTAGGGTTTTATTTCTTTTTTGAAGATAAAATCTTTTCTTGCTTTTTGTAAGTTGCGAGAGGATCAAATGTACCCTAATGAAAAATAAACAAATTCAACACGGTCTGCTCTGAATTTACTCCAGCATTCTGTTTTCTGGTTTGGCGAGATGTTGGATGTGGGCAAGCATGTGAAAGACTGAATTTAAAAAAATTAAATGATCTCAAATACTTGTGGAATTTGTATTATAACAGGATATGAATGTTTTGGCCATTTTTTCCCCCATTTGTATGACTACACACTCTTTTTTGGTCAATTAAAATGCTTGACATGTTGAATGGAAGTATCGGTTTCTTTCAAAAGCATGAAAAATTATCAAGGATTCCAAGTCAAGGTAAATGTTTCGTCATTGGTGGAGTGCAATGATTTTTATAGAGTACCACTTCAGATATACTGCATGTAATAGAGTCTTTTTGATTCATTATTGTAAGGCATTTGGCTCTGAATATGACTGTCACTCGCTTTGGTATCCTGAATAGTCATGCAAAGAACATGGAAATGTATCCCCATATAAGACATTTCAGACCAATGATACCATATATCTGTTCTGACCTTCAATCTTCTTGCCGTTAGTCATTTATTATCACTTCATACACGGATCAAGTTCCTATTCCATGTACTTAGCAGTAATAAAATTAGATCTTTAGAATCATCACAGAAAAATGACAGATGATGAATGTATTTAGCTATACTGCAGAAAAAATTAACTTGACACTTCATGTCCTGCAAAAATATTATGCATGTACTGTAAAATGTTGAGCATATATACTCAGCCAAAATAAAAACTTCACACTCATTTAGGGGTTGATAAGTTAAACATACAAGAAATTAGGTTTTAAATAATGATTTTATTTAACTCTGTACTCATTAAAGATGGTGTATCATAAAACTAATGTCCATAATGTAACCAGTTCCACCGGAAATGCTACGGAAATGTCCAAGAGTAAAACTGGTAAGTTACAACTTGAATAACAGCAGTGCGCAGGCGATTACGTATGGTTTGGGCAGTCACGCGACATCTGAACAATTCATTCTTAGTGGACGTTGCAGTGACAAATCGATTATGCAAATGACGCAAGACAATTTGTCGGTCTTCTGCTTTTGACGTCACACGTGGGCTACCAGAACGAGGTCGGTCAGCTGTGGTGCCAGTTTGTTGGAGACGTGTCCGAAGATCATGGATAGTCCGTCAACTGCATCCCATAACCCTTGCAACGTTAGTGACGGACGTTTCCGTATTCAGCATGCCAATGGCACGTTCACGCTGAAGGTTTGACGGCCATGGCATTGAAAATCAACGAATAATTAACTGTAAAAACTTGCCTTTCCGAGATGTCACTCTAACGTGCTAACGTGAGCTCAGTTGCACATCTCTCATATGGTCACGTGACTAGGAACACGAGAAAACATGGTTTTAGCTTAAAGTACGCTCGCACGTGCTACGTACCTGTGCACGTCGGAGTTGATGTGTGTCATGATGTCTTTGACAACGCATTTACCCCTAGTGATAATAAAAACTCTTTTATGAAAAGTTTCAAGAAAATATTAACAAATTTATGAGTGTGAAGTTTCTTTTTTGACTCAGTATATTTCACAAAATCTTTGGCCGGGTCTGTATAACATGAATTTCAAAATGAGCAAATTATTATTCTTATGCAGGTAAGAACACCAACTGTTTGCATTTTTAGCCCATTTTCTTGACTACTTGATCTTCTTATTCGTCTCTTGTTTATTGACAGGGAACATTCCTGGTTAGAGAAAAAAAATTCAGGCCTGTTAGTTTCTGGTTGTAGACCTAGAATATTGAGGCAGAATAAGAGAGGGTGCGCACATTGCATATTGTCTACAAGAAGGAGCACACTAAATTGACAATTACATTCTGCATCCTGTAAAGTGGCATATACTTTTCATCTGCACATTGTTGTTCATCTGCCTTTGAGTCACATGGAAACTTTTAATTTTAGATGCCAAGAAGGACTCGGATCTTCCTCCTGTTCAGCATCCTATGTTACCTTAAAAACAGAACATTTCAATCTGCTTCAAGCTGGTTCACAGAATTTCAATCTCCATCGCATTTGAAGCGTCACCATGGATAATAGTGTGACTCATTCTTTTTAAAACTGACTTTGTAATTTTTTTCACCGTGTCACGCAAAAGCTTGACTCCTGGTCAGCCGATAAAAAGTGTGATTCACCTAGTCATTGAAAAAGTGATCCTGCTGCCTATTCTGTGTCCTGATTCACTGTATTATTTTTAAAAAATGATTGCCAATGCCCTTTCTCTCGTGCTTTGCCCAATTCCATATTAAATATTTGTTCAGAATTAATATTTTTTGCAATGTGCTTCGAGAACTACATCATCCTGAGCAGTTAATGTGAACAGACAGTGAGTCCCCTGCCAGGGTAAGGTTGAATTATCATGGAACTGTTCCCAGGGAACTTGGGAATGTTTTGCTGTCAGACATTACGGAGGAGCCGGACGGGAAGAGCATCTGTTAAAAAGGCCTTCGTTGTGTGGCCTTGGCAGCTTGGTGTCTGTGGAGACCTAACTGCAATCTCTGGGGAGGGGGGGTCGACGGATAGCCAAAGCTCAATAGAAAAAGAACCTTGATGTGGTCAAGCAGCTAAGATGGCACTTCATTTTTGAGGCACATCTTCCAGATAACCACACACAGTATCCACACAAGAGTTTTATTTTTTGGTGAACTTCTTTAATGTAGCTAAAACCCCATTTTTGAAAAAGTAAGGACAATATGGTAAGTGCAAATAAAAAGAAAAGCTCACTTGTGAGTCATCTCTGACCAATATTGAATTGAAAACAGTTCGAAGACTATTGAGGACCTTTTCTGGTATAAACACAAACCTTTCTGCGACTAGTATTCCATATTGGGACTAAAGCAAAGTGCTAATGCAGCAAAACTTAATTTATGAGGTCCTGGTCAAGGTTATGGGCCAGGAGAAAATTGATGATTTGGTTATGCTCAAGGTTAGGCTTGGGTTAGGCTGTCCACAATTCATGGAAGTCAATACAATCCTACTAAGGATAGGTGTGTGTGTATGTGTCCGTGTGCATGGGTGTGTGTGTGTGTGTGTGTGTGTGTGTGGATATTAAGCATTTGTTTTTGCGTATTATGTCAAAAGGGGTCTTACCAGTGTTTCTGAATTTCAGACTGTGCCAACAAGTTATGTTTTAAAAAGCAGAACGTCTCAAATGTTTTTCATCTCTCGCTCCAGTGCAGGTGATTCAAATAGTCAGTTTGTTATCAACCCCTAAAGCCGCTTGACAGTGAGCGGATCATTTGAATCACCTATACGAGAGCAAGAAGAGATCTAACACATGCAGAACATGTTGCCCTCCGAGAGGTTGGGGAAACATTGACTTAAAGTGTTGTATTTTCGCCCTCCAGTGGCGATTTTATGAACTGCTGCAAAAATCAATGAGATATCGCGCATATCTGACGTAGTACAATATCCGGAAATTACGCACTGTAAATCCAGACCACAGAATTCTATGGTCTAGTTTGTTTTGGTGCTGGAAACAGTGGGGAAGTCCTGTGGCTGCTGGCTATGAAGTATTTTCGGATTACATAAATAGTTGTTTTCTGTTTTACGTTTTACAAGTGACATTATTACAGTTATTCTGGTTTCCAAGCTGATCATACGAATATCTACTGTTGGCTACTTGGCGAGTCCATAATGGATGACAGTAAGGTAAGAGGGAGTTAGCAATTGAGCTAACCTGGCAAATTTAAAGCTGCTTTTTCTCAGTTACAGCAGTTGGCATCGCTCTTTACATTTTTCTTGAGAGTATATCTATCTGTATCATACCGAAATTGTGTACTGTGTTTTACTCTAACTGGACGTTTAAGAATTATACAACCTCCACTCTGAGGAGACATGTTGAGGGTGTTTACTGTTCAGATGAACAGGGTAGGGCTAATCTGCTGAAAACATTCTGCCGAAAATTCGCTCACTAATTCTTCTTTTTTTTCATCAACTTAACTGGATACGCATCTCAAGAATAACTAGTGTAAATTCCATCGCAATATATTTAGAAATAAAGAAATTATGAAGAATAGATGGTTGTTTTTCAGCTGATTAGTCCTACCCTGATGAACATATGCTTGGTCAGGTGGAGAAGGCTGGCTGCGAGCTGTGGGTTGATGTGTCATTAATCTAAATTAGATTTGTTAACTGGCAACTTGTAATTTCTGGGTTTGGCAGTACTAAAATGAATTATAATATGTTAACGTTTTGAACAGAGGTGGAAAGTCTTCATCCAAGAAATTTAAGTCTAGTCATGGTTTTTATTCAGCCGTGAACTTGACAAGGTGATTTCCCTGATTCGATTTCCTTGGAATCATATTCATGGGCCATTGTGAGTGATCATAACAAGTTAATGCTACGCAAAATCTACAGGCCGAATATGGATATCATGCCTTCGCTGTTGGGCCAGGTCATGCGGTAACGGAGTTACTCAACTGGTGTATTTTGTATCACAGCTCCGAAACGAAGTAAGATAGACTAACAATTTAAGTGGCTTTGTGTAGGTTTTCCCTCATACTTCAAAAAACAAAATGGTTGCTGGATATTGCTTCGGAAATAATGAAACGACAAAAAATTTGACCAGCTGTTATTTTTCCTTTTTGTGTCTACGCACCATTTATAAATGAGGCCCCTGGACTTTTCTAGGATTTTTTTTTCTCGTGGCCAGGAGTTTGCACTTGACCAGTTAGGGGCCTATTGATTCAACAAAGTCTTTAATTTGGTCTGCAAAAAACAATAAGCTCTGTTATAGGTCTAGGTTTTGCAATAGGGTCTGGCCATGGACAATTTTGATGTTCATGGGGCTATAACTTTTTAACCAGATAACTTGTATAAACTTGAAATGCATGTATCTAAAGGTTTTTGCAAGTACTTTAACATGGTATACTCAATGGATTGTTAGAATAATTTTTAAATGTGAAATTGGCAAAAATGTACTTGGCTATGGTACTACCAAAAGAGGACATCAGATTTGACAAGGTGTACGAAAAGATGCTTAACATGCTGTTCTCATTACAAATGGGGGTCAGCCTGGTTTCGCTATTGCAATAAACCTATTAAACTATGTTCGCAGCAAAACTTATTGCAAAATATGGAATTTATTAGATTTAATAGGGAAAAGAATATGATTATGTCATTACAAGCTGTATTGGTTATGTCACTACAGAACTTGATGTTCATGAGAAAAAGTAAGGTTTACTTCAAGAAAAGAACTAAAATAGGTAACATAACATACTTTATTCTGTATCACAGATATACATTATTGAAATGTCAAATTTTAAGAGTAAAAAAACTCCTTTTTAATTTGAATTTGGCAAAAATAGTTACAGGTGCTGAAAAATATGAATAGTAAAAGGTATTAAATATAGAAACGAGTAAACTTTATGTAGTTTAAGATATTTTATTGTTGAGATGAAAATTATGTGAAAAATAGATTTCTGAGTGTGTCTTTAGTTTTCAAACTTCATGCACTTTAAATGGCTGTGATTTTTGAAAAAACAAAATTGTAGTGAAAAAACAAAGTTAGTTCCATAAACTAGACAGATTAAGCTACAAGATCAGCCCATTCATTATATATATTCAGTGTCAATTACGCACCGCCATGACACTCCGCCAATTACGTGAGGTCCCCAATGTGGAGCGTGATTTTGATCATTCAATACTGAATTAAGTTGTGTGGGTGCAGTGGGTGCATGGCGTGATTTTAGAGTCGAAACAAACGTGATGTCATCTCCTGTGGGCTAAACTACAGCAGAAGGCACTAGGATGAATATGTGAGCCGGTTCAAAATCTCCCCCTTATGACATCACAAGGGGGAGTGACCCCCCCCCCCACCCCGAGAATAATGAAATCTGATTGACTGCTCGGCTGAAGTCGATCAGCTCGTCTTCCCTCTGATCGGTTACTTCCTCTTGTGATGTCAAGAGGGGAAAGATTTTGAAATGGCCTGTAATGACTAATTGGCTGTGCACCTGGTGACGTAATCGGGGACCTTTACGACAAACTCTCCTCGTTTTAGGTGGTCGGGGGGAAGGTGAAGAAGCCGGGTAAACGGGGGCGCAAGCCGGCGAAGATCGACCTGAAGGCGAAGCTGGAGAGAAGCAGGCAGAGCGCCCGGGAGTGTCGCGCCAGAAAGAAGCTGCGCTATCAGTACCTGGAGGAGCTGGTGTCCAGCAAGGAGAGGGCCATCTGCGCCCTCCGGGAGGAGCTTGAGATGGTAGGAGCCTGTGGGGGGCGTTTCACGCGGCGGGACAGCTGAGATAGCCGTCTAACTGCTTTTAGGACATTCCGAAACCTTTCTCGTCTGGAAAGCGGATTGAAGAAAAGGCGCTCTTGTAGGGTTCACTCTTTGTAGTTATATTTATTTTATTTATTTAACCTTTATTTGACCAGGGAAGTCCTGTTGGGATTTAAATCTCTTTTTCAAGGGAGGGTTGAGGTGGAGAGGGAAAGGACAAGTTACACAGCCAATTAGATCAGGGGATGATTAGGTGGCAGGTTGAAAGATGCCAGGTTGGGAGTTTAGCCAGGACACCGGGGAACCCCCTACTCTTGACGAAGAGTGTCCTAATGACCACAGTGAGTCAGGACCTCGGTTTAACGTCCCATCTGAAAGAGGGCGTCTCCTTCAGTACAGTGTCCCCATCACTGCCCTGGGGTATTGGGGTTTAACCCACGCAGAGGGAAGATCGCAACCTACTGGTCAACCAACACCTCTTCTAGCAGCAACTTGGCAACTTCCAGCAAACAATCTTTAATCCTCATTCCTGATTCTGGCTGTCAGAGATGTATCACAAAGTGTGGTATGTGAGTTAGACTGCTAGCTACTGTGATTAGCTTAGAAGCTTCCAGAATCTGGAGTGCGGACTGGAGTAATATTTGCTGTCCTGCAAGAGTAGTTATCCAACTAACTCCACTGAAATGGTAGCATTTGACCTGTCATGGTTTTATTATGAATAAGCTAAGAAATAAACAACTGAATACTTCTATAAAGAAATAAAAGTTGGCACTGCTGTTCAGGGTTTTGGATTTTAATTTACCTTCAGAAAGATTATTGTGTGAAATAATCTTGATATTGACTATAGATCATGCCACCCAGCCCTTGTTAGTTACTCTTTTTAAATAATATTAATATTTTTTTGACGGACTGCCAGTTGTAATGCTGATGAGGTGTTCCTTAATGTTGCTTTCCATGCATGTTCTCAAAATGAATTGGAAAACTATCGCATCAAAGAAACGGTTAATAATTTTTTGTTCTAGTCAGTCGATTTTGGAAGTAATGTTTCAGTAATGTTTGGCAGTAATGTTTGTATGTTTCTCTTTGCAGTACAAGCAGTGGTGCTCCGCCATGGATCAAGGAAAGATCCCGTCTGAAATAAAGGCTCTTCTTACTGGGGATGATCACAAGACCACCCAAAGCACCAGCAAGACCACTAAGAGCCCCAAGAACCAGGCTGGTACCAATGGAAACCACAAATCTGCGTGAAATGGTGGAGGCTCTTTAGCTGACCATGAAGTCCCTTCCGGAAATTGTGGAAGAACATTCTAGAACACAAGAGCATTTCTCAAGGATGGTGCACTTGTGTATTATCAGTTTAACCTTATGTGGTCTTCCTGCGTTAGGACCACTATTCTGTAGGGTGTAAAACTGCTGAGAAGTCAACTGATATTGCCATCATGACAGAACTTATGAAAATTTATGTAAAAATGTACAATTTCAACCCCCTGCTCCAGTGAATCTTTGCCTTTATTTATGTGAATGTGATGTTGAGAAGCTTCCTAATGACAATAAGGTGATGATGCGTTGCAAGATGGCTACATTGATAGCGATTGCGCACGTCTATTAATTGTGCCATGTTATATTTATTTAATATGTGTATTTTGTGGGGAATTTGTTCCACGGTACATTCCATTATGTTGCTTTAACGTAAAAACTGTTACTTGCAATTTCCTTTGACAATATTGGTGTAAAGGCTGTGCGAAAACCTCCGTGTTGGCATTAGTCGAACTGGCTAGATCATTGTAATGCCCGTAGACAAAGTGAATATACAATGTTGAAGAAGACAATTTGCTAAAACAAAATTTTATGAAAATGCGTGGAATTTAAACTTTTGAGATATAAGTTCAGCTATCAAATTGCTTTGTGGTGTCTTATTTCAAGAAAAAAAATTGTCAACCTTATGTGTTGTTATAATAATGTGAGCGTCAAGAAAGCCATTAAATTGAGAGCGGAAAAGAAATGTAGTTTCCATGGCTTCAAATAGTCTTATTTCAATTTTGTAGATGTTCCTCATATAAAGGGGGAATTCATTGGCTTTGTTATAACAAAGGAATTGGATGAAAATTCCATCAAGGCTCCCACTAATATTTATTTCCTTCCCTATTTTTAAGAAAATGTCAAATAATGAACTTGCATTAGAACAAGATTGGAATCAGCATCCTGAGAAAAACTATTAATTGTTAACATGCCTCAGAAAATATTCAACCAACTGACTGTTTTAATCTCATTTTAAAATAAATATTTTCATGTTTGATTATTTGTGATATTCTTTTTATCTTCGGAGGGAGAGTCCATTACGTGCTATGCAAAGTGTTTGAAGGTGTGAGATTCAAGATTTTCATGGAAATGAAGATTAAAAGAAAAACATTATTAGGGGCTTCTGAAGGTGTAAATAAATACGTGTTTATTTCCTGTACATTTGTTCGGATTTGAGCAATTTTCTGATTTTTTTTTTTTTTTTCGGGTCCGAAATCCACGCCTCTTAGCAAGTAGCGTGACGACATTGAAACTACGTGATTGCAGTATAGGTCAGTGAAGAATAGGATTGGCGGACTGCGGAAGCATCCGGTTTCACTGCCGCCCCCAAACACAGAATTGCCGCGAAGAAACTCCGCTATCGATCACAATGGCTCCGCGACCAAGACGGAGTATTAACACTCAGCCTCTGCTCTTTGGTCTAAGCTGAAGGACGCACAAGAGCTGGTGAGCTGACGTGGGTGCTGCAACCGGCAAGCTGTTTGCTTGCAAGATGTCTTCTATGCACTCTAATAATACGATGTGATTACCCATAAGGACCTCTCAGTGACTTACCAAAGGTTAGCCAGGATGTTTAAGGAATGAATCACCAGCTTGTTTTCCGCTGCAAATATTCAAATATGGCTGCTGACAAAAAAAGTACAACAATGCAGTAGGTTATATGGCACCTCACTTGTTCTTTTGGGTGTGGTCAATAGCCTACATAAAGCCAACAACAACATTAAAAAAAATGCTACTGCAGTCCCTGTTATCCATTCTCAGACAGAAACAGGGAAATGAAGCGCCAAAAAATGACACGGAGGCAGGTGCCCCCAGTTAGAATTGAAGAGTTCCTACTTCTGTTGATGGGCAAAAAATTAGTTTTCTGTAGGGGTCGTGCGCACGCATGTTTTCATCATATAGACGCGTCGAACGGAACTTATGCTCACCCTCAGACGTGTAGGGCCCCTTGACTCCTGTTCAGTTTGGGTTCTTATCCAGTATCTGTCACGTACGGGCTGTAACCAGATGCGGCGCTCTTGAGCTGCCATCGTCACTCCTGGCTGCCCTAAGCGGGGTCGGTCAGTGACGGTGCCTATGTTTCTTACTCGGATGGACTGTCGACCGATCGTTGAACGGTGACAGTGCAAATGACGCACCACCTCTCGGTGGCTGAGACCTGCCCGTAACGGGCCAAAGGCTCTTTTTCTCTCTCCTGTGTCACAAGCCGTTCGATTTTCTGCACGTAGCATTTTTCGGGATTTTTTTTTTTGTCTTTAAGTGTCACTGTACACTTCACAAACAGCTCAATGTTTGTTATTACTGAAGTGCTTGGTGCGTGTACGCGGTGCGCGTCAGTATTACAGTACCACACGCTTTTCTTTATTTCCGTTTGTGCTTCACTGGAAAAGCAAAAAACAAAATCAATTCTTCAATTTTCTGCAAATGCATTATATATCTCCCCGTTGCGTTTTTAATGGGGCTAAGTATAGTCGGAATCTAGTGCTCTCGACAGCCTTGTTGTCCATAAATAGCTAATGTGTTTTGTGTTTCCTCGCGCAGTGGAGGCTCAAGTGGCCTTTGCTTGCCCTGTTTTGATGTACCTCTCTCATAAGAGAATACAAAGAGTCTTGGTTATGGTGGGAAATGGGGTAATTATCCAAGAAAACAGCATCACTGATTAAGACTGCAGCACTTGACCTAGAATACACTGCACCCTATTCTACAACTGATTATTAACTGGATGCATTCAATCATTTATTTGTCCCTATGAACATGAATACCCTATATTTTTCACATGTATTTTTGGGGATTTGAAATGTTTATAATATTTTTATAGTTATTTTGTTGCAACGATGCGAATGGCAAAGGATTGTTTAGGCCAAGTTCTGTTGGCGGAAGTTGAGGTCATAAATCAAAGTTAAATAAAGGTAAATTTCGTACACATGAAAGGAAGTATTTTTCACAGAGCTCCTGTGACGGAGGAGTAGCTTGTCAGGTCATGTAGAGAAGCGAGAGACTCAACAGGCTTTCAGGACCAGCTTTGATACTGCAGTATATGCACTGGCTGCCCAAATAAATAGTTTATTTAAATAGGAAAATACTTGAGTGCCTGTGATTGAATCATTATTGGAGTCATTATTATGTTCTTGCAGGCAACAGTTCTTTTATCCCTGACTGATTTAGTGCGTAGCTTGGCAATTTTCAGACATCCATGTCAGAAGAGGTATCTCCTGGTCATGGAAAAGATGTTTCTGGGTCAGTCCATATCTAAGCATCCAGACCCTCCTAGATGCCCCCTCAGAAATTTCTCAAAAAATTCATATGGGTACCTCTGGTGGACTTATGAAATAATACCAAGTATTAGACCAATATCCCTGATAGTTCTGAAAAGATGGCCTGTCACAATTTTAAGTTTTTTATTTTTCGAAATTGTGTTTTGTCCAACTTTGGGCTTTCACTCCTCCACTATTATTTGACTTACAGATCAGAATTTTGGTTTCCCTGGCCAACTTTCCCAGATTAGGTGTTTATATCTTGGTTGCTCCACAATAGGGCTCCAAAGTTGGCTGAAAAGCCAAAAATCACAAAAATTTTTAAATGCGATCAGAAAGTTTAGGGAATTCAAGCTTTGATTTTTTTTAGTGACCATTCCTGATACCTCTCATGGGTAATCCACTTTAATCTTGTTTGTACCTTGGCAGGAATGAGAAGAATTTTTTTAAAAATTTTGCTCGTTTTTCATTTTACGGAAAAAAACAGCAATTTTGAAGTCCATGGTTCACCATGTCTGCAATTGACCACAACCTTCAAATCTTTACCATAGATTGCTATAGTTGTCAACTTTATCTGACAAAAAATTGGGATGGTGGTCAGCCTGGTTTATTTTATGTGAATTGTTCAATAGACACCCCATATTGGCCATTTAAAGGCACAATCGTAAAATGCTATAGATTTGTTGAAAGTATGAATATTAAGTAATGTCCAGTTCATCATGTTAAAACTTGAACAAATAATGAAATCTTGAGACAAGCACAAACTTGTTTCATCTTACATCATCATTAAATCTGCAGTCTGAGGTAAGTGAAGTGTGATGACTTAATCCATAATTCGCCTGAACTCGTTCTGGTATTGTGTAATAATGACCACTATAAAAGAGCTCCAATGATCAGATTATCATAATCACTCAAACCATGGAGGGTAAGAAGGATTTACCACAGTGTGACTTAAGCACCAAATTGAGTGATGAATGTCGCAATACATGTATGGCAGAGTGGATACCTTCAGCAATCAGGATCAAGAGTTGCTCGCCTGGAGATCTGGAGTTATGCTTGAGGAAATATAGCAAATTTTTTTTCATCATGAGAAGATGTTTTTATCTCGTTCATGAGATAAAAACAGATTTCACGTAAGTGTAATTTCCATGTATTGGTGTAGCAACTGTACAAGTTTATCCTGATTCCATTACAGATTTGCATAATGTGTGATTTTTAGTCCTCTAAGTTCCTGGCAGTGAATGTAAATTTGATAGCTGACATAATGAGATTAAAAGCAGCATTCTTATGGTCTCTAACAAAAACCATGTGAACCATTCCAATGTAGTAGTCGTACATGTAATCCATTGTTAAGCTTCAAATAAAACAATGATTTTGCTTGAAAAATTGTATTGAAGTTATTTCTGCATGTATTTACCTGTTTCAAAGGGCCTCGATGTGGCAAATTGCTGAATTTTGCAATTGATGCTACACAATAACATCATTAACATCATTAACATAACATCATTCAAAAAATTGCTGTAAAAAAACTAGGCTGAACACCATCCTGATTTTTTTGTCAGATGAAGGTGACAACTATGACAATCTATGGTAAAGATTTGAAGGATGTGGTCAATCACATGTTGAACCATGGACTTCAAAATTGCTATTTTTTCCATAAAATGAAAAACGAGCAAAATAAAAAAAAAAAAAATTTATCATTCCTGCCAAGATACAAACAAGATTAAAGTGGGTTACCCATGAGAGGTATCAGGACTGGTCACAAAAAATTTCAAGCTTGAATTCCCAAAATTTTCTGATCTGAAGCATTTAAAAAGTACAGCAATTTTTGTGATTTTTGGCTTTTCAGCCAAATTTGGAGCCCTATTGTGGAGCAACCAAGGTAGATACACCGAATCTGACCAGAAATTCTGATTCTAGGGGAAAAGTTGGCCAGGGAAACCAAAAATCTGATCTGTAGGTTAAATAATAGAGGAGCAGTGGAATCCCAAAGTTGGACAAAACACAATTTCGTCAAAATAAAAAAAAAAAATAAAAACATAAAATTGTGACAGACCATCACTTCAAAACTAGTAGGGATATTGGTCTAATACTTGGTATTATTATCCCCCGCCAACACAAAGTGGGAGGGGGATATAGGTTTGACCTCCGTCCGTCCGTGCGTGCGTGCGTGCTTCCTTCCGTCCCTCTGAGAGAAAGGGGACGACTTTTCCAGAAACTATTACAGATAAGACAACCAAATTTGGTGTGTAGCTTCAGACCATAAAGGCCTTGATGGAGTTCGAAAATAAGAAGCACACGATTGGCGGGGGATGTTGTTGACCATGTCGACTTGTTTCATAAGTCCACCAGATGTACCTATATGAATTTTTTGAGAAATTTCTGGGGGGGTGACCCAGTAATTTTCTGATTTTCTGGATGCCTTCACTTGGACTGACCATTCTGTGTTTCAAGACATTAATAAAACCTACACTGATAAAAAATAAGTTTACAAAAAAAAAGAAAGGTAACCTGCTTGTGAAGCATTTTGATGTGGTTCTATTCAAAGTTTCAGGTTGCTTCAAAAATGAATTTGTGCAACCACTGGGACTTGAAGTTCTGCAAACTCAAAAATGCCTTGCAACTGGTTGCCTTACTTAATTAGTTTAGTCAATTTTTTGTCCTTTACGGCGTGGCAGGACAGTGGTGAACCGCCGACTTTTCAGAAGAAATGGGTCGGAATAAGAATCATGAATGCTTGGTGAAGTGATTATTAAATAATTGACAGTAGAACTGATGGCTGCGTGTAATTGTGAAAGTTGAAGCATTTCCACACACTCAGTTTGACCCATCGACTGTATAAAAAGATGGACGAAGCAAGCGTGACGTCACCCATTGGTTTCAGCAAACCATAAAGGAAGCCTCGATTTTACCTATTTGTCATTTTGAAACTGGATGTGATTTTTATTGGATGAGGGCGAGAATCATCAAGAATCAGGACCACAGAGTCCTGATTTTATCCTAATGAAAGTCTTTGGGATGTGCGGGAGAAGTCTTTTCAGAGCGGTTTGAGTCTCCTGTCGTCAATACAAGATCTCAGCCAAAAATTCATAATATAACTCTGGTCAGTAATAAATGTTGTATCATTGCGTAAAGACAGTCAAAACAGTGCCACAACAAATTTGGGCAGTCATCAAAACTTAAAGTGGTTCAAAATTTTTTAGTGAGCGTCACTTTTTTTTGGCCATTAAGTATCCTCAGAGTATGCTACAGAGGGACAATTTAGTGGTTGGACAATTGCAAGCTTTATTGGGTTCAATGGCCTGTTCTTGCGGCCCTGTTGCGTTATTTTTGTACAGTAGACTTGTTGGATTGAGGGATGCCTTTGCTAATGAATATAAAGTGCACACTTTTGCTATTAAGCTCTGGAAATGAGCTGACATTAGTGTTTTGTTGCTCATACTATAGGCATACTGTTAAATACACTTTATCTGGGCCAGTTGTTTTTAGGGGTGCAAGCTATTGATATTTTACAGCACAGTTGGTCATCAAGCCTTCCATTAGTTTTCAAATATGGACAAACCTGGTCCCTCCATTATTTAATTTCCTTTGATAATGAAGAAAAACCTTAGTCTTACTGCTCTCTGATGACATTACATTGCTGTTCATGTTTTAATAGTCACAATACAGCTTGCTAATAAGTCACATCTGAGCAAGAATCTGTCCCTCCATACACAGCTACCCTTTGTTTTCATGTGCCTGACATACTATAGCATGAACAACACTTTTATTTTTGTAATTTAGCCACTTGTACAATGGGCAATTACATCTCGTCCCTGTAGAATTATCAGTGCTGGCAAAGCTGAAATACTAGCTGTTTAATGAGCCAGTCTTGCGTCAGCAGCCATTTTGAACAATCACCTGATAAAATAACAAACCACTATGCAATGCTTGCTGCATTTAAGGCAATGTTTAGTAATTTACATTAACTATATCAAATAAAACTAATGATAAATCAAACCATCCTCCATAGAACAACCATTAATTTTAAGTCACTTTTTGGCTATGGCAGAGTAACAGGTCTCATTTGTACAAACATTTAGACACAAAATGCAAAAGTATGGCTGCATAATAAAGTTATTTATTTATTATTTATTTTTTTTACCAGTGAAACAGTCAGATGAGAATTCGACACTGGCGGACCGATGAGGGGAATGAAGTGTGTGTCACAGAATGGCCGACTGAACTACAAAGCCGAGACGATTGAACAACAAGGCAGCATTTGGACAGTAACAAGTTAATGGAACCAGATGCGAATTACAGTTTCGGTCATGGCTTTGGACTAGTTTGAACACCCTTGTATGGTGTAACGCAGGGGTGTCAAACTGACCCGTAAACGGGCCAAGAGGCTGCAGGTCTTCAATCCTACCAAGCAGAAGCTCACCTGAAAGCACTGATTTAATCAACTGATCTAGGCCTGCACAACTGATTAGTTGCATCAGGTGTGCTTCTGCATTGTTGGAGTGAAAACCTGCAGCCTCTTGGCCCGTTTACGGGTCAGTTTGACACCCCTGGTGTAACACCTTCATACTGTGGTCAGACACCTGCTAACCACTTCATTCAGGAAAGACTGTTTGTCACAGCCCATTGTATTTCAACAGAAATTATGTGTGAATCACAGCTGAACATTCACAAGCATCTACGGTAAGTTTTTCCAAGAAACATTGGAGGTACTACAACGCGGGAACAAAAGGTGCATAGCAATAAATAAGGAGTTGGGTACGTTGCACTGGGGTGTCACAAGACTACGGAAAGAGACCGTGTACCCACTGAGCATGTCCGATTGACGACGGAATGGACAAGCAACGGCTCACCAGCTTCAGCCTGGTAGGTGGTTCACATTTTAAGGTCTGGAAATGGCACCCTTGTTTACAAAACTTGAAGGAAACCAAATTTTACCAGGGGCATTTTCAACACCAAAAGGCCTTACGCTAGGTCTTGCGAGGGAAATACTCTCAAGTTTTGAAAGACTCGCGAGCTCTCACACGTTTTCCAACATGTCAGCTTCTATTGAGCAAGCTGGGCAAAAGCGTGGATACTGATGTTGTCAATACTGGACGCCATCTTTAAAAGCAAGGCAAGACTGTTTGCAGATGTTCTCGTTTATCTATGCAAGACCAAACAAAGTTTGATCTTTCAAGAGGCGAGAACTCGCAGTGCTCTCGCTCGACCCCGCAATCTTGAACATGCTCTCGGCTAAAGAAAGCTGGACCCTTCAGACTTGTCAAGCTGCTTTTCGATGATTGCTACCATTACCTTGCCGCAGCTATGAAACGATCACAATTCAAACAAAATAGCAAAGCTGATGACTGTTAATCCCTGCGTTCTTTGATTTGGGCACTATGGGACCCTAACCTCCTCCGTCAGATCTGCGCTAACCACTCAATGACGTGAGAAATCTGCGTGCCTACATTTTGCGTCACACGGTGCAATAACACATAACACTTATCGACTTTCAATTACTGCTTTTGAATTCAGCATGACTTATAGGACTCACAAACACAATTTAATGACCTTTATGTTTGAAATTCACGTAAATGAGTGCTAACCCAGAGCACGAGGTTCTTATTTCGCGAATACGAAGCTGAATTTTTCTACAGCTTCGACAGCAAGAATTCCAGGCACAGCGAGGACTTTTGTTGAAATTTTTTTTTTTTTTTGCCATATCCAGGCAGACATGTGACCTGGCGCATGTTAATAAAGAGAAGTTGTGTCACATCAGACAAAAATTTCAGAGAGAGCAAAGTAAAACTTAAGTCGTTTTTGATATTTGCTTTTCCTGTATTTCAAAAGAATGTTTTTACACAAATGTGTTTGGTGGATTGGTGTTAATGGGCCACGCCAGCTTCTTTTCTTTAGCCTCGCGATCAAATGTGTCATATATAGATTCTTTGGTGATGGTCTTTGCTGGGGCTGGGATTTCTACGATCCCCACGTAGTTCTTTTTGGCTATACGCGAGCTGGTTGTAATGGTGTAGGCATTGCTGCGGTAGCACTTCATGGACGACATGCAAAACGTCTCCCTCATCCCTCGGCGGAAGTTGGCGTTGTGGATGGAATAAAGGGTGGGTTTGGATGCTGCCGAGCTGAAGGAGATCCAAGTGACGGCCACGAAGAGTAGTGCCTCCTGCCGGGACCCGGTGTCCCCCAAGTGACAGATTTGGGCCACATAAAAAGGTGCCCAGGTCAAGAGGAACACGGCGTTGAGTGTTAAGAACATCTTGATGGTTTTGACTTTAGTCCTCGGAACGATGTTCATGGTCCTGCGGACAGTACGTCCGTCAGTGCCAATCCGCCAGATGTACTTTACCACCCTCTGGTAGAAGAGGACAATAAGCAAGGTGGGGAAGAGGAACCCCAGCATCAGGTGAGCAATTCCATACGCAATGCCGTCCCAGGTGTCCGGCAGGAAGAAGCTGCAATGCCCTCTGGGGCTAGAACTGTAGAAGAAGAGGCAGGGGGACACAAAGGCGGCATCGAGGATCCAGGAGGCTACGATCATCCTCTTGGCCTTCTCCCGGGATACCTTGAAGCTGAGAGGGTAGACAATGGTGTAAAAGCGATCCAGGCAAATGGAGAGCAGGACGTACACTTGCACTCCCGGGGCCAGGTGCTGGATATAGCGCACAGCCCGGCAGGCCGCATCACTCAGCAGCCACTGACCTGACGCAACCTGCAGCAGGGCGAACGGAGCCCAGCCAAGGCTGAGGAGCAGGTCGGCGCATGCCATGGACACCACAAAGTAGTTGGTGGTGGACTGCGTGCGGCGGCTGCGGTGGATCACCAGGCACACCAGGGCATTGCCAAAAATGGACACCAGCCACAGCACCCCCAGGATCAGGCTGAGGGTCACCATCTCGGCTGTGGTCAGCTCGTAGGACGGTAGCGACGTGTTGCGCTGAAGAAGAGCGGTGGGGTCAGGGAGGGAGCCATCTTTGCTGCAGGCGACCGGCGTTGGCGAAGCGGACGGGAGGGAGGAATTCTCGCTGGAGTTGGGATAGAAAGGGGAAGCGAACAGCGTAGAGCGGAGGGTGGACTTGACATTGCCTGTCGCCTGAGCATAGACCATCGTTGTGCTTTAATCTGCGGAAGACAGGAAGAATGAGTCCGTGGTTAATTTGCTGCATAGGTTAGAAAGCATCTTTGATACATTGTTACTAAAAGCACAATAAAGCAGTGGGCACACCTGTTAGGCACTGACTGTCTATGGGCTTTCCAGCTTGCGACATTTGCTCTAGAACTGTGTTGACTAAGCGCAGCACTGCTTGTGGACAACACTGAAAAATATTCCAAGGTTCATTTTCATATGCGCATGAAACAACATTGCATAAATGAATCCCTTCATATCGCTGTAATCTGCCTGAAGTATCATGAAATCAGAGGGAAAACAAGAAATGTCACTTTGAAGATTTTCATCCTTGGAATATATTGCATAATTCGGCTGACAGAAGAATGAAGTGGCTTGACATTTCGAAGGTAACAGCGATTGTATTTCTTTTGTTAACATAATGCCATTGATTGTTGAAACCTTTTTAAAAATGTAAATACGTGATGTATTGTGCTGAAGTGGCCCTGTCAGTGGATAAAATTAGAAACCCAGTCACTGAACACCCAGAAAACTCTGGAACTGTATGTTGAACTGCAATTTTGGTAAACATGTCTACCCCCAGTCCTGATTTTATTTTTTATTTTTTACCCCATATGCGATTCTTGCTAACAGGATATTGTTGTCCCTGCTGCCAGCCATTTCACTGTCCTCCCATCGCTTATTACTACTCAGGCTGGTCAAATGTTGAAGGGTCTGCTCTTAAAGAAATAGGTTATGCATTTCAGGGGGCCTCCAGAAGGCTATATCACACCAAGATCATAGCTCTGTTTTAGACCTAATTTTTTTTTTTTTTCCGGTCAAAGGTCGGTCGGTCGGGCACGCCCACTCATGCTGAGGGGGTTCGTCACACTCATTTCTGATCTTCAAATAACACGTAGAATTAGAATAAGACAATCTGAGTAAACTGAAAATACAGCTTATAAATGACAATTTCATTTTTCAAACCAATTGGGGCTATCCAACATCAACTGAAAGGCCAAACCTCACAAAATTCTGGTGGACTTGAGAAAAAAAAAGTGTTACTGAGCCATTACAAAGGCTCCATTATCTCAAAGTGCGCTACAAAGACTCATCAGAGAAGTCACTAAAAACCCGGGAGAACATCTAGGGAATCGCAAGATCGGCTTTCATAATTCCACCATTGGACGGATGCAGAGCAAAGATGTAATCGAGGAACATTTTCAAGGTAAAAAACTACTGGGAACCAAGAGGAAAATGAAGGCTCGTCTCACATTTGCCAAAAAACGTGAATAATCTACAAAACCTTTTGAGATAATTTGGATGAATTGAATGAAACTCTTGAAGACATTAGTCCTGTTACATATGGCCCAACGAACCATTCCACAATCAGACCATTGTGACGCTCCGCTGCTTCAGGGCCTGGATCAACAGAATCCACAATTTCATCAACTGACAGAAAATCCTTTGGAAGATTGTCTTGTCAACAGTCAAGAGCTCTGCCTCGGATCACAGCAAGTCCTGCAGGTCCGCCTCTGATTGGCTCAAATATAAGATTTGAGTGGCATTGTCTAAGTCCTGACTTAAACCCCAGTGAAATGCTGTGACAATATATTAAATGGGCAGTTCGTATGCAAGAATTCTCAATTGCAATGGAGTCAAAGCAATTCTTCAAAGGAGAGGAGGCCACAATGCCTTCACAGTGATGTGATGATTAATCTCCAGTTATCTGAAGCATTAAGTCGAAGTCCCTGCAGCTGAAGTGCTATGACCACGAAAGCACAGAGGGGTAATTATTTTACCACGATATACAGTGAGAGTAAAAAGTATTTGATCCCTTGCTGATTTTGTTGGTTTGCCCACTAATAAAGACATGATCATTCTATACTTTTAATGGTAGATGTATTCTAACATGGAGAGACAGAATATCAAAACAAAAATCCCGAAAATAACTTTAATTAATTTATTTTAATATATTTGTATTTCATTGAGGGAAATAAGTATTTGATCCCCTAGTATGCATTAGGAGTTCTGGCTTTCACAGACCAGTTAGACACTCCCAATCAACTTGTTACCTGAATTGAAGACACCTGTTCACAGAATCAGACAATCAGACAGATTCCAAACTCTCCAACATGGGTAAGACCAAAGAACTCTCTCAGGACCTCAGAAACAGGATTGTTGACCTGCACAAATCTGGAATGGGCTACAAAAACATTAGCAAGATGCTGGGTATTAAAGTAACAACCATTGGTGCAATTGTGAGAAAATTTAAGAAGTATAACATGACCATCAATAGACCTCGGTCTGGTGCTCCACAGAAGATCTCACCTCGTGGGGTGGCAATGATCATGAGGACAGTGAGAAATCGGCCTGCAACCACACAGCGGGAGTTAGTGAATGACCTCAAGGCAGCTGGGACCACAGTCACCAGGAAAACAATTGGCAACACTTTGCGTCGCAATGGATTAAAATCCTGCAGTGCCCGAAAGGTACCCCTGCTTAAGAAGCCACATGTGGAGGCTCGCCTAAAGTATGCCAATGATCACCTCAAAGATGCCCAAAATGATTGGGAGAAGGTTCTGTGGTCAGACGAGACCAAAATTGAACTATTTGGGCTAAACTCCACTCGTCGTGTGTGGAGGAAGAAAAATGCTGCCTATGATCCCAGGAACACTGTGCCCACCGTCAAGCATGGAGGTGGAAACATTATGTTTTGGGGGTGTTTCTCTGCCAAGGGCACAGGGCTACTTCACCGCATCAGTGGGAAGGTGGATGGAGCCATGTACAGTGCAGTCCTGAGGGACAACCTCCTCCCCTCTGCTAGGAAGCTGAAAATGGGCCGTGGCTGGATCTTCCAACATGACAACGACCCGAAGCATACAGCAAAGGCAACAAAGGAGTGGCTCAAGAAGAACCATATTAAGGTCATGGAGTGGCCCAGCCAGTCTCCGGACCTCAATCCAATCGAAAATCTATGGAGAGAGCTGAAGGTCCGAGTTGCCAAGCGACAGCCCACCAACCTTAATGATTTAGAGAGGATCTGCAAAGAAGAGTGGGCCAAAATTCCCCCTGATATGTGTGCTAACCTTGTGGTTAACTACAACAAACGTTTGACCGCTGTGCTTGCAAACAAAGGCTTTGCCACCAAGTATTGAGTGCTTTTGGATAGAGGGATCAAATACTTATTTCCCTCAATGAAAAACAAATGAATTAAAATAAATTCTTTAAAGTTATTTTCTGGATTTTCGTTTTGATATTCTGTCTCTCCATGTTAGAATACATCTACCATTAAAAGTATAGAATGATCATGTCTTTATTAGTGGGCAAACCAACAAAATCAGCAAGGGATCAAATACTTTTTACTCTCACTGTAGGTGTTGGGTAACCCATTCCCTGCAATACATTTAGTGATCGTTTATAACTGTACGTTTACATTCCTCGTTTTCTTTGTCCTGCTCTACATTTTGTCTGAAGATCTGCAACCAGTTAATGCAGCAGACTTATGAAAACCGATTAAATCAGGATTGCAGAAAATACTGTATTGCTTTAAACATGAGCATGGAAAAAGAACCGAAAAATCAGAGTGATCATTTAGATCCTGTATTTGGGTGTTCAAAAGAATTGCTCACATGAAAGCGATTACTTATTATTATTATTTATTTTTTTTAACTGTTCTCAGTTGCGTAGTTATCAATTCAATTCATTTTTCCCAACAGAATTGGGAAAAGTACAAATCTGGTAGAATCTTCTCTAAATGAATCGCAAGGAGCAGATGCTCTGGATAATTTTAATGGGTAAATAACTAGCAGCATGTGCTCACGCTGGATTCCTTCTAATTAAGGCACCTTAAGCCATTCAGCCTTTTGGGAGCGCAGTAACACTTGAGAGAAATGAATTAATTACAGGCCGTTCACACGTGAAAAAAGCAGAAAGCACGCTCTTCCCCAAACACACTCAGCTATTGAGAGAGATGGCAGCTGAAGACTTGATTACTTTCCTGTCTTTTTCCATTTAAATAGAAGCGTTGGACCGCCATTTTTTTAATTTCAGTTTTTCCATCAGATTTATTTCGGTCCTTATTCAAACAGGAAAGCCTTACAGAGATCGTTTTGCAAGAAAGACCAAACTTTCCGTCAAGATAGGCCTACTATTCTTTGAAAGTAACTTGACTCGGACCTCAAACTTCTTCACTAATTTGATGAAGTCTCAGTCACAGGGTGCCAGAGCGATATTTATTTTTCACGATAATGAGGATACATCCCGTGCACACCTGAAAAAGGGCTAATAGCCTACTTCAGTATTTGACTATGGTTCATTGTGGGAACTAATTTAAAGGCAATGTGTTCTCGCACGTAACTTCAGGAGCCAAAAGTGAGCCTCCAGGCAGGTTTGACTATCAACGCGTTGCAGAAGAATAACTAACACTTTGTGGAGGCCTTAAGCTTCCTATTGAGAATACTCATTTATAGACAGGTGGGGAGAGCTTTTCTTATCTGAAACGTCATGTTTACTTTAGCTGGCCACTTTGTCCGTCTGTTACCTTAGTAAGGCGGCAGAGTCCTCGGTTTTGGCTATGTAAGGCAACATTGATTTGAACATTACTGCATATACTGCTTGTCGAATGGATTGAAAATGAATGGTTTTCTCCTCATTCAGCGAAGTAGGCCTACTTTTTAAGTTCGCTGGAACCTTTTAGTAATAGGCATGCCGTCTGATATCCTTATTCACAAACGTTACATCTCGTTGACAAACAACCAAGCCAGTATCTAGGACCAGTAGGGTAACTCATGGAAAAAACTGTTTTATGTGATGGATGACCCACAGTAACGCTAACTGTCAGTGATGTGCCTCTTTAGAAACGTAAGGTTGTTTTTTTTTTTTTTTGAGATCTCAAGGAAGGCCGTTATTAATCTGTATTCAGATATTATCCGTCAAGAACAACGGCGCGGTCATGGGCCATAGAAAAAGGAAGACGCCAGCATTATTCGTTGCACACGTTGTACCAATATATTATAACATGAAAACATTCACTATTCAGGGTGTCCCAATTCATTTGATTACTCATTGTAGGATGCTCTGAACTCAAATTGTAGATTGTACTTGAAAATTAAATAACGCAATAGTAATAATAATTATAATAATTAAAACAATGTTGCTCAGCAAGCCTACTCCGAGTGCGATATGTTCAGTATACACAAAGCGTACACCATTTTCAACCGATCGTCGAAGCCATTGACGACGGTTGCTGTGAATGAATGTTGCATAAATGCGTAATTATGCGGTGACCCCCGAGAAAATTGTTTGTTTCTCACTCTGTACCTCATAACTACACGACGGCAAACCGCAATGGGATATCAATACCTACAGCGTGACTTCAGGGATATTGGCAGCTCAGCAGTTAAGCACGAACCAGTAATCTGGAAATTGGTAAAGGCTATACGACGTATTTTCGATCAATTCGAATTAATTAATTTGTATATACAGGACAACAAAGCAGTGGAGACTGCTTGAATTAGGAGAGGCTTGTAGGCAACTATGTATGCCACTAACCTTCGCCAGGTTCTGTTTTTAATCAATTATTTCGTACAAGGAGCACAGGCAAGTAGTCGAGGGCAATAAGCAATTATGAATGGAAATTTTACCTTCTCGATCAAGGCTTGAGCCGGGTAACCCACATATAGTGTTAAAACTAATTAATGATCAATGAGCTTTCATTTGACTAGGGGTAATGGTAATGGTCATTAACCCCCCCTCATTTTGTTTACCTATTTCTCCATCTTTGCCCATATCTTCTCCAGTGAAGGCCTGAATCAGGGTCTTAGCCCTTACTAGCACTATTTTAGTGATTGGTAATTATTAATGGTGCTAGAGCAGTTGCCTTCTGCAGTTTTCCTTACCTGTATTGTAAAATGTTTTCGTGTCTCTAGCTATTCACAAAACGTTGGCATTCGAGCTGCGCATCAACGCCGCGAAAATCGCCCTCTCGTCTCTCTTATCCCACATCCACATGTAATGAAAGGTTTTGTAGCCTTTACGCGCGTTGGCAACTTTCAGATATAAAATAAAACAAATTACATCAACGTAAGTAATGAATAGCCCTTACCGCTCTTTAGATTATCATCGTGATGGTCCGGCTTAACGTCAGTTCGGAAAACGCATTTTCTGTTAATGCGCGTAACGCGTTCAATCCATTATTGCAACGGACTCCCCTCTGCCAGCGGTATCCTTGGAAATGGTTCGCCTGAGCCCATACAAAATGTCGAGGAGGGAGATTTTAATGATCACCATCTCTTTTGCTTCAGTAGTGTCCGTCACGTGGGCCAGTGAAGTCATGCATTTCAATTTTACCCCAATTTTCCTTCCCTCGGAATAGCCAGGAATCGGTGCACCATTTAGTTAAAAATAATGAATTGTTCATTTGATGAGTCAGTCCTGACTCGAATGAAATCACGAGAATTCGACAGGGTGCGCCGCAAACGGCGCTCAGTTTCAACAAAAACTCAAGTGCATACTTTCATATTCAAAACATAAATAAACAAGTAAATAAATCAGCACCCTGGACAGCGGTGCGGTTGAAATTAACTCTTTCCCGAAAGCATTTTATACGCTCCATTATTTTTAATGCTTCCACCTTGTAACAAATATAAAATATCTCACTTGAAAATAGGTAGCCTTATCAACTTTAAATTTCGTATTCCATGGAGATTCCTATGATGATCCGTTTGTACCCATCGCGGTGGCGTTATTTGTCTTTCAACCACTGACACCATTCCCGTAATGTTGGAAAAGATTCGACTTGATTGCAGTGTTTAGATACTTTAATACTAAGATCACCAGGACTCGCAGGGGGCTCATAAAGTAGGTTCTGTGCGCGTTTCGGCTTAGGCGTGGCACATCGCTGTTGAATACGCTATAAGAAAAGCCAGGAATCTTAAACTCATCTCAGCAGCCAATATCAACAGTGCTGCGCTCACAGAAGGCCTTTTCTGTATATTCTACATTTTTTCAGTCCTCACTCTAACGGTGGTGCCGTCATGGAATGGTGCTCATCTGGAAATCATGTTATTTTACCCCTGTTTTAAGGGATTGTTCATGAACTCACGACCCACTTTATAAGGGATAGTACAACCTACCATGATAATGTATTTTCCCCCAAATGTCCTGTCCCTATTTGATGCGCTAAATGATTTCTGATCTTCATGCAAAGTGTAATATAGGACAAAGAACATAAGGAAACAGAAGATACAGTTTAAAACTAATCATTTTATTAATTAAAGCGGGAAGGTCGTCCAGCACCTATAGCAACTCGTGAAAAAGTGATTGCCCCTTAAAATTAATGACTGTTTGTGCCACCTTTACCAGACACAACCGGAACTGGGTTAATTTTACTATTTGTTTGCCTCCCCTGACTGAGTATATTTTCCATTTATTTGGCTAAACGATAATGTCAACTTTAGGGTTAGGTTTGCCCTGGTGTGCTGCTCATTGAAAGCAGGGGCAGCCCAGGACTGATGTGGGGTTATCAAGCTTAGATGTCCAAAAACTCTCATAAAATACATTAATCGTCCCTACCTTCCAATAAAATTTTGCTCTCTAGGCACTCCAGATTGCTATCCATTGATTGGCTGCATTTTGACATAAATGCACTATAGGCCAGAGGTTTGGGGCCACCCTCAGATTGAAAAAGAAATCACACATCAACTGTTCTTTCCTTATTTTTTTTTTTTGCACATGAAATGACTTCAGTGCTTAAAAATAGGAAGCCAATAGTTTTTGGGTAAATTCCAGACCTCAGACCACATTTTAAAGCTGCCTTGACCGATTGGTCACTGACCACAATGTTTTATAATTCAGTTCCAATGCCTTTGTGTTGCATGATTTTATGTCACTGGGACGTGAAAAATTTTATGTAACAAGAAGGCGTGCTGTATTAATGCCTTCCCCAAAACCAAGGGGTCAAACTGCACTTGGTACACCATTAAAAATCTGAGGGTGGCCCCAAACCTTTGGCCTGTAGTGTATGTCTATCGATTGGTGGTCAAACTGAATTTGGTGGAAATGCTGAATTTGTGTTCATTTTTCGAAATTGGCTACGCTCCTCTTGACCGCAATCGCGAACACGCAAATCAACAAAAGCAGCAAAAAAGTCGTCTGATGGGCAGACGCATCCGCAGTTTGCAAAGAGGATCATTTTCAAAACGGCTATTATCTGAAAATTTTCCTGGATGCATGGACAAAACCTGTATTTTGTCGGGAAGTGAAGCTAGCTAATCTTCTTGAATTGTTAGCTAATTAACAGAGGAACATTAGAACTATCAGGCGGTGGCAACTTCTTTGCGGAAAATCTGTATACCGTAGACGCTTTCACTTTTCTAAGGAGTTCTACACCCCCCCTCGACTGTGATCTGTCTTCGTGTATACACTGACAGTTCACGTGAGTTAGGATTAGGGTTAGAGTTAGAGTTAGGTGGTGCGCTTGTTGCATGACCCTTAGGTCACTGATGATCAGACTTTTTCCTCCAGGATTTCTGGTACGGAGTTCATGTTACTGTCAATTTACCCAGGCCCTGATGAAGCGATAATCTCCACCCCCATCCGGCTACTACCACGGCCATGTTGGACTGTTTTTACATTGTTCTTACTGCAGAATGCTATGTTAGCTTTATGGTATATATAACCGTATCCATGTCTTCCAAAAAGCTGATTTAACTCATCAGTCCACAGTGTACTTATGTCATTGAGATTTATTTTATTTTTTTGTGAATATGAAGTTTTACAAGGTGTGAGGGAATCGCGATGCAAAGGAAGACTTTATGTTCCTCTCGTTTAGCATTGAATTTTGCCTTGCGGCTCTCCCTTGGATGCCATGATTTCTACCACATCTCTGTCTTATGGTTGAATCATGAATACTGAACTTACCTGAGGTCAGTAATGCCTGCCGTTCTATAAAAATTCTTCATGGTTCTTTGGTAACTTACCTGATGAGGCATTGACACTCTCTTGGAGTAGACATGGGCAAGCCACTCTTGGGAAAATTCACCGCTGTTCCAAGTTTTCTCGATTTAGAGATGATGGATCTCACTGTGGTGGGAGTCCCCTAACTTTATAAATGGCTTTGCAAACCTTCCAGTCTGTAATGTACTCCAGTAATTTTCTACTTCACAGGCGCATTACATATGGACACTCATTTCCAACTGCAATGCATTTGAACCTGTGTAAAAACTCATTGGAGGGGAAAGGGTGATTGACAGGTGATTATGATCAACACCTTCTCCCAATGAAGTCCATATTGACCCTGTAAGTCTCCTGAAGACCAAATGGCACTCGCGCCTCTTTTGGCTGGGGTTACTGGGGGTTACGAATGCTTTTGAGAAAATGGGACTTAAAGCTGCCAGCCTCCTGTGTCATCTATAGTAACTGGGAACCAGAGACACTGCTTATGTTATAATCTCATGATATGGACTGCCGGATAGCTCACTCGGTGAAAGCATCGCGTTGCGGAGGAGAAGTGATTATCATGTCGCGGGTTCGATCCCCGCTTTGTACTAGCCGGCAGAGTAGCAGAGTTTCAGACTGGCTATTGCGCTACAGGGTTGCAAATTGGGAAGGGACTGTCGGTAAGAGAAAATAATAGTTGGCTTCTTCGTTGCTCAAGCGCCTCCTGTTGGCCAGACGGGCGCTCGTCAGGAAGATTCTAAGGCTGTTCATTGCCGGGTATCCTCCGCCCCCGTTTTGAACTTGCGAAGATTCAACCAATGAGTGTATAAGAAGCAGTGGCTGACAGGCGCGTGCTTCAGAGGAGAGCCGCGAACTGTCTTCACGAGCAAGTCTTGTACACATTTCACCGATTGGGCATTCCAGATTCTGGTGGGATTGGAGATGCCAAATTGAAAAAAACAAACAAACAAAAAAAAAAATCCCACAAGATATGTAAAATTACGTGATGCACTTTCTTATGCAGGTTTTGAATGCCCTTCTGTTTCATTTAAAGTGAAAGGTACCTCCTTCTGAAGCGGAACCATCGTCGTCTGATTCATTTGGGTCAAACTCTGGGTCTCCATTATCGTCCACTTCACCATCGTCATCAATCATAGCAAGAAATTCCTCATCAGGAATACCAAGCTACCATGTTTACATTGAATTATGGAAAAGTTGTGGGACGGCCCACAATAGATAAGGCAGTGTGGTGCATATGTACAGTGGCAGAGAGGATGTTTGCTTATATGAACAACCAATGTGGGTGGATGGGGCGGCTCATTTAGGAAATGGCAATCTCAGTATTCTGCACATGCTGACCAAGTCAACTCAATTTCGCCAATAGTGCGGGATGGCAGGTATGGTTCTTAGGGGTTCATATATTACAAAATCCAAAGCCAGTGAAGTTGGCACATTGTGCAAGTCGTAAATAAAATCAGAATACAATGATTTGAAAGTCCTTTTCAACCTATATTCAATTGAATACACTGCAAAGACAAGTTACTTAATGTTCGAACAGGTAAACTTTGTAATTTTTTGCAAATATTAGCTCATTTGGAATTTGATGCCTGCAACATGGTTCAAAAAAGCTGGCACAAGTGGCAAAAAAGACTGAGAGAGTTGAGGAATGCTCATCAAACATTTATTTGGAACATCCCACAGGTGAACAGGCTAATTGGGAACAGGTGGATGCCATGATTGGGTATAAAAGCAGCTTTCCTGAAATGCTCAGTCATTTACGAACAAGGATGAGGCGAGGGTCACCACTTAGTGAACAAATGCATGAGCTGATTGTCAAACAGTTTAAAAACAACATACCTCAATGAGCTATTGCAAGAAATTTAGGGATTTCATCATCTACAGTCCGTAATATCGTCAAAAGGTTCAGAGAATCTGGAGAAATCACTGCACGTAAGCGACAAGGCTGAAAACCAACATTGAATGCCCGTGACCTTCGATCCCTCAGGTGGTACTGCATCAAAAATCAACATCAGTGTGTAAAGGACATCACCACATGGGCTCAGGAACACTTCAGAAAACCATTGTCAGTAACTACAGTTCGTCACTACATCTGTGCAAGTTAAAACTCTACAATGCAAAGCGAAAGCCATTTATCAACAGCACCCAGAAACGCTGCAGGCTTCGCTGGGCCCAAGCTCATCTAAGGTGGACTGATGCAAAGTGGAAAAGTGTTCTGTGGTCTGACGAGTCTACATTTCAAATTGTTTTTGGAAACTGTGGACGTTGTGTCCTCCGGACCAAAGAGGAAAAGAACCATCCGGACTGTTATAGGTGCAAAGTTGAAAAGCCAGCATCTGTGATGGTATGGGGGTGTATTAGTGCCCAAGGCATGGGCAACTTACACATATGTGAAGGCACCATTAATGCTGAAAGGTACATACAGGTTTTGGAGCAACATATGTTGCCATCCAAGCAACGTCTTTTTCATGGATGCCCCTGCTTATTTCAGCAAGACAATGCCAAGCCACATTCTGCACGTGTTACAACCGCATGGCTCCGTAGTAAAAGAGTGCAGGTACTAGACTGGCCTGCCTGTAGTCCAGACCTGTCTCCCATTGAAAATGTGTGGCGCATTATGAAGCGTAAAATACGACAACGGAGACCCCGGACTGTTGAACAACTTAAGCTGTACATCAAGCAAGAATGGGAAAGAGTTCCACCTGAAAAGCTTCAAAAATTGGTCTCCTCAGTTCCCAAACGTTTACTGAGTGTCATTAAAAGGAAAGGCGATGTAACACAATGGTAAAAAGGCCCCTGTGCCAACTTTTTTGCAATGTGTTGCTGCCTTTAAATTCTAAGTTAATGATTATTTGCAAAAAAAAAAGGAAGTTTCTCAGTTTGAACATTAAACATCTTGTCTTTGCAGTGTATTCAATTGAATATAAGTTGAAAAGGATTTGCAAATCATTGTATTCTATTTTTATCTACGATTTACATAATGTGCCAACTTCACTGGTTTTGGGTTTTGTACAATATTTTCTTACTTTTTACATATTTCAAACTAGATAGTCCGGTCGCCCGCGACCCCATCAGTGAAATCCCACTTCTCTAGCCTGCACTGCATCCACAAGGAAGTCTCTGTTTCAGCACTAGCAATACTGCCGCCATGGATAGGTGTCATAACTGAAGTATAGCACGTCCATTCCAAATATGAAAGTAATCGGTCAAAAATTACAGCTGTACTGCATCCACAAGGAACTGTTTACAGACGTGGACGCGGCGGCAGTGGCGGAGACAACAAGCATGACTCCATAGTAGCCACCCGACTTCGTCCAGGGGGCTACAATGACATATTTGTGGAAGTGTAGATTACATGCAAGGCTTCATGGTCATTAGATGGGGAATAGTGCTCCGCTGGTGGACTGTGACGGTCGGAATGTAGTGTGCTTTTGTTTATCTGTAACAAATTCAAAAAAGTTAAAAACGCGGCAGCAGCAACAATGACGGAGCAGGTGGTTTAAACAGACTGCAAAGTGAACTGATTTTACTTTATTTTCCGGGCGACATTTCTCACAAAGGTTCGTTGCCGTCACCCGCAAGAGGAAACAAGGGAGAAGCAAGCCATCTCTGATACTAGGCAGCAGCTCTTCGACATCAAACAACACGGTGAAGGGAAAAAATAGACCTGGGTTTAATACCACCGGAGATCAGAGAGAAAGGGCGGCTCGGACACCGATTCCAGCAGAGAGAGTGGCTCTACCTGCTGAGGAGGAAGGGGGGGGGGAGGGGGGGGGGTAGTGGAATGACAATTTGGAAGAAACTTCAGAGGTACGTGACCGCAAAACAAAACTACCGCTCCCGACTGTTCTTGTAGCGAATGACAGATTACTGCGGAATTAGGAGTATAGGTCGTTTGGACCCCATACCAGTTTGACCCTAAATGAATGGACCTAGTACTGGTTGGACCCCAAGCCAGTTGGATCCCAGACCCAATGCAGTTGGACCCCATGCTGTTTGGACCACAGACCTTAGCCCTAACCCTAACCCAACTGGTCAGGGGTCCAACTTCTCTGGGGTCTAACTAGTCTAAGGTCCAACTTGCTTGGGGTCCAACTGGTAAGGGTCCAACAGTTACAGGGTCCAAATGATCTGTTCTACTGAAGGAATCAGCTACACATCTTGTGTTTAATGGAAACTTGGTTATTTGAGAATCTACAGAAAAACTTTCTTGAATAAAATGAAATTCTTGGACTGATATGCACATACAGACTTTAGCCTGACCAGTAAATAAACGGGAGATGGTGCTCCTCTGGGTATTATAAAGACAGACTTCGCTCTAAAGAGCTGGAGCAGTTGGTGATTTCTCCACGCCCAGTTTACCTACTCGTGGAATTTTGGGCAGGTGATTGTAACAGGTGTTTATAGTCCACCATCGGCTTATACAAATTGGGCTTATTAGACAGTCTACCAAATGTATTGAAAAGCTAGAAACTGCCTTCCGTGTTGCACCCGAAATCGTCCTGGGGGATTTTAATGCTTGCGAACTGGACCTTTTGCTGCCTACATTTGAGCAGTATGTTCCATTTAATATGAGAGGAAAGAGGCATGACTTGTGTCTCACTATCAAAAAGACCAACAGACCTCAACAGAAACCTCCCATAGGCACCTCAGTCCATTTTGCCGCTGAGCTGCTGCACACATACAGACAAAAGCTGAATTACAACGGGACTCAACTGAGAGCAGCTTGAGTGTGGCCCTCTGTGGCAGCGAAGACCCTACAGGGCTTTTTTGCATGTACAGATAGTAAAGGAGAATAGTAAAGGGTAGTAAAGGAGAATTCCGCTGTGAAATTGACTTTGGGTGTATTGAAACATCATAATGAGTACTAACCTTTGCTGAATACCCCACCTCCATACGCACGCAGCATTTCGAAATACAAAAGTATATATAGCTTTTTAACCAAAGCTCCCTACAGGCTTACAATAGTATTGAATCGGGCATGGTGTTGCCATGCAAAGAAATCGCTATTTTTTTCCATCATTAACGAGGCTCAAAGTAGCTCCACAGTTCATCGGTAGATTTCCGAGGGCCCTGACATTTAAAACGAGGCACTGAGAACTTTGAAAATGCACCAGTATTTTATTAAAAGACTATTTATGCAAACAGTACCTTAAGGTAGTTTCCAGTCGCCTCCATCTTGAAAGTCACAAAAAAAGTCGATTGACGAGCATGAACAAATAGATGGCAATCTGTTCCTCTATCCTTCCTGTTTGTTCGTGCTCGTCAATGGACTTATCACAACTTTCAAGATGGAGGAGACTGGAAACTACCTCGAGGTACTGTTTGCATAAATAGTCTTTTTTAATAAACTGCCTGTGCAGTTTCGAAGTTCTCAGTGCCTCGTTTTAAATGTCAGGGCCCTCTGAATTCTACCGATGAAGTGTGGAGCTACTTTGAGCCTTGTTAATGATGGAAAAAATAGCAATTTTTTGCATGGCAACGCGATGCCCGATTCAATACTATTGTAAGCCTGTTGGGAGCTTCGGCTAAAAAGCTATATATTTTGAAATGTTGTGTGCGTACGGAGGTGGGGTATTCGGCAAAGGTTGGTATTTGTTATCATGCTTCAATACACCCCAAGTCAATTTCACACTGGAATTCTCCTTTAAGATACTCTCACAATATTGGCTACATGCAGTCACTGTTGTGACACTGTTTGAAGGAGTGGCCCTTGGTGGAAACCTCCGTAAAGCTAAACGGCTATTAACCTGACGTGTTACCCGGTCTCCTTTCACTAAAAAGCTGCATCCTTGATCTTCTGTTATTCGCCTGCAGACGAAACTGCTCAGCGGAGGATGCAGTTATGACTGTATTACCTACAGTCTCTGAGAAAAACTACGTGCTAGATGCCAAGGTCCTTTTTGTTCATTGCTCTTTTGTCTCCAAATAGATGCAGCCCCACATCCTCTGCACCAAACTGCGAGAGCTCCAGGGGGATCCCAAGAAGAGTTGCTGGATGGCGGACTTTCTTCTCAAAAGGGAGCTGTTTGCCAGGGTCAACTGCTCCACCTCTGTCATGCTCACATCTAGAGACCATCGTGTAGGGTAGTAGATTGCATGTGTTGGTGAAAAACCTGCAAGGTCACAGAACTCTGATTGGCATGGTTGATAATGCCTAATGACCTTAACTGCCCCCCCCCCCCCCCACCCAATAGATAGTATGGATTATTATTGACTATTTGATCTTCACAAGTCAGGTAATGGACGCAATATGAACAATTGAACATGCCATTAAGCACTTCGGCAACTGTGAAAAATCAAAAATACGGGACAAACTACAAATGTCTCGGAGCTTGACGCAAATGTGCGTTCTGTTGCAAAATGAGGAAAATTATACTGTTGGCCATATTGACCTAAGGAGCACTGTTCAAGAATTGCAGATTGACTGCATCGTTGGGTCATTATGTTTAAAAATGACAACCAGACCTTACCTACGTGACAACACCTACACGACAAAAACTGTTATTGGGCACACATAACAAATTTGCCAAATTTTCTCTGGAAACATGACTGATAGCGAGGAGATGGGACCAAAATTCATGTTCTTGTCCATGCACACCATCGAGATGTTTGGTGAAAAAAAAGAGATCCAAAGAATAAAAATAAACCAATGGGGGGTAAAAAAAATGAGTGTTCTGCGCTAGACACCACGAGCTTTGGACGAAAATCCGCTCGGAAAATAAAGCCAGGGGCGCCAATAATTCAGTACCTGACTGCACAAAGAAGTCCCAAGACTTGGTTCAGTGTAAGAGTATACTCGGTGTGTGTGAGTGTGTGGGTGGTGTCCTTTTTTATTACTAATTCGGAGTTAAATTTAATATTTGCGCAATGCAAACAATATAATGGGGAGTATTTGCATGTTTAAAATTGGGTATATTATTGTGGAATGTAAAATTCGACGTATTAATTATGACCACTTACGTTCAGGGCAAACTGAAGGGGGAGAAACATCGACTGTTCTTCAGGCCAAGGAAACGGGCCTTTGCACCGTGTATCTCGGTGAAGCTTGGACCCTCAACGATAATGGATAATAGGGTTCCCTTCGAAAGATAAAACTACCGTCATAGGAAGACGAACAGAGGACGGTGAGGCTGCACCTTGCATATGTCCACACATAGTATAAACGGTAGGGGGTGCTATCCCCCCAGTCTGAGGAGTGAGTGAGGCGGACCTCAAGGCAGGACCAGCGTCGGCAACAATGCAGTTGAACCTCGGTATAACTCCCGGTCGTCAGTGTAGGTCTTACTGCCTTCCAAGATAGTTTGTGCTTGTGCGGTGCGATTGCTCTTTGCTTATTTGGATTTGTGGGATCAACTTCGTAACAGCTCAACTCAATGATAAATAGAAGTCGTGGCATGCATTAGCTGGATAAGGAAAGCGCATCTGACAGCGGCAGGTAAGTGTTTTCCCCTCGACTCGCACTTTGCTCCCGGTGCCTGTAGAATCGACTTGCGAAGTTGCCATTTTCTTGAGTGGCAGAGCACCATATAAGAAGAAAAAACGTAGAAATGCTTGGCTTTATATTGCCATTAGCTGAGGTTCATAGTAAAACTTAAAAAAAAGACCGATCAATATATGACAACCCCCTTACAAAGCCTTAATGTGAATAAAAGCAAACTCATATACATGGTTTTGTGTATGTTTGAAAAGGGTCATGCAAGACTTTAGCAGCTGTAAGTAATGTCCTTTAATTGGAGGCTGCCCGCAAGACCAATCCACATTATCCTATCGACTGAAGCTTTCTGGCAACGCTCGGTAGATGCTGTTTTTTAGATTTATATACCAACTGAACAAATTGCTTATTATAAGAAGTGGAATTTGAAGTTTAATGCAGGATCTGGATAACGGTACGCGGAGGATAGAGTTGGGCTCACGCTTGTGTCGTGATAAGAAACCGCGGCACCGGTACACTGACTCCTGTTAGTGTTTTTCGTTGCCATAACACATGCCGATCCAGCGCCCTTGTTCTGCAGGCTACCGTGTGAAGCAACGTCTGTACAACCTATATCCATAACTGTTACTCTACCTCACAAACTATTCAAGAGTGCATTTTAAACACAAAATACAGTGAGAGCCGTTTGACACTGTCGATTACAAGGTGGGTGATTTGCTAAGTTTATTCCCAGATAGCGCGATGTTGGCTGTCGATCGTCGAAAGAAAAACATAATACCGGTGGACATTTAAAAGAAATGGTAAATATGTGCAAGTATACTGTCAACGTGGTATATCGAACTGTCTAAATTGGCGAAAACTGCTGCAGTTGATGAATTAGTAGCCGGTGATGCGTTAAACGTGACGGTACGAGGGGCCACCAATTGGTCCTTTGTTTTGGTCAAGACAGAACTGGATCCCGACACTTATGACATTTTTAAGGATGCTCTCTGTTTTGGTTCGGGTCAGTTGAGGGACAATCTACTTATAGTCATGTCATAATTGCGATCCACTTGGAAATGGTCAAGGATCTAGTTGCTCGCGTCTGTTGTGTAATAATTTTCCACCTTATCATGTTTATGTGAATTATTTTGAGAAATTAAACTTACACGAGGACCGAAACGGCCGGTTACATTATGTACCGAACGCCTATTTTCCCCATTGAGAGCATCATGGCTGCAGCTTGACAACCCGTCAAGCAAACAAAGCGCTGGGAACAGTCGCCTCAAACACTGACCCGCACAGTTTTGTTGATTGCGCATGCAATCAGCGTCTCGTTACTTATGCTTATTAATATATGCGCAAAAATGCAATACCGTGCATTTCTTTGTTGCGGCGGAGTCTTGTAATGGCGTTTATCACGGATGTAAAGCGCAGTGGTGTGACTGGGCTCGGCAGTGTATACGTGTGAAATTGCAGTCTCGACGGTGCTAATTGATAAATTGCACACATAAAACCAGCTTCTCATTTTGAATTCTCTATTTCTGTCAACGGATCTTTTTTCATGCTTGCACCATGGAGTGTTATCGTGTAGCCCACTGGTGTCGGCATTTACTTTGGTTTCACGTGCATGGTACCACCCATCCCTGAAAAATCCCAATGAGACATTTGGAGTTGCAGTGCCAGTCTTCAGTATGCGGCAAAGTGTACCGTTTCTTTGAGGTTTGATGATGATTATTCCCTTTTGGCGATGATTTTGATTTTCAGAACATATTGTTTTCCTAAAATCATATTCTCTGGACTTTTGACCCGTGCTAGAGTAATGTATTATTTTTCAGTTTAACAGTTCTTGGAGCATTTGGCATGTGATCGCATTTTGCTTTCTCATTTGGTAGCGATTTTTTTTCGTGCAGAAATTCTTTTGAAGTTTCATATGTGCATGTTGATTCCAACTAATGACTAATGGAGGTGTGTCAGAAGCAATTTGTATCCGGAGGTATAGAATTTTGGGGAATCCTGCTCGTTCCTTCCGCCTCGCCTCAGTCGTTGACTCCATTGTTGAATGGGTGGGTCCTGTGTATTTTGGCTCTCAGGTTGGTGTTTGTGTCAGGCATCACCTGTGGAGTTATTTGATTGTCTTATCAGTCAACAAAGCTAAGGCTGCCCAGATGCATTTGAAGCACCGTTCAATTCCTGTCTAAATGGCCAAGTAGTCACTGCAGACCAGCATTCCCTGCATATAGTCTCTTGACGCCTGGCTGTTTTCACCCTGCTGTGAAATACTGGGCTGTGCTGGGCATATTATTCTCCGTCATGATATGGAAGAGGGCTAAAGGAATGAGTGAACCGGTGAACATTTTTCCATGATGCATCTTATTGTGTAGATGTGCCTTGTCATTCTTCTGTTTGTTCTCCTGTCGGTCGGTCGGTCTGTCTGTCTGTCCCTCCATTACGTTCTCTTTCCAGGTCAGAATGCCAAAACTTCGGTATGGGATCTTAGTATTTCATCTGTGTTGCAAAGCTGGCTCAGGATCTACCCGTACAGGGCCAATTATTGATTACTTATCAGGATGTACTTTACTTCCCCAATTGATCAATTGAATTTATTTAGCGCCGGATAAAACCTTGAAGAACTTAAAAAAAAAAAAAAAATAGCCTTGCAAGCTGCTTTGAACAAATTTTGAAATCTAGAAGTTCCCGGAAACTTAAAAAAAAATGCAAAAGAGCATTAATTATTTTACCTTGGGGGTGTACAATATACTTGCACAAAGTGTGAGATAATGATTAATTTTCCCTTAATAAGCTTACTAATCTAAACTTTACCTTTCCCAGAGGCTTTATTCAACTTCATCCCAAGGTGAGGTCACATTGCACTCAAATAGTCCACCTCATTTCATTGGTCTGGAGCTCAGCCTATCACAGATTTAATATAAATCCCCCACTCCTCATGAAACATTGTGACCATGCCCATATAGTTAGCAAGAAAGCTCTCATGAGTCTGTTCAGAAATTTTTGTTATGCATTTTAGAATATGTATGTACATATTCTTCTTTCATGCATCAGATCGAAGTGCATGAGGAAATATGACATCGGTTTTAAAAGATCGATTGTGTGTTTCCAGGGACTTAAATATCTGAGCTGCACTTTTTTTGTTTGACGGCTTCGTTCTGTCGTCTCAAAGGTTGAGTTTCCAGTGGTCAGTCCATCAGCCAATCGCTTTGACTGAAGCCCTTTATTGTTCATTTTTTCTAGCGTTTTGAGCAATCTTGCTCTCTTTACTTAATGTTTATCCCCGAGTAAGAGTCCTACTTGCTGCCCTTTGGACTGTCCGCAGTTTTATTACCCGGGCTGAAAGGTGCGGTGTTGGCTTTGGTTTTTTTTTTTTTTCCCCTCCCCACAGCACTGTAGTTGTTCAGCTATGCTGGAAGAGCAGCTTTGGGTCTTTTGTAATGGCTGTAGAGATTGTGATGTTGCAAGGTGAGATATTCATTGCAAAATTGACTTTTAAAATATTTACCTAGTCCCTCTTTGACTCATAAGCTGCGCTAGAGGTGAACTAATGCACGTTGCCGAATATATGCCGGTGTTAATATGTTTGTTTTTCCTGTCGTTGGGCGTCTCCATTTCTTTGATGCTTAATAATTTTGAATTTGACACTTGTCGAAACCTCAGCCTCTGGAAGAGCTGAAGTACATTACAAATGTTAACGCAGGGTGACTCAGTTTCGAATTAACAGCTCGGCCCGTTCGACGTCGTCCAGGTGACCTCCCTTTGTTATTGATTGCATTTGCCGAGATATGGCCTCTGTGATATGGAGTTGATGCTTTTTCTCAGCTGTGCTTATCCGATCCAGTCATTTTGTTTATGCAAACAAGCGAGCAAGCCAATTTTTAGGTTTATTTCTACACTTGGTCAGTGTCACAGTGTCCACCATGTTTCGCTTGGAGAAGAGGCCTGAATTCCAAACTAGAGATATTGTACAGATGTTTTCTTTTGGGATTTGATAGGGACTATAGTTCCAGTGTGAAAGTTCTGCTGGCGTCCGGCCCTGCTCCGTCGCGAGGGTTGGTTCTGAAGGTCCAGCTGTTCGGATGAGAAGTCAGTGTTTTTTTTTGGGGGGGGGGTTGGGGGGGTTGTGTATGTGGGGGTGGTTTAAATATTATCCTCCGGGAGTTGGACGTTCCTGTGGTCTCCCATGAGCTCTCTATGGCAAGGGGACGCCTGCATTCTCCGAAGGACGTTATTGACAAAGACAGGCGTTTTCCGTGGGAAATATCGAAGAGCGGCGAGGATGCAGATGTCGAGGAAATGGTTCTTCCATTCTCTTACAGTTCCAGCATCGCTGTTTAACACCCTCGTCCTCCCATTTATTTTGGCCGGCTGCGTCCATTGAGGATCATTTTCATTGTGCTGATACGTTTCTAAATCGCATTCTCTGTCTGCTCTCCGTTTTTGAAAACTATTATCTTTTTGGCATTATCTGCAAAATTTGGTCATGTGTACAATTTTTGCATCAGCACTTCCATTCTAAGACATCAGTGGGGATCTCATTGCCTATATACACATGCACACGCGCACACCCACTCACTTGAACTTGCATGAACATAATTCTGCCTACATACATTTCCTTACTTATTTTCCCATGTTATTACAAGACACTGAGCTAAACCAGGCAGGGAAGCCTTGTATGTACTGTTTTTTTTTTTTAAACGACGATAGTTAATTCATGTCTCACACACAAATACTAGCTGGAATAAAATCAAAGGAAAGGTGCATCTAAAAGACATAAATGACCTCAAAATAACTAAAAAGCTAGTCTAGCTAGGTATACGAATTAGCACAAAATGGTCAGAGGCACAAACTCATAACAAGCAGGCAGAAAGGAAACTTACAAACAAATAAATAAATAGATAAACTGTTTTTTTTTTTAATATATGTGGGGTTTACTGTAAAATAGGTTTTGTGGATCAGAAAGATGACTTCATTCTGCAAGATCAGCCATTCTGTTAGCATATGTTAACCCGCAGGGGAACAAGTCCTTGTGTTCGGTGCCCGAAGCAGGAAGCCTGTTGATTTGTCCATGCTCTGTATTCTGATGTCTTAGTAGAGAGCTGATCTCTCGGCTGAATAGTGTAGGAGCACTGCGGTTGCCACTCGCTTCGGTGAATTAATTAAGCACTTGAGACCAAGTGCTCTGAGCACAATTAACCTAGAAGCTGAGCGCAGTGGGTATTAACTGGGGAGATCTGCTCACGGTGTCCAAGACTCCAGGAGCAGATGGCAACCATCGTGGCAGAGTATGGCGTCGTCACTGTGAAGTCACAGGAACCCGCAGTAGCCTACTTGGCCAATCCGGTTTTTAAGCACGTAAAGCGTTGTGCTGCGTTTCCACCGAACGGGAAACGAATCGCTCACGCTGCCAGATTATACGCAAAGTCAATATAAAGACGCTAATAGATGCGAGAAGGCGCAAACTCGCATCCATTTGCGTCTTTGCATTGACTTTGAATGTAATCTGGCCGCGCGAGTAATTAGTTTCGCGTTTGGTGGAAACGCAGCTTTAAACCTTCGGACGTCATGTTGCGAACACCGCGCCTGGTGTCTTGAGCGCGTTCTCTATTTTGGATATTTTGTCATTTAAAAAAAAAAATTGAGATTCATTACGTTGGTGACTGATTTATTGATCTATTTTTGTAACAAATCATCAGTTGCTTAAAATCACTTTTTGTATTGCAGTTTGTGTGCAGAACTTGGCTGGAGAAAATATGGCTTCAGAGGTCGCAGCACGTATCAAAATTGTTATCCCTGTGATATTTCCATCCGTGCTTTTTTATTTTTGCTGTAATTAAGAGCAGTTGTGATATTTCACACTGTACTTTTCGGGCTGATGTGGTGATGTAATCAAGTCGTGGGGTGCAGATCTTGCAGTGAAGATCTGAGGTCCATTTGGTTGTGAATTTGATCTGGTTATGCTGGACGGCGTACAGCTTTGACAGCAATGGAAAGAAGCATTAGGGCCTGTCTGCATATCCTCCTGAATGCGAAGAGTTAATGCTACGTTGCTAATCCTGCTAAAGGGCTCAAGCGGGGGGATCAAGATTTCATTTTCCTTTGCAATGATGATTAAAAACCTGTGTTGTTCCCCGGGCCAAATTCCTCTGCTGCTTTCATGACTGATTTGTTTTTTTGTCCCATTTTGGTCACCACGGTCAAAAACAGTAATGTTTCTCGGCGGGACGATTCACTTTCACGTTTTTAAACCGGGCCACAGGTCCAGGTTGTAGGTTTGGTTAGCGAGGAGTCCTGACCTTAACCTCTCCAGAAATGGCAAATGTTGGTGCAGGATTCTGTTCCCATCATGCACTTAGGCCCCCGATTCTATAAAACAGCCCTTTGAGTCTGCTGAGGACCGTGATAGTTGTAATCGGGTGTGAATCTTTGTGGCTGGAACCTAGAAAGAAAGGCTGCAACATTGACGGCCTTTTCCGGATAAGGTTTAGAACCACTGGGTTAGGGGTGAACATATTGCAGAGAAATCTTGACTGGTCACCGAACTGGTTTTGTTTTCAAATATACTGAATGCGTGGAAACAATACGAGGAACTCGAAGGCCTCACTACGTCTTCTTTGTGCTAGTTCCTCTTTTTTTGATATTCGACACCAGCGAGAGACGAAGCTCGGGGAGCAATAATCCCTCAGAGAACTGGGCTGGCCGAAAGAGGCCCCATTGAAGACATTTCCTCGGCTCCTATCACTAAATGTTTTTTTTTTTTTTTGCATGTTATTGTTCTCTATTCGTAGCCTCTTGGCTTTGACCAGTATCACGGCTCCCGTTTTACAGCGCCCCTTTCTACACTGTCGTCCTGCTGTTGGCAATGCGCCAAAACACCGGTTGCCGCGGCGATAGAGCGAACGCCATGATGTTCTCTCAAAGAATTCCAGCTCTTGGCAGAAACCCCGCGTGCTGCTTACCAGCTGACTTCGCGTACGGAACGGGCCCTGTTTGGCCGGCTTGTAAACGGATCTGTTCCCGTTTCTTTTGAAGTCCGTGTCTTTTGTAGGACCATCTCCAAAGCCTTTTTTGCCTTTCCCTATTGTTTCGGGCTGACAAAAGGATCTTACTGGAGGACTGTGCCATCGATGCGAATTAATGCTTGTTTGTGTTTGTCGTCAGTCGATTTCATATTGTATGCAGACATAATGGAAAGCGAGTCTGCTGTATTTGGTGACTGTGCAGACAGAGGTAACCTCCCCAGTCTGTTCGCCCGATGTCATCATGCCTCCTCTGATGTGGTCAAAATGATGGCGCTCCTTTAGTCGGCTTTGTCAAAGTCTGAATATGAACCAGACCGTTATGTTTAACCCGTTTGCAGAGCGGGAAGAAAATTTCCTTTCGGGTGCCAACGCATAGCATATGCCACATTAAGGTAGACGCCGCGGGTTGCTGCTCTTCAGTGGGCTAGCACAAAGGGAACAGAAATGTGGAGTCTCTTCGAAATTAATTTCTGGCGACGGCTACAATTGACAAAATGTTTTGCCGATTCGGCCGTACTCGATGGTGGAAGAAGTAGTGTACCTGGCCCTTCTGGTTTCTGCCATATTTTGTAATTGATAAAGCTGAAAAAATCCTCCGGTAAAAGGCTAAATAGCTGGATTCCTCTGAACGTTTATGGAGTCATGGTCCACACAGGGACTAGTGATGTTCTCAAATAAGCTCCATTTTCAGAGTTTGTCTGGATTTAGTTGAGGGTAAGTGAGCGCCAGTCACTTGCCCAGGCTCGAGGCATTTGGGAAGCATGCGTCGACCTCATTCAGTTGGTGTGAAATTAGCTGCGGGTCACTCTCTCGTTGCGGCTCCACCCAAACACAAACACTCATTCAATGACACGCCCGCACGCTCACATATGTACTCACAAACACATACACCTGCACTCAAGCACAACACGCGTGTACACGCTCGGTCATAATGCGCACAAAGGTACACCTTACACACATGCAAACCCATTAAAACAGACATGCACACTAGATAGAGAAGCACGCACACTCGTACATGCACGCACACGCACAAACAAACATGTACGCATGCATAAATATTCCTTGTATGCTCTTATCCTCCTAATCACACACTCACTCTCTCTCTCTCACTCTCTCTCTCTCTCTCCTGGGTGCACCTAATCAGATGGAGGATTCAGTCACATTATGCAATCACATTGATAGAGCCTCATTTGTAATGTAAAATCAGCTGCTCGCCACTGGAGTTGAGCTGCAAAGGTCCCTCTGAAGGCAGACTCTGAAGGTTCTAGATTCAACCAACCATTGGGACTCACTGCTGAAAGGGCAGCCACACTGATGAAAACCTATGAATCACCCTTGAACCAAAAATCGCTTTGGTAGTTGAAAACTGGAAGGGCATATGTACGACCTTGGTTCTGGTAACTGAGTCTTCATGACAGAGTGGGGAACCTTTTTGCAAGCATTTTTACCCACGCCCGACGAGGCGCCACGGGTATACAGTTTAGCACCGTGTGTGTTTGTGTGTGTGTGCACGCGAGCGAGCGCGTACGTGCACGTGCCTGTCCGCCCGCGCGACAGCTCGGCCACCACTGAAGCTAGGTTGACCAAACTTTGTGGGGTAGATGATCCTAGGCAACCCTGTCCAAATTTGCATTTTGAGGTCCAAAGGTCAAAGGTCAAAGGTCAAGGTCAACAAGAGGCGTGGGTCAGCATCTCTATGGAGTTTGCATCATCTAGTTGTTTTTATCATTTTAAACATTAGCCATCATCTATATTATTAACCTTTATTTGGATCTGAATGTGGTTTTGAATTCAGGTGATATCATATTCTAACCGACTTTAAAGCCAAAGCCTTTTGTGGCATAATTCCAACAAAATACTTGTGTTACTCTCTGTCTCCAGTTTTGGATGTACTATGTATGCGGTATACTTTGATTTTTTAAAATTTTTTAATTAATTAATTTTTTTTATTTCGTTTGATGGGTCATTTCAGTTCACGCTTCTGCTGAAATTAAGCATCATCGCATCATAAACTCAGCATTTTATATCCGGATAAAGTCGTTCTCTTGGCCCAGATTTCTGGCTTGTTGCCGGTTCCTCTGAGTTACAGGTCAGTGACTTTTGGCTCCACCCACTCTCATTACAACTTAATGAGGCTTCTTGCTTGCCTTTCTGTTGATCTCTTCTGCAGTGTGCGCTCATAATGGTTGCCTGTTGCTTCATTAGCGTTTGACCCCATCTTGCTTGCATTTAGTGATTCACCTTCAATTTGGTCAATATATTCATCTACATATTTTTTTTTTTTTTGTGAAACAAGCTCGGGCTCCTTAAATTAATATGGCCTTGTCACGGAGTCTTAACGATGAGTTGGTCATCTAATATTACGACCGTGTATGTCAGCCTTCCTTGAATATCCAGAATGGCTGCCAGTTAAGGGTAAATTCAGCTGTCGCTCAATTGTCTTTATTTCTTGCTGTAAGTGGTACCTCATATTTGATATTTCTGAAGATTTGGTAGCTTCATTTTGTGGATGCTAGCAGAACGGGATGTTTTATGGCCTGCCCCTGAGATTTTGTTGTCAATGATGTTCTTCAGAACATCGAACAATTCAGCAACGCATTTTTAAGCCGTCTATTCAGGGAAATGTCATTTTTAGAGGGGCCCTGAAAATTCTTGGATTAAATATTACCTTCAGGGGACACCTTTTCTGACTTATTACAGGGTTATCCTGCAAGTGCTGTACTTAATTCTTATTGAATTGCCAAAGCTGAGCCATTAAATTGAATTCAGAAGACTGAATGAATTTATGATGCTACTTATGAAATATTAATCATGGCACAATGTGGTTTAATTAGAAAACGACTAAGGTGCAAACAAGGAAGTGGAATTTTACCAGCTTGATAAAGAATGTTTTCTGTATCAGAACACCTTGCACCTTTCTTGACCTTATTATCCCTGCGGCATATAATGTGGAGGGATATAGTCGACAGCGCGGTCGTCTACTTGTCCGTCTGTCCATCCGTGAACCTTTTGTTTCTGAAGCAGAACTCAAATTCAATTCAGTATTTTTTAACAAGACTTGCTGTGTGTATTGATCAGGTCCTAATCTGGTGCCTTTTGACATTTTGGGATTTCTGAGATTAGATTTGCTACTCTTGCCGATATTTTTATTTTGTAACTGGCTTTCTGATGTCACAGAATGTGCATTATTGACACTAAATCAACTACATTTATTTTTCTTGCCCTGTAGTATTTGGTTCATGCGCCCTCACAGTCGAGTGACATTATTATGACCACCAGCTAATATGCTGAGTTACCGCCGCGTGCAGCACCGACAGCAGCTAGACGGGACTGGCAGTGTCTCAGTAAGGTGCTGGAAGGTTGTCACGGGTATCTGGAGCCATGCTGGCTGCAATGCATCTGACAGCTGCTGGAGGGTGTGCGGCGGAGGACCCACAGAGCGAACGTGAGGATCGAGGTGGTCCCACAGATGCGCGATCGGGTTCAAGTCTGGGGAATTTAGGGGCCCAGGGAAGCACTAGGAAATCTTGGTCGAGCTCTTCCAACCGCATTCAGACATTTCTAGCCGAAGACGATCAGCATGCATGAATGTAAGTGATAAATAACAACAACGAGTGATAGGTTTGCAGAATACCTAGGGCGCACGTTATATACCCGCCAAGTCAGCTCATGACACGTGCCTTATTTTCATTGACTATGCTCTGTTGACATCGAAAGTAGGAGGTGGTCGTGACTCGACTTTGTATAGAATAAAGACGGAGTTGCTAGATCAGAGGGAAGGTTTGCCGAGTGTTGGCAGTGTCTGCGCCAAGCCTTTGGTCTAGCAGCATATTTTAAAAAGGCTGCTTATTTTCAGCGAGCTCTTCACTGTATTATCGGTCCTTTGCCAAGTTATGCTCTCATGGAAGTGCTAAACGTGCACGATGAAGGAGAATTGTGCGCCCTTATCTCCATTTGAATTTGATTTTTTTGTGCTTTATTGGCATGACGTGTGTAAAGCACATTTTTCCAAAGTAAACAAAGTAAAGTCAAAACAACTGTCATCACGCAACTGCACCAGAAATACTACTCAAGTCACTAGGTGGATGGATGGTATAGATGGATCTGTTGGAGTTAAATTTAAAAATATAAAATATATTAAAGAAATTTCATGCAAAACCTCTGAAAAGCCAACAATGTTGTGAAAAATATTTGCACACTTCCTGATTACTTCTGTTGTGTTTGTCGGTTACCTCAGATGTCCGGCCTCTCTTCTTGTTCTCTGTTTTTATTCTACATGACAGCACGGCTCCATCCTGTCATAGCTGTTGTCTCTAGGACACACCCAGCCGTGGCCATTGTGTTTGACACAACGCCGCTCGACTTCCTTTATGTCCCCCTGACTTTCACTAGCAATTATTAATGCTGAATTGATGCGTGCCGTGCTTGGGTAAGGTGAGTTCATTACTGTGGCTCAGTGGTTTTCCACATGTTTGCACATTACCAGTCAGGACCAAGGTGCCCTGCCGTGCCCTGCTCTCCCTGCTTGAATACATATTCATCACCTTCCTTGAAAACTTTCCCAAGGTTTACTCTGGACTCTTAAATCCGTAAAGCTCATGTTTTGCACCTTCCTGAAGGCCTGACGTAGCTCCACCATTGGTGTATCTTGTGACTGGCGTTTGGGGAGATTACACTAACTCCCTGCACTCCCTCTACCAGCTTTGATTTCGCATACCTGCGCATGTACATTGTTTCAGCTGTCGATTCCATCCTGAGTGACTCGCAGTCGACGAGGCTAAGCAGTCATTTAAGCAATGTTGAGTTCGTGGACCAACAGCTGCGTTGATCTTGTTGTGGCAACACTGAGCCGCAACCTGCCAATCGTCTGAGTTTCGCTCACATTAGGTGTGTCTTCGTTAGAACAGAGTTTCTATTTGGCAAGCTATTTTGCGGTTTTGAAATTAGCCCGATGTCAAATTAGCTAGCTATTATATAATGAAGACGCAAATAGCCGGCTAATTTGATCAGGAAATTTTCCTGATAAATCTTGGTCGAGTTGATTCTCAAATTGGCTGGCTATTTGCGTTGCGTCTTCAATTCTGCAGAGGAGGGCTTTCGGGCTAATGGAGAAGCAAACTCGTACTATCAGGCTAATTTCCCTAACCGCAAAATAGCTGGCTAGTTCAGCTTCGTTCTGATGGAGAAACGCCTATTTACTAGGCTATTGATTGCCCCTCGATTGCAACTCGCCCGGTTACTGCAATTCGACTGAATTTGAATTTAAAACTTTATTCTTATGCTTCTGCTTGTTGTTGTTTATGATTATGTTTGGCCAACCTGATTTTTTTTTATTTTTTTGCTTTTTATTGGGTACCCTAACATGTTCGAAATAATAAATATATCTAAATACCAGGCCAAAGTAAATTATGTTTTGTTCAAACGTTCACAGTGTAGTGGGTTCATTATCTGGACAGGTATTAGTATTATGTCTCCCCCTTCCTGGGGGGGAGGGGGGGGGGGGGACATATTGTTTTTGCCTGAATTCCCGTTGGTGTCGGCGTCAGCGTCGGCGTTCCCATTTGTTTCCGGAGCATAACTCTGAAACTGTTCGAATGATTCTCACCAAATTTGATATAGTGTCTCTCCATAAAATGTAGATGTGCCTTTTTAGGGTTTGAACTGCTTTTGAATTTTATTTTTTCTGTTTCCATGGCAACAATTTGGACTTAGGCATATTGAAGGGTGGAACTCGTTTCCGGACCATAACTCTAAAATGTGAAATGGGGGAAGGAGGAGACATCTGTTTTTACGTGTAAAAACCATTCTAGTTTGACATTGACTTTTTTTTTTATGTGCATACCTACTGAACGCTAACAATCTTCCTATAACTTGTACATTGATTGCGCATAGATATGCTAAAAATTAGCTCTTGCTGTATCACATTATGTCCTGGGCTGTGGGGTTCCTCTGCTTTTGGCAACAAGGGCTCATCCAAACGGCAAACAAGTCTGTAAATGTACTTCTTGGAGTCAGTTTTGCCAACTGGGCCAGGTCACGCGGTAACGGAGTAACAAAATTGGTGTATTTCGTATCATAGTTCCAAAACTAAGTAAGATGGAGTTACAATTTAAATGGCTTTGTGTAGGTCTTCCCTACTACTTCAAAAAGCAAAATTGATAATTTTGTTCATTTGATTTATATTGGATGAAAACAGCAAAAAAACTGGTCGGTAACGGAGTTACAAATTTGTCACTCCGTTACTGACCAGATTATTGCCGTTTTCACCCAAAACAAGTGAAATGAACAAACGTAGCTGTTTTGTTGTTTGAAGTACCCGGGAAGACTTGCACAAAGCCATTTAAATTGTAACTCCATCTTACTTAGTTTTGGAGCTACTAGTGAATTACCCGTGGCGTGCGAAAAATTGACCTTTGACCCCAGTGACCTTGACCTTTCAAAAAAGTAACCTCTCAAGGACAATTCCAGGGACAACCTACATAGACCCACCAAGTTTGGTGAAGATCTGTCAGAGGACCTCGGAGGAGTAGGGGAACAAACGGACTGACAGACAAACAGACAGACAAACGTTCCTCAAATTATAGTATGATGATACGAAATACACCAATTTTGTAACTCCGTTACCGCGTGACCTGGCCCAACTTCACAAAAATCAGTATGCATTTTCCTCCTAACATTAGTACACATATTCACCCAACCCAGTGGGAAGAGCATTAAACACACACCGTAATGAAGTGTCAGCAATGGCAAGGCAGAAAGCTGTACTCTTGAGTGCTCTGCTCTGAATACACTTAATAGTCTTAAGTTTTTTTTTGGGTGAGAGAGAGAGCTTTCATTTCTGTCCCTCTCGCCGACTAGTCTGAGTCATCTTGTTCCGAATGCCTGGTGCAAGGGCTGGCATGAAAGAGTGTTTCAGTTGACCAGTCTTGAGAGGAAGGACTGCTTGCCTGCTGTCCACTCAATACTGGCTATGCTTAAAGCTCGCAGCTTGCTAGCCTGCCGCTCGCCGTTATTAATTGCTGACTTGCGCCGAGTGTGTTTCATGTTTGAATCTGGCACCTGTCATCCCCAGAAGGAGTCTTTGCATTTGCAGTTGTGGTCGTCAACTTTTATCGCAAGGACCCACATTTTGGTGGTTTCGCGTCGTGTTGTTTTTGCGCGCACTCCGGTTTCACTCTTCATCCCGACAGCCTGGATGGGTCAAGCCTCTTCACACCGTTTTGGGATGTTAGAAGACCAATGCAAGCCGGACAATTCCATGAAAATGCGGTCTGTTTTTGAAAAGGTTTAATGTTTAGATCGAAAAACTGCTTCCAAGGTGAAATGACTTGACTTCTTGAAGGTTTTCTCACGGGGCAAGAAAATTTCACTTGAAAAGCTCCGTGTGGCATTAGTGTGAGTTGGCTAATTTTTTTAAATTTGGAGGGAAAAAAAACACAGGGTTTAAATCTCACAAGACTGAAACGCTTGACATTTTTGCTGAGTGTGGCCTCGCTCGCTGTAGGTCGACCAGTCATGTGGGCATCCACCTTTGCTGTTGTCGGTTTCCATGGCAATGGGCTCAGCGCCCCTCCCCTCACCCCAGTCCATGGCTAATCCAGCTTCAGAGTGCCTGCGTGAGCCAAGTCTCAGTTCTTAATGAGGCCTTCATTAGAGGCTTATGCGCCTCTTATAGCCACAAAAGAAACCAATCTGTTGGCAGCCTCTCGAAGAGCTCCAAGCTAGGCATGGAGGCCCATTCCTCTTTCTTGGGGAGATTTTGAAACCCCGTGTTTGGTTCCTAGTGGGTTGTGCCAGCAGGAAGGTGACTGTGGCTGTTCTGCATGCCGTCCGCGGTCGTCCTCGTTTTTGACACTTGTTCATCCAGTTTCCTGAGACCTTAGCCTGCTGACAGGTAGGTTTTCCACAGCGATGATTGGAGGAATCATTCAACATGACTGTGTTTTTAAATGCTCATTGAATGCCAACGGACCTCATGTTTTAAAGGGGCGCTGCCTCGGCCGAGTATGCGCAGTAGATGTGAAGAGAATTGGACAAATTTTCCCAAGTTTGTCCCCAGTGGAAATTAAACATTATATTGCGGTTAATAACCGTTGTTAATCACTGCTGTTCTTCTCAAAAATGACTTTCTGACTTTAGGGCAGGACATATAGTATATTTTTGCTCAGGTTTTATTATTATTATTATTATTATTTTATTTTCTTTTATTTTTTTTATATCAGTTGTCGTTATGCAAACTTTGAGAGCTTTGTTTCTGTGCAGTTATGTCAGCCTATGGATCCCGGAAAGAAACGTAGCTGCTAGCCAGCCTTGTGAAATATCTACTGCCCTCACTGTCTATAATGATTGTATTACACACGTTATGTTGGAAATTAAAAGGACCCGAAAAGTAAAAAATTGCGGGTATTTCAAAGCATTATTTTCTTAGTTTCATAGCGAGAGATCGAAGTATTGTACTAAAACCAACAACGTGGACAACTGATGAGTATCCACTACCCATTTGTGTCCGGGACAGTACCCCTTTTACGTTGAAATGGCACACTGTAAACCCTGACAAGTGTGTTGAATTCAAATTTTTGTGGAAACCTCTTACCTCAAAAAATTGAGTTTGCCTAATTAATTATCCTGCGTTCACAGCACTTAAAAACATGCAAAAAAAACAAAAAAAAAAACAAAAAACTTTTAAGTTCCTTCCAATGCGATTAAGTTTGCCTACTCAATTTTTCTGAGGTAATCAGTTTCCACAAAACATTTGAGTTCACCGCACTATCAGGGTTCACAGTGCAGCACAGAAAATCTTCAGTACTTATTTACTTTGAAGAGTGTGGTGTGTGCCGTTATGCACAAGGTCAAATCAGCTTGTTGCGAAGTTGGCTGTCACTTTAACCCAAAAATCACAGAATTAGGTTTGCGCAAATTAAAAAAAACAACAGAACTGGAAGAGTATATTTTGTCATAATTGCCACTCTTGGTTATGGACTTGGGGTCTTCAACACTGGAGGTCTACTGGGAGTTCTCACCGTCTTCGGCCGAAATGATTGCTTTACTGCCTTGTTGATTTATCCTTGGCTGCGTTCCCACTTTATGTAACTTCACTGGGATTATGAGCGCACTTCCTCTAGATCCTTCTCAGCCGCTTAAGCTACGCAGAGCTCTGTGCTTCACCTCGATTCTACAAGTACTTTTTCTGTACATTACGTGGAGGAAAATCATTTGATCATTACTTGCTTTTCAGCCAAGTGATTTTATAAAAATAGAAAAAGTACATTAATATGCCTTGGCCATTTTTTTGGTAATATTTTCCATTTTCAACCAATCGTGTCGCATCTCCAGATTTTGGCATAGCCATAAGCCTGCAACCAATAAATAAATAGCATCCAAATAAATTAAAAAGAAAAATTGGCAATAATAATTATAAATGAATACAAATAAAGTTAATTTGCGACTGCATATTGTTAGGAAGAACATTCCTGTTAACACAGTAGCTGCAGACTCTCAGACGACAACGGAGACATTCAAAATGAAACCAACAACATTAAGATTTTCAGTCAGGCTTCCCTCTCAACTGTCTTGTCTCGGGTGTAAAGTCATGCTGGGCACCAGCAGTGCATTACATAGAAATTGTGAATTGATGATCACGGCATTTCCTGTCTATTGACGTTGTGTGGTAGTATGATGTCTGAGTATTAGAGTATGTGGTTTTGTACTTTCCCAGTATCCTCCTCTGTTGTGCTGGCTGTGAGCTGTAATACTGGGTTTTCTCTGATTCCAATGGCCCATGTAGGATCTATAATGAGAAATGGAAAGTGAGGAAGCTGGTGTGCTTTACTGTAACAGATGGCCTGCCCAGCCTTCGACCTTAGCAAGGTTAATCAGGTTCTCAAAGTACTGTGCGGCCTTTTATAACAAACAACGTCTTTGTGTGCGTGTGTGTGCGTGTGTGTGTTGTACATGCTACAAAGTGATAAAACATTTTCTGGTTTCTTTTTCTTCTACAGAGTGGGGACATTATTGGGAAGTGAAGACATTTTCTATTGTCCTCACAACTACAATGACAAATCGTGACTCATTAGTTAAGGTTAGGGGTAAGGTTAGAATAAAAGAGTGGGTAAGGTTAGGGTAAGGGTTTGGGCGAGGCATATGTTGCTTTTTGTTAAGATTAGGGAAAGGCTGTCAAGACACAGAGAGAAAGAATGGAAGTCAATGTAATGTCCTCCAAAAATAGAAGTACAAGGACGTGCGTGCATGTGTGTGCACTTGTGCGCTTGTATGAGTGAGTGTGTGCAGTTGTTATTTGTGTGTGGGTGCGCGCATTTATTTTATACATGCGTGCGAGTGTGTGCATGGGGGTGTGGCTGCAGGATTTTAATATGTGTGTTTTTGTGTGTGTGCGCAGGTTGTCGTGCTGAACGTTGACACAGAAGCATACCAGCTGTGCAACTTTCCTCCTACCCTTATGTAAACATACAAACAATAAGATCCTTTGGTATCTGCCTCTGTTTTCCTTGCTTTCTATGGAAGTATCTTGCTTCATTAGCTTTAGGGCATTTAGCGAGTCATTAGGCGTGTTTGCACTGGGTACTTTTTGGAAAGTGGCTGAGCGTTTTGGCTACGCCCACTTTTTAATTCCTCTCGCCCCTCCGTTCCCATCAGGCACTTTAGTAGCGGCTCACCAACGGAGTTGGAGTGTGACGTTAATACTCCCGCGACACTTGCGTGCTTTCATTTCGTTTGGATCCTTCCAGGCTCGTCTGGACCCTTTCCTGCCCCCAGTAGACGAGGACCTCGCAGTCAACCCACTTGTCGGCGGTCTTTCGTTTAACTACTTCCGTTATTCTTTTTCTATTGTTGAATTCGATTCTCTCAAATGTTGCTCTGCTTATTTCTTGGCGATGTTTATGTTGTGGTTTGTGTCGAGTTCTACACACGTCATATCCCGTCTCAACGGTATCCAATCAGCATCGACTTGTGAGAAGTGGCTCAGAAAGCGGCTGAGGAAGTACCTGCCTCAGGTAGGTACTTTCTGACCCGCTTCGTGAGCCGCGTATCGATGAATGTGGGCGGATCTTTGGCGGATCCTCTCTCCCAAGCCACACCCATAGCGGCTCACGAGGGAAAAAAGTACCTAGTGGAAATGCGCCTAATAACATCAGGGGTATTGCCAGGCCTATTGAAGGTGAGCTAATCTCCCAAAATATTCCATGGCCACCCCATTATGTGCATTATTAATTGAATAGTTGTTATTAGTTCAGTTGCTGGGGTAGAGCCTGCCTGACCCGGCCCCTTACTATGTCACCAGGTGCACAGCCAATTATTTATTACAAGCCATTTCAAAATCTTTCCCCTCTTGACATCACACGAGGAAGTCACCAACCAAAGGCAAGATCAACCAAGCAGTCAATCAGATTCACTCCCCCTTGTGATGTCACGAAGGGGATATTTTAAACTGGGCCATAATGGCTAATTAGCTGTGCACCTGGTGGCATAATAAGGGACCTTTAAAGGTTTCGCACCCTATTTGTTATAAGTGTCTAGTGTCACATTCATGGTTTATATGACCTCCTTCTCCATGCAGTGCATATAGAATTTGCAAGAGAGAAAGCGAGATTAAGAAATTGTGTGCACGCATTACGTTTGGTTATCTGCTAGCTCAGATGTCTCATATTTTTAAGTTGGTAACTTGGTTTGAAATGATTGCTTGTCATCTCACTTAAATTAAGTGCTTAACAACAGTGAACTTCTGTGCCTCTCCCCCATTCCGAGCATTCGGCTGGCAGCCGGCAGCTTTATGCCGTCTTAATAGCTTTCGCTTATTGCCTCTCGCTGGTTGTTTTTTTTTGCACTTTTCGCATCCCTTCTCCAGCTTATGATTCAATTTGTAGCTCTTGTTTGTACGTATAAACTGAAACAAACACACAGAGTGCAGATTTAATGGATCTTTTGAGCGTAATAAATCAGCCTGATGTTGAATGGTTGCGTGTGCTGCTAGCATGCTAATGCCGGTGTGTTTGGTTTGCTCTGGCTGTCTTTTACTCATGTAGTCTGTGCTAGCCCTTTCCTTGAGCCTTGCCATCAGTCAGTTCCCCATTAATCCCTTGTGAGCAGACTACCAATGCTCTTTATTCAGCATGACCGGAGTCCTGTCTAAAGTTTTGTGGTTTCTCCAAGACAAAAAAACTGTTAGACACATCAGCAAGGGGCAACTGGGAATGTTGCCCAGGGTCTGGATTGCTGAAAAGTGTTAACCGTTTAGCGTTATCCTGAGACATTATGGGCCCGAAACTCTCGACCTGAAAGCATCCTAGAAAAGCTAGTGCTAACACTGTCTCAGGCCAAAACCTGGCATTTTTGACTCCATTCTGGTAATTTTATGAGAATGGACGATGGCACAACTGTGATGCTGTTGTCAAAAGGGTTGGTCTGAGGCAAATTAATTACTGGTGGGTGTGGTAGGCATATAGTTCCATTAAGGCTAATCAGATCTGCTGCTGTCATCCCTTTTTAAAGCCAGTTTGTTAGTGCCAGGGCAAACTGGCAGTTTCATCATTTCGGGTGCTCGAGGTGAAGTAATGCGGGCATCTGAAAATGTAGCCCATTGTAAACACTGCCCCCTGTTGTTTGGGAGAATAATGGTTTGCCTTGCAGGGAGTATAAAATCTCCAAATATTTGCTCCTTGCGACTCCATGGCAGGTCATATCCATGCGACCATTGACGTGTACATCATAATTTAACCTTAAGTCTTGTTTATAACCAGCAAGTTGAAAACATTGGTTCAGGTTCCTTTCCTGCTTCGCAAGTAACATTTTCTTACTGCACTGGGGAGCGCACCAGATTATTTCACATCACTGGTGGATTTTTAGGCTTATTGAGCGAAGAAGTAAAGGAAATGAGATGTAAGCGTTGTCGGGATTGACTTTTTTGAGGTGAATACCATGAGGTGGTACAATGATCTGTAAACATGGAGTTAATAGCCTACTATTGTCTGAGACCTAGGAGATATTTAATAGTATAATCTTGAGTCTATGCCTGAGAATTTCACCCAACACTGCAAGAGAAGTTTACTATTCATTTATTATTTTTTTGAAGTTAACAGTTCTCCTTGGCTCCAGGGCATGAGAATGCAGCCAAATATATTCACTAAAGCATTTATTTCTGCCCTGTTTTGGCCAAAAAACATTTTGACACCCTCCACTTCCTGTCTTCTCATTGGGCAAACTTCAAATGGCAGGTGCTTGAATGTAACAACGATGAGGTTTTTTTTTTTTTTTTTCTTCTTTTTCCTGGCAAAACATTACCGAATGAGCGCCTATGCAATGACACTCCCCTGACAACGAAGCAGTCGCTTAAATAGTTAATTTCCTTCAGCCTGAGTGTCGACACCTGATAGCATGTCTTGACACAGATTTCTGTGTGCACTTAATTACAGCCAATAAGGCTGTTCTCCCTTTTGGGATTTGCGTTGAAAAGCTGCATTTTCGTATGTGTTTTGGCAGATTTGCTCAAGTGTACTAAACCCCTGCAGAGTGTGTCCTTTCATTGGGAGGTCAAACATTAAAAAGCGGGTTGGTATTCGCTGTGTACTTAACCAGGTACATGCCACTGAACTACTTTCCTTGGCTCATTTCAGGGCTTTGCTGTATTTTTGCTTGAGTTACACCGTGTTTTTGTGGACTGCAAAGCCATAGATGCCACATAATCACCCTCTTAGATGTTGTCATTGAATTGCAATCCAACTAAAGGCATTCCAACAGACTATTCATTTTAGTGGTATTCAGCCTATTGGCTATTAGTTACGGTGCTTTGTTTTCCATTTAAGGAAATTTCTTTCAGCTGGAAAAATACACAAAGCAAAAGGAACAGATATTACTGCCAAAGTTTAACATTATTTTATATATATATATATATATATATATATATATATGTGTGTAATGAATGGTTAAAATTACTTTGCGGTGCTGAATATTTCAGGAGTGGGCAGATAAGTTTTTATGAATGTATCCTGTATCGGTCTTAAGATGGCAATGAAAAATAATTTGTAGTGGTCCATATGATGGTTATTACCGGCGTCTAATTATTGACAATGCAGCCTTTTGGTTTGACGAGTGATGAATACCATCTCATTATGGATTCCAGTTTCAATGCTACATTGGTTCGTAAACAGCATAATTTGATACTTAATGCTGGGGTATGCAATATTTTTGGCATCACCGGGCAAAAATGTCATCATAACCTTTCAGCATTTTGTACTTCAAGTGGTCTTAGACAAAACTAGACAATGTTATGGGCAGTCGAGCGGTGCACGAGTACGATTAGAGCATTATCATGCCTTAATAGGTGAAGTCTGCCTACTCAAACTGATCTCACATCTCTGGAAACTTTCGTGAGATAAAGTGAGCCTATTTCAACCATGCAAAAATAATTGATAAAGATTATTAATTTGGAACTTAACCGCCAAATTGAGTTCTTCATGTTTTAAGTGCATTTGAGGCCAGAGTTGAGTATCGAGATGTTGGACCAGCTGCTGATGATGAATGCATCAATTGCATTATCAAAGCTTTCAGTATAGCAGTTCAAGCCTTTGAGGCCTGCCACCGGTGTGGAGTCAGATTTCAGCTGATCAGCGATGTCATATTAATGTAAGTCGTTGCTTGTTTATTTTTATTGGGCGAGGCTGAATGCTCCCATGAGGTGGTTTCCATATCAAAGTTTGCCTTGTGCATTTGGCTTTCCCCTTGAGTTGCTTCTCTAATAAATAGCCCACAGAAAATGATACCTGTTATGATTTGGTGTTCCAAGCTTTACCTATTGACAGATTGCAATGAACAAACCTTAATGTTGTGCCTGACTACCAGTGAACCTACTATATCTAAAATATATATCTACACCGTCTATAATTCATTCATTCTTTATCAATTCCCTGCTATTCCTCGGAATAATTTTATCAAAACGATGGTTGCTGAAATGTTAGAATGGTTGAAAGTCAGTGTTAGTCTGGTGTTTTTGTCTTTAAAAAAAAAAAAATTCATTTCTGAAAAAGTTGGGTTGATATGGGGGAAAAACTACTTTGTAGACATCCTTAACCAGTATTATAAACTGTTCAAAGACAAGATGTTTAATATTACTTGCCTTTAATTTGTGTTTACCACTGTGTTGCATCACCTTTCATTTTAACAGCCTTCAAAGTGATCGTTTGGGGTAACTGAGGACGGCAGTTGATCCCGTTTTAAAGGTTTTTTTTCTCTTGACGTACATTTTCAGTCGATCTCACGCCCGTGGCCTTTTCACATATTTTGTACTTTTGACAATGCGCCGTTGATCATGTAAAATATGAATTCTGTTGCTTTTCAATTTAATCAAACATGTCAAAGATGATTGACACGTCACCATTTTCTTTTTAATTTGCATTTTCCATCCTGTCCAAACATTTTTTGAGACATGGGGCTTTTGACTGGCTTTGTGGGATTTTTGTAGCCCCCAGACGAAGTGAGGCGGCTACGATGGATTCACGCTCGTCGTCTCCGCCGCCGCCGCCGCGTCCGTAGACGCTTCCTCGTGGACGCTGTACAGGCTGACATTTTTGACCGATTACCTTCATATTTAGTACGGAGTGTTTTACACTCAAGTCATGGGACCTATCGATTTTGGTTGCCATGGCGACAGTATTGGCCGACTAATGCGCATAAAAGGGGAGAAGTGGGCTTTCGGGGGCTACACCCATGCGATTGTGAACAACCGGTTATATTTAAAAAAAACTATTTTCTGCCCACAACTTTACAAGCAACATTATTTCGATTTAGCTCAGCCTGTCGGTCTATAAAAAACCCGGCGTACAGAGGAACGTTTGGCAAAAGACGGAAGCGCTTAAGGGCCATTAACACTGTCACTGCCATCTGAAATCCTATACTTCTCCTATTGGTTTGATACCTACCCAAATCCGTAAAATGCTTTATACTCTCTCTGGCAGATAATCACTCACATCTTTGAATTTGAGTGTGTAGTACATTTATTTGATTAGGCCCTGGCTCCCGTCCTCACAGTTTTGGCTGGGCATTCCCGCACGAAGGTTTGTAATTGATTATATTATCGCCCACAGATTGGATGCTTCAGTTAACCAGAATGTAGTTTACAGAGAGTGTGTGTTTTTTTTTCCCCGTGTGGCAGCAGTGAAGTCAGAAAAAAAGGCAGAAGAAGACTGATTGTAAGATGGTACTCCAACACACTGCTTCATGCGCAGACTTCTGATTGAGTGTCGGACATTTTGTGGATGATTGTTCTTCGAAGGCTGCTGTAAAACAGCCTGCTGACTGACTGGGTTTTGCCAGCTTTCCTGCTCTTACCTCAACTTGAGCTTTTAGCCATGAATTTGACCCCCTACCACTTTATGGGTCCCCAACAGCTTCCCAGCCATGCTACTGTAAATTTAAATAATAATCATATTTATGTACAGTGAGGGTCATCATGTATTTGACCGTGATACATTTTTATCCCCCCGGCATATAATGCGGGGGGGATATAGCGATCAGTGTGTCCGTCCGTCCGTCCGTCCGTCCGTCTGTAATAAAATCGTTTCCGGACCAGAACTCGAAAACTGTACCACTTAAAAACACCAAATTCGGTATGGAGCTTCTCCTTACGGTCTAGTTGTGCCTTTTGGGGGTTTCGGTCCGTCCGTCTGTCCTCACAACCTGTAGGTTACACAACCTACAGCCGGGGGGATCCGCCATTGCCAGATGGCTCTTGTTTTATTTTGGCTCTGTATTCTTGCAGTTTAAGTTCATAAAGGATACATACTGTGACAGTGAGGCTGGAGCATAAACTCGGGGTTAATTTGAGCCTGTTTTTCATCTACTCGGTGGTATGCGATTTTGAGCACCGCAGTCGTTCCTTTTGTTAACGCCCCGCATTTATTTGCCCATTTTTACACCTTGAATGTGCCAATAAACTTTCTTTAAAAAAATAAAAAACTAAGTAACATTCTTTATTAATGTTTTCAAAATACAGACAAGCACCTTAACAAAAACAAAATGAAAAAGTCAATTGTGCTACCATGAAGTGGCAGTATTGGTAATGAAGTTGACCCAGCCTCTTTGGACTGATCGCTCCTTTTATCATCCCCACTTGCGGCGAATACGCAGCGCATGAATGTGTTGAAATTTTGAATGACGAACCACCGTATTCGACGGATCTTGAAAAAGGGCGCAATAGTCCTTCTATGTGTCGTATACTGTACAGGGGCAATTGGGCCCCAAGTGTCTTTCACAGCACCGGAAATTCTAACAACATTGAAGATTACTTTGAGGGTAGAGCTGATATTTACACACGAACACTCATGAATAGGGATTTATTACTTCCAGTGAAGTATATTACGATGAGCATAGTTTTCAATGTATCATGAAAGAGTCTGTGCTGATTCTCCTGTGCAAAACATAGCGCTATTGGATTTCCCTGAGACCCTTCCAGAATGGGAACATAATGACTGATTAATGTGTCAACGTAAATCGCTTTACTGATCCTGTTTTAATACTTACAAAGCTGGTAGGGGTGGTTAAAAAGGCCACCTAGACCCTTGAACCATAGCTGCAGATGGCGCAATATCAAGTTCAGGTGATGAGTATAAGGGAAGATTAATGGTGATAATATCTGGAGGTCAGACAAAAGACTCATAAATTAGAGTTAAATAAAGTCGATTGCAGGCAGCCAATTACTGCTCAAATGACCCTGCTCATTGGAAGTTCAGTTAATGACTCAAACAAAAATTTTGTGACTCTCCTTTGTATGATTTGAGATTGCATTCATTGGTTTGGCCTTCATTGAATAGTATTTGCCAACACCATATGGGGATGAAGCTGTTGGGCAGAGTGATCGGAACTCCTGTGATGTCACTTCCTGTATGACTGTGTATGGTCCTGTTCCCCTATTAACAGCCCTCGAGAGCCAAGATCTGCTCGTCATCCACCGTTGCTTTGCTGGGAATCAGGTGTGATGACTAGTTTGGCCAATTGGTAGCGCTAATTGCTGGCTGAATGGCTTGGAAGGAAAGAAAATCAAAGCTAGATTTGGATTCTAACCCCTGGTTTGGGTGCTGTTCGTTGTTGGCCAAGGGCCAAGGATTGACACTTGCTGATAAGCTGGCGAACTCTTGGGTTTATCGGTGGTATTGTTGCCAATTAAGCCTCTGGTGCCAGAAAGCAAATTTCCACATTGAAGTCCTTCAAAACTATGACTTGACTGGGGCGGGGAGGTGATTAATCAATATTCAACAATGGTTTTACATTCTAAAATTACTTATACCACACTAATTACCCTCCATAAGTCGATTATTATCCCCAGTCACTAAGTGGGACCGGGGGGATATTGGATTGGGGTCCGTCCGTCCGTGCGTGCGTCTGTTCGGGACACATTAGGGACAACATTTCTCTGAAACTATTATACATAGATGCATTACATTTTATTTGCTTACTAAGCTGCTCATGATCTACATTGAGTACGAAAATGGATGTCAAAGCTTATTTTTTACGGAGTTATGGTCCTTGGGGAATAGTGATGACACTGTCATCTTGTTTATTTCAATTCTCTCAAAGTGACAGAAGTGATTGTTCCTATTCAGTTTTTATCATCTCTCATTTTTTATCATCTCTCCCCGTGTTTCAGGGCTCGAATTTCACGGCCGTCGATGCCCTACCTGTTTGCTGCCTACCTATAAAAGCCCCAGTTTACGGCAGTAGAATGGCGAGCCCTTTCCCCGCATTGCCGTAAGTGCCCCTCGGCCAAAACACGTACCCAAAATAAATAAATCGCACAGCATTTCCCGTTTTTACCAGTGGCGGTTCGTCGGCCGTTACAAAGGGAAGCCAAAACCTCGCCCTTCAAAGCTTAATGACTTAAACCTTTCGCAGTTTACTTTTCTTGATCAGCAGTTGCTCATACGAATTGGTAGGAGGACAGTCAAATTTATTTTCGATAGCAAATGACGATGCAAATTATCAATACGTCTTTATAAATTAGTTTGCGAGGCTTCTTTCACAAGAAGCCACGAGAATCAGTTTTCTACAATCATAATATAAGTAAAGAATGCGATTTTGCACAGCTTATTCCTCAATGAGCCTCACTAATCAATTTGCGAATCTATGCCGTTTCATAAGCTACCTGAGTGCGGAATTTATAAAGACGTTGGCCTATGGTAATTTACATCGTGATTTATGCGTGAAAGAATACCCCTCAATTTTGTGGTGCAATGTGTAACAAGTCTATCGAAAATAAATTTGACTGTCCTTTTACGAATTCGTATGAGCAACTGCTGATCAGGAAAAGTAAACTGCGAAAGGTTTAAGTCATTAAGCTTTGAAAAGCGAGGTTTTGGCTTCCCTTTGTTATGGCCGACGAATCGCCACTGCCCAGCAAACACGAGACGTCTGCCCAACGTGCAGATGACATTTATAACTCGATACAGACATGATCTACACATCAGGCAGGCGTCTCATGTTTGCTGGGTGGTTTTTACAACTGTCTTTTTCGCCCTTTACTTGCGATCGTGGGTGCAGAATTCTTCTTGAATAATGTATGTATCCCCTCTGTTTTTAACTCTGATCCCGAAGCCGACAGGTGAAAGGAAAAAAAAAAAAAAAGCCGAATTACAGCCGGCAGCCGCAATGTGTGGCAAACTGACGAAGTTATGGAGGTTCTGAAATTCTCTTATCGGTTGCGTGTTGTGTGTTGATAAAGCTTGGGAAGTGGTCATTTTAGCCGGTATTTAGCGCTGCTGTCAGTGTGAGTGTTGGAATGACAGGAGAAAGTCCGAATTTCGCGGGTGGCAGAAGATGGACAAAATGGCTAAATATGATTACTTTTTTCATGACCCGGTGTTTGATTGGAATCTCTTTTGCTTGTACTTGTCCCAGTGCAATACTGAGCCAATTTCCAAGGCAGCAAGCGGGGAAAAATAGGGGAAACATTTTCGTGTAAGAATGGTTTTGATTTGCTTCGCGCACGCTGATTGGTCACTTTGTGCGGAACATCTGAGACTACGGACCTTTACTTTCTATTAGCTAAAGTGATCACCTTAAGCTCCATATTGGATTTGCTGCTGTGCCCCCGAGGTAGTGGCAGACTTTGCTGTGGTGCCCCTTACATGGAGGCACATTTGCCGTAGTGTCAGTATATTTTCAGCTTGGACCGCAGCAACTTTTGCCGCGCCCCTTATCACCTGTAGTTCGAGGCCTGCTGTTTGCTTGTTCTGATGCCGAAAAGTCCCATCGTCCGACATGGCTGCCCCCATCAATGAGCATACAGTGCCACTGAGCCGCTCCAATCAGTCTTCATTGAATCAATCATACGGAGCTTTCTCCATTTCTTAATCTTGATGGGCTCATGTTATGTGTCAGTGTTCTAGGAAGTGGTGCGAAGAGATTAAACTTAAGCGTCTTTGGTGCTGGCAACGCTCCGCCCAAGCTAAACAAGATAAGGGACCAGCTGGTTGCTCATTAACTTTTCAAAAAGACATTGTGATCGTTGGCCCTCGCTGTTACGTAAACCCAACAACACCACCACGCCGATCTACGAATGGAAAAAGCGAAATGAACACAGCTTCGCTGCTCTGTCATTTATACAGTGACTCTCTCTCTCTCTCTCTCTTTCTCACGTCCACTGAGCAGATGAAGGCTCTCTCCATTTTTGTCCCTTTAGTCCATCATTGCAAAGAGTAATATGGCAATTTTCACCCTGCTAATTTTTAATGCTAGTTGGGCTCTCTACATGAGAAGGCAGCACTGCTGATATCTATAGCCTGAGGAGATCTTTGCTAGCCTTCAGTTTTCCATACCTTACAATGCATGGGGAAATACTGCTAGCATTCTCCTTCCTCAGGGCATGACTAATGCGGAGACGATGGCTTCTCATTGTCTTCGTCCCGTATGCATTCACGCACATTCAAACAATTATTAAATCACGTGGGAGTCACACGATAGGGACGTAACGGAGAAATGCATTGTGTTGTGAAATTTCACGAGCTTCTAGTGTTCCTGTAGGAAGTGAGTTTGACTGCTCCATTGCAACTGTCTAAATATCTAAACATTCCTTTCGCGTGATATTGAAGTATGAGCAATTCCCTCCTGGCGCAATGGAAACTAAATAGACCAGTTGTTGCGCTTTGTGACGGAAATAAATTCTGTTATTTGGAGTCCCGGGTGGAGTTGTATGTTTGCCAAGATGCAGTTTGACACTATGTACTGAAACTCTGCCATAAAGATAAGCTCTTTGACTCCTGTAAGATGGCAGTCTTCTGACCGCATGAACACCTGAGTCCTATTCAGGGCAATGTCAAGTTAGCGTTTTGTAAAATTGGCAGTTGAGCTGGAGCGCACGGACTGTGACTGAAGGGCAGACTCTACATTTGAGCCAAATTGTGGCAGTTAAAAGCGTACATTTTCTAATACAATGAGAACTCTTGCGCTGGCTTTCGCCTTTACGCACATTGTAAACTGTGTATGTTTTAAGAGATGAAATCGAACTCGTTTAACCCTCCTGTTATGTTCTGGGTCAACTTAATGTTCAATGTCTGTAAAAATATTGTTAAGATACTTTTTATTGCTACATTTTTTCCCCCCTAATTTTATGAGTAAAACATGAATTTAACTCAAAAGAATTATTATAGGTTCTGTACACATATTGTAAGCATCTGTGTTGTTCTGGTCATTTTGAATCGAGGATCAATTATAACATAACCATCATTTAAACTCATTTTTGAAGCGATGCCTAAGACTGAGGGCACGTTCAAATTAATTTCACATTTTTGCGATAATCATGTAAAATCAACGCTTGATTTGTAAGAGGAGGATGGGGCGGTTGTGTTTTATTTAATTGGCTATTAAAATGGTCAGTAGAAAGGCATAAATGAGCTGGAAGGAGATTGGGTAACACTTTCAGTTAAAAACTTCGATCACACTTTAGATCAGTGGTTCCCAAACTTTTTCTGCTGGGCCCCCCTTTGGTACATAAAAAAATTTTTGCGCCCCCCCCAAAAAAATAGGTAATACATACGCACATTTTGTTTTCAGAGACCATTGCAGTTTATTTCACTCATTGTAATTTATATAAACCTCAACCTTTTTGGAAAAAATGTAAGTAAACGGTCATAAACTGTAGATTGTCATAAACTAAAACTAGGCTACTTTTAGAATTGGAAAAAGCAAAATAACAAACAACCACGGTGTAATTATTTTAAGTGTAACTGTTTTCAAGCACCTTAACTGTGTAATTATGTTCAGTGTAACAGGTTTAATATACAACAACATTGCTATTTATGCATTTTCCGGACACCAACAGAAACTTACTTGCATACAGCCAATCAGCAACCTTGTGCGGACCGCTGAAGGAGTGTTACATTTTCCTCTCTTCACTGGCCTCGCACTTTTAAGTTAAAATACGTTAACCGAGATCGTGTCAGCTTATTCTAGAAAATATGAATGCTCTGCACAGATGATTTTTGTCCAGCCTAGCTGGGAACATTAAAAATGATTGGCACGTTTGGAAACGGCCACAGTTATTTTCCAATTAAGGACACGAAAATTTAATAATGCAAAATCTCTTTTAAAGTATAAAATCATTAGGCTGTATCACACTCCTCTGCCTGAGTATAGCCGTCTACTTAAAATTATGTTTCTATGATGCAGAAAGACAGCGAAGTACGAAAAAAAATTAATGAACACCACTTGCCGAACCTGCCAATATGTTTGTAACGTTCAGTTGGTGGGCTAGATAAAAATAATCTGTCGGCATACAGAGCATTCATATTATCGAGAATAAGATGACGCAATCTCGGTTATTTCTGCTTTGTATCCATCGGATTTTGTTCGGTGTCACTTACCATTTTATTATCAATATGCCAGATCAGTGCAGGATAAAAAGCGGCGAGTTGGGTATCGCGAGACTACATTACCGGCTTCAAATATTTGAACAGCTACATTCATAAATTATTTATGAAAATGGCAGGCTAGATGAATGATTTGGCGAACAGTTATGTTGAGAGTAAGGCAGGCATTTACGATGTAATCGCAGAATTCTGGGCAGCGAATGGACTGTATGCAAATGATTTTCTGTTGGTGTCCGGAACTCCCGCACCCCACGCCCCCCCTGCAATTGCTCTGCGCCCCCCCTAGGGGGCGCGCCCCCCACTTTGGGAACCACTGCTTTAGATGAAGTGTTGCTCATTAAGGCTTCATACAGCATGTATAATGCCTTCCTAAATGCGACATAATGCCTTCATAAATCATACGCAAATGTCATGGTTTGTAAAGGGTGAAATAACACATCCTTATTCAGCCTGCGATGCAGATGTCACATAACTGACAACATCACTTAACTAGTGTTTAAATACTATAAAGGGTGACATCATCAGCTAAGTGACATTGTCATTGTCACATCTGGCATCACATGCTGTTAAGGATGTTATTTCACCCTTTATCAAGCATGAAATTTGCTTACGTATGATTTATGAAGACATTTTGTCTCATTTTTGAAAGCATTATACATGCTGTATGAAGCCTTTATGAGCAACACTTCATCTAAAGGGCGACCCAAACTACTTATGCAGTTTTTCATTCAGGGATCAAACTGGCCTCAAGCCAAAAATGGTGTATTAATTTGAACATAATAGGAGGGTTATGGCAGTACCGCATTTCAGTACTGAACAGGATTCCTCAGATTTTAAAGCAGGGCCTCGTGCCTGCTGTAGGGACAGAGGTATGACTCACTTTTGTGGATTGATTGAATTGTCCTCAGTTGGTAAGGCCATCCCGCCCTGCTACCCCCACTCTGACCCACATAGTAACGCCAGCTGCATCAATCATTCATGTCCGCCGCCCGACATGACGGCCAGGGGTCTGTTTACCCCGCTGTCATTAGCGCAAGTCTCCTCCGCTTCCTCTCGGAGACGATTGAGGAGTTGGCAGTTTGTCCGGCCCAGTCAGACCTGCAGTTGATTGGCCTTCGCGCACATTTCACGCTTCTTCACAGAGCTGGCGCCCACTCACTTTCCCTTCAAGATTTACAAGTTAGCTGATGGAGAGCCTAGCCCCCGTAAGACTGTAAATTTGTTGAATTGCTTTTTAATCCTTAATTTAGGAATTATATACGTACTAATTTTTTCAGTTACCTTATCTTTGCTCGCTGTAGGTGTTGTCTACTGCCTGTATGTGAAAATGACCTGAATATCAGATGTGATATCTGCGACTTTTTTTCAAATTGCCTTTTTTTTGTAAAGAACTGTGAGATATTAGATCATAGATGGCATTTATCGCAAGCACTTCAATATAGTGCTGATTAAGTGAATGTTTTGTGTGTGTATAGTTTCACTTATGAACAGTGTTGGGTAGTCAGGAGCGCGGCTTCCCATTTTTGGGGGCGCATGCCACGACAACAACAGCGCCCCCCCAAACACCTACACCCAGTGTTCTCCACTTAATTTTTCAATGACCGGGCGGGAGGTGTCGTTCTTTTGCAAGCGCGTGCTGCACGTTTCATTTTGTTGAGCGGGAGGGGGGACACGTGGTTTATTTTGTTGAGGGGGGGTGTGTTATATATTGCAAAATTTTGTCAATATCATGATCTCATATCCTCATCTTCTTGCGTCCAATTGTTTTGGCACCCCCCTTTTGCGTAGCGCCCCTATGCACCGCAAATATTGCATACCCACTTTTTGCGCCACTGGGGGTAGTTACTCTGAAAAAGTAATGCATTACACATTACTAGTTACTTTTAAAAAAAAAAAAGTAATCCCTTACTTAACGGTGCACTATGCAAGTTTCTTTATTTTCTGCGCGATTATATTTTTGTCTCAATTCACCGACATCTCTCCACGATCCGCTTGCTGCCTGCCCTTGAATTCACTGTAAATAAAAAATAATAATAAAAAATCCAGGCTCTGGAGACCGCACAGGGATCACAAAATGCACATAAACACAAGAGGCACAGGCTGTGCCCCATAACATCACAAACCGTTCCAGCCAATCACCGACAAGAGTTGAGTTGCGGAAGCATGGGAGGGAGGGGCGAGGTACTTCTGTTTTGTTTGAATTCGAATGTCAACAGAAGTGATGTCAACAAACTTGCATAGTGCACCTTTAATCACTCACTGCTGAAAGTAAATAGTTACACTACTAGTTACATTACTTTTGGATTACTGAGCACCATTATCTGAAATTACCCATAGCTTAATTAATTAACCATGTCATATTAAAACCTGGCATATGTTCACATCAGAACAAATCTCTATTCTAGTAAGGAGGACGCACACAAGGTCTCTTTTCATGCTGTTTAATACACCAAAGCCAACAATAAAGTTGTAAAACTCAGCCCAAACTGCACTTCACAGACAAGAAAGTAAAGTACAAGGCTACAGCACTGGCATAAACACGGAGGTTTGAATTGTTTTTCTGTCCTCGGTCTCAGTTGCCAATATACTCGAAAGGAAGAGGAAGATGATGACAACAATTTTCTGGCCTCACTTCCTGCCAAAAGTTGAAAAATTTAATGAACCACAAATAACTAGATAATTTATTGGTTAGTAACTGTAATGCGATTACGTAGGTTGTCAAAGTAATGTGTTACGTTACTGCATTACTGATAAATGTAATCTGATTTCAGTAATTAGTTACTTTGTAATGTGTTACCCCCAACACTGCTTATGAATCAGTGATGCAACCTGATGTTGCCTAATTTCTTTGTCTGTAGGACACAACCAGTACTACCCTCCTTTTTCTATCATAGCATCAAAGACAAGGCTTCATGAACAGCTGTTGCCTGTGGGCTGGGCGCGCACGCAGTGACCTTAGAATAGTTTTCCTTTAGCGGTGGTAATGCTCTCCATTTTGCATTGTGAATTCCAGGCCTAAACAAACAGACATTCGGCTAGTGGGGCGCATGCTTGTTGTAGCAGTACTATATGTTGAAGGTGTGAAAGGTCTGCTGTAGACTCAGCTTTTCATAACTGAAAATTCTAGCCAAAACTAATCAAAGCTGGCTAAGCTAGTCTTGGCACTGTTTTCAAAAGCCTGTGTAGCCAGCTGGTGAAAAATCTCCAAAACTCCTTTATTTGTGAAAAGGCGGACATATTATCTGACAGTATATTTAATAAACAAACAAATACCCCAGCCTTTACATTGCCCACATTCAACCTTTTCTCCCACAAGCACGAAACAGGAAGTGCATAATCAGGTACAAGAAATTGAGCAGAACAATGCCAACATCGTGCCACATGAGGAACTAAATTAAAAAAAAAAGAAGGAATAGAGCGGGTCTGTCAGAGTGGATTCAGAACTGGTTATGGGACAGAACACTGAGAGTTGTATTTGGAGGGATCTTATCTGAGCAAGGTACTGGGGTGAACTGCATCCACTGCTATACCTCATTTTCTTGAATGACCTTGACAGGCATTTTCAATGCTCAGTAGTTATAAACACAGATGACACAAAATTTGGACCTTTTGTTCACGGATAGGACTCGGCCGAGGTGATACAAGAGGATTTGGACTCAATACAGCAGTGGGTAAATACCTGGTAAATGAAATGTAATACAGCTAAATGTTAAGTTATACTTATGGGAAATGAAAGCATTAAGCTGGGCTGCAGTATACAAGGTGGAAATATTGGAATTTACTCAAGTTTTAAAGGGGGCGGGAATGATGGTTTTTGAAGCCTTTCTGGTTTCCGTCATGCTGCTGTAGCTGTTAAAAAAAGCCGATAAGATACTGGGTACGTATCAAAGCTATACTTTTGAGCGGTGCTATACAAATTACTAGCGAACCTAATTGGGCTGAACGGCCTGTTCTCGCCACTTGTGATGTTGTGTTGTGTTGTGTTGAAGGACAGTGAGGAATCCTGCAAGACCGAACGGCTTGTTTTTTGCAATCTCTCGTGTCGGCTAGTTATCCTTTCAACACAACACAAACAAAGAACAAAGAGGAACCTCTAGGTCTGTAATAAGCCGGCTTTTAAAGGGCAGTCGGTCTGAATACTTTATTGCTTTATTCCACTGTGTTGTTTTACGAGGCTCAAAAAAACAGTCCTCAATAAATCACCAAGTTTGCAACACATGGAGCTTATTTGTTTTATAATGAACTTGTTTCTGAAGTGTGCAATGTAGCTCAGTTTGCGGTGCAGGAAATGGTGGTTGCGGTGGTGCTCCTGCCCCAGCTCATGCAACCACCATTTTCCCCATGGAGCATCAAGAACTACGAAGGGTAGGTGAGGGGTATTTTATGGAGGCTTTAAAGGGACTATGCTAGGGTTGGTGGGTAGGGAATAAAATTTTATCACATATTTTTCATCTCGGATGATGGAAATATGCATCTCGGTGCATAATTTTTACCCCTCAGCCCTCAAGGCTGATGGGGTATTGCTATCCTTCGTGCGGTTGGGCGGGCGGGCGGTGGGCGGGCGTCTCCAAAAACTTCGACATCGGGCTGAGGGGTATTCCGTGCATTGCACGCCTATTTTTCTCATTATTTCAACAGAGCTTGTCAGAGGAGTTCAAATTTCCAATAAGAATGAGGGTTTTGGCCTGATTGGCAAACTCAGTCAGCTGGCCTGAACCAACTTCATACCAGCCCTGGGCTCAGCCAAGCGGTCTTGACAAATTTAACCATTTGTAGCTCGCCGGGACGAATGTCCGGAGAGCTATTGTCGTACCTCCGGCGTCCGCGTCCGTCCGCAGGCAGAAAAACTTTAACCTTGCCCCCCGGCGAGCTTTGTTGTCTTTCTGACAACTCTTGTTGTTTTTGCACTGATTCTGGAATATAAACATCAAAACTTTGTGTTTGCTGGTATAGACAGTGTGGCCTAATTACCTCCACCAATGAAGTTGGGGCAGAGGTTATGTTTTCGCCCCTGTTTGTTTGTCTGTCTGTGAACAAAATAACTCAAAAAGTAATGCACAGATTTATCTGAAATTGTGTGGGTGCTTTGCTACTACAACAAGGAGGGACCCTATTGATTTTCACTGCGATCAGTCAAGCAATATGGCCGCCACGGCAGCCATCTTGAAATCGTATGACACGCAATAACTCAACTTTGCTCCCACTCATGAAGATTTGGATTGTGCTGCCTTGGCGGAGATTCGTACTCGAGTGCCTCTAGTTCTTATTGTGGTACAAATTTCTCTCAGTATTTAGTTTATGCTGACGTATCGCCAATTCCTGGACATCATCGCCTACTGTTTCTGTGGTCGATTCTCAGTGGTTAGAACAGTGCAGATCTCCTGCTAAACCTGTTTTCCCTAGAATGCCCTTCTGGTAACTCCAGCGAGTGAGGATTTATGCCTGATGCACATAATATTGTCCTTGGTAACTTGCCCCGGCCAGTCTTCCACTGGCACAAGCACTATGGATGTTTTTCTTTTAACCTTGAATTTAATCAAGAATGTCCACAATATTGTGTGTACGCAGTAAGCATATTTCTGTTTCAGTTTTCATTTTTATTCATATTGAGCTTGTACTGCTGGACTGTCATGTAGACCTCTCTAAATTCTGCAGTCTGCTTAATATTCTTCTGTGAAATTCTGACATTATTTCCTCTTATTCACACTGTTTTGGGTCCTTGGAGACCATTTATTCTCGTAATTGTTTTGGCTGTGAATGTAACATTAGGCTCTAAGATAAAATGGCTTTATTTACTGGACTTAGTAGGAGATTTAACTACAGTGGTTGATGTGAATTCAGCTTCGATGTTACTGTTCTTTAGAATGAGCTTGAAGGTCAGCAAGAATCGGGTAAATTTATCATCTCCCCCGCCACGAACCGGTGCGGGGGATATAGTGTTTAGTTTTGTCCGTCCGTCCTTTCCGTCAGTCCGTCTATCACACTTTCAATGGAGACAAGTTACACGGGTCAAATTTTGTATAGACTAGTCCTGATCTAAATGGATGTCGTAGCATCTTTATTTACAGAGTTATGGCCCTTGGCTGTGGCGGCGGAAAGTGATGACACTGTCCTCTTGTTTTTGAATTGTTTTTGCAACGATAACAAAACGAGGAAGTCTTGCTGCTTAAACGCTGGATTTCTGTCTGTAAAGCTTGCCTATTTTTGGCTGCCTGCTGTAGCATCTTCAAAAATGGCAAATTCCCAATGATTTCAGCTTCCAGCTGGGTCCTGCCTAGTACTATAATTGCTGCTCTCAATCTGCAACAAGGCTTAAAGCAGCCAGAGCTGAGCTATTGGCTTGTACTGCTGCTGGATCCTGTGTGGCTCTTCCGTGTTATGTTTTCTCCATTTCCCATCATGCTTTGTGATGGCCTCACTGCCACTCCTGTGGTAGCCTGACCTGTTCCTTACTGGGGTCTGATTGTCTCGCAGTGGCATCTTGGTTGAAATGGTGTATGTTTTGCGTTCAAATGCCTTTCTGCTATCGACCGGGCCTACCTGGGTTATCTGAACAAATGGAAGAGAAGTGCTAGCACCGTCCAATTGCACCAGGCAAGAACAATTGAAAAGTATTTCAATCTTAAACGGACGCAATTTGAATCCAGGCCTGTTCCTCGATATGGACTCCTCCTGGTTCTCTGGGTAGGCCGTCCTGTAAAGGAGCGACAGAGAGGCTGGACCCACAGGCTGAATTTGAAGCAGTACTGATGCGATAGAGTCAAATGTCATGGGAGAATTGATACCTATACAGCTAGAGGAGTGACACTGTAGCAAGATGTGCCATCATTTTGGAAAGACCCTCCCCTCTCTTTTAGCGAGTGTTGTGATTACAACTAAAATGGCCGGGAATCAAAGCGCGGCAGTCATTTATTTTTATGGACATTTTCATCAATATAAATAGCACAGAGCTGTGGCTGCGTTCCATATCTCGCTGGCTTATCACCACAGCTTTGAATTATAAAAACACTCCAAGGCTTCGTGACCGCGGAAAATACCGGAGGTGTGTATTTCACCTTCACGTGGAAGCAAGTGTGAGAGGAATGCATTTGTTAGCGAGGAGCAAACAGCCCTAAGGTTATGTTTTTTCCTATCTATGCACGGTAAATGTCATAAAGAGTGTTTTGTTGAAGGTTGCGCAGCTCGACAGCAAGCAGGTCTTTTTGATGCTCAATGTGAACGTTGTTTTCAATTTTTGCAACCTTTTGAACAAACCTCTATGGGGTTAGTATTAGCGCTAGCATCACACTTGATCATGAGGCCTACGTGCCAACCAAACTCCCGCCCCCCGCGTAGAGCAAATGATGTTCCCCATTTCATGATGAAAAACCGAAGTTAGCTATTGTTATCCTGAAAGATTGGCACGCGTGATGAATTCCGGGTAAACACAGCCCGAGGACGGAGCCGCGTTGAAGCACCCTGGGAAAAGTAATCACGGAGCTCAACTGCACATACAGCGGAGCTATGCTAATGTCCAATTTCATATCCCTGGGTTATTCAGACTACTGTTGCCAGACCAGCTTCATTTCACATCGACTCCAGGCTCTTGCCAGGACCTTATAAATTACATCAGGGATTCCTTTGTGCCTCCGGGCTTTTAATTTCTCCAGCCTCCTCCATGCGAGATTGTTTAAGGCATTCCCCAGCGATCGCCGGGCTGGTTTCAATCATCTTTTAATGACTCCAGATGATATAATGATCTGGCGTTACTGTGGGACCACAGGAAAGAGGGCGTCTCCAGTGGAAACCGAGGCTCTGGGGGGTAAAACGTTAGCACGTGTTTTGAATGCTGGGGAAGTGGAGGAACACATTCCTCTTTCACCCGATTGGCTGGAATATCTGTTTGGAGGACACGACTTTGGACGACCGCTTTAGGCCAGTTGTTCAACAAGATTCGGCCACAATGGTAATCGGCCACTGATAAAATGGAGCTGCTGAACTGTGCCTTTGGTTATTGTAATGAAGCGACTGCTTACGGTGGTGTGAGCAAAATTATTTGGACGGCGACAGAATTTTAAGGGCTACCTCCTTCAGGGTGTCTGTACAGATGTTCAGTGCGCCAACAGTCAAAAGTTCCAGGTCACGGCTCGGCCAAAATTTTCAAGCACGTTAGAGATGGAAAAATAAATTAATGTCCGAGCACTTGTGTTCAGCAACCTAATTAAAAGCGTATTCATTTTCTTTGTCTAATTTGATCTGTTTAAAATGTGGTAACCTAAAATTGTTTAGAATATAAAAGAAAGCATGGCACTTCCAAGTGTCTTTAATTCTTCCTGCCGTGCATGAATATTTCTTTCAAGATGAGGTTTAAGAGAGTAAGCAGTGGCGGAAGTTTAGCTAATTAAGACCACGTAACGGCTTGTGGAATAACATACCGCTTGCCTCTGTGGTTGAGGAGGAAGCTGTCAGGAGTTACAGTCACCAAGCTAGCCTCGGGTATTTTGGGGAGGTTCTGTAACTTGAATCCTTTTATTTGACTGGTTGACTCCTGCTCTTTTCCCCTTGGGATTGAATTAATCAATGGATGTTCTGTTTTGTTGCCGTATCCATGTCTCCCTTCCATACATTGCTCTGTGTCTGCTGACTGTTTCTTGGGTGAGAAATTCTCGCTCATTTGTCTGTCCGTTTGGCACACGGCCACAGCATCGAGTTGGCGAGCCTTGGTCAGGAGCCAGTGAGACTGGTGTTGTCTGACTAGGTTGCTGGTGGATTGTTGAATAGGGTGGGTGTTCGGGAAGTGCAGGTTTGTAAGCAATTCCCGCACAGTTCAGTTTGAACAGATTTAAATGACACCAGATTGAACTGTTGCCAGTTCGTTTTGTGGGAATTTCTGTTTATGGCGTGGGCCCTGTAGGAAGTGCAAACTTTTAAATGTTTGCTGCTCGTGGTCCACTTTAGTACTTCTCTGTGTTAGCCGTCTTAGCAAAAACATTTCAGAGTTTGGATCAATTTAAAGCCATCTAGGTGATGTTATAGTAGACTGAGATTGAGAGTATCATCAGAAATGAGAGGATTCTGGTTGTTTGTTTGACAAGTCCTTCCATAATCCAGGCTTTGCTGTGTCAGCTAGAAGATTTGAGAACCTTCTACTTTGACAGATGATGGGGCAGAGCTTGTCCGTTTTGAGCAATGAATCCCCCCCCTTCAAGTACCTTAATTAAAATTCAGGCCTTCAGGACACACATTTCTATAGGTCTTGCTGCTGTATTGACAATGAATGGCAGCCATTAAGCGTGACGGCAGGCTATAAACAAAATGGCTGCATTTTTCACTTCAGGGGAGACACTTGACTTGATTTACCGACAGTGCAGGTATCTGAGGTAGAGCCGCATTATTCAAGGCTGCAGTTAGACGGTAAATGTTTTCCCGTGGCGGTCTAGCCTTTGAGCCGCTATGGAGCTGTTTTCGCGCTTCAATTAGCTTTGAGGGCGTTTTCTATTCAGCGTTCAGATGGATGTGTTGCTGCGGCTAAGGTAGAGCTATAAAGCTACCAAGCTGGGCACCTGTGGGCAAGTACTCTCTGCTTTAGAGGTTAAAAAGAAAGAAGCCCAGCACTGACCAACCAGATGCTTTTTTCAGGTTTATTAGCATATACCTAGGGGAAGTTTCATCATATTTATGCATTTCTGTTTTTATAGAGGGAAAAGGGTGAAAATACTGATGTTCAGAAATGTTGTCGTTTACAATGGACCATTGGTTGCAAAATCTAGGTTCATAAAGTCAAAGTAATCCTGTTTTCAGATCAACTCTGCTGGGTTTGTGCGGTAGCTAATTGCTAACTTTGAAATAATTGGTGAAGTCAGGGGGCAGAGCTCATAAGAGGGTGGAGAAGATTGCTCGACTTCGACCCCGAAACCCCTGGAACGTCCACTTGCGGTCACCTGTTGCTTCTCACCATTAATCTTTTGGTCATTGTTTAGTATAATATCTAATGGATTCCCCTCTTAAAAACATCCCCGTTGTACTCCAGATACTGCTAGTCAGCGACTCAAAAATGCTCTTGAATTGTCACGGTTGGTTTACCTCCTTGTACCTAGATGCTCGCAGTAGGTCAGCAGGTCAGGAGCATTTGCTTGGCTTGACTGGTTGTTCTCTTCTGATGTTCACAGCTGAACTGCAAGAAGATGTGAGAGCTGTCCTCGAGCCACTTCCTTATTAGCTCCCGCCGTTCGCGGTGCGGGAGCTACAGTATTGGGCTCTGTCTGTGTGTGCGTGCGTCAGTCCGTCAACACATTTCACTTTATCTCATCAACTATTTCAGTTACAGGCCCCTAATTTTTACTGGACATGCATCTCATAAAGGCCTACAAATGACGTGCCTAAAGGTGACCTTGGCCTATTTTTCCAAGGTCACTGGCCCAAAAATATCACCAAAAACGTCGAGATTTTGCTTTATTTTATCTACTATTTCAGTTACTGTCTCCTAATTGGCTCCTGCCGCCCGAGTGGCACGGTAGCTATGGTATCGGGCTCCATCCGTGCGTGCGTCCGTCCACAAAAGCTTTTACATTTTGTTTATCATAACGGCGGGAGCTTCTGGGGCAGCCAGTGCCCTACATTTTAGCTGTAGCAGTTGCATCATGCCCTGCTTGTGTCTGTTGGTACGCTCGGGCATGGAATGTTCCAGTGTGATTCCCAGAGTGCATTCTAGCAGGTGTTCATGATACAAACAATGACTGGTGATCACCGTACTACTTTCATGGGGCAAAGCTTTAGTGGCATAGAGGAACTGTGAAAAAAGTATTCGGTCCCTTCCTGACTACTGTTCTTTCACCTTTGTCACACTGAGTTGCTGAATTGCCTTTTTCCTTCAAGGAATGAGCTGATAATTTAACAGTGCATATTGTGTTTTCAAGCTTTTTCTTTGTCATTTAATATGCCTCCACCCTGCACTGTGGGCAGGAGGTATACTGTTTCCCGATCAGCAGTCAGTCCGTCATGACATTTTTTGCACAATGTCTCCTGAAGTAATGATCGTATTTTCACCAAATCAGATATGGTAGCTGCCCACAGAGGGTAGAAGAATGGAATGGGTTGAGGTCAATGGGTCAAAGGTCAAGGTCGCTTAAGGTCATGCATTTTTTTTTTTTGCGATATCTTCTGAATGAATGATCTTATTTTCAAATCAGATGTGGCATCTACCCTCAGAGGGTACATGCACTTATTAGGTATTGAAGGTCATTGGGTCAAAGGTCAAGGCCGCTTAATGCTGGGTTTACACATAATGACGGCAAGTCACGTATGCCACGAATCTAAATTCGTGACCGAGGATCACGAATTTGAATTGAATTTGATGATTCGGGGCAGAGGCGTCACGCGTCATTCAGTTCAGTTCTTGACAGCTTTCGTGTCGATTCGTAACGACTCGCGACAGTATGGGCTCAAAGAATGGCAAGAATACACTACCAATGCTGTCACGCTCTATAACGAATCGCCACGAATCGACACATTCAGTTGCAAACTCCATGAATTGAGGGTGATTGGTGACATTCATGGAAGATTTTTTGGCAGCCAAAAACCTGCTCCACGAATATCACGAGTGTCACGAACCGACACGCGCTGTTAAGAACCCTATTCAGACGCATTAAGTCACGTTACGAATGTCACGAGTGTGCCACGAATGACGGGTAAAATGATATTCGTAGCGCATCGTGCCTACGTGTAAACCCTGCTTTAGGTCATACATTTTGTGCGCGATATCTTCTGAAGGAATGATCATATTTTCACCGAATCAAATGTGGTGACTACCCACGGAACGTAGATGAACAAATAAGGTTTTAGAGGACATTGGGTCAAAGGTCAAGGTCGCTTAAAGTCAGCTGTCTGCCCCCCCCCCCCTCATCCTGCTCTATCCTCATCACCATTATGAGATTTTACTGATAAAATTGTGTGTTCGGCAGACCTTCATTACGTTTCTTTGCCTCTTTCAGGTGACTTTCCCCTGCAGACCTCATCATGAATGGATACGCTCCGCCTTCGTACCCTTCTGGGGGTTTGGGGTCGTACCCCTCCCATCTGAAGTGAGTTACCAGTGTTGCTGCCAGCACCACACAGAGCACCAATCAGAGCGCACTCACAATTTTCAAGCAGTCGTAAACCGAGGAAAAAATAACTGCCTTTAATTTTACCAAACAAATTGCTACCATTTTAAATAAACGGTTAGCATATTCACAGTATTCTTTCCCTACATGGACAGTCATTGTAATGGATGTTCACACCAATATGGCTGAAGTGCCCACTGATGTGCAGCACTTATGTATTGATTCCCTTTGATTTTTATTTTTTATTTTTTTTTTTTACCTCCAGTTTGTCTGAGACGAGCTTAAAGTTGCTTCAGTGATTTGCTCACCTCTTTACACTGCCACATCAGACTTTTTTTTTTTTGGTGAATTCCAAAACTTGGATTGCTGTTGTTTTTTTTAAATAAAAGAAATTCTTCCTTTTTCATTTCTGACTATTGACTTCATAACCTCTTACAAATTACTAAGTTAAGCTCATATCCTTGAGAACTGAATTACTGAATGATGAGGACATTTTTATCAGGCTTGCATCTGGCACTGTTCTACAGCCTTAGCTGAACAAATGGCGTAAGCATAATGGTGAGCAGATTTTGTTCTGCTCTGGTTTAAATTGCAGTTCGCTCATGCCAATGTGGAAATTCACATGTTAGCGACCATGTATTCTTCATTGTTCTTAAAAGCTTAAATTACAGGAATTATCAATTGGATAGTTAATGCGATTATTTTTAGACTGGGAATGAGGAGTATAGCTGTTAATTGTGTATGATTTCAACTAATGAATTGCTTTATGAATAAAAATATGCAAGTCATCTTTGTTCAAGGAAGCTCGCCATGTACAGTGACTTTCGATTATTAGTGACATGCACTGTTGGATACTGTCTGTGTCTGTCCAACAGCCTCTATTTTGGGGAAAGTCATGCTGCTTTCAATTAATGCATCAATTTTATATAGCGCTTTTCTGGACACTCAAAGACGCTTTACAATGGAGGCATTATTCATTCACACTCTGATGGTGGTAAACTACGTTTTTGTAGCCACAGCTGCCCTGGGGCAGACTGACGGAAGCGTGGCTGCCAGTATGCGCCTACGGCCCCTCCGACCACCAAACATTCACACACAGCCATACAGGACATACAATTGAGCTTGTATTAATTAATCAATGAAAACCAAAGAACTGGCGAGTATCGGGTTGTAAACACTATTTAGCGAGCATTAATTGGGATGAACCCCAGAAATACTTGAGCAACACTCAGAATGTTCAGGAAATGTCGAACAATAACAAAGGACTTGCTCAAGAATTCTCCAAATGACCTCAAACCCTTTGTCTTTTGTACAGTGGGAATGGTTCGCAGTCCCCAGAGCTTATGGGCAACAGACCGCCCTCAAGTGCTAAAGCTTTGTACGGTATGTAACTCGACTCTTGTATAAGATGCTGTGGTTATTCACCCGATGTTTCTCCTTTTGCTCAGATTGGAAGCATTAAACTCGAAGGGAACGTCATTGACTCAGGCCACATGATTCTCTGAGCACTTAACTTGTGGTCATGGGCTGCGCCTTTAAGCTTCAGGCAAAGACTAATCTGTGCTTGGTGTAGTGTCATTGCCTCTACAATGGTAAATAAGAGTAGAGGTGGCTAACATGTGCTTTAGCTTAGCAGTGCACAGTATTGGTCCTCCTCTGCTTGAAGCCTGCATGTCTTGTTCGAACAATGCAGTACATTTGTCGCTAGCTAGCTCCCTGTCGTCATGTAGCACTTGTAACTGGTCCCTTGTATGTTGGTGTTTCGAAACCATTGTAGTCACATTAAGATCAGTGTAGCCATTAGACCCTCAAGTGAGGCCCTTAACGCGACATTGCTCCTGGAGGAATCACCTCTTCACAGTCTAATCACCTGTGAGGCACTTTGGATAAAAATGGCTAATATAATGCTGCGAATCCTCTTCTATAGTCTGGAGAGAGGATGCCTTTGTTTCGCGTGGAAGGCTCAATGAATGCCGTCCCATCTCCTCACCATGCTGAGGGACGTGGCCGCCGGCTTTTTATCCAATAAAAGCAGGCCCTGACACACTAAGCAAAATCTTTTGGCTATGACTGCTGTCGCCATTGATGGAGCCCTGGCTGCTCGCATTTCCCCCATTTTGGCTCTCGTCGCAGCCGCTGCTGTTCTTCTCTATGGGAGCGGAGCGCCATGGCAGAGATTCAGTTTTGTACCAACTGTCTGTGGGATTTTTCTCAGCTGAGCATTTTGGGTTAATTGCCAAACCCTCTGATTTTTTTTTTCTCCTCTTTCCTGTCTCAGCAGTTTTTGTAAATCATTAAAGAGTTGTTTTTTCCTACTCTCGGTGCACTTAAGCTCCTCTTTGTCATGGATTTCGGAAGAAAAAAAGACATGATTTAAATGCTAAGTTTTTTCACTTCCTGTTGCTCAAGTTGTCTTTTCAAAAAAACGTTTTTGCCACCCTCACATTATTTAGGCTTGACTCATTCTGTTTAGTTTTTATTTCAAGATAATTGTCTTTATTATCATTTCCCTCAGTTTAGCAGCACGTATACTGTGCACATAAAAGATCAGTGAGTTTTTCCCGGTCAAGTTAATGTCCGGTTAAAGCTCAGTGTGGTAGTTCCAAGTTGGAGTGTTTGACTTAAACAGATACATCAAAAGCTATTGCTGTTGTAACGTCGCTTGACCGGCTCAACTAAATCCATCGTGCGAGTTTCCTCAGGATTTTACTCAAATCTTACCAGGAAACTGAGCCACTGTGTTATAACTGTCACCATCACACTCAAGGCTCCAACTACTTGCGAAACTTCATACTCACCCTTTTAAACTTCTCGAGCAGAAGTAAGCACTAATATTTTCTTCAGAAAATTCAGCCATTTCTAGTTCATATTAACACGGTCCTGGTGCAGTTTCTCGATTCGTATTGGCGCTGTAAAGATCATCTCTTCTGAGCGTCTGTCCAACTTGGTTGCTAAATGCTACAATTGTGTAACTGTTTCACTGTTTCTTTCTTTTTTAAATTTGCTATTTATATTTTTAGCTTTAAGACTTGGGAAACGTGGCTGTTCTTTTCAAGGATGTCCTGGGAGAGATGCCAGATTGAACCGTTCCAAGTCCTGAGCAATAGATAGTAACGCCAATAAAGCCTCTGGAGCAGTTTTGAGGTTAAGGGCCTTTCTGCGAGGCTCAAAGACTGTGTTTTCCCAACTATATCCCTCTAGATGCAAGTCTGGATGCCCCAATGGGAGCTCAAACTAGCAACTGCATAGTTGTCTGTCTAGCAACCTACCTCCAGGCTACTCTGCTGTTACACAAGATGCAGGATTGTCCCACATCCAGGCCCTTCATTTTGAATTTGTAGTCTAATGCTTATGTCCCCGTAAGGCAGGGGTGGGCAATTCTGGTCCTGGAGGGCCGTCGTGTATGCAGGCTTTCATTTCGAACAGTTACCCTGAGTTAAGTGATCTGATTGGTTGTACACACAAATATTGACTCGCGCATAGGTTAGATGTAAGAAAAGTGTTTTTTGTAGGGAGATGAGATGATGTCTTTGGTAGTCATTCATGATGATTTAAAGAAATACCCCAGAAACATCAGATTTCATACGCATAGTTTGGATAATTTTCATAATTAACTAATTAAAAGCCAGAAGTTGGTGTGAAAACCAAGGACAGGTTCGGCCCTAGCTGCCCACCTCTGCCATAAGGTGTGAGAAAATGAATTCTAGCAGATTTCTGGATCCCAAGCCTGTTTCCCACAGGTGTGAGATGCATAATTTATTTTTGCCTCCATTTTGAATTCAGGGACTGATGGCTTTTATTTCCTCCAATCGTCTGCCAAACACAAAAAGAAAGGTGAAACCGGAACTAAAATTTTGTTTGTTTGTTTGTTTGCGTGCCGTTTGCTGTTGCTTTCAAACTACTTGTTACTACAGTAGTAACAAGTAGCTACTAAAGAAAGCTGAACTTTGTCATTTCCAAGAGCATATAGCTACCATCGTTAGCTCCAGGCTATGCATGTGTTGAACCTTTGGCTCTGCAGATCTTGATCATCTCGGCCTTTTCTCTTGAAAAATAGTTTATTTTTCCCCTCAAGAAAGAGGTGACCTGGTTCCTCCTCCCTGTCTTTCCAGGAAATGCGAATGCAGTGATGTTTCCTGTGTGGTCGTGTTGATTTTCCCCCTGTAAATTAGCACTGTATACTTATGACTATATGTGAGCACTGGTAGGACTGAATGTTACCACTGTGAGTCACCTCTGTTAGTTCTGACTGAACAATAACCACTGTAAGTTAGCGTTGTTCGTAAGTATTGTACAGGAACACTGTTAAGGCTGCCACACATTACAGGATTCTTCAAACCTTCACATATTTAGAGACTACACACTTGATGATAACAAAAGACAGATCGCGCAAGATCTCTCTCTTCTGATCTCATAGTGTGTGGTGAGCACTACGGAGCACACCACACACTAACCGATTCTTCAGCAGAGAATCAGGTTCTTCGCGCTCAATATTCCTAATCTCACGTAGTCGAACGTCTTTTTTGTTTGTTTTTACTTCCTCTTCCTTCAGTCAGCTGACTCAGCTCGCATCTTGATTGGCTTTTGTTCCGGTACACGTGACATTACACACTGCGCGTGCTCGGCTCTTCTCGGAGCTCCCCACATACTACGGGTTTTCTAGTCGCAAATATTAAACATGTTCATTATTTACCATCTCTCCTTCCGAAGCCCTGCGAGCGGATTGGACCGGACAAATTTACTTTTAACACGCCCCACACCACAGGAAAATCAGACACAATGTCGTTTGCAAACATCAGACGATCGGGCCTTTGCTGGCTTTAATTGGAAGGGGGAGATTGAGACAAAAGTCGGGCCAATTATCCTGTAGCGTGTACCAAGCATTAGTTAGTATGTTTTTTTTTTTTTAAACTATGTTTACTGCTGCTGCAGTGGCAATAGTCATCAGGCCAAGAATTTAACTTTAGTGTCCAATTAGAAATTTTTGCTGTTTCTTTCTCAAAGTCTGAGCCACTTCAGTAATCTTTTCAGCACCCAAACTCTTACTAACATCGCCGTAAGCACACTTTTTGTGTGGGGAAAAAAATGGCGAAATAGACGTTTAAGTTGTTCAGTTGAGCAAGATATTTGGAATACTGCTGAAGTATTCTAGAATGTCTCAAGGCCTGTTAGTTATCGGGGGCAATGACTTTAAGGGAGACACGGTAATATTGTGCCTTCTAGCGTACTGTAAAATGAAAAGGCTTCACCCTCAGCGCGGCTAATCCCCTTTCATAATCCTTTCAACTCCCTTGTGCTCGTAACACTGGACGCGTCGGCTCCAGATTACTGACGATGTCGTCTCGTGCAGGAAGGGGAATGATTGACAGTGGTGTAATCTTCTTTGTACACTGTGTAATGGCGGCTCCTCTCGAGAATCCGGGATCTGCAGAGTCAGTCTGCAGCAGCCGCGCTCACCGGACGTAATTATTGCGCAGCTGAGCTAGATGTTTGCGGACTAAACTGTAGCAGCGGCGGCCAACAGGCTTGAATTGCTACCAGACATTGTAGTGATGACTTCAGCTTTCAAAATAACACTGATACTTCACCACTAACTTATTCAGTGGCTGACAAATGATTCACTGCAGGGGGAAAATGAGATTGAATTGTGTGGGGAGATGGTGAAACTCAATTGAATGATGGTGAAAACATTATTTTAGGTGAGAAATTGGTGGACATTTATAACCGTAGTCCATTTGAAATTCCCCAAAAGCGCAGATTAAATGCTTTCTTTTTTTGATTACATGTTGATTGAAGTGTGTTTATAAGTAACTTGTTTGTGTGCATGCACGCCCCCCCCCCACAGAACAAAGAAAGAACTACGCAAAGAATAGCATCAGCAGCATGACCGACGTCACCCAGTATCGCGTAGAGGTAAGAACACAATGTCAAAGCCGAGTGGGTCTGTCCGACGGCTGTACTTCCCATCAGCTGGACTGTGTAGCTCGCTAACATTTATACAATAAAATATTTACGCGCACCGTAAAACAGCAGAGCTAACATGACATTTCCCGTAAAACCACTCATAGTTTTCTTTTGAAGATGAGAGGGCCCTCCTTTTTCTCTGATTTGCCGGTTGTTTATTTTTTTTTCTTTAAAAATTAAAACCCCTTTGCGCAGATATAGATGCCGATGTCTGTAAATTCCCGAAGTCTAACTCCTAAATAATTCTGTAATTGAATTTCCAAATGTCTTGCTTCACTGGAATAATTTTCCAGAGTCTCTGGGACACAAATCCTGAGTTATAAAGCCTAAATAGGCTCATGCATAACAGGAAAAATTGGAATTGATTTGTATTCTGCGCAAAGGTGTTATGGGAGGAATGTACAGAATTTGTTGCGCGAAATGTTTAAATATGTACGCACTTCCTGTGTAAGAGGTTGTTTGAATTTACCTCATGCTCATTTTTTTTTTATTTTTATTCATGCATAATTTGTAATAGCATTACAGATTCATATTTTTGTTTCTTCTGTTTTATGTCATAAAGGGCTTGATGGATTTTCTTACGGCTTTATTTTAAGTGGAACTGTAATTTGAACCAATGTTTTATTAAATTGTTCATCACCATTTCTGCTGATGCTCAAAGTGAATGGTTTTATCTAGAACATGAATGAATGGATTTTTTGGGGAAACTACCTGCACTGTTGGGGTCCGTGTCATGTAGGGAATAATCTGAGTGCCATCATTCTAAATGGAGGAACTTTTTATTAGTACTTGTAATTACGAATTGCGTTTTATTTGCCCGTGTAATTGAAGTTTGTTTTGCATTATTTTTCATTTTCTGATGCTGTGTATTGTAATGATTGGATGAAATTTTGAGTGGCACATACAGGCCCCGCCTCTTCTCCTCTGCCTTTCCCCCAGCACCTGACCACCTTTGTGATGGACCGGAAGGAGGCGGTGATCACAGTTGACGACGGCATTCGGAAACTCCGCCTCCTGGACGCCAAGGGCAAGGTGTGGACCCAGGACATGCTGCTGCAGGTGGATGAGCGAGCGGTCAGCCTCATCGATGTTGAGACCAAGGTTAGGTCCTTGGGGTACCCCGAGGTCTTCTGATTCACATCAATGTAGTATGCTGGTCTCATGCTGCCATAAGGCCATCCCATTTCTGAGTTACAGTGGCTAAGTGGGACCACAAGGTCTTACTCCTTTTCTGATGAGCCCAAAAGTATTTGTATACTGGTCTAAATGGGATGACAAGGCCTTCCATCGTCTCCTCTGAAGAGTTGGCAACCTCTTTACGATGTCTTTATACTGGTCTCGTTTCTGCAACCTCTTCTAACACCCTATCAGAGGAAACACAGCGATAGTAGCCAGTACTTCTGGGCTACAGAGGATTTTAAAAGTTTCTTGATTCACATCCGGCTCTGAGTTTTCATTCTGGCAGCCGGTTGCTTCAGAAGTCAAAGCTGTCGTAAAATGTATCTGTAGAACAGTCCATGCAATTCCGCTTCTGATAGTGCAATTACAGAATGCAGAAGCTATTTTCAAAGAAAATACCTTGAAAATGTCTGTTCAGTTCCTGCAGTAAGGCAGAGACTCGGCCCCTTGTAGAACTCTTTGATGATCAAGCTCTTAAGAGGCTTATCTTGAATTTTCATAAGAGAATGTGATTTGGCCTCTACATTCTACTTTTCCTCAGATAAATACTGCCCTTGAGAGACTTCCAGCAGTTTCTTTCAGTTCTCACAATGTAATAAAGTATTATTAATTCCTCATGGTTTAATTTAAGTGACTGACAGCGCCCACAAATTTGTGCAAATCAATTCGCCATGGTGAATATAAACTGGAACTGAGGCACAATGGGCTGTGGGACACTACAGTCGTATTACGAAACTGAAATCTTAGTCATTGACTGTGACTGACTGGATAAAACAACATCCAAGCATACAACATTATACCTTGGTTTAGTTTTCATGCGCTAGATATTTAGTTTAAGACTTCACACAAATTTTAAGTAATGACTGAATGTCTTATTTTTTTTAAAGAAAGCTGAATCTCCACTTGCTGCATACAGTGGTGTGTTGAATCTCCTCTGGCTGGATTCAGTGCTGGGCTGAGTCTTCTCTGGGTGGATTCAGTGCTGAGCTGAATCCTCGCTTGGGATTCATTTCTTTGGGGGGGAATGTAATTTATCTGTGATTGTTGTATCTCTATTGTGATTCAGAACGAGCTGGAGAACTTCCCTCTGAGTACCATCCAGCACTGCCAGGCGGTAATGAATGCTTGCAGCTATGACTCCATCCTGGCGTTGGTGTGTAAAGAGTCTGGCCAGGGGAAGCCTGATCTGCACCTCTTCCAGTGCGATGAGGTCAAGGTACGTGTTAAATTAGGCTCCTCCCACTCCATCTTGCCACATAAAAACCAGGGGAGGGTAAATTTCTGCCACTTAAGAGTGAAAATCTGTGTGTATATGTGTGTGTGTGTGTGCGGCTAAACATTTATAATAAATGGGTCTACCTGCCTTTACATTGATTTAACATAATTTTGCCCAAATTTAATACTGGGGAAATGATATCCCTCTGAATTACTTCTCTGCTCTGAGGGAACACTTCCGCATTAAGCCGTTGAGCTCGCTGGAGAACTTACAGCATTGACACGCTGCTCGTCTTGTTTCAGGCAAACCTGATCCACGCCGACGTCGACAGTGCCATCAGCGACCACAAAGGCGGGAAGGCGAAGAAACGGCCGGATGCCCTTCGGTGAAAAAAACGCTCCTCTCCTCCACCCGAGCTAGTTGCGCACTTTTCACATCGACTTTTGCAAGATTTATTTATCTTATCCAAAACTACTCGTGCTCTTTCTATCAGCGTTCAATCAAACATTCATTGACTGTACTGGCTTTGTAAGGGAATATATGATGAAAATGGGTTGAGAAACGGTGCTGTACTTTGGAATGTGGCAGGATTTTAATTCCCTGCAAGTCCTCCAGCAGTGGCTCTGGGGTACAACTGTGTATGCTGGTGTTTATTCCAACCACAACTGCAATCCCAGCGTTTTAATGAGTTTTTAATTGTTCCTAATTGTTCTTTTCTCATTTATAAGGATTATTTAGCCTTTCAAAGTCACATAATGTCTGAAATGCATGCCCTGAAGAGTTCAATATTCACGTTGTTCTATATTGCAAATGATCAGTTTATTGTGTAAGAAGATGAGAAAATAGTTATAAATTCATAGATAAATTAAAAAATCAATAGTCTTCTAATTTACTAAAATGAGGAGAAAATCACTAAAAATTTGGTAGTTAATGGCGAATAAAACAAGGCATTGGATAGCAACCCAGATCTGTATTCTCTTTTGTTATTGGCTTCTATTGATTCATCAGTTTTAACGTGGCAAGTTAGTAACGTGTTTCTTTATTTGCGAAAAGCCTCAATTTTCTATTTTACATGGCATGTACAATAGCTATTAAATTACTCCTTTGAACACGAAAAGGACTCCATTATGAAATCTTGACCGCGGTTTTAATTTGAGATTGCTGTAGTGGTTTGAATGGACTGCAGGATACGCAGTTGTTCCCCGGGACCGTGGTTCAGTACCCCTGTCCTGCATGGTTCACTTGACTAGGACTTGAAAATGCTGAAATTAAAGTGCAGGCTAAGCATAATTTACACCCAGCTGATTCATGTCAGAATTTGAACCTTTAACCCCTTTGCGCAAATATAGATGCCGGCGTCAGTAGGTTTTGAAATTTAGTTACACAAATAATTCTGTTATTGGAATTGCCAAATGTCTTTCCTCACTGGAATAATTTTTCCCAGTCTTTGTGACACAATTACTGAGTTATAAAGCCCTAAATAGGCTTATGCATGACAAACAAAAATTGGCATTATTTATGTTACGCATAGAGGGGTTTGAAACCAAGTCAGCGTCCAAACACTTGAGGAATCTCACAGGTGATGCACACGTGCAATCCTCAGTCGCTTACTTCGCAGTGAGGACTTGTCAGGAGATGGCAAGCGGAGACTCTGAAAGTGATTTAAACTCCAGTCGCCGAGGGCTGCAGTTTCTATGGTTTTTTTGGGATTTCTGTTCGATGAGGCTGCCAAGTCAGGCTTCATAAACAAGGTGCGGAGACTCCATAGCCAACCAGTGACTTAAATTAAGCGCTGAATAGCAAGAACAGACTAAGAAACTCGGCAGATACCGCTACCCACCAGGATTTGAGTTTCAGACCCCTATTCTTAAGGAGTTTATGCGAAGGTGTGTCCTCTACTCCCTTCCCCTCTTCCAATAGGATGATCCTGAAGAGTGACAGCGCGATCCCCCCACCCCCCTCGGCCCCTGCCCCCGCCCCTCCGGCCACGCTCTCACAGATGGATGTAAAGAGCAGGGTGGCGGCCTGGTCAGCATGGGCAGCCAATGAGCAGCCAGACTGTAAGTAGGCTATGAGCCATGTGATTGGTTCCCTAAAACCCACATTTACTGTTGGTCCAGGATATGAAATTTGAGTTTAGAAAGTAAAACTCCACCCCAGTATTCCGCTCCAGCCACCCCTGTAGACCATAGTTCTTGGATAGGTAGTTGCAACGTTAGGGCTCCAGAATTTCTGGTCATAGAGCCATTTTGTTTCCATCGTGTTGCTGGGCACCATCTCAAAGTGAATGTTTTTTTTTTCCTCATTTTCTCCTTTTATGCTTTTCGAAACCATTGCTAGCTGGTTTATTGTTTGTTTCCCAAAGTTAATGCATTTCCCTTCCTGGAAAAGGACGGAAAAAATCCAGCAATCTCTGTTGTGTGTAATGGCTCGGAATTGTGCGTTGGATACAAAATGGCTTCTATGCTTGAGTCGTCGTGCCTCTATTTTGGGACTCTAATGTACACTGGCGAGCAAAATTCGTCAACCAGGTGATGAGAACTAAAGCCTGAGATCAGCTGGCTCAGGTGATAGGTCAAACAAACACGTGGCAGTTCTTTTATTTTCTTACCTCTGGACTAACCACCTCTGTGTTGGCCAACATGAGACTCTCGAGTTTCCCTGAGGTTCTACTTTGTTCTCGGATCTTTAAAAGCCAGAGTCTTGTTGATATAATGACTGCCATATTCCAACAGATGACAAAACGGATGGCTTACATTCTCAAAAACTAGCCATTTTGAATGAGACGTTGCACCAGGAGTAGCCAAATCTGGTCCTGGAGGACTGCTGGCCCCGGCTTTTTGTGTGGACACTTGGCCCTTAACTAAGGCAGCTGACTATGGGCTTAAGGCATCTCACCTAGTTTTTAGGGTTGAAATTAGTAGCACCATGCAAGGTGAAATAAGAACTTGGGCCTGGGCTTGCAAACTGCTCGCTTGCTTCTGGGAGCGGTTAGCCCTAAATGTGCAGTTGCAAGGGCGATGGGATTCCTCTGACCTCAGTGCCTCTCCGATTTGTCTATTCTCTCAGACGACAGCCAAGGGCCGTATTCCGCACACGACGAGCCCCCAGAGATGACGGTGGCCAGGGTGGACTGTGACGTTGTAAGTGGGCCCCGCCCCCTCTCCCTCTCATCAACCTATAATCATCGATTCAGTCCTCAGTGGTTCCCCCCCCCCGGCCCTCGCTCTCTCTTGCTGTAAAGAGTGTATGCATATCTTTGACAGATATGAACTCTCCTGCAATGCAATCAAGGTCAACCTTGCCCGTCTCAGTATGTGTGGAGACAGGCGCGTGTAGGAGTGTGTGCCTGTGTGGACTTGTTTATTTGTACTTGCTTGAAATAAAAATGTCTTGTGGGTGTTTGAAGTAGACAGATGAAATAGCACCTTCAAGATATTATTGTTGGATCCCCATGAGGAATAAACTTAATATTTGTTCCAAGGGCTAGGTTTAGGTCTTCGGTTACAAATGGGCTTATGGTTAGGACTAAGTCCAGTTTTGAGCTTCAGTATTAGAATTATGCTATCGATTCAAGGTGGTAAATTAAGGTGAAAAGTTGGGTTATTTGGGGTGGAGGAGGAGGATTTGTTTTCGGTCCCCACAGCAATGCTAAAACCTAAGCTGTGTTTATTTGCATGTGTGTGTCTCTGCATGTGCGTGTGCATGTACACGCCATGCTATTGGCCTGCCTATTTTGACGCAGTAATGAACAATCAGACTTTGTACTTCTCTCGTTATAGTTTAGAGGATACTGTAAGAGCCTGTTCTTTACAGGACAGTTAATACTTCTTGGGGTTTTTGATAAGGACAAGGGGGTCTTCTGCAGGAATCTGAAACATTCTGGGCCAATTCTACTGTACCGCACTAGCAATGTGGGCAAAATTATCAGTGCTTGCTTATGCTCGAGCTGTTATGCCTCTTGGTCTAAACAAGTTAACAGTTGTGGCTCGTCCTTGATAGTTCAGTACTAAAATAGACAGATTTATGGTTCCTGATTTCACACTGATGCAAAATTTGCATTTTAGCTTCTGCTGGTCACGATCTCATACATTCAGTATGCAAACAAACCAAATCACTCTGAAATTAAAAAGACTGCTGTGGACGCTAGTCTCTGAAACGCACCAGTCTCTAGCTTTTCTCTCTTATCTAATGCCTTTCCCCTCTAAAGACTTATTTAATTCAGTGGACATGGTTTTTTTATTTATAAAATCAACCTATACTTATGCATGAATTTGGAAATGTGTCTCATAAGCATTAAAATGATTACTTTGATTGACGTCAGTGCGCATCATGCCTTATTCTTCCGTTACAGCAAATTCTGAACCACATCCTTGATGATATTGAATATTTTGTTACCAAGCTTCAAAAAGCGGCCGAGGCGTTTAACGAGCTCTCAAAGAGGAAAAAATCTAAGAAGAGCAAAAAGAAGGGACCAGGAGGTATGAACTGTCTTGCTGTGTGAAACTCAGAAATGTTCCGTAATTAGATTCATAATGGTCAAAAATCCTATTTGGTCCTGTTGCGCCTCAAGTGATTTGTTGCTTTCACTCTCACATTGTGGCCACCAGAGGGAGTTCTGACGCTGAGAGCAAAGGCGCCTCCTCAGGAGCAGTTTGTCGATTGTCTCCAGAAGTTCAAGCACGCTTTCAACTTACTGGTAAAATCTGAATTATTTTCGGGAATTATTTAAATTGCATTTAATCTTCACTTGTATTCCATCTTCAAGATGTTTCAATCTTTTCTTTTCGACTCATTGAGTAACAAGAGGTCTCTTCCGTTGCGTGCGGCTTCCATAAAATACTGCCCCCCCGTGGCACTGTAATTGCAATTTCTCAAGATTGAGCGCATTAATTACCCAGTGAGTGATGAGGCAGAATTCATTATGAAATCAAGATTATTTAATGATTTATATCAAAAGAAAAGTGAATTTGTTTCATCCTCATGTGTCTGCCATAATGTATTTGATCTTTCAGGGGAAGCTCCGAGCTCACATTCAGAATCCAAGCGCTGTGGAGTTGGTTCACTTCCTGTTTACACCACTGAACATGGTAGGTATTTGTTTGGACACCTGCTGTTCTCTTTGAGAAACTAGGATTAGAGCAAGATGCATCTTGCCAAACTCCAAGCTGTCGACCAAGAGAGCTTGTTGGAGCGGAACTGAGGAAATTGCACTTCTGCGTAATCGTCTTCCATGTTTGTGTTAGAGATAATTAATAATTTAACAGCATCCAAATATTATTGGTTGAAAACATAGTCTAACAAGTTGCTAATTTTGGCTTGCTAGTATCTGGTGCATTGGTTTAAATTCAACAAACACCTAGTTACTTTTTCAGCTAGGAATGGTGGCTACTCTAAACATTGAGCCTTTAAACTCTTTATTTTTTACTTAGGTTTTCCCTAAAGTAAGTTGGAATATTCAGACCCAAATCACTGCATATTTATGGAAACAGCATTTCATCGGGGTGGAAAATTGCACATCATTTTATACACATTGTCCTGTAATTGAACAGGAAATATTTGGGATCGCAGGAAACTTTGGGATCTCCACTAAAATTTAAAATGTGTCTGAAGTGTTGAATACAGTCTCTGCATTTGACTGACCTGACTTTGGGTCCCCTATCATGCCACCAGTGGCACAGCTAATTAGCCCTTATGAGCCAGTTCAAAATCTCCCCTTCCTGACATCACAAGGGGTAGTGACCACCCAGAATCATGAAATCTGATTGATTGCTTAGCTGAAGGTGATCAATTCCTCTCGGCTCCCGTTGGTTACACTTCCATGTGATGTCAAGAGGGGAAAGATTTTGAAATGGCTTGTAATAACCAATTGGCTGTGCACCCAGTGAAATAATAGGGGACCTTTAAGGTTTTAAGGGATTTAAGAAAAAAACGATTTTCTCCCCCGCTTGGGCTCCCCAGGTGGTTCAGACGTCCGGGGGAGTGGACCTGGCGAAGAGCATCCTGAGCCCGCTGCTGACGCGGGAGGCCATTGACTTCCTGCACTCCGCCGGCACGGCCGAGGAGCGACACCTGTGGGTGTCGCTAGGCGACGCCTGGACCAAATGCAGGTGGGTGTCGCGGCTTTGGTGTCCTAATGGACCAATCAGACTCGGGTCTTTTGCCTCTATCAATGCGCAGGGAGGTGCTGGACTTGATTTTTCATCTGTAATTGTTTTACTGGTACTTTTAATGTCAATATTGACCAGATTGTCACCTTTTCCAGCCACAGAAATTTTGATCTTTTATTAAGAAGTTCCAAAATCAATCTGAATCATTTTATTTCTCCTATTTTAATCGTATTGTTAAACTTTGGAACAACCTGCTGCTGTCCATACGGTCTATACTGTCCAAATTTTTATTCAAAAGAAAGCTAATCGAGTTCTACAATAACGTATGGTGCAATACATTCGATGCGTACAATACCTTCTCATGGACTACTGCTTGCAGAAGCGCATACTGCAGGTCAGCGTGATTCGCTTATCAGGTGACATTGCTATAGCAATGTTTTTAACTGGTTTTAACTGTTTATGCCGCCATGCTATGTTAATTACTTATCACTTAGTTCTTTTTTTTTTTTTTAACTGTCTTTCAATTTGTAATTTCTATTCAGTATTTTGTAGTACCATGGCAGAAGGTTTAATAAATACATATTTTTTTTAATGAGAAAGATGGGGAAGTGGCTCTTTTTTAAATTGGGTTTTATGTCATGAGAGTCCCCATATGATTTGCATGGTTTTTGACGTGCTTTAGCTCTGGCTTGTAACTGGAGTTAGTTTTGAGTTTGAACTTGCTATTGTGCTGTGCTTTGTCTCTGTGTTATTTGAACCTGCCACAGAGGATGAAAGTCCAGGAGTCGGAATTTTAAGTCCTGCCTGGTGTTTCTTTCCACGCAAGAACTCGGCCATCAAATTTTGTGAATTAGTTTTACCTCCTGTTACAGGAATTATGCTGCGTTCGATCTGTACTGGGAAGTCGGGATTTCCGAGCTCCCAGTTGGAAATTTCAATTTGAACGCCCCCTGAAGTCATATTTCCAACTCAGAAAGTTGGAGATTCCTCACCAACCCCGAGTTCCGAGTTCAAGATGGTAGCACCATAAATCAACTTTATAAGCAAAAGCTGTAATAACAAACTGTATATTCACAATTCTGTGCAATTTGTGTTCCATTAAATCAGTCGTATGCAGAGTTCTGAATACAGTTTATCGGTGGACTTGTTTGATGGTGTTAACAAGGCATTATAATGTATTTTTATCAACTAGTTTAGCAAACAATGGCTAATAAAGGCTATCCTGGCCAGAGGACACCCCACTGACCTCACGTCAGTTGTTTAACTTACTTAATAGAACGCAGCATTAATCCAGGAGCTAATCCAGATTGGAACAAAATCATTGGACTTTCACTTCCAAAACCACACTGTGTTTAATGGTGTTACTCTCCCCACCCTTCACTGCCTCCCTCCTCAGGCTGGAGTGGCCCAAAGATCAGTACTTCCCGCCTTACTCTCCGCGGTTCCGGGACGGCTGGGAGCCCCCGGTGCTGGCGTACGTGGGACGGCCCCGCGAGCCCGAACTGAACCAGCTCGCCCAATCGCTGGCCCACGGCGAGGTCCTGAGGCAGGAGGAGGTGGCGCATAAGCCGAATATGGAGGTGGGGGTGGGGCTTGGGGCGGAGGGGCAAAGAGTGGAGGGAGTGGTCAAGGACTTGGGGGTGGGGAGGTGGCGCACTATGAGGGGCGCAACCAACCTCCTGTCCACTAGTGGTCACCGTACCTGCTGGTTTCTGAGGTTTCTATTGACTCAAACCTGTTTAGGCTTTTTTTTTCTTTGCCCGTTAGGACTTTTTAGCAAATCTGTAGGATTTTTGTAGTGTCAGGGTTCTTGTGAATTGTTCTGAAGGCAGGACATTTAATTATACCCCCGCTACAACGTAGTCAGGGGTATGTAGCGCTCCGTGTGTCCGTCCGTCTTTCCGCGTGTCTGTGCGTTCAAACATAAAGCGGGGGTATGTGAGCTCTGTTCGCTTCTACACTTGTTGCTATAGGCAGTTACAAGATGCTGGTGGGTCTGGGGGCTGCACAAGCCCCCAGCGGGGTCAAGGGGCACAGCCCCTGGGAGCTACGTTTTTCCACAAAGTAATATGGTGAAATAAGCCAATCTACACAACCTGTAATGCATATATGACTATCTTCATGAAGTAAAACAGAAGTGGAAAAAAAATTAAAATTAACAAACTTATTTTTTGTGGACCCCCCACAGCTACATGTTTTACAAGAACTGATAAATGGTGGGATCAGCCCGTCTGAGTGAATAATATGGAATGCAAATCAATTATTGCCATCTTAATGGAGGGAAAAGAGCTAATTAGAATTATTTTACCAATTCTTGAAATAAATCATTGACAGTATGAACAATTTTACAAAACAACAATTGTGAAAACCATGTTTTGACCAGCTATCTATGCAGTATCAATTTTAAAAGTTAGTATCTGTGCTTTCGGGAAACCAACCCCTGGAGGTTTACGGTCCATCCCCGGTCAGAGTGCACCTCGTTCGACAACCAGAGGTTTGAATCAAGCTACTAATTAGTAGAATTTGGTATGCCATCTTAGGGTTATGAAATGAAAACTGCAGGGATGGTAGAGCTCCTGGTATAGGGTTGGTGACCCTTGTATTAGAGGGAAAAGTATAGTTTTCACAACATGAATGGGTGTAAAGATGTTTTTGTCTCAGACCATCATGGTGCGTTTCCATTAAATGCGAAACGAATCAATCGCGCGGCCAGATTATATGCAAAGTCAGTATAAAGACTCAAATACACGTTAGAAGGTGCGAACTTGCATCTTTGCATTGACTTTGAATGTAATCTGGCCGCGCTAATAATTCATTTCGCGTTTGGTGGAAAATGCGGCTTTAGTGTGTTGAATACTAAGTCGACGAATTGCTGCTGTTAGCTTCTCCTTTCAAACTAATGGTCTAATAGTGCTAATAATTAGCTACTTTCATTCATTCTTAGTCCATGCAGATCATTTCACTTTCCTAATGATTAAGTGCATGGGTAATGGCTACTCTCAACGGGCTGACTTTATTTTTGTTTTGTTTTTCTTTTTCCGCAGCCCCCCAGCGTGCCGGCCTTCCCAGCGGCTGACGGGTATGCGTTCGGTCACGTGGCGTACAAGCGAATGCACCTGCCGGACCAGGAGACGGCTGTGGCCGCTTTTAAACAGGCCGTCAGCCGCCATGTAGATAGGTAACTGGTCACCTGACTGTACGGTACGCCATGGAGAACTGTCAGGCTTCGCTGTGGCGTCAACCCAAAATCCCAAGTCCCTACGCTGCGCTGGGGTACCCCCTTTATTTTACCGCATGATTTATATTTGTTACTTTCCCGCTCTTGTCGGCCATTTTGTTCTGATATCTCAAAAACCAGTTTTTCGAAACTGCGTTGGCTGAAGTGTACTTGGCTTGTTTTGTTTTTCTCTGGGTTGTGGTAATCAAAACTTAACTCTCGGTGGATGGGGAACCTTTCCTAGTTCTTCTCAATCTTTTGATTTCTCCCCCTCTTGAAGCTGGGACACTTCTCCATGTCTTTGACAGTCATTGGTCATTAACTAGCACAGTTATCAGTCGCTCACCCATTTTCCCTCATTCTGTCAGTGTTCACCCATCAAAACCGAGCTGCATCTAACTGTGCATAATAGGTTATGCAGAACATCGATTTATTGCTCGCCGTAGCATTCTGATTTGTGTGGTTAATTTGAATGCCCGTAAAAGTTTTTCCACAGCGCATTCCATGCACATCTGTTCTGTGATTGTTTACCATTGTTCATGATTTTAACCCTTGGAGCGCCGAATAGATGTTCAAGGATTTAAAAATGTACTTATCTTGTGCTGTTGAAAATCTATCATGTGGCAACTTGTTTAAAAGAGCTCCTGCAGGGACATGATAGGTTTTCAACAGCATCTGATTTTTATATCTTAAATCACTGGGCAACTGTAGTTGCCCATTTAACACTCTACGGGTTAAAAGCGCTATTCCATCGGCCTAAATTAAGCACATTGCCAGTGTTCCTGTGCAAAATGGTAGCTGTGTTGTTTTGTAGACTGTGACGCTGCTGTATTGCTTTTGGGTCTGTGCTGAGAGCTTGTGCCTTTCAGAAACTATGAAGCACACGGATGGACCCAGCCAAAGAGTCACGCCAAATCCAAGTACGACTTCACGGCCAGAAATAACACTGAGCTCTCGGTGGTCAAGGATGAAGTTGTGGAGGTAATGAAGGAAAAAAAGCCAGGGCTTAATTAATCCTTTAAGGCCTAATTGCTGGTCCATTGTTTGTTTCATTTAAGGCCTAATTCAAAAATCCGGTTGAAGCATCATGCTGCCGTGTATATCGTTGTAACCTGCACTTGGGCTGAAGCACAACTTCTCAGCTTTCTGGAACCGTTGGAATTTTTCTATTTCGCAAATATTACGGTAATTACGGTACTTGCAAGGCGAGGTGCGCATTTTTGTCGGCAACTGCACGTTCGGATTAAAAGGGATTAACTATCAACAAGATATGAAAGGCTCCGGGAAATATCAATAGATTTTGTATAAAATATTTTACATCACAGTCTATACAAACCGCCGATAATCCCATGGCATACTTTAACTGAATATTTTATGGTCTGGTTTCACAAACTCAGATTAAGCTTAGTCCTGGACTAAAGTGCGTTGATTATGGAGACTCTATTCAAAAAATGAATTTAGTTTACTTCTAATTTTTATCTGCATGTATAATTTTGGCCTCGTGTCAAAATGTGGTTCCAAACCTTAATGTTCATTTCCACTTACAATGGTGGTGTAGTCATTTGTGAGAACCTTTGACCTGCCTCAAATTTTTAATTATAATAGTATGTTTTCAAATAAAGCAGTAGAGTTCAAAAGCTCTGAATGTTTTTATTGGTTTTCTTTGTCTCTAAACTGGTGAAGGATGATTGTAAAATCATTTTCTGTCCCACAAATTTTGGAAACGAAACTTATACTTTTTAAAAATTCTGCTGGAATGAATTTGCAAAAAATATATCTGTAAATTTTCACAAGTCTAGAATCGTAATGTGGAAAAAAATATATATATTTATTGATACGGCAGACAGTTCAGTCTGATAAACATATTCTGTCTCCTTGAAAGCATCTCTTCGGCAAAGACTGTGTGCGCTACAGTTACATTGCAGTTGTGCTTTTATCCAAAATACTTTCAGTTGAATAGACTTATGCCTCATTTCCACTCCGTGATACCGGCTCTGCTCGACTGTACTCCACCCGCCTTGGTGCCCGGTGTTTTTCCGAGGGGTTGTTTTCCATGAGCGGATAGTACTGCCTCAGTGGAGCTGGTCGTTTGCCTGAACAAATGATTTACTGTGTCATTCTTAGGGGGTAGACAGGCTCTTCGTTAGTGGTCTTATAATGTCCCAGTTTCGTGAACTTTTTCATGATTCCCTCTGACCAATCAGCGGGCTGCAGTGTTATCACATCACATTTTAGTACCTCTTCGTACTCGGTTGGCTATTTTCGGAACCCCAGGAGAGCAGGTACCAGAAAAGCTGGTACCAGGTACCAAGTACCAGTTACATTTTCCTAATCGAAAAGCAAAAAAGCAAAGTAGAGTACAGTAGAGCTGGTATCACGTTGTGGAAATGGGGCGTTAGTAGGGTTCTGTTCTCCCAGGGCAGCGTAGAGTTAAGGGCGTAACTCATGGGGCCCTACAGCTGCACTGATCTAATCACGACTACACTGAAGCCGCTCTCAAGCATTGAGAACTAAAACCTGGCTCTAAGGCTTTTTGTCCCCAGGCTTTTTGTCCCCGGGCTTTTCGTGCCTGAATTTTTCATCCCCAGACTTTTCATCTTCTAGGAATTTTCATCCCCGGACCCCAACCCTTATATCATGGTGGTCTGTCCGTTCGTCCATCCGTCTGTCAGCAAAGGTGGCACATTTTTTTTTTAACAGTAGGGGACAAAAAATCCCAAAAATCCTCAGGGATGAAGAGTCCAGGGACAATAAGTACATGGGGACGAAAAGTCGATGGATGGAAAAATCCAGATCCTAAGAGTCCTGTAACCCTAAAACCTCTGTGTTCTGAGGAATTAGGTGGCGATTAAGTATCCAGTAAATGTGTTTGAGCCAAGTTGCGCGCGCGTGCGCGTTCCCGCAGGTTCTCGACGACAGGAAGCAGTGGTGGAAAGTGAGGAACGCCAACGGGGAGGCCGGGTACGTGCCAAACAACATCCTGGAGATCACGCGCGGCCTCGACATGGCGTCCGGCCGCGGCGACCCTGTCTACAGCCACACCATCCAGGTGAGAGACGGCTCACTGCAGCAGAGAGGCAGCCTTTTTATAAAACGGCAAAGTGCTTTAGGTACGATGATCCTTTATGTACCAGCAACAGAACACTGACAACAGTGGAAATAGAAAAGCCTTTGAATACAAGACCAGCAGGTAATGCCAGACAGAACAATGACAGAACAATGACTTTAAATTGCCTCCAAATCCCCCAGCCTTCCCAGCTCCTACAGAGACCAACTACTGGAGATTATATGCCTGTGTAACATGATTTTAGTCATTTTTTTTGCATTTTGTCATTGCTTTGCATGTTCATACTTTTTTTTTTTAAGTTCCCGCAACAATTTTTCCTTTATATTTTGTTTTCCTTTTCCTTTTTTGCTGTTAAAAGCTAATGATGCCAAAGAAGGAGTTTGAGTTGTTTAAGGTAGGGGCGTGGCTGTGTGGCTTCTGTGCTTCGAGATTTACTTCCTGTTTGGACTTCCTCTTTGACGTAGTGGCATTATCTAGACTAAAAGTACCATAGAATTCTGACCCGGTAGATTAATTTGTCCCTGAAGAATGGAACTGTTCCTGTAAGCTGTCGTTTCATGACTTCTATGCTCCAACAAAGCAATTTCAGTCCTCTGGGTTTGAAATGGGGACATATTTTTTTCTGCTGTAGTTTAAATGTTAATGTTACATGTAAGCATTGTATAGGATTTATTGAAATTGGTTGGGAATTTGTTGTTAACAAAGGAAGTATTGTTATTGATATAAAATTGGGCGTCAGATACATTATACATAAAATAGGAATATAATGGTTCAGTTTGCTTATTGTGCCATTTTGTTGAATGCTACTTTTCATGGCACCTCCTGTGCCCCCCATTTATCTAAAATGATGTATCTGAAAATTGCATCAGTTTATTCCCAAATTGCTTGCTAAAAACTTCCCAGGGTAATTCTGTTTCCTTTTTAGCATAGACTCACCTCTGACTAATGCATTCCTTAGTCATAGTGAATGCAGACCCCCTGTAGCTATTATTAGTCAGTTTTGCGGGCCTAGTTTACACGTATTTAGAGCATTGTGTCTTGGTTTTGATATTTCTTGCTGTGGTTGCTTGCTTTCGGTTGTTCAAGTTTGCTGTGTGATATGTCCACGGTTTTTTTAACGGATTGTCTGTTAGCCTTACGCCCGTACCTGTTTGCATTATAATTCTCCACTCTATGATAAATAATGAAGTGTGTTCAGGAGAATAAAATGGCCTCCTTGAATTTTTAATTTAAAGGGTCCAAAGCCTTTCAGGTTTTCATTGATAGGTTATTTTCTGCATTTCTGATGTGTCCCAGCTGCCAGTTGTTCTGTCCTTTATCTTTTTGCCTTGATTTTGGGTCCTGCATGTGTTTGTCTGCAGTGCTGAAAAGAACTTTTATTTCAGTCACAACAATCTACTTTTTTTTTTTCCTTCAAGCAATTACTCGGGGAGTTAAATGAGGTAACTACTGTGTAGAATGACGTCCTGCATATCTAATGTCGATACAGCGAAGACTATCCTGGTATATCAGGCCTTGGACAACCTTGTGCTAAATACATTGCATTTGAGTGGTCGATGTGAGTATACCCGATGATAGCGGGTTACTACAAGATGTGCAGCGGTCAGTTAAATTCAGCTGAGCATAATAAAGCTTCAATCAGTATTATATTATGTAGAAAACTGTTTTACAACACATTATTTGGCATTTTAACATGATAATTTAGTTGCTTTTTGAAAATAAGCGATGCAATGACCACAACAGAGTCTAAAAAAGCTGGTAGTTGATTGCTGACGGCTGTATAATATCACCATGTCTTCTAATCACACTCACTAAGCTTTTTGGCGCCAAGGACGTGAGGTGGTCAAGTCTTGCAAGCAGAATTTCCCAACTTATACCATTATACAGGTCTTCAGTTGTGCAGTACAGCACCATAGCTGCCATATATTTAGCTTTAGAGTATTCCATAATATTGTCATTCAGAGATGGGTCAGGACTGGAGGCAGGCCGGTCTAGCTCCCACACTATTACTATGCTTTGTATATGTACTCCATGCAGAATGTGATTTGATGTTGTCTTGCTGGAAAATGCAAGGACTTCCACGGAAAAGACAGATAGTAGTGCATGTTGCTCCAAAATGAATCCATATTTTAAGGAATTAACAGTGCCCTTATATGCAAGTCAGTGTGCACTGACATTCCCTCATACCGTGACAGAAGCTGGCTTTTAGACATGACGCCGATAAAAGCCTGGGCTTTCCTTGTCCTCTTCGATCGGGAGAACATGATGACTGTTTTATTTCCAAAAACCACTCCCAGCGTTGACTATTACACCACAAAATATGCTTCCACTGTGCTATTTTCAGATTATCTTCAGATGCCGCTGAGCCTAAAGAAGTCTGCTGCGCTTTCAGGCAGCGTTGACATATGGCCTCGGCTTTGCATTGTGAAGCTTTTGCTTGCATCTTTGAATACAGCAGCAAATGACATTGACTGTCACGGGTTTACCAAAGGGTTTCTGAGCCTATGCTGTGTAGTACTGTTCTTAAGAGAGTGACATCTGCGGATCAGTGATCGTGCGCTGTCAGAAGTGGTTTACGGCCTTGCCCTTTGTGCATCGAGATTCAGTTGGATCTATGTATAATGCACTGTCGTGGGTCAAATGCATAAAATTCTGCTTATTTGTCTTTTTAGGGAACGTTTTCAAAGTGATGCCCATTGGCTTTTGCTTCTCCAGGCCGATCCATTTTTGCTCTTGAGGGACTTGGCCTTTTTTGGCGGCTCTATTGAACTAAAACACACTTTGCTCACCTGCTTAACATCTCCTTATTATTACAACTCGATAAATCATTATAAGTGCAATATTTCCAATTCCCCAACATTTTTTGTAGTCTGTTACAATCATCAGATAAGGGCATATTTTCAATAAACAATTGAATTCACTTGTCAAAGCTTCAAATAATGTGTAACTGTGGGTTTTCAATACTGCGGAGGTAGAATGGACTTCTGATCACGCCTGCAGATTAAATTTTATTTGCTTTTTCCATAAAGTACCACCTTTTTTTGGAAAAGCGGTTGTACTTTATTGCTTTGCGACAATGAAAAGATTGTCTTTTACTCACGGAATGTACAGTATTTGGTTAAGTGACTTGGGTATCATTTGAGCACGTGCGCCTTTTGGAAAATGCTAAAATGCATGCGTGGATGAATTTGCTGGGTGTGTATTCGCTCTATATTGGCAATATCGGTTCGATGTCATCCGAATTCAAAAGCTCTATTGTAAACATGGTTTCATGGTTAATGAAAATAAAATTACGTCTCTACATTCTTGTCTGTGGATTTTTCCTATTTGAAAAGAGTATGTGAGTGCTGCTGTATGAACAGAGCCTGTCTGAGTTCTTGAGTGCGCACAGTTTCAAAAGGGTTTGGCGGTGGAGTTTTTTTGGCACAATGCTCATTTATTCCCCCCCCCTCGTCCACAGAAGCAGCGTTCGGACTACGGCCCGGTGCCCCCGGCCCCAGTGCCCCCGCCTGTTCCCGCCCCTGCCCCTGCCCCCATCCCCGCCCGGATCCCGACCCCGCCCCTGCCCCCGATGGCCACGCCCCCCGCCGCAGAGCAGAGGGCCTCCCCCACCAGCGTCAGTCGCCAAAGCAGCGGTGGCTCCAGCGAGGCGGGAAGCGTTGCCATGCGCGACCAGAGGGACCGCCAACCACCCGTCAACCGTGAGTCACGCCTTCTAGACCTGTCAATCATGTCGGCGTCAGATTGGAAATTTTTTAGTGACTGGACAAAAAATTTTGTGAGTTGAGTTGTTATAATCGCTGCATTGAGTGAATTTCAGTAAACTGCCACAGCAGTGGTCACTCTTGAATCCATCTGAAAGTTAAGACTTGTGTGCATGAAGTCACTAAATAATGCTTTTGTGATTTTGGGGGTCAAAGTTTTCAAAATATTTTGCAGATTTATATATTTTATGGTCTGTTTTAACACTGTAGTAGAATATTCTCTCTCTCTCGATATATCTGCATCATGTTCTGAGAACTTTGACCCCCAAAATCACAAAAGTGTCAGTAACTTAGATACTCCTTGCACACAGGTCTTTAAGTGACCTTCCCTTTAAGTTGTGACGTCATATTGCATAAGGGGCTGAATTTTTCAGGAGCGGAGAGGACTCCATTTTAAAAGAGTTGTCTCAACCGCACTTCCTGTTTACGATCCACAGGCAGGAAGTCCAACATGGAGGAGGTGCACGACGAGCTCCAGCAGCGCCTCACGCTCGGCCGCAGCGCTCAGAAGAAGTTCCAGGTCCCGGCGCGGAACACCGGCGCCCCAGCCGCCAACATCAGCTACGACTCCTCCCCCGATGATGTCAGGGCCTGGCTCCAGGCCAAGGGCTTCAGCCCCGTGTGAGTTAGAGCTGCTCAGGTTTCACCATGTATTGCGGTAAACACCTGGTTTTGGTGTAATCTTGCCTCTTGCCACTTAATTCATGCTGGAATAGATTCCTGACTCCGTCCACAACTTCAACCAGGAATTAGCAGTCAAAATCATCTGCCATTCATTAAAAGTCTTTTATGAACCTCACGGTGACGCTCCATTCCAGTCATGACTCGCCCTTCAGTGTCCACATTTGACATTGGCTTGGTGAGGAACCTATCCCAGACTGCACTGAGATGAGTGCTCCTTCAGCCAATGATTCACAGGCTCTCTAAGGGCTTTTGTTCCTATATTTAATTATTAGCTACCATATTCATGGATACGATTCAATTAGCTGATACTTTATTTGAATTTTACCTTCTATGCCTTAAAGGAGAATTCTGGCGTGAAATTGACCTGGGGTGTATTGAAACATGATAATGAGTACTAACCTTTGTTGAATACCTCACCTCCGTACCCACGCAACATTTCGAAATAAATGGCGTTTTAGCCGAAACTCCCAACAGGCTTGCAATTATGGGAATCGGGCATAGCGTTGCCATGCAAAGAAATCGCTATTTTTTTCCTCATTAACAAGGCTCAAAGTAGCTCCACACTTCATCGGTAGAATTCTGAGGGCCCTGACATTTAAAACGAGGCACTGAGAACTTTGAAAATGCACCGGTAGTTTATTAAAAAAGACTTTTTATGCAAACAGTACCTTGAGCTAGTTTCCACTCGCCTCCATCTTGAAAGTCACAATAAGTCGATTTTCGTGCACGAACGAATAGATTGCAATCTGTTCCCCTATCCTTCCTATTTGTTAGTGCTCGTCAATCAACTTATTGTGACTTTCAAGATAGAGGCGACTGGAAACTAGCTGAAGGTACTGTTTGCAAAAACAGGTATTCAACAAAAGTTAGTTCTGTGGTTTGCTCCGTGACCGTCGGCAGTCACAATTTAAGTCACTTCGGATGAAAGCATCTGTTACAAATAAATATAATGCACAATAATGCCTCCTATGTTAGTTTGGCAGCACAGTGGCGGCAAGTAGGTTATTGGGTATGTTGAGGGATCTAACGACATCTTGCGGGGTCTCGAGGAATCCTGCAGGTTCTCACTATGTCCTTTTGGCTCCGCAGCACCATCAACAGTCTGGGTGTGCTGACTGGTGCCCAGCTCTTCTCCCTCAACAAGGACGAGCTGAAGACCGTTTGTCCCGATGATGGGGCGAGGGTGTACAGCCAGGTCACCGTGCAGAAGGCCGCCCTAGAGGTAGGAGTCCGTATTACACTCTACAGACCCACGTGGTGTTTGGCTTAATATTTGGGGTTCAAAGCAGCCGAGGTGGACAACTCATGTTCGCCTAGTGCAAATCCCACTCCCCAGTATCTTACTCTGTGCGGATTTGCGAATTGGCGCCAATTTATCGAACATGAAGTAGAACTTATTTGTGGAATTCGCTGGCCGAGCTCATAGCCGTTTCTCAATATGCAATCTTCTCTGTACTTCTGTTCTTGTGAACTTGAGAAACGTCATTGAGAAAAGTACTTTCTCAATTCAAAGTTCGCATCTCGACGAGAACGGTTACCAGTCACGGAAGTGTTCTTGACACACCCATTTTTCTGAGGATGCATCGGATGGTGACTTGTGTGAACTTGACAGCACGCATAACCCAGAATTCTTTTCGACATCCAAGCGCGAGATTTTTTTCCATACCGTTAATGCGTCACTATTCTGGAATTCTGGTCCCCCTACCGTTTGCCTGCAGTTATACTTGCTAGCGAGCTGTTTGACTACCTAGCTAGTAATAGTATAGCTAGCGTGCCAGTGTATTTAGCTACGTAGCAAACTGGCTTGCGAGCTGAAAAAGCTGCAGTTCGCTTTCAATGATACCCGGGGCAGATCTGGAGCGGAGGAGCTTGCTAACTGGGTAGCAAGTGATATTGAACTGTGTGTCATAACAAGCACGTCAATGTAGTTACATGGCTAACTGGCTAGCAAGCTAAAAAGGCGACAGTTCACTCACAATAGAATAGTCGCGAGCGAGCTATTTGGCTAGCTAGCTAGCAAGATAAAGAGACATCGATATCTATAATGTTAGAGCTAGCATGCCAATGTATTTAACATCCTAAAGTCGCTTTCACATGGGACGCAAAACAAATTCTTCGCATGACAGATTACATTCATAGTCAATGCGAAAATGTGTGTGTTCGCGTCTTTTCATTGAGTTTGAATGTAACCTGTTGTGCGATAAATTCTTTTCTCGTCCAAAAGACTCAAGTCTTTTGTTGCAATATTCATTTGCTATTTCTTGGCTGAATACTCTTCTGGTGATTTTAAGGCGAGGAACTATTATCCGAGTACATTTGGAATATTGCCTGCTTTATGATGTTTTATGTGGAATATGCTCCAGTGTTTTTGGAGTGGAGAAACTCCGCAACAGCCGGCGGCGGAACGTAGCTAAGCTAAGCACTTTAAGTAGCTCACGCTCACAGACCCCTCTTCCCCCACAGATAACATTGCTGGGGGAAACGGGATGATTGCGTGATGGCAGAGGAAGTCGCAGTTTACTGCCTGGCGTAGGCTATTGCGTAATACTAACAAGGACGCATCATATAAAACCGTCGACAGCCGTCTGAGTGTTCCTAGCCTTGGAAGTGCACATTTGTGTTTGCATTTTATTTTAAGTAAACCAGTTGAAGTTGAAATGCCAAAACCAGCGAAGACGACAACATTGACTTCATCAAGTACGTTCCTGCTCCAATTGCAGAAAGACCGTACTCTCGTCCTCCCGTCCCCAGGGAGTTTGTTTCATCTGAACTCGGCAAGTCCAGACTCACGGAGTTCACAAGTACAAACTTGGTTTACTTGTTATTGAGAAACGGCCCAAGAGTATGAGGCAAATATAGCATTTACTTGATGACCTTTGCGTTTCCACCTCTGCAAAGCTGCAGCTTGGAACTGGGATGCCCCACCCTTTTAACTGGAGATTCACTGTTCAGCTTGTCTTCACTCTGACCTTAACTATTTACTCTTTTTACATCACCTTTAAATCACTTTGAGCTGTTAATCAGAGATTCTGTTTCATTGACTCACTGTCCTCTTCAAACAACACATAGTTAATGAGCGGAAAAATTCGAGACTGGAGCAATTGTCTTAAATTGGAGTATAGTGTAATAAAGGACCTTTCTTGGAATATTTATTTTACTCCAAAATTCTTTGCTGTTCTAGAGCTCAGTCTGTTTGAAGAGAACAGTTTTTGAATGTTTTGTGAACATTTTCAGTCCGTGTTCTTAACCTCAATTGTCGTGATCTGGTGGTGTTCTGGCGTGGTTGTTGATTTCGTCATGCATGCATGTGTACTGGAAGTCAGGCTAATACACCCCAGCTCTGCAAAGAGGCTGCCTTCCTGTCTTATTTCAAACCCACAGGTGTTCGTCTGACTCCCCCCCTCAACCCAAATCCTCCTGTGCTGATTTCCCAGTACAGTCGCATGAAAGGTATTTCCTTTTAAAAGCCAGGTAGCTGGGTATCTTTGTTGGCCAGGATTCATGGAGGTTAGGAGATGGTACTGTCGAAAAAAATGGGCCGTATCTCACCTATGCAGACTGAAATTTGAAGCAGTGTGATCTGACTGTGAAATAGAAATTGGTGTTCCTCTGGGGCTTGTCCATGGACCAGCGGAAATTGGATTGAAACGGTTGCAGTTTGGATGTTCACCATTTTACCTTAGCTGTCAGGCAAAAGTCAATATTGACATTTTCTCTCAGAAACATTGGTGCGCTGGATAAATTCTTTGGCGTTATAAACACTCAGTGGCCACTTTATTTGGTACACCTTTCTGACACTGGGTAGGATCCACCTTTGCCACTACAGCAGCTTGAATCCACCACATATCAAAGGTGTTCGGTCATATCCTTACATCTGTAGACATGGGGTCATCCAGCTGTGGAACTGCAGGATATAATGGGCATTTAGTCTCAATGAACCTGGCAAACAAAAATCCATTTTGCTTAATATACTAGTAAGATTGTATTTTCCCCACTAGATTCCTGGCATTGCATGCCTTCATGCAGCTTGAGCAAAAACCCAGAAGCCCTTTTACCATTAAAGCCCCGTGTTTATCCAGCCCTGCTTACTTGGTGCCTAGTTTGCCATCGCCATTTTGTTCCATTCACACTCGAAAACCCTCATTTTGGGAGAAAAGGTTAATACTTCTCTTCATCTTTGAACATAAATGGTTTGTCTACTTATTTTTTTTTCCCACTTCCAAGATTTCAAATCACAAATTTGCTGGAAAAAGAGTAGTACTTCTTCTGTACTCAAGGCACGTTTAATGCTCCATCTGACACTGGAATGTGAGGGTCTTTATTGTTTCTCTAGGTTTTTGACCTTAGTGTGCCTGTGTGGTGAGACCGCAGTTTTTATCAGGGGAACAACAGGGGAATGGTGACTGAAGTTAGTATTTTGTCTGCCATCCCCCTACCCACAAAAGTTCAGCAAGATTGTAATAATACACTGCTCAAAAAAATAAAGGGAACACTAAAAAAACACATCCTAGATCTGAATGAATGAAATATTCTTATTAAATACTTTGTTCTTTACATAGTTGAATGTGCTGACAACAAAACCACACAAAAATTATCAATGGAAATCAAATTTATTAACTCATGGAGGTCTGGATTTGAAGTCACACTCAAAATTAAAGTGGAAAAACACACTACAGGCTGATCCAACTTTGATGTAATGTCCTTAAAACAAGTCAAAATGAAGCTCAGTAGTGTGGCCTTCACGTGCCTGTATGACCTCCCTACAACACCTGGGCATGCTCCTGATGAGGATGGTCTCCTGAGGGATCTCCTCCCAGATCTGGACTAAAGCATCCGCCAACTCCTGGACATTCTGCGGTGCAACGTGGCGTTGGTGGATGAAACGTGACATGATGTCCCAGATGTGCTCAATTGGATTCAGGTCTGGGGAACGGGCGGGCCAGTCCATAGCATCAATGCCTTCATCTTGCAAGAACTGCTGACACACTCCAGCCACATGAGGTCTAGAATTGTCTTGCGTTAGGAGGAACCCAGGGCCAACCGCACCAGCATATGGTCTCACAAGGGGTCTGAGGATCTCATCTCGGTACCTAATGGCAGTCAGGCTACCTCTGATGAGCACATGGAGGGCTGTGCAGCCCCCTAAAGAAATGCCACCCCACACCATTACTGACCCACTGCCAAAACCGGTCATGCTGGAGGATGTTGCAGGCAGCAGAATGTTCTCCATGGCATCTCCAGATTCTGTCACGTCTGTCACGTGCTCAGTGTGAACCTGCTTTCATCTGTGAAGAGCACAGGGCCCCAGTGGCAAATTTACCGATCTTGGTCTTCTCTGGCAAATGCCAAACGTCCTGCACGGTGTTGGGTTGTAAGCACAACCCCCACCTGTGGATGTCAGGCCCTCATACCATTCTCATGGAGTCGGTTTCTGACCGTTTGAGCAGACACATGCTCATATGTGGCCTGCTGGAGGTCATTTTGCAGGGCTCTGGCAGTGCTCCTCCTGTTCCTCCTTCAAAGGCGGAGGCAGCGGTCCTGCTGCTGGGTTGTTGCCCTCCTACGGCCTCCTCCACGTCTCCTGATGTACTGGCCTGTCTCCTGGTAGCGCCTCCATGCTCTGGACACTACGCTGACAGACACAGCAAACCTTCTTGCCACAGCTCGCATTGATGTGCCATCCTGGATGAGCTGCACTACCTGAGCCACTTGTGTGGGTTGTAGAGTCCGTCTCATGCTACCACAAGAGTGAAAGCACCGCCAGCATTCAAAAGTACCAAAACATCAGTCAGAAAGCATAGGAAATGAGAAGTGGTCTGTGGTCACCACCTGCAGAGCCACTCCTTTATTGGGGATGTCTTGCTAATTGCTTATAATTTCCACCTGGTGTCTATTCCATTTGCACAACAGCATGTGAAATTGATTGTCAATCGGTGTTGCTTCCTAAATGGACTGTTTGATTTCACAGAAGTGTGATTGACTTGGAGTTACATTGTGTTGTTTAAGTGTTCCCTTTATTTTTTGAGCAGTGTATTTAGCTGGTATTTGAAGACGTACAAGGACATATGACTGGACGTAATCTGTGGTCGCCTGTCCCGACTTATATATTTGTCCAGCTTTGAATTTTTTCCAACGTACTGCTATAAGCTGTTGGTTGATTGTGTCGACAGCTTCATTCATTTATTTGTACCTTTAGCCTTAAATGTAGGTCATCCGACCTACTGTGAAACTGCAAGTAAAACCAGTGCAGTGGCCAAAGGCATTGTTAATCTTTTTCATTTTGTCGGACTGGTGACTGAGTTTTTTCTAAATTGAATAGATTATTTAATCTCCATGACATTATTAGAGAAAAGAGTGTGTTGATTGTGTGCTGGGGGTGGTCTTGGGTAAAAGGAACACTGGGTTATTACTGCACCCCCCCCCCAAAAGGAGAGAGGAAAAAAAGGAAATACTGTGATTCAATTAAATTTTGTCAGTAGTTGGGGGAGGTCATTCTAGTCCAGACACCCACCCCTAAGTGAAGTCTTAGCCCCCACATAATCTATTGTGACACTGTTGCTGACAGTAGGACTGCGGTAAGCAACCCTGTTCCTAAAGGTCGGTAAGATCTCTTGCAGTTGATTGACTGGTTGAAGCGGAAACCAGCAGGACGGTAAAGGTTTAGGAACAGGGTTGGTTACCTCCACGAGAGATTAGGCAAGTGGCTCTCAACATCCAACCTGGAGGCCGACTGTATATGCTGGTTTTTGTTGCAACCAGTTTCAGTCTTTAGACTTTAAAAAGCTGTAAATTTGTCTTAACCGCTCTGGGGTGCGTTTCCCGGAATCCCAAAGACGCTAACTTACATAGTTGGAACCATTGACTGTGAATGGACAAACTATGTAAGTTGCTAACTTGGTTAGCAACTACGCTTTTGGGAAACGCACCCCTGAACATGAAATGCAGTTCATTATTTGTCATCTTAAGCCAGATGTTGCCAGACATTTCTATGCACACCTTGAGGATAAAAATTTCATAACCACATTGTGACATATAAGAAACAACTTCATAGAAAAAGGAATAAATAGGGGTCAATCAAATTAAAGAATTCTAAATTGGTGAAAACTATTCAAGAATTGGCCCCAAAAACTAACCATTTGTTACGCAAGCAAATGATTGTCAAACTTTATTACATAAAAATGACGCAAAAGTTAACGCAAAACATCTTGAAATTGTAAACTCTTGTTTGGCACCCAAATTTGGAGTTTATTGATCATCTCCGTGTCTAATTTGCCCATTTAAACATTTTATCACTTAAATTATGTGCAATATTGGAAGAACAGTATATTCAACGATCTTTTCTGCTTCGTGGCGTGCTTGGGCATTCCTGACATATGTGGTTTAAGAGAATAAATCACTGCCCTAAACATGAAAGGCACCTAATTAAGACTGATGGTAACACTTTACAATAAGGGTACATTAATTAACATCAGCTAATGCAGTAAGAAGCATTAACTATCATTTAATTAACTGTAAACGAATGGGTCTACTAATCATTTGCTAATGGTGTTCATGTTAACTAAGGTATTAATTAATACATTATTGAGTAGTTTGATAGCTTGAGGTGTAACTTAAGGGATGTTTTCAACTTCATAATAAGGTGATGTCAAAGAGCATTAATAAATGGTGTGTTAAGGTTACGTAATGCTCTGATGCTTTGTTAATTAATTGGTAGTTAATTCTTAATACTGCATTAACTGATGTACCCTTATTGTAATGTGTTACCAGACTAATTTACAGGCTGTTAAAATCTTATGATCGCCATTTTGTTTGGAGCAAAAACCAGCATTCGCAGGAGGGGCGCCAACACTGATTTTGAGAACCACTACCGGTCCAGTCCCTGCTTACTTCTCCCCAGTCGGGTTTTCCACGAAGTTCAGAACGCTATGCAACCTTCTATTATAAATGCTATAACGAGATTACCATGCTCTTTTTATCTTGAAAGTTTAATATGACATTCAGCCATACTTTGGCAGGAATTTCCAACTGTAATTGACAAGGACTGTGGAAAACCCAGCGGCCTTCGCCTTGGTAATAGTAATAAGCCCTGGTGTGGGGTACCCACTCCCCAACTCTAGCCCCAGCCCTTATAGCATTGGTCCTGGAGGGGTAGCCTTGCTTATTTTGGATGTTTCTTCACTCTAACACAAACTTTTGCTTCATTATCAAGCCCTTTGCCAAGCTATAGTCATTATAATCTGGTTTGTTCGAGCAGAGAAACATCTACAACATGCAGGGTTTTGGCTCGCCAAGAGCAGCGGCCTAGCAATAGCTATTAGAATCAGTTGTGTTAGCGCTAAGCAACATGTAAACTGCGCGAGGCTAGCGCTTTTCAGGAGCAGGGCTCTCTACCTCAGGAGCAGTGGAAGCTGGTGAACTGGTAACAGCGGAAGCTCAAACTATTCTATTAAACGATCACGAAACATTGCTTCCAACCCCTTAGTGAAGAAAAGCGTTAGAAGTCGAGAATCATAGTCCGTTTCCAAAGACCAGTGGCGAAATCCACCGTAATGCACGTGAAACTGATAAACCTCCATGCACAAGGGCTTTGATTCCGCTCGAGAATCTCATACATACGAGTTGATTGAATAATTGCTGACAACAGCAGGGGAAGGTAAATATGCCACTAAAACTTGCGCTGAATGCGTGAAAGTTTACAGGTTGGTGTTATTAATGAAAACTGACCACACCTGATAATGTCGAGAGTTATCTGTGTTTCTGTAATGGTAATTTTAAATGAATTATTGAAGACAAGTCATAACCAATCGTTATTTTTAAGGGATCGTTTGGGCTTCCGCTATCGCCGGTTCACCAGCTGACACTGTGCAGGAGGGCCCTCCTACCTATTCTAACTCTTATTTTCTTCTCTCTCTCTCTTTCGATCACTCCCTCTCTCTGTTGTCTGTCGCTCTTCTTTTATCATTCTTTCCCTCTCTCTCTGATAATCTTTACCTGTATCTCCTGCTCAGAGGGCTTCGGGCTCGGAGCTGCAGGAGATCATGCGCAGGAGACAGGAGAAGCTAAGCACCGTCGCTAGCGACTCGGGGGTGGAGTCCTTCGACGAGAGCAGCAGCCATTGATCGGTCTGCTCGTTGTTAAACGCCACCCCCCCCGACCCCCTATCCCACAATCCATTGTGTTTCCAGGACACTACCACGAACGACTGCATTGCGGAAATCTTGCGCCGGCGCGTGGGGCTAGTGGATATCGCCGAGCAGTGACGTGGTCGAGCTACCGGGGACAGAGTTGCGCCGAAGTCAAGCTCGGAAATCAATCAACACTTGGTGTATAGTTTTAGAAAATGGCTACAATGGGGGGAAAAGCCTATATATATATAGATATATATATATATATATATGATTGAAATCTGTGGCCGAGGTACTAAAGCATTGTGAAGATAAGAAAAATCAGCATGTTATAGATGAGTAGGCTTCTTACACAAATAACCCGAGTAATTTACGATGTAAATTCATGTTCATGAAAATCGGTCGGTGGTATTTGTATGAGTGTGGGTTCCGTTCACCAATAACTTCATGACTGAAACTTGTTGGCGTGGATTCGGCTTGTTTGCACAGAGCAGTGGAAGCACAAAGGCTTGCGAAGCTCAATTACAGGAGATGGACTAATGTTGCTATGAAGTACTCAAAGTATTGCGAAAGTTTTTTTTGTTTTTTTTTTCTTGCAAAGATAACAATATGATTTTTATTTAACTATAATGCCAAAAGAATAGGAGGAATGACTGTGAACCGACGGCGGCATTTTATTCTGCTTCGTCATTTTATGTCCGGACGGTTTAACTATGATTTCATGATTCGTATTTGTTAATATTGATTTTTTTTCTTCTTGTGGTAGGCACTTGTCTACCTGCGGCAGCCTCTGATTGATGCAGAGGCGTGGCGTAGTTTGCGTTGATAGTAAGCATTCCCTGTGCTCTATTCATTTTCGGTCATCCACTGTTTTCCTCTAGCTATTTGAATTTGGAGGAATTTTTTGTTACGGGCGTCAGTTTACAGAATAGTAGCCCAATGAAAGATGTTCTTTGTTGACACAGTTCGCAGATGCTCATTTCCAACGGAGCAAAGGGGAAAACTAAACTTTAGCCTTGCTAGCCTTTCCAGTCCAAACTATTGTACAAAAATGTGACTTTTTTTTGTACAAAATTCTGGAGCCGAATAGTTTTCTTCTCAGATATCGCCAAAAATGTTATTTGAAGCCGTCTTTGGGACATTAAATGGCCCCTGCTGTTGTTTTTAGATGATGCCAACTGATCTTCTCAAAGCATGGAAGTTCTTAAGTTCCCTTTATTTGCATACACGTCTTGTCTGCAAATATCGGTTTACTTTAACAGTGCTGAGATTTCCTCCTATTCTTTAATGTACAGACTCTGATTAAGCTTAATCCTTAATTAAAGTTTTGTGTTTATGGGACAATCTCCAGCTCTAAAGCTCAAACCACAACTTCGTGAAATGTTGACATTTGGCACAAAAAAAAAAGGTGGCGGCGATGAATGTAATAAAAGGGAAAAAGCTGCTTCATCCCACAGGATATCATCGGAAGACATTTCAGTCTGATTGTATGCTGCATGGCCACAAGTATTTGGACACCTCTGAACGTTTGTTGGCCCAGAGGTTCCAGTGGGGGGGGGCTGTGCGGGCCGGTTTTCAGACAGTCCCAGAATTGTAACAAGCTGTTATCATTTCTTAATTCAGTGCTCTTGTTGAGGGATTATATCACATAAATGATCTTTATGCCAGAAATAGCCTTGCAGTAAGAAAGAATAAAATCACCTTTATTTATTCAATATCTTTATGATCATTTGCTTTGAGGTTCCACCATATATGATTGACCTGTAATTTAGACAAGACAATTAACCTCTTTTGATGCAGTGGTTTGCATATTTCGTGACATAGACCGATTTGATGTTTACATCCTCAAAAAATATTTTTCCTTCTGGTATTCATAGCTATATCTGACAAAATGTGATGTAGGACATTTTGTTAACAAGACAAGAGCATCCAATCAAGAAAAAAAAATGAAAAGCTTGTTAAAATTTTGTCCTTTTTGTCGCGGTTGGTTCGAGGGCCAGCATACACGAGGTTGAGAACCATTGCCCTTGATCAGGGGTCACCAACCCCGTTCCTGGAGAGCTACCATCCTGTAGGATTCTGCTCTACCTCCTATTCAGCACACCTGATTCAGCTGATTAGCTACTTAACTGCCCAGCTTGTGACCTTGTTAAGTAGCTAATTACTTGAATCAGGTGTGCTGAATAGGAGGTAGAGCAGAAACCTACAGGATGGTAGCTCTCCAGGAACAGGGTTGGTGACCCCTGCCCTAGATCATTCTGCACTTCCACGTCTGTAACGGCTATTTGCAGACGGCTCCTCCCTGGTTCAGCTTGACAAGGCCCTTTGTACCCAAAGGGAGATTCGAACACAAATCTTTTCAAGAGATCAATGTTGAAGACCTGCATATTTCCTGGACTTCCACCGCATCAATGAAACCCTTTTCGGATTATTTTGAATCCTTAATGCAAGTCAACATCGACGCCCAGCATCAGCGACTGACGAATCTAAATGGATAAAGATTTCCCCCAATGTTCTTACAACTCGTGGAAAGTCTTCCTTGGACCCTGGAGATAGTTAAAGCCGCAGAGGGGGGAGAGAGGGATCAAGTCCTTGGAAATCCGTGTTAAATACCCAGGATTTTGGAATGAGATGCTGGACTAGCAGGTGTTCAGGACTTTTGGCCTTGGTAGTAGCCATTCACTGCGGTGTTGCCATGAACGACACCTCTGAAACGACAAGGTAAAAACGTTGCGGGTGAAATGCCGGCTTTTTGTTGCGATAGGACAATGGTATTGAGGGCAAATGGCGTGTGGATGGCACCATAAATGGTTGAATACACTAACGCCGGTGACTGCCGTGAACTGCCTAGCTAATTCCATTTCGCAAAGCTATTCTAGTTGTTCTAGACTAGCGGCAGCCAAAACGTAGCTGAAGTTGAGTCTACCTGAGAATGCTATTCAGTGTTGCACTGTAATGTAAACAACCATAAGATGGTATGGCTGAATGTCCTGTATATTGTACAAATAAAGCACAGGAAATTGTGTATATTTATAAATGCATTAGTGGCTTCGTACGTCCGCATTTTCACGGAGGAAAACTTTTTATTTAGAATATAAATGTTTGTGGCTTACATGCAAACGGTTCGATCTGAGAATGAAGCATTCATCACTTTTATATTTGTCTGACATGCCTAAAGAATGTATCAAATGTCTTTTCATGGATTGATGGTTTTATTTTGTTTCGGAAAAGATGTTCAATTGATTATATGAATATCTATTTTGGGGAGGGATTCATTTGTTGATTCATAATTGTACGTGAATAGTTTTCATGGTGCCTTTTTCATATAAATCTGCCGAAATTCTGCAATAAATGGTATTCTAAAATAGGGTTTTTTTTTTTTGGTTTGAACCTTTTGTGAAAGCTTTGGCCTACATATGTAAACTGCTCGGAATTACTCTTAATTCGTAGTATGAGGCCATTTTTATCGGTGCTAAACACCACTTTTACACTATTTTACTATTCATCAATGAATGTTTCATTGTTCGTAGCTGATCTCAATTTAATTCATGGCAAATTCAGGAGCAGCGAAGAGGGACTGCAGTGCTGCCTTCTGGGAAAACCTCCGCCTACCATGGAATCGGCCAATAGAAAGTCTTCATTGAACCGCTGATTCCATAACCTGGAATTGTCTCCAATGAGCTTGCACTTCCTAGGTAGTGCTTGTTTGTTTCCTTGCGGAAGTCTCATTACAGTCTCTCGGAAAGCCGAAGGGATGAAGCGCTTGCATTCGTTATCACCATAGAAACAGCAGCTGTTTCTAGCCAGAAAATCTCTTCACAGTAAATGCACAGCATCGTACAATGAAAGTCGTGGATGTTGCTATTCCCCGTGCCTTGTTGCTTGTTAGAGGGACCAATGAACGACAGACTCCCAACAAGGATTCAACAGCAAAGGTTTCTCTGGGTTTAGTGCTGTAACTCATTCCCTACGGCAAGCCACTGCCAACGGCGCGGCAAATTCTACCATTCCCTGCGGTAAGCCAGTGGCGTGGATGCCCATTCGCAGTCCGATGAAAACACGAAATCAGTTTACGATCGCGGTCACAGGCCACTTGTACTTTAACACTTTATATTGTGTAATTTTCGGGAAAAGCATTCCGTACAACCGCAACAATTTTTTATAAAAGAATTCCGAAGGGAATGAGTTAAAGGTGCTCTAAGTCTTACGTGGTTTCTAAGCTAGAACACCGCAAACATCTCCTCACAATCCACCAGCTACCTGTCCCCTGAATACATTGTTAAAAAAAACGCGGTCCCTGTGGACAGCCCAGGCTCCCAAAACTACAATAAAAACAACTGGCCCAGTCTGGACCATCCAGCCAATCACTGACAAGAGGGATGGAATGGGGGGGCGGGGCTTTGCCCTCCACCACAGCTCTGCCCCTGGTCCCCGTTGGGAGCCTCTCCGGCCCCCACACCCGCGGCCTGATTCCGCCCTCGATTGGATCCGTCAGGTCGGATCTAGGCCTCGTTCAAATGTGATTTTTGTTTGGATATGTACTACGGAGCAGCATGACATTACAAATCAAGTCCTGACTAATACTTGTATACTGTTGTGCCGAGTTTAATTCCTTGCTGAGACGTCCCAATGGGCAGCAGGGTAGGCAAAAATGGTGTGGAGAGAAGAGACTGGATTTTGTGCAGATGAGTACAGCCTGGTGATTATATCTGCCGTCTCTGTGCAAATTCCTTCCCATGCAGATCTAAGGTGGCGGCCTTCCTTACTGTTCTTTCAATAACTCGTAATTACACTGCCCTCCATAATTATTGGCACCCCTGGTTAAGATGTGTTCTTTAGCTTCTAATAAACTCAGTTTTTTTTTCTGAATAATATAGGACCACAATGAAAAAGAGAGGAAAATCCAACCTTTAATTCAAGTGCATTTATTTAGTGGGGGAAAAAAAAATCCCACATTAAGAAATAATTATTTTACATCAAATCATGTGTGCCACAATTATTAGCACCCCTGATGTTAATGCTTTGTACAACCCCCTTTTGCCAACAAAACGGCACCTAATCATCTCCTATAATGTTTCACAAGATGGGAGAGTACAGAAAGAGGGATCTTCGACCATTCCTCTTTGCACAATCTCTCTAAATCATCCAGCGACCTGGGTCCTCTCCTCTGCACTCTCCTCTTCAGCTCACTCCACAGGTTTTCAATGGGGTTGAGGTCTGGGGACTGAGATGCCCATGGGAGGAGTTTGATTCTGTGTCATATGAACCATTTCTGTGTAGATTTGGCCATATGTTTAGGGTCATTATCTTGCTGAAAGACCCTCTGACGACCCATCTTCAGCTTTCGGGCAGAGGCCACCAGATTTTGATTTAAAATGTCCTGGTATTTTAAAGCGTTCATGATGCCATGCCCCTAACAAGGTTCCCAGGGCGTCTGGAAGAGAAACAGGCCCACAGCATCACCGATCCTCCCCCATACTTCACAGTGGGCATGAGGTGCTTCTCTACATACTCATATTTTGTGTTCTGCCAGACCCACTTAGAGCTTTTTGGCAACAAACTATCTTTGTCTCATCTGACCAAAGCACACAGTCCCAGTTGAAGTCCCAGGACCGCTTAGTGAACTCCAGACATTTGGGTTTATGATTGTGAGTGAGAAAAGGTTTTTTCTGTGCATGCCTCCCAAACAGCTTGTTGGCATGTAGATAGTGCCTGATGGTTGTTTTGGAGACTTTTTGACCCGAAGATGCTACCAATTGTTTCAATTCTTAAAAAGCTCTCTGTTAATTTCTCTTACCATCCTCCTCAATGTGCGTGGTGGCAAAATAACCTTGCGTCCTCGTTCAGGCTTGTTTACCCCTGTTCCAGTTGTTTTAAACTTCTTCATGGTTCCTCTGACAGTTGATATGGGCAGGTGCAGGCGAGTGGCTATTTTCTTGTAGCCATTGCCTGACTTGTGAAGGTCGACACAGATCTGCCTTACTTGAATGGTGTGTTCCTTTGTCTTTCCCCATGTTGAAGAGTGGATAAGAGAAATGGCCTCTGTGTCACACACTTTTTATACCCCAGGGATGCAGGTAGTGATAAATTACTAATTTAATGTTCCTAGATACTCTGATGAACTTTGTAAACTACTGTAGAAATGACAAATACAAATTACATTTATTTCCTAGGAATTGTCTGGGGTGCCAATAATTGTGGAACTGGTGATTTTATGAAAAATAATTATTTCTTGGTCAGGGATTTCTTTTTCCCTTGAAATTCACTTGAGTTGAAGGTTACATTTTTCTACAATTTTCAGTGAGAGAGTATGCTTCTGCAATAAAATTTGAATTTATTTTCAGGCTTTAAACACATCTGAACCAGGGGTGCCAATAATTATTGAGGGTAATTGTGCAAGTACCAACTTGTAATTCCTGCTTTTCTCATTTAGGCAACATGCATGTTTCATACAATTTCAGGTCCACTACACAAAAACTAACACAATCTATAAGAGTTTACTACATTCCAGTCCAATCACTTTCCGGCATTTATTGCCTTTGCCAATGTTGCTCGCCCCCCCTTGTCTGTCTGTCCGTCTATCAGTTTGAAAGCAGGATTACAGATGGGGAAAGTTATATATTACAATCGTAGCTGATGATTTTCACAGGTCAAGAACAAAGGTCAAGGTCAATATCACAGAAAAAGATGACGCAGGGTGTGTCCGTGCATTCTGTTGAGGGCCCTTCCAGCTATGCATATGGTATCCTAAAATTTCCAATTCAAAGCAAACTGTCAAAATCTCTGAAAAACTCCTTAAGAAATGAATTGCTTCTTTTGACCTTTTGTATTGAGTAATGCGTTTGTTACACAGCAAAACACAGAATAAGTTTGAAGTTGAGGAGAGATGTCAGTTGGGAAATGGGAATAAAAATGTACTCAGTGACTCCATTACACAATCAACTTAAGACCATCAAGAAGTGAGAGATCCGAACCACTGAGATCTTCCCTTGATTAGGCCAAACTAGATAAAGCAAGATGGAGCGATGCCTGAGGGGAGACTAAACAGCTGTTGGAAACTGTGGAGGAACTGCAGTCATTTGCAGTAAAGGTGGTCTAGAAGTGCCTCAATCTCATCACTAGTCTGTCCTGTTGGCCAGGGACACAAGAATGAGGCCTTCTCTCAACACTGCCAACAAACACACTGTAGTTTCATATGCAATGTGCTGAAGTGGGGATGTTGCCTGATGAAAGAGGGTGAAGCAAGTAGGTCAGAGCTCTGGGGTAGGTCTTGGTGAAGAGGCATAGAAATGGGATGGATGGATGGGGGGGGCTATCCTTTTTTTCCCCACCCAGCTGGCCCCATGAAGCTGGCAGCCCCGTGCAGGAAATGTGGAACCAACCAAATAATGCTTGAATGAAAAGATTGACCGTTGGGTACAGAGACAGTGATGGTGACTCCGGATATGAAAATATTGCAGTATATCTGTTTAATGCAGGTGTGTGGGAGATTTCTGACCGAGTAACTCAAAACGTTATGACCAATTTGGCATGAAATTTGGCAGGATGATAGGTGGTGGTCCAAGGAATCATCATCATCATCTTTCCACCGTTCCAGTCATGGGACCGGGTCAGGGGTCTGTGCCTTCCTCTTACAGAGGACTCTGTCCAGAGCCTCTTCCTCCGCCGCTCCACGCATCCTCATATCATCCTTGATAGTATCCATCCACCTTGCCACCGGCCTCCCTCTTCTTCCTCTTCATCGCCTTCTTCACCCAGTTCCCATTCTCCATTCTTTCAACGTGGCCAAACCACCGCAGTCTCAGTTTCGACGCCACTGCTTCGACCCCAAGTTCCCTCCTAATATCCACGCTTCTCATTCTGTCTCTCAGCGTCACACCTCTAACTCTTCTTAACATCTTCATTTCTGTAGTCTCCAGCCGATGCTCTTCTTTCCTTCTCATGGTCCAAGGCTCTTCACCACGTTAGCACCGGTCTCACAATTGTCTCGTAGATCTTAACTTTCAACTTTCAGGGCATTCTCCGATCTCCAACCACTCCGCTGACCTCTCTCCACTTGTTCCAGGCTGCTGACACTCTAGCCTTCACTGCTGCTCCTTTCTCATCCAATACCAGGCCCAAGTACTTGAATGACTCAGCTTGCTTTAGGACTGTGCCGCTGCTGTCCGCGATATTCACTAGCTTTCCCTCCCTACTGCTCACCATCACCTCCGTCTTGTCTGTATTGACCTTCAGCCCCTGGCTGGCCATGTCTCTCTGCCACTCCAGCCATCTTCTCTGGAGCACTTCCTCCGTCTCTGCGATTATCACTAGGTCATCTGCAAAGAGCAGTTCCCACGGGAGGCCCGTTCGGCAGTCACTGGTTACGGTGTCCATCACCAGGGTGAACAGAAATGGGCTTAGCGCTGACCCTTGATGCAGACCAACCTTGATGTTGAAAGCCTCAGTTGGCCCTTGAGCTGTTCGTACCACAGTGGAGGAATGTGTGTAAGTAGCTTGGACCAACCTGATCAATCCTTCAGGCACTCCTTTCTTCCTAAAACACCAGTAGACTACTTCTCTAGGTATCCTGTCGTAGGCTTTCTCCAGGTCGACAAAAGCAAAATAGAGGTCTTATTGCTTTTCCAAGTATTTCTCTTGCAGTTGTCTAACAACAAAGATGGCATCTGTTGTTCCTCTACCCTTGCGGAACCCATACTGCATCTCGTCTAACTCGACCAGTGACCTCAGGCGGTGATCAAGTACTTTCTCCAACAATTTGAGCAGGTGTTCTAATAACTTTATGCCCAGATAGTTTCCACACTCTAGTGGGTCTCCCTTCTTTTTGTAGGTCGGCACAATTTTGCTCATCTCCCACTCCTCTGGTATTTTCTAATACTTAATTTAATCTTGGAAGCGATCCAGAACATATTCTGTTGCCAAAAGAACAGATCTATGGTGTGGCAGAGGTATGTACTCTAGTTTTATTTTTATTTAGCCTTTATTTCATCAGGTAAAGTCCGACAGATATGAGATCATCAAGGTAGCAAAGTTAAACATTTGAGAACACGTTGATTTCATACACTAAAATACAAAACAGTACATATGGAATAAAAAAGAAAAAAAAAGTCAACACGACAAGAGAAATTAATTCAGACTTTCAGATTGGACCACGGATAGGCTAGCTTGCTCCACGCAGTAACACTATACTATGTTTTCCTCATTTGACTTTCTCCAGTGGACATTTGCGGCACTGCAACAGACCTATTACTTCGCCTGTGTAATTGTTGCGCTGAGCTCCAAAAAAAAAAAAAAAAAAAACCCCGAAGGTATTGGAAAATACTCACTGAGCACTGCAAATATATGCGCATACAAAAGCGCCTCTGCACCAGACCAGCCGATGGCCTGGACAACAGCCGCAAGCAAATTTGCAGTGAAAAAAATGGAATGGCCGAGTTCCGACAGTACACAGCAATCATATTTGGCTCCCTCTAGTGGACAAAACGCCCATGCATCAGGCCAGCCAATCGTCACAACGGCTGCCATTCTGAATTTATGCTTCAACACGTAATTAATTACAACGATTCCCATTTTCCATTAGGCAATTCAGGTAATTATTAATGTTTGTTTGCTAGAGTCTGATCGCTATTTCGACTAGACGCGTGTAGGCCTAATTTCGATTTTTTTTTTTTTTTAAAAGTCAATGCATCGAGTGAAATTAACTCAGGCTATCAGATTTCAGCTCAGATTGACTAGTTTGCTCCACGCAAAAAAAAAGCCCGTTTTTACTCTCTCAAATGGTCATTCGCGGCACTGCAACAGACCTAACATAATGCATGTCTAAATATTACACTCAGCTCAAAATAAATCCCTAGTTCCTCCTTTGTGCTTCAGATAACCCATCAAAACATCGACTTAACCCTTCATGTGCCAGATCATCTCTACACTCAAACACTCAACCTGCTATGTGCCAGATATCCCCCGAAAAGCAACCACTTAACCCCTAAAGGAACCATTTAACCCTTGATCCGCCAAATCACCCCTAAAGTAAAACTCAGTCCTTTATATGCCAGATCACCTTAAAAAGCAACCACTTGGCTCTCTGTATGCCAGATAACCCCTAACGACAACCACTTAACCCTTTGTGTGCCATATCACCCCTCTATTCAAACACTTAACCCGTTGTGTGTCAGATCACTCAACGCGAACACTTAATGCTTTATGGGTCAGATTTATACCACCCATTAATGTGTAATTTTATTCATAAACATGTATAATATTCATAAACAACCAGTCTTCATTATGCTGTGACTGGTTCACTCTGTGTCAGTGTCTGCTACTGCTCATTCACACAAGATGAGTGAGAATAGTTTTAGTATTATTGTTGATAAATTTAGTCATTCTGAGCACATTCAACATCTGTGCTGGGAGTGTGTCGTGGCTTAGCAGGTCACGTGCTTGAGGTTTCCTCCGTCACCCACCATAGAGTGCCACTGAGGTCCTCTCTGACTGCCAAGAGTCATCCACCATAGAGTGCCGCTGAGGTCCTCCCTGACTGCTGAGTGTCACACACCATGAGAAGCTACAGGGAGTCCTTTTCAGATCACGGGACAGCTGCAGAAGGTGGGAACTCCAGCACCAGTAGAGGATCAATGATGCTGTCAAGCAGGTCTCGTTGAAGAAGAGAAACATCAAGGATTATTAAAGGACCTTGTCAAACTCAGGCTGAAAGTCCCATCTCACCAGAACCGCTCCATTGTTGGCGGTTTATTAAAAAAAAAAAAAAAAACACAACCCTGGCTATTTATTTTTTAAATTTCCTTGTCACGTCCCCTTTCATAATAGCCAGTTTAACATTCAGTTTATGTTATTTGATCCAATAAGACCGGTAAAAAAACAACTTTGAATTTCGATCAATATTTTACATTTAAGTTGAACCATACACTTTGCAGTGTTGCCCATTAATTACATAATGTCGTCACAGCTTTTTTGCTCATCTCTTGCAATATTTTTATAGTTGTGATTTTATGTAAAATGGACGCTGGTTATTACCACCTTTTCCTCTTATTTTGGCAAAAAAATAGGGGTAAGATCACTGTTGTATTTCAATCGCCTAACCTTGCTCTGCACCCCACGCATTGTGATCGTGACAAAAGCGGTGTTTTCCAAGAATATTTAGTGATTTTTTTTTTTTTCAAACTGGTGCTGAATAATTCATATCTGACAAATTTAAGAGCACAGTACTTTCAATTAATAAATGGGTAAAATATATTGCCAATTTTATGATGATGTCATCCTCATGTGGGTATTACTACATTTTCAAAATATTTTAGAGCACTTAGTGGCAGATGCCTAAATGTCAATAATTTTCTCCTGGCTAATTGGCACTTGCATGGAATGTTATTCTGTCACATTCGAGAAACGTCCCACAGCTTTTAGTACATGCAAAACTTGAACCACCACTTCTTAACTTGGATTAATAGCACTGACGCAAGTAAAAACATTCTTTAAGTACACTCATTTGTAATTTGGTACTAAACAATGACAATGCATTGGAAAACACAATCACATATGCAACTGCAAGGCATTTTATCTATTGCAAATGAATTAATTTCTCATGTACGCTGGGCCACTTCTTCAAACCTGTGACCATCTGCTTTTTTTGTACTAAAATTAACCCCCACCCAAATGATTGTTCAGTACCTGCTCCTGAAAAAAAATAATCTTACGTAATTTATCACTGGCAGATAGCTGGAAACTTGTCATAAGCTGAGAGCGCAATGGCATTTTATATTACGACTAAGCAGTTTTGACATTACAATAGCAAATTAACTGACTCAAATTTGAAAGGCCCTCGCAAGAACCAAGAAAATTATTGAATTATTTAATTGACAAATATTATAATGCTGAATGTTAATCATCTTAAGGGGACTAAGCAAACATTTTTCCAAGATAATTCTCAGTTTAAAAAGTATTAAAATAATTCTATTAGAAATTGCAGCTTAAAACAGTTTCTGGAGCATCACATCAGTGGTTGCCATGGCATTGGCTGTTTTAATTAATATATAGATACTTAGAGAAACAGTTATCAAGATAACTAAAGTGTTTGGTTATAAGTTCAGCTGTAATGTGAAGGGATGTACAGTTGGTGAGGAATCTGCATTTTCTCATTGAGAATCTGTATTTTTAGAAAAACATGATTTTATTTGGGCTGTAATAATGTGATCCAAGTTTGTAAATATATAGCTATACATACATGCATACATACATACACATATACATAATACACACACATACATATTATATACACACACACACACACACACACACACATACAATTATATACATATACACACACACACACACACAATTACTATTTTCTGGATTTTTTTAAATTCTTTTTTTACCTCCTTAAAAAAGGCACCAGCCTCAAAAGTACATTCGTATTTCAAGTTTTCGATACAGGTCGTTCGGTTCGGTATAGGACGTTGGGCTCGGTACAGAGGTGTGCAGCACGGGTGAGTTACCTCAGGAGTGGCGGAACACTAGTTTCGTTCTCACTTAACCAAATCCACCTGCAGCTACGCGTGGGAAACAGTAGAGGGCAGCAAAAAAACACGAAGGTTGAATAAAATTGAACAGGGTTACATGCTGGAAGTTCTGTCAACGCTGCACTTTGGACAATACTGAAGAATTCATTCATGCTTTTTTCTTGAAAGAGGAAAGACAAAACTGATCAGACTGATAAGCTTGAACTGTTAGTGCTGCACTTTTCTTGTGGAAAAGGTTTGTTAATCTGCGCCAACAAGCTGTGAGAAATATTTGTTTATTTTAGAAAACTTCATTTATTGGAAAACTGATTTTAAATATATTTTTGTTTGAGAAAATTCTATCTATTGGAAATTTTATATATATATTTTGTTTATAATGATAACATTTTATCGGAAAACTTATTACCAGCGCTGTGCAGCAGTATTGTATTTTTTATTTCTATATTTTGTACAATGTTACAATAAAGTTCCCAATCAACAAGCAAATTTATGTTTTGCATTTTGTTCCCATACTGTACCGAAAATGAACCGAACTAAGACCTCAAAACCGAGGCACGTACCGAACCATGATTTTTGTGTATTGTTACACCCCTAGTGCGGATTAGGCTGGGCACTGCACCTTTGATTTATTTTTGATTGATTATTTACATTTATTTTCTTACTGAAAAGCGTCTTTATGATAGTCTCTTGGTGAAAAGCGCTATACAAATACAATTGAACTGAATTACATGATTCCTCAGATTACGCTTGGCAGTGCAGGAACACTGGGAAGAATAAGGCCAGGGCACAGATATACAACAGTCTTTATTGGTGCCTGAGGTAGTGCTGTGCGATGACCTGCCCGGCGCGGACACCCAGCGAAATTAAGACAAAAAGGCCAAGCAGTCCGCCGGTGACTGACAGCAGGATCAGGACTGCAACCCCTGCAAGGAAAGCGCACCATAAATACAATGCATTCTAATTCAGTCAGCAATCAAAGCACATTCCAATTTAGTCAACAATCAAAGCACATTCCAATTCAGTCAACAACAATCATAAATCATATTCCAATTCAGTCAGCAATCAATGCACATTCCAATTCAGTCAACAACAAGTATTTGCCACTAACGTGTCTTTGTACCCCTCCGCAAGGCTATCAGTGTGAAAATGCACAATGTCTCGGTGTGACCTTGAGAGTGACGCGAAGGTCACCGAAATCGACTGGCGCCGGGGTATCACCCTAATACACCCTAAGACAAGGATTCGGGATGTACGGACGGACGGTCGTGAATACTATGTCCCACCGCTTCGCGCGTTCCACGCAGCGGGGGACAATCAAAGCACATTCCAATTCAGTCAACAACAATCATAAATCATATTCCAATTCAGTCAGCAATCAAAGCACATTCTAATTCAGTCAAAATCGAAAAACATTCTATTTCAGGCCATAATCACAAAGAACATTCTAACTCAGTCAGCAACAATCACAAAGCAGATTCTAATTCTAATTCTAGCAATCATAACACAACGCTATTCAGACCATTGCAATAAAAACAAGAGCCATCTGGCAATGGCGTATCCCCCCGGCCATCCACATTCACGGATTAACTCCTCAAGAAATTCCTAAATACCAAAAGGCACATCTACATAAAACACCTGACCTACATGTCAAATTTCGTGAAGAAATTCTGAACGGTTTTCAAGTTATGCTCCGGACAAAAGAATGTTTACGGACGGACGGACAGAGCGATAGCTATATCCCACCGCATTATATGCCGGGGGGATAAAAACAAACAAATTTCGACAACCGCAAAGAAATGCTAGTTAAAGTGAAAAACAATCCAACGTTATCAAGTCAATTAACAACAATCACGCAAAACTCTTACTCAGTTCACGGTCATCATGTAATTCAGTCAACAGTCACACGCCAGTACAGATCAAGTCGCAATACACTCTCATTTAATTTGAAGCCAACATAAAATGCATTCAGACTGAAGAATACGCATCCGAATTCAGGCTATAACCACACAGTCAACAACAATTACAAGATGTAATTACACAGTGTACAACCCCAATTCCGAAATAGTTGGGACGAAGTGTAAATTGTGAATAAAATCAAAATGCAATGACTTTCAGATCACATGAGCCAATATGTTATTTACAATAGTTCCAACATTTGACATGTTCTCTGTTCCGAGACATTTTACATTTCTATCCATAAAATGAGCTAATTTCAAATTCTGGCTGCAACAGGTCTCAAAACTGTTGGGCCAGGCATAAAATGGCTGAAAAAGCAATGAATATATCAGAGAATCAGCTGAAAGAACATTTAGCAAGTAATTAAGAGAACTGGCATCAGGTGTGTAACATGATTGGCTATAAAAGAGATGTCTTAGAGAGGCTGAGCATCTCAGAAGTAAAGATGGCCAGAGGCTCTCCAACCTGTGAAGGCTTGCATTAAAAAAAATAAATAAATAAATTGTGGAATGCTTTAAAAACAATGTTCCTCAACATCAAATTGCAAAGGCATTGAGGGTCTCATTATCGACAGTGCATAACATTACCAAAAGATTCAGAGAAACTGGAAAAATCTCTCTGCGTAAGGGACAAGGCCGAAGACCTTTACTGGATTCCCGTGATCTTCTGGCCCTCAGACGCCACTGCATCACTCACCGGCATGATTCTGTCATTGACAACGCAATGACTTTCAAATCACACCAGCCAGTATTTTATTCGCAGTAGAACAGAGATAAAATAGCAAATGTTGAAACTGAGAAATTTTACAATTTTATCCACAAAATCCACACATTTCAAATTTGATGGCTGCTACAGGTCTCAAAAAAGTTGGGACAGGGGCCTGTTTACCATGGTGTAGCATCCCCTCTTCTTTTTAACACAGAGTGGAGGCATCTGGGTATTGAGGAGACAAGTTTCTTGAGTTTAGCCATTGGAATATGATCCCACTCTTGTTTTATATGGGCTTCCAGCTGCTGGAGAGTTTTGGGTCTCCTTTGATGGACTTTTCATTTAATTATGCACCAAATGTTCTCAATCGGTGAAAGATCAGGACTGCAGGCAGACCAGTTCAGCTCACGGACTCTTCTACTACTAAGTCATGCTGTTGTAACAGCTGCAGTATGTGGTTTTGTATTGTCCTGCTGAAATACACAAGGCCTTCCCTGGAATAGATGTCGTCTGGAGGGGAGCACATGTTGCTGTAAAACCTTTTAGCATTCATGGTGCTTTTTAAAACATGCAAGTGTCCCACACCACATACACTAATGCATCACAATACCATCAGAGATGCAGGCTTTTGAACTGAACGCTGATAACAGGAAGGGTGGTCTTTCTCCTCTTTTGCCCAGAGGGCACGACGCCCATGATTTCCAACAAGAATGTCAAATTTGAACTCATCTGACCACAGGACACTTTGCTGCTTTGCTATAGTCCATTTTAAATGAAATTTGGCCCACAGAACCTGCAGCGCTTCTCGATCATGCTCAATTACACTGTAATTCAGTGTACTATAACCATGCCACAATTCATCAATCATACTGCACATTATAATTCAGTGCAACAATCAGAAAACTAATTAAATGTAAAATGATCACAATACGTTCTCATTCGGCCAGCTATAATCAGTAACACACCATCAGTGAGAAACATGTCCATGTACAATACCACTCAAAAGTTTGGACATACCTGCATTACCACACACACACACACACACACACACACACACACACACACACACAAGGACAGTCATTTGGCGATAATGAGTTTGCAGCTGCAGTTAAGGTGAGGTTGTCGTGGGCCTTTTTGTAGTGATGGGAAGATGAAGCTTCATAAACCGTTTTCTTTATTTTCTGTGCCCGCAAGATGGCGCCCATCGTTAAAAAAAAATAAGGCTTATAGAATGAACTTACAAGCCTTTATTGAACAGAGTGCACCATCTTGTAAATGGTAATTTAACAAGTAAATTATTCTCTTTTAACTTCTGACAGTTTAACTCACAAGACTCCATTTGAGATTGCATAGAGAAGTTAAGCCATTTAAATTTCTCTCAAAACAGAGTGCTGTGACATGAGCAAAGTGTGTCCAAACTTTTCACTGGTACTGTGGTTGACGGTATTTTCCATTTGACTCACAGTTCGAAGGTTTCCCTGCTGCTACAGAGACAGGCCCAGCCGAAACGATAGCCGTGAGTTTGTCAGGCAGATTTCTCCTTGCCTTTCGACCTTCCCCTTCGGAGCAATCCTGCAGACGGTGGGGTGGGGAAAGACTTTATACCGCTGGAAAGTGCGTACATATTGCGTCAGTGACCCCATTTACACCTGGTTACATTTACACCATACTTAAGAATAATTAAAACCATTGAATTCGATATAAAAAGTACATTAAGGTTTGTAATAACCCAATCCGTTTGTAAATCCGTCAAGAATTCAGCGAGTTACGAGTATTTAAGCGAGTAAATCATCCACCTTACCTCCGACTACAGCACAGCGCACCAGAGCAGTCCCCTGTCCTAAGATGGCCGACCAGTGACGACGCTGCCGACACTGCCTTGAGCAATCTAGAGTTTATATATATCTATGGTTTTTACGGTAAGGGAGGCGCGCCAGTTTAGGAGAGGGGGGAGGAAGGATGTGACGTCAGCGGGACCGATTGTGATCACATTGCACTGTGGATGCCGGAGACGCATGTTAATACCAGATGTAAATGTATGTGGACAAACGCTATCCGACTGCAATCCGATCACAAAAAATGCGTTTTAACATCATGTGTAAATGGGGCCTGCGTTACTTTCCTAAATGGGTTAGCTACTGAATTACCAACGGCTTAAATGCTACCTCGTGACGACCTGCCACAGGCGGACCATGACATGGAGGCTACATTAACCCACTGCTCAATGCGCTGTCCGTTATTGGAGATCGCAACAGAACGAGCGGTTTTTCTCGAGTTTTTGTGCTGGCGCTCATCACTCTGAAGCTCATAGCCTGGGAAGTTACGAGCTACCGTGGTGCAGTTCTCCTCCTGACTGCATATCCTGGCCAGGCAGTGTAGGTAGATGTGGTGAACTTCAGACATGGTGAACATCTGCACTGAAAACCTCTTCTTCTGTGGTACCCCGTCAGTTGGGAGCCAGCGAAAGGTGGACTCATTCGGGCAGCTGGAGGGACAGAGCGTTGTGCCAAATTAAAACCAGTCGCACACACCTTTCCAAACACCAAACCAAACACCTGGTGTAGACAGGAGGCACTCCTCCCCGCCCCCTTTACCCATAATTCTGTGTCTGTACCTGCCTATTCCACCTATCCACTTCCATCGTTATCTTTCGAATGTCCCTCCAAACCTCCCCTTTAAATCATTCATTGGGTTTCCCTTCATAACTTGCGTTTTAGTATCCAATCAGTTCAAACTTTGCTGTAAAGAACAGCCAACCATGTCTCAGGATAAATCTCTGGGTCTCCATCTTAAGGGCCTCTAGCCATGCTGGTACCAGGCAGAGCCTCAGACTTCAGCAGTTGATTTTCATTTGTGTTGTTCAACCACTTGTTCGCAATTTTACCTGCACAATAAACTTGATAAAAGACTTCACTCTAATCTCTCGGCTCTGGCACACCCAAATTGTAAAAAAAAAAAATTAAAAAGCAGGGAACTTCAATAGAAGGCTGTGGGGGCTTGCAGATCAACTGCAGACTACTGGTAATGCACTTACAGGACCTCTTAAAAAAGGAGTAACTTCAGTTACATGAGGGATGAACAATGCAATCATTCGCTTTGACGCAGTCGTACAAACTCCAGAATCTCTGCGAACACCCTACTGTCAGGGATCAAATCATCTCCATCCTTCCTTAAACTGGGAGTCAGATGTATAAACAGTCTTATAAGAAAGTCAAATTGTGCTGTCGATGTTACAAGAGGTGAGCCGAAACGGATAATAATTGTTATCCAGGGCGAACTGACTCCCTAACGTGTGTGTGAGGTCAGTTGGAACACCCGCCCGAAAAGAGGAAGACAGAGTAGCGGGCTGGCCGGTGCGACTGGGCTTAACCTTGGGTCAGCTGCCGAACAATGTAGCCGCAACAATCTTCGGCGCAGTAGGTGATGGCGGGGAGCCCCAGCGGTTTGGTCGTGATTAGTTCAGTTTTTATTACGAGTCAATCGCCCCACAAAACAAAATAAAAAACGCTGGCAGTCGGCAACAAGCAAGTAGACGGTCCTAGTCGGGTCCGAGCAAAAGTCCAGAGCAGGAAAAACAAATTCCGTTAGCGCGAGGCACTTTGCGCCATGGTTCTCAGTCGATTTCAGCCACTCACTGCGTAACAGTCTCTCACAGGTGCAGTGGTGCACTTACTCTAAGGCCCCGCCCAGTACCACCAGCCAGCCAAAGACCGAAGGAAAAGGTAAAAGCAAACCCCCCATTTGTATCTCAAACTCCTTCCTAAAAGTTAGTCACCAGTGAGAAAGGAAAACCAGGTCTGGACTTTGATTTCAGGCTCAGAAGAAAAATCACTCCAACTTCTGTACAGTGTCATTCCTAATAGTGCCACGTAATTTTTGCGTGTCTGGCCACGTACTAGCAAAACACATAAATACCAAATTGTCTGAGCATTCATTTTGACAGAAATACGTCATTCACAAAATATGTATGAAGGAGCGGAGCTAGGATACACTGGGTTTCCAACATGGAGAGCAAGACGTTTGCGCGCACCTTAGCGGCCAAAAGTCAAGGGTGCATCTCAAAGCCTAGGCTGCAGCCTTCGAAGGGGGTCGTCACTTAATTCCATCCACCAAACTGACATGACCTCATTTTATCTCCATTAAACAGCTTTGGTTAAAATGAGTCGCCACAGTTTTCCCCCAAACCTTAACCCTAACCCCTAAACCTAGCCCCACACCTAGCCCTACCGTTAAATTTATCCTCGTCTTTAACCGTAAATGTAATTGTGGCAGATGGAAGTATACGACGACCCCTAAAAATGCAGCCTACGCTTTGAGATGCACCCCAAGTATATTCAAATGGTGGCCTCCCATTGGGGCGCACAAGTCACCACAATGTTTGTTCAGTGGCTGCTTGTAGTTATGAGAGAGCGAGAGTGAGAGAGAAGAGCTCACCCTTCCCACAGTAAAAAGGCTTTTCTCTCCTCCTGAGAGTCCGCCGTCTCCGTGGCCCAGCAGGACTCCAGCAGCAGGCTCATGTCATAGGCCAGGCTGTCCTCAGACTGCAGCGCCACCTCGAGGAACAAGGCCTGGGAAGCGGGCAGCTCCACTGGGCCTGTGTAGCTGTGCGCGAAGGAGGCGTCGCTATAGAGGGCCATTGTGATCTCCAGTAGGCGTGAGGAGTTCACCTGGACCAAGCTGCGAGAGCTGAACCTGCAAAGGAAAGGTCAAAACAGCATTGTCCAAGTCCACGTCACCTGTAGGATTCCCCTCCCCAAAAAAAGCAGAAATCGTGCATGCAAAACAAACCACACTACAATTTGTGACTGAATGAGCGACAAAATGTAGGCTGAATTATGATAAATGATAAAGGACAACTTGGTTTAATTAACCGAGCCTTACAGTTAATCAAGAATTAGACGCCAAGTAGGCATTCACTAGGGCTACCCAACTCAATCGCATGATCTCGTGTTGTGCGCAGTCTTGCTTTCAAGGCGCAATGCCCAAACGCTTCAGGGTAATTTCCAATTTTATGTAGACGATGGATAAATAAAATGGTAGACCTAGACTCAAGGTATCCTGAGTAACTAGTTATTTTTAGTTAAGCCACGGCTCACACAGCTGTTCACGTGTAACTCACGCAATAGCTTGTTCAAGGCTTAATGCCTAATGCTGCCTTTCCACTGAACACGAAAAATTTTTTGCGGCCAGATTACATTCAAAGTTAATGCAAAGATGTGAATATACACAAAAGACGCTAGTTCGCGCCGGGAGATGCGAATCAAGCGGGAGATGCAACGCAAATGGCTCGGGCGAATGCACAAAATTCGCATTTCGATCCACCTCAAAATATTCTTTGGCGAAAAATTTGCGTGAATCGAGCAGTATTCTGAATAGCATCATTGCTTCCAACAGCAACATTGTTAGCTAGGCTACATAGCTTCATATTCAGGCTGCAGTTAGCTGCTTTGCTTGAGATAATGAGCAAACTGTGTCAAATAACCTTTGGATCACAGTTTCACAAAAAAATACTGTTCTACCTCAAAATCTGATACGACAACATTATCAGTTTTGTGGATATTTTTATTCTCAAGGCGGCACTTTGTTCATAAAGTAAAATAGTTGTGACATTAGCATTCCAACATTAGCGTTGCCATCTGGTTGATGATTTTTGGAGATTGCAGGAATTACCGTCCCTTGAGCGTAAACAAGGCTCAACTGGCATTGCCATCGGCCAGGTTGTTCCCTCATAGAAATGAATGGGATTTTCACACGAATAGGGCGGAAGACCTTCAAAGCGAAACAATAAAAATGGTCCAGCAGCCAAACTCCTGCGAATGAAGCGAGGAGAAATTTTGGATCACGTTTGGTGGAAATCGTGCCTTAAGAGGATACAAGCCTGGATGCAGATGTGTGACGGAGGGAGGGGGGGGGGGGGGGGGGGGGGGAGAGGCAAGCATTATTGGAGGGCAGGATTAGGCGGTTACGCACCAGTCCAGAGTGGGGCGCAGGTGAGCTGAGCTGCTAAGGGCCAGGGGATACGTGCACGCCCATACCACCTGCAGGTCCCTGCGCGTGATCGAGCTCCGCCCACTGAGGATCACAGTCAGGATGTTCCTGAGCTCCACATGGGTCTGGTTCACCTGCATTACACACACACACACACACACACATTTGGTATGTGTTGCACGCCAGAATGGTAGAAATGGAGGTGCATTTACTAACAAAACGAAGCTGACCAGACAAAACTTCAAATGGCTTGTCTTCATACTGTCTGCAATGCAATATAAATCAAAATTAACTTTGAAATCACTGCTTTCTGTTTTTGAAAACATTTCTACCTCGTCCCAGCTTTTTCCTGAGTTGGGGCTGTAAAACTCTTTAAAAGTGGACATGTATTGAGAAAGCAGAAGATGGGCTAATTATATTTCTATGGAAAGCTAATAGATGAATAAAACACTTTCTGGACACAGACTCAATTATGGTATGAAAATAACCCCTTTGTGGGGCTATTTTCATTGACCATCGTCTGCTTGTTGAAATTCTTCCATTTCTTGGTCTCGTTTCCTTTTATACTTCTTGCCGATTAGATTTATGCTCGTCAAAAAGTAGGTAATAGTTGATGTCCCAGAGCACACGTCCCTACGGGGTGCCAAATGGGACATTTTATGCAATTATTTTTCCCAGCATTTTTTCCCCTCATTTAACAAAAAATATCTTTTTTTCCCCTCACATTTAGCGAAAGAAATGTTCATTTTCCCCACATTTATAAACTTTGAAGTGGAAAGCTTAAATGTGCTGCGTAAATGTTAAATGTGCTATTCAAAAATTAAATATATAAAGATAAGTTTTTTTATTTAGTGGTTTCTATTATTTAGCTAAATGTATAAACATTTAACCAAGTATATAATTAAGTATAAACATTTAAATGTATAAAGCAGCCAGCTAAATATTTAGCTAAGTGTATAAAACATTTAGCTAAATGCATGAAAAATGTAACTATTTAGTTAAATGTATAAAACATTTAGTTAAATGTATGAAACATTTAGTTAAATGTATGAAACATTTAGCTAAATATTTAGCAATAGTATACATTTAGTATAGTATTTAGGATATATTTAGCCAACTGCTTTATACATTTATTTAAATGTTTATACTTTTAATTATATATTTAGTAAAATGTTTATACATTTCGCTAAATAGAAACTACTAAATAAAAAAAACTTATATAATTCATTTTGGTATAGCACATTTAACATTTACACAGCACATTTAACATTTAAGCTTTCCACTTCAAAGTTTATAAATGTGGGGAAAATGAACATTTCTTTCGCTAAATGTGAGGAAAAAAAATGGATATTTTTTGTTAAATGTGGGAAAAAAATGCTGTGAAAAATAATAGCATAAAATGTCCCATTCGGCATCGCATATGTCCCTGTACCATCTTGTTTCCAAATTTTTACCACGCGACGACCAGAAGTGTAAAACTATTCGAATCTTGGACGGTGGAACTGGTGGGCGGCCATTTTCGTCACAATTGTTTGGATTCGGGCTTGCTAACTGCTCAAAATATCGCTATGTATATTTGATGTCAAAGTCAAGCAGGGGTTGAAAAGAAATCCACTAAAAATGTCAGAATTTAACATCTCGCTTGCGATGTAAAATACACATACGATAGCAAGTGTGTCACAACAACTCCCATGAGTGACATTTCACAGTGCTGTTCAAGGACGATATTGGGGGGTTGCTAAAAGCCCACTTTACATTCATGACTATTGTATTCCACCACCATCTCTGGGTGGAAAAATGTTAGACAACGAGAGTATTTACATATTTTTTTTACATAATACATATTTACACCCTTTCGGATGATACCAGATAGGACAATATTTTATAAAGTTTCAAATCAAAACATGTCTACTTTAAAATTGTGCCACTGTCCAGTTCCTCATGGTCCCATGAGAGTACACTGTATGCGCCGAGTATGGGGCCTGGATTTTTACAGGTCTTCGATACTCACCAGAATTTGACCACCACACCGGGAGAGGGCACCAGTTAGGTTGTAATAGTAAAGCCGGTCCGTCTCGTTGATGGAACAGCGGCCGTCGTTGAAGACGACGCTCACGTTCCCACCAAAATATCGAAACAGGAAACGCTTGGAGACGGCTCCTGCCGCGAGCCCCCCCGGGCACTGCGTGAACAGGGCGTTCTCTGCGAGGGTGGCAAGCGAGCACAAAGTCTCAGTGAAGCATTTGGGTTTTCGCAACATTCCTAAATTACAATTGCAAATGCATACAAGATGCTGGTCTATCCCAACAGGTTTGTCTTCATCAGAAGTTGAATTAGCCAGCTATTTTGTGGTTAAATTAGCCCCATAGTATGAATCTACATCTCCATTAGCCCGAAAACCCTCCGTTCAAGAAATTAGCCCAAAGTTGACCTATGTGCACTTTGCATCATTTCCAGACCGTTGGAATCAAGAAAATTTCGGACTAATGTAGACGCAACCAAAATAGCTGGCCATTTCGCAAACTAGACAAAGATTTATCGGGAAAACTTCCCAATTAGTGGGCTATTTGCGTCTTCACTACAAAATAGCCAGCTAATTTTACATCAGGCGAATTTCAAAACTGTAAAATAGGTAGCTAATTTGAAACTTCGTTCAAATGAAGACAAGCCGAATGTAGCCCTTGTGCCATTTTGAACAGAGTTGTGTGGAGGAAGGAGGCATTCCGCACCTCCTCATCCCATATTTCTGGCCTTCCCCCACTACTACCTTTCTACTGTTATCATTTCAATTTCCCTCCAAAACCCGCTGTAGGTCATTCATCGGTTTTTTCCCTTCCGATTATGTGTCTGTGTCCAATCAATGTGAACCCTACTGTAACAAACAGCCCTCTTCGTCCAATTTGAAATTTCAGAGTGCCCATTCTGGGGCCTCTTTTTCTGTTATTGGGGGGTGCACAGACAGCAACAGTCATTTTGCTTATAACTGTTCCGCAATTATTTCCTCATAATTTTATATAATTATATCATTTTTATATAAATTTAATTTTTATTTGACAACACTGTCACTCTAATCATTCAGTTCCACAATGCTAACGCACATGCATACATGTAAGCGTACTACAGAGAATGCGTGTTTGTTCGTGTCTAGTTTTGTCGCTTGCCATTTCCTTTGTAAATTGAGCACTGCATTAGAAAGTTGTCTCGTGTGCTAGTCTCAATTCCACAATAAAGTATTTCTATGGTTCTGGAGAGCGCTTCAATCTACCGCATGAACAAAGCAAGGCCTGACCACTCGGATGAGTCGCGTGGTGTTGCCCGTGAAATTAAAAGCAGCCATATGTTCATCAATGATCTTTCAGACTGTGATTGGACGGGAAAAAAAAAAAACTCTCCTTCAAATGCAGAGCGTAGCTCAGACCTTGAACCAGAGTTCCCAAGCCAAGCCATGTAAGTAAATGTACATTCTGCGAAGTTTACATAAACAAGATCATCTCTCAGATTTAACTTTTCCATCTAGAGCACTCAACATAGTGTCGCGAAAACGGTCTACCTCGGAATGCAGCAATACGTTTCGGCGACTGAAACACTCAAGTAAAAACTAATTTTGCCCGTTTATTGACTCGACTGTGCACGCAACTGCTGTGGCCGACCGCGAATCGGCCGCTCCAAATTTTTATTTTTTTGAATGAAAAACCCCAGTAAAACTGATAAAATTTCTTTTGTCCTTTTGTTAAAAATTGACACGCCATCGCCTCCTGCTGTCTGAGTCTTACGAACGCCATTTGCTGGGCAGCATCATACTCGGCAGAACGTCGAATGAAACCTCGAACTACGGCAGGTGTGTGTGTGTGTGTGTGTGTGTGTGTGCGCGCTTGTCCTTATACCTTGGCAAGCAGGCTGGAGAAAGGGGCTGAGGTCGTAGTAGCCTGACCGACACATACACGTGAAGGAGTCCAGGGTGTTGATGCACAGGGAGTTTGAACCGCACCGATCCTGAGCGGAAGAGCTGCACTCGTCGGGGTCTGTCGGTCACACGGAAGCCACAATGACAACAAGGCGAGTATCGCAAGAATCTCAATTTCAAAGCCACCGCAATGTCAGAACACAGGATTCACACAGATCAGCACCTATTTGAAATATATACGAACAGATCACACACAAACTCGTGAGCAGAAACGGGCACAAACACACACACATAGAAAGGAAAACCATATCCTGCAGGAGTTTCCATTAATTTGTTTCCGCGGATCTGTCGGCTATGACCCTGACGTCAAGGACAGTAATTATATCCAGTAAAAATCAGACTTGCAATGACACCAGCATACTAGGGATATTTCAGTGGCAAAGTTAGCCAACATGTGTGACCAACGCAATGTTACACCCAATAAACACGACATTTGTACATCTTTAACGTCTTTATTCGGCTCAATTGAAATATCTAGAGGCCGACAAACTTCCCACTTGCGCTCCAACAGCAAAACAAGCGCTTATGTCACGTGGGTCGAAGAGAAAACTTTTACCATAGACCAGAGAACGGTGGAGAGGGGGAAAACATGTTAGCATGTAGCCCACCTACCATTCCAATGCAGGGTGTTGTCAGTGACGGTGACATTGGGGTGATTGAGTGAGGCAATATTGTCTAACTGCTGTTCAGGCGGGAGGCTGACGATCCCATCCCGACCTGAAATAAAGCTTGTAAAGGTGATCTTGGTTTTCTTCTCGAAGTCCTCGAAGGAGATCAGTTGTACTGCTACCGTTGGCCAGAAAGTCTTCAGTAAATCCTGAAGCTGGGAAACAGGAAATGAGTGAGAAGAAGAGAGAGAGAGAGAAAAAAAAAAAAAAAAAAAAACACCACAGGTTCACGTCCGGCACAGGTCGCAAGTAGGCGGTCAGATGACCAGCTGAGAAAGATCACGAGAGGGGAGGAGAACGGCTCTACGGTTTGCGGTTTAAAGCAGGTGTCCTCACAATCTTATCCATGGAGGGCCAGTGAGAGTATAGGCTTTCATTCCAACTAAGCAGTTGCACAACTGATTCTAAGAATTAGACTCCCAGAGTCTTTGTTTCAGTCCTTGATCAGTAGAATCAGGTGTGTAACTGCTTGGTTGGAATGAAAGCCTGCACCCACACCGGCCCTTCATGGATAAGATTGAAAAAGTCTTGTTTAAAGCCTAAAGGGGGACACCTCACCTCTGCTGAAATTTTTTGTTCAGAAGTTCAGAAATATATATATTTTTTTGTTCATGCAATCGCAAAGCCCATTTTCAGCCCGTTACTCCAGTGCGGGTGAGTGATTAGACTAGCCTCAACGAATGCTCATTTGCAAAAACAGAGAAAGCCCATTTTTAAAATGAATAAACCAACAGCAGTTTGATGAATATTCCTTTGACTACACAATCAAAAAACATCCTTGGGGAAAAAGTAAAGAATTTTGAGACATCTTGACTGAAATAACACTGATTTGATTGATGTTCCCTGGAGTGCACAATTCAAAAAACATGATTTAGGAAAATAAATCAAAACGCACATAGCCGTTTTTGCAAATGAACCCCTTCAAATATTGTTTTTACACTTGCTTTAACTCCAGGAAATTATTCAAAACTGATTTGTCCTTTTTTTGTAGACAAAAGAGCAATTAAAATAATCTCGTGAAAACATACAGCGCTAGAAAAAGAGAAACTCAGAAAGCGGCAATTTTTGCCAGAGAGGAGCAAGCGACGAGCACCTTGTGTTCAATAATTCTCTCCAAATCGTCTTGAGGTTCTGCCTTCGGATTGTGAAGCCACGACGGCATAGTCCAGGGCACAATGAGGGATATTTCATGTTTGGGGTCATGAACCTGAAGGCCTACGGCTGTGGAGTGGGGTGAAGGAATCAAGTCAAACACAGATATTAACAGCGTGTGGCGCAACAAACCCCATTTGTTATTTTTTGACCATAAACCTAGACCCAGTTACGTCAAAAATTTGATCCAGTAATCCTTGGGCAACGACACACCCTTCCAGAAAATTCCATGAGATACAAAAAGCCATTTTGTGCTACAGTGTAAACGCTGGCAAGTGAGGTGAACTCAAATATTTTGTGGAAACCGATTACCTCATTTTATACCTTCACAAAATGCCATTAGACCTGGTGTCCTCATACGAGGACATCACATTTTGGGTTATATTGTCACTGCATTTAATTCTGCTTAACTGAGGCCTTATGACCAAATGTGTGGACGCTTACACTGCCATCTAGGTGTCATAAGAGGAAAACACACAAGTGAAACCATTTATTTAGTCAAAATCAACTGCATCATGTCAAAAGATGATACTTAGTTTTTATACTTATCAGGTTCCAATAAGCCCAAATAGCAAATATCGAACAAGAGCTCAGGTCTTAAGACGTTAAGCGGCCTTCAAAAATTTGAGGTAATCCGTTTCACAAAACATTTGAGTTCACCACACTATCAAGGTTTACAGTTAAGATAAACACAGAAACACATGCCACCCTTTGGGCCGTGTTTAAACATGCCTGAGCTCAGTAAAAATATCATGGCTCCGCAAGTAAATTTGGCCATTGTAGAAAGTATAGCACCTTTCAATTCATGTCTTTATTGGCTACAGATACAGAGAAGTTATTCTTAAACTTAGGCAAATGTGATTATTTTTCATTAAATGCTCCAGATTTGGAGATTCATTTTCACCCAAGACCATATTCCATGTTGGGTTAACCAGTTTTGTGAAGGTCTTAATCGTTAAAAGCTCAGGTCTACCATGTGTTTAATTAGCCCCTTTGTACAGATACAGACGCCAGTGTCCGTAAATTCCAGAATTCTGAAAAAAATAATTGAATTTCCAAATATCTTGCTTCACTGGAATAATTTTCCAGAGTCTCTGTGATGCAAATACTGAGTAATAAAGCCCAAATAGGCTCTTGCATGAAAGGAAAAAAATTGGCATTATTAGTATTCTGCGCGAAAAGGTTAAAGGGATAGTTCACTTTTTTTTTTTTTGAAGTGGGGTTGTATGAGCTACAAATTGCAAATGCTGTAGAAAGCTCTCTGATCTCCTCCAGGTTGCCGCACCAGGGCATAGTGCTGGGTAAAAAAGCACTATAAAAATTTACACTGATGTGAACGGGACCTGGGAAACGGTGTATTTTTACAGCCTCAAAGAGGTCCAACCTGAAAATACTACACCTTTTCAATTGTACGCTATACATTTAAAAAAAAAAAAAAACAAAAAAACAGCGCTTAACCTGCTCGGGAAAAAAAAAAAAAAAAAAAAAAAAATTTGCTCTTGACCTAACCAACTGACGTAGTCCTACGCGCAGCGCATCGTAGTTAAGTGCACGCTGTAGCGATCAGCTGTTTGGGTCACGGTAAAGCTGCTCACACACTGGACGCGAAACAAATTTTTCACACGACAGATTACATTCAAAGTCAAGGCGAAGACGTGAATACACGCCATTTTTGTTTCACGTCCAGTGTGCAAGCCACTTTACTGCAGTTGCGAAGTTGGACAGTCGTTAAACTTGTGCAAATATTTCGAAAATGGTCCGTGCGTGTCGCTTTCTTGGACGTGAAAGCAAAGCTGTATCCTGGTGCACTTAGTTTCCACCGCATTCCTCTGCGGAATATTGGACTTGTAGCTGTGGCTAGTTGCCTCAACGCGGACATTCATACGCCACCCGTATCCCTAAAACAACTCTGTGTTTGCAGTATTCATTTTTGCAAAGAGGATTTTGTTAGGCTGCATTCAGGGAAATCTCAACGGTGCACGCTGAAGAGCACTGCTGTACCCAAGCATCAGGTAAAAGAATGAAACGCCTATGAAAAAAGTCTAATGTCATATCGCAGCACAAATTGATATCGTACAGGGTCTACTCAGCCACATACTGTGTATCTGGTGAGCTGGTTATTGTAAGGTTTTTTTATTTTTTATTTTTCCCTTCATTTGAGATGTAATTCTATGCCCTCGAAATGCTGTCTCTGCCACAACCCGCTCAGAGTCTGACCCAAACAGCTGATTGCTACAGCGCGCGGTTTACTCCGATGGAATACGTCAGTTGGTTAGTTCAAGAGCGACTTTTTTTTTTCCCCGAGCAGGTAAAAGCGCTATAATTTTATTTATTTTTTTTTTAAGTTTAGCATACAATTGAAATGGTGTATTATTTTCAGGTAGGACCTCTCTTAGGCCGCGAAAATACGCCATATCTGTGTTTCCGTTCACAACAGTGTTATCGCCGAAATTTCCACCCAGCACTATGCCCTGGTGCAGCTACCTGGAGGAGATCGAGAGCTTTCTGCTGCATCTAATGTAAGTAGTGGCAATTTGTAGCTCATACAACCCCGAGCGTGGCATATGCCCCCGCCTGTATGTTGATCTGTGGCGGCCATATTAGATATGGCACGACGCTGGTTTTCGAAAGGAACCTTCCTCTAGCCACTCCCAATACACCATTAAGAAATGGCATCAATCCGACGAGGGATTCTATAGTTATCCCACGGAAACGAAAAGTTTAGGGATGGACGGACGACGGACGGACATGGTGTGGACATAATGCCCCCTCTCCTCTTTGGAGGGCGGGGCATAAAAAAGTGAACTATCCCTTTAAGGCGTGCACAGTAGTATCTGGCTGATCTTTACACTCTGTGATTGGTTACAAAGGATTTACTAAACAGTTACATGGGCGTACAAGGTGCTTGCCAAAGCCTTATGCTTTAATCCAAACCTGGGCGATGCATGATTTGTGCAGGAGGGGGAGGCGCTCTGGGAAATAGATCACCACTGGAGGTGCTGCTAGATTCTTCTCCAGGGGCGTCATTGGGTGCACTGTCCGGGACCGCGTCAATGACGAAGTACAGCAGAGCAGGGGTTCCCTGCTCACCCCCGTCGCACACTGGCACCACCTCCAGGTCATACGCGGTCCCAGGCATAAGGCCCAGCAGGGGGAGGGCAGAGTCGGCCAGTCTCCCCTCCTGTACGGTTGGCCCGTCACTCTCGCAGAGTCTGTACAGGAAGGCCACGCCCGCACCAGACCAACCGCCCCACAGGGCCGTGGAGTCCTCCTGCCGAAATCGGAGATCCGACACCTTGGGAGGGCCTGGGGGGCAGAACAGACAAAGCCTGTTCAGTCAACTTGAAAGTCTATTCAAGGATTGGGGGCGTTCGGGGATATACCCCCAGCCGTAGCCTCCGACGGCATAAGCCTAGTTTTGGAATGTTTCAGTCACACTTTAGATGAAGTGTTGCTTATAAAGGCTTAATACAGCATGCATAATGTCTTCATAAATCACGCATTACAAAGCATGACATTTGCTTAAGGGGGTAATAACACATACTTATTCAGTATGTGATGATAGATGTGACATTGACAATGGCACTCATTACAGCATTTAACCACTAGCTATGTGACATTGTCAGTTATACCACATTTTGCATCACATGCCGAATAAGGACGTGTGATTTCACCCTTTGCAAAGTATGACATTTGCTTATGTATGATTTATGAGGACAGTATGCCTCATTTATGAAGGCATTACACATGCTGTATTAAGCCTTTATGAGCAACGCCTCATCTAAAGTGTGACCAATGTTTCTTTGACTTGTCTTGCTTGTTCTTTTCTCTTATGCACAGCCAATCACAAACAGTGGGTCCTCTGTCCTTTAAACTCATGTCTATTACACACAGCCTTCCAGCGCCGATCATTGACGATGACATTCTGCCTCGAGAGTCTGGGTCTGTCCAAGGTTTCTCCCACTTAACCAGGGAGTTTTTCCTTGTCACTATCGCCTCTATGGCTTGCTCTCTTGGTCTCTGGCCTGGTATCCGTGTGAAGTTGTAGATTTTTTGTCATTAGAAATTCATTTTGCCCTTACTCTTGTATTTTTCCATTTTAACCTTTTCACTGTAAAGCTGACCTCATCGTTCATTGTCTGTTGGGTCAAACAGGAGGGATTGTTGGTAAACAGGATTTTTGGGCATTGGCAATATGAGGCGAGCCAGATCGTTTGATCAATAGGAGTTGAACGCGTATTAGGAGATAAAGAGAGGCCGCCGAGTCCGACAGGACTTATCAACTATTTGCTAATTCCAGCAGGGATCTGAGTTTGCCTTCAGTTCAGTCAGGACACGATACCCTCTTGCACCTTTTAGTTGGAAGTTCTCTATGCCAATATATGGAGCTCACTTCCGGGTGTTGGGAGTCTATTGAACCAATTAAGTTGAGAGTTTCAGGTGAGGCCCAATGGTAGAGTCCCTTTTATCAATGTGTAAACCCAGCAACAATTCCTGAGAACATGAAAGAAGTCACATGCAAAAGTCTTTACTTTTACCTGTATAAAGATTCTTATTAATGAATTTTGAACTCTGCATCATGCTGCTGTTCCAACGGCCGGCTGTGTGATAAACTTTTCCTGCTTTTGCTACGAGCATCGGGCTCTGATTCTTCATCGGGACAACACTCTTGGTTTTTATTAATTGACTACCAAAAGTTATGCAATTGATGTTACATTCTCAAGCGGCTTTCTAGTTATTAATTTGAAATCTAAACTCTTTTCAAAGCTTCATAAGACCACATAAATACTTAAGCATTTTCAAGGATTTCAAGCACCTTTAGGAATCCTGTAAATTCTAGGACAATGTCACAAATTTTGTACCTGTTGGCAGTGGTGCTTCATTGAAGCTACATCACATTTATGTTGAGTATATCCTTCATACTCGCCACACCATGTTTTCATGACCACAGCATCACTTCACATTGAAAATATCTAGATCATGCGCAACACTTTATTCGCATTTCGCTTCAATTCAGCGAGACATATTTGGGAATTTCGGACATCTCTAGATCCAACTCGAATTTAACATAGGCCAGAAGTTCTACAGGTCTGAACAATGCAGCTCCAATTAACAAATCAGATTGACGGAGTTCATAAGTTTAATTTGAACAGAGATGGACAATTAAAGCTTAGAAAGTAAAATTCTTCCCTGGTACTTTCTCCCTTCAGCCAAGTCCATAAAACTCATGGATAAAATCAGCGCGCTGAACTCGTGTGGAAAAACGCATGGCAAGACTGCTCATTTCAAAACCCTGGACTTATCACCACTGGTCTTATTGTTATGCTAAACAAGCAGGAAATGCTCATATCCCCCACCAAAGGATGGCTAATTTCTAGACTGGAAACAAAATTCGGTGGAGCGAAGGACAGTAATATAAAATTTTGCCGAGAAATACTGAACGGTATTGCACCAAACACAATGCTAGAGGTTTCTTTGAGATGGGGTACCAGTGAGTAAAACTTAGGAATATCTAGGTCCACAGCTACCAATTAAAAGGAAAATTCAGAGTCAGCAAATTGAAGACTAGTTGCTGAACTTGAAAGCTAGCTACAAGCCTTGAGTTGAGACTGCTGTATTGGCAGTAGAAATCTAGGATTCTGCACGGTTAAAAAGTTTCGGTAACACTTTACTTGAAGGTATAGTCATAAGAGTGACATGACACAGTCATGAACGTCTCATAAACATAACGTCAATGTCATAAACGTTGTCATTAGGTGTCATTCGGTTTTTGAGATGACAAGTTGACATTGTTTGGGTTGTCTTCTGACAACTTCGTCATAAGAGTGACGTGACACTGTCATAACTGTTACATGACACATGTAACAGTTATGACACTGTCATGTCACTCTTAAGACAGTACCTTCAAGTAAAGTGGAACCAAAGTTTCATTCATTAAAATACATGGCGTAACTTTGTTTAGATCAGCCAATCTTATGGTGTTTAATCATAAACTGAAATCCACTTTCCTTGAACACATGGTCATTACCAACGCAAAGCCAAGGCGCAGCCATTTATTTATTTATTTTTTCAGAAATAAGCACCCACCTGTTTTTGTACGGAGAGTGGCGATACTCATGACCGTGCTGTCGCCGCATAGAGCCTCCACCCGGCAGCTGTACTGTTGGCACGGCAACAGGCCGTCCACTGTGTGCCAGCTGAGCAGCGTAGAGCCCCAAGGCTCCCCCTGGTGGTACACCAAGAAACAGGAGATGGACGAGACATTTCGCACGGACCAGCTCACCGTGTAACTGTGCGGCCCGAAGGAAGATTGCTGTAAGTCCAGGATTTCAGAGTTCGCTAGAGAACAAAAATAGCTTTCGTCAAGTGGAGCGTCCAAAAAAATAATATGGTGGCAGTAGCAGTAGTGGCAGTTCTTTTATTTTGATCATGTAAAAATAAAAAATAATAATCATAGTACTGGACAGACATAAACCATTTACAAAAGGAAACATGAAAGCTGAAAAATCACATAAGAATTTGATTTACATATTCATTAAGGAGTGGAAGGAGGTACAAACTTATTTAAACCTTCTCCTTCTCCATAAATTAATAATAGTCAATTATTATCTATTAATATTTTAAGTACATTAGTGTACAATATAAATAATAATTTTTGCCTTCCAACAAGATATAAGAATTAAAAAAAAAAAAAAAGCATATCATGACATACACCTACATGTATAAATATAGACACGGACACACACGTGTATACATATATACATGCACATACACAACAGGCCAGAAGTTTGGAGGCAAGGCCAATACAGGTCAAAAATTTGGGAGAAACCTCAATGCCTTTCTTAAAAACCAGTATGAAATCTATGGATTTTGGATGCATTTACTGCATGATTAGACTTTTCTTTCATTGATATGCCCCATTTTCCTCTGTAGGTACTGTATACATTGATGTTACCAGACCACTGCTGAATAAATGTTGACAAAAGAAAGGAGGGGCTTAGTTTTTGGGATTAGAAGATTTGCAAGTCACAACTCTTCAGTGAAAAAGTAAAAAAATAAATCAGTTTGCATTTATTCACTTTGTGATGGTTTACAGCCCACCGGATACCAACGGCAATCGGGCGGGCACTAGGACCATGGGCCTAGTAATATGGGCCTGATAATTTGAGTAAAAATGTATTCTGATAAGTGACTCTTCATATAATAATCATATTAATTTTGTTGCAAAGTATGCCAATGAAACTGATTTTTTTTTGTACAAATTTGATCTTGCTTCCAAACTTTTGGCCTGCAGCATACATACATATACCTGCACACGCAAAACTGAAGGCAACACCGTGCACTACAGTGGACAACGTCATCGTCTGAACCAACCAGAAAACGTGAGACACGTCCGCATATGCGACTAGATAAAATTAAATAAAAACCACTGAATTTCTTTCACAGTAAAAATATTACGCATAATCAGCGACAAATTTGCTACTTGTAGCATCACCAGCATCAAGTTCACTCTCGGGTACATTTTTCCCATATGCAAACTTCACTCGAGTTAACATACCTTTATAATTTTACCTCATGTAAAAATCATCAACAATCTCTGTATTCCACTTCTAAACTACCTCGGTCGAAGGTTTCTCACAGTTCCATACGGGACACTATCCTTCGGTAAGATGGCGGACGCAACTCACGCCAAAAGTGGTATTGTGTCCACTCCATTGTTTTCTTTAGCTCTGTGGGTGGGGGTGTGGAAAGTTAGGGTTAAGGGTCGTTGGATAGAACAGGGGCAGCCCTACCAGAGTTTCCATCACTGAGGAGCATGTCGCTGTACCGGTCCAGTCCGCGGTTGGTGCACACGGCCTGCAGGCCGACCTTCACCATGCTGCAGGGGGGTAGGCCGCCCAGTGTGAACACATGGGTGTCCAGGCCTTGCTTGTAGGATCTCTCCTCCAGGACATAACCCGAGCCGTTAACGTGGAACACTGTGACCAGGTAGGAGAAGCCGAAGCACAGGTCACCCGAGGGGCAGTCCCAACCAAGAGTCAGGCTGCTACTGTCCCATGCGGTCACGCCGAACTTCCGCGGCACGTCTGGATCTGGGTGCACAGTGAGTCAAACAAGTTTAACCATAGCACGATAACATGGGGCTAGAAGCACAAAGGATGTTGACATGACACAATAAGCTTAACACAGAGAAGAGGGGAGAGAAAAAAAAAAAAAAAAAGTAGTGGCGCAGCAATTTTCAATCAATTTTGAATCCTGGTCACAATTTAGATGAAGTGTTGCTCATAAAGGCTTTATACAGCATTTATAATGCCTTGATAAATGCGACAATGTCTTCATAAATCATACATAAGCAAATATCATGTTTTGTAAAGGGTGGAATAACACATCCTTATTCAGCATGTGATGCCAGATGTGACAATGACCAAGTCACTTAGTTGACAATCACCCTTTATAGCATTCATTTAGCCACTAAGTGACATTGTCGGTTATTTGGTAAATTCTCAAAAATTAATTTTTTTGAAATTTGCCATTTTGACGTATTGTGAGGTAACCGATGGTCAAAGAATTTACCGGAAGATTCCTCTTCGGTCAGCAAGCACAACTGCGGTCAAGCTGGGTACATACAGACTTCTTCGTTCAACAACGAAGACGAACTGTAAAGGAGTACAATTCCTCGCATTTGTGAATGTTTCATCGAAAGCCATAAGTAAATGAAACATTTTGGAAGTCAGCTAGTTATTGGACAAGAATCCAGAGTCAGTTTTAGTTCATGGCAATCAGAGTGTAAAGATTTTGCCGCTTTAACCCTCTCCAGGCTCATGTTGCGAATTTGCAACAATAAATAAATTGATGACTGATGATAAAATATAAAGACCACTTGGGAAATGGTTTGATAAAGTTACTCTTCCAGGTCAGTATTGCAAAAATATAACATTTGTTCCACCTGCAGCCACTAGTGTATGAGAACTATTCTCCACGAATTAAAGATTTTTCATATCTCAATAAAATAAATTGGGCTGGAGAGGGTTAAATTCAAAACTGGATTAATTTCAGTTTGTCATCATTGCAATAAGCTGGTATTCACTTAAATCTGAAAAAAGGTCATTTGTTGCCATGGCAACTTGGCAAATAAGATACAAATTGCTTTTTAAATTGGCATGAAAGAGCAGTGCGGTGCCCAAGAAGTAACTTCTGGAAAATTCTGTGACCATCAGTTAACTCACAATGTTCAAAATGGCACATTTAAAAAAAAAAATAAATAATAAAAAAAAATAATCTTATTCTTAAAAATTTTCCAACCAATTTTTTTTTCCTTCTTTACAGTGTTATTTCTGATGATTAGGACTACACTGCTCAGGTCCTGCACAGGTCCCATTTCAGTTTCTCCCCCCCCCCCCGACTTTCCGCAGGTTAAAACCCAGTGTGAGACTCTTGGAGCGATTTCACACCAGGATATCCCGGGCGACTTGGTTCGATTGGGCAGGGAATATCTAAAAATTTCACGCCTTCATTTGGTTTGGTTCACTCACACACTACATTTTTGAAAGCGAACCAAACCGCCTGGACAAAGTCATGCAGTTACAACAGCTGCTCGTTTGCAGCGGTATTGCCCGAAACAAGCACTCACCAGGACGGGGGGGGGGCGGGGAGTGTGTTGGGAGAAGTATGAGGATGAAGAAAACCTGCCTCGACTGGCCAGAACATCTTTTTGGTTCACTTCCTGTTTCTGGATCTCTGGATAGTCAGTTTGCATTTCCCACTGTAAATCCAGCGGATATAATCTGTTATACGTACAACAGATTTTGTCCGTTATAAGCGGAATCTGCTATATGCATAAAACGGACAGAATCAGCTGGTCCAATTGAATCCGTTATACGCGAGTTTTGCTGTATGTGTATATAATTATGTTTTATAAAGACATAGGTCATCGTTTGTTGTGTTGCGGAGAGGTTAGCAGTATGAGGGAATGATTTTTTTATTTTTATGGGAGCGACATTCCCTACAGGCCTCGCTAAATCTCTTCAGCTCGTAACAGTGACTGACTGGCTAGTTTGGAAATTACTGATGGTAACAGCCTTCCTATCTATTGTAACGTCAAGCCTGATCATAAACAAAGTGTAATTCTTTGTTTATTGATGCGGTTTGCTAGCTAGCAGACACTCGTGAATCTGTCTAGTCAGCTCACTGTGGCGCACTCTGACCACTTCAGTTGTCAATGTCAGCAAATGAATTGACGTTTGAATTAATACTGTCGATCTAGCTGTGACTAGGCCTACTCTTTCGTTAACAGGGTAAGCGGTTCTTGAATGTAAGGTTAAAATGTATATTAGGCCTACAACATTAAGATATTGGTATTCCAGCAGCTACCTTGCTGATGAACGTTTTCCAAATAAAAAGATTGCAAGTCATATCCTGATAGGATTAGTGTTTATTAACCTATTTTAAGATGAGTGTGAAACTGGTTGAAGAGAAAGGCGAACGGTGACCAAGGAGGAGCTAAGTTTAGTGAAGGAAATTAGGGTAGGCAACGTCAAATTGGCTTCAATAAATTTCTGTGTTAAGCCGCCCCATTTTGCTAGTATCCTTTGTTACAAAGAAAAGTTTAGAATAAATACAAAAATGGTACTTTGTGACTAGTTCAAGTTTAACTATGGTCATGCTTTATAATCAGTATCTACTGTCAGCAGATGACTTGAAATTGATTGTTTGGTAAATTGTAATTTGGGGGAGAATTCCCCCCACTGTTGCTAGGTTACCGACACATGGCACCACTGCTGCAAAGAATTCTAGGGGAAACACCGAATAGACTGGCCTGCCTGTAGTCCAGACCTGTCTCCTATTGAAAATGTGGCGCATTATGAGGCGCAAAATACAACAAAGATGACCCCGGACTGTTGAGCAACTGAAGTCGCACATCACGCAAGAATGGGAAAGAAATCCAACCACAAAGCATCTACAATTAGTGTCCTCAGTTCCCAAACGGTTATTCAGTGTTGCTAAAAGGAAAGGTGATGCACCACAGTGGTCAACATGCCCCTGTCCCAGCTTTTTTGGAACATTATTTGGAACAGGCATCAAATTCAAAGTGAGTGAATATTTCCAGAAAGACAATATAGTTCATCAGTTTGAACATTAAATATCTTGTCTTTGTAATGGTCGAAAAGGATTTGCAAATTTTTATTCACGTTTTACACAACATCCCAGCTTCATTGGAATTGGGGTTTGTAGACTGTGTGAAACTCAAGCTTATCCCTATTGACGTACAGGGCTTTAGCTTCACTTACTTTGAACCCACATTGTGTCTTTAGGAAACGCTTGACTTCACTCATGTAATCGTAAGCCTCCCAAGTCTTGCCCTTAGCCGTAGACTGTGCCATGTTTCCCAAGAACATCCTGGTATTCGCCGTGTAGCAGAATGGTGTCAAATTCTTTCAGCTCTAGACTTATGCATCCAAAAACACGATCGGCCAGCAGAAAATTGTCCTCGAACGGGGAAGTAGTATGCATCGCGGAGGGTGGACTGCTTTCACAAGGCAAATAACGTTGCTATTAAGTTGATGTTCTTGTTCTACTCATAAGTCAGAAGAGAGACGAAGTTGGTTCTTTACCCTCAGAGACACCAATATTTGCTGAGTATTGAAGAAGTGCAACAAAGCAGATGTCATATTGGGGGGGGGGAAACTGTTGTAGAAAGCCTGTGATTGGCCGATTGGATATGGAGCGTTCTGACAGCAAGAATGGCTGGCTTATGATGCATTTTGCATGAAAAGGCTATTTTGAACAAGCGGAATGCAAGGCAATAGGAGCATTTTTACTGAAAGCCTGTGTGTACTTGGATCTCAATTCCTACAAGCATGGGAAGGTTTTGCATACAAGCTCTTCATATAATTGTAAATATTTACCTAATTCAAATTATGATCACCCTTGGTAAATACAATATTTACCAAGGGCGATGGTAAATATACTTACCAAGGGTAATCATAATTTGAATGGATTAAATGAATATATGAATCAACATTGCATTTATATGATACCGTCTTATTGATGCTCAAGGCACTTCACAATCATTTGGGGTAATTTCATCTCACCACCATCAATGAGAAGCGCCCACCTGGCTGATGCGATGGCGGCCATTTTGCACCAGAGTGCTCACCACACATCAGCTGAGGTGGAGAGAGAGTGGACAATTTGCCCCGCCAAATCAAAAGATGAGAGCGCCTGATTCTACCAATAGATTGTCATCTTTCTTATCCCTCCAACAATCAGATACGTGACAGAGACACAGCCGTTTATCACTGAGAAATACATTCTAAGTGACTGCAGTAAGTCTTATTGAGTGGATTGATAAAACTATAGTACAGAATATACAAGTACACTGGTGAGGGTTGGTTGGTGCGTGTCCCTACCGGTGAAAGCAGACAGGCACAGGAGAATGGGGCTGCCCGTTGTCTCCACACAGGCTGTGTAGGCGCCACAGGGCTCCAGCCCGGTAAAGTTGTAGCGCGCTATGCGCGTGGTGTCATTGCAAAGCACTAGCAGGCCGTCCGGGTTGGACCGGTACAGGGTCACACTTTGCTGGGGGTCTGTCCCTGCAGAGGGGTTCCCTATCCAAGAGGCTAATAGCGTGGTGGCGGCACTCGCCTCCACCCTCAGTGGAAAGCGACAGGTGTAACCTGTGGACAGAATGCAAGAAACTTGACTTGGACCCGGTGCAAACCACTCCCACAAGCGTGCTACTGTCAACGAACAGCAGGAAACGAACATCTTTAATCATTTTCATGATACATGACAATACCACTCTTTTCATATAATCATAAAAAACTTGAAAATCGGTCATCGCTTTGCATCAACCAGAAAAACCTTCTCACAATCACATTTTTGCAGCACGTCAATTCTGCAAGTTTGCTTTAGTAAACATTTCCATCAAGAATCACGATAAACCTGCCAGGAGTGACAGTGCCACGATGCATTGACATTTGTCAACAAGCAGCGAGCTAGCGCATTTTGCCTAAGACTACCGCATGCAAGCAACACTGCAGAACAAGAGAGCAAAACTTAAGAAATGCAAATGGCTATCACTCCGGCTATTCTACTCTACCATAAACCACCCAAAGGGTCAGTCCATCTCAGATCACCCAAAAAACATTGCAGTTTTAAACCTCATCCCCTCCAATTTATGAAATTTAGTAAATAGCATGGCCAGAAAAACCAGAATTTCAAATTTCGTCTATTTCGGACCAACGGTTTGAGATATCGCAATTTTTCACTTTTTTGCGAAAAAGAGTGTGGCCGCCAAATTACAAATCGCACTAACTCATCAACCACTGGTCTGATTTTGAAAAACAAGGTATTTCTGTAAAATGGGAGAGCACAAGAAAACTAAATCTGGCCTTTGTTTGTGCATTTGGGTACTTTTGAGTTGGATGACCTTTTGAACTATATTTGGATCTTGAAATTGACACTGAGACACGCCCAACCTCCCCCACAACACAACTAGAATGGTTTTTACACGTAAAAACAGATGTCTCCCCCTTCCCCCATTTCACATTTTAGAGTTATGGTCCGGAAACGAGTCCCACCCTTCAATATGCCCAAGTCCAAATTGTTGCCATGAAAACAGAAAAAATAAAATTCAAAAGCAGTTCAAACCCTGAAAAGGCACGTCTACATGTTATGGAGAGACACTATATCAAATTTAGTCAGAATCGGTCGCTGGGCCCAAGCTCATCTAAGATGGACTGATGCAAAGTGGAAAAGTGTTCTGTGGTCTGATGAGTCCACATTTCAAATTGTTTTTGGAAACTGTGGACGTCGTGTCCTCCGGACCAAAGAGGAAAAGAACCATCCGGACTGTTATAGGCGCAAAGTTCAAAAGCCAGCATCTGTGATGGTATGGGGGTGTATTAGTGCCCAAGGCATGGGCAACTTACACATGTGTGGAAGCACCATTAATGCTGAAAGGTACATACAGGTTTTGGAGCAACATATGTTGCCATCCAAGCAACGTCTTTTTCATGGGCGCCCCTGCTTATTTCAGCAAGACAATGCCAAACCACATTCTGCACGTGTTACAACCGCATGGCTCCGTAGTAAGAGTGCGGGTACTAGACTGGCCTGCCTGTGGTCCAGACCTGTCTCCCATTGAAAATGTGTGGCGCATTATGAATCGTAAAATATGACAACGGAGACCCCGGACTGTTGAACAACTTAAGCTGTACATCAAGCAAGAATGGGAAAGAGTTCCACCTGAGAAGCTTCAAAAATTGGTCTCCTCAGTTCCCAAACGTTTACTGAGTGTCGTTAAAAGGAAAGGCGATGTAACACAGTGGTAAAAAGGCCCCTGTGCCAACTTTTTTGCAATGTGTTACTGCCTTTAAATTCTAAGTTAATGATTATTTGCAAAAAAAAAAAAAAAAAATGAAGTTTCTCAGTTTGAACATTAAACATTTTGCACTTTGCAGTGTATTCAATTGAATATAAGTTGAAAAGGATTTGTAAATCATTGTATTCTGTTTTTATCTACGATTTACATAACGTGCCAACTTCACTGGTTTTGGGTTTTGTACTTGTACCTTGCCCAGCTGTGGCATCACCTTGCATTTTTAGCAGGATCATAAACAAGCCCACATTCTCAATGTTTACACTGCAGTTCGGTTGTCTGATTACTTCTATCCTCTGGCTGGTAACTAAGTTACTGTGGGCAATATTAGTTCCTTATCTCGGTAACTATTCCCATGTTGTGACAGCAATTTCCAGCAACAAGTCAGTGTTTCTAATCTGAGGCATGTGGCCACATGCTCTGAGCATTTTACACACAGACACTGGGCCCCTACCAGCCATTGCAAGTTTTTAGTTTCCCTAAAAGAAAGGAAGAGCAGAATCATGATCCGTATGTCCTCGGATGTTTTTTTTTTTTTTTTACGTGCAATTCCTCAGAGAAATTTATGTCCACCGGTGTTTCTTAAACTTAGATTTTGATTGACCTATAACTTTACAGTATTGATGAAAAGGAAGTATACTAAGAAAACGGCCAGGCAACCTCGCATCCATTTGTAGCCTACTACTGCTTAGACAATGGCACCCCGGAGAACATGAACATGTGTTATACGTGACTGCAGGTACCACACAACGGTGACAGTATATACCTTTCTGAACCTCGTTATCCCCTACCTAAAGGCAAAACGACTGACCATGAACAAAATTCCCTATTTCACAGACGGATGTGGTGGACAATAAACAAATAAATACAACTTCATCAACCTATGCCATCATCAGAGGATTTCGATTTGGAGGCCGAGTGAAATTTCTTTGCCACATCACATGGCAAGAGTGCATGTGATGGTGTCGGTGGAACAGTGAAAAGGCTTATCACTGAGAGAAGTTTCCAGTGTTTGTCCGGTGGTCATACAAAGTGGTCGAACATGGCAAGAAATGTATGAATATCACAGGCATCCACTTCTTTCATGTATCAGTAGATGAGGTAGCCAGATGTGCAAATGAACTCAAGCCTAGATTCAACCTTGCTAAGACCATCAAAGGAACATTACAGTTCCATCGTTTCGTCCTCGTTTCATCGACAAAGATGCAGGTCTATAAACTCAATGAACAAGTGAATCCCCCAGATTTGGTGGCAGTTCAAGAACCCTCGTGTAATGAACATGAAGGCAGTGCTGATATGCCTCTAGTCATTAGACCTCAGAACTTTGTGCTGCAGCTATGATAACGCCCCATGGATTAGTTTGGTGGAGGTGGTCTCAGAAGAGTTTGGTGACTACAGGATTAAGTTTATGCATCCTAAGGGACCAGCTAAAACCCTTTACTGGCCATCCAGAGATGATTGTTGCTGGATTCCTGAATCTGGTGTACATCGTGTGATAATTCCATTCTTCTATTCTTCGTTCCATTCTTGAAATCTTCTTCAACCAGGACGTGCAGTATTTCTTATGATGACCTGGCCAGAATTTGTAACCACTGTTTGAACTAGCCTGTTCACAAGGAGTAAAAATCAGACCCAATGACCTTAAGACTGAGACAGTTGTGAAATTTTCCTAGACTTTTGTTTTGTGATGGACAATATATCTCGGAATACATCAACCTGAGGCACTGCGTTCGTGCTTGCGTGCATACACATATATACATATACATATACATATATATGGATGGATAGAAGTATACAAAATGGACACTTAATGGATTTCTGAAGGAATGGGTATGCCAACTTCTACATGGTTTTGCACGAAAATGAAGAAGTAAACCAAGTTTTTACGTTGTAGTTGACTTACGGCTACATTTTTCATAATGGTGTCCAAGATGTTCAGCATGTCCCACAGCATCAATTTCAAGGTCAACTAGAAATGGTTTTTACACGTAAAAACAGATGTCCCCTGCTTCCCCCATTTCACATTTTAGAGTTATGGTCGAGAAACGAGTCCCACCCTTCAATATGCCCAAGTCCAAATTGTTGCCTTGGAAACAGAGGAAAATGTAATTCAAAAGCAGTTCAAACCCCCCAAAAGGCACATCTACATGTTATGGAGAGACGCTATATCAAATTTGGTGAGAATCGGTCGAACAGTTTCAGAGTTATGCTCCGGAAACAAATGGGAATGCCGACACCAACGCCGGCGCCAACAGGAATTCAGGCAAAAACAATATGCCCTCCCCCCAGGAAGGGGGAGACATAAATATAGGTCAAAAGGTCATCCAACATAAAAAATACCCAAATGCACAAACAAAGGCCACATTTAGATTCCCCTTTACAGAAATGCCTTGTTTTTCAAAATCAGACCAGTGGTTCTCGAGTTACAGCAATTTGACATTTTGCAGTCACGCTCATTTTCGAGAAAAATTTCACTTTAAACTGCGATCTCAACAACCGTTGGTCCGAGATAGGCAGAAAATCCAGAATTTCAAATTTCGTCTATGAATTACCTGTATACCAAATTTAATATATATTGGAAGGGGTGATGTTTAACGCACTGGGCGAACTGAGCTGGACTGATCCCAAAAAAAATTCCTCAATTCAAAGGAAGAGATGGACAGGGTAAAGAAGCATACCAAGTGCTATTATAAAGTCCTGCTTCTGCATGAGATAAAGAGTTTCATTCTCACAAGCAAACACTTCGTTCGGCTGGAATGTCAGGAGAGCTTCCTGTTGGGAGTTAAACAGAGAGTACAGGTTAAGATTGGTGGTCCGATGCAGGCGCGTGCCGATGAAAGACTCATAAGAAAAATATGGTAAAGTTGGGGTATATGATGTTGATTCATTTTTTTCTCCATCTCTACCATCCTACGGATGAATAAAGTTTTTTTGAAAGTGCCAAGGAAGTGAATACCAGCGCAACATTATTGTGATTGTGTTTTTAACAGTTAAAGCAGGTAAGTTAGACCGTTTTAGCAGATTTTGTTTACATTTTTTTTCTAAAATTTCCCAAAATAATAAGTACAGAGGTTAGCATGGCTAAATACCTAAAAAAAAAAAAAAAAAACCCTTGCATGCGCTGTGACTAACAGCAAGATATTGCACTTTTTTTGGCCGGGCTGTGTATAACAATGCTATGGAAAATAAATTTGACTGTCCTTCCAATTCATATGAGCAACTGCTGATCAAGAAAAGTAAACTGCGAAAGGTTTCAGTCATTAAGCTTTGAAGGGCAAGGTTTTGGCTTCCATTTATTACGGCCGACGAACCGCCTAGCAAAGCCTTAGCAACCACCCAGAACACCATAGCAAAGCCCTAGTAACCACCTGATACACCTTAACCACCAAGCAATGCATATGAACTACCCTGAACACCATAGCAACCACCTAGCGACACCTTAGTAACCATCCAGAACACCATAGCAATGCCCTAGCAACCACCCAGAACACCATAGCGACCACCCAGCAATGCCTTAGCAACCACCAACACCACCTTAGCAACCACCCAGAACACCATAGCAACCGCCTACCAATGCCTTAGCAAGCCCCAGAACACCATAAGAACCACTTAACACCTGGTACACCTTAGCAACCACCTAGCAACGCCTAAGCAACCACCCTGAACACTATAGCAACTGCCTAGCAACCACTCAGTACACCTTCGCAACCACCTAGCAACGCCTTAGCAACCACCGAGAACACCATAGCAACAGCCTTGCAACGCCCTAGAAACCACCCAAAAATCCTTAGCAACCACCCTGAACAACATAGCAACCACCCAGTAACCACCAGGTACACCAAAGCAACCACCTAGCAACACCTTTGCAACCACCGAGAACACCATAGCAACAGCCTTGCAACGCCCTAGAAACCACCCAAAAATCCTTAGCAACCACCCTGAACAACATAGCAACCACCCAGTAACCACCAGGTACACCAAAGCAACCACCTAGCAACACCTTTGCAACCACCCAGAACACCATAGCAACAGCCTTGCAACGCCCTAGAAACCACCCAAAAATCCTTAGCAACCACCCTGAACAACATAGCAACCACCCAGTAACCACCAGGTACACCAAAGCAACCACCTAGCAACACCCTTGCAACCACCCAAAACACCTTAGCGAACTCCTAGCAATGCCTTAGCAACCACCCTGAACACTATAGCAACCATTAAGCAACAACCTGCTACACCGTAGCAACCGCCTAGCAACACCCTGGCAACCACCCAGAACACCTTAGCAACTGCCTAAACCACCTGGAACACTAATGCAACCACCTAGCAACGCCCTAGCAACCACAAAGATCACCATAGGAACTGCCTAGCAACGCCCTAGCAGCCACCCAAAATACCTTAGCAACTGCCCGGCAATGCCTTAGCAACCACCCTGAACATCATAGCAACCATTGAGCAGCCACCCGGTACACCTTAGAAACTACGTAGCAACGTCCTAGCAACCACCCTGAACACCATAGCAACTGCCTAGCAACCACCTGGTACACCTTCGCAACCACCTTGCAACCACCCAAAACACCTTCTAGTAATCTAGTTCAGTGGAATTGGAGTCCGGAAATTGGAGATTGAAGGACAACTTGGGCCGATTCGTGTTCTCACCCACTCACACACACACACACACACACACACACACACACACAATATAGTAGTTTGGCTTCAGCTTTCACAGACAGCAGCCATAGCAGTTTGGCTTCAGCTTTTAATTTTCACCACATCTTAAAATTTCTGGGCATTACTAACATTTCCAGTTTCACTCATTTTTTTCCCCAAGTGTGACAACCATTCACACTTATTTCAAGAGTCTTTCCACGCCTTCATATTTTCCGCAATTCATGGTAACATTACAATCATTCACACTTAAAAAAATGTGACTTTTATTCAAACAATTTGTCTTAATTCTGCAATTGCAGTTCAGAATCAGCAGCTTCAGCAGACAGCAATCCCACTCGCACTTTCTTCAGAAACTGCCTTTTCTAGTTAGCAAAAGCGATGACCTAAAGCTCCACGGTGGATTTGCTGCTGTGCCCCCCGAGGTAGCGGCAGACTTTGCTGTGGTGCCCCTTATATGGAGGCACATTTGCCGTAGTGCCCTTGTATTTTCAGCATGGACCACAGCAACTTTTGTCGTGCCCCTTATCACCTGTAGCTCGAGGCCTGACTGCGTCACTGTTGGTTGCTTTCTCAACTTCACTCAGGAAACTGCACAGGCTTGCATGCATGATTTCGCACGGATTCAAGTGTTTTCGGCCATTTTGAACAAATGTGAAAATACACAGTACAACAATGGCTAAATTTGCTGAAAATGTTCTCCACTATAAATGTACGTTCATGCAAGCTATCAACAAGCTTAAGCGTCATCTTATAAATCAAAATATTCCATTAAGTTTCATAATTTCGCCTGAAAATAATATGACATAGGGGGATTGGAAAAGAATGGAACTTCTCAAATTCTCATTATTGCAGCTGTCGCAACCCGACACAGTAGCCTCTGAAGGTATATCAACTTTTTGGCATCACCCCCTAATTGTTGTTACAAAACAGTTTACGCAAGGTTTTATTTGTTGTAAATAAATTTCCTGATTGTTATTCGGGCAAAGCATGCAGGAACTGGTGGAGGGTAATTGTGAGTTAAAAGGGTGACAAGATTTATGAACTCAGTGGCAACTAGCTGCCTTCTCAAAGTTTCAACCCCCCCCCCCCCCGCCCCAACCCCAACCCCAACCCCCACCCCCACGCATGCCCCTCACCCCCATCCCCACCCCCCAAGGGGTCACAAAACCGAGGCAATGGGCAGAATTTGGAAAACTGATATCAAGTAGTTTATATTTTTGAAAATAAGTGGTTAGACTGAAATGCTTCAGTTACTCACCGTAGTTCTGCTAGAAGGAAGACTAGTGGTTTTGTGTTCACTGCTGATTTCGATGGACTCTGGCAATAAAAGCATTTATTTAATAGCTAGCAGGAGATCCATTTCCATCCATTATTGACACAGCTATTAACTGACAGCTGCACCAATCAGCCCCACCAGTACACTTCACAATGCCTCTGACATTCAACAGCTTAACTGAATTGGTACAAAAAAATTATTTAAAAAAACAGTGACATGATTCATGGGAAACTGAATAATAATTTTCCTTCTTAAAATAATACAGGCCAGAAGAGCCGGCGTTTCACCTGTTGAGCGAAAAGCAGTTAAATAATTAACAAGATGAGCGTCCTCCCGATCCCCTGCCACAATCAAGGGCCGTCAACTCCGTGAAAAACTGTGCTTCGACATCCATTTTCAAACTCGACGTAGATCACGAGTAGCTTATTAAGCACACGAAATTTCATGCAACTAGGCACACAAACTGCACACGTCCAACTACATAATTTTTGCATGAAGGCCGAACGTACCCACTCCTGACGTGCAGCTTTGACTGGAATGTGTTGAAATGTGTTGCTGATGGTCGCAACACAAATGCAGAGGCGCAACCATGGACTAACGATCTCACCTTTAGCTGCACATTTATCGCTGCACGCTTATTAACTGGTTTGGATATATATCAACGTAAATTTTAAAACTGAGATGAGTCAGAGATGATGAATGGTAAATTATATTGTCAGGTCCATGAATATTGGGACATCGAGAGATATTGTCGTAGCAGCCCACACCAACACTGGAGTTGAAAGTCAAGTTTTAGCTTTACTTGGAGGTTTATTTTTATCCAATTTGGGTGAAAGGTGTGGGGATAAGCATGTGCTCATATCTCATAATTTCACAAATAAGGAGAGAACTGGTATACAGTTTAAGGGAGGCGTCAGCATCCAAACTTTGAGATAGTCAGCAGTGTTATGAAAGTTTGACGACTTTAAACCTCCACACTCACCGGAAACAATCGAGAAGTTCCACACTCGCGAAATTCCTTCATGCTCCGTGCGCAATGTGTGCGTTTCAAGTGGTGTCGCTGATAAAGAAACAAATTTGCCTCCTGTACCTAAGGATGTCAGGTTGTTTCTGTCCAGCCATATCTCGACATCTTGACTAAGAATTGAAAAAAATGTCACCATTACAGCACAAAGGGAGACAAGTTTTACGTTACAATAGTTGTACTTTAAAGAGGAGCTAAAAAGGGGTTTAAATTCTCAATATTTGTGTGTTTTTAGAGCTAAATAATTGGTTCGATAATTAAAAAAAAAACAAAAACAAGTATTTGCCACTAATGTGTCTTTGCCCCCCGCCACAAAATGTGAAATTGTGTCAAAATGAGCAATCTCTCGGTGTGACCTTGAGAGTGACGCGAAGGTCACCAAAATCGACTGGCGCCGGGGTATCACCCCAATACATGTTGACATCAAATTTGAAGAAAATCCGTCAATTCGAGATATCTCGCTGACAAGGATTCAGGACATACGAACGGTCGTGAATACTATGTTCCGCGCAGCGGGGGACAAAAATCATCTTGAAAGATTTGGGTGAGAAGTTTGTTTTGAGGCACTTTGTGTCTACATTGTCAGAAATCCCAAAAGCGCGATCGTCAATGTGAACACCTGACGTCATTCTGAGACACAGTTGCACTGTGTACACCAGCTTTACGGTGCAAAAGCGAGCCTTAGTACGACATACAGTCACAGAACTGTTGGGTTACATCCAGCTGTTATCAGATTGTTCACGTCGCGTCTGCGTATTGTCTTCGCAAAAATCGATAGCAACAAAAGCTCGTTTTAATGTAAAATAAGGCGCTGCCACTGTAGCCACTCAAGACAGTGTCAGTAGAGGCTGTGTTTGAATTGTGGGATGTGCCGCCGCAAGCACAAAGACATACAGAGAGGTAGAGAACACAATAACAGATGTTAGCCCATGAAAAACAAAGTAATTAAAGCTGTTCAGAGCATTAACTGTGGCCTAATGGATCAGAATAGCATAAGTCACTAAATACCGACAAACAATTGAGGGGAAAAAACAGCAAACTTATTTAAGCTCCTTAGCTTGCCAACTTGCCCCCATTTGGCAAATGTATCATTTCACACACTTGCAAATTAACCCATTCACAAAAACAATACTGTTTAGAATATGGAGACACTAGACTCTTGGTGCTTTCCTGAAATAAGGCATCTCGCATTTAATTACAAGATGCATAGTTCAACAGATCGTCACCTCTCCGGTTTTATAGTCATTTTGCCATATTTGATAAATCCTCAGCATTAACTCATGAATGCAATGAGTTTCGTGGCTTTTTGGAGTAGTCAATGTTTCGGCACTTGTTTCAGTCATTGGCCAATGGAGTCTTTGTCATGCACTTTTATCCAATCACTGAGCATCTATCTAGTTTCATAAATGTGTGGCTTCCATGCACACCACAGCAATGTTATTTCCAGGGGATGAGACAAATTTAACAGCCACTAGCTACAAGAGGAAGTTTTCCCTCATTTCAGCGGTGTCCGCGCTGTATACAGTGTGAAATTATTTTTTTATAATGAAACGTGTTTTGTTGACTTACCAATTGCCATGCTAATATACAATTGATCAATCGCGCAGCACATTCAGTAAAATGTTCAGATTGGACAGAAATGACGGGTAGGGCTAATCTGAAAATATTCTGTAGAAAATTTACAACCATCTGTAGTTTCCTTCATAATTTATTTAATTCTTAATATATTGTGATGGAATTTTTATCAGTTATTCTTGAGATGTATATCTATCAATATCTACTTGAGTGGATGGAAAAATAGAATTAGTAAGCGAATTTTGATGAACTTTGGTAGTTAGTTCTCAGAAGAATTCGGATTCTGCTGAATTATCTTGAATGACCGCAAAAATACTTCAACATGATGAATTCAAACGTAACTTTGCCTCATAGTATAGAACAGTGGTTCTCAAACTTGTCCCTGGTGCCCCACTGTGCATGCTGGTTTTTGGTCCAACCACAATTGCCATCTTAGGATTTTAACAAGGTGTTGATTTGTCTTAATTAGCTGCATTTCGTGTTTAGAACAGTCATTTACCACATTGTTATGGACATATCCATTGTGACATGAAGAGTAAAAACCCTTAAACATTATACTTATTTTTCCATAATGTGAGGATTTTCAGGTAAAAACATTTCTAAACAGATCAAATTAGACTGACAAAAATCAGTAAGCTCCCAATCGGGTTGCTGAACACAGGTTTTTTTGTTTTTTTTAATAATTCTTTCAAAATAATTTGTCTGAACTTAATAAAATGAACAAGAAATTAAACAGGTGTGATTTGCCAAATAAATTGCAGGTTTTTGCAACCATGTGTTCACAGTTTCACCAATGAGGAACCTACTGATTGTTTACGTTGATTAAGGGTTTGGTCACATTTCCCTCCGCAGTTATTTGCACTGGTTGCCAACATATCTAATTCTGGATATGAAATTAACTCTTCATGGAATGTGCAGATGTGTCAAATGTGGCTTAAGAGGACAAATAACTGCTCAAAACATAAATGCACCTAATTAAAGCAAATCAACAGCTTGTTAAAATCTTAAGATTGCAATCGCGGTCAGAACATTCAAAAACAAGCATACACAGTGGGGCGTCAGGGCCGAGTTTGAGAACCACCGATATAGAATGTCTTTAGTAGTTCATGAAATAATTGGTTCTCTTGTTTTATTACATGTTCTGCTTTTTTGTTGTTGTTAAACTGTACTGAGATTCAGGTAATTTATGGTGTTCACTTCTTCACTGTTATGTCTCCCAGCTGATGAGGTCCTGGACATTGCAAAAGGCCCTGAGGAGCGAAACTACTGATGTTGCTACCCTTGTTTTTACTCCAAAACGGAAATGTTGTAAATTTCTCTTTTTTTTGCACAGTATAAGGCTTACTTCAAGACTGAGTGTGCAGGACTAGGAAAAGGGGTCTTTTGGGATTTTTTTTCCCCCCATTCTGAGATTAACAGGGTCAAAGTTTGCTACTGAAAGAAAGACAGACTACAATGCCTTCTACTTCCATAGCCACTCCGTGTGTTTGCAAACCTTCGCCCAATTTTTTTTTTTCAAAATGAAAATCTTGGATTACTCCTTGATTTTGTCGGAAAATCTCAATTTTCATAAAATGATCCAAGTGACCCCTTTTCCAAGTCCTGCACACATATTTAAGATGAAAATGAAACATCAGTTGTCCTGGGATAAATATCTGTTTTAACCCTCTCCAGCCCAACTTATTATTTTGAGATATGAAAAATCTTTCATTCATGGAGAAAAGTTCTTATACACTAGTGGCTGCAGGGGGAACTAACATTGTATTTTTGCAATACTGAGCTGGAAGGGTAACTTTATCAAACCATTTCCCATGTGGTCTTTATAATTTATAGTCAGTCATCAATTGATTTATTGTTGCAAATTTGCAACATGAGCCTGGAGAGGGTTAAACTTTGCTTTGTAGTTTTTGTCTCTGCAATTCTTTTTTCCCTTCGATCACGTTGATCTGAGAATAGCGAGATCAAAGAGAAGTGACCAGCTCTCATGCAGACTGCAAAGATAACTCGACTCACAAGCATGCTAATTGGCCAATTAAAAAAAAAAAAAGCAATTATTTCATGAACTACTAAGGATATTCTATACCCCTGGTCCTCAAATCACACCCTATGAGGTCCGAGGACTGCTGGTTTTCCACCCTCCCTTTACCTGGGAGTCAGGTTTTTACACTGTCTGGCCAATCAGAGGCACTATCTGTTCATTGACTTGCCTGGGATAACAGAAAACCTGGGCTGGATTCGGATTCGATGATCCTTGTTCTATACTATGAGGCAAATGTTTGAATTCATCACATTGAAGTATTTTTGCAGCCAGTCAAGATAATTCAGCAGAATCTGAATTCTGCTGAAAGCTAATTAAATTTAATCATCAAAATTGGCTTACTAATTCTTCTTCATCATCAACAACTCAATTAGACATTGAAAGATATACATCTTAAGAATAACTGGTGAAAATTTCATCATAATATATTAAGAAATCGAGAAATTATGAAGGAAAGTATAGATGGTTGTAGTTTTTCAGCAGATTAGCCCTACCCAAAAGTGACATCTTCACAGTGTGCAAGATCTCACTCCAGCATTGATAGAGAGATTTTTTGGCAATGTTCCTCATAAAGCCTCCAACTACTCAAGCTCAAGGCACTCTATATTTGTTGTATAAAATGTATAAAAAACAAACCCAAAGGCGAAGCTTAAACTCGGATATTTCGCAGGTAACACACGCTCTTCTACATCCATATGGAATACAGAGCTGCAACAAGTCTCAGAACGACGTCACAAGCATAAGGTAAGCCTGTTTCGAGCCTCGTGGCCCATCGGCCCGGTGCTTAAACCCGGTTTCTTCATAAGCATAAATTAATACGTAATTAGCTTTGCGAAAATCAGGGAAATTGCGTTGCAGGGATGATTTTACACCCCCCCAACACAAATGGGCGAATTGGGCTCGGTTACAAATGTATAGGGGAAAGAGTTATGTATCTAAATAAAAAAAAAAAAGAAAGAAAAGAAAAAGGGAAAGTCAGGTATGTTTTAGTTCCCCTTTGAACAGTAAAGTAATCCAAAAGTTTCGACTGTGTTTAAGGGCATACCTCTGCGCAGAGAAGCTCGTATTCAGAACCCAACAGATAGAGAAGACAGCGCTGCTGCAGTTCCCTGAAAATAACAATGGCTACATTAAGTCATTTATCAACTAAACTGAATAGAATGGTTTATTGTGAAGGGGCTGAGGGAAAGAGTTCCCCTCCCATTTTTTTAGTCTACGGGGGTCTAGCATACATTTTACAAAAAGGGCATTTCCATTCCTTACCCGCTTCCTAACCCTAACCGCGATAACTTACTGGAGGGGGACGGACGGGTGGAACTCCAGCCACTAACACTCGTCTAAAGGTTCGAGTCCTCAAATTAAGTTCACTTCTTACCAGCAGAATTCGACACTAGGTCCAAACAAATTATGAATAAACGGATTCAAAATTAACGTAAGATACTCACCCAAATGAGACAGATTAAGTGATATCACAAGGAAGAATATAAACATGAATCGCAAAGCAGACCACCTACAATTGCAGGCCTGTATAGCATTAGTAGAGCGTATACGACAAGGATGTATCTCAAACATCATCACAGAAAATGAGCGCATTACATTTTTCACATAATAGTTCAACTACTGTTCGTCAGCGATGATGCTAAAGCCTATAAAGTGTTCAGATGCGAAACAATCTGAAATCGACGTCATTTCGGACACCCATTACAACCAGCGAGACGCAAATCCTCTCGCTCAAACCTAACCGGAAGCAGGTAATTAGTCAATCAGCCACAGCTGTCAATTAAATTGTGGAGTGGCCTCCCAATCAGCGAAAAAAGACGCGTAAAAATGACGATTTTAGGCTGCGGTAGCACGTATTTCCAAGCATGATGAAAGCTTATTTCCGTTGCATGCTATAAATTAATGGCATTCACTGATAGTGCGTTCGACACTTAGGTGAGTGGAGAAAAAAAGGCCAAGTCAATAAGTTATTTGTTCTGATTCATTGTCAGCTCTATTAACAATCAGAGAGATGAAGTCCAAGTCAAGACGTGATTTGCTTACAGAAATATGCCTATTGCTTTATAATATTCATGGGCTGTGAGGTGGGTTTTATTTGAATTCCAGCTCATGTGGGCATCAAGGGCAATGAGATGGCAGATACGCTGGCAAGAGATGCTCTGCAGAAAGATAATATTGACATTGAGATGATGGATGGAGTTCCAGATTATATGGAGGTTATTAATAGAAGGAAAAAAGAAAAGTGGCAAAAATTGTGGGACAATGAGGGGAAAGGAAGATTTTATTTTGCGCATCAGGGAACTGTAGCAAGAGAAGTACGTCCAGTATGTGATAAAAGAAAAGATGAGGTTATTTTCACGAGGATGAGACTTGGACACTGTGGGTTAAGGAGTGGGCTGGCTCTAATCGGCAAGCACCCTGATGGGAAATGTGAGTGTGGTTCAAGAGAGAGCGTGCAGCATATTCTTCTGCAATGCGAAATTCATTCCCACCATAGGAGGGAATTGTTCAGAGATTTAGGTGCAGCGGGAGTTTCAGTCTTCAGTGTGCGTAGCTTACTGAATCTGGACAGTTCTGATAAAATAAAAAGGTTGTTGGTGTATCTACATCGAACTGGCCTCTATAAAAGAATTTAATGACGAGTACCAAATTACGATCCAGAACTGAACAGCGGATGGCAGCAATGTACCTTTGTTGCACCTGTCATTTCTGCCTCAAAGAACAAGAAGAAGAAGAAGAAGTAGTGCGTTCGATTCATGGACCTATAAGGAGATAAATGTAAAACATCCTTGGTTCGATTGTGCTTGGGAAACTCGGATAGCGGAAATTTCTGACTTCCCATTGGTAAATATGCAGAAGTGCACCTCAAAACGGTAGATAGGTGGGAAATTCAGACCTCTTTGCGACTCCGACTTTGCCAGATGACGCCGGTGCTCTGACAAATTTTGCTACCTATCAAAACATGCTACCACGTGGTTCTGCGCTGCAAACCTGAAAGCTCGGGCTGTTTCCTCGCTCTTATCTTAAGTATCCTCAAAAATCATAAAAACAGATTTATTTTCAGCGCGCATTTCGTCCTGTAAGCGTACACATATTTGCATGTACACGCTGGGTTTTCCTGAAAATGCAGAAATTGCACGATAATGGCGTATATGGGGATATATGTTTTCACACAAACTTATCCAACTCATTATAACATCTGCTTTTGTTATAATAAGCTAACAAATAACAAAGTTACTATTGTAACCTGATTCATATAGCAATATCAAGGCGAAAACAAAGACTTTACGATCGCTTTGCATCACGGTTGCATTCGGAGCACGTTGCGAATGGTAAGACAGGTGTTCGTGGACATGAAAACAGCTTGGTGTTGGAGGGTGGAATGGTAGGCCATGCTTCCTTTTTCATGGAGCCCTTCGATGAGATCTCCAACATTTTCACCGGTGAAACACCCCGTGTCTGTGGGGTTAAGGAGGAATATGTGTTGAAGTTGAATTTCAAGTAGTACAGTCGTTAGTAAGTAACATTGTTAGTTAATGCATGTGTCTCCTTAGCATTTTGCGTGCGTTTGTTGCTCAAAATTAACTTTATGATGACCAAAACTGACCAGTCTTAAAAAATGCTGGGTGTTTGTTATATTTTGGCCTGTAGTATAGAATTACATAAAATGTAGTGCATTTCCAGGGTATTTCCATATACAGTATAATAGTGTGTCTATATGAAAAAAGTGAATTATCTGTATAATCAGTGTGATGCATAAAATCTAGTGCATTTTCAGTGTATCGCACTGATTATACAGATAATTCACGCTGTGTTTTATGAATGCCCTATTGGGCAAGAGTACCTTACACAACCTCCACTTTTTTGGGGGTTTTTTTTTTTTTGGCCAGAATAATTTTAAAAGGGGGCACAAATATTTTTTGGGGGTTTTTATGAGTGAGAAGGGGGTTTAGAACGATGGGGGAACAATTTTAAAAGGAAGGGTAGAAGCGCGCGAGTAAAAAAAAAAAAAAAAATTTTGCGCTACATCCGTTTTATGCATGTGTTGTACCTCGTGACTTTCACTCTATGTCCTATCTCTTGAACTACATATGTTATTTTTATCTTTGGTATTTTATTTAGTCTTCTTTTTTTTCCTCCTTTCTGTCGATGATGAGGTGAACAAAGGTTTACATGATAAGTCAGACATTACATTAGTGTCTGCAGGGGGATTTGAACCAGGAACCCTGTGGAGAATGCAATGTAACTCACACATTCCCCGTGGCCTAAACCACTACACCAACGGAGTTGGTTTCTAGTTGAAAGCTATTAGTTTCTATGTCTATTTCTTCTGGGTAGCAAGACCCAAAAGCACAGCGATTGGAACTCCGGCCCATTGGAAAGACTTGAAATCTTGAACTTTGGCGTGTATCTCAGCAGTACTTTGGCCTAGATGTGCCAAAATTTAATCACCTGTTCCTTGACTTAATACCCACCTTCTCTGAAAATTTCAATCTGTCCATAACTTTTTGAGTTATTTTGGAAACCAACTAACAAATAAACAAACCAACCCAGGCAAAAACATAACCTCGTTGGCGGAGGCAATAAATAAAACCCCACAATGACACAAACGGCTGGGTGTCGAACATACTAGCGCACGGAAAGTGAGCGCAGGACGCCCGTGCCTACGCGATATCGCGAACTATGCATACGCTGCGCAAAGTGCGCATACCCCAGTATTGTCAACAGTGTCATGGCTGCCACCTTTATAAGCTAGTAGCACGTATAGCCGCTTTAGAAATTAAAGTGTAAATTATCTTTACTGGATGTACGGTCGACATTTTTCCACACCTGAATACTTTACTTGGTATCTAAACATTAAGGTAAGCGAAAAAGTTGTGATTTTTTTCGATTTTGCTGGAGGTTGTGTATGGTACTCTTATCTCGGAAGTGTCTATTGAACCGTCCGGCGGTTCTCGTTTTTTTTTCTGCTATTTTGCCGTCACTTCCGCTTGACATGCGCAGTCGTCATAGATGTGGACTTAGCGGTTTACAAATGATTTCTCTGCACTACCTTGATATAGGGTGAATTTGGGTAATGTGAAATTTTGAAATTTTCTACAATTTTGACTTTGCTGCCTTTTTACTATATTTGACTAACATATAGGATCAATACATCATATCTTTCTGCAATCCTTAAGATGCCGTCAATTTGTGGACCCTGCATCAAAAGCGGAAAACATGGCCAGAATTTGATAATCTGGGACAGGTTGTTTGATAATCTGGGACACTTCAACATATAAGAATTAGCCTAATTTGTGTAAGTTAAATTGTATACAGATGATTTAAGTCAATACAAAAACGCCAATACACAAGCTGCTTTCACACCGGACGCGAAACAAATTTTTTCGCGCGACAGATTAGCTACATTCATAGTCAATACAAAGACGCGTATACAGGCGTAATAGTCGCGTTAAGCAGCTTTCACACCGGACGCGAAACAAATTTTTTACGCGACAGATTACAATCAAACTAAATCATGATTGCTTATCAGCTACTGCATGTTAGTTCGCGTGCTCTGCAAATTAAAAATGCTTCTGGTTAACTTAATTGTCGGCGCCGTGTATGCCTACAAACTTCTCATGCCTACCAAGTCCACATCTGTGACAACTGCGCATGTCAACCGGAAGCAATGGCAAAATGGCAGAAAAAACCGGGAACCGTTGGATGACTAAATAGACACCGCGTAATGATTCAAAAGAGAATTCACATTCTATACTATAAATACACTTCCACATTATACGTGAAAAATGCGGAAAATGCATTAGATTTCTTGAATTACACTGAGATGTAAACTGCTGAAACTTTTTCTGGTTTTTGTATTAAATGAACTGAAACCAAATGCAAAGGGTTCAAAAATTTTGGGACGGACGGGAAGAATGCTACAGCTGGTAGACTGAGAAAAGCTAAGGACAACATCTCGCTATTCATCCCTGTTCGTTCATGAAAGAGAGCAAAGATACTGTACTTTTTATTGAATAAAAAACATGGATAGATACCACTTTTGCCGCCACAATTTAATATTTTTATTTATTTAACCTTTATTTAACCAGGGAAGTTCTGTTGAGATTGTTCTCTTTTTCAAGGGAGCCCTGGGGGTTGAGGTGGAGAGGGAGAGGACAAATTGCAAAGCGAATTAGATCAGGGGATTAGGTGGCAGGTTGAAAGAACCAGGTTGGGACTTTAGCCATGACACCGGGGAACCCCCTACTGTTGTCGACAAGATCCTGTGATGCTCTGGTGACCAACCGGGGTGAGGTAAAGTTTTAGGATTAACTTAACAGCTTGAGTAAAGTTAACACCCGTGTAACACTAACCCCCAGATAACACCTAAACTTGACCTCAACAGGAATATTTAGTCAAACTGGTGTTTACTGTGGGTTCACGCTGAATTAAGACAGGATTAATCCAATTTCTGTGCCAAAGTGTTATCTCAATCCCAGAAAGCTGCATAAACACCATGCATACTCATTTAAAATGTACAAGGTGTTGAGTTAACCTTTAGAGTCTAGAGGTTAACACTTTACTGAGGTCAAGTTTGAGGGTTAGTGCAGGGCTGCCGACTGGGTGAGGTCAAGTTTTCAGTTAAAGATTCAGTTAGGATTAGTGTTGGTGTTAGTTTTAACCCGAACTGTAAACACTTGGATAATCCTTTGATGGGATTAACATATGAATGTCACTGAGATGACACAAGGGTTACTTGGGTATAATCCACCATAACACATGTGAAACTGATAAACCTCCATGCACAAGGACTTCAATTCCACCTGAGAATCTCTTACAATCTCGCTGATTGAATAATTGCTGGCTACTGCACGGGAACGTGAATATGCACCAATTCTCATGGCAAATGCATGAGAATTGGCAGCCCTGCACTAACCCTCAAATTTGACCTCGTTAAAGTTTTAACCTCGAGAGCAGGGATGGCAACTCCAGTCCTGGAGGGCTGGTGTGTATGCAGCAGGTTTTTATTTCTATCAATTACCCTGACTAATTGAGTTAATTGGCTGCATACACAAACAGACTTTTTGCAAAGGTTTGATCAAAGAAAAATGTTTCATGTTGGGTGACAAGAACAGTCTTTGGTGGTAGTTCATGATAATTTAAAGAAATGTCAGATTTCATGAATAGTTGAATTAATTAATTACCTGAATTAGCCAAAGGCCAGAGGTTGGTGTGAAAAACCACGGGCAGATACGGCCCTCGTTGCCCATCCCTGCTCTAGAGGTGAACTCAACAGCTTTACAGTTCGGGTGAACAATAATCCTAACTGAATCCTTAACTGTGAGACTTGACCTCATCCAGTGAGTCAAGACCTCGGTTTAACGTCTCATCTGAAAGACGGCGTCTCCTTCAGAACATGCAATGGGGATTATTCAACCAGAGGGAAGATTGCAACCTATTGGACAACCAACACCTACTCCAGCAGCAACTTAGTTTACCCAATTCGTCTCCCATCCAAGTACTAACCAAGCCCCCACCTGCTTAGCTTCAGCCATGTGGCTGGAGCAGTATGGCTGCTGGCAAAATAATTTCTTAATATTAAAGCTGTGCAGGTGGCAGAGAAAGCTGCTGGAGCTAATCTTGACTGGATCTTCAATTTCTCCCAATACCTTATGTCAGAGAACACACCCTTCCCATTATTTAAAACTGAGAAAGTTCCTTGTTTGTTTTATTCATTAAAATCGTGTGGCTTTAGGGGAGAAAAACTATGGTTTACCCTCCTTATAATTTAATACATATTGATTGCATCACTTGTCTTCTTGTCACTTCACAGTGATCATATTATAGTCAAATCTTGATTCTTTGTGTGAATAAAGGGCATCTAAAGTCGATTCTCAGACGGGTCGTTGAACGTCCAATGTTTACAAACGAATCACCTGCTTTTGTTGACATATTGCATTGTCACATGACCAATTTCATTCATCAACCAATGTTTTGAGTACACGCATAGATAATCCTATTTCGGTTCATTTGCGCAGGTGCGGCTTGCTGATTTGCCGACAAATAAAAGAACAATGGGAATCGACTTTAGATGCCCTTTAAATACAATCCATTGGGCTAACAGCAAGAAATTGGGAGAAGCTGTACTGGCATTGATGTCAGACATTATCTGGTGAAATTCTGTAGTGGTGCTTGTGGGCGAATGTTCACAGGAGAACTGGCTTTTCGTTTTTCTGTGCCAAGGAAAGTTGAAAACCATTTATTAATCAGGTTGAATTCCCATAAATGAAAAGCCAGTTACAGCAGGACGTTTTATGATGCATAAATTCATTAATAACTGTGGAGTATCAAGAAGTCGTGATTTCCTGAGAAACAGGAACTCAACTTCCTGGTCTACGTGTTTATATTGAGCCTATTTCGAATTTTCTGGCTGCAACAGATCTCAAAGTTGGGACACAGGCAAAAAAGGGATGAAAAAGCAATTAATATATAAGAGAATCAGCTGAAAGAACATTTAGCAAGTAATTAAGTTAACTGGCTTCAGGTGTGTAACATGACTGGTTATAAAAGGGATGTCTTGGAGAAGCTGAGTCTCTTGGAAGTAAAGATCGTCAAAGGCCTGTGAAGGCTTGCATAAAACAAGAGCAACACAGAGCGTGCCATATGCCCCCGCCTGTATGTTGATCAAGGGCATATTGAGATGGCTGCTGTGGCAGCCACATTAGATATCGCTCAACGCTGGTTTTCGAAATGAACCTTCCTCTAGCCACTCCCAATACGCCATGAAGAAATGGCATCAATCCGACGAGGGATTCTATAGTTATCCCACGGAAACCAAAAGGTAACAAACGACGGACGGACATGGTTTCGACATAATACCCCATTTCCTCTTTCGTGGGCGGGGGCATAAAAACTGTGGAATACTTTAAAAACAATGTTCCTCAACATCAAACTGCAAAGGCTTTGAAGATCTCATCATCGACAGAGCATAACATCAAAAGATGCAGAGAAACTGGAAAAATGTCTGTGCGTAAGCGACAAGGCCAAAGACCTTTACCAGATGCCCGTGATCTTTGGGCCCACAGACGCTGCTGAATCACTCACGGGCATGATTCTGTCATTGACATTACTGAATGGGCCCAGGAATACTTCAAGGAACCACCATCTGTAAACACAGTCTGCCGTGCCATCCACAGATGCCACCTAAAATTCTATTGTTGAGCATGATCCAGAAGCGCCACAGTTTTCTGTGGGCCAAGGCTCATTGAAAATGGACTGTAGCAAAGTGGCAAAATGTCCTCTGGTCAGACGAGTCCAAATTTGCCAGTCTTTTTGGAAATCATGGGCGTCATGTCCTCTGGGCTAAAGAAGAGAAAGACCACTCCTCCTGTTATCAGCATTTAGGTTAAAAGGCAGCATCACTGATGGTATGGGGATGCATTAGGGCATATGGTGCATTTTTTAAAAAAAGCACCATGAATGCTGAAAGGTTTATAAAGGTTTGGCAGCAACAATTGCTCCCCTCCAGATGACATCTATTCCAGGGAAGCCCTTGTGCATTTCAGCAGGACAATGCAAAACCACATACTGCAGCTATTACAATAGCATGACTTTATAGTAGAAGAGTCCGTGTGCTGAAATGGCCTGTCTGCAGTCCTGATCTTTCAGATCAGGTTGAGAACATTTGGCACATAATTACAAAACCCAAAACCAGTGAAGTTGGCACGTTATGTAAATCGTATATAAAAACAGAATACAATGATTTGCAAATCCTTTTCAACTTATATTCAATTGAATACACTGCAAAGACAGGATGTTTAATGTTCAAACTGAGAAACTTTTTTTTTTTTAAATAAATTTGGCATCTCCAATCCCACCCGAATCTGGAATACCCAATTAGTGAACTATGTACAAAGCTTGCTCGTATGCGACCCCTTGCTGCCAACTCAGGATAGTGAAGACAGCTCACGGCTCTCCTCCGGAGCACGTGTCCGTCAGCCACTGATTCTTATACACTCATTGGTCGAATCCTCGTAAGTTCCGAACGAGGGCGGAGGATACCCGGACGTGAACAAACCCAGAGTCTTCCTGACGAGCGCCCGTCTGGCCAGCAGGAGGCGCTGGAGCAACGAACAAAGCTGTTATTCTTAACCCAAATCCGACAGTCCCTTCCCAATTTGAAACCCTGTAGCGCGATCGCCAATTGTGCGCTACTCTGAAAAAGCAGCCGACCCCTGCCGGTGGGTACGCCGGGGCTCGAACCCGCGACGTGATAGGCACCTCTGCACTGCAGCGCAGTGCCTTAACCGAGTGAGCTATCCGGCAGCTAAATCGCCTTTCCTTTTAACGACGCTCAGTAAACGTTTAGGAACTGAGGAGACCAATTTTTGAAGCATTTCAGGTGGAACTCTTTCCCATTCTTGCTTGATGTACAGCTTAAGTTGTTCAACAGTCTGGGGTCTCCATTGTCGTATTTTACGCTTCATAATGCGCCACACATTTTCAGTGGGAGACAGGTCTGGACTACAGGCAGGCCAGTCTAGTACCCGCACTCTTTTACTACGGAGCCATGCTGTTGTAACACGTGCAGAATGTGGCTTGGCATTGTCTTGCTGAAATAAGCAGGGGCGTCCATGAAAAAGACGTTGCTTGGATGGCAACATATGTTTCTCCAAAACCTGTATGTACCTTTCAGCATTAATGGTGCCTTCACATATTTGTAAGTTGCCCGTGCCTTGGGCACTAATACACCCCCATACCATCACAGATGCTGGCTTTTGAACTTCGCGCCTATAACAGTCCAGATGGTTCTTTTCCTCTTTGGTCCGGAGGACACGACGTCCACAGTTTCCAAAAACAATTTGAAATGTGGACTCGTCAGACCACAGAAAACTTTTCCACTTTGCATCAGTCCATCTTAGATGAGCTTGGGCCCAGCAAAGCCGGCGGCGTTTCTGGGTGCTGTTGATAAATGGCTTTCATTTGCATTGTAGAGTTTTAACTTGCACTTGCAGATGTAGCGACGAACTGTAGTTACTGACAGTGGTTTTCTGAAGTGTTCCTGAGCCCATGTGGTGATGTCCTTTACACACTGATGTCGCTTTTTGATGCAGTACCGCCTGAGGGATCGAAGGTCACGGGCATTCAATGTTGGTTTTCGGCCTTGTCGCTTATGTGCAGTGATTTCTCCAGATTCTCTGAACCTTTTGACGATATTACGGACCGTAGATGATGAAATCCCTAAATTTCTTGCAACAGCTCGTTGAGGAATGTTGTTTTTAAACTCTTAAAAAAGAGTTTTTTAAACACTTAAAAACACTTTTTAACACACTTTTTAAAACACTTAAAAAGTGGTGACCCTCGCCCCATCCTTGTTTGTGAATGACTGAGCATTTCAGGGAAGCTGCTTTTATACCCAATCATGGCACCCACCTGCTCCCAATTAGCCCGTTCACCTGCGGGATGTTCCAAATAAGTGTTTGATGAGCATTCCTCAACTCTCTCAGTCTTTTTTGCCACTTGTGCCAGCTTTTTTGAAACATGTTGCAGGCATCAAATTCCAAATGAGCTAATATTTGCAAAAAATTTCAAAGTTTACCTGTTCGAACATTAAGTAACTTGTCTTTGCAGTGTATTCAATTGAATATAGGTTGAAAAGGATTTGCAAATCATTGTATTCTGTTTTTATTTACGATTTACACAACGTGCCAACTTCACTGGTTTTGGGTTTTGTAAATGAAAAGTCTGTCAATGGACACCCAAAACTCTCCAGTAGCTGGAAGTGTATTTTAAACAAGAGTGGGATCAATTTCTAATGGCTAAACTCAAGAAACTTGTCTCCTCAATGCCCAGACACCTCCACTCTGTGATAAAAAGAAGAGGGAATGCTACACCATGGTAAACAGGCCCCTTTCCCAACTTTTTTGAGACCTGTAGCAGCCGTCAAATTTGAAATTAGCTGATTTTGTGGATTAAATTTCTCAGTTTCAACATTTCCTATGTTATCTCTGTTCTTTTGTGAGTAAAATACTGGCTGGAGTGATTTGAAAGTCATTGCATTTTGATTTTATTCGGAATTTACACTTTGTCCCAACTATTTCGAAATTGGGGTTGTAATAACTGCCCGATAATGTAATAACTTCAACTGATAATCTAATTACTGCCTGCCCGATCATGCAGTAATATTTTGACCGATAATGTAATAAAAAGTGTCGGTGCGATAATGTAATAACGCTCAATAGATAATGTAATAACTAAGTTCATTCAATTCATCTTGGTGTGAGTAGGTGACAGTGTTGGCCGATCATTGAGCCAAAATCATGTGGGCGCGAGAGGGTGGGGGGCGTTGCCAGATCATCAAGCCAAATTCTTTTGGGTGTCAAGTTAGTTACTGTTGCCAGATTATCAAGCCAATTTCAATAGAGTGTTAAGGTGCGGCAGTGTTGCAAGACGCTTCTGGGCAAATTTATTCACGGGCGAGTGTGCGTTGTGTTGGAAGATGCCTTTCGAAAACTCATCTATACATATTCATCTGGCAATAGAATGCGGCCAGCGGTAGGAGTAATGCCATAGGGCCATCGGGCGTGTGAGTGTGGGTACCATTCTATTACTCGACCCAACTCCTGGTGACTGCGACGTCAACAGTTCCACCCAACAGTGCTGAGGTTCCTTCCCTGTCTATTAACACTCTTGACAGTGTTAGTATTCAGTTTGTTCATAGCTATAAATATTTGGGGATTTGGTTGGATAAAGATTTAAACTTCAAACACCGCATTGGAACATTATGTGAGAAACTCAAGTTTACACTGGGTTTCTTGTATGGATTTTAAAAAATTCCAGAAATTTCTAAGTATCAAAAGGCACATCTAGACATCATGCTCAACAAATCTGTCAAGTTTCGCGAAGGTCGGATGTATAGTTTCTGAGATATGACCCGGACAAGCTAAGTTCCATTTCACACAAGTTTCCATGGAAACTGCAAAAATGAAAAATTCCATAACTTCCTTGGCATCAAAGGGCACATCCAGACATCATGTTCAACAAATCTGTCAAGTTTTGTGAAGGTCAGATGTATAGTTTCTGAGATATGGCTCGGACAAGCTAAGTTCCATTTCACACAAGTCTCCATGGAAACCGCAAAAATGAAAAATTCCTACGCATCAAAAGGCACATCTAGACATCATGCTCAACTTATCTTTGAAGTTGCATGAAGATCGGATGTATAGTCTCCAAGATATGGCCTGGACAAGATATGATTACAGACGGACGCCTGGATGGATGGACAGACGGACACACTGATGACTATATCCCCCCTGCGTTAATACTGCCGGGGGTATAAAAATAGTAATCCTGAAGCTTCGAAAGTATCTAAAGGCACATCTACACTATACATAGAATACATATACAATATTTGGTGCTGATATCTTACATAGTTTTTCAGTTCTGTTCCGAAAACAAAATGTTTATGGACGGACGGACAGGCAGGCAGACGAGGCGACACCTATTCCCCCCACATTTTATGCTGGGGGGATGATAATAATAATAGTAATAATAATACATTTTGGGCACGCCTCTAGGTGGGTAATTGGATAATCTAATGCGGGGTGGCATTGGGCGGATATATGCAAACTTCCATTCATAGTGTGGCCCCTGGTGGCCTGTAGTTCATGGCCAAGCTCTATATAGAAATGTCAATGTCTTGTCCAAATCAGGGGAGCAGCACGCCTATTTGAAGTTTGAAGGCAGTGAGAAAGAAAACGTTCAGTCGTATGAATAATCAGCAAAGTGTAATCAAAAAATGCAATCTGCATCTGGCCACACTCCTCCCTTCATGGTTGCCTATATTTTCTCTCCTTCAGGTCCTGCTCATTAGCCTGACTCCGCAAGCCTACGTACTTCCGCTCAATTTCATTTCGCTTCACCACTCCGTCTGATTCATAGACCATATAAAAAGATGGACGCAGCACTCGGGTCTGAAAACTGAGGCCAATGCGTAATCTCCAAAATTTGCATTCTATTTAATGGCCAGCAGATGGCGATATCGGTGATTGCTGAAAGTAGTTCAATCCTATCGAAGTCCATGAGAAAATGACCCTACTTTGCCACCTGATTTATTATTTAAATAATGATTTTCCACATTCTTGTATCAATCGCAAGTTTCAAGTCTCCTCCGATATATCATGATGCTCATTTTTGTAAATTATGGTCCCAAATAGACGAGAATAAAGAATAAAGCCAGTATATGCTTTAGGGGCGTGGCTATCCTCTGGTCCTTGTCTAATATGGTAAGATCCACCTGTAAATCCAGCCCTCGCTTCTCCCCGGATATTCAGTTCAGGCTCTCGTCCAATAGGAATCACATCCAGTTTCAAAATGACAAAATGGCGCAATTCAAATTGCCAAAATCCAGGCTTCCTCAATGGTATGCTGAAACCAATGGGTGATGTCACGGTTGCTTTGTCCATATTTTTATACAGTCTATGGTCTGATCGCAATGAGCTCTGCCTCGTTCACCTTGGCAGAAAAAAACGCCGGACCAACCAACGAACAGAAGGCGTGGCCGAAAGCCATGATGTTGCCGCTGCGCTGATTTTGAAATTGTAGTCTCCGAAATTAACAATGGCCACGGACATAGATACACGGGAGGCCATTCGCTCTGTGATGGAGAAAATCACCGTTATCAGTGACTTAAAGCCACAACAAGATGAATGTTTGGGTAGTTTTTTAAATGGAAGTGATGTTGTAGTGCTGCTCCCTACTGGTTTCGGGAAAAGTTGTCATATCTACTTAATATCCATCATGAAACATGTTGAGGGCTGACTGTAATAAACCGTTATGTCCAGATGTTATATATTGGACATAACTGTTTATTGCAGTCAGCCCTCGATATGAAATAGGCACCCTGCTCATCTCTGTGAGAGACAGCCTAACCACCTCAGTAGCTTGTAGCTTCTATTGTTTCATTGCCCGCGAATTTCACACTATTTAAGTTAGCGGTGAACTTTTTAAAAGCTGTGTTTTTGTTCATGTCACAAGACCTATGTGCTGTCTCAGTTTTATGTTGTCATTATCCATGAATGAAATGTTTGTCTGAGACAGCCAAACGCTTAGTGCCAAACTGTGTTACTTTAAAGCTAGATAGTGAGCTTGGTATGATGGTCGCTAGGGTTGAGCCGGATACTCGTTTCAGACGAGTATCTGGTACGGATAAAGCATTTTTGATGAGTATGAGCATGATACGAGTAAAACTCGTCAATATCCGTGCTCGTACTGAAGGAAAATCCTCATTGGGTAACTGACTGTCTTCACGCTCTGTGATTGGCCAGTCACAAACAGCGCGCGCCCCTCCCTACACAGACACGTCTCTGCAGCCAGACCTGTTCCCCACTCCCAGCAGCAGTAAGAGCCAAAATTGTCCTGTCCTGTGCGGTGTCCTGCCAGCTGTCCTGTGCGGTGTCCTGCCAGCTGTCCTGGGCGCTGTCCTGCGCAGTGTCCTGGGCGCTGTCCTGTGCGGTGTCCTGGGCGCTGTCCTGTGCGGCGTCCTGGGCGCTGTCCTGTGCAGCGTCCTGGGCACTGTCCTTAGCATTGTCCTGGGCACTGTCCTGCGCAGTGTCCTGGGCGCTGTCCTGTGCACTGTCCTGCGCAGTGTCCTAGGCGCTGTCCTGTGCAGTGTCCTCTGTCAGGTGCAGTGTCCTGCGCCAGTCACAGTGTCAAACTTACATATACTGCTAGTTTATTAACTATATACTGTACTTCTAGTAAACTTTTCAGTTCATGAAAGTATACTGTAAAGTACTGTATACTGCTGGTGAACTTAAAAAATGAATTATTGCTTCACTAGTTATATATACTGAACAACAAAAGAAACACAAGTTAATTAAAGGCAGACTGGAAAATAATTTTGTGCATAACTATTTCAGAAAATTAAATTTATTACTAGCGAGTGCACATTTACACTTGTTTCATCAAATTTCTCTTTAATTTGCGGTCACTTTGACTGAGTAAACATAAGAGTACATTCACTAACTAGCTAACTTGCGTTTCTTTTGTTGCTCAGTATACTTCTAGCACAATGTCTAATTTATAAAAGTATACTTTGGAGTATACTGCAATTAAATTAAGCTGTAATACAACTTTTGTTATATACTTCAAGCCAACTTTTTGGTTAATGAAAGTACACTTTGAAGTATACTGCAAGTAAATTTATAGGTAGACTACTAGTCCACTTGTTCTGTACTTCAAGCCCTCTGTAATTTACATTTAGTTTTAAACTTTCAGGGAGCTAAAAGTTTTTTTGTTTTTAAACTGCAAAGTATACGTCAGGTGTCTTTAAGCTAACTTAACGTCATACTCACAGCTTATGATTATTGCACTCTAAAATATATTACTCTTGCTATTCAGATAATATTTAACATAAAGAGACAAGAGGTTACCTCATGTACTCTGCTAGTGGACAATGATTAAGTGCATTCTGCTGTAATTTACAGATTTGCAATGAAATTTGTAATGAAATACATACTCAGGATTGAGAACAAAAATGATTCCTTTATAAATTAAATTTTCAAACACAATATTGTATTGGATGACAATGTATAAGAACACAACAATGGAAACTCTTATTGAAATCCAAATTCAAAACAAAAACAAAAAAAGCTTTCTGTCATATGGAACCAGAAATATGCATAAAATATGAATTAACAATGCCTTCAGCCTGACCGGTAGGCTGAAGAATTCAAGCAAATGAAATGTATGTTTTTTGGTTTATGGAGTTCTGTATCACAGTAAAAAAATATGACGACTAAAGACGCAGCAGCACTGTAATTCTTGAAAGATGGTACAGTCTGATTAATAAATGATTTAATCATTTTTAAACAAGAGTGTGGACATCAAGGCCCTGCATTTTGTTCCTGTACCAAACATTGTTGTGTTTTAGTTGAGATATCAGTTCAATCTAGCTGGCCATTATGTGCAGGTACACAGATGAATATACACAGTATTTTCAAACATGAGGTTAAGAAGACTGGAACTTCAGTGCTATCTAGTTTGATATGGTGACAATGAAATGTGTGTACTAATTGTATGACTAGTAGCCATACGACCACTTGATATGCACCAGATGTGTGCCTGAAGCTAAGCAGGTGTGGGCTTGGTTTGTGCTTGGATGGGAGACCACTTGGGAAAATAAGTTGCTGCTGGAGGAGGTTTTGGTGGGCCAGTGTGTTAGAATGTTCACTCTGATGGAATAATACACTATACTCAAGTGCAGTGATCAGGTCGTTGTCTTCCTGATGAAATGTGAAACTGAAGTCCTGACTCACTGCGGTCATCCAATGACACTCTTAAGTTTCCTTGCAGTATACCGCACAATATGCTTTCATGAACTGAAAAGTTTACTAGAAGTATACAACTAATAAACTGACAGTATATCTGTAAGTTTACTTGCAGTATACTTAAATGTATACTTTCATAAACTGAAAAGTGTGCTAGAAGTATACAACTAGTTAACTCACATTAAAACGTTCACTTGTAGCGTACTTGCAGTATAAAATAAAACTTAGATGTAAATTAGATGTGTACTGTTTTTACTTTGCTTAAACTTGAGGTATACTTAAAAGTATACTTTTATAAACTTAGTGGGCAATTATAGTCCCACTAAGTTAGTACATTTACAAGTACACCACTTGTACATTGACACTAGTACACTACAAAAACTATACTTGGAAAATAGACTTGATGTTTACTTAAGTTTACTTGAAAATATGACCTTTAATAAGTATATTTCTTTTTCGTAAGGGATGGTCATTTCTTTATTCGTATTCGCCTGAGAAATTATGGGCTATTATCAAGTCAATCCAAACCCCTCTTAAATGAGCTTCTGACTCAATGACTTGGCTTAATTTCTCTGTTGTTTGATGGGAAGGATCGGTTTGCAATTCAAGTTTTGAAACTGTTGCTTTAGCGGAGGGACAAGGTGATGACAGCCTATTAAGCCAAATGTCATCTTTCTGGAATGAATTGCAAAATTGTTTTTAAAGCAGGCCAATTCAACTCTAAGCTATGTCGTATCTCAGTTTCGAATCAGCATTGTAAACCCATGTAAAACTGGGACGAGTTTGAAACACAACAATGTTAAAATTAGAAATGGCGTACAGATAGCGACTGTCCTGCAACAGGAGCAGCGTGCTCTATTTGATATATTGAACAGGTTAGTATGATCCGGTTAATGTAGCCCATAACCCTGTGGTGTAGCCAGCGGATGTGCCAAAACACGTCCCTTTATGACAGCAATAAGTCCTGGCTAGTTCTCAATAATTTTCCTTTGTTGACGCGTTTTCCAATTACCGTAAATGGCAACTGAAGACACGGTTTCTCATGCGATTTAACAGTAATGAAATCATGGGCTAAATTCAGTACAGTTGCGGAACAAGATCTGGGTTGCACAAAACTTCCGTTTAAAACAGTTAGCCTTTTAGTCCTGACCTGTTCTCGGTCATTTTCATTATTACCAGAACGTTCACTCCGAGAGCACTCCACAGTTAACAGGTGCTGCTTGTTCTCCCCGATTAGGTAAGACGGATGAATGATTGTCGGGCTCTCGGAGTGAACGTTCTGGTTATTATGAAAATGACTAAGAACAGGTCAGGACTAATAATTGTTTTAAACGGGTTTTGTGCAACCCAATTCTCTGTTCTTGTTCCGCAACTGTACTAAATTTAGCCCATGATTTCATCGCTGCTAGATCGCATACGGAGAGAAACCGTGTTTTCGGTTGCCAATTACGATAACTGGAAAATGATTGAGAACTAGCCAGGACTTATTGCTGTCATAAAGGGACGCCACTGCCATAACCTACAACGCGGAGCCAAAATCTACAAGGATGTGTGCGATCCGAACGTCACTGTTTTCAAGATAAAAATAAATATAAACCCATCACCTCTCTCCGACAGCATAAAATTTAAATAAATAAAACTGTCCTATCCTTTTACAAGTGTGCTGGACACTGCTCAATTGCCGCAGGCCACCACCCAGGACACTGCGACTGGCGCAGAGCAGCGCGGAGGACTCAGCAAACTGCGCAGGACACCGCACAGGACGCAGGACAATTTTTGCTGCTACTGCCTCTCCTAAACAGTAGGCTACACATGGGTGTTGACAATTTTTTTTATTTTTTGTTTTTTTTTGGGTGGGGGACTTGTTTTCCGTGTACTTTTTTTTATCTCTTCACACCTAAAAAGGGACACGAATAAAGAATGGTAAATCAACAATATTTACGCTCCATTATATGGAAAGGCTAAAGAATGAGGAAGAAGAGGAAAACATTTTGCTTCCAAAATTATATCTGCTGGTGACCTCAGTCCCCAAACACTTTTAAAGTATTGTTAAAAGATTAGGTGGAGCTGCCGGATAGCTGCCATTGCAGTGCAGAAGTAACCATCACGTCTCGGGTTGGAGCCCTGGTCGTACCGGTCGGCAGGTTTTTCAGAATAGCATAATTGGTCATCGCGCTACAGGGTTTCAAATTGGGAAGGGAATGCCGGGAGAAGGGAAATAAATCAACAGCTTCGTTCGTTGCTCAAGCGCCTCCTGTTGGCTAGACTGGCGCTCTTCAGAAAGATTCTAAGTCTGCTCATGTCCGGGTATCCTCCGCCCTCGTTCTGAATGTGCAAAGAATGCGCAAACGAGCAAGCTTTGTACATAGTTCACCAATTGGACATTCCAGATTCGGGTGGGATTGGAGATGCCAAATTTATTTTTTAAAAAAAGGTGATGCAACAGTGGTAAACATTGCCGCTACTGTGATAAAATTCAAAATGAGCAAATATTTAAAGAAAAAACTAACATTTTCTAGTTTCAATATTTCATATGTTGTCTTTGCCCTCTTTTCAATTAAATATAGGGTTCAAATGATTTGCAAATCATTGCATCCCGTTTTAATTTACATTTTGCACATCACCCCAACTTTTCTGGAGATGGGGTTGTATGTTGATTATGAAAAATTTGTGTGACCTCCTTGCAACAGCCATACATACTCAAATGAATGTGAATTGAGTAGTGAAAGGCAGCAAAGAGAATAACAAAATATGCAACGTAAATTCCTGTGTTGTTGGTCAGCTATCAAAATGTCCTGTCTAATATTTATGTAAAAACTCAATTTTACTGTTGCAGACATGTAACATAACATGAATGGCGAGAACAGGCCGTTCAGCCCAACTAGCTTTGCCAGTTTCTTAATACTATTGTGAATATCCCTTCAGATACTTATTGACTCTATGGTATCTAGCTTTAAGTCAAGCCTGCTCTTGAAAATCCCCAAGGTCTCTGCCTCAACAATATGGTCAGGCAAGCTATTCCACGTTGAAATTACTCTTAAGGTGAAGAAATATTTCCAAATATCAGGGCTAAATTTACCTGTGGTCAACCTCCATTTGTGACCCAGAGTTCTACTGACAACAATTGGTCGAAGGAGTACTACATAATTCACTTTGTTAATCCCTTTAACATATCTAAAGACCTCAATCAGATCACCCCTAAGTCTCCTTTTCCAAAGACTAAAGAGATTAAGCTTTTTTTCTCTCATAGCTTTCATCTTTTATACCCGGAATTAGCTTAGTGGCTCTTCTCTGAACTTTCTCTAGAGCCTCTGTATCTTTCTTAAAGTATGGTCGCCAGAACTGTACACAATACTCCAGATGTGGTCTGACAAATGTTTTGTACAAGAGAAGCATCACCACCTTGGATTTATACTCAATACTTTTGGCATTGTATCCCAGCATCTGATTGGGTTTTTTAACTGCTACGGCACAATGGCTAGAGCCTGTGAGGGTTTGGTCAACAATCACTCCCAGATCTTTTTCGTGTGGAGCACATTCCAGTTTTAAACCTCCCATGAAGTAATCCCATCTAATGTTTTATACCTACATGTACAACTTTACATTTTGCTACATTAAATTTCACTTGCCACATTTCTTCCCAATTCTGGATTCTTTACAAATCATCCTGAATCACTTTAGTGGACTCAACTATTTGCCAAACCTCCCAATTTAATATCATCTGCAAATTAAACTAATTTGCTCTCAATATTCCTATCAAGGTCATTAATGTAGATGAGAACAGCAGGGGTCCCGACACCGATCCCTGGGGGACGCCGCTCCCCACCAAACCGAGCTCAGATGAGATACCACTGATCACCACTCTTTGTGTTCTGTCCTGTAACCAGTTTAGAATATACTTCAGAATATCTCCAATGCAGCTCATTTAAAAAATTAATCTCATATACGGTTTTGTATGAAATGCTCTCTGAAAACCCATAAGCCATAAGCCCTACTCTGGTTATAAGTCTTGGTGGCAACTTCAAAAAATCCCAGAAGGTTTGTCAAGCATGACCTTCCCTTACGGAAACCATGTTGGCTATCCCTCAAGATATTATTACGTTCAAGAAATAAGTCCAGCTCATCTTTTATGGTAGATTCCAGTATTTTGCACGCAATGCAAGTTAAACTGACTGGCCTGTAATTTCCTGGCTCAGTACGGTCCCCTTTCTTATATATTGGAATTATATTGCCCTCTTTCCATGCATTTGGTATTTCTCCAGTTTCTAAAGACCGTCTGAAGATGGCAGAGGGCAGCTTTAAGATGATCTCACTAACTTCCCTGAGCATTGTAGGATATAAGCCATCACAACCCGCCGCCTTATCTGCCTTTAGTTTATGCAACTTGTCTAATACTTCTTTATCCCTAACCTCAGTTTCCGCTAAATAATCTTGAGCATTGGACATACCCTCTGGCCGAATAAAAAACCCACTCTGAGGCAAATTTCTCAAAGTAACTGTTTAAGGTATTCGCAATATCCTTGTTATCGTATAGCAGCGATCTATTTTCATTATTTATGCACTTAACCTCCTCTTTGACTTTCCTTTTTCTGCTACAGTACTGAAAGAAGTGCTTAGGGTTAGTTTTTGCCCCCTCTGCAATTTGTCTTTCATACAGTCTTCTAGCATTCCTCAGCTCTTTTTTGACCACAGCCAGCATTTTACAATATTCAGCCTTAGTGTTCTCATTGTTATCCTTTATGTACATCTTATAAAGAGTCCTCTTTCCCCTCAAACGGCTACGAATAGCTGTGGCTATCCACTGAGGATTCTGCTTTTCTATCTTACTTTTGGACACCTTTGGAATGAATTTAGCATTGTGAATCAAATAAAACCCCCTTAAATCTTTCCCACATCTCATTTACGGACTTACAGTCCAGGAGTGTCTCCCATTTTATTTCGCTGAGATATGAGCGCATCCTGTCTAAGGTTGCTTGCCTAAAATTGAAAATTTTTGTTTTTGAATACACATTTTTAACTTCCCATGAAACATCAAAATTAACAGCAGAGTGATCACTTGTCCCAAGTGGCTCCAGTAGCTCAACATTCCTAATTCTATCTGGGTCATTACAGACCACTAAGTCTAAAATTGCCTTCTCCCTTGTAGGTTTATTTACATACTGCACCAAAAAAATTATCATTTATAACATCTCGAAATTCTTCCTCCCCCCTATCCTGTCCTTTCACCTTTTTCCAATCGTTACCAGGATAATTTAAGTCTCTCATAATAACAGTCCCTCCACCTCTACAAGTTTGCATAATCCTCTTAAAGAGCATTTCATTGACAATACTGTCCAAAGCTGGAGGTCGATAGCATACGCCTATCTTTAAACCAGTCTAGTGTTTTCAGAAATGAATCATAAACCAGAGCACTCAGAGACCCCATACCACTGTCAAGGCAAAAAGTCTCCCTCATGTCTGGAATACATATGTAGTGTTATTGCATACGCCCACACAAGTAAACAATAGTATAGCTACCCTCTGGTTTTAGTTGCATATTTCTACGCCCATCAGATCCAGAAGAGGCATCGGATGTGTATCAAGTGCCCTCATCAAGGCACCAAATTTTAATATCTTACAACTAAGTGTATTCCTCAAGTTGGAGGCAAAAATGGCCCAAATGGCCCAATCTCAATGGTGAAAAATCCGTTCAAAATTCCTGAATTCAGAATTTGATCCGGATCACTCCCAAAATGTCATCACTTCTAAGTTGGTCGAAGACACACTTCTCTTTAAAACTTTGTGAAAATCTGTCCATAACTTTTTACAAACATACCCACAAACTTAATGTAACGCATAAACATAAACCTGCAGCTGCTTGTTGAACTTGTGAAAGTACCATTTTAAGCGGCGCTGTTCAAAACCACAGTTAAGTGAGCTGCTAAATTGAAGTACAATAGGGAACTTATTTTTGCATTGTTTTGAAAAGACATTTTAATAAGTTGATAAAATTTTTTAAAATGTTGGCAGAATGTCTCAAGTTATCACACTCTTGAGAATGCCTCAAGGAAATGTCTGCCCCATGAAATGTATTTTTTGAAAAAGTGCCCTGGCTGTAATTATACTTCAGGGTAGGCCAGGTAGAGTTTCATCAAACAATAGTGCCAATAGTGAAGTCTGTTGGTTTATTCAAGACGTCTTTGCGTGCAAAATATTTGTGTTAGGCTGAGAATAATGCCTATCCAAGCAATCGGGCATGATAAGTTGTATCAAAGAGAATCAGGATTTAAATCTGCAGAACAAGTCAAGCTTGTAAACATTCTTAGACTGGTACGTAAGCCTGATATGGAAAGGGCGTGGAAGTCGGCGCCAAGTAATGGTTTCAGGGATTTTTTTATACAGTATTTTATAACCAAATGAGGTTGGTTAAAAGGACTTCATTCATACGGTATTTCATAACCAAATGAGGTTTAACCATTTGTCAATAGGAGTAGCAAAGTTATACACCTGGCTGTGTAATGAGCTAGTACACAATGACCTCTAGCCAGCACTGTTACAAAGAGAGCTCTACTGCAGATATAACTGTTTAGTCGTGTACAGCATATATGTATTAGAGAGTCCAAAATGAGACGCCTCTTGTTATCTGTTCCCAGACCTTCTTAGGATAGCATGCAAACTGCTTACGCACATAGACCTGGATTCTGGAGTCAGAAAAAAAAGACTGAGACATACAATATGAGAGAAAGAGGGAGGCCAACGGAGAGCATATGGACGAGCCATATTACAGAACAAGGGTGCCAACACCTGCATGCGGAATATTTCAAAAGTCGATGGTTATTATAAGATAACTATACAGTATCTATAAGAAGAGAATAAGAAGATAATGATGATAGCTCAGCAATGTCTCACTTTATACAATATTTTTATTGAAAGCTTTCCATGACAATTATGCTATGATTTTTTGAAAATGGCTCTTAACTATTCGCTCACTCCTACACTAGCTTTTACACTACTGCCGCTTCTCATGAAAATGAGCTGAATCGTGCCTACTTCACCCAAAACCTTTAAAAGGCGTAGATTCACACAAAACAACTGTACATGGACAATAAACCTGCAGGAGGGGAAAAAAAGAAAAATCTGCATTGTCAATGGGAGTGAATCACAGCACACGTTAAGTCATCAGCTGATCTGTGGAATTTTTCAGCTGAGAGATTAACTGTCCTCCCGAGGCTTCAATCCTCGGCTTTGCGGTAAGCACCTTTTAGTAGCATTGCCTTTTACGGTTATGAAGATGGGTCAGATATGCCAAACTAAATATGAGCGTTTTTCCTCACAGCTAGCACTGCTTACCTCGATTTGAGAGAATGTTGCGATTGCTAGTTTTGATTATGACATATCGTCATGGTCTACAGGGGCAGGTCAAATGGGGTAGCGCTTGTACTAAATAGTGGCGCGCCCCTGAGGGGACTGACGGGCGCGTGAAATCGTACCGGTGAGGTATGGGGTGTGATTAGTGTCACGGCCTAGCCGTCATTGATAGGGCCAGGAGTAGCTAAGTCTTCTTGCATAGAGATGACACTTTTTCATTATTAGACCTTTGTATTGACACCAGATATCTGTCAAAACTTACTAACGGGTGACAGTTAAATTATACGAAACAATATAGAGACATTCACATGTTTTTGTGCAGTAGGCTGGGTGCTTGGTCAAAAATGGTATACAGCCAGGTATAAGGTGAAGTAGTTCAGATTCACACACCAGGTAGCTCCTGTTCGAAAGAATTTATTTACCAGTAGGTAAGGTTTTGTGCTCTACTTAATTGGACACAGTATTTCACTTTGCTCTGAATGTGTTCTGTACAGCTGTGGCCGGGGCGGACAGACAGCGGCTGCTTGCCCAAAATGGCTTGATCCTGCAGTATTAGCCAGGACCCACACTGCAAGGGCCCCAGTCATCTCTTGTCGGGCCCCTCCCTCTTGAGCCACAGAGGACTGTCCCCCCATGGCCGCTCCCAGCACCAACTCCATTTCATAAACGGTCCCTCGGCTCCGTCCTCACTGATGCCTGCTGCGTGCACGCATTGCCCTGTCAAATTATTTTCATGACGATTCTCTATTGTTCAAGCAGTGCCCTGATACCTTATCTTTTCTCTTTGGTAGTCACAAGACCCCGGAGACTAGACACTTATGGAGGATGATGCAGCCGGTGTAAGCAAGCCAGCCGTCAGGGATCTTGCGATCGCTGCGACAAGAGTCACGGGTGATTTCAGCCACGCGCAGAGTAGGAGGCCGAAGGGGACCACCCATTGGCAAATTTGAAAGTATTAAAATTTAATAATTTTATTTTTACAAATTATTAAATGTCATTGCTTGGATACACCTTGTACTTATGTTGTAACTTAATTGTGGACACGTACTGGAGTTTTATGAGGTTATGAGTAAAGTTATAGAACCGAACATTTTTATACTCCACCCTTGTATGAAAAGGAATTGTAATACTGATTACTTGGATTTATTTCACTCATGTTTAATTAAACAATGGGATTTTACTTTACACTTATAGATCACACTCCACCCCCCCCCCCCCCCCCCCCCCCATTACTCCCAACTATAAGTCCATTATTGTGCTCAATGGAATAATTGGCACCCTTCAGTAAAAATGCGCAACACAAGATGGAGGCTAAAAGTCGATTTCCTTTATCATGACGGTCTTTCATTATGATAAAGAAATCTAACTACTCAGCTATTCACAGAAATCTAACTTTTAATTGCAGTAACATAATTAAAAGAAACCTTGAAACTTTAACAAGAAACAATTATGTTTCTCAAAAATGTGTCCCACCATTACTGTCAACTCTGCATTGAATTTGTGTGACCTCCCTTTGCCAGGATAACAGCTTTTAGTTTTCCTCTTTAATGTATGAGGAGGTTGGTGAACACATGGAATAGGATCTCAGACCGTTCCTCAGTGCAGAATTTCTCCACGTCCTTCAGATTCAGAGGTTAATGCTTGTGGACTCTAAGTTCATCCCACTGATTTTTTTATGGGGTTTCTGTCAGGAGACTGTGATGGTCATGTCAAAACTTAAATGTTCTGCAGTTACTGGACCATTTTTGACTAGATTTGCAGGAGTGCTGTCGTGGTTTTCATTCAGAAATACTTTCTTATTATGAGGTTCCCCCACCCTCAAGCAATTTGAGAGAGACAGATTCTTCAGAAAATTAGGCTTTATTATGGCATATTGATGAATATAAGTTCTTGCATAAGAAGAACTGGCATTTTGCTTTTCACTTCCAGTTTTTACACCTTCATCACAGGAAATATCTTCCAAGTTTGGTTTTCCCGCCCTCTCGCGCTACAATGGTTCAATAACGTAATGTCTGCTTCTAACTTGTTTCTCAGTGGTACAATCATGTGGCGTCTGCGTGTTACTTGTTTTTCTCTTTTTATCATTAGTTGGCATCCTTTGCAAAATAACAACTTCAAGGCTGCTTGCTTCAGGTGACTTTTAGTTGGTTCAAAGGTCGTCCCAGAGACAGGCAAACCAAAACACTGCCAACTTGCATTGCATTGAAAACTGCGACAAAAAATAACAACCCTCTTCCAGTGTAATACTGGAGCATGCATAACTATATGATTCCTGATGAATTATGTGATTAATGCTGATGACAGAACAGATATTGCCCGAATCAACTGAACAGATGTCAATCAAAGCTACAGAAGCCAACTGCTTGTGTGTGTGTGTGTGTGTGTGTGTGTGTGTGTGTGTGTGTACGGCTCATGCATGTGTGATCTGCTTGTATGTGTGTATGTTGTGTGTGTGTGTGTTTGTGTGTGCATTTGTCTGTGCTCACATAATACGGTTACTGATTATATGATTATGAATTATGGTTATTGATTTACTGATGAATATAATGAGAAATACTGAAATATAATTCTCAACATTGCTGTGTTGCCAACTGACCCCAGCCGAGGGTGTGCCCCGATCCAAGGCTATCTGGCGAGATTCCCAGCCGTTGTTAATTAGGGTGTGATTATAATCACAGTGACATTGTTGACAATTACAACAATCTAAAGAATAATCTTCATCGTCGTAATACAGTTCGCAGTAATAACCATGAGAAAATGTTCCGGACAAAGACGTAAGTGTCAAAACGCGCAGGTGTAAGTCTATTCATGACGGGCTTTTTAATTCTCTTTGAGCAGAGTGCATTAGGAATTTTTTCAGGTTTTACAGTCCAGCCTGTTTTCTTCTTTTTAGGAGAAAATGTCGGCCATGAGGGGAAAAAGTAGTGAATAATAACAACTACATAAGTAGTTTGTCCAGGCTTCAACTAATCCAAAACGCTGCCACCCGGTTTCGTCAATAACACCGATGATACCGGACATACCTGAGATGAAGTAGTTCTGGTTATACATTCTTCCCCCTCCAGTAATATCCTTTGTTTAACATAATATCAATGAAAACTAAATGTTCTGCCTCAGACACAAGTGTTTTATTAGTTCTGTCCCTGTAATCGTACACCAACTATAAGTCCATTATTGAGCTCATTGGAATAATTGCCACCCTTCAGTAAAAATGCGCCATATAAGATGGAGGAAAAAACAGTACTTTCTTAATCATGATGATCTTTCATTACAACTATTCACAGAAATCTAACTTTTAATTGCAGTAGCATCATTGAAGGAAACCTTGAAATTTTTTTTTTGAATCAACTGAACAGATGTCAATCAAAACTACAGAAGCCAACTGCTTGTGTGTGTGTGCGCGTGCGTGTTTGTGTGTGTGTGTGTGTGTGTGTGTGTGTGTACTGCTCATGTGTGCGTGATCTGCTTGTATGTGAGTGTGTGTGTGTGTGTGTGTGTGTCTGTGCGTTACGGTTGCTTACACAATATGGTTACTGATTATGATTATTGATTATTGATTTACTGATGAATATGATGAAAAATATTGAAATATAATTCTCAACAGCGCAGTGATGCCTGCTGGCCACAGCCCAGGGTGTGCCCCAATCCAAGGCATATGGCGTGAATCCCAGCAGCTGTCAAAAAAGGGTGTGATAATTGTTACAGTAGCATTATTGACAATTATAACAATCTAAAGAATAATCATCGTCATTATACAGTTAGCATTAATAACCATGAGAAAATGTCCCAGACAAAGACTTAAGTGTCAAAACGCGCAGATGTAAGTCTATTCATGAAAGGCTTTTTAACTTGCGTTCAGCAGAGTGCATTAGGAATTTTTTCAGGTTTTACAGTCCAGCCTGTTTTCTTCATTTTATGAGAAAATGTCTGCCATGAGGGGAAAAAGCAGCAAATAATTTTGACGGAGGATCCTCGTCACTGACTGACTGCGGGCAGAACGCACCCACAATGCACACGCACGCATACCAATATACGTTCGCTTTTACGCACACACACAGCCGAGCACAGTATTCATTCCCCGATTCCTTTCAATCTCGCGGCGTTATCTCAAACAGCACAATAATCCTTCTCCCCATAGTTTGTGTAGCGCAACTAAGGGTGCGCACTTGGGAGCTCTGCTTTTATTCCAAGCATGCATTGTTTCATGACACTTACCCGGTATGATAGTACTGCTTGACAACTGCGGAATCCTAAGCAAACCCTTGTTCCAAATAAGACAGGCCACACCCACTTGTAGGAGATACGCTCAACTAACGCAGGAAAAGAAATTACCAACCGGGCTGGATGCATTTCCGGGACTTAATGGTCAAGATGCGCGCATCAACACTGTCATGTGACTTCTCTATTGGGTTTTTTTCTGTTAAATCGTTATGCAAATTTAAAGTGTGTGTGGTGAAAGAGAAACATGTCTGGTTATGTAATGAATTTTTGTTTATGATATATTTAGGTTGAAATGTCATTAATACGTTTGGGTTGAAGGAATAACTCAGTTCATAGTATTTTCTTTGTGCCTGAGAGGAGGGGCTATTGAGTTAAAAGGACGCTGTTCAGCTTCGTTAAAGTTAGTCTTTATTTGGCTTTATTTGGTTGCATAGAGGGTGACTACTGACTGCTCACCTGTTGTTTTTTTTTTTTTGTTTGTTTTTTTTTGTGTGTGTCTCCTAAACTGCCTGTATTGCTCTTGTGAGTTATTGAAGAAAATAAGAAGTTTTTTTTTTTTTGAAGTATTTTAAGTATTTGCACTGTGGGAGGCCGGCATAAATAAATAAATAAATAAAAACAAGTTTTTTTTTCCGACTACGCCTGTGTTTTTGGGGACTTTAAGGTATTTGATAAGGAACCCCGCCACAAATAATAATAATAACTACAACAAGTAGTTTGTCCAGGCTTCAACTAATCCAAAGCGCTGCCACCCGGTTTCTGACGAGAACACGGAAGTGACAGCACATCACTCCAGTACTGGCGTCTCTTCATTGGCTCCCTGTTCGCTTTAGGATAAATTTTAAAATGAGGCGTCCCATTAAGCATCAAAATCAGCCCTCCTGATTTTCCAAATTATGCTATTTCTTTTTAGGATACTATTATATACCCACTAATATATCAGAAACTATTTGATAAGCTTATCAACCAGGGCCCGTCTTCACAAAGCATCTTAGCGCTAAAAGTAGGTCTTGACTGCCGGATTTAGGAGAAACTCCTCCAAAAAAATTGGGCGTGTCAGTCGTAAATTTAGGACTCCTAATTATTTTTGCTAAGTGTTATTCACAAAGTATTTTAGGCCTAAAAGTAGCTCCTAAGTCTGGGAGAGCTTAAAAGTAGTCAAGAGGACTCATAACTCGCTAAAACCTTTTGACAAAGAATCGGAAAATGGCTTTTGCTGTTGAAAGATGACTTGGAAATTCTGAATGATGCGCAGTTATTGAAAAGATATCATATCGACCGTGAAGGGATTTTATTTGTCGTTGACTTGGTGAGGAAGAGAATTACGTCTCCAACCATGAGAAACAACCCAATAAGCCCCGAAATAAAATGTTTGGCAACACTTCGTTACTTGGCCACCGGAGAAAATGCAACTTTGCATTTTCGAGAAATTTAGGCATTTCGCAATCATCTGTCGGTCGCTCAATTCAACAAACAATCAATGCACTCTGAACCCCATATCATCCGACAGTTTATTCAGTTTCCAATGGACATTCGTCAACAACAAAGAATCAACCTTTAATATTTGCACATCTCAGATATGCCCGGTGTCATCGGTGCGATTGACGGTTGCCATATTCGAATTATTTCTCCGACCGAAGATTAAGAGGTATTTGTAAACAGAAAAAAAGTTCGTTCCATCAACACCCAGATAGTAGGCTATTTGATGCCGAATACAATATTTTGGACATTTTTGCAAAATGGACAGGATTCACGCACGACTCTCGCATTTTAATTGGAAGCAGCTTATGCCAATTTTTTTGACAGGCATTATGTGCCTGTAGAATGCCACTTGTTCGGGGACAGTGGCTTTGGTGTACCTCCTCATGTTTTGCATGTATTATTTTATTACGGCATTGAGCGAGGGTTTTATTTAATAGATCATCATAGAAATACCAGCCTATGCCATATTTTGTATGCATATTTAAACTGTTGGCTATAAATTGCAAACCAAGCTTCGAATGCTTTCCTACAGGGTGTGATCTTGAATTTTCCCTGTGATTGCAGTCCATAGGCCTACAACCGCTTCTAACAACAATCCGAGACACCGAGGGTAACGCAGCAATGCTCTGTAGGCTGATATTATCCCACGCATACCCCTTGGATTTGTTGTTCACCCCCGAGCCAAATTTCCCTCTGATTAGACTACATGCTTTCGCTCCGGCACCAACTGGCCCAGCAGCAGTAACTGGTCGTGGCTCCAGTTGGTTTTTCGCATCCTTTTTGAACTTTCATCCATGACAGTTGAGGGCCAACAGACTTGAACGGCTCGACATTGAAATGATCACAACACTTTCTCATTCTTATCGGATAATAAGAAGGCTAGGTATTGGGGCAAGTGACGCGTTTCATTAATTTCTCGTTTTATGCTATTACTGTTTTCTCAGCTTGCTTCCCCACGTCCGTTTATTTGCCTGGAGCGTGATTCGTGGGGACCGTGCATTGGGCATATCCATAGGTGCTCTACATGGTATTATATTACGCTGAATATAAGAAGCCCGAAGTCTCATATTTATGCGATTAGTAAATTTAACGAACTCAGGCATAGAATTCAATTTATAAAGGAAGGGGATTATGTAATTGTCAGTATTAAAGTTAAGATTAGGGTTAGGGTTAGGGAAGTGTTTAAATTGGGACCGCCGTACCTCTTTACTTTGAAACGCACTAAAAAACGTCCGTACCCGCAGCAACTGCCATTATTTTATGGGACAAACCAGCCGCTTGGACTATTTCCTCATTTTTTCCTCCGTGGGTTGTATGTGGAATATTTTTTCAATGGGCCGCCCTGCCACCAAACAACCAATCACAGACTCGTGCATGAGAATTGACGTCAGCCTTACCAACGGGGATTACTCCCACCTATTTCAGAGCTACTCTTATTCTAGGAGTTTCCAGTTTTCTTAACTAAAAGTTGCTCTCAGCGGCTTTGTGAATAATTTTGAAGATTTCACTCCCACATAAAATGTTTTAGCGCGAGTTAGGAGAACTCCTAGCGGCAAGATAAGATGCTTTGTGAATACGGGCCCAGATTTCTTAGAAATTTTGACATTTGAAATTGGCCTTTCTAGAATGTCGACTCTGTCTATTACACAGGAATACTAAGGTTTGGAGTATCTACTCCGCAAACTGGACACTAACAGTTTATACTTGATATCTAAGCATATTATAGGTTGTTTTGCTTTACAGCAGTGGTCCTCTTCTTGCATAAAATACCACAGTGGTACTTAACTATGTTGAAACATTGTACTGACAAAGCCAATTCCAAATCACAGCTATAAATCCCACTTTTCCTGTGTTCATTGGTCAAATATATCCATGAAAAATTGGTTAATGAATTCTGAAACTTGAATCTGATTGGTCTGGGATATGTTAGTTAATCTTTGCAATACTGATGGAATATGTCCCACAATGCGATAGGTCTGATAATTATCATGTCGATTATTATTGGACACATTTTCTAGACGTTTATTGCTCATGTCAAGAATGAGAGAAACTCTCATCTCAAGAATAAACAACTCAGAGGATTAAGAAAGCAAAATGTTACGAGTTGCTTCTGGAATATAGGTCTCATGCACAGCAGTCATGCATGAGTTTCTCGATAATTTTCACACAATAATGGCCAGAGTAAAAGATAATCACATATCAAGAGATTATACTGCAGTAGTAATATAAAGGAGTCCATAAAACTGACATTCTCTGCCAATGACAAGTACACGTATTCAAAGATGCAACAAAGATGTTGAAATAATGACCTAAAATTCCACATTCTCAGCTCAAAATCAGTAATGTATTGCCCGATTGTTATGCATGATCACATAAATGTATTTTATGAATGAGTTTGGTTCTTTTTTTCTTTCTGGCCAAAATTGTGATCTGAAACATTTCAGGTCTGCCATTACCATTTTACATTTAAGTCTTTTTTTAACATAGAGCACAACCTCGGGCCAAAAATTAACTATATGTATATTCAAATAAGCAAATAAAAATGGCCTTACTGTGTGCTGTTATGTTGCTCTGGCCTTAAATGCCGGAAAATCCACTAAAATTGGTGAAAATGGCTGGTCTGCCTAACTTTGAATGTGTAGAAAGCATCAAATAGATGCACATAAACTGGCCCGGACTGGCCAACGGGAGTTTTCCAGAAGTGATTGGCCTGCTGCCCTGCCGGCTGCCGCCTGCATGTGGGGTTTTTTTTTTTTTTTTCCTTCTACAGACTGCCAGTTGGCTGGCGTCGCGACTCGCAGCTGTCTGACTTTTTTTTCTGGCCAATCAGAGGCCACTCAGGTCAGTAGCACGTGTGGAGGACAACAAGATGATTGGTTTGTTTTGATTAACACCCACCCACCCCAACAGTCCGTGTCAACCACACAGACGGCGGCTGCGTTCCAATCCGAAAAAATGCTTGCTTCGTCGTGTTCACTCGCCCTCCAATCGAGGGGGGAATCCCCAAAAAATCCCGGATGTAAGATGGCTGCCACTTGTAGGGTCGTTCCAATCCAGTTTTGCGGAGGGAAGGGCGCATTTTCATTTGCTCAAGCCCTCGATACCCCTCCCCAAAACAAAGCCAACAACAAACATCCCTCCAAGCTTTGATATTACCCAAAATGCTTTGCTCATTCACCCTCAATCAAAATTTCATGTCCGCCATTTTTTTCTGCTGGCTAAAGGGGGAATTGTGGCTGGGATAGTAGGCCTACCATACAAATGTAAGAATTGTGTACGAGTAGTGTTTAATGTATTACATTTGTATGCAAATAGCGAAGTTTGGGGGTGAGGGGCATTGGTTTCACATTATTTTATCCCCGAACGGCCTTTCGGGGATATTATGTTTTTGGTCCGACCGCCGCCGTGCCGCCCTACGTGTTAACGCGATAACTTCAGTATTATTTAAATTAGAAATTTCATGTTTTGCGTATAAGTAAGCATCATACAGAGGAATTTTATTCGATTCGATTTTGGACAATTTACCATTTCTAGATTGGCCACCAGGGGCCAAAAACTGAAAAATCACTGTTTTTATCATATCTCTTGAAATATTTGACCGATTGACCTCAAATCAAGTGCAAATGAATGGTCATGACCTGAAGATGTGTCCCTCAATGACATTATGCCTGTTTGGTTCAAAATTTTGACACAAGGTGGAGCTTTGTCACATAAAATTCACCATTTTTGCCATATCTTTAGAACCATTTGTCCTATTGACATGAAACTATGTGCAACTGCAAGGTCATGACCTCACAACGTGTCACATGATGACATCATCCCTGTATGGTTCAACATTTTGCCACCAGGTGAAGCTTTGTGATGGAAAATGACCATTTTGGCCAAATCTTCAGAACCATTTGTCCGATTGACCTGAAATTAAGTTTAAATTCAAAGGTCAAGCCATGAGGTGCATTATATTGTATTGGGTCTATTCGAGGATTGGGGGTGTTCGGGGATATACCCCAAGCTGTCGCCTCCAACGGCATAAGCCTAGTTTTTTCAGCCTTTGACTTTACGTTCATTTTTTTCTGTAGCTAGCCAATAGCATCCGCGAGGACTGTTGCGGAGCTAAAGGCTGCTTTCACACTGGACGCGAAACGAATTTTAGACCGTTTCACGTGCGGTGATTACATTCAAAGTCAGTGCAAAGACGCGAATGCACCATATATATATATATATATATATATATATATATATATATATATATATATATATATATATATATATGGTGCATCCGCGTGTATTTATATATATATATATATATATATATATATATATATATATATATATATAAATATATATTTAGAACACTATGGAATGCACGCGAAACACGTGTATTCGCGTCTTTGTATTGACTCTGAATGCAATATGTCCCGCGACAAATTCGTTTCCCGTGCGGAAGTGCGGAAGAAACGCAGCGAGGGTTGTGACAATCCGATTTCTCTCAACCCTTCGCGGAAGTCCCCTCTATAGCCCTCCCTCGCACTCGCCTTCTGCGTCAGTCGGAAGGCTCTCTCGAGAGGAGGAAAGAAGTGAAGGGAGTGTCTTATTTCGGATTGGAACGCAGCCAGCGTGTGTGTAGAGGAGGTGTGTCTCTTTTGTGTCTGTGTGGTACCTGCTGCTGAGGAGAGGAGAGGAGAGGAGAGGGGAGGGGAGGGGAGGAGAGGAGAGGAGGACGACTTGAGAATGGACCCCCCTGAAAAGAGGAAGGAGAGGGAGAGAGATAAAAAGAGGAAGGCACTCAAGGATGATGCGGCCAAATGCCAAAAATTAACAAGTTTATTTATTAATGTGAAAGCTGATGTTTCTGGAAAATGTAGTGTGTCTGTCTGCAAGTGTCTGTTTGCAACAAGCTACAGGCTTGTTAACATAATATTAGTTACATTATCCCACAAAGCAGTTGATGTTCTACATGGTATGACATTTTATGTACTTTAGAGCTTTAACCTTGGCATTACTTGTTATGTAAAACCCTCATTTTCTTCTATCAAGTGTGCTTGTGGATATTGCTGAGGATTGTTGTGGTACTGTATTGCCACGTATATTCCAACCTTAGATTGTAGGTCCCATATGTGTACTTCTGTTTGGAATGCCAAAAACATACTATTGTGTGTGTGCGTGTGCGTGTGCGCGCGTGCCCATGCATATAAGTGTAGGTGTGAACGTGCGTGTGGGCGGGGTGTCATTTCTAGACAGATTAACTCCTAAATAATAGATTCCAAGCCATGGTTTGATTCAGGGATGTGATTTGGGTGAAGTGAAATTATCACTTATTATTATCACTTGGGAATAGGTTTTAGTGATTCTTAGTGCCCTAAGTGTAAAAGAATTCAATAAAATAATAAAAAACAGAATTATTATCCAATGTATATTCAAGCCAACAAACACATGTAATCTATCATTTCTAAGTCTAGTCAAAATTAGTCACAAGCTCCAAGCTTGTAAAGAATTTAGTCTGCCACTACCACTCAGATAAAGGTGAAATAACATTCATTGAATATAGCCAATATATCAATAAAATCATTGACTTCATTGTCAACTCCAAAATCATATCACAAAGTCACATGCTCATGGGATTTTATGAATTAAGACTACCCTGAATGTACTGTGTAATAGCAAAAATGAAAAATAAGAACATAATCACTGTTGATACACACCACTAATAAATCTTTTTTTCTTTATCCAATCATCGATGAGTTGTGTGAGTATTTTCAACTTCCAATTATTGACTAAAAACACAATCCTGAAGGAACTCCTGGAAATACGCATTGCATATTACGCATTACAAATTAACCGAGTGAATAAGCCAAACGACAACGGAAAACAGTGTCACTAACGAGCCACATTCGGCTATTTTCGGTGTCCAGTGACGCTCCATTTACATGAAAAAACAAAAGTGAAACTACGAGGAAGGGCTCCTCGTCGCGGTCCTGAAGCACTTTTAATAATACGACGGGATAGAAAAGTTAGTGGTATCGTTAGCTTATATTGCTAAAGGTCATGGATTAGCTGGGCAGCTGATGAAATTACCATGATTTAGCTTTGGAGCTAAAAATGTATTCATTTTTAAATCTCTGAAAGGATTGGCTCCGCCCTAGATTTCCGATCTCCTGCATCCCACATCCACGAGGGCACTGAGGTCCACTGTCTAAATACTTTTAACCATCCCGCCTTCAAGGTTAAAGAGCAGGGGGGATCGTGACTTTGCAGTTATCGATCCAAAACTGTGGAATGAACTTCCTTTGCACGTAAGGCTTGCCCCTTTAGTGCTCACTTTCAAATCCCTCCTGAACACCCATTTCTTCTCCTTGGCTTTTGCCTCTATTAGTGTTGTCTTCAGTAGCATTCCTCCCTATTTGTGTCCCTGATCTGTTTTTAGGCATTGTATAGCTTCGCACCTTATTTATTTGGGTTGTACAGCACTTTGGTCAACTGTTGTTGTTTTTAAAGGGTTCTATAATAAATCTGAACTTGAACTTGAACTAATAGGAGCTCCAATCAATTATATGAATCAGCAACGGAGACTCAAGCACACCGAAAAGCCGAAGCATTGAAAAGCACTCTCGGACGAAGCAAAACAAAATCAACCGTCGTGCAACAAAGGAGCAGAAACTGGTTTGTCACTGGGAGGGGGAAAGGTAAAGGCTTGCGTGACAATTAGGGAATGTATGTACAAAACCCAAAACCAGTGAAGTTGGCACGTTGTGTAAATCGTCAATAAAAACAGAATACAATGATTTGCAAATCCTTTTCAACCTATATTCAATTGAATGCACTGCAAAGACAAGTTACTTAATGTTCGAACAGGTAAACTTGTAATTTTTTGCAAATATTAGCTGCAACATGTTTCAAAAAAGCTGGCACAAGTGGCAAAAAAGACTGAGAGAGTTGAGGAATGCTCATCAAACTCTTATTTGGAACATCCCACAGGTGAACGGGCTAATTGGGAACAGGTGGGTGCCATGATTGGGTATAAAAGCAGCTTCCCTGAAATGCTCAGTCATTCACAAATAAGGATGGGGCGAGAGTCACCACTGAGTGAACAAATGCGTGAGCTGATTGTCGAACAGTTTAAAAACAACATTCCTTAACGAGCCATTGCAAGAAATTTAGGGATTTCATCATCTACGGTCCGTAATATCGTCAAAAGGTTCAGAGAATCTGCAGAAATCACTGCACCCAAGCGACAAGGCCGAAAACCAACACTGAATGCCCGTGACCTTTGATCCCTCAGGGGGTACTGCATCAAAAACCGACATCAGTGTGTAAAGGACATCACCACATGGGCTCAGGAACACTTCAGAAAACCACTGTCAGTAACTACAGTTCATAGCTTCCTCTGCAAGTGCAAGTTAAAACTCTACAATGCAAAGTGAAAGCCATTTATCAACAGCACCCAGAAACGCTGCCGGCTTCGCTGGGCCCAAGCTCATCTAAGATGGACTGATGCAAAGTGGAAAAGTGTTCTGTGGTCTGAGGAGTCCACATTTCAAATTGCTTTTGGAAACTGTGGACGTCGTGTCCTCCGGACCAAAGAGGAAAAGAACCATCCGCACTGTTATAGGCGCAAAGTTCAAAAGCCAGCATCTGTGATGGTATGGGGGTGTATTAGAGCCCAAGGCATGGGCAACTTACACATATGTGAAGGCACCATTAATGCTGAAAGGTACATACAGGTTTTGGAGCAACATATGTTGCCATCCAAGCAACCTCTTTTTCATGGACGCCCCTGCTTATTTCAGCAAGACAATGCCAAGCCTCATTCTGCACGTGTTACAACAGCATGGCTCCGTAGTAAAAGAGTGCGGGTACGAGACTGGCCTGGCTGTAGTCCAGACCTGTCTCCCATTGAAAATGTGTGGCGCATTATGAAGCGTAAAATACGACAACGGAGACCCCGGACTGTTGAACTACTTAAGCTGTACATCAAGCAAGAATGGGAAAGAGTTCCACCTGAAAAGCTTCAAAAATAGGTCTCCTCAGTTCCCAAACGTTTACTGAGTATCGTTAAAAGGAAAGGCGATGTAACACAGTGGTTAAAAGGCAACCTGTGCCAACTTTTTTGCAATGTGTTGCTGCCTTTAAATTCTAAGTTAATGATTATTTGCAAAAAAAAAAAAAAGTTTCTCAGTTTGAACATTAAACATCTTGTCTTCGCAGTGTATTCAATTGAATATAAGTTGAAAAGGATTTGCAAATCATTGTATTCTGTTTTTATCTACGATTTGCATAACGTGCCAACTTCACTGGTTTTGGGTTTTGTAATTATATGCCAACTTCACTGGTTTTGGGTTTGTATGTTTGTATGTGTTTGAAGGGGTGCCCTTCATGTTTCAACTGGATATGCGGGGGTAAGGATTAAAGGTCCCCTATTATGCCACCAGGTGTACAGCTAATTAGCCATAATGAGCTTATTCCAAGTCTTCCCTTCCTGACATAATGCAGGGGAGTGACCACCCGGAATAATGAAATCTGATTGACTGCTTGGCTGAAGTTGATCATTTCTTCTTGCCTCTGGTTGGTTACTTCCTCGTGTGATGTCAGGAGGGGAAAGACTTTGAAATGGCTTGTAATGACTAATTGGCTGCGCACCTGGTGACATAAACTACGAATGGTTCTCGGGCAAAGAAAAGGTGAGAAATGCGATTGAATTAAAGAGCACAGTTGGTGAAGGTTTGAAGGAGTTAATGAGAGGTGACCAGATGGAGGGTTGCTCTACTGCGTAGTGTTGGGTGAAGTGTTCCACAGAGATGTGATCCATGAGTAAGCTTTTCTATTGAGCAATATCTGTTTTGTTGTTTGATTTAAAGTTCATCAGGATGATTTTCTTGGCAATAGTTAGGCCTATGACGAGTAATTTATTATTTTAGAAACTTGTTCCAAAACCGTTGGACAGGTTTGCACTGCCAGTTGGCATGAATGTAGGTGTCTGGCTTCTTTTGTGTGCGGTTAGTACAAGTATCTGGCGAGAATCCCATTTAACCATTTTCTGTCCGGTGCAGTGAGTTCTTTGTAGAATCTTATATTGAATTAGTTGAAGATTTGCATTTTTTTGTGTGTGCGTCATAATGCAGATGTCAAGGCAGATTTGGTTCCAGAAGTCGGCATCAGGAGCAATTGACAGGTCATTTTCTGGTAGTTTATTGACGGCAGTACGTTAGAGATCGGGGCGGTCACCCCAGGATAAGGCAGCAGGGCCAGAACCCTGAGGACGATAGACAGTTCAGCACAGTTGTAACAGGGTAGGCTTGAGCTGCAATCACCGGCCAAGTTTCCCAGATGCTGCCAGATGTCACACTGTTTCCACCAGTTCTCACAGTGTACTGTGATGGTTTTCTTATTTTATTGTTTCGTCAGTTATGATGTTTACTGTTCTTTCAATCAGGAAAGATGGTGGTGATTGGAAGATGTTAACAATTTTGTTTATTAAATAACATGGAGCGTGATCTTTGGCAGTTAGACCCCAGCATGAAATAATAATAATAATTATTATTATTATTTTCTACTTTAGTATGTGTTTGTAAATTATTATGCTTTCTCCTTCATTACTCTATGTGTTTTGGTGTCTAGTACGGTGTTTCATATTCTGTTATTTGGTGCACTTCTATATTTAAACACCAACCTGCTGTGGGAATACGGATGGAAATTAGCCTATGGCAACAATCTGGCATATTCACATGGGTATGTGCAAAAATTATGGGTATGTGCATGGGTATGTGCACTGTCCCTTTGAGATAAATAAACTGCTTCAGCAGATGGAAAGGTTGATTGAGGGGAATGTGGCCTCAGTTCTGGCTGCAGTCTATAATGGGAAACCTGTTGCGAACAAATTGGGTAAGGAGAGCGAAATGAATGGTTTACACTGAAAAAATTGAAACTTTGGATCAAAGTAAAAAAATTGTATCGACTTGTTACAGCTTTTTTCAAGTTTTTCTCAATTGAAAAAATTTTTACAGTGGTAATTTTTTTTTTCACATGAGTAGAGGAGCAAGAACTGAACAGTCCTAATCCTGAACGTGAAAGTCTAACAATAATCAATGCAAAATAGAGCAAAAACAGCCCCTTTTTAATTACAAAGCCATATCTTCAGGCTACCCTCTGAGGAAGGAGTTTGTTGTAATTTTGTCTCCTTGTTCTGAATGTGATCATTCAAACAAGTAATTTTATCTCCACTGTCCAAAATATAAGCTCAACATTCTCGACAAACTGCAAGGCATGTCCCACCTTCAGACGAGCATTATCTAGAGAGGCATTCATTTTTGCAAAATAACAGCACTGCCTGTGACCAAGCTGACCGTCACGCTGGAGCCACACTATCTTATCGGCTTTTAATTGTTACGAGGCGGCTCTGAGTCCCTGTTTCCTTTAGCACAGCGTCTGCAAAGAGGCCACATTGAATCAGACAGATTCATACAACCATTAGAACAAAAAATCTCCCAACTGTTTTTATTACTCCTAAAACTCAATTAAAAAATTGCTTCTTCTTCTGTGATGATTGGCAGTTGGCAAACCAGTTTACCATCTCCAGAGCCTGCGGCTAAAGCAGAGTTGGGTCTGAGTACTTTCAAGTACTTTTGAGAATTGTATGCAAGCATCTTTTTGTATCTGAGTAATACCCAATAATGCCTAATATTAGGCATTAGGCCTGATAATACCTAATAATAAATACATGTACTTGTATCCAAGCACTTAGGAGACAGATTGGTCAAAAACTTTGAAAAGTACTTGAATAAGTGCTTTAGGCATTCCTAGGGAGTAATCCAATACAAGTGCAAGCACTTTGGTATTTAAAAAAAATACTTGCATTCAATTCTTGAAAGTACCTTAAAGTACTCGAACCCAGCTCTGGGCTAGAGTGCTAAAATTGCACTTTGAATCCTCAAATTTCCATAGAAAACTCCGTAATATAAAAAGCATAAAATCTAAGTAACTAAGCGATACAAATACAATGCAAAACAATGATAGATTTGCAAGGATGGAATCAAATTTTGACTCAGTCACAACACTCAAAGTTGTGTGCATGCTCAGTAATTGTGACGCAGCCCCTTGAAACCACCCTGCTGAAAGAGCGTGCGCTCTAAAGAGGGACATATCTTCTTTCAGGTAGATTTAAAATTGCCATGTGCTTTTGAACTTATTAATTATTATTTATGCTACCTTCCAAATTATGAGCTATTTTCCTAAAGCCCAATTTGCCCATTTCTGAAGCTCAACTGTTTCTGTCACATGTCATTGCTGTATTATTTTATCTTAATCATAGAGATAAATGACTAAGGGAAACTGGTTTGTGCGTCACCTCATATTAATACCACAAGGAAAAAGGAAATCATTGGGCGGCCATTTCAATTTTCATCATGGCAAACTTTTAAAATTAAAATATGAGTGAAAATATACTTCAGTTTGATTTGGGCGCCAATGATTTTGGCTCACATTTTTTGGGGAAAATATATATATATATATATGTATGTATTTGGTTTTGGAATCTTCCTGCCAACTTGTTATCTTAACATTGGGAGTTAGATTTCCGTTAATTTTTGGATAAAAGAATGGGAATATTAACTACAACCGCATTTTTTCAAATCCTCTTTCGCTAATATTTACCATGGGTCCCAATACTACAAACCCAATTCCGAAATAGTTGGGACAAAGTGTAAAATTGTGAATAAAATCAAAATGCGATGACTTTCAGATCATATGAGCCAATATGATATTTACAATAGAACATAGATAACATTTGAAATGTTGAAACTGAGACATTTTACATTTTTATCCACAAAATGAGCTTGTGTCAAATTTTCTGGCTGCAACGGGTCTCAAAAAAGTTAGGACACACGCAAAAAAGCACTGAAAAAGCAATTAATATATTAGAGAATCAGCTGAAAGAACATTTAGCAAGTAATTTAGTTAACTGGCATCAGGTTTGCAACATGGCCAGAGGCTCTCCAACCTGTGAAGGCTTGCATAAAAAAATGTGGAATACGTTAAAAACAATGTTCCTCAACATCAAATTGCAAAGACTTTGAAGGTCTCATCATCGACAGTGCATAACATCATCAAAAGATTCAGAGAAACTGGAAAAATCTCTGTGCGTAAGGGTTAAGGCCGAAGACCTTTACTGGATGCCTGTGATCTTCGGGCCCTCAGACACCACTGCATCACTCACCGGCACGATTCTGTCATTGACATCACTAAATGGGCCCAGGAATACTTCAAAAAACCACTGTCTGTAAACACAGTCCTCTGTGCCATCCACAGATGCCACCTAAAACCCTATCGTGCAAAAAGGAAGCCATTGTTGAGCATGATCCAGAAGCGCTGCTGTGTTCTGTGGGCCAAGGCTCATTTAAAATGGACTGAAGCAAAGTGGAAAAGTATCCTGTGGTCAGACTAGTCCAAATTTGACATTCTTGTTGGATATCATGGGTGTTGTGTCCTCCGGGCTAAAGAGGAGAAAGACCACCCCTCCTGTTATCAGCGTTCAGTTCAAAAGCCAGTATCTCTGATGGTATGGGGATGCATTAGTGCATATGGTGTGGCACACTTGCATGTTTTAAAAAGCACCTTGAATGCTGAAATGTGTATAAAGCTTTTAGAGCAACATATGCTCCCTTCCAGATGACATCTATTCCAGGGAAGGCCTTGTGTATTTCAGCAGGACAATGCAAAACCACATACTGCAGCTGTTACAACAGCATGGCTTAGTAGTAGAAGAGTCCGTATGCTGAACTAGCCTGCCTGCAGTCCTGAGAATATTTGGCACATAATTAAACAAAAAGTCCCTCAAAGGAGATGCAAAACTCTCCTGCAGCTGGAAGCCTGTATTTAACAAGAGTGGGATGAAATTCCAATGGCTAAACTCAAGAAACTTGTCTCCTCAATGCCCAGACGCCTCCGCTCTGTGTTCAAAAGAGGAGGGGATGCTACACCATGGTAAACAGGCCCCTGTCCCAACTTTTTTGAGACCTGTAGCAGCCATCACATTTGAAATGAGCTCATTTTTTGGATAAACTAGTAAAATTTCTCAGTTTCAACTATTCTGAATAAAATACTGGCTGGTGCGATTTGAAAGTCATTGCATTTTAATCTTATTCACAATTTACACTTTGTCCCAACTATTTCGGAATTGGGGTTGTAGTAGAGGGCACTAAAATTAACATCATTTATTTTAATTCCTAGTGTGAGGCTTAAACTCTTAATACACAGGGGGTGGAATTTCAAACCTGATTTAGCAGAGTTTAAGTGGCCAGATTGAATGGTGGCCATGAATTAAATCTGAAAATTGGGCACTTCAAAACAGATACAAATATTTTTGATCCTGAAGATTTGGACCTGGATTGAGTCATTTAATCTTGACTTATAGATGGCTAAATGTTGAATTTGGGTGTTTCAAAACATATGGCTGGAAATAAGGATCAATTTCATGCCAAAAATCTAAATAATCTTGATACCATCTAAGGCAGGGCTATTCATTCCAACCAAGGAGTTACACACCTGATACTACTTATCAACCCCATGAGTCTTTGCTAAAGACCTGGATGAGTAGAATCTGGCGTGTAAGAGCTTGGTTGGAATTAAAGCCTGCACCCACACCGGCCCTTGCAGGATAATGTTGAATATTATTACCCCACGGGGTTCAATAAAGTGTATCTTATCTTAATAGCCCTGACCTAAGAGGTGAATTCGATGTAGATAAGCGAACAAGGCAAGCCACACTTGTTACAGAAATTGTTTTGATTTGCTTCATTGCATAGACTGTAGGCTTCAATGTAGTGTACTGTACGGCGGAACAGAACCATGCACAGATCAATGAATATGTCAAACTTGACCTTTATTTACAAAAAACAAAAACACAAAAGGCCTTTCTGAGCTGGAGTGTAAACACTGAACGGTTCATGATCAGCAAGGGGCATATAGGAACATGTCGAGGGTTTGGAGCGCGATGGTTCGATTTTGAGAAAACCTCATTTTAAACTTTGTGAATGGTGTATTAAATCATATGTTTTATAGACTTTCCACATTCACTGCTTATATGCTGGACATTACACTTTGCATTGCATTGCATAACAGCCAAATTACCATAAATTGACATATTACTTTTGTGCTCCGATAATCTTTGTACATTTGGTAACATAGCAGAATGGTCAAATGTATTAAGTACATAGAATAAGGGTAACTTTGCTACAAATCAGGTGTAATTTTATGTCAATCAATCCTATGGCTTTAAGGATATCAGGACAACACAAAATAACTACTACTAAGTCTGGTTTCCTCCTTTAAAACTTTTGTGCAGAACATAGACTGTGTAAAAAGATGGACACAGCACTCGGCTCTGAAAAATGAGGCCAATGCGGAAATCTCTAAAATTTGCATTCTATTTAATGGCCAGCAGATGGCGACGTCAATGGTTGCTGAAAAAAGTTCAATCCTATAGAACAGTGTTTCCCAACCCTGTTCCTGGAGTACCCCCTGCCCTGCATATTTCAGATGTCTCCTTGATTTTACACTCCCAGATCAGGTCATTGGGTACTAAACTAATGAGCTGATCAGCTTAATCAGGTGTGTTTAATTAGGGAGACCAATAAAATGTGCTTGACAGGGGTTCTGCAGGAGTAGGGTTGGGCCTCACTGATTTAACATTCTGCTGATCAGCTCATTAGTGGAGTACCTAATGACCTGATCTAAGTATGCTAAATCAACGAGACATCTGAAAAATGCAGGGCAGGGGTACTCCAGGAACAGGGTTGGGAAACACTGCTTTAGAAGTCCAAGGGAAAATGACACTACTTTCCCTCCTGATTTATTTTTTCAATGATGATTTTCCACATTACTTTATGGTATCTATCGCAAGTTTAAAGTCTCTTTTGATATATCATGATGTTCATTTTTGTAATTTATGGTCCCAAATAGACTACAATGAAGGATAAAGCCAGAATTAGCTTTAGGGGCGTGGCTATCCTCTGGTCCTCGTCTCATATGGTCAGATCCATTCGTAGATCCACCCCTCGCTCCTCCCTGGAGCTTCAAATCACGCTCTCGTCCAATGGGAATCACATCTGGTTTCAAAATGACAAAATGGCGCTGTTAAAATTTCCGAAATTGAGGCTTCCTAAATGGTGTGCTGAAGCCAATGGATGATGTCACGGTTGCTTGGTCAATCTTTTTGTACAGTCAATGGTGCTGAAACCTAAAGAATCGTAGGAAGTGCTAAATCTTTCCGGTCCACCATCACATTCAATTTGGAACAACTACAGTCATTACGTGCACATACCGGAAAAAGATGAGAGGTGGCAAGCGGAATGAACGCGGACACACCGGACTAGTGCATACTCTTTGAACCGAAGAGAAGGAGGAGCTATAAAAAGCCACAGCAACTGCATTGCTTTGTTGTGTCAGAGTGCAGGTACAAGACTGAGGTGTGTTTCCTGAAAAATGCTAACTTACATAGTTGGAACCACATGGACGTAGTGGGAACCACTAACATAGTCAGCAACTTGCCTATGCTTCTGGGAAACGTAGCCCTGGCTGGCCAGCGAGCAGCCGGAATACCTCAATAGCAGTCGGGTCTGGCCCACATGCAGCTTCAAGCTGGCACTGCTGGGCAACTGCTGGCATGGCAAGTGTTATGTTGACCGAACCCAGATAGCAAGCACCTCCGCTCCGGATCTGCCCCGGCTCTGTGCCGACTCCAGCTGATCTGACTCAGAGCCGGGGCAGATCTGGAGCGGAGGAGCTTGCTATCTGGGGATGTGGGCCAGATCTGGCGATGACGGCACCGTTTCTGCGATGGCATGCCACATGTGGGCAGATTGTGTCCGCAGCTGTTCCTGTGCCGGCCCTAGCCAGCGTTGCCGGCGGTCAGCGGCTGGCGGGAGAAAGGAGAGGAATGACCGCCAGGACGATAACGTAGGGATTTTTAGTTGTCCGTTCACCAGTGAACGGGAATTACTGATTGGCTTAAGAGGTGTCAATCAAAATTGAACTGTCATCAAATGTAACGCAACGAATGGTTACGCTGTAAACTGCCAGAACAAAGATGGCGAATGTAGAGAACGATGCGTTGATAAAGAAATCGCTTGAATATCTTGAAATTCACGACCGAAAGATTACGCTAAAGAACGAACAACTGCAGGCAATCAATCATTTACTAGATGATTTGATCTCCACGCATCACTTGCACTCTCAAATTACACTCGAGTTTCATTGGTTTAAAAAAAGGGTGGTCCGTCGCGGCTCGTTGCGCAAGGAAGTTGGCGGCTACTCAAAATCCCTACGTTATCGTGCAGGCGGTCTTTCCTCTCCTTTCTCCCGCCAGTCGCTGACCGCCGGCAACGCAGGCTATGCCGGCCCATATGTGGACCGGCTGCGGCAAACCAAATCTTGGCTACTTAAGGGCCATTTTTCTTGCTGTATGTGGGCCAGAACTGGGCCGTGTAAATTGTATTATGTGAGCCAGACCTGGGCCAGGCCAATATTGCTATATGCGTAATCTCCTATTGAATGTTTGTGATGAATTGAGAAGCACAAAATGGCAAGATAAATATTGGAAATTGGCAATTATTTAAAACAAACAAACAAACATATAAACAAAGTTGATTCGTTAAAACGTTGCACTTTTTAATAGAATAAGACGGATCTGCAAATTACTGCTAGCTGTTTTTATTCACATTTTAAACATTGCTCCCATTTGTCTGAATACTGTAAAAACGAGTCGCCAAGAAGTTATAAGGCTATTCACTTGAGCATTTTTATCCCATAAGTAGGTCAAAACTTTAAGCAGGCGGTAGTTCGGCCCCTTCTAAAAAAGCCCAATCTAGACCCCTCCCTGCCTAATAATTACAGACCCATCTCCAAACTGCCGTTTATTGCTAAGGTGTTTAAGAAAGTGGTGGCCAACCAGCTCACCACTTATCTGACAAACCATAACATCTTAAACAAATTTCAATCAGGTTTCCGGAAAAAAAACATTCTACCGAAACGGCCCTTCTCAGAGTCTCTAATGACATCTTGATGTCTTCAGATGCTGGTGAATGTTTTGTCCTGGTCCTGCTAGATCTCAGTGCAGCTTTCGATATGGTAGAACAGTGGTAGTCGACCCTGGTCCTAGAGAGTGGCAGGGTGTGCTGAGTTTGGTTTTCTCCAACCGATTTAAACCAAAGACACCAGGTGAGATGAGTTAAGCATGTAATTAACTGCTTTAATTCATCAATCAAGTGCTGAGTAACATCAAAAACCAGCGGACACTACGGCTCTCCAGGACCAGGGTTGACTACCACTGCGGTAGATCATGACATCATGCTGCATAGGCTCAGGTAAAGGGTGGGCGTCTCAGGGAGTGCCCTTAGTTGGCTCTCCTCTTACCTTAAAGAGAGAAGCTTATCGGTAGCGCTCGGTGCTTTCAAATCTGAACCCTTCTTCTTCTCATGTGGTGTGCCACAGGGTTCCATGCTGGATCCAATTCTTTTTGCTCTTTACATGCTCCTCTAGGCCGTCTAATTAATACTTTCAAGGGCATCTCGTATCGCTGTTACGCAGATGATATCCAACTCCATCTCTCATTTAAACCAGATGAACTCGAGGGTCTCTTGACTTTGTCTGTCTGTCATGGAACACTGAATGGCGAGCAATTTTTTTCAACTTAATGCAGCGAAAACTGAGGTGTTGATCATTGCAGGTGATAATATTGCCTCCAGAGTGGCTAACCACATGGGGTACCTGAAGGGAAATATTCATCTGTTTCGAAGTAATTTGATCGGTGTATGCATTTGGATAATCATTTCAAATCTTTAACCCGCTCTTGCTTCTTTCACCTTAGAAACATCGCCAAATTATTGTTAATATTAACGTTGTCCAATATGTCACACACTGAACTGGAAATGTCTGTTCATGCGTTTATTTAATCACAACTTGATTACTGCAATTCTCTGTTTACCTGCCTCAACAAATCTTCTGTAGACCGGCTTCAAATTGTCCAAAATGCTGCAGCAAGACTGCTCACGAATAAGTCATGTCGCATCACCCCCATCCTAGCATCTCGAGTCTGGCTCCCAGTGCACATTTGGATCCAATTCAAGGTCCTGGTGCTCACTTACAAAGCCCCCCTCAGAGAATCCCCAATTTTACATTTCTGAGCTTCTCCAGAAATACTCGCCCGGCTGGTGTTTGAGGTCAACGGACCAGTTGGTCCTGGCGTTGCCTAGGACTAGGTTAAAGACCAAGGGTGACAAAGCCCTTGGGGCGGCGGCCTCAAGACTCTGGAATCCCCTCCTCCCTGGAACTGAGAACCTCATCCTCTGAAATCATTTTCAAAAAACGATTAAAACACTCCTCATCAGACAGACTTTCGGCCATATTTAGCCTATTTCATGGTATTTCCTTGCTTATTGTGTGTGTGTGTGTGTGTGTGTGTGTGTGTGTGTGTGTGTGTGTGTGTGTTTTTAATTGTGTCTGCCAGTGTACTTTTTGCATGTTCTTTTTTTACATTTATTTTACCTGTGAAACACACTGCATTTGTGCTGGGAAGAGTGCTATACAAATAATGTTTTACTTACATAACATAATGAGTTTTTGTTTCATAACATCCAATTATTATGACGGGTGATACAGAATGTTTTACTATTTGAGCTGCTGTTAGGCTGAGGACGTTATGCGGTGAGCATTTTTATTGCATAAGAAAAAGACCGATTGATTATGTCGCATGACGACCCTCCTCCGATTTACTTGCCACCGTTCACTCAAAACGCCTGCCACGGTGACGCACGACTAAAGCGCAAATAATACGCAAAAGCCTTATTTGTGCGTCTGGTGATAACGCTATTGCAAACTCCAGCTCAGTTTAATAAGATAAGTGATGTAACGGGAGCCGGAATAGATGCACCCAAAAAACTATCATGATATGGTCTTGTCTCGCTTTCAACAATTCATAAATCGTAGAAGGGCGAAGGTTCAAACCATCGGCAATGATAAGCAAACAGCTGCTTTAGAAGGGAATGTGACGTCATGTGTAACTTAAAAGGAGGGATTTATGTTGGTGTCGTCGCCACTGAAAGCAGCTCTGAACACGTCTCGCAGACAGGCAAGTAACATTACGTATTATTATCTAACTGATTTTCCAAAAAATTATCCTTCACTTTCAACTCAAGTGACGAAAGTAAATTCTTCGAGAATTTTGACAAAATCGGGTAATAGAGCAGCGGGTTAATAACTTAAGAAACATTTTTGCAAGGAGTTATTTGGTATAAAATCTTATATGACAACATTTTAATATTGGAGGAGTTTTGTGACTTGCAATCAGTTCATGAGGTCTAAATATAAATGTAATTTGGCCCATGCTCTACCGTTTAAATGATTTTAATTATGTAACAATGTGACATATTTTATTATTGGATGAGTTTTGTGACTGCAGTTCGCATGGTCTAAATATTATCAAAGTGATTTAGCCTGAATTATTCCGTTTAAAAAGATTTGAATTATGAGACAATGTGACAAAATTTTAATACAGGAGGAGTTTTGTGACTTGCAATCAGTTCACTTGGTCTCAATATTATAAAAGTAACTTGGCCTATATTCTATCGTTTAAACGATTTGAATGGTTCTTGTGAAAATAAAAGGCATGATTAAATCATGAGGTCGATTTTAAGTGTTGGAGCATCTTCTTTGAATAAAAAAAAAATGGTACACACCACGCCAAAGTTCTAAATAAGTTGAAATCGTTGAAATTTCTTTTGCAGGAGGATGAAAATCCCTTTAGCTACATTAATTAAAAACATGAAATAAACTGAAATATATTAATTAAAAGCAACAATGAGCAAAAAATTCTCCGAACTATGGAGATATTTCGTATCATGACAAATGTGCGCTAATACATAATGGCAGTTTTCTTCTCTTAAGTGAATGCATTGATGGGCTTCGCTGAAATATCCATGACGCCTATTAAACACCGCGTTCGTATCTCGGTAAATTTCTCACTAAAGGTTTTTTCGGTTATATGATCAAGTGAGTTCGCGTCAGTCTACAAATGAGATTTGGGCAATAGTTAGTCACCTAACCTCCAAAACAAATATTTAACATGTTCCTTTGGATTTGAACAGCAAATTTCACTGGACCGCTGTAATTACAAATTTGTATGTAATTGTAGAATGTACTGTATTTAAAAAAATGACATCATTGTCACGATTGACTCAGGAACAGAGGACACGGATGACGGCCTAAGCAAGAGTTTAATTACAGGACTGAATGAGAAAAACATCCAGGGTTATGAACAGTGGGCTCCGTATATATGTATTATAAAGAGACGAAATATACCAAGGTGTGAAATGCTTGCAACCAAATGCAACCAAAATCATAACCATGATTCAATACAAAATAAATTTCAACAAATATGGGTTTAATAATAATTGGCACTTATAGCTATTCAGTACTTAATGAAACCACCTCTGGCAAGGAGCAAGGATAACAGAATGCAGTTTTTTCCTATAATTTTTGACGAGATTAAGGCACACATTTGGGGGCTTTCTGGACCATTCCTTTGTGCAGATCCTTTCAATATCCTTCATATTTTTGGATTTGCATTTATCAACGGCCCTCTTAAACTCAGCCCACTGGTTTTTAATTGGATTGCGGACTGGAGAAGTGTTCTTTTATAGCGATGCGCCCTTGCATTATTAGCGCGAGAAAATAGCTAGCCGCACAAAAAAAATAAAAATAAAAAATCGCACCCCCTGCACCCGCTTAAAGTATAAAAAAAAAAAAAAAGCGGCACCGCAAATTTATAACGAACGTGCGCCCTAACTGAGATTTCATTGAGCAATAACAGAATGTTGAACTCTGCGCGTCTTGCCATGGTGCATGTCATGTGACCACTGAAGCAGACCGCAATGAGGATATTTCGCGTCTTGGCGACTCACGGCATGCACTGCTATAAACTTTCTCTTTTTGGCCAGTTAATTTACCTGGCACCTTTTTAGTCAGCTATTTTAACAGTCATTTTTCTAAAAAAAAAAGTTTACAGCAGAGTTTCGTGTATGTTTAGTGTAAACTATGGTTAAATGCGCGCAGGACTCCACTCACAGTTAAAAAAACAGGGAACAATGCGATAATTTAACTGTTGAATTCAGTCAGTTTAGAGTGACTCCGCACTGGAGTCTCCTCTAAACTCTTGTAGCGAGTAACGTCGGTAGTTACTGTCAGCGTCTTGTATTAGGATTGCTATAAATGGGTTCTTTTCTTTTTTTTTATTTTACAATTAATGAAACACAAACAAATTTAAACATAAACAATTCTTGACTCCGACTCCTAGCCTACACTGTAACTTGCACCTTATTTGACAGTTATTTCAACTGTAAGTGGACTCCTGCGTGCATTTAACTGTGGTTTACACTTAAAATACACGGAACTCTGTTGTCATTCTTATTGTAAAATTACAGTAAAATTAACTTGTAACAAAAGGTGTAAGTTTAAAACAGTGTACATGAATTTGCGTCAGAAACACGGGAAAACGAATTTTCTAAGTTTTGACAGTTCACGTCGAAGTGAAAAAAGACAGAAGGCCAGAGGAAGAACAGGGTAAAAATTGACTCATTCCCTAGTGATGAAAAAAAAGGTCTTAGGTACACCCTCTGTTTCAAAGCAGGCATAGTTTCACCTCCTAAAGGCGTTTTCTTCCGCATGTCATTCACGTAAAATATCAATGAGCCCATATCTTTATATCTTTATTTTCCCGCTGGTTTAGCTCGTGAAACTGCGCAGATTTGCGTAAATTGATTTTCGAGGCTCACTGAGCAATAAGCTACAAGAATCCGTTCTACAGCCTTTATTGACGTCCACCAGACCTCTGCGCGAAATTGAACTAAAAATTAGTTCAAATGTGGTCATTCTGGACGTCTTTCCAACGTCAACCGCTCACGTATTTTAGAGATACTTGACGGGGATTAAAAAACATTCCGCTTCTCAGTCTCCTCCCTTCAGCTTCCTCCACCTACCTTGCGATCCTTCCCTATGTCTCTCACCTATGTCTCCGACTGTTTTTATAGCGCTTAAATGTCGCTTTTGGGCAGCTGAAAAGAGCACTCATTATGTTATAACATGCAATGCACATATTTGCGGCAATGAGGAGACTCGAACCACCGAACTGCCCATCACTATGCTGTATAGAGGATGGAGTCGTTTAGACGTGTTTCTCAACGACTACTTTCCACGCGTCATTATACGAAGTCACAAGAAATTGAATCCATAAATATGGAAAATAATGCGCTGGACTTATGGTATTATAGTGTCGGAAAAGAATAAAAACAATTAAGACATATATCAATGTACAATTTTTGTTTTAATGCTATCAAAGTCGTTTTTTTTCTTCTTATTTTATTGAAAGTGGCTATTTTTGCCGACATGATCTGCACGTCTCGTTTGCTGAGATGAATACTTGACGTGAGTTTCCCAGATTCATTTAAGAAGATCTTAGCGCTAGCGGCGCAGGAGGAGACTTGGAATCTCTGCAAATGCTTTCGTTGTGTCGTACTACTGTTGAGTGCATGTTAATAAAAGATTAGAATTAATGAGGAGGATTTTTTTTACGAGTCTTGGGTCGGGGGAGGGGGGGAGGGGGGTGGGGTGTGAATATATTCGAACATCACGTTGTCATATTCTTAATTCTTTCGAAGTAGTTTTTTTTTTTTTTAAAGGTGACAGCCCTACTCTCCTCTATGGTTCCATGTGTTGAAATATTTTACCGTATTCCCCTAATATTTCCACCACCACCACCTCCCCAAATTGAACCTCGCCCAGCACTCCGCCAAACCGGTCTCCAGGTCAAGCAGACCAACCTGTTCTGATTTTGGACATCCATTCTTTCACTGTGCAGTGTACCAACCAGTCCACTGAGCACTTGTACAACCCCCATACGGCCCTACTTTTAACATGTATAGACACGCTTAACTTTCCATTCCCAAGTTCTTAATAAAAATCATCATGTCTGATATATATTTTCAATAAATAGAACATAATTTTTAAGAAAAAAAAAAACCTTGTAAAGCAGAATGAATTCTCAAAATGGGGTAAGATGCCTTCCAAACCAAAAAGGGCATCTTACCCCCAGCACTGCCATATTGGTTTTGGCTCATTAATCACAATTTCTCTCATTAACACCACACAGGACCCCCTTTTATACACAGAGAAGGCATCAGAGAGTTACATTGACAAGTCCTGCAGACTTCTGGAGCATTCAAATACTTCTGCAGAATGATTCATTTGGTCATTTGATTTCCCTCTAGGTGGCAGTACATTTGTCTAAGTCAAGAGCAACATACTGGCCACATCTGAAATGGAATTACAAGGAAACGGCATCTTACCCTCAGTGGTGTATCACCCCACTCGATCCTTCAGATCAAATCGGGATCTTGTTTTCGAGTGCCTTATGCACGCTCCCGAATAATGTATTCGTATTGGGATACAGATATTGTAACGTTTTTCAGGGTTTCATAGTTTTTATTAATAATCTGGTGGGGATATTGCTGTGGAGAAGGAGAGGGGTTCTGGATAGCGCATATTGATCGCAGAGACTTGGTTTTCGCTTTACAGTCTTATTTTTTCAATCGCTTTACCTCGTCTCTCAACTCAGAAACCAGGGTATCGAAACAGTAAATACATCGGCCTAATGAGATGCACTCTGCCCAAAATAACACAATTTGTCTGCAAAAGGTGTGCATTAGTGCATTTGGTTCTCTAAAGGGAACGGTAGATAAAAGAAAATCATGGCATTATTGAAACCTTAAACCTAAATGAATTCAGTGCTGTACCTTGTCGCAGGGACAACCTAAGTGATCTTAGACGATACGCACGCGCCAATCGTGGACAGCCTCGATTTGACCCATTCTGACAAATACTAGGAACAGCCTAAGGACGTCTCAGATGCTATGTGCCTTAGACTCAATACAAGCCTGAAGAAAGTATTTTACTTATTACAGTCAGTGATGCCACAAGTTTATTATCTTGTTGAGAACAGAGATTCTCCAATACTGGTCTCTTGTCTAGCCCTAACCCTAATCCTATGAGCTGGGCTGTCAGTGAGTGCACCAGCCAATCAGATGACGGCTCTACCTGAGTATGAGATTCCCAGACTTCACCTACGACAAAAATACAGTTTACCACACATGGCCATGGTGCCATTGTAGTGCACACGTATCAAGGCAATCAGAGATAGCAGACCTGGCCCCAGCCTCGGGCTGGCGGACAGACTGACAGACACACACACACACACACACACACACACACAGACATGATCATTGCTTAACCTAGGGGAGGGGCCAGGTAATAAGACAGTGGCGGACTGGACATTTGAAAATAAGTTTATATTTGAGTCCAGCATCTTGCCCAGCCTGTAGCACATTAAAATCAGCTGTGCAGATTTACTGGGACAGCAATCATTATGAATACAAATACTCTCCTGTCTCACATACAGGCAATTTAATGCTGGAAATGGACGGCCCCATCCCAAATCAAATTTAACTGTCTCAGCGTCTCAGATAACCATTGCCTGTCTCAAGAACGAGGAGATGGGCGGCCGGTTAACTCTGTGCCTGCAGCGAAGCGAGTTTATCCAGCCACTCATTGGCTTCACACTCAAAACCAAAATGCAACATACCAATTTCAGTCGGAGCAGATTCCACCTTACTTTTTTCTGTGTGTATTGCAGTCATCTTTTTTTTGACAGTTTACATAGTTACATATTGTAAAGCAAGTAGAAAAAGCCAATATCTCCCTCAAACAACTCAACTTATGCCCAGATGAGTAGATTGCTTCAATCAGCTATACTGTACTGTAACACGGTTGATGACACAATACAAAATACAGCTGTCAGTTAGAACAAGGTTACAAGGTTACACACTAAAATGTAAACTGACAGTACAGAATTGCATCCAAACTCAGACAGACTTTGGAGTGAAATTTTACTGAATTAATGGCAAAAACTGAAATACTGTAAATCACAAATAGTATTACATAGAAAAACTCAAAGAAGTTGGAAAAAAAAATATTAACAGAATACAATTTATAGGCCTTACCGTAATCACTATTCTACATGCCCTCACAGCGAAAGGGCCACATGTTTTCAAATCTTCCCTACGAATACAACGGGGGAAAAACCTCTCAGAATGCCTTATCCATCCCCGGCATTCGTCGGCTCCAATTTGCTGGGCAGCAGCAATCATGGCTTCCGTCAAACCCATTCGAACAGAGGGGTGACAGTCGTACACTTTCTATCGCCGCGCATCTGAAGAATTCCGCAAAGAGGATTGAGAAATGGGGAGTGGGCTGGTAAGAACTGCACCCTCAACTGAGGATGTTTGGCAAACCATTGATTCATAATGCCAGCACGGCGGAAGGCCACATAATCCCAGATGATGACGAACCTGCCCGACCTCTGCAGCTCTCTCTCTCCTCTCAACCTCTCATGTAATGCAGTGAGGACAGCGATGAGCCGCCCTGAGTTGCATGGGCCAACAGCTGGAATAGAGCACAGGGCACCGCCTGGTGATATTGCCGCACACACTGTGATGTTTGCTCCTCTCAGTCCTGGTGCTGTTATGGTCGCCCCGTGCCCAGTCACATTCCTTCCTCACCTCTTCGCTCTGTTCGGATTGAACCCGGCCTCACCACCCATAAATGAAAATATGCTCCCCTTCATCTTCAAGTTCCATGATTCTCTATATACAACACACACGCACACCAATTTGAACGTCATAAATTAGTATCACAAAGCATTACAGTACTACAGTTCTGTAATATCCTTACCTGCACATAATGGTATCTGGCTTCATTCCCTTGGAAGGGAACCCTGTGTAATTGTTTCATTGCCGTATGATGTCTTTTAAGAACCCAAACTATAGTGGATAGACTGACATTGGGTCTCATTCATGAAACGTGAGCAGAACGAATTTGCGTGTATGCAGTACGCAGACGGAAATTTACGCGCATCTCCGCATTCATCAATATTTCAGTAGCTCCGATCTTTTCGTAGCTACTTACAAAATCTGCACCCGCTGCTGACCACGCGTAATGCTCGTGTAAATTTAAGAATGCTGATAAATGCTTGTCACAATTGGAAATTACAATTTTAATTGAAGCACCAATTACTAAAACCCCATAAGTCACACTTGACTTGACTTCTGGGGTTTTAGTAATCAGTGCTTCAATTCATATTGCGCTCAGTTATGTACACAATACACTGACGCCTTTGAAACACGTGATATACTAGTGCTGGTCAACGAATTAGAATAATTTGAAATAGCGCAAGCGTTTAATTTTCTTGATGCATTTTTTTGTGCAGAAAGCAAATCAGGTGTTCACCGCGCCTGTCCTACTTGTTGAGAGTATTCGCAGGACTCGCTACCTGTAAAAAATTTGCCCTGCTGAGCTTTCCAAAAGGCCCATTTAGGCCATTTAACTGTGATAATGTTGTTTTATTGAATTAGAATAATTGAGAAACCGTTTCACTGAATTAGAATAATTTTTATTATAATTAGAATCATCACTTTCTCAGTATTTTGTGGCTGCCCCCTTGGCTTGTATGACTGCCTGAAGTCTCCGCGGCATCGATTTGACCAGCTTGTCACAAGTTTCCGCACTCACAGCTTCCCAGGCAGTGGTGATGTTCTGCTTCAGTTGGTCCAGCGCAGTCGGCTTTCTGTCGCGAATTTTCCGCTAGACGATGGCCTAAAGGTTTTATATAACATTGAGGTCAGACGAGTTGGCCGGCCATGCCAAAACTTCAAGCTGTTTTTTGGCGAACTAATCTTTGGTCGACTTTGACGCATGAGCCGTTGCAAGATCCTGTTGAAATATGAGGTCTTCTTCGCCAAACTGTCCCTCAACAGTCGGAATCAGGAACGTTTCCAGAACATCTTGGTATACGGCAGCCTTGACAGTCTTCTTGAGGAAGCAGAGTTTCCCTACACCCCTAGCAGACATGCATCCCCAGACCATAACGCACTGGGGAGACTTGACGCATCTTTTTACGCACTCGTGGTTGTAGGTTTCGCCACCACAACGCCAGACACGAGGACCTTGGTCACCGAAGGAGATGCAAAAGCGTGATTCGTCACTGAAGACCACTTTCTGTCAGTCTTCAGCAGTCCACTCGCCGTGTTCTTTGGCCCACTTCAGCCGTTTCTCCATTTGTTTCTTGTTCAGCATTGGTTTTCCTGCTGGAACGCGAGATTTGAAGCCGAGTTTGCGCAGACGACGGTAAAATGTTGATTTCGAGACGTTTGCGCCGGTCTGCTCGTTCCACAAGTTGCTGAGCTCAGAAGTGGACTTGAACCGGTTGCTGACTGCAATCTTTCTCAGTTGCTTGTTGTCACAAGCAGAAGTTTTTCGGGCGCCGGAACAGTTGGTGCGCTTGCTGCAGTCTTTCTTGAGAGCTTCGCAGATGGAAGACTGGCTGATGCCGAGCTGCTCAGCAATTTTAGTTTGGGTCAAGCCTTGTTAGCGAAGGGCTTGAATTTGAGTCACTATTCCGGTTGAGAGATCGCGCTGCTGACCCAAGATTGATTTTACAACTTAGAAATTCTACTCAACCCTGACTTTATACTGCACAGTGAACACACTTCACAGAAAATAAAAATTCGAGCACTTATTCTAATTCAATGAAATGACTTATGAATGATTCTAATTCAATGAAACAACAGTGTCACGGTTAAATGGCCTAAATGGGCCTTTTGGAAAGCTCAGTTGAGCAAATTTTTTTACAGGTAGCGAGTTCTGTGAATACTCTAACAAGTAGGACAGGCGCGGTGAACACCTGATTTGCTTTCTGCACAAAAAATGCATCAAGAAAATTTAACGATTGCGCTATTTCAAATTATTCTAATTCTTTGACCAGCACTAGTATAGCCTAAACATGACAGACGATTGAACGTATAACACATTTAGTTAAATTAGTTGGCAGTTGGCAGGTTTAAAGATCCAGATTAGGTTCATGATTGCGAATTATCTATGTGAATCGACTCAATAGGTGACACGTTCTTTCTACATGTTGAATGATGATAATAAAAAAAAATAATGTGGAGGCATGTCGCTGTCTCCGTCAGGTATAATTCCTGCCAGAGAGGTCTCCCTAGTTATGCCAGCGATGCGCTCGTCTGCAGTTGATAGTTCGTCCCACGAATACCAAAAGGTCGCAGGTGACATTCCTGATGAACATGTTTCATCAGAAATGTCACTTACAAATTTTTGTTATTCATTGGACGAGTTGCCTCCCCCTGAGGCTGATGTATTATTTTTTTGTGTGTGCATATGCGTTTCTTTGCCTCCAGTTTCATGTCAAACCATTTACGCTTCACCTGGGACAAGGTTCTTTGGACCACAGAGACAACATTAACGGCATCTGTCACCTCCCTCCAGGCCTTCGCTTTGCCTGTCCCTGTCACACCACTGCTAACAGATGAAAAAAAATGTTTTTTTATGGCTGGATCAAATGAATTGTTTGGGGGGGGGGTTCCTGGCGGGGGTCCAGGGGACTGCATAGGCCCCCTGGTGGGATCAAGGGGCAGCGCCCCTGTGGGGTCTCAGGAGACAAAGCCCCTGAAAAATCCAGCATTTTAGCTATTTCTGAGGCAAAAAGGGTCATTCCATGTCAACTCAGCCACCCATGCACATGACACCTCTCAGATTTTACTCAAACTTTGTCCAAAAATACTTTATGGTACCAAACAAAAGAATCCCAAGTTTTATGTCAATATCTCCAATGGTTTTTGCGTGAAAATTTCTTGAAATTTGGGTGAAACGCTCCTTTTCGACTTGAGTGAATTGGTCATTTCATTTTGTAGCATTTTGGGAGGACCATAACTTCTCACGTAATAGAGACGAAGCTGAAATTTCATGTGCTCATGCAGTCTGGCCCGTATATCAGGATTCTGCAGCTAGAATCACCGTGAGAGATCAGAGGGGTGAGAGGAGGGCCCCCAAAATCCAATTTTTTTTGAAGGCGGCACCTGGCAGTGATTTTTCTCTTTTTGGGGGTCCCTAGGATTCAGTTCAGTGAATGTTACTGTTCAAAATGTCTTTCTCCCTCGTATTTGGGAACTTTCCCACCACTAAACTAAGTCATTGGTGGGGGACTTGTGGGGGTCAGAAAACCTCTTTGGACCAAAATGATCCTCTCAGACCCTGTGAGCACTGGATGATGGTAATGGCATTTATACTGGACAAATATACATATTTAAACATTCATTTAATGAAATAAAAACTTTGACTATCAACCTCCTTCTAAATGAACATATTTTATGAAAAAAGGCATTCTGAGAGCTTTTTTAAGGATTTTAAAGTCCACAAACTAGGTCAAACAGGATTAAATCAAAAGTGGACAAAACTCTCTAAAATCTGTTATAATTACATTAATACAGATGTTCATCAATGAAAACCTGAGGTAAGCATCCAAAATGATGCAGAAAGGGACTTAAACCCCATAAAGTTTTTTTGGACAAAATTTGAGCAAAATCTTAGAGGTGTCATGTACAAGGCACCTCAATATTGGCTGTTTTGACATGGAATGACCCAAAATCAAGCTATCTCCAGGCATTATACATCCAATTTCAACAAAAATAGATCATGTTAGAATGTCTCTTATAACCAACAGGAATGCCTTTTAAACCAAGTACCCAATCAGCTAAACGGTAAATCTAGACCAAGATCATATGTCGTCATCTTGTCATGGTTTGTAGGCGTTGAGAGCTTGAAAACATCCCTTGAAACGGATGAGATTAGTGACCCGATCTCAATCATTGTTTTTGGTCAACAAGTTAGTTTCGCTTCGAGTGAATAATAAATTCTATAAAATGTTTAATTTACATACAAATAGACAACTTCTTTTGTACGAAAAAAACCACTGTGGATTTTCCGCGTTAAATTTTGTCGTAGCCTAAGCAAGTCGCCAAACCTGCGCGTAATGATTGTTTGATTGAAATGCGCTCTTTTTTTGCGTTCAACTGGTGCGTTTGATTTCTCGTCTTGGCGAAGACAATTAGCCACACCTGAGAGGGGAGAGTTCAAGTGTCTTTTACCGGGGAAATAGACTAAAAAAAAGATCAAGACTAATAAGCAGTTTAAAGACATGTTTATCGCCCTCCTCGTTCCCTGTCCACCACCCGCCGCTGCTTTTATGTGCAAATCTACGCACAAATTTACTAACGTTTCATGAATGAGACCCACTGTTTGTATTTGCAAAGGTGCCCTGATCATAGGGCTGGGCGATATGTCGATATTATATCGATATCGTGATTCAAAGTAAAATATCGTCACGGATTTTGACTATCGTAATATCATGATATGAAATATGTGTTGGCTTTTCTGGTTTTAAAAGCTGAATTACAGTAATGGGTTGCATTTTTCTGCACTTGCAAGACTGTTGAAGCTGTTGCCTGCACCCGTTTCATCGTTATGTCAACATTACTTATAAGTGGTTATAGAAAATATTATTGTGTACATATTTTACAAAAGCACTAACATTTGTCCTGATGATATCGGTAAAATATCGATATCGAGGTATTCTGTCACCGATATCGAGATATTAGATTTTGTCCATATCGCCCAGCCCTACCTGATCATCAATAATTGCAGCCTGAATTTTGTTGAGTCTGATGGCATTGTTTACCACCACCATGTCCACAATGGCAGCCTCCGGCACTGCACTGCATCTCCCCTGCATGTGGTAGCCTATTGATTCGAAAAAGAGATATGAGAACAATCACAGTACTTATGTAAAGACAATTACAATACTGTAAATACTACAATACTGTATGTATACAATAATGTAATGTTACATAACTTCTGTAACTTTCCAGTCCTGATTTAGAAAAATTCAAAGAATGGAAGCAACAGTGCTCTGCTTTAGAACTGGTGCAACCGGTTGTCCTGCCTCTCTGTAGGACAGGCCATGATGGATTACATGGTCTATGATAGCGGCCCGGATTTCATCTGAAACATGTCTTCGTCGTACCCCCACCTCGTTCGCCTCCACCACGTACACACACTCCGCCTCAGACACCTCCACCTCTTATCCTCACTCGTCTTCTATCAGCTGTGAGCAGATGTTTTGCTTTTGACGACCAGAGTGAAATCGGTCGAGTCGGGGGCCAAGTAAATGACACACGTGAGAAGTGTTGTGCAAAAGAGCTGGAAAAATGGTGTGAATCCAGTGAAAAGCTACGAACGCATTTGCAAAAGGAAACTTCTGCTGTGGTTTGGAGGTGAAGATGATGGAAAAGTGGATCCCAGTTTCATTGTACAGGAAAAAGCGATTGTAAAACAGAAGAGAATAATGAAATATGAACCACAGAGTGCCATTTCTGGGGAAAAAAAATGCAGTGTGAATGCTTGCTGTTGAAAGACTGACGCTTGACTGGATTGCTGGCTTTTGAATGAGTTTAAAACAGTGGGAATGGGATGAAGGTTGCAAAATACAGAGTAAACAGGGAGCAAAACTGCATTATTTCACCGATAGCGGACACTACACTGCCTTGCTGGCTTGAATTAGAGTAAAACTGAATAAAATTGAATAGTTTAAAAAGGATACAGCAGTGGTATGATCGCCAGAATGTATGGAGGAAGAGTTGAAAAGGCGAGAAAGGGGATGAAGGATGCAAACATAGTGTGAACTCAAAGCTGAAAGACGTGGCTATATAGCTTGCTGTAGAAAGCCTGACACTAAACGGGAATACAAGGGTGTTTCTAAGTGGTTGCAAGGGTGTTTTTAGGTAGTCGTTAGGTTGTACTGGGTGGTTGCTAGGGTGTTTGTAAATGATAGCCACTTGCCAGGGTAAACAGGATGGTTGCTAGGGTATTTTTTGGTGGTTTCTAACATGTGCATGGTGGCTAGCGTGCAATGTGCTTACTGGGATGTTTCATGCGGTTTTTTGGATGTATAGGATTGTAGCATGGATGTTTCTAAATGGTGGCTTTGCCTCATTGGGTGGATGGTTGGGGTTTTCAAGATGTTTGCGAGGGTGTTTCAAAATGGTTCCTAGGGTGAGAGGAGTGGTTGCTAGGATGTACAAGGCAGTTGCTGGAGTGTTTTTATATACCGGGGTTTGTAAATTGGTTCGGAGGACGTTTCTTGGTGGTTGCATTTATGTGCTAATAGGTGGAAAGGCGTAATGGAAAAATTTATTTGAAGGTATTTGATATGACCCAGGAACTAGAGCCCAGTATTGTGGGTCTGTGCATGCCTTGAATTAAATGATTTATTGTTAAGTTATAACAGTATACAATTATCTATCAGGCTTTCAGGCAGGTCTTTAAATCATATTTTCTGTGTGAATTGTTTCCCACGAGTTTTACTTGTCTAAATTGTTGCTTTTGTTATACTTTGTGTACATTTTAATTGAGACCCCAAATAAGCATCTCAAATGCCTTATAGGAGTAGGCCTCATGCGGCTTTGCCCTGTCGGCGCTCGTCAAAAGACCCCCTGACGTTAGTAGCGGGGCTCCATTTTTTGGGCTCAGGAGCCCTTCCCCCTTTTCTATTCGATTCCTGAAAGAACACTGCTGGAGACTTAGATGGCCGTTGCAGAACATTGATTTTATGGTGATGGAACCATTTCTGTGAGGATTTTGAGGTATGCTTCAGGTCATTGTCTTACTGTTAAGTCCGCCAACAGCCAAGTCCCAGCCTTCAGGCAGAGGCGACCTGATTGTCAACCTAAATATCCTGTTACTTGGCGGAACTCATTATGCTATTAATCTTAACCAGTGCCGATGCACCCCTAGAATTAAAAGAGCCCTAAAACATGACTGACCTATTCCAGTATTTTACCATGAGGTGCATCTCCTTGTATGCATCTCTGTTTTGACGCCAAACATCACAGGATCTCTGTTTTGATGCTGTTTCTGACTGAAATGCGCAATTTTGGTCTCATCTGACCAGAGCACTTTGTTCCAGGCGTAATTTAAGTGACGTTTGGCTCCGAACGCTTGCTTCTGTGTCTCCTGGTCAGAAAAAGGCATTCTTCTGACAACCTTTCTAAAGTGCCCATGGTTGTGGAGGTGGCGCCTGATGGTGCTTTTTAAAACCTAGTGTCCCGAAGAAGCCACCAAAGCCTTCAATTTCTATATATACACACACACATATATATATATACTCAGCAACAAAAGTTTCTGTGACACCAATATTGTTAATTATTTTTCATAACGCAATTATGAAATTGTCATACATGGTGATATCAGACTGAAACAGTACACGTAAACACAACATTGAAATGGAAATCATGAAAATGCGAGAAAATGACTTTGCACGTGAAAATGTGCGTAAATCATGCTTGTGGATGGCAATAAAAGAGGAGAATTTTTGGAATGTTCACATTGTGCCTGATGAACGACGGAAGCATCACTTATCGAAAACACAGCCATTTCGGATCAGGAACTCTACCCTCTAAATGCCAAGACTGTCTGAAAATGATCGGTGGAGGGCCATTGGGATGATTGAATCCGGAAACTCGCAGAGGGAAGTTGCTCAGCGCCTGAATGTCCACCGAAACACCATTTGGAACTTGTGGCAGCGTCATCAGCAGACAAGACATGTCAGAGACCGTCCTCGCAGCGGCCGTCCACGAGTAACCACTCCCAGACAGGACAACTGGACAACCCATCTCCGAAATCGATTCCAACCTGCAACCATAACTGCAAGAACGATACCTGGTTTGAGGCGACTGTCTGCACAGACAATCCGTCGCCGTCTCCGTCATTTTGGTATTGTCCCACGTCGGCCAGCAAGACGTCCAATACTCACAGTACAACACCGACGACTGCGTCTACAGTGGGCACAACAACATCGACGGTGGATCCAACGTCAGTGGGATCTTGTACTCTTCACTGATGAATCAAGATTCATGCTTAACCGATGTGATGGTCGTTTACGTGTATACCGTCGACGTGGAGAACGTTATGCCAACAACTGTGTTCAGGAATTTGATCGTTTTGGAGGTGGTAGTGTCATGATTTGGGGAGGGGTCACGGCTAGAAACAGAACAGATTTGCTTGTTATTGATGGAAATCTGACAGGTCAAAGATATCGCGATGAAGTGCTACGGCCATTGGTGGTACCGTTTTTGATGCAACATGGTCCCGGAATAACGCTGCAACATGATAACGCCAGACCACACGTTGCAAGGATTGTACAGCAGTATCTGATGCAACAACATGTCAATGTCCTGCCATGGCCAGCCAGATCCCCAGACATGTCCCCAATCGAGCATCTTTGGGATGAGATGGATCGACGTTTGCGGCGGTTGGATAACCCGCCAGCTACACTCCAGGAATTGCGACAACGTCTACGTCAGATTTGGAATGACATCCCACAGCAATTTCTGGCACATCTGATTCGGTCCATGCGCCGGAGATGCGTTGCTTGCATCATGGCACGAGGAAGTCACACCCGGTATTGAAGTGTGAAGGTCACAATTGGTTAGACGTCAGACAAGTGCTTCATGACGCATGAAAATGACATTTTTCGTTTTGAGTGACGTTGGCACTGAAAAGTCAGTGTTTCTCCTGTTAAATAAACATATTGATTGCATTGAGATCTTTGCGTGTCATTTATAACATACACATAAATGGTGTCACAGAAACTTTTGTTGCTGAGTATATATATATATATATATATATATACATATATATATTCTGGATTTTGTGATACCCACAAATCTATCCATATCATTCACATTCATCTGCATGAGTGTACATTTTTTCATCGTCCAGCTATACAATAATTCCTCAGAAACACTTCATAAAAGCGACTCTAAAGAAAAGTACTGGCTTGATACAAATCTACAAGGAGCACAAAGATATCATGAATTAAATGGCGGGACAGTTATTTTGATAGGACCTAGGATATGACACCGTAAGCTTTGAAATTTTTAACGTGTCAAAAACGATGTGCTGTTGATTGAGCTCGCCATGTTTAAAAGGCAAAATTGTGTGAATTAGTCTTGCACCTATCCACCCTTGCACACACATACAGGCGTATGATGCACAGAAATCACCCTTTGTCTGATGTCCATGAGTAGAGTCATTTCAAAAATGTGGTTTTCCAGCCCATCAGTGCACTGGCAATTTTTAGAGAATGTGGTTGGTGGGGAAGGAAGCAGAGCTTTTTTAAGCCTCCAGCAACTGATCTTCTCAGGGTAAACCTCACATCAAAATGTCACTTGCACTCACGGTGTTTCCTTGCCTTAAGGCAATTTTTGAATTTCTTCAAGGGAAGACACAACCTTAGATTTGCTGACCTTTATTGATCAAACTCAAATACTTATTAAAATTAAACAGTTTCAGTCACATAGAAATGCTTCTGAATAAATCATGTTCGGGTTGCCGAAGATTGAGAGATGAATCTCAAAGCTGTGAAAGGTTTGAGCCCCTGTCCAAGTGTTGAAATTCCTCATAATTTTCGACCCTACATACGTTGTCATGAACATTGTATTGGCGACTTTGATTAATAAAAATATTTACGTAAGCAAATGTGTTTGATTGGCCTGCATATGCTTTAGAGCATTTAATCTGAAGGTTGCCATGAGTTGAGATGTGCTACGACTAAGTTGTTGACCCCATGCGTGTATGATGGTTTCACTGACAAACCACACGGCTTAGCTCATCTTTTGTCATGCATTTTAGAATTCACAGAACTCCCACTTTCTAGTTTCAGACCATGAGAAAACTGGTGGAGACTCCGCAGCCTTTAGCTCTGCCGCAAGCATAATGTATTTGGGTATGAACCTAATGCTAGCCAGAGGCCAAAAGTTTGAAAGTTATTGCAAAAAGGCTCCATCGAACAGGTCGACTACATCATCAGCTTGGACGGTTCTTTTCAACCTAAATGAGTTTCAAAAGCAGACAGCGGGTCCTGTCTGATTTTAGATAGGTGTGGTTTTGCAATTTCAAATTTTACCCATGGCAGACGTGTCATAGGCTGTGTCATCTCAGGATTGCTTGGACACAATAGACCTAAAAGATGCTATCTTTCCTCAAGCTCCAAAACAAAGACAATTTCTCTAGTTTCTGTTTTGGAGACAAATCCTGTATTTCAGTTCAAATTTCTTGCTCAAGGGCCACTGTAGACTATTGAGCAATCATAATTACAGAATAACTGCATAGCAACCTAGGGTTTAACAGTGGACTGTGAAAAGAGCAGGCTTGCTCCAATCCAGCCAAGCCTGTTTACTGGCATTCATTCCAACTAGTCAGTCTAGTCTTTCGCGACCATATGGCGAAAGCCCCTGAAAGCCCACTTATCCAGCCTGTACTGCGTCCACAAGGAAATCTCTATGTTTCAGCACAAATTTGTGCATTATTCAGCCAATACTGTTGCCATGGCAACCAAAATCGATAGGTGTCCATACCTGGATAGGTGAAGCATGTCCATACCAAATATGAAAGTAATCGGTCAAAAATTACAGCCTGAACAGCATGCACAAGGAAGTATCTACGGATGCGGATGTGGCAGCAGCGGCGGCAACGTCAAGCATGAATGCATAGTAGCTGCCCGACTTCGCCTGTAGTTTCACTGGGATCACAGTGGTTCAGAGAATCTCAGAAGTAGATCAGGCACATCTGTGTTCACTGTCCGACAGGCGAGGTCAAGTCCAAATTACACTGAGAGAAGAGGGTAACAAAATGGCCACAATCACTTTTTGTCATCAAGGGAGTGCCACTGGGACATTCTACTGCAGTCAGCATAGAGCGGCTTTGGTCAAGCCTTTCAGAGGCCTTCATGATCCTGTAGAGACCGCATTCAAAAAATTAATCTGGAGTTTGTTGGTCGGCACATAATGCAGATTTGCTAGCTGCTATGCAGTGCAGATTTGATGTGGACCAAGCTGGAAGCAGAAGTATGGATTGCAAAGCCAGCATTGAGAGAGCAGTGAGTTTTAAATATAAATGGGGAAGTTAGAAGACCACGGATTGATACTAGCAGCGGTATGCGATCATATGTTCCCACAGGCTTCAGTAACCTCACCCTTTACCACACAATTGTCCTAAGCAGTCCTCGTTCAAGTTCGCCTGATTAACAATGACCAATCCTTGATCGATAATGAGAAATGAAAAAAAATGAATACCTATTGGCAACATTTATGCAATTGATATTACATTGTTAGGATGGAAACATAAATTTAAAAAATTCAAAACATTCGCTGACTACGCAGCATTTACCCCACTCTACCAGACAGATCAAATCCGAATGGCATTTGAATCTGTTTCGAGTGCCTTATGTATGCTCCTGAATAATGTATTCGTATTGGGTTACACCCCTTCTAAATACTGTAACGTTTTTCGGAATTTCATAGTTGTAATTATTAATCGGGTGGGGATCTTGCTGAGGAGAGGGAGATGGGTTCTGGATAGTGCATAGAAATTGCAGAGACTTGGTTTTCACATTAATGATGCAATATGAAACAAGAGTTGTCAGAAAGACAACAAATCTCACCGGGGGGCAACCATCATTATTTACTGTTTTACTACCTGTGCTTTAAAAAGGATACTACTTCGTATGGAATATTGTGAAGTTGATTTTTTTTTAGTTATGACATAAATGTATTCCAGACTCAGTTTTTGATTACTGAGATTGTAATTCAAATTTATTTTCAAACTATCAGACGAGTCATTGTTGAGCCAAGGCAAAAAAAAATGTTAGGTGAAAAAAACAAGGCAAAAGAACTGTTAGGTGAAAAGACAAATTTCACCCATAATTATTGCTGTATACAGTGTCTGGAAAACAACATGTGTTTTGTTAGTTAACACTCTTTTCATGCAGAATCTGCTGAGATATGCAGTATCTTTGCTTATTCAACTGTAAAAAAGGTCAGGTAAAGGTCATGGTCAAGATCACCAGGTCAAAATTTCGGCATCAGCACGTAGGTCTTGCACCAAGGAGTATACATGCAAAGTATGAAAGCCATATCTCTCACGGTTTAAAAGTTATAGACAAGGTTAAAGTTTTTGTTATGGGCAAGGTTAAAGTTTTTTAAAGGTCGGGTAAATGTCAAGTTCAAGGTCATCAGGTCAAACTTCGGCATCAGTAGGTAGGTCTTGCATCAAGGAGTACACATGCAAAGTATGAAAGTTAGTGTCAGGTTATGCTAAACGAGTCAGAGGTTGCCCTAACACTCATTTGCTTTCAGAGACCTCACTCACACTGAAATTAGTATCTGAATGTATCCTATCAGTAGCAGTATCCTATCTGAATGAAGGTTGAGTGCAGGGAACACCTCCCTTGAGCCGCACTAACTTGCGCCGGTATTTCTTGTCTTCGATTTCAGGTGCTTACAAACATTAGAAACTCTGGATCATTTACCAACACGTGCTCGACGCAATTGCAAATACGCAAATTTTAACTTTAATGATGATAACGATGCCAGTAACTTGCTGACTGACCACCTGGCTTCAGAGGTTACGAACTACACAATAATGATTGGACATGACCTGTTTTCAATCATTAAATAAAATTTTATTTACTTGAACTGCAAAAATCCTAATGATGATCATGTGCCGTAAGTTCTACTTGTTAAGTTGTGAACTGGTGATAGCTTGACCGCAGTTAGAACGAGCACTGATAATTATTGCGCTTTTCAATGAATTGAATTACCATTGCAGAAACTCTGAAAACTCTCAACATTATCAGGTGTGACTAGTTTTCATTAATGACGCATATCTGTCAACTCTCACGCATTCGGATTTCTCGCGCTTTTCTTTACTGATGGGTTAAATAATTCTGCGCTCAGCTGGCTCGTGGGGCGCGTGTGGATTGGTCTGCGAGGGTCATGTGGCTGTAAGTCACGAGAATCCATTCTTTTCTACATCCTTAACCGCTGAATGCAGAAGGAAATGTTTGGCACGTTTCTCAGCTTGTTGCTTAGTGAGCCTCGCGGACTGTTCCGGGCCTTTCGCGAGCCACTCGACCACAGAATTTCTGAAGACATGCTGATATTCACGTCGTCATTTATGTGCAAAAACGCCTCAATTTTGTGAAGCAATTTACAACAACGCTATTAATATACATTTAATTGTCGTTTTACCAATAAGTCTGAGAAACTTTCTAATCAAGAAAAGTAAACTGCGGCAGGTTTAGGTCATTCAGCACTGAAGGGTGAGGATTGAGCGTCCCTTTGCAGCAGCCGACGCATCGCCTGTTTTACCCAGTGCCCACTACAGTCAGTTATGCTCGAGTGGCGTTTGTGAATATCACCTGGCGAGGAGTGGGACCGCTCTCTCAGTTAGTGGTCGGTCGACCTCTTTCTCAAACTCCAGTTACATTTCAATCGTACTCACTGTTTGGTGAGTTGAGGATGAGTGTGAGTGTCGTTTCTGATTACGGGCCTTTGTCAGATGTCCACGAGTAGAGTCATTTCAAAAATGTGGATTTCCAGCCCATCAGTGCACAGGGGTTTTGCAGAGAATGTGGTTGGTGCGGATGGAAGCATAGTTTTTTTTTTTAAGCCTCCAGCAACTGATCTTCTGAGGGTACACCTCACATCAAAATGTCACTTGCTCTTACAGTGTCAAGTTTTCTAGCCATAAGGCAATTTTTGAAATTTTTTGGTTTTGGTGACCTTTCCTCGTGAAACTCAAATACTTATTAAAATTAAACAGTTTGAGTCACATAGAAATGCATGTGTGGGTTGCCAAAGTTTAAGAGATCTCAAAGCTGTAAAACCCTACATACGTTGTCATGAACATTGTATGTGTAACTTTGATAATTAAAAATATTTACAAAAGCAAATTTGTTTTATTCGCGTGCATATGCTACTGAGCACTTAATCTGTTGGTTGCCATGAGTTGAGATGTGTTACAGCCAAATTGTTGACCCCATGCGTGTATGATGGTTTCGTTGACAAACCACACAGCTTAGCTCACCTTTTTTCATGCATTTGAGAATTGTTTTTCGGAATTTCATAGTTGTAATTATTAATTCGGTGGGGATCTTGCTGTGGAGAGAGAGATGGGTTCTGGATAGTGCATATCAATTGCAGAGACTTGGTTTTCACATTAATAATGCAATATGAAAAAAGAGGAGAATTATGCAATATGAGCTAGAGAGTGCCATTTCTGGAAAAAAAAAAAAATGCGGTGTAAATGCTTGCTGTTGAAAGACTGACGCTTGACTGGATTGCTGGCTTTTGAATGAGTTTCAAACAGTGGGAATAGGATGAAGATTGCAAAATACAGAGTAAACAGGAAGCAAAACTGCATTATTTTACTCAATTTTTTTGGGCTTAGGGGCCCTTTCTCCTTTTCCATTCGATTCCTGAAAGAACACTGCTGGAGACTTAGATGGCCGTTGCAGAACAATGATTTTATGGTGACGGAACTATTTCTGCGAGGATTTTGAGGTATGCTTCAGGTCATTGTCTTACTGTCAAGTCCACCGACGGCCAAGTCCCAGCCTTCAGGCAGAGGCGAAAAGATTGTAAACCAAAATATCCTGATACTTGGTGGAACTCATTATGGTATTAATCTTAACCAGTGCCGTTGCACCCCTTGAATTCAAAGGGCCCCAGAACATAACGGACCTACTGCCGTATTTTACCGTGAGGTGCTTCTCCTTGTATTCATCTGTTTTGACGCCAAACATCTCCGCATCTCTGTTTTGATGCTGTTTCTGACCTAAACACGCAACTTTGGTCTCATCTGACCACAGCACTTTGTTCCAGGCGTAATTTAAGTGACGTTTGGCAAACTCCGAACGCTTCTGTGTCTCCTGGTCAGAAAAGGCATTCTTCTGACAACCTTTGTAAAGTGCCCATGGTTGTGGAGGTGGCGCCTGATGGTGCATTTTAAAACCTGGTGACCCCAAGATGCCACCAAAGCCTGCAATTTGTGTGTATGTATATATACAAATATATATATATATATATACACACACACACACAACCCCAATCCCAAATAGTTGGGGCAAAGTGTAAAATGTGAATAAAATAAAAACCAATGACTTTACATACAGGTTTTAATATGGGGCCACATATAGGTTTTGCATATATGCAACATACATAAAATTGGCAGTTTTCATATATTATTATCCATCCATTTTGTATACCCGCTTATTCCTCACTAGGGTCACGGGGCGAGCTGGAGCCTATCCCAGCTGACTACGGGCAAAGGCAGGGACCCACCCTGAACAGCTTGCCAATCCATCGCAGGGTGCACACACTCACTCTCATACCTATGGGCAATTTAGTGTCTCCAATTAGTCTTTGGACTGTGGGAGGAAACCGGGGTACCCAGCGGAAACCCACGCAACACGGGGAGAACATGCAATCTCCACACAGAAAGGCCCCAGGCCAGATTCGAACCCACGACCTTCTTGCTGTGAGGCAGCAATGCTAACCACTGTGCCACCCATATTTTGTACATCCATCAATATTCAACCGCTATCAGCGACTATGGATGATTCTTTCTACTCTTTCCAATTCAAGCACATACCAAGTATACATTAAAATTATCAGGATGAGACCACAAATTCAAATTAACACGGGACATGAGTAATGATCAACCTGTTGAGCCAATGAAAAACAGTTATGGCGGGGGAAAAGATGTTTTATTTCACACTGACTACATTAAACTAATAAAATTCTTTCAGAAAAATAAAGAAGAATAAACATGTCTCATAAATTACAAGTTTGAAAACAAAAACCTACAAATGGCGTTTGCGGAACTATAGTCAAACGACAAACAGTCACTCTAATGGATGTTGATGAAAAAGTATCAAGAGTACGAAATTGGGATTTATATGGTCAAATATACGATAATTTCCGATCATAATGACACTTATAACATGTGATGAATCTCGGGAATACACGCATTTAACGGCCACACACTGCGCAGTCTGCCTTCTCACAGGCGTCGATTTGGTACTGCCGCAAGGGCGAGCAACAGTTATCGGGCATTTATTTCTCTCTCAAGCCGGATAGCTCGAAACGATAGTGAAGAATTAAATCCACAATAATTTACCGTTCCAGCGGTGTCAAACTCAAGGCTGACAGCGAAGTCGTTTTCCCGCAATTAAAGTTTCATTTCTGCAAATTGCGGAATCGGTCAACCCTCTGTAGTTAGAATGTTCGCACAGAGAGTCGTTGCTGTGGAAACGGTCTATTCTCATCGCATCGGTGTGAACTGGCTGGTTTCAGAACGTCTCAGACCAGTGCGTCGCAAATAGTTGCAAGTCTCAGCCCATCTCGTCGCGAACCTTTGGTGTGAACTGGGCTTACCGGTAACACGAGGTTGACAGGTGTAAGCAAACCCAGGTGGAGTTGTTTCACTGAGCTGAGCGAGGTCATTAGGCTGCTGCCAAGTTTCAGTTTAACATAAAAAGTCGAACTTGCGATCACTGATGAGATCGTTGAGTAGAGGACCCTTGTTGGAGAGTGAACGGACGTTAAGCGATCCGAAAGAGAGACTGTTTGTGGCTGGTTTGGCGCTAACTGACCTGGCCAGGTGGGCTAGCGCACAATGGTTCGAAGTGCGTCCAAGTTTCACTGCCAGACGCCAATGGGAAGACCAGAAGGACCGTACAGGCTTACTGTCATCGTAGTTGAAGTTTCACCGGGACCCTCGGTGGATGTATTTCCTTCGATGGGGACCTTGAAATATCCGGGTGAAGATGGAGTGCCCGACGAGATTCGGTGGAGTGAAGTCGAAATTGAATGAGTTCAGCTGCTGTAAATTTCAGAAGTGATGTCACCGGGTGGAATATAAAAGATATGATGATCCAGGAGCATGAAAGCCGGATCACAGACTTGTTGACCCGCATTACTGTTCCGCGATTCAAAGGCACGTCAGAAAGATCCCGTGGAGACGAAGGACTTGGCAGTAGATGCCAGGCAGGTAAGATGTCAGAATGACAATACTTTGTGCATCAAGTTTAAACTACACCGAACAAATCTCAGGCGGGTATTGCAGGCGAAGTAGACTAAAGTCGTCGATTTGTCAGTTGACCAGTTATCAATCTAGAAACAACAGCATAATAAAATCAGCAGATGACACCGAGAGCAGCGGCAGCTAAATGCGCCAGCGTTCACTCTGTAAGGTGTACACTTTCACCTATGGTGATGAGAGAAGCAGTGGTTCTTATAGATCTATAATCTTTTTTCATTGATGTTCCGATTATTAGTATAATTTTTTTTGTCGATTTCTGGAATTGTTCAAAAATACTGATTCAGAAACCAACTGTTAACATCTCCCCAAAGTAGGCCTACTCCAGCGACGACCACATGCTTCTCAGCGCAATGCCACAGGAGTCTGTGTCACGAACAGTCTACGGTCACGAAGCAGACTTTGTTTTTGGGGCTAATAACGTCGGACATCGTCTTCATGTTCAAGGTGCATTTACATTACCCTTAGAAATGTGCAAAATCTAAAAAGCGGGGGAAAAAAAACTGGCAATGGAAAAACAGTCTGATATCTAGAAATTCGCTCTCAAATCTGCAGTAGGCCTATTAGTCACCGAAGCCAAGACTAATAAAGAGACTATTGGACTTCTGCAGTAGACCAGCTAGTGTACTTGTATTTTCGCGCATTGTGGAGCGCTTGCATCGATATCTGCATTTACAAATTTGCCGCATGCACAGCTCAGCTGACAGAGACAATTCGAATTTGTTTCCATTCTCATCGATGCATGAATACGGTCGAGATGTGATTGGCTGATGGCGCGTACAATGGTACCACAGCCGATCTGTGATTGGCTGATGTATACAATGGTACCAACCCACCTGCAGAAAAAAAAATTCGCACCAGTTTAGGTACTAGCTTGACTTGGGCCATACAAAATTATCAGCAATGTGCTAAGATTATTCTTACAAAGTTGAAAATTGAGAAACAAACAACAAATTAATTTCAAATCGATCAAGTTATTGCAAATTTCAGATATGAAATTAAATTGTCCATATATTTTATTTACAAATGTGTATAGTACAGTATCTCACAAAAGTGAGAACACCCCTCACATTTTGACTACTAATTGATCTTATCTTTTCAAGGGACGACGTTACAGAAATGAAGCTTGAATATATTCTAGAGTAGTCACCATACAATATGTGTAGCAGTATAGATTTACTACACTGTCCAAATAACTGAACAAACAGTCATTATTTCCAAAATGGGTGACTACAAAAGTGAGTACACACCTCAGTTGGTAATGGTCAACCAAGCAATGAAACGTGTCTTATTAATCATGTTCATGCTTTTATCTGTTTGTCTGGGCCACATGAGGTTGTGTATCATGTTGAAGGTTTAAATTGTGGTGCTTTGGGTGCAATGCTCTCATTCTGGTCACTGAATAGTCAACATGCCACCTCATGGGAAATAACACTCAGAGGATCTGAAAAAGAGAATTGTAGCTCTCCACAAACATGGTCTAAACTACAGGAAGATCTGTAAAACCATGAAACTGAGCTAGAGCACGGTGGCCAAGGTTATGCAGCGGTTTTCCAAGACTGGTACTACTCGGAACAGGCCTCATCAGGGTCGGCCGAAGAGGTTGAGTCCTCGTGCTCTCCGTCAGGTGCACGAGTTGACTTGAGAAAACAGACACAGGGGTGCTGGCAGCCTTGCTAACAAGGTTGCAGCAGTGGGAGAACAGCCTGTCAGTGCTCAGACCATATACTATGCACTGCACCAAGCCGGTCTGCATGGCCGTCAGCTAAAACAGAAGCCTCTTCTGAAGCTAGCCCACAAGAGAGCCCGAAAACAGTTTGCTGACAACAACCAGTCCGAGAACATGAACTAATGGAACCATAATCTGTGGTCCGGCGAGACTATGATAAACTTGTTCAGCTCAGATGGTGTCCAGCATGTGTGGCAGCACCCTGGTGAAGAGTGTGTGTACTGCCTACAGTCTAACATGGTGGTGGCAGCATCATGGTCTGTGGCTGCATGAGTGCTTCATTGATGGAATAATGGATTCCACCATGTACTGTTACATTCTGAAGCGGAACATGTTGCCCTTTAACGGAACTAGGCTGCTAGACAGTTTCCCAACATGATAACGATCCAAAACACAACTCCAAGATGACAGCTGCCTTCCTGAAGAAACTGAAGGTCAGGTTGATTGTGTAGCCAAGTATGTCTATAGACCTGAATCCCATTGAGCACCCGTGGGGCATCCTCAAGAGGAAGGTGGAGGAGCAGCAGGTGTCCAACATCCACCAGCTCCATGATGTTGCCATGGAGGAGTGGAGGAGGATCCCAGCAACAACCTGTGCAGCTCTGGTGAATTCCATGCCGAAGAGAATCAAGGCAGTGCTGGACAAAAATGGTTTTCACTTTAAATATTGACACTATGAACACAATTTGGCATGTTGACGGTGAGGTGTACTCACTTTAGTTGCCACCTTTTTTGGAAATAGCGACTGTTCAGATATTTGAACAGTTCAGTAAATCTACACTGCTACACATATTGTACAATGCTACTCTAGTATATGTTCAGGTTTCATTTCTGATGTTAACTGGTAGAGTGGCGAACAGCTTTAAAATCGTAAAGAAGTCTTCCCTTAAAGGAGAATTCCGGTGTGAAATTGACTTGGGGTGTATTGAAACATGATAACGAGTATTAACTTTTGTCGAATACCTCACCTCCGTACGCACGCAATATTTCAAAATGCACGGTTTTTTAAGCGAAGCTCCCAACAGGCTTACAATGGTAGTGAGTTGGGCATAGCGTTGCCATGCAAAGAAGTCATTTTTCACCATTAACAAGGCTCACCGTAGCTCCACCCTGCATTGGTAGAATTCCGAGGGCCCTGACATTTAAAACGAGGCACTGAGAACTTGCGCAGATAATTTATTAACAAAGACTGTTTATGCAAACAGTACCTTGAGGTAGTTTCCTGTCGCCTCCATCCTGAAAGTCACAATAAGTCGATTAACGAGCACGAACGAATAGGAAGGATGGGGGAACAGATTGGTTCAATTCTGCCTTCCGCTGGACTTTTTCCCGGCCTCAGTATTATCATCGTTCGGATTAAGATTAATACGAGTGTTAGACAAATCTCATTCTTCTGCGTCAAACTCAGTGAAACACTTTTCAGTATCGTCATTTGCACAGTCGCTCAAACCAGCTCCAAGAGAGAACATTGAGGGCAGCAAAGACCAGTCTCTTTGCAGGGTGGGTCCATGAGAACACTCCCGTATATACAAGAAACTTTTCGCACTAGCTAGATATATTAACGATCGTATCTAAAACAGGCGAAATATTGGTATCAAAATGACCGTAACTGCCATCCTTGCTAAGCCAGCAGACGTAACTTTTCCATAATAATTGAGTAGTTTAATAGTTAACGCTAGCTAGCTATTGATTATGTCATCTGCAGTGATGGCAATTTCAATGCTCAAGTTTGACCCGTTTCCAACACGTTCTGTGCACTGCGTGTTCGCTAGTTCACCAGCTAATAATAGCACAAAAATAAAAAGAGACCCGTGAATAATATCACACTGTGTGTTTGCTATATCTTGCTCCTTGCAATTATTAGCTATTTAGCTTGCGAACACACAGCGCACAGAAATGAACAGAGAGCCGCGAATAGTGGCATTTCACTACTTGGCGAGGTCAGCGTTGAACAGTTCAGGACTGAGGGAGACAATATGCTATAAGCAGCAACAGCTGTGGCAGTCTGCCAGTGTGGCCTGCCATGTTTGTTCCACTATAAAGCTAATTTCTCAGCTTTCACTGCGTTGACAAAGATATGACAGAGCCATGGAGAGAAATGCATCAACCTCATTGACTCCACCATTTCTTTTACAGCTGGGTTGAAGAAGAATTGACTCGGTCATGATGCAGCTGAAAAGTCACAATTCCTTGAACAATTACTTTCAGCTTCAAAGTCTTGTGTTTACATTTCAGCAGTTTTTCTCCATCTCTTCAGCAATTTACTCTTCCTCTCAGTTTCCAAGCACCTTCATTTTATAAGCCAACCTGTTCAACTTTTCTGGCTGAAGCGAGGACAAAAATTTTCTTCAGAAAATTTTGCCTTTTCTTGTTTAGACTTTTTTTCTCCGTAATGGCACATCAAAACTCTAAACTTTTTAAGCTTAGTGCTGCTATGTTTATTGCAGCAATTCATTACTGAGGAACCTTGTTTCCTTTTGTTTTCCCATTTGTAATACATTTTCACTGCAGCTACAGCCCAGAGTCTGTATTACTCATAGTGTTAAAGGAACCTCGTTTTCACTTTTGTTTTGTAGTGCAAAGGTTGTGCCTGCTGTTGAGCGGCAGGCATAATAAATACAACCAAGTCCATCCTTACACCTGAGTCCAGTCCTTATCTTCCAGTCCTCCATGCATCTGAACTGTGAACGCGGCACAACCATTACAAATTTGGTCTGCAATGGTACAATAAAGAGTATTTGTCCTCCACCCGCTTACCAATACTTTTAGACATCAATAATTATTAACTCTTCAAAAAAAACAAACCAAATTAACCCATATTTTACCAGGTAGTCCCATTGGGATCAGTGATCTCATCTTTTTCAAGGGAGACCAGGCCAAAATGGTAGCATAAGGGATTACAGACAACATAACAACAACAAGAAAACATACAATGTTCACACTGAGATGTGGATAACTTCAAGCACCGATGGTCACCCTCCTGTTGTGTTTGGTCAGATCTGACCGATTTACAAGTTTTCTCTCCAAAAAAAATGCAGTTAATTTCATCTGTTTGTCATAAGGTTTATACGACTTTATTCACACATGGCGTCTGAACGCATAAAATAAATTTGGATAATTTTTATTAAATTGTGTGTGTTTTACTGAACTTGTATACACCTGTGGTGTTCCTGGTCAAAATGACCGGTCATTAGAAATGAATGGGTAAGACCACAATTAGTGTTTAAAATCAAGTTCAAGCACATTCCCACACTCCTTTCCCACACCCCAACATGCAGGTGTCTTTGAGCATACAAACATTCACAAACACACACACACACACTCAAAAACACACGCACACACACACACTCACACTCTCAAATACATGCACTCCCAAACACACACACACATGCACACACTCTCAAACATGCACACACGTATACACACACACACATTCACACACACACACACACACACACACATTCACACATACACACACACACACACACATACACATACACATACACACACACACACACACACACACACACACACTCACAAACACACAGACACACACACACACACACACACACACACTCACACACGCACACATACTCAAATACACACACTCACACACACACACCTTCCATGGCAATCACTGATAAAAAAAAGTAGCAGAAACCAGTCTCTGTCTTGCCTCAAAAGAGAAACAGAGCTTATTTCTACAATAAAAACCCAAAATTCAATCTCAAATTTTTAAGCAGATTTTCAACCGGGGTTGAAAAGAAAGGCAGTCATCAATCCAGATACCGAGATATTTAAAACTGGAAACAACTTCTAACTTCTTTCCCCCTTCTAACTTCTTTCCCCCAGCATTAATAATATCGTCACTGCTTGCTGACTTCCGCCTAGAATTTGAGAAGTGCATTACTTTTGTTTTGTCAGCATTTAAAACCCACTTTAAATGTGACAGTTGAGCATGTATAATATTAAAAACATTCTGCAATTTGGTAAGAGCCTGTATAATGGTGGAACCAGCACAATAGATCACTGTATTATCTGCATAAAAATGAAAATTTGCACCTTCTACATTTTGTCCCAAATTATTAACAAAATTTGAAAATAACAGAGGACACAACACAGACCCCTGGGGTACTCCATTTCTAATATTTTACCAGTTAAAAGTGAGCCCATCAAATTGGATACATTGAGATCTTTCAGAGAGATAGTTTGCGACCATGCCACAGTTTGGTTAGATATTCCAATATTCGTTAATCTGTGTTTCAGAATAGAATGGTCAACAGTATCAAAAGCTTTGGTCAGGTCAATAAACAGAGCTGCGCAACTCTGTTTCTAATCCAATATGCCAATGATGTCATTGACTACTTTCTTAGTAGCAGTAATAGTGCCATGTTGCTTCCTGAAGCAAGACTGGTGACTACTTAGCAAGTCATTTTTGCATTAAAAATCTTTCAGCTGTTCACTTCCAAGCTCTTACAAGGATTTTGGCGAGAACGGTTAATTTAGAGATTGGCCTTTAGTTATTTAATGTGGTAGGGAGAGGGAGAGCATAGGCTGATTCCCATATTTTTGAAATCACATTAGTTGTTATTCTTTTTTTTATTATTCTATAAATTTGGCATCTCCAATCCCACCCGAATCCGGAATGCCCAATTGGGGAACTATGTACAAAGCTTGCTCGTATGCGACCCCTTGCTGCCAACTCAGGATAGTGAGACAATTCACGGCTCTCCTCCGAAGCACGTGCCTGTCTGCCACTGATTCTTATACACTCATTGGTTGAACCTTCGCAAGTTCAGAACTAGGGCGGAGGATACCCGGACATGAACCAACCCGGAGTCTTCCTGACGAGCGCCCGTCTGGCCAACAGAAGGCGCTGGAGCAACGAACAAAGCTGATATATTGTATACCCCAAATCTGGCAGTCCCTTCCCAATTTGAAACCCTGTAGCGCGATAGCCAATTATGCGCTACTCTGAAAAAGCTGCCGGTGGGTACGCCGGGGCTCGAACTCCCGACGTGGTGATCACATCTGCACTGCGGAGCAGTGCCTTAACCGTGTGAACCACCCTGCAGCTCCATTAGTTGTTAACTAAAGCAGCTAACTTTCGGTAAAATGGTTCAAAGTTGTCAGGACGTGCAGATTTTTTTTGTATCTAGCCTATACAAAGACATCTTTTTAAAGACACACTCGATACAACCTTTCGCTTAGCATTATTAACTGGATCTGACGGAGAGTGCCCAAAGCTCAAAAAGCAGTCCTGTAAAATCATCACTGATAGAAATCGCTGGACAAAAATCTATCACGTACGACGAAGAAAACCCTGAGTAAAGACAAAATGCAGGTTTGCTTGTAGCTGTTCAACAACAGTGCTGCTCAAACCTCTAGAGTACCACTTTTCCTATACATGTTTCAGACCTCTCTCTACTCCACCACAGGAGATTCAAATGAGCTGCTCATTATCAATCATGGAGAAGCATGATGATGAGCTTTGTGATGATGATGATCATCATGATGATTAGAATCAGCTGTGCTGGAGGATGGAGATAGCTAACACATGCAGGACAAGTGATACTCCCAGAGAGGAGTAAGGAGTACTGCTCTAAAAAAAATTCTTTATTCGTCACTCCATATTATAGCTAATTTTAGCGATTCAATTTATATTTGGGAAAAAAAAATGTAACAGTCAAATTTTAAAGATTAACTCCTGTTGGTCTCCACTTTCATCCAGAGACATGTCTCCTTTGCATGTTTCCCGGCAAGTGCAAAGTGCAATTTCTTCCCCGTCCGCATTTTGATCAATCATTTTTTTTCCATCATTCACTGTACACGTCTGTTGCTGCAAATTAAACAGCTGACGTCGTAGCAATGTAGTCTTCAACTGACTGCCTGCTTTGTCATCTACTCCAAGTAACTTTTGATGTAGCCATTTCCTGACCCCTATACTCGCTGTTTTTTTTTTTTTGTATATCTGTTGGCGAGAATTTGGGCTTTGGTTATTAATCGCGCTGAAAGCACTCGGCCCGAAGGCCCAATATTTTTTCATTCCTGTTTTTTTTTCGCTCTTCCACTTAGAAGTTGGTCCACTGTTAAAAATCTGACAAAGCTGAAGCCAGATTGTGTCAGTGCTGTGTCTAAAATAACATTTTACTGAACAACCTGTCAAGAAGAAATGCACTTTCAAAGTCACACGCCAAGTCATTTGCATTGCATACCCGCATACTGACAGGTTTTCATTTTGCCATTGTTCACTCAGAGCAGAGCCTCATTTTCATAGACCAGTGTTTCCTAAACCTTGTTAATCACCCCCCAAAAGCACATTGATGACAACCTGATGAATCACCAATCCTGGAGCAGGGAGAGATCTAAAACTTGCAGGACAGGTAGGCCTCCAAGAGAGGTTTGGGAAACACTGTCATAGACCTTTCCTCTTCTTCTTTGGTTTTTTCATCAGTTCCTAATTGGTCATTTCCTATAATTCACATTTTATTATGAAACCCCGATCCTTCAACAAACCTAAAAAAGTTTTTTCCTATACTGCCTGGATCCTTTCCCAAATATTTACACCAAATCCCATCCCTGTCCAATTTCTGAGATCCCATCCTACTGCCCCTTCCCTCTCATCCTTGTATTTCGCACCGCACATTTAAGCACGATCATGCTACGTTCTTTAAATTTACGTACATGTGTCATAAGCGGGACTATTCCCTTCCCTCATCAGATAGTGCAGTGTAATCTGGCCTTAATCTTGAGAATATCATTTATTTCTAATGGTTTATAAACACTGGCCTCTTAAACTTGTTCTAACTTCTGGCCTTCATGCCGTATCTTTGCACCTCCTCTCTTGCCGAATCTCAGTTCTTTGAATCGCCACTTCTCCTTCCCCTGTCCCGTTCTTTATGGTTACAATCACTTTTTAAGGAGCTTTAAAGGATTTACTCTGCGTAGTCACTGGCTTCCATTACCTCATGCGTAAAAATCCACCAAAATTTGACATGAATGCCTAATCTGTGGCCACATTGTCAATAAGTGTTATCAGCTGACTTTCTTGAAATGAAGCTTGTGAGCACTGTTGACGAGTCCGAACATTTCACCCTACGTTCTGGTCTCACTTCTGCCACCCACTGTTATTCCCTTATTATTGCAGTTACTGTACATTATAGTAGGGATTCCTTGCATAGCCAATTGATAAACAAAAATGGCCATTACCTACATTCTCTTTTCATTGGCAGAATATTGAAGTCTATCTTAATCCGTGAAATACCCGTAGTGGAGCATGACTGTTTCGAATTGATTTCAACATTCTTTGGTCAACATTCCTTTGCTTCAACGCAGGCTCATTCAGCAGTTTCTTACTTCAACAAACACCTGACTGTAACGGCCAGATTTCTGGCATACTTTCTTTAAGAAAATTGTCTAGGAAGAGAATGAGGAAGTTAGGCAATGTTTAGAAAATTACTGAAGGAATTACAACCCTGCTCAGGGGAAAAAAGAAGCAGAATGGAAATGAAATGCCCAAAAAACAGAGAGCAGTGATCTCGAAATTTATTTTGAATTGCATTTTATTTCAGACAGTGTGAAAACAACGGGCTCCATTTTCAATCCTTCATAAATGTAATACCACGCGGCGTTATGCTCAATTTTTTCTGTTGCAAAATGCCATATTTATTGCCTTTGCTCAGTTTGATAGTTTTCTGCACTATAATTAAGGCGTTTGCATCTAAAGGGGTTGGACGGCACCAAATGAGGTGTGTCCATGCACAAAGCTGGCACCAAGTTTCCTGTCACACGCCTCATTTGTGTTTTAACCCACCCACCTAAACCACCTTTAAACACTAACGCTGTCACTGTCTGGTACTTTTATGGGACTGCATGGCAGATAGCGGAGCTGTTTGCAAATAAACGCACATTGTTACCCTCCCAGTTTAATTGTTGTTGTTTACCATATAATGCCTACAAAATTGTGGTGGGGTCTGATGGGAAGGGAAGTGTGAAGGGGCATTTTTTTTCCCAGGTGAATACATCTTTTGTGCAACCATCATGCACAACTTAGCAACCACCCTGTACACTCTGCACACTATCAAACATTGAAAAACACCCAGTCAGCCACCCAGAAACACCATAGCAACCACCCTGCACTCACCAGCAACCATAAATCTCAGTAGGTTGTACTCATTTATTTGTACAATGCCTTTGTCAGACCACACTTGTGTGCAGTGCTGTGGACCATACAACAAGGAAGGTATAAAGGCTTTAGAAAAGGTTTACAGAAGGGCCACACATTGAATTCCTGGTGTAGAAAATATAAGCCAAGAGGGCAGACTGAAGAATCTTAATCTCTAGCTTTAGTAAAAGGAGATTTGGGGTGATCTGATTGCCATCTTAAAATATGTAAAAAGGATTAACAAAGTCAACTGTACAGGACTATTTTAGCTAAGTTCTGTTTGCAAAAGTCTGGGTCACAAATGGAGGTTCACCAAGGGTAAATTCAGCTGATGTTTGGAAATATTTCTTCACGCAAAGAGTGATCACAGTGTAGAATAGCTTGCCCAGACATACCTTATGGGCAGACACTTGGGGAGTTTAAAAGACCAGCCTTGATACAGTGCTAGAGATGATCTAGTCCTTTAGTATCTGAAGCTTTAGGTTTACTTTAGTGATAGGAAAAAGATGAGCCAAGATGGGCTGAATGGTCTGTTCTCGACACTCATGTTATATTATTTGAACAGTCTGAGGTCTCCATTGCCATATTTTCCACTTTATAATCCTCAGCATGAATTACATGTGAGACAGGTTTAGGCTGCAGGCAGGCCATTTTAGGACCTGCATTCTTTGACTGCCTAAGCCATACTGTTGTAAGAGCTGCAGAGTGTGATTTGGCCTTATCCCACTGAAATAAGTAGGTTAATCCAAGAAAAAGAAGAAATTTGGAGGACAGCGTTGTTTCAAGATGTGTTTGTACCAAGTGCTAGTCGCACTTAAGACCCCTCGGCTGCGAGCATACAGTAACCCAGGAAATTTTGCGGACTGTTTAATTTTTTGCGGATTTTGCGGGAGGCTGAGTGGCCAAATGGAGAATCGAAACGTGCCGATTTTCAATAGTGAAATTCTCACGATGATGCCCAATCTGCACAGCAAATTTGAAAAGTTTCCGCCCAATAATAAACGAGCTAGAGCATTAACGTTGAACGGATAGACGGACGGACGGACGGACGGACAGACACCACAGGGGATGACAATACCCCGTCAGGTTAAAATCCATTTAAAAGATGGACAGGCCACAGCACTCCTTTTTCACTTTGCTTTGGTCCATTTCAAATGAGCTCAAATACAGAGAAGTTGACGGTGCTTCTGGATGGGGTTAAGCTACATCTTTCCACCTTCCTCTTCAGTTAGTACTTGTGTTGTGTTCAGTGAAACAGGGGTTATGAAATATTTTTGGGCTTATGTGGATAATCCTGTCTATTACAGAAGCACTTTCAGTCTTAATTCGTCCATTCTTTGCGGGTTGTGCATATCTAATATACGTATTCAGCCTCATCCTCGTCATGCAGAGATTGCTCCAATTTCTCTATACTTGATAAGTTGAAACTTTACATATTTGTGCTGTTTCCAAATAATACAGGTAAAACAGAATTTAAAAAAATTGCTGGTTTCATTTACATTTTATTTATTGTCACAATCCTTGTGGAATTAAGGTTGTTGTATTTTCATGAATTGTAGTTCAATTTAACTGTCATGTAATCATATATGTAAGATCATTTTAACAAATAACAATTAAATAACAAAATTTTACCCCTTTGCAGCTGGTCTCCTAAAACACCCATCTAATGGCTCAGACCACAAAGATATTGTTCACTTTGGACCCTGAAGCCGTACAAACGCTAAAAAATGGAATCAACTTTAAGAAAAATCCAGAAGATGGAAAGTGTTATATCATCTATAAGGATGAACACGGGATGAAGGCATGCAAGAATCAGTGTAAACACCAAGGAGGACTGTTCATCAAAGACATAGAGGATCTGGATGGAAAGTAAGTTATAGTTTGTGATAATTATTGGCTGCCAACCACTTTTTCTCTTTCTCCCTAATACTACTAACCAGTGTCAGTTCAATGCGAGACTGGCAACAGAATTTAAATTAAAGGGGACCTAGATATGAAGGGTTGATGGCTTCTATTTGTTTTCAAGAAGAACCAGTTACTAGCTCGCTTGGCGTTTCCGATTTCTGTCAATGTTTAAACTGATTTCCAAATGTAACATCAGTTAAATTTGTATGATTTGGCAGTCAGTGTAGTTAGCTAGTTAGGTAGCCAAGTGCCCTCTTTACACTACTTACTGAATTGATATTGAAGCATTACCTTTCCATAATCATTAGCTATGTGGTGTACTAGCCAAGCACTATATTGACGGCAAATTTCGAAACCTTTGCTCGTTTAGCTAATGTACAAGACACAATGATAGCAAGAAATAGAATGGGTGATCATTTTAATGCAATTCAGTTCGGGACTATAGCGCCACGATTCACAATAAATGGAATGCTAGCCAACGGCTGCTACTTTATAGATGCTAGCCAAAAATAATTCTTAACGCGGGGCTCCCAACTCTCACGTATTTGGCATGAGAATTAGTGGCATATTCAAGTTCCCCAGCTGTAGTCAGCAATTATTCGATCGTCGCAATGCATGTTTCACGATCGTTCAAATTGTTTACATGAAATAAGACCATTTGAAACATTTTATTAAAGTTTTGAAAATTTTATTAAAATTTCATTGCTTTCAACCCCCGAGTAAAGAAGCAGTTCAGAGTTATAATTGATTTCTATGTTACCAGTGGTGAAATCCACTGTAACGCATGTGAAACTGATAAACCTCCATGCACAAGGACTTCCAATTTTGCCTGAGAATCTCTCACAAATGCGCTGATTGAATAATTGCTGACAACAGCACGGGAACGCGAATATGCCACTTAAACTCAAGCCGAATGCGTGAAAGTTGGCAACACTGTTTACGTAAGAGACTTAATTTCGAGTGTGGCTGAAACTTTTATGGTGACTGCATGTCACACTATTTTGTAAATGTAACCACCTTCCTTGCTTAGCCTGCAAACATTACCTTTTGTGGGGAGAAAAATATTCTTAAATACTCTAAAATCAAGGTATTACTGAACTTCAGATGAACCCAAGGTTTGGGAGGCTCATATGTGGTCTTCGAGCATCCCTGGAGGCTTAAAATGAATTTACTCAATGATGTAATGGCAAACTTGTTACTAAGGGTGGAGGGTTGCTATATAACAATGTTCCAATCAGAATTAAAAATGTTGGAGAAGGTAGAAGGAGTCACGCTTAATCCCACCTGAGGAAATGTACCAAAAGGCCAATAAATATGAGCGTTCAGACAATTTGTGGTCAGTTGGAGTGGGGTGATTGATGAAGAATGAATGCTGGTGGTTTGCACCGACCAGCCTGGGTTTTTGTGCTTCACCTGGATTGACTTTCACTAAACCCAGTCGCATCAGACTCTTGAGAATGTGTTTATTTTTTGGCGATAGATTTAGAAGGGTCAGCGGAACACTTTGTCCACTTGCTGGAACAAAGTTTTGTTTTCCTATGACACTCTCCATTCTCATTGTGTGGTTTATTATCTAACTTAGGTAGCCACTTATTCAGTAGCACGTCCAAGAGATTATAACTTGGAAAAAAAAAAAAGGTCCCCTTTAAGCCTTATGGGCGATCTTTTAAGGATACCAGGGCATGGTCTAAAGTGCATGGCATAAGCGTATTTAGAGCGTGTCAAATTTTGCTAGTTTAATGGTGAATAATTACAGGTCGAAGTAGGGTGCATTGTTCAAGGCGGTTAATATTTATACTCTCAATTTATCGCAGGTAGGCTTATGAGGAAAGGCAAATGAACGTACACCAGTGAGCCAATCCTTAAAAACCCTTAGGGCTATGAAGCAGTTATATTAATAGGAAAACATTAACCTTTCCAAAAATTAAGCCTGTGACCAGAAAAAGGGTGACATGCATCTAATATTGAAACTTTTAGGAGAATAGCTGTAATGGCTGGTTAGAGTGGAGTATCAGATGCCGCGGCAGGCGAAGCTGCACCAAGCAGCGAGTCGACGCATCTGAAAGTGATTGGACGAAAAAAGAGGAAAGGAGCTCGCGTTTCTGAATGAAACGACAGGCTTAAGTTCCAGAAACGTTGCAAGCAACCAGATAGAAAAGAAATCTCAATAAAAGAGAAAACTAACAAGGCACCCAACAACAGTGCCAAATAACCTAAAGAAGCTAAGCTTCCCAGAAACAAAGAATTGATATATATAAATATCGGCAAAACCCTGACGAGAAATATATTGAGCCGAAGTGAGCAAAAATTAATTAATTGCATCATTTTTCTTTTAGTAAACATTGAAAACGACCCAAACATCTCACAAGGGTAAATAAAGTAAATATTCAGGTTTCCAAGAGGTCAAATATGGAAATTTCCAAAAGACACATATCACACATATGTTATGAAGCTTTTTTTCCACAGAGAGTGGCCACAGAGTTAAATAGCTCAACAGATGATGTCATAGTTTCAGACATTGTGGGGATTCTAAAGTCACTTGTTGCGCTTCTTTCCCAAAACAGAGTAGTGCGCTGTACAAAACATTACTGGAAACTGGACGTGTCGACCATGAATTATGTGAATCCTCCAGACAGCTTTCAGCAGAATGAGCTTGGTAATATAGCCTTTGCTTAATTCATGTGCATGAAAACCATAATAATATGCTGAAAAAAAAACGTCAAAGTACTGGATTGTTTTGCTGACTGATCTGATTGTTTGATTGGCTGAGTGATCAATCTGTTTAGCTTGAATACAGTTAGTCCATTTCATGTGCTACTAAACTGCTCCCAATTAACTTTTTGCTTGTACAGGAGTTGTCTGGAATGATGAAAGTCTAGACATAGTGGAGCTAAGTCCTCCAGATCCTTGGCTAATTGATCCTAAAGTCCGAGAGGAACTGGAAGTTGGAGAAGTGACGGTGAGTGAGTATTCAAGAAAGAAACATCAAATATACTATGATATGCAAAACAATGTATTTGGGAAAAAAGGGGGATTTGTGCAAATGCTCTGGCTTATGAATTTTAGAAATCCAGTTAGGAGAACTTGCCCATTTTTTAGATTTAATGGATAAATTCCATTCTTTTTGTTCGGCTTAATTTATTCCAATGAGCTTGTATTGGCCAAATATAAACAGCGTCATGGGGAATGGATATCCATCCATGCATCTTCCACTCAATCCAGGGCCAGGTCGTGGGGGTAGCAGTCTAAGCAAAGATGCCTAGACTTCCCTCTCCCTGGACACTTCCTCCAGTTCTCCCGGGGGTATCCCGAGGCAATCCCAGGCCAGCCGAGCGACATAGTCCCTCCAGCGTGTCCTGGGTCTTCCCCGGGGCCTCCTCCCGGTGGGGCATGCCCGGAACACCTTGCTAGGAAAGCGTCCAGGGGGCATCCGATATAGATGCCCGAGCCACCCCAGCTGGCTCCTCTCAACGTGAAGGAGCAGCGGCTCTACTCTGAGCTCCTCCCGGGTGACAGAGCTCCTCACCTCATCTCAAAGGGAGCAGCTCGCCACCCTGCGGAGGAAACCCATTTCAGCCGCTTGTATCTGAGTTCTCGTTCTTTCGGTCATGACCCAAAGTTCCTGACCACAGGTGAGGGTAGGAATGTAGATTGACTGGTTAATTGAGAGCGTCGCCTTTCGGCTCAGCTCCTTCTTCACCACAACAGATCGGTGCAATGACCGCATTACTGCTGCCGCTGCATCGATCCATCTGTCAATCTCACACTCCATCTTTCCCCTACTCTAGAATTTCGCCTTGAAATTCTGTCCATAAAAGCAATGCACAGAACCGGTGACAAAGAATAGCCCTGCCGGAGTCCAACATGCACCGGAAACAGGTCTGGCTTACTGCCGGCAATGCGAACCAAGCTCCTGCTCCGGTCATACAGAGACCGCACGGCCCTTACTAAAGGGCCACGGACTCCATTCTCCCAAAGCACCTCCCACAGAATGCCACGAGGGACACGGTCGAATGCCTTCTCCAAGTCCACAAAACACATGTGAACTGGTTGGGCAAACTCCCATGAACCCTAAAGCACCCTGCGGAGGGTATAAAGCTGGTCCAGTGTTCCACGACCGGGACGAAAACCGCATTGTTCCTCCTGAATCCGAGGTTCGACTATCGGCCGAATTCTTATCTCCACCACCCTGGAATAGACTTTACCCGGGAGGCTAAGGAGTGTGATCCCCCTATAGTTGGAACACACCCTCCGGTCACCCTTCTTAAAAAGAGGGACCACCACCCCGGTCTGCCAGTCCAGGGGCACTGTCCCCGACTGCCATGCGATGCTGCAAAGGCGTGTCAACCAAGACGCCCCTACAACATCCAGGGACTTGAGTTACTCAGGGCGGATCTCATCCACCCCCGGTGCCTTGCCACTAAGGAGCTTCAGAACTACCTCAGTGACTTCAGCCCGAGTGATGGATGAATCAGCCTCTGGGTCCCCAGCCTCTGCTTCCTCTATGGAAGGCATGTCAGTGGGATTGAGGAGATCCTAGAAGTATTCCTTCCACCGGCCGACAATATCCCCAGTCAAAGTCAACAGCTCCTCACCTCCACAGTAAACAGTGTTGGCAGGGCACTGCTTTCCCCGAATTTCTTCAGGACTGATCGATAATCCTCCTCCATGGCCTCCTCGAACTTTTCCCATACCCAAGTTTTTTTTCCACCATCGCCCGGGCTGCAGCACGCCTAGCCTGCCGGTACCGGTCAGCTGCCTCAGGAGTCCCATGAGCTAACCAAGCTCGATAGGACTTCTCCTTCAGCTTGACAGCATCCCTAACTTCAGGTGTCCACCATCGGGTTCGGGGATTGCCGCCACGACAGGCGCTGGATACCTTACAGCCACAGCTCCAAACGGCCGCATCAACAATGGAGGTGGAGAAAATGGTCCATTCAGACTTAATGTCTCCAACCTCCCTTGGGATGTGGTCAAAGCTCTCCCGGAGCTTTGAAAACCCCTCTGACACAGGGTTCTGCCAGACGTTCCCAACAGACTCTCACAACACGTTTGGGCCTGCCAAGTCTGTCCAGCTTCCTCCTCCGCCAGTGGAACCAACTCACAACCAGGTGGTGATCAGTGGACAGCTCAGCCCCTCTCTTCACCCGAGTGTCCAAGACATACGGCCGAAGGTCAGATGACACTACCACAAAGTTGATCATTGACCTCCGACCTCTGGCGTCCTCGTGCCACGTGCACTGATGGACGCCCTTATGTTTGAACATGGCAAATCCATGACCCCTGATCTTAGGAAAGAAAACATATTTTTCCCTGGTTTGGTTCTCCACAGTGATTTGGACCTGTATGTCGCACCCCAATCTTATTGCACTCAATTTTGCAATCAATGAATTTGCATGAGGTTGTCGAGGCTAGGTTTTAGGTTTCAGCCCTACTGCCAAATGTGCCAACTTAGAAATGAGATGCTCAAATTACATCATAAACCGTAGGACAACTTGAGCTAAATTGGCTAATTCCTTCTTCAGATCACCTACCTGACGCACGCATGTATGGAACTCAAGCTCGGAGATAAGCGGATGATGTTTGACCCCTGGCTAACTGGGCCAGCCTTTGCTAGGGGATGGTGGCTCCTCCACGAACCCCCAGCAGATGCCTTCGACCGACTTTGCAATGTCGATCTGATCTACGTCAGCCACATGCACTCGGATCACCTGAGGTACTGCGTAGCTGTGTGAAGTCAAACCATTCTAAATAAGACCCTTGTAGATGATTTGGTCCCACTAACAGAAAACACCAAAAAGTGACAGACCAAAACATACCCGATTGCCAGACCAAAGAATGAAAATTAAATTCTAGACTTTATTTCAGAATTTCAATTAGCCAACTCATGAGTACAGTTACTTCCTGTATTAACTGACAGAAGTAATGATATTTTTGAATGCAATCCTTGGCAAAAATGGCATCCATGGAAAAGCAGCAAGACAAAAACCACTGCTGACCAAAAAAATAAATAAATGAAAAAAAAACACACACACACAATGGCTTGTCTCACATTTGTTATTGAACATCTTGATGACCCCCCCCCCCCCCCCCTTATAATCCATGGATAGAGGATCTTTTTGGAAGTCCTTGACTGATGATTTTTTTTTATTTGTGTTTTGAATCATGAAACTTGAAACATGGCACTTAGCCAGGTAACAGCTCATTACATTTGCTGAATAAAGTATGCCTTCTTTCATAGGTATAATATGTGTGACATAAAGCCTAAAACTCTCCAATCATTTCAAGAAAAACGGTCCTGTTGCATAACAGAAAACGTGAAATGTATAATAATTACATTTTAATGAACTCTTTTAGTTTTTTAAAACTTCACTTTTGTTGTCTTCTGATTTTGGCATTTCTGGGGGAAAAAAAAAAAAAAAAATGTGATGTTAAAATGTGCTTTTTCACGTATTTTCTAGTTACCCAACCCTAAAAACTCTTGCAGAGAGGCGTCCTGATATGCCGATATATGTAGGGGACACGTCAAGGCCAGTGTTCTGGTAAGTAGGATCCTTCTTATCTTTTATCTTATCCATTGGTTTAGCTCGTTACGCATGTCTCACTTGCTTTCCTGAACGTCCCGGCATCATTGCTGAAGTCAGGTACCATGACTCAATAACATAATGACATCTGAGCTGATTCCAAATATTGTATGCCTTTGAAAATATGCATATTATCAAAATATTTCAAAACATTTTAATGTTTGCATTCACTGCATGATTGTTCTTGTTTGTTTTGGTTTTTTTTTTTTTCTCATTGCTGCTGCATGAATAACAGTATAAAAAAATTACCGTATTCCTGTAAGACTTCGTTGTTTTAACGGTCTCAATGAAAACTCAATTGAAGGTACTTGAACAGGAGCGGGGTGAAGCTGACCAATGTCAACGTAATTGAATTTGGGGTGTGGCACAATGTAAGTGCTCGGTACTTTCAGAAATTGTTCAGTCCCTTCAACATTTGCATGTTTTTTTCCTGTAAAACATTACATTTCCAATGTGCTGATAAACTGTAATTTGCCCTTCACCACCGTACCAAATTTGCGTTGCGAAAAATGTTAACAATTTTACTTCAACGATAAAAGGCATACATAGATCAGCCGCATCACTAAAGCCTCTTGCCTAATGTTGTGTAGGACCGCTTGATCGGCAATAATATCAACGTCAAACTGACTTCCATTTGAATTTTGGATTTCCCTGAGGAAATATTCTTTAATATCAAACTCTCTTCACTAGTTTGTCTAATCATTCTAATCATTCATTCGTGAGTGGTTTTAATGGCTAGGCTCATCAGCGAACATTTCCTAGCTACGTTATTAGCTACACCGGACAAATATCAAACAGAACTTACTTTCGCCTCCAGAACAGCCTGAATTGTACAACCCCAATTGCGAAATAGTTGGGACAAAGTGTACATTGTGAATAAAATCAAAACGCAATGACTTTCAAGTCACACCAGCCAGTATTTTATTCACAGTAGAGCAGAGATAACATAGCAAATGTTGAAACTGAGAAATTTTACAAATTAAACCACAAAATGAGCTCATTTCAAATTTGATGGCTGCTACAAGTCTCAAAAGAGTTGGGACAGGGGCCTGTTGAGCATGGTGTAGCATCCCCTCTACTTTCTAACACAGAGTGGAGGCATCTTGGCATTGAGGAGACAAGTTTCTTGAGTTTAGCCATTGGAATTTGATCGCACTCTTATGTAACACAGGCTTTCAGCTGCTGGAGAGTTTTGGGTCTCCTTTGACGGACTTTTCGTTTAATTATGCGTCAAATGTTCTCAATCAGTGAAAGATCAGGACTGCAGGCAGGCTAGTTCAGCACATGAACGCTTCTACTATGAGGACATGTTGTTGTAAGAGCTGCACTATGTTGTTTTGCATTGTCCTGCTGACATACACAAGGCCTTTCCTGGAATAGGTGTCATCTGGAGGGGAGCATATGTTGCTCTAAAACCTTTATATGCCTTTCAGCATTCATGGTGCTTTTTAAAACATGCAAGTGTCCCACACCATATGCACTAATGCATCCCCATATCATCAGAGTTGCTGGCTTTTGAACTGAACACTAATAACAGGAGGAGTGGTCTTTCTCCTCTTTAGCCCGGAGGACACGACACCCATGATTTCCAACAAGAATGTCAAATTTGGACTCGTCTGACCACTGGACGCTTTGCCACTTTGCTCCAGTCCATTTTAAATGAACCTTGGTCCACAGAACATGGCGGTGCTTCTAGATCATGCTCAACAATGGCTTCCTTTCTGCATCATAGAGATTCAGGTGGCATCTGTGGATGGCACAGCAGACTGTGTTTACAGACATTTGTTTCATGAAGTATTCCTGTGCCCATTTAGTGATGTCAATGACAGAATCATGCCGGTGAGAGATGCAGTGGCGTCTGAGGGCCCGAAGATCACGGGCATCCAGTAAAGGTCTTCGGCCTTGTCCTTTACGCTCAGAGATTTTTCCAGTTTCTCTGAATCTTTTGATGATGTTATGCACTGTTGATAAAGAGGCCTTCAAAGCCTTTGCAATTAGACGTTGAGGAACATTGTTTTTAATGTATTCCACAATTTTTTTTACGCAAGCCTTCACAGGTTGGAGAGCCTCGGGCCATCTTTACTTCTGAGAGACTCAGCCTCAACCTCTCTAAGACATCCCTTTTATAGCCAATCATGTCACACACTTGATACCAGTTTATGTAATTACTTGCTAAGTGTTCTCTCAGCTGATTCACTTGTATATGAATTGATTTTTCTGTCCTTTTTTGCCTGTGTTCCAACTTTTTTGAGACCAGTTGTGGCCCAATAATTTGGAATGAGCTCATTATGTGGATAAAAATGTAAAATGTATCACTTTCAACATTTGAAATGTTATCCATGTTCTACTGTAAATTACAAATTGGCTCATGTGATCTGAATGTCATTGCATTTTGATTTTATTCACAATTTACACGTCATCCCAACTATTTCGGAATTGGGGTTGTAGTTCGCATGTCGGGTTTCTGTTTTTAAATATGGCTGGGAAAAGGAATACTAATACTTAATTTTTTACTGTCTCATAAATATTTCATTTTGACACTACAGGTCACCAATTCTACACCGATAAAACAAAAATCAAGTAGAATGAATTATAATAACTAGAAAAGCACTCAGAGAGCGCAGAACCTCCGACAGGGGGCAGCAAAGCCAAAAGCACGGCGATTGGAACTCTGGCCCATTGGAAAGACTTGAAATCTTGAACTTTGGCGTATATCTCAGCAGTACTTTGGCCTAGATATGCCAAAATGTAATCACCTCTTCCTTGAGTTAATACCCACCTACCCTGAAAATTTCGTCAAAATCCGGCCATAAGTTTTTGAGTTATGTTTTACACAAACAAACCAACAAACAAACAAACCAACAAATAAACGGCACCAAAAACATATACCTCCTCGGCGGACATTAAAAACATATATCTCCTCGGCGGAGGTTAATAATGGCATTTTGCAACTCCAGTGCCATTGCAACTGTTTTGCAATACAAAATGAGAACTGGCCAATGAGAGTGAAAACTTTACAAAGACAGTTTAAATTCAGACTAAGCCTAATTTATGTATTGAAACGAAAAAAAAAAAAAAAACCTTGTCTGCACAGCATTGCTTGATTTTAGATATCGAAGCATCCAAATGAAGAGGCATTGGTTTTGCTCCAACCCTTCGCAATGCAAATTGTTCGGTGTGACAGGCAAATTTGCGCTGTATCTGGTTTTGCATTTCACTACTGGTGCCCTGTTATTTGCCCTTCAGCTTCCCATGTTGATATAAGGAGCGTTTAGTCTTTGCGTCTTGCGGATGCAAATGCCAGTGTGTGCACGTTAGTGCCAGGAGCGCAGGAGTGCAATGACAACAGTTCCTCATCATCTCTTAGGTTGATCAACACTTGCGGTTTATGATTCTGATGGATGGAGTGCACCCCGAAATGGACACCTGCATAATTGTGGAATATAAAGGTACCAGTGTGTTTGTAGCGGTGTAGTGTTTGCCTCTCTCTCTCCTCCCTCCGAGTGAGTGGTCCGAGTTGAGTGACGGGCGTTAATTGTGGGGCGGGCCCAGGCTCACACGCATTTCGGTAGTTTGACGTTACCTGACAGCACGGCTTCCGTATCTCGCCCTTTGTTGGAGGAGCGAACTTCCGCGTGTTGGTGGCGAATGTGGCTGGTCGAAGGAGGGCCCGGGCGGGGAATTGAACCCCAGACTCCCGGGTAAGAGTCAAATGCGCTGAGCCAGGCTCTTTGGCGATGTGGCCAGCACGTGCAACCCTTCTCCAGGAGCTTGGGGTTCAATTCCCCGCCCAGGCTCGCCTTCGACCTGCCACACGTTGAACGAATAATCACATTTATTCAGCCGACGCTTTTATCCAAAATAAATTGGCTCTGGATTCTGGATGAGCTGCAGAAACTTACGGCATTCTACGTACATTCTAGGCATTTCCTAGTAAGTTTTATGCACCTACAGAGCAAATAACTAGCTAACCATTTATTTGGGTGCTCTCAAAACATATTTTTTTCATCTAGGTTCCAAGTAGGTTTCCACACACACTACAGGCCAAAAGTCTCGGACCACCCTCAGATTTTAAGAAACAATGACAATGACCCCAAACATTTTTCAAAGCTTTGCCAGAATTACATTCATTCAAATGGGGACCATAATGTCTTAGGAAACATGATTTGGCCACCACAGTCTCCAGACCTTTCTCCTATTGAACTGGCATGGGATGAACTTAGTAGGCAAGTCCGGTGCTCCAGCCCTTTCAACGAACATGAAATTCGCATGGGATTCACTGCCGGCGGCGTACTTTCAGGAACAGTTGCATCGCATGCCAAGAATTTGTGACGTGGTGATCAAGGCTAAGGGTGGCTATTTCAATGAATCTAAAGTCTGAGCGAAGTCTCTCAAAAAAGCTTTGTTCAGCCTGAATCCTTGCTGGAAATGTGACTGTATGACGTATTGAAACTGTCTTGGCCCCTACAATTACAATTAACTGAATTGAAATGCAGAACACAGTGTTTTGTTTTGATTTGATGTTTTTTAAAAACCTGAGGGCGGCTCCAAACTTTTGGCCTGTACTGTACTTACTAAGTAAGAACTAAGTGCATCCACGATAGGACCAGGCAGGGGTGGCACATGCCATCTCACTGGTTTCAATAAAATTTGCCCAGTTTGAAGGAGTCCCTCTAAAACTACTTCAGGCCAAGTCTAAGGAAATTTGGTCAAAACTGGGGGGAGCTGGCCACCCACTTTGGTTTTTTCGCGAAAATGCCAAAAAAAAAAAAAAAAAAATCACTCAAAAAATAGAACAAATCTGCGACGTTCTGTTGCAAAAAGAAATTATTCAAATCATTTGATATTTTGTTGGAATATTGTTCTGCCCTTTGACTATTGCTTGCCAACATTTCATATTCCTGCGATCAACACCTGTAAATCAAGGACTGCAAATCAAAACCCGCCCTCTAGGCCAACAGTGAAACTGGCAAAAGACACAGATTTCAAGCCCATATCTCTCTAATGCCGGAGTGGTAGATCAGGAAACCGAGTACATCACCATAACGTTGAGACTTTATACTACCGATATTTGCAATAAAATCTTTGGGCACTTGTTAAAATATTCCAAAGTAGCCACGCGACTATTGGCGCCACCACGGGGTATCCGCATCATTTTTTTTTTTCAACTACAGCTCTCCCAACACGCAATTATGATGCGACAACAGGCAGAACATGCATCAAAAAGGTTACAAACGATTAGATTTATTAATATTAAAACAATTTAACTATTTCCTTCTTTGTTTAAACCATTGAAATAAGATTTTTGGGCCTGGAACGTATCAGTAAATTGGTAAAGGACTAGTTCATCCCTCTAATACTTTATACAATTCAAATTCAATCACAGATAACATAAAGGTGAGACTTTATTCTACCAATATCTGTGATAAAATATTTGGGCACTCATTAAAATATTCTCAAAAGTCACGCAAACACTGGCGCCATCACAGGGTACCCGGGTCATTTTTTCGATCATAACACCAGCCTGTGTTAATGACAAAGCAACTAACAGAAAATGCAACCGACTGATTACAAAAAGTTACATTCGTTAAGAACCATGTACACGCCGTTTGTTTGTTTTTATTCATTTAAATAAGATTCCTTGCCCCAGTGAGTGAATCTACTGAATATAAGCCATAATTGAAAATCGGTTTACTCAAATCAGTAAATTATGTCGGTACGTGTTTTTGGACAAACAATGAACAGCAAACAGTGGGACATAAAGACGAGCGTTTGAGTGATGAACTATCCTGGACACTTGCATAATTTGTAATTCGATAGGTTCGTCAGGTCTCGTGCAAATGGTAAAGCTTTGAGCTTTAAACTTTTCATGCATGGAGGTCACTACATTGTACAGCTGTTTAAAAGTGTTTTTTTTTTCTGTATACATGCCTGTAATTTTGGGCACTGCTGCATATAGTCCACTCTAGTGGAAGCTATTGCACCGTCCCATATAAAAAAAATCCCATTGGCAGGTCATTGCAATGGGGAAAAAGTAGTCATTTATGGAATAAAGATTTTTTTTTCAAACCTTGTTTTACATCCCTAAAAATGTATGAAAGCACTTCGTAAAAAAATCCTGACTGAGTTTATCATAATTCATGCATGAGAGGGTTTGTTTGCAGTGGCGTCCCTGGAAGTGATAACTGGTGGGGCCCGGACCATGCCTTCGCGTCAGTGATTGTTCCTGGCTTGAACTCAGTTATTTTCCGTTATTAACACGTTTTCCAGTTTTCACAATAATCCTCTGGCAATTGAAGTTACGGTTTCTCTCTCCATGCGATCTATTGACGACTAAATAACTGGATAAATTCAGATCAGAAAAATTATTTCGGCCACTCAAAAATTGTTCAAAGCTTTATGAAAGAGAAACTATTCTCAAGCGTCTGCGCAACCTTTTCCACACATCAAGTGATTTAACTGGCGCTTCATGATCGTTTGGTTTAAATAAAATAAAAGACCATTTGAAACGTCTATGTGCAATTCTGAATAACTCTGATTTAAATGCACGAAATTACGCGTCCAGATTAATGATTGTCGCCGTTCCGAAATGCTACGTACCGCACCGGCGTGTTCTCGGAGTGAATCTATTGCTCAGTCCCTCAAGGAAGTCGCATGTCGCGATTGCAACTATCAAAGCAAATTCAACCAATCCACGCAAATTTCTCGCGGACAAAAAAAAAAATCGCCAAGACATGCAACTTTCATTGCCACTTTTTGAAAAAGTTATCGCAAAAAATAAAAAAAACAAGAAAAAGGCCAGGAAAATCTTGAAATGATTGTTTGTCAGTTATGATTGCATGCAAGTCAGGGTTAGTAATTGTTTTAAAGGGGAGCTCTGGGCCCCACCAATTTTTAGTCCTGGATACGCAAATTTTAATGGAAATTTGCCAGAAAGTATCTGAATTATGTCCGTTACAGGGTGAGGTCATATGAGAGAGCACCCTTCGTTGTTACTGCTGTCAGGAATACAGCCATGCTGCTGCGGTCTGTAGAGGAGTCAAACGGTGTGGAAAGGAGGACTGCTGGGACGGTTGAGGTTTGCAAAACTGGTGAAGAGGCGGCAAAATGCCTGCATTGTGAGGTCAATCGTGATATGGGAGCGCGACGCGCTGAAACTCCTCAGCCTCGACTGATATAGGCACGCCACGAATTACTCCCCTCAACTTTAGGCTACCTCCAAATCAAGCGGAAATCAAGTCACGCAACAATAATCCTGACATGCTTTAATCCGTAGAGCCTTATCTCGCTGACACTTCGTAACACATTCAATAATAACCATCTCGCTAACTGGTCTGCTTCGGTGAGACATTAGGAACTAGAAAAGCACTCAGAGAGCGCAAACCTCCGCCAGGGGGCAGCAAAACCCAAAAGCACGGCGATTGGAACTCAGGCCCATTGGAAAGACTTGAAATCCTGACCTTTGGCGTATATCTCAGCAGTACTTCGGCCTAGATATGCCAAAAATAAATCCTTGACTTAATACCCACCTTCTCTGAAAATGTCGTCGAAATCTGTCCATGACTTTTTGAGTTATTTTGGAAACCAACAGACAAACAAACAAACACACAAACCCAGGCAAAAACATAACCTCCCTGGCGGAGGTAAATATTCTAGCACGCGTGCGCGTTAGTCGCAATCGTCATCTCTATGGACTATTATGGCGAAAAAAATCTAACATTATGATTAAAGTGTATTTATAGATATGGACGATGTAAATTGCGAGTGCAGGTGCGCGTGTGTAGGTGCGAGTGAAAATTGAATCCAGGGTTAAATGGATTTAAGGAGTAAGCGATAAGAAACACTTTGATGTTTGACCTAATTCACTCACACATGCAAAACCCGCTCCTGCACCTGAGATACCGTAAAATTTTGTGAAACTAAACGACCTTTTGTCTGTTTTAGGCCTACTGAGTCTATAATTCAGGATCCTATCGCTGCCTTTATGCATGCGATTGCTCGATTTCTTCTCTATTAACATATTTCTAGATTTATAAAACAGACCACTTTCTCGTCTGTGCCGTACGAATTCTATTTTTTAAAGCTCAATGCTTTACCATTTGCAGGAGACCCGACTAACCTATCAAATTACGAATTATGCTCATGTCCAGGATAGTTTATCACTCCAACGTTCGACCTCATGTCCCAATTTTTGCCGTTCGCAGTCCCAAAATAGCGTTACGTACCGGCATAATTTACTGATTCGTGTAAACCGATTTTCAATTATGGCGTAGGGGAGACCAGGGTTACCTCGTCACGATTTTGTATTTGGCTCCATAACTCCTTGTTGCTAAAACTTAGAGAAATACCTTTACGGTATATGTGTAGTGCAGAATGTCTCCTACAAAACTTGTATTGATACAATCTCAATATAAGATATACTTACGGCACAATATTCAATTTTCTATGTATCACAAACATGCCGAAGTAACCCCATACACGGGGTTACTTCGTCAGATGGGTGGGGTAAAATCGTCATAGTTGGCAATCAGCTGAAGCTGAAAAAGACAGTTCGATATGCTCATAAGATAATTTGTGAGAACTGTTTTAGTTTTACAACGAAACAACACAAGCTATGAATTATGTCTGATCATCATCAGAGTTGCAGTTATGACATATGTAGGTGAGCACACTGACATTTGCACCCACTCCTTGCCAACTTTGGATGATGAGTCAGGAACACGGCGCCATAGAGGAGCAGCAATCATTCTCACTGACAAAGGAATAAAATGCAGAGGCCCCAGGGCTGGCACCTGCCAACCCTAAATACTCTGCCAACACCTCCCCTTTAATGGGCCACTGGTTGGGCCCATTACATTGGCAGTGAAAGAATGAGAAAGGGGAGGGGCTGCAAGGAGTAAACCCTTACACATTCATACTTGTGTCCCCTGAACAAAGGCCCTAAAAGGTCCTCTATCATAAACATAAAATAATTGCAAATATTAGAATTATGAAGACACTATAGGTGTCTGAAAAACAATAAATCGACTCCTATATTTGACTTTGGAATATTTTAATGTAGGCCTAACACTGGACCGACAAGCGGGGCAACCTCAGCACCCTGACGAACTAACCCCATGCTGCTTGGCCAGTGTAGCCCCGTGCTCCCATTTTGGAAATCTTGCCGCATCGCTCATCTTATGATCGCAGCAGGCCTTTGTCTTACATGTTGTTAATAACTCTAGTACATATGTTTATGAAACCGTAAAAACACCATGGAAATCTTTGTCTTCAAAGGAGCTAGACGCATTTCTTTCAGAAACTTAAAATTTAAAATTTGGGTCAAAATTCAGTTATTTAGGCAGAAAACACTTACATGACACGACAAGTCCTTCATCTTGCCAAGATATGACATCACTGGGATGTCACATAATTTGTACATTTTCATTTTCCTGTCAGTGCGTTTGCAATTAAAAAAAACTGGGGTGACAAACCTAACCCCTGGCCGAAGTAACCCCGGTCTCCCCTATATTCAGTAGATTCACTCATTAGGGCACCGAAACCTATTTAAATGAATGAAAACAAACAAACAAACGGCGTGTAAATGGTTCTTAACGAATGTAATTTTTTGTAATCAGTCGGTTGCATTTACCGTTTGTTGCTTTGTCATTAACACAGGCTGGTGGTAATGATCGAAAAAATGACCCGGGTACCCTGTGATGGCGCCAATGCTTGCGTGACTTTTGACAATATTTTAATGAGTGCCCAAATATTTTATCAGAGATATTGGTAGAATAAAGCCTCACCTTTATGTTATCTGTGATTGAATTTGAATTGTATAAAGTATTAGAGGGACGAACTAGTCCTTTACCAATTTGCTGATACGTTCCAGGCCTACATTAGGTTGACAAATCTTATTTCAATGGCTTAAAGAAAGGAAAAAAATTGTTTTAATATTAATAAATCTAATCGTTTGTTACTCTTTTGATGCATTTTCTGCCGGTTGTTGCATCGTAATTAGGTATTCGGAGCGCTGTAGTCGGAAAAAAATGATGCGCACCGTGGTGGTGCCAGTGTTCGCGTGGCTACTGTGGAATATTTTAACGAGTGCCCAAAGATTTTATTGCAGATATCGGTAGTATAAAGCCTCATCTTTATGGTGATGTACTCGGTTTCCTGATCTACCCTCCGGCATTAGAGATATATGGGCTTGAAATTTGTGTCTTTTGCTAGTTTCACTAATTGGCCTAGAGGGGGGTTTTGATTTGCAGCCCTTGATTGACAGGTGTTGATCGCAGGAATATAAAATGTAGGCAATCAATAGTCAAAGGGCAGAACAATACTCCTACAAAATATCAAATGATTTGAATAAATTCTTTTTGCAACAGAGCCTCGTAGATTTGCCCTATTTTTTCAGAGATTTTTTTTTTGGCATTTTTGTGAAAAAACCAAGTGGGGTGGTCAGCTCCCCCCAATTTTGGCCAAATTTCCTGAGACTTGGCCTTAAGTAGTTTTGGAGGGACCCCTTCAAACTGGTCAAATTCCATCAAAATCGGTTAGATGGCATGTGCCACCCCTGCCTGCAGGGTCCTATAGTGGATGCAGTCTTTATCCTCTCCTTAGGGGGTATGATGCATATAATGAGATAACTATCTGGTTTCCAGGTTGGTTTCCAAATACTTACTAATAACATTGTAACATATACTATCTAGTTTTTTTGGGTTGTCTACCTGAGCTGGGTTCCCAGTTGATTTGTTTTGTAAATGTATTTTTTGTAATAAACAAGTATCGGGTTCCAATGATTTCTTTGTTGTAAACATTTTGGGTGTGCAAGAACCTTTATACTGGTAGTGTATTTATTGCTTTCTAAGGAGCCAATAACTAACTATTTAACGCGGGAACAAGATGTGAGATTTTAAAACAGTGCGCTGTTTTTGAAATGCTTGTCTTGGAGTCTGTACCGATAATGCTCATCGTGAAAATATAGGCCACATGATCCTGAATACAGTGGACTGCACACAGCCAAATGGAGGGCACCTACCAAGCAACGTGGACCTGATGATGAGCGACTTTGCAGGCGGAGCTTCGGGGTTTCCCATGACCTTCAGTGGAGGACGCTACACCGGTCAGGCTTCCTTTTTCATAACCTTTGTCAAACATTCACAAAGTATCGCACTGAACAAGTAAGCTAATTATCAAGGCCACCATTAACAAATTAAATAAATGACCTGGCATAACACAGGCCAGGTCTTTCATTTGAACTACCGTTCAACGTAGACCCCAAATGAGAATCATCTTTAAAGGAAATACAGCGTCTAGAGGGCAAAATTTCACAAACAGGCTCTCATTACGTAATTTTTCATCCAGAAAAAAAAATGCCAGTCATTTTCCATAATATCAAACCGTTTTGGAGTAATTGGTAACCTTCTACTTGCCCTGGGAATGCCCCTTTTTAATCACTACAATCGATAATGCCGCCCTTTCTTAGCGTGACGTCATATAAAGAACTCAGGACCGATTGGCTGCATATAAGGTATGTACAACTGCATGTAAAAATATCATTTTGATAACTTCATTACATATATCTGTCGCCCCAGTGCTTTGTAACTTCAAATCTGATATGATTTACATTATGAGCAAAGGAAAAATTGGCAATATGTATATTTTTTATTTAATCTTGCGCTGGTTTTCATAAGAGGCAATCAGAGACACGCTAAATGGGCTAGAGAGCCGTGGTTCACTCGCGTTCGCCGTCTGCGAAAGCCACTGCTAAACGCATTACCCAGGTGTTTGGTTCTCTATTTATCACGACATACGTACTGTGTTTTAAAAGCTTTTGACCCAGATTTCTGTTATGAAGATCTAATTCCTCGATCAGCTGTTCGTGAGTTTGCCAAACTGCGTGCTACACTTTGATGTCAATTTGACTTTATCATTATGCTCTCCTGAGCTGACATCCAACAAACTTGATAGATTATGTACGGCATTTGGTCAGGCTAGAGTGAAATAATAATATGATCTGACGAAGAGAAAAAGATTAGAACATGAGACAAGAGTCAAGACACAGCGGCTGCGTGCAAATACATGCGCAGCAGCAGCTAGGGGGAAGCGCTTTCACACTGGACGCAAAACGAATTTTTAGACAGATTGCATTCAAAGTCAATGCAAAGACGCGAATACACGCGTTTCGCTTCCGATGTGAAAGCAGCTTAATAGAGCGCTGGCGAAGAGAAGGCGTTAAACGTGTGGAATGCAATCCAAAGCCCGCTAAGTGCCAGCCGCAGCCAGCGCTCTATTAAGCTCTATGGTGTCTATAACGAAAGCCCTGCGGAATCGCTGGAGTAGCTAATGCGTTGTAATTGTTCATTAGCAGCCTACCTTTATTCTCTTCCATTTTTCAGTCTGCTCTTCTTTCTCCTCCTTTCCTCGGTGCTTCTCTCCTCGAATGGACTTTTGATTTTCGGGATAGCATCTGGCTTGATTTTTCTCCTCTTTTTCATCGCAAACTCAGACCAAAAACCTTTATCCTCGAAGTCGGAATCGTCGAAGTGGTCGCTACAAATGACGCTATTGTTGCTGGGTCCTTGCCATTTTGCCCGAGTCGGTTTCACCCGAGACGCCCAAATTTTACTTATTTTTTCATCTTTTGGAAATCGATGAAGGTTGACTCCTACTTTGGATACGTTACTACAACCTGCTACAATGCATCAGGTAGACATTTTCTCCGCCGTTTACTGAAATTTCGCGAGAAAATAACGATTTTATAAACCGACTGCAGTTCGTGTCCCATTGGCTGTCATAGAAAAACGAGCTCCACTGAGCTCATTTCGTTCTTTATATGACGTCAGCAGGTTGACGTGTCAATCCCACAGAAGTTGGACCTAATTGTGGGCGGGGCAGAAACTGGCTGAAAATCAAGGTCTGCCATCAGAAAATAAGCCTAAAATTATCACTGTGTGTATATTCATGGGAATTTTTTGCCCCGACATAGTTTACGAGTACAGAACTATGGAATTAGTGTCAAAGTACTCGGTAATAGAGAGTCCCTTTAAGCATCCATTCTGTCAGTGTAGGCTGTCCCATCACGTAGCTACATGTAATTGCAATTTGTAAAATAATTCCAACAGAGAAGTGGAAGCAAGATTTCATTAAGAACGAGAGGAAGAAGCTGCTCAATTACAAAGCACAGCTGGTGAAGTCATTGGAGCCCAAGATCTATTGCCCTTTTGCCGGTTACTTTGTGGAGGCCCACCCCTCAGACAGGTACTCTGAAGCATAGAAACCGGCCTATTAACATCATGGGCCCTATTTCTGCTATTATATGCCATATATGCAAGGGATATAGCTACGTTTTCAACCAACAAATGGAGGCAATGTAATGGGTATGTGTCATTGTTGGAAATTTTAACATTTCCCAGACAGTATAATTTTTTAAATCTACCTCTGTGAACCTGTTTTATCCAACAGCCAGTAACAATTTTTTACGTTCGCCAACCGTTAGCAAAAACGTGTCTTTGATGAGGCCGGTTAATTTAATCTGAATTTGTTGCAAGCAAAGCACGCCACAAACTGGCATAGACAAGCAATTGGCTGCACATTACATAAAGTGCAAGGAGAATGACAGTATGCTGAAACTAATGTATTGAGCTGAATAAGTTAATAGTGTTGATGAAGTTCCTCACTAAGCACATGAGTTGTTGTAATGTTACTAATAGTGTTGTGCTGTTACAAAGGTATTTGAAGGACACAAATCTGAAAAACTCTGCTGAAGACCTCAATGAATTGATCTCGAAAGTAGCGGATAATATCACCACCTGGACACCCAAACCCGGGGCAGTTTTGGATTTGGGACTGACCTTGAGAGACCCCACAGACAGGTGTGTATGAGGATGGCATGTTATTTCAGGTAGTCAGAATTCAGTGACTGTCAGTATTCACCAGTAGTCAAGCGTGTTTCAGTTATGTTCATATTTTTGTCTTTGATGTGCCATTTATTTCCACTTTCATTCTCTGTTTCCCTGTCCGAGTGCCTCTGTAAACTTACTCCCTGTCATAGACTTAGACCACTTCTGGAGTATTGTATACAGTTGTGGGGACCATGCTTTAAGAAAGATATAGAGGCACAAGAAAAGGTTCAGAGAAAAGCCACTAAACCAGTTCTAGCTATCATGCGCCCTGGGCAAACCTCTGGCGCCCCCACTTCCCCACTCCTGTTCCAACTTTAGAAAAACAAAAGAATACAATATGCACAAACAAAAATTTTATTGTACATGTATTCGGAACTTAGTCACATTTACCCTTTCATTACCATTGTCACATTTCAGCGACAGCGCCGATCCCGCATCACTTTTTGCACCCTCACAAAAACTGTCAAAGCTCCGCAACAAAACACCCCTTTGGACGAGTCTGGTTTCGCACAACGCGTCAGTGATGTCATCAGGCTTCCCACAGTTCCCAATACTCTTGTTACGCACAGTTTTATTTTATTTCATACAGCTTATTGCAGGCAGTGAGAGCTGCAGCACGTGTATCTCCGTTTGTACACAAATGCGCGTGTATCTCCGTTTGTACATAAATGCGCGTGTATCTCCGTTTGTATATAAATCCCATAGAGGAGAAAATCGTCTTGTCTTGACAAACCGAAATACGGTTTTTATTCTCATTTTGTTTTAACTTTTGGAAAAACTAAGCAAAGATATGTGTCAATGGAAAAGTAACATGTTTTCTGCACATAAATTGTCCATTTCTGGCTTTTTTAGTTCGAAAAAAGGGGTGAAAATCCATATGCAATATCATGCTGTGATGGCATGAAAATTTACGGTATGCAAGGATTGTCTCATTCCCAGTAAACGGTAGTGAAAGGGTTAATGAATACACAAATAAGGCAATATGCACCCAATATGTGCTTTCAAAATAAAAAGAATTAATAAAAGAAAAGACATTCAAATTGACCGCGCTGGAGGGTGTTGCAAAATATTTCAGAAGCGCCCCTTAATTTGCAGTGACATACAATAAATAAGTCTCTGGCGCAATTTGCAGGCTTTTAATAAATTATAACTTATAACTTATATTTGATCTTGTATATAATAGGCCTATTATGCTTTCATAATAGGAACCAGAACCATGCAACTTCCACCAGCAGGCAGTGTATTAGACATTAGATGCATCTTTTAAACAAGTCTACAGCATTGAAAATGTCATTTCCTAACCCTAGGACCTAGTCAGTATAATTAATAAGCTTTATATTGTCTGCTAATGAAGGTTAACTTAATGACAAATAAAGAGTTCAGATTAGAATTGTTTCCAACATTTTTTTCAGCCAGGCCCAAACAATGTATCATCATCATCCCTCCTTATTAGCAATTATATCAATGCAGTGTTATGTACTAGTTGAACGGACAGTGACAATAGATAATTTTTGCCTATTTTATATGCGACAACAGCAACAGGCTAACAAATAAACTGAAAAAATTCCATATTCAACCTCCACCAATATCGAATGAAATCATTACTTTCTCTTTAATTACTCATTATTGTGCATACCCAGAGATGTATACAGGTGTGCAAAAATGTCAAGTGTACATCCAGTCAAGAGAATTTAGATTTTAATTTCTAGTTTTGCGCTGCCGGACGTGGTAGTGGCATATAACGTTGGTAGCCCTGGTACTGATGACACACAAAGTTGCTAGGGCATGCACAGCATGTGCATTTGCGATAGTAAATATTAATATTGAATTCTAAACCCCCTTCACACTAATAAAACCCCCAAAAATATATTGGCGCCCCTTCTTCAAATGGTTCTGCCAAATAAAAAACCTAAAAGAGGATGTTGGATTTGAAATCCTTTCCCACTTAATAGCTAAGCTGATATCATCGATAACGTTACACTTTTAATGGGGCCTAGAAAGTATTAAATGTTGATAAATAATTACAACGCAAACTAAGGCTTTTAAAGGCATTAAAATGGCCTTTTGCGGGTATTGGTCTGGGGTATCGTTTATGTTATTTTTTTCACGCTCTCCCTCCTTCAGAAGACAGAAGCGAGATTAAAGCTTGAGCAGGTTTTTACAATTCATTACAACAGAGAATGATTTTCCACCACGTTACGAATTCAGTTAATTTAACGACTCTAATGTTCATATGCCATCACCTTCTCTTGAGCACCAGAGAATGATTTTCCACCACGTGACAAATTCAGTTAATTTAACAACTATCGTTCATATGCCGTCACCTTCTCTTCAGCATCTAACAGCAATCATAGCCTAACTAACTTACCGGGATTCAAACTTACTGAAGATAAAAACGTTTACTTTGTGCACCAAGTAGATCATAAACCCAATATATATATATATATATATATAGCTTGCTGAAATCAGTTAAGAAGTGTAAATGTTAGATTTAGAAAATCCACATCTCCCTCGTTTACTTGCATTTGTTTTCATGCAGACCCTGCACTCCCTGATACGGGTTACGCTGAAGTCTAACTTGTCAGAGCAACGAGCTAAACAAAGCTGCTAATGCGGCGTATGCGTATACGTACAGCTTGATAGTGATGGTCAAATGAAGCCTCGTGAATCACTGAGGCTTTCCAGCCCATTGCTTCACCAAAAGGTTCAGTCCTCGAAGCCTCAATGAGACATTGAATGTTGCCATCTGCTGGGCAAAACGACATATGACAGTCAATGAACAGTACCGTGACCTGAGCGGAAATGTATGAAAATCATTTGTGTGCAGTAACAATAAACAATGGATATTTCTATAGTATATTTAATTATATGGGCATAATTGCGTAAGTATATTTGTTCATAATTAAAATACCAATGAACCAATCAGGATACTTTGCTTTTTTTTAAATCATTTTTATTCAAAAACACGAGTACAGGAGTGACATTATTTAAAAAATGACATAACAGACACTCTCACGTCAATGTCCAACAATGGGGAAAATAATAATATGAAATTCACTACAACTCTCCATCTTATACAAACGCCGACAACACCCACAGTTTGCCGCGAGATTCGATGTGTATTTATGAGGAAGCGATACGTTGAACGAACCAATGACGTACACTCCACAAACCGAGGCCTCGTCTGTCATCAGTCACGTGATTCTTTTGGAAACGATGCAAGCCTTGAAGTAAGGCTTCACCTGACACGCCCACTTTTGCTCGAGACACATCTCAAAGTCCAGGTCGTTTGTCCCATCGCTACTGCTTGACCCTTCCCTTCTCTCTCCAGAGAGGCTTGTCTTTGCCGGAATGTAGGCAGCCAGCAGCCTGTCCAGTTGACTAGGGAGCACCCAGGTGCATATTTTAAATCCACTGACTGGAGTTGTCTAATCAAATGACGGCAGCAAATGAGTGTTTTTTTTTTTTTTTTTTGCACTCTCGCTGGCACCCCCTGTCAGGATGGCGACTGCCCATGTCACCCATATCTAAATCCGCTACTGCACTAAGCTAATTCCAGGTATCAAAGATGAAAGCTACGAGAAGAGGCTGAAGAACCTTAATCTCTTTAGTCTTAGGAAAAGGAAACTCGAGGGTGATCTGATTGAGGTCTTTAATTATGTCAAAGGGATTAACAAAGTGAATTATGTGGGATTACCTAGGCCAAGTTTTGTTAGTAGAACTGTGGGTCACAAATGGAAGTTGGCCAATTTAGCACTGATATTAGGAAATATTTTTTCACCCAGAGAGTAGTTTCAGAGTGGAATAGTTTGCCTGACCATGTTGTCGAGGCAGAAACCTTAGGAATTTTCAAGAGCAGGCTTCATTTAGCGCTTGATAACATTGATATATTGAGTATCTGATGTGATAGTCACTATAGTAATAACTAGCGAGCCTAGTTGGGCTGAACGGCCTGTTCTCACCACTCATGTTAAGTTATTTTATTGGCTAATTGCCTCGTCACCCTGTGCATTCCTCACGTCTTTTGCTGCGCCAATTTCTGATTTACTAGTCTGTCTGCATCCATCCATACCCAGTCTTCAGTTTTGTTACAATTTCTGGATCTTATTTAAATTCTATTTGCCATGTTAATCAGGTTTTAAGAAACGTTTCCCTGCTTTTCTAACATTCGCCACTGGATTGTGATTTTGTACTGCACTTAGTCCCTGTTTTTGACCACAGTTTTGAAGTACCCCGTTTTTTAAATACACAAGGTTTATTTACATGCTGTTCAAGCCTGATTGCCTGCACCACCATAATAAAGGGTCCCATGGTCTTTCTGTTTTCAGGGGAGCAATTGTTGACCCCCCGCCTAATACACAGATCATAAAGAACAAGTGGAACTTCGATCTATACGTTAATGAGCTCAATGATGCTATTGATGAAGAGATATTCAAGCGCAAAGGCTGGATCCAGTTCTACTACAATTGGGCAGGGTTCAAAGACTATGATCTTGTCATCCAGGTAAAAAAAATGTCATTTCCATGGTTTCGAGAAAGAGATTTGCCTTTGCTCTTTGTAATCATTTATTTAATGACAACCTTATAATTCACTGTCAAACTTTCCTATTAAAATTTTAAAAGTGTGAATGAGAATTCAGGGGTGATTTATGATAAGTATGTTTCAGCAATTTGTTTTGAGTTCAAATGTTCATAATTTTAGCAGAATGTTCGAACTAAAATGTTTATTATTTATTTATTCATTTATTTTGGTTTAAATGTTAAACACTTATTTTCCATTTGCGCGCGTTCAAAGATAAATTAGTCCATTAAAAAAAATGTCCTGTAGGTCATTGAAACAGATGATGACTTCAATCCTATCCCCAATGGTCACAACTACATTGTGGACTTCCTGGACCTCTCGTTTCACAGTGCGAGGCCTCAAAATCGCCCTTTTGTGGAGGTAGGCCAGAAAATGTGGAATGACAATGAACAAGAGCATTTCTTGTCCCATCTTTTAAGGAATCTAGGGGTTAAAATGCTTTGCTGTTTTGTCTCGCTCGGATTTCAGATAAAAAACAGAGTCGGAGTAATGCGACATATAGTGAGAAACGGCTTGCTGTGGGATGGCCTCTACATCGGCTTCCAGAACCGGATCAGCCGAGATCCAGATGTTTACCACCACCGGTAAGAACCTTCGATAGATATTGGCGCTAGTTACGGCAAATAGCTACAGGTAATGGTGATTCAAAATGAAAAATACGCAATACGTCTTATGCATCACTCAGCAAAATTTGGATGACATTTGACAAATTCACATTGTGAATAAAAAAATAAATAAAATAAAACAAAAATAAAACACCGCTAGATTACTGAATTCGGCAGGAATTTATAAAATCGATGTCCGCTATTTCTTTGGGAGTGGGACTGGTGTGACTGTGGGCACATTCATTCAGCACACTCAAGACTGCTTTAGGGAATTTAATGCAGTAATCTGGACTTTGATGTCACTAATTTCTGGATGTTTGAACAGGGCTTATGCTTTTCTACAGAGCAGAACTACCAAATAATCAGTAACTTTTGAAATGAAATTTCAGAAAATTTGAAAAAAAAAAAAACAGCTCCAAATCGGAGGATCCGAGAAAGCCGGCTCCAGTTTCTGCACAAGTGTCTGAACACGGACTTTATGGTGTATTGAAAAGACTTAAAGGAGAACCAGCTCTTGGGTTCACATTTTTCAGTTTGAGCCGAAGTCCAGATTTGAACATCTTTTGCTTTCATTTCCTCCCAATGTTTTTGTCACGCTATCCTGAATTGTGGTTTTATTATGCTACCTCGGGCTCGCTTTCACTTTTTATCTTCGCATCGGCCTTCGTATTTTTTTTTAAATATACTCAACAAAAACAGTCAAGGATCACTTTTTTTTTCTGTAATATTTTCTTTAGCTCTGAGCTTCCCAAAACCCCGATAAGCTGTGGTGAAAGCACATGTTAGTCACATATGATTATTAAAAGATCATTAAAGTGAAATTATTTTGGACTTTTTATGGCATTGTTTAACGTTCTGATTTAATGGCCTCTTCCTCCAAGTTGATAGCCTGATCTCTTGTTGTCAGGCAGTCTGGATGAGAACGCACTAGCATTGTCCTCCTACAAAGCGTGTGATTGTCTATAGCGAAATTTGTTGACTTGAGAGTCGCTAACCTGCTTGATTCTGACTTCTTGTCTAATTTGATCAATTTAGGTTCTGGAACCACTTCCAAATAAATCTACCTTCGACCGCACCAGAATGGGACCAATTTCTTCAGGATGCGCCACAGGAGACGGTTGATGCGCAGACAGCTTGGAGCAGTGGCTGTAGCTTATCTTAGACGCAGTTACGTGTCTTTCTGCTCTATTCAGAAAATTCTAATATATTTACATAATTGAGACCAGCGAGGAGCAGACATAATACTGAAAGAAATGAAAGTAAGATTATTTTAAGGGATTTCAGAATGTTTTGGCATACTGAACTCAGCTAGTTTTATTCTATTTAGGGGATAGATGCAATATTCTTTTCTTAACAGAGTCACCCAAGTATAGGTACAAATAGCCTAAAGCCTACATAGGTGATTGATAACTGCATGACCGAACAACACAGAAATGCACGAAACCGGCTGCTAACAATTTGCAAGAATGTAAGGTGATCTGCCTTGATGACTCAATCGCTTATTTTTTTTTTTTTGATTTTCAGTCAGAATCACATATTCCCGAAAGCAGAAGGGAATTAACATTTCTGGTTTCTGGAAAAAGGTCAATGTCCTGTACCGATATACAGTATGTTACTGATCTATTTCTCAAACTCAGCAGTTCAGTCATACAGACTTTGCTAGCATGGTCGTCTGTGGTTAATTACGGTTGTAGTCAGATGCAGAATTATTGTCACCCGGGGAAAAAATGAAGAAAAATACTTCTTTTAAAAAGCCCTGAAATAGAAATCAAAGAATATCCATGGAGAAAATAAATGGCCGTGTACAACATTTTAAAAAACTTAACTTGTTGTTTAATGTTAATTTCAAATACAGATTAGCACTCAGTGAAATGTTTTCTCAGGGTTTTGTTGAACACAATGATTCCAGATATTGACCAGGTGACAGTTTTTTTTTATATTTCAAATGATTACTTCATGTCGGGTCACTTTTGTCCCATTTTTTGCATGTGAAGATTCACAGCAATGTATGTCAGCAATTATTCAATCGTCGCTTTTGTAAGAGATTCTCGGGCAGAATTGAAGTCCTTGTGCATGGACGTTTATCGGTTTCACATGCGTTACGGGGGATTTCACCACTAGTGACATGGAAATCAATTATGAGTCCATGCTTCTCTCGACCACGGAATTGCATAAAAATGTTTCAAATGGTCTTATTTCATTCAGACAATTTGAATGATCATGAAACACGTGCATGGCGATGATTGAATAATTGCTGACTACGGCACGGGAACATGAATGAAGCACTAAATCTCGCGCGGAATGCGGGAGAGCTGGGAGTCCTAAAATACAGCTTTTAAATTGTTGCCTTTAAATTGAAATTAAAATAGTATTATTCTGTACTGATATCATTTTTGTTTGTGATCCTTACCAGTTTTCTTAGCTTCGTCTTGTTTTATCACATTTTTTTTCTCGTACTCTTGAATCTCAGGAACCGTAAAACAATTGATTGTAAAGAAAAATGCTGCTAATAATCTTTATCATGTTTGAAAAAAAAAATTAAAAACTTGAATATTCAGTGTCCTGCTTCAGTGTTCCTTGTCGAATGATCACACTTTTCTGAAAACTGTTGATTCTTATCACCCCTCGCAGTTACTGAAAATATAATCAAACTAAACTGGAAAATTTTCTTATTTTAGTCACAGCCTGGTGCAGTGATGTGTCGTCAGTTTAAATACAGATGGTAGGAATAATCTATACAGTGAACAATTATTCTCAACCTGTTCTGGTTTACTATGCCCGTCAAACAACTAATTCACTCAATAACAAATTGTTAATTTATACTCAGAGAGCATTACTGCAATCTGAACTTTAAATGCTAATGAAATGGCACAGATTTACATTAATTTGTCTCCCAGGCCCACTGGTCAGAAAGTCAGAAAATCTTCCATTGTTTTGCATTCAGTGCTGGTTTGATACACCTAGCAAGTTCTTATCCACTTTAAGAGTATGCTTTTTAACGCATAAAACTGCAACCCTAATTCCAAGAATATGTACTTCGGGGTCGAAGGCAATACCCCTCAGCCCTGACACACTGAATCAAAGGTGAAGGAATTTGAGCCAGAGTCAATAATTTGACCTATAATGAAACTGTTTCGGGGGCCTTAGGTTTATCTCGTGCCACACGCTGACTCAAAAGTATATAGTGCACAAGCAGCAAAGAGGGGTTTTCTGAGGGGTTTGTGCTCCATGTGTGATTCGTCGCTGCATTTTCCTAAATGCAAGAGTTTCACGCCCTTGCATGGCAGTCATAGTATGGAGGCAAATGGAACTTGCTCGTTCGGCTAAATCAGCTAAAGAAGCATGTTTAATGCTAGTTAACTGATCCTGTACGGCATATCTATGTACTTTCTGGATTTTTCGCATGTAACAAGTCGCAAACGTTAATTTTATGATTGTAAATATAAGTACAATACACAGTTGGGATTGGAATTAGGTGGCAGTAAGACAATTTCATTCATCCAAATTATTTATACTGCATATATGACACCAGTTAAAAGTTTGAAGATGATCTTGCAAGTATTGAGTGCAAATCAACCTTCAGGTTTAACATTGTTAAATCTGAATGCAATCACGATGAGTTGCAAGACTATTTAACTTATATAACCTGTCTGTCCTCATTATAACCCCGAAATACGAATTTCGGGGATATGGCTTCGCCCCACCTGCCACCGCCACTGCCGCATCCGCAGATTTCGGCCGTTAGCGCGATAACTCTCAAAATACTTTACATTGGCTTCTCATTTTTAGCATATGCGTAGATATGGTAGAGAGGATGAACTGATTAGATTTTGGACAAGTATGCACCTCAAGGTTTGCCACCAGGTGGCGCTATATATTGAAAAAATCTGTTTTTTTAACCATATGCCTGGAACAATTCCTTACTCAGACCTCAAATTTGCCTCATATTGTAGGTCTAGTAAAGAGGAATCTAATAAAGGGGACTTCAAAGATTGGGGAATTTTGGGGATATACCCCTTAGCTGCCGACAGCATAGGCCTAGTTTGACCTTGAAGATGGCCAAGTAACCTGCAACCTTCCATTTTTGGCTGTGTGACGTTCGGCTGCATGCCGCACTGAATAATTTCCTGCTCTCATTCACCCAACCATATACTGTTCCTGAGGGAATGTAGTCGATGAACAAAGCCAAGGGTCATACACAGGGCATCCAAACACAGAAATCGTGGTCAAACAAAAATGGGTCAAAACCCAAAAAGACAAAACAATACAAAAGGGAAATGGCAAGAATCAAAGTCGGACAAACCAGTCGAAGTAAAACAATACTCAATGGCATACACTGCCATACACACATACACAATATTGATCAACATTGTGACAAAGTCAGAACTGCGGGGAGGACTCTTAAATAGACAGGAGGGAAGTTACATACTATGCAGGGAACAGGTGAGCTGGATCAGACTAATTACAATGGGAGGAACACATGAGGGAAACCCTAACCACGAAAACTGGTGAAAGCCAAGACACGGACGGGAATAACACAAACAGCCTATGACATTAATACACCTCCGGTCAGGGAGTTCTAAGTGCATAGATAACGAGTGCAGGAAAGTAATTAAGCACGTGCGAGAGATCTTACAGAAACGCAGGGGCAGACAGGTAAAGCTGAGCAAGAGGCGGAGACTAGAACAGGGTGATTGCTGAGAGGGAATTAGCGTTAAATAGTAGCGGTGCAACTTTACAGATTTAACTAGAGTGGTCATTAGTAAGTTAGTAATCTATATACATGGATTAGCTGTGTCTACTAGACTATGATACAAAATACAAATGTTAGTTTTGTTAGTAATCAGAACAGTAAGACGAGGGAAGTAAACGAGAATCAAAGGAATATTTTAAACACCGGAATTCATTTAAATCACCCGAAGTAAGTGAGCACGCAAACAGGGAAGACGGACTGAACCAACTGGATCACAAGACTGCGGAGACAAGTGCAATGGAACTGAGAAATGGACTGAACTAAAAAACCTGAGGATTACAATAACCACTAAGAATAAATAAAAGACAAAATCATGAACACAGATTGTGAACATAAACATGAACATTAACATGACAAAAAACCATAACCATGACTGTGGAAGCAGTAAGTTGCTTTACGTTGCTTTACTACATAAGCCTTCCGAATGTGATAGCCTGTTGAATGTGGCTATAGCACTGCGGAAAATATAGCTAAGTTACTGTTGCTAATGTTTGTGTCCTGAATATGCAAGAGTAATATCAGGGGACATTCAACAGAAGGTGTGTGAAAATAAAACTCATTTGAAGCCTACTTTTTATACTTGTTTTTCATTTAGATGCTTGGTACAACTGTTCACGGTAACGGACCTTACTGTCTGTAAAACCCGTATTGCAGGGTAACGTGTCTCTGTTGTTATGAGTGCTTGGTTACTAGCTACAGGATATTAGGTCACATGCCATGCTACTTAAAAAATGCTCCTGGTTAACTTATATGCAGTCATTCTGATCGGTATGCTTTTGTTACCTTGGTAAGAATCAATGTGGTAGTTTCATCATAATGTTGGCTGATTGTAGCCACTACAGTTGAAGCTAACTGGAGAGGTGTTGTAAGTGTCTGCAAAGTTGGGCTGAAAAGGCTGCAGTTAGACCAGTCTTAGCAGAGCTTGGTGTCAGAATTGTGTTTCGTTTTGGTAAAAATGGTCATCAGGAGCTTTTAGCAAAATTTCGTCTAGATAAGTTGATATATAACATGATTATGTAACAATGCAGCTACAACCACGCAAATTCAAGGCGAGACAGTACAAACAAAACACAAAAATTTCGACTTAACTCTCATTGACATCCTGCTAAATGTTGCTGCAACACTTCAATAGTATCTTCCTTCAGTTCGGGGTCAGATGCGGGATCAAACATGAACGGTCTTGAGGCAATGGATGCCGCGGAAAGCTGTCCTGAAATACCCGCCATCTTGGTTTCCTGGTTTACGTTACACATATTTATAAGGACAACAACACTCAGGAATCTATATGAACATATATGCAGCATATATGCCGCATCTTGGCCAAATTCATTTACATATATGTGCAAATACAGGGAATATAGGTCTCCTATACTAGCTCATATACCTAGTAGCACATTCTATTTGCCATACCTATTGTATAGCTCAATCTCACTTTTGCAACTGTCATACATGATGCCTAGCTCATATTTCTATTCTCAAGGTAATATCTGCATATTAGTCCAAAGTCCCTTACAGAAATAACTAGAATTTCATGCAGTAACTTATTAATCGTATGTGAACACGTGAAATTGGCATCACATTTGATCCTAAATACATGTTGACATGTGACAACGGCATGCTATGTGTAAACTAGTCATTATTAACTATGGCAAGTGAGAGGAGACAAACATAAGTGTCATAGCCTAGGTTATGTATAGGAATGTGTTAGTACCAGCTGTCGGGGACCCTTTAGAGGAATTTTCTTTGCTCTTGATAGACAGCCATTCAGGGCTATGTACCCACATACTAAATACATTACTAGCAAGACCAAGAAGGCTACATACTGCATACGTGTTTATGAACGCAAGGCCTACTCATCGGATATTGCACGCTATAATTGAAGCACTGATTACTAAAACCCCACAAGTCAAGTCAAGTCAAGTGTGACTTATGGGGTTTTATTAATAGGTGCTTCAATTCCTATACACCACAAAATAAGGAAACTTAAAGAGATGTGTGCAGATAATAGACATATTTTCACAGCCAAATTATACAACAGCAAGAAAAAGAAAAACTATTTACATCTGCAGAACAACGGCGTCCTTCGATACATGTTGTTGCTGAGGGGAAAACTCATTGATTAATTTTGCCAAATTGCCACTTTTCGACCAGCTCAGCCTCAGTGTCTGAGTAAAAGTCAACTGGGCTTGCCCGATCACAGACAGCTCCTTCACGTTTTTATGCCTGAGAGTTTTATTTATCGTAAGCAAAGTGCGCTGCCATCGCCGTTTTTGTTCTCAGGTTCCGTCAACACAATGGCCCATTTTTCACGTTATTTTGATAAATGATAAATCTCAGAAGAACTCATGTTTCAGATTTAGCCAATTTTAGTGAATTAATGTAGAGGGACAACGCCTTCGAGAATACTATTAATTGTGGGAAAGAATTTGGCGAGAGTTATTAAATTATGACATAAAAATTCTAATTTCCTGTCCTCCATTATGACACAAAATCTAAAGTTATAGCGCAGGTTTGTGAGGATTTAATGATTTCTCAGAGGAGAGGGAAAACACCTAATTGAGGGTGGATCTTAGAAATCTGTTTATACTTTTTTTTGTCTGAGAGAAGACGTCCTTCAATAGTCAAAGGGAACAGTCTGGGCATCACCTCTGTGTGCAGTGAAGATCACTTGATAGTGTGAATAAGAGCTTGTGGGATTGCTATAACCGTAGTGTTATATTCCTTGCTTGTCCGTGTTAGATTATACCTCAGTCTGAACTCATAGTAGTCCAACATATTACCTTCGTCATCCTTCAAGCCGAACAGACCATTACCCCCGTGCGCATGTGACTTAGGGACCTGATTGTGAAACAGCTCTTTATCAAGCGCCGTGACGTATGAATGCCGAAAGGATTTCTAATTTGGGATTTTCAGCTCCTCCGTCTTCTAGTTTCTTCCTTGCGTCCGACTCTAATGTCCTCGCTGGGCGGGGCTAAGACTTGAGGACGCGATACGAGTGAGGGAAGCGAAGAGATGTTGTGAAAAGCTCCTATAGAATGTCCTTGGTTTCTGCATGAGCTTCATATCACCCGTAAGAGGGCATCAGTCCCCCAGAAATACCCAGCGGGCCGAGCGATGAGCAAGGTCAGGATGTTGTTCCACCACCCCCATTCCAACCCTGACCCAAAACACCACCCACCCACACGCACACATACACACAAACACACCTCCCAGTTTGGTCTTTGAATATGTGCATGATGACTGAATTCTAAATCTGGCCACTTTAATTCCCTTACTCTCGGCCGTAATGCTGTATCTCCCTGACGCAACGTGCAAATCTCCTGGAACTCAGTTCAGCTAACTTGAGATGTTTGCTTAGGACTATTTTAGAATAGTGGCATTAGAAAAGAGAGAGCCGTCAGCAACATTGCATAAAGCTTACCTAGGTTGGACACACACACACGCACACACACACACACACACACATGCGCACAAGCACACAGTGTTTCCCACTCACACAGTCACCCCATTGCTATGGACCAGCGAGTACAACGCTGTTCTGGATAAAAGAAGTGATGCTTTCAGTGAAAACAGGTAAACGATGGATGTGTTTTTTTGTGTCTGATCTGAGCTAATTCTAAGATAAACATTTTATATTTTCATCTTTGATAGGCTGATCAAGGAGGTATAAATGAGTAAGTCAGATAGTAGATGCACATTAAAAAAAAAAGATTTACTCATTTAAATCAGAAGTTACTTTGCGTAGCAATTGTAAAGCGTTGTACTGAAATTGACGAATGACGCCGCGCGCTTTCATTTGCTGAGTTAAAACCAGCTAAGCCAGAAGTAAACAGGCTTACTTAATCTCACCTCTGACAAACTGCCAAGTTTTTGAGACTTTAAAGTACATATGGCTGCGTAGGTATTCATTTATTTCGTGGCTAACTGCACTCTGGGGCTCGGAGGTATTGCCGCACTGCCCTTCTACAAATGTTCATGCAGACAGACAGACCTGAACAGCTGGTGCTATTTCTGGGCCCGGGATCACAGAGGATTGAGGTGGCAAAGATGATCATTTTTCAACCATTGTGCAATTCAGAGTGCTTATCAGTGGAGAGACATGGTCGAAATGCATTCAGATGGAATTTACTACTGGCAGCATGCCCTCTATATGTAGTTCGATGAACTATAACACAGGGGAATGCGTTCTTTGGACGTAATCTTGGAGTCGTCTGACCCCTACGGTATCAGATCAGGATATAGCGAGGCTCCATCTCCTGTTTCACTTTGTGTTGTGAAAACTGAAAACCTCTTCAGACAGAGATCCGTGGAGTCTTAAATACTTTATTGTCATCCAATATGTTTTTGGATTTCGAGGCATCCATTTTCCCACTGAGTGCTGCATGGCTGAATGTGGCTTGGCACACAACTGCCAGTCCAAGTGAGGATCTCTGCTACTGCAAGGTGATCTTATATTACCCTCTCTGTGATCACATTTTCGACTCTCGTCAGCAATGCAAAGCACATTAAGGTTTAATATTTCTGAGTCTCCATCACCTATATCACAACCAGTGTATTCCAAGTCAAGTTACTTTGAGAAACAAGGGTTTGTCACCCACCATCTCAGATGTTGCTGAAACTACCAGGTGATGTTTACTGATGAAAGACATGTACTCAGGGCATTTTTTTGTGCAAATTTTTATTTGTTTCAAAAATAATAATACTTTTATTTGAGCCAAGTCAGCCATATTGACTGCAGGTGTTTTTTGTACACTTTTAATAACTAAAATTAGGACTCAGATTTGCACCAGTTTTGGAAGTGTTAAAGAACAAAGAATCCATCATAACAATCAAACGCTCCTCGTTAAGCTTCATCTCTCCACAACAGTGGCGTAGCCAGCCGGGGTGCTGAGACACGTCCCTTTTTGACTGCAATTTGTAGTTCTCAATCATTTTCATTTACATAACCCAAAACCAGTGAAGTTGGCACATTGTGTAAATCGTAAATAAAAACAGAATACAATGATTTTCAAATCCTTTTCAACCTATATTCAATTGAATACACTGCAAAGACAAGTTACTTAATGTTCGAACAGGTAAACTTTGTAATTTTTTGCAAATATTAGCTCATTTGGAATTTGATGCCTGCAACATGTTTCAAAAAAGCTGGCACAAGTGGCAAAAAAGACTGAAAGAGTTGAGGAATGCTCATCTAACACTTATTTGGAACATCCCACAGGTGAACGGGCTAATTGGGAACAGGTGGGTGCCACGATTGGGTGTAAAAGCAGCTTCCCTGAAATGCTCAGTCATTCACAAACAAGGATGGGGCGAGGGTCACCACTTAGTGAACAAATGCGTGAGCTGATTGTCGTACAGTTTAAAAACAACATTCTTCAATGAGCTATTGCAAGAAATTTAGGGATTTCATCATCTACGGTCCGTAATATCATCAAAAGGTTCAGAGAATCTGGAGAAATCACTGCACGTAAGCGACAAGGCCGAAAACCAACATTGAATGCCCGTAACCTTCGATCCCTCAGGCGGTACTGCATCAAAAACCGACATCAGTGTGTATAGGACATCACCACATGGGCTCAGGAACACTTCAGAAAACTACTGTCAGTAACTACAGTTCGTTGCTACATCTGCAAGTGCAAGTTAAAACTCTACAATGCAAAGCGAAAGCCATTTATCAACAGCACCCAGAAACGCTGCCGGCTACGCTGGGCCCAAGGCTCATCTAAGATGGACTGATGCAAAGTGGAAAAGTGTTCTGTGGTCTGACGAGTCCACATTTCAAATTTATCATTATTATTAGTCCTGACCTGTTCCTAATCGGGGAGAACAAGCAGCACCTGTTAAGTGTGGAGCGCTCTCGGAGTGAACCCTCTGTTAATCATGAAAATGACTGAGAACAGGTCAGGACTAATAATTGTTTTAAACGGAAGTTTTGTGCAACCCAATTCTCTGTTCGTGTTCCGCAACTATACTGAATTTTAGCCCATGATTTAATCGCTGTTAGATCGCATACGGAGAGAAACCTTTTCTTCGGTTGCCAGTTACGATAATTGGAAAACGCGTCTATAGCCTGAATGAAAATGATTGAGAACTACTAATTGCAGTCAAAAAGGGATGTGTCTCAGCACCCCCGCTGGCTACGCCACTGTTCCACAATGAGGATATTTAACCTGACTGCATACAGCTAACGGAGATGATATACATATGGAGCTGAACTTCTTAAATTAATTTCTATACTCTAGATGAATGGTTATTTTTGCAAGATTGTGATGATTATTTTTCTCTGTTTGGAGAATATCCCAAATGACCTTTGACTTTTTCTATAGCTCCACCATCTGGCAAAACTTTTAATTTGTAAAATTTGTGTAACATGATAGTTTTTATGAGAAACACATGAGGCTTCTTGTGTGCATTCCTAGTGCATACAGGACAAGCTCTATTGCTCTTCCTATAGTGCCACCACCAGGTCAAACTTTATTTGTCCTAATGCAGTAACTAGAACAGTTTTGCTGTGAATTGAATCACACTTCTTGTGATAATTTCTGGTGCATTGAGAGGGGTTTTCATAGCGGTTAGCAGTGGCAGGTGGTGGACGGAAAACTGGGGGCGGGTGGACGGAAAACCTTGAAACGGAAAACCTTGAGATTAGTGACCCGATTTCAATCATTGTTCTGGGTCAACATGTTAGTTTCCCTTATAATGAAGTGTTTAGGTGAGTGAAAAATAAATTCTAGAAAATGTTTAATTCACATGCCTTAATAGGCAACTCTACACGAAAAAACCACGATGGATTTTCGGCGTTAAATTTGTCACATCCTAAGCAAGTCGTCAAACCTGTGCGTAATGATTGTTTAATCGAAAAAGATTGAAATGAGCTCTTTTTTGCATTCAACTGGTGCGTTTGATTTCTCGTATTAAGGAAAACAATTAGCTACACCTGAGAGGGGAGAGCTCCAGTTTCTTTTACCAGGGAAACTGACTGAAAACAGATCAAGACTAATAAACAGTTTAAAGACATGTTTAACGCCCTCCTTCTCTGTCCACCGCCCGCCACTGGCTGTTAGTCACCTCAGGACCTTTGCTGTTGCTCTCTCACAAGGCCAAAACATTCATTCTTAAAGATTGATATCAGCTGAACAGCTGCAGGAATCATGTGGGCTTTCAAATTTCGTGCTGCATCGAGGAGGAACTTATTGATTGCGCTGCCTCTGTAATGTTTCGTGTTGTGCCCCAACTTGGTCGAATTTAAAATTTGTAAATGCAGTAACTCAAACAGTTTGGATCAAAATCATATTATACTTGGTGTAATTGCTTCTGGTACATACAGAAGGGTGTTATTGATATCGGTCATTCTGTGGCCAAAATTTGCTGTGAACAGACCAAGAGCCCAGAGTAGGTCTCCTTTCAGGCTTCTAGACCCTATGCCCTTTCCTGTTGCATATCCACTCGCCAAACTGTGAACTTTGCCTGGATGAGAATGCTGTCATTTCAGTGATATACTCTGCTGCCATCCACAGCATTTGTATAGTTGATAATTGATAATATACCACGTGCTGACTGTGACACAGCTGGCAAAAAAAGTTGGCAACGTCGACGGTGTGCCAGTGTGGACCGTGAACATATATTTTAATCAAACTCAATGTATGAGCGCCAAAAACACCGACTTGTCAAGTCTAGCAAGTATAGTCTTTCCCCATTCCTCCATGCACAGTTGCACAGGGCCCTTATCGTGGTATAAATGCACCAAACATTCTCAGCCAGAGATTGCAGTTAGTCTTCTTCTAGCACCCACACCCTCTACTTCCACAGCCACATACTAATGTAATTTGCAGTAGTCTTGCTGGAAAATTCAGAGATGTCCCTGGAACAGACGATATCTAGATGGCAACATATGTAGCTCCAAAACAGATGCTGGCTTTTGGACTAGATCCTGACTAAGCTTTGAGGGTCACAGTTGTCCTAGATCTGAAGAAAATGGTCGCTGTTTTTTTGTAAGACAAAATGATAATCTGCGGTTGGATTGTCATAGTTATCTTTGGCCTAGAAAAAAAGGCCGCTGTAATCTTTTTGTAAAACCACTTGAAATGCTGACTCGTTGGACCGCAAAAAACTGCTTTCACTATTCCACTTTCCATCTGTGATGAACTGTGCCTGCAGTAGCAAAGTCAAAACAAAAATGTATTTTTCAAATATGATCTAGAGGAAATCATTAGCCATGTTTCCATTAACATATTTTCATGTGCATTTTCAAGTATTGCATCAGAAAATGGTTGATGGAGACAGCAAATTTGACAAAAAAACTTTCTCAATTTTGCAAAAAATGTTTTTATGCTTTGGAGTTTACCGTTTTCTTAAAAAAAAAGTGTCGCTGGGTTAACGTGCCAAATGGAACACGGAAAAAACCTTTGCCAAAAATGTATTGGCACAACAAACATTTATCGCTGATGACTGATAAGGCGATTCCGATTCGCAACCTGTTCTTGTCGCTCCGAACTGGCTGACAGACAAGCACCTAATGAACTTTTTTTTTTTTTTTTGCCTGGAGGAGAATTCTGTCATTTCAGGGATATCTTCTGCTGTCATCCACAGCATTTGTAAAGTTGATTATTGAAAATACAGTGTGATGACCATAACAGAGTCCATAAAGTTGGCATCAGAAAAACTTTCTCAATTTGCAAAAAAAAAAAGGTTTAAATAGTTTTGCCAAAAAAAAAAAAAAACGGAGAATGCGCCAAATGGAGCATGGAAACTTTGCCAAATAAGTACTGGCATACCAAACATTTATCTCAGATGACTGATAAGGCATTTCTGATTCGCAACCTGTTCTTGCTGTGCTTTGTGTATCGCACCAGTACATACTGCAGCTAATATCCCTTTGTGGAGCCGAGTTTATTTGCTCCAAACTACCTGCCGGATAAGCAGCTAATTCGCATTGATTTCTGTGTGACATTTCAGAAGTTTGCTTCAAATTGATAATGGATGAAAACATGGCTACTGTCACCTGAATTTAGTGTTGTAGACTGAGAAAAGGCAGCAAATTAATTTGTGTGCTGCGTTTTATATCAATGGTGTCGTCCTGGCAGTACGCTGCAAGTCTCATGACCTACATCGTTGCTGGGTCATCTTTGCTGCTGGCTGCATTATTTTCTTCGCCTGGGTCATCTTTGCCAGTGGTGTCATTCTTGTCATTGCCTAGATCATCACCAGGGACTATTGTCACATTTTTGTCCGCACCAAGGTCATTGGCGGATTGTTGTAGAATTCTCCTTCGCATAAAGGGAATGGCACGGATGACCCAAAGTGAAAGGAGTTTAAAGCATGTTATGATGTAATTACACCCAGTATCAATACACAAACAAGCTGGTACACTGTTTTAAACGGGCACCTTTTTTGCCAGTGTGACAGTAGATGGATCCTGTCACTAGACATGCCTCCTAATAAGTATGCGCCCTGGCTACCATGCCAACGAGCCTGGCTCTTTGGCGATGTGGTCAGCGCGTGTGACACTTACCCGGGAGTTTGGGGTTCAATTCCCCGCCTGGGCCCTCCTTCGGCCAGCCACATTCTGGTGTAATCGGCGGGATTCGGGGAATCCCAATGGATGGCAGCATGCGTAAAGCATGGAGTGTGAGGACGCGCTCCCAAAAGAGGGGGAGAGATGTGACAGTTGATGGGTCCTGTCACTGGAAATGTATCCTAATAAGTTCGCTACCTTGCCAGAAAACCAGGCTCTTTGGCAATGTGGTCAGCGCGTGTGACTCTGACCCAGGAGCTTGGGGTTCAATTCCCTGCTTTGGCCAGCCATGCCAGTCACCTTTTTTGGCAGTTATTTTTTACCATAATTTTACAATAAGTTTACAACAGAGTTTTGTGTATGTTAAGTGTAAACCACAGTTAAATGGTTAACACTTACAATTAAAACAATCAGGAATCAATGTGGTCATTTAACTGTAAAATTCATTCAGTTTATAACAGTGTAAATGAAAATATAAGAATGAATAAATATTAGACATGGACTCATTAAAAAAACAAAACAATTAATCTCCAAACAACAATGCACACAAAAACTGCAGCGAAATCTGCGGCAGAATCATTGCCATGCTTGATGTCAAGTAATAAATCAACTTTAGCACTGATGCATCAGCTAATATACCCTCTTGCTTATAGGGAATAAACACTGGCTTGCATAACGGCATCCCAGGTGATCTGAATTGAGATTGCTTTATTGTTGAACCAAAGTAAATCTCCTTTTGTCAATAAAAACTAAATGCAAAATTGATATAAAATTAGATTTTAATTTGTTCAACAGTTATTTCAGTGTGATGCATTGTGGCAATGTGATATCATTTATTTTGGGGGGAAGTACTAACTGACCGGTTCTTGTTTTTTCATGTTAAATTGTTAACAGATAAACAAACAAACAGACAAACTTACAAACTGCATGAAAACAATACCCCATCTGGGCCTCCTTCGAAAATAAATTTGATAAGGTCAAACAAGCAATATTTTTTCTTGTTCTGTTTTCAAATTAACACAATTTAAAAATAAAGAAGTGTGCATTCTCTACACTCCCTCAGCTTTTATGGAAATAGGACTTTGTTAAAACCCCAGCTACCAATTTGGAAAGTGTGAAGCCCAACGCCCACTGGACATGTGAGATGCGCGTCAAAAAATAGGTTCCATTCATTTCAATGGAGGAACACCCACTGGCGGTGTGTGATGCGCTTCAGTTTTCATTTTTTTTGCCACTGCTCAATTTCTTGAGCGTCAACTCAATAGAGACACATTTGTCCTTTAGGTTATTTAACAGTTTTGCATTGTCATGGTTATGGCACTAACAGTAGCTGTCCAAACCGATATATAAGCACTTTTTAATCAAGTTGCAGATTTTCAAGGGAAATCAATAATTTTGTGGACATTAAGTTATTAAGTTATTAAGTGATTTACAGTTAAACAGAGCCTGACTCAAGTTACACTGGTAAGAACTTAACACTGCTAAGTTAGCTAGCTAGCTAATTCGCTGCTCGGTGAAGTAAAGTGAATCATAATCTTAATTTACTAAAAATACGGCTAAATTTAGGAGGAAAATTATGCCTATGTAAAGCGTATAGTGCATAGTAACTTGAACGTCGCACTTTGCCATCACCACCACTCTTGGCCGTAGCTCTGTTTGCCTACACCGTCCGCATTAACTTAACCTTCCTCTTGTGTTTGGGTCGAAAGTGACCCGTTTTCAGGTTGTAAATGCATAAAAGTATCACATAAATTTGTTCATAGCATCAAGGCTTTTTGACTTTGTCAGGAGCCTCTATTTAAACAAAACAAAAAACTAAAATTTTTTTCACAACAGTATAAAATGCTCTGGTTAAAACGATGACATTTGTGGTGTTTGGGTTAATTTTGACTCGGTTATAAAGATAAGAACAATAAATTGGGTTAAAGCTGAAATCATAAGTGCAAAACCAACTTTTCCATGGATAAGGAAGCCTAATAAGGTAACCAAGAGATGAGAAACAAATGGAATGATAAATAATTGTTTTAGCATGTTTTACAGCTGATTTAAGACCCGGATCAAAACGGACCCAAACACCATGTATGGTTGCAGAAAGCTAACAAGAGGGAGGTTATATTGAAGACAAGGGGTATACTGATGAAAAAGGCCCAGGGGCCCACACCGGGCCGCTGGCCAGTCGTTCCTCAGTGGGGATATTACCCCAAGGTATCCGCCGAGACGGGGCTAGGAAGAATAAAAAGATTAAGAGACACGGAGACCACGCAAGCCGAACGGAATAACAATAATTTATTCATCAGGTAGGCACAAACTTGGTTCAAACAAATCAACGTTAAGCCAATTATCAGTTACTCACAATTTAAAAAGAGAGAATAAATTCATACCTGGAAAAGATGGAGGCCACGCGGAGCGAGACCACACCACGTGGCCGGGAAGAACTCGGATGCCATCCCTCTCCGCCTACCTAGATCCGTTACTTGCGCACAGACCCAGGCGGGCGGAGCGAGTCGGCATGCGATTCTCCCTAACTCACCTTTCGCGCGCAAGATCTTGAAAAAGAAACACTTCCGGTTAGAATATCTTGCCTTTAAGCACTCAAAACCACGACTCCAATCAGGCGGAGGAAGGGAGGGCCGAATCTGAGTTTTGCCCCCTCATTTGGGGGTGTAATAGACTTCTTAGCAGAGAGAGGAGACTAGGGTAATTGCCCGCGTAAAATCTAATCAATTCTCAGGAGTCTCACAAACAGTATGAACCATAATTTCAAGGGAAATGAAACGTGCTCCATTCAACTCCCTGGATTCCCCTAAGAATAACAAGAGTAAACATGATAGGAATATGTACTAATATGATGCAGTTGTCATGAAAAAGCCTTAAGATGGAGTATTAGGTTATAAGTATATAAATGATTTTTTCATGGGACATTGAACATAAACATATTATGAATTTCCCAGAGATTTAGATTATTATAAACAGATTAATTTAACTGGACTTTAACTTCAGTGGGGACAGTGATTTGACTTATACAGGAGACATGGGATCCGCAGAGCTTTGTGGCTCTGGCCCTCCGCGGAGCAAAGCCAGAGATGCTGCCCCCGCAGGCAGACTGCAGGATTATCCTGGGTTATAAAAATTTTACTGCTGGCTCTGGATTGAGCTAAATCAACCAAATATTCAGATTCTACACGCGTAATAAGCATGTGTTCTAACGATATTATTTTTGACATTTGACATATGTTGTGAGCTAAATCAACCAAACATTCAGATTCTACAAAGGTTGCGTTAAGTCACTTGATATTCAGAAAACATTTGGCTACCTCGAGGCGCTGCACAGAAAATGCCTTTCGACGAGGCTCGAACTTCACGGCATAGGTCAAGCGATGGCTAATTTTAAGTGTCACTTTTACCAAAATGAGAAAGTCGTCAAGCAGCCTAGTCTTGTAATACAGTCCAGTAATATTAACAGCTGTGAGCTGAGGAGTCTATGCTGACGTATACTTCTGTTTGACAATCAAATAAATCTGACGAAGTGCCAGAATTAAAATTGGTATATTACCTTTGTACAAAAATTGCGAAACTCATTCGTATCCCTCACAGAAATTTGAAGACTTCACTGCTTTGGACGCATAGACGTGTTACGTTAACCTCGTGAGCCGAAGGTGTCCGATCCGCAATAATGTTGTGATTTTATTTCACAGCATGCCTATGAGGAAGAAGAGGCCAGAGAACTGTGCTGGCCTGGACTATGAAGAGGGGAAGCTGAGGGCGGAGATGGCCGAGCTGGTGGGAAAGTGGAGTAGAAATAATGTGGCCCAACAGCATCTCAACAGCAAGATCCATGTTGACAGGATTGAGCGCTCACTTCTCTCAAACAAATTTTTTAATGCCGACCAGGGCTACTACTGTCAGAGCGCGGATGGAAAGACTCCAGCCAAATCAACAGTTGACAGTGAGTATGAAGCTGCCGTCAGTCGTAAGGAGACAACTTGTTCTGTGTCGCGTTACTCATTTTTGAATCGCTCAGTCCAGCCGCGGAGATTGCGTGAGACATTCCCACAGTGTGCAGCAGCTATTTTGGACAAAATTTAGCTTGTTGCCAATGTGCAGCCTGGATGCCTGTGATGTGTTTTGGTTCAAAATTATTGTCCTCCCTGCACTGCCGTTTTGGATTGGGTTTTATTTTCTCCATACTGTGCCTGTACATGTATTAATGACCCTCCCTGTAATGTGTTATTTTATTATTATTAACGCCAACCTTTTTAATTCATTCCCTGCTGAGTCTTTGATTTTCCTCACTGGAAGCACCAAGGTTCTCCGTGTTCGTTGTGCTCTCCCTCTTGTCGAAGAGATCGGCGCTGACTCTTTGTGTACAGACTCTTACGAAAGAGATTGACCCTTACTGTTTGTGCTAAAGCCCTTGTAGACTATATTGGACCATACTGTTTGTGCTAAGGCTCAGTTAGAAGGAACAGGGCCTTACTGCACGTGCTCAGGGTCTTGTATTAGAGATTGGGCCGTACTGCACATGCTCAGGATCTTATATTAGAGATTGGGCCTTACTGCACGTGCTCAAGATCTTATATTAGAGATTAGGCCTTACTGCACGTGCTCAGGGTCTTGTATTAGAGATTGGGCCGTACTGCACATGCTCAGGGTCTTGTATTAGAGATTGGGCCGTACTGCACATGCTCAGGATCTTATATTAGAGATTGGGCCTTACTGCACGTGCTCAGGATCTTATATTAGAGATTAGGCCTTACTGCACGTGCTCAGGGTCTTGTATTAGAGACTGGACCTTAGTGCACGTGCTCAGGGTCTTGTATTAGAGATTGGACCTTACTGCACGTGCTCAGGGTCTTGTATTAGAGATTGGACCTTACTGCACGTGCTCAGGGTCTTGTATTAGAGATTGGACCTTACTGCACGTGCTCAGGGTCTTGTATTAGAGATTGGACCTTACTGCACGTGCTCAGGGTCTTGTATTAGAGATTGGACCTTACTGCACGTGCTCAGGGTCTTGTATTAGAGATTGGACCTTACTGCATGTGCTCGGGGTCTTGTATTAGAGATTGGACCTTACTGCACGTGCTCAGGGTCTTGTATTAAAGATTGGACCTTACTGCACGTGCTCAGGGTCTTGTATTAGAGATGGGGACCTTACTGCACGTGCTCAGGGTCTTGTATTAGAGATTGGACCTTACTGCACGTGCCCAGGGTCTTGTATTAGAGATTGTACCTTACTGCACGTGCTCAGGGTCTTGTATTATAGATTGGGCCTTACTGCACGTGCTCAGGGTCTTGTATTAGAGATTGGACCTTACTGCACGTGCTCAGGGTCTTGTATTAGAGATTGGACCTTACTGCACGTGCTCAGGGTCTTGTATTAGAGATTGGACCTTACTGCACGTGCTCAGGGTCTTGTATTAGAGATTGGACCTTACTGCACGTGCTCAGGGTCTTGTATTAGAGATTGGACCTTACTGCACGTGCTCAGGGTCTTGTATTAGAGAGTGGTCCTAAGTGCACAGGGTCTTGTATTAGAGATTAGACCTTACTGCACGTGCTCAGGGTCTTGTATTAGAGATTGGACCTTACTGCACGTGCTCAGGGTCTTGTATTAGAGATTGGACCTTACTGCACGTGCTCAGGGTCTTGTATTAGAGATTGGACCTTACTGCACGTGCTCAGGGTCTTGTATTAGAGATTGGACCTTACTGCACGTGCTCAGGGTCTTGTATTAGAGAGTGGTCCTAAGTGCACAGGGTCTTGTATTAGAGATTAGACCTTACTGCACGTGCTCAGGGTCTTGTATTAGAGATTGGACCTTACTGCACGTGCTCAGGGTCTTGTATTAGAGATTGGACCTTACTGCACGTGCTCAGGGTCTTGTATTAGAGAGTGGTCCTAAGTGCACAGGGTCTTGTATTAGAGATTAGACCTTACTGCACGTGCTCAGGGTCTTGTATTAGAGATTGGACCTTACTGCACGTGCTCAGTGTCTTGTATTAGAGATTGGACCTTACTGCACGTGCTCAGGGTCTTGTATTAGAGATTGGACCTTACTGCACGTGCTCAGGGTCTTGTATTAGAGATTGGACCTTACTGCACGTGCTCAGGGTCTTGTATTAGAGATTGGACCTTACTGCACGTGCTCAGGATCTTGTATTCAAGATTGGACCTTACTGCACGTGTTCAGGGTCTTGTATTAGAGATTGGACCTTACTGCACATGCTCAGGATCTCATATTAGAGATGGGGTCTTACTGCACGTGCTCAGTGTCTTGTATTAGAGAGTGGTCCTAACTGCACAGGGTCTTGTATTAAAGATTGAGCCTTAATGCACAGACTCAGGGCCTTGGATTAGAGATCTGCACTTGTTGCATGTGCTCAGCGTCTTAGAGAAGAAATTGTGCCTCACTCTATATTTATTTATTTAACCTTTATTTAAGCAGGGAGGTCCTTTTGAGATTAAAATCTCTTTTTCAAGGGAGCCCTGGAACGTTGGGGTTGAGAGGGAGAGGACAAGTTGCACAGCCAATTAGATCAGGGGATGATTAGGTGGCAGGTTGAAAGAGCCAGGTTGGGAATTTAGTCATGACACCGGGAAACCCCCAACTGCTGTTGTTTAAAGTTTAAAAAGTTCAAAAATCAAACATGAATTTGAACCCATTTCATCAGGCTCCGAGAATTCTCCCAAAAGAACGCACAGTATGGCCCTCTCGGCTGCCATAGTTGCAACGCTTGCGTTACACAACGGGGCGTTCAGCGCGCCACTGTTGCCATTTAAATATAAGTTTTGCTACATGTTGCCGACTTTGAACGCATCCCAGGCGTACTTCTGCTTGGTTTGATGGAAAACCTGCAGCCCCTTGGCCCTTTTATGGACCACTTTTATGACACCTGTGGTCTAAGACAAACAATTCATAAGTTATGAAAGCAGGTTTCGATAACATATAGGGGGCCAGGGAGACCTTCACCTGTTAAAGATGAACTCTGATTAGTCCAGTGATGACTTCCATAAATGCCTAACAATAAATGGTTAATGAGTAATGAAAAGGGGATTGGCTGAAGTACAGAGTATATGGCTTACTCAGATCATTTTAACAGGAACCCCGCAGAGATCAATGATGCCTCCCACGAGTGTCTACAGCAGTGGTCTTCAACGTCGTTCCTGGGGACCCACTGCGTATACTGGGTTTTGTTCCAGCCACATTTGTAATCGCAGGATTTTAACAAGCTGTTCATGTTTAGTGTCGTTAATTACTCTCTTTAGCCAAATGTTATATAGGAACATCCATACATGCTGTGAAGAATAAAATATCCTTGAAGATAGTGTGTTTATTTCTGTACTGCAGGAAATTACGAGTAATTTAACATTTCAAATAGATCAAATTAGACAATGAGGAAGTCAGTAAATCCCAAATTACGCTGCTGGACACAGCTGCTTAAAGTTCTTTCAAAAAACGTCAGGTGAACTTAATTAGATTAACATTACACAAAACTGGTTTGACTCTTTACCATTTGCTTGACGAATAAATTTGTCATGATGTGCCAATTAGTTTTAACCAATTAGGAGCCGACTACATCATTAATTTGATAGGTTACATTGTTTTCTCTCATTTTATGTTGTTATTTCCCATACATCGCAATGTGGGTGCGGTACTTTTTTTATTCTTGATGGCAAACATAGATATTTCTGATAACTTGTGAGTTAAGAGGGCAAATAACCGCTCTAAACATTAGATGCACTTAAGACAAATTAACAGCTTGTGAAAAACCTGCGATTACAATTGTCGGAATAGAAAACAGCATACGCAGTGGGTCCCCAGGGGCGACGTTGAAGACCACTGGCCTACTAGCTTAATGGGACCTTGTGTTATGAGCAACTCAGTACCCCCCCCCCCCAGTTTTACCCTTCACTCCTCGCCCTTTTCGATGAGTATTACATTAAACAATGCTAATATCCACTGAATGCTAAGTCATGGTTTCTCGTCGATGAATCTTCCAGACGCGCGAGCCATGTTTGTGCGGCCTTTGAGCAACACGGTGGCAGAGAAAGGGGACACTGTTTGCTTGGACTGTGAGGCCTCTACTCCCGTGGTTTACCCCTTCTGGAGGAAAGATGGCGCGATCCTGGAGCACAGTGACAAGTATAAGATCCAGCTCACGAGCAGGCACATTAGCCTGCGGATCCACGGCGTCACGCAGGACGACGCTGGCGAGTACTGCTGTGACCTCGGGACGGACCAGACCAAAGCTAGGCTCACTGTGAAAGGTATGGACTCAAGTTGGACATTATATAGAGACGCTAGAAGACAATACTGCCCTGCAACGCCTAAGTGCAGTAACTACATATTGGGTAAAATGTGAGTTACAGTTTTGGGCCTGAAAGTATATTGAGGTCAGAATTTATTTGGACAGAAATTATACCGCGGTGAGTCAGTTAATCATAATCTGTCACAGAAGTGCTGGCTATTTCTTTGTGGGGACAGCAAACAAACTCTGAAGCCATTTTTTACTGTTTAAATTATTGCGGAGTTACTGCACTTCGCCTTTGTAGGGCAGAATAGCGTAGAAGCTTTGCGTGGAAAAACGTGTCATTTGGGCAGGGGGGGCGGGGCAACAGCGCGGCCTAGGGGTGGGATGCTGGACTGGCAGCTGGAGAGTTATTAGTTCAGGTGGGGTTGAGATTCTGACTTGATCTGAGCAGATTGGAAGAACTCCTACAGGGCCTTTAACCCCAAAATTACCCCCCGAAGCCTTTAACCCCATTTTCTCTTTTTCCTTCCTCTCTTGCAGCTGTTCTGTTTGGCATTTCTTGTTGCAGGGGGCCGAACAGAGACATGAGTTTCCTGTTCATCTGGCTCTGCATTAGAAACAGTTAACACAACACATCAGGTTAAAGAGAGAAGTAAAAACAATAATGCAGTGATACAGTTTTTGCCTGATGACGGGTCTTTTGGACAGTGTGCGGAAGTTCGTGTTTTGTGGTCAGTTTATTCCTCTTTTATGCACCTGCTCCATGTTACAGATGCGCGGAGCTTTTGACTACTTTAACCTTAATCCTACCGTGTGGGGTCCATTTGGACCCCAGACACTGCTTTTTGGCTGCCAAACTCTTATCGGCTATGTGATCCAGCTGAAATTGTATGAATTTGTTTGTCTATGTAACCTTATTATATAAACTAAAGAATTGTGAATTCGGAGCAACAACTTGTATATTCTAATAATATCCAGCAAAAATATCATAAAATACATTAATATTACTTGATCATAATCATTAAAAAAAAAAAATACAAACCCTTGACCATCTGGCTACCATGTTCACGGTTAGAAGGAAAGTGAACCGTTGGCCTGTTGTGCTGTTTGGCAACATCATTGATGTAGGTGCCATTGCAGCATTTGTAATCTGGATGGGCAACTATCCAGAGTGGAAGGCCCCTGAGGGAAGACAAAGGAGGCATATCTTTCTCTCAGAGCTGGCGTGCCAACTTGGAACACCTCTAGTCCAGCGTTGAGCAAACAATGCCACACTCCATGCCCCAGTGAAGCAGCGGCGGCTCGTCAGCCATAACAAAGGGAAGCCAGAACCTCGCCCTTCAAAGCTTAATGACTTCAACATTTCGTACTTCACTTTTCTTTATCAGCAGTTGCTCATACGAATTGGTTGAAGGACAATCAAATTTCTTTTCGATTGCAAATGATGACGCACATTATCAAGCACGTCTTTATAAATTAGTTTGCAAGGCTTCTTTCACAAGAAGCCATGACAGTCCATTTTCTACAATCTTAATATAGAAGTAAAGAATGCGATGTTGCACAGCTTATTCCTTAATGAGCCTCACTAATCAATTTGCGCATCTATGCCGTTTCGTGAGCTTCTTGAGCGCGGGATTTATAGCGTAGGCCTATGGTAGCCTAATTTATGTCGTAATTTATGTGTGAAAGAAAACCTCTCAATTTCGTGGTGCAATGTGTAACGATGCTATCGAAAATAAATTTGACTCAACTGACTGTTCTTCAAACAATCGTATGAGCAACTTCTGATCAAGAAAAGTGAACTGCGAAAGGTTTAAGTCATTAAGCTTTGAAGGGCGAGGTTTTGGCTTAACTTTGTTACGGCCGACGACCCTCCACTGTTTAAATGAATGATTGAAAACAGGTGATGAACAATCATTAACATTAAGGGATTGTTTGGGCTTCCCCTGTTGCCAATTCATGAGCCGCCACTGCAGTGAAGCTGTCTTTGAAGCTCTTTGGAGTTGAACCTGCTCAAGTTGTCCAAGCAGACAGGGAAAGAGGAGACTGTGCAGCTTTGGTCCCCGAGAGCAGGACAAGAGGGTCAGGCTTGAGTGTGCAGAATGCAAACGGGCTGTGTGCTCAGACCACAGCAAGCAGCAAGCGGTCTGTAATGAATGTGGCTAAACTCTCTTGGAGAGACCTCAGACACTCCATCTATGATCACTTATTATGGACAAGCGTGTGTTCTTTTCATATGTGTGGGTACGATGACATAGTTGTAAAGATCGGCAACCACAAACGTGAATTTACTGACACTGTTTCTCTATACAGGACATTTTCTTGGTTAAGTGTTCATTGTTTAGTTGCGTTCGTTATGCCCGAGGCCGATCATAAACTATATAAGGTTCCTAAAATATTGTGCGGTCAATAAGACTCAATAGGTTATTACTTCTAAATATTTTTTAAAAATCGTGCAATAAATATTTTACAGTAAAAATCATAAGAAATCAAATTTGCAAACATGAATCATAACTTTAATGACCTCTCACGGCCCACCTGCAGTACCGCCACAGCCCACCAGGGGGCCGCAGCCCACACTTTGGGAATCACTGCCCTAGGCCTTCGAGTATATTGATGTCATGAATAAAAGATGTTCTGAGCAAAATTAATCTGGTAATTTTGTCTTTATAAGCTTTAATTTAAAAAAAAAAAAAGTATTGGGGTCCAAACGGACCCCACACGGTAAGATTAAGGTGTAAAATAGCATGGTAGGATGAGGGTTAAAACAATTCTACAAAAAATATGTTGGTGCAAAAAAGGAAGGTAACGATCAAAATTGCAATCGATAATAACCGGTGAAATACATAAGGCGAATCAGACAGGTTTTTTTCTATTTCAGCCGGGAAAATCGCAGGTCTGCACCATTTTTTTTTTCTTTTCTTTTCTTGTCTGCCAAACTTGTCTCTCTGTGTGTAGCTCTCGGGTCACGGCAGTCGACATCTAAGCCTGTTACCTCTGAAATAGGAGATAGCATGCGGGCAGCGATACTGCGGGAGAGAAAAAATGATGCCAAGCGATTGTAAAGTGCGAGTTATTCGCTGTCCAACTAGCGAATTCTCGCCGGAACTATTCGACTAGCCGGAACTACTTACTTCCAAACTTCGGGAGGCCAGAATTCCGCTCAGAGGACACATTAACGAAAACAATCACCTCACTGCACGACCAAAGAGTAATTCGTATGTCTTAATGTCGAAAGATTCAAACTACCCCGTTAATACAAGAGCGGTTCTCTTGATTAGAAGATTTTTTGATTGTATTAAAATGTCCAAAAGAGATCAGTTCACCCAGTTTCAGCTCAATGTAGCTCAGATCCTGGGTATTTAAAACATTAAGATAAAATGCAGTTCTATCCAGCACTGTTCTCGCTTAAGGAAAATTTAGGTTGTTTTCAGATCACAAGTGAATAAAAAATGATTACTGTGAACAAATGAGAATCACTCATACTCCACGGCCGCTAGTTTCATGAAACCATTGTCCAATTGATTGAAATAAAATGCTATTGTAATCCAAATGAGTTGCTGGGCACAGCCATTTATTTGTTTTTTTTTTTGTTTTTTTTTTCCCCCCGCTGTAACTACAGACGCCTCCATTGATTTCCTCCGCCGGCTGAAGTCTGTTGAAGTTAAGGAAGGGGAGGCCTGCAGCTTTGAGTGCGCTCTGTCCAGATACATAGAAGATAATTGCGTGTGGACCTTGAATGGTAAAACCGTAATCAGCCAAGGTCGTTTTCAAATCTCCATTCAGAACTGCAGATACAAGATGAGCATTAAAGAAGTAAACATGTCTGACTCTGGTGACGTGACCTTCATGATAAGACACCTCCGTTCCAAGACAATGCTGTTCGTGAAAGGTGAAAATTACTTTCTACTTTCATTGCTTGCACTGCAAGAAGTGTCTGTCTTGTCATTTAGTCTTAATATAAGACATAACTCCCTAGTTTTTTCTCTCAAGTACAACCCCAATTCCAAAATAATTGGGACAAAGTGTAAATTGTGAATAAAATCAAAACGCAATGACTTTTAAATCACACCAGCCAGTATTTTATTCACAATAGAACAGAGATAACATAGCAAATGTTGAAACAGAAATTTTACAATTTTATCCACAAAATGAGCTCAATTCAAATTTGATGGCTTCTACAGGTCTCAAAAAAGTTGGGACAGGGGCCTGTTTTCCATGGTGTAGCATCCCCTCTTCTTTTTAAACCAGAGTGCTGCCATCTGGGAATTGAGGAGACAAGTGTCTTGAGTTTAGCCATTGGAATTTGATCCCACTCTTGTTTAATACAGGCTTCCGGCTGCTGGAGAGTTTTTGGTCTCCTTTGTTGGACTTTTAGTTTAATTGTGTGCCAAATGTTATCAATCGGTGTTGTGTTCCAGGGTTCTGGCCTTTGGCCAGAACAGTATTATTCATGATTTTAACAGTTTCATGTTCAAGATTCCATAGTTGACCGGTTCTCCAAATCTGCCCACTTCGTGCCCCTTCCCAAGCTCCCCTCTGCTAAAACCACAGCTGACCTACTAATCCAGCATGTTGTCCGTCTCCAGTGGGGCCACTCCTCCAACCTGTCATGCCATCCTGGGGTCGGCCGGACCCTGCGGTTTATCCAGCGCCGTTTCTGGTGGCCCAAGATGGCAGCAGAGGTCCGGGGGTTCGTTTCTGCCTGCTCAGTCTGTTCCCGCGCCAAGTCCTCCCACGCACCTCCCTCTGGTCTGCTCCAACCACTGCCCATTCCTCACCGTCCCTGGTCCCACATAGCTCTGGACTTCGTCACTGGCCTGCCCGTCTCCCATGGAAACACCACTGTCCTCACACTCCATGCTTGACGCATGCTGCCATCCATTAGGATGCCCCAGATCCTGCCGATTACGCCAGAATGTAGCAGGCCGAAGGAGGGCCCGGGCGGGGACTTGAACCTCCAGACTCCCGGGTAAGAGCCTGGCTCTTTGGCGATGTGGTCAGCGTGCATGACTCTTACCCGGGAGTCTGGAGGTTCAAGTCCCCGCCCGGGCCCTCCTTCGGCCTGCTACATTCTGGCGTAATCGGCAGGATCGGGGCATCCTAATGGATGGCAGCATGCGTCAAGCATGGAGTGTGAGGACAGTGGTGTTTCCATGGGAGACGGGCAGGCCAGTGACGAAGTCCAGAGCTATGTGGGACCAGGGATGGTGAGGAATGGGCAGTGGTTGGAGCAGACCAGAGGGAGGTGCGTGGGAGGACTTGGCGCGGGAACAGACTGAGCAGGCAGAAACGAACCCCCAGACCTCTGCTGCCATCTTGGGCCACCAGAAACGGCGCTGGATAAACCGCAGGGTCCGGCCGACCCCAGGATGGCATGACAGGTTGGAGGAGTGGCCCCACTGGAGACGGACAACATGCTGGATTAGTAGGTCAGCTGTGGTTTTAGCAGAGGGGAGCTTGGGAAGGGGCACGAAGTGGGCAGATTTGGAGAACCGGTCAACTATGGAATCTTGAACATGAAACTGTTAAAATCATGAATAATACTGTTCTGGCCAAAGGCCAGAACCCTGGAACACAACAATCGGTGAAAGATCAGGACTGCAGGCAGGCCAGTTCAGCACATGGACTCTTCTACTACGAAGCCATGTTGTTGTAAGAGCTGCACTATGTGGTTTTTTGCATTGTCCTGCTGAAATACACAAGGCCTTCTCTGGAATAGAGGTCTTCTGGAGGGGAGCGTATGTTGCTCTGAAACCTTTATTTAGCTTTCAGAATTCATGGTCCTTTTTAAAACATGCAAGTGTCCCACACCATATGCATTAATGCATCCCCATACCATCAGAGATGCTGGCTTTTGAAATGTACGCTGATAACAGGAGGGGTGGTTTTTCTCCTCTTTAGCCCAGAGGACACGACACCCATGATTTCCAACAAGAATGTCAAATTTGGACTCGTCTGACCACAGGACACTTTGCCACTTTACTAAAGTCCATTCTTATTAAGCCTTAGCCCACAGAACACGGCGGCGCTTCTGGATGATGCTCAACAAAGACTTAATCTTTCCATGATAGAGTTTTAGGTGGCATCTGTGGATGGCAAGGAGGACTGTGTTTACAAACAGTGATTTCTTGAAGTATTCTTGGGTCCATTTAGTAACGTCAATGACAGAATCATGCCGGTGAGTGATGCAGTGGCGTCTGAGGGCCCGAAGATCACGGGCATCCAGTAAAGATCTTCAGCCTTGTCCCTTATGCAGAGAGATTTTTCCAGTTTCTCTGAAACTTTTGATGATATTATGCACTGTCGATGATGAGACCTTCAAAGCCTTTGTAATTTGACGTTGAAAGGAACATTATTTTTAAAGTATTCCACAATTTTTTTTATGCAAGCCTTCGCAGGTTGGAGAGCCTTTGGCCATCTTTACTTCTGAGACACTCAGCCACACTAAAGACATCCCTTTTATAGCCAATCATGTTACACACCTGATGCCAGTTAACTTAACTTAATTAATTAATGAATTGCTAAATGTTCTTTCAACTGATTCTCTTATATATTAATTGCTTTTTCAGCCCTTTTTTGCCTGTGACCTGTTGGAGCCAGAAAATTTGAAATAAGCTCATTTTGTGGATAAAAATGTAAAATGTTATCTATGTTTTATCGTAAATAACATAATGGCTCATGTGATCTGAAAGTCATTGCATTTTGATTTTATTCACAATTTACACTTTGTCCCAACTATTTTGGAATTGGGGTTGTACTTGAGAGCAAAAACTAGGGATTTTTGTCTTATATTAAGACTAAATGACTAGTCAAGACAGACACTTTTGGAAATTTGGAATTGGGGTTGTAGAAAATAGTTTCTTATTTTAAATTAGCATGTGCTTGAGAGGTGAAATTTTCTTTTCCCATTGGCAAATCTAGAAATGATCTAACCTAGTTGGCAATTTTTTCGAGTAAAAGCGTATTAGAAATAAGTGTCTTAAGTCTTAATTCAAGATTAAACTGCTTGGTAAGGTCGACGTACTTTTCATTTTTTGCAGCGATGTGTTCATATGTCTAACCCCCGTGCAGTAAAAACACATTAACGTGTTCATTTGCTCTGCAGAAAAGCCTGTTATGGTGTACAGGGATATGCAGAGCCTGACCGTAACTGCGGGAGAAGATGCGGAGCTGAGCTGTGAAATCACAAAGCATAATGCTAAAATCAAGTGGCTCAAAGATGGGAGGACTATTCAGAAGAGTGCAAAGTATGAGACCTCGCAGATAGGGAATCTCGTGAAGCTGGTTATCCACGATGCTGAGATCGGGGACTCCGGAGAATACTGCTGCCAGATGGAGGGAACTACCTCGCGGGCCAGGCTTCGTGTCAGAGGCATGTTGCTTTTATGACAAGCTTTCTTTCAACACATAACATCCGTGTTCGCCTGCCTTGAATTGACCTCTGTTCAGAGTCGGACCCTGGTGCATAACAGTACTGTACAAAAGTCTTCGGCACACTTAACGCAATGTCACCAGGCAAATATGCTTGCAAAAATAATGAAACTAGAGCTTGACTCGCGATAGCCGATCCCTCCATCAGCATGGCTGGATTCGAACTTTGGCCTATATCCCAACTTTACTTTAGCCGAGATGCGCCAAAATGTAATCACTTGTTTCGCTTGTAATCACTTGTTTCGGTTAGAATCTATACAGCTGTTTTTGAGATATCCTGCTAACAGACTGACAAATAAATAAAATAAACAAACGGAAACAAAAATGTAACCTCCTTGGCGGAGGTAATTAGAATGTACAATACAGAGTTGTATATAATGTTTTACCTGTATGGACTATTTTTCACCTCCGCCAAGGAGGTGTACGTTTTTGCCAGCGCTGGTTGGTTTCTTATTTGATTGTTGAAATCGACAACGATGTCACTTTGTTCCGCTAGTTGTCTGTCTGTTTGTCTGGTCGTGAGCAGAATATCTCAATAATGGTTGCATAGATGTCAACTAACCTTTGCAGGATGTTACAGTAGCATAAGAGGAACAAGTGATTAAATTTAGGCATATCTAGGCCAAAGCACAGCTGAGGTATAGGCCAAAGTTCAAATCCAGCTTTGCTGGCACAGATATGAAGTCTTTTCAATGGGCTGGATTTCCAATCAGCGTGCTTTTGGGGTTTGCTACAAACCTGGTGGAGGAATGCAATAATTCCCTACATCAGCCAACGAAAATAACTAACGCACAGATTTGCCTTGGCGGGGTGGAGGTGCTGCGCTCTCTGAGTGCTCTTGTTAATGAAATACAAACATTTGACAGGTTCACTGGAAAGACGATCAAGATTTTTAGAGATTTTGAGTTAGGCCTGCCATCTATATTCAGACTCTTGGTGGTTTCGCTTAAGATTATTAGAACTGTGATAAAATGATCAGAGTCCAAAATATACAGGTTTGAAATATGTGTGTACAATGAAAAGAAACGATCAATGTCATTGCAAAACACTGGAAGAATGATCAGGGTCAAGTCACCTGGCCTCGGTAACCCATCAGCTGTGTTTTTCTGCAAGATAATAGTCACTTTTTGTTAATTTATTGCTTTGACCTTTTGGGATATTGATGATTTACAATGAAAGATCGATCAAACTCAAGGGACAATTAGCTTCAGAACTCTATTATATGTGCAATATCTTCACCAGATATAAATATTTCAGAAGTATACGTTGTGGAGATTACCAACTTTATCAAGGTACAAACAATATACATCTCTAGCTACTAGTTTTCCAGCATTGACGTCTTGAAACTTTAAATCGTGATAACTCAAATGTTCATTTATTTATAAAACTATTTTTTAAATTAGCATTTAGAATTTCAAGTTTGCTTTTCATCCTCAGCAACACCATTGTGGAAAATGAAAAATAAACATAAAGATATTTACTGAAAAAAATGCAGGGTGCTTTCACACAGTACCTTATATCAACACTTCATTTTAAATGTCACTCGCTTCGGGATTTACTCAGACAGAATGAATTCTCTTAATTGCAATAATCTTATTTGCTATGCAGTATATTTCAGTTGTGAAGTTCCTGAGCCGTGGTTACATGCGCAAGGCCATTAAATTTGACGCCGCCACTGTTGTCTGCGCAATGATTGCTCTTCAATTATACATTTTACGCTGTTTCAATGTTTAAATAGAAGAAGTCATAAAACTGCCACCCTGGCATCTATCCTGCAGACCTGAGGCACATCTTCTCCAGAGAACTGAGTGACGTGAGGGCGGAGGAGAAGGGCGTTGCGGTGCTGAAGTGCGAAACTAGACGACTGGCCCTCCAAGTGTCTTGGCTGAAGGGCATGGTGCTACTGACGCCCGGGAATAAATACAGCATGCGTCAGGAAGGGACCGTCCTGTCTCTCTCCATCCAGGGGCTGGAAAAGAGTGACAGCGGCGTGTACACATGTGCCGTTGGGGCCGCCCGAAGTACGGCTATACTCACAGTGCAAGGTACGTCGTACACCAGGAGGGGGCATTACTGATACTTCCTGCCAGTACAGGGACATCGCTAATTGTGCCCCCCGACGATGAGTCGGGGATACTATGGATCAGCGATCGTCACGCCATTGCGTCCATAGAGATTTGCTTGCGGCGCTTCTCAGGCTACAAATCTCAACCAATTCATTTCATATTTGGCGTAGGCCTTGTATGTGGCGAAGTCACAAAGCCTAATGATTTTGAGAGCGATTGCTTTAGGGGGTCCGGGGGTACACGCCAACCAGCAGGCAACCGACTGCCTTGTTTAGGAGTGAAAACTCAAGATTTTGGGTCTACCATAAGAACACAAGAAGGATGCCTAGGTGCTATAACTCTACGAATCTTCCTGCAAATAAAATATAAGGCGTACCAAAATGTAGGTGATATTTCTCAATTTTCTGGCATGTGGTACCATAATGTACTAATTATCTCATTACACAGTCTCGTAAAATCAGTCACATTCTGTAAATTGTTGAATTATGATCGCAAATTTAAATATTGAAAATCAAAAGAATATCACCAACATGCTTTACGTCCTCAGAGTGGTAAGGTTGCACATGTGTCCAAATATTAGCCAGGTTGAGCAAAAATGCTTTTTTTAAAATAAAACATTCAACGACAGGCTCTCTTGTTTGTGATGGGAGGGGGAAAGGCAGGGAAAAGAGAGCCTGTACCAAAGCCAAGGGTTTTTGAATTCCGCCCCTAACAAGCTGTCAACGTGGTTAGACTAATTAGGTCTCTGCACTGGCACTCAGCAACCAAAATTTTTTATTAAATTTTTTTCCACCAGCGGCAGCGGCATTTCAGAACTCTTTTGCGAATGAAGGTAATTTCGGCGCAACTTGCTGTAAAGAATAGACGGCTGTCCGATTGGAAAATGTAAACAGATGAACCCATACGGAAAGAACCAATATAAACATATAAGTTTTAATTTTGGGCCACATATAGGTTCCGCATATATGCGACATACATAAATATATTATATGGCCATATATGTACCTATTATTTATATATATATAATATGAAAAAGGACAATTTTATGTATGCCACGTATATGCGAAACCTATATGTGGCCCTATATTCAAAACCTATATATATATTTATTTTTTTGCAATCTCCGTATCCCACTCAAATCTGGATTATCCAATTAGGGAACTGTGTACAAGTACTTCGGCTTTTTCGCAGATGCAGCCCCTTTTGCTAACTCAGGAAAATAGACACAACTTGCGGAATGCTTCCAAAGCCCACGCATGTAAATTATTATTTTTTGTATTGTCACCGGTGGAGACCTCACAAGCTCAAATCAAGGGTGATGTACTTGAACAATATAAGGTCAGAATTTTTTTTATCAGCGCCCATCTGGCCAAAAGGAGGCGCCTAGGGGAACTCTAATCTACATATCCCTTCCCAGCAGGCCCTTCCCAGTTTGCATCCCTGTAGCCCATTGGCCAATTGCGCGAATTCTGAAAAGAGCTGCCGACAACTGCTGGCTGATACGAGGCAGGGATTAAAACCTATATGTTTATGTAGGTTCTTTCCGCGTGGGAATTTAAGAATCCTTGTTATTTCATCCCTGCAGGAAAAAGTCGGGGACCTTTAGTTGCTATACAAGCATCTCAGATAAAAGACAAGTGTCTGTGCATTAAAACTGTGAACAGAAATGTAGACTTTGTCTGCAAATTCATTAACCACAGCGAAATGCTCAAATAGATGTGGGGATGAAAATGACTTTTGAAAAGCATGTTTACTTGAATGTATGTTCTTCTGTGTACTTTTATTATTTTTGTTTTATTTTGCTGCATATGGCTGCATATGAGCCATATATTGAGATTTGTGTCTTCAACTGCCACTTGATTATTCTTGAATTAGAAAACGCGTTAATAAAGGAAAACCATCTAGAATTAGCCAGGATTAATTGTTGTCAATAATTACCCCCTAATTTTCAGGTCCAGCATCGGTGTTCTTTCAAATTTTGCTCCCTTGTCAAAAAATGCTGACGTAATGCAATGCAATCATGAAGTCTTCGTTTTTGCCTTGATATTACAATATGAATCAGTTTACAGTCGTAACTTTGTTATTTGTTATCTTATTATAACATAAGCAGATTTTATAACGAGTTGGATTAGTTTGTTCAAAGGTATATGCCCATATACGCCATCTAATTTCTGCATTTTCAGGAAAACCCAGCGTGTACATGCAAATATATGTACGCTTATAGGTTGAAATGCACACTGAAAATGAATCTATTTTTATGATATTTGAAGATACTTAAGAAATTAGTGAGGAAACAGCTCAAGATTTTAGGTTTGCGCAAGTGCAGAACCGCGAGGTAGCACATTCTGATAGGTAGCAAAATTTAAATCCAGTTTTTAAATTGGCTAATTAATATATTGTTCACAAAAAAATATTTTTTTAAAATTAAAAATCATCATTAAAGATCAATACAAATGTGTTTCAGAAATATAATGTGGTCACATTGACCGGTGGTTTAACAGTTTCTTGTAGCATGCTTGGTAAAGGAAGACATGTTGGAAAACTTGTGTTTGTTTTTGTTGCTCAAAAGGACGAAAGGTTACGCACATGGATGAGCTGGAAGATAAAAAGTGTTACGAAGGCGACACCGTCACATTTAAGTGTCTCATCTGCCCGAGTGATATCGCCGATGTGAGGTGGTATTTGGACAGTTTTCTGCTGTACACTGACCACCTGATTGAAATCCAGATTTTGCCAGACGGGCATCATTCCCTAACCATGAGGAACCTGGCTCGAAAAGACTCAGGCATTATTACTTTGGAGGCGGCGGGCCGGAGAGAATATGCTTTCCTGCTTGTTAGAGGTGAGTAAACTTTAATTGGACCCTTTATGCTGTCAGGATTGTTGAGAGCAGTTACTCAGCTTGCTTACACTCAGTACTTACACTAAGTTAGCATATGCATTCATGCAAGTTTAAGGTGCCAATGCTAACAAGAAGGGACAGTGAGCACAGTGATTTGTACTGATGAGAGGTGTGTTCTGCGGTAGAGTCCCCAGTTTCAAAGATTTAGCAGCAATCCCAACTTTTTGCAGAAACTTTTTGAGGTCAGAATTATCTCTGTTAAAGAAACCTCGTTATGGCAAACTCTTTCCGATAAAGCAGTGAATCTCTTTGACCATTTCCCCGCAGCACTGCCAAAGCCCAGTCAGATGCGGCCGGCGAGAAAGGTTATCAAACTTTCCGTGATCTTATTTTTTATTATTGCGGATTACTTCCTGTTTTACATCAAAAGACATCTGAGAATCTGCTCTTTCCGAGGATGCCCAAATATGGAAATGCATGGCTCCTCAAAGAACATGATATAAATTTCTCAAGACATTCTTAGTTTACGATAGCTTGTATACAGCAAACTTTCTGTACGCATGGCAACCCGTTTCATTTTCGGCCATTATGACTGGAAAAACATTGATCCAAGTGACAGAAAATGACACCGAAATGGCACCTGATATGGATTTAGAGGATGAGTTCAGTTGGGCCTAAATTGTAGTGCAGAGAAGTTTAGTTTAGGGTGGAAAATCTTTGGATCGAACCACCAGTTGTTGTTCTTTAGCCCCAAGCTTTGTTGTATCCTGGTACCGAAGGAGGTTGTCCACAGGATATACCGTAGTATTCTTGTTCCAGCACTTGCTCGTGGAAGATCTCGGACATGGCCTACCTCATGGCGTAAAATTACCAACGACAGAAATAATTGGAGGGGAAGGCACAGTACGTTCTTCTTCAGTTGGTGTGAATCAGGATAAAACAGATGTTAATTTATTAACTTTCTCTGTTCATGAGAACAGAGCTCATAGCATAGCGGTTATAGTTTATCTGACCGAATATTGAACTTGAACAAATTAAACCATGCATTTTGTTAATGTGATCTGACTCCAAAATGGAGGGCAATGCAAATTATTTTGCTGGTGTATTCTCTGAAAAGTCCAGTTGACGTGTTGTAACTACAGTAGCCGTTATGTACCAAAAAGCTATGACATCATGTCATCCGATACCACTTCACATTACCACGCTGAACTGCGGTCTACGGCAGAGTGTTTGTCTTTAAAACAAACTCTCAGACCGCTTTCGCACAAGGTACGATTGTGCGGTACTAGGCTAGGGCCGATTGACGATTGAATCGGCAATTGCCGATGGTTGGGCTCCATGGCGATTGCCAGTTTAACTGCCGATGCCCCGCCGCCCCACTCACTGTCGCTTTTGCATGCTTCTAAAATTGCTGCGCTATGATCCAGAGGCACGGCAAGCCTTGTTCCGTTCGGTGGTGCTGGCCCGACACTCACACTCAGGCGCAAAGAATTTATCTCTCACTCGATGCACGGGAGCTTTGCGATCTATTCATATTTTGGCCCACAAATTGAGCTTGAAAGAGAGATGGTCACCAAGCCACGCCCCTTATCTTACCGTTTATTATATTACCGTATATTAGCATCGGCAGGAAAATGAATTAATGAATGGGGAAATGATAATAGTCTGCAATATCTTGTTTTGCATAAGGACGGGAACCAGTGAGCTGTTGGCATGTTGCACTCGTATTTGGGTTTATTGGTTTTACAAATTTCATAAAACTTTTCCACATTCACAAGAATTAATTACATTTAAGAGATGTGCTTAAAAAAACTGTCATAAATATGTTCTAAATATGTTGTATCTTTTTTGAATAATAGTTAAAAAGAGCTTGCAGGATACTATGATGTCAAGTCTACCAGATGGCAGTAGAAGACCGCAAGCGATATACAGAGCAGGAACTGCCAAGCAGCATGTCTGCAATGGGCGGTTTTACATAGAAACATTTCTTATTGACAAGGTTTAGAAGTGAAGGGTCGCATTCGCATGTTGGGTAATAAATTAACGTGACTGTACAGGCTAAATATTCGGTGGTTGTCTGACCTCAAAGTTCATACTCATTTTAAATATTTTGGTGGTAAAAAAGGACATGAGGCTGAAGGAAAAAAAATGAATAAATACTCATGGTGATAGCCCAACAGCCGGACCATATACAGGTCCCTACTACCAGGACTGTTGGACCTCAGACGCGATCTTCGGATAGATGCCTCCATCAACTTTTATTCATACTCTGTACCTTAGATGTACGTTTTGAATGCTAAGAGGCTGATGGGACTGTTTTAGTGCGGGCGAAAGTACTCTTACATAGCCTATTTAATAACTAGCTGTGAGAGCCTAAGTTAAAGAGCCAGCAAGTCACGGTAGCAACTAGCTACCTAGCTTTTTATGACTACAATACAAAGTGACAAAGAAGATAAATATTTTAGCTAAGCTAGGTAGACTGCAGATATAACCGTAAGCAAACAGATCCTTCCTCTTACATGGTTACATCCACGTTAGTCAAATTGTCGACTGCTCATATGTACATATGGCATTGTGGCAAGCATTTTTATTAACTCCCCTCCCTCTGTTGAGCTAATAGTTACCCATTGTGCAGAGCGCCTTGTATGCCATTGAGTATTGTTTTTCTTCTACTGGTTTGTCCGACTTCGATTCTTGCCAATGCCCTTCTTGTATTGTTTTGTCTTTTTTGGATTTTGACCCATTTTTGTATGACCACGATTTCTGTGTTTGGATGCCCTGTGTATGACCCTTGGCTTTGTTCATCGACTACAACTCTTTGCCTACCATTTATGTACCTTATTGCTCATTTGTTTTCCTGGTTCTGACCCGTCTAGTCGACACTGTTTTTGGATTTCGTATTGTGGCTTGACACTTGTGTTTTTTGGCTTTGACTCAGACCTCATTAACGGCATACGTTTTTTGAATTTCCATCACTTGCTTGTGGTTCCTGAACGCTTCGTCACAGTTAACACTTGCGTAGAAAGAATTCTGCATCTAATCACTTTTTTTTCTGGCTTTTTATTTGCCAGTACGATTTTAAAAGGAGGCACCAATATGTTTTGGCAGATTTTATAATTGAGAAGGGGCTTTAGAATATTGATAATGCAAATGCGTGCTGCACGTGCCTAAACAACCCGGTGTTTCATCAGTAATATGGATTACCACATGTAGCAGCACAAGAAATTAAACTCAACATTTTCTTGACTGAATTTCAGTGGCTAAATCATCAAAATTGCTCCCTAAAATGTGAATCTGTCATCTTGGATTTGCCCGAAGACACCTGTCAAACAATATTACAACTTGATGGCAGGCATGAGATCATCATTTACCACCGTTTTCCTATAAACGTACTGATGGAGGTAGTGGGTATGATGAAATGCAACCCTTATTCCATCAAACATAGCAAATGCTGCAATTCACCAACGACGCTGTTTACCTATACATGTTATGCAGCCTATATTATGACTTATACAACCAAGCAATGAAAAAAGCTTGTAATTTAGACAGTAACATTTACTCACCGGTCGAGAGGAAAGCAGTATTCCTTTGACAGTCTTACTCTTTCATTAGCTCTTTCCACCTGGGATGAGCTACCCCGATGTTTACCCTCTTTTTTTCAATTTGCCAGTCACATTGCCTTTTTAATTCCCTTTTTCGCTTTTTTGACGAGGCGATTCCTTCTCCTGTGGCTCGACATAAGTATGATCCTCCATTATGAACTAAAATGCAGAGCAGGCTTTCAAATTTTCTGGGGCAGTGACAAGCGCTTCTCGCTGATCTCCTTCTCCGTTTCAGTCAGGCTAGCTCCGAATAAAAACGCGTAGCGGCTAATTAGCTAGTTGTGCTTCATGTCCCTCTCGGCGATAGTAATTTTTCAAAATGGCAGAACGACATGGACGCATCCTTGGACCCGTGCAAAGTAAATATAGATAAGAAATTCTTCGCTTACGAGGATAAGTCCGATTATTGGCAGAGGTAATATTACACCAATAACGAAATATAAATGAATTGATTTTAGCTAATAAATTACTTTAAACATTACACAGTGTCGCTTTAAGTTGTTTTATGGTTAACTGGAGAATACCAGGCACTGATTATAAACTCAAAGGCCCCTGACCGCTCAGCCATGATAAGGTTGGGTGTCTTTTGGGTCGTCATCGATACTCTCCCATGAAACAGAAATTCCTTTGCCTGGTGCTGGTGCTAGTAAGATAACAGGGGTCATCCTACGTACGTGAGAATGCACAAGAATCCAGCATGCAGGTTTTCTGCCTCTTATACTTCCTTGTTTTCCGTGGGACTAAAAACATCAACAGCTATGCATACTGAGGCCTACTGTTCTAATCTGTTGGTTATTGTCACCTCTAAGTGTGTTTGTTTGCAAGTATCAACGCCTTGGCACACTGGGGAAGCTTTAATCTACCAAAATGCCATACATGAGTGTGCCGTACAATTAGGCACCTCTGATATTACTGTTATTTATTGATATGGTTGTCATGCAAATTTCACCCAACCCTCTTAGCCTTACCTCTGCCCATCCGAGGGTATAACAGTTTAGAGCAGGGGTGGCCAACCCTGGTTCTGTAGAGCCGCAGTGTCTGCTGATTTTGGGTGTTACTCAGCACTCGATTGATGGATTAAAGTTGTTGATTACTCACTTAACTGACCTCACCTGGTGTCTCAGGGTTAATTTGGTAATAATGAGCTAATCAAGCAATTCGCAAGAACAACCCACAAATCTCCTACAGCCAATTAAGCAGACTTTGCAGGTTGTTACAGCAATCTACGTGTTAACTACGATTTGTCAGTGTGGTTGGATATTTAGCATAGTTTTAATGCAGACAAAGTTGTACAGAGTATAAAAGTTTATAGAGCAGGGGTGGATAACGCTGGTCCTGTAGAGCCAGACGTGTGCTGAGTTAGGTTTAAATCAGGTGGAGAAAACCAAAGACACCAGGTCAGATAAGTAAAGTGTGTAATCAACTGCTTTAATTCATCAGTTAAGTGCTGAGTAACGTCAAAAACCAGCAGACACTGTGGCTCTCCAGGACCGGGGTTGGCCACCCCTGGTTTAGAGAATAAAGTTCATCCCCGTTATGAAGCTGGATTGTTGTACAATTGTATTATGCCTGGATGTAATGTTGTGTGCCACAAATACCCTGCTAATTTGAAAAAAAAAATATCAATTTCTATTTTTGTCCCCACTCATGATTTGTAGAAAAACGCCCTACGATCACAAAGCCCTTGCAGGACTGCCAGGCATTTGAAGGAGAAAATTTGGTACTGTCATGCAAAATCTCTAAAGCCTGCCATATTCTATGGTACAAAGATGGCTGCTTGATATGGAGCTCCTCAAAGTACGCAACGCGCTTCCTGGACAATGAGGCAACACTGACAATTTACGAAGTGAATGAGAGAGACTCAGGGGTTTATGAATGCGAGGCTGGGAAGGCCAGGACCAAGGCCTGCGTTGACGTCAAGAGTAAGTATTAACGCCCTGTGGCTTTGGCCTTTCGAGAAGTAAGGCAGAATTGTTTGACAAATGATAGATATTATATTTTCTCATATGACTTTCTTCTATTTCTTCACACTGTGGAAATTCTAATGACGTTTTCATTTGGCCAGTTTCTCATTCAAGCTTGGGGCACAATTTTAACGAAACAAAAATAAATTTAACTAGCGAGCAGCTTGAACAGAAACCGTTTGGCCCTCGAATCACCACCAGAACAGTTGCCGACAATGCTAATTGTAGCAAGGAAATTTCTTGCAAATGCGCTGGGGTAAACTAGTTGATTTCTGCTATAATGGCATATGAAGGGGATACTGCGCTCTGCACTGTTTTGAATGTGACTGCACTACCAGTTTCGGCCACAAACTTACATATTGCTCCTTTAATGCTTTGATTCGAAACTGCAAGGAAGTAAATCTTAATAATCAATTAGGGAAAAATCTCAACTATCTTGGTAATTCCGTATATTGCTTTGATCTTTTGTTTATCGGATCATGAAAGAGGACTGAAAATAAACTCCCTATATTTTAAAAAATGGCGCTAAAAAATACGTGTTACGGGGGGGAAATATTATTGTAAACACATTGACCACACATTGAATGATGCATAAGAAAGGTTTTAATATTTGTTAATGTCATTGCGTTAGCTTCCTCTAAGCAAATATGAACAAACTTCCTGTTTCATGAGCATTTTAATTTCGATGCACTGAGCAATAATTTCGTGGATGGAACTGGCACGTCATTCTGCCATTTAGTCTTGTAAATTATTTAATCAATCAAGCAATAGAGTTATCGTTTGTTTAACAGTGAGGATTCTGCCTACCCTAACTGACCTCCGATTGGTACGTCGCTGCGCTACAAATATTCACTAGTATTAGGGTAAAAAGGGACAAAGTAAGACTTCAGCACTGGATCATATGTCCTTCTGATGCTCACTATCGGTAATGTCGCTATCATCATTCAGTATGCTGTAGGTCAGGGAAAAATTCAACAGGGAACCTTGAGAACAAATCACACATCTGAATGCTCCTGCGGTGCCGCATTCTAGCTGCTCTTTAATGTCATTTTACTTGAGGCTGTGAGACTGTGAGGACTCATAAGTGTCTGCATTCAGGATAGGGCCTGTCTTACCTGCCAGAAAGCTGCTTGGTTCTTTTGGTCCAGGGCTGGATAAACACTGCTATTTTTAGCCTGAGGGGGAGAAGCTGATAGTTGACAGTGTACAGACTGTACTGTTTGATCAGACCATTTGTTTGGGAGGAGAGGAATATTTATTGCATCTGTAAAGGTCTAGCAAATATTAGTCTGGGTTTAAAAAAAAAAAAAAACAAACCCTGATATGAATACGGTAAGGAACTTTGTGGACATATAGGGGATAATTAAGTTCTAAAAAGTGATATTTTAGTCCAACATAAATATTTGAGTTATTGCCATTTTCCACTCTAGCCCATCATTCTATCCCAGAGCCAAAGGGGGACATCTTTGTCCAGGACAGCGTAAGTGCTGTAAGTATCTTGACTATCTCTTAAAAAAAAAAAGTGGAACATTTCGGTTCGCCGGCCACAGAGAATGTTCTAGTTTTCCTTGTCCAATGCTTTGCAAACCTATCCTTTGTTCAGCAATAGAATAATAGCTTGTGATGGTTAATAATTGAGTGAGCAGATTTCCAAGTCATGTCATGTACCATCGGCATGACAGTTATTGAAGACTAGTCATGGCGAAAAACCTTGGGAAAAATTATCCGCTGATTAGACTGTTATTAAAGGTCATTTTAATCACACATTTTTGGATGTTTTAATGTTCGCCCCCTGCTGTGCTTTGAGGTGACAGATTTACGGTTTTGGAAGGACTTAATGAAATAATGGAATTTAATGAAATATAAGCATTTATTTATAAAACTTTTCCTTAAATTAGCATTTGAAATTTCAAAATTTACCTTTTATCCTAAGCAACTTTAATGTGGAAAACAAAAAATAAGCATCCAAAGCAGATTTAAATTTTGATATGCACAGGGTGCCTAAGACTTTTGCGCAATATTATGTGTTTTGGTATCTGGAAAATGTAGTCATTTTAATGCCCATTTCTGGCCCTTGATCAATGTTGCATTGCATTTGCTTTTACTTGACTGGAGGTGGATGAAGCTCCTTCAGAAATGGAGCGAGCGGAGCAGCTCCATCATGCAGCCCCCATATTTCCCAGGGCTGAGCGCAGGCTCTGGGGGATTCACACCTCACAGCTGAACATGACTCTCAGAGCGCACCTGCCCGAGGAAAAAGGTGAGGATCCAACGTCGTCAGTAAAGATTTCAAACAGAACTGTTGAAAGAATTATACTTCGGTAAACAATCGCATTCCTCATGTCGCAGGAGAGAAGTCAAACTTGAGAAGCACTTTTTTCACGTTTATTTTGGTGAAAGCCCTCGGTTTCTTCTGTCTGTGCGAGGTGGCAAAGCACTGCATACATTTGAGAAAACATGGCAGATCCCATTGAAAACTGGAAGGTATTAGCGTATACCAAGCCATATATCTGTTCTTTTGGTCACAGAATATGTTCTGGATCACTTCCAAAATTAAATTAATTCTTCCTTGGACCACCACCTATCATCCTGCCAAATTTCATTCCAAACCACACCTAACTTCTTGAGTTATGGAATCAGAAATATCTTACAGACCCACGCTAGACAGATATATTGAATTCTTCCAGATCCAGAATCCATAATATGTTCTGGATCACTTCCAAAATTGAATAAACTCATCCTCGGATTACCACCTATCATTCAATCAACTCTCATGTCAAACCTCTCATAACTTTTTGAGTTATGGTGTTAACAGACAGATAGGACAGACAGACAAACAAATGGGTGAAAACCTCCTTGATGGGTGTAAACGTGTCATTGTCAGTGCACTATTCCATTATCTGAATGTCTCTCCTCTCCTAGGCGGTCCATCCACCCCAGTATCAATGGAGAACATCAATGCCCAGAAGATGGAAGGTGCTGACTTTGCCACCATGATAAAGGAAGAATGGGAACATTTTGTTTCCCAGGTAACGATTCTCATGCTCCTTTTATGCAGTTTTACCTCCCACTGCCCCGTTCCTCAAAGCGATACCTCCTTAGTGCTGTACGGAGTTTCTGTTATCGCATGTTTGCTTCCGGTAGAGTAAATTAATGCCGAATTATATCCGTTTTCAGAAGTTATTAAGTTCACCAAAAATTATTAATTACGTTTTTGATATAATAATGAATGTTAGATCGCTATTTGGTGGCACATGGTCAAAATTTTCAAGGTCCACGGGTACGACCTGCAAAAAATTATTGATTGCAAAATTGAAATATGAGTCGCATATGCGACCAAAACAGTCGCAACATTGAGGCCTGTTAAGTGTTTGTTAGGATGGTCATTTAATTTCCTTCTGTGTAGCATCCTTTTAACATGAGGATCTTCATCGCTCTCATACATTCTCTTGGGTTTAACTCTTTGCCTCTGGTGTCCCTGTAGCAGATGCATTCCTCCGATGGCTCACCGATACTGCAACAGTCTGTCCCAACCCAGAAAACCTCACTTGATATGGAGCCAGAAAGCACTGGTCATGGATGGTCCTCTGGGATTGATGACATGGATGCCTGGGAGAAACTCGGCCCGAGCAGCCCAAAAACTGTTTGGAACAGAGGGGACCACAATGAATCAGATTTTGAACTGTCAGGGGGAGACTTGATACAGAGTTCAGATACATCAAATAAAGATGCAAAACCGCAAGGTAAAGTTCTGAAAGGGGTTGTGTTAGTATCGAGATTGTAATCTGTACGCTGCATTTTACAGGAAATGTGAACTCTGTTGTGTGTCCATAGGACGATGGAAAAGGCTGGAGGACACACTGCCGACACCTCCCGGGTATGAGCATGACGACTCTGCGTTGAAGGTGACGGGTGTCCCCTGCCCTCCTAAGACCTCACGCTCAACTGCATGTGCAGTGTCCCAGAATGAGCCAGCTCGGCAGGTCAGAAAGGACAGTGAAGATACAAAGACACTGCAGCAAAAAAAGCGCAATGAAGATACAAAGACACTGCAGCAGAGAAAAGGCAGTGAAGATACAAAGACAATTCAGCAGAGAAAGGGCAGTGAAGATACAAAGAAACTGCAGCAGAGAAAGGAGAGTGAAGATACAAAAACACTACAGCAGAGAAAGGACAGTGAAGATACAAAGACAATTCAGCAGAGAAAGGACAGTGAAAATACAAAGAAACTGCAGCAGAGAAAGGAGAGTGAAGATACAAAAACACTGCAGCAGAGAAAGGACAGTAAAGATATAAAGACACTGCAGCAGAGAAAGGACAGTGAAGATACAAAAACACTGCAGCAGAGAAAGGACAGTGAAGATACAAAAACACTGCAGCAAAGAAAAGGCAGTGAAGATACAAAGACACTGCAGCAGAGAAAGGAGAGTGAAGATACAAAAACACTACAGCAGAGAAAGGACAGTGAAGATACAAAGACAATTCAGCAGAGAAAGGACAGTGAAAATACAAAGAAACTGCAGCAGAGAAAGGAGAGTGAAGATACAAAAACACTGCAGCAGAGAAAGGACAGTAAAGATATAAAGACACTGCAGCAGAGAAAGGACAGTGAAGATACAAAAACACTGCAGCAGAGAAAGGACAGTGAAGATACAAAAACACTGCAGCAAAGAAAAGGCAGTGAAGATACAAAGACACTGCAGCAGAGAAAGGAGAGTGAAGATACAAAAACACTACAGCAGAGAAAGGGCAGTGAAGATACAAAGACACTGCAGCAGAGGAAGGACAGTGAAGATACAAAGACACTGCAGCAGAGAAAGGACAGTGAAGATATAAAGACAATAAAACAGAGAAAGGACAGTGAAGAAACAAAGACACTACAGCTGAGAAAGGACAATGAAGATAGAAAGACACTGCAGCAGAGAAAGGACAATGAAGATATAAAGACACTACAACAGAGAATACACAGTGACGATACAAAGACACTGCAACAGAGAAAGGACAGTGACGATACAAAGACACTGCAGCAGAGAAAGGACAGAGAAGATTCAAAAACACTACAGCAGAGAAAGGACAGTGAAAATATAAAGACACTACAACAGAGAAAGGACAGTGAAGATATAAAGACACTAAAACAGAGAAAGGACAGTGAAGATACAAAAACACTGCAGCAGAGAAAGGACAGTGAAGATACAAAAACACTACAGCAGAGAAAGGACAGTGAAGATAGAAAGACACCACAGCAGAGAAAGGACAGTGAAGATACAAAAACACTACAGCAGAGAAAGGACAGTGAAGATACAAAGACACTGCAACAGAGAAAAGACAGTGAAAATACAAAAACACTACAACAGAGAAAGGACAGTGAAGATACAAAAACACGACAGCAGAGAAAGGACAGTGAAGATACAAAGACACTGCAGCAGAGAAAGGACAGTGAAGATACAAAAACACTACAGCAGAGAAAGGACAGTGAAGATACAAAGACACTGCAGCAGAGAAAGGACAGTGAAGATACAAAGACACTGCAGCAGAGAAAGGACAGTGAAGATATAAAGACAATTCAGCAGAGAAAAGGCAGTGAAGATACAAAAACACTGCAGCAGAGAAAAGACAGTGAAGATATAAAGACAATTCAGCAGAGAAAGGACAGTGAAGATATAAAGACACTGCAGCAGAGAAAGGACAGTGAAGATATAAAGACACTAAAACAGAGAAAGGACAGTGAAGATACAAAAACACTGCAGCAGAGAAAGGACAGTGAAGATATAAAGACACTACAACAAAGAAAGGACAGTGAAGATACAAAGACACTGCAGCAGAGAAAGGGCAGTGAAAATATAAAGACAATTCAGCAGAGAAAAAACAGTGAAGATACAAAGACACTACAACTGAGAAAGGACAGTGAAGATACAAAGACACTACAGCTGAGAAAGGACAGTGACGATACAAAGACACTGCAGCAGAGAAAGGACAGTGAAGATACAAAAACACTGCAGCAAAGAAAAGGCAGTGAAGATACAAAGACACTGCAGCAGAGAAAGGACAGTGAAGTTATGAAAACACTGCAACAGAGAAAGGACAGTGAAGATGCAAAGACACTGCTGCAGAGAAAGGACAGTGAGGATACAAAGACACTGCAGCAGAGAAAGGACAGTGAAGATACAAAAACACTACAGCAGAGAAAGGACAGTGAAGATGCAAAGACACTGCTGCAGAGAAAGGACAGTGAAGATACAAAGGCACTGCAGCAAAGAAAGGACAGTGGAGATACAAAGACACTGCAACAGAGAAAGGACAGTGAAGATGCAAAGACACTGCAACAGAGAAAGGACAGTGAAGACACAAAGACACTGCAGCAGAGAAAGGACAGTGAAGATGCAAAGACACCACAGCAGAGAAAGGACAGTGAAGATACAAAGACACTGCAGCAGAAAAAGGACAGTGAAGATACAAAGACACTGCAGCAGAGAAAGGACAGTGAAGATACAAAAACACTGCAGCAGAGAAAGGACAGTGAAGATACAAAAACACTGCAGCAGAGAAAGGACAGTGAAGATACAAAGACACTGCAACAGAGAAAGGACAGTGAAGATACAAAGACACTGCAGCTGAGAAAGGACAGTGAAGATACAAAAACACTGCAGCAGAGAAAGGACAGTGAAGATACAAAAACACTGCAGCAGAGAAAGGACAGTGAAGATACAAAGACACTGCAGCTGAGAAAGGACAGTGAAGATACAAAGACACTGCAACAGAGAAAGGACAGTGAAGATACAAAGACACTGCAGCAGAGAAAGGACAGTGAAGATACAAAGACACTGCAACAGAGAAAGGACAGTGAAGATACAAAGACACTGCAGCAGAGAAAGGACAGTGAAGATACAAAGACACTGCAGCAGAGAAAGGACAGTGAAGATACAAAAACACTGCAGCAGAGAAAGGACAGTGAAGATACAAAAACACTGCAGCAGAGAAAGGACTGTGAAGATACAAAGGCACTGCAACAGAGAAAGGACAGTGAAGACACAAAGACACTGCAGCAGAGAAAGGACAGTGAAGATACAAAAACACTGCAGCAGAGAAAGGACAGTGAAGATACAAAAACACTGCAGCAGAGAAAGGACAGTGAAGACACAAAGACACTGCAGCAGAGAAAGGACTGTGAATATGCAAAGACACTGCAACAGAGAAAGGACAGTGAAGACACAAAGACACTGCAGCAGAGAAAGGACAGTGAAGATACAAAGACACTGCAGCAGAGAAAGGACAGTGAAGATACAAAAACACTGCAGCAGAGAAAGGACAGTGAAGACACAAAGACACTGCAGCAGAGAAAGGACAGTGAAGATGCAAAGACACTGCAGCAGAGGAAGGACAGTGAAGATACAAAGACACTGCAGCAGAGAAAGGACAGTGAAGATACAAAGACACTGCAGCAGAGAAAGGACAGTGAAGATACAAAAACACTGCAGCAGAGAAAGGACAGTGAAGATACAAAAACACTGCAGCAGAGAAAGGACTGTGAAGATACAAAGGCACTGCAACAGAGAAAGGACAGTGAAGACACAAAGACACTGCAGCAGAGAAAGGACAGTGAAGATACAAAAACACTGCAGCAGAGAAAGGACAGTGAAGATACAAAAACACTGCAGCAGAGAAAGGACAGTGAAGATACAAAAACACTGCAGCAGAGAAAGGACTGTGAAGATACAAAGGCACTGCAGCAAAGAAAGGACAGTGAAGCTGCAACGACACTGCAGCAGAGAAAGGACAGTGAAGATACAAAAACACTGCAGCAGAGAAAGGACAGTGGAGACACAAAGACACTGCAACAGAGAAAGGACAGTGAAGACACAAAGACACTGCAACAGAGAAAGGACAGTGAAGACACAAAGACACTGCAGCAGAGAAAGGACAGTGAAGATACAAAAACACTGCAGCAGAGAAAGGACAGTGAAGATACAAAAACACTGCAGCAGAGAAAGGACAGTGAAGCTGCAACGACACTGCAGCAGAGAAAGGACAGTGAAGATACAAAAACACTGCGGCAGAGAAAGGACAGTGGAGACACAAAGACACTGCAACAGAGAAAGGTCAGTGAAGATATAAAGACACTGCAACAGAGAAAGGACAGTGAAGATACAAAAACACTGCAGCAGAGAAAGGACAGTGAAGATATAAAAACACTGCAGCAGAGAAAAGACAGTGAAGATATAAAGACATTGCAGCAGAAAAAGGTCAGTGAAGATATAAAGACACTGCAACAGAGAAAGGTCAGTGAAGATACAAAGACACTGCAGCTGAGAAAGGACAGTGAAGATACAAAAAAACTACAGCAGAGAAAGGACAGTGAAGATACAAAAACACTACAGCAGAGAAAAGACAGTGAAGATATAAAGACATTGCAGCAGAAAAAGGACAGTGAAGATGCAAAGATGCAGCAGCATATAGAGCGCAGTGCTGATACAAAGACATCCCAGCTGAGAAAGGACAGTGAAGATACAAAGATACTGCAGCCCAATGAGGTCAGTACAGATAGAGAGATACTTCAAAACAGAGAGGACAGCGCCAATGCAAAATTAAGGCAACACAGAGAGGACCAGGCCGATACAAAGCCTATGCAGAACAGAGAGGACGGTGCTGATTCAGAGACATTGAAAAACAGTGCCAGTACAAAGATACTGCAGCATACAAAGACACTAAAATCCAGAGTTGATGGCACTGATTCAGAGAAACTGCAGCTGATAACGGACACTGTCAATACTAAGGTACTGCAGTATGGAGAGGACAGTGCCAATGCAAAGATACTCCAGCACAAAGAGGACAGCGTAGATTCAAAGATACTGCAACAGAGAGAGCAGTCCACGGAGATACTGCAGGACAAAGTGGACACTGCAGATACAAAAATGCTGCAGCAAAGAGAGTATAGTGCAGGTACCGAGATACTTCAGAACAGAGAGGACAGGGTTGGTAAAGAGATACTTCAGAACAGGGAGGACAGGGTTGGTAAAGAGATACTTCAGAACAGGGAGGACATTGCTGGGACAAAGATACTGCAGCGCAGAGAGGACAGTGCCGGCGCACAGGTAGTACAGTGCAGAGAGGACACTGCCGATAAAAAGATACTGCAGGCTGGAGAGAGCAGTGCTGATAAAGTGATACTTCAGAATAGAGAGGACATCGTGGACACAGAGAAACTGCAGTACAGAGGGAGTAGTGTTGACTCGGAGACACTGCCCAACAGAGAGGACAGCGCGGACACAGCAAGACTGCAGCAGAGAGAGGTCAGTGTTGGTGAGGAGGAACTGCAGAACAAAGAAGGCACTGCAGATACGACGATATTGCAGCACGGAGACACAAGTGCAGGTACAAAGGTAGTGCAGCCCAGAGAGGACAGTGCAGATGCGCGCACACCGCAATGCAGAAAGGACGGCACTGAAACAAAGACACCGCCCCACAGCGAGGACGGTATTTCAGTGTCACCGCAATACAGAGCGGACAAGGCTATTGAGAAATTCCAGTATGGAGAGGACAGTGCTACAGACAAACTGCACGATCGAGAGGACCGTCCGACAGACGTACTGCAGTACGGAGAGGACAATGCTGATGCGGAGATAACGCGGTACGAAGAGGACAGCACAGAAGGAGAGATACTGCCGTACAGAGAGGACAGCGCTGATGCAGATATACTGCAGTATGAGGAGATGAGTTTTGATGATCAGATACGGCGATATTTGGACAGTGCTGAAACAGAGATACTGGAGTACAGAGCGGACAGTGCTGATTCAGAGATACTGCGTTACCAAGAGGACATTGTGGATGCAGAGATACTACAGTACAGAGAGGGCAGTGAGGATACAGATATACTGGAGTACAGAACAGGCAGTGCTGATTCAGAGTTACTCCATTACCAAGAGGACATTATGGATGCAGAGATACTACACTACAGAGAGGGCAGTGACGATACAGAGGACAGTGGAAACCAGATACGTAGACCACTGCGAAAAGCTCTTGATATGGATCTTCAGAAATCAGTTGAGTCGGCTGCAGATACCGAGGATGAGACGTGGTCTTCACGTTTCCTCTCCGCTGAGGAGAGTCTTTGGACTCAGTGTTTAATGGGGAAGTCCCGATCTGATCAGACGAAAGCTCAGACACGTTCGGCGTGTTCTCCTGGACCGCACGAAGAGGACAACGAAAAGTCAGCAGATAGGAAAACGGTGGCCGGACCGGGAAGCACTTTCAAAATCCCTCACGTAAGCGATTTCCGAGAAACGTCCACGACTCGTCAGCTATCTGACGTGAAATCGTCTCGCAGTCCCTGGCGCGATGTTCCCGAGCCACTGCTTGACACTAAGCCCCCTACTGGGAGACGGAAGAAGCCTGCGGTGAAACAGCTTTTCTTAAGGCAGAAGCCGCTGCCAAGGATTGGTTTTACATCTTTGCCGCAACATCAGGGAAAAACTGGACAGGCGTCCATCCAGAAGAAAATGCTGGAATCTGTGGCCAGTTTTTCTAAGTTAATCAGCAAAAAATACAGCAAAGAAAAGGGAGAAGGTATGCCCTCACTGTGTGCCACAGACTTTGTTTATTTGCAGTGAGGTTTGCAAGCCTTCTGACAGTGACCCGTTAGTGAGGCCGTAATGCGTACACAGTGCACTCCATGTTGATGAATATTTTCTTGAACTGGAGGGCACACGAACATTTCATTTAAGAATTTATTTTGTAACACCGAGTCAAGCCACTCAATGCTGTAGTGAAATATTATAAAATGCTCTGGGCGCTACTGTGCTCAGAGTATGATTTAGATAGCTGTCCTGTGCAAAATGTTGACACTGTCATCTCAATACCTCTGCTGTTTCTCATCCAATCTCAATGTCGCTAGGTTTAATATGAAAAATATGTAATAATGAGCAGAAGTTCGCAACATCGGTCCATGGGCCTACTCTGTACGCTAGTTTTTGTGCCAACCGCATTTGCAATCTTAGGGTTTTAAGAAGCTGTTATTTTGTCTTAATTGGGAACTTTTCATATTTAGAACGGTCATTTACTGTCTTTTCGGCCTTTCGTCCAGATGGAAACTGCATTTTTGGGCACTTAAAGCAGATCTTTTGGAAAATGCCTTTCAGAGTGAAGATTGCTGGAAGCCAAATTTTTTACGTTTACGTGTGGACTGGGGAAAACAGTTTTTGGCTTGTGACGTCAGAGTGGGAGGGCCTTGTATTTAAGGCTTGTGATTGGCCTACATGGTCTTGCCCTAAATTATATGATTGCAGCCGGCTGGTTTGGTATGCGCTTGTCAGCACCTTTGTGTTTTTGCGTTATAGTGGAGACAGAGATTTTTTATTTTTTTTTGCAAAAACAAAGGGGGAAAAACCTGTTTTTAAAAATACAGGTGTACGTGTGGACTAGGCCTTAGTCTTCACCATTTCAGAACCTACTAAGGGCCTTATCTACTATGATCCGAGGTAAAGAGCACTAAATTGCATGCTCGTGGTAACATTTTTTGTGCGTTTAGTTTGCTTACGTTTTGTGGGTGATCTACTAAGAGCAATTGCCTACGCGACAGCTGGTGCAAACAGCATTATTTAAATGAGGACTTTGCGTGCTGCAGTTATTTCCACCATGGACAGTTTGGAGAAAATGGACGAACGCAAACGCAGGACGAAATTCGACTTGATGGAGTCGGAGGTGCTTGTGGAGGAAGCGCATACACTGTTATAAATGCACTGAATTTTACCGTTAAATTAACGCATTGTCTCCGTGTTATTTTAACTGTAAATAAAGTACTGCACGCATTTAACTGTGGTTTACAGTCAACATACGGGGAATCTGTGTTATAAAATGATTGTAAAATTACAGTTAAAATAACTGACAAAAAAAGGTACAAGTTTATAACAGTGCATGGTCAGTGTTTGAGTGGGGAACAATTTGCAGAGTACAGTCAATCGCTCTGATTACACTTGGGAAGTGAGCAACTGCATAAAGCTCAGGTTTGGTGTCATTCAGTGCTTCTCGTGTGGATGGAAACTTCATGTACCGGCCCATCTTGTGCAACATGGCATCCAGTATTTGAGACAGTATACACGAGAAACTGTTTTGGGAGATCCGAGCAGCTACGGTACGCTGGAACAAACCAGTTGCGAGAAATGGAGAATAGCTAGAAGTTTGTTGCTGTTGCCAGTCTGTGCCAGGAGCTAGCAGTGGTAGACCTGCCCTCTTTTGTAGATTTCTCCCGGTTACTTCCGGACAGTTTATAACCGACGTGACCTGCTGAATTTGCTACGAGCTGATTGGCTGTTGAGACGGGTTACGTGCTTTAGGTTCTAAAACCAACCTCTTGCGATTTGACATGCTGAATCTCCGGCGACGCCACCAACCGGCTTGAGTCGAGCTGCCACGGGTCAATTCTCACTGCTGCGACTCCTCCCTCCGACGTTCTAAAACGATCCCGTCTCGTCGCAAATCTTTGGTCTGAACTGGGCTGGTTTTATTAAATGACCTAATCTTTGGAATTTAGGTCCACCCACAATTGATCTGGCCCACCCCAAACTGAAATCCTGGCGCCATGCCTGGTTTCACCTGGGGTGAGGGTGGGGCATACAAAGCAGGAGATAGAGACAAGTTCCCGCAACTAACATTAAATATGTTATGTTCAGCTAAGGTGATGCTCTTGTGGGGGTATGGGCACATGAGTACGAGAGAGGGATGGGGGTGGGGGGGTGGAGGGTGTGCAGGGGTGAGGTGGGGGGAGGGGTGGGTGAGAGTGTGTCTATGTGTGTATGGGGATGTTCTCCATCTGCTGGATGAGCATAATGTAGTCTTGTCCATTCATTTTTGATCGGGAACACCAAGGGTGTAACTAAGTTGAATAAATCTCTTAAAATTCTATGAAAATGATGATCAGCACTTCTGTATGTTCAGGTGCCTGGTGTGGAGGATATCATGAGGTTTTGAGGCAACTGGATGAAAAACACATAATTTATGCTTCAGGAAAGCTGTGAAATTGGTCTGATTTGACCGAACACTGGAGGAGGGTTAAATATTAAATGCCCCTAATTAAGACATTAATAGCTTGTTAAAATCTTACAATTGCAAATGCTGTTGGAACAAAAACCAAAATAAACAGTGAGTCCCTAAGTCCGATGTTGACAACTACTGATGTGCAGTTCTACATTAGGAGAATGAATTTGGCACTTTGCAGTAAGGTTATTTGTTTTTACACAGATGGAGACCTGTTAAAATTATGTATCATACAGTATTAATGTGTTGACGTCCATTTGATCTTAATCTAACGTATGATCTCTAAGAACATTTTCTGCTGCAAGTTGTTCCAATCACTGCACTGGGGTTTAAATGACCTGATGGAAGATAGCCTTCTACTAGCTTATTAAAAACTTATTTTTCCCAGGTGGTCTCCCATCCAAGTGCTAACCAAGCAGTACCGGCTGGTATTCAGCCATGTAGCAAGAGCAAGTCAAATGGTGATATGACTGCTACATCATGTTTATTCTTGAATATCCTTTTCTGCCTCTAATACATGATTTTGCAAGCTGTGGCCACTCTATTAGAAAAATCTATGTGAATGTCTGTAATAAACAGAATTTGTTCTAATTATTTTTGGATAGCTCGAAATCCCTTTAAACCTATTAATAGGCCTTTATTTTCCCTAATTCTAATTTTGCTAATGCTAAAAAGTTTTAGTTTGTAAAGTATTTTTGAAACTTTTATCTTTTACTCCAGGAATTAATTTTGTGGCCCTTCTTTGAACTTATCCCAGAGCCTCTATGTCATTCTTGTATTACGGTTCCCAGAAGCACACGCAATGCTCTAGTATGATCTGACAAAGTATAGCAAAAGGTAAGTATAACTTCCTTGGGTTTGTCACCAACACTTTTTACTGTACATCACAGCAAACCATTTTTACTACTTTTTTGCAACTACATCATGTTTACCACAGCCTGAAGGCAGTGAGGGGTAACATAGTAATGCTGTAGCTTAGTGATACCAAAATTAATATTTGGCAAGTCAGTTGCAATTTAAGTTCGGGTACAAAATGGCATTGAGATTGGCTGAAAAACAGCGGTGGCATCAAGCGTCAAAGTATGTTTCACATGAGAAAGCTCTAATTGAAAAATTTAATACTCAGTTTAATCTCTGTTATGGGGTAACACAAGAAAAGCTCCCATTTAATATGTTCTTCTTTATACTGTCTTGTTTTTTAGGCCACCTGTCTGGGGTGGAATGTCCTAGCCCAAAGGGAAAGCAGCCATGCACAAAAGATGCAAGCACACTTGAGAAAGCATCCCATGAATTCGATACATCATCTCAAAGAAAAAATAAAGGTCAGCACATTACTTACAAGTTAAGAGAACACAGGATGGTAACTTTTAGGATGTGGGGAAGAGGGTCAAATCGTGATTGTGCTCAGGAGGTGAAATGCTGTTCTGCTTTCAAGTTGGGAGTCCAATATCGTTGCGTTCAAATGCTTTCCGGGTTGAGGAATTGCAAGAAAGATCACATGTGGCTGTGCTCCTGATGGGGTATTTATAGACAAATTAAAGGAAAAAACTAGAAGGAATGGACTAACATAACGAATGCAGATGCATTTGGTCACTTGTTTGGTATGGTTTGGGTCCATTTGTGCCTTTAAAGGTGGAAAGGTTTCAGCAAATCAATGCAGAATTATTCAGTGTGATCATCCTTTTATCTTTTGGTGAAGTATACTTACCGTGATCGGGGTGATATTTCCCAGGATTACTACGACTCATGCCCCACAGGGCACAAGGGGTTCGTGAATGGTATGAAAATAATACCAAAATTTCTGGAAGAGTGCACCGATGGCTTATCCAGAAGGTCACAAAAGAACCCAGATAAACATCTGAAGAACTGCAGGCCTCTCTTGGCTCAGTTTTAAACCACTGCTCACGATTCCACAATAAGGACAAAACTGGGCAAATATGGCATTGATTGGATAGCTAGAGGGCAATAACCACTACTGACCAAAAGGAACGCAAAGGCTCTTCTTACATTTGCCAAAAAATATCTTGATTATCTTCAAGATGTTTAAGGTGGAGCTGCCGGATTGCTCACTCGGTAAAGCATCGCGCTGCGAAGCAGAAGTGACTATCACATTGCGGGTTCCAGCTCTGCTTTGTACCAGCTGGCAGTGGTCTGCAACTTTTTCAGAGTAGCGCACAATTGGCTATTGCGCAACAGGGTTGCAAATTGGGAAGGGAATATAATAGTCGCCTTGGGTGTTGCTCAAGCGCCTCCTGTTGACCAGACAGGTGCTTGTCAGGAAGATTCCTGGTCATGTCCGGGTATCCTCCGCCTTCGTTCTGAACTTGCGAAGATTCAACCAATGAGTGTTTAAGAAGCGGTGGCTGACAGGCGCATTCTTCAGAGGAGAGCCGCGAACTGTCTTCACTCACCTGAATTGGCAGCAAGGGGTCGCATACGAGCAAGCCTGGTACATAGTTCACCGATTGGGCATTCCAGATTCGGGTTGGATTGGAAATGTCAAAATTTTTTATAAAAAGTAAAGAAAAAAAAAAAAAAAAGATGTGTAGGGTACTGTTCTCTGAGCTGATAAGTCAAAAGAGGAACTTTTTGTGAAGCACGTTGATGGTAGTTAGATGGTCTGGGGCTGCCTTGCCGCCTCAGGGCCTGGGTGACTTGCCATAATTGATGGAACCATTGTGGACAAATTAAAAGAATTCTACAAAGAGGAATGGGTCAAAATTCCTCCACAGCAATCTGAAAGGCTCATCGCTTGTTATTGTAAACATTTGATCACAGTAGTGCCGCCAAGGGTGACACTACCAGGTTTAGGAGGGCCAATCATTTTTTCATTTGGGTGATATAGGTTTTTAATGGTGCTTTACTTTCAATAAATGTTATGATCATTTAAAGGCTGAATTTTGTGTTGATCCAAGCTGCATGTTCGGTCTGGTTTTGAGTTGTTTTCGGAGAGATGTGAAGCAGTGCTCAGAGGTGATTCATTAAAAAAACTTGAAAAAACTTGGTTTAGAGCAATGTAGTAAAATAGAGTGAAAGATTCTTAGGAACAGTGCTTCCTCCTTCACTGTCTGACAAACTGAGTCATAAATATTGCTTGTTTTGTTTTCCCATTATTCAGAGATCCACTTTCCCCCCTCACCAGCGGCAAGCGACACTGAATCAAATAGACTGGATGCACAGCAGACCTACAGCTTTCTGTCTGAAATCAACAGGTCATATTCAGGATCATGTCAATTTGAAGGCGCGCTCCTCAGATTTACGAGAAATGTCAGTTTCTCGCAACTTAGAAATGCCCAATTCTCATCCACGAGAAATGTTCATATGAACATTTCTAGCATTCAAGAATTTTCCACTTTCATCTGTTTGTCAGTTTAAATTATTGTTATAAAATTGAACAAAAGATAACCCTCCAAAAACAACGGTAACTTTGAAGAGCAGGAACAATTGGAGCGACCTGATATAAAATACGGCACATCGCAAGGCGGATATGATCGCTAATAATGACGGATCAAAGTTCAAAATGTAGACGAATAAACCTCCGCCCATAAACGCGCACGGTCGTATGCTCACTAATGTAATTGCGATTAATAGCGTTTAGTTCTAGGACGTGAACTCCGGCTTTGACTTGAATTTAGCATTCATTTGAATTTTGCGGTATTTTTCATTTTCATATCTGTGTATCCATGATGGTTTTCTACTGCAAAACGGCGTAATGCTCATCGCATTCTGACATGCGTGCATTAGCTAGGCGAAGGTAGCCTTATTACCGGAAGTGCGGACGTCTAATCTAGCTCATTCATTTCGTCTCCCGATTTACGACTGTTGCGCGCCGTATCAGGTCGCTCCAATTGAATATATCCCATGACTTCAACTGCTTTAACAAAAAATAAATAAATAAAAAATTGGCAGTTTATTCTTCATGAGTATTATCAATACTTGAATACTAGAACTATACAATTCTTGACGACAAAGAAATTAGTTTTGTTTAGGCACCCTTCGGTATACAAGAAATTGACATTTTCTCATAATTACGAGGAGTGCGCCTTCAAATTGGCATGATCCCATTTTCCTGCACTGAGCTATTTTCTTTTTTTTAGTAAAAGAAAATTGAATTTAATCTGTCACATCCTGTGCCCATCTTGTGTTCACCGTTAATATTGCATTTTTTATGTGTTTTGTCCTTTCAAGACCGCCGTACCCATTTTAAATTCATCAGTTCCTCGTTCTCTCACCCTAATTCGTCTGTGTGTACGTGCCTGTCCATTTCATTCCTTCATTGACAGGTTGTCATGTTCGCCTTGTCATTCCAGCCACCGTTTGCTTGTTCTCAGCCTGCTTGTTCATTTGCCTGATTCTGTTTGCAGTGATTTCACGATTTGAGAATGATGTTTTAGTGTTATAGCCTGAAGGACACCTTCTGTTTGCTCATTTCTCATTGGCTGAATTATGAACTGTGTGGCTAAGGCCCTGTCCACTTGTATTTGGGTATTTTTGAAAACATCGCTTTTTTCGGTGTGTTCTGGCCTCTCATCCAAAAACGAATAGCTTTAGGTCACAAAAATTATGATTTTTTTAGAGCACCCTCAAAAATAGAAAGCTTTTAAAGCTCCAGTTTCTGGGTAATTGTGTGGACATGTAAAATAAAGCATTTAGGAAGCTATGGCATCACAACTCAATTCATGCAAGCCCTCTGTTGTTTTGTGTAATGTTCTTTTCTGATTTTAAAAATCAATCAGTGTTGTTTGTAGATGTTATTGCAACCAACTGGCCCAGCATACTTGATTTGATAGTTTGTCGTTGTTTTTGAATTCTTGCATGCATAGATAGTTTTTTAAAACAAGCTCGCTTTTTAGAATTTATTTTTAAAAATGGAGTGGAAAAAATATCAGTTTTGAAAAATATCCATGTTTGTGTGGACAACGCCTAATAGTTTGAAAATTCTGCCTTATTTTGTCTACAGGCAACTGACCACTCTTTGTATAACTGAAATCTCTCCAGAAGGCATCATTTGTAACTCAACTTTCTGATTTGCTTCAGTTTTCTCATATAGTCTCTGACAGTGTGATGGTTTTTTTGAGCGCATCAAATATGCTGTAATTTTAAATATGTATCCATAAAGTGTATGGATATATGTCAAAATTACAAATGAGTTCACTGAACATAGCTCAAAAAAGCAAATCTTGAGTGCAAAATAATGCTCAGCCTTGCCCATATTTGTTGAAAAACAGCTTTCTGTTTCAGATAGCTTGTGATCACGCTTATGTTTCATAAAGTTAGATGTTTAACCATTTTAAAGCATTGCTTAAAATGGGGTATTCATGTTTTTTTAAAGAATTATTGTCATTCAGGCCTTGCTGCATGTCCTATAACAGTGCTTTGTTTCTCATTTTCTAGAGCTATAGGATGTAGTAAACTGTCCTAATTAGGTTTGAATTAATTCTTTCTTTTTTCCATTTCTTGTTGTGATTGGAACTTCACTATAATACTGGGATTGAATCCCAGTCATCTGCATTGTGTCATGTATGAGTACGTGCTAGTCGGCGTTATGGTTGGAGGCTATCACCAAGCAAGGCGGGGTCAAACAGCTCATGCATAATTAGCGATATTATGGGGGTAGGGGTATTGTCGTCACCTGGGTGTCTGTCTGTCGTCCGTCGTCCGTCCATGATATTGTTCGGGCCAGTACTCAGCAACTAATAATCACAGCTTCACCAAATTTGGTATGGTAACTCACTATGATCCATAAATGTGCAAAGTCAGGTTTCTTGCTGGATTTGACCTTTGACCTTAGCGCTGTGACCTTGAGCCTGGAACTCTTGTCCGGGTCAGTACTGGGCAACTAATCATCGCTGCTTCACCAAATTTGGTATGGTAACTCACTATGACCCGTAGATGTGCAGTGTCAGGTTTTTTGCTGGATTTGACCTTTGACCTTAGCTCTGTGTCCATGACCCTGGAAATCTTGTCCAGGTCAGTACTCGGCAACTAATTATCGCAGCTTCACCAAATTTGGTATGGTAACTCACTGTGGCACATAGATGTGCAATGTCACCTTTTTTGCTGGATTTGACCTTTGACCTTAACGCTGTGAGGTTGGGGCAGGAAATCATGTCCGGGCCGAGGAGTATTCAGCAGCGTGTTATGTTTTAGTATTTCTCAGCCTCAAAAGGCACCATTCTAACTGTAACCACATCATTGAGGCTATCAGAAGCACTGCACTCAGGGCAAATGATAATGCTTAAGATGCTGTTTGAACCAAACATTATGATGGCCTGAAATATATATATATATATAAAACCTTTAACTGATGCAGTGAATGAAGTATGATGCCCTGTGAGGATTGGCAAAGGCTTTCTGATGCTCATAAACAACTATTGTGACTTAATGTAATTGTGAACTCGCTTTTGCTCTTCATGCAACAATGTGCTTAACAATGTTCTGTTACAGGGGTCGTTTCTGTATCGTGATGCTGTGCCAGGAGGATCTGAGCAAACAACTACTGGCTGCAAAGATCAGCCCTTACAAACAGGGGCAGCGGCAGCAGGCACTACAGGAATACCGGTTGCTGAGGAAGCTCGACCACTTTAACATCGTCCAGCTACACTTCGCCATCCTGACCCCACGCTACCTGGTGTTGGTGGAGGAGCTGTGTGCTGGACGCGAGCTTCTGCATAACCTGGCAGAGAGGTGGGAAACAAAGCATCACCCACGGATGACTACACACCGCATCCAATTCTTTTATTCGTCGCAACGACTCATACACTTTCGGCAGTAACACTCGCAAGGCAACTTTTATCCAGTTCTCTCGACACATTTGTTTTTGCCCATAGTAAGTACTGTATATTGTTCAGTTGTCATATTTACAACTTATCAGAAACACCGCAATGAATGCCAGCACCGTGAAGTTCGCAACGTACTGCTTTTGTGAAGACTGCTTCAGATTTGCAGGTCTTTTTAACATCTGGGGTGTAGTCTTCGGAGACCAACACCGAGATTTGTGCGTATTTTTGTTTTGATTTATTAAATCTTATTTTGGAAAAAATAAAAAATAAAAAAATCTGTCTCCCGACCAAACAAAAAATTGGATGAGTCTTCCGCAGCCTCCTACCCTGGCCTAAACCTAACTAAAAATGTGCACAAAAACCAAAACAAAAGCTGTCCAGAACGTCTCAAACAAGCACAAAATAAGCACACAGCCTCTTTTTGCCACCTCCACACTCCAGGTCCTTTTGTAGGTGCATCCTGGTGGAGCCAATGAGGTAATCAGCTGCTCGTTAACCTGAAGGCCCAGATTCCAAGTGCAGTTGCAGAAGCTGGATGATCAGGAAGTGCCTTAAGTTTCCTGGCATGTAACATGCTGTTGCCAGTTTTGGGATTGGGCACACAATGTGACAATTGTTCACTGTGTTCCCCTTGCCGACTTGAAGGGCAGGTCCATTATTTTTTGTTTCATCAAGGTTTTTATATGATTCTGTTTCTTCCCAGAACTTTTCCTGATGTATTCGAAGCGTAGTCAAAATAGTGAGTGGACTGGTGGGGACCAATGAGCGATATCACTATTTTTCCTATTTCAAGCAGCTCTGACATCTATCGATTGCAAATATTTGATATGACTCATTGGTCCTCATAGCTCATTGGACCTCAGTCTCCCCTACTCCCAATGTTGTCTGACAAGCTTTTGTAAAATAAAAATATGACCTCCTTTGATTTGTACTCAATCCTTTTGGCTATATATCCCTGTGTCCAGCTGGGCTTTTAACTACTACAGCAGAGTTACTTAAGCCTGAAAGTCTTTACTCAATAATTACTCTCAAGTTGAACAAATTCCCGTTTTGAACCTCCCTTAAAGTAATCCTCAGCAGTGTTTTTATTTCCCACATGTAGAACCTTTCATTTAGCAGTAACGAATTTCAATTTCCAAGTTTCATCCACTACTTGAGTCATACTTAGTCATCCTGAATCACCTTTGCAGATTATAAAGTGTTAGCCAAATCTCCCAATTTGGTACCATCTGCAGACTTATGCAATTTACTATGTTGCTGTCCAGGTCATTAGTGTAGACGAGGAAGAGCTGTGGTCCTGGCACCAATCCCTGTAGCACAGTGCTGTGGGAAATGGAGTCCCACAGGGTATGGTGCTGGGATCACAGCTTTTCCTCATCTACACTAATCACCTGGATTATGGTATTTCAGCATGAATTTAGATCCCTTTGTTCTATTGCATGTAAAGTTCTAAATCTCGCCCTCATTTGAATATTGAGTCTCTCATATTGATCCATATCATGTGCTTTATGAAAATGTGTCCTGTTGATTGCAATTGTTTTTGGCTCAGTTCAATGATGATAACTCAGTTCACTGATGACAAATCTGTCAAGGTTTTATTAAATGTATGTATGAATCAACAATAAATGAGTGAATTTCGCTGTGGAATGTGAAAAGTGGAAAAATATGTCCTAACTAGGGCACCTTCTCCATCTAACCTCTGCAGAGATTTGTATGCGGAGGTGCATGTTGCCGAGCTTGTGCAGCAGATTCTGAGTGCAGTGGACTACCTTCACCATCGCTTCATTCTACATCTGGACCTAAAGTCCGACAATATGCTGGTGACAGATCACAACCTACTTAAGATAGTGGACCTTAGTTCAGCCCAGACCTTCACCCCAGGACAGATCCTCTCGATGGAGCACATTCAGGAGATGAAGGAGAACAAAGGTTTGGATTAGCGTTCTTTATAGGTTGGCTATAAACTTTTGAATTTTAAATTTATTATACTTAATTATTATGCATCTTTAGTATACCATTTTATGACTTGAAAAGTTAGATTCTTTCCAGTTCCATGCTCGTGGTCAAGGTTCTGGCACCACAAGGTGACAACTCTCACATTACGTACTTCCGTAACCCCATAAAAAATGCAAGCAACAACTCTGTTTCATCTTCATTAGCAGAGGATTAGCAATATTTAGCAATGTTTGACCACTGTTGTGAATATGGAGATGGAAAATGCCGCATTTGTCATGTAGTTAATCCATATAGTACCCATTCCCTGTGAAGGCTAATCTGCGTTTAACATAACACATTGCACCTTCTATCTGCAAGTCCGCAAAGTAGTCTTACACCCCCAAAATTAGTATTCTCTCATAAAAACCAAAAGTTCAAGCATAAAATGGCTTGAAGATGTGCCAAAACAGCAGTGAAAATGCTACTTACTACACATTTATATTGTGTGATTCCATTTGAGTTCTGTATAACATATTTCAACCACAAATATCTCTGGTGAACAAAAATATAAATGCAACACTTAGTTTTGCTGTGATTGGTTTACCTCTTAATATTATCAGGTGACAATTTTTTTTCATATGGGTGATATAAATTTTGAATAACGCTTTACCTTGAGTAAATGAAGTGATCATCTAAAAAACAGCATCATTCATTTGCTGTCATTATCTTATATTAAATTTGGCTGGATGATCTGAGAAATTTAAATTCAATATCACAAATCAGCAAAATACAAGGAATTGGGGAAGGGGCAAATACTTTTTCACAGCACGGTAGGGACCTTATTTCTAACACTGTTTTGTCCACGAGGACTTTTTGTCCCCTAATGATAAAAAAAGTGCCGCCATTGTTGACAGAAGGATAGATGAACGGACAACGAACAGATTGCCATGATATAAGGACAGTGTCAGGGACCGTGTTATCATGCAGAAAGAGGGCAAAGCATTATTGGGGATGAGCCATCCAGGTACGAAAAGTTTGGGGACAAACAGTCCACGGGGATGAAGAGTCCGGGAACGAAGATTCCTGGGGGACAAAAAGTCAGGGGACAAAAAGTGCTTGGACGAAGACTCCTAGAGCTGGTATTTGTTGCTTGCGGTAATAATGTCGTTGTCACCTGTGGCAGATGGAATTGAAGGTGGGACCCAAAGATAGTCGCACCAGAGCTTTATTTAGGAAGGTCAACAGTCCAAGGTTCGATTCGCGGCCAATTGGATGATTCAGGCTGGGTAGTTTGTGGTCCAGTAGCTGGGATCTCAGAGACAGGAATGAGTGGAAGGCGAGGACAAGAAACAAGAAACACTGAAGTAAACTAAACAATAACATGGGGCGAGACGCACATAAACACTGAGGACTGGAGGCAGGAACGAGGAACCAGGGATCAGGAGAACAAACAATGCAAAAGCATGAACAGGCATTGGGTGAGAATGAGAAATCTGGCAGAAACATGAATACAGACTCAAACTAAAATACATAGAGACAATGAGTTCAACGGGAAACCTGCTGGAAAGGGCATGAGGAATGCACAGTGGAATTAACATGATAAGACAAATAATCAATCAACAAAAACCCACTAGCAAAAGGAAAGAATAGCCAGAAATAGTGCAAAACTAATAGACAGGAGAAAGGAAACATGACAGTTGTTTATAGTAGGACTGGAATGCAAGTACAAGCCCTACCGGTCTGTTCCAGTCTTGCATATGGTAAACTTATTTTACAGATAATTTCACACATGCACAAAAGAAAACGTTCTATTTTTTTTTTAGGTGAATGTGTTACTGCATAGGATAACATTTAGTGCGACGCTTGGTAAACAATTTTTTTTTTTAAATTGTCCTTCATGCTAACCAGTTTGTATATTCCTTCCTGAAAGCTCCTGAAGTTTTGGACAAGCTCGGAGTGGGACCTGAGACAGATATCTGGGCCATTGGCCTTTTGGTTTTTATTATGTGAGTATCCGTACAGCAATCAGCCACAAGATTAAAGCTACCTGCCCGATACAGTGAAGGTCCCCACTGCGGTACCAAAACAGCTCCATCAAACTGATGTCACTTGACCAACTCAGGATTTCCCAGCAGAACATTTTCCCAGAGTATCACACTCCTTCCTCCATTTAGTTGGTGAAGAGATGGCACCAACGTGCACTTGGGAAGACGACAAGCTAATATGGGGAATGTGATACCCCGGGAAAAGCATTCAAGCAGACTTCAGTTTAACAGAGCTGTTATGGTGGCGAAAGGGGGACCTACACTATATTGGGCAGGTTGTTGTATAACAACTTGCTAAAAGGTTGAAGGGGGATATGCTTTCTGAAGGCACTGTGCATGTGCCAAAACAATAATGCCCATATTTTATGCTAAATCTTGTACCTCAAAAAGCCATATACAAGAACACCTAATAATTAAGTTCCATATGTAATGCATGAGGTGTATTTCCCCCCCATAGGTTGAGTGCCGATGATCCATTTCGATCCGAGCTGTCCTGGGAGAGCAAAGCTAACATCCGGAAAGGAAAGATTCAGTTTGCCAGGTGCTATCCTGGTCTCTCTGCTGGATCTGTCAGTTTCATTAAGAGAACTCTGAACCGTAACCCCTGGTAAGACTGCCTAAGCTTTCCATTTAAAGGACCCATATTATGAAATATATTTTTCCATGTCCTCTTATACTCGTACACATAGACAGATCTGGCAAAAAGTGAAACCATATTGTGCTTGCGTTGTTGCTGTAGCATCCTTCAAAAGAAACCTTGCGTTTGTATGACCCGTTTTGATCCTGTGCTATTATCAACAACAATAGGGGACTGATTTGCATAGTGCAGCACGGGACAGATGGTTTTTGGCTTTGACTGCCATTTTTCTCTGTGCACTGCCATTTGGCAGCCAATCGGAGCAAAGCCTCATCTTTAATGACTCTCCGCCCATTCAAAGCGGCGCATAGTTAATGAATAGAGATAATGAGAGTCGGGAAATTAGCTGCAAATGCTGAATTTGTTTTTTTTTGTGCTAAAACTTTAATATATTGTTCAAAGACACTAAGGAGTTGTCTGGAATTGTTAAAAAAAGTACAATATGGGACCTTTAAGTTTCGTAGTCCAACAAATGAACACTGCAAATTTGTACGAAACAAATGTCATTAACGCAGAAGTGGAAAAAGTCATCTTTTCGCTGACAGTGCTCTCCATTTCGGCAGGGGAAGACCCTCGGCAGCCGAGTGCCTCCAGATGCCCTGGGTTAAGGGGATATATCACCCATCCCGGCTCTGTGGCTCCATCGTATGCTTCTCCACGGACAAACTGCAGGCATACCTCTGGGAGCAGGAACCAAAGCGTGAGAAAGCCCGCACAAAGATGGACGTTCCTCTCTTCAGCTAAGAGCACATCCGACTTTCCCCTTCTCCTTTTTCGACTTGCTGGCAGTGATTTTGCCATCTGTGCGGGACCCAGGCCAGATGGCAATCTGTCACGGACGGCTATGCCTCAGAGATTTTACTCTGAGTATATTGGAGTACTCAGGGCTGCCTCTCGTTTCTGCTCTTCAATAATTACCTCCAAAGTGGTATTTTTTCAACAAATTATAAATTCTCAGATATTAATTTCCACAGTAATTGCTACATGTGAGCAAAAGGTTATAAACATATTTTGCATAGAAGATTAGTTCTATATTCTTTTAATGGTACAGGTTTTGGTCTTTGAGCAGCATGTTGAGCCGTGCCCACCAAAATCAAGTGAAGTTTGTCAAACGCGAACGACTGCTGACAGCTGTTAGAATGACTGGTTGATGAGAAATTGAATTTATGTCACATTTTTGAATTTAATCACTTGAAAATGAATTAATAATTTTATGATTTAATGTTCAAAATGATCATTTGCTTGGTCGTTTCTGCAGTCAATGCTTTCAAGCATGTCAGTTGAAAATAGACGTTGTGATATGAAAAGGTCGGGTTGAGCGATTTTTCGAAATTTTTGTTTTTTTTTTCCAGTGTGGAGAATATTCCAAATGCTATTATTTCATGGCAGAGGAAAATAGAAAACAATAATTATTTTATGATACAAAATCAAAGCTAAGTTTAAAAAAAAATCTCTTCAGAAATGAAGAGAGAAAAACTCCTTTATCATTATTATGTTACAACAATTTCATGTACTATATTTTCCGCTTTCGTCTTGAGAAATTAGCTAGTTAATTTTCCCAGCAGTGATGCAACAAAATATATCCCACCTACACCATCACAGCACTGGTCTAGTTCTTGCTCCTAATTTTTCAACATGAATATTTATTCATTTACATGAATTTTGCCCTTTGGCATGTGTTTTCATTGTGAATCGGATAACATAACATGAAGCGGAATCTGTCCCAAGAGAATCAAGAATCAAGAGAAATGTGCTGTGATCTGTGTACTTGACTGCATGAGTACTTTTACAGCGTGTAGAAAACATGTTCAGCCCATGAAGGATATGCAATTTGTTGTGCATCTGTGAAAAAAAATGAAATAAAACATGGCCACATGCATAGATTCTGAATGTTTTTTTTTTAAGTTGATGTACTGTGCCACTTAAAAAGTAATGGCCCTTTCCTGATTGTTTTTGCTTTCGTTAAATGTAAATGTTCCTTATGTACTGTACGAATTTTAATACAAGACGTAAACAGAAAATGCTGCTTTCATATTATCATGCCATTTATTGGAGGTAAAGACTTATTCAAAACCGATATCACCCATGTGAAAAAATAATATCCACCCCCCCAGCCTAATAGGTTGTGGTTACCTGTGGAAGCAACAACTGCCATAAGCGATGAGGCAATGAGTTTTTCACATCGTTGCGGAAGAATTTTAGCTCGTTTTTCTTTGTTGAATTGTTTTAAATCAGGCACATTGGAGGGTTTTTGAGCATGAACTTGCTGTTGAAGTTCAGGCCACAGCATCTCAATCAGATTCAAGTGATGATCACGATAAGGCCACTGAAAACCCTTCGTTTTGTGCGTGTTTTTTTTTTTTTTTTTTTTTAAGATTTTGACAGTGAACTTCCTTGTAGGTTTGGCTGATTGCCCTGTTGTAAAACCCAACTGCGCTTGAACTTTAGGTCACAAACTGATAACCAGACACATTATCAGCTTTATGGGGTTGATAACAGCCTGATTATTTGAGTCACCTGTGCCAGAGCAGGCAGACATGCAAAACATGCAGGACAAGCGGCATTCCAGAAGCACCGTTATGTGAATCAACCGAACCTCCAAAAATGAGAGCAGCAATAATTTTTAATGTATTGAAATGCTTCTGATGGCAGATTGCCAAAAAAAAAAAAACCCATGGCAAAATGCAGCTTAATTTTATTTTTTTATTTTAATACATAATGGAACTTTTTTGAAAATGTTGTGTCATCATAACCTTCCCCTTTAAACATACTTCTATTTTGTGGTTTTGTTTACATGATTTTGCCAGGGAAACTTAAAAAAAAAAAAAATCATAATAAACTGAAGCAAGAGGAATTACAATAGTGTCGTCTTTTGGCTGTGACACCTGCCCTTTCAAGGAAGGCCTTCAAGAGGAAAATTGCAGCCCTTAGTCTGACAGGAAGTTAAGCAGGTTTCGCCTCCAGCTTTCCCCGTAGTGTTCCTCTGGAGTGTCGCTCACCAGCACAGGCGGAGGCGAGCCCTGTGTCGGCGTTTCAGGGAAAAGGAGGCGGAGCTTGGAAATGCCAGTTTCCCGCAAAGATGCATCTGTTCCCGCACTAGTCCTGCAAGCCTCCAACATGTCAGGAGTGTCAACATGACGGGGGGTAAACGCCGTGCAAGCAGGCTCCGTATGACCCGCGGGGGTATTAATGGCGTGGCCTTGCCCCTCGGTCTCCCAATTCATGCAGGAAACGACAGCGTTAGGAGTCCGTTGAAAATCCCCTGCGCCTTCAACACCCTCTTTACCAAGAGTAGGAACACGTGGTTGCATCTCTGCGCAGACATTCGAAGAGGACCCCCTGCCAACAGGCTCCTGGGTGCAATCCTCTACCAGGGATCTGACCAGTTTGACCTTCTCTCTGTTCCCTCTGCAGGCCGGGCGAGGAGGGGTAGTAGGGTGCTTCTCGAAGGAAAGGGAGGGAAACTTGCAGACGCTGGCGGTTTTCCGCGGCCGCGGTAAACAGAGCAGTGAGCTGTTGTTGACAGCCCTCCTACTGGAATAGCTCTTTTTGATCCCTCGGCCTCTGCACATTATCAAATCTCCACTTATGCTGGCATCAAACTGAGGCGCTACCTAAGAGAGAGTGAGTAGGGAGGTTCACAAAAGGTTTACTGGTCAAATATGAGATGTAAAAAAAAACTACCCACAAGACTTTTAGATCAGCAAATAATAACTTCATATAAAACGATCGTATCATTACTGAATTAGAACGATAAATCGTATTTTACAGTCATTATGTTAAGGTCATAACACTTGTTATTACCCAAGAACAGGCAGAGCTACTCTGACGGTGTTCTGTGGCCAAGAAGACTCTGGGGTTGCGAGCGCCTCGCACTTTTGGCCCATACGGGTGAAATGCTCCATCTAGCGGCGCTTGGACGAACTCAAGTGGTCCCTTCGACTTCAAGTGCCTCTTCTGCTTTCTCCGGGGCATGAGGAGCCGCCAGCGGCCGCCCGGTGGTCGGAGTTTGCTACGTCTAGCGCAAAGAATATGACTTAGTACAACAAACACAATCCTGCGCCTGCATTACTAGTTCGATTAACTAACCATCCTTATTCCGTACAACGGAAGTCCTGTACCGGGGATCACAACACTAAATAACATTAACTGCAAAAATATACTTGCCATGGCAAGTAGTTTGTGAGTGTTCGGCATGTATTTCGCGGATATAATAGGCAACCGTGACCCATATGAAGTTATTTGAAACCATAGAAATCAAGGAATCAATCGTTATTGCTGCTATCGGGGATGCAGGAAGACGATACGTACCAAGATTGCCATTTCTGTTACCAGTTATGATTACCACAGACGTGAATACTTAAATTTATTCAGCAAAACAAGCACAAGGTACCAGGTGGTATTTTCCCAACACTTCCCGAATGGACTCTAAGTAACAAGCCGCGCCCGTCTGATTGGATCAGAGCCGTCAGAGGGAGGGGAATATTGTACGTGTGCAGCGTTTCTATTGGTCAGATGACTGAAACGAGTGCGACTGCGCCAAAATTCAAACGACTCAAAACAGAAATCGAAATAAACATGATCTAGATTCGTAGCTTTGATTAATTTTGGAAATTGACAGCTCACTATAATACGAGAGACTGATGATGAACTAGGTATACATCTATAATGAAGGTTTAGGATAATTTTTAAAAGTAGAGATTGATGAGCACTTTTTGAATTTAAGCACAACTGTGCGGGGATACTATCCAGCTGGTTTGTCACTGACACATTGCCATTACTTCAAAAAAACTGAGAAAAATGACATTAAGCTGCTGTAGAGTAACAGGTAATGCTGTTACTTTGCCTTCGGACAACGCTAAATTAGCCAGTGTTGTGTAACCGAGTCTAATTGCCCAGTTAAATAACTGAACACTTCATGCACCAGCTATTACAGATCTTGCGACTACGTTTCATGGCCAACGTTACATATAAGGGCGTTACTGCAGCGAGCTGCAAGCCCACATGGAATGCACACTTATAATAAAGACTGTCTGAGATTTCAATCGCCGTTATCATTTGCTGACAGCTTGATGATATTGCCCGATTACGAGTGGCTTAAAACAGTTTAAAAACGTAGCTGCAATTCTAGAACATGGTTTGCAGGCAGCGTGTTGGCAACCAACGTCACAACTTGCTCAGTCGTTTGAAAAATAAATTTCAAATCATTAAAAATATCGTTAGGTAACTTGCCATCACCAATGTAGTTGCATTTTTTAAAAATCGACCGCTGTAGCATTTGCTGTATTATAGCTACCCAGGTGACACTGCATTCGCAATTTCGAAATTTTTCCTGCTGATGCGATCAACACATATTATCAGAGCCGTATTGAAACCAACTGCTTTTGTGACTGACGGCTGACAATACATTAATTCAGGTAACAAAAAACGTCTGTCTTGGTTTTGAAATGCTCGTCTAATGCGTTTTCGCTGGCAGAAAATTTTAGATAATAGGCCTACCAGCTGTCAATGGCAGCAAGTTAATGGAGCACGATGCATATCAGTCATATAATCAATTATTACAATGCTAATTTGACACCTTTATTTATTACATGAATTAATTTCGCACCGCTTGATTTGAGCGGTTGATTATTATGCAGACCTGTACACAGCCTAGTAGCCGGGAGTAGCTGGTGGTTTAATACTGATCCGGTGGACAAGGTTCAGACAATGCAGAAGGGAATATCTAAAATACTTGAGTGCACTTTCTGAAGTATCAAGGTTGTTCAAAATACATTTTAGAAGTCCGTGTGCTGCTGTCAGTTTACAGCATTGTGCAAGACACCTTAGACCGACTTTGACCAGGATGAAAAGAAGTCCCAGACGGCCTCTAATTCTTAAGAGGAGGAAGCTGCCTTTTCCCGGAAGCGAGAGAGAGGCCCCCCGCGATAAGCCTGGCGATGGCCAGAGCAAGTCTGGAGCAGTGGCTTCTGGTGAGCAGGACCTCCCTGACTCCATTCTCATCGTCGACTGCCCATCCGTACCTGATACACCAGAGGTGGTCCCCAAGACTGCTGACCTCCAGAGCCTAACAAACTCACTCTCTGCAGAGGGACAGGCGCAGAGTCCCAGGGGACCCAACAAGTCCATCTTGTTCAGCAGAGAGAACTGTGGCACGGAGGCCCAGCCGAGCTCGCTCTGCTCATCCACCCAGACTGAGGGCAGCCCCCGGAGGACTTTTAGCAACCTGCTGATTCTCAACCTGAAACCGGACGGTGAGACCGCCCAGAGGATATCAAACTCCGAAAACACAACAACATCATGTGAGTAACCTAGCTCCCAAAAACTGGCACCATCTTTTCATTTCGGCATGTTTGGAGTGGACTGTATGAGCAAGCTGCAATTTTTGGTTTATTCAAACACATTCACAAAGCTCTTTAAAAAATAATTGCACCAGGTGGGGGGGATCATTAATGTTTTAGGCCAGAGGTCTTGTTACTGAGGTGCCTCGAGGGTTTGTAGTTCAAGTGTGCAAGAATTGTAAGTTGCATTGTATAAAAGTAAGTCAGCTAATATAGCTGTAATGTACACATATTTTCATTCATGTTACTTTAGTGACCAAGGATCAGGGCTACAGCTCACTGAATGACAGTCTGACTAACATACAGTGGCTTGGCGGGATGTTCTCGGATGGTCTGAAGCCAGAAACTAAAAGGAGGGCTTCCAATAAGGAAAACGGGAAGCCATGTGCCCAGCGTCTGCAGGTCAGCGAGCTAAGCAGGCTAGCACTGTATTCTCCGATAGTGGTAGCCTGTTACTCGGAGGATAAGGTACTAGACTTGGACCTTGAAAGGTTGGTGCTTCGAGCCCTGTTGTATGTAGAGCAACTGAGCCCTTGAACTTCAATTGGGAGTGGCTCTGGAATGATCTATTCAACTATGAGTCACTTTGGATTAAAGGCGCACCTCGTGTAAGGTGCGCTAACCTTGCCCGTCCCCTAATTCTGCCCACCTGTAACGTTGCTTGTGCCATGCGAGGTTGTCGCCCGTGCGAAGCTACATTTGGTTTCGCAATCTTTAAAAGGTGCGGACAAAATTAGTTGCGTGGGGTGTCCTGGGTGGAATTCGGGCTCTCTACATTACAAGTGATAAATTTGCAGTAACTGATAAATGCATCGTGCATGTATTCTGTTAAGTCCTGCCCACTAAACTGATCAATACATTTTAAACACCGATGCTGACACTCCACAGAAGTTATACACATGGCAGGATCACGAGGCTTTATTGTAAATGATCTAGCAATGGTGAAACACCGGAGCTTGATATGATCAGAGATTTTGAATTTGCTCCAACTTTTCAAGCAGTGTATGGGAGAATCAGTTTATTAGCCGGTCACCTTTCACCATTTTGTAAAAGAAAAGGGAACTGGCTTTCACTCTGTCCTTCACCCCCCCCTCCCCCCTCCCCTCCCATAGTTCTCCCACAATTTAGAAAGCGCTCAGAGGCCTCCATACTCCTACGTGGCCATGATCCAGTTTGCCATCAACAGCAAGCCGGACAGGAGGATGACACTGAAGGAGATCTACGCGTGGATTGAGGATCACTTCCTTTATTTCAGAGATGTGGCCAAGCAAGGCTGGAAAGTGAATATAAGTCAGGGTGTCAAACTGACCCGTAAAAAGGGCCGAGAGGCTGCAGGTTTTCAATTCCACCGAGCAGAAGCTCACCCAAAACCACTGATTTAATCAACTGATCTTAGTTGTATCAGGTGTGCTTCTGCATTGTTGGAGTGAAAACCTGCAGCCTCTTGGCCCTTTTACAGGTCAGTTTGACACTCTGATAGAAGTGCGCTTACACTTCCCATGAACTGTCACGCAGAAACATCTGGAAAAGCAGGATATTTTTCTCACATTTGCCTTAAATCCATTGCGGCCTCAGTCCTTTTGGATTGAAACCGTCCTTCGGTAGATTCTTTGCTCAAAAAATGGATGCTGGTCATAACTGCATCTCTGAAAAGATCCATAAGAGTTTGGGCCATGGCACACATTTGAAGTGCCGCAATTCTGAGCTTGTCCACTCTATATGGATGTGATGTATATATGATCAGCTTTAATGTACCTATTCATATCTGCCTCGACCTATTGATTGAACTGAACTTCAAAATTGCAATAATCAAACTGCGTAGCAATTTGCCAAGTGCTTGAAGCTTAATTTTAGCGTCATTTCCGATTGGTTCTCGTTCTTTTGGCACATTTAGAACTCCATTCGCCATAACCTGTCTCTACACGACATGTTTACCCGAGAAACCTCCTCAGATGGGAAGATTTCATTCTGGACCATTCGACCAGAAGCCAACCGCTACCTGACTCTGGATCAGGTCTACAAGGTGAGTGTGACCGGCTAGTGTGCGCTTGTGGACATTGGAGCTTTCGGTTGCGATCGGACAGTGATCGGATTCCTGAAGGTCTGTACCTTCTTCTTAAATAAACAAAGCTGTTAAAAGCAGAAGAGGAAAGGTCTAAAATGTTGACATATTGTTTTACATTCTGACTGGTTTATTTCCTACCCCTTTCAACAGCCAATGGGGAAAGTGAATCCAAGTACCCCTCGTTACACACAGGTATGTGAGCCTCATCCGTCCCAATGCCCCCCTGTTCTCCCGTGACTATACCGCAGATTCAAGACAGCGGAGGGCAGTGAGACTCTAATTGTGTTCGAAATCGTCCACTCATTCACTCACTCCCTATTTTCTACATCGTTTATATCGAGGGCTGACTGCAATGAACAGTCATGTCCAGCTATTTCACATTGGACATAACTGCTTCTTGCAGTCAGTCCTCGATATGATATAGTGCACTACATAGGGAATGACTAAAGGAGATTTCGGACACTGCGCTGGAATTTTCCGAGCATGGTTGCATCAGCAAATGCGCTGGATATTCCAGTGATGCAAGCGGACGCGCCGAGCATCATGTAAACAAACCGGCCACTTAGGGGAACATTTGAGGATGTAATCCTGCAGGGCGGAGCCATCTCATTCTTCTCCTCCTCCTCCTTTTCTGGAAAAACACCACCGCAGTGCATTGTGGTATACGGGAGTACAATGTAGTGAATATCTCTGGTTCACTCAATTTCACTGTGCATTTTGGGTATTTTATAGTCCACTATATATTGGATGAAAAGAATTCATCAACACTACAAAATGGCGGACACACTATATAGTGCACTATATCCATGATAGAGGGCGGTTTTGAAGTCGAACACAGCTTGTGTTTGCGGTGTCCATGCTATGGTGAACTATCGTAGCAGAAATGCTAGATACAGTGAAAGATTATGACCCCAGTATTACTGCAATAATGCCAGCGACAGCAGTGATGGTAAACTGTTACTCATCTACTTTTATTGATGTAGGTCGTGGCAAATCTGAGGAGCGAGGCTAACATTCAAAACTTTCCTGTTAATAATCTGAAGCCAGCTGTTCCACTAGCCAGAGAAAGGACCGTCAGAGTCAGCTCAGGTAAGAGAAAGTATTGTTGGCCCCCTCAGCTAATTTTCACACTCGCATTTCAAGCTATTCGTTTTCCGGCTGCTCTTTAGCATGATTTATAGTCGGACGCACAACACTTTCGATTTCGTGTGTCGCTTGGAAGAGATGTACTTTTTTTAATCGAAAATAGTGTCGCTCTACACTTTCCTTTCATGTCAGTCACCTGGCGAAGTTTTCATCGTGGACAGCGTCATATTTTATTGCGCAACGTGATTGGGTAGTCACGCACTAATGTCTCCATGGAAATGTTTCACTGATCGGTTTCCTCTGTAAGGGTAACGTTACATGACTTCAAACGCAAGCCGGCAGGAGGATAGCGTCTGGTTACCGACGAGACGACTGAAACCTCTCGTCAGAGTATAAAACAAAAACGTTGCGTGACTTTTTGGCATCTGTTGAGCAACGCTCCTCAGAGGTGTCGACTGCCTGACCGCAAATCAGGTTCAACTCTCCTTTCCCCCTCTATTCCTTATACAGGGAGGAGGAGGAAGCAAATTTTTCCACGTTCAGATTCCCAACTGACTCCCATCCAGCTCTCTCTCAGCCCCTCCCTCCTCCTGCCCTCAGCACAGCTCCCTCTGGTGACCAACCAGCAGAAATGCAGCTCTTCAACTGCAGACATCCTCAGAGAGAGCCAAATTGCCTACATTGCCCCCAAGGTGAACCTGGCGGTACTAATCACACTAGATCTTCAATTAGGAAGGAATAACACAAGACTTTCAATGACAATACTATGTTAGCATAAAAAAAGAAGCTGTTGAAACAAGCCACTATTAATTGGGTGGTATCTTCTCTACTGTATAAAAGAGATGATTCATTTTTGTTAGTGAGGATGCAAAAAAATTTTAGTCTGATGCAGAGAAGGGCAATCAATAGTGCCCACTGGCCTGGAATTACTCTCAGACTGGGTCAGGACTAAATTTAATCAGCATTTCTTTTTCAGTCCTGTTGAAATTACATACTAAAGCAATTTGAGGTCATGGTTTACAGTGATTGTAGAACAGCTAAGGGGCTTTGGAACCTTAAAATCACTGCAAATCATGGCCACAGATGGGTCAGTGCTTTTTTTAAACAGATACAAATATATTTCAAAATGTTAAATACACAAATTTCTATTAATAAAAGCAAATTAATTAGGGGCCATCCTTAAGGTAGTACATATAGTACCTGACAGGAAAACAACAATCAGCTGGCAAGCTTATCAGCTGCTGTTGGCCTTGATAGGTGCACAGTGATATAAATATGAATAGGCGTGCCGCGTCAATGCTGTTACTATTTTACTCTATTTACCATTTTACTCTGGCTGGAATTCTGTATTGACCAATCTGCATCCAGGAGCACCCAGGGTTTGTTGAAATTTGGCACTGGATTACGTAATTGCGTTTCTTTTTTGGTCAGTATATATTTCATGCCGTATTCTCTACAGTCTTGTGAAAATCAATTGTATAAAGCAGGGTGGAGTGGAAAAAAACGACAAAGGTTTTAAAGTTTCTTATTGCTTTAATAGCATCTACATACAGCTCTCAGTATAAGATGTTTCCTCTATGGTTCTTGATAAGCTGTTCCACCTGTTTTGGCATGGAGCCGTCTAGGTTGTGATGCCACACCTGGACAACTGCATCGATGACTTTGGCTTTTGTGCCGCAGTCCTTTTAGCTGCAGCCTTGACTTGACGATGGACCAGAGATTCTCAATGGGATTGAGGTCAGGTTAATTACCAGGCCAGTCGAACACAGTTACATTACGGAGTTGATGATGCAGTCACATTAGTTGCATCGTACAAGTCAAGGACATTAATAACACATGGCTAAAAGGTATTATGCGGTGAACTTTGAGGTGGTTATATAAAACGTCCATCACTTGGCACAGCTATTTGCTCTCCATTCAGCGAATTCAACTGACAGGCACCTTTATCCAATTAATTTGCACAAGACTGAAACTTTAAATTGGAAATTGAAATAAGAGTAAAGTAAAAATCCAGTGAGGTGCTTCTCAGCATTTAGGGTAACTGTGTGTCTGTGGTCTTGAAGTGTGTCCCAGCCTCAGTGGTGGTATTTCCGGAAGCTTCCTACACGGGAAGTGAAGGCGGCGTCTCTCGCCGCAAACAGCGCCTGGCTCCTGCCGCCACAGCAGAGCCCATCCTGCTCCTTCCCAGTGCCACCTTCTTCGCTTCGGGCGTGACCTCTGACCTCTACACCTGTCAAGACCTGGGGACCGCATACACAGTCACACTTCACGCCTTTGAAACACCAAACAAGGGCAGCTGGCCAATCTCCTCCACTCCGAGCAAGCTTCTGCCTGCTGGGGAGAGCCATTTGACCCCAACCGTCCCCTGGATGACCTCCCCCGAGGGCCCAGATTTCAGCCCCATCCGAGGACCCCAGGGGCCCCTTCTCACCCCCCTGCAGCACCACGCCCCCTCTCACCTCAGCACCCCTCCCTCTGGGGAGCCGCCCCTTTTCAACTCCCCCAGCGAACTGCTCGTGTCTTCCTCCACCGGACAGGCAGGGGGCGCCACTCTGCCAAACCGCTCCCTCGTAGAGGGTCCGGTCCAGGACGCAGTAGTGAACGACAGCCTGAGCAAGATCCTGGTGGACGTCAGCTACTCGGCGCTAGAGGACGAAGAGCTTGACGTCTGTGGCCTCAGCTGGTCGAACATCACCCCCGAACTCAAGTGACGTGCCCCACCTGTCCCCTCCCCCGCCTCAGGTTCCTGTTTCTGAGACACTGCTGGTACAGGTTTTAGTGCAATTTTTGTCAGCACTTCTGCCCCCCCCCCTCCTCCCTCAATTCATTTATGACTTTGATTCATCTCTATATTCGTGGTATTTACCAGCAAATGTCTGTATTGTTTGTGTGTGTGGGGTTTACCACCACTTGACGCATTTTATGTTTTGGATGGCCCGCTAACCTTCAATGGACCCAAAGGAATTGGAAATAAGCTTCAATAAGAGACTTTTGCAGTAAATTTCCGAAGATAAAAAAGCCAATTCGTTCTTTCTATACATTTGTATTTTTAATTCAAATGAACATTAACTCATCTGTAAGTAGTACACTACAATAAAGGATTTGTCCTTTATTTGGGTAGTTTTTTTTTTTTTTTTGCAATAAATTCTTAATCTGTTATTTTAGGGGATCCTTGGAGGGATTTTTAACACAATTAACACATCGTCATATACATTACGAGACAAAGGTTTTTGTACACCCCAATATTTTCTGTAATGGTTACAACTTTTGATGTTTTTCTTGTGTAATAGTCTCAGATTGGTTACATAAAAGAAAGGTAGGAAAACTAAGGCCCAATGTATGTATAAACCATGTATATAACACAGCAAATTAAGAAACATAACGCGTTGCGAAATACCCCTCGGCCCGGACACGATTTCCTGCCTCAACGTCAAGGTCAAAGGCAGATGCAAAAAACGGTGACGTTGCACATCTATGCGTCACAGTGAGTTACCATACCAAATTTGGTGAAGCTGTCATCAGTAATTGCTGAGCACTGACCCATATAAGATTTCCTGCCTTAAGGTCACAACGCAAAGATCAAAGGGGAAATCCAGCAAATAACATGACATCGCACATGTGCGTGACAGTGAGTTACCAGACCAAATTTGGTGAAGTTGCGGTAATTAGTTGCCGAGTACTGACCCGGACAAGATTTCCACAGTCAAGGTCACAGAGCTAAGGTCAAAGGTCAAATCCAGCAAAAAACCTCGCATTGCACATCTATGGGTCAAATTGAGTTACCATACCAAATTTGGTGAAGCAGTGATAATTAGTTGCCGAGTACTGACCCGGATAAAATCATGGATGGAAGACGGACAGACAGACAGACACGCAGGTGACGACAACACCCTTCCAGGCCGGAGTCAGGCGAGGGGTAAGAACCAGGACCAGGTCATTTTGACAGTATTTAAGCAGATCAGTAACGATGGTCTAATCCAGTGCTTCCCAAACCTCTCCTGGAGTCACACCTGTCCTGCATGTGTTAGATCTCCCTGCTCCAGCACAGGTGAGTCACATGATCTACTCTATCAACATATTTCACGGAGTTGACAACGAGCTGATCATTTCAATCACTCGTGCTGGATTTCATGGGGATTTTTCTTGTAAATTTATTATTTGTATTAAACAGGTATTGGGTTCCACTGATTTCTTTGTTGTAAACATTCACGTAAGATAAAGACTTGACAAGATTTTAGGGTGTGCAAAAACATTTGACTGGTAGCATACCAGCAGAATATAGATCGAGGAAGCAACTCTACAGTTCACTGAATTCAGCCTTCCGCTCTTTGTAAGTTACCAAAAAAAAAAAATAGACTGATAATAACTACAGCCAATACTTCAGGTTCAACGTTTGCATGAAATCATCGGTCACACTTAACATGAAGTGTTGCTCTTAAAGGCTTTATACAGCATGTATAATGCCTTCATAAATGAGACATCATGTCTTCACACACAAGCAGAGATCATGCTTTGTTAAGGGTTGAAATAACACATCCTCATTTAGCACGTGATGCCAGATGTGACGCTGACAATGTCGCCCTTTATAGCATTTAGCCACTAGCTAAGTGTCATTGTCAGTTATCTAACATCTGGCATCACATGATTTATGAAGGCATTATGTCTCATTTATGAAGGCATCATACATGCTGTATAAAGCCTTTATGACCAACACTTCATCTAAAGTGGGACCAAATCACCAGTATTTTATATAAATGACCAATCAGAAACAAGAGTTTAAATCCATTGTTTTTATGAAAAACTTTACCAAAAAAAAAAACAAATACTCAACTTCATATCCGATTGGAACTTTTCCACACACTTATTGTGGGTGCAGGGTTCTATCCACAACCAGTTAAACACCTAATTCAACTAATCCAACATCTTTAGCCGAAACTCCAGAGGTTGGTTAAGTTGAACGTTTTGTGTGGCTGGAATGAAAATCAATACCCACATTGGCTCTCCCTTGGACAAGTGAAGAATCCCAGCTCTATGGTTGTTAGACCCTTTTGTAGAAGCATGTCATGTGACAAGTAGTGAATTTTCTGAACAGACCGCAATGAAGAGTGCAAAAAACAAATATTCAAGTCCTGGTACAGCCACAGCTCGAGAACACAAGGAACTGGGGGGGGAAGCCTCTGCTCGAAGGAAAGAAACCAAAAAGAAATCAAGAATTCAAAAACATCAATGGAATGTAGTCTCTGTCAAAAGAAAATCTACATTAAAAAAATTAATTATTCGTAATACTGTTCATCAAAATATTTGGCAGCAGTATTGCTGAATGTAGACGTTTTAAGGTGAACCCAAGAGAATTACGCACTTCTGAGTAACTCTGCAAAAGTTACTAGAAAAGTCCTTCTATATGGACAGTGTTTCTGCATCTCCTTTGAGAGGATTTCTCATCAAAAAGTCCCAAGCCTGCTATTGCACAGTCATTCTCCGAACTCGCGACCGTAGCGTCTTCACAGGAAGTCAACTGCGGAATGATTTCATTGTATATTATCATATGTATTAAATGTCTTTCAGAGTTACTGAAAGTAGCGTTTTCAGTCGAGATGTCAAACTCCAGCACTAGAAGGCCACATTGTCGTCGAGGTTGCGTGGTCTCCTTTCAATCAGTCGTCGATCGATGTCAAGAGAACAAGGCGTGGGAACTCTTGTCAGTCGGCGACTAAAATAAATCACGTGGGGAAACGCATCAAAATCCAGCAGACGCTGTGGCCCCTCCAAGACTGGAGATTGACATCCCTGGTTTAGCATGATGGCAGTAGCTGACCAGGTGTAATTCCGCAATAATTAAACGGGTAACAGTTCTAACCTGGCATTTATCCTGATTACCGAACTCACAACAGAAACAGGCTAGTTGTTTGTTGCTCAGTAGGAAACAGTTCTTGTACTAGAGTAAATTACTAAGGTACAACTGCAGACCAAAGGCCTGTAGTTTTCCCATGGCTTTTCCTTACAGGCTGACCTGCCAACGACAACAGAGCGATGCCCTTCCCCCTCAGTCAACCTGATTGGCTCCCCCAACTGTGACATCACAAAAGGAGCAAAACCTGAGCTGAGCTCAACAAGTCAAACAAAGCTCTTCGGACATTCCGTTGGTGGATCCTCTCTTTCCACGAAACCATTCGGCATCACTTCACAGGCAGCATTTTCCAGTTCTGCGGCAGACCCATGTGACTCAGGGCTGGATTTGACCTGGCTTCCTGCCGTCCTTAGTTTCCCTGCAAGCAGCGCAGGTGTAGCCCTTTTCTTGTGAAGTCTGGGCCTCGGACGCGGGAGGGATGCAGTCCCACTGGGAACAGCACTCACACTGCACCTGCAAACGGCCCAGGCAATGTCAGGGTCTTAAGGTTCTTCCTCATGCTGAACAATACAGCCTAAACAAGACACCCCAGTCGGCCGCGACCGCAAGGTGTAGCCCTCGAAAGCCCGCTCTCTTCCCTTTTTTGCGCATTAATCGGCCAATGCCGCCGCCACGGTGACCAAAATCGATAGGTGCCAAAGCGTAGCCATAACACATGTCCATACCAAATATGAAAGTAATCGGTCAAAAATTACAGCCAGTCCAGTGTCCACAAGGAAATGTCTGTGTTTCAGCACAAATTTACCCATTACTCAGCTAATACTATCGCCGTGGCAACCAAAATCGATGTGTGTCATACGTGAAGTATAACAATGTTCATACCAATATGAAAGTAATCTGTCAAAAATTACAGCAAGTACAGTGTCCACAAGCATCTACTTTTCAGCACAAATTTAAGCATTATTTCGGTCAATACTGTTGCCATGGCAACCAAAATGAACGGTGTCAAAAGTGAAGTATACCATGTCCATACCAAATGTGAAAGTAATAGATCAAAAATGACAACCTGTGCGGTGTCCACAAGGAAGTGTCGATGATTCAGGATGAATTTGCGCATTATTAGGCCAACACTGTCGCCATGGCAACCAAGATCGATTGGTGACACAAGTGAAGTAAAACACATGTCCATACCAAATATGAAAGAAATCGGTCAAAAATTACAGCCTGCAGAGCGTCCACAAGGAAGTGTCTACGGACGCGGAGGCGAAGACGACAAGCATGAATCTATAGTAGCGACCCGTCCAGGGGCTGCATACATATATCAGCTCAACAGTTTGAATTGTGCTGCAAAACCTCATATCACTGTACAACGTTTTTTATATGTAAATTTAAGAACGGCGCACAAGAATCAGATGAGATGAAGGCTGAAGATGCAATTGGTGTGTCCTGTTGAGTTACGAAATAAGACCAATCAGAAATAGGTACGAATCCTCTACTCACCACCAAAACCTCCTCCACGTCCACCAGGTCCAGGGAGGATGAGGGCTCCGCTGTGGGTGCGCCTTCAGAAAAGGGACGCTCCGTTATCCCAAATACAGGGACATTTCAGACACTACACAAACTGCATAATAAAACCCATTTAAACTCTTTGCGCAGATATAGATTCCAGCGTCAGTAAATTCTGTAATTTAATTCCTAAATAATTCAGTAATTGAATTTCGAAATGTCTTACTTCGCTGGAATAATTTTCCAGAGTCTCGGGGACACAAATACTGAGTAATAAAGCCTAAATAGGCTCATTCATAACAGGAAAAATTTGGCTTTATTTCTATTCTGCGCAAAGGGATTAAACTGCACTGAGTACACGTTTCCCTTTTTCCAGACGGTCCCGCGGAAAGTTCTAGAAAGAATGGTTACAAAAAAGGAGAGTGGGAGTGAACAATGTAAACTGGGGTTTTACGGCTTCAAGTCTTGCCTACTGGTCCAGTTATAACAAACATTTGATTGCAGTTGTTGACGCCAAGGGCAGCAATCGGGAAGGGGCAAATATTTTTTCACATGTATATTCAGCGATAAGTATTTATGAGTGCACCGAAAAATATTTTTGTTGAGACAGTCATTGATATACAATCCCAAATTACATACGCAAATCCTTCTCTGTACATTCATTACCTGGCCCCTCCCCTAGAGGGCCAGGTTAAGCAATGATCATGTGTGTGTGTGTGTCTGCGTCTGCGTCTGTCAGTCTGTCTGTCTGTCAGCCCGTGGCTGGGGCCAGGTCTGCTATCTCTGATTGCCTTGTTTATTAGGAGATTGACCTAACCCCACGCTGAGGTGGCGGTCAGCACCTTTGCTGAGTAAGCCAAACCGGCAGCCTGAATACAGATTTCAAAATTTAAATTTCAGGGGGGCTGGTGTGACGGCGCTCACCTGATGGTTCAGGCCGAGACCCTTGGGGTGTGGTCAGGTCTTCGGGGGCGTCATCGAGCTCCTCGCCTACGAGCTCGTCCTCAACGAGCTGTACACGGGATGTAGAGAATGGAGTGAGAGACGCAGTACAGCACCTGACATGGGTGCAGACGGACACGTTTCGGATGGGAGATGCTTCCGATGCTAGCATTAGCTGTACGGCGCATAGAAAGGAAAGCTAGCTACAGTTGGCACGTCTTCGATTCACAAGCCTCACAGTGGAGTAAAAGGTAATTAAACTACAAAGGAGAGTTTAACTCCAAATCAGCCACAAAAAATGAATGGAAGTCATCTAGGAACTTTGAGAGTGCTGCTTTAACCAGGACAATGATCAATCTTTATCCATGCAAAAAAAAAAAAAAAACTTTACTAATAGTATAGTGAATCACAAGACAATCATGCTGACCTCTCCAGTTAAAAAAATAGTCTTGACTATGCCAGCACCAGATAATTTTACGAAAGAAGAAAACCATGTCAGGCCTATCAAAGAAAACAGCCAAGCTGTAACAAAAGTTCGTCAGAAGTCTACCTTTTTCAAATAACCAGCAACACGATATCATAAACTTGCCAAATTCCCGCGAAACTTCGCAGCACAACACTTTTGGTACACTCTCACCAGAACCAAACTCATAAATCGCACGGGCGATAACAAACAACAGTCATCTGGCAATGGCGGATCCCCCCGGCTGTAGGTTGCGTAACAACCTTTAAAAGGCACATCTACACATCATGATTGACATGTGTGTGAAGTTTGGTGAAGCTAGCACATATAGTTTCTGAGATATGGCCCGGACAAACTCATCTTCACAGACGGACAGAGCGATAGCTATATCCTCCCGCATTATATGCCAGGGGGATAACCAGGAGATGAACCAACTACGCATGCGCACTCGCACGTAAAGTTCGTCTCTGGGTTTAATGCAGGCTGTGCGATTTATACGTTTGGTTTTGGTGAGAATGTTTCGACTTTAAAGTGTTGTGGTGTGAAGTTTCGCGGGAAAGTGTCATGTTTGCGATTTCGTGTCGCTGGTTATTTGAAAAAAAGGTAGGCATCTGATAACCTTTTGTTACAGCTTGGCCGTTTTCCTTGGTAGGCTTGAATGTACAGTTTCACATTTAGGACGACGCGCAGAGTCCCTCGTAAAACTCTATGCGAACGACGACCTCAGCCGTTGCATCTGGACGAATCGGCGTTGAACGGTATGGAAGACGCGGGGTTACTGACCGGCCGGTGTCGGCTGCCGAGCCGGTTCACGCAGGACTCCCTGCTGTAAAGCATGTAAAAGGGGCTGTAGTGGGTGCTGGGGTGCTCACGGCAACGCAGGGAGAACAGAGACGCCGGCAGCTGCAGATCCCAGCTTTTCTGATGGTCCTTCACCAGCTCCGACACCATGCTATGAAGGCACAGGCACAGAGCAGGAGTTTAAATACGGCGATGCAGCGCAGCAGACCAACAGCCGCGCAGCAGAGCAGCTTGGCTTAGCCTTTCTTCATACAAGGATGTGAGAGAGAAACATGTTACACTACCAGTCAAAGGTTCTTGCACACCCGAATATTTTCTGTAATTGTTACAATTTTTTTATACGTTTTTCTTGTAAAGGTCTCATATTGGTTGTGTATCAGAAATGTAGGAAAACTGAAGCCTGGCGTATAAACCATGTACTGGATATAACAAAACAAATTAAGATAAAAAATGGGCCCTGAAGCGGGAAATACCCCTCAGCCCCGAAGGTCACTGCTGCAAGGTCAAAGGTCAAACTGGGACGAAACCTCGAAAAGGCACACCTACACCCCACAGAGAAATGGCCTGGACAAAATAGGCAGCCGCCCGCCCGCCGAAGGGACGACAATACCCCTCGTGCCCGTGTCGGTCTGAGGGGATCATTTTGTCAGTATTTAAGCAGATCAGTAATGAAGGTCGAATGCAGTGCTTCCCAAACCTCACCTGGAGTCACACCTGTCCTGCGTGTGTTAGATCTCCCTGCTCCAGCGCAGGTGAGTCACATGATCTACTCATTATCAAGCAGCTTCAGGGGGTTGATGGCGAGCTGATCATTTCAATCACCTGTGCTGGATTCCTTGCGAATTATTATTTGTAATAAACAAGTATTGGGTTCCAGTGATTTCTTTGTTGGAAACATACATGCAAGATAAAGACTTGACAAGATCTTAGGGCGTGCAAAAACCGGTTGTGTAGTTAGTCCTCAGTGGTAGCCTAAGGGCACAAAAATGAAAGAAGCAGCCGTTCTAGCAGTCAAAGAAGGTGAGATAATCAGAAAACAAACAGGGCTACAGCACAATATTTGCGCAGTCACGCTGGAGCAGAGGCTAACAGAGCGGCAACACAGCGGTGACTTAAAGGCTACGACGCACCTGTCAATGTAGGACTGCGTGAGCAGGTCCAGCACACAGGTTTCAGGGTGAAAGACCACAAGAGAGCAGGTAAGGGCATCCATGTAGGTCTTCAGAGCCATGTTCACCTGCAACAGTCGGAACATCACCACACTTTCAGCTGTTCATGAATGCAAACGTGCCGCAAAGATGTCCTGCTGTGCACACTGCACAAGCAACCAAGGCAGTCATTTCATGCTTCACACAATATGCCAATCATAACAAAAAAGGAAACGCTATTCTTGGCTCCACTCTGTTTCCGCTCACTCAGTCCATCGGCCTTTCCACAGCTGCATTAAGAGACATCTTTTAACCCCTTCACACAGATATAGATGCCAGTATCCGTAATTTCCGAATTTTATTTCTTAAATAATTCTGTTATTGAATTTCCAAATGTCTTGCTTTACTGGAATAATTTTCCACAGGCTTTGTGACACAAATACCGAGTTATGAAGCCTAAATAGGCTCATGCATAACAGGAATAACTGGCATAATTTGTATTCTGTGCGAAGGGGTTAATAATTTTGAAATTAGCGCCTATTTAGCCAGAATTTCTTGATTATGGTGGACAATACCTCCAGAATCCTCACTATGATGTGACTTTAATTGGAAGGTGACCAGCTTTTGGGACGCCAACTCCAATCCTCGCACGGGAAAGTCGATACAGAAACGACTATTTTTTGCGGTGCGATGAAAACCAGCGCGCGGACACGCATGCATCGAAAATGTACAGAAATAATGTTTCCGGTTTTAATTGTACCGTCACATTAACCATGAAACAATGCAGCGTTCTTTGTACAATGTGTCTAGGAGGGCGCCATTGCTAGGTCGAGTCGGCACAAAATGCTCACGCGTATGATAATTTCAGCGCAGGGAATGAAGTGCCAAACCGTACGCCGAAATGCGTACAAATATTTCCAGCTTCGGAAGCCAGCCAGCCTTGGTGCCTCACCTCTCTGATGAACGTCTTATTTAGCCGCGACACGATCTGGCGAGGGTGACCAAGCTTGCAGATAATGGTGTGGATGTTGAGGGCGACCTCGGCCGGCGAGAGCGATTTCATGGGGAACGCCTCCACCCATTTGGAGTAGAAGTCCATCACGGTCAGGATGTGCGTGTGGCCTTCGTGCGTTTTCGGCAACGGGCCCTTGATGTCCATGCCGAGCCACTGCCACAGCAAGCTCGTCTGAAGACCAGCAACAGCCACGTCAACTAAAACCTTCATCACAGAGCCGTCACATCCAACATATTCTGGCACCATCATCATTAATAAGGGACTAACAAAATGAATTATGTGGGATTATTTAGGCCATGTTTTGTTACTAGAACCCAGGGCCACAAATGGAAGTTGGCCAGGAGTAAATTTAGCACTGATACTAGGAAATATTTCTTCACCCAGAGAGTAATCTCAGCGTGGAATAGCTAATATGACCATATTGTTGAGGCAGAAACCTTAGGAATTTTCGAGAGCAGGCTTGATTTAGTGCTAGATACCATTGGGTCACTGAGTATCTGAAGTAATAGATTCACGATAGTAAAAACAAACTGGTGAGCCTAGCTGGGCTGAACGGCCTGTTCTCCCCACTCATGTTATTAACTGTCTATTGCAGTCCCATCACCTATGTTGATTACAATGATCTCGAGGGCTGGGTTAGAATCCCTCGCAACAACAATACCTTGCGCGTGCAAAGTATGATATCCAGCATTTTATCTGCCGTCTAAATTCTGACATTTTGTATGTTAAGAAAATAAATCCTCATCCATCCCTGTGCGTTTGCTTTATTGAGGTCTTAGGCTGCCACAAACGCTTTTTTAAATTATCGTTGCTTATATCTGGCTAGTTATTATATCATTATTTATCTCCAATTTCAACCAATTCCTCGTTCCTTTGCCCGTGTGGTGCAACAGGCGAACCGTTTATATTTACGGACGTTGACAGACTTACAGACTCCATTTCCTCAACATTTACGCCCAGGCTTATATCACGGTACACTTCTTCCATTTTAGCGCAATCGTCTCGGATCTCCTGACCTTTCCTCAGGAGTCAGGGCCGCAGCCGAAATGAACGCAACAATGAAGGCGCGCAAGGTACTATGGTTGGAAGGGATCCTTCAACTGCAACTTCCATTTTTTTATTTATGAATTTATTTTCAAAAATACAAGTCGACTGAGAACAGACAACTGATGAAACGCAACAGATGCATGTCATGAAATTCCTCCAAACCTTTCATTCCTCACCACTAAAGTCACTAAAATGCGCAGCTAGATGGCATCATTGAGTGAAAGTACAATTTAATAAAACTCACTACCTTCAAGTTCACGTGCAGTACTTGCCTGTATCGGCGCAGATGGACCCTTCTTTGAATTCTCACTGCTCACCTGGGGCAAATTAAACAGTACACAATTAAGAAAGCAGCTCGAAACCGCTGAGAGTATTTCACGGGCCTTTTCAGAATGGTAAGTAAATAACACTGAATGGTAGCCTCCCATTGTTCCAGCAACATACATTTTCCCAAGTGCCGTCAGCCCACTGGACGCTCTGTAGAACATATAAAAAAAGATTATATCATTGTAAATACTCAAATAGAGCAGTAGTCATTTAGAGTTTAAAAGGATGACAAAGTGCTTGCTTGAAACATACCCCCAACCGACAGTAGCCTTCGTGGATGCGACTGGGATGAAACGTGCTCTCGTCCACAATGACCGGCGATTCCGCAACGTTACGGGCTGCCGGATTATGAATTCGTATTACAGGCATCCTTACAAACAGAAAGTCAGTGTAAATAGCTCGATATTGTTTTCGTGAACTTCAAAGCAGATGGCTCTCGCAATGAAAGTGTATAAGCTAGCTAATAAGAGGACTCTGCGATGGTCGGCAAAAACTAATTCAGATTTACAACAAGTTCTAAAGGAACTGATTCTCTCCATTTCCAATACAATAGTCCAAGGTTTCCGCACGAGGAAATTACCAGACGAGTTACAAAAATGGAAGTTATCGACAGTTATCACATTTTTTACAGTGCCGTGAAATAGCGTTTTTCCCCTTGCTGATTTGAAGCTCAGTCACCACACTCAGTTGTTTCTGAGCATCAAACAAAATTTAATTCGAGCAGACCACCTAAGCAAACACAAAATATAGTTTTTAAGCAGTGAGTATTTGAGAGTAGACGTTTTTGGAAGACAAGGGTCCCATTTACATCTGCCATAAAGCTATCATAGATTTAAACATTAAGAAAATCATATCAACACTCAAACGAGATAATAGTGATGCAATAGCATGCGGACACTTCGCTTTTTCGGGGCCTGGGTGACACGACTGAGGTACGCAGCAAGACAACGATCAGTAGCATAAGAGCCACTCCACCCTGATCTTAACTTCTTAACCTGAGAAGCTGAGGCAAGACCTAAAACTATCAGTTCATTACAGAAAACCCTCCAATTCTGGATAAATAAAAGCAATTCTGCAAAGCCAGCCAAGATCCTCCCACTGCAATGCGACATTCCGATCTCCAAGTATTGGAAATGCTTGATTACAGTTGCTGCCGCCAAGGTGGCACAAACTCTTATCGCGTGTAAATCACTTCATAATCCTGTGCTGTGGGCATTGGGTAACCCATTTCCTTCATAAAATGATTTCATCGTCTTAAAACTGCATTTTGCGTGTCCAAGCGTCTCCTCGTCTTGGATTACATCTTGGATGAAGAACAAAGCATGACGTGCATGTAAAACCAGGAAGGAGGAAAACACTTTTCACTAGTGACGGGAAGATGAAGCTTCATGAACCATTTTCTTTATTTTCTGTGCCCACAAGATGGCGCCCATAGTTAAAAAAAATAAGGCTTATAGAATGAACTTACAAGCCTTTGTTGAACAGAGTGCACAATCTTGTGGGCACAGAAAATAAAGAAAATGGTTCATGAAGCTTCATCTTCCCATCACTACTTTTCACAGCACTTAATATACTGTATTTCTAACCATGGAAGATCTTATTTTGTTATCATCATCTTCCTCTGCTGACAAAATCAAATGGCTATCAGGAACACGGAGAGGCACCAGCAGAAATACCTGCTAACTGCACATGATGGCACACAAATGTATTCACAAATAGGAGGGGGCAATTTCCCACAGTTCTCATTTCAAACGCACATTTGCGCAGTTCTTCACAGAATATGAAGAAATGGCTCATTTACCCCGATGTGCAGATATAGACGCTGGCGTCCATAAATTCCAAAATTTAATTCCTGAATAATTCTGCAATTGAATATTCTAATGTCTTGCTTCTCTGGAATTATTTTCCAGGGTCTCTATGACACAAATACTGAGTTATGGAGCCTAAATAGGCTCATGCATAACAGAAAAATAAATTACCGTTATTTATATTCTGAGTAAAGGGGCCAAAACAGAAGAGAGAGCGGCGAAATTCCACTGAAAACCACTCACAACTCTTGAATTACAGCTGCATGCATTAAACTAAAATATGAAATGACTGAAGAATTTGAAAGCTCTTAAATCCTGAAGTGCTTGGCGCAATATGACTGTAGCTATTGAGACAGTGCTGTATTGCAAAAGCTTTGAATCAAAAAGTGCAACCTTGACTTTTTTCCCGCTGGTGATGAAGAACTCCCTTCGGTTCCAAGCCTGGCATTTTCATTTCCTGCAACATCTTGGAAACACAGAAGTGTGGACAGTACTTCACAGCCCAATTAAACGTAAAATACAGATAAAATAGATAACTTGGTCGCCACAGGGACTGAGTCGTGCATCTCCCCGATTCCCAAATTTTGGACAAAATGGCCGCCGGCAGCCTATTGGACGTCCGAAATAGCCAAAAATCAGCCTTGAGCATTGCCAAATAAGTATCTTCGCCTGTGTAAAATTAGAAAAAAATTCCTGTAATAATTGTGGCTTCCAGAGCCTAGAACAGAAAATCTATGCGGGCGCGGCGGCGGCCCCAGAACTAAACCATAGTATCTCCTGACACTATCGTCGGGGAGATACAATTAAACCTTATTAACTTTTTTGTAATCTCTGAATAGGCCAGTAAATACTTACCACTTACTGTGGTCACCCCATCACTCATTTTTGACTGCTGCTGGTCCTTGAAATACACATATTTGAATTATAATTAAAATAAAAAAATAAAAAAATCAAATACAGTATGAAGCCAGGGATAAATATTGAGAACCCAAACAGCATTCTATGTATAGACTACATTCACACCTTTCAGGATCAGCTCACTTTCATACTCCATACAACTTTAACTTACCAAATCAATCACTTCCATGAGTTAAGCTAATAACTTCAAACAGAAAGTGGAGAGGAATTGATTTAGCAAATACTTCCTGAATCGTAGATAGCATAGCAGCTATTGGACGGTAGCCACAAGCTAAAGATCCAAATGAAGCTTAAGGGTTCCCCACAGTAAAATGTCCAGCATAGAGGTTCCTTAAGGTTGGCACATTGTATAACTAGATAAATACTGTCCGCGGACGACAGGTGGGTATATCCCCGAAACAATAGCAATCTCCCAATAAGAAAAATTCATAGTTTGACCAAGTAATGGTGTGGTCACGTGTGTTTGTCCAATCGGAGCATTTCACCAAATGCACAGCGCAATTGATCAATTGGATACTAACTTGGAAATTGGTAAATCGGCAAAACACATTTTATTACCCGCAAATAATTTCACAATGTTTTCTACACCGAGACCGCTGAAATGAGGGAAAACTTTGTTTCGTAGAGGCTGTTAAATTCATTTCATCGACTGAAAATAACACTGTTCAGCTGTGCATGAACGTATAAACGCTCAGAGTGATTGACCATTCGCGCAGATTGGATAAAAGCAGGTGACAATGCTACACAAAAGGTTGCATGTTGCGTGGTCCAGAAATTAACCAGGGGAACTACACTGGGCTCGAGGAATGTTCACAGTAAATATTTAGAAGGTTTGACAAGATTCCCATCAAAACTGTGTTATTGCATTTGGAAATGTTTAATTGTTGTGGCACTAAATACATAACATATCCACCATGATCGACAAATTTCTCCTCAAGGCACCATGAATGTTTAAAACAGATTTGACTTGATTCCCATTTAAGCTTTTAAAATCATTGCAATAATAAAAAATGAGAAGCTCAGCCTGATCGTGGAGGTACAGCAAAGGTCAAGGGGTAACCAACATCAATAACAGCCCTTCTTTATGTAACCAGAAATGATCACAAGAAGTGTGACATGCTCCCATCAAAAACTGTTCCAGTTATTGCATTGGGAAATGTTAAGTTTGACCTGGTGGTGGCAATAAAGGAAAGGTCCAAGGGTCGCACAAAACAATAGGATTTGTCCTCAATGCACCAAAGGTGAACACAAGATGTTTTGTGCCATTCCTGAGTTATCGCACTAACACATAGGATCTGCTGCCGCAATGGCGGCCAAGGGAAGTCCATTATATCCCCAAACACGGCACTTCGGGGATATAATAAAGAGTCAACTCAACTTGCAGAGTGGATAAAAAGCTGGAAATCGTGATTGTTTGTCCGAACTAGATACTGGAAACCAGTTCCAAGTCACCATCTGTATTGAAGAAAATTATATCCTTCCATAGTATCCCAAAGATTTGTATTCTAATCAAAATCCTTCATGGAAGCTTATCAATCCTTCATCGAATTCTCACAGCTCGCCTGAGGCACATTAAGAGCACAATTTTAAAAGCTTAAGGAACACACAGTGTGAATATTTCACTGGCGTATAAATCAAAACAGTCAAAATACTGAGCAGGATGTTCCCATCTGTCATTCAACATACATTCCTCAAAACATCTTTAGCCCATTGGACCCCTGATAAAATTCACACAATAATACTTTGAAATACTGAAGTATATACAACAACACTACTTGAGCATGCAAGATTAAGAAAATTTTTTTTTTTCGGAACATACCCCAGACTCACAGGAATTTTCGTGGATGTCACTGGGATGGAAAGTAGCCCGGTCCACAAGGACAGTCTGATCAGTTTCATCCGAGGCCAACGAACTGGGAATTTGTTCGACCGGGGTCCTTCAAAACAGACCGTAAATGGAAATCACTGCAGCATAAATAATAGAACACTAAGCACCATAAACCTTGCAGTCAAAATTACTTTTTGTTTGATCCAACTACTGCAGTTACACTGCATTTGGAAAGTCAATTGTATCAAGTTCTCAAATGCTGTTTTTGCTTTATCATAATGGGGTATTAAGTGTAGACTGATGAGGGAAAAAATGAATTTAAGCTATTTTAAGCATAATGCTGCAACATGACAAATGAGAAAAAAAGTTAAGGGGTCGGAATACTTCTTTAATGCACTCGTACAAATATTGTATTAGTGTGAGTTTTGATTATAAATGTGCAACCTTGACTGATTTCCCTCGGTTGCTGAAGTACTCTGATCAGTTCCATCTCTTGAGTTTTCGTTCGTTGCTCCACCTTGGAAACAGAGTCAAGTGAAAGGTACTATATAACAATGTAGAAATTAAATAATGCTGAACTATTTGAAATGTGCTTCTTCCACTAAACACAGCAGCGCATACTAACCAGTTGTCTCGGCTGTTGATGCTTGTATTTCTGAAGGCTTCTGGCCCTTCAAACACAAATTACTTCATTAAGCTGTTGCACGCCAATAATAAATTAATGTAGCAAAGACAGACAAGCAAAATCAAGCCATAAATAAATGCATTTGTATTCACAAAAGTAACAGTGATCGTGCCATCATAATGCACTTTTCGAGGGCTGCTCATCATCTTATTTTGTAGTGATTAGTGTGTGTGACTGGGTGGGAAACTGACAGGGTAAATTCAGATTCAAGCTGCATTCAAAAGCAACATCATTGGCTGACAGCAGCTCAAGCAGTTTTTACGGCCTTTTTCCACTCCACGCCAAATTCTAAAAAAATAGATGGACATAATTTCCAAGAATCAATTGCCGAAATAATGGACTGCACTGCCCTCACCTGCAATGACCAAAATATCGAATGAAAGCATTCTTTCTACGTTTAGCATCCTGAACAACCCTGATTATACACATCATACAAAGAAAATGATATATGAACACAATGCTGCTATCAAAAACGGAATATAAACTTTTCGACCCATGTTTCTGGCGTAATATAGTCCGAGAAAGTGAAGCCAGGGGATGAAATCGTGGCAGGGAGCGGGAAGGCAACAAAATCATGCGAGTTCCACTTCTAAACTGAGGTGGGGTCTAATCCGCACAACCAATGAAGATTGAAATTTACAGTTTGCAAAGAATATGAAATTGCATCTGAAATGCAGAGCCATTTTATGCAACACATCGGCATGAGATAGTAACGTTACTAACACTTGTGAGGAAGTTTTCGGCAACCTGACTTACCGCAGCACTAGTTTGAATCGATGGAACCAGAGTTTGAGGGAAAACAGAGGGAACTGCGGACTGCTTTAGCTTGACTACTTTCGAACCGCGTTTATTTTTGTAATCGCATTTTAAAAAATGATCGCTGCAAACTCTTGTCATCATTTGAGAGTCGGTCGGCATGTACCCCATGGCTGTAAGCCATAATTTGCACAGTTTGGAATTACTACGAGGAAAACAGTGGAACATGACGTTACTTCTCACTCTATTAAAGTTATCGCAGCCAGGCACAACGCAGTTACTCGGCATGACACCTCCTATCTCCCGGATAACGATTTCAGAGAGTACAAAGACTTCGCTAACCTCTCATCGGACAAAATTAAATTCTATTTATTGACGGTGCGTTCAGACATGGGCGGAAAACGTGATATCCTGACTTCCGGTAACTATTTGAGGAGGACATTTCATAATAAGAGTTCAGCTAAAGCGTTGTAGAGCAGCTGATACCCTTCTTAACTTATTTATTCATTCAAGCCTGTTGAGATACCATAGTGAGGTTTAAAAAAATGAGAGGAAAAAAAAAAACCGTGACTGTCAAAAAATGAACAGAAACAACCACTGCTGCTGAAACCTCCTGACGTCACGTATAAACAAACATGGCTAAAAACGTGACGTCAGTGGAGGAGGAAAGGCTTGCTCTGGCTTGCTGCGGTTGGTTGCTTCGGTCTGCCTTACAGGAACCTCAAAGGAAAGAGCCGATTCTCCGACATGATTTTATGGGGTTTTTGAGAATTGGGGGTTGATTTAACGATAATAAGGCGATGTAGTTTTTCCATTTTCAAAATTTCTGCTAATGGGGATAATCACACTAAGTGAGAGAGATTCTGGAGGGCATTTCACAAACCAGGATTAGAAAGTTAGCCTGATAACTGTGGAAAAGATGATGCTATATCCTGGTGATAGAGATTTGAATCTGTAAAACAAAGGATGAATGTTGGGTTGAGGATAATGATACAGTCACCCCTCGTGATGCTTGCCAATAATAGACAAAATTTCAGAAGATATTCAGTGACTATTTTTAAACTCATCAGGCTAATTTGCTAATTGAGTTGAGCTTTAGAGAAGGTGGGTTACATCAATATAAATATGGTTCACCATGATAAAATGACGGTAACCCAATACCTTGAATGGGCAATTGCTTTTATGAACCTCTACGAGAGAAGCATAAATTTAACACACATTTGATGATAAATCTCATTTTTTGTTTGCCAAATTCAGTTTAATTCAAATTGAGGGTATTGCCAATACGCAAAAAAAGCTCAGATGTAGCGCTTTCGGCAAAATATCTTTTTACTTCTGGAACTCACTTACTTCTGGTGCGTTACTGAGATCTCAACTACTGATAAGCATCAGCTTGCTGCAGCTTGGCCCTGCACGCACACATGCGTAAAAATCAAGCCAAGGAAAATGTAAACATTCACCAAGCGCACATCTACTTTCATAAGCGTAGGGGCGAGAATGCAAGAAACTACCCGATGCGATTGGCGGAATCACGCACGCCTAGGCAGCGTTTGATTTTTTCCCGCAGCCGCATAAGAAACTGGAAGAGTGACGCTGCCTATTTGAGCTGACGTTACAACGCGCCGCCATCTTGGATGGGTCCCCCATACGCCTCCAGTGCATTTATTTCTACAGAGGAAGGTGTGTGCCCAACTACAATAATCATAACTCCCCAAAATTTTACCCAATTTTCAAATGGTTTGGTTTGTTACAAACGGCAGAGATGTAGTTATGATACAGGATGCTGTCACACATTAAAAATGCGTGCTTTCATTCTGAAATACTTTGTCTTTGTTAAAGAGCATAATACAGACATATGGTATGGCACATTAATAAATGTATAAATGAATTAATTTTATATTTTAATAAAGAAACAGTTTGATTGTTCATTTGAATTTATTTCACCCTCTCTCTCTCTCTCTCTCTCACACACACACACACACACACACAATCATAACCCTTCTGTACACACCAATAAGACAAGAATTGCATCATATATTTTTTTTTTTGTGTGCTGAGCATATTTAATGTAACTATTTCAGGCACAGGCACATGCACGCATGCAAATACACACACAAAGACCAGACACCTCATATAACCTGTTGACATGCATATTAAACTTTCAGTAAGTTTTTTTACTCAGTTGTGTTGGAATAAAACTTCGCCAAAACAAAGTGTCGAAACGAGAAAGGTTTTTTTTCTTTTTGGCCAACTCATAGTTTGTGTCGGCCCACAGTCCACAGCTGCTTTCAAACACACACACAAACACACATGCGCGTGCATACACAAAGACACACAACTTCTGGCCTGACATGTCTAAATTTAAACAACTGTTCACAGGCTTTAGGACAACAATGATTCCACAATAGTCTGGAGTGAAACTGCTAATGTTTGTGGTATTTACTGATTTAATCCATATACATATACTTAACAAAAATATAAATGCAACATTTCTTATTGTGAGAAATATGACCATGCTCAGAAGCTCAAACACTTTCATTGAGTGTTGACATTGTATGACCATATTGCAATACATTTCGATCAATGATTTAATAAAAAACAAACAAGGATTTGGTGATGGCGTAATGATAAAGGAGATGGGGTCTATTGTCCAAATTTCACAAATCAATATTGGGTCTGTCCGCCTTTGGCCTGCTGCACTGCTACTCATCTCTGCTGTGTGGACTGTAACAAATGGTCAATGGTGACTTGGTGGACATGTTCCCACTGCTCTTCAAGAGCAGCGTGGAGTTGGCGACTATTGGCTGAAAATGGGAACCAATGACAAACTTGTTGCTTGTGGACATCCCAAAGATGCTGGATGGGAGACAAATCCCAGGAATAAGCCAGCCATTCAAGCACACAAATGTTTTCAGGCTCAAGGAACTCTGTGCATACACGGGTGACGTGGGTCTAACATGGTCATGCTGGATGGTTATTGTTTTGATGGATGAATGGTAGGACGAAAGGCAGCAGCATCTCATCGTGAAATCACACTGCATTCAAGTTGCTGTTCATCAACTACAGTTGGGTGCATTGTCCTGGGAATATTCCCACCCAAAGCAGCACTCCACCACCATGTGCCACCTTGCCCACCACAATGATGTCAGCGTAACGATCCTCCGTCCATCCGCTCTGTGAAGTTGGAAACGTGACTTGTCTGCAAAGAAATCTGTCCTCCATTGTGCCATTGTCCATCGAACGTGTCTATTCACTCAGTCGAACCAATTTTTTCATCGAGGTGAGGAGAGGTCCAATGCACAAAGGGCAAAAGACGTTAAGATATGGACTTCCTGGAGATTCTTTTTCACTGTTTCAGCAAAAATGGGGTGATGGTGGGGACCAGCTGTCTGATCTGCAGTGGAAGTTACTGGTCTCAGACGATCACAGAGATAAAGAGTCCAGATATGGCGGTCTTGGGTGGGTGGGGGTTGTCACACATGGTCGTCATGCATGCGGGCGGTCTGCTGTCTTGCCTCATTCCTCAAAAAGGTGTTTTATGTGATATATTGTTAAAATGGAGCCCTCTCAACATCCCTGAGAAACATTCCTGCATTGAGCATGCCAGTGGCACGCTCCACGATGGCTCGAGTCATTTGTGGCATTTTGAACAATGGCAGAACTGGGACTTTTGGGTGGCCTTTTATTGACCATAGCACAAGATGTGCCTGGGCTGACTGTACCTGATTTCAGTAGCTCTGGATCATGTCCCACCTGTCTGACGGGCCAATTTTGACAAAGGGGATGAACTTGACAATGATATGGAGAAGGTGATTGAAATGCACACAGAACAGTGGCAAACAACCTTGGTCACATAAATAAACCCAACAAAGCCAACCTCAGAAACAATTATGCGTAATATTGAAAGGACTAAACTGTTGCGTTTATATTTTTGTTCAGTATAAATACATATTTGAAGCTCCCATATATACCTGCTCAGTACATTTTTCGTAAAGGCCTGGAAAAGTAAGCTTTAAAATTACAGGTCATTTCAGTTTCTTACACTACCTTGTTAAGCTTGCAACTGGGGCTTGGGGAGCTAAAACTCTTGAAAAAGCGCCGCTTTGCACAGCTTCTTGCAGAAAGAACTAATGGTGAAAACATTTTTTTGCAAAGTGTGATATTAACTTTTATTTAATATATGAATCATAGGCATCTCTGTTAGCATGTAGAGTAAAAATACACCTACTCTTTGGAGATGAGACAGGAAGTTGACGACAGATGGGGTCGCACCATCTCTAAGCCTGACAATCTGCCCCGTCCTGTCAAAGTCATCTGGCTTGAAGTGCTCACTACAGAGCTTGGATGACTCTGTTGCAACAAAACCGTCCCTTCTTATTGCAACTTCCCATTGCCTCCTTAAGCCTGTGTCTCTGGGAAACCTTCAAAATGTGAAGAAGAAAAAAAAAACAGCTCGAGATAATGAGAGAGAGTACCAGCATTTCGTTGATAGCCAATTAACGATGGCATAATATTATGTATTATATGCGCGTCTCGCTGACAGTACCAGTACACCCGAGCCATAATGTTCGCCGTATGGGGCTGAAATGGTCGGAACTACTTTCAAGTCGGACGTTTCCGAGCAACACTGTCCAGCTGCAGCCCCGGAGCAGGAGCCCCTGACGTGAGACAAGCCCCTGGCTGGACAGAAGTAAAATTATGGATATTCTCTGATTTTATTCACTTAAGCGAACTAGCTAGCTTGACAAGTGATATTTATTGAATAGCCATGCTAGCTAGCTAGCTGAATAACAGTAAGTGACGGTAAACAAGCCATTTACGGTTTCTATCGGTTTAGCTATGCGCACAAGATGCAATTAGCCCACAAGCTGGCTAGCTAGGTGGTTCGCTGGCGTAAATTCACTAGCTAGGCTAGCTAGCGAGCTAGCTGAGTGAACAATGCTGGATTCGGTAACACTCGTAGACACGAGTCGTGTCGTGACTTAAAGTCGCGGGTACGAGGAAGGGTTATTCGGACAGCGAGGTCGTGAGGTCAAAGAAACCAAAACACGGCTCGTGGGCGCGTAACCGAATGCAGCATAAAAAACATTGAATATGGGTTACGGTGCGAGTATTTGTAACGGACTGGAAATGGCGCATATAATACATACTGTACTTCACCGTGCACGTGTTTGTGGCGTCGGGGGAATTTCGGAACTCGTTGGGCCTCGGAGGGATGTTTACCAAATCCCTCCGCCGTCCAACTCGTTCCGAAATTCCAATCCGCTACAAACACTCGCCCACTAACCTATATAAATGGTCAAATAACCAAAATTATTATTCAATCTTACTTGTGAAAGGTAATCCCGCGTGATCTGCTTTCAATACTGCGCCGGTTATTGCAACCGTAGGCTGCACAAAATACGGGCATAGTTGCTCTGTTCGCATTTGCTTCGATTGGCTCTGGTGCAAGCCCAGAGTGAGGAGACCCATCCAATATGGCGGTGACGCTGGATTACGCTCCAGCGCGTAATGAGGCGTATACGTATATTATGTCTATGGATGTAGTGATAGGCAAATGAAGCTTTTGTGAAGCATTGAACCACTTGAGCCAATAGCGGCCTTGCCAGATGTGCGGTTCAGCTTTCTGCCGCTAGATGTCCTCACCTTCCTACACGATATCCGGGGCGGTCAGCCGTCGAGTTTGTACGAACTGTCATTACGTATCAATGGGAGAAATGTTGTTGTTTGCTTCATCGACTTCTCTATCGTCGTTCGTGTGACAGAGACGTCTGATAAGTGAGGTATACATGGATAAAGACTCCAACTATTAACTTCTGGGCCGAAAAACGGGCATTTTGGAGTATTAAATGTATTTATCCGCCGATAAACACCCCCGTGTAGCCCAGGTGCTCTTCCTCTTGACCAAAATCACACCTGCGCATGCGTAAATTAAAAGAGAGGTAAGATTTAAGAAACTTTATTAATCCTCGAGGGACAATTTTCAAGGCAAGCGGATGAATTTAATGCGAAGGTGTTTCTACCGCGCATGCCCAGTTTGAGACGATTATTGGATTCGTGGAGAAAACCTGGATTTATTCGATGAGTAAAACAGCTAATCGTCTTAATTTGTTAGCTAATTACTAGAGCAGTGTTTCTCAAACCTCTCCTGGAGGACCACCTGCCCTGCCTGTTTTAGATCTTTCCCTGCCCCAGCACAGGTGATTCAAATAATCAGGATGTTATCAATCAGCTTTAGAGGGTCAATAACGAGCTGATCATTTTAATCACCTGTGCTAAAACAGGGAATGATCTAAAACATGCAGGACAGGTGGTCCTCCAGGAGGGGTTTGAGAAGCACTGTACTAGAGGAACATTAAAACTATCGGGCCGTGACAACGTTTTTGCAGTTAGCTGTATACAGAAGGCGCTATCACTTTCTGAAAAAGTTATAAGGTTTTTTTTTTTTTACCCACATTGTTCGTGGACTGTCATAATGACAGTCCAAGTGGGATAACCCCCTAGTAAAGAATATGCAAAGGCACAATAGCGGAAAAAAAACTGCCTCTCTTTACTGTTGTAAAGTTATTGTACACCGCATTCCTTTTTTACTCTCTCTTTTCTTATTACTCTTATTATCCCCCGCCAACACAAAGTGGGAGGGGGATATAGGTTTGACCTCCGTCCGTCCCTCCGAGATAAAGGGGACAGCTTTACTCAGAAACTACTACAGATACAGCAACCAAATTTGGTGTGTAGCTTCAGACCATAAAGGCCTTGATGGAGTTAGAAAATGAGAAGCGCACGATTGGCGGGGGATGTTGTAGACCATGTCGACTTGTTATTTTTATCATTCCAAAAGCCTCCTGTGGACAAGCGTTGCAAATTAGCAAGTACTAAAACACTCAAACAATGCATCTGGTTTGTCCAATGTAATTGTGATGTCCACATCAAATAAACAATAAAATGAATAAATAGAATAGCCAAATTGCCGCTTTGTTTATGTTATTTAAAAAAGTAGGATATTCGGCCGTAAGCCATGCGGTGCCCGGCCGATGGCCATACTCTCGGTATTGAGTGAAAAAAGTGGCACTGGGCAGTGAAATAGGCTATAGAATGCATGCGGCTCAAGCTATTTGCACAGGTATACAATTCTGAATAACGTTGATTTAAATTCAGCAAATACTCGTGGAGATGAATGATTGTCGTCTTACCTAATCGGGGAGAAGAAGCATTACCTGTTAAGTGTGGAGTGCTCTCGGACTGAACCTTCTGTTAATCATGAAAATGACTGAGAACAGGTCAGGACTAATAATTGTTTAAAATGGATCTTTTGTTTGCACCATTTCTCAGTTCTAGGGAATTTTCCCTATGGTTTCATCGCTGTTAGATCGCATTTGGAGAGAAACCGTGTCTTCAGTTGCCAATTACGATAATAGGAAAATGAGTCAATAAAGGGAAATGATTGAGAACTTGCTAGGACTAATTGCTGTCATAAAGGGACGTGTTTTGGCACACCCGCTGGCTACGACACTGCTATAGTTATTTTCTATTGCAAACAAAGCAATAATATTTTCTGTCCAGGGTGGGATGCACCAAAAATCGGCGTGTTGAAAGTATTGTTTGGGCGGAGTTGATCGCAAAATGGCGCTGATAGACGGTTTTGCCATGCGGGGACGTGGGAACCTCCAGCATTAAAACCGGGCATATAGATAAGAATCCTTCAGTTTTAAGTCACTTCACATTGACAGCTGTTATCTCTAATGTATACTTGGTGATCTTACCATGCTGTGCATTCAAAATTATACAAACAATCCAAGAAATCCTGGGGGGTTCGCTAATAGACAGTGTTCCTCTATGTAACTGCTTGGGATCCGGTCAAACAACGGTCTGCCGCAAGCGTCTGAACCGCCCCGGGTACAGAATTAGCGCCATCTGGCGATCGAGAGTATTGCATCTGGCAAGGCCGCAATTGCTTTGTAAATTGGTTCAGTCGAAATTAGGTTTGCTCGTCAGTTGACAAGAGTGTTAATTGCACACACACGCACGCACACACACACACACACACACACCGTATATTATGTTGTATTTACAAATAAAGATTGATAAATGAGTGTTTTGTGTTATTGAGGAGAGTGCTGGGGAAATATGGAACAGGTTGCTATGGCCTTACGGCAACACTAATCATACATACATTTACTGTAATGCTACTTAAAATAGACTTCAGATGGACCCTACTATAGGCTAGTACTGTACTGATATTTACTGTTGTATATGTAACTTTACTTTTCTTATGTACAGCCAGCACACCTACCTTATCAGGACCGATCAGACTAAAGTGTTCCCACATATCTGAACGACCTCTCTTCATGGCTGGCTTCATAATGAATCACCACAACAACGCAATACAAACTATAACTCGACAGCAAAAGCACACCTCCTACTACAACCCACAAATTCTGCATTCTTTACGGCTGTTTTAAAGTCTTTATGGCGCTCAAATTCAAAACTGTCTCAGTCTGTGACCTGTCAGTCAGTGAATCAGCTGATTGGCGCACTCGAACCAGTCAGGTGATTCATTTAGGGAGTGAAGCAGTTACTGCTTCGGACGTCATATGTCACGTGATTTTTTTTCCCGCTTTGAAGCAAGATTTGAAACAGTGGGTATATACTACGGGTTTGAAGCATGTATCGACGCTTCAGTGTCATACTGCCATCATTAGCAGGCTGTCCTATGCTGCAATTGTCAAATAAAACAATGGTACAAAAGTACATTTTTACCAAACGTACCCTTTTACGAAAGACATTTAATTTCCATTTTAATTCAGGTAGAGAATCAAAACAGAATCTATACTGAGTTCTAGAAGAATCGTTTAATTAAATGTAATTCATCTATGATTAGGTTGATGTATAATTATGTGTAAATACTTGATTTATTTAATCTAGTTTGAATGGGCTGTTAATGATAATATATGCCTATATCTTGCATGCTCTTGAAGAATATTGGTTGGATACAATTATGTCATGATTATCCGAAGGAAGAGAATGACATCATTAATGAGTATAATTTATTTTTTAATAGTTGTGCAAGCTTAGAAAATATTGCTATGCTAAGGGTGTCATGGTTTGCCAATGTGCTTTTTACTTTCATTGTTACTCTCGTCCCTGACGACATCGTTTTCTTCCCACATCGGATTTTTTACCCAGCTGGCTGATAACTCCTGGGCAGTCCTTCCCAGAGTCTATTTAAGCCGGAAGTCGCCACGCCTCATTCGCTGGAGTGTTTAATATGACTTTGCTCACTTCGGCTCGATATATTTCTAGTCAGGAGTTCGCCTATTTATTTATATTTCCTTTGTTTCTGGGAAGCTTAGCTTCTTTAGGTTATTTGGTACTATTGTTAGGTCCCTTGTTTAGTTTTCCCCCTTATTGAGATTTCTTTTTCTATCTGGTTGCTCGCTTCGTTTCTGGCACTTAAGCCTTTCGTTTGTTCAGAAATGCGAGCTTGTTTCCGCTCTTATTTAGCTCAATCACTTTCAGCTGCGTCGGCTCTCTGCCTGATGCAGCTTCGCCTGCCGCGGCACCTGAAACTCCACACTTTCCCGCCATTACAAAGAGGCCCGAGGCAAATGGGCCAGTGAAGTGGGAACCCGATACTGTATAAAAAGATGGAATAAGCAACCACTACATCACCCATTGGTTTCAGAATACCATATAGGAAGCCTCAAATTTGGCAATTTGGACAGTGCCATTTTGAAACCGGATGCGATTCCTATTGGACGAGAGCATGAATTGAAGATCCAGGGAGGAGCGAGGGGTGGAGCTGACCGTATCTGACGAGGACCAGAGGATAGCCACACCCCTAAACCATATTCTGACTTTTTCCTTCATTCTCGTCTATTTGGGACCAGGTGGGAAAGTAGAGTCATTTTCTCAGACTTCTTTAGCATTGAACTTCTTTCTGAAACCACCGACGTTGCCATCTGCTAGAATGACATAGAATGCAATTTTTAGAGATTTTTGCATTGGCTTCACTTTTCAGACCCGGGCGCTACATCCATCTTTTTATGCAGTTTATGGCGGGAACATGAAAGAGTATACACATACGTTGGCATTGATAGATTGGTAGAAGGGGTTGTCTTGAACCAGGGTATATAAATATCAGAATAAGAAATAGATGGCCTGACTTACTACCAGCCCAATTTTAAAAAGATTTCTGGGTGAGAACGGCAGTGACTGTAATGCCCGTCGATGTTCTTCGCTCTGCTGTTTTCGTGTCCCTCTAAAATACATGTGGCCTCTGTCCTAATCCGCTAGTATTTTCGTGTCTGAAAAGTCCCTCGGCCCATCACACCTGCTTGCAGCAGTATTCACGGGACATCCACCACTTTGCAACTCAGTCTTTCTCTTTTCCTTTTTCGGGGACTGAGCTGGCCTCCTGATAGTCTAGTTTTCCCTGGCGCTGCAGGCGACCACCTCAGCAGGGTCAGGAACATTTACCTACTATCCCTGCTTCTTCATCCAACCGTGGACTCGTTTCCAAACGATAAGCAGGGAATCTCACTTCAACCAACGCCAATGAGAAACTACACCAGGGTTATGCACGGCAGGCATTTTGCACCAGAGCGCTCTGGACATGTTTGCTGAGGTTGAGAGGGAATGAGCTCTTATTTCAGCCAAATAAATCAGGACAATTAGAAAGCTTGTTGAACAAACCAATGGGAAATTTGGCCTGGTTACAAAGGAACCTCCCACTCCAAGCTGTTAATGTCATGGAACCTAAGATTGCTGAGATGACATCAGCAAAGTAAGCGTTGATTTAATTCAGGATATACCACGCTTCGTGCTCTGTTTACTGAGCAAATGGATAGATCTTCTGCGTGCTGTTTTGATTTTTTTGTGGTTAGGGCATAAAATTCATGTAAGCCAATTCAAAAATAAGTCTAGAATTTCCCCACAACAACCTCAAAGATTCAGAATAATGTAGCTACTGAATCCTTATCACCATCCAAGAGCTTTATTTCCTTTAATTTTAATACAAAGCGGTGAAAATGAATTTTAAAAAGAATGGGATATGCATAGATTCATGTCTATTGAATTTATTGTTACAATCGTATGAATTGCCCAAATCATCATGCCCCACTGCAGTGAAGACTGCCGCCACCACCCGACTCTTTCCCGTATTCGAGCAAAAATGTGTAGCGGAACGCAAAGAAACACTAGGTGGCAGTAAAGAAACCGCATAAAAGGCAGAAACATTTCTAGGCACAGTGTTCATCAACAACTTGATGAGTATGCCCCTTGGCAAAAAGTTAATGGATAATGCGATAAAAGTGATAAGATCAATTAAGTATTATTCAAGTAGCAAACAAAAAAATTTAAAATTTAAAGTGAAATTTACTTAAGACAGGAATAACTGCAAATATGGCAATATTTTTGAAAGTAAACTACTCCAACCGCACTTGTGAAGATATAGAAAAGTGGACTATTACTTCAAACAACTTTAAAAAATATCCCTGCAAACAAGAGGGTGAAGGCCAGGGATATTAAGACAAGATCTGCGTTTCTGCAAAAGCGTTTTGAACCAAAACACTGCCCCGGAACCGACAGGTGAGCAGGCTGCATTCAACAAACAGCATGAGTCCTGCTCCAGCTTTCATCCCGAGAAGTTTAAGTCTCTACAAAAAAAAAAAAAAAAAAAACGAACCTCTCCTCTCATTGCTCACAATTTCTCTGCATTTACCGATGTGCTTGGAAAGACCACAAAAATGACTGTGGCACAGTGAGTTGCAATAATAAGTCCAGTCAAGGATAAACCAAGTTAGATTCCAGTTTGTAAAAAAATCAAACGAATAACTGGTGGTACCTGAGAGGGTGAGGGGTGTCTTGTGGATTTATAAACAGTAACTACAGGAAGGCACATTCACAGTCAGAGCACAGGGGCCTGAGGCACACAAAACAGGAAGCAGGAAACAAGCCTGTTCTCTTGTGTATATAATCACGTTGACGTGTTTGGTAGACGCTCATTTCCAGAGTGACATTGAAAAGTTCAGACTGCTACACTATTTATATCAGGTCCCTCTCCCCACCAATCAGAGGCAAGAGTCAGTTCTGAGCATGATGGGACTTGTAGGCATAGGAATACAGCTGGCTGGGTATGGGGAGTTGGGTAGGGAGAACAGCAGGGTCAGAGAGGGGGCGTGTTTGTGTGGTGCTGAGAAGTGGGAGGCGGGGCCTTAGGGGGAATGTAAGGGCTGAACTTTGAGAGGGGGGAGGGGCCAGAGGGGCGGGAGTCCGATGGGGATGCCTGATTGGAGGGGCAAGTGTCTACACCGAATCGCTGGGGATCCACCGTAAATGCCTGCACTCCTAGCGTCCACTGCGGGTGCCCCAACTGAAAGGGGGGTGCTGGGGTCACCCATGGCGACGATGATGAGGTAGGCGGAGCCTGAAGGGCGGGCGGACTGCTTGGTGCTGTTGGGGCGGGGATGGGATTCCTCTGTCCCAGTCTGCACACTTTGGGGGGGCTGCTCTTGATCCGGGCCACCTTGCTGGCTCGGACGCGGTGAGTCTGCTCATGGTCGCACTCCAGGTCCTCCAGCCTCTGTGTGAGAGCTAACTTCTGCTGGATGGCCATGCGCAACAGAGAGTTCAGTGTCTTCTTTTCATCTTCAGCTGCAGCGAGCTGCTTCTGCATCTCATCTAGCTGAGACATGTACTCATCACACCTGAGAGAGATGCACATATTCATTACATCTGCGTAAGACTCATATATTCATTACACCTGAGAGAGACGCATACATTCATTACACCTGAGAGAGACGCACATATTCATCACACCTGAGAGAGATGCACATATTCATTACACCTGAGAGAGACGCACATATTCATTACACCTGAGAGAGACGCACATATTCATCACACCTGAGAGAGATGCACATATTCATTACACCTGAGAGAGATGCACATATTCATTACACTTGAGAGAGACACACATTCATTACACCAGAGATAGATGCACAAATTCATTACTCCTGAGAGAGATGCACATATTTATCACACCTGAGAGAGACGCACATATTCATTACACCTGAGAGAGACGCAGATATTCATTACACCAGAGATAGATGCACAAATTCATTACTTCTGAGAGAGATGCACATATTTATCACACCTGAGAGAGACGCACATATTCACTACACCTGAGAGAGACGCACATATTCATTACATCTGAGAGACGCAGATATTCTTTTCACCAGAGAGATGTACAAATTCATTATATCTGAGGGAGACACGCATTTTCATTGCATCTGAGAGGCAATTACTCATCACACCTGAGATACTCATCATATCATAGAGAGAGACACACATACTCATCACATCAGAGACACACATAATCATCACATCATAGAGAGACACACATACTCATCACATCAGAGAGAAACACATACTCATCACATCATAGAGAGACACACACTCATCACATCATAGAGAGACGCACATACTCATCACATCATAGAGAGACACACGCATACTCATCACATCAGAGAGACACACACTCATCACATCATAGAGAGAGACGCACATACTCATCACATCAGAGAGACACACACACTCATCACATCATAGAGAGAGACGCACATACTCATCACATCAGAGAGACACACATACTCATCATCATCTTTCACCAGAGAGTTGTACAAATTCATTATATCTGAGGGAGACACGCATTTTCATTGCATCTGAGAGGCAATTACTCATCAAACCTGAGATACTCATCATATCATAGAGAGAGACACACATACTCATCACATCAAAGAGACACACATACTCATCACATCATAGAGAGACACACACATACTCATCACATCAGAGAGAAACACATACTCATCACATCATAGAGAGACACACACTCATCACATCATAGAGAGACGCACATACTCATCACATCATAGAGAGACACACGCATACTCATCACATCAGAGAGACACACACTCATCACATCATAGAGAGAGACGCACATACTCATCACATCAGAGACACACGCATACTAATCACATCAGAGAGACACGCATACTCATCACATCATAGAGAGACACATACTCATCACATCATAGAGAGACACACACTCATCACATCATAGAGAGACGCACATACTCATCACATCATAGAGAGACACACGCATACTCATCACATCAGAGAGACACACACTCATCACATCATAGAGAGAGACCCACATACTCATCACATCAGAGAGACACACACACTCATCACATCATAGAGAGAGACGCACATACTCATCACATCAGAGAGACACACATACTCATCATCATCTTTCACCAGAGAGTTGTACAAATTCATTATATCTGAGGGAGACACGCATTTTCATTGCATCTGAGAGGCAATTACTCATCACACCTGAGATACTCATCATATCATAGAGAGAGACACACATACTCATCACATCAAAGAGACACACATACTCATCACATCATAGAGAGACACACACATACTCATCACATCAGAGAGAAACACATACTCATCACATCATAGAGAGACACACACTCATCACATCATAGAGAGACGCACATACTCATCACATCATAGAGAGACACACGCATACTCATCACATCAGAGAGACACACACTCATCACATCATAGAGAGAGACGCACATACTCATCACATCAGAGACACACGCATACTAATCACATCAGAGAGACACGCATACTCATCACATCATAGAGAGACACACTCATCACATCATAGAGAGACACGCATACTCATCGCATCATAGAGAGAGACACATACTCATCATATCATAGAGAGAGACGCACATACTCATCACATCATAGAGAGACACACGCATACTCATCACATCATAGAGAGACACACACATACTCATCACATCAGAGAGACACACATACTCATCACATCATAGAGAGACACACACTCATCACATCATAGAGAGAGACGCACATACTCATCACATCATAGAGACACATACTCATCACATCATAGAGAGAGACACATACTCATCATATCATAGAGAGAGACACACATACTCATGACATCACAGAGAGAGACACACATACTCATGACATCACAGAGAGAGACACATACTCATCACATCATAGAGAGAGACACATACTCATCATATCATAGAGAGAGACACACATACTCATCACATCACAGAGAGAGACACACATACTCATCACATCATAGAGCCACACGCATACTCATCACATCATAGAGAGAGACACATACTCATCATATTATTGAGAGACACACATACTCATCACATCATAGAGAGAGACCCACTCATCACATCATAGAGAGACACCCACATACTCATCACATCAGAGAGAAACACATACTCATCACATCCTAGAGAGACACACACTCATCACATCATAGAGAGACGCACATACTCATCACATCATAGAGAGACACACGCATACTCATCACATCAGAGAGACACACACTCATCACATCATAGAGAGAGACGCACATACTCATCACATCAGAGACACACGCATACTAATCACATCAGAGAGACACGCATACTCATCAGATCATAGAGAGACACACTCATCACATCATAGAGAGACACGCATACTCATCGCATCATAGAGAGAGAGACATACTCATCATATCATAGAGAGAGACGCACATACTCATCACATCATAGAGAGACACACGCATACTCATCACATTATAGAGAGACACACATACTCATCACATCATAGAGAGAGACACACATACTCATCACATCATAGAGAGAGACACACTCATCACATCATAGAGGGAGACACACATACTCATCACATCATAGAGACACATACTCATCACATCATAGAGAGACACATACTCATCACATCATAGACACACATACTCATCACATCACAGAGAGACACACATACTCATCACATCATAGAGAGAGTCATACATACTCATCCCATCATAGAGACACATACTCATCATATCATAGCGAGAGACACCCATAGCCATCACCACCCAGAGAGAGACACACATACTCATCACATCACAGAGCCACACGCATCCTCATCACATCATAGAGAGAGACACATACTCATCATATTATTGAGAGACACACATACTCATCACATCATAGAGAGAGACACACTCATCACATCATAGAGAGACACACATACTCATCACATCATAGAGAGAGACACATACTCATCATGTCATAGAGAGAGACACACATACTCATCACATCACAGAAAGACACACATACTCATCACATCATAGAGAGAGTCACACATACTCATCACATCATAGAGACAGACGCATACTCATCACATCATAGAGAGAGACACATACTCATCATATTAAAGAGAGAGACACACATACTCATCACATCATAGAGAGAGACACACTCATCACATCATAGAGAGACACACATACTCATCACATCAAGGAGAGACACATACTCATCACATCATAGAGACACATACTCAACACATCATAGAGAGACACATACTCATCCCATCATAGAGACACATACTCATCACATCATAGAGAGACACACATACTGATCACATCATAGAGAGACACACATACTCATCATAGAGAGAGACACATACTCATCACATCATAGAGAGAGACACACATACTCATCACATCATAGAGAGAGACACACATACTCATCACATCACAGAGAGAGACACACATACTCATCACATCATAGAAAGAGTGACACATACTCATCCCATCATAGAGACACATACTCATCACATCATAGAGAGACACACATACAGATCACATCATAGAGAGAGACACTCAGATCATAGAGCGAGACACACATACTCAACATATCAGAGAGAGACACATACTCATCACATCAGAGAGAAAGACACATATTCATTACATCTAAGAGAGAGGGACGTGCATTCTCATTGCGTCTGAGAGACTATTACTCATCACATCACATTACAGAACACAGTTATTTTTATGATTAACACTCATCACATCTGGGAAACCTTGATCACATTAGACGGGGAGAGAGAGGAACACAGAGAGCTCAACATCGAGAGTTAGAGGAGTTACCATCTGGGAGAGAAATGCTAGCACGACATTACAATCAGTTGTACTCCTGCCTGAAACCTTTGACCCCTGTCCTCTCACCTGGTGGCGAACATGGCTCTCAGGGAGGAGAAGGTGACGGCGTCCTCTCGCAGCGCCTTCAGCTCGTTACGCAGCTTGGACATTGTCTCCGTCACCATGACCTTCTCTGCATTGTACTTACTTTTCAGATTAGCCAAGGCTATCTCTGCCGTCTGTAAGGGCAAACCATCCAGATATAAGTGAACTTAAGTGGCCATCTAAGTGTTCCACAGATGCCTACGGTTGCAGCTCCGTCGCTGGGGAGAAGCTAATTAATGGAAGCAGCCATGCTCTAATATGCAATTTTTTGTGCACCAGAGCATGTGTGCTGATGATCTAAATTGGCAGGGATGAATAACAATGGAAAACATTATCCCCTCAGTGCAGAAGTAGATGGCAGCGGACATGGAGCTGCTCTATTTCAGCACGCAGCTACGCTATTCTATCACTAGAGAGCAGACCCGGATCAGAATTGAAAATTCACTAGCAAGTCGAGCTCGAACACAGTTTAGAATATAGACGATTTCAGGCCAATCCCCGTTTCCCAGGAGTTGCATGAATTAAACTCTTCAGTTAAGTCTGATTTACAAACTGCTCAATATAGTTGCCCATAGTATTTACCCAGCAGTGCAAACAATGATATCTTTTGACAGAAAAGAATCATTATCCTTTGTAGCAACCATTTCAGCTACAGTGAGCTAATGCTATCGCAATTTATTAGTTTAAAAAAAAAAATCAGTTTTCTGACACAAAGATTTCACATGGTACTGATACTGTGTCATTCTACCATCAATTATAGTCATCACATATCAAAAACGTGCAATTCCATACCGTGGATTTACGTGCAGATTCCTCCACTAACGAATTTGGTGCTCATTTATATCCTCCTAAGTGCTCTCAATGATAGCCAGTCACTCTGATGATTCATTAGGCTCATCTGCGTAAAGCACAGCTCAAGCCCACATGAAACATACCCGGTAATGAGCTATTGACTGACACGTTTCTTATCCAATTCCCAAGAGTATAAACTTTCCACATTAAGTGAAAGACATCGATTGGACTGTGAGTAAAGTATTTAAACCTTTTCATATCAGCAAGTTAGGTCGTATTCTCTTAATTTTGCCCAACTGAAAATGACGTGATTGTACAGAGAAAAAAACTTCCAAAACCGACCTGAAGTGCTGACTTACATTTACGAAATTTAAATGAGATACGGACTAGGTCAATGGGAATTATTTCAAATGAAACAGGACTGGAGGGTTACTTCTGCTGGATAGATCTATGTCTCTGGAGGAGGAATTCAATGAAGAAAGGTATTTCTTAATTTTATGGGTGAGTGAAATTGTATGTTTATTTTTTAAACTTACGGCTGCTAGCAAGCTGTTTTTTATTCTTAGTTTACCATAGCCATGATGGTCACAGAGCTTGTTTACCACATTGGTTCGTAAGAATAACTGTTAGTCTTTGCTAATGATACTGCATCTGGTGGCATTTTGCTTAACGTGGCCCTTTGTTGTAGAATTTATACCGTATTCAATGAAATCGAATGCCAAGGTTTTGGCTCGTTTGAAATGCAAACAGCTCAAGCACTTCGATAGACCCCCGCTACGTTTGATGCACCATTCTGTTCAATCTAGGGTAGCATATTACCTGCTTTTTTCCCTGATAGTGGAATTAAATATTTCAGATATTACTGTGTTGGTGAATTACACTTGTACCTCATATGGTGTGGAAAGTGTTTATAAGATTGCAGGCTTGGATGTAGGAAGTGCTTTTCTTTGCAGGGTGAATGTTCTGACCGTTAAATAAGCAGTTCCTTTAAGGAGTATGTGTGCTGGCTTGTGGGACTCTGAAAAAAACTAGACAAAATTTTATACCTTATCATGGAAAAAAAGGCATCTTTTTGGTTTGGACATGTTACTGGTGACCACTGATTTCCAGCTGTGTCTATATCGATACACTCATGCTAAATTCAATCAGAAAATCATTAACTCATACTGAATTTCATGCCTCAAAAGTTGATTTGTGTTAAATATATGATTATCTTATGATTTGACAATGTGCCATTTTGAGGGATCTGAGAGTTTGTCATCTTATTTGGCTATTAAAAAGTAGATGATTATTCCATACTCAGATGAAGTATACTTGTGGTCAAGGAGTTTATGATCCCAGAAATATATCGTTTTAACCCCCAGCCATTTTTCAATGTTCAGTATTTATTTATTTTTTTTCAATTTCAAGGCTGATTTTTTATGTTTGTCGCCCTTTTCTCTACCTAAGTCATAAAAATAAACTAAAATACGGTGTAATTCTAAATTCTACAAGTGTTTAGCCATTCCTTCCCTCTGTGAAGCTCCAATCCTGAATTATAAAGCCTTAAATACGGTAGCACATAAATAGTCCTATTTGGCTTCTGGGCAAAGGAGTTAAGTGTCCTTGGTAGTATAGAAAAAGAATACTCTTTAAGGTTTGAGTTACCTGTTCGGGGAGGCTTTAAGGTTTAATACTCCACCTGTCTGGGAGAGTTTCACACTTCTGCTATCCACTAGGTTTGACACAACCCCTGCGCACGGGGCTCACCTGTTTGTTAGCTTTAAGGACGAGCCTGAGTGTGGCAATCTGTTCCCTCTTGGTACTAAGCAAAGATCGCAGCTTCAGCACCTCCTCTCCGCTGGCCTCAGGGGAGGGGGACTTGGAGGCGGCGAGATCACAGGTGGGAGGGGACACCCGCTGGCGGGAGAGCTGAAGGGCTCTGTGCACGGCTCTCTGCAAGTGCCCGATCTGCTCGCGGATGATAGCCGTGAAGTTGCACAGGTTCAAGGGCTCCCTCCTCAGCTCCCCCTCCGGTACGGGTGACGACGAGGAAGAGGACGAGGAGGAAGAGGAGGAAGGGGGCGTGGCGGTCGAAAGCGAGGGGGCGGAGTCATTGGGAGGAGGAGGGGAGGGCGTGTGTCCGGGAGGGCGGGGCTCTGCCGCGATACGGCGGGCCAGGCGGGGCGAGAGGAAGGCGTTGCTCAACCTACGCCCTGCCCCGCGGGAGCCTTGACGGTAGTATTCCAGCGTGACCCTGCTGGGGGTTTCTCCATTGCACAGGCAGACGTGATGGTAGAGCTGCGCTAGCTCTTCGCTAATACCCGCCATCTCCTCTTGGGTAGCGCTTAGCATGCCGCGGCTCTCGCTGGCCACGCTCTCCGCCGCTCGGAGTTCCGCCTCCAGCGCGGCTACGCGCTGCTGCCCCTCCTGATGGCTCCGTTCCAGCCGGGCGATGTGCTCCTGAAGCCCCCGGAGACGTTCCTCTCCACGGCTGCGCTCCCCCTCCAGGCAGTCCACGCTGCGGCGGTACGTCTCCTGCAGGGCCGAGAGCTCCCCCTGCAGGCCCACCACCTCCGTCACGGCCACACGGTACTTGCACTGCAGCAGCTCCACGCTGCCCGCCTCCAGCGCGCAGCTTGAGCAGCAGGGGGCCCGAGCGGGGCTTTGCGGGTTGCTGTCAGACCCCTGGCCGTCACCCGACGGTCGCTGTGGGGCTAGGAGGCTCTCGCTCAGACGGCGTACGCGCCTGTGCTGCTCGCCGAGGACTCCTTGCATCTGCTGCAGCTGTGCCTGACAGTCCTGCAGCCTGGCCAGAAGCACCGCTTTCTCTCGTTCTACCTGCAGGGGTCGACAGAGCTCATCATGTCTCACACCAACACTGCAACTCTACAATCACAGATGTTATTCTCAAGTGTAGAATAACTACCAATCAGATTGCCCTATCTTACTAAGGTTCTGCCTACCGGGACAGCACCGCCATATTGTCCCACAATCAATGCAGTCAATAGCAGCGTGTAATGGGCGAGATGTCCGACTTTATCAAAAATGGCCTTAGAGGCGCTTGGGGAATCCATAATACTGATGAAAGATACCCAGCCCGGCAACAGAGAGCTCAAGTTATCCTTTTTTCAAGGCCAAAAACGCAAGTGGAAAAGTGTCTGTGATAGATTAAAGCAGGGGTCCCCAATCTTTCCCAGAAAGGGCCGGTGTGGGTGCAGGCTTTCATTGCAGCTGAGCAGCTACACACCTGATGTTACTAATCAAGCTTATTAGTAAAGAGTCCAGGGGTTGATTAGTAGTATCAGGTGTGTAATTGCTTAGTCGCAATGAAAGGCTGCACCCACACCGGCCCTTTCTGGGAAAGATTGGGGACCCCTGGATTAAAGCATGTCAAAGGCCTCACATGCAATTCAATGTGAATAAGATCAACAGACAAAAATAAGTAAAGTTAGCTTGTCATCAAAATTGGTTCGGGGGCAACTGCCAATATAATGACCGTTTAATTGAACTCTATTATGTCTAATGCAGTGAGTTTAAGGGTAAGCTGCATTACCCTATATGACTTATTGCTAGGTCTGGCTAGTGTACAGTCTGACTCATGGCCAACTGACAGACAGCATACTGGATCTAGGGTTATTTTTAGCTCAGTGATGGCAACAAACATATGAAAACTACTTGCCCTGCTCTACACGTGCATTACGATTCCTCTACTTGGCCTGGTTTGAATGCGCTATATTGGGTGTTAGGCTTTTCTCAATCGCTTGGCAGCACTTTGCGGTTACCGTTGTATCTCCACCCGTTCTGTTAAAAAGTTTGATGTCGTGGATATATCGTCGCGTGAAATGATTAAGGCCTCTCTGGACGACTTTGCGGGATATGTTGGACGCATCCGGTTAGAAACAAACGCAATATTTTGGAATATGCGCGAGAGTGCGCTGCTCACACTTCCTATAGTCAATGCTGAACTGAGCTGCACTGCATTAGGCTCGTAGCAACAGTAACTAAGGGGGGCGGAGCTGGTTGGAGCGAATTGGAAAGGTCCATTACAGCACAGCTCTCATTGACACATCGGACAGTAGATGGAGGGTATGCACAAACAATCATAGTGCCAATGTTCTGCTATAACTCAGCAACTCTGTCTGGTGAAACATACCTGTGCTGCTCTCGGAGTGTGTCGACAGATGTTTGGACAGTTGTTACCATTATAAACCATCTGTGGTACTTGTTAGCAAATGGCATGAACTGACTTCATCAGCTACATCATCTTGTGACTGACAGAATTATGTCAGCCTAATATAGGGAGGTTTAAGCGAAGTGCGATGTCCCAGCCACCCCAAGAGCTATAGCAATAAAAATAACAGGGGTGTCACGGCCATGTTATATACCTGATAACGGCAGAGCTGCAGATTCAAGCCCTTGGTAAGGCTTGGGATCCCAGACATTATCAGGAGAGAAAAAAAATACTGCTTTTGGGCCCTTCAGCCAACCCAAAACAGTACCTGCTCACTTAACCCCAGTTCCTCCCAATCCCAGCTCACTCTACCCCTGTTTGTCTCGAACCCTGCTCACTTAACCCCTGTTCCTCTCTATCCCTGCTCATTTAACCCCCGTTCCTCTCTATCCCTGCTCACTTAACCCCTGTTCCTCTCCATACCTGTTCACTTCACTCCCATTTCTCTACGTTGCTGCTCAGTCGTGCCTGTCCTATGGGCTGTCATTGGCCCCATGACTCCCTGATTCCCAGCCTACCTGCAGGAGCTGCTGCTGTAGCCTCTGGACCTCAGTCAGGTTCATTTCACTATAGAGGTCAGAGACGTCGGCGGCAGTTCCTTCCTTCTCACTGCTGACGGAGCCGTGTCCAGCCGCGGAGGCTTCAGCAGTTCCGTCAGCGACGACGCCGTTGCCGTTGGCGCGGCCATCGGTAATGGCCGGGTAGCTGCCATTTTGAGGGGCGTTGCCACTAGCCAGGCTGCTGCACTTGGCTCCCCTGTCTCCGCTGGCCGGACCAGAGGTGAGGCTAAGGTGGGCTCGCGCTGCGTACACGCTGTCCGCCAGTATGAGGTAGTGCGCCAGCTCTTTCCGCAGGCTGCTCCTGGCCTCCCGCTCGCTCCTCAAGGAGTCCAGCGCCTCCTCCAGCTGGGCCTGGGAGATCTGCCGCAGTTTAAGCGCCTCCTCGAGCTGGGCTTGAAGGAGGACCGTCTCTTCCTGCAGAACCTTAATCTCATGCTTCAGCCCTTCATACTCCACCTGAGAGAAACCAGAGTCCAGCGTTGGGCCTGTGTGTCTCTCTGCGTACGCACAGTGTGTGTTTGTGAGAATGTATGTGCGTATGTTTCTGTTAGTGTGAGAGAGTGAATGAATGAATGCAGAACACTCACAAACCTGAGTATATGTGAGGGAGACAGAGAGACAATGATTGCATGGAAACGTAGACCTGAATCGAACAGTCTGCATTGACTTGAAATAGGACTCCCGATTATGTGGTGTGTGTGCTTGGTTTGCGTGCGCGCGTCCGTATGTGTGTCTTTGTGTGAATGGGTTGAAAGGGGAGGAGACCTGGATGTCACAAACCCAGCTCTGAGACCTCCAGCTCTCACAGACAAGGCTCTCATAGACACAGCTCTCACAGACAAGGCTCTCATAGACACAGCTCTCACAGAAAAGGCTCTCATAGACAGCTCTCACAGACAAGGCTCTCGTAGACACAGCTCTCACAGAGAAGGCTCTCTAACAAACCTGTCTCGTACAGGTTTATCTCTCCAATCACAGCTCTCACAGACCTGGCTTTCACAGACCCATCACTCACACACCAGGCTGTAACAGACCTGTCTCTCATAGAAACTTGCTCTAACAGACCTGGCTCTCAAAGACCCATCACACACACACCTGTCTCTCACAGACCTGGCTCAAACAGACCTGTTTTTCACAGACCCATTCCTCACAGACCTGCCTCTCACAGACCCATCAATCACACACCTGGCTCTAACAAACCTGTCTTTCACAGACCTGTTCCTCACCGACCTGTCTCTCACAGATCCATCACTCACACACCTGGCTCTAACAGACCTGTATCTTACAGACTCACCGCTCACACACCTGGCTCTAACAGACCCATCACTCACACACCTGGCTCTAACAAGCCTGTCTTTAACAGACCCTTTCCTCACACATCTCTCTTTCATAGACCGGTTCCTCACAGACCTGGCTCTCACAGACCCATAACTCACACAGCTGACTCTAACAGACCTGTCTCTCACAGACCTGTACCCCACAAACCAAGCTCTCACAGACGCATCACTCACACACCTGTCTCTCACAGACCCATCACTCACACACCTGGCTCTAACAGATCTGTATCTCACAGACTCACCGCTCACACACCTGGCTCTAACAGACCTGTCTCTCACAGACCCGTCCCACACAGACCCATCACTCACACATCTGGCTCAAACAGACCCGTCACTCACACACCTGGCTCAAACAGACCTGTCTCTCACAGACCTGTCACTCACACACCCAGCTCTAACAGACCTGTCTCTCACAGACCCGTCACTCACACACCTGGCTCAAACAGACCTGTCTCTCACAGACCCATACCTCACAGACCCACCACTCACACACCTGTCTCTCACACACCTGGCTCTAACAGACCCGTCACTCACACACCTGGCTCAAACAGACCTGTCTCTCACAGACCTGGCTCTGTTTGAGATGAGACACCAGTTTCTGCAGGGAGATGTTCTCCTCCTCCAGCTCTGCGTAGTCCTGCAGCAGTCGTGTCTCCCGCAGCTTGTACTCGTGCACCTCCTCCTTCAGCCTGCTCCTCTGCTGTTCTAGCACCTCCTTACTCTGGGGGAGGATTTTCACAAGGCACACAAACCACATCAAAAGATAAGGAACATTAGGCCAGACCTTTGGCGGAATCACAGGCTAATCAAAAGAGGCGTATCTTTAGGTGAGATATAAAGCCGTTTAGTGGAGGGAGAATGAGGATTCCGGCCCTCAATCTTAGGGCAGCCATGAATAAGACAGCTTTCACCTGGATTTTAAAGAGGACAGTGGAATGAACCAGTACAAACACACCAGTATACTGGAAGGGACAGTTAGCTTTAATTTGACAGAGTGAAATGTATAAGAGTCAAGGGTTTTTAACATGGTCATTGTCCAATACTTATGGACCTTACTGTAGTCACTAAAGAATCAAGTGCAGAGTGACAATGAAAAGCAACAGGGCCCACATGGCAGCAGGTTCCTCAGGTAGAGGAGTTGGGCTCCTCTAAATTGGTCACTGACCCTACCCTGGGTGCCTTTGCACAGTTAATTGCGCCCTCTAGTGGTTAGAGAGCAACTGTTCACTTTCCAAGTCACCAATGCAGATTCCCCTAACACCTGAGTACATCATAACATATTTGTTCAAAACAAAAAATGTCCTGTTTTTCCAGTCCTGCTTATCGCTGTAAATCAAGTATAAATCAAGCATTTCTGTGTTCAGTACGCACCATGCATACTGCATGCATCCAGGCAGGATTGTACTAATTGCCCAGGATGTACCCAGGCAGGGGTGAACTTGATGTATATGGCATGGAGAATTATAAATAAATAAATAAACAAACTAATAAATAAATAAATAGAAACTACAGTGGCCAGCATGCACCAGGGCAGGCGTACACTTCAGTGCCCGAAATGTACTTAGGCAGTGATGTACAGTTGTCAGCGACTCAGGACAGGTAAATCCAATAGATCCCAGCATGTACTGGGCAGGGGTATACTGCCGTGCCCAGCATGCACAAAGCAGGGGTATACTAAATTTCCCAGCACACACCAGGAAAGGGTATACTACATTTCCAAGCATGCACCGAGCAGGGGTGAGTATACCTCTCGAAGCTCCTGAGCCAGGCAGTTGAGTCGCTCGTTCTCGGCCTGAGCAGAGGATGCGACGGAGCGGCAATGTTTGAGTTCGGTCTGCAGCTCCAACAGTCGACCGGTGTAGTACGCCTCCTTCGAGGCAGACTCCTGCAGCAACACCTCCTCATTGGTCTCGCCGTCCTCTGCCACCTTACGCTGGATAGAGTAGGCTTGGCCAAATGCCTAGGAGTGAGTAGAGAGGATGACATCACTTTGCAAGTCCACTGAAGTCGCCAAGAGTCAATCAAGGGTTATAGCTTCTCCGTTCACCCAGGACATTTAACTGCTTAAACCCCAACACCCCTAAGTGGTAGCAGTGGCGCTACAGGATTTACAAAAGTCAATGACTGTAATAATTTATTCCTATATAATCAGCAAAACATATCAATAATATTGGGCAGAATCCTTTTGATACATCTATTCTTGATTACAAAGTCATCGTTCCGGTCAAAATATTAAGTGTCAGCTGGTAATACTCTACAACAAAGGTACATTAATTAACATTAGCTAATGCAGTAAAAAACATTAACTATCAGTTACCTAACAGTAAGATAATGGGTTTACTAATCATTTACTAATGGTGTTAATGTTAACTAAGGTATTAATTTATACAATATTGAATAGTTCGACAGTTTGAGGTGTTACTTAAGGGATACTAAAGGGATGTTTTCATAATAAGGATGACAAAGAGCAATAATAAATGGCAAGGAAATGTTACCTAATGTTTATTTAGCTCACTGAGGCATTAGTTAACTGTTACTTAATAGGTCGTTCATGCTTATTACAGCATTAACTAATGTACCCTTATTGCAAAGTATTGAAAATAGTTCAACAGGGGTATTCACTCACCGATATTTATTGCAGCTCGCTGCCTCTCTCTAGTACATATCCTGACAGGCAGTCCAGGATAAAAATAATCCGCAAAACTTGTTTTTAATAAAAAACCATTTAAATTATCTATTTATTCACAGTTTATTACCACGGCCCGCCCGAAAAGGGAGGGCAAGGGGTATCGTTTTTGGTTTGGTTTGTTTGTGTGTTAATGTCTTTGTTTCTTTGTTTGTTTGTTTGTTAGAACTAAAGGCTAGATTCACCCCAAATTGGGTTTAGGGATTCGCCACTGATCCAGAATAGATGCCTATTGAATTTAGGAAAAGTAGGTGAAAGTAAGTGCGAGGGGCGGGGTTTGTTGTACCTGGTACCACTTGTTTTTAGGTGATTTTCTTCAGGTAACTGACATTGCATGGCAAATCGCAATGGCTACTCCGCGTTGTGTGAGCTTTTTGAAACAGCGGTCAAAACAGGTGGAATTGCAATCAGTTGCTTCTTGGGTATAAAAGAATAACCGCAGAAAGAAAGGACAGCCAGTCTTGGTGAGCATGTGAAGAGATTGACAGCAGTTATCTTTTTTCCAAAGATCTGAGGCGCTTCAGCACCATGGAGAGAGGTGACTCTTCATTGTACTGCAGCTTAGACACAACATCCCATAACAAAAGACACATCATCACGTAAAACACAGGCGCGACATCCAATGCCACAGAAGTATCCTATCATAACAAAGACACAAAATTCCACAACGCCTCAATAGACATGTACACCATCTCCCGCCACAGACAAATCCAATTATAACACAGAGGCAGCATCCGTGAACAGCTAACACACACATTGCATGAAAACGCAGGCACAACATTCCACAATATCCAACACACAACATCCCATAGTATCCCAGACACAGCATTCCAGAAGAAAGGAGGGTGCGGTCAAGATCCTCTGCATTTTACCCAGAACAATGCAGAGTTAAAGACAGAGCACAAAGCATATTTTATGTTTAGTTAAATCTTTCACAATCACCATGCAAATGTGAGTGGCAGCTGCTGAAAAATGTAATCTAAATCAGAATAAACTGAACCATAAACTACCGATAGTATGAGCACATGACAATCTCAGCTGGAAATTAAAAGAAAAAGTGTTCTTTGCCATAGAATTTAGAACAAAAAAAATGTAAAAACCTACTCTTCACTGGGGTGGGAAAGAAAAGGTTTAAACTGATAGAAAAGGACAAGAGAGGACACATATTTTATAAAACATGTTTTTTAAAGGGCCAGTTCTGGCTGCACTGCTGACACAGCTTGGAGCTGAATTCTGAAGATGATGCAGAGACTGCCTGAGTGAAATCGCTCGTGCCGTTCAGAAACGCAAAAAAAACATAGACAACAGCATGTCCGTGTCATTGTATGTTCACTGCACAAGCTTTGGAGGAAACAAATAGACCACCAGTACAGTGTAGGCCTCGGGCCTCCAATAGCCAAGATTCTGTAGAGCTTGGCTAGACTCAGAAGTTTGGCCAGGCGATGGTCTACCTGTGTTTAAGATGGGCATTTTAAAATTTAGACGAGACAGGTGAATTGGATTTTTTACCGTCTAAACCTACATTGTCAGAAATAAGGGTATAGTGGGAGTCGATTTCTGTTCCCCAAAGGTACAATCTGCACTTATGTACCCAGTAGGACTAATCATAGGACCTCAAGGTACCTGCGTGAACCTTTTTTGAGGGCCTATAAGGTACTTTTATATTCCAAAGCAATTAAATACCCACTTACAACAGCAGTACCTTTGAGGGTACTGCTGCAGTGACAAGCCTTTGTCATTGTCATTAGTGAACTGTCATAATCAAATGGATGGACTACAAGATTAGTAGGTTGGTTGAGCCCAAAGCTGGGGTTTTCGAGCTCAGAAAGGTGGCGGTCTCCTTCATGGCAACTTATGGTATCTTTGATTATGAGTCTAGGGTTTGTCAAACCTGCTCACACAAAGAAAGCCCGGCTAATGTTGAAATAGCTACACTGTACACCCATTGTAGATGGTGCAGTACGGACAGTCTCATTTAGTAAAACACAACGGAGCAGTTTGGATATTAGCGCGAATATTTACATGATATGCGTCTCTTTATTGGGGAGAGGAGGGTATTTACATGAATCTCAATTCAGACAACGGTTTTTCCACGACCAGCTGAGCTCTTACGAGTAATCATGAGGAGTGATGGGGTGACAGGAAGGCAAAACGGAAAAGGAAGTGTCGCGATGCTCATTTGTTTATTTCAGATGATGCAGTTGCCTTGGTCACTGGGCGTGTTTTTGTCACCGTCACCACGCTCCATGTTAATACATCTCAAATCCGGATAACTTCATGAAGTTAAACGACTAAATACATAAAATACATAAAATGTCTATTTCATGGTCTGCCCCACATAATTTCCCTCTTTCAATAAGGTCAAATAGGACAGTATTTCGCGAGCAAGTCGCACCAACCGGAGCGCACCTACGTTTACCAGGAAATTGATTCTTCGGACCATGCACTGCGATAAAAATAAATGCAGCTGTAGTTGTCACAACGCAGGAGGCAATAAATAAAAGCACAAACCATTGAACCTTGTCCTGCTGTGTTAGTGAGCGCAGCATTTCGTTAATTTGGACCGGAGCCCGACTTCCATCAGAGTGACAGCTCGACAATAAAATAGCAGACGGAACGTCCTGTGCCCGCCCGGGATACCAAACGCGTAATCCCGTACCTCCTGGAGATGCTCCAACTCCCGCTTCAGCGTCTCCTGTTCGGTCTCCAGTTCCGCATACTGCTGTTTCAGAGCCTGGTTTTCCTCCAGAACCACCAAACCGCATTCGGCCGCCCGGATCTTCTCTCGATTAGCCTCAGCAAGGTCCCGTACCAGCTGTTCAATCTCCGCACGGTACTGATCCACCGTCTCCCCACCCCCTCCTCCTCCTCCGGCTGCCATCGCCCTTCTGTTCCTCCCGACTTTCCACCGTCCAGCGTAAGATGGACGCAGAGGCGGAGGTTAAAATGACAATAAAAAACAATAATAATCGCCAAGCGATGTGCTTTTCGATGCAGGCCACACAATCCCGATCGATTAGTCGAGACGCGCCTCCAACTGAAACAAAAGACAGCTCGCAAATACAAGAAAGCAACATTCAAGAAGGCGATCTCCAGCAAATTTATGCGTACGGACGCAGCGATTAGTGGTAAAATGATGTCCTATGATGGCCACTCGGCTTGCATACTCCTTCTTCTCTGCGTTTAGCCGTTTTATGCACTTGTTTGTTTTTGCTTAATCATGGACACCGGGGCGCCATCACTCCCATCGTCTGTGGAACAAAGTGCATCAGTCCAGCTCCATCCTTCGGCAGGTGACGTCACTGAACACTAGCGCATATCTCTGGCGCTTCCCAGTTACGCTGAACAATACAATATGGTTTTCAAAGGTTTGAAGGAAATCATATTATTGATGAGTATGGGAAAAAAAACAAATTAATCACTCGTTTTTCAACGAAATGAATCAATGGCAGGTGCGCGCATTCATTTTTTTTAGGGAAAGGCAAAAAGGTAAATGTCGGACCGCAGACGTCGCTCACGTGTTCACATGTAATGGTGGGCGGACAGGCGGTTAGAAAATGCGATCAGTGATGTTTTCTTGATCAGTTTTCTCAGTATAGCGCAAACTGGTGAGACCAACTGATGATTAAAGCCATAATTCCCAAGGCTGGGTTTGCTCGTATGTTGTCGTTCATCCAATCCGAACACTTCTTCTGCAAGTTTATCAAAAACGACGAATAATGGATGTGCTTGATAAATTTCGTCTGGCTGAAAGAACTGGGCTTATATTTGACTGAATGCTTCTACAGAGTGATAGGCTAAAAGGAAAGTTTTTCTTTCTTTCTTTATTCTTTATTCTTGCTATAGAAACTCACAGGAGACATTTTTAGAGCGCAGTGGATAGTTTATTTTACTCTGCAGGACTGGTGATGGACAGTTGCAAAACCACTTGAAGAAACCGCACTTCACCCATTATCGGTTGTCTTTTCACTCACGATCGCTTGTCTTGTATTGCCCTCTAGTGGCCCAACCTTTAATTGAACATCATCACATTTGGTCATTATCAATGTTGCGAATTTTCATTTGATTGTCGCTTTTTTTTTTTTTGCAATGGTCATCGCTTTACTTTGCTCGATTGCTATATTTGAGCCTGCAATCACTGACATCAAGAATAACCTAAGTTTCCATAACTCCATAGTTAAGGAGTGAAGTTCCCCATTTGTGTCCAGTGTCAAAATTTCACGTTGTTAATTTTTACATTTAAAATGATTAATGGGCCTTAATACATCATATAAAAAGAAAATTAAGAAAATATAAGTAATTTTGGCATATTTAAGGTGAAAAAGGTTTACATAAAAATGGCCAAAAAGAAATAAGAACATGGTGAAAACTTGTCTATATCTTGTAATTTTTTCTCACTTCAAATTATTGGAGACCATTGACACGTCATAAGAGAAAGCGCCTAAAATAAAAGTAATTTCTGCATGAAGTGCGCATTTTGCACGATTTGCGCAACCTCCGTCATTTCCAACTTCACATCATTTGCGCATTTTTATGTAATTCGCAAAGCTTACATCACTTGTACATTATACATCATTTGAATAACTAGCATCAGTTAAGAAAATGATGCCATGTGTAAAAGTGCCCTTCCAGGAAAAATATACAAGTTATTTGGGACAAATGAGACAGTCAGGGATTAGCCAACAAGTCTTTAATGTCATAAATGTAATCTAATACTGAGCTCTCAGTGTTCAGTTGTGTTTTCTCATGATTGTCCTTAAGACATAAAACATTAGATTAAAACTAAAATTGGCCAGTTGTATTATTTCTGAGTGTTTATGTTTATCTCTGCATCCGTGTTATTCATATCATTGCTTTGTTGCTCCCGCATTGTCTGTGTAAATAGTATTGCCCGTTTAGTTCCAAGTTCCTGGTCCATGAGTATTTATAACTTGTATTGTGAAATTAAACTTCCTGGTTCACGAGTATTAATAACTTGTATTTTGAAACTAAACATCCTGCTCCATACACTAACTTCCTGCTCCATGCAGTCTGCCTTGAGTGCCCCCTGACACTCGTTCTCTATTGTCAAAACATGAGCGCAGTTCTTTCATACCGCATTATAAAGCGCAGGCAACAGTGCTCTCATACTCCATTTAAAGCATGGCCGCAGTGCCATCATATTCAATTAAAAAACATGGGCATAGTGCTTCCGCACTGCACTAAAAAAAACAAGCACAGTTCTCTCATACTCTAACAAACGAGCACCGTGCTCTTGTACTCCATTAAAAACACATGCACGGTGCTTTTGTACTGCATTATGAAACACAGGCTGAGTGCTCTCACACTGTGTTATAACACACAGGCACGGTGCTGATATATTCCATTAAAAAACAAGGGCACAGAGCTCTCGTAAGCCATTATAAATCACAGGTACAGTACAGTCGTATTTCATTATAAATCACAGACACAGCACTCTCATGCTGCAATATGAAACACAGACACAGAGCTCTCGCACAGCATTATAACACACAGGTAAAGTGCTCTCGTACTCCATTACCAAAATACAAGCACAGTGCATTCATTCTGTAGTTTAAAACACAGAAGAAATGCTCTCATACTGCATCATAAAACACAGGCACCATGCACTCGTAGGCCGTTAAAAAAACATGTGCACCCTGCTTTCATACCGAATTACAGTGTTATCATTGGATGTGTCTGTGGCAGGGGTTGTTGTGCACGTCTATTGGGGTGTTGCGACTATTATAGAAATTGATGTCTTTGGTATGATGGGATACATCTGTGGCACTGGATGTCGTGCCTGTGTTCTATGAGATAATGTGTCTATTGTGGTGGGATGTTTTGTTTGAGCTAACTGCAGTTCAGTGAGGAATGGCCTCTGTCCACAGTGCTGAAGCAAGTTTAAGTTTTATTGTCACATACATTTAAAAAGTACAAAGTACATTCAAATGCAATGAAATGAATTTGCCCTGGCTCTCTCTCAGTCCGTAAAACTATATATAATAAAGACATCTTTAGTGCGCAGTGGATAGTTTATTTTACTCTGCAGGACTGGCTGTGGACAGTTGCAAAACCACTTGCAGCAACTGCACTTCACTCTTTATCGGTTCTCATTTCACTCACTACCGCTTGTCTTGTATTGCCCTCTAGTGGCCCAACCTTTAATTCCACATCATCACATTTGGTCATGATCAATGTAGCAAAATTCTCAGTTAATTTCCGCTTTTTTTTTTTTTTGCATCAGTCATCGCTCCACTTTTCACGATTGCAGTATTTCAGCCTGCAATCACTGACTTCAAGAATAATCTGTTTCCATTACTCCATAGTTAAGGAGTGAAGTTCTCCATTTGAGCAGTTGCTGGGTGTCTTTTAGCTGGGACGCTCAAATCTAAGGCTTATCTGCCACGAGACGCAGTCACTGGTGCCTCCACAGAGTTCGACTGCGCAACTTACTGCTGGGTGATATTGCTTTGTTTGGCCCAATGGTCTGTTACCAGCTAATACTCTGTTTCAGCGTGAGGATTTGCTGAACTTGCATCCTTTGCGGAGTTCACGTAATTTGCGTAGCTTACGTCACTTTCGCATTTTTTAAGTGAATATGTCCTAGACATAAGGCCATAGTCATATGACTAAAATGGTGAGAGAATGTTTAAAATAATTAACTTAGCCTTTATACATCATAAAAAAAGAAAATGATGAAAATATAAGTCATTTTGGCATATTTAAGGTGAAAAATGTTATCATAACAAAAATAGCCAAAAAGAAATAAGAACATGGTGAAAACTTGTCAATATCTAGTAATTTTACTTTTCTAACTTTAAACTATTGGAGGCCATTCACACATCATAAGAGAAAACGCTAAAAATATAAGTCATTTTTGCATGAAGTGCACATTTTACATGATTTCTACAACCTCCGTCATTGCCAATTTCACATCATTTGCGCATTTTATGTAATTAGCAAAGCTTACATCATTTGTGTATTGTAAATACACAAGCCTGCAATCACTGACTTCAAGAATAATCTAAGTTTCCATTACTCCATAGTTAAGGAGTGAAGTTCTCCATTTCCGTCATTTCCAATTTCACATCATTTGCGCATTTTATGTAATTCGCAAAGCTTACATCACTTGTACATTATACATCATTTGAATAACTAGCATCAGTTAAGAAAATGATGCCATGTGTAAAAGTTCCCTTCCAGGAAAAAAATACAAGTTATTTGGGACAAATGAGACAGTCAGGGATTAGCTCGCAAGTCTTTAATGTCATAAATGTAATCTAATACTGTGCTCTCAGTGTTCAGTTGTGTTTCTCATGATTGTCCCTCAGACATAAAACATAAGATTAAAACTAAAATTGGCCAGTTGTATTATTTCTGAGTGTTCATGTTCATCTCTGCATCCGTGTTATTCATATCATAGCTTTGTTGCTCCCGCATTGTCTGTGTAAATAGCATTGCCTTGTTTAGTTCAAAGTTCCTAGTTCATGAGTATTTATAACTTATATTGTGAAATGAAACTTCCTGGTTCATGAGCATTTATAACTTGTATAGTGAAATTAAACCTTCTGGTTCATAAGCATTTATAACTCCTAGTGTGAAATTAAACTTCCTGGTTCCTGAGTATTTAAAACTTGTATTGTGAAATTCAACTTCTTGGTTCATGAGCATTTATAACTTGTATTGTGAAATTAAACCTTCTGGTTCATGAGCATTTATAACTCGTATTGTGAAATTAAACTTCCTGCTCCATGCACTAACTTCCTGCGCATACTCTGCCCTGAGTGTCCCCTGAGTGTTCTCTACTGTAAAAACATGAGCACTGTGCTTACCCCACTGCATTATAAAGCACAGACACAGTGCTCTCTTCCTGCATTATAAAACACAGGCACGACTACTCCATTAAAGGCATGGACATAGTGCTCTTGTATTCTATTAAGAAACACAGGCACAGTGCTTTCGTACTGCATTTTAAAACAAGGGCACAGTTCTCTTGTAGTCCGTGATATAATACAGACACAGTGCTCTAGTGCTCCTTTGAAAAAATGGGCATATAATACTGCATTATAAGACACAGGCACAGTACTCTTGCACTCTGTTCTAACACATAGGCACAATGCTCACGTACTTCATTAAATAACACGGGCACAGGGCTTTCATACTGCATCATAAAACTTTGGCACAGTGCTCTCGTACTGCATTGTAAAACACAGGCGAGTGCTGTCTAACGCATTAAAAAAAAAAACACAGGCACAGTGCCGTCATACTCCATTAAAAGCACAAGCACAGTGCTTTCATATTCTATTAAAAAACTCAGGCACAATGCTTTCATACTTCCATTAAGAAACGCAGGCACAGTGCTCTCATACTTTGTTATACAACCCCAATTCCGAAATAGTTGGGACAAAGTGAAAATTGTGAAAAAAATCAAAATGCAATGACTTTCGATAACATGAGCCAATATGTTATTTACAGCAGAGCATAGATAACATTTCAAATGTTGAAACTGAGACATTTTACATTTTTATCCACAAAACTCTGATTTCAAATTTTCTGGCTGCAACAGGTCTCAAAAACATTGGGACACAGGCAAAAAAAGGCTGAAAAAGCAATTAATATATAAGAAAATCAGCTGAAAGTGTCATGGTTTTGCCCCCGCCGGCAGAAGACATGAAGTCGGTGGGCACTGGGACCATGTAACCAGCACCAAGGAAAGGGACCCAAACGCACAGGCTGAGTAAAAATATAAATAAATATTTAATTTAAAGAATAAAAACAGAGAGGAGCAGCGGTAACAAACGGCAGAGTTCCATCACACACAGTGCTAAAATAATCTAACCTGCACCTCCACCTCAACGAGCTGCAGATGTGGCTCGTTGAAGTGGAGATGCAGACAGGAGGGCGGAGGGCCCGCATAACAGGACCATCACAGAAAGAACATTTAGTCAGTAATTAAGTCAACTGGCATCAGGTGTGTAACATGATCGGCTATAAAAGGGATGTCTTAAAGAGGCTGAGCATCTCAGAAGTAAAGATGGTCAGAGGCTCTCCAACCTGTGAAGGCTTGCGTGAAAAAAATTGTGGAATACTTTAAAAACAATGTTCCTCAACGTCAAATTCCAAAGGCATTGAAGGTCTCATCATCAACAGTGCATAACATCATCAAAATATTCAGAGAAACTGGAAAAATCTCTCTGCATAAGGGACAAGGCTGAAGACCTTTACTGGATGCCCGTGATTTTCGGGCCCTCAGACAGCACTGCATCACTCTCCGGTATGATTCTGTCATTGACATTACTATTGGGCCCAGGAATACTTCAAGAAACCACTGTCAGTAAACACAGTCCTCCGTGCCATCCATTGATGCCACAAAAACTCTATCATGCAAAAAGGAAGCCATTCTTGAGCATGATCTAGAAGTGCCGCCGTGTTCTGTGGGCCAGGGCTCATTTAAAATGGACTCTAGCAAAGTGGCAAAGTGTCCTGTGGTCAGACATGTCCAAATTTGACATTCTTGTTGGATCTTTCGCGTCGTGTGCTCCGGGCTAAAGAGGAGAAAGACCACCCCTCCTGTTATCAGCGTTCAGTTCAAAAGCCAGCATCTCTGATGGTACGGGGATGCATTACTGCATATGGTGTGGGACACTTCCATGTCTTAAAAAGCACCATGAATGCTGAAATGTATATAAAGGTTTTAGAGCAACATACACTCCCCTCCAGACAAAATCTATTCCAGGGAAGCCCTTGTGTATTTTAGCAGGACAATGCAAAACCACATACTGCAGCTATTACAACAGCATGGCTTTGTAGTAGTAGAGTCCGTTTGCTGAACTGGCCTGCCTGCAGTCCTGATCTTTCACTGATTGAGACCATTTGGCGCATAATTAAATTAAAAGTCCGTCAAAGGAGACCCAAAACTGTCCAGCTGCTGGAAGCCTGTATTGAACAAGAGGGGGATCAAATTCCAGTTGCTAAACTCAAGAAACGTGTCATCTCAATGCCTGGATGGTTCCACTCTGTGTTAAAAAGAAGAGGGAATGCTACACCATGGTAAACAGGCCCCTGTCCCAACTTTTCTATTTGCTATGTTATCTCTGTTCTATTGTGAGTAAAATACTGACTGGTGCGATTTGATAGTCAATGTGTTTTGATTTTAATCACAATTTAGAGTTTGCCCCAACTATTTTGGAATTGGGGTTGTAATACACAGACGCAGTGCTGTTATATTCCATCAAAAAACATGGGCACAGAGCTCTCATACCCCACTCCTAAAACAAAGGCACAGTGCTATCATACTTCATTCGAAAAAAGGCGCAGTACTCTCACACTGCATTATAAAACACAGGTACAGTACAATCATATTCCATCATAAATCATGGACACAGCACTCTCCCACAGCATTATAAGACACAGGCACAGTGCTCTAGTACTCCATTACCAAAACACAGGCACAGTGCATTTATACTTCATGATAAAACAGACGCAGTACTATCTTACTGCATTATATAACATAGACACCTTACTCTCGTATTGCACTATAAAACACAGTTACAGTATTTTCATGCTGTATTATAATACACAGGTACAGTGCTGTTGTACTCCATTAAAAACACATGCACAGTGTTTCCGTCCCGCATTATAATTCAGAGGCACAGCGCTCTCGTGCTGTGTTATAATACACAGGCACAGTGCTATTGTACTCAATTAAAAACACGGGCACAGTACTCTCGTTAATTAGCTCTGTAATAAATCACAGACACTGTGCTCTTATATTCCATAGGCACAGTGCTCTCGCACTGCATTATAAGACACAGGCTCAGTGCGCTCATATTCTATTCAAAAAAAAAAAAAAAAAAAACATGGGCACAGTCCCAGGTGTTGGTGCTGTGTGTTTTGATTTCTTTTTCTCTCCCTGGTTCTCTCACAGACCGCACGGACGAGCTGATTCAGGCATTAATTGAGACCAATATGAGGGACCAACAGGCCTCCCAAGGCATAGCCGAACAAATTTCCTATCACGAAGAGACCCTAGCATGCATCGACTGGACTGCATGAATTACTGATGGAAATGATTGAGGAGGACGATGCCGCGGCCTTCCTCTGCACGTTTGAGCGAATAACTGAAAGAGGAACGTGGGAGCAGGAAGAGTGGGTCGGGATCCTGCCACCATTCCTGACCGGAATTTCACAACAGGCCTCCTTTGACCTGTCACCCACGGAAGCCCATTGCTATCCTCGTCTACGCGGAGAAACCTTGCTGCGTTTAGGCTTGTCAGTCTACACTGCCGCCCAGAAGTTCAGCAAGTGGGAGCACCAACCTGACCACCCCACCCGCATCATGATGATGCCGCGACTGGGACCTGATGGCTACAATTCGAGCTGCTGCCCGCAAGCAAGATTGTACAGTGCCCTCAATAATTATTGGCACCTCTGGTTAAGATGTGTTAAAAGCCTTAAAATAAATTCAATTTTTATTGCAGAAGCATACTCTCACACTGTAAATAGTAGAAAAATGTACCCTTCAACTCAAGTGAATTTTAAGGGGAAAAAGAAAATCCTGACTAAGAAATAATTATTTTTCATAAAATCACCTGTTCCACAATTATTGGCACCCCTAACAAATCCTGGGAAATACATGTAATTGAAGTATTTCTGTCAATTCTACAGTAGTTTACAAAGTTGATCAGAGTATCTAGGAACATTTAATTCGTAATTCATCAGCTCCTGTTTCCCTGGGGTATAAATATGACGTGACACAGAGGCCATTTCTCTTATCCACTCTTCAACAAGAGAAAGGAACACACCATTCAAGTCAGGCAGATGTGTGTCGACCTTTACAAGTCAGGCAATGGCTACAAGAAAATAGCCACTTACCTGCACCTGCCCATATCTACTGTCAGAGGAATTATTAAGAAGTTTAAAACAACTGGAACAGTGGTAAACAAGCCTGGACGAGGACGCAAGGTTATTTTGCCACCACACACAGTGAGGAGGATGGTGAGAGAAACAAAAAGTTCTCCAAAGCTCACTGTTAAAGAATTGCAACAAATGGTAGCATCTTGGGGTCACAAAGTCTCCAAAACAACCATCAGGCACTATCTACATGCCAACAAGCTGTTTGGGAGGCATGCACGGAAAAAACCTTTTCTCACTCACAATCATAAATGCAAATGTCTGGAGTTTGCTAAGCAATTCCGGGACTTCAACTGGGACCGTGTGCTTTGGTCAGATGAGACCAAGATAGAGCTTTTTGGCAACAAACACTCTAAGTGGGTCTGGTGGAACACAAAAGATGAGTATGCAGAAAAGCACCTCATGCCCACTGTGAAGTATGGGGGAGGGTCGGTGATGCTGTAGGCCTGTTTCTCTTCCAGACGCCCTGGGAACCTTGTTAGGGTGCATGGCATCATGAACGCTTTGAAATACTTGGACATTTTAAATCAAAATCTGGTGGTCTCTGCCCGTAAGCTGAAGATGGGTCTTCACTGGGTCTTTCAGCAAGATAATTACCCTAAACGTTGCCAAATCTACACAAAAATGGTTCACCAGACACAGACTCAAGCTCCTCCCATGGCCATCTCAGTCCCCAGACCTCAACCCCAATGAAAACCTGTGGATTGAGCTGAAGAGGAGAGTGCAGAGGAAAGGACCCAGGTTGCTGGATGATTTAGAGAGATTGTGCAAAGAGGAATGGACAAGAATCCCTCTTTCTACATTCTCCCATCTTGTGAAGGAGAATATTAGGTGCTGTTTTGTTGGCAAAGGGGGGTTGTACAAAGTATTAACATCAGGGGTGCTAATAATTGTGGCACACATGATTTGATGTAAAAGAATTATTTCTTAATGTGGAATTTTTTTCCCACTGAATAAATGCACTTGAATTAAAGGATGAATTTTCCGCTTTTTTCATTGTGGTCCTATTTTTTTTAGAAAAAACTGAATTTATTTGAAGCTAAAGAACACATCTTAAACAGGGGTGCCAATAATTATTGAGGGCAGTGTAGACCCTGTGGTTTTGAATGGCTTCATGAGGGCCCTCCCTCACGAGGCCAAGAAACTGGCTGACCAGTAGGCACCTGCCACTTTAGGAGAGCTGATCACTCTGGTGGAGTCAGTGGAGGCGACACAAGAATTGCTTCGGGAACGCGAACGACCTGGGATCTGAAGGTTGTCATTTAAGAAACCGACTGATCCTGCTCCGACTTACGAACCCCTTGGGCAGACCCGGGAAAGACCTAGCCCCATCTTAACAGAGTACCCACTTGGTTTGGCTCCTCCTCAGCCCTGACCCTGGAAAACACCATCTGAAGTCACTATGCCCACTGACCCGGGCACCACAGGCCCCCAGCCAGGCAAGACATCCTGCTGCTGGTTGAGTCACCTGCAGACAGCGACCCAGACTACGATGCCCCCCAGATATCACGTGATGTACACGCCAAGAAAGTCTGGGCCCTCTTGGATTCTGGAAGTACATTCACCTTAATCTAGCCATGGATCGTACCTGCCGATGCCCCATCCGCTGGCCAGCGCTCTTTGATTTGTGTCTACGGAGACGTTCATAAAGTGCCTGCCGTGAAACTGCATGTCAAGCATGCCTGCGGATCCATCCTGGTGGTGGCAGGTTTGGTGAAGGAGCTCCCTGTATTGCTCCTATTAGGGCAAGACTTCCTGGGGTTTCACACATTTTGGCCCAGTAGAACCAATGCCAGAGAATACAGCTAAGTGAAGATGCGAGTGCACTAGATCAGGAAAAGGAGAATACCCCTTACATGGCCTGGTAAGAGGAACATGTGGTCGCAGGAGCGGAGGCGGGAGAGGCAGACGGAGAAGGTGAGCAACAATTAACCCTCTCTGTGTCTGATCTCCCCTACCAGCTCCATCCCTGGTGGGGGTTCGGGGTGGAGCAGCGACAAGAACCCAACCAACGGCAAGCCTGGTCAAGGGTGCAGGAGATAGAAGGCTCCCCCTCTGTAGAGGGGTAAAAACGACCCCCATATTTTTTAGTAAGGAAAGGTCTCCTCTACTAAAGAGGAGAAGAGGGGAGAAGTGAAGGAACTATTAGTCGTGCTCAGGCCTTATGTCACTCAGGTAATGACGTTGATGCACAGTCACCTGATGAGGGTGCACCTAGGCCAAGAGAAAACCCTGTTGCGCATCACTGACCGATTCTTTTAGGCCAGGCGTTTACCTAGAAGTAAGGAAGGTTTGTCGAAGCTGTCCCACGTGCCAGTTAACCTCGCCAGTCAAGCCGGCCACCGCACCCATTCCTTTGCCGGTTATCAACACTCCATTCCAACAGATTGAGATGGACCTGGTGAGGCATCTCTCACGGTCGGACCGGGGGCACCATTACATCCTGGTATTTGTGAATTATGCCACATCGGTACACCAGGGCCATGCCACTGCAGACAGCAACCACTGAACACGACGCCAGGGAGTTGGGACACTTAGTGGGTAGGGTAGGTATCTGGAGGAAATTTTAACTCACCAGGGCACCCCTTCATCTCCAGGGTCATGCCTGACATATGTCGACTGCTGCAGGTGAAACACCTCCGCATTTCTGCACTACCACCCTCAAACACATAGCCTGGTAGAGCACTTTAACTAGACTTTAAAGTTCATGCTCCGCCGAGTAGTAGCCAAGGATGGTTGGGATTGGGATCAGCTGCTACCATACGTCCCATTCGCAGTGAAAGAAGTACCCCAGGCATCAAGTGGGTTTTCCCGATTCGAGTTACTGTATGGCCACCAACCTCGCGGGCTCCTGGAACTGGCTAAAGATTTGTTGGAATCTGAGCCGTCCTGCTATGCATGATAGTCAAACATGTTCACCAGATGCAAGACCGGATGCAGGTCATGATGCCGGTGGTGAAAGAACATATGGGAGAAGCATAATGAGCTCAACAACAGGTTCATTAACGTGGAGTCCAGCCGACAGAAAGTATTGGTGCTGATCCCAACCCCGGAGAGTATGTTCCTAGCCTCCAAAAGTCCAAAAATAGTTGGACTGTCAACTATTTGATGGGACAACCGAGCCATCGAAAGCTACAGCAGTTGTTCCTCAGGACACACCCACATGCTCGTCCATCATATAGAGACACTGCCCTGAATTGCAGCGAACGTGCATACGTCCATACTGAGTACCAGAGGTGTAACGGAAGGAAGAAGGTGGGGTGGATGCTGGACCTGAGGGTGATAAAAGAAGTCTGAAGCCCTTATTTCAGCCCCATCATCATGGTTCCCAAGCGCGACGGCACCATCAGGTTCTGCAATGGCTGTCGGAAGCTGAACGCAGTCACAGAATTCGACACTTACGCCATACCCCATGCTGAAAAAATTGCTGGAGTGCCTGGGGGAGGCCCAGTTTATCACGACCCTGGATCTGACCAGGGGGGAATTGGCAGATCCCCCTTGCCCCCGATGATCGACCCAAGACCACCCTCACCACACCCGTGGGGCAGTTCCTGTACCGGGTCCTCTACTTTGGCCTGGACGGGGCCATGGCCACATTTCAGCAGCTGATGGATGCCATACTCTGTCCCTGGCAGCACTTTGCCTACATAGACAAAATGGTCTCCGCTCCCTGGGGCGAGCACCTTCAACACCTTTAGTTAGCACTGGAAGCCCTCGGGCAGGTGTGGTTGACAGCAAGCCAGGCAAAGTGCTGCATCACCCAGGATGATGCACAGTACCTGGGCTACCCCATCGGTCAAGGCCTCCTAAAGCCCCAAGAGAAGAAGGTGGCCACCATCCGGGACTGGCCCCGACCCCCTGGGCCTGCCGGATTACTATAGGCGGTCCATCCCCCACTTCGCCTTCATAGCCTCTGTCAGAAGTTACTTGTACGGGACAGCCCGAGAATGTCCTGAAGGTACCACGCGAGGCGCTGAAGACTGCCCTATGCTCGCAGCTGGTCTTACATACGCCTGATTTTCACCTACCCTTTGTGTTACAGACGGACGCTTTAGAGACGGGCTCAGATGCGGTGCTGTCGAAAGAGTTCCAGGGAGAGGAACACCGCTCATGTACCACAGCCGTAAGCTGCACCACAGTGAGGAAGGAGGCTAACAAGTGGGCAATGGACTCCCTTCGATACCACCTGTTGGGACGACCCTTCAGCCTGGTCACTGACCACGCCCCCTTGACATGGATAAGCCAGGAAAAGGACGGCAACACATGGGTCACACGCTGGTTTCTCTCGTTGCAGGTGTTCTTGTTTCAGGTGGTGCACAGAACCGGGAGTGCGGCACACCAACGTAGATGGGTTCTCTCAAAGACACACACTCGGTGAGGTGGGAGGTGAATCTAAGTGGTGGGGAGGGGCAATGTGGCCACACCCCTCAACCATGTCGGCACGCCCCTTAACAGCTGATTCTCCTCCCCCTAGCTCTGGGTGTGGAGCAGAATTTCAGCACTCGGGATAACGGCCAGAGAGGCGATGCCCACAGAGCACTCCCTAGACTCGCAGGACCCTGGACAGTTCCCACCAGCTGAGTGTCATTAGGCTAAGTGGGCCTGGAGAAAAAAGGCACCAGGTAACATCGCTGAGTCTCATATTAATCAGAGCTGACTGCAACTTAACCCCTTAAGCCCTGAGCCTCTTTCGTAAATGGCAAGCTCAAAATGAAATGAGTATATCTCTGCAACTATTTGGTCCATTTGAATAAACTTGGTATCATAATACAGGTAATTTGCAAAACTTATTTGGGATTTCTGCCATGGTGTAAAAATCAGTATATTATATATATATATATATATATCACTGAGTCAGAGTAAATGAAGATGGAACACAGTTTAAATCAAATACCTGATTTTGCACCAAACAAAGTTTTACTTCTATCGCTTGTAAACTTAATTAGTTGCAGTATGAAACCTCTAAAAATTTACAGAGGTTACTTGATTTATTCTAATCAAGTAAATCAGAACACAATTAGAGAGGAATGTCTAGGCCGCTTCTCCAAATTGTCAATTTTAAGTACCTTGAGTGCCAAATCAGATTTCTCACATATTGAACTATAAAAAAAATTTATTTCACTTATATGTCACTACTGGCATACATTCCACCCAATTACAACCAGTTTTTAATTTTTAGAACTTAGAAATTTTTTTAAAATTATTATTTCTGCCAGTCCTATAGCCTATACCATCCAAACAATGAATACAAAGAAAATTAAGTTTGGCTCCACTGCAGCAGATATATATATATATATATATATATATATATATATATATATATATTTAAAAAGCAAATTAATAAGATAATGAATACAACAGAAAGGTTAAAAAAAATGGAAAAAAGTAAAAAGAACAAAAAACCCATAGATTATTTATACATAAAAATGCTACCATTGTTTCCTAAAAGCATTCCTGACAAGGGATCAAAACCTGGTCATCTGCATTGCAATTCGCCAATTTAACCACTACACAACATCAGTTGCTGCAAGTAGGCTGTCAAACTGCCCATATAAAGAATGAGTCAAGAAAACAAGTTACTCACCTTGTTTGTACTGTTGTGTCCTCAGTATTCACGCGATTCTGCCAGAAAACGACTTTGAAAAGGACAGTTGAATATTTAGCGAATAATTATACCGAAAATACCACAAACAAATCTGTTCAATGTTTACATTGTCGCGCTATTTAAGTACATTCGAATGGCTCATTGACTCAACTTGATGCACTGGGAATGCAAGGCTGTAGCTCAGGCTAGATTTGTGCGATAAAGCTGGTTCAGGGCTTGTTGGAAACTGTCAGAAGCCATAAAATCAAATGGCTACCGGTGAAGTCTTATTGACAGCATCACAAGCCAATCATAAAGGGGAAAATACATTGCAAGCAAGCTGAATGCAGAGGAACCAAGATCTTTGAAGCAATGCTCGAGAAGAAAAACATGCTATGAGACTGGAAGATCTAGTTTTGTCATGACACAGACACATTAAGCTAACAACAGCAAGTGTGGATTTACCCTCAAACTGTTTTTTATTACAAAATTTCAAAGGTAAGAAATTTCTTTGCTCATCTCTGTAGACTGTAAAGTGTATGCCTGCTGTTCTTTGAGTGTGGTGTCAGTTTAAAATGACAGGGCATACATCATTGGATTCTGTGGACTTTCCTCTTTCATTTGAGGTATCGTTTGTATGCATAGCATTATTTCAGGAGAAATTTTATATTAGGGCTGATATGATTTTACCGTATGTTTTGCTACATGCTTAAATACTTGCTTGGTGCTTGAATTGTGTTCGGTTGAGGTAAAAATGGTCAATATCAGAAGTGGTCCTATGAGAAGTCAATTACAGTAACCTAAATGAGAAAAAATATGAAAGCATGAATGACTGTGCTGGCTTCTCTGCTTCCAGAAACTGCCAGTCACTTTGGTTGCTCAGCTGAGACTGTCCCCTGTTCTCGACCCCTGTCTGGGAGTCATTAGCACCTTGCAGGGTCCATATCGTGCTGACATGACCTTAAATAATTGAAATATAAACAATTTAAACGTTATCGTCCCTGAAGGAAAATTTGTCTTGGACAAGCAGTGCCACCCAGCTGCATACAAGAGAGACTCACAGAGACAAAAACGACACAACAGCATCTCAGTTGACACAGTGCAAGTTGACTGTTTCCTTCAATAGCAGGTAGTCGGGCTCCTGAACTGACTAACATTGCACAGTCCCGTAATATTGCACCATTCTCTATGTACACAGACATTGCAGATATTGCCAACTGAGGTCTGCGAGTGGAGAAATGGGTTTGAAGTAGCATAAATATGAGGTTTGTTTCATCATGTCTCATAAAAACATTATACATTAGCGTATATCTTATTTTTTTTCTATACATGCTATTTTTTTCACTAAATTCCCATAAATTCTACATTTAAGCTTTCATTTATACCATAATGCGGATGCAAAGCCACTCTTTTCACATTCCATTTATTACGCCATACTCTATTTTTATGTTATCCTTTCTGATCAAAAGAGAATGTTCACATTGCTTATGGTTTCAATTACAGATGTATTGTCTGTTTTGCTACAGCAAAATAAATAATAAAATAAAAACAGAGTACCGACAATGAGTAACATAAGAAAAAAAACTTTTGTCATATTTGCACATGCAAGCATAGTGCACAAGAGTAAATGCAGAGTAAGGTGTAGCATAGAGAAAGATAAAGGAATTGCTCCTTCAGAATACTGTTGGGGAAGACACCCCATTGTTATACCGCCAGTTTTCTGCAGAGGGCAGGCAAGGGACATGAACAATTTCCATCTGCCAGCGCAGCTGCCAGGCTTAGACAAACAACACTGGTAAACAGCAAACCTCAGAGGGTGCGCCCTTTGACAGAAAGAACTCTGACATGAGACAGAATAAACAACTCATAACATCATAACTACAGAGCAAGACATCAGACTCCGATGATGCAATTCTGATTTCATGTGTATTTAGTACATTCAGCATGACATGGCACTGTGTATGTTGAATTATTGATGCAATACTGAAGATTAATAAGACTTTTGCAATATATGTATTTATTTTGGCACATTGTCTATCTATCTGCAGGCTGTGCCACACTTTGATCACATGTTGATGGCAGTAAGACTTACTGTAAGGCCTTTGCACTTGTATTATGCAGTCTAGTTTGTATGTACTCGTATACACCCAGTTCTTAGGTGGCAGTTTCAGACTAGTGAGTGTCTCAGGAAAGAGTTGAACTATGGAGTTGTGGAGATATAAACCAGTGAGGTATGAAGCCATAAACCATGCAGCAGTAGACCAGTGACTTATGAAGCTTTAAGCCAGTGATTTTTGAAGCTGTAAACTCAGGTGGCCCTGCCTATAACGGCACCTTTCGGCACTTATATCGTCAAAATCTTCCTGTCTGACAACATCTGACACCGTTGACAGAAGTGATAAAGAGCTGTGATGTGTTTGGCACAAGCTACTCCACAACTCATTATTTATTTTGCCTAAAAGGAGAAATGTCCACTCATCCCAGCAGTTTGTCACTGGCAAAGTAAAAAAAAAAAATCTGAAGTGTCGCAGAAACAATGGGGAAGACGGACTGGAAATTAAGGGCCTGCGACGTGTCAAGAATTTGAGACGAGCACTTCTCACTTGCAGAATCAAAGACTTAAATCGGATGAGTTCATTGGCAAAGTCCATGTCCAGATCTGATGGATATGCAGCAGAAAGTACATTTACCTTTTCCTCTATGGTATCTCTGTCAGACACCTGATCTGACATAGACAGAATTCAAAAGAGATTAGTCAGGTGCTTGCAAGCATTTGAGATGTTCAAGGCATGCTACTAGCTTACCAATGACCATACAAAACGTTTTTATTTTGAACTTCTCCCTCCCCTCAAGTGTCACATCTGGTTCTGAGTTCTTGTCCACAAATGTTAATGCTATCGCTTTTGCTGAAGGTCATGCTTGTATGGCTGAAACACACCAGTCACATCTAATGATACCTGTTCAAACACATCCCAATGTTCGCTGAGTCCAGCCGCATATTCCATCAAAGAGAACGAACGTTGGGCTGCTACAGAGATGTCAATGTCACTTTTCTGCAGGTGTATACCTGCAGCATTGAACTGGTCAAGTATGACATCCCAGAAATATGCCGTGAACACCATCTCCAAGGTGTCCAATCTAGCACATAGTCCAGCGGCCTCGATTTGAGTTTCTCGTTTCTGATCAATATCATTACCTCCGCCAAGGAGTTTATGATTTTGTTTGTTTGTTTGTTTGTTTGTTTGTATGTCTGTTTGTTTGTTTGTCTGTTGGATTCCAAAATAACTCAAAAAGTTATGGACAGATTTTGATGAAATTTTCAGAGAAGGTGGGTATTAAGTCAAGGAACAGGTGATTAAATTTTGGCATATCTAGGTACAAAGTACTGCTGAGATATACACCAAAGTTCAAGATTTCAAGTCTTTCCAATGGGCCAGAGTTCCAATCGCCGTGCTTTTGGGTTTTGCTGCCCCCTGGCGGAGGTCTGCGCTCTCTGAGTGCTTTTCTAGTTTGAAATACAACCTAAGACCTCACTGATGTGGGCGTAATTTTTCCACGGTGCCTCGGCGGATTCTGCCTTGCGCTCCACCAAGTACTAGACAGCGATTTTAATGTCAGTTTGACGTCTGTCTTCCGAAAAACTTTATCCCATCATCTGTGTGTAGATGAGGAGCAAAATGTACACAGTGACGGCAGAGTGTTAAAACAAAACTCGTCAGCCTTTGGGCTGCTACCATACTTAGTACTGACGAATGTGCTGCACACGGTACATACTCGATCCGATCAGAGGAGTTTTTTTGTTTCAGATGGCCCATTGTATCTTTCCAACATGTTGCTTGCATGGTCATACGACGGACCTCGACAGTTTGAGAGGTATAAACCAAGGCTCTCTCCCATCGAAGTTACACAGTGTAGCTACGCTAGTTCTCACAAGGGGGGGGGGGCAACTACCCCTTTTTGGTGGGGTATGCAAAAAAACAGCAGCGCCCGCTAACACCCACACCCAGTGTTCTCCACTTCATTATTCAATGACCGGACGGTAGGCTGCGGTCTTTTGTGAGCGGGTGCTGCACGATTCGTTTGTTTGAGTGGGGGGGGGGGGGGGGGGGGGATAGTGGTTTATTTTGTTTGGTGAAATTCATTCTTTTCATCAGGTGAAATTTACTTGCCATTTCACTGACTATTTGCAAGTGCATGGCTTTGAAGGGGAAGAACAGCCACTGCAGCAAATGGTTTGCATGTTTTAGCCACCGTCTCGCACATGCTTGGTGCCCAGAGGCCCCGCGGCTCCTAATGATCAGGTCACTCTTTAAATACCACTTGGGAGGTCTCCATTGCAAGTAGTTCCGGAACCGTTTTAACAGGAACAAGATCGTTTTACATGTCTACGCTAGCAGGAACGGCCCTATTGGAGTGGCCTCGGGACTTATTTACAGGAAATTTTTTAGTCCATGCCTTCATCGGGACCTCTGAGCATTCCTGGAAAACGCCAGCCTCCTGGTTCAAATATGGTGGACGGGTCATCTGAGATTCTAGCGCTAACATTTATTTTCAATGCAAGCACTAGCTTGTTAGCTAACTAGCTATTCACACACTCATCAGAGTTTGGTGGGTCTTACCGGGGTCCCGCTCGTAATAGAGACACGACGCGGGAAGGGCCGGGGGGGAAAAGACGATCCGATAAAAGGCCCTGCCTCATACTTTAGTTCCCGCGTCATCCGCAACGGAAACCCCTCAACTGGAGGGGCCTTTAGGGCCCTAGCACTGTAAGTGCTGAAGCACCAGGCTTCAGCTGGGTCAGCTCAAGTTCTAAGCAGCAAGGGGCCAGGGGGCCTCTCATTACAAGCACCATGGGGCCCAGGGGCCCGACATTGCCAAGACTGCGGATTGGGCCCCACAGTGGTTAGCTCATTCTATGAGTAGTCAGAGTCAGTTAATGTATTGTATACATTAGCACCATGACATTCAACTTCCCACAGAAGTCTATAGCCATACACAATGCTTGGCCTTAGGCTCGGAGGCCCCTTGGGAGTCAGAGGCCGTGGGGCACTGGCCCGGTCTTTAATCCAGCCTTGTATTAATTCTGTTAACCTCTGACTTATAAAGCTATAAAACAGTGAAATATGGAGCTGTTAGCTGTAAAATGCAAAGGCTTCTCAGGCGTGATAACTTTCCCTGCCCTGGCAAAAAATAAAACTACCGCAGATTGGTAAACACAGTCACTAACTGACACATGCCGATTGGTTTGATTTGCAGATTGGTTTGCAGATTGGTTCTCCGGATATGGAGATTGGTTTTTATTGTGACCTTAGTTCAGCTGCATTTACCTTCCATTTCACTGTGTATATCTTCAATTCATTCTGTTCAAGAAGGTTTTTGATATCCTTGACTATAGTATACTGTTATGACTATATTTGATGGTCATTTTCATTAGAAAGTGGTTTTTTTTGTTTTCATAAAGATTTGCTGTTTTAGTACTCTGAAATAATAAAATTCAACGCTCTTAATTGTTTAAATCGAGTTCAAATTTTCATTATTTTGAGGCACTTGCTTCTAAAAGTACTCAAGTCCGCAAACTGGTGTCGGAAATATCTGTGCCAAGAATCAAGATAGAGGCTAGATGATTTCCTAATTTGTTTTAAGACCCTTCCTGATATTTTATTACATTTACATCAGCTTCATGTAACATGATCCTCACAAGTAATCAAACTCTTAAAATCTTGTTTATTTTAAAGATGAAAATGGACTTGCACACTTCTGGAAATCAACCCTTCAATTGCCAAACAGTGGCCATGTGTATATGGACAGAGACTCAATGTTTAAGGCCTGTAGTTCTTAAACATTTGGACATCATATGGTGTTTAACTTGACAGCCATATGGACTAACCAGTAATGAAATATCAGCTCTTGAAACAGTTTCACTGTCAAATTGTTTATAGACCTCAGCACATTTCCAGTCCTGTGTTGTTATATTGATTCATATTTGATTTGTTTGAAGTCAGATTGAAATGACATCCACATAAGTGCGGAGCCCAGAGTTTTCCAACAATTTGATCTGATGAATTGATCCGTTTACTGCTGTTTTCCAAATACTGGTCGTCGTCTCCGCATCATTCGAGACCTAAGAATTACAGGGTTCAAACTAACGTTTACAAAGTTTAGAGGAATTTGCTTGCAAAGTTTGGCCACTCCGTGTACGCTTTGTAATTCTGATCTTAATCCAATTTAACAAATGAATTTAATATCCATAGTTAATCATTAGATAGAACTAATTATTACTACGCATGTGCATGTTAACTCAGATTTTTACCAAAAGGTCAGTCAGAACCCTATAATTCTAAGATCATGAATTGCCATTGAAGAGCTGGGCTGCTGATATGCGCATGGATGATACAGTATTACAGTCTCATCTGTGTGATAGCACTGCGGTATACGGTGGTTTCAGCAGAACTGGGAGAACACGACTGGACAGTTACTGGTGCCATTGTGATCCTGTTGTTGTTGAGAAACATCGGTGTCCTTATATAACCTGCAGCCAGGCCTTAATTCACCTGAGAATAATGCACATGCAATACATGTGTATGCTGTCCCAGCTGGGCCAATCAGCTCCTCTGAAATAGACGGCTTGTCTCACGGGAGAGCGTCTGTCAGAGCACAACAGCATAACTGTCAACACTGCGGCGGAAAATGTGACAAAGCCAAAACAAAGGATTAAAATTTAGGTGTTATTACTTAGCCGTTCTGTGTACCTGGATGAGGCAACTCTTCTCAATAATGTCCCATGTTTTTCTCAGAACTTCTTGTTTTACCAGAACAGCTGAGCCACTGTCCCATGTGGACCATTTCTGTCATCCGTGTGGGCAAAATTCTGTCCCAAACCACACAGCACACCCTCGTTAAGATACCAAAACCAAGATGTCAAATGTGCACAAACATAAAAGCTTGTTTCCACAATTCAATATATCCATTTTACTCATTTTGAGTAAATCAGCTCTTCTATGTTGGCATCTATTGCATTTTATCGAAAAACACTTGGACACTTACTCTGCAGCCTTTCTGGTCGCATTCATGTTAACTGAACTTAGAGACTGCATAATACTTTTCCTTTTCTTTTATTCACCTGATTTTATTTTATTTTTAATTGCATTTATGTTATTTCATACGTCCAATATCTGAAATAAATTTGAATTGAACAGAACTGAAACTGACCAAGAAAAAATACACCTAATAGTATGAATTTCTAAAAACAGATTTTTGCACCATATGTAAGAAGCAGAGAGCCATTGCACAATGGTATTATCTCAAATTTTGTAATTTTAGCACTTACTGCATTTTGGAAACAAACTCTTAAAATGTACTCCTGCGCAACATGCATAAAAAATTGTTAAAAATGTGATCCGATCTTCTGGGTACTGAGACACAGAGGATACAGGTCAGATAAAGAATTTATCAGTCTCACTGAGGCACCATGGAAATAGATCATATAGAATGTTTGACCAATCTCATGGAGGCACTTCAGCCGCAGATAAGACAGTATTTATCCAGTCTGAGACCCCAAACAGAATCACTTCAGCTTTTATACTTCAAATGTCATGCAAAAGACACTTAGCAGGAACCATAACACTGTGTGCAGGGACAGCATGTCAGAGAAAAATGGTTTGATTTGTTATGCAGAGTATTAAGGATTATTTGCCTTCAAACTATTCTGCTCTGACCTTATGCTACATTGTATTTCATCACAGACATTAGCAGCCACAAAAAAAGGCATTAAAAACAGGAGAGGCGGGACCACGATGTCATCAGCAGCAGACGAGGAGCTGCTCGCTCTTCATCCCTGGGGTCTCTAATGTCTAATACCTGGGAGGCCTTAATTACAGCTTTAGACTCGCCTTCAGAAAAGCGGAGTTAATTGTTAATTAGCTCGGCAGCAGATGGCTGCTTTCATCAGGGTTTCGTCAGGTATGGCAATGCGAGCTTCGTAAGCGCAGCCAATGAGTCTGGGTCCATCATCATCCGAGTCCCCCCCCGCACCCCTCATTCCCCCTAGGCGACCGAGAACAGCCAGCGCTGTGGCCCCCAAATATACATTCCGCATCACAGGCGAGCAGACACAAAGGCACATACGCGCGCACACACACACAAATCATTTCCCGAGTGGACTGAGCCCCGGCGAGATTGTTGCATCTTAATACACAATCCTTATCGCACATGTACAGTACTGTGCAAAAGGCTTTGGCAAATTTCAATTAATTTTGTTGGGCAATATGGTTGCAAAAATGATGAAATAAAAAGGTTGTAATAATGGAGAAATGTGATATACAGAGCTGTAACCTGTTAAAACCTAAAAATTTTGGGACGCTGTCCTGTTTTGCTATACTTTTATAAGATGATTGGCATTTGCTTGTTCTAAGCAGAGTGGAGAACTTGCCACCACTCTTGTGCAGACTGAATGTCTTACTTGCATCTATCCCTCCTAGAAATTACAAACAGCTATGATGATGTTGACATTAAGACTCTGTCAAGATTATTATATCTGTATTGATTATTTTTAATGGATTGCAAACATTTTTTTATTTAACTTTTCTTTAAATTAGCATTTGGAATTTCAAATTCACTTTATATCTTCAGGAACTCTAACATGGAATAAAAAAAGTGAACACCTAATATAGGGGCACTGGTGGCTCATTGGTTGAGGCGTGTGTACTACAAAGGCTGTGTCCTTCCTGCAGTGACCTGGGATCGATTCCGGCTCGGGTCATTTGCCGCATGTCTTCCCCATTCTTCTCCCCAACCTTTCTGTCTTTCTACACTGTATAACTATCAAATAAAGGAAAAATTCCCCTAAAAAAAACAACACTTAATACAGGTTTAAATTTAATAAAAGAGAGGGTGCAGACTTATGCACAGCACTGTACATGTGCACACACACACACTCACGCACTGCACACATACACACAGGGACGTACTCATGCGCACCCACACACACATATGTATGTAGCTATGCACACACAAGCCCACACACAAAAACATACGCAGACACACGCTCACCTACACTTTTACAAATTGCTAATATTCTTAAATTCTAGAGAAGATCCCAAGGTTTCCAATTATCTGAAACTCAGTATGCACAGTATATTATGATGTGCGAGACGTAGATATTTTCCATTTAATGCAATGCTGTGGTCATAAAAACATGGCATCCAGGATTTGAATATCTTTCTCAATATAAGAGAGAAATATACATAATATCAGTCATGTTGCTTCAGTGAAGCGCTGCAACCAGCAGATAGAGAATACATTACGTGACACTGTCTGACTTAATGAAAAATAAAGCTTTTCTTTACGATTTTGGCCCTACTTAAGGGAATAGTTATGTGCAAAATCAGAGTTTAAGGAGTTAAAACATTCACCAAACATTGCACTCAGATTATCCACCAGTCCACTGGCAGAAGTGGTTTTGGACGCTCCATAAAAGCGCTTTTGCGATGCACTTTAGACCATGCGCTTGGATCGCGAAAATGAGGCCTCCGGTTTTTCTAAGTAAATTGCGCAATTGCATTCCGCGGCCTCAAGATGGCAATGCGCGTCACCGCACATCATTTAAAGACCAACATGCCCATGGGAGCTCGGATTGGTTCAAGTAGATTGAAACAACGATTGCATCAGTCTAACATCAGCGATGGCACTAGCGCAGTGAAATCTAAGATGTTGAATGACCTGTGTTTGAGCGTCCAATAAAGACTTCTCCCGTTCAAGAATGCTGCAAAAATTACAAAGTAGTGTTGACGTCAGGGATGTTTCTTGGCCATCAGGAGGATGTCCTTCCTGACATTCTAGCAACATCCAAATATGACGTTTCTAGGCCAGTTCAATGATTCAGCTGAAGTTTCGGTACACAGTGAGCATTCTACAACTGTATACATCCCAAAAATTGAAAATAAAAAGTAAATTAAGTCCAAAAATAAAGAGTGAACACTGACCTTTAGTTTCCCATGGGACTCAAACCCCAGTCTCCAGGGAAGAGTCCTGTATGACCCCACAAATCCACTACAAACTCCTGCCTCCAACAGCTTGTATATAAACTCTTCACTCTAATAAAAACCACAGGCTTAAAATGAAAACACAAGAAAAAACTTCATATGTACAGTGCGGTGCAAAAAATCTTAGGCACATGCAAATCAATTGTTTTGGGCAAACCTGCTTGCAAAAAGAATTAAATTAAAAGTTTGTAATTGGTGAGAAATATACTTTACAGAGCCATAAACCCTTAAAAACTGTATCAAATCAATATTTGCTGTGACTACCCTTTGCCTAAAAAATAGCCATGATGATGTTGATATGAGGACAAGGCTATACAATCTGTAACTGTTTTTAATGAAACACTAACATGTATTTGCAAAATTATTTTTTAAATTAGCATTTGGGATTTCAAATACACTTCTCATCTTCAGCAACACCACTTGTCATGCCCTGGTATTACAGCGCTCCCAAAGGGGAGGGGCATTACAGTACCCCCCTCCCCCAGAGCCCTAAGAGGGAGACATACTGACTGCTGGAGCTGCAGACACATTGCAGTCTTTCCTAGAATGGGAAAAGCATCACCATATTTACTAGTTGAAGACTTTTTATACCCAATCTTGTTACTGATTTGTTGCTAAATAATCTAATTAGTTGTAAGATGGTCTGCCAGTTGTCTTTTTTTAGCATCATGCAACTATTTCAGTCTTTTATTGTCCCATCCCAACTTTTTAAAAACATGTTGCAGACATCAAATTATTAATAATAATAATGCATCAGTTTTATATAGCGCTTTTCTGGGCACTCAAAGACACTTCACAATGGATACATTATTAATTCACACTCTGATGGTAAGCTACGTTTTTGATGCCACAGCTGCCCTGGGGCAGGCTGACAGAAGCACCTACGACCACCACCAAATATTCGCACACAGCCATGCTGGAGTGTTCCTATATTGCATGTTTTTGAGGGGGAAACCAGAGCACTCAGAGGAAACCTACTCAAACACAGGGAGAACATGCAAACTCCGCACAGAAAGGCCTCAGGCCGGATTCAAACCCACAAGCTACCTGTTATGAGCCAGTAGTGCGAGCCACCATGCCGCCCGAATTCAACTCGCGATGGGGGATGCAGACTCAAGTTTCATTTTGATTGCAGAAAATGCAAACAAATGTATTGATATCATAAAAGGGGGATTTTAACCCATGGACTGATGTTTATGTTATCATTATCATAGTAGCTATTCAACCACTCTGCTGACTGTAGCATTGAGTTGCATGTAGAGTGGGTCCTGAGTCAAATGCCTTCACCTATTTTGTCATGGTTGTGAGGTGTGCATTTGTTTGGACTTTTCTATACGGCTCTTGTCCCGGGACGATATCGTATTCCTGGGCTATCAAATCCTTTACCCAGCTGGCTGATTGAGCTGGGGCGGTGCTTTCCTAAAATCTATACAAGCAGGAAATCTGACACGAGTGTCTGTGTTTAGCTTTGCACTATAGCCGAAGTTATCAGTAGTCAGGTTTTGTCTGACTTTCTATCTTCTAATTATTGGAGTTTCTTCCCCCTTTTTCTATCTCGCTTTGCTTCTGTGGTTCGTACTATTATACGTCCTTTGGAAGCGCAAGTACTTGCGTTTGGTCTATATTATTTTCTGTGTTTGTACTGTGTCCGTGCTACTCTTTCTTTCTGTCTTTGAGCTTCGCCTCCGTACACTACCGGCCATGACAGAACACTCTAGCCGACATGGAGTTGTTAGCAACAGCTGCGTTAGAGAAAGTTGAGGCTAACCAACAAGCTGTTCTCTCTGGTTATGGCAAGAGTCTTTCTAGCCTGAACAATCAACAGGCAGAGTTGGCGGAGAGAGTCTGCCTTCAGACAAATGCCATGGAGAGACAGAAGAACGTTCTGTTAATTCTCACTGAGAGTAATAGAGCCTTATCCATGCAAATCACACAAAATGTTGCACGAGCACAATCCGTACATCTTCCACGAGAGCCAAAGCTTCAGTTACCCCCTAGATATGGAAGCAAGGCAGGAAGATGTAAAGATTTCATTTCCCAATGCGAGATATTCTTTAAAGCACAGCCTTCACGGTTCGTGAGTGAAGAGTCTCAGGTTTCATTTATTTTATCTCTGTTAACCAACACAGCACTCACTTTGGTCGGCCCACTTATTCAATCTAATTCAATGGTAGTGAATACTGTGGAGACCCTCATTAGAGAAATGAAGCTTAGTGAAAATTCAAGCAGGAAGACTATCTCCCTGCACATGCGTTGTAAGTCTCTAGCATAGATTCCAGCTTGTCCCTTTAATTACACTGGCCTGTTATTAACCAATCAGAGTCTTACACCACGTCGCTAGTCCAATCACCTGCTTGCAGTCAACCTTAAAAGTTTGCTCTATCCCTGCAGTCATTCAGCTGTCGACCAGTCTTGATGCGCTCTGCAAGCCTCCTCCTCCCCAGCACCATCCTCTGAAAAATGCCCAGACCCTGAGTCCTGGACCGTCCAAGCCCTGTCCTTCCATGAGCTCTGGCTGCCGCTGTCCTGATCCAGTTCAGCTCCATCCTCCACGTGCAGCTTCTGGAGCTATTGATGCCACTATGCGCTCACTAAGAAGAGTACCTCCTCATGGTTTGCTAAGTCTCCAGCAGCTGAGGTTGCTTTTCAGGAGTTAAAGAAATGATTTAGCTCAGAACCCATTCTTGTTTTGCCCAACCCCTCCCTCCCATTTGTTTGGAGGTGGATGCGTTGGATGTCGGGGTAGGTGCCATTTTGTCTAAGTGCCCCCTTCGGGACAATAAGTTGCACCAATGTGCCTACTTCTCCTGGTCATTGTCGGCGGCTGAACAGAATTACAGCATTGGTGACTGGGAGTTGTTAGCTGTCAAGTTGGCGTTAGAAGAGTGGCGCCAGTGGTTGAAGGGGGGCTGAACATCCATTTGTGGTTTGGACGGATCATAAAAATCTCCAATACATCCAACAGGCTAAATGACGTAATTCTCGGCAGGCACTGTGGTCGTTGTTTTTCAACTACTTTAACTGCATATTAACCTATCGCCCGGGGTCTAAAAACATCAAGAAAAACATCGATACTTTGTCGTGGATTCATGAGAGCTCCGGGCGCGACCCCATTCCCGAGCTGGTTATCCCAGCAGCTCAGATTGCGGCTCCCATTCAGTGGGACATTGAGATTGTTGTGTGGAAGGCCTTGAAAAATGATCCCAGTCCTGTTTGGAAATCGCCTGGCTGTTTGCTAGTTCCTTTGGAAATGAGGTCCCAAGTTCTCCAGTAAGGGCACTCTTCCTGTCTGGCGGGTCACCCAGGGGTTTCTCCCTGCTACAACAAAATACAATTATAGACTTCAGCTGAGGTGAATCCAATGATTTATCCACTTCAAACACGTGATATTCACCAAGGTGTAGCCAGGTGGACAAATCATTGGATTCAACACTAATTGAAGTCAATACCTGTTTTATTATATGACCTTACTTGAAAATATTGTTTTCTTTGAATTTTATGAAAGGCGACAACTCTAGCATGAAGCTCCTCACAGGGACGAAGCGAAACACAATACAGACACTGTCAGGAGCTCCTGCGGGGAAGTCTAATCAATTTTCAGCTCTAGGTCGTCAGATTGTCATATTCGCGTCTTGTGCGGTGAATATCACTGTTTACAGGTGTTTTACCTCACCTCAACCAATTAGGAGAGAGCAAATCCTCACATCATATGATAATTTATGTTACTGAATAGTCTATTGTCTCCAAAGAATACACCATGCACACTGAAAATTAATTTGGCATCAATGGCAGCAGCACTATCGTTTAAGGCAGCCTTTTTTCAACATACTCGGACAGACTATTCCCCTGCCGTCTTAATCGGGACCTTTGTGTGAAGCGATCTATCTAGGCAGCATACAAACAAAATTATAAAATGGATTCATGAGCATTCTTTCTGCTTCACACTTGAAAACAACGTGTGTATGTTACTGTAGGGTTGTGAAACCAGTCATTCATTCCTGCTGCTATTCGTTTCTGTAATGATCACTATTGATTTGATTTGGGCTTTGAGAGTACTTTCATTTATTGTCTTTCTATGTGTACATGCTACTGAAGGACAACTGAATTTCCCCATGTGGGGCTTAATAAAGTATCTATCTATCTATCTATCTATCTACCTATTTTGTGAAATTACTAATAATATTTATAGGCCATTGCCAGTTCACAGAAAGACCGCTATAAAATGGTTTTGTTTCAATATCACCGGGGCTACTTGTTCTATGTACAATTGTGTAGGCATTGGCCCCCTAATCACCATGTAAAAAGTTCTCCAGGTAAAACCCTGCAGTTACTTCAGAAATTGAGACCAATAAGGAAAGGGAAAAAAAATTGATGTCATAAAAACTTGTCAACATGGGAATCAAATTGAAGGTCTTTGCAAGAACATTACGATATGGTGGTTTTTTTTATAATGCTTTCTGGGCCTTGGGGTACTAAAAAGGGGTCCAAAAGGGAGTAAAATGACACCTTTGACCCTAATTTCTGGGCACCAGCGATCAGATTATGGAAAATAACCTATCTTATCTTTACATGCTCACCTAGACCTTCAATTTTATACCCATGCCATGGCCTCACATGAAAGGGGTTAAAATTTGACCCTTTTTGGGGTCCTTTTTAGCGATTGAACCCTTGACTTGCTACAACCCTATTAACATGGGTATCAAATTGAAGGTCTATGTGAGCACATAAAGATAGGGTGGTTTATTTTCCATAATCTGATCACCCGTGCCCAGAAATTACAACCCTAATTCCGAAATAGATGGAACAAAGTGTAAATTGTGAATAAAATCAAAACGCAAAGACTTTCAAATCACACCAGCCAATATTTTATTCACAATAGAACACAGATACTGTGTTTGATGATGTTGTGCATTGTCGATGAGACCTTCAAAGCCTTTGCAATTTTACATTGAAGAACATTGTTTTAAAGTATTCCGCAATTTTTTTTTACACAAGCCTTCACAGGTTGGATAGCCTCTGGGCATCTTCACTTCTGAGAGACTCAGTCTATTTAAGACATCCCTTTTATAGCCAATCATGTAACACACCTGATGCCAGTTAACCTAATCACTTGCTAAATGTTCTTTCAGCTGATTCTCTTTTTTATTAATTGCTTTTTCAGCCCTTTTTTTTGCCTGTGTCCCAACTTTTTTGAGACCTTTTGCAGTCAGAAAATTTGAAATGAACTCATTTTATGGATAAAAATGGAAATTGTCTCAGTTTAAACATTTGAAATGTTATCTATGTTCTAATGAAGCTTAGCGAAAGTTCAGTCAGGAAGACTCTCTCTCTTTCGCGCTCGTCAACCCCGTCTATTTTGTTCGTGCATGTTCACTCCTGATTCCCCACAGACAATATCCGGGGCTGTCAATGAGCAGTCAGCTGGCATTGCAGCTGATTATTTCTATCCAACCAGGGCACACCTCAGTCGCGTAGCTAGCCAATCATCGTGTTGCCGTCTTTTTAAATATGTTACTTTCTCCGCCCTAGTTCGCCCATGCTGCCGCTCGCTGACCCTCCTCTGCCCCAACGCCACCCTACTCATCAGACCTCCCGTTTCGCCACTCCAGCTTCACCAGTCTTCAGCCACCACCACCACCAGTGTTTGACTCTTCGGGGGGATTTCCCGCAGCTGCTCCGGGCAGTGCTCCTGATCTTCGAGTCTTCCCAAAGAGTCCAAGCGCCAAAGACTTGATTCGATTAACCATGTTACCCCTTCATGCTCAAAGGATGATAAATATTTTTTTGATTTCACTTGAGTCTCTCCTGGTTGAATTGTAAATAACATATTGGCTCATGTGACCTGAAAGTCATTGCATTTTGATTTTATTCGCAATTTACACTTTGTCCCAACTATTTCGGAATTGGGGTTGTAGATTGAAAAGCCCCATTTTCCCTTTTCAGACCCTTTTTAGTACCCCAGGGGCCAGTAAGCATAATAAAAAAACCACCCTGCCGTAATGTTCTTGCAAAGACCTTCAATTTGATACCCATGTTGACATGTTTTGATGACTTTTTTTTTTTACCCCTTCTTTATTTCCATTAGACCCTAAAAGAGTCTCAATTTCTGAAGTAACTGCAGGGTTTCACATGGGAAACTTTTTACATGGTGATTAGGGGCCCAAAGCCTACACAATTGTACATAGAACAAGTAGACCCGCCGATATTGGAATGAACCAGGTAGATACATAGCAGCGGCAATGGCCTATTAGCCATTTCGTTAGATGACTGGTTTCACAATCTGACTGTAACGTATACAACACAAATCTCCTGAGCAATTCATCACTTTCCCTCCGGCTCTGAAGCTGTTTCCTCCTAATGGACAGTTATTATCCAGTCAGTAACACTTTATTTTCCCTCAGCTGATGGTCTCTGTGGAAAGGAACACACAGAGGCACCCAGCGCTGTCATATCTTCCATTCAGTGACATTTGTTGACTGGATTAGCCTCTGTGTACACAGCTAGCCTAGAGGCCTACTGCACTGCGCTCAGATTCAAAACAAAACTTATGTCTGGGAATGCTGTTGGAACTAATGACGTTAATTAATTTCAACAACAGAGACGGAGTTCCACTCTGCGGTCCATTAGCAGCAGATAATTACTAAGCAGATGTGATCTGTAAACATATTTCCCTCTTAAAGCTGGAGTAGCTACTTAGCTCCAAAAATAAACCAGACAAATTCTGTTGGTGGACGACAGCAGAGCATATTCCTGAAATGAAAGCATTCTCCGCAAGAGCACAATTGACCAATGGCTAAGCCCAGCCCTCAGATACAATGAGCCAATCACAGTGCGTATTCTCTGTCCATATACTCGAACATTCTGAGTCTGAACTTCCATTAAAATGCATTACAGAAACTCTGTCTCGTTTGCTTTTATGAAGTTTTAAAATGTTTCTGACTTAAAAAAAGGTCAAATGCTGTGCTCGGGGTAAATTTAACTCTGATACGAGGTATCCGGAGAGGCTGCGCAATGGGGTATATTTATACCCTTCCTTAAGTCCCATCATAACTGAGAAAAGTGTCTCTTTTGGATAAAGCTTTGTGGAAGACCCCACTATCAGCTTAACGTAACAAAGAACACGCCAATTTGGTTGCAATTGTACGTTAATTCAATTTCTTACCCTGCATTGCACGAACAATGCTGATCCTCTATCTTGTTGTGTGAGAGGGTGAAGGAAATGAGATGCGGTTGATCGCGTTTGCACTGAGACCTGAAAATTTTAGCTTTTAATTCAAACTTTTTGTTGACCTTCTCTGCTCTAAATTCATCAATCTATCCCTCCAATGCATAGTGTAACCCTTTTTGCTGACTTGTTGGCTGGTTTAACTAGTTACAGAGATAGGTGGTGCCCATAGAGGGACAGGTCCAAGATAAATTTTAAGGTTTCAAACAGAGCTAAGCAACATATTATTTAACATAGAATTCACATAGTGGCACTAAATACCTCAACATTTTTTTCACCTTTAATGTTTGAAAACAAAACAGGTAAGATGAATGACCACTGGTCTGGTTTAAAAATCAAAACAAGCCTGAATTTGTAAAAGTATTTTTTTCCCGTTGTACACAGATTTTTTGTCATTGCACATATAACCAACACGACCAGGTGCCATTTTCACATTTTAAAAATTTGCATATCCCAGTATCAGATACAATCATAACTTCTTTGACACACTGAAGCAGTTATCCACAATATTCCTTCAAAAACGGGTATTTTTCCTCAAAAATGCTCAATTTGATAGGTGACTTTTCAACTTCTACGTGCCAATGTAGCCATTTCAATAAAAATTGTGAGCTCAATTGTGGGACATCCTGTTACATGTGTATGGACACGATTCTGCCAAATTTCATGCAATTCTGAGAAGTGAACTCCACTGCCAGTGCCACTCTCTCAGAATATGGCTCTGAAAATACCAATACTCTTTACACACAAAATATGCAAAGAGATTTTTGTGTTTCATTTACAATCAGAACACGATTGTTCTTAAATTCAGATTTTGTACACTATTGCAAACCCCCTTTTTGATCAGCCATTCCTGCAGTGTACAAATAAAACCATGCGTCAGCCCATCCTTTGAGGTGCATGCAGTAATATGGGAGACAAAAGCGACACTGAGATATATAACAAGAAGAGCACCGCCAACGGTGCATAATACGCCCGTCATGAACATGGATCAGGAAGTGGACAGACAACATGATACCAATATCCAACAGACAACAGCCCCATGTGACCTTTGACCTTTGTCCATGACCTTGACCTTGGAGGGAGGGCCGTAAACATGGTACGCGACACTCCGCTCAGTGATGGTTCAGGTGTGTGAGAAATATCATGGATGTATCTGAAGCAGTTGAGAAGTTATGCTCCGAACAAGCCCCATCTGGGCCCCATGTCACCTTTGACCTTTGCCAGTGACCTTGACCTTGACCGGGTGAACGAAATCATGGTGCGCGACCCAGCGCCTAGTGATGGTGCACGTGTATGTGAAGTATCAGGAATGTAGCTGAAGCGGCTCAGGAGTTATGCCCCGGACAAGAAATTGCTAACAGACAACAGACGGACGGACGGACGGACGGGGTGATGACATAATACGTCCCGTCTTAAGACGGGCATATAATAATAATAATAATAATAATAAAAATGAATATTTTGCTTCAATGTTTATTTGATCGAAGAAGTCCACTCATAAGATATTTTGTTTCCCCCATCTAAAATCAGGAATAATATTATTATTTAAATGACTACAGGTTGTGGATCCAGAATATTTTGAAACCACATCACCACACAGTGGGCTACACACTGCACACACAGACCTGCGCAAAACACTCAGAGGGCCCCAGTAGTGTGCATACAGAGGGTTACACACAGCACTAAGAGGGCAATACACTAGTCACAGAGGGCTACACAAAACACACAGAGGTTTAAACACTACCCACAGAGGACTACATACTGCACCCGGAGGATTATACCTGCAAACAATGCGCTTCACTTAAATAGTGTGCATCACCCTGCGCACAGCGGTATATACACTGTGCATGGAGTGTTACATGTTATACACAGAAGGCTACACACTGAGAACAGTACACAACACGGTGCACATATTGTGATACACACTGGATATAGAGGGTTGAGCATTAAAATCAGAGAAGGCGGGACCATGATGTCATCAGCAGCAGAGGAGGAGCTGCTCACTCTTCATCCCTCTTGTCTCTAATACCTGAGAGGCCTTCATCACAGCTTTAGACTCACCTACAGGAAAGCAGAGCTAATTGGTGATATTACCCCAGCTGCAGCTGGTTGCCTCGTCAGGCTTTCGTCAGATATGGAAATGTGAGCTTCATAAACACAGCCAATGTGCTGAGTAGTAACCTGACTCCTCCCCCCTCCCTCACTTGCTCATCATTCCACACACACACACACACACACACACACACACACACACACACACACAGGTACATACACTCAAATCATTCCCCGGGAGGACCGGCCAGAACTGTCGCAACCAAAAACATATTCCATATCACACACATATACACATGCACACACATACGGATACACAAATGCAGAAACATCAATGCACATGCAAACACACACACACACATGCATATGCACAGGCACATGCACATACACTCACAGACAAAAGCACACACAATCATACCTTTTACCAGGGCGAATAAGGTCTGCCTTGACACTCACATCCAAAAACACAAACATACAGACGCATTAAAATATTTGCACCAACACAAGGGCGCGCGCACACACACACACACACACACACACACACACACACACACACACACAAAGCACCACTACATTTCCTCAGCTGTTTGTGACTCATCCTGTGACTCTGAGTATGCCACTCCTGTTGCTAGGATACTAACATTCAAAAGGCCTCCATTTATTGCCCATTCATAAATCCCTCTCTTTGAGTAGAGGAAAGTTCCATTCAGAAATTAGCGCACAGCCATTTTCAATATGGCCGCCAAGCATATGCTATGCCTTGTGTTGCTTGTTAGTTTGTAGAAATACTAACTGAAGTATTGTCACACCCCTGGCACCCAGAGATATTAAATGGGCACCAGGGCAAGGATTGGAGTTGAGGACCCAAGTGCCGGGACGTGGATTTTATTAAATAATGAAAGTGCATATAACAAAACGAATACAAAACTTCAGGATAACAAAAAGAGAGTGAACTAAACAAAAATGGGAACGGACTATGGCAACCTGCCCGTACCTGCGCTGCAGCTGGGCTGGATTCGGGCCTGCTGGAGCCACAGGCCTACTGCTGGAGCCGCCAGAGGGTGACAGGCTAACTGCTGGAACCGCGGGCTGACTGCTGGAGCTGCAGGCTAACTGCTGGAACCGCGGGCTGACTGCTGGAGCTGCAGGCTAACTGCTGGAACCGCAGGCTGACTGCTGGAGCTGCAGGCTAACTGCTACAGCTCTAGCTGTCTGCCTGTCGCCCCCAGCAGTTTACGCAAAAACATTTAAATGGCTTTTCTGAGAAATATGTAGTATCTAATAAAAATGACTTGAATACACCATGTGACTGGTCTTGCAACTTAATAACACTCGCACATTATTTAGCCTACTATATGCGGCAACTTTTGTGAGAATATCTTAGGTGTGTTTTCATCGGAACCTGGTTGTTTTTCAAGATGAACTTTGCATTTTGCATCAAATTAGCGAACTTACAGTATTGCGTCACCCTTTTACATAGAGAAAAGATATACATGAATTCGATCAATAAATAAATAAATAAAAAAAAATGAAGTCTAATTGTTTTGCATTGAACGCCATAATTTAAAATTCAGTTCCAAGATTGGAAGTTGTACACATACATGTAGTCTAACAAATTTCCGAATGGACGCGCAAAAATAAAAAGGCTGGTGAATTCAAATACACGAAAGAGGATTATAACATCCTACACAGAGGGCTGTGTTTATCGTCTCTCTAAGAGCAGCAGCATGGCCTCCTCCCTGACCCGATGCACGCAGTGCCCTGACCGAGCTGCAGTCCCACTGGCACAGATCAACAACAGGAGCGCACTCCATGTCTTTCGTCGGTTTCAGTCCTAAACAAAACAAGGCATGCGAGTAAATTCAATCCATACTCTCGCGCCCCTAATAAATGTGAAAAAGCAATAGCCCCCAGTGGATAGTCATACAGGTGACCAGTCGGAGCCTCTTCAGGGCAGAGACGTGGGCCGGAAAGTTCACAGAAGGCAAATGACGCAGTTCCGCACCACTTAACCTCCGAAGACACCTTTACAACCTCGCCAGCTTCCAAACCCTATACCCCGTCTCCTCGAGCACCTATGGGTGATATGGTGAATAGAGCAGCAAGGGAGATGGCAAGTTGCCCACGAGAACGGCAGGAACAATGGTTGTTTAAAGGCGCCTTCACTTTTTTTGGACGAGTAGGAGGGTAAAGCTATGTTTCCATTAATACGGCTGAAGTCCGGCTGCGACAGGCTGTGGGGCAGACACAGGACATCGCATGCGTCCCATGGTGCGTCCTCAGTGTTTCCACATGAGCGGCGGAACTACGCTGTTCATCTGTTTTCACACTCATGGCAGGGCCCAACACAGCACTACTGAAACAGCACCTTGTGGTGGACAAAGAGGCTCAAAGTAGCTCCACACTTCATCGGTAGAATTCTGAGGGCCATGACATTTAGAACGAGGCACTGAGAACTTTGAAAATGCACCGGTCGTTTATTAAAAAAGACTATTTATGCAAACCGTGCCTTGAGGTAGTTTCCAGTCGCCTCCATCTTGAAAGTCACAATAAGTCGATTGACAGTATGAATGAATAGATTGTTCTCAGTGCCTCGTTTTAAATGTCAGGGCCCTCGGAATTCTACCGATGAAGTGTGGAGCTACTTTGAGTCTTGTTAATGACGAAAAAAATAGTGATTTCTTTGCATGGCAAAGATATGCCCGACTCACTATCATTGTAAGCCTGTTGGGAGCTTCGGCTAAACAGCCATTTTGTTTCGAAATGTTGCGTGCGTACTGAGGTTGGGTATTCGAGAAAAGTTGGTACTCGTTATCATGTTTCAATACATCCCAATTCAATTTCACACCAGAATTCTCCTTTAAGAAAATAAAGTAGGGAAACCCCGTTGAACTATAGGGAATTCCTTGTGCGATTCGTGTGCGCTGGAGCTGGAATCGCTCCCTGGTCCAATCTGAAAAATACGCATGTGGCTCCGCTCCGGGAGCCGGGTGAAAATTGCCTGGATGGAAACACTTCATATAAAGACAATGATATGCTATTTTTGACGTACCCGTCCCTGCACCGGCGCCTGACTTCAGCCGTATAAATGGAAACATAGCTTAAGGCCCTCTCACACAGGTAACGCAGGGCAAATGCTTGCCAGAGCCAACATGCTGGGCATCATGTAATTAAGTTTGCGGATGACTCTGTTATCCAGTCTTAGGTAAATCATGACAATCCTGACCATGGCCCTGTGTTGGCAGATTTTACTGACTGGTGTAAGTTTTCCTTTTTAAACATAAATGTGGCCAAGACCAAAGAGATGATTGTGGATTTTGGGAAGAATCCTGCAGTCATCTCCCCTGTAGTCATTGGTGAACAGACATTTGAGGTCGTCAACCACTATAAATATCTTGGCACCATAATTGACAGCAAATTGACCTTTGTGCCACCGGTCAATGCTGTGTGCAAGAAAGCAAATCAGCGAATGTATTTTTAGCGCAAGCTCCGTAAATTTGATGTAGATAGCACTTTTATGAAAATGTTTTATTCGTTTTATTGAATCTGTGGACACATTTTCTTTTATCTGCTGGTATGGGTCACTCACCATCAAAAACAAAAATCGGCTGCATGGGACAGTCAAAGTCTGCAGCAAGATCGCAGGCGTGATCTTAAATAACTTGAATGAACTCTATAATATAAGGTCCTTGAAGAAAGCCCGTGCTGTCCTGAGTGACCCCTGCCATCCACTTTTTAAAGAGTTCAGGTTGCTCCCCTCAGGCCGCAGATATATCGTGCCAAAATGCAGAACTAATAGGCCCGAGAACTCCTTTATTCCTGCTGCTATTGGCCTTTTAAACAAGGCAATGTGAGCTTTCAGGCTATTGTTATTTATTGTTGTACTCTGTGTTTATGTTTATTTATTTATTTGCTGTTGTTGTTTTGCTGCTGGTTGTGAAACAAGTTGCCCCTCTGGGATAATAAAGATATCCTTGATCCTTGATGAAGAGAAAAGTAATTTTACAAGTCTAAATGAATCAAAGAATAATAGTGCATAATGCCTGTAAAATCCCCTGTTTACGAAAAACCCATCTCTTCTGCCCTTCCTCATGCTTTCCGTTCTGATGAGGCAGTTCATATGAAATAAGCCCGCATTCCGAACCTTACACCTCGTTACAACCAAAGAAGAAAATCAATTAAAGAACAACGAAAGTCAGGAGATGATGACAGGGTAGGGTCTCCAGTCTGCGTCTGATTGCGCAATATAGACTAATGATCCCAAACAAAAAAGAATAATAATAATAAATAAATCATAAAAAATAGAAAGAAATAAATAAATGAAATAAACCGAGACTACTCCACTTAAAATTGTTGCTTGGCTGTCTGAAAATTTTTAGTTGAATGCGGCTTGAGAAAAACACACTTGCTCACTGTAAACTCGTTTGCGGATTTAAAGTTCACTTACCATTTTACGGCAGCCCAATACATGATTTTTAGAGTGGAAAAGTTTCTGGTTTTGAGGCATGGAAAATTGAGAGGGTCCCTGATGTGCATCAATTTATTATTCAAATGTTTTCACTGAGCGAAATCGCTGATTGTCAAGCATTTACCTTGACGTGGTTGTGCTTATGCAAGTGTTTTCCTCAAGATTTCACGCCTGACGCAAAAATTTCTAGAGGTTAAATTATTTTGCCCGAATCCCTGAGAGATTACGATTGTCATACAAACGTGTTGTGAGGGACAGCCCACCCTGTTTTTCTACCCCTTCTCTTAGCCAGTCTCTCAGTGTCCCAGTCCTGCACTCGATCCTGAGTCTCCTCCATCTCTCTCTCTTGCGCTTTTTCCTTCCAGACTGCAGCGTCGCTTTACTCCTTTATGAATGCCATCAGACAGGCAGCGTGGTGTGCAAGTCCAACTGAGGGCTGCTTTGTTTCGACTACCAAACGGAGGGTATACTAGAGGGAGAACCACAGCAGGTCCTCGGGAACAGGTAATTAAAATACAAAATACAATGCAGATGCGCTAAGTTTGTTCAGTACTGGCACTAAGTAATAATGCAGATCCAAGTAAAGACAGTGCGGGTTACTAATGCCATCTGTTATGTCGCGGCATTTCACGCCCTGCATCCAACAGATGTAGGGTGAAGTCGGGTAGTCTAGGACAACAAGTAAAATTGAACAAACAAGGTTTTTCATCTTAGTCTCTTTAAATATTAGAAGTAGTATTAGAAATATTAGAACAATATTTTTTTTATGAATCTGAAATAATAAATATGGGCAGCACAAAGATTCAAACATCACCATTCCTTGACCTTGCAAAGCAAGCAATGTGGCAGGGTGATTTACTTGCTTCGGAAATAAGAGTACTGCAGCTAAAACAAGCTGGGTGTAATGCCAGAAACAGTGGCGTGTTCCGTCAGCAGAAACACAGGGCCAGCTATAACGTCACCTTTCACTGCTAAATGACCTAAACCTCTTGCAGTTTACCGCTCCCGATTAGCAACAGTTGCTCAGACTAATTGATAGAACCGACGAGAGTATAATTTATTTTTGAAAGCCTTGTTTATACATTGTACCACAAAATTATATGGCGTTTTCTTCCGCACATCAATGAGTATGTAAAATATTAATTCTTCTTTATAATTTCTGCACTTGTGTAGCTTGTGAAACAGCAGAGATTTGCGTAAATTAGCTTGCAAGGCTCATTGAGCAATAAGCCACGAGAATCCGTTCTATCCACAAGTTTCACCAGATGCTCATGGGCGCTGCCATGACAGAATACCCACTTCCGCTATCCGGTTTTGTAGTTCTGGCAGCCTTGATGCCAATGACAGCTACAAACAGAGCCAGCTAGCCCAAATAACAAAAACATCAGAAATAATGACATCAATAGGATGTTCATCATTTAACCACTCACCGCTGAACATAAGCTTATGTGTCGTAGGCAATAAAAGCACAATAATGTCTTTATAAATATATTTAATTGTTCTGATGTTTGGATAACTGAAGAGAGCATTGGATTAATGGATAACGCTGCCTTCCACAGAATAGCTGCTGCATGACTACATGATTTCCCTCACTCCGGTGTTGTCAAATTTTGCTCCCTTGTCAAAAAATGCTACCTTAATGCAAAGCAATCGTAAAGTCTTTGTTTTTGCCTTGATATTGCAATATGAATCAGTTTACTGTTGTAACTTTATTGTTAGCTTATTATAACACAAGTAGATTTTATAACGAGTTGGATAAGTTTGTTCAAAGATACATGCCCATACACGCCATTATCATCTAATTTCCACATTTTCAGGAAAACCCAGCATGTACATGCAAATATATGTACGCTTACAGGTCGAAATGCTCACTGTAAATAAATCTATATTTTTTTTTATTTTTGAGAATACTAAAGATAGCGAGGAAACAGACCGAGATTTTAGGTTTGCGCAAGCGCAGAACCGCGAGGTAGCATATTTTGATAGGTAGCAAAATTTGTCAGAACACCGCCAGTCGACTGTCTTCACGACTCCTCTTTCCCTCAGCATTACCCCCGCTTTATGTTCAGCTTGCCTGACGCTTTGGCTGGGCTCAACAGCTACCTTCAGAAATATGAGGTCGCTACGTTTCTTGAGCAGTACTTTCCCTATTGTGTTGCTATGCCTCCGTGCTTTTATAATTTTGTATTTCCTTGCCATCGCCTTTGGAAAACACAAGGTAACTGAGTGCAAATCTCCGCCAAGGCAGCACAGTTGTAATCTTTCTGAGTGGACATGGCTGTTAAGAAATGTAAGGTTTATCACATAACTGAAGTACTTCTCTTATCGCGCAGGTCATGACATATTTTTGATATAACCCTATATTTCACTTTTGCGAAAATCTCATTGGCTGAGAGCTGAGGGGGAAGGAAATCGCTTAGCGTTACGTCTCGCTGTTTCTACGAAGCCAAACTGAATACCAAAAGTAACGTTGGTTGAATAAATATGGCTCAGCGGTGCAGGAGGCTAGTTAAGTGCCACTGACATAACTAAAGCCTGGAATATACTTGCTGCATGACCGAACGGACGCGTACACCGTGTCCTTCTTGAGTGCTCACACTTGCCGCTGCACAACGCTTCCTAACCGCATAGTATTGGAGGTCTCCACTAGAGGCGGACAACAGCATATCGGACCCTGAAATCGCGAAAACGGCGGGCGGTATTGCCCAGATATTGCATACACTGTCACAATGGATTCGTTCGCACAAGCGCCTGTAGCGGTCATGTCAATACTGCATCTCGCGCACACGGCACGTTACCTCGCGTTGAGATGAGCGACCTCTACGCTCACGAACGTAGAATATGCGTGGCAGCCATGATGCGTAAGCGCACGCGTCGTGAGCAGCAAGTATATTCCAGGCCTAAGTCCACGTTACTGAGCTAGGTAGCGTGCACGCGATACTTTTTCAAAATTAATATTAGTTTGTTGCCCAGCGAGCTAACATTAGCTAGCTACTCTGTTGACTGAATTTACAAAGCGTTGATCGTTCAGCCACGAATGTCTATGACTCAAGAGACTTGGTAAGCAGAGTAATGTAGTTAGCGCAGTGCTAACATACATCGGGCGATAAGGGAAATTACATTTGCTTTCCATGAAATTACGCAAAACAGTTGTGATAAACGGAATGAGAATGTTATGAAAGTCGTTGAGTAAATTTTAGGTTTATTGCTTACTAAACTCGTTTATTAACTTTTATGACACGCCCACTACTCTTGCAAGATTCTGTATATCTGCAATATAAGATTTTGCGATGGTTGCTGTGGTGGGCATATTGTCTGACCGATCGCAGTCGAAATCAATAGGGTCAATCCCTGATGTAATCCTAACAATCCATCCTAACAATGTTGTAGCCTATCAACTATATAAATGTTGGCAATACGCATTCATTTTGTCATTATCATTTCTTATTATGGAAAATGGATTGATCTTAGTCCTTCAGTTAATAGATTGTTTGATTTTTAATCAGGTGAACTTGAATGAGAACAGCGAGAGGACAGTCGAGCGGTAAAGGGTGAGGTTTCTGAAGCCCCTCTGAACATGTGACCGCTGGCCAAAAATGGCAGAAAGATGCTGCACTTCATCAATTGTTTGTCTGACAATCATATTTCCCCAATACACCACTTTTTAGGAGAAATAGTTTAAGAGTTTCTCATTTTCCCTAAATGGATTTAGTAAAATGGGACAAAAAATTACTCAAAAATGGGACTCTTTTTTCCAATGTGAAATCCACGTTTCTCGGATACCAGGGGGCATAAAATTATGAGTAACTTTACTATTGTGTGTCACCTGATCATGATGCACAGTTTATTTTGAATTTCTGTCATATAATATATTGGACATGGTGTAATGAGTCCGTGTCAGCCACCATAGCCCTAAATTAGCAACCACTCATACAAACATGCAAGCATATGCCTGTATGTGTCTCTGCATATTTCACATAAATACACACACAATGCAAGAATTTGGGCATACATGCACACTTGCGTGTCTCAAAGTACCTAACTTCACTGAACAATGTGACAACAAATATGCATTGTCATGGTAACCCAATGGCATTAATGTACTAAACAAATGATTTTAATTTGCATTTAGTTGCGACAGAAGTCAAGTCTATTATTTCTATATGTATGCCAGGATTGATTAGCTTTGTCTCAAACCGTGCCCTCGCACTGCAGTCAAAGCGCAGAAGTGTAGACTTGGGAGTGCGGAAGTGCGGTAGCACGGAACTTTGCGAGGATTGTGGGACACACTTGCACTTCGAGGTGACATCTGACCCGTTACCATTTGACTTCTTTTTTTCAACGATGCTTTAGTATGAGGGGATGCGGTTTAGTCGTCGTTAAAATATCGGTAAATGTAGATCCATATGCAATTAGCTGATATGGCTTGGCACTTTCGAATTCTGATTTTTCATTCCGTTCATCAGACGGAAGAGAATAAACGGATATTCAGTGCTTCTCCGAATATTCAATAAACAAGCAACATAATAAAGCGATGTCTTCGCTTTCTTGCTGTGTAAACACCGAGCGTTTGTGCACATTATTTTTCGAGCTGTTAGCCAGCAGATTGACATCAAATGTGGAACCGGTATTTTTCTGTCACTATGCTTGTTTTCATCGCGCATGGGAATGAAGGGGTCCGAGGCTTGAGGGGAGGGGGTGGATTTAGAGGAGAGGCTACATTGAAATCTGGCTAGCTGTTCCAAGATTGCAAACTATAGCTTTAATGTAGCACCTACATAACAAACAAGTTTTAGTTCAACGGCAAGCTGTACCCGTGTGATAAAAACAAGCCCTCAGTTTTGACAATTGTCTCTCCTTTATCTGGATTTAAGGGCAAAACTAAATACTTGGATTCAGCAAAACCAGAGCAGATGGAGCTCAGAAACTTCAAGTTTACCTTTGCCATCTTCTCAAACAACTCTAACTTCATCGCAGGCAATGAAACAAATCCCCCACTGTCCGAGGGCCCTTACCAGACAGTGGAGGTGGTGATCATTATCCTGGCCGGAGGCTGCCTCAGTTTAGTGACGATTATTGGGAACATACTGGTCATTCTCGCAATCAAAATCAACAGGAACCTCCAGACAATTAACAATTACTTCATCTTCAGCCTGGCATGTGCAGACCTGATAACTGGGGTCAGCACCATGAACCTGTTTACAGTCTACCTTGTGGTTGGCTATTGGCCGTTGGGGCCAGTAGTCTGTGACATTTGGCTGATCCTTGACTATGTCGTCTGTTCTGCTTCTGTTATGAACCTCCTCATCATCAGTTTTGACCGTTACTTCTGCGTCACCAAGCCACTTAGTTACCCTGCAAGGAGGACCACCAGGATGGCGTTCATGATGATTGCAGCAGCTTGGGCCATTGCCTTTGCTGTGTGGTCCCCGGCAATTTTGTTTCCGCAGTTCATCATAGGTGAGCGCATTATAGAAGAGCACGAGTGCTATATCCAGTTCATGTCTGATGTAGCCTTCACCTTGGTCACCTCCTTTATTTGTACCTACTTGCCTGTTGCCATCATGACCTTCCTGTACTGGCGGATCTCCAGGGCCAGCAAGAGCCGTGTGAAGATGGGCGAGCACAAGCTAAAACAGGATAACCAGTCCAGCACCAAAGCAGGAAACCACATTACCATGCCCTGTGGTGACGACAATGTGAAAACCCATTACACTGAGAGGAGCCAGAATGGCGGAACAGGTGGGGTCGACGAGGAGGAGCCAAGTGCACCAGTACATCCTGAGAGAAATAAAATAGCAGAGACCCCTGCAGGTTACGAGGAAAACCCCACAGCCTAAATGCTACAACGCCAAAACAGAGAAATGAAATTGCTAAAGCCCCTGCAGGTTATGAGGGAAACCGCACAGCCCGTGGACCAAAGGGTACTCTGGGAAAGCAGCACCCCAAGAAAAAGACACCGCCATCGCGTGAGTCAAAGGTCACACGCATGATAATGGCTATTCTTATCGCTTTCGTAGTCACATGGACACCTTATCACATGTTGGCGTTCATCAACACCTTCTGTTCAACCTGCATTCCTGCCCCCATGTGGACTGTCAGCTACTGGTTGTGCTACATCAACAGCACCATCAATCCAGTTTGCTATGCTCTCTGCAACGTCACCTTCAAGAAGACCTTCAGACAACTCCTGCTCTGCCAGTACAAGGACATTCGCTTGAGCAGATAGAGATGTCATTATTTTGGTTTCTGCTGGTGCTACTTTCTGTCATTTCTTTACAGAAGAAATATAACCTCTTGCTTCACCTTAAGCAATGGCAGGTACAAGCTCAAGAAGTAGAACTACAGAAATGCTAAATATAAATTTAGTGTCAAATTCCACAGATTTCTATGCCTGTAAACTTGATTAGAATTCGAGAGCATTTACTGCAGAACTGACTCACTTAAATTCTACACCCATTCGCAAGATCAGATATTGCAGCAAGTTATTGCACTTCATATTTTCATCCAATTAAAACAATGTATTACTACAACCCCAATTCTGAAATAGTTGGGACAAAGTGTAAATCTTGAATAAAATCAAAACGCAATGACTTTCAAATCACACCAGCCAGTATTTTATTCACAATAGAACAGAGATAACATAGCAAATGTTGAAAGTTGAAACTGAGAAATGTTTATAATTTCATCCACGAAATGAGCTCATTTCAAATTTGATGGCTGCTACACGTCTCAAAAAAATTGGGACAGGGGCTTGTTTACCATGGTGTAGCATCCCCTCTTCTTTTTAACACAGAGTGGAGGTGTCTGGGCATTGAGGAGATAAGTTTCTTGAGTTCAGTCATTGGAATTTGATCCCAACTCTTGTTTTATTCAGGCTTCCAGCTGCTGGAGAGGTTTGGGTCTCCTTTGACAGACTTTTCTTTTAATTATGCACCAAATGTTCTCACTCCGTGAAAGATCAGGACTGCAGGCAGGCCAGTTCAGCACATAGATTCTTCTGCTACGAAGCCATGCTGTTGTAATAGCTGCAGTATGTGGTTTTGTATTGTCCTGCTGAAATACACAAGGCCTTCCTTGGAATAGATGTTGTCTAGAGGGGAGCATAACCTTTATATACATTTCAGCATTCATGTTGCTTTTTAAAACATGCAAGTATCCCACACCATATGCACTAATGCATCCCCAGACCATCAGAGATCCTGCCTTTTGAACTGAACACTGATAACAGGAGGGGTGGTCTTTCTCCTCTTTAGTCCAGAGGACATGACACCCATGATTTCCAACAAGAATGACAAATTTGGACTCGTCCGTCCATTCTAGTCTATTTTAAATGAGCCTTGGCCCAGAGAACATGGCGGCGCTTCTGGATCATGCTCAACAATGGCTTTCTTTTTGCATGATAGAGATTTAGGTCGAATCTGTGGATGGCACGGCGGACTGTGTTTACAGACAGTGGTTTCTTGAAGTATTCCTGGGCCCATTTAGTAATGTCAATGACAGAATCATGTCGGAATCTTTTGATGATGTTATGCACTGTTGATGATCTTCAAAGCCTTTGCAATTTGATGTTGAGGAACATTGCTTTTTAAAGTATTCCACAATTTTTTTTACGCAAGCCTTCACAAGTTGGAGAGCCTCTGGCCATCTTTACTTCTGAGAGACCCAGGTTCTCCAAGACATCCCTTTTATAGCCAATCATTTTACACCCCTGATGCCAGTTAACTTAACCCCTTTGTGCAGAAGCCAAATTTGGCTATTTTTGGGTTACCCACTTTAATGCTGTATAATTCAAGATTAAAGCTTCATAAAGAGGAAAAATGTGGCTCAATTCTGAAAAGACACTTACAGCATTTAGAATTACATAGTATTTCAGTTAATTTTCATGATTATGGTAGAGAAAATGAGCTGCAAACATAAAAAATCTTCATGAGAATTCACCATTGAAATTGCAAAAAAAATAATTCTGAGGATTGACAAACTGCTGGGGCTTAAAACTATACATTTCTGGGATCATAAACTCCTTGACCACAAGTACAATTCATCTTCAACATTACATTCTAGATTACCTACATGCTTTTAGCCAAATTATACAGCTATCCAAGTGTCTCCCCGAAGTCTCAAAATGAAGTCCAGTCAAATCATAAAAAAATCATGTATATAACACAAATAAAGTTTTAAGGCATGAAATTTAATATGAACAAATGATTTTCTGGTTGAGTTTAGTATGAATTTATCAATCTCAGTGCAGTTGAATATCAATGGTCACCAGTAACCACTCCAAAACACAAAACATGCCTTTTCTCCATAATAAAGTTTAGAGTTTTGTCCATTTTACTTTAAAGTGCCAGCACAAACACGCATTAAATAAACTTCTTATTAAACGGTTAGAACATTCACCCTGTAATGGAAGCTACCAGTCCCCTCTTCTAAGCTCACAAACTCATTTCAACACTTATAAGGAACAAGTGCAACTCACTAACTCAGTAATATCTGAATTCTGAAATATACCTTATTTTAACAGATCGGACACTCCACTTTCAGGGAACAATCCATTGCCTCCCTGGATTCAAAAGAAACGTGCAATGAACGTACCAGGGGGTCCACCCAAATGCACGGGCAGTTCGCGTTTTAAACAGGAAAAAAAACCTCGACATTCGACTTTGTTGAGTACGTATACATTCCAAAAACAACAACAACAACAACAAATAACAAAGTAGCAGCCTCACCTTTCTCATGAATCCCTTCTCCAGAGACCGATCCGATAGCAGGAACCCTCCGGTCCTGTTTCATTCTAAATAATTCCAATTGACCATATCCTTATCTCATTTAAATCCTGTAAATGTAACTGGACACTTCAAGGCCAGTTTTGCGAACGCGTTTTCTATAAATCGCGTCTATTTTAACCGCGTAATGTGCATAACGTAGACAGGATACAACCGAACATGCTGATACGCATAGGTTTGTATGCTCTGTGTTTGTCCAATCAATGTGTTTCACTTACTCTAAAATGTTTAAACAGTCGGGATTTGGATAAGAAACGAGCCAATCAATACATTTTTACCGGGTTAGCTTTGCGAGGGTATGAAGTGCAACTATACAATTACGCAGAAAACCCTGAGTGTATGGTTGAGTGATTGGCTATCAACGCCAGTACTCGGGTGGATATAAAGAAGCGCTGGATTTGTCAATGAATGGATCTGCGCGTAAATCCACGGTAGGAAACTACGATTTTTTTTGTACGTGACGACAGTAATTAAAAGTAGAATGTGAGAGAATCAATACCATGTCGATTTTTTTGCCTCAGAAAACTGATTTTTCTGAACCATTACTTGGAATACTGCTGGCTCACTGTGGCTTATCTGGTTGCTACAGAGGATAGCGATTTTTTCTGTGTCAAGATATCGTTTTTTTAAACTGCTGGATCGATACTATAGGCAAGGATACTGACCAGTCTGCACATCAGGCTTAGCTGAGGAGTTAAATTCATGCAGCTCTTGAAAAAAAGGGCGTGGAGTGAACTTCCCCATATTCAGAACCGCGTTCGAGGTCTGCTTGCTTGTGAACATTCAATAACTGATCCGGGGGTGCCATTTAGTGATCGAGTACAGTAACAGCGTACTTCCAGTTTGCAGGTCTATAGATGCGGGCGTCTACATCTGCAGAAAGGGGTTAATTACTTGCTAAATGTTCTTTCAGCTGATTCTCTTATATATTAATTGCTTTTTCAGCCCTTTTTTGCCTGTGTCCCAATAGTTTGGAGACCTGCTGCAGCCAGAAAATTTGAAATAAGTTCATTTTGTGGATAAAAATGTAAAATGTCTCAGTTTCAACACCTGAAATATTATCTGTGTTCTATTGTAAATAACATATTGGCTCATGTGATCTGAAGGTCATTGCATTTTGATTTTAATCACAATTGACACTTCATCCTAACTATTTTGGAATTGGGGTTGTAAATGTGCAGTGCCACCCATAAGTTTGCAACAACCTAGAAATGTTTATTTTCTTATGAGACTAATATTTTTCAATCAGAACTTATGGAAAGATTTTATTGTGACACTTGATTACAACTTCTTTTGGAGACACAAGTTTTCAAATTCAGATTTTTCACACGACTGCAAACTTCCATTTTTAGCAGCAAGTCCTCCACAGTACAAAACATTACACGGGTCACCCCATTCTTTGAGATACATTCAGGAATTCTGGAGACAACAAACAACTTGTTCAGATATGAAATTGAAACTTTGCTTTAATATGTATTTCATCGAAATGTCCACTCAAACGATTTTAAGTTTCACTTTCTTTCACCAATCTTGAATAAGGAATGCTATTATAAAAATAATAAAATGTCATGGTTTGGCGGTATTGAGAGCTTTCTTTGTTGCTCTCCTCTGGAACGATATCGTTTGCTCCCTGTCGGATTCCTGGGCCAGCTGGCAATAATTGGGGGCGTGGCCTGGACTCTGTTTAAGCTCCTATTTCGCCTCGCTCCTGTTGCTAGAGTGTCAGTGTTTCTTTTGCGCTCTAAGGTCTCTAGGGAGATTATTGACAGGGACTGGGCTACATAACAGGTTTAGTGTTTGTAAGTAAGGGAATCTTAGGTTTTTTTCCCTTTTCTTTTGTTTTCCTCGAGCTCGCCTGTTTTCTACCACGGACGGCGTCAGGTCCGTTAGTAGCGCAAGTCTCATTATTTCTATCTGTTTTTAGTCTCTCAGCACGCTGTGGGTTTTGCCTTTTATTTCTGGCCGCTGCTCTTGGGGTCCACTTCCAGCATCCGTCACATAATAATAATAATAATAATAACTTCAGGGTATGCAGCCAGGAGATTTTGATAGCACTTTCACACCAGTGTAGGTATGAAAGGGACCGCAGAACTACATTTCCCATGCAGTCAACAGGAAGCGGAAACATCCTATACGGCACCACCCGCCTCCATGTCGTTTTCCTATAGGATGAGGCTAAAAGCAATAAGACGGGAAACAGAACTCTTAGAACTAGGGACCGCACCCAGTTCACTCTCTCTTCTTCTCACACTTCCAACGGAGGAGGTCACGCTCTCTCGTAGCACATCTTCTCTCAAGGGGAGCTACCCTCCCCCTCCAGGGAGAGCCAGACTCTTTTCAGGCATTGGAATTCACGCATTCTGTGAAATTTCATTTGGCCTATCTGCAGAGCGCTCACATCTCTGCGAACCTCCATTTAAGTTCAGGACTGCAGATCTCCTTAAACTAGCTTATGCCCGGGGATACTGCTAGTTGGACACGGAACAACTCCAAAAAGAACTTTTCCGAATCGGCAAGGACATTGCAACACAGCGGAGCTGCACGCATTCCTCAAGTGGACACAGGACTTCGAATCTGCGCACCCAGCAGGATATCCTTGCCAGAACTGCCATGCTCAACAAATCCAGAGAGGAATCCCAAGCTAGGAACTTTTATATTTAATGATGTTAAATAGCCACTGATTGTTTGTCTTTACATGCATAATCTTTTTTTCTGGTGTCACGACTTCGTGGCTCAAAGCAGCTGTGACATTAAATGGGAGACCACGCAATAGCTAAAGGTTCAGTGAAAAATATATTTATTTTAGCATTAAAAAGATGAAGTCCCCAGGTTGTATGCAAAAAGGACAAGGTAATACAAGGTTTGTCTCGAGGTAATCAAACAATAGGTTTAAAACGCAGCATGTGTAAGGAGCGGCTGACAACGAGCTGGAACGCAGAGAAAGCTCTCCCCAACGGAGTAGCCAAGAAGCAATTGGGAGCAGCGAGTCGAGAGGCGAGAGGATCCATTAACCAGAGAGGTCTTTATAGGGACACCCATTACTCCAGCGCCAATGGGCAAACTCCATGCTCTGCAGCTTAAAGCATGCAAAGAACAAAGGGGGCGGAGCCCCAACAGGCATTAGCAGAATTATACCACTGGGAGTGGCCAGCAGGGCCTTAACACTGGCTAACTTTCTAATGCTGCAATTTAACTAACACGCATGCTGTAGAATGGATGATAACTCAATTAGTAATACAAATTGCGTATGAGCTGAAGCAAACTCTTCTCACAATTCGTTGTGTTATGGCTCCAATTTGTTATGACATTTACGACAACAAGGGATGACAGACAAAATTTTAAAACTTAACAGATTCAATTCAACCAAAGCACTGAACTAATTTACAATCTAATCTACTTACCAAGATTAATAATATACACGAAAAAAAATATACAGCCCCTTGAGATGGGGTTGCTTGGTGATGTTCCGGGTGAGGAAAATGCTCCAACACAGGCAAAAATCCACTAAAAAAAACTTCACAGGTCTTAAACAGAGTGACAGGTCTGGTCAAATGTATCCTTCTCCTTGCAATCTCTCCTACTACTTTACTCTCTCAATTTTCCTCATTATATACTCTTTTGCAGACCCCTCCCACCTTTTAGACTTTTTTTTTTAATTCTCTGGGACTTTCCATCTCAGACATGCCCAGGTCATGCCCAAACCTAGCTCCAGTCTGGGCTTATTTAAAAAAAAGGTCAATACTGCCATCTAGTGGCTTCTTTTCACATTACAAAGCAAACCGCACCGGGGTTTCCAAGCCAACCAAGACCCACGTTTTCAGGGGGACCAGAGTTCTCTTGTTTGGTCCGCACCAGAGTTCAGATGAGCATTCACACCTGCCCAAATGAGGCAAAACAACCGAGGAAACAACCTCTGGTTCGCTTAAAGCAGACCGAACAGCTCCAGTGTGAAAGCACCTTGAAAACGCGTCACCATGATACAGGCACACACCTAAAAAGTGACACAAAAGGCTACAAACTTCTTAAGGAGGACTAGGCACTGCCCCCGTAGTCTTACACACTGCACACAACAGGCAACCACTGCTCACTGATAATGATAAGAATCAATGGCAATGGCAAGTGGACACACACTGGGTTTAAAGTGCGCGAAAGTCTGGAATAAGATTCTGAAACAAGACCTGTGTCATTTTGTAGGTCTTAGTGAACAGATAAAGAAAATGCAAAAATGAAAAAAATCTGTTTGGAATTTGGGAGAAAATCCATTTTTTATGCGGCAGTCATGTTGAATTGCAAAATCCTAAGAAAGGGGTTAATAATTGCAAGCCATCATGTTTTTTTCGATAGTTTGACTTTAGATAATCATACCACAGGGTCAGATTGGTGAAAATACAAAATGGTTACCATGGTAACCAAATTTATTGTCAAAAATATGAAAATATTAAATCCCTGAATATAACCCGTCATGTTGCTCAAAATGTTGGTCAGCTTTAGTCCAATAGTCCAAAACTCTCCTTTTGTGTGGTAGGAACAATTGGCAGCTGATGACATCATGTATGACAGGCCTTTTCATTCATTACCTCAGCTGGAGTGGAAGTAATGCCCATGTCGTTTTCATCATTATTCCTACGTGGGAGTTAATGCAGCTTAAAGGTTGCATAACCTTACATTCATAAAAGCCAGAGTGTGTGGAAGATGGGCCTTTCCATGACTGACGTCCTACCATTATCGATCACAGCGAAGCTCGCTCAAGAGTCTGTTTGCTTTGCTTTCGTAAAGGGAGTTTCTCCATCGTGGGTGAAGTTCACCTCATCAAAACAATTCAGGATAACATAATATCTCAGTATGACGTACATGACCACCGTTTACCAACATCACTTTGTGACACTTGTAAAACAAAGGTTTATAAGATGAGGCAAGGTAATCTTGACCAAAAATTCAACTTTCTGTACCAACTGGAAAAAGTAATTGTAGGCCAGCATTGGATCAGCCCCAGAGTTCAGTCTTGTGACTGTTTGATTTGCCAAGTGGCGAAAGCCAATGGATTCAAGTCCAAGCAGATACAAGGTTGCCTCAGAAGAGCCGTCCAGCCACACCCTTCGCAAATGCATTTGCAGCAAAGGGAAAGATGGTTACTTCCTGCTTCAGACAAAGCCTAAACAGTGGATGGGAAGACCATGTTGCCGACATCTGCGAGGCCTATGCGAAACTTGGCATCTCCATCACACCCAAATTCCACGTCATCAGAGACCATTTGTATGAGTTCCTTAAGTGCCACGGTTGTGGATTGGCTAGATATTCTGAGCAAGCTTTCGAAGCAGTTCACGCTGACTTCTCAACATTCTGGCATCAGATAAAGGATAGCAGCAACAAACTATTTGGTTTGTGCTTAAAGCAAGCCATCAAGGAGTACAATAGTGCACATGTCTAAGCATTACAGCTGCTAGATATAACATTTTTGCCACGTGAGGGTTAAAGAAAGGAGATGGACAACTATCACTATTTTTCTGATTCTTTTGATCGACAACCCAGCAGAGGAGACTTTCAGAAATAAATCACCAAAGCGCAGAAGTTTTTTAACCCTTTAATGTCAATTTGAAAATTCCAAGTTGGATTTCAATTTCAAGTGGCTTTTCTCCAAAAATTCCCAACAGATTTTTTTTTATTTCTGCTCACTAAGACCTACAAAATGACACAGGTCTTGTTTCAGTATCTTTTTTTCAGACTTTCAAGTACTTTAAACCCAGAGTGGGAATTTAAAGTAACATAAAAATATATGCAAAAATTAAGCAATATCACACGAGAGGGAGGCCTGCGGCCTCGTGGCTACGACCACATCACAGTTGTGATGATATCCAGCAACAACATCACACATTACAGTGTGATATTGCTTTTATACAACAGTTCTACAAATGCCACATATTAGTTGATGGCAATAAGCAACAACAGATGATGACTTATTTGTTTATTTAATAAGTTATGTGTCTTAATGTAATTAAGGTAACTAAAACACTCGTGAGCGAAGTCATTTCCCTGTTATATGTCCTGATGATGTTGCACTCCATCATCAGCTCAAGGCTGTTGTGTAAATAAAAATAAAATTCATGTTATGTAAAATCAATAATACCACTTACAAAGTTGTTACCTCATCGAAATCAATGTGTAAAATTTTTGTCTATTCTGTTAATTATTCCAGGCTATTGGGCTGAACATTTGGAGGCCGTCTTTCCAAGATTTATGTTCACTGGAACATACCATTGTCAGCCAATCCTGAGAACAGGTGTTGTGAGCATAATATCTGTGGCGCAGGAGTGCTGACAAATCACCTGGTAATTTTCCAAGTAGTCTTTTGTCAAAGAATAAAAAAAAGGCAGATCTTGCCGGTCACAAAGGGAGGGCCTGTCCACCCTCTGATACAACACACAATTATTGGTGCCATATGGGTCATCAGAAATAAATCTGAGAGCAGCTTGATGGGCATAAATGGATATTGAAGGTTTAAGGTTTAGGGTTAAAGATGGCTACACACAGCACAAAAGGCCACATGCTGCACACAGAGGGTTTAAACTGCACACAGAGAGTGACACACTGCACGCAGAGACCTACACAAAACAAATAGAGGGTTACACACTGCAAACAGTGCATTACATACCACACAGGAAAATTCATACACAGCACACTGAGGGTTCCACACTGCACAGGATTATATATGCAGCACTGTAGGCCAACTACAAGGAGGGCTACACACTGCACACGAAAGGATATACCTATACACGGCACATTGAGTTTCACATACAGCGCCCTCCATAATCATTGGCACCCCTGGTTAACATGTGTTCTTTAGCTTCTAATAAACTCAGTTTTTTTTCTAAATAATATAGGACCACAATGAAAAAGAGGAAAATCCAACCTTTAATTCAAGTGCATTTATTCTGTGGGAAAAAAATCCCATATTAAGAAATAATTCTTTTACATCAAATCATGTGTGCCATAATTATTAGCACCCTTGATGTTAATACTTTGTACAACCCCCTTTTGCCAACAAAACAGCACCTAATCTCCTATAATGTTTCAGAAGATGGGAGAATACAGAAAGAAGGATCTTCGACCATTCCTCTTTGCACAATCTCTCTAAATCATCCAGCGACCTGGGTCCTCTCCTCTGCACTCTCCTCTTCAGCTCACTCCACAGGTTTTCAATGGGGTTGAGGTCTGGGTACTGAATTGGCCACGGGAGGAGCTTGATTCTGTGTCTGGTGAACCATTTCTGTGTAGTTTTTCCCACATGTTTTGGGTCATTATCTTGCTGAAAGACCCAGTGACGACCCATCTTCAGCTTTCAGGCAGAAGCCACCAGATTTTGATTTAAAATGTCCTGGTATTTCATAGCTTTCATGATGCCATGCACCCTAACAAGGTACCCAGGGCCCCTGGAAGAGAAACAGGCCCACAACATCACCGATCCTCCCCCATACTTCACAGAGGGCATGAGGTGCTTTTCTGCATACTCATCTTTTGTGTTCCACCAGACCCACTTAGAGTGTTTGTCACCAAAAAGCTCTATCTTGGTCTCATCTGACCAAAGCACATGGTCCCAGTTGAAGTCCCAGTACCGCTTAGCGAACTCCAGATGTTTGCGTTTATGATTGTTAGTGAGAAAAGGCTTTTTCTGTGCATGCCTCCCAAACAGCTTGTTGGCATGTACATAGCGCCTGATGGTTGTTTTGGAGACTTTGTGACCTCAAGATGCTACCATTTGTTGCAATTCTTTAACAGTGAGCTTTGGAGAACTTTTTATTTTTCTTACGATCCTCCTCACTGTGCGTGGTGGCAAAATAACCTTGCGTCCTCGTCCAGGCTTGTTTACCACTGTTCCAGTTGTTTTAAACTTCTTAATGATTCCCCTGAGAGTAGATATGGGCAGGTGCAGGCGAGTGGCTATTTTCTTGTCGCCATTTCCTGGCTTGTGAAGGTCGACACACATCTGCCTCACTTGAATGGTGTGTTCCCTTGTCTTTCCTATGTTGAAGAGTGGATAAGAGAAATGGCCTCTGTTTCACGTCATATTTATACCTCAGGGAAACAGTGATGAATTACAAATTAAATGTTCCTAGATACTCTGATCAACTTTGTAAAATGACAGAAATACTTCAATTACATTTATTTAATAGGAATTGTTAGGGGTGCCAATAATTGCAGAACAGATGATTTTATGAAAAATAATTATTTCTTAGTCAGGGATTTTTTTTTCCCTTAAAATTCACTTGAGTTGAGGGTTACATTTTTCTACCATTTTCAGTGTGAGAGTATGCTTCTGCAATAGAAATTAAATTTATTTTATGGCTTTTAACACATCTTAACCAGGGGTGCCAATAATTATGGAGGGTACTGTATTGATAAGAGTATGCAACTGACTACGCACAGACACTGCACATAGAGAGATATACACTCCACAAAAAGTGTTAAACACTGAAAACTGGAAAAACTGGAAAAGTGGAATCCTAAGAAACAACCTTGTTTTTGAACATGAGACAGATAAACAGGTGAATATACAATGGATGATTTGATTATGTCAGTGTATAAAGTGAGCAGTCACAAAAGGCACGGTTGTTTAACAGTGAGATGGTATGAGGTTCGACACTTTGCTAAAAGCTGTGTGAGTGCATTTCGAAAATCTCTGAAGCTTTTTGACAATGTGCAATTGCACAAAATTTAGCAATCTTGCAATTGACAGTTCAAAAAATATTGAAAAGATTCTAAGAATCTGGAGAAACTAGACCGCCCTGTTTGCATAAAATATCGGATGCTCATGACCTTCAAGCTCTCAGACAGCACCGCATTAAATGAGATGCTTCTGCAACATCTGTAATGCGTACACAACCATGTTCTTGTCATAGGCTGTCTTTAGGGCATACTCCCGGAGGCAAATAAAATAACCAGTGTTCGGCGCATAGACTGCGTAAAAAGATTGACGAAGCAACCGTGACGTCACCCATTGGTTTCAGCATACCATTGAGGAAGCCTCGATTTTGGCTATTTGAATTGTGTCATTTTGTCATTTTGAAACTGGATGTGATTCCTATTGGACGAGAACGTGAACTGAATATCCCGGGAGATGCGAGGGGTGGATCTACGGGTGGACCTTACCGTATCAGACAAGGACCAGAGGACAGCCACTCCTAAAATCATACACTGGCTTTATCCTTTAGTCTAGTCTAATTGGGACCCTAATTTACAAAAATGAATATCATGATATATTGAAGGAGACTTGAAACTTGCGATAGATACAATAAAGTAATGTGGAAAATCATGACTTAAATTATAAATCTGGTGAGAAAGTAGGGCCGTTTTCTCATAGACTTTTAAAGGATTGAACTTCTTTCAGCAACCACCGACGTCGCCATCTGCTGGCCATTAAATAGAATGCAAAGTTTGGAAATTTCCGCATAGGCCTCAGTTTTCAGACCTGAGTGCTGCGTCCATCTTTTTATAAAGTCTATGGTTCTGCTGAATGGTACAGTTTCCTATCTACCGTCTTTACTCTAATTTAGGAGACAAAAAAAATTATTATTATTTCATTTGGCGCTTAAGTAGAAATCTAAACAAAAACTACCGTCTTTACTCTAATTTAGATACCCCTCCAATTTAAGTGCCAATTGTGATGATAGTTTTGTTTAGATTCCTATTTAAGCGCCAGATGAAAAAATATAAATTTTATGTGGCTCCTAAATTAGAGTAAAGACGGTAATAACGCACACAAGTGCTGGTCTCCAGTCCCTAACACAGCCCATGTCCTGAGAAGCAGGAACAGGACACAGCAGGAAAAAGATCACTCCTTACACTCTAGTCTTCGTTTTAGAAACATACTAATCATACTCTAGTAAATTAAAATAATACTATAATTAAATTAATGATACAGTAAGCATGTATAATTATAGGAATATTAACTCAATGTATAAATGCTGCATACATGATGAGATTGATAACACTATGATATTGTGAATAACTGGACAATAACTAACTCCTATTGTTTACTAATTGATTAATGATGTCATCCCCAATTGATTGATTGATTGGTGATGTCATTTCCTCTTCACCATCGCAACTTTTATAGTAGCAATGTTTAAAAGCCAGCTTGCGTCATGGCCTGGGGCAGGGGCCTCAAACTCTTTTGATGGGCTGCAGGTTTTCGGACAGAAGCACACCTGATACAACCTATTTAATCAACTGATCGCAGCCTGCACCAGTGGCGGCTCGTGAGCTGCCAATAGGGGACGCTCAAACCCATCCCTTAAAACTGATTGGTCATGACCTGTTTTCAATCATTCATTTAAATTACCATTACAGAAACTCCGAAAACTAATAACACATACCTGTCAACTCTCTTGCATTCGGTGTGAGTTTTAGTGGCATATTTACGTTCTCCTGCTGTAGTCAGCAGTTATTCAATCAATCCGTATGTAAGAGATTCTCGCGCGGAATTGAAGTCCTTGTGCATGGAGGTTTATCAGTTTCACATGCGCTACTCCAGACTTATCACATTTTTCTTTACTCCGGGGATGGAAGCAATGCATGTGTTTCATTATCGTTTAAATTGTTTAATTGAAATAAGATCATTTGAAACGTCTTTATGCAATCTCTTACGTACGCGTTGATTGAATAATTGCTGACTACAGCGGGGAAACGTAAATATGCCCCTAAAACTCATGCCAAATGCGTAAGAGTTGACAGGTGCGCGCTATGAATGAAAACTGACCATGCCTGATAATGTTGAGAGTTTTCGGAGTTTCTATAATGAGAATTTAAATGCATGATTGAAAACAGGTCATGACCATTCATTATTTTTAAGGGATGACTTGAGCTTCCCCCATCGCCAGTTCATCAGCTGCCACTGGCCTGCACAATTGATTAGTTGTGTCCGTTGTGCTTCTGCTAAATCGGACTGAAAACCTTCAGCCCCTCGGCCCTTAATGGACCAGCTTGACATTCCTGCTCAGGGGTGTCTTGGTGAATGCAGTATGAGCAGCTGTCAGCAAAACTGAGAAGGACGCAGGAGGATTTTGGAACAATATATCTGACTTTCAGATGTTGTTTCCGTCAGGGAGGCCCCTGTTTGTTCCCGATAATGATAAGCCTCACATGGCCTGCATTTAAACAGAGTGACTTCGTTGTCACAGAGAGCGGGTATTGCCCGCAGCCTCAGAGCACCTGTTCTCCTCAAATTTGACAGAAACTAAGTTCAAAATGGCTTCTGTAGGGGCAAAATTTAAAATCACAGGCACCCATTTTTCACCCTTGATTTAACATCCACTGTGTAATGCACAAATTAGATTGGATCATCCTTGCTCCTCAAAATTGACAAAAACCAAGAGTTAAGGCATTGGTACCCGGATGCTCAAATATCAGACGAGGGTCTCAGCATAATGTCCCTGACAGGCAGTTTGGATAGCAGGGGCATACAAAGTGGGTATGGAGTATATAATTAGTAAACAAACAGTATACCTACACTCTCAGAAATAGGGGTACAGTAGGAGTCCATTTCTGTTCCCCAAGGTATTATGTACCCTTTAGCGCTAATTATAGGACTTCAAGGTACCCGAGTAAACCTTTTTACGGTCTAAAGAGTACTTTTAATGTTCCAAAACAAATAAAAACCCACTTCTAAGGTACAACAGCAGTACCTTTGAGGGTACTGCCCCAGTGACAAGCCTTGGTACATAATACCTTGGGGAACAGAAATGGACCCCTGCTGTACCCCTATTTCTGAGAGTGTATAATAAGTTTATTATACTTCTAGAATACATTCATAAGCTAAAAAGTGGATACTCGGCAAGACAGCACAATGGGTGGGGCAACGGTCTGACAGCTAGAAGGTACAGGGACTGTCTGTGAGGAGCTGACATGCTCTGCAACTCCCCCGTACAAATGAGCATCTGGGGAATTGTGTGTGCTTTCATTCCTTTGTGTGATGATCAGAGTACAACTGATGACACAATATAGGTGTTAATATGATGAAAATATAAAGTACATCTAAAAGTTTGCTTGCAGTATACATCAACATATACTTTCATACACTAAACTATGGGCTAATATTGCATAATTAATGACCTTACAGTAATTCCCCATTTTTACATGCAGAAAAGATATGCATGCAGCTTCATCAATGGAAAATTAAAAACAAAGTCACATCGTCTTTTTATTGAACTCTTACTACACGTACACTTAAAAGTGTACATTGCAGTACACTTTATCACTGTAAACTTCAGTACAAAGCTTGGAGGTTGTACTCATAAAAGTACACGACACGTAGCCCGCATAGATGAGAATATACGTATTGAGGCCTGTTATATAACTTGGGAAACAGTCAAACTTAGATTAGGCAACATAATAACTTTTACTTTAAAAAAAAAAGCGGATTAAATGACCATTACTTTAAAAATGTGTTTGTTTTTTTTTTAACTAAAGCAATATGCTTTTTGTGCGGCACATGACCGAGCCCAGTGGAAGTGGGCAACTTACAGGCAGACTTGTGCCGTGTTTCCAGGTGACGCTGGCAGAGTAGTCAGATTTCTGTTTCAACTCAAATATTAATAGGTAAAGGATTCCAGTGATGGCATATAATAATTCGCTATTTGATCTACTCCAGCATTAGATAATCAAAGCAAAACTGAGCCAACAATAAAAACGGATCGAAAATATCGCCTCTATTAGGCGATGGACCCGGAAGATAAGCCTCAGCAACATCCAAAAACTCAGATACAAAAGTGTAACAACGTAAATATGAATCGTTAAAATCCATCGAAATCATTTTTTTCTTATACCGACAAACCTCTGAATGGACACACACGCGCGCAAATGACAATTTTGATTTAAGGAAAAAAATAACATTCGGCGCCGCAGGCTGGTGAATTAAAATACAGTAAAAGGAATTATAACCGCATAAAATCAAAGAGATTTCAGGGTCTGGCCTTTTTCTTCTGAAATTGAAAAGATGAGCTCGTCCCAGCGTTTTGAACGCGCTGCGTTCAGCCGCTCTGGGAGCTGCAGTGTGGCCCCGACCCAGTGCGCACGGTGCCCTGATGGAGCAGCAGTCCGACTGGCACAGATCAACAACAGGAGCGCGTTCCATGCTCTTCCGACAGTTTCAGTCCATAACAAAATATCCATGTTAAGTGGTGCTAAAAAGTCGTGAAGCAAAAAAAAAAAAGATAAAAAAACTGCATGCGTCATGGAGACAGCAATAATTAACGCCTGTCCATGAGGCTCAGAGCAAGGCATGCGAGTAAATTCAATACATACACTCGCGTCCGCCGCAAATGCGAGAAAGCAATAGGTCCCCATTGATGATCGGTCGGATCCTCTTCGTGGCAGAGACGTGGGCCGGAAAGTTTAGGGCAAACGTCGCACAGCTTCCGCGCCACTTAGCCTCCGAAGACACCTTCATAACCTCAGCTGCATCAAAATCCTTCTACCCCGTCTCCCCCTGCGCCTATGGGTGATTTGGTGAAGTGAAGGGAAATTACAAACTGCCCACTATAGGCAGGAACAATAGTCGCTTAAAGGCGCCTTCACTCTGGACGAATAGGAAAATAACGCGCTTTCACACATAACGGGTAGCGCAGGACGAGGCGCATTTATCCGGCCAAAATTTGGCATGAACGTGCAAGAAACACAAAATGCAGAGACCCAAAGCCCCAGTCGTGAATCTCAAAAGTAGGCCTATTGCTCGTACACGAAGTCCGTCTTAAAGTCTAAATCAGGCAAAATAATGGTACACGGGAGAAGGAATTTACAGAAACACTGAAATAGCGTGACAAATCAAAATTTATCAAAGGTTAATATTGAGGAATGCTTGTAAAATTCCCTATTTGCGGAAAAAACCGAATTAAATAATAATCAGCAGGGGTCCACGTGAAAAAAGTCAGTGATGCGAACCTCAGTATACTTTATAACAATGAAAGAAGAAAATCAATTAAAGAACAACGGAGGTCAGTAGGCCTAGATGATGACAAGGTGGGGTGCTGCTTGGCTGCGTCAGTATTTTTCGTTAACTGCGGCTTAAGAAAAGCACACTTGCTCGCAGTAAACTCATGAGCAGATTTAAAGTTCACTTAACATTTTACAGCAGCTCAAGGCATGCAATGCGTGATTTTTAGAGTGGAAAGGTTTCTGGTTTGGAAATTGAAAGGGTCCCTGGCGTGCATTATTCGTGTGTGTTCACCGAGCTACATCGCTGTGATTGTCAAGCACACACCGTGACGTGGTTGTGCTCACGCAGGTGTTTTCCTAAAGATTTCACACCTGACGCAAAAATTTCTCGAGGTGAAATTATTTCAGCAAAATCCACGAGAGATTAAGATTTTGATTGAAGTGTGTCGTGAGGGACAGCCCACCTTGTTTTTTTTTTTTACCCCTTCTCTTCACCATCCTCTCAGTGTCCCCGTCCCGCACTCGCTCCCGACTCTCCTCCATGTCGCTCTCTCGCACTTTTTCTCTCCAGGCTGCAGTGATGCATATACTTCTCTCTCAGCGTCGCATTACTCCACACGTATGCCGTCAGACTCGCAGTGCGGAGTCGGAGACCGACTGAGGGCCGCGTACTCCCAAACGGAGGGTACCACAGGGCGAACCACTAAAGATCCTCGGGAACAGGTAATTAACTCGTAAAATACAACGCAGATGCGCGAAGTTTGTTCAATGCTGGCAAAACGTAGTAATGCTGATTAGGGGTGTCAACATCTACGCGTGTAAACGGTGACACGGATAACAAATCATAACCGTTTAGAAAAATCAATAACCGTGTACACGTCATTTTTTCCTCCTCCTCGTTCATTTTTCACCAATACATATAGTCGCCTATTTTCAGGGGTGATAATGTTGCTTGAAAGCTTCTGATCATAACATTAACTAACTATACACTTAAATGTTCCCACTAGCGCCTCCAGATGCATGGGGCGCAATGTTGCCTTGATATTCAAAAAAAAAAAAAAAACCCGCAGCCACAGCCAGTGTCGCGCCAATTCAAGAATAGGCTGTAGAGGACTTGAGAAGAGCGCAGCGCTCATCTTCTTCTCCATGTGCAAATGTCGTGCAGCTGAAAACAAAAACTGTTAATGGCTTGTTATTATAGCCAATATTTTTGCGTGTTGTTGCACGTTATATAATTGGTTGGTGTTCTGTCGGTTTTTCACGACCTTATCACACATCCTCGCGTCTAAAGAGGAGGAAGAAAACATTTTTTCCCGCCACTTTTAGTGAATAATTGTGAGAGTCCCCCTCTACTTTTTATACTTTGTGGATATAAAGGTGAAGTTTTTTCCTCTCACTTCAACTTACTTTGGCTTCTTTTTGAGTTGCTTTCTCTCGTCAATTCCACATAGGCTACTTTTACTATGAGACGTGGGCTATATTAAAATTCAGACGCAGCTCCCGTTGCGAGAGAGGGATGCAGTTTGCACTTCAAGTTTTAAAAAAAGTACAAAAGTGAGCAAGATTTAAAACAATGATTTAAAAAGGTTAACCCTTTTTCAGCTTTCACTAGTACGTTTTCTTATCTGTCAAAATCATAAAGGATTTTTTTTTAAACTCATTTTACCTTCCGTGGTTATATAGCGCAACTGCGATAGAAAAAGCTCATAAATCCCCGACTTGTAACCGGGTACACGTCGGTTAGAAGTCCCGTGTACACGTGTAGAAAAAATGGTAAAAGTTGACACCCCTAATTCAGATATACATAAAGTCAGTGCGGGTCACCAATGCCATCTGCTATGTCACGGCATTTTATGTACTACGTCCAACAGATGTAGGATCAAGTCAGGCAGTTCAGGACATCAAGTAAAACGGGACAAATACGGTTTTCCATCTTGGAAGCCTATCGCCGAACATTATGGCACCGTGCTGTCCTCTTCATGAAGCAATAATTTTTATTAAAAGTTTATTTTATCCCATGGGATAAAATGAACCCGCCTGGCCCATTTAGCTCCAACACTCATTTTTGATACGAAAAGCATACGGTAGAAACAAAATTAAGAAACAAGGGTTTTAAACAGCATGTACAATAGATTTATCAATATTTGAACTTCGAAACCTAATGACTTGCATGCATCTGCATAGGCAGGAAGACTGTTCAACAGCAGTTACAAGATTTATAAAAAATAAACTTTAATTAAAACTTAACTATTAACATGCAAATTGCATGGGCTGAAAGATTGTCCATATTCATGATGAAGCTGAAAGAAAAAAGCATACATGCAAATATCAATAAAGAAAGAATTTTAACTACAACCCAATTCTGAAATAGTTGGGACAAAGTGTAAATTGTGAATAAAATCAAAACGCAATGACTTTCAAATCACCCCAGCCAGTATTTTATTCATAATAGAACAGAGATAACATAGCAAATGTTGAAACTGAGACATTTTAATTCAATTCAATTCAATTTATTTTGTATAGCGCTTTTTACAGATACACTGTCACAAAGACGCTTTACAGTCAGAGATTTTACAATTTTATCCACAAAATGAGCTCATTTCAAATTTGATGGCTGCTACAGGTCTCAAAAAAGTTGGGACAGGGGCCTGTTTATCATGTTGTAGCATCCCCTCTTCTTTTTAACACAGAGTGGAGGCGTCTGGGCATTGAGGAGACAAGTTTCTTGAGTTTAACCTTTGGAATTTGATCCCACTCTTGTTAATACAGGCTTCCAGCTGCTGGAGAGTTTTGGGTCTCCTTTGACAGACTTTTCGTTTAATTATGCGCCAAATGTTCTCAATCAGTGAAAGATCAGGACTGCAGGCAGGCCAGTTCAGCACACAGACTCTTCTACTATGAAGTCATGCTGTTGCAATAGCTGCAGTTTGTGGTTTTGCATTGTCCTGCTGAAATACACAAGGCCTTCCCTGGAATAGGTGTAATCTTTTGGGGAGCATATGTTGCTCTCAAATCTTTATATACCTTTCAGCATTCATGGTGCTTTTTAAAACATGCAAGTGTCCCCCACCATATGCAGTAATACATCCCCGTACCATCAGAGATGCTGGCTTTTGAACTGAACGCTGATAACAGGAGGGGTGGTCTTTCACCTCTTTAGCCCGTACGACGTGACGCCCATGATTTCCAGCAAGAATTTCAAATTTGGACTCGTCTGACCACAGGACACTTTGCTACTTTGCTACAGTCAGTTTTAAATGAGCCTTGGCCCTCAGAACCTGGTGGCGCTTCTGGATCATGCTCAACAATGGCTTCCTTTTTGCATGATAGACTTTTGGCGGCATCAGTGGATGGCACGGCAGACTGCGTTTACTGACAGTGGTTTCTTGAAGTATTCTTGGGCCCATTTAGTAATGTCAATGACATAATCATGCCGGAGAGTGATGCAGTGGCATCTGAGGGCCCGAAGATCAGGGACACCCAGTAAAGGTATTCGGTCTTATCCCTTACACACAGAGATTTTTCCAGTTTCTTTGAATCTTTTCATGATGTTATGCACTGTCGATGATTAGACCTTCAAAGCCTTTGCAATTTGACCTTCAGGAACAATGTTTTTAATATTTTCCACAAATTTTTTAACGCAAGCCTTCACAGGTTGGAGAGCCTCTGGCCATCTTTACTTCTGAGAGACTCAGCCTCTCTAAGACATCCCTTTAATAGCTAATCATGTTACACAGCTGATGTCAGTTAACTTAATTACTTGCCAAATGTTCTTTCAGCTGATTATCTTATATATTAATTGCTTTTCAGCCCTTTTTTGCCTGTGACCCAACTTTGCTGAGACCTGTTGCAGCCAGAAAATTTGAAATAAGCAAATTTTGTGGATAAAAATGTAAAATGTCTCAGTTATCTACGTTCTATTGGAAATGACATATTGGCTCATGTGATCTGAAAGTTATTGCATTTCGATTTTATTCACAATTTATGCTTCATCCCAACTATTTCGGAGCTGGGGTGTATTAAAAAATACCACTCTGGCCATAACCTCAGCCTAGGCCTAGAATTATGTACCATATTTTTATTGTTGCAAACAACTCTCCAGTAGAAATCTAAAAATTTGAGATTTCAACATTTGAATAGTAATTGCAAGTGTTGTCCATACGCAATTTTTCATTGACACCTAATGTACCCAAATTGCTTGTAGGACTGGCGACTTAAGAGTCACTTGATATGTAGCCTGGGCTATTATCTTTATATGCATGTATCAGATATTTTAACTACCGTCACTGTGGGAGACCCTTGATTAGAAATATGGTCCTACCCTAGATCAACAGGGTTAAAACACTTCTTCTCACTGTCGCTCTGCATGCATTGTAGACACAGCTGTGCAACTTTGTGTAGTGACCATGGCGGCTGTGCTCTGTAATGCTACAGAAGCCCAACAGGTGGCAGCACCTCCCTCCCAGTTTTTGTCCCAGCTGTTCCATTATGCCTTTGGTACCATTATGTGCCACCTTCTGCTATAACGCCTAAAAATAGCCGTAAGATGCTGCAGTTCTTTAAGTGTTTGACTAACAATCAAAAAAATTTTATGAATACTCCACTTTTTATGGGAAAGAGTTTTAAGAGACTGTCTTTTTCTCCCTGAATACATTTAGTAAAATGGGACAAATAATTTCTCTAAAATGGGACTCCTTTTCCGAAGTGAAACCCGCATGTTTCTCGGATACCAGGTGCCATAACATAACGTAACTTTGCTGCGTCACCTGATCATATTACTCACAGTTTATTTTTATTCATTTACTGTTCTTTGCATTTTTGTCACATAAAATCTTTGATATGGTGCAATGAGTCCATGTTGACCCCTGTAGCCCCAAATTAGCTCCAATTGCTACGGACATGCAAGTGCACGCATGCAGGTGTCTGTGCATATCTAGCATAACTACACACGCAATGCAAGTATTTGTGCATGCATGCGCACTCGTGTGTCTCAAAGCTGTGGCGACGCCAGAGCTGACAATTTGGTGGGCACAGAGCATCCCTTTAAAACAATTATAAGTCCTGATTTGTTCTCAATAATTTTCTAAATTAACGATACATTCGCTCTGAAAACACTCCATACTATCACTGGTGTAGCTCGATCCTCCCGTTAAAGTAAGATGACAATCATTCATTTGGACCCGCTCTCAGGTGCATTTAAATCGGCGCGATTCAAAATTGCATGAAGGCGTTTCAAATGGTCGTATTTCATTTCAGCAACTTAAACCCTCATGAACGTTAGATTTCCTAATGAGCCGGAAATTGCAGAGTAGTTTGTCTTTCGTAAAGCACTGACCTATTTATAAGTAATTCAATATGTGATGCCTGTAACACATACCAAAGAAGAAAAAGGAAAAAGGGACAGTGTTTTGGAAAGACTGGGAAAGTTGCGGAATCTTTCGAAACAAAAACCTGTTTTTGAACATTGCATGGGAAACCGGTGAATAGACAATAATTTATTTCATAATGTTTGGGTTTTAAATGAGCAGTCACTGAAGATATGGCTGTTTTACAGCAAGACAGTCCGAGGTGTGCCACTTTGCTAAAGGCTGTATGAGGTGATTGTAAAATAGCTTAAAATATGCAATTACTTGAAATTCAGCCATCTCACAATTGACAGACCAAAATATAATGAAAAGATTCTGAGAATCTGGAGACACGAGAGCAGTCCATTTGCAATAAAAGTTGGACACGGATGACGTTTGAGCCCTCAGACAACACTGCATTAATTGACATGTTTCTGCAATGGACATAACCACATAGGCTTGTATATACTTCAGAAAACCAGTGTCAGAGGGCACAGCTCATTTTGGCATCATCAAATGCAAGGTAAGACTACAGGCAAAGCCATAACACCATCCAGAAGCACTGCCAACGTCTCTGGTCTTGAGCTCATCTGAAAAAGAATCGCTGGGAAGTAAGATGGAGAGCTGCAGTTTGGGTATTTCATCTTTCAAATTGTTTTCAGAAATGATAGATGTTTTGCTCTCAGGGCTGAAGAGGAGAGGGTCCATCCCTATTTCTTTCAGCGACATTTTCAAAAGCCAGCTTCGGTCATGGTCTCGGGTGCATTACAGCACTTGGAATGGGCAACTGTGAGCAAAACTGACAAACAGGCCACTGGAGCACTTTGGAACAATATATTTGACTTCCAGATGCCGTCTTGTTCAGGGATGCCCCTGTTTCTTCCAGATAATAGCAAACTACACACGGCACATAGTACGGCTTTGTTGTCACAAAGAGAGAGGTTATTGCCAGAAGTCTCTCAGCTGATTTCCCATTGAAACCATGTGGTGAGAAATGACATGTGAAATGCAAAAAAAGAAACCTTGAATGACTGACTGCCTGAACTGCTGTATTAAGCACAAATGGGAAAACGATGTTCCTCACTTGCTAACTTAACCTGCTGAAATATGAACTTCTTTGATATGTTTGTTATGTATGAGTATGTTATGTACAGCATTGTATATCATTTGTAAATGGAGATTTGTTACATGCTCTTTGGCTGCCTTGCTAGTCAGCTCTTTATTTTGTTCACCAGCACCCTCTGGTGGTGTGTCTGCAGCAAAACATCTGATGTAATATCATTTGTAATAGACTTGTGCTCTCTGGAAGCTTCTGACATCTTCCTGCCTGGAGGGGGCGGGATTTCCCAGGAATCCTGTAGATCTTTCCAGAATATTGCTAGTCTATATAAATGCTGTGATTTTGGTCCCCAAGAGCACAGCAGAGCAGAGGCAGAGTTACATTAGAGTGTTATTAGAGGGTGGAACAGTGGATTTTTTGTAGAGGTTTTTTTTATTCAGTGAAGAATAAATTTGTTTAAGTTTTCATTGCTGGTTTTCTTTGTTATGATTTTCAAGTCATAACATGTTTGGCAGCACTTTTGTACGTCCCAAAAGTACTATCAGATTTCTAGGAGATTTAAATGGGTAGCTCATTACCTGGCTAGCTCAAGAGCAATCAGCAAGCACAAGAGCAATCGCTGTCAGCTAGCTAGTTTGTGAAGATAGGGGGAAAACTGAATCGCAGCGATTAAGTATAAAAACGATGACAAACATTTCCCCTAACTGGCGTCAGCAGGGTGGGAAGACGGATAGCGTTTTATCTGAAGATGTAATACGCTATAGCATGCATGGAAAGATAATGCTGCTTTAACTAGCTATGGAATAACATGTCTCAGGCAGAACTGCCAGTTTGTTCTTTCGGGAAAAGAAGCTGCTGATCAATGGTGAAAGAGGTTGTGTGTGCGAGATGGCATTGAAAATGACAAATCAGGGCTGGAAGAGCTTCTCCAGTTGGCATCATAGGTAGCTAGCTGTACCTAAGCGATTGCTTTTAGAGCCACTAGCAAGCTAGCTAATGTCTCTGAGATCTACAAGCACACTTGGGTTGCAGTTGCACAACACTGCCGCAAAGCCTCGGATAAGTTCATGCATATTACAGCTAGCTCAGTAAATAGAATTGGGGAAAAAATCAAATCATATCGCTTTAATGTGATGATCATTTACAAATATTTTCCTTAGTTAACGTTAGATATCATACTAGCTGCTGAGGTGGCTACATCCACAGTGCAACGTAGCCTACCGCGTGATGACACACAATACATAGCAGCCTGGCCATCATGACATTATCAGTAAGCCTCCGTACAAGCGCTACTCAGAAGCTGATTGGTTGGAATGCAAATGAGGAACATGGTTTCCATTTGCACCCCTAATGAGTGATGTCCTAGCGGAAGACCCGCCTTGATTTTCATAAAATTTCATTTCATTCATGGCTCAGGAGGTAGAGCGGGCGGCCCAGGAATTAGAAGGTTCCTGGTTTGAATCCCCAGCTCCTCCAGAGAACGTGTCGAAGCAAGACACTGAACCCCACACTGCTCCTGATGTGCAGGGTGGCACCTTGCATGGCAGCCTCTGACATCAGAGTGAATGTGAGGCAAAGTTGTGAAGTGCTTTGAGGTCATATCATGTGACGAGACAGCGCTATATAAATACAGTCCATTTTACCATTTCATAGTGTCCCAAAAAGGGCGTAGTGACATGTATTTGAAAATACAATGAACTGGGAGACGCCGTTTCACTTGCGCATTTGAATATTGTCCCATGTATTGCAGCATAAGTCTTTGAAAATGAAATGTCAAATGTCGTCATCATTATTATGTCATTACTATTTACAAGTGATTAGAAAACATTTCATTATCATGTTAACCCTAAAAGAGCGTGATGACATGTAAATGTAAATGCAATAGGCTGGGGGTGCCGTTTTGCTTATTGTATTTTAATATTGTCCACTGTATTGCAGAGCATGACTTTGAAAGTGAAATGTCAAACAGCTTTCCATTATCATTTGAATATAGTCATAGATTTCCCATATGTCTATGTGAAAATGAAAGTGATAATTGGATTAATGCATTTTCAATTTAATATGGTCTCAAATAACTCAATCATCAGTGGAATATTATAATGCAATAGTGGGATTACATTTTCATTTGAATATTGTCCACTTTGGGCTTCTATACTGGACAGCTGGCAGGCCAGTCAATTACCCGCTTACTTTTACTACGATGCCATCCTGTTGTAACACATGCAGTATGTGGCTTCCCTGAAAAAGATGTCGCTTGGATGGTAGCATGTGTTGCTCCAAAACCTGCATGTACATTTCAGCATTAATGGTGCCTTCACAAATGTGCAAGTTACCCATGTCATTGGCACTAACACATCCCCATACCATCACAGATGCTGGCTTTTGAACTTTGTGCTGATAACAATATGGATGGTCTTTTCCTTTTAAGCCCGGAGGACATGATGTCCATGATTTCCAAAAACAATTTGAAATGTGGACTCGTCAGACCACAGCACACTTTTCCACTTTGCATTAGTCCATCTGAGATGAGCTCGGGCCCAAAGAAGCCGGCAGCTTTTCTGGGTGTTGTTGATATATGTCTTTCACTTTGTATGGTAGTTTTAACTCGTACTAGTAGATGTAGTGACGAACTGTGTGAACTGACAATAGTTTTCTTAAGTATTCCTGAGCCCACATTGTAATATCCATAATAGAATGATGTTGGTTTTTAACGCAGTGCCGCCTGAGGGACTGACGGTCACGGGCATTCAATGTTGTAGAGATTTCTCCGGATTCTCTGAGTCTTTTGATGATATTATGGACTGTAGATGATGAATTTTTAAAATTCCTTACAATTGCGTGCTGAGAAACATCGTAGTTAAACTATTGGACTATTTGCTCACGTATTTGTTCACAAAGCGGTGAACCTTGCCCCACTCTATCTGAGCATTTTGGGGATGCTGCTTTTATGCCTAATTATGACACTCACCGATGAACTTAAACAGGTGTTTTTTGAGCTTTTCTCAGCTTTCCCATTCTTTTATAGCCCCTGTCCCAGCTTTTTTGGAACATGTTGCTGGCATCAAATTCAAATTGAGCAAATATTTACTCAAAAACAATAAACTTTTTATGAGTTTGGACATTTAATATCATGTCATTGTAGAGTACTCAATTGAATATAGGTCGAAAAGGATTTGCAAATCATTGTATTGTTTTCATTTACGTTTTACTCAAAGTCCCAACTTAATTGAAATTGGGGTTTGTACAATATGTTTTCAAATTTACAATCATCGGGTCAGTTTTACAGATACAGGTGGAGCTTATTCCAAGACCACGTTGCATTATTAATGTAGCACCTACATATCAAACTAGTTTTAGTTCAGGGGCACGCTGTATCCATCTGATAAAAACAAGCCCTTGGTGTTGAAAAATTGTCTTTCCTTTATCAGGATTTAAGGGCAAAACTAGCAACTCGAGATTCAGCAAGACCAGAACAGATGGAGCTCAAAAACTTCAAGTTTACCTTTGCCATCTTCTCAAACAACTCCAACTTCACTGCAGGCAATGAGACAAATGCCCCACAGTCCGAGGGCCCTTACCAGACAGTGGAGGTGGTGATCATTATCCTGGCCGCAGGCTGCCTCAGTTTAGTGACGATTATTGGGAACATACTGGTCATTCTCGCAATCAAAATCAACAGAAACCTGCAAACCATAAACAATTACTTCATCTTCAGCCTGGCATGTGCAGACCTGATAACTGGGGTCAGCACGATGAACCTGTTTACAGTCTACCTTGTGGTTGGCTATTGGCCGTTGGGGCCAATAGTCTGTGACATATGGTTGATCCTGGACTATATGGTCGGTGCTGCCTCTTGTTTGAACCTCCTCGTCATCAGTTTTGACCGTTACTTCTGCATCACCAAGTCACTCAGCTACCCTCCAAGAAGGACCACCAGGATGGCGGTCATGATGATTGTAGCAGCTTGGGCAGTTTCCTTCGCCGTGTGGTCCCCGGCAATTTTGTTTCCGCAGTTCATCACAGGTGAGCGCATTGTGGAAGAGCATGAGTGCTATATCCAGTTCATGTCTGATGTAGCCTTCACCTTGATCACCTCCTGTATTTGTATCTACCTGCCTGTTGCCACCATGACCTTCCTGTACTGGCGGATCTCCCGAGCCAGCAAGAGCCGTGTGAAGACGGGCGAGCACAAGCTAAAAGAGGATAACCAGTCCCGCAACAAAGCAGGAAACCAAATTAACATGCCCTATAGTGATGACAATGTGAAAACCCATTGTGCTGAGAGGAGCCAGAATGGTGGAACAGGTGGAGTCGAGGAGGAGGAGCCAAGTGCACCAGTACATCCTGAGAGAGATGACATTGCTGAAGCCCCTGCAGGTTACGAAGGAAACCCCACAGCCCATGACCCAAACGGTACTCTGGAAAACCAGCGCCCCAAGAGGAAGACACAACCATCGCGTGAGTCAAAGGTTACCCGCATGATAATGGCTATTCTTATCGCTTTCGTGGTCGCATGGACACCTTATCACATGATGGCGTTCATCAACACTTTCTGTTCAACCTGCATTCCTGCCCCCATGTGGACTGTCAGCTACTGGTTGTGCTACATCAACAGCACCATCAATCCAGTCTGCTATGCTCTCTGCAACGTCACCTTCAAGAAGACCTTCAAACAACTCCTGCTCTGCCAGTACAAGGACATTCGCTTGGGCAAATAGAGATGTCATTATTTGGGTTTCTGCTGGTGCTACTTTCTGTCATTTCTTTACAGAAGAAATATATAAATTTAGTGTCAAATTGCACACATTTCTATGCCTGTAAACATGATTAGAATTTGGGAACATTTACCGCAGAACTGACTCACTAAAAGTCTACACCCAGGGGCACCGTATAAGGGGGAAAAGTTAGAACAATTCCAAGGGTCCCTGACTGACCAGGTCCCCAAAAAAATAGGTAAAAATTAAAATATGAATTTGCTATCTGGGTTGAGAATTTTTTTTTTTCCAAATATAGTCAGAAAATGTTCAAAAACATTTGTTTTTACTTGTTTTTGGCATTAAAAGTAAAAATTTCCACATTGACCAAAAACTAAACATCCATATTGACCGACCACCCCCCTGTATCTGCATGAAATGGTTTGGTCCTACCTATGGGCTCTCACCGGTGACGTGCTTAGTTGCAGTCAGTAGTAGTGATGGGATACTCGATTCCTTTAATTGACTCGAGTTTGTATGAGTCTCTCACTAAAGTGAATCGGGTTTGCGTGTCACTCGAGTCAGTCACCCAGAGTGTGCGCCACGGAATGTACAAATAAGTTCCAAACCACTCGAGTCCCCAAATTGTGAAAAAGACTAAAAATCCAGAAGTCTACAAGGGAAAACATGTTTTTTCTTTCTTTCTTTCTCTCTAAATAAATGCAAATAACCCAAACAGCCAATACATTAACCTTCAGTGCGAAACAGTGCAAAATTATAATAAAATGTATGAAACTGTGCACAAATGCATCCAAACATCACTCTTTCGGCGAGTATCCATTTTTTCCTTCTGAAGAAGTAGGCTACATTGTCTTCTGACCTGTGCACGAGGTTTTGGGTCCGATCTCCGCAGTGGTGTAACATCTAATTTCATCCCGTCAGTTAGACATAGACTACGTTGATTCCTGCAGAGGTGTATAATCCAGGTTCAGAAAGTAAAAGTCCATCCCAGAATATTGTTCCAGCCACAAAAGAACCGTCAGTTGGCACTATTCTTCAGCTGGGAGGTTAAACTAACAAGTGAAATATGCTGGCAGGAGTTTAAGGGTGGAATGAAAACATGGTAGGATTTTGACTTTCTGACCCCTGGATTATACACCTCTGAATTCCTGGGATTCAACAAGTAGCTACGGGACCAAATTAATAAGGATTTTTTGTTATCATCACTTACGATTATGATTTTACACGTCAAAATCTATAACTTTCTAAATGTCTGTTAATAACGTGATAGGGGCGGAACTGTAGGAGAGAGACGGCAACACGGTTGTAGTTGATCGTCGGCCTGCTGATAAAACCTCGTATCTTCAAAATGATAAACTTTACTGGAGAGCATAAAAATGTTTAATTTTGCATGTAACAATGCAGTTGAGCTGTGTTCGGGTAGGATGACTATTTTTCTTCCAAGAGTGTATTTTGTATTTTGCAATGTTTGTTATTATCGTGGACATACGCATTTTTGTTTCTTATCAAATTTGGAGAGACAAGGTTTTATCAGCAGACCGACGTTATTTTCAGAAGAGAATACTGTGTCATTTCCGCGCCGTCACTCAGAGACCTCCCGTGAATGAAGCGGAGCAGCGAGTTGGCAGGTTTCTCGGGTATGAGAGGGGCTGTACGAGCTGGGGGGAACAGGATTTACTGGGTCAGTCAATCGTTCTTTCCTCTGTATCAGCCTGTGATACAGCTCAGCTCGGAGCAGAAAGGAGAGGTGACAGGGAAGTGGAGTTGAAACAATAACCAGAGCCGTTGCTTCTGCCACGGAGCTACAGCAATTAGTCTGATCCATTTACGTAATTAATGTCTATATGTCACATCACAGAACAAGGATAAATACCCCATTCAACCATTCTATGTCACTTTTTTTTTTTTTTTTTATAAATTTGGCATCTCCAATCCCATCCAAATCTGGAATGCCCAATTGGTGAACTATGTTCAAGACTTGGTAGTATGCGACCCCTTGCTGCCAATTCAGGGGACTGTAGACAGTTTGCGGCTCTCCTCTGAAGCATACGCCTGTCAGCCACCGCTTCTTATACACTCATTGGTTGAATCTTCACAAGTTCAGAACGAAGGCGAAGGATACCTGGACATGAACAGACTTAGAATCTTCTTGATGAGCGCCCGTCTGGCCAAGAGGAGGCGCTTGAGCAACGAACAAGGCAACTATTATTTCCCCTTCCTGGCAGTCCCTTCCCAAATTGTAACCCTGTCGCGCAATAGCCAATTGTGCGCTACTCTGAAAAAGCTGCCGACCACTGCCGGCTGGTACGAAGCGGGCATCGAACATTCTATGTCACCTTTAAAGAAGGCTTGTCAGAGACAAGTATTCATATCTCCGAACGCCAAATGGCGTTCCGGGGGATATTATGTTTTTGGTCCGGCCGCTGCCGCCGCCCTACTATGTGTTAACGCGATAACTTCAGTAATATTTCAATTAAAAATTTCAAGTTTTGCACATAAGTAAGTATCATAAAGAGGAAGAATTGATTCGATTTTGGACAATTTACGATCTCTGGATTGGCCAACAGGGGCCAAAAATTGATTTGCATGTTAAAGCGATATAACTGCAGTAATATTTCAATTAGAAATTCCACGTTTTGCATATAAGTAAGTATCATAAAGAGGAAGAACTGATTCAATTTTGGACAATTTATAATTTCTGGATTGGCCCCCAGGGGCCAAAAACTGAAAAAAATCACTGTTTTTATCATATCTCTGGAAATATTTGTCCGATTGACCTCAAATCAAGTGCAAATGAAAGGTCATGACCTGACATGTGTCCCACGATGACATTATACCTGTTTGGTTCAAAATTTTGACACAAGGTGGAGCTTTGTCACATAAAATTCACCATTTTTGCTATGTCTTTGGAACTATCTCTCCAATTGACATTAAACCATGTGCAGCTGCAAGGTCATGACCTCACAACGTGTCACATGATGACATCATACCTGTATGGTTCAATATTTTGCCACCAGGTGGCGCTTTGTGATGGAAAATTACCATTTTGGCCATATCATCAGAACCATTTGACCGATTGACCTGAAACTAAGTTCAAATGAAAGTCTATTCAAGGTCTATTCAAGGATTGGGGAATTGGAGGATTGGGGGCGTTCAAGGATATACCCCCAGTCGTCGCCTCCGACGGCATCAGCCTAGTTTGCTGCATAACTTTGTTGTAGCTTGCTGTGTTGAATCGCGACTGATATTGCAGACCCGGGTTTACTTATGACTAACGTTACGTGTGACTGATGTTACCCACTTAATTGCATTCTCAGGCAAGATTGATACATGAAAAGCAACAAATGGATTGTGTTTTAGGTTAACCCTTTGTTGCATGTTGTCCAATATTTTGGACGTATTTTAATTGGGGTTTATGCCATCTACACTCATAGACACCCTGAAAACACAATGTACATTTTATTGGACCCTCTTGTAGCCCTCCCAAAAGCAATATTACACCAAATCCCATCAAATTTTCCCAAATGAACACTTTTAACATACTGGAGGCATTTGTTCATATGCAACAGAGGGTTAATGCTGACTAAATCTAACAAATGTGTGAATAGTAGTGTTATGGCCCCAATTTGTTGTTACATTTACAACATCCACAACAGCAAGGGATGACAGACACAATTTTAAAACTTAAACACATTTAATTAACAAAAACAACAAACAACTAACTAATCTACTGACCAAGATTGATTAACAAGAAAAACAGAAATATTTACAGTCCCTTTTGGTTGGGTTCCTTAGTGATGTCCTGGGTGAGGAAAATGCTCTAACACAGGCAAAAATCCACCATAAGCTTCACATGTCTTAAACAGAATGACAGGTCTGGTCACATGTATCCTTCTCCTTGCAATTTCTCCTACTACTTTACTGTCTCAATTCTCCCTCCTTATATACTCTTTTGCAAACCACTCCCACCTTTTAGACTTTTTTTTTCTTTTCTCTGGGACTTGTTTCAGACATGCCCAGAACATGTCCAAACATAGCTCCAGTCTGGGCTTAACAAAAAAAAGGTAAATACTGCTATCCAGTGGCCTATATTCACATTACAGTAGTGTGGAATATTCTACTATTTTTTTACAGCAGTATGAACATTACTTTTTTTTTTCATTAATAATGCATCCCTGTCGACTCTCACGCATTCGGCATAAGTTTAAGTGGCATTTTTACGTTCCTCTGCTGCAGACAGCAATTATTTTATCAAGGCGTATGTAAGAGATTTATGTTCTTGTTCTGTGTTCATGATTATTGTCTTTTATTTATTCTTTTTGGTTATTGTAACACTCCTGGACCGGAGCTGTTTAAATGTCATAGGCTGTTTGTGTGATTCCCGTTCGTATTTTGTCTTTCGCCAATTTTCGTGGTTAGGGCTTCCCTCATGTGATTCTCCCGATGTAATTAGCCTGATTCCCTACACCCGTTTTCTGTGTAGCATGTGACCTTCCCTGTGTGTTTATTAGCAGTTGTAGAACCTGAAAGTTTGATTTGGCTTACAACATAGGTCAAAAATCCTTGTGTTGGAACACATACTCATTACGCTGGTAAAATCTGAATGTTTGGGTGATCTGACACAATCCAGAGTCAGCGGTAAACTTTTATAATCCTACAGCCTGCCGGTGAGAGTGGCATCTTTTGCTCTGTTCACAGCAGGAAGCTGGAGCCACTACGTCCAGGCTGCCCAGTGTTCCTCAAAGTTGTATCACAGTCCCCATTGAAGTTTAAGCCCAGCTACATTAATCGGCTTAAAACAATCTAAATCTCTGTCAAATTCATATTATGTTTACGTTCAATATCCTAGAAAGGAACCTCATATATATTTATCACACTATTGGGCTATAATATTCCATTTTAAGGCTTTTCCATGACAACTGCATCATTTTAGCACATATTCATATCATGTTTGGTCTCTTTATTCTCAGAGAAATCTAAGGAGTTGAATGGAACATGTTTCATTTTCCTTTGAATTATGGTTTATCTTGTCTGCAAGATTCATTCCGGCAACTACCCTAGTCTCCTCTCTATGCAAATTAGTCTTATCACCTAGGCCAGTAAAACTCTGATTCGGCCACCCCTTCCTCTACCTTGTTCGGAGGTGTGGTTTGGAGCCTTTAAAGGTACGAGATCCTAAGGGGGCGGGGTTCTCTTCTTCTTTTCCTGTCTCTTCTTTTTGACCGTTCTTGGGGTAAGTCACCTGTTGCCTTGTTCCGGAGCGAGGGAACATTTGAGTTCTCCCCGACCACGTGGAGCGACTTTAGCTCCGCGTGGTCATTCATCTGTTCCAGGTATGAAAATATTCTAAATCCTTCTAAATTATATGTAACGGTAATTGGCTTATCATTGATTTGTTTGATTCAAGTTGTGCCTACCTTGTGAATAAATTATTGTTATTCCTTTTTCAGCTTGCATGATTTTCCTTGATTTGTAACACTCGTGTAATCTAGCCTTGTTGCGACCGGGACTTAAGGGGAAATTCCTACTAAGACGTGTAGGTAACGATGTTTCTAAGTTAGATTGGGATTATGTCCTACCCCTTAAGGGTTTGTGAAATAAGTTTTATGCAAATCCGGGTTCTTGTTACGTTTCGAGCTCCGTGCTGTTTATATGCATAGATGCTGCTAGTAAGATAGTCTCGTTTAACCAATGGAAGTATTGTCGAATTGATTCCAGGACAGTTGCGTGTAATCAACCCTGGGGACGCATTTACTGAGCAATGATGGTTTGCGCTGCCGCATCTGATGGCAGATTTGTCTCGAAATCCACGCAGGTGTTCCCTAAATTATTAATTCTAATTTGGAGTCAGATTTTTAACGAGGTTATAGCTAAATTTTGTATTCTACTTGTTCTATGGAGTCAGATTAATCGTAACCATTGCGTTTTCATGCCCCGTCCTTGGACAGTGAAAGATTATTCATTTTATTGTGATTCACTCCAGCCAGAAGAATGCTCTGATTAAAGTTAGACTAAGAGAACACATGAGGCCTTCAACCCGGGCAATATCCGTCGTTGATAATTGCTTTGTTGGGGTTTTACACAGTCTTTTCACTCACAGCTCTTGTCAGAACATTGATCAATACTTCTTTGCGCAGAGCTCCTCGTATGCCATTGAATATTGCTTCGCTTCTACTTGATTGTCCAACCTTGATTCTTGCCATTGCCCTTTTTGAATTGTTTTTGTCTTTCTGGATTTTGGCCCATTTTTGTATGACCATGATTTCTGTGTTTGGATGCCCTGTGTATGACCATTGGCTTTGTTCATCGACGACTTTTGCCTATCGTTTTTGTTCCTCTGCTCATCTGTCTTACTGGTTCTGACCCCTGCCTGTCTAGTCGACACTGTTTTCGGATTTCGTATTGTGGCTTGGCAATTCCTGTGTTTTTTGGCTTTGACTCGGACTCCAATAAAGGCATACGTTTTTTGCATTTCTGTCTCTCGCGTGTGGTTCCTGAATGCACCATCACACATTCCATTTAATAAAAATGATTCTTTGAGGAACATTGTTAGTGGTAAACCTAAGGCAAGGTTATAAACTCAAGGTTTTACTTAAAAAAACCTGTTTTGGCTGGCCAAACATTTTTGGTCCGCTTTGCCCCAGGTTCCCCAATGTCTGTGTATAAAATGAGCGGTCACAAAAGGCATGGTTGTTTAACAGTGAGACGATTTGAGGTTCAACACTTTGCTAAAAGCTGCATGAGCAAACTACGAAAAAGCTTCAGAAATTTTCCCAATGCGCAATTGCACAAAATTTAGCAATCTCACAATTGACAGTTCAAAATATAATGAAAAGATTCTAAGAATCTAGAGAAACTAGAACACCCTATTTGCAAAAAATATTGGATGCTCATGACCTCCAAGCTCTCAGACAGCACCGCATTAAATGAGATGCTTCTGCAACAGACATAACTACATGGGCTCGTAAATACTTCAAACTCCCTGTGTCAGAAAACACAGTTCATTGTGGCTTCCCCAAAGTTAAGAATACAAGATTAGGCCATAACACCATCCAGAAGCACTGCTGACTTCTCTTGTCTTGAGTTCATCTGCAAAAGAATGACTCGGAATGTACATTGTGATCTCAGGGCGAAAGAGGAGAAGGACCATTGTTGTGGTGAATCTCAAAAATTGATTAGAAATGATAAGAGCAGAGGCAGACTCTCCCAGCATAATTTTAGACTTATTTCACACAGAGATAAAGCCAAGCTTTCCTTTGCACAAAACGAAGCTAACCACGTTTTTCTCCACCCATCTTTTATAACCCAACAATTCTTTCATAAGGAAGAACAAACAATATCACAATGGTTTTATGCTAATCCTCTCGAAGGCATGTGTCCAAGAACATGAACATGGTGGAAATCACAGAGACAGACAAAGTTACGGTGAGTTCCTTCAGATGTATCCATACTTTGGGTCAAGTTCACCCTGACCAGGGTCTCATCTAGATTCAGACTGATTTATTAATCTCAAATTAGCTTTGCCATCTCTGCAACAGATGTTGTACCAGATAACAATGGTGTCCCCATGGAATAATCATCCCATAAGCATGAAATGTGATCAGGGTATTGGCAATCAGTACTACAAGAATATACACGTTTATAATAAGTATCGCAAGAATACATATTTGAAATGAATACACAAACTTATCTTTGTTGCAAAAGTAAACACCTGTAATGCGCACACAACTGTGTTCTTGTCATAGGCTGTCATTCGGGCTAGCTTCCAGAGGCAAATAAAATAACCAAAGCGTGTTCTGCTAAATGGTTTCCCCATCTGCCGTCTTTACTCTAATTTAGGAGCCACAAAAAAAAAAAAAAAATTTCATAATCATTGGTCACTTAAATAGGAATCTAAACAAAAACTACCGTCTTTACTCTAATTTAGGCGCCCCTCCAATTTAAGGATCAATTGTGGTGATAGTTTTTGTTTAGATTCCTATTTAAGCGCCAGATGATAAAATAATAATTTTTTGTTGCTACTAAATTAAAGATGGTAATAACACACACACACACACACACACACACACACACGTGTTGGTCTCCAGTTCCAAACACAGCCCATGTCCTGAGAGGCGGGAACAGGACACAGCAGGAAAAAGGATCACACTCCTCTAACTGTCCAGTCTTAGTTTTACAAACATACTAATTATATTTTAGTATAAAAGAATGTATAATTATAGCAATATTAAGTCAGTGTATAAATGCTGCATACATACTGAGATTGATAATGATTTATAATACTGTGAATAAATAAATAATAACTACAGCCCCAATTCTGAAACAGTTGGGACAAAGTGTAAATTGTGAATAAAATCACGTTTATTAGACAGAATAAACATACCCTGAAAGAGTGAAATTTGTATCCTTATTTGTTCATCTGTTATAACCCTTTGAAAATGGTCAAACTGTGACCAGCGGGTTAATGTGGGCCATGGTCACTTTTTCGGGGGCCCATAAAATGAGAACGGAACGAGATATCAACTTGAAACCAGGTGCGATTTAATGACTGGGCCTGCTTCACAGTGCAGGGGACAGGCCAGTCCTGTACCACTGCCGTCTTCTCCGAGTCAGTCACCACACCATGCCGACTGACTACGTGCCCAAGGTAGCATACCTCCTGCCTAAATAGGTGAAACTTCTGTGGCTGGAGTTTGAGCCCATGGGACTGGAGGCGCTCAAAGACCTGCTCCAGGTGCAACAAGTGACTGTCAAAGTGGGGAGAACACGACATCAAGGTACACCAATAGAAAATCATTCACTGTGTTACCTGGACAACGATGCATTAGGCATTGGAATGTGGCGGGGGCATTGCACAGGCCAAAGGGCATCCTCTCAAACTGATAAAACCCCAGTAGCATGGTGAACGCGGTCTTCTCCTGATCACGAGGATCTACTTCACCTGCCAGTACCCGCATGAAGGGTCCAAGGTGGAGTATCACGTTACCCTCTTCAAGGTGGTGAGGGATTCCTCAATACGGGGAAGAGGATAGGCATCCTTATGCATAACAGCATTCAATATGCAATAATCTATGCTGAAACACCAGGAGCCATTCTTCTTCCTTACCAACACAATGAAAGCAGCCCAGGGACTCGCACTCTCCTACACAACGCCATTCTCCAACATGCCCTGTGAAAGTGCACATAACTCTGGGTACAGACTCGACAGGACAGATTGATGTCACTCTCTTACTGGTTGCACACTGCCACATAGGGATCTGGTGCAGGACCGCATTCGTCCTCCCGAAATTATCCTCACTGGCAACAAACACTGGGGCCCACCATCGCAGCATGGCAGTCAACCGGCCCTCCAGGTCCTGGGTAAGGCCTTTACCTTGTAGAGCCAACGCGGGGTGGCCTTCAGTCTTTCCAGCTTGTATTGGCTGCACAGCCACCTCGACCACCGCCGTCTCTGGGCTAGTGAGCACCAGCTCACTCCGTCCCTGCACATTGTCGGCAGTCACATGGACTACCGCTGCCAAAGGACGACCCTGGGGGAGCTGGACAAGGAAAGGGTTGGGATTGCACAGTCTGACCATGAGCCGGCCCTGGCGTAGCCAACTGAGCGTCCTTCCTACCCGCCACTGATGATTTCCGTTGTCCAGATCCTCCACCATAACTAAACAGACAGTCAGGCCTTTATCTTGGGGGACCTGGGTCCACAGCATCACCTCCATTTCTGGGGGGAGAAATCACCTGCCGCTGGGGCTCCAGCTTCGTAACCCCCTGGAGGAAAAACCCTGGCGCAGACATCAAGGTACGTCTGCAGGCTGCAAAAGCTTGAGTCCAGGCGGCCCCTGCCCTCGGGCTATTAGTCGACCTAAACGCCACCTTGCTAGGATGGGTCCCTTGGAAGACCGGTGCCTAACAGTCAGCAATAATGTTCATTCCCAATATCCCACAGTCAGCCCTAAGACATGAATCTTCCACGATTACCACCCCTTTGTCTAAAAGCTGTACCCCACCCACTTCAGAATCGAGCACCGTATACCCCACATAAGGGATGGATAGACTATTGATCGTCTTTAAAGTCAACCATGGGATTTCCTTGGCATCACAAAGTTTATCTGTACAGAAATGCTTCTGGAAAACACGATAACTAAATAAGGTAACTTAAGATCCCGTATATAAGACACAGGGAATTCTTTCACCTTGGACACTAACCTCTACTTGAGGGCATTCCCCTACCATCGAGGGCAGTCTCACCACCGTTATCTCCCTGGCCTCTTCGGTAGCTCGCCCCACAGCAACCGAGGGTGCTAAAAATCCAAGGACTGTAGGCATCGGCGCCGGGGGAAGAACTGCTGGATATAGCCTGACTCTGAGCAGTCGCGACAGATGGGTCTCCCTTGAGCCTCCCACTGATAAGGCTGTGGTTCCGCTGGGTCGCCCCTAGTGGCGCGTGGCCTGGCTGGGGGAGCAGTGGTGGCTGGGGTGTGGCGCTTTCTCGAGAGTGGATCGATCCCACGACCCTGCAGGTGGAGAGCTCGGACATCGTCTAATAGGGTTTTGTCTAGAGCAGCTAGCTGGTCTTTAAGCTCCAGCTGAAGTTCTAACTTCAAGGAGTCTTTCCACTGTTGCCAGGTGGAGTTGGGGCCAGCAGCTGATGGAGCTAGTTCTGGGGCATGGGCTTGGCACATCTGGACCATCTCCTGGACCCATCTCCTTCTCAAGAGCCTTTGCCTCCTTGCAGGTGTCTGTGAAGGACATATCCGGCCTCCATCAAAGCTGGCGCTGTAGCTCCTGTTGAACGGTGCTAGGTCTAAGTCCCATCACAAACTGGGCCCGCAACATCTTGTCATCACCTTCCTCTGACCCTGGGCCTGCTGTACGCCACCGATGATGTAATTCACGGAGGCGAAGGGTGTAGGCCCCCGCTGCCTCCTCGGCGGCCTGCCGGCACTAGAAAAATTGAGCCTGCGATTGGGCAACAGACACAGTACGCCCATAAAAGCCCTTCTATAACTCAAATATCTTAATATCAATGTCCTTATCAGTAGGGGCAACCAGTTGAATTTCTTGTCTTGCCTCCCTTTCCAACGCACTCAGGACGAAATCCACCCACTGTGTCCGCTTAGGCCTTGTGCCCTCGGGAACGCTTTCATCTGTGCACGCAACTCCTGAAATGCTGCTACCCCTCCCCTCCCTTAAACTTAGGGATCCAGGCCCCCCCCATGAACCATGGCATCATCACTGCCTTTACTGTACTTGCCTCTGGTCTAGACGCTTGCATAGTCGATGTGTCCACATTAGCAACTGACCCAGTGACTGACTCCATATCGTGAGCAGTGCTGGGATCCTGCCGATTACGCCAAAAAAAAAAAGGGTGTCGCCCAACCAGGCAATCCACCCCAGCCCCCCCAAAGCTAGGAACCCCCAACCGCACACCACAACAAGAAGACCATAAATTGTAATAAAAAGTTACAATACTTTATATCACCTCATATCCATGCCCACTACTGGAATGGAGGAATGGGGAGTTGAGGGCCAACCGCAGTTGCACAGTATGGCGCAGTCTCAATGCAGTGAAATAGATACACAATACACAGCAATCGGGTGTAGTCTCAATGCAGTGAAATGAATACATACAAAATACACCGCAATCGTGTGTAGTCTCAATGCAGTGAAATGAATACATACAAAATACACCGCAATCGGGTGTAGTCTCAATGCAGTCAAATAGATCCGCACACATGTGCCCAATAGCCACCCTCAAACCCACTGACAACCCTGCTTCCCCACCCCCACCCCAGACCAAAATCTAGATGAATAAGGCCTCACACAGGGAAGAAAAGAGGGAAGGGAAGAGGTGAGACAGAATGTCCGTTCGGTCGGAGCCCCCTTCCGACCTAAATAAAAAATAAATAAAAATAAAAATACACACCATATATTACCCAAACACGATAACACAGTCTCAAGATTGCACACAATTCCCTCAAGGGCTGAGCAGGTAGAGGTTCGGTTCACATGGCCAGAGCAGGACCCTTATTTTGACTCGCGCGCAGTACCAATGTCTCGTTCAGTCTGACGTCACACGCAATGTCAGCACGGCTCCCTCACGCGGTGACATCACTCTAGGAATCCCGGAAACACCAGTCACCGTCTGACCCACTGCCACTGGATCGTTCCTTAAGATCGGTTTCAGAGCGCAGACCGATCTTTGACTCCACGTTTGCAGGCAGCCTCTCCTCCTCGCAAGCTACCCTGGAGCTCCCCCCGGATGCGTCTCGCTCTCTCTCTCTCTCTCTCTCTCTCTCTCCCTCTCCTCTTGATCACGGTGGAATGGCAATCCACAGCGGCGATGGGGCGAACGTCGGCTAGTGTGATCCGTAGTATGAAGCACAGCGATCCGGACCCCGAGTCTGCCCATCGTAGCCTGGTACCCACGCTCATTGTAGGCTTAACCAATCTACGTCCTCCTCTAAATGACTGAGTGCCCCCACCTGCAGCCCATCACTCCCCAGCCGCTGGCAGCCAGGTGTGTGTCTGAGACACACACACACACACACACACACACACACACACACACAAACACATTGTTCCATAAAGCATGTCAGACAGTCATATCACAGAGATACAGTATCACATAAACACCCACACCACATTTCCAGGTGACGCTGGCAGCGTAGTCAGATTTCTGGTTCAACTATTTATTGATAAAGGATGAAAGCGTGATAATTCGCCATTTGATCAACTCCAACATAAATAAAATAATTCAAGCAAAACCGAGCCAATAATAAAAAGAATCCTAAGTATAGCCTCTATTAGGCGATGGACCCGGAACGTGAGCCTCAGCAACATCCAAAATCTCAGATACAAAAGTGTAACAACGTCAATATCAATCGTTAAAATCCACCGAAATCAGTTTTTTCTAATACTGACAAACTTCCGAATGGACAAACACACAAAAAATGACAATTTTGATTAAAAAAAAAAAACAACATTCAGTGGCGCAGGCTGGTGAATTCACATGAATTAAAAAGACTTATAACTCCGTACAATTAAAGGGATTTCATGATGCGACCTTGTTCTTCTGGAATCGAAAAGATGAGATCGTCCCAGCGTTTTGAATGCGCTGCGTTTAGCCGCTCTGTCAGCAGCAGCGTAGCCTCCACCCCAACCCGGTGCGCACGGTGCAGATTTTTTTTTCGGAGAAGTCTGAGAATCTTATAATTATTCATGAGGTTCCGTCTTCAGTTTGCGATTGGCTGATGCGCTGACAGGCAGCCCAGCTCATCGGGTTAGGGCCAATCAGATGACGGCTCTTCATGAAACTTTATGCAATTCCCAGACTTCTACGAAAAGAAAAAAAAAATCATTGCGCGCACGGAGTCCTGATGGAGCTGCTGTCCAATTGGCACACATCACCAACAGGAGCGGTAAAAGTAATGTCTTCATCACTTGTGTCATAGTCGGACATTTTTACGGGAACTATTCGAGCGTGTAAAACCGTGAAATTATTCGACCGTGTAAACACAGTGGAACTGCTGACGGAAGGGTGTGCGGATGTCAACAGGCGGCAGCGCGCAATGATACGAAGGAAGATAAAATAGCGCCGAGGGAAAATGGGGTCTGACTCAAGGGCGTAATAATGGTGTTGACATTGGTGGGGACATAATTTGCCTCCCATGCCTCCCTATGTCATGACTTAACCTACTCAAAATACAGCCTCATCAATCAGCAATACAGTGTGTTGCTTAATTTCCACATGAAATATACCTGTCTGCCTGATGGAGACTGATCTGCAGAGCTGCTGTGTTGTGGCTGTAAAACAAAATTTATGATCAAGAAACACTACCTATTTTTGTCTCTTGTTGCATAATAATAATAATAATAATAATAATACATTTTATGCTGGCTGGCTGGCTGTTTATTGCATTAATAATACATTGTCCTTCTATATTATTACTCATCTAACCATTCCATCTAAAGCCCTATTAGGACGGGACTAGTTTTATGGGGGGACGTGGGGTAAAAATGCATTCAGATTTTCAGATGCATCAACATGCATTGTGGAGATGGCGGTCACGTGACAACTGTCACAACTCACAACAGTGCGTGCGTGAAGATCTACCTCTCTCACGTTCTGTTCTCTCGTCCGAATAGGGCTAAAGATGAGCGGATTCTGCGGATTCTAAAAATTATGTAAAGATTTTCTGTTCTTATTTCACTCCGCTCTAAGAGACTTTTAGCATGATTAATCTGTTTCAGTAGAATCCGTGTCAGACTGCAACGCACCCCCCCTCCAAAACGACAAGCATGGGAATGGGAAGCACGGAAGTTATTAGGCTACTGCATGTTAAAGTTTATGCTGTGTTACAGAAAAACAATGAAATCGAGCGCTTGGAAGAGAAAATGCGTCGCGGTCTGAACAGGTTTTTACAAGACTATTTTGTGTGAGTAACTTACCATTGACTGGGTGAAATAATGTCTAATGTCCGCCTTTTTTCTTTTCCTGCCCGAGTCAGACATGATTCCCCGAGCCAGCGACAGTAGACGCTGTTATTACGCTGTTATTTTTTATTTTCACCGCGTAGCCCACCAACTTACCAATGACAACCCAGTCATGATGATGGATACAGGAAGGGGAGCCAATCACAGATAGCAAGGCTGTCCCCACCAATGACACGCCGTCTTTGACAGGCGGAACTAAAGAGGGGAAATTTAACCTTTCGTGTCCCGAATGCCGTGCAATGCCCCATTCAAAATTGGTATGGTGGACATTTTAAACACATCAAAATATTGGTATGGACACGTCCATAGCGTCCATACGCATTTTTACGCCCATGGTATGACTTATGTCTGGGGTTGGTTTTTGTGATGCAAATGTATGATTCTTTTGAACGCATATTCTTTTTGGAATCAAAACTATGTTCGTGACCCCTGCAGACCAGCCGGAACTACTTCCGACGACACCAAAACCGGGCCAGAACTCCGCTCACTGGACGCTGTCACTTAATGCACGGCACTGCTAATGAGGATGTCATACAACTTAATGTCAAAAAATCCGAACTATCCCTTTAAATGCGCCTTCACTCTGTCTGGACGAGTAGGAAGATAACGCGCTTTCACACATAACGGGTAGCGCAGGACTGTCGAGGCGTAGGCGCATTTACTCGGCTAAAATGCTGTCAGAAGTCACGGTCCATTTGGCATGAAAAAGCAAGAAACTCAAAATGCAGAGACAAAAAGCCCCAGTCGTGAATCTCAAAAGCATTGCTCGTACTCGAAGTCCGTCTAAAAGTCTAAATCGGGCAAAATAATGGTACACGGGAGAAGGAATTTACAGAAACGCTGAAATAGTGTTACGAGTCTAAATGAATCAAAGGATATTATATTGTGGAATGCTTGTAAAATCCACTATTTGCGGGGGAAAAAAACGAATTAAATAATAACCAGCAGGGGTCCACGTGAAATAAGTCAGTTATCCGAACTTCATACCTTTTTACAATGAAAAAAGAAAATCAATTTAAGAACAACGAAAGTCAGGATATAACTGGGTGGGGAAATAATCAGGTTGCGTCTGATCAAGCAATATAGACTTATTATCCACCGCAAATTAAAAAAAAAACCGACACTTTTCAACTTAAAATTGCTGCTTGGCTGCGTCAACATTTTTCGTTAACTGCGGCTTGAGAAAAGCACACTTGCTCACTGTACGCTCATGTGCGGATTTAAAGTTCACTTATCATTTTACAGCAGCCTAAGGCAAGGCATGATTTTGAGAGTGGAAAAGTTTCTGGTTTTGAGGCATGGAAAATTGAAAGGGTCCCTGGCGTGCATTATTCATGTGTGTTCACCGAGAGACATCGCTGTGATTGTCAAGCATATACCGAAACGTGGTTGTGCTCACGCAGGTGTTTTCCCAAAGATTTCACGCCTGACGCAAAAATGTCTTGAGGTGAAATTATTTCACCAAAATCCACGAGAGATTAAGATTTTGATTGAAATGTTTCGTAAGAGACTGCCCACCTTGTTTTTCTACCCCTTCTCTTCACCATCCTCTCAGTGTCCCTGTCCTGCACTCGATCCTGACTCTCTTCCATGTCGCTCTCGCACTTTTTCTCTCCAGACAGCAGTGACGCACATAGACCCAACTCCTCAGCGTCGCATAACTCCACACGCATGCTGGCAGACTGGCAGTGCGGTGTCTGAGACCGACTGAGGGCCGCGTACTCCCAACTACCAAACGGAGGGTACCTCAGGGCCAACCACAAAATATCCTCGGGAACAGGTAATTAACTCGCAAAATACAACGCAGATGCGATAAGATTGTTCAACGCTGGCATAATGTAGTAATGCAGATCCACGTAAAGACAGTGCGGGTCACCAATGCCATCTGTTATGTCGAGACATTTTACGCACTGTGTCCAACAGATGTAGGATGAAGTCGGGATATTTTAGGACATCAAGTAAAATGGGACAAATAGAAAAACGCAGCCTATCTTGGAAGCCTATTACCGAACATTATGGCACCATTGAGGCAAGTGTCCTCTGAATGAAACAATAATTTTTATTTGTCTGAGATAACAAATTTGGGCAGTCCAAAGACTGAAAACTCACCAGTACCTGACCTTGCAGAGCAAGCAATGTGGCATGTTGATTTACTTGCTTTGGAAATAAGAGTACTGCAGATAAAACAAGGTGGGATTAACGCCAAAAGTGGCTGTAAGATGTTGTAGGCCTACTTCATTAAGTGCTTGACTTACAATCAAAAAAATTTCCAAATACCCTACTTCTTACGGGACAGAGTTTTTAGAGATTGTCACATTCACCCTGAATGCATTTGGTGACATGGGACAAAGAATTACTCAAAAATGGGACTCTTTTTCCAAAGTGAAACCTGCATGTTTCTCGGATACCAAGTGGAATAACATAAGAGTAACTTTGCTATTGCGCGTCACCAGATCATATTACTCACAGTTTATTTTTGTTTATTTGTTTTTCGTATTTTTGTCATATAAAATATTGGACATGGTGCAATGAGTCCATGTTGACCACTATAACCCCAAATTAGCCACCATTTCTATAGAGACACTGAAAAAATTGACACTTTGGATCAACGTAATTTTTTTTAGTTTTTCTCAACTGAAAAAAAATTTCACAAAGGTGATTTTTTTCAATGGAAAAAAAACTAAAAAAATTAGCTGTAACAAGTTGGCGCAATTTTTTTACTTTGATCCAAAGTCTCAATTTTTTCAGTGCATGCAAGCAAACGCATGCTTATGTCTGTGCATATCTCACATAACTACACACGCAATGCAGGTATTTTTGCATGCATGCGCACTTGTGTGTCTGAAAACAGTGGCGGCAATCATGAAATTAGATTGCCTAATGTGCCGGAAATTCCAGGGTAGTTTGTCTTTTAAATAGGCCAGTTCTTCACAAAAGTAAATAATATTTCTGTACTGAATTTAGCCCATTGTTTAATCGCTGTTAGATCGCATGGGGAGACAAGCCATGTCTTCAGTTGCCAAAGTATTATTACTATAATAGGAAAATGTGTGAATAGAAGAAAATAACTGACCGATTCTTGTTATAAAGGGATGTTCTGTGCCCGCCAAATTTCCAGTTCTGGCGCCGCCACTGTCTCAAGGTACCCGACTTCACCCTACAATATGACAGCAAATATGATAGGCACAGTTGTGGTAACAAAATGGTTTTAATGTATACACTGAAAAAACAAACTTGGTGATGTAGTAAAATATACTGACTGAACTGTCCTAATGTCTACAATAAAATGATAAGTTTCTGTGGGAACTAGATTTTATCAAGTAAAATTACATGTATGTACACAATTTATTCATGTATCGAAAATGACTGTGTGGTGTTATGGCCCCAATTCGTTCTTACATTTATAACACAACAGTAACAGCAAGGGATGACAGACACAGTTTCAAAAAAACTTAAACACATTTAATTAAACACAACAACTAACTAAACTGACCAAGATTGAATAGGAAAAAAAAAAGAAATATTTACAGTCCCTTTTTGTGGGGTGGCTTGGTGATGTCCTGGATAATGAAAATGCTCAAACACAGGCAAAGAAATCCACAAAAGAAACGTCACAGGTCTTGACCAGAATGGCAGGTCTGGTCATCTTCTTGCAATTTCTCCTACTACTTTACTGTCTCAATTCTTTTCCTTATATACTCTTTTGCAGACCCCACCGACATTTAGACCTCTTTTTTTTTTTTATTTTCTGAGACTTGCCCCAGACATGTCCAGGACATGTCTAAACATGACTCCAGTCTGAGCTTAACAAAAAAAAGGTAAATACTGCCATCTAGTGGCCTATATTCACATTACACCTCCATTCCAAAAGGGAAAAATTTTGACTCATAAAGGCAAAATTTTTCTTTTCAATACAAAATGGTGAAGTGAACACTTGTCTATATATACATATCATACAATATTCAAATAAACACAGGATATATATATATACATATTCAAACACGAGATAAGCAATCAGCAATTACATTGTCTGTACCCTTCACATGCTTAATTTCCAAGTCAAACTCCTGTAAAATCAAACTCCAATTCAACAATCTCCGATTCTTGTTTTTCATCTTACTCAAAAACATTAACGGATTGTGGTCAGTGTACACAATCATTGGCTTTTGTCCTGTACAAACATAAACCTCAAAGTGTTGTAAAGAAAGGACCAGAGCCAACAGTTCCTTCTCGATTGTGGAATAGTTCCTTTGGTGGCGATTGAACTTCCTGGAGAAGTATGCCACGGGATGCTCAATGTCATCAGAGTCACTTCTCTGTAGGAGCACAGAACAAGCTTGGTCGCTAACATCGACCGCGATGGAGAACGGTTTGTTGAAGACAGGAGATTTGAGCACGGGGAAGTGACACAGCAGAGACTTCAGGCGATCGAAGGCTCTCTGGCATGCATCATCCCAGGTGAACTTTACGCCTTTCTTCAGTTGGTTAGTTAGACTGAGAGCAATCTCAGCAAAGTTCTTGCAGAACTTGCGGTAGTACCTGATCATTCCAAGGAAGCGGCGCAAAGCTTTTTTGTTGTCAGGAACTGGAAAGTCCATGATGGCTTGGACTTTAGCATTTATGGGTGCCACCTTACCCTGGCCTATGACGTAGCCAAGATAGGTGACAGTAGCACAACCAAAGTCACTCTTGTTCAGGTTAACAGTCAGGTTAGCCTGGGTCAGGCGCTGGAACAACGTCTCTACATCTTTTAGATGTTCTTCCCAGGAGTCACTCCATGTGATCAGGTCATCGATGTACGCACCCGTGTGTGGCAATCCGGCGATTGTAGACTGTATCATCCTTTGGAACGTGACTGGGGCATTTTTCATGCCAAAGGGTAGGACTTCATACTGGTACAATCCAGATGGTGTGGCAAAAGCAGAGATGCTCTTGGCCCTCTCAGTTAAAGGCACACACCAATAACCCTTCAATAAATCAATCTTGGTCAGAAACTTTGCTTGCCCTACACTATCAATACAATCATCAATCCTAGGTATTGGAAACACATCAGTTCTAGTTACAGCATTGACTTTGCGATAATCTGTACAGAATCTAGTACTTCCATCAGGTTTTGGAACTAGCACACAGGGTGAACTCCAATCGGAGTTGGAGGGTCTGATAATATCATGTTTTAACATGTACTCAACCTCTTTCTCAGCAATCTTTCTCTTTTCAGGATTCATCAGGTATGGATGCTGCTTTATTGGTTTGGCATCACCAACATCTACATCATGAGAGGCTATAGTAACTCTCTTTGGAACATCAGGAAACAAATCCTCATATTTCTTGATCAACCTTTCAAACTGATCTCTCTGTGAGGGTTCTAAGTGCTGGAGTTTTACATCAAGATTTTGCAACACTTCAGTGTTTGACAATTTACATGAAAGAACTTCAGCTTTAATTCTTGGTTCATCATGTTGAAACTCCCCCTCATCTTCACACGTTTCGACCATTGGAGAATCTGAAGTGACAGCTGCAACCCTAGCATTTCTGTCATGATAAGGCTTTAGCATGTTAATATGACACAATTGTTTTGGTTTTCTCCTATCTGGAGTCTTCACAATGTAATTGAGATCATTGAGTTTTGTCAGAATTTCATAAGGACCATGAAATCTAGCCTGCAATGGATTGGACTGCAAGGGAAACAACACAAGGACCTTTTCTCCTGGTTTAAACTCACGGCTTCTAGCCTTATGATCATACCAAGTTTTCATTTTTCCCTGACTTGATTTCAAGTTCTCTTTGGCAAGGTCACAAGCTGCACGCAATCTTTCCTTGAACTTGCTAACATAGTCTAACAGACTGATGTACGGCTCTTCCTCTTGCCATTGTTCACTCAATAATAGCAAAGGTCCTCTCACTTCATGACCAAACACTAGCTCAAATGGACTGAATCCAGTAGACTCCTGCACTGCTTCTCTAGCTGCAAACAACAGCAAATGAACCCCTTCATCCCAGTCTTTCTCATGGTCATAACAATAAGTCCTCATCATTGTCTTGAGAGTGGAATGAAACCGCTCTAAGGCACCCTGACTTTCTGGATGATAGGCACTAGAAAGAATCTGCTTTGCACCTAGTTCATACACAACCTGCTGAAACAATCCTGAAGTGAAATTGCTACCCTGGTCTGACTGAATTTCCCTGGGAAGGCCAAACAACGTGAAGAACTTTATCAAAGCCTTCGAGATTGCAGTTGCCTTGATGTTACGTAGAGGTATGGCTTCGGGGAATCTGGTAGATGCACACATGATTGTCAACAAGTACTGATTTCCAGATCTAGTCTTGGGTAATGGACCAACGCAATCAACAATGACCCTAGAGAATGGCTCCCCAAATGCTGGGATAGGCTGCAATGGAGCTACAGGTGGGTCTAACTGGTGTTTTCCAACTACCTGACAAGTGTGACAGGTTTTGCAAAAGTAGGAAACGTCTTTCCGAAGCCCAGGCCAAAAGAAGTGTTTCATGATCTTATCAACAGTCTTGTTAACACCAAGATGACCTCCTAAAGGTAAACTATGAGCCATTGTTAAGATCTCATTCCTATAGACCTTCGGAACAACAATTTGCCTGACCACTGCCCAATCTGCATTGGCAGGGATATCAGGAGGGCGCCACTTCCGCATCAACACACCATCCTTGAGATAATACCCAACTGGAACTGCGTCTATTTCTTTATCAGGAAGGGCTCTCCTCTTTAGTACACAAATTTCAGGATCATTAGTTTGCTCCTCAATCAACCGCTTTCTGGACAGAGACAAGTCTCCAGACACATCAGAATCACCAGACCCATCCGGCTGGCTGAATAGAGAACTGATAAAAGTATCTGATAAGTCCTCAAACGGAGAAACCATAGTAGGCCAATCAGAGTCATGAGGCGAACCACCTGAGTCCTGACTATTCAATGTACTGGACGGCACCACATCATCTTCTTCTTTAGCCTTCTTGGCCATAGCACGAGTCACTGCGCAAGAAGGATACAGAGATGGGTCCTCATCCCCATTTTCAGTGCTCGGCTGTGAAGTAAGATGTACAGGGGGAACTACTTTGCCCCCAGCCAGGTCATTGCCTAGCAACAGAGAAACACCCTTTATAGGTAGACTTGACATAAGTCCCACCTTTACCTGTCCTGTAACTAAATCTGACTTCAAGAATATAGAGCGCAGGGGTACAGATACAGTCCTCCCTTCAATACCTTGTACAAGTATGAAATCCCCTGAAGCGGTCTCATCACGTAACTCCAAGGAGTCCATCAACAAAAGTGACTGAGAAGCTCCGGTATCCCTTAGGATATATATGGGGACAGGAGTAGTATGCTCATTCAGAGCCACAAATCCCTCTGACACAAATGGAAGAAATTCCTCCCTCACAAAGTCAGCTGTATTAGGCTTTTTAGCCCCACAAGAAGCAGGCAATTTAGCAGATTGGTTATCTACTACAGGGGTTTCTAACCTTGTTTTCACAAAGGCATTTGGTTTGGTATCCTTTTCTTTTTCTTTCTTAGCTTTAAGGAACCAACAGTTAGTTGTAACATGACCAGATTTCTTGCAATAACTGCAAACTAGACCACTTTTGTCACTGTCAGCTTTCACACTTTTATCAGACCTGTTACTGGATTTCTGAGCACCATCACCAGATTTGTCTTTGTCTTTGGGTGAGGAATCTTGGGTATCACCGTAACCCTTTTTCTGAAATTGGGACCATCTATTATTACTGCTAGACAGAAATTTGGACTTATGTGTGAGAACATATTCATCTGCAAATTTGGCAGCTGATTGCAAATTCAGTGCTTGCTTCTCATTAAGGTAGGTCTTAACATCATCTTTAACACAGTTCTTGAATTCTTCAACTAACACCATCTCTTTTAGTGAGTTGAAATCATCCTTGACCTCCATAGAAGTACACCAGCGCTCAAAGCAAATCTGCTTTTCATTAGCAAATTCAACATAAGTCTGATTTTCAGATTTCTTCAGACCTCTGAATTTCTGTCGGTAAGCCTCTGGAACCAACTCATAAGCTCTCAAAATAACCTTTTTGACAACCTCATAATCAGAGGAATCATCTGCAGACAAAGCCGAATAGGCTTGTTGAGCTTTACCCTTGAGGACAGTTTGCAACATCAGAGGCCAGTTTTCCTTTGGCCACTGGCAACTCTTTGCTACCTTTTCAAAACACTGGAAATAGTTGTCAACATCCTTTTCTGAAAATGGAGGCACCAGTTTTACCTCCTGGCTAGCCCGAAATTTATTTTCTGTTGCTATTTTTTTTTTTAGTTGCTCCATTTGGAGTCTTTCTTCTCTATCGAATTTCTCTAATTCAAAATCTCTCTGTCTCTGTCTCTCTCTTTCTGCTCTTTCCTCTTTCTCTCTCTCAAATTCTCTTTCTTTCTCTTTTTCCTCCCTTTCTTTTTCTCTTTCCTCTCTTTCTTTCTCTTTTTCCTCCCTCTCAAATTCTCTTTGTTTTTCTCTTTCCTCCCTTTCAATCTCTAGCAGTTTTAATTTAAGTTCCATTTCTATATTTGGATTTTCCACTGGAAACTGTTCCAGATCTCCTGGTGCAAACACATTTTCATCAATGTAATATTCAACTATCTCTCTAGCCAGTCTTGCTTTTCGCATGGCTGGTTTCACCTCTGTCAGCTCTAAATGTCTGCAAATTTCTAGCAGTTCTGTCTTTTTAAAAGACTTCAAAACCCCTACGGTTGGTGATGCCAAGAAATCATCCATTGCTGATGTCAATATATATGTATTCAATTAAAAAAAAATCAATTTTACAATTTGAAATGTTAGATTTTTAATAAATGACTCACAAAATGGTCTATCCCGGACCTTGAGCCCCCAATTTGTTATGGCCCCAATTTGTTCTTACATTTATAACACAACAGTAACAGCAAGGGATGACAGACACAGTTTCAAAAAAACTTAAACACATTTAATTAAACACAACAACTAACTAAACTGACCAAGATTGAATAGGAAAAAAAAAAGAAATATTTACAGTCCCTTTTTGTGGGGTGGCTTGGTGATGTCCTGGATAATGAAAATGCTCAAACACAGGCAAAGAAATCCACAAAAGAAACGTCACAGGTCTTGACCAGAATGGCAGGTCTGGTCATCTTCTTGCAATTTCTCCTACTACTTTACTGTCTCAATTCTTTTCCTTATATACTCTTTTGCAGACCCCACCCACATTTAGGCCTCTTTTTTTTTTTTTATTTTCTGAGACTTGCCCCAGACATGTCCAGGACATGTCTAAACATGACTCCAGTCTGAGCTTAACAAAAAAAAAGGTAAATACTGCCATCTAGTGGCCCATATTCACATTACAGTGGAATGAGTAAGTCTTCTAATGGATTTTCTCATACCATTTAAATGTTTTTTTATTCCCAATTAGAAACGCTAAAATACTGAGCAAATTTTGCAACACCGTTTTAGAGTGCCTCTGAATCAGCGCATGCGCCCTGGGACAAACGAAAGTACGGCGCACTGACGTACGTTGGCAGACAGAGTTGTGAGTATCTCCGGAATCTCAGGTTAGTAACAGCTTTATCCATAAATGCGTGTATTTGCATCTTTGCATTGACTTTGAACGTAATCTGTCATGCAAAAAATTTGTTTCGTGTCCAGTGTGAAAGCATCTTAATAGAGATTGTCAAATGAAGCCTCATGAATCACTGAGGCTTTCCAGCCCATTGCTTCACCAAAAGGTTCAGTACTCGAGGCCTGAATGAAAGATTGAATGCTGTTATCTGCTGGGCAAAACAACATATGACAGTCAATGAACAGTACCATGACCTGAGCGGAAATGCATGAAAAACTTCTGTGTGCAGTAACAATAAACCATGTATATATTTCTTTAGTATGTGCGTGTAAGGATATGGACATAATTGAAGCACTGATAACTAAAACCCCACAAGTCAAGTCAAGTCAAGTGTGACTTATGGGGTTTTAGTAGTAGGTGCTTCAATTGCGTAAGTATATTTGTCCATAATTAAAATAGCAATGAAACAATCACGACACTTTGCTTTATAAAAATCTTTTTTATTCAAAAACACAAATACAGGAGTGACATTATTTAAAAAATGACATAAATGACACTCTCACTTCAATGTCCACCAATGGGGAAAATAATAATATGTAACTCACTGCACCCCTCTCCATCTTATACAAACGCTGACAACACCCACAGTTTGGCACGAGATTCGAAGCGTATTTATGAGGAAGCGATACATTGAACGAACCAATGGCGTAGTCTCCACAAACCGAGGCCTCGTTTGTCATCAGTCACATGATTCTTTTGGAAGCGACAAGCCTCGAAGTAAGGTTTCACCTGACACGACCACTTTTGCTCGATACACGTCTCAAAGCCTCAGTTCATTTTTCCCATCACTACATCTTAACATTGACGAAGAATCCAACAAACTAGCTTGTACTCTAGGCTAGCAAGCTAGTTCCCCTGTTCAGCTATCTATTTGCGGTGCATACAAATCAATAAAAAAATGTGAATCGAAATGTGAAGCTGTGTAGCTAGGTCAGTTATGCATTGACGAAGCTGATTAGTTGTTCGTTAGCTACCGAGTTTTTCGCTAATGTTGGCCAAAGATGTTCCATTGATTTCTGTTTTTAAGTCCAAAACAACTGCGCATGCAAGTTAGAAACTAACAAACTAGCTTGCACCAAGTCGATGTTAAGATACTTTCACACCGGATGTGAAACAAATTTTTCGCACGACAGATTACATTCAAAGTCAATGCAAAGATGCGAATACTCGTCTTTGATTAACATTTGATTATGTTTGGGTATTAAATGAGCAGTAACTGAAAGTATGTTTTTTTTCAGCAAGACGGTATAGGGTGTGCCAGTTCGCTAAAAGTTGCATGATCTTATTGCAAAATAGCTTTAAAACTTTCCAAGTGTGCAATTGCTTGGAATTCAGCAATCTCACAATTGACATTTCAAAATATAATGAAAAGATTCTGTGAATCTGGAGAAACCAGAGCGCTCTATTTGGAAAAAATGTTGGATGCCCATGACCTTCAAGCCCTCAGACAGCACTGCATTAACTGACATGTTTCTGCAATGGACATAACCACATCAGATTGTGAATACTTCAGAAAACCAGTGTCAGAGGATACAGCTCATTGTGGCATCATCAAATAAGAGTTAAGACTACAAACCAAAGCCATGACACCATCCAGAAGCAGCACCAACTTCTCTGGTCTCGGGATCATCTGAAAAAGAATCGCTTGGAAGTAAGAAGGAGTGCTGCAGTCTGAGCAGTGCATCTCAAATTGTTAATAGAAATAATAGAAATTTTGTTCTCAGGGCCAAAGAGGAGAAGGGCCATCTCCATTTCTGTCAGCGACATTTTCAAAAGCCAATTTTGTTCATAGTCTGGGGTGCATTACAGCACTCGGAATGGGCAACTGTGACCAAAATTGACACCGCAAGCCACAGAAGCATTTTGGAACAATTTATGTAACTTCCAGATAGTGTCTTGTTCAGAGATGTCCCTATTTGTTCCAGGTAACGGCAAGCCACACACGGCACATATTAAAGTAGCATGGCTTTCTTGTCAAAAAGAGAGAGAATGTTACCAGAGGTCTCAATTTATCTCCCATTGAAACCGTGTGGTGAGTAACGACATGTGAAATTCAACAAGAGACCTTGGACTACTGACCTCTTGAAGTGCTATACTAGGCACAAAACGGCCGCGATTTCGAGCCCTGCTTTTCCACTTTGCATTAGTCCATCTGAGATGAGCTTGGGCCCAGAGAAGCCGGCAGCTGTTTTGGTTGTTGTTGACATATGGCTTTCACTTTTTATTGTCGAGTTTTAACTCATACTTGTAGATATAGTGACGAACTGTGTTAACTGACAATGGTTTTCTGAAGTGTTCCTGAGCCCACATTGTAATACCCTTTACAGAATGATGTCCGTTTTTAATGCAGTGCCTCCTAAGGGACTGACGGTCACGGGCATTCAGTGTTGGCCAAAAACCTAGCGTAGAGATTTCTCCAGATTCTCTGAATCTTTTGAAGATATAATTGACTGTAGATGATGAATTTTCTAAATTCTTTACAATTCTACGTTGAGAAACATTTTTGTTAAACTATTGGACTGTTTGCTCAGCAGTTGTTCACAGAGTGGTGAACCTCGCCCCATCCTTGCTGGTGAATGACTGAGCTTTTTATACCTAATTATGAAACTCACCTGTTTCCAAATAACCTGTTCACCCGTGGAATGTTCCAAACAGGAGTTTTTTGAGCATTCCTCAATTTTCCCAGTCTTTTGTTGCCCCTGTCCTGGCTTTTTTGGAACGTTTTGCAGGCATCAAATTCAAATTGAATAATATTTCCTAAAACACAATAAAGTTTATGAATTTGGACATTAAATATCTTATCATTGTGGTGTACTCAATTGAATATAGGTCAAAAAGGATTTACAAATCATTGTATTCTGTTTTCATTTACGTTTTACACAAAGTCCTAACTTCATTGGAATTGGGGTTTGTACACTTTGATTTCAAATTTGCAATTACCGGGTCAGTTTTACAGACACAGGTGAAGCTTATTCCAAGACCACATTGCATTGTTAATGTAGAACCTACTTAATAAACTAATTTTAGTTCAGGGGCACGCTGTATCCATCTGATAAAAACAAGCCCTTAGTGTTGAAAAAATGTCTTTCCTTTATCAGGATTTAGGGGCAAAACTATCAACTCGAGATTCAGCAAGACCAGAACAGATGGACCTCAAAAACTTCAAGCTTGCCTTTGTCATCTTCTCAAACAACTCCAACTTCACCGCAGGGAAAGAAACAAATGCCCCACTGTCCGAGGGCCCTTACCAGACAGTGGAGGTGGTGATCATTATCCTGGCCGCTGGCTGCCTCAGTTTAGTGACGATTATTGGGAACATGCTGGTCATTCTCGCGATCAAAATCAACAGAAACCTCCAGACCATAAACAACTACTTCATCTTCAGCCTGGCATGTACAGACTTGATAACTGGGGTCAGCGCAATGAACCTGTTTACAGTCTACCTTGTGGTTGGCTATTGGCCTTTTGGGCCAGTAGTCTGTGACATATGGCTGCTCCTGGACCATATGGTCAGTTCTGCTTCTGTTATGAACCTGCTAATCATCAGTTTTGACCGTTACTTCTGCATCACCAAGCCACTCAGCTACCCTGCAAGAAGGACCACCAGGATGGCAGTCATGATGATTGCAGCTGCCTGGGCCATTCCCTTCACCGTGTGGTCCCCGGCAATTTTGTTCCCGCATTTTATCCTAGGTGAGCGCATTATAGAAGAGCACGAGTGCTATATCCAGTTAATCTCTGATGTAGCCTTCATCTTGGTCAACTCCTTTATTTGTATCTATCTGCCTGTTGCAATCATGACCTTCCTGTACTGGCGGATCTCCAGGGCCAGCAAGAGCCGTGTGAAGACGGGCGAGCAGAAGCAAAAAGAGGATAACCAGTCAAGCAACGAAGCAGGAAACCACATTACCATGCCCTGTAGTGATGGCAATGTGAAAACCCACTGTGCTGAGAGGAGCCAGAATGGCGGAACAGGTGGAGTCGAGGAGGAGGAGCTGAGTGCAACAGTGCATCCTGAGAGAGATGAAGTAGCGGAGACCCCTGCAGGTTATGAGGCAAACCGCACAGCCTACAACCTAAATGCTACAATTCCAAAGCAGCAGCCCAGTAAGAGGGCAGTGTTATCGCGTGAGAAAAAAGTCACACGCATGATAATGGTAATTCTTTTTGCTTTGCTTGTCATGTGGATGCCGTATTATGTCATATTGCTCATCCACTCCTTCTGTTCAGCCTGCGTTCCCTCCAGCATGTGGATCTTTTGCTACTGGCTCGGCTACATCAACAGCACCATCAATCCAGTCTGCTATGCTCTCTGCAGCATCTCCTTCAAGAAGACCTTCAAACAACTCCTGCTCTGCCAGTACAAGGACATTCACTTGGGCAAATAGAGACGTTATTATTTTGGTTTCTGCTGGTGCTACTTTCTTTCATTTCTTTAGAGAAGAAATATAACCTCTTGCATCACCTTAAACAATGGCAGGTACAAGCTCAAGAAGTAGAACTTCAGAGATACAAAATGTAAATTTAGTGTCAAATTGCACAAATTTCTATGCCTGTAAACTTTATTAGAATTCAAGAGCATTTACTGCAGAAGTGACTCAGTAAAAGTCTACACCCATTCAGATATTGCTGCCATTTATTGCAATTCATATTTTCAACTGATTAAAACAATGTATTATTAAATGTGCAGTGCCACCCGTACTTTTTCAACAATCTGGAAATGTTTATGTTTTTAAAAGACCAATATTTTTCAATCAAAACTTGTGGAAAAATATTATTGTGACACTTGATTACGACTTCTTTTAGAGACAAGTTTTCAAATTCAGATTTTTCATAGGACTGCAAACTTCCATTTTTAGCAGGATCATCTCACGTCAAATCATCCAGGGGGCGCCAGGTCACCACCTCAAGATTCTTTGAAAAAATTAACTAGTAAATATTCACACAAAATGAAAAAAAAAAAAAATCCAAATATTAGGCCAGTATCTCAAATAGTTTTCAAGTTATAGCCCTATGAAATTTGAATAATATTTTTTAAAGTTTTTTGGCAAAACCATGATCAGCCTACTTTGACGACTTATTGCTCCAAATTGATTACTTAAACAAGGCTGAAATGGGTATACTAACCTTATTCATCCCCTAGAATCTGAAAATGGCCTTAGCTTCTATGTATCTCGATCCGCGTTTGTATGATAAAGCCTCAAAATCTGCAGAAAAAACACAAAACGCCCAAAATAGAGACCACATTTTATAACCTGTAACACAGGTACTAAGTAAGATAAAAGGTAAGTAAGTAAGTAAGATAAAAAAAATTAATTTATGATTTTATGATAGGTCTCTGTGTAAATTTGCAGAAATCCAAGTAATATAATTTGTAGAAGTTTTTTAATGAAATAATTTCTAAGTAAATTTTTTCAGGTTTTCCCAAAAATTCCCTTTTTTGGGGAAAAAAATTACCATGTCACCAGTTATTCATCACTCGGAAATTTTTACTGTGCGATATTATTCATGCGAGCAATGTCTGACAAAAAAAAAATAAGAATGATGTTCCGCTTACTTTTTTGTTATGAATTTTTAAATTGTTCAAAAATTTTTATTATCTGAACGTGTATAGGCCTGCTGCTTTTTTTGTGGTGAATGTTTCTGGGATCAGTGCAGTACCTTGGATTCTTCTCATAGCAAGTTAAAAACATTTTCTCATGATGACAACACACAGAATCAATCAGCGGAACACCAGACCGCCACTGCATTAAGGCAGTATCCTCACTTCAGAAAGTATCTGGTCCCAATAGTCCACTTTTTCATGTTCTTCTTGTAAATTTCCTTGAATGACATGCATCATCTAAATGGATTCCAATACTGCACCAAGTTAAATTACTCCCCTCCATTTCAGTGCTTATGATGATCAAATAATCCCCAAGTGGGACTGCCTCCTTTTATAGTGAACTATTATTGTGCAATTCAGTAATACAAGTTTGGGTTCATGTAGGATTACTTCAGAAGCCTGTGATCAGTCAAGTCATATTTGAGGCACTAATGTCATCCCCAACAAAAACAACTTTTATGCCCTAGGATCTGAGAATGAGGCATAATAATAGAAACACTAGTAGCTCCTCTGTTTTGAAGTAAAATGTAGATATAGGTAATACACATTTAGTGGCGTGGCGGCTGTGCACTGTGATTGGTGACTGGTTGGAGAAATCGGGACGATGCCTTGTGTCCTGATTGGGCAGTGGTTGGTCGTGGGAGGGGTGTCCCTTTTAAATAGGCCAAAATGAAAGGTGGTTGGTGCGATGTGCCAGAGCCCCAGAAGCGGAGGACACCTTCCCTAAACGTTCCCTTCCAAACCACGCGTATGCGCCTTATCATTATACTCTGTCACCTATTACTGCCGTGCTTGTAGTAAATACCTCACTACACTCAACTCGAGAACTGAACGACGCGGAGCCATTCGCTGGCGAAGCGGCTGCTTGCGCTGGCCGTGGGTTATGGTGCCGTCCTGAGGGGAGGTAAGTCCCGGCTTTCCTTCCAGATTCAACAGTCCAGGCCAGCCTGCCTTCTTGTATAAGTGCATTCATATCCCTAGACAAACGTGACCGCGACACAATAAAACTGAGGAATAAATCTGAAATTTAGCAAACACCTAAATATTCTGACAGTACTTCTTTCATGTATTGTACTTTTAGATGGTGTGTCATGTTCAAAAAATACTTTTAATCAATGTTTTGTTTTATATTTAGTAGATAACAGCACTTGCAGCAGGCCTATTCCATTTAGTCAATGAAAAAATACAACATATCAGAACATTTTTTAAAAATTCTTCAAGAAAGTAAGCCGAACATCATTCTGATTATTTTGTCAGATTGCACAGTAAAAATTTCAGAGAGATGAACTGGTGACATGGTCATTTTTTTCCCCAAAAAAGGGAATTTTGAGGCAAAACTGGAAAAATTATAACGAAATTATTTCATTAAAAAACTTGTACAAATGATATTACTTGGATTATTGCATCTTTACAGATATATAAAATCATAAAAAATGAATTCCAGCTATTTATATTACTTAGTTCCTGAGTTACAGGTCATAAAATGTGGTCTCGTTTTAGGATATTTTGTGTTTTCGGCTGATACTGAGGCTTTACCATACAAAAGTTGATCAAGACAGAGAAGCTAAGGCCATTTATAGATTCTAGGAGATGAATATGGTTAGTAAACCCATTTCAGCCTTGTATAAGTAATCAATGTGGAGCAATAAGGTGCCAAAGTTGGCTGAAAATGGGTTTGCCAAAAAATTTTAAATATTATTTAAATTTTGAAGGGCTATGACTGGAAAACTATTTGAGAAACTGGCCTAATATTTGGCATTATTTTATTTAGAGTGAATATTTACTCTATTTACTAATATTTACTCTATTAATATTTACTAATAAAATTTTTGAGGGGGTGAGCTGGAAAATTTCACAAAATCAGGATGATCTGACATGGAATGACCCAGCAGCCAGTCGTTCAGAGTCCAAAACATAACATGGGTCACCGCATTCTATAGGGTACATTCAGGAATTCTGGACACAACAAACAACCTGTACAGATATAAAAATGAAAATTTCGCTTCAGAATTTATTTCATCGAAAATGTCCACTCAAATGACTTGAAGTTTCACTTGATTTCCCCGATCTTGAATCAGAAATACTATAATTATTATAATAACCTCTGATCATGCAACCAGGAGATTTTGATAGCACTTTCACACCAGGATAGTCCAGAGGACTTCATTTGGGCGGGGAATGCCAAAAAATTTCGCACCTTCATTTGGTTTGATTCACTTTCACACTGCACTTTTGAAAGTGGGCCTAACCGCCTGGATAACATCATGCAGTTACAACATCTGCTCATTTGAGGTTGTATTGCCGGAAACAATCACTTTCCAGGAAGAAAACGAAAGCATGAAGAAGAGGAAAACCTGGCCGATCGATTGGCCGGGACCGAGCACGGAAATCCATCCACTTCAGCCAGCTTGTTCCCAACAAAAACAAACAATGGAGCGACACCAAATTCCTGCAGTCCTGGGGTTTCTGTTTCTACTTTGGTGTTCAAATCTAATTGGTTTTTCACAAGGAGCTGCCCAGTATGAGCAGCAGGCGAAGCAGGAGCTATCTAGTATGTTGCTCAGTACATGAAACCTCTCTTTGATTTGCTAGATAGTCCGTTTGCATTTCCCACTGTAAGCGAACCGAACCGAGGTTTATTACCAAGCCAACCAAGACCCCCGCTTTCAGGCGGAGCAGAGTTCGCTTGTTAGGTCCACACCCGAGTTTGGATGAACTTTCACACCTGCCCAAACGTAGCGGACTATCCAAGGAAACAAACTCTAGTCCGTTTAAAGCAGGCCAAACAGCTCTGGTGTGAAAGCGCCTTGAAAACGCGTCACCATGATACAGACACACTCACCTTAAAAGAGACACAATAGGCTACAAGCTTCTCAAGGGCTAGGCACTGCCCCCATAGTATTACAAACTGCACACAAAAGGCTACTGCTGCTCGCAGATAATGATAAGTATCAATGGCAATGACAAAGGAATGTACAGAAAAATATATACAAAAATAAATAATTAAGCAATATCACACGAGATGGAGGCCTGCGGCCTCTTGGCTTCGACGGCATTACAGCTGTGATGATATTCAGCAACAGCATCACAGCCTTGAGTGAGATATTGCTTTTATACAACAGTTCTGCAAATGCCACTTATTAGTTAATGGCAATAAGCGACAACAGATTATGACCTATTACCCCGCCCCACCCAAAGGGTGAGGGCAAGGGGTATTTTTTTGATTCGGTTTGTTTCTGTGTTTGTGGGTGCGTTTGTTTCTGTGTTTGTTTGTTAACACCCTATTGGCAAAACTAATGGCCTGATTCACCCCAAATTCGGTATAGGGATTGCCGCCGACCCAGAATAAATCTATTGAATTTCGTACAAGAAGGTGAAAGTATGTGCGAGGGGCGGGGTTTGTTGTGCCTGGCAACACTTGTTTGTTTATTTAATCAGTTATGTGGCTTCGCCAGCGCAAATAGTTCCACAAATCTGGACTTGACTGTTGCTTACAATGTAGCGCAAAGTTTGTGGTCGGCAGCTAGTGTGATTAAAGGTAATAAAAACACCTGAGAGCGAAGTGATTTTGCTGTTAAATGTCCCGGTGATGTTGTACTCATCAACTGTACTATCATCAGCTCTCATGGCTGATTCATATCATGTAAAATTAATAATACCACTTACAAAGTTGTTGAATTGCCTTTTCAAAATCAATGCGCAAAATTTTAGCCTATTCTGTAAATTATTCCAGGCTATTGGGCTGAAAATTTGGAGGCCGTCTTTCCAAGATTTATGTTCACTGCAGGGACATACTATTGTCAGTCAATCCTGAGAACAGGTGTTGCGAGCATAATATCTTTGGTGCAGGAGTGCTGACAAATCAGCTGGTAATTTTCCAAGTAATCTTTTGTCAAAGAATTAAAAAAAAAAAAAAACAGCCTGATCTTGCCGGTCACAAAGGGAGGGCCTGTCCACCCTCTGATACAACACACAATGATTGGTACCAAATGGGTCATCAGAAATAAATCTGGGAGCAGCGTGATAGGCAGAAATGAGATATTGTAGGTTTAGGTTTAGGGTTAAAGATGGCTACACACAGCACAAAGGGCCACATATTACACATAGAGGGTTTAAACTGCACGCAGAGACCTACATCAAACAAACAGAGGGTTACACACTGCAAACAGTGCATTACATACAACACTGAGAACAACATACACAGCACACAGAGGGGTTCCACACTGCACTCAGAGGATTACACTTGCAGCACTGTAGGCTTACAATAAAGAGTGCTACACTCTGTACCAGTGGCGGGCGGTGGACAGAGAACAAGGAGGGCAATAAACATGTCTTTAAACTGTTTATTAGTCTTGATCTGTTTTCAGTCAATTTCCCTGGTGACACTTGAACTCTCCCCTCTCAGGTGTAGCTAATTGTCTTCGTCAAGACGAGAAATCAAGCACACCAGTTGAACGCAAAAAAAGAGCAAATTTCAATCACTTTCAATTAAACAATAATTACGCACAGGTTTGACGACTTGCGTAGGATGTGACAAAATTTAACGCGGAAAATCCACAGTGGTTTTTTTTCGTGGAGAGTTGCCTATTAAGGCATGTGAATTAAACATGTTATTGAATTTATTATTCACTCGCCTTAACATTTAATTATAAGGGAAACTAACATGTTGAGCAATAACAATGATTGAAATTGGGTCACTAATCTCATTTGTTTCAAGGGATGTTTTCCGCCCCCAGTTTTCCGTCCACCGCCTGCCACTGCTCTGTACAGAGAAGGATATCCACGGCACATTGAGTTTCACATATTGATAAGAGCACGCAACCGACTGCACATAGAGGGATATGCACTCCACAAAAAGTGTTACACACTGCAAATAATATGCTACACAGTGCACATAAAGGGTTCACACTTTACATGGAGGAATACATAGAGGACTACACAATGCACAGCAAGGATTATAAAATGCACGCTGAGGATTACACAGTACACACAGGATCACCCTCATCCAGTTACTCAAGGCCTTGTTCATCCTGCTTAAGTGCCCACTGAAGCTACTTTCAATGATGGACAGGGATTAAAGTGGCCACTTTGACCAGTCTGTGGCTACAAAGCCTTACAAGCAGCAGTGTGTCATACTGTGTGTGTTGTGACACAGGCCTCCAGTAATCATCATTCAACTTTTCTGCCACACATACCACAGTTGCTCTGACTGTGTGTAAGTACCAGATAGGATAGTCTTCATTGCCCTTATGCATTAAAGAGCCTTGGGTGCCCAACACCCTGTTACCGGCTTGTAGTTTTTCCCCACCTCAGACCCCTATCAATAGGTATTCACCGGTATTAAACATTAAAATGTCTTTACCCAAAACAAGTGTGAAATTCGTGTCTTTTGCTTTTTTGTGCGGCAGTCGCGAATGAGCTTAGGGGGCTACGAACAGAGTACTGAGGTGACTATGACACTGCTACTTAGTATCTGTTTTCAGACATAAAATTCGTATGAAAATTGATAATTGGGTTCAGACACTTTTTGGCAGTAATCAAACTCAAATTAATTTATGAGCCAGCATAATACCTACCGGGTATACAGATGTAAGAGAACACCTTGAATTTGTCATTTATTTTTAAATATGTAATGCTTTCGCATTTGCAGTTTAGTTTTGCAAACAATGTGTCCACTACTCAAACACTAGAGCAGCCCGTAATTAGTTCCTGGCCAATGAGGCACCTCCGTTTTAGAAAACTTTTACTTCGTAAAACTATGTTACTTGTTATGGCTGCTGCAAATGGAAGTTTTTCATAATGGGCTACTATCAGCTTGCTAAATCAATGGATAACAGTGAATGGCAACAATTTAGCTAGCCAGCATTCATATGCACCAAATTTGGGTTGCTATGCCAGTCAACTAGCTGGCTAGTTGGATTAGACAGCTAGCTAGCTAGCTAGTTTGCTGACTTCACAATATTTGGTGCATATGAATCAATTTAATCCAGCAATTATGTTGCTACTTATTTAGTGTTGAACCGCAAGTTGTGATTAATTAACTAGCTAGCTTCCTTTTATATGCACCAGATAAGGCGATCTATCTAAGCCAGTGAACCAGCTAACCCCCCCCCCCCCCCCCCCCGTCCCCTCCACAAGGCTGGCTACGGGCCTGGAAGTCACAGTCCATTTGGCATGAAAGAGCAAGAAACAAAAAATGCAGAGACCCAAAGCCCCAGTCCTGAATCTCAAAAGTATTGCTCGAACACAAAGTAAGTCTAAAAGTCAAAATCAGCCTTAAGAATGGTACACAGGAGAGAGCATTTACAGAAACACTGAAATAACGTTACAAGTCTAAATTAAAGCTGCAAGCAGCAATGAATGGCCCCTCGCACACTTGCGCATATTGGGGGTGGTGGCATTATACTTATGGGTGCAGCAGTGCATTCAAAACAATTGCATAGTGGTAACCGGGTTAAAGAAGCTGTGAGGGCTGCTTTTTTGAAATTTTCTTGGGGGCACTATGGAGCCATTTTGCCCCGCCCTTGGGCAACACCCCTATAATATGTAAGTGCTCACCATTCTTAGTGTGCGTATCAATTTTAATGAGTTTATGAGTTTGTTAAAGCCATGAAGAAGCCAAAGGTAATTTGATGGCAAGGGATCAATAGTCGCCACATTGGCAGATGGATGCCATTGCTCGTAGCTTCCCGGCGTTCATAATTTAGCTTTTCCAACTTATTCTGCATGTCTTAGAAGTTGAATAAAGTTGGTTGGGTGAACTATGTTGTATCAGTACATGGTAGAGTGAAAAAAGGTCACTTCCTTACTGGGGGGCGCTATGACTATGACGGGATATTGTCATGTAGACGTGTTCAGGGCGGGACTATTATCCATCATGTGAAGTTTGGTGCACATTGGGCCATTTATCCCAAAGTTATAGCAAGTTTGTGTTTTATGGCAAGACATGAAAATTATACATTCTGCAGCGGGCGCGCCCTTCAACGATGGGACAATCTTTTAATAACTTTTGATCACAAGGTAGTCAAGCAAGCTCACAGAAATCAACTTTGAAATCAATCTGATGAAATATGTAGGGGGAGTTCGTTAAAATACCACAAGTGGAAAACAGGAAAATGGCTGCAAAATTCAAAATGGCAGACTTCTTGGTGGGGTTGGACAATGGGTCCAAGAGGCTTTTTTGTGCATCTGGGTGTGATACGTATGTGTACGGATTTTCGTGCATATCGGTGAAACGGGCCTTGGGGGCTGCTGTTTAAGGGGCGTGACGTAGCCATTTTGCCCCGCCCTTTGACAAAAGCCACATCACACGTCAATTTATGCGGGAACTGACAACACAGCAAAACTGGTGAGTTTTTGAGTATGTTATAACCCCCAAATAAGCAAATTACTTTTATTGGAATAATAATAATAACAATTAAAGCTGCAAGCAGCGTTGAAAGGGCCCTCGCACCCCTCGTGCACAGTGGGGTGGCAGCAAGACCTTGATGGGTGCAGTTGTCCATTAACAGCCATTGGACACTGCTAGCCTGTGTACAATGTGTTTTCCTGATGGGATTGCAAAAATCTTCTGGATGGCGCTATGATACCATTTTGTTATGCCTGTGCGCAAAATCTACAACATAGTTATTGGAATACCGGGCATCATGTGTGTGTTGATTTTCGTAAATTTTTAAGCACGCTTCGAGCCCCAAAAAAGCAATTGTTTAAAGAATCTGACTGGGGGCGCTATAGAGCCATTATGCCACATTTAGTCCCAGTTGATGTATCAAATTCAAGGCAATAAGACAATGATAATTTTTGCCACGTTTTTGCAAGTTTTGGACCATTCTAAGGCCTTAATACGTGTATTCGTAAAATTTGGAAAAACGCAGGAAATAGCTCATAGCTCACTTCCTGTTTGGCCAAAAAATTTCAAAAAATTAAGCATTGCCTGGAATGACTAATGCAATGATGACACCAAATTTTATGAACATTCAAGCACTTTTATCTTAACATGGTAGTATCTAGAGGGCGCTGTGGAGCTACATGGCCATTTCCGATCTAATATTAGCATATATTTATACTTGGGAAGACAAGTTTATCAAGTTTGGAAAGTTTTAGACTAATCCCACAAAGTATGTGGGAGTTATACCAACTTCCTGTTTCATGGCGGGACGCCGAAATTCGCCGCAATGCCACGGATACATCGTTCGATATATCCAAAAAAGCTTCGCAATTTAACATCAGCAAGGTCTTAAGATATTATTCGCCAAATTTTGAGTTGATTGGATAAAGTCTCTAGGAGGAGTTCGTTAAAGTACGACACCTGCGAATGGCGAAAAATCTAAAAAAGTTGAAATTTCAATTAAAAATGGCAAACTTCCTGTTGGGTCTACGTGATGGCTCCAAGAGACTTTTTTTTAGGTCTCAGGATATTCCACTTGTTCACAGAAGTTCATACATGCTGATCAACCACAATGCAAGGGCTGCTTATTTGAAATTTTCCAGGGGGCGCTATAATGCCATTTTTGCCACGCCTATATAAAATTTTTTTATTATTGTAATAGGAATGATAGGCTTTAGAGTTGTACAAAATTTTGTGAGTTTTTGAGCATGCTGAGACCCTCAAAAGGGCAATTCTTTTAAAAATCTGATTGGGGCGCTATAGAGCCATTATGTCACATTTACTGCCAAATTCTGTCTCAAATTGAAGACAATCAGACAAATAAAATTTTTGCAAAGTTTTGCAAGTTTTTGAGTATGGTAATACCTCCAAACCTGTGTTCGTAATATTTGGAATAACGCAGGAAATGGCTCATAGCTCACTTCCTGTTTGGTTAAAAAATTTCAAAAAAATAATTACAGCCCAAAAAAACACATGCAATTGTCACGCCAAATTTCATGAACATTCAAGCACTTTTATCTCAACATGGCCGTGTCAAGAGGGCGCTGTGGAGCCACCTGACCACACCCAATCTAATATCAACATATAGGTATACTTGGAAGTAGACTCTTATCAAGCCTGTGAAGTTTCGCGCAAATCTCACAAAGCATGTGCGCGTAAAACCAACTTCCTGTTTCATGGCGGAACATCGAAATTCGCCGCGACGCCACGGATACAAAGTTCAATGCATCCAAAAAAGCTTCAAAATTTAACATTGACAAGGTCTTAAGATGTTAAATTCAAAATTTTATGTTGATCGGATAAAATCTCTAGGAGGAGTTTGTTAAAGTACGAAGCCTGTGAATGGCAAAAAATTTAAAAAATTTGCAAATTCAATTAAAAATGGCGGACTTCCTGTCGAGTCTAGGTCATGGCACCTAGAGACTTTTTTTTAGGTCTTGGCATAGTTCACATGTCCACCGAATTTTGTACATGTAGGTCAAACACGCTGCGAGGGCTGCTTCATTGAAATTTTCTAGGTGGCGCTGTAATGCAATTTTGCCACATCCATCTGTAAACCCTAAATCCTAGTAAAAAGTAAGACCAGCTTAATAGGTTTGCAAAGTTTTGTGAGTTTTCAAGCATGCTGAGGCCCTCAAAAATGCAATTATGTATTAGGGGGCGCTATAGAGCTACCATGTCACAATCAGTGCCAAATGTGATATCGAATCAAAGAACGTAATATTTGTAGTCTATGAGCCAAGTTTGATGAGTTTTCGAGTATGATAAAACCCTCAAAAATGTGTTCGTAAAATCTGAAAAAACGCAGGAAATGGCTCATAGCTCACTTCCTGTGAGGCAAAAAAATTTCAAAAAAATTTACAAAAAAATTTATGATGACTACTATGACTCTATAAAATTTCGTGAGAATCCGAGCAAGTGCGTTCCAAAATGGCCGCGTGTTTGGTGGCGCTATAGAGCCACCGGGGCATGTCCAAGCACAAAAATAATAATACTTTGCAATTTTCACGACGACTGACGTGTGGGCAAATTTTTGCGAGTTTTCGTGCATGGCAAAGCCCTCAAAAATGCGTTCTCGCAGCAGAATAAAAAGAAGAAGAAGAAGAAGAAGAAGAAGAATAATAAAAATCCCATCAAAAACAATAGGTTCCTCGCACCTTCGGTGCCAGGACCCGTTCCGGGCCCTGGCACCGGTCGGTGCTCGGGCCCTAATAATAAGAAGAAGGAGAATTCCTGCCATTAAAATAGGGTCTTCGCACCGCTTGGTGCACGGGCCCTAATGAATCAAAGGATAATATATTGAGGAATGCTTGTAAAATCCCCTATTTGCGGAAAAAACCCGAAATGAATAAATAACCAGCGGTAGTCCACGTGAAATCTCAGTGATCCGAACCTCATATCTTATTACAACGAGAGAAGGAAATTAATTAGGCCTAAAGAACAACAAAGGTCGGGAGGTGACAGGGTGGGGTCTCCAGTCTGCGCCTGACCACGCAATTTAGACTCATTATCTACTGCAAAAAAAAAAAAAAAATGAACAAAAACGAGACTATTAAACATAAAACTGCTGCTTGGCTGCGTCAAGATTTTACGTTAACTGCTGCTTGAGAAAAGCACACTTGCTCACTGTACGCTCATGTGCGGATTTAAAGTTCACTAATCATTTTACAGCAGCCTAAGGCAAGGCATGATTTTTAGAGTGGAAAAGTTTCTGGTTTTGAGTCATGGAAAATTGAAAGGGTCCCTGGCGTGCATTATTCGTGTGTGTTCACCGAACTACATCGCTGTGATTGTCAAGCACATACCGTGACGTGGTTGTGCTCACGCAGGTGTTTTCCTAAAGATTTCACACCTGACGCAAAAATTTCTTGAGGTGAAATTATTTCACCGAAATCCCTGAGAGATTTAGATTTTGATTGAAGTGTGTCGTGAGGGACAGCCCACCTTGTTTTTCTACCCCTTCTCTTTACTAGCCTTAGTGTCCCTGTCCTGCACTCGATCCTGAGTCTCCTCCATGACGCTCTCGCACTTCTTCTCTCCAGACAGAAGTGCCGCATATACTCGTCCCTCAGCGTTACACGTATGCCGTCAGACCGACAGTGCGGTGTCTGAGACTGACTGCGGGCTGCGTACTCTCAGCTGGCCTACCAAACGGAGGGTACCACAGGTCGAACCACAACAGATCCTCGGGAACAGGTAATTAAATCGTTAAATACAACGCAGACGTGCTAAGGTAGATCAGTGCTGGCGAAAAGTATAACGAAGATCTACGTAAAGACAGAACGGATTACCAATGCCATCTGATATGTCGCGGCATTTCACGCACTGCGTCCAACAGATGTAGGGTGAAGTCGGGTAGTTTAGGACATCAAGTAAAATGGGACAAATAAGGTTTTCCATCTTGGAATCCTCAAATATTTATTACCGAATATTATGGCATCGTTGCAGCAAGTGTTCTCCACATGAAAAATATTTTTTATTTATCTGAGAACAAACTTGGGCAGAGCAAAGATTCAAAACTCACTAGTACTTGACCTTGCAGAGCAGGCAATGTGGCATGTTGATTTACTTGCTTTGGAAATAAGAGTAGCCTTCTGCAGATAAAACAAGGTGCGTGTATAGCGCCAAAAATGACTGCAAGATGTTACACTTCATTAATTGTTTGACTGACAATCAAAAATTTTTCCTAATACGCCACTATTTACGGGAAAGACTTTTGAGAGACTGTCTCATTCTCCCTGAATACATCTGGTAAAATGGGAAAAATAATTACTCGAGAATGGGACTCTTCCTGAAGTGAAACCCGCATGTTTCTTGGATACCAGGTGCCAAGCGCGTCGTTTGACCTGAAAATTCCGGGGCGAATATCCCTCCCTGTATTGAAAATAATTAGTGCTGGCTAATTCTTGATGGGTTTCCTTCATTAACACGTTTTACAATTCAAGAATAATCAAGTGGCAGTTGAAGACAGGGCTTCTCTCCCCCATGCGATCTAAAAGCGACAAAATAATGGTTTACATTCAGTACCGAAAAATAATTTGATTATAATTAGATCTATGCACCGTCACTCAGCGACGGCATTTCAGAACTGTTAACTCTTCAGCGATTGAAGGTAATTTTGGTGACAGGTACGTGGTTTCGTCCATTTACATTTTTTCAATCGGACAGCTGTCTATTTTTTACAGCGAGCTGAGGGACCGTGCTGCAAAAACAGATGTATAGACCTACTTGTCGCCGAAATTACCTTCATTCGCTGAAGAGTTCTGAAATGCCGTCGCCGAGTGACGGTGCATATACCTATTTAAAATCAAATTATTTTTCGGTACTGAATGTAGCCCATTATTTTGTCGCTTTTAGATCGTATGGGGGAGAGAAGCCGTGTCTTCAATTGCCACTTGATTATTCTTGAATTAGAAAGCGTGTTAATGAAGGAAACCCATCAAGAATTAGCTAGCACTAATCATTTTCAATAAAGGGAGGGATATTAGCCCCGGAATTTTCAGGTCAAATGACGCGCCTGCCAGGTGCCATCAAATATGAGTAACTTTGCTATTGTGAGTCACTTTATCATATTACTCGCAGTTAAAAAAAAAAAAAAAAGATAATATTTAATTTTTTTTTTTTTTTTTAGTATTTTTGCCAAATAAAATATTGGATATGGTGCAATGAGTCCATGTTGACCACTATAGCCTCGAATTAGCTACAATTGCTACAGACATGCAGGCACACGCATGCATGTGTCTGTGCATATCAAACATAACTACACAAGCAATGCAAGAATTTGTGCATGCATGCGCACTTGCGTGTCTCATGGCTTTGGCGGTGCCACAGCTGAACATTTGATGGGCACAGAACATCCCTTTAAAACAATTTTAAGTCCTGATTTGTTCTCAATAATTTTCTAAATTAACAATACATTCACTCTGAAAACACTCCATACTATCCCAGGCGCTGTTTTCCCTGTTAAAGTAAGATGACAATCATTCATTTAGAAGCGCTCTTTGGTGCATTTAAACCATCGTTATTCAAAATTGCATAAGGCGTTGCAAATGGTCATATTTCATTTCAACAATTTAAACAATCAAGAAATTAGATTGCCTAATGTGCCGGAAATTCCAGAGTAGTTTGTCTTTTGTGAAGAACTGGCCTGGTTAAAAGAAAATTATTTTTCTATACCGAATTAAGGCCATTATTTCATCGCTGTTAGATCGCATAGGGAGAGAAGCCATGTCTTCAGTTGCCAAAATATTATTACTCTAATTGGAAAATGTTCGAATAAAAGAAAATTACTGACCGATTCTTGTTCTACAGGGATGTTCTGTGACCGCCAAATTTCCAGTTCTGGTGCAGCCACTGTTTCAAAGTACCTGACTTCACCCTACAATATGACAAGTATGAAACTAAACAAATGGTTTTAATTTACATTTAGAAGAATACAGCAAGAAAATCTGTTTAGTTTCACCTAAACAACTTTTCCCTGATGATATTTGGCTATAATCAGAAATTCAATATATGATGCCTGTAACACATACCAAAAAAGAAAAAGAAAAAAGGACAGTGTTTTGGAAAAACTGGAAAAGTTGTGGAATCTTTATAAAAAGACCTGTTTTTGAATATTGCAAACAGATGAATAGGCAACGTGTTATTTGATTATTTTTGGCTATTAAATGGTTTTCTTGCAGAATTTTAATCCTTGCAACAAATGCAAGGCGCATCTTTTCTCACATGGTACACGCAGGGCTCAAAATTAGCTTTTTAGCTTGGTAGCGCTGCGCTCCCAAATTCAAAAAGTTAGGAGCGCGAGCTAAAATTTTGGAGTGCACAAACCCAAATCTAAGAAGCACCAATATATATTTTTTAATGTTTAAAAAAAAAACTACAATTTAACGCTCCACATTAACAATACAACTGTCTCCAACAAATGGCAGTCATTAAACAATACGAGAGTCTTCAGTTCATTGATTACATCAAGGAGCGATTTAATGTGAGAATTACAAACATTCATAATTGTGCCACAGTGCAAATTCTTTAAACTTTGGTGCTAAACTGTTCCTGGGATGCGTCTCTAGGTCCTGCTTAAGTCCCAGAAGAACTGTTGAGCCCTGCAGACCCCCAGCTTGACCTCGGAAATTTCACCAAAGTGAGAAAGAGTTGCCTGTCCAGCTACGAGGTGTGGATATGCATAGTTAGCAACGCTGAGAGTTAAATGGCCATTGTACTTTCCTACTGGGAACATGCTGTGTGATTATGTTTACTGCAGGCTGAGTTATCTTCATACACGGCACACTCTGACTGGGGCACATCTGAAAGAGATTCTCTCAATTTGGGAAAAATTAGAAGCAAGCCACTTCATCAGCTAAAGGGAAATGAATTAATTAATACTGGCTATAGAATCATTGGGCTCTAAATTTATAGACCAGGTGCAGGCGCAGGCGCAGTACAGGCGTGGCGAATTGGGGGTGCACCGCGCCAACGGGATGTGTCCAGGGGTATGTTGCAATTTCGTGCCCTGCGTAGCCTGGCGCAAGTCCTCTGTCCCGCCTCAGTCTCTCCCGCCGGTGCAAGTGGCAAAGAGGGAGGAGAGAAGGCGTGTTTGGGTATAACACAGGTGAGTTAAATCTTCATCAATCAAATGAGCTCCTCTCCTCACCTTTAATGTGTTGGAATATAGAAGCCTCTGTCGTATATCTGCATGATGCATTAATGTTGCATTTTACTTGGCTGCTTCAGGCATGTTTTCTGCACCGCTTACGTCAATATTAAGCATTACAAATATGACTCAGCTGGCTAGCTAGGGCATTCGCAAATTATTACCTTTAGCGAACTTGAATAGAATTTCAAAACAAAACTACGTCAGATCATTCAAACTTATGAAGTTGGAATGAAATACGACAGTTGCTCTTTATTTCTTCTGCCTGCATCATTGGGAAGAGAAACGATGGATAGCGTGTTCCTATTTTTACACCCTGTTCCTGCTGAAAATTTTGGGATTAACAGGCATGGACAACAATGCAAGATACGTTACACATTTATTCTCAATATGTGATCTTAACTCAGTACGAGATCATAGCAATCAGGCTGTATTCCTTTCCCCCACTAAAATGATAAAACCTTAGTGACAATAATAGTAGCCAGGAATTAAGCCGCTTACACACTGGACATGAAACAAATTTTTTGCACGACAGATTGCGTTGAACGCAGTGTCTACGTGTCCGAAAGTCTGACAGGGTTTCAATATAACTCCATTGACAGTAGATTATTGTTTTTAATTTCTTCAAGTTTACGGAATGTTTTAGATATGAAACGTGAATGTTTTGATAAGAGGGCTCAGTTCTTCAAGATGAGAACTGAGAATTTCAATCAATGTTTCTGTTTAAGCTCTGCTCAATAAAGTGACAATGTACAATGCCTGTCAGACATTAAATACAAAATGCCTCCGTGTCTGACCGCCAAAAAAAAGAGAAAAAGAGGACGATTAGAACAGATTGATAATGAAATAAAGAATAAAAAGAAACATTTTAACAACAAACAGAACATCCAATGAGCACTGCGATTTATTTATTTGCAGGCCATCTTTTTTGGATGCTCAATTTGTTGGTGATATATTTTTATTCTTTATTTAGTTATAAATCTGTTCTCAAACCAATACTTTTAGCTGGCTGCCGGACATGAAGTATTTTGCTATTCGCTTTGGAAAGTCTTGATTGTGCATGCGACATGGGCGTAAAAATGCGTATGGACGCTATGGACGTGTCCATACCAATATTTTGATGTGTTTAAAATGTCCACCATACCGATTTTGAATGGGGCATTGCACGGCATTCGGGACACAAAAGGTTAAATTTCCCCTCCTTAGTTCCCCCTCTCAAAGACGGCGTGTCATTGGTGGGGACAGCCTTGCTATCTGTGATTGGCTCCCCTTCCTGTATCCATCATCATGACTGGGTTGTCATTGGTAAGTTGGTAGGCTACGCGGTGAAAATAAAAAATAACAGCGTAATAACAGCGTCTACTGTCGCTGGATCGGGGAATCATGTCTGACTCGGGCAGGAAAAGAAAAAAGGCGGACATTAGACATTATTTCACCCAGTCAATGGTTAGTTACTCACACAAAATAGTCTTGTAAAAACCTGTTCAGACCGCGACGCATTTTCTCTTCCAAGCGCTCGATTTCATTGTTTTTCCAGTAGCATAGCATAAACCTCAACATGCAGTAGCCTAATAACTTCCGTGCTTCCCATTCCCATGCTTGTCGTTTTGGAGGGGGGGTGCGTTGCAGTCTGACACGGATTCTACTGAAACAGATTAATCATGCTAAAAGTCTCTTAGAGCGGAGTGAAATAAGAACAGAAAATCTTTACATAATTTTTTGAATCCGCTCATCTTTAGCCCAATTCGGACGAGAGAACAGAACGTGAGAGGGTAGATCTTCACGCACGCACTGTTGTGAGTTGTGACAGTTGTCACGTGACCGCCATCTCCACAATGCATGTTGATGCATCTGAATGCATTTTTACCCCACGTCTCCCCATAAAACTAGTCCCGACCTAATAGGGCTTTGGATGGAATGGTTAGATTAGTAATAATATAGAAGGACAATGTATTATTAATGCAATAAACAGCCAGCCAGCCAGCATAAAATGTATTATTATTATTATTATTATTATTATGCAACAAGAGACAAAAATAGGTAGTGTTTCTTGATCATAAATTTTGTTTTACAGCCACAACACAGCAGCTCTGCAGATCAGTCTCCATCAGGCAGACAGGTATATTTCATGTGGAAATTAAGCAACACACCGTATTGCTGATTGATGAGGCTGTATTTTGAGTAGGTTGGGTCATGACATAGGTAGGCATGGGAGGCAAATTATGTCCCCACCAATGTCAACACCATTATTACGCCCTTGGCATGCGATAATGTATTCACACTGTCAATGGTCATGGAATTGATTTGCTCACTGACTACAAGCTCTATTTTATCTCTGGTGTGTAAATAAAGTGTGAATCTGTTCATCTGACTAATTTTCAAGAGAGAGACCGAATAAAGACTATTGTCTATTTTCAACCGAAGAAAACACACGGATAAAAAGACCAAGAAAAGTCGATAACCATCAACTTGCATTTTGTGAAGGTCGAACACAAACATGGCCAAGTTTGCACGTGTAATAATTCCTGGAGAACTCGAAAAATTAGAACGTTTATGACTTTCGGACACGGAGATGTATTAAAACCCTTTCAAACTTTTGCGTCTTTGTATTGACTTTGACTGTAATCAGTCTTTCAAAAAATTTGTTTCGCGTCCAGTGTGCAAGCAGCTTTATTGAGCATAGAACGCAAGCGTTTATATATATATATATATAAAATCAGTTTGTGGTTGGCTGAGAAAGATGTGAAGTTGTTAGTCTGCATCACCAATTCAGCTGTGTTGATTAAGCCAGGTGGAGTTTCCATTTCGCGTGCCAGCCGCCTTTAATCTGACATCAGGACAATCGATATAGATACTATAATTTATGTCCTGATTCAGATAGTTACATTAAATAGTGGTAATTTTTAATAATAATTTATTGCAACGAAATGTGCCTGACATTCTGGAAACCTGCCTGTGAGATTTTGGTGATGTGAGCGCACGGTGCGCCGGTCAGCCAAATTACCACTGCGCAGAAAGTAAATCAGGTTGGAGCTGGCGAGTTCTCTGTGCAACTTCAGCGAAGACTTTTTCAAAGAAATCGTCACTGCTTCTTGATGAATATGTGACACCTCCCCCAACTACGCCGCCGCATCCATCTCGGGGCACATCCGTCTACCAAATTGCCAAAGTGATTGCGCACGGTGTTGCACCACACGAAATTACCACTGCGCAGGCTGCGCCGGATGAAATTACCACTGCGTGGGCTGCACCGGACGAAATTACCACTGCGTGGGCTGCGCCATGCTACGCCTCGTTGCGCCACCCTTCGCTGTGCCAAGAAATTAGAGCCCCTTGTCTGAATATTATAGATTCATGTTTATTAATTCATATATGATTGGAAGGGAATCTGGAGGGCACAGATGATCACTAAGTGCAATGGTCCACTTCTCGAAATTAGCTCTGTTGCGTCAGTATTAATCTTTGCAACTGTGGCCTGAATTCTGAGATGTATGACATTTATTCTGCCAAGGCAATATCTCTTAAGGTCAATATGAACCTGCCATGTGATTTCATTGCACTCCAAAATTTTTATGAGTTTTTTCCCTGGGCCATGCCACACCCTTCCACCGAGCATCATGAAAATTAGTTTTTCCATAATCCTGATGAGAAACAAACTGGAAAAAAAACTGGAACCAAAAACATTACCTCCTTAGTGGAAGTAAATATCACACACACACTTACTCACATACACTACCTGACAAAAGTATTAGGACGATCCTCATTCTCACTCAACCTTTGATGTACGTGCTATATTACACATGTGAGTGTTGTAGGAATTTAATGGTGTCCTAAAATGTACATATAAACATCACAGAACATTATTTGAACATTTGGGGATGCTACAGATATACAAATTGGCATATTTTTTCTCTGCATAAAAAACTCTCACTTTGGGTCTGTAATAAATAAGAGATATTATAATAAACAGTGCTTGCAAGATGGTAATCTTCAAATTTACAAGTTTGGAATTGTGTCTTTGTTATAATGGAAGACCACGGCTACTATTAGTTCAATCAATATGATCAGGTGTGGCACATGGAGTGATTTTGATTCTCTATAAAAGGAGGGTCAAGACTTAGAATTATTCAGTTTGGTGTATCCAAAATGGGGTCTGTATTTTTATTTGAATTAACAACTACTTCCAAATATGATACATTCACTATTTTCAACTGCACTGTAAGAAAATCACACACATAAATAGTGACGTCCTAATACTTTTGTCAGGAAGTGTATAAACTCCAATTCCAATGAAGTTTGGACGTTGCGTAAAATGTGAATAAAAAGAGAACACAATGATGTCCAAATCCGTTTTGAGCTAAATTCAATTGGATGCATGACTAAGACAAGATATTTAATGTTCAAACTGATGAACTGTATTGTTCTTTTTGAAATATTCACCCATTTTGAAATTAATGCCTGCAACACGTTCCAAAAAAGCTGGGACAGGAGCATGTTTACCACTGTGTTACATCACCTTTCAACGACACGCAATAAGCGTTTGAGAACTGAGGATACTAATTGTGGAAGCTTTGTAGGTGGAATTCTTTCCCATTCTTGCTTGATGTACGACTTCAGTTGCTCAACAGGCTGGGGTCTCCATTGTCGTACTTTGCGCTTCATAATGTGCCGCACATTTTCAATGGGAGACAGGTCTGGACTGCAGGCAGGCCAGTCTATTACTCCCACGCTTTTACTATGAAGCCATGCTACTGTAACGTGCAGAATGTGGCTTCCCTTAAAAAGATGTCACTTGGATGGCAGCCTATGTTGCTCCTAAACCTGTGTATACCTTTCAGCATTAATCATGCTTTCACTGATGTGCAAGCTACCTATGCCATGGGCACCAATACATCTCCATACGATCACAGATGCTGGCTTTTGAACTTTGTGCCGATAACAATCTGGATGGGCTTTTTCTTTTTAGCCTGGACGGCATGACGCCCATGATTTCCAAAAACAATTTGAAATGTGGACTCGTCAGACCACAGCACACTTTTCCACTCAGCTTTAGTCCATCTCAGATGAGGTCGGGCCCAAAGAAGCCAGCAGCTTTTCTGGGTGTTGTTGATATATGTCTTTCACTTTGCATGGTTGAGTTTTAACTCATACTAGTGGATGTAACAATGAACTATGTAAGCTGACAATGGTTTTCTGAAACATTCCTGAGCCCCATTGTAATATCCTTTACAGAATGATGTCGGTTTTTAATGCAGTGCCACCTGCGGGACCGACAATCACGGGCATTTGTGAACCTTGTGTAGAGATTTTTGATGATATTATGGGCTGTAGATGATGAATTTTCTAAATTCCTTGCAATTCTACATTGTTGTTAAGCTATTGGACTGTTTGCTCACGCAGCTTTTCATAAAGTGGTGAACCTCGCCCCATCCTTGCTTGTGAACGACTGAGCCTTTCGGGAATACTCCTTTTATACCTAATTATGACACTCACCGATTAACTTGTTCACCGGTGGAATGCTCCAAACTGTTGTTTTCTGAGCATTCCTCAACTTTCCCAGTCTTTTGTTGCCCCTGTCCCAGCTTTTTTGGAACGTGTTGCAGGCATCAAATTAAAATTGAGAAAATATTTCTGAAAAAGGTTCATGAGCTTGAGCATGAAATAACTTGTCACTGTGGTTAACTCAATTGAATATAGGTCGAAAAGCAAATCATTGCGTTCTGTTTTCATTTACGTTTTACACTAAGTCCTAACTTCATTGGAATTGGGGTTTGTACAATTTGATGTCAAATTTGCAATCCCCGGGTCAGTTTTACCCAGGTGAAGCTTATTCCAAGACCACATTGCATTGTTAATGTAGAACCTACATAATAAACTAGTTTTAGTTCAGGGGCACGCTGTATCCATCTGATAAAAACAAGCCCTTAGTGTTGAAAACAATGTCTTTCCTTTATCAGGATTTAGGGGCAAAACTAACAACTCGAGATTCAGCAAGACCAGAACAGATGGAGCTCAGAAACTTCAAGCTTGCCTTTGCCATCTTCTCAAACAACTCCAACTTCACTGCAGGCAATGAGACAAATGCCCCACTGTACGAGGGCCCTTACCAGACAGTGGAGGTGGTGATCATTATCCTGGCCGCAGGCTGCCTCAGTTTAGTGACGATTATTGGGAACATACTGGTCATTCTCGCAATCAAAATCAACAGAAACCTCCAGACCATAAACAACTACTTCATCTTCAGCCTGGCATGTGCAGACCTGATAACTGGGGTCAGCACGATGAACCTGTTTACAGTCTACCTTGTGGTTGGATATTGGCCATTGGGGCCAGTGGTCTGTGACATATGGCTGATCCTGGACTATGTGGTGAGTGCAGCTTCTGTTATGAACCTCCTCATCATCAGTTTTGACCGTTACTTCTGCATCACCAAGCCACTCAGCTACCCTGCAAGAAGGACCACCAGGATGGCGGTCATGATGATTGTAGTTGCCTGGGCCATTTCCTTCACCGTGTGGTCCCCGGCAATTTTGTTCCCCCAGTTCATCATAGGTGAGCGCATTGTAGATGAGCACGAGTGCTATATCCAGTTCATGTCTGATGTAGCCTTCACCTTGGTCACTTCCTTTATTTGTATCTATCTGCCTGTTGCAATCATGACCTTCCTGTACTGGCGGATCTCCAGGGCCAGCAAGAGCCGTGTGAAGACGGGCGAGCAGAAGCAAAAAGAGGATAACCAGTCAAGCAACGAAGCAGGAAACCACATTACCATGCCCTGTAGTGATGGCAATGTGAAAACCCATTGTGCTGAGAGGAGCCAGAATGGCGGAACAGGTGGAGTCGAGGAGGAGGAGCCGAGTGCACCAGTACATCCTGAGAGAAATGAAATTGCTGAAGCCCCTGCAGGTTATGAGGGAAACCGCACAGCCCATGGACCAAAGGGTACCCTTGTAAACCAGCGCCCCAAAAGGAAGACACAACCATCCCGTGAGTCAAGGGTTACCCGCATGATAATGGCTATTCTAATCGCTTTCGTGGTCGCATGGACACCTTATCACATGATGGCGTTCATCAACACCTTCTGTTCAACTTGCATTCCTGCCCCCATGTGGACTGTCAGCTACTGGTTGTGCTACATCAACAGCACCATCAATCCAGTCTGCTATGCTCTCTGCAATGTCACCTTCAAGAAGACGTTCAGACAACTCCTGCTCTGCCAGTACAAGGACATTCGCTTGGGCAGATAGAGATGTCATTATTTTGGTTTCTGCTGGTGCTACTTTCTGTCATTTCTTCACAGAAGAAATTTAACCTCTTGCATCACCTTAAACAATGGCAGGTACAAGTCCAAAAAGTAGAACTACAGAAATGCTAAATATAAATTTAGTGTCAAATTGCACACATTTCTATGCCTGTAAACTTGATTAGAATTCAAGAGCATTTACTGCAGAACTGACTCACTAAAAGTCTTCACCCATTTGTGAGATCAGATATTGCAGCCATTTACTGCAATTCATATTTTTATGTGATTAAAATGATGTATTATCAAATGTGCAGTGCCATCCATAAGTTTGCAATAACCTAGAAATGTTTGTTTTTAAGAGACCAATAATTTTGAGTCAAAACCTATGAAAAGACATTATTGAGACACTTGATTACAATTACTTTTAGAGACACAAGTTTTCAAGTTCTGATTTTTTCATACGACTGCAAACTCCCATTTTTAGCAGCCATTCCACAAGAGTACAAAAAGATAGCACAGGTCACCACATTCTTTCAGATACACTCAGGAATATGAGACAACAAACAACTTTTACAGATTTAAAAATGGAAATTTTGCATCAATATTTATTTCATTGAAAATGTCCACTCATATGATTTGAAGTTTCATTTTTTCCCCCTAATCTTGAATAAGGAATTCTATTATTATTAGTGAGCAAGCTAGACTCTTTATTTCTTTCTTTCTTGATTTCTTTCTTTATTCTCCAGTTTTTGTGCAGACTAACTACTCCTACATACTTTAACCTAGAAACTTCATTCAAAATTTATAAAATTCAGCTTGTTCTGAGTCTTGTTGCAGTAATTTATCGTCTTGATATCTTTCATAGTTTTTGAGTTATTAATTTTTATTTCAATATTTTTGTCCCACAGGAAACAATGAAACATATTTTTCAAAATTTAGCTATTTTCAGCTGTTTTTTACTCTGTCATACTTTTAGCTTGAACCGTCATTCAAACTAGAAAATGTAAAAATAAGCTTGGATAATTAATTTACCGTTCAAATTTTTTGTAATTTCTATAATTTTTAATCATAAACTAAATGATTCAGCCATTAACTTAAATATGAAACATTTGCGGTTCAATTCTGCCCTCTGCTTGCCTTTTTCCAGGGCTCAAATTATCATTGTTCAGAGACAAAGATTAATACGACTGTAAAAGAATAATTCTGCGTCAAACTAAGTGAAAGAATTTCCAGTATCGTAGTTGGTACAGTCGCTCAAACCAGCTCCAGGACAGCACATTGAGCACCATAAAGAACAGTGTTTTTTTGCTGGGTGCGTCCAAGAGAACACGTAACAGAAAAAGCAGAAAATGATTGGCCGAGATCCTATTACAGCATATAGCTACCAGCAACTGTTTGCATTTGTTAAATATATTTATGATCGTATCTAAAATAGGCAAAATATTGGTATCAAAATAGAGCTAGTTAATGGAGAATTCCGGTGTGAAATTGACTTGGGGTGTATTGAAACATAATAACAAGTACTAACCTTTGCCGAATATCCCACCTCCGTACGAAGCAACATTTCAAAATATATTGCTTTTTAGCCGAAGCTCCCAACAGGCTTACAATGGTAGTAAATCAAGTGTAGCTTTGCCATGCAAGAAATCGCTATTTTTTTCATCATTAGCAAGGCTCAAAGTAGCTCCACAATTCATCGGTAGAATTCCGAGGGCCCTGACATTTAAAATGAGGCACTGAGAACTTTGAAAATGCACAGGTAATTTATTGAAAAAGACTATTTATGCAAACAGTATCTTGAGCTAGTTTCCAGTCGCCTCCGTCTTGAAAGTCACGATAAATCGATTGACGAGCATGAACGAATAGGAAGGATAGGGGAACAGATTGCAATCTATTCGTTCATGCTCGTCAATCGACTTCTCTGAAATTATTGGCACCCCTGGTTAAGATGTGTTCTTTAGTTTCTAATATATTATTTAGAAAAAAACTGAATTTAAGACCACAATGAAAAAAAGAGGAAAATCCAACCTTTAATTCAAGTGCATTTATTCAGTGGGAAAAAAAAATGCCACAATAAGAAATAATTCTTTTACCTCAAATCATGTGTGCCACAATTATTAGTACCCCTGATGTTAATACTTTGTACATCCCCCCTTTTGCACCTAATCTTCTCCTATAATGTTTCGCAAGATGGGAGAATATAGAAAGAGGGATCTTCGACCATTCCTCTTTGCACAATCTCTCTAAATCATCCAGTGACCTGGGTCCTCTCCTCTGCACTCTCCTCTTCCGCTCAGTCCACAGGTTTTCAATGGAGTCGAGGTCTGGAGACTGAGATGGCCATGGGAGGAGCTTGATTCTGTGTCTGGTGAACCATTTCTGTGTAGATTTGGCCACATGTTTAGGGTCATTATCTTGCTGAGAGACCCAGTAACGACCCATCTTCAACTTTCTGGGAGAGGCCACCAGATTTTGATTTAAAATGTCCTGGTATTTCAAAGCGTTCATGATGCCATGCACCCTAACAAGGTTCCCAGGGCCTCTGGAAGAGAAACAGGCCCACAGTATCACTGATCCTCCCCCATACTTCACAGTGGGCATGAGGTGCTTTTCTGCATACTCATCTTTTGTGTTCCGCCAGACCCACTTAGAGTGTTTGTTGCCAAAAAGCTCTATCTTAGCCTCATCTGACCATGATTGTGAGTGAGAAAAGGTTTTTTTCCATGCATGCCTCCCAAACAGCTTGTTGCCATGTAGATAGCGCCTGTTGGTTGGTTTGGAGACTTTGTGACCCCAAGATGCTACCATTTGTTGCAATTCTTTAACAGTTAGCATTTGAGAACTTTTTATTTCTCTTACCATCCTCCTCACTGTGCGTGGTGGCAAAATAACCTTGCATCCTCGTCCAGGCTTGTTTACCACTGTTCCAGTTGTTTTAAACTTCTGAATGATTGCTCTGACAGTAGATATGGGCAGGTGCAGGCGAGTGGCTATTTTCATGTACCCATTGCCTGACTTGTGAAGGTCGACACACATCTGCCTTACTTGAATGGTGTGTTCCTTTGTCTTTCCCATGTTGAAGAGTGGATAAGAGAAATAGCCTCTGTGTCACGTCATATTTATACCCCAGGGAAACAGGAAGTGATGAATTACTAATTAAATGTTCCTAGATACTCTGATTAATTTAGTGAATTACTGTAGAAATGACAGAAATACTTCACTTACATTTAATTCCAAGGAATTGTTTGGGGTGCCAATAATTGTGGAACAGGTGATTTTATAAAAAATTATTATTTCTTAGTCAGAGATTTTTTTCCTTTTAAATTCACTTGAGTTGAAGGATACATTTTTCTACAATTTTCAGTGTGAGAGTATGCTTCTGTAATAAAAATCGAATTTATTTTAAGGCTTTTAACGCATCTTAACCAGGGGTGCCAATTATTATGGAGGGGGCTGTATATGCGAACACCCTCCCCTAGGAAAGTTTCATTGTACCGTTGTGATTTTGACACAAACTGTTAGCCTCATTCATTGGTTGACCGTATCCCCGCCAACACATGTACGCAGACACACCCAGAACCAGCCCCGCCCCCCTTTGACTCCCCACCCTCACTCACTGTGTGCACACAGAGCGAATGAGACAGAGAGAGAGAGAGAAGACCTACAGATGGAGAAGACTTTTGAAACCAGCCTTATTTTGCATCGCGCTTTCAACAACTAACCAAGAGAAACTTCTCTCCACTCACAGACTTTATTATTTAAATAATTTTATCTCTCTTTACTTTCTCTCCTTATTTTGTTCACGTGTTGACAGCTATTTCAAATGTACTTCATTCATTACTCTCCATTTTTAACACTTTTAAACAGTATTTTAATAACATTTATTTGCTTTAAAACACTATTTTAATATTTTTTAAATATTAATAATACAATTAAATAAATGCTTCAAATGTATAAAATTAAATCACTGACCCCACACCAGAGCATAGGGAGGGTGGCTGCCCTGAATTACCCCACGCTGCCAGGGGGGGGAGGGAGGGGGAGGGGTTAGCTGAGGGGTGACACAGAATAAACTATAATAACCTCATTAAAAATTAACTCATATGACCTCTTGACCCCATCAATCAAATGACCTCTTCAACCCATCCATCAAATTTTGACCTCATCAATCCAATTTTGACAGAAGCCGTATCATAAATTTCTCTGCCATTCCTGCAGTGTACAAATAAAACAATGAGTCATCCCATCCTTTGAGGTGCGTGCAGGAATTCGGGAGACAAAAGCGACACTGAGGTATATAAAAATGAATATTTTGCTTCAAGGTCTATTTGATCGAATATGTCCACTCACAAGATATGAAGATTAATTTTGTTTTTCCCACCTACAATCAGGAATAATGTTCTCATTTTAATGACAACAGGTTGTAGACCCAGAATATTTTGAAACCACGTCACCACACAGTGGGCTACACACTGCACACACAGACCTGCAAAAAACACTCAGAGGGCTCCAGTAGTGTGCATACAGAGAGTTACACACAGCACTAAAGGGGCAATACACTAGTCACAGAGGGCTACACAAAACACACAGAGGTTTAAACACTGCCCACAGAGACCCACATAAAATACACAGAGGATTACACTCAGCACACAGAGGATTTCACCCGCAAACAGCGTGCTCCACCCTGCACACTGAGATGCATGCTGCACATAGAGGGTTACACACTGAAAACAACACACAACACAGTGTATCTGGAAGGATATACACTGGATACAGAGGGCTGAGCATTAAAATCAGAGAAGGCGGGATCATGATGTCATCAGCAGCAGAAGAGGAGCAGCTCACTCTTCATCCCTCTTGTCTCTAATGCCTGAGAGGCCTTCATCACAGCTTCAGACTCACCTGCAGGAAAGCAGAGCTGATTGGTGATGTTACATTTGTCAGGCTTTCATCAGATATGGAAATGTGACCCCCCCCCCGCCCCCTCGCCCATCATTCCACACACACACACACACGCAAAAAAAAGCACCACTTCATTTCTTCTCCTGTTAGTGACTCATCCTGTAACTCTTAAGTATCTTAGCAACAGGAGTGACAAACTAACATACAAAAGGGCTCCATCTATCGCCAATTCATAAATCCCTTTTGTTTCAGGCAGACATTTTTTTTGACATGAAATGAATTCAGTGTCACAGCCCAAGAGTTCCAAGACTCATGTCAGGGCCAGTAAAATAAAATGTTTTAATGTTTTAAGGGGAGCTGATGGAGAGGCTGATCATGAATTCACCACCCAGTTAGCAAGCTCCTCCACTCCGATAGAGTCGGCACAAATCCAGGTCAGATCCGGAGCTGAGGTGCTTGCTATCTGGGCATTGATTTGGTTTCAAGAGTTGGAAATCTCATAATGGAATTTTTCCAACAAAATTTGAAAGTATTGGTCCCTATTTCACATGCCCATATACCACCGAGAATGTTCCTTTGGAAACTGAAGTAAATTAAGTTTCCTTGCAAGCAAAGAATTGCAAGGATGTGTTTGTAAGCGTGTCTGTGTGCGGGTGTGGTTGCGAGTTTTTATGTGTCAGAGGGTGCGTGTGTGAACGTGTACATAAGCATGTGTGTGTGTGTGAGTGACAGCACATGTAAGCATATTGTTGTGTTCCAGGGTTCTGGCCTTTGGCCAGAACAGTATTGTTAATGGTTTTAACAGTTTCATGTTTCAAGATTCCATAGTTCATAGTTTCATAGTTCATAGTTCATGTCACAGTTTTTGCATTTCATGTTTCACATTCCATGTTTTTACTTTTCCATGTTTTGTTTCATGCCAGGTCTGCCATGCCACTCCACCGCTTGTCTGCGTTCCGCCCCGTGCCTTCGTTGTTGCACATTTCAGAGCTCTGGTTGGCTTTGGTATTTCCCCTTCCTTCCATGCTGTGCTGGATTCGGGCCTCTCTAAGCTTAATTGACAATTAACTGTTTTTAAGTTACTAACATTTACTAACACTCACTGGGTTGGTTTAATTCTTAGATAGGCACATTACTAATACTACTAATTTAGACAGGGAGTTTATTGTCATGATTCCTGCTTTGCTATTTCAAGATCTTGCTGTGCTTTTCTGTTCTTAACATTCATGCTTGCTTCCAAACTGCATACTTAATTGGTACTTAAGCTGAGCACGCTCATTCTCTTAATGAGCAGGTCATGTCATCCAATCTCTGTCCATGTCTTGATCTTGCCATGCCTCTTGTTTCTCTCTCTCTCCAGGTGTTACCCCTTGTGTCATGATTTTCAAGCCTTTATCTGGATGCGGTGGAAGTTGGCTGGCAGACAGTGTCTCCCGTCTCTTTGCATGTGCAAATTTAGCCAAGTTCTTGTTGTCAAGTCCCCTAGCTTTTCTAGTTTCAAGTCTCGTCCTAGCCTCTTGTTTTGTGTATATATATTTAGTCTTGTTATTTATTTTTCTTGATCTTCTCGCCTGGAGTTTCCAGTGCCTTTTTGTTTTTTTGCCTTTTGCATTTATTGTTTATAGCTCTGTGTAGCTTACCTCAGTTTGTTTTTTGCAACCCTTTGGGCCAAGTTTTTTGTTGGCCCTCGTGCCTGTTTTGTTTTGTTTGGAAATAAATTCTCATTCCCTTCTCCCCGCATCTGGTGTCTTACTGATCCCATATCACATATGTGTTTGCATATCATGCGTGTGTATGAGCACAGATGAGCTGAAACATTACAACCATCTGCTTCATATGCTTTTGGTCCTTGCATACTGCCGCAACAGCTCCAATAAACTGACGTTCATATAATGCAGAATATTCCCCAAGCCATCACACTCCCTCCTCCCGCTTGACTCTTCCAACAGTGAATCCTGGTGCCATCTCTTCCACAGGGTAAATGGTTCATAATGTAAAAGAAAATGGGACTCACTGGAACAGGTAACCTTCATCCAATACATTCTCTTGTACAACACATTTGTCCGATCACTTCTGGAGTATTGTGTACAGTTCTAGGGACCATCCTTTAAGAAAGATATAGAGGCTCTCGAAAAAGTTCAAAGAAGAGTCACAAAGTTAATTCCAGGTATAAAAAATGAAAGCTATGAGAAGATGCTGAAGATCTTTAATCTGTTTAGTCTTAGGAAAAGGAGACTCAGGGGCGATCTGACTGAGGTCTTTAAACATGTTAAAGGTATTAATAAGTGAATTGTGTAGGATTACTGAGGCCAAGTTTTGCTAGTAGAACTTTGGGTCACAAATGGAAGGTGGCCAAGGATAAATTTAGCACTGATATAAGGAATATTTTTTTCACCCAGAGAGTAATCTCACTGTGAAATATCTTGCCTGATCACATTGTTGAGGCAGAAACCTTGGGAGTTCTCAAGAGCAGGCTTGATTTAGCACTAGATACCATTAAGGTATTGAGCATCTGAAGTGATAGATTCCCAATAAGAAACTGGTAAGCATAGTTGGGCTGAAGAGCCTGTTCTCGCCACTCATGTTATGTTACGCTATGTTATTGGTTAATGTTTGTCACTCATTGGTTTGGTTAATGTTTTTGTTTATTTTATTGTGCAGGGCCCTTTGGAAGAGCAGTTTCCTAACTGAAAGGGCTGCCCTGTTGAAGTAAAATGGAAATATACTGAGTCAAAAAAGAAACTTCACACTCATAAATTTGTAAATATTTTCTTGAATCTTTTAATAAAAGAGTTTTTATTATCACTAGGGGTAAATGCGTTGTCAAAGACATCATGACACACATCAACTCCAACGTGCACAGGTACGTAGCACGTGCGAGCGTACTTTAAGCTAAAACCATGTTTTCTCGTGTTCCCAGTCACGTGACCATATGAGAGATGTGCAACTGAGCTCACGTTAGCACGTTAGAGTGACATCTCGGAAAAACAAGTTTTTACTGGTAATTATTTGTTGATTTTCAATGCCATGGCTGTCAAACATTCAGCGTGAATGTGCCATTGGCATGCTGAATACGGAGACGTTCTGGTAGCCCACATGTGACGTCAAAAGCAGAAGACCGACAAATTGTCTTACGTCATTTGTATAATCGATTTGTCACTGCAACGTACACTAAGAATGAATTGTTCAGATGTCGCATGACTGCCCAAACCATACGTAATCACCTGTGCACTGCTCTTATTCAAGTTGTTACTTACCATTTTTCCATTCCCGTAGCATTTCCGGTGGAACTGGTTACATTATGGACATTATTTTTATGATACACCATCTTGAATGAGTACAGAATTATATAAAATCATTATTTAAAACCTCATTTCTTGCATGTTCAACTTATCGACCTCCAAACGAGTGTGAAGTTTTTATTTTGGCTGAGTATAATAATGATAATAATAATAATGTTTCATTCTTCATGCTATATCGCCCACTGTAGGCCCTTCTAAATATGAACAGGGGTTAGAATGGGCACTTTGACCAGTCTGTGGATACAAACAGCAGGGTGTCATGCTGTGTGTTTAGAGACACTCTCCTCTTGTTAGACCGGTTGCCTGGAAGAATTCGGCACCCCCCCCCACCCCCACTCTGCCTCTCCCCTCTGTCTGCCTCAGCCTCACACGGAAGTCCGCTGACCTCGGGGGCCATTCCACGTTGCGGCGTAGGGCAATCACTGATTCTCTGGAAAGTTCTGTAAGTTGAACTGAAATGTGTCGAGGGATGAGCTGAGGTCAAGAAAGTGCAAACACCTGGTGTTGCACCATTCTGGGGACATCCATCCATTAGCTCTATTCGACTGGCCTATCATGGCGCTGCACCCTCTAGGCCAGGCCCATCTGCGCAGTGAACAAAAAGTGCTGCACCGATAGCGACCAGTCGAATAAAATCAGCAGTCGGTGCAGCACCCTGTAGCATCATCACGTGATACGAAGAACATGGCAGAGCCACAGCAAGTGTGTTTGGTGGATTTAATGCACGAAATAAGCAGTGAGGAGGAGAGTGATGATGATCCGATGATTCTGCTGAGGTGCTACAGCTTTTGGGCTTCCAACGTTGTCTAAATTTAAGATTTTTCTGTTGATGTCATGATAACATGTCATGTCATGATCCAACAATCCACCATACATTCGGCAGATTGTTTAAAACGTGCGAGAAAAATACTGAAAACGATAAAGTTGTTGAAAACTCACGTGGAGTTCTGACCAGGGGCGTGTTTCCCAAAAGCGTACTTGCTGATTAAGTTGCTAATGAGCCCAACTACGTAAGTTAGCATCTGTGATTTTGGGAAACACACCCCAGAGCGAGTGTCTGCCATTTTTCGAATGGTCACGTGATCACAGTGCACTGAAGCTGCACCTGTTTCAAATCGGTGCAAAAAGTGCTTCACCGAGTGCAACACCAAAAACTACTGGTTACCTGGATGTAATTCCAGTTCTATGAGTAGGTGCGTAGCCCTCCAATGGCTATTGGTTTACCCCTCCGAGGCCCCGCCTCGGTGCCTGAGAAAGAAAATTGAACTCACCTGCTCCGTAGGAGGGGGTAGTGCACTCACCTTTTATAAAGCCTCAGTGCTGCCAATGCTCGTCTCCCTTTGAAACTCTGCATCCCACACTCTGGGCCAGCTGGGCAGGTTGTTAGAGGGCTACGCACGTACTCATAGAACTGGAGTTACATCCAGGTAAACAGTAGTTCTATTCCGTACGTGCTCCGCCCTCTAACGGGCTTCGCTATTGGTTTACACCTAAGGCGAGGGCCGTTAGGGATGGATGTACTCCAAGGTGGCCCCCCACCGCGGAGTTCCATTCCGAAACCAAGAGAAACCCCACCACACACTGGGGCGAGCACCGCCAGACTGCGTACCCTGCCCCAGGTCGTGGCGCACACAGTAACACTAATTCCAAATTGATGCCGAAGGGGACCACACCGATAGGGTCCCTTCTTAGAATGAATGGGAGGACTAGATAGCTGTCATCTCCCAACGAGAAACACCCACAGGCGAGCACCGCCAGAGTGCATCGCCTCAGGGTGTGGTAATACATTAGTCAGTGTTGGAGGGTGTAATGTGAATAGAGGCCACTAAATGGCAGTATTTACCTTTTTTTTGTTAAGCCCAGACTGAAGATAGGTTTGGGCATGTTTTAGGCATGTCTGGGACAAGTCCCAGAGAAAAATTTTTTAAAAGCCTAAAAGGTGGGAGGGGTCTGCAAAAAAGTATATAAGGGGGAGAGTTGAGACAGTGAAGTGGTAGGAGAAATTGCAAGGAGAAGGATACATGTGACCAGACCTGTCATTCTGTTCAAGACCTGTGAAGCTTTTAGTGGATTTTTGCCTGTGTTAGAGCATTTTCCTCACCCAGGACATCACCAAGCAACCCACCAAAGGGACTGTAAATATTTCTGTTTTTGTATATAATCAATCTTGGTCTGGAGAGTAGAGTAGGTTGTTGTTAGTTGCCTTTGTTAAATTAAATGTGTTTTAGTTTTAAAATTTTTGTCTGTCATCCTTTGCTGTCGTTAATGTCATAACAAATTGGGGCCATAACAAGGGGAACCCCGCTGACAGGGTTCCCAGGACTGAATATGCAGCCGTGCTGGCTGTCATATCCCTGAGATATGAAGGCGCAAAGGTCGATGCAGAAGACCAAGAGGCCACCCTGCAAATCTCTTCTACAGATACGCCTTTAAGAAGCGCTGTAAAGGATGCAATGCCCTGGGTAGAATTTGCAGTCAATCCTGCTGGGGCACTGAGACCCGCGGCCGAATAGGCTCTGCAGATAGCATCACAGATCCATTGGGCGAGGCGCTGTGCTGACAGAGGGGCCCCTGAGCCCATCCACCATAACAAACAAACAACTGATCCACCCTCCTAAGATTTGCATGTAAAGACTGAATGCGTGCTCTGGGCACAGTTTGCACATCTGTTTCTGCTTGCTGGTGGCATGAGGAGGTGGACAGATGGCCTGCAGTCGAGTGACTGATGACTTGAAAGCTGTGGTGATGACCTTCGGCTCGGAAATACGGGTTAGGACAATGCTCCACCGAACCCTGGCCCTCTCTTCGGGTCAAACATGATGGGTGCACAGAGAGGGCGCCCAGATCGCTCACCCTACGCGCTAAAGCTAAGGCTAAAAGGAGGGCAGTTTTGATAGATAAAATATGCAGGACCCCTGGTCCAGTGGTTGGAATGGTAGCCCTGCCAGGCCATCCAACACTGTCTGCGGATCTCATTGTGGGATTACACGCTGTGTAGGCTCCCAAAAAGCGCTTCTGGCTGTGAAGTGGTCAAACCCGTCATGTCCAGCTGTGATTGCGGCAGCAAACACCCCCAGAGTGGATGCTGCCCCCTTGAAGAATCCTTGAAGGAAATCCCGCACCTCTTGAAGGGGCATGAGCACGGGTTCAGGCCTCCCGCCTGACACCAGCCAACAAAAATCTGCCAACGGGCCACATAAGCCTTGGGTGTGGCTGGGGCACGTGCACACTGAATTATGGACACCACCGCCTCAGACAGGCCCAACTCACTCAACTTCACCTATCCAATTTCCAGGCCATGAAGGAGCAGGTGAGAATGGTACTCGGCGTCCGAATCTTGGTCGAGGGAAGGTCCGGAATCTTCCACGAGTTTGCTACCGCCAGCTGGATGAGATCCGAAAACTAACTGGCGCTTAGACACATAGTGCCATAATAATTATGAACAGGTGCTGTTCCCGTACTCTGCGGAGCAGTGGCATCAGTAGCCGCCGGGGCGAGAACGCATACCGCAGGCCCACTGGCCAGAGTGGATGGGCCAGCGCATCCTTCCCCCAGGGGAGGATTGTCGGTAGGTCTAAGGGAGAACCAAAGAAGGCACAAAGTGTTTTTCCTGCTCGCAAACAGATCCGCCACTGGTTGACTGAACAGCCTCCAGATCTGTTTGGCCATTACTGGTGGGAGGCTCCCATGCTCCTCAGGCAGCCCCCCCCCGGACAGCCCATCTGCCCAAGTGTTGAGGATGCCAGGAGCATGCCGGGCTCTCAGGGAGCAGAGATGGCGATCCACTCATGTTAGGATGGAAGCGGCCATCTTGTGTGGGGCCAAGACCTGAGCCCCCCTTGCCTGTTGAGATTGGACAACACAACAGTGGCGGCCTATCTCACTAGGACGTGCCTCCCTTCCAACTGTGGGGCAAAATAGTGCAACATTATCTGAACTGCCATGAGTCCCAGATATGACACTGGGGCCCCTGCCATGTCCCTGTGACAGAAGCAGGGCCAAAAGTCCCACCCCATCCTGTGAGGGAGGTATCCACACATATGTGGGTGTAGTGAGACACGCACCCCATCCAAACCACCTTACAGAACCAGCTGGGTGAGGTCCAAAACGCAAATGCTCGTCGTGCTCGCATTGGTATGCGGAGCATGTGCTGTTGCTCCTGCCTTGGGTCCAGACGACGGCGTATGAACCAGCGCTGAAAATCTCTCATGAGCAGCAGCCCCAGGCAGACTACTGAATGGGCTGCAACCATCATTCTCAGCAGCGTCATGACAGCCATCGCTGGTACCGAGACTGCGTCCAGTATTCCTTAGCCTGAGACAGGATCGCTTCTGTTCTGTCCAGCGACAGACATGCGGTCATAGATCGTCAGTCCAACAGCAGCCCTAGATACTGCGCTGTCTGGCTGGGCTGCGGGGAACTCGTTACTTGTTACATTACCAGTATTGTATGGGCATCTGCTTGGAAGGGGCTTCCAGATTGATACAGATCCTGACCTATTTCTGCCGGAGCGGCGCTCCCGCTGTCTCCACACATTTGAAGAATGTCCAAGGTGCCAGGGAAGATCCAAATGGGAGGCGGCAAAACTCCGGTCTTCCGATGCAAAACAAAGGAACTTCTAGTGGCGTGTCAGAATTGGGACATAAAATAGGCGTACGTCAGATCTATTGACGTCATCCAGTCACCTGGCCTGACACATTCCAGCAGAGACCTCGCTGTCAGCATCCAGAATGGTCCCCAGGCCTCCAGATTTTTGAAATAAAAAAATATAGGGAAAAAACCCCGCTCAAACTTCCAATTGGGGGACCGGCACTACAGCCCCCTTTCGTAGAAGCGAGTCCATCTTTTCCCTCAAAACTGCCCTCTCAGCAGAATTGGGGAGGCTCGTCCGCACGATGCCTCTGAATGTAGGAGGACGGCAGAAAAACTGCAGTGCATATGCTTTCCGCAGTGTTCTGTCCAGCCAGACTAGGAGGGGGGGCGTACAAACTTACACAAGGCTGATTTGAATCGTGAGTGGAAAGGCAGTTGGATCTATGGTTTTCGATAGCCTGGGTCCTCCCGCGATGCCCCTCCCCCTGTGGGAGGGGTCGACCAGGGTCCCTGCCTGAAAGGCTGAGAGGCTAATGGCAGCAATGCTTCCTCTCTGCATCCCCAAACGCGTCACCTGGTGACTCACTCTCCATGGATGGTGGGGGCACAGCAAATTCAGAATTAAGCGAGAGCCACTCCTGACATTTAACTTCAGAAACATTAGTGTCCAGAAACACTTGTGTCAACCTCCCCCTACTTGTCTTCGAGATGCCCGGTGAACATCGTGTGACATCTCAGGAGCCGCGCAGCCAAAATGGCGGACAGCTCCATTTCCGCGCAACCCAGAAGAAGATCAAGCACGCTGAGGTGTACTAACCACTTCGCAGGAGCCAGCCCAGCGAGCAGTTTTAGGAAATTGCTGGCAATATGCAGCAGTTCATGAACATTTCCTCATCGACGCTGCATCAGGATGAAAAGAGAGAATCAACTCGAAGGATTTAGTGTGAACCCACCCGCCAGTGTATGATGGGAGGGTGTCACCGTCAGAATTCAGACCAGCCACATTATTTGATCGTGTACTACCCCCACGAGTAGAACAACGCAAACTTCGCTGGTGCTTAGCTAGCCTGTGTTTCATAAACAGGCTACAGCTAGTGAAGCACCGATATGCAGATCTGTGTTGAGTGGAAATGCTGAGAAAACATGAGCCTCACGCACCGTGTCTCTCTTATTCACCCCGTCAACGGGAGGGAGAGCCACTCTGCTTCCCCTAGTAGGGTGTCCCACTGATCATCAATGCTAACATCTGAAACAGTATGTCAGAGTGTCTAGCACAATGAGAACATAATGACCCGAAGGCCATACTTCCCGGAAGATGGAGCATGCTGACGTGAACTAACCACGCCGCTGGAGCTAGCCCAGCGAGCAGTGTTAGGAAGTTGCCGACAATCTGCATCAGCTCCTGAACGTTTCCTCACTGGTGCTGCATCAGGACGAAACGCAAGCGGAATTGAAGGATTTAGCTTGAACCGACCTGTTCAATATGACAGGAGGGTGTCACCTTCAGATTTCAGATTAGCCACATTGTTTGACCGAGTACTACCCCGCGGGTAGAACAACGCAAACTTCGCCAGCGGTTTGCTAGCCAGCGTTTCCTAAACAGACTATAGCTGGTGAAGGGCCGATATGCAGATCTGTGTTAAGTGAAAATGTTGAGAAAACTCGAGACTCAGGAACCGTGTCCCTCTTATTAACCCCATCAACGGGAGGGAGAGCCACTCTGCTCCTCCTCGGTAGGGTGTCCCAATTGACCATGAATGCTAACATCCGAAACATTCAGTGTGTGTGGCATGAGAATCATAACGATCCTGAAGCCATATACAAATAATGCCTTGTACTTGTAAACTTTCCAGAAGCAGAGCAACCAGAGGCTGCACCCCTGGTGCGGCTCTGGAAAGGCTGCGGTGGAGGTAGACGGGGCAGGAGCCCGCAGATGGTCGGTCCTCTGAAGACCTGTGACGGCGGCTGCTGAGCGAAGGCAGGACTGCAGCTGCTCGCGGGAAGACTCCAGGCAGTCGACCGTCTTATGGACACTGGAATAGGGCCCATAGGAGATCGCCAGGGATTTGGCTGCCATCGAGTTCGTCCAATCACGCTGGGCGCTTCCAAAGATAGGCGACATCTTCAGACACACCACCATGTGTCATGGTCATCACTTCGTCTGGGCTCGCAGGCCGATGGTGAAGTCGTCATTCGAGCACGAGAGGGAGCTTGTCGTCCCCGAAGAGGGCCGCTGCCAAGGTTTCAGACAAACCACTGCCGCCGCCCACTCTCAGGCTGGCCCAAAGTCAGCCTGGAGGGCGCACAAACTGTAGCTGCCGCTCACGCTCCTCCCGTGGGGAGCGCTCGCACAGGCGGCACAGGAAGCACCCTCCGCCAGCCCAAACAGATGAACAGTCATCGTGCTGGTACGAGGGCGCCATGGGGGAGGCATGTTCAAGACAAACTTTATCCATATTTCTGGCGACACAATATAGTGACTAAAATCCACAAGAGTCCAAACTTTCATCAGGCTGAGTGAAAAAGGGAGACGAGCACTAGCAGCACTGAGGCTTTATAGGAGGTGAGAGCGCTACCCCCTCCTACGGAGCAGGTGAGTTCTATTTTGTTTCTCAGGCACCGAGGCGGGGCCTCAGAGGGGTAACCAATAGCGAAGCCCGTTAGAGGGCGGAGCACGTACGAAATAGAACATACCAGTCGAACAGAAAAAGTAACAAAAAGTAGTGCTGCACCATACAGCCCAGTTGAATAAAGCTAATGGTTACATAAAATGACGTAACAGGACTGTTAGCCATCTGGAGAGCAAAGGGTTAAAGCAATTTCATGACAATTTTTTGGTCACTTAAGGGCATACCTACTGCAGCTTGCTTCTTGTGGTCTCAGGTCCTATTTTCATCCCAGAACTTGTTGCGCAAGACAGATTTATCGTAATTTACGTCATTAGCCTGTGCTCACTCATGCGTGACATGCTGAGTATGTGCTATTGCACAAAAAAGCACTGAACCATTGTCTCTCACCGTATGTAAAAGGATTTCCAAAAAATGATTGAAAAATTGCCCTAAAATTAATGTTCTAAGTGGAACTTTTTTTTGATACACCCTGCGGTAGAGCAAATTAATAGAAGCAAGAGGATAAAAGAATGAGTGCAACTCCTGCATTCATCGACTTGATGCAATTACTTTTCTGGCAGCCTCGTCATTTTACGTTAAGTAAGAGCTATCAGTGGAGAGCACATGTTCACTCTCATCCTACACAGGCGGACTAAAAGTAAAATTCACGAAAGATTTTACAGCACCCCAGGCACTTTTGTATTCAGAAGTTTATTTTTGAGAATACTTGAGAAGGTCCCTGACTTACGCGATTTATCATTCACTATTCACTACGCAACATCGGTTCGTTTTTCAACCAAATTTCGTGTTTGAATGTCGTCATGCAGGTGCCTACCTGAAGATATCACGCCTGACGCAAAAATTTCTTGGGGTTAAATGATTTCCAACATCCCCGAGAGATTATGATTTTGATACGAGCGTGTTGTGAGGGACTGCCCACCCGCTTATCTAACCCTTCTCTTTTAGTCAGCCGTTCGTGTCCCTCTCCTGCACTCGCTCTTGAAACTCATCCACCTCCCTCTAACTCAAGCTCTCTCCTTCCCGACAGCAGTGCCGCATATTCCTCAGTGTCGCTTCACTCCACATGCCTGCCATCAGACCAGCAGTAAGATGTGTGAGACCGACTGAACGCAGGGTACTCACGCCTACCAATCAGCGGTTACAATTAGGAAAAGCGCAACGGATCCTCGAAAACAGGTAATTTAATCCTTAAGCTCCGACGCAAATGCGAAAACGTTTTTGCAGTGTTGGCTCTTAAAGAGATCCATATAGCGAAATATTATTGAGACAAGGGGCAGTTCACCGATGGCATCTGACTGGTCGCCTGAAGAAATGGGACGTTTCCGTTGTGAATGAAGCAGCAAGCAGTAATTCGCAAATACAACCCCAATCCCGAAATAGTTGGCACGAAGTGTAAATTGTGAATAAAATCAAAATGCAATGACCTTCAGATCACATGAGCCAATATGTTATTTACAATAGAACACAGATAACATTTCAAATGTTGAAACTGAGACATTTAACATTTTTATCCGCAAATGAGCTTATTTCAAATTTTCTGGCTGCAACAGGTTTCAAAAAAGTTGGGACACCGGCAAAAAAGGGTTGAAAAAGCAATTAATATATAAGAGAATCAGCTGAAAGAATATTTAGCAAGTAATTAAGTGAACTAGCATCAGTTGTGTAAAATGATTGGCTATAAAAGAGGCTTAATCTCTCAGAAGTAAAGATGGCCAGAGGCTCTCCAACCTGTGAAGGCTTGCTTAAAAAAATTGTGGAATACTTTAAAAACAATGTTCCTCAACATCAAATTCCAAAGGCATTGAAGGTCTCATCATCAACAGTGCATTACATTATCAAAAGATTCAGAGAAACTGGGAAAATCTCTGCGTAAGGGACAAGGCTGAAGACCTTTAATCGATGCCCGTGATCTTCGGGCCCTTAGACGCTACTGAATCACTTATCGGTATTATTCTGTCATTGACATTACTAAATGGGCCCAGGAATAATTCATGAAACAAATGTCTGTAAACACAGTCCACTGTGCCATCCACAGATGCCACCTGAATCTCTGTGATGCAAAAAGGAAGCCATTGTTGAGCATGATCCTTAATCGCTGCCGTGTTCTGTGGGCCAAGGCTCTTATAAAATGGACTGTAGCAACGTAGCGAAGTGTCCTGTGGTCAGACGAGTCCAAATTTGACATTCTTGTTGGAAATCATGGGTGTTGTGTCGTCCAGGCTAAAGAGGAGAAAGACCACCCCTCCTGTTATCAGCGTTCAATTCAAAATCCAGCATCTCTGATGGTCTGGGGATGCATTAGTGCATATGGTGTGGGACATTTGCATGTTTTAAAAAGCACCATGAATGCTGAAATGTATTTAAAGGTTTTAGAGCAACATATGCTTCCCCTCCAGACGACATGTATTCCAGGGAAGCCTTGTGTATTTCAGCAGGACAATGCAAAACCACATACTGCAGCTGTTACAACAGCATGGCTTTGTAGTAGAAGAGTCTGCGTGCTCTACTGGCCTGCCAGCAGTCCTGATCTTTCAGATTGAGAACATTTGGCGCATAATTAAACGAAAAGTCCGTCAAAGGAGACCCAAAACTCTCCAGCAGCTTGAAGCCTGTATTAAACAAGAGAGGGATCATATTCCAATGGCTAAACTCAAGAAACTTGTCTCCTCAATGCCCAGATGCCTCCACTCAGTGTTAAAAAGAAGAGGGGATGCAACACCATGGTAAACAGGCCCCGTGTCCCAACTTTTATGAGACCTATAGCAGCCATCAAATTTGAAATGAGCTCATATTGTGGATAAAATTGTAAAATTTCTCAGTTTCAACATTTGCTAGATGTTATCTCTGTTCTATTGTGAATAAAATACTGGCTGGTGTGATTTGAAAGTCATTGCATTTTGATCTTATTCACAATTTACATTTCGTCCCAACTATTTCGGAATTGGGATTATATCTTTTAATTTCTATTCAGATGAAAAAAGTAGGCAAAGAAAACAAATGTTGAACTCATCAACTTCATTGTTTTAGAAAATTACTCACCCTTTTTTGTTAATTTCCGTATTGGAAGTTTCATTATTCCTTACAAAAAAAAGTAGACTTGAAGTTAAATTTTTCAAGTGAACTTAAGCTAATGTCAAGTATATTTTCCATGTATACTTTATGTAGCAAATGTTCAAGTGCCAATATACTAATAGTATACTTGTAAGTGGTCTAGTTAACTAGTTCATTGGGACTAAATTGGCCCACTTTAAGTTTATAAAAATATACTTTCAAGCACTTGTATATAAATTTACAAGTTTAAGCAAAGTAAACTTAAAGTAAACATCTCGTTTACATCTAAGTTTTATTTTGTAGTTCAGGTACAGGACAAGTAAACTTTTAAGTATACTGTGAGTGAACTAGTTATATACTTCTAGCATACTTTTCTTACTACTACTTTATTTAGTTCATGAAAGTATACTGCTAGTAAACTTAAAGAGTGCCAAAGGATTTTTAATGACCACAGTGAGCCAGGACTTCAGTTTAACATGTCATCTGAAGAGCAGCGTCCCCATGACTGCACAGGGTTATTGAGCATTATTCCGCTAGGGGAAGATCACAATCTACTACGCCACCAACCTTTCTTCCAGCAGGAACTTATTTTCCCAGCTGGTCACCCATCCAAGTTTTAACCACATTTCCACCTGTTTAGCTTTAGCTACACAACTGGTGCATATCAAGTAGTGTCATGGCTGCCAGTTATAAAACTAGTACACACATTTCATTGTCATTATATCAGGCCAGACGGCACTTTAGTTTCCAATCTTCTTCACCTCATGAAAGAAAGGACTGTGTACATTTATCTGTAAATCAGCACATTATGGCCCGGCAGATTTCACTAGTATCTCAACAAAAACACAGCAGTGTTTGGCACAAGTGCAATATGCAGGGCTTTGATGTCCACACTCTTGTTTAAAAATCATTAAATCATTTGTTAAACAGAATGTACCATCTTTCAAGTATGCAAAACAGTTGCATCTTTTCTTTAGTCGGTCATATTTTTGACTGTGATACAGAACTCCATTAACCAAAAAATGACTCTTCGGTGTACTAATTCGGAATATTTCATCAGGCTTTGCTCGAGTTCTCCAGCCTATTTGTCAGGCTGAAGGTATTGCTAACTCACTTTATGCATATTTCTGGTTCCATATGAGAGAAAGAGGCAGTTTTTTGTTTTGAAATGGGATTTCGATAAGAGTTGCCATTGCTGTGTTCTTATACTTTGGCATCCAATACAAAATTGTGTCTGAAAATTCAATTTATGAAGGAATCAATTTTGTTCTCAATCTTGAGTATGTGTTTCATTGTGAATTCTTATAAGTACCTTTATCTGTAAACTAAAGCAGAATGTACTTAAGTATTGTCTACTAGTAGAGTACACGACTTAACCTCTCATCTACTTATGTTAAATAATATCTGAATAGCAGCAGTAATATATTTTAGAGTGCAATAATCATAAGCTGTGAGTATGATGTTCAGTTAACTTGAAGAAGACTTTGAAGTATACTTGCAGTTTAAAAACTAAAACTTTTAGCTCCTTGTAAGTATAAAACTAAATTTAAACTATAAAGGGCTTGAATACAGCTAGTTGAATAGTATACCTATAAGTTTTCTTGCAGTATACTGAAAAGTATACTTTCATTAACTTCGAAGTTGGCTTGAAGTATATAACTAGTAAAGTTGTAGTTTATCTGAATTTACTTGCAGTATACTTCAAAGTATACTTTTATAAACTAGAAATTGTGCTAGAAGTATATTACTAGTGAACTAATAGTTAATCTTTAAGGTTACTAGCAGTATACTTCGCAGTATACTTTCATGAACTGAAAAATGTACTAGAAGTACAGTGCTTAACAAATTTAGTAGACTACCACCCAATGTAAGTTTTATGCCACAGCTGCCCTAAATTAAAAGTGTTGGCAATTATAAAATATTTTTTATGTTTCTGTAATGGTTAATCCAAGAATGCAAGCTGTTATCAAGGCCAAAGGACGCCATACAAAATATAGTTTTTTTGGGGGGGACGGGGGGATTTATATGTGAATACGGACTATTTAGTGGTTTCAGTTCATTACTTGTCACAGAAATAACATAATTATTTTTAGTTTTAAACAAGTCTAAACAAATTTCTTAAATATTTGTATTTTCTCAAAATTTGTTAAGCACTGTATATAACTAATAAACTAGCAGTATATATTTAGTTTGCTAGAAGTGTGCAACTAGTTAAGTCACAATATACATAAAACTGTGTACTTTAAGTTTACTTTGCTTCAACTAAAAGTATACTTATTTTTTGTAAGGGTCGCTATATACTTTTCAGTTTATGCCATGTATAATTTTGTTTAGTATATCTTTGATTAGTTCAGAAAAATTAAACATAAAGTATACTTTCCCATCTTTAGTTTAAAAGAAGTATACTGGTAGTATACTCAAATGTACTTCTTTTTTATAAGGGTATTGCGGGCTGTCGATGGTGAAATCCCTTATTTCCATGTAATGCTTGTCGAGAAACGTTAAAAGAAACATCTTTAACACGCCTAACTGAGCTCACGCAGCCGTCGGCAAAGTGACGGGATTCGACCCTTTTTGTTGGTAGAAGGCCTTTCGATTTGCGACTGCTCATTTTATACCAAATCATAATCATAATGAAATCAACTGTAAACTTTTTCACCTGTTTACATGTGGAATGTTTCAAAAGTTTAATTTCCAGAAGATTCCACAACATTCTCCTCGTCTTTCCTCTCTCCTGAAATGTGCTGCTGGCAGAAATTCCCTATTTACAGATTTTTACAAAAAATCAGTCCAGTTAAAAAGTAAAACTTGCAGGTAAAAAAAAAAATCCCTCAATTCTATTTTTATTAGCATTTACAAACTGTCAATTTTTTTTTTTCGGAATTTAGATACCGTGATGTGATATAAAATTTGAGGACTTATTTTCGTTTCTTCAGCCTCACTGATTTCTCACGGCGCAAATTCTAATTGAACTGATGTAAATCTGAAATCTCATCTTGGTCTCCCACTTTGCTTTTAATTGTGTTCCTAATGTTACTTGTGGTCAGTGATGATCCTTTACTCTTTCAGAGCCCCAAGCAAAGAAGCTTGTTGGGCTCTCCCTCCCTGTGTAAACCAGCGACCCCATCAAAAATACATTTAATAAATTCTGAGTTAGATCAAACGTTATGCATAGAAGCCACATCAGGCCAATCTATGTCTTTTTCGCATGACCCCTGATGAAGGTTTTATAAATGGGGATTTGGGGATTATGCCCACTGGATTTTGGCTTTGCTTTTCTGATATACCTGTGCCAGTGTACCAAACCCGTTTTTGTCTGACCACGAGTACTGTGATTGCTGCCCTGGTTTTAGTCTCAATTTTTTCTCAACTGGATTGGGATTTTTGAAGTGTGGACTTTGTACCTTTGCTTTCTGCCCTACGGGGGTTTTACCCCTTTATTAATAAAATCGGATTTGCTGCATTGCTTGGTTCTCGCGATCGCATCATCACATTTTTGTAGTCACCTTAGAACTAGCTAGGACTAACTGTTGTCATAAAGGAATGGATCGTTGCCCCTGAGTTCTGGTGCCAGCCCTGTTGCGCATGCTCTGAACTTTGAATACTGTTCAGTCTGACAAGAAATCAAACAAAGTGAATCCGCTCGACTGCAAGACAAAAGTTGATTCCATCATTGCTAATTCATCTTCATTTTGCATTGTATTTATATATTTTAGCTACTCCAGAATCATTCTTTTTCTATTAAGGAGTTTTTGATGGAAATTTGAAGATTCAAAATGCTATTTTATCGTTTTAGCTTAGGGATTTGAAGATTGCAAGCTGCTTTTCCAACTGCCAATGAATAGTATAGAAGAAGAATCGGTCGCACTTTAGATGAAGTGTTCCTCATAAAGGCTTTACACAATATGCATAATCCCTTCATAAATGAGACATCATGTCTTCATAAATCATACTTAAGCAAATGTCATGCTTTGTAAAGGGTGAAATAACACATCCTTATTCAGCATGTGATGCCAGATGTAATATAACTGACAATGTCACAGAGCTAGTGGCTAAATGCTATAATTGCATTCTATTTAATGGCCAGCAGATGGCGATGTTTGTGGTTTCAGAAAGAAGTTTAAAGGTCCCCTATTATGTCACTACATGCACAGCTAATTAGTTATTACAAGCCATTTCAAAATCTGTTCCCTCTTGATATCACATGGGAAAGTAAACAACCAGAGGCAAGAAGAACTGATCACCTTCAGCCAAGCAGTCAATCAGATTTCATTATTCTGGCTGGTCACTCCCCCTTGTGATGTCAGGTAGGGGAGACTATGAATTGGCTCATAATGGCTAATTAGCTGTGCACCTGGTGGTATAATAGGGGACCTTGAATGCTATAGAAATCTATGAGAAAATTACCCTTCTTTCCCACCTGATTTATTATTTCAATGATTTTCCACATCATTTTATGGTATCTATTACAAGTTTTCGAGACTCCTTCGATGTAGCATGATGTTTATTTTTGTAAATTAAGGTCCCAAATAGACTAGAATAGCAGTCTTAATAAGGAGAGCCAGCAAAACATCTCCACTGACCAACTGTGGGAAGAGAAATGCAGAGGCACCAGGGCTGGCCCCTGCCAACCCTAAATACTCTGCTAACACCTCCTCCTTAATGGGCTACACCTGTGGCCCATTAAGGTGGAGGTGAAAGAATGTGAAAGGGGAGGGGCTGTAAGGACCAAACCCCTAACAAGAATAAAGAATAAAGCAAGATGTCACATTTGGAATCACATTTGGTTTCAAAATGACAAAATGGCTTTGTTCAAATTTCCAAAATTGTGGCTTCCTAAATGGTATGCTGAAACCAATGGCTGACGTCACGGTTGCTTTGTCCGTCTTTTTATACAGTCTATGGACAGGACGGGTTACCTGTACGGCAACTATATGCACTCCATAAACAGAGCCGAGAGTTGAATGGCTATAGTACATGCCCACTGGGAACATGATAAAACAGGGGACGAACTGTGTGATTTTGTTTAATCAGGCTGAGTCATCTGTATACACTGCACAGTCTGAATGGGGCACAAACCACAGCTCAGCTCCCAGTGAACTCGTAGAAGCAAGCCATTTCATGAAAATAAGTGAAATTCATTCTAATACTGGCTTTAGAATCATTATAAAAATGGGTTAGATTCAAAATTTGTCTCCCTTTAGTGAAAACTAAGATAATCATATTTATCAATTTGTCAGCTGTAGAATCACTCTGTCAACGGAAATTTATGTTTATGATTTCATATAAATTCATCCATATAACTTGAAGGGCACTTGAAGAGTGCAGACCTCTACTTGGGGCAAAACTCCACTCTTCTAAATTTGCTTTCTTCTGTCATTATTAATCTTTACCACCATCAATTGAATATTGAGATGTATGGTATTTATTCTGCAAAGGCAACATCTTGCATAGATAATGTGTATCCACCGAGTGATTCGGTTCCCCTCCAAAATTTTTAGTTTTTTTCTATGCCAATGCCACACCCTTCTACCTGGTATCATGAATATTGGCTGCATTGTTTTTCCATAATCCTGCTGAGAAAGTGACTAATTGATGAACCACCCAAAACACATTACCTCCTTAGCGGAGGTAACAGTAAATGTAATGGTATTTTACCATTTGATTACCAACTGGCAATCCCAGGGTCAGTTTGACGGACACAGATGGACCTACTCTGACACTTAATTACATTTTAGATGGAGCACCTACATAACAAAGCCAGTTTTTGACCAGGGCCATGCTGAATTTGTGAGTGATGAACAAGCCTTTAGCGCTGAAAAAAATGTTTCACCCTTATCTGGATTTAGGGACTAAACTGACAAGTCAAGATTCGGCAAGACAGATGGAGCGCAAGCTTATACGCTCCACCTTCTCCAACATCTCCAACTTCACCACAGACAATGACACAGACACCATGAAGTCTGAAGGCCCTTACCAGGCAGTGGTAGCAGTGATCATTCCCCTGGTTACAGGGTCCCTCAGTCTCGTAACGATTACTGGGAACATACTGGTCATGCTCTCAATCATAATCAACAGGAACCTCCAGACCATAAACAACTACTTCATCTTCAGCCTGGCATGTGCAGACCTGATCATTGGGATCAGCTCCATGAACCTGTATACAGTCTACATCGTGACTGGCTATTGGCCGTTGGGGGCAGTAGTCTGTGACCTATGGCTGACTCTGGACTATGTGGTCAGCAATGCCTCTGTTATGAACCTCCTCATTATCAGTTTTGACCGATACTTCTGCGTCACCAAGCCACTCAGCTACCCTGCAAGGAGGACCACCAGGATGGCGGGCATGATGATTGCGGCCGCCTGGATTCTTTCCTTCCTCTTGTGGGCCCCAGCCATTGTGTTTTGGCAGTTTATCGTAGGTGAGCGCACTGTGCCAGAGGGCGAGTGCTACATCCCGTTCCTGTCGAATGTACCAATCACCTTAAGCACCGCAATTGCTGCCTTCTACCTACCTGTTGCCATCATGACCTTATTGTACTGGCAGATCTCCAGGGCCAGCAAGAGCCACGTGAAGATGGACAAGCCTGAGCTAAAACAGGACAACTTGTTCAGCAACAAAGCAGGAAACCACATCACAAAGCCCTGTCATGAAGACAGGGTCAAAACCCATCACACAGAGAGGGGCCAGAATGACAGAACAGGTGGAGTCGGGGAGGAGGAGCCGAGTGCACCAGTGCATCCTGAGAGAAATGAAATTGCTGAGGCCCCTGCAGGTCATGAAGGAAACCCCACAGCCCACAGGCTAAATGCTACAATGCAAAAGCAGCAGCCCAAGAAGAAGGCAGCGCCATCACGTGAGAAAAAGGTCACACGCACAGTCATGGCCATTCTTGTTGCCTTTGCAGTTACGTGGACACCCTATAGCGTCATGGTGTTCATCACCTCCTTCTGTTCAACCTGTTTTCCCCCCAGCATGTGGACGTTTGGCTACTGGCTAGGCTACATGAACAGCACCATCAATCCAGCCTGCTATGCTCTCTGCAACGTCACCTTCAAGAAGACCTTCAAACAACTTCTGCTCTGCCAGCACAAGGACCTTCGCTCGGGCAGATAGAGTAGTGTGATCTGCTGCTGCTATTTTCTGTTGTTTCTTGACAGAAGACATATATTTTCTTGTATCACTTCAAAAACAGCTGGTACAAGCTCAAGAAGTAGAATTACAGAAATGAGGAATATAGACCTGATGTCAAATTGCACACATTTCTTTGCCTGTGAACTTGATTGGGATTCAAGCACATTTACCACAGAACTGAGGCTCAGTGAGAGTTTACAGTGATTCATGACATCAGAGAGGGCATCCATTTATTCTAATTTGTATTCTATTCTGATATACATCATTGTTTTTATCGTATTGTTGAATGTACAGTGCCATACAAAAGTTAGCAATAACCTAGAAATGTTTGTTTTTAGAAGACGAACCCTTTTTGAACAGAAATTATGCAAGGACATTAATATAAAACTTGATTACAATTACAGTTAGGAACAATTGTTTTTAAATTCAGATTTTAAGAATTATTCAAGAACTCTGGAGAAACATAATTTACTAAAAAAAGTACAAATGCAAAAATTTATGTTTTGCGTCAAGATTTATTTCATGGAACATGTCCTCTCCTGTGATTTGAAGATTCAGTTTGTTGTCCACATCTACTATCAGGGATATCATTTTTGTGACCATGGATCAAGCAGCCAGGAGTCCTAACATTTATAAAACCATGTGACCATGATACAAACAAACTCACCGGAAAATACAGAACAAAAAGGGCATCTCCGTGTAAACAGAGAGCAACACACTGTACACAGGGCTACACACTGCACGCAGATGGATATACACTGTACACAGAGGGCTACACACTGCACGCAGATGGATATACACTGTACACAGGGCTACACACTGCGCTGATGGATATACACTGTACACAGATGGCTATACACTGCACACAAAAGACTACACACTGCAAACAAATGGATATACACTGTAAACAGAGGGCTATGTATACCGCGCACAGATAGATATACACTGCACAGAGAGGGCTACACACTGCACACAGATGGATATACAACGCATTTTTTTGGCTGCTCACTGCATACTGAGGGTTTCACACTGCTCACAACTGGATACACACTGCATAGGAAGCACCACCCTGTGCACCAAGAGTTATGTTCTGTTCAACACTCAGCACACAGCAGGTTACACACTGTACAAAGACTTTTCATACGGAGTGTTACTCACTGCATAGAAAGGGCTGTACACTGCATACAGAGGGATATACACCCAGCATCCACTGGGTTATCCACTATATAAAGAGGGTTACACACTGCTTACAGTTGGCTGAACATGAACTTCTTCCACCTGGGATTGACGGAGCTGTGCCTTTGGAGGTATACAACCCTCAAAATACATGTTCACTCCAAAGCGATCCTCAATCTTTTTTTTTTCTTAATTAGCAGAGAGAAGGAATGCATGCTAGTGTTGAAAATACAAATGCAATGAAGGACTGTCGCAAACTCATGGCCACAATGTGATAATTTATTAAATTAGTAATGGTTTCAGTGCAATTTGCCTTTAGGGTTCTGTTAATTTTATGAATTAATGTTTGCCCTGTGGCTGTTAGGGTGTGACTGCACTTCTTCACATCTCATGAGCAGCCAAATATTAATTTGCTAATTTGCAAAGACTAATAAGTAAAACAAATGGCCAATTATTGGTGATGATGGAAGCTGGAATTATTGTTCTTTGCAACAAAAAGTTTACAGACCCTTTTCAATCCACGTGAATGATGAAATAAAATGCCTATGTCTTCTGAAGATTCTGAATTCCTGTAGCTCATAAAACAGCACATATTGGTTAGAAAGGTAAAAACTTGACTTCATTTTGTGCCAATGTACATAGTTTGATGCATTAAAGGTGATGTTTCCCATTTTAAATCTTTTTTTTTAACACTGAACAAATTTTGAGGAAGTGAATCGCCATTAAAATAAATTATATCACTGAAAAAGTGCAAAAATGGGAGATGGAATCCAAAGTAAGTTTTAGATTCATTAATCATTTATATTATTGCCATCCTCACAAGATCATGTGCACTGCATTTATATTGTTAGTTTTGCCTATTAGTGATCACTTTTCCATTTCCAGTTTTTTTGTGAAACACCATGGGTTTTGTTTCAGTCTTGATTATTTGATAAATTGATTGTTACTCAGGAGATCTAATGAAGGAACAGTTTGTGATCAGCAGTTGTGCATTAAAAGGTGAGAGGTTTCTGCATTTCTGATGGCATGCCACAGAAAATTTGGAGGCTTTTGGGTTGAAGGGGTTAAAATCAGAAAAGGCGGGACTATGATGTCATCAGCAGGCGGAGAGGAGCTGCTCAATCTTCATCCCTCTCGTCTCTAATGCCTGAAAGGCCTTCGTAACAGCTTTAGACTCACCTACAGGGTGTTCTGACAAATTTTGCTACCTTGTCAAAAAATGCTACCTTCATGCAAAGCGATCGTAAGGTCTTTGTTTTCGCCTTGATATTGCAATATCAATCCGTTTACAGTAGTATCGTTGTTGTTTGTTAGCTTTATATTACATACGCATATTTTGCAACGAGTTGGATAAGTCTGTTTGAAGATATATGCCCATATTATCATCCAATTTCTGCATTTTCAGGAAACCCCAGCGTGTACATGCAGATATATGTATGCTTACAGGTCAAAATGCACCCTGAAAATAAATCTCATTTTATGATTTTTGAAGGTACTTGAGATAAGAGCGAGGAAACAGCCCGAGATTTTAAGTTTGCGCAAGCGCAGAACTGCGAGGTAGCATATTTTGATGGGCAGCAAAATTTGTCAGAACACGGGCACAGCAAGCAATCAGGAAATGTTAACCTCTTTTTACTTGTTCTAACATGATATTCACATAATATTATGGAGTTAAAAATGAAGCGGCTTTACTTTCGTTAATAGCCTTTGTTTCTAGCTACGTAACTTAATCGGTTTCTTTGTGCTTGGTGCAGTTAGGCGGTATAACCTTACTCAACACGGCACACAGCCTAGTGTCGATATTGAACAGCAGAGCCATGTAGAGTGAGAGTTGCGTCAACTCCGTTTACACCAGACCAATGTTTTACAGTAATTGCGGGTCGTGGAGTCTCCTCGTAGTTCCCGGAAGTCAGCGACGAAGACTACTAGTCCAGCAGCTGAGATGAAGCGGAACGGACCGTTCGTGATCTTTCAAAACGTAAGACGATTAAAGAATTAGACTGTATATTGTCAGCACATCTGAATTAAATGAACACGTACCGTAATGCGTTTTCCTGGATTATCACCTGTACAATTAGAGATATATTGAACTTTTAAGGGCAGTAAACGAGGCTAGGATACAGAGGCGGTGTTAGACCCACTGCGCAATGCGACGTCAGATCGACGTCATTTACAAGTAATTTTTGGACATCGACTGTTGGTCGACTGAAGGGGTTGTTTTGTAACGCCAGGCGACGTCATTTTTTGGATGTCCACCGAACGTCCTTCGTGGACGTCGATGAGACCTCCGTGTATGGGCTATTGATGGTCCAAAGGTGGTTCTTAATGGACGTCTTTTCAACGTCAAATTTAGACAAAACTTTAGACAAAATTTTATTCTGTATTATTTATATTATTCTACACTATAGTATTCTAAAAATGTAGTCCCATGTTTCAAGAGGGTGGACACATTTGCTGCAGTCTATTTTCCTGCAGCTGTGTTTCTGCAACAAACCTCTGAAATAAGACTAGACAACACCCCCCCCCAAAAAAAAAAAATCAATTTGTCTAAGTACCAGATACCAGAAGCAAACAAGAGGTGCAAACTGGCTACTAAAACAGGCCAAGAAAATTAAGTGCCACGTCCTCCACCCTATGGAAACATGGGACAAAAGTGCCATGGGACACACAAATAAATGACAATAAATGACAAATCCAATACACATGTTTGTCTTTATTAAATAGTAAAAGCAAACAAAAAGGCAACGTCGTGTGTGTGTTTGTGTGTGCAATGGAACATAAATGGGACCAAAATCTCCGTCGACACTCACTTATGAGTCATTATGGCGCAAATCCTCCACCGCCACATCTTTGCGGCGCATGCTTTAAATGCTTAGCCACAAACGCCTTAATGTTTTCTTCCGTTGCTGTGGCGTCGGATTTCATGAGTCCTGCAAATACACAAACAGAGAAACAATGAATGATAAAGAAATAATATCTGCAGTCATACACTCCACTTCCCACATTTGCAAGCCAATAGTTCAGAAGGTGCTCTTTGGACAAAATCGGGAAAATACTTCAAAGCATAAAAAAGCAGAGTGTCCAAGGCAACTCTTCTTCAATTAAAAACCTTTTAATTAAACAGCTAGTTCATATTCGAACTCACAGAACCAACATGTTGCAGCCGCAAAAGGCCTTTGTCAGTGTATAGAGGCCACATGCGCATTGTCTAGATAGGACAATTCCAATTTATGTCAGCTGTGTAATTAAAACAAAAAATCATAGTCAAACAGATCATCAGCTGAAGGGTGACATCAATGAAATCAACTCGCGTCATCACCTGCATTCCACAATTAAATACATAATTACATACATGGTTCAGACACATCCCAAGTTTTTTAATAACATGCATAATATGCATCGGAGAGAGAAAGCGAATTTATAGAACTTTAGGTCAATACACACGTATAACATTAAACCAATATTCCAATTAATCAATCATTTAATTATAGAAACGCCACCATGTCCAATGAGTCATTTAGACCAGGGAAAATCATTGCCTGCAACTTATAGATCCACCTGCTTTCTTTTTTATTTAGAATCCTCTGCCTATCCCCTTTTCGATGGGTCAAAGGCACACAGTCTATGCAAATGACTGTAAATGCAGCAGAATTATCATGAATATCCTTAATATGCTTCGCCATCGCGTAATCGCTATTGCCAATTTTGATTGCTTATTGGTGTTCTGCCAAACGATCATGTGAACGGCGTTTTGTTCGACCCACATAAAAGTGTGATGCCTTAAAGTTAAAAAAAAAAACGGGGTACTGTACAAGTGTATGCTTGTTTAATCTTGTAGCATAACTCTGGAAATTGGTTGCATTACGGGTCATCACAGAACTGGGATAAATGCCCTGTTCAACCATTCTAGCGCCCTTAAAACGTATTGACATTGATAATTTGTGATGTTGTATTAGCTGCACCTGTCATAGACGTCCAGATGACGTCCAGAAAATAACCCAGTTCAAAGGTTAAATGTTGAACGTAAATATGACGTCCAAGTCTGGTCATAGTTGGACGTCCAAATGTTGGACCCAATTTCGACGTCGAATACATGTCCAGAATTGGTTATGGACCGACGGACCCAATATAGACGTCATCTGCACGTCATCTCAACGTCCAATGTTTAGTGGGACCTGAAAATTCCGGGGCTAATATCCCTCCCTTTATTGACAGCAATTTGTCCTGGGTAATTCTAGAAGGTTTTCCACCATGAACACGTTTTCCAATTCAAGAATAACCAAGAGGCAATTGAAGACACGGCTTCTCTCCCCCATGCGATCTAAAAGCGACAAAATAATGGACTGCATTCAGTACAGAAAAATAATTTATTTATAATTAGATCTATGCACCGGCACTCGGCGACGGCATTTCAGAACTCTTCAGCGAATTAAGGTAATTTTGTCGACAAGTAGCCTACGTACACCTGTTTTGGCAGCAAGGTCACTCAACTCGCTGTAATAAATAGACAGCTGTCTGATTGAAAAATGTAAACGGACGAAACCACGTACTAGTGACCAGAATTACCTTCATTCGCTGAAGAGTTCTGAAACATCGCCGAGTGCCGATCCAAAGACCTAATTACAATTAAATAATTTCTCTGTACTGAAGCCCAGTACAGATCGCATGGGGGAGAGAAGCCATGTCTTCAATTGCCACTTGATTATTCTTGAAATAGAAAACGTTAATAAAGGAAAACCATATAGAATTAGCCAGGACTAACTGTTAATAAAGGGAGGGATATTAGCCCCGGTGGGGGCCGGTTGCATAAAATTAGACCCAGTCTTTGACTTAAATGTAATTTTAAGTCAGACTTACTATAGACTATTAAATATGCCTGTTGCATAAAACCTGTCTTTGAGTGACTTATTTAAGCCTAACTTGGATAGCCGGTCGCGCTATGTATCATGGGTAAAATAAGACACTTCGCAGAGGAGAAAAACATGGCGGACAAAATAGCGACACTCGGTGGCAGCGGGAGATCACCGCACTGAAGCGCAACGGAAAACCTTTTCGTTGCTGGATGAGTATAATGCCGAAAGAAGTCTTTTATTCAATAGTTTTAATCAAGCGAACGGAAATTTGACACGTCATTAAATTAGGGGAGAAAATTACAGAAAAGGCGAACGGTATCAACGGTCGTGTGAACCGTAAAAGATAGGCTATTCAAAAACGTTTTAAAAATATAGTGCAAGAATTCAAAGCTGTTTTCACACCGGAAAGCGTCTCGCGTGTATTCGCGTCTTTGCATTGACTTTGAATGTAATCTGTCGTGCGAAAAATTCGTTTCGCGTCCGGTGTGAAAGCAGCTTACGACGGAAATATGGAAGAGAAAAAAAATCTAGTCACCGGAGGAGGGCCCCCTCCAAAACTACAAAATAAATACAAAAAAAAAACAAAAAAAAAAAAAAAAAAACAGAGCTGATAATCCTGTTTCCAATGTACAATATTTTTGTCCTTTTTTTGTTAGAAAAACAATAAATATTGCTGTATCTTTGTGTCCTCGAACAGGTGTTCTAAAAATGTGTTGCCATGGCAACAAAGCTCTCATCTCAGGGTTAGCCAGGGGGAGAGGTGGCTAATTTTAATGCCTCAAATTAAGTCAGTCTTAAGCTTTATGCAACAGACAGTCTTAATTAGACTCCTCTAACTTGACAATTTCAGACCAGACTACAGTGAAAACCAGTCTTAAACTCAGTTTATGCAACCGGCCCCAGTCTACAGTGAAAACCAGTCTTAAACTCAGTTTATGCAACCAGCCCTTGGTCTAACGCCGCCGCTGCTAGGATACTAGCTCGATACAGTTAGCGACACGGTTACACGCGCTAACCACGAGCAGCAGCGTAATGGAAAACTCCGTTGTCTCAGTGACATTTCATCCAACGACGCGATATTAGAGAAAAAAAACTTCATAAAGTGATGTTTTTGTGGAGTGGGGTGGAGGAGTGAAATGTTTGAGAATTAACGCAAATATAACATCAGACTGGCCCATAGTGGTGGAGGTGGTGTACTGAGGTTCTCTTTGAGTACAAGGTAGCTTACGTCAGCTAACTTATTTACTGCTATTCAATTAGCTAAAACGTCACCTGTAGTTAGAGTTTTTACCCTCGGCCCGACTTCAGGTCGAAGGGTACTGTCATCAGTTCGTCGTCTGTCGGTCTGTCTGTCCGTCTTTCCGTGTGTGCACCTCTAAAGTCAGCATCAATAAACTAGTTACCCATGCCAAAACATTCGCGGTAATGTAGGGAATCCAGGCCAGGAAATACTTTTTCAGATCGGACCATTTTTTGGGGGGGAAATGGCATTTTTGGCGTTTTTTTAAAAAAAAACTTTGTCGTGGACTGATTTTGATGAAGCATTTGAGCTCGGGGGTTTATACCTGGGGGAACGATCATATATATGCGGGGCTCTAGATTAGTGAAAAAAATGTGAATTTTCCAAAATTTTTGTGGGACTTAGGGCATTTTTGTATTTGTAAATGTATGTTCTGTGGAATTCTGCTTTGGTTATTGTGTAATTGTTCTGGGACACTTCATAAGTCAGGCCGAGGGTGTTCAAACGCGGGCGCTTCTTGTCAGGAGTTGCGATTCTATTGACTATTACTTGTCAATAGTATGTCGCTGCTCATTTTGCTAATTTTGGATTGATGGTTAAGGGAGAGGGAAGCTGGAGGACCACATAGAAAATTGAAAACAGAAAGCATTGGCCAAATAGGCTGAACAATTTGGAAAATGAAGCATACAAGACTAAGTGGAGAGTCATACTGAATAGTATAAATATTGAGCTGTATGGTGTTACTTCTCTGAAAGACTGCAAAGAACATGATCCATCTTTATACTAATTCCTGTTACATGTTACTGATGCCAGTCAACATATTTTCTTTAACATCAGCAGCATAGCTGATCACAACTACTTAAGTTCCGTAAGCTAAGTTGGGAAACAAAGACCAGCCTCATCTCTCAGCACCATTTCCCATCCAAGCCCATACAGGTGTGTCTAACCCCCCCCCTCTCTCTCTCTCTCTCTCTCTCTCTCTCTCTGTCTCTCAGAAGAAGAAGTGCAGATGATTCAATAAGAGCCAGAGAACTCCCTGCAATGAGACAGACCACTCTCACCCTGAGTCTTAACTCCCTAAGAAGCCTTTCCTTGTTCCTTACTTTTATTAAACTGGACAATAAGCTTCCAAATCGTGTGGTCTTCGGTTGTGAAAAAATGCATGTGCAGTGTTTGAATATGATCACCTCACATTTTTGTTGTTGTTGTTGTAATTTTGAATGACTGTTAGATTTCTCCTGCTGAATTGAGCCTACAAACTGTACATTTGTACTCAACCCCGCAGCGATTGGAGCATCCCCACCCAGCACAGCAAACCATGGTCGAGATTATATACAAGGACAACATGGAGCAGCGGGCGCAGACAAACTCTCACACATACTATTCATGTTTTATAACTTTATTCAAGATTTCTTTTTCATGAAGTAATTTTTGTACATAAGAGCTAAATAAAAAGATATACAGAAAATATGTATAACAATATAAGTTTATATGTTAATGTGTCTTGTTCTGTCTGGATATATAGTGTGTAATCAGCTCTTCCTAAAAATATTACTTCATGCAGGCCTAGGTAAATTTATGCCTTCTGCATGCAAAAAGTTGTTTTGAACGTATGTATTGGTGTTTAGTGATAAGTGCAAATGTGCACAAAAATTATGAGCAGATAAATTATAATTATTGCCAGTGGATTTTCTAAGATGCCACACTGAGCATTATGCTGCTTTTAATGATGCAGGGACTAATTGTGCTGTCAGCTGATACTCATTGATAGTCACCTGTCAGTCCTCTGTCCTGTCTGAAACTCATGACGATTACATTAGTTAATTACTGAATTGATAACTTAGATCCTCCGTTTCCACGGGATGATTAAAACCCCAAGCAATTGAAGGAATGGTGGAAAATTGAACAATTTTGAAACGTCCCTTCCTCTCCCTCTGCATAATAAACATTCGAGGATAAAGTTATTGGGGGTGTTGTTAAACTCTTCGCCTTCAACTTTTGAGCAGCCGGTTTTGAGTAATCACGAGTGGCTAACTCAAATTCACGGATTTCATTTGCGACATCACGTCATGTGGATGAGGGAATTGAATGTAATCGTGTCTGTTCTGTTCTCTAGCTAGTTGGCATTGGTTTATGTGTCCTGTTATGGGTATTGAGCGGATAAATATCGATTCCAATAGTTTGAAATATCATCTGGCATGCTAGTTATCATTGAACTCAGCTATGCTTGCCATCGCGTGCTGAACGTGCCAGTCAACCTTTGAAACGATTATATCAAAATTGAGTAAATTCAAATAGTTTCTGACACATGCGCAGTTTGTAGAATCGATGTTATCTTCCACTCGATACATAGTGCCCGTGACCTCGTGACGAAGTTTTGACAGTTAATTCACGCTGCTCAGAATCGTATTCATTCTGAAGAAAGTGACGTCCGTAAACTGCAATCCGTACCTATTCATAATTTAGTGAACTTTATGAGTTGTATTCTCACAGAGAATTTTTACACTGCATAATCTATGCGTGATTTGACTTAAACAAGAGTTTACAATTTTTTCATTTATGCACAACTATAGACTAACATGCACACATTTTTAATGCGTGCACGATTTTTATGTGTACACGCACAAAACCTTTGACAGTAACCTTACCCCATAATTCACTCACTCAAAATTTGTTCAGTGTTAAAAAAAAAAAAAAAACATTTAAAATGGGAAAAATCATCTTTAACGCGTCAAACTATGTACATTGGTACAAAATGAAGTCACATTTAACCTTTTCGAACCAATATGTGCTGTTTCATGAGCTACAGGAATTCAGAATCTTCAGAAGACATAGGCATTTTATTTCATCTTTCATGTGGATTGAAAATAGTCTGTAAACTTTGTTGCAATGAACAATAATTCCATCTTCCATCATCACCAATAATTGGCCATTTGTTCTACTTATTAGTCTTTACAAATAAGCAAATTAATATTTGGCTGCTCATGAGATGTGAAAAAGTGCAGTCACACTCTAGCGGCCACAAGGCAAAAATTAATTCATAAAATTATCAGAACCCTAAAGGCAAATTGCCCCAAAACCATTACTAATTTAATAAATTATCGCATTGTGGCCATGAGTTTGTGACCACCCTTCTTCGCATTTGTATTTTCAACACTATTATGCATTCCTTCTCTCTGCTGATTAAGAAAAATGATTGAGGATATGATAGGTTTGGAGTGAACATGTATTTTGAGGGTTTGAAACCTCCAAAGGCACAGCTCTGACAATCCCAGGTGGAAGAAGTTCATGTTCAGCCAACTGTAAGCAGTGTGTAACCCTCTTTATATAGTGGATAACCCAGTGGATGCTGGGTGTATATCCCTCTGTATGCAGTGTACAGCCCTTTCTATGCAGTGAGTAACACTCCGTATGAAAAGTCTTTGTACAGTGTGTAACCTGCTGTGTGCTGAGTGTTGAACAGAACATAACTCTTGGTGCACAGGGTGGTGCTTCCTATGCAGTGTGTATCCAGTTGTGAGCAGTGTGAAACCCTCAGTATGCAGTGAGCAGCCAAAAAAATGCGTTGTATATCCATCTGCGTGCAGTGTGTAGCCCTCTCTGTGCAGTGTATATCTATCTGTGCGCGGTATACATAGCCCTCTGTATACAGTGTATATCCATCTGTGCGCAGTGTGTAGCCCTGTGTACAGTGTGTTGCTCTCTGTTTACACGGAGATGCCCTTTCTGTTCTGTATTTTCCGGTGAGTTTGTTTGTATCATGGTCACATGGTTTTATAAATGTTAGGCCTCCTGGCTGCTTGATCCGTGGTCACAATAATGATATTCCTGGTAGTAGATCGGAACAACAAATTAAATCTTCAAATCAGGAGAGGACACGTTCCATAAAATATATTTTGAAGCAAAACATTCATTTTTGTATTTGTACATTTTTTTTTTTTTTTTGTGAATGTGTCTCTCCAGAATTCTTGGATGGGTCCTAAAATCTGAATTTAAAAACAATTGTTCCTAACTCTAATTGCAATCAAGTTTTATATTAATGTCTTTGCATAGTTTCTGCTCAAAAAGGGTTAGTCTTCTAAAAACAAACATTTCTAGGTTATTGCTAACTTTTGTATGGCACTGTTCATTCAACAATACGATAAAAACAATAATTTATATCTGAATAAAATACAAATGAGAATAAATGGATGCCCTCTCTGATGTCATGAATCACTGTAAACTCTCACTGAGCCTCAGTTCTGTGGTAAATGTGCTTGAATCCCAATCAAGTTCACAGGCATAGAAACGTGTGCAATTTGACATCAGGTCTATATTCCTCATTTCTGTAATTCTACTTCTTGAGCTTGTACCAGCTGTTTTTGAAGTGATACAAGAAAATATATTTCTGTCAAGATACAACAGAAAATAGCAGCAGCAGATCACACTTCTCTGCCCGAGCGAAGGTCCTTGTACTGGCAGAGCAGGAGTCGTTTGAAGGTCTTCTTGAAGTTGATGTTGCAGAGAGCATAGCAGGCTGGATTGATGGTGCTGTTGATGTAGCAGAGCCAGTAGCCAAAGGTCCACATGCTGGAGGGAACACAGGTTGAACAGAAGGAGGTGATGAGTACCATGACGTTATAGGGTGTCCACGTAACTACAAAGGCAACAAGTATGGCCATGACTGTGCGTGTGACCTTTTTCTCACGTGATGGCGCTGCCTTCTTCTTAGGCTGCTGCTTTGGCATCGTAGCATTTAGGCTGTGGGTTGTGGGTTTTCCCGTATAACCTCCAGGGGCCTCAGCAGTTTCATTTCTCTCAGGATGTACTGGTGCACTCAGCTCCTCCTCCCCAACATCACCTGTTCCAACATTCACGCCCCTCTTTTTATGATGGGTTTTGACCCTGTCTTCATGACAGGGCTTTGTGATGTGGTTTCCTGCTTTGTTGATGGACTGGACATCCTGTTTTATCTCATGCTTGTCCATCTTCACGCGGCTCTTGCTGGCCCTGGAGATCTGCCAGTACAGTAAGGTCATGATGGCAACAGGTAGGTAGAAGGCAGCAATTGCGGTGCTTAAGGTGATTGATACATCGGACAAGAACTGGATGTAGCACTCGCCCTCAGGCACAGTGCGCTCACCTACGATAAACTGCCAAAACACGATGGCTGGGGCCCACAAGAGGAAGGAAAGAATCCAGGCGGCCGCAATCATCATGCCCGCCATCCTGGTGGTCCTCCTTGCAGGGTAGCTGAGTGGCTTGGTGACGCAGAAGTAACGGTCAAAGCTGATGATGAGGAGGTTCATAACGGAGGCATTGCTGACCACATAGTCCAGAGCCAGCCATAGGTCACAGACTACTGCCCCCAACGGCCAATAGCCAATCACAATGTAGACTGTATACAGGTTCATGGAGCTGATCCCAATGATCAGGTCTGCACATGCCAGGCTGAAGAGGAAGTAGTTATTTATGGTCTGGAGGTTCTTGTTGATCATGACTGAAAGCAGGACTAGTATGTTCCCAGTAATCGTTATGAGACTGAGGGATGCTGTAACCAGGACAATGATCACCACCTCTGCTGCCTGGTAAGGGCCTTCAGACTTCAGGGTGTCTGTGTCATTGTCTGTGGTGAAGTTGGAGATGTTGGAGAAGGTGGAGTGAATAAGCTTACGCTCCATCTGTCTTGCCGAATCTTGAGTTGTCAGTTTAGTCTCTAAATCCAGATAAAGGTGAAATATTTTTTTCAGCACTCAAGGCTTGTTAATCACTCACAAATTCAGCTTGGCCCTGGTCAAAAAACTGGCTTTGTTGTGTAGGTGTTCCCTTAAAAATGTACAGCGCCCTCCATAATTATTGGCATCCCTGGTTAAGATGTGTTAAAAGCCTTAAAATAAATTCAATTTTTATTGCAGAAGCATACTATCACTCTGAAAGTTGTAGAAAAATGTAACCTTCAACTCAAGTGAATTTTAAGGGAAAAAAATCTCAGACTAAGAAATAAAAATACTTCATAAAATGACCTGTTCCACATTTATTGGCACCCATAACAATTCCTCGGAAATACGTGTAATTTAAGAATTTCTGTCATTTCGACAGTAGTTTACAAAGTAGATCAGAGTATCTAGGAACATTTATTTAGTAATTCATCACTTACTGTTTCCCTGTGGTATAAATATGATGTGACACACAGCCCATTTCTCTTATCCACTCTTCAACATGGGAAAGACAAAGGAACACACCATTCAAGTAAAGCAGATGTGTGTCGACCTTCACAAGTCAGGCAATGGGTACATGAAAATAGCCACTCGCCTGCACCTGCCCATATCTACAGTCAGAGGAATCATTAAGAAGTTTAAAACAACTGAAACAGTGGTAAACAAGCCTGGATGAGGACGCAAGGTTATTTTGCCACCACACACAGCGAGGAGGGTGGAAAGAGAAACAAAAAGTTCTCCAAAGCTCACTGTTACAGAATTGCAACAAATGGTAGCATGTTGGCCTCACAGAGTCTTCAAAACAACCATTAGGCACTATCTACATGCCAACAAGCTGTTTGGGAGGCATGCAGGGAGAAAACCTTTTCTCACTCACAATCATAAATGCAAATGTCTGGAGTTCGCTAAGCGGTACTGGGACTTCAACTGGGACCGTGTGCTTTGGTCAGATGAGACCAAGATAGAGCTTTTTGGCAACAAACACTAAGTGGGTCAAGTGGAACACAAAAGATGAGTATGCAGAAAAGCAAGCCTATTAGAAGCAAAAGAACACATCTTAACCAGGGGTGCCAATAATTATTGAGGACACTGCAATTAAATATCAGAGTAGGTCCACCTGTGTCTGTCAAACTGACCCTGGGATTGCCATTTAGAAACCAAATGGTAAAATACCATTACAGTTACTGTTACCTCCACAAAGGAGGAAATGTTTTTTGGGTGGTTCATCAATTGAAGCACCTATTACTAAAGCCCCATAAGTCACACTTGACTTGACTTGACTTGTGGGGTTTTAGTAATCAGTGCTTCAATTAGTCACTTTCTCAGCAGGATTATGGAAAAACAATGCAGGAAATTTTAATGATACAGGGTAGAAGGGTGTAGCATTGGCATAGAAATAACATTTTGGAGGGGAACTGAATCATGCGGTGGATTCACATTATCTATGCAAGATATTGCCTTTGCAGAATAAATACCATACATATCAATATTCAATTGATGGTGAGATTAATAAAGACAGAAGAAAGCAAATTTAGAAGAGTGGAGTTTTGCCCTAAGTAGAGGTCTGCACTCTTCAAGTGCCCTTCAAGTCATATGGATGAATTTATATGAAATCATAAACATAAATTTCCATTGACAGAGTGATTTTACAGCTGACAAATTGATAAATATGATTATCTAAGTTTGATTAGACTACAGGGAGACAAATTTTGAATCTAACCCATTTGTAGAATGATTTTAAAGCCAGTATTAAAATGAATTTCACTTATTTTCATGAAATGGCTTGCTTCTATGAGTTCACTGGGAGCTCATATGTATAATTCCCTGGCTGTGCCTTGTGCCCCAATCAGAGTGTGCAGTGAATACAGATGACTCAGCCTGATTAAACATAATCACACAGTTCGTTCCCCGTTTTATCATGTTCCCAGTGGGCATGCACCATAGCCATTCAACTCTCGGGTCTGTTTATGGAGTGCATATACACACCTAGTTGCCGTACAGGTAACCCATTCTGTCCATAGACTGTATAAAAAGACGGACGAAGCTAGTGATGGGAAGATGAAGCTTCATGAGACATTTTCTTTATTTTCTGTGCCCACAAGATAGCGCCCATAGTTAAAAAGTAAGGCTTATAGAATGAAGTGACAAGTCTTTGTTGAACAGAGTGCACCATCTTGTGGGCACAGAAAATTAAAAAAAAAAATGGTTCATCAAGCTTTATCTTCCCTTCACTAGACAATGCAACCGTGATGTCACCCATTGGTTTCAGCACACCATTTAGGGAAGCCTCAATTTTGGAAATCTGAATAGAGCCATTTTGTCATATGGAAACCGAATGTGATTCCGATTGGACGAGAGCGTGAATTGAAGATCCAGGGAGGAGCGAGGACGAGGACCAGAGGATAGCCACGCTCCCAAAGCACATCTTGCATTATCCTTTATTCTTGTAAGGGTTTGGTCCTTACAGCCCCTCCCCTTTCACATTCTTTCACCTCCACCTTAATGAGCCACAGGTGGAGCCCATTAAAGGGGAGGTGTTAGCAGAGTATTTAGGGTTGGCAGGGGCCAGCCCTGGTGCCTCTGCATTTCTCTTCCCACGGCTGGAGATGCTTTGCTGGCTCTCCTTATTAAGACTGCTATTCTAGTCTATTTGGGACCTTAATTTACAAAAATAAACATCATGCTACATCGGAGGAGACTTGAAACTTGTAATAGATACCATAAAATGATGTGGAAAATCATTATTGAAATAATAAAACAGGTGGGAAAGAAGGGTCATTTTCTCATAGATTTCTATAGCATTCAAGGTCCCCTATTATACCACCAGGTGCACAGCTAATTAGCCATTATGAGCCAGTTCATAGTCTCCCCTACCTGACATCACAAGGGGGAGTGACCAGCCAGAATAATGAAATCTGATTGACTGCTCGGCTGACGGTGATCAGTTCTTCTTGCCTCTGTTTGGTTACTTTCCTATGTGATATCAAGAGGGAACAGATTTTGAAATGGCTTGTAAATAACTAATTAGCTGTGCATGTAGTGACATAATAGGGGACCTGTAAACTTCTTTCTGAAACCACAAACATCGCCATCTGCTGGCCATCAAATAGAATGCAATTACAGCATTTAGCCACTAGCTATGTGACATTGTCAGTTATATTACATCTGGCATCACATGCTGAATAAGGATGTGTTATTTCACCCTTTGCAAAGCATGACATTTGCTTATGTATGATTTATGAAGACATGATGTCTCATTTATGAAGGCATTATGCATGCTGTGTAAAGCCTTTATGAGGAACACTTCATCTAAAGTGCGACCGATTCTTCTTCTATAATTTCATTGGCCATTGAAAAAGCAGCTTGCAATCTTCATATCCCTAAGCTAAAACGATAAAACAGCATTTTGAATCCTCAAATTTCCATCAAAAACTCCTTAATATAAAAAAAGATGCCTAAGTAGCTAAAATATATAAATACAATGCAAAATGATGATGAATTAGCAACGATGGAATCAAATTTTGACTTGCAGTCAAGCTAATTCACTTTGTTTGATTTCTTTCCAGACTGAACAGTATTCAAAGTTCAGAGCATGCACAACAGGGCTGGCGCCAGAACTGAAAATTCGGGGGAAACGATCCATTCCTTTATGACAACAATTAGTCCTAGCGAGTTCTCAAGTGAATACAAAAACCCATCGCTGCTGATTATAATGGAACACACAATTTCCTTTCAAATGGTGTAGGGATTTAAAAAGAATTGTCTTCTTGAGGGGTTGCAATCCAGTTCGTTAAACGAGCTAGTATTTTGCATTTTGTTCCAACCCATTACTGCTACTGAATTCAGAGGAGACAGTTTAAGCAAAATATGCTAAGAGCTACTAAACCATTTAGGAGAAATTACGTTGTAAAATTTTTCATTTTTATTGAGTATTGACTTTTATTTCATGACTAATCATAAAGCCTAGATAAGATACTGTGCCATGAAAAAGTATTTGCCCCCTTCCTAATTTCTTACTTTTTTGCATATTTTTCCACACTTAAATGTTTCAGAACATGAAACAAATTATAATATAAGAAAAAGATAACCCAAGTAAATACAAAATGCAGTTCTTAAATGATGATTTCATTTATTAAGGGGAAAAAGCTATCCAAACCTACCTGACACTATGTGAGAAGTAATTCCCCCCCATTGTTAAATCGTGAATTAACTGTGATTAACCACATTTTTGTGTCCAGTTTTACTAGTCACACTTTACTAGTCACACTGGCCTGATTACTGCCAGACCTGTTGAATCAAGAAATCACTTCAATAGAGCCTGTCTGACAAAGTGAAGAAAGTGAACAATATTATTCACATACATTTGATGCAGAAGTTTGTACCAAGTATCAATACACTTGGAAGTAAAATATTTCATCATTTATAATTTACAGAAAGTAGAAATCTCAATTTTCAGCCATTTTAAGAGGTAGGGGGGCAGCTTTTATTTGGCTTCACAGGAAATGAGTTGCCATGAGTATCACCCTCAGATCTGGTCAATTAGTTTATGATCCAAAACAAATGTATTGTTTTACCTCCCAGCGATTTTTTGTTCATATCTTGTTTTTTTTTTTTTGTTTCTCAGAGTCTTACTGGGAAAAAAAAATTTCAATGTTGAATTTTCATTAAGTTTCCTTGAGTTTGCGGCACTTTTTAGTCACAAAACTATAAAAAATAAATGGACTGAAGTGTTATATCCAAATGATACAAGTGTTTTGCTTCATTGAAATTATTTTTCCAGTGTCTGTGATGCTCAATTCCCATTTATAAAGCTTCATTAGGGGTCATGTGCAAAAGACATAGATTGGCCTGATGTGGCTTCTATGCATAACGTTTGATCTAACTCAGAATTTATTAAATGCATTTTTGATGGGGTCGCTGGTTTGCGGGGGGAGGGGAGCCCAACAAGCTTCTTTGCTTGGGGCTCTGAAACAGTACAGGATCGTCACTGACCACAAGTAACATTAGGAACACAATTAAAAGCAAAGTGGGAGACCAAGATGAGATTTCAGATTTACATCAGTTCAATTAGAATTTGCGCGTTGAGAAATCTGTGAGGCTGAAGAAACTAAAATAAGTCCTCAAATTTTATATCACATCACGGTATCTAAATTCCTAAAAATTGGGACAGTTTGTAAATGCTAATAAAAATAGAATTGAGGGATTTTTTTTCCCCCGCAAGTTTTACTTTTTAACTGGACTGATTTTTTGTTAAAATCTGTGAATATGGAATTTCTGCCTGCAGCACATTTCAGGGGAGAGGAAAGACTAGGGGAAAGTTGTGGAATCTTCTGGAAATTAAACTTTTGAAACATTCCACATGTAAACAGGTGAAAAAGTTTACAGTTGATTTCATTATGATTATGATTTGGTATAAAATGAGCAGTCACAAATCGAAAGGCCTTCTACCAACAAAATGGGTCGAAGCTCGTCACTTTGCCGACGGCTGCGTGAGCTCAGTTCGGCGTGTTAAAGATGTTTCTTTTAACATTTCTCGACAAGCTTTGCATGGAAATAAGGGATTTCACCATCGACAGCCCACAATACCCTAACAAAAAAGAAGTAAATTTGTAAATTTACTAGTATACTTATTTTAAACTAAAGATGGGAAAGTATACTTTGAGTTTAATTTTTCTGAACTAATCAAAGATATACTAAACAAAATTATACTTTGCAAAAACTGAAAAGTATATAGCTACCCTTACAAAAAATAAGTATACTTCTAGTTGAAGCAAAGTAAACTTAAAGTACACATCTATTTTACATCTAAGTTTTATTTTGTACTGCACATACGCTACAAGTGAAATTTTAAGTATATTGTGACTTAACTAGTTGTACACTTCTAGCAAACTAAATATATACTGCTAGTTTATTAGTTATATACAGTGCTTAACAAATTTTTGAGAAAATACAAATATTTAAGAAATTTGTTGACCCTTGTTTAAAACTAAAAATAATTATGTTATTTCTGTAGCAAGTAACGAACTGAAACCACTAAATAGTCCGTATTCACATATAAATCCCCCTGCCCCCCAAAAAAAACTATATTTTGTATGACGTCCTTTGGCCTTCATAACAGCTTGCATTCTTGCATTCAACCACTAACCACCACAAAATTTTATGTTCAGGAATGTAAGAAAATAACTGATATTTGGCAATTTAATCAAAAACTAATAATGTGCTCAATTATTTTTTTCTGCTTTTTGTGAAGCTGTTAATTCAAAAATGCATGGATAACAACAATAATTATATTTTAGCATAAAACACATCATTTCAGTTAAACTGGTGGATTAACCATTACAGAAACATAAAAATTATTTTATAATTACCAACACTTTTAATTTAGGGCAGCTGTGGCATAAAACTTACATTGGGTGGTAGTCCAATAAATTTGTTAAGCACTGTACTCCTAGTAAATTTTTCAGTTCATGAAAGTATATTGTGAAGTATACTGCTAGTAACCTTAAAGATGAACTATTAGTTCACTAGTTATATACTTCTAGCACAATTTCTAGTTCATATAAGTATACTTTGAAGTATAGTGCAAGTAAATTCAGATAAACTACAACTTTACTAGTTACATACTTCAAGCCAACTTCGAAGTTAATGAAAGTATACTTTTAAGTATACTGCAAGTAAACTTATACGTATACTATTCAACTAGTTCCATACAAGCCCTTTATAGTTTAAATTTAGTTTTATACTTACAAGGAGCTAAAAGTTTTTAGTTTTTAAACTGCAAGTCTACTTCAAATTCTTCTTTAAGTTAACTGAACATCATACTCACAGCTTATGATTATTGCACTCTAAAATATATTACTGCTGCTATTCAGATATTATTTAACATTAGTAGATGAGAGGTTAAGTCGTGTACTCTACTAGTAGACAATACTTAAGTACATTCTGAACACGGCAGTGATTAAGGATCATGCTCAAAAATGGCTTCCTTTTTACATCATAGAGATTCAGGTGGCATCTGTGGATGGCACAGTGGACTGTGTTTACAGACATTTGTTTCATGAATTATTCCTGGGCCCATTTAGTAATGTCAATGACAGAATAATGCCGATAAGTGATTCAGTAGCGTCTGAGGGCCCGAAGATCACGGGCATCGATTAAAGGTCTTCAGCCTCGTCCCTTACACAGAGAGATTTTTCCAGTTTCTCTGAATCTTTTGATAATGCTATGCACTGTTGATGATGAGACCTTAAATGCCTTTGGAATTTGACGTTGAGGAACATTGTTTTTAAAGTATTCCACAATTTTTTTAAGCAAGCCTTCACAGGTTGGACCTCTGGCCATCTTTACTTCTGAGAGATTAAGCCTCTTTTATAGCCAATCATTTTACACAACTGATGCTAGTTCACTTAATTACTTGCTAAATATTCTTTCAGCTGATTCTCTTACATATTAATTGTATTTTCAGCCCTTTTTTGCCGGTGTCCCAACTTTTTTGAGACCTGTTGCAGCCAGAAAATTTGAAATAAGCTCATTTGTGGATAAAAATGTAAAATGTCTCAGTTTCAACATTTGAAATGTTATCTGTGTTCTATTGTAAATCACATATTGGCTCATGTGATCTGAAAGTCATTGCATTTTGATTTTATTCACAATTTACACTTCGTCCCAACTATTTCGGGATTGGGGTTGGATTTGCGAATTACTGCTTGCTGCTTCATTCACAACGGAAACGTCCCATTTCTTCAAGCGACCAGTCAGATGCCATCGGTGAACTGCCCCTTGTCTCAATAAAATTTCCCTTGATGGATCTCTTTAAGAGCCAACACTGCAAAAACCTTTTCGCATTTGCGTCTGAGCTTAAGGATTTAATTACCTGTTTTCGAGGATCCGTTGAGCTTTTCCCAATTGTAACCGCTGATTGATAGGCGTGAGTACCCTGCGTTCAGTCGGTCTCACTCATCTTACTGCTGGTCTGATGGCAGGCATGTGGAGTGAAGCGACACTGAGGAATATGCGGCACTGCTGTCTGGAAGGAGAGAGCTTGAGTTAGAGGGAGGTGGCTGAGTTTCAAGAGCGAGTGCAGGAGAGGGACACGGAACAGCTGACTAAAAGAGAAGGGTTAGATAAGCGGGGTGGGCAGTCCCTCACAACACGCTCGTACCAAAATCATAATCTCTCGGGGATGTTGGAAATCATTTAACCCCAAGAAATTTTTGCGTCAGGCGTGATATCTTCAGGTAGGCACCTGCATGACGACATTCAAATGACGAAATTTGGTTGAAAAACGAACCGATGTTGCGTAGTGAATAGTGAATGTTAAATCGCGGTAAGTCAGGGACCTTCTCAAGTATTCTCAAAAATAAACTTCTGAGTACAAAAGTGCCTGGGGTGCTGTAAAATCTTTCGTGAATTTTACTTTTAGTCCGCCTGTGTAGGATGAGAGTGAACATGTGCTCTCCACTGATAGCTCTTTACGTAAAATGACGAGGCTGCCAGAAAAGTAATTGCATCAAGTCGATTAATGCAGGAGTTGCACTCATTCTTTTATCCTCTTGCTTCTATTAATTTGCTCTACTGCACCCTGTATCAAAAAAAAGTTCCACTTTGAAAAATTGCCCTAAAATTAATATTCTATAATTTTTTTGGAAATCCTTTTACATACGGTGAGAGACAATGGTCCAGTGCTTTTTTGTGCAATTGCACATACTCAGCATGTCACGCATGAGTGCCCTGACAAAAAAGTAGTTTATTCAAGTGTACTATTAGTATACTTCTCCTAAACAAAAAATAAGAGAGTATACTTTCAGTTTACTTTTGATGTACTTATTAGAGATATAATTACCCTTGCAAAAAAAGAAAGTTTATTTAAGTGTGCTATTAGTATACTTTTTCAAAACTAAAAATAAGAGTGTATACTTTCAGTTTACTTTTGATCTACTTATCAGAGATATACTTAGCTAAGTAATACAAATGTACTCACATATACTTAGCTTATACTGAAAAGTACACCGAAAAGTCTAAGTATATTTAGCTAATACTGGTACCTAAACTTCTGATTATCATACTTTTTTTGAGTATATCTAAGTATTAAAATATTCATGCCTAATGTACAAGTATACTGGCTTGCAGTTAGGCTACTATCAAAAGCATGAGCACATTAAAATATTTTTACCATACATATTGGCTTCTTTGAAGTATACTGTACTATATTTTTTCTCAGTTTTTACTATCTCATGGGCTTACATATTCCACATGCAAGTTCACAGTAATAAGTCAGCTTTGGGGTAGCATAGCAGAGTAAATAGCCCATGGGTGGAGCTGAACTTGATTTTTATGCAGTGTTGCGAACCCACACAGAAGTAGGTAAACATTTGTCTGATTTTATTTACAAATAAAATACACAGATTTGTGTACAAATTTGTACAAAAGTACAAATTGGACAATTATTGCAGTATTGACAGACTTGATACATACTCTTGCAAAAAAAAGTATACTTCAAGTTTAAGCAACATAGATATAAACTAGATGGGTACTTTAAGGTACTAGATGGGTTTAAGTTTTATTTTGTACTGCAAGTACACTACAAGTGAACTTTTAAGTATACTGTGACTTAATTAGTTGCATACTTCTAGAATACTTTTCAATTAATGAAAGTATACATTTAAGTATACTGCAAGTAAACTTACTGATATACAGCTAGTTTATTAATTGTATATTTCCAGTAAACTTTTCAGTTCATGAAAGTATCCTGTGAAGTATACTGCTAGTAAACTTAAAGATGAACTATATGTTTACTAGTTACGTACTTCTAGCACCATTTATAGTTTATAAAAGTATAATTTGTAGTATACTGCAAGTAAACTTACAGATATACTGCTAGTTTATTAGTTGTATATTTCTAGTAAACTTTTCAGTTCATGAAAGTATCCTGTGAAGTATACTGCTAGTAAACTTAAAGATGAACTATATGTTTACTAGTTACGTACTTCTAGCACCATTTATAGTTTATAAAAGTATAATTTGTAGTATATTGCAAGTAAACTTACTGATATACTGCTAGTTTATTAATTGTATATTTCCAGTAAACTTTTCAGTTCATGAAAGTATCCTGTGAAGTATACTGCTAGTAAACTTAAAAATGAACTATTAGTTCATTAGTTATATACTTCTAGCACAATGTTTAATTTATAAAAGTATACTTTGAAGTATACTGAAAGTAGACTCACATGTTCTACAACTTTACTTGTTATATACTTCAAGCCAACTTTTTAGTTCATGAAAGTACACTTTGAAGTATATTGCAAGTAAACTTATAGGTAGACTTCAAGTCCACTAGTTCTATACTTCAAGCCCTCTATAGTTTAAGTTTAGTTCTAAACTTTCAGGGAGCTAAAAGTTTTTTTTTTAACTGCAAGTATACTTCAAACTTAACATCAAACTCGCAGATTATGATTATTGCAATCTAAAATATATTACTGTCGCAATTCAGATATTATTTAACACAAGTAGACGAGAGGTTACCTCATGTACTCAATGAGTAGACAATGCTGAAGTGCATTCTGCTTTAATTCACAGATGAAGGTACTTATAAGGATTTGCAATGGAGCACATACTCAGGAGAGAACAAAAATGATTCCTTTATATATTTAATTATCAAACACAATATTGTATTAGATGCCGAAGTATAAGAACAAAGCAATGGCAACTCTCATTGAAATCCCAATTCAAAACAAAAGGACCTCTTTCTCTCATATGGAACCAGAAATACACGTAAAATTTTAATTATCAATGCCTTCAGCCTGACCAGTAGGCTGAAGGACTCAAGCAAAGGCTGATGAAATATTCCAAATGAGTACACCAATGGTGTTTTTCAGTTAATGGAGTTCTGTATCACAGTCAAAAATATGACCGACTAAAGAAAAGATGCAGCAGTGCTGTAATACTTGAAAGATGGTACATTCTTTTTATCAATGATTTAATCATTTTTAAACATGAGTGTGGACATCAAAGCCCTGCATATTGTACCTGTACCAAACATTGCTGTGTTTAAGTTGAGACATCAGTTCAATCTAGCTGGCCATTATCTGCAGATTCACAGATAAATGTACACAGTATTTTAAAACATGAGATTAAGAAGGCTGGAACTTCAGTGCTATCCGACAAAGTGACAATGAAATGTCTGTACTAGTTTTAATACAAGCAACAATACCACAACTTGATCGGCACCAGCTGTGTGGGTGAAGCTAAGCAGCTGTAGGCTTGGTTTGCGTTTGGATGGGAGACTGCCTGAGGAATGTAAGTTGGTGTTGGTGGGCCAGTAGGTGGGATCTTCCCACTGGTGCAATAGTGCAGTGACGATGATGCTGTCTATCAGGTGAGATGTGAATCTGAAGTCCTGACTCATTGTAATCAATAAACATCCAATGATGCTCTTTTTAAGTTTCCTCACAGTATACTTTCATGAACTGAAAAGTTTACTAGAAGTATACAACGAATAAACTAACAGTATATCTGTAAGTTTACTTGCAGTATACTTAAATGTATACTATCATAAATTGAAAAGTATACTGGAAGTATACAACTAGTTCACTCACAGTATACGAAAAAGTTCACTTGTAGTGTACTTGCAGTATAGAATAAAACTTAAATGTAAACTAGATGGATACTTTCAGTTTACTTTGCTTAAACTTGAAGTATACTTAAAAGTATACTGTCATAAACTTAAAATGTTCCAATTTAGTCTGAAGAAGTATTAAATTAGTATACTTTCTGGTACGCTACAAGTACATGGGTTCGTAGTATACTTGATAGACTTATACTAATACTGAAGTATACTTAATAAAATTAACTTCAAGTATACTACTTTTTGCTAAGGGTGAGCACAGGCTAATGATGTAAATTACGATATATCGCTCTTGCGCAACAAGTTCTGGTATGAAAATAGGATCTGAGACCACGAGAAGCAAGCTGCAGTAGGTATGCCCTGAAGTGTCCAAAAAATTGTCATGAAATTGCTTTAACCCTTTGCTCTCCAGATGGCTAACAGTCCTGTTACGTCATTTTATGTAACCATTAGCTTTATTGGACTGGGCTGTTTGGTACAGCACTAATTTTTATTACTTTTTCTGTTCGACTGGTACGTTCTATTTTGTACGTGCTCCGCCCTCTAACAGGCTTCGCTATTGGTTACCCCTCCGAGGCCCCACCTCGGTGCCTGAGAAAGAAAATGGAACTCACCTGCTCCGGAGGAGGGGGTAGCGCACTCACCTCCTATAAATTCACAGTGCTGCCAACGCTCGTATCCCTTTTTCACTCAGCCTGATGAAAGTTTGGACTCTCGCGGATTTTAGTCACTATATTGTGTCGTGAGAAATATGGATAAAGTTTGTCTTCAATATGCCTCCCCCATGGCGCCCTCATACCAGCATGATGATTTTTCATCTGTCTGGGTTGGCGGCACCTGGCGGAGGGTGCTTCCTGAGCCGCCTGTGCAAGCGCTCCCCCCGGGAGGAGCGTAAGGGGCAGCTACAGTTTGTGCGCCCTCCAGGCTGACTCGGGGCCAGCTTGAGAGTAGGCGGCGGTAGTGGTCTGTCTGAAACCTTGGCAGCGGCCCTCTTCGGGGACGACGAGCTCCCTCTCTTGCTCGAATGACGACTTCACCATCGGCCTGCTAGCCCAGACGAAGTGATAACCATGACACATGGTATTGTGTCCGAAGATGTCGCCCATCTTTGGAAGCGCCCAGCGTGATTGGACGAACCCGATGGCAGCTAAATCCCTGGCGATCTCCTATGGGCCCTACTCCAGTGTCTATAAGACAGTCGACCACCTGGAGTCTTCCCGCGAGCAGCTGCAGTCCTGCCTTCTCTCAGCAGCTGCCGTCACAGGTCTTCAGAGGACCGACCATCTGCGGGCTCCTGCCCCGTCTACCACCACCGCAGCCTTTCCAGAGCCGCACCAGGGGTGCAGCCTCTGGTTGCTCTGCTTCTGGAAAGTGTACAAATAAAAGGCATTATTTGTATTTGGCTTCAGGATCGTTATGATTCTCATGCCACACACACTGAATGTTTCAGATGTTAGCATTCATGGTCATTTGGGACACCCTACCGAGGAGGAGCAGAGTGGCTCTCCCTTCCTTTGATGGGGTTAATAAGAGGGACACGGTTCCTGAGGCTCGTGTTTTATCATCATTTCCACTTTACACAGATCTGCATATCGGCGCTTCACCAGCTATAGTCTGTTTAGGAAACGCTGGCTAGCAAACCGCTGGAAAAGTTTGCGTCGTTTTACCCGCGGGAGAGTACACGATCAAACAATGTGGCTAATCTGAAATCTGAAGGTGACACCCTCCTGTCATATTGAACAGATGGGTTCATGCCAAATCCTTCAATTCCGCTTGCGTTTCGTCCTGATGCAGCTCCAGTGAGGAAACGTTCAGGAGCTGATGCAGATTGTCGGCAACTTCCTAACACTGCTGGCTGGGCTGGCTCCAGCGGCGTGGTTAGTTCACGTCAGCATGCTCCATCTTCCGGGAAGTATGGCCTTCGGGTCATTATGTTCTCATTGTGCTAGACACTCTGACATACTGTTTCAGATGTTAGCATTGATGATCAGTGGGACACCCTACTAGGGGAAGCAGAGTGGCTCTCCCTCCCGTTGACGGGGTGAATAAGAGAGACACGGTGCGTGAGGCTCGTGTTTACTCAGCATTTCCACTCAACACAGATCTGCATATCGGTGCTTCACTAGCTGTACCCTGTTTATGAAACACTGGCTAGCTAAGCACCAGCGAAGTTTGCGTTGTTCTACCCGCGGGGGTAATACACGATCAAACAATGTAGCTAATCTGAATTCTGACGGTGACACCCTCCCATCATACACTGGCGGGTGGGTTCACGCTAAATCCTTCGAGTTGATTCACTCTTTTCATCCTGATGCAGCGCCGATGAGGAAACGTTCATGAACTGCTGCATATTACCAATAATTTCCTAATACTGCTCGCTGGGCTGGCTCTAGCAAAGTGGTTAGTACACCTCAGCGTGCTCCATCTTCTTCTTGGTTAAGTGGATGTGGAGTTGTCCGCCATTTTGGCTGCACGGCTCCTGAGATGTCACACGATGTTCACCGGGCATCTCGAAGACAAGCAGGGGGAGGTTGACACAAGTGTTTCTGGACACTAATGTTTCTGAAGTTAAATGTCAGGAGGGGCTCTCGCTTAATTCAGAATTCGCTGTGCCCCCACCGTCCCCGGTGAGTGAGTCACCAGATGATTTAAGTAATTATCCTGTGCTCACTCATGCGTGACAAGTTGAGTGTAATTTCACAAAAAAAGCACTGAACCATTATTTATCAACCTATGTAAAAAACGTTTCAAAAGAATTATAGAATATTAATTTCAGGGCAATTTTTCAAAGTGGGACATTTTTTTAATACACCTTGTAGTTTTAACTAACCACTGCAATCAACAGAACTATTATTCACCAACCATCATTGACTCTATTTCCAGGCAACCGGTCTAACAAGAGGAGAGTGTCACTAAACACACAGCATGACACCCTGCTGAGTTTTTGGGCTTTGCATCCACAGACTGGTCAAAGTGCCCATTCTAACCCCTGTTCATCATTGGAAGGGCCTACAGTGAGCACTATAGTATGAAGAATGAAACATTATTATTATTAGGGCCCGAGCACCGACCGGTGCGAGGAACCTATTGTTTTTGATGGGATTTTTATTATTCTTCTTCTTCTTCTTCTTCTTTTTATTCTGCTGCGAGAACGCATTTTTGAGGGCTTTGCCATGCACGAAAACTCACAAAAATTTGCCCACACGTCAGTCGTCGTGAAAATTGCAAAGTATTATTATTTTTGTGCTTGGACATGCCCCGGTGGCTCTATAGCGCCACCAAACACGCGGCCATTTTGGAACGCATTTGCTCGGATTCTCACGAAATTTTATAGAGTCATAGTAGTCATCATAAATTTTTTAGTAAATTTTTTTGAAATTTTTTTGCCTCACAGGAAGTGAGCTATGAGCCATTTCCTGCGTTTTTTCAGATTTTACGAACACATTTTTGAGGGCCTTATCATACTCGAAAACTCACCAAACTTGGCTCATAGACTACAAATATTACGTTCTTTGATTCGATATCTCATTTGGCTCTGGTTGTGAAATGGTAGCTCTATAGCGCCCCCTAATACATAATTGCATTTTTGAGGGCCTCAGCATGCTTGAAAACTCACAAAACTTTGCAGACATATTAAGCTGGTCATACTCTTTACTAGGATTTAGGGTTTACAGATGGATGTGGCAAAATTGCATTACAGCGCCACCTAGAAAATTTCAATGAAGCAGCCCTCGCAGCGTGTTTGACCTACATGTACAAAATTCGGTGGACATCTGTACTATGCCAAGACCTACAAAAAAGTCTCTAGGTGCCATGACCTAGACTCAACAGGAAGTCCGCCATTTTTAATTGAATTTGCAAATTTTTTAAATTTTTTGCCATTCACAGGCTTCGTACTTTAACGAACTCCTCCTAGAGATTTTATCCGATCAACATAAAATTTTGAATTTAACATCTTAAGACCTTGCTGATGTTAAATTGCGAAGCTTTTTTGGATTTATTGAACTTTGTATCCGTGGCGTCGCGGCGAATTTCGATGTTCCGCCATGAAACAGGAAGTTGGTTTTACGCGCACATGCTTTGTGAGATTTGCGCGAAACTTTACAGGCTTTATAGGAGTCCACTTCCAAGTAGACCTATATGTTGATATTAGATTGGGTGTGGTCAGATGGCTCCACAGCGCCCTCTTGAAACGGCCATGTTGAGATAAAAGTGCTTGAATGTTCATGAAATTTGGTGTGATCATTGCTTTGTTCATGTCGAGTTATATTAATTTTTTTCAAATTTTTTGGCCAAACAGGAAGTGAGCTATGCGCCATTTCCTGCGTTTTTCCAAATTTTATAAACACATGTTTGGATGCTTAAGAATACTCGAAATCTTGCAAAAAGTTGCACAAATTATAATTGTCTTATTATCTTCAATTTTATATGTCAATTCACACTAAATTTGGCTCAATGGCTCTATAGCGCCCCCAATCATATTTTTAAAAGAATTGCCATTTTCAGGGTCTCAGCATGTTCTAAAACTCACAACATTTTGTAAATGTATAAAGACCATCATTCGAATTACTCTGACAAAAAACTTATGTATAGACATGGCAAAAATGTCACTATAGCGCCCCCTGGAAAATTTTAAATAAGCAGGCCTCAGAGCCTGGTAAACCTACATGTATGAAATTCGGTAGACATGTGGAATATGCCGAGACCTACAAAAAAGACACTTGGTGCCATGACCTAGACTCAACAGGAAGTCCGCCATTTTTAATTGAAATTGCAACTTTTTTGGATTTTTCGCCATTCACAGGTGTCGTACTTTAACAAACTCCTCCTAGAGATTTCATCCGAACAACTTGAAATTTGGCTAATAGTATCTAAAGACGTTGCCGATGTTAAATTGCGAAGCTTTTTTGGATTCATCGAATTTTGTTTCCATGGCGTTGCAGCAAATTTCAATGTCCCGCCATGAAACAGGAAGTTGGTTTTACTCCCACAGACTTCATGGGTTTTCCCTGAAACTGTCCAAGCTTAATAAAATGGTCCTCCCAAGTATCAATATATGCTAATATTAGATCAAGTGTGGCCAGAAGGCTCCACAGCGCCCTCTAGATACGGCCATGTTTAGATAAATGTGCTTGAATGTTCATGAAACTTGGTGTGATCATTGCATTAGTCTTTCCGGGTTATGGTTTATTATTTTGGCCAAACAGGTATGAGCTATTAGCTATTTCCTGCATTTTCCAAATTTCATGAACATATGTTTGAAGGCCTTAGAATACTCCAAAGCTTGCAGAACCTTGCACAATTTATAATTGTCTTATTCTCTCGAATGTCATCCATCAATTGGCACTAAATGTGGCATAATGGCTCGATAGCGCCCCAATCAGATTTTTAAAAGAAATCTCTTTTGTGGGTCTAAACGTGCTGTAAAAATTACAAAAACCAACACGCTCAAGGAGCCTGGTGTTACAATTACTATGCTGGAGATTTAGCGCACGGGCATGTCAAAATGATATCAAAGCACCCCTCCAGGAAATTTTTGCACTCTCCGCAGGAAACCACATTTTTCACAGTCTAGCAGTGTCCAATGGCTGTGAATGCAAACCTGCACCCATCTACATTTTGCTGCCTCCCCAACGTGCAAGAGGGGTGCGAGGGCCCTTTCAACGCTGCTTGCAGCTTTAATTCTTCTTATTATTATTATTATCATTATACTCAGCCAAAATAAAAACTTCACACTAGTTTGGAGGCCGATAAGTTGAACATACAAGAAATGAAGTTTTCAATAATGATTTTATTTAAAATCATGAAAGATGGTGTATCATATAAATAATGTCTATAATGTAACCAGTTCCACCGGAAATGCTACGGAAATGTCCAAGAGTAAAAATGGCAAATTACAGCTTGAATAAGAGCAGTGTGCGGGTGATTACGTATGATTTGGCAGTCACACGACCTCAAAACAATTCATTCCTAGTGGATGTTGCAGTGACAAATCGAATATGCAAATGACGCAAGACAATTTGTCGGTCTTCTGCTTTTGACGTCACATGTGGGCTACCAGAACGAGGTCGGTCAGCGGCGGTGCCAGTTTGTTTGAGACGTGTCCGAAGATCATGGATAGTCCATCGACTGCATCCCATAACCCTTGCAATGTCAGTGATGGACATTTCTGTATTCAGCATGCCAATGGCTCGTTCAGGCTGAATGTTTGACAGCCATGGCAATGAAAATTAATGAATAATTAACTGTAAAAACTTGTTTTTCCGAGATGTCACTCTAACGTGCTAATGGGAGCTCAGTTGCACATCTGTCATATGGTCACGTGACTAAGAACACGAGAAAACATGGTTTTAGCTTAAAGTATGCTCGCAAGTGTGCACGTCAGAGTTGATGTGTGTCATGATGTCTTTGACAACGCATTTACCCCTTGTAATAAAAAAAACTCTTTTATTAAAAGTTTCAAGAAAATATTTACAAATTTATGAGTGTGAAGTTTCTTTTTTGACTCAGTATATTTTCATTTTATTTCAACAGGGTAGCCCTTTCAGTTAGGAAACTGCTCTTCCAAGGGGCCCTGCACAATAAAGTAAACAAAAACATTAACCAAACCAACGAGTGACAAACATTAACCAATAATATGAGTGGCGAGAACAGGCTCTTCAGCCCAACTATGCTTGCCAGTTTCTTATAGGGAATCTATCACAGAGGTATATAATCCAGGGTTCAGAAAGTAAAAATCCTCCCATGTTTTCTTTCCACCTGTAAACTCCTGCCAGCAGATTTCACTCGTTAGTTTTACCTCCCAGCTGAAGAATAGGGCCAACTGACAGGTCTTTTGTGGCTGGAACAATATTCTGGGATGGACTTTTACTTTCTGAACCTGGATTATACACCTCTGTCTATCACTTCAGATACTCAATGCCTTAATGGTATCTAGTGTTAAATCAAGCCTGCTCTTGAGAACTCCCAAGAACTTTGAGAACTCTGCCTCAACAATGTGATCAGGCAAGATATTTCACACTGAGATTACTCTCTGGGTGAAAAAATATTCCTTATATCAGAGTTAAATTCACCCTTGGCCAACTTCCATTTGTGACCCCGAGTTCTACTAACAAAACTTGGCCTAAGTAATCCTACATAATTCACTTTGTTTAACATACAAAAAAGACCCCAGTCAGATCGCCCCTAAGTCTCCTTTTCCTAAGACTAAAGAGATTAAAGATCTTCAGCCTCCTCTCATAGCTTTCATTTTCTATACCTGCGATTAACTTTGTGACTCTTCTTTGAACTTTTTTGAGAGCCTCTATATCTTTCTTAATGTATGGTCCCTAGAACTGTACACAATACTCCAGAAGTGATTGGACAAATGTGTTGTACAAGAGAATGTATTGGATGAAGGTTACCTGTTCCAGTGAGTCCCATTTTCTTTTACATCATGAACCACTTACCCTGTGGAAGAGGGGGCACCAGGATTCACTGTTGGAACAGTCAAGCGGGAGGAGGGAGTGTGATGGCTTGGGGAATATTCTGCATCGTATGAACGTCAGTTTATTGGAGCTGTTGCGGCAGTATGCAAGGACCAAAAGCATATGACGCAGATGGTTGTAATGTTTCAGCTCATCTGTGCTCGTACACATGCATGGTATGCAAACACATATGCTCACACGCGCTGTCACTAGAGCTCATTACACTGCCACCAACACCCAAAGCACATCAGAGGGAAACTGCAGAATCAGACGCTGTAAGACCTCCTTTGCACAAACCGCCTTCTCAATTAAAGATACAACTCTGTGGAATTCCCTTACCTGCGAGTCTAAAACAAATACAGGATATGAAAACATTTTCTCCCGCAGTCAAGTCCTGGATTAAACTCGGCCAGAACTGTAATCATGACATCAATTAACTTACAAGTGAAGTTTGAATGTGGCAGTATTTTTAATTTGTTTGTTTGTTGTCATGGTGGGTTACCACTAGTATTGCTGTTATTCTTTTTAATCATTATACTGTGTTTTAATACGGAGCTGATTTTTAGTTTTAATATGAAGTGAACTTTTATAATGTTTGGAATATCAATGTCTATTAAGGGACTGGTGTTGGAAATGAGCTTTGGCTATATACACTTGTACATTACATTGTACACTGCGTATGCAACTGTCAATGTTTTTTGTACGTGTCCCTTACAAATAAATTGATAAATCAAATCAAATCAATGACTCACACACATACACATGCTTATGTACACGTTCACACACGCACCCTCTGACACATAAGCCACACCCGCACACAGACACGCTTACAAACACATCCTTGTAATTCTTTGCTTGCAAGGAAACTTAATTTACTTCAGTTTCCAAGGGAACATTCTCGGTGGTGTATGGGCATGTGAAATAGGGACCAATACTTTCAAATTTGGTTGGAAAAATTGAGAAACCTATCATGAGATTTCCAACTCTTGAAGCCAAATCAGTGCTCAGATGGCAAGCACCTCAGCTCCGGATCTGCCCCGGCTCTGTGCCGACTCCATCGGAGTGGAGGTGCTTGCTATCAGGGTGGTGAATTCAAGATCAGCCTCTCCATCAGCTCCCGTTAAAAGATTAAAATAATTTATTTTACTGGCCCTGACATGAGTCTTGGAACTCTTGGGCTGTAACACTGAATTCAATTCATGTCAGAAAAAATGTCTGCCTGAAACAAAAGGTATTTATGAATTGGCGATAGATGGAGCCCTTTTGTATGTTAGTTTGTCTCTCCTGTTGCTAAGATACTTAAGAGTCACAGGATGAGTCGCTAACAGGAGAAGAAATGAAGTGGTGCTTTTTTTTTTTTTCTCCATATGTGTGTGTGTGTGTGTGTGTGTGTGTGGAATGATGGGGGCGGGGGGGCGGGGGGGGGGGGTCACATTTCCATATCTGATGAAAGCCTGACAAAGGCAACCAGCTGCAGCAGGGGTAATATCACCAATTAGCTCTGTTTTCCTGTAGGTGAGTCTGAAGCTGTGATGAAGGCCTCTCAGGCATTAGAGACAAGAGGGATGAAGAGTGAGCAGCTCCTCCTCTGCTGCTGATGACATCATGGCCCGCCTTCTCTGATTTTAATGCTCAACCCTCTGTATCCAGTGTATATCCTTCCAGATACACTGTGTTGTGCGCTGTTTTCAGTGTGTAACCCTCTATGTGCAGCACGCATCTCTCTGTGTACAGGGTGGAGCACACTGTTTGCGGGTGAAATCCTCTGTGTGCTGAGTGTAATCCTCTTTGTATTTTATGAAGGCCTCTGTGGGCAGTGTTTAAACCTCTGTGTGTTTTGCGTAGCCCTCTGTGACTAGTGTATTGCCCTCTTAGTGCTGTGTGTAACTCTCTGTATGCACACTACTGGGGCCCTCTGAGTGTTTTTTGCAGGTCTGTGTGTGCAGTGTGTAGCCCACTGTGTGGTGACGTGGTTTCAAAATATTCTGGGTCTACAACCTGTAGTCATTAAAATGAGAACATTATTCCTGATCGTAGGTGGGGGAAGCAAAATTAATCTTCATATCTTGTGAGTGGACATATTCGATCAAATAGACCTTGAAGCAAAATATTCATTTTTATATACCTCAGTGTCGCTTTTGTCTCCCGAATTCCTGCGCGCACCTCAAAGGATGGGATGACTCATTGTTTTATTTGTACACTGCAGGAATGGCAGAGAAATATATGATACGGCTTCTGTCAAAAGGGGGTCAAAGGTCATATGTCAAAATTTGATGGATGGGGTCAAAGGTCATATGCCAAAATTTGATATTTGGGGTCAAGAGGTCATTTGATTGATGGGGTCAAGAGGTCATACGAGTTAATTTTTAATGAGGCTATCACAGTTTATTCTGTGTCACCCCTCAGCTACCCCCTCCCCCTCCCTCCCCCCCCTGGCAGCGTGGGGTAATTCAGGGCAGCCACCCTCCCTATGCTCTGGTGTGGGGTCAGTGATTTAATTTTATACATTTGAAGCATTTATTTAATTGTATTATTAATATTTAAAAAATATTAAAATAGTGTTTTAAAGCAAAGAAATGTTATTAAAATACTGTTTAAAAGTGTTAAAAATGGAGAGTAATGAATGAAGTACATTTGAAATAGCTGTCAACATGTGAACAAAATAAGGAGAGAAAGTAAAGAAAGATAAAATTATTTAAATAATAAAGTCTGTGAGTGGAGAAAAGTTTTTCTAGGTTAGTTGTTGAAAGCGCGATGCAGAATAAGGCTGGTTTCCAAAGTCTTCTCCATCTGTAAGTCTTCTCTCTCTCTCTCTGTCTCATTCGCTCTGTGTGCACACAGTGAGTGAGGGTGGGGAGTCAAAGGGGGGCGGGGCTGGTTCTGGGTGTGTCTGCGTACATGTGTTGGTGGGGATACGGTCAACCAATGAATGAGGCAAACAGTTTGTGTCAAAATCATGACGGTACAATGAAACTTATTAAGGGGAGGGTATTTGCATATACGTGTTGGCGGGAATACGGTTGGTCAATGAATGAGGTAAACAGTTAAAATTACAACAGTACAATGAAGCTTACCCAGGGGTCGGATTGAATGGGGAGGGTGTTAAAGCGGATGCACTGATAGAAAATGTCAAAAGCCGGCCTTCAGAACTTGTAAAACGTGGTCTTTTAAGGTCATCTGATTTGTAGCGACATTTGAGCTGATCTATCTTGGTGCACTTGGAGAAAACTGGTTGCTTTTAAACCGAAAAGCATGTCTGCGACTTCAGTGCCTGAGTGTGCGGGGACTGAGCCCCAACTGCAAACTGCTCCGCGTGCCCCAAAGAAGCCTTTCACTACAATGTCAAGAAAACAGGTGGCTTTCAAACCTAAAATCATGTCTTTGACTTCAACGTCTGAGTCGGAGGGGTCGGAGGCCCAACTGCAAACTGCACCGCGGGGTCCAAAGAAATCTTTCGCAAAAATGTCGAGAGCCCTTTCGCGGGTGATGCACCATGATTGGGGTGGATCCATTCATCCGAAGGACCCCCGCTGCTTCTACCACATTAGCACGGATGCCGATGTTCTAGAAATTCTTTTTTTCAATTAGTATGCAGACGAGGACTTTGAATCTATATGGTTGTTTTGGAGACTTGGTGACCCTAAGATGCTACCATTTGTTGCAATTCTTTAACAGTGAGCTCTGGAGAACTTTTTTTTTCTCTTACCATCCTCCTCACTGTGTGTGGTGGCAAAATAACCTTGCGTCCACATCCAGGCTTGTTTATCACTGTTCCAGTTGTTTTAAACTTCTTAATGATTCCTCTGACAGTAGATATGGGCAGGTGCAGGCGAGTGGCTATTTTCTTGTAGCCATTGCCTGACTTGTGAAGGTAAACATACATCTGCCTTACTTGAATGGTGCGTTCCTTTGTCTTTCCCATGTTGAAGAGTAGATCAGAGAAATGGCCTCTGTGTAACGTCATATTTATACCCCAGGGAAACAGGAAGTGATGAATTAGTAATTAAATGTTCCTAAATGCTCTGATCAACTTTGCAAACTACTGTAGAAATCACAGAAATACTTCAATTACATTGATTTCCTAGGAATTGTCAGGGGTGCCAATAATTGTGTAACAGGTGATTTTATGAAAAATAATTATTTCTTAGGGACTCTTTCCCCTTAAAATTTACTTGAGTTGAAGGTTACGTTTTTATTTTTTTTTTACAATTTTCAGCGTGAGAGTATGCCTCTGCAATAAAAATTGAATTTATTTTTAGGCTTTTAAGACATCTGAACCACGGGTGCCTATAATTATGGAGGGTGCTGTATTTGTGCGTAAATGTGTGAAAAAGAGACGGTTTAAAATGGCAACAATATTTTTCCCCCGGTTTTTGAGGCTAAATGTGCAAAAACTCTACGGTATAAAACAACACACCCTATTTTACAAATGGCGCCTCATAGTGAATGTACTCGAACAGGTGCTTACTTTAAGGTTTCACGCCTGACGCAAAAATTTCTTGGGGTTTAATGATTTCCAAAATCCCCGAGAGATTATGATTGTGATACGAGCGTGTTGTGAGGGACTGCCCACCCCGCTTATCTAACCCTTCTCTTTTAGTCAGCTGTTCCGTGTCCCCCTCCTGCACTCGCTCTTGAAACTCATCCACCTCCCTCTAACTCAAGCTCTTCCCTTCCCGACAGCAGTGCCGCATATTCCTCAGCGTCGCTTCACTCCACATGCCTGCCATCAGACCAGCAGTAAGATGAGTGAGACCGACTGAACGCAGGGTACCCTCGCCTACCACAATAGGTCACAATTGGGAAAAGCGCAACGGATCCTCGAAAACAGGTAATGAAATCCTAAGTTCCGACGCAAAAGCGAAACTTTTTACTTCTATTTATTTATTTATTTATTTATTTATTTATTTATTTTTTTGCTGTGTTGGCTCAAGATGATTATGGAGATCCATCAAGGGCCACTGAGACAAAGGGCAGCTCATCGATGGCATCTGACACGTCGCCTGAAGAAATGGGACGTTTCCGTTGTGAATAAAGCAGCAAGCTGTAATTCGCAAATATCTTTTAATTTCTATTCAGATTTTTAAAAAAGTAGGCAAAGAAAACTCATGTTTAACTCATCAACTTCATTTTTTTTTTAATTAGCCCTACTCGACTTTTTTTTTTGTTAATCACCAGATTCTTGGAAGATTTTCATTGTATTGAGCCGAAATCGTCCTGTCCTGTGCGGTGTCCTGCTCGCTGTCCTGTGCAGTGTCCTGCGCGGTGGCCTGTGCTCTTGTAACAGGATAGCACAGTTTTCTCATTTAAATTGCATGCAGTCGGAGAGCAGTGATGGGTTTATGTTTATCTTGAAATCCAAATATATGTTTTATACGGCGACGTTCTGAATAGCACACGTCCTTGTAGATTACAGCTCTACGTTGTAGGTTATAGGCTAAGTTAACCGGATCAAAAACGAGTAACCTGTCCAACGTATTGAATAGCGCACGCTGCTCCTGTTGCGGGTTGTTCGTTTATGTATGACGTGGACAGAGTTGCACTCAAACATAATTATTTCCGCAGAGCTGGATAACAGGCGAAATAAAAACCTTCCGTGCAGGGCTCCGCTAGAAGATGGAAGTCATGATATTGTCACATTATACTAGTGCAAAAAATATGCCTCCGTCCGCCCCTTTTTCGTGCAGCCAACTTTTCGTCTTCTTCCTTTTTTTTTTTTTTTTTTTTTTTTGCACGAATATAGGCCCAGGATCACTTTAGCTTGATTTGGATGTGCGGATCTCACAGGAGAGGACAATTTCGGCTACTGCCGCGAGCCGCGATTTGCCCATTTCAACCTGTCAAACAGTCTCACAGCCGTTGTTTCAAAAATTTTGATGCAAGGTTTCTGGTATAATGCTCAGTTTTCTGGTTGAAGCCAAATTTTAACATATTTTGGAATGAAACAAAGCACGTCTGAACAAAGCATTGTTCACGACCTGCAACAATGAATCAGAGGCACGGACGGTTTACTGCCATAAATTATAATAAAGCATTTGCAAGGATACACGCGGTCATTTCCTTATTCTTATTTGCCTGAACGTCGCTGTTTTCGGGATAAAAATAAATATATACCCATCAGCTCCCTCCGATTGCGTGAAATTTAAATAAATTAAAATGTCCTATCCTGTTGCAAGTGTACAGGACACTGCTCAATTGCCGCCGGCCACCGCGCGGGACACTGCAAATGGCGCAGGACGGCGCGCAGGACACAGGATACTGCGCAGAACGCCGCACATGACACAGGACAATTTTTGCTGCTACTGCGGGAAAGTTGGTTTTATATTCGGATTGAGGTCCCAATTACTCATGAATGAAATGTCAAAAAATAAAGCTAAACAATTAGCTACAATGTACGTATTTACCGAAGACGGTCAGAATTTTTTTTATGTTTTGTCAGACTTTCGAATATCCCAGCTGCTCGAGCTTCCATGACATAAGGGACCGTCAATAAAGTTCTCCTTCAGAAATCCATTTGTAAATAAATCATTCATACCATTACGAACACGAGTTTCATGGAAGTAAATTCAACCCTACCAAAATCTAAGTATTTAGTTATTAGAGTGGAAAGCTGTTGAACACGTTTTATCTTTATTTCTGATATTTCTGAAGTTATGGTGTGGTTTTTCATATAGGTCGTAAGGCAATGAGCCTGTTTCAATTCACAAACAATTTTTAAAAAGTGTGTATTACATTTTTGTATGTATTTTTTTAATGGAACCCACCTTAATTTGAGCTGCTCGGGTGGATCACTCGGTTAAGCAATCGGACTGGGGCGCAGTAGTGACCAATAAAAAGCGATTTCAATCCATGATCATATCAGTTAGCATTAGGCGGTACATTATTTGCAGAGTAATGCACAATTGGCTTCGCCCAGCAGTGAAATAAAATATTATGGTAAATTGTTGAACTCAATATCGTTCGAAAGTTTGAGAGCTCAGATGCATGAGCCATTTTATGATCCAAACATGACAACGAAAATTGTATTGAAAATAGTTTCAGAACAACCCTCAGCCTGACCGTGTCCTATAGGTTCAATTGTATAGCATTGTTGCAATTTGTCAAAACATGATATAATCCATGTTCTTACCTCGATAGCGATCCAGATAAAGAAAAAAAAAGTTTTAATCGGGCACACTTCACTAAATCGACATTGACATAGAGGCAGTAGCTGCTCTTCATGAATTTCATTATAATTTGCCTTTTTACTCAATGCAGAGCTGCATATAGTACAGTAGTCAATTAAAAACAAAGAGAGTGACACTCTGTCTATTATGTGGTGATCTTACAGAACAGTAAGCATTTAGTCTATCAGTCCTCACTCCAGTGTAACAGGAAAATCATTTTTTAGGTTACAAAGACAGCCAGTGGTCTGAATTTTCCAGAGGACGGTGTGCATGGTAGCCAAGGGATTAATTTTTACCCGAAGGAATTTTGTCAATGGTTTCTGGCAGGGGGGATTTTGTTCATGAAGCAAAGGTGTTTTGGAAGCGGCGTTATTTAGCAAATACTGTCGCACGCCAGTGCTGGGAACTGGAAGGCTGTATTGGAGTGAAAATTTAATGACAAACGGGGAAAAAGATCTGAAATAAGGAAATAGTGAAAAGCAAACTTACTGCGAAAGCGACTGCGACTGCGTTTAGGAACACAAGGAAATTAGTAAGTGCACTGAAACACGCGCAAACATAACCAAGATAAAATCTATGAAATATTCATTTTTGGTGAAAGATTCATAATATTTGTACCTGCAGTTGCTTTGGCATGTGGCTGTTTGGTAGTGAGGCTCGGTCACAGCGCTACAGGGGCAGAGGAGAGCAAAGACTGACTGACTTTCTGACTGACAAAAGCTTAAATTTTTAGTGTTGTTACTCAATGTGGGTAATGCTGTCAGCAATTCTGATCATTTGCGAGAAATCTACTGAGTGTCACCTTTCAAACAGAACCACGATTATTCCTGTTGTCAAAGTGGTTCAAGAACAGTAAGAATTTGAGTTAGGAAGGAAATTAGCTCAAAAAGGGCTGCACTTTATCGGGTAAATAAGGTAAATGACTGAAAATGGGTCAAGGCTAATGGTTTGTTAAGTAATTAGATTTTTTTGAGTTTGTCCTATTTGCTGCTGAGAGTACAGTACAGGCCAAAAGTTTGGACACACCTTCTCATTCAATGCGTTTCCTTTATTTTCATGACTATTTACATTGTAGATTCTCACTGAAGTCATCAAAACTATGAATGAACACGTGGACTTATGTACTTAACAAAAAAGTGTGAAATACCTGTAACTGAAAACATGTCTGATATTCTAGTTTCTTCAAAGTAGCCACCCTTTGCTCTGATTACTGCTTTGCACACTCTTGGCTTCTCTTGATGAGCTTCAAGAGGTCGTCACCTGAAATGATTTTCACTTCACAGGTGTGCCTTGTCAGGGTTAATTAGTGGAATTTCTTGCCTTATCAATGGGGTTGGGGCCATCAGTTGTCTTGTGCAGAAGTCAGGTTGATACACAGCCGACAGCCCTATTGGACAACTGTTCGATACATAAGATCATTCAGAGTTTTAATGCCTTCAGTCAGAATCCACAATGTAAACAGTCACGAAAATAAAGGAACGCATTGAATGAGAAGGTGTGTCCAAACTTTTGGCCTGTACTGTATGCCACAGCTTTATATACTGTCCTTGTATTGTGTAATAGGTTTCACTTCATGTATTTTGAGTACATCACAAGGCTTGCATGTGCCCTCAGTTAAATCAACAACAATAGCCTAAAATCTATTAAAACTTTTCAGCACCATTCAAGTGGACAGCACCATATCAAAGTTAAGATCGAGTTAACAGCGTGCGCGCGCTCTCATTTCAAGTGCTGTTTTGAGAGACGCGCCCGAAGTTCAATGAATTTTCGCAGGATTGCCAGCATCCCATTTTTGACTCTGCAAACGATCATAATTGGGAAACGAGTCCTGGAGGATAGATTCATGCATTCAAACAGTCCAATGAGAGTCCTGACCTCTAATCAAATTTGGGTCCTGGGACACAATCTCTAGAGAGCCACTGAAGAAGGACTTCTCAAGGATATCAATAGAATTCAGCCTTTTACAAAGAATGAATTTAAACCTCAGGAAATCCAAGGGTTGACATACTGTTTCCAATCAAACAGATCTGAAGCAATTAATTTTTATTTCCAACAGTCAGTATTCTTCTCTTATGTGGAGATTTAGGCAGAATTAATAATTAGAGTTTTGTAAGATGTAATATTGCCATTTGATGGCCCTCTATAAATTGTAATTTCTTTTTAAGACTGTAAGCATAAAACATCCAAAGCTGTTGAGCGTTTGCTTTCATTTAAAAATTCACCAAAATTAGAAACCGCTTTAAATTTCCGTTTTGAACAATGTAGTATGATGATGAGGTGCCCCTGTACTAAATGGCATTTATTTTGGGGCTGTGATTAAAACCAATCAAAAGTTATTGAATTTTATTTTTTTTTACATGTAATATTCACCAAAATTGGACAAAATCAAATATTCTACTTCTGAAATGTGTAGTATGACCATTAGATGTCCCTCTCTCAAGAAGAATTAATTTCAGGGCTGTCATCATAACAGATCAAAAGCTGTTAAATTTTTTTACACACAAGCATCCACGATATCATTTGGATAATAAATTTGGGTTTGCAATGGCGTATGACCACTAGGTGGCTGTCTGTAAAGTGTAACTGGTTTTGGACTGTCATTAAGACAAATTCAATACCATTGAATTTCTGTTTACATATAAATATTCACCAAAATTAGAAAAAAGCTATACATTTGAGTTCTGAAAGATGCAGTAGGATTATTAAGGGGCCTTAAATTAAATGTATTTAGGCTTGGGGATATGATACAGACCAATCCAAAGTTATTGATTATTTGTATCAAAACAAATATTCACAAAAATTACACAAAAGTAAATATTTCACTTTTGAAGTGGGTAGCATGTCCATTAGATGGGCCTCTCTCAAGTGTAAATCATTTTCAGGGCTGTCATCATAACGGTTTCAAAGCTATTGAATCTTTGTTTTACACATGTATCTGTACTATAATTTAAGAGAATTATAAACTTTAGTTTTTGATGTAGTATGACCACTAGGTGGTCCTCTAATAAGTGTCATTGGTTTTAGGGCTGTTATTGTGACACATCCAATACCATTGATGTCTGTTCACATAAAAATATAAATATTTGCCTGATGAAGACCCTTTGAGTGGTCGAAACGTTGCATGTCATCAATAAAGGTTTGGGAGCTTTAATCCAGTGTGCGGATTTTTTAAAACTTTTTTGCTTGAGTTACATGTGAATCCACTGGGCCTAATGTGGATGAAATGTGCACATAACTACTCCTCTGAACCGCATGTAAATATTCACCAAAATTAGAAAAAAACTATACATTTGTGTTCAGGACACAATTGACAACACAACATTGGGACACAATCTCTTGGGAGCCATTCATTAAGGACTTGAAGAATATCAGAATTCAGTCTTTTACAAAGAATGAATTTAAACCTCAGGAAATCCAAGGGTTGACACACTTTCCAATCAAACCGATCTGAAGCTATTGATTTTTATTTTTAACAGTCAGTATTCATCTTATTATATATAATTATGAACTAGAGCTTTGAAAGATGTACTATGGCCCTTTGGTTGCCCTCTATAAAGTGTAATTGCTCTTAAGGCTGTACACATAAAACATTCTAAGCTATTGAGCTTTTGCTTTCATATAAAAATTCACCAAAATTAGAAACAGTTTATTACCTCAGTTGTGAGCAATGTACTATGATGATTACGTGCCCCTGTACTAAATGCCATTTATTTTAGGGCTGTGATTCTAACCAACCAAAAGCTATTGCATTTTATTTTTCTCAAATGTAATATTAACCAAAATTGGACAAAACTCAATATTCCACTTCTGAAATGTGTAGCATAACCATAAGATGGTCCTCTATAAAGATCAAAAGCTATTGGATTTTTTTTTTTTTCACAGATGCGTCCACATTATAATTAAAGAGGACGATGAATTAGAGTTTTCAACGGCGTAGTATGACCACTAGGTGGCAGTCTGTAAAGTGTAATTGGTTTAAGGGGCGTCATTATGGCACATCCAATACCATTCACTTCTGCTCACATGTAAAATTCAGCAAAATTTAAAAAAAAAAAAAAAATGATTAATTTGAGTTCTGGAAGATGTAGTACAATTATTAGATGTGCCCCTAGATGGAATTAGTTTTGGGACTGTGATACAAACCAGTCCAAAACTATTGATTTTTATTTGTAACTAAATAAGTATTCACCAAAATTACACAAAGGTAAATATTTTACTTCTGAAGTGTGTCTTATAACCATTAGATGGCCCTCTATCAAATATGATTAGTTTCAGGGCTGTCATCATCACAAATCAAAAGCTATTGATTTTTTTTTTTTTGCATCCACATAATTTAAAAGGATGATAAATTTGAGTTTTCAACAGCATAGTATGACCACTAGTTGGCAATTTATAAAGTATAATTGGTTTTAGGGCTATCATTATACCATATCCAATACCACTGAACTTCTGTTTTCATAAAAATATTCACCAAAATTAGAAAAAACTATAAATTTGAATTTGGAAAAATGTAGTATCATTATTAGGAGGCCCTTCATTAAATGAAATTAGTTTTGGGGGCTGTGATACAAACCAATCCAAAGTTATTCATTTTTATTTGAAACAAGAAATATTCATCAAAATGACACAACATTAAATATTTAACTTCTGAATTGTGCAATATAACTATTTATTTATTTATTTATTTATTTATACTGGGAGTCCGATTGAGAGCAAAGTCTTTTTTGCAACGGAGCCCAGTTGCAAACAGCAGCAAACAACCAAGAACAATAAATAAAAACAATAACTACATTGCCCATGTACATTCCAGCTTCGTGGCAGCCAATAAAAGACATTTAAAACAATCAATTGAAATAAAACTTTCTAACTTTAAAAACTCCTGAAGCCTACTCCATTTCTGTAGAGCATAATACATAAAAGCAGTTTTACCCAGTTCAGTACGCACCCTTGGGACATCTAAAACCAAAAAGTCAAGAGTGCACAGAACATATTTTCCCTTTCTCAAGTTAAAAAAAAACTGTTCAAATATCCTGGCAGTCTACCTACCAATGCCTTGTATATAAAAAGGAAACAATGCTGCTCCCTTCTCATGGCCAGCGAAGACCAACCGACTTTAAAATAAAGACAACAGTGATGCCTTTGGAAGCCTTCTCCAGTTATGAACCTTAAAGCAGCATGGTATACTGCGTCAAGTGACTTCAGCAAAGAGGGACCATAGTGCATATAAATTAGATCTCCATAATCTATTCTCGAGAGAATAGTTGCCTGAACAATCTGTCTTCTGCAACTTTTTGGAAAGCAGGCTTTATGCCTGTACAGCATAACCAATTTAGGTTTCAAATTCTTGATTAGCTCATCAGTATGCTTCCTAAAATTAAGATCATCATCCACCCAAATGCTAAGGTATTTGTTGGAAGGAACTCCATTTACTGTTGTGATACTACCATTGTAGAACCTAGCTGCAGGTTTCTGAGAGAATACCATGAATTTAGTTTTTTCAGAGTTTAAAATTAGTTTAAGGACTATAAGAGTCATCTGGAAGATTTGGAAATCTGACTGCATATTTTGAAGAGCCAATTCAGCGGAAGGGGCCGCTGAGTAGATGACCGTATCATCTGCATTCAGGTGGATTACACTGTTGACAAAATTAGCACCAAAATCATTAATAAAAAATGCAAAGAGCAAGGGCCCCAAAATTGAACCTTGTGGAACCCCCTTGCTAAGATAAATAAAGTTTGATTGATAGCCATCAGCCACAACAGCTTGACACCTACCAGTTAGATAATCTTTAAACCAATTCAGGGATTTAATATCAAACCCAATGGCACTTAGCCGCTCTGAGTATAAAATGGTCAACTGTGTCAAACGCCTTTGATAGGTCGATGAAAAGGGCGGCGCAGTCTTACCTCTTGTCCAAGGCAGTGATACCCTAGCTGCAGCTGACAGATTTCTATGACCTGGTCTGAATCCTGACTGAAAAACATTCAAGATAGCATGGTCTGATAGAAATGCTGCAACCTGATTATTGACTAGTCTCTCGAAAACCTTAGCCAAGCATGGCAGTTTTGAAATTAGTCGATAGTTATTCAGAACATCTGAAGAACCACTTTTATGTAAGGGAAGAACAAAAGCTGTTTTCCACAAAACAGGAATTGAACCAGTCAACAGGGTTAAGTTAAAAATGTGTGTCAGGATAATAACCATCAAAGGTGAAGCCAGCAATAAAAGGCTTGGGTCCAATTTATCTGCCCCAGTGGATTGCTTAGGGTCAATGCAACAAGTGCTTCAAACACTTCCTCCTCAGAAAAATGATGCAAAGAAAAACAACCGGAGTTATTAGACCTGCTATCACAGCTTGGAACAGCTGGCAAGAACCCTAAATTTTCAAAGAGGTGGCCTGCATTAACAAAATGCTCATTGAAAATATTACAAAGTTCCCCTTTATCTGAAATAATAATAGAATCGTTTGTTATCCTACTTGGTAAAGCCGAGGAGGGGGGCTGAGACAATGACTTAAAAGTTCTCCAGAATTTCTCAGGATTGCTGCTGGAGTCAGATAAGTTGGAGAGATAATATGATGACTTGGCTTTCAGTATCGCTGTAAGAGTTCTATTGCGAAGGTAATGAAAATGTTGCCAGTCAGAACGCAACCCAGAAACACATGCTTTTTTTCCATGCGAAATCCCGAGCTTTTAACAGCTCCAAGATATCAGAGGAAAACTAGGGATTCACCCTGTTCTTAACTCTCAACCATTAGATGGCCCTCTATCAAGTGTAATATGTTTTAAGGCTCTCATCATAACAAATTTGAGGATAATGATTTTTTTTTAGACATGCATCCAGATTATGATAGAGAGAATGATAAATTAGAGTTTTTGAAGGCGTATTATAGGGCTGAATACAATAAAATTTATAGCGTGAGCTACAAGTGGACCTGTTATTAGTGGAACTGGTTACGGGGTTAAGATGTCCAATTATAGGTGCAAAGATTATTAAAGCTTTATAAAAAAACATTAATTATAAGTAATATAAATGTGAATTTTAGGGACCAACCTCTGAGAGCTTTTCAGGAATGACATCCAACACCCCATAGTTGATAACCAAGATCACTTTGAACTGCACCACTGAATAAGACCACAACCAAGGAGTGATCTCAGCAATAAAACCTGCCAAACTGTTTACACAATAAATAAATAGGAATAATTAAAACAATGGATAGCAAAACCAGAAAATTCAGGTAGAAATTTTGAATGCGCCTGCTGCTCTATGTGTACAGTGTTCGCAGTGCTTGCCAGCGTTCTGGCAAGTGGTTGATATGGTGTTCCGAGTGCTTGCCAGGGCATTGGTAGGCGGTTGCTATGGTGTTCCAGGTGCTTTCCAGGCAGTTGCTATGGAGTTCCACGTGGTTGCTAGCCTTTGCCAGGCAGTTGCTATGGAGTTCCAGCTGTTTGCTAGGGCATTACTAGGCAGTTGCTATGGTGTTCTTGATGGTTGCTAGGGCATTGCTAGGCGGTTGCTACTGAGTTCCGGATGGTTGCTAGGGTGTTGCTTGGCAGTTGTTATGGTGTTCCAGTTGGTTGCTGGGGCATTGCTAGGCGGTTGCTATGGAGTTCCAGGTGGTTGCTAGGGCGTTGCTAGGTTGTTATGGTGTTCTTGGTGGTTGCTAGGGTATTGCTAGGTGGTTGCTATGTGTTCTTGATGGTTGCCAGGGCGTTGCTAGGTTGTTATGGTGTTCTTGATGGTTACTAGGGTGTTGCTAGGTGGTTGCTATGGTGTTCTTGATAGTTGCTAGGGCGTTGCTAGGCGGAACTGTGGAGTTCCAGGTGATTGCTAGGGCATTGCTAGGTGGTTGCTATGGTGTTCTTGGTGGTTGCTAGGGTGTTGCTAGGCAGTTACTGTGGAGTTCCAGGTGGTTACTAAGGTGTTGCTAGATGGTTGCTATGGAGCTCCAGGTGGTTGCTAGGGCGTTGCTAGGTTATTGCTATAGTGTTCTTGGTGGTTGCTAGGGCGTTGCTAGATGTTTGCAATGGTGTTCTTGATGGTTGCTAGGGCGTTGCTCGGGCGTTGCTATGGAGATCCAGGTGGTTGCTCGGGCGTTGCTAGGTGGTTACTATGGAGTTCTAGGTGATTGCTAGGGCATTGCCAAGTCGTTGCTATGGTGTTCTTGGTGGTTGCTAGGGTGTTGCTAGGTGGTTGCTATGGCATTCTTGATGGTTACTAGAGCTTTGCTAGGCCGTTGCTGTGGAGTTTCAGGTGGTTGCTAGGGCATTGCTAAGCTGTTGCTATGGTGTTCCTGAAGGTTTCTAAGGTGTTGCTGGGCAGTTGCAAGGCACTTTTCATGGTGTTCTGGGTTTTTGCTAGAGCGTTGCGAGGCTGTTGCTATGGTGCTCCTCGTGGTTTTGAGGGTGTTGCCAGGCGGTTGCTATGGTATTCCTGATGATTGCTAAGGCATTGCTTGGCAGTTGCTATGGTGGTGTGGGTGATTGCTTGTGCGTAGCTTGGCGGTTGCTATGGTGTTTTTCCTGGTGGCTAGGGAGGGATGAAAATCAATGTTTTTTGGGAATTGTGGGAAATCTGTAAGTCTGATCACATAGAAAAGACATAGCACACTCCTCATAAGGGAGCCGCACGTTTTCACGTATAGTGTGTGGGGGTTGGGTGAAAACTAGTAGGAGTAGCAAACCAAGCAATCACGGAAAAATATGGAAGAATAATAATAAAAATAATAAGGAAGTATGTTGGATAATAATATGTGCTGGATTGCAGCAGGCACAAAGTGAGCTATGGAATTTAATTGTTGGTAAAAGCACCACTAAGTTTAGAAAGTTCTCTTAGAGACAGTAGCAAGCCCTGTATAAAGTAATGTCCATTTTATGCTCTCATTAAAATGGTTAAGAATTACCCTCTGATGTGTAATTAAAGCTTTATACCTATTTCTCTCCTCATAATTAAGAGGAAGTGTTTTTTTTCAAAGAAGAAAGAAAATAAATCAAAAGTCAATCCAGTTTCTAAACTGCTTTGTGGTAAAAACTGTTTAGCATAAGGAAAAACTGTTCAATTTCTTTCTGTTAGCAAAATCCCACAAAATGATTTGAAAGATGTTATACTTTCAATGGGAAGCACCTGAAAACATGCTGGTGACTTCAGTTCTCCATTTGACCAGTTTTGAGAGCCTTCCGATTATTTTCAGAAGAAATCAAAAACAATTAAACCCAAATTGAACATCCCAATGACAAATTCATAGATAAGGTCATTTATTCCATCATATGATTTGATAGATCATTATTAATACTTAAGAATTTTTTTTGACATATTAAATGTGAAAACCTAAAACGGCATTGTTCTTTAATCAGATTCTTATCGGTTTAGAGCTTGTATACACCTGGATTTGTCGTTTTGAATCTTTAATCACTGTACTTGTTCGACGATTCCTAAAACACAGGAGTCCAATAAAGATCAATGCAATTTGTAGTTCTCCAAGTACATACGTAAGAATATCTGACAAAAAAGTTGACTGACCGTGCTGTCAAGGTTCTGAACGTACAGATTACATCGTATTTCATTGTTTTCTTTGTGAGCGATTGAAGTACAAACACTGAATGTTCGATTATGAAACCAACTTTACCGCAGTTGTGGGCAGTTGATGGTGAAATCCCTTGTTTCCATGAAAGGCTCGTCAAGAAAGGTTAAAAGAAATGTCTTTAACTTGTTCAACTGAGCTCACACGGCAGTCGGCAAAGTGGCGAACCTCAACCCATTTTGCTGGTAGAAGGCCTTTCGCTTTGTGACTGCTCATATTATACCAAATCACATGAAATTACCCGTTACGTTTTCACCTGTTTACAAGAGGAATGTTCCAAAAGTTTAATTTTCTGAAGATTCCACAACTTTCTCCTAGTCTTTCCTCTCCCCTGAAATGTGCTGCAGGCATAAATTCCATATTCACAGATTTTTACAAAAATCTATATAGTTAAAAAGTGAAACTCACGGGTAAAAGAAAATCCCCCAATTCTGTTATAATGTGCATTTACAAACATCCCACTTTTTCTGGAATTGAGATGGCGCAACGTGACAGAAAACTTTGCCTTTAATTGTGTTCCCAATGTTACTTGTGGTCAGCGGCGATCCTATACTCTTGTGGAGCCCGTGGCAAAGAAGGTTGACGAGCCTGCCCACTCCCGCAACCCCATAAAAGTGCATTCAATAAATTCTGAGCTAGATCAAGCGTTATGCATAGAAGCCAAATCAGGCCAATCTATGCCTTTTGCGCATGACCCCTGATGAAGGTTTTATAAATGGGGATTTGAGTGTCACACACTGGACAAATAATTTCAAAGCAAAACATTTGTATCATTTGGATATAACTGTTAAGTCCATTTATTTTTTTTAGTTTTGTGACTAAAAAGTGCCGCGAACACAAGGAAACTTCATGAAAATTCAACACTGAATTTTTTTTTTGCAGTGAGACACAGAGAAACAAAGAATCGCTGGGAAGTAAAACAATACATTTGTTTTGGATCGTAAACTCATTGACCAGAAATGTGCTAAATCTGAGGGTGATACTCATGGCAACTCATCACCCGTGAAGCCAAATATAAGCTGCCCCCCCCCCACCTCATATTCTGATTTTACTTTTTCCTGAATTATAAATGTAGTGTTTTACTTCCAAGTGTTATGATGCTTGGTACAAGCTTTAGCATCAAATGTGTGTGAATAATATTGTTATATAGTCTTTTTGATAGTCAAAATAAGGGAGGCTAAAATAATACTTATCTACTTGGACTTCAAACTTTACAGAAAACCACCAGAAAGTTCTTTGGCTGTGGAAATCTAATATGCTCCCTTAATATGCAAGACAGACCACAAAATAAAAAATAGTACAAACTCATCCTCCCAAACTGTTTGCAATACATACATATAAAATTACACTGTTGTACATGTAAGGGATAATTAACGAGAAGGTGTGAATTCCACGGTTTTAATGCACGATGCGAAGGCAAATAACCACTCGACGCGAAGCGGAGGGTGGTTGCCTCCGCGAAGTGCATTAAAACTGTGGAATGCTCACCTTCGAGTTGATTATCCCGCTTATACCATGGTCAATTGCCAGCAATATCAAATCGCAGCATTAATCTGAAACGGAGATTATGCATAACCCAACATTTTGCGCGATCATGCAGACTGTAGCTAACTTGCTACCCACAATTACAATGAACTTATGACAGTTTCGGTAGAGTCAGCGAGGTGAAATCAGTCTGCTGGCATAGCACGTAGCTAGCGAACTGTCAGCAGTCGCTGATACATGAAGTGGACATGTTAGCTTCATTTGTAACCGTACTCACTGTAACCGTACGTATTCTTTTAGGCGTGTATAGTCTAACCAGCATCTGGATGTATGCTGAACCTGTTCCTTTAACTGCCTGATAAGCCAGCACCAATGTCTTGAATTTAATGCGAGCCGCAATAGGCAGCCAGCGAAGGTTCGTCAGCAGGGGGGTTGACATGGGAGTGTTGAGGGAGGTTGTGGACCAGGCGAGCTGCAGCGTATTGGATGAGCTGCTGGGGTCTAATGGCAGATGCTGGCAGGCCGGCGAGGAGGGATTCGCAGTAGTCCAGGCGGGAGAGAATCAGCGCTTGGACCAGGATATGGGTCGAGAAGGTGGTGAGGAAGGGGCGGACCTTCCGGATGTTGCGGGGGAAGAACCTGCAGGCCCAGGTCACTGCTGCGATGTTCACAGCAGAGGAGAGCCAATCGTCGAACATGACCCCGAGGCTTTTTAACTTTATTAAGGAGTGCCTCAAAAAGTTTTATTTCTACATGACCCCAAGGTTCTTCACACACGGCGAAGGGGATATAGTGGCTTCCCCCAGGGTGATGACCAGGTCAAGGTGGGGAGAGGATGGAGCAGGGATGTAGATGATCTCAGTCTTGCTTGGGTTGAGCTTCAGGTGGTGGTTGTCCATCCAGCTCTGGATGTACCACAGGCAAGCAGAGTTGCGAGTGGAAACCTGTGAATCAGAAGGGGGAAAAGAGAGAAAGAGTTGTGTGTCATCAGCATAAAAGTGATAGGAAATGCCATGAGCAGAAATGACAGGGCCAAGAGACTGGATATAGAGGGAGAAGAGAAGTGGACCAAGGACTGAGCCTTGGGGGATGCCTGAGGTAAAGGTGCCAGGTGTCGATACTGCACCAGACCAGGCCCATATAAATTCATTCATATAACTTGAAGAGTACAGACCACTGCTAAGGGCAAAACTCCACTCTTCTAAATTTGATTTCTTCTGTCATTATTAATCTTGACCACTATCAACTGAATCTTTAGATGTATGGCATTTATTGTGGTAAGGCAATATCTTGCATAGATAATGTGTATCCACCTCATGATTCGGTTCCCCTCCAAAATTTGAAGAGTTTTTCCTCTATGCCCATGCCACATCCTTCTACCTGGTATCATGAAAATTTCTTGCATTGTTTTTCTATAATCCTGCGGAGAAAGTGACAAATTGATGAACCACGCAAACCAAAAAGATTACCTCCTTAGTGGAGGTAACGGTAATTGTAATGATATTTTCCCATTTGATTTCTAACTGGCAATCCCAGGGTCAGTTTTACAGACACAGGTGGACCTACTCTAATTACACTTTTTAAATGCAGCACCTAAAAAACAAAACCAATTTTTGACCTGGGCTCAGCTGAATTGGTGAGTGATGAACAAGCCTTTAGTGCTAAAAAAATGTTTCTCCTTTATCTAGATTAGGGACTAAAGTTGACGACTCAAAATTCAGCAAGACTGGTACAGATGGAGCTCAGAAGCGTCCAGCTTATTCTCTCCACCTTCTCCAACATCTCCAACTTCACCACAGACAATGACAAAGACACCCTGCAGTCTGAGGGCCCTTACCAAACAGCGGAGGTGGTGATCATTGTCCTGGTTACGGGGTCCCTCAGTCTCGTAACGATTGCTGGGAACATTCTGGTCCTGCTTTCAGTCATGATCAACAAGAACCTCCAGACTATAAACAACTACTTCCTCTTCAGCCTGGCATGTGCAGACCTGATCAATGGGATCAGCTCCATGAACCTGTTCACAGTCTACAATTTGATTGGCTATTGGCCTTTTGGGGCATTAGGTTGTGACCTATGGCTGGCTCTGGACTTTGTGGTCAGCAACGCCTCTGTCATGCATCTCCTCATCATCAGCTTTGACCGTTACTTCAGCGTCACCAAGCCACTCAGCTACCCTGCAAGAAGGACCACCAGGATGGCAGGAATGATGATTGCGACTGCCTGGATTCTTTCCTTCTTCTTGTGGGCCCCACTCATCCTGTTCTGGCAGTTTATCATAGGTGAGCGCACTGTGCCAGAGGACGAATTCTTCCTCCCGTTCCTGGCGAATGTACCAATCACCTTAAGCACCGCCATTGCTGCCTTCTACCTGCCGGTTGCCATCATGATGTTACTGTACTGGCGGATCTCCAGGGCCAGCAAGAGCCGTGTGAAGAAGGACAAGCCTGAGCTAAAACAGAACAACCTGATCAGCAACAAAGCAGGTAACGACATCACCTATCCCTGTCATGAAGACAGTGTGAAAATTCATCCTGCTGAGAGGAGCCAGAATGGCGGAACAGGTGGAGTCGGGGAGGAGGAGCCGAGTGCACCAGTACATCCTGAGGGAAATGAAATTGCTGAGGCCCCTGCAGGTTACAAGGGAAACCCCACAGCCCACAGCCTAAATGCTATGATGCCAAAGCAGCAGCCTAAGAAGAAGGCAGCGCCATCACGCGAGAAAAAGGTCACACGCACGATAATGGCCATTCTTGTTGCCTGTATAGTCACGTGGACACCCTATAGCGTCATGGTGTTCATCAACACCTTCTGTTCAAACTGTGTTTCCTCCAGCGTGTGGACTTTTGGCTACTGGTTCGTCTACACCAACAGCACTATAAATCCAGCCTGCTATGCTCTCTGCAACGTCTCCTTCAAGAAGTCCTTCAAACAACTTCTGCTCTGCCAGTACAAGGACCTTCGCTCGGGCAGATAAAGAAGTGCGATTATCTTCATTTTTGCAGCTGCTATTTTCTGTTGTGTCTTAACAGAAATATATTTTCTTGTATCACTTCAAAAACAGCTGGTACAAGCTCAAGAAATAGAATTACAGAAATGAGGAATATAGACCTGATGTCAAATTGCACACATTTCTATGCCTGTGAACTTGATTAGGATTCAAGGACATTAACCACAGAACTGAGGCTCAGTGAGAGTTTACAGTGATTCATGAGATCAGAGAGGGCATCCATTTATTCTAATTTGTATTTTTATCTGATATTAATTATTGTTGTTATCGTATTGTTGAATGTACAGTGCCATACAAAAGTTAGCAATAACCTTGAAATGTTTGTTTTTAGAAGACTAACCCTTTTTTGAGCAGAAACTATGCAAATACATTATTATAAAACTTGATTACAATTTCAGTTAGGAACAATTGTTTTTAAATTCAGATTTTAAGAATTATTCAAGAACTCTGGAGAAACATAATTTACTAAAAAAAGTACAAATGCAAAAATTTATGTTTTGCGTCAAGATTTATTTCATGGAACATGTCCTCTCCTGTGATTTGAAGATTCAGTCAGTTTGTTGTCCACATCTACTATCAGGGATATCATTTTTGTGACCATGGATCTAACATTTTTAAACCATGTGACCATGATACAAACAAGCTCACCATAGAATATGGAACAAAAAGGGCTTCTCCGTGCACACAAAGAGTGACGCACTATACGCAGAGGGTTATACACTGTGCATGGATAGATATACACAGCACACATAGGGTTACACACTGCACACAGATAGATAATCACTGCATTTATTTGGTTGCTCACTGCATACTGAGGGTTTCACACTGCTCACAACTGGATACACACTGCATAGGAAGCACCACCCTGTGCACCAAGAGTTATGTTCTGTTCAACACTCAGCACACAGCAGGTTACACACTGTACAAAGACATTTCATACGGAGTGTTACTCACTGCATAGAAAGGGCTGTACACTGCATACAGAGGGATATACACACAGCATCCACTGGGTTATCCACTATATAAAGAGGGTTACACACTGCTTACAGTTGGCTGAACATGAACTTCTGCCACCTGGGATTGTCAGAGCTGAGCCTTTGGAGGTATACAACCCTCAAAATACATGTTCACTCCAAAGCGATCCTCAATCTTTTTCTTAATCAGCAGAGAGAAGGAATGCATGCTAGTTTTGAAAATACAAATGCAATGAAGGACTGTCGCAAACTCATGGCCACAATGCAATAATTTACTAAATTAGTAATGGTTTCGGGGCAATTTGTCTTTACGGTTCTGGTAATTCTATGAATTAATTTTTGCCTTGTGGCCGTTAGAGTGTGACTGCAATCCTTCACATCTCATGAGCAGCCAAATATTAATTTGCTTATTTGCAAAGACTAAAAAGTGGAACAAATGGCCAATTTCTTTTGAGCTGGACTTATTGTTCTTTGCAACAAAATGTTTACAGGCCCTTTTCAATTCACGTGGACAATGAAATAAAATGCCTGTGTCTTTTGAAGATTCTGAATTCCAGTTGCCCATAAAACAGCTCATATTGGTTGGAGTATATGTTATATGTGACTTCATTTTGTGCCAATGTACATAATTTGTTGCGCTAAAGATGATGTTTCCCATTTTTTATGTTTTCTTTTTTTATCACTGCACAAATTTTGAATAAATGAAGTGCCACTTAAATTATATTCTTGAAAAAGTGCAAAAATGGGAGGTGGAATTCAAAGTAAGTTTTAGATTCATTAATCATTTATATTATTGCCATCCGTACAAGATCATGTGCACTGGAATTACATTGTCCGTTTAGCCCATCAGTGATCACTTTTTCGTTTCCAATTTGATATTTTCCTCATCACTGTGGATTTTTGTATTGTCTTGATTATTCTGTAAATTGATTGTTACTAAAAAAGGAACAGTTTCTGAAGAGCAGTTGTGCATTAAAAGGTAAGAGGCCTCTATATTTCTGATGGCATGCCACAGAAAATCTAGGGGTGTTTGGGTTGAAGGGGTTAAAATCAGAAAAGACGAGTTCATGATGTCATCAGCAGCAGAAGAGGAGCTGCTCACTCTTCATCCCTCATGTCTCTAATGCCTGAGAGGCCTACATCACAGCTTCAGACTCACCTACAGGAAAGCAGAGCCAACTGGTAATTGGCTCAGCTGCATCGGAGTACAGGTTTGTGCGCATGTGTTGACGTGTGTTTGTGTGTGCCTGAGTTTTCAGGGAGTTACCGATAACGTGGGATAATGAACAGGGCCACTCCCAATGCGCCTTCCTATTTGCCCTTACACCTACGTACATATGCCTCCTACATTCCCACAATCCCCGCTCGACTCACTTCTATGTCGTTTACTCGCTTACCAGAGAGCCGGCCCACAGAAAAAGTTCACTTACCTGAAGCACGAAAGGGCGAAATCCTGCTGAGTCCCTTGGATGCGGAATGATTCCAGCCTCCAATGAACCTAAGGCATTTTTTTCAATCCGTTGCAGCAACTCCCACTCGTCCTCCGCACACCAGCCTGCGCTGCCCCAACTCTGTACCTCCACCACGAAGCGTCATCCACTCGCCTCAACCGGGGTGCTCATATTACGGACTACGACCCCCCCGCAATGACGATCGAAGCAGATTCCCTGTCCGGGCTCCGCTCCGCAGGTATTCCAGCCGTCTCACACCAGCGACACCCCTCGTCAACAACGGCGCCCAGAAGCGAGAGCCCACGGCTCGCACTCCAAGCTCATTCGAGGCCCCACATCGGACCATCACCAGACTCCATCGGGCACTCAAGTAGAAGAAAATCCCCTTCCACCGCTCCGGCAACGAGGCCAGACTACTAAAAACGACACACCGACTCCCTCAGCAATGCAGCTGATCCTCCCCATGTGCAGACCGGATGCCTGCAGACCACACAGCAGGGTTCCGTGTTCCGCCATCCACGACTGCCAAAGTCATCTCGCTCGGTGACATCCTTCCCGCTCCAGATTCGGCGGAAGCGATGAGTGTATGTAGTCTTTATACACTCATAGGAAGTCACTCCTTCCGCTAAACCAGCCTCCCCCCGATGCCTGCTCCTTCCGCTTACGACCTCTTCAGTCTCTTTTCGTCCCTGTGTTCGCAGGCTGAACATGGGAAATGGGAAAACTAAAACAATTATAAAAATCAATAAAACTGTTAAACGAAATCATCAACATAAAAGAATATACATATAAAACAGACAGAAGAAGATAAATTAACAAATAAAGATAAAAGTGCACACAATTAATAGGGACAATCAAAAGACAAGCATAAAAGCGCAACAGGAAAATGGCACAATAGACTTTTAAAAAAAAAAAAAATTTTATCAAATGCTTTCTGAAAATCCAAGTATATGATGTCATAAGCCCTGCTCTGGTCATAAGTCCTGGTGGCCTCTTCAAAAAATTCCAGGTTTGTCAGGCATGACCTTCCCTTACGGCAACCATGTTGGCTATCCATCAAGATACTGTTACGTTCAAGAAATAAGTCCAGCTCATCTTTTACGATAGATTCCAATATTTTACACGCAATGCAAGTTAAACTGACTGGCCTGTAATTTCCTGGCTCGGTACGGTCCCCTTTCTTATATATTGGTATTATATTGCCCTGTTTCCAATCTTTTGGTATTTCTCTATTTTCTTCTGAAGATGGCGGACCTTAAAGATTATCTCACCAACTTCCCTGAGCACTCCAGGATGTAAGGATGAAAATAAGTCCGCACACTAGGTGTAGCTCCCAATGTGTTTAATTATCAACCGGTAAAAGCTGTAACGTTTCGGGCGACAGCCCTTCTTCAGACATGAACACACTGAGGCAGTACATTTCACAAGAGCCCAGCGGCAGCACATTTCACTAAGACCTCACACAACGTGTCCTCTCTCAAATGCCTCGGTATTGAAGCAGTTAAACCACCTAGTCGGGGGGGTGATATGAACTCCCTATTATTGAGACGTGAGGCCTTTTGGATCTATACTCTAGGGACCCTTGCTCCTAAAGGACTAAATGAAGAGTTCGATTTAAGGCCCTTCTATGACTTTTGCAATGTGACTTTAAAATTGGTGCAGTACTCTTGTTATGTGTTTCGGTCATGTTATTATGATTTCTCAAGCCTGTGGCTGTATGCTGGTGTGTGAGTGTGTTAGGGCCTCACTGCTCCAGCTGATATTGTTTCCGTGTTTTAATACTGTTTTTCTCAATTTTGCTGTGGCTAAAATATAACTACATCACCACAATTTAGAGTAGCAGAGGTGCCTGTAAATGCAAACTGTTTTTGTCTTGATGTTTACATTTCATCATGATGGTTTTTGCCTGATGTTTGTCATGTAATCATTAAGTGTTTTGATATACTTCTATTTTTTTAAGCCTTGGTATCACCTTTTTTGTTTTTCCACTTTTGTTGAGAATAGATTCACATGACCTGTCAGGTGATCACACTGATTGATTTAAGCAGGTGCACGCCTCTGTGCGTTCATGTCTGACGAAAGGCTATCGCCTGAAACGTTACAGCTTTTAATGGTTATAATTAAACAAATTGGGAGTTACGCCTGGTGTGTGTACTCATTTTTATCCTTTGATGTTCATTTGTCATTTGGTCTGGCACCTAGACTTTGGTTTGGATGTGCGTGACTTTGAACTTTTTTGTACACTCTAGGATATAAGCCATCAGGACCCGCCACCTTATCTGCCTTTAGTTTATGCAACTTGTCTAATAGTTTGTTATCCCTAACCTCAATTTCTGCTAAATAATCTTGTGCACCAATCTTGTGGACGGGTTTTGCTCCATGCAAACCCGTCCACCTTCGTCATCCCTTTATCCACCTTCGTCATCCCTTGCAAGATGGAAGCAATCCAAGAAATTCCACTGCCATTCCCGGTCATCGACATTGTTTCCATCACAAGCTTTATTTCGTACATTCACCCTGTACAACATGTTCGACCAGCCTCGATACTGGTCAACCACAGCAGCATCAACCTCTTCGCTAAGCTGGCTACTAGATATCCGTGCTCGTCAATTTTTCCCATTCCCACTTGCAAACATTACTGAAAGTTTTACGTAAACAAGAACCTCCCGCTCTGACCAAACGTATATCACTGACAGCAGACCTCCTCTCTTGCCGTGTCCCGATGCTGCGCTCGGGGTACCATTCTTCATCCACGGATTCCACTCTAGAAGCCGTGTTCCCATTGGCCTTCTCAGTTTTCTCGAGATGTTCCGAGTTGAGTTTGCTCTCCGCTAATTACAATTCTCCTCGTAACGCCAGTCTAAACGACACTGCATTCTACTTATGTTCAAGATAAAGCGAAGTAAACAAATCAGTTCGGCATTTCTCGGCCTTTTCATATTTCTTCTAGACTCAGTCCTCTGTCCGTTCCGGCCAAAACCAAATTACATCATCCCAAGGTACAATAACCATCCTTCTCTCCAAGACCTATTATTCACAACCGACAAAGGGCCATCGCCACTCGCCTCGAGTTCCTCTACCATTTCGGCTATGTTCTAATTAGATCCAATATTCCGCCCAAATACTCCTTCTGTCATGGTTTGGGAGCTTTGAGAGCTGTTTGTGGCTTTCGTCCGGGACGATATTGTTTTTCTCCCTATCGGATTCCTGGGCCAGCTGGCATTGATTGGGGGCGTGGCCCGGACTCTATTTAAGCTCCTGTTTCGCCTCGCTCCCGTTGCTAGTGTGTCAGTTCATCTATGGCGCTTTAGCCAATAAGGTCTCTTGTGAGATTATTGTTTAGGGATTTAGCAGCATAATAGGATCAGTGCTAGTGAGTAAGGGAATCTTTGATTTATTTCCCTTTCTTTTATTTTCCTCGAGCTCGCTTATTTTCTACCACGAACGGCGTCTGGTCTGTCGGTAGTGCGAGCCTCGTTATTTTCATCTGATTAATTTCTCTCCTCGCTGTGAGGTTTGCCTTCTTTTAATATTTGGCCGCTGCTCTTGACGTCAACCGTCAGCAGCTATCACACCTTCGGGCATTCCTTTTGCATTGGCGCCTCCTACAGTATCCAAGCAAGGAGTTCCAGACCATGTAATTGAAATTCTCGGCCGGTGGACATCAAACTGTTATGCAAGCTATATTCACAATAACGTTGATGACATATGTAGAGCTCATCTCTCGTTGACACATTAACACTTTTTGGGGCTTAGGAGCCACACGGACTCTGACAAGATGCGAACCCCACCCTGAGTCTCGCCACCTGGGGGCGCCCAATGTTCCCACAATCACAGACTAAGTCCACCATCACATTTGCCCCAAATCTCCCATCCGCAGTTCCACCCAACACTCTCCTCCACTTTGGCAGTGGTCCAGAATTCATTAAAGGGAGTTCCCAATAACATGGTTAATGAACAGGGCCACTCCCAATGCGCCTTGCTATTCGCTCTTACATCTATATATACCTGCTACATGCCCACAATCCCCGCTCATCTCATTTCTACGTCCTTCCCACCCTTCCCCTCTCCAAGAGGGAAGCAAGAAACATCCACCCCCTGGGGGCAAGAAAACTACACAGACTCCGACAAGAGATGCGAACCCCACCCTGAGTCTCGCCACACGGGGGCACCCAATGTTCCCACAACATTACATTTGCCCCGATCACCCATCCACAGTTCTACCCGATACTCCCCTCCATTTTGGGAGTGGTCCAGAATTCAATAAACTGCTCACAAAATGCTAGTGTTTGTGCTTGCTTCTGTGAGCTTGCATGTGTACATGTGCATGTGAGGTAGTGAGATATACAATACCTCCCATTTCAATTTCAGCTATTTGTTATTCAGTGAGAAATAAGCATGCATAGGCTGGAAAATGCACAGTAACTGCTAAACTGGAGCCTATACTCTTCCTGAACACTGAGGGGGACCAAAAAAGCCCTCTGGTGGGCTTAAGTATAGTTATAGTTCACTTACACTTGTACTTAATCTTCTTCTGATTGAGATACACCGAAGATGCATACTGGCTTCTTTGAAATGGCATAGCTTGGAACATCGTATTGTCCATGGGTGGAACAGAAACTGGTCTTTTATTAACCCAAACAGAAACGGATAATCATTTGACTGATTTTATTGGAAAATAAAGGACACAGTTTTTCCAATTTGTGAGAGCTGCATGACAGACTTGCTTCATACTGGCTGCTACTATAAGCAAAAGGAGTAAGTCTCTTAAATCTGTAATATATACTACATACATCTTTGCCCAGACCACCAACTTGTAATTTGACTCATTTTAGAAGTACTTTCTATGTTCGTTACAAAGCACAAATTAAACAAGTAGTCCCCTGGTACTGGACATATGAAGTAACTTCAGTGAAAAGTAAATCTCAAGAACAAAAATAATACCTAAATAGTGACCTAGTGGTAAACTTTGAGAATAAAGTATTATTTCAAACGTGAAGCAGTTGCAGTGATCAAGCGCTTGGAGCCACAAGCTGTAAGTAACCATATAACAGCAAATAATGTAAGTGAAGCTAACGTGTTACGGGTGGCTAGCAGGACCATTATTGATAGTTAGCACTAACAACTGGCCTCAAACGCAGGCTTTGTAAAATATCTGAAGATAAAGCCTGTATCTGTCGCGACTGTCCATGACTCACAGACACAGAAGCTGTAAGTTGCTTTTACTGCATAAGCCAACCTGACGTGATAGCCAGTTGATTGTGGCTGTACCACAGCGGCTAACGTAGCCAAGTTACTGTTGCTAATGTTTGTGTCCTAATTATGCAAGAGTGATATCAGGGGAAATTCTACAGAAGGTGTGTGAACATAAACCTTATTTGAAGCTAACTTTTAATACTTGTTTGTAATTTGGATGCTTGGTACAACTGTTCACAGTAACAGAACTTGCTGTCTGTAAAACCTGTATTGCAAGGGTTTGTCCCTGTGGTTATGACCGCTTGGTTACCAGCTACTGCATGTTAATTTGCATGTCGTGCTAATTAAAAATGCTCCTGGTCAACATGTATGCAGTAATTCTGATCAGTATGCTTGTTTTACTTCGGTAAGGATCAATATGGCAGTTTCATCAAAACTTTGCCCGATTGTAGCCACGACAGTTAGTGATTGCTTCACTTATCCATGACTGGGATCAGCCGGATACTTCACAAATGTCTGAGCAAGCTCTCTGGTGCTATCATGAAAGTAATGCGAAACGCAGAAGCTCTGCCAGTTTACAAATGATTTCTTTGCGCTACCTTGACATAATTTCATCCCCCTTTAGAAATTGTTGTGGCTAATAAAAAGCCGAAAAAGATGGAGATTAAATAGGTAATTCTTTGCTGTATAAGTGATCAATTCGGTAGCTCCACATAAGCAACTTGTCCACGCTAACGGAACTTACGGTCTGCAAAACCTGTATTATGTTCATAACATAACAGAGCTTTCTCTAGCTGTCGTGTACTATCCATAAAGCTGCTTTCACATCAGACACAAAATAAATTTATGCAGGACAGATTAGCCTACATTCAAAGTCAATGCAAAGATGTGAATACGCGTCAAGCAGCTTTCACACCGGACGCAAAACAAATTTTTCATGCAACAGATTAGCTAGATTCAAAGTCAATGCAAAGACGCGAATACAGGTGTTATAGGCTCGTTAAGCAGCTTTCACACTGGACGCGGAACGAATTTTCTGCGCGACAGATTACATTCAAAGTCATGACCACTTATCAGCTACTCCATGTTAGTTCGCGTGCTCTGCTAATTAAGAATGCTCCTACTTAACTTATATGCACAAATTATGATCAGTATGCTTGTGTTACTTCGGTAAGCATCAATGTGGCAGTTTCTTCATAACATTGCCTGATTGTAGCCACTACAGTTGAAGCTAAACGGAGAGGTGCTGTATGTGTCTGCGAAGTTGGGCTGCAGTTAGACCAGACGTAGATTTTGCAGAGCTTGGGGTGCGTTTTGGGTGCTTATGAAAGGATCGCTTCACTTATCCTTGACAGGGGTAAGCCTGATACATCTCCAATGGCTGGGCAAGCTCTCTGATACTACCGGTAAAAGCAATAGGGAAGCGCACAGGCTAACGTGTTCGGTATAACAAAGGCTGCATTGCCATCGATTGAAAATTAAATTCTTTTCTGTAAAAGTGATCGATTCGCTTGCTCCACAAAGGCAACGGTTCATGTAGACGGAACTTTCGGCCAGTAAAACCTGTCTTATGTTCATGACATAACCAGAGCTCTGTCTAGCTGTCGCACGCTATCCATATTGCGCCCATTTGCCGCGAGGAAAAGCTGGTCATTCCGAAGCAATAAGTAAACCATTACCACGGGCAATTTCCAAAATGGCCATTTAGCTTGGAGCTTTCGCCCCTCCGTCATATACCAGCGCGGAAGCTGTTCGTTTCTCCACACTAACAACACACCACAGCTATGCACACGAACCAGCAGGTCCTAATACACACCGAAGCAGTCCATAAGCTGTTGGTCCACTTTTAGCTGCCCCTCACTGTCCATGTTTCCCTCTAAACTCAGACCCACCGGATTTCAAGGTCTCCGGTCTGCACTTGGGCATGTCAATCCGTTCTACAAATGTGTTTATATGGGGTGGATTCTAGCTTCCCCTGCATCCTAGCTAGGACTAGTAAAACCGCAGTACTCAAACTGTTGCCGTAGCAAACTGTAGTCGATAGCAAATTCGTGCTTGAGCTGCCAGACTTTCGCACTGTGTCCTCCACTTTTGCCGTTGCGTTTATTAGAACAAGTTAATTTAATTAGATCTATACACACGTACTGCGTTTTATAGCAATTTCCCCGCTGATTCCTTAGCTCAGATGGCAGACGCGTCTCACGTTTCACTGTGACACTGCATCGTCCCGCCTAGATCCGCCCTCCACAGAGCTGGCCAGTCAGAAGAAAATGGACACTTGGGGAGTGGGGGCCAAGAGCCACCCCAATAAGGCGTTTGAGGCAGAGACTACTATGGACTACAAATGGGATTTTTTGAGGATAGCAGTACAAGCGAAATAAGTACCCTCTTTACCCCTCAGCCCTCAAGGCTGACAGGGTATTGCTATCCTTCGTGCAGTTGGGCGGGCGTCTCCAAACACTTTGACATCGGGCTGAGGGGTATTCCGTGCATTGCACGCATATTTTTTTTACTTTGCGCGATCAGGAGTACTCTAGGGGAGTCAAAGACCAAAATATAAACTTGGAAAAATAGCACATTAGGTCCGCTTTAATCTCATCTTTGAAAATATTGTGTACATTTATCTTTGAATTTGCACGTAATGGCCAGCTAGATTGAACTGACAGCTCAACTTAAACACAGCAATATTTGGTGCAGGTGCAATATGCAGGGCTTTGATGTCCACTCTTGTTTAAAAATGATTAAATCATTTATTTAACGGAATGTACCATCTTTCAAGTACTGGACCGGATCAAATGAGTTGTGGGGGTGGGGGGGGGGGGGCGGGACTGCATAGGCCCCTGGCGGGATCAACGGGCAGCGCCAGCATTTCAGCTATTTCTGAGGCAAAAATAAAGCCATTTCCAGGCATGCTACATCCAATTTCAACCTAAATAAGTCATGTTAAATGTCTCTAATAACCAACTGGAATGCTTTTTAAACCAAGTACCCATTCAGCTTAACAGTAAATCTACACCAAGATCATATGTCTTCACCCATGCAACTGAGGGAAATATCCTAAATGTAAAAGCCTCATCAAAAATCAACAACAAAATTTAAAACCTTGAGTTCAAACTTCAAAGAGGGTATGATTTTGATTAGATCATGCAAGAAAATGAGCACTGACCTCCTGTCTTTCAGCACAGAAATATAGCAAAGGTTCATTATGTCTTCGTTGTGGTGTTTTCCTTGGCATGGTTCTTGCGAACTCGCAACTTGAATTTGGTCGGAAGCGGTGAAACGAGGGGAAGTAACTTTCAAGGCTGGCGTAGCACCAGTGATTTCCCCTGCGTTGGTGCCCTCCGTTGGCTGAGCTGTGAGACTGCATCCACTATCGCGCATGGATAACTTTTTTTCCCCCGTGCGGCTGAGTAGTTTTTTTTTTTTTTTTTGCTTATTTTAAAGGTACATCCTCAGAACCCAGGAACCCAGGAAACCCCCCCACCCCCCCCAGATTCGGCCCTGAAGTATTACAGCACTGCTGCATCTTTTCTTTTGTCATATTTTTTTACTGTGATACAGAACTCTATTAACCAAAAAAAAAAAAACAGCTCATCGGTGTACTCATTTGGAATATTTCATCAGCCTTTGCTTGAGTCCATCAGCCTACTGGTCAGGCTGAAGGCATTGCTAATTAATATTTTATGCATATTTCTGGTTCCATAATAGAGAAAGAGGTATTTTTTTGTTTTGAATTGGGATTTCAATAAGAGTTGCCACTACTGTGTTCTTATACTTTGGCATCCAATACAATATTGTGTTTGGAAATTTAATTTATAAAGGAATCAATTTTGTTCTCAATCCTGAGTGTGTTTCATTGTAAATTCTTATAAGTACCTTCACCTGTAAATTAAAGCAGAATGCACTTAAACTTTGTCTACCAGTAGAGTACATGAGGTAACCTCTTGTCTACTTATGTTAAATAATATCTGAATAGCAAAAGTAATATATTTTAGAGTGCAATAATTATAAGCTGTATGATGTTAAGTTAGCTTAAAGAAGTCTTTGACGTATACTTGCAGTAAAAAAAAAAAACAAAAAACTTTCAGCTCCCTGAAATTTTAAAACTAAATTTCAACTATAGAGGGCTTGAAGTATAGAACTAGTGGACTTGTTGTCTACCTATAAGTTTACTTACGGTATACTTCAAAGTGTACTTTCATGAACTAAAAAGTTGGCTTGAAGTATATAACAAGTAAAGTTGTAGTTCATCTGAATTCACTTTCAGTATACTTCAGAGTATACTATTAGAAATTAGACATTGTGCTAGAAGTATAAAACTGTGAACTAATAGTTCATCTTTAAGTTTACGAGCAGTATACTTAACATTATACTTTCATGAACTGAAAGATTTACTAGAAGTATACAACTAAAAAACTAGAAGTATATCCGTAAGTCAACTTGCAGTATACTTAAATGTATACTTTCATGAATTGAAAAGTATGCTGGAGGTAAACAACTAGTTAAGTCATAGTGTAAGAAGTTCACTTGTAGTGTACTTGCAGCACAAAATAAAACTTGAAGTACCCATCTAGTTTAAATCTAAGTTTATGTTGCTTAAACTTTAAGTACACTTTTTTTTGTAAGAGTTTGTATCAAGTCTGTCAATACTGGAATAATTGTCAAATTTATTCTCAAATAAAATCAGGCAAATGTTTATCTGTTTCTGCGTGGGTGAATAGCACTGCATAAAAATCAAGTTCAGCTCCACCCATGTGCCATTTACTCTGCTATGCTGCCCCAAAGCTGACTTGTTACTGCAAATGTATATGTAGAATATGCAAGTCCATGAGATCGTAAAAATTGAGTAAAAATATAGTGCAGTATACTTCAAAGAAGGCAATATGTATGGTAAAAAATATTTCAATGTGCACATTTTTTTTTTATTGTAGCCCAACTACAGGCCAGTATACTTGAACAGTAGGCATGAATATTTTAATACTTCGAGATATACTCAAGAAAAGTATGATAATCAAAAGTTTAGGTACAAGTTTTAGCCAAATATAATAAGATTTTTCTGTGTACTTTTCAGTATAAGCTAAGTATACATAAGTATTACTTTGCTTAATATAAGTACATTAAAAGTAAACTGAAAAGTATACTCTCTTATTTTTAGTATAGAGGAAGTATACTAATAGCACACTTGAATAAACTTCTTTTTCGTAAGGGAACACAAAATGCAGAGACCCAAAGCCACATTTGTAAAATACAGCCCTTCCACATTGTCCGTCTCAAAGATAAAATGAGCCTAAAGAATGGTATACTAGAATTAGTAGGAACACTGAAATAATGTCAGAAGGCAAAATGAATCAAAGAATAATAGTGCGTAATCCGCCGTATGCGGCACCTAATTCACTTGACTACTTCGGTCCGTACCCTTCTCATAAATGACGCGCTTTTCACATAATACTTCAGTGATCCGAACCCTAACCTCATTACAATGAAAGATGACATTCCATTAAAGTACAACGAAGGCCAGGAAGTCACAGAATGCAGCCTACGTCTGATCACTTAGTTTAGACTCAGGCTCAAATGCTCTATTAGGCTACTAAACTTAAAGTTGTTGTTTGACTGCCTCAACAGTTTCAGTTAAGTGCGGTTTGAGATGAGCCCTTGTTCACTCTAATCCCAGGTGCGGATTAAAAATCTATTTAACGTTTTACGGTAGGCCAAGGTTTGATTTTATTTATTTTTTTACCTGAAAAATGCTTTGTATCAAGTCCTAGATCATTGGAAACCTACAGTTATTTATTAATCATTTCTGTTCATGGCGCTACATTGCAGAGATAGGCCTAGGTAACCAATGGACGTGACGTGGTTGTACTCCTGCAGGTGCGTTCCTCAGGATTTCACGCCTGACGCAAAAATTTCTTGAGATGAAATTCTTTCGTCAGAATCCCTGAGAGATTAATACGAGCGTGTTGCGAGGGACCGCCCACCCTGTTTTCATACCTCTCCTCGTAACCAGCCTCTCCAAGTCCCACTCGCGCTCCTGAGTCTCCTCCATCTCGCTCTTACTCGCGTTCATTCCATCAAAAGAGCAGTATCGCATGTACTCGTCCCTCAGCGCCGCTTTATTACGCACGCCTGCCATCAGACCAGCCGCAAGCTGTCTGAGACCGATTTAAGGCAGCGTTCTCTCACCTACCTAACGGAGGGCACTGCAGGGAGAACCACAACGGACCATCAAGAACAGGTAATTAAATCGTAGAACTACAAGGCTAATGCTCTGTTTGTTCGGTGTTGGCAAAAAGTAAAACTTGAAATCCACGAAAATACATTATTGTCGAGAGCGCGGGTCATCAATGGCACCTGTTGCGTCGTGGAATGTCAGCACTTTCGCTGACAGATGTTTAGTATGACAACGAATTTGCGGAATCGTGGACACCAAATGGTTTTACTGCACACATTTCAAATGACTTGTAATAAAACCTCTATTCCAAAGAAATGAGGACAGTACGTAAGATGAAAATTTAAACCAAATTGATGAATTTTAACATTTTCTTTTATTTGCATTCAATAGAATGTTGCTTTGGGTGGCAAATGAAAAAATACCAAGTTTTAGCTCAAGCGTCCCAAGGTTACCTTTCCAGCCCTTTTTTTCTAGGATGTGATTATCGTTCAATTTTTATAAAACCTATATTTTTGGAAAGCTCTTGATGTCCACTGCCACCAAAATAAATTTCATTACGGAACTAGCATACCTTATTTTATAAAAGTCGAGTCATTTTCTTCCATTTTCATTCTAAAATTAAACCCCTTTTAGGGTTCATTTACAATTCACAACATTTTCATAAGTGCAGAGAGAGCATTTTTTTTCAGATACTGTAAAAATATAAAGTTTTACCTTAATGTTTCCTCTTTTATAAATGTAAGAAGTGTACACAAAAACCCCTACCCCCATCCCTGTGATGTTGAAAATTGTGAATGGTCCCTTAAGCTGCTTCAGATCTTACCAGTGACATTACAATAGTCACTGGTTTCTAAACCACTTGATGATCCTGTCAAGCTCAAACAGAAAGAGTGTACTGCCTTCCAGATCCTGCAGTACTTGGTGCAGAGATGATTAAGAAATGATTCAGGGGAGCATGACAAATGTCACCTTTATTCTGGAGCCACTGAAACTTCCGCGTTGGTACAGTCGTGGAGTAAACTGTTCAATGGGTTGACTTCTTTGTGATCAGCATCCATCATCTGCTCAGTCTGAAACCCATCTTTATTTCAATTTTATTTTCACTCTTGTAATGGTACTGGTAAGAACTAAAGCAGCTTTAGGGGCCATTCACAATATTCAAGATCACAAGGGTGGTGTAGTGTTATCTGTGTACACTTCTTACATTTAAAAAAGAGGCAATATTGAGGTAAAACTGTATATTTTTATGGGGCATTTTTGAGGGGAGGAGGATGTGAAAAAATGTACACTTTGTACACTTGTGAAAATGTTGAGAATTGTGAACGACCCCTAAAAGGGGCTTCATTTTTAGAACGAAAATGGAAGAAAATGACTTTTAAATGAAGGTATTCTAGTTCCATAATGAAATTTATTTGAGGCTGTGCACATAGAGTTTTACAAAAATATGTGTTTCATTAAAACTGAAGGATAACTACATCCTGACAAAAGGGGCTGAAAAAGTGTCACCCTCCACAGGGGGGAAAGAAGGGTCAGTATTACCAAAGAACTATAAATGGGATACAGGATATCTTAATTTATCGCTATAGAAAGCTCTCGACCATTACTAATGGCTGATATTACCACAAATCCACATATTTTATCAGATGGGCGAGAAAATGGAGCCCTTAAATGCTGTATATTTTGATTCCAGTTTTTAAAAGTAGCATTTTTGAGAGCCTATAAAACCACAATAAAAAGGTTAAAACTACTTTGATTGCCAATTAAGGGTAGTATGGTGCCGAGAGATCAAGTCCTAAAAAAATCATGGGGTTAGCTCCATTACATCCAGAGTTGCAACCTGTTAAAAATGGAAAAAAAATGCAAATGTTGCCAATTTGACATTTAATTGCAAATAATATATAACCCCCATTCCAAAATGGGACGAAGTGTAAATTACTTATCTGTTCCAGGGGTGCTTCTCCAGGTCCTGCTGAAATCCTAGAAGAACAGTGGAACCCCGCAGACCCCTGTCGTGACCTTGGAAGTCTCACAATATTGAGAAAAGTTCAGCTGTACAGCTACGAGGTGTGTATATGCACTCCATAAACAGAGCGGAGGCTTCAATGGTCATTGCACGTGTCTATCAGTAACATGCTCTGTGATTACGTTTACTGCAGGCCGAGTTATCTTCATACACTGTTCACCCTGGCTGGAGCATTAAGCACAGCTCAGAAAGATATCCTCAAAATATGTGCTCCTAACGAAAGCTGAGAAGCCAGACATTTTCATTTGCTTAAGTGAAATTCATTTTAGTACTGGCTGCAGAATCATTCAAAACAGATCCAAAACGTCTTGTCCCAAAGAATAACAATTTGGGAATTGAGAAAAAAAATGTAATGCATTTCTATTTTTTTAATTAAGACCTTTCTGTACACGTAGATGCCTGCGGACATAGAGCAGCTATTTTTATGGAAGCAGTTGCACTACCCTATCACAAGATGGCAGCCCCGGATCAGTTATTGAATTTTCACAAGCCTGCAGAGCTGGAACACAGCCTAGAACAGGGGTCCTCAAACTTTCCCAGAAAGGGCCGGTGTGGGTGCGGGCTTTCACTGCAGCTAAGCAGCTACACACCTGATGTTACTAATCAAGCTTATAAGCAAAGAGTCCAGGGGTTGATTAGTAGTATCAGGTGTGTAATTGCTTGGTAGCAATGAAAGCTTGCACCCACACCGGCCCTTTCTGGGAAATATTGGGGACCCCTGGTCTAGAATATTGACAAGTTCACTCCTATCCCTGTTTTTCAGGAGTTGCATAAATTAAACTCCTCAGCTAATGTGCAAACTGCTCAATATTCTAGCCCCTAGTATCTATCCAGCAGTTTAAAAAAAAGATCTCTTGCGACAGAAAAAATTGTTGTCCCCTGTAGCAACCACTTCAGTTACAGTGAATCAATTGTATTCCAAGTAGTTTAAAAAAATTTGTTTCCTGAGGCAAATATTCGCCATGGTATTGACACTGTGTCATTCTACTATCAATTTCAGTCATCACATATTAAAAACGTGCAATTTCCTATTGTGAATTAACGCATAGATATGTAGGTTGAAGAATTTAGCTGTCTTTTAGAGCCTCATACAAGCTCTCACGGAAATCTAATCACTTTAATGGTGATTCAATGGTGTCTGCATGAAAGCCCAGTTGTAGTTCACACCCACGTGAAATTCTCCTTGTAATTACCAGTTGGTTTACATGGTTTTTATCCAATTGCAGACAGTATAAGCTTTCCTCAGTAAGTGAAAGACATTGATTGGACCTTAAAAAACTTCTGAAAATAATTGTGTAATAGGGTTACGTTGTATGCAATACGCTTTACGCAGCTCAGACTGACGTAGTTGCATGGGAACAAAAAACCTCCAGAACTGACTCTGGAGAGCTGAGCTTATTGGCGGGATGGAACTGTGATTCTGAGATGAAAAATAGCAGTTATTCTGAATGGAACAGACAGGAGGGCTGACAGCATTGATAACTTTGAGGAGCAGCTCAATCATTCTACAGAAAAGTGAGTAAAGCTGTCTTTGTATGGTGTTGCTCTATCTTACTTTTAGCCAGCTAGCCCAGCTAGTTCACTAGCAGGCTATTCCTTATTTTTGGTTTACCACCGTGATCACAAAGCTAATTTGTCACATCGGGTAACAAAAGAGTAGTCTACTGTAGTGTGCTAGCATTTTTCTGAACTAGGTGATCAGTTTTAGAATCTATAAACACATTTAATGAAACGGAATGCCTTGCATTTTCACTCTTTTAAAATGAGAACAGCTATTACTGTGACCTGAGTTATACTTGTGAGGGTTACAAGCTTGCGTTTCACTGGGATCGGAATTGTTAACAGCAAGCTTTCTGCCGGTGTGAATATTCTAACCGTAAAATATGCAGTTCCTCTAATGAGTATGTGTGCTTGCTGATGTGGCTTTGTAGATAAATGGACAAGACCCTGCACTTTATTGTGAAGAAAAGGCATGTTTTTGGTTTGGAAAGGTCACTGGTGATCATTGATGTCCAGCTGTACCTATGTTGATAAACTCACGCCAAATTCAACCACAAAATCTTCCATTCATATTGAACTTTATGACTACAAAGTAGATTTGCATTAAAAATATGATTATTTAATTAATTGAAAGTGCGCCATTTTCAAGGCTCCGGGAGGTTCGGGAGCCATCTGGATAGCTATCTTATTTGGCTTGTAAAAAGTGGATAATTTAATATTTCATGTTCAGATGAGGAGTACTTGTGGTTTAGGAGTTTATTATCCCATAAATGTATTGTCGTCCACATTTGTCCTCTTTATGAAGCTTAAATCTTGAATTTAAAGCATCAAATTGGGTAACCCATAAATAGCCAAATTCGACTTCTGTGCAAAGGGGTTAAGGTGAATTGCTTAATTACAGCAGTAAATCACTGTGGATGTTGTTGGGCATTGATCATTTTTTTGATTCCGTCCATAATGCATGCATAATTTGCATATTCAGACTGATCATAAACAACCTCATTGATTCTTGTCCCTCACCAGGCAACAACGTAAAAGTAGGATGATGTCGTGGTGCAGTCTGTCCCTCTGTCTATCCGTCCATCCATCCGTCTGTCTGTATTGGAAGGTGCTTGGCTGGTGAAATCAACTCCTCCTACAGTTTTCATGGGACTTCCTTGAAACTTTGCTCATATGCTACAGACATATATGAGTAGGGGAGACTGGGGTCCGATGAGCCATGGGGACCAATGAGCCATATCATTATTTTGCGATCAATCAATGACAGAGCTGCTTAAAATAGGCAAAATGTATGACCATTGACTAATGAGTCATGGGGATAAATGTGCCATATCACTATTTTGCCTATTTTAAAAACGTTTGGCATCGATTGATCACAAAATAGTGATATGGCTCGTTGGTCCCCATGGCTAATCGGACCCCAGTCTCCCCTACAACTTTCAAGCCCCTCCCCTATTTGGGCTGAGATCCCTCCCTCGATTTTTCATGCACATCCGAAGGCGTGATTGACAGGCAAACAGCACCCCCCGCTGATTGGTCAATTGAACTGGGAGCAGTAGAATTTCGCATTACAGGCTGTGGGTGCAGATAAAGTTGAGGATTTTTCCCCTAAATCCCCTGATTCATATTTGCATGTCTAAGCACAGTGACAGTTTCAGTAAATACGACTAAAAAAAATCTTCCCAACTTCAGCTTTAACTCTCATTCCATTTTTCAACTGACATTATTTCTCTGAATTCCATCCAGTAATATTTACAGAGATTTTTGGATCTGACCCAAATACAAATTCAAATTTCCTAAATTTGAATTGCTGGACGGGCATTTGGAGGGCAACAGTCTTCTCTTCTAAATTGGCTCTGTTGTGTCACTATTAATGTTCACTTCTGTAGGCTGAATTTTGAAATGCAAGGCATTTATTCAGTCAAGGCAATGTCTCGCAAAGGTAATGACTGTTATCCACTCGGTGAGTTGGTTCCACTCAAAAATTTAATAAACTTTTCTTTTGACTATGCGGCACCTTTCCACCAAGTTTCATTCATATTTGGCTGACAGTTTTTCCATAATCTGGCTGACAAAAAGACCAAAAGCATCACTTCCAAAGGGGAAGTAAATATAGCAAATATTTTCAGAACTCCCACACATAAAATTTAAATGCTAATTAGCAATCCCAGGGCCAGATTTAGAGACATGGGTGCAGCTTAGTCCAAGAATAAATTACATTGTTAATGGAGCACCTACATAACAAAATTAGTTTTCAGTCCGGGGCCAAGCTGAATCTGTGTGAGAGAAACAAACCCTTAATGCTGAACAATGTTTCCCCTTTATCTAGATACAGGGGCTGCACTGACATCTCAAGATTCAGCAAGAACAGATGGAGCTCAGAACCTTTAATATTTCTCTCTCAATCTTCTCAAACATCTCCAACTTCACTGCAGGCAATGAGATAGATGCCCCACTGTCCGAGGGCCCTTACCAGGCAGCGGAGGTGGTGATCATTGTACTGGTTACAGGGTGCATCAGTCTCGTAACGATTACTGGGAACATACTGGTCATTCTCTCAGTCATAATCAACAGGAACCTCCAGACCATTAACAACTACTTCCTCGTCAGCCTGGCATGTGCAGACCTGATCATTGGGGTCAGCTCCATGAACCTGTACACAGTCTACGTTGTGATTGGCTATTGGCCGCTGGGGGCAGTAGTCTGTGACCTATGGCTGACCCTGGACTATGCGGTCAGTGTTGCGTCTGTTATGAACCTCCTCGTCATCAGCTTTGACCGTTACTTCTGCGTCACCAAGCCACTCAGCTACACTGCAAGAAGGACCAACAGGGTGGCAGGAATGATGATTGCGGCTGCCTGGTTCCTTGCCTTCCTCATGTGGGCCCCAGTCATCTTGTTCGGGCAGTTTATCATAGGTGAGCGCATTGTGAAAGAAGGCGAGTGCTACATCCAGTTCCTCTCCAATCTAACCATCAGCTTTATCACCTCCATTGCTTCCTTCTACCTGCCTGTTGCCATCATGATCTTTCTGTACAGGCAGATCTCCAAGGCCAGCAAGAGCCGTGTGAAGACGGGTAAGCAAGAGCCAAAACAGGACAACCCTTTCAGCGGCAAAGCAGGAAACCACTTCACCATTCCCAGTGATGATGACGATGTGAAAACCCATCGAGCTGAGAGAAGCCAGAATGGCAGAACAGGTGAAGTGGGGCTGGAGGACCATAGAGTACCGGTACGTCCTGAGAGAAATGAAATAGCCGAGACCCCTGCAGGTTACGAGGTAAACCCCACAGCCCACAACCTGAATGCTACAATGGCAAAGCAGCAGCCCAAGAAGGCTTTGCCATCACGTGAGAAAAAGGTCACACGCACAGTAATGGCCATTGTTGTTGCTTTCGTGGTCACTTGGACACCTTATCACATCATGAAGACCATCAGCACCTTCTGTTTAACCTGTGTTCCCTCCGGTATGTGGACCTTTGGCTACTGGCTCTGCTACATCAACAGCACCGTCAATCCAGCCTGCTATGCTCTCTGCAATGTCACCTTCAAGACGACCTTCAAAAAACTCCTGCTCTGCCAGTACAAGGACATTCGCTCAGGCAGATAGGGATGGGATTATTTTTGCCTCTGCTGTTGTTATTTTCTGACATTTTTTAGCTAAGAAATCATTTTGCATCACTTTGAACAACAGCAGGTACAACCTCAAAAAGTAGAAATACAAAAATGCAACCTAAAGATGAAATGTCAAATCGCAAACATCTCTATGCCAGTAAACTCGATTAGAATGAAAGAACATTTACTGCAAAACTGACTCAGCAAAAGTCTACGCTCCTTCACCAGATCAGAAACTGTGTCTGTTTATTGCAATTAATATTTCCATCTGATAGAAATGATGTATTATTAAATGAGCAGTGCTATTAAAAAAGTTTGCCATAACCTAGAAAGGTTCATGTCTCTTAAAAACCATTATTATGACTTTGGATTAGAATTGCTGTTGGAAACAATTGCTTTTAAATTCATATTGTGCATACTGCATGCTTGCAAACCCCCCATTTTTAGCAGCTATTCCTCAAGAGTACAAAAAAAAAAAAACAGGTTGCCTCATTCTTGAAGATACATTCAAGAACTCTGGAGGAGTTTTAAAGATATAAAAATGAATATTTTGCTTCAATATTTATTTCTTCAAAGATGTTCACTCATATGAAGGCCACATAGGAAAAACAATCAGAGTCCAAATTTTATAACATTGTAAATTTTATATGTTACTATTATAATAATATATAATATTATTGTATATTATTATAATATTTTATACACTATCGGTCAAAAGTTTTAGGACACCCCAATTTTTCCAGTTTTTTTAATTGAAATTCAAGCAGTTCAAGTCCAATGAATAGCTTGAAATGGTACAATTCTAAGTGGTGAACTGCCAGAGGGTAAAAAAGAGGTAGTTACCAAAACTTTCTATGAACAGATTAAAACCCCCCTACCCACAAGTTTTAATTTTTCATATGACAAAGGTATTCTCACAAGGACTCAGTAGGAAAGCATAATATCTCTGCTCTTAAAACAAGAAGCTAGTGGCCACTATAAAGATCCGATTCACTTAAGAAACTGGAGACCACTTACTCTTCAGTGTTATGATGCTAAAATATTAGCTAAATGCATAGATTGTGTGTAAAAAATGTCCCACCTGATTTTTTACACCATGACCAGTCTGGTTTTATACAAGGACCAAATATTGCAAATAATATAAGACAATTACTCGAAATTATTGAACATGATAAAATAAAGAAACCAGATTTCTCGCTGACTTTGAGGAGGGCTTTGATAAAATAAGATGGGATTTCATTTATCAATGTTTAGAATGTTTTTTTTTTCTGATACAGTGGGTTAAAGTTATGTACAATAACTCAATCTCCAAAATTATAAATAATGGTAATATTTCAAAACTCATTGCCCTTTCACAGGGGTAAAACAGGGCTGCCAGTTTTCACTGTATTTATTTATTATGGCAATAGAAATACTCGCTATAAAAATACAAACAAATAATAATATCAAAGGCTTGGAAATGCAAGGTCTGAATACAAAAAATTTCAATGTATGCTGATGATATAATTTTTCTATTGAGCTCTCACTGTACATTGCTACAGAATCTTACAAAAGACCTGGATGACTTTATGAACCTATCTGAGCTGAACCCAACTTTGTCATGGTTTATGAATGTGCTTTTTACTTTCTTTGTTACTCTCGTCCCTGACGACATTGTTTTCTTTCCCCATTGGATTTTTTACCCAGCTGGCTGATTATTCCCGGGCGGTCCTTCCCGGAGTCTACTTAAGCCTTCCGGCTTAAGTAGACTCTGGGAAGGACCGCCCACGCCTCCTTTGCTGGAGTGTCTGATGTTACGTTGCTCACTTCGGCTCGAGAAACCTTTAGTCAGGGTTTGCCTATGTATTTTATATATATATATATATATATATATATATATATATATATATATATATATATATATATATATATATATATATATATATATATATATATAATCTTTGTTTCTGGGAAGCTTTGCTTCTTTATGGTATTTTGTACTATTGTCTGGTGCCTTTTCAGTTTTCTCTTTAATTGATATTTATTTTCCTACCTGGTTGCTCACTTAGTTTCTGCACTATTAGCAGATGAAGGGGCACTTACTTCAAGAAAAGTGATAAACATCTGCAATGTTGCTTTGTGTGGGTGGTGCTACTTTATAATAAAACTGTGCCCCTGGAAATAATGTGTTCCTGAGCTTACCAACTATCCATCTTTTGAATACATAATTTTGGCCAAAATGAATGACTACATGTCTTGGTAAATCATAAAAGAAAATATAAAACATAAAAATTAACCCTTTGTTGCCCACTCAAGCAAATGCTTATCAGAGATTTCCTTTAATACAGAGTTCATTACATATACCTAGCAACCTTCAAATTGTTCTTTAACAAAAGGACTTGAATCCCTCAATGATGGTCAAAATGAGGAAATTTAAAATACCGTGAACATTGGATGGAATGCAATTTCAGTTCACTTGTGCAAAGTAGCCTGAATGCCCTTTGGAAGTAGCTTATATTTCACATTATACACCCCATTTAATGTTCCAAATCATTAATTACTGGCTGCTGGTATCATGTGCACTTATATACGTGTGTCATATACTGAATGAAGTACTGATGTAATAAAACCCTGCAATTCAGTGTGATTTTTTTAAACCTTTCTTTCTCAGATGGACTGTAAAGGGTTAATGCAACAGAAAGCCAGAGTAATCTTCACATCACAGTTAGGAGACACAGGAAACACAGGAACGTGCATTCACCAAAACACTGAAATCTCCTCAGCTCCTCAGCCTCTCTCCACTCTCTTTTCCTCACAGTGGGTATTGCAAAAACTCTAATGTCGTTTTTTTGTTGCTGTCATGAGAACAGCCGTGAACCACACAGCAAACCATGTTGAACCAACCAGGGTTGATACGATCGCTAAAGGCTGCATTCCAATCCGAAATAAGACACTCCCTTCACTTCTTCCCTCCACTCGAGTGAGCCCTCCGAATGGCGTGGCAGGCCCAAGAGAGGGAGGGCAATAGTGAGGATTTAGGGGGAGGGTTGTGGGAAATCGGATTGGAACAACCCTCACCGCGTTCCTTCCGCACTTTGATATTTGTCAACAAGCCAACGGGAAGCTTGCGTTGCCATGGAGCCAAGTAAGTTAGTTGTCTGTACGTTTTACCTTTTACAGAAGCTTTTCACATGTTCATGGCGAGTAGAAGACAGCGTGCTCGTTTGATTGCAGCGGCACTTGTTACTGTTTTATGGGAAAATACAGCTGTTTTCACCCCGGAAGCGAAACAAATTTTTCCCACAACAGATTGCATTCAAAGTAAAAGCAAAGTCTTTGCATTGAATGTAATCTGTCGCGGGAAAAATTCATTTCGCGTCCAGTGTGAAAGCGGCTTTTAGCTCCGCAACAGTCCTCGTGGATGCTATAGGCTAGCTACAGCAAAAAGGAACGTAAAGTCTCAAATGCTTCTAAATAATGCAAAACCGATGCCCCTCATCCCCAAACATTGCTTTTAGCTAATAACTCTGTCATAAATTGCACACTGCTCAAACACAATTATAACATTTGTACGGTAATTTCCCTGCCACAATTCCTCCTATTACAAGCTGAAAAAAAATGGCGGACGTGAGAAAACGTGATTTTTTCGGATTGGAACGCAGCCAATGAATGTGAGGTAGAAGCCTCTCGATAGAGTCGTGTCAGGATTGTTAATGGAGATGTCAACAATATGGCCGCACCGAACGATGATGACGCGGATCGAATACCAAGGATTGAGAGGGTCCCTGACCTGCATTTATTTATTATTCATTTGTGTTCAATTCGCGACATCGCTTTGTTTGTAAAACAGATGACGTGACGAGGTTGTGCTCATGCAGCTGGTTTCCAAAAGGTTTCACGCCTAACGCAAAAATTTCTTGAGGTTAAATTATTTTGCCAGAATTCCTGAGAGATTGTGATCATCATTCACGCGTGTTGTGAGGGACAGCCCACCCTGTTTTTCTACCCCTTCTCTTAGCCAGTCTCTCAGTGTCCCAGTCCGGCACTCGCTCCAGAGTCTCCTCCATCTCTCTCTCTCTCACTCGCGCTTTTCCTTCCAAACAGCTGCGTCGCTTTACACCACATGCATGTTATTAGACCGACAGCGTGGTCTGAGACCGACTGACGGCTGTTGACTCTCACCTTCTAAACGGAGGGCACAATAGGGAGAACTACAACAGATGATCGCGAACAGGTAATTAAATCGTATAAATACCTGGCAGATGCGCCGCGCTTGTTCACTGTTTTGACAAAGTAATAGTTAAGTTTCATGAAAACACAGTGTCTGATATATTGCGGCATTTTACGCACTGCGTCCAACTGGGTGAAGTCAGGTAATTTAAGATATCAGATAAAATGGGACAAATAAGTTTCTCCATCTTGGACTGTTGAAATATTAGGAGCCTATCACCGAACGTTATTGCATTATGTCCGTGACATGAAACAATGACACTGCCCTGCGCAATTTTCGCTGAATAAAATCCAAACAGTCTTTCCGCAGTTGGCAACTGTTGTATCGCAGCGTTTCACGCACTGCGTCCAACAAAAGCTGGGTGAATATGAAGGTACATTTGTGTCTTTATTATTCAATAAAAAAAAGTTGCTTCAACCAAAAAAAAAAAAAAAAAAAAAAAATTCAATCATAAGAACCTTAACTACAATTAAAAACAACCTTTTCAATCAAAGAAAACGTGTTTGAATACAAAAATAAATTTGAGTCCCAAAAAATTGCATTTGAACAGTTTTTTTTTAATTGAAGTGAGTTATTATTTGATTGAAAGCATTTTTTTTGGTCGAAGCAACTTTTTTTTTGATTGAATAATAAAGACACAAATGTACCTTCGTAGGTGAAGTCAGGTAATTTAAGAAGTCAGATGGAATGGGATAAATTAGTTTCTCCATCTTTGTACAAATATTAAAAGCCTATCACCGAACGTTATTTCATTGTTGCTGCTAATGTCCGTGACATTAAACAATGACGCTGGGGGCGCTGCCCTGCGTAATTTTCGCTGAGTAAAATCCAATACTTTTTCCATACAATTTATTTGGGTGCTGATTACAAAAAATGGTGTCCGTTTTGCTCTAGCATGTCACATTTTCTCATTTCTTAGCATTGTCACTTCTGACAATCACTTGTGAGGTTACAAAGTCGGGTATGATCCCTTAATCTCCTGAAAAACTGCCACGAAGACATGATTTCCATCTTCCTCGGCGCCAGGTGAAAAGTATTTGTTCAATTCTTGGCTGAATTTCACATGTATGAATGATTCTAAAGACATTATTTTCTGCTAAATCCTGATTTCAGGCTTAGTAATATGGCCCCTGACAGAATAAAATGCAAACATGATCGAGATGTTTTCTGCTAAATCTGTGAGTGTTTCACTACACTCAGAGAGGAAAAGAAAATTTTTGACTTTGTGGAATAAAGCTTACTTTGCTTACTTTTGAATGTAACTTGCGACCAAGTCAAATCATGGACACCCCATAGTTTGCAACGCTTCTGTGGAGAACCTCAGGCAATGGACAAAAGGAAAGAGGAAAAGTTTGAGCTTCGATATTCCAACAGTTCGGAGGCAGCCATTGAATCATGTTGATGACTGTTATTTCTATCTGGTAAATATTTCTGGCTTTAGAGCAAAAGCATATTTTTTCTCTGCTATGTAGTTTGTAAGTTCAGTCGTACATTTTGAATACTTACTTTTGTCATTGAAACCTAATCTTCTGACATTTGACCGCATTTGTTACCATTTTTATCAGTGCGTAAAAACTGACATCGATATGATATAATTTAAAAAATCTTCATTCTTACTTTGAGAAAAAAACTGCGATAGAAACTTTTTACTTGCATTTTTTAACTCCACATCCTCAAATTCAGCAATATGTGACCTGTTTGGGAAATCAACAAATTTTGAAAAAAAAAAAAAAAATCAACATGCATTCTGGCATAATTTTATTTGTCTTAGATAACTAATTTGGGGCGAGCAAAGATTTAAAAAAAAAATCACTGATCCCTGACCATGCAAGGCAAGCAATGTGGCCTGTTGATTTACTTGCTTAGCTGAGTATAACACAAAAAATGGTTCGAAGATGTTAAATTTTAATTCTGATTTATTTGATCATATTTGATTTGATTTATTTATAATCAAAATATTTTCACAATACACCTTATGGGAAAGGGTTTGAAGCGACTATCTCATTGTCACTGAATGCATGGGGTTAAATGGGACAAAAATTCTGAAATGAAACCTGTATTTTTCTCAGCACCAGGTTCTATTAAAGTATAATTGACTATGCTATTGTGTGTCTTCAAATCATATTACACACTTTTTTAAAAAGTATTAATGTTTTTCTCACATAAAATATTGAAGATGGTGTCCACAGTTCATGTTAGCCACAATCGTACCGAAATTGCCACAACTGTTCGAAACATGCAGGCGTGTGTCTGTGCATGTCACACATATGTATACACAGAATGCACATTTGTACAACCCCAATTCCAATTAAGTTGGGACGTTGCCTAAAACATGCATAAAAGCAGAGTACAACGATTTGCAAATCTCATAAACCCATATTTTATTCATCATAAAACATGGACAACTTATCAGATGTTAAGATTGAGACATTTTATCATTTAATGAAAAATTTTAGCTCATTTCAAATTTGATAGCAGCAACATACCTCAAAAAAGTTGGGACAGGACCATATTTACCATTGTGTAGCATCCCCTCTTTTTTAACAACAGTCTGTATACATCTGGGAAGTATGAAGATCAATTACGAGAATTATGGGAGAGCAATGTTGTCCCTCTCTTGTCTGATGAAGGATTCTAGCTGCTCGACAGTCCTGGGTCTCCTTTGCCGGATTGTTTGTTTTATGATGCGCCAAATGTTTTCTATTGGTGACAGGTCTGCAGCGCAGGCAGGCCAGTTCAGCACCCGGACTCTTCTACTGCGAAGCCATGCTGTTGTGATGGATGCAATATGTGGTTTAGCATTGTCTATGCAAGGCCTGCCCTAAAAGAGACATCGCCTGGATGGGAGCATATGTTGCTGTAAAACCTCTGTATCCTTTTCAGCATTGATAATGCCTTTCCAGATGTGTTAGCTGCACATACCATAGGTACTAATACAATCCCATACCATCAAAGATGCAGGCTTTTGAACTGAGCGCTGATAACAAGCTGGATCGTCTCTCTCCTCTTTAGTCTGCATGACACCGCATCTGTGGTTTCCAAAAAGAATGTCAAATTTTGATTTATCTGACTGCAGAACAGTTTTACATTTTGCCTCAGTCCATTTTAAATGAGCTTTGGCCCAGAGAATACAGCGGCATTTCTGAATTGTGTTCACATAGGACTTCTTCTTCGCTTGACTCAGCTTTAACTTGCATTTGTGGATTACACGGCGAACTGTGTTCACAGACAGATTTCTGGAAGTGTTCCTGAGCCCATGTAGGGATTTCCAGGGCAGAATCAGGCCTGTTTTTTATGCAGTGCCGCCTAGTTGCAAAATGCTTCTCCAGTTATTTTTTATTTGTACCAATTACTTTTCCAGCCCCTTGTTGCCCCTGTCCCAACTTTTTTGAGATGTGTTGCTGCCATCAATTTCAAAATTAGAAAATATTTTTCATGGAATAGTAAAATGTCTCACTTTCAACATCTGATATTTTGTCTACGTCCTATTGTGAATAAAATGGGGGTTTATGAGATTTTCAATTCATTGCATTCGGTTTTTATCCACGTTTTACACAATATCCCAACTTTGTTGGAATTTGGATTTGTACATGTATGCACACTTGCATGTCTCTCTCTCTCCCTCTCTTTCATGTTCCTCGAAACACACACATCCAGGAGGGGAAGGGAGGTGTAGTTTGAAAGGGGAATATAGAAATGTCGCATTTTACCATAGTAGCTGCCCATTTTACACAAACATGTCATTGTAGTGAGGTGGGGGTTCTTTAGAAACTGGTCCTTCAAACACAAATTGTTTTACATGGCAACATATTTTCTTTATAGAAATACAAAAGAGATCTGTAGAAAGTTAAAAAAATAACATTTAAGGTATTATTTTGAATCTTAGGTTTTTTTTGCCAGAAAGTGTCCCGAAGTATCTGACTTCCCCCTCCAATGTGACAACAAATTGGCATAGTTTTGGTGACCGAATGGTTGTCATGTACAAAAGTACAAACTAACCAGATTGTTTCAATGTACAGACTTTTACTGATTTCTGAGATAACCTAAATTTCAAAAGAATTGGGATAGCATGTAAAATGTAAAAACAAACAAAAATAGTTAAAATTTGTACATTCCCTTTACCTTGCATTTAGTTGAGAATGGCAAATAAAACTATTTAAAGTTTTTGGCCCAATGATTCACTATTTCATTATGGCCTGATGATTTTTGCAAATATTCCCAATTTTCAAATGTGTTGCTTGAAACAGGTTCTCAAAAAAATGAGACAGGGCAATATAAAAACTGGAAAAGTTGTGGGATCCTCAGAAACAATCCTGTTTTTGAACATTGCTCAGGGAAACAGATGAATTGACGGTGGGTTGTATCGCTTTTGAGCGATGTTTCATTTTCATGGCTAAGTGAAATAGGAAAACACAACTGATTAACAAAACCAGAAAATAATCAAAAGCACTCACTCATTGTGATGTTCATTTTCATGTAGAGCCAGAATAACTCTGTCTCAGCAAGGACATAGGACGTAGGGAAAGGGGCAGAAAGAACTAGGAGGGGTTTCCAGTCCAACTGCAAAATTTCCAATCCATGTGACAAGTTTTCACAAGGGACACAAACAATTAGAAATGTGCTGCATGTTGCTTTGATGTGAAGCTTTATTTCAAGTAAAAGAAAAATAGATGAACAAGTTTCTCTCAGAACTGCCAGGTTTAAAGGCAGACAAGCAGAGATCACATGAAATAAGCATCATGTGTTTATTGGCTGCATCAGAGGGGAGCAGTTTGTCAGTGTGGCATTAAAAATACTCATTTGAAGTGAAACTGTGTCACTCTGCTCTCTCTCAGCAAACACAGGTGCAGCCCCATGAGCTACACTGGCGCTAACTTCATCATTATACTGCAAACAACAATGAATTTAAAACCTTGTATTATTAGTACCAAGTGACAGTGAGATGGATGTTTATTACCAGGTTTACTGTAAACAGTAGAATTCTGATAGTAGTTAGATGTACATGGAGTGAGTCATGTGGGAATTACAGATATTTATAATTGTGCTACTGCGCAAATACTATGAATATCTTCGTCTGTGTGGGTGTCCGTAATAAAAGCTTGATGCTAAACTGTTCCTGGGGTGCTTCTCTAGGTCCTGCTGAAGTCCTTGAAGAACAGAGGAGCCCTGAAGACCGCCAGTGTGACCTTGGAAGTCTCACCATAGCAAGAAAGGGTAACCTGTACAGCAACTAGGTGTGTATCTGTACTTCATAAATGGAGCTGAGACTTAAATGGCCATTGTGCTCGCCCATTGGGAACATGCTGTGTGATGATGTTTACTGCAGGATGAGTAATCTTTATACACTGCAGACTCTGGATGGGTCATTAAACACATCTCATGGAGAAAATCACAATGCTGACAGGAAAGCCATAAAAATTAATTCCAAAAATAGCTGTGAAATTATCCTGTAAATACAAATTAATGTTTATGAAGTCAGATACATGTATTCCTGTTACTTGAAGGGCACTACCAGAGTCCAGATGTCTGGTAAGGGCAATAGTTCACACTTCTAAATTAGATCTGTTGTGTCGCTATTAATCTTTACATCTCTAGACTAAATGAGATAAATGTCTATTATTCTACAGAGACAATATTTTGGAAAGTTAATATGTATCTGCCCATGATTTTGTTCCACTCCAAAATTTAATGTGGTTTTTTTGCCACCCATGCACCACCACCCCCTGAAGTTTTATCAAAACCAGGCGCACAGTTTTTCCACAATCCTACTGATGAACAGACAAAAAAAAGTTGGACAGAAAAATCAAATCCAAAAAAAAAAAAAAAAATGAACTCATTCGTGATGTAAATACAGTAAATATTTTAAGTAATCACACACACATGCAGTTTTAGTACGCACACGTCAGTTTTATGGACACAAGTGCAGTCTAGTCCAGGTCTACATTACATCTTTAATGGTGCACCTATATAACAAAACCAGTTTTTGTCAAGCGCTAGGCTGAATTAGTGTGTGAGAAACAAGACATTAGTGCTGAAAATGTTTTTCTTTTCCTCTTGATTTAGGGGTAAAACTGACAACTCAAGATTCATCATAACCAGAAGAGATGGAGCTCAGAACCTTCAAGGTTACCTTCTCCACCTTCTCAAACATCTCCAACTCCACTGGAGGCAATGACACCGATGACTTGAATTACGAGGGCCCTTACCAGGCAGTGGAGGTGGTGATCATTGTCCTGGTCACAGGGTTCATAAGTTTCGTTACAATTACTGGGAACATACTGGTCATGCTCGCAATCATGATCAACAGAAACCTTCACACTATAAACAGCTACTTCCTCTTCAGCCTGGCATGTGCAGACCTGACTGTTGGGGCCTGCGTCATGAACCTGTATACAGTCTACATTGTGGTTGGCTATTGGCCATTGGGACCAGTAGTCTGTGACCTTTGGCTGCTCTTGGACTATGTGGTCTGTACTGCATCTGGTATGAACCTCGTCATCATCAGCTTTGACCGATACTTCTGCGTCACCAAGCCACTCAGTTACCCTGCTAGAAGGACCACCAAGACTGCAGGCTTGATGATTGCGGCGGCCTGGGTTATTTCCTTCATCGTGTGGGCCCCGCCCATCCTATTCTGGCGGCTTATTGTAGGTGAGAGTATTGTGCCAGAGGACCAGTGTTCCATCCAGTTCCTGTCTGATGTAACAGTTTCCTTTATCAGCGCCACTGTTCTCTTCTACCTGCCTGTTGCCATCATGATCTTTCTGTACTGGCGGATCTCCAAGACCAGCAAGAGCCGCGTGAAAACGGGTAAGCAAGTGGCAAAACAGGACAACCCAGCCAACAGCAAAGCAGGAAAATACACCACCATGCCCTGTGATGATGACGACGTGAAAACCCGTTGCCCTGAGAGGAGCTGGAGTGGCGGAACAGGTGGTGTTGGGGAGGAGGAGTCAAGCGCGCCAGTACATCCTGAGAGGAATGAACTTGCTGAGACCCCTGCAGGTCATGAGGGAAACCCCACAGCCCACAGCCAAAATGCCACAATGCTAAAGCAGCTCCCCGAGAGAAAGGCACCGCCATCTCGTGAGAAAAAGGTTACACGCCTGGTAACAATGATTCTTGTTACCTTCATAGTCACATGGACACCCTATCAAGTCATGAAGGTCATCAGCACCTTCTGTTCAATCTGCATTCCCTCCAGCGTGTGGACCTTAAGCTACTGGCTCTGCTACATCAACAGCACCATCAATCCGGCCTGCTATGCTCTCTGCAACGTCACCTTCAAGAATTCCTTCAAACAACTCCTGCTCTGCCAGTACAAGGACATTCGCTTGGGCAAATAGAGAGGTGTAATTGTGTCTGTTTCTGCAGTCATCAGAAAAACATGCATGTTAGGAACACTACTACTCGTACCCCTGACCATGGAACTGGCTTTAGAACAGGAGTTGGTCCCTGGACGTTGCTCTCTGGCTGCCCACTGCTCCTAATTATAGGATGGGTGAAACGCAGAGGACAAATTACCCCACGGGGTTCAATAAAGTATATTTATCGGTCTGTCTGTCTGTCTACAGTCCTGCGAAAAAGTATTTTCCCCCTTCCTGATTTCTTAATTTTTGCATATTTGTCACACTGAAATGTTTCAGATCATCAAGCAAATTTCAATTTTACACAAAGATAACCTGAGTAAATAGAAAATGCAGTTTTTAAATGAAAATTTCATTTATTGAGGGAGAAAAAGCTATCGAAACCTACCTGGACCTGTGTGAAAAAGTATCCCCCCCCCCCCCCTTAAATCATTAATTAACTCTAATTCACCTCATTTTTTTCCATTCAATTTCACTGGTCACATCCAGGTCTGATTACTGCCTGACCTGTTGAATCAAGAAATCACTTCAATCAGATGGTCATCAGATGGCGTTGCGTGAGTGGCAGCAAATTGCAGCAGGTTTGTGTATCGTTGTCTACTTCAGTGTGCTTTTGTACACCTGTGTGTTTATTTTTGTGTTTTTGCTTGTTTTCTCAAACCCCTATGGAATTGTGCGACTAGAAGATCCAGTTTTGTAACCTCTGCACTACTTTTTTTTTGTTATTTTTTTGGACTTTTTGAGTTTGCCTTGGGAGATCCTTTCAGCCTTTGCTCTATTGTATACACACGGGACCGGCTGTTAGCCCTCAGCCACACTGGACTACCCCACACTGGGAAACCAGCGTTTCCAGCAGAGACAAGGAGGAAATGGAGAGGCTGTAGAGCTGGTCTCAAGCGCCGGGCGAGAAGACGGGGATATAAGTCATGTTTACCGGCTGTTATCATGGGAAACGTCCATGCTGTCTACAACAAGATGGATGAACTATCTGCACTAATAAGGGTGCAGCAGGAGTGTGACGAGATGAACCGAGGTTGGAGGACTCAAAGGACTGAGATTGCCAGGTGGAGAACGGAATTCAACATTTATTGCAGGTTCCGGTGCAAAATAGTGGCAGTGCAGAAAAATATTTTCAACAATAGCCAAAAAAAAAAACAATTAAACAAAAAAAAATTCAGTACATAAACCAAAACTAAACTTGGAGGGAGAAATCTATACAGTGTACTTGGCTATACTAAAATTACCGGCTCAAGGCACATACTGACTGATTCCGCTCAAAAATGGAAGAAACTCCTGGGAGCTCCTAACCCACCTGCTTTAAAGGTGTAGCCCCTCCCACCAGGCATCACCCATTGGAATACAGTTTACTAAAACAACAGTAAATAAAGTAAATACATGGCATATAGCCATGAAAATTTAAATAACATTCAAAAGCAAAACAACAACAAAAAGGAGGCATCATCAGCAACCAGACAAAAGATTAATTCATAGCGAATTCCCTGTCATTCCCCCCCTATGATAAATAATTAGGTAGTGGCTTCCATTGCTTCCCCCAGCTGAAATTCAACGTGGTGTGCCCCACTTCCTGTTTGGCAGTGGTTTTTAAACCTCTAACCCTAACGCACAAGGTAACAAACTTCTTTACCCAATTTTGGACCAGCGTTGTTCAGGTTTTTAATCAATAAAACAAGGAAGTAAATGTTTCTAAAATATTCTGTCGGTGCGGTTCTTCACGTCTATAGTCGCCTGGATTAAATAATTCACCAGAGATTTTATAACATTAACCACCGTATAAACAGGCCTTATTCTGTATGGGGCGAATCAGTATACTTGGTGCATCGGACATTTTTTTATTTTTTTTATTTTTTTTTTTTAAAGGTGTACCAATGTTATAAAAATATCAAGCGCTGCATCACCACATAGGTACAAGAATGGTTACATTCACACTTTTACAGATAAAGAAATGTTCGCCGGCAAAACGCAAATAGTGTGGTGTTGTGTTTACATTTTGTGTGTGCGGATAATGGAAGTCTCGTCAAGGCGATAGTCCGTGACATTTCCCCTTCCTTGTCCTGACGCCTCATGAGGCGTTCTTAAAAGGAAGTCTGCAGCGCAATTCCGGGCCCCTGCTTTGTAAAGGACCTCAAATTCAAATGGCTGGATTGCAAGGAACTATCTAGTGATTCTGGCATTTTTGTCCTTCATACGCCCCTGCCATGTCAATGCTGGATCATCCGTTTCAAGGATGAATTTACGCCCCAACAAGTGATAGCTTAAGGAGTCCAATGCCCACTAGAGAGCCAGGCATTCCTTCTTCACAGTTGAGTACTTTGTCTCCTGTGGGAGCAATTTCCGGCTGATGTAAGCAACGGGCTGTTGCCCGTTGCTAGTTCTCCTTGAAGCAGCACGGCACTCAGACCATTCTCAAATGTGTCTATTTGCAGGGTGAAAGTCTTTTCAAAGTCTGGACTCTGAAGAATTGACTCTATACAAAGGGCACCTCTCAAATCTTGAAAAGCCAGATCACACTCAGGAGTCCATTCTACCTTATTGTGTTAGTCCATCTTCATTAAGGAGGTAAGGGCAGCTTCTCTGGCTGAAAAGTTTAGTTTAAAATGCCTATACCGTCCTACTAATCCTAAGAATCACCCTACCTCTTCATAGTCGGTCGCTCAGCTGCTTTAATTGCCTCCACCTTTCCAACCTGTGGTCGAATGATCCCAAGCCCCAGTACAAACCCAAGTTACTGTGTCTCCTCTTTAGCCTGGGCGCACTTATCAGGTTGCAAGGTCAGCCCCGCCCCCTTGATCCTCATCAACACCTCTTGCAGATGGTGCAGGTGTTCCTGCCAGGTGTTGCTATGGACAACAATGTCATCCAAGTAGGCAGCATCAGAACCCTCAGTCCCCCTCAGGATACAGTCCATCATCCTTTGGAATGTTGCCAGACCTCCATGTAGACCAAAGGGCAACACTGTAAACTGGAAATGTACAAAGGGCATTCTGAAAGCAGTCAGCTCCCGGCTGTCTCGCGTCAGCAGAACCTGCCAGTAACCCTTGCACAGGTCAAGGGTACTGAGGTTTCTTGCACCTCCCAGTTGCTCTACCAAGCCATCTACACAAGGTATCAGATAAGGGTCAAACTTGCTGACGCTTTTCACCTTTCTGAAGTTCAAGCAGAACCTCAGGGTGCCATCCTTTTTGAAACAAGAATGAGACAGCTACTCCACTCACTCATTTTGGGCTGAATTACCTCAAGGTCCTGCATGGTTTCCAGTAGTGATGGGAAGATGAAGCTTCATGAACCATTTTTTTTATTTTCTGTGCCCACAAAATGGCGCCCATAGTTAAAAAAATAAGGCTTATAGAATGAACTTACAAGCCTTTGTTGAACAGAGTGCACCATCTGGTGGGCACAGAAAAAGAAAATGGTTCATGAAGCTTCATCTTCCCATCACTAGTTTCCAGTTCCTTCTTCAAGACTGGCAGAAGGCGTTCAGGTACCCAGTACAGTGGCTGACAAATGGGCTTGGAGTCTGTCAGAGTGATGTGGTGCTCCACGATGGTTGTTCTCCTGGGCTTATCCATGAAGAGCTGCTCTGATATATGCTGCAGGAGTTGTTCCTTCCGCTGTCCAGTAAGGTGCCCCAAATCCAATTTGTTTCCCTGCTGGCTACTGGGAAAATACTGCTCTGTGATTTCCTTTTCTTCCTCAATGGCATGGATTTCCTGTTCTTCCTCAATGGCGTGGACATACAGGGTCTGCCGTTGCATTGCAGGTGAGGAAGGGGGTGGCCTGGCATGCTATCTTTTCAGTAGGTAGACATGGAAGGTCTGCAGCGGCTGTTTGCGTGTTGGGATGTAGACCTAATAGGTTACTGGCCCCATCTTCTGCTTGACCTGGTAAGGGCCCTGCCACTTAGCCAACAGTTTATTTTCTGATGTAGGAAAAAGTGACAGGACTTCCTCACCTGGCTCAAAGCTCCACGATCTGGCCGCCTTGTCATACCAGACCTTCTGTCTGGCCTGTGGCCGCAGCAGATTCTCTTGTGCGAGAGCTGTGGTCTTCTCCAACTGCTCCCTCATCTTGAGAACATAGGACACCACATTCATCTGTCTTTGCCCTGCAATTCCTTCCCAGCTCTCCTGCAGTACATCCGGGGGTCCTCAAACATAATGGCCATAGAGGAGCTCAATGGGTGAGTATCCTGTGGATGCTTGAGGCACTTCTCTGTAAGCAAACAACAAGAACGGCAGCCACTTGTCCCAGTCCTTGCCTGCGTGAGAGACGAACTTCCGCAACATGTATTTCAGGGCATGGTTAATTCGTTCTACTAAGCCATCAGTCTGAGGGTGGTAAGGGGTGGTTTGTGTTGTAGAACCGAGAGATTACAACAACTGATGTTTTATCATGTTTATTGTACTGATACAACTGTGAACAAATGGTGAATCATACCAATGAAAACCAATTGCTGAAGTCTGTGGCTCTGTCTGGTACCAGCATAGCAAGAGACCCTCAAGATGGAGACCCAGAGATTTAAAGTGAAACGAGGTGGGCTGTTCTTTACAGTAATGACTGAACTGATTGGACACAAAAGGGAAAATGGCTGAGAAAACCAATGAATGATCAACAGAGGGGGCTTGGAGGGACATTCAAAAGATGGGACTGGATTAGTTGAGTAGCCAGGTACAGACAGGATGATGGGTAAGGAGGAGGAGAAGAGTGCCTTCTACCACATTCATATGCACGTAATAACTAGCAGCTGATAGTCCTGCTGCAAAGTTTTGCTCATAAAATTTGGACCCTGGTCTGGGAGCACCTCCTGTGGAATGCCTACATTCGATAATAAGCCAAACAAAGTACAAGTTACCTGCTTTGCTGTGACCTCTCTTAATGGGTAAGCCTCGGGATACTTGGTAGCATGGTCACAGATCACCAAAATGAACCTGTTCATTGTTTGACTCCGCTCCACTGGGCCAACAACATCCACTCCTATACGCTCAAATGGGGTGTCAATAATCGGAAGTGGAATAAGAACTGCATAGGCTGTACCTTTCCCTGCTGTAAGCTGGCACTCTGGGCAAGTTTTACAGAACTCTTTTACGTCATTAAACATTTTGGGTCTGTAAAAACATTTTGAGATTCGCATAAGAGTCTTCATGTGCACTAGGGGGTCTATTCTCCCATGCGCTTAAGTCGAAAAAAGCGCGTAGCAACGCGCTTTTCAGCCTGCGCGTATTCTCCCCTCGACTTAAGTCTGTGCATTACGCGCCTTGAAGGCACTTACGCGCTTGGGGCGGAGCAAGGCCAAAATCGGGGTGTTTCCGGGCGTTTCTCATGCAAATAACACTTACGCGTATTTTCCCCCTGGCTTACGCGCTTTTTCTGTTAAGCGCTTTTGAGGGCTGTATTAAGGTCAAGCGCCAACATTAGGCGAAATTGAATATTGCGTTTGATGTCGGTTATAGGCCGAATTTTAACATTACTTTTATTTTATTTAACATGGTAAAGGTTGTGACATTTAATATTCGATTGTTCTTCCTTATTTTTAAACTACATTTCTCAAAGGCATGATAAATTATCAAACGAAATCATCACATGATATTACGCATCAGCCTCTTCTCCAATCAGTTAAATTACAGACGCAAAACAATTAATTAATACGAGTATACATAAGACCATCATTCTACCATGCCCTCAAAATCTAATGCCAAAATGCCAGTCCTGCATTTGCTTGCACTCTTGCGTGATTGGGAAAGAGTAAGAGGAGCGCGCCGAGCTCGAAGACGAACACGCATATATCGGCTTCGTTTGGACATCCTGGGACAAACAAATATCGAGTGCATCCAGCGCTTTCGCCTGGACCGTGCATGAGGCAATCATCTATCTTTGCCGACTTCTGGATGAACAGCTATCCAGCCGCAGCAATTATCCACAAAACATACCTGTGGTCATCAACGTCAGAACTGCGCTGTCGCTCCTGGCATCTGGGTCGTTTCAGAGAGTGGCTGGTGATGTCATACACATATCACAGGCATCTGTGTCAAGGTGTCTGACGCAGTTCGTTGGCGCTTCAAGTTCTTCTCCATGCACTTCCACTGCAGAAAGAGTGGATGCCATCCCCTCTTCCTGTGCAGTGAAATGCACAGGGATGATGGTTGCCCACCACCTGTTGCATGTACACTTCTCCAGTATGCAGAGAAGCTGGCTTTTACAGCGCCCCGCTGATCTCTCCATTTATGCATTAAATCGGGGATACTGCGCTTACATCTCCCCACCGAAGCCACATGCAGGACGATTCGCAGCTTAATTCCTCGGATCAGCCTTCATTGCTCCTTGCCATAAAACACCAACATCTGTGAAATTTGGTTTTCGGCTTTGGCTCGACGTCGCCATTATTGTCTTCCATGTTCTATTAACAAATGCGACTGCCCTATATGTTCGTGATAATCTAAAAAGTTGTGATATTCTCACGAGTGAGGGGATTGATTTTCTAATTGAGGATATCTGTATTAACTAACTCGAGTCCTAGTAATTTTTTAACCATAGGTAATACTGTGTAATTTAATGTGTGAATAAAGATATTATTAAATAGGCTACCAGATTGAGCCCTACCCTGGCAAATACCAAAGCACTATCCATTTGTTGATCTATTTTAGCCTTTAAAGAATAGCCGACATGGGAAGAATCATTATCAGTAAATGGGATAATTGATTATAATAAAGTATCAGGCACAAGTTCAAGTGAATGTGTCGCTCAAATCAAATAGGATAATAGGCTATGGATATGGAATTCCATCATTGCTGAGGCGGTTTCGGGGCGGGGAAAGAATCCTTGTTAAAGCGTTTCCATGTCCTTTAGTTGCAAACCTGACATCGGAGTAGTTTTCAAGTGCGCAATTTCTAAACTAGATCATATAAAGTGTCTTTGATTGTCTTTGTGTGACTAGAATGTTCCCTTTGTCTTCTTCCCTGTCTTCCACGGAACAAACAGGCTGGTGTGGGAGGGGCACATTTTCAATGATCTGATTGCGCTGATTGAGAAGCGCTAAATTCTTTATTTATTATTTCATTATCGCGGCAATTGGTTTGTTTGCATAGCTTTAATGCCATGGTGGCTAGAGTAAGAAATAACAAGTGTTTGTCACTAACATATCCCCCGCCGCCGCAATTTTATGTGTCCGTACGGACGGAGCCCAATGCTATATCCCCCGCTTCGCGCTAATCGCACGGCGGGGGATTTAAAAAAAAAAAAAAAAAAAAAAAAAGAGATGTCTGAATTACCTCATTACGGACATACATAGGCCTACTATTACAGCGGCATATAAAACCTCGTATCTTCACAATGACAAACTTCACAGGAAAAAAAAAAATGAAATTAAAAAAAAAAAAAATAATAATAATAATAATAATATAAATGGATAAATATAGTTTAAAATAAAAAATTTTTAATTTTGCATGTAAGAATAGTGGACACACGAGTTTTCGTTTCTTATCAGTTTGGAGATACGAGGTTTTATCAGCAGGTCGACGATATTCAAATTTAAAGTCTGGTTTGCGTTTTCCATGGACCACAAATGCATTTTTATGGTTAATCAGAAAATCCTTTTTCCATGTTTTCCTGATAGCCAAAATCAATTAGCTTTGTACAGAGTCTGCCTCTCTTTTGGATCAGTCACACCTCTTTCATAAGGCCGCCTACATTCTGAAGTTAAGCGCTGTGGGCGTGATCGAAGCGAGTAGGGGAGAATACGCGTAACTCAAAAGCGCTTAAGTCGAAGCGCGTAAAAAAAGACTTACGCACTAATGGGAGAATAGACCCCTAGGTGACTAGACTAAGGAATAGCGTGTCCTAGTTCTAACACTTCCTTCCTACAGGACTCAGGCAGAACTAATTGTTTACCATCTTCACCCTCTCTATAGCGCAAACCATTTTCAATGATGAAACATTCCTTCTCCAGGAAATCTATACCCTTCTGTCCAGCTTGCTTGAAACAGTTGGCTAAGGTAGGGTCATTATGCTGAAGAGTAGCAAAGTCAGCAGGAAAAGTAACATTTACCCTGGCTGAGTCGGACTGTGCCCCCTGCTCAGTCTCCTCAGCTGCAGGCAACAACTCTTCGCCCAGTTGCTCTCTGCGCCTTGCATACCTCTCCCCCTTGTCAGTCTAGGTTCTCCAACAATGTCCGCCCCATGGAATGTCAGAAGCTGAAGCGTATCCTGCTCATGATCAGGTGTACAACCAACCTGGCTACCCTGCCGTGCCCAAGACCTAGTAACACTAAGCAGTCTGTTGCACTAGGTCAGGTAGAATAGGCAAGTCAGTACTCAGAAGAATGGGATGAAGCAAGTCTTTAGCAAACCCCTACTTTCATAAGGTAGACTTGTTTCTTTACCTCAGTGAATACCTCAGTGGTCGGGAGCTCAGTCCTATTCCCATGTACACAAAAGATGGAAATTTGGTCCTGCTCACACCAAGTGTCTCTAGGGATGTATTTAGTCTGCACTAGAGTGCGTGAACACCCAGTATCTACAAAAGCAGAGAGCGGTTTGCCATTTAACAATACAGTTGTAACTGGCTCATTTCCCGTAATACCATTGAGGACTGAGGGGGCCTTGATACGTACCAGAGATTATTAGTCCTTGACTTTTTTAATGAACAAACCCGGCGAGTGTGCCCAACCTCACCACAGTTAGGTCACTTAAAAAAACTTCAGCCCAGTTCAGACCAAAGATTCGCGACGAGACGAGACCGTTTTGGAATGTCGCAGAGAGGAGTTGCAGCAGTGGGAACTGGCCCGTCGCAGCTCGACTCAAGACGGCTGGTGGCTTCGCCAGAGGTTCAGCATGTCAAATCGCAAGAGGTTGGTTTTAAAACTTAGCACACATAACCCGTCTCAACAGCTCATCGGCTCGTAGCGTATTCAGCGGACCATGTCAGTTTCTAACTGTCAGCTGGTTGCAACTGTGCCGGGAATAACCGAGAGAAGAGAGGGCTGGGGCCTCATTTATCATAAAGGGTGTAAAAGTCCTACTAAATTTCACTTATGGCGAAAATTTCAAAATGGCGTACACCCAAAATATTTACACCCTTTTCAGATCTATCAAACTGAGCATACGCACAGCTCTCCGAAATTTCCATTGATAAATCACACCGGACCCAAGAAAATTGCTGACGTGAACGCGCCTCATATCCCGCCCTCTACACGCCCAGACACGACCATATATAGTCAATCCAAATGAGTATCTGCATGTAAAGTAGCCATGTGCGCTCTGGGCATTTGCAAGACTTTGAGACATTGGGGACTTTGCAAGACTGAAACTGAGAAACTCGTAAGCCACACACACACACACACACATACATTCTTGATGTCAACATGAGGGGTGAGAGGTGGAGGAGGCAGCTTCACAACCACTGCATCACCACAGCTCGTGTCGTTAGTCCCCGTTGAAAACCCTCATGACGGGGAGGGGGCTGTGGGTCAGGATGCACATGCTGAGGTGGAGAGAGGCCCGGCGGCAGCGCAACCCCACGCCTAACTGCCACATTGTGCAGGATGGCACAGGCTCAGATGATCCTGCTAACCTTTTTCAGGTGGTAGATGCATGCAGGCAGCACCAACGGTCTTTTAGGAGCCCAATGGCACGCTCCACGAGGCAGCGCGCATGGGCATTGACCTGATTATACTGCTGAACACCCTGTGGATTCGGGATAGGAACTAGCAGTCACTCCCCTCAGGAAGTAGCTACTATCACCTGTAAGTCACAACGATGGGGTGAGTGTCAACCTTGAATTGATGATTATAAGCAGCAGCTTTCAATGAATGAGTACTGTGTAGCCTACATTCACTCACCAAGTTGCCAGCAGTCACGCGCAGCGCCTGCCCCCAGTCTCGCCCCCACACTGCTGTGCGTCAGGATGAATGAATCATGTGTAGAGCCAGGCCACTGTGGCACTACATTGATTATGAGCATGTCGGCGTCAGATATGATTTCAGAAATGAGTGAGTCTCTCCTCTTAGTGGCATTCACGTTCCTGTGCTGTAGTCACAAATTATTCAATCAACGCGCACTGAAGAAATTCACTTAGCGGAATTTAAGTCATTGTGTATTAAGATAATCAGGTTCACGTGCATTATGGCAGATTTCCCCACTAGTGACACGGAAATCGATTATGACTCGGGAATTCTCAGGCTTGTCTTTACTGCGGAATTGAAAGCAATGGAATTGCATGAAAACGTTTCAAATGGTCTTATTTCATTAAAACAATTTAAACGACCATGAAACACAGGCATTGTTTCCAATCCCTGAGTAAAGAGAAGCACGGGAGTCATAACAGTTTTCCATGTTACTTGTGATGAGGTGCAGCTTTGTGCAAGTGAAACGGAAACTTCAATGAGCAAGGATTTTAATTCCGCGTGGGAATCTCATTAAGCATTCAATGAATAATTGCGGACTACGGTGAATAAGCCTAAAAAATGCATGAGACCGATGCCGAATGCGTGACACTTGGCATCTCTGTGATTTGGGTATTGATCGTATGCACATTTTTGCGATTCACGTATACGAATTTATTTACCGATGGTGCCCTAATCATGATGTAAGTGCCGTCAATTGCTCCAATTACATTAGGAAAACTGGACTTTGCTGTGGCTTTGATTGTTCTTTTAAATAGGCTATAATCCGCGCTCCTCTCTCCCTTGCGCACTGCAATTCCCTGACTCAGCAGTAGCGTTGCCAATTCCTCCTGTTCTTCATAAAGGGTGTAAATCAAGGTACGCCATGCTCAAAATCGGTGTAAATGTCTGGACTTTTCCCCGTCAGGTTTGGGTTTGATAGATCCCAAATTTGACGGAGAAAAGTGCATACGCACAAAACGGTGGAAAAAAGGTGTAAGAAAAGGTGTATCCTGATAAATGAGACCCGGGTCTGCCGCTGTGAGCTCCTGGCACAGATTGGCGACAGCGCCTTCGGCAGTGGTGTTGAGGGGAGTTTATCTCTGGGGAAACTCTCCAAAAAAAACAAAAGTATTTTTAAAAAAAACGCGTTAGTCACCCGGATAGACCCAAGTTGCAAATGCTTGAGCCATATATAATAAGTATACTTTCACTTTAGTACTTTGACACTGGGAACTTAGTTACTCGTTTCAAATTAAAACATTAATTTCATTAATCATTTATCTGTATTTGGCGTGTTCGAGAAGAACATCCGTGTATCTTTGTGCAGATGTGCCCGCCAGTGGACGTGGAGCTGCAAATTTATGCACGCAGTCACAATATTTTATCACTAGATGGAACAACAGGATCAGTTATTGAAAATTCACAACTGCCAGTTAAATCCTGTCTTCTTCGTGGGCGCGATCGCGGAAGATTGTGCGCGTTGTAGGCTATTTGCAGAATGAAGGCTGACCGGGTTATCCGTCGCATCTTGTTGTCAGAGGTTGTAGCTCAAGTAGGCGGGCACCGGATCTGAGCAGGGTTAGTTTTCAGCCAAAATACACGACAGGGAGTAGTAGTGTATTCTCCCCGTGACAAGTTACAAGTCAATTAATCTAACCATAGCCGTCCAAAGCAGTTAAATTGAGGTAAAAAATGATCCATGAAGCAAATATCCTGCATAGTTCCTCGACTTTAATAAGCAGCTATTGTAAAAAAAAAAAAAAAACAAAATAAAAAATTCAGTGATGAAGTGATTAGGCCCACCTGATTTCGGGTTTCCACTGCCAACTCCACCGCCATATTGGTTTCTTCAACTTTTTGCTCCGACAGTCTCTCCAGTTCTATACACTCTCAATGGCTTCCACTGCCAACTCTTCTTTGACGTGTGCACACAATAGCAGCATTCACGCGTATTTGTGCGTGTGTGGAAGACGTGATTACGGCGCTTCTATTTCACCTGGCAACAAGAAATACTATTTTCTGATTGGCTGGTAGGTTGCCGATTCAAGCAGAGCAGTCTGCCTTCGTCTCATCCATTCATAGATTACTAATCTCTCTTATATACAGTTTATATTACTTATTGAAGCCCAAAGTGGACAATATTCAAATGAAAATGTAATCCCACTATTGCAATATTATTTTCCACTTATGAATGAGTTATTTGAGACAATATTAAATTGAAAATGTATTAATCCGATTATCACTTTCATTTTTGTATACACATATGGGAAATATATGACTATATTCAAATGATAATGAAAAGCTGTTTGACATTTCATTTTGAAAGTCATGGTCTGCAATACAAGGGACAATATTCAAATGCAATAAGCAAAACAGCACCCCCAGCCTACTGCATTTACATTTACATGTCATCACGCTGTTTTAGGGTCAAGATGATTGTGAAAATGCTGTTTTCTAATCACTTGGAAGTAATACTGACATAATGATGACGACAATTGACATCTCATTTTCAAAGACTTATCCTGCAATACATGGGACAATATTCAAACGCAGTAAGGGAAACAGCGCCTCCCAGTCCATCGCATTTTCAAATACATGTCCGCGCGCCTTTTGGGACACAATGGAAATTAAAATGCAATCTGTCAGCATCTCATCAAGGCGGGTTTTCCACTAGGACGTCACTCATTAAGGCTGCGAACGGAAACCATGTTCCTCATTTGCATACCAGTCAGTCAGCTTCTGGGTAGGGCTTGTACGTAAGCAGGCTTCCTGATAATATCATGATGGCCAGGCTGCTATGTATTGTGTGTCATCACGCTGTTGGCTATGTTGCACTGTGGATGTTGCCACCTCGGCAGCCAGTATGCTAGCTAACGTTAACTAAGGAAAATATTTGTAAATGGTCATCACATTAAATCAATATGATTTGATTTTTGCCCCAACTCTATTAACTGAGCTAGCTGTAATATGCATGAACTTATCCAAGGCTTCGCAGCAGTGTTGTGCAACTGCAACCGAAGTGTGCTTGTAGATCTCAGAGATGTTAGCTAGCTTGCTAGTGACTCTAAAAGCAATCTCTTAGGTACAGCTAGCTACCTATGATGCCTACTGGAGAATCTCTTCCAGCCCTGATTTGTCACTTTCAATGCCATTTCGCACACACGACCTTGTTCGCCACTGATCTGCAGCTTCTTTTCCCGAAAGAACAAACTGGCAGTTCAGCCTGAGACATGTTATTTCATAGCTTCTTAAAGCAGCATTATCCTTCCATGCGTGCTATAGTGTATTACATTACTCCAGATAAAACGCTATCCGTCTTCCCACCCTGCTGACGCTAGTTAGGGGAAATGTTTGTCATCATTTTTATGCTTAATCGCCATGATTCGATGATTCGGTTTTTCCCCCATCTTCACAAGCTAGCTAGCTGACACAAACCGTTTCGTGAAGGGTTCAGGAATACGTTTCCTATCCTAATCGAGAACTGAGAAAATCATCTTCGATTGATGCAATGCGATGCAAGAACTGGATGCCGTCGAGTCGACCCACTCGCGTGTTTGTACTCTTCTGTCGGGTAAGCCGCAAGTTATTTTCCATCATTTCTACCATGACGTTTTGCTAATTTTTTGCATTTTATTTATTGGTCATGGCAAGGGAATGATCTTTTTTGTGTTGGGTAATTCGATAGGTTCCTTACTTTCCGATAGGGTCAGTTCAGATATTGGTATTGGAAATAATTCTGTTTTCATCCTTCGTCAGTATCGATTATTAGTATTAGTATTAGTACTTTTTTGGCTTGAATTTTGGGTACACAGAGAAACATTCAAGCGTGTAAAAACGTCCATTGTACATCCAGTCAAGAAAATTTAGAGTTAAATGTCTACTGCAGCTGTAACGGCGGCAGCCTGGTTACTGATGGCACACCAGGTGGCGAGGGAATGCGCAGTATATGCATTTGCAATATTAAATATTATCCCCTTATCATGAATAAAACCCCCCAAAATATATAGGCGCCCCTTTTTAAATCGTTCTGGTAACCGTACGACTGTGAATTACTTTCACTGATCAATGATGATCAACAAATGTTGAATTTCTGCTCGATGTAGGAAAATCATGTGATAATCCAGCCGACCCTGACCCAAAGTTCCTCCAACCTTTCAGCTCATAAGGATCCGGAGACCGTCGTTGTATACACACACACGCGCACACGCACACATATCCTGGTAAATAAAGTTACCATGTATTGTTAAAAACTTCGTGTTCCATGTGCCCCCTTTTAAATTTGAGCCCCTGCCCTTGAAAAGGTCTCTGCACGGCACTGGTTTGGCAGTGAGTCAGTAATGGTGTGAGGTGGCATTTCTTTGGGGGGGCCGCACAGCCCTCCATGTGCTCGCCAGAGGTAGCCTAACTGCCATTAGGTACTAAGATGAGATCCTCAGACCCCTTGTGAGACCATATGCTGGTGCGGTTGGCCATGGATTCCTCCTAATGCAAGACAATGCTAGACCTCATGTGGCTGGAGTGTGTCAGCAGTTCCTGCAAGACAAAAGCATTGATGTTATGGACTGGCCCACCCGTTCCCCAGACCTGAATCAAATTGAGCACATCTGGGACATCATGTCTCGCTCCATCCACCAATGCCACATTGCACCACAGACTGTTCAGGAGTTGGCGGATGCTTTAGTCCAGGTCTGGGAGGAGATCCCTCAGGAGACCATCCGCCACCTCATCAGGAGCATGCCCAGGCGTTGTAGGGAGGTCATACAGGCACGTGGAGGCCACACAGAATACTGAGCCTCATTTTGACTTGTTTTAAGGACATTACATCAAAGTTGGATCAGCCTGTAGTGTGTTTTTCCACTTTAATTTTGAGCGTGACTCCAAATCCTGACCTCCATGGGTTAATAAATTTGATTTCCATTGATAATTTTTGTGTGATTTTGTTGTCAGCATATTCAACTACGTAAAGAACAAAATATTTAATAAGAATATTTCATTCATTCAGATCTAGGATGTGTTTTTTTAGTGTTCCCTTTATTTTTTTGAGCTGTGTATAAAGTGTCCTTCTCTCATATTAGTGAGGTGCACTGCAATCAACCAGCACTACGGTCTTGGAGTTCAGCAAGTGCGAACATTGCCTTGTATTTTACGTTTGGTAGCTGGGCTTTTTCCACAGCTAACATTAATGCGTGAAAGCACCATTGTTACCTTTCATTGCTGGAACCATTCACAGTCTGTAAGTAAAAACTGTAAGTTGCTGACATGGATAACAGCGAGGCTTTGTAGAAACGTGCCCGAAGCTAGCTAAGCTAGTTAAAGGTCATTGTGCAGTCCTGATTCCCAGTTTAAAGCTGTAGCTAATATACTGATAGCTTGTTCTTAGACCTCCTTCGTGCCTTAGAATTCACAATGTTTGCTGGTGGATTTCGATCACTGCACTTTGCCCCGTTTCCTTTCCGAAGTGAATTTCCGTTTCAAATACTATAGGGGTTGGATCTTTCAAGTTTGGAGGAATTATCACTTATGCCGCATTATTTCACATGCTGCTCATGACACAGGTGAATTCGTCACATCTCTGGCTGCAGTGATTGCTAAGTTCGAGGTGAAAGAAACTGCCGCCTTTTCATTTGTGCATCCAACCAAATCTTTCGCCTAGATGGTGTATGCGAACACAGGCTTATGCTGATCTATTAAAATTAACATTGATATTGAATATAAAAATGGACAAATTATTGCACTAAGGAATTTTTGCACATATTATGCTGATCACAATAATAAAGGCTTAAGCTCATCGGTGTAGGCAACACAATGGCCCCGTTTCCAGCCAGGTTGGGCCACCTTATCAAAACCAGTCCAATACATTTGCTCACTTTCTCGACCGTGCATTCATTATCTCAATGTTCCTGCCACCTTTAACAAAAGACAATGGATTGAAAACGTTGGGGATGGTGATAATGTTCGCTAAGCACAACAGCTGCACTGCGTTCATGCATTTGGCCTGCTCATATCAGCTAATCGAGACTCCATTGGTGCTTCAAGTAGAAATCACATCTCATGCAGGGTAGGTTATATAGCTCAACGTGAAATGAACATAAACGTCAGCAGGCTGGCTACTCAGCCGCGCTCGTTCACCATCTAACGTTAAAGCTGCACTTGGTAACTTTGTGGAGAGAGAGGACTTCGCACAAAAATTTGAAAAAAAAAAAAGCAACTTTCAGATCCCTCCCTTTCCCTCTCCACTGCACTCCTAAGACCCTCCCCCAGAAGGCTGCCGTGCACGCGAAGGCACGCGAGTTGTTATGCAAGCAACTGCAGAGAGATTTTGCACGTTCACATTATGAAAGCGGCCAAGTTGCCGGGGCTAAATGCGGCCGCATTAGCAGAGAGGGACGAACGTAACCATTGCTACTTCAGTCCCAACAGTGACTCTTGACATTTGAACGAGGATTGCTTCTAAACTGGAAAAAGTCTGACACTTCAACTTCAGGATATGTTACAAAACTAAATGACCTATCATTTTATCATAAATATGACAAATGGAGCGATAAAGACAATCTTTAAATCAAAAAAGTTTACCATTTGTCTGAATTTACTCACCGCTGTGGAAAACAGTCTTGAAGGTCTCGTTCCGCGAGGAAGCCTCGAGGCCTTAAGATTTTTATATGTCTGGAGAGGGGCGCGAGCTGCGCATACTGGCCTTGTATGACGCATCAAAGTGCGGATGGCTGTGAGTAAATCACCATATTACTTTCATCCAGAGTTACTTTCGCACCGGCGCTTCCCAACTCGTACTTCCGACACCAGTGTGAAGAAGTCATCTCAATTCTCTGTAGGCCTACCTGTGCCATGTTTCAAAGGTAACGCTTGTCTCGTAATCAGATTTCTGCATTTCCTCATAATTATATATTGATAAAGGATAACAGTGTTATAAAATCTCTATGGCAGCTAATAATTTGCCATTTGTCTTTAAAAATTCTGTATACAATGAGCCTAGACTGTTACTCATCGAGGGTTTGGAGCACAAGGGGCGTAAGTGACATTTTCTGAATTTTACAGGAGAGCGAAAACAAACCTTCATTGATTGTAATTTCTTGATTAAAAACAACATATTTGAGCAACCTATACTTTAAAAAGTAACTATTATTGGAGCCATTTTTTACCATTTCAAAGAGCTCATCAAGACCTTTAAAATGATGTATTAAACTTGGTTTAGCCCAAAATGTCACTTATGCCCCTTGTGATCCAAACCCTTGTCACGAAAAAGACCGAAATTGACATTTAAAAGACAAACAAACAGTTTCAAGCATTATATCATCACTTCTAATTAAATTAATAATAAAATGGTTCCAAAGTATGGGCTCTATCAGGCGCAAGACCTGATTCTAGTTATGTAAGGCTCATTTACATTCAAAAACTTTGCCACAGAAGTGTAATATGGTCAATATAAATCCTAAATGTCATCAGCAATACGGTTTTTCATTACTTCATCTCGAATACACGATTTTTCAGCCATTCTTAATTTTTTTTTTTTTTTGCAGTGTCTAGGGTGAATGAGGTAAATTGGGACATCAGGTAAAATGGGACAAATATGGGTTTACATCTGTATCTCTTTAAATATCAGAAGCCGATCAGAAGTCATGTTATTATATGGTTAGTGCAAATGTCCTTTACAAGAAACAGTCATTTTGATTGGTCTGAGAACATAAGAGAGAGGAGCAAAGATTCAAAATCACACCAGATGCAAAATTTGCAAGGTGAGCCCCCTGACATGTTGATTTAGTCTCCATGGTAATATGAATACTGCTGCCAAATTTTTGAAAATATAAAACGAATTATGGTTGGATGATCATTTATCTTATGTGTGGTTTAACGTAATATCAAAATATTTTGACTGTGCACTTTTATTTTTTAAGTAAAAGTAATTTCAGTGACGATGGTATGCATCAGGTAAAAATCAGCTAAATGGGTCACTTCTCTGATATAAAATGATAAGTTTCTAAGCAACTGGGATTCATGAAATCATGTGAATTTGCTTTCGTTTAGTTATACAGTCATATTGCAGATATTTTTAGTAACTTGTTTTTCGTAAAAATATTGAAAAGGAAGCTGTGAATATGCTGTATTCAGTAGCATGTAGCAGTTACATCAGTCATGAGCATGTAGCCGTTAGCATGCATCTTCCTCCTTCTAACACTCACAGCATAGGCCTCTGTGTGCTCCCAAGAGCTTAATAAAGCCATTGGCTCTCTTTGACACAAGCACATGCACACTCACTTGTATGAACACATGCGCTCGCACACGCGAACGCACGCACACACGCACACACACACACACACACACACCCACCCTGGTAAATAAAGTTACCATATATTGTTAAAAACTTTGTGTTCCATGTGCCCCCTTTTAAATTTGAGCCCCTGCCCTTGAAAGGGTCTCTGCACGGCCCTACTGCCTAACCACCACTGACTGTCCCATTTTACCCGAACATTTTTTCAGACCTTGGTATGGTGTCTCATGGTCTTTGGAGGGTTAAAGCTTGTAAAATATGATACTTGTATACATATTTTATGCACGGGAATGTAGCAACGATCCATATGAAGCTGTTCAATCATCACTTCTGACTCTTAAGAATTTGAGGTGGTTTTTCTTGTGAGTTACCAAAAAGGATCCCAAACTACTTTCCTTCATCCTAGAGATGTGGCAATTAATGTCAAGGGATTAGAATGAGGATTCGGAATTATGGTTAGGGGTTAGGTTTAGGGTTAGGGATTAGGGTCAGGGTTAGGGCAGGGCTTGAAATGGGGACTGTCTTTGGCCTACCTCTCCACTTTAAAATGCATTGAAAAACTGCCGTATCCGTTGCGACTGCCTTTTTTTCAATGAGGGATGAAAAATGACGGCCACAGTGGCGGCAGTGTACGTGATGTGAAATTGATCAATAAAATATGGCGAGAAGCTGGCTGATAAGGAATATCAGAACTCTTTCTGGGGCTCGTCTCCCAAAAGCGCTGATGTTTAATTATGCAGTTGGACCCATTGACTGTATATGTTCTAGTCCTGCTGTGATGGGAAACAGGAATCAGGAGGATCGTAGGAGGTGTAGTTTTTTTTTTTTTCTCCACAATAGGGGGATCATCACGTTAGAATACCTCACTGCCATAGGATTTATTTGCGACCAAAGAGCACCTGCTCACTCTAATCCCATATGCGGATTTAAACGTTACTTAACATTTAGTAGCAGCCCAAGGCGTGATGTTTTGACTAAATTTTAAGTTTTGAGTCCTGCACAAGCGAGCGGGTCCCTGACCTGCAGTTATTTATTATTCATTTGTGTTCACGGCGCGACATTGCTTTGTTTATCAAACAAATGACGTGACGAGGTCGTGCTCATGCAGGTGGTTTCCAAAAGATTTCACGCCTGACGTAAAAATGTCTTGAGGTTAAATTATTTTGCCGCATCCCTGAGAGATTACGATATTCAAACGTGTTGTGAGGGACAGCCCACCCTGTTTTTCTACCCCTTCTCGAAGCCAGTCTCTCAGTGTCCCAGTCCTGCACTCGCTCCTGAGTCTCCTCCATCTCTCTCTCTCACTCATTCGCGCTTTTCCTTTCAAACAGCTGCGTCGCTTTACACCACATGCATGTTATGAGACCGACAGCGTGACTGAGACCGACTGACGGCTGTTGACTCTCGCCTACGTAACGGAAGGCACAGGGAGAAACTCATCAGATGACCGAGAACAGGTAGGCCTATGTCCGAGACATGAAACAATGACACTGCCCTGCGTAATTTTCGCTGAATAAAATCCAGTCTTTCCGCAGTTGGCAACTGTTGTATCGCAGCGTTTCATGCACTGCGTCCAACAAATGCTGGGTGAATATGAAGGTACATTTGTGTCTTTATTATTCAATAAAAAAAAGTTGCTTCAACCAAAAAAAAAAAAAAATTAAATCAAAAGAACCTTAAATACAATTAAAAACAACCTTAAAGTGTTTGAATACAAAAATAAATTTGAGACCCAAAAAATTGCATTTGAACAGTTTTTTTTAATTGAAGTGAGTTATTATTTGATTGAAAGCATTTTTTTTGGTCGAAGCAACTTTTTTTTTTGATTGAATAATAAAGACACAAATGTACCTTCGAAGGTGAAGTCAGGTAATTTAAGAAGTCAGATGGAATGGGATAAATTAGTTTCTCCATCTTTGTACAAATATTAAAAGCCTATCACCGAACGTTATTTCATTGTTGCTGCTAATGTCCGTGACATTAAACAATGACGCTGGGGGCGCTGCCCTGCGTAATTTTCGCTGAGTAAAATCCAATACTTTTTCCATACAATTTATTTGGGTGCTGATTACAAAAAATGGTGTCCGTTTTGCTCTAGCATGTCACATTTTCTCATTTCTTAGCATTGTCACTTCTGACAATCACTTGTGAGGTTACAAAGTCGGGTATGATCCCTTAATCTCCTGAAAAACTGCCACGATGACATGATTTCCATCTTCCTCGGCGCCAGGTGAAAAGTATTTGTTCAATTCTCGGCTGAATTTCACATGTATGAATGATTCTAAAGACATTATTTTCTGCTAAATCCTGATTTCAGGCTTAGTAATATGGCCCCTGACAGAATAAAATGCAAACATGATCGAGATGTTTTCTGCTAAATCTGTGAGTGTTTCACTACACCCAGAGAGGAAAAGAAAATTTTTTGACTTTGTGGAATAAAGCTTACTTTGCTTACTTTTGAATGTAACTTGCGACCAAGTCAAATCATGGACACCCCATAGTTTGCAACGCTTCTGTGGAGAACCTCAGGCAATGGACAAAAGGAAAGAGGAAAAGTTTGAGCTTTGATATTCCAACAGTTCGGAGGCAGCCATTGAATCATGTTGATGACTGTTATTTCTATCTGGTAAATATTTCTGGCTTTAGAGCAAAAGCATATTTTTTCTCTGCTATGTAGTTTGTAAGTTCAGTCATACATTTTGAATACTTACTTTTGTCATTGAAACCTAATCTTCTGACATTTGACCGCATTTGTTACCATTTTTATCAGTGCGTAAAAACTGACATAGATATGATAAAATTTAAAAAATCTTCATTCTTACTTTGAGAAAAAAAACTGCAATAGAAACTTTTTACTTGCATTTTTTAACTCCACATCCTCAAATTCAGCAATATGTGACCTGTTTGGGAAATCAACAAATTTTGAAAAAAAAAAAAAATCAACATGCATTCTGGCATAATTTTATTTGTCTTAGATAACTAATTTGGGGCGAGCAAAGATTTAAAAAAAAAAAAAAAATCACTGATCCCTGACCATGCAAGGCAAGCAATGTGGCCTGTTGATTTACTTGCTTAGCTGAGTATAACACAAAAAATGGTTCGAAGATGTTAAATTTTAATTCTGATTTATTTGATCATATTTGATTTGATTTATTTATAATCAAAATATTTTCACAATACACCTTATGGGAAAGGGTTTTAAGTGACTATCTCATTGTCACTGAATGAATGGGGTTAAATGGGACAAAAATTCTGAAATGAAACCTGTATTTTTCTCAGCACCAGGTTCCATTAAAGTATAATTGACTATGCTATTGTGTGTCTTCAAATCATATTACACACTTTTTTAAAAAGTATTAATGTTTTTCTCACATAAAATATTGAAGATGGTGTCCACAGTTCATGTTAGCCACAATAGTACCGAAATTGCCACAACTGTTCGAAACATGCAGGCGTGTGTCTGTGCATGTCACACATATGTATACACAGAATGCACATTTGTACAACCCCAATTCCAATTAAGTTGGGATGTTGCCTAAAACATGCATAAAAGCGGAGTACAACGATTTGCAAATCTCATAAACTCATATTTTATTCATCATAAAACATGGACAACTTATCAGATGTTAAGATTGAGACATTTTATCATTTAATGAAAAATATTAGCTCATTTCAAATTTGATAGCAGCAACATACCTCAAAAAAGTTGGGACAGGACCATTGCATAGCATCCCCTCTTTTTTAACAACAGTCTGTAAACATCTGGGAAGTATGGAGACCAATTGCTAGAATTATGGGAGAGCAATGTTGTCCCTCTCTTGTCTGATGAAGGATTCTAGCTGCTTGACAGTCCTGGGTCTTCTTTGCCGGATTGTTCATTTTATGATGCGCCAAATGTTTTCTATTGGTGACAGGTCTGGAGTGCAGGCAGGCCAGTTCAGCATCGGACTCTTCTACTGCGAAGCCATGCTGTTGTGATGGATACAATATGTGGTTTAGCATTGTCTATGCAAGGCCTGCCCTAAAAGAGACATTGCCTGGATGAGAGCATATGTTGTTGTAAAACCTCTGTATCCTTTTCAGCATTGATAATGCCTTTCCAGATGTGTAAGCTGCACATACCATAGGTACTAATACAATCCCATACCATCAAAGATGCAGGCTTTTGAACTGAGCGCTGATAACAAGCTGGATCGTCTCTCTCCTCTTTAGTCTGCATGACACCGCATCTGTGGTTTCCAAAAAGAATGTCAAATTTTGATTTATCTGACTGCAGAACAGTTTTACATTGTGCCTCAGTCCATTTTAAATGAGCTTTGGCCCAGAGAATACAGCGGCATTTCTGAATTGTGTTCACATAGGACTTCTTCTTCGCTTGACTCAGCTTTAACTTGCATTTGTGGATTACACGGCGAACTGTGTTCACAGACAGATTTCTGGAAGTGTTCCTGAGCCCATGTAGGGATTTCCAGGGCAGAATCAGGCCTGTTTTTTATGCAGTGCCGCCTAGTTGCAAAATGCTTCTCCAGTTATTTTTTATTTGTACCAATTACTTTTCCAGCCCCTTGTTGCCCCTGTCCCAACTTTTTTGAGATGTGTTGCTGCCATCAATTTCAAAATTAGATAATATTTTTCATGGAATAGTAAAATGTCTCACTTTCAACATCTGATATTTTGTCTACGTCCTATTGTGAATAAAATGGGGGTTTATGAGATTTTCAATTCATTGCATTCGGTTTTTATTCACGTTTTACACAATATCCCAACTTTGTTGGAATTTGGATTTGTACATGTATGCACACCTGCATGTCTCTCTCTCTCCCTCTCTTTCATGTTCCTCGAAACATACATATCCAGGTGGGGAAGGGAGGTGTAGTTTGAAAGGGGAATATAGAAATGTCGCATTTTACCATAGTAGCTGCCCATTTTACACAAACATGTCATTGTAGTGAGGTGGGGGTTATTTAGAAACTGGTCCTTCAAACACAAATTGTTTTACATGGCAACATATTTTCTTTATAGAAATACAAAAGAGATCTGTAGAAAGTTAAAAAAAATAACATTTAAGGTATTATTCTGAATCTTAGGTTTTTTTTTTTTTTTTTTTTGCAATCTGCCAGAAAGTGTCCCGAAGTATCTGACTTCCCCCTCCAATGTGACAACAAATTGGCATAGTTTTGGTGACCGAATGGTTGTCATGTACAAAAGTACAAACTAACCAGATTGTTTCAATGTACAGACTTTTACTGATTTCTGAGATAACCTAAATTTCAAAAGAATTGGGATAGCATGTAAAATGTAAAAACAAACAAAAACAGTTAAAATTTGTACATTCCCTTTACCTTGCATTTAGTTGAGAATGGCAAATAAAACTATTTAAAGTTTTTGGCCCAATGATTCACTATTTCATTATGGCCTGATGATTTTTGCAAATATTCCCAATTTTCAAATGTGTTGCTTGAGACAGGTTCTCAAAAAAAATGAGACAGGGCAATATAAAAACTGGAAAAGTTGTGGGATCCTCAGAAACAATCCTGTTTTTGAACATTGCTCAGGGAAACAGATGAATTGACGGCGGGTTGTATCGCTTTTGAGCGATGTTCCATTTTCATGGCTAAGTGAAATAGGAAAACACAACTGATTAACAAAACCAGAAAATAATCAAAAGCACTCACTCATTGTGATGTTCATTTTCATGTAGAGCCAGAATAACTCTGTCTCAGCAAGGACGTAGGACGTAGGGAAAGGGGCAGAAAGAACTAGGAGGGGTTTCCAGCCCAACTGCAAAATTTCCAATCCGTGTGACAAGTTTTCACAAGGGACACAAACAATAAGAAATGTGCTGCATGTTGCTTTGATGTGAAGCTTTATTTTAAGCTTTATTTTAAGTAAAAGAAAAATAGATGAACAAGTTTCTCTCAGAACTGCCAGGTTTAAAGGCAAACAAGCAGAGATCACATGAAATAAGCATCATGTGTTTATTGGCTGCATCAGAGGGGAGCAGTTTGTCAGTGTGGCATTAAAAATACTCATTTGAAGTGAAACTGTGTCACTCTGCTCTCTCTCAGCAAACACAGGTGCAGCCCCATGAGCTACACTGGCGCTAACTTCATCATTATACTGCAAACAACAATGAATTTAAAACCTTGTATTATTAGTACCAAGTGACAGTGAGATGGATGTTTATTACCAGGTTTACTGTAAACAGTAGAATTCTGATAGTAGTTAGATGTACATGGAGTGAGTCATGTGGGAATTACAGATATTTATAATTGTGCTACAGCGCAAATACTATGAATATCTTCGTCTGCGTGGGTGTCCGTAATAAAAGCTTGATGCTAAACTGTTCCTGGGGTGCTTCTCTAGGTCCTGCTGAAGTCCTTGAAGAACAGAGGAGCCCTGAAGACCGCCAGTGTGACCTTGGAAGTCTCACCATAGCAAGAAAGGGTAACCTGTACAGCAACTAGGTGTGTATCTGTACTTCATAAATGGAGCTGAGACTTAAATGGCCATTGTGCTCGCCCATTGGGAACATGCTGTGTGATGATGTTTACTGCAGGATGAGTAATCTTTATACACTGCAGACTCTGGATGGGTCATTAAACACATCTCATGGAGAAAATCACAATGCTGACAGGAAAGCCATAAAAATTAATTCCAATAATAGCTGTGAAATTATCCTGTAAATACAAATTCATGTTTATGAAGTCAGATACATGTATTCCTGTTACTTGAAGGGCACTACCAGAGTCCAGATGTCTGGTAAGGGCAATAGTTCACACTTCTAAATTAGATCTGTTGTGTCGCTATTAATCTTTACATCTCTTGACTAAATGAGATAAATGTCAATTATTCTGCAGAGACAATATTTTGGAAAGTTAATATGCATCTGCCCATGATTTTGTTCCACTCCAAAATTTAATGTGGTTTTTTTGCCACCCATGCACCACCACCCCCTGAAGTTTTATTAAAACCAGGCGCACAGTTTTTCCACAATCCTACTGATGAACAGACAAAAAAAAGTTGGACAGAAAAATCAAATCCAAAAAAAAAAAAAAAATGAACTCATTAGTGATGTAAATACAGCAAATATTTTAAGTAATCACACACACATGCAGTTTTAGTTCGCAAACGTCAGTTTTATGGAGACAAGTGCAGTCTAGTCCAGGCCTACATTACATCTTTAATGGTGCACCTATATAACAAAACCAGTTTTTGTCAAGCGCTAGGCTGAATTGGTGTGTGAGAAACAAGACATTAGTGCTGAAAATGTTTCTCTTTTACTCTTGATTTAGGGGTTAAACTGACAACTCAAGATTCATCAAAACCAGAAGAGATGGAGCTCAGAACCTTCAAGCTCATCTTCTCCACCTTCTCAAACATCTCCAACTCCACTGGAGCCAATGAGACAGATGCCTTGAATTACGAGGGCCCTTACCAGGCAGTGGAGGTGGTGATCATTGTCCTGGTCACAGGGTTCATAAGTTTCGTTACAATTACTGGGAACATACTGGTCATGCTCGCAATCATAATCAACAGAAACCTTCACACTATAAACAGCTACTTCCTCTTCAGCCTGGCATGTGCAGACCTGATTGTTGGGGCCTGCGTCATGAACCTGTATACAGTCTACATTGTGGTTGGCTATTGGCCATTGGGACCAGTAGTCTGTGACCTTTGGCTGCTCTTGGACTATGTGGTCTGTACTGCATCTGTTATGAACCTCCTCATCATCAGCTTTGACCGTTACTTCTGCGTCACCAAGCCACTCAGTTACCCTGCTAGAAGGACCACCAAGATTGCAGGCTTGATGATTGCGGCGGCCTGGGTTATTTCCTTCATTGTGTGGGCCCCACCCATCCTATTCTGGCGGCTTATTGTAGGTGAGAGTATTGTGCCAGAGGACCAGTGTTCCATCCAGTTCCTGTCTGATGTAACAGTTTCCTTTATCAGTGCCACTGTTCTCTTCTACCTGCCTGTTGCCATCATGATCTTTCTGTACTGGCGGATCTCCAAGACCAGCAAGAGCCGCGTGAAAACAGGTAAGCAAGTGGCAAAACAGGACAACCCAGCCAACAGCAAAGCAGGAAAATACACCACCATGCCCTGTGATGATGACGTGAAAACCCATTGCCCTGAGAGGAGCTGGAGTGGCGGAACAGGTGGTGTTGGGGAGGAGGAATCAAGCGCGCCAGTACATCCTGAGAGAAATGAACTTGCTGAGACCCCTGCAGGTCATGAGGGAAACCCCACAGCCCACAGCCAAAATGCCACTATGCTAAAGCAGCGCCCCGAGAGAAAGGCACCGCCATCTCGTGAGAAAAAGGTTACACGCATGGTAACAATGATTCTTGTTGCCTTCATAGTCACATGGACACCCTATCAAGTCCTGAAGGTCATCGGCACCTTCTGTTCAACCTGTGTTCCCACCAGCATGCAGACATTTGGCTACTGGCTCTGCTACATAAACAGCACTATCAATCCGGCCTGCTATGCTCTCTGCAACGTCACCTTCAAGAATTCCTTCAAACAACTCCTGCTCTGCCAGTACAAGGACATTCGCTTGGGCAAATAGAGAGGTGTAATTGTGTCTGTTTCTGCAGTCATCAGAAAAACATGCATGTTAGGAACACTACTACTCGTACCCCTGACCAAGGAACTGGTTTTAGAACAGTAGTTGGTCCCTGGACGCTGCTCTCTGGCTGCCCACTGCTCCTAATTATAGGATGGGTGAAATGCAGAGGACAAATTACCCCACGGTGTTCAATAAAGTATAATTATCTGTCTGTCTGTCTGTCTACAGTCCTGTGAAAAAGTATTTTCCCCCTTCCTGATTTCTTAATTTTTGCATATTTGTCACACTGAAATGTTTCAGATCATCAAGAAAATTTCAATTTTACACAAAGATAACCTGAGTAAATGGAAAATTCAGTTTTTAAATGAAAATTTCATTTATTGAGGGAGAAAAAGCTATCGAAACCTACCTGGACCTGTGTGAAAAAGTATCCCCCCCCCCCCCCCCCCCCTTAAATCATTAATTAACTCATTTTTTTCCATTCAATTTCACCAGTCACATCCAGGTCTGATTACTGCCTGACCTGTTGAATCAAGAAATCACTTCAATCAGATGGTCATCCGATGGCGCTGAGAGAGTGGTAGGAAATTGCAGCAGGTTTGTGTATCGTTGTCTACTTCAGTGTGCTTTTGTACACCTGTGTGTTTATTTTTGTGTTTTTGCTTGTGTTCTCAAATCCCTATGGAATTGTGCGACTACAAGATCCAGTTTTGTAACCTCTGCACTACTTTTTTTTTGTTATTTTTTTGGACTTTTTGAGTTTGTCTTGGGAGATCCTTTCAGCCTTTGCTCTATTGTACACACACGGGACCGGCTGTTAGCCCTCAGCCACACTGGACTACCCCACACTGGGAAACCAGCGTTTCCAGCAGAGACAAGGAGGAAATGGAGAGGCTGTAGAGCTGGTCTCAAGCGCCGGGCGAGAAGACGGGGATATAAGTCATGTTTACCGGCTGTTATCATGGAAATGTCCGTGTTCTCTACAACAAGATGGATAAACTATCTGCACTAATAAGGGTGCAGCGGTTGTGTGACGAGATGAACCGAGGTTTGAGGACTCAAAGGACTGAGATTGCCAGGTGGAGAGCCGAATTCAACATTTATTGCAGGTTCCGGTGCAAAATAGTGGCAGTGCAGAAAAATATTTTCAACAATAGCCAAAAAAAAAAACAATTAAACAAAAAAAAAATTCAGTACATAAACCAAAACTAAACTTGGAGGGAGAAATCTATACAGTGTACTTGGCTATACTAAAATTACCGGCCCAAGGCACATACTGACTGACTCCGCTCAAAAATGGAAGAAACTCCCGGGAGCTCCTAACCCACCTGCTTTAAAGGTGTAGCCCCTCCCACCAGGCATCACCCATTGGAATACAGTTTAATAAAACAACAGTAAATAAAGTAAATACATGGCATATAGCCATGAAAATTTAAATAACATTCAAAAGCAAAACAACAACAAAAAGGAGGCATCATCAGCAACCAGACAAAAGATTAATTCATAGCGAATTCCCTGTCACTCCCCCCCATGATAAATAATTAGGTAGTGGCTTCCATTGCTTCCCCCTGCTGAAATTCAACGTGGTGTGCCCCATTTCCTGTTTGGCAGTGGTTTTTAAATCTCTAACCCTAACGCACAAGGTAACAAACTTCTTTACCCAATTTTGGACCAGTGTTGTTCAGGTTTTTAATCAATAAAACAAGGAAGTAAATGTTTCTAAAATATTCTGTCGGTGCTGTTCTTCACGTCTATAGTCGCCAGGATTTAATAATTCACCAGAGATTTATGACATTAACCACCATATAAACCGGCCTTATTCAATACGGGGCGATTCAGTATACTTGGTGCATCGGACATTTTTATTTTTTTTTTTTAAAGGCGTACCAATGTTATAAAAATATCAAGCGCTGCATCACCACATAGGTGATACAAGAATGGTTACATTCACACTTTTACAGATAAAGAAATGTTTGCCGGCAAAACGCAAATAGTGTGGTGTTGTGTTTACATTTTGTGTGTGCGGATAATGGAAGTCTCGTCAAGGCGATAGTCCGTGACATTTTGCCTTCCTTGTCCTGATGCCTCATGAGGCGTTCTTAAAAGGAAGTCTGCAGTGCAGTTCCGGGCCCCTGCTTTGTAATGGACCTCAAATTCAAATAGCTGGATTGCAAGGAACTATCTAGTGATTCTGGCATTTTTGTCCTTCATACGCCCCCGCCATGTCAATGCTGGATCATCTGTTTCAAGGATGAATTTACGCCCCCAACAAGTGATAGCTTAAGGAGTCCAATGCCCACTAGAGAGCCAGGTATTCCTTCTTCACAGTTGAGTACTTTGTCTCCTGTGGGAGCAATTTCCGGCTGATGTAAGCAACAGGCTGTTGCCCGTAGCTAGTTCTCCTTGAAGCAGCGCGGCACCCAGACCATGCTCAAATGTGTCCATTTGCAGGGTGAAAGTCTTTTCAAAGTCTGGACTCTGAAGAATTGACTCTTTACAAAGGGCACCTCTCAAATCTTGAAAAGCCAGATCACACTCAGGAGTCCATTCTACCTTATTGTGTTAGTCCATCTTCATTAAGGAGGTAAGGGCAGCTTCTCTGGCTGAAAAGTTTGGTCTAAAATGCCTATACCATCCTACTAATCCTAAGAATCACCCTACCTCTTCATAGTCAGTCGCTCAGCAGCTTTAATTGCCTCCACCTTTCCAAACTGTAGTCGAATGATCCCATGCCCCAGTACAAACCCAAGTTACTGTGTCTCCTCTTTAGCCTGGGCACACTTATCAGGTTGCAAGGTCAGCCCCGCCCCCTTGATCCTCATGAACACCTCTTGCAGATGGTGCAGGTGTTCCTGCCAAGTGTTGCTATGGACAACAATGTCATCCAAGTAGGCAGCATCAGAACCCTCAGTCCCCCTCAGGATACAGTCCATCATCCTTTGGAATGTTGCCAGAGCTCCATGTAGACCAAAGGGCAACACTGTAAACTGGAAATGTACAAAGGGCATTCTGAAAGCAGTCAGCTCCCGGCTGTCTCGCGTCAGCAGAACCTGCCAGTAACCCTTGCACAGGTCAAGGGTACTGAGGTTTCTTGCACCTCCCAGTTGCTCTACCAAGCCATCTACACAAGGTATCAGAAAAGGGTCAAACTTGCTGACACTGTTCACTTTTCTGAAGTTCAAGCAGAACCTCAGGGTGCCATCCTTTTTGAAACAAGAATGAGACAGCTACTCCACTCACTCATTTTGGGCTGAATTACCTCAAGGTCCTGCATGGTTTCCAGTAGTGATGGGAAGATGAAGCTTCATGAACCATTTTTTTTATTTTCTGTGCCCACAAAATGGCGCCCATAGTTAAAAAAATAAGGCTTATAGAATGAACTTACATGCCTTTGTTGAACAGAGTGCACCATCTGGTGGGCACAGAAAAAGAAAATGGTTCATGAAGCTTCATCTTCCCATCACTAGTTTCCAGTTCCTTCTTCAAGACTGGCAGAAGGCATTCAGGTACCCAGTACACTGGCTGACAAATGGGCTTGAGACTGTCAGAGTGATGTGGTGCTCCACGATGGTTGTTCTCCTGGGCTTATCCATGAAGAGCTGCTCTGATATATGCTGCAGGAGTTGTTCCTTCCGCTGTCCAGTAAGGTGCCCCAAATCCAATTTGTTTCCCTGCTGGCTACTGGGAAAATACTGCTCTGTGATTTCCTTTTCTTCCTCAATGGCGTGGATTTCCTGTTCTTCCTCAATGGCGTGGACATACAGGGTCTGCCGTTGCATTGCAGGTGAGGAAGGGGGTGGCCTGGCATGCTATCTTTTCAGTAGGTTGACATGGAAGGTCTGCAGCGGCTGTTTGCGTGTTGGGATGTAGACCTCATAGGTTACTGGCCTCATCTTCTGCTTGACCTGGTAAGGGCCCTGCCACTTAGCCAACAGTTTATTTTCTGATATAGGAAAAAGTGACAGGACTTCCTCACCTGGCTCAAAGCTCCACGATCTGGCCGCCTTGTCATACCAGACCTTCTGTCTGGCCAGTGGCCGCAGCAGATTCTCTTGTGCGAGAGCCGTGGTCTTCTCCAACTGCTCCCTCATCTTGAGAACATAGGACACCACATTCATCTGTCTTTGCCCTGCAATTCCTTCCCAGCTCTCCTGCAGTACATCCAGGGGTCCTCAAACATAATGGCCATAGGGGAGCTCAATGGGTGAGTATCCTGTGGATGCTTGAGGCACTTCTCTGTAAGCAAACAACAAGAACGGCAGCCACTTGTCCCAGTCCTTGCCTGTGTGAGAGACGAACTTCCGCAACATGTATTTCAGGGCATGGTTAAATCGTTCTACTAAGCCATCAGTCTGAGGATGGTAAGGGGTGGTTTGTGTCGTAGAACCGAGAGATTACAACAACTGATGTTTTATCATGTTTATTGTACTGATACAACTGTGAACAAATGGTGAATCATACCAATGAAAACCAATTGCTGAAGTCTGTGGCTCTGTCTGGTACCAGCATAGCAAGAAACCCTCAAGATGGAGACCCAGAGATTTAAAGTGAAACGAGGTGGGCTGTTCTTTACAGTAATGACTGAACTGATTGGACACAAAAGGGAAAATGGCTGAGAAAACCAATGAATGATCAACAGAGGGGGGTTGGAGGGACATTCAAAAGATGGGACTGGATTAGTTGAGTGGCCAGGTACAGACAGGATGATGGGTAAGGAGGAGGAGAAGAGTGCCTTCTACCACATTTATATGCACGTAATAACTAGCAGCTGATAGTCCTGCTGCAAAGTTTTGCTCATAAAATTTGGACCCTGGTCTGGGAGCACCTCATATGGAATGCCTACATTCGATAATAAGCCAAACAAAGTACAAGTTACCTGCTTTGCTGTGACCTCTCTTAATGGGTAAGCCTCGGGATACTTGGTAGCATGGTCACAGATCACCAAAATGAACCTGTTCATTGTTTGACTCCGCTCCACTGGGCCAACAACATCCACTCCTATACGTTCAAATGGGGTGTCAATAATCGGAAGCGGAATAAGCACTGCATAGGCTGTACCTTTCCCTGCTGTAAGCTGGCACTCTGGGCAAGTTTTACAGAACTCTTTTACGTCATTAAACATTTTGGGTCTGTAAAAACATTTTGAGATTCGCATAAGAGTCTTCATGTGCACTAGGGGGTCTATTCTCCCATGCGCTTAAGTCGAAAAAAGCGCGTAGCTACGCGCTTTTCAGCCTGCGCGTATTCTCCCCTCGACTTAAGTCTGTGCATTACGCGCCTTGAAGGCACTTACGCGCTTGGGGCGGAGCAAGGCCAAAATCGGGGTGTTTCCGGGCGTTTCTCATGCAAATAACACTTACGCGTATTTTCCCCCTGGCTTACGCGCTTTTTCTGTTAAGCGCTTTTGAGGGCTGTATTAAGGTCAAGCGCCAACATTAGGCGAAATTGAATATTGCGTTTGATGTCGGTTATAGGCCGAATTTTAACATTACTTTTATTTTATTTAACATGGTAAAGGTTGTGACATTTAATATTCGATTGTTCTTCCTTATTTTTAAACTACATTTCTCAAAGGCATGATAATTTATCAAACGAAATCATCACATGATATTACGCATCAGCCTCTTCTCCAATCAGTTAAATTACAGACGCAAAACAATTAATTAATACGAGTATACATAAGACCATCATTCTACCATGCCCTCAAAATCTAAAGCCAAAATGCCAGTCCTGCATTTGCTTGCACTCTTGCGTGATTGGGAAAGAGTAAGAGGAGCGCGCCGAGCTCGAAGACGAACACGCATATATCGGCTTCGTTTGGACATCCTGGGACAAACAAATATCGAGTGCATCCAGCGCTTTCGCCTGGACCGTGCATGAGGCAATCATCTATCTTTGCCGACTTCTGGATGAACAGCTATCCAGCCGCAGCAATTATCCACAAAACATACCTGTGGTCATCAACGTCAGAACTGCGCTGTCGCTCCTGGCATCTGGGTCGTTTCAGAGAGTGGCTGGTGATGTCATACACATATCACAGGCATCTGTGTCAAGGTGTCTGACGCAGTTCGTTGGCACTTCAAGTTCTTCTCCGTGCACTTCCACTGCAGAAAGAGTGGATGCCATCCCCTCTTCCTGTGCAGTGAAATGCACAGGGATGATGGTTGCCCACCACCTGTTGCATGTACACTTCTCCAGTATGCAGAGAAGCTGGCTTTTACAGCGCCCCGCTGATCTCTCCATTTATGCATAAAATCGGGGATACTGCGCTTACATCTCCCCACCGAAGCCACATGCAGGACGATTCGCAGCTTAATTCCTCGGATCAGCCTTCATTGCTCCTTGCCATAAAACACCAACATCTGTGAAATTTAGTTTTCGGCTTTGGCTCGACGTCGCCATTATTGTCTTCCATGTTCTATTAACAAATGCGACTGCCCTATATGTTCGTGATAATCTAAAAAGTTGTGATATTCTCACGAGTGAGGGGATTGATTTTCTAATTGAGGATATCTGTATTAACTAACTCGAGTCCTAGTAATTTTTTAACCATAGGTAATACTGTGTAATTTAATGTGTGAATAAAGATATTATTAAATAGGCTACCAGATTGAGCCCTACCCTGGCAAATACCAAAGCACTATCCATTTGTTGATCTATTTTAGCCTTTAAAGAATAGCCGACATGGGAAGAATCATCATCAGTAAATGGGATAATTGATTATAATAAAGTATCAGGCACAAGTTCAAGTGAATGTGTCGCTCAAATCAAATAGGATAATAGGCTATGGATATGGAATTCCATCATTGCTGAGGCGGTTTCGGGGCGGGGAAAGAATCCTTGTTAAAGCGTTTCCATGTCCTTTAGTTGCAAACCTGACATCGGAGTAGTTTTCAAGTGCGCAATTTCTAAACTAGATCATATAAAGTGTCTTTGATTGTCTTTGTGTGACTAGAATGTTCCTTTGTCTTCTTCCCTGTCTTCCACGGAACAAACAGGCTGGTGTGGGAGGGGCACATTTTCAATGATCTGATTACGCTGATTGAGAAGCGCTAAATTCTTTATTTATTATTTCATTATCGCGGCAATTTGTTTGTATGCATAGCTTTAATGCCATGGTGGCTAGAGTAAGAAATAACAAGTGTTTGTCACCAACATATCCCCCGCCGCCGCAATTTTATGTGTCCGTCCGGACGGAGCCCAATGCTATATCCCCCGCTTCGCGCTAATCGCGCGGCGGGGGATAAAAAAAAAAAAAAAGAGATGTCTGAATTACCTCATTACGGACATACATAGGCCTACTATTACAGCGGCATATAAAACCTCGTATCTTCACAATGACAAACTTCACAGGAAAAAAAAAATGAAATTAAAAAAATAAATAAATAAATAATAATAATATAAATGGATAAATATAGTTTAAAATAAAAAATTTTTAATTTTGCATGTAAGAATAGTGGACACACGAGTTTTCGTTTCTTATCAGTTTGGAGATACAAGGTTTTATCAGCAGGTCGACGATATTCAAATTTAAAGTCTGGTTTGCGTTTTCCATGGACCACAAATGCATTTTTATGGTTAATCAGAAAATCCTTTTTCCATGTTTTCCTGATAGCCATAATCAATGAGCTTTGTACAGAGTCTGCCTCTCTTTTGGATCAGTCACACCTCTTTCATAAGGCCGCCTACATTCTGAAGTTAAGCGCTGTGGGCGTGATCGAAGCGAGTAGGGGAGAATACGCGTAACTCAAAAGCGCTTAAGTCGAAGCGCGTAAAAAAAGACTTACGCACTAATGGGAGAATAGACCCCTAGGTGACTAGACTAAGGAATAGCGTGTCCTAGTTCTAACACTTCCTTCCTACAGGACTCAGGCAGAACTAATTGTTTACCATCTTCACCCTCTCTATAGAGCAAACCATTTTCAATGATGAAACATTCCTTCTCCAGGAAATCTATACCCTTCAGTCCAGCTTGCTTGAAACAGTTGGCTAAGGTAGGGTCATTATGCTGAAGAGTAGCAAAGTCAGCAGGAAAAGTAACATTTACCCTGGCTAAGTCGGACTGTGCCCCCTGCTCAGTTTCCTCAGCTGCATGCAACAACTCTTCGCCCAGTTGCTCTCTGCGCCTTGCATACCTCTCCCCCTTGTCAGTCTAGGTTCTCCAACAATGTCCGCCCCATGGAATGTCAGAAGCTGAAGCGTATCCTGCTCATGATCAGGTGTACAACCAACCTGGCTACCCTGCCGTGCCCGAGACCTAGTAACACCAAGCAGTCTGTTGCACTAGGTCAGGTAGAATAGGCAAGTCAGTACTCAGAAGAATGGGATAAAGCAAGTCTTTAGCAAACCCCTACTTTCTTAAGGTAGACTTGTTTCTTTACCTCAGTGAATACCTCAGTGGTCGGGAGCTCAGTCCTATTCCCATGTACACAAAAGATGGAAATTTGGTCCTGCTCACACCAAGTGTCTCTAGGGATGTATTTAGTCTGCACTAGAGTGCGTGAACACCCAGTATCTACAAAAGCAGAGAGCGGTTTGCCATTTAACAATACAGTTGTAACTGGCTCATTTCCCGTAATACCATTGAGGACTGAGGGGGCCTTGATACGTACCAGAGATTATTAGTCCTTGACTTTTTTAATGAACAAACCAGGCGAGTGTGCCCAACCTCACCACAGTTAGGTCACTTAAAAAAACTTCAGCCCAGTTCAGACCAAAGATTCGCGACGAGACGAGACCGTTTTGGAATGTCGCAGAGAGGAGTTGCAGCAGTGGGAACTGGCCCGTCGCAGCTCGACTCAAGACGGCTGGTGGCTTCGCCAGAGGTTCAGCATGTCAAATCGCAAGAGGTTGGTTTTAAAACTTAGCACACGTAACCCGTCTCAACAGCTCATCGGCTCGTAGCGTATTCAGCGGACCGTGTCAGTTTCTAACTGTCAGCTGGTTGCAACTGTGCCGGGAATAACCGAGAGAAGAGAGGGCTGGGGCCTCATTTATCATAAAGGGTGTAAAAGTCCTACTAAATTTCACTTATGGCGAAAATTTCAAAATGGCGTACACCCAAAATATTTACACCCTTTTCAGATCTATCAAACTGAGCATACGCACAGCTCTCCGAAATTTCCATTGATAAATCACACCGGACCCAAGAAAATTGCTTACGTGAACGCGCCTCATATCCCGCCCTCTACACGCCCAGACACGACCATATATAGTCAATCCAAATGAGTATCTGCATGTAAAGTAGCCATGTGCGCTCTGGGCATTTGCAAGACTTTGAGACATTGGGGACTTTGCAAGACTGAAACTGAGAAACTCGTAAGCCACACACACACACACACACACACACACACATACATTCTTGATGTCAACATGAGGGGTGAGAGGTGGAGGAGGCAGCTTCACAACCACTGCATCACCACAGCTCGTGTCGTTAGTCCCCGTTGAAAACCCTCATGACGGGGAGGGGGCTGTGGGTCAGGATGCACATGCTGAGGTGGAGAGAGGCCCGGCGGCAGCGCAACCTCACGCCTAACTGCCACATTGTGCAGGATGGCACAGGCTCAGATGATCCTGCTAACCTTTTTCAGGTGGTAGAAGAGCCTACCACCTGATGCATGCAGGCAGCACCAACGGTCTTTTAGGAGCCCAATGGCACGCTCCACGAGGCAGCGCGCATGGGCATTGACCTGATTATACTGCTGAACACCCTGTGGATTCGGGATAGGAACTAGCAGTCACTCCCCTCAGGAAGTAGCTACTATCACCTGTAAGTCACAACGATGGGGTGAGTGTCATCCATGAATTGATGATTATAAGCAGCAGCTTTCAATGAATGTGTAGCCTACATTCACTCACCAAGTTGCCAGCCGTCACGCGCAGCGCCTGCCCCCAGTCTCGCCCCCACACTGCTGTGTGTCAGGATGAATGAATCATGTGTAGAGCCAGGCCACCGTGGCACTACATTCGTTATGTATGTCGGCGTCAGATATGATTTCAGAAATGAGTGAGTCTCTCCTCTTAGTGGCATTCACGTTCCTGTGCTGTAGTCACAAATTATTCAATCAACGCGCACTGAAGAAATTCACTTAGTGGAATTTAAGTCATTGTGTATTAAGATAATCAGGTTCACGTGCATTATGGCGGATTTCCCCACTAATGACACGGAAATCGATTATGACTCGGCAATTCTCAGGCTTGTCTTTACCGCGGAATTGAAAGCAATGGAATTGCATGAAAACGTTTCAAATGGTCTTATTTCATTAAAACAATTTAAACGACCATGAAACACAGGCATTGTTTCCAATCCCTGAGTAAAGAGAAGCACGGGAGTCATAACCGTTTTCCATGTTACTTGTGATGAGGTACAGCTTTGTGCAAGTGAAACGGAAACTTCAATGAGCAAGCATTTTAATTCCGCGTTGGAATCTCATTAAGCATTCAATGAATAATTGCGCACTACGGTTTATAAGCCTAAAAAATGCATGAGACCGACGCCGAATGCGTGACACTTGGCATCTCTGTGATTTGGGTATTAATCGTATGCACATTTTTGCGATTCACATATACGAATTCATTTACCGATGGTGCCCTAATCATGATGTAAGTGCAGTCAATTGCTCCAATTACATTAGGAAAACCGGACTTTGCTGTGGCTTTGATTGTTCTTTTAAATAGGCTATAATCCGCGCTCCTCTCTCCCTCGCGCACTGCAATTCCCTGACTCAGCAGTAGCGTTGCCAATTCCTCCTGTTCTTCATAAAGGGTGTAAATCAAGGTACGCCATGCTCAAAATCGGTGTAAATGTCTGGACTTTTCCCCGTCAGGTTTGGGTTTGATAGATCCCAAATTTGACGGAGAAAAGTGCATACGCACAAAACGGTGGAAAAAAGGTGTAAGAAAAGGTGTATCCTGATAAATGAGGCCCCGGGTCTGCCGCTGTGAGCTCCTGGCACAGATTGGCGACAGCGGCTTCGGCAGTGGTTTTGTGGGGAGTTTATCTCTGGGGGAACTCTCCAAAAAAAAAAAAAACATTAGTCACCCGGATAGACCCAAGTTGCAAATGCTTGAGCCATATATAATAAGTATACTTTCACTTTAGTACTTTGACACTGGGAACTTAGTTACTCGTTTCAAATTAAAACATTAATTTAATTAATCATTTATCTGTATTTGGCGTGTTCGAGAAGAACAACGGTGTATCTTTGTGCAGATGTGCCCGCCAGTGGATGTGGAGCTGCAAATTTATGCACGCAGTTACAATATTTTATCACTAGATGGCACAACAGGATCAGTTATTGAATATTCACAACTGGCAGTTAACTCCTGTCTCCTACGTGGGCGCGATCGCGGAAGATTGTGCGCGTTGTAGGCTATTTGAAGTATGAAGGCTGACCGGGTTATCCGTCGCATCTTGTTGTCAGAGGTTGTAGCTCAAGTAGGCGGGCACTGGATCTGAGCAGGGTTAGTTTTCAGCCAAAATACACGACAGGGAGTAGTAGTGTATTCTCCCCGTGACAAGTTACAAGTCAATTAATCTAACCATAGCCGTCCAAAGCAGTTAAATTGAGGTAAAAAATGATCCATGAAGCAAATATCCTGCATAGTTCCTCGACTTTAATAAGCAGCTATTGTAAAAAAAAAAAAAAAACAAAATAAAAAATTCAGTGATGAAGTGATTAGGCCTACCTGATTTCGGGTTTCCACTGCCAACTCCACCGCCATATTGGTTTCTTTAACTTTTTGCTCCGACAGTCTCTCCACTTCTATACACTCTCAATGGCTTCCACTGCCAGCTCTTCTGTGACGTGTGCACACAATAGCAGCATTCACGCGTATTTGTGCGTGTGTGGAAGACGTGATTACGGCGCTTCTATTTCACCTGGCAACAAGAAATACTATTTTCTGATTTTGCTGATAGGTTGCTGATTCAAGCAGAGCAGTCTGCCTTCGCCTCATCCATTCATAGATTACTAATCTCTTCTATATACAGTTTATATTACTTATGGAAGCCCAAAGTGGACAATATTCAAACGAAAATGTAATCCCACTATTGCATTATTTTTTTCCACTTATGAATGAGTTATTTGAGACAATATTAAATTGAAAATGCATTAATCCAATTATCACTTTCATTTTCATATACACATATGGGAAATGTATGACTTTATTCAAATGATACTGAAAAGCTGTTTGACATTTCATTTTGAAAGTCATGGTCTGCAATACAAGGGACAATATTCAAATGCAATAAGCAAAACAGCACCCCCAGCCTACTGCATTTACATTTACATGTCATCACGCTGTTTTAGGGTCAAGATGATTGTGAAAATGCTGTTTTCTAATCACTTGGAAGTAATACTGACATAATGATGACGACAATTGACATCTCATTTTCAAAGACTTATCCTGCAATACATGGGACAATAATCAAACGCAGTAAGGGAAACAGCGCCTCCCAATCCATTGCCTTTTCAAATACAAGTCCGCGCTCCTTTTGGGTCACAATGGAAATTAAAATGCAATCTGTCAGCATCTCATCAAGGCGGATTTTCTGCTAGGACGTCACTCATTAAGAGCGCGAACAGAAACCTTCATGTACCTCATTTGCGTACCAAGCAGTCAGCTTCTGGGTAGCGCTTGTACCCACGGAGGCTTACTGATAATGTCATGATGGCCAGGCTGCTATGTGTTGTGTGCCATCGCGTTGTAGGCTACGCTGCGCTTTGGATGAAGCCACCTCGGCAGCCAGTAAGCTCGCCAACGTTAACTAAGGAAAAGATTTGTAAATGGTCATCACATTAAATCAATATAATTAGATTTTTGCCCTAACTCTACTCACTGAGCTGGCTGTAATATGCATGAACTTATCCAAGGCTTCGCAGCAGTGTTGTGCAACTGCAACGCAAGTGTGCTTGTAGATCTCAGAGATGTTAGCTAGCTTGCAAGTGAGTCTAAAAGCAATTGCTTAGGTACAGCTAGCTAGCTATGATGCCTACTGGAGAATCTCTTCCAGCCCTGATTTGTCACTTTCAATGCCATTTCGCACACACGACCTTGTTCGCCACTGATCTGCAGCTTCTTTTCCCGAAAGAACAAACTGGCAGTTCAGCCTGAGACATGTTATTTCATAGCTAGTTAAAGCGGCATTATCTTTCCATGCGTGCTATAGTGTATTACATAACTCCAGTCCAGATAAAACGCTATCCGTCTTCCCACCCTGCTGACGCTAGTTAGGGGAAATATTTGTCATTTTTATACTTAATCGCTCTGATTCAGTTTTTCCCCTATCTACACAAGCTAGCTAGCTGACGCAAACCGTTTTGTGAAGGGTTCAGGAATACGTTTCCTATCCTGATCAAGAAATGAAAAAATCATCTTCGATTGATGCAATGCGATGCAAGAACTAGATGCCGTCGACCCACTCGAGTGTTTGTACTGTTCTGTCGGGTCAGCCGTAAGTTAATTTTCATCATTTCTGCCATGACGTTTTGCTAATTTTTCGCATTTTATTTATTGGTCATGGCAAGGGAATTATCTTTTTTGTGCTGGGTAATTCGATAGGTCCCTTACTTTCCGATAGGGACAGTTCAGATATTGGTTTTGGAAAGAATTCTGTTTTCATCCTTTATCAGTATCGACTAATATTAGTACTTTTTTGGCTTGAATTTTGGGTACACAGAGAAACATTCAAGCGTGTAAAAACGTCCATTGTACATCCAGTCAAGAAAATTTAGAGTTAAATGTCTACTGCAGCTGTAACGGCAGCAGCCTGGTTACTGATGGCACACCAGGTGGCAAGGGAATGCGCAGTATATGCATTTGCAATATTAAATATTACCCCCTTATCACGAATAAAACCCCCCAAAATATATAGGCGCCCCTTTTTAAATCGTTCTGGTAACCGTACGACTGTGAATTACTTTCACTGATCAATGATGATCAACAAATGTTGAATTTCTGCTCGATGTAGGAAAATCATGTGATAATCCAGCCGACCCTGACCCAAAGTTCCTCCAACCTTTCAGCTCATAAGGATCCGGAGACCGTCGTTGTACACACACACACACACACACACACACACACACACACACTCACACTCACACTCACACTCACACTCACACTCACACTCACACTCACACTCACACTCACACTCACACTCACACTCACACACACACACACACACACACACACACACACACACACACACACACACACACACACACACACACACACACACACACACACACACACAACCCGGTAAATAAAGTTACCATATATTGTTAAAAACTTCGTGTTCCATGTGCCCCCTTTTAAATTTGAGCCCCTGCCCTTGAAAAGGTCTCTGCACGGCACTGGTTTGGCAGTGAGTCAGTAATGGTGTGAGGTGGCATTTCTTTGGGGGGCCGCACAGCCCTCCATGTGCTTGCCAGAGGTAGCCTAACTGCCATTAGGTACGGAGAGGAGATCCTCAGACTCCTTGTGAGACCATATGCTGGTGCGGTTGGCCATGGATTCCTCCTAATGCAAGACAATGCTAGACCTCATGTGGCTGGAGTGTGTCAGCAGTTCCTGCAAGACGAAGGCATTGATGTTATGGACTGGCCCACCCGTTCCCCAGACCTGAATCAAATTGAGCACATCTGGGACATCACGTCTCGCTCCATCCACCAATGCCACATTGCACCACAGACTGTTCAGGAGTTGGCGGATGCTTTAGTCCAGGTCTGGGAGGAGATCCCTCAGGAGACCATCCGCCACCTCATCAGGAGCATGCCCAGGTGTTGTAGGGAGGTCATACAGGCATGTGGAGGCCACACACAATACTGAGCCTCATTTTGACTTGTTTAAAGGACACTACATCAAAGTTGGATCAGCCTGTAGTGTGTTTTTCCACTTTAATTTTGAGTGTGACTCCAAATCCTGACCTCCATGGGTGAATAAATTTGATTTCCATTGATAATTTTTGTGTGATTTTGTTGTCAGCATATTCAACTACGTAAAGAACAAAATATTTAATAAGAATATTTCATTCATTCAGATCTAGGATGTGTTTTTTAGTGTTCCCTTTATTTTTTTGAGCTGTGTATAAAGTGTCCTTCTCTCATATTAGTGAGGTGCACTGCAATCAACCAGCACTACGGTCTTGGAGTTCAGCAAGTGCGAACATTGCCTTGTATTTTACGTTTGGTAGCTGGGCTTTTTCCACAGCAAACATTAATGCGTGAAAGCACCATTGTTACCTTGCATTGCTGGAACCATTCACAGTCTGTAAGTAAAAACTGTAAGTTGCTGACATGGATAACAGCGAGGCTTTGTAGAAACTTGCCCGAAGTTAGCTAAGCTAGTTAAAGGTCATTGTGCAGTCCTGATTCCCAGTTTAAAGCTGTAGCTAACATACTGATAGCTTGTTCTTAGACCTCCTTCGTGCCTTAGAATTCACAATGTTTGCTGGTGGATTTCAATCACTGCACTTTGCCCCGTTTCCTTTCCGAAGTGAATTTCCGTTTCAAATAGGAAAGGGGTTGGATCTTTCAAGTTTGGAGGAATTATCACTTATGCCGCATTACTTCACATGCTGCTCATGACACAGGTGAATTCGTCACATCTCTGGCTGCAGTGATTGCTAAGTTTGAGGTGAAAGAAACTGCCGCCTTTTCATTTGTGCATCCAACCAAATCTTACGCCCAGACGGTGTATGTGAACACAGGCTTATGCCAATCTATTAAAATTAACATTGATATTAAATATAAAAATGGACAAATTATTGCACTAAGGAATTTTTGCACATATTATGCTGATCACAATAATAAAGGCTTAAGCTCATCGGTGTAGGCAACACAATGGCCCCATTTCCAGCCAGGTTGGGCCACCTTATCAAAACCAGTCCAATACATTTGCTCATTTTCTCGACCGCGCATTCATTATTTCAATCTTCCTGCCACCTTTAACAAAAGACAATGGATTGAAAACGTTGGGGATGGTGATAATGTTCGCTAAGCACAACGGCTGCAATGCGTTCATGCATTTGGCCTGCTCATATCAGCTAATCGAGACTCCATTGGTGCTTCAAGTAGAAATCACATCTTGTGCAGGGTAGGTTATATAGCTCAACGTGAAATGAACATAAACGTCAGCAGGCTGGCTACTCAGCCACGCTCGTTCACCATCTAACCTTAAAGCTGCACTTGGTAACTTTGTGGAGAGAGATGACTTCGCACAAAAATTTGAAAAAACTTTCAGATCCCTCCCTCTCCCTCTCCCCATCCACTGCACTCCAAAGACCCTCCCCCAGAAGGCTGCTGTGCACGCGAAGGCACGCGAGTTGTTATGCAAGCAACTGCAGAGAGATTTTGCACGTTCACATTATGAAAGCGGCCAAGTTGCCGAGGCTAAATGCGGCCGCATTAGCAGAGAGGGACGAACTTAACCATTGCTACTTCAGTCCCAACAGTGACTCTTGACATTTGAACGAGGGTTGCTCCCAAACTGGAAAAAGTCTGACATTTCAAACTTCAGGATATGTTACAAAACTAAATGACCTATCATTTTATCATAAATATGACAAATGGAGCGATAAAGGCAATCTTTAAATCAAAAAAGTTTACCATTTGTCTGAATTTACTCACCGCTGTGGAAAACAGTCTTGAAGGTCTCGTTCCGCGAGGAAGCCTCGATGCCTTAAGATTTTTATATGTCTGGAGAGGGGCACGAGCTGCGCATACTGACCTTGTATGACGCATCAAAGTGCGGATGGCTGTGAGTAAATCACCGTTTTACTTTCATCCAGAGTTACTTTCGCACCGGCGCTTCCCTAGTCGTACTTCCGACACCAGTGTGAAGAAGTCATCTCAATTCTCTGTAGGCCTACCTGTGCCATGTTTCAAAGGTAACGCTTGTCTCGTAATCGGATTTCTGCATTTCCTCATAATTATATATTGATAAAGGATAACAGTGTTATAAAATCTCTATGGCAGCTAATAATTTGCCATTTGTCTTTAAAAATTCTGTATACAATGAGCCTAGACTGTTACTCATCGAGGGTTTGGAGCACAAGGTGCGTAAGTGACATTTTCAGAATTTTACAGGAGAGCTAAAACAAACCATTGATTGTAATTACTTGATTAAAAACAACATATTTGAGCAACCTATACTTTAAAAAGTAACTATTATTAGAGCCATTTTTTACCATTTGAAAGAGCTCATTAAGACCTTTAAAATGATGTATTAAACTTGGTTTAGCCCAAAATGTCACTTATGCCCCTTGTGATCCAAACCCTTGTCATGAAAAAGACCGAAATTGACATTTAAAAGACAAACAAACAGTTTCAAGCATTATATCATCACTTCTAATTAAATTAATAATAAAATGGTTCCAAAGTATGGGCTCTATCAGGCGCAAGACCTGATTCTAGTTATGTAAGGCTCATTTACATTCAAAAACTTTGCCACAGAAGTGTAATATGGTCAATATAAATCCTAAATATCCCCAGCACTACGTTTTTTCTTTACTTTATCTAGAATACACGATTTTTCAGCCATTCTCAATTTTTTTTTTTTTTTGTAGTGTCTAAGGTGACATCAGGTAAATTGGGACAAATATGGGTTTACATCTTTATTTCTTTAAATATCAGAAGCCAATCAGAAGTCATGTTATTATATGGTTAGTGCAAATGTCCTTTACAAGAAACAGTCATTTTGATTGGTCTGAGAACATACGTAAGTGAGAGGAGCAAAGATTCAAAATCCCACCAGACGCAAAATTTGCAAGGTGAGCCCCCTGACATGTTGATTTTGTCTCCATGGTAATATGAATACTGCTGCCAAATCTATGAAAATATAAAACGAATTATGGTTGGATGATCATTTATCTTATGTGTGGTTTAACGTAATATCAAAATATTTTGACTGTGCACTTTTATTTTTTAAGTAAAAGTAATTTCAGTGACGATGGTATGCATCAGGTAAAAATCAGCTAAATGGGTCACTTCTCTGATATAAAATGATAAGTTTCTAAGCAACTGGGATTCATGAAATCATGTGAATTTGCATTCGTTTAGTTATACAGTCATATTGCAGATATTTTTAGTAACTTGTTTTTCGTAAAAATATTGAAAAGGAAGCTGTGAATATGCTGTATTCAGTAGCATGTAGCAGTTACATCAGTCATGAGCATGTAGCCGTTAGCATGCATCTTCCTCCTTCTAACACTCACAGCATAGGCCTCTGTCTGTGTGCTCCCAAGAGCTTAATAAAGCCATTGGCTCTCTTTGACACAAGCACATGCACACTCACTTGTATGAACACATGCGCTCGCACACGCGAACACATGCGCTCGCACACGCGAACGCACGCACACACGCACACACACACCCACCCTGGTAAATAAAGTTACCATATATTGTTAAAAACTTTGTGTTCCATGTGCCCCCTTTTAAATGTGAGCCCCTGCCCTTGAAAAGGTCTCTGCACGGCCCTACTGCCTAACCTCCACTGACTGTCCCATTTTACCCGAACATTTTTTCAGACCTTGGTATGGTGTCTCATGGTCTTTGGAGGGTTAAAGCTTGTAAAATATGATACTTGTATACATATTTTATGCACGGGAATGTAGCAACGATCCATATGAAGCTGTTCAATCATCACTTCTGACTCTTAAGAATTTGAGGTGGTTTTTCTTGTGAGTTACCAAAAAGGATCCCAAACTACTTTCCTTCATCCTAGAGATGTGGCAATTAATGTCAAGGGATTAGAATGAGGATTCGGAATTATGGTTAGGGGTTAGGTTTAGGGTTAGGGATTAGGGTCAGGGTTAGGGCAGGGCTCACGTTAGAATACCTCACTGCCATAGGATTTATTTGCGACCAAAGAGCACCTGCTCACTCTAATCCCATATGCGGATTTAAACGTTACTTAACATTTAGTAGCAGCCCAAGGCGTGATGTTTTGACTAAATTTTAAGTTTTGAGTCCTGCACAAGCGAGCGGGTCCCTGACCTGCAGTTATTTATTATTCATTTGTGTTCACGGCGCGACATTGCTTTGTTTATCAAACAAATGACGTGACGAGGTCGTGCTCATGCAGGTGGTTTCCAAAAGATTTCACGCCTGACGTAAAAATGTCTTGAGGTTAAATTATTTTGCCGCATCCCTGAGAGATTACGATATTCAAACGTATTGTGAGGGACAGCCCACCCTGTTTTTCTACCCCTTCTCGAAGCCAGTCTCTCAGTGTCCCAGTCCTGCACTCGCTCCTGAGTCTCCTCCATCTCTCTCTCTCACTCACTCGCGCTTTTCCTTTCAAACAGCTGCGTCGCTTTACACCACATGCATGTTATGAGACCGACAGCGTGACTGAGACCGACTGACGGCTGTTGACTCTCGCCTACGTAACGGAAGGCACAGGGAGAAACTCATCAGATGACCGAGAACAGGTAGGCCTATGTCCGAGACATGAAACAATGACACTGCCCTGCGTAATTTTCGCTGAATAAAATCCAGTCTTTCCGCAGTTGGCAACTGTTGTATCGCAGCGTTTCACGCACTGCGTCCAACAAATGCTGGGTGAATATGAAGGTACATTTGTGTCTTTATTATTCAATAAAAAAAAGTTGCTTCAACCAAAAAAAAAAAAAAAATTCAATCAAAAGAACCTTAAATACAATTAAAAACAACCTTTTCAATCAAAGAAAAAGTGTTTGAATACAAAAATAAATTTGAGACCCAAAAAATTGCATTTGAACAGTTTTTTTTAATTGAAGTGAGTTATTATTTGATTGAAAGCATTTTTTTTGGTCGAAGCAACTTTTTTTTTTGATTGAATAATAAAGACACAAATGTACCTTCGTAGGTGAAGTCAGGTAATTTAAGAAGTCAGATGGAATGGGATAAATTAGTTTCTCCATCTTTGTACAAATATTAAAAGCCTATCACCGAACGTTATTTCATTGTTGCTGCTAATGTCCGTGACATTAAACAATGACGCTGGGGGCGCTGCCCTGCGTAATTTTCGCTGAGTAAAATCCAATACTTTTTCCATACAATTTATTTGGGTGCTGATTACAAAAAATGGTGTCCGTTTTGCTCTAGCATGTCACATTTTCTCATTTCTTAGCATTGTCACTTCTGACAATCACTTGTGAGGTTACAAAGTCGGGTATGATCCCTTAATCTCCTGAAAAACTGCCACGATGACATGATTTCCATCTTCCTCGGCGCCAGGTGAAAAGTATTTGTTCAATTCTCGGCTGAATTTCACATGTATGAATGATTCTAAAGACATTATTTTCTGCTAAATCCTGATTTCAGGCTTAGTAATATGGCCCCTGACAGAATAAAATGCAAACATGATCGAGATGTTTTCTGCTAAATCTGTGAGTGTTTCACTACACCCAGAGAGGAAAAGAAAATTTTTTGACTTTGTGGAATAAAGCTTACTTTGCTTACTTTTGAATGTAACTTGCGACCAAGTCAAATCATGGACACCCCATAGTTTGCAACGCTTCTGTGGAGAACCTCAGGCAATGGACAAAAGGAAAGAGGAAAAGTTTGAGCTTTGATATTCCAACAGTTCGGAGGCAGCCATTGAATCATGTTGATGACTGTTATTTCTATCTGGTAAATATTTCTGGCTTTAGAGCAAAAGCATATTTTTTCTCTGCTATGTAGTTTGTAAGTTCAGTCATACATTTTGAATACTTACTTTTGTCATTGAAACCTAATCTTCTGACATTTGACCGCATTTGTTACCATTTTTATCAGTGCGTAAAAACTGACATAGATATGATAAAATTTAAAAAATCTTCATTCTTACTTTGAGAAAAAAAACTGCAATAGAAACTTTTTACTTGCATTTTTTAACTCCACATCCTCAAATTCAGCAATATGTGACCTGTTTGGGAAATCAACAAATTTTGAAAAAAAAAAAAAAATCAACATGCATGCTGGCATAATTTTATTTGTCTTAGATAACTAATTTGGGGCGAGCAAAGATTTAAAAAAAAAAAAATCACTGATCCCTGACCATGCAAGGCAAGCAATGTGGCCTGTTGATTTACTTGCTTTGCTGAGTATAACACAAAAAATGGTTCGAAGATGTTAAATTTTAATTCTGATTTATTTGATCATATTTGATTTGATTTATTTATAATCAAAATATTTTCACAATACACCTTATGGGAAAGGGTTTTAAGCGACTATCTCATTGTCACTGAATGCATGGGGTTAAATGGGACAAAAATTCTGAAATGAAACCTGTATTTTTCTCAGCACCAGGTTCCATTAAAGTATAATTGACTATGCTATTGTGTGTCTTCAAATCATATTACACACTTTTTTAAAAAGTATTAATGTTTTTCTCACATAAAATATTGAAGATGGTGTCCACAGTTCATGTTAGCCACAATAGTACCGAAATTGCCACAACTGTTCGAAACATGCAGGCGTGTGTCTGTGCATGTCACACAGATGTATACACAGAATGCACATTTGTACAACCCCAATTCCAATTAAGTTGGGACGTTGCCTAAAACATGCATAAAAGCAGAGTACAACGATTTGCAAATCTCATAAACCCATATTTTATTCATCATAAAACATGGACAACTTATCAGATGTTAAGATTGAGACATTTTATCATTTAATGAAAAATTTTAGCTCATTTCAAATTTGATAGCAGCAACATACCTCAAAAAAGTTGGGACAGGACCATATTTACCATTGTGTAGCATCCCCTCTTTTTTAACAACAGTCTGTATACATCTGGGAAGTATGAAGATCAATTACGAGAATTATGGGAGAGCAATGTTGTCCCTCTCTTGTCTGATGAAGGATTCTAGCTGCTCGACAGTCCTGGGTCTCCTTTGCCGGATTGTTTGTTTTATGATGCGCCAAATGTTTTCTATTGGTGACAGGTCTGCAGTGCAGGCAGGCCAGTTCAGCACCCGGACTCTTCTACTGCGAAGCCATGCTGTTGTGATGGAGGCAATATGTGGTTTAGCATTGTCTATGCAAGGCCTGCCCTAAAAGAGACATCGCCTGGATGGGAGCATATGTTGTTGTAAAACCTCTGTATCCTTTTCAGCATTGATAATGCCTTTCCAGATGTGTAAGCTGCACATACCATAGGTACTAATACAATCCCATACCATCAAAGATGCAGGCTTTTGAACTGAGCGCTGATAACAAGCTGGATCGTCTCTCTCCTCTTTAGTCTGCATGACACCGCATCTGTGGTTTCCAAAAAGAATGTCAAATTTTGATTTATCTGACTGCAGAACAGTTTTACATTGTGCCTCAGTCCATTTTAAATGAGCTTTGGCCCAGAGAAGACAGCGGCATTTCTGAATTGTGTTCACATCGGACTTCTTCTTTGCTTGACTCAGCTTTAACTTGCATTTGTGGATTACACCGCGAACTGTGTTCACAGACAGATTTCTGGAAGTGTTCCTGAGCCCATGTAGGGATTTCCAGGGCAGAATCAGGCCTGTTTTTTATGCAGTGCCGCCTAGTTGCAAAATGCTTCTCCAGTTATTTTTTATTTGTACCAATTACTTTTCCAGCCCCTTGTTGCCCCTGTCCCAACTTTTTTGAGATGTGTTGCTGCCATCAATTTCAAAATTAGATAATATTTTTCATGGAATAGTAAAATGTCTCACTTTCAACATCTGATATTTTGTCTACGTCCTATTGTGAATAAAATGGGGGTTTATGAGATTTTCAATTCATTGCATTCGGTTTTTATCCACGTTTTACACAATATCCCAACTTTGTTGGAATTTGGATTTGTACATGTATGCACACTTGCATGTCTCTCTCTCTCCCTCTCTTTCATGTTCCTCGAAACACACACATCCAGGAGGGGAAGGGAGGTGTAGTTTGAAAGGGGAATATAGAAATGTCGCATTTTACCATAGTAGCTGCCCATTTTACACAAACATGTCATTGTAGTGAGGTGGGGATTCTTTAGAAACTGGTCCTTCAAACACAAATTGTTTTGCATGGCAACATATTTTCTCTATAGAAATACAAAAGAGATCTGTAGAAAGTTAAAAAAATAACATTTAAGGTATTATTCTGAATCTTAGGTTTTTTTTTTTTTTTTTTTTTGCAATCTGCCAGAAAGTGTCCCGAAGTATCTGACTTCCCCCTCCAATGTGACAACAAATTGGCATAGTTTTGGTGACCGAATGGTTGTCATGTACAAAAGTACAAACTAACCAGATTGTTTCAATGTACAGACTTTTACTGATTTCTGAGATAACCTAAATTTCAAAAGAATTGGGATAGCATGTAAAATGTAAAAACAAACAAAAATAGTTAAAATTTGTACATTCCCTTTACCTTGCATTTAGTTGAGAATGGCAAATAAAACTATTTAAAGTTTTTGGCCCAATGATTCACTATTTCATTATGGCCTGATGATTTTTGCAAATATTCCCAATTTTCAAATGTGTTGCTTGAAACAGGTTCTCAAAAAAATGAGACAGGGCAATATAAAAACTGGAAAAGTTGTGGGATCCTCAGAAACAATCCTGTTTTTGAACATTGCTCAGGGAAACAGATGAATTGACGGCGGGTTGTATCGCTTTTGAGCGATGTTTCATTTTCATGGCTAAGTGAAATAGGAAAACACAACTGATTAACAAAACCAGAAAATAATCAAAAGCACTCACTCATTGTGATGTTCATTTTCATGTAGAGCCAGAATAACTCTGTCTCAGCAAGGACGTAGGACGTAGGGAAAGGGGCAGAAAGAACTAGGAGGGGTTTCCAGTCCAACTGCAAAATTTCCAATCCATGTGACAAGTTTTCACAAGGGACACAAACAATTAGAAATGTGCTGCATGTTGCTTTGATGTGAAGCTTTATTTCAAGTAAAAGAAAAATAGATGAACAAGTTTCTCTCAGAACTGCCAGGTTTAAAGGCAAACAAGCAGAGATCACATGAAATAAGCATCATGTGTTTATTGGCTGCATCAGAGGGGGGCAGTTTGTCAGTGTGGCATTAAAAATACTCATTTGAAGTGAAACTGTGTCACTCTGCTCTCTCTCAGCAAACACAGGTGCAGCCCCATGAGCTACACTGGTGCTAACTTCATCATTATACTGCAAACAACAATGAATTTAAAACCTTGTATTATTAGTACCAAGTGACAGTGAGATGGATGTTTATTACCAGGTTTACTGTAAACAGTAGAATTCTGATAGTAGTTAGATGTACATGGAGTGAGTCATGTGGGAATTACAGATATTTATAATTGTGCTACTGCGCAAATACTATGAATATCTTCGTCTGTGTGGGTGTCCGTAATAAAAGCTTGATGCTAAACTGTTCCTGGGGTGCTTCTCTAGGTCCTGCTGAAGTCCTTGAAGAACAGAGGAGCCCTGAAGACCGCCAGTGTGACCTTGGAAGTCTCACCATAGCAAGAAAGGGTAACCTGTACAGCAACTAGGTGTGTATCTGTACTTCATAAATGGAGCTGAGACTTAAATGGCCATTGTGCTCGCCCATTGGGAACATGCTGTGTGATGATGTTTACTGCAGGATGAGTAATCTTTATACACTGCAGACTCTGGATGGGTCATTAAACACATCTCATGGAGAAAATCACAATGCTGACAGGAAAGCCATAAAAATTAATTCCAATAATAGCTGTGAAATTATCCTGTAAATACAAATTAATGTTTATGAAGTCAGATACATGTATTCCTGTTACTTGAAGGGCACTACCAGAGTCCAGATGTCTGGTAAGGGCAATAGTTCACACTTCTAAATTAGATCTGTTGTGTCGCTATTAATCTTAAAATCTCTAGACTAAATGAGATAAATGTCTATTATTCTGCAGAGACAATATTTTGGAAAGTTAATATGCATCTGCCCATGATTTTGTTCCACTCCAAAATTTAATGTGGTTTTTTTGCCACCCATGCACCACCACCCCCTGAAGTTTTATTAAAACCAGGCGCACAGTTTTTCCACAATCCTACTGATGAACAGACAAAAAAAAGTTGGACAGAAAAATCAAATCCAAAAAAAAAAAAAATGAACTCATTAGTGATGTAAATACAGCAAATATTTTAAGTAATCACACACACATGCAGTTTTAGTACGCACACGTCAGTTTTATGGACACAAGTGCAGTCTAGTCCAGGCCTACATTACATCTTTAATGGTGCACCTATATAACAAAACCAGTTTTTGTCAAGCGCTAGGCTGAATTAGCGTGTGAGAAACAAGACATTAGTGCTGAAAATGTTTTTCTTTTCCTCTTGATTTAGGGGTAAAACGGACTACTCAAGATTCATCAAAACCAGAAGAGATGGAGCTCAGAACCTTCAAGGTTACCTTCTCCACCTTCTCAAACATCTCCAACTCCACTGGAGCCAATGACACTAAAGACTTGCAGTTCAAGGGCCCTTACCAGGCAGTGGAGGTGGTGATCATTGTCCTGGTTTCAGGGTTGATAAGTTTCGTAACAATTACTGGGAACATACTGGTCATGCTCGCAATCATGATCAACAGAAACCTTCAGACTATAAACAGCTACTTCCTCTTCAGCCTGGCATGTGCAGACCTGACTGTTGGGGCCTGCGTCATGAACCTGTATACAGTCTACATTGTGGTTGGCTATTGGCCATTGGGACCAGTAGTCTGTGACCTTTGGCTGCTCTTGGACTATGTGGTCTGTACTGCATCTGGTATGAACCTCGTCATCATCAGCTTTGACCGATACTTCTGCGTCACCAAGCCACTCAGTTACCCTGCTAGAAGGACCACCAAGACTGCAGGCTTGATGATTGCGGCGGCCTGGGTTATTTCCTTCATCGTGTGGGCCCCGCCCATCCTATTCTGGCGGCTTATTGTAGGTGAGAGTATTGTGCCAGAGGACCAGTGTTCCATCCAGTTCCAGTCTAATGTAACAGTTTCCTTTATCAGCGCCACTGTTCTCTTCTACCTGCCTGTTGCCATCATGATCTTTCTGTACTGGCGGATCTCCAAGACCAGCAAGAGCCGCGTGAAAACGGGTAAGCAAGTGGCAAAACAGGACAACCCAGCCAACAGCAAAGCAGGAAAATACACCACCATGCCCTGTGATGATGACGTGAAAACCCATTGCCCTGAGAGGAGCTGGAGTGGCGGAACAGGTGGTGTTGGGGAGGAGGAGTCAAGCGCGCCAGTACATCCTGAGAGAAATGAACTTGCTGAGACCCCTGCAGGTCATGAGGGAAACCCCACAGCCCACAGCCAAAATGCCACAATGCTAAAGCAGCGCCCCGAGAGAAAGGCACCGCCATCTCGTGAGAAAAAGGTTACACGCATGGTAACAATGATTCTTGTTACCTTCATAGTCACATGGACACCCTATCAAGTCATGAAGGTCATCAGCACCTTCTGTTCAATCTGCATTCCCTCCAGCATGTGGACCTTAAGCTACTGGCTCTGCTACATCAACAGCACCATCAATCCGGCCTGCTATGCTCTCTGCAACGCCACCTTCAAGAATTCCTTCAAACAACTCCTGCTCTGCCAGTACAAGGACATTCGCTTGGGCAAATAGAGAGGTGTAATTGTGTCTGTTTCTGCAGTCATCAGAAAAACATGCATGTTAGGAACACTACTACTGGTACCCCTGACCAAGGAACTGGTTTTAGAACAGGAGTTGGTCCCTGGACGCTGCTCTCTGGCTGCCCACTGCTCCTAATTATAGGATGGGTGAAACGCAGAGGACAAATTCCCCCACGGGGTTCAATAAAGTATATTTATCTGTCTGTCTGTCTGTCTACAGTCCTGCGAAAAAGTATTTTCCCCCTTCCTGATTTCTTAATTTTTGCATATTTGTCACACTGAAATGTTTCAGATCATCAAGCAAATTTCAATTTTACACAAAGATAACCTGAGTAAATAGAAAATGCAGTTTTTAAATGAAAATTTCATTTATTGAGGGAGAAAAAGCCATCGAAACCTACCTGGACCTGTGTGAAAAAGTATTCCCCCCCCCTTAAATCATTAATTAACTCTAATTCACCTCATTTTTTTCCATTCAATTTCACTGGTCACATCCAGGTCTGATTACTGCCTGACCTGTTGAATCAAGAAATCACTTCAATCAGATGGTCATCAGATGGCGTTGCGTGAGTGGCAGCAAATTGCAGCAGGTTTGTGTATCGTTGTCTACTTCAGTGCACTTTTGTACACCTGTGTGTTTATTTTTGTGTTTTTGCTTGTTTTCTCAAACCCCTATGGAATTGTGCGACTAGAAGATCCAGTTTTGTAACCTCTGCACTACTTTTCTTTTGTTATTTTTTGGACTTTTTGAGTTTGCCTTGGGAGATCCTTTCAGCCTTTGCTCTATTGTACACACACGGGACCGGCTGTTTGCCCTCAGCCACACTGGACTACCCCACACTGGGAAACCAGCGTTTCCAGCAGAGACAAGGAGGAAATGGAGAGGCTGTAGAGCTGGTCTCAAGCGCCGGGCGAGAAGACGGAGATATAAGTCATGTTTACTGGCTGTTATCATGGGAAACGTCCATGCTGTCTACAACAAGATGGATGAACTATCTGCACTAATAAGGGTGCAGCGGTTGTGTGACGAGATGAACCGAGGTTTGAGGACTCAAAGGACTGAGATTGCCAGGTGGAGAGCGGAATTCAACATTTATTGCAGGTTCCGGTGCAAAATAGTGGCAGTGCAGAAAAATATTTTCAACAATAGCCAAAAAAAAAACAATTAAACAAAAAAAAATTCAGTACATAAACCAAAACTAAACTTGGAGGGAGAAATCTATACAGTGTACTTGGCTATACTAAAATTACCGGCTCAAGGCACATACTGACTGATTCCGCTCAAAAATGGAAGAAACTCCTGGGAGCTCCTAACCCACCTGCTTTAAAGGTGTAGCCCCTCCCACCAGGCATCACCCATTGGAATACAGTTTACTAAAACAACAGTAAATAAAGTAAATACATGGCATATAGCCATGAAAATTTAAATAACATTCAAAAGCAAAACAACAACCAAAAGGAGGCATCATCAGCAACCAGACAAAAGATTAATTCATAGCGAATTCCCTGTCATTCCCCCCCTATGATAAATAATTAGGTAGTGGCTTCCATTGCTTCCCCCAGCTGAAATTCAACGTGGTGTGCCCCACTTCCTGTTTGGCAGTGGTTTTTAAACCTCTAACCCTAACGCACAAGGTAACAAACTTCTTTACCCAATTTTGGACCAGCGTTGTTCAGGTTTTTAATCAATAAAACAAGGAAGTAAATGTTTCTAAAATATTCTGTCGGTGCGGTTCTTCACGTCTATAGTCGCCTGGATTAAATAATTCACCAGAGATTTTATAACATTAACCACCGTATAAACAGGCCTTATTCTGTATGGGGCGAATCAGTATACTTGGTGCATCGGACATTTTTTTTTTTTTTTTTTTTTAAAGGTGTACCAATGTTATAAAAATATCAAGCGCTGCATCACCACATAGGTACAAGAATGGTTACATTCACACTTTTACAGATAAAGAAATGTTTGCCGGCAAAACGCAAATAGTGTGGTGTTGTGTTTACATTTTGTGTGTGCGGATAATGGAAGTCTCGTCAAGGCAGTAGTCCGAGACATTTCCCCTTCCTTGTCCTGACGCCTCATGAGGCGTTCTTAAAAGGAAGTCTGCAGCGCAGTTCCGGGCCCCTGCTTTGTAAAGGACCTCAAATTCAAATGGCTGGATTGCAAGGAACTATCTAGTGATTCTGGCATTTTTGTCCTTCGTACGCCCCTGCCATGTCAATGCTGGATCATCCGTTTCAAGGATGAATTTACGCCCCAACAAGTGATAGCTTAAGGAGTCCAATGCCCACTAGAGAGCCAGGCATTCCTTCTTCACAGTTGAGTACTTTGTCTCCTGTGGGAGCAATTTCCGGCTGATGTAAGCAACGGGCTGTTGCCCGTTGCTAGTTCTCTTTGAAGCAGCACGGCACTCAGACCATTCTCAAATGTGTCTATTTGCAGGGTGAAAGTCTTTTCAAAGTCTGGACTCTGAAGAATTGACTCTATACAAAGGGCACCTCTCAAATCTTGAAAAGCCAGATCACACTCAGGAGTCCATTCTACCTTATTGTGTTAGTCCATCTTCATTAAGGAGGTAAGGGCAGCTTCTCTGGCTGAAAAGTTTAGTTTAAAATGCCTATACCGTCCTACTAATCCTAAGAATCACCCTACCTCTTCATAGTCGGTCGCTCAGCTGCTTTAATTGCCTCCACCTTTCCAACCTGTGGTCGAATGATCCCAAGCCCCAGTACAAACCCAAGTTACTGTGTCTCCTCTTTAGCCTGGGCGCACTTATCAGGTTGCAAGGTCAGCCCCGCCCCCTTGATCCTCATCAACACCTCTTGCAGATGGTGCAAGTGTTCCTGCCAGGTGTTGCTATGGACAACAATGTCATCCAAGTAGGCAGCATCAGAACCCTCAGTCCCCCTCAGGATACAGTCCATCATCCTTTGGAATGTTGCCAGACCTCCATGTAGACCAAAGGGCAACACTGTAAACTGGAAATGTACAAAGGGCATTCTGAAAGCAGTCAGCTCCCGGCTGTCTCGCGTCAGCAGAACCTGCCAGTAACCCTTGCACAGGTCAAGGGTACTGAGGTTTCTTGCACCTCCCAGTTGCTCTACCAAGCCATCTACACAAGGTATCAGATAAGGGTCAAACTTGCTGACGCTTTTCACCTTTCTGAAGTTCAAGCAGAACCTCAGGGTGCCATCCTTTTTGAAACAAGAATGAGACAGCTACTCCACTCACTCATTTTGGGCTGAATTACCTCAAGGTCCTGCATGGTTTCCAGTAGTGATGGGAAGATGAAGCTTCATGAACCATTTTTTTTATTTTCTGTGCCCACAAAATGGCGCCCATAGTTAAAAAAATAAGGCTTATAGAATGAACTTACAAGCCTTTGTTGAACAGAGTGCACCATCTGGTGGGCACAGAAAAAGAAAATGGTTCATGAAGCTTCATCTTCCCATCACTAGTTTCCAGTTCCTTCTTCAAGACTGGCAGAAGGCATTCAGGTACCCAGTACAGTGGCTGACAAATGGGCTTGGAGTCTGTCAGAGTGATGTGGTGCTCCACGATGGTTGTTCTCCTGGGCTTATCCATGAAGAGCTGCTCTGATATATGCTGCAGGAGTTGTTCCTTCCGCTGTCCAGTAAGGTGCCCCAAATCCAATTTGTTTCCCTGCTGGCTACTGGGAAAATACTGCTCTGTGATTTCCTTTTCTTCCTCAATGGCATGGATTTCCTGTTCTTCCTCAATGGCGTGGACATACAGGGTCTGCCGTTGCATTGCAGGTGAGGAAGGGGGTGGCCTGGCATGCTATCTTTTCAGTAGGTAGACATGGAAGGTCTGCAGCGGCTGTTTGCGTGTTGGGATGTAGACCTTATAGGTTACTGGCCCCATCTTCTGCTTGACCTGGTAAGGGCCCTGCCACTTAGCCAACAGTTTATTTTCTGATGTAGGAAAAAGTGACAGGACTTCCTCACCTGGCTCAAAGCTCCACGATCTGGCCGCCTTGTCATACCAGACCTTCTGTCTGGCCTGTGGCCGCAGCAGATTCTCTTGTGCGAGAGCCGTGGTCTTCTCCAACTGCTCCCTCATCTTGAGAACATAGGACACCACATTCATCTGTCTTTGCCCTGCAATTCCTTCCCAGCTCTCCTGCAGTACATCCGGGGGTCCTCAAACATAATGGCCATAGAGGAGCTCAATGGGTGAGTATCCTGTGGATGCTTGAGGCACTTCTCTGTAAGCAAACAACAAGAACGGCAGCCACTTGTCCCAGTCCTTGCCTGCGTGAGAGACGAACTTCCGCAACATGTATTTCAGGGCATGGTTAATTCGTTCTACTAAGCCATCAGTCTGAGGGTGGTAAGGGGTGGTTTGTGTTGTAGAACCGAGAGATTACAACAACTGATGTTTTATCATGTTTATTGTACTGATACAACTGTGAACAAATGGTGAATCATACCAATGAAAACCAATTGCTGAAGTCTGTGGCTCTGTCTGGTACCAGCATAGCAAGAGACCCTCAAGATGGAGACCCAGAGATTTAAAGTGAAACGAGGTGGGCTGTTCTTTACAGTAATGACTGAACTGATTGGACACAAAAGGGAAAATGGCTGAGAAAACCAATGAATGATCAACAGAGGGGGCTTGGAGGGACATTCAAAAGATGGGACTGGATTAGTTGAGTAGCCAGGTACAGACAGGATGATGGGTAAGGAGGAGGAGAAGAGTGCCTTCTACCACATTCATATGCACGTAATAACTAGCTGCTGATAGTCCTGCTGCAAAGTTTTGCTCATAAAATTTGGACCCTGGTCTGGGAGCACCTCCTGTGGAATGCCTACATTCGATAATAAGCCAAACAAAGTACAAGTTACCTGCTTTGCTGTGACCTCTCTTAATGGCTAAGCCTCGGGATACTTGGTAGCATGGTCACAGATCACCAAAATGAACCTGTTCATTGTTTGACTCCGCTCCACTGGGCTAACAACATCCACTCCTATACGCTCAAATGGGGTGTCAATAATCGGAAGTGGAATAAGCACTGCATAGGCTGTACCTTTCCCTGCTGTAAGCTGGCACTCTGGGCAAGTTTTACAGAACTCTTTTACGTCATTAAACATTTTGGGTCTGTAAAAACATTTTGAGATTCGCATAAGAGTCTTCATGTGCACTAGGGGGTCTATTCTCCCATGCGCTTAAGTCGAAAAAAAGCGCGTAGCTACGCGCTTTTCAGCCTGCGCGTATTCTCCCCTCGACTTAAGTCTGTGCATTACGCGCCTTGAAGGCACTTACGCGCTTGGGGCGGAGCAAGGCCAAAATCGGGGTGTTTCCGGGCGTTTCTCATGCAAATAACACTTACGCGTATTTTCCCCCTGGCTTACGCGCTTTTTCTGTTAAGCGCTTTTGAGGGCTGTATTAAGGTCAAGCGCCAACATTAGGCGAAATTGAATATTGCGTTTGATGTCGGTTATAGGCCGAATTTTAACATTACTTTTATTTTATTTAACATGGTAAAGGTTGTGACATTTAATATTCGATTGTTCTTCCTTATTTTTAAACTACATTTCTCAAAGGCATGATAATTTATCAAACGAAATCATCACATGATATTACGCATCAGCCTCTTCTCCAATCAGTTAAATTACAGACGCAAAACAATTAATTAATACGAGTATACATAAGACCATCATTCTACCATGCCCTCAAAATCGAATGCCAAAATGCCAGTCCTGCATTTGCTTGCACTCTTGCGTGATTGGGAAAGAGTAAGAGGAGCGCGCCGAGCTCGAAGACGAACACGCATATATCGGCTTCGTTTGGACATCCTGGGACAAACAAATATCGAGTGCATCCAGCGCTTTCGCCCGGACCGTGCATGAGGCAATCATCTATCTTTGCCGACTTCTGGATGAACAGCTATCCAGCCGCAGCAATTATCCACAAAACATACCTGTGGTCATCAACGTCAGAACTGCGCTGTCGCTCCTGGCATCTGGGTCGTTTCAGAGAGTGGCTGGTGATGTCATACACATATCACAGGCATCTGTGTCAAGGTGTCTGACGCAGTTCGTTGGCGCTTCAAGTTCTTCTCCATGCACTTCCACTGCAGAAAGAGTGGATGCCATCCCCTCTTCCTGTGCAGTGAAATGCACAGGGATGATGGTTGCCCACCACCTGTTGCATGTACACTTCTCCAGTATGCAGAGAAGCTGGCTTTTACAGCGCCCCGCTGATCTCTCCATTTATGCATTAAATCGGGGATACTGCGCTTACATCTCCCCACCGAAGCCACATGCAGGACGATTCGCAGCTTAATTCCTCGGATCAGCCTTCATTGCTCCTTGCCATAAAACACCAACATCTGTGAAATTTAGTTTTCGGCTTTGGCTCGACGTCGCCATCATTGTCTTCCATGTTCTATTAACAAATGCGACTGCCCTATATGTTCGTGATAATCTAAAAAGTTGTGATATTCTCACGAGTGAGGGGATTGATTTTCTAATTGAGGATATCTGTATTAACTAACTCGAGTCCTAGTAATTTTTTAACCATAGGTAATACTGTGTAATTTAATGTGTGAATAAAGATATTATTAAATAGGCTACCAGATTGAGCCCTACCCTGGCAAAGACCAAAGCACTATCCATTTGTTGATCTATTTTAGCCTTTAAAGAATAGCCGACATGGGAAGAATCATTATCAGTAAATGGGATAATTGATTATAATAAAGTATCAGGCACAAGTTCAAGTGAATGTGTCGCTCAAATCAAATAGGATAATAGGCTATGGATATGGAATTCCATCATTGCTGAGGCGGTTTCGGGGCGGGGAAAGAATCCTTGTTAAAGCGTTTCCATGTCCTTTAGTTGCAAACCTGACATCGGAGTAGTTTTCAAGTGCGCAATTTCTAAACTAGATCATATAAAGTGTCTTTGATTGTCTTTGTGTGACTAGAATGTTCCCTTTGTCTTCTTCCCTGTCTTCCACGGAACAAACAGGCTGGTGTGGGAGGGGCACATTTTCAATGATCTGATTGCGCTGATTGAGAAGCGCTAAATTCTTTATTTATTATTTCATTATCGCGGCAATTGGTTTGTTTGCATAGCTTTAATGCCATGGTGGCTAGAGTAAGAAATAACAAGTGTTTGTCACTAACATATCCCCCGCCGCCGCAATTTTATGTGTCCGTACGGACGGAGCCCAATGCTATATCCCCCGCTTCGCGCTAATCGCGCGGCGGGGGATTAAAAAAAAAAAAAAAGAGATGTCTGAATTACCTCATTACGGACATACATAGGCCTACTATTACAGCGGCATATAAAACCTCGTATCTTCACAATGACAAACTTCACAGGAAAAAAAAAAAATGAAATTAAAAAAAAATAATAAATAATAATAATATAAATGGATAAATATAGTTTAAAATAGAAAATTTTTAATTTTGCATGTAAGAATAGTGGACACACGAGTTTTCGTTTCTTATCAGTTTGGAGATACGAGGTTTTATCAGCAGGTCGACGATATTCAAATTTAAAGTCTGGTTTGCGTTTTCCATGGACCACAAATGCATTTTTATGGTTAATCAGAAAATCCTTTTTCCATGTTTTCCTGATAGCCATAATCAATGAGCTTTGTACAGAGTCTGCCTCTCTTTTGGATCAGTCACACCTCTTTCATAAGGCCGCCTACATTCTGAAGTTAAGCGCTGTGGGCGTGATCGAAGCGAGTAGGGGAGAATACGCGTAACTCAAAAGCGCTTAAGTCGAAGCGCGTAAAAAAAGACTTACGCACTAATGGGAGAATAGACCCCTAGGTGACTAGACTAAGGAATAGCGTGTCCTAGTTCTAACACTTCCTTCCTACAGGACTCGGGCAGAACTAATTGTTTACCATCTTCACCCTCTCTATAGAGCAAACCATTTTCAATGATGAAACATTCCTTCTCCAGGAAATCTATACCCTTCTGTCCAGCTTGCTTGAAACAGTTGGCTAAGGTAGGGTCATTATGCTGAAGAGTAGCAAAGTCAGCAGGAAAAGTAACATTTACCCTGGCTAAGTCGGACTGTGCCCCCTGCTCAGTCTCCTCAGCAGCATGCAACAACTCTTCGCCCAGTTGCTCTCTGCGCCTTGCATACCTCTCCCCCTTGTCAGTCTAGGTTCTCCAACAATGTCCGCCCCATGGAATGTCAGAAGCTGAAGCGTATCCTGCTCATGATCAGGTGTACAACCAACCTGGCTACCCTGCCGTGCCCGAGACCTAGTAACACCAAGCAGTCTGTTGCAATAGGTCAGGTAGAATAGGCAAGTCAGTACTCAGAAGAATGGGATAAAGCAAGTCTTTAGCAAACCCCTACTTTCTTAAGGTAGACTTGTTTCTTTACCTCAGTGAATACCTCAGTGGTCGGGAGCTCAGTCCTATTCCCATGTACACAAAAGATGGAAATTTGGTCCTGCTCACACCAAGTGACTCTAGGGATGTACTTAGTCTGCACTAGAGTGCCCACATTTAACTTGAATAATTTCAACTGATTTAAAGTATCAAACTTTTATTGTGTTTATAATTTTAAATGTGGTTTTGAATTATTGTGGTTCACTTGATTCTGAGACTGAATGTATTCCATAATTTGCAAAGGATAGAAAGATAGAGTTAACTCCAGAGATAAAACAGGGATCCTAAAATAGGTGTAACCTTGGAAGGACTGGTCTAATTTGAATTAGCCTTACTAAAATAACCTAGGTGAACAAAAGGAAAAAAAGTGAAACACCTTTTTGCTTTACCATACTGACCTCTATTTGAACCTGCAGGGTATATATATTTTTTTGGGGTATTGTGAACTGTGTTTTTCATGTTTACATTGTATTAAGTAAATTGCCGGCCTTTTGTAGAAGAAGAAGCGGTCTCTGAGCCTTTAATCTTTGCTCCCCACTCCGTAGAGCCTAGAACTGGTCCAGTGGCACAGTTAGTGGTGTGATACCAGTGCTACACAAGTCAATCACACTTCTGTGAAATCTGTCTGAACTGTCCACTTAGGAAGCAACACTGATTGACAATCAATTTCACATGCTGTTGTGCAAATGGAATAGACAATGTGGAAATTATAGGCAATTAGCAAGACACCCCAAAAAAAGGAGTGGTTCTGCAGATGGTGACCACAGACCACTTCTCAGTTCCTATGCTATCTAGCTGATGTTTTGGTACTTTTGAATGCTGGCGGTGCTTTCACTCTACTGGAAGCATGACACGGACTCTACAACCCACACAAATGGCTCAGGTAGTGCAGCTCATCCAGGATGGCACATTAATGCAAGCTGTGGCAAGAGGGTTTGCTGTGTCTGTCAGCGTTGTGTCCAGAGCATGGAGGCACTACCAGGAGACAGGCCAGTACATCAGGAGACGTGGAGGAGGCCGTAGGAGGGCAACAACCCAGCAGCAGGACCGCTACCTCCGCCTTTGTGCAAGGAGGAACAGGAGGAGCACTGCCAGAGCCCTGCAAAATGACCTCCAGCAGGCCACATATGAGCATGTGTCTGCTGAAACGGTCAGAAACCGACACCATGAGGATGGTATGAGGGCCAGACGTCCACAGGTGGGGGTTGTGCTTACTGCCCAAGACCGTGCAGGATGTTTGGCATTTGCCAGAGAACACCAAGATTGGCAAATTCGCCACTGGCGCCCTGTGCTCTTCACAGATGAAAGCAGGTTCACACTGAGCACATGTGACAGACGTGACAGTCTGGAGACGCCATGGAGAACGTTCTGATGCCTGCAACATCCTCCAGCATGACTGGTTTGGCAGTGAGTCAGTAATGGTGTGGGCTGGCATTTCTTTGGGGGGGCCGCACAGCCCCCCCATGTGCTGCCAGAGGTAGCCTGACTGCCATTAGGTACTAAGATGAGATCCTCAGACCCCTAGTGAGACCATATGCTGGTGCGGTTGGCCATGGATTCCTCCTAATGCAAGACAATGCTAGACCTCATGTGGCTGGAGTGTCAGCAGTTCCTGCAAGACAAAAGCACTCATGTTATGGACTGGCCCACCCGTTCCCCAGACCTGAATCAAATTGAGCTCATCTGGGACATCATGTCTCGCTCCATCCACCAATGCTACATTGCACCACAGACTGTTCAGGAGTTGGCGGATGCTTTAGTCCAGGTCTGGGAGGAGATCCCTCAGGAGACCATCCACCACCTCATCAGGAGCATGCCCAGGCGTTGTATGGAGGTCATACAGGCACGTGGAGGCCACACACAATACTGAGTCTCATTTTGACTTGTTTTAAGGACATTACATCAAAGTTGGATCAGCCTGTAGTGTGTTTTTCCACTTTAATTTTGAGTGTGACTCCAAATCCTGACCTCCATGGGTTAATCAAAATTATCAATGGAAATCAAATTTGTGTCATTTTGTTGTCAGCATATTCAACTACGTAAAGAACAAAGTATTTAATAAGAATATTTCATTCATTCAGATCTAGGATGTGCTTTTTTAGTGTTCCCTTTATTTTTTTGAGCAGTGTATAAAGTGTCCTTCTCTCATATTAGCGAGGTGCACTGCAATCAACCAGCACTACGGTCTTGGAGTTCAGCAAGTGCGAACATTGCCTTGTATTTTCCGTTTGGTAGCTGGGCTTTTTCCACAGCTAACATTAATGCGTGAAAGCACCATTGTTACCTTGCATTGCTGGAACCATTTACAGTCTGTAAGTAAAAACTGTAAGTTGCTGACATGGATAACAGCGAGGCTTTGTAGAAATGTGCCCGAAGCTAGCTAAGCTAGTTAAAGGTCATTGTGCAGTCCTGATTCCCAGTTTAAAGCTGTAGCTAACATACTGATAGCTTGTTCTTAGACCTCCTTCGTGCCTTAGAATTCACAATGTTTGCTGGTGGATTTCGATCACTGCACTTTGCCCCGTTTCCTTTCCGCAGTGAATTTCCGTTTCAAATACTGTAGGGGTTGGATCTTTCAAGTTTGGAGGAATTATCACTTATGCCGCATTATTTCACATGCTGCTCATGACACAGGTGAATTCGTCACATCTCTGGCTGCAGTGATTGCTAAGTTCGAGGTGAAAGAAACTGCCGCCTTCTCATTTGTGCATCCAACCAAATCTTACGCCCAGACGGTGTATGTGAACACAGGCTTATGCCGATCTATTAAAATTAACATTGATATAAAATATAAAAATGGACAAATTACTGCAATTTTTGCACATATTGTGTGATCACAATAATAAAGGCTTAAGCTCATCGGTGTAGGCAACACAATGGCTCCATTTCCAGCCAGGTTGGGCCACCTTATCAAAACCAGTCCAATACATTTGCTCATTTTCTCGACCGCGCATTCATTATCTCAATGTTCCTGCCACCTTTAACAAAAGACAATGGATTGAAAACGTTGGGGACGGTGATAATGTTTGCTAAGCACAACGGCTGCACTGCGTTCATGCATTTGGCCTGCTCATGTCAGCTAATTGAGACTCCATTGGTGCTTCAAGTAGAAATCATATCTCATGCAGGGTAGGTTATATAGCTCAAAGTGAAATGAACATAAACGTCAGCAGGCTGGCTACTCAGCCGCGCTCGTTCACCATCTAACCTTAAAGCTGCACTTGGTAACTTTGTGGAGAGAGAGGACTTCGCACAAAAATTTGAAAAAAAAAAAAGCAACTTTCAGATCCCTCCCTCTCCCTCTCCACTGCACTCCTAAGACCCTCCCCCAGAAGGCTGCCGTGCACGCGAAGGCACGCGAGTTGTTATGCAAGCAACTGCAGAGAGATTTTGCACGTTCACATTATGAAAGCGGCCAAGTTGCTGGGGCTAAATGCGGCCGCATTAGCAGAGAGGGACGAACGTAACCATTGCTTCAGTCCCAACAGTGACTCTTGACATTTGAACGAGGATTGCTTCTTAACTGGAAAAAGTCTGACATTTCAAACTTCAGGATATGTTACAAAACTAAATGACCTATCATTTTATCATAAATATGACAAATGGAGCGATAAAGACAATCTTTAAATCAAAAAAGTTTACCATTTGTCTGAATTTACTCACCGCTGTGGAAAACAGTCTTGAAGGTCTCGTTCCGCGAGGAAGCCTCGACGCCTTAAGATTTTTATATGTCTGGAGAGGGGCGCGAGCTGCGCATACTGACCTTGTATGACGCATCAAAGTGCGGATGGCTGTGAGTAAATCACCGTTTTACTTTCATCCAGAGTTACTTTCGCACCGGCGCTCCCCTACTCGTACTTCCGACACCAGTGTGAAGAAGTCATCTCAATTCTCTGTAGGCCTACCTGTGCCATGTTTCAAAGGTAACGCTTGTCACGTAATCGGATTTCTGCATTTCCTCATAATTATATATTGATAAAGGACAACAGTGTTATAAAATCTCTATGGCAGCTAATAATTTGCCATTTGTCTTTAAAAATTCTGTAAACAATGAGCCTCGACCGTTACTCATCGAGGGTTTGGAGCACAAGGGTCGTAAGTGACATTTTCAGAATTTTACTGGAGAACTAAAACAAACCTTCATTGATTGTAATTACTTGATTAAAAACAACATGTTTGAGCAATCTATACTTTAAAAAGTAACTATTATTGGAGCCATTTTTTTACCATTTGAAAGAGCTCATCAAGACCTTTAAAACGATGTATTAAACTTGGTTTAGCCCAAAATGTCACTTATGCCCCTTGTGCTCCAAACCCTTGTCATGAAAAAGACCAAAATCGACATTTAAAAGACAAACAAAACAGTTCCCAGCTTTATATCATCACTGCTAAGTAGATTAATAATAAAACGGTTCCAAAGTATGGGCTCCATCAGGCACAAGACCTGATTATAGTTATGTAAGGCTCATTTACATTCAAAAACTTTGCTACAGAAGTGTAATATGGTCAATATAAATCCTAAATATCCCCAGCAATACGTTTTTTCATTACTTTATCTAGAATACACGATTTTCCAGCCATTCTCAATTTTTTTTTTTTTTTTGTTTTTTGTTTTTGCAGTGTCTAGGGTGACATCAGGTAAATTGGGACATCAGGTAAAATGGGACAAATATGGGTTTACATCTTTATCTCTTTAAATATCAGAAGCCAATCAGAAGTCATGTTATTGTATGGTTATGTCATTTACAAGAAATAGTCATTTTGATTGGTCTGAGAACATAAGTGAGAGGAGCAAAGATTCAAAATCACACCAGATGCAAATTTTGCAAGGTGAGCCCCCTGACATGTTGATTTAGTCTCCATGGTAATATGAATACTGCTGCCAAATCTATGAAAATATAAAACAAATTATGGTTGGATAATTATTTATTTTATGTGTGGTATAACGTAATATCAAAATATTTTGACTGTACACTTTTACTTTAAAGTAAAAGTAATTTAAGTGACTATGGTATGCATCAGGTAAAAATCAGCTAAAATGGGTCACTTCTCTGATATAAAATGATAAGTTTCTAAGCAACTGGGATTCATGAAATCATGTGAATTTGCTTTCTTTTTGTCATACAGTCATATTGCAGATATTTTTAGTAACTTGTTTTTAGTAAAATATTGAAAAGGAAGCTGTGAATCTGCTGTATTCAGCAGCATGTAGCAGTTACATTAGTCATGAGCATGTAGCCGTTAGCATGCATCTTCCTCCTTCTAACACTCACAGCATAGGCCTCTGTGCGTGCTCCCAAGAGCTTTCTAAAGCCATTGCATTGGCTCTCTTTGACACAAGCACATGCACACTCACTTGTTTGAACACATGCGCTCGCACGCACACACACACACACACACACACACACACACACACACACACACACACGCGCACACACCCTGGTAAATAAAGTTACCATATATTGTTAAAAACTTTGTGTTCCATGCGCCCCCTTTTAAATCTGAGCCCCTGCCCTTATCCCTAACCCTTATCCCTAACCCTTGAAAGGGTCTCTGCACGGCCCTGCTGCTAAACCACCACTGACTGTCCCATTTTACCCAAACATTTTTTCAGACCTTGGTATGGTGTCTCATGGTCTTTGGAGGGTTAAAGCTTGTAAAATATGATACTCATATACATATTTTATGCACGGGAATGTAGCATCGATCCATATGAAGCTATACAATCATCACTTCTGACTCTTAAGAATTTGAGGTGGGTTTTCTTGTGATTTACCAAAAAGGATCCAAAATTACTTTCCTTCATCCTAGAGATGTGGCAGTTAATGTCAAGGGATTAGAATGAGGATTCGGAATTATGGTTAGGGGTTAGGTTTAGGGTTAGGGTTAGGGCAGGGCTTGAAATGGTGACTGTCTTTGGCCTACCTCTCCACTTTAAAATGCATTGAAAAACTGCCGTATCCGTTGCGACTGCCTTTTTTCATGAGGGATCAAAAATGACGGACACAGTGGCGGCAGTGTACGTGATGTGAAATTGATCAATAAAATATGGCGAGAAGCTGGCTGATAAGGAATACCAGAACTCTTTCTGGGGCTTGTCTCCCAAAAGCGCTGATGTTTAATTATGCAGTTGGACCCATTGACTGTATATGTTCTAGTCCTGCTGTGGTGGGAAACAGGAATCAGGAGGATCGTAGGAGGTGTAGTTTTTTTTTTTCTCTCCACAATAGGGGGATCATCACGTTAGAATACCTCACTGCCATAGGATTTATTTGCGACAAAAGAGCACTTGCTCACTCTAATCCCATATGCGGATTTAAACGTTACTTAACATTTAGTAGCAGCCCAAGGCGTGATGTTTTGACTAAATTTTAAGTTTTGAGTCCTGCACAAGCGAGCGGGTCCCTGACCTGCAGTTATTCATTATTCATTTGTGTTCACGGCGCGACATCGCTGTTTGTCAAACAAATGACGTGACGAGGTTTTGCTCATGCAGGTGGTTTCCAAAAGGTTTCACGCCTGACGTAAAAATGTCTTGAGGTTAAATTATTTTGCCGCAATCCCTGAGAGATTACAATATTCAAGCGTATTTTGAGGGACAGCCCACCCTGTTTTTCAACCCCTTCTCTTAGCCAGTCTCTCAGTGTCCCAGTCCGGCACTCGCTGCTGAGTCTCCTCCATCTCTCTCTCTCACTCGCGCTTTTCCTTTCAAACAGCTGCGTCGCTTTACACCACATGCATGTTATGAGACCGACAGCGTGGACTGAGACCGACTGACGGCTGTTGACTCTCACCTACGTAACGGAAGGCACAGGGAGAAACTCATCAGATGACCGAGAACAGGTAATTACATCGTAAATATTCAAGGCAGATACGCCAGGCTTGTTCACTGCTTGCACATAGTAATATAGGTTTTCCCGGTCAATTTCATACTTTTGTCATTCCAATTCATGGATATGCATTCAAATTCACACTGCGCGCGAAAGTATTCGGGCTTTCTAAATCAGAATCCGAGCGATCAATTTCATTTCTGCGAGCTCTGTTTCGTTTCCAGTATTCTTTCAAATTTTGCTCCCTTGTCAAAAAATGCTCCCGTAATACAAAGCGATCGTAAAGTCTTTGTTTTCGCCTTGATATTGCAATATGAATCAATTACAGTTGTGACTTTGTTATTTGTTAACTTATTATAACATAAGCAGATATTATACCAAGTTGGACAACTTTGTTCAAAGATAGGCTATATGCCCATATGCGCCATTATCATCTGATTTCTGCATTTTCAGGAAAAGGCAGGTGTACATGCAAATATAGGCCTATGTACGCTTACAGGTCGAAATGCACACTGAAAATTCATCTACTTTTATGATTTTTGAAGATACTCAAGTTATGAGCGAGGAAACAGCCCGAGATTTTAGGTTTGCGCAAGCGCAGAACCGCGAGGTAGCATATTTTGATAGGTTGCAAAATTTGTCTGAACACCGGCAAATCAAATTGACGCATGTTAGTTCAATCTCCAAATGCAAGCATTGCATTTCCTACTTGTGCATTCAAATTGGCGCGATAATCACGATGAGCCTGTTTGGGGCGTTCACTTTCATTTTCAGGTGATCAATTTCCTACTTCTTGCACTCAATTTAGTGGAGAAGACAGAATAGATTTTTGAAGACGGGGGTCATTGGAGGGAGAAGGGGGCGAACGTTTCTCATAAAACGAGCACACATACAGAACCCACCAGCACACCCTCGCGTCAACAACTGCGGTCAAGCTATCACCAGTTCGCAAAACGACGGTCAAACTATCACCGCTAAAATTTTGATGCGCAATTACAGCGGATAGCGCGGTACTTTGGTCACGTGATACAAATGCTGTCAAAATTCGGCTTGCTGAGAGAAAAACCGAGGCTTATTCAACCAAAGAATGCGTATATTTTCTTCAGAAAAAAAAAATCGTCAACAACTTACATAATGTGGTTTGAAAATGACTTTTCTTTTTCTCTTTTCAATAAATAGATGACATTTTGCGCAGACTGAAATGCGAGCTGCTGTTAATCCAGATGACAAATAATTGCATGTAACTGTAATAATGTTTTACTTACAGCAAATAGTTAGAGAAAAGTGACACTTGATTATGATAGTAGAGGAATCCTTCTATAAGCCCACCAAATATGAAGAGATTCTGTGGTGGAAATTTTTAATAAATGGCCATCAAAGTTGATACTGTGCAATGTGTGAATGCAGAAAATTAGATAGTGGCGTCATACTTGAGGGCCTCTATTTCCTGCAAATCAAATAGTCAGAAAAAAATAACACTTGATTATGATGGTAGAGGGATCCTCCTATAAGCCCACCAAATATGAAGAGATTTTGTGGTGGAAATTTTTAATAAATGGCCTTCAAAGTTGATACTGTGCAATGTGGGATTGCAGAAAATTGGATAGGGTCGTCATACTTGCGGATCTCCATTTCCTGCAGATAAAATAGTTAGAGAAAAGTAATATTTGCATGTCATAACATATGTATCCTACTATACGCCATAGAATATCACGAGATTCTGTTGTGGAATTTTTAAATGAATGGCCATTAAAATTGATACTGTGTAATATGCCAATGCAGACAATTGGATGGGGGGGATCATGTTTGAGGGCTGTTAATTCCGGCAAATCAAAGTGTTCAAAAGGGCCTGTAGTTCCTGTGAATGAAGCAGTTTGTAAAAAGTACCTCTTGCTTACTACAGGTTGTAGTATCAACTCACTGAATATGAAAAGATTTGGTGCCAAACTTATTGAATAAATGGCATTCAAATCAGGAACTATTGTAATGTGTGAATGGAGATGACTGATTGGGGTACCATGTTTGAGAGCCTGTAATTCCTGTAAATCAAAACGTTTGTGAAAAATAACAATTCCTGATCATGCTACATTACTGAATATGAAGAGATTCTATGATGAGATTATGAAAAAAATGGGCATCAATGTCGGAACTGTTTCAGTGTGCGAAAGGAGATGATTGAATGTGGGGCCAAGTTTCAGGGTCTGTAATCCTGCAAATACAAAACTTTTAGAAAAATAAAAGTTGCTTGCTGCACTACATCCTTTGTATTATTATAAAAACCTGAATATAGAGATTCCAATGTAGAAATATGAAATAAATGGCCATTGAATTTTGTTACTCTTGCAATGTACGCATGTAGACAGTTGAAATGGGGGTGATTTTTGAGGGCCTGTAATTTCTGCAAGTCAAGAAGTTTGTGGAATATAACACCTCCTTTACATGCTTCATGTATTCTTGTACAAGCTCATTGAAAATGAAAAGATTCCATGGCGGAATTATTAAAGAAATGTCCATCAAATTAGCCACTTTGCAGTGTGAGAATGAAGACAATGGAATGGGTGACCATGAATTAAATTGAATGGATGACTGTTTTAGTACCAATAATTTGTCAAAAAGAACTTGCACAGAATATTACTTGTAATAGTTTACGTCAAGTGTCGGCCTAATGTACCGGAAATTTTTGAATCAATGTGCATCACCTGAAGTACTTTGTACTGCCTTGATTGAAAAAAAAAATGCGTTAGCTTGAACTTGCCTTACTCGGTCCTGCGGCCCACCGACATTTGATGGTTTTTGTTACAAACACATTTGTAATTGTATGTTTTCATCAAACTATTCATTTGTCTTCTTAGGTGTATTTAACCTCTTAACCTTCCCCTTCACCAGAAATATCCATGTATGCCTTGCAAAATAAAGTAACCTTGAGCATATTGTTTAATTTTCACTTATGCAAATTATTTCAAGTCATATAATCTTACAGACCGAATAAGTCAATGATAGAATTAGATATCTCCAACTTAAGTACCTGAACATAAGTGTTTTATTTATTTCAAAATTATTTTCTTGACCTAAACATAAACATGAAAGAAAAGATATTGGACTAATTTGCTTGCCAAATAAATGGTTAGTTTTTGCGACCATTTGTTCATAATTTCACCAATGAAGAACCCAACACTTCTCCGTTTTGATGTTACTTTTTAAAAATTTTATTATGCTGTTGTGCATGAATGCCATGAACAATAAAATTTTCACATGCATGCTCTAAAATTCATAAAAATACAGCATAATAAATTTTTTTTAAATAACTCGCTATACTGAATCAGAGAACTGAACGACGCGGAGCCATTCGCTGGCGAAGCGGCTGCTTGCGCTGGCCCTGGGTTATGGTGCCGTCCTGAGGGGAGGTAAGTCCCGGCTTTCCTTCCAGATTCACCAGTCCAGGCCAGCCTGCCTTCTTGTATAAGTGAAATCATATCCCTGGACAAATGTGACCGCGATGCATGTCATTGTAGTGAGGTGGGGGTTCGTTAGAAACTGGTCCTTTAAACACACAGTCTTTTGTTCGGCAACATATTTTCTTTATAGAAATATAGCAGAGATCTATAGAAAGTTCTAAAAATTACATTTAAGGTATTATTCAAATTTTTTGGCGGTTTTCTTGGCAATCTGCCAAAAAGTGTCCCAAAGTACCTGAATTCTCCCTACAATCTGATCACAAATTGGCAGAGTTTTGGTGACCAAATGGTTTCAATGTACAAACTGTTTTCTGAGATGACCTAAATTTCAAAGTAATTGGGATAGTATGTAAAGAGCTAAAACAAACAAAATGAATTCATTTGTAAATTCACTTTGCCTTGCATTTTGTTGAATGGCAAATAAAACTGTTTAAGGTTTTTGGGCTAATGATGCACTATTTCATTATGGCCTGATGATTTTTGCAAATATTGCAAATGTCCAAATCTGTTGCTTGCATGTTCTCAAAAAATGAAACAGGGCAAAATAAAAACTGGAAAATGTAGGATCATCAGAAACAATCCTGTATTTGAACATTGCTCATGAAAACAGACAGTGACGGCGGGTTGTATTGCTTTTTAGCGATGTTCCATTTTCATGGCTAAGTGAAATAGGAAAACACAACTGATGAACAAAACCAGCAAATTACCATCAAAAGCACTGACTCATTGTGATGTTCATTTTCATGGAGAGCCAGAATAACTCTGTCTCAGCAAGGACGCAGGACGTAGGGAAAGGGGCAGAAAGAACTAGGAGGGGTTTCCAGCCCAACTGAAAAATTCCAATCCATGCGACAAGTGCAAGAGACGCGTCTTTTTTCACAAGGCACACAAACAATTATGTACGTGCTGCATGTTGCTTTGATGTGAAGTTGTATTACAAGTAAAAGAAAAATAGATGAACAAGTTTCTCTCAGAACTGCCAGGTTTAAAGAAACAAGCAGAGATCACATGAAATATGCATCATGTGTTTATTGGCTGGATTAAGGCGGCGTTATACTTTGCGCATCCGCAAACGCATTTGTGCGCTCTCGGACGCGGATGTGTCCACTGCCAAATATAGTTCAACGCATTGAGCGCTCCTATACGCGGGAAGAAAAGCAACGAAAAGCTTCCGTGTTTGTTTGCTGGTGCATGCGCGGTCTGTGTTTTGATCACGCGTCCCTGTGCGCGTGGTCAGAAAATTTGAGGATACGCGGTCGACCGAGGAGAGCGATGCGCAAACTGTTTGATGACGAAAATCGCTCTAGGGCCCAACAGTTTACACGCGCAAAGTATAATTCCGGCTTAAGAAGGGGGCAGTTTGTCAGTTTGACATTAAAAATACTCATTTGAGGTGAAACTGTGTCACTCTGCACTCTCTCAGCAAACAGAGGTGCAGCCCCAAAAGCAACACTGGTGCCAATTTCATCATTATACTGCAAAAACAACAATAAATTTAAAACCAACCCTCAAATATCAGTTCCAAGTGACCGTGAGATGGATGTTCATTCCTAGTTTTAGTCTAAACAGTAGAATTTTGATGGTATTTAGATGTACATGGAGTGAGTCATGTGGGATTTACAGACGTTTTTAATTGTCACCGTGCAAATACTTATGAACATCATCTTTCGTGTGAGTGTCCGTAATAGAGCTATGGTGCTGAACTGTTCCTGGGGTGCTTCTGTAGATCCTGCTGAAAGCCCCGGAGAACAGTGGAGCCCTGCAGACCCCCATTGTGACCCTGGAAGTCTCACCATACTGAGAAAAGGTTACCTGTACAGATACTAGTTGTGTATATGCAGTCCATAAATGGAGCTGAGAGTTAAATTGACAGTATATATGCTCATTGGGAACATGCTTTGTGATTGTTTACTGCAGGCTGAGTTATCATTGAACTGCACACTCTGAATGGGTCATTAACCTAAGAATACTAACGTGTCGATGTGTAACACCATCACTAGCATTGGGTATATTTTACCCAAAATTGAAATATTAAAAAAAAAAAAAACAAGTACTACTCATAAATGTTTTAAAGTAAAACAATACATGGCTCTTTGAACTACTGTACTTCTTTTTCCCTGGACACAAAGTCTCATAAAACAAACAGAAGGCATCGTGTGGTGCCACTTCCAAAAATTGATAAAATTAATGAAAGATTAGAGAATCGGTAACAAAGAAATTCCTGTGAAAAAATACCGGAGGTTGGAACTCGTTCTTCAGTATAAGCATTCTTGGGACCTGTGAGCCTTATCTGGTGAGGGCATGGCCTCCCTGCCTTAATGTTAACTGTAGGAGAGGTAGGACAAAAAAAAGGCATTTTTGAGAGGTGAAAAAGACTGACTAGTTATACTTTTATTTTTTTTAACAGTTTGAATTACCCTGGAAATAAACACCAAGTGATGAGTCATTACCATTATTCCAAATTATGGAAGCCCATAGTAGACAATATTCAAATGAAAATTATAATCCCACTATTGCTTTATAATTTTCCACTTATGAGTCATTTCAGACAATATTAAATTGAAAATGCCTTAATCCACTCATCACTTTCATTTTCACATACACATATGGGAAATCTATGACTATATTCAAATGATAATGAAAAGCTGTTTGACATTTAATTTATCAAAGTCATGCTCCGCAATACAGTGGACAATATTCAAATGCAATAAACAAAACAGCACCCCCAGCCTATTGCATTTACATTTACATGTCATCACGCTCTTTTAGGGTCAACATGATAATGAAAATGCTGTTTTGTAATCACTTGTAAATAATAATGATGTAATAATGATGACAACATTTGACGTTTCATTTTCAAAGACTTATCCTGCAATACATGGGACAATATTCAAATGCAGTAAGGGAAACAGCGCCTCCCAGTCCATCGCATTTTCAAATATATGTCACGATGCTCTTTAATTTTCAACACGTCCCAAAAAATGCAATCTGTTAGCGTCTCATCAAGGCGAGTCTTCTGCTAGGACGTCACTGAATAGAGGCGCGAATGGAAACCATGTTCCTCATTTGCATACCAACCAATCAGACAATATTTAATTGTCACGACCCGGTAAGGGCAATAGCTGACGCTTCTAAATTAGATCTGTTGTGTCGCTATTAATCTTTATATCTCTGAACTAAATTTTGAGATCAACGTCACTTATTCTGCCGAGACAATATTTCGGAAAATTAATATGTATCTGCCCCACGATTTTATTCGACTCCAAAATTTAATGGGCTTTTTTTCTTGCCCATGCTCCACCATTCTCTGAGGTTTCATTAAAATCAGGCACACAGTTTTTTCATAATCGTACTGACAAACAGCCAAACAAAAAGATGGTCAAAAAAACAAAATCCAAAAAAATCACCTCATTAGTGGACATAAATACAACAAATAGTTGAAGTAAACACACATACATGCAGTTTTAATTCACACAAGTCAGTTTTATGGACACAAGTGCAGTCTAGTCCAGGCCTACATTACATCTTTAATGGACCACCTATATAACAAAACCAATTTTAGTCAAGGGCCAGGCTGAATGAGTTTGTGAGAAACAAGATTAGTGCTGAAGAATGTGTTTTTTTTTTTTCTCTTGATTTAGGGGTAAAACTGACATCAAGATTCAGCAAAACCAGAAGAGATGGAGCTCAGAACCTTCAAGGTTACCTTCTCCACCTTCTCAAACATCTCCAACTTCACTGGAGGCAATGACACAGATGACTTGCAGTCCAAGGGCCCTTACCAGGCAGTGGAGGTGGCGATCATTGTCCTAGTTACAGGGTTGATAAGTTTCGTAACAATTACTGGGAACATACTGGTCTTGCTTTCAATCATAATCAACAGAAACCTTCAGACTATAAACAGCTACTTCCTCTTCAGCCTGGCATGTGCAGACCTGATTGTTGGGGCCGGCGTCATGAACCTGAGTACAGTCTACATTGTGGTTGGCTATTGGCCATTGGGGCCAGTAGTCTGTGAACTTTGGCTGCTCTTGGACTATGTGGTCTGTACTGCATCTGCTATGAACCTCCTCATTATCAGCTTTGACCGTTACTTCTGCGTCACCAAGCCACTCAGTTACCTTGCTAGAAGGACCACCAAGATTGCAGGGTTGATGATTGCAGCGGCCTGGGTTATTTCCTTCATCGTGTGGGCCCCGCCCATCCTATTCTGGCAGTTTATCGTAGTTGAGCGTGTTGTGCCAGAGGACCAGTGTTCCATCCAGTTCCTGTCTGATGTAACAGTTTCCTTTATCAGCGCCACTGTTCTCTTCTACCTGCCTGTTGCCATCATGATCTTTCTGTACTGGCGGATCTCCAAGGCCAGCAAGAGCCGCATGAAAACGGGTAAACGAGAGGCAAAACAGGACAACCCATCCAGCAGCAAAGCAGGAAAACACATCACCATGCCCTGTGATGATGATTTCGTGAAAACCCATTGCCCTGAGAGGAGCTGGAGTGGCGGAACAGGTGGTGCTGGGGAGGAGTCTAGCGTGTCAGTACATCCTGAGAGAAATGAAATTGCTGAGAACCCTGCAGGTCATGAGGGAAACCCCACAGCCCACAGCCTAAATGCTACTACGCTAAAGCAGCAGCCCGAGAGGAAGACACCACCATCTCGTGAGAAAAAAGTTACACGCATGGCAGCAATGATTGTTATTGCCTACATAGTCACATGGACACCCTATCAAGTCATTAAGGTCATTAACACATTCTGTTCGACCTGTGTTCCCTCCAGCATCTGGACATTTGGTTTCTGGCTCAGCTACACGAGCAGCACCATCAATCCAATCTGCTATGCTCTCTGCAACGTCTCCTTCAAGAAGACCTTCAAACAACTCCTGTTCTGCCAGTACAAGGACATTCGCCTGGGCAAATAGTGAGGTGTGATTGTATCCGTTTCTGCAGTCATCATTTTTTGCCAGAAAAACATGCATGATAGGAACACTACTACTCGTACCCCTGACCATGGAACTGGCTTTAGAACTGGAGTTGGTCCCTGGACGCTGCTCTCTGGCTGCCTACTGCTCCTAATTATAGGATGGGTGAAATGCAGAGGACAAATTACCCCACGGGGTTCAATAAAGTATATTTATCTGTCTGTCTGTCTCTCTACAGTCTTGTGAAAAAGTATTTTCCCCCTTCCTGATTTCTTATTTTTTGCATATTTGTCACACAGAAATGTTTCAGATCATCAAACAAATTTTAATATTACACAAAGATAACCCGAGTCAATACAAAATGCAGTGTTTAAAGCCCATTATACCAGCTCAAGTCTGCAAACTTCTTTGAACATGGTGTCTGTATACTGCTATAGTATAGGAGATATTTTGTATATCATATCTGCATATTGTATATTCATACTACATGATGGCATTGGAGCGTGATATAGATCCCGAATATAACCTCTACAATATCATAAATACTAACTGCTGCTATAACACGGAGCAACAATTTAACAAAAATATCAAATATAAGTATGGAATATCGATCATTCACTTTAATAGTAGAAGTCTATATGCAAACTTCCAGAGTATAGAATAATTTTTAGGACAATTAAAACATTTTTTGATATTATTGCAGTTTCTGAAACATGGCTAAATGCATACAAGGGAGCAGATTTCAATCTACAAGGTTATGAATTTAATTATATTAATAGAGGGAGCAAAAGTGGAGGTGGTGTGGCTCTCTTTGTGGACAAAGGACTTAACTACAAAGTTATCAGCTGCATGTCTGTAATCATTGATGATGTGATGGAATGCATTACAATTGAGATATGTATGGAAAGAATGAAAAATGTCATTGTTAGCTGTATGTGCAGAAAACCAGGATCTAGCATTGAAATATTTACTGAAAATATGGAAAAGTTGTTTTCCAAAACAAAACAAAAGGTCAGCTTTATCTGTGGGGATTTTAACATAGATTTATTAAATCCCAACAAACACCAAAAGATAGATGAATTCACAGAAGCAATGTATAGCATGAGTCTATATCCTGCAATCACAAAACTTACCAGAATAACATCTCATGCTGCCACTCTGATAGACAGCATATTCACTAACAATATGGATAACAACACTGTGAGTGGATTATTAATGAAGGACATGAGTGACCAGCTGCCTGTCTATATACAAAACCGAAAACCAGTGAAGTTGGCACGTTGTGTAAATCGTAAATTAAAACAGAATACAATGATTTGCAAATCCTTTTCAACTTATATTCAATTGAATACACTGCAAAGACAAGCTACTTAATGTTCGAACAGGCTAACTTTGTAATTTTTTGCAAATATTAGCTCATTTGGAATTTGATGCCTGCAACATGTTTCAAAAAAGCTGGCACAAGTGGCAAAAAAGACTGAGTGAGTTGAGGAATGCTCATCAAACACTTATTTGGAACATCCCACAGGTGAACAGGCTAATTGGAAACAGGTGGGTGCCATGATTGGCAATAAAAGCAGCTTCCCTGAAATGCTCAGTCATTCACAAAAAAGGATGGGGCGAGGGTCACCACTTAGTGAACAAATGCGTGAGCTGATTGTCGAACAGTTAAAAAACAACATTCCTCAACGAGCTATTGCAAGAAATTTAGGGATTTCATCATCTACGGTCCGTAATATCGTCAAAAGGTTCAGAGAATCTGGAGAAATCACTGCACGTAAGCGACAAGGCCGAAAACCAACATTGAATGCCCGTGACCTTCGATCCCTCAGGCGGTACTGCATCAAAAACCGACATCAGTGTGTAAAGGACATCACCACATGGTCTCAGGAACACTTCAGAAAACCAGTGTCAGTAACTACAGTTCATCGCTACATCTGCAAGCGCAAGTTAAAACTCTACAATGCAAAGCGAAAGCCATTTATCAACAGCACCCAGAAATGCCGCCGGCTTCGCTGGGCCCAAGCTCATCTAAGATGGACTGATGCAAAGTGGAAAGGTGTTCTGTGGTCTGACGAGTCCACATTTCAAATTGTTTTTGGAAACTGTGGACGTCATGTCCTCCGGACCAAAGAGGAAAAGAACCATCCGGACTGTTATAGGCGCAAAGTTCAAAAGCCAGCATCTGTGATGGTATGGGGTGTATTAGTGCCCAAGGCATGGGCAACTTACACATATGTGAAGGCACCATTAGTGCTGAAAGGTACATACAGGTTTTGGAGCAACATATGTTGCTATCCAAGCAACGTCTTTTTCATGGACGCCCCTGCTTATTTCAGCAAGACAATGCCAAGCCACATTCTGCAAGTGTTACAACAGCATGGCTCTGTAGTAAAAGAGTGTGGGTACTAGACTGGCCTGCCTGTAGTCCAGACCTGTCTCCCATTGAAAATGTGTGGCGCATTATGAAGCGTAAAATACGGCAACGGAGACCCCGGACTGTTGAACAACTTAAGCTGTACATCAAGCAAGAATGGGAAAGAGTTCCACCTGAAAAGCTTCAAAAATGGGTCTCCTCAGTTTCCAAACGTTTACTAAGTGTCGTTAAGAGGAAAGGCAATGTAATACAAAGGTAAAAAGCCCCCTGTGCCAACTTTTTTGCAATGTGTTGCTGCCTTTAAATTCTAAGTTAATGATTATTTGCAAAAAAAAAAATAATAAAGTTTCTCAGTTTGAACATTAAACATCTCGTCTTTGCAGTGTATTCAATTGAATATAAGTTGAAAAGGATTTGCAAATCATTGTATTCTGTTTTTATCTACGATTTACATAACGTGCCAACTTCACTGGTTTTGGATTTTGTAAAATATGACTGAAATTATTAAAAGAAGGAGTCTAATGAAATCATATACAGGAGAGTGAGAACTGAAGAATCAATATCTGCATTTAGAAATGATTTGCTGAAATATAATTGGAGTGATATACACCATCTACGTGGTCATCGACTCCCCTGAAAAAAAGGGTCCAGGGGTATTTTTTGAGCTGTGACCATATTCAGAACCCTCCAAATCAATTATTTGTTGTTTCTATCAAGTTATTTTGCATTTACTCAATTATTCTTTCCTATACTACAGTAAACAAGTGAAAATTCAGGTCTTGGCCAAGTGGGGGGCTCACAGCGGCTCGTCAAAAAGTGAAAAATATAAATCCGGCACAACAAAAATCCTGTTTTGAGATGCCTATAACTTTTGATTTACACCTCCTGGCCCAATTCTGACAGCAGATTCTGAAAGAGGTGGCCAGAATTCGCCAATACCAATACCAATTTCAAAGCATGTCTCTAGTATAGAACTCAAGGTATAGGCCTCGAAAAACGGATGAAAATGAACGTTATGATTCGCGGGGCCGAAAAAGGGACGTGGCACTTTAAACTTTGAGGGGCCATAAAATCCAAACCACTTGGAGATTTGACTTGAAATTTGGAGGTTTTTCATTGCTCCTATAGATGAATATATGGTGTGGTTTTCAGCCAAATCTGAGATGGTGCCCATGAAAACTTTTTCAATATTGGTTGAGTTGGGCTGGAATGATCCATAGGGAAGGTTGCAATTGCAATGATAAAGATATCTTGGTGATTTGAGCTTGTTAAATGGGTTCAAATGGTTAGCACGGTCAAAGGCTTTGGATGCATCTATGAAGCCAATAAGCATAGTAGAACCCTGTCTTCTGTATGTCTCTATGACCTCTTTAAGAGCATAAATACATTGGTCAGTAATATGCCTAGGCTTAAATCCAACCTGATAGTCAGTGGTGGTAATATAGCCACTTACCCTTACTAGTATCAATCTTTCCAGCACTTTGGAGAGAATGCTAGCAAGTGCTATGGGTCTGTAGTTATCAGTACTACCAACTTTACCAGCCTTGTCTTTGATGACAGGGACAAGAACTACAGCCATCATGGAGTCTGGCAATGTGCCATGTGTCACCATCCCAGTAAAGCATATAGACAGCAACACTTCCAGCCTTGGACCAGCTAACTTTAAGTGTTCTGCTGTAATGTTGTCCAGTCCACTAGCTTTTTATGTCTGCAAGGTGTTCTATGGCATTAAGAACATAATTGGGGTAGAAATAAATATTTTCCTCTTCTATTATACCAGCCTGATAAGGCTCACTCATAATGCAGTTAAACAAAGCAGCATAATGCTGCCTCCAGAGGTCAGCTATGTCCCCTGCATCGGTTAATATTTTACTGGACTGCCTTTAGCTTTGGAAACAGTGCTCATTCACCCAGGCTAAATGCAACATTCTATAAGCTAAGTTTTGCTGACCATATACAATGTCACAATGTATTTTTGTCCAGTGTTGCATTAAATTTTTGACAAGATCTTGTACAGATCATGGGAGAGTCTGACCACAGCATAGTCTTCTCTAGTACATCCCAAAGATTATCAATTAGATGAAGGTTTGGATTCTGTGGTGGCTATTTGATGTGAAAAAATTATGTCTCATGCTCCCTGAATCACTCTTTTCCAATTTCGTATCGAGAAATCCTTGCATCGTCACATTGGAATATGCCGTGCCATCAGGGAAGAAAAAATAAGTTTCTGGAAAAAGGGCCAATCATTCTGTGTATTCAGATAGTCAGCTGATGTCATTTTTTGGGCATCTTGCATTACTGAATCAAGAATGGACCAACTGAAGCAACCTCAGATCGTAACACTTCCCCCACAGACTCGGATGGTAGGCTCTAAGCATGACGGTTGCATCAATTCATCCGCCTCTCATTACCCTAATGTGGAACAGGGTAAATCTGGGCTCAATCTGGACCTTTCTACATTGCTCTAGAGTCCAATCTTTATACTCCTAAGCAAACGGAAGCTTTTTTCCTGATTGGCCTCATGGATAAGTGATTTTCAAATGGCTACAGAGCTGACTAGTCCCCATGCTTGAGTTTTCTTCACATTGTTAAATAATGAAAGTGACAGCCTTTAAACATGCACAAAGCCACAAGTTCTGCTGTTGATATTTCAAAATTTGATTTCACCAAATGTTTCAGCGATCTCCAGTCACGATCATTCATGATTTTTCACACCAAATTTCTTCCTTAAATATTGGTTGCAACCAAGTGAGGATTTTCATAAAACGCTTCCATTTGCTAGATTACATGTGGTGCGTACAAAGTAGTAGATAAGATAATAGCAAATATTTCTCTATTTAGCGAGTTAGCATTTATATGCACCAAATATGATTAGATGAGCCAGCCAACTTGCTGGCCAGTTGGATTTGCCAGCTAACTAGCAAGCTAGTGCTGGTGTCTTAGCAAGCTATATGTAATGGTTGTGCTGCATGCATAATTCAGATGCATGGAGGACTGGAAGATAAGGACTGGACTCAGGTGTAAGGATGGACTTGGTTGTATTTATTATGCCTACTGCACAACAGCAGGCATAACTGTTGCAGTACAAAACAAAAGTGGAAACGAGGTTCTGTTATCAATATAAGTAATACAGACTCTGGGCTTTAGCTGCAGTAAAAATGCATTTCAAAAAGGAAAGAACCTCCTTTCCTTTTTGTTTTAACATTTAAGTGCTGCAATAGACATGAACAGCACTAACCTTAAAGAGTTTTGAGTATCTAAATGCGAATACATAGAAAAAAGTCTATATAAGACTGTCAATTCCGCACAGGCGTGGATCTACGAGACCTCACAATGAGACTGAGTGAAACTGGATCTTAAATACACACTGCTAGCACCCACTGGCAATTAGAAACAGGTACGAGGGATAATTGAATAATGGATGAAGTGCAGTAGACCGGTGAGCTGGACGGCTGGAGGCGTGGCCTTACACTGTATTTGATGCATATGGATCAATAGAATCGAGAGTCAAAAAGAAGAGGTATCAGAAAAAAAATTAACTAGCCGACAGGGCATCTGACATGATGATAGTGCAAATTCGCTCGATTCTCTAACGTCAGCATTTTTCTGCATAAAACTGAAAAAATTTGCCCAGTATTTGAGACAAAACACCTGAAGGTCTATACTAAACTTAAGTACTTGAACATTAATTAAAAATTCTGGTAACTCTGTACTGCACAAAGAAAAAGTGTCTCTCGAGTTCAATTTATTAATTAACATCAAGTATTTCCCAAGTATACTCGAGGTACACTTCTCAATGTACTACATCAATACTTCTTTGGATTAAAATTGGCTGAAGTTGAACAAATTTTATTTTGAAGTATACGTTAAGTGTCAGATTAGTATACTGTGAACACCACTACTACTTTACTTAATTCAGTATTTTTAGTTCATGAGAATATACATTGAAGTATACTTTCAGTACATTTAGAGATACACTTAATGAAAAATTATAATATAATCAATGACACTTTCAGTCCAGAGTTTTTTTTTTCCTTTTACTTTATCATGACCTTTGTACTGTTCTATACATTTAACGGACATAAATATTATGTCCAAACAAGGATAGACATCATTTTCATTAAAAAAAAAAAAAAAATTCTGCCACATATGCCATCATGGCTTTTCTGTCAGTTTGGACCAGATGGTGTAACCTTCAATGCCGTTGTGCACTGGTGAGCTGTGCAAGACCAGCACCCAGAGGTGGGCATTCCAGGGGTCAGAAAGTACGTTGTAAAAATCCGGCCTAATTTACCTCCATGGCAGCTGATTTCCCTAATTTGTTCAACTTTGGGGCTGAAGGGTTGCTGCAATTATTGGATCCCAGCAGTTGCAACAATATACTGGGAAGGACTTACTTCCTGGAGCTGGATTGTCCACCTCTACCACTAGGAGAAATCCCCAAGCTGGATTTTATCCCTGTATCTTCTAGCTGGACAGCTGTAGCTTTTCACTCTGCACTACAATACTAATAGAGGGCTGCAAAGAAATTTAATACCATACTATCATAAGTTAAAAAAATACTGAAGTTTAAAGTATGCTTTATTAAAAGAAGATGGAGACAGGTCTTGAATAAATCTAAAAACATGTGAGTTGCCCCATGGTGCAGTGAGTAAAGCTGCCGCTTTCCAGCCAGAAGATGCAGGAATTAAGTCTTTACATGTGGAGTAATCTGTCAATGCAAGTATCTGAATGAATTGCTCTCCTTTAAATAATATTTTATGCCTTGGCATATTTAAAGGACTAGCAAAGACACGATATGGTCATAAAACACTGGGCGGAAAGTTTAAATGATTATCTATCTCAGTGGCACACAGAGGCCACTGTGTGTGTGTGTGTGTGTGTGTGTGGCCGGCCACTTGGTGCTAGATTCCACCAAGCGCGTATCTGCAGCATAGCGTGAGCAACGCTATTTGGCTCCGTCTTGCAAGCGACTCTGTCGGGCCAATCAGTGCTAGACTCCGCCGGGCGCATATCTGCAGCATAACATGAGTGACGCTATTATAATATAGACATACAGGGGGAATCCCCCGGTATTATCCTCACCTGCGGATTCCCCCTGTATGTCCTCTCCTGGGGATTCCCCCTTTTGAACCCAAGCCAATTCATCCACAGGAGTCCCGAATCCCAAAAAACAGATGCCAGGAAAAGTAACGCGTAATCAGCAGCATAATGAGAGTGATGCTATTATGCTCAGTCTTGCAGGCGACTTCGTGTTACCCGTGTTACCCCAAGTTACCCATTTTTTTGAGCACAGAAAATGTGAATCCTGCTGAATGGCCAGTAAACCATGTATGACAACATTTAGCTGTGAGCACAGAAACCTTGCACAAATTTATGAGGACAACTACACAACTGATAAGACTGCCAGGTCACTTCATAGATATTTTCCGCTACTTTTTAATAAAACTACGCCAGTAACATTAGCCCTAGCATCGGAAACAAGCTAACGTTAGCTCGACTGCAACATCACAGTAACATCACATGCACTACCGAGTACTGTAACAATTACAAGACGCTGGCTATTCGAACAGCGACTGTGCTTGCAAGCGATGTTCACTCGCTTATTTGCATAGTGAAAATTAATTGATGCCAGTTAGGGCTGGGGTTAGTACCAGCTGTGCATGTGAGCAACGCCAACTCGCTTATTTGCTGAGCATTGCGGAGCAAAAATAAACCAACGAACAAAGCAGGGGTTTACCTGTCAAGCAGAAAAGTCACCAACTCTGCGTCAGTTTTTAATCCTTCCAGATCACGGAGTTCCCTCCACCTCTGAAAAGCCACTCCGATATTCACTCTTGTTTTAGCCCAGGCGTTTGTCCAATTCTTTCTTTTGTGCTTTTTTTAGTTCTGACTTCCTCTTCTTACTTGTCTTAGCCGTGTGTGCTGTTGTTGGGAACAAAGGCATTGGTATTTTTTTTCCTCGCTGATGACGGTTGTTGCGCCATTAGTTACTCTAAGCTCCTGAACACTCTCGGAGATCTGAGCTTGACTGAGCGCTGGCGTGAACTGAGGAGGAAGGGGGAGGGGCTGCCTGCAGCGCGTGCATGTGCACTGTTTGACGGCTGTTAGACACCATCCTGGCTCTAATTGGTTCTTTTTGGTTGGACCGAACGATACTTTTAAATTGCAGTAGGAGCAGTAGGTGAGTTTAAAGGAGTCTTTACTACAGAGTACTAGTTTCATGTAATACTCTCTGTACACAGTGACAGTTTTAGCAAAAATGACAAAAAGTTACTAAGACTCATCAAATGCAGCTTTGAAGTATAGTCTACTTAAAATATAACTTCATAAACTTAAAATGGGCAAAGTTATTACTGAGACATATTGAAATAGTACCCTTACAGTTACACTATGAGAATAGTTAGGAAATAAACTTTACAAAGTTTACAAAAAACATGTTCTGGAAGTAGACTTGTTTTTTTTTCACGGCATGCAAACAAAGCTAATTTCCAATCCTGAGCCACCATAATGGGGAAGCTCCCTCAAATTCATGGATTAAAATTGGTTTTGGCTGGGTGCGCCCTCTCAGACTCAATTTAGTCCAATCCAAATGGCAGCTCGTAGCACGAACTACGTTTACACAACGAATATAAAAATAGCGGATCTTACGTGACTTGGTGTGTCAAACGGAAGTTATGAAACAAGTTGAACAATTTTGGATTTATTGCAAGCTTCAGCAAGCAATGAACCTAAAATTAAATCAACGAGTTTCATAACTTTCATTGGCTACGACTAGGAGTACACAATTCCGTTTATCACATAACTGAACCATGTCATTTAGCAGAAAACAAATGTAATTTCCGAAAGTGCCTTATTGCGGCTACCAGTTCCAACACCAAATGTTCAGAAGCCGCGGTGGGCTAAGCAGGGGAAACTATATGGCCTTACGCGCATTCAAAAATCCAATGTCCACACCAGCACACCTGTTTCGTTGGTTTATTGCTCTCCATTTCATTACTTAGACCCCAATAGTCTTTCAAAAGCAAGGTTGAGCAAAAACATGTAAACGAACTTGAGTTCATGCGATGTGGTATGCGATGTGAAGCGAAGCGGTACACAAAAGATAGCCTTTCCCCATGCTCACCCCACGCCAAACTGAACTGAAACACAGGTGCCAGGTAAGACTAATTAAGGCTACCAATTGCGCTCCGCACACGCCCAGTAACACACCCATGTCCAACACAAACCAAATAAACCAATACCCATAAAGTTGACCCATTAATAGAAAGCAAAAAATAAAGAAAATATTTATGGCTCCTACGTTCCGGGCCCCTAATTATGCTTTAGACCATAATTACAAAACAACAAAATATGTAGGAGATAGAGACTATAATATTGGTTATTTGGTTTTTATCAGTGGATCTAGAACTCCTTACATTAATCTTTTAATGCATTTTTCTTTTAGGATTTGTTATTCTTTTGTTATTTTTCATCCATACAGCTCCTTAGTTTAGTGATTGGTCTCTCCACGAATCCAGTTTTTGTTTTGATGCGAACTCTGCGAACATGTCCTCTTCTGTCCGGATCAGCTTCAACAACTCTTCCAGTGAGCCATGAATTACGTGGAGCAGTTTCATCCACAATGATGACAAGGTCTCCAGGGATAAAGTTCCGTTTGACAGACTGCCACCTCTGCTGCTCCTGAAGTAGAGGTAAGTATTCCTTTAACCATCGCCTCCAGAGCTAGTCGGACATGTACTGAACATGTCCTTAACACAGACGAGCGCACACGTCTTCCTTCCGGAATACCCCTGGTGGTAATGACTGTTTGAATTCCAGCAGCAAGAGATGGTTGGGCGTCAATGCTTCTAGGTCATTCAAATCAGTTGAGGCTTTAGTAATGGGGCGGCTATTGATTATGGCTTTGACCTCACAAAAGACTGTGTGGAGGCCCTCTTCATCAAGGTTCTGTGTTAGCAAGACAGAATTCAAGGCTTTCCTCACAGACCTTATCAGCCGCTCCCATACTCCACCATGATGAGAACCCGCAGGAGGATTGAATGTCCATTTTTTCTGGAGAAGGTAGTCACTGATCTGGACGTGATTCCATCTCCCTATCACCTCTCTCAGTTCACGTTCAGCCCCAACAAAGTTCGTGCCATTATCTGACCGTAGCTCCAGCACTTGGCCTCACCTTGCCATGAAAAGTTTGAGGGCATGGACAAAAGAATCTGTGTCCAAGGATGACAGCACCGCCAGATGCACAGCTCTTATAGCCAGGCAAGTAAAGATCACCCCATACTTCTTTATAATACTTCGGCCTCGTCTGATCTCAAAAGGTCCGAAGCAGTCGACCCCTACCCTGGTGAAAGGTGGCTCATCAGGAGAAACTCCGTCATGTGGTCTGCCATGTACCGAGTTGCTGGTGCTGCATTCAGCCGATGACCGACCACACACTGTGACAGATTCTGTGACATTCTGCAGGCATGCGAGGAGTTCGTCTGGAAACCTTTGTCGTTGGCAAAAGCTGATAATTGCCTTTTCAGCCCCAGCAAACTCCTCCATTGACAGGGGTCCCTTCTCCACTGCCAGCATTTTTACGTTTTGCATCTTCTCCTGCAACCTCCTTTCCAGCGGTTCTGCTGCATCAGATGGAGAGAGCTCTTCCATCAGCTCTTTCCTCCCTTGTCGACAGTCCAACATCCACTTCCTGAACCGAAGCAGCCAGCTGTATTCAGCCGGGTCCAAGACGAGAAGTGTTCAATGAGGCGCATGACCGAGCCAGCCTGTTCTTCAGCCCTGACCGCGTTCACAGACAACTCCCTTAACCTCTGGGTCTTCTGAGGAGCGCTTCCCAGAAAGGTCAATATTTGCTGGCCACTTCACTTCAGGTTCCATGAGAAAGCTTGGGCCCAGCAACCATACTTCAGACTTCAGGAATGTGTTCACCTTAGTTCCCCTAGAGGCCAAGTCTGCAGGATTGCTAGAGGTGTTCACGTACCTCCATTGAGATGGTTCAGTTGTGGAGAGAATCTCCGCTACACGATTTGCCACGATGGTTTTGAATCGTGAGGTCTTGTTGTTGACGTACTTAAGTACTGATGTACTGTCACTCCAGAGCACGGAGTCTTGCAGAGGCACCCTTAACTCCTTTCTGCACAGCTTATCTATTCGGCTTGCCATGACTGCTGCAGTAAGCTCCATGCGTGGGATAGTAACAGGCTTTAATGGTGCCACGCGGGCCTTTCCCAATACAAAGGCACAGTGACTCTGTCCATGGATGTTCTGCTGTAACAGGTAGGTTATTGTTCCTTATCCATCCTCACTCGCATCTGCAAAATGGTGAAGCTGGGTGGATGCGACTTCTCCAAAACCAGGGGGCTTGAAACACCTGCCAACCTTAAAGTCATCCAGCTGCTGGAGCTCCTCCAACCATGTAGTCCATTCTTGAGCAGTGTCGGCTGGCAGAGTGTCATCCCAGCCCAGCTGACGTCAACACAGGTTCTGCAGGATTCTTTTAGCAACAAGCACGACTGGTGACAGGAATCCCAAGGGATCGTAAATGGAGCTAATGACAGATAAGATGCCTCTCCTTGTCAGAGGTCTGTCACGTAGCGTTATCTTAAACCTAAAGGTGACTGATTGGACGCACCATTGAACCCCCAGGGCTCTTACCACAGGTAAGTTTTCATTGTCCAAATACAGGTCTCCAGCTTCAAGAGATCTTTCATCCTGAGGTATAGCAGCAAGCACTTTGCGACTGTTGCTGATCCACTTGGTGAGCTGAAATCCTCCTTTCTTGCAGAGTGCACACAGCTCCTGATAGAGTGTTAGGGCCTCTTCTTCAGTGCCTACTGAGGCCAAACAGTCGTCAACATAAAAGTTGTGAAGGACAGTTTCAACAGTTATTTGACTGAAGAGGTTTTGATTATCTTCAGCACACTTTGAGAGCATAAGATGCACAGCTGGGAGACGAGGTGGTTCCAAACAGGTGGACAACCGTTCTATGTTGCACCAGATCTTGATCATGTTCTCCATCCGGCCACCATTTAAAGCGCAACAGATCAGAGCTTGTTCTTGGTACTCTGACCTGATGAAACATAGCTGTGATGTCTGCCATGAGAACAATTAGCTCCCTACAGAACCTGGTGATAACTCCAATCAATGAACTTGTGAGATCTGGGCCTTGAAGAAGTTGGCAGTTTAATGACGTGCCCTGGAAAGTTGCTGCACAATCAAAGAGTACTCTCTCTGCTTTCTTTTGAGGGTAGTACACCCCGTGATGTGGGAAGTACCACACCTTTGCATCACTGCAGCCTAGATCCTCTGGGGTTACTCTCTCAGCATAGCCCTTTGCTATTATGTCACTCATGAGGTCTGTATAATGAGTGTGGAACAGACGGTCTTCCATGGACCTCCTTTTGAGACTGAGGGCACGCTGCACTGCCACATTCCTGTTGTTAGGCATCTTGACATCTGTTTTCCTTAAGGGCAGGCTAATGCTGTGATGCCCAATCAATCAACTTAACTGAATCTTCAGATTTCATGAACTGGCAGTCTTCTCTAGATAGGCCTGGCTGCTCATCTTGAACACATTCAGGGAAGTCCGCCTTTGTCTGCTGCTCCCATAGATCATCAAGCGTGAGTATGGAAATCCTGCTGACCGTGGCTGCTCGATTAACACAAGTGGAGTCATCATTGCTGTCCCCCCTCAGTGGACCGTTCACAGTCCATCCCAATATGGTCTTCACTGCATAAGGACCACTATCTGCACCTCGAATGACCTCCCAAGGTTCCAAGACACGAGGGACATTGGTCCCAATGAGCAGGTCCACTTCAGAATCGATCTCCGTTAGCTTGACATCCTTCAGATGTGGACATTTAAGGTCTTCCTGCCTTGAAATGTTGCCCTGGTGGACAGGCATGCACTCTTGTGTGAAGAGCTCTGGCAGTGCACAGAAACTATCCAGTGTAGGCCTTTAGCTCAACATTATGTTCGAATGACCTCATAAACATTTGAAACTGCATGGGGTCTCCATCAAAGGTTTGCATGTCCCGCTTTGGGAGTAAAGAGTGGTGCTGCTGCTCCACTAGCATTGACGTGATTTCGTTTTGTTTTTCTCGGACTGCTGCCAGATGTTCAGACTCAGAACTTTGCATTCCAGATGTAGCTTGGTGACGCTTAACCTGAGGCTGTGGATGGGCTGAAGGCAGATAAGTAGACATGACTTGTGAATGTGGTGCCATATTTACTGTCATAGTTGGTGGTTGAGCAGGTGGTATGGCCTGTGATTGTTTCACTTTGGGCAAGCGCCCAGCAAGTGGTCTCCTGTTGCAGTGTTACATGGTTGTTGCACTGAAGACTTTGGAACGAATGTCTCAGCTTCCGCATTTAATGAACAAGGATTAACTTTTTTCCTCTCTCTTTTCAGGTGAGAATTCATCCCATTTATTTTGCTCCTGCTGACATCAGATGGACTAAAGTCAGATGCTTTGAAGACATTCAATTTGGCTGCAGATACAGCAATATCCATTTCCAGATTCAACCGTTCCTTCCTTTTCCTGAGTAATTGTTCCTCCTCCTCCAATTCATGCTTATTTTGCAAGTTTTTGACGAGCCATGAGCACAGCCATTTCTGCTTCGGCTTTAATGCGTGCTGCACGGGTAGGTGAAGTATTTGATCGTTTTGTAGTGTTGGATCTCCTTGAAGTGTTGGATTGTTTTGAAGAAACATTAGAAACGTTGTCACTTGTTTTACATCATCCATTTGTGTAGCATTCGCCATTGCATCAGGATCTCCAGCATCCTTATTGCATTCAGACAAGTGAACATCAGCTGTAGCATGTTCATTGGCAGGTGCATTCTCATGTTGCATAATCCTAGTAAGTGAGTGTTCTGCATGATCTCGGGCTACATCAGATTGACCAGTCACAGAGAGCCATTTTGTGACTTTTCCAATAAAAGACGCGTTGTGTGCATGCACATTTATGAACCAGGTGTGTTGTTTTCCTGCTCCTCCTGAGGAAGCATTGGCATGACAGTGTTATGGAGCTGGGTTGCATCTTTAAAAAGGGCATGACAATTTTCATGATGGGACTGTATGGCTTTTACATTTTGTTCATTTCGGTTTTCCATTAGGTCATTTATTATTTTAATTAAACTTTTTAGTTTGGTAATTTTTGCTTGCCTTTCCTTTTGAACACCCTCAAGTTTAAGTGCAAGTGCTTTGGCAGCTGGTTTAACTTGTCTTTTTTCTTAACCTTCATTTTGAACCAAGTTGTCTTTAGCAGACCCATTTCATTCCTCAGTACTCATTTTCATTCAAATAAATGACCATACGCTGATTACCATTGGACACTGAACACCATAACATCGGTTCAAAACAATATTCAAAAGCAACAGCAGCAAGCAATTAGACTGTCAGCAAACGCATAAGCACACAGCAGTTCATGTTAATAATTCACAGCAGCAAGAAATTGAAATGTTCACAGGGCAACACCATCAGCAAGAGAGTAATGGGCAAATGTCCATAATAATGTCCATTGCAGCAAACTATTGAAATGTTCAGCGCAACACCAGGCGAGTCTCACGTAGCCAGCTCACAGCAGTAAAACGTTCCATAGGACAACACTCACAAGACGCAATGAGCAACAATGTTCGTAATCCACAGTTAAAAGCAGGCAGTTGAAACGTTCATAAGCAACTCCACGATATTCCAATCGGTCTTATAATCCAATACGACTCAGTCAAAGAGTGTTTATACCTCAATTCCAGCGACGAGGCTATGATGATCAACGAATTAATCCAACAAGAGGAGCCTTCATATCAAAGACGCCGAGCGCAGTTCGGCTATAGTCCACCACACTGATAAGTCAATAAACTTTGCGATACCTTGATTCCAGCGACGAGGCTTGAAACGCAGCAGTAGTTACCCATTTTTTAGTGCAGGAAGCGAACTCAATCCCAGCGATGAGGCTTTGATGATCCGCTGCAGTAGCCTAGTTACCCTCGCAAGTTAGCATCTATTCAGGAAGCGGAGAATGAACTAAAGGATGCCGCCGACAGGCACGCAAAGCCGTCTTCTCCAATCGTCTCGTAGCTCGGTGGATGGAGCGACGACACCAGCAACGACGTGGCCAGCTTCTTCCAAAAGCAGTGAACACGTTGATCTCATTCAGAAAAATAGGCAACAAAGTTTGAATACTCGCTTTGTGAGCGTCTTTTGTGTACAAATATTCCAGTTCCAACACCAAATGTTCAGTAGCCGCGGTGGGCTAAGCAGGGGAAACTATATTGTCTTACGTGCATTCAAAAATCCAATGTCCACACCAGCACACCTGTTTCGTTGGTTTATTGCTCTCCATTTCAATACTTAGACCCCAATAGTCTTTCAAGTGCAAGGTTGAGCAAAAACATGTAAACAAACTTGAGTTCATGCGATGTGAAGCGAAGCGGTGCACAAAAGATAGCCTTTCCCCGTGCTCTCCCCACGCCAAACTGAACTGTAACACAGGTGCCAGGTAAAACTAATTAAGGCTACCATTTGCGCACCGCTCACGCCCAGGACCACACCCATGTCCAACAGTAGGCTAACCAATAAAAACACAAACCAAATAAATCAATACCCATAAAGTTGACCGATTAATAGAAAGCAAGAAATAAAGAAAATATTTATGGCTCCTACATGCCTTCTTGTAATTCCAATTATATACCACTGAGTGAACTCCTTCACTCTGCTACTCAGTCAGACACTGAGTAACGGAAATTTGCATTTGAAATAGTGACAGCTTGTTCACAGTCAACAGAGTAGCCAGCTAACATTTTGTTTTCGTTTTAGTTTGTTAGTTTAGCTAACAAACTAATGTTACATAATGGTAACGCATGCTGGCTGGATGACCAAGTAACATTAACTTAGTTAAGGAATTGGCACTAAGCTAGCACACTACAGTGCTAAGCTAATATGATCTAACCAAAATTACTGTAGTGGCCGTTTGTCAAGCAAACTAACTAAATTTAACTTAAATTAAACAAAGCAAACAACTTCTGGCACCCTGAGCAGGTAATGTGCCCAGGCAAGAATAAACATAGTTTCCAGGCAAAATTCTCTCTTTGAGGCTGGTTTATTGTTATTTTCCAGGTGAGCAAACAAATCCATGTATCTCTCATGCTGGTAAAAAAAAAAAAACCATGTGCCTACTACCCAGATGCATGAAGTTATCTTACCACTTCCTACCTATATCCACCCTTTCCTGTGCACACTACTACCCCCTGGTGTCTAAACTAAATGTTACAGTTAATAAACCAAAGTAAAGACTAAACACATGAAGCAAAGCAATTAACAAGACCAGGGATCCCCAATCTTTCCCAGAAAGGGCCAGTGTGGATGCAGGCTTTCATTGCAACCAAGCAATTACACACCTGATTCTACTAATCAACCCCTGGACTCTTTGTTAATAAGCTTGATTAGTAGCATCAGGTCTGTAGCTGCTTGGTTGCAATGAAAGCCTGCACCCACACCGGCCTTTTCTGGGAAAGATTGGGGACCCCTGAACTAGACAAATATCTAACAAAAGAATATTACCAAAATATAAATTCTAATGTGAGCAAAATCATCATAATCAACAAATTAATTGACAACATTAGAACCATTTAAAGCAAAACTAATGTAGCTCCAACACTTACACTTGCTATTCACTTCGGCTTAATATTAACAGCATGATGGAAAGCAAAGTTGGTTTTTTCCCCCCCAGCCAATGAAATGTTTACAATAGTGATGTACTGAGGGCAATATCAAAAATATGCCATGAGCTGGGCTAAGAGAAAAGTACTACAGTTATGTGATAAAACTTTTGACCAAGCATACCATGTTTTATGGCTGGAACGTAAATGTAATCGTGATTGCGATGCTAATTTCCATAACTGCTGTGATGGTAATTCCCAATTTGCGTTAGCATTGAGTTTACTCCGTCACTCGGCTACTCAGTTAGTCACAGACATACATGTTAAACGGGTGACTCGCTGTTGCTGCTCTGACAACGATACATTTAAATATTTTAGGCTCATAATTTATTTCATAGCACCAATAAGCTGCTTTCTATACTCAAGGCAATAAACAATAAATTATGTGAAAATGCCATGTATTTGTTAACAAAATATGCCAAGGAGGTGGCTTATTTACAATGCATATCAGAATTAATTATTGGGCTTTTTTCCAAAAAGCACAGATACAAAATTTCATTGTTTAAACTATTGACTGTTTATGATCTAACGATGTTGGGAAATTTATTCCTGGTCGAGATTTCAAGAGGATCATGGAACGTGTACTTTTTAGACAATAAAAAGGATAAGTATATTGGTGAAGAATGATAATGATTTTAATTTTAGCTGATACCATCAATAAAAATGAGATTTGTGGTTCCTCAGAAATATGATGCATAATCTAAAAATGGATGTTGGCTTTAAAACAATGGTAAGTAGGTGAAAAAAGGTGATTTTTTTTTAAGTCTGCGAGGAAAAATTAATGGGTACTTGATTGTAAATGGCCCAGCTATGTTGGGAAACCTAAAGGCCTGTTCGGGAATCAAGAGGATCGTAGGAGGTGTAGTTATTTATTTATTTTTTCCACTATGGAGGGGATTATCACGTTAGATTACCTCACTGCCATCGGATTTCCTTTGCGAGAAAAGAAGAGCACTTGCTCACTCTATTCCCATATGCGGATTTAAAGGTTACTTGACATTTTGCAGCAGCCAAAGGCGTGATGTTCTGACTAAAGTTTTTAGTTTTGAGTCCTGGACAATTGAGAGGGTCCCTGACCTGCAGTTATTTATTATTCGTTTGTGTTCACTGCGCGACATCGGTTTGGAAGTAAAACAAATGACATGACGCGGTTTTGCTCATGCAGGTGGTTTCCAAAAGATTTCACGCCTGACGCAAAAATTTCTTCAGGTTAAATTCTTTTGCGAGAATCCCTGAGAGATTACGTTTTTCATACGAACGTATTGTGAGGGACAGCCCACCCTGTTTTTCTACCCCTTCTCTTAGCCAGTCTCTCAGTGTCCCAGTCCTGCACTCGCTCCTGAGTCTCCTCCATCTCTCTCTCTCTCTCACTCGCGCTTTTTCCTTCCAGACAGCTGCGTCGCTTTACACCACATGCATGTTATTAGACCGACAGCGGGGTCTGAGACCGATTGACGTCTGTTGATTCTCGCCTACTTAACGGAGGGCACAGGGAGAACCACAGCAGATCATCGAGAACAGGTAATTACTTCGTAAAAAAAAAAAAAAAAAAAAACAAGGCAGATGCCTCACGATTGTTCACTGTGCACAAAGTAATACGCTAGTTACGTTTCATGAAAACACTGCGCGGGTCACTATGTTATCTGATATATCGCAGCATTTCTCGCACTGTGTCCAACAGATGCAGGGTGAAGTCAGGTAATTTAAGACGTCAGATAAAATGGGACAAATAGCCTAAGTTTCTCCATCTTGGACTATTGAAATATTAGAAGCCTGTCATCGAACATTATTGCATTATTTCTGCAAATGTCCGTGACACGAAACAATGACACTGCGCTGCGTAATTTTCGTAATTCTTTTCTCTGCGGTCAAGCCAGCCGACGTTCGTTTCTCCGAGGTCAAATCAGCCGACACTAAAAGTAAAGTGCCCACGTATTCTAGCTTTCGCGGTAAATGCATTGAAACGATCCTGCACGAGCTGACAGGCATGGTTGGGACATCTGTTTTTCAAAATCAGATGTTGGAAACAGTTGATGAAGAATTTGTGATATCCAGACATCTCTGATTATTGACACAGTGAAGACCATTCATTTTTACTGTGTCAGTTTGGAGAAATTTCAATTTAAAAGTCATACATCTGTACCTCGATATGGTTACATTTATGAAAGTTTGAGATACTGTAAAAACAAATTGCTCCATAATTTCTGGCAATGCCTGATGTACCTGAGTACAGGGCATCTCTGACTACTGAAATTCTGAAAATAATTCATTTTTTACAGTATCAGTTTGGAGAAATTTCAATTTAAAAGTCCTACATCTGTATCTTGATATGGCTACATTTATGAAATTTTGACATACTGTAAAAACAAAGTGCTCCATAATTTCTGGCAATGCCTGATGGATCTGATTTGTGAAATTGTGAATGATTGAGCATTTCAGGAAAGCCGCTTTTATACCCAATCGTGGCACCCACCTGTTCCCAATTAGCCCGTTCACCTGTGGGATGTTCCAAATAAGTGTTTGATGAGCATTCCTCAACTCTCTCAGTCTTTTTTGCCAGTTGTGCCAGCTTTTTTGAAACATGTTGCAGGCATCAAATTCCAAATGAGAAAATATTTGCAAAAAATTACAAAGTTTACCTGTTCGAACATTAAGTAACTTGTCTTTGCTGTGCATTCAATTGAATATATGTTGAAAATGATTTGCAAATCATTGTATTCTGTTTTTATTTACGATTTACACAACGTACCAACTTCACTGGTTTTGGGTTTTGTTCATCTGTATCTTGATATGGTTACATTTAGAAAAGTTTGAGATAATGTACAAACAAATTGCTCCATAATTTCTGTTAGCCTGATGGATCTGGGTAGAGGGCATTTCTGACTACTCACACACTGAAAATCATTGATTTTTACGGTATTAGTATGGAGATATTTCCATTCAAACTTGATCTGGTGACATTTGTGAAAGTTTGAGATACTGTAAAAACAAATTGCTCCATAATTTCTGGCAATGCCTGATGTATCTGAGTAGAGGGCATTTCTGACTACTCAGAGTACTCACGTACTGAAAATCATTCATTTTTACTGCATCAGTTTGGAGAAATTTCAATTTAAAAGTCCTACATCTGTACCTTTATATGGTTGCATTTATGAATGTTTGACATACTATAACAACAAACTACTCCATAATTTCTGGCAATGCCTGATGTATCTGAGTAGAGGGCATCTTTGACTACTCGCATACTGAAAATCATTCATTTTTACTATGCCCATTTGGGGAAATTTCAATTTAAATGTCCTACATCAATACCTTGATATGGCCTATTTTACACAATGATGTTTTTGTAGTGAGGTGTGGGTTTGTTAGATGCTGGTCCTTGAAACACAAAGTGTTTTGCGTGGCAACATTTTCTTTATAGAAATATAACAGAGATCTATAGAAAGTTCTCAAAATGACATTGAAGGTAGTATTCAAAATTTTTGGCAGTTTTCTTGGCAATCTGCAAAAAAGTGTCCCAAAGTACCTGTATTCCCTTTACAATCTGACTACAAATTGGCAGAGTTTTGGCGACCAAATGGTTGTAATGTACAAACTAACCAGATGGTTTCAATGTACAAACTGATTTCTGAGATGACCCAAATTTCAAAAGAATTGGGATAGGATGTAAAATGCGAAAACAAATAAAATGAATTAATTTGTAAATTTACCTTGCATTTATCGCTTTGCCTTGCATTTTGTTGAGGACAGCAAATAAAATGGCATAAAGTTTTTGGGCTAATGATTCAATATTTTATTGTGGCCGATGATTTTTGCGAATATTACAAATTTTCAAATGTGTTGCTTGCAACACGTTCTCAAAAAATGAAACGGGGCAATATAAAAACTGGAAAATGTGGGATCCTCAGAAACAATACTGTTTTTGAACATTGCTCATGTAAACAGACAGTGACGGTGGGTTGTATCGCTTTTTAGCGATGTTCCATTTTCATGGCTATGTGAAATAGGAAAACACAACTGATTAACGAAACCAGAAAATAATCAAAAGCACTGACTCATTGTGATGTTCATTTTCATGGAGAGCCAGAATGACTCTGTTTCAGCAAGGACGCAGGACGTAGGGAAAGGGGCAGAAAGAACTAGGAGGGGTTTCCAGCCCAACTGCGAAATTCCAATCCATGCGACAAGTGCAAGACGCATCTTTTTTCACAAAGCACACAAATAATTATGAACGTGCTGCATGTTGCTTTGATGTGAAGCTTTTACTTTCAAGTAAAAGAAAAACAGATGAACAAGTTTTCCTCAGAACTGCCAGGTTGAAAGGCAAACAAGCAGAGATCACATGAAATAAGCATCATGTGTTTATTGGCTGCATTAGAAGGGGACAGTTTGTCAGTGTGGCATTAAAAATACTCATTTGAAGTGAAACTGTCACTCTGCTCTCTCTCAGCAAACACAGGTGCAGCCCCATGAGCAACACTGGTTCTAACTTCATAATTATGCTGCAAACAACAATGAATTTAAAACCATCCTTCAAATATTAGTTCCAAGTGACAGTGAGATGCATGTTCATTCCTAGTTTTAGTCTAAACAGTAGAATTCTGATGGTATTTAGATGTACATGGAGTGTGTCATGTGGGATTTAAAGATATTTATAATTGTGTCAACGTGCAAATACTTATGAACATCTTTGCTCGTGTGAGTGTCCGTAATAGAACTTTGGTGCTAAACTATTCCTGGGGTGCTTCCCTAGGTCCTGCTGAAGTCCTTGAAGAACTGTGGAACCCTGAAGACTGCCAGTGTGACCTTGGAAGTCTCACCATACTGAGAAAAGGTTACCTGTACAGATACTAGGTGTGTATCTGCAGTCCATAAACGGAGCTGAGACTTAAATAGCCATTGTGCTCGCTCATTAGGAACATGCTGTGTGATTATGTTTACTGCTGGCTGAGTTACCTTTACACACAGCACATTCTGAATGGGGCATTACACAAAATTCAAAAAGATACTCAAAATATTTGCTCCTGCAAAGAACTGAGAGGCTAGCCATTAATTCAAATGCCCAAATGCTTGACTGTTGAATCATTTTCAAAATATAAATTAATCTTTAAGAAAGCATATAAATTCATGCACATGACTGGATGGGCATTTGGAGGGTGCAAGTAATCACTAAGAGCAATACTCCACCCTTCTAAATTAGCTCTGTTGTGTCGCGATGAATCTTTACAACTGTGGACTGAATTTTGAGATCAATGGCAGTTTTTCTGCAAAGGCAGTATGTCCTGAAGTTAATATGTATTCAGTCCGTGATTTGGTGCCAGTCAAAATTAATTGATTAATTAATTTTTTTTTTACTCTTTTTTGCCCTTACCACACCATTCCACCTAGTTTCATTAAATTTGTCAGCATGACCAAAAAATTGGCATTTTATAAGGTTGGTATTTATTATGTGTATTTCTTACGTACCAACAGAAACTGAATTTGAATCATTTATATCTGAATTTCAATTGCTAAACTTGAATCGTTGCATTGAAAAACTGAATCTGAATGGTATAATTTGAAATTGAATTTATTATTTTGGAACTGAAGTCCAAGAAACTTAGAACGGAATGTAAGATTATGAAATTTAATTTGGTTTCTCTGAAACTATATTTGATCCTCGCTGAAAATTCAACTCTATATATTTTCACATTCAGTTCTCACAATTCAAATTCAGTTCTCAAAATTCAATTTCAATTTACTGTGACAGAAATCCAGGTAGTTGAGGAAGAGCAATCGAGTGCAGATACACAGGTCTCGTCTTCTGCCAATCAGCACCTACGTTTTTGAGCACGTCATTTGTTGCCACCCGCCAGCGTAATTTTTTTTCCTCTGCATTAGTTGAGTTGATCTTAAAAAAGTGGGCGTGGTCTGCCTTATTTGGAAAATGAGGAATGCGCCTCCACACTGGAGAGTTCTGCAACCAAGAATAACAGCTTCCGTTATCTAATGTAAACAAGCCAGATATATAATTTCATAGCCATTTAAAGCTTTTGGCAACATGTTCGGCGCTGAAGATTAGTGAGGTAACCAATAAACTGTTAATATTGGTGGACTAAATTAATGGCTTGCTTACCAGAGTTGAGTCAAGTACTTTTAAAAGTACTTGAGTTCAAGTCCAAGTACTTGAAAAAGTACTTGCAAGTCCAAGTACTCAAGTGCAAGTACTGACCCAACTCTGATATACTTAAGAAACAATGTGTCATGTCATTCTAGTGAATGTGGTGAATTATTTTTCAGTTCAGTGTCAAAGAGGAAATCAGATTATATAGGTCTATGTATATTCTGCGTAAATGAATGATCTGTTCCACAATTATTACTAGACAGAGTTGGGTTGGTACTTGTACTTGAATCCTAATTCATAGTTGTCCAACTCTGTCAATGTGCAAACATGCAGTTGTATCGACGGAGATGTGGACCTTTCAGAATTCTCCGTTGCTTTACCCCTTAAGCCCTACGCCTCAGTACCAGGGGCCGGTGCTTACGCACAATAAATACAGCATGTTTCCAAATCGCAACATTGTCATGCAGAATATCCACATTTCACGAAGAAACTAGGCAAAAAGCCTCCTGTAGACCATTTTTACCTCAACCGAACATAATTCAAGCATCAAGCGAGTAAAGAACTATGCAGCAAAACATAGGATAAAATCATATCAGTGCTAAATCGATAGAATTTCTCCTAAATTTGTGCTATGCATAAAAACGATACCTCAAATGAAAGAGGAAAGTCCACAGAATCCAACAATGTATGCCTTGTCATTTTAAATCGACACCTCACTCAAAGAGCAGCAGATATACACTTTACAGTCTACAGAGATGAGCAAAGAAATTTCTTACCTTTGATATTTTGTAAAAAAAAAAAAAAAAAGACATTTGACGGTATATCCACACTTGCTATTGTTAGCTCAATGTGTCCGTGTTATTACCAAACTCGATCTGCGAGTCTGAAAGCATGTTTTTCTTCTCAGCATTGCTTCAAAGATCTCAGTTCCTCAGCATTCAGCTTGCTTGCAATGTATTTTCCTCTCTTTGATCGGCTTCTGATGCTGTCAGTAAAACTTTGCCGCTGGCCATTTGATTTTATGGCTTTTGACGATTCCAACGTGCTCTAAAGCACCTTTATCGGAAAAAGCTAGACTGAGCCATAGTCTTGCGTTCTCAGTGCGTCAAACCGAGTCCATGGGCCATTCGAATGTACTTAAATAGCGCGAGAATATAAACACTTAACAGGTTTGTTTGTGGAATTTTTGGTATAATTATCCGTTAAATATTCAACCGTCCTTTTCAAAGTCGTTTTCAGATAGAAATGCGCGAATACTGAAGGCACGATGAAGATGACAGACTGCAATGCAGGGGAACAAGGTTTGATTCTAGGTCTGCATGCTGTTTCGCTGGCAATGATAGCATTTTCTCACGTATAAATAATTGTTGGGGTTTTTGTTCTTTATACTTTTTTCCATTTTTTTACCTTTCTGTTTTATTCATAATCTTATTAATTTGTTTTCTTTTTTAAATAAATCTGCTCCAGTGGAGCCAAACTTCATTTTCTTTGTATTTATTGTGTTTGAATAGGATGGTATAGGCAATAGGACTAGCAGAAATAATAATTTAAAAAATATTTCTAAATTCAAAAAATTAAAAAACTGGCTGTATTTGGGTGGAATGTTTGCCTGTAGTGACATATAAGTGAAATTAGATGAGTTTTACAGTTTAATATCTGAGAAATCTGATTTGGCACACAAGGTACCTGAATTGCCAATTTGGAGAAGCCACTGAAACTTTCCACTCTAATTGTGTTCTAATATACTTGATTGGAATAAACTTTGGTGTAGATAATGGTGAGATTCTGTGCTGTAAATTCTTAGAGGTTTTAGATTGCAACTAATTAAGTTTACTAGAGATTGAAGTAAAACTTTGTTTGGTGCAAAATAAGGTCTTTGATTTATACTGTGTTCCATCTTCTCTTCAGTTCCAAACTAATAAATTCTATTTCAAATTATACTTTTCAGATTCAGTTTTTCAATGCAATGATTCAAGTTTAGCAATTGAAATTCAAATATAAATGATTCAAATTCAGTTTCTGGTGCCACATATTTCAGCCCATAATTTCTGTTCCGTATTTTGCTTCATTTTGTTTTTCAATGTTGTGTATTTTGTTTTTATTTTTGTGTTATAGACGTGTGTTGCTGCCTTCCTTGGCCAGGTCTCTATTGTGAAAGAAATCCTTGATTTCTAATTAACCAGGGCTTATTTCCTGGTTAAATAAAGGTTAATAAAAAAATTGTACAATCAGGCCCACACTTTTTCCATAATCCTCCTGACAAACATACAAAAAGTTGGACAAAGAAACTAAACCAAAAAAATGACATCATTCCTGGAAGTAGATATAACAGATTAGTAAAGTACATGCATCCATTTTGATTTCTAAACAGCAATCTCCAATTCCCTGAGCCAGTTTGATGGACACAAGTGCGATCTAGTCCAAGTCTGATTGCATTTTTAATGGAGTTCCTATATAACAAAACCAGTTTTAGTTTGGGGCCAAGCTGAATTAGTTTGAGAGAAAGAAGCCATTATAGTGCTGAAAAATGTTTTTCCTTGATCTTGATTTAGGGGCAAAAACTGAGAACACGAGATTCAGCAAAAGCAGAAAAGATGGAGCTCGCAAACAAAAAGCTTATCCTCTCCACCTTCTCAAACATCTCCAACTCCACCGGAGGCGATGAGACAGGTGCCCTGCAGTCCGAGGGCCCTTTCCAGACAGCGGAGGTGGTGACTATTGTCTTGGTTTCAGGGATCGTAAGTTTTATTACAATTACTGGAAACATACTGGTCTTGCTTGCGATCATAATCAACAGAAACCTCCAGACAATTAACAACTACTTCATCTTCAGCCTGGCATGTTCAGACCTGATTATTGGGCTCAGCTCCATGAGCCTGTTCACAGTCGACATTGTCTATGGCTATTGGCCGTTGGGGCGAGTCGTCTGTGAATTATGGCTGATCCTGGACTATGGGGTCTGTGTTGCATCTGTTATAAACCTCGTCATCATCAGCTTTGACCGTTACTTCTGCGTCACCATGCCACTCAGTTACCCTGCTAGAAGGACCACCAAGATTGCAGTCTTGATGATTTCAGCCGCCTGGTTCTTTTCCTTCATCATCTGGGCCCCGCCCGTCCTATGCGCAGAGTTAATCGTGGGTGAGAGTATTGTGGCAAATGGCCAGTGTACCCTCCGGTTCCTGTATGATGTATCAATCACCTTTATCACCTCCGCTGCCTTCTTCTACCTGCCTGTTGCCATCATGGCCTTTCTGTACTGGCGGATCTCCAAGGCCAGCAAGAGTCGCATGAAAACGGGTAAGCAAGAGCCAAAACAGGACAACCCATCCAGCAGCGAAGCAGGAAAACACACCTCCATGCCCTGTGATGATGATTATGTGAAAACCCATTGCCCTGAGAAGAGCCAGAATAGAGGAACAGGTGGGGCTGGGGAGGAGGAGTCAAGCGCGCCAGTACATCCTGAGAGAAATGAAATAGCTGAGACCCCTGCAGGTCATGAGGGAAACCCCACAGCCCACAGCCTAAATGCCACAATGCTAAAGCAGCAGCCCGAGAGGAAGGCACCGCCATCTCGTGAGAAAAAGGTTACACGCATGGTAACAGTGATCCTTATTGCCTTCATAGTCACATGGTCACCATATCAAATCATGAAGGTCGTTGACACGATCTGTTCTTCCTGTGTTACCGCCAATATATGGAGATTAGGCGCCTGGCTCAGCTACTTAAACAGCACCATCAATCCAGCCTGCTATTCTCTCTGCAACGTCTCCTTCAAGAAGACCTTCAAACAACTCCTGCTCTGCCAGTACAAGGACATTCGCTTGCGCAAATAGTGAGCTTTGATTGTATCGGTTTCTGCAGTCATCATTTCTTGCCTGAAAAACATGCATGATAGGAACACCCTACTGGTAACCCTGACCAAAGAACTGGCTTTAGAACTGGAGTTGGTCCCTGGACGCTGCTCTCTGGCTGCCCACTGCTCCTAATTATGGAATGGGTGAAATGCAGAGGACAAATTACCCCACAGGGTTCAATAAAGTATATCGATCTGTCTCTGTCTGTCTATCTCCAGTGCTGTGAAAAAGTATTTGCCCCCTTCATGATTTCCAACAAACCCATTTCTGAAATAGTTGGGACGAATTGTGAATAAAATCAAAATGCAATGACTTTCAGATCACATGAGCCAATTTTATTTACAATAGAACATAGATAACATCTCAAATGTTGAAACTGAGAAATTTAACATTTTTATCCACAAAATGAGCTTATTTCAAATTTTATGGCTGCAACAGGTCTCAAAAAAGTTAGGACACAGGCAAAAAAAGGGCTGAAAAAGCAATTTATATATTAGAGAATCAGCTGAAAGAACATTTAGCAAGTAATTAAGTTAACTGGCATCAGATGTCTAACATGATTGGCTACAAAAGGGATGTCTTAGAGAGGCTGAGTCTCTCAGAAGTAAAGATGGCCAGAGGGTCTCCAACCTTTGAAAGCTTGTGTAAAAAAATTGTGGAATACTTTAAAAATAATGTTCCTCAACATCAAATTGCAAAGGCTTTGAAGGTCTCATCATCAACAATGCATGATTCCCCTCGGGCTGATGACGAAGGTCATCCAGGACTCATGAAGCTAGAGTGTGCTACCCTGCTAGCTGCTATTTTGGACTTATTGCTGGGAAATGAGAGACAATGTTGCTCAAAGCCAGTTTTTTGTTTGTCCTCCTCATGGGCTGTTTGGTCAGGACTCATTACGTCTCAACCATATTCCTGCATTGTCGGGTCTTTTTCGATCGCTCTTGCCATTGTTACCATGCAGCCTCGTGCGCTTCTGCTTTGCCGTTGGGTTCTGCATTGTAACCCCAGCCTTTAACTCCTACCATTGAAGCTATGGACTCAACACATTTGCTCAGCCTTATTGCTCTAAAAAACAACTTTACTGTTTCTTCTAGTTGCACTTGTGTCTTTGTATTAGAGCTGCATGCTAAGAGAGAAACTTTCATTAAACTGCTAAGGTGTGATATAGCTAAAAAGAAATTGTTGATTGTTTTTATAACTACTTATGTCCGGTAACTTGCTGCCTAATCCTGATCCTGAGCTGCAATGTATTTCAACCCGAGCTGACTTTAAACATCTGTCTGACTAAAAGCTGCAGTTGGTAAGTTTTAAAAAAGTAACTTTTTATCATTTTTGCTAAAACTGTCACTGTGTACAGACAGTATTACATAAAACTAGTACTCTGTACTTAAAAAAAGGCTCCTTTAAACCCACCTAATGCTCCTACTGCAATTTAAAAGAATTGTTCGGACCGACCAAAAAGAACCAATTAGAGCCAGGATGGTGTCTGACAGCCGTCAAACAGTGCACATGCACGCGCTGCAGACAGCCCCTCCCCCTTCCTCCTCAGTTCACACCAGTGCTGAGTCAAGCTCAAATCCCCCAGAGCGGGTTCAGGAGCTTAGAGCCATCAGCAAGGAAAAAAATATCGATACCTCCATTACCGGCAACAGCACACATGGCTAAGACAAGTAAAAAAGGAAGCCAGAAGGGAAAAAAAGCACAAAAGAAAGAATTTAACAAAACCCAGGATAAAACCAGAGTGAACGTTGGAGTGGCTTTTTTTTGTATCCTCTGTGCCATCTTTTTCATGTGCAATATGGTCCTTGGTCCCACCCCACAGGGTGTATACGATTGTGAATCAAACTTGACCCACACAGTAATCATGAGACGTCTGCCCGACGTGCAGACCATGTCGGCAATTTGTAAGAGTCACATTCACAAGTTTTTTATCGCTGTTTAACTTAATGAACATCCCTATAGTCCCATCCATACATAATAAAGAACCCACCACATATGTACATATGTACTCTTGAAAATAAAAAACATGAGCTGCCGGATAGCTCACTCGGTTAAGGCACTGTGTTGAAGTGACTATCACGTCGCGGATTCGAGCCCCGGTCGTACCAACCGGCAGCTTTTTCAGAGTAGCGCACAATTGGCCATCGCGCTACAGGGTTTCAAATTGGGAAGGGACTGCTGGGAAAGGGAAATAAATAAACAGCTTTCTTTGTTTCTTTGTTCCTCAGGAAGATTCAAAGTTTGTTCATGTCCGGGTATCCTCCGCCCTCGTTCTGAACTTGCGAAGATTCAACCAATGAGTGTGTAAGAAGCAGTGGCTGACAGGCACGTGCTTCGGGGGAGAGCTGTGAACTGTCTTCACTATCCTGAATTGGCATTAATGGGTCGCAAACGAATAAGCGTTGTACATAGTTCACCAATTGGGGCATTCCAGATTCGCGTGGGATTGGAGATGCCAAATAAAAAAAAAAAAGAAAATAAAAAACACTCTACATTGTTAACTCAGATTACACCACAGATATGTGGTTATATATTTGGACATTGAAATCAGTTATTTTTGGACGTCTATTGACGTGCAAGAAAGGTGCAGGAAATAGATCCTTTTCACAGTTGCCATTTTACATGTCAAAGCTGGACAAGCACTGATGTATTTAGGGCTAATAAAAGTGATTATGGTTCCACTGCATATAGGTGTATTACAGTCATTCCAGTAAGACAGCAACCACAACATAAGGGCCATATGACACCGGAACACCTGGATGGAATGAGACCATAATTATTACACCTGTGCTTGATGCATGACATGTCAAAATGGCCTCTGTGAAAAAGGTCTGACACGAGCAAACAATTAATTAGGCAAGAATTGGAGAGCGTGCATGGAGTGTCTCTTATAGATTGTCGACATGATCTGCACGTCGGGCGGACGTCTCATGTTTGCTGGGCGAATAATGATGATGATGATGATCATCATCATCATCAATGCTCTCGCTCCAGTTCTGGCTGTTTAATTGGTTCATGACTTTTCGGACCTTTTTTGGTTAATCACTTGTCGGGCCTTTTTCACAAAGACTATTTTGTCATGTCATAACAGCAAGCACCAGTGAAAAAAAAAATTATGGTCTCATTCCATTTAGGTGTTTTGGGACCATAATTGTCCCATGAGCAAGGTTGTAAGTGACCATTCAGTGAGCTTTCAATATAAATGGACAAGGCAGTGTCGCCCACTTTTGCTTGTAAAAAACAAACAAAAAAAAAACAAAATGTCACTTATGACCTTGGTTTGCTCATGGGACCATATTGCCCTTGCCCTGTGGTTGCTGTCTCATTAGAATAGTTGTGGCACACCAATAAGGAATCGAGCATGATCAATTTTATTCGCCAATCACACAATTGTTTGCCCTGCTTTGTCTTGTAAAATGGCAACTGTGAAAATGACCCAAATCCTGCACCTGTCTTGCACATCAATAGACGTCAAAAAAATACCTTATATTGACAGATAAGTGTAGAACCACATACCAGTTGTGTCATCTTAGTTAACGCTGCAGGGTGTTTTATTTTGAAGAGAACATACGTATAGCTACAGGAAGTGGTGGGTAAAGTATTGTGGAGACAGGACTGTGGGGATGTTCATGCTCTTAAATGGATACAAACCATTGAATGCAATCTTAACAATTGCCAACATGATCTGCACGTCAGGCAGACGATCTTCTGAGGTTGAGTTTCAGGTTCAATCTTGAACCTTATTTGTGGACCGACCGACGCGATATAGACATGATCTGCACATCGGGAAGTAATCATTAAGTTCCATGCGAACACAGTGCGGATCACCAGAGGCATCTGTTGTGATTTCACGCACCGCGTCCAACAGATGTAGGGTGAAGTCAGGTCATTTAATACATCAGATAATATGGGATAAATGGGTCATTTTCATGTCAATTCACCAAATGGCTCCTGCATGACCCCTCAGGCTTTCTTGAAAAAAATCATGTTGCTGGATTCACTTCTTAATAGAATAATCCCAAAAGTGTTGGTCTCTACTGCCAATAGTTTGGCCACAAAAAATTATTAAAAGGACAAAGGTTTGGGCGATTTTTTTGCCTTTCTTTAGCATCGCCTACTGAAGTTCTAATTTTGACCTGGAACATCTAAAAAGTACTTGAGCTAGGACCTCCAAAGTTTGTATGTCAAATATCTGGTGCTACATCTGTACAAAATTTAACATTCAGCAGTCTAGCTCATGTGTAACATGCAGTAATAAGCCCTAGATTCCGTCAAAAATTTCTATTCGCGAACTGTGGCAACACTTTTGACAGGGGGCTGATATTTATTGTCTTTTGGACTAGGTACATGGTTTTCTGAAAAATTACCAATGTGAAGTTCATAGCATCTGAGATATTGCTGATCAAAAATGAAAAAAAAAAAAACACACATTATCCTTTGCAGCTATATTCCCATTGTAGGGAAGATTTTCTGAAATTTGGTGATTTGTCACAGAAAGACACAAATACGTTTCTCCATCTTGGACTGATTAAATAATAAAAGCCTATCGCCGAACATTATTGCATCGTCGCTGCAAACGTAGGTGACATGAAACAATGACACTGCCCTGCGTAATTTTTGCTGAATAAAATGCAATACTTGTTCCTCACTAATGTTTTGGGTGTTGATTCCAAAAATGGTGTCTGTTTTGCTCTAGCGTGTCACATTTTCTCATTTCAGAGCATTGTCACTTTTGACAATCACTTGTAAGGTTACTAAGTCTTTTATCATCCCTCAATCTCTTGAAAAACTGCCTCAAAGACATGATTTTCATCTTTCTCTGAGCCAGTTGAAAATGATTTGTTCAATTCTTGGCTGATTTTCACATTTATGAATGATTCTAAAGACATTATTTTCTGCCAACTTCTCATTTCAGGCTTAGTATAATTGTCCCTGATTGAATAAAATGCAAACATAATCCAGATGTTTTCTGCTACATCTGTGAGTGTTTCACTTCACCCAAAGAGGAACAGAAAATTTCAACTTTATGGAAAAAGTTTACTTTGCCTATTTTTGAATGAAACTGACAACTAAGACAAACCTGAAGCTGACAACTAAGACTGAATAGCAATTTTTTCCCTGTTTAGTGAACTAGCATTTATATGCACCAAATATGATTAACTGAGCCGGCCAACTAGCTGGCCAGTTGGATTTGCCTGCTAACTAGCTAGTGCTAGCTAGCAAGCTATATGTAATGGTTGTGCTGCATGCACAATTCAGATGCATGGAAGACTGGAAGATAAGGACTGGACTCAGGTGTAAGGATGGACTTGGATGGACATATATTATGCCTACTGCAGAACAGCAGGCACAACTGTTGCAATACAAAACAGAAGTGGAAACGAGGTTCCTTTAACACTATAAATAATGCAGACTCTTGGCTTTAGCTGCAGTAAAAATCCATCCATTTTCTATACCGGCTTATTCCTCACTAGGGTCACGGGGTGAGCTGGAGCCTATCCCAGCTGACTACGGGCAAAGGCAGGGACCCACCCTGAACAGCTTGCCAATCCATTGCAGAGCGCACACACCATTCGCTCTCACACTCATACCTATGGGCAATTTGGTGTCTCCAATTAGCCTGATATGCATGTCTTTGGACTGTGGGAGGAAACCGGAGTACCCGGCGAAAACCCACGCAACACGGGGAGAACATGCAAACTCCACACAGAAAGGCCCCAGGCCACATTCGAACCCACGACCTTCTTGCTGTGAGGCAGCAATGCTAACCACTGTGCCACCGTGCCGCCCACTGCAGTAAAAATGTATTACAAAAAGGAAAACAAAAAGGAACCAAGGTTCTTTAACATTTAAGTGCTGCAATAAACATAATCAGCACTAACCTTAAAGAGTTTAGAGTATCTCAATGCAAATGTGGATAAAAAAAAGTCTATACAAGACTGTCAATTCCGCACAGGCGTGGCTCTACGAGACCTCACAATGAGACTGAGTGAAACTGGATCTTAAATACACACCCGTTGGGAATGAGAAACAGGTGGATGAAGTGCAGTAGACCGGTGAGCTGGACGGCTGGAGGCGTGGCCTTACACTATATTTGGTGCATATGGATCAATAGAATCAAGAGTCAAAAGAAGATGCATGAGAAAAAAAAAAACTTAACTAGCCGACAGGGCATCTGACACGACGGTGCAAATTCGCTCGATTCTCTAACATCAGGTTTTTTTCTGCAAAAAAATGAAAAAAAAATTGTCCAATATTTGAGATAAAACACCTGAAGGTATATCCTAAACTTAAGTACTTGAATATTAATAAAAAATTCTGGTAACTTTGTGCTGCACAAAGAGGAAGTGTCTTTCAAGTTCAATTTATTAATTCACATTAAGGATATTTCCCAAGTATACTAGAAGTACACTTTTCAGTGTACTACTTCAATACTTCTTTGGATTAAATTGGCTCAATTAAAGTTGAACAAACGTTATTGTCAAGTATACTTTAATTGTTAGATTAGTATACTGCGAACACCACTACTACTTTACTTAATTCAGTATTTTTTGTTCATGAGAGTATACAATGCAGTATACTTTCAGTAAATATAGAGATATGCTTAATGAAAAATGATAATATAATCAATGACACTTTCAGTCCAGAGTTTTTTTTTTTATTTTTACTTTATCATGACCTTTGTACTGTTCTATACATTTAACGGCTATAAATATTATTCACTCTGAGACAAACAAGAATAGACATCATTTTCATTTAAAAAAATTCCGCCTCATATGCCATCATAGCTTTTCTGTCAGTTTGGACCAGATGGCGTAACCTTCAATGCCGTTGTGCACTGGTGAGCTGTGCAAGACCAGCACCCAGAGGTGGACATTCCAGGGGTCAGAAAGTAAGTTGTAAAAATCCGGCCTAATTTACCTCCATGGCAGCTGATTTCCCTAATTTGTTCAACTTTGGGGCAGAAGGGTTGCTGCAATTATTGGATCCCAGCAGTTGCAAGAAAATACTGGTCAGGACTTTTACTTCCTGGAGCAGGATAGTCCACCTCTACCGCTGAGGGAATCCCCAAGCAGGATTTTATCCCTGTATCTTCTAGCTGGACAGCTGTAGCTTTTCACACTGCACTAATAGAGGATCACAAAGAAATTTAATACCATACTATCATAAGTTAAAAAAATACTGAAGTTTAAAGTATGTTTTATTAAAAGAAGATGGAGACAGGTCTTGAATAAATAAAAGAACACGTGAGTTGCCCCATGGTGCAGTGAGTAAAGCTGCCGCTTTCCCGCCAGAAGATGCAGGAATTAAATCTTTCCATGTGGAGTAATCTGTCAATGCAAGTATCTGAATGAATTGCTCTCCTTTAAATAATATGTTATGCCTTGGCATATTTAAAGGACTAGCAGAAAGTTTAAATGATTATGTATCTCAGTGGCACACAGATGCCAGTGTGTGTTTGTGTGTGTGTGTGTGTGTGTGTGTGTGTGTCCGGCCACTCAGTGCTAGATTCTACCGAGTGGGTATCTGCAGCATAGCGTGAGCAACACTATTTGGCTTCGTCTTGCAGGCGACTGTGTCCGGCCAATCAGTGCTAGACTCTGCCGGGCGCGTATCCGCAGCATAGTGGGAGCGAAGCTATTATAATATAGACATGCAGGGGGGATTCCCCTGTATGTCCTCTCCTGGGGATTCCCCCTTTTGAACCCAATCCAATTCATCCACAGGAGTCCCGAAACCCAAAAAAGAGATGCCAGGCCGCAAGAGAAAGTAGTGCGTAATCTGCAGCATAACGTGAGCAACGCTATTATGCTCCGTCTTGCAGGTGACTTCAAGTTCTACTGAGCATGGAAAGTCAGCGCAGTATATTCCCTTTGATCGTTACTTAGTTTTAGTTACTATAAAAACATTGGTCGCGTGACAGCCACCTTGGTGTTTATGGAAACACTATAGCAACACCATAGCAAAGTGATGACATCATAGAGGTGTATGTGATGACATCATAATGCTGCAGGAAGTTACATAAAATAGAACCCGTGGATCCCCACGGGTAGAGTGCCAGTTATATTTCTTTTTTTAATTAATGCATCTCTAGGTTTACTTGCAGAATACTTTCGAGCATACTTTCATGCTCTAAAATACTGAATTATGTAAACTAGTTGAATAGTAAACCTTGAGTACACCAACACTTAAAGCTGCAGTTGGCAACTTTGAGGAGAGGACTGGGCATAAAAATTTGAAAAATGCAACTTTTACATCCCTCTCCGTCCCTCTCCACTGCACTCCTAAGACCCCTCCCCAGAAGGCTGCCGCGCACGCGAATGCACGCGAGCAGTTATGCATGCGACCGAGTTGTCGAGGCTAGACATAACTGTTGTGAACACTCAACACTGCTGGCCAACAAACGAGCAGAAATAAATCATGTCAACATGAAAAGTTATCTACAGCAGCATGTATTCAGTAAAAACCCAGCACATGCTTATTTCAGTAAACCATTCAGTTACCCATTTTTTTGAGTACAGAAAATGTTGTGAATCCTGCTGAATGGCCAGTAAACGATGTGTGACAACATTCAGCTGTGAGCACAGAAACATTACGCATATTTATGAGGACAACAACGCAACCGAAAAGACTGCCAGGTCACTTCATAAAGATATTTTCCGCTACTTTCTAATAAAACTACGCCCGTAACGTTAGCCCTAGCATCGGAAACAAGCTAATGTAAGCTCGACTGCAACATCACAGTAACATCACATGCACTACCGAGCAGTGGCGTGCACAGACATTATGGGGGGCAAGTGCTCAGGGGGGAGGGGGAGGGCACTTTTTGACACACGTGGAATATGTTATTATAGTGTGAGATAAAATAAATAAAATAAACATTACACGCACATGTTCAATGCAATTTATGACTACTGTCATTCATCACAAGAAGGCACATGGGTAGCCTTTATGGGGATATTTTTCTCAGGCAATGGGGAACTGCCTGATTCTTCTTTATGTGTTCATTTATGTTGCCTAACAAAACCTACACAAAAGAAAACGTTCAGCTTAACAGTTAGATTTGCAAAGTCGACCTACATTGTTTGTGGTGGTCGTCCTCACGTTATCTGTCATTGTTTGGGCTATAGCGTTAAACTAGCTAATCAGGTGACCAGTCGGCTAAAAAATGTTCAGTTGTTTGGTGCTGTATGAGCAGTGGCGTACCGTCAGATGCCAGGAGGGCCTTCAGTAACATCACCCTTTCCCGGATAATTGCTCTTAAACTGTTTACGATCAGGTTTGATTGATTAACAATCAAAGAGTTAATTAACAGAATAACCACCACCAATGCGTGACACGTAATGATAAAGAAATGCTACTTACAAAGCAATTGCCTGTTGGCTATATTGATATAATTGATGTGAATCCGCAAGGAAGACAATTTGCATAAAATCCGAAACTTTCGCGGACTTCTCAGCAATTAATTTCGTCTACACTCAGCAGTACTTCTTACCTAATAACGCACTTTAGCTGTCACATTCAGGGTATATAGAACGGTTCTCGTGGCTAATTGCTCAATGAACGTCGCGAATTAATTTACGCAAATTCAGAAATTATAAAGACGTAGGCTATTTATTATTTTTTCAGTAGCCATTGGTGTGCGGAAGTAAGGTAAACGCCGTATAATTTCGTAGTGCAATGTATAACACGGCTTTCAAAAACAAGTTAGATTCTCGTCGGTTCCTCCAATCAGTCTGAGCAACGGTTGCTAATCGGGGAGGTAAACTGCGAGAGGTGTCTGTCATTAAGAAGTGAAAGGTGAGGTTATTGCTGGCCCTGTGTTTCTGCCGACGGACCGTCACTGTGTATGAGACATGCTACTGCACAACAAAATGATTACAGGTTGGGCTTGGAGGGCAAACTGTACGATTTCACCTGATCTGTGTGTTACCTGGCTGGTGGAGTACAAGACTGTGGCTTCCGGTCGCTCAGCTGATACGCTTCTGCAGCGCATATGCGCAGCGCGCGTGTTCACGTGACAAAGGAAGAGAGGTCGGAAGTGTGTGAGGAGGTGACCCATTTCGGGGCATTTTTTTCAGTAGTTTTTAATCACACAGCTTTTCAAAAAGATCATTTCAACATTGGCCGCACTAAAGTGTTAATAATAATAATAATAATAATAATAATAATAATAATAATAATAATAATTAAAAAAAAAAACGAAATTTCAAAAGGGCACTTTCATTGATAAAGGGAAAAAGGGATAAAGGGTCCTTATCTGGAGCACCGAAGATGAGTAACTTTTCGACTCAAAGAATCTAGACACTAAATTGGGGAAATTAAAAGGAGAGGGACAGAGTCTGCAGAATTGGTATGTAACTACTAACCACTAACGAATGAATTTGCAACAAGTTACTGTGAGTGTTTGAAATCGGAGCGCGTTCTGTACTTAGCTTTTTTGTCGTATGATTGTTTGTTATTTGTGAAGCCTGTGCTGGAGACCCTAAAGGGAGGGAATAAGCCTGTAGGCTTATGGTTGGGATACGGCCCAGACCTAAGAAGAGGTGCTGGGAGCTGTTTTCAGTGTTCTAGGATCCGTTTTTGTAGAGGATCCATTTTGTAGTTTGTTATTGGATCCGTTTTTTATGCAATATTGTCTGTCTTTGTCTTTTGCATGGGCTTAGAGTAAATTTGGATAGGAACAGTGGTCTTGTAGTTTGTTTCATATGTTGGGAGTGTTAATAGTGCACTAAATATAAATAAATTAAATAACCCCTAGTTTACATGCAGTAAGTTAATTTTTTATTAATGGTCATTACTATTTGGCAGATTAAAAGAAGTAGTAAATTGCATGTATTAAAAGATGTTTATTTTAGCATTATTTTGATTGGTGTACTATCATCGTTGAATAGGTGAGGAAAGAAAATTATTTGGCCAAGAAATTATATTTGGATTAAAAGATTAACAATGACGATTACTGCAAAGCTGGCAGATGGAGGAAAAAGTGAATAAAGAAAGAGAAATGGAACTAAGCAAGAAATACCATTGATTAGACAACTAGATGGTGATACACTAAACATGTCCGTATTGAGCAGTGTAACTAGTAAAATAGACATATTACAATTTAATACATGGGGAAAAAATAATTCGGCTAAGTAGTAACGTTTAAAAGTTAAATTCATTCATAGATAACAAGTGATCGCCTGTGGAGGAATTAAGAAAGCAATTTCTTACCTTTGAGAGTGATATAAAAAATAGTCCAATAACTGGGCAAAAGGAACTAAAAACGACTAACAGAGTAGCGAAAAGAAGGGAAATTTGATCTTGCGATATGTGAAGAAAAAATAATGGGTATAATAATAAATTAGGCTTCGGTTGCATAAAAAGGATTAGAAAAGGGTAAACTGAGCTGGCAGGACTGGAATTGTTTGGAGAAAGAAGAATGTTAAAACAGTGAGGAATTTGTAAAACAAAAAGGAGCTGTGCTCAAAACAAAATGGAAGCTCTGCTCAAAACAAAATGGCGCTGGTCCGCGCCCTCTGAAAAAATGTTGCTGGCCCAGTGCCATGTGCCCTCCTAGTTGTGATCTGGGAGACGCAGAGAGAGAGAGAGAGAGAGAGAGAGAGAGAGAGAGAGAGAGTAGTCAGGAAGGGAGAGAGAGACTGTAGCTGGAAAAAAAAAGTAAATTGGCAAATATTTAAACCTATAGCAAATCCGAGAGAGAGAAAAAAAAAGTGAATTAGCAAATGTTTTTTGGTTTGGGGATATAGTAGACCAAATTAAAGAGCACGTTTTGGAGTAACCTAGAGAAAGTACCGTATGTAGAGGCCAAAATACCCCAGGTGAGGAAACAATGATCAAGATGATTATTAATTGTCAATTAATAGGGAAAATAAAGCAATTGAAAATTCCTATTGGGGAATCAGAGCTGGAACTTAGAGAACAAATTAAGAAAAAGAAAAAAAAAATCAAGTGAAATATTGTGGGATTGGAGAGTGGAGACTGGAGGGATTTTTTAGTGCACAGAATGAGGGAAAAAAATTAGACTGTGAATGCATGAATTTGAGAGCATAAAAGGGAGGAGGAGTTAGATGAAATATTGACGTACCGAAGTCAGAGAAAAAAAAAGAGGAGAAGGGGGTCTAAGCAATACGATTTCATGTGACGTTTTCTTAATTTGTTTAACAAGAATTAGTTCTGTCCAGAAAATGAGTCATGTAAAGGATCAAATTTTATAACAAGTGTGTGATTTAAAAAAAAAAAAAAAAGTGACTGAAAGTTTTCCTGACCGAAGAAATGTAATTAATAATTTCATGATTTTTTCTCTGTTTTTAAACAGGAGCGGACCAACAATACAAGAAGACGAAATGACTAATAAACTTTCCTTGATTTTTATCGTTTACAGGGAAAGATCCAAGCCCAAGCAAGAGGAAAAGCAGCAAAACCATGATGACTGAGTTTGGTTCATTGTTGTATGGATCTAACACATTCTGTTGAGGCTTTTCCACAGAGTGCGCCCTCCAGAAGAGGGGGGAGTAGGACAACCTTGAGTGAAAACATAAGCTGGCCAGCTAAGGATTCCACTAGGGGGTTGCACCTTATTCAATATAATATCTTATAAAATAAAATTTGGGGAAATAAATTTGGAGTATTGACACAAGTGAAGACTAAATTCAAATGGTGCACTATATAATTGAAAAAGTCGACTAATAACGTGATCACATTCTAAATTTATTTTGATTAGGCTGACAAAATATTTTCCATGAGGAGGGGATTTACAAGTAGTGAGAAAGACGGAAACTGTGACAATGACGGCAACCTGAGTCTTCAGTGCTCAAATGACAGAAATGGACTGAACTGACTAAATCTGGAATGATTGTTTTCCTTTATGTGCTGGGATCCCAATGAAAAAACTATATTACAGTTGAGTATTCACTATATGCTTGTTTGGTGAATTGTCTGGGGAAAAAAAACTGCAAATTGTAACACATGGTCTATGGTCTATGGTCTAAAGCAATTACACCCGGTTCTGCTGAGGATATGGGGAGTTGTTTTGGCTGGGACTAAGTCCTGACTGTGCATCTCCTATGGGGTAAGGTTACTGTCAAAAGTTTTGTGCGAGTACACATAAGAATCGTGCACGTATTAAAAATGTGTGCGTGTTAGTATATAGTTGTGAATAAATAAACAAGAGTTTACAAATTTTTTAAGTCAAATCGCGCATAGATTATGCAGTGTATAAATTCTCTGTGAGAATAAAACTCATAAAGTTACAACCTCACTAAATTACAAATACGGATTGCAGTTTACAGACGTCACTTTCTTCAGAATGAATACGATTCTGAACAGCGTGAAATAACTGTCAAAACTACGTCACAAGGTCACGGGCATTATGTATCGAGTGGAAGATAACATCGATTCTACAAACTGCGCATGTGTCAGAAACGATTTGTATATACTCAAGTTTGATATAACCGTTTCAAAGGTTTACTGGCACGTTCAGCAGGCGATGGCAAGCATAGCTGAGTTCAATGATAACTAGCATGCCAGATGATATTTCAAATATTGGAATCGATATTTATTCACACAATACTCACAACAGGACACATAAACCAATGCCAACTAGCTAGAGAAAAGAGCAGACACGATTACATTCAATTCCCTCATCCACGACGTGATGTAGCAAATGAAATCCGTGAATTTGAGTTAGCCACTCGTGATTACTCACAACCGGCCGCTCAAAAGTTGAGTGCGAAGAGTTTAACAACACCCCCAATAACTTTACCCTCGAATGTTTACTATACAGAGGGAGGGGAAGAGACGTTTCATAATTGTTTAAGTTTCTACCATTTCTTCATTTGCTTGGGGTTTTAATAATCCCGTGGAAATGGAGGATCTGTTTTATCAATTCAGTAATGTAATCGTCGTGAGTTTCAGACAGGACAGAGGACTAACAGGTGACCATCAGTGACTGCGTTTACAAGGTCTTTAGTATCCCGGTTTTGATTGGGTTTTTTAAGTATCCCGTTTTTGTGTTTGTCCATGTGAACACCATATCCCGAATTCAGAAACCAGGTTGTGCTCTTATCCCGGTTTCAAAAAACCCGGTTTTGCCACCTGGAGTAGGCCTACTCCAATAGAAGCCGGGACACTGGAGCATGTATACGCCTTATCCCGGTTTCTAACGGCTGCCCATCGTGTCCGCAGGCACCAGAGTAACTGTGTGGTGGCAGTGACAGCCAAATACCCAGAGATATAAAAAAGAACTATAGTGGACAACGTCATTGGCTGGACCAAAGCGCACACGGCCGAATAGCTCCGCTGTATTGTGTATGCACATAAATGTCCAATGAGGCACATGTAAACAGTAAACGTGGGTGACAACAAATGTTATTTTTTGGGTTGGGGGACTTGTTTTCCGTGTTCTTTTTTATCTTTTCATACTCAAAAAGGACACGAATACGGAATTGTAAATCAACAATATTTATGCTCCATTATTTGGCAGAGCTTAAGAATAAGCGCTACGATTCCCGTACCCTTTATATTATCGCTCAGTAAACTACGATTTCGTTCAGTTCAAAGAAAAAGCGTTCGCATTCAACTGTGCCCGCGAGTCTGACTCAGGTCTAGGCTATACCTGGAAGAAACTAGTCGTTTTATGCATATGTGAATTTATACGTATACTTTGAGTATTAAGATCGGAAAAACTTAATTCTGAAGTGTTGCTGTCTTCAATTAGTCCGTCTTTGCCCTGACGCAATGGATAACAGGATGGTAGCTACAGCGTGTTTCCCCAATTGGGATCAATGTAGTCTCAAGAAGTATGAAACCGCAGCCAGTTCCAGTTTCCGCGAATACACTGTTAATAGTAAACGAATAAACTGAAGCCTTTTGTGACAGGCAATTTAACTGGCACCTTTTTGCCAGTTAAGTTAACTGTAATTTCACAATAAGTTTACCACAGAGTTCAGTGCATGTTCAGTGTAAACCACGGTAAAATGTGCGCAGGACTCCCCTTACAGTAAAAATGACAAGGAGACAATGCGTTAATTTAACGGTTACATTCAGTCAGTTTATAACAGCTGAGGAAAGCCGAACTTGATTTCGTTGTTTTGTTGCGACTGCTTATGTGCATGGTGCAAACCAGCTTGTCCGGTATACACGAGTGTATTTGAATGGAAATGCAATGTGAGGGGACTGGAAATTTTGTTCCATGTAAGCGAAAATCCATAAAATAAAATCCGGTATATTCAATGTTTATTTAATTGAGAAACAGCACAGAAAAAACTGGACTTCAGCTGTTGTCCGACATGAGCGATTTTCCTTTAAGGGTTAATGGTGACCGCATTTGTGAAATTTTGGAAAAAGAGCATAAAATATCTCTATGGCAATTGTAAGCCTTGTTCATAGACAAATGGAAATGTATGAAAACATATTAAAAAACAGTCCTTCATTACTTAAAATTAACAGAGCAATTATTAATAAAAAAAAAACACTTGTTTTTTTTCCCAAAACACACAACTGACTTTGTATTTGCACATTTCAGAAACTTACATTTTTTCAGAGTGGACATATTCTAAGACATACTTGCACAGCACAAAATCTCAGTTCAAAACATAGGACAATGATGTTTTTCCCTTAAGCGTGCATCGTATAGCACAGAAGCTTTACAAACAGAGCAAATGAATTGTTTTAAGTATCAAATTATGCTCAACTGCACACAAAACGTACAGATTTCGGAGTGGACAATTTTGGACGGACAGATGTGTTGGGTGCTCTGCTGCTCCGTGTATTGAGCTTCACTGAAAAAAGGTTTTGTTCAGGAGTATATCCTGCAAAGACAATTCAAAATACCAAACTTTTCCCCTGTATTCTTTAATAACCTGGGAGCCACAGCAGTGAATTTCGGAGTGGACATTTTGGACGGACACAGATATGAGCATTAACCAGGCCGAACGCAAGAACAAAAAATGCGACTGAAGTGATAATTTCAGTGTGATGAAACAAGTCAAGACTTGTGATTCGCCATCAAACAGAACTAAACAAACTCACTTGTAATGTAATATCAAAAAATATTTATTCAATAAACAATATTTCTCGTGGGACAGTTAATTTTGTCCAAAAAATGACTTCTGACATTGGCAAAAATTTAACTATTAACACCATCCGTTCATTTTATTTTTCTGCGGCTTCCCTCCGCTGTTCCTATGCAAAATAATATCATCAAATAATCTGGCTGTTGTGAAAGATGTCATGAAAGTATGTACAATGTGTATGAAACCGTGTATTTGTTAACAAAATATGCGAAGGAGGTGGTTTGGGCTTGTTTCCCAAAAGCACGGATTCAAAATTTCATAGTTTAAATTATTGACTATTTATTATCAAATGATGTTGGGAAATTTATTCCTGGTCGAGATTTCAAGAGAATCGTGGCACGTGTACTTTTTAGACAATAAAAAGGATATGGATATTGGTGAAGAATTATAATGATTTAAATTTTAGCAGACTACCATAAACAAAAATGAGATTTGGGGTTCCTCAGAAATATGACGCATTATATAAAAATGAATGTTTGCTTTAAAACAATGGGAAGTACTGCAAAAGTGATTTTTTTAAGTCTGAGAGGAAAAATGAATGGGTACTTGATTGTATATGGCCCAGCTATGTTGGGAAACCTATAGGACGTTAGAATACCTCACTGCCATTGGATTTCCTTTGCGATAAAAGAAGAGCACTTGCTCACTCTATTCCCATATGCGGATTTAAAGGTTACTTGACAGTTAGCAGCAGCCAAAGGCGTGATGTTTTGACTAAAGTTTTTAGTTTTGAGTCCTGGAGCGCGTTTCCCATAAGCATAGTTGCTAACTAAGTTAGCAACTTACATAGTTCGTCCATTCACAGTCAATGAGCCCAACTACGTAAGTTAGCATCTGTGATTTTGGGAAACGCACCCCTGGACCATTGAGAGGGTCCCTGACCTGCAGTTATTTATTATTCGTTTGCGTTCACTGCGCGACAACGGTTTGTTAGTAAAACAAATGACATGACGAGGTTTTGCTCATGCAAGTGGTTTCCAAAAGATTTCACGCCTGACGCAAAAATTTCTTAAGGTTAAATTCTTTTGCCAGAATCCCTGAGAGATTACGATTTACATACGAACGTATTTTGAGGGACAGCCCACCCTGTTTTTCTACCCCTTCTCTTAGCCAGTCTCTCAGTGTCCCAGTCCTGCACTCGCTTCTGAGTCTCCTCCATCTCTCTCTCTCTCACTCGCGCTTTTCCTTCCAGACAGCTGCGTCGCTTTACACCACATGCATGTTATTAGACCCACAGCGTGGTCTGGGACCGACTGACGGCCGTTGATTCTCACCTACTGAACGGAGGGCACAGGGAGAACCACAGCAGATGATTGAGAACAGGTAATTACATCGTTAAAATACAAGGCAGATGCGCCGCGCATGTTCACTGTGCAGAATGTAATAGGCTAGTTAAGTTTCATGTAAACACAGTGCGGGTCACTTGTGGCATCTGATATATCGCGGCATTTCACACACTGCGCCCAACAGATGCAGGGTGAAGTCAGGTAATTTATGACATCAGATGAAATGGGATAAATAAGTTTCTCCATCTTGGACTGTTGAAATATTAGAAGCCTGTCACCGAACGTTATTGCATTATTTCTGCAAATGTCCGTGACATGAAACAATGACACTGCGCTGCATGATTTTCGCTGAAAAAATCAAAGTCTTTCTCTGCGGCCCAGCCAGCCGACGTTCGTTTCTCCGAGGTCAAATCATCCGACACTAAAATTGAAGTGCACGCCTATTCTAGCTTTCGCGGTAAATGCTTTGAAACGATCCCGGACGAGCTGACAGGCTTGTTTGGGACATCTGTTTTTCAAAATCAGATGTTGGAAACAGTTAATGAAGAATTTGTGATATCCAGACATCTCTGACTATTGACACAGTGAAGACCATTCATTTTTACTGTGTCAGTTTGGATAAATTTAAATTTAAAAGTCATGCATCTGTACCTTGAAATGGCTACATTAATGAAAGTTTGAGGTGCTGTAAAAGCAAATTGCTTCATAATTTCTGGCAAAGCCTGATGTTTCTGAGTAGAGGGAATTTCTGACTACTCACCTACTGAATATCATTCATTCTTACTGAAGCAGTTTGGAGTTATTTCAATTTAATAGTCTTACATCATTACCTTGATATGGTTACATTTATGAAAGTTTGAGATCCTGTAAAAACATATTGCCCCATTATTTCTGGCCATGCCTGATGTATCTGAGTCGAGGGCATCTCTGGCGACTCACATAGAGAAAATCATAAATTTTTTACTGTATCATTTTGGAGAAATTTCAGTTTAAAAGTTTTACATCTGTACCTTGATATGGTTACATTTATGAAAGTTTGACATACTTTAAAAACAAACTACTCCTTAATTTCTGGGAAAGCCTGATGTATCTGAGTAGGGGGCATCTCTGACTACTCACATACTGAAAATTATTCATTTTTACTGTATCAGTTCGGAGAAATTTCAATTTAAATGTCCTACATCTGTACCTAGATATGTTTACATTGATGAAAGTTTGAGATACTGTAAATGGAAATTGCTCCTTCCATAATTTCTGGCAATGCATGATGTATCTGAGAAGAGGGCAACTCTGTTATTTATTATTCGTTTGTGTTCACTGTGCGACATCGGTTTGTTAGTAAAAGAAATTACGTGACGAGGTTTTGCTCATGCAGGTGGTTTCCAAAACATTTCACGCCTGACGCAAAAATTTCTTAGGGTTAAATTCTTTTGCCAGAATTCCTGAGAGATTACGTTTTTCATAGGAACGTATTGTGAGGGACAGCCCACCCTGTTTTTCTACCCCTTCTCTTAGCCAGTCTCTCAGTGCCCCAGTCCTGCACCCGCTCCCGAGTCTCCTCCATCTCTCTCTCTCTCACTCGCGCTTTTTCCCCTCCAGACAGCTACGTCGCTTTACACCACATGCATGTTATTAGACCCACAGCGTGGTCTGAGACCGACTGACGGCTGTTGACTCTCACCTACTGAACGGAGGGCACAGGGAGAGCCACAACAGATGATCGAGAACAGGTAATTACATCGTAATAAATACAAAGCAGATGCGCCACGCATGTTCACTGTGCACAAAGTAATAGTTAAGTTTCATGAAAACACAGTGCGGGTCACTTGTGGCATCTGATATATCGCGGCATTTCACGCACTGCGTCCAACAGATGCAGGGTGAAGTCAGGTAATTTAAGATGTCAGACTAAATGGGACAAATATGTTTCTCCATCTTGGACTGTTGAAATATCAGAAGCCTATCACCGAATGTTATTGCATTATTTCTGCAAATGTCCATGACATCAAACAATGACATTGTGCTGCGTAATTTTAGCTGAAAAAAATCTAATTCTTTCTCTGCTTCTCTGCGGTCAAGCCGGCCGACGTTTGTTTCTCCGTGGTCAAATCAGCCAACACTAAAATTGGAGTGCCCGCTTATTCTAGCTTTCGCGGTAAGTGCATTGAAACAATCCTGGATGAGCAGACAGGAATGGTTGGGACATCTGTTTTTCAAAATAAGAAGTTGGAAACATTTAATGAAGAATTTGTGATATCCAGACATCTCTGACTATTGACACAGTGAAGACCATTAATTTTTACTTTGGAGAAATTTCAATTTAAATGACTTACATCTGTCCCTTTTTTATGGTTAGTTACATTTATGAACGTTTGACATACTTTTAAAACCAACTACTCCATAATTTCTGGTAAGCCTGATGTATCTGAGTAGGGGACATCTCTGACTACTCACATAATGAAAATTATTCATTTTTACGGTGGCCATTTGGGAAAATTTCAGTTTAAATGTCCTACATCAATACTTTGATATGGCTACATTTATTAAAGTTTGAGATACTGTAAAAGAAAATTGCTCCATAATTTCTGGCAAAGCCTGATATATCTGTGTAGAGGGCATCTCTGACAACTCACATACTGAAAATCATTCATTATATCCCTGAACGCTGAATGGCGTTCCGGGGATATTATGTTTTTGGTTCGACCACCTCCGCTGCACTACGTGTTAACGTGATAACTCATATTTCAATTAGAAATTTCAAGTTTTGCATATAGGTAAGTATCATAAAGCAGAGGAACTGAGTCGATCTTGGACAATTTACGATTTCTAGATTGGCCACCAGGGGCCAAAAACTGATTTACGTGTTAACGCAATAACTTCAGTAATATTTCAATTAGAAATTCTAAGTTTTGCATATAAGTAAGTATCATAAAGACGAAGAACTGATTTGATTTTGGACAATTTACAATTTCTAGATTGGCCACCAGGGGCCAAAAACTGAAAAAACCACTGCTCTTATCATATCTCTGGAAATTTTTGTCCGATTGACCTCAAATCAAGTGCAAATGAAATGTCATGACCTGAGGATGTGTCCCACGATGACATTTCACCTGTTTGGTTCAAAATTTTGACACAAGGTGGAGCTTTGTCACATCAAATTCACCATTTTTGCCATATCTTTGGAACTATTTGTCCAATTGACATGAAACTATGTGCAACTGCAAGGTCATGACCTCACAACGTGTCACATGATGACATCATACCTGTATTTTTCAATATTTTGCCACCAGGGGCTTTGTGGTGGAAAATTACCATTTTGGCCATATCTTCAGAACCATTTGTCCGATTGACCTGAAATTAAGATCAAATGAAAGTCTACTCAAGGTCTAATTAAGGATTGGGGAATTGGAGGATTGGGGGCGTTCGGGGATATATCCCCAGCCGTCGCCTCCGACGGCATAGGGCTAGTTTTTACTGTATCCGTTGGGGAAAATTTCAGTTTAAATGTCCTACATCAATACCTTGATATGGCTACATTTATGAAAGTTTGAGATACTGTAAAAGCAAATTGCCCCATAATTTTGGCAAAGCCTGATGTTTCTGAGTAGAGGGATTCTCTGACTACTCAAATACTGAAAATCATTCATTTTTACTGAAGCAGTTTTACTGAAGTGGAGAATCTGCGGTCCAATGCGGTTCAGTGGCAGGCTCTCACGCCTTGCTGTCCCGATTTATGGCTGGCTTGAGGTGTCTCCGGGTGGTGCGGCCCGCTCTGTTTCCAGCCTGGGACCTGTAGGTGGTCCTGCACGCGCTCTCTAGCCCCGCATTTGAACCCTTGTAGTCTGTGGACATAAAGATTATTTCCATCGAGACGGCTCTGCTGCTCGCCCTGGCGTCAGCTAAATGGTTGGGGGATCTACATGCGCTGTCGGTCCACCCGTCATGTGTACGCTTTTCAGCTGGAGGTGATCTGATGGTGATGTGTCCCAGTGCATTATAAAATATACATCCACTGGGTCGTTTTTACGTCCCCTGCTGTGTTCTGTGGGCAGAGGAATGGGATCCTCATCATCACGACTGCCATCCTCAATTCTCCTTTGCTCCCGGGGTGGGGGGTTATTCAGCATCCAGGATGATTCAGAGTCATCGCTGCCAGACAAGTTTTCCAAATCTGACTCGTCTCCATCAAGTAGGCCTAACCCAAGTTGCTCCAGTGCTCTTTGCACAGAAAAATGCTCTGGAAATAAAATCATGAAAAAATCAAATACTAATCAATGTAATTTATGTATGTATGTATGTATGTATTTATTTATTTACTTAGTTAATTGTTATTTATTTCACTGGGACAATGTTCAGCTTTTTAGCTGCCATAGAGTTAGCTATAAGCTGATTTACATGTCCACATGTTTACTAACATATTAACCTTTTCAACCAAACTAAGTCCCTATATACACATATGTGTAAATCATGTTTAACGCCATACTAAATTGTTTCTTTTACAAATTTTTGTCAAATTTGACACCTGAACTTTCCCTTGTGCTCGCCACCATTTTGAATTTTTCTCGTAGTGTGTTGTACTCTTCTGACACCACTAGACAATATTGTAAGTGTCAACCTATGTGGCCATAAAGCCCCAGTTAAGCAGAATTAACAACTGTGGCCATATGACCCAAAATGTGATGTCCACGCATGTGGATGGCAGGTCCTAAGAGATTAAATATTAGAAATGATGAAGTGAAATTTGTTTTTTCGGGAGCAGCAATAGTAAAAATGAATGATTTTCAGTATGTGTGTAGTCAGACATACCCTTTACTCAGATACACCAGGCATTGCCAGAAATTATGGAGCAATTTGTTTTTACAGTTCCTCAAAGGTGGTAAATGTATCCATATCAAGGTACAGATGTAGGACTTTTAATTAAAAATTCTCAATAATAATACAGTAAAAATGAATGATTTTCAGTATGTGAGTCATCAGATATGTCTTTTACTCAGATATATCAGGCATTGCCAGAAATTATGGAGCAATTTGTTTTTACAGTATGTCAAACTTTCATAAGTGTAACCATATCAAGATTAAGATGTATGACTTTTAAATTGAAATTTCCCCAAACTGACACAGTAAAAATGAATGGTCTTCACTGTGTCAATAGTCAGAGATGTCTGGATATCACAAATTCTTCATCAACTGTTTCCAACAAATTATTTAGAAAAACGGATGTCCCAACCACGCCTGTCCGCTCGCTCGGGATCGTTTCAATGCATTTACCGCAAAAGCTAGAATACCCTGTCATGGTTTTGGATGTTTGTGCGTGTGTTCTGGACTTTTCTTTGTGTCTCTCATCCCGGGACAATATAAAATTACTGTTCAATCGGATTCTTTGCCCAGCTGGCTGATTAAACTGGGGCGGTGCTTCCCCGGACTCTGTATAAAGCCGCCTCTTGGGCTATAGTGTCTGTTTGAAAAAGATATCTGTAGTCAGGTTTTGTTTGACTTTCTATATTCTAATTATTGGAGTTTCTTCTCCCTTTTTCTGCCTCGCTTTGCTTCCATGATTCATACTATTATACGTCCTTTGGAAGTGTTTGTACCGTGTCCGTGCTACTCTCTTTCTCTCTGTCGTTGCACCTGGCCTCCGTATTCTACCGGCCATTACATACGCAGGCACTCTAATTTTAGTGTCTGCTGATTTGACCAGGAGAAATGAATGTCAGCTAGCTTGACCGGGCAGATAAAATGGGATAAATGAGTTGACTGTTTTCAATCTTTGACTGTTCAAATATTAGAAGCCTATCACCGAATGTTATTGCATTGTTGCTGCAAATGTCCGTGACATCTAACAATGACGCTGGCGGCAATGCCCTGCGTAATTTTCGCTGAGTAAAATCCAATACTTGTTCCTTACAGTTTTTCAAAAATTGTGTCTGTTTTGCTCTAGCATGTCACATTTTCTCATTTCTTAGCATTGTCACTTCTGACAATCACTTGTGAGGTTACAAAGTCGCTTATCGTCCCTTAATCTCCTGAAAAACTGCCACGAAGACATGATTTCTATTTTCCTCGGAGCCAGGTGAAAACTATTTGTTCAATTCTCGGCTGATTTTCACATGTATGAATGATTCTAAAGACATTATTTTCAGCCAAATCCTGAGTTCAGGCTTAGTAATATGGCCCCTGGCAGAATGAATTGGAAACATGATGCAGATGTTTTCTGCTACATTTGTGAGTGTCTCACTACACCCAAAGAGGAACAGAAAATTCTAGGCTTCGTGGAAAAAAGCTTACTCTGCTTATTTTTGGAATAAACTTACAACCAAGACAAGTCATAGGCTCCCCCTACTGTTTGTGATGCTTGTGTGAAGAACCTCAGACAATGGACAAAAGGAAAGAGGAGAAGTTTGAGTTCTGATATTCCAATAGTTTGGAGGAAGCCACTGAAGCATGTTGACATTTCAATCTGGTAAATATTTCTAGCTTCAGAGCAAATCATATTTCTTCCATGGAGGTAATATAATAGAACTGGAGAGAGCGAGGAAATACCACCCCCCTTACTTTCAATGGGAGATGCTAGGCTAGCTACTTCAGCCCAGGAAGTACGGAATTGACCAACGGCATCTATAAAAATGGCGTTCCATTGGTTATTTTGCCAATCTGATTACACAGCATAAATGGCCGAGAAAATGTGTCATCTTTGTGGATCGGTGAATGTGTTCGAGGGGAAATGACGAGCAGCGCTGTTATTTAGGGACGTGCTCGCACTATACACTCATTGGCTGAACTGCTGCAGTCTGAGCAACAGCTGGACAACCAAACTCGAGCATGAGCTGTCATCAAGCTCTAAGTAGCAGTTCTTATTTTACGGGCCCCCTTGAAAACATCGAACAGTTGCGTTAGACAAAATGCAAGATAATGAAGGATTACCGAATACATGTTCTTTTGTTTTCACTTTATTGGGCTAGAAACTAATGCGCACTTTTCAATTGGTGTCTATGGAGCTTCAGCGTCTTTGGCCACAAAATTGCATCCTTGGGAAATGCGGAAGCAGGAAGCTAACATGCTAACTGGCTGAAGCAAAGGCACTTCCTTGTTCCCTCTGGTTCTATTATATATCTCTTTGATTTTTTCACTGCTAAGTTCAGTCATACATTTTAAATACTAAGTGAAACCTAAACTTCTGACATGTGACTGCATTTGTTGGTGTCTTGATCAATGCATAAAAACTGACGTGTATCTGATATAATTTGAAAAATATTTATTCTTACTTTATGAAAAAAAAAACTGCGAAACTTTTTACTTGCATTTTTTAACTCAGCACCCTCAAATTAAATAATATGTGATCTGTTTGTGAAATCAACAGATTTCTTTTTTCAACATGTAATCTGGTGTAATTTTATTTGTCTTTGATAACTAATTTGGGCAGAGCTAAGATTAAAAAACCCAAAAAACCACTGATCCCTGGCCATGCAAGGCAAGCATTGTGGCCTGTTGATTCACTTCCTTTGGTGATGTGAGTATTGCAGCTAAAACAGTGTGAGAATAACACCACAAATGGTGGCAAGATGTTATTTTTTATTAATTGTTTGATTTATAATCCAAAAATGCTACACAATACTCCTTACTTTTTATGGGAAATGGTTCTAAGTGACTGTCTCATTTTCCCTGAATGCATGATGTTACATAAGGACAAAAATTCTAAAATGGGACTCAATCTCTGAATTGAAACCTGAATTTTCATCAGCTACCAGGTTCCATAGAATCATGAGTCACGATGCTATTGTGTGTTTTGCGATCGTATTACACACTCTTTTTTTCATGTTTTTTTCACATAAACTATTGAAAATGGTGCCCTGAGTCCATATCAGCCACAATAGCCTCAAATTTGCCACCGTTGTTACCAACATGCAAACACATGCAGGCGTGTGTCCGTGCATATCACACATATGTATACACAGAATGCATGTGTTTGTACATGTATGCACACTTGTGTGTCTCTCCTTCTCTCTTTCATGTTCTTAGAAACACACACGTCCAGGTGGGGAAGGGAGGAGTAGTTTGACAGGGAATGTAGAAATTTCCCATTTTACCATAGTAGCTGCCTATTTTACACAATGATGTTATTGTAGTGAGGTGTGGGTTCGTTAGATGCTGGTCCTTGAAACACAAAGTGTTTTGCGTGGCAACATATTTTCTTTATAGAAATACAGCAGAGATCTATAGAAAGTTCTAAAAATGACATTTAAGGTATTATTCCAAATTTCGGAAGTTTTCTTGGCAAACTGCAAAAAAGTGTCCAAATTACCTGTATTCCCCCTACAATCTGACAACAAATTGGCAAAGTTTTGGTGACCAAATGGTTGTAATGTAGAAACTAACCAGATGGTTTCAATTTACAAACTGTTTTCTGAGATGACCAATATTTCAAAAGAATTGGGATAGTATGTAAAATGCAAAACCAAACAAAATGAATTAATTTGTAAATTTACCTTCCATTTACCGTTTTACCATGCAATCAAGGGCTAATAAATTTTGGGCTAATGATTCAATATTTCTTTGCGGCTGATGATTTTTGCCAATATTGCAAATTTTCAAATGTGTTGCTTGCAACACGGTCTCAAAAAAAAATGAAACAGAAAAATAAAATGAAGTAAAAACTGTACAATTTGTGGAATCCTCAGAAACAATCCTGTTTTTGAACATTGCTCATGTAAACAGACAGTGACAGTGGGTTGTATTGCTTTTTAGCGATGTTCCATTTTCATGGCTAAGTGAAATAGGTAAACACAACTGATTAACAAAACCAGCAAATTACCATCAAAAGCACTGACTCATTGTGATGTTCATTTTCATGGAGAGTCAGAATAACTCTGTCTCAGCAAGGACGTAGGACGTAGGGAAAGGGGCAGAAAGAACTAGGAGGGGTTTCCAGTCCAAGTGCGAAATTCCAATCCAAGCAACAAATGCAAGACGCATCTTTTTTCACAAAGCACACAAACAATTACGAATGTGCTGCATGTTGATTTGATGTGAAGTTTTATTACAAGTAAAAGAAAAATAGATGAACAAGTTTCTCTTGGAACTGCCAGGTTTGAAGATAAACAAGCAGAGATCACATGAAATAAGCATCATGTGTTTATTGGCTGCATTAGAAGGGGGCAGTTTGTCAGTCTGGCATTAAAAATACTCATTTGAAATGAAACTGTCACTCTGCTCTCTCTCAGCAAACACATGAGCAACACTGGTGCTAACTTCATCATTATACTGCAAACATCAATAAATTTAAAACCAACCCTGTAATATTAGTACCAAGTGACCGTGAGATGGATGTTCATTCCTAGTTTTAGTCTAAACAGTAGAATTCTAATGGTATTTAGATGTACATGGAGTGAGTCATGTGGAGATTTACATATATTTATAATTGTGTCAACGTGCAAATACTTATGAACATCTTTGTTCGTGTGAGTGTCCGTAATAGAACTTTGGTGCTAAACTATTCCTGGGGTGCTTCCCTAGGTCCTGCTGAAGTCCTTGAAGAACTGTGAAACCCTGAAGACCGCCAGTGTGGCCCTGGAAGTCTCACCATACTGAGAAAAGGTTACCTGTACAGATACTAGGTGTGTATCTGCAGTCCATAAACGGAGCTGAGCTGAGACTTCATTGGCCATTGTGCTCGCTCATTAGGAACATGCTGTGTGATTATGTTCACTGGAGGCTGAGTAATCTTTATACACTGCAGACTCTGACTGGGGCATTATACAAAATTCAAAAAGATACTCAAAATATTTGCCCCTGCAAAGAACTGAGAGGCTAGCCATTTCATGCACTTGAGCCAAATTAATTCAAATGCTGCCTGTGCAATCATTTTCAAAATATAAATTCATGTACATGACTGGATGGGCATTTGGAAGGTGCAAGTAATCACTAAGAGCAATACTCCACCCTTCTAAATTAGCTCTGTTGTGTCTCGATGAATCTTTACAACTGTGGACTGAATTTTGAGATCAATAGCAGTTTTTCTGCAAAGGCAGTATCTCCTGAAGTTAATATGTATTTGGTCCGTGATTTGGTGCCAGTCAAAATTAATTAATTCATTTATTTATTTAAAAATAAATAAAAATTTATTTAAAATTTTATTTTTTGCCCTTACCACACCATTCCACCAAGTTTCATTAAATTTCTCATCAGTGTGATCAAAAAATTGCCATTTTCTAGGTTCGAATTTATTATGTGTATTTCTTACGTGCCACCAGAAACTGAAGTTGAATCATTTATATTTGAATTTCAATTGCTAAACTTGAATCATTGCATTGAAAAACTGAATCTGAATAGTACAATTTGAAATTGTTATTATTATTTTGAACTGAAGTCCAATAAACTTGAAACGGAATGTAAGATTATGAAATTTAATTTGGTTTCTCTGGAACTTTATTTGATCCTCACTGAAAATTCAACTCTATATATTTTCATATTCAGTTCTCACAATTCAAATTCAGTTCTCAAAATTCAATTTCAATTTACTGTGACAGAAATCCAGGTAGTTGAGGAAGAGCAATCGAGTGCAGATACACAGGTCTCGTCTACGGCCAATCAGCACCTACGTTTTTGAGCACGTCATTTGTTGCCACCCGCCAGCGTAATTTTTTTTCCTCTGCATTAGTTGAGTTGATCTTTAAAAAGTGGGCGTGGTCTGCCTTATTTGGAAAATGAGGAATGCGCCTCCACAGGAGAGTTCTGCAACCAAGAATAACAGCTTCCGTTATCTAATGTAAACAAGCCAGATATATAATTTCATAGCCATTTAAAGCTTTTGGCAACATGTTCGGCGCTGAAGATTAATGAGGTAACCAATAAACTGTTAATATTGGTGGACTAACTTAATGGCTTGCTTACCAGAGTTGGGTCAAGTACTTTTAAAAGTACTTGAGTTCAAGTCCAAGTACTTGAAAAAGTACTTGCAAGTCCAAGTACTCAAGTACAAGTACTGGCCCAACACTGATATACTTAAGAAACAATGTGTCATGTCATTCTAGTGAATGTGGTGAATTATTTTTCAGTTCAGAGTTATCAAAGAGGAAATCAGATGATATCGGCCTATGTATATTCTGCCTAAATGAATGATCTGTTTCACAATTATTACTAGACAGAGTTGGGTTGGTACTTGTACTTGAATCCTAATTCATAGTCTTCCAACTCTGTCAATGTGCAAACATGCAGTTGTATCGACGGAGATGTGGACCTTTCAGTATTCTCCGTTGCTTTACCCCTTAAGCCCTACGCCTCGGTACCAGGGGCCGGTGCTTACGCGCAATAAATACAGCATGTTTCCAAATTGCAATATTGTCATGCAGAATATTCACATTTCACGAAGAAACTAGGCAAAAAGCCTCCTGTACAAAGTCGTTTTCTGACAGAAACACGCGACTACTGAAGGCACGGTCTAGGTCTGCGTGCTGTTTCGCTGGCAATGATAGCATTTTTTCACGTATAAATAATTGTTGGGGTTTTTGTTCTTTGTACTTTTTTCCATTTTTTTACCTTTCTGTTGTATTCATAATCTTATTAATTACCTGGCCTCTCCCCTAGGGTGCCAGGTTAAGCAATGATCATGTCTGTGTGTGTGTGTGTGTGTGTGTGTTTCTGTCAGTCTGTCTGTCAGCCCGTGGCTGGGGCCAGGTCTGCTATCTCTGATTACCTTGTTTGCTTTCTTTTTTAAATAAATCTGCTCCAGTGGAGCCAAACTTCATTTTCTTTGTATTTATTGTCTTTGAATAGGATGGTATGGGTAGTGATGGGAAGATGAAGCTTCATGAACCATTTTCTTTATTTTCTGTGCCCACAAGATGGCGCCCATAGTTAAAAAAATAAGGCTTATAGAATGAACTTACTTTGATGAACAGAGTGCACCATCTTGTGGGCACAGAAAATAAAGAAAATGGTTTATGAAGCCTCATCTTCTCATCACTAGGTATAGGCAATAGGACTGGCAGAAATAATAATTTAAAAAATATTTCTAAATTCAAAAAATTAAAAAAACTGGCTGTATTTGGGTGGAATGTTTGCCTGTCGTGACATATAAGTGAAATTAGATGATTTTGCTTTTCAATGTTGTGTATTTTGTTTTTATTTTTGTGTTATAGACGTGTGTTGCTGCCTTTTTTGGCCAGGTCTCTATTGTGAAAGAAATCCTTGATTTCTAATTAACCGGGGCTTATTTCCTGGTTAAATAAAGGTTAATAAAAAAATTTGTACAATCAGGCCCACAGTTTTTCCATAATCCTCCTGACAAACATACAAAAAGATGGACAAAGAAACTAAACCAAAAAAATGACATCATTCCTGGATGTAGATATAACAGATTAGTAAAGTACATGCATCCATTTTGATTTCTAAACAGCAATCTCCAATTCCCTGAGCCAGTTTGATGGACACAAGTGCGATCTAGTCCAAGTCTAGATTGCATTTTTAATGGAGTACCTATATAACAAAACCAGTTTTAGTTTGGGGCCAACCTGAATTAGTTTGAGAGAAAGAAGCCATTATAGTGCTGAAAAATGTTTTTCCTTGATCTTGATTTAGGGGCCAAAACTGACAACTCGAGATTCAGCAAAAGCAGAGAAGATGGAGCTCGCAAACAAAAAGCTTATCCTCTCCACCTTCTCAAACATCTCCAACTCCACCGGAGGCGATGAGACAGGTGCCCTGCAGTCCGAGGGCCCTTTCCAGACAGCGGAGGTGGTGACTATTGTCTTGGTTTCAGGGTTCGTAAGTTTTATTACAATTACTGGAAACATACTGGTCTTGCTTGCGATCATAATCAACAGAAACCTCCAGACAATTAACAACTACTTCATCTTCAGCCTAGCATGTTCAGACCTGATCATTGGGCTCAGCTCCATGAGCCTGTTCACAGTCGACATTGTCTATGGCTATTGGCCGTTGGGGCGAGTCGTCTGTGAATTATGGCTGATCCTGGACTATGGGGTCTGTGTTGCATCTGTTATAAACCTCGTCATCATCAGCTTTGACCGTTACTTCTGCGTCACTATGCCACTCAGTTACCCTGCTAGAAGGACCACCAAGATTGCAGTCTTGATGATTTCAGCCGCCTGGTTCTTTTCCTTCATCATCTGGGCCCCGCCCGTCCTATGCGCGGAGTTAATCGTGGGTGAGAGTATTGTGGCAAATGGCCAGTGTACCCTCCGGTTCCTGTATGATGTAACAATCACCTTTATCACCTCCGCTGCCTTCTTCTACCTGCCTGTTGCCATCATGGCCTTTCTGTACTGGCGGATCTCCAAGGCCAGCAAGAGCCGCATGAAAACGGGTAAGCAAGTGCCAAAACAGGACAACCCATCCAGCAGCGAAGCAGGAAAACACACCTCCATGCCCTGTGATGATGATTATGTGAAAACCCATTGCCCTGAGAAGAGCCAGAGTAGCGGAACAGGTGGGGCTGGGGAGGAGGAGTCAAGCGCGCCAGTACATCCTGAGAGAAATGAAATTGTTGAGGCCCCTGCAGGTCATGAGGGAAACCCCACAGCCCACAGCCTAAATGCCACAATGCTAAAGCAGCAGCCCGAGAGGAAGGCACCGCCATCTCGTGAGAAAAAGGTTACACGCATGGTAACAGTGATTCTTATTGCCTTCATAGTCACATGGTCACCATATCAAATCATGAAGATCGTTGACACGATCTGTTCGTCCTGTGTCACCGCCAATATATGGAGATTAGGCGCCTGGCTCAACTACTTAAACAGCACCATCAATCCAGCCTGCTATTCTCTCTGCAACGTCACCTTCAATAAGACCTTCAAAAAACTCCTGCTCTTCCAGTACAAGGACATTCGCTTGGGCAAATAGTGAGGTGTGATTGTATCCGTTTCTGGAGTCATCAGAAAAACATGCATGTTAGGAACACTACTACTCGTACCCCTGACCAAAGAACTGGTTCAGAGCTGGAGTTGGTCCCTGGACGCTGCTCTCTGGCTGCCCATTGCTCCAAATTATAGGATGGGTGAAATGCAGAGGACATATTACCCCACGGGGTTCAATAAAGTATATTTATCTGTCTGCCTGTCTATCTCCAGTGCTGTGAAAAAGTATTTGCCCCCTTCCTGACTTCCAACAAACCCATTTCTGATATAGTTGGTACGAAGTGTAAATTGTGAATAAAATCAAAATGCAATGACTTTGACAGATCACATGAGCCAATGTTATTTACAATAGAACATAGATAACATTTCAAATGTTGAAACTGAGACATTTTACATTTTTATCCACAAAATGAGCTTATTTCAAATTTTGTGGCTGCAACAGGTCTCAAAAAAGTTAGGACACAGGCAAAAAAAAAGGGCTGAAAAAGCTATTAATATATAGGAGAATCAGCTGAAAGAACATTTAGCAAGTAATTAAGTCAACTGGCGTGAGGTGTGTAACATGATTGGCTATAAAAGGGATGCCTTAGAGAGGCTGGGTCTCTCGGAAGTAAAGATGGCCAGAGGGTCTCCAACCTGTGAAGGCTTGTCTAAAAAAATTGTGGAATACTTCAAAAACAATGTTCCTCAACATCAAATTGCAAAGGCTTTGAAGGTCTCATCATCAACAATGCATGATTCCCCTCGGGCTGATGACGAAGGTCATCCTGGACTCACGAAGCTAGACTGCGCTACCCTGCTAGCTGCTATTTTGGATTTATTGCTGGGAACTGAGAGACAATGTTGCTCAAAGCCAGTTTTTTGTTTGTCCTCCTCATGGGCTGTTTGGTCAGGACTCATTACATCTCAACCATTGTTACCATGCAGCCTCGTGCGCCCCAGCTATACCGTTGGGTTCTGCATTGTAAACCCAGCCTTTAACTCCTACCATTGAAGCTATGGACTCAACACATCTGCTCAGCCTTATTGCTCAAAAAAACAACTTTACTGTTTCTTCTAGTTGCACTTGTGTCTTTTTATTAGGGCTGCATACTAAGAGAGATACTTTCATTAAACTGCTAAGGTCTAATATAGCTAAACAGAAATTGTTGATTGTTTTTATTACTACTTATGTCCGGTAACTTGCAGCCTAATCCTGATCCTGAGCTGCAATGTAATTCAACCCGAGCTGACTTTAAACATCTGTCAGGCTTAAAGCTGCAGTTGGTAAGTTTTAGAAAAGTAACTTTTTGTCATTTTTGCTAAAACTGTCAATGTGTACTGACAGTATTACATAAAACTAGTACTCTGTACTTTAAAAAAGGCTCCTTTTAACCCACCTAATGCTCCTACTGCAATTTAAAAGAATTGTTCGAACCGACCAAAAAGAATCAATTAGAGCCAGGATGGTGTCTGACAGCCGTCAAACAGTGCACATGCACACGCTGCAGACAGCCCCTCCCCCTTCCTCCTCAGTTCACACCAGTGCTCAGTCAAGCTCAGATCTCCGAGAGCGCGTTCAGGAGCTTAGAGCCATCCACAAGGAAAAAAATATCGATACCTCAGTTTCCAGAAAAAGCACACATGGCTTAGACTAGTAAAAAAAGGAAGCCAGAAGGGGAAAAAAAGCACAAAAGAAAGAATTTAACAATACCCGGGATAAAACCAGAGTGAACATCAGAGTGGCTTATTAGAGGTGGAAGGAACTCCGTGATCTGGAAGGATTAAAAACTGAAGCAGAGTTTGCGACTTTTCTGCTTGACAGGTAAACCCCTGCTTTATTTGTTGGTTAATTTTTGCTCTGAGTATAAGCAAGTTGGCGTCGCTGACATGATCACCAAACTAACCCCAGCCCTAACCAGCATCAATTCATTTTAACTCTGCAAATAAGCGAGTGAACGTCGCACAGTCGCTGTTCGAATAACCAGAGTCTTGTAATTGTTATAGTACTCCGCTGTGCATGTGACGTTACAGCGATGTTGCAGTCGAGCTAACGTTAGCTCGTTTCAGATGCTAGGGCTAACGTTACTGGCATTGTTTTATTGGAAAGCAGCAGATAATATCTTTATGAAGTGACCTGGCAGTCTTATCAGTTGTGGTGTTGTCCTTATAAATATGTGTAACGTTTCTGTGCTCTCACAGCTAAATGCTGACATACATGATTTACTGGCCATTCAGCTGGATTCACGACAGTTTCTGTACTAAAAAAAAATGGGCAACTTGCTGAAATAAGCGTGTGCTGGGTTTTTAATGAATTCATACTGCTGTAGATTACTTTTCATGTCGACATGATTTATTTCTGCTCGTTTGTTGGCAGGCGCGTTGTCAGACCTGAAAAATCCGGGGCTAATATCCCTTCCTTTATTAAAAATAATAAGTCCTGGCTAATTTTGGATGAGTTTAATTTATTAACACGTTTTCCAATTCAAGAATAATCAAGTTGCAATCGAAGACACGGCTTCTCTCTCTCATGCGATCTAAAAGCGACAAAATAATGGGCTGCATTCAGGACAGAAAAATTATGAAAAATTTTTTTAGGTCTATGCACCTGCACTCGGCGACGGCATTTCAGACTAGTAAGCGGTATCGTCCGTTTTCATTTTCCAATCGAACAGCTGTCTATTTTTTTTACTACGAATTGAGCGACCGTGCTGCAAAAACAGGTGTATGTACTTGTCGCCGAAATTATCATCATTCGCTGAAGAGTTCTGAAATGCCATCGCCGAGTGACGGTGCATAGACCTAGCCTAATTATAATCAAATTATTTTTCGGTACTGAATGCAGCCTATTATTTTGTCGCTTTTATATCGCATGGGGGAGAGAAGCCGTGTCTTCAACTGCCACTTGATTATTCTTGAATTGGAAAATGTGCGAATAAAGGAAAACCATCTAGAATTAGCCAGGACTAATTATTTTCAGTAAAAGGAGGGATATTTTCAGGTGTAACGACGTGCCTGTTTGTTGGCCAGCAGTGTTGACTGTTTGCAACAGTAAAGTCTAGCCTCAGCAACTTAGCTGCTTTCATAATGTGAACGTGCAAAATCTCTCCGCAGTTGCATGCGTAACAGCTCGCGTGCCTTCGCGTGCACGGTAGCCATCTGGTGGTGGATTGCAGTGGAGAAGGAGGGGGAGGGATCTGAAAGTTGCTTTTTTTCAAATTTTTGTGCGAAGTCCTCTTCTCTCCTCAAAGTTACCAACTGCAGCTTTAAGTATTATTCATCTGAAAGTATGCAGCTTGTTATCAAAAATGGGCATGGTTTGAATATGAGTTAATTCAACTGAGGCCCACATTTTTGTAATATCTGAAACTTGGTTAACAAAATCAGTTTCTGATTCAGATATTGACATGGATGGATACAATGTTTATCACTCTGACAGACCTAAGAAAGGAGGCGGAGTTGCTTTTTTTGTCAAATCTAGCCTCCACACCAGGGTTGTTTTGTCTGAATCAATCTATAAACACTTGGAATTCCTGGCTTTAAATGTGGAAATTTCCGAAAACCTCACCATAACTGTTGTTGTTTGTTACAGGCCTCTGTCTGCCTCAAAATATGCGTTGCATTCTTTGTCACACCTTTTATCCAGACTAAAGTACAATGAACTTGTTTTAGCTAGTGTTGTGGGAATTTTATTTGTATTCCTGAAAGAAATCAGACTGAGGCAAGATGAGTAAACAGGATCCTTTACTGCTTGCAAGTAGGATCTTAGTTACAAGCAAGAACAAAGACAAAGGAACCTCTCCTTTTCTTTGGATATATGTAAAAGCAGAACGTCATGATGTACGCCCTCTGCGTCAGCTGCGTGTGCGCGCATCCCACGCAAGTCTGGCTCCAGTAATCCTAAAGAGCATCTCCTCCGGCAGAAATTTACATTTCCTCAGGTCTTATCTAGAACACTCCAGGCTTAGAAGGAACACACTGTTTCAGTAAACACACTTCATGACGCTTCTACAAAGGAACACGCTAGATTATTAAAGTTGCAATCACGCATGGCCTAGGTCACCTAGGCTACTTGAGAACAAGTAAGGATAAACACTTAATGACTGAATAAACAAGTAAATCAGTACTGAATCAAGAGCAAGCAAGGATAAACAATTAGTCACCAAATAAGCAATAATAAGGAATTTATGACTGAATTCCACCAAGATTTCCCTCCTCTTTATAATTGATTATCCGCTAACATGCCACTTCTCGATTTCCAGCATGTGCTTCATTTACGGGAAACGCTAGAAAAATCTTTAGACTTCTGTTCAAACAGGCCGTCTATTTCTATCACTATCACATCACTGTATGCCTCCCCCAACTCCTCCAGCAGAGAATGTACTCCGTCGATGTCCTTTAGCATAAACATCCGATACCATGGGTTAGCATTCAGCATTTTCAATATCAATCCTCTTATTGGGAGTCCACAGCAACTGCAAAAGAGCAGTACTGCAAATCCTGCTGCTATGAGGCTCAATACCGATGATATTGCAGCTTTCCACCACATGATCCACTGCCTCCAGGTACCAAATCAGCCTGTTGTATATCTGATAGGTCTTTTAAATGTTCTAAGGCTTGATCTATCACTCCCCCATCCTCATCACTTACTGGAATGTAGGTGCAACATGAAGGCCCTATAATTTGGCACACTCGTTCCTGTGCAGCTGTTAACAAATCCTGTACCATTTGATTTTGTAGTGTCATTAATCGTAAGGCAGTCAATTCTTGCTGTGCACTCCTAGTGATATTACAGGTCTCATTTAAAAGTGCACTTAAGCGCAGAATTTCACAGTTTTCATTCACAACATTACCTTTCCAACTGCCAGATGCAGAAACAGGGAGAGGGCGATCTTCCCCCCGATGACCACAGCTTCGCATCTGCTGGAACATTGGATTCCCAAATTGGGTCACGTGGTGCTCCTGCATCTCCTCTCCGTCACGTGGTCATTGTGTCTGCACTCACAATGTATGTGTGATCACTTAATTGTACATAAGCACATACCCCTCCCCAATTTGGCGGTAAAGCTACATATATTCGATGTCATGAAGTGACTGTTTGAGTGTATGAGTGCTGTTTGTCCATGACAATCTGACAAACACATAAGTAATGGCAAACTAGCTCACATTTAGTACATTTAATGTATCTTCAGTGATGTTAGCGGAGCTGAACGCCACATTACTAACCAATTACACATCCTTTAATACCTCTGATCTGTTACTCTCTAACCTCTTAGGGCTGTGATGGGAATAATTTGACGACCAACTTGCTAAGCCCGTCGAGTTCTTTGTGTCATCATCTTACCCAGACATTGGAGTCTCCGCTTAAGGCAGCGCATCTATTCCGGTGAATCGACAATGGTGTAATGATTCAGTTGAATTCGACTCCCGAAATGATTCTCACCCGATTGGCCAATAGGAACGTAGCCCCTCCCATGACATTATTTTCGCAGCAAGGGCAAAATCCTGGCACAAGAGCAAATAAATTGCATCGAGAGCAAACACTTAGGTTTTGAGAGAGAGAAGGAAAATATTTTTAGAGAAACACTTTTTTTAAATAAAATGTTTAAACATTGATAGCAAAAAAATATATTTGAGAGTAAAAAAAGGTTTTTGAGAGATAAGTATACTGAAAAATAATTTTTAAAATTACAAATTTATATTTTTTTATGTTCCATGAGATTTTTAGTCTCAAATATAATTGTTTGCCATCAGTATGAAAACTTTTTCTCTCAAACATATATTTTTTTCTCTCATAAAATGCTTTTTTGCCATCAGTGCGAACTTTTTCTCTCAAACATTTTTTTCCCTTTCGGATCATTTATTTTCTCTCATGTAATAAAGAATCAAATCTCACTCCTAACACCCCAGTCTTTGAACCTTCGCGCCGAGCCGCTGCGGGACGAATAGTCTCTGCCTTGTTTGTTTGTTAGTAATAAACCTTAGAAACCTCGCAAAACTCGATTGCTGTAATACCTCTTGCCGCACGTAATTACTGTTATGCACTTTTCACGCAAGTATCCTCTGTGCCATCCTTTTCACGTGCAATATGGTCCTTGGTCCCATCCCACAGGGTGTAAATGATTGTGAATCAATCTTGACCCAGACAGTAAACATGAGATGTCTGCCCAACGTGCAGATCATGTCGGCAATTTGTAAGAGTCACATTCAAAAGTCTTTATCGCTGTTTAACTTGATGACCATCCCTATAGTCCCGCCCGTACATAAAGAACCCACCGCATATGTATATATGTACAGTACTCTTGAAAATAAAAAACATGAGCTGCCGGATAGCTCACTCGGTAAAGGCACTGTGTTGAAGTGACTATCACGTCGCTGGTTCGAGCCCCGGTCGTACCAACCGGCAGCTTTTTCAGAGTAGCGCACGATTGGCCATCGCGCTAGAGGGTTTCAAATTGGGAAGGGACTGCCGGAATAGGGAAATAAATAAACAGCTTTGTTGTAGCTCAAGCGCCTTCTGTTGGCCAGACGGGCGCTCGTCAGGAAGATTCTAAGTCTGTTCATGTATCCTCCGCCCTCGTTCTGAACTTGCAAAGATTCAACCAATCACACATGGAAAATCCGGATGTCATCCGCACTGCCCGGCGGAGCTGCTCGTTTATGGGCGTTTCTGACTTGCTGGCTTGTGGGCGTGTCGGACATTGTGTCACCAAATAGAATCCATCCCCGCTAAATTTTGATTTTCCTGCTGTTATAAATACAAATCAATTTTCGTGCTAACATCTCTCTGCCATGGATCGTCGAAAGACGATTCTGGCTGCCATTTTGCTGTTGTATCATAGATACAACCACTGTCGCCACCGCCGTTTTTGGATTCATTCCATCCTGCAGCGCCGAAAAAATTATGAGGAATATCATCGGCTCGTATCAGAGCTCCGTTTGGATACAGCACTCTTCCAGCAGTACTTCCGACTGGACAGGTCCCATTTCGACAAGTTGCCCACCCGAGTAGGATTAAACAACAGAGGTATTTCATTTCAGCCGAGTAATATGCTCTCAAAAGCATTTGGCAGGGTGGCAGGCCCGCTGAGTTTCAGATTAAAACCTACAGTTGTAATTCGTGTGGATTTGGACAGAAGTCAGCTAATCCTGCCACACAGAAAGACAATAACCCTATTTACTTCTATCGCTTTAGTATCGTATCAACACAGATCACTTCAAGACATCATATTTTAAAGGTTTTCAGAACCTAAAGATACTTCTTTCAAAAGTTTATGCCATTCTGTAGGTTTTACACATTTTTCTGGTGTTGGAGAACACGAAGCTGTAAAAGACACCTAGGATTAAGTTCAGAGGTTCTGTTGTTCTTGTCATCGATAACATTTACATTTGTCCGATACCAAACATCTCACAGAACAAATAAACTCCTTTAACCCCTTAAGAACTGAGATCCTTAAGATCCCCGGTACCGGGTACGCTTATTACGCATTATGAATACAGCATTTTTTCAAATCGTGACATTGTCAAGCGGCATATCCACATTTCGCGAAGAAACTCGACCAAAAGCTCATAAACCATTTTTACCTCAACCGAACACAATTCAAGCACCAAGCAAGTAAATCAGCATGCACTGGTTGACGCACTGTCTGGGTGGCAGGGACTGGTTGACGCACTGTCTGGGTGACAGGGGCTGGTTGACACACTGTCTGGGTGGCAGGGGCTGTCTGGCTGTGTGCCAGTGGCTGTCTGACTGGGTGGCAAAGGCTGACTGGCTGGTTGGGGAGATAACAGGGCCTGTCTGGCTGTTTAGATGGCAGGGCTTGTGTAGCAGGGCCTGACTGGTTAGCTGGCCAGGACGGAGTTGGGAGAAGATTGGAACTGGTTGCCCGCTGTTCAATAAATGGGTCAAGAAAACCCATAATGGCCATGAACCGCCATGGCAGCCTCTGTGATGCACCTGCCCCACTCCTGGTTCTTTTCCTCTCTTTTTTCTTTTATGTAGTTGCCTCTCAGATTCCTCCATTTATTTTTGCATACATCTTCTGATGAGGAAGAACATTTATTCATGATTATAATATTTAATGTTTCCAATAATGTACAATACATTATACCTTAGCAATCTATTTTATAGTGAAGAAATATTGAAGAGCAAGCCCTGCATCGATTTATCTTACAAGTTGGCAGCATACCTACTGTTTACCACTTGACTACTAACCACTAACCTGATGTACCAACAATAGCGGAGACCTGTCTCCAAGCATTACTCCTAATGTCACTGTTACGATATGTTGGAAGAGAATGGGTCATAAAGCACGGTAAACCCAGAGATGGCCGTAATTAAAGTCTCCTCCATTTGCCTGTCATTCAGAAGAGAACAAAACAGATTTGTTGAACGGTTTGATTGTAATCAGTTATCAAAAGAAAATGATCCCCTGTGGCAAAATGACTAATTACTAGCTATGAGCACATGGGCTAAACAGAATAGTGTATTTTAACATGAATAATATACCCCGAAGAGGCACGTATGTATGCAGCTAAATCTTCGTTTACGATAGCCAGCCACAAAGTAAGCAGACATCACTAGTATGTCACTTTCCAACGTTACGTTCGTGTGCAATTATGACGTAAGTTAAAAGGCGATTTTTATCTAGGTAATTCACAACAGCTAAACTTGCGCACAAAAATAATTATTTTAAAACTTTTTAAAACGGATATAAGATAGCCTAACGGCTACTCACTTACAATTCAGCTTCTCCCTCGTCCTTGTTAAAACAGGAAGATCAGCTTGCTCGTGAAGTTTTACGGACGAAAGGGATTGGCTCACAGGTTGCGGGCACCGTACTTATTTCAATATGGTTTGAAATTTTCATCTTCGTCCCTCCCACTTTCCCGCACCGGAGCCCGGCTCGCATCGCGTGGTATACCGGAATGCATCGCGCACCAAAACCCACGCATTCCCTAGAAAATGAATGGGATGCGGACAAGTGCGGAGCTTTCCCGTGTACGGTCGAAATTATACTTTACGCGTGCGCTGTTGGGCGCTAGAGCGCGTTGACGCAATTTTCGTCATCAAACAGTGGGCGCATAGCTCTCCGCCGTCGACCGCGTACCCTCCAAAATTTTCTGACCGCGCGTAGCTACAGGAGCGCACAGGAACGTGTGATCAAAACACCGACAGCGCATGCTCTAGCTACAAAACCGCGGATGCTTTTCGTTGCTTTTCTACCCGCGTACAAGAGCGCTCACTGCGTTTAACTAGCCCTATATTTGGCAGGGGACGCGTCCGCGTTCGAGTGCGCACAAATGCGTTCGCGGTTGTGCAAAGCATGACGCCGTCTTAATGGGGCTTCATCGTCAGTGGCCGTTTCTCAAAGCCGAAGCTGCATCCTGTTAAAGCTGTATTTTTAGGGGTTGTCACTTATTTCCATCTGCTAACCTGTCATTTAGGGTAAGGGAAAAGGTGAAATTTAGCGGTTGGTTTTGGGTTCATGGTTAAGGTTAAGGTTAGGTAAACCAGTGACAACTCACTTAAACCAAAGCTGTTTAACGGGGATGAAATGACGTTACGTCAATTCGGCAGATGGAATTAATTTACGACGCCAAAAAATGCAGCCTTCAAAGGATAGGCCTACAGCCTACGCTTTGAGATACAGCCAGTGTATAAGAAGCAGTGGCTGACCGGCACGTGCTTCGGAAAAAAGACGTGAACTGTCTTCGCTAATCTGTGTTGACAGCAAGAGGTGGCAAACGAGCAAACTTTGTACATGGCTCTCCAAATGGGCATTCCAAATTCAGGTAGGATTGGAGGTGCCAAATTTAAAAAAAAAAAAACTCTCTACGTTGTTAACTCAGATTACACCATAGATATGTGGATATAAATTTGTACATAGAAATAAGGTTTATTTTGGACGTCTATTGACGTGCAAGAGAGGTGCAGGAAATAGATCCTCATCACAGTTGCCATTTTACATGTCAAAGCTGGACAAGCACTGATGTAATTAGGGCTAATAAAAGTGATTATGGTTCCATTGCATATAGGTGTATTGCAATCATTCCAGTAAGACAGCAACCACAACTTAAGGGCCATATGACTCCGAAACACCTGGGTGAAATGAGACCATAATTATTACACCTGTGCTTGATGCATGACATGTCAAAATGGCTCTGTGAAATAGGTCTGACACAAGCAAACAATTAATTAGGCAAGAATTGGAGAGCGCGCATGGAGTGACTCTTATAAATTGTTGGCATGATTTGCACGTCGGGTGGACGCCTCATGTTTGCTGGGTTAATAATGACAATAATAATAATCACCATCATCATTATTACCATCATCAACAAGCTCTATGCTCTCGCTCCAGTTCTAGCTGATTAATTGGTTAATCAGTTGTCAGACCTTTTTCACAAAGGTTGGATTTGCCAGCTAACTAGCTAGCTAGTGCTAGCGTCTCAGCAAGCTATATGTAAGGGTTGTGCTGCGTGCACAATTCAGATGTATGGAGGACGGGAAGATAAGGACTGGACTCAGGTGCAAGGATGGACTTGGTTGTATTTATTATGCCTACTGCAAAACAGCAGGCACAACTGTTGCAGTACAAAACAAAAGTGGAAAGACGGATTCTTTGACACTATAAGTAATACAGACTCTGGGCTTTAGCTGCAGTAACAATGTATTACAAATAGGAGAACAAAACGGAAATTACATTCTTTAACAATTAAGTGCTGCAATAAACCTAAACAGCACTAACCTCAAAGAGTTTAGAGTTTTGATATACAAATATGGAGAAAAAAGTTTAAACAAAGGTGTCAATTTTGCACAAGCGTGGTTCTACGAGACCTCACAATGAGACTGAGTGAAACTGGGTCTTAAATACACACTGCCACCACCCAGTGGCAATGAGAAACAGGTGCGAGAGATAATTGAATAATGAATGAAGTGCAGCCCGGGTCTTAGTGTGGACCAGTGAGCTGGACGGCTGGAGGCGTGGCCTTACACTATATTTGGTGCATATGGATCAATAGAATCGAGAGTCAAAAGAAGAGGTATAAGAAAAAAACTCGACTCGCTGACTGGGCATCTGACAAGATGCCTTGGTGAGCTATTGCAGCTCAAATGGACCAGGGGGTGACACCATCCCGTCACAAATTTAGTTGATTTTTGCTCCAATAGTTGCTTATATGTACATGGACAAAATTCCCAAAATATTGGCTGCCAAACCCAACTGGTTACAAAATGGCAGCCATTTTAAAAATCGTTGTTTACGCACGTCGCAACATGCCCTCCCACTTTTTTCAAATACTTTTTTTGCAATAAACAAAAACTATAGCACCTATTGGCACCAAAATTTAGCCTGGTAAAACCAGAGTCTGCTACTTTGCTTTGCTTCGTATACAGAGTCTGGCCAGTTGTCACTGACAATTGTTTACTTCCTGGTGGGTGGGCGCTTGTCTAAAGTTTAAAATCATTGGTGTACTAATAAACTAATCACTAACGTTTGGCGATGACGTATGTTATGCGCCAGCTCAACCGCCTAGTACTTCTGCTGTTAACACAGCCCTTCATACCAGGAATGCAGCGAAAACAGACTGATCAGTTCCATAAAGTTAATTCTGTACCCATACATATGCCCATCTAGCCAAATTTTAGCCTTAGCCTATATTAAATATATATGACAATCTGTAGTATGTAGCGCTACAACATCATTTCCATTCAAAAAACCAACCAAACATTCACCTTGTTGTGGCTATAAGTCACTGATACCTGGGATTTTCTCCAGGACAGAGCGAATGGCCTTCCGTGCATCTATGTCCATAGCCATTGTTGATTTCAGAGACTACAATTTCAAACTCGGCGCAGCTGCTACATCATGGCTCTCAGCTGCGCCTTCTGTTCGCCGGTTGGTCCGGCGTATTTTCTGCAGAGGTAAACGAGGCAGAGCTCCGAGTGACCAGACTGAGTGGTGAAGCATTATAAACATGAGGACATACTTTGACAACATGTTCTCATTTTGTCTAAATATATTAATGAAAGGCAATAATCATTACATGTGGAGACCGCCATCAATTTGGCAATACCTGGGCTGATGCTTTGGAGGCTCAAAAAGGAGAATTGGCCAATTTTTCAAACGGTGCAAAACGAGCACTGTCGTTCTCTATGACGAGGCCACCTCGGACAGGCAGGAGAACGGCGCAGCGAGCTCAGTCCTTGGGCTCCTGTTACAGAAGCTCCAGGATGATGGTTGCGAGGCCTATTACCTGGAGGGAAAATGTAATGTTATTTTATACACCTATAGACACAATCTACAATTTAATTGAACATATCGTGATTTTGGCTGGGCTAGCTTGAGCTATCTGATTTCATAATGTTACAACTATTGTTATCAAACAATGTAACATGCATGTTCTGAGTAGTGAACCTCATTTCTCTAGACTTCCTCATAGCGAAGTTTAAGTTAGCCTCACCTCCCATCAAGCTCTAACGGAAGGTTTTCTCATTGAAAACAATGGAATTTGAATAGCTAGCAAGTTATTGATCAAATCAGGAACTAGTTGGCACTTAAAGCCTGGATTGTCTATGCTTGACTGCAAACATGTTACAGCTCTATTGACACACTGATGCCGCGAACTTCGGCATCCAGAAAACTAACGTTAACGTTAACTCCATTGTCAACGTTATGTCGTTCATTGACCTAATAAAGTTAGCCGAGGTCTAATGAATTGTCTACTTTGCCACTACCTAGCTACTCTGGCCGGCGAAGTGTGTGTTCGCTCTCTGTCAAAATGGCTCATAATGGTAAAGTATGAGAATATGGCAAATTATGTGGCTCCACTGTTTAATGCTAACTTCACATCAAGTTAGCCTGACAAATTTGCCAGTTGCGTGTTTACAGTAGGAAATGACAGAATGTTGTTTGCTTGCTAGATCGTTATTTAGCTGGTTTGACTAAGATGGCTAGCTACATACCTAGCAAGCTAATGTTTAACCCCATAAATCAATTATGTTGCGCCGTTAACTTCAACTCACACAACCTAGAAATATATACTTCCGTGATGAGGGCATAGCTAGCAAGCGAAAGAAAGACAATATACATGATATTCTGACTCAAAAATGAGCGAGATAACCACCGATTCCAGCATGCCTGAAGTATTTATAATGTTACGGCGGGTGGGAGGAGTTATGCAAGTAGGGGCAGCAGTGCATAGTGTCATCCCCTCTTTAACCCCACCCAAAAAAACGTCAAACTACTTAAGCGAAATGAAACCTGTGAGCTATCGATCAGGAACCAAATGCGAGAACACAGGATTGCAGAACAAACGGCGATACACCCAATGACAGTGACTTCTGGGGAGATCACATTGTGAGACACACAGGTGTAGGTAGTCAGACTGGTTACAGAGGAGCAGCACATGAGGGAGAACCTAACCACATGAAATTTGGCAGAAGCCAAAACGTGGACAGGGAACCTATACAAAGATAAACAGCTCCAGTCACGGAGTTTCTAATGTGCATAGATAATTAGAGAAGGGACAGCGTGACTGGATGTGGAGTTTTCCACAGAAATGTAGCACAGGAGATTAGGGAGAGAAAAGAGGCGGAGACGAGAACAGGGCGAGTGCTGAGAGCTTGTTAATCAATTAGTAAGTGAAACTATACAATCCCTTAGTGCTTGTTAGTAAGTTAGTATTATATACAATGTTAGTTTGTGTTAGTAATCTAGCAAAATAACTACCTGTTAGTATGGGTTAGGAAAATAGAATAGCAAGATGAAGGAAGTAAATGAGATTGGAAGGAAGGATGAAATCCAGAAACCATTAAATCACCCGAAGAGTGGCATGCAATACCGGGGCTGTTAGCAAAGACAAGACGAGACCAGACAGGGGGAGACAAAGTGCAATGCACGGCAGAAAGCAAAACATGGACCGGAATAAACTATGGTTAAAAGTATAACATGGAAAAACTAAACTATGAAAATGCATGAATAAATCAAAGTAACCAAATCACAATACACATTACAAAGAATAGTCAGACATGGCAAAAATCAAAATATTAACATGGCAAACTGATCATGGACATGGCAAGGCAGGGTAGAGACATTGCAGGCAGGCAGAATCACAACACTTATTCCTTTAATACAGTACGTCCCAAACCTCTGCTGGAGAACCACCTGTCCTGCATATTTTAGATCTCTGCCTGCTCTGACACATGGCGATTCAAGTGATCAGCTCGTTATCAACCCCTGAAGCTGATTGATAATGAGCTGATCATTTGAATCACCTGAGCTGGATTAGGGAAAAATCTAAAGATTGCAGGACAGGTGGTCCCTCAGGTTTGAGGTTTGGAATCGGTAAATATAAAAACAAGTCAAATGAAAGTAAAAATTAATTTTTTCTTTTAAATACCACTTAATTTAATTATGTTAGATTTACTTAAAATGCTGTCCATTTTGACAATGGTTGTACTCAATTTCTTGGGGTTTTTTTATAGACCGTACTTAAAATTTTTACTCAATGCTAAAATTTTGTGATTGAGTTTTATCATCTAAAAAAAAAAAAAAAAACAAGGAGTTCACTAAACTAACAAAAAATGCTTGGAAAATCTTGCCTTTGTTTCTTTTTTTTTGGTTTGCTTTATCTAAGTTACAGTTTTTACAGTGTGCAAGTGCTGTCCTTGCGCTTGAAGACAGCAGGCCAAGGCGGAGTGTGGCCTCCCGGTGGGAATAGAGCCAAGAGAGCGTGTGCTCCTCTGTTGGAAGTGTGCCAAGAATGAACTGGGTGAATCCTTGCATCGTTCGTTCTTTGATTATTCAGTTTCAAAACCAAATCGAACAAACAACACACACACAAAAAAAACGGCATGGTTATTTTCTTTTTCTGTTTTAAAACCAAATCAGAAATACAAAAAAACGGCGTTTTTCTACTTCTAAATTGGAAAAAAAACAATTAATTTTTTCTTTGTTTTCTTTGTCAGATATTTTCATATTGCGGTTAACCTTACGCCAAGGAATATTGGGTAATTTAAGTGTAAGTTTGAGGCGGCGTACGACTGGGAGACCACTCTCTGCGCTCAGCAGAATGCTGAGCATCTAGCATTGAGCGCTGGGTGAGGGGCGTCAACCCGGCGAATCCCTCTCACACCGTTCAGGTCAGTCTCGTCCCTTGGAATAGAGGTGCCCTTGGCGTGACCTGTACCCCGCGGCAGTCTGTAACCTTCATCATCATCCATCCACTCTGTTGGTACACATGCCGGCGTGGGCGCATATCTTCTCTTGAGGGAACGTTCTCTCAATTCTGTAATTATCGAAACCTACAAGTTTGTGACAGAGGCTCAATAATTGCTGATAACTCTAAGGTACAATCGCAGAGTGCGCATCTATTAGGATGCTCTGATGTTCCCCCAGGACTTGATGTGATGAATCCAGAAACAGTTTACTGCGCTTTAACGCAAGAGAAAGTGTGTGGTTCTGAAGTACAAAGCAAACCAATGTTGCAATCAGTGACAACTAACTCATGAATTCAATATCAATATCCACACATATTCATTAGCTAACTGCATTGCTAATACTGCAGCACACAGTCGGCACAGAGCCGGGGCAGATCCGGAGCGGAGCTGCTTGCTATCTGGGAAGCTTACAACGGAGAACATAAACAAACAGTGATCTATTCCCTTTACAGTAGACCGATTACAATATTAACCAGTGGTTTTAATGTTGTGGCTGATCAACGTAAAGCACATGGAAACTTATTTCGTTGGCGATATGCGTTCAAGTTACCAAGCACGACTGTTAAAAGCCTTCGAGTATATGAAGCGTAAGATAATTGCATTCATTTGTAACAGCAAGATGGGCTGTCATCGCAAACTTTAACATAATTACCGCAAAAGTATATTTTATATAGCCTATTGATAAAGGAATTATATATTGATAACAATACATATAAATATAATATAGAACGGATAACAGTGTTATAAATATCTATGCCGGCTTAAAATTTGCCATTTGTCTCAAAAAATTCTGTGTACAACAGACTGTTTCACATGAAAAGGACAGAAATTCACATTTAAAAGACATGACAAAATTTTTCCCAGCATTATACCATCACTGCAAAGTGAATTAACTATAAAATGGTTGCAAAGTATGGGCTCAATCCGGCATAAGACCTGATTCAAGTTACGTAAGGCTGATTGACATTCAAAAACTTTGTCACAGAAGTGTATTATCATTAATATAAATCGTTAATATCCCCAGTTGTTCATTACTTTATCGAGACTAAACGATTTTTCAGTCATTTTGTCTTTTTGAGTTATCAAGGATCAAAAAGTAAGATTTCACGCTCACGCATGACGGCCACAGTGGCGGCAGTATTATTAGCTGACGTCATGCGAAATTGATAAATAAAATTGATCAATAATCAGCCAGCAAGAAGCTGGCGGATTTATAACGAATATTAGAACTCGTTCTGAGGCTCGTTTCCCAAAAGCGCAGATGTTTAATTACGCAGTTGGAGCCATTGACTGTATATGATCCAGTCCTCATGGGAAACTTCGGCCTGTTCGGGAATTAGGAGAATCGGTGTAGTTATTTTTACAATTAAGGGGATTCTCAGGCAAGAATACTTAATTGCAATAGGATTTCCTTTGCGACAAGAGAAGAGCACTTACTAACTCTTATCCCTTATGCGGATTTAAATGTTACTTAACATTTTGCAGCAGCCCAAGGCGTGATATTTTGACTGTGAAGTTCTCAGTTTTGAGTCCTGGACAATTGAGAGGGTCCCTGACCTGCAGTTATTTATTATTAATTTGTGTTCGCTGCGCGACATCACTTTGTTTGTGAAACAAACAACGTAACGAGGTTGTGCTCAGGCAGGTGGTTTCCAAAAGATGTCTCGCCTGACGCAAAAATTTCTTGAGGTGAAATTATTTTGCCAGAATCCCACAGAGATTACAATTTTCATTCAAGCGTGTTGTGAGGGACAGCCCACCCCGTTTTTCTACCCCTTCTCTTAACCAGTCTCTCAGTGTCCCAGTCCTGCACTCGCTCCAGACTCTCCTTCATCTCTCTCTCTCTCTCTCTCTCTCTCTCTCTCACGCATGTTATTAGACCCACAGCGTGGTCTGAGACCGACTGACGGCTGACGGCTTAACGGAGGGCACAATTAGGAGAACCGCAACAGATGCTCGAGAATAGGTAAGTAAATCGTAAAAATGCAAGTCAGATTTGCCACGCTCGTTCACTTTTTGCGCAGGATAATAATTAAGTTCCATGTGAACACAGTGCGCGTCACCAGTGGGATCTGTTGTAATTTCACGCACTTCTATCATCCCTTAATCTCCAGAAAAACTGCCGCAAAGACATGATATCCGTCTTCCTCTGAGCCAAGTGAAAAGTTTTTTTTTTTTCAATTCTTGGCTGATTTTCACATGTATGAATAATTCTAAAGACATTATTTTCTGCCAAATCAGGCTTTCAGGCTTGGTATAATTGCCCCTGACGGAATAAAATGCAAACATGATCCAGTTGTTTTCTGCTACATCTGTGGGTGTTTCACTCCACCCAAAGCAAAACAGAAAATTTAAGGCTTTATGGAAAAAATCTTACTTTGCTTATTTTTGAATGAAACTCGCAACTAAGACAAATCATGGGCACCCCATACAGTTTGTAACGCTTGTGTGGAGAACCTCAGACAATAGACAAAATGAAAGAGGAAAAGTTTGAGCTTTGATACTCCAGTAATTTGGATTCAGCCACTGAATCATACTGATGACAGTAACTTCTATCTGGTATATATTTCTGGCTTTACAGCAAAAGCACATTTTTTTTAACTGCTATGAAAGTTGTAAGTTCTGTCATACATGTCATACATTTTGAATACTTACTTCTGTCATTAAAACCATTTGCAAAAAAAAAAGAAATCAGGAAGGGGGCAAATACTTTTTCACGGCACTGTATGTTTTATAATATGAAAAATCTTCATTCTTATTTTGTGATAAAAATGTGATCATTTTACGGGCATTTTTTAACTCCTCATCCTCAAATTCGGTAATATATTACTTGTTTGGGAGAGCAACAGATTTTTTTTTCAACATGCAGGGTGGTGTAATTTTATTTGTCTTAGATAACTAATTTGGGCAGAGCAAAGATTTTTTAAAAATCACTGATCCCTGACCATGCAAGGCAAGCAAAGTTGATTTACTTCCTTTGGTGATATGAGTACTGCAGCTAAAAAAAAAAAGTGCGAGTATAACACCAAAAATGTTTTTGTTTTAAATTATTATTCATGAAAATATTTTCACAATGCACCTTACTTTCATGGGAAAGGGTTTTATGTGACCCTGAATGCATGAGGTAAAGTGGGACGAAAATTCTGCTAAAATGGGACTCCTTTTCCGAAGTTAAACCTGCCCTTTTCTCGGCAACCTGGTTCCATGAAATCACAAGTTACTGCTATTGTGTGTCTCCCAATCCGATTACATACTTTTTTAGCATGTTTGTTTTGTAAAATATTGACGATGGTGCGATGAGTCCATGTCAGCCACAATAGCCCCGAATTCTCCACCATTGTCCAGTGTTTGTCGTTTGTCAAACAAATAACGCGACGTGGTCATGCTTATGCAGGCAATTTCTTAAAGATTTCACGCCTAACGCAAAAATTTCTTGAGGTTAAATTAATTTGCCAGAATCCATGAGAGATTAAAATTCTGACGCACACGTGTTGTGAGGGACAGTCCACCTTGTTTTTCAACCCCTTCTTTTAAACTGCCCTGTCCCTCACTCGCCCCGGAGTCCTCCACCTTTCTCTCATTCGCGCTTTTTCGTTCCAGACATCAGCGTCACTTTACTCCACATGTATGCCATCAGACCGGCAGCATGGTGTCTGAACCCAACTGACGGCTGTTTATTCTCAGAGGCGGGCACAAGGAGGAGGACTTCAACGGATGCTCGAGAACAGGTAGGCCTAATTAAATCACAAACATACAACGCAGATTCGCCAGGCTTTTTCAGTGTCAGCACAAAGAAATAATTAAGTTCCATGTGAACGCAATGCGGGTCACCAATGGCATCTGTTATGATTTCACGGACCGCGTCCAACAGATGTATGGTGAAGTCGGGTAATTTAAGACATTAGATAAAATGGGAAAAATACGTTTTTCCATCTTGGACTGTTTAAATATTAAAAGCCTATCACCGAACGTTATTGCATCGTTGCTGTAAACGTAGGTGACATGAAACAATGACGCAGCCCAGCGTAATTTTCACTGAGTAAAATCCAATACTTGTTCTTATAAAGTTATTTGGGAGCTGATTCCAAAAATAGTGCCTGTTTTGCTCTAGCATGTCACATTTTCTCATTTCAGAGCATTGTCACTTTTAACAATCACTTGTATGGTTTCAAAGTCTTGTATCATCCCTTAATCTTTTTAAAAAATTGCCACAAAGACATGATTTACATCTTCCTCTGAGTCAGATGTAGACTATTTGTTCAATTCTTAGCTGATTTTCACATGTATGAATGATTTTAAAGACATAACTTTCTGCCAAATCCCGATTTCAGGCTTAGTATAGGGGTCATTCCACGCCAAACTGAACAAAGCTCCCCCCCGACCCCCTCAGATTTACATGAAACTTATTTTGCGAATAGCCCTTAGGACCAACAGTGATATAACAAAATTTCAGAAACAACAGTGAAATAGCTTTCAAGATATGCATGATTGAAATTTTTTGACCACGCTCATTTTGCTATTTTGCTTGCTCTGGGTCCAATGTTTAGAGACCAGTATCTGCTTTTGCATCAGTGAGAATCTCAAGATTTTTTTCTATGTCATCTATGCCTTGCTCGCTTTTAGGCATCACCATCAGAAGCACTGAGGAATATTTCTCATCCATTCTAAAAATTGTTGAAAATGGCTGGTAATTTTGCACTTAATTTTTTTTAAGGACTTTGCAATGCGCTCCTCTCATCTAACAGATACGGCAGGGGTCCCCATTCTTTCTCAGAAAGGGCGAGTGTGGGTGCAGGCTTTCACTGCAACCAAGCAATTACACACCTGATGCTACTAATTAAGCTTATTAGCAAAGAGTCCAGGGGGTGATTAGTCGTATCAGGTGGTGTGTAACTGCTTGGTTGCAATGAAAGCCTGCACCCACACCGGCCCTTTCTGGGAATACGGTATTCCAAAACAGTTGCTGCCGTTATACTCAACGGACACGTGGTAAATACGAATATGCATTGCTACCCTTAGGTCGACTCAGTTCATCAAAAAATTAAAGCCTGAAATATGCCCCGCAAGCAAATATGCAAAATTAGCATATTTTTCGAATTAGAAAATGACAAGGTTGACAGTTGATGGATGAGACAAGATTTTAACCACGTTAACTTCATTGACATATAAACATTAAATGAACTACTAATTTAACAGTAAGAACATTCACCCTGCAATGAAAAGCTAGCAGTTTCCACTTCCAAGCTCGCAACCTTATATAAACACTTACCACACCTTATAAGGAACATGTATAACTCACAAACTCATTAATATCTGAAATATACATTATTTTAACAGAATAGAAATTCCATTATGAGGAATAATCAGGCAATTTTCTTCACAAATTGAATGTACCAGGGGGTCTACCAAAGTGTGTGGGCTGCTTGCATTTTGAAGAAACAAAAAACCTTGGCATTCGATTTCGTTGAACATGGTATAAATTCTAAAGGAAAAAGCCACATTGAGCAAAATGCAAACAGAGTTGAAGTATAACCTTTTTCATCGAATCTCTCCTCCAGAGACGAATGCATCAGGTAGAAGGAACTCATTTGGAATAATTCCCATTGACCATAATCCCGTAAATGTAACTGAACACTTCAGGCTGGTTTTTGATGTCTTTTTTTCTTTGAAATCGCGTCATTTTCAGCTACGCAACCATGCCCAACATAAGGAGAATACAACTGACCTTACTTTTATGCTCAGGTTTCTATGCTATTCTTATTGTCCAATTAATGTCTTTCGGTTACTATGGAAAGTTTAAACTTTCTGGAATTGGATCAGAAATTAGTCAATCAAAACATTATTACCGCAGAATTTTCATGTGAGTGTGAACTATAAGTGTGCATTACGCAAATGAGCCTTAGTGAATAACTGAGTGATCGGCTATCAACATGAGTACTTACAAGGATATAAGGGAGAGCTGAATTTGTCGCTGGAGGAGTCTATGAGTAAAATATGTTGTAAATTTTGTGATAAAACCGGGGGCTTTGTGCAACAGAGGACTTCAGATAGCCATATTATGAATGCTACCATTTTGCCATTCTGCATTTCTTGATTATTCTATTCTAGGGCAGAGAAGCAAACTGTTTTCGTTCACTGACTGAGAAAGAAAATCTTGGGAGAAAAACATATGATCTTCATACTGTTCCGGTGTTCATTGTTCAATGTTTGTAGCTGTCAACTTGTGACATGTACACATGAATTTGAGAAAAATCTTGCTACTCAATAAAACTTTTATTCACCTGCATGTACCCATACACTCCATCTATTGTACTGCTGGGAAGCAGGATTTGCTGATTTAGGGGTATGGACAAATGTGTCCCGTAAGACACCTTTTTACTTGTCCCACATGAGACCACACATTTTTGGGCCTGGCTCAACTACTTTAAGAGTGAAAAGGAAAAGTGACTGACAGTTATCTGGAGGAACTACTAGCTGATATTTTAAGGTCTGCGAAGTTGTAATTCTGCAAAGATGAGTGGGCCAAAATTCTTCCACTGGGATGTGAAGGACTCATTGTCTGTTATCACAAACGTTTAATTGCAGTTGTTGCCACCGAGGGTGGCACAACCAGTTATTAAGTTTAGGGTGCAATTACTTTTTCAAATGGGGCCAGGTAGATTTGGATAGCTTTTTCTCCTTAATAAATGAAATCATCATTTAAAAACTGCATTTTGTATTTACTCTGGTTATCTTTATCAAGAACTAAAATTTGTTTCGTGATCTGAAACATTTAAGTGTGACAAATATGCAAAAAATAAAAAATCTGGAAAGGGGCAAATACTTTTTCAGGGCACTGTATATGTTATATGAAAAATCTTCATTCTTATTTTGTGGGAAAAAAATGTGATAGAAATTTTTTACTTGCATCTTTTAACTCAGCATCCTCAAATTCAATAATATGTGACTTGTTTGGGAAAGCAACAGAATTTTTTTTTTCAGCATGCCAGGTGGTGTAATTTTATTTGTCTTAGATAAATAATTTGGGCAGAGCAAAGATTTAAAAAAAATTGTTGATCCCTGACCATGCAAGGCAAGCAATGTGGCCGGTTGATTTACTTGCTTTGGTGATATGAGTACTGCAGCAAGCAGTGCGAGTATTACACCAACAATGGTTCTAAGATGTTACATTTTATATATATATATATATTTTTTTTATTCATAATCAAAAAATTTTCGCAATGCACCCAACTTTTTTGGGAAAGGGTTTTAAGTGACTGGCTTTGTGATAGTTCTGCCCTGCAGGCCCTCCCCCCTCCGGCTGTCTGCGCCTCAGCCTCATTGAGGTGGAGGTACAGTGGAGAGTATTTAAGCAATGCACTGCCAGTTTGGCAGTTCAGTGCAGCTGCATTCTGTGCCCTGAGCCCTGTGGAAGTTTTTGCCGCTGCTCCGCTCCTGTTTTGCTTTTATGTTTAAAAGTGAAGTTTTTTTTTTTTTTTTTAACTCAGCCTGTGCGTGTGGGTGCCTTCTCCAGGTTTTGGGTACATGCTCCCAGTGCCCGCCAGCTTCTTGCCTTCTGCCGGTGCCGGTGGGGGCAAAACCATGACAGTTTTATTTTCCCTGAATGCATGAGGTAAAGTGGGACAAAAATTCTAAAGTGGGACTCTTTTTCTGAAGTTAAACCTGCCCTTTTCTCGGCTACCTGGTTCCATAAAATCACAAGTCACTATTGAGTCAGCATACTATGCTATTGTGTGTCTACCAATCAGATTACACACTTTTTTTAGCACGTTTGTCATGTAAAATATTGAAGATGGTGCAATGAGTCGATGTCAGCCACAATAGCCCCGAATTTACCACCATTGTCACAAACATGCAAGCATACGTGTGTGTGTCTGTCTGTCTGTCTTTGTACATCACACACAAGGATACTCAGAATGCAAGTATTTGTACATGTATGCAAACTTTCGTGTCTCTCCTTCTCTCTTTCATGTTCATAGAAACACACATATCCAGGTGGGGAAGGGAGGTGTAGCTTGCGAGGGAATATACAGAGGTGTGAAAAAGTTTTTCCCTCCTTCCTGATTTCTTCTCTTTTTGCATATTTGTCACATTTAAATGTTTCAGGTCATCAAACAAATTTTAATACGAGAAAAAATAACCCGAGTAAATACAAAATGCTGTTTTTTTTTTCCATTTATTAACTATTCTTACCTTTCTGGCATGTGGCACAGCACTTAGTAAAAATTTGAACATGAACAACTCCGCCTCCCTCCAAAGTCCCGCCCTCTTCCCCCTTCCTGACCTCCCCTCCTCCCCTGACGCGTGCGGTGAGAAAGTGAGCAGCGCGAATGAAGCTGCTTTCACACCGGACGCGAAACAAATTTTTGGCACAACTGATTACAGTAAAAAGAGAATGCAAAGACGCAACTCTCACGGGTATTTTTACGCGTAGTTTGCCTTAACTTTGAATGTAATCTGTCGTACGAAAAATTCGTTTCGCGTCCGGTGTGAAAGCATCTTGAAACGGGGCAGAGGAGTCAGATTTAGAAGCACCGGTTGGTGAAAACTAACCAACAGTAATTACATAATATTCAATTCTATACGTGGTATAAAATAAAATGCCCTCCTAACGTCTGACGAACTACCATTAACGTTATAGTTATATTATAGTAGTAGTTATAGCATTCCAGCAACTGCTTGTTTACAGTCAGATGCATCGTTTTTCAGTAGAATTCAAACATTTTCTTGCAAAACTGCTGTCACTGGTGTCTTACCTCACCAGAATTGTCCCAGTGACGTATAGTCATTAAATTAGGAGCAGTTGCAGCCGTTTTATTGGCAGGCTAACTTTTTTTGAGAACCTGTTTTCTCTCCGCTGCTCTGCCAGAGAGGCGCGCGACTCGCAGCAGTAGGAAGGGGCACAGTAACGGATGAGACAGAAAGCTCAGCAAATCATTTTATTTGGACCAAAGAAAATGATTGGTCAGACAGAAATATATGAGAATTTAATATTGATGAGTTTTAACACCTGATGGATTTCTTTTACATTTTAGTGTGCCATACGCTTTTAAGGAACATTTTAAGATAACAAAAGAAAAGTGTAAAAATGCCAGAAAGGTAAGAATTGCTTTAAGGGAAAAAGCAATCAAACCTACCTGGCCCTATGTGAAAAAGTAATTGCTGCCGGTTGTCAAATCATGAATTTCCTGTGATTACCCCCATTTTTTTTTAGTTCAATTTCTCAAACACACCCAGGCCTGGTTAATGCCAGACCTGTTGAATCAAGAAATCACCTAATTTGAACCTGTCTCAAAAAGTGAAGTAGGCTTAAAGATCTTAAAAAGCAACACATCATGACGTAAAGCAAAAAAAGTAATTGCCCCCTCAAACTTATAACTGTTTGTGCCACTCTCGGTGATAAGAACTGCAATCAAGCCTTTGCGATATCTGGCAATTAGTCTTTCACATCGCTGTGGAGGAATTTTGGCCTACACTTCATTGCAGAATAGTTTTAATTCAGCTACACTAGTGGGTTTTCGAGCAAAAACGGCCTGTTTAAGGTCATGCCACAGCGTCTCAATCGGATTTAAGTCCGGATTTTGACAAAGCCACTACAAAACCTTATTTTTTTTTTTTAAAGCCATTCAGAGGTGGACTTGCTGGTGTGTTTCGGATCACTGTCCTGCTGCATGACCCAAGTGCGCTTGAGCTTGACGTCACAAACTGATGGTCGGATATTCTCCTTCAGGATTTTCTGTTAGAGAGCAGAATTCATGGTTCCATCAATTACAGTAAGTCGTACAGGTCCTGACCATCACTTTACCACCACCATGTTTGACTGTTGGTATGATGTTCTTCTTATGAAATGCTGGGTTAGTTTTACAGCAGATGTAAGGGTATGCACAACTTCCAAAAAACAACTTTTCTCTTGTCATTCCATAGAATATTTTCCCAAAAGTCCTGGGGATCATCAAGATGTTTTTTGGTGAATGTGAGATGAGCCTTTGTGTTCCTTTTGGTCAGCAGTGGTTTTCACCTTGGAACTCTCCCATGGATGCCATTTTTTCCCAGTCTCTTTCTTATTGTTGAATCATGAACACTGACTTTAACTGAGGCAAGTGAAGCCTGCAGTTCCTTAGATGTTATTCTGGGTTCTTTTTGACCTCCTGGATGTGTAATTCTGGTTGGCTGGTCACTCCTGGGAAGGTTCACCACTGTTCCAAGTTTTCTCCATTTGTGGATAATGGCTCTCACCTTGGCTCACCTTATAAATGGCTTTGTAACCCTTCCCAGACTGATAGATGTCAATGACTTTGTTTCTCATCTGTTCTTGACTTTCTTTCTATCGCGGCTTGATCTGCTGCTTTTTGAGATCTTTTACCCTACTGCACTTTACAGACAGGCTCCATTTAAGTGTTTTCTTGATTCAACAGGTCTGGCACTAATCAGGCCTGGGTGTGGCGAGTGAAATTGAACAAAAAAATATGGTTAATCACCGTTAAGGCACACAATTGCGAGTGTGCTGCATGTTGCTTTGATGTGAAGTTTTATTTCAAGTAAAAGAATAATACATGAACAGATTTCCCTCTGAACTGTCAGGATTAAAGACAAACAAGCAGAGATCACATGAAATATGCATCCTGTTTATTGGCTGCATTAGAAGGGGAAGTTTGTCAGTGTGGCCTTAAAAATACTAATTTGAAGTGAAACTGTGTCACTCTGCACTCTCAACAAACACAGGTGCAGCCCCATGAGCAACACTGGTGCCAACTTCATCATTATACTGCAAACAACAATCATTTTAAAACCAAACCTGTAATATTTGTCCCGAGTGACAGTGATAAGGATGTTCATTACTAGTTTTAGTGTAAACTGTAGAATTCTGACAGTATTTTAATTTACATGGCATGAGTCATGTGGGAATAACAGACATTTATAATCATGCCACCATGCAAATACTTATGAACATGTTTGTTCGTGTGAGTGTCCGTAATTGAACTTTGGTGCTGAACTGTTCCTGGGGTGCTTCTCTAGGTCCTGCTGAAAGCCCTGGAGAACTGTGGAACCCTGCAGACCTTTGTGACCTTGTAATTCTCACCATAGTGAGAAAGGGTTACCTGTACACTAGGTGTGTATATGCACTCCATAAACAGAGCTGAGAGTTTAATTACATTAAACGTGCTCATTGGGAACAGGCTGTGTGATTATATTTACTGCAGGCTGAGTTATCTTTTTGAACTGCACACTCTGAATGGATCATTAAACAGATCTCAGAGAGAATCTCACAATATGTGCTTCTGGTGAATACTGGCAGGCAAGCCATAAAAATTCATTCCAGTAATGGCTGTGAAATTATCCTTTAAATACAAATGAATGTTAATGAAGTCAGATAAATTTATTCCTGTAACTTGAGGGGCACAAGGAGGGTACAGATGTCCAGTAAGGGCAATAGTTCACCTTTCTAAATTAGATCTGTTGTGTCTCGATTAATCTTTACATCTCAGGACTAAATTGTGAGATAAATGTTGGTTATTCTGCCCAGACAATATTTTGCAAAGTTAATATTTATCTGCCCTGTGATTCGGTTCCACTCCAAAATTTAATGAGTGTTCTCCAGTTTCATTAAAATTAGGCCCACATTTTTTCCATAGTTCTGCTGACAAACAGACAAACAAAAAGATGGACAAAAAAAACTGAACCAAAAAAAATGACCCCATCAATGGACGTACAAATATTTTAAGTAGTCACACACACACACATGCAAATTTCTTTCTAAGTGTCAATCCCCAGGTAAGTTTTAGGGACACAAGTGCAGAATAGTCCTGGCCGACATTACATCATTAATGGAGCACCTATATAACAAAACAAGTTTTAGTCAAGGGCCAGGCTGAATGAGTGTGTGAGAAACAAGATATTAGCGCTGAAAAATGTTTTTCTTTTCCTCTTGATTTAGGGGTAAAGTTGACAACTCAAGATTCAGCAAAAACCAGAAGAGATGGAGCTCAGAACCTTCAAGCTCATCTTCTCCACCTTCTCAAACATCTCCAACTCCACAGGAGCCAATGACACAGATGCCTTGCAGCCCGAGGGCCCTTATCAGGCAGTGGAGGTGGTGATCATTGTCCTGTTTACAGGGCTCATAAGTTTCTTGACAATTACTGGGAACATACTGGTCTTGCTTTCAATCATAATCAACAGAAACCTTCACACTATAAACAGCCGCTTCCTCCTCAGCCTGGCATCTGCAGACCTGATTGTTGGGGCCTGCGTCATGAATCTGAGTACAGTCTACATTGTGCTTGGCTATTGGCCATTGGGGCCAGTAGTCTGTGACCTTTGGTTGCTCGTGGACTATGTGGTCTGTGTCGCATCAGTTATGAATCTCGTCATCATCAGCTTTGACCGTTACTTCTGCATCACCAAGCCACTCAGTTATCCTGCTAGGAGGACCGTCAAGATTGCAAGCTTAATGATTGCGTCAGCCTGGATTTTTTCCTTCATCATCTTGGCCCCGCCCATCCTATTCTGGCAGTTTATCATAGGTGAGCGTATTGTGCCAGATAAACAGTGTACCGTCCAGTTCCGGACTGATGTATCAGTCACCTTTATCACCTCCACTGCCTTCTTCTACCTCCCTGTTGCCATCATGAGCATTCTGTACTGGCGCATCTCCAAGGCCAGCAAGAGCCGCGTGAAAACGGGTAAGCGAGAGCCAAAACATGACAACCCATCCAGCAGCAAAGCAGGAAAACACACCTCCATGCCCTGCGATGATGATCACACGAAAACCCATCACCCTGAGAAGAGCCTGAATGGCGGAACTGGTGGTGTCGGGGATGAGGAGTCAAACGCGCCAGTACATCCTGAGAGAAGTGAAATTGCTGAGGCCCCTGCAGGTCATGAGGGAAACCCCACAGCCCACAGCCTAAATGCTGCAATGCTAAAGCAGCAGCCGGAGAGGAGGGCACCGCCATCTCGCGAGAAAAAGGTTACACGCATGATAACAATAATTGTTGTTGCCTACATAATCACATGGACACCCAGTCAAGTCATGAAGGTCATCAGCACGTTCTGTCCGACCTGTGTTTCCACCAGCATGTGGAGATTTGGATTCTGGCTCACCTACATGAACAGCACCATCAATCCAGCCTGCTATGCTCTCTGCAACGTCACCTTCAAGAAGACCTTCAAACAACTCCTGCTCTGCCAGTACAAGGACATTCGCTTGGGCAAATAGTGAGGTGTGATTATATTTGTTTCTGCAGTCATCATTTTTTGCCTGAAAAAGATGCATGATAGGAACACCCTACTGGTAACCCTGACCAAGGAACTGGCTTCAGAGCTGGAGTTGGTCCTTGGATGCTGCTGTCTGGCTGCCCACTGCTCCTAATTATAGGTTGGGTGAAATGCTGAGGACAAATTACCCCACGGGGTTCAATAAAGTATATTTATCTATTGGTCTGTCTGTTGATCTACAGTGCTGTGGAAAAGTACAGGTGCATCTCAATAAATTAGAATATCATCAAAAAGTTGACTAAATTCAGTAATTCTGTTATGGTCAGCGGAATACGGAGGCTAGGTGCAACGACCAGAGAGAGTAGCATGGGCACAGAACAAACGCAGAGAATAATACAGACCAAACAAAAGTACTCGCTCTCCCAAAGGATGTATAATAGTCCTAACAACGGAAGCAAAGAGAGATAGAAAGAGGGAGATGAAACTCCAATAATAAGAAGATAGAAAGTCAAACAAAATCTGACTGCAAATATCTTCGGCTATGGTGCTTAGCTACAAACAGACACTCTAGTGAAGGAGGCGGGCCGGACTTCCTGCTTATATAGATTCTGGGGAAGCGCCACCCCAGCTCAATCAGCCAGCTGGGCAAAGAATCCGACAGCCCAGGAAACCAGGAGGCTTGAAAACCCTCCAATGTGGCTGAATTGCAAAAATTCCGCAAAGAAGAGAGAGCCAAAATTCCTCCACAGTGATGTCAAAAACTCACTGCCAATTATTGCAAATGCTTGATTGCAGTTGTTGTCGCCGAGGGTGTCAAAACAGTTATTAAGTTTAGTGGACAGTTACTTTTTCACACAGGGCCAGGTAGGTTTGCATAGCTTTATCCCTCAACAAATGAAATCATTATTTAAAACCTGCATTTTGCACTTACTCTGGTTATCTTTGTCCAATGCTGAAATTTGCTTGATGATCTGAAACATTTTAGTGAGCAGTAGAGGCAGCAGTGTTAATTGGTGACGTCATGTGAAATTGGAAAATAAAATATAGCAAGAAGCTGTCTGATGACTGTATATGGTCTAGCTATGTTGGGAAACGTAGGCCTGTTCAGGAATCAGGAGGATCGTAGGAGGTGTAGCTAGTTTGTATTTAGTTTTTTTTCTTTTTTTTTTTTACAATTAAGGAGATGGTATCAAGTTAGATTACTTCACTGCCAAAGGATTTTCTTCGCGAGAAGAGCACTTGCTCACTCTGATCCCATATGCAGATTTGAAGGTTACAGCAGCCCAAGGCATGATATTTTGAATGAGAAGTTTTTTGTTATGATTTCTAAAAAATTGACCTATTGCCCCTCCACTGACAAGGACAAACAATCAACATTTTAGAACAGGCGCTAATGGCTGTTATCACAGTCAGAGATATTTTTCAGAATGCTATCGATGACTTTTGGCGAAAGAAGGCTCAAATATCATCAAGAAGTCAACAAAAAGGGTTATACTATGAATTGGAGGGATACTTTAACCCTGTATTAACCACCATAGCACCCTGGTCCTCAAATCATACCCTTCGAGGTCCAAGGACTGCTGGTTTTCCACCCTCCCTTTACCTGGGAGTCAGGTGTTAACACTGTAATGTGAATATAGGCCACTAGATGGCAGTATTTACCTTTTTTCGTGAAGCTCAGACTGGAGTCATGTTTAGACATGTCCTGGACATGTCTGGGGCAAGTCTCAGAAAGTTAAAAAAAGAGGTCTAAATGTGGGTGGGGTCTGCAAAAGAGTATATAAGGAAAAGAATTGAGACAGTAAAGTAGTAGGAGAAATTGCAAGAAGATGACCAGACCTGCCATTCTGTTCAAGACCTGTGACGTTTCTTTTGTGGATTTCTTTGCCTGTGTTTGAGCATTTTCTTCATCCAGGACATCACCAAGCCACCCCACTAAAAAGGGACTGTAATTATTTCTGTTTTTTCTTATTTATCAATCTTGGTCTGTAGTTGTAGGTTGTTATTAGTCTTTGTCTTTGTTAAAAATTAAATGTGTTTTAGTTGTTAAAACTGTGTTTGTCATCCCTTGCTGTTGCTGTTGTGTTATAAATGTAATAACAAATTGGGGCCATAACAAATTGGGGGCTCGTCCGGGATAGACCATTGTGTGAGTAATTTATTGAAAATCTAACATTCCAAATTGTGAAATTGTTTTTGTGAATTTTCCTAGATATATATTGACAACAGCAATGGATGATTTCTTGGCATCACCAACCGTAGGGGTTTTGAAGTCTTTTAAAAAGACAGAACTGCTAGAAATTTGCAGACAGTTGGAGCTGACAGAGGTAAAACCAGCCATGCGAAAAGCAAGACTGGCTAGAGAGATAGTTGAATATTACATTGATGAAAATGTGTTTGCACCAGGAGATCTGGAACAGTTTCCAGTGGAAAATCCAAATATAGAAATGGAACTTAAATTAAAAATGCTAGAGATTGAAAGGGAGGAAAGAGAAAAAGAAAGGGAGGAAAAAGAAAAAGAAAGGGAAGAAAGAGAAAAAAAAAAGGAGGAAAAAGAGAAACAAAGAGAATTTGAGAGGGAAGAAAAAGAAAAACAAAGGCAGTTTGAGTTAGAAAAATTAGCAAGAGAAGAAAAACAAAGAGAATTTGAGAGAGAGAAAGAGGAAAGAGCAGAAAGAGAGAGACAGAGACAGAGAGATTTTGAATTAGAGAAATTCGATAGAGAAGAAAGACTCCAAATGGAGCAACTAAAAATTAAAATTGAAACTAAAAATAAATTTTGTGCCAGTCAGGAGGTAAAACTGGTGCCTCCATTTTCAGAAAAGGATGTTGACAACTATTTCCAGTGTTTTGAAAAGGTAGCAAAGAGTTGCCAGTGGCCAAAGGAACACTGGCCTCTGATGTTGCAAACTGTCCTCAAGGGTAAAGCTCAACAAGCCTATTCGGCTTTGTCTGCAGATGATTCCTCTGATTATGAGGTTGTCAAAAAGGTTATTTTGAGAGCTTATGAGTTGGTTCCAGAGGCTTACCGACAGAAATTCAGAGGTCTGAAGAAATCTGAAAATCAGACTTATGTTGAATTTGCTAATGAGAAGCAGGTTTGCTTTGAGCGCTGGTGTACTTCTATGGAGGTCAAGGATGATTTCAACTCACTAAAAGAGATGGTGTTAGTTGAAGAATTCAAGAACTGTGTTAAGGATGATGTTAAGACCTACCTTAATGAGAAGCAAGCACTGAACTTGCAATCAGCTGCCAAATTTGCAGATGAATATGTTCTCACTCATAAGTCCAAATTTCAGTCTAGCAGTAACAATAAATGGTCCCAATTTCAGAAAAAGGGTTACGGTGATACCCAAGATTCCTCACCCAAAGACAAAGACAAATCTGGTGATGGTGCTCAGAAATCCAGTAACAGGTCTGATCAAAGTGTGAAAGCTGACAGTGACAAAAGTGGTCTAGTTTGCAGTTATTGCAAGAAATCTGGTCATGTTACAACTAACTGTTGGTTCCTTAAAGCTAAGAAAGAAAAAGAAAAGGATACCAAACCAAATGCCTTTGTGAAAACAAGGTTAGAAACCCCTGTAGTAGATAACCAATCTGCTAAATTGCCTGCTTCTTGTGGGGCTAAAAAGCCTAATACAGCTGACTTTGTGAGGGAGGAATTTCTTCCATTTGTGTCAGAGGGATTTGTGGCTCTGAATGAGCATACTACTCCTGTCCCCATATATATCCTAAGGGATACCGGAGCTTCTCAGTCACTTTTGTTGATGGACTCCTTGGAGTTACGTGATGAGACCGCTTCAGGGGATTTCATACTTGTACAAGGTATTGAAGGGAGGACTGTATCTGTACCCCTGCGCTCTATATTCTTGAAGTCAGATTTAGTTACAGGACAGGTAAAGGTGGGACTTATGTCAAGTCTACCTATAAAGGGTGTTTCTCTGTTGCTAGGCAATGACCTGGCTGGGGGCAAAGTAGTTCCCCCTGTACATCTTACTTCACAGCCGAGCACTGAAGATGGGGATGAGGACCCATCTCTGTATCCTTCTTGCGCAGTGACTCGTGCTATGGCCAAGAAGGCTAAAGAAGATGATGTTGTGGTGCCGTCCAGTACATTGAATAGTCAGGACTCAGGTGGTTCGCCTCATGACTCTGATTGGCCTACTATGGTTTCTCCGTTTGAGGACTTATCAGATACTTTTATCAGTTCTCTATTCAGCCAGCCGGATGGGTCTGGTGATTCTGATGTGTCTGGAGACTTGTCTCTGTCCAGAAAGCGGTTGATTGAGGAGCAAACTAATGATCCTGAAATTTGTGTACTAAAGAGGAGAGCCCTTCCTGAAAAAGAAATAGATGCAGTTCCAGTTGGGTATTATCTCAAGGATGGTGCGTTGATGCGGAAGTGGCGCCCTCCTGATATCCCTGCCAATGCAGATTGGGCAGTAGTCAGGCAAATTGTTGTTCCGAAGGTCTATAGGAATGAGATCTTAACAATGGCTCATAGTTTACCTTTAGGAGGTCATCTTGGTGTTAACAAGACTGTTGATAAGATCATGAAACACTTCTTTTGGCCTGGGCTTCGGAAAGACGTTTCCAACTTTTGCAAAACCTGTCACACTTGTCAGGTAGTTGGAAAACACCAGTTAGACCCACCTGTAGCTCCATTGCAGCCTATCCCAGCATTTGGGGAGCCATTCTCTAGGGTCATTGTTGATTGCGTTGGTCCATTACCCAAGACTAGATCTGGAAATCAGTACTTGTTGACAATCATGTGTGCATCTACCAGATTCCCCGAAGCCATACCTCTACGTAACATCAAGGCAACTGCAATCTCGAAGGCTTTGATAAAGTTCTTCACGTTGTTTGGTCTTCCCAGGGAAATTCAGTCAGACCAAGGTAGCAATTTCACTTCAGGATTGTTTCAGCAGGTTGTGTATGAACTAGGTGCAAAACAGATTCTTTCTAGTGCCTATCATCCAGAAAGTCAGGGTGCCTTAGAGCGGTTTCATTCCACTCTCAAGACAATGATGAGGACTTATTGTTATGACCATGAGAAAGACTGGGATGAAGGGGTTCATTTGCTGTTGTTTGCAGCTAGAGAAGCAGTGCAGGAGTCTACTGGATTCAGTCCATTTGAGCTAGGGTTTGGTCATGAAGTGAGAGGACCTTTGCTATTATTGAGTGAACAATGGCAAGAGGAAGAGCCGCAAATCAGTCTGTTAGACTATGTTAGCAAGTTCAAGGAAAGATTGCGTGCAGCTTGTGACCTTGCCAAAGAGAACTTGAAATCAAGTCAGGGAAAAATGAAAACTTGGTATGATCATAAGGCTAGAAGCCGTGAGTTTAAACCAGGAGACAAGGTCCTTGTGTTGTTTCCCTTGCAGTCCAATCCATTGCAGGCTAGATTTCATGGTCCTTATGAAATTCTGACAAAACTCAATGATCTCAATTACATTGTGAAGACTCCAGATAGGAGAAAACCAAAACAATTGTGTCATATTAACATGCTAAAGCCTTATCATGACAGAAATGCTAGGGTTGCAGCTGTCACTTCAGATTCTCCAATGGTCGAAACGTGTGAAGATGAGGGGGAGTTTCAAGATGATGAACCAAGAATTAAAGCTGAAGTTCTTTCATGTAAATTGTCAAACACTGAAGTGTTGCAAAATCTTGATGTAAAACTCCAGCACTTAGAACCCTCACAGAGAGATCAGTTTGAAAGGTTGATCAAGAAATATGAGGATTTGTTTCCTGATGTTCCAAAGAGAGTTACTATAGCCTCTCATGATGTAGATGTTGGTGATGCCAAACCAATAAAACAGCATCCATACCGGATGAATCCTGAAAAGAGAAAGATTGCTGAGAAAGAGGTTGAGTACATGTTAAAACATGATATTATCAGACCCTCCAACTCCGATTGGAGTTCACCCTGTGTGCTAGTTCCAAAACCTGATGGAAGTACTAGATTCTGTACAGATTATCGCAAAGTCAATGCTGTAACTAGAACGGATGTGTTTCCAATACCTAGGATTGATGATTGTATTGATAGTGTAGGGCAAGCAAAGTTTCTGACCAAGATTGATTTATTGAAGGGTTATTGGTGTGTGCCTTTAACTGAGAGGGCCAAGAGCATCTCTGCTTTTGCCACACCATCTGGATTGTACCAGTATGAAGTCCTACCCTTTGGCATGAAAAATGCCCCAGCCACGTTCCAAAGGATGATACAGTCTACAATCGCCGGATTGCCACACACGGGTGCATACATCGATGACCTGATCACATGGAGTGACTCCTGGGAAGAACATCTAAAAGATGTAGAGACGTTGTTCCAGCGCCTGACCCAGGCTAACCTGACTGTTAACCTGAACAAGAGTGACTTTGGTTGTGCTACTGTCACCTATCTTGGCTACGTCATAGGCCAGGGTAAGGTGGCACCCATAAATGCTAAAGTCCAAGCCATCATGGACTTTCCAGTTCCTGACAACAAAAAAGCTTTGCGCCGCTTCCTTGGAATGATCGGGTACTACCGCAAGTTCTGCAAGAACTTTGCTGAGATTGCTCTCAGTCTAACTAACCAACTGAAGAAAGGCGTAAAGTTCACCTGGGATGATGCATGCCAGAGAGCCTTCGATCGCCTGAAGTCTCTGCTGTGTCACTTCCCCGTGCTCAAATCTCCTGACTTCAACAAACCGTTCTCCATCGCGGTCGATGCTAGCGACCAAGCTTGTGGATCTGTGCTCCTACAGAGAAGTGACTCTGATGACATTGAGCATCCCGTGGCATACTTCTCCAGGAAGTTCAATCGCCACCAAAGGAACTATTCCACAATAGAGAAGGAACTGTTGGCTCTGGTCCTTTCTTTACAACACTTTGAGGTTTATGTTTGTACAGGACAAAAGCCAATGATTGTGTACACTGACCACAATCCGTTAACGTTCTTGAGTAAGATGAAAAACAAGAATCGGAGATTGTTGAATTGGAGTTTGATTTTACAGGAGTTTGACTTGGAAATTAAGCATGTGAAGGGTACAGACAATGTAATTGCTGATTGCTTATCCCGTGTTTGAATATGTATATATATATCATGTGTTTATTTGAATATTGTATGATATGTATATATAGACAAGTGTTCACTTAACCATTTTGTATTGAAAAGAAAAATTTTGCCTTTATGAGTCAAAATTTTTCCCTTTTGGAATGGAGGTGTAATGTGAATATAGGCCACTAGATGGCAGTATTTACCTTTTTTCGTGAAGCTCAGACTGGAGTCATGTTTAGACATGTCCTGGACATGTCTGGGGCAAGTCTCAGAAAGTTAAAAAAAAGAGGTCTAAATGTGGGTGGGGTCTGCAAAAGAGTATATAAGGAAAAGAATTGAGACAGTAAAGTAGTAGGAGAAATTGCAAGAAGATGACCAGACCTGCCATTCTGTTCAAGACCTGTGACGTTTCTTTTGTGGATTTCTTTGCCTGTGTTTGAGCATTTTCTTCATCCAGGACATCACCAAGCCACCCCACTAAAAAGGGACTGTAATTATTTCTGTTTTTTCTTATTTATCAATCTTGGTCTGTAGTTGTAGGTTGTTATTAGTCTTTGTCTTTGTTAAAAATTAAATGTGTTTTAGTTGTTAAAACTGTGTTTGTCATCCCTTGCTGTTGCTGTTGTGTTATAAATGTAATAACAAATTGGGGCCATAACAACACAGTCTGGCCAATCAGAGGCACCAACTTGCCTGGGATAACAGAAAACCTGGGCTGGATTTGGATTCAAGGTCCAGATTTGAGGACCCCTGCCATAGCATATCTGCTACATAAAGTGAAAGGGTTAACAGCCTGGACACCCTGCTGGTTTTGTTTCTTATTGCCAAATAAACATTTGAGAACAACTTGAATGGTCCGTCACTTTAATTCTTCCATTCGCATTATTACCCAATGTAGCAGATGTGATTCATTTTGGAAAGGTTACTATTTTTCCAAATATTGGCCCATAATCAACATATTTGCCTAGGAAAATGATTTTTACACAGTTGGAAAGGTACTTGGTTAACAGAGGGTTAATGAATTTAGAGTGGAGGTCAACGGAAAGTTTAAATCAGAAGCAATAATTTTCAGGTCTCCGTGCAAACGCGATCAACCGCATCTCGTTTCCGTCACCCTCTCACACAAGATAGAGGATCAGCATTGCTCGTGCACTGCAGGGTAATATATTTACGTATTGTTATTATTATTTTCATTATTGCTATGGAATTTAAGAAATCTAAACTGACGTGACTTAACTCCCTCTAAGTAAACAAGGTACCATGGTGAACAATGCAGCCAAGAGCTCAAGTTAAGCCAACGTCCGTCAGCACTGAAGTTAGCCATAGAGTTTACTTACTTTAGCTAACATTAGCTAACTTAGCGATGTAAAAGTTAACTTCACATTAATCTCCAGTGAAGTAACATGACGTCGCCTTAAACACGATGTTGACTTAGCTTGGGACAAATGTAGACATCCTTGTTGACCTTCGTTAGTTACGTTAAACTGGTAGTAGGGTCTTCCACAAAGCTCTAGCCAGAAGAGGTAATGCATTTCAATGGAAGTTCATGATCAGAAAGTCCGAGTGTGTGGGGAGAGAATACGCATTGTGATTGGCACATCGCATTTGAGGGCGGGGTTTAGCCATAGGTCAATTGAGAGGATCCCTGACCAGGGAACCATTTCAGAAAGCGGGGTATGTGGATACTCCGAAGAGTCTGTTAGCCAGGGGCTACCTTATCATTAGGCCCGGTCGTATTGAACTGCTGGCTGGCTGTGATTGACTGCATAGCCAACGATAACTGCCGCCGACTTTAGGGGACGAGTATAAAAGGTCGGCCTTTAAGTCGAACGCTTTCCCAATAGCGTCGGAAACATGGCCAATCTCGCGGCTTTTGCTTTGTTTACGATTGAGATCATTGAACCCATTGTTGACCCAGTTTTCGAAAAACAGTGATACATTTTTGTAGAGAGTATTTTTGTTATTCCAAATAAAAGATCTATGGGGTGAAGTAAAGTAAGCAAAGTATCATTCATGTTCGTAAAATTTTACTGTAACAGACGTAATATCCAAAACTGACACCAATTACGATCCATTTCTATCGCCACAGAGGCGTATCCGTTTTGCCGCAGCCAGTGAAGAACAACTGCACCATTTGGGTGCAGACGCCTTGATCCCCCGAGGTCTTGAGGTCAAGTGACAGGGGGATGATACTTAGAAGTAGTGATTGGAAGCTGAAGCTTCATGAACCATTTTCTTTATTTTCTGTGCCCACAAGATGGTGCACTCTGTTCAACAAAGGCTTGGAAGTTCATTCTATAAGCCTTATTTTTTCAACTATGGGCGCCATCTTGTGGGCACAGAAAAAAAAAGAAAATGGTTCATGAAGCTTCATCTTCCCATCACTACTTAAAAGGTCTGCAGCGCCGATGGAAGTCGAACAAGATTTCTAACCGGCGTGCATCCACTGATCTATATAGACCCATTTACAGCCAGCGTCATCAAAAAGATGCGTGCGCATCTTGCCAACGGAAGTAGCGGTCTCCCCAGTTCAGTCTGACGTGTTATGAATCTGCAAACATTGAATTAGATATTTTACCAGCACCGAAATGTCTGGTTGTTGCGTGTATGGCTGTCAGAATTGAAATTTCATTGGTGGACTCAAGTTTTACAGGAATCCGAGAGGATCACATTCGTATAACGCCCACTAGCCGCCAGCGAAGCATCAAGTCAGACTCCGAATGTTACCTTGATGCTGTTAAACGCCCACTGAAACCATCAGCTGCATTAACTTTGAAAGCTGTCAACAGGACCGCGAAGCAATGGGTGTCACTCTCAAAATCTTTGACAAGATGACGTTTAATTTTGAAAAAACCACCGATAAAGCTTTTTTTAAGTGATGAAAAAGTGTGATAATCAGGTTACTGCACACTATATGTTATATATAGGCATAATTTTCCTCCTAAATTTAGCTGTCTAGTAAATTAAGATAATGATTCACTTTACTACACCCAGCAGCAAAATAGCTAGCTAGCTAACTTAGCGGTGTTAAATTCTTTCCAGTACCTTGAGTTAGGTTCTGTCAAACTGTAGATCACTTGGTAAATTAAATGCGCACAAAATAACGGATTTCCTCTCAAAACTGCCACTTGGTAAAAAACAAGGTATATCGGTTTCGACAACTGCATGTGAGGTTTCCGTGTGTGCCACCAACCGTGACAAGGCAAAATAGTTAAATAGCTAACCAAAAAGACTAATGCGTTTCTATTGAGTTGATGCTCAAGAAATTGAGCAATGGCGATGTCGCACGCTGCCAGTGGGCTTTGCTCCATTGAAATTAATGACACCAATTTTTGATGCACGTCTCACAGTTATAGAATTTAAATGAAATATTTGAGAATAATGGTAAACTGAAGCAGATTTCATGTTTGCATGACAACTCCACAGTAAAACTCGCTAGCTAGCAAGCCAACAATACAAAATAATTCTTAGCCTGCCATGCAAGTACAATTATCAGTCAGTTACACCCGAGTTCCGTTACACCCGGCCTAGGGGATAAAAAATAATAAATAGGGAATAAATAATAAAGGAAAAAGGCAGCTCCCCCCTATCCTGCTCCAGGAATTACTCTTTACATTTGCAATGTTTTCAAGATTTAGTATCTGTAAGCAACTTTAGACAGATGAACTACATTGTCAAGTGCAAAAGTTTGACTGGTGTTTACAAAAATATAAACACACAACAAACTGCATCGACAGGTTTACAATTCTTCCAAGCTCTTTCAAAGATGACACACGATGAACTGCATCGCCTGGTTTACAATTCTTATAAGCGCTTACAAAGAACCATCGAACAGGCTGCGTAGGCCACGTTGGAAGCAAGGAAACAGGCGGGGTCCCCTCTTCCTGAAATTAGCTGTCATCCAATCAGAAACAGGCAACCTATTTCACAGCAAAGAAAGAGAGCAACACACAAAGGAAAGCAGCAGCAGTCCCAAGCATGAAATCAAAATGAGTGTGAATACATACATGCCACGGTCATAACAAGTTTAGATAAAATTTGAACAAATCAACAGTAATGTGGAACTGATTGGTCCTATAAGTGGGAGCAAAGGACAATCCTTTCGACCAGAGGTGGCAAACTGACCCGCAAAAGGGCCAAGAGGCTGCAGGTTTTCAATACTACCAAGCAGAAGCTCACCTGAAACCACTGATTTAATCAACTGATCTCGGCCTGCAGAACTGATTAGTTGTATCAGGTGCGCTTCTGCATTGTTGGAGTGAAAACCTGCAGCCTCTTGGCCCTTTTACGGGTCAGTTTGACACCCCTGCTTTAGACAAAGCTGAGATTCCCTCCTTGGACAAGGGCGTACCAGAGAGGTTCATCTCCGCGTCCGACTCTGGGTGGATGAGCGTGTTTGCGGACGGCGGTGGCGTTTGGACAGCTGGGATTGGACTATATGCTTTCCTTTTCCTCCCCCTCCGTGTCTTCCGCTTCGTCCTCTTGTTGAGGATCATATTTCAATATTTCTCATCATATTCATCAGTAAATCAACTACCATATTTAATGACCATAATCAGTAATCAGTAACCATGTTATGTAAGCAGCAGTAACATAATTACACACGCACAGGCACATGCACACAGACACATGCAGACAGATACACACATACAAGAAGTTCACACATGCATGACACACACAGGCACACGTACTCACACACACACACACACACACACACATACATACAAGCAGTTCACAGAGGCAAGAGCAGCTCACATACACAAACACATAAAACACACACATACAAGCAGTGCACACACACACACACACACACACACACATAAGCAGTTGGCTTCTAGCTTTGATTGGCATCTGTTCAATTCAGTCATCAGCATTATTCACCATCATTCATCAGTTATCATATAGTTATGCATCTTCCAGTATTACACTGGAAGAGGGTTGTTATCTTGTGGTTGCAGTTTTCAAGGCAAGTTGGCAGTGTTTTGGTTTGCCTGTCTCTGGGAAAACCTGTGACCCAACTAAAAGTCCACTTAAACAATGAAATAGCCTTGAAGTTGTTATTTTGCAAAGGATGCCAACTAATGATAAAAAGAGGAAAACAAGTAACATATAGACACCACATGACTGAATTATTGAAAAACAAGTTAGCGCAGACATTACTTTATTGAACCACTGTAGCATGAGTAGGCGGAAAAACCATATTTGGAAGATATTTCCTGTGAATAGGGTACAAAAACAGGGTGTGAAAAACAGAATATCAGTTCTTTTTGCGGAACAGGAACTCGGATTTATATTCATCAACATGCCACAAAAAAGCCTAATTTTCTGAAGAATCTGTCTCGGTCCAATTGCTTGAGGATGGAGGAACCTCATAAAATGAAAATATGTCTGAATGAAAACCACAACAAATTTGGCGAGCCAGCAGCAGGAGTCGGCAAAGATCAGTTACACTCGGAAGGGTGAGCAGTCTTCCGGTGCTCGGAGACGTTGCGGGAAGCATATACACACCCTGAGCTGCCAGCAATCTAAGTCGAAGGTGAGCAATTTAATTAAGTTCATTTGCTTTAATTATTTTGCTCAGATAGATAAGTGGGGGTGATGTTTTGTGTTGTCCTGGCCCTGATCTGGAGCACTGGAGACCAGTGACCTTTCGGCTCAAAGAATCTAGACTGGCTTACTTAGTGTTGTGACTGTCATTCATTATTGCTAGCAAACGTATCGGGAAGCCAGCTAGGTTTTAATGAAGCTTCCAATAGGTTAGCAAGTTATATTTCATGAATCATTATGAACAGTAAAGTTATTGTTCCAGTTATGCTTGTGACAGTGCATTCAGGAACCACACGCGAGAATCAAAATTCTCAAAATCGTAAGCATTTATTGCAAAAATGGGTCGATACCAGAAGACACAGGAATTGCCGAGCCAAAATCAGAATCCAAAAAGCGAAGTCAAAATAACAAGCAGGGGTCAGACCCAGAGAAGCAGATGTGCAACGGTACATAAAACAGTATCCAAAATCCAGAAGGGTGGGTCATACACAGGGCATCAAAAGCAGGAATCGTGGTCGTACAAAAAATGGGTCTAAATCCAAACAGGAACGAACAAGAACAGCAAGGGCAAGGCAATCTCAAGTTTGTACAAAAAACGTCATCGGAGAGGCAATAATCAAAAGGCATACAAAGAGCTCCGCACAAGTGAGAATTGATCAACTTTCTGACAGGGAACAAGCTGCAGTGAAGACTTTAAATAGACAAGAGGGAGGTCACATGCTATGCAGGGACAGGTGAATTCGATAAGAACTAATTACAAAGGGAAGCACACATGGGGAGGTCCTTAACCACAAATAATTGGCAAAAGCAAAGACAGGGACAGGATCCACGCAGACAACCTATGACAGATAAACAGCTCTGGTCGAGGAATTCTAAGTGCACAGACAAGGAGTGCAGGATGGCACGTGTGAGAGATCTCGCAGAAACACAGGGCGATACAGGAAAAGTAAAGCAAGGGGCGGAGACTAGAACAGGACGAGAGCTGAGATTTCATTAGTAGTAATTAGCAGTGGTGCAACTTTACAAATTAACCCAAGTGCCTGTTAGTTTGTTAGTAATATGTACACGGATTAGTTAGGTTAGTAAAGTATGATACAAAACATATATGCTAGTATTATTAGTAATCAAGGAAAGTAAGGCGAAGGAAGTGAACGAGAATTGAAGTAATAATATGAAACACCAGAAACCATTGAAATCACTGGAGCATGTAAGCACACAGACTGGGATCACGGACTGAACCAACTGATCACAGGACAGGGGTGACAAGTACAATGAATATAGAAATGGCATGAACCGAAAAACCGGGATGTATAATTTGCAAAATGAATTAAGAAAAACCATGGCAAAAATCATGGCAGCAAAAACACAGAACCATAACAATGCTATGCAGGCCGTATTCTTCAGTCGCTCCCTTGTACATCAACATGACAATTGACAAACCGCTGAATATTGCATCCTTTTAACCAGGCAAACAGCAAACTAGCTGCATTAGCCCTTCTTTCCAGCCCGTCCTATGTAAATCAGCCACTTCTTTCTAAGCTTGGAGTCCTTCGGCAAATTATAAAAGCTCTATTCTCGATCCCTGTGATGGTTTCCGTAGCATCCAGGCAGAGAACATGTGTAATTCTGTACCCTGAAGCTCCAGAGGTACGGATTGGGAACTGACAGGACCACTGGCTCCACAATCCCTTACATGAGCGAAAATCCAATATGGAGGACATGCATCTCCTGTATTGCTTGAGGATGGGGGAACCTTGTGATATGAAAATATGTCTGAGTGAAAACCACGACACCGACACCACACAGGAGGTCTTCCACAGGGCCGGAACTTTCCTCAGACTGAGGCTTAGATTGAACATATGCTAAAGCACCTCGCAGCGCTGGTCTGCACACTCTCTCAGGACCCTGGAGCTGATGGCATCAGGGCCTGTGGCTTTCCTGGCCTTCGCCCTCCTGAGCGCCCTCCTCACCTGGTCTGTAGTGATGGAGAGGGGGTGGGGGGTGACTGGGAGGGGTGGTCCAGGGCTGTAGGTGGCAGTCAGGGTGGGGAGCTCCTGATGACAGCAGACGGTGGAGCAGAGTGATCTGTCGGGAGCTGAGGTGTGAAGGGCTGCAGCTGAGAGTTGACGACTGGCCTGGAGTAGTGTGAAGTAGTGGGGCCATGGTGGGGGCAGAGTCAAATCTATTGAAAAATGGGTTTAACTCGTCTGCCCATACTTGGTCCCCAGTGGTGGCTTGCAGATCCCCACTTTTGGCGTGGCCTGAGATGTGTGGAGAGGGCTGAAACATATCTCAGACATTATTCCTCTTCAGACGGTGCTTCAATTTCTCCCTGTAGCTTTACTTACACCTCCTGATCTTGTATTTCAACTCTCGCTGAGCTCTCCGCAGACCCTCCTTGTCCCCTGAGAAGAAGGCCCTCTTCTTCTCGTTCAGCAGGGTCCTCAGTTCAGGAGTCACCCAGGGTTTGTTTTTGGGGAAACACTCTTGGATGGCTCAGTGTTTTCCACACAGAAGTTGATATAGCCCGTGATGCAGCGGGTCAGACAGTCAATGTCCTCTCCATGTGACCTGCACAGTATGTCCCTGTGGTATTGAAACAGTCCCTCAGCTGCTCACATGCCACCTCAGTCCAGATCTTCACAGTCTTCCACTGTGGAGACTGTATTTGCAGCACCGGTGTATATTCTGGCTGCAAATGGACAAGGTTGTGATCAGAGCGACCGAGAGGGGGAGGGGGGTGGTGGTGTATGCGTCCCTTACATTAGCATACAGATGGTCCAAAGTTCTATTGTCCCTTGTGTGGCAGTTTACATACTGTAAGAAGTAAGGGACAGTGGCAGAGAGAAAGGCATGATTGAAGTCCCCAGAGAGTTTTCAGAGGAAGAAAACCTGTGAGTGTCTTGTCTGCAATGTAGACAAACTGCTGTGTATGTGCTAACAGGCAGCAGCAGCAGCAGCCAACGGGGGGGATGTACACAGTCAACACAATGACATGTGAAAACCCTCGAGGAATGTAATAAGGTTGAGCACTGACTGCAAGAAGCTCATTGTCCCTGCTACAGAGCTGCTCCTAAACAGTGATATGTCTAGAGTGACACCATCTGTTGTTAAAAAACACGCACAGTCCCCTACCTCTCTTCTTACCCCTCTCCGCTACTTTCAGGTCAACACAAACCAGGGCAAATCCGTCCACAGGGACAACTGAGTCCGGTGTGTCTTGATTCAGCCATGTCTTTGTGAAACACAGAAGGCTGCTATCCCTGTACTCCTGCTGCAGCCTTATTAGCGCAGATAGTTTGTCCATCTTGTTGGGAGAGAGCGGGAGTTGGAGAGAGCGGGAACAATTCCCACAATAACGGCCGGTAAACATGACTTATATCCCCGTCTTCTCGCCCAGCGCTTGAGACCAGCTCTACAGCCTCTCCATTTCCTCCTTGTCTCTGCTGGAATTGCTGGTTTCCCAGTGTGTAGTAGTTCACTGTGGCTGAGGGCTAACAGCCGGTCCCGTGTGTATACATAGGAGCAATGGCTGAAAGGATCTCCGAAGGCGAACTCAAAACGTCGAAAAAATAACAAAAGAAGAGTTGTCAGAAAGACAACAAAGCTCGCCGGGGGCAACCATCATTATTTACGGTTTTACTACCTGTGCTTTAAAAAGGATACTACTTCGTATGGAATATTGTAAAGTTGATTTTTTTTTTAGTTATGACATAGATGTATTCCAGACTCAGTTTTTGATGACTATTATTATTTTATATAAAAACTATATTATTATTATTTTGATTACCTTTACAAAAAGGTCAGGTAAAGGTCATGGTCAAGGTCACCAGGTCAAAATTTCGGCATCAGTACGTAGGTCTTTCACCAAGGGGTACACATGCAAAGTATGAAAGCCCTGTCTCTCAAGGTTCAAAATTTATGGGCAAGGTTAAAGTTTTCTAAAGGTCGGTCAAAGGTCAAGGTCACGAGGTCAGAAATTTTGGCATCGATAGGTAGGTTAGGCATCAAGGAGTACACATGCAAAGTATGAAAGCCATATCTCTCATGGTTCAAAAGTTATAGGCAAGGTTAAAGTTTTTGTTATGGGCAAGGTTAAAGTTTTTTTAAAGGTCAGGTAAAGGTCAGGGTCATCAGGTCAAACTTCGGCATCAGTAGGTAGGTCTTGCACCAAGGAGTACACATTCAAAGTATGAAAGCCCTGTCTCTCACGGTTCAAAAGTTATGGGCAAGGTTAAAGTTTTCTAAAGGTCGGTCAAAGGTGAAGGTCAAGGTCACGAGGTCAGAAATTTTGGCATTGGTAGGTAGGTTTGACATCAAGGAGTACACATTCAAAGTATGAAAGCCCTGTCTCTCACGGTTCAAAAGTTATGGGCAAGGTTAAAGTTTTCTAAAGGTCGGTCAAAGGTGAAGGTCAAGGTCACGAGGTCAGAAATTTTGGCATCGGTAGGTAGGTTTGACATCAAGGAGTACACATGCAAAGTATGAAAGCCCTATCTCTCACGGTTCAAAAGTAATAGGCAAGGTTAAAGTTTTTCTGCAAGCGGACGGACGCGGACGCCGGGGGTACGACATTCGTCCCGGCGAGCTAAAAGTAGTGCGGAGGTTACAAAACTGGATCTTCTAGCCGCACAATTCCATAGGGATTTGAGAAAACAAGCAAAAACAAAAAAATAAACACACAGGTGTACAAAAGCACACTGAAGTAGAGAGAACAAAAGACAGCTGCTGCAACACGCTGCCACTCACGGGCGCCATCAGATGACCATGCGATTTAACTGATTTCTTGATTTAACAGTTCAGGCAGTAATCAGAAGGGGGTGCGGCTAGTGAAATTGAAGAAAAAAAAAATGTGGTTAATTAAAGTTAATTCATGATTTAACAAGGGTCGGCAATCACTTTTTCACATAGGGCCATATAGGTTTGGATAGTTTTTTTTTTCCCTAAAGAAAAGAAATCATCGTTTAAAAACTGCATTTTGTATTTATGCGGTTTATCTGCGTGTAATATTAAGATTTGTTTGATGATCTGAAACATTTAAGTGTGACAAATATGCAAAAAAAATAAGAAATCAGGAAAGGGGTAAATATTTTTTCACGGGATTGTAGACAGACAGACAGACAGATAGAAAGATAGAGAAAAATAGTTTATTGAACCCCGTGGGGTAATTTGTCCTCTGCATTTCGCCCATCCTATAATTAGGAGCAGTGGGCAGCCAGACAGCAGCATCCAAGGACCAACTCCTGCTCTGAAGCCAGTTCCTTGGTCAGGGTTACCAGTAGGGTGTTCCTATCATGCATGTTTTTCTGGCAAAAAATGATGACTGCAGAAACAGATACAATCACACCTCACTATTTGCCCGAGCGAATGTCCTTGTACTGGCAGAGCAGGAGTTGTTTGAAGGTCTTCTTGAAGGTGACGTTGCCGAGAGCATAGCAGGCTGGATTGATAGTGCTGTTAACATAGCTGAGCCAGAAGCCAAATCTCCACATGCTGGTGGAAACACAAGTTGAACAGAACGTTCCGATGACCTTCATGACTTGATAGGGTGTCCATGTGACTATGAAGGCAACAAGAATCATTGTTATCATGCGTGTAACCTTTTTCTCACGAGATGGTGGTGCCTTCCTCTCGGGGCACTGCTTTAGCGTAGTAGCATTTAGGTTGTGAGCTGTGGGGTTTCCCTCCTGACCTGCAGGGGTCTCAGCAATTTCACTTCTCTCAGGATGTACTGGCGTGCTTGACTCCTCCTCCCCAGCACCACCTGTTCCGCCACTCCAGCTCCTCTCAGGGCAATGGGTTTTCACGTCATCATCATCACAGGGCATGGTGGTGTGTTTTCCTGTTTCGCTGCTGGATGGGTTGTCATGTTTTGGCTCTCGCTTACCCGTTTTCATGCGGCTCTTGCTGGCCCTGGAGATCCGCCAGTACAGAACGGCCATGATGGCAACAGGCAAGTAGAAGAAAGCAGTGGAGGTGATAAAGGTGACTGATACATCAGACAGGAACTGGATGGAACACTGATCCTCTGGCACAATACTCTCCCCTATGAAAAACTGCCAGAATAGGATGGGCGGGGCCCAGATGATGAAGGCAATGACCCAGGCTGCCGCAATCATCAAGCCTGCCATCTTGGTGGTCCTTCTAGCTGGGTAACTGAGTGGCTTGGTGACGCAGAAGTAACGGTCAAAGCTGATGATGAGGAGGTTCGTAACAGATGCAATAGTGGCTACATAGTCCAAGAGCAGCCAAAGGTCACAGACCACTGGCCCCAATGGCCAATAGCCAACCACAATGTAGACTGTACTCAGGTTCATGACGCCGGCCCCAACAATCAGGTCTGCACATGCCAGGCTGAAGAGGAAGTAGCTGTTTATAGTCTGAAGGTTTCTGTTGATTATGATAGCAAGCATGACCAGTATGTTCCCAGCAATTGTCACGAAACTTATGAACCCTGTAACCAGGACAATGATCACCACCTCCACTGCCTGGTAAGGGCCCTCGTAATTCAAGGCATCTGTCTCATTGGCTCCAGTGGAGTTGGAGATGTTTGAGAAGGTGGAGAAGGCAAGCTTGAAGGTTCTGAGCTCCATCAGTTCTGGTTTTTGCTGAATCTTGAGTTGTCAGTTTTACCCTTAAATCAAAAGGAACAGAAAAATATTTTTCAGCTCCAATATCTTGTTTCTCACAAACTAATTCAGCCTGGCCCTTTTTGAAGAGGCCACCAAGACTTACGACCAGAGCAGAGCTTATGACATCATATACTTGGATTTTCAGAAAGCTTTCGATACAGTACCGCATAAGAGACTAATTTTTAAAATGAGCTCCATTGGAGTTACAGGAGGTATTCTGGAGTGGATTCAAAACTGGTTACAGAACAGAACATAAAGAGTGGTGGTCAGTGGTATCTCATCTGAGCTAGGTATGGTGGGGAGTGGCATCCCCCAAGGATCAGTGTTGGGACCCCTGCTGTTCCTCATCTACCTTAATGACCTTGATAGGAATATTGAGAGCAGATTGATTAAATTTGCAGATGATACTAAATTGGGGGGTTTGGCAAATAGTTTAGATTCCACTAAAGTGATTCAGGATGATTTGGATAGAGTCCAGAATTGGACAGAAATGTGGCAAATGAAATTTAATCCAGCAAAATGTTAAGTTGTACATGCAGGTAATAAAACATTAGATGGGATTACTTCATGGGAGGTTTAAAACTGGAATGTGCTGCACATGAGAAAGAACTGGGAGTGATTGTTGACCAAATCCTCACAGGCTCTAGCCATTGTGCCGTAGCAGTTAAAAAAAGCCAATCGGATGCTGGGATACATTGCCAAAAGTATTGAGTACAAATCTAAGGAGGTGATGCTTCTTTTGTACAACACATTCATCAGACCACATCTGGAGTATTGTGTACAGTTCTAGGGATCATACTTTAAGAAAGATATAGAGGCTCTAGAGAAAGTTCAGAGAAGAGCCACTAAGCTTATTCCAGGTATAAAACATGAAAGATACGAGAAGAGGTGGAAGATCTTTAATCTCTTTAGTCTTAGGAAAAGGAGACTCAGGGGTGATTTGATTGAGGTCTTTAAATATGTTAAAGGGATTAACAAAGTGAATTATGTTGGATTCCTTTGACTAAGTGTTGTGAGTATAACTCGGGGTTACAAATGGAAGTTGACCAAAGATAAATTTAGCACTGATATTCAGAAATATTTCTTCACCCAAAGAGTAATTTCAATGTGGAATAGCTTGCCTGACCATATTGTTGAGGCAGAGACCTTAGGGGTTTTCAAGAGCAGGCTTGACCTAAAGCTAGATACCATTGAGTAATTGAGTATCTGAAGGGATATATTTACAATAGTATAAAGAAACTGGCAAGCTGAGTTGGGCTGAACGACCTGTTCTTTCCATTTATGTTATGTTATATTATTTTGACTAAAACTTGTTTTGTTATGTAGGTGCTTCATTAAAGATGTAATGTAGACCTGGACTAGACTGCACTTGTGTCCAAAAACCTGACTCAGGGATTGATAATTAAAAATAAAATTGCTTGTTTGTGTGACTACTTAAAATATTTGCTCTATGTACGTCCCCTAATGAGGTAATTTTATTTTGGTTTTGTTTTTTTGTCCATATTTTTGTTTGTCTGTTTGTCAGCAGGATTATGGAAAAACTGTAAGCCTGGTTTTAATGAAACTTGAGGGAATGGTGCAGCAAAAAAAAAAACCACTCATTAACCAAATCACAGGGCAGATACATATTAACTTTGCAAAATATTGTCTCGGCAGAATAACTGACATTTATCTCAAAATTTTGTCCAGCAATGTAAACATTAATTGCGACACAACAGATCTAATTTAGAAGGGTAAACTATTGCTCTAACCGGACATCTGGACCCTCCTAGTGCCCTTCAAGTTACAGGAATAAATTCATAAACATTACTTTGCATTCCAGGATAATTTCACAGCCATGATTGGAATGAATTTTTATGGCCTGCCTGTCAGCATTCACCAGGAGCAAATATCGTGAGTATCTCTCTGAGATCTATTTAATGACCCAGTCAGAGTGTGAAGTTCAAACAGATAACTCTGCCTGCCGTAAACAATCACACAGCATGGTCCCAATGAGCATGTATAATGGCAATTTAACTCTCAGCTCCGTTTATGAATGCATATAAAATACACACCTAGTGTACAGGTAACCCTTTCTCTCAATGGTGAGACTTTCAAGGTCACAATAGGGGTCTGCAGGGCTCCACTGTTCTCCAGGGACTTCACCAGGACCTAGAGAAGCACCACAGGAACAGTTCAGTACCAAAGCTCTATTATGGACACTCACACCAAGTAAGATGTTCATAAGTATTTGCACGGTGGCGCAATTATAAATCTCTGTAAATGCCTCGACTCACTCCATGTAAATTAAAAATCCATCAGAATTCTACTGTTTAGGCTAAAACTAGGAATGCACATCCATCTCACGGTCACTTGGAACTAATATTTGAGGGTTGGTTTTAAATTTATTGATGTTTGCAGTATAATGATGAAGTTAGCACCAGTGTCGCTCATGGGGCTGCACCTGTGTTTGCTGAGAGTGACACAGTTTCACTTCAAATGAGTATTTTTAATTCCAGACTGACAAACTGCCCCCTTCTAATGCAGCCGATAAACACATGATGCTTATTTCACGTGATCCCTGCTTGTTTGTCTTTAAACCTGGCAGTTCTGAGAGAAACTTGTTCATCCATTTTTCTTTTACTTGAAATAAAACTTCATATCAAAGCAACATGCAGCACATTCGGAATTGCTTGTGTACCTTGCGAAAAAAGACACGTCTTGCGCTTGTCACATGGATTGGAATTTCACAGTTGGACTGGAAACCCCTCCTAGTTCTTTCTGCCCCTTTCCCTACGTCCTACGTCCTTGCTGAGACAGAGTTATTCTGGCTCTACATGTAAATGAACATCCCAGTGAGTCAGTGCTTTTGATGGTAATTTGCTGGTTTTGTTAATCAGTTGTGTTTTCCTATTTCACTTAGCCATGAAAATGGAACATCGCTAAAAAGCAATACAACCCACCGTCACTGTCTGTTTACATGAGCAATGTTCAAAAACAGGATTGTTTCTGAGGATCCCACATTTTCCAGTTTTTATATTGCCCCGTTTCATTTTTTGAGAACATGTTGCAAGCAACACATTTAAAAATTTGGAATATTGCAAAAATCATCAGGCCTTTATCAAATCATGAATCATGAGCCCAAAAGCTTTAAACAGTTTTAATTGCCATTCTCAACAAAATGCAAGGTAAAGAGAATTTACTAATATTACTTTTTTTTTTTTTTTTTTTACATTTTACCAACTACCACAATTCTTTTGAAATTTAGGTTCTCAAAAATCGGTAAAAGTTTGTACACTGAAACTATGGACTGTATAATCCATCTGTTAGTTTGTACATTACAACCATTTGGTCTCCAAAACTGCCAATTAGTTGTTACATTGTTGGGGGAGGTCACGTACTTTGGGACACTTTTCGGCAGATGGCCAAGAAAACCACCTAAAATTCTGAAAATTACCTTAAATGTTATACTTAAAACTTTTGATAGATCTCTGCTATATTTCTATCAAGAAGATACGTTGCTGTGTAAAACACTTTGTGTTTGAAGGACCAGTTTCTCACAAACCCCCACCTCACTACACTGACATTTGTGTAAAATGGGACATTTCTTTATTCCCTTTGAAACTACTCCTCCCTTCCCCACCTGGATATGTGTGTTTCTATGAATATGGAAGAGAGGGAGAGAGAGATTCGCAAGTGTGCATACATGTACAAACACTTGCATTCTGCGTACTTATGTGTGATATGCCCGGACACACGCCTGCATGCGACAACAGTGGCAAATTCGGGGCCATTGTGGCTAATATGGACTCATCGCACAACCTTCAATAGTTTATGTGACAAGAATACGAAAAAAAAGGTGTGTAGTATGATTGCAAAACACACAATAGCATAGAAACTCATAATTTTATTAAACTTTGCGGCTGAGAAAAATGCAGGTTTCACTTCAGAGAAAGAGTTCCATTTTAGAATTTTTGTTGCATTTAACCTCATGCATTCAGTGAAAATGAGACCCTCACTTAAAACCCTTTCCCATAAGGTGTATTGTGAAAATATTTCGATGATAAATCAAATAAAATGCAGCATCTTAGAACCATTTTTTGGTGTTATACTCACACTGTTTTAGCTGCAAAACTTATATCACCAAAGCAAGTAAATCAACATGCCACAGTGCTTGCCGTGCATGATCAGGGATCAGTGATTTTTTTTAAATCTTTGCTCTGCCCAAATTAGTTATCTAAGAAAAGAAAATCATACCAGCTTGCATGTTGGAAAAATGTTTAAAAATTTGTTGATTTCCCAAACTGGTGATATATTACTGAATTTGAGGATGCTGAGTCAAAAAATGCAAGTAAAAAGTTTCTATCCCAGTTTTTTTTTCACAAAATAAAAATTATTTTTTTCAAATTACATCATATATATAGGCTTTTTCATAGTAACCCAGAGCAAAGTGTCCCACTAGGATGAAAAATTTATGAAAAAAGTTGCTATTTTGGGGATTCTAGGAAATTGTGACCCATGTTGTGGGGTGAACACCGCAAAAATTTTAGCATAATTCATTATTATAGAAAAGTTCCACGTTTTTTGTGCAGTATCTGAATTTTTTTTAAATATCATATCAATAATGAACCAATTATACTAGTCCTGATTTGAGATATCGAAGTCCATTATAAAACCATTAAATAGTATGTATTAATATAATACACATCAAGAAATGTTTAGAAGGGTTAATGGTGACCGCATTTGAGAAATTTTGGAAAAAAGAGCATAAAATATCTGTATGTCAAGTAAGCCTAGTTCATTGACCAATGAAAATGGACGAAAACATATTAAAAAACAGTCCTTCATTACTTAAAACTAACAGAGTAATTATTTATATATAAGAAAAAAAAAACACTTGCGTTTTTTCCCCAACACATAACTGACTTTATATTTGCACATTTCACAAACGTACATTTTTTTCAGAGTGGACATATTCTAAGACATACTTGCACTGCAGAAAAACACAACTGAAAACATAAGGCAATGATGTTTTTCCCTTAAGTGTGCAGTGTATAGCACAGAAGCTTTACAAATAGAGCGAATTAATTGTTGCAAGTATGAAATTATGCTCTCCTGCACACAAAACGTACAGATTTCGGAGTGGACAATTTTGGACGGACGGACAGATGTGTTGGGAGCTCTGCTGCTCTGTATATTGAACTTCACTGAAAAAAAAGTTTTGTTTAGGAGTATATCCTGCAAAGACATTTCAAGATACCAAACTTTTCCCCAGTATTCTTTAATAACCTGGTAGCCACAGCAGTAAATTTCGGAGTGGACATTTTGGACGGATACAGATATGAGCATTAATTAGGTTGGACGCAAGAACAAAAAATGCAAATGAAGTGATAATTTCAGTCTGATGAAACAAGTCAAGACTTGTGATTCGCCATCAAACAGAACTAAACAAACTCACTTGTAATGTAATATCAAAAAAACATTTATTCAATAAACAATATTTCTCGTGGGGCAATTAATTTTGCCCAAAAAATGACTTCTGACATTCGTAAAAATTTAACTATTAACACCATCTGTTCATTTTATTTTTCTGTAGCTTCCCTCCACTGTTCCTATGCAATAGATAATAATCAAATCTGGCTGTTGTTAAAGATGTCATGAAAGTATGTACAATATGTATGAAACAGTGCTCTAGGTTACTGTGAAAAGGCCCATATGTCAGTTTTTTTGCACTGATCAAGACAGCAACAAATGCAGAAATGCAGTCAAATGTCAAAATTTTTGGTTTCAATGACAAAAAAACGTATTCAAAATGTACAACTACCAACATAGCAGTGAAAAAAAAATTTGCTCAAGAGCTAGAAATATTTACCCGATAGAAATAACAGTCGTCAACATGATTCAGAGGCTGCCTCCAAACCACTGGAATATCAAAGTTCGAGCTTTTCCTCTTTCCTTAAGTCTATTGTCTGAGGTTCTCCACACAAGCGTTACTAACTGTGTGGGGTGTCCATGATTTCTCTTGGTCTCAAGTTTCAGTCAAAAAGTAAGCCATTTCACAAAGTCTGAAATTCTCTGTTCCTCCTTAAGTGTAGTGAAGTATTCACAGATGTAGCAGAAAATATCTGGATCATGTTTGCATTATCTTCTGTCAGGGGCCATTTTACTAAGCCAGGATTTGGCAGAAAATAATGTCTTTATGCACGCGGAAATCAGCCGAGAATTATGCAGTTTTCACCTGGCTCAGAGGAAGATGGAAATCATATCTTCATGGCAGTTTTTCGGGAGATTAAGGGATGATTCAAGATTTCGTAATCTCACAGGTGATTGTCATTAGTGACAATGCCATGAAATGCACATCTCACGTTGTGAGAAACCGTGATGTACAAGACAAAACAGACACCATAATAAATTGTAAGAAACAAGTTGTGGATTTTATTCAGGAAAAATTACGCAGGGCGGTATCACTGTTTCATGTCAATGACATTTGCAGCAACAATGTAATTACGTTCGGTGACGGCTTCTCCCATTTAATCTGACGTTTTATGGCCTATTACCTGACTTCACCCTGCATCTGTGGGTCTTAGTGCGTAAAATGCTGCGATACAACAGATGCCATTCGTGACCCCGATGGTGTTCACACGGAACTTGATCATTAGGCCTACTTAACACTGAACAAGTGTGGTGCATCTGCGTCGTATTTTTACGATATAATTACCTGTTCTCGAGCATCTGTTGTGGTTCTCCCGATTGTGCCCTCCGTTAAGTAGATGAGAGTAAACAGCCGTCAGTCGGTCTCAGACATCACGCTGCCGGTCTGATGGCATGCATGTGGGGTAAACCGACGCTCCTGTCCGGAAGGGCAAAGCAAGAGATGGAGGAGCCTCAGGAGCGAGTGAGAGACAGACACAAAGAGAGGCTGGCTAAGAGAAGGTTAGAAAAACAGGGTGGGCTGTCCCTTACAACACGTTTGTTTGACAATCGTAATCTCGCAGGGATTCCAGTAAAATAATTTCACATCCAGAAATGTTTGCGTCAGACGTGAAATGTTGAGGTAATCAATTGCATGAGCACAACCACATCACGTTATTTGTCCGACAAACACAGCGATGTCGCGCAGTGAACACAAATGAATAATAATTAAAGGAGGAGACAGCACCCCGGCAAAGTAAATATCAGCGGAAAGTAGAATTCTTGAAGTGTCTAAAATGCATAGTATTATACATTTTAATTCGGTATTTATCCAGTGTGACGTATTTTTATACCGAAAAGTCAAATCGGCGTCAATACTAGCTAGGGCGCAGACATTTTTACTTGGGGAATCCACGGCTGCGTTCGGAATGCACACTTGTCCATTAGCTCACTCACTCTAAATTGTTTTCAATCTAGAACATTCACTACACAGTGCCCAATGTAGTGGGCAAGTGTGCATTTCGAACGCTTTATCCAGTCAAACGCCAGTGCCGCGGTGCTTGTGCGTCAGTTGTTCGCTTTCCTTTCATCTGGGCCACAGGGTTGTTCACAGGGCTTTCAGTAAGCTCTCCCTTCACGGCTTGGCTGTCCGCAAGCTGCAGGCTTGATTAACAATCATTTATCGACTGAGCGACCAGGACCAATACATGACCTATAATTCGAAATGTTAATGAAATGTGAATTCCCATTGCCAACATTTATGCAATTGATAGGGTATTGTAAATCCAAAACTTTCACCGACTTTGCAGCATTCATTTTCGCCGTCCTTGGGATTGTCACGCAGCTTTGCAACCTTACAGCGCCCTTCAGCCGTGACAACATTCATAATAAAGAACGGATTCCCGCAGACTAATTTCCGCAAATCTGAGCCTCTTAACGAGCGCTGAAATTATGAGGGCATAGTGATATTGTACGTCGTCATTTATGCACAGACGCCTCATAATTTTGTGGGGCAATGCATAACAATGTTATCAAAAGTAAATTAGACTGTCGTCGGTTTTTACCAATTAGTCTGAGCAACTGTGGCTAATTGGGGGCGAAAACTGCGAGAGGTTGTTATTGAGCATTTTTAAAGGTGAGGTTTCCGAAGATCAAATTCAAATCTGAAGATTCCCCAAGTAAAAATGTCTGCCCCCCGGTGCTGAAGCCAATTTGGTTTAAAAGTGCGTCACACAGGATCATTACCAAATTAAAATTTATAAAATTATGCGTTTTAGACACTTAAAGTATTCTACTTTCCGCAGTAGGCCTAATATACTTCTCCGAGGTGCTTTCTCCTCCTTTAATTGCAGGTCAGGGACCCTCTGAACTGTCCAGGGTTCAAAACTAAACAAATATCAGTCAAAATATAATGCCTGCTTGGGCTGCTGTAGAATGTTCAATAACAGGCCCGGCGCTAGAACAACTTTTTATAACAAGAATTAGTCCTGGCAAGTTCTCAATCATTTTCCTTTATTGACACGTTTTCCAATTATCGTAATTGGCATCTGAAGACACGATTTCCCTCCATATGCAATCTAACAACGATGAAATCATGGGCGAAATTCAGTACAGTGGAGGAACCAGAACTGATAATTGGGGTGCTCAAAGCATCCATTTAAAACAATTATTAGTCCTGACCTGTAATGATTGACAAAAGGTGCTCCGAGAGCACTCCACACTTAAAAGGTGCTGCTTGTTCTCCCCGATTAGGTAAGACAACAATTGTTCATCTGGATGCATATTTACTGTATTTAAATCAATGTTTTTCAAAATTGCATACCTCCGCAAATAGCTTGAGCTGCATGCTTGTTATATCCTATTTAACTGCCGAGTGCCACTTTTTTTTTTATCAATCCACAAAATACCGAGAGTGAAAGGCAATATTTCATTGGAATGCAGACCAGTTCAATCAATGCAAAGCATTGGCCTATTAAGAAGTAAATTATTTTTTTTTAACTGACTTTAGCCCATGATTTCAACGCTGTTATATTGCATATGGAGAGAAGCCGTGTCTTCAGTTTCCAATTTGATAATTGGAAAATGCATCAATAAAGGAAAATGATTGAGAACTAGCCAGGACTAATATAGGGACGTGTCTGTGACATCCCCTCCCCCCCCCCCCCCCCCAATTCCCTGTTCTAGCGCTAGGCCTGTAATCAATAACCTTACAATTAGTGATGGGAAGATGAAGCTTCATGAACCATTTTCTTTATTTTCTGTGCCCACAAGATGGCGCCCATAGTAAAAAAAATAAAGGCTTATAGAATGAACTTACAAGCCTTTGATGAACAGAGTGCACCATCTTGTGGGCACAGAAAATAAAGAAAATGGTGCATGAAGCCTCATCTTCCCATCACTACTTCCAATCCACATATGGGAGTGAGAGTGAGTATCAGTTAGCAAGTGCGCTTCTCTTTTCGTAAAGAAAATCCTTTTGCAGTGAAGTAATCAAACTTGATAATCCCCTTTATTGTAAAAATTGATTAATTAAAACTACGCCTCCTATGATCCTTGTGATTCCTGAAAAGGCCTACGTTTCCCAACATAGCTGAACCATACACAGTCAAGGGGTTCCAACTGCATAATTAAACATCTGTGCTTTCTGGAAACGAGACTCATTACCCGTCCTCATACGGCATAAATCATACAGCTTCTTGCCATATTTTATTTTCCAATTTCTCATGACGTCACCAATTAACACTGCCGCCACTTTGACCGTCATGCCTGAAAGTGAATTCTTAGTTTTTGACCCAGTCTCGAAAAAAACAAAAAAAAAAAAAATGATAGAGAATGGCTGAAAAAGCATGTTTAGATAAAGTAATGAAAAACCTACTGCTGGGGATATTAATGATTTACATTGATCATATTCCACTACAGTGTGTAATGTGAATAGAGGCCACTAGATGGCAGTATTTACCTTTTTTTGTTAAGCCCAGACTGGAGATAGGTTTGGGCATGTTTTAGGCATGTCTAGGACAAGTCCCAGAGATAAATAAAAAAAACCCTAAAAGGTGGGAGGGGTCTGCAAAAGAGTATATAAGGAGTAAAATTGAGACAGTAAAGTAGCAGGAGAAATTGCAAGGGGAAGGATACATGTGACCAGACCTGTCATTCTGTTCAAGACCTGTGAAGCTTTTAGTGGATTTTTGCCTGTGTTAGAGCATTTTCCTCACCCAGGACATCACCAAGCAACCCACCAAAGGGACTGTAAATATTTCTGTTTTTGTATATAATCAATCTTGGTCTGTAGAGTAGAGTAGTTTGTTGTTAGTTGCCTTCGTTTAATTAAATGTGTTTTAGTTTTAAAATTTTTGTCTGTCATCCTTTGCTGTCGTTAATGTCATAACAAATTGGGGCCATAACAGGTGACAGAGATTTTCAATGTATTGCGAAACTTGCATCAGGTCTTACGCATTATAAAGCCCATGCTTTGGAACCGTTTTATTATTAATTCAATTTGCAGTGATGATTTAATGCTGGGAAGGGTTTTATCTGTTTTTTAAATTTGAATTTCTGTTCTTTACATGTGTAACAACGTCGGTTCATTGTATACAAAATTTTAAAAGACAAATGACAAATTATTAGCTGCCAATGAGATTATATTACACTTATCCTTTATCAATACCTAATTATAAGGGAAAGCAGAAATCTGATTACATCACATCTGAAACATGGCACAAGTACGCCTACAGAGTACTGAGATGACTTAATCACACTGGTGTCGGAAGTACAAGTTCCCATTCATTTGCCCCGAAGACTTTAAATCACCTTTAAAGGACTTCCCATTGTTTTCAAGCCAACATCGGTTTTTTTTTTTTTTTTTTTTTGATTTTACATATTTACATATTTCCAAGCAACAACGAATGTCATTTTTATTGATGGTAGTCAACTATAATTTAAATCATGATGATTTTTCCACCAATATGCTAATGCTCTAAATAGCCAAAAAACTACACATCCCATGATCCTCTTGAAATCCCGAACAAGGGTGTGTTTTCAGAAATCATAGATGCACATTGTTGGGCCATCGACTGCAAATGGAAACACTACAGTGCAGTGAAAAAGTATTTGCCCCCTTCCTGATTTTTTGTTTGTTTGTTTGTTTTTTTGGATTGTTTTGTTTTGTTTTTTACATATTTGTTACATTTAAATGTTTCAGATCATCAAACAAATTCTAATACAACCGCAATTCCGAAATTGTTGGGATAAAGTGTAAATTGTGAATGAAATCAAAACGCAATGACTTTCAAATCACACCAGCCAGAATTTTATTTACAACAGAACGGAGATAACATAGCAAATATTGAAACTCAGAAATTTTACAATTTTATCCACAAAATCAGCTAATTTCAAATGTGATGGCTGCTACAGGTCTCAGAAAAGTTGGGACTGGGGCCTGTTTACCATGGTGAAGCATCCCCTCTTCTTTTTAACACAGAGTGGAGGTGTCTGGGCATTGAGGAGACAAGTTTCTTGAGTTTAGCCATCTTTCTTAGGGTGTGTTCACACATGTGTCTCGCTTGCTTTGTTTCCATTCAGAGTCAAAAATGTTACAATTTTTGCATTTGTCCTTTGGCTCGTTTGTGTTCACACAGCAACAATCTCTACTGGTCCAAAGTTGCAAACAAATACTATGCGCGAACGAACTGTTCTCTCATTGGTCAGAAATCTTACCCGGAAAGGAAGGGGTGTTTCTTCCTCTTTCCTCAGTTGTGCCGATTGCGGAGAGGATTATATTCTCACTGCAAATGAACCACTCCAGGGTTCGAATGGAAGCGATCTGAGACCACCCTTTTTTGGAAATCTTGGAACAATTGTTTTGTTCTGCATCCGAGTGTGATTGTTGTGTTCACACGAGCCCAAATGAAATGATCTCTGTAGGAAACAGAGTCGTAACAATTCTGTCAGAACAATTGCTTCAAACGAGCCAAGTATGAATACACCCTGATTGCTGAATCATGAACACTGACTAACTCAGACAAGTGAAGCCTGCAGTTCTTTAGATGTTGTTCTGGGTTCCTTTGCGACCTCCTGGATGAGTCATCGATGCGCTCTTGGAGTAATTTTGGTAGGCCGGCCACTCCTGGGAAGGTTCACCACTCTTCCAAGTTTTCTCCATTTGTGGATAATGTATCTCACTGTGGTTTTCTGGAGTCCCGAAGCCTTACAAATGGCTTTGTAACCCATTCCAGACTGATAATGTCAATGATTTTGTTTCTCATCTGTTCTTGAATTTCTTTGAATCACGGTATAATGACTTGCTTTCTGAGATCTTTTAGCCATCTTCATTTTGTCAGACAGGTTCAACTGAAGTGATTGCTTGATTCAACAGGTAGGAAGTAATTAGACCTGGGTATGGCAAGTGAAATTGAACTAAAACAATGCAGTTAATCACATTTAAATCATGATTTAAGAAGGTGGGGCAATCACTTTTTCACATAGGGCCAGGTAGGTTTGAATAGCTTTTTTCCTCAAATGAAATCATTATTGAAAAACTGCCTTTTGTATGTACTCGGGCTATGTTTGTGTAATATTAACATTTATTTGATGATCTGAAACATTTATGTGTGACAAATATGCAAAAAAATAAGAAATCAGGAAGTGGGCAAATACTTTTTCGCAGCACTGTAGATAAACAGACAAACAGATAGAAAGATAAATATACTTTATTGAACCCCGTGCGGTAATTTGTCCTTTGCATTTCACCCATCCCAACAGTGGGCAGCCAGAGAGCAGCGTCCAGGGACCAACTCCAGCTCTAAACCAGTTCTTTGGTCAGGGGTACGAGTAGTAGTGTTCCTAACATGCATGTTTTTCTGATGACTGCAGAAACAGATACAATCACACCTCACTATTTGCCCAAGCGAATGTCCTTGTACTGGCAGAGCAGGAGTTGTTTGAAGGTCTTCTTGAAGGTAACGTTGCAGAGAGCATAGCAGGCTGGATTGATGGTGCTGTTAACGTAGCTGAGCCAGAATCCAAATCTCCACAAACTGGTGGAAACACAGGTTGAGCAGAAGGTGCCAATGACCTTCATGACTTGATAGGGTGTCCATGTCACTATGAAGGCAACAAGAATCATTGTTATCAAGCGTGTAACCTTTTTCTCACGAGATGGCGGTGCCTTCCTCTCCGGCCGCTGCTTTAGCATTGTAGCATTTCGGCTGTGAGCTGCGGGGTTTCCCTCGTGACCTGCAGGGGTCTCAGCTATTTCATTTCTCTCAGGATGTACTGGCGTGCTTGACTCCTCCTCCCCAACACCACCTGTTCCGCCACTCCAGTTCTTCTCCGGGCAATGGCTTTTCACGTAATCATCATCACGGGGAATTTTGGTGCGTTTTCCTGCTTTGCTGCTGGATGGGTTGTCCTGTTTTGGCACTTGCTTACCCGTTTTCACGCGGCTCATACTGGCCCTGGAGATCCGCCAGTACAGAAAGGTCATAATGGCAACAGGCAAGTAGAAGAAAGCAGTGGAGGTGATAAAGGTGACTGATACATCAGACAGGAACTGGATGGAACACTGATCCTCTGGCACAATACGCTCACCTACGATAAACTGCCATAACAGGATGGGCGGGGCCCAGATGATGAAGGAAATCACCCAGGCCGCCGCAATCATCAAGCCTGCAATCTTGGTGGTCCTTCTCGCAGGGTAACTGAGTGGCTTGGTGACGCAGAAGTAACGGTCAAAGCTGATGATGAGGAGGTTCATTACAGATGCAACACTGACCACATAGTCCACGAGCAGCCAAAGGTCACAGACTACTGGCCCCAATGGCCAATAGCCAACCACAATGTAGACTGTACTCGGATTCATGACACAGGCCCCAACAATCAGGTCTGCACATGCCAGGCTGAAGAGGAAGCGGCTGTTTATAGTGTGAAGGTTTCTGTTGATTATGATTGAAAGCAAGACCAGTATGTTCCCAGTAATTGTCAAGAAACTTATGAACCCTGTAAACAGGACAATGATCACCACCTCCACTGCCTGGTAAGGGCCCTCGGGCTGCAAGGCATCTGTCTCATTGGCTCCTGTGGAGTTGGAGATGTTTGAGAAGGTGGAGAAGATGAGCTTGAAGGTTCTGAGCTCCATCTCTTCTGGTTTTTGCTGAATCTTGAGTTGTCAACTTTACCCCTAAATCAAGAGGAAAAGAAAAACATTTTTCAGCCCTGATATCTTGTTTCTCACAAACTAATTCAGCCTGGTCCTTGACTAAAACTAATTTTGTTGTATTGGTGCTTCTTTAAAGATGTAATGTAGACCTGTTCTAGACTGCACTTGTGTCCATAAAACTGACACAGGGATTGATAATTAAAAATAAAATTGCAGGTGTGGGTGACTAATTAAAATATTTGCTCTATTTACATCCACTAATGAGGTAATTTAATTTTGTTTCGGTTTTTTGTCCATCTTTTTGTCTCTTTGTCAGCAGGAATATGGAGAAACTTGGCCTGGTTTTAATGAAACTTGAGGGAATGGTGTAGCATTAACTGACATTTATCTCAAAATTTTGTCCAGAGATGTAAAGATTAATTGCGACTCAACAGATCTAATTTAGAAGGGTAAACTATTGCCCTTACTGGACATCTGCACCCTGCTTGTGCCCTTCAAGTTACAGGAATACAATCATATGACTTCATAAACATTAAAATTTCACAGCCATAATTGGAATAATTTTTTATGGCTTGCCTGTCAGCATTCAACAGGAGCACATATTGTGAGATTCCCTGGAAATGTGCTTAATGACCCACTCATAGTGTGTAGTTCAAAAAGATAAGTCAGCCTGCAGTAAACATAATCACACAGCGTGTTCCCAATGAGCACGTATAATGGCAATTTAACTCTCAGCTTTGTTTATGGAGTGCATATACACACCTAGTGTACAGCTAACCCTTTCTCACTATGGTGAGACTTTCAAGGTCACAATAGGGGTCTGCAGGCCTCCACTGTTCTCCAGGGACTTCACCAGGACCTAGAGAAGCACCACAGGAACAGTTCAGCACCAAAGTTCTATTATGGACTTTCACACTAAGTAAGATGTTCATAAGTATTTGCACGGTGGCACAATTAAAAATCTCTGGAATTGCCACATGACTCACTTTTTCAACTTTTCCAGTTGTTTCATTGCCCTCTCTCATTTTTTGAGAACGTGTTGCAAGCAACACATTTGAAAATTTGGAATATTGCAAAAATCATCAGGCCATAATCAAATCGTGAATCATTAGCCCAACAACTTTAAACAGTTTTATTTTCCATTCTCAACAAAATGCAAGGTAAAGAGAATTGACTAATTATTAACTTTTTCTAACATTTACCTACTATCCCAATTCTTTTGAAATTAAGGTTCTCTCAGAAATCAGTAAAAGTTTGGACACTGAAACTATGGACTGTATAATCCATCTGGTTAGTTTGTACATTACAACCGTTTGGTCTCCAAAACTACCAATTAGTTGTAACATTGTGAGGGGTAAGTCAGGAGGTTTTGGACACTTTTTGGCAGATGGCCAAGAAAACCACCTAAAATTCTGAAAATTACCTTAAATTTTATACTTAGAACTTTCGATAGATCTCTGCCATATTTCTATCAAGAAGATACGTTGCCCTGTAAAACACTTTGTGTTTGAAGGACCAGTTTCTAACGAATCCCCACCTCACTACAATAACATCATTGTGTAAAATGGGACATTTCTTTATTCCCTTTGAAAATACTCCTCCCTTCCCCACCTGGATAAGTGTGTTTCAATGAACATGAAAGAGAGGAAGAAAGTGATTCGCAAGTGTGCATACATGTACAAACACTTGCATTCTGCGTACTTGGATACATGTGTGTGATATGCACAGACACACACCTGCATGCGTTTGCAGGTTTGTAACAATAGTGGCAAATTCGGGGCCATTGTGGCTGACATGGACTCGTCGCACAATCGTCAAAAGTTTATGTCACAAAAATGCAAAAAAAAATAAAAAAAAGGTGTGTAGTATGATTGCAAAACACACAATAGCATAGAAACTCATAATTTTATGAAACCTCGTGGCTGAGAAAAATGCAGGTTTCACTTCAGAAAAAGTCCTATTTTAGAATTTTTGTCCCATTTAACCTCATGCATTCAGTGAAAATGAGACAGTCACTTAAAACCCTTTCCCATAAGGTGTATTGTGAAAATATTTTGATGATAAATCAAACAATTAATAAAATGTAGCATCTTAGAACCATTTTTTGGTTTTATACTCACACTGATTTAGCTGCAAAACTTATATCACCAAAGCAAGAAAATCAACATGCCACAGTGCTTGCCTTGCATGGTCAGGGATCAGTGATTTTAAAAAAATCTTTGCTCTGCCCAAATTAATTATCTAAGAAAAGAAAATCATGCCAGCTTGCATGTTGGAAAAATGTTTAAAAATTTGTTGATTTCCCAGACTGGTCATATATTACTGAATTTGAGGATGCCGAGTCAAAAAATGCAAGTAAAAAGTTTCTATCCCAGTTTTTTTCACAAAATAATAATGAATATTTTTCAAATTACATCATATATATATAGGCTTTTTCACAGTAACCCAGAGCAAAGTGTCCCACTAGGATGAAAGATTTATGAAAAAAGTTGCTATTTTGGGGATTCTAGGACATTGTGACCCATGTTGTGGGGTGAACACCGCAAAAATTTTAGCACAATTCATTATTATAGAAAATTTCCACGTTTTTTGTGCAGTATCTGAATTTTTTTTTTAAATCATATCAATAATTAACCAATTATACTAGTCCTGATTTGAGATATCGAAGTCTATTATAAAACCATTAAATAGTATGTATTTATATAATACGCATCAAGAAATGTTTAGAAGGGTTAATGGTGACCGCATAAAATATCTCTATGGCAATTGTAAGCCTTGTTCATAGACAAGTGGAAATGTATGAAAACATATTAACAAACAGTCCTTTATTACTTAAAACTAACAGAGCAATTATTAATTAAAAAAAAAAACACTTTGTTTTTTTTTTTTTGGGAGCCACAGCAGTAAATTTCGGAGTGGACATTTTGGACGGACACAGATATGAGCATTAACCAGGCCGGACGCAAGAACAAAAAATGCAAATGAAGTGATAATTTCAGTGTGATGAAACAAGTCAAGAATTGTGATTCCCCATCAAACAGAACTAAACAAACTCACTTGTAATATAATATCAAAAAAACATTTATACAATAAACAATATTTTTCATGGGGCAATTAATTTTGTCCAAAAAATGACTTCTGACATTTCTAAAAATTTAACTATAAACACAATCCGTTCATTTTATTTTTCTGTAGCTTCCCTCCACTGTTCCTATGCAACATATAATCATCAAATAATCTGGCTGTTGTTAAAGATGTTCTGAAAGTATGTACAATATGTATGAAACAGTGCTTTAGGTTACTGTGAAAAGGCCCATATGTCAGTTTTTTTGCACTGATCAAGGCAGCAACAAATTCCAGACAAATGTCAAAAGTTTTGGTTTCAATGACAAAAAAACGTGTTCAAAATGTACAACTACCAACATAGCAGTGAAAAAAAATTTGCTCAAGAGCTAGAAATATTTACCCGATAGAAATAACAGTCGTCAACATGATTCAGAGGCTGCCTCCAAACCACTGGAATATCAAAGTTCGAGCTTTTCCTCTCTCCTTTTGTCTATTGACTGAGGTTCTCCACACAAGCGTTACAAACTGTGTGGGGTGTCCAAGATTTGTCTTGGTCTCAAGTTTCAGTCAAAAAGTAAGCCATTTCACAAAGTCAGAAATTCTCTGTTCCTCCTTAAGTGTAGTGAAGGATTCACAGATGTAGCAGAAAATATCTGGATCATGTTTGCATTATCTTCTGTCAGGGGCCATTTTACTAAGCCAGGATTTGGCAGAAAATAATGCCTTTATGCACGCGAAAATCAGCCGAGAATTGTGCAGTTTTCACCTGGCTCAGAGGAAGATGGAAATAATTTCTTCATGGCAGTTTTTCAGGAGATTAAGGGATGAATCAAGACTTTGTAATCTCACAAGTGATTGTCATTAGTGACAATGCCATGAAATGCACATCTAACGTTGTGAGAAACCGTGATGTGCAAGACAAAACAGACACCATAATAAATTGTAAGAAACAAGTTGTGGATTTTATTCAGGGAAAAATTACGCAGGGCAGTGTCACTGTGTCATGTCAAGGACATTTGCAGCAACAGTGCAATTACGTACGGTGACAGGATTCTCCCATTTTATCTGACGTCTTATGGCCTATTACCTGACTTCACCCTGCATCTGTGGGACTAAGAGCGTAAAATGCTGCGATACAACAGATGCCATTCGTGACCCCCAAGGTGTTCACATGGAACTTGATCATTAGGCCTACTTATCACTGAACAAGTGTGGCGCATCTGCGTCGTATTTTTACGATATAATTACCTGTTCTCGAGCATCTGTAGTGGTTCTCCCGATTGTGCCTTCCGTTAAGTAGATGAGAGTAAACAGCCGTCAGTCGGTCTCAGACATCACGCTGCCGGTCTGATGGCATGCATGTGGGGTAAACCGACGCTCCTGTCCGGAAGGGCAAAGCAAGAGATGGAGGAGCCTCAGGAGCGAGTGAGAGACAGAGACAAAGAGAGGCTGGCTAAGAGAAGGGTTAGAAAAACAGGGTGGGCTGTCCCTCACAACACGCTTGTGTGAAAATCGTAATCTCGCAGGGATTCCAGTAAAATAATTTCACATCCAGAAATGTTTGCGTCAGACGTGAAATCTTGAGGTAATCAATGGCATGAGCACAACCACATCACGTTATTTGTCTGACAAACACAGCGATGTCGTGCAGTGAACACAAATGAATAATAATTAAAGGAGGAGACAGCACCCCGGCAAAGTAAATATCAGCGGAAAGTGGAATTCTTGAAGTGTCTTAAATGAAAAGTAGGCTATTATACATTTTAATTCTGTATTTATCCAATGTGACTTATTTTTAAACCGAAAAGTCTTCAAATCGGCGTCAATAACCGGGGGCAGACATTTTTACTTGAGGAATCCACGGCTTTATCCAGTCAAACGGCGGTGCGCGTGCAGCTATTCCACGGGCGGAGGGTGGACAGTCAAATTGGGAAACTGGTGACGGGTTACATTCTACTTCCGCTGAAAACGTGACGTATGTCACTGTTTTTCAATTATATTGTCCTATGCGAAATTTTCAGTACACATCCCTATCCCCTCCGTTTGTGTCACTCACCCTCCCTCCCTCCCTACAGCCTTTTGAAATTTTGACAGTCCACCCTCCGCCCGTGGAATAGCCTTACCCCCGCGGTCGTTTGTGCGTCAGTTGTTCGCTTTCCTTTCATTTGGGCCTCAAGGTTGTTCACAGGGCTTTCAGTAAGCTGTCCCTTCACGGCTTAGCTGTCCGCAAGCTGCTAGCTTGATTAACAATCAAACTATTTATCGACTGAGCCACCAAGACCAATTCATGACCTATAATTCGAAATGTTAATGAAATGTGAATTGCCATCGCCTACATTTATGAAATTGAAAGGGCATTGTAAATCCAAAACTTTCACCGACTTCGCAGCATTCATTTTCGCCGTCCTTGGGATTGTCACACAGCGCCCCTCAGCCGTGACAACATTCAAAATAAAGAACGGATTCCCGCAGCCACTCAAACTAATTTCCTCAAATCTGAGCCTCAAATCTTAACGAGCGCTGAAATCATGAGGGCATATTGATATTGTACGTCGTCATTTATGCACAGACGCCTCATAATTTTGTGGGGCAATGCATAACAATGTTATCAAAAGTAAATTAGACTGTCGTCGGTTTTTACCAATTAGTCTGCGCAACTGTGGCTAATCGGGAGGCGAAAACTGCGTGAGAAAATCCAAAGAAACCGCAAAGAAAATCCTTTTGCAGTGAAGTGATCAAACTTGATAATCCTCTTTATTGTAAAAATTAATTAATTAAAACTACACCTCCTGACTCCTGAAAAGGCTATATTTCCCAACATAGCTGGAACATACACAGTCAAGGGATTCCAACTGCATAATTAAACATTTGTGCTTTCTGGAAATGAGCCCCAGAACCAGTTCTCATACGGCATAAATCAGACAGCTTCCTGCCATATTTTATTTTCCAATTTCTCATGACGTCACCAATTAACACTGCCACCACTTTGACCGTCATGCGTAAGAGAGAAATCTTAGTTTTTGACCCAGTCTCGAAAAAAACAAAAAAAAAAAAATGATAGAGAATGGCTGAAAAATCCCATTTAGATAAAGTAATGAAAAACTTATTGCTGGGGATATTAATGATTTATATTGACCATATTTCACTTCAGTGACAGAATTTTTCAATGTCTTGCGAAACTTACATCAGGTCTTACGCATTATAAAGCCCATACTTTGGAACCGTTTTATTATTAATTCAATTTGCAGTGATGATTTAATGCTGGGAAGTGTTTTATCTGTCTTTTAAATGTGAATTTCTGATCTTTTCAAGTGTAACAATGTCGGTTCATTGGATACAATTGTAAAAGACAAATGGCAAATTTTTAGCTGCCATTGAGATTTTATAACACATGCTTTATCAATACATAATTATAAGGGAAAGTAGAAATCTGATTACATCACATTTGAACCATGGCACAAGTACGCCAACAGAGTACTGAGATGACTTAATCAAACTGGTGTCGGAAGTACAAGTTCCCATTCATTTTCCCAATAAACTTTAAATCACCTTTAAAGAACTTCCCATTGTTTTCAAGCCAACATCAATTTTTTTATTTTACATCATATTTCCAAGCAACAACAAATGTCATTTTTATTGATGGTAGTCAACTATAATTTAAATCATGATAATTTTCCACCAATATGCCTATGCTCTAAATAGCTGAAAAAAACTACACGTCCCATGATCCTCTTGAAATCCCGAACAGGAGTCCGAAATCACAGATGCACCTAGTTGGGCCATTGACTGCGAATGGAAAAACTACAGCGCAGTGAAAAAGTATTTGCCCCCTTCCTGATTTATTTTATTTTTATTTTTTTTTGGTTGTTTGTTGTTGTTTTTTTTTTTTTTAACATATTTGTCGCACTTAAATGTTTCAGATCATCATACAAATTTTAATGCAACCGCAATTCCAAAATAGTTGGGATAAAGTGTAAATTGTGAAGAAATCAAAACGCAGTGACTTTCAAATCACACCAGCCAGAATTTTACTTACAACAGAACGGAGGTAACATAGCAAATATTGAAACTCAGAAATTTTACAATTTTATCTACAAAATCAGCTAATTTCAAATTTGATGGCTGCTACAGGTCTCAAAAAAAGTTGGGACTGGGGCCTGTTTATCATGGTGTAGCATCCCCTCTTCTTTTTAACACAGAGTGGAGGTGTCTGGGCATTGAGGAGACAAGTTTCTTGAGTTAAGCCATTGGAATTTGATCCCACTCTAGTGTAATACAGGCTTCCAACTGCTGGAGAGTTTTGGGTCTCCTTTGACGGACATTTAGTTTAATTATGCACTGGACGTTCTCATTCAGTGAAAGATCTGGACTGCAGGCAGGCCAGTTCAGCATACAGACTTTTCTACTACAAAGCAATGCTGTTGTAATAGCTGCAGTATGTGGTTTTGCATTGTCCTGCTGAAATACACAAGGTCTTCCCTGAAATGGATGTCATCTGAAGGGAGTATATGTTGCTCTGAAACCTTTATATGCCTTTCAGCTTTCATGGTGCTTTTTAAAACATGCAAGTGTCCCACACCATATGTACTAATGCATCCACATACCGTCAGAGATGCTGGATTTTGAACTGAACGCTGATAACAGGAGGGGTGGTCTTTCTCCTCTTTAGCCCAGAGGACAGGACGCCCATGATTTCCAACAAGAATGTAAAATTTGGATTCATCTGACCACAGGACACTTTGCCATTTTGCTGCAGTACATTTTAAATGAGCGTTGGCCAACAGAACATGGTGGCACTTCTGGATTTTGCTCAACAATGACTTCCTTTTTGCATGGTAGAGTTTTAGGTCGAATCTGTGGATGGCACGGCGGACTGTGTTCACAGACGGTGGTTTCTTTAAGTATTCCTGGGCCGATTTAGTAATGTCAATGACAGAATCATGCCGGTGAGTATGCAGTGGCGTCTGAGAGCCCGAAGATCACCGGCATCCAGTAAAGGTCTTGGGCCTTGTCCCTATCGCACAAGTTTCTCTTTTGATGATTTTTTGCTCTGTCGATGAGGACACCTTCAAAGCCTTTGCAATTTGACGTTGAGGAACATTGCTTTTAAAGTATTCCACAATTTGTTTTGTGCAAGCCTTCACAGGTTGGAGAGCCTCTGGCCATCTTTAATTCTGAGAGACTCAGCCTCTCTTGGACATCCCTTTTATAGCCAATCATGTTACACACCTGATGCCAGTTAATGTAATTACTTGCTAAATGTTCTTTCAGCTGATTCTCTTATATATTAATTGCTTTTTCAGCCCTTTTTTGCCTGTGTCCCAACTTTTTTTAGACCTATTGCAGCCAGAGAATTTGAAATGAGCTCATTTTGTGGATAAAAATATGAATTGTCTCAGTTTCAACATTTGAAATGCTATCTATGTTCTATTGTAAATAACATATTGGCTTGTGATCTGAAAGTCATTGCATTTTGATTTTATACACAATTTACACTTTGTCCCAGATATTTCGGAATTGAGGTTGTATTAGACAAAGATAACCAAATCAAATGTAAAATGCAGTTTTTATATAATGATGTAATTTATTGAGGGAAAAAGCCATTGAAACCAACCTGGCCCGCTGTGAGAAAGCCATTGCCCCCTTAACCTAATAACTGTTGTGCTACCCTGGGCGACAACAATTGCAATCAAGCTTTTGCGATAACTGACAATGAATCTTTCACATCGCTGTGGAGGAATTTTGTTCTATGGGGAATCCAGACAGCGACTGGAAAATAATGTCCTAATGCATGTTAAGACATGCTGCCTAGGGAAGGTCAGTTGTGCTGGTTGCAGAGACAATTGTGTTCTCACTGCAAATGAACCACTCCAGGGTTCAAATGGAAGTTATCGGAGACCACCCTTTTTTGGAAATCTCGGCCCACTTGTTTTGTTCCGTGCAATTGTTGTGTTCACACCAGCCCAAAAGAACTGATCTCTGGAGGAAAACGCTCTGTGTCGGAATAATTGCTCCAAACGAGATAAGTGTGTATACACCCTTATTGTTGAATCAGAAACACTGACTTTACCTGAGGCAAGTGAGGCCTGCAGTTCTTTAGATGTTGTTCTAGGTTCGTTTGTGAACTCATGGATGAGTCATCGATGCGCTCTTGGAGTAATTTTGGTAGGCCGGCCACTTCAGAGAAGGTTCACCACTGTTCCAGGTTTTCTCCATTTGTGGATAATGGCTCTCACCATGGTTTGGTAAGAGCATCTGCTAAGAACCTGTAATGTAATTTAATGGTTTGCTGGAGTCCCGAAGCCTTAAAAATGGCTTTATAGCCCTTACCAGACTGACAGATGGCAATGATTTTGTTTCTCATCTGTTCTTAAATTAATTTGAATCACAGCATGACGACTTGTTTTCTGAGATCTTTTAGCTGACTTTGCTTCGTAAGACAGTGATTGCGTGATTCAACAGGTCAGGCAGTAATCAGACCTGGGTATGGCGAGTGAAAGCGAACTAAAACAGTGCGGTTAATCACAGTTAATTCATGATTTAACAAGGTGGGGCAATCACTTTCACATAGGGCCAGGTAGATTTGAATAGCTTTTGCCCTCAATAAATGAAATCATCATGCAATTCATGCATTTTTTATATACTCAGGTTATCTTTGTTTAATATAATAATTTATTTGATGATCTGAAACATTTATGCATGACAAATATGCAAAAAAATAAGAAATCAGGAAGGGGAAAATACTTTTTCACAGCATTTTAGATAGACAGACACAGACAGACAGACAGATAAATATACTTTATTGAACCCCATGGGGTAATTTGTCCTCTGCATTTCACCCATCCTATAATTAGGAGCAGTGGGCAGCCAGACAACAGCGTCCAGGGACCAACTCCAGCTCTGAAGCCAGTTCCTTGGTCAAAGGTACCAGTAGGGTGTTCCTATCATGCATGTTTTTCTGATGACTGCAGAAACAGATACAATCACACCTCACTATTTGCCCAATCGAATGTCCTTGTACTGGCAGAGCAGGAGTTGTTTGAAGGTCTTCTTGAAGGTAACGTTGCAGAGAGCATAGCAGGCTGGATTGACGGTGCTGTTAACGTAGGTAAGCCAGAAGCCAAAGGTCCACATTCCAGAGGAAACACAGGTTGAGCAGAAGGTGCTGATGACCTTCATGACTTGATAGGGTGTCCATGTGACTATGAAGGCAATAAGAATCATTGTTATCATGCGTGTAACCTTTTTCTCACGAGATGGTGGTGCCTTCCTCTCAGGCCGCTGCTTTAGCTTTGTAGCATTTAGGCTGTGGGCTGTGGGGTTTCCCTCCTGACCTGCAGGGGCCTCAGCAATTTCATTTCTCTCAGGATGTACTGGCGCGTTTGACTCCTCCTCCCCAGCCCCACCTGTTCCGCCACTCCAGCTCCTCTCAGGGCAATGGGTTTTCACGTAATCATCATCACAGGGCATGGTGGTGTGTTTTCCTGCTTTGCTGCTGGATGGGTTGTCCTGTTTTGGCTCTCGTTTACCTGTTTTGACGCGGCTCTTGCTGGCCTTGGAGATCCGCCAGTACAGAAAGGTCATGATGGCAACAGGCAAGTAGAAGAAAGCAGTGGAGGTGATAAAGGTGACTGATACATCAGTCCGGAACTGGATGGAACACTGGTCCTCTGGCACAACACGCTCACCTACGATAAACTGCCAGAATAGGATGGGCGGGGCCCAGATGATGAAAGAAATTACCCAGGCTGCTGCAATCATCAAGCCTGCAATCTTGGTGGTCCGTCTTGCAGGATAACTGAGTGGCTTGGTGACGCAGAAGTAACGGTCAAAGCTGATGATGAGGAGGTTCATAACAGATGCAATACTGACCACATAGTCCAAGAGCAGCCAAAGGTCACAGACTACTGGCCCCAATGGCCAATAGCCAAGCACAATGTAGACTGTACTCAGGTTCATGACACTGACCCCAACAACCAGGTCTGCACATGCCAGGCTGAAGAGGAAGTAGCTGTTTATAGTCTGAAGGTTTCTGTTGATTATGATTGCGAGCATGACCAGTATGTTCCCAGTAATCGTTATAAAACTTATGAAACTTGTAACCAGGACAATAACCACCACCTCCACTGCCTGGTAAGTGCCATCGGACTGCAAGTCATCGGTCTCATTGCCTCCGGTGGAGTTGGAGATGTTTGAGAAGGTGGAGAAGGTAAGCTTGAAGGTTCTTAGGTCCATCTCTCATGGTTTTGCTCAATCTTGAGTAGTCAGTTTTACCCCTACATAAAGAGGAAAAGAAAAACATTTTTCAGCACAAATATCTTGTTTCTCACACACTAATTCAGCTTGGCCTTTGACAAAAACTAATTTTGTTAAAAAATGTTTTCATGATTGGGAGACAAACAAAAGCATCGTAACTCGCGATTTTATGGGACCTGGTAGCCGAAAAAAATGCACGTTTCACTTCAGGAAAAGAGTCCCATTTAAGAACATTTGTCCCATTTAACTTCATGCATTGCGGGAAAATGAAACAGTCACTTAAAACCCTTTCCCATAAAAAGTGAAGAGTTCGGTGAAAATATTTTGATAAGTCAGATTTGTCGTCATACTGTCAGGTACCTTTGGGACACTTTTCGGCAGATTGCCAAGCAAGCCACCTGAAATTCAGAAGACTACCTCAACAGCTACTTTTGGAAGTTGCTGTGGTTATCTGCAATATTTCTATGAAGAAAATATGTCGCCAAAATAAAATAATAAATATGCTTGAAGGTCCAAAGTTTCTACTCCAATGACACGATTATGTGAAATGGTACAGCTCGTATTTTTAAAATGGAACATTTCTATATTCCCTTTCAATCTATATCGCCCTTCCCTACCTGGACATGCGTGTTTGTTTGAAGGTGAAAGACAGAAAGACACACAAATGAGCACTCATCCAAGTACACTTGCATTGTGTGTGCATTTATGTGTGATATGCACATGCGCATGCGTGTGTTTGCATGTTTGTGACAATGGTGGAGAATTCGGGGCTATTGTGGCTGACATGGACTCATCGCACCATCTTCAATGTTTCACATGACAAACATGCTAAAAAAAAAGTGTGTAATCTGATTGGGAGACACACAATAGCATAGTAACTCGTGATTTTATGGACCAGGTAAGCAAGAAAAAGGCAGGTTTAACTTCGGAAAAAGAGTCCTATTTTAGCAGAATTTGTTTCCCATTTTATATCATGCATTCAGGCAAAATGAGACAGTCACTTAATACCCTTTCCCATAAAAGTAAGGTGCATTGTGAAAATAATTTGATTATGAATAAAAAAATAATAATAAAAAGTAACATCTTAAAACCATTTTTGGTGTTAAACTCGCACTGTTTTAAGCTGCAGTACTCATATCACCAAAGGGTCATTCCGTATCAAGTCAACCAGATTTTGAGAAATTTTCCAGATCACCTCCTCAAAAATTTTTGAAAAAATTCACGAGTAAATATTCACACAAAATGAAAAAAAGCAAAATATTAGGCCAGTATCTCAAATTGATTTTATGTTTTAGTCCCTCCATATTTGAATAATATTTTGTTTTTTGGTGAACCCATTTTCAGCCAACTTTGGCAACTTATTGCTCCAAATTGATTGCTAATACAAGCCTTAAATTGGGTATACAAACCATTTTCATCCCCAAGAATCTGAAAATGGCCTTAGCTTCTGTGTGTGTAGATCCATTCTTGTGTGGTAAAGCCTCAAAATCAGCCGTCAACCCAAAACGCCTGAAAACGAGACCACCTATAACTCAGAAACTAAGTAAGATATAAGGCTCAAATTAATTTTTTAAATGAAATTATGATATATCTCTGTGGAAAAATGCAGTGGCCCAAATAATATCATTTGTGGAAGTTTTCAATAATAATAAATTCTAGGTAAATTTTTCCGGGTTTGCCCCATAATGCCCTTTTTTTGGGCTATAAAATGACCGTGTCACCAGTTAATCATCTCTCTTAAATTTTTACTGTGTAATCTTATAAATGCGAACAACTTTGGGTGTAGCGAAACCCTCACAGATGTAGCAGAAACATCTGGATCATGTTTGCATTTTATTCCATCGGGGTAATTTTCAGGAGCGTCTCTAGGACTAAAGATTGTTGGGGCCCAGAGCTCCCCTTTAAAACAATTATTAACCCTGACTTGACTTGCATGCAATCATTCGCGTAATTGACAAACAATCCTTCCAGGATTTTCCTGGCTTTTTTTTTTTTTTTGGCGGTAACTTTTTCAAAAAGTGGCAATGAAAGTTGCAATGTCTTGGTGATTTATTTTTTTGTCCGCGAGAAATTGGTTGGAATTTGCTTTAATAGCTGCAATCGCGACATGCAACTTCCTTGAGGGACTGAGCAATAGATTCACTCCGAGAACACGGTACATTACATTTCGGTATGGTGACAATCATTAATCTGGACGCGTAATTTCGTGCATTTAAATCAGTGTTATTCAGAATTGCACACAGACGTTTCAAATTGCATTTTATTTTATTTAAACAAAACGATCATGAAGCGCCGGTTAAATCCCTTGATGTGTGGAAAAGGTAGCCCCGACGTTTGAGAGCAGTTTGGCTTTCATAAAGCGTTGAAAAATTTTTGAGTGGCCTAAATAATTTTTCTGATCTGAATTTATCCCAGTATTTAGTCGTCAATAGATCGCATTGAGAGAGAACCCGTAAATTCGATTGCCAAAGCATTATTATTGTCAAAATTGGAAAACGTGTTAATAACGGAAAATAACTGAGTACAAGCCAGGAACAATCATTGACGCAAAGGCATGGTCCGGGCCCCACCAATTATCACCTCCAGAGACGCCACTGGTAATTATACTAAGCCTGAAATCAGGATTTGGCACTTTAGAATTATTCATACATGTGAAAAATCAGCCAAAAATTGAACAAATAGTTTTCAACTGGCTGAGAGGAAGATGGAAATCATGTCTTTGTGGTTTTTCAAGAGATTAATAAGGGATGATTTAAGACTTCGTAACCTTACACTCAAAAGTGAAAATGCTCTGAAATGAGATAAGGTGAAAAACTAGACCAAAACATAGCCTACACTATGTTTGGAATCAACACCAAAAACATTAGTGAGGGACAAGTATTGCATTATATTCAGCAAAAAATACGCAGGGCAGTGTCATTGTTTCATGTCACCTATATGTTTGCAGCGACGATACAATAACGTTCAGTGACAGGCTTTTAATATTTAAATAGTCTGGTGGCGAATCGTAGCCTATTTATCCCATTTTGTCTAATGTCTTAAATTACCCGACTTCACCAGTTGGACGCGGGTGCGTGAAATCACAATAAATGCCACTGGTGATCCGACTGTGTTCACATCGAACTCAATGATTACTTTGTGCTCACTCTAAACAAGCGTAGTTGTGCCTAGTATTTGTACGATTTAATTACCTGGTCTCGAGCATCCGTGGTGGTTCTCCAAATTGTGCCCTCCGGTCAGCAGGTGAGAGTAAACAGCCGTCAGTGGGTATCAGACCACGCTGTCGGTCTAATAATAAGCATGTGGAGTAAAGCGACGCAGCTGTCTGGAAGAAAAAGCGCGAGTGAGAGATGGAGGAGACCAAGGAGCGAGAGCAGGACTGGGACTATGAGAGGCTGGCTGAGAGAATGGGTTTTAAAACAGGGTGGGCTGTCCCTCACAACATGTTTGTATCAAAATCTTAATCTCTCGGGGATTCTGGCAAATGAATTTAACCACAAGAAATGTTTGCGTCAGGCGTGAAATCTTTCTGAAACTCCCTGCATTAGCACGATCACGTCCCGTTATTTGTTTGACATACACAGCGATGTCACGCAGGGAATACAAATGAATAGCCTAATAAATTACTGCAGGTCAGGGACCGTCTCAATTGTCCAGGGCCAGTGGCGGAGCTAGGGGGGCGATTCGGGCGAAGACACGTCCCTTCTAGACCTGGCTAGATTTCAATCATTTTCCTTTATTGACGTCTTTTCCAATTATTGTAATTGGCAACTGAAGAAACAATTTCTCTCAACATGCGATCGAACAGCGATTAAATCGCGGGTTAAATTCAGTACAGTGGCGGAACAGAGAATTGGGTTGCACAGAACAGTCGTTAAAAACAATTATAAATCCTGACCTGTTCTCAGTCATCTTCATGATTAACAAAAGGTTCAGTCCGAGACTGCAGTCACGCCAGCCGTCTCTCGTTTTCGCGTGGTCAAGCCAGACACTCCAACATTTTGGAGTAATATGTTGTAACATTTTTTGACTTTTGGGCAAATACAAGTGGGAAAGTTAACGCTAACTTGAGCGTGTGGGAACTTCCGGTTTTCAAAATAAAAATGTCGGTGTTAAATCTGTTAAGATTTTATTTTTAAAAATATGAGAACTGTCCGACCCTGACTTTGAGCCAATCAATCACATGACCTGGAAGCTATTGAGCTTTGAAAATTCATAAAAAATATTAGGCCAAGTAACATGCAGTCAAAAGAGGTGTGCATCAAAGAGGAAGCTTATCTCTACTGTCCTACACTGATTTTGAGCCAAATGATCACATGACTGGGGAGTTATTGAACTATAATGCTCATATTTACAGTTTGAAATACATTAAATTATTATAGCTCAATAACTCCCAGGTCATGTGACCTATTGGCTGAAAAGCAGTGCAGGACAGTAGAGCTAAGCTTCCTCTATGATGCACACCTCTTTTTATTGCATTTCACAAGGCCTTATTTTTTTTATTAATTTTTCATTTCATACTGTAAATGAGCATTATAGCTCAATAACTCCCAGGTCATGTGACCAACTGGCTCAAAATCAGTGCAGGACAACTGGGCCCAAGACTCAAAACCAAAAACTTTTCAGACAATATATAATGCCTTGGGCTGTTGTAAAATGTGCAGTCAATTTTAAATCCGCATGTGGGATTAGAGTGAGCAAGTGCTTCTCTCATGTCGCAAATACAATCCTAAGGCAGTGAAGTGATGTATCTTGAGAATCCCCCTAATATAGTAAAAATAAAAAATTTACAGGACCTTTCCTGATTCCCATTCAGGCCTACGTTTCCCAACATAGCTGCACCTCATTGTACAGTCACAGGCTCCAAATATGAAATTTAACGTCTGTGCTCTTGGCAAACAAGCCCTATTACGTAAAATGAACGACAGGGGCAAATGAGCTGCAACGGCCCAAAACATGTCCAATAAAAGAAACTCGCCGCAAAAACAAAAACGATGCAAGCTCAATATTACACAAACCATAGAAACAAATGCAAGGAAAAACACTGCATATCCACAACCCAGTGGAAGTGCTCAGCCACGATAGAGAGTGCCAACTAGAACAGCTTTTACTTTTGACCTGAGCGAAACGAGTCAAATTGGCTAAGTCGGTATAAAGGCTTTCTCACAACCGCTACCAGAGAAAACAAGTCGACATGGTCTGCAACACCCCCCGCCAATCGTGTGCTTCTTATTTTCGAACTCCATCAAGGCCTTTATGGTCTGAAGCTATATACCAAATTTGGTTGTCCTATCTGTAATAGTTTCTGAGAAAAGTTGTCCCCTTTCTCTCGGACGGATGGACGCACACGCACACGCACACACACCCGCACACACGGATGGACGGAGGCCAAACCTATATCCCCCTTCCACTTCGTGTTGGCGGGGGATAACAAGAATGGAGGACTGAAAGAAACAGAACCAATTTAGCGTGAAAGATTAGCCTAATGGTCAGATTGTGCTTGTAATGCTGATAATATATGACATACGGGAGACCGGAGTTACTTTGGTCGGGGTTAGGTTTGTCACCCCAGTTTTTTTTTATTGCAACCGCACTTATGGAAAAATGAAAATGTACAAATTATGTGACATCCCAGCGATGTCATCTCTTCGAAAGAAGAATGAGTTGTAGTGTCAGGTAAGTGTTTTCGGCCTAAATAACTGAATTTTGACCCAAATGGTAAACTTTTGGTTTCTGAAAGAAATGCGTCAAGCTTCTTTGAAGACAAAGATTTCCACGGTGTTTTTACTGTTTCATAAACATATGTAACTAGAGTTATTAACGAGACATAAGATAAAGGTCTGCTGCGATCATGAGATGAGAGATGCGGTCTGATTTCCAAAATGGGAGCACAGGGCTACACTGGCCAAGCAACATGGGGTTAGTTTGTCAGGGTGCTGAGGTTGCACCGCTTGTAGGTCCTGTGTTAGGCCTACATTAAAATATTCCACTCAAATATATGAACCGATTTATTGTTTTACAGACTACTACAGTGTCTTAATAATTCTCATATTTAGTGCCCGAGCCTACTGCAAGTCGTCTGCGGACGGCCCTATTGAAATCGCGCTGTTTATTATTATTATTTTTTATTATCATTTTTTTATTATTATTATTATTCTTCCGACATTTCAAGGGCCAATTTCGCCCCCTTCCCAATTATGAAAACACGTCTATCTTTCCACAGTCGTCCGGCCGAATCTGAAATTCAATATTTTTCAGTGGTCGTTCATGGTTGATGCAAAATGCCAAAATAGCGCCCCCTAAACACGTTTCAAAATTCCCATAAAGAAATTTGGTTACTTTCTCGTAGGCAAAAGAAATTAGGTAAACATATACATCATACACAAGCATACAAAATATTTCATAAGAGCCACGCCATAAACCCAACAGGAAGTCGGCCATTTTGATTTGAATTTTTGAATTTTAATACGAACTCCACCAAGGGATTTTGCCCAACGGGCTTCAAATTTGGTAGAGATCATCTAGAGACCAAGCTGATCAATAATTGTGCTCTGCATGTCTGTAGGTCAAAGCCCGTGACTGCTAGCGCGTGACAAAGTTGTCGAGGCGACTCGACAAAAAAATTTCAAAATGATCTGACGCCCATATACTTGATCTTAGTAGCTTCAAACTCGCTGGAAATGATGATGGCTCCTCCCTGTAAGTCTCATGATAATTACTTCTCACATTACTAATAGCGCCCCCCGGTGGTAACAGGAAGTTATCAGATCGATTACTTTGTTTTAGGCAGAAGAAATTCAATATACATATGTATCATACCCAGACATGCAAAAAACTCATTAGAGCCACACCCTAAACCCAACATGAAATCAGCCATTTTGATTTGAATTTTTAAATTTTAAAACCAACTCCTCCTAGGGTTTTCGACCGATTGACTTCAAATTTGGTAAAGATCATCTAGAGACCAAGCTGATCAAAAGTTGTCCTCTGCATGTCTGTCAGTTAAGGGGCTTGACTGCTAGGGTGTGACAAAAATTGGCGACTCGGCAAAAAAATTTCAAAATGTTATCACGCCAAAATACTTGATCGTAGCTGCTTCAAACTTGCTGGAATTGATGATGGCTCCGCCCTAAACGTCAGGATATCATAATTTCCCACTTTACTGATAGCGCCCCCCTGGTGGAAACAGGAAGTTTGCAGTTCGGTTACTTTTTTGTAGGCAGAAGAAATTTGATAGATATATGTATCACACCCAGGAATACAAAAAAACTAATTGGAGCCATGCCCTATACCCAACAGGAAATTCGCCATTTTGATTTGAATTTTTGAATTCTAAAATGAACTACTCCTAGGGTTTTTGACCGATTGACATCAAATTTGGTAAAGATCATCTAGAGACCATGCTGATAAAAAATTTTGGTCTACATGTCTGAAGGGCAAAGGGCGTGGCTGCCAGGGCATGGCAAAGTTTGGTGACTTGCCAAAAAAAATTTCAAAATGCTCTCATGCCAACATACTTCATTGTGGAAGCTTCAAACTTGCGGGATATGATGATGGCTTTGACCTCAACGTCAAGCTATCATTACTTCCCACTTTATTAATATCGCCCCCTGGTGGTTACCAGAAGCGACCATTTTTTACTTTAACATGTACTGATGACCATCAACTTCATTCCACTTCTACAACATGTAGAACAAGTTGGTGAAGCTACATTTTGATAACTGCGAAGCTACAAGTAATGGCGTTTGTGTGGCAATGCGGCATGAAAATACGTTTGTTTCTGATGTCTTCTGATGTCTTTACTAAACTTTCATCATCATCAAAGTTGATACACAGGTCAAGGATGGCAAGCTGTTAAATCTGATGAGGGCCTCACCCAATGGGGGGAGCAAAATGTCTCTGTAGCGGCCCCCTGGTGGAAACAGGAAATGCCATATTTTACATTGACATTAGCCGATTTGCTCGAAACCTTGCATTTGTGCTGACAGTCTGCCCCTGAATGCACCTGCCCATATTTGGTTACGCACAGAGCGCGTATGGATGATCTATCAAATTTTCATAACTCCTTCCTCCTTTGTCCGATTCGCTCGAAACTTTATGACAGGGTGGTGCCTATACTTGACCTTTCCACTGGTCGTGAGTGCACACCTGCACCCATCAGGTTCTCACCACTATCCCCAATGTGCACAAGGGTGCGAGGGCCCGTTCAACGCTGCTTGCAGCTTTAATTGCATTTATTTTATGTTTATGATAGAGGACTTTTTAGGGCCTTTGTTCGGAGGACACAAGTATGAATGTGTAAGGGTTTACTCCTTGCAGCCCCTCCCCTTTCTTATTCTTTCACTGCCAATGAAATGGGCCCAACCAGTGGCCCATTAAAGTGGAGGTGTGGCAGAGTATTTAGGTTTGGCAGGTGCCAGCCCTGGGGCCTCTGCATTTTATTCCTTTGTCGGTAGGAATGTTTCCTGCTCCTCTTTGGTGCCGCGGTCCTGACTCATCATCCAAAGGTGGAGAGGAGGGGGTCCAGTGCTTCTCCTGCAAAGGGTGGGCACATGAGGACAGTGCAAATGTCAGTGGGCTCACCAACATACGTCATAACTGCTACTCTGATGGTGATTATGCACAAACCATAGCTTGTGTTGTTTTGTAGTAAAAATAAAACAGTTCTCACCATTTCTGTTGTCAGAATATCGGACTCTCTTTCAGCTTCAGCTGATTGCCAACTATGATGATTTTACCCCACCCATTTGAGGAAGTAACCCCGGGTATGGGTGCTGATGGGAAGATGAAGCTTCATGAACCATTTTCTTTATTTTCTGTGTCCACAAGATGGCGCCCATAGTTCAAATAAATAAGGCTGACTGAATGAACTTACAAGACTTTGTTGTACAGAGTGCGCCATCTTGTGGGCACAGAAAATAAAGAAAATGGTTCATGAAGCATCATCTTCCCATCACTAGGTATGGGGTTACTTTGACATGTTATGTGATATATTGAAAATTGGATATTGTGACATAAATATATGTTATATTGAGATTGTATCAATACAAGTTTTGTAGGTGACATTCTGCACTACAAATATACCATAAAGGTATTTCTCTAAATTTTAGGAACAAAGACTTATGGAGCGAAATACAAAATCATGATGTGGTAACCCTGATCTCCACTATTATAAAACGAAAAATATGACAAAGGAAGTTGAAAGGTATTGAGCAGTTGAAATCCTACATAAAGCAAGAAAGGGAAAAAATTTTGCTTTCAAAACTACAGCAGCTGGTCTCTTTGGTTCCCAAACAGAGTGTTGATTGAAGAGGACGTGATGCAACACAGTGGTAAATATGCCCCTATGCCAACCTTTTTGAAACGTGTTGCTGGCATAAAATTCGAAATGAGTGCATGTTTTCCAAAAAACAATGAAATATCTCAATTTGAACTTCTGATGTGTTGTCTTTGTATCCTCGGAGCTATTATAAATACTCAGGTGATGTACTGCATTAGCTTCAAGTGGAAGAATCAATCGATTTTTATTGCTTTTCCAGTTAGATACGAGTAGAAATTTGAAAAAAGGGCCTGGTATCGTAATCCCGACGCATGCTACAATGATGCGCCGAACACTTCATTAATAACAAACAGTAAGTGGTTTTTATCCCCCGCCACAAAGTGGATCGGGGGATATTGGAATGGCGCTCGTCCGTCAATCTGTCCATCCTAGTTCAATGGGAACAAGTCCTCTTGTCAAGGATTGCACCTACATGGATGAAATTCCGCGGGTGACTAGTACTAATAATCCTATTGAATGAGTTCGACACTTGATTCTGAGAAATTTACCTTTTATGGTAAGGAGTTATGGTCCTTGTTTCTATTCGTCAACTTGGTGTATGGGTGTTTAATGGGGACAAGTTTTAGAAAGTGTACACTTTAATTGTACTGAAGTAGTACACAAGTAGTATTCAATGACTACTTGAGCACACTTAATTACACATAAAGGGGGCGAAAAAAACATACACCATACTTAATACAGTCTGTTAAAGTATAATTCAAGTATAGTATTTTTTCACCTGGGAAGCGACCTCATTCGGTGAAATCAAATCAAAGTACTCCCGAACAGGAAACAACTTAATCTTTTTTGTTGGCTCCATCGCACGCAATGACAAATTCGCACACCGCACAAAATCGCAAACCGCACTGACAAACTTCAACTACTAACAACAACCCACGCGCTGCAGAAGAGAACTGGGACATTTTATAGTCGACTGACTGACTGACGTCATTTCGCCGAGACGATACAAGCCTCGACACGGAGCTCCGTTAGGAAGTGCTTCACATTTTTGAGACAGGCTCCGAAGCCTTGATATGGATGGTAACAACACTTGTATTTCCGCTTCCTCAGAAGAAGAAGAAGAAGAAGAATACCGCCAGAGCCGTCCTTTGACTGTCACTGCCAAACTAACTACTTCCTGGCGTCTGTATCGGTCGCATAGCAACCAGCGCCACATACGTGCACAACGAGCATGCGTGCGCCCTACTCGGCGCCCACTCTGAAAAAATCCGCTCAACACAGTCCGCGCCGTGCCTAGCGCAGAGCGCCGTCCAAACCGCGTGCTATGTGAAAGCCGCTTAACGCGTTCAGAACCATAGACTGTATAAAAATCTGGGTCTGAAAAGTGAGGCCGATACGGAAATCTCAAAAATTTGCACTATATTTAATAGCCAGCAGATGGCGACGTCGGTGGTTGCAGAAGGCAGTTCAATGCTATAGGAGTCTATGAGAAAATGACCTTACTTTGCCGCCAGATTCATTATTTGAATAATGATTTTCCACATAATTTTATGGTATCTACTGCAAGCTTCAAGTCTCCTTCAATATATCGTGATGTTCATTTTCGCAAATTATGATCCCAAGTCGACTACAATAAAGGATAAAAACAGAATATGTTTTAGGGACGTGGCTATCTTCTGGTCCTCGTCCGATATGGTCAGATCCAGAGCCACGCCAGATCTTCAATTCACGCTCTCGTCCAATAGGAATCACATCCGGTTTCAAAATGACAAAATAGTGCTGTGAAATATAAAACATCCTTGGTTCAAATCATGAGTAAATCAATGCCAGATATGTGGCAAACACAATGCCTGTGTGATATGCAGAGCCAACTACTCAACACAAAGTGTGGGCTTTGTCAGGCGTAAAACCTGATACAAGCTAAAGGCTCGGCGACATTCAAAAACTCTGTCACAGAATTGTAATGTCATTATAAATCTTTAATATCCCCAGCAATAAGCTTTTCATGACTATATCTAAACTATGCGGTTTTTCAATCATTCTCTATAGCTTTTTTATTTTTTTCAATTGAAACTGGATCAAAAATGTAAGATTTCACTCACGCATTACGGTCTTAATTAATGACGTCACGTCATGTAAAATAGGAAAATAAAATATGGCAAAATGATGTCTGATTTATGACGTGTATGAGAACGCGTTCTGGGAGTCGTATCCAGAAAGCACAGTTCTTTAATTACGCAGTTGGAACCCCTTGATTGTATATGATCCAGCGATGTTGGGAAAACGTATTGTTCGGGAATCAGGAGGATCGTAGGAGATGTAATTTTTTTTAATTTGTTTATTTTAACAGTAAAGGGGATTTTTAAGTTCGACTACTTCACTGCCATAAGATTTTCTTTGCGACAAGAGAAGAGCACTTGCTCACTCTGATATGCGGATTTGACGGTAACTTAACGTTTCACAGCAGCCCAAAGCATGATAATTTTGAGTCCTGGACGATTGAGACCATGACCTGCAGTTATTTATTATTCATTTGTGTTAACGGAACGACGTCGCTTTGTTTGTGAAACAAATAAAGAGATGAGGTTGAGCTCATGCAGGTGGTTTCAAAAAGATTTCACGCCTGACGCAAAAATTTCGCGAGGTGAAATTATTTTGCCAGAATCCCTGAGAGATGACGTTTTTGAAACAAACGTGTTGAGAGGGACAGCCCACCTTGTTTTCATATCCCTTCTCTTAGCCAGCCTCTCAGTGTTCCTGTCCTGCACTCGCTCCCGAGTCTCCTCAATCTCTCAGCCGCGCTTTTTCCTTCCAGACTGCAGCGTCGCTTTACCCCACATGCATGCCATCAGACCGACAGCGTGGTGTCTGAGACCGACTGACGGCTGTTTACTCTCATCTACTTAACGGAAGGCCGAGAACCACAACTGATGCTCGAGAACAGGTAATTAAGTTGTAAAAATACGACGCAGATGCGCCACACTTGTTCAGTGTTAAGTCATGATCAAGTTCCATGTGAACTCAGTGCGGGTCACCATTGGCGCCTCATGTATCGCAGTATTTCATGCTCTGCGTCCAACAGATGCAGGGTGAAGTCAGGTAATAAACTAAGATGTCAGATAAAATGGGAAAAATAAGTTTCTCCATCTTTGACTGTTTAAATATTTGAAGCCTATCACCGAACGTTATTGTATTGTTGCTACAAATGTCCTTGACATGGAACAATGCCACTATAAGCGTAATTTTTACTGAATTAAACCCAATACTTGTTTCTTCCAATTTTTTTGGTGCTGATTCCAAAAAATGGTGTCTGTATTGCTCGAGCACTTCACGATTTAACACCATGCAAGATGCGCATTTAGCATTGTCACTTTTGACAACCGCTTATAAGGTTACAAAGTCTGGTATAATCCCTTAATCTCCAGATAAACTGCCTCGAAGACATGATTTCCATCTTCGCCTGTGCCAGCTAAAAGCTATTTGTTCAATTCTCAGCTGATTTTTGCATGTATGGATGATTCTAAAGACAGTTTCTGTCGCATCCTGATTTCAGGCTCACTAATATGGCCCCTGACAGAAGAACATGCAAACATGATCCACGTGTTTTATGCTACATCTGTGGAAACCCAAAGAGGAACAGAAAATTTCTGACTTTGTGAACTTTGCTTATTTTTGAATGACCAAGTAAATCATGGGTTAAATGACGCTGGAAGTAGGGGTGCTGAGGGGGCTTAAACCCCCCTTGAGAGGTGCAGGCTTTTTTCACCTTTTTTCACAGAACTAATAATAATTTTTGTGTTGTTTAATACCCAAATATATTCTTTTATATTCACAAAATGAAACCTTGACTAATAATTAAAAACAACACAGGATGACGTAGTTAGAACTAGATTTTGGGCGCCATGAAATAGCGTTGGAATGTTCAGACAGTGAGGTATTGTGTAAAAATGAGCCAGGATGAGTCAGAAAAGAATTTTCAGATTTCTTCCAAGTGTGTGTGTGTGTGTGTGTGTGTGTGAGAGAGAGAGAGAGAGAGAGAGGGAGAATTTGCTGTTTAAAAATCAGTTCCTTGTTGTGCATTGATTGATTGATTGATTGGATTGATTTTTTTATCTTGGTCGTCAAAAGAAAAACCCACAGTATCATCAGTACATTCCAGCTTCATACATCACATGTGAACTCTGAAAGAATTCTGAAAGAATACTAGCATCATCTTTTTTGTTGTGGACTTACAGGACCTATTGGGGCCAATACTGCTTTATATATTTGATCCTAAATATTTTGAAATAGAGATACATTTCAACAGGTTGTTTTATCTTTTTGTTCTTCACTTCCTAATGCTGGCTTCTCTGGCGATCCAGTAGTTGCTGTCATTCACAGCCAGTCATTCTTGAACTGCTGGGTGATAGATAGTGGCAGCACTCCTGCTAACATGGATAAGTCCAAGACTGCCTCATTACTGGACTTTCTAGACTCTAGTTTGACAGGGCCTAAAGTTTGAAACAAGCCTAAACGAAGTGTTCAGGTCTATATTGGGTTGTTGCCAGTCTGTTTATGGAGAAAGTAATTAGTCAAAGACAGTCTGTGCCATATGAAAGATTTACGGAATATCGGATTGTGCATGGAAAAATGTCTGACACACCCCTCTCTCAGGGAAACGGCGATATTATGAAAGAATGCCCTTAGTTTTCAAGTGTTGGCATTATAATTGAATGAATAAAGCCAGGGCAGACAAAATTGCTTTGGTAGTGTTACTTGTTTAGCGTACAGGTTTGTAGTTCCAGATATAGCATATAGGTGGCAGCACTGCAAAACTATGAAATAGTCTCCTCATTTCTGGTGATACTTGGAAGTATTGTGTTGAGCGGCCAGTTTTTACCCCTCGGCTGGTGGCACGTCGGCAGGCCGATAGGTATTGTCGCCCCCTGCGGCGTCCGTCTTACCTATCAAATTCCGGCCATTTTCAACTCTCAATTTAGCCACCAAGGGGCTTATTATGAAAAATTAAAAATTGCCATAACTTCCTTGTTATTTCAGCTAGGATGCTCAAATTTTGCTTCTAGGTTTCTAATTTTTGGGTGGGTGGTACATCTATGGATTCTTCACTTAACTATCGAATTGCGTCCATTTTAACTTCCTAATCAATTCAGCTAGAATGCTCAAATTTTTAATGAAGGTACATGGGATGACCTTTCATGACATATTAAATGCGATTTTCATTTTACTTATTTTTTACCATTTTTCTAGGTCGAATAGCGTAAATACTGCCAGTCTTCAAAATTCAACAACGTAACTGCTCTAGCGCCGTCAGATTTGCCTCTAGGTTTCCCATTTTTGGGTGGCTGGTACATCTGGACAGGCTTCTCGAACCTATCGAATTCCAGCCATTCCGAAAAATATCTCTGACTGTGATATCAGCTATTAGCGCCTGTTCTAAAATGTTGATTGTTTGTCAAAGTCAGTGGAGCGGGCGGGGCTTAGCCATCGGTCAATAATGTTCCACTGTGCAAATATTATGACTATCTTCATCTGTGTAAGTATCCATAATAAAACCTTGATGCTAACCTGTTCCTGAGGTGCTTCTATAGGTCCTGCTGAAGTCCTTAAAGAACAGTGGAACCCTGAAGACCCCTAGTGTGACCTTGGAAATCTCACCATAGTAAGTAAGGGTTACCTGTACAGGTACTAGGTGTGTATATGCACTTCATTAACAGAGCTATACTTAAATGACCAATGTACATGCTCATTTGGGAACATCCTGTGTGATTATGTTTACTGCAGGCTGAGTCATCTTTATACACTGTAGCCTCTGACTGGGTCATTAAACACATCTTAGAGACATATTTCTAATATGTGCTCCTTGTGAATGCTGACAGTCAAGCAAGCCATTCAAATTAATTTCAATAATGGCTGTGAAATTATCCTGTAAATACAAATGAATGTATATGAAGCCAGATAAATCTATTCCTGTGACTTGAAGGGCATTTGGACGGTGCAGATGTCCGCAAAAGGCGATAGTTCAATCTACTAAATTAGATCTCTTGTATCGCTATTAATCTTTACATCTCTGGACTATATTTTAAGATAAATGTCAGTTATTCTGCCGAGACAATATTTCACAAAGTTAATATGTATCTGCCCTGTGATTTGGTTCCATTCCAAAATTCAATGAGTGTATTTTTTTTGCCCATGCTACACCATTCCCTCAAGTTTAATTCTAATCAGGCCCACCATTTTTAGTGCTTAATAATGTTTCTCCTTCATCTCTTCATCTGGATTTAGGAACTAAACTGACAAGTTAAGATTCAGCAAAACCAGAGCAGATGGAGCTCAGAACATTCAAGGTTACCCTCTCCACCTTGTCAAACATCTCCAACTCCACTGGAGCCAAAGAGACAGGTGCCTTGCAGTCCGAAGGCCCTTACCAGGCAGTAGAGGTGGTGATCATTGTCCTGGTTACTGGGTTCCTAAGTTTCGTAACAATTACTGGTAACATACTGGTCTTGCTTTCAGTCACAATCAACAGAAACCTTCAGACTATAAACAGCTACTTCATCTTCAGCCTGGCATGTGCAGACCTGATTGTCGGGGCCGGCGTCATGAACCTGTATACAGTCTACATTGTGGTTGGCTATTGGCCATTGGGGCCAGTAGTCTGTGATCTTTGGCTGACCCTGGACTATGTGGTCACTGTTGCATCTGTGATGAACCTCCTCATTATCAGCTTTGACCGTTACTTCTGCGTCACCAAGCCACTCAGCTACCCTGCTAGAAGGACCACCAAGATTGCAGGCTTGATGATTGCGGCGGCCTGGGTCATTGCCTTCATCATTTGGGCCCCGCCCATCCTATTCTGGCAGTTTATTGTAGGTGAGCGTATTGTGCCAGAGGACCAGTGTTCCATCCAGTTCCTGTCTGATTTATCAGTCACCTTTATCAGCTCCACTGCTTTCTTCTACTTGCCTGTTGCCATCATGACCTTTCTGTACTGGCGGATCTCCAAGGCCAGCAAGAGCCGCATGAAAACGGGTAAACTAGAGCCAAAACAGGACAACCCATCCAGCAGCAAAGCAGGAAAACCCACCACCATGCCCTGTGATGATGATTTCATGAAAACCCATTGCCCTGAGAGGAGCTGGAGTGGCGAAACAGGTGATGTTGGGGAGGAGGAGTCAAGCACGCCAGTACATCCTGAGAGAAATGAAATTGCTGAGGCCCCTGCAGGTCACGAGGGAAACCCCACAGCTCACAGCCTAAATGCTACAATGCTAAAGCAGCAGCCCGAGAGGAAGGCACCGCCATCTCGTGAGAAAAAGGTTACACGCATGATAATAATGATTCTTGTTGCCTTCATAGTCACATGGACACCCTATCAAGTCATGAAGGTCATTGGCACGTTCTGTTCAACCTGTGTTCCCACCAGCATGTGGAGATTTGGCTTCTGGCTCTGCTACATAAACAGCACCGTCAATCCAGCCTGCTATGCTCTCGGCAACATCACCTTCAAGAAGACCTTCAAACAACTCCTGTTCTGCCAGTACAAGGACATTCACTTGGGCAAATAGTGAGGTGTGATTATATCTGTTTCTGCAGTCATAATTTTTTGCCAGAAAAACATGCATGATAGGAACACCCTACTGGTAACCCCAACCAAGGAACTGGCTTTAGAACTGGAGTTGGTCCCTGGATGCTGCTCTCTGGCTGCCCACTGCTCCAAATTATGGGATGGGTGAAATGCAGTGGACAAATTCGGGGATTCAATAAAGTATATTGATCTGTCTGTCTACAGTGCTGTGATAATGTATTTGCCCCCTTCCTGATTTCATTTTTTTTTTTTTTTTTTTGCATATGTCACACATAAATTTTTGAGATAAAAAGAATTTTAACATGTGACAAAGATAACCTGAGTAAATATAAAATGCAAACTGCTAATAATTTGATATAATGAGGGAAAAAGCTATCCAAACCTACCTGGCCCGATGCAAAAAAGTGATTACCCCCCTTGTTAAATCATGAATTAACTGTGATTAACCACATTTTTTTTTCAGTTCAATTTCACTTGCCACACCCAGGTCTGATCACTGCCTGATCTTTTGAATCAAGAAATCACTTAAATAAAACCAGTCTGACAAAGTGAAGTAAGCTTAAAGATCTCAGAAAGCAACTCATCATACCATGATGAGTTAAATGAAATTAAAGAAAGATGAGAAACAAAGTCATCGACATCTATCAGTCTGGAAAGGGTTACAAAGCCATTTGTAAGGATTTGGAGCTCCGGCAAACCATGGTGAGAGCCATTATCCACAAGTGGAGAAAACTTAGTGGTGAACCTTATCAGGAGTTGCTGGCCTACCAAAATTACTCCAAAAGCGCATCACCTTTTACGGGTGCGCACATTTGCTGTAATTGTAATGGCTGGTATTTCGTAACGCAAAATGCAGTGGCCAGAATTAAAGGAAGCACAGCAAAATGATGAACACAGATAAAATGAGAGGGGGGCTCGCGCTTCCAAAGGACATAAATCTCATTCGAATAATGATCAGGAAGCAAAGCGAGCTAGACAGAACTAAATAAAGTAAAAATCTCGGAAGCCGAGATCAAAAGATTAAGCACCCAGACGGTGCACACAGAGGACGGGAGAGGGAGAAGAGAGATAATTTCCCTTAATAACTAACAGTTTTCCTCTTTTGCAACTAAATCCTAATCAAACCTAGCTAGAGAACTTACGGGCTATAGTGCAATCATAACACTGACACTCTAGCAAAGGTTACAAAGCGGAACTTGGCCTTAAACAGAGTCCGGGCGCCACCGACAATTAATGCCAGCTGGCCAAAAAATCTGATGTGGGCAAAATGATACTGTCCCGGACGAGAGTAACAAAGAAAGCTCCCAAACAAATACCAACCTCCAAAACTATGACAACAATGGCAGTACCTTCTAAGGTCCTTGTGCGCACCTTTTTTTAAAGCAGCTCATGAGCACCCTAAAAAGGGGTGAACGTAAGCACCCCATAAAGGTGTTAATGAGCACCCTTGCATTGGGTGAACGTGACAACCCTGAAAGGTGCTAACGACTCCCGAGCACCTGTAAGGGGTTAACGCCAGAAACCTAAAATGTGCAGATGAGGACCCTTATTAAGGGTGACCACGCGCACCTCCGTAGAGGGCGACTGCAAACACCTTTTAAGGTTTTTGTTATCACCATTTCACAGGGTGCGTATACCAGAGATGTTCACAAGTCTTTTTTTCTCAAGTCCAAGTCAAGTCCCAAGTCTTTGGTCACGAGTCCAAGTCAAGTCTCAAGTCTCTAAAAAATAAAATTCTCATGTCTCTTCTTGTTGTAATGAGTCTTCCATCATCTGCTGCTATTCGGTCTATTAAGAATACTGCACAGCTATATCTAAGAAATTCAGAGCATTAAGTGTATTATTATCATTCCTTTATCTATTAGCATAAAGTATCAGTACTGATTAGTTGTTTATTATATGATCACTTTAAACTGGGTAATGTGATGCAATATGAAGAAAACACAATTATTTCCTTTAAAGGAAACTGTATTCTTCCAACATGAACATCCAGTTACAATATATCTTGCCCCCTATTGTGCAGGCTCAGTGGGACCATAATAAGAACAAATATAAAAAATGTCAAAGTCAAAGGCATTATAGGCTGACTAACATCCTTCTAATTAGTGCAAAACATTACACGTCAGCTAAATGTAACTTGTAAACAAAACACTTAAAAGTACTTTAAACACTTGTATATCTCATTTTTGAGCCATTTGCAATTAAAAATTTGTTCACAAAAGAAAAAAGCAAAACTATTGCTGCCATATTATCTGAAAAATACTGTAAGTCTATAAACTGGTGATATTAAAACATGACCAGTTTTGTTCCAAAAGGCACCTTTCTTTGCATGACAAAAATGATTCCTTGCGTAAAAGTAAAGCTCAAAAAGGAATATCATTGGAGTTATTGGCTATCTTGACTTGTTTACTATGAAACAGTAACCCTTTTGTGGAAACAATCAATGGTTTTGTTTTGCCTAGAACGAAATATTTAACAATAATAAACCTACAATAAGATCAGAATCATTTATCTAATTTTTCTCTTAATACACAGGGTAAACATTAACAGGCTTGTAGGTGTCTTCCAGTGGCCTACTGGAAGACCTAGAAAAGTATTAGGCAACAGAATGCTCACTCACCGCGCTATAAAATAATAATGTATATTTACGAGACAGAGTTAAGGCAAATACATAACCGGAACTACATTCCAGACAAACCGGCTGGATGGAGTGATTTCAAAAGCGTATGTTTACCGCAGCTGCCCTGGAACTCAAAACAGAACTTTCTTCCGAATCAGGAAGTAGTTCAGAGTATTTGCTTCATGTGTCATAATTTTACGAAATTATACATTATTATTTCGTAGCGTGGTGAAAGTGCAGGTCACAAGTGGTGCACGTGAGCGTTTTGGAGCTGTTTGATTGTCTATTTGATGAGTTTTGAAATAACAAGGAACCTGTACAGTTCATTTTCATTATGTTCGCGAAGCAGCTCGCCTCGCCTTTTTTTGGCCGGGCAGTGTAGATGTAATTGAAGTATTTCTGTCATTTCTACAGTAGTTTACAAAGTTGAGCAGAGTATCTACGAACATTTAATTAGTAATGCACCCCTTCCTGTCTCCCTGGGGTATAAATATGACATGACACAGAGGCCCTTTCTCTTATCCATTCTTCAACATGGGGAAGACAAAGGAACACACCATTCAAGTAAGGCAGATGTGTGTCGACCTTCACAAGTCAGGCAATGGCTACAAGAAAATAGCCACTCGCCTGCACCTGCCCATATGTACTGTCAGAGGAACCATGAGGAAGTTTAAAACAACTGTCTGGAACAGTGGTAAACAAGCCTGGACGAGGACACAAGGTTATTTTGCCACCACACACAGTAAGGAGGATGGTAAGAGAAATAAAAAGTTCTCCAAAGCTCACTGTTAAAGAATTGCAACAAACGGTAGCATCGTTGGGTCACAAAGTCTCCAAAACAACCATCTGGCGCTATCTACATGCCAACAAGCTGTTTGGGAGGCATGCATGGAAAAAACCTTTTCTCACTCACAATCATAAACGCAAACATCTGGAGTTCGCTAAGCGGTACTACAACTTCAACTGGGACTGTGTGCTTTCATCAGATGAGACCAAGATAGAGCATTTTGGCAACAAACACTCTTAGTGGGTCTGGCGGAACATAAAAAATGAGTATGCAGAAAAGCACCTCATGCCCACTGTGAAGTATGGGGGAGGATCGGTGATGCTGTGGGCCTGTTTCTCTTCCGGAGGCCCTGGGAACCTTGTTAGGGTGCATGGCATCATGATCTGGATCGAATGCTCTTTCCTCTCTTTCAATCTCTAGCATTTTTAATTTTAGTTCCATTTCTACATTTGGATTTTCCACTGGAAACTGTTCCAGATCTCCTGGTGCAAACACATTTTCATCAATGAAATATTCAACAATATCTCTAGCCAGTCTTGCTTTTCGCATGGCTGGTTTTACCTCTGTCAGCTCTAACTGTCTGCATATTTCTAGCAGTTCTGTCTTTTAAAAAGACTTCAAAACCTCTACAGTTGGTGATGCCAAGAAATCATCCATTGCTGTCGATCTGTCAATATATATATATATATATATATGGGCCTGTCCACAGAAATGGGGTACCTAAGGGGCATGGTACATTAATGGTTAAATAACACGCTACAGTGCTCGACAATTCACTGAACTTTATGTTTATTGTGTTTTACATATGACAAAGATATAATAAGAACATTTTTGAAGCAATGCTTTGCCTAGTTTTATTTTTACTTGCAGAAAGAAGAAAATGTCCACACTGGTTTTTGATATTGTTTGTGACATTGTAGATGTAGTTCATTTCAGGGCGGTTTCAGCCCATCAAAGGGCACCCTTATTTTGAGCAAAGTTGTCAGCTTGAATAAATGACTTAGTTACCTTCGCCAGCGACTTCGCTGACGAAGGTAATGTTTTGATCCCCGTGTATTTATTTGTTTGTGTGTCTGTCTGTGTGTGTATCGAATAACTCAAAAAGTACCACACGGAATTTCATAAAATTTGGTGGGTTGATTTGGCATGACCTGAGGATCAATCGATTAGATTTTGGGAGTGATCAGGTCAAAGGTCAAGGTCAAGGCCACGAAAAGGTCAAAACCGACTTTCGGCCATATCTCGGTCAATTTTTATCCGATCGGCATGAAACCAACGCCAGTGGCGAGGGATTCAGTGGCGTCGGCGAAGGTATGCGCTCTACCGAGTGGCCGTTCTAGTTTTATTTAGTTTCTCTTCGTTTTCTAAAAAAAAAATTAATGACGGGTTATTTAATGACACCCTATTTGAAAAGCTTACGTTCGTAACCATCGTCTGTCCTTGCAGTTACGAACATAAAAATGGGTCAGACTGGGATATATTTGCGGAAATAACCACCTATGCATGTACGAAAAGAAAGAGTCCATTTGTTGTTATACGATATAATTATTGATTTCGGTTTTCTTTCCTTCTGATTACTTTCAATGATTGTTAAAAATTTTGCATTGCGAGTCTGTCCAAAAAATATTACGTTCGTAACCCCACCGAAACAAGAAAAATTCATGCGAATCTACGACTGTGAACTCAGTCACAGCTGAATACTAAATATGCGCGTGCGCCTCGACGTTGACGGCATTGCTTGAAGGTCATGCAAGCATCGTCTGCAAAGCTGGAATGATTTTCTCTGAATCTGTCACGAATATTACTTACGTAAGTACTGTTACGAATGTAATAGAAAATGAGCAATGATCACATCATATATTTGACATAATCAACACAATAGTTTGGGCGAATAATGCACTTTGAAGTCTCAGATTGGACTGCAAACATGGAGCAAATTCGCCGGCTTTTTAATGAGCCGGCTGTAATTTTTTTCGAAAAATGTATACGTAATACCTTTCAGCTAGTTTTGGAAAACGAATATTGTTAGTTGTGGTGTTGATTTCTGTAAGGTTTTTTTTTGATTGATGTTACTGATGTTCAATGGAGTTCATTTAGCTCAATTTTTAACTTTGCAAGGTGTTTGCTTTGAGTGTTGAAAAACACTATGTGCCAGAATTTGCAAGCGGGAAAATTTGATTTTTAATACTACTCAATGTATTTTTTTTATCAGTGTTATTGTTTTTATGACTTTTAGAATAAACTAATGTTTTCATCTGCGTCTAAATAGCATTTTTTTTTGTTTGTCTTAGGTTGAAATATCTGTCTTGTTACATACGTAAATCGGTGTTGCCATGACCATTTCAACTGTGTGTTCCAATGTCATTTTTGCTGATATTATCCTTACGACTGCAGAAAGTTATTCAAGGTCCCTTTAGTGACTTATTAGGTTGAATCTTTTTCTCTCCTTTATTGGTTTATTTTTCGTCTTGTGTGTCACACTTTTGTACCCCATTTCTGTGGACAGGCCCATATATATATAGAGGAAAATTCAAAAAACAATTTCACAATTTGAAATTTTAGATTTTCAATAAATGACTCACACATTGGTCTCTCCCGGACGAGCCCCTAATTTGACATCGCCCCAATTTGTTATGACCTATCGGACAGCAAGGGATGACAGACAAAAATTTTAAAACTTAAACAGATTTAATTAAACAAACCACTGACCAAGATTGAAATATTAACAAACAAACAAAAAAAAAGATATTTACAGTCCCTTGAGATGGGGTTGCTTTGCAATGTTCTGGGACAGGAAAATGCTCCAACAAACTCCAATGTAGTTTATCACTGATATAGTGACCACCAAAGAGGAATGTTGACTGCTTGGAGCGCAAAAAGGTTAAGTGCATTTTTAAAGTGAAAGCAATGTAAAACTTTGAAACAATGTGAAAAATAACTTCCTAGTTGCAGCAAAAAATTAACTTAACGCTTTTGTGCAGTCAATGTAGTCAAAGCATTAAAATCAGAAAAGACGGGGCCATGATGTCATCAGCAGCAGAAGAGGAGCTGCTCACTCTTCATCCCTCTTGTCTCTAATGCCTGAGAGGCCTTCATCACAGCTTCAGACTCACCTACAGGAAAGCAGAGCTAATTGGTGATATTACCCCAGCTGCAGCTGGTTACCTTTGCACGCTTTTGTTGCCTTTGGAAGTATGGGGAGATTCATAAATGTAGCAAATGAGTGCGAACCTGAAACTCCCCCCGCATCATTCCACACACAGGTACATACACCCACATCACTCCCCAGAAGGATCAAGACCTGCCAGTACAAAATCACATACATTTACAAAGACACACACACACACACACACACACACACACACACACAGACAATTGCGCACACATGTGCGCACACAATACCCACACAACAAACCTATGTATCCCCAGAGGCACATACAAACACGCACATGCAAAGATACGCACATACAGTCACCCACAGAAACACTTGCACATTATTTCTCAAGTTGACTGAAAACTGCTGAGATTCTTTCATGGAAACACACAATTCATATCACAAGTGCAAACATATGCACATGCATGAATACATTCACTCCAGCACAGGTGAGCGCACACACACACACACACACACACACGCACGCACGCACGCACACAAACACACATAATCACACACACACACACGCACACACACACACACACACACACACACACGCACACACACTCAGACATTTAAAGTGTCCTGGCAGTAAAAACTGTCAAACTTGTAAGTACACTTAAAATGGTGCTTCCATAAAGTAAAAACTGGGTTTTGAATATGCAACCAATAAACCAACATACTTCTCATAAGTTTATTAATAGTTTAGTTCCATGTACACATTCATAAGCTGAAAGGAGGATAGGTGACATGATGGCACAGTGGGTTGGGCTGAGATCTAACAGCAGAAGGTACAGGGCCTTTCTGTGTGCTGTTTGCATGTCCTTCATCCAGCCCACAGAAGGAGGTGCATTGTCCTTCCTTTACTTGGTTAGAAGAGCACAAGTGATAACACAATATATAAATGACATATTTTGCAGAAAGTGTTGTAAATGAAGCATTTAAAAAGATAAAGTCTATCAAATGGTCCACTTGCAGAATACATCAACATGCACTTTAGCAATCTAATAACAGGGTATGAATTCCATAAATAGAAAACAAACAGTATCTCTGCGTGTACTGCTAGTACTCCTCCTATTATAGATCTATCAACTGAAATTGAAAATTAAGTCATCTAGCTTTCCACTCAAAGTTCACAACACCTCCACTAAAATTAAAGCGAAAAGTATTCTTAAATAATGTAATTTAGACTATTTTTGGCACTTATCCCGCGCCATCAGGAAGTAGTGTGAAACCTATAACGCATTGATATTAATATTCTTCGAACACAAAGTATACTTGGGATATTAACTGTAAGGTCATTTACGTTTACTTCATAAAATCTACAATTAAGGTTTTCGTAAGGATTGTCTAAATTATCATTAGCCGATATTGTGTAAAAATAGGGAAAAAAGAAAAAAAGTTCGATCGGTTTTCTTTTTGTGCGTCATTCACAAACGAGTGGTGTGTTAGCTTGCTTGTGCCATGTTTCTAAGGTAACACTGGTTTCTTCATCGGATTTCTGGTTTAACTCATCATTTATCGATGAAAAATGCTTTAACTGAAATCTCAATTGCACCCAAAAGTGGCGAATCGTCTTTGAACATTCTGCAGCCAATAAAATAGGCATATATTATTCCCCATGGAAAGGATGTAAAATCACTTATAACAGACAGATGAAACGCTATCCAACATAAAACCTAAAACCAATTTAACAAATTAACTTTACAAACAGATCCGACGAATGGCGTCTATCGGGCATATGATATAAAATAAGATTGACGACATTCAAAAACTCTGATGCAAAATTAATTATTGTCAATATGGGTAAAATTCCAGCAGTCAGTGCTTGATTACGAAAACTAATGAAGGTCAAGAATGGAAGCGATATTCGAAGAAAACCGGGGAAAAAATCGGACTTAAAGGCCGGTGAATTCAATTACAATAACAGGAATGCAAATAACAAAACCATAATTGATTCTACTGTCCAACGATAATCTTGAAACAGAGTTTCGAGGGAGCGGCCGACAAAGTCGCTCCAGATATCAGCACCGAGGCCTCAGCCCCGCCCGAGTGCGCTTGGCGCTGATGATGAAGCTGCTGTCCGCCGGGCACAGATCAACAGCAGGGCCGTTTCTCAAAGCCGAAGCTGCATTGGAGGCTGCATTTTTAGGGGTCGTCACTTACTTCCATCTGATAAACTGACATTTAGGGTAAGGGAAAAGGTGAAATTTCGGGTTAGGTTTTGGGGTAATGGTTAGAATTAAGGTTGAGGTTAGGTAAACCAGTGACTACTCACTTAAACCAAAGCTGTTTTTAACGGAGATGAAATAACGTTACGTCAGTTCGGCAGATGGAATTAAGCGACGGCCCCTAAAAATGCAGTCAACGTTTTGGGATGCACCCCAGGTTCGCGCTCCTGGCACCTCAATCAGTTTATGTCCGAAGTAAAACATCCAAGTTCATTGAAGCGAAAATCTCGGCAACCAGGAACGATCTATTTGACATGTAGAAAGCACGAATAAGTGCCAGTCCAAGACGCATCTGCGGGCTCGTCAAGCTAGCGAATTTTTTTCTCCTCACGCTCGCGCCCGTAGCAAAACGTGAAAAAGCTGTGGGTCCGAGGAGAGAGTCACGGATGACCGGACGGAGCCTCTTCCTGGCAGGGACATGGCTCGGAAAGGTCAAAGAAGGCGAGCGACGCACTTGTTAACACCCTCGCCTTCGCAGACACATAAACTACCTCATTAGTATCAAAGCCTTTTCACCCCGTCTCCTCCAGCGCCTCTGGGTGAGTCGGTTAATCAAGCAGCAGGGGAGATGACAGGTAGCCAAAGAGAATGGCAGAAACAGCAGACGTTTAAAGGCGCATTCACTCTCATTGAGAACGATTAGAAAATTAATGGGCTTCGCAAAACTGCTGTGACAGGACGGGCAGAGGCAAAGGCGCATTCAGTCGATGTAAAAGTTTTCTTGATTCATGCGCCATTTAGCAGAAAAGACACTGGAATAGTGCAGAGGCTTGTGGTGCCAAATTTTTTCTAGTCTCAAGAATAATACAAATCTAATATGACCGTGTTAAAATCAGTCAGCGAACGGAGTGGTACACTGGAGAGTGAATAACAGAAAGACTAAAATAGTGTTACGGTCCAAATGAAAGAAGAGCCATACTTTGTGATGCTGAAGCAATAAAATACAACTCTAATGCTTGCTTAGGACAACATCAAGATCGGCACAATACCAGATGCACATGCGGCTCGCGCACGAATCAGTCTTGGGAGCACAAAATATCCCGCATGTCCAACAAACGTTTGATTCAGATCTCCTGTGATCAGGAAAAACCTAGTATGTCACTTTTGGTGGAAACTGAGTTTGACCCTCATTTGCTGTAGAGCAGAGAAAATCTAAAACCACTTGCTATTTGTGTTATTTGGACTGACAATATCAAGTTTCAATTATTTATTTCTTTTAGGCAAAGTGCAAAATCTGAATGTTTTTGTTCTGTTATGAGACCCTTGCCTCTGATAAACTCACCCGGTTTTTCCAGATCACAGGAGATATGTGCTGCTCATGATCTTCATTTAAGACCTTCCTTAATCATCTTGTAAATGAGGCTGTCCTCGTGAAATTGCCAGCATAAATGATCCGAACCCTAAGCCTCATTTTAATGAACCGAGAAAGTCAGTTAAAACTCAGCGTGAGGGAAGGGGAAACGGGGGCCTGCGTCTGATCACACAGTTAAGATCCAAGCAAAAAAAAATTACGACTGTACTAAACAAACGTATTGCTTGGCTGGATCAATATTTTCTTTGAAGTGCGGCCGAAGAGGAGCACTTCATTATGATTCCATAGTGGATGCAAGGCTCACTTAACATTTAACAGCAGCCAGGACGCTATTTTTTAGAACGCACAGTTCATGTTTTTTTCTCATTGAAAAGACAGCCCAGTACTAACATGCCGTTATCATTTACTTGTGTTCACTGTGCAAAATCCAATCGTTTAAGAGCCAGATTACGTGACGTCATTGTGCTTCCCTGAACTGCTCACCTTTCGCAAACATTTCTTGAGGTGAAATTATTTTACCAGAATCCCTAGGGGATTTCGATATTGTGAGGGACTGCCCACCATGCTCTTAACCCCTTCTCTGAGCCAGCCTCTCTGTGCCCCTGTCCTGCATTCGCTCCTCAGTTTCGTCCATGTCTCACTCGCACTCTTCTTCCTTCCAGACAGCAGTGTACACAGCCTATATCTCGTCCCTCGGTGCCGCTATTCAACTCGCATGCCATCAAACGGGCAGAGAGCTGCATGAGACCAACTGAAGGCCGCGTACTCTCTCTCACGTGACGGAGGGGAACTCAGGGAGCCAGACAGCGGATGCCCGAGAACAGGTACGCAGATGCGTTACTTTTGTTCGTGTTTAAAGTAATGACGAAGTTGGACCCATGAAAAAAAAAAACATAATTATGTTTGATGGATTTTGTTGTGTCTCGGAATCTCACGTACTGTGGCCAACAGTTCAAGCAATACGAGTCAACTTTTATTGATTTGTTGTACAACCCCAATATCACCAGAACTTTAACACTTTGGAAAATGAAACTTAGAACAGCATCGTTCTGTATATTCTCTTGCTCCAGAATTTAGTTGAGAACAGCACAATAAAAAAACTTTTCAAATTCCTGATGTGACGCCCACAACATATTTGTACACAATCTGAGACGGGCGGTTTGAAAGACTGGTAAAGTTGAGGACCCTTCAGGCTAACAGCGGCTTCAATATTCCACAGGCTGACAGGTTGCAGGTTTTTAAATTATGATTGGGGGTAAAACGACCCGTCACAAAAGGCGCCTATGGTCTCCATCCGGATAGATCGGGATTCGTGACTTTGCCAAAATCTCCCCGAGCAAATTTTCAAAGAGTTTATGACCAATTTTTTCTCAATGTGTTATTTCACAGAATTTAAAGATATCACTATGGATGGTCCATAATAGAGTAAAAAGACTGAGAATCCCGAGAAACCGCAGCACTATGTAGGGGAGAGCGGGGCGCCATTAACATGTTACTAATTTTTTTTGCTGGGCCACCTGGACAATCGAAAGTGGGCACTTTGCTTTTTTGGCAAATGAAAGTGTTGACAACTGGCAAGAAGTTTTTCTGTCTATCTTGGTTTAAAAATATTTGGAAGGTGGCTCACCGTGATCCATGGGTGGGGCACAGTGAACCATTCATTGGGGGCCTTTGAACCATATAATAAAAACCAGGAATAATATAACAAATACAGACATTCCTATTAACTGCTTAACTTCATTAACAATGACATACATACACAGGTATTTTTGACATGTTGAAAACTTGTCTCAATATGTAATTATGGTGACTACCATCCCCTGGGGCCCTATCCACAATCCCTTATCGATTCTAATATTTCGAGTAGCTTACTTATTTCAAAATGGGTACTGAAATGATTTTAAATGCTCAAATGATATCGTGACAATGTAATCCTGTCAATTTTTAAGGCTCTAGCCACCTGATGAACGCCCATTCCTAGCCTCTTCGACACCTCTCCTCAAACCACCATCAGCTTTCCCTCGATTTGTTTTTGGTTTATACATGCGTACCATGTCTGTGATAAAATCACTTTATTAGAGACAGTAGAGGTAAGTTTTTTCTAAATGAGAAATAAAATAACCTAGCCAACAAGTTTCCGTGAAAACATTCTGAAAACTCGAAGATATCCTTATGAGAATTATGTGATATTTCTGAGGTTGTGATCATGACAAATCAATTTCAGCAAAACAAAAAACCAATGAATTTCTTTGTGGGGTAGGTTGAACCATGGTTCAAGCTGCCCCAATCAGGCCTGGTTCAATGTGCCCCTTCTGCCACCATTTGCAAAAATGCTTTCCCCACTGCCTGATATGAAGGAATCAAAACCTTTTATTAGCTTATGCGTCCAGTAAATCTTAGGAAATCTGTTACAGCAAGTACGCCTGACTATAAGTTCCACAAGTTCTGTAGTATCTATTAAACACAATCTTACCATGTAGAATTTTACTTCTCGGAAAAATCTAAATATTCTCGACTATTCTTTAAAGCAAAATTGTAGTTAGTCTTCGTTTCACTGGGGGGTTGAGCACTAGTGACTTCTACGCTGTTGTCATTTAATTAAAAAAAAATTGTCACATGGTTTAAGGTGCCCCTCTGTTCAAGGTGCCCCTCTCTCCCCTACGCATGAGATATTACATGCAGGGACGTAAATAGACATGCACTGATAGTGGACTATGCCTTTATTTGGGGGGTTATACAATATTTGTGTCCAAAGTACAGTTCAGGAGGATATTAGGCCCATGAAAATTGCAAAAGCAATACCCCTTTTATTGTAACAAGCGTCTCCGCACAAACACGTTTCGGCGTAGCGCCTTCTTCAGCGTGCATACTGCAAGCACACTGAAGAAGGCACTACGCCGAAATGCGTTTGTGCGGAGACGCTTGTTGCAATAAATGTGTTTATGCGAAGTGCAACCTTTTTTCTAATTTCATTATTGCTGATTTTTGTCTTGCACTCTTATAGTCTGAGAGTGAAGCCCGTTTGTGCATTTAAAAGCAATACCCCACAATGCACAAGACTTTTGACTCCTCAAACGGCTTTGCATTAATGGGCTTGCTTCTGTCGAGTAGAGATAACCACATGAGCTCGTAGATACTTCAGAAGACCTGTGTCAGGGAACACAGTTCATTGTGGCAGCTTCAAATGTAAGTTAAGATGAGAAGAGCAAGCTGTAGCACTGTCCAGCAGCAACGCAGACTTCTCTGGACTTGAGCTCATCCGAAAAGAAAAAGACGGGGAAGTCAGAAGCAGCAATACTCTGGGCTCTCTCGGAGAATTCTGGCACAGTCAACTGAGCAACAATAGCGCTTTCTTCGTCATTATAATGTAGAGGACTTTAAACCGAAGCCTGTAATATCTAGTGTGACAAGAAGAAGATGCTTTTCCTTTGACATTCAAGAAATATTTTAACTCTATTTCAAAAGAAAGTAATTCCTCCAAGTTCACTATAATATATGGATGTTCAAACCTAATAATTGTAAAGCCAGTATTCTTTTTATGGAATTTAGATTTACATGGAGTGAAACTGGTTGGAATTAAAGAAATTTCTATTTGTGCCCCTGTGCAAATATTCATGAGCATCTTTGTCTGTGTGAATGTCTGTAACAAAACTTTGGTGGTAAACGGTTCTTGGCGTGCTTCTGCAGGTCCTTGTAAAACTGCTGAACAGTGGAAGCTTGCAGACGCCTATGTTGACCTTTGGAGTCTAACCACAGTGAGATACGGTTACCTGTACAACAAGTAAGTCTACTCTATGTAAGGAGCTGAGAGTTAAATGGTCATTATAGATCCTCACGAGGAACATACAGTTTGATTTCATTTACTTTATCCATTGCTCACTATGACTGGGGCCTTAAGCACAGCTCAGGGACCAACCGAGCAAAAAGACGTGATCTCTGAACAGCCAGAAAACGTCCTCAGGGGAGCCAGAATGAAAGTTTTTTTATGCATCTTTTCTGAACGTTGTATAGATGTCTTTTTTGGACGTTATATAGACACAATGAAATTACGTTTTAAAGACGCAATTACTGGACATCCAGAGATTGTCCTCAGGGGGGCTAGATTGAAAGTTTTTATACGTCGCTTCTGGACGTCGTATAGATGTGAATGAAAATATGTGTTAAAGATGTTAATTACTGGACATCCAGAAGACTTGCTGACTGCATGATAGGCCACATCTATTCTGGACAATAAAATTGAAAATGGTAAACATTCAAATTGGGTAACTGGGGAGAACAGCTTGTAAAAGTAGTGCCCTTTGCTGAAATGCACTGACTTCAACTGATCACCATCACTATGTAAAAAAATGTATAGCTTTGCAACCATTCACACTTTTGACAGTAAACTGACTGCTCCAAGAAATTACTTATGCAAGTCAAATGCATTTATTTTTCACTTATACCAAACTGTATGAATGTAAAGTGTGTAAAACTCACAAGTTTATATCCAATCTTTACATCATCTGATCATAAAACCTGATCTTAACATCGGATCATAAAATCTAATTTTAATATAATCTGAATAACCTCAATTTTTTTTCAACACTTTCATGCATGGTGTCACTTCATTGGACTGACACCTGGAACACATTTGAACTACTTAAGCTGCAGTACCACATCCCAAACAGCAGGTAGCAGACCACCAAAGTCTTGTCCATAGTTGAATATAATATTTGTAACACTTCATTTTTATGGCAAAAGAACTGGTTGCAGTATTAGTCTATTACAGCTGCTAACAATATCTTTATTGCTTATATCCACCTCTTCCCCACTCTCCCTGGGGCATGTTTGAGGTGGTCAGCTGCTGCAGTTCTTATCAGGGCCTCTGTTACGGAACTGTCCCACTGCATGACAGCAGCTAAAATAAAAAACAAACACAAAAATCATGTATAATAAATAAATACAGACACTACTGTTCAGGCTTAAGGCCCAAACACATAAGCAAAAACACAAAGTGATGAAGACATTTTTTGTGCAGCACAACTAGCATCTGTTTCAAGAGAGCTAAAAGGAATAAAAAGCTTCAACAAATCTGACAGCACTGGTTGCCACCACTGCGCTCCGTGAGGAAACAATGCTATCATCAGTCATGTGCAAATTTTGCTATTCTGAATACAGAATGCAGTTTGGATATGCAGGAAAAAAAGACAGACAAAGTGATGTAAAGTTGGGGGTGGACTGAGTCTTTTGTTGTTGCTTTTAACAAGTAGGCTGCATGTGTTTATGTATGTGTCTGTGTTTATGAGGGGCACTCATGTAGAACTGAGGTCTTTTGCGTCAGGAATGTGAGTATTGAATACAAACAGCAACAATTCCCCCAAATATTGCTAGCTCCCTGGTGTTGGCCTTTCATATTGTATTATATTACTTAGAGAGAAATTTATTGAAAATGGGCGAAAATAACTTTTTTCTAAAATACTGCTGGTTGTTTGGAGTTGACAATTCAAATTTGATGTCTGCTGTGTGCCACAGGATCATCAAATGAGGCTATCAAATTATATCTCTTACAGTGCGTTAGGAACTCAGCTTGCAGTTTAAGGTGTAAATCAAGTTAACTAATATCAAGTCTAACATTATAAAACGGGTGCTTCCCATGCTTAAATGTGATTGGCTGAGCCGCATTCCATGCCGGCATGAATTCAGTGTAACCCACTGTATTCTGTGGCAGATCGCAGCACAAAATATCCTTGCGTGCCTGGCCTCGCAACCAATTACTCTGCGCTCAACTGACTCGTTAGGTTATGTTTGTTTCAAGATTTTTTGCTCGCTATTTCAGTGTTGGTGAAGTTTAGCCTTTTAAACCGCTAACCAGTTGGCTATCTACCTTGCTAGCAATGGCATTATAGTCAATATCACTTTAGCTTGCTAGCTATGTTGCTAACTAGCTTGCTATTTCAGTATTAGTGATAAATTGTTACTTTTTTCTTCTGTGTTTATTTTATGGGTTATGCATAGGGTAACCACATCCAATGCAGTGAACGCTAGCTAGTTGACAAACTGGCTAGCAAACTAATGCACAATTGAACATCTTTTCCTGGATACCGGCAAGTGTGGAGGACAAGTCAATCTTGTTCACTACTCTCGCTGGTGGTGGTAATGATATGGCCGATCGGCGCGAGTTGAGAACAAGGAAACTCGAAAACCGAAACAAACGTAAAATTATTTAATGGGGCCTTCAGTAGACCAAAGGAGACATTCCAAATAGCCTGCTTTCATGGTGTATCTACATTAACCAGCCCAAATAGCCTGATGTGACATGATAATGGCGCTAGATGAAAAAGCAATCTTAGTGCCTGTGTTGCTTGCCAACCATTCTGTCCACTCGATCTTGCTGAGTGGAAGAACGAATATTTCTCAATTTTATTGTCGCATTATTACCAATAAATCGTTGATTTTTTTCTTGTGTGTTTATTTAATGGGCTATATGTAGAGTAACGGCGTAGGGGCGTTCTAAGGCACGACGTGCAGCGGAGCATTATAAAATCAGTGTAACCCACTGCTTCTCGGGGCTATTTATTAACAAACATTCTGTTTAATTCAGAACAGTGCTTTTTGAAAGAAGATCTTCAAGCTTATCTTTCATGACAGAGAACAATTTGTGTTTTCTTGCCCAATTTTTTCTTTTTTCCCTTTTACTTTCATAATGAATAGCTGGCTATGCATCAAGATCTACTGATCTGAGTTGGCTGTTTTCATGCGAGTTTCTGCGTACTTTGGTATGGAAGGCTGTCATAGATAAAACATTGAGCTAATATCTCCTTGATATTTTCAATTGAGCCTAATAAATTATTTGCTGTCATTTACTAGGTATGTTACTATCAGCGCGTCGGCTGCGGCGATATTGGTTCCCATAGCGCGTTGCGTAATTTCCCGAAGTGGCTGGGGTATACCCATCAAAACCGCCTTTTACCCGCAAAAGGAAGACGTAAATAAAAATGACCCCGAATTCCCCTTGTTACCTTGTTTTCAATTTCCGATTTCCCAGATGGCCGCCTGAGCGCTTCAAAGTTTGAGGACACAAAAACACCCTTTGATTTTATACAAAACCCAAAACCAGTGAAGTTGGCACGTTATGTAAATTGTAGATAAAAGCAGAATACAATGATTTGCAAATCCTTTTCAGCTTATATTCAATTGAATACACTGCAAAGACAAGATGTTTCATGTTCAAACTGAGAAACTTTTTTTTTTTGCAAATAATCATAAACTTAGAATTAAAAGGCAGCAACACATTGCAAAAAAGTTGGTACAGGGGCCTTTTTACCACTGTGTTACATCGCCTTTTCTTATAACGACACTCAGTAAATGTTTGGGAACTGAGGAGACCAATTTTTGAATCTTTTCAGGTGGAACTCTTTCCCATTCTTGCTTGATGTACAGCTAAAGTTGTTCAACAGTCCGGCGTCTTCGTTGTCGTATTTTACGCTTCATAATGCGCCACATATTTTCAATGGGAGAGAGGTCTGAACTACAGGCAGGCCAGTCTAGTACCCGCACTCTTTTACTACGGAGCCATGCTGTTGCATCACGTGCAGAATGTGGCTTGGCATTGTCTTGCTGAAATAAGCAGGGGCGTCCATGAAAAAGACGTTGCTTGGATAGCAACATATGTTGCTCCAAAACCTGTATGTACCTTTCAGCATTAATGGTGCCTTCACATATGTGTAAGTTGCCTATGCCTTGGGCACTAATACACCCCCATACCATCACAGATGCTGGCTTTTGAACTTTGCGCCTACAACAGTCCGGATGGTTCTTTTCCTCTTTGGTCCGGAGGACACGACGTCCACAGTTTCCAAAAACAATTTGAAATGTGGACTCATCAGACCACAGAACAGTTTTCCACTATGCATCTGTCCATCTTAGATGAGCTTGGGCCCAGCAAAGCCGATGGCATTTCTGGGTGCTGTTGATAAATGGCTTTCGCTTTGCATTGTAGAGTTTTAACTTGCACTTGCAGATGTAGCGACGAACTGTAGTTACTGACAGCGGTTTTCTGAAGTGTTCCTGAGCCCATGTGGTGATGTCCTTTACACACTGATGTCGGTTTTTGATGCAGTACCGCCTGAGGGATCGAAGGACACGGGCATTCAATGTTGGTTTTCGGCCTTGTCGCTTAAGTGCAGTGATTTCTCCAGATTCTCTGAACCTTTTGCCGATATTACAGACCGTAGATGATGAAATCCCTAAATTTCTTGCAGTAGCTCGTTGCGGAATGTTGTTTTTAAACTGTTCGACAATCAGCTCACGCATTTGTTCACTAAGTGGTGACCCTCACCCCATCCTTGTTTGTGAATGACTGAGCATTTCAGGAAAGCTGCTTTTATACCCAATCATGGCACCCACCTATTCCCAATTAGCCCGTTCACCTGTGGGATGTTCCAAATAAGTGTTTGATGAGCATTCCTCAACCCTCTGTCTTTTTTGCCACTTGTGCCAGCTTTTTTGAAACATGTTGCAGGCATCAAATTCCAAATGAGCTAATATTTGCAAAAAATTAAACAGTTTACCTGTTCGAACATTATGTAACTTGTGTTTGCAGTGTATTCAATTGAATATAGGTTGAAAAGGATTTGCAAATCATTGTATTCTGTTTTTATTTACGATTTACACAATGTGCCAACTTCACTGGTTCACTGGCCTATCCATGGGTTCACGGCCGCTTTGTGAGTGTGACCATACCTAAAGATCAATGTCATTATCTCACTCTTTGCAGTAATGTAATGTTTCTCTTTTTTGGTTCTGTATACGCTAGTGATCGTTCTCTTGGCAAGGTAGCAAGTTTCGATATTTACATATCTTACCCAAATCCAAATTTACAGCCCTTAACCGCAGTTCTTAACCAAATTTCAGCAGTTTCAGCAATCTCCTCATTTGTTTTCTTTACCTCATGCAGGCCCATAATTTGACCCCTCTGAAACAGTACATCAACACCATTTCCATGGCCACAGGATATGATCTGACATCATTGCTTAAAAATTAGGAGCTCCTAACTGCATCAGTTAGGGTTATATTACTTGTTACCAGTTGAAACATATTGATCACTGCCATAATTATCCAATGGATGGCTCTTCTTGTTTAGTTAAATCCAACTGGTGGCTTTTTTGGCCGGGCAGTGTACGAACTCAAGACATGAAATAATCTGCTTCATTCAAACTGTTAGTGTTTTTTATTTAATTAAGTGTTTTAATAAAGTTTGTACCTGTGCAATGAAATTTCACGTGATATTCCAGTCTTTTTCAGTCAGGCTTGTTAAATCTTCTGAGGGCTGGTGACCTTTTTCTCTCACATGCCCGACCGGCTTGTGGCAAAAAATGGGAAGATCCAGCTTTGCTGGCAAATAAAATTAATGAAACTCATGCAGTAATTCTCACTTTTACCTCGTCGACGGCTCGGAATAAATGAAAATGAATATTCTTGTTAAACAGACGTCTGGAAACCATACCCTATATGCCTTTGCTGAACAATTTGACTGACAAAGAGGCTTGACTGTTTTTTCTCTTAAACATAAGTTTGCTTGGCTCAACAAGTGACAATTTGTGTTGGTTAAGATAGAATATGATACAGACCTATCCATTATTCTACAGTTGACTACAATGACAATCTGTGGGGCCCCTTGATAATGCTTCGCCCCCTCTGCCCTGAATAAGGCATATTTTGACCTGCCCAGTGCGTGACGTCACCGGGGCTGATCATGTCTTTCAAGAGCATGGAGTCAAAGCATTAGTATTGAAAGATGAAGGAACCTCTTGCGCTTCAGCCCCTCTGTCAACAGAGGTCGGTGCTCGCAGGAAGGACAGTACATACAAATAAATGACGAGACTGGAGCACTCAAATCACTTGCATTAACTTATTTAGGTGCCAAGAGTGATTGTATGAATATATATATATATATATATATATATATATATATATATATATATACTGTATGTATGCACACGCAATATGTACTGACAAAAAAAATAAATGTAATTTATGAACTGTTATTAATCAACACTTCACTGGGGGAAAGAGGGAATCTCAGACAATAGATATAACAGAAAATCGGGTTGAAATATTGCCATGTTGGCTTTAATTTAATAATATGAAGTCCAACATTACGAAACACAAATGACACTATCAGTATCTCGTATTTCCCCTGCTAGGGTCGTGCACAACAGTTCACCTGCATCTCATAGACATCACCAGACATCTGATTGTTGCTTGTGGAACGCTGTTCCACTCTTCAGTCGGTGCTTGTCTTAGATGACGTACTGTAGCTGGCGGTGGTTGACGTCTCTGTGTCGCTCTATCCAGAATGTCCCACAAGTGTTCTATAGGAGAAAGACCTAAAGAAAACGCTGGCCTGGGAAGCATTTTCACGTTTTCGGCCCACAGGAACTCCATACAGATACGTGCCATGCGCGGATGGGCGTTGTCCTGTTGGAAAGACAGTCGGTGACGTCGGACAAACGGAAGAACGGCTGGACAGAGAATTTCATCGTGGAAACGGACGGGCTTGAGGTTTCCTTCAACAAAATGAAGGTTGTTTTGGAATGTAGCAGAGGGTCAGTCGTGATACGATGGTCAGACGCTGGAGTCGTAACACGTGGCCTACCCGATCTGGGGTAATCAGCTATTTGTCCAGTGGCATTAAACCTGGTTCTGAGGCGACTAATTGTCCAAGAATGCACGCCGAATTGACGGGCAACTCCATCTACCCGATCTCCGGCCGGTAGCATCCCAATCAGCATTCTCGTTGAACTTCTGTTAGTCGTGGCATTATGACCCGTCTGATTTTTTACTCATTTTCGGTCGGACTTTTATAGGCCCCGGTGTCTACGAGAAACTCAAAACAAAAATGGGAGTGTTAGGACAGTGGGAGTACTTGAACCCAAGCACTGCGGATTGTTTGGTTCCGGACGAATGGCGGCTCCAGAATACGCACTGTGACCGCGAAAATTTGTATGGTAGAAGTACTCACCTCCAAAAATAACTCAGACCAAAAGCTTCTGTCTCAATGGGTTTGTCAAAATTTGGCACAGGATTACGTAATTGCGTTTCATTCTTTCATTTTGTCTGTCTCTCTTATACTGCTGGACTTCCTCTTGTTCCAGCCGCTGCATTTGGCATCTCGAAACACCAGCTATCACAGTTTTCCTTGGTATCCAACTCAACCACCTGACTCACCGGGATAAAGACAATTAGGGCAAACAAGTAATATGTCCAAATATATCGCATTAATTTGCTTGTGTATATATTGGAAATAGCCACATTTGTAAATTTCATGCCACTGCTGTAGAATTATGATCATATGCTTTAGAGTACTGCAAAATGTACAAAAAAGAATGACTGGTTGGTGTATATTGCTAACACTGAGACTATGAGGATAAGTTTGCATTATTTTTCATTCTTGGTGCTAGAATACATCATATTGGAGGATTTTATGGAGTTTTAATAGCCATATAACTATCAGGTAGTTTTCTTTGTAGTTTAGAATGATCATATTCACTTGTATTTGATGTAAAGGTTACCACCATGTGTGAACCAATTGAATGAGAGGGGAAAATTGCACTATTTATCATTCACAACAAAGCAAAAATTTCTCCATTTACAGTTATTTGAGAGATTTGGGGGGCAGAGTGTACTTTGCATCTCAGATGATTGTTTGCTCAGAGGAATACTGTCAAATTCAGATGACTTCTGGTGAGGGTTCTTGATCCTAGAAATGGATCATCTCACCTCAGAGCTATTTTTTGTTTTTCAGTACACTGTATGTCAGGTCAAAACAACCTCAGTGTCGAATTTTCATGAAGTCTAATGTGTTTGTGCCACCGTTTTACATTATACAATAAAATATATATATGTATTATAAAATACATTTTATTCCAAAATACTCTGTATCTGGCTTCATCCGAATCATTTTTTCCATTGTCTGTGACCTTAAACAGGAAAATGAACAATTGGCAAGGATGGTTATCTGTATTGAGGGGTTAAAAATAGATATAAATTACTTCATATAAATATCACATTTTAAACACTCACAAGAGTCCAATTTTACTTCTTATCTGCCTTTCTTGAGTCAGTATTACAGACTCTGGTAGAGCCTATTCAAAAACGGAATTATGTTCTTAATATAACAATTCTAGTTTTATTCCAGGGCCAAACTGAATCTGTGTGAGAAACAAGCCCTTCATGCTGAAAAAATGTTTCTTCTTCGGTTGGACTTAGGAGATAACCAAAGAAATCAAGACTCAGCAAGACCTGACCAGATGGAGCTCCGAACCCTCAAGCTTACCCTCTCCATCTTCTCCAACATCTCCAACTTCACTGCAGGTAGTGAGAATGATGCCCTGCTATCGGAGAGCCCGTATCAGACAGTGGAGGTGGTGATCATTGTCCTGGTTGCAGTGTTCCTTAGTTTCATGACCATTACTGGGAACATGCTGGTCCTGCTTTCAATCATAATCAACAGGAACCTCCAGACCATCAACAACTACTTCCTCGTCAGCCTGGCATGTGCAGACCTGATCGTTGGGGTCAACTCCATGACCCTGTATACAGTCTACATTATTCTTGGCTACTGGCCATTGGGGCCAGTATTCTGTGACCTTTGGCTGGTCCTGGATTATGTGGTTGGCTGTGCCTCTTCCTTCAACCTCCTTGTCATCAGCTTTGACCGGTACTTCTGCGTAACCAAGCCACTCAGTTACCCTGCAAGAAGGACCACCAGAATAGCAGGAATGATGATTGCGGCAGCTTGGGTTCTTTCCTTCATCCTATGGGCCCCACTCATACTGTTCTGGCAGTTTATCGTAGGTGAGCGCACTGTGCCAGAGGGCGAGTGCTACATCCAGATCCTGTCCGATCCAACCATCATGTTTATCCTAGCGACTGCCTCCTTCTACCTCCCTGTTACCATCATGATCCTCCTGTACTGGCGAATCTCAAGGGCGAGCAAGAGCCATGTGAAGAAAGGCAAGCAGGAGCCAAATCAGGGCAACTCATCCTGCAGCGAAGCAGGAAACCACATCACCAGTCCCTGTGATGACGGCCATGTGAAAACCCATCTCGTTCAGAGGAGCCAGAATGGCGGAACAGGTGGAGTCGGGGAGAAGGAGTGGAATCCGCAAGTACATCCCAAGAGAAATGAAAATGCTGAGGGCCCTGCAGGTTCTGAGGGAAACCCCACAGCCCACAGCCTAAATGCTAATATGGCAAAGCAGTTGCCCAGGAAGAAAGCAACGCCATCTCGTGAGAAAAAGGTTACACAAACAGTAATGGCCATTCTTGTTATATTTGTGGTCATGTGGACACCCAATTTGATCATTTTTCTGATCACCCCCTTCTGTTCAACCTGTGTTCCCTCCAGCGTTGGCAAGTTTGGTGACTGGTTCCTCTACATCAACAGCACCATCAATCCAGCCTGCTATGCTCTCTGCAACAGCTCCTTAAAGAAGACCTTCAAACAACTTCTGCTCTGCCAGTATAAGGACATTCGCTCGGGCAGATAAAACGTTCTGATGGGCAGAAAAACAATATTTGTGGAAATTTGAGCATCAGTATTTATTGGATGGAAGAGTTCCAGTCAGAAGATTCAATTTGTTTGCCCCATTTGTAGTAATAAAAATAACAACGACAAAAAACAATAATAATAACAATCATAATAAAATAATAGCATTATTATTGTTTTTTTTTCTTTATTGTTATCATTATTTATTTTATTTTTTTATGATCACAGGTCATGCATTCTGAATGCTGGAATTTTGAAACCAGGTCATCTAGGAACAACACTCCCTCTGGAAGAAAAACACTGGTGGTGGTAAACTTCACTAAGGGCTACACACTGCACACATGATGACAAACATTTACAGCAGACTGCTGTGTCCTGCACATTGAAAATGCTGAAAACACAGGAAAGTAAGAGATGTGTTGTGTAGTTGAATGTCCAATTCATGTGTTATTTGTGCGGAGATATTTGATGAAAAAATACCAATTTTACAAGACTGAATGAAGTGTTTGCTAATGTGTGCTGTTCTTTTCTGCATGAAAGGTTTTCACATAAAACGCCACATTTTCAGAAATTGTTTCCAAACATTGGTTTAAAAAAAAAAAAAAAATGTAAACTGAAATACTTTCTTGCCTCTAAGGGCTGGACTGTGCAACTCACATTCACAAATAAAACCGTGTTCGGTCATGTAGACAGTTCTTGGTGCTGTTTTTTCATGCACACAGCACCTGCTCCTTTTTCAAACAGCAAACAGAATCAACTCTGGCTTTTAAACTCCAGAATCCTTCCAAATTAAACCCAACAAGTGCCAAAACACCCTGTGTGTGCATGTCGGGGAAAAAAGAATTTGTTCTGCAAAATACCGGTGATTCAAACTACTTTTACAATGTAGTTTATCACTGATACAGTGACCACCAAAGAGGAATGTCGACTACTTGGAGCACAAAAAGGTTAAGTGCATTTTTAAAGTAAAAGTAATGTAAAACTTTGAAACAATGTGAAAAATATGATTTGCATCCAACTTCCTCATTACAGTAAAAAGTGAACCTCATGCTTTTGTGCACCAAGCAGTCAATGTAGTCAGAGCATTAAAATCAGAGAAGGCGGGACCATGATGTCATCAGCAGCTGAAGAGGAGCTGCTCACTCTTCATCCCTCTTGTCTCGAATGCCTGAGAGACCTTCATCACAGCTTCAGACTCACCAACAGGAAAGCAGAGATAATTGGTGATATTACCCCAGGTGATTTGACCTAGCCGAACAAAATCACATACGTTTACCAACACAACACACACTTGCGCACGCATGTGCGCACACAATACATGCACAACAAACCTATGTATTCCCTCAGGCAAATACAATCACCCAGAGACACACTGCATATTATTTCCCAAGCTGACTGAAAGCTGCTGAGGCTCTTGCATGGAAACACACAATTCATATTATAAGTGCAAACAAACACACACACACACACACACACACACAGAACACGCCCAGACATTTAAAGTGTGCTGGCAGAAAAACCGTCAAACTTCTAGTTTTTTTTAAGTATGCTAACAAACCCAATTCCGAATTAGTTGGGACGAAGTTTAAATTGTGAATAAAATCAAAATGCGATGACTTTCAAATCACATGAGAAAATATGTTATTTACAATAGAACATAGATAACATTTCAGATGTTGAAACTGAGACATTTTAGATTTTTATCCACAAAATGAACTTATTTAAAAATTTCTGGCTGCCACAGGTCTCAAAAAAGTTGGGACACAGGCAAAAAAGGGCTGAAAAAGAAATGAATATATAAGGGAATCAGCTGAAAGAACATTTCGCAAGTCATTACAATAAAGTGACATCAGGTGTGTAACATGATTGGCTATAAAAGGGATGTCTTAGAGAGGCTGATTCTCTCAGAAGTAAAAATGGCCAGAGGCTCTCCAACCTGTGAAGGCTAAAAAAGGTAAAAATAAAAAAAATACTTAAAAAACAATGTTCCTCAACGTCAAATTGCAAAGACTTTGAAGGTCTCACCATCGACAGTGCATAACATCATCAAAAGATTCAGAGAAACTGGAAAAATCTTTGTGTGTAAGGGACAAGGCCAAAGACATTTACTGGATGCCCGTGATCTTCGGGCCCTCAGACGCCACTGCATCACTCATCTGCATGATTCTGTCATTGACATTACTAAATGGGCCCAAGAATACTTCAAGAAACCACTGTATGTAAATACAGCCCGCCGTGCCATCTGCAGATGCCACCTAAAACACTATCATGCAAAAAGGAAGCCATTGTTGAGCATTATCCAGAAGCGCCGCCGTATTCTGTGGGCCAAGGCTCATTTAAAATGGTCCGTAGCAAAGTGGCAAAGTGTCCTGTGGTCAGACAAGTCCCAATTTGACATTCTTGTTGGAAATCATGGCGTCATGTCCTCCGGGCTAAAGAGGAGGAAGACCACCCCTCCTGTTAACAACGTTCAGTTCAAAAGCCAGCATCTCTGATGGTATGGGGATGCATTAGTGCATATGGTGTGGGACACTTGCATGTTTTGAAAAGCACCATGAATGCTAAAAGGTATATAAAGGTTTTAGAGAAACATATGCTCCCCTCCAGACGACATCTATTCCAGGGAAGGTATTTTTCAGCAGGACAATGCAAAACCACATACTGCAGCTATTACGACAGCATGGCTTTGTAGTAGAAGAGTCTGTGTGCTGAACTGGCCTGCCTGCAGTCCTGATCTTTCAGTGATTGTGAACTTTTGGCACATAATTCAACGAAAAGTCCGTCAAAGGAGACCCAAAACTCTCCAGCAGCTGGAAGCCTGTATTAAACAGGAGTGACATCAAATTCCAATGGCTAAACTTAAAGGGGAACTCCGGTCAATTTCAACACGTATGTTTGTTGTTTGTGGTGAAGGAGTACTGTCAATAGCGAGACAAACGAAGATATTTGGTTTTGCCGACACCGAGTTATGCTCCTGCTAAAGTTCGTACCTAAGCGGCTCCAATGGGGCAGGCTTTTAACGTGCTTTTAGCGTCTTAACACGATCGTGATGTCATTTCAAGTCCATAGCCATGTTCACCTAACCCTTCCAAGTGACCACAATGAATTTGACTACAGTAGCTGAACTAGAAATGTACAAAAATTGTGCTAATTTACTCAGTGCATGTACCTCTGTTTACTTCCTGTTTTCCGATGAAGTCCACACTGGTCGATTGTCGAACTCGAAAAATCCAATATTCCAAAATGTAATTTTTCCACCAAAAAACATGCTTACGAACCGCTGTGGTTATGTCCATTGCGATGACTGTGTAGCAACATCGCTACACTGCAGCCTAAAATCACAACTACATTTCAATACTCGTGCGCAGTCTCATTGGGAATTAGCACTACAGGTGAGTGTCGGCAACATCCGCGGAGATCTCAGACGAAGACGGAGCGTTGGAACGACATTTGTTCAGTATCTTGAAAATATTTGCTCTGATGGATAGTTCATCCGAATCCGATGTGGAACACGAGGAGTTTTTTGAGTTTGATGGCCGGGGTTACCTCTTCGAACCTGAATATACGGACGAAGAGTTATTGGCACAAGATGTCGAAAGAGCGGGCGAAGCAGAGGAGCAGGCTGAGGCTGCTTCACGGCCACGAAGTGCGGAGACGTGGTGGTGCTCCTGTGGAGACTGCATCGCAATGACCACAGAGGAAGAAAGTCAGCTGTCAGATCTCCGCGGATGTTGCCGACACTCATCTGTAGTGTTAATTCCCAATGAGACTGCGGGCGAGTATTAAAATGTAGTTGTGCCCACCCTTTGCAGGAGAAGCACTGGACCCACTCCGCTCCACCTTTGGATGATGAGTAAGGACCACGGCACCAAAGAGGAGCAGCAAACATTCCACTGACAAAGGAAAGGAATGAATTGCAGAGACACCAAGGCTGGCACCTGCCAACCCTAAATACTCAACCAACATCTCCACTTTAATGGGCCCCAACTTGGAATATTTTAGGCCTAACACTGGACCTACAAGCGGGGCAACCTCAGCACCCTGAAAAACTAACCAAGTGCTGCTTGGCCAGTGTAGCCCCGTGCTTCCATTTTGGAAATCAGGCCGCATTTCTCACCTCATGATAGCAGCAGGCCTTTATTTTTGTGTTCTTAATAACTCTAGTTACATACGTTTATGAAACAGTAAATATACAGAGGAAGTCTTTGTCTTCAAAGAAGCTAGAGGCATTTCTTTCAGAAACTTAAAGTTTACAATTTGGGTCACAATTCAGTTATTTAGGCAGAAAACACTTACATGACACGACAAGTCCTTCATCTTTCCAAGAGATGACGTCACTGGGATGTCACATAATTTGTACATTTTCGTTTTCCCGTCAGTGCGTTTGGAATGAAAAAAACTGGGGTGATAAACCTAACCCCGTGGCTGAAGTAACCCCGGTCTCCCCTACATTTCCCATAATAGCTTGAGCATAAAAAGTAAGTAATGTTAGGTTGGCTCTGGAATAGAAATTAACTTTGTTTGCTTGCCATGACAAAGAAGACCTATACCGCCAGTACATGTTATTTGTAAACTTAAAGTTTATTTCCCAACTATACAAGTTGTGTACTTTTAAGCGAACTTTAAGTTTATAAAATCGTATTTTAAAGCAGACAACACTTGCGTAAATGTTGGAATAGTAAACTTAAAGTACAGTACTAGTTTATTAATTCAATATTTTTGTGCATGAAAGTATACTTCGAAGTATTCCACAAGCAAACATCGAGTTTTGCTAATTAAAAAAAGAATGATAAAATAATCACTGATACTTCCTGCCCAGTGTTTTATGACCATGTCATGTGCAAACTAGCCATTTAAATATGCCAAGGAATGAAATTTTATTCAATGACATACTATTCATACAGATTCTTGCAAGAACAGATTACTCCACAAGAAAAGATTTCATCCCTGGGTCAGAGCAACAATTCTGCATAACGTAGGGGATGGAAAATGCTCACTATTCTAAACAAACAAAAAAAAAATTGCCATGTCTTTAAGAATGACCAACAATTGGTTGGTGATGATTGAGACCTAGCAGGTCCCCACCATGGTGTATAAGAAAAATCATAAACCTCTGCTAATTAATTGGGAAATGTTAATTAAATGAGCGTTATGGATGGATTTGGAAAAAAAAAAACACTTCTGTCCTTAATGCTCCCTCATTAGTATGCAAATCTTAAGTACTACATGGTAATGACAAATTGGGGAAAAAAAATAATAATAATAATTTTAATTTTAAGTTAAGTACCCAACCTTAATTTTGCAAACAATCAACATCATACAATTTGCAGATGAAAAATTCACACTTGTGTTTTGCCCTGATGCTCTGAATCTTCTGACTGGAAAGCGACAGCTTTACCCACTGCACTGTGGACCTACTTGCATGTTCTTTTATTCACTTAAGATCTGTTCCCGTCTTAGTTCATGAAAGCATACTTTACACTGCAGTGTTCTCTGAGCTTATGGTAGTATGATATAAAATTTCCTCATCATCTTCAATTAGTATTGTAGTGCAGTGTGCAAAGCTGTACGTGTCCAGCTAGAAGATACAGGGATCAAATCCAGCTTGGGATTTCTCCCAGGGATGTTGGCAGAGGTGAACAATCCAGCTGTGGAAAGTAAAAGTCCTTCACTGTATTTTGTTGCAACTGCCAGGATCTGATAATTGCAGCAGCCCTTCTGCCCAGAGATTGAACAAATTAGGGAAATCAGCTGCCTGAGCTCATGGCTGGAAGTGAAACACGGCTGGACTTATTCTTTCTGACCCTGGAATGTCCACCTCTGGGTGTTGGTTCTCCAAAGCTCACCAGTGTGCAAGGGCAATGAAGGTTATGTCGTCTGGTCCAAACTGACAGAAAAGCTACTATGGCATATGTACAGAACAGTACAATGGACATGATAAAGTTATTTCTCTAAATTTTACTGACAGTATGTTTTGTATACTGGCATGACCTATAAATACTGAATTAAGTACAACCCCGATTCCGAAATAGTTGGGACAAAGTGTAAATTGTGAATAAAATCAAAACACAATGACTTTCAAATCACACCAGCCAGTATTTTATTTACAATAGAACAGAGATAACAAAGCAAATGTTGAAACTGAGAAATTTTACAATTTTATCCACAAAATGAGCTCATTTCAAATTTGATGGCTGCTACAGGTCTCAAAAAAGTTGGGACAGGGGCCTGTTTACCATGGTGGGGCATCTCCTCTTCTTTTTAACACATATTGGAACTGTCTGGGCATTGAGGAGACAAGTTTCTTGAGTTTAGCCATTGGAATTTGATCCCACTCTTGTTTAATATGGGCTTCCAGCTGCTGGAGAGTTTTGGGTCTCCTTTGGCGGACTTTTTGTTTAATTATACGCCAAATGTTCTCAATCGGTGAAAGATCAGGACTGCAGGCAGACCAGTTCAGGACACGGACTCTTCTACTATGAAGCCATGCTGTTGTAATAGCTGCAGTATGTGGTTTTGCACGGTCCTGCTGTAATAGAAGTCGCTGTCAGGCCATGATTGATGCTAAAGGTGGTCACACTTGATATTGACCCCTTTTACACACCTTAGGAAGCAGAAGAATAAATGATACCCTTAATGTTATTTCTTCGATATTTTATAAGCGACATAACCATAATATCGTTGGCCTGCTGATAAAACATCGTCTCTCCAAATTGATGAGAAAGAAAATTTGTATGTCCACTATTCTTACATGCAAAATTAAACATTTTTAATGTTATTTATATCTTTATTTTATTTTCCTGTAAAGTTTATCATTTTGAAGATACAAGGTTTTATTTGCAGGCCGACGGTATATTTTTGCGAGCAGTGTATTATTTAGAGCCCTGTAATTCTAAGGTCCCCATATCTTTCCTCTGCAGACAGACAGAGAGATAGATCGACTTTATTCAACCCCGTGGGGTGATTTGTCCTCTGGGTTTCACCCATCCCATAATTAGGAGCAGTGGGCAGCCACAGAGACCAACTGGACCACTGGACCAACTCCAGGTCTTAAGCTACAGAAGAGGCAATAATTATTTGATCCTTTGCTGATTTTGGAGTTTTGCCCACTTACAAAGAATTGAACTGTGTAGAATTTTAATCATAGGTACATTTTAACATTAAAAGATAGAATAACACAAAAAAATCCGGAACAACAACAACATGCAAATTTTATATATTTATTATCATATGTTCACATGAAATAAGTATGAAATATGAGTTGACTTGATACCAAATAGCTCTATTTTGGGCTCATCTGACCACATCATCTATCAGGCCTCCTCTGGATCATCCAGGTGTTCTTTGGCAAACTTCAGACGGGCCTGTACACGTGCCTTCTTCAGCAGAGGAACCTAGCGCGCAGTAAGATTTTACTCCTTCGCGGTGTAGTGAAGTGTGTTACTGATGGTTCTCTTCGTGACTGTGGTCCAAACTGCCTTCAGGTCATTACCAAGCTCCTCCTGTGTAGTTCTGGGCTGAGTCCTGACCTTTCTCATGATCATTGGTATTCCAAGATCTTGCATGGAGCCCCAGACCGAGAGAGATTGGCGGTGACTTTGTGTTTCTTCCATTTTCTAATAATTGCTCCAACAGTTGTTAACTTCTCACCAAGCTGCTTGCTTATTTTCTTGTAGCCCATCCCAGCCTTGTGCAGGTCTACAGTTTTGTCTCTGATGTCCGTAGACGGCTCTTTTGTCTTGCTCATGGTGGAAACGTTGGTATCTGATTGATTTTGTGGACAGGTATTTTATACAGCTACATAACGATGTCACGAGTTGACACAGGTGTTTTCTACTTAATGAGTTGAGATTAGGAGCACTTCTTAATGGAAAACTAACTGGTCTGTGGGAGCCAGAATTATTGCTGGTTAGTAGGGGATCAAATACTTATTTAATGCGAAAATACAAGAATAAAAATTGTATGATGTTGTTATTCTGGATCTTTTTTTGTGATATTCTGCCTCTCAATGTTAAAATGTACCTATGACTAAAATTCTACACAGTTTCATTCTTTGTCAGTGGGCAAACCTACAAAATCAGCAAGGGAAATTAATAATTATTGCTCCAACTGTAGTTGCTTGGTCAGGGGTACTAGTAGGAGAATTCCTACAATGCATGTTTTCTTGGCAAATAAAATAATGACAGAAGAAACAAATAAAAATCACACATCTCTATCTGCCCAAGCGAATGTCCTTGTGCTGGCAGAGCAGGAGTTGTTTGAAGGTCTTCTTGAAGGTAACGTTGCAGAGAGCATAGCAGGCTGGATTGACGGTGCTGTTAATGTAGCAGAGCCAATAACCAAAAGTCCACATGCTAGAAGGAACACAGGTTGAACAGAACGTGCTGATGACCTTCATGACTTGATATGGTGTAAATGTGATCACGAAGGCAACAAGAATCATCGTTATCATGCGCGTAACCTTTTTCTCACGAGATGGCGGTGCCTTCCTCTCGGGCTGCTGCTTTAGCATTGTGGCATTTTGGCTGTGGGCTGTGGGGTTTCCCTCATAACCTGCAGGGGCCTCAGCAATTTCATTTCTCTCAGGATGTACTGGTGCATTCGGCTCCTCCTCCCCGGCACCACCTGTTCCACCATTCTGGCTCTTCTCAGGGTGTTGGGTTTTCAAATAGTCATCATCACAGGGCACGGTGATGTGGTTTCCTGCTTCGCTGCTGGATGACTTGCCCTGTTTTGGCTCTTGCTTGCCCTTTTTTACGCGGCTTTTGCTGGCCCTGGAGATGCGCCAGTACAGAAAGGTCATGATGGTGACTGGCAGGTAGAAGAAAGCTGTGGCGGTGATAAAGGTGATGGATTCATTGGACAGGAACTGGATGTAGCACTCGCCCTCTTTCACAATCCGCTCACCTACGATAAACTGCCATAACAGGATGGGCGGGGCCCAGATGATGAAGGCAATGATCCAGGCCGCCGCAATCATCAAGCCTGCAATCTTGGTGGTCCGTCTAGCAGGGTAACTGAGTGGCTTGGTGACGCAGAAGTAACGGTCAAAGCTGATGATGAGGAGGTTCATAATAGATGCAACACTGACCACATAGTCCAGGGTCAGCCAAATTTCACAGACTACTTGCCCCAACGGCCAATAGCCAACCACAATGTAGACTGTATACAGGTTCATGGAGCTGATCCCAATGATCAGGTCTGCACATGCCAGGCTGAAGAGGAAGTAGTTGTTGATGGTCTGGAGGCTCCTGTTCATTTTGATTGATAGAATGACCAGTATGTTCCCAGTAATTGTCACTAGACTGAGCGAACCCGTAATCAAGACAATGATCACCACCTCCACTGCCTGGTAAGGGCCCTTAGTCAATAGGGCGTCTGTGTCATTCCCTCCGGTGGAGTTGGAGATGTTTGAGAAGGTAGAGAGGGGAAGCTTAAAGGTTCTGAGCACCATCTGTTCTGGTTTTGCTGAATCTTGACTTGTCAGCTTAATTCCTGAATCAAAATAAAGGAAAAATGTTTTTCAGTGCTAATGTCTTGTTTCTCAAACTAATTCACCTCAGACTCCTGACGAAAACTGGTTTTGGCATGTAGGTGCTCCATTAAAAATGTAATCTAGACATGGACTATACTGCACTTGGGTCCATTAAATTAGCTTGGGGAAATAGATATTGCTAGTAAGAAATCAAATTGCATGTGTGTGAGTACTTTAAATGCTTTTTTATCCACCAATGGGGTAATTTTTTGGTTCAATTTTTTTCCTCCATCTTTTTGTCTGTCTGTTTCTTTGTCGGCAGGATTATGTAAAAACGGTGGGCCTGATTTTAATAAAACTTTGTGGAATGGTTTGATATGGGCAAAAAATAACACATTAAATTTTGGAGTGGAGTCGAATCACAATGCAGATACACATGAAGTTATCAAGATATAGGCCAGCAGCCAAGAGCAGTTTGGTTAAACAAACTTGGTACCAATTGTGGAGTACAGGGTCATGTCGAGAATGATTGGGCAAATGAAGAACTGGACGTCTGCTGGGGATCCCCTGCTGCGTTTGGCCCCTGGAGACCCCCCCAAAAAAAAAAAATCAGCTTGATCAAACATAGAAAGATACCACACACAATGTATTTCAGGGTAATTTACACATCATACTGGGTAAATAATGTTTCGTGCCAGACACGCAAAAAGGGCCAGCAAATTTTGGCTGGATCAAACATTATTGGTACCACTTGAAACAAAGTTTATATACTTCAACACATCTCAGAGAGTACAGAATGGTCAATACCAGACAAATTACCCGCTGCATTATGCCCGCCAGACACGCCCAAAAGTTGACCGCACCCTCTGCTCTGGCAAAATTGATGTTGATAAAACATGAAAGGTAATTCATGAAACTAGTCAAAAATGAGTGTTAACATTCCATTGAGATATTATTCCCCTTGCCAGACCCGCTGCACGAGGCCAGCCAGACTGTTAAGGAATGGGTCAGGTGGACACCAGGTGTGGGATCAGGAGGTTTATTTTGGAACCCAGATACGGGAAAACGCGGCACACAGGCCGAAAGGAAACACCGTGCACATGCACTGAACCAGGAGAACTTAGGTACTCTGCCAAGGGCAGGGAAAAACCGAAATACACACTGAACGAGTGGCTCGAAATAAATATCACAAGCTGACGAAAATGACGGACTAAGACAAGGAGAATACGGAGCTTGAAAAACAGAAATGCTTGGGGTGCTCGGGAACAGAGATTCTCAATGTTGCTCAGGTTCAGGTAACGCGTGCGTGTCTGAAGAGCGAAACGAAGTCCGGTCTGACATCTCTACCTTCTTCCCAGAATAAATACACTAGGGAGGAGGCGGGGATAAGGCAGGCACCCTCAAGGGGAAACAGAAACACATGGGATTAATAAATTCACGAAGACCGGGGAACAATAATGACTCCAGACAAAACGCCAAGACGATCAATCACACTAGACAGTTTAGATGAAGGTAATCTAAACGTTACAAGTCCAAAGAATCGCGAGAACAGCAAGAAAAGCAAAGCATGGCTTTAAACACAGTTAATCAGGGAACGCTTCAGGCAGAATTTACTTAAAGCCAGAAACGCACACACTCGCTAATGAGTTAATTAGGTAAGTAACTACGTGATGAAATATTTACACACCCTTAAGTGCTGGTTAGTACGGTTAGTAATGGCCCTATCAGAGAAAGCATTCGCTCAGAGTTTTCAGAGAACACGTTCACTCAGTTTTGCGAGACCCAGAATTTAGCACAGGTAGAAGCAATGAATGAAATACCAAAGCCGAAACCGAAAGAGGAAATGTGATTGGACAACGAGACTCAGGCATGCAGGCTGTCACACGACATCACAGAAACTAGGCGAGGGGGGGGGGGGGGGGGTTGGGGGATAGGTGGTCAGGCCCCGGGAATGGAGCTGAAACTAAGAGAGACACGGGAAAAAACGCACAACACAAACAAGCGCACAGGGCAGAATCAGAACACAGACACCAAAAAGGAAGAAACTTTGGTTGGATAACATACAGTAGAACCATACTGATATGGGATCAGTAAGACACCAGATGCGGGGAGATGGGAATGAGGATTTATTTCAAAACAAAACAAAACAGGCACGAGGGCCAACGAAAAACTTGGCCCAAAGGGTTGCAAAAAACAAACTAAGGTGAGCTACACACAGCAAAGAACTAAAGAGCTAAAAAGGCAAAAACAAAAAACCACTGGAAACTCCAGGGAGATAAGCAAGAAAAATAAATAACAAGACTATGGCTATGAACAAGACTTGGAAGCGAGAACATGAAAGAAGACTAGTACATGAAACGAGACCAGATAAAGGCTTAGAAATCATGACACATGAAGGGCAACACCTGGAGAAGGAGAAACAAGAGGCATGGCAAGATCATGACATGGACAAGATTGGTTGACAAGACTTGCTCATTAAGAGAATGAGCGTGCTCAGCTTAAGTACCAATTAAGTATGCAGTTTGAAGCAAGCATGAATGTTCAGAACAGAAAAGCACAGCAAGATCTTGAAATAGCAAAGCAGGAATCATGACAATAAACTCCCTGTCTAAATTAGTAATATTAGTAATGTGCCTGTCAAAGAATTACACCACCCAGTGAGTGTTAGTAAATGTTAGTAACTTAAAAAACAGTTAATTGCCAATTAAGCTTAGAAAGCCCCGAATCAGCACAGCACGGAAGGAAGGGGGAAATACCAAAGCCAACCAGAGCTCTGAAATGTGCAACAACGAAGGCACGGGGCGGAACGCAGACAAGCGGTGGAGTGGCTTGGCAGACCTGGCGAAAACTAAAACATGGAAAAGTAAAAACATGGACAGGGAATGTGAAACATGATATGCAATGACTTGATACAAGAAACTGTTAAAACTGTGACTGTGAACATGAACTATGAACTATGAACTATGAAATCTTAACATGAAACTGTTAAAACCATAAATGCTGTCCTGGCCAAAGGCCAGGACCCCAGAACACAACACATACAAAACATTACTACATGAAACTACTTTTACCTGATATTTAGAACTTTCAACAGAATATAAGATATGGTCCATGCAGCTGTTTTGTCATGTGTCAGGTCTGCACGACATACGATGTATACTAGCAATCTAATCAGACACTACATCTTGGCAAAATTATTGGTTTCATCAGACATTATGAGACAAGTTCAATTTAAAAGCCCACCAAAACCTCCAGAACACTACAAGTTACATATATACTGTTTATCTTATATTCTGTTGAAAGTTTTAAATATTATGTAAAAGTAGTAGTAAAAGATCACTACTTATCATTGAAGGAAAATCGAGTTGGCTTTTCCATATGCACATATTTTCTCTTTCTTTGATCTGATTCTTTGTGACATAAAAACAAATGTTATTCTCAACAATTTTTGGGGGGGTTTCTGCACAGAATGCACGTACGCACGCGAGCATGTGGTCGCAAGTTTGTAACATGTTGACAATTTCGGGGCTATTGTGGCTGACATGGACTCCTCGCACAATCTTCAATAGTTTATGCGACAAAACTACAAAAGAAAATGAGTTTAATATTGGGAGATGCACCACAGCAAAGTAACTCGTGATTTTATGGAACCTGATAGCTGAGAAAAATGCAGGTTTCACTTCGGAGAAAGAGTCCCATTTTCGCAGAAATTTTGTCCTGTTCAACCTCATGCTTTCAGGGAAAATGAGACAGTCATTTCAATCCCCTTCACATAAAAAGTAAACTGAACTGTGAAAATAATTTGTTAAGAGAAGCAACAAATAAAATGCAATATCTTAAAACCATTTTTTGACATTCTCTGCATTGTTTTAGCTGCAGTACTCAAATTACAAAAGCAAATATATCAAAAATAAAATTACATTACCCTGCAAGTTGAAAAACATTTTCTGTTGATTTCCGAAAAAGGTCACATATTACCAAAGTTGAGGATGCAGAGTTTAAAAATGCAATTTAAAAGTTTCAATCACAGTTTTTTTTCACAAAATAAGAATGATGTTTTTTCATAATAAATAATATATATCAGTTTTAATTCACTGATCAAAACAGCAAATGCTGGGGGATCTCAGAAGTTTTGGTTTTAATGACAAAAATAACCTTCGTAACCTTACAAGTGATTGTCAAAAGTGACAATGCTACGAAATGCACATCATACACTTTCAGAAACTATGAGGTGCTAGGGCAAAAGAGACTATTTTTGGAATTAGCAACCACAAAAGGTGGTGTTGCGTCAATATGGGAAAATTGCCCATGAAAGCTTTTGATTCCTTACCATATTTACTGTGTGGAGAGATGTATGTGGGCCTAGAAAATGCATTTGTTTTTTGTGTCACATGAGCTCGGATGTGGGCCAAATTTAGATGAGCACCCCCCTGAAACCAACATATTGGGATAAATCAATGAATAACTCCCAATTATCACAGTGCTAGTTCAAAAATTTATAACTGTTATTGTTGCTGCCATCCCAAGGAACAATTTGACACCAAACATGGCTTAATTGATTTGAAAATATGAGACCCAGGAGAAATTGAAGCCGAAAAAAACATAATTTGGCTACATTTTTCATCCCAAATTGAACGTTTAACATAAAATTGAAATAATTCCCAAAGTGATCCACCCTAAATATCTGGTAAAAAGCAGGTCCAGTATGACAAGTTCGATCGTTTACAGAAACCTTCAAGCACATCCAACAGCAGATGCCATCGGTGACCCGCACTGTGTTTACGAGGAACAAAAATTATTATTTTGCGCGAACACTGATCAAGCGTGGCGCATCTGCATTATATTTACGATTTAATTACCTGTTCTTGAGCATACGTTGTGGTTCTCCCTATTGTGCCCCTTCCGTTCAGTAGGTGAGAGCTAACAGCCGTCATTCGGTCTCAGACACCACGCTGCCGGTCTGATTGCATGCATGTGGAATAAAGCGACACTGTCCGGAAGGGCAAAGCGAGAGAAAGAGGAGACTCAGGAGCGAGTGCAGGAGGCTGGCGAAAGAAGGGGCTTAAAAACAGTGTGGGCTGTCCCTCACAACACGTTTATCAAAACCGTTATCTCTCAGGGACAATGGCAAAATAGTTTCACCTCAAGAAATGTTTGCGTCAGGCGTGAAATCTTTATCAAACCACCTGCATGAGCTCAACCACCGCCGCGATATTTCTTTAACAAACACTGCAATGTCGCGCAATGAGCACGCATGAATAATAAATAACTGCAGGTCAGGGCCCTTCTCAATCGTCTGTGCTTTTGGAAAACGAACCCCAGAACGAGTTCTAATATGCATTATAAATCAGACAGCTTCTTGCCATATTCTATTGATCAACTTCACATGACGTCACCAATTACCACAGCCGCCACGGTGGCCGACATGCGCGAGAGTTAAATCATACTTTTTCATCCAGTCGATTAAAAAATAAGAAAAAAGAGAATGACTGAAAAATCGTAATAAAAACCTGATTGCTGGGGATATTATCGATTTATACAGACGATATTACACTTCTGTAACAGAGTTTTTTTTTTTTTTAATATCACTGAGTCTTATGAAACTCGTATGAGGTCTTATACGTGAGAGAGACCATACTTTGGAACAGTTTTATTACTGATTCACTTTGCAATGATGATAATATGCTGGGTACTGTTTTATCTCTCTTTTACATATGAATTTCTGTCCATTTCAAGTGTAACAAATTGCTTTCTTGATCAATATATTGTAGTGAGAATGAGCTGTGGATTGGGAGGCACAGTTAACCTCACATTGGGATACCACCCCGAAGCTAATGGGCAGACAAAGTGAGATCTGGGGAGCTTCCTCCGAGCGTACTGTCACCAGTGCTAAGGGGATTGGTCCGGATACCTGCCCTGGGTGGAGTATGCGTAAAAACAAATGGTTTAAATTGTTTTAATGAAATAAGACCATTCGAAGCGTTTTCATGCAATTCCATTGCTTTCAATCCCTCAGTAAAGAGCAGTCTGCGAGTCATAATCGATGTCCGTGTCATTAGTGGGGAAATCCACCGTAATGCACGTGAAACTGATTAACTTGATGCACATTGACTTAAATTCTGCGAGTGAATCTCTTCAGTGCACGTTGATTGAATAATTGCTAACTGACACAGGAACGTGAATGCCATTAAGAGAAGAGACTCACGCCAAAGGCGTAAGCCTTGGCATCTCTGAAATCATATGCGACGCCGACGTGCTCATAAGGAATGTAGTGGCATGGTGGCCTGGCTCGACACATGATTCATTCATTCTGACGCGAAGCAGTGTGGGGGCGAGACTGGGGGCAGGCGCTGCACGTGACGGCTGGCTACTTGGTGAGTGCATGTGGGCTACATAGTTTACTCATTCATTGAAAGCTGCTGCTTATAATAATCAATTCAAGGCTCAATTTGACTTACTGGTGATAGTGGCTACTTCCTGAGAGAATGGCTGCAAGTTCCCATCCCGGACCCACAGGGTGGCCTGGAAATCCAGTATAATGAGGTCCATGCCCGTGCGCGCTGCCTCGTGGCTCCTAAAAGACCGTTGGCGCTGCCTGCATGCGTCGGGTGGTATAGGCTCTTCTACCACCTGAAAAAGGTCAGCAGGATCATCTGGGCCTGTGCCATCCTACACAATGTGGCAGTGAAGCGTGGGGTTGTACTGCCGCCTGGCCTCCCTCCACCTCAGCATGTGGACCTGGACCCACAGCCCCCTCCCCGTCATGAGGGCTTTCAACGGGGACTAAGGACACGAGCTGCTGGGTGTGTGTGTGTGTGTGTGTGTGTGTTACGAGTTTCTCGGTTTCAGTCTTGCAAGAATCTCATATATCATTCCTCGTACATTTGATATCTATAAGTTGAGACAGAAATAAATTCATGTATATAAACACGACATTGTAATTTGTCCCTCTATACAACTGAAACAAAACACACACCTACTGCATTTGACGAATGATTCGACAAGAAGGTTTTTTTTTTTTTTTTTGGACAAAGTAAGACTTGTGACCGCAACACTCGGCGGTTTTAATTTTAACTCAATAGCTTGCAAAAGAGCTAATCTGTAGCATCAATGTGCACCTAACTGACCAAGCTACACAGCTAATTCATGATGACTTCCTAATTTAACACTAGTTAAGTAGCAAAGTAATTATGATTCACTGTTTCATTGGTTTATTATAAACCAATGAAACAGTGAATCATAATTACTTTGCTAGCTATTGAGTTTTTCCGCCAACTGTTTGCCTATAGAGTTATATACTTGGCTATTGGTTTAAATTAGTACTCCTTGCAAAACTTGATATCTAGCTAGGTAAGCCAAACTAAGTAGACTAGACAACGTTTAAGTGGAGAACTATGCACCAATCTGTCAGCTTTCAAGGCTGGCAAACATGGTAGCTAGCTCACGGAATGGCAAAGTTGTAACATTTCATCAGGGGCCTCATTTATCAAAAAGGGTGTAAAAGTGCTACAAAATTTTCACTCACGGCGAAAAGCCAAAAATGACGTATACTCAAAATATTTACACCCTTCTCAGATCAATCAAACTGTGCGTAGGCACAGCTCTCTGCTATTTCCACTGATAAATCACACCGAAGGCAAGAAAAGTGCGGACGTGAACGCGCCTCATATCCCGCCCTCTACACGCCCAGACACAACCATATATGGTCAATGCAAATGAGCATCTGCGTGTAAAGTAGCCATGTGTGCTCTGGGGATTTGTGGAGTGACGTCAGTGGAAGACAGTGAAGCATGGATGAGAAACGCGGAAAGAAGCAAAACTTCTCAGTGAGTGAGAAACACGTGCTTGTGCTGGCGAGGAAAAAAGTCCTCTTCTGCAGGTATTTGCACTAATTCTGTATGATCAGTTCGTCTTGTGGTTTATTTAGGAACAAGAACATATAACTAAGAACACGTAGAGAATCACAACAGAAATGAACACATATTGTTGGACCAAACAATTTCTCCTCCGGAAATTAAAACGATCTCATCTTATCAGCCCCGGCCTCACCGAGAAACATAAAACCGCCGAGTGTTGCGGTCACAAGTCTTACTTGGTCAAAAAAAAAAAAAACCTACTTGTCGAATCATTCGTCAAATGCAGTAGGTGTGTGTTTTGTTTCAGTTGCATAGAGGGACAAATTACAATGTCGTGTTTATATACATGAATTTATTTCTGTCTCAACTTATGGATATCAAATGTGCGAGGAATGAAATATGAGGTTCTTGCAAGACTGAAACTGAGAGACTCGTAACACACACACACACACACACACACACACACACACACACCCAGCAGCTTGTGTCCTTCATCCCCGTTGAAAGCCCTCATGACGGGGAGGGGGCTGTGGGTCCAGGTCCACATGCTGGGGTGGAGGGAGGCCGGGCGGCAGTACAACCCCACGCTTCACTGCCACATTGTGTAGGATGGCACAGGCCCAGATGATCCTGCTGACCTTTTTCAGGTGGTAGAAGAGCCTATACCACCCGACGCATGCAGGCAGCGCCAACGGTCTTTTAGGAGCCACGAGGCAGCACGCACGGGCATGGAACTCATTATACTGGATTTCCTGGCCACCCTGTGGGTCCGGGATGGGAACTTGCAGCCACTCCCTCAGGAAGTAGCCACTATCACCAGTAAGTCACAATGAGCCTTGAATTGATTATTATAAGCAGCAGCTTTCAATGAATGAGTAAACTATGTAGCCCACATGCACTCACCAAGTAGCCAGCCGTCACGCGCAGCGCCTGCCCCCAGTCTCACCCCCACACTGCTGTGCGTCAGGATGAATGAATCATGTGTCGAGCCAGGCCACCATGCCACTACATTCCTTATGAGCACGTCGGCGTCGCATATGATTTCAGAGATGCCAAGGCTTACGCCTTAGGCCTGAGTCTCTTCTCTTAATGGCATTCACGTTCCTGTGTCAGTTAGCAATTATTCAATCAACACGCACCGGAGAGATTCACTCGCAGAATTTAAGTCACTGTGCATCAAGTTAATCAGTTTCACGTGCATTACGGTGGATTTCCCCACTAATGACACGGACATTGATTATGACTTGCAGACTGCTCTTCACTGAGGGATTGTAAGCAATGGAATTGCATAAAAACGTTTCAAATGGTCTTATTTCATTAATACAATTTAAACCATTTGTTTTTACGCATACTCCACCCAGGGCAGGTATCCGGACCAATCCCCTTAACACTAGTGACAGCACGTTTGGAGGAAGCTCCCCAGATCTCACTTCGTCTGCCCATTAGCTTCGGGGTGGTATCCCAATGTGAGGTTAACTGTGCCTCCCAATCCCACAGCTCATTCTCACTACAATATATTGATCAAGAAAGCAATTTGTTACACTTGAAATGGACAGAAATTCATATGTAAAAGAGAGATAAAACAGTACCCAGCATTATATCATCATTGCAAAGTGAATCAGTAATAAAACGGTTCCAAAGTATGGTCTCTCTCACGCATAAGACCTCATACGAGTTTCATAAGACTCAGTGATATTAAAAAAAAAAAAAAAACTGTTACAGAAGTGTAATATCGTCAGTATAAATCGATAATATCCCCAGCAATTAGTTTTTATTACGATTTTTCAGTCATTCTCTTTTTTCTTATGTTTTAATCGACTGGATGAATAAGTATGATTTAACTCTCGCGCATGTCGGCCACCGTGGCGGCTGTGTTAATTGGTGACGTCATGTGAAGTGGATCAATAGAACATGGCAAGGAGCTGTCTGATTTATAATGCATATTAGAACACGTTCTGGAGTTCGTTTTACGAAAGCACAGACGATTAAGAAGGGCCCTGACCTGCAGTTATTTATTATTCATGCGTGCTCATTGCGCGACATTGCAGTGTTTGTTAAAGAAATATCGCGGCGGTGGTTGAGCTCATGCAGGTGGTTTGATAAAGATTTCACGCCTGACGCAAACATTTCTTGAGGTGAAACTATTTTGCCATTGTCCCGGAGAGATAACGGTTTTGATAAACGTGTTGTGAGGGACAGCCCACACTGTTTTTAAGCCCCTTCTTTCGCCAGCCTCCTGCACTCACTCCTGAGTCTCCTCTTTCTCTCGCTTTGCCCTTCCGGACAGTGTCGCTTTATTCCACATGCATGCAATCAGACCGGCAGCGTGGTGTCTGAGACCGAATGACGGCTGTTAGCTCTCACCTACTGAACGGAAGGGGCACAATAGGGAGAACCACAACGGATGCTCAAGAACAGGTAATTAAATCGTAAATATAATGCAGATGCGCCACGCTTGATCAGTGTTCGCGCAAAATAATAATTTTTGTTCCTCGTAAACACAGCGCGGGTCACCGATGGCATCTGCTGGAGGATGTGCTTTAAAATTTCTGTAAACGAACATGGCATACTGGACCTACTTTTTACCAGATATTTAGGGTGGATCACTTTGGGAACTATATCAATTTTATGTTAAACGTTCAATTTGGGATGAAAAATGTAGCCAAATTATGCTTTTTACAGCTTCAATTTCTCCTGGGTCTCATATTTTCAAAGCAATTAAGCCATGTTTGGTGTCAAATCGTTCCTAGGGATGGCAGCAACAATAACAGTTATAAATTTTGGAACTACACTGTGATAATTGGAAGTTATTCATTGATTTATCCCCATATGTTGGTTTCAGGGGGTTGCTCATCTAAATTTGGCCCACATCCGAGCACATGTGATACAAAACCCAAAACCAGTGAAGTTGGCACGTTATGTAAATCGTAGATAAAAACAGAATACAATGATTTGCAAATCCTTTTCAGCTTATATTCAATTGAATACACTGCAAAGACAAGATGTTTAATGTTCAAACTGAGAAACTTTTTTTTTTTTTGCAAATAACCATTTACTTAGAATTGAAAGGCAGCAACACATTGCAAAAAAGTTGGCACAGGGGCCTTTTTACCACTGTGTTGTATCGCCTTTCCTTTTAACGACACTCAGTAAACGTTTGGGAACTGAGGAGACCCATTTTTGATGCTTTTCAGGTGGAATTCTTTCCCATTCTTGCTTGATGTACAGCTTAAGTTGTTCAACAGTCCGTGGTCTCCGTTGTCGTATTTTACGCTTCATAATGCACCACACATTTTCAATGGGAGACAGGTCTGGACTACAGGCAGGCCAGTCTAGTACTCGCACTCTTTTACTACGGAGCCATGCTGTTGTAACACGTGCAGACTGTGGCTTGGCATTGTCTTGCTGAAATAAGCAGGGGCGTCCATGAAAAAGACGTTGCTTGGATGGCAACATATGTTGCTCCAAAACCTGTATGTACCTTTCAGCATTAATGGTGCCTTCACATATGTGTAAGTTGCCCATGCCTTGGGCACTAATACACCCCCATACCATCACAGATGCTGGCTTTTGTACTTTGCGCCTATAACAGTCCGGATGGTTCTTTTCCTCTTTGGTCCGGAGGACACAACGTCAGCAGTTTCCAAAAACAATTTGAAATGTGGACTCGTCAGACCACAGAACACTTTTCCACTTTGCATCTGTCCATCTTAGATGAGCTTGGGCCCAGCGAAGCCGGCGGTGTTTCTGGGTGCTGTTCATAAATGGCTTTCGCTTTGCATTGTAGAGTTTTAACTAGTAGCAACGAACTGTAGTTACTGACAGTGGTTTTCTGAAGTGTTCCTGAGCCCATGTGGTGATGTCCTTTACACACCGATGTCGGTTTTTGATGCAGTACCGCCTGAGGGATCGAAGGTCACGGGCATTCAATGTTGGTTTTCAGCCTTGTCGCTTACGTGCAGTAATTTCTCCAGATTCTCTGAACCTTTTGACGATATTACAGACCGTAGATGATAAAATCCCTAAATTTCTTGCAATAGCTTGTTGAGGAATGTTGTTTTTAAACTGTTCAACAATCAGCTCACGCATTTGTTCACTAAGTGGTGACCCTCGCCCCATCCTTGTTTGTGAATGACTGAGCATTTCAGGGAAGCTGCTTTTATACCCAATCATGGCACCCACCTATTCCCAATTAGCCTGTTCACCTGTGGGATGTTCCAAATAAGTGTTTGATGAGCTCTCCTCAACTCTCTCAGTCTTTTTTGCCACTGATGCCAGCTTTTTTGAAACATGTAGCAGGCATCAAATTCCAAATGAGCTAATATTTACCATAAATGACAAAGTTTACCTGTTCGAACATTAAGTAACTTGTCTTTGCAGTGTATTCAATTGAATATAGGTTGAAAAGGATTTGCAAGTCATTGTATTCTGTTTTTATTTATGATTTACACAAAGTGCCAACTTCACTGGTTTTGGGTTTTGTACAAAAAACAAATGCATTTTCTCGGCCCACATACATCTCTCTACACAGTCAATATGGTAAGGAATCATAAGCTTTCATGGGCAATTTTCCCATATTGACGCAACACCACCTTTTGTGGTTGCTGATTCCAAAAATAGTCTCTTTTGCTCTGGCACCTCACAGTTTCTGAAAATGTATGATGTGCATTCCGTAGCATTGTCACTTTTGACAATCACTTGTATGGTTACGAAGGTTATTTTTGTCATTAAAACCAAAACTTCTGAGATTTCTCTGCATTTGCTGTTTTGATCAGTGAATTTAAACTGATATATATTATTTAATATGAAAAAACATCATTCTTATTTTGTGAAAAAAACTGTGATTGAAACTTTTAAATTGCATTTTTAAACTCTGCATCCCCAACTTTGGTAATATGTGACCTTTTTCGGAAATCAACAGAAAATGTTTTTCAACTTGCAGGGTGGTGTAATTTTATTTTTCTCCGGCATCACTATCACTAGTCTGACCATGCAAGGCTAGTAATGTGGCATGTGGATTTATTTGCTTTTGTAATTTGATTACTGCAGCTAAAACAATGCAGAGAATGTCGAAAAATGGTTTTAAGATATTGCATTTTATTAGTTGTATCTCTTAACAAATTATTTTCACAGTTCAGTTTACTTTTTATGTGAAGGGGATTGAAATGACTGTCTCATTTTCCCTGAAAGCATGAGGTTGAACAGGACAAAATTTCTGCGAAAATGAGACTCTTTCTCCGAAGTGAAACCTGCATTTTTCTCGGCTATCAGGTTCCATAAAATCACGAGTTACTATGCTGTGGTGCATCTCCCAATATTAAACTCATTTTCTTTTGTAGTTTTGTCACATAAACTATTGAAGATTGTGCGAGGAGTCCATGTCAGCCACAATAGCCCCGAAATTGTCAACTTGTTACAAACTTGCGACCACATGCTCGCGTGTGTCCGTGCATTCTGTGCAGAAACCCCCCAACAAATTGTTGATAATAACATTTGTTTTGATGTCACAAAGAATCAGATCGAAGAAAGAGAAAATATGTGCATATGGAAAAGCCAACTCGATTTTCCTTCAATGATAAGTAGTGATCTTTTACTACTACTTTTAACATATTAAAAACTTTCAACAGAATATAAGATAAACAGTATATATGTAACTTGTAATGTTCTGGAGGTTTTGGTGGGCTTTTAAATCGAACTTGTCTCATAATGTCTGATGAAACCAATAATTTTGCCAAGATGTAGTGTCTGATTAGATTGCTAGTATACATCGTATGTCGTGCAGACCTGACACATGACAAAACAGCTGCATGGACCATATCTTATATTCTGTTGAAAGTTCTAAATATCAGGTAAAAGTAGTTTCATGTAGTAATGTTTTGTATGGTTCTACTGTATGTTATCCAACCAAAGTTTCTTCCTTTTTGGTGTCTGTGTTATGATTCTGCCCTGTGCGCTTGTTTGTGCTTGTGCGTTTTTTCCCGTGTCTTCCCGTGTTTGTGTTTCTGCTCCATTCCCGGGGCCTGACCACCTATCCCCCCCCCCCCCCCGCCTAGTTTCTGTGATGTCGTGTGACCGCCTGCATGCCTGAGTCTCGTTGTCCAATCACGTTTCCTCTTTCGGTTTCGGCTTTTATATTTCATTCATTGCTTCTACCTGTGCTAAATTCTGGGTCTCGCAAAACTGAGTGAACGTGTTCTCTGAAAACTCTGAGCGAATGCTTTCTCTGATAGGGCCATTACTAACCGTACTAACGAGCTCTTAAGGCAGCTGCGTAGGCACGGGTTGGCGTGGGCGGGCGACAGGGTGTGTAAATATTTCATCACGTAGTTACTTACGTAATTAACTCATTAGCGAGTGTGTGCGTTTCTGGCTTCAAGTAAATTCTGCCTGAAGCTTTCCCTGATTAACTGTGTTTAAAGCCATGCTTTGCTTTTCTTGCTGTTCTCGTGGTTCTTTGGAATTGTCACGTTTAGATTACCTTCATCTAAACTGTCTAGTGTGATTGATCGTCTTGGCGTTTTGTCTGGAGTCATTATTGTTCCCCGGTCTTCGTGAATTTATTAATCCCATGTGTTTCTGTTTCCCCTTGAGGGTGCCTGCCTTATCCCCGCCTCCTCCCTAGTGTATTTATTCTGGGAAGAAGGTAGAGATGTCAGACCGGACTTCGCTTCGCTCTTCAGACACGCACGCGTTACCTGAACCTGAGCGACATTGAGAATCTCGGTTCCCCAGCACCCCAAGCATTTCTGTTGTTTTTCAAGCTCCGTGTTCTCCTTGTCTTAGTCCGTCATTTTCGTCAGCTTGTGATATTTATTTTGAGCCACTCGTTCAGTGTGTATTTCGGTTTTTCCCTGCCCTTGGCAGAGTACCTAAGTTCTCCTGGTTCAGTGCATGTGCACGGTGTTTCCTTTCGGCCTGTGTGCCGCGTTTTCCCGTGTCTGGGTTCCAAAATAAACCTCCTGATCCCACACCTGGTGTCCACCTGACCCATTCCTTAACAGTCTGGCTGGCCTCATGCAGCGGGTCTGGCAAGGGGAATAATATCTCAATGGAATGTTAACACTCATTTTTGACTAGTTTCATGCATTACTTTTCATGTTTTATCGACATAAATTTTGCCAGAGCAGAGGGTGCGGTCAACTTTTGGGCATGTCTGGCAGGTATAATGCAGCGGGCAATTTGTCTGGTATTGACCATTCTGTACTCTCTGAGATGTGTTGAAGTATATAAACTTAATTTCCAGTGGTACCAATAATGTTTGATCCAGCCAAAATTTGCTGGACACTTTTTGGGTGTCTGGCATGAAACATTATTTACCCAGTATGATGTGTAAATTACCCTGAAATACATTGTGTGTGGTATCTTTCTATGTTTGATCAAGCTAATTTTTTTTTTGCCTCTTTTGGGGGTCTACAGGGGCCAAACGCAGCAATGGATCCCCGGCAGACGTCCAGTTCTTCATATGCCCAATCATTCTCGACATGATCATGAACTCCACAATTGGTACCAAGTTCGTTTAACCAAACTGCTCTTGGCTGCTGGTCTATATCTTGATAACTTCATGTGTATCTGCATTGTGATTCGACTCCACTCCAAAATTTAATGTGTTCTTTTTTGCCCATACCAAACCATTCCACAAAGTTTTATTAAAATCAGGTCCACCGTTTTTTCCTAGTGATGGGAAGATGAGGCTTCATGAACCATTTTCTTTATTTTCTGTGCCCACAAGATGGCGCACTCTGTTCATCAAAGGCTTGTAAGTTCCTTCTATCAGCCTTATTTTTTTAACTATGGGCTCCATCTAGTGGGCACAGAAAATAAAGAAAATGGTTCATGAAGCTTCATCTTCCCATCACTAGTTTTTGCATAATCCTGCCGACAAAGAAACAGACAGACAAAAAGATGGAGAAAAAAATTGAACCAAAAAATTACCTCATTGGCAGATAAAAAAGCATTTAAAGTACTGACACACATGCAATTTGATTTCTATCTAGCAATATCCAATTCCCCAAGCCAGTTTAATGGACACAAGTGCAGTATAGTCCATGTCTGGATTACATTTTTAATGGAGCACCTATATGCCAAAACCAGTTTTCGTTAAGAGTCTGAGGTGAATTAGTTTGAGAAACAAGACATTAGTAGTGATGGGAAGATGAAGCTTCATGAACCATTTTATTTTTTGAGCCCACAAGATGGCGCCCATAGTTAAAAAAATAAGGCTTATAGAAGGAACTTACAAGCCTTTGATGAACAGAGTGCACCATCTTGTGGGCACAGAAAATAAAGAAAATGGTTCATGAAGCCTCATCTTCCCATCACTAGACATTAGCACTGAAAAACATTTTTCCTTTATTTTGTTTCAGGAATTAAGCTGGCAACTCAAGATTCAGCAAGACCAGAACAGATGGTGCTCAGAACCTTTAAGCTTCCCCTCTCCACCTTCTCCAACATCTCCAACTTCACCGGAGGGAATGACGCAGACGCCCTATTGACCAAGGGCCCTTACCAGGCAGTGGAGGTGGTGATCATTGTCTTGATTACGGGTTCGCTCAGTCTAGTGACGATTACTGGGAACATACTGGTCATTCTTTCAATCAAAATGAACAGGAGCCTCCAGACCATCAACAACTACTTCCTCTTCAGTCTGGCATGTGCAGACCTGATCATTGGGATCAGCTCCATGAACCTGTATACAGTTTACATTGTGCTTGGCTATTGGCCGTTGGGGCAAGTGGTCTGTGAAATTTGGCTGACCCTGGACTATGTGGTCAGTGTTGCATCTATTATGAACCTCCTCATCATCAGCTTTGACCGTTACTTCTGCGTCACCAAGCCACTCAGTTACCCAGCTAGACGGACCACCAAGATTGCAGGCTTGATGATTGCGGCGGCCTGGATCATTGCCTTCATCATCTGGGCCCCGCCCATCCTATTCTGGCAGTTTATCGTAGGTGAGCGTATTGTGGAAGAGGGCGAGTGTTCTATCCAGTTCCTGTCTGATTTATCAGTTACCTTTATCAGCTCCACTGCTTTCTTCTACTTGCCTGTTGCCATCATGACCTTTCTGTACTGGCGCATCTCCAGGGCCAGCAAAAGCCGCGTAAAAAAGGGCAAGCAAGAGCCAAAACAGGGCAAGCCATCCAGCAGCAAAGCAGGAAACCATATCACCATGCCCTGTGATGATGACTATTTGAAAACCCAACACCCTGAGAAGAGCCTGAATGGCGGAACAGGTGGTGCCGGGGAGGAGGAGCCGAATGCACCAGTACATCCTGAGAGAAATGAAATTGCTGAGGCCCCTGCAGGTTATGAGGGAAACCCCACAGCCCACAGCCAAAATGCAGCAATGCTAAAGCAGCAGCCCGAGAGGAAGGCACCGCCATCTCGTGAGAAAAAGGTTACACGCATGATAACGATGATTCTTGTTGCCTTCGTGATCACATTTACACCATATCAAGTCATGAAGGTCATCAGCACATTCTGTTCAACCTGTGTTCCTTCTAGCATTTGGACTTTTGGTTATTGGCTCTGCTACATTAACAGCACCGTCAATCCAGCCTGCTATGCTCTCTGCAACAACTCCTTCAAGAAGACCTTCAAACATCTGCTGCTCTGCCAGTACAAGGACATTTGCTTAAGCAGATAGAGATGTGTGATTTTTATTTGTTTCTTCTGTCATTATTTTATTTGCCAAGAAAACATGCATTGTAGGAATTCTCCTACTAGTACCCCTGACCAAGCAACTACAGTTGGAGCAATAATTATTAATTTCCCTTGCTGATTTTGTAGGTTTGCCCACTGACAAACAATGAAACTGTGTAGAATTTTAGTCATAGGTACATTTTAACATTGAGAGGCAGAATATCACGACAAAAAGATCCAGAATAACAACATCATACAATTTTTATTCCTGTATTTTCGCATTAAATAAGTATTTGATCCCCTACTAACCAGCAATAATTCTGGCTCCCACAGACCAGTTAGTTTTCCATTAAGAAGCGCTCCTAATCTCAACTCATTAAGTAAAAAACACCTGTGTCAACTCGTTACATCGTTATTTCGCTGTATAAAAGACACCTGTCCACAAAATAATCAGATTCAAATGTTTCCACCATGAGCAAGACAAAGGAGTCGTCTAAGGACATCAGGGACTAAACTGTAGACCTGCACAAGGCTGAGATGGGCTACAAGAAAATAAGCAAGCAGCTTGGTGAGAAGTTAACAACAGTCGGAGCAATTATTAGAAAATGGAAGAAACACAAAGTCACCGCCAATCTCCCTCGGTCTGGGGCTCCACGCAAGATCTCGCCTCTTGGAATATCAATGATCATGAGAAAGGTCAGGACTCAGCCCAGAACTACACAGGAGGAGCTTGGTAATGACCTGAAGGCAGTTTGGACCGCAGTCACGAAGAGAACCATCAGTAACACATTTCACTACACCGCGAAGGAGTAAAATCCTACTGCGCGCTCGGTTCCTCTGCTGAAGAAGGCACGTGTACAGGCCCGTCTGAAGTTTGCCAAAGAACACCTGGATGATCCAGAGGAGGCCTGATAGATGATGTGGTCAGATGAGCCCAAAATAGAGCTATTTGGTATCAAGTCAACTCATATTTCATACTTATTTCATGTGAACATATGATAATAAATATATAAAATTTGCATGTTGTTGTTGTTCCGGATTTTTTTGTGTTATTCTATCTTTTAATGTTAAAATGTACCTATGATTAAAATTCTACACAGTTCAATTCTTTGTAAGTGGGCAAAACTCCAAAATCAGCAAAGGATCAAATAATTATTGCCTCCTCTGTAGCTTTAGACCTGGAGTTGGTCCAGTGGTCCAGTTGGTCTCTGTGGCTGCCCACTGCTCCTAATTATGGGATGGGTGAAACCCAGAGGACAAATCACCACACGGGGTTCAATAAAGTCTATCTATCTCTCTGTCTGCAGAGGAAAGATATGGGGACCTTAGAATTACAGGGCTCTAAATAATACACTGCACGCAAAAATATACCGTCGGCCTGCAAATAAAACCTTGTATCTTCAAAATGATTAACTTTACAAGAAAATAAAATAAAGATATAAATAACATTAAAAATGTTTAATTTTGCATGTAAGTATAGTGGACATACAAATTTTCTTTCTTATCAATTTGGAGAGACGATGTTTTATCAGCAGGCCAACAATATTATGGTTATGTTGCTTATAAAATATCGAAGAAATAACATTAAGGGTATCATTTATTCTTCTTCTTCCTAAGGTGTGTAAAAGGGGTCAATATCAAGTGTGACCACCTTTAGCATCAATCATGGCCTGACAGCGACTTCTATTTCAGCAGGACCGTGCAAAACCACATACTGCAGCTATTACAACAGCACGGCTTCATAGTAGAAGAGTCCATGCGCTGAACTGGCCTGCCTGCAGTCCTGATCTTTCACCGATTGAGAACATTTGGCGTATAATTAAACAAAAAGTCCGCCAAAGGAGACCCAAAACTCTCCAGCAGCTGAAAGCCTGTATTAAACAAGAGTGGGATCAAATTCCAATGGCTGAACTCAAGAAACTTGTCTCGTCAATGCCCAGACGCCTCCACTCTGTGTTAAAAAGAAGAGGAGATGCTAGACCATGGTAAACAGGCCCCTGTCCCAACTTTTTTGAGACCTGTAGCAGCCATTAAATTTGAAATGAGCTCATTTTGAGGATAAAATTGTAAAATTTCTCAGTTTCAAGACTTGCTCTGTTATCTCTGTTCTATTGTGAATAAAATACTGGCTGGTGTGATTTGAAAGTCATTGTGTTTTGATTTTATTCACAATTTACACTTTGTCCCAACTATTTCGGAATTGGGGTTGTACTTAATTCAGTATTTATAGGTCATGCCAGTATACAAAACATACTGTCAGTAAAATTTAGAGAAATAACTTTATCATGTCCATTGTACTGTTCTGTACATATGCCATAGTAGCTTTTCTGTCAGTTTGGACCAGACGACATAACCTTCATTGCCCTTGCACACTGGTGAGCTTTGGAGAACCAAAACCCAGATGTGGACATTCCAGGGTCAGAAAGAAAAAGTCCAGCCGTGTTTCACTTCCAGCCATGAGCTCAGGCAGCTGATTTCCCTAATTTGTTCAACCTCTGGGCAGAAGGGTTGCTGCAATGATCAGATCCTGGCAGTTGCAACAAAATACAGTGAAGGACTTTTACTTTCCACAGCTGGATTGTTCACCTGTGCCAACACCCCTGGGAGAAATCCCCAAGCTGGATTTGATCCCTGTATCTTCTAGCTGGACACGTATAGCTTTGCACACTGCACTACAATACTAATTGAAGATGATGAGGAAATTATATATCATACTACCATAAGCTCAGAGAACACTGCAGTGTAAAGTATGCTTTCATGAACTAAGACGGGAACAGATCTTAAGTGAATAAAAGAACATGCAAGCAGGTCCACAGTGCAGTGGGTAAAGCTGTCGCTTTTTTCATCTGCAAATTGTATGATGTTGATTGTTTGCAAAATTAAGGTTGGGTACTTAACTTTGGAAAAGATTTAAAAAAAAATAAATTTTTACAATTTGTCATTACCACGTATTACTTACGATTTGCATACTAATGAGGGAGCATTAGGGACAGAGGTGTGTTTTTTTTTCCAAATCCATCCATAACGCTCATTTAATAAACATTTCCCAATTAATTAGCGAAGGTTTATGATTTTTTAATACACCATGGTGGGGACCTGCTAGGTCTCAATCATCACCAACCAATTGTTGGTCATTCTTATAGACATGGCAATTTTTTTTTTTGTTCAGAATAGTGAGCATTTTCCATCCCCCACGCTATGCAGAATTGTTGCTCTGACCCAGGGATGAAATCTTTTCTTGTGGAGTAATCTGTTCATGCAAGTATCTGTATGAATAGTATATCATTGAATAAAATTTCATTCCTTGGCATATTTAAATGGCTAGTTTGCACATGACATGGTCAAAAAAAAAAACACTGGGCAGAAAGTGTCAGTGATTATTTTATCATTCTTTTTCTTAATTAGTAAAACTCTATGTTTGCTTGTGGAATACTTCAAAGTATACTTTCATGCACAAAAATATTGAATTAATAAACTAGTACTGTACTTTAAGTTTACTATTCCAACATTTACGCAAGTGTTGTCTACTTTAAAATACACCTTTATAAACTTAAAGTTCACTTAAAAGTACACAACTTGTATAGTTGGGAAATAAACTTGAAGTTTACAAATAACATGTACTGGCGGTAGAGTTCTTCTTTGTCATGGCAAGCAAACAAAGTTAATTTCTATTCCAGAGCCAACCTAACATTACTTACTTTTTATGCTCAAGCTATTATGGGAAATGTAGGGGAGACCGGGGTTACTTCAGCCACGGGGTTAGGTTTGTCACCCCAGTTTTTTTCTTTCCAAATGCACTGACGGGAAAACGAAAATGTACAAATTATGTGACATCCCAGTGACGTCATCTCTTGGAAAGATGAAGGACTTGTCGTGTCATGTAAGTGTTTTCTGCCTAAATAACTGAATTGTGACCCAAATTGTAAACTTTAAGTTTCTGAAAGAAATGCTTCTAGCTTCTTTGAAGACAAAGATTTCCTCTGTGTTTTTACTGTTTCATAAACGTATGTAACTAGAGTTATTAAGAACACAAAAATAAAGGCCTGCTGCGATCATGAGGTGAGAAATGCGGCCTGATTTCCAAAATGGAAGCACGGGGCTACACTGGCCAAGCAGCACTTGGTTAGTTTTTCAGCCAGCCTTGGTGTCTCTGCAATTCATTCCTTTCCTTTGTCAGTGGGAATGCTTCCTGCTCCTCTTTGGTGCCGTGGTCCTTACTCATCATCCAAAGGTGGAGAGGAGTGGGTCCAGTGCTTCTCATGCAAAGGGTGGGCACATGAGGACAGTGCAAATGTCAGTGGGCTCGCCTACAAATGTCATAACTGCTACTCTGATGGTGATTATGCATAAATCATAGCTTGTGTTGGTGCGTTGTAAAAATAAAACAGTTCTCACCATTTCTGTTATGAGAATATCGAACTGTCTTTTTCAGGTTCAGCTGATTGTCAACTATGACAATTTTACCCCACCCATCTGACGAAGTCACCCCGGGTATGGGGTTACTTCGGCATGTTTTCTGTTGTATGGAAAATTTAATATTGTGACGTAAATATGTGTTATACTGGGGTTGTGTCAATACAAGTTTTGCAGGCGACATTCTGCACTACACATATATGGTAAAGGTATTTCTCTAAGTTTAAACAACAAAGAGTTATGGAGCCAAATACAAAATCACGACAAGGTAACCACAGTCTGCCCTATTCATGTTCGGGAATCAAGAGGTCATGGTATTTTAGCCTCCAATGAGGATTAGCATATTGGTGAAAAATATTAATGATTTAAATTACAGTAGACAACTGTCAATAAAAATGACATGTCTGGTTATTTGGAAATTTGACAGAAAATTTAGAAATCTCTGTTGGCTTGATAACAATGGGCAGTACTACAGTTAATTAAAAAAAAAAGTCTCCGGGGATAATGAATGGGAACTTGTATTCCGACACCACTTCAGTAGCCTATTCTGTAGATCAACTTGTGCCATGTTTCAAAGGTGAAGCTGATCATGTACACAGATTTCGCATTACGTCGTGAGAATATATTGACAAAGGTAACAGTGCTATGAAATCTCGATAGCAGCAAATACTTTGCCATTTGTCTTTTAAAATACTGTATGCACTCAGTCTTGATTGTTACACATGAAAAGGACAGAAGTTCACATTGAAAAGATAAAGCAGTAGGCCCTACCCATCACTACAAAGTCAATCAATAATAAAACGGTTCCAAAATATGGTCTCGATCAGGCTTAAGACCTGATACAATTCACCTAAGACTCGGTGACATTCAAACACTCAGTCACAAAATTGTAGCCAAATATCATCACAATGAATCGTTAAGATCCTCAGTAATCGATTTTTCATTACTTTGTCTAGACTACGTGTAGCAGGCCGAAGGAGGGCCCGGGCGGGGACTTGAGCCTCCAGACTCCCGGGTAAGAGTCATGTGCGCTGACCACGTCACCAAAGAGCCAGGCTCGTTGGCAAGGTAGCCAGGGCACGTACTTATTAGGAGATACATCCAGTGACAGGACCCTTCAACTGTCACATACGCAATTTTTCAACTAATTTCCACCGTTTTTTTTTTTTTTTTTTTAATCAAGACTGGATCAAAAAGTAAGATTTCAGTCTCACGTATGATGATTAGGCTATGTGACTTGGTCGTGCTTATGCAGGTTGTCTCCTTAAGATTTCGCGCCTGACGTAAAAATTTCTCGAGGTGAAATTATTTTGCCAGAATCCCCGAGAGATTACCATTTTGATACGAACGTGTTGTGAGGGACAGCCCACCCTGTTTTTAAGCCCCATCTCCAAGCCAGCATCTCAGTGTACCTGACCTGCAGTCGCTCCTGAGCCTCCTCCATCTCTCTCACTCGCGCGTTTTCTTTCCGGACAGCAGCGTCGCTTCACACGGCGGGCATGTCGTCAGACCGGCAGCGTGGTGTCTGAGACGACTGACGGCTGTTTACTTTCACCATTTATCGGAGGACACAATAGGGAGAACCGCAACAGATGCTCGAGAACAGGTAATTAAATTGTACATGAGTAGATACAGAGTAAAATACAGAGTAGATTCGCCATGCGTGGTTAGTATTAGCACAAAGTAATAAGTACGTTCCATGCGAACACAGTGCGGGTCACAAATGACATCTCTCGTATCGCAGCATTTTACGCACTGCGTCCAGTAGATATAGGGCGAAGTCAGGTAATTTAAGACGTCAGAGAAATGGGATCAATAAGTTTCTCAACCTTAGACTGTTTAAATACTAGAGGTCTGTCACCGGACGTTGTTGTATTGTTGCTGCAAATGTCCGCGACATGAAACAATGACTCTGCCCTGCGTAATTTTTGCTGAATGAAGTTCAATACTTGATTCAACACGCAGGGTGATGTGTTTTTTTGTTTGTTTGTTAGTTTGTTTTTTTGGTCTTAGATAAGTAATTTGGACAGACCAAAAAAAAATGAAAAAATAATTGGTCCTTGCCCTTATTTGCCAAGCAATGTGGCATGTTATTGATTTGGCTTTGGTCATAAGAGTACTGCCGCTAAAACTGCAAAATGGTTTCAAGATGTTGCATTTTATTAATTTTTTTATTTTATAAACAGAATATTTTCGCAGTGCACCCTTACTTTTTATTAGAAATGGTTTCAAGTGACAGTCTCAATTTCCCTGAATGCATTAGGTCTAACGGGACAAAAATTCTGCTGAAATGGGACTCTTTTTTTCTATAGCCTAGTGAAACCCGCATTTTTTTCTCGGCAACCGGGTTCCATAAAATCATGAGTTCTTATGCTATTTTGTGTCTCCCAATCATATTACACTTTTTTTTTTTAAATTTTTGTCACGTAAAATATTGAAGATGGTGCCATTTTGATGACTCATTCTGTGCGGTCAGCTTTATACCCAGACCCAAATATCAAATAACTATGGGATATTTACGTAAAAAAAAACTATAGGCAAACGCAATATAACACAAAATAAGCCTTCAATGAAAAAGTTATGGGCCTCTGAAAATGGTCGCAGTGTAAAAAAACGTCTGCGGCAGCATTCCGGGTGGTGACGGTTAGACAGTTACATAAAATTTTGAAAACTGAAAGATATCTGCTAAAAAATATTCATATCTCAACTTTTTCACCATAAACTGGATTTTTGAAAAAAAAAGGTGTTTTTGTCTTAAAAGAGTGTGATGAACATGAACTTGTATGGTAATGACGTACGTACACAACATATGTATGTAACCCAATTAAGAAAACACTGCATAAGTCATGTTTCTTGATGCTGACAATATAGGGCTGAGTGAAATAATAAGATGTTGAAGAACAGGAATTAGCCTGATTGAGAGCTCACACTTCCTGATTAATTCCAAGAACAGTGTTTTTCTGTTTCTCTCTTGTACTTCCGTTTGGCACACAGATCTCTGTATCTCCTGTGACTGTGCATTCACTTGTAGGTTGGTTCTAGCAGAGTTAGGCTGGCTTCACCAAGTATATCATCTCTTGGCACAAGTTGCATAGGTTTTTATTTGAATCAAGAGTGTCGTGAGCCACATTACTGCAGAAAGACAGGACTTATAAATGTAAAAAGTTTCAGTCAAATTAAGAGCTGATGCAGTGGGGGTGTGGCTATTAGTTTCAATTTGATGACAAAGTGTGATTTCATCATGAAAGGTGTCCTTCGCTATCATGACTGTTACTGTTCATTTGAATGAGCTTATTGTCCCTTGTGTGAATTTCCTTAACTTCCAAGCACTGCGATACGCAGCTGCAGTCTTGTGCAATTCCCCTGAGGTGGGGATATACATCATGTACATGTTCATTACAGTCTATTGAGACATAAACACCTTGTTTTTTTCAAAAATCTAGTTTATAGTAAATGACTTGAGTTGAGATATTAATATTTGTGGCAAATATTGCCAATATGTGTATTTTTAAGTGGTCGAAATTTCATTAAGCTGTCTAACCATCTACGTGGTTAACTACCAGCCTGAATGCAAGGGTACTGCAGGAGCTTCTTACACTGTGACCATTTCAGAGGCCCATAACCTTTTCATGAAAGGTTTATTTTGTGTTATACTGCTTCTGCATATAGTTCGTTACCCAAACAACACATATCTATTCGATATCTGGGTCTTGGCATGAAGCAGACCACATAGGTGAGCCATCAAAATTTGAAAGAAATGTATATATATTTCCGTCAAGCGAAAATCTCATTTTCAAATTCTCGTAGATCCCAAATGGTTCATCACTGCAATTTTGATGCTGGATTCTGATAGCCAGGGCAAAAATTAACAAGACTGAAAATGTTCAGCTTTCCATCTTATTGAAAATTTTTTCTACAGTCTTCCAAAAATGCTCACGAGCAAATGACGCAATTCGCATTTGCAAAATTCAGGGGTGACACCCCAGTTTAAAATGGCGCTCACATGAGAACCATTTGAGACATTGAGCTGAAACTTGGAATTCCGTTGTTTGTCACCCTATGGTACTTTTAGAAAAAAAACAAAAAGGCCGAATTGGAGATGGACCCCTTGGAACTTTCCTGAAACCTGGTTGGTTGGCATGAAATGACCCCTCTCTTTCATGTTCAGAGATACTCAAATACTCATATCGAGGTGGGGAAGGGAGGTGTAGTTTGAAAGGGAATATAAAAATGTCCCATTTTAACATAGTAGATGCCCATTTTACAGAAACATGTCATTTAAGTGAGCTGGGGGTTCTTAAGAAACTGGTTCTCCAAACACAAAGTATTTTGCGTGGCAACATATTTTCTTCGTAGAAATATAGCAGAGATCTATAGAAAGTTTTAAAAATAACATTTAAGGTAGTCTTCAGAATTTTTAGTGGTTTTCTTGGCAATCTTCCAAAAAGTGTCTCAAAGTGCCTGACTTCACCCTTCAATATGCCAGCAAATTTGTAGAGCTATTGTAATCAAATAGTTTTAATGTACAAACTGTCCAGATGGTTTCAGTATACAAACCTTTATTGATTTGTTTTATAACCAAAATTTCAAAAGATCTGGAATGGTATGTAAAATACAAAAAAAAAATCCAAATTAATTAATTTGTAAGTTCTCTTTACCTTGTATTTAATTGGGACCGACAAGGAGAACTGTTTGAAGTTTCATCTTAAAAACTATGGCCTTGTGATTTTTGGAAATATTCTCAAATTCTAAATGTGATGCTTGCAACACATTCCAAAAAAAGTAACAGGGTAATGGAAAAACTGGAAAAGTTGTGGAATCCTCAGAAACAAACTTGTTTTTGAACATGGCTTAGGCAAACGGGTGAATTGGCAATGGGTGATTTGATTATGATCGAGTATAAAAAGTGCACTCACAACCAGCAAGATGGAACAAGGTTCGGCACTTCGCTAAACACTGCATGAGCAAATTGTCAAAAAGTTTAAGAACTTTTCTCAAAGTGAAATTGCGCAAAATCTTTTGAAGCAATTTATCTGATTTCCAGATGTTGTCTTTTTCAGGGAGGCCCGTTTGTTCCAGGTAACGGCAAGCCGCAAACAGCATGCATTTAAACAGGTTGTCACAGGGAGAGACTGTTTCCTGCAAACTCAACCTATTCCCCACTGAAACCATGTGGTGAGTTATGCCATGTGAATTTTAATGAGAGTCCTTGGACTGCTGACCACCTGAAATCCCTTTTAGGCATGAATTGGAACAAATATAGCAATTTTTCAGTACTAGATGATGACATTTGAATTAAAAATGACAAAAATATGTATTGTTGGATGATACACTATTGAGTTTTAAGCGGTAAAACCATGAAGCGTGAGTGGAGAACACTTTACTCAGCATATTAAACCAGACTTCAAGGCAACAAGATTTAAAATTTGGTGTAAAACAGCTGTATAAGGCCACTGAAAAGCAGCTTTTCATATGGATGCTGCAGTGGTTGTATTGCTTTTTAGCAATGGTCTATTTTCATGACTGAGTGAAATAGGAAAACTCAACTGATTTAAGAAATCAGCAAATAACCATTAAAAGCATTGACTCATTGGGATTTTAATTTTCACGTAGAGCCAGAAGGACTTTGTTTCAGCGAGGACGCGGGGAAACAGGGACAAGGAAGTGAAAGGGGTTTACAGCCCAACTGCGAAATTCCAGTCCCTGCGACAAGTGCAAGACGCATCTTTTCTCACAAGGCACAGAAACAGTTACGGGTCTGCCGCATGTTTCTTTGATTCTTTCTTACTGTAACTGTTCTTACAGGTAAAAGAAAAATAGATGAGCAGCTTTCCCTCAGAACTGTCAGGTTTAAAGACAAACTAGCTGAGATCACATGAAATAGGCTACTTGACAAGGAGGCAGTTTGTCAGTGTGGCATTAAAAATGGTAATTTCTAGTGAAATGTTGTCACTCTGCACTCTCTCAGCAATCACAGGTGCAGCGCTAACAAGCTACACTGGTGCTAACTTCCCTATACTGCAAACAAGAATGAATTTAAAACCAACCCTGTAATATTAGGACCAAGTGACAGTGAGATGGATATTTATTACTAGTTTTGATGTGAACAGTACAATTCTGATGGTATTTAGATGTACATGGAGTGAGTCATGTGGGAAGTACAGCCATTTATAATTGTATCACTGTGTAAATACCTATGAACATCTTGGTTCATGTGAGTGCCCGTAATTGATTTTTGGTGCTAAACTGTTCCTGGGGTGCTTCTCCAGGTCCTGCTGAAAGCCCTGGAGAACAGTGGAGCCCTGCAGACCCCCATTGTGACCTTGGAAGTCTCACCAGTGAGTAACGGTTACCTGTACAGCAGTGGCGGCTGGTGAATTGGCAACAGGGGAGGCACAAACCTTTCCCTAAAAAATGATGATGGGCCATGACTGGTTTTCAATCATTCATTTAAATTGCCATTTCGGAAACTCTGAAAACATTCAACATTATCAGGTGCGGCCAGTTTTCATTAATAACGCATACCTGTCAACTCATGCATTCGGCGTGAGTTAAGTGGCATATTTACGTTTCCCCGCTGTAGTCGGCAATTATTCAATCAAAGCACGTGTAAGAGATTCTCGCGCGGAACTAAAGTCCTCGCGCGTGGAGGTTTATCAGTTTCACATGCGTTATGACTCCGGACCTCTCACCGCTTTTCTCTACTCAGGGGTTGGAAGCGATGTATGTGTTTCATTATCGTTTAAATGCAATAAGATCATTTGAAAAGTCTTCATGTAATTCCATTGCTTCCAATGATCTTATTTCATATAAACAATTTAAACAATCATGAAACACATGCATTGCTTCCAACACCTGAGTTAAAAAAGTGTGAGAAGTCCGGAGTCATAAGGCAGGTGAAACTGATAAACCTCCATGCACAAGGACTTCAGTTCCACGCGAGAATCCCTTACACATGCTTTGATTGAATAATTTCTGACAACAGCGGGGAAACGTAAATATGCCACTAAACTCACGTCAAATGTGAGAGAGTTGACAGGTGTGCATTATTAATGAAAACTGGTCACACCTGATAATGTGTAGAGTTTTCGGAGTTTCCGAACTGGCAATTTAAATTAATAATTGAAAACGGGCCATGGCCAATCATCATTTTTAAGGGATGGGTTTGAACCTCCCTAGTTGCCAGTTCATGACCTGCCACTGCTGTACAGCTACTAGGTGTGTATATGCACTCCATTAATGGAGCTGAGTTCAATGGCCAATGTTAATGCTCATTGGGAACATTCATGCGATCATGTTAACTGCCAGCTGAGATGTTTGCACACTGCACACTCTGACTGGGGCAATATATGCTCTTGGTAAATGTTGAGAGGCAAGCAATTTCATGCGCTTAACTGAAATTCATTCCAACATTGGCTGTGAAATTATCCTTTAAATACAAATAAATATTTATGAAGTCATATATTTTCATTCATATGACTGGAAGGGCATTGAGAGGGTACATATGACTGTTCAGTGTAATAGTTCACCCTTCTTAATTAGATCTGTTGTTTCACGATTAATCTTTACATCTCTGGACTGAATTTTGAGATGAATGAATTCTGAATTCTGCCAAGATAATATCTCGCAAAGTTAACATGTATCTGCCCCGTCATTCAGTCCCTTTGCAAAATTTAATGTGTTATTTTTTTGCCCATGCGCCACCATTCCACCAGGTTTCATGAAAATCAGGCCCACAGTTTTTCCATAATACTGCTGACAAACAAAAATACGGACAAAAAAACCAAACCAAAGAACAAATTATGTGATTAGTGGACATAAATGTACTGAGTCAAAAAAGGAACTTCACACTCATAAATTTGTAAATATCTTCTTGGAACTTTTAATAAAAGAGTTTTTATTATCACTCTGGGTAAATGCGTTGTCAAAGACATCATGACACACATCAACTCCGACGTGCACAGGTATGTAGCACGTGCGAGCGTACTTTAAGCTAAAACCATGTTTTCTCGTGCTCCTAGTCACGTGACCATATGAGAGATGTGCATCTGAGCTCACGTTAGCACGTTAGAGTGACATCTCGGAAAAACAAGTTTTTACAGCATGCTGAATACGGAAACGTCCGTCACTGACGTTGCAAGGGTTATGGGATGCAGTCGACGGACTATCCATGATCTTCGGACACGTCTCCAACAACCTGGCACCACAGCTGACCGACCGCGTTCTGGTAGCCCGCAAGTGACGTCAAAAGCAGAAGACCGACAAATTGTCTTAAGTGATTTGCATAATCGATTTCTCACTGCGAGGTCCACTAGGAATGAATTGTTTACAGGTTGTGTGACTGCCCAAACCATACGTAATCACCTGCGCACTGCTCTTATTCAAGTTGTAACTTATCATTTTTACTCTTGGACATTTCCGTAGCATTTCCGGTGGAAATGGTTACATTATGGACATTATTTTTATGATACACCATCTTTAATGAGTACAGAATTAAATAAAATCATTATTTAAAACCTCATTTCTTGTATGTTCAACTTATCGACCTCCAATCGAGTGTGAAGTTTTTATTTTGGCTGAGTATATGACAAGTATTTTAAGTACTCACCCTCATATGCAATTTTATTTTTTATTACTCCAAGGCGCTCTTAAATACTCGATTCTGATTGGTCAATCACCAAAATTCTGCGGTGTTTAACTCCAGAGGTATGACTGCTGCACTGCTGTCCCTTGCTAGGGAAGCCGATCGATGGAGAGAGAGAGAGAGAGAGAGAACTATGAACATCAATGTCCCTCAAGATCTGCCATTCAAATGTCAGGGCTGTTGAGAGAGGGCCAACTCGTTGCCATGGTTACGGACTCATTTACTTTCTTGCATGTAGTTAAATTTTGTTTTAATCAATAAAATATGTGCAAAATATTATTTTGTGTCTCATTATTAAATGTTTTAGCCATGTGCTAAACAGAATAATGTAAAGTGAGCCGGTGATTGTTGAAAAATATCTCCCTTAAAGGGAAATAGAACCTCTCTGCTGTGCATCTGGGTTCCATTCCCCTGTTGGGAGTTATTTTTCAACAATCATAAGCTCACAATACAATATCCCTTACTTATCAATCCCCAGGTCAGTTTTATGGACACAAGCACAGACTAGTCCAAGTCTATATCATATCCTAAATGGATCACCTTCATAACAAAACCAGTTTTAGTCAAGGGCCAAGCTCAATTCGGTTGTGAGAAACAAAAAATTTGTGCTGAAAAATGTTTTTCTTTATCTTAATTTAGGGGCAAAACTGACAACTCAAGATTCAGCAAAACCTGAACAGATGGTGCTCAGAACCTTCACGCTTTCCATCTCCACCTTCTCAAACATCTCCAACTCCACCGGAGGCAATGAGGCAGATACCCTACTGCCTGAGGGACACCAGACAGTGGAGGTGGTTATCATTGTCCTGGTTACAGGGTTCGTAAGTTTTATAACGACTGCTGGGAACATACTGGTCATGCTTTCAATCATAATGAACAGAAACCTTCAGACTATAAACAGCTACTTCCTCTTCAGCCTAGCATGTGCAGACCTGATCATTGGCGCCGGTGTCATGAACCTGTACACAGTCTACAATGCGTTTGGATATTGGCCATTGGGGCGTGCAGTCTGTGACCTTTGGCTGTTCTTGGACTATGTGGTCACTGTTGCATCTGTTATGAACCTCCTCATCATCAGCCTTGACCGTTACTTCTGCGTCACCAAGCCACTCAGCTACCCTGCTAGGAGGACCACCAAGACTGCAGGCTTGATGATTGCAGTAGCCTGGATCCTTTCCTTCATTATCTGGGCCCCGCCTATCCTGTTCTGGAAGTTTATCGTAGGTGAGCGAATTGTGCCAGAGGACGAGTGTTCCATCCAATTCCTGTCCGAAATATCAGTGACCTTTATCACCTACAATTCTTTCTTCTACCTGTCTGTTGTCATCATGGGCTTTCTTTACTGGCGGATCTCTATAGCTAGCAAGAGCCGAGTGAAAACGGGTAAGCAAGTGCCAAAACTAGGCAACCCATACACCAGCAAAGCAGGAAAACACACCACCATGCCCTGTGATGATGATCACGTGAAAACCCATCACCCTGAGAAGAGCCCGAATGGCGGAACAGGTGGTGTCGGGGAGGAGGAGTCAAGCGCGGCAGTACGTCCTGAGAGAAGTGAAATTGCTGAAGCCCCGGCAGGTTACAAGGGAAACCCCAAAGCCCACAGCCAAAATGCAACAATGTTAAAGCAGCAGCCCGAGAGGAAGGCACCGCCATCTCGTGAGAAAAAGGTTACGCGCATGATAACGATGATTCTTGTTGCCTTCATAGTCACATGGACGCCCTATCAAGTCATGAGGGTCACCAGCAAGTTCTGTTCCACCTGTATTCCCACCAGCGTGTTCAGATTTGGCTACTGGTTCTGCTACATGAACAGCACCATCAATCCAGCCTGCTATGCTCTCTGCAACGTCACCTTCAAGAAGACCTTCAAACAACTCCTGCTCTGCCAGTACAAGGACATTCGCTTGGGCAAATAACGAGGTGTGACTATTTCTATTTCTGCTGTCGTTATTTTTTTGGCAGAAAAAAAAAGAAATTATAGGAACACCCTACTCGTACCCCTGACCAACGAACTGGCTTCAGAACTGGAGTTGGTCCCTGGATGCTGCTCTCTGGCTGCCTACTGCTCCTAATTATAGGATGGGTGAAATGCAGAGGACAAATTACCCCACGGGGTTCAATAAAGTCTGTCTGTCTATCTATCTACATACCAATAACAATAAAATACCAATACTTTTCAGTCAAAAATTTGCAGAGACATTATTGTGACATTTGATTACAATTGCTGTCAGAAACAACAGGTCTTAAGGCCCGATGCCACTGGCCGATGAACAAAAACGTATGCAAAAAGGACACAGCGGACGAGCAAAATTTCGGGGGTGGTTCCACCCGTTTTCATCCGCTCCAGAAATGGACAAAATTGGCGAAAATTTGCGAAAACAGAACGGAAAAGAACGGACGTGGGTAGTATGTAGCGGGATGTTAAACGCATGTTCATAGGAAGCCTAGCAGATGAAAGGGGTTGGAAGTGGATGACAGCTCCGAAGGGGTTACCGGGGATAACTGCAAAGCAGACACATAGCAGAGAGAGTGGATGCATAGCCGATGAAGTGCTTTGTCCATTTTGAATACTTTATATACGAAATGCATACGCTTACATCCTTTCTATTTTCGTGCTACTAACGATGTATAGACGTTCCATGTACGTTATCTCTCCTCCCTCTTTCCGTTTTCAGCTGCAGCGGATGTGAGTTGTGAGGATGCCCAGAGGATACAGAGAGGATACAGCAGACGTTTAACGGATGATAACGGACATAGAACGTTTGTTGCTCGTATACGTTGCGGATTTACATCGTACACGGCAGAAAGTTCATCTGTTCTAAAAGTTTTGTGCAGCTCAAAACTTTTTGCGCGGATGAAATCACAGTGGACGGATGCTCGATGGATAGAGCGTATGGAACACGTATGCAATGAGTACAGAACGGATGCATAGCGTTTTCCAACAGATGGCAAGTTTTTTTACCTTTTACATCCTCTCTGCATCCGTAAGTGCAGTGGGACGGGGCCATTAAATTCAGATTTTACAAATGAATGCAATCCCCCAATTTTATTATTATAATGAACGCGGGTTATGCAGCCCGAATATTTTTGAACGACTTCACCACGATACACTCCCCATTAAAGAATAAATACATAAGGTGCTATCTTCACAATGAGGTCGAAACTGCACTCAGAAGGCTTTGCACTGCACACAGATAATGATAGTTGAAAATGGCAATGAAGAAAGATTGGAATAAAAAGAACTGATAACTAAAGATAAAATAAATGTGATGTCAAAAGATTATAATCAAAATCAGTAATACCTTGAATTAAGTTCTTGAAATTCCTTCTTGAAATCAGTGTTTTCCATTTTAGTCTATCCTTTAAATTATTCCAGACACATTGGGCAGAATAGTTCAGGGCTGGAAAGCCACGCCTCCAGCCATCCAGCTCACTACGAAGACCTGAGCTGCACTTCATCCAATATTTATTTATCACTTGCACCTGTTTCTCATTTCACCCGGGTGGTACCAATGGGTATTTAAGATTGAGCTTCACTTAGTCTCATTGTGAAGTATTTTAAAGCCAAACCTGCGCGGCATTGTTTAGTCTTGTTTAGATGTATATCCATATTTGCATATCTAATCCAAACCCTTTAAAGCCAAGTGCTGTTATTTGTAAATCCGGCCGTGTATATTTTTATGGAATATCATTTCCTTTTGTTTTCCTGTTTGTTATAAATTTTATCTGTAGCCACAGTATGATCTGCATATAACTAATGGTGTTATTCAGAAACCTCTGCTCTTTGTTTTGTTTGCAACATCTGCGTCTCCTGCACTGCGGTTGGCATAATAAATATACGCAATTCCATCATTGAACCTGAGTCCAGTCCTCAACTTCCTGTCCGCTGTGCATCGGAACTGTGCACTTGACACATCCGTTACAAAGGCTGTCTTACCTAGATTTGTGTTTACTGTGTGCAAGCAAAGAAAAGGTCTCACTCTCAAATATTTCATTGGATCGCCTTGAGCTTTGATGACAGAGCTAAGTTTTGCTGAGCTTATAGAATGTCACAACATTTATTTCTGCCCAGAGTTGCATTCATTTTTTGCCAAGATCTTGCACTGATGATGGGAGAGTCGGGTTGCTGAGTAGTCTTTTCCAGTACATCCCAAAGATTGTCATTGGGATGAAGGTTTAGACTCCATGGTGGCTATTTGATGTGAAAAAAGATTTTTCATGCTCCCTGAACCACTCTTTCTCAATTTTATATCAATAAATCCCGGTATTGTCAACTTAGAATATGCCCAAGCCATCATGGAAGAAAAAATCCATTTGTAGAAAAAGCCGATAATTCCGTTTATTCAGGTAGTCAGCTGACTTCATTTTTTGGGCACCTTACATTGCTGAACTAAGTCTGGACCAACTGAAGCAACCTCAGATCGTAACACTTCCCCCACAGACTCGGACGGTAGGCTCTACGCATGATGCTTGCATCAATTGAAGCACTGAATACTAAAACCCCACAAGTCAAGTCAAGTCAAGTGTGACTTATGGGGTTTTAGTAATGGGTGCTTCAATTCATTCGCCTCTCTTATTATCCTAATGCGCCCATCACTCTGGAACAGGGTAAATCCGGACTCAGACTACATGACCATTTTCCATTGCTCCAAAGTCCAATCTTTATGTTCTGAAGCCTTTTTTCATGATTGGCCTCACAGATTTCAAATATAAAATCTTCAGCTTGATTTTAACTCTATTCAAAGAACTCTAATTGAGTTGAAGCTTGTCTTAAAGGCGCACTATGCAAGTTTGGGTGATATCACTTTTGTTGACATTCGAAGTCAAACAAATCAGAGGTAGCTCGCCCCTCCCTCTCATAGTTCCCTCGCTCCCATGCTGCCTTAACTGTCAACTCTTGTCGGTGATTGGCCGGAACCTGGTTTGTTATGTTATGGGGCCCCTAGAATTTGTTTGCAGCTTGTGATGCCTGTGCGGTTTCCAGAGCTCGGGTTTTTTTTTTTTTTTTTACACAGAGAATTCAGGGGCAGACAGCTAGCGGATCGTGGGGAGATGTCGGCGAATTAAGACAAAAATATAACCGCGCGGAAACCATGCAAATTTGCATAGTGCACCTTTAAATGATGGCAGAACCAAGTTCAGGGTATTTACCAAAGCTAGGAAAAATGGACCCCCCAGATTTTCATATTTGTACCCTGCAGGGTCGCTAAAATGAGCATGTCCCCCATTTGAAATACTTGGGCATTTGGCTGGATGACAAGCTGACTTTATGTGCATATTGAACATTTAACCAAAAAAAAATGAGTAAAATAGGTTTCTTATACAGGAATAGGGCTTGTTTAAATTTTGATAGTAAAAAGAAGATTACTCCCCATGCTTGATTATGGTGATGTGATTTATAGAAAAGCATCTTCTTCTGTCTAAAAACCTTTAGATTCTATTGATCATTCTGCTATTAGATTTATCAGTGGTCTTGACTTCTGCTCCCAGCATTATGTCTTACACAAATCAGTAGGGTGGGGGTCATTGATAGCTAGATGAGATTACGGCTGGTTTTTATTGGCTTACCGGCCCTGCCGACCAATAAGCTATTGTCGTGCTTTGGTGTAAGTCGTCCGGAACATTTTTTATCTTTTTTTTGGCCCAATGAATTTTCCTGTAAAATTGCCATAACATACTACTAGACAATATCTCTAGACGTTCTTTTTTTTTGCCAGATTTTTTATTGAGTCATTTTGGCTTTAAGGGTCTTTGAAATTTAGGCCCCAATGTTAAAGATGGGAGGAATTTTACAGAATTATTTCTCTAAAATTGCGTGATAAATTTTTTTCTAAATCGGGCAATCAATTTACCTTGGTACCGTCAATGTACAGGGCGTGCACCATGTTGAATTAATCAACAGAAGTAGGTCGAGTGGGAGCACTGTACTTTATGAATACGCAAGAGGCCAAATTGTTACAGATAGAGATTAAATTTGTATTATCGACATATAGGAACTCATATAGGACCTATATTTTAGCTATGTTAAAGTTAACCTCAGATGACTTTGAAAAGTCAAACTTGAGGTCAAGGAAACTATTATTAATGTTTGCCCTGGCAAAACATTGTTCAAGAGCACTTCAGGTACTGATCTTGAACTGTTCCTAAAACATTTACGAAAGTAAATTCTTGAACCTGAAATTCTTGAACAGTTTTTGAACAGTTCTTAACAAAAAATTCCAGAACAACTGTTATGACCCTGATGATCATGTGTTTATCCATGTAAAGAGCTGTTCTCCCTCCCCTCCCTTGGAGTGTCTGTGTGTGTCTTTTGGGTGAGTGCATGGGTGTGTCCTCTGGTTTCCCTCTAGTCCAAGTGGTGGTTCCGGATTGGCTGGACTGGACCTGATTGAGCAGCAGGCATTGGTGAAGCAGAGTGGGAAGACTCTTCCTGATTGGAGGAGCCCGGACCAAACAAGATTTAAACCACCAACTTACAGCTCCCCGGGCCCTCCCTTTCACTCTGCTTCTCCTGAAAAGGAGCCAGTATTTTGCAAATTTGTCAGTCCGTGATGTGCCTGTGAGAATTCTGTTTTTTGAAATTTTTGAATTTTTGGGTGTCTATCCTGCGCTTTCTGTTGTGGTTTAGGCACCTGTAAATATTGAGCACCCGTTTTGGTGGGAGTAGCCTCTTGTTTTTGCGGTTTTCTCTTGTTTAAGTTAGGAGTTTAGGTTAGCCCACTGTATTTTCATTTTTCATTTGATTTTTGTTTTGGGTATAGGTAATTCTTTCGGGCTCAGAGCGTGTTTTGTTAATTTTTTTTTAAAAGGTTACTCCACACTACAAAAAAACAATACAAAAAATAAACTGCCTTAAGTTACGGTTTGTTGTTCTGCTGGCCCTTCTTGGGAGTGGGAGAGCGGGAGGGTCACCTCAATGTTGTGCCTTTGTACACCCCAAGACCAGGGACATAACACAACAAAATTATTTACTTGTTCTTGAACAGTTCTTCACAAAAAATTCAAGAACATGAAAATTCTTTACCTCAATTCTTCAAAGGACATAAATGGAAAATGGAAATATTTGAATGAACGATAAAGAAAACATTCATTTGGTAATTCAATAATCTTAGAATTTAGAGTTACTGAATGAAATTGGGATACAGTTTGTATTGGACAATCTAAATTTCAAATATAATAGAAACAATAAGAGGCAAGACCATTCCCTAGTTTAGCCAACACAAAATGAATATACAAAGTTTGATATGAATATGTACATGCTATTTATACTACAACAAGCAATACATTCATACATTCATGTTATAGTAGTCACGGAAATTCAAATAAAATGCCATTTCATGTTTATTTATTTACTTGATTTGATTATGCAATTTTGACAAATATCTATATATCTCACTTATTCCCAACCGGGCCTGGAGATATTTTAATTTGATCATTATCATAAACACTGTTGTAGAGGCAAAAATGCAGAAAAGGTGCATAATTTCTGGAATTTATGAAACTGGTGATAACTTCAGTCACAAAGAGTGATCGATTTCAAGAGCTACCTGCAGGGCAATTTGAAAGAGAAGACTCACTTGCACGCGTGTTGTCATAGCAACTGTGCATGTGACAATCAAAACTATGAATGAACTCGGTAATCTTCCGACAAAAATTAGGATGTAAACATGTTCTGAAAGAGATTAAAATTATTCCTATGTCACATACCTCTCTTAAAACAGAAAGGAAATAGGACATGTAATTAAAGTAATTTAAAAATGAGCATATAATGTGTGTGAATCTTTGGAGATCGCATTCCATTCACATTCTATATTATGCATCAAAAAAGCACATTTTGACTTTTTAAAATATTTCAAGATGTAAATTTAAATTAATAAACCAAAACAAATCGAGTTTCTTGTAAAGATGATGTTGTTTGTTTATTATTTCTTCAGGTTATCCATACTTCCAATTTGGACTGCGCACCATTTAAACCAGTACCTTTTTGCACCAGATAAGTTTTCAGTTCATGAACTGTCCTTGAATTTAGTAACTGACTTAAAGAAGAGTTCATGAATAAATGAGTTCCCAATATAGCACCATGGCTTATGACGTCAAACATATAATAATGAAAAACTGGGACATCCTGTGAAGTGAACCTGTCCAGGCCTTAGCCTTTTCAAAACCGCCCATGTTCTCTTTTTGAAGAGCCCCCACACTCCAGCATACTCTGGTGAGTAGTCACCTAACACCCTCTAAGCCCACCACTTGGCTGTCCAAACCCGCTGGCACCAACAGATACGGCTCCTGCCACACTGTAACAACATACACAGAACCAATGCCGTTTTTGATGTGTTCAGTTGCAGGTCTTCCCAGTGCCGCCATTTTGTTGAATGCAACACCACCTTTGTGATCTATAAGCTGAAATGTGAGTGTGGCTCTTTCTATGTTGGCAGGACTAAACGAAAATTAAAGCACAGGTTAGCGAAACACAAATACGCCATCCGAACTCATAATCCCAATTATCCCATGGTGGCCCATTACAAAAAGGCTGGACACACAAACACTAAGAAGCTCAAGGTGATGGTGCTTGAAGTTATCCCTGTAAATCCACGTGGCAGTGACAGACTTTGACGCCTTCTCCAAAGTGAGACCTTTTGGATTAGCACTCTCAGGGCTACCTGCCCTAATGGACTTAATGAGGACATTGATTTTTCTCCGTTCCTCTAAACTCCCTCCCCTACCCCCTCCTCCCATTTTTCACTTTTTCCCCTCCCCTTCCTACACATATTTATACATCTCACAGATATGCACTTGATATTTTCTGCAGTGTTTTCTTATTTTTATATGGTTCATTTTTGGGGTGCGTAAGTCTCAGTGTAGTTTGCCATTATGCATTTTTTTGAAAACTTAGCTAAAGAGGTTGGCCAACCTTAGCTCATGAAGAATAGCATTTTAAAAATGTGGGAATATGTCTTGCAGTTGTATGTAATATGATGTCTTTCCTTTTTACATCTGTGTATTGTTGTTTTTGTGCTGCATTTTTTTGGGGGGCATGTAAAGTGTACCAATGCACACTTGGCACAATGTACCAAAGAGCTGCATGTCCTTTTTGTCTTTGGGGCACTTGTCATTGTACCACATCAGAGATGCCAAGGCTTATGCCAATGGAGTTGATGCAACTCTGTCTGCATGGCTCTGGCCCAGGGGTGTGCGCTGTTGTTGTGTTGGATGGTGTGATTTTGCCAGTACATTGTTTGGTGATGGATGATCGTTCGGTGTGGCCCATTGGCTGGTTGCACGGGATGGTGTTGCGTACTTTGTATAATGTGCAGGGTCGCTTCAGTGTTTGTGGTTTGCTTCTGTTGCTTGTCAGTTTTTATAAGATGCTGAGCAGATGACATCCCGGAAATATCGTCCCGGAAATGTGATTTTAGCTATATATTCCCATATATTCGCCGATATTCCCAGGATTTGGCTTAATTAACTGTGACTGATGTTCGCAAGATTTGGCTCGATTAACCGTGACCGATGTTTGTTCGTTGGCACTCTTAAAGAGACATCAGCTGCTGCACCGAGAAGGTTTTTAACTAGCATAATATTTCCAGCCATTCTCACTGATGAGTGATGTACTGGCTTTAAGCGACAGACAGCAAATGTGAAAATATCTGGTAATTAATGTGTAAATATTCTATGACATCGAAATGCCGTTTCATAAATCTGCCATGCGATCGACACATATTTTAATTTACTTCGTTTACCCTCCCACTCGGCGTTAGTTGCACTCTCACCACCATCACTCCATGCTATGGTTAGCTGAATACATCTAAGAAAACCATAACGATGTTGCAGTACTAGCTAGGTAGTTGCATCAGAAAATGTCAAAGTAAATTCAATATGAAACCAAAACAGAAAATCTGGCCCTGGAATATCGACGATAGCTAAAATCACATTTCTCAGATGATGTACCGGTCATCTGCTCGGCATCTGATGGGCTGATGGGTGGCAGACGCGGATTGTTGATACTGAGGCAACCCTGCATGTTTCGGGAAGTGCTCGGCACCATGTTGTGCGGCTGGCAAATGGGCCATATTGAACGATCTTTTGTCATGGAATAGTTGACTGGGACAATCACCCTATCCAGCACGGTGACAACGCATACCTCTGGGCGAAGGGCGACGTTTTGTCATTATCACGCGACCATTGTAACAGACGACAGTTAATTAGGGGGAATAAAACCTCATTCATTCAGTCTTTAAAAACAAAAATTCCACATGTCTATATTTTACAACATTTATTTAGTAATTATGTTTGGATCAAACAGCATGATGCATTATCCTTGAGTTCCCCTTTAATAGATGGGTGAGCCTGAAGGCTGGAGGCGTGACCTTACAGCTTCACTTCAACTACATTGCATCTACCGGCAGAGGTAGCACAATATAATACATACTCAGGTTCTGTTTGTTCTCCTCCTCTGTTTTTCTCTTTCATCTTTAAGAAGATTAAATGAGGTGGATTGCCCGGGCAGAAATTCCTTCTGCCTCCTCTTTGCTGGTTGTCAGCAGAAAGCATACCGACCTGAGATATCACACTGACACAGCCAGCATCAAAATCTCTCTAGAGGGGCTTAGCCTTGCTGGAACAAATGGCAATAATGCCAGTCATGACAATATCCTACACCATTTCACTTAGCCCCAGCAATACAAAAAAAAAAGAATATACATTGTATATACATACACAAAACAAACAAGTAATCATTAACACATTAAAATAAAGATAATGACTTTCTGCTCCAGCAGTGCTTGAACTCAAAAAATATTATGAGCAGAGAAATAATCTCTCTCATGATCTGTTTGCATTGTTGATAATCAAAAAAATTCTTTTTAATGTGCTGCCAGAGTTATATAAATGGAACATCAATGCTAAATAATTTATTGACCCATGTTAGTGTTTTATTATTTTAATTTGCTTGCTTGACTTGTAGTTTAAACCAAAGCCTGCTGAATAAAAATTCTGTTATATACTACCAACCAGCTCGTGATACAATAAACTACAAACTGTATTTAAAAAAAAAAAAAAAAAAAAGGAGTTTTCATGAATTGATGACTTATCAAGAAGTCTTCTTGATTACTTCAAGCATTTAATTCTTGAACTGTTCTCGAACAAAACATCAAGAATTTATTGTTCAAAAACATTGCAATTCTTAAACTAAAAGTTCAAGAACGATAGTCTCATTTACTTTTCAAGAATTCTTCATGAACAGTTCAAGAATAATTCAAGAACAAAATTCAAGAACATTTTAAGAATTCTTCAAGAACAGTTCATGAAATTTTCACGTGGGCGAAATCTATTACAGATAGAGCTTAGATTTGTATTGTGGGCATACAGGAAGTGTTGTGATTCTGGTTTTGCCTTGCTTTTGTTCTGACTTCTTTGATTATTGCCATGTCTGACCATTCTTTAGATATATGTATTGTGTATTAGTTGCTTTTTCATTCGAGTATTGTCTTAGTTTAGATTTTCCATGTTTTACTTATCGCCATAGTTTTATTCCGGTCCATGTTTTGATTTATCCATGCATTGCACTTTGTCTCCCCCTGTCTGGTCTTTGGTCTTGTCTTTGCTCACAGCCCTAGTAATGCGTGCCTCTCCTTCGGGTGATTTAATGGTTTCGGGTTTCAATCTTCCTTCCCGAACTCGTTTACTTCCTTCTCCTTGTTTTTTCTATATTACTAACACATACTAACAGTTTGTTGTTTTGTTAATTTACTAACCAAGACTAACATCGTATATAATACTAACTTACTAACGAGCACTCGGGATTGTATAGCTGCACTTACTAATTGAGTAGAAAGCTCTCTGCACTCGCCCTGTTCTAGTCTCCGCCTCTTGTCTCTCCCTAATCTTCGCTGCTGCTTTTCAGTGGAATCTCCACACCTTCTTATTCTTATGCTAGTTTTCTTACACGGCGAGTGGGTTGCCATGGGACACGGTCACAGGACTCATTGTGTCTGAATGTTCCTTGTGTTAGAACGGAGCTGAGTAAGACAGTTTTTATTTTAATGTCCCACACGCCTGGAATCAGTTGTAAGCTGAACTGAAACTGAATGAGCTGGTTCCTTTTGGACATTTTCAAACTTTGATCAAATAATTTCATCAAGAGAATTGTTGTTGTTTTAATTAATGTTTGCTCTATAATGATGGCAGTATTATTATAATTATTATTATTAGTATTTTTTTTATTCTCCAAATGTCCGCGTAAACTGTGTAATTATAATTTTTTGTAATGCAGGGCCCTGCTGCAAAGGAGACAAGGTCTCAGTCAGGCCCCCGGCTTAAATAAATCTTACATGTAAAAAATGAAAAAGGCTACACAGCTGTCTAATCCTAGTCCCATGAGTTTTTTTCGCATTCTGCATGTTGAAATGCTTTTTATTCCATTATTATATCCCCGAATGCCGAATGGCGTTCCAGGGGATATTACGTTTTTTGGTCCGGCCGCCGCTGCTGCCGCACTACATGTTAACGCAATAACTTCAGTAATATTTCAATTGCAAATTCCAAATTTTGCACATAAGTATCATAAAGAGGAAGAACTGATATGATTTTGGAAAACTTACGATGTCTCGATTGGCCACCAGGGGCCAAAAACTGATTTATATGTTAACGCGATAACTGCAGTAATATTACAATTAGAAATTCCAAGTTTTGTATATAAGTAAGTATCTTTAAGAGGAAGAACTGATTCGATTTTGGACAATTTGCAATTTCTAGATTTGCCACCAGGAGCCAAAAACTGAAAAAAATCACTGTTTTTATCATATCTCTGGAAATATTTGTCCGATTGACCTCAAATTCAGTGCAAATGAAAGGTCATGACCTGAGAATGTGTCCCACAATGACATTATACCTGTTTGTTTCAAAATTTTGACACAAGGTGGAGCTTTGTCACATAAAATTCACAATTTTTGCTATATATTTGGAACTATTTCTCCAATTGACATGAAACTATGTGCAACTGCAAGGTCATGACCTCACAACGTGTCACATGATGACATCATACCTGTATGGTTCAATATTTTGTCACCAGGTGGCGCTTTGTGATGGAAAATTACCATTTTGGCCATATCTTCAGAACCATTAGACCGACTGACCTGAAATTAAGTTCATATGAAAGTCTATTCAAGGTCTATTCAAGGATTGGGGAACTGGAGGATTGGGGGCGTTCAGGGATATATCCCCAGTCATCGCCTCCGACGGCATAAGCCTAGTTAAACAATGCCACAAGTTCTGCTGTTGATAATTCACAATTTGATTTCACTAAATGTTTCAGCAATCTCCAATAATGATCATTCAAGATTTTTTCACAACACATTTCTTCCTTAAAGATTGGCTGCAGGGTAGCAAAGATTTTCATAAAGCGCTACCAGTAGCAAGCTTAAGATAAGATATACACTTTATTGAACCTCATGGGGTTATTCGCCCCCTGCATTTTACCCATACTATAATTGGGAGCAGTGGGAAACCAGAGAGCAGCACCTGGGGACCAACTCCAGCTCCAAAGCCAGTTCCTTGGTCAGGGGTACTGATAGGAGCGTTCCTATAATGCATATGATGCATACAAATCAATAGATGAGATTGATTAGCAATTATTTCCCTACTTAGCGAGCTAGTATTTGTAGGCACCAAAAATGATTAGCTGAGCCAGCTAACTAGCAGTACAGTTGGATTAGCTAGCTAAAGAGCGAGCCAGCTAATTCACTGTCTTAGCAACCAAAATTTGGTGCATATGGATCAATAAAATAGAGTTAAAAGAAAAGGTATAGGGGAAAAAAACTTGACTAGCTGACTGGGCATCTGACAGGATGACTTGGTGCAAATTCGCTTGATTCTCTAACGTCAGCATTTTTCTGCCGAAAACTGAAAAAATTGCCCAATATTGGCCATGAAACACCTGAAGTTCTATCCTAAACATGAACATTTGAATATGAATTAAATTTTCTGCTAATTATGTGCTACATGATGTCTCACAAAGAAGTGTTTTTCAATTTCATTTTATTGATATGCATCAAGTACATTTCCCAAGTATACTAGAGGTACACTTGTAAGTGTACAACCTCAATACTTCTTGGGATTAAATTGGCTCAATTTAAGTTGAAAAAAGAATTATATTTCCAAGTATACTTTAAGTGTCTGAGTAGTATACTTTGTGAACACCACTACTAATTTACTTAATTCAGTATTTGTGATGGCGTAGGTGTTTTGACGCCAAGAGCAGTAGCTCGAAATAAAAGTAAAATCCAGCAGCGTGCTGAGAGGCTAAAGCAAATGGAAATAACGGAGCTCGCGCAACCTACGGACCTAACGCTGTCCATGGTAGCCAAAAGGCAAGCTCAACTAAATACAAAAGGGAAAACAACCCAGAATAAATCCCTTACTACCTAACACTATTACTTTAAAGCTGCTAAGATCCTGCCAATACTCTCACTTCTCACACTAATACTTTAATGCAGCTAAGATCCTGCCTATACTCTCACTTCTCAAAATACCATACCGGCTCAAGCGTCAAAAGCAGAATGACACTCCAGCAACACGAACGAGGAAAGGCAGGAGTTTAAATAGAGTCCGGGCAACGCCCCCAATCAATGCCAGCTGGCTAAGGAATCCGATGGTGAGCAAAACGATATCGTCCCGGACGAGAGTAACAAAAGGAGCCTACAAGGCACCCAAACCATGACAGTATTTTTACTCTCTCTGTTTTCATGAGAGTACACATTGAAGTACACTATCAGTAAACTTAAAAATATAATTAATGACACTTTCAGAGTTTTTTTGTTTGTTTTTTTTGTCTTCAACTTTGTCATGTCCATTGTACTGTTCAGTACACTTAATGGAAATACTAAGCCATTGCTAAACTAAATACTATTCACTCTGAGACAAACAAGAATAGACAACATTTTCATTAAAAATTTCTCCCACATATGCAATAGTAGCTTTTCTGTCCTTTTGGACCAGATGGCATAACCTTCTTTACCTTTGTGCACTGGTGTGCATTGGGTGGCCAACAACTAGAGGTGGACATTCCAGAGGGTCAGAAAGTAAAAGTCCGGCCATGTTTTACTTCCAGCAATTAGCTCAGCTTGCTGATTTCCTTTATTTGCTCAGCCTCTGGGCTGAACACCCCTTAAGGAAATACACTAGCTGGATTTGATACTGTATCTCCTAGCTGGACAGGTATAGCTTTTCACGCTTCACAACTATACTAATTGAAGATTACATGGAAATTTCCAACCATATTATCATAATCTAAAAGAATACTGAACTATGCTTTCATGAAAGAAGACAGAGACAAGTCTTAAATAAATAAAAGAACATGCAGGTCGTCCCATGGTGCAGTGGGTAAAGCTGTCAATTTCCAGCCAGAAGATCCAGGGATAAAATATTTCCATGAAGAATAATCTGTTTATGCAAGTATCTGAACGAATAGTACATCCTTGAATAATATTTCAGTCCTTGGCATATTTGAAGGACTAGTATGGAGAAGATGTCGTCATAAAACAAGTATCAATGATAATACTATAATTCTTTGTTTAATAAGTGCATCTCTAAGTTTATTTGTGGCATATTTTAAAGTATACTTTCATGCACTAAAACACTGAATTAAGTAAACTATTAGTGTACCTTAGGTTTAGTAATCGAACGCTTAAAGAATGGTCTACTTAAAAATATACCTTGATAAACTTAAAGTGGGCAAATTTAGCACTTAGACATATTGAAATAGCACACTTTGAAGCACACAATTAGTAAAGTTTACAAACAACATGTATTGGAAGTAGACTTCTTTTTTGTCAGGGCATGCAAAGTCAATTTCCATTCCTGAGCCACCTAATGTTACTTCATCCCTCAAGTACATGGCTTAAATTGGTTCTGGCTTGGTGCGACTTCTGACACAATTTAGACCATTCCAAATTGTAGCTTTTAGCACAAGCTATGTTTACATGGCGAATAAAAAATAAGAGGAGGACCTTACAAGTGGGTGTGTCATATGAAAGCTATGAAACGAATTGAATAAATGTAGCAATTTTTTGTAGATTTCAGCAAGTATTCACACTCTCAGCCAACGAAATTTTTTGCAGTGGTGATGAGTATCTAGGGTGATGTTAAAAATATGCCATGAGCTGGGCTATGGGAAAGGTCCCACCAGTAAATAAAGTAATGCATGTTGTTATGTGTGTTGGGTATGTTGGGTCAAAATTTTATGGCTGAACATTAATGTAATCGGGATTGCAGTGCTAATTTCCCTAAGCTCCTCCATGGTCAATTCCATTATGTGTTAGCATTGAGCTAACTCCATCACTTAGCCACTCAATGAGTCACACATCTTTGTGTTAATGGGACTGACTTGTTGTTGTTGTGCTGACAAGATTACATTCAAATGTTTTAGGGTCATAAGTTATTTCACAACAGCAATATTGTGAACTGCTTTCTCAATCCAATGCAATAAACAATAAATTATGTAAAAAATGTCATGTGAAATTTATCAGTAAAATACGGCAAGAAGCTGACTGATTTATTATGCAAATCAGATCTCATTCTGGGCCTAGTTTCCCAAAAGCAGAGATACAAAATTTTATTATTGGAACCATTGACTGTTTATGGTCAAGCTATGTTGGGAAATGTATTCCTATTCAAGAATCAAGAGGATCATGGTTTTTAGCCGACTATTTAGGAAACCTCGATTTTGGTGACCTGAGCAACGGCATTTCTGATCATTTTGAAACAGGATGTGATTCCTATTGGACGAGAGCGTGAATTAAAGATCCAGGGAGGAGCGAAGGGTGGATCTACGGGTGAATCTGACCGTGTATGACGAGGACCAGAGAATAGCCTTGGCCACAAAGCATATCTGGCTTAATCGTTTCCTCTTGTCTATTTGGGACCATATTTTACAAAAAATGAACATCATGATATATCGAAGGAGACTTGAAACTTGCGATAGCTATCATAAAATAATGTAGAAAATCATTATTGTTACTAGAAAAGCCCTCAGAGAGCGCTGACCTCCGCCAGGGGGCAGCAAAACCCAGAAGCACGGCGATCGGAACTCCGGCCCATTGGAAAGACTTGAAATCTTGAACTTTGGCGTATATCTCAGCAGTACTTTGACCTAGATATGCCAAAATTTTATCACCTGTTCCTTGACTTAATACCCACCTTCTCTGAAAATTTCATGAAAATCTGTCCATAACTTTTTGAGTTATGTTGTACACAAACAAACCAACAAACAAACGCCACCAAAAACATAACCTCCTTGGCGGAGGTAATAATGAATCATTTGGAAAGTAGGGTAATTTTCTCATATACTTTTATAGCATTGAACTTCTCGCTTTCACTTCACTTTATTTATTTATGTCCCTAAAGGGGGAATTGGGTCTGCAGCCGAAGACATTACAGAAAGAAGAAAATAAAACATAAAAGAACACATAAGGACACCTCCTAGTACTGCGAGTCTGAATCGACAGCTGTGGTCAGCCTTACAAGGAGACTCCACCGCATGAAGAGTAGAAGCAAGGACAATAAATAAGAATAAACACAACCCCAATTCCGAAATAGTTGGGACAAAGTGTAAATTGTGAATAAAATCAAAATGCAATGACTGTCAGATCACGAGCCAATGTGTCATTTATAATAGAACATATATAACATTTCAAATGTTGAAACTGAGACATTTTATATTTTTATATTTTTCATTTGTAATAATTTATATTATACTCACGCCCGTCGCAGATGTGAAAAAGCAATAGGTCCCAGAGGGAAATCAAGGATGCCCAGTTGAAGCCTCTTCTCGGCCGAGACGTAGGTTTGGGCCGGAAGGTTCACAGAAGGCGACCCGCACAGTTCTGCGACACCTAGTTTCCGAAGACACCTGTATAACCACACCTGCATCCAAGTCCTTCTACCCTGTCTTCTCCTGCATTGATGTGTGATATGGTGCAAAGAGCAGCAAGGGAAATGCCTACGACAATGGTAGGGACAATAGCTGTTCAAAGACGCCTTCACTCTGTCTAGACAAGTGGGAAACTAACCTGCTTTCACACAGAATAGGTAGTGTAGGACGAATCGAGGCAAAGACGCATTTTCTCAAGCAATAGCCTATGTATTCGGCACTCTATTCTATGCTCTATACTCTATGCTATTTCGCATGAAAGGCACAGACTTACCCCCAATTTCAACACCTTCTCATCCGGACTCGTCATATGTTGATGCAACCTGACCAAGCGTCAATGTACGTCGCAGAAGGAAGCTTTTGACGTCTTTGACGGTTAGGGTTAGGGTTCGGGTTAAGGGTTAGGGATTAGGGTTCGGGTAGGGGTAGGGTTCGTTTTAAACTGGCGTCAAATGAGGACGCTGAAAGCGACCTTTTGCATCTTATATCGACGCTTGGTCAGGTAGCGTCAATATATGACGCATCGGGATGAGACAAACTCCGTCTGCACCGCACAGTGCCGCGCTGCGCACTGCGGAGCAAATAGCTCCTATTCTAGTCAATATTTGCATTTCCACAGCGCACCGCAAAACATCTCTGGAGCATCCAAAAAGCGCCACTGCGCTCCGCTTCACCAGAGATATGTGCCTGGTCTATTTTTCAATTTCAAATATTGACTAGAATAGGAGTTATTTGCTCCGCTGCGCGCCCCAGACGGAGTAAGTGGAAATTGGGGGTAATGCTGAAATGCAAACAACTCCGATGCTTTGAAAAACGAAGGTCAGCAAGAGTTATAATGGGGTCTCCAGCCTGTGCCTGTTCACACATTTAAGGCTCATGATTCAAAAGAAACAAGAAAACTTTGATAAGTTGAAATCGTTAAAGTTATCACTTGACTGCAGCAGCATTTTAATTGCGACTCGAGGAGAGCGTTTCTCTGTAATTGAATAGATAGGGGGATTTAAAACTCAATTAACATTTTACGGCGGCCCCATTGAAACATGATTTTTTTTTGTCTAGTCTGAATAGTTTTTGGTTTTGAGTCCTGGAGAATTGAGAGCGTCCCTGTCCCTGACCAGCTAGTTCTCCGAGATTAACTTGTGTCCTCTGCTCTACATCGCTGTGATTATCAGCCATGACGCGACGTCGTCGCTCATGCAGGTGTTTTCCCAAAAAAAAACTTCACGCCTGACGCAAACATTTCTTGAGGTGAAATAATTGTGCCAGAATCCCTGAGAGATTAAGGTTTTGACGCGGTCGTGTCGTGAGGGAGAGGGACAGCCCACCTTGTTTTTCTTCCCCTTCTCTTAATCAGCCTCTCAGTGTCCCTGTCCTGCACTCGCTCCCGAGTCTCCTCCAGCGCGGTTATCCCTCTCACGCGCGCTTTCTTCATCCCTGACAGCAGCTTCGCATTCACTCGTCCCTCAGCGCCGCTTTCCTCCGCACACATGCCATCAGACCGGCAGCGAGATGCATGTGACCGACTGAAGGCTGCTGGTTAGTTAAAGGTTAAAAAGAAAAAAAAAAAACTCCTTCCTACCTAACCGAGGACAGAAAAGGGAGAATCACAATTGATCCTCGAGAACAGGTAATTAAATTTACGAAGCAGATGCGCTATATTTATTTTATTGAATTTTTTTTAAAGTGTTGGCACAAATTAATAATGAAGATCCCTGTAAAGTCACGAATGGCATCTCTTGTGTCGCGGCATCTCATGCTCTGCCGCCCACGCCTGCCGGGTGAAGTCCGGTAATTTAGAACATCGGGTAAAATGCGGCAAATAATGTTTCCCATCTTGGACTCTTTAAGCATGGGAGACCGGGGTTCGGTCACGGGGTTAGGTCCGTCACCCCAGTTTTCTTTTTCTTTTTTTTTTTCCATTTCAAACGCGCTGGCGGGAAAACGAAATAGTCCAAAATATGCGACATCCCAGCGACGTCATCTCCTTGAAAGAAGAAGGACTGGTAGTGTCATGTAAGTTTTTTCTGCCTAAATAACTGAATTTTGACCCAAATTGTAAACTTCAAGGCTCTGAAAGAAATGCGTCTAGTTTCTTTGAAGACAAAGATTTCCACGGCGTTTTTACTGTTTCATAAACTATTAACAACCCATATGATAAAGGCCTGCTGTAATCATGAGATGAGAGTTGCGGACTGAGTTCCAAAACGGCCACACGGGGCTACACTGGCTAATGAGGTTTGTTCGTCAGGATGCCGAAGAAAGTTGCCCCTCTTGAACACAACTTAGCTGTCAGGAAGCTTCAACCAGCCTCTCTTGCCCAAGCAACGGCCTTCAATGAACACTCAATTTGTGATTTCTTCACCAAGTAGGAACTTAGGTGAGCTGTATGACAAGCACAAATTTGAACCCAAAGACATATGGGTGACTAATGAAACAGGTGTTACAACGGTACAACAGCCTGGGTAGGTAGCCTTGTGAATAAACTGTAATACAAAAATGCTAGCCATGCACAAGATAATAATAATAATAATAATAATAATAATAATAATAATAAATGGCCTAATAACTACTCCTTCTACTACTACGACTAATAATAATAATTACAATTATTATTATAAGCTTCAGCTGATTGCCAACTATGACAATTTTACCCCACCCATCTGACGCAGTAACCCCAGGTATGGGGTTGCTTCGGCATGTTTGTGATATATTTATGTCACAATATTCAATATTCAGTATATGTTAAATGGAGATTGTATCAAAACAAATTTTGTTGGCAATATTCTGCACTACACATATACCGTAAAGGTATTTCTCAAAATTTTAGCAACAAAGAGTTATGGAGCCAAATACAAAATCATGACGAGGTAACTCCGGTCTCCCCTATTTGAAGCCTGTCACTGAATTTAGGCTAATTGAATTGGTGCTACAAATATTCTTCGCGTGAAATAATAATTCTTTGTCTTAGATGACTAACTTGGGCAGTGCAAAGATTTAAGAAATCACTGGTCTCTGACCATGCAAGGCAACCAATGTGGCATGTTGATTTACAAGCATTGTTAATAAGACTTCTGCAGCTATATAAAATAATGCCGATTGAACACCAAAAATGGCTTTGAGGTGTTGTATTTTATGAACCGTTTGACTTATAAACAAATATTTTCATAATACAGGTTTTTATTGGCTGTCTCATTTTCCGCGAATGCTTTAGGTAAAATGGGAAGAAAAAAATTATGCAAAAATGGGACTCTTTTTCTGAAGTGAAACCTGGATTTTTCTAGGCTACCAGGTGCCAAAAAATCACGAGCGACCATGCTATTGTGCATCATTCCATCGTAATACACACTTTTTTTAGTGTTGTTGTCACATAAAAACTTAATATGGTGCAATGAGTCCATGTCAGCCACAATAACCCCAAATTTGCTACCACTGCAACAAACATGCGAGCATGTGTCTGTGCATAGCACACATAAATACACACAATGAAAGCGTTTGTACATGTATGCACCCTTGCATGTCTCTCTCCCTCTCTTTCATGATCGCACAACCAGGCACATCCAGGTAGGGAAGGGAGGAAAAGTTTGAAAGGGAATGTACAGGACTGTGCGAACGTTTTAGGCACATTTAACACGATTGCGTGAGGCAAAGATGCTTCCAAAAATCATAAAGTTAAAGCTTTCTAAATATTGAAAAACGTGCCATAAAGTGCTGCGAGCTGTTAAAAACAAACTTAAATCATTATTTGGTCTGATTACCCTTTGCCTAAAAATTTGGGATGCTGGTATGCAGTTTTTTTAAGATTTCTTTTTGGGAATTTTTCCTTCATTTGACAGCCACGCAGTGTAGAGAGACAGGAAGTCCGGGGAGAAGAATGGGGGAAGACATGCAGCGAATGACCCGAGCCGGAATCGAACCCAGGTCGCCGCGGGAAGGACGCAGCCTCCACGGTACGTGCGCTCAGACCGATGAGTCACCGGGGCAGGCCAGTTTTGAAGTCTTATAAGATTGCTGACTGTTCGGTTTTTCTGAGCATACTGGAGAATATGCCACATTTCGCCTGCAGGCTCACAATCTCCCTTGAGTTCGTCTCCCCAGGTATTCCCAGGCAGCCTTGATGATGTCGACATCAGAGCTCTGTCATGGCGTACAATTAGTATTGTGTATTTAGTGAAATACGAAGTTATTTAGAATTTTTTAAAATAAACATGCAGTGCTACAAATATGCTTTTTAACTACAGCATCACTAAGATGGAAAGGAAAAGTAAACATCGAACATCAAATATGAATAAAAGTAATTTAGGGTGCTTAAGACTTTTGCACCGTACTGTGAAAATGTCCCATTTTACTATACTAGCTGGGTGAGGTAAGGATTCTTTAAAAACTGTGGACTTTCAAACACAAAGTATTTTACTTGGTAACATATTTTCTTTTCAGAAATATTGCAGAGATCCATAGCATGTAAAAATAACAGTTGAGGTAGTCATCAGAATTTTAGATGTTTTCCTGGCAATCTGCCAAAAAGTGTTTCGAAGTGCCTGACTTTACTTTACAATATGACAACGAATGTGTAGGGTTGTGGTAACCAAGTGTTTTCATTATACAAACTAACCAAACGGCTTTAATGTACTAACTCTCATTGATTTGCTATCCAAACCTACCTGGCCCTTTGTGAAAGAGTAACTGCCCCCTAAACCTAATAACTGTGCCGCCCTCTACGACAACACTGTAATCAAGCCTTTGCGATAACTGGCAGTGATTCTTCCACATCGCTGTAGAGGAATTTTGGCCCACTCTTCTTTGCAAAATTGTTTTAATCGGGTCACCTTGGGGGATTTTCGAGCACGAAAAGCCTGTTTAAGGTCATGGCACAGCATCTCAATCGGATTTAAGTCTGGACTTTGACTTGACCACTCCAAAACCTTCATTCTGGATTTCTTTTTTTTTTTTTGTCATTCAGAGGTGGACTTGCTGGTCTGTTTCGGATAAGTGTCCTGCTGCCTAACCCAAGTGCACTTGAGCATTAGGTCACAAGCTGATGGTCGGACATTCTCCCTCAGGTTGTCTGGTAGAGAGCAGAATTCCCAGCAAGTCATTCAGGTCCTGAAGCAGCAAAGCTGCCTCAGACCATCAGTCTCCCACCACCATGTTTGACTTTTGGTATGATGATCTTTTTATGAAATGCTGTGTTAGTTTTATGCCAGATGTAACGGGACACGCACCTTCCAAAAAGTTCCACTTTTTCTCTTCAGTCCACAGAATATTTTCCCACACGTCTTGGGGATCATCAATGTTGTTTTAGCTCAGACTCTTTCTTATTGTTGAATCATGAACATTGACAAAAACGGAGGCAAGTGAGGCCTGCAGTTCTTCAAATGTTGTCCTTGGTTCTTTTGTGACCTCCTGGTTGAGTCGTCGATGCGCTCTTGGAGTAATTTTGTCTGGCTGGCCACTCCTGGGAAGGTTCAGCACTGTTCCAAGTTTTCTCTATTTGTGGATAGTGGCTCTCACCGTGGTTTGCTGGAGGACCAACGCCTTAGAAATGGGTTTCCAACCCTTTCCCGGCTGACAGAAGTCAATTTCTTTGTTCATCTATTCTTTAATTTTTTTAGATCACAGCATGATGTGTTGCTTTTTGAGATCTTTTAGCCGACTTTAGTGTGTAAGACAGGTTCCATATAAGGGATTTCTTAATTCAACAGGTCTGGCAGTAATCACGCCTGGGTGTGGCTAATGAAATTGAACTAAAAAATGTGGCTAATCACAGTTAATTCATGATTTAACAATTGAAAATTACTTGCAATTACTTTTCACACAGGGCCTGGTAGGTTTGGATAGCTTTTTCCCCTTAATAAATGAAATCATTATTTAAAAACTGCATTTTGTATTTACTCGGGATATCTCTTTCTTATATTTAAATTTCTTTGATGATCTGAAACATTTCAGTGTGGAAAAATATGCAAAAAAGTAAGAAATCAGGAAGGGGGCAAATACTTTTTCACGGCACTGCACTTGATAGATATACATAAAATGTACTAGCAAAACACCTCTTTTTGAGACATGGCACAGCACAAAGTTTCCAGAAAATTAAATTATTATTGAAATGCTCCCGTTTAGCATAGATCTTTCGGTGTTTTCTATCTCCAATATTCGGCAAATTTTTTCAGTTTTATGCAGAAAAATGCTGACCTTAGGGAATGAAGCAAATTTGAACCATCATCCTGTCGGATGCCCTGTCAGTTTGTCAAGTTTTTTTCCTGATACCTCTTTTTTGACTCTCTGTTGTATTGATCCATATGCACTAAACATAGCTTGCTAAGACAGTGAACTAGCCGGCTCACTCTTTAGCTGGCTAATCCAACTGGCCTGCTAGTTGGGTGGCTCAGCTAATCATTTTTGGTGCATATAAATGCTGGCTTTCTAAATAGGGAAATAATTGCCATTCAATCTTTATTCATTTGTATGCATCACATGTAGGCTAGATAATAGCAGTGCATTATGAAAATCTTTGCTTGGCTACAGCCAATATTCAAAGAAGAAATGTAGTGTGAAACAAATGAATGATTGTGATTGGAGATCGCTGAAACACTTGGCGGGCAATTGCGGGGGCAATTACTTTTTCACATATGGCCAAGTAGGTTTGAATAGCTTTTTTCCCCCATAATGGGCTCTAATTGCTAGGCGCAGCGCAGTGTGGCGTAGCGTGGCGCAGCCCACGCAGTGGTAATTTCGTCCGGGGCAGCCCACGCAGTAGTAATTTTGTGCAGTGCAACACTGTGTGCAGCCACTTTGGCAATGTGGTAGACGGACTTGCGCCGAGATGGGTGTGGCAGTGTAGTAGGGGAAGGTGTCACATATTCATCAAGACGCAGTGACAGTTTCGTAGAAAAAGTCTCCACTGAAGTTCCCCAGAAAGCTTGCCTGCTCCAATCTGGTTTACTTTCTGTGTAGTGGTAATTTGGCTGACCGGTGCCCACACGTCACCGACACCTCACAGGCAGGTTTCCAGAATGTCAGGCACATTTCAATGCAATAAATAATTAGAGCAAGCACTATTTGCAACTATCTGAATCAAGACATAAATTATAGTATCTATATCGATTGCCCTGATGTCAGATTAAAGGCGGCTGGCACGCGTAATGGAAACTCTACCTGCCTTAATCAACGCTGCTGAATCTGTGATGCAAACTAACAACTTCACATCTTTCTCAGCCAACCACAAACAGCCTATATGCTTGCGTTCTATGCTCAGTAACGGCGCTTGCACACTGGACACGAAGCAAATTTTTCGCATGACTGATTACAGTCAAAGTCATTGCAAAGGAGCTGCCGGATAGCTCACTCGGTTAAGGCAAAGCGCAACAGTGCGGAAGTGACTCTCACGTCGCGGGTTCGAGCCCCGGCGTACCCACTGGCAGGGGTCGGCAGCTTTTTCAGAGTAGCGCACAATTGGCCATCGCGCTACAGGGTTCCAAATTGGGAAGGGACTGCCGGATTTGGGGATAAAATAGTAGCTTTGTTCGTTGCTCCAGCGCCTCCTGCTGGCCAGACGGGCGCTCGTCAAGAAGACTCTGGGTTCGTTCATGTCCGGGTATCCTCCGCCCTCGTTCTGAACTTACGAGGATTAAACCAATGAGTGTATAAGAATCAGTGGCTGACGGGCACGTGCTTCGGAGGAGTCGTGAGCTGTCTTCACTATCCTGAGTTGTACGAGCAAGCTTTGTACATAGTTCACCAATTGGGCATTCCAGATTCGGGTGGGATTGGAGATGCCAAATTTATTTAAAAAAAAAAAAAAAAAGTCAATGCAAAGACGCGAATACACGCGTCTGTTTATTCGTCTGTTTTCTTCCGTTGAAGATAGACAACAGTCTTTATTCTGTCTCACTTTTGAAAATTAGTCAGATGGATCAAACAGATTCACGCTTTATTTCCACAGCAGAGATAAAATAGTGCTTATAGTCAGCAGCCAGCAAAAGCAAAAGTATTGCTATGAGAACAGATTCATCATGAAATAAAGAATAAAAATATATCATCTACTAACAGAACTTCCAAAAAAGATGGCCCGCAAATAAATAAATCGCAGTGTTATGAGATTTATTTATTTAATGAGATGTCTGATTCATTCCATGCGAAGAAGATGTGTTACTTGCATAGAAGCCAGAGGGGGCGACACACGCATTACTGATTTATGAATTGTCATTTACGCTTGTCCATGTTTCCCATGTCATGACGTCATACCTATAACTGATATGGCTTATTAAACCTGTGAACTTGTAACAGGAGTTTGTTAGCTATTGTGGCCACAAATTATTATTAGATTTAGGGATGTACCTTATTTACGATTCAATTTTATGTAGCATCACAGGAAGTTTTGTTGCTGAGTATATATTTTGAAAAAAATAATGAGAATTGAAAAATGGCTGGGAGTTCAAACCCTACATGGTCACACTTTAGATGAAGTATTGCTCATAAAGGCTTTATGCAGCATGAATAATGCCTTCATGAATGAGACATAATGTCTTCATAAATGATGCTGAAGCAAATGTCATGCTTTGTAACAGGTGAAATAATTAATCCTTATTCAGCATGCAATGCCAGATGTGACAATGACAATGTCACTTAGCTGACAATGTCACCCTTAATAACATTTAGCCACTAGCTAAGTGACATTAACAGTTAAATCACATTTGGCATCAGATCCTGAATAAGGATGTCTTATTTCACCCGTTACAAAGCATGACATTTGCTTATATACGATTTATAAAGACATTATGTCTCATTTATGAAGGCATTATGCATGCTGTATAAAACCTTTATGAGCAATACTTAATCTAAAGTGTGACCCAATACATTTCTGGAATCATCGACTCCTTGACCACAAGTGTACTACATTTGACTGTGATTTTTTAAAAATTATCTGTTGTTTATGAGCCAAATAAGCTTTTTATGTGGCTCCCCAAGCTGTCAGACTCTGTAAAATTATGCACTGCCAAATCATAAAATTATCATATGTTTAACACAAATCAACTTTTGACTCATTAAGTTCAATATGAATTAAAGATTTTCTTGCTAAATTCAGCACAAGTTCATCAAAATTGGCACGGATGGAAATCTATAATGTCCATAGACCTCTCCAAACCAAAAACATGCCTTTTCTCCATGATTAAGAGTTTTGTCCATTTTTTCAATAAAACCACATCAGCAAGCACACATACTCATTAAAGGACCTGCTCATTTTACGGTCAGAATGTTCAGCCTGCGACGGAAAGCTTGCCATTTAAAATTGTGACCTTCCAAGCAAAATGCAATATTTTATAAATGCTTTTCATACCCTACAAGGAGCGAATATAACTCACTAACACAGTAATATCAGAAATATACCTAATTTTAACAAAACAGACATTCCACTATCAGGATAAAGCAGGCAAGATACTGCGCTAGATTGAACTAAATCAGCGCAACAAACGTAGCAGTGGGTAGACAATGCTGGCCTTTGGACACAGTTCTATACTGATCCACTAGATATAGAAGGTGTAATGTGAATAGAAGCCACTAGATAGCAGTTTTTAACCTTTCTTTTGTTAAGCCCAGACTGGAGCTAGGTTTGGACATGTCCTGGGAATGTCTGAGACGGAAAGTCCCAGAGAATAAAAAAAAGTCTAAAAGGTGGGAGGGGTCTGCAAAAGAGTATATAAGGAGGAAAATTGAGACAGTAGAGTAGATAGTAGATCAGTTAAAAGCGTTTGTTTAATTAAACCTGTTTAAGTTCTAAAATTTTGTCTGTCATCCCTTGCTGTCATATATATTATAACAAATTGGGGTACATGTTGTACTCACAGTACATGTTGGATCCATTATTCCATTAATGAAGTGCAGCTCCCCAGGACCAGAAGCACTCATGCAGCCCCAGACCATGATGCTGTCAGCACCATGTTTGACTGTAGGCAGTACACACTTGTTTTGATACCTCTCACCAGGGCGCCGCCACACATGCTGGACACCATCTGAGCGGAACAAGTTTATCTTGGTCTCGTCAGACCGCAGAACATGGTTCTAGTAGATCATGTTCTTGGACTGGTTGTCTTCGACAAACTGTTTTTGGGCTTTCTTGTGGGCTAGCTTCAGAAGAGGCTTCCATCTTGGCTGACGGCCATGCAGACCAACTTTGCGCAGAGCATGGCATATGGTCTGAGCACTGACAGGCTGTTATCCCACTGCTACAACCTTGTTAGCAATGCTGCCAGCACTCCTGCGTCTGTTTTCTGAAGCCAACTTGTGCACCTGGCACAGAGCACGAGGACTCAACCTCTTCGGTCGACCCTGACGAGGCCTTTTCATTACTTAGTTGACCATTATCAATTGGGGTGTGTACTGACTTTTGTTGCCATCCATTTTGGAAATAGTGACTGTTTGTTCAGGTATTTGGACAGTGCAGTAAATCTACACTGCTACACATATTGTACCATGACTACTCTAGAATATATAGAAGTTTCACTTCTGTAGCATTGTCCCTTGACAAGACATAATAAATTAATTGTCAAAATGTGAGGGGTGTACTGGTACATGGAGTAAATAATGATGGAATCACAGACATTTATAATTGTGCCAGTGTGCAGATGCTAATGAGTATCTTGGTCAGTGTGGGTTTCTGTAACAAAACCTTGGTGCCAAACTGTTTGTGCGGTGCTTCTTTAGGTCCTGCTGAAATGCCTGATGAACCGAGGAACCTTAAAGACCTCCATTGTGACCTTGGAATCTCACCACAGTGAGAAAGGGTCACCAGTACAGCTTCTAGGTGCGTAAACAAACTCCATAAATAGAGCTGAGAGTTAAATGGCCATTGCACATGCCCGCTGGATACATGCTGTTTAAATATGTTTACTGCAGACCGAGTTATCTTCATACACTGCACTCTCTGACAAGGGCATCCAGCACAGTTCAGAGAGACACTCAGGATTTCTTCTTTTTTTTTTCCCGTACCATCACTTTCCAACCAATTTAGTAAAATCCGGCCCACAGTTTTTCCATAGAATACGAGAATCAGGCAAAGAAACAAAAAAATAAAATCACACTAAGGTGTGACACTTTCGAAAACATTCCCAATGTTAACTAAATCTTTGAAGTGATCCAGAATCCAGGATTTGATCCGGATCTTCACCAATATCTAATCACCTCTTCCGAGGTAAGATATCTTTGTACTGTCAAAATTTCAGGACGATATGACAAAAACTGTGTTCTGCAGAGCGTAAACAAACAGCCCGACAGCCAAACAGACGGACAAATATGACGACCAAGATACTTTTGACATTTTCACACATTCACGTTCTCATTCACACACATATTTGATTTGATTTCTAATTATCAATCCAAGGGCAAACTTTACAGTAGCAGTAATTGCAGTGTTAATGGAGCGCCTACATCATAAAACTATTTTTAATTCAGGGCCGAGCTGAAAATGAGTGTGGAAAAAATAAACTATTAGTGCTGAAAAATGTTTACCTTTATCTGGATTTAGGGGCTACACTTACAACTGAAAATTCAGCAGAACCAGAAATGATGGAGCTCAGAACCTTCAAGCTTACCCTCTCCACCTTCTCAAACATCTCCAACTTCACTGCAGGCAATGAGACAGATGCCCTACTGTCCGAGGGGCCTTACCAGGCAGTGGAGGTGATGATTATTGTCCTGGTCACAGGGTCCCTCAGTCTCTTCACAATTATTGGGAACATACTGGTCATGCTTTCAATCTATATGAACAGGAGCCTCCAGACCATAAACAACTACTTCCTCTTCAGCTTGGCCTGTTCGGACCTGATCACTGGGGTCAGCACAATGAACCTGTACACAGTCTATATTACGGTTGGCTATTGGCCGTTGGGGCCAATAGTTTGTGATCTTTGGCTTTTCCTGGACTATGTGGTCTGTGTTGCTTCTGTTATGAACCTCCTAATCATTAGCTTTGACCGTTACTTCTGCATCACCAAGCCACTCAGCTACCCAGCAAGAAGGACCACCAGGATGGCCGGCATGATGATTGCGGCAGCCTGGGTCATTTCGTTCACTGTGTGGGCCCCAGCCATCCTGTTCTGGCAGTTTATCGTTAATAAGAGCACTGTGCCACAGGGCGAGTGCTACATTCAGTTCCTCACCAATGTAACCTTCACTTGTATCACCTCCATTGCTTCCTTCTACCTGCCTGTTGTCATCATGATCTTACTGTACTGGCAGATCTACAGGGCCAGCAAGAGCCGTGTGAAGACAAGTGCGCACAAGCTAAAACAGGATAACCAGTCCGGCAACAAAGCAGGAAACCACATTACCATGTCCAGCTGTGATGACAGTGTGAAAACCCATTGCGCTGAGAGGAGCCAGAATGGCGAAACAGGAGTCGGGGAAGAGGAGTCAAGTGCACCAGTACATCCTGAGAGAAATGAAATAGCGGAGACCCCTGCAGGTTATGAGAGAAAGCCCACAGCCCACAGCCCAAATGCTACAATTCCAAAGCAGCAGCCCAGTAAGAGGGCAGTGTTATCACGTGAGAAAAAGGTCACACGCATGATAATGGTAATTCTTGTTGCTTTAGTGGTCACATGGATGCCGTATCATGTCATGGCACTTGTCAACTCCTTCTGTTCAGCCTGCGTTCCCTCCAGCATGTGGACCTTTGGCTACTGGCTCTGCTACATCAACAGCACCATTAATCCAGCCTGCTATGCTCTCTGCAACGTCACCTTCAAGAAAACCTTCAAAAAACTCCTACTCTGCCAGTTCAAGAACATTCGCTTGGGCAGATAGAGATGCGATTGTTTTTGTTTCTACTGGGGCTACTTTCTGTCATTTCTTAACAGGGGAAATATATTTTCTCGCATCACTTAAGACAATAGCAGGTATACGCTCAAGAAGTAGAACTGCAGAAACATGAAATATAGTTGTAATGTCAAATTGCGCGCATTCTTATCCTTGTAAACTTGATCCGAATTCAAGAACATTTACGGCGGAACTGACTCAGTAAATGTCTGCACCCATTCATGAGATAACAAAGTGCATCGGTTGATTGCAATTAATATTTTCACCTAATTAAAAAAAATGAAAAGAAAAAATTACGGAGTGTATACTGCCACAATACTTTGGCTGGATGACGAACAAAAGGCTATTGTCAAAGTACCAACAACATGCCTCAATACAAGCAAACTAGATTTATTCAGTATAAAACTGCATCAAAATGAAGCTACGTCACATTTTAGCAGAAAATGGTTAGTGCGCTGCTATAATCATGCATTAAGAGCCATATTCTGAGGGAGTGGCACTGGTAGTGGAGTTAATATCTCAGAATTGCATGAAATTTGGCAGAATGGTGCCCATACACGTGTAACAGAAAATCCCGGAGTTTGAGCTCACAATTTTTATCTTTTTTATATGGCTACAGCGTCACCAAGAAGAGGACAAGTCAGGTACCAAATTGAGCATTTTTGAGGAAAAATACCCATTTTTGAAGGAATATTGTGGATAACTGCTTCCGTGTGCCAAAGAAGTTATGATTGTATCTGATACTCGGAAACCCAAATTTTTAAAATGTGAAAGTGCCACCTGGTGATCATGTTGGTTATAATAATAACAACAAGTCGACATGGTCTACAACATCCCCCGCCAATCGTGCGCTTCTCATTTTCGAACTCAATCAAGGCCTTTATGGTCTGAAGCTACACACCAAATTTGGTTACTGTATCTGTAGTAGTTTCTGAGTAAAGCTGTCCCCTTTATCTCGGACGGACGCACGGACGCACGGACGGACGGAGGTCAAACCTATATCCCCCTCCCACTTCGTGTTGGCGGGGGATAATAATAATAATAATAATAATAATAATAATACATTTTATTTAAAGCGCCTTTCAAGATACCCAAGGACACTGTACAATAAAGTGGGAGGGAAAACGAGCAATAAAAAAGAGGCTAAACAATAATGACAAAACGACAAAGACAATACAAGGCATGACAGTAACACAGTAAGGTAATGAATAACAATAAAAACCCCAAATAAAAGAATTATGTCTGAAAAGCAAGAGTGAAAAGACGAGTTTTGAGCCTTGTTTTAAAGGTAGAGAGAGAAGTGCACTGTCGTAGTGAGAGTGGGACAGAGTTCCAGAGTTTGACAAGAAATCTGTGCACAACAGATTGTTGTAAAAAAATATTTTTACAAAGTTAGGTTTATTTTAATTTTTACACCAGACCAGCGCCAAATTTATCTTACCTGTTTTGTTTTCAGACATTAAATGTGAGAAATTGAGGTATTTAGTCTGGCACTTTTTTGGTTTTTCACGATATTTGCTCCCAAAGTTGGGTGCGGGCTAAATTTTTCTTGTTTGCACAGTGGATTAACATTAATAACCAGACACCTGTGGGGATTGGTAGACCATTAATTTGAACCTTCCTTTGATTTTCCTTTGATCTTTGATTTTTACAGTATTTAAGATTATTTTCCAACCACAACAGATAAAATGGAAACTTGCATTATATCAGCATTGCTCAGTGAATCAACAATAAAATGGTTCCAAAGTATTGTCTCAAAAACACAGACACAGAGATGTCATATACTTGACCCCAAAAGAAATGCAAGGGTGAGGCATGTACTGTATTTGTGGCAAATTGAAAAATTGATTGACTTTTATTGCAGTTCCAGTGAGGCATGAGAGGAAATAAAGAAAGTGCGTGGTATTGTAATCCTGACATGCGCCATGTGAACGCGCCAAGCACTTCAGTAATAACAAACATTGAGCTGTTTGTGTTGTGTACAGTGACACTTAACTTGTTCTTTTGGGTGTGGTCAATAGCCTACATAAAGCCAACAGAAAAAACGAAAAATGCAACTGCATCAAGAAAATGGAGCGGCTTGTGACACAGGAGAGAGAAAAAGAGTCTTTGGCGTGTTACGGGCAGGTCTCAGCTGCCGAGAGGCGGTGCGTCATTTGCCCTGTCACCATTCAACAATCAGTCGGCTGTCTACTCGAGAAGGGAACACAGGCACTGTCACTGACCGACCCCGCTTAGGGCAGCCACGAGTGACTATGGTAGCTCAAGAGCGCCACATCTGGTTACAGCCTGTACGTGAGAGATTCTGGACAATAACCCAAACTGATCATGAGACGAGGGGTCATTCCCCCAGGATAATCCCACTGGAGTAATAAATCCAGTCAGATGAAGTGAAGCAGGAAAAAGAAATGCGTAATGAAAAATAACATCTTTATTTTAGACATGAATTTTTTTTTCTTCCTCCTCTCTCGTACCTGCCAATTACCATTTTGAGGAAGTGGAAAATAAAATTTTAGTTTTATTTTTATTTCGCCCTCCTCTCTTGTCTCTTGGAGGACCAAGGAATCAAAAAAGTCTGGCCTAAAAAGGATTCACCAGTTGGGGAAACGTTTAAAGGGAGATTATCATGGTTCAGCAAGTCACACTCAATAGCTGCTTACATATACAAAATCAATCATGTGTAGGAATTTTTTTATGTGGGGTCATCCTTACGGATTGTTAAAATGTTTTTTTTTTTTTTTTTAAATATAAGCTTATGGAAGGCACAATCACACTTCTAGTGGATATTTTTGAGGAAATGCCACTCACTTTGGCTGTCATTTTCATCTGTATTGCATTCATGCATTATGCATTGTTATGGATGAATATAGAGCATCTAAAATTGAGTGAATATGATTCATGTGGTGAAATAACAAAGTGCTTCACTGTTAGAAACATTGTAGTCGTGAATCATGAAGATTGTTCAAGTTTGCTTCAGTCGCTCAAATTGTTAATAATTGCTCATTATTAAATCCACTTTTGTTGGGCATTAATTTTTTTGGCTTGTGAATGAGGGCATGACAGAAAGATTGTGATAATCACTGCTGTAGGCCTACTTGTGCCGTGTTACAAAGATAATGCTGGCAAGGTGATTGGTGTCACACCCTGGGACCCAGAGATGTTATATGAGCGTCAGGGAAAGGAGTGGAGAAGGTGAACCCAAGTGCAGGGACCCGGTTTTACTAAATAATAAATAAAAATAAAAGTAAATACAAACTTCAAGGATGACAGGAAGGGAGTGCACCTTAGGGGGAACAGACTATGGCTACCTACCCGTGTGGAGAGAAACTAAGCTTTAAATATAAAGGGGGCTCTAATTATCTAAAAGGAAACTGGTGAAAATCATTGACTGATGAGAACTGAGGATAATGGGACAATTGAGCAAGGGCAGCTAGCCAGGAAAAGCAATGCCAAAGGGGAGTGGCATTACAATCGGATTTCCGCTTTAACACATAATTATTTATTGATGAAGGATTACATTGCGAAAAAAAGCCTCTATGTAGCTAATATTCGCCATTCGTCTCTTAAAATTCTGCTCACAATGACCCTCGATCATTGTACGTGAAAAGGACAGGAATTCAGATTTAAAAGGTGGTACCCACGATTTTCTCATCATTGCAAAGTGAATCAACAATAAAACGGTTCCGAAATATGGTCTCTGTCAGGCGAGGGACCTGAGACAAGATAAGTAAGACTCCGTTATATTCAAAAACTCTATAGACGTGTAATATCGTCAAAATAAATCGTTAAAATCCCCAGCAATCAGTTTTCCGAATAGACGCAAAAACAATCAGAAAATTATGATCAAAAACCATTTGGTCCTGGAGGCTGGTGAATTCAAATACACTAAAGGGGATTAAAATTATGCAATAAGAGGGATCTCACGGTCCTTTGATCTTATGAAATTGAAAAAATTAGGTAATCCCCGCGTTTAGAGCCCACTGCGTTGAATCGCTCCAGATGCAGCGGCGTGGCCACCTCCCCGACCTAGTGCGTTCGGTGCCCTGATGTAGCTGCAGTCCCGCTGACACAGACCAACAAGAGGAGCGCGCTGCATGCTCCTCCCACAGCTTCAGTCCGAATCTAAATATTATTTTTCCTTGAAACTAAAAAAATATATATTTAAGTCGAAAGGATCTATTTGTTTCGGATACAGTATTAATCAGCGCCCGCAGAAGGTCGAAATATGGCACGAGAGTGAATTCAGCGGGGAGTCACGGATAACCGATCTAATTCTCTTCGCGGCAGAGAAGTGCGCAGGAAAGTTCGCGGAAGGCGAGCGACGCAGTTCTGCACCACAAACCCTCCGCAGACACCTTTATAGCCTCACCTGCATTCATGCCCCTTTACCCGGTCTCCACCAGCGCCTATGAGCGATTTGGTGAATCGAGCAGCAAGGGAGATAACAGGTAGGCAACGAGAGCGGCAGGAACAATGGTTGTTTAAAGGCACCCTCACTCTGTCTATACCAGTGGGAAACTAACGGGCTTTCGCCCAAAAAAGGTACTGTGAGACTGGTCTCGGTAAAACAGCATTCAGTCAACCAATATGCATTCGGAGCTCATGCGCAATTACGCGTAAAAGACACAGACATAGAGAGCAGAGACCTGCAGCCCATATTGTGATTCTCAGAAATATTGCCCTTCTACAAAGTCCGCCTAATTGTCAAAATCAGCCTACAGAATGGTACACTGGAGACAGCATTGCGAGAAACACTGATATTGTGTAAGGAGCCGAAATGTATATCTTAGAACAATAAAGTGTTATGCTGAAGCAATAAAATGGAAAAACTCCTGTGCTTTATTTCGCCATCTAAAACGCAATAGGCCAATAGGTGCTGAAGGCTCCCACACTGCGCAGAATTAGTTTTTGGAAACTCCCGAGATCCTGCTTGTAGCAGCACTTAATTCAATGGACTTGATTTTCACTAAAGCCATTCTTTTGCACTCCTCGTGAATGATGCCGTTCATATGAAATGCAGGAGTGATCCAAACCCAATACCTCATTATAAGAATGAAAGAAAGTCAATTAAAGTAGGCTACTCCATCCGGTGCCTGATCAGGCAGTTAAAACTTATAATGCAAAAAGAAGGGGGAAAACGGACTTCAATCTAATTTAAAATTTTTCGGCAGCCCTAAACATGATTTTTTGACTCCTGGAAAACTGAGAGGGCTCCTGACCTGCCAATACTTGACATTCATCTTGGGTTCTCAGCGCTACGCCGCTGTGTTTGTCATCCAAACAGCATGACGTTGTTGCACTCGTGCAGACTCTTTCCCAAAATTTCACGCCTGACGCAAAAATTTCTTGTGCTGAAATTACTTTGCCAGAATCCCTAGGAGATCACGAGTTTGATTGGAGTGTGTTGTTAAGGACTGCCCACCCTGTTTTTCTAATCCTTCTCTTAGCCAGCCACTCCGTGTTACTGTCCTTCACTCACTCCAGAGTCTCCTCCATCTCCACTCACTCATCACGCAGCGCAGCTTTACTCCACACACATGCCATCAGACCGGCGGCGAGGTGCATGAGACCGACTGAAAGCGGCTTACTCTCCCCTACAAAGAAGTGCTCAATAGGGAGAACCACAACGGATCCTCGATAACAGGTAATTCAATCTTAAAAATACAACGCAGATGCGCAACATTTTTTCAGTGTTGGCTCAATGTAATAATGAAGATCCGTATAGTGCGGGTCACCAGCGGCATTTATTGTGTCGAGGCATTTCACGCGCTGGGTCTCCTGCACCTCCAAAATTAAGGTTGGGGGTGCAAAACCCTACAATATTAAATCCACAAGTTTTCGTATTTTGTCTGTCCCGTTCAGTCAAACTACTGATTAAGGTAATGCAGGAACTTTTAAAAATATAGTAATAACAGGGCTAATGCAAGCGGTATATGATTGCAGTTGCAAGTTTAGAAGCTGAATTAATTTTGGAATTAATAGTCATGTCCAGAAAATGTGTGTCCTTGCCCTGGAAAAAAATGTTCTATAGGACTTCTTTAGAATTCTATTGAATCTATCGATGGAACTCTATAGAACATTTTAGCAGAACAGCATGTTCTATAGGATTTTTTTGTGTGTTCTGAATTTTCTAGAAAGCTATAGAGCACCTCCATGGAAAAGAAAGTCCTATATAAGATTATTGCTGTTCTATAAGACATTCCCGTAGAACACCCTAGTTGAAAAACCAGTTCAATCGGAATTTGCTGGTCTTTAGGACCTTCAAATGGAAGAAAAGCTAAATGGGAAAGACATCTTAAATAAGGGTTCAATAAAAATAAATCTTATGAATCCTTGCAATGCTCTGTCGAAAGGCCAATTCACCATATGTGTATCTGGGTTCCAGTGAGAAACCGGACTAATGGTATGTACAATATATCCACGATACTGAAGTAAGGAAATTGTACCCTTTTTAACTTTAAAGTGGACTTAAGCACATGGAGTACCAGGCACATACCTACTCGTTGATTCTCAGACGATTGATTGACTGGCTGCACGCAACTTACGGTATGTGAAGATCTCTTTCCATTTCCTCGGTAGCAATTCAAAAATATAAATGTAAGGCATTACAACCAGTGGCGGACGGTGGAAAGAGAACTAGGAGGGCGATAAACATGTCTCTAAACTGTTTATTAGTCTTGATCTGTTTTCAGTCAATTTGTCTGGTAAAAGACACTCTATCTGCCCTCTCTCAGGTGTAGCTAATTGTCTTCGTAAGATGAGAAATCAAACGCATCAGTTGAACACAAAAAAGAGCGCATTTCAATCTTGTTCAATTAAAATATCATTACCGCAGGTTTGACGACTTTCTTAAGATGTGACAAAAATGTTTCATGAAGAGTTGCCTACTAAAGCATGTGAATTAAACATTTTATAAAATGTATTATTTACTCGCCTAAACATTTTATTGTAAGGAAACTAACTTGTTGACCAAGAACAATGATTGAAATCGGGTCACCAATCTCATGTGTTTCAAAGGATGCTTTCCGCCCCCTCGGTTTTCCGTCCACCGCCCGCCACTGATTACAACTTTATTTTGCTATAATGGTAAACTCGTGTTCCTCATTTGCTTACAAAGACAGAATTACGTTGAAAGTTTCACCTTTTGAACTTTTGCCTTAATTTTAAAAATTCAGTCAAATTATTCCTTTTCATTCACATGCATGTGATTGCAGATTATATACAGATTTAGAATTAATTTGAATACAATTTGAGGTCTGCTGAGACTTATTACCACCATCTTTATACATCTAAAGGTTATTTCTAATCATGAATGTACAAGCCTCCGTATATCTTTCTTGGTAAATGCAACGCATTGCGGAGCAGAAGTGTCTGGGTTCGACTCCCGGATAGTGGTCATTGCGTGACAGGGATGTAATTTGGGAAAAGATCGCAGGGAAATGTAAGTGGTTGCTTTCCAAGTTCGGGTGGGATTGAAGACGCCAAACTGAAAAAAAGACCTCCAGAGATTTTCTATGGAACTGTTTCCTATAGAAATTTACTACAGAACTTATTTTTTTATCGGACTTGAGGTACTATAGAATTCTATTGAACTGTCCTATATGATTCCTATAGCACATGTTTGCAGGGTGATTAGTTGCCGTGGCGTACTCTAAAAAATAATCTGATGGTGAAATACACGTCTTTAGCTGTTATAGCGAAGCAGCTCAGGTTGAAAAAGAATGTGGGCAACGGTATTTACTGAGCTGGGGTTATATTTCCCAAATGCGTTGCTATTTGCCAACTTTCAACAACTTCCATAGTCCGGTTCAGACCACGGTTTTCGGAAACGTACCCCTGAACGGTGAATTTCAATGTACCTTGGTTCGTTTGAATGCTTTTGCATGCGTGGATACGTTAATAATATGCACTCGCCTCAATAAAAACTGTTCCGCGCTTCCCTATGAGCGCACGAAAAACGATACAATTTCATTTTTTCCCACAAATGTGGATAAATAAATAGCCTAGGTTTTTCAACATGATAATTTGGATGTGTGCTTTATATGAAGAACAGATTGTCTTGACTAGCTACTTGTGAAGTAAATTTTGACGGTATTCACTGGTTTTTGGCAATGCAGTAGACAAATTTAAGTAAAAAAAAACAAGCTATTTTAACATAAATGTGTAAAAAAATTACACGATATAATAAGTAAACAGTTCCTTAATTGGCAATAATGAAATACACACCCTATTTTAATTTTTTTGTTTGTTTGTTTTGTGTTATAGAAGTGTTCCGTTTTCATGTCTTCGCTCAAATGTTTTCATGGAGGGACAGCGTTCAAGTCGGATTAATTACTTGTATTTGGACTTCTTTTTCATCGTCCAGCTGGATACATATTGGAAATTAATTGTGACGTTGCCTTCAGAATTTCTCTTGCTGAGACAAAACGCAAATGCCTTGCGTTACAGTTAACTTGAAATTCTCGCATTTTCTTGCACCTGGCATGTCGGGTGACGTCACTATAGTGTTGTTGTTGTATAAAATTATATCGAAGTTCATTTGAACTTAAATATTGACTTTTTTCAAGTGGTGCGTTTTCATTTGTACTCAGTATATTAACCATGCGTCTGTAACATGCGGCACTGTTTAAACTCAGCAGATGCGTGCATGATATATAGCCTATAGCGTTGAAGTAGGAGTAGCGTGAACGAAGTTTAAGAGACAGCGGCCTTGGCCGACGAACCAGGTGTTGCATGCATAATTATTGTGTGCGCATACTGCGTGCATCTTGAAGCAGGCTACATTTTGGGTCCTGTCCTTTTCAATTTATATATTGCCTCTAAAAACTGCCAGACCCATTTTTATGCTGTTGATACGTTTGTCTATTGTATAGGCCTAGCAGATTCTGTACAACTGGCAACCGAAAGACTCCAGATAGCATTTAATGCCCTGCAAGAGGCACTCTTAAGCCTTAAACTCGTTTTGAATGTAAGTAAGACTAAATGTATGCTTTTTACAAACGCAAAAGATATTTACCCTGATAGTCTATGCATCACCGCGGCAAATGGCTTCTCCATTGAGAGTCTCAGAGTAAAAGTATCTTGGAAAATGGATTGATCACAAATTCAATTTAAAAAATCATATTGGTAACCTTGTCAGGAAACTCCGTCAGAAAGGTGGCTTCTTGTACAGAAACAAATCTTGCTTTCCCATGTCTTACAGGAAAAGAATTGTGGAAGCAACTGTCTTCTCTGCTCTGGATAATAGAGATGTAATTTATAGACATGCTGCCGCTACAACATTAAAGCCGCTTGATTCAGTTTATCATTCTGCCCTTAGATTTGTCACAGGTGCAAATTATAACATTCACCACTGTCTCTATTATGATATGGTTGGTTGGTCATCTCTTGAAACGAGGCGAAATAGGCTCTGGTTGTTGTTTATACTGAAAGCACTTCTTGGAAAATTTCCGCCTTACATTTCCATATTACTAACGCAGTATGATAACCCTTATCCTACTCGTTCAAACGACTGTCTAATACTTGAGGTCCCCTGTGCTCGGACTGAGCCCTCCTATTCTCTGCTCCATATTCCTGGAATTTTCTACAAAGCACTTTAAAACTTGTCTCTCTTCCATCATTCGATCAGTTTAAGGCCAAAATCCGAGACTTATTGATATCGTCATGTGTGTGTTTTGATTAATATTTTAATTAATTCATTCATTTTTTATTCATTGTTTTGTATCCCTCCTTTTCATTGTATGATTTGTTGTTTTTATAATTGTCCATTTGTGCGCTCGGCCCCACCGGAAATGAGGGTCTCCCTCAGTGGGTTCCGAGTTTAAATAAAGGCTTGAATTGAATTGAACTATAAAAAATGCGGCACATGAGTATCCTATAAGGCTAACGCAATGTTTAAGCTCACGTTTGCAATTTCAAATCCGAGACTAAATAAATGACTGAAAACAGTTTAGTCTACGTCCATAAATGCAGGGATGGAAAATGGATGCTCCCTCCGACATTCATTCCGTGCATGGCTTCATACATCGCATCCATTCAGCCAATTAACGTTATTTCACAGATCACAACCTGATTTAACATCAAATAAAGTAGCCAACTGATATTTTCTCAATAAACTTTTTTAACATTCTGTAAGCTGGACTTTGGACAAGGCAGCCTCCCCTTGGCAATACAGCAGCCTGAAAAAAGTATTGTGACCCCCCAATGTTGATCTGACGTTGGGGCCACACACATATATATATTTTACATGAACATATCTTCGGAGTGAGGTGGGGGTTCTTAAGAAACTTTGGACCTTCAAACACATAAAATAAAATATTTGGCAACATAGGTTTTACAGAAATATATCATATATATAATTTCTAAACATAACATTTTAGGCAGTCTACAGAATTTTGGGTGGTTTTCTCGGCAATCTGCCAAAATGTATGACAAGGTACTAGACTTCACCCTACAATATGAAAACAAATTTGCATTGTTGTGTGAACTGAATGGTTTTAATTTTCAAACAAACCAAATGGTTTTACTGTACAAACTTTAAATGATTTATTATGTAACCTAAATTCCAAAAGGATTGGGACAGTACACAAAAAGCAAAAACAACCCAAACTAATTAATTTGCAAATTCTCTTATACATGCATTTAGCTTTGATTAGCAAGAAAAACTGTTTAAAGTTTCACTTCAACAACTGCTGCTGAATGATTTTTTGGAAATACTATATGCTCAAATTCCAAATTTGATGCCTGCAGCACATTCCAATAAAAAGGGGTAGAGAAATTGAATACGGGAAACACTGGAATCTTCAGAAACAAACCTGTTTTTGAACATTACACAGGTAAACAGGTGAATTAGCAATGGGTGATTCGATGATGATTGGGTATGAAATGAGTGGTCACAAAAAGCATGGTTGTTTACCAGCGAGATGGTACTTGGTTCGCCAATTTGCTGAAAGTTGCACGAGCAGATTGTCAAAAAGTTGAGAGTTTTTCTCAACGTGCAATTCTACAAATTAAGCAATCTCAGATTCTGAGTCCTCCATCTCATCCATAGCTACTGATGGGAAGATGAAGCTCCATGAACCATTTTCTTTATTTTCTGTGCCCACAAGATGGCGCCCATAGTTCAAAAAAATAAGGCTCATAGAATGGACTTACAAGCCTTTGTTGAACAGAGTGCACCATCTTGTGGGCACAGAAAATTAAGAAAATGGTTCATGAAGCCTCATCTTCCCATCACTATACATAGCTGCTGTATACTTCCTGCCCTCCATCTGAATTTCGCTCGTCACCAGCGTCACGTGACTGTAAACAACCTTCTGGCCCTCAGTGATGAGGATCACTTTCATGTAGAGTCAAAGGATTTTGGCTTCAGCAGAGAAAAAATGGAAAGGGGACAAGGAACTAGGAAGGGTTTCCAGACCAAGTGTGAAATGCCAATCCCAGCAAGAGGTGCAAGACATGTCTTTTCTCACAACGTACATGAATAACTGCAAGAGTCCTGGATGTTTCTTTGATCTGAAGGATTAAACAGGAAAAAAAAGAACGACAAGACAAATTCAGTTCAGAACCGTCAGCACCAGCAGAAAAGGAAATCCAGCATAAATTGCATTAAACCTGCCTCATGTTTTCATCAGACTGCCTGACCTAGAGGTGTGAGTTCCTACTTAACTGTCATTCTGCACTCTCCAGGCAAACCCAATTGGGAGTACAATCAGAAAAATATTGATGCTTTCATCATCATTATACTGTTGATGATAATGAATTTAAAACCACCACGACAACATCAGTTCTGCATGACAGTGAGATGGATGTTCATATCAAATTTCGTGCAAACAGGAGTATTCTGATGGTATTCAGATTTGCATGGAGAGAACCAGGTTTGAATTATAGACATTTATAATTGTGCAACTACTTATGAAAATCTTGGTCTGTGTTTGTGAGAAAACTTTGGTGCTAAACTGCTCCTGCGGTGCTGCTTTTCCAGGTCCTGCTGAAGGCCCTGAAGAACAGTGGAACCCTGCAGATGGCCTTGACCTTGGAAGTCTCCCCATAGTCAGAACGGGTTACCTGTACAGCTAGGTGTGTATTTGCACTCCATAAACAGAGCTGGGAGTTAAATGGCCATTCGTACATGTCTATTGGGAACATGCTGTGTGATTATGCATTCTGCAGGCTGAGAGTTCTTATTACACTGCACACAGTGACTGGGGCATATTGCACGGCTCACAAAGATACTCACAATATGTGAATGTTGGTGAATGTTGAGAGGCGAGGCATTTCATGTGCCTAAGTGAAACTGATTCTAATTCTGGCTGTAAACTCATTCTATGAATACAAATTCATGTTTTTGAATTAAAATAAATGTATTCATGTGACGATGAATTGAAGGGCACAATTGGCCGCTAAGGGCAGCAGTCTACTCCTCTAAACGAGCTCTATTTTGTCACAATTAATATTTACAACTGTGGACTGAATTTTGCTATGTATGGCATTTATTCTGCTGAGGCTCGGTCTCGCAAAGTTCATGTTAATTCGCCTCATGACCAGTTCTACTTCAAAGTTAATGAGTTTTTCTACTTGCCCGTGCCACACTCTTCCGCTAAGTTTCATTAAAATTGGGTCCATATTTCTCCCATAATTCTACAGACAATCTGAGGAACAGACAGACAAAAAAATGGAAACCCAAAACATAATTTCCCTAGTGGAAGTAAATATAACTAATATTACACGCACTAAAGCACATAAAATTTAATTTCCAATTAGGAATCTCAGGGCTAGTTTTACAGACACAGGTGTAGACTAGTCCAAACAAAATCGCATTGCTGACCTACATAACAAAAGTAGCTTTAGTCCAGGGCCAAGCTGAATTTGAGCGTTGAAAAACAAGCCCATCGTGCTGAACACAAATGTTTCTCCTTTATCTGAATTTAGGGGCAAAAACTCAAGATTCAAGATTCCGCAAGACCAGAACAGATGGAGCCCGGAACCTTCAAGCTCACCCTCGCCATCTTCTCAAACATCTCCAACTTCACTGCGGGCAATGCAACGGACGCCTTGCTGTCTGAGGACCCTTACGAGGCAGTGGAGATCGTGGTCATTATCCTGGCTGCAGGGTCCCTCAGTTTTCTAATAATTACAGGAAACGTCCTAGTCATCCTTTCGATCATAATCAACAGGAACCTCCAGACCATAAACAACTACTTCATCTTGAGCCTAGCATGTACAGACCTGATCAACGGGGTCTGCTCCATAAACCTGAACACAGTCTATATTGTGATTGGCTACTGGCCATTTGGGCCAGTACTTTGTGATATTTGGCTTTTTGTGGACTACGTGGTCTGTGTTGCTGCTGTTTTGAACCTCCTAATCATTAGCTTTGACCGTTACTTCTGCATCACCAAGCCACTCAGCTATCCTGCAAGACGGACCACCAGGATGGCGGTCATGATGATTGCAGTAGCCTGGGTCATTTCCTTCATTGTCTGGTCCCCAGCCATCCTGTTCTGGCGGTTTATTGTTAGTGAGAGCACTGTACCAGAGGACCAGTGCTCCATTCAGTTCCTCACCAATGCAACCTTCACCTGTATCACCTCCATTGCATCCTTCTTCCTGCCAGTTGCCATCATGATCTTCCTGTACTGGCAGATCTACAGGGCCAGCAAGAGCCGTGTGAAGACAGGCAAACAGAAGCTAAAACAGGATAACCAGTCCAGCAACAAAGCAGGAAACCACATGACCATGCCTTGTAGTGATGACAATGTGAAAACCCATTGCGCTGAGAGGAGCCAGAATGGCGGAATAGGTGGAGTCGAGGAGGAGGAGCCCAGTGCACTAGTACATCCTGAGAGAAATGACATTGCTGAGACCCCTGCAGGTTATGAGGCAAACCCCACAGCCCACAACCTAAATGCTACAATTCCAAAGCAGCAGCCAAGTAAGAGGGCAGTGTTATCGCGTGAGAAAAAGGTCACACGCATGATAATGGTAATTCTTTTTGCTTTGGTAGTCACGTGGATGCCTTATTATGTCATGGCGATCATCTACTCCGTCTGTTCAGCCTGCGTTCCCTTCAGCGTGTGGACCTTTTGTTACTGGTTGGTCTACATCAACAGTGCCATCAATCCAGTCTGCTATGCTCTCTGCAACGTCACCTTCAAGAAGACCTTCAAAAAACTCCTGCTCTGCCAGTACAAGAACATTCGCTTGGGCAGATAGAGATGTGATTGTTTTTGTTTCTACTAGGGCTACTTTCTGTCATTTCTTCACAGGGGAAATAGATTTTCTTGCATCACTTAAAACAATGGCAGGTATACGCTCAAGAAGCAGAACTGCAGAAACATGAAATACAGTTGTAATGTCAAATTGCGCACATTCCTATGCCTGGAAACTTGATTAGAATTCAAGAAAATTTACTGCAGAACTGACTCAGTAAATGTCTGCACCCATTCATGAGATAAAAGTGCATCGATTGATTGTAATTCATATTTTCACCTGATTAAAAATAAATTACAACAAATTATGAAGTGTATACTGCCAGAGTACAAAAGGCTATTGTCAAAGTTGGGGAGACCGGGGACAATTGTAACACGGTGCAAATATATCTGAGGCACCCATCCCCAGTAGAAACGCACTACAAGTGTACGCTCTGCACAGAGCATGCGCATTTCATTGCTCCACATGCTCTGAGGGTCGGCAGGTTTAACAGATCGTGGCACTTTTTACAGACAAAAAATCATTTTTTGAGCAGGTAAGTAAAATCTTAAATTACCTAATGTTTTTTTTTTCTGGGAAAATATGTTCTTGAGCTATGGCTGTCACTTTTATATATTTAAAAAAGAGATTTTTAGGCCTATATTTGGCGAATGTTTCAATGACGAATACTTATGCCAAGATTGAAAAAAAACCCCCAAAATATGGCCACCCTCCTCAGGGGCAAATGTAACAACGTTTACAATTGCCACTTGGGCATTTTATTTCGATTGAACGTTAGCACACATTAGTGCATTTGTTTGAAAGGGAGTAGTTACTTTCTCTATTGCCACAGTTACAGGGCCAAGCCACAGCAATATGCAAAATAACTAGTATAATTTTCCCCCCCATAACTGGGAAAAATAAAATGTAATGAGTCAAGCATTTGTCATGTTTTATTATAATTAGTTTATTGGGGTTCTATCAAATGCTGTTTAATTGTTGAAAATCTTGCATCTGTCCAGTGTGTCACCTTTAATAAAGGAAAAATAAGATTTGTTGGTACAATATCATGAGTTACAACTGCCCCATGGGTGTGTTGCAATTGCCCCGTGTCGTGGGAGCAATTGTAACACTTGACTTCTGGATTTAAAATAAATTGTTTGACTTAACCCAAACCTAGTCATATTTCAAGCCAAAATATGCATTTTTAATTTCATATACCATTAAGCAAGTATTTAACTATATTTGGAAAAAGTGTTACAATTGTCCCTGGTCTCCCCTACCAATAACAAGCCTCAATACAAGCAAACTGGGTTTTACCAGTCTAGAATTGCACCAAAATGAAGCTATGACATATTTCAGCAGAAAATGGTGAGGGCTTTATATATCCATTAATTAACTTCAACAATGCCTCAAATAGGGATGGATTAATGAACAGGCCTACCGACGTATGACTGTAAAAACATGGCACCTTGAGTTTTAATAATTTTCTCAATATAAATGCAATGCAGCATCAGTGAAGCGCTGAGACCAGTAGATAAAGACTATCTGTGTGTCATTGTCCTCCAATCGGAAAGAAAAAAATGTTTTCTTATGTTAAATTATTTTAAGGGAAAACTTAAGGGGAAAAGGCAGGGCATAAGGGGTTAATTATGTTTCCGTGTTTAGCCTTAACTGGGACAAGTTAGATTTCTTACAAGGATATAAAACATATATTTTGCATAGGCCTACTTTATAGGGGCCCACTTTCCCATTAGATTAATGAATAAAGAAACTGGTCGATGGAGGACGCTATTCAAATTTCCACAGGAGAAAGTGGGGTGACGATGAGGTCTATCTGTTAAAATGTGAATTTCTAAAACAAACGCGAAACGTAGGCAAATTTGAAATGGAGCGCCGGAGGTAACTAAGCGGAGCAGCCAAAAGAAAGCTTTAAAAAGAGAGAAACCAATGAAGCATATTTTTTAGATAAGGCCATTTCTTACTCTCCCCGTCAGTAATAGCGAAGGTGGTCATTCTCTCTGCTATTCAGAATTAAAAATGAGCAGAGGACGAAGATGACACAAAAACGTCTCAAATCGTTTATTTCTTGGCAATTGAGAGCGAATTAACTGATATCTTGGATGATTTCGCACGTTGCAAAGCCAGGAGAAAATGTCTTGGTTAAGTTGGTTAAGGTAAGATGATGTTATGGTTAATTTAAACTCATTAAGATACAGTCTTGCTGTGTATGCTAGGTAGGCCTAAGTTGCAACCGCTTTTGTAATAACGGTCCCTATTTTAATAAGGTATTACAATTGCGGGTGCGAATGCGCGGTAAACTTGACCAACATCATTGGGAAGAGATGGGCGGGTTTGGGCCACTTTTTTCATTACGCTTTTTTATTTTAAAACTATGCATATATACATATATTTAACACTATGCATATTTACATACATCTGTTTACTACAAATAGAATCCAAAAATAGACTCTCAGTCCTTTCCATTTTCATACAGTTTTACTGAAAGTGACGGGTATGCAATACATTTTCACAAAAACATGTTGTGTGCCTGCCGCCTGTAAAGCCCTCCTCCTACTTACGTAACGTGCCAGAGAGGTCTTGCTGATGGCATGAGATTTTGCCACCCCACGAACTGTCATACCTCTCTTCACATCCCTGGCTGCTCTTTCTACGATCTCCCCTAGATACTCCTCTCTCACTGGTGCTTTTTCTATTTTGCATGTTGTCAATAAAGATAATAAAATTGGTATTCCTTCATTCATTGAAGGTCAGGGGGCGTGTTGGGACACAGTGTCCCAAAACGCCCCACCTACAGCAGACTGCATATTTAGCTAGCTGTCACTCACTGCTAATTAGCATGAAACATTAAAACTATTCTATCTTGTAGCTATTAGACTACTTATTAAAACGGTGTATGTAAAGGCGGACATAGAAAAATAGTTCCGGCGAAAATATTTACTTACATGGGGTAAAAAAAGACAATCGCCAATAAAATTTGCAGACGTTTTTGAATCATCCCGCTTTCCTCTGGGTTTGGCTGAAATCACGTTGAGGGTGTGTTCACAAAAATGCGTCTGTGTTGCAACAATGGATCACCTCGAAATCGCTGTGTCCCAACGCGCCCTGTGGCCCAACCTGCCCCGCTCTCCCCTAATAAGTTATTACAATAGTGTGCGCGAGTGCGTGGTAAACTCAACCACTATTATAACAAGACTAAGTGCAACCTAGTATATGGCTGGGCCGCCAAGTGCTGTATGAGAATGTGGGCCCAAGAAAAGGGTGCTAAATGGGGAAAAGCTCACGCAGTTATATGAAGTGCAAGTTTAGTATTGAGCTGGAGCTGATAAATTATTTACAAAGTGGGTGGGGAGAGTGAGAGTGTGAGTGACCCCTTGAAGATTAACAAAAAGTCAATCTTATTTGACCAAAAATTCAAGCCAGGCAAAAATTTTTTTGTGTTTGAAGTCCCCAAGAAAAAATTTTTAAAAATGACTTGTCCACGCCCAGTCAAAAATCAAAATACATTATGCTAATGGTTGCCCACCCCAAACTTTTTTCCACGTAGAAAAATGACGCTTGGTAGAGACAAAGCCCATGTTGGGACAAGTTAAAAATTACATTATGGCCCCACCCTAAACCCAACTGGAAGTCGGCCATATTGGGCAAAAGCGTGTATTTATAAAATCACACCCCGTATATTTTCAACATCTCCTCCTGAGGTTTTCATCCAATTTGCACCAAACTTGGTGAAAATCACCTACACACATTTACAGTCAAAAGTTACCATTTCAATTTTTTATAAAATGTTGGGCGCGGCTCCGATGAGCTTACAACAAAGCGGCCATTATCAGAAGTATAAATGCATGTCTCTCTCACACACAGTACCGGATTTAATTGAACCGAATGCAACGATTGTGCAGAATGACAACCCAAAGGCACTGATGTGGAAAATAGCTCTCCGATGCCCCCTATATTTTTGGAATGGGAGGAAAACAATTATTTTGACACAGTCAAAAAAAATTTGCAATTGCAAATTGGGCACTGAAAGACAAGATATGCTGTCCTCTCATTGTTGATTGGCTGCACCGTGCACGTGGGAGGTGATTGCACGGTAGGGCGAGGGCCCTAAAACCACTTGCGGTTTTAATTTAATTTAATTTTGTTTGATTTGGCTGAGAAACTGATGTGATTTCCACTAGTCCTTCATCTAATGTACATTCTTCATAACTGTTCATAATGATGACCCACTCCTCCAAGGAGATTCTCTTTTTTTTTTTTTTTTTTTAAGATTTTATTGATCATCCAGTAACCACTTACATTACAGCCAACGAAGGAGTGCATACATCAACCAAGATGAATGCACTAAGGATGTTTTATATGGAATGCACTAATATAAATCTCAATTATAATTTCCAAAGTGTCCACGTGAGTATGCGCATGCATAACCATGCAGTCTCTCAAGTTTCCAACCAATGAGTGTAAAACTTCATATGGTCTCCCATTATGCCACTAGCAGCGCCTTCTGGTGGCGCGGGGGAAGATAACCCGCAGTGTTACTGATTCTGGATCAGGGGATAGTTTTCTCGGAGAAACATACAGAAAGCGAACAGTCATTTTATAAACAGAAATGGGGTCAATTGCCTCATGAGATGTCCTTTGGTTGAGAGCGCGTACAGTGTTGATAGCCCAAAACAGTAAATTCTTATACTCTGCCATCCCCTGCAATCTGTGCATTTGCTACGTGTGTTGCCTTCAATTTCATAGTGAGATGTTTCCCGAGGCCTGAAGGTCAAGATAATAAACAATAATCGTTTTGTCATATTGTGTTACTTGCTTCTTTGTTATGACGGAAGAAAGGGAAATAAACATTGTGTGTGGTGATTCCATATTTTTTGGCAGGGGTTGTAATTACACTATGGAATACTGATGGTACACAAATGCCTTGAGAAAATATTGCCTTTTCTATCAATACTCCATGCCTTTTACGGATATCATTGCTTTGCGTTTTTAGGTGGTACTCGGACACAACGCCAGCTGCTATCCTATGCATCAGGACATGATTCTTTCAATATCAAGCAAATGTTATGGCCCCAATTTGTTATGACATATAAGACAGCAAGGGATGACTTGACAGATTTAATTACAAACCCCAAAACCAGTGAAGTTGGCACGTTGTGTAAATCGTAAATTAAAACAGAATACAATGATTTGCAAATCCTTTTCAACTTATATTCAATTGAATACACTGCAAAGACAAGTTACTTAATGTTCGAACAGGTAAACTTTGTAATTTTTTGCAAATATTAGCTCATTTGGAATTTGATGCCTGCAACATGTTTTAAAAAAGCTGGCACAAGTGGCAAAAAATACAGAGAGTTGAGGAATGCTCATCAAACACTTATTTGGAACATCCCACAGGTGAACGGGCTAATTGGGAACAGGTGGGTGCCATGATTGGGTATAAAAGCAGCTTCCTTGAAATGCTCAGTAATTCACAAACAAGGATGGGGCGAGGGTCACCACTTAGTGAACAAATGCGTGAGCTGATTGTCGAGCAGTTTAAAAACAACATTCCTCAACGACTTATTGCAAGAAATTTAGGGATTTCATCTTCTACGGTTCGTTATATCGTCAAAAGGTTCAGAGAATCTGGAGAAATCACTGCACGTGAGCGATAAGGCCGAAAACCAACATTGAATGCCCGTGACCTTCGATCCCTCAGGCGGTACTGCATCAAAAACCGATATTAGTGTGTAAAGGATATCACCACATGGGCTCAGGAACACTTCAGAAAACCACTGTCAGTAACTACAGTTCGTCGCTACATCTGCAAGTGCAAGTTAAAACTCTACAATGCAAAGCGAAAGCCATTTATCAACAGCACCCAGAAATGCCGCCGGCTTCGCTGGGCCTAAGCTCATCTGAGATGGACTGATGCATAGTGGAAAAGTATTCTGTGGTCTGACGAGTCCACACTTCAAATTGTTTTTGGAAACTGTGGATGTCGTGTCCTCCGGGCCAAAGAGGAAAAGAACCATCTGGACTGTTATAAGCGCAAAGTTCAAAAGCCAGCATCTGTGATGGTATGGGGGTGTATTAGTGCCCAAGGCATGGGTAGCTTACACATATATGAAGGCACCATTAATGCTGAAAGGTACATACAGGTTTTGGAGCAACATATCTCGCATGTAAGGCTAGCAGGCTAGTTTCCATGCTCAGCAAGCTAGCTATTTTCATTGCATATAAATCAATTAAATGGTGAATTTTAATTGTTTCGCTATTTAAATGGTGAATGCAAGTAGTCATTAATTAGTGGAGTAGTAAGGTCAGTTCATGCTTAGACGAGGTTGATTTTCTCATTCGCTAGGGTAGCGAACTAGCTAGCTAAGCAGGTAAACTAAGGTTAGGTAGCTTGCTAGCAAGAAAGCATTTTTGTCTACTTTGTTGGTCAGATCTGGTGCATGTAAATGCTAGCTAGCTAATGAAATGGCGAAGTTAATAACTATTCACTGTCATCCATTCATTTCAGTGCATCATAAGATAGGCCATTATCACAAGCGAACCCTTTGCATATGCTCACAAGGCCGCAATCCCGAAGAACCCTTTGCTAGAGTGTAAAAACAAGCGTAGGCCTACCACAATGCAAGTATGTGAGTTCGACGAGTATATCGCGCACACGCGACAAGTGTCAACTCGATAGACAGGCCTTTTTATGGAAATTAGCCCTGTACTCTCCTGGGAAAAAAAATTACACATGCGTGATCCCTGGGGGGAGGGTGTGGATATTGAGCACACGTAAAGTTGGTTGAATATGATTCATGTGATGACATAAACAAAAGTGCTCCAATGCTAGAAACATTGTAGTCCTAAATCATTAAGATTGTTCACAGGTTTGCTTCAAGTCGCTGAAACTGTGAATAATAGCTCATAATTAAATCCACTTTTTTGGATGGAGGGCAATAGCTTTTTTTGGCTTGTCAATGGGGGCATGACAGAAAGAGTGTGAAAACCACTGCTGTAGGCCTACTTGTGCCGTGTTTCAAATATGACACTGGCCAAGTGTTTGGTGTCACGCCCAGAGATGATAAACGGGGTTCGGGGCAAGTTGTGGAGAAGGAGGACCCAAGTGCAGGGACGTGGATTTTATTAAATAATAAAAGTGAGGGAATATAAAAGTAAATACAAACTTCAAGAATGACAGGAAGGGGGTGCACCTTACAAAAAGGGGAACAGACTATGGCTACCCACCCGTGTAACTAAGCTTTAAATCGAAAATGGGATCTAATTTGCTAAAAGGAAACAGGTGAAAATAATGAACTGATAAGAACTGAATGAGTATAAATGGATAATTGAGCAATGGCAGGTAGCCTGGAAAAGCAATGCCAAAGGGGAGGGGCATTACAATCGCATTTTCGCTTTAACATATAATTATTGATAAAGGATAACAAACTCTTTGCAGCTAATAATTCGCCAAACGTCTTTTAAAATTCTGCATACAATGAGTCGAGATCATTGTATTAGCAAAGAATAGATAGCCTATACGGATTTAAAAGTGATGAATACCAGCATTTTCTCATGACTGCAAAGTGAATCAACAACAAAACGGTTCCTATCTGGTCTCCATCAGGCGAAGAACCTGAGACAAGACACGTTAGACTCCGTGACACTGAAAACTCGACAGACCAGTGGCGTTTCTGGAAGTGATAATTGGTGGGCCCCGGACCATGCCTTTGAGTCAGTGATTGTTCCTGGCTTGTACTCAGTTATTTTCCGTTATTAACACGTTTTCCAATTTTCACAATAATCCTATGGCGATCGAAGCCAGGGTTTCTCTCTTCATGAGATCTATTGACGACTAAATAATGGGATGAATTCAGATCAGAAAAATAATTTAGGCCACTCAAAAATTGTTCAACGCTTTATGAAAGAGAAACTGCTCTCAAACGCCTGCGCAACCTTTTCCACACATCAAGTGATTTAACTGGCGCTTCATGAACGTTCTGTTTCCAACGTCTGTGTGCAATTCTGAATAAAGCTGATTTAAAGGCACGAAATTACGCGTCCAGATTAATGATTGCCGCCGCACCGAAATGTACCGTAGCGTACCGCCGAGTTCTCGGAGTGAATCTATTGCTCACTCCCTCAAGGAAGTTCCATGTCGCGACTCTATTGAACTACTGAACTATGGAAGCAAACTCAACCAATCCACGCAAATTTCTCGCGGACAAATAAAAAAAAATCGCCAAGACATTGCAACTTTCATTGCCACTTTTTGAAAAAGTTACCGCAAAAAATAAAAAAATTAAAAAGCCAGGAAAATCCTGGAAGGATTGTTTGTCAATAATGCGAATGATTGCGTACAAGTCAGGGGTAGTAATTGTTTTAAAGGGGAGCTCTGGACCCAACCAATCTTTTATCCAAGAGACGCCCCTGCTACAGACGTGTAATATCGTCAATATAAGTCGTTAAAATCCCCAGCAATCAGTTTTTCATGACTTTCTCAAGTTTCCGAATTAAACAATCAGAAAATGCTGATCAAAAACCATTCGGTCCCGGAGGCTGGTGAATTCATATGCACAAAAGAGGATTCAAATGGCATACAATAAGAGGGATTTCACGGTCCACTGTGATCTTATGAAATTGAAAAGAATATCTCTGCGTTCAGAGCGCGCTGCGTTTAATCGCTCCAGATGCAGCGGCGTGCCTCCTCCTCGACCCGGTGCGCTCGGTGCACTGATGGAGCTGCAGTCGGACTGGCACAGATCAAAAGGAGGAGCTTCATGCTCTTCCGACAGTTTGAGTCCGAAACAAAATATTTATTTTTCTTGAAGTAGAAAAATCGTTAAGTAGAAAGAATCTATTTGTGTCGGAGACCGCTTTAATTAGCGCCTGTAAGAGAGGATCAGAGCACGCCACGCGAGTGAATTCAGCGGGGAGTCACGGATAACCGATCTAATTCTCCTCTTGGCAGAGACGTGGGCAGGAAAGCTCACGGAAGGCGAGCGACGCAGATCTGAAACACAAAGCCTCCGCAGTCACGTTTATAGTCTCACCTGCATCCATGCCCCTTTACTCGCTCTCCTCCACCCCCAGTGACTGATTTGTTGAATCTATCAGCAAGGGAGATTACAGGTGGCCAACGAGAGCAGCAGGGACTAAGGTTGTTTAAAGGCATCTTCACTCCGTCTATGCGAGTGGGAAACTAACGGGCTTTCGAACAAAAAAAGGGGAGAGTAGGGTCGAGGCAAAAGTACATTCAGTAAGCCAATATGAATTCGGAAGCGTAATTACGCATAAAAGACACAGACAGTACAGAGACCCGCAGACCATTTTGTGAATCTCAAAAATGTTGCCCTTCTATACGGTCTGTCTAATTGTAAAAATCAGCCTTCAGAATGGTGCACAGGAGAGAGCATTACGAGACACACTGAAATAGAGTAAGGATCTAAATGAATCTTAGAACACTGAAGTGTTGTGCTGAAGCAATAATAATGCAACAACTCCGATGCTTTGTTTGGGGGACATCAGCATCAAAAACGCAATAGGCTAACAGGTGCTGAAGGCTCCCGCACAGCGCAGAATTAGTTTTTATAAAGTCTTGCCGCTTACGGCAGTAGCGAATTCAGTTGACTTGATTTTCACTCAAGCCCCTCCTTACACACCCCATGAATGACGCTGTTCACATGAAATGCAGGAGTGATCCGAACCTTATACCTCATTATAACGATCGCAGAAAGTCCGCATCCTGTGCCTGATCACGCAGTAAAAACTCTTATTGCAAAAAAAAAAAAAAACGGACTTAAATCTCACTTAAAATTTTAGGGCAGCCCCAAGCATGATTTTTTGATTCCTTGAAAATTGAGAGGGCTCCTGACCTGCCATTATTTGACATTCATTTTGGGTTCTCAGCACTACATCGCTGAGTACGTCAACCAAACTGCATGACGTTGCTGCACTCGGGAATGTTCTTTCCCAAAATCTCACGACTGACGCAAACATTTCTTCTGGTGAAATTATTTTATCAGAATCCCTGAGAGATCAAGATTTTGTTTGGAATGTGTTGCTAAGGACATCCCACCCTGTTTTTCTACCCCTTCTCTTATCCAGCCCCTCAGTGCCTCTATCCTGCACTCACAGCAGAATCTCCTCCATCTCCACTCACTCATCACGCAGAGCAGCTTTACCTCACACGCATGCCATCAGACCGACAGCAAGGTGCATGAAACTGACTGAAGGCTGCTTACTCTCGCCTACCTACCGGAGGGCACTATAGGGGAACCACAACGGATCCCCGAGAACAGGTAGTTAAATCTTTAAAATACAATACTAATGCGCAACATTTTTTTAGTGTTGACACAATGTTATAATGAAGATCCGGACATACACAGTGCAGGTCACCAGTGGCATTTGTTGTGTCGAGGCATTTCACGCACTGCGGGCACCATTTGCGGGTGAAGTCAGGCAATTTAAGACATCGGGTAAAATGGGGTTGACAAGGTTTTCCAACTTGGTCTGTTTAATATTAGAAGCCTATTACAAAACATTATTGTAATTTTGGTACAAATTACCTCTGCATCTTCCAAGGCAACCAATGTGGCATGCTGATTCAGCAGCTCCAGTAATTAGAGTACTGCCGCTTAAACAATGCGGGTATAATGCCAAAAATGATTGTAAGAGGTTGCATTTTATTTACCGATTGACATATAGGCTAATCGAATATTTTTTAAACACACATTATTATTATCTTTTTTTTAAATAAATGCACTGAAATGGAACTCCTTTTTCAAACCCACCATGCAAGGATAGATCCAAAATACGTCTTTTTGACGTGTTTTTAAATCCACTGGACGACCAGTACTGACGGCCTCCAGGCCTGTGAACCAGGTTGAAAATTAGATCAAATGTGGTCATTTTGGATGTCTTTTCAACGTCGGCCGCGCACCCATTTTCTATATTGATGCTGAAGACGTCCAGAATGATGTCTGAACTATTTACCGAGGTCCAGTGGATGTCAATACAGGACGGCCAAAAGAGGTTCAAAAACACGTCATAAAACCTTTCATTCTGGCTTCTCAGGAGTCGTCATTTAGATGTATGGAAAAGACATCAAAAAGACGCCATTTGGGCATATTCTCGCTCGGTGGGTTATTCCTGCTTTTGGACAAAATTTAGTCTTGTTAAAATTCAAAGTTGCGCACTGAATTCACTTCAAACCAATATTTGTTCCAGTTCAATTTCCATTTTCTTTCCCTTGCACTATAAACAAAATACTTTCTGACAAACAACAAAATCGTACATTTATGGTTTTTAATGGTCTCCAACAGTGACAAAACGTGGTAGTGTTGTCTAGTGCAGTATAAACAATGTATTCTGCTTTTTTTTTTTTTGAAAATTGCTAACCACAGAGCTAAATCTAGAAAAAGAACGAAAGATCAGTGACTGCCAAAAATTCAACATTTTAATTTTCCATGCATGCCCAAAATGATCGACCTGAGATATACTGATGCTTGTGGACGCCTTCAGCAGCTCCAAAATTTTAATAAAGGTAAAGTAGTATTTCTATGCGAAATATCAAATATTGATGTTCTGGAACAATATTTTGAACAACAGTGTGACCTAAAGACAAGTTTTTTTTCTGTATTAATTTGCTTTAAATGTCTGACCATCTCCACTTCTATCTATTTTCAAAGCAACATAGTAAACCTTAAAAACAGTTCCAGAGAGCTCAAAGTGAAATCCCTTTGGCTCTTCAAAAAATAAATAAATAAAAATAAATAAGTTCAGAGTCCTTTTTGTCTGAGACTGAGATGAGACTGAGTCAATATGTGGTCAGGACCAAGACCTTCAAAATGCGGTGTTCAGACCGGTCGCAAGATATCTGTGTCTCTCGCCTCCCTTTCTCTCTGGTGTGTCCCTGAGGTGCCCTGCAGCGAGTGTCTGATCCCGTCCTCAGTGGTATCCTCGCTTTAACTCATTACTGCAGCTGCAAAGATAAAAAAAATTGTGCCAAGGGATTCTGTAATTATACAGCATGTGTACTTGTAAGTAAAATATGAATAGATAAATAAATAAATAAATAAATGAAAGGCCATTCAGAGAATGATGAATTCCCTAAATCACGCTTAGATCTCTGAAACACTGAACAGAATGGAGTTGGTTTCGCCGTAATAGTCAGAAAGTTATGAACCAAAATGTGGTTTTAATGTTTTTGGTGACCTTGACCTTTGACCTAGATTCGATAAAAAGAATGCAACCCCAATTCCGAAATAGTTGGGACAAAGTGTAAATTATTAATAAAATCAAAACGCAATGACTTTCAAATCACACCAGCCAGTATTTTATTCACAATAGAACAGAGATAACATTGCAAATGTTGAAACTGAGAAATTTTACAATTTTATCCACAAAATTAGCTCATTTCAAATTTGATGGTTGCCACAGGTTTCAAAAAAGTTGGGACAGGGGCCTGTTTACCATAGCGTAGCATCCCCTCTTCTTTTTTAACACACAGTGGAGGCGTCTGGGCATTGAGGAGACAAGTTTGTAGAGTTTCGTGATTGGAATTTGATCCCTTTTTTGCCTTTGTCCCAACTTTTTTGAGACTTGTTGCAGCCAGAAAATTTGAAACAAGCTCATTTTATGGATAAAAATGTAAAATGTCTCATTTTCAACATTTGAAATGTTATCTATGTTTTTTTGTAAATAACACATGGCTCATGTGATCTGAATGTCATTGCATTTTTATTTTATTTACAATTTCCACTTCGTCCCAACTATTTCGGAATTGGGGTTGTAGGTCATTTGGTAAACATCGATGAGGGATAAACGGTAGAAAGGCCTGTGACTAACAAACCGGATGAAGGTCAGACAGGCAGACAGACGTCTAGCGTAACAGAATAACATACTTGCCAAGTAATAAAAAATAAATAAATAAAGCCTTGTAAAAACCACTTTCCTGTCTTTAACATTTTTACATGTTAAACCAGCAAGCATCGGAGTAACAATTCTGCTCCCGTTCCATTTGGTGTTTCGGGGCCATATGGCCCTTGTGATGTGGTTGCTGTCTGGAGTAGTTGTCACACATATTAGCTGAATGGAACCATCATGTTTATTAATTACACCTGTGCTTCTCCAGCTTTGACATGTAAAATGGCCACTATGAAAAGGATCTACTTCCCGCTCCTGACTTATATATCAATAAACATCCAGAAAATTAAAAAAAAAAAAACTTACAGGTACAGTGCAAAATATTAGAATATTAGAATCACTTGAAATATTGAAAAGCCAGCCTCTCTTGTGGTCTGAAGTGCATTACTGCACTCAGTTTGGCCAACTGAGAGTAAAAAAGGGCACAGCAGCATTTTGGAACAATATATGTGACTTCGAGATGCTGTCTTTTTCAGAGATGCCCCTGTTTATTTCAGATAACAGCAAGCACACGGCACGTACACTGCCTGGCCAAAAAAAAAGTCGTACACTCAAATATTTAGTTGGAACCCCTGTAGCTTTGATTACAGTGCATATTCGTCTTGTCATTGTTTTGACAACTATATGCAATGCCAGAACATTTCTTTTCGATCAGAAATGCCATGATTTTTGTCCAAGATCTTGTCTTCTCGACATAATGGTTGAACCACTCGGTGGTCTTGAGTACATCCCAATAACTTTTATTATGTTAAAGGTCAGGACTTTGTGGTGGAAAATTTGTTTGTGAAAATGACTCCTCCAGCTCGGTTTTGTCATTCATGGTTTTCTTTGCTAAATACCGGCCAATAACTTGCCCGTTCTGAAATACTGTAACATCGTTTCCACCATCAGGGAATGTGTTTTCCGACATGATTTTGTAAGAAATGAATAGCGACGCACTTCATCAGTCAGGGTTAAAATGATTATTGCCATCTGAAACATATTAATAACCGCAATAATGATCCAATTTTAGAATTTGTTCATTAACTTCCAAAACGGTGGCTTTTTTTTTGCCGGGCAGTGTATTTGCCAACAGTATGGTGCTGTTGTCACAGAGAGCAAGTATTGCCAGCAGCCTCAACAGTCAGCATATTTCCCATTGAAACCATGTGGTGGGTTATGACATATGAAATGCACCTAAGGTGCCACATTACTCAAGATTGGAAATTTTTAGGTTTTTTTTTTTTTTTCAGTCCTTGACAATGGCATTTGACTTAAAAGTGAAAATGTATTGTTGGAAAATGCACGATTGAGCTGTAAAACCAGGAAGAATGAGTGGAAAATGTCTTCCTTAGCATAATAAGCCAGACTTGAATGGAAAATGGTTTACAAATTGACATCAAACCCCTGTATAATGCCACTGAAAACCAGCTAATCAAATGGGTGCTGCTGTAGTTGTGTTGCTTTTTAGCAGTGGTCCTTTTTCACAGATAAGTAACATAGGAAAACACGACCAATCAATTTAACCACCAAATAACCATCAAAAGCATAGTCTGTTTGCATATGATGTCACAGCGCTGCCTCGCTGAGGCGGGAAATGCAGTTGGAGGGCAGGAAGTCATTTTCTCCTGAAGAAGGAATCCAACAAACGGTAAAATGCCAATGTTTTGCGTCATTTATGGTTGTTCAAATGGGTTCAAACCGAGAAACAACAAAGAGTTTTCATCGAGTGCCGAAAGCTGTGGTTCGCAAAGGCGAAAAATGTAAGACATTGACCGAAGAACGCAGTAAAAAGTGAATTTCTACGCTTCGTCTGCAGTCAGGAGAAGCGGAGTTAGATTATGCCCGCGAGTGCAATGACCACTATGTCAATATTAAGTTATCTGTTGTGACATTGTTTATGTAGCGTTACCTTATAGTTAGCCGTTTGCTTAGTTTGTTATATTAAAGTTGCAGTCGCCTCTGTTTTCTTAGAGTTTGTTGTCCTGTAACTGACAACAGTACGTGTTTTGTGGGGCGCAAACGTCTAATGAGGGATTTGCTGCCCTCCTTAGGCTGTCCTAGCGCCTTAAAGGACGTTGACTCAGTAGACTGGGCTCCTACAGTTAATCTCGGCTACCAGAAAAGTAAGCCTTTGTCAGAGACGTCTCATCAACGAGAGGAGAGGATGAAGATAAGGGAGGATCAAAAATGTCGCTCAGAAGATGAAGTGGCTTTGCTGGATCTTCAGCAGACAGCCGAGAGTCCAATTCCCCAGCAAGCAGCTAAGAGCCCACAATCAGATAAAATCTCTGGGTTTTGACATGATCAAGAAGGCAAATAAATTACATTAATACATGTAACCACTATTATGGTTGAAGAAGGCAAATGTTATCATGACAGCAAATAATTTATGTACACTCCATAATTATTGGCACCCCAGGTTAAGATGTGTTCTTTAGCTTCTAATAAATTAAGTTTTATTCTCAATAATATAGGACCACAATGAAAAAAAGAGGGAAATACAACCTTTAAATCAAGTGCATTTATTCAGTGGGAAAAGAATCCCTAAATAATTCTTTAACATCAAATCATGTGGACCACAATTATTAGCACCCCTGATGTTAATACTTTGTCCAACCCCCTTTTGCCAACAAAACAGCACCTAATCTTCTCCTATAAAGTTTCACAAGATGGGAGAATACAGAAAGAGGGATCTTTGACCATTCCTCTTTGCACAATCTCTCTAAATCATCCAGCGACCTGGGTCCTCTCCTCTGCACTCTCCTCTTCAGTTCACTCCTCAGGTTTTCAATGGGGTTGAGGTCTGGGTACTGAGATGGCCAGAGGAGGAGCTTGATTCTGTGTCTGGTGAACCATTTCTGTGTAGATTTGGCCACATGTTTAGGGTCATTATCTTGCTGAAAGACCCAGTGACGACCCATCTTCAGCTTTCGGGCAGAGGCCACCAGATTTTGATTTAAAATGTCCTGGTATTTCAAAGTGTTCATGATGCCATGCACCCTAACAAGGTTCCCAGGGCCTCTGGAAGAGAAACAGGCCCACAGCATCAGCGATCCTCCCCCATACTTCACAGTGGGCATGAGGTGCTTTTCTGCATACTCATCTTTTGTGTTCCGCTAGACCCACTTCGAGTGTTTGTTGCCAAAAAGCTCTATCTTGGTCTCATCTGACCAAAGCGCACGGTCCCAGTACCGCTTAGCGAACTCCAGACGTTCGCGTTTATGACTTTGAGTGTGAAAAGGTTTTTTCTGAGCATGCCTTCCAAACAGCTTGTTAGTATGTAGATAGCGCCTGATGGTTGTTTTAGAGACTTTGTGGCCCCAAGATGCTAAGATTTGTTGCAATTCTTTAACAGTGAGCTTTGGAGAACTTTTTGTTTCTCTTACCATCTTCCTCACTGTGCGTGGTGGCAAAATAACCTTGTGTCCTTCTCGAGGCTTGTTCGCCACTGTTCCAGTTGTTTTAAACTTCTTAATGATTCCTCTGACAGTAGATATGGGCAGGTGCAGGCGAGTGGCTATTTTCTTGTAGCCATTGCCTGACTTGGGAAGGTCAACACACATCTGCCTTTCTTGAATGGTGTGTTCCTTTGTCTTTCTCCTGTCGAAGAGTGGATAAAAGAAATGGCCTCTGTGTCACGTCAGATTTATACCCCAGGGAAACAGGAAGTGATGAATTACTTATTAAATGTTCCTAGATACTCTGATCAACTTTGCAAACTACTGTAGAAATGACAGAAATACTTCAATTACATTTATCTCCTAGGAATTGTTAGGGGTGCCAATAACTGTGGAACAGGTGATTTTATGAAAAATAATTATTTCTTAGTCAGGGATTTTTTTTTTTCCCTTAAAATTCACTTGAGTCGAAGGTTACATTTTTCTACAATTTTCTGTGTAGAGTATGCTTCTGCGATAAAAATTGAATTTATTTTATGGCTTTTAACACATCTTAACCAGGGGTGCCAATAATTATTTAAGGCGCTGTAAACTTTGAATTAAGCGTACACAATATAGATAATTAACTCAATAAAATCACCGGATCAAAAAGAAAAATAAGCGTTGCTTGTGTGTGTGTGTGTGTGTGTGTGTGTGTGTAATAATAAAAAGTAATTTGATTAACTGATCACGCTCCTGACTGCTCTATATTGTTTGCAGAATATAAACAACTCTAAAGTTAAAGTCGAGAGGTACCAGGTTAGCGGCGTTGAGTGTTTATTGCTAACTGCTAGCACTAGGTTATAAAATCTTAGAAGAAGAAAAACACTCACCCTGGCGAAAACCAAATGGCAGTCATCATGGAGCCCTTTGGTATCGAGGTTGTGGACCCAGCCGGTGACAAAAACTTTGTATCTAGCAATGCCTCCGTTCTTTTTTCTACTTTTATTTGTTGTTTTAAGTAGAAAAAGTTCTAGAGAACAAGGTAGTTGCTAATATCTACAGTCTCAACAGCTAGCAAATCTTTTTCATAAGGATTGCGTCCAACATATCGACTTATTTTCTGTTTATATCGTCTTCTTGTAATTATCTCTAAGCTAGCACAATACGGATTTCCCTCCATCTCCTCTATACATCCTCCATCTCATTCATAGCTGCAGTTTACTTGCTGCCCTCCATCTGAATTTCGCGCATCACCAGCGTCCCGAGACTGCAAACAACCTTCCGGCCCTCAGTGATGATGATAACTTTCATGTAGAGCCAAAGGATTTTGGCTTCAGCAGAGAAAAAATGGAAAGGGGACAAGGACCTAGGAAGGGTTCCCAATCAGAAAAAAAAATGATGCTTTCATCATCATTATACTGTAGATGATAATGAATTTAAAACCAACATCAGTACTGAATGACAGTGAGATGGATGTTCATATCTAATTTTAGTGTAAAAAGGAGTATTCTGATGGTATTCAGATTTGCATGAATTGAACCAGGTAAGAATTATAGACATTCATAATTGCACAACTACTTACGAACATCTTGGTCTGTGTGTGTTTGTGAGAAAACTCTGGTGCGAAGCTGCTCCTGCCGTGCTTTTCTTGGTCCTACTGTAGGCCCTGATGATCCGTTGAGCCCTACAGATGATCTTGACCTTGGAAGTCTCCCCATAGTCAGAATGGGTTACCTGTACAGCTACTAGGTGCGTATTTGCACTCCATAAACAGAGCTGAGAGTTAAATGGCCATTGTACATGTCTATTGGGAAGATGCTGTGTGATTATGTTTACTGCAGGCTGAGAGTTCTTTTTACACTGCACACTGTGACTGGGGCATCTTGCACGGCTCACAAAGATACTCAATATGTGCTCCTGGTGAATGTTGAGAGGCAATCCATTTCATGTGCTTTAGTGAAACTCATTCTAATTCTGGCTGTAAACTCATTCTACGAATACAAATTATGTTTATGAATTCAAATAAATTCATTCATATGACTGGAAGGGCATTTAAAGGGGGCAGATGTCCGGTAAGGGAAATAGTCCACTTTATAAAATTAGCTCTGTTTTGTCACAATTAATATAACTGTGGAATTTTTTTTTTCTTTTTTTGCTGAGGCACGATCTCACAAAGTTCATGTTAATTCGCCTCATGACCAGTTCGACTTCAAAGTTAATGAGTTTTTCTACTTGCCCGTGCCACACTCTTCCGCCAAGTTTCATTTAAATTGGGTCCATATTTCTCCCATAATTCTACAGACAAACTGAGGAACAGACAGACAAAAAAACGGAAACCCAAAACATAATTTCCCTAGTGGAAGTAAATATAACTAATATTACACGCACTAAAGCACATAAAATTTAATTTCCAATTAGCAATCTCAGGGCTAGTTTTACAGACACAGGTGTAGCCTCGTCCAAACAAAATCGCATTGCTGACCTACATTACAAAAGTAGTTTTAGCGTTGAAAAACAAGCCCATCATGCTGAAAAAAAACGTTTCTACTTTATCTGGATTTAGGGGCAAAGACTCAAGATTCAGCAAGACCAGAACAGATGGAGCCCAGAACCTTCAAGCTTACCCTCGCCATCTTCTCAAACATCTCCAACTTCACTGCAGGCAATGCGACGGACGCCTTGCTGTCCGAGGACCCTTACGAGGCAGTGGAGATCGTGGTCATTATCCTGGCCGCAGGCTCGCTAAGTTTTGTAATAATTACTGGAAACATGCTAGTCATCCTTTCAATCATAATCAACAGGAACCTCCAGACCATAAACAACTATTTCATCTTCAGCCTGGCATCTGCAGACCTGATCGTCGGGGTCAGCTCCATGAACCTGAACACAGTCTACATGGTGTTTGGCTATTGGCCGTTGGGGCCAGTAGTTTGCGAGCTTTGGCTTTTCCTGGACTACGTGGTCTGTATTGCTTCTGTTATGCACCTACTCATAATTAGCTTTGACCGTTACTTCTGCATCACCAAGCCACTCAGCTACCCTGCCAGAAGGACCACCAGGATTGCGGGCATGATGATTGCTGCAGCCTGGGTCAGTTCCCTCACCGTGTGGGCCCCACCCATCCTGTTCTGGCGGTTTATCATTAGTGAGAGCACTGTGCCAGAGGGCGAGTGCAACATTCAGTTCATTACCGATGCAACCTTCACCTGTATCACCTCCATCATTTCCTTCTTCCTGCCAGTTGCCATCATGATCTTACTGTACTGTCAGATCTACAGGGCCAGCAAGAGCCGTGTGAAGACGGGCAAACAGAAGCTAAAACGGGATAACCAGTCCAGCAACAAAGCAGGAAAGCACATTACCATGTCCTGCTGTGATGGCAATACGAAAACCCATCACACTGAGAGGAGCCAAAATGGCGGAACAGGTGGAGTCGTGGAAGAGGAGCCCAGTGAACCAGCACATCCTGAGAGAAATGACATTGCTGAGGCCCCTGCAGGTTATGAGGGAAACCCCACAGCCCACAGCCTAAATGCTACAATTCCAAAGCAGCAGCCCAATAAGAGGGCAGTGTTATCGCGTGAGAAAAAGGTCACACGCATGATAATGGTAATTATTTTTGCTTTGATAGTCACATGGATGCCGTATCACGTCGTAGCGATCATCTACTCCTTTTGTTCAGCCTGCGTTCCCTTCAGCGTGTGGACCTTTTGCTACTGGCTTGCCTACATCAACAGCGCCATGAATCCAGTCTGCTATGCTCTCTGCAGCGTCTCCTTCAAGAAAACCTTCAAACAACTCCTGCTCTGCCAGCACAAGAACATTCGCTTGGGCAGATAGAGATGCGATTGTTTTTGTTTCTGCTGGGGCTACTTTCTGTCATTTCTTAACAAGAGAGACATATTTTCTTGCATCACTTAAGACAATAGCAGGTATACGCTCAAGAGGTAGAACTGCAGAAACATGAAATATAGGTGTGATGTCATATTGCACGCATTCCTATGCCTGTAAACTTAATTAGAATTCAAGAAAATTTACAGCAGAACTGACTCAGTAAATGTCTGCACCCATTCATGAGATAACAAAGTGCATCGGTTGATTGAGATTCATATTTACACTTGATTTAAAAAAAGAAAAAAAAATGAGGAAGTGTATACTGCCAGAGTACTTCGGCTGGATGATGAACAAAAGGCTATTGTCAAAATACCAATAACAAGCCTCAATCCAAGTAAACTTGATTTAACCAGTCAAAACTGCACCAAAATGAAGCTACGTCACATTTTAGCAGAAAATGGTGGGTGCGCGGCTATAATCATGAATTAACCTTCTACTAACCACCGTAGCATATCTGCAGCATAAAGTGAAAGGGTTAACAGTAGGGGCGTAACGATTCTGAATCAATGTTTTTTTAAAGCGTAGTAACACCACCATAGGGCGAACATCCGAGCTTTCCCTTTTCCTTTATTAACCCCCGTGATGTCCTGAACGAAAGTGCTTAACATCAAAGGGCATGGGAAATGCTTCCGGAAAAAACTTGACTGACATCAGTATTTTTCGGCTATGTGCTGAGAGGAGCCAAGCAAATGAAAACAAAATCCTCATCCTATTAACCAATAGGCAACTCTGAGAAATGTATACCTATTCCCGTTTACTTTGCCTGATTAACAATCAAATGGTGGATTCGTTTACTCTTTAAGTTGAATGAGTACAGCTGTTTATGAAGACGGCATGTTTGATTGCAGCATTTTGAAATTTAAATTGGCATAGAACAGCACTGATTGAACACGATTGCCTTTGCTACAGCATTTCGTGTGACTGTGATAATTTAAATCTCACATTCACGTTTCATCTGCTTTTCAGAATGTTTTCCACCTTGTGTATTTTCTAGACGCTTAAACACCAGGTCGGTCTTATAACAAATCTGTTTTAAATGAATCTTGAATAATGTCCCAAAATGCTACAATGAGAGATGTAATTCCGAGGAAGATTTTTTCTAATTATTCAAATTGGCATTCTTTCAGTCTAACACCGTAGCCCAGTTAGGTTTGTCTGCTTTTCACCATCACATCTTAATTGTTATAGGCTACTGGCTAAATTTCTTGATTGTTATTTAGGCCAAGCACATGGGAGCAGATTTAAGGAAGGGCAGGGCAGCTGCAATTAGCGGAATCTAAACTCAGGCTTCTTCCCGACGGCATTTTAAATCGTTTTAAGCCGCTTCAGGTGTATATTTTTCAAAAAATTACACGCGACTGCCAACACACCCCATGACGGCAAGTTGTCTCATCACACCTTGAAAAATCCTCGTTCAACATTGCCACATCCTAACTCAGCATTTCATCTCTCATTGCGGTATTTTTAGGAGATCTATAATGATAAAATAAAAAAAGAGAGATTTATTTTCAGATCGCCTTGGATTTCAAGCATCTAAAATATACACAAGGTGGAAAACATTACAGCAGATGACACATGAATGTGAGCTATAAATGATCACAATCACATGAAATGGCCAAATACGCGCTCTTGCAACTCTATGCCCGTTTAACTTTCAGAATGCGGCAATCAAACATGCTGTCTTAATAAACAGCTCTACTCATTCAGCAAAGTAAAAAAAAGAATCGCCGGATTGATTACTAATTGAGCAAAGTAAAATGGGACAAGATTAGAGTAACCTAATTGCTTAAAAGGAGACGATTCTGTAGTCCTTTACTTGGTTCCGTGCAGCATGTCGCCAAAAAGGGCAAGTTTTTTTTTTTCCTGGAAGCATTTCTCATGCCCTTTGATGTTTGGCACTTTCGTTCAAGACTGTCAGGTTTAATGAAGGAAACGGTTAAACTCGGATGTTCGCCCCATGGCGGTCCTACGCCTTAAAAAAACATTGATATAGAATCGATGCAGTATCGTTACACCCTTAGTTAACAGCCTGGACACCCTGCTGATTTTGTTTCTTATTGCCAAATAAACATTTGAGAATAACTTGAATGGTCCGTCAAGTTAAAATAATAAAAAAAAATTAATTTAAATGTAAACTTTTTTTTAACTATTTTTCCAAATTTTACCCCATAATCAACATATTTGCCTAGGGAAATGATTTTTACACAATTGGAAATGGGTTTGGATAATAGAGGGTAAATATCAATGATGCCTTAAATAGGGATGTCAGAAATGTGACATTTTGGATTTGATCACTCTGTGAGACCTTGTGGCTGCTGCGCTTTATTAAAAACATGATTTTCAACTTGCAATATTTCTCTTAATTTCATACCAAATACTGCATTTTGATTGGTACTTTGTCAATAGCCTTTCGGTGGATCTGTACCCAAAGAACTTTGGTAACTGCCACTGCCTTAACATTCTGTAGTATTAATAACTGCGCAGTGCCATTCAAAAGTTTGCAAAAAACTAGAAATGTTTGTTTTTAAAAGACTAATACTTTTAAATAAACAGACATCAGAAGATGATATATTCCCCCCCGGATTATTTGCCAGTCATGTCAATCCTACACCTTCAAAGAAATTCAAAACAAAATGTGGTCCTCACACAAACATACACAGTTTGGGGAAGTAAAAAAAAAAAAAAAAAAATAATAATAATAATAATAATAATAATAAATAGCACCAAAGCACTGTAGCTCCACCACAACCATAGGCAAATTGTCAATGTTTTAGGATAAATTTAATGCATCAGTTTAATTGGATGAATCAAGAATGTGTTCTGCCACCTTCAGTACATATTCAAAAAATAGCGCGCTGTCGCAAGCAAGACCCTTCAGACTTGCGCTTTATTGGCTGCCATACCGATTATCGGAGCATGACACAAATCGATTGGGAGCTTCCTCTAACCAACCCCAACATACCACCAAAAAATGAGAGCATTAGGCTGAGGTATTTTTCAGTTATCGTCCGGAAACGAAAATGACTGCCATGGCGAGTATATGGATTATCGGAGCTGAACACAAATCGATAGGTAGCTTCCTCTAATCACCCCCAACAAATTAGAAAATTGGCCAAGGCATTTTTCAGCTATCGTCCAGCAATGAACTTCTCTCTGCAGAGTCTAAATCCAACTTGTTTCCATGGAAATGTGAGAAAAAAATTCCAGAAATCTGAAAAGGCACCAGTTCAGTATGTGGGTAATACACATACACAGTTTCAGAAAGATTACAATCTGTCCGTGTGTCTATTACACACGGATGTACATGCTGATCGCTATATAACCCCGCATTATTTGCGGGGGGTAATAAAAGAATATTTTGCTTCAGCATTTACTGCCCAAGGCAAGGTAGGCAACAAGCCAGAAATAAAACACTGTGCACATGCACTGAGCTAATGGGAAAAACTAAGGTACACAGCCCAATGCAGGGGGAAACAGAAGTACACACTCCAAGAGTGGCTAAACTAGAAAAACAAAAACTGGATCCAGGGCAGTTGCTAGGAATTCTGGGCCCCCTGAAAAAATATCAGTGTGGGCCCCCGCCCCCGACATTTCATTGCCATTTTTTTACAACAATGGCTGTTATTCATTTTTCTGTTTCTCGGTGTTCTTGACAGTACTAGGTGCAATACACGCAATTTTTCCTTTTTTACAATCAACCATTCAACACTGAGTCAAGAGTAGTATTATGCAAATTCTGAATTATTAGATGTGGCGCGTATTCACAAAAGAGGCTACCTGAAACCACATTATTACACTTAATCTGATCAGAAATAAATGTTCAATTAACCACTCAGGAAATGGGTACTGGGTATTCTATTGCAAAACATTGAGCACTGATGTGCAACAGACAATAACTCAAAGTATACTGGCTAAAGATACAACACAAGGTGGAGCTGTTATAGTGAAATCACAAAGGTAGCTATGTAACTTAACTATTTGAATTTCTTGCAAGTAGTATTGACAACACAATGAAATACTTGTAAAATAAATATCAAAAACTATAATTTTAAGTCTTCCCTAATCTCAACTTGAGCTTAAGTCATTTTGTTTGTTCATAGCTTAAGGGCTTTGAAGTGCAACTGTCTGCTTAAATGACTTTCAACTCAAAGTCTGGATAGGCTATTAAACCTCTCTTGGGTTGTTGTTGCTGGAGCCTACAGCTATGATCTGATTCACTATTCCCTTCACTATCTGAAGTAGCCTTGCTTTGGGGAGATGGGCCTGGCTCTGTCAACAGGATGGGTAGTGACTTCAGTAGACTTATAAATAAATCCAGCCAATTTTGCCATTTAATTTTATTATTCAAATGGCTGAGAGATTGACCTATATGTAAGCAATTGCCATTGGTACAAAAGTTCGCTAATAGATCTATACAGCCAACCAGCTTCTGCCACACTCACTCACTCACCATCAAAAACATCTTCAGACTGCTGGTGGTGAGGATCTACTGCTGGGTCAGGTTCAGATGAAGTGACCACAGCTGATTCTGAAGTGGCAGTACATAAAGGTTTAATTATTCCATTTCATATTGCTTTTGTAAACATTTAAAATTATATTTTATGGTTCAACTAATGAAGAACTAACATACCTAGTCTTGGAATAAACCAAATTTAGATGGGCTTCTCTCGCAGTACCATAGCTCTAAGCACACAGCTTCACTTTGATAGGGCAAGTTCTGTAAAATTACCCCCCATGTTAACAAGACTTATATCAACAGAATAAATTAGCAGTTTAGTTTTAGTGAACACTTTTCTGAGAAAGTAATATGTCAGCCTTGTCCACACAGACTGCATGTAGTTCCCTATCCAAGCCTAGCCTGTACAGTCACGAGAGCCAAGTATGCAGTAACCACTCATAATAAGAATGAAGGAACTGCTGCTACCGGATTTTTTGACAGTAAACTATAATGAGTGGTGACTGATGACCATACCGATCTTTTTTGTAGATGATACCGTTAATAACTGAGTAATGTCATTTTTGCCAGGCGACTATTTACTCAGCTAACCGCATGTTACATTAACGTCACATTAGCAGCTGAATAGCCAGCCTGAACAGCTTACAGAGCAAGCTACTTTAATACCCTCACCTTTCTTTGAAAAGAATTTTGTAATTTTCTGGGCCTCTGCTCTGCTGGCCTCTCTCCCTCTCTCTCACTATCCTTTTCTGGTGTACAGATTCGTGTGTGTGGGCTGCGCGTACTATTGACTGCCGTAGTTCGCGAACCTCGCAAGCAAAAACGCACATGGACAATTTTCCATGAGGAGCACCAAGCATGGACCAAACCATTATTTTAAGAAGAGGGTTGTTCACATTTACTTCATCAATATTGCATGCCTTTGTGGCTTTGTGATTAACTGTGGTGCATTAGTATGAATAGCAGTTAGGTCTAAATCTATGCACAATAATTTAGTCATGGCGGTTACTGTGGGTTTTGTGGGCCCCAATGGGCTGTGGGCCCTTATAATTGTCATCACCTTTCCCCCCTATACGATGGCCCTGCTTGCTACCCGCTATTACAATGAACTTATGACGGTTTCCGTAGAGCCAGCTAGCTGAAATCAGTCTGTTGTCACAGCACGTAGCTAGCGAACTGCCAGCAGTTGCTGATACTTGGAGTGGACATGCTAGCTTCCTTTGTAACTGTAGACAGTTTAATGAATAATCACTGAATGAATAAAGTGTGATTATTTCGCTGCTTTAATATTAACGGTCATTATCGCTTGAGCACCTATTGTTAACCGCCCCGCAGGGCTTAACTTAACGCCGCAAAATTTACTGGAGATAAATGAGTAGCTTGGTTTCTGTTATACCCAGCCAAATGCCAGCGCTCCAAGTTGCTATGGTTATAGGTTGGCTAGCGGATGAATTTCGAACTTCAAACGGTGAAACAACCGTAGGTCGAACTACTTGTGCGGTTCCACGGTTTTAATCAACACCTGCCAGCCAATTAGAAAGGAATATTCACCCTGACCATGGTAAACAAACTGTGAAAACAGTTTTTATTATGTGATCTTCCATGGTGTAAGCCGAGACGTAAATATGCAAACACATGCACCCCCTGTCCAGTCAGAACCTTAACCGACCCCTGAACATTAAGTGGAATTAAAGGGGACTCAATATGCTATTTTTCCAAGTTTATATTTTGGTCTTTGACTCCCCTAGAGTACTCCTGATTGCGCAGAGTAAAAAAGGGTACTTATTTCGCTCGTACTGCCATCCTCAAAAAACCACATTTATAGTCCATAGTAGTCTCTGCCTGAAACGCCTCTTTGGGGTGGCTCTTCCGCTATGGCCCCCACTCCCCGTGTGCCTACTTTCTTCAGACCGGCCAGCTCTGTGGAGGGCAGATCGAGGCGGGACGATGCAGTGTCACAGTGAAGCGTGAGACGCGTCTGCCATCTGAGCTAAAGAATCAGCCGAGAAATTCTGCAATAAAATGCAGTATATGTGTATGGCTCTAATGAAATTAACTTGTTCTAATAAACACAACAGAGAAAGTGGAGGACACAGTGCGAAAGTCTGGCAGCTCAAGCACGAATTTGCTATCGGCAACAGTTTGCTACGGCAACAGTTGGTGAGTACAGCGGTTTTACTACTAGCTAGGATGCAGGGGAAGCTAGAATCCACCCCGTATAGACACATTAGTAGAACGGGTCAACATGCCCGTGTGAAGACTGGAGACCGTAGAAATCCGGTGGGTCTGAGTTTAGAGGGAAACATGGACAGTGAGAGGCAGCTAAAAGTGGACCAACAGCTTATGGACTGCTTCAGTGTGTATTAGGACCTGCTGGTTCGTGTGCATAGCTGTGGTGTGTTGCTAGCGTGGAGAAACAGCTTCCGCGCTGGTATATGACTGAGGGGCGAAAGCTCCAAGCTAAACGACCTTTTCAGAAATTGCCCGTGGTAATTGTTGTAGGAATTTTGATATTATATTCCAGGTATTACCTTCACAAAAAGAAACTCAGATGACTCGGAGGAAAAAATCAGTCAGAGGCAGAGAAGTTAAAATCCAAGCCAAAAGTCTGTTTACTTTTTTCTGCAGAAAAAAGGATCCCCATACACAGAGTCCAAGTCAGCAAAATCAAGGATCCCGACAGTTTCTGATTCTATGGCTTATATAGGAAAACACTGTGCGACGTTCTTCTCCCCATGCGCTAATTTACACATCATGATGTAATCTGGAAGACTCCTGCAGTCGCACGCAACCCACGTCACGCCGTCCCCGAGTTATGCGTATACACCTCGTAGAGAAGACAGGTGATTCCTCCCTCCTCTCTAGCTTATCTCTTTGTCTGTAAACACATAAACTAAGAGAGAGAAAGAACATCTTGCCCCTGTTATGGGCCCATCAGGTCCTCATGACTCCAGATAGGCTACATGCAATGACGCATCGGTCAGATTTATGGAAACTTACAGTTATGCAGGCCTAAACTAATCAGAAACATGCAAGAGTGCACACTCAGGCCTAACAGGCTATGAAACAAAGCAAAGTAGGAGCAAGCAAGGATAAATTATTAATAATAATTTAATGAATCAATAAAAAATGATTCCACAGTAATGGTTTACTTACTGCGCCGGAATGAGCAGCTTTTCCTCGTGGAAAATGGGCGTATTATGGAAAGTGTGTGAGCGCTAGACAGAGCTCCGGTTATGTCATGAACATAATACAGGTTTTACAGACCGTAAGTTCTATCTGCGTGAACCGTTGCTTATGTGGAGCTAGCGAATCGATCACTTTTACAGGAAAGAATTTAGTATTCAATTGATGGCAATGCAGCGTTTGCAGGGCTAGAGCTGGCTTCTGAAACCGATTAGTCAGATGATCAGCCAAAAAGCAATGTCAATTAGTCAAATAACTTTACCCCTATTCACTTTTTTTATCTGATGTCCACTTGTGAGTGTTATGGCCCCAATTTGTTATTACATTTACAACATCCACTACAACATCCACAACAGCAAGGGATGACAGACACAATTTTAAAACTTAAACACATTTAATTAACAAAGACAACTAACAACTCACTAATCTACTGACTAATCTAATGACCAAGATTGATTAACAAGAAAAACAGAAATATTTACAGTCCCTTTTGGTTGGGTTCCTTGGTGATGTCCTGGGTGAGGAAAATGCTCTAACACAGGCAAAAATCCACTATAAGCTTCACAGGTCTTAAACAGAATGACAGGTCTGGTCACATGTATCCTTCTCCTTGCAATTTCTCCTACTACTTTACTGTCTCAATTCTCCTCCTTATGTACTGTTTTGCAGACCCCACCCACATTTAGACCTCTTTTTTTAATTTTCTGGGACTTGCCCCAGACATGCCCAGAACATGTCCAAACCTAGCTCCAGTCTGGGCTCAACAAAAAAAAAGGTAAATATTGCCATCTAGTGGCCTCTATTCACATTACATGAGGGTCTCTAATACCAATCGATTTCTTGTAGGTTTTGTTGCACCGCCGTTGTATTATTTTGATCAACCTTTTACTTACAACCACATGCTGTTAAATGTCCTATCTGACCATGTGCTTTCCTCTATCCTTTCTGACTTAGGCCCGGGTCACACTGCCCGCAGTAGCGATGCGTATTTCACAAGTGGAGCACTGCAACCGCTTGTCGTATGCAGCTCGGTCACACTGCCTGCATATCTGCAGCAGCAGGTCTGCCGCAGGCTCCTTCTTCCAACTCTGTCTCTTCACGACTTTATCCAAGAAATCACTATAAAATAATATTATTTAGTCTTGCATCGTAATAACCTACAACATATGATTTACATTTTGTATTGACAGTGGGGGAAGCATGCTTGAGAATCTACTTACACAATCATATTACAATACACAGCAAACCCTTCTGAATTGGTCTTGCTCTTTCCGAAGGTAATTTCGGGGTAGGGGGAGGGTGTCGGGATGTGGAATGTGCTTACAAAAGCAATCTAATTTACATTAGTCGAGGCTGAAATCATTGTAAAGGCTAGGCACCGAACGACCGTGATAGGAACAGTTCAGACAATTCAGAAACTGAATAATGTGCTGTACGTTCGTCTGGCCAGTATATCGAAAGGATGTTTTATAGGTCCATGCCCAAGGGCGTTACTGTGTCTCAAATTTTGGGGGGGACAAGATTTTAAGGGTCTTTTTTTTTTTTTTTTACTCACAAGCAGACAATGTTCAACACTGCGCAGTCTGTTAAGATAAAGGCTGAAATGCTCCAAAAACATGCATCTTCAAAAGATTTCTAATCAAGGTTTTGGTTACAATGTTACTTAACATTTTGTCTAGAAAAGGAGCACTGTCTAGGTGAGGAGAGTCCAATCTTATCAACAAAGGGCCGCTGTGTGTGTAGGTTTTCATTTTAGCCCAGCGCTACATCACCTGAATCATCTAATTAACTAATCGGGGTTCAATAAAAACCTTGATTACTAAAATCAGGTGCAGCACTTTTAAGTGCTTTTTCCATCGGACGCGAAACAAATTTTTCGCACCACAGATTACATTCAAAGTCAATGCAAAGACGCGAATACACGGTCATGCGAAAAATTTGTTTCACATCCGGTGGAAACCAGGGGGGTTCTCCACAAAGCTGGCTAACTGAGTAAGCCTGGCTTTTGCACAAAGTAAAACCCAAAAAGCTATATTTACTTCAGTCCATGTTCCAGATTTGAATAGTTTCTAGGTTTTGCTTTGTGCAAAAGCCAGGCTTACTCAGTTAGCAAGCTTTGTGGAATACCGCCCAGCTTAGTAATGCTACACCTGATGTTAGTAATCAAGGGCTCAACACTAAATTTTTTTTAAATTACTCATTCTGGAAAGTAAAATCAGATTTTTAACTTGCCAAAAGAAAAATTTACATGCAAAATAATAATAATAATAATAATAATAATTAAAAAAAACATTTCTCAATGACTGGGAACCTTTACATCCTTTCTATAGCGGGAGGTCAGCCAAGTAAAAACAAAAATAATGTTTTAAGTTCTGGTTTCTTCAGCATTCAAAAAACTTTTCTTTTACTGTTTTGTGAAACAATGGCTTGTATTCCAGGTCATAATATTTTTCAAAGTGATTTTACTGTTGTGTCAATAAATACAAACATGTATATTTTTACACACTAAAATTAATTATGAATTTTCACACTTTTTTTCTACTCAAACCCTCCTTTGTAACTTCACAGTCACCAATAAACACAAGGAAATGTACCAGTGTATAAGAAACCATTGAAAAATGACATCGCAAATAAAAGTTTACTTTAGTTTGTACCCTTTTAAATTCTAATTATGAAACTCACTTATTTACCCTTTAAATGTTTTAGTCTCACAAATTTCACTTGGGTTCTCTTAAAATTCACCCAACAGGGAAATTGGAAAATACAAATAGACGCGAATTACCGGAAACATCAGAACCTCATTGGTTTAGCTGAAATTTCAACCATGAAATTAATTTAAGTAAAATTACTTAAAGAAACAATCACTATCAGTGAAATGAAAGCGTTGGCGCTAAACTAACGTTAAACCTGGGAAATTTTCAGACAATAACCAAGCTCTTGGCTTTGCATTGGGGACCAAACGTTAGTGCACATAAATCCTTGATTTCGTCCCGATGCAGTGACACTACCTCACGAATCCGTGAAACAGGAGAAGCCGATCGGAAGCGTTGAGAGGAGAAACCAGTGCAGCAGGAGGAACAGTCGCCTCCGCAGTTCAGCAAGTTCGTCCTCATTAGGCATTTGCTACGGTGGCGAATTAACGTGGTGAAAGCTGCGGCTAGTATATTAGCGGAGTCTCTCACAATATAATCTTAAACGTCCACGTCTTCAAAGCTCACACGTTTTCAGACTTTATGAAAACAACAAACGCAGAATATTTACCCGGCAACTCTTCACTTCAAGACCGCCTTTAAACGAAAGTTTCGGCTGTTCAGTTCTCCCACGCCAAACTCTTTATTTTTTCTAAATGCACAATCACCGACTGAAGGCTCCTTCTTGGTTAAAGGTGCGATCCCGCCAGGCTCAGTTTAGGTTGTTCTTGTTTTGAATTTCCCAACGAGTCGAGCACCGCCTCCGTCTAATCAGGAGTCTCCCCGAAACCTTCCGGGGGCCGAACCGGGTCACATTATCAGTTGTCGGAGTGGGCACTTCATCCTCGCTGAAAACACTATAGCTGTCAAAAAGAAAGCGAACTAAACCGCGACAAGTCAAACGAAAGTATCTTGTAACCTGGAAATGTTCTGTGACGTTCATTATATAATTTCTGTATATACAATTTTCGTCCCGGGAAGTTTTAGGAACATGGTTAACTGGATGTTTCAGGCCAGACAATCATGATAGTCCGCTATTTGTCAGCACTCACCGATTTGATCTTAAAGGGATATTTCAACATTTTGGCAAATTGGCCTATGGACACGTTCATGAACCATTTTCTTTATTTTCTGTGCCCACAAGATGGCGCCCATAGTTAAAAAAATAAGGCTAATAGAATGAACTTACAAGCCTTTGATGAACAGAGTGCACCATCTTGTGGGCACAGAAAATAAAGGAAATTATTCATGAAGCCTCATTTTCCCATCACTACGGGTAGGTGCATTACCTTTAATTATCCGTGCCTTTTGTTTTGACTTTCGGGGGAGAGATGCGAGCTGCTAAGCGAACATGAGAGTGACCGTTACGGGTCCCCAACTCATCAAATACACAACAGCTCCAAAACGCTCTCGTCGATAAAGTGTGACCTCAGAGCTACATACTAAGTAGATGTTTGATTTGTTTCATTTTTGGGGGGGACGAACACCACCCTTTTGAATGTTGAGGGGGACATTATCCTTTATTGACAAAACTGTCTTTGGTGAAATGCTGAGCACAAACAGCCAACGTTCCCTTTGGCCGTAAAAACGCTAACCACTGATTTCTGGTGGCATCATCTTTTGGAAGAGAAATATTTGTGGGTTTTTTTGCGTCCAAAAGTAAACGGACAAGTAGCTTTGGGAGAGATTCTGAGAAAATTGCTCCTCAAATGATCAGCGGTTCTTCCTTTGTATTACCAAAAGTGAAGACGCCTCTAAGGCATAGTTTGATCTGCCGTTGTTAGTGCCTGCTAGAATAGTTTCTGGTGTGGGCAGGTCCAGCGCAGTGGTTGGCTCTGGCTAGGTCTGTCCTAATTGGACGGCGCAACCTGACGTCAGGCTTTACCCAGATCTCGTGAAGATCTCGGGAGGAGCTGTTCAGAGATGAAATCACGCTCACGAAATCACGTTCTTGGATTACGGAAAAATCCCTGTATCTTATGTTTAGAAACCTTTCAGAAGTTGAGCATGGACAACCAACATTATAACATTACTCATATGTATTAAAAGAAGGATCAGCATGTTAGGTCCCGTTTAAGCAAAGGTGATTAAGCATGTTTTCCATGTAAAACTCAATTCCGAATTACGATTTCCATATAAACTCGAGGAAGAATATTCTAATTCCGAACTATTTAATTCCGAATTAAAAAACATCATGTTACCATGGCCAATGCCTCGGATATTTTGACGCACTTGGCCACCAAAAAATCAGCTGATCTATATGAAGTGTATACGAATTAGTGTTGATTATCACTCGTGCTGCAGCGTCATTTTACGTTGAATGATCAAGGTCTGATATTATCAATCATTATAAGAACCTGAGCGACAAAATCAGTGGTAATGCCGTTGTGTGCGGCTGTTGATTGCTCCAACAAGAGGATAATCTTGGACCTACTGGTGGGCATAAGCTTGCACTGATTTCCCTTAGTGAAGCCTGACTTCATAAGATAGTGGTGCTCACAGAATATCCCTTTATAACAACAACTAGCCCTGGCTAATTCAAAGTCAGCTTTGTTTAATGACACATGTTCCAGTTATTGTAATAAACCATTGGCAGTTGAGGACACGGCTTTCCCCCACGCGGACTAACAGCACTGAAATAATGGGCTAAATTCAGCAAAGGAAAATAATTTAGTCAAAATTAGGCCCATGCTTTACGATTGACAAACTGCTCTGACATTTCCGCACTACCCTTTCCGCATACCAGGTGATTTAATTTGCGCTTCGTGATCATTCAGATTGTTTAAATGATATAGATGACCATTTCAAAGATCGTTATGCAATTTGCTTGCTTACGACCCCGGAGGAAAGAGAAGCCCGAGAATTTCAGAGTCATAATAGGTTTCCATGTTACTAGAGGAGAAGTCTACCAAAAAGTTCATGAAACTGAAAAACTTCCATGCACAAGAACTTGAATTCCACGCGATAAGACTCAGTGACACTCAAATACTCTGATACAAAATTGTAATATAATAAATATACATTTATTAAATCCCAGGCAATCAGTTTTTCATTGGGTTACTTTCTAGAGACTATGCCATTCGTCTTCCAATCATTATTATTTTCGTGAATGAAGACTGGATCAAAAAGCAAGTTTTTGCTCTTTCGCTTGATGGCCTCGATGGCGGCCGTGTTAATACATGACATCATGTGAAATTCGTCAATAAAATATGGCAAGGAACTGGCTGGTTTATAATGCAAATCAGAACTTATTCTGCAGCTTGTTTCCCAAAAACACAAATGTTAAATTACATAGCTGGAACCCTTGACTGTATGTGGTCCAGCTACCTTAGGAAACGTATTCCTTTTTGGGAATCAGGAGGAGAGTGGGATGTGTAGTTTTTAGATAGTAAAAGGGACTCGCCAGTTGGGGAAGCATTCAAGTGATTGAAATTATAGTTGACTACGGTCAATAAAAATGATATTTGTAGTTATGCAAAAATATGATGCAAAAATCTAGAAATTGATGGTGGTTTTGAAACAACGGGAATTGCTTCAAAAGTATTTTTTTTTTAAAGTGTTGCGGGAGGATGAATGGGAACTAGTACTTCGACACCAGTGTGACAAAAGCTAGGGGTGTTCACTGTACATACAGAGTGCCGTGCCCACCGAAGTCATATTGTACGGCAGTCCAATCCTAAGTATGTGAAACTCTTGCCTTCAAAGGGCACTACATAGCAGTCGTTTCCGAAGTGAGTAGGCGATGGTCACTTTGCTCCCACATTGCCGTGCAACGACTTGAGCCTCCTCACGTGTTACATAACGACATTCAAGAAATTGAGAACAACGATGGCTAAAAGTTAGCATTCAGAAAGCTAACAAACTTAGCTAGGTTCCTTACCAGCGTCACCTGGCTAACGCTATTTATACATGGACAATTTTTATTTTTTACCCGAGGCAATTTGTGGCCCTGTGAAAGCTATGCTGTTGGTTATAAAGCTACTGTGAAACCGATATATAGCCAGTGGAAGCAGTCCTCCCACGGACTGGCTGCCTTTGCTCACACTTCCTTTTACAGAAATATGAAGGGCATCCCAATGACGATTATTCAAGAACCCTACTCCCTGCTGCCCTTCAGTTTTCAGAACAAAAGAAAGTGACGTCATGGGGTGTAAGACATAGGGATTAACCAAATGGAATAAAATAGGCCAGTGGGGAGCGGGACGCAGAATTTTTTTTCCAGGCAAGTACTGGGCAAATTACCATAAATAAGCGTGTCTATCGAACTGACGCTTGTCGCGCTTGTGCGATATAATAGTCGGTCTCACATGCTTGCATTGTGGTAGGCCTACACTTGTTTTTAGGATTGCGGCCTTGTGAGCATGCGCAAATGGATAGCAGTGAATAGTTATAACTTTTAGCCATTTAGTTAGCTACCTAGCATTTAAGTGCAACATATAACAAGCTAAGTCAGCAAAAAGGCTTTCTACCTAGCTAACATGAGTTGCTTGATTTGCTAACTAGTTTGCTAGCCTAACTAGCCAACAGTTCTAGCTATTTGGTGCAAGTTGACTAGAGAAACCAAGAAACTATCTCACATGTAAGGCTAGCAGGCTAGTTTGCATGCTCAGCAAGCTAGCTATTTTTGTTGCATATAAATCAAGTAAAGGGTGAATTGCAATAGTTTCGCTATTTAAATGGTGAATGCAAGTAGTCATTAATTAGCGGAGTGGCAAGGACAGTTCACGCTTTGACAAGGTTGATTAGCTCATTCGCTAGGTTAGCGAACTAGCTAGCTAAGCAAGTAAAGTAAGGTTAGCTAGCTCGCTAACAAGAAAGAATTTTTGCCATCTTTGTTAGTCAGATCCGGTGCATGTAAATGCTAGCTAGCTAATGAAATGGCAAAGTTAATAACTATTCACTGTCATCCATTGAATTCAGTGCATCATAAGATGCCCTTGCACATGCAAACCCTTTGCACATGCTCACAAGGCTGCAATCCTGAGGGACCCTTCGCTAGAGTGTAAAAACAAGCGTAGGCCTGGCACAATGCAAGTATGTGAGATTGACGAGTATATCGCGCACACGCAACAAGTGTCAACCTGATAGACAGGCCTTTTTATGGTAATTAGCCCTGTACTGTCCTGGGAAAAGGGTGTGGATATTGAGCACGCGTTAAGTTGGTTGAATATGATTCATGTGATGACATAAACAAAAGTGCTCCGATGCTAAAAACATTGTAGTCCTAAATCATTAAGATTGTTCACAATTTTGCTTCAGTCGTGAAATTGTTAATACAGCGCCCTCCATAATTATTGGCACCCTTGGTTAAGATGTGTCAAAAGCCTTCAAATAAATTCAATTTTGTTGCAGAACCATACTCTCATATTGGAAATTGTGAAAAAATGTTACCTTCAACTCAAGTGAATTTTAAGGTAAAAAAAATTCAAAAACCAAATCTACATAGAAATGGTTCACCAGACACAGAATTAAGCTCATCCCATGGCCATCTCAGTCCTCAGACCTCAACCCCATTGAAAACCTGTGGAGTAAGCTGAAGAGGAGAGTGCAGAGGAGAGGACCCAGGTCGCTGGATGATTTAGAGAGATTTTACGAAGAGGAATGGTCAAAGATCCCTCTTTCTGTACTCTCCCATCTTGTGAAACATTATAGGAGAAGATTAGGTGCTGTTTGGTTGGCAAAAGGGGGTTATATGAAGTACTAACAGCAGGGGTGCTAATAATTGTGGAACACAGGATTTGATGCAAAATAATTATTTCTTAATGTGGGATTTTTTTTCCCTCTGAGTAAATGCACTTGAATTAAAGGTTGGATTTTCCTCTTTTTTTTCGCTGTGGTCCTATATTATTTAGAAAAAAACTGAATTTATTAGAAGCTAAAGAACGCATCTTAACCAGGGGGGTGCCAATAATTATTGATGGCGCTGTAATAGCTCATAATTAAATCCACTTTTTTTGGATGGGGGGCATTAACTTTTTTTGGCTTGTGAATGGGGGCCTGACAGAAAGGGTGTGAAAACCACTGCTGTAGGCCTACTTGTGCCGTGTTTTAAAGATGACTGTGGCCAGGTGATTGGTGTCACGCCCTGGGACCCGGAGATGATAAACGGGGTTCAGGGCAAGTTGTGGAGAAGGAGGACCCACGTGCAGGGACGTGGATTTTATTAAATAATAAAAGTGAGGGAGAATAAAAATAAATACAAACTTCAAGAATGACAGGAGGGGGGTGCACCTTACGAAAAGGGGATCAGAGCTTTAAATAGCTTTAAACTTTAAATAGAAGAGGGGAATCTAATTTACTAAAACAGGTTAAAATAATTAACTGATTAAGAACTGCATGAGAATAAATAGATAATTGAGCAATAGCAGGTAGGCTGGAAAAGCAATGCCAAAGGGGAGGGGCATTACAATCGCATTTCCGCTTTAACATATAATTATTGATAAAGGATAACTGCGAGAAAAAACTCTTTGCAGCTAATAATTCGCCATTCGTCTTTTAAAGTTGTGCATACAATGAGCCGAGATCATTGCATGAGCAAAGAATAGATATACGGATTTAAAAGATAGATGAAAAGGTACCCAGCATTTTCACATGATTGCAAAGTGAATCAACAACAAAACGGTTCCTAAGTTCTATCAGGCGAAGGACCTGAGACAAGACACGTTTGACTTCGTGACACTGAAAAACTCTACACACGTGTAATATCGTCAATATAAGTCGTTAAAATCCCCAGCAATCAGTTTTTCGTGACTTTATCAAGTTTCAGAGTTAAACAATCAGATAATGCTGGTAATAAACCATTCGGTCCCGGAGGCTGGTGAATTCAAATACACAAAAGGGGATTCAGATGGCATACAATTAGAGGGATTTCAAGTTCCATCTGTGATCTTATGAAATTGAAAAGATAAGAATATCTCTGCGTTCAGAGCGCGCTGCGTTTAATCGCTCCAGATGCAGCGGCGTGCCTCCTCCTCGACCCGGTGCGCTCGGTGCACTGATGGAGCTGCAGTCGGACTGGCACAGATCAAAAAGAGGAGCTCCATGCTTTTCCGACAATTTCAGTCCGAAACAAAATATTAATTTTTCTTGACGTAAAAAATGTTTGGCAGTAAGGATCTATTTGTGTCGGAGACCGTTTTAATCACCGCCAATATAATAGGATCGGAGCACGGCACGCGAGTGAATTCAGCGGAGAGGCACGGATAACCGATCTAATTCTCTTCCTGGCAGAGAAGTGCGCAGGAAAGCTCACGGAAGGCGAGCGACGCAGTTCTGAAACACAAAGCCTCTGCAGTCACGTTTATAGTCTCACCTGCATCCATGCCCCTTTACTCGCTCTCCTCCACCCCCAGTGGCTGATTTGTTGAATCTAACAGCAAGGTACATTACAGGTGGCCAACGACAGCGGCAGGGACAATGGTTGTTTAGAGGCATCTTCACTCCGTCGATACGAGTGGGGAAACTAACGGGCTTTCGCACAAAAAAGGAGGGCAGGGCCGAGGCAAAAGTGCATTCAGTCAACCAACATGTATTCGGAAGCGTAATTACGCATAAAAGACACAGACATAGCCTACAGTACAGAGACCCGCAGACCATTTAGTGAATCTCAAAAATATTGCCCTTCTATACGGTCCGTCTAAATGTATAAATCAGCCTTCAGAATGGTACACTAGAGAGAGCATTACGAGAAACACTGAAATAGTGTAAGGATCTAAATGAATCTTGGAACACTGAAGTGTTATGCTGAAGCAATAATAATGCAACAACTCCGATGCTTTGTTTGGGTGACATCAGCATCCAAAACGCAATTGGCTAATAGGTGCTGAAGGCTCCCGCACTGCGCAGAATTAGTTTTTAGAAAATCCTGAGATCCCGCTTGCGGCAGCAGCTGATTCAGTGGACTTGAATTTCACTCAAGCCCTTCCTTACACACCCCATGAATGACGCTGTTCGCATGAAACGGAGGAGTGATCTGAACCAATAACGATCGAAGAAAGTCAAGTACAACGACGGTCAGGAAGTCTCTATCCTGTGCCTGATCACGCAGTTAAAACTCAAAATGCAAAAAATAAAAATAAAAAAGCGGACTTAAATCTCACTTAAAATTTTAGGGCAGCCCCAAGCATGATTTTTTGATTCCTGGAAAACTGAGAGGGCTCCTGACCTGCCATTATTTGACATTCATTTTGGGTTCTCAGCACTACATCGAAGGGCGGCGTTCCCCAAGTCTTTTTGGAGAGATTTTCGAGTTTTTTTGTTTGTTTGTTTTGTTTTTGGGCGAGATTGTTTTTTATTTGTCTCATAAATATATATTTTTTTAAATATCGCCTCTCATCATTTTCGCCATTGTATCGCTTCTAATTAAGTAATAATACATACTGCAATTCAGAAATATTATTAACAGGGCTCTCAAGTCTCACGCTGAGAAGTGATAAAACTCGCCTCACCCTCGTAACATAGACTGTATATAAAAGAGATTAGTAATCTATGAATGCATGAGGCGAAGGCAGACTGCTCTGCTTGAATCAGCAACCTATCAGCCAATCAGAAAATAGTATTTCTTGTTGCTAGGTGAAATAGCAGCACGTCTCCCACACACGCAAAATGCGCGCAAATGCTGCTATTGTGCACACCTCAAAGAAGTGCTGGCAGTGGAAGCCCGAAATCAGGTAATCACTTCACCACTGATTTTTTTTTGTTTGTTTGTTTGTTTGTTTTACAGTAGCTGCTTATTAATGTGGAGGAACTATGCAGGATATTTGCTTTATGGATCGTTTTTCACCTCATTTTAGCTGCTTTGGACGGTTATGGTTAGATTAATTGACTTGCAACTTGTCACGGGGAGAGTTGGGGCTCTTTGCCCTCCATGTAGTGTATTTTGGCTGAAAATAAACCCTGCTCCGATCCGGTGCCCGCCTACTTGAGCTACAACCTCTGACAACAAGATGCAACGGATAATCCGGTCAGCATTCATTCTGCAAATAGCCTACAACGCGCACAATTTTCCGCGTCCGCGCCCACGTAGGAGACTGGAGTTTACTGGCAGTTGTGAATATTCAATAACTGATCCTGGTGTGTCATCTAGTGATAAAATATTGTAACTGCGTGCATAAATGTGCAGCTCCACGTCCACAGGCGGACACATCTGTACAAAGATACACGGATGTTCTTCTCGAACACGCCGAATCCAGATAATCCGTAAATGATGAATTAAATTCATATTTTAATTTGAAACGAGTAACTAAGTTCCCAGTGTCAAAGTAAAAAGTGAAAGTATTCTTATCATACATGGCTCAAGCATTTGCAACTTGGGTCTATCCGGGTGACTAACATGTTTTTATAATTATTTTTTTTATTTTTTTGGAGAGTTCCCCCAGTGATAAAATCCCCACTACACCACTGGCTGTGTATGTCAAACAAACTGCATGACGTTGCTGCACTCGGGAATGTTCTTTCCCAAAACCTCCTGACTGATGCAAATATTTCTTCAGGTGAAATTATTTTTCCGGAATCCCTGAGAGATCACGGTTTTGTTTGGAATGTGTTGCTAAGGACATCCCACCCTGTTTTTCTACCCCTTCTCTTATCCAGCCCCTCCGTGCCTCTATCCTGCACTCACTGCAGAATCTCCTCCATCTCCACTCACTCATCACGCAGAGCAGCTTTACCACATACGCATGCCATCAGACCGACAGCAAGGTGCATGAAACCGACTGAAGGCTGCTCACTCTCGCCTACCTACCGGAGGTCACAATAGGGGGACCACAACGGATCCCCGAGAACAGGTAGTTAAATCTTTAAAATACAATACAGATGCGCAACATTTTTTCAGTGTTGGCACAATGTTATAATGAAGATCTGGACATACACAGTGCAGGTCACCAGTGGCATTTGTTGTGTCGAGGCATTTCACGCACTGCGGGCACCATTTGCGGGTGAAGTCAGGCAATTTAAGACATCGGGTAAAATGGGGTTGACAAGGTTTCCCAACTCGGTCTGTTTAATATTAGAAGCCTATTAGAAAACATTATTGTAATGTTGGTGCAAATAACCTCTGCATAAAACAATAATTTATATTTATCGTAAATTACTCATTCGGGCATGACAAAGAAAGATTTTGAAAAATCACTGATGCCTGATCTTCCAAGGCAACCAATGTGGCATGCTGATTCAGCACCTTCAGTAATTAGAGTACTGCAGCTTAAACAATGCGCGTATAATGCCAAAAATGATTGTAAATTGTTGCATTTTCTTTACTGATTGACTTATAATCAAATATTTTCATAATACACTTAACTTTTTTTTTTAAATAAATGCACTGAAATGGTACTCCTTTCCCAAACCCACCATGCAAGGATACATCCAAAAGACGTAATTTTGACGTGTTTTTACGTCCTCTGGATGACCAGTACTGACGGCCTCCAGGCCTGTGAACCAGGTTGAAAATTAGATCAAATGTAATCATTCTGGATGTCTTCTCAACGTCAGCCGCACACCTATTTTCTGTATACTTTAGTTGATGCTGAAGATGTCCAGAATGATGTTTGAACTATTTTTTAACCCTGTATCGAGGTCCAGTGGAATGTCAATACAGGACAGCCAAAAGATGTTTAAAAATAAGTCATAAAACTTTCATTCTGGCCTCTCAGGAGTCGTCATTTAGATGTATGGAATAGACATCAAAAAGACGCCATTTGGGCATATTCTCGCTCGGTGGGTTATTCCTGCTTTTGGACAAAATTTAGCCTTGTTGAAATTCAAAGCCGCACACTGAATTCACTTCAAACCAATATTTGTTCCGGTTCAATTTCCATTTTCTTTCCCTTGCACTATTAACAATATACTTTCTTACGATATATTAAAAACAAAAATAGCAAAATCGTACATTTATGGTTTTTAATGGTCTCCTACGGAGGCAAAACATGGTAATGTTGCATGGTAAATGCAGTATAAACAATGTAGTCTGCTTTTTTTTTTTTGAAAATTGCTAACCACAGAGCTAAATCTAGAAAAAGAACGAAAGATCAGTGACTGCCAAAAATTCAACATTTTAATTTTCCATGCATGCCCTGAATGATCAACCTGAGATATACTGATTCTTGTGGATGCCTTCAGCAACTCCAAAATTTGAATGAAGGTAAAGTAGTATTTCTATGTGAAATATCAAATATTGATGTTCTGGAACAATATTTTGAACAACAGTGTGACCCTAAAAACAAGTTTTTTTTTTCTGTATTAATTTGCTTTAAATGTCTGACCATCTCCACTTCTATCTATTATCAAAGCAACATAGTAAACCTTAAAAAGAGTTCCAGAGAGCTCAAAGTGAAATCCCTTTGGCTATTCAAAAAATACGTAAATAAAAATAAATAAGTTCAGAGTCCTTTTTGTCTGAGACTGAGATAAGACCGAGTAAATATGTGGTCAGGACCAAGACCTTCAAAAGGTGGTGTTCAGACCGATCATAACATATCTGTGTCTCTCGCCTCCCTTTCTCTCTGGTGTGTCCCTGAGGTGCCCTGCAGCGAGTGTCTGATCCCGTCCTCAGTGGTATCCTCGCTTTAACTCATTACTGCAGCTGCAAAGATAAAAAAATTGTGCCAAGGGATTCTGTAATTATACAGCATGTGTACTTGTAAGTAAAATATGAATAAATAAATAAATGAAAGGCCATTCAGAGAATCATGAATTCCCTAAATCACGCTTAAATCTCTGAAACAATGAACAGAATGGAGTTGGTTTCGCCGTAATAGTCAGAAAGTTATGAACCAAAATGTGGTTTTAATGTTTTTGGTGACCTTGACCTTGGCCTTTTACCTAGATTCTAGAAAAAGAATGCAACCTTAATACCGAAATAGTTGGGACAAAGTGTTAATTGTGCATTAAAATCAAAACGCAATGACTTTCAAATCACACCAGCCAGTATTTTATTCACAATAGAACAGAGATAACATAGCAAATGTTGAAACTGAGAAATTTTCCAATTTTATCCACAAAATGAGCTCATTTCAAATTTGATGGCTGCTACAGGTTTCAAAAAAGTTGGGACAGGGGCCAGTTTACCAAGGTGTAGCATTCCCTCTTCTTTTAAACATAGAGTGGAGGCGTCTGGGCAGGCAGGAGACTAGTTTGTAGTTTCGTGATTGGAATTTGATCCTTTTTTTGCCTGTGTCCCAACTTTTTTGAGACCTATTGCAGCCAGAAAACGAGCTCATTTTGTGGATAAAAATGTAAAATATCTCATTTTCAACATTTGAAATGTTATCTATCTTCTATTGTAAATAACACATTGGCTCATGTGATCTGAATGCCATTGCATTTTGATTTTATTTTCAATTCACACTTCTCCCCAACTATTTCGGAATTGGGGTTGTAGGTCTGTTGCAAGGGAATAATGCTGCCAAAGTTTGGTAAACATCGATGAGGGATAAAGAGTAGAAAGGCCTGTGACTAACAAACCGAAAGAAGGACAGACAAACAGACAGACGTCTAACGTAACAGAATAACATACTTGCCAAGTAATAAAAAATAAATAAATAAAGCCTTGTAAACCCCACTTTCCTACCTTTAACATTTTTACATGTTAAACCTGCAAGCATCGGTGTAATAATTATGCTCCCGTTCCATTTTGTGTTTCAGGGCCAAATGGCCCTTGTGTTGTGGTTGCTGTCTGGAATAGTTGTCACACACATTAGCTGAATGGAACCATCATGTTTATTAATTACACCTGTGCTTCTCCAGCTTTGACATGTAAAATGGCCGCTATGAAAAGGATCCATTTCCCGCTCCTGACTTATATATCAATAAACATCCAGAAAAAAAAAAAAAAACTTACAGGTACAGTGCAAAATATAAGAATCACTTAAATGTGTGGGTTGTAATCTTATGTAATGCTGCATTGTTAACAATAACTCTTTATTGACCGTTTAATGGCATGTACCACAAAAATGCATACTTTATTCCCTCTTAAATGAACCCGTAAGTTGGCAACCAATATTTATTCAGCATGATTTATTAAGCATTGAAACAATTATAATCGGAGCGAAAAAATTGAATCACAAAATCTTTGGCGCAAAAAGACAGAATCAAACGTGTTCATGAAACACATTGTCCATGTAATAGTTCGTTTTAATCAATATTTGGTGGCTCTCCCTTTTGCATTGATTACAGCTTTAATTCTACATGGCATGGAATGAACCAATCTTGAATGAACCAGCTCTCTTGTAACAGAATTCCAAGATCGTTTCACACATTCCTTCAGCTCAATAAGATTGCTTAGCTTCAGTGAGACTAACTTTTTCTTAGCAATGTTCCACAAGTTTTCAATCGGGTTGAGGTCGAGTGAATTTGCAGGCCATGGCAAAATCTCAATGTTTCGAGCCGAAAACCAGTCTGACATCCTCTTGGCGGAATGAGCGGGCGTCGAGTCCTGCTGGAAAGTAAAGTCTTCAGATGCAAAAAGAGGTTCGGCAGTTGGTATCATGTAACTCTCAAGCAACTCTTGGTAAATTCTTGCAGTGAATTACACGTGTAAATTCTCTTTCACATGCATTTAGTCACGATAAGCAAGAAAAATTGTTAAAAGTTTCATCTTAACAAACAGCCGAATGATTTTTGGAAATATTGTCAAATTCCAAATGTGATGCCTGCAGCACATTCCAATAAAATGGGGCAGAGGAATTGAAGGCTGGAAACACAGTGGAATCTTCAGAAACAAACCTGTTTTTGAACATTACAGTGGTAAACAAGTGAATAAGCAATAGGTGATTCGATTAAGATTGGGTATGAAATGAGTGGTCACAAAAAGCATGGTTGTTTACCAGCGAGAAGGTGCAGGATTCACCAATTTGCTCAAAGCTGCATGAGCAGATGTGTCAATGTGCAATTCAAAAAAAAAAATTGGCAATCTCACAAATGACAGTCCAAAATAGTTCGAAAAGATTCTGAGAATCTGGAGAAACCAGAGCCCTCTAACACGAAATATTGGAGGCGCTTGACCATCCAGCCCTCAGACAGCAGAGCATTAACTGACATGTTTTTGCAAAGGATATAGCTATATGTGCTCGTGAATATGTCAGAAGCACTGTTTAAGAGAGTGCAATCCACTGTGGCATCATCAAAGGCAGCAGGCTAAGATTACAAGAAGAAGCCAAAACACCATGCAAAAGCACCGCCGACCTCTCTCAACTCAAGCTCATCTGAAAAAGAATTAAGAGGAAGTTGGTAGGAGTGTTGTGGTCTGAGGAGTCCATCTTTCAAACTGAATCGGTGAATTCAATATGGCCGCAACTCCACACATTTAATGCATGGAGTTGGGCCCTAGTTGAATTCACTCATTCCGTGTTTCAGAAATAATGGACATTGTGTTCTCAGGGCAGAAGAGAAGGACCATCCCGACTTTTTTAGACTGAATATTGAAAAGCCAGCCTCTCTTGTGGTCTGGGGTGAATTACTGCACTCAGTATGGCCAACTGAGAGCAAAAAAGGGCACAGCAGCATTTTGGAACAATATATGTGACTTCCACATGTTGTCTTTTTCAGAGATGCCCCTGTTTGTTTCAGATAACAGCAAACACACGGCATGTATTTAAACAGTATGGTGTTGTTGTCACAGACCGCAAATATTGCCAGCAGCCTCAACAGTCAACATATTTCTCATTGAAACCGTGTGGTGGATTATGACGTTAGAAATGCACCTAAAGTGCCACATTACTCAAGATTGGAAATTTTTAGGTCTTTTTCAGTCCTTGACAATGGCATTTGAATTAAAAGTGAAAATAGCTTCTAGTTTTTAGCTTCTAATAAATTCAGTTTTTTCCTGAATAATTCAGGACCACAATGAAAAAAAGGGGAAAATCCAACCTTTAATTCAAGTACATTTATTCAGTTGGAAAATCCCACATTAAGAAATAATTCTTTTTCATCAAATCATGTGTGCCACAATTATTAGCACCCCTGATGTTAATATTTTGTACAACCCCCCTTTGCCAACAAAACAGCACCTAATCTTCTCCTGTAATGTTTCACAAGATGGGATAATACAGAAAGAGAGATCTTTGACCATTCCTCTTTGCGCAATCTCTCTAAATCATCCAGCGACCTGGGTCCTCTCCTCTGCACTCTCCTCTTCAGCTCACTCCGCAGGTTTCCAATGGTGTTGAGGTCTGGGGACTGAGATGGCCATGGGAGGAGCTTGATTCTGTATCTGGTGAACCATTTCTGTGTGGATTTGACCACATGTTTAGGGTCATTAACTTGCTGAAAGACCCAGTGATGACCCATCTTCAGCTTTCGGGCAGAGACCACCAGATTTTGATTTAAAATGTCCTGGTATTTCAAAGTGTTCATGATGCCATGCACCCTAACAAGGTTCCCTGGGCCTCTGGAAGAGAGACAGGCCCACGGCATCACCGATCCTCCCCCATACTTCACAGTGGGCATGACGTGTTTCTCTACATACTCATCTTTTGTGTTCTGCCAGACCCACTTAGAGTGTTTGTTGCCAAAAAGCTCTATCTTGGTCTCATCTGACCAAAGCACACAGTCCCAGTTGAAGTCCCAGTACCGCTTAGCGAACTCCAGACATTTGCGTTTATGATTGTGAGTGAGAAAAGGTTTTTTCTGTGCATGCCTCCCAAACAGCTTGTTAGCATGTAGATAGCGCCTGATGGTTGTTTGGGAGACTTTGTGACCCCAAGATGCTACTATTTGTTGCAATTCTTTAACAGTAAGCTTTGGAGAACTTAATATTTCTCTTACGATCCTCCTCGCTGTGTGTGGTGGCAAAATAACCTTGCATCCTCGTCCAGGCTTGTTTACCCCTCTTCCAGTTGTTTTAAACTTCTTAATGATTCCTCTGACAGTAGATATGAGCAGGTGCAGGCGAGTGGCTATTTTCTTGTAGCCATTGCGTGACTTGTGAAGGTCGACACACATCTGTGTTACTTGAATGGTGTGTTCCTTTGTCTTTCTCATGTTGAAGAGTGGATAAGAGAAATGGCCTCTGTGTCACGTCATATTTATACCCCAGGGAAACAGGAAGTAATTAATTACTAATTAAATATTCCTAGATACTCTGATCAACTTGGTAAACTACTGCAGAAATGACAGAAATGGTTCAATTACATTTATTTCCTAGGAATTGTTAGGGGCGCCAATAACTGTGGAACAGGTGATTTTATGAAAAATAATAATTTTTTAGAGTTTTTTTTCCCCTGAAAATTCACTTGAGTTGAAAGTTACATTTTTCTACAATTTTCAGTGTGAGAGTATGCTTCTGCAATAAAAATTGAATTTATTTTCAGGCTTTTAACACATCTTAACCAGGGGTGCCAATAATTATGCAAGGCGCTGTAAACTTTGAATTAAGCCTACACAATATGGATAACTAACTAAATAAAATCACAAGATAAAACAGAAAAATAAGCGTTGTTTGTGTGTGTGTGTGTGTGTGTGTGTAATAATAAAAAGTAATTAGATTAACTGATCACTCTCCTGACTGCTCTATATTGTTTGCAGAATATAAGCAACTCTAAAGTTAAAGTCAAGAGGTACTGGGTTGGCGGCGTTGAGTGTTTATTGCTAACTGCTAGCACTAGGTTAATCTATAAAATCTTAGTAAAAACACTCTCCCTGGCAAAAACCAAATGGCAGTCATCGTGGAGCCCTTTGGTACCGAGGTCGTGGACCCAGCCGCTGACAAAAACTTTGTATCTAGCTTTGCCTCCGTTCTTTTTTCTGCTTTTATTTGTTGTTTTAAGAAGAAAGAGGTCTGGAGAACAAGGTAGTTGCTAATATCTACAGTCTCAACAGCTAGCAAATCTTTTTCATAAGGATTGCGTCCAACATATCTTCTTATTTTCCGTTTATATCGTCTTCTTGTTATTATCTCTAAGCTAGCACAATACGGATTTCCCTCCATCTCCTCTATACGTCCTCCATCTCACTCATAGCTGCTGTTTACTTCCTGTCCTCCATCCGAATTTCGCGCATCACCAGCGTCACGTGTCTGTAAACAACCTACTGGCCTTCAGTGATGATGATCACTTTCATGTAGAGCCAAAGGATTTTGGCTTCAGCAGAGAAAAAATGGAAAGGGGACAAGGAACTAGGAGGGGTTTCCGGACCAATTGTGAAATGCCAATCCCAGCAAGAGGTGCAAGACACGTCTTTTCTCACAACGTACATGAATAACTGCAAGTGTCCTGGATGTTGCTTTGATCTGAAGGATTAAACAGAAAAATAAGAACGACAAAACAAATTCAGTTCAGAACTGTCAGCGCCAGCAGGAAAGGAAAAACAAGCAGAGATTGCATTAAACCTGCCTCATATCTTCATCAGACTGCCTGACATGGAGGTGTGACTTCCTGTTTAACCCCTTAAGACCTACGACCCGTTACTGGGGGCCGGTTGTTATGCATTATAAATAAAATAAAATAATAACAAATAAAATAAATAGAGCATGTTTCCAAATCGCAACATTGTCACGCTGCATATCCACATTTCGCAAAGAAACTCGGCCAAAAGCTCATGTAAACCATTTTTACCTCAACCAAACACAATTCAAGCACCAAGCAAGTAAATAAGCATGCCGCAGAACATAGGATAAAATCACATTAGTGCTGAATCGCTTTACATCCCCTGAATTTGTGCTATGCATACAAACAATGCCTCAAACGAAAGAGGAAAGTCCACAGAATCCAATGATATGAGCCCAGTCATTTTAAATCGACACCACACTCAAAGAACAGCAGGCATACACTTTACAGTCAACAGAGATGAACAAAAAAAAATCTTACCTTTGATATTTTGCAATAAAAAACTGCTTGAGGGTAAATCTGCGCTTGCTATTGTTAGCCCAATGTGTTCGTGTTATAACAAAACTATATCTGCCGGGATCCTAGCTTGTTCTTTCCCAGGGCGTTGCTTCAAAGATCTCAGCTCCTTAGCATTCAGCTTGCTTGCAATGTATTTTCCACTCCGCGATCGGCTTGTGATGCCATCAGTAAGACTATGCCAGTAGGGATTTGATTCTATGAGTCCTGATGTTTTTAACGAACTCTAAACCACCTTAATCGCAGAAACCTAGCCTGAGCTACAGCCTTACGTTCCCAGTGCTTCAAACTGAGTCCATGGGACATTTGCATGTTCTTGAATAGCGCGACAATATAAACGCATGACTAGTTTGTTTGAGGTATTGTCCGAATAATTATCTGCCAAATATTCAACATTCATTTTCAAAGTTGTTTTCTGACAGAATCTTTGCACTATTCCGCACAAATACTGAGACTAGAACAGTACAGTACATATTTTCTTTACCCATTCGTTGAATGGGCAATTTGACAGTAGACTTGTCAGATGGCGTAGCCTAATGGATAAAATACTGTGCTGCGAAGGATATTGTGAAGGTTCGATTCCTGATCAGGGTACTTTTTTTTTTTTTCTTTGGAAATTATCGCTGGGGTTTTTGTAATTCTTCCTTTTCTTTAACATTTTTTCACATTGCCTCTGTATTTATAATTTTATTTATTTGTTTTGTTTTTCAATAAATCTGCTCCAGTGGAGTCAAACTTCATTTTCACTGTATGTATCATCTTTGAATGAGAAATTGTATAGGCAACAAAACTGGCAGAAATAATAATTTTTTTATAATTCTAAAAATATTAGAATTATATTCTATTTGTATTTGGATGGTAAGGATGCCTGTAGTGATATATAAGAGAAATTAAATTAGTTTTACAGTTTGGTATCTGAGCAATCTGAAATGGAACACAAGGTACCTAAATTGCCAAATTGGAGAAGCCACACAGACATTCCTCTCTAATTGTGCTCTGATTTACCTGATCAGAATAAACTTTGGTACAGATAATAATGCAATTCTGTGCTGTAATTTTTTAGGGGTTTCAGACTGCAACTCAACAAATTCACAAGGGAATGAAGTAAAACATTTTTTGGTGCAAAATGCGATCTTTCATTTATACTGTGTTGCATCTCCATTCACTCTGACTGAGTGACATATATAGTGATATAGGGCTGAAATCCCAAATGGTTTTACCTTTATTATGATACCAAGATTCAAATAGACCAAGCAGTTGCAGAGATATACTCATTTTCGAAAAAGAGGCTCAGGGCTTCAGGGTTCATTCTCCACTCTCCAGGCCAACCCAGGTGGAGCCCAATCAGAAAAATTGATGCTCACGTAATCATTATACTGTATATGATAATGAATTTAAAACCAACATCAGTACTGAATGACAGTGAGATGGATTTTCATATCTAATTTTAGTGTAAACAAGATGGCATTCGGATTTGCATGAATTGAACCAGGTAAGAATTTTCGACATTTATAATTGCGCAACTACTTATGAACATCTTGGTCTGTGTTTGTGAGAAAACTTTGGTGCGAAGCTGCTCCTGCCGTGCTTTTCTAGGTCCTTCTGAAGGCCCTGATGATCCGTACAAAGCTGCAGATGATCTTGACCTTGGAAGTCTCCCCATAGTCAGAACGAGTTACCTGCACAGCTACTCGGTGTGTATTTGCACTCCATAAACAGAGCTGAGAGTTAAATGGCTAGTGTACATGTCTATTGGGAACATGGTGTGTGATTATGCATTCTGCAGGCTGAGAGTTCTTTTTACACTGCACACTGTGACTGGGGCATCTTGCACGGCTCACAGAGATACTCACAATATGTGCTCCTGGTGAATGTTGAGAGGCAAGCCATTTCATGTGCTTAAGTGAAATTCATTCTAATTCTGGCTGTAAACTCATTCTACAAATACAAATTCATGTTTTTGAATAAAAATAAATTCATTCGTATGACTGGAAGGGCATTTGAAGGGCGCAGATGTCCGCTAAGGGCAATAGTCCACTTTATAAAATTAGCTCTGTTTTGTCACAATTAATATCTAGAACTGTGGAAATTTTTTTGTTTTTTTTTGCAGAGGCATGGTCTCGCAAAGTTCATGCTGATTCGCCTCATGACCAGTTCTACTCCAAAGTTAATGAGTTTTTCTACTTGCCCGTGCCACACCCTTCCACCAAGTTTCATTAAAATTGGGTCCATATTTCTCCCATAATTCTACAGACAAACAGAGGAACAGACGGACGAAAAAAAGGAAACCCAAAACATAATTTCCCTAGTGGAAGTAAATATAACTAATATGACAAGCACCCAAGCACATAAAATTTGAGTTCCAATAAGGAATCTCAGGGCTAGTGTAGACTAGTCCAAACAAAATCGCATTGCTGACCTACATAACAAAAGTAGCTTTAGTCCAGGGCCAAGCTGAATTTGAGCGTTGAAAAACAAGCCCATCGTGCTGAAAACAAATGTTTCTCCTTTATCTGCATTTAGGGACAAAAACTCAAGATTCAAGATTCAGCAAGACCAGAACAGATGGAGCCCGGAACCTTCAAGCTCACCCTCGCCATCTTCTCAAACATCTCCAACTTCACTGCAGGCAATGCGACGGATGCCTTGCTGCCCGAGGACCCTTACGAAACATTGGAGATTGTGGTCATTATCCTGGCCGCAGGGTCCCTCAGTTTTGTAATAATTACTGGAAACATGCTGGTCATCCTTTCAATCATAATCAACAGGAACCTCCAGACCATAAACAACTACTTCATCTTCAGCCTGGCATGTGCAGATCTGATCGTCGGTCTCAGCTCCATGAACCTGAACACAGTCTACATGGTGTTTGGCTATTGGCCGTTGGGGCCAGTAGTGTGCGAGCTTTGGCTTTTCCTGGACTACCTGGTCTGTGTTGCTTCTGTTATGAACCTCCTCATCATCAGCTTTGACCGTTACTTCTGCATCACCAAGCCACTCAGCTACCCTGCAAGAAGGACCACCAGGATTGCGGGCATGATGATTGCAGGAGCCTGGGTCAGTTCCCTCACCATATGGGCCCCACCCATCCTGTTCTGGCGGTTTATCATTAGTGAGAGCACTGTGCCAGAGGGCGAGTGCAACATTCAGTTCATTACCGATGCAACCTTCACCTGTATCACCTCCATCATTGCCTTCTTCCTGCCAGTTGCCATCATGATCTTACTGTACTGTCAGATCTTCAGGGCCAGCAAGAGCCGTGTGAAGACGGGCGAGCAGAAGTTAAAACGGGATAACCAGTCCAGCAAACAAGCTGGAAACGATAGTACCATGCCTTGTAGTGATGACAATATGAATACACATCACACTGAGAGGAGCCAGAATGGCGGAACAGGTGGAGTCGGGGAGGAGGAGCTGAGTGCACCAGCACATCCTGAGAGAAATGAAATAGCGGAGACCCCTGCAGGTTATGAGGGAAACCCCGCAGCCCACAGCCTAAATGCTACAATTCCAAAGCAGCAGCCCAGTAAGAGGGCAGTGTTATCGCGTGAGAAAAAGGTCACACGCATGATAATGGCAATTTTTTTCGCTTTGATAGTCACGTGGATGCCGTATCACGTCGTAGCGATCATCTACTCCTTTTGTTCAGCCTGCATTCCCTTCAGCGTTTGGACCTTTTGCTACTGGCTCTGCTACATCAACAGCGCCATCAATCCAGTCTGCTATGCTCTCTGTAGCATTTCCTTCAAGAACACCTTCAAACAACTCCTGCTCTGCCAACACAAGGACATTCGCTTGGGCAGATAGAGATGTGATTTTGTTTCTGCTGGAGCTACTTTCTGTCATTTCTTAACAGAAGAAATATATTTTCTTGCATCACTTAAGACAATAGCAGGTATACGCTCAAATATAGGTGTGAAGTCATATTGCACGCATTCCTATGCCTGTAAACGTAATTAGAATTCAAGAAGATTTACTGCAGAACTGACTCAGTAAATGTCTGCACCCATTCATGAGATAAAAGTGCATCGGTTGATTGAGATTCATATTTTCACCTGATTAAAAAATAATAATAATGAGGTGTATACTGCCAGAGTACTTTGGCTGGATGACGAACAAAAGGCTATTGTCAAAATACCAATAACAAGCCTCAATCAAAGCAAACTAGATTTAACCAGTCTGAAACTGCACCAAAATGAAGCTACGTCACATTTTTGCAGATAATGGTGGGTGCGCCGCTATAATCATGAATTAACCCTCTATTAACCACCAAAGCATATCTGCTACATAAAGTGAAAGGGTTAACAGCCTGGACACTCTGCTGGTTTTGTTTCTTATTGCCAAATAAACATTTGAGAATAACTTGAATGGCCTGTCAAGTTAAAAAAAAAAAATAATAAATAAAAATTTTAGCAAAATTTACCATTTTTCCAAATATTGGCCCATAACCAACATATTTGCTTAGTGACATGATTTTTACACAATTGGAAATTGGTTTATAGAGGGTTAACATCAATGATGCCTTAAATAGGGATGTGAGAAATGTGACATTTTGGATTTGATCACTCTGAGACCTTGCGGCCGCTGCGTTTTATTAAAAATGTGATTTTCAACTTGCAATATGTCTCAATTTCATACCAAATACTGCATTTTGATTGGTACTTTGTCAATAGCCTTTCGGTGGATCTGTACCCAAAGAACTTTGGTAACTGCCACTGCCTTAACATTCTGTAGTATTATTAAATGTGCAGTGCCATTCAAAAGTTTGCAATAACCTAGAAATATTTGTTTTTAAAAGACTAATACTTTTAAATAAACAAGAGTCATCAGAAGATGATATATTCTCCCGGCCCCTGATTATTTGCCAGTCATGTCAATCCTACACCTTCAAAGAAATTCAAAACAAAATGAGGTCTTCACACACCAACTTACAGTTTGGTGAAGTAAAAAATAGCACCAAAGCACTGTAGCTCCACCACAACCATAGGCAAATTGTCAATGTTTTAGGATAAATTTAATGCATCAGTTTAATTGAAGATAAATCAAAAAATGTGTTCTGCCACGTTCAGTACATATTCATAAAAATAGCGCGATGTCGCAAGCAAGACCCCTCAGACTTGCGCTTTATTGGCAGCCATACTGATTACTAGGAGCGTGACACAAATCGATAGGGAGCTTCCTCTAACCACCCCCAACATACCACCAAAAAATGAGAGCATTTGCCCAAGGTGTTTTTCAGTTATCGTCCGGAAACGATAAAGGACTGCCGTGGCGAGTATATGGATTATCTGAGCAGAACACAAATCCGAGAGTGGCTAAACTAGAAAAACAAAAACTGGAGCTAACTAAACTGACGGGAACACTGGGAGACTTGGACAAAGGGCAGACAAGACGTGGGCGCAGCAAAACACAAGGCTCGGGAATCATACAAAGGAAATACTCGGGAAAGCACAGGGGCGGAGATTTCACAATGCAGAGCATAGCCAATACAAAGTTCAGACTGCTTCGCTCTGCCCATACGCATGGGAGGAGGAGGAACTCGGAAGAAAATCTCGGGTGGAAACAGAAACACATGGGATTAACTAGAATAGCGCTCAGAGCGTAGACCTCCGCCAGGGGGCAGCAAAGCCAAAAGCACGGCGATCGGAACTCCGGCCCATTGGAAAGACTTGAAATCTTGAACTTTGGCGTATATCTCAGCAGTACTTTGGCCTAGATATGCCAAAACTTAATCAGCTGTTCCTTGACTTAATACCCACCTACCCTGAAAATTTCATTAAAATCCGGCAATATCTTTTTGAGTTATGTTGTACACAAACAAACTAACAAACAAACGGCACCAAAAACATAACCTTCTTGGTGGAGGTAATAAGCAAATTCACGTGAACCGGGTTCACAATAATGACTCTAGCACCACGAGAGAAGCAAAGGAAAGCATAGCTTTAAATGTAGTTAGCTAATCAGGGAAAGCTTAGGAAGGAATTACAAAAGCGAGAAACATTAGCACTCGCTAATGAGTTCATTAAGGTTAATACTATTGGACAAAAAAACTATACAATCACCCTCAAATAAGTTCTAGTTAGTATGGGTTAGTAAGTATCCTATCAGAGAATGCATTCACTGAGAGTTTAGAGACCCAGAATTAAACACAGGTGGAAGTAATGAATGATATACCACAGCCGAAACGGAAAGAGGGAACGCGATTGGACAACGAGACGCAAGCATGCTCCAAGGCTGTCACGACATCACAGGAGTTTTGGCAAGAGTGAATCAATCTGCAGACAGCGGGATGAAAGCTGAAAAATAAACGAGAGTAAGGCTTGGGAGAAAGAAAAGCAGAAGCACAAATATAAAAGTAATAAGAACAATGACAAAACCGCACAAGAGGCAGAACCATAACCATTTACATCAAAGATGCCCACTCATCTGATTTGAAGATTCACTTTGTTTCTCCATCTACAAATCAGGATTATTATTATTATTATGATTATATTGACCTCAGTTCATTCAGCCAGAACATTTTGAAAGCATGTCACCATGCAGACACATTCACCTAGAACAGTGGTTCTCAAACTCGGTCCTGGTGCCCCACTGTGTTTGCTGGCTTTTGTTCCGAACCCAGTTGCAATCTTAGGACTTAAACAAGCTGTTAATTTGCCTTAATGGGGTGCATTCATGTTTAGAGCAGTTATTTGTCCTCTTAAGCCACATTTGACAAATCTGCACATGCCATGAAGAATTAAAATTTCATATACACAATGAGATATGTTAGAAACCAGTATGAGTGACTGCAGAGGGGAACCAATTTGACCGAACCCTTAATCAACGTGAACGTGAATAGCTTCCTCATAGGTGAAACTGTCAACATATGGTTGCAAAAACCAACAAACCGTAAAGTCACACCTGTTTCATTTCATGTTCATTTTATTAAGTTAGGGAAAATTATTTTGAAAGAATTTGAAACACCTGTGTTCAGCGACCCAGTGTGGAGCTTACTGATTTTCTCAGTCTAATTTGATCTGTTTAGAAATTTTTTTACCTGCAAATCCTCACAATATGGAAAAATAAGCATAACATGTTTGAGGGTTTTTATTTTTCATGGCACAGTGGATATGTCCATAAAAATGCAGATAAAGGTGGAAAATCACTGCGCTAAACATGGAATGCAGTTAATTAAGACAAATCGACACCTTGTTAAAATTCTCAGATAGCAGTTGTGGTTGTAATAAAAGCCAGCATACACAGGGGGGCGCCAGGAACGAGTATGAGAACGACTGACCAAGAAACATAAAACTACAAACTTCACTATGAGGGCAAGACCCTGCACCCAAAGTGTTACATACTGCATGTAGAAGGCTACATATTGTACAGAGAAAATTATATATACCAATAGCAATGAGAAGGCAATTTAAAGTAAAATAAAATATACTGAATAATAAATAGATAAACAAAAATAAAATATGTAATGTAAAATGTTTGCGCTTAAAATGAGTAATACAACTAATAAAGCTGTTGAATTGCCATGTTGAAATCAATGTGCAAAGTTTTGGTCTATTTTCTAAATGATTCTGGGCAAATTAGGCAAAACATTTTGGAGGCTGGATTACTGTATAACTGTCAAATGAAGGAAAAATTCCCAAAAAAATAATCTTGAAAAAAAAAAATGTTTGGTCCCAAATAGATTAGAATAAAGGATAAAGCCAGAATATGCTTTAGGAGCGTGGCTATCCTATGGTCCTGATACATACGTAGATCCACCCTTGTTCCTCCCTGGATATTCAATTCACGCTCTCGTCCAATTGGAATCACATCCGGTTTCAAAATGACAAAATGGCGCAATTCAAATTGCCAAAATGGAGGCTTCCTGTTAGTACAGGGTTAGTGGAAGACTCAGTGCATGTACGTCTACCAATCATTATTTGCTGAATTTTCCACCAATTTCCAAGCGGTTTGATTTGTTACCATCGTAACACATGTAGCAATGACCCAGGATGCCTTGATACTTTAAAATGCCACTTTTACTACCAAAATACAACTTTGTATTCACAGCAGTCGAACGCTTTAAGTTAATTCTACACCGAAGGTAACCTGTTGAGACCTGTTGCAGCCAGAAAATTTGAAATAAGCCAATTTTGTGGATAAAAATGTAAAATGTCTCAGTTTCAACATTTGAAATGTTATCTATGTTCTATCGTAAATAACATTGGCTCATGTGATGTGAAAGTCATTGCATTTTGATTTTATTCACAATTTACACTTCGTCCCAACTAATTCAGAATTGGTGTTGTAAATGAATGGTATCAAATGGTATCCAGAGGTAGTGAGAGTCGGCCAATTGTAAGGCTGTTGTAAGCTAATTGTATTTCTACCGGTACCCAATGGTATTAAAGGACAGGAAAACCTTTTTTTAGCTCTTAACACGAAAAAGTACACTTTCATCTCATTCCATGAATATTTTCGTGAATTTTAGCGATTTTTATGTACCGAGTACTTTAAACCTCTGAAACAACTAATGAGCACAAGTTCATGGATGCCGCCAATCAAAAAATATTTATTGTGGCAATGGGCAGGTTTCAATGAGAGCTTTAATTCCAAATAAAAATAATTTAATTCTGAATAAAAATTAATTCCGCTTTAAAAAGACCAAAAAAGACCAAAAATATTATTTGGAATTAAACTTAATTCCGAAGTAAGAGGCTGGTTTATTCCGATCTTAATCCAAATTAATTAATTCCTCGATCACGTAAACGTTTTTTCCTTTTTAAATTAATCCCTGTCGTTCTGCGCATGCACACCTATGAGTTGATTATCCCGCTTATACCATGGTCATTCTCCAGCAATATCAAATCAAAGCAATCAGAAATTTTTGGTGAATGTTTTGCACTTAAATAACGAGCTGGTAATCAATAAACAGGCGCTGCGCCTTCCCACAGCGAATACTTTAGCCTATGCCAAGCTAAATTGAACCAGCTAACTTAGTTCAGCTTACCTTCATGGAGAAAGCATGCGCAAGTAAAATCTATCATCCTTTTACCAGCTAATTATTTGGTAACTGATTCCATCAGAAACGAAGATTATGCATCACGCAACGTTATGCGGGATTATGTAGACTGTTGCTGACTTGCTACCAGGGCAGTTGCTAGGAATTTTGGGCCCCCTGAAAGAATATCAGTGTGGGACCCCGCCCCCGACATTTCATTGCCATTTTTTTACGACAATGGCTGTTATTAATTTTTCTGTTTCTCGGTGTTCTTGACAGTGCTTGATGCAATACACCCAATTTTTCCTTTTTTGTTTTTATGATTAACCACTCAACACTGAGTCAAGAGTATTATTATGCAAATTCTGAATTATTAGATTAGGCACGTATTCTCAAAAGAGGCTACCTGAAACCACATTATTACACTCAGTCTGATCAGAAATAAATGTTCAATTAACCACTCAGCAAATGGGTACTGGGTATTCTATTGCAAAACATCGAGCACTGATGTGCAACAGACAATAACTCAAAGTATACCGGCTAAAGATACAACACAAGGTGGAGCTGTTCTAGTGAAATCACAAAGGTAGCTATGTAACTTAACTATTTGAATTTCTTGCAAGCAGTATTGACAACACAACAAAATACTTCCTTGTAAAATAAATATCAAAAAACTATAATTTTAAGTCTTCCCTTATCTAAACTTGAGCTTAAGTTATTTTGTTTGTTCACAGCTTAAGGGCTTTGAAGTCCAACTTTCTGCTTAAATGACTTTCAACTCAAAGTCTGGCAAGGCTATTAAGCCTCTCTTGGGTTGTTGTTGCTGTAGCCAACAGCTATGATCTGATTCACTATTCCCTTCACTATCTGAAGTAGCCTTGCTTTGGGGAGATGGGCGTGGCTCTGTCAACAGGATGGATAGTGACTTAAGTTGACTTAGAAATAAAACCAGCCAATTTTGCCATTTAATTATATAATTAAATGGCTGAGAGATTGACCTATATGTAAGTAATTGCCATTGGTACAACAGTTCGCTAATAAATCTAAACAGCCAACCAGCTTCTGCCACACTCACTCACTCACCATCAAAAACATCTTCAGACTGCTGGTGGTGAGGATCTACCGCTGAGTCAGATTCAGATGAAGTGATCACATCTGATTCTGAAGTGGCAGTACATAAAGGTTTAATCACTCCATTTCATATTGCTTTTGTAAACATTTAAAATTATATTTTATGGTTCAAGTAATGAAGAACTAACATACCTAGTCTTGGAATAAACCAAATTTAGATGGGCTTCTCTCAGTCAGTACCATAGCTCTAACACACAGCTTCACTTTCATATTGTATGAGGAGGGGAAGCTCTGTAAAATTACCCCCCATGTTAACAAGACTTATGTCAACAGAATAAATTAGCAGTTTAGTTTTAGTGAACACTTTTCTAAGAAAGTAAAATGTCAGCCTTGTCAAGCGATTGTTTCAATTACACCTAAGGTTACCACATAAACTGCATGTAGTTCGCTATCCAAGCCTAGCCTGGACAGTCACGAAAGCCAAGTATGCAGTAACCACTCATAATAAGAATGGAGGAATGAGTCCTGCTGCTACTGGATTTTTTGATGGTATACTATAATGAGTGGCGACTGATGACCATACCGATCATTTCTGTTGATGATACCGTTAATAACTGAATGATGTCATTTTTGTCAGGCGAGTATTTACTCTGCTAACCGCATGTTACAATAACGTCACGTTAGCAGCTGAACAGCCAGCCTAAACAGCTAACAGAGCAAGCTACTTTAATACCCTCACCTCTCTATGAAAAGAATTTTGTAATTTTCTGGGCCCCTGCTCTGCCAGCCTCTCTCCCTCTCTCTCTATCCTTTTCTGGTGTCCAGATTCGTGTGTGTGGGCTGCGCGTACTATTGACTGCCGTAATTCGCGAACCTCGCAAGCAAAAATGCACTGATAATTTTCCATGAGGAGCACGAAGCATGGACCGAACCATTTTTTAAGAAGGGGTTGTTGAAATTTATTTCAACAATACTGCATGCCTTAGTGGCTTTGTGATCAACTCTGGTGCATTATTATGAATAGCAGTTAGGTCTATGCATAATAATTTAGTCATGGCGGTTACTGTGGGGTTTGTGGGCCCCAATGGGCTGTGGGCCCTTATAATTGCCATCACCTGTAATGAGGCTCGGTCACAGCGTTACAGGGGCAGAAGAGAGCCAAGAATCCTTTTTTGACTGACAAAAATTTTTGGTGCTGTTACTCAATGCGGGTAATGCTGTCAGCAATTCTGACTATTTGAGAGAAATCTACTGAATGTCACCTTTCATGAACCATTTTCTTTATTTTCTGTGCCCACAAGAGGGTGCACTCTGCTCAACAAAGGTTTGTTAGTGTATTCTATAAGCGTTATTTTTTTAACTATGGGTGCCATCTTGTGGGCATAGAAAATAAGTAAAATGGTTCTTGAAGCTTCATCTTCCCATCACTACTTTCTGGGGGTCACCACAATAATACCTCCTTTCCTACCCATTGCACAATACTTCAGTGGCAAAGCTTTCTTATCCTGAGAAATATGCTTAGCCTATGCCATTTTTCGCCAATTCAAAAACAATTTCATACTTCGGAAGGAACTTTCTCCATTCTGACACAAGCCCAAAGAAGCACTACTTACAATAACAATAATAATAGTAAGTTCCAGCAGCAGACTAACAACATTCTCTGGAAGTCATACCACAACAAACATTCGCTCCGTCTAATCAAGGCAAAACACATTTTCTCGCCCTGAATCCTCACGTGAACAGACGACAAAAAAACTGGAAAAGTTCAAGTCCATTAATCCAGTCAGGTTCTAAAGACAGCCATAAAGTGCTGCAGAATGTAAATGAGACGAGGTAAAAAAGTATGAGGACCAACATGTACTCACTTAATTTATTCTTCCCAAGTGCACACAATAGGCATATGCATACATTTTCTGAGAGCATCTTCTCCATTCAGATTTTACATTACATCTATTTAGCAGACATTTTTATCCAAAGCGACTACCAGTAAGTGCATACTGTAAGGTCACTGACACTGTAGCCCAACAGACTGGACAAGGTACAATTCACATCAAGCTTTAGTCACCTGAAGTCATAAACAAATAGGGCAAAGACTATACAGAAGTCAGTAGCACACAGGAAAAAGACACAAAGCAAATGGAGACTAACAGTAAAGGTTTTTTTTTTAAGTAAATGACTGCAGGGGAGGGGGGCGATCAGGTCAGAAACTGTCTATACAAGCGAGTCTTACGGTTACGGCTGAAGAGCACCAAGGGTGGAGCAGTTCGAGGAAGGTGGGAAGGTCATTCTGCCACTGTGGAGCACGATGGGAGAAGCTGAGTGATCTGGTAGAACGACTAGCTTTCCGACCCAGTCTAGGGGGCCAAAGTCGTCCTGCTGTTGCAGAACGAAGCGGCCGGGCAGGTGTAATATGGGCTGATAATCTCGTGCAGATAGGAAGGGGCTGTCTTGTTTGCTGCAGCACAGGACAGAGTGAGGACTTTAAATTTAACTCTGGCCGCGGAGATGTAGAAAGTGCGGGGAAGGATGTACGGAGGATGACTGAATGATCGAAGAGCAGATAGTGTGTTTTCACTGAGGGTGGAAGCCATGAGGTTGGAGCTTTGGAATGGAAAAGAAGTAAATTGGAACAGGAGGTGGAAAGAGTAAGAACTCAGGGGAGAGGGTCATATGCAGAGGCAATTAAGAGGGTGCAGGTGGAAAAAGAAAAGGTGGGGAAAGATCAGGCTCGGGTTCAGGAAATTGGAGTATCAGATGGGAATTTCATTGGAATGAAGAGAAGACAGTTTTTGGCGTTTATCGCAGTGGTGGTGATTTGTTCTACAGACCTTGAGAGTAGAACAGAGAGAATCAAAATGGTGACTGATGCAGTGTGGGAATTTTTAGGAATTATGGATGTAAAAGGGGAAGAAATTCAAAGGATTTTGGTGAAAGGATTTAGCGGGGGTCAGGTGATAGGAAAGTAAAGTTTAGGAAAGGAGATTTCGGAAAGGGGGTCGGATAGGTATTTTGTTTGTTTGTTTTCCCTCCGTCTCTTGAATTTTCTTGGTTCGTTTAAGTTTATTTTATATCTGCGGAGGGCAGTAATATGCCTAGTAGCACCAAGACTGCCAGAAATTTCAGAAGAAGAAGAAGAAGAAAAAAAAAAAAACTCCTACCCAGGGGGTGCATATTAAAGCCTCGGCTGCATCCTCTGATGGCTGCATTTTTAGGGGTCACTTCGTTCCATCCGCCAAACTTGCGTAATGTCATGTCCTCTTCGTGTCCTGGCGCTCCCCTGTGTATGCTGGTTTTTGTTCCAGCCGCAACTGCAATTCTAGGATTTTAACAAGCTGTTGATTTTTTTTAATTAGGTGCATTTATGCAAATATCCACAGGTTCCTCATTGGTGAAACTCTTAACACATGGAGGTAAAACCCGACAATTTACTTGGAAAACAATGGAGTCACACCTGTTGTGTTTTCTGTTGATTTTATTTGGTTCAGGCAGGTTATTTGGGAAAAACTCAAAACACCTGCATTCAGAAACCTAATTGGGAGCTTATTGATTTTCTCAGAGTCTAATTTGATCTGTTTAAAAAAGTTTTCACCTGAAAATCCCAGCAATATTGAAAATTAAGCACAAGATGTTCAAGGGTTTTTATTCTCCATAGCAGAATGGATGTGTCCATCCAAATGTGACTTAAGATGGTAAATAACTACTCTAAACATGGAATGCTGCTAATTAAGACAAAGTAACAGCTTATTAAGATCTTAGAATTGCAGTTGTGGCTGGAACAAAAACCAGCATACACAGGGGGGCGCCAGGACCGAATTTGAGAACCACTGGTTTAGAGGATGGCTGGAAGTGACAAGCCCTAAAAATGCAGCCTTTGAAGGATGCAGCCTAGGCTTTCAGATGCACCCAGAGTGCGTATTCACGACGTAGGGTGCATCTCAAAGCCTAGGCTGCATCCTTCAAAGGCTGCATTTTTAGGGGTCGTCACTTAATTCTATCTGCCAAATTGACATAACATAGTTTAATCTCTGCTAAACAGTGTTGGTTTAAGTGAGTTGTAACTGGTTTCCCTAACCTTAACTCTAACCCTAAACTTAGCCCTAAACCAGGGGTGGGCAAAGAGGGCCATATCTGTCCCTGGTTTTCACACCAACCTCTGGCCTTTAATTAGTTAATTATCTAAATTAGACAAACTATTCATGAAATCTGACATTTTTTTTACAAAACCCAAAACCAGTGAAGTTGGCACGTTATGTAAATCGTAGATAAAAACAGAATACAATGATTTGCAAATCCTTTTGAACTTATATTCAATTGAATACACTGCAAAGACAAGATTTTTAATGTTTAAACTGAGAAACTTTATTTTTTTTTGCAAATAATCATTAACTTAGAATTGAAAGGCAGCAACACATTGCAAATAAGTTGGCACAGGGGCCTTTTTACCACTGTGTTACGTCGCCTTTCCTTTTAACGACACTCAGTAAATGTTTTTTGAATTTTTGAAGCTTTTCAGGTGGAACTCTTTCCCATTCTTGCTTGATGTACAGCTTAAGTTGTTCAACAGTCCGGGGTCTCCGTTGTCGTATTTTACGCTTCATAATACGCCACACATTTTCAATGGGAGACAGGACTTGACTACAGGCAGGCCAGTCTAGTACCCGCACTCTTTTACCACGGAGCCATGCTGTTGTAACACGTGCAGAATGTGGCTTGGCATTGTCTTGCTGAAATAAGCAGGGGCGTCCATGAAAAAGACGTTGCTTGGATGGCAACATATATTGCTTCAAAACCTGTATGTACCTTTCAGCATTAATGGTGCCTTCACATATGTGTAAGTTGCCCATGCCTTGGGCACTAATACACCCCCATACCATCACAGATGCTGGCCTTTGAACTTTGCGCCTATAACAGTCCGGATGGTTCTTTTCCTCTTTGGTCCGGAGGTCACGACGTCCACAGTTTCTAAAAACAATTTGATTTGTGGACTGGTCAGACCACAGAACACTTTTCCACTTTGCATCAGTCCATCTTAGATTAGCTTGGGCCCAGCGAAGCCAGCGGCATTTCTGGGTGCTGTTGATAAATGGCTTTCGCTTTGCATTGTAGAGTTTTAACTTGCGCTTGCAGATGTAGCGACGAACTGTAGTTACTGACAGTGGTTTTCTGAAGTGTTCCTGAGCCCATGTGGTGATGTCCTTTTCATACTGATGTCGGTTTTTGATGCAGTACCGCCTGAGGGATCGAAGGTCAACAGCATTCAATGTTGGTTTTCAGCCTTGTCGCTTTCGTGCAGTGATTTCTCCAGATTCTCTGAACCTTTTGACGATATTACGGACCGTGGATGATGAAATCCCTGAATTTCTTGCAATAGCTCGTTGAGGAATGTTGTTTTTAAACTGCTCGACAATCAGCTCACGCATTTGTTCTCTAAGTGGTGACCCTCGCCCCATCCTTGTTTGTGAATGACTGAGCGTTTCAGGAAAGCTACTTTTATACCCAATCATGGCACCCACCTGTTCCCAATTAGCCCATTCACCTGTGGGATGTTCCAAATAAGTGTTTGATGAGCATTCCTCAACTCTCTCAGTCTTTTTTGCCACTTGTGCCAGCTTTTTTGAAACATGTTGCAGGCATCAAATTCCAAATGAGCTAATATTTGTAAAAAATTACAAATTTTACCTGTTCAAGCATTAAGTAACTTGTCTTTGCAGTGTATTCAATTGAATATAGGTTGATAAGGATTTGCAAATCATTGTATTCGGTTTTTATTTACGATTTACAGAACGTGCCAACTTCACTGGTTTTGGGTTTTGTAATTATCATGAATTGCCACCAAAGACTGTTCTTGTCTCCCAACACAAAAACATTTTTCTTTGATCAAACCTTTGCAAAAATCTATATTTGTTTATGCAGCCAATTAACTCAATTAGTCAGGGTAAATGATAGAAATAAAAACTTGCATACACACCGGCTCTCCAGGACTGGAGTGGCCCATCCCTGCCCTAAACCTAACCCTAAATTTAACATTGTCCCTTACCCTAAATGTCAGCTTGGCGAATGGAAGTAAGCGACAACCCCTAGAAATGCAACATTCGAAGGCTGATTGTCTCCCTCCTAATCGGGGAGAACAAGCAGCACTTGTTAAGTGCGGAGTGCTCTCAGAGTGAACCTTTTGTTAATCATGAAAATGACTGAGAACTCGTCAGGACTAATAAATATTTAAAACGGATGTTTTGTCCACCCCAATTCTCAGTTCTTCTGAATTTATCCCATGACTTCATCGCTGTTAGATCGCATATGGAGAGAAACCGTGTCTTCAGTTGCCAATCACGATTACTGGAAAATCGAAAAATTATTGAGAACTAGCCAGGACCATCCTAATTGTCATAAAGGGACTTGCCTGTGCCGTGTGCCACCCCAATTCCCATTTCTAGCTCTGCCACTCCCTATGAGTAGGTATGTAGTGTATTGTGTACTTGGTTCTTGATAGTACACCATTCGTGTGTACATAATGTGCATGATCACAGGCCTAGTACATTCATTCTCGCCATTTGTTCCTTTTCCGAATGTTTTACTCGACCCCCAAAAGCAAACAAATTTCGACTTCGTAGCTATTTCATATAATCTTATCAGTTTATTGACAAGATTGATCGGTCCTTCGGGATCTCTGGTCACCAAAAAACCTGCAGAATCAGGCTTCTTTTCAGAAAAAAAAAACCTTTTGCCGAACCGAGCCACCCGCCATTATTGATCATGGCTCCGCGGAATTTTGGGATGGCCTCATTATCACAGCGTACTTGAACTAGTCTGGATCTAGTCCTTTATACATATTTCCATCACATCAGCAACTGATGCTACTTTCCACTCTTTGTTCAACATCAACATACTGATAATGTTCCATTGGGAAAGTGAGCCCCAACACATCTGTGCAATTTCCCATCTGAGCCAATATAGGTGTCTAACCCATTCCCTTTTTCTCAGCCTCTCTCTCTTTCAGCAGAAGAACCACAGCCAATTAGGTGAGAGCCAGAGGACCCCCTGCAATGAGACAGACGACACTCACCCTGCACCCTGAGTCTCGACTTCCTAAGCTTTGGAAGCCTTTTCCTGTTCCTTATTTTCAATAAACTGGACATTTAGCTTCCCAATTGTGTGGTCTTTGGTTGTGAAAAAGTGTTGGAGTATGATTACCTCACATTTGTAGTTGTTTTAATTGTTAATGATCGTTCGATTGCTCCTACTAACTTGAGGCAACAGTTTTTGCTCCTCTTAACATCACTGGGGAAATTGACTCTGACACTTTTTTTGGCAACACATTGTCTTGAGGGTGTAATGATGCATGTTAAAGATGTAATACTGTAACACTGTTATCTAGCAATCAAAATGAAAAATAACGGAAATATAGTTATAACAGGGCAGGTTACTTACCCTCAAGTGGCCTGATGTGGTTGTGGTGCTAATTGGTGAAAGTGACCTTGATTATCCTTCATAGTAGGCTATTATAGATCCTATGATATTACAGGAAATTGCCTGTAATGTTCTTGTAAGAATTTAAAGTGCTATGGTACTCAATCATTTCATTGATCCTTATGGATCTCATGAGGTGGTCCAGATGAGGCTGGACGAGTCTGTGTCGTAATTGGCGTAGTTATCCTTTCTGCCTAGTTGTCATTCTAGGCGTATAAGATTGATTGGACTGGTTGTGTTGTTGCGATGCTATAGCCTTCTGTCACTTTTGCACAGACTAAGGTCAAATTGTTATCTTTTCTGCTGTTATCTATAGAAGGCCTATTTTATTTTATTAAATAAACTTAATTGATGATTGCACTGTTTAAATAACAACCAAAGAATGACCAAAGCACTTTTTATAAGCTGCGTTATGGCTGTGTTGTAGCTATATGGAGAGTAATGGATAGGTGTATTTCTGTGAAGGCTCTGGCACAGGTACATAGGCAGGCACAGGCAGGCCTATCCTGTTTTGCAGAGACTGAGGCTTCAGTTATCAATATATTTTCTGCCTGATTGTTGCCTATAGACAATTACTACCACACAACTTATTGCTATGTGGTAGTGAGTAATGGATTGTTTTATTTTTGTGAAGGTGCGTACCCTTCTGTGTTTGAGAAAATTAAAGAGGCACACTCCATTTTTCCGAGGCACACCCAGTGTCATTTTTCTGGTTACGCCACTGTTGCAAATATTAAATTTATGAGTGTTTGGCTCCACCACTGCAAAAGTACTTATTTATTTATTTATTTATTTTTATATCATTAAGTCATTTAATTTTAAATCACAGTCGGATGAACGGGTTGTTTTTGACCCATGTGAGTAAACTTGACGTAACAATACAAAAAACCTTTTTTTAAAATAATTATTTCCATTTTTCCTTGTGTAATTTATCTGTGGTAATCAAAAACAACCTATTTGAATATTCCATTTATTCTTTAATCATCAAATAAGCTGATTTCAAAAAAGAGCAAAAAAAAAAAAAAACTAAATCAGCATGAAATTTCACAGGAAATGAATGTGGGTTATTTGTGACCCATGTTGTGCATTAGATGGGGTGAACATGTGTTGCGCATCAAAGGGTTAAGGCTCTCTGATTTTACGACAACCGAGACATTATTTTTTTCGATCACAAAGTTTGTGGTTTTGAGTTCTGGAAATCTAAGGTGATTGCCGACCCGCCGTTGTTTATCATTCACTTGCGTGCACCGCGCAACATTGAGCCGTTCATAGCCAAATTACGCGACGTGATTGTCCTCGCACAGTACTATTCTGAATATTACACACCTGACGCAAAAATTTCTTGAGGTGGAATTATTTTGCCAGAATCCCCAAGGGATTAAGTTTTTGACGCAAGCGTGTTGTGAGGGGCTGCCCACTGTTTCTCTCCTCCTTTTCATAGCCAGCCTCTCAGTGTTTCGGTCCCGCACTCGCTCCGGAGTCTCCTCTCCATCACTGACGCTCATTCCCTCCAGACAGAGGTTATTGCTGGCCCTGTGTTTCTGCCGACAGTCCGCCACTGATATATATATATATATATATTTGTGGTTGGCTGAGAAAGTTGTGAAGTCGTTAGTTTGCATCACAGATTCAGCTGCGTTGATTAAGCCAGATCAAGTTTCCATCACACGTGGCAACCGCCTTTAATCTGACATCAGGACAATCGATGTAGATACTATCATTTATGTCCTTATTCAGATAGTTACATTAAATAGTGCTTCCTGTAATTATTTATTGAATTGAAATGTGCCTGACATTCTGGAAACCTGCCTGTGAGATTTCGGTGCGCACTGCCCGCGGTCAGCCAAATTACCACTGAACAGAAATTAAATCAGTTTGGAGATGGCGAGTTTCCTGCGCAACTCCAGCGGAGACTTTTTCTACGAAATTGTCACTGCGTCTTGATGAATATGTGACACCTCCCCCTACTACGCTGCCACACCCATCTCGGCGCACGTTCATCTACCAAAGGCTGCGCACCTCACGAAATTACCACTGCGCGGGCTGCGCCAGACGAAATTACCACTGTGTGAGCTGCGCCACGCTACGCCACCTGCGCTGCACCAAGAAATTAGAGCCCAGTGTGTTTTGGTACCTATTGGGTTTCTTACTGGAAGATTTCTAGAGTTTAAAAGCCCAAGCTGATTCTGTTTGCAGTTTAACAAAGGACCAGGCGCTGTGTGCGCGATAAAGTAGCATTTAGAAACGCTGCTTTACTTGTGAGTGAATCGCACAGTTAAATCAAGCAAGAAAGTAGCAGTTTATGATTTTTTTAAGCAATGCTTGGAAACAGTTTCTGAAACTATGGCTTTTTGAGATAACCTTTCATGCACATCCCAAAAGCACTCACGTGCAAAAATATTGCACTTTGCATTTCAGCAAACACTTTATTACCTCCGCCAAGGAGATTATGTTTTTGGTGGCGTTTGTTTGTTGGTTTGTTTGTGTACAACATAACTCAAAAAGTAATAGACAGATTTTGATGAAATTTTCAGAGAAGGTGGATATTAAATCAAGGAACAGATGATTAAATTTTGGCATATCTAGGCCAAAGTACTGCTGAGATATACGCCAAAGTTCAAGATTTCAAGTCTTTCCAATGGGCCGGAGTTCCAATCGCTGTGCCTCTGGGTTTTGCTGCCCCCTGGCGGAGGTCTGCGCTCTCTGAGTGCTTTTCTGGTTCAGTCTTTGTTTTATTTGCGTCAAAACTCTCCATACAAATATCACAGGAATAGCCCTTTAAGCCTCTTCACTTCACAATAACATGATTAATGGGAAATATCACTTTCTTGAATTTTGTGCATTTTCAGGGGGCAGGACACAACAGTCTCCTGTAAATGTCATCACATGTGCGGTGTGTAGCCTTTGTGCAGTGTATAGCCCTGTGTGCAACGTGTAGCCTTATGTGTGGAGTATTTCATCCGCTATATGAAGGCTATATGCATTTCTTCTTCTACAGTGAGTGTTGAAGGAATTTTGATTTTATATTCCTGGTATTACCTTCACAAAAAGAGACTCAGATGACTCAGAGAAAAAAATCAGTCGGAGGCAGAGAAGTTAATATCCAAGCCAAAGTCAGTTTACTTCTTCTGCAGAAAAAGGATCCCCGCATATAAGTCAAGTGAGCCAATTCAAGGATCAAAACAGTTTCTTTCCCTGTGGTTTAATTAAGAGTCCATCTTGGCATCATCCTCCACCCCCGAGCTGATTTACGCATCATTGTATCGACGGGAATGTTGTGGACACGCACACCCCACGTAAAGCCGGGCCGAATTATGCATACGTCTTATCGTTCAGCTCTTCTTGTTCTCTTTTTCCTGATAACAAATAAACTTGGGAGAGAAAGAGGACATCTTGGCCCCGTCAGGACTGCATGGCTCCAGATAAACTATATACCATGACACACTTGGTCAGATTCATGGATAAGTACAGTTATGCAGGCCCTGGCTAATCAGAAACATGCAACAGTACACACTGAGGCCTAATAAAATTGAGCCAGAGCGAGCAAGGATAAACAATTAATAAAGCAAATGAATCAAATATTAAAAATGATTCCACAGTGAGTGTGTTTGTTTTATAGTGTCCAGGTTTAAAAGTGACAGCATCCAGAATGCATGACCTGTGGTTGTCATTAATAAATAAATAAATGAAATAAATTGCATGAGTTAAAATTAAATTAATAATAATAGTCATAATAATGTTTTTATTATTACAGATGGGGCAAACAAACTGAATCTTTAAAATCACAAGTGGACCTCTTCCATGCAATCAATACCAAAGCTCAATATTCATTTTTATTTCTGTAAATATTGTTTTTGTCCCCATTACTCCTCTATCTGCCCAAGCGAATGTCCTTGTGTTGGCAGAGCAGGAGTTGTTTGAAGGTCTTCTTGAAGGTGACATTACAGAGAGCATAGCAGGCTGGATTGATGGAGCTGTTGATGTAGCCGAGCCAGTTGCCAAGGATCCATATGCCCTGGGGAACACAGGTTGAACAGAAGGCCTTGATGAGCACCATGATGCAATAAGGTGTCCATGTGACCACAAAGGCAACAAGAATGGCCATTACTGTGCGTGTGACCTTTTTCTCACGAGATGGCGATGCCTTCTTCTTGGGCCACTGCTTTGCTTTTGTGGTATTTAGGCTGTGGGCTGTGGGGTTTCCCGTGTGACCTGCAGGGGCCTCAGCAATGTCATTTCTCTCAAGATGAACTGATGCACTCAACTTCTTCTCCTCGGATCCACTTGTTCCGCCATTCTGGCTCCACTTAGTGCGATGGGTTTTCACATTGTTGTCATGACAGGGCATGGTGATGTGGTTTCCTGCTTTGCTGCTGCTCAGGTTGTCCTGTTTTGGCTCCTGTTTACCCTTCTTCATTCGGCTCTCGCTGGCCCTTGAGATCTGCCAGTACAGGAAGATCATGATGGTAACAGGCAGGAAGAAGTAAACAATCGAGGCGATCAAATTGATGGTGGCGTTGTACATGAACTGGGCGTAGCATTCGCTCTCCGGCACAGTGCGCTCACCATCGATAAACTGCAAGAACAGCATGGGTGGGGCCCACAAGAGGAAGGCAAGAACCCAGGCTGCTGCAATCATCATGCCTGCAATCCTGGTGGTTCTTCTTGCAGGATAGCTGAGTGGCCTGGTGATGCAGAAGTAACGGTCAAAGCTGATGATGAGGAGATTCAAGACAGAGACCCAGCTGACTGCATAGTCCACGACCAGCCAAAGGTCACAGACTACCGGCCCCAATGGCCAGTAGCCAAAAGCAACGTAGACTGCACCCAGGTTCATGGTGATAATCCCAATGATCAGGTCTGCACACGCCAGGCTGAAGAGGAAGTAGTTGTTTATGGTCTGCAGGTTCCTGTTGATTATGATTGAGAGCAGGACCAGTATGTTCCCAGTAATGGTAATAAGACTGAGGGACCCTATAACCAGGACAATGATCACCATCTCCACTGTCTGGTAAGGACCCTCAGGCTGCACGGTGACTGTGTCATTGCCTGTGGTGAAGTTGGAGATATTGGAGAAGTTGGATTGAATAAGCTTGAAGCTTCTGAGCTCCATCTGTTCTTGCTGAATCTGGAGTTATCAGGTAAATTCAGATGGAGAAGAAACATTTTTTTCAGCAGGCAGGGGTCTTTTTTCTCACACACAGATTCAGTTTGGCCCTGGACTGTAACTAGAGTAGCAATTTTGGTGCTCCATTAAAAATTCAATTCAGTTTTTGAATAGGCTCTACAGGAGTCAGTAAAACGGACTCTAGGAAGTCTTATTACAAGCAAAATTGTACCCTTGTGAGTGCTTAAAATGTGATATTTATCAGAACTAATTTATATCAGTTTTTAACTGCTCTAAATTCGTTGACCAGGCACAGGCGCAGCGAAGGTGCCAGGAATGGGGGGAGCACCGCACTAACGGGGGTGTATCCAGGCGTATTTTGCGATTTCGTGCCCAGCACAAGTATTCCTCTGTCGTGCCTCTGTCCCTCCTGCCGGCGCAAGTGGCAAAGAGGAAGGAGAGAATACCTTTGTGGGTTTAACACAGCCAAGTCAAATCTTCACCAATCAAATGAGCTCCTCTCCTCACGTTTAATTAGTTGAAATGTAGAATGTAGACCAGCACACAGTGCGCACACGTCACCGAAACCTCACAGGCAGGTTTCCAGAATGTCAGGCACATTTCAATACAGTAAATAATTACAGCAACCACTGTTTAATGTAACTATCTGAATCAGCACATAAATTATAGTATCTTTATCGATTGCCCTGATGTCAGATCAAAGGCGGTTGGCACGCGTGATGGAAACTCGACCTGACTTAATCAACGCAACTAAATCAATGATGCAAATCAATGACTTCACATCTTCCTCAGCCAACCACAAACTGCCTCGGCATCAGGCAGTGCGTATATAATGCTTGCGGTAAAGCTGCTTGCACACTGGACGCGAAACAAATTTTTCGTACAACTGATGACAGTCAAAGTCAATGCAAAGAGCTATCGACTTTTCTTGGTCTTTTTATTTGTCTGTCTTCTTCCTTTGAAGATAGACAACAATCTTCATTCGGTCTTCCTTTTGAAAATTAGTCAGATGGATCGAACAGATTCACGCTTTATTTCCACAGCAGAGATAAAATAGTGCTTGCAATCAGAGAGCAAATCAATTCCATGACCATTGACAGTGTGAATAAATTATCGCACGCACGATCAAGACTGTCCGACGCGAAATGCAAAATACTCCATGTCGGGCACCCAGCAAAAAATAAAAGTATTGATATGAGAACAGATTTATAACGGAATAAAGAATAAAAATACATATACATCACCAACCAACAGAACATCCAAAAAAGATGACCCGAAAAATAAATTAATCGCAGTGTTCGTTGGATGTTCTGTTGTTAAATATGTTTCTTTTTTTTTTATAAATTTGGCATTTCCAATCCCACCCGAATCTGGAATGCCCAATTAGTGAACTATGTACAAAGCTTGCTCGTATGCGACCCCTTGCTGCCAACTCAGGATAGTGAAGACAGCTCACGGCTCTCCTCCGAAGCACGTGTCCGTCAGCCACTCATTCTTTTACACTCATTGGTCGAATCCTCATAAGTTCCGAACGAGGGCGGAGGATACCCGGACATGACGAGCGCCCGTCTGGCCAACAGGAGGCGCTGGAGGAGGAGCAACGGAGGGTGAGCAACGGACAAAGCGGTTATTGTATACCCAAATCCGGCAGTCCCTTCCCAATTTGAAACCCTGTAGCGCGATCGCCAATTGTGCGCTACTCTGAAAAAGCTGCCGACCCTTGCCGGTGGATTTGCCGGGGCTCGAACCCGCGACGTGATAGTCACCTCTGCACTGCAGCGCAGTGCCTTAACCGAGTGAGCTATCCGGCAGCTCATCTTTTTATTCTTTATTTCGTTATCAATCTGTTCTAATCGTCCTCTTGTTTTTTTTGTTTTTTTTTTCTGTGAGACACGGTGCCATTGTACATTGTCTTGCGCCAATGTCGACTCACTTTATTGAGCAGAGCTTAAACAGAAACACTGATTGAAATTGAAGCACTGATTACTAAAACCCCACAAGTCAAGTCAAGTCAAGTGTGGCTTATGGGGTTTTAGTAATAGGTGCTTCAATTCTCGGTATTCATCTTGAAGAACTGAGCCCTCTTATCAAAACATTCACGTTTAGTATCTATAAGAGTTGGTAGATTTGAAGAAACTAAAAACAATAATAGACTGTCAGACACGGGGATACAGTACAGACCAAAAGTTTGGACACACCTTCTCATTCAATGAGTTTCCTTTATTTTCATGACTATTTACATTGTAGATTCTCACTGAAGTCATCAAAACTATGAATGAACACGTGGAATTATGTACTTAACAAAAAAGCGTGAAATACCGGCTGAAAACATTATTACTATATTCTAGTTCTATTCTAGTATTATATTCTAGTTTCTTCAAGGTAGCCACCCTTTGCTCTGATTACTGCTTTGCACAATGATGATGAGATTCAAGAGATAGTCACCTGAAATGGTTTTCACTTCACAGGTGTGCCTTGTCAGGGTTAGTTAGTAGAATTTCTTCCCCTATCAATGGGCTTGGGACCATCAGTTGTGTAGTGCATTAGTCATGTTGATACACAGCCAACAGCCCTATTGGACAACTGTTAGATGCAAACATACTTCCATGTGCGTTCATTCATAGTTTTGATGCCTTCAGTGAAAATCTACAATGTAAATAGTCATGAAAATAAAGGAAACTCATTGAATGAGAAGGTGTGTCCAAACTTTTGGTCTGTACTGTATATTAAAACCCTGTCAGACTTTCGGACACGAGACACTGCTTTCAACGCAATCTGTCAAGCGAAAAATTTGTCTCGCGTCCAGTGTGCAAGCGGCTTAATACTAGGCTACTGTTATTGTGACTTAGGTTTTATCGTTTTTAGTGGGGGAAAGGAATACAGCCTGATTGCTATGATCTCGTACTGAGTTAAGATCACATATTGAGAATAAATGTGTAACGTATCTTGCATTGTTGTCCATGCATGTTAATCCCAAAATTTTAAGCAGCAACAGGCTGTAATAATAGGAACACGCTATCTATTGTTTCTCTTGCCAATGAGCAATATTTGACTCGGCTGTGTTATACCCAAACACGCTTTCTTTGCCAACTTGTGCTGGAAGGAGGGACAGAGGCGGGACAGAGGAGTACTTGCGCCAGGCTACGCCGGGCACGAAATTGCAACATACGCCTGGACACATCCCGTTGGACACACCCCATTCGCCGCACCTGCGCCGCGCCTGCGCCTGGTCTAGAAAATTAGAGCCCTCTGTGCAAACAATCATCTGTGATGCAAACTTCAAGCTGCCTCCCAACCTTTCCAAACATGATAAATGGAGAGATTTTAGCTTTGTTGTGAACAGGCGCGTCGTTTGACCTGAAAATGCCGGGGCTAATATCCCTCCCTTTATTGAAAGTAATTAGTCCTGGCTAAATCTTGACGGTTGTCCTTTATTAACACGTTTTCCAATTCAAGAGTAATCAAGTGGCAATTGAAGACACGGCTTCTCTCCCCCATGCGATCTAAAAGCGGCAACATAATGGGCTACATACAGTACCGAAAAATAAAATTGATTATAATTAGATCTATGCAATGTCACTCGGCGATGGCATTTCATAACTCTTAATAGAATGAAGGTAATTTCAGCGGCAAGTACATACACCTGTTTTGCAGCAGGTCACTCAGCTCGCTGAGAAAAATAGACAGCTGTCCAATTGGAAAATGTAAATGGACGAAACCACTTACTAGTCACCAAAATTACCTTCATTCGCTGAAGAGTTCTGAAATGCCGTCGCTGAGTGACGGTGCATATACAAAATAATAATCAAATTATTTTTCTGTGCTGAATGTAGCCCATTCTTTTGTCGCTTTTAAATCGCAGGGGGGAAAGAAGCCGTGTCTTCAATTGCCACTTGATTATTCTTGAATTGGAAAACGTGTTCATGAAGGAAACCCATCAAGAATTAGCCAGCTCTAATTATTTTTTAATAAAGGGAGGGATATTAGCCCCGGAATTTTCAGGTCAAACGACGCGCCCGATTGTGAATAATAAATAATGCTATTCATTCCGCTGCTGGATGGTGTTACAGCTTACTCTTCTACTCTTAACTTGCATTTGATGCTGCCACAATGAACTGTGTTCCCTGGCACAGGTCGTCTGCAGTATTTACAAGCTTGTGTGCTTATCTCTACTCTACAGACGCAAGTCAGTTAATGCAAAGCTGTTTAAGGACTCGAGGTCTTGTGCATCCTGGGGCATTGTTTTCACTACTTTCTTGAGTTTTATACCCTCCTGAACTGATTTTGGACCCAAACCATGTACAACCCCAATTCCGAAATATTTAGGATATAGTGAACATTGTGAATAAAACGCAATGACTTTCAAATCACACCAGCCAGTATTGAATTCATAATAGAACAGAGATAACACAGCAAATGTTGAAACTGAGAAATTTTACAATTTAATCCACAAAATGAGCTCATTTCAAATTTAATGGCTGCTAAAGGACTCTTATAAGTTGGGACAGGGGACTGTTTACCATGGTGGTAGCATCCCCTCTTCTTTTTAACACAGAGTGGAGGAATCTGGGCATTGAGGAGACAAGTTTCTTGAGTTTAGCCATTGGAATTTGATCCCACTCTTGTTTAATACAGGCTTCCAGCTGCGGGAGAGTTTTGGGTCTCCTTTGGCAGACTTTTCATTTAATTATGTGCCAAATGTTTTCAATCAGTGAAAGATCAGGACTGCAGGCAGGCCAGGTCAGCACACGGACTCTCCTATTACCAAACCATGCTGTTGTAATAGCTGTAGTATGTGGTTTTGCATTGTTCTGCTGAAATACACAAGGCCTTCCCTGGAAGAGATGTCATCTGGAGGGGAGCATATGTTGCTCTAAAACCTTTTAGCATTCATGGTGCTTTTTAAAACATGCAAGTGTCCCACAACATATGCACTAATGCATCGCCATACCATCAGAAATGCTGGCTTTTGAACTGAATGCCAATAACAGGGGGGTGGTCTTTCTCCTCTTTAGCCCGGAGGACATGACGCCACTGATTTCCAACAAGAATGTTAAATTTGGACTCGCCTGACTACAGGACACTTTTCCACATTGCTACAGTCCATTTTAAATGAGCTTTGGCCCACAGAACACGGCACCGCCTCTGGATTATGCTCAACAATGGCTTCCTTTTTGCATGATAGAATTTTAGCTGGTGTCAGTGGATGGCACGGCGGACTGTGTTTACAGACAGTTGTTTCTTTAAGTATTCCTGGGCCCATTTGGTAATGTCAATGACAGAATCGTGCCGGTGAGTGATGCAGTGGCATCTGAGGGCCCGAAAAACACGGGCATCTAGTGATGGTCTTCGGCCTTGTCCCTTACACGCAGAGATTTTTACAGTTTCTCTGAATCTTTTGATGATGTTATGCACTGTCGATAATGAGACCTACAAAGCTTTCGCAATTTGACATCGAGGAACATTGTTTTTAAAGTATTCCACAATTTTTTTACGCAAGTCTTCACAGGTTGGAGAGCCTCTGGACATCTTTACTTCTGAGAGACTCAGCCTCTCCAAGACATCCCTTTTATAGCCAATCATGTCACACACTTGATGCCAGTTAATGTAATTACTTGCTAAATGTTCTTTCAGCTGATTCTTTCATATGTTACTAGCTTTTTCAGCCATTTTTTGCCAGTGTCCCAACTTTTTTGAGACCCGTTGCAGCCAGAAAATTTGACATAAGCTCATTTTGTGGAAAAAATGTAAAATGTCTCAGTTTCAACATTTAAAATGTTGTCTATGTTCTACTGTAAATAACAGATTGGCTCATGTGATTTGAAAGTCATTGCATTTTTATTTTATTCATAATTTACACTTCGTCCCAACTATTTCAGAAAGTAAAAGGTACTGATAAAAAACAGCTGGAAGAGCATTTTACTACTAATTTGACTAATTGGCAACAGGTCAGTCACATGACTGGGTATAAAAAGAGTAATTTAGGGAGGCAGAGTTTCTCAGAAGTAAGGATGGGCAGAGGCTCACCAATCCGTAAACAGCTGACTCAAAAAATTGTGGAACAATTTCAGAAAAATTCACCTCAATGTAAAATTGTTACGATTTTGAATATCCTACCATCTACAGCACATCCCATCATCAAAAGATTCAAAGAATCTGTAGAAATCTTTGTCAATAAGGGACCGAAGGTGAGTCCAATGGTCAATGTTGGATGCCTGTGATCTTCAGGCTCTCAGGAGGCACCGCATTAAAAACAGGAATAATTCTGCACTGAAATTCACTCCAAGGGTTCAGGAACACTTCCAGAAATCAGTGTCTTTGAACACAGTTTGCCATGCAATCCACAAATGCAAGTTCAAGCTGTATCGTGCAAAGAAGAAGCCATGTGTGAACACGATCCAGAAATGCTGCCGTATTCTCTGGGCCAAAGGTAATTTAAAATGGACTGACGCAAAATGGAAAACTGTTCTGCGGTCAGATGAATAAAAATTTTGCATTTTTTTGGAAACCACAGACACCATGTCATGCCGACTAAAGAGGAGAGGGACTATCTTATCTGCGCTCAGTTCAAAAGCTTGCACCTCTGATGGTATGAGGTTGCATTTGTGCCTATGGCATGAGCAGCTTACACATCTGGAAAGGCACTATCAAGGCTGAGAAGTATATGGAGGTTTTACAACAAAGTCTCTTTCAGGTAAGGCCTGGCATATTTCAGTAAGACACTGCTAAACCACATACTGCAACCATCACAGCAGCATGGCTTCACTGGAGAAGAGTGCAGGTGCTGAAATGGCCTGCCTGCAGTCCAGACCTTTCACCAATAGAAAACATTTGGCACATCATAAAATGAAAAATCTGGCTTAGAAGAACAAGGATTGTTGAGCAACTAGAATCCTACATCAGACAAGAGTAGGATAACATCCCTCTTCCAAAACTCCAGTATTTGGTCTCCTCAGTTCCCAGACGTTTACAGACTGTTGTTAAAAGAAGAGGGGATGCTACACAATGGTAAGCATCGCCCTGTCCCAACTTTTTTGAGATGTGTGCCATCAAATTCAAAATTAGCTAATATTTTTCATAAAATGTTTAAATGTCTCACTTTCAGCACTGATATGTTGTCCATGTTCTATTGTGAAAAAAATGTGGGTTTATGAGATTTGCAATCATTGCATTCTATTTTTATTCATTTTTTACACAACATCCCAACTTCATCGGAATTGGGGTTTGTAGTTCTCCGGTTTCTCTGGATTCTCAGAATCTTTTCACTGTATTATGGACCATCCATAGTGATATCTTTAAATTCTGTGAAATAACACATTGAGAAAAATTGGTCATAAAGTCTTTGACAATTTGGTTGTGTAGATTGTTGCAAAGTCATAAATCCCAAACTATCTGGCTGGAGACCATTGTGGCCTTTTGTGACGGCCCATTATACACCCAATCATATTGAATAACCTGCCTCATGTCAGCCTGAGGATTGTTGAAACCCCTGTTTGCCCAAAGAGGCCACAACTTTTCCAGATTTTCTAACTGTCCATCTCAGATTGCGTACAAACGTGTTGCGGTCATTGCATCAGGAATTTGAAAAGTTTTTCGCTGAGCTATTCTCAACTAAATTATGGAACAAATATTCAAAACAATTCTATTTAAATTTTCACTTTCCACTGTGTTCAAATACTTGTAATATTGGGGTTGTACAATAAAATCAATAAAAGTTGAATCATCAAAGCCACGGTCGTATTGCTTGAACTTTTGTCCTGTGAGATTCCAGGACACAACAAAAACCATCTATAATCTTTTTTTAAATTCGTGCGATCTACTTCGTCATTACTTTCAAAATGAACAAAAGTAATGCAACTGTGTAGTAGTTTTACAAATTAATTACCTGTTCTCGTGCTCCCTGAGTTACCCTCCGTTAATTGAGAGGGAGTACGCCGCCTTCAGTCAGTCTCATGGACCTCGCTGCCGGTCTGATGGCACGCGTGTGGAAAAGCGACGGCGGGAGAGGAGATGTAGCTCTGTTCACTGCTGTCTGGGAGAAAAACGCGTTCGAGTGAGACGTGGAGGAGACTGAGGAGTGAATGCAAGACAGGGACAGAGAGGCTGGTTAAGAGAAGGGTTTAAAAAAAAAACATGGTGGGCAGTCCCACACAACACGCTTGTATCAATATCTTAATATCCCAGGGGTTCTGGCAAAATAATTTCAACTCAAGAAATTTTTGCGTCAGGTGAACAGTTCAGGAAAGCACCCTGCATGAGCACAATAACGTCGTATAATTTGACCAATAAACCCCGCAAGTTTGAACAGTGACCACAAGTAATTGATCACGGCATAAAAGTAGTGGCCTGTTTTTGTTTTTTTTTCAATGGGTAAAAACCGTGAACTGTGCAATCTAAAACATATAGTGCCCTGTCTGTCGTAAAATATGAAGTGAGCCTTACATCCGCTGACGGGATTACAAAGAAGTGCACCGTTAAGGCCTCATTTCAAAGAAAATATTGAGGCAGCCAAGCAATCAGTTTGTTTTGTAGATCTAATATTTCATTTGGATCTAAAGTCTGAACTGTGTGATCAGACGTTGGCTGAAGACCCCTGTTTGCCCCTTCCTCGCCTTCGCTGAGCTTTAACTAACTTTCTTGGTTCATTATAATGAGCTATAAGGTTTAGATCAGTTATGCTGGCAATTTCACGAGGACAGCCTCATTTACCAGAAGGGGTAGGAAGGTCTCAAATGAAGATCATGAGCAGCGCATTTGAATTCAGCGTTGCTGGAGTGTTTTGCGTTCCCAATACTGATTCCGCACGCACCTGTTTTCATGTGCGCTGTTGTTGTTGTTGCCTTTTATTGCTTCAGCATATTGTTCTTTTTTTTTCATTTGGACTCCGACACTATTTTAGTCTTTCTGTAATACGCTCTCCATTATATCATTACGTTCCCTGACGGCTTAAAATTGAGTTATTACGGGCAATTTTCTTATTGGCAACCACTTGGCACCGCAGGTCTCTCCACTGTTCCTGTGTCTTTTCTGCTAAACGGTGCGTGTTTTAGGAAACTTTTTGGTTCACTGAATGCGCCTTTGCCTCCGCCCGTCGTGTCCCTCCAGTTCTGCGTAGCCCATTAAATTCCTACTCATCCCCAGTAAGAGTGAATGCGCTTTTACACGCCCGCTGCTTCTGCAGGTCTCGTTGGGGACACGTCATCTCCCCTGCTGCTCGATTCACCAAATCACACATAGCCGCTGGAGGAGACAGGGTGAAAAGGGCTTTGATGCAAGTGAGACAATAAAGCTGTCTACGGAGGCGAGGTGCTGCGGAATTGCATCGATCGCCTTCGAACTTTCCAAGGGGACGACCCTGCCACGAAGAGGCTCCGATTGGTCATCCGTGGCACTTTCCTTCGACTCAATGCTTTTTCACATTTACTGTACGGGCCCCGAGTGTGTTGAGTAAAATCACTTCCGTGACGAGCCCGCAGATGTCTCTTGTACTTGCGCTAATTCATGTTTTCTCAAATCATCCGTTGCCGACTTTTTCGCTTCAAAAAATTTGTATGTTTCGCGTCGGACTTAATCTGATTGAGGTGCATGGAGCGCGAAACTGTTGTTTATTGGCGCCAGGCGGACTGCAGCTTTATCATGCGCGCTCCGGTGGTCGGTGCGGTGGCCTCGCTGCTGCTATGTGGAGCGACTTGGTCGGTTGTTCGCTTGAAACACTGTTGCGCTAATCTTTTTAATCACTGAAGATTAAGGTTGGGCAGTGGAATCCCTGGAAATCCTCGCTATTATGTTTCCTTATTGCGTTTGAATTCACGGGTGTTGTGCCATTTTTTGACTCCCTGCCAAAATTCTACCCTCCGTCTCGTGAGCGCGCTTTCGCTCTACGCTACAGTGCGCAGCTCTGCGCCAGAAACGCTGTTTCGCTGTTGCTGCCATCCGACTTACTTGACATAAACGGCGCCAAAGACCAATTATTATGGGCTTCAAAACATGATTACCCGGATGAATGCATGAAGGAAAAAAGCAAATAATTAAATCCTGCACAGAAAAAATCGCAGTGTTATCTGAACTCCAGTAGTGTTTATTTGAGACCAGTTGGTCTCATATAAACTCTACTGGAGTTCAGTTAACACTGGGACGTTTGCTGTGTGATCTTCTGTAAAACCAATTGGAAAGCTGTTTCTATCGTTTGAATGCATGCTTTTCTTTGATGGCAGTTCTATAGCTACCTTAACGTTGTAAGTTTTGAGGTGGAATTTACGCATGAGGGAACGACGGCTAATTTCACTAAAAGTGTCGCATTTTAATATTTAGCCGAATAAACTGAAGAAATTGGCAAGCTCCAATCGCGGAGTTTTTGATGACAGTTCTACCTTAGCTAACATCGCAACCTCTGAGGTACAATAAGCTGCATTATTTGAGTAAAAGTATCACTTTTTAATATTTCACCGAATGACTGGAATAAATTGACACTGCGCCAATCACGGAAGCAAAACATTACAGAGCTTACGTCGGTATGCTGCCTCTGTGCATTTGAATTTGAATAAAATTATTCCGCAATTGGATCCTTTTGTGAGTGCTGGTTAGCTTTTTACATTAAATAGCTCACGAAATGAATTTATACCAACAAAAAAGGACATTAGGAAATCATTCGACAGTATACGGGGGTGTACAAAATGTTGGAATCACCTGCATAACGTGAGGTCGTGCAATAGTGAGAAGGTCCGCTCTCTGCCTGCAAGATTCTGAGTACGATTTCTGCGCTGTGCAAAGTGAGCTAGTGACCCATTCTTCAAGGATAGTCTCTAGATTTTAAGAACGAAAGAGGAGATCTAGTCGGCATTTAGCGATCAGAAGTGTCCACAGTTTCAATTAAGTTTAGATACGGTAGTTGTACTAGCCATGGTAATTTGACTTTAACCTTGTGTTCTAAGAATACTTTTTAAAATGTTTTAGCTGTGTGTTTGGAGGCATTATCATGTTGGAATATAAAACATTATTAGGGGACATAAACCAATCCAGATGAACAAAAAGTAAGGTCCAATCATAAATACCAGTTTTGTGAAGGTCACTACTTTACTGTTAGCGATGATAAGACGAAGCTTCAAGAACCATTTTACTTATTTTCTGTGCCCACAAGATGGCGCCCATAGCTAAAAAATAAGGCTTATAGAATGAACTTACAAACCTTTGTTGAACAGAGTGCACTATCTTGTGGGCACAGAAAATAAAGAAAATGGTACATGAAGCTTCATCTTCCCATCGCTACTCACTGTTGGAACAGTGGACTCAAAGTATGTGCAATATCAACATTAGAGGTACATGTCAAGACAAACAGAGCACTGAAATTATGTCAGCATGAATATTTCCTTGAGTCATAATTAGGACCCCCCCCACCCCCAAGATCGATCCAAGATTCCCAAACTAAAATGTAGACAAAACTGCAACTGCATTTAACTGTGGAGACAATAGTGCCGAAATTGAAAATAAAAAAAGTGGTAATATTAATTTTCCCATAATTCCACTCCCCCCAGATGTTAGTAATGCAATAGACAGAAATTGCAAAAGAACGATCGTAGATGCAAACGATCAGAAATGGAGGAGGATGATGAAATTTTGGCAACATGAATTTTCTCCCTTGCCAAAATTCCACTTCCCCCGATCTTTTTAATGCAGCACTGATAGACTTCAGACACACAGCTGTTACACAGAAAAAATCGCAGTGTTATCTGAACTCCCGTAGTGTTTATTTGAGACCAGTTGGTCTCATATAAACTCTACTGGAGTTCAGTTAACACTGGGACGTTTGCTGTGTACGCGTCCCAACAGCAAGACTAAAATCACAGAAGAACTTGAATGTGGAGGGAATGGAGAGGAGGGGGTGATTTTTTGGCAGCACCAATTTTCCCCTTTAACAAAATTCCACTCCCCCCAGATCTTTTTAATGCAGCACTGATGGACTCCAGATTCACAGCAGTAACCCCTCACAGCATGTAGACTACAATTACCAAATAACCTGACTGCAGAAGCAACATATTAGAAATGGACAAGGGAGTGACATTTTGGCAGCATGAACCTTCCTTCCTGCCATATTTCCACTCTCCCCGATCTTTTTACTGCTATGACTGGTGTGCTGCAGATTGGCCGAATGAACAAATCCTCAGGTGAAGATGGCAATAATGAAAGAAAGTGACTGCAGAGGCAGCAGTTCAGGAATGATGTCGGCATGAGTATTCAGGGCTTTCCGGATCTGCAGAAAATGTCCCACAAGGCACTAGGAAGACATTCCTAATGAAGTACAGTAACCATTGAGTAGATATTTTCACATGTGAATTCCTTGCGTGTCTCCCCTGCCCTCAGCTACATCTCATTACATGGGTCTCCAATGCCACCAGCTATACCACAATTTGATCTGCTTCAGCAGTGTGGCTGAAGCTAAGGAGGTGTGGGCTTGGCCAGTACTTGGATGAGAGACCACTGGGGAAAACCAGGTTGCTGTTGGAAGAGGTGTTGAAGGGCCAGTAGGGGGCAATCTTCCCTCTGGCAGGATAATCCCCAGTGCAGTGACAAAGATGCTCTCTTTTGGATGAGACGTTAAAGCGAGGTCCTGACTCACAGTGGTCATTAAAGATCCTAGGACACTCTTCGAAAAGAGTAGGGGGTTCCCCGGTGTCATGGCTAAAGTCCCAACTTGGCTCTTTCGATCTGCCGCCTTATCATCCCCTGATCTAATTGGCTGTGCAATTCCTCCTCTCCCTACCCACCTCTACCCCCAGAGCTCCCTTGAAAAAGAGATTTCAATCTCAACGGGACTTCCCTCGTTAAATAAGGGTTAAATAAATTAAATAATCCTGTAAAGGTAATTTGACAGGAATTCATGCCCTCTACTATATGTGCAAGTTACTGGATTGTTCAGTCAGCATTTTGCGCCAAGATCCCCGTCAGTATTGTTTGTGAGAACACTTGGTCTTTGTAAAATGCAACATGCACTTTCACTGCGGCATACTCCGAAAGCTCTAGTCGTGATTCGAACAAGCTTCCAGTCCTAATTAGGCCTCAGGATTGGGACTGTGCTCAAGTTAACCCAGCTTTAGTCAGTTCGTCAGACCAGTTTAATAGGAACAATCTTCCAAGCCTAAGCAGGGTTCAGGTTTGGAACCACGTTCTCATTAATTCCTCCAAGTCTGTTTCTTTGTCCGGTTTGTTCGGAAAAAGCTCCCAATCCTTATCCGGTCATTGGGAGTGGAGCCGAGTTCCCCTCAAGTTACTCCATCCTTCTGTGTCCTTCTCGCGGCGACCCGGGTTTGACTCCAGCCTGGGTCATTTGCCGCATGTCATCCCCATTCTTCTCCCCAACTTTCCTGTCCATCTCCACTATATAACTGTCAAATAAAGGAAAAAATCCCCCCCCAAAAAAATAAAAAAAAATAAAAAAATCCAGCATCTCTGATGATATGGGGATGCATTCGTGCATACGGAGTGGGACATGTGCATGTTTTAAAAAGCACCATGAATGCTGAAAGGTATATAAAGGTTTGAGAGCAACATATGCCCCCCTCCGGATGACATCTATAACAAGGAAGGCCTTGTGTATTTCAGCAGGACAATGCAAAACCACATACTGCAGCTATTACAACAGCATGGCTTCTTAGTAGAAGAGTCCGTGCGCTGAACTAGCCTGCCTGCAGTCCTGACCTTTCACCGATTGAGAACATTTGAGGCATAATTAAAATGAAAAGTCTGTCAAAGGAGACCCAAAACTCTCCAGCAGCTGGAAGCCTGTATTAAACAAGAGCGGGATCAAATTCCAATGGCTAAACTCAAGAAACTTGTCTCCTCAATGCCCAGACGCCTCCACTCTGTGTTAAAAAGAAGAGGGGATGCTACCACCATGGTAAACAGGCCCCTGTCTCAACTTTTTTGAGACCTGTAGCTGTTTGTAGAGTTCTCTTTGCTCCCGTCAGGCCGCAGATTTGCTTTAAGGAAGTGCAGAACTAACAGATACAAGAAATCATTTGTTCCTGCCGTTATTGGCTTCTTAAACACCCTCAACTGAGTATTTTTATCTCATTTTTATTATAATCATCTTATTTATTTATTTTATGTTTTATTTCATGTTATTTTTTTGTCCGTGCTGATCACTGTTGGTGTTGTTTGCTGGCTATATAACAAATTTCCCCTTTGGGGGATAATAAAGACACCTTGACCTTGAAAATGCGGTATGAAATTTAAGCCTTTCAGGCACGCAATATTCATTGAGAAGTTTGTTAGCTTAATATTGCAGTTCATTGCTGTAGCATTGGCTACGGTTGCCTCAAAAGTTTTTTGTATTGTTACGACTATCTCTCCAACATGTTCTCAATAAGAAACCTGATCTACCATTTGTTGTAATTATTTGGTTACCCATCTGTCGAGTGAAAAATGTTTTTTAAATCTCTTTAAGAATTATTTCCAGTCAGTCATTTATCTTTTTTGTCAATATGTGAGGTCTAATGTTTTGCCTTGTTTTGTACCGTTTGTCCTCCAAACTCTGTTACATAAGTCTTTTCACCCCCTAGAAAATCTGTACACATCACAGTTAAATGTTTGTTATTACTGAAGTGCTCGGCGCGTGCACGTGGTGCGCATCAGGATCGCAATGTGTGTGCGAGTGTGAGTGTGTGTCTGCATGTGTGAATGCCTGAGTTTGTACATGTGCACGTGTGCGATTTGAAATGACTATTAGTATGATATAGTTCTGGCAGGTCTTGGTCCACCTGGGGAGTGATGTGAGTGCATGGGGGGTGGGGGGGCGGTGCGATTTTTGAAGCTCCCCACATTTCCAAAGGTGACAAAAAAAGCCTGACGAAGGCAACCACCCGCAGCTGGGGTAATATCACCAATTAGCTCTGTTTTCCTGTAGGTGAGTCTGAAGCTGTGATGAAGGCCTCTCAGGCATTAGAGACAAGAGGGATGAAGAGTGAGCAGCTCCTCCTCTGCTGCTGATGACATCATGGCCCCGCCTCCTCTGATTTTAATGCCCAGACTTCATTCATTTTTTGTAGTCACTATATCAATGATGAAGTACAATTTCAAAGTGGAATCTCCAGTATTTTGCAGAAAAAATCAAACCTTTTTTCACAGACATACTTTTGCAGTAGATGGTGCGTTTTGGTCCCTGCTGGGTTTCTTTTTCGAACTTTTCTTGGGTTTAAAAGCTCAAGTTGATTCTGTTTGCAGCAGTGGCGGCTGGTGCTAAATTTTTTTTTTTTTGGGGGGGCGGGGGGGGGTGGGGCGGTACGCAACTTACCTTGGCGCAGCACACCTGACAGCTGCTTTGATGTCAACACAGTCAGTTATTAAGAGGGAAAATGTAGCCGATAGATTTTATCAGGGTTTGCACTAGTGATGGGAAGATGAAGCTTCATGAACCATTTTCTTTATTTTCTGTGCCCACAAAATGGTGCCCATAGTTAAAAAAATAAACTTATAGAATGAACTTACAAGCCTTTGTTGAACAGAGTGCACCCTCTTGTGGGCACAGAAAATAAAGAAAATGGTTCATGTAGCTTCATCTTCCCATCACTAGTTTGCACCCCTTTTTATTATGAATTGAGGATGTACCCCTATGTCTACAGATCACTGTATCTGTCCTCACATTACTTACACATCACTGTATCTGTCCTTACATTACTTGCAGATCACTGTATCTGTCCTTACATTACTTACAGATCAGTATCTGTCCTTACATTACTCACAGATCACTGTACCTGTCCTTACATTACTTACAGATCACTGTATCTGTCCTTACATTACTTACAGATCACTGTATCTGTCCTTTCATTACTTATAGATCACTGTACCTGTCCTTACATTACTCACAGATCACTGTACCTGTCCTTACATTACTCACAGATCACTGTATCTGTCCTTACATTACTCACAGATCATTGTATCTGTCCTTACATTACATACAGATCACTGTTTCTGTCCTTACATTACTTACAGATCACTGTATCTGTCCTCACATTACTTACACATCACTGCATCTGTCCTTACATTACTCACAGATCACTGTATCTGACCTTACATTACTCACAGATCACTGTATCTGTCCTTACATTACTTACAGATCACTGTTTCTGTCCTTACATTACTCACAGATCACTGTATCTGTCCTCACATTACTTACACATCACTGTATCTGTCCTCACATTACTTACACATCACTGTATCTGTCCTTACATTAATTACAGATCACTGTATCTGTCCTCACATTACTTACAGATCACTGTACCTGTCCTCATATTACTTACAGATCACTGTATCTGTCCTCACATTACTTACAGATTACCGTATCTGTCCTTACATTACTTACAGATCACTGTACCTGTCCTTACATTACTTACAGATCACTGTATCTGTCCTCACATTACTTACACATCACTGTATCTGTCCTTACATTACTTACAGATCACTGTATCTGTCCTCACATTACTTACACATCACTGTATCTGTCCTTACATTACTTACACATCACTGTATCTGTCCTTACATTACTTACAGATCACTGTATCTGTCCTTACATCACTTACAGATCACTGTATCTGTCCTTACATTACTTACAGATCACTGTACCTGTCCTTACATTACTTACAGGTCACTGTACCTGTCCTTACATTACTTACAGATCACTGTATCTGTCCTTACATTACTTACAGATCACTGTTTCTGTCCTTACATTACTTACAGATCATTGTATCTGTCCTTACATTACTTACAGATCACTATATCTGTCCTTACATTACTTACAGATCACTGTATCTGTCCTTACATTACTTACAGATCACTGTATCTGTCCTTACATTACTTACAGATCACTGTACCTGTCCTTACATTACTTACAGATCACTGTACCTGTCCTTACATTACTTACAGATCACTGTACCTGGCCTTACATTACTTACAGATCACTGTACCTGTCCTTACATTACTCACAGATCACTGTATCTGTCCTTACATTACTTACAGATCACTGTACCTGTCCTTACATTACTTACAGATCACTGTATCTGTCCTTACATTACTTACAGATCACTGTATCTGTCCTTACATTACTTACAGATCACTGTACCTGTCCTTACATTACTCACAGATCACTGTATCTGTCCTTACATTACTTACAGATCACTGTACCTGTCCTTACATTACTCACAGATCACTGTATCTGTACTTACATTACTTACACATCACTGTATCTGTCCTTACATTACTTACAGATCACTGTATCTGTCCTTACATCACTTACAGATCACTGTATCTGTCCTTACATTACTTACAGATCACTGTACCTGTCCTTACATTACTTACAGATCACTGTACCTGTCCTTACATTACTTTCAGGTCACTGTACCTGTCCTTACATTACTTACAGATCACTGTATCTGTCCTTACATTACTTACAGATCACTGTTTCTGTCCTTACATTACTTACAGATCATTGTATCTGTCCTTACATTACTTACAGATCACTATATCTGTCCTTACATTACTTACAGATCACTGTATCTGTCCTTACATTACTTACAGATCACTGTACCTGTCCTTACATTACTTACAGATCACTGTACCTGTCCTTACATTACTTACAGATCACTGTACCTGTCCTTACATTACTTACAGATCACTGTATCTGTCCTTACATTACTTACAGATCACTGTACCTGTCCTTACATTACTTACAGATCACTGTACCTGTCCTTACATTACTTACAGATCACTGTATCTGTCCTTACATTACTTACAGATCACTGTATCTGTCCTTGCATTACTCACAGATCACTGTATCTGTCCTTACATTACTTACAGATCACTGTACCTGTCCTTACATTACTTACACATCACTGTATCTGTCCTTACATTACTTACAGATCACTGTACCTGTCCTTACATTACTTACAGATCACTGTATCTGTCCTTACATTACTTACAGATCACTGTATCTGTCCTTACATTACTTACAGATCACTGTACCTGTCCTTACATTACTCACAGATCACTGTATCTGTACTTACATTACTTACACATCACTGTATCTGTCCTTACATTACTTACAGATCACTGTATCTGTCCTTACATCACTTACAGATCACTGTATCTGTCCTTACATTACTTACAGATCACTGTACCTGTCCTTACATTACTTACAGATCACTGTACCTGTCCTTACATTACTTACAGGTCACTGTACCTGTCCTTACATTACTTACAGATCACTGTATCTGTCCTTACATTACTTACAGATCACTGTTTCTGTCCTTACATTACTTACAGATCATTGTATCTGTCCTTACATTACTTACAGATCACTATATCTGTCCTTACATTACTTACAGATCACTGTATCTGTCCTTACATTACTTACAGATCACTGTACCTGTCCTTACATTACTTACAGATCACTGTACCTGTCCTTACATTACTTACAGATCACTGTACCTGTCCTTACATTACTTACAGATCACTGTATCTGTCCTTACATTACTTACAGATCACTGTACCTGTCCTTACATTACTTACAGATCACTGTACCTGTCCTTACATTACTTACAGATCACTGTATCTGTCCTTACATTACTTACAGATCACTGTTTCTGTCCTTGCATTACTCACAGATCACTGTATCTGTCCTTACATTACTTACAGATCACTGTACCTGTCCTTACATTACTTACACATCACTGTATCTGTCCTTACATTACTTACAGATCACTGTACCTGTCCTTACATTACTTACAGATCACTGTATCTGTCCTTACATTACTTACAGATCACTGTATCTGTCCTTACATTACTTACAGATCACTGTACCTGTCCTTACAGTACTTACAGATCACTGTATCTGTCCTTACATTACTTACAGATCACTGTACCTGTCCTTACATTACTTATAGATCACTGTACCTGTCCTTGCATTACTCACAGATCACTGTATCTGTCCTTACATTACTTACAGATCACTGTACCTGTCCTTACATTACTTACAGATCACTGTATCTGTCCTTACATTACTTACAGATCACTGTATCTGTCCTTACATTACTTACAGATCACTGTACCTGTCCTTACATTACTTACAGATCACTGTATCTGTCCTTACATTACTTACAGATCACTGTACCTGTCCTTACATTACTTATAGATCACTGTACCTGTCCTTACATTACTCACAGATCACTGTATCTGTCCTTACATTACTTACAGATCACTGTACCTGTCCTTACATTACTTACAGATCACTGTATCTGTCCTTTCATTACTTATAGATCACTGTACCTGTCCTTACATTACTTACAGATCACTATATCTGTCCTTACATTACTTACAGATCACTGTATCTGTCCTTTCATTACTTATAGATCACTGTACCTGTCCTTACATTACTTACAGATTACCGTATCTGTCCTTACATTACTTACAGATCACTGTATCTGTCCTTACATTACTTACAGATCACTGTATCTTTCCTCACATTACTTACAGATCACTGTATCTGTCCTTACATTATGTACAGATTGATTGTAACAGCAGTCATGTTAAAGATATTCCACCAACTAACTGGGATTTTGATGTTTTGTAAAGATGCAAACAATACGTGGAACAGAAAAACAAAAAACAAAACAAATCTAAAAGCACACCACTGCAATACCCCAGCAGATTTAAGCTCTCACTATTTTTATGGGACAGTATTTCTCTGAATTCCCTCACTTGCAGAGGTTTTGGATCTGACTCAATTACATATTCATTTCTATGAATGTAATTATCTGGAAGGACATTTAGAGGGTGCAAATTTCCACTAAGGGAAATAGTTCACTCCTCTAAACTGGCTCTGTTGTGTCACTATTAATCTTCACTGAAGAGTGAATTTTGAGGTGTATGCCATTTATTCTGTCAAGGCAAAATCTCACAAGGTGATTTTTTGAAAATGAATAAAGATTGTGTAAATTTTTGTACTTGTGTATAGTTGCTCTCCATCAAATGATTTTTTCAATTTTTTAATTTTTAAATTTTATTTTACTCCCTTGTGGCAAATTCAGTATCCGTGGACAGTCATGCAGCCCTGTGGCCACTGAGTTGTATTTAACACGTGACAAAACACATCAAACACATTTCTCAGTTGTAGCAGTTAGTAATGTTGGCCAAGCAAGCAGATGGTTGCTTAACTATGTTTGGTTCCCCAGTTTCATCCATATTTTGTTGTTGAAGCCAAGTTTCTGAGTGAGCGGAAGTCGCTGGAATTGTGACAATGGTGAAAGTTTCTTTTTTTTTGGTTGTCGGAATACCACAGACTCGGAGGTTGGTATTAGCAACTTGTATGACTTCCCTTGAGATGAGACTCAAAAGAAAGTAATAGATTTTCGCATTCTACCTCACTCATGAAGCTAGATTTTATTTCCGAATGATGCTGAAGTAAAATTGGATGTTGAGTGCATCCTTGAGAAAAACTGAGTAACGGGCAATCTTATTGAGAGTCTAGCTGATTTTTTTGAAAATATCTGTTAACAGTCAAGCATTTCCATTAGTATCGGCACTGCATTTGCGAAAATACAGTGAGCATATCTATGCTCCTGAAACCTTCTCTATTATAAATCTATAAATATGTGAAAGAAGTTAAACGTTAACTTGTGAAATTCAAGCGATAGGGAAATGACAGAAAGAGGTTTACGCCTGTTGTATTCTGGAACAGTTTATCAGCCCTACGTGGTATGTGTTGTACAAGCCAGATAATTGAGATATTTTTCATGGTGGGAAATAATTTGAGGGGAGGATGCTCAATATTCAAATTCAAAATTCTATTCAGAATAATAGCCATATTCGTTGACTAAAGTTAGTGAAATATGTGAACTGTAGCTACCAACATCGTCAATAACTAGCTAGCTAGCAACAGTCGCGTTGTACATATCACTTCAAATGAGTATGACAGTGATTTATCTGATAAATATGAATTAAATAAAGTGAGTATGTAAGTGCTTGCTAGCTAAAGCATAGCAATTTGGCTCATCCCTCTTTCCTGAATGGAATTTTGTTTTTAAAAATCTTTCCACCACAGCCAGATGAAGAATTCACATAGGGGAGCTGCTAAGTTAGCTCACTCGGTTAAAGCACCGCATTGCGAGGCAGAAGTGACAACCACGGCACGGGTTCGATCCCCGCTCGAAACAACCGGCAGTGGTTAGCAGCTTTTTCAGAGTAGCGCACAATTGGCCTTTGCACTATAGGGATGCAAATTGGTAAGAAACTGCCGAGAAGGGACAAAAGAAAAAGTAGTTGCTTTGTTGTTCGTTGCTGAAGCGCCTCCTATTGGTCAGGCAGGCATTCCTCAGGAAGATTCTAAACTTGCTCATGTTCGGGCATCCTCCGCCCTTGCTCTGAACTTGAGAAAGTTTTGACCAATGAGAGTAAAGATGCAGGGGCTGACAGGCGCGTACTTTGGAGGAAAGCCGCAAACTGCCTCCCTCTCCCGAAGTTGGCTGCATGGGGTCGCGTACAAGCAAGCCATGTAAATAGTTCTCCAATTAGTCATTTCTGATTCAGGTTGGATTGGAGATGCTAAATTTAAAAAGAAAAAAAAAGAGTTCACAATGGGGGGGAGAGGTGATGTCAATTGTCATGTGATTTCCTTTGTGACCGTGGCGGCCAGATTGTACCGCCGAAAACTTGGATCGCAGATCACAGATAACTTTCTTGTGTTACATACCGTCCACACGTATAATTGCACAAGCAATGTACAGTTTTACTGCATTGTCTGGGACCCAATGATGTGGCATCTTTTTTCATATTAAGTGCTGCTTGTAAGCTCAAAATTTTTTCAGAGACTAGCTAGCTATTGTAGGTAATACCTAAATTATGCCTACCCAGCCAGCAAAATGACATCTACAGTAGCCAGCTACAGAGAAACAGGAAATGTGGGCTGTTCAACGCTATGGTTTTTATGTAGCTCTGTAGCTAGCTACCTGCCTTTTGTAGACGTCAAAAGAAGGTATATGCAAATAACGTGTGTGCGGCATGCACTTCAACTGAGCCAGAAACGCAAAATAAACATTGCTAGCAGAACTATTGGTGAAATAAAGCCTTCATCAGGCTTTTTCAGATTTGCAAATAATTGTATTTACATTTTAGCTAGCCTGGTTAGCAATCTAAATTATGGATGCAACATATAGTTGATTGATTTCCATATGGAAATATGGAATATATTGAATATATGGAATTGATTTCCATATAAGTTAACTTTGTTCTGCTTGTTTGTAATGTTAGCTGCTACAGGTTTTTTCACAGGAAGTGGCCATTTTTATGCCAGTCGCCATGTGCAGTAGTGTTTGAGTTAGGGGTGGGGTTAAGGTTAGGTTTGCACCCTGAAGCCAGGCATTTTCCTGCCTACATTCCATAATGGGAGTGCAAGATTGCTCATTGCACTTGTGCTTGTGGAAGTTTGTAAGAATATTGTTTGTTAGATTGTAAGATAATTTGAGTTAATTTACCACTGGTGTAAAAATAGCCACTCCCATTTCTTTTTATTTTGCTTGCTGGGCAGAACAATGAGAAGCACAACTTCACTGCTGCTGCTCGAGGATGACTAATTGACTGAATTTCACATTTTTTTTCACTTTCACATAGCCTAGTTATCCAAACCTTTGCTGAGAATGACTAAATTTGGGCATCTAACATGGTGTGAACACTTGCGAAAAAAAATCTTGGTGAATATTTATTTTGTTTTTTAGCATTTGGCTCGATGTAAATATACCTCTTATTTTACGCTCCAGTCCAGATTGGCATTCCATTTTCCCTTCCTTCAGCTCTGGCTCAAACTTATATGGCCGCAAAGGTCGCTCAATTTCCTCTTCGGCTTTTTCAGAATCATCATCAAAGCTGCCGCTGGAAAACAGTTCCTCCGCTCCAATTTTGGGCAAAAAATCTATGTTTAGCGAGCCTGAAGAATTCCTTTGTACTGTCGTGTTGATAGCAAGTGCTGTCAATCTGTGATGTCACCGAAGAAAACTGTGGGCTCTGTCAAGACTTGAGGGGACCACCTGAGCATGACTAAAAATATACTTTGCCTACTGTATCGGGACACCTTGTCAGTGTTATTGATTTTCTGGATGTTACCCAGGCCTAAGCATTTTGCAAGAAAAACTTTTTGTATTGTCCATGGCCTTTATTGTGCATCCGCCTGATGATTGGGTTCTGCTTCAATATTTAATGACTTTCTACTCTGCTCATGCCCCACCCTTCCACCAAGTTTCATTAAAATCGGGCCCACAGTTTTTCCATTATCTTGCTAACAAACAGAAAAGACAGACAAAAAAACCAAGTCTAAAACATTACCTCCTTAGTACATGTTTAGTGCATATTTATAAGAAAAATATTTTCAGCACTCACACACATAAAATTTGATTTCTAATTGGCAACCCCAGGGCCAGTTTTACAGACAGCGGTGCAGCGTATTCCAAGAATACATGATATTCTCAATGGAGGACTTGGATAACAAAGCCTGTATTTGTACAGGGCCAAGCTGAATTTTTGTGAGAGAAACAAGCCCTTAGTGCGAAAAATGTTTCTCCTTTATCTGGATTTAGGGGCTGAACTGATAACTCAAGATTCAGCAAGACAAGAACAGAACAGATGGAGCTCCGATCCTTAAAGCTTACCGACTCCTCCTTCTCAAATACTTCCAACTTCACTGCAGGCAATGAGACAGATGCCCTACTTTCTGAGGGCCCTTACCAGGCAGTGGAGATGGTGATCATTGTACTGGTTACAGGGTCTCTCAGTTTTGTAACAATTACAGGGAATATACTGGTCCTGCTTTCAATCGTAATCAACAGGACCCTACAGACCATAAACAGCTACTTCCTCTTCAGCCTGGCATGTGCAGACCTGGTTGTTGGGGTCAGTGTCATGAACCTGAGTACAGTCTACACTGTGGTTGGATATTGGCCGATGGGGCCAGTAGTTTGTGACCTATGGCTGATCCTGGACTATGTGGTCAGCGTTGCCTCTATCATGAATCTCCTCGTCATCAGCTTTGACCGTTACTTCTGCGTCACCAAGCCAGTCAGCTACCCAGCAAAAAGGACCACCAGGGTGGCAGGTATGATGATTGCTGCAGTCTGGGTTCTTTCTTTCCTCATGTGGACCCCGCCCATCCTGTTCTGGCAGTTAATTGTCGGTGAGCGCCTTGTGAAAGAGGGCGAGTGCGACATCGAGTTCCTTTCCAATGAATCCATCACCTTTATCACCTCCACTTTTTGCTTCTATCTGCCTGTTGTTATCATGAGCTTTCTGTACTGGCGGATCTCCAGGGCCAGTAAGAACCGTGTGAGGACGGGCAACCGCGAGCCAGAAAAGAACAACCAATCCAGCTATGAAGCAAGAAACCACATCACCATTCCCTGTGATGACGGCAACGTGAAAACCCATCGAGCTGAGAGGAGCCAGAATGGTGGAACAGGCGGAGTCAGGGAGGAAGAGCTGAGAATACCAGTACATCACGAGAGAAATGAAATTGTTGATGCTCCCGCAGGTTACGAAGGAATCCCCATAGCGTGCAGCCTAAACGATACAATGGCAAAGCAGCTACCTGCAAAAAAGGCATCGCCATCACACGAGAAAAGGGTTACACGCACAGTGATGGCCATTCTTGTTGCCTTTGTGGTTGCATGGACACCCTTTCAAATCATGAAGGTCATCAGCACCTTCTGTTCAACCTGTGTTCCCTCCAGCATGTGGACCTTTGGCTACTGGCTCTGCTACATCAACAGCACCATCAATCCAGCCTGCTATGCTCTCTGCAACATCACCTTCAAGAAGACCTTCAAACAACTCCTGCTCTGCCAGAACAAGAACATTCGCTTGGGCAGATAAAGAGGTGCAATTATTTTGTTAATTTGTCATTTTTCCTGCATTACTAAGTACAAGGCTGGATACAAGCTCAATACGTAGGACTTATTGATACACAATCTTTGTATGTGCTGTTAAACTGCAAACATTTCTTTGAATTCAATTTGAATTTTCGATTTGAATTTAAAGACACGTACTGCAGAGCTGAATCAGTAAAAGTCTGAACCCATTCATGTGATCAGAAAGTGCAACTATTTATTGCAGTTCATTTTGTCATCACATATATACTGTATCATGCATCATTTAATGTGCCGTGCCATTTAAAAGTTTGCGATAACCTTGCAGTGTTTATGTACAACCCCAATTACGAAATAGTTGGAACAAAGCGTATATTGTGAAAAAAATCAAAACGCAATGACTTTAAAATCACACCAGGCAGTATTTTATTCAAAATAGAACAGAGATTACATAGCAAATGTTGAAACTGAGAAATTTTACAATTTTATCCACAAAATGAGCTCATTTCAAATTTGATGGCTGCTACCGGTCTCAAAAAAGTCGAAACGGGCATGTTTACCATGGTGTAGCATCCCCTCTTCTTTCTAGCACAGAGTGGAGACCTCTAGGCATTGAGGAGGGTTCAACCATTGGAATTCAATCCCACTCTTGTTAAATTCAGGCTTACGGCTGCTGGAGAGTTTTGGGTCTCCTTAGACAGACTTTTCATTTAATTATGTGCCAAATGTTCTCAATCTGTGAAAGATCAGGACTGCAGGCAGGCCAGTTCGGCACACGGACTCTTCTATTACGAAGCCATGCTCTTGTAATAGCTGCAGTATGTGGTTTTGCATTGTACTGCTGAAATACACAAGGCCTTTCCTGGAATAGATGTCATCTGGAGGGAAGCATATGTTGCTCTAAAACCTTTATATAACCTTTCAGCATTCTTGGTGCTTTTTAAAACATGCAAGTGTCCCACACCATATGCACTAATGCATCCCCATACCATCAGAGATTCTGGCTTTTGAACTGAACGCTGATAACAGGAGGGGTGGTCTTTCTCCTCTTCAGCCCGGAGGACATGACACCCATGATTTCCAACAAGGATGTCAAACTTGGACTCGCTTGACCACAGGACACTATACCACTTTGCTACAGTCCATTTTAAATGAGCCTTGGCCCACAGAACACGGCGGCGCTTCTGGATCATGCTCAACAATGGCTTCCTTTTTGCATGATAGAGTTTTAGGTGGCATCTGTGGATGGCACGGCGGACTGTGTTTATTGAAGTATTCCTGGGCCCATTTAGTAATGTCAATGACAGAATCATGCCGGTGAGTGATGCAGTGGTGTCTTAGGGTCTGAAGATCACGGGCCAGTCAAGGTCTTTGGCCTGTAGTGTGGAAAAAAAAGCCACTAGATGGCAGTATTGACATTTTTTTGTTAAGCCCAGTCTGGAGCTAGGGTTTTGGGCATGTCCTGGGCATGCCTCAGAGGGGAAAGTCCCAGAGAATTGAAAAAACTCTGGAAGGTGGGAGGGGGCTGGGAAAGAGTATATCAGGAGAAAAATTGAGAGGTAGTGGTTGGAGAAATTGCAAGGAAAAATTGTGGAAGGATATATTTGACCAGACCTGACACTCTTTTCAAGGCCCGTGAAGCTTTTTGTGGATTTTTGCCTGTGTTGGAGCATTTTCCTGTCCCAGGACATCGCAAAATAGCAACCCCCATCTCAGTTACCAAAGGAACTGTAACTATCTCATTTTTTTATATTTTAATCTTGGTCAGTTTTTTCTTTGTTTTATAAATCTGTTAAAGTTTTAAAATTTTGTGTCATCCCTTGCTGTCCGATATGTCATAATAAATTGGAGCCATCACAGGCCTTGTCCCTTATGCACTGAGATTTTCCAGTTTCTCTGAATTCTTTGATGATGTTGTGCACTGTCGATGATGAGACCTTCAAAGCCTTTGCAATTTGACATTGAGGAATGTTGTTTTTAAAGTATTCCTCTATTTTTCTACGCAAGCCTTCACAGGTTGGAGAGCCTCTGGCCATCTTTACTTCTGAGACTCAGCCTCTCTAAGACATCAGCCAATCATGTTCCACAGTTTATGCCAGTTAACTTAATTACTTGCTAAATGTTCTTTCAGCTGATTCTCTTATATATTAATCACTTTTTCAGCCCTTTTTAGCCTGTGTCCCAACTTTTTTGAGACCTGTTGCAGCCAGAAAATTTGACATAAGCTCATTTTGTGGTTAAAAATGTAAAATGCCTCAGTTTCAACATTTGAAATCTTATTTTTGTTCTATAGTAAATAACATATTGGCTCATGTGATCTGAAAGTCATTACCCACGCCTGACGAGGCACGTGGGTATACAGTTTAGCACAGTCTGTGTGTCTGTGTGTGTGTGTGTGTGTGTGTGTCTGTCAGCGCGACAGCTCGGCCATCACTGAAGCTAGGGTGACCAAACTTTGTGGGGTAGATAATCCTAGGGTGCCCCGTCCAAATTTGCATTTTGAGTTTGAAAGGTCAAAGGTCAACGTCAACAAGAGGCGTGGGTTAGCATCTCTATAGAGTGAGCATCATCTAGTTGCATTTAGATTTTATTCACAATTTACACTTCATCCCAACTCTTTCAGAATTGGGGTTGTATTTAAAAAGTCAATACTTTCCAATCTCAAAATATGCACAGGCATGATTGTGAAATTTAATTTCAATTAACAACAGAAACAACTATTTTTCAATTCAGATTTTACATATAATTGCAAACCTCCATCTTTAAAGGCCATTTCTGCAGAGTACAAATAACACAACACTTCACCCCATCCTTTAAGGAGCACGCAGGAATTCAGGAGACAAAAGCTACACTACCTGACAAAAGTATTAGGACGTTCCTCATTCACACTCAATTTTTGATGTACATGTGTTATACTGTATTATATGCGAGCATTGTAGGACTTTTGTCCTAAAATATACATGTAAACATCACAGAACATTATTGAACATTTGGGGAAACTACAGATATACATATTGACATATTTTTTCTCTGTGCGAAAAACTCTCAATATTGGTCTGTCATCAGTAAGAAATATTATCATAAATTGTGCTTGCATGATGGTAATTTTCAAATTTACATGTTTGAAATTGTGTCCTTGGCATAATGGAAGATCAATGGCTACTGTTGGTCCAGTCATTATGATCAGGTGTGACACATGGGGTGATTTTAATTCTCTATAAAAGGGGGGTGAAGACAAACAATAATTCAGGGTGGCCTATCCAAAATGAGGTCTGTATTTTTATTTGAATAAACAACTATTTCCAAACATGATACATTCAGTATTTTCTACTGCACTGTAAGAAAATCACACACATAAATAGTTGTGTCCTAATACTTTTGTCAGGTAGTGTACATATGAAAATGAATATTTGCTTCAATGTTAATTTGATCAAAGATGTCGACGCATTTGACCTGAAGATTAACTTTGTTTGCCCCAGCTAGAATCAGGTGTAATGTGAATATAGGCCACTAGATGGCAGTATTTACCTTTTTTTTGTTAAGCTCAGACTGGAGTCATGTTTAGACATGTCCTGGACATGTCTGGGGCAAGTCTCAGAAAGTTAAAAAAAAGAGGTCTAAATGTGGGTGGGGTCTGCAAAAGAGTATATAAGGAAAAGAATTGAGACAGTAATGGAGTAGGAGAAATTGCAAGAAGATGACCAGACCTGCCATTCTGTTCAAGACCTGTGACGTTTCTTTTGTGGATTTCTTTGCCTGTGTTTGAGCATTTTCTTCATCCAGGACATCACCAAGCCACCCCACAAAAAGGGACAGTAATTATTTCTGTTTTTTCTTATTTATCAATCTTGGTCTTTAGTTGTAGGTTGTTATTAGTCTTTGTCTTTGTTAAAAATTAAATGTGTTTTAGTTGTTGAAACTGTGTTTGTCGTCCCTTGCTGTTGCTGTTGTGTTATGAATGTAATAACAAATTGGGGGCCATAACAAATTGGGGGCTCGTCCGGGATAGACCATTGTGTGAGTAATTTATTGAAAATCTAACATTCCAAATTGTGAAATTGTTTTTGTGAATTTTCCTAGATATATATTGACAACAGCAATGGATGATTTCTTGGCATCACCAACCGTAGGGGTTTTGAAGTCTTTTAAAAAGACAGAACTGCTAGAAATTTGCAGACAGTTGGAGTTGACAGAGGTAAAACCAGCCATGCGAAAAGCAAGACTGGCTAGAGAGATAGTTGAATATTACATTGATGAAAATGTGTTTGCACCAGGAGATCTGGAACAGTTTCCAGTGGAAAATCCAAATATAGAAATGGAACTTAAATTAAAAATGCTAGAGATTGAAAGGGAGGAAAGAGAAAAAGAAAGGGAATTTGAGAGGGAAGAAAAAGAAAAACAAAGGCAGTTTGAGTTAGAAAAATTAGCAAGAGAAGAAAAACAAAGAGAATTTGAGTTAGAAAAATTTGCAAGACAGAGAGATTTTGAATTAGAGAAATTCGATAGAGAAGAAAGACTCCAAATGGAGCAACTAAAAATAAAAATTCAAACTGAAAATAAATTTCGGGCTAGCCAGGAGGTAAAACTGGTGCCTCCATTTTCGGAAAAGGATGTTGACAACTATTTCCAGTGTTTTGAAAAGGTAGCAAAGAGTTGCCAGTGGCCAAAGGAACACTGGCCTCTGATGTTGCAAACTGTCCTCAAGGGTAAAGCTCAACAAGCCTATTCGGCTTTGTCTGCAGATGATTCCTCTGATTATGAGGTTGTCAAAAAGGTTATTTTGAGAGCTTATGAGTTGGTTCCAGAGGCTTACCGACAGAAATTCAGAGGTCTGAAGAAATCTGAAAATCAGACTTATGTTGAATTTGCTAATGAGAAGCAGGTTTGCTTTGAGCGCTGGTGTACTTCTATGGAGGTCAAGGATGATTTCAACTCACTAAAAGAGATGGTGTTAGTTGAAGAATTCAAGAACTGTGTTAAAGATGATGTTAAGACCTACCTTAATGAGAAGCAAGCACTGAATTTGCAATCAGCTGCCAAATTTGCAGATGAATATGTTCTCACACATAAGTCCAAATTTCAGTCTAGCAGTAATAATAGATGGTCCCAATTTCAGAAAAAGGGTTATGGTGATACCCAAGATTCCTCACCCAAAGACAAAGACAAATCTGGTGATGGTGCTCAGAAATCCAGTAACAGGTCTGATCAAAGTGTGAAAGCTGACAGTGACAGAAGTGGTCTAGTTTGCAGTTATTGCAAGAAATCTGGTCATGTTACAACTAACTGTTGGTTCCTTAAAGCTAAGAAAGAAAAAGAAAAGGATACCAAACCAAATGCCTTTGTGAAAACAAGGTTAGAAACCCCTGTAGTAGATAACCAATCTGCTAAATTGCCTGCTTCTTGTGGGGCTAAAAAGCCTGATACAGCTGACTTTGTGAGGGAGGAATTTCTTCCATTTGTGTCAGAGGGATTTGTGGCTCTGAATGAGCATACTACTCCTGTCCCCATATATATCCTAAGGGATACCGGAGCTTCTCAGTCACTTTTGTTGATGGACTCCTTGGAGTTACGTGATGAGACCGCTTCAGGGGATTTCATACTTGTACAAGGTATTGAAGGGAGGACTGTATCTGTACCCCTGCGCTCTATATTCTTGAAGTCAGATTTAGTTACAGGACAGGTAAAGGTGGGACTTATGTCAAGTCTACCTATAAAGGGTGTTTCTCTGTTGCTAGGCAATGACCTGGCTGGGGGCAAAGTAGTTCCCCCTGTACATCTTACTTCACAGCCGAGCACTGAAAATGGGGATGAGGACCCATCTCTGTATCCTTCTTGCGCAGTGACTCGTGCTATGGCCAAGAAGGCTAAAGAAGATGATGTTGTGGTGCCGTCCAGTACATTGAATAGTCAGGACTCAGGTGGTTCGCCTCATGACTCTGATTGGCCTACTATGGTTTCTCCGTTTGAGGACTTATCAGATACTTTTATCAGTTCTCTATTCAGCCAGCCGGATGGGTCTGGTGATTCTGATGTGTCTGGAGACTTGTCTCTGTCCAGAGAGCGGTTGATTGAGGAGCAAACTAATGATCCTGAAATTTGTGTACTAAAGAGGAGAGCCCTTCCTGATAAAAGAAATAGATGCAGTTCCAGTTGGGTATTATCTCAAGGATGGTGTGTTGATGCGGAAGTGGCGCCCTCCTGATATCCCTGCCAATGCAGATTGGGCAGTGGTCAGGCAAATTGTTGTTCCGAAGGTCTATAGGAATGAGATCTTAACAATGGCTCATAGTTTACCTTTAGGAGGTCATCTTGGTGTTAACAAGACTGTTGATAAGATCATGAAACACTTCTTTTGGCCTGGGCTTCGGAAAGACGTTTCCAACTTTTGCAAAACCTGTCACACTTGTCATGTAGTTGGAAAACACCAGTTAGACCCACCTGTAGCTCCATTGCAGCCTATCCCAGCATTTGGGGAGCCATTCTCTAGGGTCATTGTTGATTGCGTTGGTCCATTACCCAAGACTAGATCTGGAAATCAGTACTTGTTGACAATCATGTGTGCATCTACCAGATTCCCTGAAGCCATACCTCTACGTAACATCAAGGCAGCTGCAATCTCGAAGGCTTTGATAAAGTTCTTCACGTTGTTTGGCCTTCCCAGGGAAATTCAGTCAGACCAGGGTAGCAATTTCACTTCAGGATTGTTTCAGCAGGTTGTGTATGAACTAGGTGCAAAGCAGATTCTTTCTAGTGCCTATCATCCAGAAAGTCAGGGTGCCTTAGAGCGGTTTCATTCCACTCTCAAGACAATGATGAGGACTTATTGTTATGACCATGAGAAAGACTGGGATGAAGGGGTTCATTTGCTGTTGTTTGCAGCTAGAGAAGCAGTGCAGGAGTCTACTGGATTCAGTCCATTTGAGCTAGTGTTTGGTCATGAAGTGAGAGGACCTTTGCTATTATTGAGTGAACAATGGCAAGAGAAAGAGCCGCATATCAGTCTGTTAGACTATGTTGGCAAGTTCAAGGAAAGATTGCGTGCAGCTTGTGACCTTGCCAAAGAGAACTTGAAATCAAGTCAGGGAAAAATGAAAACTTGGTATGATCATAAGGCTAGAAGCCGTGAGTTTAAACCAGGAGAAATGGTCCTTGTGTTGTTTCCCTTGCAGTCCAATCCATTGCAGGCTAGATTTCATGGTCCTTATGAAATTCTGACAAAACTCAATGATCTCAATTACATTGTGAAGACTCCAGATAGGAGAAAACCAAAACAATTGTGTCATATTAACATGCTAAAGCCTTATCATGACAGAAATGCTAGGGTTGCAGCTGTCACTTCAGATTCTCCAATGGTCGAAACATGTGAAGATGAGGGGGAGTTTCAAGATGATGAACCAAGAATTAAAGCTGAAGTTCTTTCATGTAAATTGTCAAACACTGAAGTGTTGCAAAATCTTGATGTAAAACTCCAGCACTTAGAACCCTCACAGAGAGATCAGTTTGAAAGGTTGATCAAGAAATATGAGGATTTGTTTCCTGATGTTCCAAAGAGAGTTACTATAGCCTCTCATGATGTAGATGTTGGTGATGCCAAACCAATAAAACAGCATCCATACCGGATGAATCCTGAAAAGAGAAAGATTGCTGAGAAAGAGGTTGAGTACATGTTAAAACATGATATTATCAGACCCTCCAACTCCGATTGGAGTTCACCCTGTGTGCTAGTTCCAAAACCTGATGGAAGTACTAGATTCTGTACAGATTATCGCAAAGTCAATGCTGTAACTAGAACTGATGTGTTTCCAATACCTAGGATTGATGATTGTATTGATAGTGTAGGGCAAGCAAAGTTTCTGACCAAGATTGATTTATTGAAGGGTTATTGGTGTGTGCCTTTAACTGAGAGGGCCAAGAGCATCTCTGCTTTTGCCACACCATCTGGATTGTACCAGTATGAAGTCCTACCCTTTGGCATGAAAAATGCCCCAGCCACGTTCCAAAGGATGATACAGTCTACAATCGCCGGATTGCCACACACGGGTGCATACATCGATGACCTGATCACATGGAGTGACTCCTGGGAAGAACATCTAAAAGATGTAGAGACGTTGTTCCAGCGCCTGACCCAGGCTAACCTGACTGTTAACCTGAGCAAGAGTGACTTTGGTTGTGCTACTGTCACCTATCTTGGCTACGTCATAGGCCAGGGTAAGGTGGCACCCATAAATGCTAAAGTCCAAGCCATCATGGACTTTCCAGTTCCTGACAACAAAAAAGCTTTGCGCCGCTTCCTTGGAATGATCGGGTACTACCGCAAGTTCTGCAAGAACTTTGCTGAGATTGCTCTCAGTCTAACTAACCAACTGAAGAAAGGCGTAAAGTTCACCTGGGATGATGCATGCCAGAGAGCCTTCGATCGCCTGAAGTCTCTGCTGTGTCACTTCCCCGTGCTCAAATCTCCTGACTTCAACAAACCGTTCTCCATCGCGGTCGATGCTAGCGACCAAGCTTGTGGATCTGTGCTCCTACAGAGAAGTGACTCTGATGACATTGAGCATCCCGTGGCATACTTCTCCAGGAAGTTCAATCGCCACCAAAGGAACTATTCCACAATAGAGAAGGAACTGTTGGCTCTGGTCCTTTCTTTACAACACTTTGAGGTTTATGTTTGTACAGGACAAAAGCCAATGATTGTGTACACTGACCACAATCCGTTAATGTTTTTGAGTAAGATGAAAAACAAGAATCGGAGATTGTTGAATTGGAGTTTGATTTTACAGGAGTTTGACTTGGAAATTAAGCATGTGAAGGGTACAGACAATGTAATTGCTGATTGCTTATCCCGTGTTTGAATGTGTATATATATATATCATGTGTTTGAATATTGTATGATATGTATATGTAGACAAGTGTTCACTTAACCATTTTGTATTGAAAAGAAAAATTTTGCCTTTATGAGTCAAAATTTTTCCCTTTTGGAATGGAGGTGTAATGTGAATATAGGCCACTAGATGGCAGTATTTACCTTTTTTTTGTTAAGCTCAGACTGGAGTCATGTTTAGACATGTCCTGGACATGTCTGGGGCAAGTCTCAGAAAGTTAAAAAAAAGAGGTCTAAATGTGGGTGGGGTCTGCAAAAGAGTATATAAGGAAAAGAATTGAGACAGTAATGGAGTAGGAGAAATTGCAAGAAGATGACCAGACCTGCCATTCTGTTCAAGACCTGTGACGTTTCTTTTGTGGATTTCTTTGCCTGTGTTTGAGCATTTTCTTCATCCAGGACATCACCAAGCCACCCCACAAAAAGGGACAGTAATTATTTCTGTTTTTTCTTATTTATCAATCTTGGTCTTTAGTTGTAGGTTGTTATTAGTCTTTGTCTTTGTTAAAAATTAAATGTGTTTTAGTTGTTGAAACTGTGTTTGTCGTCCCTTGCTGTTGCTGTTGTGTTATGAACGTAATAACAAATTGGGGGCCATAACACAGGAAAACTATTATAATTACAGTGACCTCAGGTCATGCAGCCAGGACGGTTTGAAACCGCCTCATTACACAGTGGCCTACACACTGCACACAGAGACCTGCACAAAACACTCAGAGGGCTCCTGTCTGCATATGTAGGGTTACAAACAGCACTCAGCGGGCAATACACCAGATACAGTTCGCGACACAAAACACACAGAGGTTTAAACACTGACCACACAGACCTATATGAAATACACAGAATATTAAACCTGCAATCACTGTGCTACGCACTGTGAGTAGTTTGCCTCACCCTGCACACACAGGGATATATACCACACACGGGGTATTACATTTTGCACGCAGAGGGTTATTTACTGGCACTGCATACAGAGCGTTACATGCTGAACACAGGCTTACATGCAGAAAACAGTGCGCGACTCACAGCGCATAGAGTGCTAAACACTGTATTGAGGATTGAGCATTGAAATCAGAAAAGGCGGGACCATGATGTCATCAGCAGCAGAGGAGGAGCTGCTCACTCTTCATCCCTCTTGTCTCTAATACCTGGGAGGCTTCAGGGCTGCAGGCAGCTACAGAGACACCCCTAGGAAAACACAGTTAATTGGCAATTAGCCCAGCAGCAGCTGGTTACCTTCATCAGGATTTCATCAGATATGGAAAAGTGGAAACGCAACCAATGCTCTGAGTGCTAAACTACGTCTCATCATTTTCCTACGTGACCAAGATCTGCCAGAACTGTCAAATTCAAATATACATTCCATGTCATTTACGTTCACACACACTTCATATCTTCTGTTTGTGACTCATCCTGAAACTCTGAGTATCTTTACAACAGGAGTGACAAACTAACATATATATGGGCTCCAATTATTGCTTATTCGCAAATGCCTTTCATATAAGGCAGACATTTTTTTCTGGCTTGAAATAAAATTCACAGTGTCACAGCCCATGAGCTCCTAAGCTCACATCAGGACCAGAAGAATAATTTTTCATAAAGCTTTTACAGGAGGGGGTGGAGAGGCTTATTATTACTAGGGCAGTGACTTTGTTTCGAGTGTGGGGAATCTAATCATGGGATTTCTCAATTTCCCTGCTGAAATTTGAAGGTATTCCTGTCTGGTTCGTATATCCATATGCGACCAAGAATGTGTATTTGAAGGGGTTATTTCCATAAGCGTTCTGGTCCATATTCATTTAAAATGAGATAACACTAAAAATCCATTCTTCCATTGGTGGGGAATACACCACATCAGCTAATTTTAGCCAATAAGCACTCAAGTACAATATAAAATGAGCAGTGAATGGGAAATTCCCCAAGAAGCTCCGTCTAGCAGGGACCAAGTCCAGTCAGCCAATCAAAGCAATGCTTAGAAAACTGGTTGGCCAGTAGCAGCCACTGTAGCTTTCTTACCTAACTAAAATGGCTGACTCCACAGGCCAGGATGTGTGTGTGCGTGCGTGTGGACTCAACCCAAAATAGCTAAAAAAATAAAATAAAACAAATCATGCAGCCAGATTCATGAGCTACAAACAAGTGAGAAAGAAACTTGGCTAAAGGTAATCTTTTTAGCTGCTTATTCATTGGCTGAACTTTCTAATTACCACACCACATCACTCTCGATGACAAATGAAGCCTTTAAACCTGTTTGGATGGTGGTACTGCCCATTCATAATATATGGAGATTGGTTTTTATTGTGACCTTTGTTCAATTGCATTTACCTTCCATTTCACTGTGTATATCTTCCATTCATTTTGTTCAAGAAGCTTTTTGACATCCATGACTAAAGTATACTGGTATGAATATATTTGCAGGTTATTTTCATTATAAAATGGTGTGTTTTGTTTTCAAAAAGATGCTCTGCTTTAGTACTCTGAAATAATAAAATGTAACGTTGTTGATTTTTTAAATCGAGTTCAATTTTTGTTATTTTGAGGCATTTGCTTCTAAAAGTACTCAAGTACACAGTCTGGTGTTTCAATTATTTGGGCCAAGAATCAAGATAGAGGTTAGAAGGTCTCCTAATATGTTTTAAGACATCTTTTCTAATACGTTTACGTCAGCTTAGCACATGTAACGTGATCCCCACAAGTTGTAAAATTCTGAAAATATTGTTTCTCTAGAAAGACGGAAACGGACTCGCGCACTTCTGAAAATCAACTGCTTGTTTGAAAGTTGAAGTCATTGAAATAGCCTTTTGAACAAAGAAGTACAAATATTTATATGTACGCGTGCGCATCTTAGCAAATGTGTATGCCATGCATGTGTATGAGCACAGATGAGCCAAAACATTACGACCACCTCCCTTATGCCGTTGGTCCTCCGCATATCGCCAATTCAGCTCCATTAAATTGACCTTCATATGTGTGCCTGGACCCAGGGTTTTCCAGCAGATCATTCCCCAAGACATCACACTCTTTCCTCCACCTCGACTCTTCTGACAGTGAATTCTGGTGCCACCCCATCCTTAGGGTAAATGGTGCATGCATACCTGGCCTATGTCTATGGTGTAAAAGAAAATGTGACTCACTGGAACAGGAGTCCATCATCCAGTAAGTCTAGTTCTTAATACCGGAGTGCCCGCTGTAGGCACTTTCAATGGTCAACAGGGGTTAGAATGGGCACTTTGACCAGTCTGTGGCTCCAAAGCCCAACAAACAGCAGGGTGTCGTGCTGTGTGTGTTGTGACACTCTCCAGCAGTCACCAACATTACATTTCTCCACAACTTATGTCATCGTAGCTCTTCTGTCAATTTGGACCAGATGGGATAGCCTTCATCGCCCTTCTGCACTGATGAGCCTTGGGCGCCCGATACCCTGTCACTGGTTTGTGTGTAGGTTGTGTGAAGACACTCGCCACTGCTGACTGGGAGTTCCCCACAAATCTCGTCACTTCAGAAACGCCCTGTCTTACTCATGTTGCCCTAACGATTTGGCCTCATTTGAAGTCCCGCGGGTCTCATCTCTCCCTCATCCAACACCTCAACCATGAGAACTCTTCCAACACTTGTTAGGAGATATGTATTTCGGTCAGTGTTTAGAACTTAGAACTTTCCAATTAACCTATCCAGTGATTTTTGGGAAAATTACTTTGAACGGTTTCATTTCTGTGTCCAAGGAGCTCTGTCATGCGTCCAAGCTAGTTATTCAAACGTGAGCAGAATGTGAGGCGGAATATGATATCCCTTTTGTTATGGCCCCAATTTGTTATGACATTAAAGACAGCAAAGGATGACAGACAAAAATTTTACAACTAAAACACATTTAATTAAACAAAGGCAACTAACAACAAACTACTCGACTCTACAGACCAAGATTGATTATATACAAAAACAGAAATATTTACAGTCCCTTTGGTGGGTTGCTCGGTGATGTCCTGGGTGAGGAAAATGCTCTAACACAGGCAAAAATCCAATAAAAGCTTCACAGGTCTTGAACAGAATGACAGGTCTGGTCACATGTATCCTTCTCCTTGCAATTTCTCCTACTACTTCACTGTCTCAGTTTTACACCTTATATATTCTTTTGCAGACCCCTCCCACCTTTTAAGCTTTTTTTTATTTTTCTCCGGGACTTGTCCCAGACATGCCTAAAACATGCCCAAACCTATCTCCATTCTGGGCTTAACAAAGGAAAAGGTAAATACTGTGGTCTCTATTCACATTACACCTCCATTCCAAAAGGGAAAAATTTTGACTCATAAAGGCAAAAGTTTTCTTTTCAATATAAAAATGGTTAAGTAGACACTTGTGTATATATATACTTCAAAATGAGCAGAACTCATCTGCCAGGCTTTTTGCTAGAACTAAAAAAACATGGCCACATCACTCCTGTTTTAGCTTCCTTGCATTGGCTCCCAGGATGTTTTCGAATTGATTTTAATATTTTACTGATGACTTTTAAAGCCCTTATTGGCTACGCTCCCACATATATTGCTGACCTTTTAGTACCTTATATACCAGGATGTACCTTCAGATCCTCAGGCAAAGGTCTTTGGTCGGGACAGGGCCTTTTCAGTCAGGGCCCCAAGGCTCTGGAACAATCTGCCCAAGGAACTTCGGTCAGCTGAGTCATTAAAATCCTCTAAATCCCTCCTGAAAGAGAGCCTTCCCTGATCTTATCCAAGTTTGAACTGTTTTAATGTTTTTTTTTTTTATAACGATTTTACTGTTTTACCTGCTACTGGATGTTTGAATCTGTTTTTATCTTGCTGCTTTCTTTGTGAAGCACTTTGTAATGTGAATTTTGAAAAGTGCTCTAAAAATAAAAATTATTATTATTATTATTATTATTATTATTATTATACTGCCATTTCCCCCCCTGACTACCATACCCTGCTGCCCACTCCAGCTCAAAGGTTGTGTACGCAGAGCTTCTCTGCCAAAGCTTTCTTTGATCATCTCATAAAAAGACAACTGCAACAGCAGGCAATTTATACCCATCTCCTCTCCCACGCCTCCATCAGGCTGGATTACGCTGTTTCATTTTTGATTTTTTATTCATTATTCATTATTTTGATTTTTTCACCCCTTGAAAAGAGTGTTGCTGGCAAGGGTTAGGAACACTCAAAACTTGCTGGCACTTTAGTTTTCAAGTAGCAGGCTCTTCTAGCTTCAAGAAAAGGTCAACCATGTGTTTGTCAGCCTTCACATATTGTTTTAACCCCTGAAAGGCTCACTGTCCCTGCAAGTGTTCAAGCTGAAGTTGCCGGCGTGGACAAATTTTTGATGCCGCATCATCACCCTACAAGCCCATGTAGTTGATTTCATTGTCGACGTTCACATAAATGAAACCTCTTTTAGAGCCCTTTAAAAATGGTGCCAGGGTCAAACGTACAGGTGTCCAGTAGCCAGCAATGGTAATTTATATACATCACGTAGAATAGCCTGACTTGTGGAGGTCAAGCCCCTTTACCCTTTTCACATAAATAAAATGAGCCAGCTCCCGGTCTAACAGCGCCGGCCTCAGGAAATCTCCGGCACCTTCCCGGCGCGCCAAACTGCACTTCTGTGCAAATAATAATCATATACTTTGTACAATGAATCCAGTCAATGCGGAAATGCGTTCATGTATAAAAGGTGATGCATAAGGGGTAGGGGTGTAACGACATGGAACAGTAATAATATTGTGCTTTCACTGGTTTAAAAGTCTTAAAAATGAACCGCGTTGAAGTCGTTTTCCTAACACTGGAAGTGTAGCTCCGGAGGGACTGAAGGACACGGTCTACAGCGTTAATCTAAGGTTACGTTACCCAGCTGAATAACTTACAGTGTGGTGACTCGTTTATTATTGTCGGCTTATGTAACGGGAAGCCGACTACGTTAAAATGAAGCTTCCCGTAGGTTAGCTAGTTTCATTTCATGAATCAGGATGAAACCGTTATCGTTAAAGTTATGCTAACCTGGTCGTATCCTTCAGTCACTCCGACATCTTTTATTAACATCACCGATTAACTAACATTAACCTGCCGATGCTAACGAGAAATCTCGGGCTTTAAGCGCGCTGATTCGCACTTCCTGACTTGACCACTTGACTTAAATTCTGACAAATGTTTTTTCTCATTTTAGCTCTAGACACTGTCATTATAATATTACAAGTACTGACTTGTTAGGCCCTTTGCTTTGCTGTAGTGGCTGGAACAGCCGTAAACAAAGCAATACTCCGGCATTTTGCCACCGGATCAGACGCAGAGTCTCCCTCTTAGTTACGGCGGACAGCGATCCTTGTAATCAGACATTTTGCACAGCCGCCCTCTAGGGCTGCATATAGAGGCTGAATCTCTATGGGCTCAGGTCACCCGAAGACTTCATAAGGCGGTCTGACAAAACCCATTTTGCCCCAGTTTCCACTACACATACTTCAGTTTCAATGAATAGCTTTATTTCTCATTATAAGCTATTGGCGATCAAACTAGACGGCGGATTAAGTGTCAATGTTAGCCCCTGCTTACGGTTATTATTAGCATAATTCAAATTAATCTGAGCTAACCTGACCCATCGTGTTAGCCGCAAGCTCCCTAGATTACTGAACTGAAGTAAACAAAATCAATCAATGTCATACACCATTAATTAGATATTCCAGTGATAGTGATGTGCAACGCTGTCTATATTACACCAGACTGCAAGCCAACAAAACCAGGCGTTGACTGATCAAATTATTAAGGCTAATTTAAGCCAGAACCAAACAGGCTAAAGCCCCTTTCACACCGGACGCGAAACGAATTTTTTTCGCACGACAAATTACATTCAAAGTTAATACGAAGACGCGAATACACGCGAGACTTTGCATGTGATCAGTCGTGCGAAAAATTCGTTTCGCGTCCAGTGTGAAAGCAGCTTTACGCTCTTCTGACCCTCAATTATCGTTGACGGACAAGTTAAATTTTCCCAGGGTATCAGTGAGGATGTAACGTTAGATCTACTTCAACAGATAATGTGATTCACTCTATAATGAATGGCAGGCAGTTTTACATACATCTCCATTACGCACCACTCACTTCGCTTCTATGAGCGCTGATTTAGCGACTTTGATAAGTTTACATTCAGTTCACTTCATCGAAGCCACTTTCGCTTCGGAGGAAATTAGCCTCCAGCTTCATGGCAGCTACTGAGAGGAGACATCAGAGGAGAAAACTCAATACAAGACATCCGTTGGGACTTACATATGCGTCATGCGCGATTGCATCTCACACCCAGTGTTTCTAAAATAAAGACAACCGTTGACAAGATGCAAGCTTATGGCAAGTTTATTTTTTCATTAAGTTTTTAAAGCCCACCTGACAGAAAAATAATACGTGTAAGATAGACGTCTTGTCATCAACAGTCAACAACTGGACTTAAGTTTCGTTGTCCCACTGCCCCAGTCAGGCGGGATGAACGCAGATCCGTATAGATTTCCTATGATCCCCAGAACTCACTCATCAGCCGTACATATTGTCAAATGCTGATGTTGTCCATCGAAAATGTGAAAGGATCGTACAGCTGCAGCCTACTGAAGTGAAACCTGCCGTCTTTGATGCGTTTTTCGCACTAACAGGCCGAACTGAGGAGGTGACATAAAATACCACCTTCCGTGTCTGTGAAAAGCCTTCTCACTTGATTAAATCCTTAGCTCCAACGTGTTCAAAGTGAGTAATGTTCTGATCAATTACAGTTGACCTTACCAATATGGCGGCACGGTTACTTCGAAACGACGACGTCATCAGCTATCCAGTTCAATCAGTTATTGAAATATGACTGCGACATAGCCCTGTGACATCACAACTGTTCTTTGTCGGAAGGTATTCTAGCTGCTGTTGTGATGTCCATAACTTTTACACCCACACTCCATGAACACTGTGCATTGCTGAGCATCAGAACTTACCAGTACCACACTTGAGAGTGCATTTACGATTTTACTGAATTCACGATGGATATTTTAAAGATGGAGTTTTTCGAGCGATTGCTGGTGAGTAAATGTTTTCATACGATAGGATTTAAAGGGGAACTCCGGTCAATTTCAACACGTATCTTTGTTGTTTGTGGCGAAGGAGTACTGTCAATAGCGAGACAAACGAAGAAATTTGGTTTTGCCTACACCGAGTTATGCTCCTGCTAAAGTTCGTACCTAAGCGGCTCCAATGGGGCAGGCTTTTAACGTGCTTTTAGCGTCTTAACACGATCGTGATGCCATTTCAAGTCCATAGCCATGTTCACCTAACCCTTCCAAGTGACCGCAATGAATTTCACTACAGTAGCTGACCTAGAAATGTATAAAAATCGTGCTAATTTACTCAGTGCACGTACCTCTGTTTACTTCCTGTTTTCCGATGAAGTCCACACTGGTCGATTGTCGAAGTCGAAAAATCCAATATTCCAAAATGTAATTTTTCCACCAAAAAACATGCTTACGAACCTCTGTGGTTATGTCCATTGCGATGACTGTGTAGCAACATCGCTACACTGCAGCCTATTATCACAACTACATTTTAATACTCGCCCGCAGTCTCATTGGGAATTAGCACCACAGGTGAGTGTCGGCAACATCCGCGGAGGTCTGACAGCTGACTTTCTTCCTCTGTGGTATTGCGATGCAGTACCACAGGAGCACCGCCACGTCTCCGCACTTCGTGGCCGTGAAGCAGCCTCAGCCTGCTCCTCTGCTTCGGCCGCTCTTTCGACATCTTGTGCCAATAACTCTTCGTCCGTATATTCAGGTTCGAAGAGGTAACCCCGGCCATCAAACTCAAAAAAACTCCTCGTGTTCCACATCGGATTCGGATGAACTATCCATCAGAGCAAATATTTACAAGATACTGAACAAATGTCGTTGTCGTTCCAACGCTCCGTCTGAGATCTCCGCGGATGTTGCCGACACTCACCTGCAGGGGTGTAGTGGTCAGGGGACGCGGGGGAACGGCGTTCCCTCAATCTTTTTGGCGAGATTTTCGAGATTTTTTTTTTTTGGCGAGATTTTTTCTTATTTGTCTACTAAATATATAAAAAAAAAAACATTGCCTCTGTTATCATTTTCGTGTGATTTTTTTTTAAATTTTTTACAATAGCTGCACATTAAAGTCGAGGAACTATGCTGGCTATTTGCTTTATGGATCATTTTCCACCTCAATTTAACTGCTTTGGACGGTTATGGTTAGATTAATTGACTTATAGCTAGTTACGGGGAGAGTGGGGGTTCTCTGCCCTCCATGTAGTGTATTTTGGCTGAAAACAAAATCCGATCCGGTGCCCGCCTACTTGAGTTACCACTTCTGACAACAAGATGCGACGGATAACCCGGTCAGCATTCATTCTGCAAAGAGCTTACAACGCGCACAATCTTCCGCGATCGCGCCCACGTAGGAGACAGGAGCTGACTGGCAGTTGTGAATATTCAATCCTGGTGTGTCATCTAGTGATGAAATATTGTAACTGCGTGCATAAATTTTCAGCTCCACGTCCACTGGCGAACACATCTGCACAAAGATACACCGTTGTTCTTTTCGAACACGCCAAATCCAGATAATCCGTAAATGATGATTTTAAAAATTTAAATTTCAAACGAGTAACTAAGTTCCCAGTGTCAAAGTAACAAAGTGAAAGTATACTTATCATATATGGCTCAAGCATATGGAACTTGAGTCTATCCGGGTGACTAACGTGTTTTTTTTTTTTTTTTTTTTTTAAATAATTTTCTTTTTTGTGGAGAGTTCCCCTAGTGATAAAATCCCCACTACACCACTGCTCACCTGTAGTCCTAATTCCCAATGAGACTGCGCGCGAGTATTAAAATGTAGTTGTGATGTTAGGCTGCAGTGTAGCTATGCTGCTACACAGTCATCGCAATGGACATAACCACAGAGGTTCGTAAGCATGTTTTTTGGTGGAAAAATTACATTTTGGAATATTGGATTTTTCGAGTTCGACAATCGACTAGTGTGGACTTCATCGGAAAACAGGAAGTAAACAGAGGTACGTGCACTGAGTAAGAAGGGGAGGCATTACCACCTGGTTCAACCAAAAATAGGTCAGAAATGTAACTGTAATGCTGCATCCCGCAGGAACGAAGTGAAGCTCTGTAGACTGAGACTGGGGCACAGTGGGTTGAATAAGAACTTGTTTTTAATAGGGAAACATGACACAGGGCTATGTCAGTGTGGACAGCCAGAGTCAGTGGCGCACGTGTTTCTAGAGTGTAGGGAGTACAACACAGAAAGAGAGTTACTATTTATATGTATGGCAAAGCTAGGAGTGGAGGTCTTTTCTGTCTCTTTATTTGGGCACAGCGAGAACCACCAGAAGATCACTAAGGCAGTATTGCAGTTCCTGCACAATACCGCACTGTATGAAAGAGTATAAGCGATAGCACAACAAACCAGTGGGGGGCAGTAATACGCCGTACGGCGTCTACGCTGCCAGAAATAAAAAAGAAGATGAAGAAGAAGAAGTGCACTGAGTAAATTAGCACAATTTTTATACATTTCTAGTTCAGCTACTGCAGTGAAATTCATTGCGGTCACTTGGAAGGGTTAGGTGAACATGGCTATGGACTTGAAATGACATCACGATTGTGTTAAGATGCTAAAAGCACATTAAAAGCCTGCCCCGTTGGAGCCGCTTAGGTACGAACTTTAGCAGGAGCATAACTCTGTGTAGGCAAAACCAAATTTCTTCGTTTGTCTGGCTATTGACAGTACTCCTTCACCACAAACAACAAAGATACGTGTTGAAATTGAGCGAAGTTCCCCTTTAAGAGCATATGAAGTGTGTTCTGGGTATTCATTTCACCATCCTGCATGTGGAAAAGAAAATTTCTTCTCATTTCCCAAAATGGCCTTATATTCTCCAATTGGAGAATGCTGAGTTAAAATTGTTAGTGAAAAGTCTCTGTTACTTTCGGTTATTTTTTTTATTATTTTTTTTCACAAAAGAAGGACATAGATTTTCATTATTATATCATGTATATCAGTGGCGGCTGATGAGCTGGCAAAAGGGGAAGCTTAAACCATCACTTAAAATAATGATTGGTCATGACCTGTTTTCACTCATTCATTTAAATGACCATTACAAAAAACTCAACATTATCATGAGTGGTCAGTTTTCATCAACTACGCACACTTGTCAATCTCACACATTCAACGTGAGTTTAAACGGCATATTAACGTTCCTCTGCAGTCATCAATTATTCAGAGATTCTCGCGCAGAATTGTAGTCCTTGTGCATGGAGGTTTATCAGTTTCAGGTGCGCTACGGTGGCTTTCACCCCTGGTAACTGGAAACCGATTATGACTCTGGACTTTTCACACTTTTCTTTTCCCAAGGGCTGGAAGCAATGCATTTGTTTCATAATCGTTTAAATTGTTTAAACATGGATTTAATCATTGGTAAGGTTCTCTCTCAAGTTGATTCAACTATTCCATTTTCTGAAAGGACTATTTAGGTTATATTTCAAATGTTAATAAATGTATAGATTATGAAGTCAGAAACAGCCCTTTGTCTGGAATAACTAATCTTGAAGCAGCTTTCAGAAACATGGCCTAATTTTAATTACCACCACAGATATTTTTTTCAGTTGTCTCTTTGTAGCTGGGGTGATATTAAAATCCAAGGAATCACAGAGAATATAAGACCTCATAAACAAGAAACATTGTTCCTCAATAGCAACTTAAACGCTGATAAACGCTGGTCTGACTCCATTAAAGGTGTATTTTTACTGTGTTTGCGGAAAAACAACACAAACCAAAAACTATTTTCTTGGCTTTGATTATTTTAAATCCTGCACAGCCGTGAGCTAACACTCATTGATCTGTGGTGGTGCATGGCTGAATGGAGGAAAATGTAAAGATTTGTCTGTGAGGGTGAATCTCAGTTAGCTCTGTTTATTCACCCTTGAGAATGTATCACTAGAATTGTTATTATAACTGAGTAGATAATAAGTAGGATAGAAATGATTATGGTGCGTTAATAGACTTTAATACATTTATTCTCCATCATTTCAGTGGCAGAATTGAGATCTGTAGTTTAACACCATCTGAATCAGGTAGCCAGAAGTACCAATATTTTTGATTCTTGTGTTTTACTCTCACCCTCCTTTCTTCAGTGTTGTTGCTGTCTGCCAAAAAAGGAGTCTAGAAGAGAACGCAAAGAACATGCTAGACTTCATGAAATAAGTGAAACACTTCCGTCTGATCGAAAGCCGGGGAGCGCAAAACCATTTACTGCCCAGGATATTCTGGTCACTTCTGATCTGGAGATGCCAACAGCCCAGATCGAGAAAGTTACCAGTTCTGATCTGGAGATGCCAACAGGCCAGATAGAGAAAGAGGCCAATTCTGATCTGGAGATGCCAACAGGCCAGATAGAGAAAGAGGCCAATTCTGATCTGGAGATGCCAACAGGCCAGATGGAGAAAGATACCAGTTCTGATCTGGAGAAGCCAACAACCCAGATCGAGAAAGATACTAGTTCTGATCTGGAGATGCCAACAGCCCAGATCGAGAAAGATACCAGTTCTGATCTGGAGATGCCAACAGCCCAGATCGAGAAAGATACCAGTTCTGATCTGGAGATGCTTACAGAGAATGTGGAGCAGAGCGGATCAGAGCAGGAAGAGCAAGTGGCTGAGGATGAAAGTCATATGAAAATTGAGATCACTGCACCACACTATGAAGTACGGGAGGAGAACGGACCCCGCATCTCAGAGGACAGCTTTGAGTTTCACAGGGTGCTGGGCAGAGGCGGATTTGGGAAGGTAGGGCCCGATCATCTACGGGTTCTATGTAAAATCTCAGGTTAATGATGATCTTAAAGCTCCCTTATGAACTTGTGTCACTAATATGTCCCTCCAACTTTTGTCTCCTGCTTCACCTCTCTCTGCCTCTCCTCTCTCCTCGGTTTTCTCTTACTCAGGTCTTGCTGGCAGAATTGAAGGAGAGTGGGCAGTACTATGCCGTCAAAACCCTGGCAAAAGCCAATTTCCTGGAGACTGAGGAATTGGATTCCTTGAGAACGGAAAGGAGAGTCCTGATGTTGGCTACGGGAAGCCCATTCCTCTCCCGTCTGCACTGCATATTTCAAACAGAGGTAAAATCACCTCCAGTTCTCCACCTCATTCTGCCTTTTCTCAAAAACAGATCATCACATACATACGCAGCACTGAGGCTACGGAAAATCCATCTACTTTTCAAACAACTATATTCGTCCTCAGACCGTGGTAGCTACTAGCTTCTTGCCTGTTTACAGATTTATGCTGGTCATTATGCTTCACTTCACATCCACCGACTACACTGCGCAGATCATCATTATACCCCAAATACAGGAAAGTCTCTCACTTCTGTGAGTGACGATGCCATTTGTTTCTTCAGGACTACGTATTCTTGGTAATGGAATACATTAGCGGGGGAAATCTGCGTTTCCACTTAGACCAGTGGGGATACTTCGATCTGGACTGTGTTCGGTGAGTATAAAGCCTGTTTCCCTTTCCACTAAACCTGGGGCCTATTCATTGCCTTGAGTTGGATACAGATGTTCTGGTTATGGTCAGTGCTAACTGTTCATTGCCTTGAGTTAGATACAGATGTTCTGGTTAATGGTCAGTGCTAACTGTTCATTGCCTTGAGTTAGATACAGATGTTCTGGTTATGGTCTGTGCTAACTGTTCATTGCCTTGAGTTAGATACAGATGTTTGGTTTATGGACAGTGCTAACTGTTCATTGCCTTGAGTTAGATACAGATGTTCTGGTTATGGTCAGTGCTAACTGTTCATTGCCTTGAGTTAGTTACAGATGTTTGGTTTATGGTCAGTGCAAACTGTTCATTGCCTTGAGTTAGATACAGATGTTTGCTTTATGGACAGTGCTAACTATTCATTGCCTTGAGTTAGTTACAGATGTTTGGTTTATGGTCAGTGCTAACTGTTCATTGCCTTGAGTTACATACAGATGTTTTGGTTATGGACAGTGCTGTCCTTGGTTGTTATGGTAACTTCTCATTTGTGCATTCAACTCCCACATGATATTTAATGAGAAATCTAATTGGTTGCATGTCGTACAGGGCTTGGTGGAAAAACCTCTCTCCTGTATTGTATTTTTTCATTCAGTAGCCAGGCTTGTTTCAGGAAGCTTTTTGTTCAGAAGTGACCAGTCTTTCTATATCAATTGTCACTATAGTCAAATGAACAAAATGTCTCCACTTTCTTTTCTTTATATCATATCAATCTCATTTTCCCTGATTTCCTCAGATTTTACGCTGCAGAGATCATTTGCGGGCTTCAGTTCCTCCACAGCAATGGAGTCATCTACCGGTACGATACTTCTGTTCCTTCATCTACTGGAAGTTGTTGCTTCCTGTCTGCTCAGGATCGGGTCTGCTGAAGTGCTGAGGAGCGTCATGTTTCACTGTGCTGATGTCAGCAACTCAAATTATCCCCATGGCACTGTGTTAGAACCACATTTTAGATACGTTTTTATTTAATTATAGGATTTTTCTGTTACTGTGACAATTTTACTCCCATCTTTGTGAGCATTTCTGTCTGTACCAGGCCCCAAATTAAGTTATTTTTAGGGCAAGGCCACTTTGCCTTTTAAAATTGGGCCATCTTGGCCAAAATGTAGGGCACCAAAGGCCAAAACCAAATGAATCAATTTTGCAAGAAAAATGTGATAATTACATCACACGGCCTAAGATAAATTTTAAGGATTCAAACAGAGGTAAGCAACATATTATTTTGATATCTTTGGATAGTATTTGAATTCCTTGGTGAATTTCCAGTCTAGAGACACCAATTTTATTGTGATAGCCCCACTGGTTGCTGAGATATGGGTGGTCAAACTTCGGCCGGTAACCCTGTTTTGGGCGATTTTTGCCAAATTGGGTGGGCCATAACTCAGGAACCACTGGTTTGATTGAACTAATATTTGGAATTTCAGCTTTGCCAGCAAAAATCACCCTAGAAACCAAATATGAGCAAAATCTGAGGGGGTGGGGTGACAATTTTGATTTTTTTTTTGGTGCATTGATATGGAATGACCCTAACATGATAATGAAAAAGTGAATGCCTACAGTCTACATTTATATAATTGAAATGGCATTGCAAGGAAGGCATAACAAAATAAATGCAAGAATCCAAATCATTCGCTGACTTTGCAACATTTACATTTACATCCTTACAATTGTCATTCAGTTGTGCATAGACCCTAACAACGTCTTTTAGCCGTGACTACATTCAGAATATAGAACGGATTCTTGTGGCTGATTCTCGTTGTCTCGCAAACTAATTTACACAAATCTGTGCTGTTTCACGGGCAACAGGAGAGCAGACAATATCAGAACATATAGTTATTTTACATTGTCATTTATGCGTGGAAGAAAGCGCCTCAGTTTTATGGTGCAATTTATAACAATGCTGTCAAAAGTAGATTAGACTCTCGTCGGTTTTACCAATGAGTCTCAGCAAATGTTGCTAACCGGGAAAAGTAAACTGCAAGAGGTTTAGGTTTTTAAGCACTGGAAGGTGAGGTTTCCAAAGGCCTATGTTACTGCCAATGGACCGCTACTGCTGAGCTTTCACTGGCACCGCACGGGACGCACTGCACTGGCTAATGTCGTTAAGCGAACGCTCTCTCCAGCTCAGTCTCAAAGTTTAGTTTCTTTCGAGGAATGTTATACGACCTTCGTTTTCACCCTGCTCGAAAACACAGCTATACTTAAACCTGCAGTATTTAATAGCTTGTGCTTAAAACGTAATGTTAGCCGATGTTTCTAAAGCCGGAAGGATGTGTGGGTGTAGGATACAAACCTCACACAACATTGTTGTGCTCTTGAATGAGTGGGCGTGTCTTTGGTCGCACAAAGAGCAGAAGAGTCCAGCGCAGCGGGATGACGGAAGCCGCACAGCTCAGTGGCCGAGCTTCCGTGTCTAAAATCGCCACTTTGGGTCATTTTGGGCAACATGGCCACTTGAAAAAGGGGCAAGCTAAACTGGCAAATTGAGAAGTGAGGCATTACAGCCACACAGGGCAATTGCCGCTCGGCCGTGGTATAATTCATGCGCTGCTGTACTCTTTTGTAATTGAGAATGTTGTTATGGTTACCCAAAAAACCCAAAATTTTCATTCTGTTCCCTTTTCTCATCCTTTCCTCCCTCAGAGATCTCAAAGCAGAAAATATCATGCTGGATCAGGATGGGCACATAAAGATCGTGGATTTCGGGATAAGTAAGGAGAACATGTCGGGAGACAGACGCACCAAGACCTTCTGTGGTTCCCCGCATTATATGGCACCAGAGGTACGGGACCTGCTCCTTTCAGTCAACTGTAATCATACCAGTCAACCAATGTTCCTCTGAGCTTTTGAGCGCCCTGTTTCTCAGACCACTGATATTTTAAATTTGTCACACAATTATGTGAATTTATTATTCATTTTTTGACAGGACAAGAAACTGCATTAGCTCTATTTCTGTATTGTGCGCGTCCCTAGACTGTGTTAGCGCAGCATGTTTGAGCATGTGTGTATTTCCAGTACAGTAAGCGATGGAAGATGAAATGTTTTATTTTAGACTATTGGTCATGCATACATATAGTCGACCATAATGTGACACAGTGAATGTCATATTCCGAGTCATTATCTTTGTGATCATGTCAATGACACTTAATGTTTCCATTTCTTACACAGATATACCAGGAACAAGAATATTCCACCCCTGTGGATTGGTGGGCATTTGGGGTCCTGCTGTTCCAAATGCTCACTGGCGACACTCCCTTTCTTGGGGAAGAGTTAGATGACCTCAGCAAATCTGTTTGTTCGGATACTCTTGAATATCCGTCCTGGATGAACGGGTGCACAAGGGACCTTCTGGGAAAGGTCAGTGTGAGCGAGAACCCATCTTTCCAGCAGCGTCAATGTGGGGCGCATCTCCCAATGAGAGTTCAGAATTCAGCTGCATCTCCCAATGAGAGCTCAGAGTTCAGCTGCATCTCCCAATGAGAGCTCAGAGTTCAGCTGCATCTCCCAATGAGAGCTCAGAATTCAGCTGCATCTCCCAATGAGAGCTGAGAATTCAGCTGCATCACCCAATGAGAGCTCAGAGTTCAGCTGCATCTCCCAATGAGAGCTGAGAATTCAGCTGCATCACCCAATGAGAGCTCAGAGTTCAGCTGCATCTCCCAATGAGAGTTCAGAGTTCAGCTGCATCTCCCAATGAGAGCTGAGAATTCAGCTGCATCTCCCAATGGGAGCTCAGAATTCAGCTATCAGTTGAAGCCAGGAGGCCATGCAAAAATGACCCCACCCGCAGCATCAGCAGTATTGTTTTCTGTGGTTTAATCTGTTTGCGCTTTTATCTGTCAACTGAATCGAGCAAAAATGGCTCAAAATTACACAAAATTCAAAGGAAAGATGTGCAATCGCCCAAAGATCAAATCTAAGTTGAATCAGCAATTTAATGTCACTTCTGTCTGCTTTACTTAACAGTTGTTGCAGAGGGATCCTGACCGCAGACTGGGGACAAGCGGCAACATCAGGGCTCACCGATTCTTCACACCCATCGACTGGGCCAAAATTGAAACGAGAGAGGTCGAGCCTCCATACAAACCTGAACTGGTACTTCCCGTTTGCTCATTGGTTTATGTGCTGATCGTGGAGATATGAATATGTCCCCCAGTATATGATAAATCAACATTTTTTATGAGAACACATTCAGTTATGCTCAAGAGTAACACTACTTTTACGATTTGTACGGTAGATCCTTTGAAACGCTGCACTAATTTCAAACATTTTCAGATTATAGAATCAATGATGTATGAGAGAAATTAAATTCTTGTGTCAGGCCAGTGTATGGGTGAAGATTTTAATGAAAACTGTTGAAAAAAGGTCCTGTACTTTGAATGTAGCTGCAATTAGTGAAAATGGAAAATGAATCCATGAAACAGCTGATGAGTTTGCCATTTGCAAACCCAGAATTTTTTTTAAAGGGATAAAACTCTAGCAGATGGGGCGTCCTGATTTTCTTCATACACACAGCTTCATTAATATATGTTCAACACTGCCTCTCAACTCTGACTGACTCCTCTTTTCTGTCCATCACAGAAGAGCCCCCATGACTGCAGCTATTTTGAAGAGGAGTTCCTCCACGAGACACCATGGCTGTCCCAAGGTGGCGGCGGGAGCTTCTTTGATCAGTCTGAATTTTTGGGCTTCTCATTTGTGAATGCAAAGTTTGCGGCTCACATTGAACATGAATGAGTTAGCAATTTATGACTAAAAGATATTGTTCTTTGTTTCTTTTCGCGTAGTTGTCTTTTGATTTGTCAGATGTTTTGATGCATGCGTTTTTGTAAATTATTTTTGGTTAGTGCATGTTTCGTATATATTAATAACAAAAAAACTGAAAAATTAATCACAAAAAAAACAAATGGCTGTAATATTAACATTTTGACACAAAGCTGGACTTATTCTTGGGAAATCAGACCCACACATCGTCCAGTGGTTGTGACCCATGACTGTGATAAAAGCCAAATCGGCGCTCCAAATCTGCCACTCGGGTGCCGTCTTTTTTATTTGTTGATTTCGTAAGCAAGATGAAACGACAGAATCTGTGTGTACAGCCCCTCCGCCTGGCCTCACCTCTCCAAGGCAAAACCAGCAACAAATAACTGACTGAATGGTTTTAATGTGGCAGTTTAAGACGTTAAGGTCTTGCTTAAAGCACTTTGCTGCACTTATTGCTGCCCCCGGATAAAGTCGGGTGGCTACTATGGATTCACGCGTGTCGTCTCCGCCGCAATTTTTGACCGCTAACTTTCTTATTTGGTATGGACATGTGTTACACTTCACTTACGACACCTATCGAGCAAGAAGAGGCTGCATTGGTGCCGAAATATCGATCCATAAGAGCTTCGCGTAAAATTTACATGCAACCCAGGAAAAATGAGACGAGGCTGTTCCACCTGTAAAAACTGCAGTATTACTTAAGAAAACTCTGAGCCCCGTTCATGTGCCTCCGAGGGCTAGTTTTAAAATTTTGAGATTTACTGGCCCAGCAGAGTCACATGCCGTAATGTTGGTTTAATGTTAAAAAAAAAACAGAGCACAAAATCAGGTTTTTGTGTCCTAGCAAACCAATACTCCAATCTAAGACTAGAAGACTAATTTTACATAACCAGGCAATGCAGAGGTTAGACTGACCTACCTGTGTTGTTCTTGAGAAAGCTGGAGCGGGAATCAACAGGCCATCTGCAAATATGGCTCAGAATTTGCTGCTATAAATGAAGCAATGCCCATTGTTTATTGCATTTTGCGCAATAAGGATTTGCATTTTTTTGTGCAGCATAGATTAAGTTGTCATGCATTCAGCCGAACTATTCTCGAAGCAGGTCGCGAAGCTGCGTTGCGCATGTTGTACAGCAGAGGACTGTAATTGTGCGGACGCGCATAGTGCCAAAGCGGTGCTAGTGTAACCCAGGAAAAATAAAGACCCCATCAACCCATGTAGTTTTGGAAAAGTGCCAGGGCGATCCCCGCCAGAATTTCCCGCTGCTGAGGCGGACTGTGCCATTTCCCCGACCGGGGGGGGTGTGTTGAAAGTTCGGTAGTTCTGTTTTTCATAGTGATTGGGAACTCGGCCAAGAGTTAACATGTCTACGAGGTGTAATAAATATATTTACGTGTTGAATATATTGAACCTGAGGAGTGGGAAAAAGGAAATGAGTGGAGTTTAGGATGCGCTCCCCTACACTCCATCTGCAGTGGGTAGGTTAAGTCCTTCAACCCACTGCACACTTTCGTACTCTTTTATAATAATGGCCACCAGGTGTCAACCGCAAGTCGACGACGACTGAGGACCAATCAGCGCCGAGCTTACAAATGCGTCGCCAGCAACAGATGGAATAGCGGAGCCTGGAAAACGGATGTGGAGGCAAGGCGCGAAGTTTGAAACTTGGGAGCGTGTGTTTGATTGTCATCGGATTTTTTTTTTCCTCTCTTCTCTCTTTGTCTCCTCTCTCATTAATATTTCTTTTCTTAATTGTTCAGGTGAATATATTTGATATCGAAGAGTGAAAGGGTGGATTCAGGCAGGCAGATTATGGCAACCTCTGGGGGTGCCGGGGGAATGGTTTTTGGGACTAGTGCAATTCCTAAAGATGGGGGTCGAAATAGCAGAAAGGAAGGAAAACGAGTCGCATCTACTGAAAGGCCTGATGGTTCTGAGATTAATGTAGAAAAAGTTATGAGGAAGGAGGGAGGAGAGAATTTTGTTGTATTATATGGAATTAAGGGGCAAGAAGATAATAGCGGAGGATTTAGGGCGCTAAATCCAATTAAAATAACAAGGTCTCTAGAGAGTCAAATAAAGAAAGGTTATCACGCTAAAATTCTGGCAAATGTGGTACGTAGAGTTGCTTTTAAAGATAATGAGCAGTTTATTCTGGCTAAAAAAGTCAACAAAATATTGGTAGAGGTTGAATATATGGTTCCCCGAGAGAATCGAGGGCCGAAACGAGTTATTTGTGGAGTTTGCGGAGACTTAACTGAGAAGGAAATTGTCGATAATATCAAGGGCGCAAGGATTATAGAGGCTAAACATTTCAAACCAAGAGAGGGAGGGTCCCGAGATTCTCAACTTCTACTGACCTTTTCGGGAGAAGAATTACCAACACGGGTTTATTTGGGAAGTACGTCATATTTAGTTAGGGAATATATTCGCCCTCCTTTACGATGTTTTAAAAGTCAGCGATTTGGGCATGTTGCTGGGGTCTGTCGAGGGCAGCGCAGGTGCGCGAAATGTGGAGGGGAACATGAGATCAAGGAGTGCAACGTAGAAACACCCAAATGTGCGAACTGTGGCGGGGCTCATTCTGCTTTCTATCGAGGGTGTGAATTTTTTATGAAAGCAAAACGAGTTCAAAATATGAAGGAACGGCAAAAGATATCCTGTGCGGAGGCGGTCAGGGGAGGTGAAAAGGAACAGGGGAGCCCTGCTCGTCAGGGGAGAGATGGGAGGCTTAGCCAGGGAATGGCGACGGGGAAGTCGGCGATTGGTTCTGATGTAAGGGTGATGAGCGGGAAAGTTTTCTCTCATTCATAGTGGACGTGCTGGTTGGGTCTAAAACAACGGACAAGAGATCTAACATTATAAGAATTGTGGTAGGTGCAGCCGATATAGATTTCTTGGTCCAAAGCAACTATTACCGGAACAGCTACATGAATATACACTGCCCGGCCAAAAAAAAAAGTTGCACACTCAATATTTAGTTGGAACCCCTGTAGCTTTGATTACCGTGCAAATTCATTTTGTCATTGTTTTGACAACTATATGCAATGCCAGAACATTTATTTTCGATCATACATGCCATAATTTTTGGCAGAGATCTTGTCTTCTCGACATAATGGTTGAAGCACGCGGTGGTCTTTCTTGAGCACATCCCAATAACTTTTACTGTGTCTAAGATCAGGACTTTGTGGTGGCAAATATGTTGGTGAAAATGATTCCTCATACTTGTTTTTGCATTCATGAGTTTCTTTGCTAAATACAGGCCAATAAGTTGCCTGTTCTGAAATACTGTAACATCTTTTCTACCAGCAAGGGATGTGTCTTCCGTCATGATTTTTTGAGAAATGAGTAGCGATGCGCTTCATCAGTCAGGGGAAAAATGATTATTGCCAGCTGAAGCATATTAGTAACTGCAATAATGATCCAATTCTAGAATTAGTTCATTAATTTCCAAACGGTGACTTTTTTTTTGGCCGGGCAGTGTATGAAGGGGAAGCAAATAGCGTTGAGTGATCAATCTGCAGAAATGGGTTTGTGTGGAAGATCTGTTTGTGGATGATGAACAAGATATTTAGTATATTAATGTTCTGTATAGTGCAATGGAACGCTAGAAGTTTAGTGGCAAATGGACAGGAATTTAAGAAATATGTGGAATGTTTACACCCTAAGCCGGATATTATCTGTTTTCAAGAAACTTTGCTAAAACCGAGACCAAATTTTTAAAGTGCCTGGATATGTTAGTGCAAGAGCTGATAGAATTGATAGGGCAGGGGGTGGGTGTGTAACGTTTCTTGGAACGGGGCTTCAGTATTGATGTATAGATTTAAATACTAATCTTGAATGTGTAATGGTAGAAGTGTGGAGCGTGAATAATCGAATTTACATTATAAACTTTTATAATCCATGCAGGAAGCTGTATGTAGAAGATTTAGAGAAATTGATGGAAAAAGTTAATGGGTCGTGGTGTGGGTTGGAACTATCTCTGGGGAAGTATCAAGAGAGAAAGTAATGGGGGAGTGGTAGAATACTTTTTGGATAAGCATGGATTGGTGGTTTTAAATGATGGAAAGCAGACAAGGATTAATGTAAATACTAACAAAGGCAGTAGCATTGATCTGATGTTTTCATCTGCCAACTTGGCGAGAAGAGGGATATGGGAGGTTTTTGATGAATCCCCATTGGGAAGCAATTGTTATCCAATCATGGGCAAATTTAGCATGCGATTGAGAGTGGAACTGGAGGAGAGGCCTAGAAGGTTCAACTTTCACTTAGCTAAGTGGGATGAATACCAGGAGGAGGTAGTTGGTGGATTAAGCAGGATTAATAGTGAGGGATCAATCGATGAGTGGAACACCTCTATATCTACTCTAATTCACACAGCAGCATTGAATACGATTCCTTTCAAGACGTCCCCCAAAACTCGGGTGCCTGTCCCATGGTGGGATAAAAAATGCAAGGAAGCTATACGGAATAGAGATGGGGCATTTTGGATATTGAGGAAATTTCCAATAGAATGTAATGTCATTCAATATAAAAGACTGAGAGCAATAGCAAGAAGGGAGGTGAAAGTAGCAAAACAGACATATTGGAGGAATTTTTGCGGTACGATAGGATCAGAGTTCCCTATTGATCGAATGTGGGCTATGGTCCGTAAGATGTCTGGCATATATAAACGGTCTCAGATTCCAGTATTAGTTAAAGGAGAAACTAAGGCGGTCATAAATGTCGAAAAGGCAGACTTATTGGTGGAAGAATTCCAGGGAGTACATTGCGCAGGCAACTCAGGGACGGATGGAGCTAGCGAACGGGAAAGAGTTATGATGTATGAGGGTTGGAAAGTCGACAGTAATTATGACAATTCAAGCGCTATGAACCTCCCAGTGTCTCCGAAAGAATTGCGAGATGCAATTGCTGTGCGTAGGAATACTTCTCCTGGGAGAGATGGGCTTGTATACGAGATATTTAAACACTTGGATGAGCTAGTGTAGGAAGAACTATTAGCCATGTTTAACTTAGTTTGGGCGCTAGGTAAGTTGCCGCAGGAGTGGAAACACGCTGTTGTAGTTCCAATACTAAAACCGGGGAAATCGGCATCGTGTCCAAGTTCATATTGCCCGATTGCACTAAACTCGGTCCTATGTAAAATAATGGAGCGAATAGTAAAGAACAGGTTGGTGTATTATATTGAGAGTAAGGGACTGTTCACGAAATATCAGAATGGATTTAGAAACGGTCGGTCCACAATGGAATCCGTAGCGACACTCAGCCAGGATATAGGGAAGGCAATAGTTAATAAAGAGGTCGTAGTGGGCGTATTTTTAGACATAGAAAAAGCGTATGACACTTTATGGAAGGAGGGATTATTAATTAAACTGTATGATATGGGAATCAGAGGCAGAATGCTGAATTGGATCAATGATTTTCTAAAGAATAGAACCATACAGGTAAGAATTGGGGGAATTTGCTCCAAAAAGGTTATGATAGAAAACTGCACACCCCCAGGGAAGTGTGATCAGCCCTGTGCTATTTAATGTCATGATTAATGATATCTTTGATAATGTTGGTGAGGGGTTTTGCCAATCTCTGTTTGCGGATGATGGTGCACTTTGGAGGAGAGGGAAAAATGTGAATTATATTATGAAGAAAATGCAACGGGCGTTAGATTCAGTTGAGGAAAGGGCAAACAAATGGGGATTTAAAATACCCACAGCCAAGACCAAATATTTCATTTTCGGTTATAAAAGGAAAATTTCTCAGCATAAATTAATGCTGGGTGCCCCCCTCGAAAGAGTAAAAGAATTCAAATTTCTCGGTGCATGGCTCGATGAACGGCTCACCCGGAGGGTTCATATGGGAAAGATTCTGAATAAGTGCGAAAAAACATTAAATGTCTTGAGGAGTCTTGCAGGATGTGACTGGGGTGCAGAGAGGGGGTCTATGCTGCTAATATATCAGGCAGTGATTAGATCTTGCCTTGACTATGGATCATTCGTGTTTGAATCAGCTGCGAATAGTCATCATATGAAATTAGATGTCGTCCAAGCCAGAGCATTGCGACTGATTAGTGGAGCCTTCAGGACTACTCCTATACCAGCACTGCAAGTTGAAGTGGGGGAAATACCATTGTGGATGAGAAGGATCAAATTAGGTTTGCTGAATCCGGCCATGGTAAAAGGAGTGAGATCCAAATGACCAGCTAAGGGTCTAATACTTGATATAAGAGGAACTGGTGCAAAGACAAAGCGCCAGCACTTCCTGACTGAAGTTGAAGGGTGGGTTAAGGAAGAGGGACTAGAGGATAACCTAATATCAGACCTAATGTGCAGGTCCCCTGTTCCCTTTTGGCTGCTTCCTGATGTTGAAACAGATCTATCGTTGTTGGAAATAATGAGGAATAAAGAAAATGTCATGGTAGATGTAAAATCTGTTGAAATGTTGAAAAGCTGTGGGGACAGTATCTAAAAATCTACTCAGATGGATCCAAGGATCCAGTCAATGGGAGGGCAGGGTTTGGAGTATATGTGGCGAGGAATAATATTAAGGCAGGACTGCGCGTCTCTGATAATGTGTCAGTTTTTGCAACTGAGCTATTGGCAATATTTTGGGCCTTGTGGTGGGTGGAATCGGTCAAACCACTGAAAGTGCTAATGTGTTCGGACTCCGCTGCAGCTTTAATGGCCTTGGAGAAGGGAGGTTTAGGCGAAAAGGAGGATATATTAATTGACATAATGAATGTTCTATTTAAGCTACGGAACATGGGGATAGGAGTGGTAATGTGCTGGGTCCCCGGACATAAAGGTGTAGAGGGAAATGAGATGGCAGATAAAGTTGCCAGAACAACACTGAAAAGGGAGAAAGTTGACTTTGAAGTTCCCGTTGGGTAAAAGTGAAAATTGAAGTAAAATTAAGGAGGGTATTAACAGGATATGGCAAATAGTGTGGCAAAATGAGAAAAAAGGAAGACGTCTCTTTTCTATACAGTCTAAAGTTAATGGAATGAGTGGGGTTAGTGGTATCGGAGGGTCAGAAGGGTGGAGTGAAATGGTTAAATTAACCAAATTAAGGCTTGGTCACTGTGGGTTAAATTATTATCTGTGGATGATTGGGAAACACCCTTCTGGGAAATGTCAGTGTGGGGAGGATGAAACCACAATGCATATCATGTTCCGTGGTAAAAATTACCAGTCAGAAAGGAAAATGTTGTTCGAGCTCAAGCTCACATTTATTATCTAAAAGATTCAGTAGATTTCAAGAGATTAAAAACAATAATCGACTGTCGGACACGGAGTTATATTGAAACCATCCCACTGTCGGACACGGAGTTATTTTGAACACGTAGACACTGCGTTTTTATTTTGCCTCAGGCATCATCCTCATGTCCACGGTTTAACTTCACGGTATAGAGATCTAGGAAATTGAGTCATAGCCCCACCTGCTGTTTAGCAGGGCCAATAAGTTAGTGAGGACAGTGAGAAAATCCTTCTGACTAATACAAGCATGGATATATATCTATGAATACAAGTGAGAAAATCGGCGCCATGTCACTAGTAGAAAACTGCCAAAAGTGATTTGTACTTGGAGGAAATGGTTCACGTCGTATACTTGTAATCGGAAGCTACATCTTGTATTTGTAAAACTGAATACATTCGTTTGTTAATGGTATTTTGTATTTGCAAACCACATTGTATTTGTTTGCAAATCGTTTTTATATTTGCAAATCACACCTTGTTTGTACGTAAATCATTTTTATATTCGCAAACCGCACTGTATTTGTTTGCAAATCGTTTTTATATTTGCAAACCGCACTTTGTTTACACGTGAATAATCTTTATATTTGCAAATCACATTGTATTTGTTTGTGAATCATTGTGCATTTGTAAAACATGTTCGGTTTGTATGTTAGGTTTTGGCAGTAATTTAACTCCATAGGACCCAATCAGCAATCTAGTGTTATACATGTATATCTATGATGCAAACAGCAGCCCGTTGAACCACCATGAATCATGGGAGTTTGGCGTCCTTGTTACCATAGCAACGGTGTTCTAGATAGCGCTGTTATCATTTGAACGCCGAGCCTTTTTTTTTTTGCTCTGGACTTCACGACATGTCTCTTCACAATTTCACGATTTTGAAGGCAGCAAATCTATCTACATGGGCAAGTCGAGGCTCAGTTTCAATCGGTGAGTATTTTTACGTCCTAAAAACGATCTATTACGCTTTCAAAATTGCCCGCTCTTTCCAAACCGGCGGTGGAGGATTTGAGTGTTTTGAAGCAGCTCTCTTGAGATTAATGTTACAGCCAGAAATTCTTTGAGCCTTAATTTACTTAATTTAATTTTACGTGACTTTATCGTCCTTTCGCACTGTTCATAGTTTAGCATTATTTATTACTTTATAACGAACGTCGATCTAGTCGAGTTTGCCAGCTGAGTTAGTTTGTATGTTCGCTGGTAATGTCGGCTTTGGAGCTGGTAGTAGTGATGGGAAGATGAAGCTTCATGAACCATTTTCTTTATTTTCTGTGCCCACAAGATGGCGCCCATAATTAAAAAATAAGGCTTATAGAATGAACTTACAAGCCTCCGTTGAACAGAGTGCACCCTCGTGTGGGCACAGAAAATAAAGAAAATGGTTCATGAAGCTTCATCTTCCCACCACTAGCTAGTAGCATATGTTGGCCGGCATTGCGGTAGTGGCATCGGCGTTAACCGCTGACGTTAGCGAGCGGGATTGATGAGACGATTTAAGAGGAACGCAGTGTCCAGAGACACAACAGTTTTTATTGGTATGGCTGTCGATTTCAAGGGATAAGGATCAGGATAAGGATTCGGGATAATACTCAGTAAGGGTGGTAAGGGTTAGGTCAGGGCAGGGCTTGAAATGGGGCTGCCGTACCTCTCAACTACGATACTCCACATTGAAATGCATTGGAAAAACTGCAGTACCTGCAGCAAATAACAAAAGAAAATCACGCATTAATTCTCAATATGCAAGATGGACGGCTATAGGTTTTTAAAATGAAAACTGGCGAACGTGGATCACCTGGAGAACGGAAATCGGCAGGAAGACTTGGCTTCAATTTTTTAAGATTCTTAATTATACAAATTGGGAACATTGATTGATAGCAGATGCTGCATTCACATGTCAGCGTTATGTATTTTTAATGTGTGTTTTACGTGGTGATTAATGTGATTTCTAGTTAATATGACTTTATCTGAGGTGTGCCATGATCATGTTCGGATGAATTCAGTGCGAGCCGTGGAGGGTGTGACGGATGTACATGCTGCTCACATGAAGCTGGGGAAGTAAGGAAATAATTAGAGTTTTGTCTGTTGATAAATTTAATTTGAGTTGCCAGGATGAAAGACGACTTTGGATGACAGATTGCTTGTGTTATTAATACAATCTAATTTACCGGAACAAACTGCGAAAAACATCAATTTATGCCCTTGAATTTTTCGCGCGCTTTTTTTCGGCAGTTGTTAATTTTCCCGCGCTTTTACTCTTTTTTTTTTTTTTTTTTTCCCAGCGCAGTGCATTTGGGAACGGTGCTCCTCTCCATGTTTTGTACTAAAGAAAGAGTCACTTGTGCGATTTGCTCTGTGCACCAGCGAGGGAGAGGTGTGCCGATTCGTCGCGCAGGTGTTGTTTCTTTGTTCGTCGTTCATTCCCTGTGCGTGAGGGGTGTTTTTTTTTTTTTTTTTTTTTTTTTCCCCAGCGCAGTGCATTTGGGAACGGTGCTCCTCTCCATGTTTTGTACTAAAGAAAGAGTCACTTGTGCGATTTGCTCTGTGCACCAGCGAGGGAGAGGTGTGCCGATTCGTCGCGCAGGTGTTGTTTCTTTGTTCGTCGTTCATTCCCTGTGCGTGAGGGGTGTTTTTTTTTCTTTTCTTTTTTTTAAATGTAACGAATTAATTCATTTATGTACTTATGTGTATATTTATTTATTTCTTTCAGGAGGAGAAGGCATTGTATCTCCTCTCATAGGTGAAAGACTGCCGCGCTGAAATGATATGTCGGGCATTGTCACGGATTATTCTTTGGTTTCCTTTTTAGTTTGTTTGCAGTTTTCCCTCTGTCCCAAGCCACCCCTCCCCACCTCGGGCAGTGGATTACCTCGGCCCTGTGTTTGGAGCTGGACGGGAACGCCGGGAGTGGTGGAGGACGAGACGTCACGTTGCTCGGGTTTCTCTTCAAAACGAACAAATCTTTCGCCTTTCACTAAACATTTCCGTGCAGAGGAACACACCTGAGTTTGCACTATTTTTGGATGCTCCGTCTGCGGGATGGGGCAAATTTTTGTGTCCCAAGGAAAGGCAAGTATTCCTGGACTGTTATTAACCTGCTTATTACTCAGCTATTAATGCTTGGTTTCCTGTGTTCCTACGTGCTAGCAACTTGCTTAGCGAATGCCAGCTGTTTTACTTGGTCAGCGGTTGAGTAGGGGATAACAGGCAAGTAATCAGCAGTTTAACAACAGTCAGCGGCAGCAAAGCATCGTGGGAGAGGTGGGCGGCGCATTGGGCGGAGTTGAACTGGGTCCCATGTCCCACAGTTGTGGCTTTAGCAACTTGGGTGGGGGGCGGGGACTGGGAGCGACCAGTGGGCATCGCTTCTCGGCCTTTTGGCTAAGATCAAGGGTAGTATCTGTTCTTATCAGTTTAATATCTGATACGTCCCCTACGCGGGGACATCAATATTAAGCCGTTTTTTTGGAACAGGGAGCCGGAGAAGGAGATTGCTCCAACCGCTTCACGTATCGACCCGGTATTGCAGTGCATTTGGGAACGGTGCTCCTCTCCATGTTTTGTGCTAAAGAAAGAGTCACTTGTGCGATTTGCTCTGTGCACCAGCGAGGGAGAGGTGTGCCGATTCGTCGCGCAGGTGTTGTTTCTTTGTTCGTCGTTCATTCCCTGTGCGTGAGGGGTGTTTTTTTTTTTTTTTTTTTTTTAAATGTAACGAATTAATTCATTTATGTACTTATGTGTATATTTATTTATTTCTTTCAGGAGGAGAAGGCATTGTATCTCCTCTTATCGGTGAAAGACTGCCGCGCTGAAATGATATGTCGGGCATTGTCACGGATTATTCTTTGGTTTCCTTTTTAGTTTGTTTGCAGTTTTCCCTCTGTCCCAAGCCACCCCTCCCCACCTCGGGCAGTGGATTACCTCGGCCCTGTGTTTGGAGCTGGACGGGAACGCCGGGAGTGGTGGAGGACGAGACGTCACGTTGCTCGGGTTTCTCTTCAAAACGAACAAATCTTTCGCCTTTCACTAAACATTTCCGTGCAGAGGAACACACCTGAGTTTGCACTATTTTTGGATGCTCCGTCTGCGGGATGGGGCAAATTTTTGTGTCCCAAGGAAAGGCAAGTATTCCTGGACTGTTATTAACCTGCTTATTACTCAGCTATTAATGCTTGGTTTCCTGTGTTCCTACGTGCTAGCAACTTGCTTAGCGAATGCCAGCTGTTTTACTTGGTCAGCGGTTGAGTAGGGGATAACAGGCAAGTAATCAGCAGTTTAACAACAGTCAGCTGCAGCTGCGGCAGCAAAGCATCGTGGGAGAGGTGGGCGGCGCATTGGGCGGAGTTGAACTGGGTCACATGTCCCACAGTTGTGGCTTTAGCAACTTGGGAGGGGGGCGGGGACTGGGAGCGACCAGTGGGCATCGCTTCTCGGCCTTTTGGCTAAGATCAAGGGTAGTATCTGTTCTTATCAGGTTAATAACTGATACGTCCCCTACCCGGGGACATCAATATTAAGCCGATTTTTGGAACAGGGAGCCGGAGAAGGAGATTGCTCCAACCGCTCCACGTATCGACCAGGTATTGCAGTGCATTCGGGAACGGTGCTCCTCTCCATGTTTTGTGCTAAAGAAAGAGTCACTTGTGCGATTTGCTCTGTGCACCAGCGAGGGAGAGGTGTACCGATTCGTCGCGCAGGTGTTGTTTCTTTGTTCGTCGTTCATTCCCTGTGCGTGAGGGATGTTTTTTTTTTTTTTTTTGTAAATGTAACAAATTAATTCATTTATGTACTTAAGTGTATATTTATTTATTTCTTTCAGGAGGAGAAGGCATTGTATCTCCTCTTATCGGTGAAAGACTGCCGCGCTGAAATGATATGCCGGGCATTGTCACGGATTATTCTTTGGTTTCCTTTTTAGTTTGTTTGCAGTTTTCCATCTGTCCCAAGCCACCCCTCCCCCCCTCGGGCAGTGGATTACCTCGGCCCTGTGTTTGGAGCTGGACGGGAGCGCCGGGAGTGGTGGAGGACGAGACGTCACGTTGCTCAGGTTTCTCTTCAAAACGAACAAATCTTTCGCCTTTCACTAAACATTTCCGTGCAGAGGAACACACCTGAGTTTGCACTATTTTTGGATGCTCCGTCTGCGGGATGGGGCAAATTTTTGTGTCTCAAGGAAAGGCAAGTATTCCTGGACTGTTATTAACCTGCTTATTACTCAGCTATTAATGCTTGGTTTCCTGTGTTCCTACGTGCTAGCAACTTGCTTAGCGAATGCCAGCTGTTTTACTTGGTCAGCGGTTGAGTAGGGGATAACAGGCAAGTAATCAGCAGTTTAACAACAGTCAGCGGCAGCAAAGCATCGTGGGAGAGGTGGGCGGCGCATTGGGCGGAGTTGAACTGGGTCCCATGTCCCACAGTTGTGGCTTTAGCAACTTGGGTGGGCGGCCGGGCACTGGGAGCGACCAGTGGGCATCGCTTCTCGGCCTTTTGGCTAAGATCAAGTGTAGTATCTGTTCTTATCAGTTTAATATCTGATACGTCCCCTACGCGGGGACATCAATATTAAGCCGTTTTTTTGGAACAGGGAGCCGGAGAAGGAGATTGCTCCAACCGCTTCACGTATCGACCCGGTATTGCAGTGCATTTGGGAACGGTGCTCCTCTCCATGTTTTGTGCTAAAGAAAGAGTCACTTGTGCGATTTGCTCTGTGCACCAGCGAGGGAGAGGTGTGCCGATTCGTCGCGCAGGTGTTGTTTCTTTGTTCGTCGTTCATTCCCTGTGCGTGAGGGGTGTTTTTTTTTTTTTTTTTTTTTTAAATGTAACGAATTAATTCATTTATGTACTTATGTGTATATTTATTTATTTCTTTCAGGAGGAGAAGGCATTGTATCTCCTCTTATCGGTGAAAGACTGCCGCGCTGAAATGATATGTCGGGCATTGTCACGGATTATTCTTTGGTTTCCTTTTTAGTTTGTTTGCAGTTTTCCCTCTGTCCCAAGCCACCCCTCCCCCCCTCGGGCAGTGGATTACCTCGGCCCTGTGTTTGGAGCTGGACGGGAACGCCGGGAGTGGTGGAGGACGAGACGTCACGTTGCTCGGGTTTCTCTTCAAAACGAACAAATCTTTCGCCTTTCACTAAACATTTCCGTGCAGAGGAACACACCTGAGTTTGCACTATTTTTGGATGCTCCGTCTGCGGGATGGGGCAAATTTTTGTGTCCCAAGGAAAGGCAAGTATTCCTGGACTGTTATTAACCTGCTTATTACTCAGCTATTAATGCTTGGTTTCCTGTGTTCCTACGTGCTAGCAACTTGCTTAGCGAATGCCAGCTGTTTTACTTGGTCAGCGGTTGAGTAGGGGATAACAGGCAAGTAATCAGCAGTTTAACAACAGTCAGCTGCAGCTGCGGCAGCAAAGCATCGTGGGAGAGGTGGGCGGCGCATTGGGCGGAGTTGAACTGGGTCACATGTCCCACAGTTGTGGCTTTAGCAACTTGGGAGGGGGGCGGGGACTGGGAGCGACCAGTGGGCATCGCTTCTCGGCCTTTTGGCTAAGATCAAGGGTAGTATCTGTTCTTATCAGGTTAATAACTGATACGTCCCCTACCCGGGGACATCAATATTAAGCCGATTTTTGGAACAGGGAGCCGGAGAAGGAGATTGCTCCAACCGCTCCACGTATCGACCCGGTATTGCAGTGCATTTGGGAACGGTGCTCCTCTCCATGTTTTGTGCTAAAGAAAGAGTCACTTGTGCGATTTGCTCTGTGCACCAGCGAGGGAGAGGTGTGCCGATTCGTCGCGCAGGTGTTGTTTCTTTGTTCGTCGTTCATTCCCTGTGCGTGAGGGATGTTTTTTTTTTTTTTTTTTAAATGTAACAAATTAATTCATTTATGTACTTAAGTGTATATTTATTTATTTCTTTCAGGAGGAGAAGGCATTGTATCTCCTCTTATCGGTGAAAGACTGCCGCGCTGAAATGATATGCCGGGCATTGTCACGGATTATTCTTTGGTTTCCTTTTTAGTTTGTTTGCAGTTTTCCATCTGTCCCAAGCCACCCCTCCCCCCCTCGGGCAGTGGATTACCTCGGCCCTGTGTTTGGAGCTGGACGGGAGCGCCGGGAGTGGTGGAGGACGAGACGTCACGTTGCTCAGGTTTCTCTTCAAAACGAACAAATCTTTCGCCTTTTACTAAACATTTCCGTGCAGAGGAACACACCTGAGTTTGCACTATTTTTGGATGCTCCGTCTGCGGGATGGGGCAAATTTTTGTGTCTCAAGGAAAGGCAAGTATTCCTGGACTGTTATTAACCTGCTTATTACTCAGCTATTAATGCTTGGTTTCCTGTGTTCCTACGTGCTAGCAACTTGCTTAGCGAATGCCAGCTGTTTTACTTGGTCAGCGGTTGAGTAGGGGATAACAGGCAAGTAATCAGCAGTTTAACAACAGTCAGCGGCAGCAAAGCATCGTGGGAGAGGTGGGCGGCGCATTGGGCGGAGTTGAACTGGGTCCCATGTCCCACAGTTGTGGCTTTAGCAACTTGGGTGGGGGGCGGGGACTGGGAGCGACCAGTGGGCATCGCTTCTCGGCCTTTTGGCTAAGATCAAGGGTAGTATCTGTTCTTATCAGTTTAATATCTGATACGTCCCCTACGCGGGGACATCAATATTAAGCCGTTTTTTTGGAACAGGGAGCCGGAGAAGGAGATTGCTCCAACCGCTTCACGTATCGACCCGGTATTGCAGTGCATTTGGGAACGGTGCTCCTCTCCATGTTTTGTGCTAAAGAAAGAGTCACTTGTGCGATTTGCTCTGTGCACCAGCGAGGGAGAGGTGTGCCGATTCGTCGCGCAGGTGTTGTTTCTTTGTTCGTCGTTCATTCCCTGTGCGTGAGGGGTGTTTTTTTTTTTTTTTTTTTTTTTAAATGTAACGAATTAATTCATTTATGTACTTATGTGTATATTTATTTATTTCTTTCAGGAGGAGAAGGCATTGTATCTCCTCTTATCGGTGAAAGACTGCCGCGCTGAAATGATATGTCGGGCATTGTCACGGATTATTCTTTGGTTTCCTTTTTAGTTTGTTTGCAGTTTTCCCTCTGTCCCAAGCCACCCCTCCCCCCCTCGGGTAGTGGATTACCTCGGCCCTGTGTTTGGAGCTGGACGGGAACGCCGGGAGTGGTGGAGGACGAGACGTCACGTTGCTCGGGTTTCTCTTCAAAACGAACAAATCTTTCGCCTTTCACTAAACATTTCCGTGCAGAGGAACACACCTGAGTTTGCACTATTTTTGGATGCTCCGTCTGCGGGATGGGGCAAATTTTTGTGTCTCAAGGAAAGGCAAGTATTCCTGGACTGTTATTAACCTGCTTATTACTCAGCTATTAATGCTTGGTTTCCTGTGTTCCTACGTGCTAGCAACTTGCTTAGCGAATGCCAGCTGTTTTACTTGGTCAGCGGTTGAGTAGGGGATAACAGGCAAGTAATCAGCAGTTTAACAACAGTCAGCTGCAGCTGCGGCAGCAAAGCATCGTGGGAGAGGTGGGCGGCGCATTGGGCGGAGTTGAACTGGGTCACATGTCCCACAGTTGTGGCTTTAGCAGGTGGGGGGGGGGGGGGGGACTGGGAGCGACCAGTGGGCATCGCTTCTCGGCCTTTTGGCTAAGATCAAGTGTAGTATCTGTTCTTATCAGGTTAATAACTGATACGTCCCCTACCCGGGGACATCAATATTAAGCCGATTTTTGGAACAGGGAGCCGGAGAAGGAGATTGCTCCAACCGCTCCACGTATCGACCAGGTATTGCAGTGCATTCGGGAACGGTGCTCCTCTCCATGTTTTGTGCTAAAGAAAGAGTCACTTGTGCGATTTGCTCTGTGCACCAGCGAGGGAGAGGTGTACCGATTCGTCGCGCAGGTGTTGTTTCTTTGTTCGTCGTTCATTCCCTGTGCGTGAGGGATGTTTTTTTTTTTTTTTTTTTTAAATGTAACAAATTAATTCATTTATGTACTTAAGTGTATATTTATTTATTTCTTTCAGGAGGAGAAGGCATTGTATCTCCTCTTATCGGTGAAAGACTGCCGCGCTGAAATGATATGCCGGGCATTGTCACGGATTATTCTTTGGTTTCCTTTTTAGTTTGTTTGCAGTTTTCCATCTGTCCCAAGCCACCCCTCCCCCCCTCGGGCAGTGGATTACCTCGGCCCTGTGTTTGGAGCTGGACGGGAGCGCCGGGAGTGGTGGAGGACGAGACGTCACGTTGCTCAGGTTTCTCTTCAAAACGAACAAATCTTTCGCCTTTTACTAAACATTTCCGTGCAGAGGAACACACCTGAGTTTGCACTATTTTTGGATGCTCCGTCTGCGGGATGGGGCAAATTTTTGTGTCTCAAGGAAAGGCAAGTATTCCTGGACTGTTATTAACCTGCTTATTACTCAGCTATTAATGCTTGGTTTCCTGTGTTCCTACGTGCTAGCAACTTGCTTAGCGAATGCCAGCTGTTTTACTTGGTCAGCGGTTGAGTAAGGGATAACAGGCAAGTAATCAGCAGTTAACAACAGTCAGCGGCAGCAAAGCATCGTGGGAGAGGTGGGCGGCGCATTGGGCGGAGTTGACCTGGGTCACATGTCCACAGTTGTGGCTTTAGCAACTTGGGTGGGGGGCGGGGACTGGGAGCGACCATGTGGGCATCGCTTTCTCGGCCTTTTGGCTAAGATCAAGGGTAGTATCTGTTCTTATCAGTTTAATATCTGATACGTCCCCTACGCGGGGACATCAATATTAAGCCGTTTTTTTGGAACAGGGAGCCGGAGAAGGAGATTGCTCCAACCGCTTCACGTATCGACCCGGTATTGCAGTGCATTTGGGAACGGTGCTCCTTTCCATGTTTTGTGCTAAAGAAAGAGTCACTTGTGCGATTTGCTCTGTGCACCAGCGAGGGAGAGGTGTGCCGATTCGTCGCGCAGGTGTTGGTTCTTTGTTCGTCGTTCATTCCCTGTGGGTGAGGGATGTTTTTTTTTTTTTTTTTAAATGTAACAAATTAATTCATTTATGTACTTATGTGTATATTTATTTATTTCTTTCAGGAGGAGAAGGCATTGTATCTCCTCTTATCGGTGAAAGACTGCCGCGCTGAAATGATATGTCGGGCATTGTCACGGATTATTCTTTGGTTTCCTTTTTAGTTTGTTTGCAGTTTTCCCTCTGTCCCAAGCCACCCCTCCCCCCCTCGGGCAGTGGATTACCTCGGCCCTGTGTTTGGAGCTGGACGGGAACGCCGGGAGTGGTGGAGGACGAGACGTCACGTTGCTCGGGTTTCTCTTCAAAACGAACAAATCTTTCGCCTTTCACTAAACATTTCCGTGCAGAGGAACACACCTGAGTTTGCACTATTTTTGGATGCTCCGTCTGCGGGATGGGGCAAATTTTTGTGTCTCAAGGAAAGGCAAGTATTCCTGGACTGTTATTAACCTGCTTATTACTCAGCTATTAATGCTTGGTTTCCTGTGTTCCTACGTGCTAGCAACTTGCTTAGCGAATGCCAGCTGTTTTACTTGATCAGCGGTTGAGTAGGGGATAACAGGCAAGTAATCAGCAGTTTAACAACAGTCAGCGGCAGCAAAGCATCGTGGGAGAGGTGGGCGGCGCATTGGGCGGAGTTGAACTGGGTCACATGTCCCACAGTTGTGGCTTTAGCAACTTGGGTGGGGGGCGGGGACTGGGAGCGACCAGTGGGCATCGCTTCTCGGCCTTTTGGCTAAGATCAAGGGTAGTATCTGTTCTTATCAGTTTAATATCTGATACGTCCCCTACGCGGGGACATCAATATTAAGCCGTTTTTTTGGAACAGGGAGCCGGAGAAGGAGATTGCTCCAACCGCTTCACGTATCGACCCGGTATTGCAGTGCATTTGGGAACGGTGCTCCTCTCCATGTTTTGTACTAAAGAAAGAGTCACTTGTGCGATTTGCTCTGTGCACCAGCGAGGGAGAGGTGTGCCGATTCGTCGCGCAGGTGTTGTTTCTTTGTTCGTCGTTGATTCCCTGTGCGTGCGGGGTGCTTTTTTTGTTTTTTTTTTTTTTTCTCCCCAGCGCAGTGCATTTGGGAACGGTGCTCCTCTCCATGTTTTGTACTAAAGAAAGAGTCACTTGTGCGATTTGCTCTGTGCACCAGCGAGGGAGAGGTGTGCCGATTCGTCGCGCAGGTGTTGTTTCTTTGTTCGTCGTTCATTCCCTGTGCGTGAGGGGTGTTTTTTTTTTTTTTTTTTTTTTTTTTAATGTAACGAATTAATTCATTTATGTACTTATGTGTATATTTATTTATTTCTTTCAGGAGGAGAAGGCATTGTATCTCCTCTCATAGGTGAAAGACTGCCGCGCTGAAATGATATGTCGGGCATTGTCACGGATTATTCTTTGGTTTCCTTTTTAGTTTGTTTGCAGTTTTCCCTCTGTCCCAAGCCACCCCTCCCCACCTCGGGCAGTGGATTACCTCGGCCCTGTGTTTGGAGCTGGACGGGAACGCCGGGAGTGGTGGAGGACGAGACGTCACGTTGCTCGGGTTTCTCTTCAAAACGAACAAATCTTTCGCCTTTCACTAAACATTTCCGTGCAGAGAAACACACCTGAGTTTTGCACTATTTTGGATGCTCCGTCTGCGGGATGGGGCAAATTTTTGTGTCCCAAGGAAAGGCAAGTATTCCTGGACTGTTATTAACCTGCTTATTACTCAGCTATTAATGCTTGGTTTCCTGTGTTCCTACGTGCTAGCAACTTGCTTAGCGAATGCCAGCTGTTTTACTTGGTCAGCGGTTGAGTAGGGGATAACAGGCAAGTAATCAGCAGTTTAACAACAGTCAGCTGCAGCTGCGGCAGCAAAGCATCGTGGGAGAGGTGGGCGGCGCATTGGGCGGAGTTGAACTGGGTCACATGTCCCACAGTTGTGGCTTTAGCAACTTGGGAGGGGGGCGGGGACTGGGAGCGACCAGTGGCATCGCTTCTCGGCCTTTTGGCTAAGATCAAGGGTAGTATCTGTTCTTATCAGGTTAATAACTGATACGTCCCCTACCCGGGGACATCAATATTAAGCCGATTTTTGGAACAGGGAGCCGGAGAAGGAGATTGCTCCAACCGCTCCACGTATCGACCAGGTATTGCAGTGCATTCGGGAACGGTGCTCCTCTCCATGTTTTGTGCTAAAGAAAGAGTCACTTGTGCGATTTGCTCTGTGCACCAGCGAGGGAGAGGTGTACCGATTCGTCGCGCAGGTGTTGTTTTCTTTGTTCGTCGTTCATTCCCTGTGCGTGAGGGATGTTTTTTTTTTTTTTTTTTTTAAATGTAACAAATTAATTCATTTATGTACTTAAGTGTATATTTATTTATTTCTTTCAGGAGGAGAAGGCATTGTATCTCCTCTTATCGGTGAAAGACTGCCGCGCTGAAATGATATGCCGGGCATTGTCACGGATTATTCTTTGGTTTCCTTTTTAGTTTGTTTGCAGTTTTCCATCTGTCCCAAGCCACCCCTCCCCCCCTCGGGCAGTGGATTACCTCGGCCCTGTGTTTGGAGCTGGACGGGAGCGCCGGGAGTGGTGGAGGACGAGACGTCACGTTGCTCAGGTTTCTCTTCAAAACGAACAAATCTTTCGCCTTTTACTAAACATTTCCGTGCAGAGGAACACACCTGAGTTTGCACTATTTTTGGATGCTCCGTCTGCGGGATGGGGCAAATTTTTGTGTCTCAAGGAAAGGCAAGTATTCCTGGACTGTTATTAACCTGCTTATTACTCAGCTATTAATGCTTGGTTTCCTGTGTTCCTACGTGCTAGCAACTTGCTTAGCGAATGCCAGCTGTTTTACTTGGTCAGCGGTTGAGTAGGGGATAACAGGCAAGTAATCAGCAGTTTAACAACAGTCAGCGGCAGCAAAGCATCGTGGGAGAGGTGGGCGGCGCATTGGGCGGAGTTGAACTGGGTCCCATGTCCCACAGTTGTGGCTTTAGCAACTTGGGTGGGGGGCGGGGACTGGGAGCGACCAGTGGGCATCGCTTCTCGGCCTTTTGGCTAAGATCAAGTGTAGTATCTGTTCTTATCAGTTTAATATCTGATACGTCCCCTACGCGGGGACATCAATATTAAGCCGTTTTTTTGGAACAGGGAGCCGGAGAAGGAGATTGCTCCAACCGCTTCACGTATCGACCCGGTATTGCAGTGCATTTGGGAACGGTGCTCCTCTCCATGTTTTGTGCTAAAGAAAGAGTCACTTGTGCGATTTGCTCTGTGCACCAGCGAGGGAGAGGTGTGCCGATTCGTCGCGCAGGTGTTGTTTCTTTGTTCGTCGTTCATTCCCTGTGCGTGAGGGGTGTTTTTTTTTTTTTTTTTTTTTTAAATGTAACGAATTAATTCATTTATGTACTTATGTGTATATTTATTTATTTCTTTCAGGAGGAGAAGGCATTGTATCTCCTCTTATCGGTGAAAGACTGCCGCGCTGAAATGATATGTCGGGCATTGTCACGGATTATTCTTTGGTTTCCTTTTTAGTTTGTTTGCAGTTTTCCCTCTGTCCCAAGCCACCCCTCCCCCCCTCGGGCAGTGGATTACCTCGGCCCTGTGTTTGGAGCTGGACGGGAACGCCGGGAGTGGTGGAGGACGAGACGTCACGTTGCTCGGGTTTCTCTTCAAAACGAACAAATCTTTCGCCTTTCACTAAACATTTCCGTGCAGAGGAACACACCTGAGTTTGCACTATTTTTGGATGCTCCGTCTGCGGGATGGGGCAAATTTTTGTGTCCCAAGGAAAGGCAAGTATTCCTGGACTGTTATTAACCTGCTTATTACTCAGCTATTAATGCTTGGTTTCCTGTGTTCCTACGTGCTAGCAACTTGCTTAGCGAATGCCAGCTGTTTTACTTGGTCAGCGGTTGAGTAGGGGATAACAGGCAAGTAATCAGCAGTTTAACAACAGTCAGCTGCAGCTGCGGCAGCAAAGCATCGTGGGAGAGGTGGGCGGCGCATTGGGCGGAGTTGAACTGGGTCACATGTCCCACAGTTGTGGCTTTAGCAACTTGGGAGGGGGGCGGGGACTGGGAGCGACCAGTGGGCATCGCTTCTCGGCCTTTTGGCTAAGATCAAGGGTAGTATCTGTTCTTATCAGGTTAATAACTGATACGTCCCCTACCCGGGGACATCAATATTAAGCCGATTTTTGGAACAGGGAGCCGGAGAAGGAGATTGCTCCAACCGCTCCACGTATCGACCCGGTATTGCAGTGCATTTGGGAACGGTGCTCCTCTCCATGTTTTGTGCTAAAGAAAGAGTCACTTGTGCGATTTGCTCTGTGCACCAGCGAGGGAGAGGTGTGCCGATTCGTCGCGCAGGTGTTGTTTCTTTGTTCGTCGTTCATTCCCTGTGCGTGAGGGATGTTTTTTTTTTTTTTTTTTAAATGTAACAAATTAATTCATTTATGTACTTAAGTGTATATTTATTTATTTCTTTCAGGAGGAGAAGGCATTGTATCTCCTCTTATCGGTGAAAGACTGCCGCGCTGAAATGATATGCCGGGCATTGTCACGGATTATTCTTTGGTTTCCTTTTTAGTTTGTTTGCAGTTTTCCATCTGTCCCAAGCCACCCCTCCCCCCCTCGGGCAGTGGATTACCTCGGCCCTGTGTTTGGAGCTGGACGGGAGCGCCGGGAGTGGTGGAGGACGAGACGTCACGTTGCTCAGGTTTCTCTTCAAAACGAACAAATCTTTCGCCTTTTACTAAACATTTCCGTGCAGAGGAACACACCTGAGTTTGCACTATTTTTGGATGCTCCGTCTGCGGGATGGGGCAAATTTTTGTGTCTCAAGGAAAGGCAAGTATTCCTGGACTGTTATTAACCTGCTTATTACTCAGCTATTAATGCTTGGTTTCCTGTGTTCCTACGTGCTAGCAACTTGCTTAGCGAATGCCAGCTGTTTTACTTGGTCAGCGGTTGAGTAGGGGATAACAGGCAAGTAATCAGCAGTTTAACAACAGTCAGCGGCAGCAAAGCATCGTGGGAGAGGTGGGCGGCGCATTGGGCGGAGTTGAACTGGGTCCCATGTCCCACAGTTGTGGCTTTAGCAACTTGGGTGGGGGGCGGGGACTGGGAGCGACCAGTGGGCATCGCTTCTCGGCCTTTTGGCTAAGATCAAGGGTAGTATCTGTTCTTATCAGTTTAATATCTGATACGTCCCCTACGCGGGGACATCAATATTAAGCCGTTTTTTTGGAACAGGGAGCCGGAGAAGGAGATTGCTCCAACCGCTTCACGTATCGACCCGGTATTGCAGTGCATTTGGGAACGGTGCTCCTCTCCATGTTTTGTGCTAAAGAAAGAGTCACTTGTGCGATTTGCTCTGTGCACCAGCGAGGGAGAGGTGTGCCGATTCGTCGCGCAGGTGTTGTTTCTTTGTTCGTCGTTCATTCCCTGTGCGTGAGGGGTGTTTTTTTTTTTTTTTTTTTTTTAAATGTAACGAATTAATTCATTTATGTACTTATGTGTATATTTATTTATTTCTTTCAGGAGGAGAAGGCATTGTATCTCCTCTTATCGGTGAAAGACTGCCGCGCTGAAATGATATGTCGGGCATTGTCACGGATTATTCTTTGGTTTCCTTTTTAGTTTGTTTGCAGTTTTCCCTCTGTCCCAAGCCACCCCTCCCCCCCTCGGGTAGTGGATTACCTCGGCCCTGTGTTTGGAGCTGGACGGGAACGCCGGGAGTGGTGGAGGACGAGACGTCACGTTGCTCGGGTTTCTCTTCAAAACGAACAAATCTTTCGCCTTTCACTAAACATTTCCGTGCAGAGGAACACACCTGAGTTTGCACTATTTTTGGATGCTCCGTCTGCGGGATGGGGCAAATTTTTGTGTCTCAAGGAAAGGCAAGTATTCCTGGACTGTTATTAACCTGCTTATTACTCAGCTATTAATGCTTGGTTTCCTGTGTTCCTACGTGCTAGCAACTTGCTTAGCGAATGCCAGCTGTTTTACTTGGTCAGCGGTTGAGTAGGGGATAACAGGCAAGTAATCAGCAGTTTAACAACAGTCAGCTGCAGCTGCGGCAGCAAAGCATCGTGGGAGAGGTGGGCGGCGCATTGGGCGGAGTTGAACTGGGTCACATGTCCCACAGTTGTGGCTTTAGCAACTTGGGAGGGGGGCGGGGACTGGGAGCGACCAGTGGGCATCGCTTCTCGGCCTTTTGGCTAAGATCAAGTGTAGTATCTGTTCTTATCAGGTTAATAACTGATACGTCCCCTACCCGGGGACATCAATATTAAGCCGATTTTTGGAACAGGGAGCCGGAGAAGGAGATTGCTCCAACCGCTCCACGTATCGACCAGGTATTGCAGTGCATTCGGGAACGGTGCTCCTCTCCATGTTTTGTGCTAAAGAAAGAGTCACTTGTGCGATTTGCTCTGTGCACCAGCGAGGGAGAGGTGTACCGATTCGTCGCGCAGGTGTTGTTTCTTTGTTCGTCGTTCATTCCCTGTGCGTGAGGGATGTTTTTTTTTTTTTTTTTTTAAATGTAACAAATTAATTCATTTATGTACTTAAGTGTATATTTATTTATTTCTTTCAGGAGGAGAAGGCATTGTATCTCCTCTTATCGGTGAAAGACTGCCGCGCTGAAATGATATGCCGGGCATTGTCACGGATTATTCTTTGGTTTCCTTTTTAGTTTGTTTGCAGTTTTCCATCTGTCCCAAGCCACCCCTCCCCCCCTCGGGCAGTGGATTACCTCGGCCCTGTGTTTGGAGCTGGACGGGAGCGCCGGGAGTGGTGGAGGACGAGACGTCACGTTGCTCAGGTTTCTCTTCAAAACGAACAAATCTTTCGCCTTTTACTAAACATTTCCGTGCAGAGGAACACACCTGAGTTTGCACTATTTTTGGATGCTCCGTCTGCGGGATGGGGCAAATTTTTGTGTCTCAAGGAAAGGCAAGTATTCCTGGACTGTTATTAACCTGCTTATTACTCAGCTATTAATGCTTGGTTTCCTGTGTTCCTACGTGCTAGCAACTTGCTTAGCGAATGCCAGCTGTTTTACTTGGTCAGCGGTTGAGTAGGGGATAACAGGCAAGTAATCAGCAGTTTAACAACAGTCAGCGGCAGCAAAGCATCGTGGGAGAGGTGGGCGGCGCATTGGGCGGAGTTGACCTGGGTCACATGTCCCACAGTTGTGGCTTTAGCAACTTGGGTGGGGGGCGGGGACTGGGAGCGACCAGTGGGCATCGCTTCTCGGCCTTTTGGCTAAGATCAAGGGTAGTATCTGTTCTTATCAGTTTAATATCTGATACGTCCCCTACGCGGGGACATCAATATTAAGCCGTTTTTTTGGAACAGGGAGCCGGAGAAGGAGATTGCTCCAACCGCTTCACGTATCGACCCGGTATTGCAGTGCATTTGGGAACGGTGCTCCTTTCCATGTTTTGTGCTAAAGAAAGAGTCACTTGTGTGATTTGCTCTGTGCACCAGCGAGGGAGAGGTGTGCCGATTCGTCGCGCAGGTGTTGTTTCTTTGTTCGTCGTTCATTCCCTGTGCGTGAGGGATGTTTTTTTTTTTTTTTTTTAAATGTAACAAATTAATTCATTTATGTACTTATGTGTATATTTATTTATTTCTTTCAGGAGGAGAAGGCATTGTATCTCCTCTTATCGGTGAAAGACTGCCGCGCTGAAATGATATGTCGGGCATTGTCACGGATTATTCTTTGGTTTCCTTTTTAGTTTGTTTGCAGTTTTCCCTCTGTCCCAAGCCACCCCTCCCCCCCTCGGGCAGTGGATTACCTCGGCCCTGTGTTTGGAGCTGGACGGGAACGCCGGGAGTGGTGGAGGACGAGACGTCACGTTGCTCGGGTTTCTCTTCAAAACGAACAAATCTTTCGCCTTTCACTAAACATTTCCGTGCAGAGGAACACACCTGAGTTTGCACTATTTTTGGATGCTCCGTCTGCGGGATGGGGCAAATTTTTGTGTCTCAAGGAAAGGCAAGTATTCCTGGACTGTTATTAACCTGCTTATTACTCAGCTATTAATGCTTGGTTTCCTGTGTTCCTACGTGCTAGCAACTTGCTTAGCGAATGCCAGCTGTTTTACTTGATCAGCGGTTGAGTAGGGGATAACAGGCAAGTAATCAGCAGTTTAACAACAGTCAGCGGCAGCAAAGCATCGTGGGAGAGGTGGGCGGCGCATTGGGCGGAGTTGAACTGGGTCACATGTCCCACAGTTGTGGCTTTAGCAACTTGGGTGGGGGGCGGGGACTGGGAGCGACCAGTGGGCATCGCTTCTCGGCCTTTTGGCTAAGATCAAGGGTAGTATCTGTTCTTATCAGTTTAATATCTGATACGTCCCCTACGCGGGGACATCAATATTAAGCCGTTTTTTTGGAACAGGGAGCCGGAGAAGGAGATTGCTCCAACCGCTTCACGTATCGACCCGGTATTGCAGTGCATTTGGGAACGGTGCTCCTCTCCATGTTTTGTACTAAAGAAAGAGTCACTTGTGCGATTTGCTCTGTGCACCAGCGAGGGAGAGGTGTGCCGATTCGTCGCGCAGGTGTTGTTTCTTTGTTCGTCGTTCATTCCCTGTGCGTGAGGGGTGTTTTTTTTTTTTTTTTTTTTTTTTCCCCAGCGCAGTGCATTTGGGAACGGTGCTCCTCTCCATGTTTTGTACTAAAGAAAGAGTCACTTGTGCGATTTGCTCTGTGCACCAGCGAGGGAGAGGTGTGCCGATTCGTCGCGCAGGTGTTGTTTCTTTGTTCGTCGTTCATTCCCTGTGCGTGAGGGGTGTTTTTTTTTTTTTTTTTTTTTTTTTTAATGTAACGAATTAATTCATTTATGTACTTATGTGTATATTTATTTATTTCTTTCAGGAGGAGAAGGCATTGTATCTCCTCTCATAGGTGAAAGACTGCCGCGCTGAAATGATATGTCGGGCATTGTCACGGATTATTCTTTGGTTTCCTTTTTAGTTTGTTTGCAGTTTTCCCTCTGTCCCAAGCCACCCCTCCCCACCTCGGGCAGTGGATTACCTCGGCCCTGTGTTTGGAGCTGGACGGGAACGCCGGGAGTGGTGGAGGACGAGACGTCACGTTGCTCGGGTTTCTCTTCAAAACGAACAAATCTTTCGCCTTTCACTAAACATTTCCGTGCAGAGGAACACACCTGAGTTTGCACTATTTTTGGATGCTCCGTCTGCGGGATGGGGCAAATTTTTGTGTCCCAAGGAAAGGCAAGTATTCCTGGACTGTTATTAACCTGCTTATTACTCAGCTATTAATGCTTGGTTTCCTGTGTTCCTACGTGCTAGCAACTTGCTTAGCGAATGCCAGCTGTTTTACTTGGTCAGCGGTTGAGTAGGGGATAACAGGCAAGTAATCAGCAGTTTAACAACAGTCAGCTGCAGCTGCGGCAGCAAAGCATCGTGGGAGAGGTGGGCGGCGCATTGGGCGGAGTTGAACTGGGTCACATGTCCCACAGTTGTGGCTTTAGCAACTTGGGAGGGGGGCGGGGACTGGGAGCGACCAGTGGGCATCGCTTCTCGGCCTTTTGGCTAAGATCAAGGGTAGTATCTGTTCTTATCAGGTTAATAACTGATACGTCCCCTACCCGGGGACATCAATATTAAGCCGATTTTTGGAACAGGGAGCCGGAGAAGGAGATTGCTCCAACCGCTCCACGTATCGACCAGGTATTGCAGTGCATTCGGGAACGGTGCTCCTCTCCATGTTTTGTGCTAAAGAAAGAGTCACTTGTGCGATTTGCTCTGTGCACCAGCGAGGGAGAGGTGTACCGATTCGTCGCGCAGGTGTTGTTTCTTTGTTCGTCGTTCATTCCCTGTGCGTGAGGGATGTTTTTTTTTTTTTTTTTTTTAAATGTAACAAATTAATTCATTTATGTACTTAAGTGTATATTTATTTATTTCTTTCAGGAGGAGAAGGCATTGTATCTCCTCTTATCGGTGAAAGACTGCCGCGCTGAAATGATATGCCGGGCATTGTCACGGATTATTCTTTGGTTTCCTTTTTAGTTTGTTTGCAGTTTTCCATCTGTCCCAAGCCACCCCTCCCCCCCTCGGGCAGTGGATTACCTCGGCCCTGTGTTTGGAGCTGGACGGGAGCGCCGGGAGTGGTGGAGGACGAGACGTCACGTTGCTCAGGTTTCTCTTCAAAACGAACAAATCTTTCGCCTTTTACTAAACATTTCCGTGCAGAGGAACACACCTGAGTTTGCACTATTTTTGGATGCTCCGTCTGCGGGATGGGGCAAATTTTTGTGTCTCAAGGAAAGGCAAGTATTCCTGGACTGTTATTAACCTGCTTATTACTCAGCTATTAATGCTTGGTTTCCTGTGTTCCTACGTGCTAGCAACTTGCTTAGCGAATGCCAGCTGTTTTACTTGGTCAGCGGTTGAGTAGGGGATAACAGGCAAGTAATCAGCAGTTTAACAACAGTCAGCGGCAGCAAAGCATCGTGGGAGAGGTGGGCGGCGCATTGGGCGGAGTTGAACTGGGTCCCATGTCCCACAGTTGTGGCTTTAGCAACTTGGGTGGGGGGCGGGGACTGGGAGCGACCAGTGGGCATCGCTTCTCGGCCTTTTGGCTAAGATCAAGGGTAGTATCTGTTCTTATCAGTTTAATATCTGATACGTCCCCTACGCGGGGACATCAATATTAAGCCGTTTTTTTGGAACAGGGAGCCGGAGAAGGAGATTGCTCCAACCGCTTCACGTATCGACCCGGTATTGCAGTGCATTTGGGAACGGTGCTCCTCTCCATGTTTTGTGCTAAAGAAAGAGTCACTTGTGCGATTTGCTCTGTGCACCAGCGAGGGAGAGGTGTGCCGATTCGTCGCGCAGGTGTTGTTTCTTTGTTCGTCGTTCATTCCCTGTGCGTGAGGGGTGTTTTTTTTTTTTTTTTTTTTTAAATGTAACGAATTAATTCATTTATGTACTTATGTGTATATTTATTTATTTCTTTCAGGAGGAGAAGGCATTGTATCTCCTCTTATCGGTGAAAGACTGCCGCGCTGAAATGATATGTCGGGCATTGTCACGGATTATTCTTTGGTTTCCTTTTTAGTTTGTTTGCAGTTTTCCCTCTGTCCCAAGCCACCCCTCCCCCCCTCGGGCAGTGGATTACCTCGGCCCTGTGTTTGGAGCTGGACGGGAACGCCGGGAGTGGTGGAGGACGAGACGTCACGTTGCTCGGGTTTCTCTTCAAAACGAACAAATCTTTCGCCTTTCACTAAACATTTCCGTGCAGAGGAACACACCTGAGTTTGCACTATTTTTGGATGCTCCGTCTGCGGGATGGGGCAAATTTTTGTGTCTCAAGGAAAGGCAAGTATTCCTGGACTGTTATTAACCTGCTTATTACTCAGCTATTAATGCTTGGTTTCCTGTGTTCCTACGTGCTAGCAACTTGCTTAGCGAATGCCAGCTGTTTTACTTGGTCAGCGGTTGAGTAGGGGATAACAGGCAAGTAATCAGCAGTTTAACAACAGTCAGCTGCAGCTGCAACAGCAAAGCATCGTGGGAGAGGTGGGCGGCGCATTGGGCGGAGTTGAACTGGGTCACATGTCCCACAGTTGTGGCTTTAGCAACTTGGGAGGGGGGCGGGGACTGGGAGCGACCAGTGGGCATCGCTTCTCGGCCTTTTGGCTAAGATCAAGTGTAGTATCTGTTCTTATCAGGTTAATAACTGATACGTCCCCTACCCGGGGACATCAATATTAAGCCGATTTTTGGAACAGGGAGCCGGAGAAGGAGATTGCTCCAACCGCTCCACGTATCGACCAGGTATTGCAGTGCATTCGGGAACGGTGCTCCTCTCCATGTTTTGTGCTAAAGAAAGAGTCACTTGTGCGATTTGCTCTGTGCACCAGCGAGGGAGAGGTGTACCGATTCGTCGCGCAGGTGTTGTTTCTTTGTTCGTCGTTCATTCCCTGTGCGTGAGGGATGTTTTTTTTTTTTTTTTTTTTAAATGTAACAAATTAATTCATTTATGTACTTAAGTGTATATTTATTTATTTCTTTCAGGAGGAGAAGGCATTGTATCTCCTCTTATCGGTGAAAGACTGCCGCGCTGAAATGATATGCCGGGCATTGTCACGGATTATTCTTTGGTTTCCTTTTTAGTTTGTTTGCAGTTTTCCATCTGTCCCAAGCCACCCCTCCCCCCCTCGGGCAGTGGATTACCTCGGCCCTGTGTTTGGAGCTGGACGGGAGCGCCGGGAGTGGTGGAGGACGAGACGTCACGTTGCTCAGGTTTCTCTTCAAAACGAACAAATCTTTCGCCTTTTACTAAACATTTCCGTGCAGAGGAACACACCTGAGTTTGCACTATTTTTGGATGCTCCGTCTGCGGGATGGGGCAAATTTTTGTGTCTCAAGGAAAGGCAAGTATTCCTGGACTGTTATTAACCTGCTTATTACTCAGCTATTAATGCTTGGTTTCCTGTGTTCCTACGTGCTAGCAACTTGCTTAGCGAATGCCAGCTGTTTTACTTGGTCAGCGGTTGAGTAGGGGATAACAGGCAAGTAATCAGCAGTTTAACAACAGTCAGCGGCAGCAAAGCATCGTGGGAGAGGTGGGCGGCGCATTGGGCGGAGTTGACCTGGGTCACATGTCCCACAGTTGTGGCTTTAGCAACTTGGGTGGGGGGCGGGGACTGGGAGCGACCAGTGGGCATCGCTTCTCGGCCTTTTGGCTAAGATCAAGGGTAGTATCTGTTCTTATCAGTTTAATATCTGATACGTCCCCTACGCGGGGACATCAATATTAAGCCGTTTTTTTGGAACAGGGAGCCGGAGAAGGAGATTGCTCCAACCGCTTCACGTATCGACCCGGTATTGCAGTGCATTTGGGAACGGTGCTCCTTTCCATGTTTTGTGCTAAAGAAAGAGTCACTTGTGCGATTTGCTCTGTGCACCAGCGAGGGAGAGGTGTGCCGATTCGTCGCGCAGGTGTTGTTTCTTTGTTCGTCGTTCATTCCCTGTGCGTGAGGGATGTTTTTTTTTTTTTTTTTTAAATGTAACAAATTAATTCATTTATGTACTTATGTGTATATTTATTTATTTCTTTCAGGAGGAGAAGGCATTGTATCTCCTCTTATCGGTGAAAGACTGCCGCGCTGAAATGATATGTCGGGCATTGTCACGGATTATTCTTTGGTTTCCTTTTTAGTTTGTTTGCAGTTTTCCCTCTGTCCCAAGCCACCCCTCCCCCCCTCGGGCAGTGGATTACCTCGGCCCTGTGTTTGGAGCTGGACGGGAACGCCGGGAGTGGTGGAGGACGAGACGTCACGTTGCTCGGGTTTCTCTTCAAAACGAACAAATCTTTCGCCTTTCACTAAACATTTCCGTGCAGAGGAACACACCTGAGTTTGCACTATTTTTGGATGCTCCGTCTGCGGGATGGGGCAAATTTTTGTGTCTCAAGGAAAGGCAAGTATTCCTGGACTGTTATTAACCTGCTTATTACTCAGCTATTAATGCTTGGTTTCCTGTGTTCCTACGTGCTAGCAACTTGCTTAGCGAATGCCAGCTGTTTTACTTGGTCAGCGGTTGAGTAGGGGATAACAGGCAAGTAATCAGCAGTTTAACAACAGTCAGCGGCAGCAAAGCATCGTGGGAGAGGTGGGCGGCGCATTGGGCGGAGTTGAACTGGGTCACATGTCCCACAGTTGTGGCTTTAGCAACTTGGGTGGGGGGCGGGGACTGGGAGCGACCAGTGGGCATCGCTTCTCGGCCTTTTGGCTAAGATCAAGGGTAGTATCTGTTCTTATCAGTTTAATATCTGATACGTCCCCTACGCGGGGACATCAATATTAAGCCGTTTTTTTGGAACAGGGAGCCGGAGAAGGAGATTGCTCCAACCGCTTCACGTATCGACCCGGTATTGCAGTGCATTTGGGAACGGTGCTCCTCTCCATGTTTTGTACTAAAGAAAGAGTCACTTGTGCGATTTGCTCTGTGCACCAGCGAGGGAGAGGTGTGCCGATTCGTCGCGCAGGTGTTGTTTCTTTGTTCGTCGTTCATTCCCTGTGCGTGAGGGGTGTTTTTTTTTTTTTTTTTTTTTTTTAATGTAACGAATTAATTCATTTATGTACTTATGTGTATATTTATTTATTTCTTTCAGGAGGAGAAGGCATTGTATCTCCTCTCATAGGTGAAAGACTGCCGCGCTGAAATGATATGTCGGGCATTGTCACGGATTATTCTTTGGTTTCCTTTTTAGTTTGTTTGCAGTTTTCCCTCTGTCCCAAGCCACCCCTCCCCACCTCGGGCAGTGGATTACCTCGGCCCTGTGTTTGGAGCTGGACGGGAACGCCGGGAGTGGTGGAGGACGAGACGTCACGTTGCTCGGGTTTCTCTTCAAAACGAACAAATCTTTCGCCTTTCACTAAACATTTCCGTGCAGAGGAACACACCTGAGTTTGCACTATTTTTGGATGCTCCGTCTGCGGGATGGGGCAAATTTTTGTGTCCCAAGGAAAGGCAAGTATTCCTGGACTGTTATTAACCTGCTTATTACTCAGCTATTAATGCTTGGTTTCCTGTGTTCCTACGTGCTAGCAACTTGCTTAGCGAATGCCAGCTGTTTTACTTGGTCAGCGGTTGAGTAGGGGATAACAGGCAAGTAATCAGCAGTTTAACAACAGTCAGCTGCAGCTGCGGCAGCAAAGCATCGTGGGAGAGGTGGGCGGCGCATTGGGCGGAGTTGAACTGGGTCACATGTCCCACAGTTGTGGCTTTAGCAACTTGGGAGGGGGGCGGGGACTGGGAGCGACCAGTGGGCATCGCTTCTCGGCCTTTTGGCTAAGATCAAGGGTAGTATCTGTTCTTATCAGGTTAATAACTGATACGTCCCCTACCCGGGGACATCAATATTAAGCCGATTTTTGGAACAGGGAGCCGGAGAAGGAGATTGCTCCAACCGCTCCACGTATCGACCAGGTATTGCAGTGCATTCGGGAACGGTGCTCCTCTCCATGTTTTGTGCTAAAGAAAGAGTCACTTGTGCGATTTGCTCTGTGCACCAGCGAGGGAGAGGTGTACCGATTCGTCGCGCAGGTGTTGTTTCTTTGTTCGTCGTTCATTCCCTGTGCGTGAGGGATGTTTTTTTTTTTTTTTTTTTAAATGTAACAAATTAATTCATTTATGTACTTAAGTGTATATTTATTTATTTCTTTCAGGAGGAGAAGGCATTGTATCTCCTCTTATCGGTGAAAGACTGCCGCGCTGAAATGATATGCCGGGCATTGTCACGGATTATTCTTTGGTTTCCTTTTTAGTTTGTTTGCAGTTTTCCATCTGTCCCAAGCCACCCCTCCCCCCCTCGGGCAGTGGATTACCTCGGCCCTGTGTTTGGAGCTGGACGGGAGCGCCGGGAGTGGTGGAGGACGAGACGTCACGTTGCTCAGGTTTCTCTTCAAAACGAACAAATCTTTCGCCTTTTACTAAACATTTCCGTGCAGAGGAACACACCTGAGTTTGCACTATTTTTGGATGCTCCGTCTGCGGGATGGGGCAAATTTTTGTGTCTCAAGGAAAGGCAAGTATTCCTGGACTGTTATTAACCTGCTTATTACTCAGCTATTAATGCTTGGTTTCCTGTGTTCCTACGTGCTAGCAACTTGCTTAGCGAATGCCAGCTGTTTTACTTGGTCAGCGGTTGAGTAGGGGATAACAGGCAAGTAATCAGCAGTTTAACAACAGTCAGCGGCAGCAAAGCATCGTGGGAGAGGTGGGCGGCGCATTGGGCGGAGTTGAACTGGGTCCCATGTCCCACAGTTGTGGCTTTAGCAACTTGGGTGGGGGGCGGGGACTGGGAGCGACCAGTGGGCATCGCTTCTCGGCCTTTTGGCTAAGATCAAGGGTAGTATCTGTTCTTATCAGTTTAATATCTGATACGTCCCCTACGCGGGGACATCAATATTAAGCCGTTTTTTTGGAACAGGGAGCCGGAGAAGGAGATTGCTCCAACCGCTTCACGTATCGACCCGGTATTGCAGTGCATTTGGGAACGGTGCTCCTCTCCATGTTTTGTGCTAAAGAAAGAGTCACTTGTGCGATTTGCTCTGTGCACCAGCGAGGGAGAGGTGTGCCGATTCGTCGCGCAGGTGTTGTTTCTTTGTTCGTCGTTCATTCCCTGTGCGTGAGGGGTGTTTTTTTTTTTTTTTTTTTTTAAAATGTAACGAATTAATTCATTTATGTACTTATGTGTATATTTATTTATTTCTTTCAGGAGGAGAAGGCATTGTATCTCCTCTTATCGGTGAAAGACTGCCGCGCTGAAATGATATGTCGGGCATTGTCACGGATTATTCTTTGGTTTCCTTTTTAGTTTGTTTGCAGTTTTCCCTCTGTCCCAAGCCACCCCTCCCCCCCTCGGGCAGTGGATTACCTCGGCCCTGTGTTTGGAGCTGGACGGGAACGCCGGGAGTGGTGGAGGACGAGACGTCACGTTGCTCGGGTTTCTCTTCAAAACGAACAAATCTTTCGCCTTTCACTAAACATTTCCGTGCAGAGGAACACACCTGAGTTTGCACTATTTTTGGATGCTCCGTCTGCGGGATGGGGCAAATTTTTGTGTCTCAAGGAAAGGCAAGTATTCCTGGACTGTTATTAACCTGCTTATTACTCAGCTATTAATGCTTGGTTTCCTGTGTTCCTACGTGCTAGCAACTTGCTTAGCGAATGCCAGCTGTTTTACTTGGTCAGCGGTTGAGTAGGGGATAACAGGCAAGTAATCAGCAGTTTAACAACAGTCAGCGGCAGCAAAGCATCGTGGGAGAGGTGGGCGGCGCATTGGGCGGAGTTGAACTGGGTCACATGTCCCACAGTTGTGGCTTTAGCAACTTGGGTGGGGGGCGGGGACTGGGAGCGACCAGTGGGCATCGCTTCTCGGCCTTTTGGCTAAGATCAAGGGTAGTATCTGTTCTTATCAGTTTAATATCTGATACGTCCCCTACGCGGGGACATCAATATTAAGCCGTTTTTTTGGAACAGGGAGCCGGAGAAGGAGATTGCTCCAACCGCTTCACGTATCGACCCGGTATTGCAGTGCATTTGGGAACGGTGCTCCTCTCCATGTTTTGTACTAAAGAAAGAGTCACTTGTGCGATTTGCTCTGTGCACCAGCGAGGGAGAGGTGTGCCGATTCGTCGCGCAGGTGTTGTTTCTTTGTTCGTCGTTCATTCCCTGTGCGTAAGGGGTGTTTTTTTTTTTTTTTTTTTTTTTTTAATGTAACGAATTAATTCATTTATGTACTTATGTGTATATTTATTTATTTCTTTCAGGAGGAGAAGGCATTGTATCTCCTCTTATAGGTGAAAGACTGCCGCGCTGAAATGATATGTCGGGCATTGTCACGGATTATTCTTTGGTTTCCTTTTTAGTTTGTTTGCAGTTTTCCCTCTGTCCCAAGCCACCCCTCCCCACCTCGGGCAGTGGATTACCTCGGCCCTGTGTTTGGAGCTGGACGGGAACGCCGGGAGTGGTGGAGGACGAGACGTCACGTTGCTCGGGTTTCTCTTCAAAACGAACAAATCTTTCGCCTTTCACTAAACATTTCCGTGCAGAGGAACACACCTGAGTTTGCACTATTTTTGGATGCTCCGTCTGCGGGATGGGGCAAATTTTTGTGTCCCAAGGAAAGGCAAGTATTCCTGGACTGTTATTAACCTGCTTATTACTCAGCTATTAATGCTTGGTTTCCTGTGTTCCTACGTGCTAGCAACTTGCTTAGCGAATGCCAGCTGTTTTACTTGGTCAGCGGTTGAGTAGGGGATAACAGGCAAGTAATCAGCAGTTTAACAACAGTCAGCTGCAGCTGCGGCAGCAAAGCATCGTGGGAGAGGTGGGCGGCGCATTGGGCGGAGTTGAACTGGGTCACATGTCCCACAGTTGTGGCTTTAGCAACTTGGGAGGGGGGCGGGGACTGGGAGCGACCAGTGGGCATCGCTTCTCGGCCTTTTGGCTAAGATCAAGGGTAGTATCTGTTCTTATCAGGTTAATAACTGATACGTCCCCTACCCGGGGACATCAATATTAAGCCGATTTTTGGAACAGGGAGCCGGAGAAGGAGATTGCTCCAACCGCTCCACGTATCGACCAGGTATTGCAGTGCATTCGGGAACGGTGCTCCTCTCCATGTTTTGTGCTAAAGAAAGAGTCACTTGTGCGATTTGCTCTGTGCACCAGCGAGGGAGAGGTGTACCGATTCGTCGCGCAGGTGTTGTTTCTTTGTTCGTCGTTCATTCCCTGTGCGTGAGGGATGTTTTTTTTTTTTTTTTTTTAAATGTAACAAATTAATTCATTTATGTACTTAAGTGTATATTTATTTATTTCTTTCAGGAGGAGAAGGCATTGTATCTCCTCTTATCGGTGAAAGACTGCCGCGCTGAAATGATATGCCGGGCATTGTCACGGATTATTCTTTGGTTTCCTTTTTAGTTTGTTTGCAGTTTTCCATCTGTCCCAAGCCACCCCTCCCCCCCTCGGGCAGTGGATTACCTCGGCCCTGTGTTTGGAGCTGGACGGGAGCGCCGGGAGTGGTGGAGGACGAGACGTCACGTTGCTCAGGTTTCTCTTCAAAACGAACAAATCTTTCGCCTTTTACTAAACATTTCCGTGCAGAGGAACACACCTGAGTTTGCACTATTTTTGGATGCTCCGTCTGCGGGATGGGGCAAATTTTTGTGTCTCAAGGAAAGGCAAGTATTCCTGGACTGTTATTAACCTGCTTATTACTCAGCTATTAATGCTTGGTTTCCTGTGTTCCTACGTGCTAGCAACTTGCTTAGCGAATGCCAGCTGTTTTACTTGGTCAGCGGTTGAGTAGGGGATAACAGGCAAGTAATCAGCAGTTTAACAACAGTCAGCGGCAGCAAAGCATCGTGGGAGAGGTGGGCGGCGCATTGGGCGGAGTTGAACTGGGTCCCATGTCCCACAGTTGTGGCTTTAGCAACTTGGGTGGGGGGCAGGGACTGGGAGCGACCAGTGGGCATCGCTTCTCGGCCTTTTGGCTAAGATCAAGGGTAGTATCTGTTCTTATCAGTTTAATATCTGATACGTCCCCTACGCGGGGACATCAATATTAAGCCGTTTTTTTGGAACAGGGAGCCGGAGAAGGAGATTGCTCCAACCGCTTCACGTATCGACCCGGTATTGCAGTGCATTTGGGAACGGTGCTCCTCTCCATGTTTTGTGCTAAAGAAAGAGTCACTTGTGCGATTTGCTCTGTGCACCAGCGAGGGAGAGGTGTGCCGATTCGTCGCGCAGGTGTTGTTTCTTTGTTCGTCGTTCATTCCCTGTGCGTGAGGGGTGTTTTTTTTTTTTTTTTTTTTTTTAAATGTAACGAATTAATTCATTTATGTACTTATGTGTATATTTATTTATTTCTTTCAGGAGGAGAAGGCATTGTATCTCCTCTTATCGGTGAAAGACTGCCGCGCTGAAATGATATGTCGGGCATTGTCACGGATTATTCTTTGGTTTCCTTTTTAGTTTGTTTGCAGTTTTCCCTCTGTCCCAAGCCACCCCTCCCCCCCTCGGGCAGTGGATTACCTCGGCCCTGTGTTTGGAGCTGGACGGGAACGCCGGGAGTGGTGGAGGACGAGACGTCACGTTGCTCGGGTTTCTCTTCAAAACGAACAAATCTTTCGCCTTTCACTAAACATTTCCGTGCAGAGGAACACACCTGAGTTTGCACTATTTTTGGATGCTCCGTCTGCGGGATGGGGCAAATTTTTGTGTCTCAAGGAAAGGCAAGTATTCCTGGACTGTTATTAACCTGCTTATTACTCAGCTATTAATGCTTGGTTTCCTGTGTTCCTACGTGCTAGCAACTTGCTTAGCGAATGCCAGCTGTTTTACTTGGTCAGCGGTTGAGTAGGGAATAACAGGCAAGTAATCAGCAGTTTAACAACAGTCAGCTGCAGCTGCGGCAGCAAAGCATCGTGGGAGAGGTGGGCGGCGCATTGGGCGGAGTTGAACTGGGTCACATGTCCCACAGTTGTGGCTTTAGCAACTTGGGAGGGGGGCGGGGACTGGGAGCGACCAGTAGGCATCGCTTCTCGGCCTTTTGGCTAAGATCAAGTGTAGTATCTGTTCTTATCAGGTTAATAACTGATACGTCCCCTACCCGGGGACATCAATATTAAGCCGATTTTTGGAACAGGGAGCCGGAGAAGGAGATTGCTCCAACCGCTCCACGTATCGACCAGGTATTGCAGTGCATTCGGGAACGGTGCTCCTCTCCATGTTTTGTGCTAAAGAAAGAGTCACTTGTGCGATTTGCTCTGTGCACCAGCGAGGGAGAGGTGTACCGATTCGTCGCGCAGGTGTTGTTTCTTTGTTCGTCGTTCATTCCCTGTGCGTGAGGGATGTTTTTTTTTTTTTTTTTTTAAATGTAACAAATTAATTCATTTATGTACTTAAGTGTATATTTATTTATTTCTTTCAGGAGGAGAAGGCATTGTATCTCCTCTTATCGGTGAAAGACTGCCGCGCTGAAATGATATGCCGGGCATTGTCACGGATTATTCTTTGGTTTCCTTTTTAGTTTGTTTGCAGTTTTCCATCTGTCCCAAGCCACCCCTCCCCCCCTCGGGCAGTGGATTACCTCGGCCCTGTGTTTGGAGCTGGACGGGAGCGCCGGGAGTGGTGGAGGACGAGACGTCACGTTGCTCAGGTTTCTCTTCAAAACGAACAAATCTTTCGCCTTTTACTAAACATTTCCGTGCAGAGGAACACACCTGAGTTTGCACTATTTTTGGATGCTCCGTCTGCGGGATGGGGCAAATTTTTGTGTCTCAAGGAAAGGCAAGTATTCCTGGACTGTTATTAACCTGCTTATTACTCAGCTATTAATGCTTGGTTTCCTGTGTTCCTACGTGCTAGCAACTTGCTTAGCGAATGCCAGCTGTTTTACTTGGTCAGCGGTTGAGTAGGAGATAACAGGCAAGTAATCAGCAGTTTAACAACAGTCAGCGGCAGCAAAGCATCGTGGGAGAGGTGGGCGGCGCATTGGGCGGAGTTGACCTGGGTCACATGTCCCACAGTTGTGGCTTTAGCAACTTGGGTGGGGGGCGGGGACTGGGAGCGACCAGTGGGCATCGCTTCTCGGCCTTTTGGCTAAGATCAAGGGTAGTATCTGTTCTTATCAGTTTAATATCTGATACGTCCCCTACGCGGGGACATCAATATTAAGCCGTTTTTTTGGAACAGGGAGCCGGAGAAGGAGATTGCTCCAACCGCTTCACGTATCGACCCGGTGTTGCAGTGCATTTGGGAACGGTGCTCCTTTCCATGTTTTGTGCTAAAGAAAGAGTCACTTGTGCGATTTGCTCTGTGCACCAGCGAGGGAGAGGTGTGCCGATTCGTCGCGCAGGTGTTGTTTCTTTGTTCGTCGTTCATTCCCTGTGCGTGAGGGATGTTTTTTTTTTTTTTTTTTAAATGTAACAAATTAATTCATTTATGTACTTACGTGTATATTTATTTATTTCTTTCAGGAGGAGAAGGCATTGTATCTCCTCTTATAGGTGAAAGACTGCCGCGCTGAAATGATATGTCGGGCATTGTCACGGATTATTCTTTGGTTTCCTTTTTAGTTTGTTTGCAGTTTTCCCTCTGTCCCAAGCCACCCCTCCCCACCTCGGGCAGTGGATTACCTCGGCCCTGTGTTTGGAGCTGGACGGGAACGCCGGGAGTGGTGGAGGACGAGACGTCACGTTGCTCGGGTTTCTCTTCAAAACGAACAAATCTTTCGCCTTTCACTAAACATTTCCGTGCAGAGGAACACACCTGAGTTTGCACTATTTTTGGATGCTCCGTCTGCGGGATGGGGCAAATTTTTGTGTCCCAAGGAAAGGCAAGTATTCCTGGACTGTTATTAACCTGCTTATTACTCAGCTATTAATGCTTGGTTTCCTGTGTTCCTACGTGCTAGCAACTTGCTTAGCGAATGCCAGCTGTTTTACTTGGTCAGCGGTTGAGTAGGGGATAACAGGCAAGTAATCAGCAGTTTAACAACAGTCAGCGGCAGCAAAGCATCGTGGGAGAGGTGGGCGGCGCATTGGGCGGAGTTGAACTGGGTCCCATGTCCCACAGTTGTGGCTTTAGCAACTTGGGTGGGGGGCGGGGACTGGGAGCGACCAGTGGGCATCGCTTCTCGGCCTTTTGGCTAAGATCAAGGGTAGTATCTGTTCTTATCAGTTTAATATCTGATACGTCCCCTACGCGGGGACATCAATATTAAGCCGTTTTTTTGGAACAGGGAGCCGGAGAAGGAGATTGCTCCAACCGCTTCACGTATCGACCCGGTATTGCAGTGCATTTGGGAACGGTGCTCCTCTCCATGTTTTGTGCTAAAGAAAGAGTCACTTGTGCGATTTGCTCTGTGCACCAGCGAGGGAGAGGTGTGCCGATTCGTCGCGCAGGTGTTGTTTCTTTGTTCGTCGTTCATTCCCTGTGCGTGAGGGGTGTTTATTTTTTTTTTTTTTTTTTAAATGTAACGAATTAATTCATTTATGTACTTATGTGTATATTTATTTATTTCTTTCAGGAGGAGAAGGCATTGTATCTCCTCTTATCGGTGAAAGACTGCCGCGCTGAAATGATATGTCGGGCATTGTCACGGATTATTCTTTGGTTTCCTTTTTAGTTTGTTTGCAGTTTTCCCTCTGTCCCAAGCCACCCCTCCCCCCCTCGGGCAGTGGATTACCTCGGCCCTGTGTTTGGAGCTGGACGGGAACGCCGGGAGTGGTGGAGGACGAGACGTCACGTTGCTCGGGTTTCTCTTCAAAACGAACAAATCTTTCGCCTTTCACTAAACATTTCCGTGCAGAGGAACACACCTGAGTTTGCACTATTTTTGGATGCTCCGTCTGCGGGATGGGGCAAATTTTTGTGTCTCAAGGAAAGGCAAGTATTCCTGGACTGTTATTAACCTGCTTATTACTCAGCTATTAATGCTTGGTTTCCTGTGTTCCTACGTGCTAGCAACTTGCTTAGCGAATGCCAGCTGTTTTACTTGGTCAGCGGTTGAGTAGGGGATAACAGGCAAGTAATCAGCAGTTTAACAACAGTCAGCTGCAGCTGCGGCAGCAAAGCATCGTGGGAGAGGTGGGCGGCGCATTGGGCGGAGTTGAACTGGGTCACATGTCCCACAGTTGTGGCTTTGGCAGGGGGGGGGGGGGGCGGGGACTGGGAGCGACCAGTGGGCATCGCTTCTCGGCCTTTTGGCTAAGATCAAGTGTAGTATCTGTTCTTATCAGGTTAATAACTGATACGTCCCCTACCCGGGGACATCAATATTAAGCCGATTTTTGGAACAGGGAGCCGGAGAAGGAGATTGCTCCAACCGCTCCACGTATCGACCAGGTATTGCAGTGCATTCGGGAACGGTGCTCCTCTCCATGTTTTGTGCTAAAGAAAGAGTCACTTGTGCGATTTGCTCTGTGCACCAGCGAGGGAGAGGTGTGCCGATTCGTCGCGCAGGTGTTGTTTCTTTGTTCGTCGTTCATTCCCTGTGCGTGAGGGGTGTTTTTTTTTTTTTTTTTTTTTTAAATGTAACAAATTAATTCATTTATGTACTTATGTGTATATTTATTTATTTCTTTCAGGAGGAGAAGGCATTGTATCTCCTCTTATCGGTGAAAGACTGCCGCGCTGAAATGATATGTCGGGCATTGTCACGGATTATTCTTTGGTTTCCTTTTTAGTTTGTTTGCAGTTTTCCCTCTGTCCCAAGCCACCCCTCCCCCCCTCGGGCAGTGGATTACCTCGGCCCTGTGTTTGGAGCTGGACGGGAACGCCGGGAGTGGTGGAGGACGAGACGTCACGTTGCTCGGGTTTCTCTTCAAAACGAACAAATCTTTCGCCTTTCACTAAACATTTCCGTGCAGAGGAACACACCTGAGTTTGCACTATTTTTGGATGCTCCGTCTGCGGGATGGGGCAAATTTTTGTGTCTCAAGGAAAGGCAAGTATTCCTGGACTGTTATTAACCTGCTTATTACTCAGCTATTAATGCTTGGTTTCCTGTGTTCCTACGTGCTAGCAACTTGCTTAGCGAATGCCAGCTGTTTTACTTGGTCAGCGGTTGAGTAGGGGATAACAGGCAAGTAATCAGCAGTCTAACAACAGTCAGCGGCAGCAAAGCATCGTGGGAGAGGTGGGCGGCGCATTGGGCGGAGTTGAACTGGGTCACATGTCCCACAGTTGTGGCTTTAGCAACTTGGGTGGGGGGCGGGGACTGGGAGCGACCAGTGGGCATCGCTTCTCGGCCTTTTGGCTAAGATCAAGGGTAGTATCTGTTCTTATCAGTTTAATATCTGATACGTCCCCTACGCGGGGACATCAATATTAAGCCGTTTTTTTGGAACAGGGAGCCGGAGAAGGAGATTGCTCCAACCGCTTCACGTATCGACCCGGTATTGCAGTGCATTTGGGAACGGTGCTCCTCTCCATGTTTTGTGCTAAAGAAAGAGTCACTTGTGCGATTTGCTCTGTGCACCAGCGAGGGAGAGGTGTACCGATTCGTCGCGCAGGTGTTGTTTCTTTGTTCGTCGTTCATTCCCTGTGCGTGAGGGGTGTTTTTTTTTTTTTTTTTTTTTTTTTTAATGTAACGAATTGATTCATTTATGTACTTATGTGTATATTTATTTATTTCTTTCAGGAGGAGAAGGCATTGTATCTCCTCTTATAGGTGAAAGACTGCCGCGCTGAAATGATATGTCGGGCATTGTCACGGATTATTCTTTGGTTTCCTTTTTAGTTTGTTTGCAGTTTTCCCTCTGTCCCAAGCCACCCCTCCCCACCTCGGGCAGTGGATTACCTCGGCCCTGTGTTTGGAGCTGGACGGGAACGCCGGGAGTGGTGGAGGACGAGACGTCACGTTGCTCGGGTTTCTCTTCAAAACGAACAAATCTTTCGCCTTTCACTAAACATTTCCGTGCAGAGGAACACACCTGAGTTTGCACTATTTTTGGATGCTCCGTCTGCGGGATGGGGCAAATTTTTGTGTCCCAAGGAAAGGCAAGTATTCCTGGACTGTTATTAACCTGCTTATTACTCAGCTATTAATGCTTGGTTTCCTGTGTTCCTACGTGCTAGCAACTTGCTTAGCGAATGCCAGCTGTTTTACTTGGTCAGCGGTTGAGTAGGGGATAACAGGCAAGTAATCAGCAGTTTAACAACAGTCAGCTGCAGCTGCGGCAGCAAAGCATCGTGGGAGAGGTGGGCGGCGCATTGGGCGGAGTTGAACTGGGTCACATGTCCCACAGTTGTGGCTTTAGCAACTTGGGAGGGGGGCGGGGACTGGGAGCGACCAGTGGGCATCGCTTCTCGGCCTTTTGGCTAAGATCAAGGGTAGTATCTGTTCTTATCAGGTTAATAACTGATACGTCCCCTACCCGGGGACATCAATATTAAGCCGATTTTTGGAACAGGGAGCCGGAGAAGGAGATTGCTCCAACCGCTCCACGTATCGACCAGGTATTGCAGTGCATTCGGGAACGGTGCTCCTCTCCATGTTTTGTGCTAAAGAAAGAGTCACTTGTGCGATTTGCTCTGTGCACCAGCGAGGGAGAGGTGTACCGATTCGTCGCGCAGGTGTTGTTTCTTTGTTCGTCGTTCATTCCCTGTGCGTGAGGGATGTTTTTTTTTTTTTTTTTTTAAATGTAACAAATTAATTCATTTATGTACTTAAGTGTATATTTATTTATTTCTTTCAGGAGGAGAAGGCATTGTATCTCCTCTTATCGGTGAAAGACTGCCGCGCTGAAATGATATGCCGGGCATTGTCACGGATTATTCTTTGGTTTCCTTTTTAGTTTGTTTGCAGTTTTCCATCTGTCCCAAGCCACCCCTCCCCCCCTCGGGCAGTGGATTACCTCGGCCCTGTGTTTGGAGCTGGACGGGAGCGCCGGGAGTGGTGGAGGACGAGACGTCACGTTGCTCAGGTTTCTCTTCAAAACGAACAAATCTTTCGCCTTTTACTAAACATTTCCGTGCAGAGGAACACACCTGAGTTTGCACTATTTTTGGATGCTCCGTCTGCGGGATGGGGCAAATTTTTGTGTCTCAAGGAAAGGCAAGTATTCCTGGACTGTTATTAACCTGCTTATTACTCAGCTATTAATGCTTGGTTTCCTGTGTTCCTACGTGCTAGCAACTTGCTTAGCGAATGCCAGCTGTTTTACTTGGTCAGCGGTTGAGTAGGGGATAACAGGCAAGTAATCAGCAGTTTAACAACAGTCAGCGGCAGCAAAGCATCGTGGGAGAGGTGGGCGGCGCATTGGGCGGAGTTGAACTGGGTCCCATGTCCCACAGTTGTGGCTTTAGCAACTTGGGTGGGGGGCGGGGACTGGGAGCGACCAGTGGGCATCGCTTCTCGGCCTTTTGGCTAAGATCAAGGGTAGTATCTGTTCTAATCAGTTTAATATCTGATACGTCCCCTACGCGGGGACATCAATATTAAGCCGTTTTTTTGGAACAGGGAGCCGGAGAAGGAGATTGCTCCAACCGCTTCACGTATCGACCCGGTATTGCAGTGCATTTGGGAACGGTGCTCCTCTCCATGTTTTGTGCTAAAGAAAGAGTCACTTGTGCGATTTGCTCTGTGCACCAGCGAGGGAGAGGTGTGCCGATTCGTCGCGCAGGTGTTGTTTCTTTGTTCGTCGTTCATTCCCTGTGCGTGAGGGGTGTTTTTTTTTTTTTTTTTTTTTAAAATGTAACGAATTAATTCATTTATGTACTTATGTGTATATTTATTTATTTCTTTCAGGAGGAGAAGGCATTGTATCTCCTCTTATCGGTGAAAGACTGCCGCGCTGAAATGATATGTCGGGCATTGTCACGGATTATTCTTTGGTTTCCTTTTTAGTTTGTTTGCAGTTTTCCCTCTGTCCCAAGCCACCCCTCCCCCCCTCGGGCAGTGGATTACCTCGGCCCTGTGTTTGGAGCTGGACGGGAACGCCGGGAGTGGTGGAGGACGAGACGTCACGTTGCTCGGGTTTCTCTTCAAAACGAACAAATCTTTCGCCTTTCACTAAACATTTCCGTGCAGAGGAACACACCTGAGTTTGCACTATTTTTGGATGCTCCGTCTGCGGGATGGGGCAAATTTTTGTGTCTCAAGGAAAGGCAAGTATTCCTGGACTGTTATTAACCTGCTTATTACTCAGCTATTAATGCTTGGTTTCCTGTGTTCCTACGTGCTAGCAACTTGCTTAGCGAATGCCAGCTGTTTTACTTGGTCAGCGGTTGAGTAGGGGATAACAGGCAAGTAATCAGCAGTTTAACAACAGTCAGCTGCAGCTGCGGCAGCAAAGCATCGTGGGAGAGGTGGGCGGCGCATTGGGCGGAGTTGAACTGGGTCACATGTCCCACAGTTGTGGCTTTAGCAACTTGGGAGGGGGGCGGGGACTGGGAGCGACCAGTGGGCATCGCTTCTCGGCCTTTTGGCTAAGATCAAGTGTAGTATCTGTTCTTATCAGGTTAATAACTGATACGTCCCCTACCCGGGGACATCAATATTAAGCCGATTTTTGGAACAGGGAGCCGGAGAAGGAGATTGCTCCAACCGCTCCACGTATCGACCAGGTATTGCAGTGCATTCGGGAACGGTGCTCCTCTCCATGTTTTGTGCTAAAGAAAGAGTCACTTGTGCGATTTGCTCTGTGCACCAGCGAGGGAGAGGTGTACCGATTCGTCGCGCAGGTGTTGTTTCTTTGTTCGTCGTTCATTCCCTGTGCGTGAGGGATGTTTTTTTTTTTTTTTTTTTAAATGTAACAAATTAATTCATTTATGTACTTAAGTGTATATTTATTTATTTCTTTCAGGAGGAGAAGGCATTGTATCTCCTCTTATCGGTGAAAGACTGCCGCGCTGAAATGATATGCCGGGCATTGTCACGGATTATTCTTTGGTTTCCTTTTTAGTTTGTTTGCAGTTTTCCATCTGTCCCAAGCCACCCCTCCCCCCCTCGGGCAGTGGATTACCTCGGCCCTGTGTTTGGAGCTGGACGGGAGCGCCGGGAGTGGTGGAGGACGAGACGTCACGTTGCTCAGGTTTCTCTTCAAAACGAACAAATCTTTCGCCTTTTACTAAACATTTCCGTGCAGAGGAACACACCTGAGTTTGCACTATTTTTGGATGCTCCGTCTGCGGGATGGGGCAAATTTTTGTGTCTCAAGGAAAGGCAAGTATTCCTGGACTGTTATTAACCTGCTTATTACTCAGCTATTAATGCTTGGTTTCCTGTGTTCCTACGTGCTAGCAACTTGCTTAGCGAATGCCAGCTGTTTTACTTGGTCAGCGGTTGAGTAGGGGATAACAGGCAAGTAATCAGCAGTTTAACAACAGTCAGCGGCAGCAAAGCATCGTGGGAGAGGTGGGCGGCGCATTGGGCGGAGTTGACCTGGGTCACATGTCCCACAGTTGTGGCTTTAGCAACTTGGGTGGGGGGCGGGGACTGGGAGCGACCAGTGGGCATCGCTTCTCGGCCTTTTGGCTAAGATCAAGGGTAGTATCTGTTCTTATCAGTTTAATATCTGATACGTCCCCTACGCGGGGACATCAATATTAAGCCGTTTTTTTGGAACAGGGAGCCGGAGAAGGAGATTGCTCCAACCGCTTCACGTATCGACCCGGTGTTGCAGTGCATTTGGGAACGGTGCTCCTCTCCATGTTTTGTGCTAAAGAAAGAGTCACTTGTGCGATTTGCTCTGTGCACCAGCGAGGGAGAGGTGTGCCGATTCGTCGCGCAGGTGTTGTTTCTTTGTTCGTCGTTCATTCCCTGTGCGTGAGGGATGTTTTTTTTTTTTTTTTTTAAATGTAACAAATTAATTCATTTATGTACTTATGTGTATATTTATTTATTTCTTTCAGGAGGAGAAGGCATTGTATCTCCTCTTATCGGTGAAAGACTGCCGCGCTGAAATGATATGTCGGGCATTGTCACGGATTATTCTTTGGTTTCCTTTTTAGTTTGTTTGCAGTTTTCCCTCTGTCCCAAGCCACCCCTCCCCCCCTCGGGCAGTGGATTACCTCGGCCCTGTGTTTGGAGCTGGACGGGAACGCCGGGAGTGGTGGAGGACGAGACGTCACGTTGCTCGGGTTTCTCTTCAAAACGAACAAATCTTTCGCCTTTCACTAAACATTTCCGTGCAGAGGAACACACCTGAGTTTGCACTATTTTTGGATGCTCCGTCTGCGGGATGGGGCAAATTTTTGTGTCCCAAGGAAAGGCAAGTATTCCTGGACTGTTATTAACCTGCTTATTACTCAGCTATTAATGCTTGGTTTCCTGTGTTCCTACGTGCTAGCAACTTGCTAAGCGAATGCCAGCTGTTTTACTTGGTCAGCGGTTGAGTAGGGGATAACAGGCAAGTAATCAGCAGTTTAACAACAGTCAGCTGCAGCTGCGGCAGCAAAGCATCGTGGGAGAGGTGGGCGGCGGAGTGGGCGGAGTTGGACTGGGTCACATGTCCCACAGTTGTGGCTTTAGCAACTTGGGAGGGGGGCGGGGACTGGGAGCGACCAGTGGGCATCGCTTCTCGGCCTTTTGGCTAAGATCAAGGGTAGTATCTGTTCTTATCAGGTTAATAACTGATACGTCCCCTACCCGGGGACATCAATATTAAGCCGATTTTTGGAACAGGGAGCCGGAGAAGGAGATTGCTCCAACCGCTCCACGTATCGACCAGGTATTGCAGTGCATTCGGGAACGGTGCTCCTCTCCATGTTTTGTGCTAAAGAAAGAGTCACTTGTGCGATTTGCTCTGTGCACCAGCGAGGGAGAGGTGAACCGATTCGTCGCGCAGGTGTTGTTTCTTTGTTCGTCGTTCATTCCCTGTGCGTGAGGGGTGTTTTTTTTTTTTTTTTTTTTTAAATGTAACGAATTAATTCATTTATGTACTTATGTGTATATTTATTTATTTCTTTCAGGAGGAGAAGGCATTGTATCTCCTCTTATCGGTGAAAGACTGCCGCGCTGAAATGATATGCCGGGCATTGTCACGGATTATTCTTTGGTTTCCTTTTTAGTTTGTTTGCAGTTTTCCATCTGTCCCAAGCCACCCCTCCCCCCCTCGGGCAGTGGATTACCTCGGCCCTGTGTTTGGAGCTGGACGGGAGCGCCGGGAGTGGTGGAGGACGAGACGTCACGTTGCTCAGGTTTCTCTTCAAAACGAACAAATCTTTCGCCTTTTACTAAACATTTCCGTGCAGAGGAACACACCTGAGTTTGCACTATTTTTGGATGCTCCGTCTGCGGGATGGGGCAAATTTTTGTGTCTCAAGGAAAGGCAAGTATTCCTGGACTGTTATTAACCTGCTTATTACTCAGCTATTAATGCTTGGTTTCCTGTGTTCCTACGTGCTAGCAACTTGCTTAGCGAATGCCAGCTGTTTTACTTGGTCAGCGGTTGAGTAGGGGATAACAGGCAAGTAATCAGCAGTTTAACAACAGTCAGCGGCAGCAAAGCATCGTGGGAGAGGTGGGCGGCGCATTGGGCGGAGTTGACCTGGGTCACATGTCCCACAGTTGTGGCTTTAGCAACTTGGGTGGGGGGCGGGGACTGGGAGCGACCAGTGGGCATCGCTTCTCGGCCTTTTGGCTAAGATCAAGGGTAGTATCTGTTCTTATCAGTTTAATATCTGATACGTCCCCTACGCGGGGACATCAATATTAAGCCGTTTTTTTGGAACAGGGAGCCGGAGAAGGAGATTGCTCCAACCGCTTCACGTATCGACCCGGTATTGCAGTGCATTTGGGAACGGTGCTCCTCTCCATGTTTTGTGCTAAAGAAAGAGTCACTTGTGCGATTTGCTCTGTGCACCAGCGAGGGAGAGGTGTGCCGATTCGTCGCGCAGGTGTTGTTTCTTTGTTCGTCGTTCATTCCCTGTGCGTGAGGGGTGTTTTTTTTTTTTTTTTTTTTTTAAATGTAACGAATTAATTCATTTATGTACTTATGTGTATATTTATTTATTTCTTTCAGGAGGAGAAGGCATTGTATCTCCTCTTATCGGTGAAAGACTGCCGCGCTGAAATGATATGTCGGGCATTGTCACGGATTATTCTTTGGTTTCCTTTTTAGTTTGTTTGCAGTTTTCCCTCTGTCCCAAGCCACCCCTCCCCCCCTCGGGCAGTGGATTACCTCGGCCCTGTGTTTGGAGCTGGACGGGAACGCCGGGAGTGGTGGAGGACGAGACGTCACGTTGCTCGGGTTTCTCTTCAAAACGAACAAATCTTTCGCCTTTCACTAAACATTTCCGTGCAGAGGAACACACCTGAGTTTGCACTATTTTTGGATGCTCCGTCTGCGGGATGGGGCAAATTTTTGTGTCTCAAGGAAAGGCAAGTATTCCTGGACTGTTATTAACCTGCTTATTACTCAGCTATTAATGCTTGGTTTCCTGTGTTCCTACGTGCTAGCAACTTGCTTAGCGAATGCCAGCTGTTTTACTTGGTCAGCGGTTGAGTAGGGGATAACAGGCAAGTAATCAGCAGTTTAACAACAGTCAGCTGCAGCTGCGGCAGCAAAGCATCGTGGGAGAGGTGGGCGGCGCATTGGGCGGAGTTGAACTGGGTCACATGTCCCACAGTTGTGGCTTTAGCAACTTGGGAGGGGGGCGGGGACTGGGAGCGACCAGTGGGCATCGCTTCTCGGCCTTTTGGCTAAGATCAAGTGTAGTATCTGTTCTTATCAGGTTAATAACTGATACGTCCCCTACCCGGGGACATCAATATTAAGCCGATTTTTGGAACAGGGAGCCGGAGAAGGAGATTGCTCCAACCGCTCCACGTATCGACCAGGTATTGCAGTGCATTCGGGAACGGTGCTCCTCTCCATGTTTTGTGCTAAAGAAAGAGTCACTTGTGCGATTTGCTCTGTGCACCAGCGAGGGAGAGGTGTACCGATTCGTCGCGCAGGTGTTGTTTCTTTGTTCGTCGTTCATTCCCTGTGCGTGAGGGATGTTTTTTTTTTTTTTTTGTAAATGTAACAAATTAATTCATTTATGTACTTAAGTGTATATTTATTTATTTCTTTCAGGAGGAGAAGGCATTGTATCTCCTCTTATCGGTGAAAGACTGCCGCGCTGAAATGATATGTCGGGCATTGTCACGGATTATTCTTTGGTTTCCTTTTTAGTTTGTTTGCAGTTTTCCCTCTGTCCCAAGCCACCCCTCCCCCCCTCGGGCAGTGGATTACCTCGGCCCTGTGTTTGGAGCTGGACGGGAACGCCGGGAGTGGTGGAGGACGAGACGTCACGTTGCTCGGGTTTCTCTTCAAAACGAACAAATCTTTCGCCTTTCACTAAACATTTCCGTGCAGAGGAACACACCTCAGTTTGCACTATTTTTGGATGCTCCGTCTGCGGGATGGGGCAAATTTTTGTGTCTCAAGGAAAGGCAAGTATTCCTGGACTGTTATTAACCTGCTTATTACTCAGCTATTAATGCTTGGTTTCCTGTGTTCCTACGTGCTAGCAACTTGCTTAGCGAATGCCAGCTGTTTTACTTGGTCAGCGGTTGAGTAGGGGATAACAGGCAAGTAATCAGCAGTTTAACAACAGTCAGCGGCAGCAAAGCATCGTGGGAGAGGTGGGCGGCGCATTGGGCGGAGTTGAACTGGGTCACATGTCCCACAGTTGTGGCTTTAGCAACTTGGGTGGGGGGCGGGGACTGGGAGCGACCAGTGGGCATCGCTTCTCGGCCTTTTGGCTAAGATCAAGGGTAGTATCTGTTCTTATCAGTTTAATATCTGATACGTCCCCTACGCGGGGACATCAATATTAAGCCGTTTTTTTGGAACAGGGAGCCGGAGAAGGAGATTGCTCCAACCGCTCCACGTATCGACCCGGTATTGCAGTGCATTTGGGAACGGTGCTCCTCTCCATGTTTTGTACTAAAGAAAGAGTCACTTGTGCGATTTGCTCTGTGCACCAGCGAGGGAGAGGTGTGCCGATTCGTCGCGCAGGTGTTGTTTCTTTGTTCGTCGTTCATTCCCTGTGCGTGAGGGGTGTTTTTTTTTTTTTTTTTTTTTTTAATGTAACGAATTAATTCATTTATGTACTTATGTGTATATTTATTTATTTCTTTCAGGAGGAGAAGGCATTGTATCTCCTCTTATAGGTGAAAGACTGCCGCGCTGAAATGATATGTCGGGCATTGTCACGGATTATTCTTTGGTTTCCTTTTTAGTTTGTTTGCAGTTTTCCCTCTGTCCCAAGCCACCCCTCCCCCCCTCGGGCAGTGGATTACCTCGGCCCTGTGTTTGGAGCTGGACGGGAACGCCGGGAGTGGTGGAGGACGAGACGTCACGTTGCTCGGGTTTCTCTTCAAAACGAACAAATCTTTCGCCTTTCACTAAACATTTCCGTGCAGAGGAACACACCTGAGTTTGCACTATTTTTGGATGCTCCGTCTGCGGGATGGGGCAAATTTTTGTGTCTCAAGGAAAGGCAAGTATTCCTGGACTGTTATTAACCTGCTTATTACTCAGCTATTAATGCTTGGTTTCCTGTGTTCCTACGTGCTAGCAACTTGCTTAGCGAATGCCAGCTGTTTTACTTGGTCAGCGGTTGAGTAGGGGATAACAGGCAAGTAATCAGCAGTTTAACAACAGTCAGCTGCAGCTGCGGCAGCAAAGCATCGTGGGAGAGGTGGGCGGCGCATTGGGCGGAGTTGAACTGGGTCACATGTCCCACAGTTGTGGCTTTAGCAACTTGGGAGGGGGGCGGGGACTGGGAGCGACCAGTGGGCATCGCTTCTCGGCCTTTTGGCTAAGATCAAGTGTAGTATCTGTTCTTATCAGGTTAATAACTGATACGTCCCCTACGCGGGGACATCAATATTAAGCCGATTTTTGGAACAGGGAGCCGGAGAAGGAGATTGCTCCAACCGCTTCACGTATCGACCCGGTGTTGCAGTGCATTCGGGAACGGTGCTCCTCTCCATGTTTTGTGCTAAAGAAAGAGACACTTGTGCGATTTGCTCTGTGCACCAGCGAGGGAGAGGTGTACCGATTCGTCGCGCAGGTGTTGTTTCTTTGTTCGTCGTTCATTCCCTGTGCGTGAGGGATGTTTTTTTTTTTTTTTTTTAAATGTAACAAATTAATTCATTTATGTACTTAAGTGTATATTTATTTATTTCTTTCAGGAGGAGAAGGCATTGTATCTCCTCTTATCGGTGAAAGACTGCCGCGCTGAAATGATATGCCGGGCATTGTCACGGATTATTCTTTGGTTTCCTTTTTAGTTGTTTTGCAGTTTTCCATCTGTCCCAAGCCACCCCTCCCCCCCTCGGGCAGTGGATTACCTCGGCCCTGTGTTTGGAGCTGGACGGGAGCGCCGGGAGTGGTGGAGGACGAGACGTCACGTTGCTCAGGTTTCTCTTCAAAACGAACAAATCTTTCGCCTTTTACTAAACATTTCCGTGCAGAGGAACACACCTGAGTTTGCACTATTTTTGGATGCTCCGTCTGCGGGATGGGGCAAATTTTTGTGTCTCAAGGAAAGGCAAGTATTCCTGGACTGTTATTAACCTGCTTATTACTCAGCTATTAATGCTTGGTTTCCTGTGTTCCTACGTGCTAGCAACTTGCTTAGCGAATGCCAGCTGTTTTACTTGGTCAGCGGTTGAGTAGGGGATAACAGGCAAGTAATCAGCAGTTTAACAACAGTCAGCGACAGCAAAGCATCGTGGGAGAGGTGGGCGGCGCATTGGGCGGAGTTGAACTGGGTCACATGTCCCACAGTTGTGGCTTTAGCAACTTGGGTGGGGGGCGGGGACTGGGAGCGACCAGTGGGCATCGCTTCTCGGCCTTTTGGCTAAGATCAAGGGTAGTATCTGTTCTTATCAGTTTAATATCTGATACGTCCCCTACGCGGGGACATCAATATTAAGCCGTTTTTTTGGAACAGGGAGCCGGAGAAGGAGATTGCTCCAACCGCTTCACGTATCGACCCGGTATTGCAGTGCATTTGGGAACGGTGCTCCTCTCCATGTTTAGTACTAAAGAAAGAGTCACTTGTGCGATTTGCTCTGTGCACCAGCGAGGGAGAGGTGTGCCGATTCGTCGCGCAGGTGTTGTTTCTTTGTTCGTCGTTCATTCCCTGTGCGTGAGGGGTGTTTTTTTTTTTTTTTTTTTTAAATGTAACGAATTAATTCATTTATGTACTTATGTGTATATTTATTTATTTCTTTCAGGAGGAGAAGGCATTGTATCTCCTCTTATCGGTGAAAGACTGCCGCGCTGAAATGATATGTCGGGCATTGTCACGGATTATTCTTTGGTTTCCTTTTTAGTTTGTTTGCAGTTTTCCCTCTGTCCCAAGCCACCCCTCCCCCCCTCGGGCAGTGGATTACCTCGGCCCTGTGTTTGGAGCTGGACGGGAACGCCGGGAGTGGTGGAGGACGAGACGTCACGTTGCTCGGGTTTCTCTTCAAAACGAACAAATCTTTCGCCTTTCACTAAACATTTCCGTGCAGAGGAACACACCTGAGTTTGCACTATTTTTGGATGCTCCGTCTGCGGGATGGGGCAAATTTTTGTGTCCCAAGGAAAGGCAAGTATTCCTGGACTGTTATTAACCTGCTTATTACTCAGCTATTAATGCTTGGTTTCCTGTGTTCCTACGTGCTAGCAACTTGCTTAGCGAATGCCAGCTGTTTTACTTGGTCAGCGGTTGAGTAGGGGATAACAGGCAAGTAATCAGCAGTTTAACAACAGTCAGCTGCAGCTGCGGCAGCAAAGCATCGTGGGAGAGGTGGGCGGCGCATTGGGCGGAGTTGAACTGGGTCACATGTCCCACAGTTGTGGCTTTAGCAACTTGGGTGGGGGGCGGGGACTGGGAGCGACCAGTGGGCATCGCTTCTCGGCCTTTTGGCTAAGATCAAGGGTAGTATCTGTTCTTATCAGTTTAATATCTGATACGTCCCCTACGCGGGGACATCAATATTAAGCCGTTTTTTTGGAACAGGGAGCCGGAGAAGGAGATTGCTCCAACCGCTTCACGCATCGACCCGGTATTGCAGTGCATTTGGGAACGGTGCTCCTTTCCATGTTTTGTGCTAAAGAAAGAGTCACTTGTGCGATTTGCTCTGTGCACCAGCGAGGGAGAGGTGTGCCGATTCGTCGCGCAGGTGTTGTTTCTTTGTTCGTCGTTCATTCCCTGTGCGTGACGGGTGTTTTTTTTTTTTTTTTTTTTTAAATGTAACGAATTAATTCATTTATGTACTTATGTGTATATTTATTTATTTCTTTCAGGAGGAGAAGGCATTGTATCTCCTCTTATCTGTGAAAGACTGCCGCGCTGAAATGATATGTCGGGCATTGTCACGGATTATTCTTTGGTTTCCTTTTTAGTTTGTTTGCAGTTTTCCCTCTGTCCCAAGCCACCCCTCCCCCCCTCGGGCAGTGGATTACCTCGGCCCTGTGTTTGGAGCTGGACGGGAACGCCGGGAGTGGTGGAGGACGAGACGTCACGTTGCTCGGGTTTCTCTTCAAAACGAACAAATCTTTCGCCTTTCACTAAACATTTCCGTGCAGAGGAACACACCTGAGTTTGCACTATTTTTGGATGCTCCGTCTGCGGGATGGGACAAATTTTTGTGTCTCAAGGAAAGGCAAGTATTCCTGGACTGTTATTAACCTGCTTATTACTCAGCTATTAATGCTTGGTTTCCTGTGTTCCTACGTGCTAGCAACTTGCTTAGCGAATGCCAGCTGTTTTACTTGGTCAGCGGTTGAGTAGGGGATAACAGGCAAGTAATCAGCAGTTTAACAACAGTCAGCTGCAGCTGCGGCAGCAAAGCATCGTGGGAGAGGTGGGCGGCGCATTGGGCGGAGTTGAACTGGGTCACATGTCCCACAGTTGTGGCTTTAGCAACTTGGGTGGGGGGCGGGGACTGGGAGCGACCAGTGGGCATCGCTTCTCGGCCTTTTGGCTAAGATCAAGGGTAGTATCTGTTCTTATCAGTTTAATATCTGATACGTCCCCTACGCGGGGACATCAATATTAAGCCGTTTTTTTGGAACAGGGAGCCGGAGAAGGAGATTGCTCCAACCGCTTCACGTATCGACCCGGTATTGCAGTGCATTTGGGAACGGTGCTCCTTTCCATGTTTTGTGCTAAAGAAAGTCACTTGTGCGATTTGCTCTGTGCACCAGCGAGGGAGAGGTGTGCCGATTCGTCGCGCAGGTGTTGTTTCTTTGTTCGTCGTTCATTCCCTGTGCGTGAGGGGTGTTTTTTTTTTTTTTTTTTTTTTTAAATGTAACGAATTAATTCATTTATGTACTTATGTGTATATTTATTTATTTCTTTCAGGAGGAGAAGGCATTGTATCTCCTCTTATCGGTGAAAGACTGCCGCGCTGAAATGATATGTCGGGCATTGTCACGGATTATTCTTTGGTTTCCTTTTTAGTTTGTTTGCAGTTTTCCCTCTGTCCCAAGCCACCCCTCCCCCCCTCGGGCAGTGGATTACCTCGGCCCTGTGTTTGGAGCTGGACGGGAACGCCGGGAGTGGTGGAGGACGAGACGTCACGTTGCTCGGGTTTCTCTTCAAAACGAACAAATCTTTCGCCTTTCACTAAACATTTCCGTGCAGAGGAACACACCTGAGTTTGCACTATTTTTGGATGCTCCGTCTGCGGGATGGGGCAAATTTTTGTGTCTCAAGGAAAGGCAAGTATTCCTGGACTGTTATTAACCTGCTTATTACTCAGCTATTAATGCTTGGTTTCCTGTGTTCCTACGTGCTAGCAACTTGCTTAGCGAATGCCAGCTGTTTTACTTGGTCAGCGGTTGAGTAGGGGATAACAGGCAAGTAATCAGCAGTTTAACAACAGTCAGCTGCAGCTGCGGCAGCAAAGCATCGTGGGAGAGGTGGGCGGCGCATTGGGCGGAGTTGAACTGGGTCACATGTCCCACAGTTGTGGCTTTAGCAACTTGGGAGGGGGGCGGGGACTGGGAGCGACCAGTGGGCATCGCTTCTCGGCCTTTTGGCTAAGATCAAGTGTAGTATCTGTTCTTATCAGGTTAATAACTGATACGTCCCCTACGCGGGGACATCAATATTAAGCCGATTTTTGGAACAGGGAGCCGGAGAAGGAGATTGCTCCAACCGCTCCACGTATCGACCCAGTATTGCAGTGCATTCGGGAACGGTGCTCCTCTCCATGTTTTGTACTAAAGAAAGAGTCACTTGTGCGATTTGCTCTGTGCACCAGCGAGGGAGAGGTGTACCGATTCGTCGCGCAGGTGTTGTTTCTTTGTTCGTCGTTCATTCCCTGTGCGTGAGGGATGTTTTTTTTTTTTTTTTTAAATGTAACAAATTAATTCATTTATGTACTTATGTGTATATTTATTTATTTCTTTCAGGAGGAGAAGGCATTGTATCTCCTCTTATCGGTGAAAGACTGCCGCGCTGAAATGATATGTCGGGCATTGTCACGGATTATTCTTTGGTTTCCTTTTTAGTTTGTTTGCAGTTTTCCCTCTGTCCCAAGCCACCCCTCCCCCCCTCGGGCAGTGGATTACCTCGGCCCTGTGTTTGGAGCTGGACGGGAACGCCGGGAGTGGTGGAGGACGAGACGTCACGTTGCTCGGGTTTCTCTTCAAAACGAACAAATCTTTCGCCTTTCACTAAACATTTCCGTGCAGAGGAACACACCTGAGTTTGCACTATTTTTGGATGCTCCGTCTGCGGGATGGGGCAAATTTTTGTGTCTCAAGGAAAGGCAAGTATTCCTGGACTGTTATTAACCTGCTTATTACTCAGCTATTAATGCTTGGTTTCCTGTGTTCCTACGTGCTAGCAACTTGCTTAGCGAATGCCAGCTGTTTTACTTGGTCAGCGGTTGAGTAGGGGATAACAGGCAAGTAATCAGCAGTTTAACAACAGTCAGCTGCAGCTGCGGCAGCAAAGCATCGTGGGAGAGGTGGGCGGCGCATTGGGCGGAGTTGAACTGGGTCACATGTCCCACAGTTGTGGCTTTAGCAACTTGGGTGGGGGGCGGGGACTGGGAGTGACCAGTGGGCATCGCTTCTCGGCCTTTTGGCTAAGATCAAGGGTAGTATCTGTTCTTATCAGTTTAATATCTGATACGTCCCCTACGCGGGGACATCAATATTAAGCCGTTTTTTTGGAACAGGGAGCCGGAGAAGGAGATTGCTCCAACCGCTTCACGTATCGACCCGGTATTGCAGTGCATTTGGGAACGGTGCTCCTCTCCATGTTTTGTACTAAAGAAAGAGTCACTTGTGCGATTTGCTCTGTGCACCAGCGAGGGAGAGGTGTGCCGATTCGTCGCGCAGGTGTTGTTTCTTTGTTCGTCGTTCATTCCCTGTGCGTGAGGGGTGTTTTTTTTTTTTTTTTTTTTTTAAATGTAACGAATTAATTCATTTATGTACTTATGTGTATATTTATTTATTTCTTTCAGGAGGAGAAGGCATTGTATCTCCTCTTATCGGTGAAAGACTGCCGCGCTGAAATGATATGTCGGGCATTGTCACGGATTATTCTTTGGTTTCCTTTTTAGTTTGTTTGCAGTTTTCCCTCTGTCCCAAGCCACCCCTCCCCCCCTCGGGCAGTTGATTACCTCGGCCCTGTGTTTGGAGCTGGACGGGAACGCCGGGAGTGGTGGAGGACGAGACGTCACGTTGCTCGGGTTTCTCTTCAAAACGAACAAATCTTTCGCCTTTCACTAAACATTTCCGTGCAGAGGAACACACCTGAGTTTGCACTATTTTTGGATGCTCCGTCTGCGGGATGGGGCAAATTTTTGTGTCCCAAGGAAAGGCAAGTATTCCTGGACTGTTATTAACCTGCTTATTACTCAGCTATTAATGCTTGGTTTCCTGTGTTCCTACGTGCTAGCAACTTGCTTAGCGAATGCCAGCTGTTTTACTTGGTCAGCAATTGAGTAGGGGATAACAGGCAAGTAATCAGCAGTTTAACAACAGTCAGCTGCAGCTGCGGCAGCAAAGCATCGTGGGAGAGGTGGGCGGCGTATTGGGCGGAGTTGAACTGGGTCACATGTCCCACAGTTGTGGCTTTAGCAACTTGGGAGGGGGGCGGGGACTGGGAGCGACCAGTGGGCATCGCTTCTCGGCCTTTTGGCTAAGATCAAGTGTAGTATCTGTTCTTATCAGGTTAATAACTGATACGTCCCCTACCCGGGGACATCAATATTAAGCCGATTTTTGGAACAGGGAGCCGGAGAAGGAGATTGCTCCAACCGCTCCACGTATCGACCCGGTATTGCAGTGCATTTGGGAACGGTGCTCCTCTCCATGTTTTGTGCTAAAGAAAGAGTCACTTGTGCGATTTGCTCTGTGCACCAGCGAGGGAGAGGTGTACCGATTCGTCGCGCAGGTGTTGTTTCTTTGTTCGTCGTTCATTCCCTGTGCGTGAGGGATGTTTTTTTTTTTTTTTTTTAAATGTAACAAATTAATTCATTTATGTACTTAAGTGTATATTTATTTATTTCTTTCAGGAGGAGAAGGCATTGTATCTCCTCTTATCGGTGAAAGACTGCCGCGCTGAAATGATATGCCGGGCATTGTCACGGATTATTCTTTGGTTTCCTTTTTAGTTTGTTTGCAGTTTTCCATCTGTCCCAAGCCACCCCTCCCCCCCTCGGGCAGTGGATTACCTCGGCCCTGTGTTTGGAGCTGGACGGGAGCGCCGGGAGTGGTGGAGGACGAGACGTCACGTTGCTCAGGTTTCTCTTCAAAACGAACAAATCTTTCGCCTTTTACTAAACATTTCCGTGCAGAGGAACACACCTGAGTTTGCACTATTTTTGGATGCTCCGTCTGCGGGATGGGGCAAATTTTTGTGTCTCAAGGAAAGGCAAGTATTCCTGGACTGTTATTAACCTGCTTATTACTCAGCTATTAATGCTTGGTTTCCTGTGTTCCTACGTGCTAGCAACTTGCTTAGCGAATGCCAGCTGTTTTACTTGGTCAGCGGTTGAGTAGGGGATAACAGGCAAATAATCAGCAGTTTAACAACAGTCAGCGGCAGCAAAGCATCGTGGGAGAGGTGGGCGGCGCATTGGGCGGAGTTGAACTGGGTCACATGTCCCACAGTTGTGGCTTTAGCAACTTGGGTGGGGGGCGGGGACTGGGAGCGACCAGTGGGCATCGCTTCTCGGCCTTTTGGCTAAGATCAAGGGTAGTATCTGTTCTTATCAGTTTAATATCTGATACGTCCCCTACGCGGGGACATCAATATTAAGCCGTTTTTTTGGAACAGGGAGCCGGAGAAGGAGATTGCTCCAACCGCTTCACGTATCGACCCGGTATTGCAGTGCATTTGGGAACGGTGCTCCTTTCCATGTTTTGTGCTAAAGAAAGAGTCACTTGTGCGATTTGCTCTGTGCACCAGCGAGGGAGAGGTGTGCCGATTCGTCGCGCAGGTGTTGTTTCTTTGTTCGTCGTTCATTCCCTGTGCGTGAGGGGTGTTTTTTTTTTTTTTTTTTTTGAAATGTAACGAATTAATTCATTTATGTACTTATGTGTATATTTATTTATTTCTTTCAGGAGGAGAAGGCATTGTATCTCCTCTTATCGGTGAAAGACTGCCGCGCTGAAATGATATGTCGGGCATTGTCACGGATTATTCTTTGGTTTCCTTTTTAGTTTGTTTGCAGTTTTCCCTCTGTCCCAAGCCACCCCTCCCCCCCTCCGGCAGTGGATTACCTCGGCCCTGTGTTTGGAGCTGGACGGGAACGCCGGGAGTGGTGGAGGACGAGACGTCACGTTGCTCGGGTTTCTCTTCAAAACGAACAAATCTTTCGCCTTTCACTAAAAATTTCCGTGCAGAGGAACACACCTGAGTTTGCACTATTTTTGGATGCTCCGTCTGCGGGATGGGGCAAATTTTTGTGTCTCAAGGAAAGGCAAGTATTCCTGGACTGTTATTAACCTGCTTATTACTCAGCTATTAATGCTTGGTTTCCTGTGTTCCTACGTGCTAGCAACTTGCTTAGCGAATGCCAGCTGTTTTACTTGGTCAGCGGTTGAGTAGGGGATAACAGGCAAGTAATCAGCAGTTTAACAACAGTCAGCTGCAGCTGCGGCAGCAAAGCATCGTGGGAGAGGTGGGCGGCGCATTGGGCGGAGTTGAACTGGGTCACATGTCCCACAGTTGTGGCTTTAGCAACTTGGGAGGGGGGCGGGGACTGGGAGCGACCAGTGGGCATCGCTTCTCGGCCTTTTGGCTAAGATCAAGTGTAGTATCTGTTCTTATCAGGTTAATAACTGATACGTCCCCTACCCGGGGACATCAATATTAAGCCGATTTTTGGAACAGGGAGCCGGAGAAGGAGATTGCTCCAACCGCTCCACGTATCGACCAGGTATTGCAGTGCATTCGGGAACGGTGCTCCTCTCCATGTTTTGTGCTAAAGAAAGAGTCACTTGTGCGATTTGCTCTGTGCACCAGCGAGGGAGAGGTGTACCGATTCGTCGCGCAGGTGTTGTTTCTTTGTTCGTCGTTCATTCCCTGTGCGTGAGGGATGTTTTTTTTTTTTTTTTTTTAAATGTAACAAATTAATTCATTTATGTACTTAAGTGTATATTTATTTATTTCTTTCAGGAGGAGAAGGCATTGTATCTCCTCTTATCGGTGAAAGACTGCCGCGCTGAAATGATATGCCGGGCATTGTCACGGATTATTCTTTGGTTTCCTTTTTAGTTTGTTTGCAGTTTTCCATCTGTCCCAAGCCACCCCTCCCCCCCTCGGGCAGTGGATTACCTCGGCCCTGTGTTTGGAGCTGGACGGGAGCGCCGGGAGTGGTGGAGGACGAGACGTCACGTTGCTCAGGTTTCTCTTCAAAACGAACAAATCTTTCGCCTTTTACTAAACATTTCCGTGCAGAGGAACACACCTGAGTTTGCACTATTTTTGGATGCTCCGTCTGCGGGATGGGGCAAATTTTTGTGTCTCAAGGAAAGGCAAGTATTCCTGGACTGTTATTAACCTGCTTATTACTCAGCTATTAATGCTTGGTTTCCTGTGTTCCTACGTGCTAGCAACTTGCTTAGCGAATGCCAGCTGTTTTACTTGGTCAGCGGTTGAGTAGGGGATAACAGGCAAGTAATCAGCAGTTTAACAACAGTCAGCGGCAGCAAAGCATCGTGGGAGAGGTGGGCGGCGCATTGGGCGGAGTTGAACTGGGTCACATGTCCCACAGTTGTGGCTTTAGCAACTTGGGAGGGGGGCGGGGACTGGGAGCGACCAGTGGGCATCGCTTCTCGGCCTTTTGGCTAAGATCAAGGGTAGTATCTGTTCTTATCAGTTTAATATCTGATACGTCCCCTACGCGGGGACATCAATATTAAGCCGTTTTTTTGGAACAGGGAGCCGGAGAAGGAGATTGCTCCAACCGCTTCACGTATCGACCAGGTATTGCAGTGCATTCGGGAACGGTGCTCCTCTCCATGTTTTGTGCTAAAGAAAGAGTCACTTGTGCGATTTGCTCTGTGCACCAGCGAGGGAGAGGTGTGCCGATTCGTCGCGCAGGTGTTGTTTCTTTGTTCGTCGTTCATTCCCTGTGCGTGAGGGGTGTTTTTTTTTTTTTTTTTTTTTTAAATGTAACGAATTAATTCATTTATGTACTTATGTGTATATTTATTTATTTCTTTCAGGAGGAGAAGGCATTGTATCTCCTCTTATCGGTGAAAGACTGCCGCGCTGAAATGATATGTCGGGCATTGTCACGGATTATTCTTTGGTTTCCTTTTTAGTTTGTTTGCAGTTTTCCCTCTGTCCCAAGCCACCCCTCCCCCCCTCGGGCAGTTGATTACCTCGGCCCTGTGTTTGGAGCTGGACGGGAGCGCCGGGAGTGGTGGAGGACGAGACGTCACGTTGCTCAGGTTTCTCTTCAAAACGAACAAATCTTTCGCCTTTTACTAAACATTTCCGTGCAGAGGAACACACCTGAGTTTGCACTATTTTTGGATGCTCCGTCTGCGGGATGGGGCAAATTTTTGTGTCTCAAGGAAAGGCAAGTATTCCTGGACTGTTATTAACCTGCTTATTACTCAGCTATTAATGCTTGGTTTCCTGTGTTCCTACGTGCTAGCAACTTGCTTAGCGAATGCCAGCTGTTTTACTTGGTCAGCGGTTGAGTAGGGGATAACAGGCAAATAATCAGCAGTTTAACAACAGTCAGCGGCAGCAAAGCATCGTGGGAGAGGTGGGCGGCGCATTGGGCGGAGTTGAACTGGGTCACATGTCCCACAGTTGTGGCTTTAGCAACTTGGGTGGGGGGCGGGGACTGGGAGCGACCAGTGGGCATCGCTTCTCGGCCTTTTGGCTAAGATCAAGGGTAGTATCTGTTCTTATCAGTTTAATATCTGATACGTCCCCTACGCGGGGACATCAATATTAAGCCGTTTTTTTGGAACAGGGAGCCGGAGAAGGAGATTGCTCCAACCGCTTCACGTATCGACCCGGTATTGCAGTGCATTTGGGAACGGTGCTCCTTTCCATGTTTTGTGCTAAAGAAAGAGTCACTTGTGCGATTTGCTCTGTGCACCAGCAAGGGAGAGGTGTGCCGATTCGTCGCGCAGGTGTTGTTTCTTTGTTCGTCGTTCATTCCCTGTGCGTGAGGGGTGTTTTTTTTTTTTTTTTTTTTTAAATGTAACGAATTAATTCATTTATGTACTTATGTGTATATTTATTTATTTCTTTCAGGAGGAGAAGGCATTGTATCTCCTCTTATCGGTGAAAGACTGCCGCGCTGAAATGATATGTCGGGCATTGTCACGGATTATTCTTTGGTTTCCTTTTTAGTTTGTTTGCAGTTTTCCCTCTGTCCCAAGCCACCCCTCCCCCCCTCCGGCAGTGGATTACCTCGGCCCTGTGTTTGGAGCTGGACGGGAACGCCGGGAGTGGTGGAGGACGAGACGTCACGTTGCTCGGGTTTCTCTTCAAAACGAACAAATCTTTCGCCTTTCACTAAACATTTCCGTGCAGAGGAACACACCTGAGTTTGCACTATTTTTGGATGCTCCGTCTGCGGGATGGGGCAAATTTTTGTGTCTCAAGGAAAGGCAAGTATTCCTGGACTGTTATTAACCTGCTTATTACTCAGCTATTAATGCTTGGTTTCCTGTGTTCCTACGTGCTAGCAACTTGCTTAGCGAATGCCAGCTGTTTTACTTGGTCAGCGGTTGAGTAGGGGATAACAGGCAAATAATCAGCAGTTTAACAACAGTCAGCGGCAGCAAAGCATCGTGGGAGAGGTGGGCGGCGCATTGGGCGGAGTTGAACTGGGTCACATGTCCCACAGTTGTGGCTTTAGCAACTTGGGAGGGGGGCGGGGACTGGGAGCGACCAGTGGGCATCGCTTCTCGGCCTTTTGGCTAAGATCAAGTGTAGTATCTGTTCTTATCAGGTTAATAACTGATACGTCCCCTACCCGGGGACATCAATATTAAGCCGATTTTTGGAACAGGGAGCCGGAGAAGGAGATTGCTCCAACCGCTCCACGTATCGACCAGGTATTGCAGTGCATTCGGGAACGGTGCTCCTCTCCATGTTTTGTGCTAAAGAAAGAGTCACTTGTGCGATTTGCTCTGTGCACCAGCGAGGGAGAGGTGTACCGATTCGTCACGCAGGTGTTGTTTCTTTGTTCGTCGTTCATTCCCTGTGCGTGAGGGATGTTTTTTTTTTTTTTTTTTAAATGTAACAAATTAATTCATTTATGTACTTACGTGTATATTTATTTATTTCTTTCAGGAGGAGAAGGCATTGTATCTCCTCTTATCGGTGAAAGACTGCCGCGCTGAAATGATATGCCGGGCATTGTCACGGATTATTCTTTGGTTTCCTTTTTAGTTTGTTTGCAGTTTTCCATCTGTCCCAAGCCACCCCTCCCCCCCTCGGGCAGTGGATTACCTCGGCCCTGTGTTTGGAGCTGGACGGGAGCGCCGGTAGTGGTGGAGGACGAGACGTCACGTTGCTCAGGTTTCTCTTCAAAACGAACAAATCTTTCGCCTTTTACTAAACATTTCCGTGCAGAGGAACACACCTGAGTTTGCACTATTTTTGGATGCTCCGTCTGCGGGATGGGGCAAATTTTTGTGTCTCAAGGAAAGGCAAGTATTCCTGGACTGTTATTAACCTGCTTATTACTCAGCTATTAATGCTTGGTTTCCTGTGTTCCTACGTGCTAGCAACTTGCTTAGCGAATGCCAGCTGTTTTACTTGGTCAGCGGTTGAGTAGGGGATAACAGGCAAGTAATCAGCAGTTTAACAACAGTCAGCGGCAGCAAAGCATCGTGGGAGAGGTGGGCGGCGCATTGGGCGGAGTTGAACTGGGTCACATGTCCCACAGTTGTGGCTTTAGCAACTTGGGAGGGGGGCGGGGACTGGGAGCGACCAGTGGGCATCGCTTCTCGGCCTTTTGGCTAAGATCAAGGGTAGTATCTGTTCTTATCAGTTTAATATCTGATACGTCCCCTACGCGGGGACATCAATATTAAGCCGTTTTTTTGGAACAGGGAGCCGGAGAAGGAGATTGCTCCAACCGCTTCACGTATCGACCCGGTATTGCAGTGCATTTGGGAACGGTGCTCCTCTCCATGTTTTGTACTAAAGAAAGAGTCACTTGTGCGATTTGCTCTGTGCACCAGCGAGGGAGAGGTGTGCCGATTCGTCGCGCAGGTGTTGTTTCTTTGTTCGTCGTTCATTCCCTGTGCGTGAGGGGTGTTTTTTTTTTTTTTTTTTTTTTTAAATGTAACGAATTAATTCATTTATGTACTTATGTGTATATTTATTTATTTCTTTCAGGAGTAGAAGGCATTGTATCTCCTCTTATCGGTGAAAGACTGCCGCGCTGAAATGATATGTCGGGCATTGTCACGGATTATTCTTTGGTTTCCTTTTTAGTTTGTTTGCAGTTTTCCCTCTGTCCCAAGCCACCCCTCCCCCCCTCCGGCAGTGGATTACCTCGGCCCTGTGTTTGGAGCTGGACGGGAACGCCGGGAGTGGTGGAGGACGAGACGTCACGTTGCTCGGGTTTCTCTTCAAAACGAACAAATCTTTCGCCTTTCACTAAACATTTCCGTGCAGAGGAACACACCTGAGTTTGCACTATTTTTGGATGCTCCGTCTGCGGGATGGGGCAAATTTTTGTGTCTCAAGGAAAGGCAAGTATTCCTGGACTGTTATTAACCTGCTTATTACTCAGCTATTAATGCTTGGTTTCCTGTGTTCCTACGTGCTAGCAACTTGCTTAGCGAATGCCAGCTGTTTTACTTGGTCAGCGGTTGAGTAGGGGATAACAGGCAAGTAATCAGCAGTTTAACAACAGTCAGCTGCAGCTGCGGCAGCAAAGCATCGTGGGAGAGGTGGGCGGCGCATTGGGCGGAGTTGAACTGGGTCACATGTCCCACAGTTGTGGCTTTAGCAACTTGGGAGGGGGGCGGGGACTGGGAGCGACCAGTGGGCATCGCTTCTCGGCCTTTTGGCTAAGATCAAGTGTAGTATCTGTTCTTATCAGGTTAATAACTGATACGTCCCCTACCCGGGGACATCAATATTAAGCCGATTTTTGGAACAGGGAGCCGGAGAAGGAGATTGCTCCAACCGCTCCACGTATCGACCAGGTATTGCAGTGCATTCGGGAACGGTGCTCCTCTCCATGTTTTGTGCTAAAGAAAGAGTCACTTGTGCGATTTGCTCTGTGCACCAGCGAGGGAGAGGTGTACCGATTCGTCGCGCAGGTGTTGTTTCTTTGTTCGTCGTTCATTCCCTGTGCGTGAGGGATGTTTTTTTTTTTTTTTTGTAAATGTAACAAATTAATTCATTTATGTACTTAAGTGTATATTTATTTATTTCTTTCAGGAGGAGAAGGCATTGTATCTCCTCTTATCGGTGAAAGACTGCCGCGCTGAAATGATATGCTGGGCATTGTCACGGATTATTCTTTGGTTTCCTTTTTAGTTTGTTTGCAGTTTTCCATCTGTCCCAAGCCAACCCTCCCCCCCTCGGGCAGTGGATTACCTCGGCCCTGTGTTTGGAGCTGGACGGGAGCGCCGGGAGTGGTGGAGGACGAGACGTCACGTTGCTCAGGTTTCTCTTCAAAACGAACAAATCTTTCGCCTTTTACTAAACATTTCCGTGCAGAGGAACACACCTGAGTTTGCACTATTTTTGGATGCTCCGTCTGCGGGATGGGGCAAATTTTTGTGTCTCAAGGAAAGGCAAGTATTCCTGGACTGTTATTAACCTGCTTATTACTCAGCTATTAATGCTTGGTTTCCTGTGTTCCTACGTGCTAGCAACTTGCTTAGCGAATGCCAGCTGTTTTACTTGGTCAGCGGTTGAGTAGGGGATAACAGGCAAGTAATCAGCAGTTTAACAACAGTCAGCGGCAGCAAAGCATCGTGGGAGAGGTGGGCGGCGCATTGGGCGGAGTTGAACTGGGTCACATGTCCCACAGTTGTGGCTTTAGCAACTTGGGTGGGGGGCGGGGACTGGGAGCGACCAGTGGGCATCGCTTCTCGGCCTTTTGGCTAAGATCAAGGGTAGTATCTGTTCTTATCAGTTTAATATCTGATACGTCCCCTACGCGGGGACATCAATATTAAGCCGTTTTTTTTGAACAGGGAGCCGGAGAAGGAGATTGCTCCAACCGCTTCACGTATCGACCAGGTATTGCAGTGCATTCGGGAACGGTGCTCCTCTCCATGTTTTGTGCTAAAGAAAGAGTCACTTGTGCGATTTGCTCTGTGCACCAGCGAGGGAGAGGTGTGCCGATTCGTCGCGCAGGTGTTGTTTCTTTGTTCGTCGTTCATTCCCTGTGCGTGAGGGGTGTTTTTTTTTTTTTTTTTTTTTAAATGTAACGAATTAATTCATTTATGTACTTATGTGTATATTTATTTATTTCTTTCAGGAGGAGAAGGCATTGTATCTCCTCTTATCGGTGAAAGACTGCCGCGCTGAAATGATATGCCGGGCATTGTCACGGATTATTCTTTGGTTTCCTTTTTAGTTTGTTTGCAGTTTTCCATCTGTCCCAAGCCACCCCTCCCCCCCTCGCGCAGTGGATTACCTCGGCCCTGTGTTTGGAGCTGGACGGGAGCGCCGGGAGTGGTGGAGGACGAGACGTCACGTTGCTCAGGTTTCTCTTCAAAACGAACAAATCTTTCGCCTTTTACTAAACATTTCCGTGCAGAGGAACACACCTGAGTTTGCACTATTTTTGGATGCTCCGTCTGCGGGATGGGGCAAATTTTTGTGTCTCAAGGAAAGGCAAGTATTCCTGGACTGTTATTAACCTGCTTATTACTCAGCTATTAATGCTTGGTTTCCTGTGTTCCTACGTGCTAGCAACTTGCTTAGCGAATGCCAGCTGTTTTACTTGGTCAGCGGTTGAGTAGGGGATAACAGGCAAATAATCAGCAGTTTAACAACAGTCAGCGGCAGCAAAGCATCGTGGGAGAGGTGGGCGGCGCATTGGGCGGAGTTGAACTGGGTCACATGTCCCACAGTTGTGGCTTTAGCAACTTGGGTGGGGGGCGGGGACTGGGAGCGACCAGTGGGCATCGCTTCTCGGCCTTTTGGCTAAGATCAAGGGTAGTATCTGTTCTTATCAGTTTAATATCTGATACGTCCCCTACGCGGGGACATCAATATTAAGCCGTTTTTTTGGAACAGGGAGCCGGAGAAGGAGATTGCTCCAACCGCTTCACGTATCGACCCGGTATTGCAGTGCATTTGGGAACGGTGCTCCTCTCCATGTTTTGTGCTAAAGAAAGAGTCACTTGTGCGATTTGCTCTGTGCACCAGCGAGGGAGAGGTGTGCTGATTCGTCGCGCAGGTGTTGTTTCTTTGTTCGTCGTTCATTCCCTGTGCGTGAGGGGTGTTTTTTTTTTTTTTTTTTTGAAATGTAACGAATTAATTCATTTATGTACTTATGTGTATATTTATTTATTTCTTTCAGGAGGAGAAGGCATTGTATCTCCTCTTATCGGTGAAAGACTGCCGCGCTGAAATGATATGTCGGGCATTGTCACGGATTATTCTTTGGTTTCCTTTTTAGTTTGTTTGCAGTTTTCCCTCTGTCCCAAGCCACCCCTCCCCCCCTCCGGCAGTGGATTACCTCGGCCCTGTGTTTGGAGCTGGACGGGAACGCCGGGAGTGGTGGAGGACGAGACGTCACGTTGCTCGGGTTTCTCTTCAAAACGAACAAATCTTTCGCCTTTCACTAAACATTTCCGTGCAGAGGAACACACCTGAGTTTGCACTATTTTTGGATGCTCCGTCTGCGGGATGGGGCAAATTTTTGTGTCTCAAGGAAAGGCAAGTATTCCTGGACTGTTATTAACCTGCTTATTACTCAGCTATTAATGCTTGGTTTCCTGTGTTCCTACGTGCTAGCAACTTGCTTAGCGAATGCCAGCTGTTTTACTTGGTCAGCGGTTGAGTAGGGGATAACAGGCAAGTAATCAGCAGTTTAACAACAGTCAGCTGCAGCTGCGGCAGCAAAGCATCGTGGGAGAGGTGGGCGGCGCATTGGGCGGAGTTGAACTGGGTCACATGTCCCACAGTTGTGGCTTTAGCAACTTGGGAGGGGGGCGGGGACTGGGAGCGACCAGTGGGCATCGCTTCTCGGCCTTTTGGCTAAGATCAAGTGTAGTATCTGTTCTTATCAGGTTAATAACTGATACGTCCCCTACCCGGGGACATCAATATTAAGCCGATTTTTGGAACAGGGAGCCGGAGAAGGAGATTGCTCCAACCGCTCCACGTATCGACCAGGTATTGCAGTGCATTCGGGAACGGTGCTCCTCTCCATGTTTTGTGCTAAAGAAAGAGTCACTTGTGCGATTTGCTCTGTGCACCAGCGAGGGAGAGGTGTACCGATTCGTCGCGCAGGTGTTGTTTCTTTGTTCGTCGTTCATTCCCTGTGCGTGAGGGATGTTTTTTTTTTTTTTTTTTAAATGTAACAAATTAATTCATTTATGTACTTAAGTGTATATTTATTTATTTCTTTCAGGAGGAGAAGGCATTGTATCTCCTCTTATCGGTGAAAGACTGCCGCGCTGAAATGATATGCCGGGCATTGTCACGGATTATTCTTTGGTTTCCTTTTTAGTTTGTTTGCAGTTTTCCATCTGTCCCAAGCCACCCCTCCCCCCCTCGGGCAGTGGATTACCTCGGCCCTGTGTTTGGAGCTGGACGGGAGCGCCGGGAGTGGTGGAGGACGAGACGTCACGTTGCTCAGGTTTCTCTTCAAAACGAACAAATCTTTCGCCTTTTACTAAACATTTCCGTGCAGAGGAACACACCTGAGTTTGCACTATTTTTGGATGCTCCGTCTGCGGGATGGGGCAAATTTTTGTGTCTCAAGGAAAGGCAAGTATTCCTGGACTGTTATTAACCTGCTTATTACTCAGCTATTAATGCTTGGTTTCCTGTGTTCCTACGTGCTAGCAACTTGCTTAGCGAATGCCAGCTGTTTTACTTGGTCAGCGGTTGAGTAGGGGATAACAGGCAAGTAATCAGCAGTTTAACAACAGTCAGCGGCAGCAAAGCATCGTGGGAGAGGTGGGCGGCGCATTGGGCGGAGTTGAACTGGGTCACATGTCCCACAGTTGTGGCTTTAGCAACTTGGGTGGGGGGCGGGGACTGGGAGCGACCAGTGGGCATCGCTTCTCGGCCTTTTGGCTAAGATCAAGGGTAGTATCTGTTCTTATCAGTTTAATATCTGATACGTCCCCTACGCGGGGACATCAATATTAAGCCGTTTTTTTGGAACAGGGAGCCGGAGAAGGAGATTGCTCCAACCGCTTCACGTATCGACCCAGTATTGCAGTGCATTTGGGAACGGTGCTCCTCTCCATGTTTTGTACTAAAGAAAGAGTCACTTGTGCGATTTGCTCTGTGCACCAGCGAGGGAGAGGTGTGCCGATTCGTCGCGCAGGTGTTGTTTCTTTGTTCGTCGTTCATTCCCTGTGCGTGAGGGATGTTTTTTTTTTTTTTTTTAAATGTAACAAATTAATTCATTTATGTACTTAAGTGTATATTTATTTATTTCTTTCAGGAGGAGAAGGCATTGTATCTCCTCTTATCGGTGAAAGACTGCCGCGCTGAAATGATATGCCGGGCATTGTCACGGATTATTCTTTGGTTTCCTTTTTAGTTTGTTTGCAGTTTTCCATCTGTCCCAAGCCACCCCTCCCCCCCTCGGGCAGTGGATTACCTCGGCCCTGTGTTTGGAGCTGGACGGGAGCGCCGGGAGTGGTGGAGGACGAGACGTCACGTTGCTCAGGTTTCTCTTCAAAACGAACAAATCTTTCGCCTTTTACTAAACATTTCCGTGCAGAGGAACACACCTGAGTTTGCACTATTTTTGGATGCTCCGTCTGCGGGATGGGGCAAATTTTTGTGTCTCAAGGAAAGGCAAGTATTCCTGGACTGTTATTAACCTGCTTATTACTCAGCTATTAATGCTTGGTTTCCTGTGTTCCTACGTGCTAGCAACTTGCTTAGCGAATGCCAGCTGTTTTACTTGGTCAGCGGTTGAGTAGGGGATAACAGGCAAATAATCAGCAGTTTAACAACAGTCAGCGGCAGCAAAGCATCGTGGGAGAGGTGGGCGGCGCATTGGGCGGAGTTGAACTGGGTCACATGTCCCACAGTTGTGGCTTTAGCAACTTGGGTGGGGGGCGGGGACTGGGAGCGACCAGTGGGCATCGCTTCTCGGCCTTTTGGCTAAGATCAAGGGTAGTATCTGTTCTTATCAGTTTAATATCTGATACGTCCCCTACGCGGGGACATCAATATTAAGCCGTTTTTTTGGAACAGGGAGCCGGAGAAGGAGATTGCTCCAACCGCTTCACGTATCGACCCGGTATTGCAGTGCATTTGGGAACGGTGCTCCTTTCCATGTTTTGTGCTAAAGAAAGAGTCACTTGTGCGATTTGCTCTGTGCACCAGCGAGGGAGAGGTGTGCCGATTCGTCGCGCAGGTGTTGTTTCTTTGTTCGTCGTTCATTCCCTGTGCGTGAGGGGTGTTTTTTTTTTTTTTTTTTTTTTAAATGTAACGAATTAATTCATTTATGTACTTATGTGTATATTTATTTATTTCTTTCAGGAGGAGAAGGCATTGTATCTCCTCTTATCGGTGAAAGACTGCCGCGCTGAAATGATATGTCGGGCATTGTCACGGATTATTCTTTGGTTTCCTTTTTAGTTTGTTTGCAGTTTTCCCTCTGTCCCAAGCCACCCCTCCCCCCCTCCGGCAGTGGATTACCTCGGCCCTGTGTTTGGAGCTGGACGGGAACGCCGGGAGTGGTGGAGGACGAGACGTCACGTTGCTCGGGTTTCTCTTCAAAACGAACAAATCTTTCGCCTTTCACTAAACATTTCCGTGCAGAGGAACACACCTGAGTTTGCACTATTTTTGGATGCTCCGTCTGCGGGATGGGGCAAATTTTTGTGTCTCAAGGAAAGGCAAGTATTCCTGGACTGTTATTAACCTGCTTATTACTCAGCTATTAATGCTTGGTTTCCTGTGTTCCTACGTGCTAGCAACTTGCTTAGCGAATGCCAGCTGTTTTACTTGGTCAGCGGTTGAGTAGGGGATAACAGGCAAGTAATCAGCAGTTTAACAACAGTCAGCGGCAGCAAAGCATCGTGGGAGAGGTGGGCGGCGCATTGGGCGGAGTTGAACTGGGTCACATGTCCCACAGTTGTGGCTTTAGCAACTTGGGAAGGGGGCGGGGACTGGGAGCGACCAGTGGGCATCGCTTCTCGGCCTTTTGGCTAAGATCAAGGGTAGTATCTGTTCTTATCAATTTAATATCTGATACGTCCCCTACGCGGGGACATCAATATTAAGCCGTTTTTTTGGAACAGGGAGCCGGAGAAGGAGTTTGCTCCAACCGCTTCACGTATCGACCCGGTATTGCAGTGCATTTGGGAACGGTGCTCCTCTCCATGTTTTGTACTAAAGAAAGAGTCACTTGTGCGATTTGCTCTGTGCACCAGCGAGGGAGAGGTGTGCCGATTCGTCGCGCAGGTGTTGTTTCTTTGTTCGTCGTTCATTCCCTGTGCGTGAGGGGTGTTTTTTTTTTTTTTTTTTTTTTAAATGTAACGAATTACTTCATTTATGTACTTATGTGTATATTTATTTATTTCTTTCAGGAGGAGAAGGCATTGTATCTCCTCTTATCGGTGAAAGACTGCCGCGCTGAAATGATATGTCGGGCATTGTCACGGATTATTCTTTGGTTTCCTTTTTAGTTTGTTTGCAGTTTTCCCTCTGTCCCAAGCCACCCCTCCCCCCCTCGGGCAGTGGATTACCTCGGCCCTGTGTTTGGAGCTGGACGGGAGCGCCGGGAGTGGTGGAGGACGAGACGTCACGTTGCTCAGGTTTCTCTTCAAAACGAACAAATCTGTCGCCTTTTACTAAACATTTCCGTGCAGAGGAACACACCTGAGTTTGCACTATTTTTGGATGCTCCGTCTGCGGGATGGGGCAAATTTTTGTGTCCAAAGGAAAGGCAAGTATTCCTGGACTGTTATTAACCTGCTTATTACTCAGCTATTAATGCTTGGTTTCCTGTGTTCCTACGTGCTAGCAACTTGCTTAGCGAATGCCAGCTGTTTTACTTGGTCAGCAATTGAGTAGGGGATAACAGGCAAGTAATCAGCAGTTTAACAACAGTCAGCTGCAGCTGCGGCAGCAAAGCATCGTGGGAGAGGTGGGCGGCGCATTGGGCGGAGTTGAACTGGGTCACATGTCCCACAGTTGTGGCTTTAGCAACTTGGGAGGGGGGCGGGGACTGGGAGCGACCAGTGGGCATCGCTTCTCGGCCTTTTGGCTAAGATCAAGTGTAGTATCTGTTCTTATCAGGTTAATAACTGATACGTCCCCTACCCGGGGACATCAATATTAAGCCGATTTTTGGAACAGGGAGCCGGAGAAGGAGATTGCTCCAACCGCTCCACGTATCGACCAGGTATTGCAGTGCATTCGGGAACGGTGCTCCTCTCCATGTTTTGTGCTAAAGAAAGAGTCACTTGTGCGATTTGCTCTGTGCACCAGCGAGGGAGAGGTGTACCGATTCGTCGCGCAGGTGTTGTTTCTTTGTTCGTCGTTCATTCCCTGTGCGTGAGGGATGTTTTTTTTTTTTTTTTGTAAATGTAACAAATTAATTCATTTATGTACTTAAGTGTATATTTATTTATTTCTTTCAGGAGGAGAAGGCATTGTATCTCCTCTTATCGGTGAAAGACTGCCGCGCTGAAATGATATGCCGGGCATTGTCACGGATTATTCTTTGGTTTCCTTTTTAGTTTGTTTGCAGTTTTCCATCTGTCCCAAGCCACCCCTCCCCCCCTCGGGCAGTGGATTACCTCGGCCCTGTGTTTGGAGCTGGACGGGAACGCCGGGAGTGGTGGAGGACGAGACGTCACGTTGCTCGGGTTTCTCTTCAAAACGAACAAATCTTTCGCCTTTCACTAAACATTTCCGTGCAGAGGAACACACCTGAGTTTGCACTATTTTTGGATGCTCCGTCTGCGGGATGGGGCAAATTTTTGTGTCTCAAGGAAAGGCAAGTATTCCTGGACTGTTATTAACCTGCTTATTACTCAGCTATTAATGCTTGGTTTCCTGTGTTCCTACGTGCTAGCAACTTGCTTAGCGAATGCCAGCTGTTTTACTTGGTCAGCGGTTGAGTAGGGGATAACAGGCAAATAATCAGCAGTTTAACAACAGTCAGCGGCAGCAAAGCATCGTGGGAGAGGTGGGCGGCGCATTGGGCGGAGTTGAACTGGGTCACATGTCCCACAGTTGTGGCTTTAGCAACTTGGGTGGGGGGCGGGGACTGGGAGCGACCAGTGGGCATCGCTTCTCGGCCTTTTGGCTAAGATCAAGGGTAGTATCTGTTCTTATCAGTTTAATATCTGATACGTCCCCTACGCGGGGACATCAATATTAAGCCGTTTTTTTGGAACAGGGAGCCGGAGAAGGAGATTGCTCCAACCGCTTCACGTATCGACCCGGTATTGCAGTGCATTTGGGAACGGTGCTCCTTTCCATGTTTTGTGCTAAAGAAAGAGTCACTTGTGCGATTTGCTCTGTGCACCAGCGAGGGAGAGGTGTGCCGATTCGTCGCGCAGGTGTTGTTTCTTTGTTCGTCGTTCATTCCCTGTGCGTGAGGGGTGTTTTTTTTTTTTTTTTTTTTTTTAAATGTAACGAATTAATTCATTTATGTACTTATGTGTATATTTATTTATTTCTTTCAGGAGGAGAAGGCATTGTATCTCCTCTTATCGGTGAAAGACTGCCGCGCTGAAATGATATGTCGGGCATTGTCACGGATTATTCTTTGGTTTCCTTTTTAGTTTGTTTGCAGTTTTCCCTCTGTCCCAAGCCACCCCTCCCCCCCTCGGGCAGTGGATTACCTCGGCCCTGTGTTTGGAGCTGGACGGGAACGCCGGGAGTGGTGGAGGACGAGACGTCACGTTGCTCGGGTTTCTCTTCAAAACGAACAAATCTTTCGCCTTTCACTAAACATTTCCGTGCAGAGGAACACACCTGAGTTTGCACTATTTTTGGATGCTCCGTCTGCGGGATGGGGCAAATTTTTGTGTCTCAAGGAAAGGCAAGTATTCCTGGACTGTTATTAACCTGCTAATTACTCAGCTATTAATGCTTGGTTTCCTGTGTTCCTACGTGCTAGCAACTTGCTTAGCGAATGCCAGCTGTTTTACTTGGTCAGCGGTTGAGTAGGGGATAACAGGCAAGTAATCAGCAGTTTAACAACAGTCAGCTGCAGCTGCGGCAGCAAAGCATCGTGGGAGAGGTGGGCGGCGCATTGGGCGGAGTTGAACTGGGTCACATGTCCCACAGTTGTGGCTTTAGCAACTTGGGAGGGGGGCGGGGACTGGGAGCGACCAGTGGGCATCGCTTCTCGGCCTTTTGGCTAAGATCAAGGGTAGTATCTGTTCTTATCAGTTTAATATCTGATACGTCCCCTACGCGGGGACATCAATATTAAGCCGTTTTTTTGGAACAGGGAGCCGGAGAAGGAGATTGCTCCAACCGCTTCACGTATCAACCCGGTATTGCAGTGCATTTGGGAACGGTGCTCCTCTCCATGTTTTGTACAAAAGAAAGAGTCACTTGTGCGATTTGCTCTGTGCACCAGCGAGGGAGAGGTGTGCCGATTCGTCGCGCAGGTGTTGTTTCTTTGTTCGTCGTTCATTCCCTGTGCGTGAGGGGTGTTTTTTTTTTTTTTTTTTTTTTAAATGTAACGAATTAATTCATTTATGTACTTATGTGTATATTTATTTATTTCTTTCAGGAGGAGAAGGCATTGTATCTCCTCTTATCGGTGAAAGACTGCCGCGCTGAAATGATATGTCGGGCATTGTCACGGATTATTCTTTGGTTTCCTTTTTAGTTTGTTTGCAGTTTTCCCTCTGTCCCAAGCCACCCCTCCCCCCCTCGGGCAGTGGATCACCTCGGCCCTGTGTTTGGAGCTGGACGGGAACGCCGGGAGTGGTGGAGGACGAGACGTCACGTTGCTCGGGTTTCTCTTCAAAACGAACAAATCTTTCGCCTTTCACTAAACATTTCCGTGCAGAGGAACACACCTGAGTTTGCACTATTTTTGGATGCTCCGTCTGCGGGATGGGGCAAATTTTTGTGTCCCAAGGAAAGGCAAGTATTCCTGGACTGTTATTAACCTGCATATTACTCAGCTATTAATGCTTGGTTTCCTGTGTTCCTACGTGCTAGCAACTTGCTTAGCGAATGCCAGCTGTTTTACTTGGTCAGCAATTGAGTAGGGGATAACAGGCAAGTAATCAGCAGTTTAACAACAGTCAGCTGCAGCTGCGGCAGCAAAGCATCGTGGGAGAGGTGGGCGGCGCATTGGGCGGAGTTGAACTGGGTCACATGTCCCACAGTTGTGGCTTTAGCAACTTGGGAGGGGGGCGGGGACTGGGAGCGACCAGTGGGCATCGCTTCTCGGCCTTTTGGCTAAGATCAAGTGTAGTATCTGTTCTTATCAGGTTAATAACTGATACGTCCCCTACCCGGGGACATCAATATTAAGCCGATTTTTGGAACAGGGAGCCGGAGAAGGAGATTGCTCCAACCGCTCCACGTATCGACCAGGTATTGCAGTGCTTTCGGGAACGGTGCTCCTCTCCATGTTTTGTGCTAAAGAAAGAGTCACTTGTGCGATTTGCTCTGTGCACCAGCGAGGGAGAGGTGTACCGATTCGTCGCGCAGGTGTTGTTTCTTTGTTCGTCGTTCATTCCCTGTGCGTGAGGGATGTTTTTTTTTTTTTTTTAAATGTAACAAATTAATTCATTTATGTACTTAAGTGTATATTTATTTATTTCTTTCAGGAGGAGAAGGCATTGTATCTCCTCTTATCGGTGAAAGACTGCCGCGCTGAAATGATATGCCGGGCATTGTCACGGATTATTCTTTGGTTTCCTTTTTAGTTTGTTTGCAGTTTTCCATCTGTCCCAAGCCACCCCTCCCCCCCTCGGGCAGTGGATTACCTCGGCCCTGTGTTTGGAGCTGGACGGGAGCGCCGGGAGTGGTGGAGGACGAGACGTCACGTTGCTCAGGTTTCTCTTCAAAACGAACAAATCTTTCGCCTTTTACTAAACATTTCCGTGCAGAGGAACACACCTGAGTTTGCACTATTTTTGGATGCTCCGTCTGCGGGATGGGGCAAATTTTTGTGTCTCAAGGAAAGGCAAGTATTCCTGGACTGTTATTAACCTGCTTATTACTCAGCTATTAATGCTTGGTTTCCTGTGTTCCTACGTGCTAGCAACTTGCTTAGCGAATGCCAGCTGTTTTACTTGGTCAGCGGTTGAGTAGGGGATAACAGGCAAATAATCAGCAGTTTAACAACAGTCAGCGGCAGCAAAGCATCGTGGGAGAGGTGGGCGGCGCATTGGGCGGAGTTGAACTGGGTCACATGTCCCACAGTTGTGGCTTTAGCAACTTGGGTGGGGGGCGGGGACTGGGAGCGACCAGTGGGCATCGCTTCTCGGCCTTTTGGCTAAGATCAAGGGTAGTATCTGTTCTTATCAGTTTAATATCTGATACGTCCCCTAAGCGGGGACATCAATATTAAGCCGTTTTTTTGGAACAGGGAGCCGGAGAAGGAGATTGCTCCAACCGCTTCACGTATCGACCCGGTATTGCAGTGCATTTGGGAACGGTGCTCCTTTCCATGTTTTGTGCTAAAGAAAGAGTCACTTGTGCGATTTGCTCTGTGCACCAGCGAGGGAGAGGTGTGCCGATTCGTCGCGCAGGTGTTGTTTCTTTGTTCGTCGTTCATTCCCTGTGCGTGAGGGGTGTTTTTTTTTTTTTTTTTTTTTGAAATGTAACGAATTAATTCATTTATGTACTTAAGTGTATATTTATTTATTTCTTTCAGGAGGAGAAGGCATTGTATCTCCTCTTATCTGTGAAAGACTGCCGCGCTGAAATGATATGTCGGGCATTGTCACGGATTATTCTTTGGTTTCCTTTTTAGTTTGTTTGCAGTTTTCCCTCTGTCCCAAGCCACCCCTCCCCCCCTCGGGCAGTGGATTACCTCGGCCCTGTGTTTGGAGCTGGACGGGAACGCCGGGAGTGGTGGAGGACGAGACGTCACGTTGCTCCGGTTTCTCTTCAAAACGAACAAATCTTTCGCCTTTCACTAAACATTTCCGTGCAGAGGAACACACCTGAGTTTGCACTATTTTTGGATGCTCCGTCTGCGGGATGGGGCAAATTTTTGTGTCTCAAGGAAAGGCAAGTTTTCCTGGACTGTTATTAACCTGCTTATTACTCAGCTATTAATGCTTGGTTTCCTGTGTTCCTACGTGCTAGCAACTTGCTTAGCGAATGCCAGCTGTTTTACTTGGTCAGCGGTTGAGTAGGGGATAACAGGCAAGTAATCAGCAGTTTAACAACAGTCAGCGGCAGCAAAGCATCGTGGGAGAGGTGGGCGGCGCATTGGGCGGAGTTGAACTGGGTCACATGTCCCACAGTTGTGGCTTTAGCAACTTGGGTGGGGGGCGGGGACTGGGAGCGACCAGTGGGCATCGCTTCTCGGCCTTTTGGCTAAGATCAAGGGTAGTATCTGTTCTTATCAGTTTAATATCTGATACGTCCCCTACGCGGGGACATCAATATTAAGCCGTTTTTTTGGAACAGGGAGCCGGAGAAGGAGATTGCTCCAACCGCTTCACGTATCGACCCGGTATTGCAGTGCATTTGGGAACGGTGCTCCTCTCCATGTTTTGTACTAAAGAAAGAGTCACTTGTGCGATTTGCTCTGTGCACCAGCGAGGGAGAGGTGTGCCGATTCGTTGCGCAGGTGTTGTTTCTTTGTTCGTCGTTCATTCCCTGTGCGTGAGGGGTGTTTTTTTTTTTTTTTTTTTTTTAAAATGTAACGAATTAATTCATTTATGTACTTATGTGTATATTTATTTATTTCTTTCAGGAGGAGAAGGCATTGTATCTCCTCTTATCGGTGAAAGACTGCCGCGCTGAAATGATATGTCGGGCATCATCACGGATTATTCTTTGGTTTCCTTTTCAGTTTGTTTGCAGTTTTCCCTCTGTCCCAAGCCACCCCTCCCCCCCTCGGGCAGTGGATTACCTCGGCCCTGTGTTTGGAGCTGGACGGGAACGCCGGGAGTGGTGGAGGACGAGACGTCACGTTGCTCGGGTTTCTCTTCAAAACGAACAAATCTTTCGCCTTTCACTAAACATTTCCGTGCAGAGGAACACACCTGAGTTTGCACTATTTTTGGATGCTCCGTCTGCGGGATGGGGCAAATTTTTGTGTCCCAAGGAAAGGCAAGTATTCCTGGACTGTTATTAACCTGCTTATTACTCAGCTATTAATGCTTGGTTTCCTGTGTTCCTACGTGCTAGCAACTTGCTTAGCGAATGCCAGCTGTTTTACTTGGTCAGCGGTTGAGTAGGGGATAACAGGCAAGTAATCAGCAGTTTAACAACAGTCAGCTGCAGCTGCGGCAGCAAAGCATCGTGGGAGAGGTGGGCGGCGCATTGGGCGGAGTTGAACTGGGTCACATGTCCCACAGTTGTGGCTTTAGCAACTTGGGAGGGGGGCGGGGACTGGGAGCGACCAGTGGGCATCGCTTCTCGGCCTTTTGGCTAAGATCAAGTGTAGTATCTGTTCTTATCAGGTTAATAACTGATACGTCCCCTACCCGGGGACATCAATATTAAGCCGATTTTTGGAACAGGGAGCCGGAGAAGGAGATTGCTGCAACCGCTCCACGTATCGACCCGGTATTGCAGTGCATTTGGGAACGGTGCTCCTCTCCATGTTTTGTGCTAAAGAAAGAGTCACTTGTGCGATTTGCTCTGTGCACCAGCGAGGGAGAGGTATACCGATTCGTCGCGCAGGTGTTGTTTCTTTGTTCGTCGTTCATTCCCTGTGCGTGAGGGATGTTTTTTTTTTTTTTTTTAAATGTAACAAATTAATTCATTTATGTACTTAAGTGTATATTTATTTATTTCTTTCAGGAGGAGAAGGCATTGTATCTCCTCTTATCGGTGAAAGACTGCCGCGCTGAAATGATATGCCGGGCATTGTCACGGATTATTCTTTGGTTTCCTTTTTAGTTTGTTTGCAGTTTTCCATCTGTCCCAAGCCACCCCTCCCCCCCTCGGGCAGTGGATTACCTCGGCCCTGTGTTTGGAGCTGGACGGGAACGCCGGGAGTGGTGGAGGACGAGACGTCACGTTGCTCGGGTTTCTCTTCAAAACGAACAAATCTTTCGCCTTTCACTAAACATTTCCGTGCAGAGGAACACACCTGAGTTTGCACTATTTTTGGATGCTCCGTCTGCGGGATGGGGCAAATTTTTGTGTCCCAAGGAAAGGCAAGTATTCCTGGACTGTTATTAACCTGCTTATTACTCAGCTATTAATGCTTGGTTTCCTGTGTTCCTACGTGCTAGCAACTTGCTTAGCGAATGCCAGCTGTTTTACTTGGTCAGCGGTTGAGTAGGGGATAACAGGCAAGTAATCAGCAGTTTAACAACAGTCAGCTGCAGCTGCGGCAGCAAAGCATCGTGGGAGAGGTGGGCGGCGCATTGGGCGGAGTTGAACTGGGTCACATGTCCCACAGTTGTGGCTTTAGCAACTTGGGAGGGGGGCGGGGACTGGGAGCGACCAGTGGGCATCGCTTCTCGGCCTTTTGGCTAAGATCAAGTGTAGTATCTGTTCTTATCAGGTTAATAACTGATACGTCCCCTACCCGGGGACATCAATATTAAGCCGTTTTTTGGAACAGGGAGCCGGAGAAGGAGATTGCTCCAACCGCTCCACGTATCGACCAGGTATTGCAGTGCATTCGGGAACGGTGCTCCTCTCCATGTTTTGTGCTAAAGAAAGAGTCACTTGTGCGATTTGCTCTGTGCACCAGCGAGGGAGAGGTGTACCGATTCGTCGCGCAGGTGTTGTTTCTTTGTTCGTCGTTCATTCCCTGTGCGTGAGGGATGTTTTTTTTTTTTTTTTTTAAATGTAACAAATTAATTCATTTATGTACTTAAGTGTATATTTATTTATTTCTTTCAGGAGGAGAAGGCATTGTATCTCCTCTTATCGGTGAAAGACTGCCGCGCTGAAATGATATGCCGGGCATTGTCACGGATTATTCTTTGGTTTCCTTTTTAGTTTGTTTGCAGTTTTCCATCTGTCCCAAGCCACCCCTCCCCCCCTCGGGCAGTGGATTACCTCGGCCCTGTGTTTGGAGCTGGACGGGAGCGCCGGGAGTGGTGGAGGACGAGACGTCACGTTGCTCAGGTTTCTCTTCAAAACGAACAAATCTTTCGCCTTTTACTAAACATTTCCGTGCAGAGATACACACCTGAGTTTGCACTATTTTTGGATGCTCCGTCTGCGGGATGGGGCAAATTTTTGTGTCTCAAGGAAAGGCAAGTATTCCTGGACTGTTATTAACCTGCTTATTACTCAGCTATTAATGCTTGGTTTCCTGTGTTCCTACGTGCTAGCAACTTGCTTAGCGAATGCCAGCTGTTTTACTTGGTCAGCGGTTGAGTAGGGGATAACAGGCAAGTAATCAGCAGTTTAACAACAGTCAGCGGCAGCAAAGCATCGTGGGAGAGGTGGGCGGCGCATTGGGCGGAGTTGAACTGGGTCACATGTCCCACAGTTGTGGCTTTAGCAACTTGGGTGGGGGGCGGGGACTGGGAGCGACCAGTGGGCATCGCTTCTCGGCCTTTTGGCTAAGATCAAGGGTAGTATCTGTTCTTATCAGTTTAATATCTGATACGTCCCCTACGCGGGGACATCAATATTAAGCCGTTTTTTTGGAACAGGGAGCCGGAGAAGGAGATTGCTCCAACCGCTTCACGTATCGACCCGGTATTGCAGTGCATTTGGCAACGGTGCTCCTTTCCATGTTTTGTGCTAAAGAAAGAGTCACTTGTGCGATTTGCTCTGTGCACCAGCGAGGGAGAGGCGTGCCGATTCGTCGCGCAGGTGTTGTTTCTTTGTTCGTCGTTCATTCCCTGTGCGTGAGGGGTGTTTTTTTTTTTTTAAATGTAACGAATTAATTCATTTATGTACTTATGTGTATATTTATTTATTTCTTTCAGGAGGAGAAGGCATTGTATCTCCTCTTATCGGTGAAAGACTGCCGCGCTGAAATGATATGTCGGGCATTGTCACGAATTATTCTTTGGTTTCCTTTTTAGTTTGTTTGCAGTTTTCCATCTGTCCCAAGCCACCCCTCCCCCCCTCGGGCAGTGGATTACCTCGGCCCTGTGTTTGGAGCTGGACGGGAACGCCGGGAGTGGTGGAGGACGAGACGTCACGTTGCTCGGGTTTCTCTTCAAAACGAACAAATCTTTCGCCTTTCACTAAACATTTCCGTGCAGAGGAACACACCTGAGTTTGCACTATTTTTGGATGCTCCGTCTGCGGGATGGGGCAAATTTTTGTGTCCCAAAGAAAGGCAAGTATTCCTGGACTGTTATTAACCTGCTTATTACTCAGCTATTAATGCTTGGTTTCCTGTGTTCCTACGTGCTAGCAACTTGCTTAGCGAATGCCAGCTGTTTTACTTGGTCAGCGGTTGAGTAGGGGATAACAGGCAAGTAATCAGCAGTTTAACAACAGTCAGCTGCAGCTGCGGCAGCAAAGCATCGTGGGAGAGGTGGGCGGCGCATTGGGCGGAGTTGAACTGGGTCACATGTCCCACAGTTGTGGCTTTAGCAACTTGGGAGGGGGGCGGGGACTGGGAGCGACCAGTGGGCATCGCTTCTCGGCCTTTTGGCTAAGATCAAGTGTAGTATCTGTTCTTATCAGGTTAATAACTGATACGTCCCCTACCCGGGGACATCAATATTAAGCCGATTTTTGGAACAGGGAGCCGGAGAAGGAGATTGCTCCAACCGCTCCACGTATCGACCAGGTATTGCAGTGCATTCGGGAACGGTGCTCCTCTCCATGTTTTGTGCTAAAGAAAGAGTCACTTGTGCGATTTGCTCTGTGCACCAGCGAGGGAGAGGTGTACCGATTCGTCGCGCAGGTGTTGTTTCTTTGTTCGTCGTTCATTCCCTGTGCGTGAGGGATGTTTTTTTTTTTTTTTTTTTAAATGTAACAAATTAATTCATTTATGTACTTACGTGTATATTTATTTATTTCTTTCAGGAGGAGAAGGCATTGTATCTCCTCTTATCGGTGAAAGACTGCCGCGCTGAAATGATATGCCGGGCATTGTCACGGATTATTCTTTGGTTTCCTTTTTAGTTTGTTTGCAGTTTTCCATCTGTCCCAAGCCACCCCTCCCCCCCTCGGGCAGTGGATTACCTCGGCCCTGTGTTTGGAGCTGGACGGGAACGCCGGGAGTGGTGGAGGACGAGACGTCACGTTGCTCGGGTTTCTCTTCAAAACGAACAAATCTTTCGCCTTTCACTAAACATTTCCGTGCAGAGGAACACACCTGAGTTTGCACTATTTTTGGATGCTCCGTCTGCGGGATGGGGCAAATTTTTGTGTCCCAAGGAAAGGCAAGTATTCCTGGACTGTTATTAACCTGCTTATTACTCAGCTATTAATGCTTGGTTTCCTGTGTTCCTACGTGCTAGCAACTTGCTTAGCGAATGCCAGCTGTTTTACTTGGTCAGCGGTTGAGTAGGGGATAACAGGCAAGTAATCAGCAGTTTAACAACAGTCAGCTGCAGCTGCGGCAGCAAAGCATCGTGGGAGAGGTGGGCGGCGCATTGGGCGGAGTTGAACTGGGTCACATGTCCCACAGTTGTGGCTTTAGCAACTTGGGAGGGGGGCGGGGACTGGGAGCGACCAGTGGGCATCGCTTCTCGGCCTTTTGGCTAAGATCAAGTGTAGTATCTGTTCTTATCAGGTTAATAACTGATACGTCCCCTACCCGGGGACATCAATATTAAGCCGTTTTTTGGAACAGGGAGCCGGAGAAGGAGATTGCTCCAACCACTCCACGTATCGACCAGGTATTGCAGTGCATTCGGGAACGGTGCTCCTCTCCATGTTTTGTGCTAAAGAAAGAGTCACTTGTGCGATTTGCTCTGTGCACCAGCGAGGGAGAGGTGTACCGATTCGTCGCGCAGGTGTTGTTTCTTTGTTCGTCGTTCATTCCCTGTGCGTGAGGGATGTTTTTTTTTTTTTTTTTTAAATGTAACAAATTAATTCATTTATGTACTTAAGTGTATATTTATTTATTTCTTTCAGGAGGAGAAGGCATTGTATCTCCTCTTATCGGTGAAAGACTGCCGCGCTGAAATGATATGCCGGGCATTGTCACGGATTATTCTTTGGTTTCCTTTTTAGTTTGTTTGCAGTTTTCCATCTGTCCCAAGCCACCCCTCCCCCCCTCGGGCAGTGGATTACCTCGGCCCTGTGTTTGGAGCTGGACGGGAGCGCCGGGAGTGGTGGAGGACGAGACGTCACGTTGCTCAGGTTTCTCTTCAAAACGAACAAATCTTTCGCCTTTTACTAAACATTTCCGTGCAGAGATACACACCTGAGTTTGCACTATTTTTGGATGCTCCGTCTGCGGGATGGGGCAAATTTTTGTGTCTCAAGGAAAGGCAAGTATTCCTGGACTGTTATTAACCTGCTTATTACTCAGCTATTAATGCTTGGTTTCCTGTGTTCCTACGTGCTAGCAACTTGCTTAGCGAATGCCAGCTGTTTTACTTGGTCAGCGGTTGAGTAGGGGATAACAGGCAAGTAATCAGCAGTTTAACAACAGTCAGCGGCAGCAAAGCATCGTGGGAGAGGTGGGCGGCGCATTGGGCGGAGTTGAACTGGGTCACATGTCCCACAGTTGTGGCTTTAGCAACTTGGGTGGGGGGCGGGGACTGGGAGCGACCAGTGGGCATCGCTTCTCGGCCTTTTGGCTAAGATCAAGGGTAGTATCTGTTCTTATCAGTTTAATATCTGATACGTCCCCTACGCGGGGACATCAATATTAAGCCGTTTTTTTGGAACAGGGAGCCGGAGAAGGAGATTGCTCCAACCGCTTCACGTATCGACCCGGTATTGCAGTGCATTTGGGAACGGTGCTCCTTTCCATGTTTTGTGCTAAAGAAAGAGTCACTTGTGCGATTTGCTCTGTGCACCAGCGAGGGAGAGGTGTGCCGATTCGTCGCGCAGGTGTTGTTTCTTTGTTCGTCGTTCATTCCCTGTGCGTGAGGGGTGTTTTTTTTTTTTTTTTTTTTTTTAAATGTAATGAATTAATTCATTTATGTACTTATGTGTATATTTATTTATTTCTTTCAGGAGGAGAAGGCATTGTATCTCCTCTTATCGGTGAAAGACTGCCGCGCTGAAATGATATGTCGGGCATTGTCACGGATTATTCTTTGGTTTCCTTTTTAGTTTGTTTGCAGTTTTCCCTCTGTCCCAAGCCACCCCTCCCCCCCTCGAGCAGTGGATTACCTCGGCCCTGTGTTTGGAGCTGGACGGGAACGCCGGGAGTGGTGGAGGACGAGACGTCACGTTGCTCGGGTTTCTCTTCAAAACGAACAAATCTTTCGCCTTTCACTAAACATTTCCGTGCAGAGGAACACACCTGAGTTTGCACTATTTTTGGATGCTCCGTCTGCGGGATGGGGCAAATTTTTGTGTCCCAAGGAAAGGCAAGTATTCCTGGACTGTTATTAACCTGCTTATTACTCAGCTATTAATGCTTGGTTTCCTGTGTTCCTACGTGCTAGCAACTTGCTTAGCGAATGCCAGCTGTTTTACTTGGTCAGCGGTTGAGTAGGGGATAACAGGCAAGTAATCAGCAGTTTAACAACAGTCAGCTGCAGCTGCGGCAGCAAAGCATCGTGGGAGAGGTGGGCGGCGCATTGGGCGGAGTTGAACTGGGTCACATGTCCCACAGTTGTGGCTTTAGCAACTTGGGAGGGGGGCGGGGACTGGGAGCGACCAGTGGGCATCGCTTCTCGGCCTTTTGGCTAAGATCAAGTGTAGTATCTGTTCTTATCAGGTTAATAACTGATACGTCCCCTACCCCGGGGACATCAATATTAAGCCGATTTTTGGAACAGGGAGCCGGAGAAGGAGATTGCTCCAACCGCTCCACGTATCGACCAGGTATTGCAGTGCATTCGGGAACGGTGCTCCTCTCCATGTTTTGTGCTAAAGAAAGAGTCACTTGTGCGATTTGCTCTGTGCACCAGCGAGGGAGAGGTGTACCGATTCGTCGCGCAGGTGTTGTTTCTTTGTTCGTCGTTCATTCCCTGTGCGTGAGGGATGTTTTTTTTTTTTTTTTTTTAGATGTAACAAATTAATTCATTTATGTACTTACGTGTATATTTATTTATTTCTTTCAGGAGGAGAAGGCATTGTATCTCCTCTTATCGGTGAAAGACTGCCGCGCTGAAATGATATGCCGGGCATTGTCACGGATTATTCTTTGGTTTCCTTTTTAGTTTGTTTGCAGTTTTCCATCTGTCCCAAGCCACCCCTCCCCCCCTCGGGCAGTGGATTACCTCGGCCCTGTGTTTGGAGCTGGACGGGAGCGCCGGGAGTGGTGGAGGACGAGACGTCACGTTGCTCAGGTTTCTCTTCAAAACGAACAAATCTTTCGCCTTTTACTAAACATTTCCGTGCAGAGGAACACACCTGAGTTTGCACTATTTTTGGATGCTCCGTCTGCGGGATGGGGCAAATTTTTGTGTCTCAAGGAAAGGCAAGTATTCCTGGACTGTTATTAACCTGCTTATTACTCAGCTATTAATGCTTGGTTTCCTGTGTTCCTACGTGCTAGCAACTTGCTTAGCGAATGCCAGCTGTTTTACTTGGTCAGCGGTTGAGTAGGGGATAACAGGCAAGTAATCAGCAGTTTAACAACAGTCAGCGGCAGCAAAGCATCGTGGGAGAGGTGGGCGGCGCATTGGGCGGAGTTGAACTGGGTCACATGTCCCACAGTTGTGGCTTTAGCAACTTGGGTGGGGGGCGGGGACTGGGAGCGACCAGTGGGCATCGCTTCTCGGCCTTTTGGCTAAGATCAAGGGTAGTATCTGTTCTTATCAGTTTAATATCTGATACGTCCCCTACGCGGGGACATCAATATTAAGCCGTTTTTTTGGAACAGGGAGCCGGAGAAGGAGATTGCTCCAACCGCTTCACGTATCGACCCGGTATTGCAGTGCATTTGGGAACGGTGCTCCTTTCCATGTTTTGTGCTAAAGAAAGAGTCACTTGTGCGATTTGCTCTGTGCACCAGCGAGGGAGAGGTGTGCCGATTCGTCGCGCAGGTGTTGTTTCTTTGTTCGTCGTTCATTCCCTGTGCGTGAGGGGTGTTTTTTTTTTTTTTAAATGTAACGAATTAATTCATTTATGTACTTATGTGTATATTTATTTATTTCTTTCAGGAGGAGAAGGCATTGTATCTCCTCTTATCGGTGAAAGACTGCCGCGCTGAAATGATATGTCGGGCATTGTCACGGATTATTCTTTGGTTTCCTTTTTAGTTTGTTTGCAGTTTTCCCTCTGTCCCAAGCCACCCCTCCCCCCCTCGGGCAGTGGATTACCTCGGCCCTGTGTTTGGAGCTGGACGGGAACGCCGGGAGTGGTGGAGGACGAGACGTCACGTTGCTCGGGTTTCTCTTCAAAACGAACAAATCTTTCGCCTTTCACTAAACATTTCCGTGCAGAGGAACACACCTGAGTTTGCACTATTTTTGGATGCTCCGTCTGCGGGATGGGGCAAATTTTTGTGTCCCAAGGAAAGGCAAGTATTCCTGGACTGTTATTAACCTGCTTATTACTCAGCTATTAATGCTTGGTTTCCTGTGTTCCTACGTGCTAGCAACTTGCTTAGCGAATGCCAGCTGTTTTACTTGGTCAGCGGTTGAGTAGGGGATAACAGGCAAGTAATCAGCAGTTTAACAACAGTCAGCTGCAGCTGCGGCAGCAAAGCATCGTGGGAGAGGTGGGCGGCGCATTGGGCGGAGTTGAACTGGGTCACATGTCCCACAGTTGTGGCTTCAGCAACTTGGGTGGGGGGCGGGGACTGGGAGCGACCAGTGGGCATCGCCTCTCGGCCTTTTGGCTAAGATCAAGGGTAGTATCTGTTCTTATCAGTTTAATATCTGATACGTCCCCTACGCGGGGACATCAATATTAAGCCGTTTTTTTGGAACAGGGAGCCGGAGAAGGAGATTGCTCCAACCGCTTCACGTATCGACCCGGTATTGCAGTGCATTTGGGAACGGTGCTCCTTTCCATGTTTTGTGCTAAAGAAAGAGTCACTTGTGCGATTTGCTCTGTGCACCAGCGAGGGAGAGGTGTGCCGATTCGTCGCGCAGGTGTTGTTTCTTTGTTCGTCGTTCATTCCCTGTGCGTGAGGGGTGTTTTTTTTTTTTTTAAATGTAACGAATTAATTCATTTATGTACTTATGTGTATATTTATTTATTTCTTTCAGGAGGAGAAGGCATTGTATCTCCTCTTATCGGTGAAAGACTGCCGCGCTGAAATGATATGTCGGGCATTGTCACGGATTATTCTTTGGTTTCCTTTTTAGTTTGTTTGCAGTTTTCCCTCTGTCCCAAGCCACCCCTCCCCCCCTCGGGCAGTGGATTACCTCGGCCCTGTGTTTGGAGCTGGACGGGAACGCCGGGAGTGGTGGAGGACGAGACGTCACGTTGCTCGGGTTTCTCTTCAAAACGAACAAATCTTTCGCCTTTCACTAAACATTTCCGTGCAGAGGAACACACCTGAGTTTGCACTATTTTTGGATGCTCCGTCTGCGGGATGGGGCAAATTTTTGTGTCTCAAGGAAAGGCAAGTATTCCTGGACTGTTATTAACCTGCTTATTACTCAGCTATTAATGCTTGGTTTCCTGTGTTCCTACGTGTTAGCAACTTGCCTAGCGAATGCCAGCTGTTTTACTTGGTCAGCGGTTGAGTAGGGGATAACAGGCAAGTAATCAGCAGTTTAACAACAGTCAGCTGCAGCTGCGGCAGCAAAGCATCGTGGGAGAGGTGGGCGGCGCATTGGGCGGACTTGAACTGGGTCACATGTCCCACAGTTGTGGCTTTAGCAACTTGGGAGGGGGGCGGGGACTGGGAGCGACCAGTGGGCATCGCTTCTCGGCCTTTTGGCTAAGATCAAGTGTAGTATCTGTTCTTATCAGGTTAATAACTGATACGTCCCCTACCCGGGGACATCAATATTAAGCCGATTTTTGGAACAGGGAGCCGGAGAAGGAGATTGCTCCAACCGCTCCACGTATCGACCAGGTATTGCAGTGCATTTGGGAACGGTGCTCCTCTCCATGTTTTGTGCTAAAGAAAGAGTCACTTGTGCGATTTGCTCTGTGCACCAGCGAGGGAGAGGTGTACCGATTCGTCGCGCAGGTGTTGTTTCTTTGTTCGTCGTTCATTCCCTGTGCGTGAGGGATGTTTTTTTTTTTTTTTTTTAAATGTATCAAATTAATTCATTTATGTACTTAAGTGTATATTTATTTATTTCTTTCAGGAGGAGAAGGCATTGTATCTCCTCTTATCGGTGAAAGACTGCCGCGCTGAAATGATATGCCGGGCATTGTCACGGATTATTCTTTGGTTTCCTTTTTAGTTTGTTTGCAGTTTTCCATCTGTCCCAAGCCACCCCTCCCCCCCTCGGGCAGTGGATTACCTCGGCCCTGTGTTTGGAGCTGGACGGGAGCGCCGGGAGTGGTGGAGGACGAGACGTCACGTTGCTCAGGTTTCTCTTCAAAACGAACAAATCTTTCGCCTTTTACTAAACATTTCCGTGCAGAGGAACACACCTGAGTTTGCACTATTTTTGGATGCTCCGTCTGCGGGATGGGGCAAATTTTTGTGTCTCAAGGAAAGGCAAGTATTCCTGGACTGTTATTAACCTGCTTATTACTCAGCTATTAATGCTTGGTTTCCTGTGTTCCTACGTGCTAGCAACTTGCTTAGCGAATGCCAGCTGTTTTACTTGGTCAGCGGTTGAGTAGGGGATAACAGGCAAGTAATCAGCAGTTTAACAACAGTCAGCGGCAGCAAAGCATCGTGGGAGAGGTGGGCGGCGCATTGGGCGGAGTTGAACTGGGTCACATGTCCCACAGTTGTGGCTTTAGCAACTTGGGTGGGGGGCGGGGACTGGGAGCGACCAGTGGGCATCGCTTCTCGGCCTTTTGGCTAAGATCAAGGGTAGTATCTGTTCTTATCAGTTTAATATCTGATACGTCCCCTACGCGGGGACATCAATATTAAGCCGTTTTTTTGGAACAGGGAGCCGGAGAAGGAGATTGCTCCAACCGCTTCACGTATCGACCCGGTATTGCAGTGCATTTGGGAACGGTGCTCCTCTCCATGTTTTGTACTAAAGAAAGAGTCACTTGTGCGATTTGCTCTGTGCACCAGCGAGGGAGAGGTGTGCCGATTCGTCGCGCAGGTGTTGTTTCTTTGTTCGTCGTTCATTCCCTGTGCGTGAGGGGTGTTTTTTTTTTTTTTTTTTTTTAAATGTAACGAATTAATTCATTTATGTACTTATGTGTATATTTATTTATTTCTTTCAGGAGGAGAAGGCATTGTATCTCCTCTTATCGGTGAAAGACTGCCGCGCTGAAATGATATGTCGGGCATTGTCACGGATTATTCTTTGGTTTCCTTTTTAGTTTGTTTGCAGTTTTCCCTCTGTCCCAAGCCACCCCTCCCCCCCTCGGGCAGTGGATTACCTCGGCCCTGTGTTTGGAGCTGGACGGGAACGCCGGGAGTGGTGGAGGACGAGACGTCACGTTGCTCGGGTTTCTCTTCAAAACGAACAAATCTTTCGCCTTTCACTAAACATTTCCGTGCAGAGGAACACACCTGAGTTTGCACTATTTTTGGATGCTCTGTCTGCGGGATGGGGCAAATTTTTGTGTCCCAAGGAAAGGCAAGTATTCCTGGACTGTTATTAACCTGCTTATTACTCAGCTATTAATGCTTGGTTTCCTGTGTTCCTACGTGCTAGCAACTTGCTTAGCGAATGCCAGCTGTTTTACTTGGTCAGCGGTTGAGTAGGGGATAACAGGCAAGTAATCAGCAGTTTAACAACAGTCAGCTGCAGCTGCAGCAGCAAAGCATCGTGGGAGAGGTGGGCGGCCCATTGGGCGGAGTTGAACTGGGTCACATGTCCCACAGTTGTGGCTTTAGCAACTTGGGAGGGGGGCGGGGACTGGGAGCGACCAGTGGGCATCGCTTCTCGGCCTTTTGGCTAAGATCAAGTGTAGTATCTGTTCTTATCAGGTTAATAACTGATACGTCCCCTACCCGGGGACATCAATATTAAGCCGATTTTTGGAACAGGGAGCCGGAGAAGGAGATTGCTCCAACCGCTCCACGTATCGACCAGGTATTGCAGTGCATTCGGGAACGGTGCTCCTCTCCATGTTTTGTGCTAAAGAAAGAGTCACTTGTGCGATTTGCTCTGTGCACCAGCGAGGGAGAGGTGTACCGATTCGTCGCGCAGGTGTTGTTTCTTTGTTCGTCGTTCATTCCCTGTGCGTGAGGGATGTTTTTTTTTTTTTTTTTTTAAATGTAACAAATTAATTCATTTATGTACTTACGTGTATATTTATTTATTTCTTTCAGGAGGAGAAGGCATTGTATCTCCTCTTATCGGTGAAAGACTGCCGCGCTGAAATGATATGCCGGGCATTGTCACGGATTATTCTTTGGTTTCCTTTTTAGTTTGTTTGCAGTTTTCCATCTGTCCCAAGCCACCCCTCCCCCCCTCGGGCAGTGGATTACCTCGGCCCTGTGTTTGGAGCTGGACGGGAGCGCCGGGAGTGGTGGAGGACGAGACGTCACGTTGCTCAGGTTTCTCTTCAAAACGAACAAATCTTTCGCCTTTTACTAAACATTTCCGTGCAGAGGAACACACCTGAGTTTGCACTATTTTTGGATGCTCCGTCTGCGGGATGGGGCAAATTTTTGTGTCTCAAGGAAAGGCAAGTATTCCTGGACTGTTATTAACCTGCTTATTACTCAGCTATTAATGCTTGGTTTCCTGTGTTCCTACGTGCTAGCAACTTGCTTAGCGAATGCCAGCTGTTTTACTTGGTCAGCGGTTGAGTAGGGGATAACAGGCAAGTAATCAGCAGTTTAACAACAGTCAGCGGCAGCAAAGCATCGTGGGAGAGGTGGGCGGCGCATTGGGCGGAGTTGAACTGGGTCACATGTCCCACAGTTGTGGCTTTAGCAACTTGGGTGGGGGGCGGGGACTGGGAGCGACCAGTGGGCATCGCTTCTCGGCCTTTTGGCTAAGATCAAGGGTAGTATCTGTTCTTATCAGTTTAATATCTGATACGTCCCCTACGCGGGGACATCAATATTAAGCCGTTTTTTTGGAACAGGGAGCCGGAGAAGGAGATTGCTCCAACCGCTTCACGTATCGACCCGGTATTGCAGTGCATTTGGGAACGGTGCTCCTTTCCATGTTTTGTGCTAAAGAAAGAGTCACTTGTGCGATTTGCTCTGTGCACCAGCGAGGGAGAGGTGTGCCGATTCGTCGCGCAGGTGTTGTTTCTTTGTTCGTCGTTCATTCCCTGTGCGTGAGGGGTGTTTTTTTTTTTTTTTTTTTTTTTTTAAATGTAACGAATTAATTCATTTATGTACTTATGTGTATATTTATTTATTTCTTTCAGGAGGAGAAGGCATTGTATCTCCTCTTATCGGTGAAAGACTGCCGCGCTGAAATGATATGTCGGGCATTGTCACGGATTATTCTTTGGTTTCCTTTTTAGTTTGTTTGCAGTTTTCCCTCTGTCCCAAGCCACCCCTCCCCCCCTCGGGCAGTGGATTACCTCGGCCCTGTGTTTGGAGCTGGACGGGAACGCCGGGAGTGGTGGAGGACGAGACGTCACGTTGCTCGGGTTTCTCTTCAAAACGAACAAATCTTTCGCCTTTCACTAAACATTTCCGTGCAGAGGAACACACCTGAGTTTGCACTATTTTTGGATGCTCCGTCTGCGGGATGGGGCAAATTTTTGTGTCCCAAGGAAAGGCAAGTATTCCTGGACTGTTATTAACCTGCTTATTACTCAGCTATTAATGCTTGGTTTCCTGTGTTCCTACGTGCTAGCAACTTGCTTAGCGAATGCCAGCTGTTTTACTTGGTCAGCGGTTGAGTAGGGGATAACAGGCAAGTAATCAGCAGTTTAACAACAGTCAGCTGCAGCTGCGGCAGCAAAGCATCATGGGAGAGGTGGGCGGCGCATTGGGCGGAGTTGAACTGGGTCACATGTCCCACAGTTGTGGCTTCAGCAACTTGGGTGGGGGGCGGGGACTGGGAGCGACCAGTGGGCATCGCTTCTCGGCCTTTTGGCTAAGATCAAGGGTAGTATCTGTTCTTATCAGTTTAATATCTGATACGTCCCCTACGCGGGGACATCAATATTAAGCCGTTGTTTTGGAACAGGGAGCCGGAGAAGGAGATTGCTCCAACCGCTTCACGTATCGACCCGGTATTGCAGTGCATTTGGGAACGGTGCTCCTTTCCATGTTTTGTGCTAAAGAAAGAGTCACTTGTGCGATTTGCTCTGTGCACCAGCGAGGGAGAGGTGTGCCGATTCGTCGCGCAGGTGTTGTTTCTTTGTTCGTCGTTCATTCCCTGTGCGTGAGGGGTGTTTTTTTTTTTTTAAATGTAACGAATTAATTCATTTATGTACTTATGTGTATATTTATTTATTTCTTTCAGGAGGAGAAGGCATTGTATCTCCTCTTATCGGTGAAAGACTGCCGCGCTGAAATGATATGTCGGGCATTGTCACGGATTATTCTTTGGTTTCCTTTTTAGTTTGTTTGCAGTTTTCCCTCTGTCCCAAGCCACCCCTCCCCCCCTCGGGCAGTGGATTACCTCGGCCCTGTGTTTGGAGCTGGACGGGAACGCCGGGAGTGGTGGAGGACGAGACGTCACGTTGCTCGGGTTTCTCTTCAAAACGAACAAATCTTTCGCCTTTCACTAAACATTTCCGTGCAGAGGAACACACCTGAGTTTGCACTATTTTTGGATGCTCCGTCTGCGGGATGGGGCAAATTTTTGTGTCTCAAGGAAAGGCAAGTATTCCTGGACTGTTATTAACCTGCTTATTACTCAGCTATTAATGCTTGGTTTCCTGTGTTCCTACGTGTTAGCAACTTGCTTAGCGAATGCCAGCTGTTTTACTTGGTCAGCGGTTGAGTAGGGGATAACAGGCAAGTAATCAGCAGTTTAACAACAGTCAGCGGCAGCTGCGGCAGCAAAGCATCGTGGGAGAGGTGGGCGGCGCATTGGGCGGACTTGAACTGGGTCATATGTCCCACAGTTGTGGCTTTAGCAACTTGGGAGGGGGGCGGGGACTGGGAGCGACCAGTGGGCATCGCTTCTCGGCCTTTTGGCTAAGATCAAGTGTAGTATCTGTTCTTATCAGGTTAATAACTGATACGTCCCCTACCCGGGGACATCAATATTAAGCCGATTTTTGGAACAGGGAGCCGGAGAAGGAGATTGCTCCAACCGCTCCACGTATCGACCAGGTATTGCAGTGCATTTGGGAACGGTGCTCCTCTCCATGTTTTGTGCTAAAGAAAGAGTCACTTGTGCGATTTGCTCTGTGCACCAGCGAGGGAGAGGTGTACCGATTCGTCGCGCAGGTGTTGTTTCTTTGTTCGTCGTTCATTCCCTGTGCGTGAGGGATGTTTTTTTTTTTTTTTTTTAAATGTATCAAATTAATTCATTTATGTACTTAAGTGTATATTTATTTATTTCTTTCAGGAGGAGAAGGCATTGTATCTCCTCTTATCGGTGAAAGACTGCCGCGCTGAAATGATATGCCGGGCATTGTCACGGATTATTCTTTGGTTTCCTTTTTAGTTGTTTGCAGTTTTCCATCTGTCCCAAGCCACCCCTCCCCCCCTCGGGCAGTGGATTACCTCGGCCCTGTGTTTGGAGCTGGACGGGAGCGCCGGGAGTGGTGGAGGACGAGACGTCACGTTGCTCAGGTTTCTCTTCAAACACGAACAAATCTTTCGCCTTTTACTAAACATTTCCGTGCAGAGGAACACACCTGAGTTTGCACTATTTTTGGATGCTCCGTCTGCGGGATGGGGCAAATTTTTGTGTCTCAAGGAAAGGCAAGTATTCCTGGACTGTTATTAACCTGCTTATTACTCAGCTATTAATGCTTGGGTTCCTGTGTTCCTACGTGCTAGCACTTGCTTAGCGAATGCCAGTTGTTTTACTTGGTCAGCGGTTGAGTAGGGGATAACAGGCAAGTAATCAGCAGTTTAACAACAGTCAGCGGCAGCAAAGCATCGTGGGAGAGGTGGGCGGCGCATTGGGCGGAGTTGAACTGGGTCACATGTCCCACAGTTGTGGCTTTAGCAACTTGGGTGGGGGGCGGGGACTGGGAGCGACCAGTGGGCATCGCTTCTCGGCCTTTTGGCTTAGATCAAGGGTAGTATCTGTTCTTATCAGTTTAATATCTGATACGTCCCCTACGCGGGGACATCAATATTAAGCCGTTTTTTTGGAACAGGGAGCCGGAGAAGGAGATTGCTCCAACCGCTTCACGTATCGACCCGGTATTGCAGTGCATTTGGGAACGGTGCTCCTCTCCATGTTTTGTACTAAAGAAAGAGTCACTTGTGCGATTTGCTCTGTGCACCAGCGAGGGAGAGGTGTGCCGATTCGTCGCGCAGGTGTTGTTTCTTTGTTCGTCGTTCATTCCCTGTGCGTGAGGGGTGTTTTTTTTTTTTTTTTTTTTTTAAATGTAACGAATTAATTAATTTATGTACTTATGTGTATATTTATTTATTTCTTTCAGGAGGAGAAGGCATTGTATCTCCTCTTATCGGTGAAAGACTGCCGCGCTGAAATGATATGTCGGGCATTGTCACGGATTATTCTTTGGTTTCCTTTTTAGTTTGTTTGCAGTTTTCCCTCTGTCCCAAGCCACCCCTCCCCCCCTCGGGCAGTGGATTACCTCGGCCCTGTGTTTGGAGCTGGACGGGAACGCCGGGAGTGGTGGAGGACGAGACGTCACGTTGCTCGGGTTTCTCTTCAAAACGAACAAATCTTTCGCCTTTCACTAAACATTTCCGTGCAGAGGAACACACCTGAGTTTGCACTATTTTTGGATGCTCCGTCTGCGGGATGGGGCAAATTTTTGTGTCCCAAGGAAAGGCAAGTATTCCTGGACTGTTATTAACCTGCTTATTACTCAGCTATTAATGCTTGGTTTCCTGTGTTCCTACGTGCTAGCAACTTGCTTAGCGAATGCCAGCTGTTTTACTTGGTCAGCGGTTGAGTAGGGGATAACAGGCAAGTAATCAGCAGTTTAACAACAGTCAGCTGCAGCTGCAGCAGCAAAGCATCGTGGGAGAGGTGGGCGGCCCATTGGGCGGAGTTGAACTGGGTCACATGTCCCACAGTTGTGGCTTTAGCAACTTGGGAGGGGGGCGGGGACTGGGAGCGACCAGTGGGCATCGCTTCTCGGCCTTTTGGCTAAGATCAAGTGTAGTATCTGTTCTTATCAGGTTAATAACTGATACGTCCCCTACCCGGGGACATCAATATTAAGCCGATTTTTGGAACAGGGAGCCGGAGAAGGAGATTGCTCCAACCGCTCCACGTATCGACCAGGTATTGCAGTGCATTTGGGAACGGTGCTCCTCTCCATGTTTTGTGCTAAAGAAAGAGTCACTTGTGCGATTTGCTCTGTGCACCAGCGAGGGAGAGGTGTACCGATTCGTCGCGCAGGTGTTGTTTCTTTGTTCGTCGTTCATTCCCTGTGCGTGAGGGATGTTTTTTTTTTTTTTTTTAAATGTAACAAATTAATTCATTTATGTACTTAAGTGTATATTTATTTATTTCTTTCAGGAGGAGAAGGCATTGTATCTCCTCTTATCGGTGAAAGACTGCCGCGCTGAAATGATATGCCGGGCATTGTCACGGATTATTCTTTGGTTTCCTTTTTAGTTTGTTTGCAGTTTTCTATCTGTCCCAAGCCACCCCTCCCCCCCTCGGGCAGTGGATTACCTCGGCCCTGTGTTTGGAGCTGGACGGGAGCGCCGGGAGTGGTGGAGGACGAGACGTCACGTTGCTCAGGTTTCTCTTCAAAACGAACAAATCTTTCGCCTTTTACTAAACATTTCCGTGCAGAGGAACACACCTGAGTTTGCACTATTTTTGGATGCTCCGTCTGCGGGATGGGGCAAATTTTTGTGTCTCAAGGAAAGGCAAGTATTCCTGGACTGTTATTAACCTGCTTATTACTCAGCTATTAATGCTTGGTTTCCTGTGTTCCTACGTGCTAGCAACTTGCTTAGCGAATGCCAGCTGTTTTACTTGGTCAGCGGTTGAGTAGGGGATAGCAGGCAAGTAATCAGCAGTTTAACAACAGTCAGCGGCAGCAAAGCATCGTGGGAGAGGTGGGCGGCGCATTGGGCGGAGTTGAACTGGGTCACATGTCCCACAGTTGTGGCTTTAGCAACTTGGGTGGGGGGCGGGGACTGGGAGCGACCAGTGGGCATCGCTTCTCGGCCTTTTGGCTAAGATCAAGGGTAGTATCTGTTCTTATCAGTTTAATATCTGATACGTCCCCTACGCGGGGACATCAATATTAAGCCGTTTTTTTGGAACAGGGAGCCGGAGAAGGAGATTGCTCCAACCGCTTCACGTATCGACCCGGTATTGCAGTGCATTTGGGAACGGTGCTCCTTTCCATGTTTTGTGCTAAAGAAAGAGTCACTTGTGCGATTTGCTCTGTGCACCAGCGAGGGAGAGGTGTGCCGATTCGTCGCGCAGGTGTTGTTTCTTTGTTCGTCGTTCATTCCCTGTGCGTGAGGGGTGTTTTTTTTTTTTTTTTTTTTTTAAATGTAACGAATTAATTCATTTATGTACTTATGTGTATATTTATTTATTTCTTTCAGGAGGAGAAGGCATTGTATCTCCTCTTATCGGTGAAAGACTGCCGCGCTGAAATGATATGTCGGGCATTGTCACGGATTATTCTTTGGTTTCCTTTTTAGTTTGTTTGCAGTTTTCCCTCTGTCCCAAGCCACCCCTCCCCCCCTCGGGCAGTGGATTACCTCGGCCCTGTGTTTGGAGCTGGACGGGAACGCCGGGAGTGGTGGAGGACGAGACGTCACGTTGCTCGGGTTTCTCTTCAAAACGAACAAATCTTTCGCCTTTCACTAAACATTTCCGTGCAGAGGAACACACCTGAGTTTGCACTATTTTTGGATGCTCCGTCTGCGGGATGGGGCAAATTTTTGTGTCCCAAGGAAAGGCAAGTATTCCTGGACTGTTATTAACCTGCTTATTACTCAGCTATTAATGCTTGGTTTCCTGTGTTCCTACGTGCTAGCAACTTGCTTAGCGAATGCCAGCTGTTTTACTTGGTCAGCGGTTGAGTAGGGGATAACAGGCAAGTAATCAGCAGTTTAACAACAGTCAGCTGCAGCTGCGGCAGCAAAGCATCGTGGGAGAGGTGGGCGGCGCATTGGGCGGAGTTGAACTGGGTCACATGTCCCACAGTTGTGGCTTTAGCAACTTGGGAGGGGGGCGGGGACTGGGAGCGACCAGTGGGCATCGCTTCTCGGCCTTTTGGCTAAGATCAAGTGTAGTATCTGTTCTTATCAGGTTAATATCTGATACGTCCCCTACCCGGGGACATCAATATTAAGCCGATTTTTGGAACAGGGAGCCGGAGAAGGAGATTGCTCCAACCGCTTCACGTATCGACCCGGTATTGCAGTGCATTCGGGAACGGTGCTCCTCTCCATGTTTTGTGCTAAAGAAAGAGTCACTTGTGCGATTTGCTCTGTGCACCAGCGAGGGAGAGGTGTACCGATTCGTCGCCCAGGTGTTGTTTCTTTGTTCGTCGTTCATTCCCTGTGCGTGAGGGATGTTTTTTTTTTTTTTTTTTTAAATGTAACAAATTAATTCATTTATGTACTTAAGTGTATATTTATTTATTTCTTTCAGGAGGAGAAGGCATTGTATCTCCTCTTATCGGTGAAAGACTGCCGCGCTGAAATGATATGCCGGGCATTGTCACGGATTATTCTTTGGTTTCCTTTTTAGTTTGTTTGCAGTTTTCCATCTGTCCCAAGCCACCCCTCCCCCCCTCGGGCAGTTGATTACCTCGGCCCTGTGTTTGGAGCTGGACGGGAGCGCCGGGAGTGGTGGAGGACGAGACGTCACGTTGCTCGGGTTTCTCTTCAAAACGAACAAATCTTTCGCCTTTCACTAAACATTTCCGTGCAGAGGAACACACCTGAGTTTGCACTATTTTTGGATGCTCCGTCTGCGGGATGGGGCAAATTTTTGTGTCCCAAGGAAAGGCAAGTATTCCTGGACTGTTATTAACCTGCTTATTACTCAGCTATTAATGCTTGGTTTCCTGTGTTCCTACGTGCTAGCAACTTGCTTAGCGAATGCCAGCTGTTTTACTTGGTCAGCGGTTGAGTAGGGGATAACAGGCAAGTAATCAGCAGTTTAACAACAGTCAGCTGCAGCTGCGGCAGCAAAGCATCGTGGGAGAGGTGGGCGGCGCATTGGGCGGAGTTGAACTGGGTCACATGTCCCACAGGTGGGGCTTGAGCAAATTGGGAGGGGTGCGGGGAGTGGGAGCGACCAGTGGGCATCGCTTCTCGGCCTTTTGGCTAAGATCAAGTGTAGTATCTGTTCTTATCAGGTTAATATCTGATACGTCCCCTACCCGGGGACATCAATATTAAGCCGATTTTTGGAACAGGGAGCCGGAGAAGGAGATTGCTCCAACCGCTTCACGTATCGACCCGGTATTGCAGTGCATTCGGGAACGGTGCTCCTCTCCATGTTTTGTGCTAAAGAAAGAGTCACTTGTGCGATTTGCTCTGTGCACCAGCGAGGGAGAGGTGTACCGATTCGTCGCCCAGGTGTTGTTTCTTTGTTCGTCGTTCATTCCCTGTGCGTGAGGGATGTTTTTTTTTTTTTTTTTTTAAATGTAACAAATTAATTCATTTATGTACTTAAGTGTATATTTATTTATTTCTTTCAGGAGGAGAAGGCATTGTATCTCCTCTTATCGGTGAAAGACTGCCGCGCTGAAATGATATGCCGGGCATTGTCACGGATTATTCTTTGGTTTCCTTTTTAGTTTGTTTGCAGTTTTCCATCTGTCCCAAGCCACCCCTCCCCCCCTCGGGCAGTGGATTACCTCGGCCCTGTGTTTGGAGCTGGACGGGAGCGCCGGGAGTGGTGGAGGACGAGACGTCACGTTGCTCAGGTTTCTCTTCAAAACGAACAAATCTTTCGCCTTTTACTAAACATTTCCGTGCAGAGGAACACACCTGAGTTTGCACTATTTTTGGATGCTCCGTCTGCGGGATGGGGCAAATTTTTGTGTCTCAAGGAAAGGCAAGTATTCCTGGACTGTTATTAACCTGCTTATTACTCAGCTATTAATGCTTGGTTTCCTGTGTTCCTACGTGCTAGCAACTTGCTTAGCGAATGCCAGCTGTTTTACTTGGTCAGCGGTTGAGTAGGGGATAACAGGCAAGTAATCAGCAGTTTAACAACAGTCAGCGGCAGCAAAGCATCGTGGGAGAGGTGGGCGGCGCATTAGGCGGAGTTGAACTGGGTCACATGTCCCACAGTTGTGGCTTTAGCAACTTGGGTGGGGGGCGGGGACTGGGAGCGACCAGTGGGCATCGCTTCTCGGCCTTTTGGCTAAGATCAAGGGTAGTATCTGTTCTTATCAGTTTAATATCTGATACGTCCCCTACGCGGGGACATCAATATTAAGCCGATTTTTGGAACAGGGAGCCGGAGAAGGAGATTGCTCCAACCGCTTCACGTATCGACCCGGTATTGCAGTGCATTTGGGAACGGTGCTCCTCTCCATGTTTTGTACTAAAGAAAGAGTCACTTGTGCGATTTGCTCTGTGCACCAGCGAGGGAGAGGTGTGCCGATTCGTCGCGCAGGTGTTGTTTCTTTGTTCGTCGTTCATTCCCTGTGCGTGTGGGGTGTTTTTTTTTTTTTTTTTTTTTTTAAATGTAACGAATTAATTCATTTATGTACTTATGTGTATATTTATTTATTTCTTTCAGGAGGAGAAGGCATTGTATCTCCTCTTATCGGTGAAAGACTGCCGCGCTGAAATGATATGTCGGGCATTGTCACGGATTATTCTTTGGTTTCCTTTTTAGTTTGTTTGCAGTTTTCCCTCTGTCCCAAGCCACCCCTCCCCCCCTCGGGCAGTGGATTACCTCGGTCCTGTGTTTGGAGCTGGACGGGAACGCCGGGAGTGCTGGAGGACGAGACGTCACGTTGCTCGGGTTTCTCTTCAAAACGAACAAATCTTTCGCCTTTCACTAAACATTTCCGTGCAGAGGAACACACCTGAGTTTGCACTATTTTTGGATGCTCCGTCTGCGGGATGGGGCAAATTTTTGTGTCCCAAGGAAAGGCAAGTATTCCTGGACTGTTATTAACCTGCTTATTACTCAGCTATTAATGCTTGGTTTCCTGTGTTCCTACGTGCTAGCAACTTGCTTAGCGAATGCCAGCTGTTTTACTTGGTCAGCGGTTGAGTAGGGGATAACAGGCAAGTAATCAGCAGTTTAACAACAGTCAGCTGCAGCTGCGGCAGCAAAGCATCGTGGGAGAGGTGGGCGGCGCATTGGGCGGAGTTGAACTGGGTCACATGTCCCACAGTTGTGGCTTTAGCAACTTGGGAGGGGGGCGGGGACTGGGAGCGACCAGTGGGCATCGCTTCTCGGCCTTTTGGCTAAGATCAAGGGTAGTATCTGTTCTTATCAGGTTAATAACTGATACGTCCCCTCCCCGGGGACATCAATATTAAGCCGATTTTTGGAACAGGGAGCCGGAGAAGGAGATTGCTCCAACCGCTCCACGTATCGACCCGGTATTGCAGTGCATTCGGGAACGGTGCTCCTCTCCATGTTTTGTGCTAAAGAAAGAGTCACTTGTGCGATTTGCTCTGTGCACCAGCGAGGGAGAGGTGTGCCGATTCATCGCGCAGGTGTTGTTTCTTTGTTCGTCGTTCATTCCCTGTGCGTGAGGGATGTTTTTTTTTTTTTTTTTTAAATGTAACAAATTAATTCATTTATGTACTTAAGTGTATATTTATTTATTTCTTTCAGGAGGAGAAGGCATTGTATCTCCTCTTATCGGTGAAAGACTGCCGCGCTGAAATGATATGCCGGGCATTGTCACGGATTATTCTTTGGTTTCCTTTTTAGTTTGTTTGCAGTTTTCCCTCTGTCCCAAGCCACCCCTCCCCCCCTCGGGCAGTGGATTACCTCGGCCCTGTGTTTGGAGCTGGACGGGAGCGCCGGGAGTGGTGGAGGACGAGACGTCACGTTGCTCAGGTTTCTCTTCAAAACGAACAAATCTTTCGCCTTTTACTAAACATTTCCGTGCAGAGGAACACACCTGAGTTTGCACTATTTTTGGATGCTCCGTCTGCGGGATGGGGCAAATTTTTGTGTCTCAAGGAAAGGCAAGTATTCCTGGACTGTTATTAACCTGCTTATTACTCAGCTATTAATGCTTGGTTTCCTGTGTTCCTACGTGCTAGCAACTTGCTTAGCGAATGCCAGCTGTTTTACTTGGTCAGCGGTTGAGTAGGGGATAACAGGCAAGTAATCAGCAGTTTAACAACAGTCAGCGGCAGCAAAGCATCGTGGGAGAGGTGGGCGGCGCATTGGGCGGAGTTGAACTGGGTCACATGTCCCACAGTTGTGGCTTTAGCAACTTGGGTGGGGGGCGGGGACTGGGAGCGACCAGTGGGCATCGCTTCTCGGCCTTTTGGCTAAGATCAAGGGTAGTATCTGTTCTTATCAGTTTAATATCTGATACGTCCCCCACGCGGGGACATCAATATTAAGCCGTTTTTTTGGAACAGGGAGCCGGAGAAGGAGATTGCTCCAACCGCTTCACGTATCGACCCGGTATTGCAGTGCATTTGGGAACGGTGCTCCTCTCCATGTTTTGTACTAAAGAAAGAGTCACTTGTGCGATTTGCTCTGTGCACCAGCGAGGGAGAGGTGTGCCGATTCGTCGCGCAGGTGTTGTTTCTTTGTTCGTCGTTCATTCCCTGTGCGTGAGGGGTGTTTTTTTTTTTTTTTTTTTTTTAAATGTAACGAATTAATTCATTTATGTACTTATGTGTATATTTATTTATTTCTTTCAGGAGGAGAAGGCATTGTATCTCCTCTTATCGGTGAAAGACTGCCGCGCTGAAATGATATGTCGGGCATTGTCACGGATTATTCTTTGGTTTCCTTTTTAGTTTGTTTGCAGTTTTCCCTCTGTCCCAAGCCACCCCTCCCCCCCTCGGGCAGTGGATTACCTCGGCCCTGTGTTTGGAGCTGGACGGGAACGCCGGGAGTGGTGGAGGACGAGACGTCACGTTGCTCGGGTTTCTCTTCAAAACGAACAAATCTTTCGCCTTTCACTAAACATTTCCGTGCAGAGGAACACACCTGAGTTTGCACTATTTTTGGATGCTCCGTCTGCGGGATGGGGCAAATTTTTGTGTCCCAAGGAAAGGCAAGTATTCCTGGACTGTTATTAACCTGCTTATTACTCAGCTATTAATGCTTGGTTTCCTGTGTTCCTACGTGCTAGCAACTTGCTTAGCGAATGCCAGCTGTTTTACTTGGTCAGCGGTTGAGTAGGGGATAACAGGCAAGTAATCAGCAGTTTAACAACAGTCAGCTGCAGCTGCGGCAGCAAAGCATCGTGGGAGAGGTGGGCGGCGCATTGGGCGGAGTTGAACTGGGTCACATGTCCCACAGTTGTGGCTTTAGCAACTTGGGAGGGGGGCGGGGACTGGGAGCGACCAGTGGGCATCGCTTCTCGGCCTTTTGGCTAAGATCAAGTGTAGTATCTGTTCTTATCAGGTTAATAACTGATACGTCCCCTACCCGGGGACATCAATATTAAGCCGATTTTTGGAACAGGGAGCCGGAGAAGGAGATTGCTACAACCGCTCCACGTATCGACCAGGTATTGCAGTGCATTCGGGAACGGTGCTCCTCTCCATGTTTTGTGCTAAAGAAAGAGTCACTTGTGCGATTTGCTCTGTGCACCAGCGAGGGAGAGGTGTACCGATTCGTCGCGCAGGTGTTGTTTCTTTGTTCGTCGTTCATTCCCTGTGCGTGAGGGATGTTTTTTTTTTTTTTTTTTAAATGTAACAAATTAATTCATTTATGTACTTAAGTGTATATTTATTTATTTCTTTCAGGAGGAGAAGGCATTGTATCTCCTCTTATCGGTGAAAGACTGCCGCGCTGAAATGATATGCCGGGCATTGTCACGGATTATTCTTTGGTTTCCTTTTTAGTTTGTTTGCAGTTTTCCATCTGTCCCAAGCCACCCCTCCCCCCCTCGGGCAGTGGATTACCTCGGCCCTGTGTTTGGAGCTGGACGGGAGCGCCGGGAGTGGTGGAGGACGAGACGTCACGTTGCTCAGGTTTCTCTTCAAAACGAACAAATCTTTCGCCTTTTACTAAACATTTCCGTGCAGAGGAACACACCTGAGTTTGCACTATTTTTGGATGCTCCGTCTGCGGGATGGGGCAAATTTTTGTGTCTCAAGGAAAGGCAAGTATTCCTGGACTGTTATTAACCTGCTTATTACTCAGCTATTAATGCTTGGTTTCCTGTGTTCCTACGTGCTAGCAACTTGCTTAGCGAATGCCAGCTGTTTTACTTGGTCAGCGGTTGAGTAGGGGATAACAGGCAAGTAATCAGCAGTTTAACAACAGTCAGCGGCAGCAAAGCATCGTGGGAGAGGTGGGCGGCGCATTGGGCGGAGTTGAACTGGGTCACATGTCCCACAGTTGTGGCTTTAGCAACTTGGGTGGGGGGCGGGGACTGGGAGCGACCAGTGGGCATCGCTTCTCGGCCTTTTGGCTAAGATCAAGGGTAGTATCTGTTCTTATCAGTTTAATATCTGATACGTCCCCTACGCGGGGACATCAATATTAAGCCGTTTTTTTGGAACAGGGAGCCGGAGAAGGAGATTGCTCCAACCGCTTCACGTATCGACCCGGTATTGCAGTGCATTTGGGAACGGTGCTCCTTTCCATGTTTTGTGCTAAAGAAAGAGTCACTTGTGCGATTTGCTCTGTGCACCAGCGAGGGAGAGGTGTGCCGATTCGTCGCGCAGGTGTTGTTTCTTTGTTCGTCGTTCATTCCCTGTGCGTGAGGGGTGTTTTTTTTTTTTTTTTTTTTTTTTAAATGTAACGAATTAATTCATTTATGTACTTATGTGTATATTTATTTATTTCTTTCAGGAGGAGAAGGCATTGTATCTCCTCTTATCGGTGAAAGACTGCCGCGCTGAAATGATATGTCGGGCATTGTCACGGATTATTCTTTGGTTTCCTTTTTAGTTTGTTTGCAGTTTTCCCTCTGTCCCAAGCCACCCCTCCCCCCCTCGGGCAGTGGATTACCTCGGCCCTGTGTTTGGAGCTGGACGGGAACGCCGGGAGTGGTGGAGGACGAGACGTCACGTTGCTCGGGTTTCTCTTCAAAACGAACAAATCTTTCGCCTTTCACTAAACATTTCCGTGCAGAGGAACACACCTGAGTTTGCACTATTTTTGGATGCTCCGTCTGCGGGATGGGGCAAATTTTTGTGTCTCAAGGAAAGGCAAGTATTCCTGGACTGTTATTAACCTGCTTATTACTCAGCTATTAATGCTTGGTTTCCTGTGTTCCTACGTGTTAGCAACTTGCTTAGCGAATGCCAGCTGTTTTACTTGGTCAGCGGTTGAGTAGGGGATAACAGGCAAGTAATCAGCAGTTTAACAACAGTCAGCTGCAGCTGCGGCAGCAAAGCATCGTGGGAGAGGTGGGCGGCGCATTGGGCGGACTTGAACTGGGTCATATGTCCCACAGTTGTGGCTTTAGCAACTTGGGAGGGGGGCGGGGACTGGGAGCGACCAGTGAGCATCGCTTCTCGGCCTTTTGGCTAAGATCAAGTGTAGTATCTGTTCTTATCAGGTTAATAACTGATACGTCCCCTACCCGGGGACATCAATATTAAGCCGATTTTTGGAACAGGGAGCCGGAGAAGGAGATTGCTCCAACCGCTCCACGTATCGACCAGGTATTGCAGTGCATTTGGGAACGGTGCTCCTCTCCATGTTTTGTGCTAAAGAAAGAGTCACTTGTGCGATTTGCTCTGTGCACCAGCGAGGGAGAGGTGTACCGATTCGTCGCGCAGGTGTTGTTTCTTTGTTCGTCGTTCATTCCCTGTGCGTGAGGGATGTTTTTTTTTTTTTTTTTTTAAATGTATCAAATTAATTCATTTATGTACTTAAGTGTATATTTATTTATTTCTTTCAGGAGGAGAAGGCATTGTATCTCCTCTTATCGGTGAAAGACTGCCGCGCTGAAATGATATGCCGGGCATTGTCACGGATTATTCTTTGGTTTCCTTTTTAGTTTGTTTGCAGTTTTCCATCTGTCCCAAGCCACCCCTCCCCCCCTCGGGCAGTGGATTACCTCGGCCCTGTGTTTGGAGCTGGACGGGAGCGCCGGGAGTGGTGGAGGACGAGACGTCACGTTGCTCAGGTTTCTCTTCAAAACGAACAAATCTTTCGCCTTTTACTAAACATTTCCGTGCAGAGGAACACACCTGAGTTTGCACTATTTTTGGATGCTCCGTCTGCGGGATGGGGCAAATTTTTGTGTCTCAAGGAAAGGCAAGTATTCCTGGACTGTTATTAACCTGCTTATTACTCAGCTATTAATGCTTGGTTTCCTGTGTTCCTACGTGCTAGCAACTTGCTTAGCGAATGCCAGCTGTTTTACTTGGTCAGCGGTTGAGTAGGGGATAACAGGCAAGTAATCAGCAGTTTAACAACAGTCAGCGGCAGCAAAGCATCGTGGGAGAGGTGGGCGGCGCATTGGGCGGAGTTGAACTGGGTCACATGTCCCACAGTTGTGGCTTTAGCAACTTGGGTGGGGGGCGGGGACTGGGAGCGACCAGTGGGCATCGCTTCTCGGCCTTTTGGCTTAGATCAAGGGTAGTATCTGTTCTTATCAGTTTAATATCTGATACGTCCCCTACGCGGGGACATCAATATTAAGCCGTTTTTTTGGAACAGGGAGCCGGAGAAGGAGATTGCTCCAACCGCTTCACGTATCGACCCGGTATTGCAGTGCATTTGGGAACGGTGCTCCTCTCCATGTTTTGTACTAAAGAAAGAGTCACTTGTGCGATTTGCTCTGTGCACCAGCGAGGGAGAGGTGTGCCGATTCGTCGCGCAGGTGTTGTTTCTTTGTTCGTCGTTCATTCCCTGTGCGTGAGGGGTGTTTTTTTTTTTTTTTTTTTTTTAAATGTAACGAATTAATTAATTTATGTACTTATGTGTATATTTATTTATTTCTTTCAGGAGGAGAAGGCATTGTATCTCCTCTTATCGGTGAAAGACTGCCGCGCTGAAATGATATGTCGGGCATTGTCACGGATTATTCTTTGGTTTCCTTTTTAGTTTGTTTGCAGTTTTCCCTCTGTCCCAAGCCACCCCTCCCCCCCTCGGGCAGTGGATTACCTCGGCCCTGTGTTTGGAGCTGGACGGGAACGCCGGGAGTGGTGGAGGACGAGACGTCACGTTGCTCGGGTTTCTCTTCAAAACGAACAAATCTTTCGCCTTTCACTAAACATTTCCGTGCAGAGGAACACACCTGAGTTTGCACTATTTTTGGATGCTCCGTCTGCGGGATGGGGCAAATTTTTGTGTCCCAAGGAAAGGCAAGTATTCCTGGACTGTTATTAACCTGCTTATTACTCAGCTATTAATGCTTGGTTTCCTGTGTTCCTACGTGCTAGCAACTTGCTTAGCGAATGCCAGCTGTTTTACTTGGTCAGCGGTTGAGTAGGGGATAACAGGCAAGTAATCAGCAGTTTAACAACAGTCAGCTGCAGCTGCAGCAGCAAAGCATCGTGGGAGAGGTGGGCGGCCCATGGGGGGGAGTTGACGTGGGTCCCATGCCCCACAGTTGTGGCTTTAGCAGGTTGGGAGGGGGGCGGGGACTGGGAGCGACCAGTGGGCATCGCTTCTCGGCCTTTTGGCTAAGATCAAGGGTAGTATCTGTTCTTATCAGTTTAATATCTGATACGTCCCCTACGCGGGGACATCAATATTAAGCCGTTTTTTTGGAACAGGGAGCCGGAGAAGGAGATTGCTCCAACCGCTTCACGTATCGACCCGGTATTGCAGTGCATTTGGGAACGGTGCTCCTTTCCATGTTTTGTGCTAAAGAAAGAGTCACTTGTGCGATTTGCTCTGTGCACCAGCGAGGGAGAGGTGTGCCGATTCGTCGCGCAGGTGTTGTTTCTTTGTTCGTCGTTCATTCCCTGTGCGTGAGGGGTGTTTTTTTTTTTTTTTTTTTTTTAAATGTAACGAATTAATTCATTTATGTACTTATGTGTATATTTATTTATTTCTTTCAGGAGGAGAAGGCATTGTATCTCCTCTTATCGGTGAAAGACTGCCGCGCTGAAATGATATGTCGGGCATTGTCACGGATTATTCTTTGGTTTCCTTTTTAGTTTGTTTGCAGTTTTCCCTCTGTCCCAAGCCACCCCTCCCCCCCTCGGGCAGTGGATTACCTCGGCCCTGTGTTTGGAGCTGGACGGGAACGCCGGGAGTGGTGGAGGACGAGACGTCACGTTGCTCGGGTTTCTCTTCAAAACGAACAAATCTTTCGCCTTTCACTAAACATTTCCGTGCAGAGGAACACACCTGAGTTTGCACTATTTTTGGATGCTCCGTCTGCGGGATGGGGCAAATTTTTGTGTCCCAAGGAAAGGCAAGTATTCCTGGACTGTTATTAACCTGCTTATTACTCAGCTATTAATGCTTGGTTTCCTGTGTTCCTACGTGCTAGCAACTTGCTTAGCGAATGCCAGCTGTTTTACTTGGTCAGCGGTTGAGTAGGGGATAACAGGCAAGTAATCAGCAGTTTAACAACAGTCAGCTGCAGCTGCGGCAGCAAAGCATCGTGGGAGAGGTGGGCGGCGCATTGGGCGGAGTTGAACTGGGTCACATGTCCCACAGTTGTGGCTTTAGCAACTTGGGAGGGGGGCGGGGACTGGGAGCGACCAGTGGGCATCGCTTCTCGGCCTTTTGGCTAAGATCAAGTGTAGTATCTGTTCTTATCAGGTTAACATCTGATACGTCCCCTACCCGGGGACATCAATATTAAGCCGATTTTTGGAACAGGGAGCCGGAGAAGGAGATTGCTCCAACCGCTTCACGTATCGACCCGGTATTGCAGTGCATTCGGGAACGGTGCTCCTCTCCATGTTTTGTGCTAAAGAAAGAGTCACTTGTGCGATTTGCTCTGTGCACCAGCGAGGGAGAGGTGTACCGATTCGTCGCCCAGGTGTTGTTTCTTTGTTCGTCGTTCATTCCCTGTGCGTGAGGGATGTTTTTTTTTTTTTTTTTTTAAATGTAACAAATTAATTCATTTATGTACTTAAGTGTATATTTATTTATTTCTTTCAGGAGGAGAAGGCATTGTATCTCCTCTTATCGGTGAAAGACTGCCGCGCTGAAATGATATGCCGGGCATTGTCACGGATTATTCTTTGGTTTCCTTTTTAGTTTGTTTGCAGTTTTCCATCTGTCCCAAGCCACCCCTCCCCCCCTCGGGCAGTGGATTACCTCGGCCCTGTGTTTGGAGCTGGACGGGAGCGCCGGGAGTGGTGGAGGACGAGACGTCACGTTGCTCAGGTTTCTCTTCAAAACGAACAAATCTTTCGCCTTTTACTAAACATTTCCGTGCAGAGGAACACACCTGAGTTTGCACTATTTTTGGATGCTCCGTCTGCGGGATGGGGCAAATTTTTGTGTCTCAAGGAAAGGCAAGTATTCCTGGACTGTTATTAACCTGCTTATTACTCAGCTATTAATGCTTGGTTTCCTGTGTTCCTACGTGCTAGCAACTTGCTTAGCGAATGCCAGCTGTTTTACTTGGTCAGCGGTTGAGTAGGGGATAACAGGCAAGTAATCAGCAGTTTAACAACAGTCAGCGGCAGCAAAGCATCGTGGGAGAGGTGGGCGGCGCATTAGGCGGAGTTGAACTGGGTCACATGTCCCACAGTTGTGGCTTTAGCAACTTGGGTGGGGGGCGGGGACTGGGAGCGACCAGTGGGCATCGCTTCTCGGCCTTTTGGCTAAGATCAAGGGTAGTATCTGTTCTTATCAGTTTAATATCTGATACGTCCCCTACGCGGGGACATCAATATTAAGCCGATTTTTGGAACAGGGAGCCGGAGAAGGAGATTGCTCCAACCGCTTCACGTATCGACCCGGTATTGCAGTGCATTTGGGAACGGTGCTCCTCTCCATGTTTTGTACTAAAGAAAGAGTCACTTGTGCGATTTGCTCTGTGCACCAGCGAGGGAGAGGTGTGCCGATTCGTCGCGCAGGTGTTGTTTCTTTGTTCGTCGTTCATTCCCTGTGCGTGAGGGGTGTTTTTTTTTTTTTTTTTTTTTTTAAATGTAACGAATTAATTCATTTATGTACTTATGTGTATATTTATTTATTTCTTTCAGGAGGAGAAGGCATTGTATCTCCTCTTATCGGTGAAAGACTGCCGCGCTGAAATGATATGTCGGGCATTGTCACGGATTATTCTTTGGTTTCCTTTTTAGTTTGTTTGCAGTTTTCCCTCTGTCCCAAGCCACCCCTCCCCCCCTCGGGCAGTGGATTACCTCGGCCCTGTGTTTGGAGCTGGACGGGAACGCCGGGAGTGGTGGAGGACGAGACGTCACGTTGCTCGGGTTTCTCTTCAAAACGAACAAATCTTTCGCCTTTCACTAAACATTTCCGTGCAGAGGAACACACCTGAGTTTGCACTATTTTTGGATGCTCCGTCTGCGGGATGGGGCAAATTTTTGTGTCCCAAGGAAAGGCAAGTATTCCTGGACTGTTATTAACCTGCTTATTACTCAGCTATTAATGCTTGGTTTCCTGTGTTCCTACGTGCTAGCAACTTGCTTAGCGAATGCCAGCTGTTTTACTTGGTCAGCGGTTGAGTAGGGGATAACAGGCAAGTAATCAGCAGTTTAACAACAGTCAGCTGCAGCTGCGGCAGCAAAGCATCGTGGGAGAGGTGGGCGGCGCATTGGGCGGAGTTGAACTGGGTCACATGTCCCACAGTTGTGGCTTTAGCAACTTGGGAGGGGGGCGGGGACTGGGAGCGACCAGTGGGCATCGCTTCTCGGCCTTTTGGCTAAGATCAAGGGTAGTATCTGTTCTTATCAGGTTAATAACTGATACGTCCCCTACCCGGGGACATCAATATTAAGCCGATTTTTGGAACAGGGAGCCGGAGAAGGAGATTGCTCCAACCGCTCCACGTATCGACCCGGTATTGCAGTGCATTCGGGAACGGTGCTCCTCTCCATGTTTTGTGCTAAAGAAAGAGTCACTTGTGCGATTTGCTCTGTGCACCAGCGAGGGAGAGGTGTGCCGATTCATCGCGCAGGTGTTGTTTCTTTGTTCGTCGTTCATTCCCTGTGCGTGAGGGATGTTTTTTTTTTTTTTTTTTAAATGTAACAAATTAATTCATTTATGTACTTAAGTGTATATTTATTTATTTCTTTCAGGAGGAGAAGGCATTGTATCTCCTCTTATCGGTGAAAGACTGCCGCGCTGAAATGATATGCCGGGCATTGTCACGGATTATTCTTTGGTTTCCTTTTTAGTTTGTTTGCAGTTTTCCCTCTGTCCCAAGCCACCCCTCCCCCCCTCGGGCAGTGGATTACCTCGGCCCTGTGTTTGGAGCTGGACGGGAGCGCCGGGAGTGGTGGAGGACGAGACGTCACGTTGCTCAGGTTTCTCTTCAAAACGAACAAATCTTTCGCCTTTTACTAAACATTTCCGTGCAGAGGAACACACCTGAGTTTGCACTATTTTTGGATGCTCCGTCTGCGGGATGGGGCAAATTTTTGTGTCTCAAGGAAAGGCAAGTATTCCTGGACTGTTATTAACCTGCTTATTACTCAGCTATTAATGCTTGGTTTCCTGTGTTCCTACGTGCTAGCAACTTGCTTAGCGAATGCCAGCTGTTTTACTTGGTCAGCGGTTGAGTAGGGGATAACAGGCAAGTAATCAGCAGTTTAACAACAGTCAGCGGCAGCAAAGCATCGTGGGAGAGGTGGGCGGCGCATTGGGCGGAGTTGAACTGGGTCACATGTCCCACAGTTGTGGCTTTAGCAACTTGGGTGGGGGGCGGGGACTGGGAGCGACCAGTGGGCATCGCTTCTCGGCCTTTTGGCTAAGATCAAGGGTAGTATCTGTTCTTATCAGTTTAATATCTGATACGTCCCCCACGCGGGGACATCAATATTAAGCCGTTTTTTTGGAACAGGGAGCCGGAGAAGGAGATTGCTCCAACCGCTTCACGTATCGACCCGGTATTGCAGTGCATTTGGGAACGGTGCTCCTCTCCATGTTTTGTACTAAAGAAAGAGTCACTTGTGCGATTTGCTCTGTGCACCAGCGAGGGAGAGGTGTGCCGATTCGTCGCGCAGGTGTTGTTTCTTTGTTCGTCGTTCATTCCCTGTGCGTGAGGGGTGTTTTTTTTTTTTTTTTTTTTTTTTAAATGTAACGAATTAATTCATTTATGTACTTATGTGTATATTTATTTATTTCTTTCAGGAGGAGAAGGCATTGTATCTCCTCTTATCGGTGAAAGACTGCCGCGCTGAAATGATATGTCGGGCATTGTCACGGATTATTCTTTGGTTTCCTTTTTAGTTTGTTTGCAGTTTTCCCTCTGTCCCAAGCCACCCCTCCCCCCCTCGGGCAGTGGATTACCTCGGCCCTGTGTTTGGAGCTGGACGGGAACGCCGGGAGTGGTGGAGGACGAGACGTCACGTTGCTCGGGTTTCTCTTCAAAACGAACAAATCTTTCGCCTTTCACTAAACATTTCCGTGCAGAGGAACACACCTGAGTTTGCACTATTTTTGGATGCTCCGTCTGCGGGATGGGGCAAATTTTTGTGTCCCAAGGAAAGGCAAGTATTCCTGGACTGTTATTAACCTGCTTATTACTCAGCTATTAATGCTTGGTTTCCTGTGTTCCTACGTGCTAGCAACTTGCTTAGCGAATGCCAGCTGTTTTACTTGGTCAGCGGTTGAGTAGGGGATAACAGGCAAGTAATCAGCAGTTTAACAACAGTCAGCTGCAGCTGCGGCAGCAAAGCATCGTGGGAGAGGTGGGCGGCGCATTGGGCGGAGTTGAACTGGGTCACATGTCCCACAGTTGTGGCTTTAGCAACTTGGGAGGGGGGCGGGGACTGGGAGCGACCAGTGGGCATCGCTTCTCGGCCTTTTGGCTAAGATCAAGTGTAGTATCTGTTCTTATCAGGTTAATAACTGATACGTCCCCTACCCGGGGACATCAATATTAAGCCGATTTTTGGAACAGGGAGCCGGAGAAGGAGATTGCTACAACCGCTCCACGTATCGACCAGGTATTGCAGTGCATTCGGGAACGGTGCTCCTCTCCATGTTTTGTGCTAAAGAAAGAGTCACTTGTGCGATTTGCTCTGTGCACCAGCGAGGGAGAGGTGTACCGATTCGTCGCGCAGGTGTTGTTTCTTTGTTCGTCGTTCATTCCCTGTGCGTGAGGGATGTTTTTTTTTTTTTTTTTTAAATGTAACAAATTAATTCATTTATGTACTTAAGTGTATATTTATTTATTTCTTTCAGGAGGAGAAGGCATTGTATCTCCTCTTATCGGTGAAAGACTGCCGCGCTGAAATGATATGCCGGGCATTGTCACGGATTATTCTTTGGTTTCCTTTTTAGTTTGTTTGCAGTTTTCCATCTGTCCCAAGCCACCCCTCCCCCCCTCGGGCAGTGGATTACCTCGGCCCTGTGTTTGGAGCTGGACGGGAACGCCGGGAGTGGTGGAGGACGAGACGTCACGTTGCTCAGGTTTCTTTTCAAAACGAACAAATCTTTCGCCTTTTACTAAACATTTCCGTGCAGAGGAACACACCTGAGTTTGCACTATTTTTGGATGCTCCGTCTGCGGGATGGGGCAAATTTTTGTGTCTCAAGGAAAGGCAAGTATTCCTGGACTGTTATTAACCTGCTTATTACTCAGCTATTAATGCTTGGTTTCCTGTGTTCCTACGTGCTAGCAACTTGCTTAGCGAATGCCAGCTGTTTTACTTGGTCAGCGGTTGAGTAGGGGATAACAGGCAAGTAATCAGCAGTTTAACAACAGTCAGCGGCAGCAAAGCATCGTGGGAGAGGTGGGCGGCGCATTGGGCGGAGTTGAACTGGGTCACATGTCCCACAGTTGTGGCTTTAGCAACTTGGGTGGGGGGCGGGGACTGGGAGCGACCAGTGGGCATCGCTTCTCGGCCTTTTGGCTAAGATCAAGTGTAGTATCTGTTCTTATCAGGTTAATAACTGATACGTCCCCTACCCGGGGACATCAATATTAAGCCGATTTTTGGAACAGGGAGCCGGAGAAGGAGATTGCTCCAACCGCTCCACGTATCGACCAGGTATTGCAGTGCATTTGGGAACGGTGCTCCTCTCCATGTTTTGTACTAAAGAAAGAGTCACTTGTGCGATTTGCTCTGTGCACCAGCGAGGGAGAGGTGTGCCGATTCGTCGCGCAGGTGTTGTTTCTTTGTTCGTCGTTCATTCCCTGTGCGTGAGGGGTGTTTTTTTTTTTTTTTTTTTTTTTAAATGTAACGAATTAATTCATTTATGTACTTATGTGTATATTTATTTATTTCTTTCAGGAGGAGAAGGCATTGTATCTCCTCTTATCGGTGAAAGACTGCCGCGCTGAAATGATATGTCGGGCATTGTCACGGATTATTCTTTGGTTTCCTTTTTAGTTTGTTTGCAGTTTTCCCTCTGTCCCAAGCCACCCCTCCCCCCCTCGGGCAGTGGATTACCTCGGCCCTGTGTTTGGAGCTGGACGGGAACGCCGGGAGTGGTGGAGGACGAGACGTCACGTTGCTCGGGTTTCTCTTCAAAACGAACAAATCTTTCGCCTTTCACTAAACATTTCCGTGCAGAGGAACACACCTGAGTTTGCACTATTTTTGGATGCTCCGTCTGCGGGATGGGGCAAATTTTTGTGTCCCAAGGAAAGGCAAGTATTCCTGGACTGTTATTAACCTGCTTATTACTCAGCTATTAATGCTTGGTTTCCTGTGTTCCTACGTGCTAGCAACTTGCTTAGCGAATGCCAGCTGTTTTACTTGGTCAGCGGTTGAGTAGGGGATAACAGGCAAGTAATCAGCAGTTTAACAACAGTCAGCTGCAGCTGCGGCAGCAAAGCATCGTGGGAGAGGTGGGCGGCGCATTGGGCGGAGTTGAACTGGGTCACATGTCCCACAGTTGTGGCTTTAGCAACTTGGGAGGGGGGCGGGGACTGGGAGCGACCAGTGGGCATCGCTTCTCGGCCTTTTGGCTAAGATCAAGTGTAGTATCTGTTCTTATCAGGTTAATAACTGATACGTCCCCTACCCGGGGACATCAATATTAAGCCGATTTTTGGAACAGGGAGCCGGAGAAGGAGATTGCTCCAACCGCTTCACGTATCGACCAGGTATTGCAGTGCATTCGGGAACGGTGCTCCTCTCCATGTTTTGTGCTAAAGAAAGAGTCACTTGTGCGATTTGCTCTGTGCACCAGCGAGGGAGAGGTGTGCCGATTCGTCGCGCAGGTGTTGTTTCTTTGTTCGTCGTTCATTCCCTGTGCGTGAGGGATGTTTTTTTTTTTTTTTTTTAAATGTAACAAATTCATTCATTTATGTACTTAAGTGTATATTTATTTATTTCTTTCAGGAGGAGAAGGCATTGTATCTCCTCTTATCGGTGAAAGACTGCCGCGCTGAAATGATATGCCGGGCATTGTCACGGATTATTCTTTGGTTTCCTTTTTAGTTTGTTTGCAGTTTTCTATCTGTCCCAAGCCACCCCTCCCCCCCTCGGGCAGTGGATTACCTCGGCCCTGTGTTTGGAGCTGGACGGGAGCGCCGGGAGTGGTGGAGGACGAGACGTCACGTTGCTCAGGTTTCTCTTCAAAACGAACAAATCTTTCGCCTTTTACTAAACATTTCCGTGCAGAGGAACACACCTGAGTTTGCACTATTTTTGGATGCTCCGTCTGCGGGATGGGGCAAATTTTTGTGTCTCAAGGAAAGGCAAGTATTCCTGGACTGTTATTAACCTGCTTATTACTCAGCTATTAATGCTTGGTTTCCTGTGTTCCTACGTGCTAGCAACTTGCTTAGCGAATGCCAGCTGTTTTACTTGGTCAGCGGTTGAGTAGGGGATAACAGGCAAGTAATCAGCAGTTTAACAACAGTCAGCGGCAGCAAAGCATCGTGGGAGAGGTGGGCGGCGCATTGGGCGGAGTTGAACTGGGTCACATGTCCCACAGTTGTGGCTTTAGCAACTTGGGTGGGGGGCGGGGACTGGGAGCGACCAGTGGGCATCGCTTCTCGGCCTTTTGGCTAAGATCAAGGGTAGTATCTGTTCTTATCAGGTTAATAACTGATACGTCCCCTACCCGGGGACATCAATATTAAGCCGATTTTTGGAACAGGGAGCCGGAGAAGGAGATTGCTCCAACCGCTCCACGTATCGACCCGGTATTGCAGTGCATTCGGGAACGGTGCTCCTCTCCATGTTTTGTGCTAAAGAAAGAGTCACTTGTGCGATTTGCTCTGTGCACCAGCGAGGGAGAGGTGTGCCGATTCATCGCGCAGGTGTTGTTTCTTTGTTCGTCGTTCATTCCCTGTGCGTGAGGGATGTTTTTTTTTTTTTTTTTTAAATGTAACAAATTAATTCATTTATGTACTTAAGTGTATATTTATTTATTTCTTTCAGGAGGAGAAGGCATTGTATCTCCTCTTATCGGTGAAAGACTGCCGCGCTGAAATGATATGCCGGGCATTGTCACGGATTATTCTTTGGTTTCCTTTTTAGTTTGTTTGCAGTTTTCCCTCTGTCCCAAGCCACCCCTCCCCCCCTCGGGCAGTGGATTACCTCGGCCCTGTGTTTGGAGCTGGACGGGAGCGCCGGGAGTGGTGGAGGACGAGACGTCACGTTGCTCAGGTTTCTCTTCAAAACGAACAAATCTTTCGCCTTTTACTAAACATTTCCGTGCAGAGGAACACACCTGAGTTTGCACTATTTTTGGATGCTCCGTCTGCGGGATGGGGCAAATTTTTGTGTCTCAAGGAAAGGCAAGTATTCCTGGACTGTTATTAACCTGCTTATTACTCAGCTATTAATGCTTGGTTTCCTGTGTTCCTACGTGCTAGCAACTTGCTTAGCGAATGCCAGCTGTTTTACTTGGTCAGCGGTTCAGAAGGGTTTATAATAGGCAAGTAATCAGCAGTTTAACAACAGTCAGCTGCAGCTGCGGCAGCAAAGCATCGTGGGAGAGGTGGGCGGCGCATTGGGCGGAGTTGAACTGGGTCACATGTCCCACAGTTGTGGCTTTAGCAACTTGGGAGGGGGGCGGGGACTGGGAGCGACCAGTGGGCATCGCTTCTCGGCCTTTTGGCTAAGATCAAGTGTAGTATCTGTTCTTATCAGGTTAATAACTGATACGTCCCCTACCCGGGGACATCAATATTAAGCCGATTTTTGGAACAGGGAGCCGGAGAAGGAGATTGCTCCAACCGCTCCACGTATCGACCAGGTATTGCAGTGCATTCGGGAACGGTGCTCCTCTCCATGTTTTGTGCTAAAGAAAGAGTCACTTGTGCGATTTGCTCTGTGCACCAGCGAGGGAGAGGTGTACCGATTCGTCGCGCAGGTGTTGTTTCTTTGTTCGTCGTTCATTCCCTGTGCGTGAGGGATGTTTTTTTTTTTTTTTTTTAAATGTAACAAATTCATTCATTTATGTACTTAAGTGTATATTTATTTATTTCTTTCAGGAGGAGAAGGCATTGTATCTCCTCTTATCGGTGAAAGACTGCCGCGCTGAAATGATATGCCGGGCATTGTCACGGATTATTCTTTGGTTTCCTTTTTAGTTTGTTTGCAGTTTTCTATCTGTCCCAAGCCACCCCTCCCCCCCTCGGGCAGTGGATTACCTCGGCCCTGTGTTTGGAGCTGGACGGGAGCGCCGGGAGTGGTGGAGGACGAGACGTCACGTTGCTCAGGTTTCTCTTCAAAACGAACAAATCTTTCGCCTTTTACTAAACATTTCCGTGCAGAGGAACACACCTGAGTTTGCACTATTTTTGGATGCTCCGTCTGCGGGATGGGGCAAATTTTTGTGTCTCAAGGAAAGGCAAGTATTCCTGGACTGTTATTAACCTGCTTATTACTCAGCTATTAATGCTTGGTTTCCTGTGTTCCTACGTGCTAGCAACTTGCTTAGCGAATGCCAGCTGTTTTACTTGGTCAGCGGTTGAGTAGGGGATAACAGGCAAGTAATCAGCAGTTTAACAACAGTCAGCGGCAGCAAAGCATCGTGGGAGAGGTGGGCGGCGCATTGGGCGGAGTTGAACTGGGTCACATGTCCCACAGTTGTGGCTTTAGCAACTTGGGTGGGGGGCGGGGACTGGGAGCGACCAGTGGGCATCGCTTCTCGGCCTTTTGGCTAAGATCAAGGGTAGTATCTGTTCTTATCAGTTTAATATCTGATACGTCCCCTACGCGGGGACATCAATATTAAGCCGTTTTTTTGGAACAGGGAGCCGGAGAAGGAGATTGCTCCAACCGCTTCACGTATCGACCCGGTATTGCAGTGCATTTGGGAACGGTGCTCCTCTCCATGTTTTGTACTAAAGAAAGAGTCACTTGTGCGATTTGCTCTGTGCACCAGCGAGGGAGAGGTGTGCCGATTCGTCGCGCAGGTGTTGTTTCTTTGTTCGTCGTTCATTCCCTGTGCGTGAGGGGTGTTTTTTTTTTTTTTTTTTTTAAATGTAACGAATTAATTCATTTATGTACTTATGTGTATATTTATTTATTTCTTTCAGGAGGAGAAGGCATTGTATCTCCTCTTATCGGTGAAAGACTGCCGCGCTGAAATGATATGTCGGGCATTGTCACGGATTATTCTTTGGTTTCCTTTTTAGTTTGTTTGCAGTTTTCCCTCTGTCCCAAGCCACCCCTCCCCCCCTCGGGCAGTGGATTACCTCGGCCCTGTGTTTGGAGCTGGACGGGAACGCCGGGAGTGGTGGAGGACGAGACGTCACGTTGCTCGGGTTTCTCTTCAAAACGAACAAATCTTTCGCCTTTCACTAAACATTTCCGTGCAGAGGAACACACCTGAGTTTGCACTATTTTTGGATGCTCCGTCTGCGGGATGGGGCAAATTTTTGTGTCTCAAGGAAAGGCAAGTATTCCTGGACTGTTATTAACCTGCTTATTACTCAGCTATTAATGCTTGGTTTCCTGTGTTCCTACGTGCTAGCAACTTGCTTAGCGAATGCCAGCTGTTTTACTTAGTCAGCGGTTGAGTAGGGGATAACAGGCAAGTAATCAGCAGTTTAACAACAGTCAGCGGCAGCAAAGCATCGTGGGAGAGGTGGGCGGCGCATTGGGCGGAGTTGAACTGGGTCACATGTCCCACAGTTGTGGCTTTAGCAACTTGGGTGGGGAGCGGGGACTGGGAGCGACCAGTGGGCATCGCTTCTCGGCCTTTTGGCTAAGATCAAGGGTAGTATCTGTTCTTATCAGTTTAATATCTGATACGTCCCCTACGCGGGGACATCAATATTAAGCCGTTTTTTTGGAACAGGGAGCCGGAGAAGGAGATTGCTCCAACCGCTTCACGTATCGACCCGGTATTGCAGTGCATTTGGGAACGGTGCTCCTCTCCATGTTTTGTGCTAAAGAAAGAGTCACTTGTGCGATTTGCTCTGTGCACCAGCGAGGGAGAGGTGTGCCGATTCGTCGCGCAGGTGTTGTTTCTTTGTTCGTCGTTCATTCCCTGTGCGTGAGGGGTGTTTTTTTTTTTTTTTTTTTTTTAAATGTAACGAATTAATTCATTTATGTACTTATGTGTATATTTATTTATTTCTTTCAGGAGGAGAAGGCATTGTATCTCCTCTTATCGGTGAAAGACTGCCGCGCTGAAATGATATGTCGGGCATTGTCACGGATTATTCTTTGGTTTCCTTTTTAGTTTGTTTGCAGTTTTCCCTCTGTCCCAAGCCACCCCTCCCCCCCTCGGGCAGTGGATTACCTCGGCCCTGTGTTTGGAGCTGGACGGGAACGCCGGGAGTGGTGGAGGACGAGACGTCACGTTGCTCGGGTTTCTCTTCAAAACGAACAAATCTTTCGCCTTTCACTAAACATTTCCGTGCAGAGGAACACACCTGAGTTTGCACTATTTTTGGATGCTCCGTCTGCGGGATGGGGCAAATTTTTGTGTCCCAAGGAAAGGCAAGTATTCCTGGACTGTTATTAACCTGCTTATTACTCAGCTATTAATGCTTGGTTTCCTGTGTTCCTACGTGCTAGCAACTTGCTTAGCGAATGCCAGCTGTTTTACTTGGTCAGCGGTTGAGTAGGGGATAACAGGCAAGTAATCAGCAGTTTAACAACAGTCAGCTGCAGCTGCGGCAGCAAAGCATCGTGGGAGAGGTGGGCGGCGCATTGGGCGGAGTTGAACTGGGTCACATGTCCCACAGTTGTGGCTTTAGCAACTTGGGAGGGGGGCGGGGACTGGGAGCGACCAGTGGGCATCGCTTCTCGGCCTTTTGGCTAAGATCAAGTGTAGTATCTGTTCTTATCAGGTTAATAACTGATACGTCCCATACCCGGGGACATCAATATTAAGCCGATTTTTGGAACAGGGAGCCGGAGAAGGAGATTGCTCCAACCGCTCCACGTATCGACCAGGTATTGCAGTGCATTCGGGAACGGTGCTCCTCTCCATGTTTTGTGCTAAAGAAAGAGTCACTTGTGCGATTTGCTCTGTGCACCAGCGAGGGAGAGGTGTACCGATTCGTCGCGCAGGTGTTGTTTCTTTGTTCGTCGTTCATTCCCTGTGCGTGAGGGATGTTTTTTTTTTTTTTTTTTAAATGTAACAAATTAATTCATTTATGTACTTAAGTGTATATTTATTTATTTCTTTCAGGAGGAGAAGGCATTGTATCTCCTCTTATCGGTGAAAGACTGCCGCGCTGAAATGATATGTCGGGCATTGTCACGGATTATTCTTTGGTTTCCTTTTTAGTTTGTTTGCAGTTTTCCCTCTGTCCCAAGCCACCCCTCCCCCCCTCGGGCAGTGGATTACCTCGGCCCTGTGTTTGGAGCTGGACGGGAACGCCGGGAGTGGTGGAGGACGAGACGTCACGTTGCTCGGGTTTCTCTTCAAAACGAACAAATCTTTCGCCTTTCACAAAACATTTCCGTGCAGAGGAACACACCTGAGTTTGCACTGTTTTTGGATGCTCCGTCTGCGGGATGGGGCAAATTTTTGTGTCCCAAGGAAAGGCAAGTATTCCTGGACTGTTATTAACCTGCTTATTACTCAGCTATTAATGCTTGGTTTCCTGTGTTCCTACGTGCTAGCAACTTGCTTAGCGAATGCCAGCTGTTTTACTTGGTCAGCGGTTGAGTAGGGGATAACAGGCAAGTAATCAGCAGTTTAACAACAGTCAGCTGCAGCTGCGGCAGCAAAGCATCGTGGGAGAGGTGGGCGGCGCATTGGGCGGAGTTGAACTGGGTCCCATGTCCCACAGTTGTGGCTTTAGCAACTTGGGTGGGGGGCGGGGACTGGGAGCGACCAGTGGGCATCGCTTCTCGGCCTTTTGGCTAAGATCAAGGGTAGTATCTGTTCTTATCAGTTTAATATCTGATACGTCCCCTACGCGGGGACATCAATATTAAGCCGTTTTTTTGGAACAGGGAGCCGGAGAAGGAGATTGCTCCAACCGCTTTACGTATCGACCCGGTATTGCAGTGCATTTGGGAACGGTGCTCCTCTCCATGTTTTGTACTAAAGAAAGAGTCACTTGTGCGATTTGCTCTGTGCACCAGCGAGGGAGAGGTGTGCCGATTCGTCGCGCAGGTGTTGTTTCTTTGTTCGTCGTTCATTCCCTGTGCGTGAGGGGTGTGTTTTTTTTTTTTTTTTTTTTAAATGTAACAAATTAATTCATTTATGTACTTATGTGTATATTTATTTATTTCTTTCAGGAGGAGAAGGCATTGTATCTCCTCTTATCGGTGAAAGACTGCCGCGCTGAAATGATATGTCGGGCATTGTCACGGATTATTCTTTGGTTTCCTTTTTAGTTTGTTTGCAGTTTTCCCTCTGTCCCAAGCCACCCCTCCCCCCCTCGGGCAGTGGATTACCTCGGCCCTGTGTTTGGAGCTGGACGGGAACGCCGGGAGTGGTGGAGGACGAGACGTCACGTTGCTCGGGTTTCTCTTCAAAACGAACAAATCTTTCGCCTTTCACTAAACATTTCCGTGCAGAGGAACACACCTGAGTTTGCACTATTTTTGGATGCTCCGTCTGCGGGATGGGGCAAATTTTTGTGTCTCAAGGAAAGGCAAGTATTCCTGGACTGTTATTAACCTGCTTATTACTCAGCTATTAATGCTTGGTTTCCTGTGTTCCTACGTGCTAGCAACTTGCTTAGCGAATGCCAGCTGTTTTACTTAGTCAGCGGTTGAGTAGGGGATAACAGGCAAGTAATCAGCAGTTTAACAACAGTCAGCGGCAGCAAAGCATCGTGGGAGAGGTGGGCGGCGCATTGGGCGGAGTTGAACTGGGTCACATGTCCCACAGTTGTGGCTTTAGCAACTTGGGTGGGGGGCGGGGACTGGGAGCGACCAGTGGGCATCGCTTCTCGGCCTTTTGGCTAAGATCAAGGGTAGTATCTGTTCTTATCAGTTTAATATCTGATACGTCCCCTACGCGGGGACATCAATATTAAGCCGTTTTTTTGGAACAGGGAGCCGGAGAAGGAGATTGCTCCAACCGCTTCACGTATCGACCCGGTATTGCAGTGCATTTGGGAACGGTGCTCCTCTCCATGTTTTGTACTAAAGAAAGAGTCACTTGTGCGATTTGCTCTGTGCACCAGCGAGGGAGAGGTGTGCCGATTCGTCGCGCAGGTGTTGTTTCTTTGTTCGTCGTTCATTCCCTGTGCGTGAGGGGTGTTTTTTTTTTTTTTTTTTTTTTAAATGTAACGAATTAATTCATTTATGTACTTATGTGTATATTTATTTATTTCTTTCAGGAGGAGAAGTCATTGTATCTCCTCTTATCGGTGAAAGACTGCCGCGCTGAAATGATATGTCGGGCATTGTCACGGATTATTCTTTGGTTTCCTTTTTAGTTTGTTTGCAGTTTTCCCTCTGTCCCAAGCCACCCCTCCCCCCCTCGGGCAGTGGATTACCTCGGCCCTGTGTTTGGAGCTGGACGGGAACGCCGGGAGTGGTGGAGGACGAGACGTCACGTTGCTCGGGTTTCTCTTCAAAACGAACAAATCTTTCGCCTTTCACTAAACATTTCCGTGCAGGGGAACACACCTGAGTTTGCACTATTTTTGGATGCTCCGTCTGCGGGATGGGGCAAATTTTTGTGTCCCAAGGAAAGGCAAGTATTCCTGGACTGTTATTAACCTGCTTATTACTCAGCTATTAATGCTTGGTTTCCTGTGTTCCTACGTGCTAGCAACTTGCTTAGCGAATGCCAGCTGTTTTACTTGGTCAGCGGTTGAGTAGGGGATAACAGGCAAGTAATCAGCAGTTTAACAACAGTCAGCTGCAGCTGCGGCAGCAAAGCATCGTGGGAGAGGTGGGCGGCGCATTGGGCGGAGTTGAACTGGGTCACATGTCCCACAGTTGTGGCTTTAGCAACTTGGGAGGGGGGCGGGGACTGGGAGCGACCAGTGGGCATCGCTTCTCGGCCTTTTGGCTAAGATCAAGTGTAGTATCTGTTCTTATCAGGTTAATAACTGATACGTCCCCTACCCGGGGACATCAATATTAAGCCGATTTTTGGAACAGGGAGCCGGAGAAGGAGATTGCTCCAACCGCTCCACGTATCGACCAGGTATTGCAGTGCATTCGGGAACGGTGCTCCTCTCCATGTTTTGTGCTAAAGAAAGAGTCACTTGTGCGATTTGCTCTGTGCACCAGCGAGGGAGAGGTGTACCGATTCGTCGCGCAGGTGTTGTTTCTTTGTTCGTCGTTCATTCCCTGTGCGTGAGGGATGTTTTTTTTTTTTTTTTTAAATGTAACAAATTAATTCATTTATGTACTTAAGTGTATATTTATTTATTTCTTTCAGGAGGAGAAGGCATTGTATCTCCTCTTATCGGTGAAAGACTGCCGCGCTGAAATGATATGCCGGGCATTGTCACGGATTATTCTTTGGTTTCCTTTTTAGTTTGTTTGCAGTTTTCTATCTGTCCCAAGCCACCCCTCCCCCCCTCGGGCAGTGGATTACCTCGGCCCTGTGTTTGGAGCTGGACGGGAGCGCCGGGAGTGGTGGAGGACGAGACGTCACGTTGCTCAGGTTTCTCTTCAAAACGAACAAATCTTTCGCCTTTTACTAAACATTTCCGTGCAGAGGAACACACCTGAGTTTGCACTATTTTTGGATGCTCCGTCTGCGGGATGGGGCAAATTTTTGTGTCTCAAGGAAAGGCAAGTATTCCTGGACTGTTATTAACCTGCTTATTACTCAGCTATTAATGCTTGGTTTCCTGTGTTCCTACGTGCTAGCAACTTGCTTAGCGAATGCCAGCTGTTTTACTTGGTCAGCGGTTGAGTAGGGGATAACAGGCAAGTAATCAGCAGTTTAACAACAGTCAGCGGCAGCAAAGCATCGTGGGAGAGGTGGGCGGCGCATTGGGCGGAGTTGAACTGGGTCACATGTCCCACAGTTGTGGCTTTAGCAACTTGGGTGGGGGGCGGGGACTGGGAGCGACCAGTGGGCATCGCTTCTCGGCCTTTTGGCTAAGATCAAGGGTAGTATCTGTTCTTATCAGTTTAATATCTGATACGTCCCCTACGCGGGGACATCAATATTAAGCCGTTTTTTTGGAACAGGGAGCCGGAGAAGGAGATTGCTCCAACCGCTTCACGTATCGACCCGGTATTGCAGTGCATTTGGGAACGGTGCTCCTCTCCATGTTTTGTACTAAAGAAAGAGTCACTTGTGCGATTTGCTCTGTGCACCAGCGAGGGAGAGGTGTGCCGATTCGTCACGCAGGTGTTGTTTCTTTGTTCGTCGTTCATTCCCTGTGCGTGAGGGGTGTTTTTTTTTTTTTTTTTTTTTAAATGTAACGAATTAATTCATTTATGTACTTATGTGTATATTTATTTATTTCTTTCAGGAGGAGAAGGCATTGTATCTCCTCTTATCGGTGAAAGACTGCCGCGCTGAAATGATATGTCGGGCATTGTCACGGATTATTCTTTGGTTTCCTTTTTAGTTTGTTTGCAGTTTTCCCTCTGTCCCAAGCCACCCCTCCCCCCCTCGGGCAGTGGATTACCTCGGCCCTGTGTTTGGAGCTGGACGGGAACGCCGGGAGTGGTGGAGGACGAGACGTCACGTTGCTCGGGTTTCTCTTCAAAACGAACAAATCTTTCGCCTTTCACTAAACATTTCCGTGCAGAGGAACACACCTGAGTTTGCACTATTTTTGGATGCTCCGTCTGCGGGATGGGGCAAATTTTTGTGTCCCAAGGAAAGGCAAGTATTCCTGGACTGTTATTAACCTGCTTATTACTCAGCTATTAATGCTTGGTTTCCTGTGTTCCTACGTGCTAGCAACTTGCTTAGCGAATGCCAGCTGTTTTACTTGGTCAGCGGTTGAGTAGGGGATAACAGGCAAGTAATCAGCAGTTTAACAACAGTCAGCTGCAGCTGCGGCAGCAAAGCATCGTGGGAGAGGTGGGCGGCGCATTGGGCGGAGTTGAACTGGGTCCCATGTCCCACAGTTGTGGCTTTAGCAACTTGGGTGGGGGGCGGGGACTGGGAGCGACCAGTGGGCATCGCTTCTCGGCCTTTTGGCTAAGATCAAGGGTAGTATCTGTTCTTATCAGTTTAATATCTGATACGTCCCCTACGCGGGGACATCAATATTAAGCCGTTTTTTTGGAACAGGGAGCCGGAGAAGGAGATTGCTCCAACCGCTTCACGTATCGACCCGGTATTGCAGTGCATTTGGGAACGGTGCTCCTCTCCATGTTTTGTACTAAAGAAAGAGTCACTTGTGCGATTTGCTCTGTGCACCAGCGAGGGAGAGGTGTGCCGATTCGTCGCGCAGGTGTTGTTTCTTTGTTCGTCGTTCATTCCCTGTGCGTGAGGGGTGTTTTTTTTTTTTTTTTTTTTTTAAATGTAACGAATTAATTCATTTATGTACTTATGTGTATATTTATTTATTTCTTTCAGGAGGAGAAGGCATTGTATCTCCTCTTATCGGTGAAAGACTGCCGCGCTGAAATGATATGTCGGGCATTGTCACGGATTATTCTTTGGTTTCCTTTTTAGTTTGTTTGCAGTTTTCCCTCTGTCCCAAGCCACCCCTCCCCCCCTCGGGCAGTGGATTACCTCGGCCCTGTGTTTGGAGCTGGACGGGAACGCCGGGAGTGGTGGAGGACGAGACGTCACGTTGCTCGGGTTTCTCTTCAAAACGAACAAATCTTTCGCCTTTCACTAAACATTTCCGTGCAGAGGAACACACCTGAGTTTGCACTATTTTTGGATGCTCCGTCTGCGGGATCGGGCAAATTTTTGTGTCCCAAGGAAAGGCAAGTATTCCTGGACTGTTATTAACCTGCTTATTACTCAGCTATTAATGCTTGGTTTCCTGTGTTCCTACGTGCTAGCAACTTGCTTAGCGAATGCCAGCTGTTTTACTTGGTCAGCGGTTGAGTAGGGGATAACAGGCAAGTAATCAGCAGTTTAACAACAGTCAGCTGCAGCTGCGGCAGCAAAGCATCGTGGGAGAGGTGGGCGGCACATTGGGCGGAGTTGAACTGGGTCACATGTCCCACAGTTGTGGCTTTAGCAACTTGGGAGGGGGGCGGGGACTGGGAGCGACCAGTGGGCATCGCTTCTTGGCCTTTTGGCTAAGATCAAGTGTAGTATCTGTTCTTATCAGGTTAATAACTGATACGTCCCCTACCCGGGGACATCAATATTAAGCCGATTTTTGGAACAGGGAGCCGGAGAAGGAGATTGCTCCAACCGCTCCACGTATCGACCAGGTATTGCAGTGCATTTGGGAACGGTGCTCCTCTCCATGTTTTGTGCTAAAGAAAGAGTCACTTGTGCGATTTGCTCTGTGCACCAGCGAGGGAGAGGTGTACCGATTCGTCGCGCAGGTGTTGTTTCTTTGTTCGTCGTTCATTCCCTGTGCGTGAGGGATGTTTTTTTTTTTTTTTTTTAAATGTAACAAATTAATTCATTTATGTACTTAAGTGTATATTTATTTATTTCTTTCAGGAGGAGAAGGCATTGTATCTCCTCTTATCGGTGAAAGACTGCCGCGCTGAAATGATATGCCGGGCATTGTCACGGATTATTCTTTGGTTTCCTTTTTAGTTTGTTTGCAGTTTTCCATCTGTCCCAAGCCACCCCTCCCCCCCTCGGGCAGTGGATTACCTCGGCCCTGTGTTTGGAGCTGGACGGGAGCGCCGGGAGTGGTGGAGGACGAGACGTCACGTTGCTCAGGTTTCTCTTCAAAACGAACAAATCTTTCGCCTTTTACTAAACATTTCCGTGCAGAGGAACACACCTGAGTTTGCACTATTTTTGGATGCTCCGTCTGCGGGATGGGGCAAATTTTTGTGTCTCAAGGAAAGGCAAGTATTCCTGGACTGTTATTAACCTGCTTATTACTCAGCTATTAATGCTTGGTTTCCTGTGTTCCTACGTGCTAGCAACTTGCTTAGCGAATGCCAGCTGTTTTACTTGGTCAGCGGTTGAGTAGGGGATAACAGGCAAGTAATCAGCAGTTCAACAACAGTCAGCGGCAGCAAAGCATCGTGGGAGAGGTGGGCGGCGCATTGGGCGGAGTTGAACTGGGTCACATGTCCCACAGTTGTGGCTTTAGCAACTTGGGTGGGGGGCAGGGACTGGGAGCGACCAGTGGGCATCGCTTCTCGGCCTTTTGGCTAAGATCAAGGGTAGTATCTGTTCTTATCAGTTTAATATCTGATACGTCCCCTATGCGGGGACATCAATATTAAGCCGTTTTTTTGGAACAGGGAGCCGGAGAAGGAGATTGCTCCAACCGCTTCACGTATCGACCCGGTATTGCAGTGCATTCGGGAACGGTGCTCCTTTCCATGTTTTGTGCTAAAGAAAGAGTCACTTGTGCGATTTGCTCTGTGCACCAGCGAGGGAGAGGTGTGCCGATTCGTCGCGCAGGTGTTGTTTCTTTGTTCGTCGTTCATTCCCTGTGCGTGAGGGGTGTTTTTTTTTTTTTTTTTTAAAAATGTAACGAATTAATTCATTTATGTACTTATGTGTATATTTATTTATTTCTTTCAGGAGGAGAAGGCATTGTATCTCCTCTTATCGGTGAAAGACTGCCGCGCTGAAATGATATGTCGGGCATTGTCACGGATTATTCTTTGGTTTCCTTTTTAGTTTGTTTGCAGTTTTCCCTCTGTCCCAAGCCACCCCTCCCCCCCTCGGGCCGTGGATTACCTCGGCCCTGTGTTTGGAGCTGGACGGGAACGCCGGGAGTGGTGGAGGACGAGACGTCACGTTGCTCGGGTTTCTCTTCAAAACGAACAAATCTTTCGCCTTTCACTAAACATTTCCGTGCAGAGGAACACACCTGAGTTTGCACTATTTTTGGATGCTCCGTCTGCGGGATGGGGCAAATTTTTGTGTCCCAAGGAAAGGCAAGTATTCCTGGACTGTTATTAACCTGCTTATTACTCAGCTATTAATGCTTGGTTTCCTGTGTTCCTACGTGCTAGCAACTTGCTTAGCGAATGCCAGCTGTTTTACTTGGTCAGCGGTTGAGTAGGGGATAACAGGCAAGTAATCAGCAGTTTAACAACAGTCAGCTGCAGCTGCGGCAGCAAAGCATCGTGGGAGAGGTGGGCGGCGCATTGGGCGGAGTTGAACTGGGTCACATGTCCCACAGTTGTGGCTTTAGCAACTTGGGAGGGGGGCGGGGACTGGGAGCGACCAGTGGGCATCGCTTCTCGGCCTTTTGGCTAAGATCAAGGGTTGTATCTGTTCTTATCAGTTTAATATCTGATACGTCCCCTACGCGGGGACATCAATATTAAGCCGTTTTTTTGGAACAGGGAGCCGGAGAAGGAGATTGCTCCAACCGCTTCACGTATCGACCCGGTATTGCAGTGCATTCGGGAACGGTGCTCCTCTCCATGTTTTGTGCTAAAGAAAGAGTCACTTGTGCGATTTGCTCTGTGCACCAGCGAGGGAGAGGTGTACCGATTCGTCGCGCAGGTGTTGTTTCTTTGTTCGTCGTTCATTCCCTGTGCGTGAGGGATGTTTTTTTTTTTTTTTTTAAATGTAACAAATTAATTCATTTATGTACTTAAGTGTATATTTATTTATTTCTTTCAGGAGGAGAAGGCATTGTATCTCCTCTTATCGGTGAAAGACTGCCGCGCTGAAATGATATGCCGGGCATTGTCACGGATTATTCTTTGGTTTCCTTTTTAGTTTGTTTGCAGTTTTCCATCTGTCCCAAGCCACCCCTCCCCCCCTCGGGCAGTGGATTACCTCGGCCCTGTGTTTGGAGCTGGACGGGAGCGCCGGGAGTGGTGGAGGACGAGACGTCACGTTGCTCAGGTTTCTCTTCAAAACGAACAAATCTTTCGCCTTTTACTAAACATTTCCGTGCAGAGGAACACACCTGAGTTTGCACTATTTTTGGATGCTCCGTCTGCGGGATGGGGCAAATTTTTGTGTCTCAAGGAAAGGCAAGTATTCCTGGACTGTTATTAACCTGCTTATTACTCAGCTATTAATGCTTGGTTTCCTGTGTTCCTACGTGCTAGCAACTTGCTTAGCGAATGCCAGCTGTTTTACTTGGTCAGCGGTTGAGTAGGGGATAACAGGCAAGTAATCAGCAGTTTAACAACAGTCAGCGGCAGCAAAGCATCGTGGGAGAGGTGGGCGGCGCATTGGGCGGAGTTGAACTGGGTCACATGTCCCACAGTTGTGGCTTTAGCAACTTGGGTGGGGGGGGGGGACTGGGAGCGACCAGTGGGCATCGCTTCTCGGCCTTTTGGCTAAGATCAAGGGTTGTATCTGTTCTTATCAGTTTAATATCTGATACGTCCCCTACGCGGGGACATCAATATTAAGCCGTTTTTTTGGAACAGGGAGCCGGAGAAGGAGATTGCTCCAACCGCTTCACGTATCGACCCGGTATTGCAGTGCATTTGGGAACGGTGCTCCTCTCCATGTTTTGTACTAAAGAAAGAGTCACTTGTGCGATTTGCTCTGTGCACCAGCGAGGGAGAGGTGTGCCGATTCGTCGCGCAGGTGTTGTTTCTTTGTTCGTCGTTCATTCCCTGTGCGTGAGGGGTGTTTTTTTTTTTTTTTTTTTTTTTAAATGTAACGAATTAATTCATTTATGTACTTATGTGTATATTTATTTATTTCTTTCAGGAGGAGAAGGCATTGTATCTCCTCTTATCGGTGAAAGACTGCCGCGCTGAAATGATATGTCGGGCATTGTCACGGATTATTCTTTGGTTTCCTTTTTAGTTTGTTTGCAGTTTTCCCTCTGTCCCAAGCCACCCCTCCCCCCCTCGGGCAGTGGATTACCTCGGCCCTGTGTTTGGAGCTGGACGGGAACGCCGGGAGTGGTGGAGGACGAGACGTCACGTTGCTCGGGTTTCTCTTCAAAACGAACAAATCTTTCGCCTTTCACTAAACATTTCCGTGCAGAGGAACACACCTGAGTTTGCACTATTTTTGGATGCTCCGTCTGCGGGATGGGGCAAATTTTTGTGTCCCAAGGAAAGGCAAGTATTCCTGGACTGTTATTAACCTGCTTATTACTCAGCTATTAATGCTTGGTTTCCTGTGTTCCTACGTGCTAGCAACTTGCTTAGCGAATGCCAGCTGTTTTACTTGGTCAGCGGTTGAGTAGGGGATAACAGGCAAGTAATCAGCAGTTTAACAACAGTCAGCTGCAGCTGCGGCAGCAAAGCATCGTGGGAGAGGTGGGCGGCGCATTGGGCGGAGTTGAACTGGGTCACATGTCCCACAGTTGTGGCTTTAGCAACTTGGGAGGGGGGCGGGGACTGGGAGCGACCAGTGGGCATCGCTTCTCGGCCTTTTGGCTAAGATCAAGTGTAGTATCTGTTCTTATCAGGTTAATAACTGATACGTCCCCTACCCGGGGACATCAATATTAAGCCGATTTTTGGAACAGGGAGCCGGAGAAGGAGATTGCTCCAACCGCTCCACGTATCGACCAGGTATTGCAGTGCATTCGGGAACGGTGCTCCTCTCCATGTTTTGTGCTAAAGAAAGAGTCACTTGTGCGATTTGCTCTGTGCACCAGCGAGGGAGAGGTGTACCGATTCGTCGCGCAGGTGTTGTTTCTTTGTTCGTCGTTCATTCCCTGTGCGTGAGGGATGTTTTTTTTTTTTTTTTTTAAATGTAACAAATTAATTCATTTATGTACTTAAGTGTATATTTATTTATTTCTTTCAGGAGGAGAAGGCATTGTATCTCCTCTTATCGGTGAAAGACTGCCGCGCTGAAATGATATGCCGGGCATTGTCACGGATTATTCTTTGGTTTCCTTTTTAGTTTGTTTGCAGTTTTCCATCTGTCCCAAGCCACCCCTCCCCCCCTCGGGCAGTGGATTACCTCGGCCCTGTGTTTGGAGCTGGACGGGAGCGCCGGGAGTGGTGGAGGACGAGACGTCACGTTGCTCAGGTTTCTCTTCAAAACGAACAAATCTTTCGCCTTTTACTAAACATTTCCGTGCAGAGGAACACACCTGAGTTTGCACTATTTTTGGATGCTCCGTCTGCGGGATGGGGCAAATTTTTGTGTCTCAAGGAAAGGCAAGTATTCCTGGACTGTTATTAACCTGCTTATTACTCAGCTATTAATGCTTGGTTTCCTGTGTTCCTACGTGCTAGCAACTTGCTTAGCGAATGCCAGCTGTTTTACTTAGTCAGCGGTTGAGTAGGGGATAACAGGCAAGTAATCAGCAGTTTAACAACAGTCAGCGGCAGCAAAGCATCGTGGGAGAGGTGGGCGGCGCATTGGGCGGAGTTGAACTGGGTCACATGTCCCACAGTTGTGGCTTTAGCAACTTGGGTGGGGGGCGGGGACTGGGAGCGACCAGTGGGCATCGCTTCTCGGCCTTTTGGCTAAGATCAAGGGTAGTATCTGTTCTTATCAGTTTAATATCTGATACGTCCCCTACGCGGGGACATCAATATTAAGCCGTTTTTTTGGAACAGGGAGCCGGAGAAGGAGATTGCTCCAACTGCTTCACGTATCGACCCGGTATTGCAGTGCATTTGGGAACGGTGCTCCTCTCCATGTTTTGTACTAAAGAAAGAGTCACTTGTGCGATTTGCTCTGTGCACCAGCGAGGGAGAGGTGTGCCGATTCGTCGCGCAGGTGTTGTTTCTTTGTTCGTCGTTCATTCCCTGTGCGTGAGGGGTGTTTTTTTTTTTTTTTTTTTTAAATGTAACGAATTAATTCATTTATGTACTTATGTGTATATTTATTTATTTCTTTCAGGAGGAGAAGTCATTGTATCTCCTCTTATCGGTGAAAGACTGCCGCGCTGAAATGATATGTCGGGCATTGTCACGGATTATTCTTTGGTTTCCTTTTTAGTTTGTTTGCAGTTTTCCCTCTGTCCCAAGCCACCCCTCCCCCCCTCGGGCAGTGGATTACCTCGGCCCTGTGTTTGGAGCTGGACGGGAACGCCGGGAGTGGTGGAGGACGAGACGTCACGTTGCTCGGGTTTCTCTTCAAAACGAACAAATCTTTCGCCTTTCACTAAACATTTCCGTGCAGAGGAACACACCTGAGTTTGCACTATTTTTGGATGCTCCGTCTGCGGGATGAGGCAAATTTTTGTGTCCCAAGGAAAGGCAAGTATTCCTGGACTGTTATTAACCTGCTTATTACTCAGCTATTAATGCTTGGTTTCCTGTGTTCCTACGTGCTAGCAACTTGCTTAGCGAATGCCAGCTGTTTTACTTGGTCAGCGGTTGAGTAGGGGATAACAGGCAAGTAATCAGCAGTTTAACAACAGTCAGCTGCAGCTGCGGCAGCAAAGCATCGTGGGAGAGGTGGGCGGCGCATTGGGCGGAGTTGAACTGGGTCACATGTCCCACAGTTGTGGCTTTAGCAACTTGGGAGGGGGGCGGGGACTGGGAGCGACCAGTGGGCATCGCTTCTCGGCCTTTTGGCTAAGATCAAGTGTAGTATCTGTTCTTATCAGGTTAATAACTGATACGTCCCCTACCCGGGGACATCAATATTAAGCCGATTTTTGGAACAGGGAGCCGGAGAAGGAGATTGCTCCAACCGCTCCACGTATCGACCAGGTATTGCAGTGCATTCGGGAACGGTGCTCCTCTCCATGTTTTGTGCTAAAGAAAGAGTCACTTGTGCGATTTGCTCTGTGCACCAGCGAGGGAGAGGTGTACCGATTCGTCGCGCAGGTGTTGTTTCTTTGTTCGTCGTTCATTCCCTGTGCGTGAGGGATGTTTTTTTTTTTTTTTTGTAAATGTAACAAATTAATTCATTTATGTACTTAAGTGTATATTTATTTATTTCTTTCAGGAGGAGAAGGCATTGTATCTCCTCTTATCGGTGAAAGACTGCCGCGCTGAAATGATATGCCGGGCATTGTCACGGATTATTCTTTGGTTTCCTTTTTAGTTTGTTTGCAGTTTTCTATCTGTCCCAAGCCACCCCTCCCCCCCTCGGGCAGTGGATTACCTCGGCCCTGTGTTTGGAGCTGGACGGGAGCGCCGGGAGTGGTGGAGGACGAGACGTCACGTTGCTCAGGTTTCTCTTCAAAACGAACAAATCTTTCGCCTTTTACGAAACATTTCCGTGCAGAGGAACACACCTGAGTTTGCACTATTTTTGGATGCTCCGTCTGCGGGATGGGGCAAATTTTTGTGTCTCAAGGAAAGGCAAGTATTCCTGGACTGTTATTAACCTGCTTATTACTCAGCTATTAATGCTTGGTTTCCTGTGTTCCTACGTGCTAGCAACTTGCTTAGCGAATGCCAGCTGTTTTACTTGGTCAGCGGTTGAGTAGGGGATAACAGGCAAGTAATCAGCAGTTTAACAACAGTCAGCGGCAGCAAAGCATCGTGGGAGAGGTGGGCGGCGCATTGGGCGGAGTTGAACTGGGTCACATGTCCCACAGTTGTGGCTTTAGCAACTTGGGTGGGGGGCGGGGACTGGGAGCGACCAGTGGGCATCGCTTCTCGGCCTTTTGGCTAAGATCAAGGGTAGTATCTGTTCTTATCAGTTTAATATCTGATACGTCCCCTACGCGGGGACATCAATATTAAGCCGTTTTTTTGGAACAGGGAGCCGGAGAAGGAGATTGCTCCAACCGCTTCACGTATCGACCCGGTATTGCAGTGCATTCGGGAACGGTGCTCCTCTCCATGTTTTGTACTAAAGAAAGAGTCACTTGTGCGATTTGCTCTGTGCACCAGCGAGGGAGAGGTGTGCCGATTCGTCGCGCAGGTGTTGTTTCTTTGTTCGTCGTTCATTCCCTGTGCGTGAGGGGTGTTTTTTTTTTTTTTTTTTTTTAAATGTAACGAATTAATTCATTTATGTACTTAAGTGCATATTTATTTATTTCTTTCAGGAGGAGAAGGCATTGTATCTCCTCTTATCGGTGAAAGACTGCCGCGCTGAAATGATATGTCGGGCATTGTCACGGATTATTCTTTGGTTTCCTTTTTAGTTTGTTTGCAGTTTTCCCTCTGTCCCAAGCCACCCCTCCCCCCCTCGGGCAGTGGATTACCTCGGCCCTGTGTTTGGAGCTGGACGGGAACGCCGGGAGTGGTGGAGGACGAGACGTCACGTTGCTCGGGTTTCTCTTCAAAACGAACAAATCTTTCGCCTTTCACTAAACATTTCCGTGCAGAGGAACACACCTGAGTTTGCACTATTTTTGGATGCTCCGTCTGCGGGATGGGGCAAATTTTTGTGTCCCAAGGAAAGGCAAGTATTCCTGGACTGTTATTAACCTGCTTATTACTCAGCTATTAATGCTTGGTTTCCTGTGTTCCTACGTGCTAGCAACTTGCTTAGCGAATGCCAGCTGTTTTACTTGGTCAGCGGTTGAGTAGGGGATAACAGGCAAGTAATCAGCAGTTTAACAACAGTCAGCTGCAGCTGCGGCAGCAAAGCATCGTGGGAGAGGTGGGCGGCGCATTGGGCGGAGTTGAACTGGGTCACATGTCCCACAGTTGTGGCTTTAGCAACTTGGGAGGGGGGCGGGGACTGGGAGCGACCAGTGGGCATCGCTTCTCGGCCTTTTGGCTAAGATCAAGTGTAGTATCTGTTCTTATCAGGTTAATAACTGATACGTCCCCTACCCGGGGACATCAATATTAAGCCGATTTTTGGAACAGGGAGCCGGAGAAGGAGATTGCTCCAACCGCTCCACGTATCGACCAGGTATTGCAGTGCATTCGGGAACGGTGCTCCTCTCCATGTTTTGTGCTAAAGAAAGAGTCACTTGTGCGATTTGCTCTGTGCACCAGCGAGGGAGAGGTGTACCGATTCGTCGCGCAGGTGTTGTTTCTTTGTTCGTCGTTCATTCCCTGTGCGTGAGGGATGTTTTTTTTTTTTTTTTGTAAATGTAACAAATTAATTCATTTATGTACTTAAGTGTATATTTATTTATTTCTTTCAGGAGGAGAAGGCATTGTATCTCCTCTTATCGGTGAAAGACTGCCGCGCTGAAATGATATGCCGGGCATTGTCACGGATTATTCTTTGGTTTCCTTTTTAGTTTGTTTGCAGTTTTCTATCTGTCCCAAGCCACCCCTCCCCCCCTCGGGCAGTGGATTACCTCGGCCCTGTGTTTGGAGCTGGACGGGAGCGCCGGGAGTGGTGGAGGACGAGACGTCACGTTGCTCAGGTTTCTCTTCAAAACGAACAAATCTTTCGCCTTTTACGAAACATTTCCGTGCAGAGGAACACACCTGAGTTTGCACTATTTTTGGATGCTCCGTCTGCGGGATGGGGCAAATTTTTGTGTCTCAAGGAAAGGCAAGTATTCCTGGACTGTTATTAACCTGCTTATTACTCAGCTATTAATGCTTGGTTTCCTGTGTTCCTACGTGCTAGCAACTTGCTTAGCGAATGCCAGCTGTTTTACTTGGTCAGCGGTTGAGTAGGGGATAACAGGCAAGTAATCAGCAGTTTAACAACAGTCAGCGGCAGCAAAGCATCGTGGGAGAGGTGGGCGGCGCATTGGGCGGAGTTGAACTGGGTCACATGTCCCACAGTTGTGGCTTTAGCAACTTGGGTGGGGGGCGGGGACTGGGAGCGACCAGTGGGCATCGCTTCTCGGCCTTTTGGCTAAGATCAAGGGTAGTATCTGTTCTTATCAGTTTAATATCTGATACGTCCCCTACGCGGGGACATCAATATTAAGCCGTTTTTTTGGAACAGGGAGCCGGAGAAGGAGATTGCTCCAACCGCTTCACGTATCGACCCGGTATTGCAGTGCATTCGGGAACGGTGCTCCTCTCCATGTTTTGTACTAAAGAAAGAGTCACTTGTGCGATTTGCTCTGTGCACCAGCGAGGGAGAGGTGTGCCGATTCGTCGCGCAGGTGTTGTTTCTTTGTTCGTCGTTCATTCCCTGTGCGTGAGGGGTGTTTTTTTTTTTTTTTTTTTTTAAATGTAACGAATTAATTCATTTATGTACTTATGTGTATATTTATTTATTTCTTTCAGGAGGAGAAGGCATTGTATCTCCTCTTATCGGTGAAAGACTGCCGCGCTGAAATGATATGTCGGGCATTGTCACGGATTATTCTTTGGTTTCCTTTTTAGTTTGTTTGCAGTTTTCCCTCTGTCCCAAGCCACCCCTCCCCCCCTCGGGCAGTGGATTACCTCGGCCCTGTGTTTGGAGCTGGACGGGAACGCCGGGAGTGGTGGAGGACGAGACGTCACGTTGCTCGGGTTTCTCTTCAAAACGAACAAATCTTTCGCCTTTCACTAAACATTTCCGTGCAGAGGAACACACCTGAGTTTGCACTATTTTTGGATGCTCCGTCTGCGGGATGGGGCAAATTTTTGTGTCCCAAGGAAAGGCAAGTATTCCTGGACTGTTATTAACCTGCTTATTACTCAGCTATTAATGCTTGGTTTCCTGTGTTCCTACGTGCTAGCAACTTGCTTAGCGAATGCCAGCTGTTTTACTTGGTCAGCGGTTGAGTAGGGGATAACAGGCAAGTAATCAGCAGTTTAACAACAGTCAGCTGCAGCTGCGGCAGCAAAGCATCGTGGGAGAGGTGGGCGGCGCATTGGGCGGAGTTGAACTGGGTCACATGTCCCACAGTTGTGGCTTTAGCAACTTGGGAGGGGGGCGGGGACTGGGGGGGACCAGTGGGCATCGCTTCTCGGCCTTTTGGCTAAGATCAAGTGTAGTATCTGTTCTCATCAGGTTAATAACTGATACGTCCCCTACCCGGGGACATCAATATTAAGCCGATTTTTGGAACAGGGAGCCGGAGAAGGAGATTGCTCCAACCGCTCCACGTATCGACCAGGTATTGCAGTGCATTCGGGAACGGTGCTCCTCTCCATGTTTTGTGCTAAAGAAAGAGTCACTTGTGCGATTTGCTCTGTGCACCAGCGAGGGAGAGGTGTACCGATTCGTCGCGCAGGTGTTGTTTCTTTGTTCGTCGTTCATTCCCTGTGCGTGAGGGATGTTTTTTTTTTTTTTTTTTAAATGTCACAAATTAATTCATTTATGTACTTAAGTGTATATTTATTTATTTCTTTCAGGAGGAGAAGGCATTGTATCTCCTCTTATCGGTGAAAGACTGCCGCGCTGAAATGATATGCCGGGCATTGTCACGGATTATTCTTTGGTTTCCTTTTTAGTTTGTTTGCAGTTTTCCATCTGTCCCAAGCCACCCCTCCCCCCCTCGGGCAGTGGATTACCTCGGCCCTGTGTTTGGAGCTGGACGGGAGCGCCGGGAGTGGTGGAGGACGAGACGTCACGTTGCTCAGGTTTCTCTTCAAAACGAACAACTCTTTCGCCTTTTACTAAACATTTCCGTGCAGAGGAACACACCTGAGTTTGCACTATTTTTGGATGCTCCGTCTGCGGGATGGGGCAAATTTTTGTGTCTCAAGGAAAGGCAAGTATTCCTGGACTGTTATTAACCTGCTTATTACTCAGCTATTAATGCTTGGTTTCCTGTGTTCCTACGTGCTAGCAACTTGCTTAGCGAATGCCAGCTGTTTTACTTAGTCAGCGGTTGAGTAGGGGATAACAGGCAAGTAATCAGCAATTTAACAACAGTCAGCGGCAGCAAAGCATCGTGGGAGAGGTGGGCGGCGCATTGGGCGGAGTTGAACTGGGTCACATGTCCCACAGTTGTGGCTTTAGCAACTTGGGTGGGGGGCGGGGACTGGGAGCGACCAGTGGGCATCGCTTCTCGGCCTTTTGGCTAAGATCAAGGGTAGTATCTGTTCTTATCAGTTTAATATCTGATACGTCCCCTACGCGGGGACATCAATATTAAGCCGTTTTTTTGGAACAGGGAGCCGGAGAAGGAGATTGCTCCAACCGCTTCACGTATCGACCCGGTATTGCAGTGCATTTGGGAACGGTGCTCCTCTCCATGTTTTGTACTAAAGAAAGAGTCACTTGTGCGATTTGCTCTGTGCACCAGCGAGGGAGAGGTGTGCCGATTCGTCGCGCAGGTGTTGTTTCTTTGTTCGTCGTTCATTCCCTGTGCGTGAGGGGTGTTTTTTTTTTTTTTTTTAAATGTAACAAATTAATTCATTTATGTACTTATGTGTATATTTATTTATTTCTTTCAGGAGGAGAAGGCATTGTATCTCCTCTTATCGGTGAAAGACTGCCGCGCTGAAATGATATGTCGGGCATTGTCACGGATTATTCTTTGGTTTCCTTTTTAGTTTGTTTGCAGTTTTCCCTCTGTCCCAAGCCACCCCTCCCCCCCTCGGGCAGTGGATTACCTCGGCCCTGTGTTTGGAGCTGGACGGGAACGCCGGGAGTGGTGGAGGACGAGACGTCACGTTGCTCGGGTTTCTCTTCAAAACGAACAAATCTTTCGCCTTTCACTAAACATTTCCGTGCAGAGGAACACACCTGAGTTTGCACTATTTTTGGATGCTCCGTCTGCGGGATGGGGCAAATTTTTGTGTCCCAAGGAAAGGCAAGTATTCCTGGACTGTTATTAACCTGCTTATTACTCAGCTATTAATGCTTGGTTTCCTGTGTTCCTACGTGCTAGCAACTTGCTTAGCGAATGCCAGCTGTTTTACTTGGTCAGCGGTTGAGTAGGGGATAACAGGCAAGTAATCAGCAGTTTAACAACAGTCAGCTGCAGCTGCGGCAGCAAAGCATCGTGGGAGAGGTGGGCGGCGCATTGGGCGGAGTTGAACTGGGTCACATGTCCCACAGTTGTGGCTTTAGCAACTTGGGAGGGGGGCGGGGACTGGGAGCGACCAGTGGGCATCGCTTCTCGGCCTTTTGGCTAAGATCAAGTGTAGTATCTGTTCTTATCAGGTTAATAACTGATACGTCCCCTACCCGGGGACATCAATATTAAGCCGATTTTTGGAACAGGGAGCCGGAGAAGGAGATTGCTCCAACCGCTTCACGTATCGACCAGGTATTGCAGTGCATTCGGGAACGGTGCTCCTCTCCATGTTTTGTGCTAAAGAAAGAGTCACTTGTGCGATTTGCTCTATGCACCAGCGAGGGAGAGGTGTACCGATTCGTCGCGCAGGTGTTGTTTCTTTGTTCGTCGTTCATTCCCTGTGCGTGAGGGATGTTTTTTTTTTTTTTTTTTTAAATGTAACAAATTAATTCATTTATGTACTTAAGTGTATATTTATTTATTTCTTTCAGGAGGAGAAGGCATTGTATCTCCTCTTATCGGTGAAAGACTGCCGCGCTGAAATGATATGCCGGGCATTGTCACGGATTATTCTTTGGTTTCCTTTTTAGTTTGTTTGCAGTTTTCCATCTGTCCCAAGCCACCCCTCCCCCCCTCGGGCAGTGGATTACCTCGGCCCTGTGTTTGGAGCTGGACGGGAGCGCCGGGAGTGGTGGAGGACGAGACGTCACGTTGCTCAGGTTTCTCTTCAAAACGAACAAATCTTTCGCCTTTTACTAAACATTTCCGTGCAGAGGAACACTCCTGAGTTTGCACTATTTTTGGATGCTCCGTCTGCGGCATGGGGCAAATTTTTGTGTCTCAAGGAAAGGCAAGTATTCCTGGACTGTTATTAACCTGCTTATTACTCAGCTATTAATGCTTGGTTTCCTGTGTTCCTACGTGCTAGCAACTTGCTTAGCGAATGCCAGCTGTTTTACTTGGTCAGCGGTTGAGTAGGGGATAACAGGCAAGTAATCAGCAGTTTAACAACAGTCAGCGGCAGCAAAGCATCGTGGGAGAGGTGGGCGGCGCATTGGGCGGAGTTGAACTGGGTCACATGTCCCACAGTTGTGGCTTTAGCAACTTGGGTGGGGGGCGGGGACTGGGAGCGACCAGTGGGCATCGCTTCTCGGCCTTTTGGCTAAGATCAAGGGTAGTATCTGTTCTTATCAGTTTAATATCTGATACGTCCCCTACGCGGGGACATCAATATTAAGCCGTTTTTTTGGAACAGGGAGCCGGAGAAGGAGATTGCTCCAACCGCTTCACGTATCGACCCGGTATTGCAGTGCATTTGGGAACGGTGCTCCTCTCCATGTTTTGTACTAAAGAAAGAGTCACTTGTGCGATTTGCTCTGTGCACCAGCGAGGGAGAGGTGTGCCGATTCGTCGCGCAGGTGTTGTTTCTTTGTTCGTCGTTCATTCCCTGTGCGTGAGGGGTGTTTTTTTTTTTTTTTTTTTTTTAAATGTAACGAATTAATTCATTTATGTACTTATGTGTATATTTATTTATTTCTTTCAGGAGGAGAAGGCATTGTATCTCCTCTTATCGGTGAAAGACTGCCGCGCTGAAATGATATGTCGGGCATTGTCACGGATTATTCTTTGGTTTCCTTTTTAGTTTGTTTGCAGTTTTCCCTCTGTCCCAAGCCACCCCTCCCCCCCTCGGGCAGTGGATTACCTCGGCCCTGTGTTTGGAGCTGGACGGGAACGCCGGGAGTGGTGGAGGACGAGACGTCACGTTGCTCGGGTTTCTCTTCAAAACGAACAAATCTTTCGCCTTTCACTAAACATTTCCGTGCAGAGGAACACACCTGAGTTTGCACTATTTTTGGATGCTCCGTCTGCGGGATGGGGCAAATTTTTGTGTCCCAAGGAAAGGCAAGTATTCCTGGACTGTTATTAACCTGCTTATTACTCAGCTATTAATGCTTGGTTTCCTGTGTTCCTACGTGCTAGCAACTTGCTTAGCGAATGCCAGCTGTTTTACTTGGTCAGCGGTTGAGTAGGGGATAACAGGCAAGTAATCAGCAGTTTAACAACAGTCAGCTGCAGCTGCGGCAGCAAAGCATCGTGGGAGAGGTGGGCGGCGCATTGGGCGGAGTTGAACTGGGTCACATGTCCCACAGTTGTGGCTTTAGCAACTTGGGTGGGGGGCGGGGACTGGGAGCGACCAGTGGGCATCGCTTCTCGGCCTTTTGGCTAAGATCAAGGGTAGTATCTGTTCTTATCAGTTTAATATCTGATACGTCCCCTACGCGGGGACATCAATATTAAGCCGTTTTTTTGGAACAGGGAGCCGGAGAAGGAGATTGCTCCAACCGCTCCACGTATCGACCAGGTATTGCAGTGCATTCGGGAACGGTGCTCCTCTCCATGTTTTGTGCTAAAGAAAGAGTCACTTGTGCGATTTGCTCTGTGCACCAGCGAGGGAGAGGTGTGCCGATTCGTCGCGCAGGTGTTGTTTCTTTGTTCGTCGTTCATTCCCTGTGCGTGAGGGATGTTTTTTTTTTTTTTTTTAAATGTAACAAATTAATTCATTTATGTACTTAAGTGTATATTTATTTATTTCTTTCAGGAGGAGAAGGCATTGTATCTCCTCTTATCGGTGAAAGACTGCCGCGCTGAAATGATATGCCGGGCATTGTCACGGATTATTCTTTGGTTTCCTTTTTAGTTTGTTTGCAGTTTTCCATCTGTCCCAAGCCACCCCTCCCCCCCTCGGGCAGTGGATTACCTCGGCCCTGTGTTTGGAGCTGGACGGGAGCGCCGGGAGTGGTGGAGGACGAGACGTCACGTTGCTCAGGTTTCTCTTCAAAACGAACAAATCTTTCGCCTTTTACTAAACATTTCCGTGCAGAGGAACACACCTGAGTTTGCACTATTTTTGGATGCTCCGTCTGCGGGATGGGGCAAATTTTTGTGTCTCAAGGAAAGGCAAGTATTCCTGGACTGTTATTAACCTGCTTATTACTCAGCTATTAATGCTTGGTTTCCTGTGTTCCTACGTGCTAGCAACTTGCTTAGCGAATGCCAGCTGTTTTACTTGGTCAGCGGTTGAGTAGGGGATAACAGGCAAGTAATCAGCAGTTTAACAACAGTCAGCGGCAGCAAAGCATCGTGGGAGAGGTGGGCGGCGCATTGGGCGGAGTTGAACTGGGTCACATGTCCCACAGTTGTGGCTTTAGCAACTTGGGTGGGGGGCGGGGACTGGGAGCGACCAGTGGGCATCGCTTCTCGGCCTTTTGGCTAAGATCAAGGGTAGTATCTGTTCTTATCAGTTTAATAACTGATACGTCCCCTACCCGGGGACATCAATATTAAGCCGATTTTTGGAACAGGGAGCCGGAGAAGGAGATTGCTCCAACCGCTTCACGTATCGACCCGGTATTGCAGTGCATTTGGGAACTGTGCTCCTCTCCATGTTTTGTGCTAAAGAAAGAGTCACTTGTGCGATTTGCTCTGTGCACCAGCCAGTTAGAGGTGTGCCGATTCGTCGCGCAGGTGTTGTTTTTTTGTTCGTCGTTCATTCCCTGTGCGTGAGGGGTGTTTTTTTTTTTTTTTTTAAATGTAACGAATTAATTCATTCATGTACTTATGTGTATATTTATTTATTTCTTTCAGGAGGAGAAGGCATTGTATCTCCTCTTATCGGTGAAAGACTGCCGCGCTGAAATGATATGCCGGGCATTGTCACGGATTATTCTTTGGTTTCCTTTTTAGTTTGTTTGCAGTTTTCCCGCTGTCCCAAGCCACCCCTCCCCCCCTAGGGCAGTGGATTACCTCGGCCCTGTGTTTGGAGCTGGACGGGAGCGCCGGGAGTGGTGGAGGACGAGACGTCACGTTGCTCGGGTTTCTCTTCAAAACGAACAAATCTTTCGCCTTTTACTGAAGATTTCCGTGCAGAGGATCACACCTGAGTTTGCACTATTTTTGGATGCTCCGTCTGCGGGATGGGGCAACTTTTTTGTGTCCCAAGGAAAGGAAAGTATTCCTGGACTGTTATTAACCTGCTTATTACTCAGCTATTAATGCTTGGTTTCCTGTGTTCCTTCGTGCTAGCAACTTGCTTAGCGAATGCCAGCTGTTTTACTTGGTCAGCGGTTGAGTAGGGGATAACAGGCAAGTAATCAGCAGTTTAACAACAGTCAGCTGCAGCTGCGGCAGCAAAGCATCGTGGGAGAGGTGGGCGGCGCATTGGGCGGAGTTGAACTGGGTCACATGTCCCACAGTTGTGGCTTTAGCAACTTGGGTGGGGGGCGGGGACTGAGAGCGACCAGTGGGCATCGCTTCTCGGCCTTTTGGCTAAGATCAAGTGTAGTATCTGTTCTTATCAGTTTAATAACTGATACGTCCCCTACCCGGGGACATCAATATTAAGCCGATTTTTGGAACAGGGAGCCGGAGAAGGAGATTGCTCCAACCGCTTCACGTATCGACCCGGTATTGCAGTGCATTTGGGAACTGTGCTCCTCTCCATGTTTTGTGCTAAAGAAAGAGTCACTTGTGCGATTTGCTCTGTGCACCAGCGAGGGAGAGGTGTGCCGATTCGTCGCGCAGGTGTTGTTTCTTTGTTCGTCGTTCATTCCCTGTGCGTGAGGGGTGTTTTTTTTTTTTTTTTTTTTAAATGTAACGAATTAATTCATTTATGTACTTATGTGTATATTTATTTATTTCTTTCAGGAGGAGAAGGCATTGTATCTCCTCTTATCGGTGAAAGACTGCCGCGCTGAAATGATATGCCGGGCATTGTCACGGATTATTCTTTGGTTTCCTTTTTAGTTTGTTTGCAGTTTTCCCGCTGTCTCAAGCCACCCCTCCCCCCCTCGGGCAGTGGATTACCTCGGCCCTGTGTTTGGAGCTGGACGGGAGCGCCGGGAGTGGTGGAGGACGAGACGTCACGTTGCTCGGGTTTCTCTTCAAAACGAACAAATCTTTCGCCTTTTACTAAACATTTCCGTGCAGAGGATCACACCTGAGTTTGCACTATTTTTTGATGCTCCGTCTGCGGGATGGGGCAACATTTTTGTGTCCCAAGGAAAGGCAAGTATTCCTGGACTGTTATTAACCTGCTTATTACTCAGCTATTAATGCTTGGTTTCCTGTGTTCCTACGTGCTAGCAACTTGCTTAGCGAATGCCAGCTGTTTTACTTGGTCAGCGGTTGAGTAGGGGATAACAGGCAAGTAATCAGCAGTTTAACAACAGTCAGCTGCAGCTGCGGCAGCAAAGCATCGTGGGAGAGGTGGGCGGCGCATTGGGCGGAGTTGAACTGGGTCACATGTCCCACAGTTGTGGCTTTAGCAACTTGGGAGGGGGGCGGGGACTGGGAGCGACCAGTGGGCATCGCTTCTCGGCCTTTTGGCTAAGATCAAGGGTAGTATCTGTTCTTATCAGTTTAATATCTGATTTGTCCCCAACCCGGGGACATCAATATTAAGCCGTTTTTTGGAACAGGGAGCCGGAGAAGGAGATTGCTCCAACCGCTTCACGTATCGACCCGGTATTGCAGTGCATTTGGGAACGGTGCTCCTCTCCATGTTTTGTGTTAAAGAAAGAGTCACTTGTGCGATTTGCTCTGTGCACCAGCCAGTTAGAGGTGTGCCGATTCGTCGCGCAGGTGTTGTTTTTTTGTTCGTCGTTCATTCCCTGTGCGTGAGGGGTGTTTTTTTTTTTTTTTTTAAATGTAACGAATTAATTCATTCATGTACTTATGTGTATATTTATTTATTTCTTTCAGGAGGAGAAGGCATTGTATCTCCTCTTATCGGTGAAAGACTGCCGCGCTGAAATGATATGCCGGGCATTGTCACGGATTATTCTTTGGTTTCCTTTTTAGTTTGTTTGCAGTTTTCCCGCTGTCCCAAGCCACCCCTCCCCCCCTAGGGCAGTGGATTACCTCGGCCCTGTGTTTGGAGCTGGACGGGAGCGCCGGGAGTGGTGGAGGACGAGACGTCACGTTGCTCGGGTTTCTCTTCAAAACGAACAAATCTTTCGCCTTTTACTGAAGATTTCCGTGCAGAGGATCACACCTGAGTTTGCACTATTTTTGGATGCTCCGTCTGCGGGATGGGGCAACTTTTTTGTGTCCCAAGGAAAGGCAAGTATTCCTGGACTGTTATTAACCTGCTTATTACTCAGCTATTAATGCTTGGTTTCCTGTGTTCCTCCGTGCTAGCAACTTGCTTAGTGAATGCCAGCTGTTTTACTTGGTCAGCGGTTGAGTAGGGGATAACAGGCAAGTAATCAGCAGTTTAACAACAGTCAGCTGCAGCTGCCGGAGCAAAGCATCGCGGGAGAGGTGGGCGGCGCATGGGGCAGAGTTCAACTGGGTCACATGTCCCACAGTTGTGGCTTTAGCAACTTGGAAGGGGGGCTGGGACTGGGAGCGACCAGTGGGCATCGCTTCTCGGCCTTTTGGCTAAGATCAAGTGCAGTATCTGTTCTTATCAGTTTAATATCTGATACGTCCCCTACCCGGGGACATCAATATTAAGCCGATTTTTGGAACAGGGAGCCGGAGAAGGAGATTGCTCCAACCGCTTCACGTATCGACCCGGTATTGCAGTGCATTTGGGAACGGTGCTCCTCTCCATGTTTTGTGCTAAAGAAAGAGTCACTTGTGCGATTTGCTCTGTGCACCAGCGAGGGAGAGGTGTGCCGATTCGTCGCGCAGGTGTTGTTTCTTTGTTCGTCGTTCATTCCCTGTGCGTGAGGGGTGTTTTTTTTTTTTTTTTTTTTTTTAAATGTAACAAATTAATTCATTTATGTACTTATGTGTATATTTATTTATTTCTTTCAGGAGGAGAAGGCATTGTATCTCCTCTTATCGGTGAAAGACTGCCGCGCTGAAATGATATGCCGGGCATTGTCACGGATTATTCTTTGGTTTCCTTTTTAGTTTGTTTGCAGTTTTCCCGCTGTCTCAAGCCACCCCTCCCCCCCTCGGGCAGTGGATTACCTCGGCCCTGTGTTTGGAGCTGGACGGGAGCGCCGGGAGTGGTGGAGGACGAGACGTCACGTTGCTCGGGTTTCTCTTCAAAACGAACAAATCTTTCGCCTTTTACTAAACATTTCCGTGCAGAGGATCACACCTGAGTTTGCACTATTTTTTGATGCTCCGTCTGCGGGATGGGGCAACTTTTTTGTGTCCCAAGGAAAAGCAAGTATTCCTGGACTGTTATTAACCTGCTTATTACTCAGCTATTAATGCTTGGTTTCCTGTGTTCCTACGTGCTAGCAACTTGCTTAGCGAATGCCAGCTGTTTTACTTGGTCAGCGGTTGAGTAGGGGATAACAGGCAAGTAATCAGCAGTTTAACAACAGTCAGCTGCAGCTGCGGCAGCAAAGCATCGTGGGAGAGGTGGGCGGCGCATTGGGCGGAGTTGAACTGGGTCACATGTCCCACAGTTGTGGCTTTAGCAACTTGGGTTGGGGGCGGGGACTGGGAGCGACCAGTGGGCATCGCTTCTCGGCCTTTTGGCTAAGATCAAGGGTAGTATCTGTTCTTATCAGTTTAATATCTGATACGTCCCCTACCCGGGGACATCAATATTAAGCCGTTTTTTTGGAACAGGGAGCCGGAGAAGGAGATTGCTCCAACCGCTTCACGTATCGACCCGGTATTGCAGTGCATTTGGGAACGGTGCTCCTCTCCATGTTTTGTGCTAAAGAAAGAGTCACTTGTGCGATTTGCTCTGTGCACCAGCGAGGGAGAGGTGTGCCGATTCGTCGCGCAGGTGTTGTTTCTTTGTTCGTCGTTCATTCCCTGTGCGTGAGGGGTGTTTTTTTTTTTTTTTTTTTTTAAATGTAACGAATTAATTCATTTATGTACTTGTGTGTATATTTATTTATTTCTTTCAGGAGGAGAAGGCATTGTATCTCCTCTTATCGGTGAAAGACTGCCGCGCTGAAATGATATGCCGGGCATTGTCACGGATTATTCTTTGGTTTCCTTTTTAGTTTGTTTGCAGTTTTCTCTCTGTCCCAAGCCACCCCTCCCCCCCTCGGGCAGTGGATTACCTCGGCCCTGTGTTTGGAGCTGGACGGGAGCGCCGGAAGTGGTGGAGGACGAGACGTCACGTTGCTCGGGTTTCTCTTCAAAACGAACAAATCTTTCGCCTTTTACTAAACATTTCCGTGCAGAGGAACACACCTGAGTTTGCTCTATTTTTGGATGCTCCGTCTGCGGGATGGGGCAAATTTTTTGTCCCAAGGAAAGGCAAGTATTCCTGGACTGTTATTAACCTGCTTATTACTCAGCTATTAATGCTTGGTTTCCTGTGTTCCTACGTGCTAGCAACTTGCTTAGCGAATGCCAGCTGTTTTACTTGGTCAGCGGTTGAGTAGGGGATAACAGGCAAGTAATCAGCAGTTTAACAACAGTCAGCTGCAGCTGCGGCAGCAAAGCATCGTGGGAGAGATGGGCGGCGCATTGGGCGGAGTTGAACTGGGTCACATGTCCCGCAGTTGTGGCTTTAGCAACTTGGGTTGGGGGCGGGGACTGGGAGCGACCAGTGGGCATCGCTTCTCGGCCTTTTGGCTAAGATCAAGGGTAGTATCTGTTCTTATCAGTTTAATATCTGATACGTCCCCTACGCGGGGACATCAATATTAAGCCGTTTTTTGGAACAGGGAGCCGGAGAAGGAGATTGCTCCAACCGCTTCACGTATCGACCCAGTATTGCAGTGCATTTGGGAACGGTGCTCCTCTCCATGTTTTGTGCTAAAGAAAGAGTCACTTGTGCGATTTGCTCTGTGCACCAGCGAGGGAGAGGTGTGCCGATTCGTCGCGCAGGTGTTGTTTCTTTGTTCGTCGCTCATTCCCTGTGCGTGAGGGGTGTTTTTTTTTTTTTTTTTTAAATGTAACGAATTAATTCATTTATGTACTTATGTGTATATTTATTTATTTCTTTCAGGAGGAGAAGGCATTGTATCTCCTCTTATCGGTGAAAGACTACCGCGCTGAAATGATATGCCGGGCATTGTCACGGATTATTCTTTGGTTTCCTTTTTAGTTTGTTTGCAGTTTTCCCTCTGTCCCAAGCCACCCCTCCCCCCCTCGGGCAGTGGATTACCTCGGCCCTGTGTTTGGAGCTGGACGGGAGCGCCGGGAGTGGTGGAGGACGAGACGTCACGTTGCTCGGGTTTCTCTTCAAAACGAACAAATCTTTCGCCTTTTACTAAACATTTCCGTGCAGAGGAACACACCTGAGTTTGCACTATTTTTCGATGCTCCGTCTGCGGGATGGGGCAAATTTTTTGTCCCCAGGAAAGGCAAGTATTCCTTGACTGTTATTAACCTGCTTATTACTCAGCTATTAAAGCTTGGTTTCCTGTGTTCCTACGTGCTAGCAACTTGCTTAGCGAATGCCAGCTGTTTTACTTGGTCAGCGGTTGAGTAGGGGATAACAGGCAAGTAATCAGCAGTTTAACAACAGTCAGCTGCAGCTGCGGCAGCAAAGCATCGTGGGAGAGATGGGCGGCGCATTGGGCGGAGTTGAACTGGGTCACATGTCCCACAGTTGTGGCTTTAGCAACTTGGGTGGGGGGCGGGGACTGGGAGCGACCAGTGGGCATCGCTTCTCGGCCTTTTGGCTGAGATCAAGGGTAGTATCTGTTCTTATCAGTTTAATATCTGATACGTCCCCTACCCGGGGACATCAATATTAAGCCGATTTTTGGAACAGGGAGCCGGGGAAGGAGATTGCTCCAACCGCTCCACGTATCGACCCGGTGTTGCAGTGCATTCGGGAACGGTGCTCCTCTCCATGTTTTATGCTAAAGAAAGAGTCACTTGTGCGATTTGCTCTGTGCACCAGCGAGGGAGAGGTGTGCCGATTCGTCGCGCAGGTGTTGTTTCTTTGTTCGTCGTTCATTCCCTGTGCGTGAGGGGTGTTTTTTTTTTATTTTTATTTTTTAAATGTAACGAATTAATTCATTTATGTACTTATGTGTATATTTATTTATTTCTTTCAGGAGGAGAAGGCATTGTATCTCCTCTTATCGGTGAAAGACTGCCGCGCTGAAATGATATGTCGGGCATTGTCACGGATTATTCTTTGGTTTCCTTTTTAGTTTGTTTGCAGTTTTCCCTCTGTCCCAAGCCACCCCTCCCCCCCTCGGGCAGTGGATTACCTCGGCCCTGTGTTTGGAGCTGGACGGGAGCGCCGGGAGTGGTGGAGGACGAGACGTCACGTTGCTCGGGTTTCTCTTCAAAACGAACAAATCTTTCGCCTTTTACTAAACATTTCCGTGCAGAGGAACACACCTGAGTTTGCACTATTTTTGGATGCTCCGTCTGCGGGATGGGGCAAATTTTTTGTCCCAAGGAAAGGCAAGTATTCCTGGACTGTTATTAACCTGCTTATTACTCAGCTATTAATGCTTGGTTTCCTGTGTTCCTACGTGCTAGCAACTTGCTTAGCGAATGCCAGCTGTTTTACTTGGTCAGCGGTTGAGTAGGGGATAACAGGCAAGTAATCAGCAGTTTAACAACAGTCAGCTGCAGCTGCGGCAGCAAAGCATCGTGGGAGAGATGGGCGGCGCATTGGGCGGAGTTGAACTGGGTCACATGTCCCGCAGTTGTGGCTTTAGCAACTTGGGTCGGGGGCGGGGACTGGGAGCGACCAGTGGGCATCGCTTCTCGGCCTTTTGGCTAAGATCAAGGGTAGTATCTGTTCTTATCAGTTTAATATCTGATACGTCCCCTACCCGGGGACATCAATATTAAGCCGATTTTTGGAACAGGGAGCCGGAGAAGGAGATTGCTCCAACCGCTTCACGTATCGACCCGGTATTGCAGTGCATTTGGGAACGGTGCTCCTCTCCATGTTTTGTGCTAAAGAAAGAGTCACTTGTGCGATTTGCTCTGTGCACCAGCGAGGGAGAGGTGTGCCGATTCGTCGCGCAGGTGTTGTTTCTTTGTTCGTCGTTCATTCCCTGTGCGTGAGGGGTGTTTTTTTTTTATTTTTTTTTTTTAAATGTAACGAATTAATTCATTTATGTACTTATGTGTATATTTATTTATTTCTTTCAGGAGGAGAAGGCATTGTATCTCCTCTTATCGGTGAAAGACTGCCGCGCTGAAATGATATGCCGGGCATTGTCACGGATTATTCTTTGGTTTCCTTTTTAGTTTGTTTGCAGTTTTCCCTCTATCCCAAGCCACCCCTCCCCCCCTCGGGCAGTGGATTACCTCGGCCCTGTGTTTGGAGCTGGACGGGAGCGCCGGGATTGTTGGAGGACGAGACGTCACGTTGCTCGGGTTTCTCTTCAAAACGAACAAATCTTTCGCCTTTTACTAAACATTTCCGTGCAGAGGAACACACCTGAGTTTGCACTATTTTTGGATGCTCCGTCTGCGGGATGGGGCAACTTTTTTGTCCCAAGGAAAGGCAAGTATTCCTGGACTGTTATTAACCTGTTTATTACTCAGCTATTAATGCTTGGTTTCCTGTGTTCCTACGTGCTAGCAACTTGCTTAGCGAATTCCAGCTGTTTTACTTGGTCAGCGGTTGAGTAGGGGATAACAGGCAAGTAATCAGCAGTTTAACAACAGTCAGCTGCAGCTGCGGCAGCAAAGCATCGTGGGAGAGATGGGCGGCGCATTGGGCGGAGTTGAACTGGGTCACATGTCCCACAGTTGTGGCTTTAGCAACTTGGGTGGGGGGCGGGGACTTGGAACGACCAGTGGGCATCGCTTCTTGGCCTTTTGGCTAAGATCAAGGGTAGTATCTGTTCTTATCAGTTTAATATCTGATACGTCCCCTACCCGGGGACATCAATATTAAGCCGATTTTTGGAACAGGGAGCCGGAGAAGGAGATTGCTCCAACCGCTTCACGTATCGACCCGGTATTGCAGTGCATTTGGGAACGGTGCTCCTCTCCATGTTTTGTGCTAAAGAAAGAGTCACTTGTGCGATTTGCTCTGTGCACCAGCGAGGGAGAGGTGTGCCGCTTCGTCGCGCAGGTGTTGTTTCTTTTTTCGTCGTTCATTCCCTGTGCGTGAGGGGTGTCTTTTTTTTTTTTTTTTTCAATGTTACGAATTAATTCATTTATGTACTTATGTGTATATTTATTTATTTCTTTCAGGAGGAGAAGGCATTGTATCTCCTCTTATCGGTGAAAGACTGCCGCGCTGAAATGATATGCCGGGCATTGTCACGGATTATTTTTGGTTTCCTTTTTAGTTTGTTTGCAGTTTTCCCTCTGTCCCAAGCCACCCCTCCCCACCTCGGGCAGTGGATTACCTCGGCCCTGTGTTTGGAGCTGGACGGGAGCGCCGGGAGTGGTAGAGGACGAGACGTCACGTTGCTCGGGTTTCTCTTCAAAACGAACAAATCTTTCGCCTTTTACTAAACATTTCCGTGCAGAGGAACACACCTGAGTTTGCACTATTTTTGGATGCTCCGTCTGCGGGTTGGGGCAAATTTTTTGTCCCAAGGAAAGGCAAGTATTCCTGGACTGTTATTAACCTGTTTATTACTCAGCTATTAATGCTTGGTTTCCTGTGTTCCTACGTGCTAGCAACTTGCTTAGCGAATTCCAGCTGTTTTACTTGGTCAGCGGTTGAGTAGGGGATAACAGGCAAGTAATCAGCAGTTTAACAACAGTCAGCTGCAGCTGCGGCAGCAAAGCATCGTGGGAGAGATGGGCGGCGCATTGGGCGGAGTTGAACTGGGTCACATGTCCCACAGTTGTGGCTTTAGCAACTTGGGTGGGGGGCGGGGACTGGGAGCGACCAGTGGGCATCGCTTCTCGGCCTTTTGGCTAAGATCAAGGGTAGTATCTGTTCTTATCAGTTTAATATCTGATACGTCCCCTACCCGGGGACATCAATATTAAGCCGATTTTTGGAACAGGGAGCCGGAGAAGGAGATTGCTCCAACCGCTTCACGTATCGACCCGGTATTGCAGTGCATTTGGGAACGGTGCTCCTCTCCATGTTTTGTGCTAAAGAAAGAGTCACTTGTGCGATTTGCTCTGTGCACCAACGAGGGAGAGGTGTGCCGATTCGTCGCGCAGGTGTTGTTTCTTTGTTCGTCGCTCATTCCCTGTGCGTGAGGGGTGTTTTTTTTTTTTTTTTTTTTTTTAAATGTAACGAATTAATTCATTTATGTACTTATGTGTATATTTATTTCTTTCTTTCAGGAGGAGAAGGCATTGTATCTTCTCTTATCGGTGAAAGACTGCCGCGCTGAAATGATTTGCCGGGCATTGTCACGGATTATTCTTTGGTTTCCTTTTTAGTTTGTTTGCAGTTTTCCCTCTGTCCCAAGCCACCCCTCCCCCCCCCGGGCAGTGGATTACCTCGGCCCTGTGTTTGGAGCTGGACGGGAGCGCCGGAAGTGGTGGAGGACGAGACGTCACGTTGCTCGGGTTTCTCTTCAAAACGAACAAATCTTTCGCCTTTTACTAAACATTTCCGTGCAGAGGAACACACCTGAGTTTGCACTATTTTTGGATGCTCCGTCTGCGGGATGGGGCAAATTTTTTGTCCCAAGGAAAGGCAAGTATTCCTGGACTGTTATTAACCTGCTTATTACTCAGCTATTAATGCTTGGTTTCCTGTGTTCCTACGTGCTAGCAACTTGCTTAGCGAATGCCAGCTGTTTTACTTGGTCAGCGGTTGAGTAGGGGATAACAGGCAAGTAATCAGCAGTTTAACAACAGTCAGCTGCAGCTGCGGCAGCAAAGCATCGTGGGAGAGATGGGCGGCGCATTGGGCGGAGTTGAACTGGGTCACATGTCCCACAGTTGTGGCTTTAGCAACTTGGGTGGGGGGCGGGGACTGGGAGCGACCAGTGGGCATCGCTTCTCGGCCTTTTGGCTAAGATCAAGGGTAGTATCTGTTCTTATCAGTTTAATATCTGATACGTCCCCTACGCGGGGACATCAATATTAAGCCGATTTTTGGAACAGGGAGCCGGAGAAGGAGATTGCTCCAACCGCTTCACGTATCGACCCGGTATTGCAGTGCATTTGGGAACGGTGCTCCTCTCCATGTTTTGTGCTAAAGAAAGAGTCACTTGAGCGATTTGCTCTGTGCACCAGCGAGGGAGAGGTGTGCCGATTCGTCGCGCAGGTGTTGTTTCTTTGTTCGTCGTTCATTCCCTGTGCGTGCAGGGTGTTTTTTTTTTTTTTTTTTTTTTTAAATGTAACGAATTAATTCATTTATGTACTTATGTGTATATTTATTTATTTCTTTCAGGAGGAGAAGGCATTGTATCTCCTCTTATCGGTGAAAGACTGCCGCGCTGAAATGATATGCCGGGCATTGTCACGGATTATTCTTTGGTTTCCTTTTTAGTTTGTTTGCAGTTTTCCCTCTGTCCCAAGCCACCCCTCCCCCCCTCGGGCAGTGGATAACCTCAGCCCTGTGTTTGGAGCTGGACGGGAGCGCCGGGAGTGGTGGAGGACGAGACGTCACGTTGCTCGGGTTTCTCTTCAAAACGAACAAATCTTTCGCCTTTTACTAAAGATTTCCGTGCAGAGGAACACACCTGAGTTTGCACTATTTTTGGATGCTCCGTCTGCGGGATGGGGCAAATTTTTGTGTCCCAAGGAAAGGCAAGTATTCCTGGACTGTTATTAACCTGCTTATTACTCAGCTATTAATGCTTGGTTTCCTGTGTTCCTACGTGCTAGCAACTTGCTTAGTGAATGCCAGCTGTTTTACTTGGTCAGCGGTTGAGTAGGGGATAACAGGCAAGTAATCAGCAGTTTAACAACAGTCAGCTGCAGCTGCGGCAGCAAAGCATCGTGGGAGAGGTGGGCGGCGCATTGGGCGGAGTTGAACTGGGTCACATGTCCCACAGTTGTGGCTTTAGCAACTTGGGAGGGGGGCGGGGACTGGGAGCGACCAGTGGGCATCGCTTCTCGGCCTTTTGGCTCAGATCAAGTGCAGTATCTGTTCTTATCAGTTTAATATCTGATACGTCCCCTACCCGGGGACATCAATATTAAGCCGTTTTTTGGAACAGGGAGCCGGAGAAGGAGATTGCTCCAACCGCTCCACGTATCGACCAGGTATTGCAGTGCATTTGGGAACGGTGCTCCTCTCCATGTTTTGTGCTAAAGAAAGAGTCACTTGTGAGATTTGCTCTGTGCACCAGCGAGGGAGAGGTGTGCCGATTCGTCGCGCAGGTGTTGTTTCTTTGTTCGTCGTTCATTCCCTGTGCGTGAGGGGTGTTTTTTTTTTTTTTTTTTTTTTAAATGTAACGAATTAATTCATTTATGTACTTATGTGTATATTTATTTATTTCTTTCAGGAGGAGAAGGCATTGTATCTCCTCTTATCGGTGAAAGACTGCCGCGCTGAAATGATATGCCGGGCATTGTCACGGATTATTCTTTGGTTTCCTTTTTAGTTTGTTTGCAGTTTTCCCTCTGTCCCAAGCCACCCCTCCGCCCCTCGGGCAGTGGATTACCTCGGCCCTGTGTTTGGAGCTGGACGGGAGCGCCGGGAGTGGTGGAGGACGACATGTCACGTTGCTCGGGTTCTCTTCAAAACAAACAAATCTTTCGCCTTTTACTAAATATTTCCGTTCAGAGGAACACATCTGAGTTTGCACTATTTTTGGATGCTCCGTCTGCGGGATGGGGCAAATTTTTGTGTCCCAAGGAAAGGCAAGTATTCCTGGACTGTTATTAACCTGCTTATTACTCAGCTATTAGTGCTTGGTTTCCTGTGTTCCTACTTGCTAGCAACTTGCTTCGCGAATGCCAGCTGTTTTACTTGGTCAGCGGCTGAGTAGAGAATAACAGGCAAGTAATCAGCAGTTTAACAACAGTCAGCTGCACTGAAAAAAGTGATTTTGGAGAGTGGTAAATATAATCTATGCAAATTGTATAAAGTTTACTCGACTATTTTAGTCAGCCAAGGAATTATAAAGTAATGGGTAAATTTTACGCATACTACCTATTTGTTTGCAGTTACAACTGTTACATGGAAAAATGAGGTAAAATATACCCCAAAGCCGTTAGTACTGTGCTACGAATTGCGCATGCGTCAGACTGTATTTGAGCGACGGGACAGGGAACTCTTGGACTGCCATCTTCCTCTCGCTCCAGCTGCCGTCGAACCGCAGAAGTGAAGATAAGCTATTTGCTTAGAGCCATTGCTGTGTATAGCGCGAATGCAAATGCTAATTTATAAACTGATGAGATATTCCACTTCACTTGTATTCGGTGTGAGTCTGTCTTACATGCTATTTCTTGAAGCGAAAGTTCGAATCTGTCCCTGTCCCCCTCTGTGTGAAGCTGTTGTGTTGCACTTTATTCTGTTATTTTTGTTTTTTTTTGTGTCATGATTCCAGGATCATAAATATTGAGTTGGGACCGTTGCCGGATAGCTTACTCTCTTAAGGTACTGTAGTTACTATCATGTCGCGGGTTCGAGCCCCGGCCATATCAACCAGCTGTGATTGGCAGCTCCTTTCAGAAGTGGCGCGCAATTGGCCAATGCTCTGCAGGGATTCAAATTGAGAAGGGCCTGCTGGGAAGGCGTACGTAAAGTAGAGGTTCCCCTAGGCGACTCTTATTGAGTAGATGGGCGGTAATATAATAAATTCCGAACAGAACTTGCTAGACGGAAATTGTACCCCTGCAATGAACATCTTTATATGTTAGTCTCTCCTACGCAAGCAGTCAAAATTTGATTGAGCTCTTCTAATGGTCTGTAGCATATACATGTTATCTCTATGGACTGTTCCGGCATTTGGGGATATGGCGTTGGGAAAAAAAAAAATTGACTTATCCCGTGAGGGTTATTTTTTTTTTTTTGGGGGGGGGGGGTAAATCTTTCCTTATCTGAATGAGTAATGGTTACTCACTAATATTAATTAATTTTTATTCGTAATTATCAGGTATTCCCTACTTGCAATTAAATAATTTCACCCAATTTCATTGAGTAAGTAGCTGTTGGATATATATCTAAATATATACCTAAATGTGAGGTAAAGGTAACCAAATTTATTTAAGTATTTCATAGCTTTTTATTTCAGTTATTTTATACTCAATATATGGAATTAAATCTACCCAAAAAAAGTGGATGCAAATTGTTACCTCAAATTTATTGGGTAAATTCTATTGGTTGGTTTTTCCAGTGTGCAGCTTTGGCAGCAAAGCATCGTGAAAGAGGTGGGAGGCGCATGGGGCGGAGTTCAACTGGGTCACATGTCCCACAGTTGTGGCTTTAGCAACTTGGGAGGGGGGCTGGGACTGGGAGCGACCAGTGGTCATCGCTTCTCGGCCTTTTGGCTAGGATCAAGGGGTTGTGAAGGCGGAAGGTGTACCTTCGAGAGAGAAAGAAGACGAAGATGGAGTTCTACGACACCAGGAAGAATTCGGTGCGGTTGGTGGTGAGGGATCGAGAGGCCTTACCCAGGATCCTCCGGAATCGAGATGCTTTTGTGGAGTCGGCGTTGCTGGGGTTCTTCCGGATCCAGGCAGCGGAGATCTTCTGTTTGCAGAAGAGTTTTGCCAGGAGAGGATTCGACCTGACATTCAGGGAGAAGAGCTCCTATTTGAAGTTCCTGAGGCAGTGGGAGGAGGGGCCGAAGGACCATGCGCTCAAGAGGATGTATGAGCTGGTTGATCTTGACCGAGGCGGGCGGCGGTTCATCACCGTCCAAATGTTCAACCCCTTCGTCCCGGAGGGGGAGGTAGCCGGATTCCTTAGGAGGTTCGGAACGGTGGAGGAGATGAAGGAGGTGCGGGACCGGTTCGGGATCTGGACGGGGTTCCGCCAGTACAGGGTGGTGCTGAAGGAGGACCCGGAGGGGTATGAGGGCCTTGCCCATCCACCCCCCATGTTCTCCATTGGGAAGGAACGAGGGACCTTGTTTTATGCCCAGCAGCCTAAATTTTGCCGGCAATGTTTGGGCTTTGGGCACATGGCGGAGGGCTGCGCAGTTTTGCGGTGCCTAAACTGTTTGGGAGTGGGACATGCGAGGCGAGATTGCAGCCAGCCTTTTGGGAAAGCTTCAGCAAAGGCTGGAGCCCGAAAGGCTAAGGAGGGAAAGAGGCAATCTGCAGACAAGGAGCAGGAGGGGGACCCCGCTATGGAGGAGGGGTCGGCATGTTTGGCTGAGCAGGAGGAGAAGAGCGGAGGGGTGGCACCTGGTGCTGCTTCTGTTCAGGAGCTGGACGACATGGAGACGGGTCCAGTCTCCTTTAAAAGAAAATTGGACAGAGGGAAAGGGAAAGAAAAAGAGAAGGAGACTGTTGTGGTGCGGAAGCCTCGTCTGCCCTCAACGCGGTTTTCAGAATTAAGAGGGTGTGAGTCCCCGGAGGGGAACACGGATCCAGTGTTCCCGGAGGGGGTGGAGGCAAATGAGGAGAGTTATTTGGACGATGTGATAAAGTAATGGAATGGATGTAAAAAGAATGTATGATATGAAGGATGGTGTGGTTTTTGTTTGGACAAAGTGATGTAAATGATTTTGAGTGATGATATTGGAAATGTCAGTGTTGTAGGACTGATTGAATGTGATGTTTTGTTTGAATTTGTTTATGTATTAGGACGGATTTTGGGTTTTGGAATTTATGGACTGGACTGGGTTTGGGTTTTGGGTTTGTGATTTGGATTTTGGTTGCTGAAATGTTAGACATGGAAAATGTAATGTACTTGGATGGATTTATGGATTGTTGAATTTATGGACTGGGCTGGGAATGGAGTATGATGTGTGATTTGGATTTGGTTGCTGATATTGTAAATATGTATTGTAAATATGCGTTGATTTAATAGACTACTTAAAAAAAATCTTTTCTTATCAGTGTTGGGGTAATGGCCTCGCACAGAACACCAATGTTGGGAAAAATGCAATTTGCCTAATGATATCAATATTATTAATTTGACTATCCAAAAATATGATATTGTAATATTAATATTAAATATTAATATGAATACCTCAGGGCACCACCCTTCCTCAGTGATGGGAAAACGATAGCCAATTAATAAAACCTCAGTCTCAATATCCACTAAGCTATTAATTTGGAAATTGATTAATAATTAAATTAATAATTGTAACCAACCCACCCAATCAATAGTTAGATTGAAGGATTCAGAGTTCTAGATAGAAGAGGTTGGCACTTTCATTCACTCTTACACAACATTAATAACCACAGCACATGTCTTAAAAGAATATTTATTTAAATGAGATAAATAAAACACACAATCTAAACTTCACTAAACACGATATAAACAATGAAGGAGGTGTGTGTGTATGTGTGTGTGTGTGCGGGTGTGGGTGAGAGAGAACAAAGGGATGATCTAAGGTGTGAATGAAGGGGCCTTGCAGACCATGCGAGTGGGGGAAGGCAACCCTACTGTAACAAAGACCAAGTCTTTGTAGCAAAGGAAAGCTAAGAGTTTTAAGTCAGTTAAATTACTTAAAATGCTCACTGTTGTTTGTGCGTGTGTGTATTACGTTAAAACGAAGAGATGTGTGTGTGTTTTGCATAGGAAAGGCGCCGTGTTAGTCTACAGGAGGTTATTTGCATGCAAATTAACACATCCTGTCCTACTAACACACAATCCTAAAACAATCACAGCAACTATCATTTTAAAAATACACACAGTCAATTTTAGCCTTAAAAGAGGCTTTGAATGCCCAGTTGTTACCAGTCCTTAGTTGAGGAAAGAGGTTTGGAGGTTGATGTTTATCCAGCTGGAAGGGCGGTTCTGGTGCTGTCCATGTCTTTGCTGTGGGGAGAGGAGGGAAGCTGGCCGCTCCTCAAAAGCAAGCTGTTTCTTCAACTCTTGCTGTACTCCTGGTAGCCTGGCAGATTCTTCAGCATGGCCAGTCTATGCTGGGCCTAAGAGGTGGGGGAGGGGTTCCCCAGCCTGAGCAGTCCGCAGGGGTTAAGGAGCCTCTCCAAGGGAGAGAGAGAGAGTCCAGAGCTGACTCCAAGAGCCAAGAGAGAAAAGAGCCAAGAGAGGGGAGTTCCAGGAGAAGAGAGAAAATGGTTGACCACTGGTTTTATGTACCTGGCCTGCTGGAGGGAGGGGCTTGCAGGCAGAGAGTGGTCATGGGAAATCCAGGGATCCATTTTGAATTTCCACACATATGAAAGGCCCTCCTCTGTGGGACCCCAACATCAGTTTAATATCTGATACGTCCCCGACCCGGGGACATCAATATTGATCCGATTTTTGGAACAGGGAGCCGGAGAAGGAGCTGGAATGGAGTTTTTTTGGTTATCGTGTTAGATAGGTTGTCTGGATGTTTTGAAGCTTGGGATTAATTGGGGAATAATTTTGTTGGTGGTTGTTTCGGGTTTTTGGGTTTTATGTTGTATTGTATTATATTTTATCGTGTTGAAGTGTCTGTAAAATTTTGTTGAAATTTATTAATAAAAAAAAATAAAATCTGTTCTTATCAGTTTAATATCTGATACGTCCCCTACCTGGAGACATTAATATTGTGGTGTGGTGTGGAGGTCCCTCAGGGCACCACCACTGACTCATCAGAAGGATGCCCAGATGCTGTTGGGAGTGTTTTTATTAGTGAAGTCCATGCCTCCAAGAATTCTGGCCATAAGAAAAGCCCGGGGTGGAGCAACAAAGTATTAATTCTGGATTTTTGATCCAGAATTATGTTTATGAAAAAATATGCCATTTATTAAAATCTAATTTCTTTGCTGTGTGTTTCATGAAACCTGAATGAAAAGGTCATGAAGAAAAATTGTTTTGTGTGTAATGTGGAAAAAAGCCACTAGATGGCAGTATTAACATTTTTTTTGTTAAGCCCAGTCTGGAGCTAGGTTTTGGGCATGTCCTGGGTATGCCTCAGCGGGGTAATGTACCAGAGAATTGAAAAAAGTCTGGAAGGTGGGGCTGCAAAAGAGTATATAAGGAGAAAAATTGAGAGAGTAAAGTAGTAGGAGAAATTGCAAGGAGAAATAGTGGAAGGATTCATTTGACCAGACCTGTCACTCTTTTTATGACCTGTGAAGCTTTTTGTGGATTTTTTCCTGTGTTGGAGCATTTTCCTGTCCCAAGACATCGCAACGAAGCAACCCCATCTCAAAGGACTGTAACTATTTCATTTTCATTATTATTCCAATCTTGGAAAATTGCAGCACACATGACCTTGCTTGCCATGGCTTTTCTGATCCATATAGAGCCGGGCTCAGACTACAGAAGATTTAAAGTCCTCACTGATTTGAAATTGTTATAGCAAACTGAAAAGGATGGACTTTTCATATTTTTTTTCTGTCAATTTCCAAACAAGCTTAAACTGCACATTTAGAAATTTGCAATCCATCATACCATACAAGTTATGATTAAGGTCGTCTTGCCTGAAAGAGCTACTGTATGCCACGACTCGGGTGACCATGGGGAGGCAGAAGGCAGATGTTTAAAGACAAAGGTTTGGGGGGAGCAGTTAGGGAAAGTGGGCAACACAGTTAATTTGTTCTCCAACAGCTGTGGGTGAGAATTAAACGATCATTTTTAATTAGATTTCATAGCTTTCGATAATATGCTAGCCTCTCAGTGGTTAAGGTTTTACCATTGCTGTTTGATACCATCAGCTCTTAAACCCTGAATGGGATGTTAATTTATTTTCTGACAGAATATTCCAGTTCTAAATCCTGAATATGAAAAATGCTTGACATTATCAGCACTGCCCTGCTGAGTGTGCGAGCAGTTTGGGAGGAATAAGACTGGATCTGTAAATTCCTTTCATTACCAGACAATCTTGGCTGAAGATCATTTCTGACGAGGGTCCCAGGCCAGATTTCTGTGATTGTTGGGAGGGGTGAATCTGGGATACATCAGCCTATAACTCAATGTACCTGAAATTAACGGTCAATTTCAAAACTATAGGTCATACTCTTTCTTACAGAATATGGTTTCAACCTCTACTGTCTGCTTTGGAGCCACTACAGCTTCACACTGAACTGCACCAGGGGCCTCATTTATAAACGGTGCGTAGGCACAAAAAAGATACATACGTCACTTTCTTTGCAGATTTCTGATTTATAAAAACAAACTTGACATTGTAAAAAGAGAAATTGTGCATAGTCTTCACAATCTCAATGAATTCCAAGTCCATCCTGATTAAATAAATGAAAATTCCATGATATTTATTTTACCCCTAGATTTATAAATTGGGTTATTCTCCACAACGTCATTTTTTTTTTTTTTTTTGTGCGTACGCATTACTTAGGTAAGAAATTCACACAAATTTTTATAAATAAGGTCCCTGATCCTTTTCTTTTTTGGAAAGTTACGGTTTTTATGATTGAGTCTTTGCCTCAAGTTTCATTAACTGACTGGGCATCCTCTCTGAAACTGGTTAATTCAGTTGAAATCTGTGATAGCTCATTCTAAACCTGTATTAATATACACTACAATACACAACCCAACTAATCAGGTGCACCCTAAATGTAAGATTGCACCTAACTGAACTGATGTTTGCCTAGGTGAAAAGGGAAAGTGTTGGATACTTCTGCAAACTCTATATTCCATTTGTAATGTTAATAAAATACTTTGTGGTGCTAAATGCATGTTTCTGTCTCGTAATTCATTAAAGCACTATTATTGTAAATTAAAATATTATATAGACTACTCTTTAAAAATATACCTAATGTATTCAGTTCATATAAAATTTATTTTCATGTATTAATTGTCATCAATTGAAATGCGTGACTTAGCAGGGGATTTAACAGTTTTGCGACCGACGTTACGCATGTAACATCCTGAGCCACCCGAAATGGGTATTCCTGGACTGAAGAAGTTTTATGGTAAATTAAATTGTTTTTACACAAACTTGCAGTGTTTGTGCGCTCACAGTTGAGCAGAGTTAAGCATGTGCCAATATGAGCCAAGTGTATTGTCTTTTATTATTATTGTTTTTATTTTCATTTTACAAGGTGAATACAAGTAGGCCTGTTAAGTAGTGCAGGGCAAATGCTAATTAAAGCACGAGGAATCCATCCACTTAGCGTAAGGAAGGAAGAGCCGAGTGCAAGTATCGCGGTCGCAATAAGGTACTACTAGGTTACGAACTGGCGACCTTTGATAAATTACGTTGCCACAGCGTGCAGAAGACGAACTGACAACGTTAGGAAGTTACATCGTCACGACATGTCTTGGAATTTCACTTTTCCTATTGTCCCGACGTAAGTTGTTAAGTTGCCACAACGAATCTAAGGTCGTCCGGTTACGTTGTCACGACGTCTTGGCGATGTAAGTGTGTTAACTGGGTTTCAATATTCCGTGGTATTGAGCCTTGCACAACGCGCTTCACCCAGACAAAAGTGCGAAGCACTTTACTTGGATTTTCCTTAATGTGTGACCTTGGGCGATAAGTGCTATGTATGTAATATTCTTTTCTTCTGAAGCACAAAATCAATAAAGCAGTGAAGATGTCGTTACGAGGTATCAAGTAGTTTATTCAAGTTACAAGAACGGCTGAAAGATTTAATTTTCATAAGAACTGACATACAGTATCTCACAAAAGTGAGTACACCCCTCACATTTCGACTATTAATTTAGTATATCTTTTTAAGGGACAACGTTACAGAAATAAAAACTGAAAATATTCTAGAGTAGTCATTGCACAATAGGTGTAGCAGTGTAGATTTACTGCACTGTCCAAATAACTGAACAAACGGTCACTATTTCCAAAATGGGTGGCAACAAAAGTGAGTACACCTCACCGTCAACATGCCAAATTGTGTCCATAGTGTCAATATTTAGTGTGACCGCCATTGTTGTCCAGCACTGCCTTGATTCTCCGAGGCATGGAATTCACCAGAGCTGCACAGGTTGTTGCTGGGATCCTCCACTCCTCCATGACAACATCACGGAGCTGGTGGATGTTGGACACCTGCTGCTCCTCCACCTTCCTCTTGAGGATGCCCCACCGGTGTTCAATGGGATTCAGGTCTGGAGACATACTTGGCCATACCATCACCTTCAGCTTCTTCAGGAAGGCAGTTGTCATCTTGGAGGTGTGTTTCGAGTCGTTATCATGTTGGAAAACAGCCGTGCGGCCCAGTTTCTGAAGGGAGGGCGTCATTTTCTGCTTCAGAATCTCACAGTACATGTTGGATCCATTATTCCATTAATGAAGTGCAGCTCCCCATGACCAGAAGCACTCATGCAGCCCCAGACCATGATGCTGTCAGCACCTTGTTTGACTGTAGGCAGTACACACCTGTTTTGATACTTCTCACCAGGGCGCCGCCACACATGCTGGACACCATCTGAGCCAAACAAGTTTATCTTGGTCTCGTCAGACCGCAGACCATGGTTCTAGTAGTTCATGTTCTTGGACTGGTTGTCTTCAACAAACTGTTTTCAGGCTTTCTTGTGGGCTAGCTTCAGAAGAGGCTTCCATCTTGGCTGATGGCCATGCAGACCAACTTTGCACAGAGCATGGCGTATGGTCTGAGCACTGACAGGCTGTTATCCCACTGCTACAACCGTGTTAGCAATGCTGCCAGCACTCCTGCGTCTGTTTTCTGAAGCCAACTTGTGCACCTGGCACAGAGCACGAGGACTCAACCTCTTCGGTCGACCCTGATGAGGCCTGTTCTGAGCAGAACTCGTCTTGGAAAACCGCTGGATAACCTTGGCCATCGTGCTGTGGCTCAGTTTCATGGTTTCACAGATCTTCTTGCAGCTTAGACCATCTTTGTGGAGAGCAACAATTTTCTTTTTCAGATCCTCAGAGAGTTCTTTCCCATGAGGTGCCATGTTGACCCTACAGTGACCAGAATGAGAGCACTGCACCTAAAGCACTACAATTTAACCCTTCAACATGTTACACAACCTCATATGGCCCAGTCGAACAGACAAAAGCATGAACATGATGAACAAGTCGCGTTTCATTGCTTGGTTGACCATTATCAACTGGGGTGTGTACTCACTTTTGTTGTCATCCATTTTGGAAATAGTGACTGTTTGTTCAGGTATTTGGACAGTGCAGTAAATCTACACTGCTACACATATTGTACCATGACTACTCTAGAATATATAGAAGTTTCACTTCTGTAGCATTGTCCCTTGAAAAGATATAATAAATTAATTGTCAAAATGTGAGGGGTGTACTCACTTTTGTGAGATACTGTATATAGATATCTTACAGGGTTCGGACAGGTTCTATTATTTAGTCATATTTATGCTCTTTGATTTTTTTCCCGAGTCCAGTAATTTAAAGTGATGGGAAAATGAAGCTTCATGAACCATTTTCTTAATTTTCTGTGCCCACAAGATGGTGCACTCTGTTCAACAAAGGCTTGGAAGTTAATTCTATAGGCCTTATTTTTTAACTATGGGCGCCATCTTGTGGGTACAGAAAATAAAAAAAATGGTTCATAAAGCTTCATCTTCCCATCGTAGTAATTTGTAGGTAACATTTCCAACTTGATACTTAATTATTTGATTCTCCATTAACATTTTTGCACGTGATTATGTGAAATTCCAGCCTTCTGATCGGTTTAACTTAATTCATCGCCGTATTCATTATTTTAAAATGTCTGCCCCCATACTGTGTGGCTTCGATCGCAACTCTCCCGATAAAAGTCAATCATTATGAATTGATGATTACGTTCAATTGAAGGTGAGTTTGGTACATGAAGGATAAACATCTTGTCAACCAAATGAACCTATTTGTTCTATTTGGTTTGGTGTTTTCGATCTTCGCTGAAACTTTCAAAACTTTCAAATGATTTTTTTGCTCTTTGCGTATGCGTGTGTGTAAATCTCTACATGTAATAAGTAGCCGCCAGCTAATATGTACGCATGGTATACTACCTATGCTATTTCATGTTTGGACTTGAAGCTACCAACCATCTCACACGGAAATAACCTATATAAACATAGAGGTTTTAATATAGGGTCACATATAGGTTTTGCATGTATGCGACTGACATAAAATTGGCAGTTTTCATATATACTGAGTACAAATAAAAACGCACCACTTAAAAAAAGTCAATATTTAAGTTCAAATGAACTTCAATATAATTTTTATACAACAACAACACTACAGTGACGTCACCCGACATGCCAGGTGCAAGAAATGCAAGAATTTCAAGTTAACTGTAACGCTAGCCAATTATTTGCAAAAACGCAACATCTCACCACGGAAAAAATTATTTCACTCTGAATTTGTGCACACATTGCCTTTAAAAGCATATGAATCCGAATAAAATTTCACTTTTTCACTGACACTTGTGAAACGTCGACACTATGGACTTACAGCCCCTGAACGGGAACGTGCCATAGGCATGCTTCAAATTGGCGCCAGCACCAGGGAAATTGCCAGACGACTACACTGCGCACACACAAAGATCGCAAGACTCCATCAAAGGTTTCTGCAAACGGGGCGCACTCAAGACCGTCCTCGACCGGGTCAACAACGTGTGACAACGGCACGTCAGGACCGTCAGATCGTACAGGATCATGTCCGAGACCGAACACTACCAGCGACAAGAACGGCTGCTCAAGTCCAAGGACGACGTGGATTCATTCACCCCATTACCGTATGGAACCGTCTGCGAGCTGCAGGCCTGCGTGCACGACGTCCTTATTTCGGCCCCATATTGACGGATCGTCACGGAAACCAGCGTCTACAGTGGGCAAACAGGCACCAGAATTGGCGACTACGACAATGGCACGGTGTCATCTTTTCTGACGAGTCACGATTTCACTTAAGGAACGCAGATGGCCGTATACGTGTTTGGCAGAGACGTGGTGAACGTTATAACGCCGATTGTGTCGTTCAAACGGACCGTTGGGGTGGTGGCAGCGTTATGGTGTGGGGTGGAATGAGCTACCATCACAGAACCCCTCTCCATATCTGCAGAAGAAGGGTGAACGGCGTCTACTACCGGGACCAGGTGCTGCAGAACCATGTTGTGCCGTTCTTCAACCAACACCACGATGTCCACACGTTCCAACAGGACAACGCTAGGACACACACTACAAGGGTGTCCATGCAGTACCTTGCACAGCAGAACATCCCCGTGCTTCAGTGGCCAGCTCTGTCACCCGATCTCTCCCCTATCGAGCACTTGTGGGATGAAATTGGACGACGTCTTTCACGTCGACCCCAGATGGACAACATCCGAGAACTTGAGGTTGCCCTTGTTCAGGAGTGGAATGCTATCCCTCAGAACAGTATCCAGAGACTGATCTACTCCTTGCGACGACGATGCACCGCATGTGTCAATGCAAATGGCAGTCACACCCGTTATTGACTTTCCTGTTTGACCCCTACACCAGTTAAACCTCTCTCGCGCATTAACATTATCGTGAATGAAATTGAATGATGTTCACATGTCTTCTCAAATCATTCATTATCTCAAATGCATCATACGTATATACTTCACATATCAATCCGTGGAGCTATTCCAGATTTCGTGAGTGGTGCGTTTTCATTTGTACTCAGGATATTAGGCCTATAGGTAGCCTACATATATGAACTTATACGTACCGATAACAAATGAAAACGGACAATTTTATGTATGTCACATATATGCGAAACCTATATGTGTCCCTATATTAAAATATAAAACACACACACACATACATATATATATATATATGTGTGTGTGTGTGTGTTAATTTTGCATCCCCAATCCCACCCGAATGTGGGATATCCAATCATAGGTGTTATTAGTGGGGGGATGGGGGGACATGTCCCCCTCAACATTCAAAAGGGTGGTGTTCGTCCCCCCAAAAAATGAAACAAATCAAACATCAACTTAATATTAATATGTAACTCTATCGTCTCAACTTATCCACTAGAGCGTTTTGGAGCTGTTGTGTATTTGATGAGTTGCGGGACAGTAACGTTCACTCTCGTTATGTTCGCTGAGCAGCTCGCATCTCTCCCCCCGAATGTCAAAACAAAAGGCACGGATAATTAAAGGTAACGCAACTACCCCTATAACTGTAGGGATTGTGTCAATAGAAGAAGTCTTTTGTTGGTGATTGTGCATTTAGAAAAAACGTGAAGAATGTTGAAGACGCTTTGACAGAGCACTGTCTGCGCTAATCAGGGTTCTGCCCAGTATGCTATATTTTACAGCAGCCTGTGCATTATTTTTTTTTTAATTGCAGATGACGGTTTTTTCTAATTGAAAAGACAGACCACTCCAAACATGCCGTTGTCATTTTCTTGTTTTCAGTGCACAGCATCCAGTCGTTAAGAAGCCAAATTACACCACGTTATTGTGTTCGTGAAGTGTGCTTTCCAGAGGGCTGTTCACCTGACGCAAAAATTTCTTGAAGTGAAATTAGAATCCCTGAGAGATTAAGATAACGGTACAAGTGTGTTGTAAGGGACTGCCCACAAATTTTTGACCCCTTCTTTTAACCAGCCTTCCGTGCCCCTGTCCTGCATTCGTTCCTCAGTTTCCTCCACATCTCTCAATCGCGCTTTTCCCATCCAGGCAGCAGTGTCGCATACACTCGTCCCTTAGCGCCGCTGTCCTCTGCACGCCTGCCGTCAGACCTGCAGCGAGATGCACAAGACCGACTGAGGACGGCGTTCTCTCATTTACCCGGAGAGTAACGGAGGAAACTTCAGAGAGAACCACTGCTGATGATCGAGAACAGGTAGCCTAAGTGAATCGTAAAACTACAACGCAGATGCGTTACTTTTATTCATTGCGAATGTAATGACGAAGGTAATTCTAAAACGAAAACGTTATGATAGATGGTATTTGTTGCATCGCGGAATCTTCCGCACTGTGGCCAACGGTTTTAATGCAGCAGGCCTACGAAGGCGGTTTCGATGGGCCAAATCTACTTTTATTGATTAGGCTATTAGTATAACCTTAATATTTCAAGAATTTGAACACGATGGAAAATCTAAAATAGAACATAATTGTTTTGTACACTCTCTTATTCTGGAATTCAATTGAGAACAGCACAACAACCACAAAACTCTTCTAAGTTTTACCTTAACAATTGTATTGATACTCGTAAAAAGACCCGTTTTCAAATTCCTCGTGACGCCGGCAACGCATTTATACAAAATCTCTGACGGCCGAATTCAAAGACTGTAAAAGTTGAGGACAAATTCAACACCATTGCGGGCGAACACAAGTTTCGATATTCCGCAGGCGGAGTCCAGTTGTAGGTTATTCAATTGTGACTGGGTATGAGTTGAGCTTTCACAAAAGGCCCCTGTATTCACCAGCCAGATAGTTCGGGATTTGCGATTTAGCCGAAATCTGGGCGTGCAAATCGTCAAACTGTTTGAGACCAATTTTTCTCAATGTTTTACTGAACGAAATTTTAAGATCTCACTACTGACGGTCAATCATACTTTGAAAAGACCCTGGTAATCCAGAGAAATATACAATGTCTGCTTAAGATATTAGATACACACAGGGACTTGACCAGAGATGAATATAAGGAACTAAGCCATAACTTGGGAGGGCTGGTCTGGCCTGTTTTCTCTTTGCTATAAATGATATAAAGCACAGTGCAGGGAGGCATAAGCCCCAATAGAATAGGAAAAGCAATGCCGCAGGACGCGCAAGACCTTCGGATCTTGATCATTAACTGACATGATTTTGTGTAGTGAAGATAATCGCATAGTCTTGCAAATACTTCAGATGACCTGGGTCAGGAAACAGTTCATTTTGGCAGAATAAAATGCCAGATATGAGTTGAAGAGGAAGCTACCAGCCACAGGACCGCCGGCTTCTCTGGTCTTGACCTCATCTGAGTAGAACATTGTGCGGAAAGAGGAAAGGATAATGCTCTGCGTTCTGTTAGCAGATTCTGGAGCAGCCTAATGAGTAACATCAACTTTTCATTGTCATTTATTGTATGCTACATGCAGAGGACTTTAAAACCAAGCCCGTAAAATATCAGGCGTCCTTGACAGGAAGAAAATGCTTGTCCTTTGACTTTCTAGAACAGTGGTTCTCAACCTCGGTCCTGTGGGACCTCTGTTTACGCTGGTTTTTGTTCCAACCGCAATGGCAATCTCAGAATTTGAACAAGCCATTAATTTTCCCAATTAGGAGCTTGTATTTTGGGATTTCTTAAACTCTTGAATTACACTCGGCCAGAAATGCGGGTACTTTCTGTGGGCATATAGTACATATTGGGTAAAATGGCAAAGAGTTAACTTCAACATGCATGAAGAGAAGTAAATTATCTTTAATCACTTCAATTAAAGACAGAGGTCAATCAGCACGCTCTTAATTGGTATGTGCACTTGGCCACTAATGGTCATTTTCTGTGTGATAATGAAAAATCAACAATACAAATGATAATGAGGGCCACCTGTTTTGCATTGAAGTATAAGGGGGAAAAATAGTGCATTATTCCATATATACCATTTAATTTAGTAACCTATCAAATAATTAAGTTGGCCAGTTTATCTCCTTCGTTTGTTACCTCTTTTTTCCTGAATTGCAATAAGGCCAGTATGATGTTTGGTAATCTATAGGGAATTGCAAAGCTATTTATTGACAGTCTGTTTATTAAGACAGTAAATAACTAGTGATGGGAAGTTGAAGCTTCAAGAACCATTTTACTTATTTTCTGTGCCCACAAGATAGCGCCCATAGTAAAAAAATCAGGCTTATAGAATGAACTTACAAGCCTTTGTTGAACAGAGTGCGCCATCTTGTGGGCACGGAAAATAAAGAAAATGGTTCATGATGCTTCATCTTCCCATCACTATAAATAACTACTCTGAACATCAAATGCACCAAATTACGAACAATTAACAGCCTTTTAAAATTTTGGAATTGCTATCATGGTTGGAGTGAAAACCAGCACACACACAGGGGTCCTCCAGGACCGAGTTTGAGAGCCACTGCTTTAGAAATATTTGAACTCTGAAACAATTTTACAACAAAGCAATTCCTCCAAGGTTCACTGCATATGGATATTCACACCAAATTTAAATGCAGTGAGTACTCTTTTTATGGTTTTCAGATTTGCATGGAGTGAACACTTTTGAGTTATTCCATATTAAATCAATAAATTCTGAGAAAAGTTTGCACATGACCTGTTCCAAATCAGCTGAATTCTTAGCACAGTAACTACAACATATTTAATGAACCCATGGCAAATCTTTCTCGGATCACGCAAAAAATTTTTGAGTTACTGACTTTTGAAGCACACGGGTGCAAGTTGAAATTTTGGAGCTTCATTTTTTTCTGCTATTTTAGTCCTCATAACTTTGTATGTGATGTAGCTAGATAAACGAGAATTTTAGGGTTTAGAGCCACATATCAGCCCTGTTGAAAACATTAATTCTAATACTGAAGTGTGTTTGTGGTCCCGCAACATGAAGTCAAACTTTAACTTTATCATAAACTTTAGTTTGTGATTGCAATTTTCTTGGTAGCCAACTTCTGACATTTACATTTTTGGAAATATGTAAGTTAAGTTAAGATAACTGAGCTGTGATCAGATTTACTCCACAGGTTTTCAATGGGGTTGAGGTCTGGAGACTGAGATGGCCATGGGAGGAGCTTGATTCTGTGTCTGGTGAACCATTTCTGTGTAGATTTTGCCACATTTTTAGGGTCATTATCTTGCTGAAAGACCCAGTGACGACCCATCTTCAGCTTTCGGGCAGAGGCCACCAGATTTTGATTTAAAATGTCCTGGTATTTCAAAGCGTTCATGATGCCATGCACCCTAACAAGGTTCCCAGGACCCCTGGAAGAGAAAAAGCCCCACAGCATCACCGATCCTCCCCCATACTTCACAGTGGGCATGAGATGCTTTTCTGCATACTCATCTTTTGTGTTCTGTCAGACCCACTCAGAGTGTTAGTTGCCAAAAAGCTCTATCTTGGTCTCATCTGACCAAAGCTCACGGTCCCAGTTGAAGTCCCAGTACCGCTTAGCGAACTCCAGATGTTTGCGTTCATGATTGTGAGGTTTTTTCCGTGCATGCCTCCCAAACAGCTTGTTAGCATGTAGATAACGCCTGATGGTTGTTTTGGAGACTTTGTGACCCCAAGATGCTACCATTTGTTGCAATTCTTTTACAGTGATCTTTGGAGAACTTTTTATTTCTCTTACCATCCTCCTCAGTGTGCGTGGTGGCAAAATAACCTTGCGTCCTTGTCCAGGCTTGTTTACCACTGTTCCAGTTGTTTTAAACTTCTTAATGATTCCTCTGACAGTAGATATGGGCAGGTGCAGGCGAGTGACTATTTTCTTGTAGCCATTGCCTGACTTGTGAAGGTCGACACACATCTGCCTTACTTGAATGGTGTGTTCCTTTGTCTTTCCCATGTTGAAACTTATTCTACGATGCTCAAATTTTTAATATAGGTTGTTCTGCCAAGGCTTCATCATAGATATAATAAGTTTTTGATTTTACCTAATTTTAAAGCTTATGTAGGTCAAAGGCCATAAAATATGCCGATTTCGTTTCAGCGCCATAGCACCCTCAGTTCTCAACGGATCCTTTTCCTATTTTATTTGCATTTAATGGGCCCAAGATATAGCCAAAGTTAGATTTTGGTTGTGCTGTGATACTTGGTATTTCCTCCAGGCAGCATTTGCTGCAAAACTTCAAACAGCTCTAGCTCCCTTATTCTGCGAGGTCAAATTCTCAAATTTTTTTCTGTTGGTTGTTCTGCCAAGGGTTCATCATATATATCATGGGTGTTTGATTTGACCTAAATTTCAAGGTTATGCACAGTGGCTCCAATAAGTGTTTGTACACTACTTGAAAATTCGACTACATAACAGCTTTTGTATATTTGGCTAAATGCTTGCTATTGTTTGTAAAAGTGATTAAAATATTTGATAATCAATATGTTTTAAACAAATATTTAATGTCAAAATGGCATATTTGGTCAGAAAGGCGATTATCTGACCCAAAAAGTATCTGTACAGTTCCATTAGTGAGTCGCAAAACTTTTAATACTCACCTAAAATTGACTCAAGATGTTTACAGGACATGGTTGACTCACTTGGTCTGATTTGGTCAAGCGTGACCATACTGGACACTCCCTCTGTACACAGACTGGCCTATGTAAATGGCCTGACCATGCCCATAATGTATTCCAGTGATATATGGCTAAGACAGGCGAGATACCCCGTCGAATGCCGGAGCAAATCATTCATCTACATAAAGATGGCCGAAGCACCAGAAAAATTGGAACTCGGCTATTGTTATGCCACACAACCGTGCAGTACATCATCAAGAAGTACAAACAGTCTGAACGCATAGCCAATGCAGCCAGGAAAGGACGTCCCAGGAAGACCAGCCAGCGCACTGACCGGTACATTTCCCTGCTGGTACCGAGGGAGAGACAGTCCTCGGCCTCCAGTCTTGCCACCGAAGTGGAGGAAGCAACTGGAAGCCATTTTTGTGCCCAGGCCATCCGTAACCGGCTTCATGAAGTACAGTAGTGTACAAATACTTATTGGAGCCACTGTATATTGCATACAGAATTGTTCATAAGTTGAGAAATTGCCATTCGTGTCCATCAAGTCAACTATAGACCATACATTCCTCTCATACCAATCTTCAAAAAATAAGGATTTACAGTGGCTCCAATAAGTATTTGTACACTACTGTACTTCATGGAGCCAGTTACAGATGGCCTGGGAACAATCATGGCTTCCAGTTGCTTCCTCCACTTTGGTGGCAAGACAGGAGGCCGAGGACTGTCTCTCCCTCTGTACTAGCAGGGAGATGTACCGGTCAGTGCGTTGGCTGGTCTACCTGGCTGGACGCCGAAAAGCGGTGAGATCCAGACCACGGTGAGGACAGCAAGCGCGCAAGTTGGCTTCTCCCAGGCGGTTACGGACTGTCTGTGGTGTGATGCATCTGTTGTGCAGACCAACTGTCTCTGCTGTGCGTGTCACTGATCTGAGCCGATCTCACAGGTGGACAAGCCGGATGTAGCAATCTTGTGCTGGCTCGGTCATACGTGGCCAACATGGATGAGGTCGATTTGCAGTACTGCCCGTCTGTCGGAAACGAACTCTCAAACGGCCTATCATCCGCTAGTTAACATTAAGCTGCACAGTGACCGTTCTGGTGGACATCCCTGCATCCAGCATGCCATTGGCTTGTTCCCGCACGCATGACCTGAGAAATTTGAGGCATGATGACTTTTGACAAAATTTGACATTTTGAGGTGGCCTTTTATTGTCCCCAGTAAAAGGAGTGTCTGGGTACTGCTCATTCTGTCTGATCACCGTCTGGAAATGCCACACTCATGTACTGGGTGAAATCATTGCATCACTGAGCAAATCCTCACCGACAGAGAGATGGATTAACAAGACTAGGTGCATCCTAGTATTGGCTGGGCTGCCAAGTGCTGTATGAGAATGTGGGCCGAAGAAAATGGGTGCTAAATGGGGCAAAAGCTCATGCAATTATATGAAGTGCAAGTTTAGTAATGAGCTGCAGTTGAAAAATTATTTACAAAATGGGTGGGGAGACTGGGAGAGTGTGGGAGAGAGTGAGAGTGTGAGTGAGTGTGAGAGTGTGAGTGAGGGAGTGGAAGTGAGTGAGAGTGTGTGGGGTAGGGGGAGTGGGGGGGGGGGTCTTGAGGAAGGAAAACATATCAAAAGGAAGTTATACATTTGAATAGACAAAAAGCTTGAGTAAGGGTAGCAGTTATTGATTTTGTGAATGCGAATTTGACAGAGACAGCAGTAACAGATGTAGATAGCAGATAAAGTATGTATGTATGTCCCTGAATCATAATGAAACAATAAAGTTATTGCTACAGTTGTGTTAACCGGGAATGAGACGTCACTTTTGTGAACACATGGCAGTTCCTATATAGTTAGGGTGTAAGAACGAACTGCACAGATCCCTTTTTCCCCCCATGTTTCATCCTAGGGCATGTTATGGACAAAGAATCCACTTAATAAACATGTTCGAGCAGTGGCGTAGCCAGCGGGGGGGCCAAGACACGTCTCTTTATGACTGCAATTAGTAGTTCTCAATCATTTTCCTTTATTGACACGTTTTCCAATGATCGTAACTGGCAAACGAAGACACGGTTTCTCTCCATATGTGATCTAACAGCGATTAAATCATGGGCTAAATTCAGTACTGTTGCGGAACAAGAACAGAGAATTGGGCCGAGAGCACTCCACAGTTAACAGGTGCTGCGTGTTCCCCCAATTAGGTAAGACGACAATGATTGTTGTCTTACCTAATCGTGGAGAACAAGCAGCACCTGCTAAGTGTGGAGCGCTCTCGGAATGAACCTTTTGTTAATTATGAAAATGACTGAGAAAAGGTCAGGACTAATAATTGTTTTAAACCGAAGTTTTGTGCAACCCAATTCTCTGTTCTTGTTCGGCAGCTGTAATGAATTTAGCCCATGATTTAATCACTGTTAGATCACATATGGAGAGAAACCGTGTCTTCGGTTGCCAGTTACGATCATTCAGTTCAGCTGCACTTATATTGATAAATTTATGCTAAACTCAACCAGAAAATCATTACTTCATATTACATTTCATGCCTCAAAACTTTGTGTTAAATACATGATTATTTGATGATATGACAGTGCAATATTTTAGGGATCTCAGACTTCGGCGAGACACTTGGATAGCTCTGTAATTTGGCTAATAGCACGTTGGTAATCTTGAATGTAATGTTGAAGATGAATTCTACTTGTGGTCAAGGAGTTTATGATCTGAGAAATGTACAGATTTAAGCCCCAGCAGTTTTTTCATTCTCAGTATTGTTTTTTTTTTTTTTGCAAATTTAAAGGTGAATTCTGATTTTTTATGTTTGCAGTACTACTAAAATCATCAAAATAAACTGAAATGATGTAATTCTAAATGCTGTGTCTTTTCTGAGTAAAGCCACATTTTTCTTCTTTATGATGATTAAATCTTGAATTATACAGCATTAAATTGAAGCACCTAGTACAAAAACCCCATAAATCACACTTGACTTGTGGGGTTTTAGTAATCAGTGCTTCAATTGGGTAACCCATAAATAGCCAAATTTGGTTTCTGCGCAAAGGGGTTAAACAGATCTAAAAACATGATCACTTACTCTTTTTAATTTCGATATATGGATCTGGGAACAGAAAATATTTGCAAAATAATTCTGATTGAATTTTTTTGGCTTCCAAAGCATTTTTATCAATTAAAAATTGTGCCCTGCTCATAATGTATGCTTTAAGTTTTCGTTTCAAAAATATTTTCATTACCACGTGCAACCATGTTTGTGTATAATGGGCAACTGAAATAATACCATTCAATGGTTAACTTAAACAAAACGACTGAAAAAATTTGGTGGAGAGAATGTCCAGGTGAGCTACTGTGCCGTGGCATAATTTTTTGTCTTATTCCAACTCATTAGTGCATGCAGAATGATCGTATTCAAAAGACATACGTGAGGCAAAATAAAATTATTCTATTGTTCATTCCCCACTCACCAAAAGCTGGAAGGTACATATCCTGTTGTCATTGGTTACAAACACTTACATCACAAGGAATCCGAAAGCCTCGATAAGATGCGGTGAAGCTGAGTTGTTCTGTTTACAGGATTTAAATTATCTTTGTGATGTCTTTTTTCACATCTGTAGGTTTGCTTAGTTTATAAATGACACAAGTGTTCACACTGTGTCATTTATAAACTAAGCAAACCTACAGATGTGAAAAAAGACATCACAAAGATAATTTAAATTATTATTGCATTATTGCAGTCCTCCAAAATATATTATCGTAATTCCTCAGCAGTGACATGAAGTTTACAAATGTCACTATATCCAGTTAATCCACAAGCAAATTAGAATTAATTTGCTTGTGGATTAACTGGATATAGTGACATTTGTAAACTTCATGTCACTGCTGAGGAATTACGATAATATATTTTGGAGGACTGCATAATATATAACAATAATGAAGTCGTTTGTATTACTAACACAAAAAGTGTGAGGATAAGTTTGCATTATTTTTCATTCTGAGGACTAGAATACATCATATTGGAGAATTGTGTGGAGTTTTCACCGCCATATAACTTTCAGGTAGTTTTCTGTTCAGGTAGTGATGGGAAGATGAAGCTTCAAGAACCATTTTACTTATTTTCTGTGCCCACAAGATGGCGCCCATAGTTAAAAAATAAGGCTTGTAGAATGAACTTACAAGCCTTTGTTGAACAGAGTGCACCCTCTTGTGGGCACAGAAAATAAAGAAAATGGTTCATGAAGCTTCATCTTTGTATTACGGAAGCCCTGAACCGCACTGTGAAAAAAAAAATTTTTGTGGTGAAGTAAAAGTGTAATTTTTTTCCTTTTGTTATTTTGCGATATTATCTCGTTATTTCGAGATAATATCTCGTTATTACGAGATATTATCTCGTTATTTCGAGATGAGATCTCGTTATTTCGAGATAAGATCTCGTTATTACGAGATATTATCTCGTTATTTCGAGATAATATCTCGTTATTTCGAGATAATATCTCGTTATTTCGAGATATTATCTCGTTATTTCGAGATAATATCTCGTTATTTCGAGATAATATCTCGTTATTTCGAGATAGCATTACGCCCTGTCTGGGCTTGAATCAATATAATCGCCCATTTTTCCGAGGATGCATCTACGGAAGCCCTGAACCGCACCGTGAAAAAAAAAATTTTTGTGGTGAAGTAAAAGTGTAATTTTTTTCCTTTTGTTATTTTGCGATATTATCTCGTTATTTCGAGATAATATCTCGTTATTACGAGATATTATCTCGTTATTTCGAGATAATATCTCGTTATTTCGAGATATTATCTCGTTATTTCGAGATAACATTACGCCCTGTCTGGGCTTCAATCAATATAATCGCCCATTTTTCCGAGGATGCATCGGCTGGTAACTTGTGTGAACATGACAGCAGGCATATAACAGAATTCCTTTCGGCATCTAAGCGGGAGCGGGACGCTCCTGAGAGAGAAGGGCAGGGTTACGTTTCCCAAAAGCATAGATGCCAACTAAACAAGTTACACTAACATGGCAATATTCCCCGCCGCCTCAATGTTTTGTGTCCGTAGGGACGGACAGACGGAGCTCAATGCTATATCCCCCGCTTCGCGCTAATCGGGGGATACTTAGCAATGTACATCGTTCGTCCATTCACAGTCAGTGACTGCGTTTACGCACCATGTTCCTGTATTTGATTGCGTACCTGTCATGTAAACGAGTTCAATAACCCGATTAAGGTCATTTTCCGATTCGAAATATTCCGAATAAGACCCCTGGCATATGCCTGTTTTAATCGGAATATTGGCTCATGTATACACCTTAATCAGAATATGCCCTCGAACTGAATATTCAACCACGTCTGCGCCTGTTCACTTCGCAAGGAATTAGCATTTTTGGAGCAAAGAGGAGACGACTGTATGCATAATGAAAGACATGAATATATTGTAATATATCGATGGGCGAAAGCACCGTAACAACGATATAATTATGGTGGGCGAAAAGTGGAGAGACACTGGTTTTGTGTTGACTGACTAGCGCCAACCCGATTCAGCATCGCTGGAAAACTCTGAAGGCAGCATATTCCAAAGCGAAAAAATAAAGGCAATGACTTTTTTTTACGCCAGTCGTAATCTTGCTCCAATTACCCATTCTTAAGATCTTCCGTATGTTCATGTACAATGTAGGAAATCCGGACTTGGAGCCATAGACTGATTTATACAGTCTGCTTATACAACGGCATTAAGGATAACGCACAATTAATGCATCTTGTATGTTACCATGTATCTTAAAAGAATGAAACAACACCAGCATTACGTTTTAACAAGTTTAATAATACATGTATGAATATTTAGGTAATAGAATTATGTATAATTAACATGAATTAAGCTGCTTTCACACCGGACGCGAAACGAATTTTTCGCAAGACAGGTTACATTCAAATTCAATGCAAAGACGCAAATACGCGTGGATTCGCGTCTTTGCATTGACTTTTGAAAGTGATCTGTCGTCCGAAAAATTCATTCGAGTCCAGTGTGAAAGTGGCTTTATTGTAAACATTCACAACGATATTTTTGAGTAAAGAAATACAGATTCAGACCGACAAAAACAGTTAAAAACATCTATTTTGATTAATGCACATTCGGATTCAACATTTATAGCCTAACAACATAACCATATGGAATATCTTATTTATTATGAAATAATTAATCGGAACAATGACACGGATTAGAAAACAATAGGAAGGTGCTGAACTTTTTTTTCTGATTACCTTTTTATTTACGCAATGCCCTTTCAATATAACTCCGTGTCCGACAGTCGATTATTGTTTTTAATCTTTTAGATATTAAACGTGAATGTTTTGATCAGAGGGCTCATTTCTTCAAGATGAGTACCGAGAATTTCAATCAATGTGTCTGTTTAAGCTCTGCTAAATAAAGTGGGTCGACATTGGCGCGGGACTTAGTGCATTTATGACGAATTTAGCGTCTGACGGACAGAGATCCTAAAATACTCCGTGTCCGAAAGTTATAAGAGTTTTAATTTTTCGAGTATTCCAGCAATCTTTGGACGTAGAAACTTGGCCATGTTTGTGTTCGACCTTCACAAAATGCAAATTGATATCTATCCACTTTTCTTGATCTTTTTATTCGTCTGTTTTCTTTCGTTGAAGATAGACAACAGTTTTTATTCGGTCTCTCTTTTGAAAATTAGTCAGATCGATCAAACCGATTCACACTTCATTTCCACACCAGAGATAAAATAGTACTTGTAGTCATTGAGCAAATCAATTCCATGACCATTGACAGTGTGAATTAAATATTGCATGCTCGATCAAGACTGTCGGACGCGAAATGCAAAATACTCCATGTCTGGTAGACAACAGAAAGTAAAAGTATTGATATGAGAGCAGATTTATAACGAAATAAAGAATAAAAATATATCACCAACAAACAGAACATCCAAACAAGATGGCCCGCAAATAAATAAATTGCAGTGTTCATTGGTTGTTCTGTTTGTTGTAAAAATGTTTTTTATTCTTTATTTCGTTATCAATCTGTTCTAATCGTCCTCTTTTTTTAGGCTGTCGGACACGGAGTATTTTGCATTTAGGCCTAATATCCGACAGGCATTGTACGGAATTGTATTTATAAAAATTGCCCAAATAAATTGATTGCAGAGCACATTGCATGTTCTGATTGTTTTTGATTGAAATTTTCGGTACACATCTTGAAGAAATGAGCCCTCTGATCAAAAAATTCACGTTTAATATCTAAAAGATTCAGCAGATTTTAAGAGATTAAAAACAATAATCGACTGTCGGACACGGAGTTATATTGAAACTATCCGACTGTCGGACACGGAGTTATATTAAAACCCTGTCCGACTTTCGGACACATGGACATTGCGTAAATAAAAAGGTAATCAGAAAAAAAAGTTCAGCACCTTCCTATTGTTTTCTAATCCGTGTCATTGTTCCGATTAATTATTTCATAATAAATAAGATATTCCATGTGGTTATGTTGTTAGGCTATAAATGTTGAATCCGACTGTGTATTAATCAAAATAGATGTTTTTAATTGTTTTTGTCGCACTGAATCTGTATTTCTTCACTCAAAAATATCGTTGTGAATGTTTACAATAAAGCCACTTTCACACTGGACTCGAATGAATTTTTCGGACGACAGATCACTTTCAAAAGTCAATGCAAAGACGCGAATCCACGCGTATTTGCGTCTTTGCATTGAATTTGAATGTAACCTGTCTTGCGAGAAATTCGTTTCGCGTCCGGTGTGAAAGCAGCTTAATTCATGTTAATTATACATAATTCTATTACCTAAATATTCATGCATGTATTATTAAACTTGTTAAAACGTAATGCTGGTGTTGTTTCATTCTTTTAAGATACATGGTAACATACAAGATGCATTAATTGTGCGTTATCCTTAATGCCGTTGTATAAGCAGACTGTATAAATCAGTTTATGGCTCCAAGTCCGGATTTCCTACATTGTGCATGAACATACGGAAGATCTTAAGAATGGGTAATTGGAGCAAGATTACGACTGGCGTAAAAAAAAAGTCATTGCCTTTATTTTTTCGCTTTGGAATATGCTGCCTTCAGAGTTTTCCAGCGATGCTGAATTGGGTTGGCGCTAGTCAGTCAACACAAAACCAGTGTCTCTCCACTTTTCGCCCACCATAATTATATCGTTGTTACGGTGCTTTCGCCCATCGATATATTACAATATATTCATGTCTTTCATTATGCATACAGTCGTCTCCTCTTTGCTCCAAAAATGCTAATTCCTTGCAAAGTGAACAGGCGCAGACGTGGTTGAATATTCAGTTCGAGGGCATATTCTGATTAAGGTGTATACATGAGCCAATATTCCGATTAAAACAGGCACATGCCAGGGGTCTTATTCGGAATATTTCGAATCGGAAAATGACCTTAATCGGGTTATTGAACTCGTTTACATGACAGGTACGCAATCAAATACAGGAACATGGTGCGTAAACGCAGTCACTGACTGTGAATGGACGAACGATGTACATTGCTAAGTATCCCCCGATTAGCGCGAAGCGGGGGATATCGCATTGAGCTCCGTCCGTCCGTCCCTACGGACACAAAACATTGAGGCGGTGGGGAATATTGCCATGTTAGTGTAACTTGTTTAGTTGGCATCTATGCTTTTGGGAAACGTAACCCTGCCCTTCTCTCTCAGGAGCGTCCCGCTCCCGCTTAGATGCCGAAAGGAATTCTGTTATATGCCTGCTGTCATGTTCACACAAGTTACCAGCCGATGCATCCTCGGAAAAATGGGCGATTATATTGATTCAAGCCCAGACAGGGCGTAATGTTATCTCGAAATAACGAGATAATATCTCGAAATAACGAGATATTATCTCGAAATAACGAGATATTATCTCGAAATAACGAGATAATATCTCGTAATAACGAGATCTTATCTCGAAATAACGAGATAATATCTCGTAATAACGAGATATTATCTCGAAATAACGAGATAATATCTCGTAATAACGAGATATTATCTCGAAATAACGAGATAATATCGCAAAATAACAAAAGGAAAAAAATTACACTTTTACTTCACCACAAAAAATTTTTTTTCACAGTGCGGTTCAGGGCTTCCGTACTTGACAGTGCTAGATGCAATACACCCAATTTTTCCTTTTTTGTAACGATTAACCACTCAACACCGAGTCAAGAGTTTTATGATGCAAATTCTGAATCATTAGATGTGGCACGTATTCACAAAAGAGGCTACCTGAAGCCACATTATTACACTCAGTCTGATCAGAAATAAATGTTCAATTAACCACTCAGCAAATGGGTACTGGGTTTTCTATTGCAAAACATGAAGCACTGATGTGCAACAGACAATAACTCAAAGTATACCGGCTAAAGATACAACACAAGGTGGAGCTGTGATCGTGAAATCACAAAGGTAGGTATGTAACTGAACTATCTGAATTTCTTGCAAGTAGTATCGACAACACAATGAAATTGTCGTGATCCTGCATTTTCTGTCTTTGCCATGCCATGTCCCATGCCCATGTTCTTATCTAGTTCAAGTTCTGTGCCAGGCCTAGTGCCATGGATTATTGATTCTTGTGTTTAGTGACCACAGCCTGTTTCTGACCATTCTTAGATTATGTATTGTGTATATGGGCCTGTCCACAGAAACGGGGTACATAAGTGTGACACACAAGATGAAAAATAAACCAATAAAGGAGAAAAAAAAATTCAACCTAATAAGTCACTAAAGGGACCCTGAATAACTTTCTGCAGTTGTAAAGATAATATCAGCAAAGATGACATTGGAACACACAGTTGAAATGGTCATGGCAACACCGATTTACATATGTAACCAGACAGATATTTCAACCAAAAATAAAAAAAAAATGCTTATTAGAAGTAGGTGAAAACATTAATTTATTCTAAAAGTCATAAAAACAATAACACTAATAAAAAAAAGTAGTATTAAAGTCGAGTAGTATGAAAAATCAAATTTTCTTCCAGATTTGCAATTTGTGGATTTCCCGCTTGCAAATTCTGGCACATAGTGTTTTTCAACACTCAAAGCAAACACCTTGCAAAGTTAAAAATTGAGCTAAATGAACTCCATTGAACATCAGTAACATCAATCAATAAAAACACCTTACATAAATCAACACCACAACTAACAATATTCGTTTTCCAAAACTAGCTGAAAGGTATAACGTATGTAACAGGACAGATGAGATAAACTGCTGAGACATTTCATTGAAAATAATATAATTTACTCCCACGTGGCATATTTAATGGTTTAAATATGCAAAACAGATTGCATTCAAATTCAATGCAAAGGCGCAAATACGCGTCTTAGCATTGACTTTGAATGTGATCTGTCGTGCGAAAAATTCGTTCGCGTCCAGTGTGAAAGCGGCTTCATTGTTAACATTCACAACGATATTTTAGGGTAAAGAAATTATTTCATCAATATTGCATGCCTTTGTGGCTTTGTGATTAACTCTGGTGCATTAGTATGAATAGCACCTAGGTCTATGCATAAGAATTTAGTCATGGCAGTTACTGTGGGTTTTGTGGGCCCCAATGGGCTGTGGGCCCTTATAATTGTTATCACCTTTCCCCCCTATACGACGGCCCTGCTCTGTAGTCCGAAGAACCATGTCCGAGGTGAAGCGTAAATGGTTTGACAAAAATAACAAAAGTTTGTAAGTGACATTTCTGATGAAACCTGCTCTTCTGCACCACGAAGTACTACTTTCATGGTGCAGAGAAACAGTTTTCATCGGGAATGTCACTTGCGACCTTTTGTTATTCATGAGACGAACTATCAACTGCAGACGAGCGCATCGCTGGCATAATTGGGGAGACCTCTCTGTCAGGAATTATACCTGACGGAGACAGCGACATGCCTCCACTTTCATTTTTTATTATCATTCAACATGTAGAAAGAACGTGTGATCTATTGAGTCGAATCACATAGATAATGCATAATCATGAACCTAATCTGGATCTTAAACCTGCCAATTGCCAACTAATTTAAAAAATGTGTTACATTTTTAATCGTTTGTCATGTTTAGGCTATTTTACGTGTTTCAAAGGCATCTGCGCATTGTCCTCCATAACAGAGCTCAATATGAATTAAAATGTAATTTCCAAATAGAGACGAGCATTATTTATATGCATTTTTAAATTTACACAAGCACTACGCAGATACGCAGCAGCATTTGAAGATTTTGTTCGTAGGAAAGATCGGAGCTAATAAAATATTGATGAAGGCCGAGATGCACGTACATTTCCGTCAGCTCACGTTTCATGAATGAGACTGTGTGCTGTGAAAGCTTGCCGGAGAAAAAAAATATGATTTGTTCTGCAAAAAAACTGACGATTTAAGTGACCTTTACATTGTATTTGATATACTTATATTACTGATATTATACTGATATAATGATACCGATATTAGAGGCCACCAAAGAGGAATGAAGTCTGAGCATTAAAATTAGAAAAGACGGGATCATGATGTCATCAGCAGCTGAACGGGAGCTGCTCACTCTTCATCCCTCTTGTCTCTAATGCCTGAGAGGCCTTTAGAAACTAGAGCTAATTGGACATTACCCCAGCTGCCGCTGGATGCTTCTGTTAGGCGCTTTAGTCATCTTTGGAACTGTGGGGAGCTTCCTAAAAGTTGCCAGAGCTCTGAGTGCTCACACGCACGAACACGCACAAACATGAATGAATGCATTTGCATCAGCACCAGTGCATGCGCGCACGCAGGCACGTACACATACGCATTCACTCTAACTGGAACACCCACACTCACACAAGTCTAAATCAAACATGTGCGCGCTCACACACCTACACACACACTCACACACAGAAACATTTGTGTGCTGGCAGTAAGATTATGTATGCTTATAATTATGTATACTTAAAACTGTACTTCAATAAACTAAACACTGGGTTTGGAATATGCAACCAATAACCAAAATTATATCCATCATAGTTTTAATAGCAGTATACTTCCAAGTATACATTTATTATTTAAAAAAAAAAAACAGGTGACATGATATAGATATATTTTATTAAACCCCGTGAGATAATTTTTCTGCTGCATTTGACCCATCCTATGGTTGGGGGCAGTGGGCAGCCACAGGGGACCAACTCCAGTTCTTATGATGCATGTTTGTGTGGGTGGGGGAAATTGGGGTGCCTGATGGGGGCCCACGTGGGCGCGGGGGCGTGTCCGCGCGGGGGGGGGGGGGGGGGGGTTCGAGTTCACGATCTTCTTCCTGTGGGGCAGAGGTGCTAGCCACTGACCTAAAATGCCACCAGTGGGTTTGTTAGACTGCGACCAAACAGCAAGAAGGGACAGGACCGTTCTGTGTGTGGAGTTTGCATGTTCTCCATACATGTTCTCAAAGCTAGCCATACCAGCAGGATGTCAACTAGTTTTGAACTCAAAGTTCATGACACTTGCACTAAAATTGGACTGATAGTATACTTAAATAATCTAATTCAGACCCAGAAAGTAGAGTGAAACTTGTTACATGTTGATACTGGTAATCTTAGAACTCGAAGGGAGATTTACCGAAATACATTTAAGTTTACTTCATAAAATTTGCTATTAACGTTTTCGGGAGCATTTTACTACAGCAATAGGCCTACTCTGAAGTGTGGAGGGAAAAAAGTTTGAGAGATTTGAGTGGCTCTTTGAGTGGCATTCAAGAACGAGCGGGGTGGGATGCTTCTAAACCTACTCCCATGTTTCTAAGGGAACGCTGGCCACGTGATCGGATTTCTGGTTTAACTCTTCATGATTAGTGGAGGACGGATGCGTTTGCTGAAATATCAGTGGCACACTATAAATCTCTATTTTTCTTTGAAAATTATGTAAACAAAAGGCATAGATTGTTTCACACAGAAAGCAAACAAAATCGCTTTAAAAAGGATAGAAAAATCAAACGACATCCAACCTAAAACCAAAAAGCAAAGTGAATCCAAATTACTAACAGGTCCGACGTATAGCTTCTGTCAGACGTATAGGATCTAAAACAACTTATACGACATTCAAAAACTCTTGATACAAAAATGAAATATTGTTAATAGGCCTACTGATAAAATCCCCTGCAGTATAGGCTTTATGATGGAGTAATGAAGTTTCAGGAGAAAACTGATTTAAAAAAAAAAATCGGTCCCAAAGGCTAGTGAATTGAAATACAAAATTAGGAATCAAAATAGCGTGGACTAAAAGGGATTCCATTGTCCAACCTTTATCTTTTGTGATTGAAAAGATCCACCCCGACCCGGTGCTCTATGAGCGTACGATGAAACTGCAGTCCGCCGGGTACAGATCTACAACACGTTCGCACTACATGCACCTCCGCCAGTTTAAGACCGAAGCAAATTATCAAAGTTCATTGAAGCGACATTTCGGCAAGCAGGAATGATTTAGACTATTTAAAATGGAGAAAGCACGAATAAGCGCTGGTCCAAAGAGCATCAGCGTGGGCACAGAGCACATCACGCAGGTGATTTTATTCCGCTCAGTCGTGCCCGTAGCAAATGTGAAAAGCCAACAGGTCCCAGGAGAGTGTCGGGTGACTGGTCGCAGCCTCTTCGTGGCAGGGACGCGGTTCAGAAAGTTCACAGTAAGGCGATCGACGCAGTTCTGCGCCAACAAGCCTCCGTAGGCACCTTTATAGTATCACCTGCATCCAACCCCTTTTACTCTGTCTGCCCGGGCGATTCGGTGAATCGAGCTGCAAGGGAGATGACAGGTGGCCAACGAGAATGTCAGAAACAATATGCGTTTAAAGGCGCATTCTCTCTCACTGTGGACGAGTGGGAATCTAACAGGCTTTTGAACAGATAGGATAGGACGAGCTGAGGCAGGGGCGAATTTCAGTCAGGCGAAAAGTTTTCCCAGCAGGAGTAACATTTAGCAGAAAAGACACAGGCACAGTGCAGAGACCTGTAGTCGCAGGTGCTTGCGAATCAGAATAATATTGCCCATCTATTTAATCCGTTTTTAAAACACCGAAAGGGGCGGTACACTGGATAAGCCATGAACAGGCAGACCAAAGCAGTGTAAGCAGTCCAAATGAAAAAAAGAACTAGCCTATACCTTGTGATGCTGAAGAAATAGCATGTGACACCTGCCATTGCTTAGGACAACGACATCAGCAACGGTACAATACCGGGTCCATTAGTTTCGCCCGCTGTTGGCACCGAATTAATTTGGGGGATGCAAAACATCTCGCGTGCCCAACAAGGCTTAATTCAAACGGACTGCGCATGGTCTTCAGTTAGGCCGTTTCTGACTCTTGTAAATGAGGCCCGCCCTCCTGAAATAGTTACATAGTGATTCGAACCTTAAACCTCATTAGAATGAACCAAGAAAGTCAATTAAAGCACAGCGAAGGCGAGGAAGTGGCAAACGGGTCTCCAGCGTACGTCTGATCACACAGTTTATACTTCAGATCCAAAATTAAAATGACTATTCTCCTTCACAAAATATTGCCTCAGTATTTTCAGCAAAATGCATCATTTATCCCATAGGCAGATTTAAAGCTCACTTAACATTTAACGGCAGTCTGGGCGTTATTGTTTAGATTGCAGTTTATAGTTTTTAGTCATTGAAAAAAAGCCCATAACTAACATGCCGTTATCATTAGTTCTGCTCCGTGCACGATATTCAGTCGTTTATAAGCCAGATTACGCGACGTTGTTGTGCTCATGCATAGAGGTTTCTTGAAGACTGTTCACCTGACGCAAAAATTGTGAAATAATTTGCCAGAATCCCTGAGAGATTAAGAAATTGATACAAGCGTGCTGTGAGGGACTGCCCACCATGTTTATTTTTATTTTTTAAACACTACTCTTAGCCAGCCTCTCCGTGCACCTGTCCCACACTCGAGCTTTTTCCTTCCAGACGCCAGTGTCGCATACACGCGTCCCTTAACGTCGCTTTACTCCACCCGCATGTCATAAGACTGGTACCGAGATGCCTGAGCCCGACTGAAGACTGCGTTCTCTCACTTACCTGAAGAAGGGTAGGTCTACTACAGGGAGAACCACAGCGGATGCTGGAGTACAGGTAATTAAATTCGAAAACTACTGCGCAGATGCGATACTACTTAATTGTGAAAGTATGACAAAGTTCATCCCGTAAAAAAAGACAATACTAGAGATAATATTTGTTGTGTCGAGTAATCTCAGGCACTGTGTCAACATTTTATGCAATACGACCGTGATTTCGATGTATCATCTTTTATTGATTTGTTGTACAACCCCAATATTACAATAATTTGAATACTATGGAAAATGAAAATTAGGACAGAATTGGTTTGTATATTCTCTTGTTCCAGAATTTAGTTGAGGACAGCACAACGAAAAGCTTTTAAATGTTTCACGTTAACAATTGTATTAGGAGGGCCTATTTGTACATTGAACACTATCGGGGACAGGTGAATTGAAAGACTGCAAAAGTTGTGGACTCCTCAGGCAAACGCCAGATTTTGACATTCCACAGGTTGCAGGTTATTCACTTATTAAGATTGGGTCTAAAATGAGTTGTCACAAAAGGCCCCTATGGTCACTGGCCAGAAAGTTTGGGATTCATGACTTTGCCAAAATCTGCGTGAGCAAATTGCCAAACAGTTGACGACAATTTTTTCTTAATGTGCAATTGCATGGAATTTAAAGATCTCACTGTTGACGGTCAATAATACAGTGAGAAGTCTCTGAGAATCCAGACAAACCGTAGCACTATATGTGTGGATGAGATATGTGGGGACTTCACTGGAAATAAATAAATAAGGGACTAAGCGTAAACTTTTGGGGGTTGTCTGGCCTGTTTTCTTCTTCCGACTGATGATTTGCATTATTTGGGGGGCTAGAGAACAGCTCAGGATGGTATGAGCCCCACTAATATAGGAAAAGGAATGCCCCAGGATGCACAGATCTTTGAGTCCTCAAACAGCTCTGCATTAATCGGCATGCTTCAATATAGTGGACATTCGGGCTTGTAAATACTTCGGAAGATCTGTGTCAGAGAACACAGTTCATTGTGGCTGCATCAAATGCAAGTTAAGAGTTGAGGAGGAAGCCAGAACATCCTCCAGAATCGCCGCCGACGTCTCTGGTCTTGAGCTCATCTGAAAAAAAAAAATGATGGAAGCAGCAATATTTTGGGCTCCATTGGCAAATTCTAATGCGCAAAAACAACCTTTACTTCATCATTATACAGTGTATGCGGAGGATTTTAACACAAAACCCGTAATGTCAGTTGTATGTGACAGGAAGAAAATGCTTTTCCTTTGAATTTATAGAAATATTTGAACAGTGAAACAATCTCAAAAGGCAGTAATTCCTCCAAGGTTCACAACATGTGGATGTTTATACCTAATTTTAGTGCAGACAGCAATGGCATTTAGATTTACAGAGAATGAGTGAACCATGTTGGAATTACACAAAAGTATATTTGTGCAACTGTGCAAATACTCATGAATGTCTTGGTCCGTGTGTGTCATGGTTTAGGCGTGCGTTTGTTTGTTGGACCGTTCTTTGTTCTATCGTCCGGGACGATATCGGAGTTCTTGTCCATCGAATTCCTGGCCCAGCTGGCTGATTAAGCTGGGGCGGAGTTTTCCGGACTCTAAATATATGACTGGGGATTCACCACGCCTATTGCTAGAGTGTCTGTTTGTTTCAAGCACTTCGGCCGGAGAAAATCTCTAGTTAAATCTTCCTAGTGATTTGTTATATTCCTTTTATTGTTAGGGAATTGCTTCTTTCAGAAATCCTCTCATTTATTTTCTCTCACACTGCTTCTCTTTTGCAGTCATTTATGAGTCCTTGGAAGCACAAGCCTTTACCGGAGGTTTTTACCTGTTTTGTGTTTGTCTATTATCTGGGCTGCTCATTGCTCTTTCTCTCGCTGGTCACGGCACCTGGCGTCCTGTCACCGCCCATTACAGTGTGAGTGTCTGTAGCAAAACTTTGGAGGTAAATGGTTCCTTGGGTGCTTCTATAGGTCCTGCTGAAGCCCCTGACGAACAGCGGAAGCTTGCAGACCCCCATCTCACCTTGGAAGTCTAACCATAGTGAGGTAAGGTTACCTGTACGGCAAGTAAGTGTGCACTCTGTAGAAGGAGCTGACTGTTAAAAGGCCATTGTACATACCCTCTGGAAACATGCTGTTTGATAATGTTTACTGCAGGCTGAGTTATCTTTATACATGGCACGCACTGACTGGAGCATTAAGCACAGCTCTGGCATATTCACTTGCATTTGATGTAAAGGTTATTACCATGCATGAAGACAGTTGTTTGGGAGGGAAAAAAATTGCACTATTTATAATTCACACTAAAGCAAAAAATCTTTCCATTTTTAGCTGTTCGGAGTGATTGGGGGTCAGCTTGTATTTTGCAACAAAGATGATTATTTGCACTGAGTAATACTGTCAGATTCAGCTCACTTCAGGTCATTGAGTTTATAATCCAGGAAATGTCTAATCTCACCTCCAGGCATTTTTTTTAAAAATTTGCTTTCATTATGTCAGTGCAAAATAACTTCAGTGTTGAATTTTCAGGAAGTTCCCTTGTGATAATGGGACTGTTTTGCCCCAAAATAAAAAATAAATAAATAAAGAGAGAAGTTTTCTTTCCAAATGAGATGTGTCTTGCTTCATTTAAATAATTTTTTCCAGTGTCTGCCACGCTCAAATCTTTAGATATAAAGCCTTAACCCTTAAACAGGCAGGAATAGAAATATTGTTTCAAAAAATCATTTAATGTCGCAGGTCATCTCATTTGCACCTAAGTAAAACATTTTCGCTCTCATTTTTGAAATGTATGATTTGGATTTTATGAATTGTATCTCCCAGGATACGTTGCCCTGTTAGGGTATAAAAACAGTCAAAGTGGTGAATATTTAAATCTTTAATTAGACAAACAGATCTTCTTATTTTCTTGATTTTATTGGTCTTTTACATCACCAAAGTAGTGTAAAAATGTATTTTATACATTTTAATCATAGTATTGGCCTTTCCCAGTATACAGTTTTACCTATCAAATTCAATCTTTAGGTATTAATAGCAACATTTTTTCAACATTGTCAGCGATTTTATGAATGTTGCCTAAGGTAAGTATTAATACTTTATAAATAACCATTTTTGTCATGTCAAATTACAAAAAATAGTTATAGAATATAGCAAAATATCTATATGCACTGTAAAAACTAACCTATAAAATTCACCCAATAAATCTGAGGTAACAATTTGCATCAACTTTTTTTGAGTAGATTTAATTCCATATATTGAGTATAAAAGAACTGAAATAAAAAGCTATGAAATACTTAAATAAATTGGGTTCAATTTACCTCACATTTATGTGTATATTCAGCTACTTACTCAATAAAATTGGGTAAAATTATCTTCTAATTGCTAGTAGGTAATACCTGATCATTACTAATAAAAGTTAATTACGATCAGTTAGTAACCAGGGGCGGACTGGCTGTTTGTGTGCTCTGGGGAGTCCCCAGGATGGCCGGTGGCCGCCAGGCAGTCATCGCCAGTTCCCCCCATCCCGGGCAGACTGGCCATAGGAAATACCGGAAGTTGTGAGCGAGAAAACCCGCCATGAATTTATTAGTACCCCTATAGCCCACAATGGAGACCAGCAGCCCTTACTTCACGAACGACCGCAGTGGATCAACCTCATAACAATTTTCTGTCCTAACAATGAATCTCTGGTAAAGGCATAGTACAGTGAGGTATTGTACTTGGCACAAATCGAATACATCTGACGATCTATCAACGGAAAAAAGTACTCTGTATCTTAGAAATATATAACACTTTTAGTGGTTCTACTTCACTATTCAGGTTGTTTCAGGTTACGGTTTATTTAAAATATATATATTTTCATATTTGCTTTATGCTATTGGTTGTTTTGTCCTAAAAGTTTAAGAAGGCAGGCTTGCTGGGAAATCGATTTGACCAATGGCCTTGCTTGTCCCCTGCTGCGGCAACAAACGCGGTTCGATGGCAGCCGGAGCGAGAGGAAGATGGCAGTCCAAGAGTTCCCTGTCCCGCTCGCTCAAACACACGTTCTGACGCATGCGCAATTTGGAGCACAGGACTCACGGCTTTGGGGTATATTTTACCATATTTTTCCATGTAACAGTTGTTACTGTTAACGAATAGGTAGTATGTGTAAAATTTATCCATTACTTTATAATAACTTGGCTGACGACAATAATCGAGTAAATTTTATAGGGTTTGCATAGATTATATTTACCACTCTCCAAAATCACTTTTTACAGTGTGGTGTTGCTCATCTGCTTGCATAAATTCATGGGCAGTTGCTGTTTTATATATTCAAACCTTGTCTTAGGCCAAGAGTAACACCAGGATACAGCACATGTATGCCTAAATGGGCCATGTGTGTATCACAATGAGCAATTCCATTCTAGGAAGTAAGGGGATTAGGAAGTAAATATGCTTAAATGTACCTCAACACGGTCATTATCATTTATATGTCACGGCTTTTCAGGTGTCGACTTTTAAATAATGATTTTTAAACCATTATTATTTCAACTTTTACCAGCTTGACATATGTTTTCACATCATTTTCGTTTTGCAGGCCATATAGTGGCTATTTTTGCTTGAAAGGCTTGGAACATCTGAAGCCCGCAATTTGCATATACCATTTTTTTAGCTGTTTTTTTTCTGGTTAGCAGGTATAAAACCATAAAAAAACATCTTTGACCATGATAGCTCATGTCAGACTTATTTGACCAGCTACTAGCATGAACAGGTACAGCTGGATTTTTCAGCAAAGAATTGCTCTACCGATCTCATGTTCACGCTCATAACGCATATTGCAATTATCATAAAATCACCAAATTGCAACACTCTGTTGGAAAATAAAGGGTTAAAATTATCTATCATCCATACCCGTGACTGATAACATCTGGTTTTGAAGTGTATATAAGCAAATATTCCTGTTCGAATCAAAATTTTGAATCCTATACAAAATACACATTGACTGAATTTATCCCCTAATCAGGCAACTTATCCTCTGGGATACATATGAAGTTCCCAAACTAACTGCATTGACAAAGTTAGACAAAATTTTCTTCATCAGTATATTTAAACAGTTTCTATAATCACTTTCATAACTGAATATGATAATTTTTTTTTACAATGACCTTGATTTTCAAGTATTTTGATACTTTGTGATCAGCATTTGCTCCACGGCTGGTGGCCATTTTGAAATTTGACCAGGATAACTAAACCATAACTTCTAACTTGAAGAAAGTCATGTCACCTGTAAACTTGTAAGAAACCAGACTTTTGATAAATAATAAGTTGATTTGGTAAAAACATGTATTAATGCCCTCTATTGGGTGTAAAGAATTATGTATCTCCTGGTGTATGTTGCCTGTTTAAGGGTTAATAGAGGAAATTGGCAAGGATGGGCATCTGCAGGGGCAAATATTGTGTATTTTCAAATATGTTAAATAATGTCGTTAAATAAACCTAATAAATAATGAATAAAAGGCAAAAAAAAAAATCTTTTGAATAGTCCTACAGTAAAGTAGCTTAACATCTCGAACTTTCAGCTTTTTTTCCCGCTCCGCTCATGTCGCTTTTTGGAGCAGCGCCAGACTCGTCAATGTCATTTCTCTCTCACCAACCAATCAAACTCAAGAGGGAGGGACCTACAATTTCAACAGCAATGTCAAAGGAGAAATTGAGCCAGCTGCTACAGTCATGCCTCTGATCAACTAGCTATAGTTTTAGATTTGCCTGCTGTTCTGTCTTTAGGGATTCAAGGTCTGCTTAAAAGTTAGTTAGTTTGTATTCATGTTTACTACAGCTGCTGAGCCCAACAGCTGTGGCTAGGTACTCTATCATCCCTTAGGTTCCCTTTTATTTTAATCGGGGCAGCTAGCTACATTTCCCAAAGCATAGTTGCAAGCAACTTTGGCAGCTTACTTACGTTGCTCAAACTACTGACTGTATATGGTTCCAGTCACGCTTTTTGAGAAACAAACATTCTGTACCTCAGTTACTAAGACTATTCACAATTTATTTTCATTGTATTAGCAAACCTTTCTAAGGTAACATATTTAGGTAACGTTAAACTACAGAGATTTTACATTCAAAATGATGGATTGCGGAAGTGCTAAAAGGACGGTTTTTGTAATTTAGCAACTGTAGCCGCGTTCGAAATCGCCCCCTATCACAGTGTACGACATAGTGTGTCCGCCATTTTGTAGTGTTGTTCGAATTCTTTTCATCCACTATTTAGTGGACTATAAAATACCCATATTGCACAGCGGAATTGAGTGAGCAAGCGATGTACATTACATTGCAGTGCCGTATACCACAAGGCACTGCGGTAGTGTATTTCCACAGAAGAAGAATGTGAAGCGCGAGATGGCTCTGCTCTGTAGAAATACATTCTCCAATGTTCCCGTAGCCTACAGCTGCGTTTACACCGGACGCAAAACGATTTTTTCGCACCACAGATAACTTTCAAAGTCTCAATGCAAAGACGGGAATACACGCGTCTTTGCATTGACTTTGAATGTAATTTGTCGTGCGAAAAATTCGTTTCGCGTCCGTTGTGAAAGCAACTTAAGTGTCCGGTTTGTTTAGATTGTGCTCAGCGCGTCCGCTTACATCACAGGAATATCCACCGCATTTGCTGACGCAACCATGTTCAGATAATCCCGGTGTAGTGTCCGAAATCTCCTTTGGTCATTCCCTATATAGTGCACTATATCATGTACACGATGTAGGGGATAGGGAGTGAGTGAACAAGTGGACGATTTCCAAGACAGCTAGTGACTGCTGGAGAGAAGTGCTATGAAAATTAGGTCATAGGTGCTTCGACTGCAAAAAGTGTTTCCCTTGCGTTTAATTGATTTCCCATGTCTAAGTATTGTGGCAGAAAAAGCGAGATGCCAAAAATCGCTTTTTGAAAAAAAAAAAAAAAAAAAGTCCAACATGTTTTTTTTTTTTTTGCCGCATGTTTGGCGCCCACTACTGAGTAGCGCCCTCGTCAAGCGCCTATGTCAACTACCTGAAGAACCGCCACCGGGCAACTGCAGAAAGGAGTTAAAAATGGAAATTAATTAGTTCATATTGATATCAAATTTTAAGCACTCAAAAGCATACAATTTTATTTCTAATGCGGAATTCTAGGATCTGTTTTACGGACGATGGGAGAGCCTATTCAAAAATGAATTGCATTTTTAACAGAGCGTCAACATATCAAAACTAGTTTGAGTTCAAAGCCAAGCGAAATCTGTGTGTGAGGATCAAGTCCTTCATGCTGAAAAAAATATTTCTCCTTCATCTGGATTTAGGAGATAACCAGACAACTCAAGATTCTTCAAGACCAAAACAGATGGAGCTCAGAACAGTCAAGCTTACCCTCTCCACCTTCTTCAACATCTCCAACTTCACTGCAGGTAATGATACACGTGCCCAGTGGTCAGAGGATCCTTACTGGGCAGTGGTGAAGGTCATCATTGTCCTGGTTACAGGGTCCCTCAGCCTTGTAACCATTACTGGGAACATACTGGTCCTGCTTTCAATCATAATCAACAGGAACCTCCAGACCATCAACAATTACTTCCTCTTCAGCCTGGCATGTGCAGACCTGATCATTGGGGTCAACTCCATGAACCTGGACACAGTGACCATTGTTCTTGGCTACTGGCCATTGGGACCCGTATTCTGTGACCTTTATCTGGTCCTGGACTATGCAGTCAGCTGGGTCTCTGCCTTGAACCTCCTCATCATCAGCTTTGACCGTTACTTCTGCATCACCAGGCCACTCAGCTACCCTGCAAGAAGGACCACCAGGATGGCGAACATGATGATTGCTGCAGTCTGGGTTCTTTCCTTTGTCTTGTGGGCCCCACCCATCCTGTTCTGGCAGTTTATTGTCGGTGAGCGCACTGTGCCAGAGGGCGAGTGCGACGTACAGTTCATGTACAATCCAACCATCATTTTTATCACCTCGATTGTTTTCTTCTACCTGCCTGTTACCATCATGATGTTACTGTACTGGCAGATCTCCAGAGCCAGCAAGAACCGAATGAAGAAGGGCAAACAGGAGCCAAAACAGGACAACCTGAGCAGCAGCAAAGCAGGAAACCACATCACCACGCACTGTCATGACAACAGTGTGAAAACCCATTGCACTAAGTGGAGCCAGAATGGCGGAACAAGTGGATTCGAGGAGAAGAAGTCGAGTGCATCAGTTCATCCTGAGAGAAATGACATTGCTGAGGCCCCTGCAGGTCACGAGGGTAACCCCACAGCCCACAGACTAAATGTTACAATGGCGAAGCAGTGGCCCAATAAGAAGGCATCGCCATCGCGTGAGAAAAAGGTTTCATGCACAATTATAGCCATTCTTATTACCTTTTTGGTCACGTGGACGCCCTATCATATCATGGCACTCTTGAACACCTTCTGTTCAACCTGTGTTCCCTCCAGCATGTGGACCTTTGGCTACTGGCTCTGCTACATCAACAGCACCGTCAATCCAGCCTGCTATGCTCTCTGCAACGTCACCTTCAAGAAGACCTTCAAACAACTCCTGCTCTGCCAGCACAAGGACATTCGCTTGGGCAGATAAAGAGGTGTGATTATTTTGTTCCTGTAGGAGCTGTTCTCTGTCATTCCTTTACATATCCTCCTGCATCACTTTAAACAATGGCAGGTGCAAGCTCAAGAATTGGAATTACAGACACAAGGCCAGTGTTGGGGGGTAACGCATTACAAAGTAACTAATTATTGTACTCAGATTTCATTGATCAGTAACGCAGTAATGTAACGCATTACTTGGATAACCTAAGTAATCTCATTACAGTTACGAACAAATAACTTATCTAGTTACTTGCATTGCTTTAAATTCTTTAGCTATTGGCCAGACAGGAGGCCAGAAAAACAGCTTCTTCTTCTTTTGAGTTTATTGGCGATTGAGACCGAGGACAGAAAAACAAATTAAACCTCCTTTTTCATGTGTGTTTAAGCCAGAACAGTAGCCTTGTACTTGATTCACTTTTCTATGAAGTGCTGTTTGGGCTGATTTTTCCAACTTCACAGTTGGCTTTCCTTTATTAAAGAGCATGAAAGATAGATCTTGTGTGTGTCCTCCAAACCAGAGTAAAGATTTGTGCGGATCTGGGCATATACCAGGTTTTAACATGATAAGTTATGGTGAATTTCATATGAGGGTGCTGAGTAATCCAAAAGTAATGTACCTAGTAGTGTAAATATCGCCTTTCAGCAGTGAGTAATTAAGTAAAGTAAGGGATTACTTTTTAAAAAAAGTAACTTGTAATGCATTACTTTTTAGAGTAACTATGCTAATACTGCACATGACCAATAGATGTTACATCATATTGTACACATTTATACGCCTGTGAACTTGATTAGAATTCAAGCACGTTTACCACAAGACTAAAAAAGAGTTTGCAGCAATTCATTAGATCAGAAAGGACGTTTATTTATTGTATTTATGTTTTCATCCGTTGTAAATTATGTATTACTGAATGTACAGTGCCATAGAACAGCTTGCAGTGAACAGAAATGTTGATGGTTTAGAAAAGGAAAACTTTTTCAGTGAAAAAAAGAAGAATTAAATGCTCTGATGTCCCCAAACAGGATGGCCGATATCTGGCATGGAAACAACATATTTCAATTTTGTTGCGAAATATGGAAAGGTTTCGGAGTTCTGGCCTGTTAAAATAAGTGTGACAGATGGACGGACGGACAGACGGACAACACTCATTGCAATACCCCCATCCACTTCATGGCAGCGGATATTCAGCCAAGAACTTTTTATAATAAAAGTTGATTTTAATTACTGCCAGAGATAATTGTTTATTAATTCAGATATGATTGAAAACCCCCATTTTTTACCACCATTCCTTCAGTGTATAAATAACTCTTTTCACTCTATCCTTCAAGATGCATTCAGGCATTAAAAATTAATATTGAGCTTCAATATTTATTGGATGGAAGAGGTCCACACTCATGATTTCAAGACACAATTCATTTCTCCTATTTGTAATCAGTGTCATTATTATTTTTTATCATTTAAAAAAATTTTTTTTGAGCATGGGACAAGCATTCAAGATGCTGACATTTTGAAACCACGTCACCTCGATACAGACACACTCACCATAGAAACAGAAGAAGAAGAAACATGAAAGGTGATAAACTTTACAAAGACAGCTACACACTGCACACAGAGGGCTACTCACTTGACACAGAGAGCTACGCGCTGCACACAGGGGGCGACGGAATACACGCAGAAGACTATTCATTGCATACTAAGGGCATCACTTCACTACATACACAGCACCCAGAAAGGTAAACACCGCACACAGAGGGCTTTACAATACACACGCAAAGAGGGATGAAAACTGCACATGGAGGCTGACGCACTGCATACAGAGGGTTACGCGCTGCACACGTAAGACTACGCAGTGCACACAGAGGGATACACACTGCACAGAAAGGGTTACACACTGCTCACAGAGGCCTATGCGCTGCGCACATGATGACAAATATTAACAGAAGACTGCTGAGTCCTGCACACTGAAAATGCAAAAAGCACAAGAATGTAACATTTCCCATTAATCATGTAATTATGTAGATGATGTGTTTAACTTCATGTGATATTTCTTTGGAAAGTTTTGACGCAAAAATCCTATGTTTAAAAGTGTGAATAAAGCGTTTTGTTTTACGTTGCAATATTTTCCACCTGAGTGCATTTGAATTGCATGCGTCAAGTTTTGACAAAAACACCATTTTCAAAAACTGTGTCCAAGCACTGGTAAAAAAAAAAAAAAAAGAAATAAAGAAAATTTTAAACTGGAACCCTATAACCTCTACTGGCTTTAGTCTGCATTTCACACTCACAAATAAAATGGCGTTCTGTCATGTACAGTGTTCTAAATGCTTTTTTTCATGCTAATAGAACCTGGTCCTTTGGTGGTCATCTAACAGAATCACATGGACTTTTAAACTCAAGAATTCAATCAAAAGAAAACAATGTAAGCAAATAAGTGACGTAAGAATTTGAATGTTAACAGCCACTGGATTATTAATATTGAAATACACTCAACAAAAATATAAACGCAACACTTTTGTTTTTGCTCCCATTTGTCATGAGATGGACTCAAAGATCTAAAATTCATTCCAGATACACAATATTACCATTTCTCTCAAACATTGTTCACAAATCTGTCTAAATGTGTGATAGTGAGCACTTTTGCTTTGCTGAGACAATCCATCCCACCTCACAGGTGTGCCACATCAGGATGCTCATCAGACACCATGATTAGTGCACAGGTGTACCTTAAACTGTCCACAATAAAAGGCCACCCTGAAATGTGCAGTTTTTGCTTTATTGGGGGTCTGGGGACTCAGAACCAGTCAGTATCTGGTGTGACCACCATTTGCCTCATGCAGTGCAACACATCCTCTTCGCATAGAGTTTATCAGATTGTCAATTGTGGCCTGTGGAATGTTGGTCCACTCCTCTTCAATGGCTGTGCGAAGTTGCTGGATATTAGTGGGAACTGGTACGCGCTGTCGTAAACGCCGGTCAAGCACATCCCAAACATGCTCAATGGGTGACATGTCCGGTGAGTATGCTGGCCAAGCAAGAACTGGGACATTTTTAGCTTCCAAGGATTGTGTACAGATCCTTGCAACATGGGGCCGTGCATTATCTTGCTGAAATATGAGGTGATGTTCATGGATGTATGGCACAACAATGGGCCTCAGGATCTCATCACGGTATCTCTGTGCATTCAAAATGCCATCAATAAAATGCACCTGTGTTCTTCGTCCATAACAGATGCCTGCCCATACCATAACCCCACCACCACCATGGGCCACTCGATCCACAACATTGACATCAACAAAGCGCTCACCCACACGACGCCACACACGCTGTCTGCCATCTGCCCTGAACAATGTAGACCGAGATTCATCCATGAAGAGAACACCTCTCCAACGTGCCAGACGCCATCAAATGTGAGCATTTGCCCACTCAAGTCTGTTACGGCAACGATCTAGAGTCAGGTTAAGACCCCGATGAGGACGACGAGCATGCAGTTGAGCTTCCCTGAGACAGTTTCTGACAGTTTGTGCAGAAATTCTTTGGTTATGCAAACCAATTGTTTCAGCAGCTGTCTGAGTAGCTGGTCTCAGATGATCTTGGAGGTGAACCTGCTGGATGTGGAGGTCCTGGGCTGGTGTGGTTACACGTGGTCTGCGGTTGTGAGGCCGGTTGGATGTACTGCCATATTCTCTGAAACGCCCTTGGAGATGGCTTATGGTGGAGAAATGAACATTCAATGCCTGCGCAACAGATCTGGTTGACATTCCTGCTGTCAGCATGCCAATTGCACGCTCCTTCAATGCTTGCGCCATCTGTGGCATTTTGCTGTGAGACAAAACTGCACATTTCAGAGTGGCCTTTTATTGTGGGCAGTATAAGGTACACCTGTGCACTAATCATGGTGTCTGATGAGCATCTTGATGTGGCACACCTGTGAGGTGGGATGGATTGTCTCAGCAAAGCAAAAGTGCTCACTATCACACATTTAGACAGATTTGTGAACAATGTTTGAGAGAAATGGTAATATTGTGTATCTGGAATGAATTTTAGATCTTTGAGTCCACCTCATGACAAATGGGAGCAAAAACAAAAGTGTTGCGTTTATATTTTTGTTGAGTGTATAAACAACGCCGAATTCATAACACTGAAATATTTTACTCGGAAAACCATGTATCTGAATTTATTTGTTCTGATTTGATCTCTTTGACAAACTATAATTGTTTTAATTGTTTTAATTCATTGTTTCCCTTTCAGTTCAAAGTGTTCAAATTCAGATAGGAAAAATTCAAGTTAAAAAAAAATCAGATACAACATTACTCAAATTCGATGGGTCAAATTTAGATAGTCAAAATAAAAGTTGAATATCTTCTGATGGAAACGTCCGGGCTACAAGAGACAGGATTGGCAATCTACCCTGAATGGAATCGATTCTACTTCTGGAGATCGATTCCATTTCATTCAGTGCACAGTTTCTTAGTGATGTCATCTTTAAAAGCATGCCGGAATCACTTGAGATCGTTAGACCCGACTGGCACATCCGGGTAATCTGCCAAACATCACGGCCGCGGCCCTTTTTGGGGGAAAGAAAACCTCAGATCCCATTGATCATAATGTAACTTGATAGTTGTTTCGCTGTGGAATTTATCAAACTTCTTTGACTAAATTTCCTGTTTACATTCATTTCCTGATTTACTGAAATGCCAAGCGATTATTTTGCTACCTTTCCCGAACCGGAGCATTCGGGTCATTAAGGTTGATCGGTCAACCCTCTTGCCCTTTCTGTCATGGTTTTGGAGCTTTGAAAGCTCCTTTTGTTACTCTGTCCGGGACGATATCGTTTTGCTCGCCATCGGATTCCTGGGCCAGCCGGCATTAATTGGGGGCGTTACCCGGACTCTATTTAAGCTCCTGTTCTGCCTCGCTCGTGTTGGTAGAGTGTCATTGTCTCCTTGGCGCTTTAGCCGATAAGGTCTTTAGAGAGGCGGAGTATTGTTTGGATCTTAGCTGCATAACAGGATAAGTGTTAATGAGTAAGGGAATCTTTGGTTTACTTCCATTTTCTTTTGTTTTTTTTTCGAGCTCGCCTGTTTTCTACCACAGACGGCGTCAGGTCCATTGGTAGCGCGAGTCTCGTGATTTCTATCTGTTTTAGTCTCTCAGCACGCTGCTGGTTTTTCCTTTTATTTCTGGCCACTGCTCTTGGCGTCCACCTACCAACGCCCATCACACTTTCAGCGTCCCTCCGTCCGAGTAGATCAACAATCCGACATAAAATCCTTCTGGCAAATAATTAGCTGCAAAAAGTGGAGGTTGGATACGGCATTCATTCCATTTATTAGTCACTGAAAATATTTTGCTGGACATTCGGACTTGTTTGAGGACAACTTTACTAGCGCACCATTATTTTTCCAAAAGTGCGGACTAGCAGACTACGGCTAATTTCAAACCCTCTTTCAGTTTGGGGTTAAGAAAAACCAACAAATTAACACAACGTTTGACCAGAAACTGATTTGGCTGATGCTACTTAATGTTAGCTAGTCAAGCAACTAAAGAGCAAATAATGACACAAGATATAGAAATCGTAACAAGCGAACCCATTAACACTAGAATGGCCGTGAGGTCATTTTGACCTCTCTCGCCCATTAAATACATAACTCTGTTTAAATAACAACCCTATGTCTCCCAGTCAGTGACTTTTCCTAAAATGGTGTTATTCATCAATTTAAGAGTTACGAGGATTCTGGAATAAAAGGGAAAGAAAAAAAATCACTGATTATACCTAGAACAGCCAAGAGGTCATTTTGACCTCCATTACTCCTAATGCAAAAAACTGTAAATGGACCATAGTCAGATAGACAGCTCAAAGCACTTGACAGTAGCCTTACACCTCACATATGCCCATTTATACAACACATTCATACACTGACAGCTATGCAAGACAGTCAACTGTATCTTAGTTGCCTAGCAAGGCATTTTGTTACTTTTTGAATAGTGTGCAGGTGAGTATATAAACCAGTTGCTGTCATGACCTATGAATCAATTTGTTCTCCCATTTTGCTGGTAGAACTAGTAATTGTCACAGAGCTGTTCTTTTAGTGATTTAATTTATTTAGTTAGACGGGTGGGCTACCAGAAAAGGAGATGGATCAGAGGAAGGAATATAACAAATCACTAATCTAATTCAGGCTTTGACAAATACTCAGGACATGAGTTCTGGTGAGTCGGATGAAGATGAAATATCAGGGCTGTCATGGTTTAGGTGTGCTTTTGTTCGTTGGACCTTTCTTTGTTCTATTGTCTGGGACAATATCGGAGTTCTTGTCCATCGAATTCCTGGCCCAGCTGGCTGATTGAGCTGGGGAGGAGTTTTTCGGACTCTATATATACGAACGGGGGTTTGCCATGGCTATTGCTTGAGTATCTGTTTGTTTCTCGTACTTCGGCCAGACAAAATCTCTAGTTAAATCTTCCTAGTGATTTGTTATTTTCCTTTTCATTGTGAGGAATTGCCTCTTTTAGAAATTTTCTCTCTTGTTGTTTATCTTCTCTTGCACTGCTTTCGTGTCGCGGACTTTTATTTGTCCTTGGAAGCGCAAGCCTTTACCGGAGGTTTTTACCTGTTTTGTGTTTGTCTCTCATCTGGGCTGCTCTTTGCTCTTTCTCTCGCTGGTCACGGCACCTGACGTCCCATCACCGCCATTACAGAACACTCTAACCAAACAAGGAGTGTTTAACCAACCATGGAGGAAACACTCAAATCTGAGTCGAAAAAACTGGACATTGATTTGATGGACTGTCGTGGGCAGAGCTACGACAATGCAAGTAATATGGCAGGGAAATATTCTGGACTGCTGGCAAGAATAAAAAATCAAAATCCTAATGTTGACATCATACCATGTTCTGCACAGTCTCTTAATTTAGTTGGTGCCTGTGTAGCAAAATGTTGCCAGGAAGCGGTTTCATTTTTTGTCTTCATTCAAAATCTCTTCAACTGTTTCTCAGCTTCAACTCGGCGGTGGGAGATTTTAGCAGCCCACCTCTCAAAATGTGAGCGAGGTCTGACACTGAAGAGCCTTTCCGGCAACAAGGTGGTCTGCGAGTGCTGATGCAACCAAACCAAGATGCTTTGAATAAAATCAAAGTTGACCATGGAACCCCCAGAGCTGCTCAATATGAGGCGTGTCAATTAATAACAGTGATGGACACCCTTGAAACTGCAGTTATGACAGTAGTGTGGGATGATCTGCTGAGAAGAATCAATTTAACCAGCAAAGCATTGCAGCAGGTACTGTTCTGATTCTGCCCTGTGTGCTTGTTTGTGTTTGTGCATTTTTCCCCGTGTTTCGGTTTGTGTTTCAGCTCCATTCCCACGGCCGGACCACCTATTCCCCCCTCGCCTGGCTCCTGTGATGTCGTGTGACAGCCTGCATGCCTGCGTCTCGTTATCCAATCACGTTTCCTCTTTCGGTTTTGGCTTTGGTATTTCATTCATTGCTTCCACCTGTGCTTAATTCTGGGTCTCGCAAACTCTGAGTGAATGTGTTCTCTGAAAACTCTGAGCGAATGCTTTCTCTGATAGGGCCTTTACTAACCGTGCTAACCAGCACTTAAGGGGTGTAAATATTTCATCACGTAGTTACTAACTTCATTAACTCATTAGCGAGTGTGTGCATTTCTGGCTTTAAGTAAATTCTGCCTGAAGCTTTCCCTGATTAACTGTGTTTAAAGCCATGCTTTGCTTTTCTCGTGGTTCTTTGGACTTGTCACGTTTAGATTTCCTTCATCTAAACTGTCTAGTTTGATTGATCGTCTTGGCGTCTTGTCTCGAGTCATTATTGTTACCCGGTCTTCATGAATTTGTTTATTAATCCCATGTGTTTCTGTTTCCTCTTGAGGATGCCTGCCTTTTCCTGCCTCCTCCCTAGTGTATTTATTCTGGGAAGAGGGTAGAGATGTCAGACCGGACTTTGCTTCATGCACACACGCGTTACCTGAACCTGAGCGACACTGAGAATCTCGAGCTCGAAAACCCAACCATTTCTGTCGTTTTTCAAGCTCTGTGTTCTCCTTGTCTTAGTCCGTCATTTTTGTCAGCTTGTTTTATTTATTTCGAGCCACTCGTTGAGTGTGTATTTCAGTTTTTCCTGTATGTGTTGGTTTTAAGCAGAGGCCAAAACTCTCAGAGCGACAGAGGAATACAAGGCAGATAGTCAAAGAAGACGAGTGAAGAAAGTTATGTTCGGTGAGTCTGCAGGTCCAGAGGTGCGGCGCTCAGGCCGTGAGGCATTCCTGATTGACACACATTGTGTCATCTGTGACTGCTTATCACAGGAATTGAAACGACGCAAAAACGCAAACAAAAATGCGGAGGAGAAATTTGGTTTCCTCACTGAAGTGAAATCAATGGACATTGAACAAATCCGCGCAGCCACAGAAAAAAGCTGAATAAAATATACCCACTGGATCTTGAGGAGGACTTTACCGCAGAGTTTTTCCAGTTCATCTCAATGGTAAAAGATGAAGAATCAGTCATGGCCATGCACAAGAGGCTCCTAGAGCTAGGCTTGAGGATTGCGTTCCCTAATGTGGACATTTGCCTTCGCATGTATTTGACATTACCGATTGCAAACTGTTCGGGAGAAAGGTCATGTTCTTTGTTGAAACGTGTGAAGACATACCGGAGAGCAACAGTAACAGAAAAAAAAAACTGAAGGCCTTTGCCCTGTTGGCCATTGAGAATGGATTTACAACCTCTCTGGATTTTGAAGACATTATCGAGGACTTTGCCTCATCAAAGCTCAGGAGAAAGCATCTGTAAATGTAAGTTTTTTATTTAAATATCCAAATCTGAGTAAGTCAAGGTGAATATTATAATCAAATGTAAAATGCATATAAATTAAATGTATAAATTGGGCTATATTTCTACTATAACGAAATGAAATATGAGGAACAAACCATGTATATTCAAATCTCAAACAGTTGTCTTTCATCTTATGTATGTATATATTTTATTATTTCTCCACAAGATCGTGATGATGCTGTCAAGATGTGTTTCAGCTGCGATGGAAGCCTGCGATGCTGGTGTCTGAAGATTATCCCTGAGTGGAGCATGCTGAATGGTTTCCTCAGTAAGTGCTGCTGTTTTTATGCATTATTATTTATTGTTGGACAGTTTCTAAATGGTCTTAATAAATGTGAAGGGTTCATATAAATGTTTGTCTTGCTCCTGTACTTAATCACAGCTGTGAATATGGGCTCCAGGCGAAGAGACAAGAATTTTTGTCCGCCCAATTCAGGCTCATTTTCCTTGGTTGTGTGAGCTGGTTAGTAAAGAAAAAAAATGTGTTCTTGGTTCAAACATAAGGAGTACATCAAGTTATTTAATGATTGCTTATTGTTCTATTATGTTTCTGTGATTAAATCTGCTTTTAGAGCGCAGTCTAGTAAAGCACACCGTCCAGAGAAAGATCCAGACCAGTGGAGAGAACTACTGAGCAGTCCAGACCAGGAGCTGAGTGTTGAATACCAGAAAATGGAAGAGAGGTGATGGCTGTCCATGAAAATAAACATCTTTTCCGCTACACCAAACTTTGTCTTACTGCTAATTATATTGGTCTTTTGAATACTTATTTAACTATTCAATTTAATCAACACATCATTATTCATTAATTTTTTCTGCAAAATGCAATTGGTTACAACATTTCTCTGATTTGCTCTGTTTGCATAGCAATGCTGACACCTATTGGTGATTAAGACTACTGCCATAAGATAAGGATAATAGTGATCTGGCGATTACTGAAAGAATAACTTCAGGGGTGAGGGTGACCCCCCCTGAAGGTATGATCTGCCCACTTTCAAGACCTGCCTGATAGAGGAGCTGGACAGCAACAGTTTGCAGCTATAACAACCGTCATTATACAGAAATATCAGACTTCTGAAGGCAGCTACTGCCCAATCAGAATACAGCATTTAATAGAGCCGCGTAATAACGTATAAATGAAAAAATAGTCTGCTTAATATACGACTGATTTCGGCATACAAAGAACTTGTAACCAAAGACTACACTCTGTAAAATGTGAATTAACGTAGTAACTTTGGTAAGTGTCAGATTTCAATTCATAAATAACATCGATGGAGGGGGGTCCAAAAATTCTGTCTGCTTGGTGTAGTCCATTTATTTAATCATCTGTGTCTGACAGAGGCTTTATGTCGGACCTGTTTGTAATTTTAATTCATTTTGCTTTTAGGCAGTGGCGGGCGGAGGACAGAGAACAAGGAGGACGATAAACGTGTTAAAACTGCTTATTAGTCTTGATCTGTTTTCAGTCAATTTCCCTGGTAAAAGACAATTGAACTCTCCCCTCTAAGGTGTAGCTAATTGTCTTCGTTAAGACGAGAAATCAAACGCATCAGTTGAACGCAAAAAAAGCGCATTTCAATCTTTTTCAATTAAACAAACATTTGACGACTTGCTTAGGGTTTGACAAAATTTAAGGCGGAAAATCCACAGTGGCTTTCTCGAGAGGTGTTGCCTATTAAAGCTGCAGTTAGTAACTTTGAGGAGAGAAGAGGACTTCGCACAAAAATTTGAAAAAAAGCAACTTTCAGATCCCTCCCCCTCCCTCTCCACTGCACTCCTCAGACCCTCCCCCAGATAGCTACCGTGCACGCGAAGTTACGCGAGCTGTTACGCATGCAACTGCGGAGAGATTTTGATTGTTAACATTATGAAAGCGGCCAAGTTTCCGACACTGCTGGCCAACAAACAGGCGCGTTGTTAGACTTGAAAATTCTGGGGCTAATATCCCTTCCTTTATTAAAAAGAATTAGTCCTGGCTAATTCTAGACGGTTTTCCTTCATTCACACGTTTTCCAATTCAAGAATAATCGAGTGGCAGTTGAAGACAAGGCTTCTCTTCCCCATGCAATCTAAAAGCGACAAAATAATAGGCTGCATTCAGTACCGAAAAATAATTTGATTATAATTAGGTCTATGCACTGTCACTCGGCGATGGCATTTCAGAACTCTTCAGCGAATGAAGATAATTTCGGCAACAAGTACATACAGCTGTTTTTGCAGCACGGTCGCGCAGTTCGTAGTAAAAAAAAAAATAGACAGCTGTCCGATTGGAAAATTTAAACGGACAAAACCACTTACTAGTCTGAAATCCCGTCACCGAGTGCAAGTGCATAGACCTAATAAAAATTAAATGATTTTTCTGTCCTGAATGCAGCTCATTATTTTGTTGCTTCTAGATCGCATGAGAGATAGAAGCCGATTGCCACTTGATTATTCTTGAATTGGAAAATGTGTTAATAAAGGAAACCCACCGAGAATTAGCCAGGACTAATTTTTAATAAAGGGAGGGATATATTATCGAATATATCCGATAATGTCTGATTTGGGCTGAATAATTGAAGCTTGAATGGTATTAATATGTTGAAGTATGTGGAAATAGTTAAGGTCCGTAAAATGGCAGAAGAGGAGGAAGATGAGGAGGAATAATAAACTAGAAAAGGCAGTTTCTGAAAAAACAGTGAGTGGGATTGCTCTCTGCTTAAGCTGCTGATGCTGAACCGCAATTGCAGAATTAAGACAGAAATTTTTTGAATAAAAGTCAAATTTTTTCAAGTGTGAATGATTGTAATGTTATCATGATTTGCTGAAAATATGAAAGAGTGGAAAGACTCTTGAAATAGTATGAATAGTTGCTAAGGTGTTCTGGGAGGTTGATAGGGCATTGCTTGGCTGTTTCTGTGGTGTTCTGGGTGGTTGCCAAAGTATTGCTTGGTGGTTGCAATGGTGTTGAGAGTGGTTGCTAACATGTTGCTGGGTGGTTACTAAGGTGTACCGGGTGGTTGCTGAGCAGTTGTTAGGGTGTTCAGGGTGGTTGCTACAGCGTTGCTAGGCAGTCGCCAAGGTGTTCTGGGTGGTTGCTAGGGCATGCTAGGTGATTGCTAAGGTGTACCACATGGTTGCTAGGCAGTTGTTATGGTGTTCAGGGTGGTTGCTAAGGCATTGCTAGGTGGTTGCTAAGGTGTTCTGGGGGGTTGCTGGGGCGTTGCTAGGTGGTAGCTATGGTGTTCTGTGTGGTTGCTAAGGCATTGCTAGGCAGTTGCTAAGGTGTTCAGGGTGGTTGCTAGGGTGTTGCTAGGCAGTTGCTTGGTTTTCCAGGTGGTTGTTAGGGCATTACTAGCTGGTTACTATGGTGTTCTGGGTGGTTGTTAAGGCATTGCTAGGCAGTTGCTATGATGTTCAGGGTGGTTGTTAGGGTGTTGCTAGTTGGTTCTTAAGATGTACTGAGTGGTTGCTAGGCAGTTGCTATGGTGTTCAGGTGGTTGATAGAGCATTGCTAGGTGGTTGCTTTAGTGTTCTGGGTGGTTGCTAAAGCATTGCTTGATGGTTGCTATGGTGTTTAGGGTGGTTTCTAACGCATTGCTAGGTGGTTGCTAAGATGTACCAGGTGGTTGCTAGGTGGTTGTTATGGTGTTATGCATGGTTGGTAATGCATTGCCAGGCGGTTGTTATGGTTTTCAGGGTGGTTGCTATGGTGTTGCTAGGCAGTTGCTTAGGTGTGCTGGGTGCTTTCTAGGCGGTTGCTTTGGTGGTCAGGGTGGTTGCTAATGTGTTGCTAGGCGGTTGCTAAGCTTTACTGGGTGGGTGCTGGGCAGTTGCTATGTTGTTCAGGATGGTTGTTGAGGTGTTGCTTGGTGGTTGCTAATGTGTTCTGGGTGGTTGCTATGGTGTTGCTAGGTGGTTGGTATGGTGTTCTGGGTGGCTGCTAGGTAGTTCCTATGGTGTTCAGGGTGGTTACCAAGGTGTTGCTAGGTGGTTGCTAATGTATTTTGGGTGGTTGCTTGGCGGTTGCTATATTATTCAGGGTGGTTGCTGAGGTGTTCCTAGGTGGTTGCTAAGGTGTTCTGGGTGGTTGCAAGCCGGTGCCTATGGTGTTAAGGGTGGTTGCTGACGTGGTGCTTTGGGTGTTTGCTAGGTGGTTGCTATGGTGTTCAGGATGGTTGCTAAGGTGTTATGAGTGGTTGCTAGGCAGTTTCTATGGTGTTCAGGGTGGTTGCTAAGGTGATCTGGGCGGTTGCTGGGGCATTGCAAGGTGGTTGCTATAGTGTTCTGGGTGGTTGCTTAGGCTTTGCTTGGCAGTTGCTAAGCTGTACTGGGTGGTTGCTAGGTGGTGGCTATGGTGTTCATGATGGTTGTTGGGGTGTTGCTTAGCGGTGACTATGTTGTTCAGCGTGGTTGCTAACGTGTTGCTAGGTGGTTGCTAAGGTGTTCTAGGTGGTTGCTAGGCAGTTCCTATGGTGTTCAGGGTGGTTGGTAAGGTTTTGCTAAGCAGTTGATAAGGTATTCTGGGTGGTTGCTTGGGTGTTGCTAGGCGGTTGCTATGATGTTCAGGGTGGTTGCTAGGGTGTTGCTAGGCGGTTGCTATGGTGTTCAATGTGGTTGCTATGGCGTGATATGCAGTTGCTAAGGTGTTCTGGGTGGTTACTAGGTTGTTGCTTGGTGGTTGCTACGATGTTCTGTGTGGTTGCTAGGGCATTGCTAGGCGGTTGCTAAGGTGTACTGGGTGGTTGCTAGGCAGTTGCTACGGTGTTCAGGGTGGTTGCTAACGTGTTGCTACGTGGTTGCTAAGGTGTTCTAGGTGGTTGCTAGGCAGTTCCTATGGTGTTCAGGGTGGTTGGTAAGGTTTTGCTAAGCAGTTTATAAGGTATTCTGGGTGGTTGCTAGGGTGTTGCTAGGCGGTTGCTATGGGGTTCAGGGGGGTTGCTAGGGTGTTGCTAGGCGGTTGCTATGGTGTTCAACGTGGTTGCTATGCCTGCTATGCAGTTGCTAAGGTGTTCTGGGTGGTTACTAGGTTGTTGCTTGGCGGTTGCTACGATGTTCTGTGTGGTTGCTAGGGCATTGCTAGGTGGTTGCTAAGGTGTACTGGGTGATTGCTAGGCAGTTGCTATGGTGTTCAGGGTGGTTGCTAAGGTGTTGCTCGGCAGTTGATAAGGTATTCTGGGTGGTTGCTAGGGCGTTGCTAGGCAGTTGCTGTGGTTTTCCAGGTGGTTTAAGTGGTTTCAAAGGTGTTCTAGGTGGTTGCCAGGGTGTTGCTAGGCTGTTGCTATGGTGTTTTGGGTGGTTGCTAAGGCTTTTCTTGGCAGTTGCTAAGGCTTTCTTGGTGGTTGCCAAAGCGTTGCTTGGCGATTGTCAAGGCATTCCTGATGGTTGCTAAGGCTTTGCCTGGCAGTTGCTAAGATGGTCTGGATGGTTGCTTGGTTCTGATCAGAACAGCCTAGAGTGTGGTGAGTTCCGCATGCATTTCTAATGGGAAAAATTTTTCGGAAAACATGGAATATCTCAGAAATTATGAATTTTTGTAAAATTCAGAATACATTCGATAATGTCTGAATCGGGCAGAATAATTTGAAGTTTGAATGGTTGAATACCCTATGTTAGAATATGTGGAAATAGTTAAGGTCTGTAAAATGGCGGAAGAAGAGGAAGATGTGGAGGAGGAATAATAATTAAACTGGTAGAATAACACACTCAATGATAATAATAATAATAGTAATAATAATAATAATAATAATAATAATAATAATAATTAATTACAAATAGGGGAAACAAATGGAATCTTAAATAAATATGCCTCTTGTCCCCAGAGTGCCTGAATGAATCTTAAAGAATAGGGTTAAAAGTGTTATTTTAACACCAGAGGAATGGCTGCTAAAAAATGGGGGGTTTCAGTCATATGAAAAATCTGAATTGAAAAAATCAATTGTTTCTTTCAGTAATTGTGATCAGTTTTTATTATCACGAGGACTTGGCTTAATATCCACTGCCATGAATTGGATGTGGATGTTGGAGTGAGTGTTGACCGTTCGTCCAGCTCTCCCTTTTTTCTGGGCCAGAACTTCCAAACCCTTCAATATTTCTCAGCAAAAGTGAAAATATGGATACTTCTTATTGTGTAGACGTGTCTTCTCAAATTTCCATTTGTCCTATTGTCCGTCTGTCCGTGCCTTTACCGCATCATTTATCCAAGCCAGATATCAACCATCCCATTGTGTGGGTATCGGAGTGGATCAACATTTCGAAGTGACTGCAAACTTTTCTATGGAACTGTACGGCAGCAGAGTATGAAAAGAAATAACAGGGAAGAGCACCTGCAGAAACAAACAAAAAATAATTAAAAATAATCACACCTCTATATCTGGCCAAGCTAATGTCTTTGTGCTGGCAGAGCAGGAGTTGTTTGAAGGTTTTCTTGAAGGAGGCACATTGTTGTCATGACAGGGCAGGGTGATGAAGTTTCCTGCTTTGCTGCTGCTCAGGTTGTCCTGTTTTGGCTCCTGTTTGGCCTTCTTCACGTGGCTCTTGCTGGCCCTGGAGATCTGCCAGTACAGTAAGATCATGATGGTAACAGGCAGGTAGAAGAAAAAATGTAGATGATTAAAAATTATAGTTGCATTTTGTAGGTACTGTATGTAGCACTCGCCCTCTGGCACAGTGCGCTCACCTACGATAAACTGCCAGAACAGGCCGGGTGTGGCCCCCAAGACTAACCAAAACACCCAGTGATGTAGGAGGACAAGTAAAAAAAATGACAGAGAACAGCACCTGCAGAAACAAAAAAGAAGTAATGACACCTTTTTATCTGCCGAAGCGAATGTCTTTGTGCTGGCAGAGCAGGAGTTGTTTGAAGGTCTTCTTGAAGGAGGCATTACAGAGAGCATAGCAGGCTGGATTGATGGTGCTGTTGATGTAGCAAGACCAGTAACTGATGATCCAAAGGGTGGAGGGAACACAAATTGAACAAAAGGTGTTGACGATCACCAAGACACTATAGGGCGACCACGTGACCACAAAGGCAACGAGAATGACCATTACCGTGCGTGTAACCTTTTTCTCACGTGATGATAATGCTTTCTTCATGGGTGGCTGCTTTGCCTTTGAGGCATTTAGGTCATGGGCTGTGGGGTTTCCCTCGTAACCTGCAGGGGCCTCAACAATTTCATTTCTCTCAGGACATTCTGACACACTTGATTCCTCCTTGCCAGCTCCATCTGTCCCGCCATTCTGGCTCCTCTCAGTGTGATGGGTTTTCTCATACTCCTCATCACAGGGCATGGTGATGTGGTTTCCTGCTTTGCTGCTGGATGGCTTGTCCTGTTTTGGCTCATTCTTGTCCGTTTTCATGCGGCTCTTGCTCGCTCGGGATATCAGCCAATACAGAAAGCCCATGATGGTAACAGGCAGGTAAAAGGTAATAGCGGTGTTGATAAAAATGATGGTTGGATTGGACAGGAACTGGCCGTAGCACTCGCCCTCTGGCACAGTGCGCTCTCCTACAATAAATTGCCAGAACAGGACGGGTGTGGCCCCCAAGACAAAGGAAAAAACCCAGACTCCCACAATCATCAGTCCCGCAATCCTACTGGTCCTTCTTGCTGGGTAGCTGAGTGGCCTGGTGATGCAGAAGTATCGGTCAAAGCTGATGACAAGGAGATTCAAGGCAGAGACACAGCTGACTGCATAGTCCAGGAAAAGCCAAAGGTCACAGACTGCTGGCCCCAGTGGCCAGTAGCCAAGAACAATGTAGACTGTGTACAGGTTCATGGAGGTGATCCCCATGATCAGGTCTGCACATGCCAGACTGAAGAGGAAGTAGTTGTTTATGGTCTGGAGATTCCGGTTGATCATAATTGAAAGCATGACCAGTATGTTCCCTGTAATGGTTATGAGACTGAGGGACCCAGTAACCAGGAAAATGATCACCATCTCCATTGGCTGGAGAAGGCTCTCAAACTGCAGCGCGTCTGTGTCATTGCCTGACGTGACATTGGAGATGTTAGAGAATGTGGAGACATTAAGCTTGAAGATTCTGAGCTCCATCTGTTCAGCTCTTGCAGTATCTTGAGTTGTCTGGTTATCTCCTAAAGTCAGATGAAGAGGAAACATTTTTCTTCATGAGGGGCTTGTTCCTCACAAACAGATTCAGCTTGGCCTTGGACTAAAACTAGTTCTGTTATATAGGTGCTCCATTAAAATGCAATTCAGTTTTGGAATTAACTCTTCCTGAGTCTGTAAAACTGACCATAGGATTGCTCCTTAGAAATAAAATTGTGTTTGTGAGTGCTTAAAATATTATATTTATATTAATTTTTATCCTTATAACGCAGATGTTAAGAATTGCTCAGGATTTGAGTGTAACAGAGACTGGAAAATTGAATGAAATGAATCAAGATGTATCATTTGGAGAAAAAAAAAACAAACATATCTGTTATTTTTTTCTAATTTTCATACAGATAAGTGCCACAAACACAAGGAAACTTCAGGAAAATTCAACACTCAATCAAGTCGTTTGGCACTGACATACTCAAAAACAAAATCGCGCCATTTGGCATTTTAGCTCACTTAGAATGACTATGTCACCGCAAAATGGACCTTTCCGACTTGCTCCAACCAGCTTCGCCCCCCTTAGTTGCTGTTGCTCTGGGCCCCATGCAACACAGCTAAGTTCCTCATTGAGGACAGCGCAGCAGAGGTTTGAGCATCACTCTCTTATGCATGTTCCAAAAATATTGCAGTTTGTTTCTTACAGAACGCATCCAACTTGTCCAGCAAATTTGCCCAAAGAGGCCTTAACTATTAAACTCGAATTGCATCATTAACTTTCCCCCTTTCTTTGGTGGTTGGGCAGAATGCATCTAACTGGAGACCGAAACAGCCAATCAGAATCGCGGCACATTTGTAACGCTCTGCACAGCTCGAGTGAGCACGCAGGTGAAGGTTTGCACGCATAGAGGGAGAGACATGCTTTGAGCGAGCAAGAATGCTTCGGTCTGCCAGCGTGCAGAACATGAGTTTGTGAGAGGGCATACAGTTAAACTGAGTGAAAGGGGTTATGATTGCACGTTCATATTGATCATAGCAAACATGCTAAGACATTTGTTGAGCACAGAATAGAGTTTGGTTCGCTCTATCAGATTTTGTTTGCTCACTAAAAATGTTTCCTCAAAACAAGATTTGTGTGCTTGCGCAATATATTTTTTTCTGCGCTCAAGCTTTCCCATTGCTCGCTCAGGATTGTGGCGCAAATATAATTCCATATTAATTCCCCAGTCAGTGTGCAGTGTATGAAGATAATTCAGTCTGCCGTAAACATTATCAAACAGCATGTTAACAGTGCGCATATACAGAGGCCATTAAACTCTCAGCTCTGTTTATAGAGCGCTTATACACACCTTCTTGCTGTACGGGTGACCTCGTCTCACGATGCTGAGTCTTCAAATACGGAGGTCTGCAGGCTTCCACTGTTCTTCACGGGCTTCAGCAGGACCTATTGAAGCACGTCAGGAACTCTTCAGCGCCAAAGTTATGTTATGGACACTCACACTGACTAAGATGTTCATTGGTATTTGCTCAGTAGCACAATTGTAAATTACTGCAATTCTAACGTGGTTCAGTTCATGTAAATTGAAATGCAATAAAAAATGAGCGCTGTCTGCAATAAAATTATTTATGAATATCTATATGTAGTGAACGTTGGAGGAATTATTGCCTTTTAAAATGATCTCTCAGTGAAAGTATGTCTAGACTTTGGAGAGTCAAAGGAAAAGCATTTTTATTTCTGCTACTTACTACTGACTAGTAGTGATGGGAAGATGAAGCTTCAAGAACCATTTTACTTATTTTCTGTGCCCACAAGATGGCGCCCATAGTTAAAAAATAAGGCTTATAGAATGAACTTACAAGCCTTTGTTGAACAGAGTGCACCATCTTGTGGGCACAGAAAATAAAGAAAATGGTTCATGAAGCTTCGTCTTCCCATCACTACTGACTACTACTATCTGGGCTTGGTTTTAAAGTCCTCGGTATATGCAGTATAATGAAAAAGAAAAGGTCACTGTTGGTCATGTGGGTGCACCTGTATTTGCCGAGAGAGCACAGAGTATTGCTCCTTCCTACTTCTACATCATTTTTTTTCCCCAGATGAGCTCAAGACCAGAGACGTCTGCAGTGCTTCTCCTCAAAACTTGCATTTGGTGATGCCACAATGAACTGTGTTCTCTGACACAGGGTTTCAGAAATATTTTCAAGCCTCTATGGTTTATCCCTGAAACAGAAGCATGTCAAGTAAATCAATGCACTTTGAGCACTCAACAGTCTTGTACATCTTGGGGCTTAAATTAGCCCATTTTAGGGGGGCCTCATCCATCATAAACTGTTCTTCGGCCACCCAAATACTGTACAGTGTGTGTCCCCCCCCCCAAAAAAGGAAACCAATAATTAATTCTATAACAATTGCTGAACATTGTTTTATTAAAAATAGCATTCGGTATGACATAACTATGTCTTCTGTCCAATGATGTCAAGTAAGTGGAGGCTGTGCAACACTCACTTGAACAACAATGACACTTTTGGAGTAAGTCAGGAACCGCTTTGCACCAGATTTCATAAAATGACGACGGGCCTAAACATGGATGAACCAAGATGATCAGTTTCAACTTTTCATTGTCAGGGCTGTTAAAGCTTTAGGTTACATAATTTGAGCTGCTTTAAATGTAAACCAGCTGCATGACAGATACAGTGCCGTGAAAAAATATTTGCCCCCTTCCAGATTTCTTTTTTTGCATATTTGTCGCACTTAAATGTTTCAGATCATCAAACAAATTTTAATATTAGATAAAGACAACCCAAGTAAATACGAAATGCAGTAATTACCCCCTACATCCTAATAACAGGTTGTGCCACCCTCGGCAACAAAAACTGCAATCAAATGTTTGCGATAAACTGGCAATGAGTCTTTTACATTGCCGTAGAGGAATTTTAGCCCACTCATCTTGGCAAAATTGTTTTAATTCAACCACATTGGAGGGTTTTTGAGCATGAACGGCCTGTTTAAGGTCATGTCACAGCATCTCAAGCAGATTTTAGTCCGGGCTTTGACTAGGCCACTCCAAAACCTTCATTTCGTTTTTTATCCAGCCATTCAGAGATGGACTTACTGGTGTGTTTCAGATCATTGTCCTGCTGCATAACCCAAGTGTGCTTGAGCTTGAGGTCACAAACTGATGGTTGGCCATTCTCCTTGAGAATTTTCCGGTAGAGAGCAGAACTCATAGTTCCATCAATTACAACAAGTCATCCAGGCCCTGAAGCAGCAAAGTAGCCCCAAACCATCACACTACCAGCACCATGTTTGGCTTTTGGTATGATGTTCTTTTTATGAAATGCTATGTTTGTTGTGAATCTGCATTTCGGCCATGCCTTTGCCTAGCTCCATGTTTAAGTTTTGTGCCTGGCCATGCCACGTATGCTGTCTGTTTAAGTGACCACTGCCTGCCTTTGACCATCCCCATGATTATGTATTGTGTTTTGTTGTTTGATTTCATGTTTTATTATGTTTCATGTTTTGTTATTATTTATGTCTTTGCCATGTTTTTTAGTCTTGCCATGTTTCACAGCCTTGCCATGTTTTCATAGCCTTGCTTTTAGTTCTAGTCCTGCACTTCGTTTACCCTGTCTTGTCTTGTGTAGGTCTTTGCCCACGGTCCCTTGTCTGACGTGCCACTCATTCGGGTGATTTCCTGGTTTCTGGGATTTCAATCTTTCTTCATATCTCGTTTTTGTTCCTTCCTCTCTCTGTTACTATCCACTAACCGTACTAACAGTTTATTGTTTTCGATTATTACTAACCAAGATTAACATTGTATATTTTTACTAACGGACTAACTTGCACTCGGGATTGTATAGCTGCACATACTAATAGACTAACGATCTCTCAGCATTCGCCCAATCTGTATCTCCGCCCTCCTTGCCTATCACTAATTATCTCTACTGCAGTTTCCACTTATATCTCAGGCTTTCCCTTTTCTTTAGACTGTACACTTTAGTACTCCTTAACCGGAGCCGTTTATTCGTTCATAGTAATGTCTCGTTATCCCTGTCTGCGTTTCGGCATTCGCCAAATTCATGTAATTAGATAAACCCTCATGTGTCAATCCTGATTATTGTTTCATTGATCGCACCTGTGCTCCCTTGTCATGTGTTCACCCCGGATGTGTATATAAGGTGTCTGCACTTTTAGTTCCTTGTCAGATCGTCTTTACTCCTTTGTCTTGTGCTACGTTCCTCGCCTTGCTCACTGTGATATTTTCTTTCTGACTGGATTGCCCGACTCTTGTTTTTGGTTTGCCCTTTTTGGATCTGTTTGCCTTTGTGAGTTTTGACCTATTTTTGCCCGACCACGTCTATTGTCTTTTGCTGCCCTGGTATTTGGATTCGGACTGTTTACGGCTAATGAGTTTGGCTCTCCACCAAACCCACGCCTGTGTACCGAACCATTTTTGCCTGACCTTGAGTTTTGTTATTGGTGCCCTGGTTACAGTTTTGGATTTTGCCCTTTGGATTCTGCTTGTGGATTGTGGACATTGTACTGTTGCCAGCTCTGTTGGGGGGTTTCCCCCTTCAGAAATAAAGCCTCCATTTTGCATTTATCTGGTTCTCGCTCTTGGCTCATTTCGTAAAACCTCACATTGTTACTTTTACGCCTGATGTTACGGGATGCACACCTTCCTCAGTCCACAGAATATTTTCCCCAAAGTCTTGGGGATCATCAAGATGTTTTTTGGCAAATGAGAGACAAGCCTTTGTGTGGATGCCATTTTTGCCCAGTCTCTTTCTTATTGTTGAATCATGAACACTGACTTTAATTGAGGCAAGTGAGACCTGCAGTTTTTTAGATGTTGTTCCGGGTTCTTTTGTGACCACCTGAATGAGTCGTCGATGCGCTCTTGGAGTATTTTTGGGTTGCCAGCCACTCCTTGGAAGGTTCGCCACTGTTCCAAGTTTTATCAATTTACGGGTAATGGCTCTAACTGTGATTCGCCGGAGTCCCAAAGCCTTAGAAATGGCTTTGCAACCCTTTCCATACTGATAGATGTCAATTTCTTTGTTTCTCATCTGTTCTTGAATTTCTTTAGTTTGCGGCATGACGTGTTGCTTTTTGAGATCTATTAGCCTACTTCACTTTGTCAGACAGGTTCTGTTAAAGTGATTTCTTGCTTCAACCGGTCTGGCAGTAGTCAGGCCTGGGTCTGGCTTGCGAAATTGGACTCAAAATGTGGTTAATCACAGTTAATTCATGATATTAGAAGGGGGGGCAATTACATATTCATATAGGGCCAGGAAGGTTTGGATAGCTTTTTCCCCTTAATAAATAAAATCATAATTTAAAAACTGCATTTTGTATTTCCTCAGGTTATCTTTGTCTAATATTTAATTTTTTTGATGATCTAAAACATTGAAAACATTGTGAAAAATATGCAAAAAAGTAAGAAATCGGGAAGGGGGCAAATACTTTTTCACAGCACTGTATGCGCAATCATGGAGCTGACAACAGAACAATGAGTTCTGACAATGATGGCTGACCATTTTTTTCTTTGTATGATGTGAAAAAGTACACAGTTGTGTAATAAATGCTAATTAGTTTTATAGATAATAAGTTTTAACAGAATAGTTTCTCATTTTATTCCCAGTTTTCAGGCATCGTTGTCAGAACTCAATGTTCTGTTGTCAGCTGCACGATTGGCGCACATCTGTCAAGCAGCTGGTAGGGTTTACATTTAATGCAGTACACATTACATAACCTGAAGCACTCATAGCTTTGACAATGAAAAGTTGAAACTGATCATCCAGATTCACCGCATTTAGGCCTGTCATCATTTCATGTAATCTGGTGCGAAGTGGTTACTGACCTACTCCAAAAGTGTCATTGTTGTTCAGTTGAGTGTGGCTGAGGCACAACCTCCACTTACTTGAAATCATTGGATAGGAGACATATCCAATGATTTCAAGTAATTTTTGAAAAGATTTCAATTTTTTTGGGACCAGGCCCGGTGCTAGAACTGGGAATTGGGGGGGCACAGATACGTCCCTTTATGACAAGAATTAGTCCTGGCAAGTTCTCAATCATTTTCCTTCATTGATGCATTTTCCAATTATCCTAATTGGCAACTGAAGACAAGGTTTCTCTCCATATGCGATTAACAGCGATGAAATCATGGGTTAAATTCACTATAGAAAAATAATTTGCTTATTAATAGGCCAATGTTTTGCGTTGATTGGACTGGTCCACATCCAATGAAATATCACCTTTCACTCTTGGTATTGCGTGGGTTGATTTAAAAAAAAAAATTTTTTTTTAAAGTGGCACTCGGCATTTAAATAGGCTATAAAAAGCATGCAGCTCAAGCTATTTGTGCAGGTATGTAAGTTTGAATAACACTGATTTAAATACAGCAAATATTTCCATTGATAATTTTTGTGTGATTTTGTTGTCAGCACATTTAACTATGTAAAGAAAAAAGTATTTAATAAGAATATTTCATTCAGATCTAGGATGTGTTACGGTAGTGTCCCTTTACTCTTATGAGCAGTGTATTTAAGGTCAGGACTTTGTGGTCGTCAATTCATGTATAAAAAGGATCCTTCAAATTTGCTGAACTACACTTTCACAATTAAAGCTCATGCGTCTTTGCATTGTGAGCCTGGACTATGGCATTTAAAAAAAATGAATTGATTGGATAACCTGGTCTTCAATACATTCCAGTAGCCTGCTGTCTTCAGTTAATTGCTTCATATGTTTCTGAGCCTAGAGCTGACCAATTTAAGCAACCCTAGATCATAACACTGCCTCCAAAACTTGTACAGAGCACACTGTGCATGACGAGTGCGTCACTTCAGGGGTTTAATTTCCAATCATAAAGAACCCGACGATATGGAATATAGTAAATCTGGACTCATCAGACCACATGACCTTAATCCATTGCTGCTCAGTCCAAGCTTTATGGTCCCTAGCAAACAGAAATATCCTTACCCCACCCACCCCCTCCCCCATTTAGCCTCACTAAGAAGTGACTTTTTTGTGGTCACTAAGATATTTTGTCCCAATTCTGAACGTTCTTGTCGCATTGTGTGCGGTTTGAATTACTTAAACAATTCAACATAACCATGAGTTCTAGTGACAATTTCCAAGGAAAAGATTTCACCAAGCATTTTGGTAATCTCGATGATGGTCATTTATGATTTTTTTTTTCTGAATAATTTCTTCTGCTGAGTTGACGCTTCACCATTATCCTCCATGTTTCAAGTTTTTTTTTTTTTAATTCGGTGATATTCATTATCACTTAAAAAATAAACAAACGTCGCGCATCTGCGTTGTAGTTTTCGATTGAGTTACCTGTTCTCGAGGATCCGTTGTGGTTCGACGTATAGCGCCTTGCGTTAAGCGTTTTGAGTCTTGAGTCGGTCTCATGCACCTCGCTGCCGGTCTGATGGTATGCGTGTGGAGTAAAGCGACGCTTAGGGACGAGTGTAGGTTAAACGACACTGCTGCCTAAAAGAAAAAAGCGCGTGTGACAGGCGCGGAGGAGACTCGGGAGCGAGTGCAGAACAGGGAATACAAACAAATACGCGTCCAGATGAATGTTTGCCGTCTCACTTAATCGGAGAGAACAAGCAGCACCTGTTAGGTGTGGAGTGCTCTCGGAGAGAACCTTTTGTTAATTTTGAAAAATGACTGAGAACTGAGAAGGTTCACTCCGAGGTTTTGGTATACTATATTTCACAGATTTTTTTAATACAACCTCGATTCCGAAACAATTGGAATAGTGCGTAAAATTAATTAACAAGTAAATTCTCGTTTGTTTCTATTTAGTTGAGAGCACCACAAAAAATAGGGCTGAGACGATGCTGAATCGATCCTTTTTTAAGGCATAGGACCACTACCTGCTGCCATGGGGCGAATATCCGAGCTTTCCCTTTTCCTTTATTAAACCCGACGCAGGTTGAACGAAAACGCCAAACATCAAAGGGCATGTGCTTCCGGGAAAAAAACTTCACTGATATCAGTTTTTTTCGGCGACATGATGCACTGAGCCAAGTAAAGAACTCCAGAATTGTCTCCTATTAACCAATTAGGCTACTCGAAAAAAAAAGTAAGCTCGCATATGCATGGTCGCATATGGAGAGAAACCGTGTCTTCAGTTACCAATAACAATAATTGGAAAACGGGGAAATAAAGAAAAATAATTGAGAACTAGCCAGGACTATCCTAATTGTCATAAAGGGACGTGTCCGTGCCACCCCAATTCCCATTTCTAGCTCCGCCACAGCCTATAGGATAACGCAATGTTTAAGGTCCCAATATGTCAATCTATGCGGTTTACCCGTATTTACCACGGATTTTTGCCATTCCAAACGAGTACGGGCGTAGCAGTGAAATACTACGCAAAATCCTACACAGCAAACATCCCAGTGTTAATTGGACTCTAGTAGGGTTTATAAAGGCTAAGACCAACTGGTCTCATATAAACTCTACTGAAGTTCAATTAACACTGGGATTTTTGCTGTGGGTATTTTTTAAAAATGTATTTAATTTCTGAGTAGGCCCAGTACCGTTAGAGTCCAGTTGTAAAGGTGATCTTTAAACAGTTTTTTGTGCTGCTCTCAACGAAATAGAAACAAACAAGAATTTACTTGTTAATTAATTCTACGCACTATTCCAATTATTTCGGAATCGAGGTTGTATTAAAAAAAATCTGTGAAATAGGCCGATAGTATACTAAAACCATTTAGCTACCACGACTCCGCGGATTCGCAAATTCGTTGTCAGACTCTATCTGCTAGCCGCGGTGCGTAAATTCCGCGACACCAAAGGTGTAATTGGTAAGCCGCACTGTCTCCATAATGTCACAGAGCAAACAAAGCATTTGCGCTGTAGTTTGCGAATTGATTACCTGATCTCGAGGATTCGTGGTGGTTTTCCCCAATTTTCCTTGGTAGGCGAGAGCAGCCTTCAGTCGGTCTCATGCATCTCGCTGCCGGTCCGATGGCATGCGTGCGGAGCAAAGTGACGCTGCTGTCTGCAGGGAATGAGCGTCAGTGATAGAGAGGAGAGTCAGGAGCGAGTGCGGGACCGAAACCCTGAGAGGCTGGCTATGAAAAGGAGTAGAGAAACAGTGGGCAGCCCCTTACAACACGCTTGCGTCAAAAACTTAATCCCTTGGGGATTCTGGCAAAATAATTTCACCTCAAGAAATTTTTGCGTCAGGTGTGTAATATTCAGAATAGTACTGTGCGAGGACAATCACGTCGCGTAATTTGGCTATGAACGGCTCAATGTTGCGCGGTGCACGCAAGTGAATGATAAACAACGGCAGGTCGGCAATCACCTTAGATTTCCAGAACTCAAAACCACAAACTTTGTGATCGAAAAAAATAATGTCTCGGTTGTCGTAAAATCAGAGAGCCTTAACCCTTTGATGCGCAACATATGCACAACCTATCTAATGCACAACATGGGTCACAAATAACCCACATTCATTTCCCATGAAATTTCATGCTGGTTGAGTTTTTTTTTTTGCTCTTTTTTGAAATCAGTTTATTTGATGATTAAAGAATAAATGGAATATTCAAATAGCTTGTTTTTGATTACCACAGATAAATTACGCAAGGAAAAATGGAAATAATTGTTTTAAAAAAAGGTTTTTTGTATTGCTACATCAAGTTTACACACATGGGTCAAAAATAACCCGTTCATCCGAGTGTGATATATCATTAAGTCATTTAATTAAAAAAAAATGTTTTACATAATTACTTTTGCAGTGGTGGAGCCAAACACTTGTAAATTTTATATTTGCAACAGTGGCGTAACCAGAAAAATGACACTGGGCGTGCCTTGGAAAAATGGAGTGTGCCTCTTTAATTTTCTCAAACACAAAAGGGTACGCACCGTCACAAAAATAAAACAATTCATTACTCACTACCACATAGCAATAAGTTGTGTGGTAGTAATTGCCTACAGGCAACAATAAGGCAGAAAATATATTGATAACTGAAGCCTCAGTCTCTGCAAAACAGGATAGGCCTGCAGTTTATGTACCTGTGCCAGAGCCTTCACAGAAATACACCGGTCCATTACTCTCCATATAGCTACAACACAGCCATAACGCAGCTTTTTAAAAGTGCTTTGGTCATTCTTTGGTTGTTATTTAAACAGTGCAATCATCAATTCATTTATTTAATAAAATAAAATAGACCTTCTATAGATAACAGCAGAAAAGATAACAATTTGACCTTAGTCTCTGCAAAAGTGACAGAAGGCTATAGCATCGCAACAACACAACCAGTGCAATCAATCTTATCTGCCTACTATGACAACTAGGCAAAAAGGATAACTACGCCAATAACAACACAGACTAGTCCAGCCTCATCTGGACCACCTCATGAGATCCATAAGGATCAATGAAATGATTGAGTACCATATCACTTTAAATTCTTACAAGAACATTACAGGCATTTTCTTGTAATATCATAGGATCTATAATACTATGAAGGATAATCAAGGTCACTTTCACCAATTAGCACCAGAACTACATCAAGCCACTTGAGGGTAAGTAACCTGCCCTGTTATAACTATATTCCAGTTATTTTTCGTTATGACTGCTAGATAACACTGTTACAGTATTACATCTATAACATGCATCATTACACCCTCAAGACGATGTGTTGCCAAAAAAAGTGTCAGAGTCAATTTCCCCAGTGACTTTAAGAGGAGTGAAAAACTGTTGCCTCAAGTTAGTAGGAGCAATCGAACGATCATTAACAATTAAAACAACTACAAATGTGAGGTAATCATACTCCAGCACTTTTTCACAACCAAAGGCCACACAATTGGGAAGCTTAATGTCCAGCTTATTGAAAATAAGAAACAGGAAAAGGCTTCCAAAGCTTAGAAAGCTGAGGCTCAGGGTGCAGGGTGACTGTCGTCTGTCTCATTGCAGCGGGTCCTCTGGCTCTCACCTAATTGGCTGTGATTCTTCTGCTGAAAGAGAGAGAGGCTGAGAAAAAGGGAAAGGGTTAAACACCTATATTGGCTCAGAAGGGAAATTGCACAGATGTGTTGGGGCTCACTTTCCCAATGGAACATTATCCATTATCATGGAAGGTAGCATCAGTTGCTGATGTGATGGGAATATGTATAAAGATGTCTCTTGTTCATGGATACAGTTTATTTATTTATTTATTGCATTCATTATGATTCCCCTCTTAGCCTTGTATGTTTGGCCCAGTTTGACGTTTTATTAGGTTTTAATCTTGTATTTGCTCCCCAGCTTCCCTCTCTGTTTGCCATCAATCCTAAATCAGCGGAGCGGCAACAAAATCTAAGCAGGTAACGTTAATAGTCAACTGATTCACAAATCCATAAACACTCAAACCATTGGTAATGATTTATTTTACGGCATACAAGTAAAAAAAATTACTGATGTTTTAGTGCCATTTTTTAAAGAATCAGACAGAAGGTGATATATGATGGTGTCAGACTTGACTAAAATTTTTGTTGATGAAAGATGGTTGAGACAATAGAAAAACTGCTAATTTTTAGGTGGCGGTGCCCTTCGATTTCTTTTGTTTTTTTTTTTTTTTGGGTCCCAGAACGGCCAAATATTCCGAGGTGAGAAATGAGCGCCGAATATAATTCAGTTTTGAAATGCAATTATATCATTGGGTTGACAACAGCCCAGATTTATTTTCACATATGTCAATCTACTGTGAGTGCGGCTTGCAGTAATCAGAAAATTTCTGGGGGCTGCCGAGGGCGTATCCTATAGGAGGCACTGCAAGAAGCTACATTTGGCCATTTGAGCAGGTAATATCTGAGGCATTTCCAGACTGTGCCCTCAACAGTCCAAGATGGTTTAATCTTAATATGATACCATGGGACGTCCTTTACTTAACACAAATTACTTATGGGATTTCGAGGGCACAAGAGTATAGGTGGCACTTTAATCAGGGAAAAGGTAAAATTTGGCAATTTAAGAAGTCCAAGTTCTCCATGCACCCTCATCCGATTTTGATGAAACCTTTTCTGTTGGGTAGCCTTATATCTCTACTAACTGTGATGTGAAGATTACTCTGGGTTTCTGCTACATTAACAGGTCTAAAGTACCTTTTGCAAAAAACGGAAAAGACTGCATCTACTAATTCACATGAACTGAACTCTGGAAAATGTAATTTCTCTTCCATAAAATTGTTCTTTCGCTCAACAGAAACCAGAGTCAGATGGCAGCAGCGGTGCTTTGGCATGTCAGCCATTTTATAGTTCATTGTGATGCAATTCACACAATAAATATCTCCAATTATCTCAACCATCACTTTCCTATTCAGGAAAACTCGGGTAAAACAGCATACACAGAATTGACTACCAGTCCTTGTTGGTGGGTTATTTTACCACCAGTTGTTGAGGGAATTTTGATATTTTATTCCTGTAAGAAAGCACACTGAGACAAAGGAAGTAAACTTAGGATTCAGTTTACTGTATGCACATACAGGATCCAAATTGCGTGGGGTACGCAGGCCTGTTCCTGTTCCATCAGTCTGCAGTTATCTCAGGCGCACGGGGAACACGTCAGAGACAGATACACTCAAGGTCTTGCAGGATCCCCAGAGCTCAGAAGGTGCACACTGTTCAGTAAAAACACTTCATGACGTTTCTACATGGGTACAAGCAGGATTGCAAGCATTAGCAATTATGCACAGCCTAGATTACTAAAGGATAAGCAATTTATAAGAAAATAAGCAATTTATGACTAAATTCCTCTCATACCAGTACCTGTGAAACAAGAGAAAACCTGAGAGGAGGCACCGTGAAGATTAGCAAAAATCAGAGTTCACAACTACATGTAGTTCAACTGATACAATGCACTCAACGTCAATGAAAAGGCACAATTAGCAGATGAAGGGGCACTTACTTCAGGAAAAGTGGTACACAGGATTTTTTATAATATTGCTTCGTGTGGGTGGCGCTACAGTATGATCAAACTCTACCCCTAAAGCACATGTTCCTGTGCTCGCCAACTATCCACCTTTTGATCATGTAATTTTTGCCTTTAGGAATGACTACATTTCATGCTAAATCATAATAGAAAAGATCACGCAGAACACTTAACCCTTTGTTTCAAACTCAAAAAATTCTGATGAGAGATAACCTTAAATACCTCGATATTAGATGTACCTAGTAACCTTTGAAATGTTCTTTAACAAAAGGGACTTGAAAAGATGTGGTCATAATGAAGAAATGTAAAATACTGTGAACATTGGATGGAATGTAGTTTCAGCTCTCTAGTGCAAAGTAGCCTCAATGCCCTTTGGAAGTAGCTTATATTGTATTATTTTACATTATACACCCTCACTCATCACTGTCAGCTCTATGCCAAATCTGTCTGGCCTTCTCTGAGTGCTCGCAGGTAAAGTCACTGGATGACTCTAATTTATAAGGTTTTTCTTGGTGTGTGTGTGTATGTGTGTGTGTGTAAGTGTGCATCTGTGCTGTTGCATATTTATTCATGAATACATGTGTTCATGTATTTCTGTGTGTGATATGAAATGGGTGTTTGCGTGCAAGAGTCTTGGAAACTCTTAGTCAATTTGGGACACGATATGTGTGTGTGTCTGTGTGTTATTGTATTTCTGTATGTATGTATGCATGCGTGCATGTGTTTGCATCTATGTTTGTGGGTATGTGCCTGTGTGAATGAATGGGTGTGTGGATGTGCTTGTGTGTGTGTGTGTGCATGAGAGGCTGTGTATGTGAGTGTGTGTAATTTGGAAAGTATATTTGGATGTGAATTTCCTGGTTGGTCTTGATCATTTGATGTGGTTGATTTGCATCACTAAAAAGGTCACAGATAGATCCTACGTTTGTATTACAGACGAACAGGAAGTCAGACATGAAATTTCATTTGGTGGCATTCTACTTGACTGTTGGCGACGTTTTGAAGGTCAAACTTGACACAATACAATTACAATGACTTGTATCACCAAAACAGCCGCAGATGGAGTAAAGGTTTTTATTAGAGACACATATAAAAGTCATAGGGGAGAGTGGGGTTAGTTGGAACGCGGGGCATGTGGAAACACACCACTTCCCTGAAGATGCAAAGCATCTATTGAAGACTTTGTTGTCATCTTGTGGAAGTCTATCACACTACCCTTCAGCCATATTGGTATCTAGACCATGCTTGAAGTTCACATGTGTTAAGAGAGGGTTGTAATTTTTTTTTGCATCTTAGAGCAAAATTTTTACTTTTTGGAAATATCCACTTTGTTCAGTACACATGATACCCATGAATGAACCCTATTGTGTGTTGATTATTTGGAGGAATGTAAACAAAATGCGGCAACAAATAATTTGCCTGTGCTAATGTGTATTGTGTACACTGCATGTGTAGTGGTGATTATAGCATGGGGCTAGTTGGAACATGATGTGGGGGGCAAGTTGGAACATGTTCCAACAAACGCTGCAGTTCATCACAAGTAGACTGGTTCATGTTACTGCGCTTATGCTCAAAAATAATCACATTTAATAGCTTTCTGTTCTTGAACAGGTCTGATCAAAAAGCACAGCCGTTAAAAAAACCCTGATTTCTTCTTTCAGACAATATAAAGATGTGTAACTACGTCAGAAAGTCGGAGCGTGGGAGGACCCCAAAAGATGTTATGGAACGAGCTATGCGGGCAGTCCTCATCGAAACAAGGCCTTGCCGAACAGTAGCTAACAAATTTGAAATTCCTAGGGCATGTAGGGTCACTCAAGAATTGTGTGGGTGAGGAACATCCAAATTTTGGTAGTTCAGGGTCCATGACTGTTCCTCATCACATCTACGTATTTTCATCAGGACCACTCTCAGGGTGAGTCCCCCCCCCCCCCTCCCCAGAAAATTTTTGAAAAATGGTCAAATTTGGTGCATTCTCAGGGCAGTTTGGCCAAAAATGAGAGATTATAAAAGGCACCAAATTGTGCCAATGTTTAATGCTTACCTTTTAAAAAAATGTAAGGGCATTGAGGCAAGTAGTGTCATGTGGGAAGGCACAATGAACTCTTAAAAGGTTACATGAATAAAAAGATAACATTTTTGAAATGTACATTATACTACAATACAGAGCTACAACAGTAAACAAAGCAATGTAAGCAATCAGTATATGTAAAATTGCTTCACTTTGATCTCTAATTTTGATTTTTCATCATATCAGAAGGAATATTATTTAAGATTTTCCAGTCACTTGAGTTAATTCATGTACAAAATTAATCAAACTGTACTGTATGTGCAGGTGTGATTAAACAACACTCAAGAAAAGCTCTGACAAGTTCTTAGGTAAATGGCCTTCTGTTTAGATCTAGCAACAAATTATCTTCCACATTGATAATAATATGCTATCAGAAGATGGTGATGAAAGTATCATTTTTAGTATCAGTCCATTAAATTCATTGATACTGCAGTGTATTGGCATTGATGTAGAGCAAGGGTGCCCAACCTTTTTTGAGCCAAGATTTACTTTTAAAGTTGGCTGTGCATCAAAATCTATTGATCTGAGTTGGCTGTTTTCATGCAAGTTTCTGTGTACTTTGGTATGGAAGGCTGTCATAGATAAAACATTGGGCTAATATCTCCCTGATATGGCCAGATTCTGGTGTGCATTTTGCAAGCATTTGGGGGCCACCCTGAGTTTCTCCTCTGGGTTTCAGAGCGGGCAGACTGAACTTACTAATCAGTCTTTCGAAAACACTCTTTGATGTTTGGCAGTGGATATTCCATCCTCATGGAGTCTATATAGTCTTTCCCCATTTCAGGCTCAGGTGGGTTACCAACCCCCACTGTTTCCTGAGACTGAGATTGATTCTGAGGTTCCCTCGGTCAACCATTTCATTCGTCGCTGTCGGTTGGTTTGGACCGGGGTCCGTTCTTCTCTGTTGCGCTCGGGGCTCAAACAAAAATCCGCCACTTATAGAAGGTGTTGTTTGGCCCCATCTTATCGGGTTGGGCAGAGAGTTGAAGGAACCTCCCCTTGAAGGTTGAATCCCGAAAACTGGCGCCTCGCTATAATGGCGCATTCAAGTGCGGATGATCAATCTGGTCACAGTCCAGTTAAAGCTCCCGAGATCTTTACGCATCCATCCATCTTTCCATGTCTCTCGGATTAAGCTAGTTGGCACTAGTGTCCTGGCACCTGCCGACACACCCTCGCCGCCACCGTGAATGGTTGAGGAGGGGCCGTATTACACTGTGCACCGCATTCTTGCCGAGAGGCATGTTGGTGGTGGGGTCCAGTTCCTCGTGGACTGGGAAGGATATGGCCCCGAGGAACACTGCTGGGTCCCTTCGCGGAATATTTTGGATCCCACGCTAGTTTCTGAGTTCCGTGCACAAGTTCCTTGGGGACTTCTGGAGCTGTCCCTTGGGGCGGGGGTCCTGTCATGGTTTCGAGGCTTTGAGAGCTTTTTTTGTTGCTCTCGTCCAGGACAATATCATTTTGCTCTCAATCAGATTCCTGGGCCAGCTGGCATTAATTGGGGGCATTCCCCGGATTCTATTTAAGCCCTAGTTCCGCCACACTTCCCTTGCTAGAGTGTGTGTTATGTTTGCACTTTTGCCGGTAAGGTCTTTAGTAAGAGAGTTGTTGAGGTTTAGCTGCATATTTGAGGAGAAGTTCTAGATAGCAAGGGAATCTTTCTGTTTTTTCCTCTTTCTGTGTACCATCTGGTCCTAATTCCTTTAATCTCAGTTTCCGAGATTTTTTTCCCTTTCTATTCGTCCTGTCGAGCTCGCTTTGCTTCCTTGCCTCAGACGACATCTAGGTCCGTTGGAAGCACGAGTGTCGCTCTCTTATTTTATTTGTTTGTCTCTTTCTCATTTGCGTGTCCTCCTTTTATTCTGGCCGCTGCGTTTGCCGTCTCAACTCACCAGCCATCACATCCAATGGGAAATCTGGGAAATTCCGTGGTGAGACGTTACTTGGTGAGCACGGGCTGGTCATTATTACCACGACTGCGCACCTGCACAGCCCTGAATAACGGACTTTGACGGAACCAAGAATTCATTATTGACGGAAATCCGTGTGTAGACGGAGGTCTTGCACCCATGTAATCATCTTCTTAAAAGGTAATACAGAATAATCCAAAACGGTTCCCAAACTTTTGCACGGGGCCCTTTTTCCTTTCTTATCATTTTAAAACTCATAAAAAGAAAAAGAAACCTTGCCTTTAAATTTGCAGAAATGTGTCATGTTTAACTTTTGTTGCATTTATTGTTCAGGTTTGCTTTGCTTGTTCAGGATTGCTCAATCACTTGGAGATTAAATTTAACAGACATGTAAACCAGGGGTGCCCAAATTTTTGCACCCCACTGTAGGTGTTCCAACTAGCCCCATGGCATTTTCAAACTCTTCCAACAGGCACCTCGACTCATATCACAAAGACTTCTTTTTTTATGAACCTCTTTGAACATTGCTGAACTTAGTTGCTGAGACTGTTGTACACATACAAAACCCAAAACCAGTGAAGTTGGCACGTTGTGTAAATCGTAAATAAAAACAAAATACAAAGATCTGCAAATCCTTTTCAACCTATATTCAATTGAATACACTGCAAAGACAAGTTACTTAATGTTCGAACAGGTAAACTTTGTAATTTTTTGCAAATATTAGCTCATTTGGAATTTGATGCCTGCAACATGTTTCAAAAAAGCTGGCACAAGCGGCAAAAAAGACTGAGTTGAGGAATGCTCATCAAGCACTTATTTGGAACATCCCACAGGTGAACGGGCTAATTGGGAACAGGTGGGTGCCATGATTGGGTATAAAAGCAGCTTCCCTGAAATGCTCAGTCATTCACAAACAAGGATGAGGCGAGGGTCATCACATGCGTGAGCTGATTGTCGAACAGTTTAAAAACAACATTCCTCAACGAGCTATTGCAAGAAATTTTGGGATTTCATCATCTACGGTCCATAATATCGTCAAAAAGGTTCAGAGAATCTGGAGAAATCACTGCACGTAAGCGTCAAGGTCGAAAACCAACATTGAATGCCCTTAGCTTCGATTCCTTAGGCGGTACTGTATCAAAAACCGACATCAGTGTGTAAAGGACATCACCATATGGGCTCAGGAACACTTCAGAAAACCACTGTCAGTAACTACAGTTCGTCGCTACATCTGCAAGTGCAAGTTAAAACTCTACAATGCAAAGCGAAAGCCATTTATCAACAGCACCCAGAAACGCCGCCGGCTTCGCTGGGCCCAAGCTCATCTAAGATGGACTGATGCAAAGTGGAAAAGTGTTCTGTGGTCTGACGAGTCCACATTTCAAATTGTTTTTGGAAACTGTTAATTTTAATCACTGCAAATGTTGTTGTATTTCCCAGGGTTCTTTAATGTCTCAAAAAGGATGGGGTGACAAACTGTGTTATTTTTACACTGGAGGAGTGGCTGCTAAAAATGGGGGTTTCCAATCCTATGTAACATCTGAATTAAAAACAATTCCTTCTACCAGCAATCGAAATCAAGTTTCATTATAAGAGGGTCTTGGCCTTATATGACCCGCAGTGCAGCGATATGGGAATGAATGTTGTTCATCCGTCCAACTATCACCCCTCTTTTCCAGGCCAGAATTCCAACCTTCTATATTTCTCAACAAAATGTAATGTTTGGATAGTCCTTATTTTGAAGACGAGCCCTTTCAAACTTCCATCTGCACTCCAGCTCATCTATCCATCCTCCACCATGTTTCCACATCAGATGTCAGCCATCCTGTTCTTTTCTGGGCCAGAACTCCAAAACTGTTCAATATTTCTCAACAATTTAATGTAGGGATACTTTTTATTTTTGAGGATGAACCTCTTCAAAACCTTGTCCCTCCTCCAGGATTTGTTTCCAGCCCAGAAATCAGCCATCCAGCATTGGGGGATCTGAGAATTTTGAGCTTGGTTTTTTAATTTAAAAAAGTATTCATTTTTTGGTGAGTGCAACCTTTTGTATGGCACTGTACATTCAGTAATACATCATTTATATCAGATGGAAATATAAATTAGAATAAATGGATGCCCTTTCTGATCTCTTGAATCACAAAATTCCCTTCGAGTCTCAGTTCTGTGGTTAAAGTGCTTGAATTCTTTTAAAGTTCACAGGCATAGAAATACGTGCAATTTGACATCTATAACATCAATTGGTCGTGTGTCTGTAGTTCTAATTCTTGAGCTTCTACCTGCTGTTGCTTTAAGTGATGGAGGAAGACATGTAAATAAATGACAGAGAAGAGCACAAGCAGAAACAAAAAATAAATAATCACACCTCTTTATCTGCCTGAACGAATGTCCTTGTGCTGGCAGAGCAGGAGTTGTTTGAAGGTCTTCTTGAAGGAGTTGTTGCAGAGAGCATAGCAGGCTGGATTGATGGAGCTGTTGATGTAGCAAGACCAGTAACTGAAGATCCAAACAGCGTCAGGGACGCATGTTGAACAAAAGGTGCTGAGGACCTTCAAGATGTTAAAGGGTGTCCACGTGACTACGAAGGCAACAAGAATGATCATTACCATGCATGTTACTTTTTTTTCACGAGATGATGATGACTTCTTCTTGGGCTGCTGCTTTGTAGCATTCAAGCCATGGGCTGTGGGGCGTCCCTTGTAACCTGCGGGGGCCACAGAAATTTCATTTTTCTCAGGATGTACTGGTGCACTCAGCTCCTCCTCTCCAACACCACCCGTTCCGCCATTCGAGCTCTTCTCAGCGTGTTGGGTTCTGTCATACTCGTCATCGCGTGGAATGCTGATGTGGTTTCCTGCTTCGTTACTGAATGGATTGGCCTTTTTTTGCTTGTGATTGCTCGTCTTCACACGGCTCTTGCTGGCCCTGGAGATCCGCCAGTACAGAAAGGTCATGATGGTAACAGGCAGGTAGAAGAAAACAGTGGCGGTGATAAAGGTGATGGATTCATTGGACAGGAACTCGATGTAGCACTCGCCCTCTTTCACAATCCGCTCACCTACGATAAACTGCCCAAACAGGATGACTGGGGCCCACAGGAGGAAGGCAGTACCCCAGGCTGCTCCCATCATCATGCCTGCAATCCTGGTGGTCCTTTTTACTGGGTAGCTGAGTGGCTTTGTGACACAGAAGTAACGGTCAAAGCTGATGACGAGGAGATGCATAACAGAGGCACTGCTGACCACATAGTCCACGGCTAGCCAAAGGTCACAGGCTACTGGCCCTAATGGCCAATATCCACTCACAATGTAGACTGTGTACAGGTTCATGGAGCTGACCCCAATGATCAGGTCTGCACATGCCAGGCTGAAGAGGAAGTAGTTGTTGATGGTTTGGAGGTTACTGTTGATTTTGATTGAAAGCAGGACCAGGATGTTCCCAGTAATTGTTACAAAACTGAGAGACCCTGTGGCCAAGATAATGGTCATGACCTCCACTGCCTGGTAAGGGCCCTCAGACAGTAAAGCGTCTGTCTCATTACCTGTGGTGAAGTTGAAGATGTTTGAGAAGATGGGGAGGGTAAGCTTGAGGGTTCTGTGCCCCATCTGTTCTGGTCTTGCTGATTCTTGAGTTGTCAGTTTAGCCCCTAAATCCAGATGAAAGGAGAAATATTTTTTCAGTAGTCAGGGCTTGTTTTTGATACGGAGATTCAGCTTGGCCCTGGAGTAATACTGGATTTGTTATGAAGGCACTCCATTAAAAATGTAGTTTGGTCTTTGATTGGACTTCCCCTGTCCCTGTAAAAGCCTTAGAATGCTAATTAGAAATCAAATTGGAAAAACCCATTTCCAGAAAAGTTGGAATGCTGCGTAAAATGTAAATAAATGCAGAATTTAAGAATTTACACATCATTTAAAACCTATATTTAATCTAAAATGATTAAAAGACAATACGTAACATTTCAACTGAGAAATTTATTGTTTTTAGAAAAATATTTACTGATTTTAAATGTGATGCCAGCAATGTGTTTCAAATAAGTTGGGACAGGGGAAACAAAGGTTTGGAAATGTTTCATAATGCTAAAAATGTACCTGGTGGAATATCTCACTGCAAAGTAGATTAATTAGCAATGGTCAGTCACATGAATCAGTATGAAAAGAACATCTCAGAGAGGCTGAATCTTTCAGAAGATGGTGAGGGCTTGACCACTCTGTGACAGACTGTATGGGAAAATTGTTAAAAGTGCCGTCAGGTGGCACTGCATTAAAATCAAACAGGCTTCTAAAGTAGAAATTAATGTATGGGCTCACAAACACTTATGAAAACCATTCTCAATGAGCACAATTTGTCACTGCTTCCACACATGCAAGTTAAAACTTTACTACATAGAGGGGGAAAAAAAAAGCATAACAAGATCCAGAAATGCTACTGCCTTCTCTGGGCCTAAGCTCATTTATGATGGCCTCTGACACAGTGGAAAACCACCCTCTGTTCTGACTAATCAAAATCTGAAATTTTTTGGAAATCAAGGATGCCGCATCCTCACTGCTAAGGAGGAAAGTAAACATCCCGCTTTTTATCAGTGCACTGTTCAACAGCCAGCATCCATGATAGTATGGGGTGCATGTGGCAAGGGTAACTTGCACATCTGTGAAGACATTATTATTACTGAATTATATATCTTTTTCTGCTCAGGCTTTGCTTATTTCAGCAAGAGAATACAAAACCACATTGCGAGTGGTACAACACCATGGATCCCTAGTGAAAGAGTCCTGGTGCTTAACTAGCCTGCCTGCAGTCCAGATGAGTCACCCATTGAAATAAATTGGTGCAAAAATGTGAAAGAAAGAGTCTGGAGAAGTGTTGAGAAGCTGTCATCTAAAATCAAGTGAGGATGAGAAAATATTTTGCTTTCAAAACTACAGTAATTGGTCTCCTCAGTTGCAAAACACTTACAGGGTGTTCTCACAAACTGTTGTTTAAAGGGGCAAAAAACGAAATTGTTCCACCGCTGTTTGCTGTTGTGCACTGCCTGTAGACCAAAACAAAGTGAGTCATGAGCCACACCTCCTTCTACCTCTGCCCCCCCCACTCGCCTCGTCTGTAAAGGACTGTGTGTGCAAACACACAGAGTAAAACAACATCACCATTTTGTGGAACATGTTGAGTAACGAAGTAACTGACTTATTACGTTACAATGCCGCAAAAAAAGAGAACATCCTCTTGGCGAGTTTTATATGCTGTTTTTTTTTTTTTTTTTTAATTTCAAAATTAGGCATCTCCAATTCCCTCCGAACCTGGAATATCCAATTCGGAAACTAAGTACTTAGGCTTTCTTGCATTTGTGGCCCCCTGTTGCAAACTCAGGAAAGTGTACACAGCTCGCAGTTCTCCTCCAAAACACGTGCTCATTAGCCACTGCTTCTTATACGTTTACTGATTGAAACTTTGCCAGCAGAAAATTAGGGTGGAGAACACCCCAACGTAAGTGAGTTCTGAATCCCCCTTATGAGCACCCGTCTGGCCAACAGGAGGCGCCTAGGGTAACTCTCTACTTTTACACAACCCTTCCCAGTGCCGTGATGGTCACTTCTGCTTTTCCAAATGAGCCATCCAGCAGCTCCTTCTAAGCCTTTTTGTCCATGAATTAATCATTATGCCAATAATTTAGTGTGTCACCATAGGCATCAAATGTGTCTGTTCGCCTATAATGGTGTTAGCAGCAAAGGCGTGCGGTCGGAGGTTAGTTTGGTGAGGTAGAATCCTCCACTTTGCTTAATTAGCAATCAGACGAGTTTGGTAAGATTTTTCGGAAGAATGACGAGCCAGTTTAAGTTTTCGCGGCGTTAATATTCAGTACCTACACACAATTATAACGCCTGACCCATTGCTGGGACCGAGCCGCTGACAACTCAAGCTCAGGAAATAAATCCATGCTACAATTGTAACATTAAATTTAATTGAATCGACATAGCGACATATGCCTAACGTTACTGTAACACTAATTAAAGCAGACATTTGACTTTATGTTGTTACTTACCTGTCCAGGAGAAGAAGAGCTAGCTCCGAGTCAAATTGTAGCCCCTTTAGCTCTCGCAGTGCTCTCCACCTTGGAAATGCAAGGCCAATATTAATCCGGGTTCTGTCCCTTTCTTTATCCAACAACTTCTTCGCCAATGACTGTTGTTTCTTTAGAAGTAATTTCGGATCCTGCTAGTCTTCAGGTGAACGTTTCGTTCCGCTCTCCGCCATTTCGCTTTTAAAAAAATATGCGCTGCCACTGCTCACTGGCTGTAGCCTTTTATAGAGAGGGAGGGCCAAGGGCTCTGGCAGGAGGGAGGAGGCAGCGATTCACATGAACTTACATGAACGTGCAGCTGGACCGGCTTGTAAATAATGGGCTGGAGATCAACACAGAGAGCGGGTGTGTGACATCCTGCTATACTGCAGATGAAATTACACCTCTCGTTCTTCACATAGCGATATTTTAATTCCATAAATCTAGAAATGATGCTTTTTCGCTTATTGCCCCTTTAACGTAGTGGCAAACATGGTCTGTCACAACCTTTTTGAAATGTGTTGCTGGCATCAAATTCAAAATGAGCAGATATTTTTTTAAAAACGATAAAATTTTTCAATTTCAACATTTGATACTATTTTCAATTTACTATAGAGATTCAATGATTTGCCAATCAATGCAGCCTGTGCTTATTTACATTTTATTCAACGTCCCAACTTTTATGGAAATGAGCTTGTATGGCTGTGAGTGCGCAAAAAATTGTTATATATACACATCTACTCATGAGGTAGTTTTTTTTTTTTTTTTAGTTTCGTTTTTTGTCTTTCTTTTTGCCTGTTTGACTGCAAGATTATTGAAAAACTATTGGCACAATTTTCATGATACTCGTTTGAAGGGTGTGGCATGAGAGAGGGAAAAACTCTTTTTTTTTAACCAAGTAAACGTTTGGAGGCCTTAATATGCTCAAAAACTCACCAAATTTTGCACACTTGTCAGGTCTGGTGAAAATTGACATGTTTTAAAGTCATTCCAAAAAGGCAGGTCAAATTGGCGAAATGGCGCCCCCTCGAAAATTTCAAAAAGCCTTTCATGATTGGGGATAATTTGTTGTAGGCCAACAAAATTTGGAACGTGCATGTGTCATACCTGCAGCCTCTGCTCCTATTGTCAGGATCGGTAAAGCAACCTCTAAGAGGAGGGGGTGCAAGAATATTGATAATTTTAAACATCAAACATGCATCAGAGTAAATTAAGAAATTATCACAATTAAGGAAATCATATTTTTTCTTGATATTGCAGTGATGATATTCCCTTGGCTTTTTATCTAGCATTTTTAGGATTTGTTTTTGGAGTGAATACACAGGCTTGAGGGTAGTTACACCTGCCTGTGACCAGTTTGTTATGCAGTGGGGCAAATGGGGAAAAATCATGGAGTGAACAAAAAGCTTTGCAGCTGGTAAAGTCAACTGATGCCTGATTCTTCTAAAAAGATTAAGATTATACCTCACATTACGAATTACTTGTTTTACCTGCTTTTTAAAAGACAGGCTAGCATCAAGTATTATGCATAGGTATTTAACATGTCACAGTTGTAATGACCTCACCATTAATTAAAATATCAGGATTAACTGGATTAATTTTCCTAGCTGTAAAATACATGCAAATAGTTTTGCTTACATTCAAGGTCCAATATGGATTGGCTAGCTAATCTGACACCTAACTCATTGCAGCAGTCAGTTTAACTGAAATGTGTTCTTTAGATCTTGCATGGGTAAAAATCACTGTATCATCCGCATACATTTGGATGTTAACTTCGACGTACTTGAGGAAGATCATTAATATACATGCTAAACAAAATTCGTCCTAAAATAGACCCTTGAGGGACCCCAACTGATGAGCACTTATCTGCCACTCTTGTTTCCTATTTTTAAGTAGGATTCCATCCAGGTCAGAGCATTGGAAGAGAAATTAAATGTTGAGAGTTTTGAAAGTAAAACATTGTGATTAACAGAGTCAAATGCCTTTTTTAAATCAAAAAACACTGCTCCAACAACACCACCTTTATCAAGATAATATTTAATTTGTTCAAGAAAAAAAAAACTGCAGTTTCTGTAGAGTGATGCTTCCGAAAACCAAATTGCATTGGATGTAGATTAAATTCACCTTCGTTTAAATGGACAATCATCTGATCACAAACAAGCTTTTCTGCTATTTTAGAACCTATTGGGAGGATACTAATAGGTCGAGAATTTAATGGAGAGTTTTTGTTCTTGATGTAACGACAGGGATCACCAAAGCAACCTTCCAGGAAGAAGGAAAATATGAATTTATCAGATGAGTAAAAGGCTTACACAATATTGATATATAGTTTTTTTTTTGTTTTGTTTTTTTTAAAGCCTGCATCAATACCAAATACATCCTTGGATCCAGACCCTTTCAGATGATGACGTGCTTTCATTACGATAGGTTCTGAAACATTTTCAATTTCAAAAATTGGGAATTTGTTATATCCTAGTTTAAGTACTTTTGATTTTACACCAAAATTAATGGCTAAACACTCAACTGAATTGACAAAATATGAATTGCATATTGTGGCAATTAGTTCGATATCTTCTACCCTTTTTGACTGCTCATTTATCACCCAGTTTGGAGCAGATCTAACTTCCTTTTTTGTAATTTTGTTTATATTTTCCCAGATTAATGTACCATTTCCTTTGGACTCAGTAATTAGTTTTATGAAATAATCAGCTTTAGCCTGTCTTAATTCCTTTCCAACTTTGTTCTTAACTCCTGGTATTTTCTCTTGTCATTTGGAAATCCAGATTTAAGAGCTACCTTTAATGAAAGGTCTCTCTGCTTCATTAAAATTATGTTTGGCTTAAGTCATAACCTCATGAAAATGAACACACACATGAAGAATGCCGAGTGCTTACATCTGATAGGGGTCTTGCCCATGGGGGGCAAAATAACTCAATAGCGCCCCCTTGAAATTTTCCAAAACCTCTCCCCATAGGGCTTGTTTTGGAGTTGGTGGATAAAAATTGGTACATATGTAGAAGTTGTACTGACGCACAAAAAGTCTCTGGCAGCCATTGCCTACACCAAACAGGAAGTCAGCCATTTTGATTTTCATTTTTGATTATCGGCCATTTCTTCACCTCGTATTTTAACAAACTCCTCCTCGGGATTTCGCCCAAACAACTTCCCATTTGGGACAGATCATTTAGAGACCATGCTGATCAAAATTTGCGTAAAGAATGTCTGTAGGTCAAACGGCGTGGCTGCTAGGACGTGACAAACTTTGGCGACTTTTTGTGATTTTGCCATCCATTTTCCAATGTTTCTCACACCCACATACTTTATCCTGACAGCTAGTGATGGGAAGATGAAGCTTCAAGAACCATTTTACTCATTTTCTGTGCCCACAAGATGGCGCCCATAGTTAAAAAATAAGGCTTGTAGAATGAACTTACAAGCCTTTGTTGAACAGAGTGCACCATCTTGTGGGCACAGAAAATAAAGAAAATGGTTCATGAAACTTCATCTCATCACTACTAACAGCTTCAAATTTCATGGACATGATGATGGCTTCGAACTGAACACCCCCATATACTAATATCCCGCCTTACTCATAGCGCCCCCCCAGTGGTAACAGGAAGTGACCTTTTTTTTTTTTTTTTTTACTGTACAATGTACTGATCCAACATAGTTGACTCCTCCAATTTCATTCCACTTCTAAGACGTGCAAAACAAGTTGGTGAAGCTACATTATGAATGCTGGGAAGCTACGAGCGATGCCGTCCGTCTGCCAGCGTGGCGACTATCGATCCCTCGCCATCAAATTAAGTTTGGCTTTTGAATGGCTTTAATGAAGTCATAACCTCATGAAAATTGATACACACGTCAAGAATGGCGAGTACTTACATATGATAGGCGTGTTGCCCGTGGGTGTGGCAAAATGGCTCCATAGCACCTCCTAGAAAATTTCAACAAAGCAGCCCTCACAGCTTTTTTAACCAGTCTACCACGCTCTAATTAATGTGAGTGCACCACTGCACCTGTCAGGATCTCACCACCACCCCCAACGTGCACAAGGGTGCGAGGGCCCATTCATTGCTGCTTGCAGCTTTAATTTATTTTTGTCATTCCAGTAATAATCCTTCAGGCTAAAGTAAATTGCAGCACACTCATGGTTATTTGTGTACCTTTTGAGATAAGAAGCCTGTTGCACTTGTCGCAGGGATTGGAATTTCGAAATTTGTCTGGAAACTCTTCCTACTTCCTTGTCCCCTTTACATCGTTTCCCTGCTGAAGCCCAAATCCTTCTGCCTCTGCATGAAAGTGAACTTCATCACAGAGGGATAATGTGTTTGATGCTGATTTGCTGGTTTAATTAATCAGCCGTTTTTTCCTATTTTACTTTGCTGTGAAAAAGGACCATTGCTGAAATGCAAAACAGCCATGGCTGAAACAATTTTATAAGCTGCTTCTACATGGCCTGATACAGCCATTTCAAACCAATTTGGCAATCGTGCTGAGCTCAAGACTGTTTGAATGTGCTCAATAAGGGGTTTTCCACTTATTCCTCGTGGTTTTAATGCCTCAAATGAAATAACGGATCCATGAATAAATATGTAATTCTTTATTCATATGCCAAAATCCAGAACAAAAAAAGCTACAAAATTGGTTCCCATTACATTACATTACATTCATGCCTTATAATAAACTTCACTTTGTCGACAGTCCAAGGTCGCTGTGATTGCATTTTACAGCTCATAACCCACCACAGGTTTTAATGAGTGATGGGTTGGGGCTGTGTGGGCATTACTCGCTGTCTGTGACCACACAGCAATGCTGTTTTCATTTGTGCCATGTGCGGCTTGCCATTATCAAGAACAAGCAGAGGTAACCTTGAAGACAACATCTGGAATCACACATATTCTGTTCTACGATGCACCTGTACCCTTCGGTGTCAATTTTGTCTACATCTACCCGTACTGAGTGCAGTAATTCAGCCTCAGACTATCACAGACATTGGCTTTTGAACATGTCGCTGATAAGTAGAGAGGGTCCACCTCCTTTTTGGCCCAGAGAACACAACGTTTATTGCTTCGAAAGATGGACTCCTCAGACCACAGCACTGCTTACTTCTTCGCCAACAGATGAGTTCGAGATGAGAAAAGTTGGTGGTGGTTCTGGATGGTGTTTGGTTTTGGCAAAATGAATAACCTAATTTCATCCCACTGGCAAACTACCGTGCCTATGGTGATTGCTCATTTTATACCCAGTCATAATCAAATCAACCGTTTCCTATTAACCTGTCTACCTGCGTGATGTTGAAAAAACAGATGTTTTCTGAAAAAGGTGTTTTTTTTAAAGATTTTATAGGTCTTCCAGTCTTTCCATTCTCCTTTCCCAGTTTTTGGAACATGTTGCAGATAACACATTCGGAATTCGCGAATGTTTCGTAGTACCATTCAGGCATGCAAACTCCTCACCTTTCGGCGAAATTCGCCGTTTTGAGCTCGAAATGGGCCATGTATGCGAATCGCGCAGATCTGAGGAGAATTTTTTTTTTGGGGGGGGGGGTTGGCGAGCGACCGAGCGAGCAGAACAGTGGACCGCGGAGAACTACATAGACCTACGTTACGCTCGTTTCGTGAGAGCAATTGATTGACGAGATACTCTAGTTGAAGCGGCAATTTACACCAATCAGGAATGAGCAAGGCGCTCCCTTCTTCCTAATTTTTTTCCAATTTTGCCAACCTGAAGCAATTTACCCACGAAAGACATCAGCTCAAGGCCTCTGTTGTGGGAATTGGAACCTGCAGCAAGGTAAGGCATAAACATACATTTCTTAAAGTGATAGCCAATGAACAGCTTCATAAATCAGACGTCAATGTTGTCGTTAGATTAATTCCTGCGCTTGGAACTGGCGCTGGTCTCGTTAGTGCCTACTGTGCTGTTCATAATTCATTCTGCCATTAATAGCCTATACGGCTCTTTATAATCCTGCAGAATGCTCCATTCACTTCCCAACATTTTACTGTGACATTTCTTGATAACAGACCATTGTATAGCCTACAACAGCCTGCTGTTAAAGTGAAACAGAACGTTGCCATGAGGGTAAATTAACTAATCTGCAAAAACAAATTTATTCCTCGATATTTGACTGCCTCGCATAACGTTATCCTGGCCTATCAAATGAACTGCACAGTAGGTCTACCGACGTGATGTTTGAGAAAGTTTTAGCTAGACGAGCAAGCCTGTCTCTTTAACAGCTCATTTTAGAGTAGCTTAAACCTAAATAGGTCGCAGGCCATCTCCCTTGCATTTATAATTTCGAGGGAGACTCATTTTTGGGAACAGATAAAAGGCTAAATAGGCCTACCGTCTCAGTCACGTATTTTATAATTAGTCACGACTCTCCGCCATGTGGCAATGGGTGGTATTGCTTAGACCTCACCCTGATGAGTAAAGCACATCTCATTTTCTTGAATTAAGATAATACATTATCAATGAGCTATAGCTTTTTGTGGTTATTATAAAACAATTGTGCAAATGATTTAACCTGTATGATCAATGAAATAGTATGAGAAGTATGGAACTTAGTTAAGTTTAATATAGTTGATAAAGGCATGAAAAAATGCATAAGGTGTGCCTATTCAAAAGTGACTTTCCATGTTACGGTTTACTGCTTTTTAAGAGTGTAGCCTACATGTGGTGATATACATTCTGTTATATCAAGCACATGATCGGAGAGTGAGTCTAGCCTATACTGTAGCCTACCTGTTGTTACTGACAGGGCATGTGATCTTTGTCCAGGCCAAAACAAAAAATGACATGTGCATAACTTGTTGATTTAGATTAAGGTATTTATGGTAAAAAGAGCATGTGATCATTGTCCAGGCCAAAAAGAAAGAAAAAGGACCTGTGCATAAGTTATAGTTGTTTTGAATTGTCGTCTCAATAAAAAAGAGATGTATATGGTAAGTCATTTTGTACCGTATTCGGTAACGCTTCCTTTTACGGTACGGTAATTACGTGGTATTTACATGGTAATCAACAGGTAAGTACCATGTAATAAGGAGTAGTTACTGTAAAATTACCATATAATTACAAGGTAACTATATTTCTAAGTACCTAGTACTTTTAGAGTAATTACCGAGCCAATTCCAGGCAAATACCAAATAACTACCTGGTAATGAGTATTAATTACTGGGTAATTATGATGTAATTATACACAAACTATTTTGTTAATTGCCAAGTACTTACTAAGTAATTGCCTATTAATTTCTTAAGAAGTACCTGGTAACAGCCAGGTAATAAGAAGTAATTACCAAGTAATTATAAAGTATTTATGTGGTATCTATGTGATTAATTACTGGGTACTCACAAAGTAATTATATTATTTCTTAACAACTACCATGTAATATTTACTGATTACTGGGTATTTCTTAAAGTAAATACAAGGTAATTGTACTTACTTCATGAGTACCAAGTAATTTTCTAACAACTACCAAGTAACTACAAGGTAATAAATAGCAATTACTGAGTAATTACTAAGTAATACATAGTAAAAACTGTATAATCCAGACTGTACTTACTTAGTAAATTTATAATACTTACCTAATAACTACTCATCAAACACCATGTAGTAATAATAATAATAACTGCAAGGTATCTATTTAACAGTTACAATCTTACTGCTTGATAACTGCCGATTACTTATTCAGTAATTTCCTAATAACTACATGGAAACTACAATGTATTTTAAAGTACTTATCAGCCACTTAACAAATAGGTACCTGGTAACTACCAGATAACATACCCAGCAATAACTGCAAAATTACCATGTTAACTACCATATAATTATCAGGTTATAAACTATTTATTTTTACCCTACACAGTACTCTACCCTTTAATTGTACCTGACAACTACCAAGGAAGGCTATGTATTGTATTGGTAAATACACAGTCAGTACAGTGAAATTTACACAGAAATTATGACACTACCAATTACTTTCCTATTGGCTACCAGGTTTCTATTAGATAATTACCATGTAATTACTAGGAAATGAAGACTATTGACTAGGTATTACTAGGTACAACTAGGTATTTATGCCACGTATTTCCCTAGTAGTCAACTGGTTTTTACTACGTACCTGGTAACATCTTAGTATTTACCCAGTAACTACAACATTTACCTGGTAATTACAGTTGAACTGTACTGCAAAAGAAAGTGAGGCCTGTTTTCATGTAATTACCTGGTAATTACTCATTCATTACCAAGTAAATAGAAAAATATCTACCTGGAAATTACATAATTATTAAAGTGCAACTGTACTGTAAAAGGAAGAGAGGTCTATTTCCATGTTATTACCTGGTAATTACTCAGTATTTAGCCCGTAACTAGGAAACTATCACATTACCCCAGACACTTGGACCAAAAATGCCGCAAAACCGACCAGTGTCTGTGATACAGTGTCTGTGAGTCTGATTCTCCCCCTTGTACTTGGCAATTAACAAAATAGTTTGGGTATAATTACATTATAATTACCCAGTAATTTATACTTATTACCCGGTAGTTATTTAGTATTTGCCTGGGATTGGCTTGGTAATTTCTCTAAAAGTACAAGGTAATTAGTAATAAAGTTACCTTGTAATTACATGGTAATTTTACAGTAACTGATCCTTATTACATGGTACTTTTAGAGAAATACCATGTAAATACCATGTAATTACCGTACCGTAAAAGGAAGCGTTACCCAATACGGTAATACCAACAAAGTCATTATTTTTTGTATACTGACCAAAACTTCCAACGCAACACTCGGGTTTATTGCAACACATGTCATTTTCTTACGATAAATGTAACAATACATAACAAATATTAAGATTCAAGTCAAGAACAAATTTTTCCTGGCTTCCAATTCATTGCATCAGTTAAAGGCGCAATTCTGGATCACCGAAGTCAGTATCTTGTATGGCCTCCTCTGGCGTCACACACAGCCTGGATTCTGCGATGCATGGAGTCAATCAAATGCCAAATTTCAGCCTGTGTGATGCGGTCCCATTCCTCCTGGAGTGCTTGACGCAACTGTTGGACTGTGGCTGGTTCTGGATCACGCCTTCTCACCCGGCGATCCAGAATATCCAATAGAAGTTCTATAGGGTTTAAATCTGGGGAATACACAGGCCAATCAAGACACTGAACATTATTCTGCCTCAGGTAGTCCTGACAGACTCTGGCAAGATGTGGTCTCGCGTTATCCTGTAGCAGTGTTAGGCGATAGCAATGGATGAGTGGAAACGCGACAGGGGTAAGGATGTCGTCACGGTAACGGGCCGCACTGAGGTTTCCATCGATGAAAATGAGGTCTGTCTTGTGTCTACTGCTTATTCCAGCCCAAACCATCACACTGGGTCCACCCCAGCGGTCACGCTGCAGGATGGTAGCGTCAGTATAACGTTCCCATCACCTGCGCCATACACGCAGTCTTCTGTCAGACACACTCAACTTGAACCTCGATTCATCGAAGAAGGCGGTTGCGTTCGGTTTGGTCGCTAATCAAGTTCTGGCGACGACCTCTGGTCTGAGCAGCACTGACTGTAGCTGGCAGGAAGCGATTGCGCAGGTGCTGGCGGCGAATATGGCGATCCTGCTGAGGGGCGGTGACACGTGGTCTGGGGGCACGTGGTCGATCACCGGTGCTTCCTGTTTCATTATATCGGCTCCAGAGACATTTTATGGTCGACACGTGGACGGCCAGGTTCCTTGCAACCCGTCTTTGCGAGATTCCATCAGTGAGCATACCAACGGCTCGCTCTCGCTGATTTTTACCTTGGCGCGGCATGGTCACACGTTGACCCAGGATAATGCAAAGGAATATTTAAGTTGCCCATTGCTACGGCTATTTATTGACCAAATTCTTGAAGGATTGGTCAATGAGTTCTACTCAACCTGACGGGATAGGCAAAATTCTAAACAATGTGCAATCAAGCGGAACAAGCTGCCCACACGTCAAAATCAAAACAATTTTCTGAGCCTTTAAGTTGTAGTTGATGTATCATGGCTCAAAACCTATATCCCATTTTATGTACACCAAATATTTCAAAATTGTATGTGTTGCGTTGGAAGTTTTTGTCACTGCACATTATGCAACTAGAGCACTGAAGTGCTAAACCCTCGGCGCTAAGGTGAGAGCTTTTAACCCACTCTTGTCCCAACCCACGGCCACATTATCGCGTACCGGTATATCGTACGTTACGCGTAGCGAAACTTAAGCTTTTTAGCTTTTGCCTGCTTTTTCTACCGAACGAAGGCTTGTTCGAAAAATCGGCCATATTATACATGTTTCTATGAAGATTAGAAGTGTAACTATGTACAAATTGTGAAGTTTGAGTCACGACAAGAGCTCAAATAGACCGGAATGACAGACAGACCCACAGAATGACAGACTACTGTAACCCGCCGCCGTGCCTCGGGTTAAAAATCCAAAATATATGCTAATGCATGTTAATACTAATTTAAGACATATCCCATGTTCGCACTGATTCTCTGTATCCTAATGAGTCCGTTGGTTGTACTGGATACCAAGGAAAATAGCCCGTTAAGGCAAACGCCAAATATAGTCATTTATGAACTACGCAAACATTTAAATGTGGAAAAAAGGACATGATGGAAATAATTTGATTACTGCAAACAAAACAACTTCACTTGAGTGCAATGATTGCCTCAGTCATATGGCATCTTATCCAAGCTTTCAGATTGCTTGTGAAGTAAGTGTTAAGAGCCATATTCTGATAGAATAGAACTTTTGAGATACTTAGTGGAGTTGACATCTCAGAATTGCATGAAATTTGGCAGAATGGTGCCCATACATGGTTAACAGGAAATCCCAGAGTTTGAGCTCACAATTTTTATCGATATAGCTACAGTGCCACCTATAAGTGGACAAGTCAGGTACCAAATTGAGCATTTTTGAGGAAAAATGCCCATTTTTGAAGGAATATTGTGGATGACTGCTTCAATGTGCCAAATAAGTTATCACTGTATATGATACTGGGAAACCCAAATTTTTAAAATGTGAAAGTGCCACCTGGTGATCATTCTGGTTGTACGTGCAATGACAAGAAATCTGTGTACAATAAGAAAAAATATTTTTAAAAATTCAGGTTATGTTAAAATTATGTTAATCTTTAAACCAGACCTGTGCCAAATTAATCTTACCTGTTTCCTTTTCAAATATTAAAGGTGAAAAAAATTGAGGTATTTAGTCTGGCACTTTTTTGGTTTTTTGAGATATTTGCTCCCAAAGTTGGGTGTGGGCTAATTTGTTTCTGTTTTTCCAATGGATTAACTTTAATAACCACACACCTGTGGGGATTGGTAGACCATTATTTTGAACCTTCCTTTGGGCTAAACAAAGGACACCAGAATCATCTTTGGCACGATGCTCCATCTTGGAGCGGCAGCTACAGATATTTTGATAAAATTTCCAATTTGCCTTTTTGCAGTGGTGTTCAGAGGGCCATAAAAATTTTAACCAAGAAGATAGAGTCTTGAAATTCGCTGAGTCTCCAGCCCTCTGAGGACATTTTAACATGCCAAAGGAAGTTTTATGGCACTCTTTGTCAATATCTGGATATGAGGGGACTAATGTTCAAAAATATATCTGTATGGGGCACTGTTACCAATATGTCAAATCTGACAAAACCAGACGTGCCATGGAAAAGTTTCTGGAAATGGAGTATGTGTCTTATATACATTGTGAAAACACTGATTTTGTTTTGCCACTATGTTGGTTTAACTAGTAATGCCAATAGGTGGTGCCCCACTGTACCAAATTATTAGATCTCATAAAACCAGACACGTGCCACAGAGAAATCTGTTGAAATATACATATACATATACAATGGCACATGTCTGGTTTTGTCAGATCTGATATATTGGTAACAGCGCCCCCCTTACAGATATATTTTTGAACATTCGTCCCCTCATATCCAGATATTGGCAAAAAGTGCCATAAAACTACCTTTGCCATGTTAAAATGTCCTGAGAGAGCAGGAGATTCAGCAAATTTTAAGGCTCTGTTTTCTTGGTTAACATTCTTTTGGGCCCCTGAACATCACTGCAAATAAGTGGATCGGAAATTTTGTCAAAATATCTGTAGCTGCCGGTCCAAGATGGAGCATCGTGCCAAAGATGATTCTGGTGTCCTTTGTTTAGCCCAAAGGAAGGTTCAAATTAATGGTCTACCAATCCAGACTGGTGTCTGGTTATTAATGTTAATCCATTGGAAAAACAGAAACAAATTAGCCCGCACCCAACTTTTAGAGCAAATTAAAAAAATAATACATTTGGGTGTGCCAGTATCAACAACAGTCATAACTTCTTGGGCACATTGAGGCAGTTATCCACAATATTCCTTCAAAAATGGGCATTTTTCCTCAAAAATGCTCAATTTGGTACTTGACTTGTCTACTTCTAGGTTGCGCTGTAGCTATATCGATAAAAATTGTGAGCTGCCAGTGCCACTCTCTCAGAACATGGCTTTTAATATTCAAGTACAACGAGAATTTCAACCTCCAATTAATTTGGTAAGTGGGAGTGGACAATAGAATCTTGCTATCTTGCCTCAAAAATATGTTTTGAATATAATTATCCTACCCAAAGTAATGAGTTGGGATAAAAAACAAAAAAGTAATTTCTCTATACAAGGTAGTTTAGGGCCCCTCAGGAACGAGATTTGGATGTATATAGAGAGACCGTCTTCGAACATGGCTCTTCTAATTAATGATTTCTTTCCAGGGACTTCACAAATGAGAGGAAAAATAATGCTAAATTCTTAACTAAGACCTCTCAATGCATTGGCATCTGTAACACTTTGTATTTACATCAATAATGAAATGAGAGATTTTTATAGTTAACTGACAACACTGGAATTTATTGTGTATTTTTTAATTCCCTTAGTGGCATTTCATTGCTGTATTCACTTTCATTTGTATATTTGTGGCTTTATGTTGATGCAAGGAGGTCAGATAAATCGCCCGTCTCAGATTGAGTGCAAACTTGCTGCAGGTACCACATCAGGAATTTGGAAAGTTTTTCACTGTGCTGTTTTTAACCACAACCCCAATTCCAAAAAAGTTGGGACAACTTGTAAATTGTGAATAAAATCAAAACGCAATGACTTTTAAATCAGACCAGCCAGTATTTTATTCACATTAGAACAGAGATAACATAGCAAATCTTGAAATTGAGAAATTCTACAATTGTATCCACAAAATTTGCTCATTTCAAATTTGATGGCTGCTACAGGTTTCAAAAAAGTTGGGACTAAAGCCTGTTTACCATGGTGTAGCATCCCCTCTTCTTTTTAACACAGAGTGGAGGCGTCTGAGCATTGAGGAGAAAAGTTTCTTGAGTTTAGCCATGGGAATTTGACCCTACTCTTGATTAATACAGGCTTCCAGCTGCTGGAGAGTTTTGGGTCCGCTTAGATGGACTTTTCGTTTAATTTTGTGTCAAATGTTCTCAACCGGTGAAAGATCAGGACTGCAGGCAGGTCGGTTCTGCGTAACGACTCTTCTACTACAAAGCCATGCTGTTGTAATAGCTGCAGTATGTGGTTTTGCCTTGTCTTGCTGAAATACACAAGGCCTTCCCTGGAAAAGATGTCGTCAGGGAAGCATATGCTGCTCTAAAACCTTCATATACCTTTCAGCATTCATGGTGCTTTTTGTAACATGCAAGTGTCCCACACCATATGCAATAATGCATCCCCATACCATCAGAGATGCTGGCTTTCGAACTGAAGGCTGATAAAAGGAGGGATGGTCTTTCTCCTCTTCAGCCCGGAGGACACAACGCCTATGATTTCCAACAAGAATGTCAAATTTGGACTCGTCTGACCACAGGACACTTTGCCACTTTGCTACAGACCATTTTAATTGAGCCTTGGCCCACAGAACACGGTGGCTCTTCTGGATCATGCTCAACAATGGCTTCCTTTTTGCATGATAGAGTTTTAGGTGGCATCTGTGGATGGCACGGCGGACTGTCTTTACAGACAGTAGTTTCTTGAAGTATTCCTGGGCCCATTTAGTAATGTCAATGACAATGACAGAATCATGCTGGTGAGTGATGCAGTGGTGTCTGAGGGCCCGAAGATCACGGGCATCTAGTAACGGTCTTCGGCCTTGTCCCTTACGCTCAGAGATTTTTCCAGTTTCTCTGAATCTTTTGATGATGTTTTGCACTGTCAATGATGAGACCTTCAAGCCTTTGCAATCTGACATTGAGAAACACTGTTTTTAAACTATTCCACAATTTCTTTACGCAAGCCTTCACAGGTTGGAGAGCCTCTGGCCATCTTTACTTAATGCCAGTTAACTTAATTACTTGCTAAATGTTCTTTCAGCTGATTCTCTTCATATTCATTTCTTTTTCAGCCCTTTTTTGTCTGTGCCCCAACTTTTTTGAGACCTGTTGCAGCCAGAAAATTTGGAATGAGCTCATTTTGCGGATAAAAACATAACATTTCTCAGTTTCAACATTTGAAATGTTATGTATGTTCTATTGTAAATAACATATTGGCTCATGTGATCTGAAAATCATTGCATTTTGATTTTATTCACAATTTACACTTTGTCCCAACTATTTCGGAATTGGGGTTATAAATTCTGGAACAAGAGAATATGCAAAACAATTTTGTTCTAATTTTAATTTCCCATAGTGTTCAAATTCTTATAATATTGGGGTTGTACATTAAATCAATACAAGTTGATTCATCAAAACCACAGTCGAATTAGATAAACTGTTGGCCATAGTGAGATTCCGAGACACAACAAAAACGATCTATAGGCTATTCCTTTTTTTTCATGGGATGAACTTCGTCATTACTTTCACAATGTAGAAAAGTAACGCATCTGCGTAGTAGTTTTACGATTTAATTACCTGTTCTCGAGCAACCGCTGTCTTTCTCCGTTAAGTGAGAGGGAGAAAGCTAGTGATGGGAAGATGAAGCTTCATGAACCATTTTCTTTATTTTCTGTGCCCACAAGATGGCGCCCATAGTTAAAAAAATAAGGCTGAATGAATGAACTTACAAGCCTTTGTTGAACAGAGTGCACCCTCTTGTGGGCACACTAAATAAAGAAAATGGTTCATGAAGCTTCATCTTCCCATCACTAGAGAACGCCACCTTCACTCAGTCTCATGCACCTCGCTGCCGGTCTGATGGCACGCTTGCAGAAAGGCGACGCAGAGGGACGAAATATAGGCTATGCACACTGTTGTCTGGAAGGTAAGGGCGTGAGTGAGAGAAGTGGAGGATTCTGAGCAGCGAGTGCAAGACGGGGGCACAAAGAGGCTGGCTAAAGCTGCAACTGGCTGCGGGGCAGACACGGGACATCGCGTGCGTCCCATGGTGCGTCCTCAGTGTTTCCATATGAACGGCTGAAATACGGTATTCTTCGTTTTCGTCCTCATGGCAGGACCCGTGGCAGCACTACTTAAACAGCACCTCACGCTGGACGAAGAGCTCATCGTAATAATTGAAAACTACATTTTAACCCCTTCAGACACTGTGTCCATTACAATGGACGTCACATGGCAACTTTTTCTTTTTTATTCTTTTTTTTTTTGCAACATTTAACACCACCTAAGTCCTCAAGACCATTTGAGTGGACATTTAGCAACCAATCAAACAGCAGTATAGGTATCCTTGTGGCCATTTTTAAAAAATACAACACACTGAAGAGAAGCATGGCAGGACTTCACTCCAAACGACGAAGTAAGGACTATTTTCACCAGTTTTATTCACATTTATAGATATTTGGGCAAAGATATCATACTTATAAAACAATATTGACAGATGGAATGTTTGAATTAAAGCATAATATCAAATGTTTAACAGCAAGTTTTTACTCAGGATTTTTTCAAATGTTGCTGTCCATTTGAATGGACAGTGGGTCTGAAACTATGTCATTGAACTGAATTCTACACTAGGGAAGAAGAAATTTGTCATTTCTGGGTGCATAGGGAAAAAAGGGGTAGCTATATTTTTCACAACCTTGGAACATAATTCAGGTCTGAAGGGGTTAATACGGTAGAAGAAACGAATGTAAAGAAAGCATCGTTTAAGATGATAAAAAGATAAGGGTGGCTGGAATTATGTTCTGTTGAATAATAAAGTCTGATATTCTGAAGATTCTGCTTTATCCACTGAATTGCAAGAATTAGATGAAATTATGTTGAAACACCGCAAAAATGTCGCATGAAAACCACGACTCTGCTATCTTCTTGTGACAAACTTAAGCGTGTGATACACAGGAACACTCCTGATATACTGAAATCACAAAGGTATACCGCGGCATTACAAAGCTCAGATCATAATTTAAAGCGGTAGTATGCTTTTGATTCACTGAGAATGGTAAATACATGTGTGTTGCTGCAGAAACCTCGATTCTGCTCTGAACAGGGCAATAAATAGGCCTACACATTGCTTCAAAGGTACTCATTTGTTAACAAAATAAAGTGGGGAAACCCCTTTGAACTAAAGGAGATTCCTCGTGTGATTCGGAGCTGGAATCGCTCCCTAGTCCGATCGGGAAAACACGCATGAGGCTCCGCTCCAGGAGCCGGGTGAAAATCGCGTGGATGGAAACGCTTCATACGAAGACATGAAGACTGTATGGTTGTCTTGTGCATATAAAAATAAATCAAACTCCGCTTATAAAGAACAAATTACCGCGCAGACCATAATTTGCAGCAACAATATGCGTGCCTAGGCGTGTCAAATGGTGACGGTAGGCTGCAGGTTGCCGTAAGAACTTTTTCTTACTTCGCGGGTTATAAAATAAAATCTCTTACTGGCCCAGCTGCGAGGCAAATGGTAAAAGTGCTTCTCATACCCACCCCGCTCCGGTGCAAATAGCAGAATTTCCTCTCTTGTCCGCTTCGCCGCGGGACAGATAGCCGATTCCTTTCCCCCAATTCACCCTGCTGCGGGGCGAATACCCCCGTCTTTGGCAAAGTGGCAAATTCAGAGCTATACGCCTGGTAAACATAGGGGCCTTTGAGACAGCTCAGTTTACACCCGATCATAACGGAGTAACCTGCTACCCTGGGCAATGTCGACACCGGTGTTTTCCCGAAGATTCAACGTCTTTTTCAGTCTTTCAATTAGCCTGTCTTTGTGCACAAAATGTGGTGGCGCGGCCATCACATCAGAAATGCCTAACCTTTTACAAGTATCGATACAATCGTTAAGGAGAAACTTCAAAAAAGTTTTTTTTTTCTGTTGTTCTCGACTTCATTCCGGAAGAAGAGAATGGACAGATCAATTTTGTTCTTATTTTCATTTTCGATACTGTTCCAGCTCCTGTGATCGGCTATGGGTCGAACAACAAATTAAAAAACAAGTTGATTCATTGAAACCACATTGATATCGCATAACCTGCTGGCCACAGCGCAAGATTCCGACACATCAAATTCCGCCTAAAATAATGTTTTTCATTGGGTAAACTTCATCATCGCTTTAACAATGAACGAACTAAAGGCATCTGTAGTTTGACGATTTAATCACCTGTTCTCTCGGATCCGCCGTGGTTCTCCCTAAAGGACCCTCCGTTCGGTAGATGACAGCACACAGCCTTCAGTCGGTCTCATGCACCTCACTGCCGGTCTGATGACATGCGTGTGGAGTAAAGAGACGCTGAGGGACGAGTGTATGCGGCGCTGCTGTCTGGAAAAAGAGTGTGGGACAGAGACACGGAAAGCCTGGCTAAGAGAAGGGGTAAAAAAAGCCGGATGGGCAGTCCCTAACATCATGCTTGCATCAAAATCTTAAGCTCTGGAGGATTCTGGCAAAATAATTTCACCTCAAGAATTTTTTTTGCGTCAGGCGTGAAATATTCAGGAAAGCGCCGTGCATCAGCGCAATCACTGGATGCAATTTGGCTCATAAACACCTCGATGTTGCACAGTGAACACAAGTGAATGATAAATAACGGCAATTCAAGGGTGGCCTCAATTCTCCAAGACCTAAAACCATGAACTTTGCAATGTAAACAACAGTGCTCATACTGCTGTAAAATAAGTGAACTTTAAATCCGCCAAAGGGATTAGAGTGAATCAGTGCTCTTCTCAGGTTGGACTTCACTGAAAATGTTGAGGCAGCTGAGCCATGACTTTGGTTGAATAGTTATTTTTACACTGGATCATGAGGCGACACTGTGTGATCAGACACAGGCTAATACCCTTCTTTGTCACTTCATGACCTTTGCTGTGCTTTAATTGACTTTCTTCGTTCATTATAATGAGGCATAACCCTTCCAAAAAAGAAGTATACTTCAAGTTCATTTTTCAAGTAAATTTAAGTAAACGTCAAGTATATTTTCCATGTAAACCTTCGGTCCCATGATGGGCAAACTGACAACGTTGCAGCAGGAATGACCAGCAATATTGTTCCTTCACTCATCCTGGGTGAAGAAGCTGGTCACTAATGGAGCCCCCGTCCAGCCAGGATGTCCCTCATATAATGGGAGTAATTGTCACGTATGCTGATGTTAGGTAACGTCAATATGTAAAAATATATATCCATGATGTAATAATGCAGGTCATATGGTGCTTAATGTATTCCCACCTGCTGTATACATATACAGTAACCACAGTACTGCTTTACCGAGTCAACAAAATATGTTCTTTTGTGCATTTCTTAAAGGGCAACAAGAAGACGAGCCATGATTGTGGGGCCAGGCAAGATTTTTTTGGAGTGAGCGTTGGAGGTCAACAACTGTGTTCTGCTGATTTGGCCTGAATTTTGTTTTGTTTTGCCTTTTGTTGTGTGGCATAGGTTAAAAAAATGTAAAAAAAAAATCATATTTCTCTACTGCTCACCAGTTGTTTCTCATGTCTGGTTATTTCTTCTTCAGTAGGTTTTTTCATCTTAGACTCCGAGATGAGTTCCAACAAGACTGGACCACTGCAAGCCACCATTCAACACAGTATCTGGAGGTACTAGAATGGCATGTGGCCACAAATTCAGACCAGTTCTGGTTTATTCTATTTGTTCATATTTGACATAAAACTTTGTCATGTGACTTCTAAGTGCTGGCTAGACAAGATCATAGACAGTAAACCAGTTCTGGGTAAGTCTGAGAGTTGACGGTGGCTTCTGTTTGAGTGAGTTCTAATGTATTCAGCTCTTGGTTGATATGTAGCATTATGACTAGGCTGTGGGTCACATGTGAGAAACAAGTGTGGACCACTCAGGTGTCATTATTCCATGTGGTAGGTGGGCCAGAATAAAAATGCACAGTGGCCTAAATTTGGGTGAGTGCTGGTTTATTTGGTCTTTTCTTGGCTGACATTTGGCACTGTGTTGGTTTGGTTGTGGCTCTCTTCTGGCAAACAGCTGTGGACCACCCTGGTGGCATCATTCCATGTGTTATGTCGGCCAGAATAAAACTGGACAGCGGTGGCCCACATTAGGGTGAGTGCTGGTTTGTTTAGTCTCTTCTTGGCTGACATTTGACACTGTGATGGCTTGGTTGTGGCCCACTTCTGGGAAACAGCTGTGGACCACCCTTGTTCCATCATTCCATGTGGTATGTGGGCCAGAATAAAACTGCACAGTGGCCCACATTTGGTAGAGTGATGGTTTATTTAGTCTCGGCTGACATTTGGCACTGTGTTGGCTTTGGTTGTGGCCTACTTCTTCCAAACAACTGTGGACCACCCTTGTGCCATCATTCCATGTGGTATGTTGGCCAGAATAAAAGTGTACAGTGGCCCACATTTGGTTAAGTGCTGGTTCATTTGGTCTGTTTTTGGTTGACATCTGACATTTTGATGGCTTGGTTGTGGCCCACTTTTGGCAAACAGGAGCGGACCTCCCAAATGCCATCATTCCATGCGGTATATGGGCCGAATGAACATATAAGTTGTGGGCCAGATATGGGCCAAAAGAATTTTGGTATCTGGGCCACATTTGGTTGAGTGCTGGTTTATTTGGTCTGTTTTTGGTCGACATCTGGCATTATGATGGCTTAGTTGTGGCCCACTTATGGCAAAGAGGAGCGGACCTCCCAAGTGCCATCATTCCATGGGGTATGTGGGCCGGATGAACATGTCAGGTCTGGGCCAGATATGGGCCAAAAGAATTTTGTTATCTGGGTCGGGACAATAAATTGCATCCCTGCGCCTACTTCTCCTGGTCGTTGTCTGTGGCTGAGCAGAATTACAGCTGTAATGTGAATATAGGCCACCAGATGGCAGTATTTACCTTTTTTTTGTTAAGCTCAGACTGGAGTCATGTTTAGACATGTCCTGGACATGTCTGGGGCAAGTCTCAGAAAATTAAAAAAAAAGAGGTCTAAATGTGGGTGGGGTCTGCAAAAGAGTATATAAGGAAAAGAATTGAGACAGTAAAGTAGTAGGAGAAATTGCAAGAAGATGACCAGACCTGCCATTCTGTTCAAGACCTGTGACGTTTCTTTTGTGGATTTCTTTGCCTGTGTTTGAGCATTTTCTCACCCAGGACATCACCAAGCCGCCCCACAAAAAGGGACTGTAAATATTTCTTTTTGTTTTTGTTATAATCAATCTTGGTCAGTTTAGTTAGTTGTTGTGTTTAATTAAATGTGTTTAAGTTTTTAAAACTGTGTCTGTCATCCCTTGCTGTTGCTGTTGTGTTGTGTAATGTAATAACAAATTGGGGCCATAACAAATTGGGGGCTCAAGTCCGGCATAGACCATTTTGTGAGTCATTTATTAAAAATCTAACATTTAAAATTGTAAAATTGATTTTTTAATTGAATACATATATATTGACAACAGCAATGGATGATTTCTTGGCATCACCAACCGTAGGGGTTTTGAAGTCTTTTAAAAAGACAGAACTGCTAGAAATTTGCAGACAGTTGGAGCTGACAGAGGTGAAACCAGCCATGCGAAAAGCAAGACTGGCTCGAGAGATAGTTGAATATTACATTGATGAAAATGTGTTTGCACCCGGAGATCTGGAACAGTTTCCAGTGGAAAATCCAAATATAGAAATGGAACTTAAATTAAAAATGCTAGAGATTGAAAGGGAAGAAAAAGAGAAACAAAGAAAATTTGAGAGGGAAGAAAAAGAAAAACAAAGAGAATTTGAGTTAAAAAAATTTGCAAGACAGAGAGATTTTGAATTAGAGAAATTCGATAGAGAAGAAAGACTCCAAATGGAGCAACTAAAAATGAAAATTCAAACTGAAGATAAATTTCGGGCTAGCCAGGAGGTAAAATTGGTGCCTCCATTTTCGGAAAAGGATGTTGACAACTATTTCCAGTGTTTTGAAAAGGTAGCAAAGAGTTGCCAGTGGCCAAAGGAACACTGGCCTCTGATGTTGCAAACTGTCCTCAAGGGTAAAGCTCAACAAGCCTATTCGGCTTTGTCTGCAGATGATTCCTCTGATTATGAGGTTGTCAAAAAGGTTATTTTGAGAGCTTATGAGTTGGTTCCAGAGGCTTACCGACAGAAATTCAGAGGTCTGAAGAAATCTGAAAATCAGACTTATGTTGAATTTGCTAATGAAAAGCAGGTTTGCTTTGAGCGCTGGTGTACTTCTATGGAGGTCAAGGATGATTTCAACTCACTAAAAGAGATGGTGTTAGTTGAAGAATTCAAGAACTGTGTAAAAGATGATGTTAAGACCTACCTTAATGAGAAGCAAGCACTGAATTTGCAATCAGCTGCCAAATTTGCAGATGAATATGTTCTCACACATAAGTCCAAATTTCAGTCTAGCAGTAACAATAGATGGTCCCAATTTCAGAAAAAGGGTTATGGTGATACCCAAGATTCCTCACCCAAAGACAAAGACAAATCTGGTGATGGTGCTCAGAAATCCAGTAACAGGTCTGATCAAAGTGTGAAAGCTGACAGTGACAAAAGTGGTCTAGTTTGCAGTTATTGCAAGAAATCTGGTCATGTTACAACTAACTGTTGGTTCCTTAAAGCTAAGAAAGAAAAAGAAAAGGATACCAAACCAAATGCCTTTGTGAAAACAAGGTTAGAAACCCCTGTAGTAGATAACCGATCTGCTAAATTACCTGCTTCTTGTGGGGCTAAAAAGCCTGATACAGCTGACTTCTTGAGGGAGGAATTTCTTCCATTTGTGTCAGAGGGATTTGTGGCTCTGAATGAGCATACTACTCCTGTCCCCATATATATCCTAAGGGATACCGGAGCTTCTCAGTCACTTTTGTTGATGGACTCCTTGGAGTTACGTGATGAGACCGCTTCAGGGGATTTCATACTTGTACAAGGTATTGAAGGGAGGACTGTATCTGTACCCCTGCGCTCTATATTCTTGAAGTCAGATTTAGTTACAGGACAGGTAAAGGTGGGACTTATGTCAAGTCTACCTATAAAGGGTGTTTCTCTGTTGCTAGGCAATGACCTGGCTGGGGGCAAAGTAGTTCCCCCTGTACATCTTACTTCACAGCCGAGCACTGAAGATGGGGATGAGGACCCATCTCTGTATCCTTCTTGCGCAGTGACTCGTGCTATGGCCAAGAAGCCTAAAGAAGATGTTGTGGTGCCGCCCAGCACATTGAATAGTCAGGACTCAGGTGGTTCGCCTCATGACTCTGATTGGCCTACTATGGTTTCTCCGTTTGAGGACTTATCAGATACTTTTATCAGTTCTCTATTCAGCCAGCCGGATGGGTCTGGTGATTTTGATGTGTCTGGAGACTTGTCTCTGTCCAGAAAGCGGTTGATTGAGGAGCAAACTAATGATCCTGAAATTTGTGCACTAAGGAAGAGAGCCCTTCCTGATAAAGAAATAGACGCAGTTCCAGTTGGGTATTATCTCAAGGATGGTGGGCTGATGCGGAAGTGGCGCCCTCCTGATATCCCTGCCAATGCAGATTGGGCAGTGGTCAGGCAAATTGTTGTTCCGAAGGTCTATAGGAATGAGATCTTAACAATGGCTCATAGTTTACCTTTAGGAGGTCATCTTGGTGTTAACAAGACTGTTGATAAGATCATGAAACACTTCTTTTGGCCTGGGCTTCGGAAAGACGTTTCCAACTTTTGCAAAACCTATCACACTTGTCAGGTAGTTGGAAAACACCAGTTAGACCCACCTGTAGCTCCATTGCAGCCTATCCCAGCATTTGGGGAGCCATTCTCTAGGGTCATTGTTGATTGCGTTGGTCCATTACCCAAGACTAGATCTGGAAATCAGTACTTGTTGACAATCATGTGTGCATCTACCAGATTCCCCGAAGCCATACCTCTACGTAACATCAAGGCAACTGCAATCTCGAAGGCTTTGATAAAGTTCTTCACGTTGTTTGGCCTTCCCAGGGAAATTCAGTCAGACCAGGGTAGCAATTTCACTTCAGGATTGTTTCAGCAGGTTGTGTATGAACTAGGTGCAAAGCAGATTCTTTCTAGTGCCTATCATCCAGAAAGTCAGGGTGCCTTAGAGCGGTTTCATTCCACTCTCAAGACAATGATGAGGACTTATTGTTATGACCATGAGAAAGACTGGGATGAAGGGGTTCATTTGCTGTTGTTTGCAGCTAGAGAAGCAGTGCAGGAGTCTACTGGATTCAGTCCATTTGAGCTGGTGTTTGGTCATGAAGTGAGAGGACCTTTGCTATTATTGAGTGAACAATGGCAAGAGAAAGAGCCACATATCAGTCTGTTAGACTATGTTAGCAAGTTCAAGGAAAGATTGCGTGCAGCTTGTGACCTTGCCAAAGAGAACTTGAAATCAAGTCAGGGAAAAATGAAAACTTGGTATGATCATAAGGCTAGAAGCCGCGAGTTTAAACCAGGAGACAAGGTCCTTGTGTTGTTTCCCTTGCAGTCCAATCCATTGCAGGCTAGATTTCATGGTCCTTATGAAATTCTGACAAAACTCAATGATCTCAATTACATTGTGAAGACTCCAGATAGGAGAAAACCAAAACAATTGTGTCATATTAACATGCTCAAGCCTTATCATGACAGAAATGCTAGGGTTGCAGCTGTCATTTCAGATTCTCCAATGGTCGAAACGTGTGAAGATGAGGGGGAGTTTCAAGATGATGAACCTAGAATTAAAGCTGAAGTTCTTTCAAGTAAATTGTCAAACACTGAAGTGTTGCAAAATCTTGATGTAAAACTCCAGCACTTAGAACCCTCACAGAGAGATCAGTTTGAAAGGTTGATCAAGAAATATGAGGATTTGTTTCCTGATGTTCCAAAGAGAGTTACTATAGCCTCTCATGATGTAGATGTTGGTGATGCCAAACCAATAAAACAGCATCCATACCGGATGAATCCTGAAAAGAGAAAGATTGCTGAGAAAGAGGTTGAGTACATGTTAGAACATGATATTATCAGACCCTCCAACTCCGATTGGAGTTCACCCTGTGTGCTAGTTCCAAAACCTGATGGAAGTACTAGATTCTGTACAGATTATCGCAAAGTCAATGCTGTAACTAGAACTGATGTGTTTCCAATACCTAGGATTGATGATTGTATTGATAGTGTAGGGCAAGCAAAGTTTCTGACCAAGATTGATTTATTGAAGGGTTATTGGTGTGTGCCTTTAACTGAGAGGGCCAAGAGCATCTCTGCTTTTGCCACACCATCTGGATTGTACCAGTATGAAGTCCTACCCTTTGGCATGAAAAATGCCCCAGCCACGTTCCAAAGGATGATACAGTCTACAATCGCCGGATTGCCACACACGGGTACGTACATCGATGACCTGATCACATGGAGTGACTCCTGGGAAGAACATCGGAAAGATGTAGAGACGTTGTTCCAGCGCCTGACCCAGGCTAACCTGACTGTTAACCTGAGCAAGAGTGACTTTGGTTGTGCTACTGTCACCTATCTTGGCTACGTCATAGGCCAGGGTAAGGTGGCACCCATAAATGCTAAAGTCCAAGCCATCATGGACTTTCCAGTTCCTGACAACAAAAAGCTTTGCGTCGCTTCCTTGGAATGATCGGGTACTGCCGCAAGTTCTGCAAGAACTTTGCTGAGATTGCTCTCAGTCTAACAATCAACTGAAGAAAGGCGTAAAGTTCACTTGGGATGATGCATGCCAGAGAGCCTTCGATCGCCTGAAGTCTCTGCTGTGTCACTTCCCCGTGCTCAAATCTCCTGACTTCAACAAACCGTTCTCCATCGCGGTCGATGCTAGCGACCAAGCTTGTGGATCTGTGCTCCTACAGAGAAGTGACTCTGATGACATTGAGCATCCCGTGGCATACTTCTCCAGGAAGTTCAATCGCCACCAAAGGAACTATTCCACAATCGAGAAGGAACTGTTGGCTCTGGTCCTTTCATTACAACACTTTGAAGTTTATGTTTGTACAGGGGAAAAGCCAATGATTGTGTACAGTGACCACAATCCGTTAATGTTTTTGAGTAAGATGAAAAACAAGAATCGGAGATTGTTGAATTGGAGTTTGATTTTACAGGAGTTTGACTTGGAACTTAAGCATGTGAAGGGTACAGACAATGTAATTGCTGATTGCTTATCCCGTGTTTGAATATGTATATATATATCATGCGTTTATTTGAATATTGTATGATATGTATATATAGACAAGTGTTCACTTCACCATTTTGTATTGAAAAGAAAAATTTTGCCTTTATGAGTCAAAATTTTTCCCTTTTGGAATGGAGGTGTAATGTGAATATAGGCCACCAGATGGCAGTATTTACCTTTTTTTTGTTAAGCTCAGACTGGAGTCATGTTTAGACATGTCCTGGACATGTCTGGGGCAAGTCTCAGAAAATTAAAAAAAAGAGGTCTAAATGTGGGTGGGGTCTGCAAAAGAGTATATAAGGAAAAGAATTGAGACAGTAAAGTAGTAGGAGAAATTGCAAGAAGATGACCAGACCTGCCATTCTGTTCAAGACCTGTGACGTTTCTTTTGTGGATTTCTTTGCCTGTGTTTGAGCATTTTCTCACCCAGGACATCACCAAGCCGCCCCACAAAAAGGGACTGTAAATATTTCTTTTTGTTTTTGTTATAATCAATCTTGGTCAGTTTAGTTAGTTGTTGTGTTTAATTAAATGTGTTTAAGTTTTTAAAACTGTGTCTGTCATCCCTTGCTGTTGCTGTTGTGTTGTGTAATGTAATAACAAATTGGGGCCATAACACAGCATTGTTGACCGAGAGTTGTTAGCAGTTAAGTTTGCATTGAAAGAGTGGCGCCACTGGTTGGAGGGGACTGAACACCCGTTTGTAGTCTTAACCGATCACAAAAACCTCCAGTATATCCAGCAGACTAGGCGGCGTAATTCCCGGCAGGCGCGGTGGGCATCATTTTTCAATCACTTTAAGTTTACATTGACTTATCACCCCGCTTCTAAAAATATCAAGCCTGAAGCTTTGTCATGAATTTAGGACCATTCGGGCCACGATCCTGTTCCTGAGCCTTCAGCTCAGATTGTGGCTCCCGTACTGTGGAATGTTGAGTCTGTGGTACGGGAGGCCTTGCGGTCCGATCCTGGTCTGGGTGGGGGCCCACCTGGTGGTGTGTTTGTCCCTGTGGGGGCTCGTTCTCAAGTTCTCCAGAAGGGTCACTCTTTTCATTAGGCTGGCCATCAAGGGTTTCACCGGACTAAGCAGTTTTTGGCCCATTGCTTTTGGTGGCCCGGTATGGAAAAGGACATCCGGGAGTTTGTGGCGGCCTGTGGCGCGTGTGCATGGAACATCTCCCTCCCTTTGGTTTGTTGCGGCCGTTGCCAGTCCCTAAGCATCCTTGGAACCACATTGCCTTAGAATTTGTGTTAGGTCTGCTGGCTTCAGAAGGCAACATGGTTATTTTGGTTGTGGTCGATCGCTTTTCTAAGGCCGCCCACTTTATTGTCCTTACTACTCAGCCCTTGTCGCGGGAGACGGCCCTCCTTGTTATGGACCATGTGTTCCGGCTGCATGGTTTGCCTCAGGACATAGTCTCCGACCGTGGCCCGCAGTTTATGGCTACATTCTGGCATGCATTGTGCAACCAGCTAGGGGCCTCCGTGAGCCTTTTGTCTGGTTTTCACCCGGAGGCTAATGGGCAGACAGAAAAAATTAACCAGTCACTGGAAAATACACTTCAGTACCTAGTGGCCGATAACCCTACATCTTGGAGTCGTTATTTGGTGAGGGCTGAATACTCCCACAATTCTTTATGCAACTCCTCCACAGGTCTTTCCCCGTTTGAGGCACAGCTGGGTTATCAGTCGCCGCTTTTTCCTCATGCTGAGAGGAATTCGGAGGTTTGCTTGGTTAATTGTTTCATTCGGCGTTGTCGGCCGGTCTGGGCCAGAATTCAATCGTCTCTGTTACGCTCGGTGCGGAAACAGAAGACCGCCGCCGATAGGAGGCACTGTTTGGCGCCATCATATCGGGTTAGCCAAAGGGTTTGGCTTTCCTCTCAGAACCTTCCTTTGAGGGTGGAGTCACGAAAGTTAGCTTCCCATTTCATTGACCCTTTCAAAATCATGCAGAAGATCAACCCTGTCACCTTTCGGTTGCAGCTCCCTAGATCCTTGTGCATTCACCCCACTTTTCACATTTCTCGGTTTAAACCAGTTAGCACAAGCGTCCTGGCACCGATCGACAAACCACCACCGCTGCCAAGGATGGTTGTGGGGGAGCCGGTTTACACCATGCGTCGCATCCTAGACGAGAGGCGTGTCGGTCGCGGAGTTCAGTTCTTGGTGGTTTGGGAGCATGTGCACAGCGTGTAGCCTTCTGTATGTAGTGTGGAGCCCTCTATGTGAATTTTATCACCTTCTGTTTCCTCGACTACAGTGGGTTTGTCTGTTTTTTGATGACCTGGTTTCAAAATGTGAGTGTCCTGAATGCATGACCTGTAATAATAATAAAAATAATAATAATAATCCTGATTACACATAAAGGAAACAAACTGAATCTTCTTCATTCCAATAAATATTTAAGCTCAGTATTAGTTTTAATTTCTGTCAATGTTGTTTTTGTTCCCCGAGTTCCTGAAAGTGTCTTAAAGCTCCCATTTTGTGCTGTTTTTTCAAAATGATATACTATTCTTGGATGTCCGAAAGGGAGGTATACTCAATTTTTAGTAAAACAAAACATGAAATCCGCGATTTCTAGGAAGTCTGATTCTTGTCATTCCTCACCCTCTGAAAATCAGGGTGTTCTAGGTGGGCGTCCCCTCTATTAAATGAGCTTTGTCCTGATTAGCCAGCGAACAAACCAAGCATCCTCTTTAAAAATAGAGAGCGAAATCCCCAGGCTACTGGCAAGTCTCTAAATACAGATGATTGAATCAGTAGCTTGGAAGCTACAAATCTAGTCAATGAATGAAGAAAGAAAACACCTGAAGTGTAAGCAAGGATGACAGTTTCAGAGAAATCTGACCTTTTATCATCATAACAGCTTAATGAGGCAACATTTCGTATTCTGTCTCCAAGATGTATTTCTGGCTAGCATCTACATTGTGGCAACCGTCGGCTACCATGCAGTTTACTGGGAATACCCCATACTGGGGGCTGCTCAAGTCTTTTAAACTGAATTCACCTATTCTGTTTGTTCCTACAAATGTGTCTCCTATATTTCCTCTGGCTAAACCAGATGAGCTAGGTCAAAACCTACTATATTGCTGGACTGTGAATATTATTGGAATCGCAAAGCTAATTTCTGTTAGCACCTCAATGGGAATTTCCATTATATTTTCGCACTGAGCTCACTCCATCACACTGCTACTCAGTCAGTGAGTATGGTACATTCGAGTTTGTACTAGAAAAGGTTCCTAAATTCACAGCCAACTGAGTTGGTATCTATCTCACCAGCCAACTAGCTAATAAACTAATATTTATGGACAGGTTATGGATCATGATTGCAGACAGGTCCTGTGTGCATGCTGGCTAGTCAGCTAGCTAAGTGACGTTAACTTAGTTAGCTATGAGAGTGGCACTTAGCTAGCTGGCTATAACGACAACCAAGGCATACCGATTTAACTAGCTACCCTTACACTTGGAATTCAGTTTAACTGGCTAAATATTCGCTGAAAGAAATTGGATGCCCTACCAAGCTCCAGATTGATGCTGGGGAGAAGGCAGATTAAGAATCTGAGCGCTATAAATACCATATTTGTCTTTCATTGACCTCAACAAAGGTAAGTGATTTCTAAAGAAAGCTCCAAAGACTATAAAAATCAAACCAAACAATGATTTTAATGCATGACATGCTATCGAGCCAAGCTAATAATACTCTTCTTGCAATAAAGTGTAAATATTATTACAAAGTGTCGACACTCTCCAAATGCAGGTTTGCTGTTGTTGTAGGGTCATGTACGGTTTGTAGAGATCCATCTTAATGGGCAAGTGTCAAAACAAAGCCAGCGTCATACTGGCTCTAGTTGCTGAAGCTGTCTTCGGTGAAGTGGCTGGCACAGATGAACAAATTGGCAGCAAGTGCGGCTGGAACATTATCATTGTAAATAAAATCTAACCACTGTTTCTTTTTATCCTCCAATGCTGGAAAGGAATACAGACATTGTTGTTGGTTTCCGCTGCCAACAACAGAACAGCTTGCATGTCTCAACCTAACCTTTGACATCAAAATATCAACAGCAGCAAAGAATAACAATATTGGCTCACGCACAAACAGCAGGGGGAGAGAGTGGGAGAGGTTATCCACTGCTGAGGTGGCATGGAGGCGGGCACATTGGGTACGAGCCCATGACTCCTGTTGTTATGTAATAATGGGAGCCAAATCAAGATGGCCATGTTGAGGCACATGCCTTTACAGTAAGTGAACCATGGAAACAACACAGGGGCTTTCGGTTTTCAAATTCTCAGGTGTGCTAGGCTGAAGACTGACCATATTATATATGTAGGGGCAAGGAAAAACATGTTTTTCAGAATAGGGGACCTTTACAGGACGGGGTGACAATCATACGGTCTTTGCTTTATATCCTCTGCCATGAAGGGGACAGGGATATTGGACAGAATGTTGTTTGTCCGTCCATCAATCACACTTGTTTTTTGGGCAGAACTCCAATACCCTTCAATGTTTCCCAACAAAATGTAATATTTGGATATTTTTTAGTTTGTACATGAGCCTTTTCAAACTCCGGTCTGTCCTATTTTCCGTCTGTTTGTCCTCCCCCACGTTCTGTTTCAAAGCATGACGGCAGCCCTCCCGTTCTTTATTCGGCCCAGAGCTCCAACCCTGCTCAGTATCTCTCAAGTTAATTTTACACAGGGAAACATCTAATCGTGTTGGACAGGCTGTTTCATACTTCCATGTGTCCTTGTATCCATCTGTTCATTCTTCCTCCAGAATTGGTTTCCAGGCCAGACATCTGCAATCGTGTGGCGAGGATCTGAGTATTTCAAACTTGTTTTTTTTTTTAAAGAAAAAGTATTCCTTTTTAAACAATCAGCATTTCTAGGGGACTGCAAACTTTTGTATGGCACTGTACATTCAGTAATACATATGTTATCAGAAGAAAATAAAATTACAATAAATGAATGCCTTTTCTGATATCACAAATCTCTGTTCACTTTCTCTGAGTCTCAGTTCAGCGGTAAATAGTACATGAACTTGAATTATAATCAAGTACACAGGCATAGATATGTGTGCAATTTGACAATACATCTATAGGTTGTACATCCGTTAACTCCGCTTCTACAGCTTCCACTCACCGCAGTTTAAAATGATGCAGGATGACATGCAAAGAAATGACAGACAACAGTCGTGATGGGAAGATGAAGCTTTATTTTCTGTGCCCACAAGATGGCGCACTCTGTTAAACAAAGGCTTGTAAGTCCATTCTATAAGCTTTATTTTTTTTAACTATGGGCGCCATCTTGTGGGCACAGAAAAGTAAAATGGTTCTTGAAGCTTCACCTTCCCATCACTACAGAACAGCACCTGCAGAAACAAAAAAGCTGTTATGACACCTCTTTATCTGCCCAAGCGAATGTCCTTGTGCTGGCAGAGCAGGAGTTGTTTGAAGGTCTTCTTGAAGGAGTCATTGCAGAGAGCATAGCAGGCTGGATTGACTGTGCTGTTGATGTAGAGGAACCAGTAGCCTAAGACCCACATGCTGGTGGGAACACAGGTTGAACAGAAGGTGTTGATGAGCACCATGACGCTATAGGGAGACCACGTGACCACGAAGGCAACAAGAATGGCCATTACCGTGCGTGTAACCTTTTTCTCACGAGATGATAATGACTTCTTTGGGGGTGGCTGTTTTGCCATTGTGGCATTAAGGCAGTGGGCAGTGGGGTTTCCCTCGTAACCTGCAGGGGCCTCAACAATTTCACTTCCCTCAGGATGTACTGATACACTTGATCCCTCCTTGTCAGCTCCATCTGTCCCACCATTCTGGCGTCTCTCAGTGTGATGGGTTTTCTCATACTCATCATCACAGGGCATGGTGATGTGGTTTCCTACTTTGCTGCTGGATGGGTTGTCCTGTTTTGGCTCATTCTTGCCCGTTTTCATGCGGCTCTTGCTGGCTCTGGAGATCAGCCAATACAGAAAGCCCATGATGATAACGGGCAGGTAGAAAGAAATAATGGTGTTGATCAAAACAAAGGTTGGATTGGACAGGAACTGGCCGTAGCACTCGTCCGCTGGCACAGTGCGCTCACCTACGATAAATGGCAGAAACACAATGCCTGTGGTCCACATGACAAAGACAAGAACCCAGGCTGCCCCCAACATCATGCCTGCAATCCTGGTTGTCCTTTTTGCTGGGTAGCTGAGTGGCTTGGTGACACAGAAGTAACGGTCAAAGCTGATAATAAGGAGATGCAGGGCAGAGGTATCGGTGGCCCCATAGTCCATGACCATCCAAAGATCACAAACTACTGGCCCCAAGGGCCAATATCCAAACAGAATGTAAACTGTGTACAGGTTCATGGTGCTGACCCCAGTGATCAGATCAGCACATGCCAGGCTGAAGAGGAAGTAGTTGTTTATGGTCTGGAGTTTCCTGTTGATTATGATCGAAAGCAGGACCAGTATGTTCCCAATAATCGTTATGAGACTGAGGGACCCTGTAACCAGGGCAATGATCACCATCTCCACTGCCTGGTAAGGACCCTTGGACTGCAGGGCGTCTGTGTAATTGCCTACAGTGAAATTGGAGTTGTTGGAGAAGGTGGAGAGGGTAAGCTTGAAGGTTCTGAGCGCCATCTGTTCTGGTTCTGCTCAATCTCGAGTTGTCAGTTTATCTCCTAAATCCAGATGAAGATGAAACATTGTTCAGCTCTCAGGGCTTATTTTCCACACATGGATGCAGCTATGCTCTGGACTAAAACTAGTTTGTGATGTAGGTGCTCCATGAAAAATACAGTTTAGTCAATGAACAGGCTCTAGCTCAGTCTGAAGAACTGAACCTAGAATGGCTCTTTAGATAAAATAAAATTGTATGTGCTTGTGAGCGTTTAAAATGTTTATTTATACAAATTCATAAACATCTATTTGATTTTAGAGATTGATTCTACAGCCTGTATTTGAATGAATCTCACTGCAGCACAACAAATTTCTTTTCTCTCAGCATTCACAAGGAAAAAATATTGCGAACATCTCTCTGAGCTGAGCTTAATGCCTCATTCATAGTGTCCAGTGTGCCAAGATTACTCAGCCTGCAGTAAACATAATCACACAGCATGTTCCCAGTGGCCATGTACAATGGCCAGTTCTCTCTCAGCTCTGTTAAAAGAGTGCATATTACAACCCCAATTCCAAAATAGTTGGGACAAAGTGTAAATTGTGAATAGAATCAAAACACAATGACTTTCAAACAAGGGCGTAGGTTTAATGTGAGAATTGGTAGGTACACGTATATGATGCGAGCGCGCAAAAATTTTTGTACAAACCCAAAACCAGTGAAGTTGGCACCTTGTGTAAATCGTGAATAAAAACAGAATACAATGATTTGCAAATCCTTTTCAACCTATATTCAATTGAATACACTGCAAAGACAAGTTACTTAATGTTCGAACAGGTAAACTTTGTAATATTTAGCAAATATTGGCTCATTTGGAATTTGATGCCTGCAACATGTTTCAAAAAAGCTGGCACAAGTGGCAAAAAAGACTGGGAGAGTTGAGGAATGCTCATCAAACACTTATTTGGAACATTCCACAGGTGAGCGGGCTAATTGGGAACAGGTGAGTGCCATGATTGGGTATAAAAGCAGCTTCCCTGAAATGCTCAGTCATTCACAAACAAAGATGGGGCGAGGGTCACCACTTAGGGAACAAATGCGTGAGCTGATTGTCCAACAGTTTAAAAACAACATTCCTCAAGGAGCTATTGCAAGAAATTTAGGGATTTCATCATCTACGGTCCGTAATATCGTCAGAAGGTTCAGAGAATCTGGAGAACTCACTGCACGTAAGCGACAAGGCCGAAAACCAACATTGAATGCCCATGACCTTCGATCCCTCAGGCGGTACTGCATCACAAACCGACATCAGTGTGTAAAGGACATCACCTCATGGGCTCAGGAACACTTCAGAAAACCACTGTCAGTAACTACAGTTCGTCGCTACATCTGCAAGTGCAAGTTAAAACTCTACAATGCAAAGCGAAAGCCATTTATCAACAGCACCAAGAAACGCCGCCAGCTTCGCTGGGCCCAAGCTCATCTAAGATGGACTGATGCAAAGTGGAAAAGTTTTCTGTGGTCTGACGAGTCCACATTTCAAATTGTTTTTGGAAACTGTGGACGTTGTGTCCTCTGGACAAAAGAGGAAAAGAACCATCCGGACTGTTATCGGCGTAAAGTTCAAAAGCCAGCATCTGTGATGGTATGGGGGTGTATTAGTGCCCAAGGCATGGGCAACTTACACATATGTGAAGGCACCATTAATTCTGAAAGGCACATACAGGTTTTGGAGCAACATATGTTGCCATCCAAGCAACGTCTTTTTCATGGACGCCCCTGCTTATTTCAGCAAGACAATGCCAAACCACATTCTGCTCGTGTTACAACAGCATGGCTCCGTAGTAAAAGAGTGCGGGTACTAGACTGGCCTGCCTGTGGTCCAGACCTGTCTCCCATTGAAAATGTGTGGTGCATTATGAAGCGTAAAATACGACAACGGAGACCCCGAACTGTTGAACAACTTAAGCTGTACATCAAGCAAGAATGGGAAAGACTTCCACCTGAAAAGCTTCAAAAATTGGTCTCCTCAGTTCCCAAACGTTTACTGAGTGTCGTTAAAAGGAAAGGCGATGTAACACAGTGGTAAAAAGGCCCATGTGCCAACTTTTTTGCAATATGTTGCTGCCTTTGAATTCTAAGTTAATGATTATTTGCAAAAAAAAAAAAAAAAAGTTTCTCAGTTTGGAGATCAAACATCTTGTCTTTGCAGTGTATTCAATTGAATATAAGTTGAAAAGGCTTTGCAAATCATTGTATTCTGTTTTTATCTACGATTTACATAACGTGCCAACTTCACTGGTTTTGGGTTTTGTAAATCTGAGTGCAGATACTGCCTTCACTCTATACAGAGATTTTCCGGATGAGTGTTTCTCCGTTTTTTTAATTATGCTTCACAAGGTGCCTCCAAAATGTTCATAAAAGATGCATAAACTGGCCACAACCTGAACTAACAGCTGCAAACCATCTCAGCGCACTCATGAAACCCGCTCAGATCTAGTAACCTGGACATTGATACCAAGTGAGTGGATATATATCCATGTTAGCAAGCCAGCTGGCAATCCTCCCTATTAAGCATCTTAATATGCGCCAAGATAAACACCTCAAAATGGACGACCGACTATGAATTGGACAAGCGGCAAACCGAGCATTAATTGGACTGGATCATGTTAGATTTATGATTACGCGTCTCTTTCAGTTCCCCCACTGAGCCAAAGTTAGTTCGGGCATTTTGACATCCAAAGGTTATATTTTCTGAACATCATGAGACTAACTTTAATGCTTTCCCTGTAATTCCACAGAGCAAGTCATAATTATGACCTCACCTGAAGCCCTGATACACCTGTATCCTCAACAGCTTGCGCCGTTTCTCTAGTTCATGCATATGAAGTAATTAATTAATAACGGAACCTTCGCGGGATTTCTCCACTGAAATTCACCTCATAATTTGACATATCCACTTGGCTTATATTTACTACCGCTAGCCACCCAATTACTAACAAGCTTGTGACAGAAACCAGGTTTAGTTCGCTAGCGAACTAGCAAACATGTTTCATTAACATCCGTTGACATTATTTTCTGGTAAAAACAAGTGTTTGCCACTAACATGGCAATATCTCCCGCCGCCTCAATTTTGCGTCCGTAAGGATGTACGGACGGAGCCCAGTGCTATATCCCCCACTTCGCGCCAATTGCACGACAGGGAATAACTAACTTAAAGTAGCTAGCAAGTTTTCAATTTGAGTTTCTCAGTGCTTGAAATGGAATAAAAAAGGTGCCAGTACTCTGAATCAGCAGCTCCGAAAAACCAAAACCAAACCAAAACCTTACTGTAGAACCGCATTACACTTCCGCCCCAACCCCAACCCAGCAGCCACCACTGCATATCTTACCTAGTATTACTTACGCTCCCACATTCTCAATTTACAAGTAGATTTTTGATGATGTCATGAGTATTATGAATTTAATACCAAATTACTAACCTTCATGTGAAAAATTATATTGGTAATAATATAATTTTGCAGAAAAAAATAAGACTAGCTACAACAGAACTACAGCTTTCTCAAAATGGTTGACAAAATGGAACATGGTATGAGAATATTCCACTCAATAGAATCATTTTATTTGTAGTGTGTAATACTTTTTACAGAAATCAGACCATTTCCAAGCAAGCCAATTTCAGGAGGTGAACCAAAATGCATATAATTATTGACTGAGTGGAAATTTAAATTACCAGACAGAATGACACATGTAACGTGGCAGGACAGATTTTTATACGTCCGATGTTAATAGACAGGCAAGCCAACACAGGTTAATAATTAAGAATACAAACCAGGCGAATAATGGTCAATACATCAGTGTTTCACTCAGCTTCATTGGTTACTTGTGGTGGTGGCAGTTCAAACTAAGAGCGCCAAAAACAGTCATGAATGGAAATAACCGTACCCACCCCACTAGAAGCACTGCTTGACAAGCCATTCGTTGTCCTTACAGAAATAAATTCGGGTCGTTGTCCGGGGAAAATCGCTTTCGTTTCGCCGTGTTCGCACGATTAAGCCAAGCCAACATCCTCGAAACCGGACCGTTTCCAGTAACAAGTGACAAATGGCTAAATAAATGCTCTGTATGCACGTAAATTCGCGCGATGCGGTAAAATGTTGCATTTTGGGTAGACTTGTCTTTATAAAATAATATATAATTGGCTTGAATTTCACTTGCAGTCCCTATGAACTACATTAGATCTACAACGGAATATTTCAGCAGCCAACAATATATATATATTTTTTTTTAAAATATTGGAATACACTCGTGCGGAAGACTGTATGGTTGTCTTGTGCATATAAAAATAAATCAAACTCCGCTTAAAAAGAACAAATTACCGCACAGACCATCATTTGCAGCAACAATATGCGCGCCTAGGCGTGTCAAATGGTGACGGTAGGCTGCAGGCTGCCGTAAGAAGTTACGGTGCGCAGAGCAGCAAAAATCAGGGGTGGCGGTACTGCGTACCGGTGAGAAGCGGCCCATTTCAAGCACTGATCTGTTTCTGACTAGTTAGATCACTTATTTAACCAACATTACATTTGGAATTCAGTCAGGCGAAATATTAGCAGCATGACTTCCCAGATCGCAAGCTCCTCCGCTCCGGATCTGCCCTGGATCAGCTGGAGCCGGGGCAGATCCGGAGCGGAGGAGCTTGCTATCTGGGTTAACATGGAGTGACTTTTGTTTTCCTCACGCTCTCAGACAATGAAACTTCCACAAATGTGATAACGTACTTAAGGTAATATCAATGCATGTCATGTGTTGAGCCATGGGAAAAGTGCTGTAGTTATGCAATGAAGAAAAATCTGGAACAAATGCCAAATTACGGTTCTCTTCTACGGGTCAGCCATTCCAAACACATGATCAAAGCTGGCGAACCAGTTCCGCGTCTCAAAACCCGCTTTGGACAAAAATGAATATTCATGACCTGAAGAGCGTGGTCAATTAACTTTTCACTTTTAGCCTTCAGATAGCCCCGCCCTTTCAACCAATGAAATGCAAAATACATAAATAGGTTGACTTGGAGACGTAGCCTCCATAGTTGGGTCTGATATGGCATGTCTGGAAAGACGATAAGAACGAGTTTGCTGAAATATTGGTAGGGACAATCTGGCTTCCCAAAATATAGGTAGGAACATGTCCCGACCTTCCATGTACAAACCTACGCCCCTGCTTTCAAATCACACCAGCCAGTATATAATTCGCACTAGAACAGAGATAACATAGCAGAAACTGAGAAATTTTACAGTTTTATCCACAAAATAAGCTCAATTCAAATTTGATGGCGACTGCAGGTCACAAAAAAGTTGGGACAGAGGGCTGTTTACCATGGTGTAGCATCCCCTCTTCTTTTTAACACAGAGTGGAGGTGTCTGGGCATTGAGGAGACAAGTTTCTTGAGTTGAGCCATTGGAGTATTGGGTCTCCTTTGACGCAGTGGCGTAGCCAGCGGGTGTGCTAAAACACGTCCCTTAATTACAGCGATTAGTCCTGGCTAATTCTCAATCAATTTCCTTTATTGACATGTTTTCCAATTATCGTAACTGGCAACTGAAGACACGGTTTCTCTCCATACTCGATCTAACAGCGATGAAATCATGGGGTAAATTCCGTACAGTTACGGTACAAGATCCGAGTTGCACAAAACTTCCGTTTAAAACCATTATTAGTCCTGACCTGTTGTCAGTCATTTTCATAATTAACAGAACGTTCACTCTGAGAGCGCTCCACACTTAACAGGTGCTGCTTGTTCTCCCCGATTAAGTAAGCCGGATGAATGATTGTCGGGGAGAACAAGCAGCACCTGTTAAGAGTGGAGCGCTCTCAGAGTGAACGTTCTGTTAATTATGAAAATGACTGACAACAGGTCAGGACTAATAATTGTTTTAAACGGAAGTTTTGTGCAACCCAATTCTCTGTTCTTGTTCCACAACTGTACTGAATTTAGCCCATGATTTCGTTGCTGTTAGATCACACATGGAGAGAAACCTTGTCTTCAGTTGCCAATTACGATAATTGAAAAACGCGTCAATCATGGAAAATGATTGAGAACTAGCCAGGACTTACTGCTGTTATAAAGGGACATGTTTTGGAACACACCCGCTGGCTACGCCACTGCTATGACGTACTTTTCATTTAATTATGTGCCAAATGTTCTCAATCGGTGAAAGATCAGGACTGCAGGCAGGCCAGTTCAGCACAAGGACTCTTCTACTACAAAGCCAAGCTGTTGTAATAGCTGCAGTATGTGGTTTTGCATTGTCCTGCTGAAATACACAAGGCCTTCCCTGGAATAGATGTCATCTGGAGGGGAGCACATGTTGCTCTAAAACCTTTTTTACATACCTTTCAGCATTCATGGTGCTTTTTAAAACAAGCAAGTGTCCCACACCATATGCACTAATGCATCCCCATACCATCAGAGATGCGGGCTTTTGAACTGAACGCTGATAACAGGAGGGGTGGTCTTTCTCCTCTTTAGCCCAGAGGACAGGACGCCCATGATTTCCAACAAGAATGTTAAATTTGGACTCATCTGACCACAGGACACTTTGCCACTTTGCATGGTGGAGGAACGGGAGTTGCGGGAAGGGATTGGGAAGATTTCTCTGGAGCATCGGTGTCTTGGAATTATTCTGCGTCCGAGGGCCTCAGTAGGATTTTGGATTTCGTGCTTTGGGTGGCAAACTTTTTCTATGCGCTGGGCTGCTTTGCGAGTAAACGATGTAGAAATGAGATGAGCGGGGATTGTGGGAATGTAGGAGGTATATATAGACGCAAAGATGAATAGGAAGGCGCATTGGGAATGGCCCGGTTCATTAACCTATGTTATCAGGACATCCCTTAAAACTAGAGACTGTTTTCAAGGCAAAAAAACAAATGTCTCCCCCACCCCCCATTGATGTTCATAGATAGTAAATGGCAGATCTACATAATGTTGAAAGTCTGAAAGTCTCTGCAAGGTTTGATGTAAATATCTTAAACAGTTTCCGAGTTGCAGCACGGAAAGTGCGGGAACGCAGAGGCGGACGAGAAACCATATAAAAACAACATGTCTCCCCTGCCTCCTGGTGTGAAACATAATGATAACGCATTCTCAGAAATGCACACACATTATTTTATATTATAATGAAAAAGGAAATGTTATCCTCCACTTTATGTTTTCATTTTCAAGTCCATGTGCGCAATTTTTATCACAAATTAAAAATTTAATGCATTCCCCTTGTGCATTTTCAAAAATTGCCCCACAATAGCAATATCAACAAAATGAAAACAAAACGCTAATCTCATGATGCAAATACATTCTCAAAAATGTTTTTAGTTTTTCAAGAAGCAAGCGCATTATTTGTATCATTATGAAAATGATAATGCTAATTTCATCGTGCAAATACATTTTTGGAAATTCTTTTTCTCTTTCATGAAGCAAACGCAATATCTGTCTCATAATTTAAACGATAAACAATAATAAACAATTATACAGTTTGCCTCTTTATTTTCTGTCTTCAGGTGAAAATGCCGTGCCTCGCTTTGCATTTTCGTTTATTTTGTCCCATGCGTTTTTCATTAACAAAATTCAAATGAAAATCCATTCCCTTGTTGGCTGTGACCTGTCAGTCATTCTGTGAGAAGGCGGGACCGCCTCCCTCAATTTGGTACTGATTGGATATTTACAATTTAAAGCGATCTCATTGGTTATCGATCAAAGGGAAATTCCAGCTGTACTTAGCACAAACTGGCTAATACGGAGTTGCACTGAAGGTATTCTTATACAAGTTTTCCCCAAATATTCGGCTCTCGCACTCAGTTAGCCTCTGCATGTGCTTAGATTTGCGCTGCTTATACTCAACCTGTGTGTTACCCTCAGTTCTGTTTGGACAGATTATCTGAGCGCCATCTATTTTACAGTTTACTTGGTCAAAAAGCAGATTCATACACTCCTGCTCTCCTGGGCTACATACAACAAAACACGTCAACATTTTCTCAGTAAATATATTTCTTATGGGGCTACAGACATGAAATTTTCATCAGGTATTGGTAACAACCCAAGAAATCCGCACATACAAACAAATCAAAGCAAATAAGTCCATAAATTAAGTTATGTGCAAGAAAGTGGAATGACACAGGGAATGAGTATTGAACGCGAAGAAAAGTGGTACAAAAAGGCCTGGGAACCCAAGACACCAGCTGAAATCTGTCAGTATTTAGAAAGCAATCCTGCCCCCAATCAGTGCAAATTAATATTAGCTGGTTTAATCCAAATTGATGGCATTTAAAAAGGTTTCTCATTACCAAGGTGTCACACAAGAAGCATCTCATGAGGGGTAAAAGCAAAGAGGTCTCTTAAGACCTTTGCAACCTGATCACTGCAAAACATACTGCTGGCACTAGTTACAGAGGTATTTCTATACTTCTGAATGTTCCAGTGAGCACGGTGTGGGTCATAATCTGGAAGTGTAGAGAACATCATTTCACCATAAAGAGGCCACGACCAGGTGCTCCTAACAAGATTCCTGACACAGGAGTCAAAAGAATAATCAGAGGAGTTGTCCAACACCCAAGGACCACTCGCGGACAGCTTCAAAAATACCTGGAATTAGCAGGTACAGTTGTTTCAACGGAAATCAGTAAGTAATGCACTCAATCACCATGGCCGCGATGCACGCTCACCATGCAAGACTCCATTGCTGAAGAAAAAGCAATGTTTAAGCTCGTTTAAAGTTTGCCGTTCAACATTTGGACGAGCCTATGAAATAATTGGAGAATATGGTCTGATCAGATGAGACCAAAATTAAACACTTAGGATCTCATAGCTCGCACTGTGTTTGGAGGACAGACGGCACTGCACATCATTAATCAGAATATTCATTTTTATGACCCACCCAGCGAATCTGCGGATTGACTGTGGTTCCAGCAGACACAACCATAATCCACATATCTCCAGTGCATATACACACCTACTTGCTTTACAGGTAATACTTACTCACTATGGTGAGACTTCCAAGGTCAATACAAAGGTCTTTTTGGCTTCCACTGTTCTTCGGGGATCTCAGCAGGACCTACTGAAGAAGCCCAGGAACAGTTTAGCATCAAAGTTTTCCTACAGACACTCACACAGACCATGATATTCATGAGTTTTTGCATCGTGGCACAATTATGAATTTCTGTAATGCAAACTTTGCACAGTCCATGTAATAAAAATACCATCAAAAAATTGCTGCCTGAATTGAACTAGAAGTCTGTTACTCCTAGAACAGAACAAAGGTACTTTAGATTGGGAAGCCGGCAATGGCGACCCGCAGCCAAGCATAACACATGATGTGATGTCTGATCACATGATCTGCATGGTAAATTCACAAACCCCGACATTTTGTGCAGAGAAGCCCGCCGTTGGAGAAATTTGTCAATTGTCAGTAATTCCCAACGCCTTCATTAAAATAAAACATCTTGAATTTTGGGAGATAAATTTATGCTGGGTTGCTTTTGGAAAAAATCCCATGACAACATGTGCCTTATAGCTGGACTGCTTTGTGGACAGCCTGCACTGCATTCGCGGAGAGCAGTGGCGATTTGGTTCAAACATGATCGCCTCCCCCGACAGTTTCTGGATTCACCGCTAAAGGCGCCCAAACTCACCTGATATAATATTAACGGACAAGTGCCATCTATGACACTCAGTGAGTCCTTGCACACTTCTAGGCATAATAAAATTGACTAAATCTGGGTATAAACATCAATATGTAGTGAAACTTTGAGAAATTACTGCCTTTTAAAATTGTAAAAGTTTAAATATTTCAAGACTTTGTACAGTCACAGGATGGCATATTTATTTTTGCTATCATTTACTACTAATATTATGCGCTTGGTTTAAAAGTCCTCAGCATATATAGAATACAGATGAGGTAACGGTTGTTGCTGCTCATTGGGCTGCACCAGTATTTGCCAGAGTGGTGCTCTTTCCCTCTTCCTCGTTATTCTTTTTTGGATGAGCTCAAGTCCAGAAAAGTTGGTGGTGCTTCTCGATGGTCTTACAACTTCCTCCTCTACTCTTAACTTGCATCTGATGATGCCACAATGAACTGTGTTCCCTGACACAAGTCTTCTGCAGTGTTTATGAATCTATGTTGTTATGTCCCCTGTACAGAAGCGTGTCAGTTAATGATGTGCTGTTTTAGGATTCAAAGGTCTTGCGCATCCTGGGGCATGGCTTGGCCATTTTTTAGAGAGCCTACACCCTCCTACACTGTTCTTTAGCCCCCCCAAATAATGCACAGTACCAGTCAAAGTTTTGACATGCCCACATTATTCTTATATTACATGTTAAATTAAGGAATGAAAACCTTTATTTTGCAAAAGAAGATGTAATTCTTCAATCAATCAAGTGAACCAGCATGTGTTATCATAATTGCTGAGAATATATATACAGTGCTGTGAAAAAGTATATGCCCCCTTCCTGATTTAGCCTTTTTATTTTTTGCATATTTGTCACACTTAAATGTTTCAGATCACCCCCCCAAGTGAAGGCCAAAGGAAGCGGCTGTTTGCCCCACAGCGCTTCGTTCATGGTTCAAAGAGTGGGGCGGATTATAAAATTAGTGGATAACGAAAAATGCACTCACAAGATAATCATTTTCTGTGGTTTATTTGAAGCAGTCAAGATATACGTGTTCCGACAATTATTCATCTGGACGCGTATTTGCTGAATTAAAACAACATTATTCAAAACTGTATACCTGCGCAAATACCTTGAACCGCATGCATTTTATAGCCTATTTCACTGCCGAGTGCCACTTTTTTTTCCACTCAATACCGAGGGTAATTTTGATTAACGTGGAGTTAAATTAAGCAAATACGCGTCCAGATGAATGATGGTCGTCTTACCTAATCGGGGAGAACAAGCAGCACCTGTTAAGGGCGGAGCGCTCTCGGAGTGAACATTTTGTTTATCATGAAAATGACTGAGAACAGGTCAGGACTAATAATTGTTTAAAACGGATGTTTTGTCCACTTCAATTCTCAGTAATACTGAATTTACCCCATGATTTCATTGCTGTAAGATCGCATATGGAGAGAAACCGTGTCTTCAGTTGCCAAATACGATTATTGGAAAACGCGTCAGTAAAGGAAAATGACGGAGAACTAGCCAGGACTATCCTAATTGTCATAAAGGGACGTGTCTTTGCCCCCCCAATTCCCGGTTCTAGAACCGCCACTGTATGGCAGGCGACGCAGAGGCTCCGCGGTGGGGGTTAATAAATCCAGCTTACGAAACGCGCATGTCTGCTTCCAATAAACCACAGAAGACGATTATCTTGTGAGTGCGTTTTTCATAATCCAGTCAGTTTTTCCTTTTAACGCACCAGAAACGTGTCACTTCTATTCTTTGAGTTGATCGCAACCTTTTTTTTTTTTTTTTTCGCTCGCAGGTTATAAAATAAAATCTCTTACTGGCCCAGCTGCGAGGCAAATGGCAAAAGTGCTTCTCATACCCACCCCGCTCCGGTGCAAATAGCAGAATTTCCTCTCTTGTCCGCTTCGCCGCGGGACAGATAGCCGATTCCTTTCCCCCAATTCACCCTGCTGCGGGGCGAATACCCCCTTCTTTGACAAAATGGCAAATTCAGAACTATAGGCCTGGTAAACATAGGGGCCTTTTGAGACAGCTCAGTTTACACCCGATCATAACGGAGTAACCTGCTACCCTGGGCAATGTCGACACCGGTGTTTTCCCGAAGATTCGACGTCATTTTCAGTCTTTCAATTCGCCTGTCTTCGTGCACAAAATGTGGTGGCGCGGCCATCACATCAGAAATGTCTAACCTTTTACAAGTATCGATACAATCGTTGAGGAGAAACTTCAAAAAAGTTTTTTTTCTGTTTTTCTCGACTTAATTCCGGAAGAAGAGAATGGACAGATCAATTTTGTTCTTATTTTCTTTTTCGATACTGTTCCAGCTCCTGTGATCGGCTATGGATTGAACAACAAATTAAAAAACAAGTTCATTCATTGAAACCACATTGATATCGCATAACCTGCTGGCCACAGCGCGTGAGATTCCGACACATCAAATTCCGCCTAAAATAATGTGTTTCATTGGGTAAACTTCATCATCGCTTTAACTATGAACGAACGAAAGGCATCTGTAGTTTGACGATTTAATCACCTGTTCTCTCGGATCCGCCGTGGTTCTCCCTAAAGGACCCTCCGTTCGGTAGGTGACAGCACACAGCCTTCAGTCGGTCTCCTGCACCTCACTGCCGGTCTGATGACATGCGTGTGGAGTAAAGAGACGCTGAGGGACGAGTGTATGCGGCGCTGCTGTCTGGAAAAAAAGAGTGTGGGACAGAGACTCGGAAAGGCTGGCTAAGAGAAGGGGTAGAAAAGCCGGATGGGCACTGCAGTCAAGCTATCCGCGCTTCGGCAATTCTCGGTCAAGCCATCAGCGGCAAAAAATTTACGTGCGCGTATATACGTAAAATTGCGGTAGCAAAGGAAACTGGGACTTCACGACTCCAACGAATTTAAAGAATGAGCGCACTTAGCAGATGTCCTGTGAATTAAACTGTCTTATCAAAGGTCTGTGTAAACGGACAGCATATCATTATAGAACATGTTATTATCTACAAAAAGAGAAAGTCCCTGCACAGTGATCACCATAGTAGAGCTTTTTTAGGAGCGAACAACGCGTTTCACACTAGCTTCGTCGGGTTTGCTTTCTAGTGCGAAACGCGTTGTTCGCTCCTAATAAAGCTCGACTATGGTGATCAGTGTGCGAGGTCTTTCTCTTTTTGTAAATAACTTTTGTATTGTCAGCCATCGCCAGCACCTGATCGACTTGGACAGACTTGAGCACGGGGACTTTGTGGACTTATGTTATTATCTACATTATGTGTATGTCTGGAGTGACTTAACTGCAGTTTTTGAGTTCACCATTTCTGAGTGTTTAATGCATGTACATGGTCATTTTAGGGATGTCAAATTTGATTGACAGTGTTTAAAAATACGAGAGGTAAGTAAGTAATTTATTTATATTGCACTTTTCACATATAAAATCACAAAGTGCTTTACAGTGCATACCAGGAATAAAAGCAAAAGCAGATCAACAGACACACACACAAAAAAGGTCTGTCCAAACTGATAAAATAGATCATAATTTGGTCTGTGATAATATCTCAGGGCTGAGTCTGGTGACATTTTACTGCACAGTTTTTAAATTAACCCCTTGTGAATATGTAATGCATGTAAATAGGCATTTTGGTTCTGTCAAATTTGATTGACAATTTATGAAAAATTAACAAAGGTCTGTAGAAACTGACACCATATTATTATAGAACAAGTTGTGCCCTACCAAACTGGTAAGTCTGGGGACATTTTACTGCGTAATCTTTGAATTAACCCCTTGTGAATAATTAAGGCATGTAAATGCTATTTCAGTTCTGTCAACTTTGATTGAATTTTTATGAAAAATTAGCAAAGGTCTGTCAACACTGACACCATATTATCATAGAACAAGGTGTGCTCTACCAAATTGAGAAGTCTGGGGACATTTTACTGCGTAATTTTTGAATTAACCCCTTGTGGATATGTAAGGCACGTAAATAGGCATTTTGGTTCTGTCAACTTTGATTGACAATTTATGAAAAATTAACAAAGGTCTGTAATAGGTGACACCATATTATCATAGAACAAGTTGTGCTCTACCAAATTGGGAAGCCTGGGGACATTTAACTGCGTAATTTTTGAATTAACCCCTTGTGAATAATTACGGCAGGTAAATGGCTATTTCAGTTCTGTCAACTTTGCTTGAATTTTTATGAAAAATTAGCAAAGGTCTGTCAACACTGACACCATACTATAATAGAACAAGGTGTGCTCTACCAAATTGGGAAGTCTGGGGACATTTTACTGTGTAATTTTTGAATTAACCCCTTGTGAATAATTAAGGCATGTAAATGGCTATTTTAGTTCTTTCAACTTTGCTTGAATTTTTATGAAAAATTAGCAAAGGTCTGTCAACACTGACACCATACTATAATAGAACAAGGTGTGCTCTACCAAATTGAGAAGTCTGGGGACATTTTACTGCGTAATTTTTGAATTAACCCCTTGTGAATAATTAAGGCATGTAAATGGCTATTTCAGTTCTTTCAACTTTGCTTGAATTTTTATGAAAAATTAGCAAAGGTCTGTCAAAACTGACACCATATTATCATAGAGCAAGGTGTGCTCAACCAGATTGGGAAGTCTGGAGACATTTTACTGCGTAATTTTTGAATTAACCCCTTGTGGATATGTAAGGCACGTAAATAGGCATTTTGGTTCTGTCAACTTTGATTGAATTTTTATGAAAAATTAGCAAAGGTCTGTAAGAACTGACACCATATTATCATAGAACAAGGTGTGCTCTACCAAATTGGGAAGTCTGGAGACATTTTACTGCGTAATTTTTGAATTAACCCCTTGTGGATATGTAAGGCACGTAAATAGGCATTTTGGTTCTGTCAACTTTGATTGACAATTTATGAAAAATTAACAAAGGTCTGTAATAGGTGACACCATAGTTTCATAGAACAAGTTGTGCTCTACCAAATTGGGAAGTCTGGGGACATTTAACTGCGTAATTTTTGAATTAACCCCTTGTGAATAATTACGGCAGGTAAATGGCTATTTCAGTTCTGTCGACTTTGCTTGAATTTTTATGAAAAATTAGCAAAGGTCTGTCAACACTGACACCATACTATAATAGAACAAGGTGTGCTCTACCAAATTGGGAAGTCTGGGGACATTTTACTGCGTAATTTTTGAATTAACCCCATGTGAATAATTAAGGCATGTAAATGGCTATTTTAGTTTTTTCAACTTTGCTTGAATTTTTATGAAAAATTAGCAAAGGTCTGTAAAAACTGACACCATATTATCATAGAGCAAGGTGTGCTCTACCAAATTGGGAAGTCTGGGGACATTTTACTGCGTAATTTTTGAATTAACCCCTTGTGAATAATTAAGGCATGTAAATGGCTATTTCAGTTCTTTCAACTTTGCTTGAATTTTTATGAAAAATTAGCAAAGGTCTGTCAAAACTGACACCATATTATCATAGAGCAAGGCGTGCTCAACCAGATTGGGAAGTCTGGAGACATTTTACTGCGTAATTTTTGAATTAACCCCTTGTGGATATGTAAGGCACGTAAATAGGCATTTTGGTTCTGTCAACTTTGATTGAATTTTTATGAAAAATTAGCAAAGGTCTGTCAACACTGACACCATACTATAATAGAACAAGGTGTGCTCTACCAAATTGGGAAGTCTGGGGACGTTTTACTGCGTAATTTTTGAATTAACCCCTTGTGGATATGTAAGGCACGTAAATAGGCATTTTGGTTCTGTCAACTTTGATTGAATTTTTATGAAAAATTAGCAAAGGTCTGTAAAAACTGACACCATATTATCATAGAACAAGGTGTGCTCTACCAAATTGGGAAGTCTGGGGACATTTTACTGCGTAATTTTTGAATTAACCCCTTGTGGATATGTAAGGCACGTAAATAGGCATTTTGGTTCTGTCAACTTTGATTGAATTTTTATGAAAAATTAGCAAAGGTCTGTCAACACTGACACCATACTATAATAGAACAAGGTGTGCTCTACCAAATTGAGAAGTCTGGGGACATTTTACTGCGTAATTTTTGAATTAACCCCTTGTGAATAATTAAGGCATGTAAATGGCTATTTCAGTTCTTTCAACTTTGCTTGAATTTTTATGAAAAATTAGCAAAGGTCTGTAAAAACTGACACCATATTATCATAGAACAAATTGTACTCTACCAAATTGGGAAGTCTGGGGACATTTTACTGCGTAATTTTGGAATTAAACTCTTGTGAATAATTAAGGGACGTCAATGGCTATTTCAGTTCTGTTAACTTTGCTTAAATTTTCATGAAAAATTAGCAAAGGTCTGTCAACACTGACACCATACTATGATAGAACAAGGTGTGCTCTACCAAATTGGGAAGTCTGGGGACATTTTACTGCGTAATTTTTGAATTAACCCCTTGTTAATAATTAAGGCATGTAAATGGCTATTTCAGTTCTTTCAACTTTGCTTGAATTTTTATGAAAAATTAGCAAAGGTCTGTCAAAACTGACACCATATTATCATAGAGCAAGGCGTGCTCAACCAGATTGGGAAGTCTGGAGACATTTTACTGCGTAATTTTTGAATTAACCCCTTGTGGATATGTAAGGCACGTAAATAGGCATTTTGGTTCTGTCAACTTTGATTGAATTTTTATGAAAAATTAGCAAAGGTCTGTCAACACTGACACCATACTATAATAGAACAAGGTGTGCTCTACCAAATTGGGAAGTCTGGGGACGTTTTACTGCGTAATTTTTGAATTAACCCCTTGTGGATATGTAAGGCACGTAAATAGGCATTTTGGTTCTGTCAACTTTGATTGACAATTTATGAAAAATTAACAAAGGTCTGTAATAGGTGACACCATAGTTTCATAGAACAAGTTGTGCTCTACCAAATTGGGAAGTCTGGGGACATTTAACTGCGTAATTTTTGAATTAACCCCTTGTGAATAATTAAGGCAGGTAAATGGCTATTTCAGTTCTGTCAAATTTGCTTGAATTTTTATGAAAAATTAGCAAAGGTCTGTCAACACTGACACCATACTACAATAGAACAAGGTATGCTCTACCAAACAGGTAAACTTTAGAGACATTTTACTGCATCATTTTTGAATTAACCCCTTGTGAATATGTAAGACATGAAAATAGCTATTTTGGTTCTGTCAACTTTGATTGAATTTTTACGAAAAATTAGCAAAGGTCTGTCTAAAATGACATTATTACATTATAGGTCGAAGTATGATCCATCTCAGGGCTGAGTCTGGTGACATTTTACTGCATAGTTTTTGAAAAAACGCCTTGTGAATATGTAAGGCATGTAAATACGCATTTTGATTCTGTCAACTTTGAATATTTATGTCAATTAACAAATGTCTGTTCAGCCTGACACCATATGATCATCGAACAAATTCCAGGTGGATGACTATCAAAACTCAGGTAAGATTATCAGACTCTTTTTTTTTACTGTTATTACTGTAGTAATCTACTCTTATGCCTTAGCTCACTATCATTTCACAAAAATTTTCCAGTGATGATATCATGGTTACCAGGCTTTCATTTAAATTTCACAAAAATGTATTTGGCCGCACATTTACACTACTTGCAGCAATCTATCAGGGGATGACAGATAGCCATATTGTCGATAATTACTTTGAGGTCAATGAAGATATCAGCCGGTCATCTTATTCTGTCTAAAGAATAGCCCCTCCCTTACCTCCACAGATTAATGTTCTGAGGGTTGCTCCAACAGGTCAGTTAATCAACCAGATTTTCTATTATTATTAATTAATTACATTTTTAAGATTAATCAGCTAAAAAAGGTCCCTTGTCCTGGAGTTACCTCAGTAGAACAACACTAGGTTGGAAGTTTCATTTCTGCAGTTGGTAGCTCAATAAGAAATGAAAATATGGGCATAAAATGCATTCAATATTTTCCTTTATTTGTATAAATATAAGATATAATTCAGAAATATAATGCATTCATCTGTTTTGCATATAATCATGTTATACATGAAATATGAAATATTAGGCTTAAGATTTAATTTTTCCATAATGTGCAGCCTTCATATGTCCTGAATAATCATAGTACTTCATGGTATATCAACTATAAATAAGGAGACAGGAGATCAGTGATTTGCTTAGGTGGATCTATATTAGACCTCACCTCTCAGACAGACAGTTGAAGTGATGTCAGCTTAAACGGTGGCTTCCGAAGTAATGTGAAATGCTAACCAAGGCAGTCAATTCAACAAAAAGGAAATTTGAGAATAATAAAAACGACAGGGATATTTTTATGTTTCTGTATTTCCAATGATAATGTTGTGAATGTTGTAACAATTTTATTTGATTTTTTTATATTTAATAAATATAAAAATAATTTTATACTGTGTGGTGCCAAATGCATTTTATTTATTTATTTTATTTTGTCACAAAATCTTAAATATAAGGAGGCTTAAAAATAACGGGAAGTGTTTTAAATTTTTTTAACTTTGCGAATATTGTCACGACCGAAAAACAAAGCTTTATCTAGCAAGTCTGAGAATACTAAACGTATAAAGCACGACAAAGTGCGAGTATTGAATTTGATAGATTTACAGTTGGCTATCCACAAAGTTTAGTGTTGCTTTGCTTCATCTCAAACAAGTGAAAACCCTGTCAGTTATTGTTACATATTCTGCGATATTTCAATGACATGCATTATGGTTCCTTAATTAAGTACAATTTTCTGCTAGTTCTCAATAGCCTATTAGCCATCGGTACTACTTTAGAATTACTTTGCCAAACGTTGTGAAAACGTGACCTCATGGAAAAATAAAAGAATAAATTTAGAATGATTAGATATAATTGAGATACTAAGTTATTACAACAGAAAATTATTATTCAACATTCATTGCCGCACAAACGATAGTCTGTAATCATTTTACCCTTCTCTTCGCCCTGCCATCCCGTTTCTGAACTGCTGATGGATTATTTTACTTGATGACATATTCGCCGTTGTATCGTAACTGATATCATTGCGCCATATAAATACATAAACTTGAGTAATTTCAAAAGAGAATAAAATGCATTTGGCACCACACAGTATAAAATTATTTTTATATTTATTAAATATAAAAAAATCAAATAAAATTGTTACAACATTCACAACATTATCATTGGAAATACAGAAACATAAAAATATCCCTGTCGTTTTTATTATTCTCAAATTTCCTTTTTGTTGAATTGACTGCCTTGGTTAGCATTTCACATTACTTCGGAAGCCACCGTTTAAGCTGACATCACTTCAACTGTCTGTCTGAGAGGTGAAGTCTAATATAGAGCCACCTAAGCAAATCACTGATCTCCTGTCTCCTTATTTATAGTTGATATACCATGAAGTACTATGATTATTCAGGACATATGAAGGCTGCACATTATGGAAAAATTAAATCTTAAGCCTAATATTTCATATTTCATGTATAACATGATTATATGCAAAACAGATGAATGCATTATATTTCTGAATTATATCTTATATTTATACAAATAAAGGAAAATATTGAATGCATTTTATGCCCATATTTTCATTTCTTATTGAGCTACCAACTGCAGAAATGAAACTTCCAACCTAGTGTTGTTCTACTGAGGTAACTCCAGGACAAGGGACCTTTTTTAGCTGATTAATCTTAAAAATGTAATTAATTAATAATAATAGAAAATCTGGTTGATTAACTGACCTGTTGGAGCAACCCTCAGAACATTAATCTGTGGAGGTAAGGGAGGGGCTATTCTTCAGACAGAATAAGATGACCGGCTGATATCTTCATTGACCTCAAAGTAATTATCGACAATATGGCTATCTGTCATCCCCTGATAGATTGCTGCAAGTAGTGTAAATGTGCGGCCAAATACATTTTTGTGAAATTTAAATGAAAGCCTGGTAACCATGATATCATCACTGGAAAATTTTTGTGAAATGATAGTGAGCTAAGGCATAAGAGTAGATTACTACAGTAATAACAGTAAAAAAAAAGAGTCTGATAATCTTACCTGAGTTTTGATAGTCATCCACCTGGAATTTGTTCGATGATCATATGGTGTCAGGCTGAACAGACATTTGTTAATTGACATAAATATTCAAAGTTGACAGAATCAAAATGCGTATTTACATGCCTTACATATTCACAAGGCGTTTTTTCAAAAACTATGCAGTAAAATGTCACCAGACTCAGCCCTGAGATGGATCATACTTCGGCCTATAATGTAATAATGTCATTTTAGACAGACCTTTGCTAATTTTTCGTAAAAATTCAATCAAAGTTGACAGAACCAAAATAGCTATTTTCATGTCTTACATATTCACAAGGGGTTAATTCAAAAATGATGCAGTAAAATGTCTCTAAAGTTTACCTGTTTGGTAGAGCATACCTTGTTCTATTGTAGTATGGTGTCAGTGTTGACAGACCTTTGCTAATTTTTCATAAAAATTCAAGCAAATTTGACAGAACTGAAATAGCCATTTACCTGCCTTAATTATTCACAAGGGGTTAATTCAAAAATTACGCAGTTAAATGTCCCCAGACTTCCCAATTTGGTAGAGCACAACTTGTTCTATGAAACTATGGTGTCACCTATTACAGACCTTTGTTAATTTTTCATAAATTGTCAATCAAAGTTGACAGAACCAAAATGCCTATTTACGTGCCTTACATATCCACAAGGGGTTAATTCAAAAATTACGCAGTAAAACGTCCCCAGACTTCCCAATTTGGTAGAGCACACCTTGTTCTATTATAGTATGGTGTCAGTGTTGACAGACCTTTGCTAATTTTTCATAAAAATTCAATCAAAGTTGACAGAACCAAAATGCCTATTTACGTGCCTTACATATCCACAAGGGGTTAATTCAAAAATTACGCAGTAAAATGTCTCCAGACTTCCCAATCTGGTTGAGCACGCCTTGCTCTATGATAATATGGTGTCAGTTTTGACAGACCTTTGCTAATTTTTCATAAAAATTCAAGCAAAGTTGAAAGAACTGAAATAGCCATTTACATGCCTTAATTATTAACAAGGGGTTAATTCAAAAATTACGCAGTAAAATGTCCCCAGACTTCCCAATTTGGTAGAGCACACCTTGTTCTATCATAGTATGGTGTCAGTGTTGACAGACCTTTGCTAATTTTTCATGAAAATTTAAGCAAAGTTAACAGAACTGAAATATCCATTGACGTCCCTTAATTATTCACAAGAGTTTAATTCCAAAATTACGCAGTAAAATGTCCCCAGACTTCCCAATTTGGTAGAGTACAATTTGTTCTATGATAATATGGTGTCAGTTTTTACAGACCTTTGCTAATTTTTCATAAAAATTCAAGCAAAGTTGAAAGAACTGAAATAGCCATTTACATGCCTTAATTATTCACAAGGGGTTAATTCAAAAATTACGCAGTAAAATGTCCCCAGACTTCCCAATTTGGTAGAGCACACCTTGTTCTATTATAGTATGGTGTCAGTGTTGACAGACCTTTGCTAATTTTTCATAAAAATTCAAGCAAAGTCGACAGAACTGAAATAGCCATTTACCTGCCGTAATTATTCACAAGGGGTTAATTCAAAAATTACGCAGTTAAATGTCCCCAGACTTCCCAATTTGGTAGAGCACAACTTGTTCTATGAAACTATGGTGTCACCTATTACAGACCTTTGTTAATTTTTCATAAATTGTCAATCAAAGTTGACAGAACCAAAATGCCTATTTACGTGCCTTACATATCCACAAGGGGTTAATTCAAAAATTACGCAGTAAAATGTCCCCAGACTTCCCAATTTGGTAGAGCACACCTTGCTCTATGATAATATGGTGTCAGTTTTTACAGACCTTTGCTAATTTTTCATAAAAATTCAAGCAAAGTTGAAAGAACTGAAATAGCCATTTACATGCCTTAATTATTCACAAGGGGTTAATTCAAAAATTACGCAGTAAAATGTCCCCAGACTTCCCAATTTGGTAGAGCACAACTTGTTCTATTATAGTATGGTGTCAGTGTTGACAGACCTTTGCTAATTTTTCATAAAAATTCAATCAAAGTTGACAGAACCAAAATGCCTATTTACGTGCCTTACATATCCACAAGGGGTTAATTCAAAAATTACGCAGTAAAATGTCTCCAGACTTCCCAATTTGGTAGAGCACACCTTGCTCTATGATAATATGGTGTCAGTTTTTACAGACCTTTGCTAATTTTTCATAAAAATTCAAGCAAAGTTGAAAGAACTGAAATAGCCATTTACATGCCTTAATTATTCACAAGGGGTTAATTCAAAAATTACGCAGTAAAATGTCCCCAGACTTCCCAATTTGGTAGAGCACACCTTGTTCTATTATAGTATGGTGTCAGTGTTGACAGACCTTTGCTAATTTTTCATAAAAATTCAAGCAAAGTCGACAGAACTGAAATAGCCATTTACCTGCCGTAATTATTCACAAGGGGTTAATTCAAAAATTACGCAGTTAAATGTCCCCAGACTTCCCAATTTGGTAGAGCACAACTTGTTCTATGAAACTATGGTGTCACCTATTACAGACCTTTGTTAATTTTTCATAAATTGTCAATCAAAGTTGACAGAACCAAAATGCCTATTTACGTGCCTTACATATCCACAAGGGGTTAATTCAAAAATTACGCAGTAAAATGTCTCCAGACTTCCCAATTTGGTAGAGCACACCTTGTTCTATGATAATATGGTGTCAGTTCTTACAGACCTTTGCTAATTTTTCATAAAAATTCAATCAAAGTTGACAGAACCAAAATGCCTATTTACGTGCCTTACATATCCACAAGGGGTTAATTCAAAAATTACGCAGTAAAATGTCTCCAGACTTCCCAATCTGGTTGAGCACACCTTGCTCTATGATAATATGGTGTCAGTTTTGACAGACCTTTGCTAATTTTTCATAAAAATTCAAGCAAAGTTGAAAGAACTGAAATAGCCATTTACATGCCTTAATTATTCACAAGGGGTTAATTCAAAAATTACGCAGTAAAATGTCCCCAGACTTCTCAATTTGGTAGAGCACACCTTGTTCTATTATAGTATGGTGTCAGTGTTGACAGACCTTTGCTAATTTTTCATAAAAATTCAATCAAAGTTGACAGAACCAAAATGCCTATTTACGTGCCTTACATATCCACAAGGGGTTAATTCAAAAATTACGCAGTAAAATGTCTCCAGACTTCCCAATTTGGTAGAGCACACCTTGCTCTATGATAATATGGTGTCAGTTTTTACAGACCTTTGCTAATTTTTCATAAAAATTCAAGCAAAGTTGAAAGAACTAAAATAGCCATTTACATGCCTTAATTATTCACAAGGGGTTAATTCAAAAATTACGCAGTAAAATGTCCCCAGACTTCCCAATTTGGTAGAGCACACCTTGTTCTATTATAGTATGGTGTCAGTGTTGACAGACCTTTGCTAATTTTTCATAAAAATTCAAGCAAAGTTGACAGAACTGAAATAGCCATTTACATGCCGTAATTATTCACAAGGGGTTGATTCAAAAATTACGCAGTTAAATGTCCCCAGGCTTCCCAATTTGGTAGAGCACAACTTGTTCTATGATAATATGGTGTCACCTATTACAGACCTTTGTTAATTTTTCATAAATTGTCAATCAAAGTTGACAGAACAAAAATGCCTATTTACGTGCCTTACATATCCACAAGGGGTTAATTCAAAAATGACGCAGTAAAATGTCCCCAGACTTCTCAATTTGGTAGAGCACACCTTGTTCTATGATAATATGGTGTCAGTGTTGACAGACCTTTGCTAATTTTTCATAAAAATTCAATCAAAGTTGACAGAACTGAAATAGCATTTACATGCCTTAATTATTCACAAGGGGTTAATTCAAAGATTACGCAGTAAAATGTCCCCAGACTTACCAGTTTGGTAGGGCACAACTTGTTCTATAATAATATGGTGTCAGTTTCTACAGACCTTTGTTAATTTTTCATAAATTGTCAATCAAATTTGACAGAACCAAAATGCCTATTTACATGCATTACATATTCACAAGGGGTTAATTTAAAAACTGTGCAGTAAAATGTCACCAGACTCAGCCCTGAGATATTATCACAGACCAAATTATGATCTATTTTGTCAGTTTGGACAGACCTTTTTTGTGTGTGTGTCTGTTGATCTGCTTTTGCTTTTATTCCTGGTATGCACTGTAAAGCACTTTGTGATTTTATATGTGAAAAGTGCAATATAAATAAATTACTTACTTACCTCTCGTATTTTTAAACACTGTCAATCAAATTTGACATCCCTAAAATGACCAAGTACATGCATTAAACACTCAGAAATGGTGAACTCAAAAACTGCAGTTAAGTCACTCCAGACATACACATAATGTAGATAATAACATAAGTCCACAAAGTCCCCGTGCTCAAGTCTGTCCAAGTCGATCAGGTGCTGGCGATGGCTGACAAAACAAAAGTTATTTACAAAAAGAGAAAGACCCCGCACACTGATCACCATAGTCGAGCTTTATTAGGAGCGAACAACGCGTTTCGCACTAGAAAGCAAACCCGACGAAGCTAGTGTGAAACGCGTTGTTCGCTCCTAAAAAAGCTCTACTATGGTGATCACTGTGCAGGGACTTTCTCTTTTTGTAGATAATAACATGTTCTATAATGATATGCTGTCCGTTTACACAGACCTTTGATAAGACAGTTTAATTCACAGGACATCTGCAAAGTGCGCTCATTCTTTAAATTCGATGGAGTCGTGAAGTCCCAGTTTCCTTTGCTACCGCAATTTTACGTATATACGCGCACGTAAATTTTTTGCCGCTGATGGCTTGACCGAGAATTGCCGAAGCGCGGATAGCTTGACTGCAGTGGATGGGCAGTCCTTAACATCATGCTTGCATCAAAATCTTAAGCTCTGGAGGATTCTGGCAAAATAATTTCACCTCAAGAATTTTTTTTGCGTCAGGCGTGAATTATTCAGGAAAGCGTAGTGCATCAGCGCAATCACTGGATGCAATTTGGCTCATAAACAGCTCGATGTTGCACAGTGAACACAAGTTTAATGATAAATAACGGAAATTCAGGGGTGGCCTCAATTCTCCAAGACCTAAAACCATGAACTTTGCAATGTAAACAACAGTGCTCATACTGCTGTAAAATAAGTGAACTTTAAATCCGCCTATGGGATTAGAGTGAATCAGTGCTCTTCTCAGGTTGGACTTCACTGAAAATGTTGAGGCAGCTGAGCCATGATTTAGGTTGAATAGTTATTTTTACACTGGATCATGAGTCGACACTGTGTGATCAGACACAGGCTAATACCCTTCTTTGTCACTTCATGACCTTTGCTGTGCTTTAATTGACTTTCTTCGTTCATTATAATGAGGCATAACCCTTCCAAAAAAGAAGTATACTTCAAGTTCATTTTTTAAGTAAATTTAAGTAAACGTCAAGTATATTTTCCAAGTAAACCTTCGGTCCCATGATGGGCAAATTGACATCGTTGCAGCAGGAATGACCCGCAATATTGTTCCTTCACTCATCCTGGGTGAAGAAGCTGGTCACTAATGGAGCCCCCGTCCAGCCAGGATGTCCCTCATATAATGGGAGTAATTGTCATGTATGCTGATGTTAGGTAATGTCAGTATGGGAAAATATATATCCATGATGTAATCATGCAGGTCATATGGTGCTTAAAGTATGCCCACCTGCTGTATACATATACAGTAACCATAGTACTGCTTTACCGAGTCAACAAAATATGTTCTTTTGTGCATTTCTTAAAGGGCAACAAGAAGACGAGCCATGATTGTGGGGGCAGGCAAGATTTTTTTGGAGTGAGCGTTGGAGGTCAACAACTGTGTTTCCGCTGATTCGGCCTGAATTTTGTTTTGATTTGCCTTTTGTTGTGTGGCATAGGTTAAAAAAATGTAAATGTCTGGTTATTTCTTCTTCAGTAGGTTTCTTCATCTTAGACTCAGAGATGAGTCCCAACAAGACTGGACCACTGCAAGACACCATTCAACACAGTATCTGGAGGTACTAGAATAGCATGTGGCCACAAATTCAGACCACTTCTGGTTTATTCTATTTGTTCATATTTGACGTACAACTTTGACATGGTTTGGTTGTGACTCCTAAGTGCAGGCTGGACAAGATCATAGACAGTAAACCAGTTCTGGGTAAGTCTGAGAGTTGACTGTGGCTTCTGTTTGAGTGAGTTCTTATGTATTCAGTTCTTGGTTGATATGTAGCATTATGACTAGGCTGTGGGTCACATGTGAGAAACAAGAGTGGACCACTCAGGTGTCAGTATTCCATGTGGTAGGTGGGCCAGAATAAAAATGCACAGTGGCCCAAATTTGGGTGAGTGCTGGTTTATTTGGTCTGTTTTTGGTCGACCTCTGGCATTGTGATGGCTTAGTTGTGGCCCACTTATGGCAAACAGGAGCGGACCTCCCAAGTGCCATCATTTCATGCGGTATGTGGGCCGGATGAACATGTCAGGTCTGGGCCAGATACGGGCCAAAAGAATTTTGTTATCTGGGTCGGGACAATAAATTGCATCCCTGCGCCTACTTCCCCTGGTCGTTGTCTGTGGCTGAGCAGAATTACAGCATTGTTGACCGAGAGTTGTTGGCAGTTAAGTTTGCGTTGAAAGAGTGGCGCCACTGGTTGGAGGGGACTGAACACCCGTTTGTGGTCTTAACCGATCACAAAAACCTCCAGTATATCCAGCAGACTAAGCGGCGTAATTCCCGGCAGGCGCATCATTTTTCAATCACTTTAAGTTTACATTGACTTATCACCCCGCTTCTAAAAATATCAAGCCTGACGCTTTGTCATGAATTTAGGACCATTTGGGCCACGATCCTGCTCCTGAGCCTTCAGCTCAGATAGTGGCTCCCGTACTGTGGAATGTTGAGTCTGTGGTACGGGACGCCTTGCGGTCCGATCCTGGTCTGGGTGGGGTCCCACCTGGTGGTTTGTTTGTCCCTGTCGGGGCTCGTTCTCAAGTTCTCCAGAAGGGTCACTCTTTTCATTAGGCTGGCCATCAAGGGTTTCACCGGACTAAGCAGTTTTTGGCCCATTGCTTTTGGTGGCCCGGTATGGAAAAGGACATCCGGGAGTTTGTGGCGGCCTGTGGCGCGTGTGCATGGAACAAGGGTTCTCATCTCCCTCCCCTTGGTCTGTTGCGGCCGTTGCCAGTCCCTAAGCATCCTTGGAACCACATTGCGTTAGAATTTGTGTTAGGTCTGCTGGCTTCAGAAGGCAACATGGTTATTTTGGTTGTGGTCGATCGCTTTTCTAAGGCCGCCCACTTTATTGTCCTTACTACTCTGCCCTTGTCGTGGGAAACGGCCCTCCTTGTTATGGACCATGTGTTCCGGCGGCATGGTTTGCCTCAGGACATAGTCTCCGACCGTGGCCCGCAGTTTATGGCTACATTCTGGCATGCATTGTGCAACCAGCTAGGGGCCTCCGTGAGCCTTTTGTCTGGTTTTCACCCGGAAACCAATGGGCAGACAGAAAAAATTAACCAGTCACTGGAAAATACACTTCAGTACCTAGTGGCCAATAACCCTACATCGTGGAGTCGTTTTTTGGTGTGGGCTGAATACTCCCACAATTCTTTATGCAACTCCTCCACAGGTATTTCCCCGTTTGAGGCACAGCTGGGTTATTAGTCGCAGCTTTTTCCTCATGCTGAGAGGGATTCGGAGGTTCCCTTGGTTAATTGTTTCATTCGGCGTTGTCGGCCGGTCTGGGCCAGAATTCAATCGTCTCTGTTACGCTCAGTGCGGAAAATAGAAGACTGCCGCCGATAGGAGGCACCATTTGGCGCCATCATATCGGGTTGGCCGAAGGGTTTGGCTTTCCTCTCAGAACCTTCCTTTGAGGGTGGAGTCACGAAAGTTAGCTTCCCATTTCATTGACCCTTTCAAAATCATGCAGAAGATCAACCCTGTCACCTTTTGGTTGCAGCTCCCTAGATCCTTGTGCATTCACCCCACTTTTCACATTTCTCGGTTTAAACCAGTTAGCACAAGCGTCCTGGCACCGATCGACAAACCACCTCCGCTGCCAAGGATGGTTGGGGGGGAGCCGGTTTACACCATGCGTTGCATCCTAGACGAGAGGCGTGTCGGACGCGGAGTTCAGTTCTTGGTGAGTTTGGGAGCATGTGCACAGCATGTAGCCTTCTGTGTGCAGTGTGGAGCCCTCTATGTGAATATTACCACCTTCTGTTTCCTCGTCTACAGTGGGTTTGTCTGTTTTTTGATGACCTGGTTTCAAAATGTGAGTGTCCTGAATGCATGACCTGTAATAATAATAAAAATAATAATAATAATCCTGATTACACATAAAGGAAACAAACTGGATCTTCTTCATTCCAATAAATATTTAAGCTCAGTATTAGTTTTAATTTCTGTCAATGTTGTTTTTGTTCCCCGAGTTCCTGAAAGTGTCTTAAAGCTCCCATTTTGTGCTGTTTTTTCAAGATGATATACTATTCTTGGATGTCCGAAAGGGAGGTATACTCAATTTTTAGTAAAACAAAACATGAAATCTGTGATTTCTAGGAAATCTGATTCTTGTCATTCCTCACCCTTTGTCCTGATTAGCCAGCGAACAAACCAAGCATCCTCTTTGTAAATAGAGAGCGAAATCCCCAGGCTACTGGCAAGTCTCGAAATACAGATGATAGAATCAGTCGCTTGGAAGCTACAAATCTAGTCAATGAATGAAGAAAGAAAACACCTGAAGTGTAAGCAAGGATGACAGTTACAGAGAAATCTGACCTTTTATCATCATTACAGCTTAATTAGGCAACATTTCGTATTCTGTCTCCAAGATGTATTTCTGGCTAGCATCTACATTGTGGCAACCGTCGGCTACCATGCAGTTTACTGGGAATACCCCATACTGGGGGCTGCTCAAGTCTTTTAAACTGAATTCACCTATTCTGTTTGTTCCTACAAATGTGTCTCCTATATTTCCTCTGGCTAAACCAGATGAGCTAGGTCAAAACCTACTATATTGCTGCACTGTGAATATTATTGGAATCGCCAAGTTAATTTCTGTGAGCACCTCAATGGGAATTTCCATTATATTTTCGCACTGAGCTCACTCCATCACACTGCTACTCAGTCAGTGAGTATGGTACATTCGAGTTTGTACTAGAAAAGGTTCCTAAATTCACAGTCAACTGAGTTGGTATCTATCTCACCAGCAAACTAGCTAATAAACTAATATTTATGGACAGGTTATGGATCACGATTGCAGACAGGTCCTGTGTGCATGCTGGCTAGTCAGCTAGCTAAGTGACGTTAACTTAGTTAGCTATGAGAGTGGCACTTAGCTAGCTGGCTATAACGACAACCAAGGCATACCGATTTAACGAGCTACCGTTACACTTGGAATTCAGTTTAACTGGTTAAATATTCGCTGAAAGAAATTGGATGCCCTACCAAGCTCCAGATTGATGCTGGGGAGAAGGCAGATTAAGATTCTGAGCGCTATAAATACCATATTTGTCTTTCATTGACCTCAACAAAGGTAAGTGATTTCTAAAGAAAGCTCCAAAGACTATATAAAAATCAAACAAAACAATGATTTTAATGCATGACATGCTATCGAGCCAAGCTAGTAATACTCTTCTTGCAATAAAGTGTAAATATCATTACAAAGTGTCGACACTTTCCAAAGGCAGGTTTGGTGTTGTTGTAGGGTCATGTACGGTTTGTAGAGATCCATCTTTAAGGGTAAGTGTCAAAACAAAGCCAGCGTTATACTGGCTGTAGTTTCTGAAGCTGTCTTAGGTGAAGTGGCTGGCACAGATGAACTAATTGGCAGCAAGTGCGGCTGGAACATTATCGTTGTACATAAAATCTAACCACTGTTTCTTTTTATCCTCCAATGCAGGAAAGGAATACAGACATTGTTGTTGGTTTCCGTTGCCAACAACAGAGCAGCTTGCATGTCTCAACCTAACCTTTGACATCAAAATATCAACAGCAGCAAAGAATAACAATATTGGCTCACGCACAAACAGCAGGGGGAGAGAGTGGGAGTGGTTATCCACTGCCGAGGTGGCATGGAGGCGGGCACATTGGGTACGAGCCCATGACTCCTGTTGTTATGTAATAATGGGAGCCAAATCAAGTTGGCCATGTTGAGGCACATGCGTTTACAGTAAGTGAACCATGGAAACAACACAGGGGCTTTTCGGTTTTCAAATTCTCAGGTGTGATAGGCTGAAGACTGACCATATTATATATGTAGGGGCAAGGAAAAACATGTTTTTCACAATAGGGGACCTTTACAGGACGGGGTGACAATCATACGGTCTTTGCTTTATATCCCCTGCCATGAAGGGGACAGGGATATTGGACAGAATGTTGTTTGTCCGTCCATCAATCACAGTTGTTTTCTGGGGCAGAACTCCAAAACCCTTCAATGTTTCCCAACAAAATGTAATATATTTTTTAGTTTGCACATGAGCCTTTTCAAACTCTGGTCTGTCCTATTGTCCGTCTGTTTGTCCTCCCCCACATTCTGTTTTTAAGCATAACGCCAGCCCTCCCGTTCTTTTTTCGGTCCAGAGCTCCAACCCTGTTCAGTATCTCTCAAGTTAATTTTACACAGGGATACATCTAATTGTGTTGGATAGGCTGTTTCATACTTCCATGTGTCCTCGCATCCATCTGTCCATCCTTCCTCCACAATTGGTTTCCAGGCCAGACATCAGCCATCGTGTGGCGAGGATCTGAGTATTTCAAACTGGTCTTTTTTTTTTTAAAGAAAATGTATTCCTTTTTAAACAATTAGCATTTCTAGGTGACTGCACACTTTTTTATGGTACTGTACATTCAGTATACATATGTTATCAGAAGAAAATAAAATTACAATAAATGAATGCCTCTTCTGATATCACAAATCTCTGTTCACTTTCTCTGAGTCTCAGTTCAGTGGTAAATAGTACATGAACTTGAATTATAATCGAGTACACAGGCATAGAAATGTGTGCAATTTGACAATACATCTGTAGGTTGTGCATCCGTTAACTCTGCTTCTAAAGCTTCCACTCGCTGCAGTTTAAAATTATGTTGGATGATATGCAAAATAAAGGTAGTGATCGGAAGATGAAGCTTCATGAACCATTTTCTTTATTTTCTGTGCCCACAAGATGGCGCACTTTGTTCAACAAATGCTTGTCAGTTCATTCTATAAGCCTTATTTTTTAACTATGGGCGCCATCTTGTGGGCACAGAAAATAATTAAAATGGTTCTTGAAGCTTCATCTTCCCATCTCTAAAGAACAGCACCTTCAGGAACAAAAAAGCAGTTATGACACCTCTTTATCTGCCCAAGCGAATGTCCTTGTGCTGGCAGAGCAGGAGTTGTTTGAAGGTCTTCCTGAAGGAGTCATTACAGAGAGCATAGCAGGCTGGATTGACTGTGCTGTTGATGTAGAGGAACCAGTGGCCTAAGGTCCACATGCTGGAAGGAACACAGGTTGAACAAAAGGTGTTGATGAGCACCATGACGCTATAGGGAGACCACGTGACCACGAAGGCAACAAGAATGGCCATTACCGTGCGTGTAACCTTTTTCTCACGAGATGACAATGACTTCTTTGGGGGTGGCTGTTTTGCCATTGTGGCATTTAGTCTGTGGGCTGTGGGGTTTCCCTCATAACCTGTAGGGACCTCAACAATTTCACTTCTCTCAGGATGTACTGACACACTTGATTCTTCCTTGCCAGCTCCATCTGTCCCGCCATTCTGGCTCCTCTCAGTGTGATGGGTTTTCTCATACTCGTCATCACAGGGCATGGTGATGTGGCTTCCTGCTTTGCTGCTGGATGGGTTGTCCTGTTTTGGTTCATTCTTGCCCGTTTTCATGCGGCTCTTGCTGGCTCTGGAGATCAACCAATACAGAAAGCCCATGATGATAACAGGCAAGTAGAAAGAAATAATGGTGTTGATAAAAACAAAGGTTGGATTGGACAGGAACTGGCCGTAGCACTCGTCCTCTGGCACAGAGCGCTCACCTATGATAAATGGCAGAAACACAATGCCTGTGGTCCACATGACAAAGACAAGAACCCAGGCTGCCCCTAACATCATGCCTGCAATCCTGGTTGTCCTTTTTGCTGGGTAGCTGAGTGGCTTGGTGACACAGAAGTAACGGTCAAAGCTGATTATAAGGAGATGCAGGGCGGAGACATCACAGGCCGCATAGTCCAAGACCAGCCAAAGGTCACAAACTACTGGCCCCAAGGGCCAATATCCAAACAGAATGTAGACTGTGTACAGGTTCATGGCGCTGACCCCAGTGATCAGGTCTGCACATGCCAGGCTGAAGAGGAAGTAGTTGTTTATGGTCTGGAGTTTCCTGTTGATTATGATCGAAAGCAGGACCAGTATATTCCCAATAATCGTTACGAGACTGAGGGACCCTGTAACCAGGGCAATGATCACCATCTCCACTGCCTGGTAAGGACCCTTGGATTGCAGGGGGTCTGTGTAATTCCCTGCAGTGAAGTTGGAGATGTTGGAGAAGGTGGAGAGGGGAAGCTTGAAGGTTCTGAGCTCCATCTGTTCTGGTTCTGCTCAATCTCGAGTTGTCAGTTTATCTCCTAAATCCAGATGAAGATGAAACATTGTTCAGCTCTCAGGGCTTATTTTCCATACATGGATGCAGCTATGCCCTGGACTAAAACTGGTTTGTGATGTAGGTGCACCATGAAAAATACAGTTTAGTCAATGAACAGGCTCTAGCTCAGTCTGTAGAACTGAACCTAGAATGGCTCTTTAGATAAAATAAAATTGTATGTGTTTGTGAGCATTTTCCCGTATTTCAAATTTTGACCTTGCTTTGACCTTTAACTTTATACAACCCCTGTGGGTTACATTGAAATCTTTCAAAATCATCTTTTCCGAAACTACTTTGCAACTATTTTACTATTTTTTTGCTACGCCACGTAAACTACTTTACGTGGCGGCCATGTTTGACATCGGATGGGAACGCCTTCAACAAAACTTAGTGTCCTCATAGGCAGAAAGTCACCTGTCAAGTTTCACCTTCATTGGCCAAGTGGTTTTGGAGAAGATGATTTAGAAAGATTTCAATGTAACTCAGAGGGGTTATATAAAGTTGAAGGTCAAAGCAAGGTCAATATTCGAAATACGGAAAAAGCCGTAGGATATGTGATGTATCTTGCCACGTACTGACTACATAGCAAATTTCAGCTGAATATGTGCATAAATAGCTTTCAGATGGCCAATTATAGGATTTTCAATATGGCCGCTATGGCGGCCAAGTTTGAAATCGTAGCAAAACGCTTTGAACAAAACTCATTATCCTCATAGGCAGGAAGGTACTTGTTAAGTTTCACCTTCATTGGCAAAGTAGTTTCGGAGGAGATGATTTTGAAAGATTTCAATGTTACTCACAGGGGTTGTATAAAGTTGAAGGTCAAAGCAAGGTCAAAATTCGAAATACGGGAAAAGTCATATGACATGTGATGTATCTTGCGACGTACTGACTACATAGCAAATTTCAGCTGAATATGTGCATAAATAGCTTTCAAATGGGCAATTATGTGATTTTCAATATGGCCGCTGTGGCGGCCATGTTTGAAATTGGATCGGAACGCCTTGAACAAATTTCGGTGTCCTCATGGGTAGGAAGGTACCTGTCAAGTTTCAGCTTCATAGGCCCAGTTGTACCGGAGGAGAAGATGTTTACTGACGACGAACGACGACAACGACGACGACGAACGACGGACAAACAGGCCATGACATAAGCTCATCTGACTTCGTCGTCAGGTGAGCTAAAAAAATTAGTTCAAATGTGGTCATTCCGGGCGTCTTTTCAACGTCAACTGCGCTCTTATTTTAGAGATACTTGAGGAAATAAAAAGAAAAAAAAACAATTGCTTTTCTGTGTCCTCCCACACGACACCTCCCTATTTCTCAGGCTGTTTAAGGAGTCCTTAGATTTCCGTATTGAAGAGCTGAAGTGAACCTCATAATCACAAACAAAGTTCCTTTTCCACAAAGATGAGGAGAATCAAACCTTTGACATCTCAATCACTATGCCAAACTAGCTACCGACTGCGCCACGAAGTTAGCTTAAACACATTGAGTAGTTAAGATATATTTCCCAACGACTACTTTCCACGGGTCATTTAACAAAGTCATAACAACTTGTATCCATAATTTGAAAAAAAATGTACTGGACTTACAGTTTTATACTGTTGGGAAAATAAAAAACAGTTAAGAATTATGTTAACATGCAATTTTGTGTTTTAATGTTATCATAGTCATCGGTTTTTTGTTTGTTTGTTGAAAGTGGCGACTCGCACAGTAGGGGGGTTAATTTGGGGAAAGAGAGTGGCTATCTGCGGTGCCGACAAGAGAAGCAGTTCTGCTATTTTCCCCACACCTGGGCCAATAATCCTCCCCAGTCTTTGTACTTTTGTGTTGGAGCGCTGCGGGACAAATAGCCTCCTTCCTTGTTTGTTTGTTTGTTTCCAATAAACCTTAAAAACCTCACAAAACTCGATTGCTGTAATACTTTGTGCTGCAAGTAATTACCCTAATGCGCATTTCATGTGAGTATCCTCTGTGCCATGCTTTTCACATGTAATATGGTCCCAGTTCCCACCCCACAGGGTATATATACGATTGTGAATCAATCTTGACCGAGACAGTAAACCAGACGTCTGCCCGACGTGCAGATCATGTTGGCAATTTGTAAGATTCACATTCAACAGCCTTTATCGCTGTTTAACTTCATGAACATCCCTATAGTCCCATCCGTAAAGAACCCACCACTTCCTGTAGCTCAACATATGTACTCTTGAAAATAAAAAATACTCAACATTGCTAACTCAGATTACACCACAGATATATGGATCTATATTTAGACATCGAAATAAGGTATTTTTTTGGACGTCTATTGACGTGCAGGACTGGTGCAGGAAATAGAACCTTTTCACAGTTGCCATTTTAAATGTCAAAGCTGGGCAAGCACTAATGTACTTAGGCTAATAAAAGTGATTATGATTCAATTGCATATAGCCTTGGTGTGTTACAATCATTCCAGTAAGACAGCAACCACAGCATAAGAGCCATTGACTCTGAAACACCTAGGTGGAATGAGACCATAATTATTACACCTGTGCTTGATGCATGACATGTCAAAATGGCCTCTGTGAAAAAGGTCTGACATGAGCGAACCATCAATAGGCAAGCGCGCATGGAGTGACTCTTATAAATTGCCGACATGATCTGCACATCGGGCGGACGTCTCATGTTTGCTGGGTTAATAATAATAATAATAATAATAATCATCATCGTCATAATCATCAACAACAACTACCTCTGTGCTCTCGCTCTAGTTCTTGCCGATTATTGTTTCACTAATTGTTGGACCTTTTTCACAAAGGACATTTTGTCATTCCAAAGCCGCAAGCACAAGTGAAAAAAAATGATTCCATTTAGGTGTTTCAGGACCATACTGCCCTTGCGGTGTGGTTCCTGACTCACTAGAATAAGTTGTGGCACGCCAATATGGACTCAAACCATGATCAATCTTATTAGCCAATCACACATTTGCTTGCTCTGCTTTGTCTTGTAAAATGGCAACTGTGAAAACAACCTATCCTGTCTTGCACCTGTCTTGCACGTCAACAGACATCCAAAAAAACCTTATATTGACTTATAAGCAGAACCACACATCAGTTGTGTCATCTGAGTTAACACTGCAGTGTGTTTTATTTTGAAGAGAACATACGTTCAGCTGCAGGAAGTGGTGGTTCTGTATTGTGGAGACAGGACTATGGGTAGTGATGGGAAGATGAAGATTCAAGAACCATTTTACTTATTTTCTGTGCCCACAAGATGGCGCCCATAGTTAAAAAATAAGGCTTATAGAATGAATTTACAAGCCTTTGTTGAACAGAGTGCACTATCTTGTGGGCACAAAAATAAAGAAAATGGTTCATGAAGCTTCATCTTCCCATCACTAACTATGGGGATGTCCATGCTCTTAAACAGTGATACAAACTGTTGAATGCGATTTAAAAAATTGGCGACATGATCTGCTTGTCAGGCAGACGATCTTCTGAGGTTCAGTCTGAGGTTCAATCTTGAACCTTATTTGTGTGTCGCCTTGACATGCAAATAAGGTCCTAGACCAACTGACGCAATATAGACATGATCTGGTCGTTGGGCGGACGTCTCATCTTCACTGGGGAGTTTTCAACCTATATTGTAATTGTATCCCCCGAACGAGTTCGGAGGACACTATGGATTTGGCCTCGTCACGCGTCCGCATCCGCAGAGATTTTCTTGTGAACGCTCTACAGCCCACATAAGTGCACTGATTCTTTTCAAATTTTGCAGGGACATGTATTATGGTAAGTTCACAACACCTATTGATTTTGGGTACTCTGAGACCATCTGGGCCCAATTGGTGGGCTTTCGGGGGATACATGTACTCGGTTGCCGAGTGCTCTAGTTTATTTGCAGTGTGTGTTGGTAAGTTACCGCAGTTACGGGGGCGCTAATGTGCCTGTATTAGGGGTGTACTAACGATACTGAATTGATTCCATCTCAATGTTTTTTAAGGCATAGGACCGTCATGGGGCGAACATCCGAGTTTAACTGTTTCCTTTATTAAACCTGACACAGTCTTGATCGAAAGTGCCAAACATCAAAGGGCATGAGAAATGCTTCCGAAGAAAAAAAAACTTGACCGTTTCGGCGACATGCTGCACGGAACCAAGTAAAGGACTACTGAATTGTCTCCTTTTAAGCAATTAGGTTACTCTAATCTTGTCCCTGTTTACTTTGCTCAATTAACAATCAAACCGGCGATTCTCTTTTTTACTTTGCTGAATAAGTAGAGCTGTTTATTAAGACAGCATGTCTGATAGCCGCATTCTGAAAGTTAAATGGGCATAGATTTGCAAAAGTGCGTATTTGGCCATTACGTGTGATTGTGATCATCTATAGCTCACATTCACTTTTCATCTGCTTTAATGTTTTCCACCTTGTGTATATTTTAGACGCTTGAAATACAGGGCGATCTGAAAATAAATCTGTTTATTTTTATTTTATCATTATAGATCTCCTAAAAGTACCACAATGAGAGTTGGGATGTGGCGATGTTGAACAAGGATTTTTTTAAAGTGTGATGAGACAACTTGCCGTCATGGGGTGTGTAGGCAGTCGCGTGTAATTTTTTGAAACGTACACACCCGAAGTGGCTTAAAACGATTTAAAATGCCGTCAGGAAGAAGCCTGAGTTTAGATTTCGCTAATTGCAGGTGCTCCGCCTTTCCTTAAATCTGCTCCCATGTACTCGGCCTAAATAACAATCAAGAAATTTAGCCAGTAGCCTATAACGATTAAGATGTGATGGTGAAAAGCAGACAAACCTAACTGGGCTACGATGTTAGACTGAAAGAATGCCAATTTGAATAATTAGAAAAAAATCTTCCTCTGAATTACATCTCTCATTGTACCAGTTTAGGACATTATTCAAGATGAATTTAAAACAGATTTGTTATAAGATCGACCTGGAGTTTAAGCGTCTAAAAAATACACAAGGTGGAAAACATTCTGAAAAGTGGATGAAACGTGAATGTGAGATTTAAATTATCACAGTCACACGAAATGCCGTGGCAATGGCAATCGTGTTCAAGCAGTGGTGTTCTATGCCTATTTAAATTTCAAAATGCAGCAATCAAACATATCGTCTAAATAAACAGCTCTACTCATTCAACTTAAAGAGTAAACAAATTCACCATTTGATTGCTAATCAGTCAAAGTAAACGGGAACAGGTATACGTTTCTTAGAGTTGCCTAATTGGTTAATAGGATGACGATTTTGTTTTCATTTGCTTGGCTCCTCTCAGTGGCCGAATAATACTGATGTCATGTGATTCCCATGCCCTTTGATGTTAAGCACTTTCGTTCAGGACATCACGGGGGTTAATAAAGGAAAAGGGAAAGCTCGGATGTTCGCCCCATGGTAGCAGGTGGTGTTACAACGCTTTAAAAAAACCATCGATTCAGAATCGTTATACCCCGAGCCTGTATAGTTCTAATAAAAGCCCAGACACAATAAGCCAATTTAAAGGAGAGCTGCGGTGTTAAATTGACTTGGGGTTTATTGAAACATGATAATGAGTACTAACTTTTGTCGAATACCCCACCTCCGTACGCATGCAACATTTCGAAATACATGGCTTTTTAGCCGAAGCTCCCGACAGTTTTACAATGGTAGTGAATTGGGCATAGCGTTGCCATGCAAAGAAATCGCTATTTTTTCATCATTAACAAGGCTCAAAGTAGCTCCACACCTCATTGGTAGAATTCTAAGGGCCCAGACATTTAAAACGAGGCACTGAGAACTTTGTCAATGCACAGGTTGTTTATTAAAAAAGACTGTTTATGCAGACAGCACCTTGAGGTAGTTTCCAGTCGCCTCCATATTGAGTCACGATAAGTCAATTTACGAGCACGAACGAATAGATTGCAATCTGTTCCCATATCCTTCCTATTCGTTCATGCTCGTCAATCAACTCATCATTTTTTAAGAGAAAATTTCTTCTTAAAACCCACTTATGCACTCTTTTACAAAGATTCTGACATTCACCAATGAATTCTTCTTTGGAATTTGTTCTTCGCTAAGAACAGAATCTATGCACACTGAGGAGCACTCTTACGCACTTTCAAGCGCTGACATATTTGAAAGAAGTTGTTATCGCATTATTTTCTGCTCTACAGTTGTGTAATATTATATTATTTGAATTACAATAATATTTTTGTAATTTATAATATTAATTAGATTTCAAGTCAAAGTATTTCTTTTCAACTTTATCTGCTGTGCACCCCTCTAGAGATGAAGCGTTCACAGAAGGGGTAACTGCATCCCATGTATCTTTTTTTGTGTGTGATTTTACATCCAGAATTAACACCACTAAATATCACCGTTTGCTTGCAGTTCACTTCCTGTATCAGTAGCTCCACTTTAGACCTACTATTTGCGTTTTGATTCTGGTCCATTTTTAGATTTTCGTTTTGCCTTTTCCCCTCCTTTCCCTCAAGGAATCTCTTCTTGACTTCAGTCTATATCTGCACACGGCCCTTCCATTTCACGCTCTTTTAATGGCATTTGTGGACTTTTACTTTTGCTAATTAGGAACAACTGGCACGCGCTTTCAATTTTCGAGGAGAACGGCATTCATCAATCTGAAGACCGCAAGAGGGAACGATTCTGCGGGTTACGAAGACATTCGTGAATGGGACGTAGTTTTCTTAAGAACTGTCTTAAGAACAATTTCAGAAGGAATTTAAATGCATACTTAGGACGATTTTGGTGAATGAGGCCTATTGTTCCTTGCTTGTGGAAATCTGCATCAATTTTCATTGAGTTTTAAGGAAGTTACAGTCATTTTCGGTAGTGATGGGAAGATGAAGCTTCATGAACCATTTTCTTTATTTTCTGTGCCCGCAAGATGGTGCACTTTGTTCAACAAAGGCTTGTAAGTTAATTCTAAAAGCCTTATTTTTTAACTATGGGCGCCATCTTGTGGGCAGAGAAAATAAGTAAAATGGTTCTTGAAGCTTCATCTCCCATCACTAATTTTCGGTCATTTCCATAGTTTTATTGCATTTTGATCACATTTTTAAAAAAGAAATTTGAAAGAAAAACCCACCACTTGCCCGTTTTTTTTTGTTTTTTTTTTTGAGACTGACAAATGTCCATTATTTCCTTAATCAAGGTAAAGACAAAAAAGGTTTTTTGTGCTCTTATCCTAATCAGAATCCTAATTTTTATGGCCCACCCACTCAATCTGTGAATTGACCGCAGTTCCAGTGGATATAACCGGAATCCGCAGATCTCTACTACATACACACGCCTCCTTGCCGTACAGGTTACTTACTTCACTATGGTGAGACTTCCGAGGTCAAGATGAAGGTCTGCAGGCTTCCACTGTTCTTCAGGGATCCCAGCAGGACCTATTGAAGCACCCCAGCAACAGTTTAGCGCCAAAGTTCTGTTACAGACATTCACACAGACCAAGATGTTCATGAGTATTTACAAAGTGGCACAATTACAAATTTCCATAATTCCAGCATAGTTCATCCCATGCAGTATAAATACCACCAAAAAGCTACTGCCTGAACTAAAATGATGTATGAACATCCATATGTAGTGAAACTTGGAGGAATTACCGCCTTTTAAAATTGTGTCACGGTTTAAATATTTCTGGAACTTGTAAAGTCAAAGGAATAGCATATTCATTCTTGCAGTAATTGATTACTTATATTAAAGGCTTAGCTTTATAGTTCTCAGCATTTATAGAATAAAGACATAGATAAGGTCAATGTTGCTTTGGGATGCACCAGTAATTGCCAAGAGAGCACAAAGTGGAGCTCTTCCCTTCTTCCTCATTTTTTTGATGAGCTCAAGACCAGAAAAGTCGGCTGTGCTTCTTGATTGTGTTACGGCTTCCTCTTGTACTCTTAACGTGCATTTCATGATGCCACGATGAACTCTGTTCTCTGACACGGGTCTTCTGAGCTATTTATAAGCCCATGTGGTTATTTCCTCTATAGAGAATCATGTCAGTTACCGCAGTGCTGTTTGAGGACCTGGGGCATAGCTTGGCCTAATTTAAAGGGGCTTACGCCCTCCGAAGCAGTTCTTTAGCCCCCCAAATAATGTACAGCACCAGTCAGAATTTCGGACATGCTCACATTATTCTTACAATACATGTCAAATTAGGAAATAAAGTTTATTTATTTTGCAAAAAAAAGATATAATTCTTCAATCAAACTTACTGATCACACATTTCAAATTTTCTGGCTGCAACAGGTCTCAAAAAAGTTGAGACACAGGCAAAAAATGGCTGATAAAGCAATTAATATAAAAGAGAATCAGCTGAAAGAACATTTAGCAAGTAATTAAGTTAACTGGCATCAGGTGTGTAACATGATTGGCTATAAAAGGGATGTCTTAGAGAGGCTGAGTCTCTCAGAAGTAAAGATGGCCAGAGGCTCTCCAACCTGTGAAGACTTGCGTAAAAAAATTGTGGAATACTTCAAAAACAATGTTCCTCAATGTCAAATTGCAAAGGCTTTGAAGGTCTCATCATCAACAGTGCATAACATCATCAAAAGATTCAGAGAAACTGGAAAAATCTCTGTGCGTATGGGACAAGGCCAAAGACCTTTACTGGATGCCTGTGATCTTCGGGCCCTCAGACCCCACTGCATCACTCACCGGCATGATTCTGTCACTGACATCATTAAATGGGCCTAGGAATACCTCCAGAAACCACTGTCTGTAAAAACAGTCCGCCGTGCCATCCACAGATGCCACCTAAAACTCTATCATGTAAAAAGGAAGCTATTGTTGAGCATGATCCAGTGTTCTGTGGGCCAAGGCTCATTTAAAGTGGACTGTAGCAAAGTGGCAAAGTGTCCTGTGGTCAGACAAGTCCAAATTTGACATTCTTGTTGGAAATCACAGGCGTCGTGTCCTCCGGGCTAAAGAGGAGAAAGACCACCCCTCGTGTTATCAGCGTTCAGTTCAAAAGCCAGCATCTCTGATGGTATGGGGATGCATTAGTGCATATGGTGTGGGACACTTGCATGTTTTAAAAAGCACCATGAATGCTTCACGCGATACAAAGGTTTTAGAGCAACATAAACTCCCCTCCAGACGACATCTATTTCAGGGAAGGCCTTGAGTATTTCAGCAGGACAATGCAAAACCACATACTGCCGCTATTACAACAGCACGGCTTCATAGTGGAAAGGTTCGTGTGCTGAACTGGCCTGCCTGCAGTCCTTTCACCGATTGCGAACATTTGGTGGATAATTAAATGAAAAGTCCATCAAAGGAGACCCAAAACTCTCCAGCAGCTGGAAGCCTGTATTAAACATGAATGGGATCACATTCCAATGGCTAAACTCAAGAAACTTGTCTCCTCAATGCCCAGATGCCTCCACTCTGTGTTGAAAAGAAGAGGGGATGCTACACCATGGTAAACAGGCCCCTGTCCCGACTGTTTTGAGACCTGTAGCAGCCATCAAATTTGAAATGAGCTCATTTTGTGGATAAAATTGTAAAATTTCTCAGTTTCAACATTTGCTATGCTATCTCTGTTCTGTTTTGAATAAAATAATGGCTGTTGTAATTTGATTTTATTCACAATTTACACTTTGTCCCAACTATTTTGGAATTGGGGTTTAATATATAGTTTTTTTTCTACTTGTCTCGGGTGGTTATACGGCGACAATGGGTTTGCAGCTGAGTGGCCATCAAAGTTCCCAAAGATGTGCTGCACTTATGGTTTGCTTTGCATTGACCTTTTAGCCCAATACGTCCCAACACAGCTTGACTTTCATTCAGCATTAGCCTTCAGTTCCTTTGAGAATTAAAAAGAAGCTTTGAGATTAAGAGAAAAACTGGTCTTAAACTGTTTGAAAATTTGCTCCTGCATCTATTGGCAAAGTGGCAAATTCTAATTTGCCTGGTTGGTAAACATAAAGACCTTGTTGAGGATTATATTTCAATATTTCTCATCATATTCATCAGTAGAACAAATGCCATGTTGAATAACCATAATCAATAATCATAATCAATAACCACATTATGTAGGCAGCAGTAACACACACACACACACACACACACACACACACGCACACACGCGCACACACACACATATTCAAGCAGTTCACACACAGACACACACACATACAAGCAATTCGATTCCCACATGCATAAGCAGCTCACACACATAAGCAGCACGCTTTTGTAGTTTTGATTAATAAGCAGGCTTCTGTTTAGTTGATTCAAAAAATAATCAGAGGATGTATTTGATTTCTGTAGCTTTGATCAATATTTCTTCAGAAAAATCATTAGTTGATCTAAAAGTGTAATCAGACGATGCATTTGATTTTTGGTGCTTTGATCAATATTTCTTCAGTAAAATCATTAGTTGTTGAATTAGCACTGCCTGGCCAGAGACTCCTCACCGTGGGAATAAAGACGGCTTCTGAAGATTCTGTTTCTCTCTCAAATTATTCACAAACAAGGCAACCTCAAAAATATGTTAACAACTAGACAAGAAACCACAACAGCCTTTTGAGACAGCTCATTTTACACCTGATCATACTTGAATAACCTGTAACCTGTTCGCCTGTGCAATGTTGACACTGGTGTTTTTCCGAAGATTCCACATCTTTTTCAGTCTTTCAATGAGCCTGTCTTTGATTTTGCACAGAAGTGTCAACGCGGGCATCACATCAGAACTATGCAAATATGTTTTTTTTTTTTGCAAATATCAATACAATTGTTAAGAAAAAACTTCAAAAAGTTTTTAATTGTGGTGTTATCCACTAAATTCCAGAACGTGAAGGTAGAATGCCTACGAATCAATTTTGTTCTTATTTTCATTTTCCAAACTGTTCCAGTTCCAGCAAATTTCGGGTTGAACCGTAAATCAATAAAAGTTGATTAATTGAAACCGCAATGGCATTGCACACCCTGTTGGCCACAGCGCGCAAGATTCCGCCAATAATAATGTTTTACATGGGATAAACTTAATCATCGTTTTAACTATGAACAAACATAAGGCACCTGGAAAGTGGTTTTAAGATTTAATTACCTGATCTCGAGGATCCGTTGTGATTCTCCCAAAAGAGCCCTCTGTTTGATAGATAAGAGCACGCAGCCTTCAGCGGGTCTCACGCACCTCACTGCCGGTCTGATGACATGCCTGCAGAGTAAAGCGACGCTGAGGGATGAGTGTATGTGACGCTGCTGTCTTGAAAAAAGGAGTGTGAGTTTGAGTCATGGAGGAGACTCGGGAGCCAGTGTGGGACAGAGACTCGGAAAGGCTGGCTAAGAGAAGGGGTAGAAAAGCCAGATGGGCAGTCCCTAACATCATGCTTGCATCAAAATCTTAACCTCTAGGGAATTCTGGCAAAATAATTTCACCTCAAGAAATTTTTTGCGTCAGGTGTGAAGTCTTCAGGAAAGCGCCGTGCATCAGCGCAATCCCTTCATGTAATTTGCCTCATTAACGGTTCGATGTTGCACAGTGAGCACAAGTGAATTATAAATAAGCGCAATTCATGGGTGGGTTCAATTTTCCAAGAATCAAAGCCATGAACTTTGCAATGGGACATAAATAAATAAATAAATGAATAAATAAATAATAGTGCCCAAGCAGATTTAAGATAATTGAGCCTTTTTCCGCCTATGGGATTAGTAATTAAGTGGCCTCCTTGAGCCGCACTTCACTGAAAATGTTGAGGCAGCTCCGCCAAAACTTTAGTTTAGTTTTTGGTTAGTTGAATAGTTAATTTTACATTTGACCGTGAGTTGATGCTGTGTGATCAGACGCAGGTTTATACCCTTCTATGTGACTTCAAGACCTTTGCCGTGCTTTAGCTGACTTCACAGATAACAAACGGATGTGGGCCACATCAGGGAACGATCTGCACTTTTGGTGTTCTTTTGGCCTGGACAAAATAGATGTGAGCCTCAAGTGGCCCATGCGGTACTTTGGCTCGCATATCACAAAACAATTATGGCTCACAATTGGCAAATATTTGGCAGAGTGACGATGGTCAGTCTGTAAGTGAACCAAAATCTGGCCCACATCTGCTGCATCATATGTTTCTAGCTGACATCCGGCATTGTGATGGCTTGGTTGTGGCCAAGTTCTCGCAAACGGGAGCGGAGCGCCCAAGTGCCATCATTCCATGCGGCGTGTGGGCCGGATGAACGTGTCAGGTGTGGGCCGGATATGGACCAGAAGAATTTTGCTATCTGGGTTTCTTGGTACATTATAATGAGGCGTAATGTTCATATCACTTATTTCGCCAATTTCAAGTGGACAGCCGCACTTAGGAGAACAATTCGCAATAACTTCTCTCAAGTCCATGACTAGTCCATTTGAGTGAAGTCTTGTTGCACAAGCATTGTACCGATGATGTTGACGTCCTAGCCAAGCATTTGAGTTGTTGCATTTTATTGTGTCAGCATTACTCGGTATTGTTATTTTTTCATTTGGACTCCTTAAACAATTCAAGCCTTTCTGTTAATATACCATTCTGTATGCCGACTTTGGCTTGAAAACAGAGTTCGTAGAAGGGCAATATTCTTGAGATTCACGAGCACCTGGGACGAAAGGTCTCTGATCTGAGCCTGTGTCTTTTCTGAGTAATGGTGCACTTGTTAGGAAAACGTTTTTGGTTACCCAAAAAGCTCCAACTAACCCCCCTGTCCCCTTTGCTTTGGTCCTGGAGTTGTGAAGGTGTGGGGAGCGCGAACCTGTTGTTGATCTGTGTCAGGCGAACTGCAGCTTCATCAGACACGCCCAGTGCACCGGGTCAGGAAGGAGGCCTCGCTGCTGCAGTCTACAGCAGGGGTGCCTTGTACAGCGTAACACCTGTCGCTTGAAGCTCTGTTTTAATTCCCTTTTCAATCGCAGAAAACGAAGATTGGACAGTGGATTGCCTTGTAGACCACGCCATTTTGATTCCTTGGATTGTATTAAATGTATTTGAATTCACTCGCCTTCGGGACAAGATAGTTCTTCTTCTTCCTCTTTTTAAATCAGAATTTTCTTAGAATTTCGTGTCCATTCTGTAACTTTATTGTTCAGTACTGACTGCTGGGGATTTTCCAATAATATTGAAGATATTTCATTTGTATGGCCTATCAGAGTTTTTGAACATCGCTTAACTTGTTCCGTATCCTACGCCTGATTGAGGCCATATACGTTGGACCGGTTTGTAATTTTGATTCTCTTTGCTTTGATGTTTTATGCTGGATAGTGTTTAATCAGTATTTTAAAAGTGATTTTTTTTTTTACATTTTCACATGTGACAATCTATGCCGATTGCATCCAAAAATGTTAAGGGCAAATAGCGATATTTTTGGTGCCATTGAGATTTCCGCAAACTCATCCTTCACCAATAAATAATGATGAGTTAAACCACAAGTCTGACAGAGGCCAGTGTTACCTTTGAAACTTTGCACAAGTTGGCTTAAAAGTAGCCCACTCCACTCGTTCTTGAATGTCGCCAAAAAAAAGGCAAACGCACAAACTTTTTTTTTTACACTGTAGGCTGATGCCAATTTAATGCAATCCTTACATAAAACATTGATTGTAAATTTTATAACGTTATCTTAAGACCCAGTAAACTCTCCATGTTTAATTTATGTTCCAAGATGTTACGTTTCACACTACTATTCAGGACTAAATTGAGTGGTTTGCAGTCAGAACATTGGCTGCGTTTATGATATTCCCCTCATTTCCATATCCTGACAAGGTAACCAGCTGCAGCTGGGGTAATATCACCAATCAGCTCTGCTTTCCTGTAGGTGAGTCTGAAGCTGTGATGAAGGCCTCTCAGGCATTAGAGACAAGAGGGATGAAGAGTGAGCAGCTCCTCCTCTGCTGCTGATGACATCATGGCCCCGCCTTCTCTGATTTTAATGCTCAGACTTTATTTGTTTTCATTAGTCAGTACATCAGTGATAAAATACAAGGTAAAGGTAGTTTGAATGTCCAGTATTTTGCAGAACACATCCAACCTTTTCTTCAACATGCTCTCCCAGCACACAGATTTGCCTACACCTGGTCAGAGCTGGCGTGAGATTTTTGCGGACCGTTCGCTAGTGATGGGAAGATGAAGCTTCATGAACCATTTTCTTTATTTTCTGTGCCCACAAGATGGCGCCCATAGTTAAAAAAAATAAGGCTTATAGAATGAACTAACAAGCCTTTGTTGAACAGAGTGCACCATCTTGTGGGCACAGAAAATAAAGAAAATGGTTCATGAAGCTTCATCTTCCCACCAGTACCGTTCGCTCACATTCAGGTTGATAAATGCCGATTCTTGCAGGAGATTTGGCGTACACCCATTTTTTTGGTGAACGCAAGTTTGATAAATGAGGGCCAGTGTGTTTTAGTTCTTCCTGGGTTTCTACTGCAAGGCTCTCTGACTTTATTTTATCAGGACCAGGTGTTTTATGCGTTATGGTCCCAATTTGTTATTACATTTACGACAGCAAGGGATGACAGACACAATATTAAAACTTAAACACATTTAATTAAACAAAGAGTTTTAACTAATGTACTATCTACTCTACTAACCAAGATTGATATACACAAGAAAAAAAATATTTAGTCCCTTTGGTTGGGTTGCTTGGTGATGTTCCGGGTGAGGAGAATGCTCCAACACAGGCAAAAATCCACAAAAAGCTTCACAGGTCTTGAGCGGAGTGACAGGTCTGGTCAAACGTATCCTTCTGCTTGCAATTTCTCCAACTACTTTACTCTCAATTTTTTTTGCAGACCCCTCCCACCTTTCAGACTTTTTTTAATTCTCTGGGACTTTCCATCTCAGATATGCCCAGGACCTGCCCAAAAACCTAGCTCCAGTCTGGGCTTAACAAAAAAAGGCCAATACTGCCATCTAGTGGCTTCTTTCCACATTACATATGCATGGAAAAACGGCATTTAGAGCACTGTACATGACAGAACACTTATTTGTCAATGAATTGCACAGTCAAGCTATTAGGTGCAATAAAATTAGCAGTATAACTTTTTTTAACAATGCTTGGGTGTAACTTGCTTTTTTTTTTTGGACAAATTTTAATGCACACATTGCAGTAGTACACACATGGAACATATCACAGTTGGCATGCAGGTCTCTCGCATGTTCAGTGCGCAGGACAAAGCAGTTTGCTGTAAATCAAAAAGGTTCATACTGTCTGTAGTAACTAATTTACGTTAACGTTCTTATTTTTCGAACAGAAAAGGTTTTATCCTACCTTGACATGTTTCGACGGGATACTCCCGTCTTCTTCAGAAGAGTCACCAGCTAACATCAGCTGATAAGACGCGTCACTCGAAACATCGGTGACTCTTCTGAAGAAGACGGGAGTATCCCGTCGAAACATGTCAAGGTAGGATAAAACCTTTTCTGTTCGAAAAATAAGAACGTTAACGTAAATTAGTTTGCTGTAAATGTTAGTCATCATGCGAGCAGTTCAAAGCCCTCTGTTTGTAGCCCTTTATATGTAGCATACAGCCCTTAGTGTGCAGTGTGTGGACCTCTGCATGCAGTTCGTATCCCTCTGTGCACTGTATGCTGTGCATCACCCTTTGTTTGCAGTGTGAAGCCGTCTGTGTGCAGCGCACAGCCCTATTTTTGCAGTGTGGAGCCCTTTGTGCTCATTGAGCGGCGCTCTGGGAGAAGTGTGTATCTTTCTGTTTGAAGTGTGTAGCTCTTCATCTGCAGGGCGTTGCCTTCTTTTAATTCTGTGCAATCCTCAGTGCGCGGTTCATTCGTTTCTGTGCGCAGCGTGTAGCCCTCTTAGTCCAGTGTGGAGCCCCGTGTGTGCAGGGCTGTTGCCCTCTCTGTGCACTCACTGAGCTTTAACGACTTTTAGGTAAAAAAAAAATCTACTGGGGATGTTTCAGTGACAATGTGTCGTCTTTACTTAGCTGATAAACGTCGTGAAAAAACAAAAAAAATCTGAATTTTTTGAGAAAATAAAATTTTTTAAATTCCCCCCGGAATATAATGCGGGGGGATATAGTCATGGGTGCGGTTGTCCGTCCGTCCATCCGTTCGTCCGTCCGCGTACATTTCATTTCCGGAGCAAAACTTGAAAACTTTTCAATGTTTCTGAACAAATCTTGGTGCGCACATTAATCATGACCTGAAGTGGTGCCTTTTGCAAATCTGAAGTTGATGAATCTTGCATTTTTCTGGTTTCCATGGAAACATTTTGAACTTAAAATTTTAGGGGGTAGGATTTGTTTCCGGAGCAGGTGGCATTTTCTTTTTTTCAATTTGTGGAGCTGGGGGGATATGCAATCTCCTGATGACTCTTGTTTTTTTAAATTTTGACATATTACGAGGTAACTTATGGTCAAAGAATTTACCGGAAGATTCCTCTTTGGCACCACTCAACTCTTTCATGCTGATAAAAAGCATTTTGTATCCTATTTGCTAAAGTATTGCCAACATAATGGTTGCCATGGCAACGAATTACCATGAGTAAATACAAGCTTATTGCAATGAGAACAAACTAAAGTTAATCCAGTTTTAATCCATTTAGCAAAATGGTCCTTTTTCATGGCGAAGTAAAATACGAGAAGCTACCGATTAATTAAACCAGAAAGTAATCATTGTACACACTGTCCCCCTGTGTTGAAGTTCACTTTCATGAAGAGCCAGAAGGATTTGTGCTTCAGCAGGGAACCAATAGAAAGGGGACAAGGAAGTAGGAGGGGCTTCCACATTAATTGCGAAATTACAGTCCTTGTGACAGGTGCAAAATGCTTCTTTTCTTCAATTGTGCTGCATGTTTCTTTGATTCAAAAGATTCTTCAGGTAAAATAAATAAATATTAACAGATTGTGACCTGTGCAGGCTGGACGGGCTACAATTGAACCAGACAGGTACCTTTGCATTGGGTCAGCGCGTGTTGAGGGTAGCACCGGGTTATTTAAACTAGGGACTCGGGGGGCTGGGAGATCAGTGAATAGGATGGAGATTAATATAACATAGAAGCTTCTAAGCTCTTAAGGAAGGATAGATCTAAAAGGAGGGGAGAGGGTGTAGAACTCTGTGTGAACGAAAACATAAATGTGCGGAAAATTCATGAAATTTAACATTTCTGACCATATGAAGATATCTGTATCAGGCTCACTGGCAAACATGAGACAGGATTAAACATGAGAGTATGCTATCGACCACCAGCGTTGGACAGTTCTGTAAATGAAATGATCTTTGAGAGGATGAGGCAAGTTGTCGAGGAGGAGGGACTACTGTTATGGGAGACTTGAATTACCCTGGTATCAATTGGGAAATGGGGAAAGGGCAGGGTATAGGGGAGGAAGAATTTCTAGGTGACAATGGTATTTTGGTGCAGTATGCTAGTAAACCTATGAGACAGAAGGCAATTTTTGATTTAGTGCTCTGTAATGACCCTCATAGAATTTGGAATGTAGAGGTACTTGGGATGAGTGACCATTCTACTGTTCAGTTCTGATGTTTTGTGGCAAGTAAAAGACTTCAGTCAGGCTTCAATAAAATAGAACAATTGATTCATGGGTATAAGCATTGCATTGTATTTGGCAGCGGATCTGCTCTGGAGGTATGTCCTACCTAGGTACAGCAAACATACAAGCATAGTTAGTTATGAATAGAAATCAAAATCCCCCCGATATGAGCAGAACCAAACAGGTGTAGGCTGGGGTGAAGGAGGCGAGTAAAAACCAAAGAGCGTGTTGCATAGCATGAAAAGTCATTGCAAACAGCAGCAGAAGTGAGTGAGCTTGACTTCTTTGAAAGAGACCGCTGTATTACCTCATGTGATGTGTATCCTCCAATTGTGTGCCTGCTGATGCTGACGTGGCTGGTAGCGTACCAGGCTGCTGTCAGCTGATGTAGCTCTACTGAACTGAACTAGTTATACTTATTTGTATCTTCGAAAACCTAAATTTTAAGCCATCAATTTTGGGCAAGCAAAGTTTGACAGGATGCCCTCATACTAAAGCAAAAAAAAATGGGGGACACTCCTGGATTGAAATTCTGTAAATGAGATGTTGGGAAAGATTCAGGGTGGTTTTACCTGATTCACAACGCAAACTCATTCCTAAGGTGGCCAAAAGTAAGTTTAAAAAGCAGAATCCTAAGTGAATGACCACAGCTATTTGTAGGCATTAAGGGAAAAGAGGAATCTTAATAAGATGTATATAAAGGACAGCAATGAGAATATTAAGGCCAAATACTGTAAAATGCAGGCTGTGGTAAAAAAAAGGAGCTGAGGAATGCTAGAAGACCGTATGAAAGGCAAATTGCGGAAGGGGCCAAAACTAATCCTAAGCGCTTTTTCCAGTACTAATGTAGAAAAGGGAAAGTCAAAGAGGAGGTTAAGTGAATAAGAATAAAGATGGATCGCTGCTGTACGTGAATAAGGATATTGCTGATACCTCGAATAGCTACTTTGCTGAGATTTTAACCTCAGAGCAGATTTTTATTAGGCCAGAGGGCATGTCCAATGCTCAAGATTATTTAGCAAAAATTGAGCTTTGGGATAGTGAAGCACTGAACGAGTTGCATAAACTAAAGACAGATAAGGTGACGGGTCCTGATGGCTTATACCCTAGAGTGTTCAGGGAAGTTAGTGAGATCATGCATCAACTGCTCTCAGTTATCTTACGATCTTTAGAAACTCTTGAAATACCAAATTTTCAGAAAGCATTAGATACAGTATCGCATGAGAGATTAATTTTTAAAATGAGCTCCATTGGAGTTACAGGAGGTATTCTGGAGTGGATTCAAAAATAGTTACAGGACAGAACACAAAGAGTGGTGGTCAGTAGAATCCCATCTCAGCTAGGTATGGTGGGGAGTGGCGTCCCCCAGGGATCGGTGTTGGGACCCCTGCTGTTCCTCATCTACACTAATGACCTTAATAGGAATATTGAAAGCAGTTTGTGGATGATACTGAATTGGGAGATTTGGTGAACGGTTTAGAGTCCACTAAAGTGATTCAGGATGATTTAGATAGAATCCAGAATTGGGCTGAAATGTGGCAAATGAAATTTAAAGTAGCAAAATGGGAAGTTGTACATGCAGGTAATAAAACATTAGACGGAATTACTTCATGGGAGGTTTTAAACTGGAATGTGCTCCACATGAAAATGATCTGGGAGTGATTGTTGGCTAAAACCTTGCAAGTTCTAGCCATTGTGCCGTAGCAGTTAAAAACGCCAACAGGATGCTGGGATATATAGCCAAAAGTATTGAGTATAAATCCAAGGATTTCATACTTCTCTTGAACAACACATTAAACAACACATCTGGAGTATTGTGTACAGTTCTGGGGACCATACTTTAAGAAAGATATAGAGGCTCTTGAAAAAGTTCTGAGAAGAGCCACTAAGCTAATTCCAACCACTAAGCTGTTGAGGCAGAAACCTTGGGAATTTTCAAGAACAGGCTTGATTTGGTGCAAGAAGTCATTGATTATCTGAAGTGATAGATTCACAATAGTAATAAGACACTTGCAAGCCTAGTTGGGCTGAACGGCCTGTTCTCACCACTCATGTTACGTTGTGTTATGTTCATGCACTGGCAGTCAGGGGTGCCAGAAATTTTGGAGCCCAGTGTATATTTCTATGCAGTGAACCATGTTGCAATTACTGGCATTAATAATTGTGCCTCTGTGCAAATACTTTCAGACATCTTGGTCTGTGTGACAGTCAGGAACAAAGCTTTGGTGCGAAACTGTTCTTGTGGCGCTTCTCTAGGTCCTGCTGAAATCCCTAAAGAACAGTGGAACCCTGCGGATCCCAAGGGGTCTCGGCCTAGTGAGAAGGGGTAGCCTGTACTGCAACTCGGTGTGTATATGCAGTCCATAAACAGAGCTGAGAGTTTAATGTCCATTGTACATGTCTATTGAGAACATGCTGTGTGATTGTGTTTACTGCAGGCTGAGTTATCTTCATACACTGCACATTCTGGAAGATGCATTAAGCACAACCAGGGGTGCCATAAGGGTTGGGGATTGGGGGGCAGAGGGAACCATTGACAATTCTAGGGGCCCAGCATTCACAGAGGCCCCACAGAGGATACTGTTGTTGTCATTATTATAAACATTTGTAAATATATGGACAGTTTAATTTCATATTCAAATTTTTGTACTAACTTGATCGATTTAAAATGAATTTGTTGTTTGTTTCTAAATTTTCAACTTTTTAAGAATAATCTTAACACATGCCCCCCTTTACTATTCATCATTTTGTACGGCCCAAGTCACTCTAGTGCCTGAATTGACCGTAAAATTATTGGTATTGGTACCATTACATACATCAGCCAAATCACAGATTAGCTCTGGTACCATTGTATGTGCCATCAGCCACATCACAGCTCGGCTGTACTCATGAATCCATGAGAATAACAACGCATTCGACAGTGTCTCTGTTAGTTGAGTTGTGCACGCGGCAAATTTGTAAATGCTTGTCTAACAATAACGATGTAAGTGCTCCACAATATGCGAAATTACAAGAAAACTAGCTGGTCTGCTGCATAGTCCGTTTATTGGCCTTAGCTTCGGTGACTGATACTGCAGATCGAAGAGCGAATTTCATGATCACAGACTGCATCGCCATTACCAGTTTTTTATTTCGCTATTTAGCTTTCGGCCCGGGCAATATCAGGCAAAGTAGACGTGTATACGCCTCGTGATTTCGTTCCTCTCCAAAATGTAATGAATTTTTCCTTTGCCCACTGTGGTGCAGGGATAGGAATCCCCGCCCCTGCCCGCATACGGGCCACGCCTCTGTCTGTCCCCTTGTCTCACAGGAGGAGACTTCAGGACGAAGGACAGTGCTGTCACACTATTCAGCACCACTCTCCCCCACTCAAGTCTGGACAGAGGCAGGAGCCTCAATTCGGCAGCTCATTGCTCCAGCACAGGAGATCAGTTGCAGCTCATAATTCTGATTGGCTGCCTGCCTGTAAAAGGCCCAGCCAGGGGCAGAGAGGAAGCAGACCAAAGCCTGAGAGTGCACAAGCTAATGTGGCTTCTTTCTTTCAGACTCAGAACCAGAGGAAGACCCAGCCGGTGACCCTGTTAAAGCCTTCAGCCCCAAGCCTGCTGCACCTGCCTTGGCTGCCTCCTGCTCTCCTACCTGGAGGGAGGCTTGAATCTGCTCTGCACCCAGCCAGGAGGCCTGGTTGTCATTTAAAATAATAAATATCCATCTCACTTTATCGCCTGATTCCTGCCTGGTCTACGTCACGCCCCGCCGGAGCACTTCACCATGCAACCAAGTTTCATAAAAATCAGACCAATGGTTTTGCTGAATCCTGCTGACAAACCAACAAAAAATCCCAACCAAATAAATTACCTCATTACCTAGTGGATGTAAAAACAACAAATATAACTGGATTTCTAATAAGCAATCACAGGGACGGCTTTACAGACACAGGCGCAGCCTAGTCCAAGACTGAATTGCATTGTTAATGGAGTACTATATAAAAAAATCTAGTTATACTCCAAGGCAAAGCTGATTTGAGTGTTAAAAGCAAGCCCTTATTGCTGAAAAAATGTTTCTCCTTTATCTCAATTCAGGGCCTAAACTGGCAACTCAAGATTCAGCAAGACCAGAACAGATGGAGCTCAGAACCTTTAAGCTTACTATCTCCATCTTCTCAAACATCTCCAACTTCACTGCAGGCAATGAGACAGACACACTACCATTCAAGGACCCTCACCAGGCAGTGGAGGTGGTGATCATTGTCCTGGTCTCAGGGTCCCTCAGTCTCCTCACGATAACTGGGAACATACTGGTCATTCTCTCAATCATAATCAACAGGAGCCTCCAGACCATCAACAACTACTTCCTCTTCAGCCTGGCATGTGCAGACCTGATCATTGGAATCTGCTCCATGAACCTGTACACAGTCTACATGTCAGTTGGTTATTGGCCGTTGGGGCAAGTGGTCTGTGGCTGTTGGCTGATCCTGGACTATGTTGTCTGCACTGCCTCTAGCTTGCATCTCCTTTTTATCAGCTTTGACTGTTACTTCTGCATCGCCAAGCCACTCAGCTACCCTGCATGGAGGACCACCAGGATGGCGAGCATGATGATTGCGGCACCCTGGATTCTTTCCTTCGTCCTGTGGGGCCCGCCCATCCTCTTTGGGCAGTTTATCAGAGTTGAGCATATTATGCCAGAGCGCGAGTGCCACGTTGAGTTTTTGTCCAATGAATCAATCAGCTTTATCACCTCCACTGTCACCTTCTACCTGCCCGTTGCCATCATGAGCTTCCTGTACTGGCAGATCTCCAGGGCCAGCAAGAGTTGTGTAAAGACGGGCGAGCACAAGCAAAAAAAGGGCAAAGAATTCAACAGTGAAGCAGGAAACCACATCAGCATTCCATGTCATGCCGAGTATGACACAACCAATTGCAATGAGAGGAGCCAGAATGGCGGAACAGGTGGAGTTGGGGAGGAGGAGCCAAGTGCACCAGTACATCCTGAGAGAAATGAAATTGCAGAGGCCCCTGCTGATTACAAAGGAAACCCCACAGCCCACCACCTTACTGTTACAATGTCAAAGCAGCAGCCCAAGAAAAAGGCACCACCATCTCGTGAGAAAAAGGTAACTCGCATGATAACCATGATTATAGTTGCCTATGTGGTCACATGGACACCCTTTAATGTCATGGTTGTCACCAGCACATTCTGTTCAACCTGCGTTAGCTCCAGCATGTGGATCTTTGCCTACTGGTTCTGCTACATCAACAGCACCATCAATCCAGTCTGCTATGCTCTCTGCAACGTCACCTTCAAGAGGACCTTCAAACAACTCCTGCTCTGCAAGCACAAGCACATTCGCTCAGGCACTTAGAGATATGGTTATTTTTAATCCTGCTGTCATTATTTAAAATATGCTCTTGCATCACTTTAAACAACAGCAGTACAAGCTCAAGACGTTGAACTACATAAACACAAGCTGTAGGTGGGTCATTCCATGCCAAGTGGTACCTTTAGGGCTATGTTGGTCTCAGATTTTTCTCTAACTTTGTATATTTGTTCATTTGAACTCAAATGATGGGTTTCTCCAATTTTATCACAAACAGCACACCGGTATGGATTTTATGGGCCTCTAAAAAAATGGCCTAGAGGGTGCATTTTTCAAAACACGCTGTAGAAAAAGTTTTATATCTTTGATTCTATGACAGATACAGATCTGGAAGCTGGCTTGATCCTTGACATAAACCTTGCTCTCTGACAGTCTTAAAGGTTGCTTGTATCAATGGTCAATGCCATGGAAATTTCGGTCAATGAGCCCAAGTTGAAGGACCTGGCTCGCTCCCGGGGGAAAGTTGCCCTAACAGCACTTTGCACCTGAGCAGTGTCTAATGACCTGAATTACACTGCTTTGGCCCAAAAATCCAGTATATGGGCCTGTTTTCCTCCAAAAAGCTGGCCTAAAAAGTTGTAAAAATCATTGTTTTTCTTTGCATTGAAATGTACATGGCAATGTGCTTTTATGTGCTGGAAATAAAGAAAGCTGCTTGAACATCATGTGGGTCACTTTATTTGAGCAGAAAACTTGATATTGATATTCTTTGCAACTGTAGTGACCTTATTAGGGTCATTCCATGCTAAGGGGAAACACGCCTCGGCCATTGTGGTCTTGGATTTTACTTAAACTTTTTCTGTTTGTTCATTTTGGCCCAAACTATGGATATCTATGATTTTTTTTTTCTTCGTGAACTGCCCGCTGGTATTGGTTTTATGTACCTCTAAAGAAATGGCCTGTTGGGGGCACTTTTCAAAACATGCAGTGGAAAAACCCTTATATCTCTGGCCCCTCTAATACTGCTACAGGCCTGGGGTTTGGATGTATTTGTAATATGAAGCTTCCTCTAGCACTACCATCATTTACAATGGTTGTATCTTCTTTTATCCATCCAAACTGTGATTGGGCAAATTTGAGATTTTTTACTTTCTGCATCTGTTTTTGCGGTGAAAAAAGCCTATATACTGGACCGATGGTGCTTTCCAGGATAATTCAGGTCACCTGACATCCAACAAGTGCAAATTCATAATGATGCAACTTTTCCCCAGGGATGGACAGACCCCTTGAACTTGTGACTTTTTTTGTTGTAAGCAACTTTGAAAGGGTTAATCTGATAACTATTATGTTCTGATTTAATTTTTTAATAAAGGTGTCAATGATCTATCTAAAATTAAGTTTCTTTTGTCGCTTCTTCAGGATCAACAGTAATTGATGAGTAATAAGGCTCAAAAAAGTGGAAAAAATCTCAAATTTGCCCAACTTCAAACACAGTTTCGATGGAAACAAGAACAGATACAGCCATTGTAAATGATAGTGGTGCTAGAGGAAGCCTCATGTTACAAATCCATCCAAACCCCATACTTGTATCAGTAATAGGGCCAGAGATATAAGGGTTTTTCTACATCATGTTTTGAAAGGCGCCCCCTACAGGGCATTTCTTCAAAGGTCCATAAAACCAATACTAGAGGGAAGTTCGCAAAAAAATCTGAGATATCCATTATTTGGGCCAAAATGAACAAATAGACAAAGTTAAAGTAAAATCCGCTTGGCATGAAATGACTCAGATGCAATGTCAAATGGCAGACATTTCTGTGCCACTAAACTCAACTAAAAGTCAATTAAATTTACTGCAGAACTCACCAAAAGTCTGCACCCATTCTCAAGTTCAGAAAGTGCATCAATTTAAATGTGTTATTTTTATCTGATAAAGATTAGGCATTATTACAAAATGAGCAAATCAAACCAAAAGTTTGCAATAACATAGAAATGCATTTGTTTGTAGAAGACAAATACTGTTCAATCAAAAAATATTCCAAGACATTACTGTGACACGTCTTTTCAATTCATGTTTATAAACAAAAGGTTTGAAATTCAGATCTTGCATACGATTGCAAAACCCCAGTCTTACAAATAGAACAAGAGTTGTCAGAAGACAACACAGCTCACCGGAAGCATTTAAAAAACTTTAACCTTGCGGTCCACGGACGCCGACGCAGAGGTTATGGCAATAGCTGTCCGAAGACATTTGTCCTGGCGAGCTAAAAATGAACATTTTGCCAAAATGACTACTCATTCACCTAAGACGAAGAAACACAAAAGGCTACGAACTTCGCTATTTGGGCTAAAAAGAACACAATGAGGCTAACACAGAGCAAACAGTGCATTAAACACTGCAAGCAGAAGGATATATACTGCACACAGGGGATTGCACATAACAGGTTTTAAAGACTGCACACTGTGACCTGCAAAAAACACAGTGTTACACTTTCCAAATAGTGCATTACTCACTGATCACAGAAGGATATACACTGCACTCAGTGCAAACACTGAATCACACACACACACGTGCGCACGCGCACACACACACACACACAGGGCTACACACTGCATGCAGAGGGTTTAATACTGCAAATCGTGTGCTTCGCACTGCAAAGAGTGTTACACACTGTGCTCACAGTACTACACACTGCATGCATATGATTGCACACTGCACACAGAGGATTACCATCATCCAGTACTTCAAGGTCTAGCTCTTCATGCTGGAGCAAGGGTTGAGGAAAAAGGTTTGAAGGGGCACTTTGACCAATTCTGTGGCTACAGTGCCCTACATCCAGCAGATTGTCATGCTGTGTGTGTTGTGACACACTCCTCTACCAACCATCATTAAAATTTTCAACCACTTATGCTTAAGTAGCTCATCTGTCAGTTTGCACCAGATGAGATAGCCTTCATTGCCCTTGTGCATTGAATAGCCTTGGGTGCCCAACACCCTGTCGCCGATTTGTGCTTTGCCTCAAACCACTGTCTGTTGGCATTTACCAATACTAAGTATTAAGCTAGCATGACCCAAAACAAGCGTAAAAAGACAATGTGCCATCTGCTATTTGTGCAGGGCCCCCGATTGAGCTGAGTGGGCTACGCATAGAGAACTGCGATGAATACAGCACTGCTACTTAGTGTCTGGTGTCAGATGTGGGGTTCGGATAATTTCCGACATGGCCCAATCTCAAATTAACTTTTAGAGCCAAGATCAGACTATGGGGTATTCTGATGAAAGAGATCAAATTTGTTGTTTATTTCCAAAAATGCAATACTTTTGCATTTGTAGTCCAGTTTGTAATCCACTTTTGCGAACTAACTTACATATCCACTATACAATTGTGAGAGTCACCTGTGATTTGTGCCCGGCCAATGAGGTATTTGAGTTTCAGCAAACATTTACAACATAACTTGACGGAAGCCGATCAGAGCCATATTTTGCGTGGCCACTTGTGTGGGTTGTAGAGTCCGTCTCATGCTGCCACTAGAGTGAAAGCACCGCCAGCATTCAAAAGTGACCAAAACATCAGCCAGAAAGCATAGGAACTGAGAAGTGGTCTGTGGTCACCACCTGCAGAACCACTCCTTTATTGGGGATGTCTTGTTCCCTTCTTGTACAAGGTGACAGTGGAGGTGATAAAGCTGAGGGATTCATTGGACAGGAACTCTACATAGCACTCCGGTATAATACGCTCAACTACGATAAACTGTCCAGAGAGGATGGTCGGGCCCCACAGGAGGAATGCAAGAAACCAGGCTGCTGCAATCATCATGCCCGCCATCCTGGTGGTCCTCCTTGCAGGGTAGCTTGGGTGGCTTGGTGATGCAGAAGTAACGGTCAAAGGTGATGACAACAAGATGAAAGATAGAGGCATTGGCGACTACATAGTCCAAGACCAGCCAGAGGTAACAGACTACTGGGTCCAACGGCCAATAGCCAACTGTGATGTAGACTGTGTACAGGTTCATGGAGCTGATTCCAATGATCAGGTCTGCACATGCCAGGCTGAGTATGAAGTAGTTGTTGATGGTCTGGAGGCTCCTGTTCATTATGATTGAGAGAATGACCAGTATGTTCCCAGTTATCGTGAGGAGACTGAGGGATACTGTGGCCAGGACAATGATCACCACCTCCACTGCCTGGTAAGGGCCCTCGAATGGTAGCGTGTCTGTCTGATCATGGAAAACCATTGGTCTGATTTTTATGAAACTTGGTGGCACAGGCAAAGGAAAAACTCATTACATTTTGGGGAGGAACTGAATCACGAGGCGGATATATGTCAATTTTGCTTGGCTGAATAGATGCCATATCTTTCAAAATTCAATCAAAAGTTGTGACGATTTAGAGTGACACAAAAGAGCCAATCAGTGGCAGCTGCTGAACAGAACACAGGGAGGGCGGAAGACGTCCCCTGAATTGGATCATAATTGACCTGTTTCCAATCATTGTTCTTGATTACCACATTTCCTAAGAATTTGAATTATCCTTCGGCACCTAAATACCTGGCTTCCTTTTTAATGAAATATTACAGCAAGCAAATAATACATTCAATTAAAATCTTTTATTCACTTTCCGGAAAAGGCGACTCTTCACAAAGTTAAATAAAATCCTGGATTTTTTGCATTGACTCTGTTATCGAAGCAGGTTATCAAACCTACACTTCATAATGATTTAAATGAAAACGAAGAATGAATTGTGCTTATTTTTTTTAAGTTCCTTCAAATAAGGCCATTGATTGAAAACGGATCGAGACAAATGATCAGTTGAAAGGCATGTTTTACGCCCTCCTGCTTTCTGTCCATCGGTCGCCACTGCAGCCAATTTAAAAGAGTGGACTATTGCCAATTTAGAACAGAGGACCAAAAGCAAATATTGTGAGTATCTCTCTGAGCTGTGTTTAATGCCCCAGCCACAGTGTGCAGTGTATGAAGATAACTCAGCGGCAGTAAACATGATCACACAGCATGTTCCCAATAGACATGTACAATGGACATTTAACTCTCAGCTCTGTTCATGGAGAGCATATACACACCTAGTTACAGTACAGGTAACCCTTTCTCACCTTGCTGAGACTTCTAATGTCAAGACTGGGGTCCGCAGGGTTCCTCTGTTCTTCAGGGATCTCAGCAGGACCTACAGAAGCAGCACAAGAACAGTTTGGCACCAAAGTTTTGGTCCAACAGACCAAGATGTTCATGAGTATTTGCACTGAGACACACTTATAAATGTCTGTAATTCCAACATGGTTCACTACATGCAAATATAAACTTGATTCCAAAAGTGTGCAAATAATGCTTAAAAAAATTCTAAAAAAGAATATATATATATATATATATATATATAAACTTGATATAACGTGAGAAATACTGTACAATATTAATAATATATATAATACAATACTGTTCCAATGGAACCAACAAAAATTATTCACTAATTTATATTAAAATGAATTTCTGCCAAATCAAGATTTCACAATTCATGGCACCCTCAAAGGTTATTGTAAATCACAACTACAAAAATTAATCCAGGTATTCCACTTTTTCAAGTTTTATCTAAGTGTTAAGGAACTATGGTCAGCCATTAAAATCACGTCCTGTTTCACAGGCGCCTAAAAAAGAGCGAACAAACATGCAATATCCCTTTTAATCAAACACCAGGAAGAAAACAAAACGACTGTCAGTTTCAAAGAGGCAGATGGTCATAGACCTTCATAAATTTGGTAATGGATACATAAAGATTCTCACATGATTGAATGTGACACTGTGCACTGTCAGGGCCACTATTAAAACAATCCAAAGATACGCAACTTTTGTAAACCTCAAGGATAGCGAAAGCAACAGAATATTGCCCCCCCAGGGTATGGAGGAAGATGGTGAGAGGAGCAGCAAAATCCCCAAGAATGTCTGCAAAGGAATTGCAGGGAGGTGTCTGTTATCAACATCATACTCAGATATCAGATCATCTATGGCAGAGATAAGGAGGGGCTTGTTTAAGATGGAATAGCTTCCTTTTCAGAAACAGAGATTGCAAACTTTCGTGCGGGCTGTGCAGGGGTCCATATTTATTGTCAGTCCCTTGCATGTCTCAGGGAAAAGGACAGAATTCAGGGACAATGCACAGTATAAGGAGGGCTTAGCTTTGTGAATTTAGGCAAGTCTGATGTAATCAATGATGATATAATAAATGTTACCCATCCCCAGTCATTTGTGCAATGACCTATGGCCCATGAAATGTTACATAACCACCCTTCGGTGTCTCTTTTTTGTGTGATGATTCGCTCAGGAACCAGATGCGAGAACCAAGCAGTGCAGTAGATGAGGATTTATTAACCGACGGGGGAAACCCCCGCAGGGCAGAAGGCAAAGGTACAAAGTCCACAATCCAAAAATCACAATCCAGCTGGGCAAAATCCGGGTAAAAAAAACCAGAGCAGCAATCACAGTACTCGTGGTCAGACAGAAAAGGGTTCAAAACACAGATGCAACAGTAATCCAAAACAAAGCCAAAAATCGTAATCAGGGATAGACCAATCAGAATAGAATCACTGAGAGTACAAGGTGAAGACAAGCGTGGCACAAGCAAACCGAGAGAAACATTCAGACAAGAAAATGCTGTGAGAAGACTCCTAATATACACATATGGGAAGTCACATGCTCAACAGAACACAGGTGCAGGAAGTCAGACTAATTACAAAGGAGCAAACATGAGGGTGAACCTAATCACATAAAAATAGGCAAAAGCCAAAATACGGACAGGGATCACGAGACAATCCTATAAGCAGAAATACGGCTCCGGTTAAGGCGTTCTAACGTGCATAGATAATGAGAGAAAGGACAGCGAGAGCAGGTGTGGAGGATCCAATGAAACGCAGCAGAGAAGATTAGGTAAAGGCAAGAGGCGGAAACTAGGACAGGCCGAGTGCTGAAAGCTTGTTAATCAATTAGTGAGGTGCAGCTATACAATCCCTTAGTGCTCGTTAGTAAGTTAGTATTATATACAATGTTAGTCTGGGTTAGTAGTTTTCACAAAACAACAAACTGTTAGTATGGGTTAGTAATATAGAAAAGCAAGGCGAAGGAAGTAAATGAGATTGGAAGGAATGGTTGAAATCCAGAAACCATTAAATCACCCGAAAGAGTGGCACGCAATACCGGGGCTCTGAGCAATAACAGGACAAGAGACCAGACAGGGGGAGACAAAGTGAAATGCATGGCAAAAACAAAAACATGGACCGGAATTATAACAATAATGTGGGAAATGGCAAAATACAAAACATGGCAAAACTAAACTAGACAAAACAAGAACATAATCAGGTAACCAAATCACAAAACACAATTCAAGGCATGGTCAGGCAAAGCAAAGATCAAAATCCAAACAAGACAGAATCCTAACCATGGCAGACAGAGCAGAATCACAACATTTTGGGGATTATAACACTTTTTTGAATTTTTCAAATTAAAAAATAGCAATTTCTGAAAAACACGTTTTTCTCAAAAAACGGATTTTTTTCCCATTTTCATATATGTATTCTATGCCACAAATAGATTGCAATCTGTTCTCCTATCCTTCTTATTCGTTTGTGCTCGTCAATCGACTTATCGTGACTTTCAAGAAGGAGGCGACTGGAAAAAGGTATGTCATAGAGAGGCTGAGTCTCTCAGAAGTAAAGATGGCCAGAGGCTCTCCAACCTGTCAAGGCTTGCATAAAAAATTGTGGAATACTTTAAAAACAATGTTCCTCAATGTCAACTTGCTAAGGCTTTGAAGGTCTCAGCATTGACCGTTCATAACATCATCAAAAAATTCAGAGAAACTGAAAAATCTCCATGCGTAAGGGACAAGGCCAAGACCTTTACTGGATGCCTGTGATCATCAGAACCTCAGACGCCACTGCATCACTCACTGGCATGATTCTGTCATTGACATTACTAAATGGGCCCAGGAATACTTCAAGAAACCACTGTCTGTAAACACAGTCCGCCGTGCCATCAACAGATGCCACCTAAAACTCTTTCATGCAAAAAGGAAGCCATTGTTGAGCGTGATACCGAAGCGCCGCCGTGTTCTGTGGGCCAAGGCTCATTTAAAATGGACTGTAGCAAAGTGGCAAAGTGTCCTGTAGATGAGTCCAAATTTGACATTCTTATTGGAAATCATGGGTGTTGTGACCTCCGGGCTAAAGAGGAGAAAGACCACCCCTCCTGTTATCAGCGTTCAGTTCAAAAGCCAGCATCTCTGATGGTATGGGGATGCATTAGTGCATATGGTGTGGGACACTTGCATGTTTTAAAAAGCACCATGAATACTGAAAGGTACAGTATATAAAGGTTTTAGAGCAACATATGCTCCCCTCCAGAGGACAACTATTCCAGGGAAGGCCTAGTGTATTTCAGCAGGACAATGTAAAACCACATACTGCAGCTATAACAACAGCATGGCTTCTTAGTAGAAGAGTCCGTGTGCTGAACTGGCCTGCCTGCAGTCCTGATCTTTCACTAATTGAGAACATTTGGCGCATAATTAAACAAAAGGTCCGTCAAAGGGGACCAAAAACTCTCCAGTAGCTGGAAGCCTGTATTAAACAAGGGTGGGATCAAATTCCAATGGCTAAACTCAAGAAACTTGTCTCCTCAATGTCCAGACGCCTCCACTCTGTGTTTAAAAAGAAGAGGGGATGCTACGCCATGGTAAACAGGCCCCTGTCTCAACTTTTTTGAGACTTGTAGCAGCCATCAAATTTGAAATCAGCTCATTTTCTGGATAACATTGTAAAATTTCTCAGTTTCAATATTTGCTACGTTATCTGTTCTATTGTGTTCTATATGGACATTTAGACATTTGCGGTTCGATTCTGCCCTCTGCTGGCCTTTTTCCACACCTCAACACTTTCAATTTTAAGAGACAAAGATACAGACGACTCTAAAAGAATAATTCTGCGTCAAACTCAGTGAAAGAATTTCCGGTATATTAGTTGGAACAGTTGCTGAAACCAGCCCAGAACATGAAATCTTTGTGTCCTTTATTTGAAAATGCGGCGGCCATTTCCAATCCTGCAAATTATTTTTTATGTTTCCAGCTAGGATTGAAAAAAATCAACTATTCAGAGCCTTCATATCTTCTAGAATAAGCTGACGCAATCTTGGTTATTTTTACATTATTCGTGCAAGGCCAGTGAAGAGAAAAAATTAACTGTCTCGAGACACTCCTTCAGAAGTCCGGCACAAGGTTGCCGACTGGTTGTACGCAAGAGTTTCTGTTGGTAACCGGAACTCTAGAGGGGAAAAAACATTTCGCCTCCAGCAAAAGCACATTGAGTGCGGGACAGAACGGTCTTTTTTCTTGATGCGTCCAAGACAACACGTTACAGTATAAATGGCAAAGCAGAAAAAACAATAGCTCAAGATCCTATTCCAGCATATAGCTACCAGCAACTGTTTTCATTCTTTCTTTGCTCAGCTTTCAGTTTTTTTTTGATAAACATTCAAGTTTTCTACATAATTCAAATATTATATTTTCATGGCAGCTATTCAGTGTGGCATCAGCATATATTCAAATCATTCAAACTTTATTGTATTCAAGACAGCATCGCAGTGGGGGTTCAGCATGCAGCATTCACTCTCGCAATTTCTTCAGGAATTGCTTCTCTAGTTGCTTTTGTCATTTATCAAAATCTGTGAGCTGTGTGTCACACTTTGGGTGCAGTGCCTCTCCCTCACTGTGAAGTTTATAGTTTTTTGTGTTTCTTTGGATAAGGTGAGTGTGTCCGCATTGTGGTGACATGGTTTCAAAATAACCTGGCTGCATGCCCTGTGGACATTATAATTATAATAGCATTTATGGGTCTAGATGGGGTAAACAAAGGAAATCTTCTATTAATCTGGGATGACATCTTCGATGAGATAAATATTTTAGCAAAATATCCATTTTTGTATTTGTAAGAGTGGGGTTTTGCAATCGTATGCAAGATCTGAATTTCAGACCTTTATTTCCAACAGTAATTGTTAAAGTCACACAATAATGTCTTTGAATATTTTTTGATTGGTCTTCTTAAAACAAAAAGATTGCAACATTATACCAAACTTTTGGATGGAACTGCGCATTTAATAAACATCATTCTTATCCAATAAAAATATCAACTGCAGTAAATAGATGCACTGTCTGATCTTGTGAATGGGTTCAGACTTTTACTGAGATTTGCAGTAAATGTTGTTGAATTCCAGTTGAGTTTGCTGGCATAGAAATGTCGGCTGTTTGACATTAAAACCGACAGCTTGTGTGTCTGTAGTTCTACTTCTTGAGCTTGTACCTGCTGCTGTTTAAAGTGATACAAGAGCATATTTTGTCAGTCAAAAAATGACAGAAAATAACAACAGCAGAAACAGAAATAATCATATCTCTATCTGCCCGAGCGAATATCCTTGTGCTGGCAGAGCAGGAGTTTTTTGAAAGTCTTCTTGAAGGAGTCGTTGCAGAGAGCATAGCAGGCTGGATTGATGGTGCTGTTCATGTACAAGGACCAGTAGGCGAAGATCCACATGCTGGAATTAGCACAGGCTGAACAGAAGGTGCTGACGACCTTCCTGACTTGACAGGGTGTCCATGTGACCACATAGGCAACTAGAATCATTGTTATCATGAGTGTTACCTTTTTCTCACGAGATGGTGGTGCCTTTTTCTTGGGCTGCTGCTTTGACATTGTAACATTAAGGCGGTGGGCTGTGGGGTTTCCCTCGTAACCTGCAGGGGCCTCAGTAATTTCATTTCTCTCAGGATGTACTGGTGCACTTGGCTCCTCCTCCCGAACTCCTGTTCCGCCATTCTGGCTCCTCTCAACGCATTGGGTTGTGTCAGACTCGTCATCACATGGAATGCTGATGTGGTTTCCTGCTTCGCTGTTGAGTGTGTTGCCCTTTTTTTGCTTGTGCTCGCCCGTCTTCACACGGCTCTTACTGGCCCTTGAGATCTGCCAGTACAGGAAGCTCATGATGGCAACGGGCAGGTAGAAGGTGACAGTGGAGGTGATAAAGCTGATGGATTCATTGGACTCGAACTCGACGTAGCACTCACGGTCTGGCATTATACGCTCACCAACCATAAACTGTCCTGAGATGATGGGCGGGGTCCACAGGAGGAAGGAAAGAACCCAGGCTGCCGCAATCATCATGCTCGCCATCCTGGTGGTCCTCCTTGCAGGGTAGCTGAGTGGCTTGGTGACGCAGAAGTAACGGTCAAAGCTGATAATAAGGAGATGCAAGGCAGAAGCATTGCAGACGACATAGTCCAAGACCAGCCATAAGCAACAGACTACTGGCCCCAACGGCCAATAGCCAACTGTGATGTAGACTGTGTACAGGTTCATGCAGCTGACCCCAACGATCAGGTCTGCACATGCCAGGCTGCAGATGAAGTAGTTGTTGATGGTCTGGAGGCTCCTGTTCATTATGATTGAGAGAATGACCAGTATGTTGCCAGTTATCGTGAGGAGACTGAGGGATCCTGTGGCCAGGACAATGATCACCACCTCCGCTACCTGGTAAGGGCCTTTGGATGGTAGCGTGTCTGTCTCATTGCCTGCAGAGAAGTTGGAGATGTTTGAGAGGATGGGGGTGGTAAACTTAAAGGTTCTGAGCTCCATCTGTTCTGGTCTTGCTGAATCTTGAGTTGCAAATTTAGTCCCTGAATTCAGATAAAGGAGAAACATTTTTTCAGCAATAAGGGCCTGATTTAAAACTCAAATCAGCTTGGCCCTGGAATAAAACTTGATTTGTTATGTATTACTCCATTAAAAATGCAATTTCGTCTTGGACTAGGCTGCGCCTATGTCTGTAAAACTGGCCCTGGGATTGGTAATTAGAAATTCAATTGTTTTCCTGCTCATTATATATATTTATTATTTTACCATCCACTCATGGAGTAATTTTTAGGTTGGGATTTTTTCGTGCTTTTTGTCTGTTTGTCAGCAGGATTATGGAAAACAATGGGTCTGATTTTTATGAAACTTGGTGGCACAGGCAAAGGAAAACTCATTACATTTTGGAGAGTAATCATGAGGCGGAAACACTGCAAATTTGCAAGATATTGCCTTGGCCAAATAAATGCCACATAATTCAAAATTCATGAACAATTATTAAGATTTAGAGTGACACAAAAGAGCCAATCAGTGGCAGCTGCTGAACAGAACACAGGGAGGGCAGAAGACGTCCCCTGAATTGGATCATAATTGACCTGTTTACAATCGTCGTTCTTGATTACCACATTTCCTAAGAATTTGAATTATCCCTCTGCAAATACGTAGTTTTCGTATTTATGAAATATTACAGCAAGTAAATTATGAATGGATAATTGGATTTTGGATTTTCTGCATTAACTTCTGTCATCGAAGCAGGTCGTCAAACTTATGCTTCATAATTCTTTAAATGAAAACAAAGAATGAAATGCGCACATTTTGTTCTCCAAATGATGTGTTTTATTTTTCGGCTTTGCATAGAGAATTGCCAACACCTGAGAGAGGCGAGTTTAAGTATCTTCAAATAAGGCCATTGATTGAGAACTGATCAAAACAAATGATCAGTTGAAAGGCATGTTTCACACCCTCCCTGCTTTCTGTCCATCGGCCATCACTGGAGCCAATTTAGAAAAGTGGACTATTCCCAATTTAGAACAAAGGACCAGGACCACATATTGTGAGAATCTCTCTGAGCTGAGCTTAATACCCCAGCCACAATGTGCAGTGTATGAAGATAACTCAGCCTGCAGTAAACATAATCATTCAACATGTTCCCAATAGACACGTACAATGGACAATTATAACGGACAGCTGTTTTTGGAGAGCACTTACGCACCTAGATGCTTTACAGGTAACCCTCTCTCCGTGTGCTGAGACGTCTAAGGTCAAGAAGGGGGTCTACAGGGTTCCACTGTTCTTCAGGGATTTCATCAGGACCTAGAGAAGCACCACAAGAACAGTTCAGCACCAAAGTTTTGTTCCAGACTGTGCCTTCCGAGCAGTCAGGTGTTCGATCTGCTGCCGCTGGCGCTCGGCATCGCAGGAATCCATCCTGCTGGTGTCCAGGAGACGGAACTTCTGTTAGGAAGTAGTCAGGGGGACACCAGATGCAGGATCCAAAGTGTTGATTAGAATACAAAATACCAAAGGAGAAAGTTGGTAAACAGGCCAGAAGCAACACACTGTCCACATGCACTGAATGGGAAAAACTAAGGTGCACTGCCCGAGGCAGGGGGAAACAGAAATACTCACTCCAAGAGTGGCTAAACTAGAAAAAAAAAAACTAGACCTAACTAGACTGACGGACACACTGGGAGACTTAGACAAGGGGCAGACAAGACGAGGGCGCAGCAAAATACAAGACTCAGAAATAACACACTCGGGAGGCACAGGAGCTGAGATTTCACAATGCAGAGCCGAGTCTAAAAAAGTTCTGTCTGACGGTCTTCTCTCTCTTCCCCACAGATATACGCATGAGAGGAGGCGGGGACTCGGAACGCAATCTCAAAATGGAAACAGAAACACACGGGATTAATAAAACAATCACACGAGAACCGGGTGAACAATGATGACTCAAGACAAGACTCTAAGACAAATCAAGCAAGCGAGACAGTTTAGATTGAGGTAATCTAAACGTGACAAGTATAAAGCACCATGAGAGAAGCAAAGGAAGCTGGTTGAGAAGCTGGTTGAGAAGTCGATTTAGAGTGAATGGTAGCACTGTGAATCGTCCACATGCCCCACGACCACGACCACACAGGATCGGCACATGCCACTCCAGGACCTCCGTCATCGGCTCCGATCAGCCACCAGGACAGCTGACGAGACTGTCGGACTGCACAACAAGCGGATATCAGCTCAGACAGTCCAAAACCGCCTGAGAAAGGCAGACCTCCATGCCCGCCAACCGCACCAAGGTCTCGACCTGACCGCCGCCCATCATCAGTCCAGACTTGACTGGGCCAACCGTAACCCTTGCTGGACGCTTGCACAGTGGAGGATGGCGTTATTCAACAATGAATCGCGATTCCAACTGTACTGCGCTGATGGCAGACATCCCCTATGGCGGAGTTTGTTTTGAGTTTATTTATTTTCTTATGTTTAACGCTATTTGGCAACTTCCAGGTTTACTTCGCCTGTTAAATAGAGAAACAGGATTTAATATGTGTGAGGTTTATTTTGCTCACTTCATTTTGAGGCGAAGTTTTTGCATTTTCCGAATTGCCCAGCATTTTGGTTATTTTATTGCCTCCGTAGGCATATTAGTGGACATCTACCGTTTCGTTGGCCTTAGACACTGCTTTCTCTCGTGTCTGGTTACCCAAAACCCCTCCCTCACAACTATCAACAAATAAACTAATTTACTTTTATGGATACATTATTATTATTATTATTATTATTATTACTACTATTATTATATGTACATGAATGAATGTGAAAAAGAAATGTGACTTTGGGGCAATTCATAATTTTTTAATTAGACCATTGCATTATTTGGACTGATTCATACATAATCTTTGTTAAATAAAGTTTCTTACTTGCAGACTCAAAAGGGCATTGAATAGCTTCCTTGCTTCAGAACCGAAGCACTAGCTGGTGGCAAGTTTAATGACAGGTAATTTTGAATGTCAGGCCAGGGTTCTGGAATGGAAAATTTGGAAAGTCTCAGTATTCCAGGACAAATTTTATTTGGCACTGTAAAACAACAAATCAATATGCATTAAATACGTTGTAGCAGGCTATAAACAACTGGTCCAATAGTGGGGTCCTTTTGGAAGTTCAAGCAGATTTTATTTTTTTATTTATTTAATACTGACCTACAGTACATACGTAGTAGAGAGTAGAATACAAAGGATAATTGGAATACTAGCAATTAAATATAAACCAGTATGTACATAAAATACAAATAAAAAACCAAACACATGCATGAAATATCCTATTAATTTAATTAATTTCTGCCTGCCGGACTGGCCCACTGAACCACTGGCCCAGCGGGAAAACTCCCGGTACTCCCGATGGCCAGGCCGCCCCTGGGTACCAATAAAACACAGCTGCAGTGTGACAGTAATTGGCAACAGGTCAGTAACATGACCAGGCATAAAAAGAGCATTTTAGAGAGGCAGAGTCCCCCAGAGGTAAAGATTGACAGAGATTCACCAATCTGCGAAAACTTGTGTCAAAAATAGCGGAACAATTTCTGAAAAATGTTCCTCAATGTAAAATTAAAGACTTTGAATCTACAGCCCATAATATCATCAAAAGATTTGGAGAATCTCTAGAAATCTCTGCCAACAAGGGACAAGGCCGAAATGTCAATAGTGGATGTTCATGATCTTTGGGCCCTGAGACAGTACTGCATTAAAAACAGGCCTGATTCTGCACTGGAATACACTGCATGGGCTCAGGAACACTTCCAGAAACTTCTGTGGGTGAACACAGTTCACTGTGCAAAGCTAATGCTGTATCAGGCAAAGAAGAAGCCACATGTGAACACTATTCAGAAACGCCGCTGTCTTCTCTGGGCCAAAATTCATTCAAAATTGACTGATGCAGAATGGAAAACTGTTCAGTAGTCAGATGAATCAAAATTTCAAATGGTTTTTGAAAATCACAGAGGCCGTGTTGTGCAGCCTAAAAAGGAGAGAGACCATCCTGCTTGCTAACAGCACACAGTTCAAATCTCTGACAGTATTGGGTTGCCTGTGGCATGAGGAGCACACATATCTGGAGAGGCATTCTCTGTGATGAAAAGTATATAGAGGTTTTACAACAACATAATATTCCATCCAGATAATGTCTCTTTAAGGGATGGCCTTGCACATTCCAGCAAAATAATGCCAAACCACAAACTGCATTAATCACAACAGCATTGCTTTGCAGTAGAAGAGTCAGAGTGCTGAACTGGCCTACCTTCAGTCCAGACCATTCACTATTAGAAAAAAATTGGCGGATCATATAACATAAAATCCGGCAAATACCGAGGACTGTTCAGCCGCTAGAATCCTACATCTGACAAGAGTGGGACAACATTCTTATTCCAACATGGCCCTATCCCAACTTTTTTGAGATGTGTTGCTGCCAGCAAATTTAAAATGAGCTAATATTTTTCATGAAATGTGTCTCGCTTTCATATAGAAAAGGAAGAGAAGCCTGCACACTTACTCGATCCCACAAGAACTTTATTAAACACGGACAACGTTACGATCCGGTTGGGATATTCGTCAGGTCATCATATTTCAAAATGGAAAACACACCCATATTCATCCATTGTCCACACCAATAGGCTGACAGGATCAATTATAATAGGTGTGGTTAACCGTCCAAAAAAACAAACAATGGCAAAAGCCGATGGATTCAATACATCAGTGTAACTAGTTCAGGTAGGAAACTGGAGAAGAGCTACATCAGCTGACAGCAGCCTGGTACGCTACCAGCACGTCAGCATCAGCAGGCACACAATTGGAGGATACACATCACATGAGGTAAGACAGTGGTCTCTTTTAAAGACGTCAAGCTCACTCACTCTGCTGCTGTTTGCAATGACTTTTCATGCTATGCAACACGCTCTGTGGTTTTTGCTTGCCGCCTCCACCCCAGCCTCCACCTGTTTGGTTCTGCTCACATGGGGGGATTTTGATTTCGGATCATGACAAACTCTGTTTGTACGTTTGCTGCGCCTCGGTAGTACATTCCTCCAGAGCAGAACCGCCACCAAATACAATGTAATGCTTATAACCATGGATAAATTGTTCTGTTTTATTGAAGCGTGAATTTTCCTGACTGAAATTCTATAAAAGGAATACACAGAGGAAGAAATAAATACTAACAGCAATTATACAATGGTGTCTTAAACATCAACTTATGCAAAGATGCAAACCTCTGACCTTATATTTAAGTGCAATGCAAATGAATTAAAGGAATATGATAAAAATAGGAAGGAATCTTATATAAATATTTGAAGAGTTTTATCGCAAAACAGGTTAACTCCACTGAGTCTGAATTGAGAAAAATTGCTTTCTGTGAATTACTATTTCTGTAAAACTTTGAATAATGGTCTTTTCTACTATTGTATATGAGCTAAATGGTAACCAGTTGGCATATTCATTTCAAATCCAGCCACAGGAATATTCTTGAAAAAAAAAACAAAAAATTCATTTTTTTTGCAAATCGAGTTAAATCCACAGTCTGCTTTTATTGCAAAACAGGTTAAATCCAATCGAACAAGTGTGTTTCTTTGTAGTAGTGTTGGGAAATTCATTCCCAACACTCAAATTCATTGAATTCATTCATTCAATGTTGCTGAACAACACAAAATCACCACTCACAGTCCGGTGAACATTCACTCACACACGCTCACACACACACACATACACACAACATCACTCAATGTCAGTCTTGGTTCATTGGACACCCAAACACTGTGGTCCTGAAACACAAACTTGAGTGCATGTAAACAAAAATACTCTCACACACACACACACACACGCAGACAAGCACGCTTCAAATCAAGCAAACACATACACACAAAGACAAAATATTATACACTCATGCACAAAAAACACCAATTCCTTGTTGTTTAGTTGTGAAACTTTTACTCTAAAGGTGGATGTAACCCGTTTTGCAAACAAACGGAGGTGGCGCTTAAACCATTTTGCAAAAAAACATTAATTTTGCCAAATAAAACCTCTGAATATATTTCACCTGTCAAAAATCTGATTTCACATCAATGTAAGACAATCTTTTCTCTCTTGTTTGAGATGATAAACAAGCAAAATGTGATTTGGTGGTTAACCCGTTTTGCGATCAAACTCTTAATTTTATCAAAGACATGAACCCATAGTAAAATACACCAGATTATAAAGCAATCACATACCCCATATGAAATTTAGAAAAAAAAAATCTTGCACCTCATAAATGACATGTATTTGTATCAAGGTATAAAAACACCTGATTTGTGTAGGGAAAGCCACTACAAAACCTGCCACCATTAATCAATTATGTATCATTTAAAGAAAATGTTTAATGTCGTATTCTTGATTCAGACCTACAACATTATGCCAGCACCAAACAAAAAGAGCATTTGTGTTGTCATTTTACACTTTAATTACCTGCTCTTGAGGATCAGTAGTGGTTTTCCCAGCTGTGCCCTCCGTTTGGTAGGTGAGATACGCAGCCTTCAGTCGGTCTCATGCACCTCACTGCCGGTCTGATCTCATGCCTGTGGAGTAAAGCGACGCTGAGGGACGAGTGTATGTGACACTGCTGTCTGAAAGGAATGAGCGTGAGTGAGAGAGGGGTGGAGGAGACTCTGGAGTGAGTGAGGGACAGAGACACGGAGAGGTGGATAAGAGAAGGGGTAGAAGAACAGGGTGGGCCGTCCCTCACAACACGCTTGTGTCGAAATTATAATCCCTCAGGGGTTCTGGATTTCAACCTCAGGAAATTTTTGCATCAGATTTGCATCGGGTCTTCAGGATCGAACTGTACTTTTCTAACTGTCCAGTAAGAATTAGGAGCCTGTAACTGAAATAGTTGACGAGATAAAACAAAATGTCAAAGGTTTTGGTGATATTTTTATGTCAGTGACCTTGAAAAAATAGGCCAAGGTCACCTTTAGGCATGTCATTTGTAGCCCTTTATGAGATGCATGTTCAGTATAAATTAAGAGCCTGTTACTGAAATAGTTGACGAGATAAAGCAAAATGTGTTGACGGACGCACTAACGGAGCCCGATACCATGGCTCCTGCACCGCGAGTGACGGGAGCTAATAAAAAGGGTTAGGAAAAGCTAAACTAAAAACAGGGCAACTCATGGATAATGCATAATGCTATAATGACTCAGATAATTAAAAATCCTACAAGAATAACTAAATCTTCTAAAACTCTGTTGGATTTAATTTTTACAAATAGACTTGATCGCATTTCTATAAGCTATAATCTTATTACGGGTATGCCTGATCACAATTTGACTCAAGTGTCACGACAGTTAAATAAGCTAAGATATACAGCTCTGTATGGTACAAAAGATGACACTTTGACATCTTTTATCCCAAAGAAAGATCTGGAACATCTGGAAAATGATCTTAAATTATTAAACTGGGATAGAGTAACTAAAACTGGAAGCTGTGAGCAGGCATGTAAGGGGTTACAGATAATACTCTCTGAGCTCCTGCATAAATTTACTAAAAATAAATCTTTTAGACGTAAACGCAGGCAGCCGCTACCCTGGTTCACGGTGGAATTGCTGCATTTGATAAAAAGTAGAGATGCAGCTCTAAAAAAATCTCTGAAATCAGGATTAGAAACTGACAGATTGGTATTTCAAAGTCTCGGAAACAAGGTAACGAGACAACTCAGGAAATCCAAAGCAAATTTTTTTGTAGACATAATACAACAAGCCAAGGGCAACAACAAGATAATATGGAACTGCATTGACAAGTTATATGGTAGGGGGCAAAAGGAAAGCAGCCACCTACAGCTCAGAGTGAATTCTGCTGGGAAAACAGTGAGTGATTCCCCAGAGGTAGCAAAAAATGTTAATACTTATTTTATTACCTCTGTCTCTGAACTAGGTAGATTGTTTTTAGACTCTCAGCCTTGCACAGCCCCGACAGCTCAAACACTTGGTGACTCTGGATTACAATTTTCTCAATTTACAATTATAGGCCTATCAGTATACTCCCTGCCATTTCTAAAGTACTCGAAAAAGTGGTAGTTGAACAGTTAAAGTGTCATTTCGATAAAGAAAAATTATTACATCCCATGCAATTTGGTTTCCGTTCAAATCACTCAACAGAAACGGCCGGTTGTTACTTCCTCGAGGTCATAAAGGATAGGCTTGACAAAGGGGAGGGGGGGGGTGGTAGGGGCTGTATTTTTAGATCTACATAAGGCATTCACACTGTGAACCACTCCGTTCTTCAGTCCAAATTAGCCAATTTTAAACTTTCTGACAATATACTTAAATGGCTGCATTCCTATTGAGTTGATCACTCCCAGTGCGTTAGGATTAAGAACAAGTTATCTCCTTTCCAGACCTGTAGTATGGGGGTTCCCCAAGGATCGGTCCTTGGCCCTCTTTTGTTTTCCACCTACAGTTCAGCCACCGTTAAAACCAAAGAAAAAGTCATTAATCCGCCAGTATGGGGGCGTTAAACTCTCAGTAAGACCGTGAAATCTCGTCGTTAGCCGTGCAGTAGGACCGGAGTGTTGACGCGCATGAAGACGAAAGAAGACCTCCCACTGCCTACCGCGCACGGGGTAGCTGGGTAGCTGAGCCACGAGGGCGGTTGGGACGGTCGTTTTGACAGTAGTCCGTACATGTAGATAATGGCACAGCTTGTTGGCGATTTATTGGCATATATGATTGCAAAAGTAACATAAGCCTACATAAAATATTAATTTGCTTTGGCGGGGGAGATGTTGCCGGTAATCATTTCTGCAAACCTTTTTATATTTGACGATACAGTTTGCTCAACCTGTGCTACTATTTAAAACTTTAGTACGGTATAATACGCAATTGGATTATTAAATATCATGCTATTTTTGGTGAGGATTTTATTTGTCAGGTATCATTTCTGCAATATTTTATGTTTGGAGATAATACATGCTTTTATGTACTAGGCCTATTAGGCCTATTTTAACGTTACACTCAAGTGCCGAAACATATTATTTTTCCTGTTGCAAACCTGAAATTTAGTATAGCCTATCCATTCCTACAGCACGTTGACTGGTTCCGCAAATGGAATTTGTTTGAAGCGTCTGGTATCGATACAGAATTTGCTGGCGGAAAGTTATCTGTTCAAGAATTTGCGGAAATTACTCACGCTTTTTGTGGATCAGTTAGTTTTCTTCAGTCATTAGGAATAAAGCCTTGCACAGTCATTTTTCAGTGGCACGTCCTTTGACTGGTTCCGCAAGTAATTTCCAGTTTCGCAAACAGCGCCCTTTGTCAGGCCGAACTTATGATATTCTTTGTTTATTGGCACTATTGCGTGCCCCTGGCCACAACGAAACAGACAAATGTATTTTCCACCAATTTTAGCCTGCATTATAGGGGATATCACAATAATTGGACAAATTTATGGCTAACTGTTCTGTGTGTCGACATTGTGTCAGCTGGAATCCACGCTGGCCTCAGTTCACGTTGATTTGTGCATCCATCAATATTCAACTACTATCAGCGACTACGGATGATTCTTTCTACTCTTTCCAATTCAAGTATAGGCCTATGCCAAGTATACGTTAAAATTATCAGGATGAGGCTACAAGTTCAGAATAACACAGGACATGAGTCATGATCAGCCCGTTGAGCCACAGAAAAACAGTTATGGCAGAAGGGAGAATGTTTTATTTCACACTGACTACAATAAACTTTCATAGAATTATTTCAGAAAAAATAAACAAGAATAAACAAGTTTGAAAACCTACAAACAGGCGTTTGCGGAACTAGTCAAATGACAAGCAGTCACTCCAATGGGTGTTGATGAAAAAGTATCAATAGTACGAAATTGGGATTTATAAGGTCAATTATACGATAATTTCCGATCATAATATCACTAATAACATGATGAATCCCAGGAATACACGTGTTTAACGGCCATACACTGCACAGTGTGCCTTATCACAAGCGTTGATTTGATAGCCTACTGCTGCAACGGCAAGCAACAGTTATCGGGCATTTATTTCTCTATGAAGCCGAATATCTCGAAACGATAGTTAAGAGTTAAATCCACAATAATTTACCGTTCCAGCGGTGTCAAACTCGAGGCTGACAGCGAAGTTGTTTTCCCGCAAAAAAAAGTTTGATTTCTGCAAATTGCGGAATCGGTCAAAATGTGGAACCAGTCAACCCACTGTATATCGAAGATCACTCGCACCCCGTCTCAGTAAAATTCACTTAGGCCCAGGGAAAGAACTTGAATGTTTTTAGATTTATATACTGTTTCGTTTTAAAATGCTAATTGGCAATTTTTAACCAATTTTTCAAAACGTTTTGCATCGTCTGAATTTGTTTTAATGACTTCTCATAACCATTCAGATAACCATTCAGATGTTCAAACATAATGTTCGCAAAGCTTGCAACTATAAGATAATTGCGTATAATATGAATTTAGTTCGACCATAACGACTCTTGAATGCGCTAGAAAAAAGCTAAATCTATTTGCGGAACCTTACACAGGATGTTTAGTAAGCTTATTCTATATCAGTATCAATAAGGAAACGGAATTTAAAAAAAGATCTGCTCAATATCTTTTCTCTAAAGGACAATGTCACTTAAAACTGAATGGCTCTTTCGTAAACTGAATTCACGGAATTAAAAGCGGATACACTTGGCACTGATTCAATACAGCTCAGTTCGTGTCATCTCTATTTATCACTCATTGTCACCCAAATATTCCCTTTAAGCTCATTGTAGCCTATTACAGAATTCATGACCTGGTCAGCGCGTGGCAGAAATTTTCTATAAAATGCTCAACCATAAACTGACATCACACGCGCAACTATGGAACCTGTCACGATACGACGCATTTCCCCAGAGTTAAGGACGAAGATTGACTCCTTGGCGAGAGACAACCTCACAACTCTGCAGGTCCGAAAACGCATAATTTCGGAGAATAACGTGAGCATAAGCTCACAGGCTATTTAGTTATATATTGCCAATTTGTTTATTTATATTGCGGCTGGCTTTTCAAAACCAATCAATCAATTGCGGCAAACTTCGCAGAAGATCTACCCACTAACTCTCAGAATCAAGGTTTCTGCAATAAAAAGACATATTTAAAATACCAAAAAAATTTCCTTCAAGAACACAATTTCTTATATTTTGCTGTCGAACTCATGAGCGCTTAAGTCGAAGCGCGTAAAAAAGGACTACGTGCTGTCAATTCCACCTGACGAAGATCACTTTGTGATCGAAACGTTGACGACAGAATAAATTTTTTGGGGAGCATTGTCTTTGTGTGCGGACGTTACCATTTATCTCTTTGCTGATTTTCTTATTGTCCTGCACCTCAGTTGAGTGGATGTGCATGCTATATTTTCTTAATGACAGGAGTAGAATGCCCATTCAGAGCCACAAATCCCTCTGACACAAATGGAAGAAATTCCTCCCTCACGAAGTCAGCAGTATCAGGCTTTTTAGCCACACAAGAAGCAGGTAATTTAGCAGATCGGTTATCTACTACAGGGGTTTCTAACCTTGTTTTCACAAAGGCATTGGGTTTGGTATCCATTTCTTTTTCTTTCTTAGCTTTAAGGAAGTAACAGTTAGTTGTAACATGACCAGATTTCTTGCAATAACTGCAAACTAGACCACTTTTGTCACTGTCAGCTTTCACACTTTGATCAGACCTGTGACTGGATTTCGGTGCACCATCACCAGATTTGTCTTTGGGTGAGGAATCTTGGGTATAACCATTACCTTTTTTCAGAAATTGGAACCATCTATTGTTACTGCTAGACTGAACTTTGGACTTATGTATGAGAACATATTCATCTGCAAATTTGGCAGCTGATTGCAAACTCAGTGCTTGCTTCTCAATAAGGTAGGTCTTAATATCATCCTTAACACAGTTCTTGAATTCTTCAACTAACACCATCTCTTTTTGAAGACCTAGTCCTCATTCAATCAATGGTGCCCAGGTTTGCCCCCTTAACAATCAATTAGCCAATTAGCCAACATGTCTGCAGGAAAGTACTGATTGTCAATCACATAGCCCTGTGGTTTCTTCCTGCCATGTGCTCTTGAGTGCCAGGTTGAATTAGTGGGACCTTGAGAAGCACTCGGGGTGCCACAATATATATATATAAAATTCAAAAAACAATTTCACAATTTGAAATTTTTGATTTTCAATAAATGACTCTCACAGTGGTCTAACCCGGATGAGCCCCCAATTTGTTATGACCCCAATTTGTTATGACATACAAGACAGCAAGGGATGACAAACAAAATTTTAAAACTTAAACAGATTTTCCAGCCCCCTCCCACCTTTTAGACTTTTTTTTTTCCTCTGGGACTTTCCCCTCTCAGACATGCCCAGGACATGCCCAAATCTAGCTCCAGACTGGGCTTAACAAAAAAGTTAATACTGCCATCTAGTGGCTTTTTTCCACATGACAATGGAAACGAACAGAATGGGTCAATTCAGATTGGGAGGCTAGTGCAGCTACCAGCATGGAGCATTCCCCTTACTGAATGTTAGCCAACAGTTGCTACTGTGCAGATACTACCCACAAATACTTGTTAGAGACTGAATTGCAACTGTAGCCTAATTAAACTCTTGTGATGGCAGCATGATCGATTTTTTTGTGAATGTAACTGCTATCCTTGCTTTAACTTCAGGTGTTTTCTTTCTGTATTCAATGAGTAGATTTATAGCTACCTACCTACTAATTCAGTCATATGTATTCGGGACTTGCCAGTAGCCTGGAGTTTTCGCTTTCCATTGGCAACAGGGCCGGTGGGTCTGTTCACTGGCCAATCAGGTCAAAGCCCATTTAATAGAGGGGACGTACACTCAGAACACCCTGATTTTTATAAGTTGAGGAATGACCGGAATTTAATTGCCTAGAAGTCACAGATTTTATGTTTTGCTTTGCTAAAAATTTATGAGCCTCCCTTTTGGACATCCGAAAATAATATATTTTGTCAAAAAATATCATGAAATGGGTAATCGAAATAATTTTGCTAATTTTTACATCTCATCATGTACTTTTGTATACTGATTAACATTTTGTGCATCTTTTACCTGTGAAACCACTACTTTGAGAAATAAATGGAAATTTCTATTCAGTTTGTGTACTTTTTCACTTCCTCAGCCCTGCCCATTAAAAAATTTCACTTACCAATTGTGACCATATTTGTCAACTCTGGAAGGGTTACCGGTGCAAAGTCTGTGGATCGAAAAAGTACATCCAGATATTGATTTCTTGTGCTGCATTTTAGCTTCATTTTACGCCAATTGATCAAGGTCCTATATTACCAATCATTATGCAAACCTGAGGGACAAAATCAGTGGTAATGCCTCTGTGTGCAGCTGTTGATTGCTCCAACAGAACCGAAAACCCGGACCTCTCCATTGGCATAAGCTTGCACTGATTTCCCTTGGTACAGCCTGACTTGCTGGGACAGTGGTTGTACTTCATTGGATTCAAACAGTGGCTGGGGTCTCAGAACAGGCCCCGGCCTACCAAAGAAAATGGCCAAGCAGTAACAAAAGTTTGTTAGAGAAACTGTGTACTATCATGAGCATTAAAAAATGACACACATACTCCCATATTAAGATGAATAACAGTAAAAAAAAATGCTTCAATTTATCTTACAGGTGATATTCAGAACAATGCACTAAAATATAAAAGATAAATTCTCCTGCCAAGGAAAACAACTGTAAACCGAAACCACTCTCCTGCAACTCAATGGGTTGGTTCATTTGCGTGCCATTTATTTAATATTTCTGAGCCCCATCTTCCATCACAATCTCAAGCAAAGCTGCATTTCCCTTTCTTATCGGACCCGGCATTAGCTCGCTATATCACTAGCTAGAAAAGAGCCAACCTATTTGACATTCTCGAGGACAAACTTGGCTCCCTCAATGCATAGTGCTCCCTATCAAAAATATTAGCCCATTAAACTCAAAAGCATTAACAACTAGGCTTATGCCGTCGGAGGCGACGGCTTGGGGTATATCCCCGAACACCCCCAGTCCTCCAATTCCCCAATCCTTGAATAGACCTTGAATAGACTTTCATTTGAACTTAATTTCAGGTCAATCGGACCAATGGTTCTGAAGATATGGCCAAAATGGTCATTTTCCATCCCAAAGCTTCACCTGGTGGCAAAATATTGAACCATACAGGAATGACGTCATCATGTGACACTACCATCAATGTCTAGATACAGTAATGTACCGATGTAGGGCAGGCTTCATTAGAGTACATAATAATGTTAGCATATTTTACCGAAATGTATTCACTTACTCGTAATGATTAATGGCATCATTTTGCCTCCCTGTAGACAGGATAGTGTTATCAGTGTCTCATGAAATGAGATCGGCCCCTAAAAATATCAGAGATAAAAACTTATTATCAGAGCAGAAAACAACTCACGAAGACGTTACGGCTGATACGTGTGTGATGTCCGATGCTGACCAGATAACTACCGGCTGACTTTCCTGATCTAAAGATAGAAGCCGCATTTTACAGATATTCCCGACTAATTAAACATTCACAATACTTTTAACACACATACATGTTAAGCTTACGCCACTATTCATGTGACGATATCTGACTAGCTAGCTACGAGCATGTCTGTTAACGACAATGCCCGATCCAACTGTCCTGCCGCCAGCTAAATAGCATTTGCGTTTTCATTTGAGGTGCGAAATTATTATCCATAAACAGCTATATTAATGAAATGTAGCTACACACTTAAGGCTTCTATCTGATAACAATATAGAGGTACTTGGTGGAGAAGTGAACGTATGTGAAACTCACACCTGTGCATTTCAGCAAACACCTCATCCTCCTCGGCCCCATTATCACAAAATCTGAAAGTCCCTCCTCTTCCGCACGTAGACAAGATGGTGACCATTGAGGGTGAGCCAAAGGGTGCATCTCAAGGGGTGCATCTCAAAGCATAGGCAGCAGTCTTCGAAGGCTGCATTTTTAGGGATCGTCACTTAGTTCCATCTGCCAAACTGACATCATATCATTTCATCTCTATTAAACAGCTTTGGTTTAAATGAGTCGTCATTGATTTCTCCAACTGTAACCTAAACTCTAACCCCTAACTTTAAACTTAGCCCCAAACATAACCATAACCCTAAAATTAACCAAATCCCTTACCCTAAATATTAGTTTGGTGGATGGAAGTAAGTGACACCCCCTAAAAATGCAGCCTTCGAAGGCTGCAGCCTACGCTTTTAGATGCACCCAAAGCATAGCTGCAGCCTTTGAAGGTTGCATTTTTAGGGCTCGTCACCAAATTTCATCCGCCAAACTGACATGACGTTATTTCTTTGATTTATGCGAATCATCTCTGGTTTACCGAAACCTAAACTTAACTTTTACCTCTAATCCTAAAACTGACCCCAAACCTAACCCTAATCCTAAATTTAATCTTATAACTAACCCTAAATGTTAGTTTGGTGGATGGAAGTACGTGACGACCCCTAAGAATGCAGCCTTTGAAGGATACAGTCAAGGTGTTGAGATGCACCCAAGGACTGTATAAAACACTAGGTGCATCTCAAAGTGTAGGCTGCATCCTTTGAAGGCTGTATTTTTAGGGGTCGTTAGTAATTCCATCTGCCGAACTGACGTAACGTCATTTCATCTCCTTTAAACGGCTTTGGTTTCAGTGAATTGTCACTGCTTTCCCTAACCTTTACCTTAACTCTATCCCTCAACCCAAAAGCTAACCCTAAATTTAACCTTGTCCCTTACCCGAAATGTCAGTTTACTGAATGGTAGTAAGTGATGACCCGTAAAAATACAGCCTTCAAAGGACGCAGCCTATATTTTGAGATACACCCATGGGGTGCATGTGATGAGATTATTCTTCCAAAGTTGAAAATTGAGAAACAAACAACAAGTTCATTTTAAGTCGATCAAGTTATTACAAAAAATAAAATTAAATGAAAGTGTCCATATATTTTATTTACAAATGTTTATAATAATAGCAGTATCCTCCCTGTAAATGCTGGGCCCCTTGAATCGTTCATGGTTACCCACCCTTACGGCGCCCCTGAATCCCATAGGTGGACTAGGTTCAATTGAAGCACCTATTACTAAAACCCCATAAGTCACACTTGACTTGACTTGACTTGTGGGGTTTTAGTAATCAGTGCTTCAATTATCTTACGTCGGCTTGAGTGCTATCATTTATCAATTGATTTTTTTATTTAATTATTAATTTTACATTGCAAAGTTCATGGCTTTGATTTTTGGAAAATTGAGCCCACTAGCCCTTGCCCAATTGCCCTTATTTGGCCCATCATTCACTTGTGCTCACTGCGCAACATCGAACCGTTGATAGAGCAAATTACATAAAGGGATTGCGCTCGTGCAGGGTGCTTTCCTGAAGACTTCACGCCTGATGCAAAAATTTCTTGCCAGAATCCCCCAGAGTTTAAGATTTTGATGCAAGCATGACGTTAGGGACTGCCCACCCAGTTTTTCTTCCCCTTCTCTTTGCCAGCCTTTCCAAGTCCCAGTCCCGGGCTCACTTCTTCGTCTCCTCCATCTCCTCAGCTCACACTCTTTCCTCCAGACAGCAGCATCGCATACACTCTTGCCTCAGCGTCGCTTTACTGCACATGAAAGCCTCCAGACCGACAGCGATATGCGTGAGACCAACTGAAGGCTGCGTATCTCAACTACCAAACGGAGGGCTCTTTTTGGAGAAACACAACGGATCCTCGAGAACAGGTAATTAAATCTTAAAACCGCTTACCAGATGCCTTACGTTTGTTCATGGCTAAAACGATGATTAAGTTTATACCATGTAAAACATTATTATTGGTGGAATCTGTTTTGTTGCGGAATCTCACGCGCTGTGGCCAACATCGAAAATCCGGGAATACACAGAAATCAGAATTAAAAGTGAAAAAAGGTTAAAGGATCTGGAAATAGATCTGTTAAATCAAAAATGGGATAATGTATTGGCAGAAAACGACCCGAATAGAGCGTGTGAGGCTTTCCTGTGGACTGTAAATTCTCTGTATGATACCCACTGCTTAGTCAAAACAACCAATAATCTGAAGAAAAACAAAGAGAGATGACCTTGGGTTTCAAAAGCACTGGCCAATGCCTGTAAGAAAAAAAATACTTTATACAAGCAGTTCCTGAGAGAAAGGACTGAGAAAGCGGAAGTAAGGTATGAGTCTTATAGAAATAAAATTACATGCTTGTTGAGGAAGCATAAAAAAGAGTATTATGAAAAGCTTTGAGTAGGAAATAAACATTACACCAGAAATCTTTGGAATATAGTAAAGAATGTTTCTGGGAGGGCTCCGAAGAGGGAGTACCCTGCCTTCTTTAATATTCATGGTAAACAGGTAGAGAACATGGATCTAGTCGTGGAACATTTTAATAATTACTTTGTGAATGTTGGGCCAGAACTAGCAAAGGGTATTGAACCCTCACACCTTAGATGGGACGACCTTGATAAGGATGAGGAAGCACAAGACACATTGACATCAACTCCTGTTACTGAATCCGAAATTAGATCAATTCTGAATAATTGTGCAGCTAAAACGTCTGTTGACGTAAACCAATTAGATATGAAATTACTGAAAACACTAACCAACGCAATTGTAACTCCACTTACGCATATATGTAATCTATCCTTCTCTTGCGGAGTGTTTCCAGATAAAATGAAGATGGCAAAGGTTATCCCTCTCTACAAAAGTGGGGATGAATATGATTTCTCAAATTATCGACCTGTCTCGATTTTACCTCAATGTTCAAAAATCTTAGGAAAACTCTTCAATGATAGATTGGACAATTATATAGATAAACACAAATTTCTATGTGACAGTCAGTATGGGTTCAGGAAAAAGCATTCGACAGCACTAGCCCTAACAGAACTTATTGAGATGATCAAAGATTCACTAGATTCAAAGCTATATTCTATAGGTATATTTATTGACCTGAAGAAGGCATTTGACACTATAAATCACGATATATTGATTGAAAAACTGTATAAATATGGAATAAGAAGGACCGCGTTAAAATGGATTAAAAATTATTTAACAAATAGAACGCAATTTGTACAGATGGGCAATAATAAATCAAATTGCCTGGACATTACCTGTGGAATTCCTCAGGGCTCGGTCATAGGTCCTAAGCTGTTCATAATCTACATAAATGACATTGTTAAGGTATCCGATATCCTAAGATTAATTTTATTTCCTGACGACACGACTATTTTTTGCTCTGGTGCTGATCTCAACCAATTAGTCAAATTGGCTAATAATGAAATGTCTAAACTTCACACGTGGTTTAATGTAAACAAACTATCATTAAATCTTACAAAGACCAAATTTATGATATTTGGGAAAAAAGGTCTAAAGGACGTCATAGACTTAAAAGTAAATGGTATCAGCATTGAAAGAGTAAACGTATATAAAGTCTTGGGAGTTATGATAGATAATCTCTTAAGCTGGAAACCGCATGTAAATTTAGTTCAAAGAAAGTTAGCTAAAAGTGTATGTATTCTTTGGAAAATGCAGAAATTATTAAACCTCAAATCTCTTAAAATAATCTATTCAGCCCTCATAGCACCTCATCTGCATTACTGCGCTGAAGTATGGGGTCACACTTACAAAAATACAATAGAACCTTTATTTAAACTTCAAAAAAAGGCCCTTAGAATTATTTATTGCGTTCCGTATGGTACTCATACAAATGATTTGTTTATTAAGGCAAAGCTTCTTAAATTACAGGATATAGTAAAATTCAACTCCTTGCAACTTGTCTACTTGGGATATAAAGATTGCTTGCCCAAAAATGTACAAAACCTATTTCTTCAGTGTGACTGTATGCAGCACACCAGAAGTAGGATGTTATTACAATCAAGCTTGGTCAGAACGACACGTAGGGAGCATTCCCTATCTGCGGCTGGAGTCAGGGCATGGAATGTACTTCATGATAATATAAGGATGGCTGGAGAGCTGAAGGTCTTCAAATATTTGTTGAAATGTGCATATCTGAGTAACTATAAACATGTTCAATCTTGTTCATTTGATGGGATGGGACATTCCAGGCCAGTTACGTCATGGATTCATGGGGAAAGTGTCGTTCGCTGTGTTTGACAGTCCTGGACATCGAGGATGTAGAGGATGCGCTTCCTCTCATCTACTCCAAATTAGCTGGAATAAATCGAATGATCAAGAATGGGGTTTTCGGGATAATGTCGCTTTGGATCAAGAGCGGCATTTGAATCTAAGTTCTATGAACACTCACTTAATCAGCAATTCTAATTCTTATGATATTCATACATTTTCATGATCTTACTTTCTGACGTTAAAACGTAGCGTACATGGACATTAACTCTGCTGTGATTTATAATCCTCATGATATTTTAACCATTCCCAAACTGTTTTTTCTGGAAGCTGGGGGCAGGACTCTGATAAACGATTTCGCTTCTCCCGCGACCCTTTCGGTCATGATACATGTTGTGTCGTTTTGAAATTGTCATGAAATGATTTACAATCATGCCGAAATAAAATAAAAAAAAAAATACCAATGTGGTTTCAATGAATCAACCTTTATTGATTAATTGTTCAACCCGAAATTTACAGGAACTGGAACAGTATGGAAAATGAAAATAAGAACAAAATTGATTCATATATTCTCTTGTTCCGGAATTTAGTAGAGAACAACACAATTAAAACCTTTCACCTTAGTTTCTCCTTAACAATTGTTTTGATAACTTGTAAAAAGCATATTTGCAAATTTCTGGTGTAGTGCCCGCACTGCCACACTTGCGCACAATCAAAGACAGGCTAACTGAAAGACTGAAAAAGATGTGGAATCTCTGGAAAAAAACACCAGTGTCGACATTGCACAGGCGATCGGGTTACAGGTTATTCAAGTATGATCGGGTGTAAAATGAGCTGTCTCAAAAGGCCCCTGTGTTTACGAGGCATATAAATCAGAATTTGCCACTTTGCCAAAAGCTGCAGGAGCAAATTGTCAAACAGTTTTGAGACCAGCTTTTCTCAAATTCTCAAAGTTTCTTTGTAATTCTCAAAGAAACTGTAGGCTAATGCTGAATTAAAGTCGAGCTGTGTTGGGACGTATTGGGCTAAAAGGTCAATGCAACGCAAACCACAAGAGCAGCACATCTTTGGGAACATTTTGAAGGCCGCTCAGCTGCAAACCTACTGTAGCCTTATAACCGCTCGAGACAAGTAAAAAAGTTAATAAATAACTAATATATATATATATATATATATATATATATATGTGTGTGTGTGACTTGACTTGACTTGACTTGACTTGTGGGGTTTTAGTAATCAGTGCTTCAATTGTGCCACTTTGTAAATACTCATGAACATCTTGGTCTGTGTGAATGCCTCTAACAAAATTTTGGTGTTAAACTGTTGCTGGGGTGCTTCAGTAGGTCCTGCAGAGATCCCTGAAGGACAGTGGAAGCCTGCAGACCTTCGTATTGACCTTGGAATTTTCTCCATTGTGAGAAAGTGTTACCGGTACACCAAGAAGGTGTGTATCTGCAATAGAGATCTGCGGATTCCGGTTATATCCACTGGAAATTTGCAGATTGAGTTGGTGGGTCATAAAAATTAGGATTATGATTAATAGCGAGTGGGTGAAATGATACATTCTTAAAGTCAAAATATTTATTGCATTGTCTAAAATGTGAAAATATTTTTAGCTTCATTTTTTTGTCAGGCACCAATTAACCAACGACTTTTACTGCAGGTGCACAAATTGTGCGGTCCTTTTTCCAACACCAATGAAGGCGAGGCAAGAGAGAACATTAACCCTTGTATGGTGTTTGGGTCTGTGGGACCCGTTTTCAGTTTTCATCAAACCATGTTTGCTGTTCATATGACTTGTAATTGGGATGAAGTAAACATCTTTTGAGCATTTTAACATAAAACAACACAATCAAACAATTTTGAAAACCCAAAACTCTAGCGGGTCCCAGACCCATGAACACTGGCTGAGTAACAAAAATCCTAACACCACACAAAGGTTAAAGAAGGTACCTCGAACATGGTGCTGCATTTGTGCTAAATGTATATCTGAATATTTCAGCATTTCAAGCCTATCAGATTAAACATATAGCTTGAAAATAAGTATAGTGAAGAATCAGTTTAAAGATATGATAAAATGTTAATCGGTCCAAATTCCACATTTGCCTTTTCTTTAATTTGAGTTCATTCTGCCATTGGAAGGGTTTATTGGCAATCGCACATGCTCTGCCAGGGAGCTAGACTGACTCTTTCCTATTGACTTTGTGGCACTACTGCCAGTGACAGGGAAATCAAGTGATTCAATTAAAGAACAATGCACTTGGTAAATATGCGACAAAAAATATGTATTTCCTAAAGGATTACCCAATCTCCACTACTACGCGTAAGAGCACAAAAAACCCTGGAAAATGACACATTTTTTGTCTGTACCTCAATTATTAAGGAAATTATGGACATTTGTCAGTCTCAAAAAAGGGACAAATCCTGGGCTATCCTTTCAATTTTTTTTTTTCTAAAAATGTGATCAAAATGCAATTTAAAAAGAAAAATATGGAAATTACCTACAATGAGGTAATTGATGAGCTTCCTTAAAACTCAATGAAAATGGAGGATTTCGACAAACAAGGAACAATAGGCCTCATTTACCAATATCTTCCTAAGTATTGACTTAAATTCCTACTGAAATTGTTCTTAGGACAGTTCTTAAGAAAACTCAACATCCTAAACTCATCTCTATCATGGGGTTTTCTTATAAAATCTTACGAATTATTGTAACAAAGTTACTTGCTTAATCTACACTCATTTTCCAGCCTAGTAGTGAAATTAACAATTTTATTTTATTTGATATTTCTCTTTCATACTGAAATGCAAATGTGTCAAGGTGATTGCTGGGTAATGTGTTGTCAATGTCAAGTCTGTATTTGATTTGCTCCTGTGACCAGGTTATCATCTGACAGTTCCAGTGCAAAATCCGATGATCAAACTGCTTAGCAAATTTGCAAACTCAGAAGCAGTCATTCCATTCAAATATATAAGTCGTAAACAAGGAAAATAAACAGGAGGGGATAGCAAAGCTATCAAAACTATGTTCATTTGGTTTTCTTACAAACATTTTCCGGACTACTAAACACCCTCCCTCAAGCAGCAATGCAGCCAGCTGTTAGCAGATCAAGGTAGATCAAGCTAAGCTAGCGTTTGACCTAAATAATGATAATGTTGCCAGTCGTTGTATAAATTACACGACAAGTCGAGGATTTTGATCAACGCAAAGCTTGCCAAATGCCATTCAAATGTGAGGTTACGCTCAGGAACCAGACGCGAGAACCAAGTAATCCTAAAAACTTGTGCTTTATGAGGAATGGGGGTGAATGCCCGCGGAGCAGGAGGCAACAGTACAAAGTCCACAATCCAAAAATCTGAATCCCAGGGACGTAATCCAAGCTGTAACCAGGGCAGCAAACACAAAACTCGTGGTCAGGCAAAAAAAGGTTCGATACACAGATGCAAACAAATCCAAGTCAAAGCCAAAATCAAAATCCGGGACGGTCCAGTCAGAAGAGAATCACAAAGAGTACAAGGCATAAACAATCGTAGCACAAGCATACCAAGGGAAATGTTCAGACAAGGGGCTGGTTGTGAAATGACTGGTTAAATACACAAACAGGAAGTCACATGCTACAATAGGGAACAGGTGAGCTGGATCAGACTAATAAACAAAGGAATGAACAAGAGGAAGTTCCTGACTACATGAAATTGGCAAAAGCCAAAACGCGGACAGGGATCACAAAGACAGCCTATGAGCAAACATACGGCTCCGGTTAGGGAGTTCTAAGGTGCACAGATAAGGAGGCAGAACAGAGTTAAATGTCCTGCCTTGATGTAAAATAACTAGTAGTTAGCACTAGTAGCACTAGTAAGGTAGTTGTACAAAAATGAGAGTTTTTGGATGTTTTAAGTGACTCAATTATCATGGTAGAGGAGAAAGAGTGGGCAATAAATGGTTAGCGTGTAGCGTGCAAATTATGATTTAACTGATTTATATGTGTCTTTGGGTATATTTAGGTTATATTTATAAAGCTAATGGAAAGACACCCAGGTCTAAGCTTCACTTTTTAGCTCCATGTGATGACAGTCAGCAGTAAAGCTTTTCTAATGCTGAGTTGTCCAGCGTTTGGCGTCTGTCCATCCGGCGTCAACTTTTCCCTTCAAATTTGAATATCTCAAAAACTGTCTGATAGCTATTTGTTTAATTTATTGTAAGCCCTCCTTATGATGTTCTGATCATCCCCTGTGAAAATTAGAAAATTCTATGTCCCGGTTTTTAAGAAATTCAGCCTTTTGGACTTAGAAACTCAGTTTTTGCGCTCATTTTTTTTCAGTCTTTCATTAATATCTGACAAAACTGTCCAATATCTTTAAGTCTAATTTGTTGTGAGCCTTCCTTATAATGTTCTGAATATCCCCTGTGAAAATTAGAAAATTCTGCATGCCAGTTTTTGAGAGATTCAGCATTTTGGACCTAGAAAATCTGTGTTTGTGCTCATTTTTTGAGTCTTTCATTAATATCTCAAAAAGAGGCCTGTTGGCCCAGAGAGCTCCGGTGAGGATGACTGAAATGTCCATGTCATAACTTCATTTCAGAAATCCTTGAAAACCATTGCAATATTAACACATATGACACATTTAGTAACCAGAACATGCGGTGAACCAGTTTGGTGTCTCAATTTATGTTAGTCTGGGAGCTAGCAGTGACTTAACCCTTAAATGCCCAACTGTAGTAAAAGTTGAAAGAAAAATCTATGTATTCTGTTAATATGTCCTGAGGAGGGGCTAATAACAACCCAATAGCAATTTTTAATTTTGATGACCTTTGACCTCATTTTAGTCTTGTGACATATGTGTCACTCTAAGTTTCTAGGATGTAAAGAGAACTTTTTTCCATCATTGTTTTGGTAGTTGACAGACAGCTGAAGTATTAGGCATAGCTTATTTTTCATTAGCTTACCTGTGGTCTGTCAATTTTATCCAGTGATGAACGGGCGCTGATCTTTTGTGTGGATTCCGCCATGGGGGCGGCCATATTGGAAAGGTTAGCTGGTGCAGCCAGTGTAGTGTCAGTTCCACTTTTATGCATCAGATGGCAGCACTGATGGTCTAAATATGTCACTATGGGCATTAGGGTGCAAAATTTATGTGGGGTCAGTGGTTTTGACAACCCCCATAATCATGTGACAGATTTGTCACAGGGGGCATTTAAGGTTTAAATCACATCTTGAGTACAAAAGGTTTGGTGCTCTTTTTGGTTAGTTGGAGTGATGGTGACCTCAAAATAGCCATTCTTAAATTTTTCCGCTTTACATTGTGTGTTACATAGGGGGTGCTGCCTGATTTACACCTCAAAACCATTTTAAATCACATTTTGAGCACAGTAATCAAACCTTTGCTAAAAGTTGTGTTTGGGCTTTGTGATCACAGTTTCAGGATTTTTAAATGGTTAATTTTGTGTAAAATGCATTGATGAAGTGCCTAAAGGGGGCGCTGCAATCAGGTTTATATAACATTTTGAGTACATTGATAAAACTTTGCAGAAATACTCTCTTTACCTTACTGAACTAGGATTGGTAATTCTTAAATGTGAAACTTGGTGCAAAACACATTCAAGAACAACCTGAAGAGGGCGCTGTAATCGGCAATTTTAAATCACACGTGGAGTACACAGTTGGCACTTTCTTCTAAATGTTCCTTTTTGTCCTAATCAGGTATCAGTAATTCTTAAGTGGCAATTTCGGTGCAAAAGCCACTTAAGAAGGGTTGAAAGGTCTGTTGTAGAAGTGATTCCAATACAGTGGCACTTTAATAAAAGACACAAGTTGGCCTACAATAAAGATGGATAACAAATCATTTATTAATCACACAACGTCTTTTGGCGTTTATTGCGGCACTCAAGAGGCCTATAGCGACAGCAGGATATTTCCGCTGTACAAAGACATACATTCCTTTTCATAGTGCTCGAAAGACAGGTCAATTAAAACTCCAAAATATTTCTCAGAAACATCAAAATATTCGAAGAAAAGTGATTAGGCTTTCAGCTTTCTTTTTTTTTTTCTGCTTTCCCTGAAATCTACTGCAATAATAGAGCAATATCACGGCAAAGTCTGTGTCGGATGCTCTGATCACAACGTTTCCATTCTCACTGTCGGTTGCCACTGAATGCAAGCATATCTTAGTATCAGCCTCCTCATGATTGCTCCTCAGTTCGGAAACTGTCTCTCAGTGAATGACACCATCTTTCGCACAGAAATTGCCCGTAGAGGAACTGACAACAGGATCTTTGTTATCACTGAACCAGAGCAGCGACGAGTTCCATGTGATCTGAATGATTTAAGATCAACTACCCCAGTTTCTTGCAAATGAATGGCAGGCCCCATCGTGTGCAGATCTGATTGAGTCTCACGATTTGTTCCTCGATGTACCAGGGAAATGTTATCATTTCCAAGTGAAAGATGGTGTCATTCACCGAGAGACAGTTAACGAACTGAGGAAGTCCTGGACCAGGATGATGAAGATGACATGGGCGTTGTGTCCTCAGATGAAGACAACTACAGTTCAGACGATGATGATTAGATAATGGCCACTTTTTTGAGACACCCATTACTCATATACTAAACCTACACATCTCTGTCATGACCATCTTGTGATGGTAAAGTTAAGGGTAATACAACCCCAATTCTGAAATAGTCCATCCACAGATGCCACCTAAAACTCTATCATGCAAAAATGAAGCCATTGTTGAGCACGATGTAGAAGCTCCGCCGTGTTCTGTGGGCCAAGGCTCATTTAAAATGGACTGCAGCAAAGTGGCAAAGTGTCCTGTGGTCGGACGAGTCCAAATTTGACATTCTCGTTGGAAATCATGGGCGTCCTGTCGTCCGGGCTAAAGAGGAGAAAGACCACCCCTCCTCTTATCAGCGTTCAGTTAAAAAGCCAGCATCTCTGATGGTATGAGGATGCATTAGTGCATATGGTGTGGGACACTTGCATGTTTTAAAAAACACCATGAATGCTGAAAGGTATATGAAGGTTTCAGAGCAAGATGCTCCCCTCCAGACGACATTTATTCCTGGGAGGGCCTTGGTGTATTTCAGCAGGACAATGCAAAAACACATACTTCAGCTATTACAACAGCATGGCTTCATAGCAGAAGAGTCCGTGTGCTGAACTGGCCTGCCTGCAGTCCTGATCTGTCACCGATTGAGAACAATTGGCTCATAATTAAACAAAATGTCTGTCAAAGAACACCTAAAACTCTCCAGCAGCTGGAAGCCTGTATTAAACAAGAGTGGGATCAAATTCCAATGGCTAAACTCAAGAAACTTGTCTCCTCAATGCCCAGACGCCTCCACTCTGTGTTGAAAAGAAGAGGGGATGCTACACCATGGTAAACAGGCCCCTGTCCAAATTTTTTGAGACCTGTAGCAGCCGTCATATTTGAAATGAGCTCATTTTGTGTACTAAATTGTCAAATTTCTCACTTTCAACATTTGCTATGTTATCACTGTTCTATTGTGAATAAAATACGGCTGGTGTGATTTGAAAGTCATTGCGCTTTGATTTTATTCACAATTTACACTTTGCCCCAACTATTTCAAAATTGGGGTTGTAAATGAATTCACATGAATAAACATTTTAAGCGCTCACAAGCACATAAAATTTTATTTTATTTAATGAGCGATTCTCGGGTCAGTTTTGCAAACTCAGAAAGAGCCTGTTCCTTGACTAAACTGTGTTTTTAATGGAGCACTTACATCACAAACCAGTTTTAGTCCAGGGCCAAGCTGCATCCGTGGGGGGAAAACAAGCCCTTAGTGCAGAATAATATTTTGTCTTCATCTGGATTTAGGAGATAAACTGAGAACTCGAGATTAAGCAGAACCAGTACAGATGGAGCTCGGAGCCTTCAAGCTTACCCTCTCCACCTTCTCCAATGTCTCCAACTTCACCGCTAGTAATGAGAAAAACACCGTGCAGTCCGAGGGTCCTTACCAGGCAGTGGAGATGGTGATCATTCTCCTGGTTACAGGGTCCCTCAGTCTCATAACGATTACTGGGAACATACTGGTCCTGCTTTCAATCATAATAAACAGGAAACTCCAGACCATAAACAACTACTTCCTCTTCAGCCTGGCATGTGCAGACCTGATCATTGGGGTCAGCTCCATGAACCTGTTCACAGTCTACATTCTGATTGGATATTGGCCCTTGGGGCCAGTAGTTTGTGACCTTTGGCTGGTCTTGGACTATGCGGCTTGTGATGCCTCTGCCTTACATCTTCTTATTATCAGCTTTGACCGTTACTTCTGTGTCACTAAGCCACTCAGCTACCCAGTAAAAAGGACAACCAGGATTGCATTCATGATGATGGGGGCAGCCTGGGTTCTTGTCTTTGTCATGTGGACCACAGCCATTGTGTTCTGGCCGTTAATCGTAGGTGAGCGCACGGTGCCAGAGGGCGAGTGTGAAGGCCAGTTTCTGTCCAATCCAACCTTCGTTTTTATCAACACCATTATTTCCTTCTACCTGCCTGTTACCATCATGGGCTTTCTGTATTGGCTGATCTCCAGGGCCAGCAAGAGCCGCATGAAAACGGGCAAACATGAGCCAAAACAGGACAACCCATCCAGCAGCAAAGCAGGAAACCACATCACCATGCCCTGTGATGACGAGTATGAGAAAACCCATCACACTGAGAGGAGCCAGAATGGCGGGACAGATGGAGCTGGCAAGGAGGACTCAAGTGCACCAGTACATCCTGAGGGAAGTGAAATTGTTGAGGCCCCTGCAGGTTACGAGGGAAACCCCACAACCCACCGCCTAAATGCCTCAATGGCAAAGCAGCCACCCACAAATAAGTCATTGTCATCTCGTGAGAAAAAGGTTACACGCACAGTAATGGCCATTCTTGTTGCCTTTGTGGTCACATGGTCACCCTATAGCGTCATGGTGCTCATCAGCACCTTTTGTTCGAGTTGCGTTCCCTCCAGCATGTGGAACTTTGGCTACTGGTTCCTCTTCATCAACAGCACCGTCAATCCAGCCTGCTATGCTCTCTGCAACAACTCCTTCAAGAAGACCTTCAAACAACTCCTGCTCTGCAAGCACAAAGGCATTCGCTCCGGCAGATAAAGAGGTGTCATTATTTCTTTATATATAGTAGAGTAAATACATTTACTATATACCACAGAACTGAGACTCAGAGAATGTGAACAGACATTTGTGATATCAGAAAGGGCATTCATTTATTGTAATTAAAATTTTCATCAGAAATAAATTATGTATTACTGAATGTACGGTGCCAAACAAAAGTTTGCAGTCACCTAGTAATGCTGATTGTTTAAAAAATGAATACTTTTTCATACAAAAAAAAAACAAATTGACATATTCAGATCCCCATCATGCGATGACTGATGTCTGGCCTGGAAACAAATTGAGGAGAAAGGATGGACTGATGGACAGGAAGATAGATGGAAGTATGAAACAGCCTAACAAACACGATTAGATGTACCCCGATATAAAATTTATTTGAGAGATACTGAACAGGTTTGGAGTTCTGGGCCGAATAAAGAACGGGAGGGCTGCCGTCATGCTTAGAAACAGAATGTGGGGGAGGACAGACGGACAACAGGACAGACCGAAGTTTGAAAAGGCTCATGTACAAACTAAAAAATATCCATATATTACATTTTGTTGGGAAACATTGAAGGGTTTTGGAGTTCTGTCCCAGAAAACAAGTGTGACTGATGGACGGACAAACAACATTCTGTCCAATATCCCTGTCCCCTTCATGGCAGGGGATATAACGCAAAGACCGTTTGATAAAAAAAACTATTTCAAACAATTGCTTTTTAATTCAGATTATGCATATGATTTCAAACCCCCATTTTTAGCAGTTATTCCACCAGTGTACAAATAACACAGTTTGTCACCCCGTCCTGTAAAGGTCCCCTATTCTGAAAAACATGTTTTTCCTTGCCCCTACATTATAATATGGTCAGACTTCAGCCTATCACACCTGAGAATTTGAAAATCGAAAGCCCCTGTGTTGTTTCCATGGTTCACCTACTGTATAGGCATGTGCCTCAACATGGCCATCTTGATTTGGCTCCCATTGTTATGTAACAACAGGAGTCATGGGCTAGTAAACAATGTGCCCGCCTCCATGCCACCTCGGTAGTGAATAACCACTCCCACTCTCCCCCCCTGCTGTTCGTACGTGAGCCAATATGGTTGTTCTTTGCTGCTGTTGATATTTTGATGTCAAAGGTTAGGGTGAGACATGCAAGCTGTTCTGTTGTTGGCAGCAGAAACCAACAAGAGTGCCTGTGTTCCTTTCCAGCATTGGAGGATAAAAAAAAAACAGTTATTAGATTTTATTTACAATTATAATGTTCCAGCCGCACTTGCTGCCAATCTGTTCATCTGTGCTAGCCACTTCACCTCAGACTGCTTCAGCAACTAGAGCCAGTATAGCACTGGCTTTGCTTTCACACTTACCCTTAAAGATGGATCTCCACAGACTTCACATGACCCTACAACAACAGCAAACCTGCATTTGGAAAGTGTTGACACTTTGTAATACAACCCCAATTCTGAAATAGTTGGGACGAAGTGTAAATTGTGAATAAAATCAAAATGCAATGACTTTCAGATGACATGAGCCAATATATTACTTACAATAGAACATTTTCTGGCTGCAACTGGTCTCAAAGAAGTTGGGACACAGGCCAAAAAAGGCTGGAAAAGCAATTAATATACAAGAGAATCAGCTGAAAGAACATTTGGCTGGTCATTAAGTTAACTGGCATCAGGTGTGTAACATGATTGCCTATTAAAGGGATGTCTTAGAGAGGCGGAGTCTCTCAGAAGTAAAGATCATAGATATACATAAACACTAGATGGCTCAAGCACGCTGCGAGCCAATGTGAAGTAACGTCTTCACAGGGCGGCCATCTTGGGACAGGGCTGCTCGATCACTCATAACATTACAGCCAATGGAGCAGGACTTTGAAATAACTGTAAATTGCTCAACTCTCCCAAATTCTCGACTGATTTTCAAACAAACGGCTTGGTTTGTCGGGTAAACATCAGAGATGTAGTTATTTAACTGCATACTTAAGAATAATTAAAACCATTGAATTCGATATAAAAGTACATTAAGGTTTGTAATAACCCAATCCGTTTGTAAATCCGTCAAGAATTCAGCGACTTACGAGTATTAAAGCGAGTAAATCATCCACCTTACCTCCGACTACAGCACAGCGCACCAGAGCAGTCCCCTGTCCTAAGATGGCCGACCAGTGACGACGCTGCCGACTCTACCATAGATATATATAAACACTAGCTGGCTCAAGGCAAAGATGGCCAGAGGCTCTCCAAACCTGTGAAGGCTTACTTAAAAAAAAATTGTGGAATACTTTAAAAACAATGTTCCTCAATGTCAAATTGCAACGGCTTTGAAGGTCTCATCATCGGTAGTACGTAACATCATCAAAAGATTCTGAGAAACTGGAAAAATCTCTGTGCGTACGGGACAAAGCCGAAGACCTGTACTAGATGCCCGTGATCTTCGGGCCCTCAGACACCACTGCATCACTCACTGGTATGATTCTGCCAGTCACATTACTAAATGGGCCCAGGAATACTTCAAGAAACTACTGCCTGTAAACACAGTCCGCTGTGCCATCCACAGATGCCATCTAAAACTCTATCATGCAAAAAGGAAGCCATTTTTGAGCATGATCCAGAAGCGCCGCCGTGTTCTGTGGACCAGGGCTCATTTAAAATGGACTGCAGCAAAGTGGCAAAGTGTCCTGTGGTCGGACGAGTCCAAATTTGACATTCTCGTTGGAAATCATGGGCCTGTAGTCCGGGCTAAAGAGGAAAAAGACCACCCCTCCTCTTATCGGCGTTCAGTACAAAAGCCAGCACCTCTGATGGTATGGGTATGCATTAGTGTGGGACACTTGCATTTTTTAAAAAGCGCCATGAATACTGAAAGGTATATAAAGGTATTTGAGCAGGACAATGCATAACCACACACTGCAGCTATTGCAACAGCATGGCTTCGTAGAAGAGTCTGTGTGCTGAACTGGCCTGCCTGCAGTCCTGATCTTTCACTGTTTGAGAACATTTGGTGCATAATTAAATGAAAAGTCCATCAAAGGAGTGGGCTCAAATTCCAATTGCTAAACTCAAGAAACTTGTCTCCTCAATGCGGAAACGCCTCCACTCTGTGTTAAAAAGAAGAGGGGATGCTACACCACGGTAAACAGGCCCCTGTCCCAACTTTTTTGAGACCTGTAGCAGCCATCATATTTGAAACAAGCTCATTTTGTGGATAAAATTGTAAAATTTCTCAGTTTCAACATTTGCTACGTTATCTCTGTTCTATTGTGAGTAAAATACTGGCTGGAGTGATTTGGAAGTCATTGCATTTTCATTTTATTCACAATTTACACTTTGTCCCAACTATTTCGGAATTGGGGTTGTAATATTTATACTTTATTGCAAGAAAAGTATTGTTGGATTGGCTTGATAACATGTCATGCATTAAAATAATTGTTTTGCTTGATATTTATATAGTTTTTGGAGCTTTCTTGAGAAGTCACTTGCCTAAGTTGAACAGAATTAAAGACAAATATGTTATTTATGGTCCTTAGAATCTTAATCTGCCTTCTCCTCAGCATCAATCTGGAGCTTGGTATTGCATCCAATTTCTTTCAGTGAATATTTAGCCAGCTAAACTGGATTCCAAGTGTAACGTTAGCTAGTTAAATCGGTTTGCCTTAGTTGTTATTATAGCCAGCTCGCTAAGTGCCACTCTCATAGCTAAATAAGTTAACGTCACTTAGTTAGCTGACTAGCCAGCATGCACACAGGACCTGTGCGTAATCATGATCCATAACCCGTCCGTAAATATTAGTTTATTAGTAGCTAGTTTGCCGGCAGGATAGATACTAACTCAGTTGACTGTGAATTTAGTAACCTTTTCTAGTACAATCTCAAATGTACCATATTGACTGAGTAGCAGAATGATGGAGTGAGCTCAATGCAAAAATATAATGAGAATTCCTATTAAGGCACTAACAAAAATTAGCTTGGTGATCCCAATAATATTCACTGTCCAGCAATATAGTACGTTATGACCTAGCTCATCTGGTTTAGCCAGAGGCAATGTAGGAGACACATTTCCGGGAATGAACAGAATAGGTGAATTCAGTTTGGGAGACCAGAGCAGCCCCCAGTATGGGGCATTCCCAGTAAACTGCATGTTAGCCGACGGTTGCCACAATGCAGATGCTAGCCAGAAATACATCTTAGAGACAGAATTCCAAATGTAGCCTAATTAAACTGTGATGATGATAACATGTCAGATTTCTCTGTGAATGTAACTGCCATCCTTGCTTAGACTTCAGGTGTTTTCTATCTGCATTCATTGACTGGATTTATAGCTACCAAACTACTGATTCAATCATCTGTATTTAGAGACTAGCCAGTAGCCGGGGGATTTCGCTCTCCATTGACAATGGGGATGGTCGGTTTGTTTGCTGGCCAATCGGGACAAAGCTCAGTTAATAGCGGGGACACCCACTCAGAACACCCTGATTTTCAGAGGGTGAGGAATTACAGGAATTAAATTTTGTAGAAATGACGGATTTCTTGTTTTGTTCGACTAAAAATTGAATAAAACCTCCCTTTCGGACATGCAAGAATAGTAGTCGTATATCCTGTCGAAAAACAGCACAAAACGGGAGCTTTAAGACACATTCAGGAACTCGGGGAACAAAAACAACATTATCAGAAATTTATACTAATACTGAGCTTAAATATATTTTGGAATGAAGAAGATTCAGTTTGTTTCCCTTATGTGTAATCAGGATTATTATTATTATTATTACAGGTCATGCATTCAGGACACTGACATTTTGAAACCAGGTCATCAGGAAAGAGACACACCCACTGTCGACAAGGAAACAGAAGGTGGTAAAATTCACATGGAGAGCTATAGACTGCACACAGAGGGCAACATGCTGCGCACCGAGGGCTATACACTGCACACATAAAGATGCACACTGCACACAAAGGGCAACACACTACACACAGAGGGTTGCACACTCCACACGGAAGGCAACACACTGCAGGTAAAGAGCTACGCACTTCAAACAGAAAGATGCACACTATTTACAGAGGGCTACTCAATGCAAAAATAGGGTTTCACACTGCAAAAACTAGAAAAGCACTCAGAGAGCGCAGACCTCCGCCAGGGGGCAGCAAAACCCAGAAGCACGGCGATTGGAACTTCGACTCATTGGAAAGACTTGAAATCTTGAACTTGGGTGTATATCTCTGCAGTACTTTGGCCTAGATATGCCAAAATTTAATCACCTGTTCCTTGACTTAATACCCACCTTCTCTGAAAACTTCATCAAAATCTGTCCATTACTTTTGGAGTTATGTTGTACACAAACAAACCAACAAACAAATGCCACCAAAAACATAACCTCCTTGGCGGAGGTAATAAGGCTATACACTGCACACATGATGACAAACATTCACAACAGTCTGCAGTGTCCTGCAGTAAAAATGCAGAGGACACAAGAAAATAGCATTTCCTACTTATAATGTTTCTATGCTGTTGACATGTTTAAATTCATGTGCTACTTGTTTGGAGGTTTTTTTTTTTTTTTTTTCCTTTTACACCCTTATGTCTGTACTTGTATTAAGAGAGTTTCAACAGCTTCATGTCTGTATATGCTATGCTTATCTTTGTATGACAATTGCTGCCGTAACACGACTTTTCTCCTTGGGGATAAATAAAGTACTTAACCTGTACCTATATGTTACAGGAACATTTCTATGATGCTGCAACCAGGGGTGTTTCAAGGAGGCCCAAGCTTGAAGTGGACCATTACAGAAGAGCAGCAGCCAGATGGGGGCGTAATCAGAGAAGCCATATCTTTGCTTTTGCATTCTAGTGACCATTTCTTGATCTGAGCGAGGGAGATGAGGGAGACCTTTTACCATCGCCATGTGCTTGTCCATAATCCAGAGAAGACCACTGAAGTCCTGAAAATGTATCCGAGGTTTCTGGATGTGAAAGGATTGATAAGTGTGAAGTGTGATTCTTTCCTTTAAATTTATATTGTGTAATGTATGAAATTATTCCACTTATCTCCTTAGATAAATCGAAGTGTAGCCTATTCAAAATAATCTGACTACATTCTAACAGCATTCTAAGTATTCTCACTGCGTCCCTACTTAATTCAAGCAGCATTCGGGAGCTAATACACCCAGAATCTGCAAGAATCATTTGAGGCGGGTTTGAAGCGCATTCTAAATATTCGAACGGCATTCTTTCAAAGCTGGAAGAATTTTGGTCAATTTGAAATTCCCGCCAAAACATTGCGCTAATTCTGCATTCCAACAGGTTCTGCTTGATTCCTGCTGATTTTGAATAAGTGTGATGGAGCCATTATAGGACATCAACATCAACGGTACCTGCTGGATGCAGGTGGCTCGTGTACTGCATCGAGTTAGTTATTGGGAACTTCCCGCTAGAGCAACAGCACTTCATTCAAATTGACTACTCGTGTGAAGCTCTTTCTATCCCTTCGGCTCCCTTAGCAAAAAGTAGTATGCTTGAAGTTCATTTTACTAAGTATACTTCAGTATAAGTCTAGTAAGTATACTACGGACCCATGTACTTGTAGTGTACTAGAAAGTATACTAATTTAATACTTCGGACTAAATTGGAACATTTTAAGTTTATAAAAGTATACTTCAAGTTTAAGCAGAGTAAACTGAAAGTATCCATCTAGTTTACATCTAAGTTTTATTCTATACTGCAAGTACACTACAAGTGAACTTATACTTTTCTGTATACTGTGAGTGAACTAGTTGTATACTTCTAGTATACTTTTTAATTTTTGAAAGTATACATTTAAGTATACTGCAAGTAAACTTACAGATATACTGCCAGTTTATTAGTTGTATACTTTCAGTAAACTTTTCAGTTCATGAAAGTATACTGCGAGGAAACTTAAATGAGTCAGGGCTTCATGTTCACATCTCATCTGATAGACAACATCATCATCACCGCACTACTGTGCATTATTCCACCAGTGGGAAGATCCCAACCTTCTGGCCCAACAACACCAACTTACTTTCCTCAGGCGTCTCCCATCCAAGCACAAACCAAGCCTACAGCTGCTTAGCTTCAACCACACAGCTGGTGCAGATATGGTTGCTTGTTCTAAAACTAGTACAGACATTTCATTGTCACTTTGTCAGATAGCACTGAAGTTACAGTCTCCTTAATCTCATGTTTGAAAATACTGTGTACATTTATCTGCACATAACGGCCAGCTAGATTGAACTGATATCTCAACTTAAACACAGCAATGTTTTGTACATGTACAATATGCAGGGCTTTGATGTCCACACTCTTGTTTAAAAATGATTAAATCATTGATAAAAAGAATGTACCATCTTTCAAGTATTACAGCACCGCTACATCTTTTCTTTAGTCGGTCATATTTTTGACTGTGATACAGAACTCCATTAACCAAAAACATCTCATCGGTGTTCTCATTTGGAATATTTCATCAGCCTTTGCTTGAGTCCTTCAGCCTACTGGTCAGGCTGAAGGCATTGATAATTAATATTTTATGCATATTTCTGGTTCCATATGAGAGAAAGAGGTTTTTTTTTGTTTTGAATTGGGATTTTAATAAGAGTTGCCATTGCTGTGTTCTTATACTTCAGCATCTAATACAATATTGTGTTTGAAAATTTTATTTATAAAGGAATCAATTTTGTTCACTCCTGAGTATGTGTTTCATTGTAAATCCTTATAAGTACCTTCATCTGTGAATTCAAGCAGAATGCACTTCATCATTGTCTACTCATAGAGTACATGAGGTAATCTCTCATCTACTTGCAATAAATAATATCTGAATTGCAACAGTAATATATTTTAGATTGCAAAAATCATAAGCTGTGAGTTTGATGTTAAATTTGAAGTATACTTGCAGTTAAAAAAAAAAAAAAAAAAAAAAAAACTTTTAGCTCCCTGAAAGTTTAAATCTAAATTTAAACTATAGAGGGCTTGAAGTATTAAACTAGTGGACTTGTAGTCTACCTATAAGTTTACTTGCAGTATGCTTCAAAGTGCACTTTCATGAACTAAAAAGTTGGCTTGAAGTATATAACAAGTAAAGTTGTAGTACAGCTGAGTTTACTTTCAGTATACTTCAATGTATACTTTTATAAATTAGACATTGTGCTAGAAGTATATAACTAGTGAACTAATAGTTCATTTTTAAGTGTCCTCGCAGTGTACCTCACAGTATACTTTCATGAACTGAAAAGTTTACTAGAAATATACAACTAATAAACTAGCAGTATATATGTAAGTTTACTTGCAGTATACGTAAATGTATGCGTTCATAAATTGAAAAGTATTCTAGAGGTATACAACTAATTAAGTCACAGTATACTTAAAAGTTCACTTGTAGTGTACTTGCAGTACAAAATAAAACTTAAACTTAAAGTACCCATCTAGTTGACATCTATGTTGCTTAAACTTGAAGTATACTTTTTTGTTTTTTGCAAGAGTATGTATCAAGTCTGTCAATACTGAAATAATTGTCAAATTTGTTCTCAAATAAAATGAGACAAATGTTTATCTATTTCTTTGTGGGTTGATAACACTGCATAAAAATCAAGTTCAACTCCATCCATGTGCTAATTACTCTGCTATGCTGCCCCAAAGCTGACTTTTTACTGCAAACATTCTTGTAAGTCCATGAGATAGAAAAAACTGAGTAAAAATATAGTACAGTATACTTCAAAGAAGCCAATATGTATGGTAAAAATATTTTAATGTGCTTATGCTTTTGATAGTAGCCTAACTACAAGCCAGTATACTTGAACATTAGGCATGAATATTTTAATACTTAGATATACTCAAGAAAGGTATGATAATCGTAAGTTTAGGTACCAGTATTAGCTAAATAGACTTACGGTGTACTTTTCAGTATAAGCAAAGTATATGTAAGTATTACTGAGCTAAGTATATCTCTGATAAGTGCATCAAAAGTAAAATGAAAGTATACTCTCTTATTTCTAGTTTTGAAGAAGTATACTGATAGCACACCTGAATAAACTTTTTTTTTGTAAGGGTAAGTATATCTCTAAAAAGTGCATCAAAGGTAAACTGAAAGTATACTCTCTTATTTTTAGTTTAGAAGAAGTATACTAATAGCATACTTGAATAAACTACTTTTTTGTAAGGGCTGCCCACTTGAAATTGCCTACATTAGTGATCTGAACATTGTGCCACAAATTTATGAACGAAGAAAGTGAATTAAAGCACAGCGAAGGTCATGAAGTGACAAAGAAGGGTATTAGCCTGCGTCTGATCACACAGTGTCGACTCATCGTCCAATGCAAAAATAACTATTCGACTAAACAAAGTCATGGCTTAGCTGCGTCAACATTTTCTGTGAAGCGCAGCCTGAGAAGAGCACTCATTCACTCTAATCCCTTAGGCGGATATAAAGTTAACTTATCTTACAGTAACATGGACACTATTGTTTATATCGCAATGTTCATGGTTTTCCCACCCCTGAATTGCCGTCATTCATCATTGAATTATGTAAACTGCACATCACCGAGCCGTTAATGAGCCAAATTAAATGCAATAATTGCGCTGATGCACGGCGCTTTCCTGAAGAGTTCTCTCCTGACGAAAAAATTTCTTGAGGTGAAATTATTTTGCCAGAATCCCCCAGAGGTAAAGATTTTGACGCAAGCATGATGTTAGGGACTACTTACTCGGTTTTTCTACCCCTTCTCTTAGCCAGCCTCTCAGTGCCTCTGTCCCACACTGGCTCTCGAGTCTCCTCCATGTCTCGAACTCACTCTTTTTGGCAGACAGCAAAGTCGCACGCACTCGTCCCTCAGCATCGCTTTACTCCACACGCATGCAATCAGACCGGTAGCGAGGTTCAAGAGACCGGCTCTTAAGGGGGAAACACAACGGATCCGAGAGGACAGGTAATGAAATCGTCAAACTACTAACCAAATGCCTTACTTTAGTACATAGTTCAAGCGATGATGAAGTATATCCCATGAAAGACAGTATTATTGGTTGAATTTGATGTATCGCCGAATCTCACGCGCTGTGGCCAGCAGGATATCCAATACCAATGTGGTTTCAATGAATCAACCTTTATTGATTTGTTCTTCAAACCAAATATTACAGGAACTGCAATTAAAAACTTTTTGAAGTTTCGCCTTAAAGATTGTATTGATACTTGTGAAATGGAATAGGCTATTTGCAAATTTCGGATGTGATGCCCGCATCACCACATTTGTGCACAATCAAAGACAGGCTAATTGAAAGACCGAAAAAGACGAATCTTCAGAAAAACACCAAGGGTCATTCCATGTCAAATCATCCAGATTTTGAGAAAATTTCCAGGTCATCCCAAATTTTTGAAAAAATTTACATGAGTAAATATTCACAGAAATAAAAAGCCAAATATTAGGCCAGTATCTCAAATAGATTTCAAGTTATAGCCCTTCAAAATTTGAATAATATTTATGAATAATATGTTTTTTGGCGAACCCATTTTCAGCCAACTTTGGCAACTTATTGCTCCAAATTGACTATTAATACAAGGCTGAAATTGGGCGTACCAACCATGTTCATCCCCTAGAATCTGAAAATGGCCTTAGCTTCTGTATATCTTGATCCGCTTTTGTATGGTAAAGCCTCAAAATCAGCCGAGAACACAAAAACTCATGGTGCCAAAAAACGAGACCACATTTTATGACCTGTAACTCAGGAACTAAGTAAGATAAAAGGCTAGAATTGATTTTTTATGATTTTATGACAGAACGTATATCACTCTGTAAAAATGCAGTAATCCAAGTAATTTGTAGAAGTTTTTTAATGAAATTATTTCTAAGTCAATTTTTCCGGTTTTGCCCCAAAGTGCCCATTTTTGGGGGCAAAAAAAAAAAATGACCATGTCACCAGTTATTCATCTCTCTGAAATTTTCACTATGCAATTTTATAAATGTGAACAGTGTCTGACAAATAAAAATCAGAATGATATTCAGCTTAATTTTTTTGTGATTAATTTTTAAAATGTTAAAATTTTGCGGAGGTGACCTAGCACCCCCTAATGATTTGATGTGGAATGACCCCAGTGTCGACATTGCACAGGCTAACAGGTTGCAGGTGTAAAATAAGCCGTCTCAAAAGGCCCCATCTTTACCAGATATATAGTTCAGAAATTGCCACTTTGCCAAAAGCTGCATGAACAATTCGTCAAACAGTTTAAGACCAGTTTTTCTTGATGTGTAGTTGCACGGATGTAAATAATCTCACGACTGTACTCTTTATAGTTCAGTGAAAAGCTTGAGAAATTGGAGCACTATCTTTGCATAAAATATTAGATGGCTGTTTTGCCATTTTTTTCCCCTTCACCTGTTGATAATGTACAGCACCAGTGTGCCCACAAGATGGCGCACTCTGTTCAACAAAGGCTTGTAAATTCATTCTTTAAGCCTTATTTTTTAACTATGGGCGCCATCTTGTGGGCACAGTAAATAAGTAAAATGGTTCTTGAAGCTTCATCTTCCCATCACTAAAAAGAAGTCCTACTACATTGTTACCGGTGAAAGAATTTCTTGAAACTGTGCAAAGAAACTTGGCACACTGCACCTACTTTTTTACCAAATATTTAGGGTGGATCACTTTGGGAACTATATTAATTATAATGTTAAACTTTCAATTTGTGATGAAAAATTATTGTTGCCATATTGATCATATTTCAAAGCAATTAAGCCATGTTTAGTGTCAAATTGTTCCTTAGGATGGCAGCAAAAATAAGAGTTATAAATTTTAGAAGGAGCACTGTGATAATTGGGAGATATTCGTTGATTTATCCCCATATGTTGGTTTTAGGGGGGTGCTTATCTAAATTTGGCCCACATCTGTCCTAGCACATGATAAAAAAAAAAAAGCATTTTCTAGGCCCACATACATCTCTCCACACAGTCAATATGGTAAGGAATCAACAACTTTCATGGGCAATTTTCCCATTCTGACGCAACGTATACATATACATTATATATATATATATATATATATATATATATATATATATATATAAAAGTATTTGCCTACTTCCTGATTTCTTATCTTTTTGCATATTTATCACACTTAAATGTTTCAGATCATCAAAAAAAAATTATTTTTGAAAAAGATAACCCAAGTAAATATAAAATGCAGTTTTTAAATGATGATTTCATTTATTAAGTGGAAAAAGCAACCCAAACTTACCTGACCCGGTGTGAAAAAGTAATTGCCCCCTAAGCCGAAATAACTGGTTGCACCGTCCTCGGCGACAAAAACTACAATCAAACATTTACAATAACTGGCAGTCTTTCACATCCCTGTGGAAGAATTTTGGCCCACTTTTTTTTGCAGAATTGTTTTAAATTGGCCACATTAATTGGAGGATTTTTGAGCATGAATGGCCTGTTTAATCATGCCACAGTATTTCAATCAGATTTAAGTCCAAACTTCGACTAGGCCACTTCAAAATCTTCATTTAGTTTTTTTTTAAGCCATTCAGAGGTGGCAGGCCGGTCACTCCTGGGAAGGTTCAGCACTGTTCCAAGTTTTCTGCATTTGTGGATAATGGCTCTCACCATGGTTTGCTGGAGTCCCAAAGCCTTAGAAATGGCTTTGCAACCCTTACCAGACTGATAGATGTCAATTACTTTGTTTCTCATCTGTTCTTCAATTTCTTTGATTCACAGCATGATGAGTTGTTTTCTGAGATCTTTTATCCTACTACATTTTGGCAGACAGGTTTTATTTAGGTGATTCTTTGATTGAACAGGTCTGGCAGTAATCAGGCCTGGGTGTGGTTAGTGAAATTGAAATAAAAAAATGTGGTTAATCACAGTTCATTCATGATTCAACAAGCGGGTGCAATTACTTTTTCACATAGGGCCAGGTAGGTTTGGATAGCTTTTTCCCCTCAATAAATGAAGTATTCATTTAAAAACTGCATTTTGTATTTAATCGGGTTGTCATTGTATCATATTAAAATTTGTTTGATGATCTAAAACATTTAAGAGTGACAAATATGGGGGGGGGAAAGAAATCAGGAAAGGGAGCAAATACTTTTTCAGGGCACTGTCTATAAATTTTTTGGGGGATGCTCCTTTTATACATAGTCATGATACTCACCTGTTTCCAGTTAACCTATTCACCTTTGGAATGTTCCAAACAGGTGTTTTTTGAGCATTCCTCAACTTTTCCAGTCTTTTATTGCCCCTATCCCAGCTTTTTTGGAGCATGTTGCAGGCATCAAATTCAAAATGAGTGAATATTTCCAAAAAACAATTACGTTTATCAGTTTGAACATTATATATCTTGTCATTGTAGTGTTCTCTGTTGAATATCGGTCAAAAAGAAATTCGCAAATCATTGTATTCTGCTTTTATTCATGATTTACCCAATGTCCCAACTTCATTGGAATTGGGGTTCGTATTTGCGTGAAAAGATTAGCGTTATAGTTTATTTCGTTGGCCATATGGCGGTGCACTTCTTGCAAATGAGAATGCAAATAGGGACTGTATTTCAATTTTAAAACCGGCTAATTCAATCAGCTGTTATCGTGTTAAAACTAGGCTTAATGCCGTCAGAGACGACAGCTTGGGGTATATCCCCGAATGCCCCCAATCCTCCTATTCCCCAATCCTCGAATAGACCCAATACAATATAAAGCACCTCTGATTCATGAACTTTCATTTGAACTTAATTTCAGGTCAATCGGACAAATGGTTCTGAAGATATGGCCAAAATGGTAATTTTCCACCACAAAGCTCCACCTGGTGGCAAAATATTGAACCATACTGGTATGATGTCATCATGTGAAATGTTATGAGGTCATGACCTTGCAGTTGCACATAGTTTCATGTCAATTGGACAAATGATTCCAAAGATATAAAATTCACAATTTTTGCCATGTGACAAAGCTCCACCTTCTGTCAAAATTTTGAATCAAACAGGTATAATGTCATCGTGGGACACATCCTCAGGTCATGACCTTTCATTTGCACTTGATTTGAGGTCAATCTGACAAATATTTCCAGAGATATGATAAAAACAGTGATTTTTTCCATTTTTTGGCCCCTGGTGGCCAATCTAGAAATTGCAAATTGTCCAAAATCGAATCAGCTCTTCCTCTTTATGATACTTACTTATATGCAAAACATGAAATTTCTAATTTAAATATTACTGAAGTTATCGCGTTAAAACGTAGGGCAGCACGGCGGCAGCACGGCGGCGGCGGCGGCGTTCGGACCAAAAACATAATATCCCCGAAACGCCGTTCGGGGATATATAAAAACCCAGGCTGCCTACATTGCATTGAAAAACAATGCCTGCGCATATAGGCTGTGCGGAGCATGGGTATCGGCTAGTTTGTTATAAAAAGCGCACACATGGACGTGAAAATGAAAACGCAAAGTGGACTATTACGTTATCATTTCCATGATGATACAAATCATGTGCATGCTTCTTGGAAAAAGAATTTCAGCGAATGCATATACAGTACAAGATTAGCGCTTTCATTTTCATTTTGTTTCTGATATTGCGAGGCACTTTTTGAAAATGAGAATGCACATGATGGAGAATGCATTTTAATTTTCAATTGAAACTGAAAACGTAAAGTGGAGTATAGCTAATAATGTAAATATATTCCCAGAAATGCACGTGCATTCTTTGTATCATAATAAAAATGTAAAGTGGAGGATAAAATTTCTGTTTTCAATATGATACATGTGCATTTCTGAGAATATATTTTCATAACAATAATAATAGCTATAAGCTTCCATAGAAAATCACAGGAGAATCCAAATTTCAAATGGATATTTGTCCACTATATACAGCGGTAATGAGCACACTGAAAAGTGTTCATCAGCATGTTGGTTTGTCTCATACCAACATTAGGCTATTGTAATCTATTTAATTTTTTATTGTTTGACGTATTGAACTGGAATTGCTAGACTTTCTATTAGTTGATCATGCCAGGCTTGTCTAACTACATTGTTTCATAAATGTTCTGCTTCAGTTGTCAAAAAATAAATAAATTAATAAATGAAATCAGAAATTATGAATGCACAGATCAGGGCTGAAAAAACTCTTTCGTTGTGAATACTGGACGCATCTATAATCTTTAAACTAAATCATGAATGAAAACACTCATGCATCAATGCAACATACTATACATTTTAATAGGCAACATAGCTTAGAGGCGGAGTGAGTTGTCCATGTGTGGGTCTGTAAATGGAAGAAAATAATCTTTTTTGGTGAGTGGGGAGTGGATGAATATGCAGGTTTGGATGACGTGAGCCGATCCGCGCATTTCTAATATGCACTCTATAAACAGAGCTCAGAGTTAAATAGCCATTGTACATGCCCGCTGGGAACATGCTGTGTGATTATGTTCACTGCAGGCTGAGTTATCTTTGTACTGTGCACTATGACTGGGGGATTATGCATATCTCAGAGAGATGTTCACAATTTCATGCTCTAAAGTGAAATTCATTGTAATATTTGCCGCAGAATCATTTTCTAAATGATGTTCATGAATTCAAATAATTTATATAAATAAACATTTTAAACCGGACCTATGCTTATCCTTCTTTTAATACAAAACCCAAAACCAGTGAAGTTGGCACGTTATGTAAATCGTAGATAAAAACAGAATACAATGATTTGCAAATCCTTTTCAACTTATATTCAATTGAATACACTGCAAAGACAAGATGTTTCATGTTCAAACTGAGAAACTTTATTTTTTTTTTGCAAATAATCATTAACTTAGAATTTAAAGGCAGCAACACATTGCAAAAAAGTTGGCACAGGGGCCTTTTTACCACTGTGTTACATCGCCTTTCCTTTTAACGACACTCAGTAAACGTTTGGGAACTGAGGAGACCAATTTTTGAAGCTTTTCAGGTGGAACTCTTTCCCATTCTTGCTTGATGTACAGCTTAAGTTGTTCAACAGTCCGGGGTCTCCATTGTCTTATTTTACGCTTCATAATGCGCCACACATTTTCAATGGGAGACAGGTCTGGACTACAGGCAGGCCAGTCTAGTACCCGCACTCTTTTACTATGGAGCCATGCTGTTGTAACACGTGCAGAATGTGGCTCGGCATTGTCTTGCTGAAATAAGCAGGGGCGTCCATGAAAAAGACGTTGCTTGGATGGCAACATATGTTGCTCCAAAACCTATATGTGCCTTTCAGAATTAATGATGCTTTCACATAAGTGTAAATTACCCATGCCTTGGGCACTAATACACCCCCATACCATCACAGATTCTGGCTTTTGAACTTTGCGCCTATAACAGTCCGGATGGTTCTTTTCCTCTTTGGTCTGGAGGACACGACGTCCACAGTTTCCAAAAACAATTTGAAATGTGGACTCGTCAGACCACAGAACACTTTTCCACTTTGCATCAGTCCATCTTAGATGAGCTTGGGCCCAGCGAAGCCGGCGGCGTTTCTGGGTGCTGTTGATAAATGGCTTTTGCTTTGCATTGTAGAGTTTTAACTTGCACTTGCAGATGTAGCGACGAACTGTAGTTACTGACAGTGGTTTTCTGAAGTCTTCCTGAGCCCATGTGGTGATGTCCTTTACACACTGATGTCGGTTTTTGATGCAGTACCGCCTGAGGGATCGAAGGTCATGGGCATTCAATGTTGGTTTTCGGCCTTGTCGCTTACGTGCAGTGATTTCTCCAGATTCTCTGAACCTTCTGACGATATTACTGTAGATGATGAAATCCCTAAATTTCTTGCAATAGCTCGTTGAGGAATGTTGTTTTTAAACTGTTCGACAATCAGCTCACGCATTTGTTCACTAAGTGGTGACCCTCGCCCCATCCTTGTTTGTGAATGATTGAGCATTTCAGGGAAAAGGCTTTTATACCCAATCATGGCAACCACCTGTTCCCAATTAGCCCGTCCACCTGTGGGATGTTCCAAATAAGTGTTTGATAAGCATTCCTCAACTCTCTCAGTCTTTTTTGCCGCTTGTGCCAGCTTTTTTGAAACATGTTGCAGGCATCAAATTCCAAATGAGCTAATATTTGCAAAAAATTACAAAGTTTACCTGTTCGAACATTAAGTAACTTGTCTTTGCAGTGTATTCAATTGAATATAGGTTGAAAAGGATTTGCAAATCATTGTATTCTGTTTTTATTTACGATTTACACAACGTGCCAACTTCACTGGTTTTGGGTTTTGTACAAATAAGTAATGTTATAATGTTGGATGTCTATACTCAACCTCTGTAAAGTTTCTGAACATAAGATACAGGCGTTTTGCCGTAATCCAAGAATGTGATCTTGTGAACATCAGGTTGTGCCGTCCAATTGATACAGACCAAGCCAGAACCCAATCATAGCGCTGGACCTGCCCACACTGGAAACTATTCTAGCAGGCACAAACAACCTCAGATCATACTATGCCTTGGTAGCGCCTACACTTCCAGAAATACAAAAGAAGATCCTCAGATCATTTGAGGGGCAGTTTTGTCCGTATATCTACCAAAGCTGCTTGTCAATTTATTTTTGGATGCGAAGAAAAGCACCTATTTCTCTTCGAAAAGATGATGCCACCAGAAATCAGAGGGTAGCTTTTTTGTTTGCTGGCAGCAAACAGCCACGGCCAAAGGGAACGTTGGCTGTTTGTGCTCAGCATTTCTCTTAAGACAGCTTTGTCAAAAAAGGATAATTTGATGCTGGATAAGCATTTCAGCCGCTTCTCAAACCTGAAGCAGTTGCATCGAACAAGCGCTCGGAGCCACAAGCTATAAGTAACAGTGTAACAGCAAATAATGTAAGTGAAGCTAACGTGTTACAGGTGGCTAGCAGGACGGCTAACGATAGTTAGCACTAAGAACTGGCCTGAAACCAGAGAGGTGCTGTAAAAGGCTGCAGTTAGACCAGACGTAGGTTTTGCAGAGCTTGGGGTGCGTGTTTGGGTGCTTATGAAAGGATCGCTTTACTTATACATGACCGGGGTCAGCCGGATACTGCACCAATATCTGGGCTAGCTTTCTGATGCTACCGCGCTGAAAGCAATCGCAAAATGCATAAGCTATAACGTGTCTAGTATAGCAAATGATTTCTCTGCAGAATCGCCGTGGCGTAATTTAGAATTGTTCCGGCTAAAAAAAAAAGCCAAACAAGGCGGAGATTGAATGCGAAATTATTTCCTGTCGAAGTTATCGATTCGCTAGCTCCGCATAAGCAACTGTTCATAAGCAACTGTTCACGCTAATGGAACTTACGGTCTGTAAAAACCTGTATTATGTTAATAACATAACCGGAGCTCTCTCTAGCGTCGCTTAGTATTCATAACCCGCCCATTTTCCGCGAGAAAACGATGGTCATTCCGACGCAATAAGTAAACCATTACCATGACCAATTTCCAAAAAGACCGTTTAGCCTGGAGCTTTCGCCCCTCCGTCATATTCCAGCGCAGAAGCTGTTCGTTACTCCACGTTAGCGACACACCACAGTTATGCACACGGAGCAGCAGGTCCTTATAGTACACACCTAAGCAGTCCATAAGTTGGTCCACTTTTTGCTGTTCCTCACTGTCTATGTCACGCTCTAAACTCAGAGCAACTGGATTTCTACGGTCTCCGGTCTACACTTGGGTCTATCGACCCGCTCTACAAATGTGTCTGTATGGGGTGGATTCTAGCTCTCCCTCAATTCTAGCTATAGAGTGGAAACACCGGTGTATACACCATAGAAGCCGTAGGTAGAAAGAAAATTCGAGCTTTAGCTGCCAGACTTTCACACTGCGTCCTCCACTTTCGCCTCTGCGTTTATTATAACATGTTAATTTCATTAGATCTATACACATGTACAGCATTTGATTGCAGAATTTCCCCATCGATTCCATAGCTCAGATGGCAGACGTGTATCACGTTTCACACTAGGAGGGCAGACCCGAAAAACTGCTTTCTGCCGAAACTTGCCCAGCTCCACCCTCCACAGAGCTGGCCAATCGGAAGAAAGTGGGTACAAGGGGAGGGGGGGCCATAGCGGAAGAGCCGCCTAAATGAGTTGTTTCAGGCAGAGACTACAATGGACTGCAAATGTGGTTTTTTGAGGATCGTAGTATGCGCTAAGTAAGGACCCTTTTTTGGACTTTGAATGATCAGGAGTACTCTAGGGGAGTCTAAGATCAAAATATAAACTTGGAAATGTAGCAGAATAGGTCCCCTTTAAGCACTCCTAAACAATTTTATTTCAAATGAGCAAATCTGGGGTCAGTTTAACAGACTCAAGTAGACCCTATACCTTGACTAAATTGTATTTTTAAACCAGCACACACATAATATAATTCAGGGACAAGCTGCATGCATGTGTGAAACACTAGCCCTTTGTGAGTGCTCAATAATGTTTCCTCTTTATCTGCATTTAGGAGCTAAATTGACAACTTGAGATTCAGCAAGACCAGAGCAGATGGACCTCAGAACCCTCAAGTTTACCCTCTCCACCTTCTCCAACATCTCCAACTATACCGCTGGTAATGAGAAAGACACTGTGCAGTCCGAAGGCCCTTACCAGGCAGTGGAGATGGTGATCATTGTCCTGGTTACAGGGTCCCTCAGTCTCATAACGATTACTGGGAACATACTGGTCATGCTTTCAATCATAATCAACAGGAGGCTCCAGACCATAAACAACTACTTCCTCTTCAGCCTGGCATGTGCAGATTTGATCATTGGGGTCATCGTCATGAACCTGTACACAGTCGATATTCTGTTTGGATATTGGCCCCTGGGGCCAGTAGTTTGTGACCTTTGGCTGGTCTTGGACTATGCGGCCTGCGATGCCTCTGCCTTGCATCTCCTTATTATCAGCTTTGACCGTTACTTCTGTGTCACCAAGCCACTCAGCTACCCAGCAAAAAGGACGACCAGGATTGCAGGCATGATGATGGGAGCAGCCTGGGTTTTTGTCATCATCATGTGGACCACAGCCATTGTGTTCTGGCAGTTTATCGTAGGTGAGCGCACTGTGCCAGAGGACGTGTGCTACGGCCAGTTCCTGTCCAACCCAACAATCGTTTTTATCAACTCTATAATTTCCTTCTTCCTGCCTGTTATCATCATGGGCTTTCTGTATTGGCTGATCTCCAGGGCCAGCAGGAGCCGCATAAAAATGGGCAAACATGAGCCAAAACAGGACAACCCATCCAGCAGCAAAGCAGGGAACCACATCACCATGCCCTGTGATGATGAGTATGAGAAAACCCATCACACTGAGAGGAGCCAGAATGGCGGGACAGATGGAGCTGGCGAGGAGGAGTCAAGTGTGTCAGTACATCCTGAGAGAAGTGAAATTGTTGAGGCCCCTACAGGTTACGAGGGAAACCCCACAGCCAACGGCCTAAATGCCACAATGCCAAAGCAGCCACCAACAAAGAAAGCATTAACATCTCGTGAGCAAAAGGTAACGCGCACGGTAAAGGCCATTCTTCTTGCCTTCGTGGTCACGTGGTTGCCTTACAACGTAATGGTGCTCGTTGAAACCTGTTCAACACCTGTTTCCGACATTGTTTGGATCTTCTGTAGCTGGTCTACCTACTTGAACAGCACCATCAATCCAGCCTGCTACGCTCTCTGCAACGTCTCCTTCAAGAAGACCTTCAAACAACTCCTGCTCTGCCAGCACAAGGACATTCGCTCAGGCAGATAAAGAGGTGTGATAATTTATTTTTTGTTACTGCTGTTATGGCCCCAATTTGCTATGACATATAAGACAGCAAGGGATGACAGACAAAATTTTAAAACTAAAACAGAATTAATTCAACAAAGACCAACACTAACCTACAATTTATCCTACTGACCAAGATTGATAATATACAAGAAAAAAAATATTTACAGTCCCTTGAGATGGGGTTGATTGGTGATGTCCTGGAACAGGAAAATGCTCCAACACAGGCAAAAATCCACAAAAAGATTCACAGGTCTTGAAAAGAGTGACAGGTCTGGTCAAATATATCCTTCTCCCTGCAATTTCTCCTACTACTTTACTCTCTGAATTTCTCTCCTTATATACTCTTTTGCAGCCCCCTCCCACATTTTTTATTTTTTTTATTCTCTGGGACTTTCCCCTCTCAGACATGCCCAGGACATGCCCAAACCTCGCTCCAGACTGGGCTTAACAAAAAAAGTCAATACTGCCATCTAGTGGCTGCTTTCCACATTACACTGCTAGTGCTCTTCTCGGTTATTTCTTTACATATCCTACTGCATCACTTAAAACAGCGGCTGATAGAAGCTCAAGAAATAGAATTACAGACACAACCTATAGATGTAAACTCAAATTGCACATATAAGATAAGATAAGATAAGATAAGAGATAAGATATACTTGAATGAACCCCGTGGGGTAATAGGTCCTCTGCATTTTACCCATCCTATAGTTAGGAGCATATTTCTATGTCAGGGAATTTGATTAGAATTCTAGTACATTTACCACAGAACTGAGACTCAGAGAGTTTACAGAGACATGTGCAAGCAGAAAGGTGCTCCATTGATTGCAGTTGATATTTTCAATGTAGTGAATGCACAGTGCCATACAAAATTTTTGCGGTCACCGATAAATGTTGATCGTTTCAAAAATGAATACTTTCTCATTAATATCTGGTATCAAAAGTACATGGTGGAGGACAAACAGACAGAAAAATACATTTACAAAATAAAAAGTATCCATATATTAAATTTTGTTGAGGAATATTTGAATGGTTTTGAGGTTCTGGCCCAGGAAAGAAGCGTGACTGAAGGACAACATTCATTCCAATGTTCCCATTCACTTCATTGCAGGGATAGAAAGCTGAGACCTTTTAATTACAAAATTTGATGACATTTACTGTTAGAAACAATTGTTTTGAATTCAGATTTTCCATATGATAGCAAACCCCCATTTTTAGCAGTGAACAAATAACACAATTTGTCACCCCATCCTTTAAAGGTCCCCTACTGTAAGAAACATCTTTTTCCTTGCCTATACACAGTGGCGGTCCGTCAGCAGGAACAAAGGCCAGTGGTAACCTGACCTTTCACTGCTTAGTTACCTAAACCTCATGCAGTATACTCCTGATTAGCAACAGTTGCTCAGACTGATTGGTAGAACCGACGACAGTCTAATTTATTTTTGGTAGCACTTAGACATTACACCACAAAATTATAAGGCCTTTTCTTCAGCACATAAATAACTATGTAAAACATAATTTCTATGCCCATGTAGCTCCTAAAACAGCAGATTTTTCTTGCTAAATTAGTGTGCGAGGCTCATGAAGCAATAAGCCCCAAGAATTCGTTCTGTTTTCTGAATGCCGTCACGGCTAAAGGGCGTTGCTAGCCCTTTTAACCTAGCTAGCCTTGTTTAGCCAGAGGCAATGGATGAGACTCGTTGATAGGAACTAATAGAATGGGTGAATTCAGTTTGGGAGGCTAGTGCAGCAACCAGCAAAGAGCATTCCCCTTAAAACTGAATGTTAGCCTACAGTTGCAGATGCTACCTAGAAATACATCTTGGAGACTGAATTCCAAATGGCGCCTAATTAAACTGTTATGATGACAGCATGACAGATTTCTTTGTGAATGTACTGCCATCCTTGCTTAGACTTCAGGCATTTTCTTTCTGTATTGATTGAGTAGATTTATAGCTACCTACCCACTAATTCAGTCATCTCTATTCGGGACTTGCCAGTAGCCTGGGGATTTTGCTTTCCATTGACACTGGGGCCAGTGAGTCTGTTCCCTGGCCAATCAGGACAAAGCTCATTTACTAGAGGGGACGCCCATTCAGAACACCCTGACTTTTAGAGGGTGAGGAATGACAGGAATTTATTTGCCTAGAAATCACAGATTTTACATTTTGCATCGCGAAAAATTGTATGAACCTCCCTTTTGGACATCTGAGAATAATATATCTTGTCAAAAAGCAGAATAAAATAGGTAATCATAACAATTTCGCTCATTTTTACATATAAACATGTATACTGATTGATAGTTATGAATCTTTCGCTTGTGGAACCACTGCTTTGAGAAATAAATGGAAATTTCTATCCAGTTTGTGTGTACTTTCTAAATTCCTAAGCCCTGCCCATTAAAAAAAGTTATATGTGACCGTATATGTCGTCTCTGGAAGGGAAGTTTGCTGGTGCAAAGCCAGCGGATCAAAAATGTGCATTCAGATATAGATTCTTTCTTTTTTTGTTGAGCAGAAAAGGTAGCTATTTCATGTCTACTTCATGCTTCATTTGCATAGATTATTGCCGGAAACTACCATCTCATTGCGGCTTGCTGTACTTTCACATTTATTTTACATGACTGGGCAGTGTGAGGCAGCTGGCGTGCATAGCAGTCCACATGTAATAGCTATTGACTGTATAAAACATGGACGTAGCCTCCGTGATGTCATCCATAGGTTTCTGAATATCCATTTTGAAGCAAATTTGGTCGACATCTTAGCACTTACTTGGCTCCGCACACCTCCTGACTAATCCAAAAATGGGCAAAAAGGTGGGCCGTTGCTGGAGCAGAGGCGAGCCCAATGGGCGTGGAAAATGGAGCCTATTTGCTGAAACACGACCTCTAAGCTCGCAGCTACCAAGCTAGCTTCGGCTTCCATACTAGATTAAAAAGCCATCTCAGCTCGATGGTTCGTTGAGGCCGACATGCAAGGTCACATCTGTCTTGGTAAAGGAATGGATCCTGCCAAGTAGCTTGCGGTGGCAGGTTGAACGCTGTTTATATTCGTGAAGCAGTTGCAAGACGGACGTTGTTCGTATCCATGAGGCAGTAGCGCGACGAACACTGTATGCTGCTGGGAAGTTGCGCCGGTTGGCTCACTGAGTATCAATGACCCCCCCGTAGTTTGAGCGGGTGCTCGTCTTGACTCTTGTTTGCACCCTAGACAGGTCCCATTAACGGTAATGTGGCAAGCCAAAGGATAACATTGTACTACGTAAGCGTACTAGCAAACCTGACGGACCTTTATTTTCCTACCACACTTTTGCACATTCTGATCACAAGTACTATCACCTTTCATTTTGACTTGAGTGAATGCTGAATGAATTGGTTCCTGTAGCCAGCATAGGTGGGCTCATCAATGCTCACACAACTGGGCATCTGGCTCCTAGGCTCCTAGCCCCCCCCCCCCCCCCCAGCATTATTCCACACCCATATACACACACACACATTCCTTGACACTCAAAAAGATGAATTAAAATTAAAAATAAGATTAAATTAAATCAAATAAAATTTTGGCCCATAAAGTTAGTTTGGTGAGGTCCACTTTTGTTTGTTGGTACAGGGACTTATGTTTAGTCCTGTAATGTAATTTTTTATGTTTAAAAAGTGTTTAATGTTTTGTATTTTCAAGTAAAGTTAAATTTCCTGTGAGTTAATAATGTGATTGCTGGTCATTCCACCCTGTTGGGCTCCATTCCACCTTGTTAGTCACATTTTTTTACCCAAATAACAGAACAAGTATGTTAAATTTTATGCATATTTTAATGTTACATTGCAGAGTTGAAAGGGATCAGCAGCAGACATATGTAATTTTTTGCAAATTTCTGTTATTATTTCCCATTTTGGGTAAATTGGGTGCAAAAAATGTTTACCATTTTAAAAAATGAACCCAAAAATTCTTTTTTCAACATTATTAGAAAAAACTTGAATGAAAGAATAAGGGATACATAAAGGTTCAAGAAAATAGTATTGTGGAATATGTTCATAATTAAACACTCCATAATACCAGAGTATATGTCCCTAACAGGGTGGAACTCACTTGTGGTCCATGTCTGAATAATCCTACCATAATTATTATTATTTAGATGCAGGTTCTATCAACACAAGATCCTGAATTTTGAACATACCATTTACCACATATAATGTTAAAAACATGAAAATTGTATTTCCCCCCAAATTAGCACACTGAAAAGTCACCAATGGTGAGGAATGACCCTATTACACGTATTTTTGAATGGCCTATAGTCTTGATGAGGCAGTCAGCGAATTTTGGGACCCGTTTGGGAAAAAAAAAAATCGCGACCCGCCCACCCCGTGCAGATTCGGTCCCCCTCAAAATCAAACTGCATCCTGGGCGCTTGTTGTGCATCATCGAGCCGTGTATGAGCCAAAGAACATGCAATGATTGCGCTGATGCACGGTACTTTCCTGAAGAGTTCATGCCTGACGCAAACAGTTCTTGAAGTGAAATTATTTAGCCAGAATCACCCTGAGGTTAAGATATTGATGCAAGCATGATGTTAGAGACTGCCCACCCAGTTTTTCTACCCCTTCTTTTAGCCAGCCTTTCAGTGTCTTTCTTACTCACTGGCTACCGAGTCTCCTCCATGTCTCGAACTCACTCCTTTGCTCCAGACAGCAGCGTCGCACACACTCGTCCCTCAGCATCGCTCTTCCCCACACGCATGTCATCAGACCGGCAGTAGGCCGACGGTGCGTGAGACCGGCTCTTAAGGCGGAACCACAGCGGATCCGAGAGAACAGGTAATTAAATCATCAAACTACTTGCCAGGTGCCTTCCGTTTGTGCACAGTTAAAGCGATAATGAAGTTTATCCCATGAAACACATTATTATTGATGGAATTTGATGTGTCACCGAACCTCGCGTGTTGTGGCCAGCAGGATATGCAATACCAATGCGGTTTCAATGAATCAACTTTTATTGATTTGTTGTCCAAGCCGAATATTACAGGAACTGGAACAGTGAGGAAAATGAAAAACAAGAACAAAATCGATTCGTTTATTCTCTTGTTCCGGAATTTAGTCGAGAACAACGCAATTAAAAACTTTTTTCTCTCCTTCACGATCGTATTGATAGGCCTACTTGTAAAATGACATATTTGCGCATTTCTAATTCACAGCAAAAATCCCAGTGTTAATTAAACTCAAGTAGAGTTTAAAACTCTACTGGAGTTCAATTAACACTGGGATGTTTGCTGTGTGTGATGCCCGCACCACCTCATTTGTGCACAAAGACTGGTTAATTGAAAGACTGAAAAAGACACAGAATCTTCGGAAAACAGGTTACAGCAAAAATCCCAGTGTTAACTGAACTCCAGTAGAGTTTATATGAGACCAGTTGGTCTCATATAAACTCTACTGGAGTTCAGTTAACACTGGGATGTTTGCTATGTGGTTACAGCAGTGACGTGCAGTCGGAGGTTCGTTTGGTGAGGCAGCAACCTGCCCTTTGCTTCATTAACAATCAGATGATTAACTGGTTTAGTAAGACTAATCGGCAGAATGACGGGCAGTTTAAGTTTCCGCGGCGTTATTACTCAGTAGGCTAAGTTACATGGAACTTGAAATGCTCATCAAACTGCAGATTTGCGAGTATTTGCTTTCAGGAAGCCAGAGACGTGCGGTGAGGTGAGGCCGTAACCCAAACTTTTATCACAGGATTTTGTGAACCTGTTCCCACGTACTGTTCCTGATTGACGATGAAAACAATTAAGACCAAGCCGGTCGGAAGCCTGATAGCTACTGATTGAGGAGATAATGAGAAAAAGATTCATTCACGTTGCCTATACGCTTCAATTCGAGACCGCAAGGATAGAAATCTGAATAATCAATTAGGAAAAATTCTCTGCTCTCGGTAATTCTGTATGTCGTTTATACATTTTGTTAATCGGATTATGATAGAAGACTGAAAATAAACGTCCGCTTTTTGTTTGGGTGTAAAAGCGCGCATTTAAAGGAGAATACATTGTGTAGCCTATTGATTAAGCAATGAACTCTGAATAAATCGAACTGTTTAAATACAGTGTATTTGTTGATGACATTGCTTCGGCTTCCTGGAAGCAAGTGCGCGCAAATCTGCCGTTGAGCATTTCAGGTTCGATGTACTGAGTAATAACGCCGCGGAAACTTAAACTGGTCATTCTGCCGTTTGGTCATACTAAACTAGTTAATCGTCTGATTGCTAATCAAGCAAAGGGGAGGTTTCTGCCTCGCCAAACTAACCTCCGACTGCACGTCACTGGGTTACAGGTTATTCAATTATGGATTGGGTGTGAAATTAGCTGTATCAAAAGGCCCCTGTTTTTACCAGTCATATAGTTCAGAAATTGCCACTTTGCAGAAAGAACAAATTGTCGACCAGTTTAAGACCAGTTTTTCCAGACGTGTAATTGCTTGGATTGTATGTATCTCACTGACTCTCAATAATACAGTGAAAAGCCTGAGAAACTGGAGCGCGATCTTTCCATAAAATAGTAGATGAACGAGCGTAGATGTTCAATGTAGTAGATGTATTGGATGTTAAACTGCGAGATCTTTGCCACTGATGAACTTACTAGGTTTGTTCAGATCACAGGAGAGTTGCGGCACATCTTTCAACTGCAAAGCTAGAAAAAAATATTTATTTAGGCCTATTTTAGGCACACAAAACTCCAATTCTGAAATAGTTGGGGCAGAGTGTATATTGTGAATGAAATCACAATGCAATGACTTTCTGATCACACGAGCTATTCACAAAATGAGCTTATTCAAATTTTCTGGCTGCAACAGGTCTCAAAAAAAATTGGGACACAGGCAAAAAAGGGCTGAAAAAGCAATTCATATTTCAGAGAATCAGCTGGAAGAACATATAGCAAGTAATTACGTTAACTGGCATCAGGGGTGTAACATGATTGGCTATAAAAGGGATGTCTTGGAGAGGCTGATTCTCTCAGAAGTAAAGATGGCCAGGGGCTCTCCAACCTGTGAAGGCTTGTGTAAAAAAATTGTGGAATACTTTAAAAACAATGTTTGTCAATGTCAAATTGGAAAGGCATTGAAGGTCTCATCATCAACAGTGCATAACATCATCAAAAGATTCAGCGAAACTGGAAAAATGTCTGTGCGTAAGGGACAAGGCCGAAGACTTTTACTGGACGCCCTTGATCTTTGGGCCCTCAGACACCACTGCGTCACTCATAAAATCAAAACGCGATGACTTCCAAATCACACCAGGAAGTATTTTATTCACAATAGAACAGAGATAACATAGCAAATGTTGAAACTGAGAAATTTTACAATTTTATCCACAAAATGAGCTCCTTTCATATTTGATGGCTGCTACAGGTCTGAAAAAAGTTGGGACAGGGGCCTGTTTACCATGGTGTAGCATCCCCTCTTATTTTTAACACAAAGTGGAGTCATCTAGGCATTGAGGACTCAAGTTTCTTGAGTTTAGCCATTGGAATTTGATCCCACTCTTGTTTAATACAGGCTTCCAGCTGCAGGAGAGTTTTCGGTCTCCTTTGACAGACTTTTCGATAATTATGAACCAAATGTTCTCAATCGGTGAAAGATCAGGACTGCAGGCAGGCCAGTTCAGCATAAAGACTCTTCTACTACAAAGCTATGCTGTTGTAGTAGCTGCAGTATGTGGTTTTGTATTGTCCTGCTGAAATACACAAGGCCTTCTCTGGAATAGATGTCATTTGAAGGGGAGCATATGTTGCTCTTAAACCTTGATATACCTTTCAGCATTCATGGTGCTTTTTAAAACATGCCAGTGTCCCACACAATATGCACTAATGCATCCCCATACCATCAGGGATGCTGGCTTTTGAACTGAACACTGATAAGAGGAGGTCTTTCTCCTCTTTAGCCCAGAGGACACAACGCCCATGATTTCCAACAAGAATGTCAAATTTGGACTCGTCTGACCACAGGACACTTTGCTACAGTCCATTTTAAATGAGCCGTGGCCCACAGAACATGGCAGCGCTTCTGGATCATGCTCAACAATGGATGATATGGATTTTGCATGATAAAGTTTATGTAGCATTTGAGGATGGCACGGCGGATTGCGTTTACAGACAATGGTTTCTTGAAGTATACCTGGGCCCATTTAGTAGTGTCAATGACAGAATCATGCCGGTGAGTGATGCAGTGGCGTCTGAAGGCCCGAAGATCATGGGCATCCAGGAAAGGTCTTGTCCCTTATGCGCAGAGATTTTTTCCAGTTTCTCTGAATCTTTTGATGATGTCATGCACAGTGGATGATGAGACCTTCAAAGCCTTTGCAATTTGATGTTGAGGAACATTGTTTTTAAAGTATTCCACAATTTTTTTTGCGCAAGCCTTCACAGGTTAGGTAATCTCTGGCCATCTTTACTTCTGAGAGACTTAGCCTCTCTAAGACATCCCTTTTATAGCCAATCATGTTACACGCCTGTTAACTTTATTACTTGGTAAATGTTCTTTCTGCTGATTCTTATATTAATTGCTTTTTCATCCCTTTTTTGCCTGTGTCCAAAGTTTTTTGAGACCTGTTGCAGCCAGAAAATTTGAAATAAGCTCATTTTGTGGATGAAAATGTAAAATGTCTCAGTTCCAACATTTGAAATGTTATCTATGTTTTATTGTAAATCACACATTGGCTCATGTGATATGAAAGTCATTGCATTTTGATTTTATTCACAATTTTCACTTTTAACGCAAGCGTGTTGTGAGGGGCTGCCCACTGTTTCTCTCCTCCTTTTCATCCAGCCTCTCAGTGTTTCGGTCCCGCACTCGCTCCTGAGTCTCCTCTCTATCACTGACGCTCATTCCCTCCAGACAGCAGCGTCGCATCCACTCGTCCCTCAGCGTCACTTTGCTCCGCACGCATGCCATCGGACCGGCAGCGAGATGCATGAGACCGACTGAAAGCTGCTCTCGCCTACCAAACGGAAGGAAAATTAGGGAAAACCACCCCGAATCCTCGAGATCAGGTAATTAAATCGCAAACTACAGCGCAAATGCTTTGTTTACTCAGTGACATTATGGAGACAGTGCGGCTTACCAATTACATCTTTGGTGTCGGGGAATTTACGCACCGCGGCAAACAGATAGAATCGGACAACGAATTTGCGAATCCGTAGAGTCGTGGTAGCTAAATGGTTTTAGGATACTATATTTCACAATTTTTTTAATACAACCTCGATTCCGAAACAATTGGAATAGTGCGTAAAAATAATTAACAAGTAAATTCTCGTTTGTTTCTATTTAGTTGAGAGCAGCACAAAAAACGGATTAAAGATCACCATAACAACTGGACTCTAATGGTACTAGGTAACATTCGCGAATTCCGAATGTGATATCTGCAACATGTTCCAAAAAATGGGAAAGGAGAATGGAAAGACTGGAAGACCTGTGGAATCTTTAAAAAAACACCTTTTTCAGAAAACATCTATTTTTTCAACATCACGCAGGTAGACAGGTTAATAGGAAACGGTTGATTTGATTATGACTGGGTATAAAATGAGCAATCACCGAAGGCACGGTAGTTTGCCGGTGGGATGTAATGAGGTTATTCATTTTGCCAAAACCAAACACCATTCCGAACCACCACCAACTTTTCTCATCTCGAACTCATCTGTTGGCGAAGGAGTAAAGCAGTGCTGTGGTCTGAGGAGTCCATCTTTCGAAGCAGTTTTGGAAAAAATAAACGTGTTCTCCGAGCCAAAAAGGAGGTGGACCCTCTCTACTTATCAGCGACATGTTCAAAAGCCAACGTCTGTGATAGTCTTGGGCTGAATTACTGCACTCAGTATGGGTAGATATAGACAAAATTGACACCGAAGGGTACAGGTGCATCGTAGAACAGAGTATGTGTGACTCCAGATGTTGTCTTCAAGGTTACCCCTGCTTGTTCTTGATAATGGCAAGCCACACATGGCACAAAATAAAACAGCATTGCTGTGTGGTCACAGACCGCGAGTAATGCCCACACAGCCCCGACCTATCACTCATTAAAACCTGTGGTGGGTTATGAGCTGTAAAATGCAATCACAGCGACCTTGGACTGTCGACAAAGTGAAGTTTATTATAAGGCATGAATGTAATGTAATGTAATGGGAACCAATTTTGTAGCTTTTTTTGTTCTGGATTTTGGCATATGAATAAAGAATTACATATTTATTTATGGATCCGTTATTTCATTTGAGGCATTAAAACCATGAGGAATAAGTGGAAAACCCCTTATTGAGCACATTCAAACAGTCTTGAGTGCAGCACGATTGCCAAATTGGTTTGAAACGGCTGTTTCAGGCCATGTAGAAGCAGCTTATAAAATGGGTTCAGCCGTGGCTGTTTTGCATTTTAGCAACGGTCCTTTTTCACAGCGAAGTAAAATAGGAAAACACAGCTGATTAATTAAACCAGCAAATCAGCATCAAACACATTGGTCCTCTGTGATGAAGTTCACTTTCATGCTGAGGCAGAAGGATTTGGGCTTCAGCAGGGAAACGATGGAAATGGGACAAGGAAGTAGGAAGAGTTTCCAGACAAATTTCGAAATTCCAATCCCTGCGACAAGTGCAACAGGCTTCTTGTCTCAAAAGGTACACAAATAACCATGGGTGTGCTGCAATTTACTTTAGCCTGAAGGATTATTACTGGAATAACAAAAATAAATTAAAGCAGCAAGCAGCAGTGAATGGGCCCTCGCACTCTTGGGCACGTTGGGGGTGGTGGCGAGATCCTGACAGGTGCAGTGGTGCACTCACAATAATTAGAGCGTAGTAAACTGGTTAAAAAAGCTGTGAGGGCTGCTTTGTTGAAATTTTCTAGGAGGTGCTATGGAGCCATTTTGCCACACCCACGGGCAACACGCCTATCATATGTAAGTACTCGCCATTCTTGACGTGTGTATCAATTTTCATGAGGTTATGACTTCATTAAAGCCATTCAAAAGCCAAACTTAATTTGATGGTGAGGGATTGATAGTCGCCACGCTGGCAGACGGACGGCATCGCTCGTAGCTTCCCAGCATTCATAATGTGGCTTCACCAACTTGTTTTGCACGTCTTAGAAGTGGAATGAAGTTGGAGGAGTCAACTATGTTGGATCAGTACATGTTACAGTAAAAAAAAAAAAAAAAGGTCACTTCCTGTTACCACTGGGGGGGCGCTATGAGTAAGGCGGGATATTAGTATATGGGGGTGTTCAGTTCGAAGCCATCATCATGTCCATGAAATTTGAAGCTGTTAGTAGTGATGGGATGAAGTTTCATGAACCATTTTCTTTATTTTCTGTGCCCACAAGATGGTGCACTCTGTTCAACAAAGGCTTGTAAGGTCATTCTATAAACCTTATTTTTTAACTATGGGCGCGATCTTGTAGGCACAGAAAATGAGTAAAATGGTTCATGAAGCTTCATCTTCCCATCACTAGCTGTCAGGATAAAGTATGTGGGTGTGAGAGACATTGGAAAATGGATGGCAAAATCACAAAAAGTCGCCAAAGTTTGTCTCGACCTAACAGCCACGCCGTTTGACCTACAGACATTCTTTACACAACTCCTGATCAGCATGGTCTCTAAATGATCTGTACCAAATGGGAAGTTGTTAGGGTGAAATCCCTAGGAGGAGTTTGTTAAAATACGAGGTGAAGAAACCGCCGATAATCAAAAATGAAACTCAAAATGGCTGACTTCCTGTTTGGTGTAGACAATGGCTGCCAGAGACTTTTTGTGCGTCAGTACAACTTCTACATATGTACCAATTCTTATCCACCAACTCCAAAACAAGCCCCATGGGGAGAGGTTTTGAAAAATTTCAAGGGGGCGCTATTGAGTTATTTTGCCCCCCATGGGCAAGACGTATCAGATGTAAGCACTCGGCATTCTTCATGTGTGTGTTCATTTTCATGAGGTTATGACTTTGTTAAAGCCATGAAAAAGCCAAACATTATTTTAATGAAGCAGAGAGAGGTAGCTCTTAAATCTGGATTTCCAAATGACAAGAGAAAATACCAGGAGCTACGTAACAAAGTTGGAAAGGAATCAAAACAGGCTAAAGCTGATTATTTCATAAAACTAATTACTGAGTCCAAAGGAAATGGTACATTAATCTGGGAAAATATAAATAAAATTACAAAAAAGGAAGTTAGATCTGCTCCAAACTGGGTGATAAATGAGCAGTCAAAAAGAGTAGAAGATATAGAACTAATTGCCACAATATTCAATTCATATTTTGTCAATTCAGTTGAGTGTTTAGCCATTCATTTTGGTGTAAAATCAAAAGTACTTAAACTAGGATATAACAAATTCCCAATTTTTGAAATTGGAAATGTTTCAGAACCTACAGTAATGAAAGCACGTCATCATCTGAAAGGGTCTGGGTCCAAGGATGTATTTGGTATTGATGCAGGATTTAAAAAAAAAAAAAAAAACAACTATATATCAATATTGTGTAAGCCTTTTACTAATCTGATAGATTTATCAATTACAAATTCATATTTTCCTTCTTCCTGGAAGGTTGCTTTGGTGATCCCTGTCGTTACGTCAAGAACAAAAACTCTCCATTAAATTCTAGACCTATTAGTATCCTCCCAATAGCTTCTAAAATAGCAGAAAAGCTTGTTTGGGATCAGATGATTGTCCATTTAAACAAAAGGTGAATTTAATCGACATCCAATGCAATTTGGTTTTCGAAAGCAGCACTTTACAGAAACTGCAGTTTTTAGCTTCGACCAAGCAACTCTTTGAAGGCTTCTGTCTGTCTGTCTCTCTGTCCGTCCGTCAGTCTGTCCGTCTGTGACACCTTTTTCACCATGTTCCTGTCGTCGTATCATCGTGAAATTTTCAGGAGTTATTGACCTTCACCAAAGTGATGTCCATGCACAAGGTCGAGGTCAAAGGTCACAACAAAGTTTACAGTGGTCACTACCTTGTTTGCAGGTTTCACAGCTTTCGCACCGTAACTCCACTTTAACTTGATGGATGGCTATTATATCTTAGAACAAGCTTCTTGGTACAGAGGAAGGGTCTCCTATTGATTTTCAAGGTCATTTGCCACTTTTGACTTCACACTTGCACAAGAAACCACCAGTCATGGACACTAGGCCTCGTGACGGATGCTAGACGAGGTCGCAGCTCTGATGCATGTTTGATGTTTAAAATTATCAATATTCTTTCTCCCCCTCCTCTTAGAGGGTGCTTTACCGAACCTGACGATAGGAGCTGAGGCTGCAGGTATGACACATGCACGTTCCAAATTTTGTTGGCCTACAACAAATTATCCCCAATCAGGAAAGGCTTTTTGAAATTTTCGAGGGGGCGCCATTTCGCCCTGCCTTTTTGGAATGACTTTTAAACATGTCAATTTTCACCAGACCTGACAAGTGTGCAAAATTTGGTGAGTTTTTGAGCATATTAAGGCCTCCAAACGTTTACTTGGTTAAAAAAAAGAGTTTTTCCCTCTCTCATGCCACACCCTTCAAACGAGTGTCATGAAAATTGGGCCAATAGTTTTTCAATAATCTTGCAGTCAAACAGGCAAAAAGAAAGACAAAAAACTAAAAAAAAAAAAACTACCTCATGAGTGGATGTGTATATATAACAATGTTTTGAGCACTCACAGCCATACAAGCTCATTTCCATAAAAGTTGGGACGTTGAATAAAATGTAAATAAGCACAGACTGCATTGATTGGCAAATCATTGAATCTCTATAGTAAATCGAAAATAGTATCAAATGTTGAAATTGAAAAATTTTATTGTTTTTAAAAAAATATCTGCTCATTTTGAATTTGATGCCAGCAACACATTTCAAAAAGGTTGAGACAGACCATGTTTGCCACTACGTTAAAGGGGCAATAAGCGAAAAAGCATCATTTGCAGATTTATGGAATTAAAAAATCGCTATGTGAAGAACGAGAGGTGTAATTTCATCTGGAGTATAGCAGGAAGTCACACACCCGCTCTCTGTGTTGATCTCCAGCCCCTTGTTTACAAGCCGGTCCAGCTGCACGTTCATGTAAGTTCATGTGAATCGCTGCCTCCTCCCTCCTGCCAGAGCCCTTGGCCCTCCCTCCCTATAAAAGGCTACAGCCAGTGAGCAGTGGCAGCGCATATTTTTTTAAAAGCGAAATGGCGGAGAGCGGAACGAAATGTTCACCTGAAGACGAGCAGGATCCGAAATTACTTCAAAAGAAACAACAGTCGTTGGCGAAGAAGTTGCCGGATAAAGAAAGGGACAGAACCCGGATTAATATTGGCCTTGCATTTCCAAGGTGGAGAGCACTGCGAGAGCTAAAGGGGCTACAACTTGACTCGGTGCTAGCTCTTCTTCTCCTGGACAGGTAAGTAACAACATAAAGTCAAATGTCAGCTTTAATTAGTGTTACAGTAACGTTAGGCATATGTCGCTATGTCGAGGTGTGAGGTAGAAGGAGGTGTGGCTCATGACTCACTTTGTTTTGGTCTACAGGCAGTGCACAACAGCAAACAGCGGTGGAACAATTTCGTTTTTTGCCCCTTTAAACAACAGTTTGTGAGAACACCCTGTTTTGCAACTGAGGAGACCAATTACTGTATTTTTGAAAGTAAAATATTTTCTCATCCTCACTTGATTTTAGATGACAGCTTCTCAACACTTCTCCAGACTCTTTCTTTCACATTTGTGCACCAATTTATTTCAATGGGTGACTCATCTGGACTGCAGGCAGGCTCGTTAAGCACCAGGACTCTTTCACTAGGGATCCATGGTGTTGTACCACTTGCAATGTGGTTTCGTATTCTCTTGCTGAAATAAGCAAAGCCTGAGCAGAAAAAGATATATAATTCAGTCATAATAATGTCTTCACAGATGTGCAAGTTACCCTTGCCACATGCACCCCCATACTATCATGGATGCTGGCTGTTGAACAGTGCACTGATAAAAAGCGGGATGTTTACTCTCCTCCTTAGCAGTGAGGATGTGGCATCCTTGATTTCCAAAAAATTTCAGATTTTGATTAGTCAGAACAGAGTGGTTTTCCTCTTTGTCAGAGGCCATCATAAATGAGCTTAGGCCCAGAGAAGGCAGTAGCATTTCTGGATCTTGTTATGCTTTTTTTTCCCCTCTATGTAGTAAAGTTTTAACTTGCATGTGTGGAAGCAGTGACAAATTGTGCTCATTGAGAATGGTTTTCATAAGTGCTTGTGAGCCCATACATTAATTTCTACTTCAGAAGCCTGTTTGATTTTAATGCAGTGCCACCTGACGGCCTGAAGATCGCAACCATTCAGTGCTGGTTTTTGAACTTGTCTCTTGCATACAGAAATGTAATACTACATACCATAGATTATTAAATCCCCAGTTTCTTTGCAGTATCATTCTTAAATTGTTTAACAATTTTCCCATACAGTCTGTCACAGAGTGGTCAAGCCCTCACCATCTTCTGAAAGATTCAGCCTCTATGAGATGCTCTTTTCATACTGATTCATGTGACTGACCATTGCTAATTAATCTAATTTGCAGTGAGATATTCTACCAGGTACATTTTTAGCATTATGAAACATTTCCAAACCTTTGTTTCCCCTGTCCCAACTTATTTGAAACACATTGCTGGCATCACATTTAAAGTCCGTAAATATTTTCCTAAAAACAATAAATTTCTCAGTTGAAATGTTATGTATTGTCTTTTAACCATTTTAGATTAAATATAGGTTTTAAATGATATGTAAATTCTTAAATTCTGCATTTATTTACATTTTACACTGCATTCCAACTTTTCTGGAAATGGGTTTTTCCAATTTGATTTCTAATTAGCATTATAAGGCTTTTACAGGGACAGGGGCAGTCCAATCAAAGACCAAACTACATTTTTAATGGAGTGCCTTCATAACAAATCCAGTATTACTCCAGGGCCAAGCTGAATCTCCGTATCAAAAACAAGCCCTGACTACTGAAAAAATATTTCTCCTTTCATCTGGATATAGGGGCTAAACTGACAACTCAAGAATCAGCAAGACCAGAACAGATGGGGCACAGAACCCTCAAGCTCACCCTCCCCATCTTCTCAAACATCTTCAACTTCACCACAGGTAATGAGACAGACGCTTTACTGTCTGAGGGCCCTTACCAGGCAGTGGAGGTCATGACCATTATCTTGGCCACAGGGTCTCTCAGTTTTGTAACAATTACTGGGAACATCCTGGTCCTGCTTTCAATCAAAATCAACAGTAACCTCCAAACCATCAACAACTACTTCCTCTTCAGCCTGGCATGTGCAGACCTGATCATTGGGGTCAGCTCCATGAACCTGTACACAGTCTACATTGTGATTGGATATTGGCCATTAGGGCCAGTAGCCTGTGACCTTTGGCTAGCCGTGGACTATGTGGTCAGCTGTGCCTCTGTTATGCATCTCCTCGTCATCAGCTTTGACCGTTACTTCTGTGTCACAAAACCACTCAGCTACCCAGTAAAAAGGACCACCAGGATTGCAGGCATGATGATGGGAGCAGCCTGGGGTACTTCCTTCCTCCTGTGGGCCCCAGTCATCCTGTTTGGGCAGTTTATCATAGGTGAGCGCATTGTGAAAGAGGGTGAGTGCTACATCGAGTTCCTGTCCAATGAATCCATCACCTTTACCACCGCCACTGTTTTCTTCTACCTGCCTGTTATCATCATGACCTTTCTGTACTGGCGGATCTCCAGGGCAGGCAAGCGCCGTGTGAAGACAAGCAATCACAAAGAAAAAAAGGGCAACCCATTCAGTAGCGAAGCTGGAAACCACGTCAGCATTCCACGCGATGACGAGTATGACAGAACCCAACCCGCTGAGAAGAGCTCGAATGGCGGAACGGTTGGTGTTGGAGAGGAGGAGCTGAGTGCACCAGTACATCCTGAGAAAAATGAAATTTCTGTGGCCCCTGCAGGTTACAAGGGAAGCCCCACAGCCCATGGCTTGAATGCTACAAAGCAGCAGCCCAAGAAGAAGTCATCATCATCTCGTGAAAAAAAAGTAACATGCATGGTAATGATCATTCTTGTTGCCTTCGTAGTCACGTGGACACCCTTTAACATCTTGAAGGTCCTCAGCACCTTTTGTTCAACATGCGTCCCTGACGCTGTTTGGATCTTCAGTTACTGGTCTTGCTACATCAACAGCGCCATCAATCCAGCCTGCTATGCTCTCTGCAACAACTCCTTCAAGAAGACCTTCAAACAAGTCCTGCTCTGCCAGCACAAAGACATTCGTTCAGGCAGATAAAGAGGTGTGATTATTTATTTTTTGTTTCTGCTTGTGCTCTTCTCTGTCATTTATTTACATGTCCTCCTCCATCACTTAAAGCAACAGCAGGTAGAAGCTCAAGAATTAGAACTACAGACACACGACCAATTGATGTTATAGATGTCAAATTGCACGTATTTCTATGCCTGTGAACTTTAAAAGAATTCAAGCACTTTTACCACAGAACTGAGACTCGAAGAGAATTTTGTGATTCAAGAGATCAGAAAGGGCATCCATTTATTCTAATTTATATTTTCATCTGATATAAATGATGTATTACTGAATGTACAGTGCCATACAAAAGGTTGCACTCACCAAAAAATGAATACTTTTTTAAATTAAAAAACCAAGCTCAAAATTCTCAGATCCCCCAATGCTGGATGGCTGATTTCTGGGCTGGAAACAAATCCTGCAGGAGGGACAAGGTTTTGAAGAGGTTCATCCTCAAAAATAAAAAGTATCCCTACATTAAATTGTTGAGAAATATTGAACAGTTTAGGAGTTCTGGCCCAGAAAAGAACAGGATGGCTGACATCTGACGTGGAAACATGGTGGAGGATGGATAGATGAAGTGGAGTGCAGATGGAAGTTTGACATATGTGTAAGTTGCCCATGCCTTGGGCACTAGTACACCCCCATACCATCACAGATGCTGGCTTTTGAACTTTGCGCCTATAACAGTCCGGATGGTTCTTTTCCTCTTTGGTCCAGAGGACACGACGTCCACAGTTTCCAAAAACAATTTGAAATGTGGACTCGTCAGACCACAGAACACTTTTCCACTTTGCATCAGTCCATCTTAGATGAGCTAGGGCCCAGCGAAGCCGGCGGCGTTTCTGGGTGCTGTTGATAAATGGCTTTCGCTTTGAATTGTAGAGTTTTAACTTGCACTTGCAGATGTAGTGACGAACTGTAGTTACTGACAGTGGCTTTCTAAAGTGTTCCTGAGCCCATGTAGTGATATCCTTTTCACACTGATGTCGGTTTTTGATGCAGCACCGCCTGAGAGATCGAAGGTCACAGGCATTCAATGTTGGTTTTCGACCTTGTCGTTTACGAGGAGTGATTTCTCCAGATTCTCTGAACCTTTTGACGATATTACAGACCGTAGATGAGGAAATCCCTAAATTTCTTGCAATAGCTTGTTTAGGAATGTTGTTTTTAAACTGTTCGATAATCAGCTCACGCATTTGTTTACTAAGTGGTGACCCTCGCCCCATCCTTGTTTGTGAATGACTGAGCATTTCAGGGAAGCTGCTTTTATACCAAACATGGCACCCACTTGTTCCCAATTAGCCCGTTCACCTGTGGAATGTTACAAATAAGTGTTTGATGAGCATTCCTCAACTCTCTCAGTCTTTTTTGCCACTTGTGCCAGCTTTTTTGAAACATGTTGCAGGCATCAAATTCCAAATGAGCTAATATTTGCAAAACATTACAAAGTTTACCTGTTCAAACATTAAGTAACTTGTCTTTGCAGTGTATTCAATTGAATATAGGTTGAAAAGGATTTGCAAATCATTGTATTCTGTTTTTATTTACGATTTACACAAAGTGCCAACTTCACTGGTTTTGGGTTTGTAATAGACCAACGATCTCTCAGCTTCGCCCAATCTGTATCTCCGCCCTCCTTGCCTATCACTAATTATCTCTACTGCAGTTTCCACGTATATCTCAGGCTTTCCCTTTTCTTTAGACTGTACACTTTAGTACTCCTTAACCGGAGCTGTTGTTCGTTCATAGGAATGTCTCGTTATCCCTGTCTGCGTTTTGGCATTCGCCAAATTTATGTAATTAGATAACTCCTCATGTGTCAATCCTTATTATTGTTTCATTGATCACACCTGCTTCCCCTTGTCATATGTGTTCACCCCGCATGTGTATATAAGGTGTCATCACATTCAGTTCCTTGTCAGATCGTTATACTTCCTTGTGCCACGTTTCTCGCCTCGACTCATTGTAATATTATCTTTCTGACTGGATTGCCCGACTACCGATTCTTGGTTTGCCCTTTTTGGATATTTTTGCATCTGTGTATTTATGACCTTTTTTCTGCCCGACCTTGATATTGTGATAGCCGCCCTGGTTTTGGATTCGGACTGTCTTTGGCTTATGAGTTCGCTTCTCCTACAAACCTACGCCTGTGTACCGGATCCTTTTTGTCTGACCACGTATTTTGTTATTGGTGCCCTGGTTACGATTCCGGATTACGCCCCTTGGATACTGTTTTTGGATTGCGGACTTTGTACTGTTGCCAGCTCTGTTGGGGGGGTTTCCCCCTTCAGAAATAAAGCCTCCTTTTTGCATTTATCTGGTTGTCGCAATTGGTTCATTTCGTAATTCGCAACACAAATCTTGGCTGTACCAATTTCAGTGCATTTTCACCTTGTTTGTGGAATAATTGTCAGGATACTCTGAAGATAGAATGCCTTATCCCATTGAAGTCCTACAATAAATTAGTTTTGGATATGATAGTAAATCCGACCAGACGTGTAGTTTTGATTCATGTCATGATTCTATGTCTGCATTTGGTTTTATTTATTTTTACTTATAACATTTTGAAAGATGTTTTGCCTTTTATCAGCACTTGCTGTATGTGAATTTTGTGTCATTCTAACTGCATTTGTCACTTAATTCCCAATGTAACTGTATAGTTTGTAATCAGGGCTCCCCAGCGAAAAAAACCTCTGTCTCAGTGGGACTTCCCTGCAATAAAGGTTAATAAAATAAAATAAAAATCGACAAATAAAATCCTGCATACCAGGGCTGTACAAAATTCAGAATTGAGAATAACCCCTAAATTCCAGTTCAATTCTTGAATTTGAATTTAGATTACAAACAGGAAGCAGAATTGCAATTCAAATTGCAGGAAGTAAAACTGAAATTCAAAGAAATTCATGATGTAAAGTTATGGTGTATTTTACGATGATGGTTTAGAGTATATAGGCCTATTTACAACATGAATTTCATACAAATATTATTGTAAGGACTTTATACACACAATTCTTTATTATAGTAAATAGTACAGTGTAGTAATTGTTTTTATTTACATTAAAAGCCTACTCAGATAAAACAGATCACTCAAATTGTAAAAACTCTCAAATTGTTTGATATGATGATAGATCAGCACTTCATTTCCCAGAATACCTTGCTTTATCCAAGTCTTTAAAATGGCTGTCCAAACATTTCGGACATTTTGTTTGGAGCACACAAGTGAAATAAATTGATAACAACCATAAATAATGGAAGGCCAGAGCTGGTTTATACTTTTATAATTTCAGCAATATCCAAAATAACAGGTAAAAGGACATCTGTCCTCGTTCATTTTGGTGAACCAATTCCCACAATAAATGGAAATCACAGCGCAGTCTGCAATTACTGCAGTACTCCAGTCCGCGGTTCCATAGAAGCTACCTCAAATTTCAAACGGCTTCCCCAGGTAAATTTACAGATTTGTAATCTGTAATGTAATTTGGGCTTTTATTTTGATGACCATGGCATGTATTTGCATTGGGGACAGTGAATCAATCAGTAATACATAACATTTTACTCAAGACTTGAAACATGTAGACTAATGTATTATTTCCTACCTGACTGTCTTTAAAATACAATGTCTATCTAATCACTATGTCTCATTTGTTTGTGCAAGTCCAAATCATGAATCTTGGCATATCATGTGAAAGCAAAGTAGCCTTGTAGGCAGGAGTCTGGGAAGAGCATTGTAGAGAGCCAGAAAATCCAATCATTTTTGCAGTACAAATGAAACTGTCGTATAACATAAAAACTTGCTGGCACTTTTATTATGAAGAGTCTTTTTGAGAATACTGATTGGCTTTTCAGCTTACAGAAGAAACACCCTGAAATGTTGACGGAGTCTGCCTCCAGCAGTGGCACGAGCCAACCAAATCAAGATGAAGACCGTCATCCTTCAACTTCAACTTCTAAGTGGTCACCAACCAATACACATCAAGTGGCTCTGACTGATAGTATTGTAACATTCATTTCAAATGGTCTCCTTCCTCTCTCTACTGTTGAAAATAAGGATTTCATTAATGTCTTGGAACTGGCCCAACCCTCATTCACAATGCCCACCCGAAGAGCTCTGAGAGAGACCCTCATTCCACAACGCTCTGATACAGTGAAAGCATATCTAGCAAATCTGATGGCAGAAACTGGCCATATTTGTCTGACTATCAATTTATGGTCAAATCGATCAACAAGATCCTTTTTTGGGATGACTAGGCATTTCCTAGTGGAGTTCAAATTGCAGAGCATAATGCTGAGTTGTCGGCGTTTTAAAGGGAGACATACAGCTGAAAATATTTGCCAGGTCTATGACGATATTCTGGAAAAGTGCAATATTCAGAACAAGGTTTCATTCATTGTAACTGACAATATGCATCCATCGGGACGGCATGGTGGCACAGTGGTTAGCATTGTTGCCTCACAGCAAGAAGGTTCGAATCCGGCCTGGGGCCTTTCTGTGTGGAGTTTGCATGTTCTCCCCGTGTTGCGTGGGTTTTCGCCAGGTACTCCGGTTTCCTCCCACAGTCCAAAGACATGCATATCAGGCTAATTGGAGACACCAAATTGCCCATAGGTATGAGTGTGAGAGTGAAAGGTGTGTGAATGGTGTGTGCGCCCTGCGATGGATTGGCAAGCTGTTCAGGGTGGGTCCCTGCCTTTGCCCGTAGTCAGCTGGGATAGGCTCCAGCTCGCCCCGTGACCCTAGTGAGGAACAAGCGGGTATAGAAAATGGATGGATGGATATGCATCCAACGTGATACAGGCTTTTACTCGGTTTCCACCAGTTCATGTTAACAGTGAGAGTGAGGATGTAGAGGACGACACCTGCGATCTTGATGTGGTGAATGTGGAAGAGGAGATTATGTATTTTCCACCAGAGAGAATATCTTGCTTTGCGCATAGTCTCCAACTGGTAGAGCGTGATGCCTTAGATGATGCTGGCTCAATAAAAAGCCTCCTGGGCAGGGTGCAGAAACTTGTCGCTTTTTGCCACAAATCTACCCATGCTACAGAGATCCTGGAGGGAATGCACAAACTTCAACCTGCTAGTGTCACTCGCTGGAATAGCCAGTTGAAGATGCTGAGGTCAGTCCTTAAAGTTCCTAATGATGTCCTTGCTGTGCTCCACTGCCCAATTTAGCTATCTGCATATGGACTGAAAATCATTCAGGAACTTTGTGAGGTGTTAGAACCCTTTGAAGAAGTCACAGACCGCTGTCAGGCGGAGAAAGCTGTCACATCAAGCTATGTTATTCCTTGTGTCAGAGGTATGCAATAAAAAATGCAAAGATGCCTGGGAACAAGAAGTTTGTGTCCACCTTACAAACCTCACTTACGAGACGACTCGAAAAAATTTGAGGACATGGAATGCTTTCAGATGGCTGCAACGCTTAACCCCAGATTTAAATTAGACTGGTGTAATGGAGAAGAACAAGTCCTTATCAAAAATCTCCTTGCTGCAAAAGTTGAGTCCATCTGTCCAAAAGTCAGTGCCACCTCTGACATTAGTGCTCAACCAAGGAAACGGCCCAGACTCTTTTCCTACATGGAGTCTAAAACAGCTGCTCTCCCAATTGACACAGCTACACGAGCTCCCAGAGTACTTCAGCACACCATGTTTGCCTGAGGATGCCAATCCTTTATTGTCTGGAAAGAAAATAAAAACAGTTTCCCAAACCTAGCTGTACTTGCATGTAAATATCTGCCCATACCTGCTTCCTCTGCACCTGTTGAGAGGATATTTAGTGTTGCAGGCAAGATATTCAGACCAGAACGATGCTGCCTCAATGACAAAACGTTTGAGGAACTGTTGACCATTAGATGCAACAACTTTACCCTGTAAAGTACTTAAATAAATGACTACTGCATTTACAAAAACATTGCTTCATTTTATTACTTTGAAATGAAGATATATTGCTAAGCTTTCCAACATTAAGAAAGTGTATGCTCAATGTTAGTGTCTGTACTTCCATTTGGAAGAAAAATGTACGTTTAAAGTCTCATTCTCACTGATATGTCATGAGAATGAATTTTTCTGGATTGCATTGAATTTCAAATCCACTTCCTGAAATTTAAATTCAATTCAACATCCAGTGGGTGGAGTCAATTCAAATTCAAATTCAAATTCATCCATTGAATTGAATTGAATTCTGAAATTCTGAATTTTGCACAGCCCTGGTTTCCATCACTGTTGGGCAGGTTTTTCAGTATCAATCAAGACCAGTGCAGACGGGGAGTGGGTCGAAAACAAAAGTTCGCTATTCTGACAACAAGAAACGGAGGAGCATATTTATGGTCATTTATGTTTTGTTTCCAGCGATTTTATTGGACACTGGTTGCATTCATTTTAAATGATCTTTGAAAAAAATAGTGCGGTCGGGAAAAGCAGTGGAGGTCGGTGCATTCCAAGTTCTGGTCAGCGCCGACCACTGCCAACCAGTATCGGTAGAACCTTGGTCTTGATTGCTCAGTCGATAAATTGCTGAAAGTTGAAAAAAAATGTAGGTTCAACAGTTTAAAAAAATATGATAAAAATATTGTTTTCAAAACACTCTCTGGCTCCTACTAATTGGTTTAACTGTTTTATCTTCATACAGTGTAATTACTTATTTTTCTTGCAAAATTGATTAATTTGGTTTTGGCCGGGATGCCCCAATTTTAAAAGGCTAAGTGGCTTTGCCCAAAAAAATAACCTAATTTGATGCCTATCCATGACTTCCTATTTGCCTACAGTACAAATCTCAACTCGATCTGTAATAGAATGAAATTACACAATGTGAAGTTTGACCTTCGAAGGTCACCAAAGGTAAAGTTCAAGGCCACCAAATGAAAGTAAATATACGTAGTGATGGGAAGATGAAGCTTCAAGAACCATTTTACTTATTTTCTGTGCCCACAAGATGGCGCCCATAGTTAAAAAATAAGGCTTATAGAATGAACTTACAAGCCTTTGGTGAACAGAGTGCACCCTCTTGTGGGCACAGAAAATAAAGAAAATGGTTCATGAAGCTTCATCTTCCCCTCACTACCATTAAACCTTTAACTTCACTTCGTTGTGGCGTGGTCCTTGCAAGTGAAATGAAGTTAATAAGTTAACTTAGGTTCGGGAGCAGGGCCACGCCTCAACTCCACCTTCAATCGCTGTACAAGCCTATTTATGCATGTTCAGCCCATTCATCTCCATTTTGACTCGGATCTCTCAACCCACCCACCCCTCTTCCCCTTACCTTCATCTGTCTCCTTCCTATGTCATCCCTTCATCCTCATCCAATCATCCTCATCCCTTCCCACCCACATCCCTCCCCGCATCCCTTCATCTTCTTCCATTCATCCTCATCCCTTCCCACCCACATCCCTCCCCGCATCCCTTCATCATCTTCCATTCATCCTCATCCCTTCCCACCCACATCACTTCATCCTCTCCCATTCATCCTCATCCCTTCCCACCCACATCCCTTCATCCTCTCCCAATCATCCTTACCCCTTCCCTCCAACATCCCTCCCCGCATCCCTTCATCCTCTCCCAATCATCCTCATCCCTTCCTACCTCATCCCATCCTCATCTCTTCCCTCATTCCTTCATCCTCATCCCTTCCCCACCCATATCCTGTCACAATTGCAATGCAGGTTCTCGGTGAAGGTGTATGGATGCTTGTGCAACATTTCATGAAACTTGTGTAGACAGGGAGTTAATACTCTCGGTCAAACTTAACAGAATGCTCTCTTGTTCCTGCAACAAATTCTCCTGAAGGCGGAGTCTCTCATTCAAACCAGCCTGCTGATTGCCAAGGCTGGAAAGCCCTTCACCGAAGCAAGGAAGCATAGCTTGCTGGCTGGTGACAACCTTTTCAATGGCGGCCACAGCTGAAGTCTCCATGTTGGCTAGAGTGTACCTCCTCACTCCCTTCCATATCCCTCCCCACATCCCTTCATCCTCATCCCTTCCTACCCCATTTCATCCGCATCCCTACCTTCATCCCTTTATCCTCTTTCCACTCCTCTCCTCCAGTTCAACCCGATGCACACCTCATGTCTCTTCCAGGTACCGTCTGGGGGGCTTCGAAGTCAGCTCGGGTGGATAACACCGAGACGGAACCCCCACTCAGAGTCTCCCTCCACCCAGTCAGAAACATGTCCTCCAGACAACCTCAACAACATCCCTCTTTTACTTCCATACCCACTCTCTCTCACCCCTTAGTCCATTAAACCTTTAACTTCACTTCGTTGTGGCGTGGTCCTTGCTAGTGAACTGCAAACTAATGCAAAGAAAATGGATGCTTGCAGCACTTGGTCCTCTGAAATTTGTGACCTTGTAAAAAAGCGAAAGGAGAACATAGATACTTTCAATGAATATCTTGAAAAGGAAAGAGTGAGGGTACAGCTTAATAGGAAAGAATATGGATCTGTTTTTGGTAAAACCAATACAGAAACTGTAGCCTCAGAGTCAACTCAGTGACAGGGATCTGTAAGTAAATTCTCCCAGGTTACCTCTAAAGGTCCTAGCAAAGGTGCTGAGGCAGAAGCAGATCTTGCGGCTAAATTAGAGCAAGCAAATGCCACTCAAATATTAAATGCCCAGCAGGCTAAGCTTGATAAACTTAAAAGTGAGGGGAAAGCTGAGGAAACTGGGAAATGAAGCTAAGGGAGGCTAAAGTAAAACTGAAGCTTGAGGAGGAAAGAATAAAGTTACATCAACTTAAAGCTGATAGTGAGGTGGCAGTAGCAGCAGCTCATGTAAAGGCTTATAACAATTTTGTCAAACTTCCTTTCGATGGCCCAAACACTTCATAACAACCTGTGTTGAACCCTCAAGCAACCCCCTTTGAACCTCGACCTGCTGCATTTAAAACCACTCCAGAGGAAGCTAGTTTGTCTAGAGCTATTGCAAAAACTTTTGCTCTAAGTCGATTACCTGTGCCAGAACCTTCCTTGTTTAGCGGTGATCCTTTGAAATTTGTTGACTGGAAAGTGTCTTTCTCAGCCTTAATCGATCAGAAACCCCTCCCAATCAGTGAAAAAATGTTATATTTAAAGAGTTATCTGGCAGGAGAAGCGCAAAAAGCTGTGGAGGGATTCTTTTATCGACATTCAGAGAAGGCTTATAATGGTGCCTGGGCAGTTATAGAGGATCAATATGGCAGTCCTTTTATCATTCAGCGTGCTTTCAGAGATAGATTAATGAAATGGCCAAAAATAGCTATCAATGACTCTAAAGCAGGGAGAGAGTTTGCAGACTTTCTTTTAGGTTGCGTTGAAGCTATGCCACACGTACAAGGTCTTTCTATACTGAATGATAGTGAGGAAAATCATAAATTACTTAAAAAACTACCTGAGTGGATGGTTCATAGATGGAGCCGAATAGTTGTTGAAGAGTTGGACATTTCTGATGATTATCCAAACTTTATTAAATTTACAGAGTTTGTGCAAAAGGAAGCTAGAATTACTTGTAATCCTGTCACCTCTAACGATGATGAAAACAGCAGTGGAGAAGACTCCAAAGGGAGCAAAGGCATTTAGTACAAGTGTTCAGGTAAAACAGTCCAGCTTCAATGTGTCTAAAAGCTCAAACCCAAGGCCACCTTGTCTGTTTTGCAATAATGTAACTCATGGTATAGCTAAATGTCCCTCATATGCATCAAAATCCATGGACAAAAGAGGGCTTTTATCCATGAGCATCGTTTGTGTTTCGGATGTTTGAGAAAGGGTCACAGCACTAAGGACTGCAAAAAGGCACACTTGCAGTATTTGTAATAGAAAGCATCCAACTTGCCTTCAAACTGAGAGGGAATCTGTACAGATGCCAAGCAACAGTTCTGGAGCCTCTGGTAGTTTTGCAGTGAGTGAGGTCCATAATGTTATATCCCATGCGTGAACACAGCATGCTTTGTCGACATCCCATAGCCCTTGTATCTTCGGTAGCTGAGCCTCAGAAGGAAATCCTTACTTATGCTCTTCTTGACACTCAGAGTGATTCCACCTTTGTTTTGGAGGATCTGGTTTCAGATTTAAATGTTAACACTCAGCCAGTTCAACTTAAGCTAAGCACGATGACTGCTATTAATACAATCGTAGAAAGTAAAATTGCTAGTGGTCTGCAGGTGAGGGGTCTTAACTCTGAAAGATTTATTAAGATACAGAAAGCTTATTCACGTGATTTTATTCCTGTAGATAAGTCCCACATCCCCACCAGAAGCACATAGCTTAAGTGACCATATCTTCACCATTTGGCCTCAAAGTTGGCACCACTTCAGGACTGTGAGGTGGGACTTCTCATAGGTTATGACTGTCCTTTGGCTTTGGCTCCCCTAGAGGTGGTCACAGGGCATGAAAATGAGCCTTTTGCACAGCGAACTGCTGTAGGGTGGAGCATTATAGGGTCAGCAAACCCCCACTTAGGTCGGCGAGGTGGCCACAGTTTTGTGCATCGTGTAGCTGGAAAAGAAATGACAGTACCCCCTGTCAGAGATGTTTTGAAGGCGTTACAATCAGATTTTAATGAGAGGAGATGTGAGGGTAGGTATGCGTCGCAGGATGATATCCGCTTCCTACAGTTTCTTAGCAGCAATATAAGTCAGAATGAAGATGGACACTATCAGATGCCCCTTCCATTTAAAGATGATAATCCACCCTCATTACCAAACAACAAGAGGCTTGCTACTGTTAGACTGCAACACCCAAAAACAAAAATTAAATGCTAATAAGCAATACCATAAACAGTACAGTACTTTCATGGAGGAAGTCATCAGCAAAGGTGATGCAGAACTAGCCCCTGTAGTTTCAGAAGGTGAAACTATTTGGTATATTCCTCATCATGGAGTGTACCACCCGAGGAAGCCTGGAAAATTAAGAGTAGTTCTTGATTGCTCTGCAAAGTTCAATGGCATCTCATTAAATGATACCCTACTTACAGGTCCTGACTTGATTAATTTACTTTGGGGAGTTTTGTGCCGTTTTAGAAAAGAACAAGTTGCTGTGATTTGTGACATTCAGAAAATGTTCCAACAATTCTCTGTTACGCCAGAGGTCCGGGACTACTTATGGTTCCTTTGGTGGGAGGGAGGAAATTTAGATTCTGAGCCAAAAGAGTACAGAATGACAGTATGTCTGTTTGGTGCTGCCTCATCGCCCGGTTGTGCGAACTTTGGGTTAAAGTACCTTGCCCAGCAGCATAAGGCTGAGTATCCTGTTGCTGCAGATTTTGTGGAGAGTAATTTTTACGTGGATGATGGTTTAACTAGTGTTGCAACGATTAAGGAGGCACAGGAATTGATTGTTGAAGCTCAGGAGCTGTGTAAGCGTGCAGGCCTAAGACTCGACGAGTTTAATTCAAACAGTGAAGAAGTTCTCTCTTGTGTCACTGCATAAGAAAGGGCATCAACAACAGACCCATTCAGGCTGAATCCAGACATAACAGCAGGTAACATACTCGGTATTCAATGGTCGATACTTAATGACTCCTTTAGCTTTGACATTAGTGCAAAGGACTGTGTTCCAACTCGTCACAGTATTCTGTCTGCTGTTGCTCCCCTGCATGACCCACTTGGGTTCATGGCCCCCTTTTCCTTAAAGGGAAAAAGAATTTTGCAGGAATTGTGTCAAAGGGGTATCGGTCAGGATGATCAGATTCCAGAACACTTACGTTTGCAGTGGGAGGGGTGGATTAATGGCCTTCAGGTATTGAAAGAAATAAAAATCCCCAGATGTTGTTACCCCCCCCCTCAGATTTTGGCAAAATACGAAGGGTAGAGCTGCTTCATTTCTGTGATGCCAGCAACACAGGCTATGGTTCGTGCTCGTATCTCAGATATAAGAATGATAAGGATGAAATCCACTGCAGTCCCATCATAGCCAAAGCAAGGGTTGCTCCCACAAAGGTCACAAGCATTCCAAGATTAGAACTTTCAGCAGCAAAGTGTGTGTGAATGTTTGGTGGTGGTCGGAGGGGCCGTAGGCGCATACTGACAGCCACGCTTCCGTCAGTCTGCCCTAGGGCAGCTGTGGCTACAAAAAAACGTAGTTTACCACCATCAGAGCACGAATGTGTGAGTGAATGAATAATGTATCCATTGTGAAGTGTCTTTGAGTGCCCAGAAGAGCAGAAAAGCGCTATATAAAATTGATGCATTATTATTGTTGGCAGTAGTGACATCAGCAAAGGTAAGCGTAAAGTCAGAGTTAAAGATGAAAGTTGACAGAGAATATTTTTGGACTGATTCACAGGTTGTGTTGTCTTACATTAACAATGAAGCAAGAAGATTTCACGTTTTTGTATCTAATAGAGTGCAGTTAATCAGAGAGCTCACCGATCCAAAGAATTGGCATCACGTGGAGACGCTCCAAAATCCTGCTGACCATGCCTCAAGAGGTCTTAATGCTGCAAGCATGTCCACAAGCAACTGGCTTTCAGGACCAAAATTTCTTTGGGAGAAAGAAGTGCTTCCACCTCACAAACCCTCCATTGAGCTTTTAGTTGGTGACCCAGAGGTTAAATCAGTTCATGTGTCTGCGAAAAATGTTAGCCCACAAGTAGACAGACATTCTTCAGCACCTAGAGAGGTTTTCCTCTAGGACCACATTAGTCAAAGTGATTGCTAGAATAAAAAGACTCGACTCCTGGCTAAGACAGGTTGAATTAGTTACAGCAGAAGAGCGTAAGAAAGCTGCAAAGATACTAATACAGCTCGTTCAGCAGCAAGCTTTTCCTGAGGAACTTAAAGCGCTCCAGAAGGTTGTAGTTAGTAACATTAAAAAATCCAGCCAGCTCTTTAACCTCAACCCTGTTCTGCATGATGGAGCAAAAAATGTCTGAACTCCCTGATAAGCATTGTGAAGCTTCAGCCCCCTTTAAAATTCTGTGGAATGGACTGTTTCGGTCCATTTGTTGTCAAAAATGGTCGTAAAGAGATCAAACGATATGGAGTAATTTTCACACGCCTCTAGAGCAGTACATGTTGAAATGTTAGATGATTTGTCCTCAAGTGCTTTCATTAATGCTTTAAGATGTTTCATTTGCCTCAGAGGAGCAGTGTCTCAACTGCATTGTGATCAAGGAACAAACTTCATCGGAGCTAACAATGAGTTCAGAGACAGACGGAAGCAATCTGAAGTTGAAGTAATTGAGGCTTTTCTGGCTGAAAAAGGGTGTGAGTTTGTTTACAATACCCCTTCAGGAAGTCACACTGGTAGTGTTTGAGAACGGCAGATTCGCACTATCCGTAATGTACTCAATGTAACAATTTCTCAGTGTCCAAGATTTCTAGATGACTCCTCTCTCAGAATTTTTTTCTATGAAGCAATGGCTATTGTTAACAGCCGCCCCTTGAATGCAAATACTCTTAATGATCCAACATCTTTGGAGCCCTTGACTCCAAATCATTTAATATTAATGAAATCCAAGGTTGCGCTGCCACCTCCTGGCAATTTTGTCAAAGAGGTATGCAGTAAAGCGATGGCGTAGAGTGCAATACTTGGAGTACCTTCTGAGCATTTCTTTGAGACAGCAGTGTTTGGTTCCTAAGCCCAACTTGAGGGTTGATGACATTGTTATAATTAAAAATGATTTACTTCCAAGTAATGAGTGGCGCTTGGGGAGAGCGGTTGAAGCTACAGCTGGTTGTGATGGGTTAGTGCGTCGAGGTTAAGGTGCAGATTGGCGATCGAAAGATTGCATCAAAGGGAGAGCGGACCTTTAAACCCACAATTATTGAGCGGCCTATTCAAAAATTAGTGCTGCTGCTAGAAAAGTAATTAATATTATTCTGAGTATGGACAATTTATATCACTCATAACAGACATCATTATTATTGTTTGTTTATGTTTGGTTGTAGCGGTCGTAGTTTTAACAGCATTGGGTATTCTTAAATCCTGTTTATTTAACATTGCTGGCCTTGCAATTCAAATTCAAACATGATTTGGTGGGAGTGTACGTGGCCCCCTGCAGTATCGGAGTACCTATATGCCCGTGCTCCGAAAATGCTATAAAGGTCAGGGAGGTGCGTCACACGCCAAATTTGTTCAAGCCTGGAGCTCTCATGTGCGTGCCTGTGGGAAAGTAAATGGTATGTAGCGATTTAAATAGATTATTTCACTTGTTTTGTTTTGTTCTTTACGCTTTTAATTGTACAATATTGTTGATCATCAGCAGCAACTGTGAGATGGAAAAATTGTTGCCAGTAAAACTGCACCCTTTTGGCAGGCGAATTGAGGTAATTTTTTTTATATATGCTTTTTGGGCATATATACCTCAATGTGAAAGTATTTCAGATGCTGTTTGTTGCTGTATTTTAACTTTGGAGATTAAATGAACTTGCATTGTGTATTTATTATTGTATTAAATTGTGTTTCTATTTTTCTAGTTTCACTGTGTACCAAATAAAGAGTGAGCACCAGTCGAACTCTCGCTGTGGTTTTTTGATGCCGAAGGTCGCTACAATGATTTAACTAGCTACTGTAACACTTGGAATTCAATTTAGCTGGCTAAAAATTCACTGAAAGAAATTGGAAGCATTTAGCTACTTAGCTCCAGATTGTCCTTGTTAATCAATCAAAGCTGGAGAGAAGAAGGATTAAGATCTTAAGAAGTGCCATAAATACATATTCATTTTTCATTCTCTCCAACACAGCGACTGATTTATCAACAAAGCTTGAAAGATTATGCAAAAATCAGATGAAAATATAAATTACGATAAATAGAACCCCTTTCTGGTCTCAAAAATCTTGGTCAACTTTCTCTGAGTCTAAGTTCTGTGGTAAATGTATTTGAATTCTAATCAAGTTCACAGACATAGAAATGTGTGCAATTTGACTTTATATCTGTTGGTCGTGTCTGTAAATCTATTTCTTGGGCTTCAACAGATACCTGCAACTATTTAAAGTGATGCAGGAGGACATGTAAGGAAATGACAGAGAAGAGCACTGACAGAAACAAAAAATAAATAATCACACCTCTTTATCTGCCCAAGCGAATGTCCTTGTGCTGGCAGAGCAGGAGTTGTTTGAAGGTCTTCTTGAAGGAGACGTTGCAGAGAGCATAGCAGGCTGGATTGATAGTGCTGTTGAAGTAGCAAGACCAGTAGCTGAAGATCCAAACGGTGGAGGGAACACATGTTGAACAGAAGGTTTTGACGAGCACTGTTACGTAAAACGGCAACCATGTGACCACGTAGGCAAGAAGGATGGCCATTACCGTGCGTGTAACCTTTTTCTCACGAGATGACAATGCCCTCTTCGTGGGTGGCTGCTTTGCCATTGTGGCATTTAGGCCGTGGGCTGTGGGGTTTCCTTCGTAACCTGCAGGGGCCTCAACAATTTCATTTCTCTCAGGATGTACTGACACACTTGAGTCCTCCTTGCCAGCTTCATCTGTCCCGCCATTCTGGCTCATCTCAGTGTGATGGGTTTTCTCATACTCGTCATCACAGGGCAGGGTGATGTGGTTTCCTGCTTTGCTGCTGGATGGGTTGTCCTGTTTTGGCTCATGTTTGCCCGTTTTCATGCGGCTCTTGCTAGCTCTGGAGATCAGCCAATACAGAAAGCCCATGATGGTAACAGGCAGGTAGAAGGAGATAATGGAGGTGATAAAAACAATGGTTTCATCGGTCAGGAACTGGGCATAACACTCGCCCTCTGGCACAGTGCGCTCACCTACGATTAATGGCCAGAACACAATGATTGTGGTCCACATGGTGAAGGCAAGAACCCAGGCTGCCCCCATTATCATGCCTGCAATCCTGGTCGTCCTTTTTGCTGGGTAGCTGAGTGGCTTAGTGACACAGAAGTAACGGTCAAAGCTGATAATTAGGAGATGCATGGAGGAGGTATCAGTGGCCGCATATTCCAAGACCAGGCAAAGGTCACAAACTACTGGCCCCAAGGGCCAATATCCAAACAGAATTTCGACTGTGTACAGGTTCATGACGATGACCCCAATCATCAGATCTGCACACGCCAGGCTGAAGAGGAAGTAGTTGTTTATGGTCTGGAGGCTCCTGTTGATTGAGATTGAAAGAATGACCAGTAGGTTCCCAGTAATCGTTACAAGACTGAGGGACTCTGTAACCAGAAGAATGAACACTATCTCCACTGCCTGGTAGGGGCCCTCGGGCTGGACGGTGTCTGTCTCATTGCCAGTGGTGAAGTTGGAGATGTTGGAGAAGATGGAGAGGGGAAGCTTGAAGGTTCTGAGCTCCATCTGTTCTGGTTCTGTTCTTGCTGAATCTCAAGTTGTCTGTTTAACTCCTAAATTCAGATGGAGAGGAAACATGATTCAGCACGAAGGGCTTGTTTTTCACACATGGATGCAGCTAGGCCCTGAATTCCAGTGCAGTGAAAAAACATTTTCCTCCTTCCTGATTTCTCTCTCTCTTTTTTTTTTTTTTACATACAGCACCCTTCATAATTATTGGCACCCCTGGTTAAGATGTGTTAAAAGCCTTAAAATAAGTTACATTTTTATTGCAGAAGCAGACTCTCACACTGAAAACTGTAGAAAAATGTAACCTTCAACTCAAGTGAATTTTAAGGGAAAAAAAATCCCCGACAAAGAAATAATTATTTTTCATAAAATCACCTGTTCCACAATTATGCCCCCCCCCCCCCGAACAATTCCAAGGAATTAAATGTAATTGAAGTATTTCTGTCATTTTTACAGTAGTTTACAAAGTTGATCAGAGCATCTAGGAACATTTAATTAGAAATCATCACTTCCTGTTTCCCTGGGGTATAAATATGACGTGACACAAAGGCCATTTCTCTTATCCACTCTTCAACATGGGAAAGATGAAGGCACACACCATTCAAGTAAGGCAGATGTGTGTCGACCTTCACAAGTCAGGCAATGGCTACAAGAAAATAGCCACTCGCCTGCACTTGCCCATATCTACTGTCAGAGGAATCATTAAGAAGTTTAAAACAACAGGAACAGTGGTAAACAAGCAAGGTTATTTGGTCACCACGCACAGTGAGGAGGATGGTAAGAGAAATAAAAAGTTCTCCAAAGCTCACCTTTAAAGAATTGCAGCAAATGGTAGCATCTTGGGGTCACAAAGTCTCCAAAACAACCATCAGGCGCTATCTACATGCCAACAAGCTGCACGGAAAAAACCTTTTCTCACTCCCAATCATAAACGCAAACGTCTGGAGTTCGCCAAGTGGTACTGGGACTTCAACTGGCACCGTGTGCTTTGGTCAGATGAGACCAAGATAGAGCTTTTTGGCAAGAAACACTCTAAGTGGGTCTGGCGGAACACAAAAGATGAGTATGCAGAAAAGCAACTCATCCCCACTGTGGAGTATGGGGGAGGATCGGTGATGCTGTGGGCCTGTTTCTCTTCCAGAGGCCCTGGGAACCTGGTTAGGATGCATGGCATCATGAACGCTTTGAAATACCAGGATATTTTAAATCAAAATCTGGTAGCCTCTGCCCGAATGCTGAAGATGGGTCGTCACTGGGTCTTGCAGCAAGATAATGACCCAAATGGCCAAATCTACACAGAAATGGTTCGCCAGACACAGAATCAAGCTCCTCCCATGGCCATCTCAGTCCCCAGACCTCAACCCCATTGAAAACCTGTGGAGTGAGCTGAAGAGGAGAGTACAGAGGAGAGGACCCAGGTCGCTGGATGATTTAGAGAGAGAGTGCAAAGAGGAATGGTCGAAGATCCCTCTTTCTGTATTCTCCCATCTTGTGAAACATTATAGGAGAAGATTAGGTGCTGTTTTGTTGTCAAAATGGGGTTGTACAAAGTATTAATATCAGGGGTGCTAATAATTGTGGCACACATGTTTTGATGTAAAAGAATTATTTCTTAATGTGGGATTTTTTTCCCACTGAATAAATGCACTTGAATTAAAGGTTGGATTTTCCTCTTTTTTTCACTGTAGCCTATATTATTTAGAAAAAAACTGAATATATTAGAAGCTAAAGAACACATCTTAACCAATAATTATGGAGGGCGCTTTATGTCACGTTTAAATGTTTCAGATCATCAAGTATTTTTATATGAGACAAAGATAACCCAAGTAAATACAAAATGCAGTTTTTAAATAATGATTTCATTAAATAAAGGAAATAAGCTATCCAAATCTACCTGGCCCAATGTGAAAAAGTAATTGCCCCCCTTGTTATATCATGAATTAACTGTGATTATCCACATTTTTTGAGATCACTTTCACTAGCCACAACCCGGCCTGATTTCTGCCTGATCTGTTGAATCAAGAAATCGCTTAAATAGAACCTATCTGACAAAGTGAAGTCGGCTAAAAGATTTCAAAAAGCAACACATCATGCCGTGTTCTAAAGAAATTCAAAAACAGATGAGAAACAAAGTCATTGACATCTATCAGTCTGGAAATGATTACAATTCTAAGGCTTTGGGACTCCAGCGAACCATGGTGAGAGCCAACAGTCAAACATGGTGGTGGTAGTGTGATGGTCTGGGCTGCTTTGCTGCTTCAGGACCTGGTCTACTTGACGCTATTGATTGAACCATGAATTCTGCTCTCTACCACTGATCTATATAGAATAACTGGATTGCTGACGTGATGCAGAAGTGTTGGGAGGTTGAAGCAAGCGGAAGTGGTCGGACGGCCATTTTACTATGCCCGGTAGTAAGCAACCGTGATATAGTATTCTATGGCAGAGAAGCGCTGATGTGCAGCCTTGCAATGTGGAGAGACATTTTTGGGAGATGTGGCGAGACAATGCACTTGCTGTAGTGAAGACGGATACACATAAATGAATTTCAACGAATATATTGCTTATTATTAGCCACTGGCGATCTACCTTAACGACAGATAATGCGTCAATGTTAGCCCTGCTACCGGTTATTATTGGAACAATTCAAATTAATGTTCGCTAACGTGATCCATCAGGTTAGCCTCAAGCTCCCCAGATTACCGAACTGAAGTTAACCAGATCAATCGACGACACACGGCATAAATTAGATAATCCAGTAAAACTGCTGGGTAACTCTGTCTATAATATTAGACCAGACTAACTAGACAACAAAACCAGGTGTTGACTGGTCTAATCATTACGGCAAATTTATGCCAGCACTAAAAAAGGCTAAATGTTCTGCTGACACTCAATTACCGTTGACGGACAAATTTAATTTGCCAGGTTATCAATGAGGATGTAACGTTAGAGCTACTTAAATAGATAATGTGATTCACACTCGACCATGAATGACAGGCAGTTTTACATACATCTCCACTACTCACTTTACTTCTCATGTGAACTCTGATTTAGCGACATTGATAAGTTTACATTCAGTTCTCTTTATCGAACCCACTTTCGCTTCGTAGGAAAATTAGCCTCCAGCTTCATGGCAGCTACTGAGCGAACACAGCGCAAGAGAAAACTCAATACAAGACATCCGTCGGGAGTTACATATGCGTTACGCGCGATTGAATCTCACACCCAGTGTTTCTAAAATAAAGACAGCGGTTGACAAGATGCGAGCTTACGGCTACTTCAATTTTTTATGAAGTTTTTAAATCCCCCCACGCAGAATAATAATAATAATACGTGCAGGATTGACGTCTTGTTTTCTTCAGTCTCAAATGACTTTGACTTCAATTTCGTTGTACCACTGCCGACTCAGGCGAGATGTAGAAAAGTCCATATAGATTTAAGATTTCCTATAGAACGCACTCATGGGTCGCACTGCCAAATGCTGATATTGTCCAGTGAAAATGTAAAAGGCGCGTACAACTGCTGTCTACTGTAGTTAAATCTGCGGTCCTTGAGGCATTTTTCGTACAGTCAGGTCGATCTGAGGAGGAAACATAAAATACTGCCTCTTCCGTGTCTGGGAAAAGATATCTTCTCAATTAATTATATCGTTGGCTGAAACGTGTTCAATGTGAGTAATGTTCTGAGAGATTATAGTTGGGCATGCCAATATGGCGGCATGGTTACTTCAAAATTATGACGTCATCAGCTATCCAGTTCTTATAGATCAGCGCTCTCTACCAGGAAATTCTGAAGGAGAATGTCCGACCACCAGTTTGTGACGTCAAGCTTAAGCGCACTTTGGTTATGCAGCAGGACAATGATCCAAACGCACCAGCAAATCCACCTCTGAATGGCTTTAAATAACAAAATGAAGGTTTTGGAGTGGTCTCGTCAAGGTCTGGATTAAACTCTGATTGAGATGCTGTAGCATGACCTCAAAGAGTCCGTTCATGCTTGAAAACCCTCCAGTGGGGCTGAACTAAAACAATATTGCAGAGCAGAGTGGGCCAAAAAGTCCTCCACAGCGATGTGGAAGACTCATTGCCAGTTATTGCCAGGTAGTGTTAAGCAAATCCATGTGGAACCGGTGGCACTGAGCATGCATGAACGGTGCCAGTGGGGCTTGCTACAGCCTTAATCACCAGGGAGGTTCACATGGTGCTTGTGGTGGCTAATGTTTAGAAAATCAAAGTGATCTTGAGGCCTGGTGTAAGTGTAGGGCCTCTGTGCTGCAACAAGTGGATAGAGACTCTTTCCTGACCAATTGCTCCTAAATTCTTACTTGGCACATGACACAGGACAGTATTTGTATTAATATGCAGTAGTTTTATCCAGTGCCTCACCCCTCTTTTTTTCTGTGTCTCTTTCCGAGGATCTTTCAGTCCAATACCCTGAGTCCTGGACCATATGAGCCCTGTCCCTAACCATGAGCGCTGGCTGCTGCTGTCCTGATCCGGTCCTGATCCAGTTCAGCTCCATCCTCAACCTGCCACTTCCTAGAGCTAGAGACGGGACTGTTTAGATGGACATTGATTGAACTCTATTATCATTTTATTCTATTGTTATGACTAAAAAAATCTCAACAAAGAAAACCAGCAATGAAAACTTAAACAAATTTATTCTTCACTAAAAAAAAAAAACTTCTACAAATAATCCACTGTAATCTTGTAATAACACTCTAATGCCACTATGTAACTCTGTTGCCAAAACAAAAACTCTGCTCTGCTCTTTTTCTGACTAAAATTACAGCATTTATATAGATTAGCAACGTCCTGGAAAGATCTACAGGATTCCTGGGTAATCCTGCCCCCTCCAGGCAGGAAGGTGCCAGAAGCTTCTAGAAAGCACTAGTCTATTTCAAAGAAGTGATATTACATCAGATGTTTTGCTACAGACACACCACCAGAGGGTGCTGATGAACAAAATAAATAGCTGACCAGCAAGGCAGCAAAAACAGCATGTAACAAATCTCCATTTACAAATGATATACATTGCTTTACATAACATACTCACACATAACACTATTATTTCTTTATTATTAATTAGCTAGCCAGTGGAGGATGGGCTTCCCCACCATAGCCGAGTTCCTCCTGAGATTCTTCCCACTGGGGAGTTTTTTCTCACCACCGTTTGAGGAGTTTTCTCCCAAATGGGAGTTTTTTTTTTTGCCTCATTTGCTTTCGTAGGGAGTAGGGTGGACACTGCCCTTTCATTTATTTAATCTCTCACTCTGAAGTGTCTTTGTGACTGTCTATCTGTGAAAAGCACTAAAAAAATAAAATTGAATTGCACTGAATTATCGCAAATGCTTGATTGCACTTGTTGTCGCCAAAAACTGCATTTTGTATTTACTTGGGTTATCTTATTAAAATTTGTTTGATGATCAAAAACATTTAAGTGGGACAAATATGAAAAAAATCAGAAATCAGGAAGGGGGCAAATACTTTTTCATGGCTCTGTATGTTATGGAGATGCTCTATCAAAAATACTATTTAGTCTAGGAATTGGCACAATCTGAGTCTGTAAAACTGACCCCAGAATTGCTCATTCGAAATAAAATGGTTTGTTTGGGAGTGCTTAAAAATGTTTATTTATATAAGTTACATGAATTCATGAACATCAATTTGTATTTAGAAAATGATTCTGTAAGTAGTGTGAGAATGAATTTCGCTTAAGCACATGAAATGGCTTGCCACTCAGCATTCACCGGGATAACATATTGTGAGTATCTCTCTGAGCTGAGCTTAATGCCCCAGTCATAGAGTCCAGCGTATGAATATAACTCAGCCTGCAGTAAACATGATCACACTGTATGTTCTCAGTGGGCATGTACAATTGCCATTTAACACTGAGCTCTGTTTATAGAGTGCATATTTGAAATGTGCAAATCACCTCACATGTCATCCAAACCTGCACATCCACTCCCCACTCATCAAAAAAGATTATTTTCTTCCATTTACAGACCCGCACTGGACAACTCACTCCGCCTCTAAGCTATGCTGCCTTTTAAAATGTCTTGTATGTTGCATGGATGTATCAGTGTTTTTAATCATGATTTTGAAGATTAGAGATGCCTCCAGTCTTCACAACGAAGGAGTTTTTTCAGCTCTGATCGTGTACTCATATTTTTTTTATGTCATTTATTTATAAATTCCTTTATTTTTTGACAACCCAAGCAGAACGTTTATCAACAATGAAGTTAGATATGCCTGGCATGCTCAACTAATGGAAAGTCTTGCAATTCCAGTGCAATATGTCAACAAATTATCAAAAAATTAAATAGACTGCAGTAGCCTCATGTAGGCACATGACAAATCAACATGCTGCAAACCACATTTCATTGTGACCATTGCCATTGTATACAGTAGACAAATACTCATTTGAAATTTAGCTCCTCTCCTGCTGTTTTTTTATGGACGCAAAAAGCTAACAATATTAAAATGAAAAAACTTTCTCAGAAATGCACAAGAATTATTTTTATCGTAATGAAAACGAAAATGTAATCCTCCACATCCTTTGTGTTTTTATTTTCAGGTCCATGCAATTTTTCTAACAAATTGAAAATGAAAATGCATTGCCCATCTGTGTTTTCATTTTTATAAAGTTCAAATTTATGCATGCAGTTACAATATTCACCCGCATCAGTTATTGAATATTCACAAGCAAGCCGAGTTTGAACGAGGTTTAGAATATGGACGAGTTCTCTCCAATTCTTTTTTTCAGGAGTTGTCTGAATTAAACTTCTCAGCTAAGCCTGATAGACAAACTGCTCCATATACTTACCCATAGTATCTATCCAGCAGTTCAAAAAAATGATCTCTTGCTACAGAAAAAGATTGTTGTCCTCTGTAGAAACCACTTCAGCTACACTGACCTATAAAGGCTAAGTGCAGTAACTACGCAATAATTTCAACAGTAAAAAATGGCCTCGGAGTTTATTTGCTTTTCCAACAAATGAATAGTTAGCACGTATATGATAGATTATGGTTAACCTATTTATCAAGGTATAATTTCTGTCCCAATAAATCCTGACATCCATATACTTTCAGGCCCAAAACTGTGTAACTCACATTATACCCAATATGTAGTTAGTGCACTTAGGCTTTGTAGGGCAGTACAGTGAGCCAATGGTATCCCAGTTAGTATGATGTAGTTAAGAAAAATGTCTTTTCTGAAGCAAAAATTCAATATGGCATTGATAATATGTCATTCTACTATCAATTATAGTGATCACATATGAAAAATGTATAGTTTCCTACCAGGGATTTATGCGCAGACTCCTCCATCGACAAATTCAGCACTCACTTATATCCTTTTAAGTACTCATGTTGATAGCCAATAACTCAAATGTTTACTAAGGCTCATCTGTGTAACGCATACTCATAGTTCACGTCCACATGAAACTTCTGTGGTAATAATGTTTTGATTGACTAGAGAATTTAAACTTTCCACAGTAACTGAAAGACACTGATTGGACAATAAGAATAGTATACAATTCTGTGCATAAAAGTAAGGTAGGTTGTATTTCTCTAATGTAGGGCATGGATGCGCAGCTGAAAATGAATCGATTTCAAAGAAAAAAAGACATCCATAAGTGGCCTGAAGTGTTCAGTTACATTTACGGGATTTAAATGAGGTAAGGACATAGTCAATGGGAATTATTCCGAATGAAAGAGGACTGGAGGGTTCCTTCTACCTGATACATTTGTCTCTGGATTTACCAATACTGTTCATTTGGGGCAGCTGTGGCAAAAACATTGGGTGGTAGTCTAATACATCTATGAAGCACTGAGTGTGTGTGTGTGCGTTTATTTATTTATTTTTTTGAGCGGCCGTCTTAGTTCCCACAGCTGTGATGCGCTTATGGTTTTCTTCGAATTGACCTTTTTACCAAATAAGTCCCAAAACATCTTGACTTTAATTCAGGTATGGGAAAATGGAAGAAGCTTTTTTGTCTGTTCATTTAGCAAAATATGGCTTCTTCGAGAATAAGAGAATAAACAAGTCAATTTTGTTCTTATTTTTCATTTTCCAGTTCCTGTAATATTCGGGTTGAACAACAAATCAATAAAGGTTGATTCATTGAAACCACATTCGTATTGCATATCCTGCTGGCCACAGGGAGTGAGATTCCGCAACTCATCAAATTCCACCAATAATAATGTTTTTCTTTGGATAAACTTAATCATCGCTTTACCAAACGTAAGGAGTCTGGTTCATTGTTTGACGATTTAATTACCTGTTCTCCCCGATCCGTTGTGGTTCTCCCGAAAGAGTCCTCCGTTTGGTAGTTGAGAGCACGCAGCCTTCAGTCGGTCTCATGCACCTCACTGCCGGTCTGATGACATGCGTGTGGAGTAAAGCGATGCTGAGGGACGAGTGTATGCGGCGCTGCTGTCTGGAAAAAAAAAAGAGTGAGTTCGAGGCATGGAGGAGACTCTGGAACCAGTGTGGGACAGAGACACTGAGAGGCTGGTTAAGAGAAGGGGTAGAAAACCCGGGTGGGCAGTCCTTAACATCATGCTTGCATCAAAATATTAATTTCAGGGGGATTCTGGCAAAATTAATTAACCTCAAGAAATTTTTGCATCTGATGCAAAGTCTTCAGGAAAGCGCCGTGCATCAGCGCAATCACTGCATGTAGTTTGGCTCATAAACGGCTCGATGTTGCGCAGTGAGCCCGAGTGAATGATAAATTACGGCAATTCAGGGGTGGGGTCAATTTTCCAAGACCCAAAACCATGAACTTTGCAATGTAAACAACAGTGCCCATGCTGCCGTAAGATGAGTGAACTTTATATCCGCCAATGGGATTAGAGTGAATGAGTGCTCTTCTCAGGCTGCGCTTAACTGTACTGTAAACTGGTCTGTGATGCGCTTGAGTCCGAACAAATGATTGCCTTCAACGGTCTTGTCTCCTCTATCCACCGGACTGCTATCAATGCTGCTAACATTTCTCCTGTATAAACTGACACTCACTGATTCGTTTTCCTTCTTTTAAAAGACCAGTGTGTAAAACTGGGGAGGGGATGTGAAATTGAACTCCAATTTCTTATCTTATGATATGGAATGTGTATTTGGATGAGACGGTTTAGGCAGGACTTGGTCCACCTGGGGAGTGATGTGAGCCTACGTACCTGTGTGTGTGTGTATGTGTGGGTTTGGAGTGATGTTGAGGGGGGGAGTGGAGGGAGGGCGGATCAGCACTCTGAGCCCAAGCTGCATTTATGAATCTCCCCACATTTCTATATCTGACAAAAGCCTGACAAAGGCAACCAGCTGCAGCTGGGGTATTATTGCCAATTAGCTCTGCTTTCCTGTAGGTGAGTCTGAAGCTGTCATGAAGGCCTCAGGCATTAGTGTCTTGAGGGATACAGATTGAGCAGGTCCTCTTCTGCTGCTGATGACATCATGGCCCCGCCTCCTCTGATTTTAATGCTCAGACTTTATTCCTTCTTAGTAGTCACTATATCAGTGATAAAATACAATGTAAAGGTACTTTGAATATTTTGCGTTTTGAAGAACACTTCAAACCTTTATCTCAAACAAGCTCTCCCAGCATGCAGTGTGTTTTGGTCCCTGCTGGGTTTCTTTTGCAAGGTGTCTGGAGTTTAAAAGGCCAAGTTGATTCTGTTTGTGGTTAGACAAAGGGCCAGGTGCTGTGTGCACGAAAATACAACATTTAGAACACTTTACATGACAGAGCATGATTTTATTTGTGAGTGTGAATTGCACAGTCAAGCTATTGGTGGCAGAAAATGGTTGCAGTTTATAATTTATTTATTTATTCACTTTTTTTTAACTAATGCTTGGGCGCAAATTCTGAAACAGTTTTTTTTTTTTTTGGTCAAAACCAAACATGCAGAATCCAAAAGCGCAGATGGAAAATGTCACATTTGGCATAGAGAAAACACCTCAATATATAAATAAATTATAATAATAAACTTATAACAATGATATTTTTGCCCAGAACCCTCAGATGAATTGAAACATGTCAACTACACAGTAACATGATGAATGGGAAATGCTACTTTCTTGTGTCTCTTGCATTTTCAGTGTGCAGGACACTGCAGTCCTCAGTGAATGTTTGTCATCATGAGTTCAGTGAATAGCTCTCTGCGTGCAGTGCGTAGCCCTTCATTTTTGTTGCCATGTATAGTCCTTTGTTTGCAGTTCGTATGCCTCTGTGTGCAGTGTATAGTCCTGTTTGCACTGTAAGCCATTGGCCGTTAATTGAGTTCAATGTACACTTTCCATCCTCATGCAATTGTACAATGATTAAAGAGAAACTTTTATTAACTTTACAAAAAAAAAACACGAACTACAATGTCAACTTTTGTGTTCGCTTGAAGCACATCCTGCTCTTTCAAATCTTTGGAACAAAGGGAGTTAACACGAGCAACAAAAAGTGTGTCATGTTAGTTACAGTCGGGGTAGTGACCTGCCACGTTACCTGGACACCAGAACTCTTGAGCGTGTGGAGGTCATAAATTAAATAACACCAGTGGCGTCGTGTGAACAGAAAATCTGGTGGAGCACAGGACATCTCGTTGAAATAGTTATTAGTCCTCACTTGCTCTAAATTATTTTCATAATTAACTTTAGATTCACTCAGGGAACACTCCACACTATCAAGCGTTGCAAGTTCTTCCTGTTTAGGAAATACAACGATCACTCATTTGGATGCGTGATTTGGTGCATTTAAATCAGTGTCATTCATCATCGCAGACCTTTCAACTCTCACGCATATGAGGCGAGTCTCACTCTTTTTATAAGCATATCACATTCTCACACTGTAGACAGTAATTTTACACTTTGAAAGAAAAGCGATCATTGAAAAATTTAATTGGGAGAACAAAATAATATTTAATTGCAGAGTCCCACGTTTTAATTAACCCACGCATTATTCAATCAACGCGTATTTAAGAGATTATCATGTGGAATTCAAATCCCTGCATATGAAAGGGTTTCAGTAGCTCTCGAACAGGCCCTCAGATGGTCTTTTAGCAGTGTTTATTCTCTCAGTGTTTGGGTATCCGCGTACAGATCTGATCGTAAAATACTAATTTGTCAATTTAGGCCATGTGACTGTGAGACGTATAAACTAACGAGGTAAGAAACAGCCCCGTGCATTCAATTTAACATGGCGTCGTCTGAGCATACAGATCACACAGATCCTCTCAAAAAAAGCTGAAGAAAAGATATCTTCAACGTGGTAAAGAGTCCGAGAATTGAAGGCAGAGCAAGAGCTCGCAGTTAAGAGTTTAATGAATGGCAGAGATGTTCTGGCCGTGCAGCCCACTGGCTTCGGAAAAAGACTCGTACTTAAGCGGAAAGGTGAGCAGGACTCGAACAATACAAGGATCATTGCTGGCGCTAGTCTCGCAAGCTCCGCAAAAAATTTCTTCAGGGACTACTGGTTCCTGTTTGCAAACTAGGGTTTCAACCGAACATGAACAAGCTTAGAATCCTGATGAGCGCCCGTCTGGCCACTACGAGGCGCCTAAGGTACGAACAAAGCAACTTATATTACCCTTCCCGGCAGAACCTTCTCAAGTTGCATTCCTGTAGCGTAATGGCCAATAGCGCGCTACTTCTGAAAAACCAGCCCACCACTGCCAGATGGCACGATAGGGGCTCGAACCCACGCCATGATATTCACTTCTGTTTTGCAAATGCGATGCTTTACCCGAGTGAGCTATCTGACAGCTTCCAAGAATGGGCCAATGTTGAGTAAATTATTTTCCTGGACTTAATGTAGCCCATTATTTTGTAGCTGTTGGATCACATGGGGATAGAAGCCATGTCTTCAATTACCAATGTGTTATGACTGTAATTGGGAAACATGTCAAATACGGTAAATGATTATGAACTAGCCAGGACTAATAGTTGCTATGTAGGGGTGTTCTGTGACCCCACAGTGAAAAAAGTGATTTTGACCCCTAGTAAATGTTCCATATATTAATTAAGCATATTTTAAAAGAAATAGGTGTGTTATTGAACTCCACTTAAAAAATAAGTAATTTCAAATAGTCAACATAATAAAAATATCTAGCTTCAGATAAAAATATTTGGTGCAACCACTTACCTTAAAAAAATTATGTTCATTCAACAAAACATTTTTTTCAGTGCAGTCACTGTTTGAATCCTATGATGGAAGACCACTGTCCTCTAGCAAGTCAGGCTACGCCAAGGGAAATCAGTGCAAACTTATGCCTATGGGGAAGTTAAATTTTTCTCTTTTATGGGAGCAATCAACAGCTGCAAATGAAGGCATTTGGACTAACTCTATCGGTCAAGTTTGCATAATGATTGGTAATATCGGACCTTGATTATTTGGCGTAAAATGAATGCTGCAGCATGACTAATAATCAAGACTCATTTGTACACACTTTATATAGGTCAGCAGATTTATTGGAGTCCAAGTGCGCCAAAAGATCTGGGACACAGCTGCAATGAAGTACTTTTGGATGGGCTAAAATATATGAATGGGTGCATTCATGAACTTTTGCAAATTAGTTGTATTTCAGAGGTCTGAGGTTTGATTACTCGCTACATAAAAATAATAAAAATTAGAAAAAATATTAATGGAACAAAAATAATGTTTTGAGTGAGAGCTGAGAAAAAGGGTTTTCTATTCCTTTAAGACCAATAATTATTTTCAAGGGATGTTAAGCCCTTCACCGAATTTTATTTCACCATCCATCACTGGTGTACAGTACTTATATGACCACGTCTGTGTCTGTGGTGTAGCTAGTTGCGGCTAGCTTACATTTTCAAGGTTATATTTTTGACATTTGACTCTGTTTATCCTTGCTGATTGACATGTGATGGTGCATATTTTGACGAGCAGAGTTGCATCAACCTTAGGTATTACATGTGAACTGCTTTGCACGCCAGCTGCCTCTCACTGCCCAGTAATGTAAAACAAACATGAAAGAACAGCAAGCCGCAATGAGATGGTAGTTTATGGACATAATCTATGCAGCTCGTAAGCATGAAATGGCTACCTTTTCTGTTCTACAAAAGAGGAAAGAAATCTATACCTGGATGAACTTCTTCAATCCGCTGACTTCGCACCAGTAAACTTCCCTCCCAGAGATGACATGTACAGTCATAATTGGTAAGTGAAAGTTTTTAATGGGCGGGGCATAGGAAGTTGAAAAGTACACACAAACTGGATAAAAATTTCCACTCACATCTACAAAGTAGTGGTTTCACAGGCAAAAGGTGCACAAATATCAACAGCTATACATGTTTGCATGTAAAAATGAGCGTAATTGTTTTGATTACCCATTTTATGCTGTTTTTTTGACAAGATATATGAGGCCCCGTTTACACCTGGCATGAACACGCATTTTTTGTGATCGGGTTGCAATCGGATAGCGCTTGACCACATAAAAATACAGGTGTAAATGCACTCAAGACGCATTGAGGACGGACTGTGATCCGATCTTTCAAACCGCTTCTGAAGGTGGTCAAGGACGGATTCTGGCCACATTGAACACAAGTAAATGCAAATGCATTTCCAATTGGCATACAACTCCGTCGGCAAAAAATGCACAGTAAAACTCAAAGTATAAGTTGCATTGGTATTTAAGACGCAGTATATTTTGTGGGGTGTCCCATCAGGAAAAAGGGTTTCATATCAAAGACTGTGTTATTGCAGCTATTCATTTATAAAAATGTGTAAGCAAGTGGTAAGAAACTATTTCAATTTATTTTAAACAAAATGGCACAAAGTCCATGATGTGAAGTTTTTGTGCAGCTGTATTGCTATTTCTAGAAGTTTTCGCTATGTTGCAGTGTGCTACGCAGCTTCTAGCTCTAAAAAGACCAGAGAGACTGAATCTAATCTCTGGGACATGCGAGCAAAGTCTAGTTCACAGCGGCCTTACCTAGGTACACATTAGAACATGGTGTATAGGATGCACCGGTTTATTAGTGAAAATATTGCATTTAATGTGCCACTTATTTACCTGTTTTTATGGCAAGTGAGGCGCACCACTTTAGGAGATGGACAAAGAAGGATGTGACAGATTGTAATGTGGACGCCGGAGACGTCTGTCAATACCAGGTGTAAATGCATGTGCTCACCCTCTGACAATCAGGGTGTTCTGAGTGGGCATCCCCTCAATTAAATGAGCTTTCTCCTGATTAGTGAACAGACCCACCAGTCCTGTTGTCAATTGAAAGCGAAATCCCCAGACTACTGGCAAGTCCCTTATACAGATGACTTAATTTGTAGCTAGGTAGCTATACCTATTCACTGAATACAGAAAGAAAACGCCGAAGTCTAACCAAGGATGACAGTTGCATTCACAAAGAAATTTATGATGCTGTTGTCATAAAAGTTTAATAAGGCTACATTTGACATTCAGTCTCTAACATGTATTTGTAGGTAGCATCTGCATTGTAGAAAATGTTGGCTAGCATTCAGTTTAAGGGAAACACTCTTTGCTGGTTGCTGTAGTAACCTCCCAAACCGAATTTACCCATTCTATTAGTTACTATCAACATGTTTCCTCCACTGCCTCTGGCTAAACAACGCTAGGTTAAAACCTATTGTATTGCTCAACCGTTAATTTTATCGGTATCACCATGCTAATTTCTGTTAGGTTAACAATGCTAGGTTAAAACCAATTGTATTGCTCCACCATTAATATTACCGGGATTAATAGCAATTACCATTCAGCTCACTCCATCACTCGGCTATACGAGTCACATACATTCCAGTGTGTACCACAAAAGGTTTCTAAATTCTCAGTCAACTGATCTCGCTAACAAACTCACAAATAAACAAAGGTTTATGGAAAGGTTATGGATTACGATTTCAGACAGGTACTGTGTGCATGCTAGCAAGCCAGCAAGCAAAGTGATGTTAACTAAGTTAGCGATGAGAGTGGAACTTAGCTAGCTGGCTACAGCAAAAACTAAGCCATGCCAATTTAACTAGCTACCGTTACACTTGTAATTCAATTTAGCTGGCTAAATAATCACTGAAAGAAATTGGAAGATTTTTGCTACTGGCCTCCAGTCAATGCTGTGGAGAACCACCAACTGCCACCAGAACGTTGTTATTGTGAATTAAATCTCACCACGGTTTCTTTTTATCCTCCAATGTTGGAAGGGTATACAAACATTCTTGCTGGCTTCTGCAGCCAACAACAGACCACTTTGCATGTCTTGCCCTAACTTTCAACATCCTGATATCTATTGCACCAAAAAACAACCATGGTGGCCTGCACACAGACAGCGGGGGAAGAGAGGGGGAGTGGTTATTCACAGCCGAGGTGGCACAGAGGCAGGTACATGGGTGGGTACCAGCCCATGATTCCTATTGTAACATTACAATGGCAGTAAAATCAAAACAGTCATGTAGAGGCACATGCCTACCCAGTCAGCGGACCATGAAGACAACACAGGAGCTTTCGTTTTACAAATTCTCAGTTGTTCTTGGCTGAAGGATGACCATAATAAAGGCAAGGAAAAACATGTTTCGCACAATGGGTGACCTTTAAAGGATGTGTTACCTTTAACAAATTGTGTTACCTGTACACTGGTGGAATGATTGCTGTAAATGGGGGTTTACAATCATATGAAAAATCTGAATCTAAACAATTGTTTCTAATAGTGTCAGCAAATTTTTTTCTTGAAAAGGTCTTGGCTTTATGTCCCCTGCAAAGAAGTGGATGGGGATATTAGAATGAATTTTGTTCGTCATAAAAACCATTCAATATTTCTCAACAAAAATTAATATATGGATAATTTTTAGTTTGTAAATCAGTCTTGTCAAACTTCTATCTGTCCTATTGTCCATCGGTTAGTCCTCCACCATGTTCTGTTTTTATTCCAGATTTTAATGAAAACGTATTTATTTTTTAAACAATCAACATTTATAGGTGGCTGCAAACTTTTGTATAGCACTGAACATTCAGAACATTCAGTAATGGATCATTTATATTGGATGAAAATGTAAATTACAATAAATGGACCCCCTTTCTTATCTCACAAATCTCTGTAAACTATCCCTGAGTCTCAGGTCTGTGCTCAATTCCAATCAAGTTCACAGGCTTTGAAATGTGAAAAATTTGACTTTACATCTGTCGGTTATATATCTGAAATTCTATTTCTTGAGCTTTTACCAGCCACTCTTTGAAGTAATGCAGGAGTATAATTAAAGAAATGACGGAGAAGAGCACTGACAGAAACAAAAATAAATAATCACACCTCTTTATCTGCCCAACCGAATATCCTTATACTGGCACCGCAGAAGTTGTTTGAAGGTCTTCTTGAAGGAGTTGTTGCAGAGAGCATAGCAAGCTGGATTGATGGTGCTATTCAAGTAGGCAGACCAGTCACAGAAGATCCAAACGGTTTCGGAAACACGTGTTGAACAGGTTTCGATGAGCACCAATATGTTATAAGGCAACCACGTGACAACAAAAGCCAGAAGAATGGCTCTTACTGTGCATGTAACCTTTTTCTCACGAGATGACAATGCCTTCTTTGTGGGCGGCTGCTTTGCCAGTGTGGCATTTCGGCCGTGGGCTGTGGGGTTTCCCTCATGACCTGCAGGGACACTTGATTCCTCCTTGCCAGCTCCATCTGTCCCACCATTCTGGCTCCTCTCAGTATGATGGGTTTTCTCATACTCGTCATCACAGGGCATGGCGATGTGGTTTCCTGCTTTGCTGCTGGATGGGTTGTCCTGTTTTGGCTCGTTCTTGTCCGGTTTCATGCGGCTCTTGCTGGCCCTGGAGATCATCCAATACAGAAAGCCCATGATGGTAACAGGCAGGTAGAAGGAAATAATGGAGTTGATAAAAACGATGGTTGGATTGGACAAGAACTGGCCGTAACACTCGTCCGCTGGTACAGTGCGCTCACCTACGATAAACTGCCAGAACACGATGCCTGTGGTCCACATGACAAAGACAAGAACCCAGGCTGCCCCAATTATCATGCCTGCAATCCTGGTCGTCCTTTTTGCTGGGTAGCTGAGTGGCTTGGTGACACAGAAGTAACGGTCAAAGCTGATAATAAGGAGATGCAAGGCAGAGGCATCGCAGGCCGCATAGTCCAAGACCAGCCAAAGGTCACAGACGACTGGCCCCAAGGGCCAATATCCAATCAGAATTTCGACTGTGTACAGGTTCATGGCGACGACCCCAATCATCAGATCTGCACATGCCAGGCTGAAGAGGAAGTAGTTGTTTATGGTCTGGAGCCTCCGGTTGATTATGATTGAAACAATGACCAGTATGTTCCCAGTAATCGTTACGAGACTGAGGGATCCTGTAACCAGGAAAATCATCACCATCTCCACTGCCTGGTAAGGGCCCTTGGACTGCATGGTGTCTTTCTCATTGCCAGCGGTGAAGTTGGAGATGTTGGAGAAGGTGGAGAGGTTAAGTTTGTAGGTTCTGAGCTCCATCTGTTCTGGTCTTGCTGAATCTTGAGTTGTCAGTTTGTCTCCTAAATCTAGATGAAGAAGAAACATTATTATTCAGCACTAAGGGCTTGTTTTGCACACATGGATGCAGCTTGTCCCTGAATTATTTCAGTGCTCCATTAAAAATACTATTTAGTCGAGGAATAGGCTCTATTTGAGTCTGTAAAACTGACCCCAGATTTGCTCATTCGAAATTAAATTGTTTGTGAGTGCTTAAAATGTTTATTTACATAGATTAGTTGAATTCATGAATATCAATTTGTATTTCGAAAATGATTCTGTATTTGGTATTAGAATGGATTTCTCTTTAGCGCATGAAATGGCTTGCCTCACAGCATTCACCAGTAGCACATATTGTGAGCATCTCTGTGAGATGGGCTTAATGCCCCAATCATAGTGTGCCGTGTACAAGGATAACTCAGCTTGCAAAAGACATAATCACTTTGCATGTTCCCAGCGGGCATGTACAATGGCCATTTAACTCCGAGCTCTTTTTATAGTGCATATTAGAAATGCACGGATCGGCTCTCACGTCATCCAAACCTGCATATTGATCCACCTGTCACTCATAAATAAAAGTTTACAGACTTTGTAGCTTACGTGACTATTCAGACTGCAGAGAATATTCAAAATGTTCAAACTCTTTGGTATGCAAATTTGAAATATATCAGGAAAAATATTACTCCTAGTGATCCAAAAGGCAGAAAATGGCTAAAATATTTACAGGCATTTTACAATATTTACATTGAAGATTTCTGAAACTGAAGGCAGATCAAAGTTGGCACGAAATGGTCACAGGTGCCAAATAACCCCTGGTAAAGGGTTGTATTTTGTATTTGGCCTTGAATATCTAAATTGTTTTTGAAAAAAAAAAAATCGTGAAAGTGGGAATGGATAGAAGTTGGCCCAAAAATGAGCCCTAGTGATGCTAATGGGTTGTAGTTTGACCCAAAACATCCAAAATGTTGATCGAAATTGAAAACTTGTGAAAGTGGACCCAGTTCAAAGTTGGCCGGAAATGCTGCCCCATGACCCCTGGTGACACAAAATGTTCGTATTTTGGAAAAAAAAAAAACACTCCAAAAGTTGACTCAAATTAAAAAAATTGTGAATGGTGAGCTGGATTGAAAACACCCCAAAATTGTGCCAGGTGACCTCTGGTGACCCAAAAGGTCACATTTTGCCCAAACACCCAAAATGTTGACCAAAATTAAAAAAAGTATGACAGTTGACTCTGGTCTAAGTTGGCCTGAAATGGTCCCGAATGACCACTGGCAACCCAAAATGGTGATATTTTGGCCCAGAATACCCTAAAATTTGACCAATATGTAAAAATCGTATAAGTGGAGACCAAGCTAAGTTGGCCCAAAATGGTCCCAAATGAAGCCTGGTGAGCCAGAAAGATCTATTATACACCACAACACCGAAAAAGTTAATCAAAATCAAAAGATTCAATACAAAATTCACTTGTTTTAAACAAAGGGACAAAGTTAATAGACTGTTTCGGAGTAAGCACAAGATTTTTTAATGCATATTTGCTTTGACTTGAAAATCACAACAAAGAAAACCAGCAAAGACAACTTAAACAAATGTATTCTTCACTTAATAAAAATAAAACCTCTACAAATAATCCACTTTTTAATCTTAAAATAACACTCTAATACCACTATGTAACTCTGTTGCCAAAACAAAAACTGCTCTTCTACGGACCAAAATTACAGTATTTATATAGACTAGCAACATTCTGGAAAGATCTACAGGATTCCTGGGATCCCAGGCAGGAAGGTGCCAGAAGCTTCTAGAAAGCGCAAGTATATTACAAAGAACTGATATTACATTAGATCATGATTCGCTACAGACACACCACCAGAGGGTGCTGAAGAACAAAATAAATAGCTGACCAGCAAGGCAGCAAAAACAGCATGTAACAAATCTCCATTTACAAATGATATTCATTGCTTTACATAAAATACTCACACATAACACTATTATTTCTTTATTTTATTTTTATTAGCGAGCCCGTGGAGGATGGGCTTCCCCACCATAGCCGAGTTCCTTCTGAGATTTCTTCCCACTGGGGACCTTTTTCTCACCACCATTTGAGGAGTTCTCTCCCAAATGGGATTTTTTTTTTTTTTTTTTTTTGCCTCATTTGCAATCGTGGGGAGTTGGGTGGGCACTGCCCTTTCATTTATTTAATCTCTCACTCTGAAGCGTCTTTATGACAGTCTATCTGTGAAAAGCCCAACACAAATAAAATTGAATTGCATTGAATTATCACAAACGCTTGATTGCATTTGTTGTCGCCAAAGGTGGCACAACCAGTTATTATGTTAAGGGGGCAATGACTTTTTCACAAAGGGCTAGGTAGGTTTGGATAGCTTTTTGTCTCAATCCATGAAATCATTTAAAAGCTGCATTTTGTATTTACTTGGGTTATCTTATTAAAATTTGTTTGATGATCTGAAACATTTAAGTGGGACAAATATGAAAAAAAATAGAAATCAGGAAGGGAGCAAATACTTTTTCACAGTTATGGAGGTGCTCGATCAAAAATATTATTTATTCAAGGAATTGGCACAATCTGAGTCTGTAAAACTGACCCCAGAATTGCTCATTCGAAATAAAACTGTTTGTTTGGGAGTGCTTAAAATGTTTATTTATATAAATAAGTTTACATGAATTCATGAACATCAATTTGTATTTAGAAAATTATTCTGTGGGTAGTGTGAGAATAAATTCCACTTAAGCACATGAAATGACTTGCCACTCAGCATTCACCGGGAGCAAATACTGTGAGTATCTCTCTGAAATGTGCTTAAGGCCCCAGTCAGAGTGAACAGTGTATGAAGATAACTCAGCCTGCAGTAAACATGATCACACAGCATGTTCCCAGTGGGCATGTACAATGGCCATTTAACACTGAGCTCTGTTTATAGAGTGCATATTAGAAATGCGCAAATCGACTCACATGTCATCCGAACCTGCACATCCACTCCCCACTCACCAAAAATTATCATTTTCTTCCATTTACAGACCCACAACTGGACAACTCACTCCGCCTCTAAGCTATGTTGCCTTTTAAAATGTCTTGTATGTTGCATGGATGAATCAGTGTTTTTAATCATGATTTATTTTAAAGATTAGAGTTGCTTCCAGTCTTCACAACAAAGGAGTTTTTTCGGCTCTGATCCGTGTACTCATCATTTTTTTTTATTTCATTTATTTATAAATTCATTTATTTTTTTAAAGTCTTGCAGTGCAAGTGCAATATGTGCAATATGTCAGTGCAATATGTCAACAAATAATAAAAAAATGAAATAGACTGCAGTAGCCTCATGTAGGCACATGACAAATCAACATGCTGCAAACCACATTTCATTGTGACCATTGCCGTTGTGTACAGTAGACAAATACCCATTTGAAATTTAGCTCCTCTCCTGCTGTTTTTTATGGACGCATAACGCTAACAATTTTAAAATGGAAAAACTTTCTCAGAAATGCACAAGTATTATTTTTATCGTAATGGAAATGAAAATGTAATCCTCCACTTTGTGTTATTTTCACGTCCATGTATGCAATTTTTCTAACAAATTGAAAATGAAAATGCTTTGCCCAGGTGCGTTTTCATTTTCATAAAGTATCCCGCGATAACACAAACAAAATGAAAATGTAAATGTAAATCTAATCTTATCAAATCTATCTTCATGTGAAAATGCCATAGCTCGCTCTGCATTTTTGTTGACTTGGTCCCACACATTTTTCATAATAAAATTCAAATGAAAATACATTCCATCATTGGCTGTCATCTGTCGGTCATTCTGGGATAAGGCGGAACTTCGTCCCTCAATTTGGTACAGATTGGACGTTAATAAATAAAAGCGATCTCATTGGTTATCAATCAGAGTGAAAGCCCTGCTGTACATAGCAAGGAATTATGAGCTGGATATTATGGAGTTTCAATGAGGGTAGACGTGTAAAGTTTTCCCTAAATATTTGGCTCTTGTTCTCACTTAGCATGTGCTTGGATTTGAACTGCTGCTGCTCAAACTGCGTGCTTACCCTCAGATCTGTCGATGTTTGGACAGATTATGGACATGGAGCAGCAAATTTATGCATGCAGTTACAATATTCACCAGCATCAGTTATTGAATATTCACAAGCAAGCCGAGCTCGAACACAGTTTAGAATATGGACGAGTTCTCTCCAATTCTTTTTTTCAGGAGTTGTCTGAATTAAACTCCTCAGCTAAGCCTGATAGACAAACTGCTCCATATACCTACCCATAGTATCTATCCAGCAGATCAAAAAAAATGATCTCTTGCTACAGAAAAAGATCGTTGTCCGATTTATCAAGGTATTATTTCTGTCCAAATAAATCCTGACATCAATATACTTTCAGGCCCAAAACTGTGTAACTCACATTTTACCCAATATGTAGTTACTGCACTTAGGCTTTGTAGGGCAGTGCAGTGAGCCAACGGTATCCCAGTTAGAATGCTGTAGTTAAGAAAAATGTCTTTTCTGAAGCAAAAATTCAACATGGTATTGATATTATGTCATTCTACTATCAATTATAGTGATCACATATGAAAAATGCGTATAGTTTCCTACCATGGATTTATGCGCAGACTCCTACATCGACAAATTCAGCACTCTCTTATATCCTTTTAAGTACTCATGTTGATAGCCAATAACTCAAATGTTTACTAAGGCTCATCTGTGTAACGCATATTTATAGTTCACGTCCACATGAAACTTCGGCGGTAATAATGTTTTGATTGACAAGTTTCTTATCCAATTCCAGAGAATTTGAACTTTCCACAGTAACTGAAAGACATTGATTGGACAATAAGAATAGTATACAATCCTGTGTGTAAAAGTAAGGTAGGTTGTATTTTTCTGATGTTGGGCATGGATGCGCAGATGAAAATGAATCGATTACAAAGAAAAAAAGACATCCCTAAGTGGCCTGAAGTGTTCAGTTACATTTACGGGATTTAAATGAGAGAAGGACATAGTCAATGGGAATTATTCTGAATGAAAGAGGACTGGAGGGTTCCTTCTACCTGATACATTTGTCTCTGGATTAACCAATACTGTTAATTTGGGGCAGCTGTTTTTTTTTTGAGCGGCCGTCTAAGTTCCCAAAGCTGTGACGCACTTATGGTTTTCTTCAAATTGACCTTTTTACCAAATAAGTCCCAAAACATCTTGACTTTAATTCAGGTATGGGAAAATGGAAGAAGCTTTTTGTCTGTTCATTTAGGAAAATATGGCCTCTTCGAGAATAAGAGAATAAACAAATCAATTTTGTTCTTATTTTTCATTTTCCAGTTCCTGTAATATTCAGGTTGAACAAAAAATCAATAAAGGTTGATTCATTGAAACCACATAGGTATTGCATATCCTGCTGGCCACAGGGCGTGACATTCCGCTAATCATCAAATTCCACCAATAAAAATGTTCATTGTGGGATAAACTTAATCATCCCTTTACTAAACGTAAGGCGTCTGGTTCGTTGTTTGACGATTTAATTACCTGTTCTCCCCGATCCGTTGTAATTCTCCTGAAAGAGTCCTCCGTTCGGTAGTTGAGAGCACACAGCCTTCAGTCGGTCTCTTGCACCTCGCTGCCGGTCTGATGACATGCGTGTGGAGCAAAGCGACGCTGAGGGAAGAGTGTATGTGATGCTGCTGCCTGGAAAAAAACAGTGTGAGCTGGAGGCATGGAGGAGACTCAGGAGCCAGTGTGGAACAGAGACACTGAGAGGCTGGTTAAGAGAAGGGGTAGAAAACCGTGTGGGCAGTCCCTAACATCATGCTTGCATCAAAATATTAATCTCAGGGGGATTCTGGCAAAATTAATTAACCTCAAGAAATTTTTGCATGTGACGCGAAGAAAGCGCCGTGCATCAGCGCTGTCACTGCATGTAATTTGGCTCATAAATGGCTCGATGATGCGCAGTGAGCCCAAGTGAATGATAAATAACGGCAATTCAGGGGTGGGCTCAATTTTCCAAGACTCAAAACCATGAACTTTGCAATGTAAACAACAGTGCCCAATGGGCTGTAAAGATTGTCATTAACTCTTCTTAATCATTATAGGCCACATTTTGGTTTTGATTTGTCAGTTGGCTGAATAAATGGCTTGATTGCAGTTTTCTTCCCGGAAGCATTTCAAATGACCACATTAGGTATGTGTCATAGATTAAGTAATAAGCAATCACGTCTGTCTGCCTCATAGTGGCAGTTACTTTTATTGCGCTTAAATGAATCGCAATTAATTAACGCGACAGCCCTAATATAAACATATTAATAGGTAGTATATTCAGATTTTGCCAATAAGCCATGCCAAATATTTCACATTGGTCCTTTAAATTGAACTCCAAAATCTTATTTGCAAAATTCTTTCATGCATCTGTAATATCTTGACATAACTGTGAAAACTATCAATATAATCCTGTACTATGTTTGAATTAAAGGTAAACTCACTATTCTTGTTCTTCTTTTCTAACAAGAGGCTCCTCCGAGCCTGTACTCGGGCCGAGTCTAGGCCTGGGCCAATCGCCAAACCGCGCGCACGCATGAGCAGAATAATCGCCACCTTGAAAAAAATAAATAAAGAAAAAGAACAGAGCCGAAACTTAGACTCGTGGCCTACCAGCCCGAGTAATAATATGAAATCTACTGCGGCATCGGGAAGTATCGACGGTGGTACTGCTGACAATGGTATTGTTGACTGATCAATTTCAAGTTCTGCTGATTTCTATGTCACAGTCCATCCAAAGCTTTTTGTTACCCTTTTCTCTTTTCCCAACATGGTGTTAGAGTATGAAGTGCTGGGTGATCTCACCTCTGACCTTGTAAATTATCCCATTCATTTAGTAACAGCTGTATTCTTCTCATTTCAAGTGGCATTTCATTCATTTCTACTTGTCGTGCTGCGGTTAGGGTCATTTTAAAGGCACCAGTGCATAATCTTAAAGCCTTATACTGAATCTTACCTAAGATGCCACAGCGTTGTATTCATAGACTCCATAAAAAGATGGACGAAGCAACCGTGACCTCACCCATTGGTTTCAGCATACCATTTACGAGGCCTCGACTTTGGCAATTTGAACAGCGCCATTTTGTCATTTTGATACCGGATGTGATTCTTATTGGATGAGAGTGAGAATTGAAGGTCCAGGGAGGAGTGAGGGGTGAATCTACGAGTGGACCTCGCCGCATCTGACAAGGACAAGAGGATAACCACTCCCCATAAAGCATATCTGGCTTTCTCCTTTATTCTAGTCTATTTGTGTGCATAATTTACAAAAATGAATATCATGATATATATCGAAGGAGACTTGAAACTTGGGATAGATACGATAAAATAATGTAGAAAATCATGATTGAAAAAATAAATCAGGTTGGAAAGTAGGGTCATTTTCTTATAGACTTCGAAAGCATTGAACTTCTTTCTGCAACCACCAACATCGCCATCTGCTGGCGATTAAATAAAACACAATTTTCAGAGATTTCTGCATGGGCTTTACTTTTCAGACCCGGGTGCTGCATCCATCTTTTTATACCGTCAATGGTTTGTTATGGCCCCAATTTGTTATTACAATTTACAACACAACAGCAACAGCAAGGGATGACAGACACAATTTAAAACTTAAACACATTTAATTCACAAAGACAACTAACAACTAACTATACCTAATCTACTGACTACAACTAAAGACCAAGATTGAATACAAAAACTGAAATATTTACAGTCCCTTGGTGATGTCCTGGGTGAGGAAAAAAAATGCTCTAACACAGGCAAAAATCCACAAAAGAAACTTCACAGGTCTTGAACAGAAATGACAGGTCTGGTCACATGTATCCTTCTCCTTGCAATTTCTCCTACCACTTTACTGTCTCAATTCTACTCCTTATATACTCTTTTGCAGACCCCACCCACATTTAGACCTTTTTTTTTTAATTTTCGGGGACTTGCCCCAGACATGTCTGAAACATGTCCAAACATAGCTCCAGTCTGAGCTGAATAAAAAAAAGGTAATCTAGTGGCCTATATTCACATTACAGGTTGTATTCTGATGAGTGTTAATCAGTCAGACACGTCCGGAGTCATTTCATCGCTTCCTGGTTAGGCAAAGGGGAGATGGATTCTGCTCATGAGGAAAGTTAAAAAGAATTCAGTGAATTATTGGCCCGGTGTGAGTAGTTCAGTGTACCTCTCACCAAGATTAACATTTCCAAGTGGGCCTTTTAGCAAGCCTCATTTACATCAGTGTTCGCCGAGTAAATACTTTCATTTTCCAGGAATCCACTTGGCTTGGGTTAAGCCCCACTTTACTGACCACCACATTTGCCCAGTTTTCAGGAGCATGGAGCCCACACTGCTGAAATGATAGAATATCAATCAGGCTTTGACCCGGCTGGAGACTTAAGAAAAGAAATTTGCCTGCATGAACATGGTAACTGGCTCGACCATGTCGACAGTGTACTGCAGGTGATTTTGTGATATCTGGACCAGGAAACAGCATTATCACATGATGTGTTGCGTCAGACTTATCAAGAGGATTGCTTTTTCCCATTTGGTACTGAGCAGGTCACAAAAGGGGTTATACTCCACACATTAGCGCCCGTACGATGGAGTATAATCACTTTCACTTACCTCTCAGAACGGCGATTATACTGGTTTTCTGCATTAAAAATAAACCATTCCTGGTTGCTGACTTTTTTTCATCAATGAACTCTGATATTTTGCTTCTGGTGGAGGATCACGTAGCGCCTACCTGTTGTAGATTTGTGCCCGGCGGACTTCAGCTTCATCCTGCACCCCGAGTGCATCTTGTCGGGGAAGAGGCTTTGCTGCTGCCATTTGGAGCGACTTTGTCGATAGATCGCTTGTTGTTTTTACCATCTAAATCACAGTAAATTATGGTTGGATGGTGGAATCCATTTAAGAATTTCCATTTTCACACCTCATAAAGTTGTCCAGTACTGACTGCTGGAGATCTCATCATTAGATTGGCGATATTTCATTTTTATGTCTGAGTTTTTGAATGTCACTGAACTTGTTTCACATCTGACGGAGGCCATAAGTTGGACTTGTTTCCAATTTGGATTCACTTTATATTGATGTTTTATGCTGGATACCGTTTCATTTGTTTTATACATGATTTTCCATCCTTTTAATGTTTAACAATCTACCAATTGAATACAAAAACCGCTATTTGTCAATGAAAATTATGTGGTGCCACTGATTTCAGTGAAACAATCCTTCATCAATAAATCATATTGAGATAAATTAGAAATCCGAGCAAGAGGCCAGCGTGACCTTTGAAACATGGCATGAGTAGGTGTAATGACCTTTTCTGTGCACTGGGCAGAGACTGGGCTCAGCACTCTGAGCATTAGTTGTGTTTATGAAGCTCCCCACATTTCTTAATCTGACGAAAGCCTGACAAAGGTAACCAGCTGCAGCTGGGGTAATATCACCAATTAGCTCTGCTTTCCTGTAGGTGAGTCTGAAGCTGTAATGAAGGCCTCAGGCATTAGTGTCTTGAGGGACACAGATTGAGCAGCTCCTCTTCTGCTGCTGATGACATCGTGGCCCCGCCTCCTCTGATTTTAATGCTCAGACTTTATTCCTTCTTAGTAGTCACTATATCAGTGATAAAATACAATGTAAAGGTACTTTGAATATTTTGCGTTTTGAAGAACACATCAAACCTTTTTCTCAAACATGTTCTTGCTGCATGCAGTGTGTTTAGGTCCCTGCTGGGTTTCTTTTGCAAGGTTTCTGGAGTTTAAAAGGCCAAGTTGATTCTGTTTGTGGTTTCACAAAGGATCAGGTGCTGTGTGCATGAAAAAACAACATTTAGAACATTTTACATGACAGAGCATGATTTTATTTGTGAGTGTGAATTGTACAGTCAAGCTATTGGAGGCAGAAAATGGTTGCAGTTTACAATTTATTTATTTACTTACTTTTTTTAATTAATGCCTGGGCGCAAATTCTGAAACAAAAACCTGGTCAAAAACCTTACACACACAATCCAAAAACAATCCAAATGTCACATGTGGCATTGAGAAAACACCTCAATCAAACTTATAACAATGATATTTTAGCATATAACCCTCACATGAATTTAAACGTGTCAACTACACAGTAACATAATGAATGGGAAATGCTACTTTCTTGTGTCTCTTGCATTTTCAGTGTGCAGGACACAGCAGTCCTCTGTGAATGTTTGTCATCATGGGTTCAGTGAATAGCTGTCTGCGTGCAGTGCGTAGCCCTTCATTTTTGTTACCATGTATAGCCCTTTGTGTGCAGATCGTATTCCTGTGTGTGCAGTGTATAGTCCTGTTTGCACTGTAAGCCATTGGCAGTTAATTGAGTTCAATGTGAGACGAAAAACTAACGAGGTACTAAACAGCACCGTGCCTTCAATTCAACATGGCGTCGCTTGAGCATATAGATCACACAGTTCCTCTCAAAAAAAGCTGAAGAAAAGATATCTTCAAGGTGCTCAAGAGTCTGAGAATTGAAGGCAGAGCAAGAGCTCGCAATTGAGAGTTTAATAAATGGCAGAGATGTTCTGGCCGTGCAGCCCACTGACTTCGGAAATATCCTCGTACTCAAGTGGAAAGGTGAGCAGGACTCAAACAATACAAGGATCATTGCTGGCGCTAGTCTCGCAAGCTCGGCAAAAATTGCCTTCAGTGACTATAGGTGCCTGTTTGCAGACTAGGGTTTCAAATTCACATGCTTTTTGGTCGATTTCACCATTAGCAGCATGGAAACCAATTATCTTTTCTCAGGGGTTGGAGGCAATGAAAATGCATGAAAACATACCAAATGATCTTTCAATTCATTAAAGAATTTAAACCATCATGAGGCACAAGTACAAAACCCAAAACCAGTGAAGTTGGCACGTTATGTAAATCGTAGATAAAAACAGAATACAATGATTTGCAAATCCTTTTCAACTTATATTCAATTGAATACACTGCAAAGACAAGGTGTTTAATGTTCAAACTGAGAAACTTTTTTTTTTTTTTTGCAAATCATCATTAACTTAGAATTTAAAGGCAGCAACATATTGCAAAAAAGTTGGCACAGGGGCCTTTTTACCACTGTGTTACATCGCCTTTCCTTTTAACGACACTCAGTAAACGTTTGGGAACTGAGGAGACAAATTTTTGAAGCTTTTCAGGTGGAACTCTTTCCCATTCTTGCTTGATGTACAGCTTAAGTTGTTCAACAGTCCGGGGTCTCCGTTGTCGTATTTTACGCTTCATAATGCGCCACACATTTTCAGTTGGAGACAGGTCTGGACCACAGGCAGGCCAGTCTAGTACCCGCACTCTTTTACTAGAGAGCCATGCTGTTGTAACACGTGCAGAATGTGGCTTGGCATTGTCTTGCTGAAATAAGCAGGGGCGTCCATGAAAAAGACGTTGCTTGGATGGCAACATATGTTGCTCCAAAACCTGTATGTACCTTTCAGCATTAATGGTGCCTTGACATATGTGTAAGTAGCCCATGCCTTGGGCACTAATACACCCCCATACCATCACAGATGTTGGCTTTTGAACTTTGCAGTCAGGATGGTTCTTTTCCTCTTTGGTCCGGAGGACACAACGTCTACAGTTTCCAAAAACAATTTGAAATGTGGACTTGTCAGACCACGGAACACTTTTCAACTTTGCATCAGTCCATCTTAGATGAGCTTGGGCCCAGCGAAGCCGGCGGCGTTTTCAGGGTGCTGTTGATAAATGGCTTTTGCTTTGCATTGTAGAGTTTTAACTTGCACTTGCAGATGTAGCGACAAACTGTAGTTACTGACAGTGGTTTTCTGAAGTGTTCCTGAGCCCATGTGGTGATGTCCTTTACACACTGATGTTGGTTTTTGATGCAGTACCGCCTGAGGGATCGAAGGTCACGGGCATTCAATGTTGGTTTTCAGCCTTGACGTTTAAGTGAAGTGATTTCTCCAGATTCTCTGAACCTTTTGACGATATTACGAACCGTAGATGATGAAATCCCTAAATTTCTTGCAATAGCTCGTTGAGGAATGTTGTTTTTAAACTGTTCGACAATCAGTTCACACATTTGTTCACTAAGTGGTGACCCTCGCCCCATCCTTGTTTGTGAATGACTGAGTATTTTCGGGAAGCTGCTTTTATACCCAATTACCACCTGTTCCCAATTAGCCCGTTCACCTGTGGGATGTTCCAAATAAGTGTTTGATGAGCATCCCTCAACTCTCTCAGTCTTTTTTGCCACTTGTGCCAGCTTTTTTGAAACATGTTGCAGGCATCAAATTCCAAATGAGCTAATATTTGCAAAAAATTACAAAGTTTACCTGTTCGAACATTAAGTAACTTGTCTTTGCAGTGTATTCAGTTGGATATAGGTTGAAAAGGATTTGCAAATCATTGTATTCTGTTTTTATTTACGATTTACACAACGTGCCAACTTTACTGGTTTTGGGTTTTGTAAAATCGCCTGAAAGTAGTGCGGAAGTTTGTCTCTCCTAACGAATGGGCCTATTTTTTATTTATTTTTATTTGTAATCTCCAATCCCATCCAAATCTGGAATGCCCAATTGGGGAACTATGTACAAGGCTTGCTCATATGCAACCCCCTGTTGCCAACTCAGGAGAGTATAGACAGTTCGTGGCTCTCCTCCGTAGCACGCCTGTCAGCCACCGCTTCTTACAGACCCATTGGTTGAATCCTAGCAAGTTCAGAACGAGGGCGGAGGATAACCGAACATGGTCAAGCTTAGAATCTTTCTGACGAGCGCCCGTCAGGCTACATAAAAATACAGGTGTAAATGCACTCAAGACGCATTGAGAACGGACTGTGATCCGATCTTTCAAACCACTTCTGAAGGTGGTCAAGGACGGATTCTGGCCACATTGAACACAAGTAAATGCAAATGCACCTCCAAACGGCATACAAAAACTCTGTCGGCAAAAAAATGCACAGTAAAACTCAAAGTATAAGTTGCATTGGTATTTAGGACGCAGTATATTTAGTGGGGTGTCCCATCAGTAAAAAGGGTTTCATATCAAAGACTGTGTTATTGCAGCTATTCATTTATAAAAATGTGTAAACAAGTGGTTCGAAACCATTTCAACTAATTTCAAACAAAATGGCACAAAGTCCATGATGTGAAGTTTTTGTGCAGCTGTATTGCTATTTTTGGAAGTTTTCGCTATGTCGCAGTGTGATACGCAGCTTCTAGCTCTAGACCAGAGAGACTGAATCTAATCTCTGGGACATGCGAGCAAAGTGTAGCTCACAGCGGCCTTACCTAGGTACACATTAGTACATCCCCCTTTACGGCTAGTAGCATTTTACTGGTGTATAGGATGCACCGGTTTATGAGTGAAAATATTGCATTAAATGTGCCACTCATTTACCTATTTTTATGGCAAGTAAGGCGCACCACGTTAGGATGTGAAGGATGTGACAGATTGTAATGTGGACGTCGGAGAGGTCTGTCAATACCAGGTGTAAATGCATGTGCTCACCCTCTGACAATCAAGTTGTTCTGAGTGGGCATCCCCTCAATTAAATGAGCTTTTTCCTGATTGGTGAACAGACCCACTGGCCCTGTTGTCAATTGAAAGCGAAATCCCGAGACTACTGGCAAGTCCCTAATACAGATAACTGAATTAGTAGCTAGGTAGCTATTTACCTATTCACTGAATACAGAAAGAAAACGCCTTAAGTCTAAGCAAGGATGACAGTTGCATTCACAAAGAAATATATGATGCTGTTGTCATAAAAGTTTAATAAGGCTACATTTGACATTCATTCTCTAACATGTATTCGTGGGTAGCATGTGCATTGTAGAAAATGTTGGCTTGCATTCAGTTTAAGGGAAACGCTCTTTGCTGGTTGCTGCAGTAACCTCCCAAACCGAATTTACCCATTCTATTAGTTACTTTCAATTCGTCTCCTCCACTGCCTCTGGCTAAACAATGCTAGGTTAAAACCTATTGAATTGCTCAACCATTAATTTTATGGGGATCACCATGCTAATTTCTGTTAGGTTAACAATGCTAGGTTAAAACCTATTGTATTGCTCCACCATTAATATTACCGGGATCACCATGCCAATTTCTGTTAGCGCCTTAATGGCAATTACCATTGAGCTCACTCCATCACTCGGCTATACAAGTCACATACATTCAAGTGTGCACTTGAAAAGGTTTCTAAATTCTCAGTCAACTGATCTCGCTAGCAAACTCACTAATAAACAAAGGTTTATGGAAAGGTTATGGATTATGATTTCAGACAGGTACTGTGTGCATGCTAGCAAGCCAGCAAGCAAAGTGATGTTAACTTAGTTAGCGATGAGAGTGGAACTTAGCTAGCTGGCTACAGCAAAAACTAAGCCATGCCAATTTAACTAGCTACCGTTACACTTGTAATTCAATTTAGCTGACTAAATAATCACTGAAAGAAATTGGAAGATTTTTGCTACTGGCCTCCAGCCAATGCTGCGGAGAAGGCTGATTAAGATGGTAAGTACCATAAATGCCATATTCATTTCTCATTCTCTCTGATGGGGCAACTGATTTATCAACAAAGCTCCAAAGACCATACAAATTAAACAAAACAATGATGCTAAAGCACAACATGTAATCAAGCCAAGCTTACCGCACTTTACTTATAAGAAACTGTAAATATTATCACATCGCTTTCTGAATGCATATTTGATGTGGTTTTTGGGTCACGGATATTTGGCAGAGATCCATTTTTAAGGGTAAGTTATAAGGCAAAGCCAGTGCTATACTGACCCTCGTTGTTGAAGTAGTCTGGTGACGTGGACAGCACTGACAAATTAGCACCAACTGCAGCCGGAACGTTGTTATTGTGAATAAAATCTCACCACTGTTTCTTTTCATTCTCCAATGTTGGAAGGGTGTACGGACATTCTTGCTGGTCTCTGCAGCCATCAACAGACCACTTTGCATGCCTTGCCCTAACTTTCAACATCCTGATATCTATTGCACCAAAAAACATCAATGGTGGCCTGCACACAGACCACGAGGGAAGAGAGGGGGATTGGTTATTCACAGCCGAGGTGGCACAGAGGCGGGTACATGGGTGGGTACCAGCCCATGATTCCTATTGTAACATAACAATGGTAGTAAAATCAAAACAGCCACGTAGAGGCACATGCCTACCCAGTCAGCGGACTACGAAGACAACACAGGGCTTTCGCTTTACGAATTCTCAGTTGTTCTTGGCTGAAGGATGACCATAATATATATGTAAAGGCATTTCTCGGAATCGGGGACCTTTAAAGGATGGGGTGACAAATTGTGTCATTTGTACACTGGTGGAATGATTGCTAAAAATAGGGGTTTACAATCATATGTAAAATCTGAATCTAAACAATTGTTTCTAACAGTAAGTGTCATCAAATTTTTTTATGAAAAGGTCTTGGCTTTTTGTCCCCTGCAAAGTAGGGGATGGGGATATTAGAATAAATTTTGTCCGTCTGTCCATCAGTCACGCTTCTTTTCTGGGCCAGAAACCCAAAACCAGGCCAGGTAAGTTTGGGTAGCTTTTTCTCCTGAATAAATTAAATCATCATTTAAAAACTGCATTTTGTATATACTCGGGTTGGCTTCGACTAATATCAATATTTACTTGCTGATATAAAACATTTGTGTGACAAATATGCAAAAAAAAAAAAAAAAAAATCATGAAGGGGGCAAATACTTTTTCACGGTACTGCAAGTGCAAAATAAAAAAGACATAAAATGTATGTGTATAACAAGATTAATTTGTGTTTTAATGTGCCTTGTTCTGTCTGGATGTATAGTGTTTAATGAGCCCTTCCTAAAAATATTACTGTACATGCAAGCCTGATAAATTTATACCTTCTGCATGCAAAAAGTCAATGAAAAAGTTCTTTTGAACTAATCACTAAACACAAATACATCAGTGCAGATGTACATAAAAATGATGAACAAATAAATTGTAATTTCCAGGGAATTTTCTAAGATGCTACACAGACTATGCTGCTTTTAATAAGGCAAGGACTAATTGTGCTGTCAGTTAATACTCATTGATAGTCACCTGTCAGTCCTCTGTTCTTTCTGAAAGTCATGAAGTTAACATAAGTCATTATAGAATTGATAACGTAGATCCTCCATTTTCATGGGATGATTAAAACCCCAAACAAATAAAGAAATGGTAGAAAATTAAAGTGAAACGTTCCTTCCCCTCCCTCTGCATAATAAACATTTGGATGGGATTAAACAGGCATTGGGTAAAAAGCAAAAACAAACTAAGAATTCAAAGAAATCGACAACAGGAACACGCTCTTTAAGTTGTTTTAATTATTTTAATAACTCGAAGGGACTAAAACCATGACGCTATTTATTGAATAGTAATTACCGAGAATTGCAGGTATGTCACCTCGTCTAGCCGATTTTACGTTTGCATTTAAATTGCCCGCCAGCAACTTCCTGGAACCATTCGCAGTCTCCATGAACCACGTGACGATCGCGGAAACGAGATGTTTTCGAGATTTCAGTCAACACCACCTGATAACAGAGTTGTTTCAAGCGCGCTAATGACGTAATTATAAACAAAGACGCTGATTCGTCGAGCAGGCAGAAAAGCACGTATGGAAAATGAGGTGCAAAAAAAAAAAAGAAAAATTTAGCGGTCCGGGCCCAAGTCAGAAAAAACAGAGGAAAGCACACGGTCAGATAGGACATTTAACAGCACATGGTTGTAAGTAAAAGCATGATCAAAATAATAGGCCTACAACAACGGTGCAACAAAACCTACTAGAAATCGATTGGTATTAGAGAGCCTCATAACTGGACATCAGCCAAAAAAAGTGACCAGGGGTAAAGTTATTTGACTAATTGACATTGCTTTGTGGCTAATCATTTGACTAACAGGTTTCAGAAGCCAGCTCTTTCCCTGAGAGTCTTGTCAAACTTCTATCTGTCCTATTGTCCGTCTGTTTGCCTCCACCAAGTTCTGTTTCTATTCCAGATTTTAATGAAAACGTATTCATTTTTTAAACAATCAACATTTATTGGTGGCTGCAAACTTTTGTATAGCACTGAACATTCAGAACATTCAGTCATGGATCATTTATATCAGATGAAAATGTACATTACAATAAATGGACCCCCTTTCTTATCTCACAAATCTCTGTAAACTATCCCTGAGTCTCAGTTCTGTGCTCAATTCTAATCAAGTTCACAGGCTTTGAAATGTGAACAATTTGACTTTACATCTATTGGTTATATATCTGAAATTCTATTTCTTGAGCTTTTACCAGCCGCTCTTTGAAGTGATGCAGGAGCGTATTTAAAGAAATGACAGAGAGGAGCACTGACAGGAACAAAAATAAATAATCACACCTCTTTATCTGCCCAAGCGAATATCCTTATGCTGGCACCGCAGAAGTTGTTTGAAGGTTTTTTTGAAGGAGACGTTGCAGAGAGCATAGCAGGCTGGATTGATGGTGCTGTTCAAGTAGGCAGACCAGTCACAGAAGAACCAAACGGTGTCGGAAACACCTGTTGAACAGGTTTCGATGAGCACCACTATGTTATAAGGCAACCACGTGACAACAAAGGCCAGAAGAATGGCTCTAACTGTGCGTGTAACCTTTTTCTCACGAGATGACAATGCCTTCTTTGGGGGGTTTCCCTCGTTACTTGCAGGGACACTTGACTCCTCCTTGCCAGCTCCATCTGTCCCGCCATTCTGGCTCCTCTCAGTGTGATAGGTTCTCTCATACTCGTCATCACAGGGCATGGTGATGTGGTTTCCTGCTTTGCTGCTGGACGGGTTGTCCTGTTTTGGCTCATGTTTGCCCGTTTTCATGCGGCTCTTGCTGGCCCTGGAGATCATCCAATACAGAAAGCCCATGATGGTAACAGGCAGGTAGAAGGAAACAATGGAGTTGATAAAAACGATGGTTGGACTGGACAAGAACTGGCCGTAACACTCGCCCTCTGGTACAGTGCGCTCACCTTCGATAAACTGCCAGAACACAATGCCTGTGGTCCACATGACAAAGACAAGAACCCAGGCTGCCCCAATTATCATGCCTGCAATCCTGGTCGTCCTTTTTGCTGGGTAGCTGAGTGGCTTGGTGACACAGAAGTAACGGTCAAAGCTGATAATAAGGAGATGCAAGGCAGAGGCATCACAGGCCGCATAGTCCAAGACCAGCCAAAGGTCACAAACTACTGGCCCCAGGGGCCAATATCCAAACAGAATTTCGACTGTGTACAGGTTCATGGCGACGACCCCAATCATCAGATCTGCACATGCCAGGCTGAAGAGGAAGTAGTTGTTTATGGTCTGGAGCCTCCGGTTGATTATGATTGAAAGCAGGACCAGTATGTTCCCAGTAATCGTTATGAGACTGAGGGACCCTGTAACCAGGGCGATGATCACCATCTCCACTGCCTGGTAAGGGGCCTCGGGCTGGACGGTGTCTGTCTCTTTGCCAGTGGTGTAGTTGGAGATGTTATAGAGGGTGGAGAGGGTAAGCTTGTAGGTTCTGAGCTCCATCTATTCTGGTCTTGCTGAATCTTGAGCTGTCAGTTCATCTCCTAAATCTAGATGAAGAAGAAACATTATTTATCAGCACTAAGGGCTTGTTTTTCTCACATGGATGCAGCTTGTCCCTGAATTATTTCAGTGCTCCATTAAAAATACAGTTTCGTCGAGGAATAGGCTCTATTTGAGTCTGTAAAACTGACCCCAGATTTGCTCATTCGAAATTAAATTGTTTGTGAGTGCTTAAAATGTTTATTTATATAAACCAGAAATATTAGTTTTCGCAAACGAAAACATATGGTATGCATCCCCCGAGAAGCCCATCCCCAGTTGAACTTAGAGACATCCTAGGCTAAGAAAATCAACAATAGAGATGGAAAGTGATAGTACATATGTCACTGTCAATTGTGCGGATGCTGTCATAGGGTGACCTTGAAAAAACAGATCAAGGTGAAGGTCACCATACCCAACAAAATACCCTGGGCAACTCAAAGCCCCCAAAATCCAAATTTAGACAATCTATCAAATGACCTTGAAAAAGTAGGCGAAGGTCACGCATGTTCGAACCTGTCCGAGCCCCTCCAGGGATACATCTGTGGTATCAATTTCAAGTGTGTAGCTCAAAACCTTCCAAAGTTAGAGAGTGCACAATCCCAGAATCCCATAATGCAGGTGACCTTGAAAAATCAGGCCAAGGTTAAGGTCACCATACCCAACGAAATTCCCCAGGCCTGGTCACTATGGGTGGTCACTATCTAATGGCTGCACAAAATACTCTTCGAGATATTAGCAAAAACATTTGCGGCGGCTTCACGCTACTGAATACATACATGCATCCCCCGACAGGGGGAGCATAATTAGCTGAATTCATGAATATCAATTTGAAAATGATTCTGTATTTGGTATTCAAATGAATTTCTCTTTAGCTCATGAAATGGCTTGCCTCACAGCATTCACCAGGAGCACATATTGTGAGCATCTCTCTGAGATGTGCTTAATACCCCATTCATAGTGTGCAGCACTGTTCCCTCTAAGGTGTTTTACTGCACAATTGCGCACTGCTCCCTGCCTCTTGGCGCAGAAGAGAAAAACAAAACTCCTTTAACTCACTGCTCACTGCACTGAGACAGATATAACAACATGGAAAAAGACGATACGATAGGAGAAGTCCATTCAATGTACATTTTAACTCTTCATTCATTACTGGCAAAGTTCTTGGTCAGCAAAATTCTTCGCCTCAACCGGATCGTTGAATATTTTCACTTGCCCTTGATAGTGCACATAGAGCCTAGCCAGGAAGTACAGCGAGTGCCGAACCTCCTTTTCCCGCAAGTGCTGTAGCACATCGTAGAAAATCCGCCACTGCTCCATCACCTCTGTGGTGTAGTCAGGGAAGATTAGGATGTGGCGACCTCAGTAATCCAGCGAACAATGCCTCCCATGCCGCAGAATTTTCTCTTTTTCCTGTGCAAGATGCACTCGTGCCATTATCGTGCGAGATCTGGAGCCATCCGGTGGTTTGGGCTGTTCAAGACGATGTGCCCTATCGATTACAATGGGCTGAGTAAAGTTGTCTTCCCCCCACCAGCCTGGAAATCAACCTGGAGACGAATTCTGTTGGTCTCCCTTTATCCCCACCTTCTGGAACCCCAACAATCTTTATGTTGTTGTGCCTGGATCTCCCCTCGAGATACAACAACTTAGCCCACAGTGTATTTTCTTCCCGCAGCTCAGAAATACATGTTTCAACTGCATGAATCCGCTGCTCATGGTCCCCCACTTGATTTTCGGCGGTGGATACCCTCTCAGTGAGCGTCTGCTGAGCGGACAAAAGATTTTGGAAAGTCAGTTCGAATTTGTCAAACTGTTCGTTAAAAAAGTCCAAGAGCTTGTTTGACATTTCCTGCGACATGACTGGAAGTTCGTCTTCTTCTTCAACTAAGGACAAATCTAAAGGCTCCACGCTAGCTTGGTCATGGCAAACAATAGCACTTGCTGGTGGGCGATCAGCTCCCTTTCTGCCTAGTGCAGCTTCACTTGGCATATCGACATTACATTTTCAGCGGAGTGAACGTAAAGCAAATAGCAAAGGTTTAATCATAAAAATGAGAGAGTTTGATAATCAAAAAGCCAGTTTTTAAACAATAAAACCGTGTGCCACAAGGCACTTGAAAAAACCACGTCTATACTTCAATCATCCCACTAGCGCGCTCCTATGCATTATTTCCGGACAATCCGTCCAGTAGTTTCTGAGGTATAGGCCAATGAAATTCCATGACCTTGAATTTGACCTGATGTCATCAGAGGTCAAAGGTCAGGGTGCCAAATTGAAGCCCATATATGACTTTCTATTTAAGGTTAATAGTAGATATGACCTTATCTCTTACCGGTTCAAAGATACAGCCCATCAAAAATTTCCCTCCCATAAGGTTCCATTGTAACAAAAATTTCAAAAATTTCTCAAAAATTCAATTATAAAAATTTTCATCAGCCTTGAACAAACTTAAGTCCCATCTTAAGAGGCCCTTGGAACCGTCAAGATTTCAATACAGATTGTGTGGACGAATCGTCCAAAATCACACCATGCAAGCGACTAGTTTCTCCATACAGGAGGCGTCTTGAAGCTGAAGACTTGTCTACTAAGTTTTCAATAAATTTCAGTCAGCGTGTTCAGAACTTTTTCCCTGTGTCATTCAACTTTATTAAACATTATTTATAGACAAATTTCAGGCCACACCTCTAGCCATCCAGCTCACCCATCTACTGAGGCCCAGACTGCATTCTTCTTGTCACTCATCATTATTTGCGTCTTTGTGTAAATGCCATTGGTAGCATTATGTATTTAAGATAGAGTCTCAAACTCTCTCATTGTGAAGTCTTGTGAACCCATACGTGTGTCGCATTCCCAGACTTGTATAGACATATTCTGGGCATATCGCGCAACTATATTCTAATACTCATTATTCTTACTGCTGTTTGTGTTCATTCCAGCAGTTTATATTAAGGAACCAGTCGTTTCCAGTCGTTTTCCGGCTTGTACAGTACCAGCGTGGATAAACGTACCGCGTTTACCTTCTCTTCGCGTTTTCGTCCACCTGTCTCTGATCGGCCTGGCGGGTGGCGGAGGATTACAACAGGTGTCGGTGTCGTCCCCACAGGCAGAACTGTCTATAGAGGAGAGCGGTTTTTGGGTATGACTGGTGTGTGCCAGGTGTTATTGCAGGCCTTGAGTTTCGGCAAGAATAAACTACCGCAACTGTTTCGGGTCCGACTTTTTCACAAGTCAATCAATGTTTTTGTTATTAGAGTTTTAAAACACATAGGCTAATTCTATAAGTGGCAATTAGAATAGGAGTAGTCACGCTTTCCTTATGGATGACAACTTACACATTTATTGTCACAAAATATTAATACATGTACTATAATTTGTCGTTGGATGCCCAAAATTTAAATCTTGCTCGTGCCACTGTAAATGTTGATAATTTGCCGAGGCAAAATATTGATCTTAATAATGTAAAGACATTGGCTTGCACAAAATTTGCAAATTGATAACTATACCATTAAATCTGATATAAATGTTTTACACAGTATACCTAAGGCGGATAAGTGATCATTTCTTACAAATGTAAAAACATAATCAGTCCGACTGTGAGAACAGTTTTTAATCCACGCTACCCCATGGCACTTGCAACTGAGAAGGGCTTTATCGCGTTAATGTGTCGGTAACAGCCAAAGTTTATTCTTGAGATTAGCTCTCCAATCATGAGTAAAAGTCGACGAAAGTTAGCACACTTAACGTCCAACCGTTTGATCCGATTGAACAAGCCACCGCTTTCTTGACTTGTTCGGCTTGTAGCCTACACAACGAGGACTAAAACCTCCGGATTTCCAAAGGCCGAAACATTTCTTGTGGTCTTAGGAAAAAGTGACACAGTTATTGTAAGTTACAACTATATACATATTTGTGTATTTTATTTCTATTTACAGAACTGCTCATTTTGTTCACGATTTAAATATTATTAAAGTGGTGGAAAAACATGTTGTTCTGCTTTCTCCGATAACGCCGCTTTAGAACTAAAGGTTTCATTTCTTGATTCTTATCAGCAAATGCTAAGGCAAAAATATTACGGAAAAATAAACAAATTTGCACATTAACTTTCCTGGAAATAAATATATCACCAACTGCGCAAAAGAAAATCTGTAGGAAAACTTACTTCTGGCGTTTACACTATACCACAAAAATAATGCCATCTTGTCCAACGAAAAAATTTCAACCCTGAACTTATTTGGACTTCTTTGCGACGGAGATTTACACTAAGATATGTGTGAAACAGCCGGCCAACATGCCTTCTCACTAACGATTTCTCGGTTCACTGAGCAGGGCACGTCCACCTGACTTTCGGCTGACACACCCCAACGGCGCGTTGGTGAAAGTGGAACCTTTATCCACGATGGTACTGAAATACATTGTTCCAGCAGATGCAGCTCTCAGTCTGTATTGCCAATAATGTTTCTTTAGGAATCTCATTTCCACTTTGTTTTGCACTGCTTCGTCCGTGCCTCCTTCTGCGCAGTGCGCATAATATATACTACCAAGTCAATCCTTGCACCTGAGTCCAGTCCTCAACTTCCTGTTCTCCATGCACCTGAACTGTGTCCAAAGCACAACCCTTACAACAGATTTGTTTTGATTTCTCTGTATGTGTGAATTCCTTGGGTTGTTGCCGACATATGTTTTGGGTTGTTGCCGACATACGTATATCAACATATGTTGACATACAAATTTCATGTCAATCGCCCCATGAGAAATATATTTACTGAGAAAAATGTTGACGCGTTCAATACTTATTTTCCCCGATGTATGTAAATCCTTCCACTGCTTTCCTTACGACTTTGTAATAAAGGCACAGCTTACATATTCATGCACCAGTGCCCATACTTTCCTTTTCTCTTAATAGTTGGCAACATATAACAGTAGAGGTATCACACACCGACCTCCAGTTCTCTATGTGCGACTGTGGATGAACGGCAGAGCTGCACTGAGCTAAGAGAAGGGAAAGACGCACCCTGTGGTCAAAGAGAGGTATTGGCCCAGGTGTATTAATGCAACCCCAATTCCAAAACAGTCGGGATGCTGTGTAAATTGAACGTTAAAACAGAATGCAATGATTTGCAAATCTCATAAACAGACAATTTATTTACAATAGAACATAATCAACATATCAGATGTCTTGAAAAATATTAGCTCATTTTTAATTTGATAGCAACAACACATCTCAAATAAAGTTAGGATAGGGCCATGTTTACCACTGTTTAGTATCTGCTCCTCTATTAACAACAGTCTCCAAATGCCTAGGAAGTGAGGAGACCCATTGTTGAAACTGGGAGAGGAGTGTTGTTCCTCTTGTCAGATGTTGGACTCCTGGGTCTTTTTTGCCGGATTTGCAGCACAAATTGTTTTAGTATAGGGTCTACGCAGCCACATACTGTGTATCTGCTGTGCTGGTTATTATAGGGATTTTTTTTTTTTGAATTTGAAACGTGATTCGATCCCATTGAGATGCTGTCCCTGCCGCAGACCACTCAGAGTCTGACCCAAACAGCTGATCGCTACTGCGCACAGTGAACTACGATGCGCCTTGAGGAGGAATACGTCAGTTGATTAGTTCAAGAGCAACTGTTTTTTTTTTCCGAGCAGCTAAAGTGCTGTAATTTTTTTTAAATATAACGTACAATTGAAATCGTGTATTATTTTCAGGCAGGACCTCTTTTAGGCCACAAAAATACGCTGTTTCCATTCACAACAGTGTTTCGCCTAAATTTCCACCCAGCACTATGCGCTGGTGCAGCTACCAGCAGGAGATCAGACAGCTTTCTACTGCATCTAATGTAAGTAGTGGCAATTTGTAGCTCATACAACCCCACTTCAAAAATAGTGAACTATCCCTTTAAAGAAATATTTATAAAAATAATAATAAAGAAAATCTCCTATGAGGAGTGGGTCATCATTATAGACATTTATAAAAAAAATATATATATATATATCAAGGGCATATTGAGATGGCTGCTGTGGCGGCCATATTAGATATCGCACGACGCTGGTTTTTGAAAGGAACCTTCCTCTAGCCACTCCCAATACGCCACTAAGAAATGGCATCAATCCGACGAGGGATTCTATAGTTATCTCACGGAAACGAAAAGTTAACGGACGACGAACAGTAAATTGCCGGTAACTGACTGTAAAATCACGGTAACTGCCATCCTTGCTAAGCCAGCAGACGTAACTTTTCCATACTCATTGAGTAGTTAAATAGTTAACGTCAGGTAGCTATTGATTATGTCATCTGCAGTGATGCCAATTTCAAAACTCAAGTTCGACCCTTTTCGAACACGTTCTGTGCACTGTGTTCGCAAGCTAACTAGCTAATAATAGCACAGAAATAAAAAGGGAGCCTTGAATAATATCACAACGTGTTAATGAGATCTTGCAGCCTGCTATTATTACCAATTTTGCTAGCGAAGACACGGTGCGCAGAAATGAACAGAGAGCCGCGAATAGTAGCATTTCACAACTTGGCGAGGTCAGCGTTGTACAGTTTGGGACTAGAGGATACATTGACAATAAGCTATAAGCAACAAAAGCTGAAGGTCATTGAATAGAACTAGATAGTGACTTTTTCTCACAAAAAGACATTATTGTAGCGGTGGATTTACGGTGGTCGCGTGTTTGTGTCCTGGCCCAGAAGTACCACTGCATGAGGGACACGATAGAAGACAAGTGATATTGATAAAAGAATAACAGTTTGAATATCATGTCAAATTTTTGATTCAGAAAAACGATTTTTCTCAACCACTAATTTGAATACCACTGGCTCAGTATAGATGATGTGGTTGCTACGGAGGACAATGAATTTTTCAGTCACAAGAGAGCATTTTTGGAATTGCTGGATAGATATTATGGGCATGTGTAGCAGTTTGCACATGAGGCTTAGCTGAGGAGTTTCATTTATGCAAGTCTTGAAAACCAGGGTTGGGAGTTGGGACAGAACTCGCCAATATTGACATGTGAAATATCAAAAGGATCAGAAAAAAATTGCAGTCTGTAGTGCGTTCACAAGAAAATCTCTAAAAAAATATCTCGGACGCGGACGCGCAATGCCAGCAAATCTCCCGGACCCTTTGTCTGGGGCAACAATGACAACTTGCCGATATCCTGCGAAGATCTCTGAAACAGAATGAACAGAATGGAGTTGGTTTCAAGTCTCTGGCTGTAATAGTAGCAAGGTTATGGACCAAAATGTGGTTTTAATATTTTTGATCTTGTCCATGACCTTTGACCTAAGAACTAAAAAAAGTATAGGCTTCTGCCGATGAACCTCCTCCATCATATGGTGAAGTTTCATGAACATAAACTATACGGAAGGGGTAAACAAGCATGTTACCAACAGACAGACAGACAAACAAATAACAGATCAACATTTAGTCTATGCACAAAGGCAATGGTTTAACAGCAAAACAAAAATAATGGTCATTTCTGTAAAATACGGCTTTGACGTCAGAAAAACTTGAATTACGTCATAACCGTTTAACCGACTGGGCACAAATTTGGTGTGTGAGGTACTTGAACAATGGGCTATACGATGAAATTAACAAAAATTGTAAAATCAAAAATTGAAAATTTTCGTAATTTTGTGACGTCATTTTGACGTACTTTGACCGGAGGCTTCGGGACCCATAACCGCTAAAATGGGCTACGCATGATGAACAAAATAGCGTCGGATTCAAGTCGTTATCTCAAAAACAAACAAAGTTATCAACCAAAATGTGTTTTTGACCTTTTGCCTGATAGTGACCTTGACCTTGAAGTCATCAGAAACAAAATCAATAGGCTTCCATCCGGGACATGCCCAATTAGAATGATCTAGAATTAAAGGTGATTAACATGAGTTAAAGGGCAAAAAAGTGTGTGAGTAACAAATGCACTGTCAAACACACAAACAGATGCAACGCCACCGAGTAACATACTTGCCGATTTCGGCAAGTAACAGAGATGAAAACATAATCTCCATGTTCCAACTTCGCTGGAGGTAGAGGACTGAAGGTAGAAGAAAACTCCAAGACAATATAGATAAAAGAGGAAAAGAATAATAATAAGCAAACAGAAATTGTAATGTAACATTGCATGTAAATACACACGGGTTACACTTGCGAAACCTAGAACAAAACCTGACTAATTAAGACGAAGAATATTTTTCTCACTGAAATTTTTACGGAGGTCCGGACCTCATTGACCTCATAGCTAATTGCGGCCACGTCTGTAGTCCCTGCGTCTGTCTCATTTTCTGCACAGATAGTGCTCCAGTTTCTCAGGCTTTTCACTGTCAGTATTAAAATCCGTCCAAGTACACATTGATAAAAAAAGGTCCAAAACTGTTTGACAATTTGCTCACACAGCTTTAGGCAAAGTGGCAAATTTTGAACTATATGCCTTGATAAACATGGGCACTTTTTGAGACAGCTAAATTTTACACCAGATCATAATGCAGTGGTTCTCAAATTCGTTCCTGGCGCCCCACTGTGTGCTGGTTTTTGTTACAACCTCAAGTGCAATCTTAGAATTTTAACAAGGTGCCGATTTGTCGTAATTAGCTGTATTCCATGTTAAGCGCAGTTATTTACCACCTTCAAGCTGCATTTTTATGGACATAACCACTGTGCCATGAAGAATAAAAACCCTCAAACATGTTATGCTTATTTTTCCATATAGTGAGGATTTGCAGGTAAAAAAAATAATTCTAAACAGATCAAATTAGACTTGAGAAAATCAGTAAGCTCCAAATTGGGTTGCTGAACACAGGTGTTCTGAATTCTTTCAAAATAATTTTCCTGAACTTAATAAAATGAACATGAAATGAAACAGGTGTGACTTTACTGTTTGCCAAATAAATTGTTGGTTTTCGCAACCACAGTTTCACCTATGAGGAACCTATTGATTGTTCACGCTGGTAAATCAACAGCTTGTTTAAGTGCTAAGATTGCAACTGTGGTCGGAACGAAAGCCAGCAAACACAGTGGGGCGCCAGAACCGAGTTTGAGAACCACAGTCAAAATGGAACAAGGCAACATTGTCACCAATATCCCCCGCAACGGTAATTTCTCGGAGTCAATTGTTGAACTCATTCAGTAGGGTCATCAGTACTGGCCACAAACAGTATTTCATGCATGTAGGTGCACTAGTTTCCGAGAAAACTTGCCCGCATTAAACACGGACGGACGATCGGGCTCCATTCCAATACCCCCCGATCCACTTCGTGGCGGGGGATAATAACCTGTAACCTGTCAGCCTATGCAATGTCGACACCGGCGTTTTTCCGAAGATTCCACATTTTTTCAGTCTTTGAATTAGCCTGTTGTTGTGCACAAATGTGCTGCAGCTGGCATCACAAATGTGCAAATAAGTCTTTTAAAATTATCAATACAATCGTTACGGAGAAACTTCAAAAAGTTGTTCAACAAATTGTGTTGTTCTTGACGAAATTCCAGAATAAAATGTACTAATCAATTTTGTTCTAATGTTTCATTTTCCAAATCTGTTCCAGTTCCTGTAATCAATAAAAGTTAATTCATTGAAACCATATTGGTATTGCATACCCTGCCACCGCGCCTGAGATTCGGCGACACATCAATTTCCACCAATAATAATGTTTTTCAAGGAATAAACATCATCGCTGTAACTATGAACAAACGTAAGGCATCTGGTTCGTAGTTTGTCGATTTAATTACCTGTTCTCTCGGATCCGTTGAGGTTCTCCCTCAAGAGCGCTTCGTTCGGTAGTTGACAGCACACAGCCTTCAGTCGGTCTCATGCACCTCACTGCCGGTCTGATGACATGCGTGTGGAGTAAAGAGACGCTGAGGGACGAGTGTATGCGGCGCTGCTGTCTGGAAGGAAAAAGCGCGAGTGAGAGGGGCGGAGGAGACCCAGGGGCGAGTGCGGGACAGAGACACGGAAAGGCTGGAGGTAGAAAAGCCGGATGGGCAGTCCCTAACATCATGCATGCATCAAAATCTTAACCTCTGGGGTATTCTGTCAAAATAATTTCACCTCAAGAAATGTTTGCGTCAGGCGTGAAGTCTTCAGGAAAGCGCCGTGCATCAGCGCAATCACTGCATGTAATTTGGCTCACAAACGGCTCGATGTTGCACAGTGAACACAAGTGAATGATAAATAAATTCAGGGGTGAGCTCAGTTTTTCAAGACTCAATACCATTAACTCTGCAATGTAAGTAATAGTGCCCATGCTGCCATAAAATAGCCTAATGGCCCTTTTCCACTACATACCGGCTCTACCCTATACTCTACTCGGCCCCGGGTAATTTTTTGGGGTTGCTTTTCCATTAGAGGATACTACCGCCTCCGTGGTAGGCCTACCTGCTCATCGTTGTGACGCAGCAGTGCCGCGACGGCATCCTGTTATTCCAAGTTTACTTTTACTCCGTCGATTTTGTCAAATATTTGTGTTTAAATCAGGGGACGCGCACTACCAACACCAAGTTATCGCACTTAATTCCACGAGTTTTTAATTGTAATTTCTGTTTGACATTCTCCTGATGCAGAAGATTGCAGCTGGTGTTGCCTGATTCGGTTGCACATTAAATAACGTATCACCTAAAAACGCAAAGCAATTTTATACGTAAAAGGCATAGAGTATTCATATTCAGGCTTGAAGGCAAAAAACGTAGCAAATGCGGAAATCGCAGGAGATTTCGCAGAGAATTAGGGCCTACAATTTATCGCTTTATGATGCGTCGTCTCATCTGATACCCCTCCTTAGAACAAAATGCTTAATCAGCCCCCGTAATGTTATATTCTGCGTAATTTTCGTGAAATAGGGGCAGCACAATAACTTTCTCAAGGGGAATTAGGGGAACAGAATTGGACACAATTTCGCAACGAACAGGGTCACAGACTAGTGATGGGAAGATGAAGCTTCAAGAACCATTTTACTTATTTTCTGTGCCCACAAGATGACGCCCATAGTTAAAAAATAAGGCTAATAGAATGAACTGAGAAGCCTTTGTTGAACAGAGTGCACCATCTTGTGGGCACAGAAAATAAAGAAAATGGTTCATGAAGCTTCGTCTTCCCATCACTACCTGTTGTGTTCCGTGGTCTGAGTGCCTGGTTCGTCAATTTTAGGTTTCTATCATTTTGGTATGTCAGTTTTAAGTCCATGTCTTAGTGTTCACATTTCATTCCTCTCCTGTGTAGTCCAGTCCACGTTTTACCCATGTACTGTCTTTGCTTTCTCCCCGGTCGCGTCATTGTTTGTAGCAGTTTCTGTGTTAATTGATTGTGACACTACTTCGGGTGATTTAATGGATTCTGGGTTTCATCCTTCCTTCTGTTCTCGTTTGCTAGTTTCCCCTTGCTTTTCTATTCATACTAACATTACTAACAGTTTGTTGTTTTCTAAAATTACTAACCAAACTAACCTTGTATATAATACTAATCTACTAACGAGTAGTGATGGGAAGATGAAGCTTCAAGAACCATTTTACTTATTTTCTGTGCCCACAAGATGACGCCCATAGTTAAAAAAATAAGGCTTATAGAATGAACTTACAAGCCTTTGTTGAACAGAGTGCACCCTCTTGTGGGCACAGAAAATTAAGAAAATGGTTCATGAAGCTTCATCTTCCCATCACTACTAACGAGCACCCGGGATTGTATAGCTGCACTTACTAATTGACTAATTATCTCTCAGCAGTCGCTCTGTTCTAGTCTCCGCCCCTCGCTTTACTGTTCACTGGCTTTGCTAAAGTTTCCTGCAGAATCTCTGCCTTATAATCTGTTCTGGCTCTTTTTTCTGTACACTTAGGAGTCTTTTTATCCAGTTTATTTTTCCCATCTTTGGGATTGTCTCGTGATCCTTGTCTGTGTGTTAATGTTTATCCGTTTTCATGTAATTGGTTTCCCTCATGTTCCACCCCTTGTTAATTAGATTAAGTTTCAACACCTGTGTCTGTGTGTGCCCGTGCCCTATATATCTGAGCAGTTTCTGCACGCGAGCAGATCTGACTTCGCATTCCCACTCCCCCAGCCCACTTCACTTCTCCTCTGGTCCCCTCAGTTTTTCTCTGTGTTCTCAGTTCAGCCTCCTTCCCTGACCAGCCTGCCCTTCCTGCCGCCTTCAAGCCCCTGGTGCCCCCTGTCTCCTCCAGTGTCTTCTGTGCCCTTTGTGCCAGTCTGCCTCCACCGTCTCGAGTTGTCCTGAGCACCAGCCGCCGCCTGTCCTGAGCACCAGCCGCCGCCTGTCCTGAGCACCAGCCGCCGCCTGTCCAGAGCACCAGCCGCCGCCGCCTGTCCAGAGCACCAGCCGCCGCCGCCTGTCCAGAGCACCAGCCGCCGCCGCCTGTCCAGAGCACCAGCCGCCGCCGCCTGTCCTGAGCACCAGCCGCCCCGCCTGTCCTGAGCACCAGCCGCCCCGCCTGTCCTGAGCACCAGCCGCCCCGCCTGTCCTGAGCACCAGCCGCCCCGCCTGTCCTGAGCACCAGCCGCCCCGCCTGTCCTGAGCACCAGCCGCCCCGCCTGTCCTGCGCCCCACCCCCCCCCCCCTGTCCTGAGCACCAGCCGCCGCCGCCTGTCCTGAGCACCAGCCGCCGCCGCCTGTCCTGAGCACCAGCCGCCGCCGCCTGTCCTGAGCACCAGCCGCCGCCGCCTGTCCTGAGCACCAGCCGCCGCCGCCTGTCCTGAGCACCAGGCGCCGCCGCCGCCGCGTGTCCTGAGCAGCAGCCGCCGCCGCCGCCGCGTGTCCTGGGCGCTACCCGCCGCCGCCGCCGCCTGTGCTGAGCACCAGCCGCCGCCGCCGCCGCCTGTCCTGAGCACCAGCCGCCGCCGCCGCCGCCTGTCCTGAGCACCAGCCGCCGCCGCCCCCGCCTGCCCTGGCCACCAGCCGCCGCCGCCCCCGCGTGTCCTGAGCACCAGCCGCCGCCGCCGCCGCCTGTCCTGAGCACCAGCCGCCGCCGCCGCCGCCTGTCCTGAGCACCAGCCGCCGCCGCCGCCGCCTGTCCTGAGCACCAGCCGCCGCCGCCGCCGCCTGTCCTGAGCACCAGCCGCCGCCGCCGCCGCCTGTCCTGACCACCAGCCCCCGCCGCCCCCGCCTGTCCTGAGCCCCACCCGCCGCCGCCGCCGCCTGTCCTGAGCACCAGCCGCCGCCGCCGCCGCCTGTCCTGAGCACCAGCCGCCGCCGCCGCCGCCTGTCCTGAGCACCAGCCGCCGCCGCCGCCGCCTGTCCTGAGCACCAGCCGCCGCCGCCGCCGCCTGTCCTGAGCACCAGCCGCCGCCGCCGCCGCCTGTCCTGAGCACCAGCCGCCGCCGCCGCCGCCTGTCCTGAGCACCACCCCCCCCCCCCGCCGCCTGTCCTGAGCACCAGCCGCCGCCGCCTGTCCTGAGCACCAGCCGCCGCCGCCTGTCCTGAGCACCAGCCGCCGCCGCCTGTCCTGAGCACCAGCCGCCGCCGCCTGTCCTGAGCACCAGCCGCCGCCGCCTGTCCTGAGCACCAGCCGCCGCGGCCTGTCCTGAGCACCACCCGCCGCCGCCTGTCCTGAGCCCCCCCCCCCCCCGCCGCCTGTCCTGAGCCCCAGCCGCCCCCCCCCCCTGTCCTGAGCACCAGCCGCCGCCGCCGCCTGTCCTGAGCACCAGCCGCCGCCGCCGCCTGTCCTGAGCACCAGCCGCCGCCGCCGCCTGTCCTGAGCACCAGCCGCCGCCGCCGCCTGTCCTGAGCACCAGCCGCCGCCGCCTGTCCTGAGCACCAGCCGCCGCCGCCGCCTGTCCTGAGCACCAGCCGCCGCCGCCGCCTGTCCTGAGCACCAGCCGCCGCCGCCGCCTGCCCCGACCACCACCCCCCCCCGCCGCCTGTCCTGAGCACCACCCCCCGCCGCCGCCTGTCCTGAGCACCACCCGCCGCCGCCGCCTGTCCTGAGCACCAGCCGCCGCCGCCGCCTGTCCTGAGCACCAGCCGCCGCCGCCGCCTGTCCGGAGCCCCAGCGCCCGCCCCCGCCTGCCCTGAGCCCCACCCGCCGCCGCCGCCTGTCCTGAGCACCAGCCGCCGCCGCCGCCTGTCCTGAGCACCAGCCGCCGCCGCCGCCTGTCCTGAGCACCAGCCGCCGCCGCCGCCTGTCCTGAGCACCAGCCCCCGCCGCCGCCTGTCCTGAGCACCAGCCGCCGCCGCCGCCTGTCCTGAGCACCAGCCGCCGCCGCCGCCTCTCCTGAGCACCAGCCGCCGCCGCCGCCTGTCCTGAGCACCAGCCGCCGCCGCCGCCTGTCCTGAGCACCAGCCGCCGCCGCCGCCTGTCCTGAGCACCAGCCGCCGCCGCCGCCTGTCCTGAGCACCAGCCGCCGCCGCCGCCTGTCCTGAGCACCTGCCGCCGCCGCCGCCTGTCCTGAGCACCTGAGTTCTCCCGTTTCAGTGCTAGGCACGGTGTTTTTGTTGGCCGGAGTGCCCCCTTTTTTTCCCCTTGGTTTATTCTGTGTTTATTTTTATTTTGGATCCCCGCATCTGGCGTCTCACTCCCCTTTTGTGTCTCCCTCCTGTTTCGAGGTTTTCCGAGTTTCCCAGTGTGTCTCCCTCTCGTGTACCCATAACTACTACCCACTAGTACCTGGTCGGCCGTTTTATTTGGAACCCCAGGAGAGCAGGGACCAGAAAAAGTACCTACTAGTACCTGGTACCAGGTACTTTTTACCCCTCGGCCGGAAAGGGCTAGGGGTATTGTCGTCACGTATTGACGAGGCGGGAGCAGCTGTAAGTGTCCACATTATGACATGACTCGACTAATGTCTGTGTGATCGGTTAAGTAGTTTTGGAGTTGTTGCGTGGAATGTGATTTCAAGATGGTGGCTGTCATATTGGATATCGGAGGGCGACCAAAATCGATAGGCTTCTGTATAGTTCCACAACTCCAACATGCACACGGAAAACAAAAGTGATTGGTGAAATCGTTTTGAAGTTCATGTGTGGAATGTGCTTTCAAGATGGTGACTGTGGTGGCCATATTGGATATTAAAGCGCGACCAAAATCGATAGGCTTCTGTTGTTCCAAACCCCCAACATGCACTCCGTAAACGAAAGTGATCGGTGAAGTCGTTCTGGAGTTATTGCGTGAAATACGAAATTGTTGACAGACAAACGGACAGAGGGACGGATGGACGCTGTGCGTGATGACAATACCCCTAGCCCCAAAAGCCAGGGGCTTCAGAATTTAAAGATTTAGCCCCATTGCACTCACCTCTATTTTAGGGAAGTGCATGGAGAGAGTTTTAAGTAGACATATGACAGCCTCTATATCAAACGGTCTTGTCCACTTAGTTTGCATATAAAAACAAGATGGGCACAGATGATGCGACTGTAACCTTGTTCAACACCATAACAAAGCATCTACAAGCTCCCTTACACTATTAGAATTCTTTTTATTGATTTTACATCTGCTTTTAATACTATGCAAATACATATCCTTTTGCAGCGACTCATAGATCCAGGGGTTAACGGTGGCATTATTCATCGGATCAGAGACTTCCTCTCAGATCGACCACGGAGTCCTTGTAACTGGTCTTGTTTCAGACGAGATTGTGTTAAACACAGGAGCACCACGGGGTACAATTTTTTTCACCCTCTCTTTTTTCTGTGTACAGAAATTAGTTTAATATCGATCATGTATTTTTTTTTTTGTTGTTTGTTTATTTAAGTACGCTGATGATATGGCATTGGTTGCTTTACAGAAGGAGGGCGATATCGAAAGAGAGAATCTGTATTTTAATCATGTACTGAGCTTTCAAAATTGGTGTTCAACCAGCTCCTTAGAAATAAATGTTCTAAAAACCAAGGAGTTAGTCCTACAAAATAACAAAAATATAATGAAGCCGGTAATCATACATGGACAAATGATCGAGATGGTTGATGATTTTAAATACTTGGGCACATACATTGACAGCAGTCTTACTTTCCAAATCAATATGGATCACATTTTTTTTTTTAAAAAATGTTCACAACGCCTCCACTTGCTACGTAAGCTCAACAATTTTGGAGTGAGTCAAGCTATTTTAGAAACAGTGTATATGAGCCTGGTGGAAAGTATTTTATCATTTAATATGATCATGTGGTATGGAAATCTGTACATCAAATGGAGACACAAACTGCCGAAAATAGTGAACATGGCCTCCAAGATTCTAAAAAAGGCACAGAAGCAGTTGAGTGGTCTCTACGATGAATTAATCAGAAGCTGAGAAGATCGTTAATAACTCTTCCCATCCTCTGTATCCTGAATTTGAGCTTTTACCTTCAGGGAAGCGTTACAGACTACCAATAGCGAGGAAAAATCTCTTTAAAAAGTCATTTGTCCCAGATGCTGTCAATGCAATAAATAAAACTAGAAGGCGGAAGCTATTTACCCTCACTCCGGCTCCTTACCTTTGCCGAGGGTTTCTTTGGCGCTGCAGGCTCTTTGAAAAATTGCGTGGCGTACTTTATTGGCAGGTTTTTGAATTTGTGATGATTGTATAGCTACTGTACTTCAAATGCAGTCATCATTTTTTTCCCCTCGTTTTCACATTGGATCATGAGTCAACACTGTGCGATCAGGCGCCGGCTAATACCCTTTTTTCACTTCATGACCTATGTGCTTTAATTTCTTGGGTCATTATAATGAGTCATAATGTTCGGATCACTAATGTAGGCGATTTCAAGTGGAAAGGCTTAATAACAAGAAAGGTTAGGGGCTTCACTAAACACCATGAGTTGTCAATTTGAATTAAGTGCTGTTGCTCATGTGGGAATTTCTCCAAAACTCGGTGCAGTATGCGGGCTGCCCGCATAGCATTGCAACGTTGGTTTTTATGTCCTAAGTAAGCATGGGAGTTGTTGCATTTAATTGCGTCAGCACTGCACGGAATTGTTCTTTCTTTTTCATTTGTAGTCCTTACACTATTTTCATCTGTCTGTTAATGCGCTCTCCAAGGCACCACTCAGCAGGCTACAGTGTTGGCAGAAGGGGAGGCAAAATTGTTAAAAAGGTCAACTTCACTTGGACTGTTCCATAACCCCCTTTAGTTGGCATAGTCAAAATTCTTTGTTCGCTCCGAGAACTGTATCCAAAGATGAACAACGCATCCCCATTCTTTCCCATTGATCAAAAATGGAGCCAAAATATCCCCGATACAGGCGCTGCCGTCTTGCAGAATTGGAGCCAGAGTTGGCGCAGTAATGATCTGGGGTAGAGCCGCAGTATCGAAATCCCGCCCATACACCCACGCGAACAGCCCCCTGAACTTTTATCCTGGTCCGGCTGCTATGCTGTTAACGTAACGTTCAGTGCCTGTGATAGCTAATACAGACACCATAGTCTATGTAAGTGAACGGACCCTATAACTGTCGGCTGCATAGCTATTCGTAGGCTTGTTGAATGAGGCAATGCAGTCTGTGAGTAAATGGACCCCCGCAGCCACTTGTTTCACAGTTATGACGACGTAACTCACCGGCAATGAGGTCTTGTCAGCGAAACTTGCTTAACAAGCTAGCTAGGTAGCTAGCTACATTAGCTAACGCAGAGCGCAGATTTGTGCAATCTCTTGACCATATAGCTGCAGTGACTCTTCTCAACTGTAGCTTAGCCCATTTTGTGAATGACATGCATTCTAACGCCGACTTGAATTTTTTAAATCACATTACACCGGGAAAGTGTCATTTCCTTTGTGCGATGCTACTGGCCGAGTAATCGGTAGAACTGTTACGTTTTCTTCAAGTTAGAACGGTTGTTCAAATCTTGTATTAAAGTCAAACACCTTCTAACCACATAGTCAGCTAGGTGTATTTGAAAATCGCACATCATTGCAAAAATGCTGCATTTTCAAAAATATGAGTAACATCATTTCATTGATGCAATTGAACATAATAATTTGGTGGACCGGGAAAGCCTTCTTTATTGGCAAAGTTAGCGATGCCACCCGCCTCCACTTAAGTCAAGTGGGCTTAATATATTTGAATAAATATAGTTATTGTTTTGACTTCAGCCAGAGGCCAAGAGAATGAACAAATACCGTGGGAATATCTGGAAATCGATGCCTATTGTGTCCTCTGCATAATACACAATTCCTCTGCATTGGGGAATTTCATAAACGGACTCAATTTTATCTCATTATTACATTCAGTGTATGCACAAAGTGCACAATATAGCCTGGATAAAATATGGAATAATAAAATAAAAATATTTAATCACCTTCGGGAAATTGAGTTTAAAAAATATTGCCATGTGTCTTAAAGACCAAATCCAGTCGGGTGATGCTGGATTTGCATTTTCGACAAGTTATGGCCGCAATAAATGCCATATTTTCTCTGTTTTATGTGATATTTGATCTTTTTATTTTTATACCAGAGTAGCTGTCACACTTGTCATTGCTGTCGCAGCCCTTCCTCGCCCTTCGCCTTTGTACCCACCCTTTGCATCTCATGGACTTCCTTAATCAAGTTGCCCCACGATGAATGTAAGACAAGTGGTTGTCTTTGGGCCACCCAAAAGTCAAGGTCTCTGCATAGCTTTAATTCAACTCATTTGCACTCCTCTGATTTACTGTAGCAGAAGACACAGTATATGCGAAAGAATGCCAGAGTGAAGTTTTTGGCTTCACGTGCATGTAAAGACCTTTATTATAAGAGGTTTCATTTATTGCCATCAAAAAAAATGAACATTGAATAACAAAGCATGTCACATGTATTCCCAGTCCTTGGGCAGATGATTAGAATCACTGTTGGGACAACTGAAGCTGTAATTGAAGCACTGATTACTAAAACCCCACAAGTCAAGTCAAGTCAAGTCAAGTGTGACTTATGGGGTTTTAGTAATAGGTGCTTCAATTGTCTAGATGAACTGCTTTGTAATGCATTATTAAACACACAAAATGACTGACAGTTTTTGGTTAGCATTGCTGCCTCACAGCAAGAAGGTCGTGGGTTCGAATCCGGTCTGGGGCCTTTCTGTGGGGAGTTTGCATGTTCTCCCCGTGTTGCGTGGGTTTTCGCTGGGTACTCCGGTTTCCTCCCACAGTCCAAAGACATGCATATCAGGCTAATTGGAGACACTAAATTGCCCATAGGTATGAGTGTGAAAGTGAATGGTGTGTGAATGGTGTGTGCGCCCTGCGATGGATTGGCAAGCTGTTCAGGGTGGGTCCCTGCCTTTGCCCGTAGTCAGCTGGGATAGGCTCCAGCTTGCCCCGCGACCCAAGTGAGGAATAAGCGGGTATAGAAAATGGATGGATGGAATCTTATTAGGTGGGAATAGGAGCACCCATTAGAGAAGCCATTAACATGCACTATTACAGACCTACCAAAGAAAATGGCCAAGCTGCATTTAGACTCATTTGGTTCTTCTCTGAGTTTGTCACAGGCTGCAGAATTTTTTTTAGTTTGGTTCCGGTGAAAATATGTCGACTTCAAAGTGTTGTGGTGTGAAGTTCTGCGGGAATGTGGCATGTTTTTGATTTTGTGATGCTGGTTATCTGAAAAAGGTAGACAGCTGACAAACTTCTTTTACAGCTTGGTTGTTTTCTTTGGTAGGTCATTGACTTGTCAATCTCCTAGTGTAAATTACTTTCTTACAAAATAATTGCAAGTTTCACTCACAGTGCATTGTGTAGCATTTTTGACAACTATTTTCATCAATGTTTAATGTATATATTACTTCAAAAGTATAATCCAACAATAAAACAAAATATTTGCTTTAAGCATTCTCTCAGTCCTCGCGAGGTAATGTTGAAGTCTGAATTTGAGGGCAGCTCCTGTAATCACATGAATAATAAAAAATAATAATAATCATAAAAAGCAGAAGTTATACTGAGCAGTGCTTAACACAACATAGACTGTATAAGAAGAGACAAATTTCAAACTAGCTACATAATTTTCTGAAAATAAAAAATCTGACGCCCTATCCCAGCCCTAACTCTCTACATTTGGAAAAATGCATGCATCACCTTTACAATTATGTTTCAGAGGCTGAATTTATCATTAAGAAAATTTATCATTGTGCAAGATAAGTCATTTTAGCAGTAACTGAAGTCAGCTAGCTAACTATAGTTAACCTTAAAGTAGCTCGATAGCAAACGCAGAGTTTATGTTAAGTTTGCTCATGCAACATCCATCATGCTGTAACATACTTTTTCAATGTTATGCTTCCCCGTTTACTGCACTCTTTCCTTTGCGTTGTGTGTCCGTCTCCTTCTCGGCCAAACTCGAAGTGTTGTCGTATTTTACACAATACTTTTCCAACTACTCTTTTATGAGTAACCCAACTAGCTACCTAGCCAATTCCAAAAGAGAAAAAGCATCGAATCCGGCTATAATTTTACTTGGCACTTCAATGTTGTAATTATTGGGGAACTGAATTTGTTTTCGTTATTATTTTATTTTTGTCATATTCTTGTTATTCAAATAATCTGTATCTCCTAGATCCTGTTCGTTTTCCCGCAGTTTTAGACGCTATTCATAAGGTTTTAAAATAAGGATAGGCCATGTGCAAGGATCTGATGCTGATCCTGATTAGGTGAACGTTAGCTAAGGAAATATAATTTTGACTTACGGAATAAAACTGCAAAGATCCTTTAGATAGGTTAGGGGCGCATTTTCCAAAAGCGTAGTTACTAGTCTGACCATGCACTGTCAATGGGCCCAACTGCGCAAGTTAGCATCTGTGATTTTGGGAAACTCCAGGTCACATAATGCAGTTCACTCCACAATAACTCATTTTGTCATTTTTTAAAAAATCAATCTTTTGGGCTTGAGACAGAATTGTGGTTACTAGTCCTCTGAACAGTTTCAGTGAGCGTAAATCCCCTTTCTGCCTTCCCACACCAGTTACGTAAAATTACAATTCTTGGAAAAAAGTCCGCAGAGGGGGCGGGGGCCATCGGAACTCTGTCAGGCACTGCAGTTGTCAATCACAGCTGTTAATATGCAAAAGGGGCGTGTAGTTATAATTATCAAATAAAAAGTTTACAGCAAACTTATTTTTTTGTGTGGCCTGTGCCCCATCCACTGACATAAAGGGGGCGGGCTTGTAATTTGGAGTGCAGCCTTCCAGTAGATGGTGACCTTTGTTCATCTGTTTTCCTGGTTCTTACCCCTGCCTGTGTAGTCGACACTGTTTTTGGATTTCTTATTGTGGCTTGGCAATTCTTGGGTTTTTTGGCTTTGACTCGGACCTCATTAAAGGAATACGCTTTTTAGATTTCCTTCTCTTGCGTGTGGCTCCTGAACGCTACGTCACATTTCCACGTATCACTTTGACAAGGTCATGTTAAGCTTGCGATTCAAATTTCCCATTAAAGGAATATTAACTGTCTAGAGGCTGAAACCCATCCCCTAAAAATACTGATCGGTCGTGACCTGTTTTCAATCATTCATTTATATTACCATTACAGAAACTTCAAAAACTCTCAACATTATCAGGTGTGGCCAGTTTTAATAACGCATACCTGTTAACTCTCACGCATTTGGCGTCAGTTTTAGTGGCATATTTATGTTCCTCTGCTATAGTCAGCAATTGTCAGCAAATGCATATGTGAAAGATTCTCGCGCAGAAATGAAGTCCTTGCGCATTGAGGTTTATCAGTTTCACATGCAATTATGACTCCGGACTTCTCACGCTTTTCTTAACTCTGGGGTTGGAAGCGATGAAAATGTGTAAAGACGTTTCAAATGATCTTAATTTCATTTAAACGACCATGAAGCAGAAGTGAAGTTGCCTTATGTGCGTGGAAGGTAGCGAGAATTTTTGTCTTTCATAAAGTATGGGCCTATTTCGAGTAAATTATTTTCCTGTACTTAATTTAGCCATTATTTTGTCGCTGTTAAATCACATGGGGAGAAAAGCCATGTCTTCAATTGGCAATGGGATAATTGGAAAACGTGGTTTGCCACCAGGTGGTGCTATATATTGAAAAAATTGTTTTTTAACCATATCTCTGGAACAATTACTTACGCAGACCTCAAATTTGCCTTATATTGTAAGTCTAGGGGAATCTAATAAAGGGGTACAAGGTTACATATTTGACATTTGACTTTTTTATCCTTGCTGACATGTGATGGTGCATATTTTGACCAGCAAAGTTGCATCAACCTTTGCTCTTACATATGGACTGCTTTGCACGCCAGGTGCCTCTCGCTGCCCTGTAATGTAAAAGAAACATGAAAGTTCAGCAAGCAGCAATGAGATAGTAGTTTCTGGCCATAATCTATGCATCAAGAAAGCATGAAATGGCTATCTTTTCTGTTCCACAAAAAAAGAAAGAAATCTATATCTGGATGCACTTTTTCAATTTGCTGACTTTGCACTAGTAAACTTCCCTCCCAGAGATGACATATACCGTCACAATTGGTAAGTGAACTATTTTAATGGGCAGCGCTTTAGAAGTTTAAAAAGTACACAAAAACTGGATAGAAATTTTCATTTATTTCTAAAAGTAGAGGTTTCACAGGCAAAAGATGCAAAAATATCGATCAGAATACATGTAAAAATGTTTACATGTAAAAATGACCACAATTGTTTTGATTTCCCATTTCATGCTGTTTTTTGACAAGATATATTATTCTCAGATGTCCAAAACGGAGGTTCATATAATTTTTAGCAAAACAAAATGTAAAATATGTGATTTCTATGTGATTTTCAATTAAATTCCTGTCATTCTTCACCCTCTAAAAAACAGGGTGTTCTGAGTGGGCTTCTCTTTTAAAAGAGCTTTGTCCTGATTGGCCAGTGAACAGACTCAACGGCCCTGTTGTCAAAGGAAAGTGAAATCCCCAGGCTACTGTCCCTAATACAGATTACTGAATTAGTAGCTTGGGTGCTATATATCTACTCAATGAATACAGAAAGAAAACCAATAATATTAGAGTTTGCTGCATTCTTTAATGTGAACGTGAATGTTACTGTCTTGTTTTGATCGACAGGTCCGCCTGTCTCATTCTTTGATTCTTCATTTTCAATTGTTTTTAATCTACTTCCCCCTAACCCATTTTACCCACAGAGGAGAGGGAGGTAACAACAGAAGGGGTTTACTTTGCATAGCAAAAAGAATTGCTAAGTAGTTTTTGTTCAAGCTAGAATATTTTATTTTATTCTTGGTTGTAAAATGCATCGATTTTATTGACATACTGTGTCCATTCCATTTTATTACCATAGATAATCCACTGCCCCCCCTCGCTGGTTTTTTTCTGAGAGGATAGGAAAGCAGAGGGAATAATAGGGATGTTGTTGTGTCTGTGATATTACAATTGTTTGATGCTGAATTGAGAGATAACAAAAAGAACTGCTGGGTAGTCTGAATGGTTCACATCGGAGTCGTTGTTTTCTACTTCGAGATGGAAAGTATGATTCAGTTTTATTTCCCAGATTACGTCAGATTTAATGTACTGTTGCCCTCCTCCCATTTGATCCACGGCGGAAAGGAAAGGAGAGGGAGGTTGGTATCTTTCTCGTGTTGGTGATGGTGATAGGTCATATGTTTCAAAAACAAAACAACAAAAGTGTTTGACGCTGAATTTAGAAATAAATATGCAAAATTTAGAAGTTTCGACTTTTATTTCGTGAGCTTATACGTGCTGCTGTTTAAAGTGATGCAGGAGGTTCCGGAAAGAAATGACAGAGAAGAGCGCCTGCAGAAACTAAAATTAAATAATCACACCTCTATCTGCCAGAGCGAATGTCCTTGTGCTGGCAGCGCAGGAGTTGTTTGAAGGTCTTCTTGAAGGTGACGTTGCAGAGAGCGTAGCAGGCTGGATTGATGGTGCTGTTGATATAGGAAGACCAGCTACAGATGATCCATACGGTGTTGGAAACACGTGTAGAACTGAAGGTTTCGACGAGCACCGTTATGTTAAAAGGCAACCATGTGATAACGAAGGCAAGAAGAATGGCCCTTACTGTGCGTGTAACCTTTTTCTCACGAGATGACACTGCCTTCTTCGTGGGTGGCTGCTTTGCCATTGTGGCATTTGGGCCGTGGGCTGTGGGGTTTCCCTCATGACCTGCAGGGGCCTCAACAATTTCATTTCTCTCAGGATGTACTGGTGCACTTGAGTCCTCCTTGCCAGCTCCATCTGTCCCGCCATTCTGGCTCCTCTCAGTGTGATGGGTTTTCTTATACTCGTCATCAGAGATTTGGTTTCCTGCTTTGCTGCTGGATAGGTTGTCCTGTTTTGGCTCCTGCTTGCCCATTTTCATGCGGCTCTTGCTGGCCCTGGCGATCATCCAATACAGAAAGCCCATGATGGGAACAGGCAGGTAGAAGGAAATAATGGAGGTGATAAAAACGATGGTCGCATTGGACAGAAACTGGCCGTAACACTCGCCCTCTGGCACCGTGCGCTCACCTACGATTAACTGCCAGAACACAATGGCTGTGGTCCACATGACGAAGGCAACAACCCAGGCTGCTCCCATCATCATGCCTGCAATCCTGGTCGTCCTTTTTGCTGGGTAGCTGAGTGGCTTGGTGACACAGAAGTAACGGTCAAAGCTGATAATAAGGAGATGCAGGGCGGAGACATCGCAGGCCGCATAGTCCAAGACCAGCCAAAGGTCACAAACTACTGGCCCCAGGGGCCAATATCCAAACAGAATTTCGACAGTGTACAGGTTCATGACGACGACCCCAATTATCAGATCTGCACATGCCAGGCTGAAGAGGAAGTAGTTGTTTATAGTCTGGAGACTCCTGTTGATTATGATTGAAAGCATTACCAATATATTCCCAGTAATCGTTACAAGACTAAGTGACCCAGTAACCAGGAGAATGATCACCATCTCCACTGCCTGGTAAGGGCCCTCGGACTGCAGGGTGTCTTTCTCATTGCCAGCAGTGAAGTTGGAGATGTTGGAGAAGTTGGAGAGGGGAAGCTTGAAGGTTCTGAGGTCCATCTGTTCTGGTCTTGCTGAATCTCTGGTTGTCGGTTTATCTCCTAAATCCAGATGAAGAATAAACATTATTCAAAACTAAGGGCTTGTTTTTGAAACATGCATACAGCTTGTCACCTGAATTGTGTTATGCAGGAGCTCCATTAAAAATACAATTAAGCCTTGGAATAAGCTCTACTTGAGTCCGTAAAACTGACCGCAGAATTGCTCATTCCAAATATAATTGTTTGTGAGTGCTTAATATGTTTATTCATATTAATTATTTTATATAACTTCATGAAGATCTATTTGTATTTAGAAAATGATTCTGCAGCCAGCATGATAGAGAATTTCGCTTAACCCCTTTGTGCAGATGTGTCCACCAGCAGACAGAGAGCTGCAAATTTACGCACGCAGTTACACAATTCTATCACGAGATGGCAGCCCCGGATCAGTTAATATCCCCTTGCAAGCCAAGCTGGAGCATGGTTCAGAGCAGGGCTACTCAACCCCAAATCGCCCAAAGGTCACATTGGAAAATGTCTCTGTGTCCGTGGGCCGCAACCTCAAAATGAATGATTGAAATAGTATATGAAAGATTATTAATGGAATATTCCATATCAAAACAAAAATTTAATGTAGTTCAGTAAAAATTACCATTTCGTTATGCATGCATAAATGTAAAATTATTTTTTAATTATTTTGTTATTTGAATATTATACTTAGCCTGATACATTTATTTGTGGCTGTTTTGTGTTTATTGACAGAAAAGAAAGCATAAGGCCAAACATCATTGGACGCAAAGATGGATCATTAATGGTCATAGATATCCAATTGCAAAATGAGGCTTTATTTGCAAAATATGAACAAACCTATGCGACTGCAGTTTCAGTAAATCACAGAATGGTGAATGTACACACTGTGTATATTAGCTAGCCTAGCTGCGCCAGCCTTCGTTCTTCGCTTAATTTCATTTTGCTTCGGTACACAGTTTGGTTACTCGGAGCTCTACCTCATTTACCTTGGCAGAAAGTCTGCTGGACCAACCTAGGAACAGAGGGTGTGGCTGAGAGCCATGATATAGCAGCTGTGCCGAGTTTGAAATTGTGGTCTCCGAAATCAACAATGGCCACGGACATGGATGCACTGGAGGCCATTCGCTCTGTCGTGGAGAAAATCCCGGGTATCAGCGACTTACAGCCACAACAAGATGAATGTTTGGTTTGTTTTTTTGAATGGAATAGATGTTGTAGCGCTACTCCCTACAGATTGTCATGTCTACTTAATAGCCATCATGAAATAGGCACCCTGTTCATCTCTGTGAGAGACAGGCGAACCACCTCAGCTAGCTTGTAGCTTCTAGTGTTTCATTGCCGACAAATTTCACAGTGGCCACGTTTACAAGAGAGCTTTAATTTCGAATAAAAATAATTCAATTCCAATATAAATTAATTCCGCCTTGAAAAGACCAGGTAAACACCTAATTCCGAATAAAAATATTATTCCAAAGTAATTGGCTGGTTTATTTCGATCTTAAATCCGAATTAATAAATTTCTCAATCATGTAAATGTTTATTCCTTTTAAAGTTAATTCCTGTCGTTCTGCGCATGCACACCTACGAGTTGATTATCCCGCTTATACCAAGGTCATTTAGCAGCAATATCAAATCAAAGCAATCAGAAATTTTTGGTGAATGTTTTGCACTTAAAAAACGAGCTGGTAATCAATAAATAGGCCATTGATGAGCAGGAATGAATAGATTGCAATCTGTTCCCCTATCCTTCATATTCGCTCGTGCTCATTTATCGACTTATTGTTACTTTCAAGATGGAGGCGACTGGAAACCACGTCAAGGTACTGTTTGTATAAATAGTCTTTTTTAATAAACTACCTGTGCATTTTCAAAGTTCTCGGTGCCTCGTTTTAAATGTCAAGGCCCTCGGAATTCTACTGATGAAGTGTGGAGCTACTTTGAGCCTCGTTAATGATGAAAAAATAGCAATTTCTTTGCATGGCAATGCCATGCCCGATTCGCTACCATTGTAAGCCTGTTGGGAGCTTCGGGTAAAAAGCCATTTATTTTGAAATTTTGCGTGCGTATGGAGGTGGGGTATTCGACAAAAGTTAGTGCTCATTATCATGTTGCAATACACCCCAAGTCAATTTCACACCGGCATGTGGCACAGCACTTAGTAAAAATTTGAACATGAACAACTCCGCCTCCCCCCAAAGTCCCACCCTCTTCCCCCAAATTGCCAGACTTCTCCTACAAAAAAAAAAAACTAATTTAGTTTGTCAGACTACAAAGGTACCTAAACATTATGAGGGCATTTTATTTTATACCGCATATAGAATTGAATATTATTTAATTACTGTTGGTTAGTTTTCACTTACCAGTGCCTCTTAATCTGACTCCATTGACCTGTTTCACTCGCGCTGATCACTTCCTCGCGCCGCGCGCAATGTCTTATTTCGTATGCATCGATAGTCGCCGCGTTGCCACGCGGATGCCATTACTCGTAGCTTCACAGCATTCATAAGGTAGCTTTAACAACTTGTTCTGCATGTTTTAGATGTGGAATGAAGTTGATGGGTTCAACTATGTGTCATCAGTACATGTCAAAGTAAAAACTGGTCACTTCCTGTTATCCACCAAGGGGTGCTATTAGTAAAGTGGGAAGTTTATATATCAAGACATTCAGGGTGGAGCCGTCATCATGTCCATAAAGTTTGAAGCTGCTACGATCAAGTATGTGGGCGTGAGAGCATTTTGAATTTTTTTGGCGAGTCGCCAAACTTTGTCACGCCCTAGCAGCCACGCCCTTTGACCTACAGACATGCAGAGCATAATTTTTAATCAGCTTGGTCTCGAGATGATCTGTACCAAATTTGAAGTCGATTGGGTGAAATCCCTAGGAGGAGTTTGTTTAAAAATTCAAAAATTCTAATTAAAAAAATGGCTGACTTCCTGTTGGGTTTAGGGCATGGCTCCTATGAATGTTTTAGTATGTCTGGGTATGATGCATATGTCTACTGAATTTCGTCTGCCTACAACAAAGTAACCAAATTTCCCAATGAAACGTTTTGAAATGTGTTTAGGGGGCGCTATTTCAGCATTTGGCGTTGACCATGTGCAAGCGCCCTAAAAATATGGAATTTCGGATGTGGCCGGACGAATGTGGAAAGTAACAAGCATTTTCAAATTTGAGAGTGGGGCGAAATTGGGCCTTGAAAGGTCGTAATAATAATAATAAACAGCACGATTTCAAAAGGGTCCATTGTGGACGACTTGCAGTCGGCTCGGGCCCTCATAAAAATCAAGTAACATTCAGTCTCTGATTCGTGTCATTATGCTCAATCTTGATGGGCAAAATGAATTATCAGTTTTACTTACATAATGGGACACTTGTGTCTGCATTTTCGCCACTAATCGCCTCAAATCTGGTTCGTATGTGGATGTTGCTGCGCGCAAACAGCCGCAGAGGTGCTTGTCACTGAGGGAGTTGCGCTGCTTTGACTCGATTACTCCAATTGTTGAAAAGCCTCTTTCGATGCTGCTGGATAGCTCACTCGGTAAAGTATCGTGTTGCGAAGCAGAAGTGACTATCACGTCGCGGGTTACCAGCCGGCAGTGGTCGGCAGTTTTTCAGAGTAGTGCACAATTGGCTATAGCGCTACAGGGCTGCAAATTGGGAAGGTAGTGCCGGGAAGGGAATAGTTGCCTTGTACGTTGCTCAAGCGCCTCCTGTTGGACAGACGGGCGCTTGTCAGGAAGATTCTAAGGCCCAATCCCAATTCTCTTCCCTTAATCTTAACCCTTGGTTTCAAGTGCACTAAATAGTAAGATTTCCCTCAACGACGAAAGAGTAGTTTTGAGGGGAAGGGAATTTCACCTAAAAATTGGGACGCCGCTTCATGCAAATTGGCTTAACACGTGAGTCCACATATGTCACGCGTATGGCCGACATGCGCTTCTTGCACTTATTTCGAGGCATTTACATTCTATCACGTTATCTGTTTTGTACACTGAACTGTAGCCTACATTATACAGTAACCTAATATTGCATGGCTTGCCAGAGCGATCATCGCAACTTTGACAGTTGACATACACAGCTATAACCAGGTAGGTGTCTTGGTATGTTTGCATTCACAATCACAAACCAGGTCATGTCACGACACAAATTTCAAAGAAATTTGCATATAACACCTGTAAAAGGCAGGCAAGCTCGCCACGCAAAACGATAACATTAGCCAAATGCGTGCAGCATTACTGTTACAAAGAACTCGGTGGATATCATGCTGGCTACAACGTGAATTAGCGATTTTCAAACATATTCTAAATCAACGCTTACAGATAAAGATGTATACCCACAAACATAACATATTCCGACATGTTTTGGATTTTTGCATGCATGCTTACTGAAATAGTACTTATGACTGTGCGATGCGTTTTTCATGGCAGCTGCCATCGACTTGGAAAACTCGTCCAGCTCGATGGTCTCTGAGTGCATCCTGCGAAATTCATTCTTCCCCTCAGTTAGTAGAGAGCATCGCTCGGCCCATTCAATTAAGTGGGAATTTTAAGGGCTAAAAAGCGCTTCCCTTAATCATCTTACAGTCTGGGACACCCGTGCCCTTCATGGGAATGTGCAAATATTAAGGCTAGGGTCAATTTTGAGTGGAAGTGTGGGTATTGGGACGGACCCTAAGTCTGTTCATGTCCGCCCTCGTTCTGAACTTGTGAAGATTCAACCATTGAGTGTGTAAGAAGCGGTGGCTGACAGCTGCGTGCTTCGGAGGTGAGCCGTGAACTGTCTACACTCTCCTGAGGTGGCTGCTAGGGGTCGCATCCCAGTAACGCGTGTACACAGTTCACCAATTGGACATTCCAGATTCGGGTGGGATTGGAGATGCTAAATTGAAAAAAAGAAAAGAAAAGAAAAGCCACTTTCACACGTACTTGTTGATCTAAAACAGATTAAGATATTCTTTGCACATAGTGTGATGGTGCCGTAAATGCAAGGTACATATTGCATCCAGAAAGTGACCATGGATTCATCCATACATTTCTGCTTTAAAGCGTGATTGTTCTTTAATTCAATCAGCTCCTCAAATCTTTCCTGACCACATATTCACTATATGCCTCGTAAACATAGGGGCCTTTTGAGACCGCTGGTTTTACACTCAAGCATAATGGAATGACCTGTAACCTAGTGATGGGAAGATGAAGCCTCATGAACCATTTTCTTTATTTTCTGTGCCCACAAGATGGCGCACTCTGTTCAACAAAGGCTTGTAAGTTCATTCTATAAGCTTTATTTTCTTAACTACGGGCGCCATCTTGTGGGCACAGAAAATAAGTAAAATGGTTCTTGAAGCTTCATCTTCCCATCACTACTGTAACCAGTTCGCCTGAGCCATGTCGACACTGGTGTTTTTCCAAAGATTCCAAATCTTTTTCAGTCTTTCAATTAGCCAGTCTTTGCGGACAAATGTGGTGGTGCGGGGATCACATCAGAAATTTTCAAACCTGCCTTTTTACAGGTATCAATACACTAGTTAAGGAAACACTTCAAAAAGTTTTTTAATTGTGCTGTTCTCGACTACATTCCGGCACAAGAGAATTTACAAATGGGTGATATTCAGAAATGGTCATCTTAAATACAAAAACGTGAAAGTTCATAAAAGAATCAACAAAACTGAGTGGGTCACATTCAGAAATATCCAAACCTTCCATCTGGGGTAGAAGTTGGAATAATTTTCATCCCCAGGCATTTTGACAGCTTAACTAATATTCATGTTCAACAAATAGAGTACTAAGAACTTCTTTCTCTCCTTTTACTGTGAACAAGTTAAAGATATAAAAGGCCATTTTATTAAAGTACCCTGTCAACTCCTTCATTAAAGCATTGTAAGTATCAGCCTATCAATTATTTTCTTGAATTTATTTGATGTGAAAAATCCACCCATAATGTTATGGACAGACACACTTGACTCTTATTTTTTCATATAATTCATGTTGCTTGAGACATGATGGAATAGAAAAATAAATTTCCTGCCTATCTATCCTTTCCAAGGTCCAAGTTCTCTTGTCCACATTGCCAGTGAGAATCCTCTGCAGGAAATTTTTCCAACGACTAATTTTCTTTTCACGGACGGACAAGTGAAGCCATCACGGATGGACAAACATACAAACATGTATGTTTTGGTGGTAATATTTTTGCGGTCAGTAATCGTATTTCTGAAATTCAGGTGGCCACTTCTGGGCCATGACCTATTTTTTTTAGATTGAGAGCTCTTGGGGTATACCAGGCCAATAATAAAGGAATATAAAATCATACAAAATTGCATTATACACTGTATGTTAAATTAAATTCTGCAATAGATTGGAAGATTTCAAACAACCTATGGAAAATTGCATTTCTAACATCACATGCACATTACGAAAACCATTTTTATTATTCTCATTTATTTAAATACAAGATTAAATTGCTCTTTAAAAATAAAGCAGTTATTGCGAATCAACTTGAAACTTGGTGAGCACATGATTAATCTTGATTAGCAATTTTGCTCGACAGTGAAACCCTAAAATACGTGCAAGTCTACTTTATATTTCAGGAGACATCTTTCAGGAGTATATTATTCCAAGTATTTTGTCCGGGTGACAATTACAGCACTGTACTGATAATACATTTTATAAAGTTAACCCATTACTATTATCTCTTAATTTGTCCTAACACGTTATGTTATAATAAATTAAACTGTGTCTTACATCAATGATTGAGGTCATATGACATGCTTGAATGGCAAAATCAGTTGAAGACCGTCACCAATATTAATCTGAAAACTCTATTAATTTTGTTATTTGTTATTCTATTTATGACCAAGATTTCACACAAAAATTTCACATGAAAAATCATTAAGACATTTCATGATTACTTACAGCATAATGCCATTATAACTAACCTGTAAAATTTTAATAGAATGGTTCCGATGTTTAGTCAGAGTTCGCCAATGCATTTTCATGACACCAAATGAGATGATGTTGAGCTGTTCAATTATTTTAGTGTTCTCCTTTTATTGGTACTTTAGCCAGAGGTATAAAATGTTCTAAAGCCAGTTGGAGGATATGGGCACTCTGGTTGGTGGGGGCACGTCCCAGAAGAGATGTCTTGAGAATTAGTGCTTTAACTGGTTAGTAACTTTCTAATGGTATTGTTTTTCTTTAGTTAAAATAAGATATCAATATAAAAAAGCAGGCCAGTGAGTAATAATGGAGAAATTTTGTCAACAATCTTCTGAAGATCTGAGGCACTATATAAAACTGCATATTTTTTAATGATTTTTGTTAAATTTTAAATTGGAAATGAAAATAGAATACTGCCCGTCCGTGAAGTCCATCTGTGACATTTATTTATAGTGTTTTCTAATACTTATAACAACTTTCAGTTTTTTCTTGAAATAGGTCATTGATGTCTAAGTGAATTACAAACCACTGACCTTGGCATGTTAATGTGTCTATTATAAGCACCTATTAATAAAACCCCATAAGTCCCACTTGACTTGACTTGACTTGTGGGGTTTTAGTAATCAGTGCTTCAATTAGACAGTGTTTGAAAAATACTGACTTTCTACTTATAATACAACCTTCCATACTAATGCACATTTTTGGCCATGAATCAGTAATTCTCGCTGAAACATTTTGATGGAATAAGACCTGCACCTTAAAACAGAATTGCTCACTAATCTATCGATTTTCGTCCGAGACAGTACAAATTTAATAACTACAGCTGGACGCCTGGACCTCTGGAATATAACTTATTTTCTCCATGGAAAAAGAATGGGGCACCATTTATATATTCAAACGATACGTCCTGAATTTTGTACCTCTTACAATTTTTTTTTTCTGAAATGAATCTATCAAATGCCCGTCCATGACACTACGGAGGTTTTGAATATGACCCAAATCAATTTTGTTCTTATTTTTCATATCCATACTGTTCTTGTAAAATTTGGGTTGAACAACAAATCAACAAAAGTTGATTAATTTAAACCATCCCGCTGGCTGCAGTGCGTAAGATTTCCGTGACACATCAAATTCCACCAATAATAATCTTTTTCATGGGATAAACTTCATCGCTTTAATTATGAACAAACGGCAGTTGGTTAGTAGTTTGAAGATTTAATTACCTGTTCTTTCGGATCCTTTGTGGTTCACCCTAAAGAGCCCTCCGTTTGGTAGTTGACAGCACGCTGCCTTCTGTTGGTCTCATGCACCTCACTGCCGGTCTGATGGCAAATGTGTGGAGTAAAGCGACGCTGCTGCTGGAAATGTCTGAGTTAGACTCATGGAGGAGACTCAGGAGTGAGTGTGGCACAGACACACAGAAAGGCTGGCCAAGAAAAGGGAGAGAATAATCAGGTGGGCAGTCCTTAACATCATGCTTGCATCAAAATCTTGATCTCTGGGGGATTCTGGCAAAATAATTTCACCTCAAGAAATTTTTGCGTCAGGCGTGAAGTCTTCAGGAAAGCGCCGTCCCTCATCCCAATCACTGCATGTAATTTGTCTCATTAACGGCTCGATGTTGCACGGTTAACACAAGTGAATGATAAACTAGAAAAGGCTACATTTTCTGAAGAAAATTTGTGTGCTTGCTTCAGCAAGAAAACTTGAAGAGGTTGGCTTATAAAATGAAGGTGCTTGGAAACTGCGAGGCAAAGGAAATTGCTGAAGCAATGTTGAAAATCTGCTGAAATATAAAAACAAGACTTTAAAGCTGAAAGTAATAGTTTAAGGAATTCTGACTTTTCTGACACATCCCATGATGGTGGAAAAGATGTTACAGTATTTCAGAATCGGCAAGTTATTGACTTGTATCCACTAGTGATGGGAAGATGAAGCTTCATGAACCATTTTCTTTATTTTCTGTGCCCACAAGATGATGCACTCTGTTCAACAAAGGCTTGTAAGTTCATTCTATAAGCCTTATTTTTTAACTATGGGCGCCATCTTGCGGTTACAGAAAATAAGTGAAATTGTTCTTGAAGCTTCATCTTCCCATCACTAGTATCCAGCAAAGAAAACCATGAATGACAAAAAAAAGTATGAAGAATCATTTTCACAGACAAATTTGCTACCACAAAGTCCTGACCTTAAACACATTAAAAGTGATTTGGATGTGCTCAAGAAAGACCACCTTGTGGTTCAACCAATTTGTTGAGAAGACAGGATCTCGGGCAAAAATTATGCCATTTCTGATTGAAAATGAATGCTCTGGAATTGCATATGGTGAGATGAATTTGCACTGTAATCAAAGCTACAGGGGTTCCGAATAAATATTTGAGTGTGCAACTTTTTTTTTTTTTTTGGACGGGCAGTGTAGTAGGTCCAATGAGATACCACACTAAAGGTGAGAGTCTGCTGAGCAAAATATGTCAAAATTGTGTGTGTAGTAACAAAAATGTTGCAAATGTGGGTTACAAAACAGTGTTTTTCAACTGGAATTTTCGGTCTCATTTAATATAAGAGTTAATGGAGTATCGGTTTGTGCTCCTGTCACTTTTCGGCTCATACTGCGAAAACGTCAGTCCGATTGCTTGCATGGTTACATTTTCGTGACCAGCACAATTTTTGCTACAACTTGAATATAAACATATTTGTGTGGAGTGAAAACTGCGGGAGTTAGAGCAAGTTTAACAGAAGACTTCTTGACGATTTCACAGCTGTTCTCCACTCTAGCAGTGACGTCACCACACTGTAAGTTTCCAGAATGTATTGTACAGAAATTATTTTTTAAAAATTATAATTAAAAAATTATAGAAGTTACGAAAAATTTGAACAGTGAAGAAGCTTAACTTAACATTTTGCACTTAGAATGACAGTTCTAGCAGAAATAAAATGGCAGAAAATGGCTTAATCTACTGAATTTGCCAAGAAGAGGTACCGACCGGTCATCCGTGACTCTTTCCTGGCCTGGGGCATCCTGCTTTGTCACATTTGCTACGGGCGCGACGTAGAGTGAATTCTCTTGCATGACGTGCTCTGAGCCTCCGCATTTAAGACATATGCCTCTTGAACTGGAGCGTATTCACGTTTCTCCGTGTGAAATAAACAATTCCTGGTTGCCGATATTTCAAGGTACTTGGATAATTCATTTCGGACTAAAACTGGTGGAGATGCATGGAGCGCGACCTGTTGTTGATCTGCGTCCGACGAAGTGGAGCTTCATCAGGCGCACTGAGCGAGGGGTTGGGGTCGGAGGCCGCGCTGCTGCTGTCTGGAGCCACGCTGCTCTGTTGTTCTAATCTTTTCAAATACAGAAGATAAAGGTTAGAGCAGGACTGCCCAACCCTGATCCTGGAGAGCTACTATCCTGTGGGTTTCTACTCCAACCCCAATTCGACACACCTGATTCAGCTCATCAGCAGCTCGACAGATCTGTAACTGGGAAAGCAGGAGTGGTTTGCTTTGGTTGGATTGATAACCTTCAGGATGGTAGCTCTCCAGGAACAGGGCAGAGCAGCCCTGGGTTACAGTGTGGAATTCCTTTTATGCCATGTTATTTTGAGCCCTGATCCAGTATTTGAATTCACTGGCCTTTGGGATAGGATGGTATGGAAGCCCACAAGGGACAATATTAAAATGAAAATGTGATTGCACTATTGCATTATAGTTTTCCACTTACGAATGAGTTATTTGAGACAATATTAAATTGAAAATGCATTAATCCAATTATCACTTTCATTTTTTACATACTCATATAGGAAATCCATGAGTGCATTCAAATGATAATGAATAGCTTTTCATTTTCAAAGTAGTACCCCGCAATTCAGTCGACAATCTAAAGTACAAAGGTAAAACCTAGTCACCAATATTTTCATTGTTTTGAGTAAATCCGGATTGAAGGATCCGGATCTGCACTAGGAAAACGTAGCTACTAGTTTTACTCTTGTTAAAGCACGTTATAGGAAACAGAATTTACAACAGTGCATAGTGGAATATATGGCACATTACCTCATAACTACACTGCACATATAAGCTCAATTTTGAAAAAAATGCAGTCACTAGGTTTTAACATTGTGCATCAGTAATATTTAAATGCAATGAGAAAAACAGCACCCCCAGGCTATTGCATTTACATTTACATGTTACCGCACTCTTTTAGGGTGAACATGATAATGTAAATGTTATTTTCTGACTATGTGAAATTGCTTTTGAAAACAGCATTTAACAAACCTAACACCACTCCCAGTCTATTACATTTACATATACATGTCATCACGCTCTATGAGGGTCAACATGAAAATGAAAGTGCTGTTTTATAATCAGTTGGAAATAATAATGATAACATAATAATAATAACGTTATTTGACATTTCATTTTCCAAGACTTATCCTGCAATACATGGGACAATATTCAAATGCAGTTTGGGAAACAGTGCCTCCCAGTCCATTGCATTTTCAAATACATGTTACCATGCTCTTTTAGGGACACATGAAAATTAAAATGCAATCTGTCAGCATCTCATCAAGGCGAGTCTTCAGCTAGGACATCACTTTTTAGGGGTGTGAACTAAAAAGACATTCCTCATTTGCATACCAACCAATCAGCCTCTGGGTAGCACATATACGTAGGCTTACTGATAATGTCATGATGGCCAGCCTGCTATGTAATGTGTGCCATCGCACATTAAGTTACGTTGCCCTTTGGATATAGCCACCTAGACAGCAAGTATGCTAGCTAAAATCAACAAAGGAAAATCTTTGTCAATAATCATCATTAAAGCGATATGATTTGGCTTTTGCCCCAACTTCACTAACTTAGCTAGCTGTAAAATGCATGAACTTATCCGAGGCTGTGTTGTGCAACCCTTGTGTGCTTACAGATTTCTGAGACGTTAGCTAGATTGCTAGTGAGTTCAAAAAAGGAATCACTCAGGTGCAGCTTGCTAGCTAGTGAACCTATGGTAGCTATAATACCAATAGGATAAGCTCTTACAGCTCTGATCTGTCACTTTCAACGCCATTGCACACATGACCCCTTTCACCATTGATAAGCTGCTTTTACCTAAAGAGCAAATTTACAGTTCGTCCGGAGACGTGTTATTTCATAGCTAGTAAAAGTAGCATTATCCTACTATGCGTGCTTTCACGTATTACAGTTGGCAAATGGGGAACATCGTTTTCAGCCAATCAGTCATCAAAACTTCTCCCATTCCTATGTGGCTTGGGAATCATGATTAAACCAAGAACAGCGGCAGCCTGCTTGCTGGCCGCTTATTGGACCGCTTATGGTCTGCATCATGGGCATTCATTGTGCATGTATGAGGAAAGGCCTCGGCGAACTTGCTACTTGGCTAGCTCAAGGGCAGTCACAGTCAGCTTGCTAGCTTATGAAGCTAGAGCAAAAACCGAATCAAATCGCCGAATTATAACAATGATTACAAATTTTCCCTTAACTAGCGTCAGCAGGTTGGGAAGATGGCTAGCGTTAGAATCTGAAGAGTAATATAATACGCACTAGTACGCACGCTATAGGCTAACTAGCTATGAAATAACATGTCTCAGGCCTAACTGTCTGTTTGCTCTTTTAGGTAAAAGAAGCTGGTAATCAATGTTGACAGAGATTGTGTGTGTGATGGTGTTGAAAGAGACAAATCAGGGCTGTAAGAGCTTTTCCAATGGGCATCAAAGCTACCATAGGTGCAATACCTAGCCAGCTGTACCTAAGTGATTGCTTTTAAACATGGTAGCAATCTAGCTAATGTCTCAAAATTCTGCAAGCCCACTTGGGTTGCACATCACTGGCGCGAAGCCTCGGAAAAGTTAATGCATATTACAGCTAGCTAAGTTAGCAAAGTAGGGGCAAAAACCAAATCATATCGCTTTGATGTGATGATGATTTACAAAGATTTTCCTCAGTTAACGTAAGCTAGCATACTAGCTGCCTAGGTGGCTATGTCCCAAGAGCAACGTAACTTAATACGCAATGGCCCCCCAGATCAACATAGAATAACAGCATTCAGGCAGAGCTCCTAGTGTGTTTGTGTACATGGAAATGAATGCTATTATGAGGATTGAGCTTTTTATCAGTTGTTTTAAACACACCGCTAATATTTTGCACACAACTGTTCTGTGTGTATGCGCATGTTCGTGCAATGCGATGTGTGTGTGTGTGCATACAATATGGAATGTATATTTGGATACACATCTCTTGGCTGGTCTTCATCACCATGGGGAACGATGTGCAACTGTGTGCATTTGTGTCTGTGTGTGTTTGTGTGCGCCTTTGGGTTTCTGTGTGATACTGAATGTGTATTTGGTGGAGACAGTTCTGGCAGGTCTTGGTCCACCTGGGGAGTGATGTGAATGTATACTCAGCAACAAAAGTTTCTGTGACACCATTTATGTGTATGTTATAAATGACACGCAAAGATCTCAATGCAATTAATATGTTTATTTAACAGGAGAAACACTGACTTTTCAGTGCCAACGTCACTCAAAACGAAAAATGTCATTTTCATGCGTCATGAAGCACTTGTCTGACGTCTAACCAATTGTGACCTTCACACTTCAATACCGGGTGTGACTTCCTCGTGCCATGATGCAAGCAACGCATCTCCGGCGCATGGACCGAATCAGATGTGCCAGAAATTGCTGTGGGATGTCATTCCAAATCTGACGTAGACGTTGTCGCAATTCCTGGAGTGTAGCTGGCGGGTTATCCAACCGCAGCAAACGTCGATCCATCTTGTCCCAAAGATGCTCGATTGGGGACATGTCTGGGGATCTGGCTGGCCATGGCAGGACATTGACATGTTGTTGCATCAGATACTGCTGTACAATCCTTGCAACGTGTGGTCTGGCGTTATCATGTTGCAGCGTTATTCTGGGACCATGTTGCATCAAAAACGGTACCACCAATGGCCGTAGCACTTCATCGCGATATCTTTGACCTGTCAGATTTCCATCAATAACAAGCAAATCTGTTCTGTTTCTAGCCGTGATCCCTCCCCAAATCATGACACTACCACCTCCAAAACGATCAAATTCCTGAACACAGTTGTTGGCATAACGTTCTCCACGTCGACGGTATACACGTAAACGACCATCACATCGGTTAAGCATGAATCTTGATTCATCAGTGAAGAGTACAAGATCCCACTGACGTTGGATCCACCGTCGATGTTGTTGTGCCCACTGTAGACGCAGTCGTCGGTGTTGTACTGTGAGTATTGGACGTTCTGCTGGCCGACGTGGGACAATGCCAAAATGACGGAGACGGCGACGGATTGTCTGTGCAGACAGTCGCCTCAAACCAGGTATCGTTCTTGCAGTTATGGTTGCAGGTTGGAATCGATTTCGGAGATGGTTGTTCGAATCCAGTTGTCCTGTCTGGGAGTGGTTACTCGTGGACGGCCGCTGCGAGGACGGTCTCTGACATGTCTTGTCTGCTGATGACGCTGCCATAAGTTCCAAATGGTGTTTCGGTGGACATTCAGGCGATGAGCAACTTCCCTCTGCGAGGTTCCGGATTCAATCATCCCAATGGCCCTCCACCGATCATTTTCAGACAGTCTTGGCATTTAGAGGGTAGAGTTCCTGATCCGAAATGGCTGTGTTTTCGATAAGTGATGCTTCCGTCGTTCATCAGGCACAATGTGAACATTCTAAAAATTCTCCTCTTTTATTGCCATCCACAAGCATGATTTACGCACATTTTCACGTGCAAAGTCATTTTCTCGCATTTTCATGATTTCCATTTCAATGTTGTGTTTACGTGTACTGTTTCAGTCTGATATCACCATGTATGACAATTTCATAATTGCGTTATGAAAAATAATTAACAATATTGGTGTCACAGAAACTTTTGTTGCTGAGTATATGTTCCTGTGTGTGTGTGTGGATGTGGAATGATGCAGGGGGCAGGTGAGCACTTATTGGCTGCGTTTATGAACCTCCCCTCATTTCCATATCTGACGAAAGCCTGACCAAGGTAACCAGCTGCAGCTGGGGTAATATCACCAATTAGCTCTGTTTTCCTGTAGGTGAGCCTGAAGCTGTGATGAAGGCCTCTCAGGCATTAGAGACAAGAGGGATGAAGAGTGAGCAGCTCCTCTTCTGCTGCTGATGACATCATCAATCCATCCTTTGTGATTTTAGTAATTTTTTGAGCTAATTTCTTCCCAAACTAAAATGCTGAAAGTATTCTGAAACCACTTCCATGGTCTCGACTGAAAGGTGACACCCAGGAGATTTCTAAGCTGCTGCTTAAGAGATAATGGTCCGACCTTTTCTGATTTTAATACTCAGACTTTATTCCTGCTTAGTAGTCACTATATCAGTGATAAAATACAATGTAAAGGTACTGCTACAATTCCGAAATAGTTGGGACAAAGTGTTGTGATTAAAATCAAAACGCAATGACTTTCAAATCACACCAGCCAGTATTTTATTCACAATCGAACAGAGATAACATAGCTAATGTTGAAACTGAGAAATTTTACAATTTTATCCACAAAATGAACACATTTCCAATTTGATGGCTGCTACAGGTCTCAAAAAAGTTGGGACAGGGGCCTGCTTACCATGGTGCAGCATCCCCTCTTCTTTTTAACACAGAGTGGAGGCGTCTGAGTATTGAGGAGACAAGTTTCTTGAGTTTAGCCAGTGGAATTTGATCCCACTCTTGTTTAATACAGGCTTCCAGCTGCTGGTCAGTTTTGGGTCTCCTTTGACAGACTTATCGTTTAATTATGCACCAAATGTGCTCAATTGGCGAAAGATCAGGACTGCAGGTAGGCCACTTCAGCACACTGACTCTTCTTCTACAAAGCCATGCTGTTGTAATAGCTGCAGTATGTGGTTTTGCATTGTACTGTTGAAATACACAAGGCCTTCCCTGCAATAGATGTCGTCTGGAGGGGAGCACATGTTGCTCTAAAACCTTTATATACCTTTCAGCATTCATGGTGCTTTTTAAAGCATGCACGTGTCCAACACCATATGCACTAATAGATACCCATATCTATTATAGGCTTATAGAATGAACTTACAAGCCTTTGTTGCACAGAGGGCACCATCTTGTGGGCACAGAAAATAAAGAAAATGGTTCATGAAGCTTGATCTTCCCATCACTACTTTTAACAATGGGGTGACTTATATGTGCACTGCTGGAATGACTGCTATAAAAGGGGTTTGCAATTATAAGTAAAATCTGAATTTAAATAATTGTTTCAAGCAGTAAGTGTCATAAAATTTTGTAATTAAAAGGTCTTGGCTAGATAACCCCTGCAATGAAGTGGATGAGGATATTGGAATAAATGTTGTCTGTTCGTCCATCATTCGTGCTTCTTTTCTGGGCCAAAACCCCAAAATAATTCAATATTTCTCAACAAAATTTAATAAATGGAAACTTGTTTGTAAATGAGTCTTGTCAAACTTCTGTCTGTCCTATTGCATGTCTGTTTGTCCTCCACCATGGTCTGTTTCGATGCCAGATATTAATGAAAAAGTATTAAGTTTTTAAATTATCAACATTTATAGGTGACTGTAAACTTTTCTATGGCACTGTACATTCAGTAATACATAATTTGTCAGATGAAAATATAACTTAGAATTAATGGAGCCCGTTTCTGATCTCTCAAATCTCCGTAAACTTTCTCTGAATTCTAATCAGGTTCACAGGCATAGAAATGTGTGCAATTTGACTTCATCATCTATTGGTCATGTGTCTGTAATTCTATTTCTTGAGCTTTTAGCTGCCGCTGTTTAAAGTGATGCAGGAGGATATGTAAAGAAATGACAAAGAAGAACACCAGCAGAAACAACAAATAAATAATTACACCTCTTTATCTGCCCGAGCGAATGTCCTTGTGCTGGCAGAGCAGGAGTTGTTTGAAGGTCTTCCTGAAGGAGACGTTGCAGAGAGCATAGCAGGCTGGATTGATGGTGCTGTTCAAGTAGGCAGACCAGCTGCAGAAGATCCATACGGTGTTAGAAACACGTGTTGAACTGAAGGTTTCGACCAGCATCGTTACGTTAAAAGGCAACCACGTGACAACGAAGGCAAGAAGAATGGCCCTTACCGTGCGAGTAACCTTTTTCTCACGAGATGACAATCCTTTCTTTGTGGGTGGCTGCTTTGCCATCGTAGCATTTAGGTGGTGGGCTGTGGGGTTTCCCTTGTAACTTGCAGGGGCTTCAACAATTTCACTTCTCTCAGGATGTACTGACTCACTTGATTCCTCCTTGCCAGCTTTATCTGTCTCACCATTCTGGCTCCTCTCATTATGATGAGTTTTCTCATACTCGTCATCACAGGACATGGTGATGTGGTTTCCTGCTTTGCTGCTGGATGGGTTGTCCTGTTTTGGTTCATGTTTGCCCGTTTTCACGCGGCTCCTGCTGGCCCTGGAGATCATCCAATACAGAAAGCCCATGATGGGAACTGGCAGGTAGAAGGAAATAATGGAGGTGATAAAAACGATGGTCGCATTGGACAGGAACTGACCGTAGCACTCGTCCTCTGGCACAGTGCGCTCACCCACGATGAACTGCCAGAGCACAATGGTTGTGGTCCACATGACGAAGGAAAGAACCCAGGCTGCCCCTAACATCATGCCTGCAATCCTGGTCGTCCTTTTTGCTGGGTAGCTGAGTGGCTTAGTGACACAGAAGTAACGGTCAAAGCTGATAATAAGGAGATGCAAGGCAGAGGCATTACAGGTTGAATAGTCCAAGACAAGCCAAAGGTCACAAACTACTGGCCCCAAGGGCCAGTATCCAGACAGAATTTCGACTGTGTAAAGGTTCATGACGATGACCCCAATGATCAGATCTGCACATGCCAGGCTGAAGAGGAAGTAGTTGTTTATGGTCTGGAGGCTCCTGTTGATTATTATTGAAAGCAGGACCAGTATGTTCCCAGTAATCGTTATAAGACTGAGGGACCCTGTAACCAGGAGAATGATCACCATCTCCACTGCCTGGTAAGGGCCCTCGGACTGCAGGGCATTTGTCTCATTGTCAGCGGTGAAGTTGGAGAAGGCGGAGAGGGGAAGCTTGAAGGTTCTGAGCTTCATCTGTTCTGGTCTTGCTGAATCTTAAGTTGCCCTAAATCCAGAAGAAAAAGAAACATTTGTCAACACTAAGGGCTTGTTTTTCGCACATGGATTCAGCCTGTCCTTGAATTATGTGATGCAGGAGCTCCATTAAAATTTAGTCAAGGAATAGGCTCTACTTTAGTCTATAATACTGACCCAGAATTGTTGATTTGAAATAAAATTGTTTATTTTTGAGTGCTTAAAATGTTTATTTATATAATGAACATCAATTTGTATTAAGAAAATGATTCTCCAGCCATTATTAGAATGAATTTCGTCTAAGCGCATGAAATGGCTTGACTCTCAGCATTGACTGGGAGCAAATATTGTGAGCATCTCTCTGAGGTGTGCTGAATGCCCCAATCATAGTGTGCAGTGTACAAACATAACTCAGTCTGCAGTAAACATAATCACACAGCATGTTCCCAGTGGCCATGTACAATGGCCACGCAACTTGGAGCTCTGTTTACAGAGTGCATATTAGAAATGCGCAGATCGGCTCGCATGTCATCAGGGTTCTCACGGATCCTTAAAAAGTCTTAAAAGGCATTAAATTCACAAATCTAAAAACAAGGCCTTAATTGGCATTAAAATGTCTTAAATAAATCTTTCAAAAGTCTTAAAAATGTGAACTCGTGATGAATTAGTGAACACACTGAGAAAGCGCCACAAAGAAAAAATGGCAGAATTGGCAGAGAAGGAGGAGGAACTGAAAAAAGCAGTGCCATATCAGTGAACGATATCGGCTTTAAAATTAAATATCAAACATCGGCCATTCTGCTGATATCTGCCGATATACATACCCAAAACCAGTGAAGTTGGCACGTTGTGTAAATTGTAGATAAAAACAGAATACAATGATTTGCAAATCCTTTTCAACTTATATTCAATTGAATACACTGCAAAGACAAGATGTTTAATGTTCAAACTGAGAAACTTTTTTTGTTGTTGAAAATAATCATTAACTTAGAATTTAAAGGCAGCAACACATTGCAAAAAAGTTGGCACAGGGGCCTTTTTATCACTGTTTTACATCGCCTTACCTTTTAACGACACTCCGTAAATGTTTGGGAACTGAGGAGACCAATTTTGAAGTTTTTCAGGTGAAACTCTTTCCCATTCTTGCTTGATGTACAGCTTAAGTTGTTCAACAGTCCGGGGTCTCTGTTGTTGTATATAATGCACCACACATTTTCAATAGGAGACAGGTCTGGACTACAGGCAGGCCAGTCTAGTACCCAGACTCTTTTACTACGGAGCCATGCTGTTATAACACATGCAAAATGTGGCTTGGCATTGTCTTGCTGGAATAAGCAGGGGCATCCATGAAAAAGACGTTGCTTGGATGGCAACATATGTTGCTCCAAAACCTGTATGCACCTTTCAGCATTAATGGAGCCTTCACATATGTGTAAGTTGCCCATGCCTTGGGCACTAATACACCCCCATACCATCACAGATGCTGGCTTTTGAACTTTGCGCCTATAACAGTCCGGATGGTTCTTTTCCTCTTCGCTCCGGAGGACACGACGTCCACAGTTTCCAAAAACAATTTGAAATGTGAACTCGTCAGACCACAGAACACTTTTCCACTTTCCATCAGTCCATCTTAGATGAGCTCGGGCCCAGCAAAGCCGTGGCGTTTCTGGGTGCTGTTGATAAATGGCTTTCACTTGGCATTGTAGAGTTTTAACTTGCACTTGCAGATGTAGCAACGAACTGTAGTTACTGACAGTGGTTTTCTGAAGTGTTCCTGAGCCCGTGTGGCGATGTACTTTACACACTGATGTTGGTTTTTGATGCTGTGCCGCCTGAGGGGTCAAAGGTCACGGGCATTGCTGTACAGTTGTACAATGCACTTCATACATGTTCCTTGTGAATAGAGGTAAAATTGGTTGTGGGTGTTGTCATAAGTCTGTTTTAAGTAGGACAGGCTGCAAGTATCTTATTTTTGTTTTGTTTAAAAACAATTGTAATGAATAAATATGACATGTTTTAAATAACGTAAATTGAGGTATTTTTCTTATTTTGCACAAGGAGTGATTACTGATGTTACATCAATTTCAGCTTTGTCTTATGTCTGCATTTGCCAGCAGGCCGACATGAAGAAGAGTCTGCAGAATAATTATGATATATAATTATATATATAATTAAGTCTGTTAATTCCCCTGCAGAAACTAGATGATCACTGCAATTAGATGTGGGGGAAAAAATATCGGTATCAGTATCGGATATTGGCCAAATGAGTTGTAAAATATTGGCATATCGGATATCGGCCAAAAATCTTATATCGTCCATCCCTAGTATTAATGTTTTTCAAAAAACGTTTTCATTTGATCAAAAGGTCATATTTCATGATCAAATAAACATTTGGGCAAATTTGTCCCAAATCCTATGATGAGGTGTTATTTTTCCATTTGTGTTTATTATGAAGTTGGTCTTAAATTTAATATCAAATGGCATTAAAAAGTCTTAAAAAGTCTTGAATTTAACTTGCCCTAAGCTGTGGGAACCCTGGTCATCCAAAACCGCATATTTATCCATTCGCCACTCACTAAAACGCATTATTTTCTTCTATTTACAGACCCACACACGGACAACTCACTCCACCTCTAAGCTACGTTGCCTTTTAAAATGATTTGTATTTTACATTGATATGAGTGTTTTCATACATGATGTACTTTACAGATTACAGATACTTCCAGTCTTCGCAACGAAGGAGTTCTTTCAGCTCTTATCCGTGTGTTCATAATTTTTGATTTCATTTCTTTATTAATTAATTCATTTTTTGACAACCTAAGCAGAACTTTTATCAAACAATGTAGTAAGACATGCCTGAGATTCTCAATTTATTGGAAGTCTCGCAATTCCAGTGCAATATGTCAACAAACAATCAAACAATTAAATAGTTTACAGAAGCCTAATGTAGGTACGTGATAAATCAACACGCTGCAAAACACTTTTCAGTGTGATCATTGCCGCTGAATAGAGTGGACAAATACCCATTTGAAATTTTGTACCTCTCTTGCAAATTTTTAGGGCAGCATGTAGCTAACAATATTTAAATAAAAATTCATTCTCAGAAATTCACATGCATTATTTGTATCATGATGAAAATGAAAATATGATCCTCCACTTTGCATTTTCATTTTCAAGTTCAGGTATGCAATTTTTATTAACAAATTGAGAATTAAAATGCATTCCCCATGTGCATTTTCATTTTCAAAAAGGGATCTGCAATATCAATAACAAATTGAAAATGAAAACGCTAATCTGATTATGCAAATAAATTCTTTGAAATGCTTTTATTTTTTTCATGAAGCAAATGCGATATCGGTCTCATAATTAAAACGATAATAAAGTCTGCCTCTTTTCTATCTTCAAATGAAAAACCCGTGCCTCTCTTTGCATTTTCGTTGACTTGGTCCTACATGTTTTTCATTATAAAATTCAAATGAAAATATATTCATTCCTTGGCTGTGACATGTTGGTAATTCTGTGAGAAGGTGGGACTTTGTCCATCAATTTGGAACAGAATGGATATTAATAAATGAAAGCAATCTCATTGGTTATCAATGCAAGGACTGGGTATTACGGAGTTGAACTGAGGGTAGACGCATTAAGTGTTCCCCAGATATTCGGCTCTCACACTCACTAAGCCCCTGCATGCACTTGGATTTGCGTTGCTTCTAGTCTAACTGTGTGCTTACCCTCAGATCTGTTGATGTTTGGATGGATTATCTGCCTCGCATCGGTTTTACAGTTTACTCGCTCACTAAGCAGTGTCATACACTCCTGCTCCCCTGGACTACATAGAGCGGGGAACATAAGTATCGAACTCGTCAGCACTTTTCTCCATTAATCTAGTTCTAATGGGGCTATTGACATAAAATTTTGAACAGAGGTCAGTGATAACCCAAGTAGTTCACACGAACAAAGAACTCAAAACAAATATGTCCATATATTAAGTTATTTGTAATAAAGTGGAATGATACAGGGAATAAGTATTGAAGACATGAAGGAATTGCAAAAAGGCCAGCTGAAATCTGCCAGCATTTAGAAAGCAAGCCTGACCCCTATCAGTGCAAATTAATATCAGCTGGTTAGGTCATGATTGATAGCTGATATAAAGGTTTCTCATTACCAAGGTGTCACACAAGAAGCATTTAATGATGGTAAAAGCAAAGACTTCTCTCCAGACTTTTGCAACCTTATTGTTGCAAATGACGTGCCTAAAGGTGACTTTGACCTATTTTTTTCAAGGTCACTGGCCTCAAAATATCACCAAAAACTTCCACATTTTGCTTTATGTCATCAACCATTTCAGTAACAGCCTCCCAATTCTAACTGGATATGCATCTCATAAAGGCCTACAAATGATGTACCTAAATGTGACCTTGGCCTATTTTTCCAAGGTCACTGGCCCAAACATATCACAAAAACATCAACATTTTGCTTTATCTCATCAAATAATCCAGTTGCAGGCTCCTAATTTTTACTGGACATGCATCTCATAAAGGCCTACAAATGACGTGCCTAAAGGTGACTTTGACCTATTTTTTTCAAGGTCACTGCCCTCAAAATATCACCAAAAACTTTGACATTTTGCCTTATCTAATCACTATTTCAGTTACAGTCTCCTAATTTTCGTTGGAAATGCATTTCATTAAGTCGTACAAATGACGTGCCTAAAGGTGACCTTAGCCTGTTTTTTTCAAGGTCACTGGCCTAAAAATATCACCAAAAACTTGCTGTACAATTTGCTGTATCTCCTCAACATTGTCAGTTACAGGCTCCTAATTAGCTTCTGCCGCCCGAGTGGCACAGGAGCTATGGTATCGGGCTCCATCTGTGCGTGCGTCCGACCGTGCGTGCATCCGTCCATGCCTGTGTCCGTCAACAAAAACTTTGACATTTTCTTAATCTTAACGGTGAGAGCATCTGGGGCCGCCAGTGTCCTATATTTCTTGATGAATACATTTTCCAACAATATGAACAATCCACTGGCGGTTCATTACACAGTTTCCCTTTTAATGAAATGTAAATGCAAGTGAATAATAAATTAAATAAAAATTAAGTTCCTTCATAGCCAAATCTTCACAAAAAAATGAATGCGGATTTTCCATGTTAAAGGGGACCTATTATGCTGATCCTTCTTTTACTATACATAGGTAATGTTAAAATGTTGGATGTCCATACTCAACCTCTGAAAAGTTTCTAAACATAATCCATCCATTGCCGTAATCCAAGAACGTGATTTCCTCTTTGAACAGCTCATTCCAAGATCTTCACGAGATCAGGGCAAAACCTGACGTCAGGTTGTGCCGTCCAGATGATTTTTAATGGCTAACCAGATGGTTTTTAATGGCTATACAACAATATGACGGACATTTTGATACCAAACATAGCAATATGTGTGAAAAACCGAAGAAGTTTCAGACAATTTTCCATTGAAAAATGCATCTATCTTGACCAAAATTGATGCAAAACGTAGTTCATCTTGAGAAACAACCAGGTTCCTATGAAAACATATCTAAAATATTTTCACAAATTTTCCCTCATATAGTTGGCTAAATAATGTCAGGGATGCAAACAGAGGTATTGTTAAAAAAGAGAGAGATTGTTGAAGCCCCCCCGCCCCCCATCCCAGAAAAAAAAAAAGTTTAAGACAATGTGAGCCGCCTCACTAAAACCTAAGCTGACTGGAAATTTCCGATAGCACACAACAGGGATACTCACTCATTTCCAGATTGAGCCGCTGTGGGTGCAGGCTTTCATTCTAACCAACCAGTCACACACCTGATTCTACTAATCAACACTTGAGGCTTTTGCCATTGACCCTTGATAAGTAGAATCAGGTGTGAGACTGCATGGTTAGTACGAAAGCCTGCACCCACTGCGGCTCAGTCTGGAAAAGGGTGAGTATCCCTGGCACACAATATGCACGGCACAATTAATTTACAAAATCACAGTGACTTCAGTGTAGCATTATGGGCATGTCTCAGCAACAGTGGTGGGGGTCTGGGGGTACTACCCCAGAGAATTTTGGAGTTTTACGATTTAATTTCCTGCAATCTGGTGGGTTTTGGGGATGATTTTCTATTCAAATCAAGATATAAAATAAACACTGTATATTTTGTTTGCAAATGGTTATACTGGTGATAACAACAGCAGGGTCTTCTCAGGGGCCCCTTGAATCTATCTTAAAATGGAGCCAGCCTACAGTAGACCTGCGCAGAAACCAAATAGCCTAAAAGCAAGCAACCCACCCCAATAAATGGCAAGACTTGAGCATAGATAAAGCGTAAGCCATCCTGCCAATCTACTCGTAGACTGTCGAAAAAAATGGACTCCAAATATCATGCACCAACTCTAATTTGGAGGAATAGATTTTGTTGTCTATTCCTAAAACAGGACAATCTCATTGAGCCAGCATGACTATCTTGATAGAGGGTCCAAATCCAAATACATTTCGTCACGCTCTTTACATTGAACAAAGTGAGTAGAATGGCCTGCTTCAAATAACAAAAGGTCAGTTTCAAACTACAAAAGATATTTGAATATCCTGGGGCAAGACCCCTTAAGTGTTGTTTAGGGTTTTTTTCTGAACTATATGAAAAAAAAAAAAAAGAAATCCTGAATACATTAACAACAATTGCCTCACTCTCCTCAATTTCCCTCATTCTGCAAATGAACGTTTAAGCAAAACAACCAAAACACAGTGTCGTTCATCCTACTTCTTTCCACAATTCTTTTAGATACCTGCTACAAGGTACTTGCTTACTCTAGAATTGACCTTTTGGTTGATAAACAACAATGTGATTAGAACTAGCTGGGATTCTATGCTTCTACTAGAGCTCAATTTGGAAACATGCAATTTTATGAGAGTGTTTGCAAATGTTAGACAGAAACACTTCGGGAAATTGACTTCGAAAACGAATTGACTTCGATAAGAAATGTCTTTCCAGTCCTCTTAGCGGGCTAAGAAAGACCGTTATTGGGAAACCAGCCCATGGTCAGTCTGACTGGTTGCTAGCAGTAACCAAATTAGTACAAGAACTAACCGAACATCAACATTGCAAGAGGGGTAGACGAGTAGACCAGTATGTAGCCAACTACTCTATGGTGCATAGAAGACAAGTAGCGATAGCCAAGTCCGGAGTGAGCTAGCAATATACACAAAGAACTGTCAGTCAATATGATTTCATTGTGGTTTCATACAGCCGGCCATACTAGAATTCTAGCTAGTGGGGCAGCCCTGACACAGGTTTACTAGAACAGAAACTTAATGATCTCACACAATAAATTGCATACGACTTAAAGTCATATGGTTTCATACAAATGACATGACTAGATCATATAGCATACGGAATAAAAAATACCCTTACCTCAGAATTGTTGGAGACACCAGAGAGGGTGAAAGTGGCGAATCTTTGATGACACCACACATACAGATATATATATGTCAGATATCGCTGATTTTCCGTCAATCTCTCTGACCGATGATTGGTGTTCTTTGAGTCTCCCTGCAAATGGTCTGGAAGTCTCACCAATGCCATATTCAAGAGAAAGTACCGAGAATTAAACAGAGATCAAGGGTTACAAATTTCAAGAATTTGGATGCATTGAATTAGTCTTCTGAACCATTTCCCAATGGTTTCTATTCGTCCCATCTAAACTAATCTAATGGTTTCCCTAAGGTTGTTTTAGTATCCATTATCATCGCAGCCTAACTTTATTATGGTTATTCATTGAACACAATTAATCTTGTCAGTTTACTGCATTGGCTTCAATCTGTTAATCACTCTTTTTGATCTTACATATCATTAGTTCATGATTAGTACGACAGATCATTATACATATATTGATATATCGATAATATATATATTATTTAAAATATAATTATTGTGACCTCTGAATTGGAATAAAAGAACACAATCAGCCTAAGGTCAACCCTTCAAATCAACCGTTAATCATCAATTTTATACATATGCCGTGATATGGGAGGCACATACAGGTGATATAACTACAGAAGCACTACCGCTAATGTGTTAACAGCAAATTTCCGCAATTTCAAAAAAATACAGTAAATTAGCCTACTGTTAATGACATATAGGCCTAGTCCATTATACCCACAATGCTGTAACCAACTGGAGATATGTTTTATGGTAAAATATTGGGCATTCTGTGGTATTTAACTGTAAAAAATACAACGGATAACAGTGTACAGTTATATATAGAGCTTTACAAATAAATCACTATTCAATCCCCCTCTCATTTATTTACATCTTTATTTTTGTTTATCAAACATTGTGGCTGTTCAAGTTATCAGTACTCAGAAATTATAATTCATGTGTATTGTACATTCTTCAAGTAAATTTAAATACAGACATAAAATTCCCTTTTAATTAAAGAGTGACCTGACTCATCTAACAGTTGTAAATACAACTTTGTTTCAAGTAATTTTTACAAAATGGTATGAAATAAACCAAGGAATTAACTTTCTTGTAAGTAACCATTACTTGTAGACAGTAACCTTGAAGAGAAAGTTGTGTCTGTCTTTAGACAACGAATTTCCAAGCGATCTGAACTTGGGCTACTATTCTTTTTACAGTGTCTATTCATACTCATTGATCATGTTGATGTTTGTTATAAATTAAAATAAGATATTACTTTCATTATCATGTCAATTTCCAGCACCTTTCTTAGACGTCCAGATGACGTCCAAGTGGGGTCATGATTAGACGTCCAAATAGCGGACCTAATTGGCTTTGGACCGACGGACGCGATATAGACATGATCTGTAGGCTACGTCCATACGACGTCCAGTGTTTGAGGGTAATAAGGACTGCTGGACATCTGGACTATAATTCATTTTCTCTACGAAAAAAGGATGGGGCACCATTTCCAACTGATGTATGACTTCCAGGATTTTGTACCTCGTACATTTTTTTTTAAATTAATCTATCAAATGTCCGTCCGTGACTCTACAGAGGTTTTGAATATGACCAAAATCTATTTTGTTCTAGTTCATTTTCCTTACTTTTCTTTCAGCTGATCGCAACGCGTGAGATTCCGCGACACATCAAATTCCATCAATAATAATGTTTTTCATGGGATAAACTTAATCATTGCTTTAACTATGAACAAACGTAAGTCATCTGGTTTGTAGTTTGACGATTTAATTACCTGTTCACTCGGGTCCGTTCTACCTAAAGAGTCCTCCGTTCGGTAGTTGAGAGCAGGCAGCCTTCAGTCGGTCTTTTGCACCTCGCTGTCAGTCTGATGACATGCGTGTGGAGTAAAGAGACGCTGAGGGAAGAGTATATGGGACGCTGCTGTCTGGAAAAAATTTGAGTTACAGGCATGGAGGAGACTCGGGAGCCAGTATGGAACAGAGACACGGAAAGCATGGCTAAGAGAAGGGGTAGAAAAACCGGGTGGGCAGTCCTTAACATCATGTTTGCATCAAAATCTTGACTCCTACGGGACTCCCGCAAAATAATTTCACTTCAAGAATTTTTTGCGTCAGGCGTGAAGTCTTCAGGAAAGCGCCGTGCATCAGCGCAATCACTGCATGTAATTTGGCCCATAAACGGCTCGATGTTGCACAGCGAACACAAGTGAATGATAAATAACGGTAACTCAGGGGTGGGCTCAATTTTCAAAGACTCAAAACCATTAACTTTGCGATGTAAACAATGCTGCCGTAAGATAAGTGAATTTTATATCCGCCTCAGGGATGAGAGTGAATGAATGCTCTTCTCAGACCTACTTCACTGAAAATGGTGAGGCAGCTAAGCCATGACTGTTTAGTTGAGTATTTGTTTTTACATCGGATCATGAGTCAACACTGTGCGATTAGACATAGGCTAATACTCTTCTTTGTCACTTCATGGCCTTCGCTGTGCTTTAATTAACTTTCTTGGTTCATTATAGCATATTTTCAGATCACTAATGTTGGCAATTTCAAGAGGACAGCCTCACTCACAAGAAGAGTTAGGAAGAGCTTCATTAAATAGCACGAGTAGTTCATTTGGATTAAGTGCTGTCTTTTTGGGCAAGAGAGAGTTCTGCCTGTGGACGTAATGCTCAATCTGGAGAGTGAGGAAAGATTCTCCTCTGCTTCAGAGTATGTGGCTAGATTGTTAGACACTTTGACCACTGTGGTTAATGCGGTAAAAGCTCATCAGCTAAAGGCTTCAGAAAAGCAGAAAGAAAATTATGATTTTAATGCTCATTTTCAGTATTAGGAGAAGGGGGAATGGGTATGGGTATAGGAGAGGGCAAATAAAAGGGGCCCATGTCCAAAACTGCAAAAAAAAAAAATTTATGGGCCCTTATCAAGTAATAGAAAGGATAACAGATGTTCCGTATGAAGTGGTGCCAGTGGATGGGGGAACTGATACATTTGTTCACTTCAACAGACTCAAACCTCGTCTTTCTCCTGCAACAGAGGCTGCTAGTCGGGAGGTTGCAGGGGGGCCACCACCAAGTGGTAGCCCACCGGCAGTTGGCGAGCCATTGGTGGAAGTCCAGCAGCGAGCACCATCCCTAGAGAGTCAGGCCACTGTGATGGTGACACCAGGATCAGAATCCAGGGCGACCCCGACCGTACCCTTAGGGGCAGCAAGCTATAGGCGAGGAAAGGTTGCTGCTGCCACGGGACCAGGTGAATCGGTAACAGGGGAACGGCCTGCTCAAGCTATACATGACGGAGGTGCGTGGGGGACTTCACACGGCAGGCTCACACACCCACCTGCAACTGGACCATCAGTGGTGGCAGAACAGAGGCCAATGAGTGGACCTGTACCCCCAGACTCAAGGCTTGGACGTCAGAGGCGACCGCCAGCGTGGTCTAAGGACTATGAGTTGTTTTGACTCTGGGACGAGGCTGCGTTATTTGGGGGGGGGCGGAGTGTACTGAACTGTTGTGTGTGTGTGTGTGTGTGTGTGTGATGGAGTGAGTGTGGTGATAAGATGGCGTGTGTGTGTGTGTGGGGGTGGGCTCTGTGTAGGGGGTTATAGAATGATTGAGTACACCTGGACAGTAATGAGATGCTGTCCCATTAAGCAATGATGGGTGAGTCTTGGGAGCGACGTTCGGCTGCTGTTGTCTATGCCGAGTAAAACACTCACCCCCGAATTCATAAAGGGTGTTTTTCCCTTGACCACGGTTAACTTGACTAAACAGGCGATGATCGAGCGGACAAATTTAGGCCTGCATTCATAAAGAGAGATCAGATCAGTTGCTGCTTATCCAACGTACATGGTTAGTCACACCTGTATAAGTAACAAAAGAAATTCTAATCGTCCCAAGGGGCTTGTTTATCTCTTGTACAAGCTTCCAATTCTCTGTTGGCTTGCCTGTGTGGCTGGACGTATGACCATGGATCTCTTGCACATAATTGAAACAGCACAGGATGAGATTGCTGACCAACGGCAAGGTGCCGAATTGAGGGTTTTCAAAGACAGGACGAATCCTAAGAGTATAGCGACACGAAATTTGTCAAGCGATACAGAATTTCCAAAGAATCATACCATTATATTCTATACCTAATCGAAGCAGACATTGACTATCCCACAAGACGAAACCATGCCCTTCTTCCAGTGCCAACTATGTATTGCCCTGCGCTTTTAGGCATGTGGTGCATTCCAGATGGTTGTTGGTGACGTGTGGTGTATCACAGGCTACCTGCTGCCGAGCAGTTCGTCGTGTTACTGAAGCCAGGAAAAACCACTTCATACCAAGCAGAGTGTCACCTGACACCACTACACATCGGTTAAGCGGGGACTCGTACACGGAAGGGTAAACACCCGATTATTTTCTACCTGAATTACGCTAGTCACAGGAGTCTATCCACACACGCACTTCTCTGTTTTAGCCACCCTACAGTAGTTGTACGTGACTAAAATAATCGGGTGATCATCACCCTTTACGAATTCGGGCATCAGCTTTTGGAGGGTGGGTGCCGTTCGTATGCTGGTTAGGGCTGCCGGCGGCGAAGATAGCTAGGGGGATATACCTGCAGTTAAGGGGGACACATAGGAGTATACAGTTGCTTCCCTGCAAGGGGTCTTCTGCACTCGCCATGATTGCGGAGGCCTCATTAGCGCTGGACCGGCCTCTTTTGTTCTTGCTTCCCCATGTGTGTATGTGTGTGTTTGTGTGCGTGCGCGCATGTGCAATATGAAATGTGGGTTTGGAAACAAGAATCTCGGCAGCTCTTAGTCGACTTGGAAAATGATGTGCCTGTGTGCGTGCGCGCGCGCAAGCCTGTGCGTGCAGTTGTATGTCTGTATGTGGTTGTATGAATAAATACAGTGTTTATAACCTTCTGTGTTTCTTCTTCTGCAGTAAGTATGTCTGTTTTGTGGTGACCTGATTTAAAAATGTCAGTGTCTTGAACATGTGACCTGTGCTCCTAATAATTATCATAATAATCGTAAAGCTTGGGCCTATTTTGAGTAAATTATTTTTCCGTACTTAATGTAACCCACTATTTTGTTAAGGTTAGATCGCATGGGGAGAGAAGCCGTATCTTCAATTGCCAATGGGTTATTAATATAACTGGAAAATGTGTCAAATCAGGTAAATGATTATGAAATAGCCAGGACTAATAGTTGCTATACAGGGGTGTTCTGTGACCCCAGCCACTGTTTCAATCCGATAATCTACAACCACTGTCCCAGCAAGTCAGGCTTCCCCAAGCGAAATCAGTGCAAACATGCCAACGGGGAAGTTCAATTTCTCTCATTTTGTGAGAGAAATCAACAGCTGCACATAAAGGCATTAGCACTGACTCTGTCGCTCAGGTTGGCATAATGATTGGTAATATCGGACCTTGATCATTCAGCGTAAAATGAAGCTGCAGCTCGAGTGATAATCAAGACTTATTTGCATATACTTTATATAGATCAGCTGATTTATTGGTGTCCAAGCGCATCAAAACATCTGCGACATAGCCACACGAAGTATTTTTCGATTGGCTAAAATATACGAATGGCCGCATTCATGAACTTGTGCTTATCAGTTGTATTTCAGTGGTTTGAGGTTTGATTACTCATTACATGTACAAAACCCAAAACCAGTGAAGTTGGCACGTTGTGTAATTCGTTAGTAAAAACAGAATACAATGATTTGCAAATCCTTTTCAACCTATATTCAATTGAATACACTGCAAAGACAAGTTACTTAATATTCGAACAAGTAAACTTTGTTATTTTTTGCAAATATTAGCTCATTTGGAATTTGGTGCCTGCAACATGTTTCAAAAAAGCTGGCACAAGTGGCAAAAAAGACTGAGAGAGTTGAGGAATGCTTATCAAACACTTATTTGGAATATCTCACAGGTGAACGGGCTAATTGGGAACAGGTGTGTGCCATGATTGGGTATAAAAGCAGCTTCCCTGAAATGCTCAGTCACTCACAAACAAGGATGGGGCGAGGGTCACCACTTAGTGAACAAATGTGTGAGCTGATTGTCGAACAGTTTAAAAACAACATTCCTCAACGAGCTATTGCAAGAAATGTAGGGATTTCATCATCTACGGTCCGTAATATCGACAAAAGGTTCAGAGAATCTGAAGATTTTGCTGCACGTAAGCGACAAGGCCGAAAACCAACAGTGAATGCCCGTGACCTTCGATCCCTCAGGCGGTACTGCATCAAAAACCGACATCAGTGTGTAAAGGACATCACCACATGGGCTCAGGAACACTTCAGAAAACCACTGTCAGTAACTACAGTTCATCGCTACATCTGCAAGTGCAAGTTAAAACTCTACAATGCAAAGCAAAAGCCATTTATCAACAGCACCCAGAAACGCTGCCGGCTCCGCTGGGCCCAAGCTCATCTAAGATGGACTGATGCAAAGTGGAAAAGTGTTCTGTGGTCTGATGAGTCCACATTTCAAAATGTTTTTGGAAACTGTGGACGTCGTGTCCTCCGGACCGAACAGGAAAAGAACCATCCGGACTGTTATAGGCGCAAAGTTCAAAAGCCAGCATCTGTGATGGTATGGGGGTGTATTAGTGCCCAAGGCATGGGCAACTTACACATATGTGAAGGCACCATTAATGCTGAAAGGTACATACAGGTTTTGGAGCAACATATGTTGCCATCCAAGCAACATCTTTTTCATGGACGCCCCTGCTTATTTCAGCAAGACAATGCCAAGCCACATTCTGCACGTGTTACAACAGCATGGCTCCGTAGTAAAACAGTGCGGGTACTAGACTGGCCTGCCTGTAGTCCAGACCTGTCTCCCATTGAAAATGTGTGGCGCAATATGAAGCGTAAAATATGACAACGGAGACCCCGGACTGTTGAACAACTTAAGCTGTACATCGAGCAAGAATGGGAAAGAGTTCCACCTGAAAAACTTCAAAAATTGGTCCCCTCAGTTCACAAACGTTTACTGAGTGTCGTTAAAAGGAAAGGCGATGTAACGCAGTGGTAAAAAGGCCCCTGTGCCAACTTTTTTGCAATGTGTTGCTGCCTTTAAATTCTAAGTTAATGATTATTTGCAAGAAAAAATAAAGTTTCTCAGTTTGAACATTAAACATCTTGTCTTTGCAGTGTATTCAATTGAATATTAGTTGAAAACGATTTTCAAATCATTGTATTCTTTTTTTATCTACGATTTACATAACGTGCCAACTTCACTGGTTTTGGGTTTTGTAAAAATGATATGGATTAACAAAGTGAATTATGTAGGATTCCTTCGACCAAGTGTCATGATACCATTGAGTCACTGAGTATCTGAAGGGATATATTCACAATAGTATAAAGAAACTGGTGAGCGTAGTTGGGCTGAACAGCCTGTTCTCGCTATTCATGTTATGTTATGTTAATGTGCTGACAGCTGCTGTCCAAACATAAGTCAGATTTCAAATGGCTCTCAAAAATTCAGTTATTAAGACAAAAATCTGAAAATATACAATTGGCATCTGGACAGCATGGAGATGTTGGTTATTTGTTTTAAGCAATGATTTATTCGCTTTATAAGTGAAAAACTGATGTTTAAAAATGCCATATTTGTATTGACTCCAATTGTTCGCATGACAGCGAAATTCAAAATTCAATAAAAAAATTCAGTTTGAGATAAAATTCTGATATTTTCCAAACAACATCTACCACGACTCCAAAATGTTGTCATTTTTTTAATGAACAGTGAAAATGTATTTAGCAAAAATATGCAAGTATATGTTTACAATACCATTTACAGTCAAACATTTTGATGCATCGAAGGCTCAATTTTCAATAATTCAAAAATCTCTGTAGATAGTTTGTGTAGGACAGTCTGAATATCCTCTGTAGCAAGGTTGGTGTCAATTGATCAAAAATTGTGGGAGGAGATAGTTTAAATGTGTTTTACAGTTTTTGAAAAAAAAAAAAACAGAGTGACGGACTTCATAATTTACAATAGGATGATTTCTTGTGAATTTTCAAAATTTTCAAATTTAGAGGCTTGCTGTAAAGCCGCCATTAGGACTATTAGCCAGTTTTTGTAGCAGCGGCAATCTGGCATGGGACTGGACCTTTGTGTAAAGTTTGGTGATTTTTTTGTGCATGGGAAGTAGGATTTCATAGGAAGAAGAAGAAAGAAGGACATGCAGGATAACAATAGGGTCCTGGCAGCTTAGGCTGCCCGGCCCCTAATAATCACACCTCTTTATTTGCCCAAGCGAATGTCCTTGTGCTGGCAGAGCAGGAGTTGTTTGAAGGTCTTCTTGAAGGAGACATTACAGAGAGCATAGCAGGCTGGATTGATGGTGCTGTTGAAGTAGCAACACCAGCTACAGAAGATCCAAATGGGTTCGGAAATACATGTTGAACAGAAGGTTTCGACGAAGACAGCTACGTAAAAAGGCAACCACGTGACCACGAAGGCAAGAAGGATGGCCATTACCGTGCGTGTAACCTTTTTCTCACGAGATGACAATGCCTTCTTTGGGGCTGGCTGCTTTGCCATTGTGGCATTTTGGTGGTGGGCTGTGGGGTTTCCCTTGTAACCTGCAGGGGCCTCAACAATTTCACTTCTCTCATGATGTACTGGCACACTTGATTTCTCTTTGCCAGCTCCATCTGTCCCGCCATTCTGGCTCCTCTCATTATGATGGGTTTTCTTACACTCGTCATCACAGGGCATGGTGATGTGGTTTCCTGCTTTGCTGCTGGATGGGTTGTCCTGTTTTGGCTCGTTCTTGTCCGTTTTCATGCGGCTCCTGCTGGCCCTACAGATCATCCAATACAAAAAGCCCATGATGGTGACAGGCAGGTAGAAGGAAATAATGGAGGTGATAAAAACGATGGTTGCATTGGACAAGAACTGGCCGTAACACTCGCCCTCTGGCACAGTGCGCTCACCTACGATTAATGGCCAGAACACAATGGCTGTGGTCCACATGATGAAGGCAAGAACCCAGGCTGCCCCCATCATCATGCATGCAATCCTGGTCGTCCTTTTTGCTGGGTAGCTGAGTGGCTTGGTGACACAGAAGTAACGGTCAAAGCTGATAATAAGGAGATGCAAGGCAGAGGCATCGCTGGCCGCATATTCCAAGACCAGCCAAATGTCACAAACTACTGGCCCCAAGGGCCAATATCCAAACAGAATTTCAACTGTGTACAGGTTCATGATGATGGCCCCAATGATCAGATCTGCACATGCCAGGCTGAAGAGGAAGTAGTTGTTTATGTTCTGGAGGCTCCTGTTTATTATGATTGAAAGCAGGACCAGTATGTTCCCAGTAATCGTTACAAGACTGAGGGACCCTGTAACCAGGAGAATGATCACCACCTCTGCTGCCTGGTAAGGGCCCTCAGACTGCAGGGTGTCTGTCTCATTACCAGCGGTGAAGTTGGAGATGTTGAAGAAGGTGGAGAGGGGAAGCTTGAAGGTTCTGTGCTCCATCTGTTCTGGTCTGGCTGACTCTCGAGTGGTCAGTTTATCTCCTGAATCTAGAAGAAGAACAAATATTATTCATCAGCACTAAGGGCTTGTTTTTCTCACATGGATGCAGCTTGTCCCTGAATTATGTTATGTAGGTGCTCCATTAAAAATACAATCAAGCTAAGGAACAGGCTCTATTTGAGTCTGTAAAACTGACCCCAGAATTGCTCATTCAAAATAAAACTGTGAGTGCTTAAAATGTGTAGTGATTATGAATTCTTAAACATCAATTTGTACTGAGAAAATGATTCAGAATCTAGTATTACAAACCCCAATTCCAATGAAGTTGGAACATTGTGAAAAAAGTGAATAAAAACTGAATGCAATGATTTGCAAATCTCATAAACCCACATTTTATTCACAATCCAACATAGACAACATATCAGATGTTGAAAGAGAGACATAGTACCATTTCAAGAAAAATATTCGCCTATGTTGAAATTGATGGCAGCAACACATCTTAAAAACGTTGTGACAGGGGCAACAGAGGGCTGGAAAAGAAAGTGGTGCTAATAAAAAATAACTGGAGAAGCATTTTGTAATGAATTAGGTTAATTGGCAGCAGGTCGGTGTAAAAAGAGCATTTTGGAAAGGAAGAGTATCTCAGAAGTAAAGATGGGCAGAGGTTCACCAATATGCGAGAAACTGTGTCTAAAAATTGGGGAACAATTTCAGAAAAATGTTCCTTGATATAAAATTACAAAAACTTTGAATATCCCACCATCTACAGTACAAATTATCATCAAAAAATTCAGAGAATCTGGAGAAATCTCTGAGTGCAAGGGACAAGGCCGAAGGTCAGTATTAGATGCTTGTGATCTTTGGGCCATCAGGCGGCACTGCATAAAAAAAGCTTAATTCTGCACTGCACTTCACTGCATGGGCTCAGACACACTCCCAGAAATCATTGTCTGTGAACACAGTATGCCTTGCAATCCACAAATGCAAGTTAAAGCTGTATCATGCAAAGAAGAAGCCATATGTGAACACAATTCAGAAATCCCACCATCTTCCCTGGGCAAAAGCTCATTTAAAATGGACTGAGGCAACATTTAAAACTGTTCCGCGGTCAGATGAATCAAAATTTGACATTTTTTTTGGAAACCAAGGACACTGCGTCGTGCAGACTAAAGATGAGAGAGACCATCCTGCTTGTTATCAGCGCTCAGTTCAAAAGCCTGCATCTCTGATGTTACGGGGTTGGATCACTGCCTATGGTTTGGGCAGCTTATGTAGCTGAAAAGGCACTATCAAGGCTGAAAAGCATATAGAGGTTTTCTCTTTCAGGGCATGCCTTGCATATTGCAGCAAAACAATGCAAAAGCACATACTGTGTCCATCAAAACAGCTTGGCTTTGCAGTAGAAGAGTTTGGGTGCTGAACTGGCCTGATTGCAGTCCAGACCTTTCTCCAAAAGAAAACATTTGGCGCATCATAAAACAAAAAATCCAGCAAAAAAGACCCAGGACAGTTGAGCAGCTCGAATCCTTCATCAGACAAGAGTGAGATGACATTGCTCTCCCAAAACTCCAGGAGTTGGTTTCCTTACTTCCCAGACGTTTACAGACTGTTGTTAAAAGAAGAGGGGATGCTACACAATGGTAAACTTGGCCCTGCCCCAAATTTTTTGAGGTTTGCTGCTGCCATCAAATTGAACATGAGCTAATATTTTTCACGAAATGGTAAAAATGTCTCACTTTCAACATCTGATACGTTGTCTATTGTGAATAGGCAGTTTACGAGATTTACAAATCATTGTATACCGTTTTTATGCACGTTTCACACAACGTCCGAACTTCATTGGAATTAGGGTTTGAAATGCTAGCTACAGAATCATTTTCTCAGTACAAATTGATGTTCGTGAATTCAAAAACTAATTTATACCACTAAACATTTCAAGCATTCACAATTAATTGGGGTATTTGGGGTTTGTAGAATGAATTTCGTTTTAGCGTATGAAATGGCTTCCCTCACAGCATTCACCAGGAGCACATATTGTGAGCCTCTGTCTGAGATGTGCTTAATGGCCCAGTTATAGTGCACAGTAGACAAAGGTAACAGCCTGCAGTAAACATAATCACAAAGCATGTTCCCAGCAGGCAGGTATAAAGGCCATTTAACTCTGGGCTCTGTTTATATTAGAAATGCGCCGATCAGCTCTCACCTCATCCAAAACCGCATATTCATACACTCACCACTCACCAAAAATGATTTTCAGACCCACACATGGACAACTCACTCCACCTCTGAGCTATAATGCCTTTAAAGATGTATTGTACATTGATATACGAGTGTTTTCACTCATTAGTCATGCTTCCAGTCCAAACAATGAAGGAGTTTTTTCAGCTCTGATCTGTGCATTCATAATTTTTTATTTCATTCGTTTACTAATTCATTTATTTCTTGACAACCTGAGCAGAATGTTTATCAAACAAGACATGCTTGGCATGCTCAACTAATAGGAAGTCTTGCAATTCCAGTGCAATATGTCAACAAGTAATCAAATAATTAAAGTGCCCCTTTTATGGTTTTTCATAATTTTAATGTCGCAGTGTGAATCTTATCATTTTTATGCGAACTTAAAAAGTCTATACCGGAAAACAATTCGAAGTCACCTCCAGAAAAAGCTTTCTGCCGCAAAACACACTGCACCAGAGAATTTAGCATGTCTCCTGCCAGTTTTTATGGCATTTAGCTTGCAATATTAAAATGAAAATACATTCCCAGGATTGTTTTCATTTTCAACAAGCATGCGCATTATTTGTATCATAATGAAAACGAAAAAGTAACCCTCCACTTTATGTTTTCATATTCAAGTCCATGTATGCAACTTTTGTAACAAATTGAAAATTAAAATGCATGTACCATTTGCATTTTCATTTTCAAAAAGTGCCCCGCAATATCACAAACAAAATGAAAACGAAAAACGCCAATCTTGTAATGTAAACAAATTCTCAGAAATGATTCTTCTTTTTTGAGAGGCAAGTGAATTATTTGTTTCTTCATGAAAATTATAACAAAATAGTCCCCTTTGCATTTTCAATTGCAAGTCCATGTGGGCACTATTTATAACAAACTGAAAATTAAAATACATTCCCTATTTGTGTTCTCATTTGAAAGAAGTGCACCGCTATATGGCCAACAAAATGAAAACAATAACTCTAATCTTAGAATGTAAATACATTTTCAGAAATTTTTTTTCTTTTTCATGAAGCAAATGCGCTATCTGTCTCATAATTAAAATGACTATACAGTTTGACTCTTTACTTTTTACAAATATAATATTTTTTAAGTTAGGCAGTTATATGGCTACAATGATCTAGAGCTTGCAGCTGAGCGGCCGTCTAAGTTCCAAAAGATGTTCTGCACTTGTGGTTTACTTCACATTGACCTTTTTGCCAAATTAGTCCCAAAACAGCTTGACTTCTATTCAACCCTGGGAAAATGGAAGGAGCTCGTTTGTCTGTTATTTTTGGAAAATGTGGCTTTTTGAGAATTGGAACATTTTGTAAACCGTTCAAACAAGTAAATTATTCTCTGTTAACCTCTCACCAGATTCCATTTAAGATTATAAAGAGAAGTACAGCCATGTGAATTTCTCTGAAAACAGAATAGTGTGTCCAAATTTTGAATAGTGCTGTATTCATCAACAGGCAACGGAAAAAAGGTAAGGTCAGACCAGACCAAACTTATTTTCTCTTTCTGTTCCTTTCATTTTATGCACAGATAGCGCTCCAGTTTCTCAGGCTTTTCACTGTTGTAATGACTGTCAGTCGTGAGATTATTAAAATCTGTGCAATTACACATTGCCAAAAGCTGCATTAGCATAAACAGTTTAAAGCCAGTTTTTCTCAAAGTGGCAGATACTGAACTACACTGCCAGGCAAAAAAAAGTCGCACACTCAAATATTTAGTTGGAAGCCCTGTAGCTTTGATTACAGTGCATATTCGTCTTGTCATTGTTTTGACAACTATATGCAATGCCAGAACATTTCTTTTCGATCAGAAATGCCATGATTTTTGTCCAAGATCTTGTCTTCTCGACATAATGGTTGAACCACTCGGTGGTCTTGAGTACATCCCAATAAGTTTTATTAAGTTGAAGGTCAGGACTTTGTGGTGGAAAATTTGTTTGTGAAAATGATTCCTCCTGCTTGGTTTTGTCATTCATGGTTTTCTTTGCTAAATACAGGCCAATAACTTGCCCGTTCTGAAATACCGTAACATCTTTTCCACCATCAGGGAATGTGTTTTCCGACATGATTTTGTAAGAAATGAATAGCGACGCACTTCATCAGTCAGGGTTAAAATGATTATTGCCATCTGAATCATATTAATAACCGCAATAATGATCCAATTTTAGAATTTGTTCATTAACTTCCAAACGGTGACTTTTTTTTGGCCGGGCTGTGTATTTGCCTGGTAAACATAGTAAACATTTTACACCCAATTTAGATTGAATTACTCGTAACCTGATAGCCTGTGGAATGTTGGATGGTGTTTTTCCAAAGATTCCACATCTTTTTCAGTCTTTCAATCAGCCTGTCTTTGATTGTGCACAAATACAGTGGAGCAGGCATCACACCGGAAATTTGCAAAATGCTCTTTAATACAATTGCTAAAGAAGAAACTTCAAAAGCACTTGTGTTTTTTCTCGACTAAATTCCAGAACGAGAATTTACAAATAATTCCTGTTCTAATGTTCATTTTCCATACTCTTCCGTTTCTTGTAATATTCTGGTTGAACAACAAATCAACAAAAGTTGATTCACTGAAACCACATTGGTATTGCATATTCTGCTGACCGCAGCGCGTGAGATTCGGCGACACATTAAATTCCACCAATAATACTGTCTTTCATGGGATAAACTTCATCATCGCGTTAACTACAAACAAATGTAAGGCATCTGATTAGTGGTTTGATGATTTAATTACCTATTCTCTCTGATCCGCCGTGGTTCTCCCTAAAGACTCCTCCGTTTGGTAGTTTAGAGCACACAACCTTCTGTCGGTCTCATGCACCTCACTGCCGGTCTGATAGCATTCCTGTAGAGTAAAGCGACGCTGAGGGACGAGTGAATGCGGCACTGCTGTCTGGAAAGAAATAGAGTTGGAGTCATGGAGGAGACACAGGAGCCTGTGTGTAACAGAGACACGGAAAAGCTGGTTAAGAGAAGGGGTAGAAAAGCAAGGTGGGCAGTCCCTAACATCATGCTTGCATCAAAATCTTAACCTCTGGGATTTCTGACAAGATAATTTCACCTTCAGAGATTTTTGCGTCAGGCGTGAAGTCTTCAGGAAAGCAACGTGCATCAGCGCAATCACTGCATGTAATTTGGCTCATAAACGGCCCGATGTTGCACAGTGAACACACGTGAATGATAAATAACGGCAATTCGGGGGTGGCTTCAATTTTCAAAAACATGTGCAAACAATAGTGCCTATGCTGGGGTAAGATAAGTGAACTTTATATCCGCTACGGGATTAGAGTGAATCAGTGCTCTTCTCAGGGCCACTTCACTGAGAATGTTGAGGCAGCTGAGTCATGACTTTGTTTAGTTGAATAGTTATTTTTACGTTGGATCATGAGTCGACACACCGTACTAATACAATTCTTTGTCACTTCATGACCTTCGTTGTGTTTTAATTGACTTTCTAGGTTCATTATAATGTGGCTTAATGTTCAGATCACTGCTGTAGGCAATTCCAAGTGGACAGCCTCACTCATGAGAACACTGTCCCTCTGATGTTGATGTCCTGGTGAAGCTCGGGAGAAGTTTAATTTAGTCACCTCAGCATTACACGGTGTTTTTTTTTCTTTTTTTTTTGGTCTCCTTACACTATTCTTTTCTTTTTGTAAATGCTCTCTCCAGCGCATCTCTCAGCAGGCTGACTTTGGCTTAAAAACAGAGTTCTTAAAAGGGCAATATTCTTGAGATTCACAGGCACTTGAGGAAACACTATGCCTCTGTCTTTTCTGCGTCATGGCGCAGGTGTTGGGAAAAGTTTTTTGTTGATTGACTGCGCTTTTGTTCACCTTTCCCGCTGTCCGTCCTGCCCTCCCTGTTCTGTAAAACCCATGAGATTCCTCCTTATCCACAATGAGAATGAATGTGCCTTTAAACACGTTTTGCGTCTGCCATTCTCATTGGCAACCGGTCATCTCCCTTGCTGCTCGATTCGTCAAATGACACATCACAGCGGGACGACACGGGGGAAAAGGGCGGGGATGCAGGCGTTACGGAATTGCGTCAATCGCCGTCTTTCAACTTTCCCAGCAACGTCCCTGCCACGAAGAGGCTCCGACCTGTGATCCGCCACTCTCTCCTGGGACCTATTGTTTTGTCACGTTTGCTCGGGGCACGAGTGTATGGAGCGGATTCTCTTGAGTGACGATCTCCCAGCCCCCGCATTCAAGTCCTGGGCCTATGCCTCCTTAACTGGAGCATATTCACGCTCTCTCCAAGTGAAATAAATTTTTCCTGGTTGCCGACACTTCGAGGTACTTGGATATTTTATTTTATTTATTATTTATCCAACTTTTATTGGTGAGTTTCTTTCCTTTTCATGTTGAACGATCTCCGGTTATTGTCAAATATTTAAGACAAATAACGATTCGTCAGGGCAATTGAGGTTTGAGCGCATCCTTTATCTAAAAAAATTGATGAGGTAAACCGGGATTCCGATCACTTGGCTAGCATCACCTTTGAAACATGACTCAACAATGTTAAAAAGTATTGCCCACTCCGCTCGTTCATGATTAAAAACAAATGGCACAGACTTTTTTTTTTCTCTTCACTTTTGGGAATTGCAAATTTTAAACAATCCTCACAAAAACATTAATTTAATTAATAAAATTAATAATCAAAGTTAAATTTCCCATGCATACTTTATGTTTTAAGTATTCTACAATCAATATGTTGCTAGTTGTATGCTAGTTGTAGAAGTATACATCTTTACATTCCTTGGGACTAAATTGAGGGCTTTAAAATAATTAAAGAATTCTTAAATGAATACTTTTAGAGCTGAGTAAAAAACAGTTCATTTTGAGACGATAGAAGTATACTTTGAAGTCTACTGCTATAGTTAAAATAGAGATACACACTTTATTAGTTACGTAATACTAGCCCAATTTTTACGCCAATTCAGAAATAGTTGGGACAAAGTGTAAATTGTGAATACAATCGAAATGCAATGACTTTAAAATCACTCCAGCCTGTATTTTATTCACATAAGAACATAAATAACATAGCAAACGTTAAAATTGGGAAATTTTACACAAAACTAGAATGAGAGTTCATAAAGAAACTCTGAGTTTGCATGAGAGAGCACAGTTCTGTGTAATGTGATGTTTATTTTTGGATTGTCCTGCACTCTGCTGTATGATAAGGTGCAAAGTATTTTCTTCATAGATAGGCAAGTATGATAAACTATGATGACTGTCCATTGCCTGGTCGAAGTGACCAGGGCATATGTATGGTAAGGGTTAATTTAGTTGTCAAGCTATATCATTGGTATATGGCATAATAAAAGTTATTTGGATCATGATGATCTTTATTGTTGTCAGTAATGGTTCAGGTATAGATTTGTTTATTATCTACTACTGGTTTTACATGGCTTAAATTGATGCAACATCATCATTATCAGCATGTTATTACTCACAGCATATGATTGTAATTCAACTCTTATTAATCTAAGTCCAACTTGTTGTGCTGGACGTTACATGCCAGACATTCATGATCATTCTGTTGCTTTTATCAATAATGTAGAACAGACATTGCGAAAAGATGTATGATTATTATTATCATTACTTGAGAATTGGTAATACTAATTTCCTGACTGGCAGCATCACCACCTTATAAAGCAGCAGTAGTAATTGAGAGGCACAGGGTTCAAAGGGAGGTGCAGTCAGCCCAGCGAGTTATGGGTGCTGTATGGCCTAACCTGATGGACTTATACAATATGAGGTGAGGGCCTGAGTCACCCAAACCATGGCCTCTTCTTGAAGATGCGGAACACAGGCTATGTTAACATTGCAGCAAGTCTCTCTTGCATTGTTCTTGCTAGCTGTCTGGACTATCCTTACTGGAAAGGAATTGTAAATTGAGCCATTTTTCATTTTAAATGTGAATGTAATTTGACTTGTGATCGCTGTAATCCTCATAATTATGCGGTGCTCTTTGGTGGCTTCTATGAGTGCTCTGCACCTCCCAATGGATTTACTTTAGCTCAGATGATGGTAAAAATGCAAGGGGTCTGACAGAAACCCAAAACCAGTTTGCTTATTTTTGGACATAAAAAAATGGCCATTCTGTGAAGAGTAAGTTAAGAGTATTTCACACATTTCCAAAAATAATTTGAAATGTGGACTTGTCAGACCACTTTTCCACTTTGCATCAGTCCATCTTAGATGAGCTTGGGCCCAGTGAAGCCGGCGGCGTTTTGGGTGCTGTTGATATGGCTTTCGCTTTGCATTGTAGAGTTTTAACTTGCACTTGCAGATGTAGCGAAGAACTGTAGTTTCTGACAGTGGTTTTCCGAAGAGTTCCAGAGCCCATGTGGTGATGTCCTTTACACACTGATGTCGGTTTTTTGATGCAGTACCGCCTGAGGGATCGAAGGTCACGGGCATTCAATGTTGGTTTTCGGCCTTGTCGCTTACGTGCAGTGATTTCTCCAGATTCTCTAAACCTTTTGACGATATTACGGACCGTAGATGATGAAATCCCTAAATTTCTTGCAATAGCTTGTTGAGGAATGTTGTTTTTAAACTGTTCGACAATCAGCTCACGCATTTGTTCACTAAGTGGTGACCCTCGCCCCATCCTTGTTTGTGAATGACTGAGAATTTCAGGGAAGTTGCTTTTATACCCAATCATGGCACCCACCTGTTCCCAATTAGCCTGTTCACCTGTGGGATGTTCCAAATAAGTGTTTGATGAGCATTCCTCAACTCTTTCAGTCTTTCTTTTTTGCCACTTGTGCCAGCTTTTTTGAAACATGTTGCAGGCATCAAATTCCAAATGAGCTAATATTTGCAAAAAATTACAAAGTTTACCTGTTTGTAATTCTATTGTGTATTCTATTGAATATAGGTTGAAAAGGATTTGCAAATCATTGTATTCTGTTTTTATCTACGATTTACACAACGTGCCAACTTCACTGGTTTTGGGTTTTGTAGGTAGCTAACGTTAACAATTCAAAGTTTGATGCTATGGACTGGCCCACCGTTTCCCCAGACCTGAATCTAATTGAGCACATCTGGGACATCATGTCTCGCTCCATCCACCAACGCCACATTGCACCACAGACTTTCCAGGAGTTGGCTGGATGCTTTAGTCCAGGTCTGGGAGGAGATCCCTCAGGAGACCATCCGCCAACTCATCAGGAGCATGCCAAGGCGTTGTGGATCAGCCTGTAGTGTGTTTTTCCAACTTTAATTTTGAGTGTAACTCCAAATCCAGACCCCCATGGGTTAATAAATTTGATTTCCATTGATAATTTTTGCGTGATTTTGTTGTCAGCACATTCATGTAAAGAACAAATAATTTAAGAATATTTCATTCATTCAGATCTGGGATGTGTTATTTTAGTGTTCCCTTTATTTTTTTTGAGCAGTGTATTTTTGGATTGGCTAAAATATGTGAAAGGCCGCATCCATGAATTTGTGCTAATTAGTTGTATTTCAGAGGTTTGAGGTTTGATTACTCCTTACATAAAAATCGTAAAAAATGTTTATGGAACTTTTTGGGTAAGGGCTGAAAAAGGATTTTCTTACCAATAATTATTTCCGGGAATGTTCTGCGATTCACAAAATTTTATTTCACAGTCCATCTGTACAGAACTCGTATGTCGGCAGTTGTGTTTGTGGTATAACTAGCTGCAGCTTGCTTACATTTTAGACAACTGACTTTGTTTATCCTTGCGGACTGACATGTGATGATTCATATTTTGACTTGCAAAGTTACATCAACCTTAGCTTTTACATGTGAACTGCTATGCACCCCAGCTGCCTCTTACTGCCCGGTAATTTAAAACAAACGTTAAAGTACAGCAAGCAGCAATGAGGTGGTAGTCTCCGGCTATAATCAATGTAGCAAATAAGCAAGAAATGGCTTATCTGTTCTAAAAAAGGGGAAGAAATCTATATCTGGATGCACTTTTTCAATCCGCTAACTTTGCACCAGTAAACTTCCTGTCCGGAGATGACAAATACAGTCACAACTGGTAAGTGAATTTTTTTTAATGGGCTGGGCTTTGGAAGTTAAAAAGAACACACAGACAAGATATAAAATTTCCATTTATTTGTCAAAGTAGTGGTTTCCCGGGTGAAAGATGCAAAAATATCGATCAGTATACGTGTTTACATGTAAAAATAAGCAAAATTGTTTTAATTACTCATTTCATGCAGTTTTTTGACAAGATATATTATTCTCTGATGTCCTGAAGGGAGATGTCCTAAATTTTTTAGCAAAATAAAACATAAAATCTGTGATCTCTAGGCAATTAAATTCTTTTCATTCCTCTAACCCAGTATTTTTCAAACCTCTCCTGGAGGACCACCTGCCCTGCCTGTTTTAGATCTTTCCCTGCCCCAGCGCAGGTGATTCAAATAATCAGGATGTTATCAATCAGCTTTAGAGGGTCAATAACGAGCTGATCATTTCAATTACCTGTGCTAAAACAGGGAAAGATCTAAAACATGCAGGACAGGTGGTCCTCCGGGAGAAGTTTGAGAAGCACTGCTCTAACCGAATTCACCCATTCTATTAGTTCCAATCAATGTGTCTCCTTCATTGCCTCTGGCTAAACAAGGCTGTCAAGGTTAAAACCTAGGATATTGCTCAACCGTTAATATTATCAGCATTGCCATGCTAATTTCTGTTAGCGCCTTAATGGGAATTTGCATTGAGCTCACTCCATCACTCTGCTACTCATGACGTGAGTCACATACTGTGCTGTGAAAAAGTATTTGCCCCCTTGCTGATTTTTTATGTTTTTGCATATTTGTCAGACCTAAATGTTTCAGATCATTCAACAAATTTTAATATTTGACAAAGAGAACCTGAGTAAATACAAAATGCAGCTTGAATGGCAAGCTTTTTCACATAGAGCCAGGTAGGTTTGGCTACCTTCTTTCTTTTAATAAATGACATCATCTTTAAAAAACTGCATTTTGTATTTAATCCAGACAAAGATGAGCTGAGTATGATTACGGACTGGTACTGTGTGCATGCTAACTAGCTAGCTAGCTAAATGATGCTATCTTTGTTAGTGATGAGAGTGGCACTAGCTCGCTGGCCTGGCAACAGCGAAAAGTAAGCCATATTGATTTAACTAGCTATCATTACACTTGGATTCAATTTAGCTGGCTAAATATTCACTGAAAGAAATTGGAAGCACTTAGCTACTTAGCTCCAGATTGTCCTTGTTTATCAATCAAAGATGTGGAGAAGGCAGATTAAGATGTAAAGTTCCATAAATACCATATTCAATTCTCATTCTCTCCAAAATGGCGACTGATTTACAAACCTCCAAAGACAGCAGAAATCTGGATTTCAAATTTTAAAAAGTAAATTTTCTTTTACTGATGCGTTTTGCAATTATTGTAATTGGCAACTGAAGACACGGTTTCTCTCTACATGCAATCTAACAGCAATGAAATCATGGGCTAAATTCAGTACAGGAAAATAATTAACTTTTTAATTGGCCAATGCTTTGCGTTGACTGGTCCGCGTTCCAAAGAAATATCGTCTTTCACTCTCGGGATAGCATCGGTTGATTTAAAAAAAAAAAAAAAACATTGGCACTCAGCAGTTAAATAGTCAGCATGTGGCTCAAGCTATTTGTATGAGAGTCGACAGGTATGCTATTTTGAATAACGTTGATTTAATTACAGCAAATACGCGTCCAGATGAATGATGGTCTTCTTACGAAATCAGGGAGAACAATCAGCATCTGTTAAGTGTGGAGTGCTCTCAGGGTGAACCTTTTCATTATCATGAACATGACTGAGAACAGCTCAGGACTAATAATTGTTTTAAATGGATGTTTTGTGGACCCCAATTCTCAGTTCTGGTACCGCCGCTGTTCGATCGCATATGGAGAGACACCGGGGGATATTGGAATGAATTTTCATCAGTCACACTTCTTTTCTGGGCCAAAACCAATATTTCTCAACAAAATGTAATATATGGATACTTTTTAGTTAGGAAATGAGTCTTATTAAACTTCTCTGTCCGATAGTCCGTCTGTTTGTCCTCCACCATGTTCTGTTTCTATTCCAGATATTAAAAGTATTCATTTTTTAAACGATCAATATTAATGGTGACTGCAAACTTCTGTATGGCACTATATATTCAGTAATACATAATTTATATCAGATGAAAATATAAATTTCAGTGAATGGAGCCCCTTTCTGATCTCACAAATCTCTGTAAACTTTCCCCGAGTCTCAATTCTGTCGTTAAATGCACTTGAATTCTGATCAAGTCCATAGGCATAGAAATGTGTGCAATTTGACTTTACATCTATTGGTCATGTGTCTGTAATTCTATTTCTTGAGCATCGACCTGCTGCTGTTTAAAGTGATGCAGGAGAATAAAAACATGACAGAGAAGAGCATCTGCAGAGACAAAAAATAATCACGCCTCTTTATCTGCCCAAGCGAATGTCCTTGCGCTGGCAGAGCAGGAGTTGTTTGAAGGTCTTCTTGAAGGAGACGTTGCAGAGAGCATAGCAGGCTGGATTGATGGTGCTGTTCAAGTAGCCAGACCAGCTACAGAAGATCCAAATGGTGTAGGAAACGCGTGTTGAACAAGTTTCGACAATCACCATTACGTTATAAGGCAACCACGTGACCACGAAAGCAAGAAGAATGGCCCTTACCGTGCGTGTAACCTTTTTCTCACGGGACGATAGTGCCTTCTTTGTCGGTGGCTGCTTTGCCATTGCGGCATTTAGACCGTGGGCTGTGGGGTTTCCCTCATAACCTGTAGGGGCCTCAACAATTTCTCTTCTCTCAGGATGTACAGACACACTTGATTCCTCCTTGCCAGCTCCATCTGTCCCGCCATTCTGGCTCCTCTCAGTGTGATGGGTTTTCTCATACTCCTCATCACAGGGCATGGTGATGTGGTTTCCTGCTTTGCTGCTGGATGGCTTGTCCTGTTTTGGCTCATTCTTGTCCGTTTTCATGCGGCTCTTGCTGGCCCTGGAGATCATCCAATACAGAAAGCCCATGATGGTAACAGGCAGGTAGAAGGCAACAATGGTGGTGATAAAAACGATGGTTGCATTGGTCGTAAACTGGCCGTAGCACTCGCCCTCTGGCACAGTGCGCTCACCTACAATTAACGGCCAGAACACGATAGCTGTGGTCCACATGACGAAGGCAACAACCCAGGCTGCCCCCATCATCATGCATGCAATCCTGGTTGTCCTTTTTGCTGGGTAGCTGAGTGGCTTGTTGACACAGAAGTAACGGTCAAAGCTGATAATAAGGAGATGCAAGGAAGAGGCATCGCTGGCCGCATAGTCCAAGACCAGCCACAGGTCACAAACTACTGGCCCCAAGGGCCAATATCCAAGCAGAATTTCGACTGTGTACAGGTTCATGACGATGACCCCGATGATCAGATCTGCACATGCCAGGCTGAAGAGGAAGTAGTTGTTTATGGTCTGGAGGCTCCTGTTGATTATGATTGAAAGCAGGACCAGTATGTTCCCAGTTATTGTTATGAGACTAAGGGACCCTGTAACCAGGGCAATGATCACCATCTCCACTGCCTGGTAAGGGCCCTCGGACTGCACAGTGTCTTTCTCATTACCAGTGGTGAAGTTGGAGATGTTGGAGAAGGTGGAGAGGGGAAGCTTGAAGGTTCTGAGCTCCATCTGTTCTGGTCTTGCTGAATCTTGAGCTGTCAGTTTATCTCCTAAATCTAGATGAAGAAGAAACATTATTCAGCACTAAGGGCTTGTTTTTCACACATGGATGCAGCTTGTCCCTGAATTATGTAATGTAGGTACTCTATTAAAAATACAATTTAGTCAAGGAATAGGCTCTACTCGAGTCTGTAAAACTCACCCCAGTTGTTCATTCAAAATAAAACTTTTATTTGTGAGTGCTGAAAATGTTTATTTATATATAAATTAGTTTATGTGAATTCATGAACATCAATTTGTATTTTAAAAATGGTTATGTAGATAATCATAGATAATCCAAGATGACTCAGCCTGCAGTAAACGTAATCATACAGCATGTTCCTAGGAGGCATGTACAATGGCTATTTAACTCTGAGCTCTGTTTATAGAGCTCAAGCGTACTTGGGTTATGCAGCAGGACAATGATCCAAAGCACACCAGCCAGTTCACCTCTGAATTGCTTAAAAAAAGAAAAAAGACCAATCGAATGTTTTTGAGTGGCCTAATCAAAGTCCAGATTTCACTCCAATTGAGATGCTGTGGCATGACTTGAAACAGGCAGTTCATGCTCAAAAACCCTCCAGTGTGGCTGAATTAAAACAATTCTGCTAAGAGGATTGGGCCAAAATTCTTTCACAGCGATGCAAAAGACTTATTGCCAGTTATCACAAATGCTTGTTTGGCGTTGTTGTCGCCGAGGGTGGCACAACCGGTTATTCGGTTTAGGGGGCAATTACTTTTTCACACAGGGCCAGGTAGGTTTGGATAGCTTTTTCCCGCAAAAAAGGAAATCATCATTTAAAAACTGTGTTTTGTCTTTACTCCGGTTATCTTTGTCTAAAATAAAAATTTGTTTGATCTTAAACATTGGTGACAAATATGCAAAAAAAAAAGAAAGAAATCAGGAAGGGGGCAGATATTTTTCCACAGCATTTTTTTTTTTTTTTCGCAGTTATATGACTACAATGAGCTTGCAACTGTACGGCTGTCCAAGTTCCCAAAGATGTGCTGCATTTGTGTTTTGCTTTGCATTGACCATTTTACCAAATAAGTCCCAACACAGCTTGACTTTAATTCAGCCATGGGAAAATGGAAGAATTACAAAATTTTAGACGCTGTTCAAACAAGTAAATTATTCGCTTTTAACTTCTGACCGGTAACTTCTTTCCAAATTCCATTTGAGAATATTTAAAGAAGTAAAGCCATGTAAATTTCTCTGAAAACAAAGTTTTGCGACATGAGCAAAGTGTGTCCAAACTTTTGACTAGTACTGCATATCATCAATAGATGAGGGAAATAAGGGCAGAGCAGCCCTTTTCACCAACCAAATTGTTGATGATGAAGTATTATCTGATAGGGCTAGGGCAATTCTGAATCAATTTTTTTTAAAGGCGTAGTACCACTACCTGCTGCCATGGGGCGAACATCCGAGCTTTCCCTTTTCCTTTATTAAACACAAACGCAGGTTGAACGAAAACGCCAAACATCAAAGGGCATGTAAAATGCTTCCGGAAAAGAAAAAAAAAACTTCACTGACATCAGTATTTTTCGGCGACATGCTGCACGGAGCCAAATAAAGGACTACAAAATCGCCTCCTATTAACCAATTAGGCTACTGGTTCCAGTTTACTTTGCTTGATTAGAAATCAAATTGTGGATGCATTTACTCTCGAAGTTGAATGAATAGCGCTGTTTATCAAGACAACATGTTTGATTGCTGCATTTTGAAATTTAAACAGCTATAGAACAACACAGCATGAACACAATTTCAATTGCCACGCATTTTGTGCGACCGTGATAATTTATATCTCACATTCACGTTTTATCCACTTTTCAGATTCCACTTTGGTATTTTTTAGATGCTAAAAATCCAGGGCGATCTTATAATGGACCAAGAGCCATCTGGCAATAGCGGATCCCCCCGGCTGTAGGTTGTGTAACAACCTTTAAAAGGCACATCTGCACATCATGATTGACATGGGTGTCAAGTTTGGTGAAGCTAGCACATATAGTTTCCGAGATATGGCCCGGACATGTTTACAGACGGACAGACAGATGGAGAGAGCGATAGCTATATCCCCCCCCGCATTATATGCCGGGGGGATAAAAATCTGTGAAATTGCTGCATTTTTCTATTTTCACAAATTAACAAAAAGTTTCACAGACCCAATTCAAAAACTATCAGCTCGCTTCCAGTGTTAATACAATCCAGGTTTCACGCGTCGACTTGCAGTACTTTTTGATCTAGACCTGGTTTTATGTGGTCATAAAGGGGAAAAAAAAAATCAATGACATTTTTTCTTTCTGTTTTCACAAATGTAGAAATGCTTTCACAGACTAACTTTCCCACCAATGCCTTTTTTCTGGCTCCCTTTTTTAGATAGCCACGGTTTCACAGGTCTATCTGCAGTACTTTTTGATGCAGACCTGGTTTTATGTAGTCATACAGGGGAAGTTAGTAGAAATTGCTGTTTTTCTGTTTTCACAAATGAACTAAAACTTTCAAAGCTAACTGCCATTCGTAAACTATCATTTTGGCCACGTCCACACAGAAACAGAGATTTTCGAAAACTGTCCCTTTTTTTGTCGTTTCTCAAAAATGTCCCGTTCACATGGCATCGTTTCTAAAAATATCTGCGTCCACATGGAGATGCCCAAAACGAACCAAAACGCTTTAATAAATATTCTAAGCCTGTGTGTGGCGCTGTATGGCACTGAACCGTTTCCACAGAAGAAGGTGCATGCCACACATATTTGGTATTTTTCCTTAGAAACCATGGACTGTAGAAAAAGATGAACACATCATCTGGGTCTGAAAAGTGAGGCCAATTGTAAATGTTTTCACCATGCAGTCCCTCCCCTGTGGCTTGTTCTCACCTCCACCTTAACGAGCTGCATCTGTAGCTCATTAAGGTGGAGGTGATTGTTTAGGTATAGACCCATTTGCAGCAGACGTCATCAAAAAGATGCGTGCGCATCTTGGCAACGGAAGTAGCGGTGTCCCCAATTCAGTCTGACGAGTTATGAATCTGCAAACATTGAATTAGATATTTTACCAGCACTGAAATGTCTGGTTGTTGCGTGTACGGCTGTCAGAATTGATATTTCATTGGTGCACTCAAGTTTTACAGGATTCCAAGAGAATCACAACCCAACAGCGTTGGGTAAGAGTAGCACTCACAACCTCCAGCAAAATCGAAAAAAATTACAACTTTTTCGGATTACCTTAATGTTTCAATACCAAGTGAAATATTTGGGTGTGGAAAAATGTCGAATGTACATCCAGTTGAGAGAATTTACACCTCAATTTCTCCAGCGTCTATACATGCGACAAGCTTATAAAGGTGGCAGCCATGACACTTCTGACCTGACCTTAACCCAACTCATAGGGAACGCTATCCCCATCCCTGTGCCTAACCCTAACCTTCACCCAACTCAGCCACAAACAAAGGTTTGTTCTGCTCAAATTATTCTACCCAGGGTCAATGGATCAGCCGACTCACCAGCATGAAATACATCAAAATGGATTTTCACATGACTTCAGATCAGTGTGTGGTGTGTTTGATATTGCTTTGTCCACAGGTTTGAATCCTGCTGCAGACACTAATGCAACGTCTAACTTAACATGTAAACCTTTGTTCACAGCCTCATCATGGAGGAAAAAACGAAAACCCATCAAAAAGTAGGTCAGAAGAAGTTGGAGAGATCGTACAATTGTTTTTCCCTTGCGCCGCATCTACCCTTTCCTTTTAAAAAATTTCCCCCCATCATTCTAAACCCCCTTCTCACTCATAACCAAAACCCCCTCCCCCTCCAAAAAAAAATTGTGCCCCCTTTTAAAATCGTTCAGCCCAAAAAAAAAAAAAAAAAAGTGGCGGTTGTCTATGGTAGCTACTCAAGCCCAACGTTGAAAAAACGTTGTAAAATCAACGTTGATCCCTCTTTCATAATCAAAACATAATGCAACGGTGATTCAACTATGATCCATGACGTTGATTCAACAGCGAAAAAACGTTGAAATGTCAGCAGGGCACAATCGTTACGGAGAAACTTCCTTAAGTTTTTAATTGTGTTGTTCTCGACTGAATACCGGAACAAGAGAATGTACAAATCAACATTGTTCTTATTTTTTCATTTTCTTTACTGTTCCAGTTCCTGTCATATTCGGGTTGAATAGCAGATTAATGGCAGTTGATTGATTGACAACACATCGGTATTGCATATCCTGCAGGCCACAGCGCGCGAGATTCCGCGACACATCCAGTTCCACCAATAATCATATTTTTCATTTATTGGGATAAAATGCATCAACGCTTTAACTATGAACAAACGTAAGGCATCTGGCTAGTAGTTTGACGATTTAATTACCTGTTTTCGCGGATCCGTTGTGGTTCTCCCTAAAGGACCCTCCGTTCGGTAGGTGACAGCACACAGCCTTCAGTCGGTCTCCTGCACCTCACTGCCGGTCTGATGACATGCGTGTGGAGTAAAGAGACGCTGAGGGACGAGTGTATGCGGCGCTGCTGTCTGGGGAAGAAAAAAAGAGTTCGGGACATGGAGGAGACACAGGAGTCTGTGCGGGAGAGAGACACGGAAAGCCTGGCTAAGAGAAGGGGTAGAAAAACCGTGTGGGCAGTCCCTAACATCATGATTGCATCAAAATCTTAATCTTTGGGGGATTCTGGCAAAATATTTGCACCTCAAGAATTTGTTTTCGTCAGGCATGACGTCTTCAGGAAAGCGCCGTGCATCAGCGCAACCACTGCATGCAATTTGGCTCATAAACGGCTCGATGTTGCACAGTGAACGCAAATGAATGATAAATAACGACAATTCCGGGATGGGCTCAATTTTCCAAGACTCAAAACCATGAACTTTGCAATGAAAACAACATTGCCCATGCTGCCGTAAGATGAGTGAACTTGATATCCGCCTATGGGATAAGAGCGAATGCGTGCTCTTCTCAGGCCGCACTTGAAAAGCAGCTAAGCCATGACTTTGTTTGGTTGAACACTGTAGTTATTTTACATTGGATCATGAGTCGACACTGTGTGATCAGAGGCAGGTTAATACTCTAGAATACTGCTATTAAGCAGTATTCTTTATTTCGTCTCTTATATCAAATTGCTTTATTGATAAGAGAATCAAACATTCAATTTAGCTGGGATGGAGGTGATTTGCATAAATTACGCAAATTTGGTGTCCAAGATGACGGCCACAAAGGGGTATATCATGACAATTTCAAATTTTGAAGAATGGCGCGTGAAAAATGTGGAAATGGTAATTTTATAGCAGTAATCTACCTTAATTGACTTTCTTGGTTCATTATAATGAGGCATTACGTTCAGATCACTCGTGGGGGCAATTTCAAGTGGACAGCCTCACTTAAGAGAAGGGTTAGGATGAGCTTCACTATACCACGAGTAGTCAATTTGAGTTTAATGCTGCTGTTCAAGTGGTCAACTCCGTGCAGTACGCGAGCCGCCAGTATCTAGCATTGCACCGTTGATGTTGACGTCTTTGCTGAGCATGGGCCGGGATAGCAAGCTCCATCGGGGCACTTCGGTTTAAGGCCAGTGTTGGTCGGCAGCGGTTTGCGCAGCATTTTCACCAGCGGATTCCCTGCAGTTTCCCGACGTTGGGCCAGCGTCGGCAATGACAGCATTTTCACCAGCGGATTCCCGACGGTTTACCAACGTTGAAACAACGTCATTTAGGTCGCAATTATTTAAATTTTAATTGTCGGTTGCAGTCACTACCTGTACATCAGCAAAGCTTGCTGTCAGAGCCTGCCAAATGGAACTCAATCTTCACGACTTGTTTTTTTATGTTAATAAGCCCCTATTCCCCCCCCCCCCCAGTGTGACTTAGGTAGCAGCACTGATTGACAATCAATTTCACACGCTGTTGTGCAAATGGAACAGACAACAGGTGAAAATTATAGGCAATTAGCAAGACCCCCCCCCCCCCAATAAAGGAGTGGTTCTGCAGGCGGTGACCACAGACCATTCTCAGTTCCTATGCTTTCTGGCTGATGTTTTGGTCGCTTTTGAATGCTGGCGGTGCTTTCACTCTAGTGGTAGCATGAGACAGACTCTACAACCCACACAAGTGGCTCAGGTAGTGCAGCTCATCCAGGATGGCACATCAATCCCTCAGGAGACCATCCGCCATCTCATGCCCAGGCGTTGTCGAGAGGTCATACAGGCACATGGAGGCCACACACACTACTGAGCCTCATTTTGACTTGTTTTAAGGACATTACATCAGCCTGTAGTGTGTTTTTCTACTTTAATTTTGAGTGTGACTCCAAATCCAGACCTCCATTGGTTAATACATTTGATTTCCATTGATAATTTTTGAGTGATTTTGTTGTCAGCACATTCAACTGGGTGAAGAACAAAGTATTTAACAAGAATATTTTTTTTCAGATCTAGGATGTGTTATTTTAGTGTTCCCTTTATTTTTTTTGAGCAGTGTATAAAAAATAAAATATACTCTTCCAAAAAAGAAACTATATATTGTTTCTAGCATCAATTTATTATACATGAAATGTTTTGACAAATGTGGAAAACATATTGAAAAGAAAGTGTAATCAATAATTCAATATTTGTAAAGTTTCTTTTTTGGAAGAGTGTATATATAGAATTATATATTTGGCTATATAATTTATTTACAAGTGTTTATAATAACAACATTATCTTCTGTGGTGCCCCTGTGAATGCTGGGCCCCTAGAATTGTCCATGGTTACCCACCCGCCCCCCCCCCCCCCCCCCCCCCCCCCCCAAAGGTTAATCCTGTGTTAACAAAATCGGCATTAATATTGGGTTTAGCTTAGCTTTTAAACTGCATTAAAACACTTGAATAGCTTATATATGGCTGGGCCACCAAGTGCTGCATGAGAATGTGGGCCCAAAACAAGGGTGCTAAATGGGGCAAAGCTCACGGTATTATATGAAGTGCAAGTTTAGTAATGAGCTGGAGCTGATAAATTATTTACAAAGTGGGTGTGAGTAAGTGTGTGAGGGAGTGGGAGTGAGTGTGTGTGAGGGGGTGGGGGGGTATTGAGTATAGAAAACGTATCAAAAGCAAGTTATACATTTGAATAGACAAAGAGCTAGAGTAAGGGTAGCAGTTATTGATTTTGTGAATTTGAGAGAGACAGCAGCAACTGATGTAGATAAAGTATATATGTATGTATGCTCCTGAATCGTAATGAAACAATAAAGCTATCGTTGTTCTAACTGGGGACATGAGATCAACTTTCGGGAACACGTGGCAGTTCCTAATTTAGTGAGGGTGTAATAACGAACTTCAAAGATTCTTTTTTTTTCCCCCACGTTTTGTCTTAGCATGTTATACTAATAAATAATAATAATAATTCATCAATTTTATATAGCGCTTTTCTGCTTTCTGGGCACTCAAAGACGCTTCACAAGGATACATTCATTCACTCACACATTCACGCTCTGATGGTAGTAAACTACGTTTTTTGTAGCCACAGCTGCCCTGGGGCAGACTAACGGAGGCGTGGCTGCCAGTGTGCGCCTACGGCCCCTCCGACCACCACCAAACATTCGCACACAGCCATACAGGAGTGTTCCTCTATTGCATGTTTTGTGGGTGGGGGAAACCGGAGTACCCGGAGAAAACCCATGCGAACACGGGGAGAACATGCAAACTCCACACAGAAAGGCCGCAGGCCAGATTTGAACCCACAACCTTCTTGCTGTGAGGCAGTAGTGCCGCCCATGTTATGGACAAAGAATCCGCAGTTTCAAGTAAAACCGCTTCATAAATATGTTCGAGTGAAGGAGTTGCCATTAGTTTACATTGAGCGTTATTTGATATGCAATTAATTTTAATGCATTTATGACTTATTGATAGCTCTCAAAAAGGCCTTGTAGTTAACAGCAAGATCATGAGAACTGGCCGAGAAATAAGAAAGTTAATTCTATAATTTTATTTACTTTTGTTTGAAGATTTTATTAGTCACCCAGCAACCACTTACATTACATCCAACGAACAAGTGCTGACATCAACCAACATGAATGCACTAACGTAAATCTCGATTATAATTTCCCATGTGTCCACCTGAGTATGCACATGCATAATCATGCAGTCTTTCAAGTGTCCAACCAATTAGTGTAAAACTTCATTTGTCTCCCATTAGTTTTTTTTTTATTGCATAAACACTAAAATCAAAAGTATTGGACAATTATCAAAACCTTACACACAAGGAGCAAAACATCGTCCCAGATTTGCAGAACTACAAGCACAATGTCAACCTCACACTTTTTGCAAAACAATACATGCAGTGATTTGCAGAACACTGAACACACTTGCATACATTAAACACAGAAGAATATCATGATGCCACTTCCTTGCAATTCCAAAGCGCTGACTATCAAATGACCGCACCTATGAGCCAATTGGTTAAACACAGCCATCAGGTGCGGAAACACGATTGCTTAAATGTAGACAATAATCAGGTTAAGGTACGATAAAAATGCTCAACCAAAATGGAAGGAATCAGAAGAAGAGGAATGTTGGGGGGGGGGGATCTAACGAGGAGGATGAGGAAGAGGAGAGGGATGTAGAGGAAGAGGCGGACCTGAAGCAGGAGGAGAATGTGCCCAAGGAAGAGGACCAAGTTTATCAAATAAAATTTGCGACACATTAGTTGACTATGTCTTGAACCACAGATTAACGCTAAGGGAGGCTGGACTAAGAGTTCAGCCGAATCTTAGCAGATATACATGTAAATTGACTGTATACTTGACCAATGCTGAACTATGCAATCTTGTCTTTCATTGTATTTCAGAGAGTTTGAGAAATTGATGCTGAGGAAATCCTGCATGAATACATTTACATTGATGAGGCTGGGTTTAACCTCACAAAAGCAAGAAGGAGGGGCAGAAATATCATTGGCCACCGGGCTATAATTAATGTCCCAGGGCAATGTGAGGGTAACGTCACAATTTGCTTTGACATTACACAGAATGGGGTCCTCCCCCGTTATGCCAATATGAGCCCTTACAACACACCTCATATTCTCACGTTTGGACCGATTTCACCACATTGTCACAGCAGTAAAACAAATCGACCAGATGCAATACATTGTCATCTGGGACAATGTGTCTTTCCACCGCTCTGCTGTGGTCCAGAACTGGTTTCAACAACATCCACAGTTTGCAGTACTGTTCCTTCCACCATAATCTCTTTTTCTGAACCCAATCGAAGAGTTTTTCTCAGCGTGGCAGTGGAAAGTTTACGATCTGCGCACCCAGGCTCAGGTACCCCTCATTTAGGCAATGGAGGAGGCCTGCGACCAAATTGACGCCGCAGCTGTACAAGGATGGATTCAACATTCAAGATGGTTCTTTCCATGTTGTCTTGCCAATGAGGATATTGCCTGCAATGATGAAATTCTCTAGCCAGATCCAGCTCGGCGAAGAGATGCATTGTGGGGTTTTTTTAACTGTAATTGTAACCTGTTCTGGATAGAGTATTAGAGTATTGTATGTTTGACTGATATTTGCTGAGCTAACATGCACACTACTGTAGCAGCATGAAAACTGGGACATGGTTTGTTGTGATTCGCCATGATGTTGACTGATTTGGGTATATGGAGAGAAATAAATAAAATTTTCCATCAGTCTGGTCTTGTTTTAGTGTTTGGTCAATTTACTGCATGTTTGAACTTTCTCTGTGTACTTTACTTGCAGTACTCTAATCACTGGGAAGTAGAATTGCTAAAATTGTTTTAGGTTAAGCACAGTAGTGTGTAACTGGTTCAAACAGAATTAAGTTACATGAAGTGTATGTGTTTCATATGGAAACGAAAGATGGTTTTTAGAAATTAGGGTATAGTCTTTACTATAGTGTTTCATTTTGCAAAGAATCAAAGGTGTTTTGCTAATTGGGTGCATGGTAGTGCTAATTGTGTGAAATGTTTTGAAAAATGGGGCCCTGTTTTCAAAGTTGCGCTTAAGCAATTGAAAAAAACTGCAACCTGCTGGCGGCGCCCCCTGTGACGACTTGGGGCCCCCCCCACCCCGGGGAGGCCTAGGGCCGGAATGCGTTCACGCCCGCTGCGGCCAACTGCTGATGCACCCCAGGTCCAGCCGGGGATCTCCTGAAAGGGCTCCCCCCTGCCTTCGCCCCCTCTAAACCCTGTCTCGATAGCGTGCTGCAGCGCTGAGTTATTTGCCAAAAAGTCTCCTCCCCCCCTCAAGCTTCCCTGCCCTGCCCCCCGGGGTGCATGCTTGCCGGGGCGACCCCCCCCGGGCACACCTTTCTCTTCCAGGTGACTCCCCACCAAAAGGCCCCCGGGGGCCAGTCTCAGGGGTGGCGGGGAAAGGGGTGAACCAGTGTCACCTAGTGATGGGAAGATGAAGCTTCAGGAACCATTTTCTTTATTTTCTGTGCCCACAAGATGGTGCACTTTGTTCAACAAAGGCTTGTAAGTTAATTCTATAAGCCTTATTTTTTTAACTATGGGCGCCATCTTGTGGGCACAGAAAATAAGTAAATTGGTTCTTGAGGCTTCATCTTCACATTATTAGCGTTACCCTCTTCAGCTGGGTGGTCGTAATGTTCTGGAGCAAGGAATCCAATTTTAAAAAGTAATACGGTGATACCTCCAGCTTTCAGAAATGTATCTAAGTCCCACTGCAGGTGACCAGCTTGTCATTTTTCTTAAATACGAGTCATATCCACTAAACCACTTCTCCTCAACCTTTGTGGAAAACGTCATAAGTTAAAGGAAAGGTGTAAAGGGGAATTCCAAGTGACTCCAACTGCAATAGAGAATCCGAATGCACGTACGCTAGGCAACGTAATCATCAGTCCCCTGCTCAGTGCCCATCATATACGTTTCTTAACGCAACTGGCCAGATGAATGGTTGTCGCTTTAAATATTGCTGCTATGCAGAATAGTGGGATAGCGTTATCTCCTTTTCGAAAAGGATGGTTCTGTGTACCCTATGCTAAAAGAGGTAAATTAGGAAGCACTGAAACACCTTTCCTTAATATTTAAATAATTCAAATTAATTTATCATGGCTGCACGCAATCATTTCCGGATAATTTTCTAGGAGCTTGGAACTTTCCTAAGCAAAAAAGACTTCGGACACAGCCCCGCTCTTAAGAAATTGGGGATAAACTTGAGCGATTTGACAGCAACGTTTAGGGGTATTAACGCCACCAAATCGTAGGGAATGTGCAATGTCGGGACATCAGGTTCCGGGGTCGGACATCAGGGGGCGGGGACTGACCAAGGGGATAGGAATACACCCGGAAGTTGAAGCTCAACTGAACGCTCAAAGTAGATAGCAGATGGTCATCTAGCAGTAGCTTCTCCATTCACCCCCATTCATTTTGCCTGACTTTTGACATCAAATAACTTTACACTAAAAACATTATGAGCCTTCATATCAGCGATAATATTTTCTACAGAGAAACTACATTTTGTAGCAGACGTCTTTACTTCGAATGTAACATTATGGTATAATAGTAAGCATTTTTAGCCAATGGCACCAGGCTAGGCTAAAAGTGACGTAAAATGTCGGCGACTTTCTTTCGCACAGGACGTATAATAACCGTACTGTGTAGATCAGGAGCCCATCACGAATCATAAACAGAGGACGATTGAGCCACATCGCTAACAAAGTGAAAAACCTATGAAGTAATAATTCGCAAAACATCATAACATCTAACGAAATCAGACGATACTGACAGATGCAATCACTTGCTCGCTGAGAATTCTATGTAGGATACATCTACCAGACGAGTTACCGCTTCTCAGGACGTTGGTTTACGCCGGCGAGCTGACTTGGAGCCGGCGCAGTAGGCCTGGTGCTCAAACTGAGAAACTTTTTTTTTTTTGCAAATAATCATTACCTTAGAATTTAAAGGCAGCAACACATTGCAAAAAAGTTGGCACAGGGGCCTTTTTATCACTGTATTACATCACCTTTCCTTTTAAAGACACTCAGTAAACATTTGGGAACTAAGGAGACCAATTTTTGAAGTTTTTCAGGTGGAACTCTTTCCCATTCTTGCTTGATGTACAGCTTAAGTTGTTCAACAGTCCGGGGTCTCCATTGTCGTATTTTACGCTTCATAATGCGCCACACATTTTCAATGGGAGACAGGTCTGGACTACAGGCAGGCCAGTCTAGTACCCACACTCTTTTACTACGGAGCCATGCTGTTGTAACACGTGCAGAATGTGGCTTTGCATTGTCTTGCTGAAATAAGCAGGGGTGTCCATGAAAAAGATGGTGCTTAAATCTGCATGTCTTCTAGACAAGCGTGCCGGAATACTAATTTCAGTCTTTGCAGTGTTTGTACTCGCAGCGCAGAAAGCTGCTATGTCATGTCTCATTTCGCGAAGTTACGCGAGCCGCTAGCTTTCCTTTTTCCTCGGGATGCTGCTGTTCTTTTGTACAGTCGGGATATGATTGGGATGCCTTGGTAAATGCATGTGGAACGTCACCTTTCTGCAGCAATGAATGAGCTCGGCTTTTGAATCGCATTTACGGTTTACGCCTTATGGAGTCTACAAATAATCACTTTGTCTTTCCAGCTGCACCCAATTCACTTGGCCAGGAATATTTGAAACTGCAATTTAATTTTTGCAGCAACCTCTGGGTTGGATGCCACTTGGTCCAGTGATTTTTTTTAAACCCTTGGGTTTAGCTCGAATTGTTAACTCTTTTTCCCAGGTTCTCAGTCGTGTGATTACATGGATTGACTGTGCACTGGTAATCAGTTTCGCTCGAACTGGTTCTGAGGTCTATTGGATTGCAACTTAACTTTTGCCTTGTACCAAGCCTGTTTATAGCAACTTACGGGCCGAAATGCTACAGTTCGCCAGTTATTCCCATTCTCAGCGCCCATGATGGCATAGTTGGAGTGTCTATCAAGAAATGTCCTATGGCTTAGATTGTCTTCGATTCATTATTTATTTAAAAAAAAAAAGTGTTGATGTACATCTAAAGCAATCGGCTCTTCATTAATGCTTCAACAACGGTATGTTTAGCACAGGAATCGTAGTATATTCAGTAATTCATGTATCCGAGGCCAAAACGAAAGCGTTATTCTCATGATTGCTCTCATGCTGTTCAAATGACTGGTCCAAATTGTAATCCTCATTTAAGCTAAAATCAATTGCCGATATGCTGCTTGGATCCAATAGTTATGCTGCAATTACTTCCCTGTTGGTTTTATTCATCTGCTCCTAGCAGGTGCTGCTATTGTAAGTGTCAAGTTGTGGTAACTGTTTGGAAATTGCATGGCATTCACCTCGCACCACCAAACTGATGGGAAATGCTAACTTTGGCCTGCTCAGTGAATCTTAATTTAAAAAAAAAAAAAAAAAAAGCTGCGGAATCAGTGGGAACAGCCATCCCAGTCAGCTTTAGTTTCTGAGATCAATCTGGTATTGCTTCTCCTCGTCAGTAATTGACAAGTCTTTGTTACTTTCCCGAATTGGGGGAAACTGCTATCATTGGCGGCATTTACGTGTGCAATGTCAGTTGGCAGGAGGTCATGTGATCCGTGCATTTGTTTGTTTTGTTTGAACAGCTTATCGCATATGTAATGAGCAGATATTTCTGAAAATCCTGTGGGTGGGTCACAATTACATCAGGGATACACCCTGCTGATTTTGATCACCATCACTAGCACAATATGGCAGCCACCTTGAAATCCTATGACACTCAATCATTGTACTTGCTCCACTCAGCAAGATTCAGACTGTGCTGCTTTAGTGAAGGTTTGCCTCTAGTGTTCCTGTATAACCATACACTAGCACCCAAGTTGGTTTAAAAAAAAAAATAATAATAAAATTAAAAATTAATAAATATTTTGCAAAGCAGAACATGGCAATCAAGAGAACTTTGGAGTGCTTGCCAACCTCAAGCTCATATACTCAAGCTGTGGCTTATCTTGCACATGCTCAGCAATGCCATGATGCGGCATGTTGCCATGCTTCACTAAAATTTACCCCATGTCAGCATCCAGCTAGTGCTTGTGGTCTGCTACTCATTACATTCAAACTGATTTGCTTTGCCTGCTCAGTATGTCCTACAGCCTATAACAGCCAGTTGCTGGATTGACCCAAGGTCACTGCTGCAGGGCTCAGTTTTAGCCTCTGATCGGTTTTTGCAACACCATTGTTTTTGGGGGATTCTAGTAGCTCTCCCAGCTGTCAGATTCAACAAGGTTTTTACCCTTTTCATTCATGAAGCGTGTGTACATACATGTATGTGTATATATTTATATTCTCCCTTTTATATCAACTTTATGGAGCTGGCCACATTTATTCACGGTACATTCCTAGCATTGCTTCCCACTGTTTTCTCCACTAATTGCCTGCATTTCGTTTTCTGCATGTCCACGGTGGACCCTGCCCTGAGCATGCTACTGCTGATCTTTGCCTTCAATGCCACCTGGCCTCTGCACAAGCGCTGCTCCACCATCATGGCTGGGCCATGGCTACAGCAAACTACAAATCCTGGGCTGTTAGTCAACTTTCCTTTCGCATTATGGCAACCATGGGACGGTCAGAGGAGGATGGACCTTCCCTCTTAAGCCTGTTTCCTCCCAAGGTTTCTTCCTCTATTTTAACTGAAAGGGAGTTTTTCCTTGCCACTGTTGCCCCTGGCTTGCTTTTGAGGGGTTCAGACCAGGGTTTTTCTACAAGTGCATTGTGATCAATTGAGTTCCTTTGATCATCTCAGAGGCTGGGGAACCTATTACTAGTTCACTGCCCAGCTCTGCTTCATGTCTATATTCAAGCAGCGCATTGCCTCCTTCATGGCCTAATGAAGGTATTAAGGCCTCAGGACATTGGACACACAGCCAAGAACATTACCTTCACCCAGGAATTAAGGATGTTGTGGAAGCTCTAATGGATGCGTAAGACTGTAAGTGGTCACCATGTTTTGTATGTTAAACAAAATTCCTTGTACTTATGTGTTTCATGTGTTCGTTTAGTATACGTCTATACACATAGTCAGGGCACGAAGCGTCACTCCTCAGCACGCATGTCACGTCATTCACCACAACATACACTTCAATTATTATAGGTATCTGCCTTCATGTTATTTACTTCAAATCATATAGTATAATTCTCATGAATCTACTTTGAGAGGACTATCACTACATTTAGAATATTTCTCTTGTGTTTGGCTTCAAGAGAAATTGTGCCAGCCGCCGGGCTGTCCCGACACGCAATACACTCACATAGAATATTTCTCTTGTGTTTGGCTTCAAGAGAAATTCTGCCAGCCGTCAGGCTGTCACGACACATAGTACACTCCACATACAATATTTTTCTTGTGTTTGGCTTCAAGAGAAATTGTGCCAGCCGCCGGGCTTTCACGACACATAGTACACTCCACACAGGATATTTTTCTTGTATTTTGGTTCAAGAGGAATTGTGCCAGCCGCGGGCTGTCATGACACTCAGTACACTTCACATGGAGTATTTCTCTCGCACTTGGCTTCAAGGGAAATTCTGACAGCCGCCGGGCTGCCTTTAAACCTATGGAAGCACCATATTCCATCGTTGGCGTGCATCAGTATGGTTCTGTTTTGGGGGGTTAATAGCTGCTCCCTGCCTTCGATTCGACGCTGGACGGGCAGGGATCTCTCGAACACAGCCATAACGCCAAACTCAATGTATGCTTGTATGTTTTAATAAATTTTCTCTTTGACAAAGTGTCCTATCAAAAATGGAGCTTGGCGTAATTCTGATAGGCACGGAGTCAAGCTTGGTAACTATAGTAGTGCTTCTTGAGCTTGAATCACCTGAGTGCTCTTGGATGTCATCTGATTTGCCATCACATGATTGCTCGATTGATATGCTAGTTTACTTAAGCTCGCATTCTGAGCAGAGGCTCTGCAGCATGTATGCTTAACATCCCTCCTCCTCCCCAGCTCCTCCTGTCATTTGTAGCTTCTGTAATCCTGTTCTTTCATGTCTAACTGTCACACATAACAATGTCTCTTCTGTTTGAGGTCATTGTTGCTGTTGGCTCTGTTCTATGTACGGGGGGTTAATAGCTACTCCCTGCTTTCGGTTTCACGCTGGACGGGCAGGGATTTAAGAGTCACAATTTTCCTCTCTTTTTATGCAGTAAAGTAGTTTGTAATATAGTTATATAGCAATGGCTCAAATAGCTATTTCTGACAATGGGGCTGAACAGTGTAAACAATCCATATGAGTTTGGGTAGTGCGGTTAAGAAAAATGGCAACTCATTAAAGATCTGGGATTGCAATTGTGGCTGGAACAAAAGTAAGTCGACACAGTGGGTCCCCAGGACCCAGCTTGGGAATCCCTGATTTAACCCATTTTCTCCCTCTCTGAAACTCTAATCTTAAATATTAAAGCCTTAAACAGGGGAATGCATACATTTCCAGATGTGACTTCTGCTCGACGGGGTTTGTTGAATGCATCTTACTGATAAGTAGATGTGACAATACACTTATATGCAGGAACTCAAAAGGAGCAAATTATGACAAGTATCCTCAAAAGTATTCATAAGTTAAAACAAAAAAAAAAAGAAAATCACATCACCAAATGCCAGATATTTATGAAAGTATTCATTTTTTTAAACAATCAACATTTATAGGTGACTGCAAGCTTTTGTATGGCACTGTACATTCAGTAACGGTGAAAATATAAATGATAATAAATGGAGCCCCTTTCTGATCTCACAAATCTCTGAAATTTCTGAGTCTCAGTTCTGTGGGAAATATACTTGACTTCTTATCAAGTTCACAGGCATCGAAATGTGTATGCAATTTGGCTTTACATCCAATAGTCGTGTGTCTGTAATTTTATTTCTGGAGCTTCTACCTGCTGTGTTTTATAGTGATGCAGGAGGACATGTTAAGAAATGATAGAGAAGACTAACCGCAGAAACAAAAAATAAATAATCACACCTCTTTATCTGCTCAAGCGAATATCCTTGTGCTGGCAGAGCAGGAGTTGTTTGAAGGTCTTCTTGAAGGAGACATTGCAAAGAGCATAGCAGGCTGGATTGATGGTGCTGTTGAAGTAGCAAGACCAGGTACAAAAGACCCAAACAGTGTTGGAAACACATGTTGAACAGAAGGTTTTGACAATCACTGTTACATAAAAAGGTAACCACGTGACCACGAAAGCAAGAAGAATGGCCATTACCGTGCGTGTAACCTTTTTCTCACGAGATGACAATGCCTTCTTTGTGGGTGGCCGCTTTGCCATTGTGGCATTTAGGCAGTGGGCTGTGGGGTTTCCCTCGTGACCAGCAGAGGCCTCAACAATTTCTCTTCTCTCAGGATGTACTGACACACTTGAGTCCTCCTTGCCAGCTCCATCTGTCCCGCCATTCTGGCTCCTCTCAGTGTGATGGGTTTTCTCATACTCGTCATCACAGGGCATGGTGATGTGCTTTCCTGCTTTGTTGCTGGATGGATTGTCCTGTTTTGGCTCGTGCTTACCTGTTTTCATGCGGCTCTTGCTGGCTCTGGAGATCAGCCAATACAGAAAGCCCATGATGGTAACAGGCAGGTAGAAGGAAATAATGGAGGTGATAAAAACAATGGTTGAATTGGACAGGAACTGTGCATAGCACTCGCCCTCTGGCACAGTGCGCTCACCTACGATTAACTGCCAGAACACAATGGCTGTGGTCCACATGACAAAGACAAGAACCCAGGCTGCCCCCATCATCATTCCTGCAATCCTGGTCGTCCTTTTTGCTGGGTAGCTGAGTGGCTTAGTGACACAGAAGTAACGGTCAAAGCTGATAATAAGGAGATGCATGGCAGAGGCATCGGTGGCCGCATATTCCAAGACCAGCCAAAGATCACAAACTACTGGCCCCAAGGGCCAATATCCAAACAGAATTTCGACTGTGTACAGGTTCATGATGATGGCCCCAATGATCAGATCTGCACATGCCAGGCTGAAGAGGAAGTAGTTGTTTATGGTCTGGAGGCTCTTGTTGATTGAGATTGAAAGAATGACCAGTATGTTCCCAGTAATCGTTGCAAGACTGAGGGACTCTGTAACCAGGAGAATGATCACCATCTCCACTGCCTGGTAAGGGCCTTTGGGCTGGACGGTGTCTGTCTCATTACCAGCGGTGAAGTTGGAGATGTTGGAGAAGGTGGAGAGGGGAAGCTTGAAGGTTCTGAGCTCCATCTGTTCTGGTCTTGCTGAATCTCAAGTTGACAGTTTAGCTCCTAAATTCAGATGAAGAGGAAACATGATTCAGCACTCAGGGCTTGTTTTTCACACATAGATGCAGCCTGTTCCTGAATTCCAGTGCTGTGAAAAAGCATTTGCCTTCTTCCTGATTTTTAAATTTTTTTTGCATGTGTTTCACACTTAAATGTCTCAGATCATCAAACAAATTTTCGAACAAATACATCAAACAAAGATAACCCAAGTAAATACAAAATGCAATATTTAAAATGATGATTTCATTTATTAAGGGAAAAAAGCAATCCAAACCTACCTGGCCCAATGTCAAAAAGTAATTGCCCCTTTTAACTAATAACTGGTTGTGCCATTCTCAACGAAAACAATTGCAATTAAGCTTTTGCGATAACGGGCATTCGATTTGGTTCGATCTTGATTGCCTTTCCTGACATTTTCTGGATTCGCCGCTAGACGGGCCCAAATTCACCTGAAATGATATTAACAAACAAATGCTCTCAATGAGTCCTTGCAGACTTCTTGGAGTAACAGACTTCTGGTTAAACTTGAGAATAAACATCCATCTGGGGTGAAACTTGGAGGAATTACTGCCTTTTAAAATTTAGTCAGTGTTTAAATATTTCTAGACTTGTAAAGTCAAAAGATGGCATATTTATTTTTGCTATCATTTACTACTTATATTATGCGCTTGGTTTTTAAGTCCTCAGCACATATAGAATACAGGTGAGGTAACAGATGTTGTTGCTCATTGGGCTGCACCAGTATTCGTCAGAGTGGTGCTCTTTCCCTCTTTATTCTTTTTTGGATGAGCTCAAGACCAGAAAAGTTGGTGGTGCTTCTCGATGGTCTTACACCCTCCTCCTCTACTCTTAACTTGCATCTGATGATGCCACAATGAACTGTTCTCACTGACACAGGTCTTCTGTAGTGTTTATGATCCTATGTAGTTATGCCCCCTGTACAGAAGCGTGTCAGTTAATGATGTGCTGTTTTAGGACTCAAAGGTCTTGCATATCCTGGAGCATGGCTTGGCCATTTTTACGAGGGCTTATGCCCTCCTACACTGTTCTTTAGCCCCCCAAAATAATGTACAGCTGTCGTCAAAAGTTTGGACATGTCAACATTATTATTTCAATACATGTTAAATAAAGAAATAAAAACCCCTATTCTTCTTCATCAAACTAACTAGCATTTGTTATCACAATTCCTGAGTGTATACAGTTCTTCACAAATTTATTAGACCACTTGTCATAAAAATGAGAAAACACAAATATATTTGAAATTTGTCAAACACTTGTTTAAAACTAAAAATTATATTGTTATTTCATTGGCAAATAAACTGAAACAACTAAACAGTCTTTATTCACACATAAAAATAAATAAATAAATAAAAAAACCCCAAAAAACGGAATATTTTGTATGGCCTCCTTTGACCTTGATAACAGCTTGCATCTTTAGCCCATTATTGCCTTATATATTATTTGATAAACTATTTTTTTCAGTTTTTTTGCAAAATAGTAAATTTGAAAATTCATGGATAACAGCAATAATTATATTTTAGCATTGAAAATATCATTTCAGTTAAAGAGCTTGCACATACTGGCGTATTAACCATTACAGAAACATAAAAAATTATTTTGGTAATTACCAATACTGTTAATATAGGGCAGCTGTGGCATAAACCTTACATTGGATGGTGGTCTAGTAAATTTATGAAGCACTGTATACTTATTTATTTCACTTGGACAGTTATATGGCAACAATGAGCTTAAGCTTGCAGCTGAGTTGCCGTCTAAGTTTCCAAAGATGTGCTACACTTGTGATTTGCTTCACTTTGACCTTTTTGTCAAATAAGTCCCAACACAGCTTGACTTTAATTCAGCCATGGGAGAATGGAAGGAGCTCGTTTGTCTGCTCATTTAGCAAATTATGGTTTCTTTGAGAATGACAAAATTTTGGACGCTTTTCAAACAAGTAAATTATTATCTTAACTTCAGGCTGTTAACCTCTCACTAGATTCCATTTGAGATTGTATGGAGAGGTAAAGCATTTCTCTGAAAACAGTGCTGCGACATTCTCTGTCCCTATAATATTTTATGCAAAGGCAGTGCTTCAGTTTCTCAGGCTTTTCACTGTATTACTGACAATCAGCAGTGAGATTATAAAAATCCGCGCAATTCCATATTGAGGAAAAACTGGTCTTAAACTGTTTGTCAATTTGCTCACGCAGCTTTTGGCTAAGTGGCAAAATCTGAACTGCCTGCTAAACATAGAGGCCTTTTAAGACAGCTCATTTTACATAATTTCATAATAAAAAAACCTGAAACCTGTTAGCCAGTGCAATGTCGACACTGGTGTTATTCCGTAGATTCCATGTCTTTCTCAGTCTTTGTTAGCCTGTGGTTCATTGTGCACAAATGTGGTGGTGCAGGCATCAGAAATGTGCAAATATGCCTTTTTGCAAGTATCAGTACAATCTTTAAAGAGAAACTTTTTAAAGAACTTAAAAACTTAAAGTTTTTAATTGCACTGTTCTCAATAAAATTCCGGAACAAGAGAATGTACGAATAAATTTTGTGCTTATTTTTCATTTTCCATACTGTTCGAGTTCCTGTAATATTCGTGTTGAACAAGTCAATAAAAGTTGATTCATTGAAACCGCATTGGTATTGCGTACCGCGACACATCAAATTCTACCAAAACATAATTATGTTTTACATGGGATAAACATCATCATCGCTTTAACTATGAATGAACGAACGAAAGGCATCTGCAGTTTGAAGATTTAATTACCTGTTCTCGCGGATCCGTTGTGATTCTCCCTAAAGGACCCTTCGTTTGGTAGTTGAGAGCAGGCAGCCTTCAGTCGGTCTCATGCACCTTACTGCCAGTCTGATGACATGCGTGTGAAGTGAAGCAACGCTGAGGGAAGAGTATATGTGACGTTGCTGTCTGGAAAAAAAACGTGAGTTCGAGACCTGGAGGAGACTCTGGAACCAGTGTGGGACAGAGACACTGAGAGGCTGGTTAAGAGAAGGGGTTGAAAAGCCAGATGGGAAGTCCCTAACATCATGCTTGCATCAAAATATTAATCTCTGGTGGATTCTGGCAAAATAATTTCACCTCAAGAAAATTTTGCGTCAGGCATGAAGTCTTCAGGAAAGCGCCGTGCATCAGCGCAATCACTGCATGTAATTTTGCTCATATACGGCTCGATGTTGCACAGTGAACACAAGTGAATGATAAATAACGGCAATTCAGGGGTGGCCTCAATTTTCCAAGACTCAAAACCATGAACGCTGCAATGTAAACAATACTGCACATACTGCCTTAAGATAAGTGAATTTTATATCCGCCTAAGGGATTAGAGTGAATATATATTATACACTCACCGCGCAAGACTCCATTGCTGAAGAAAAAGCATGTTGAAGCTCATTTAAAGTTTTGCGTACAACACTTAGACAAGCCTATGAAATAATAAGAGAATATTGCCTGGTCAGATGAGACCAAAATTTAACTCTTTGGATGTCAGAGCCAGGGTTGGGTTCAATTACTTTTTTCAGTTTCAGTAATTATAATCAATTACTTTTGTAATTGTAATGGAATTTTAATTAAAAAATTTTTTTTCAAAAAGTAATTGTAATTGAAAATTCTGTGCAGAAAGTAATTTAAAAAAGTAATTGAACCCAACCCTGGTCAGAAAACACCATGTTTGGAGGACAAACGACACTGCACATCACCCCCAAAACATCAAACCAACAGTGAAGTTTGTAGGTGGGAACATCATGATATGGGGCTGTTTTTCAGCATATTGGACTTGCAGACTTCATTTAATTGAAGGATGAATGGAGAAATGTACCATGACATTCTTGATAAGAATCTGCTGCCATCTGCCAGGATGCTGAAGAGGAAACGAGGGTGAACATTTCAGACGGTGATCCCAAACACGCAGCCAAGGAGACTCTCGAATGGTTTCAGAGAAGGAAAATAAAGCTGCTAGAATGGCCCAGTCAATCACCCAAATTGAATCCAAAGGAAATAATTGAAGATCAGAGTTCAGAGAAGAGGCTCCTGGAGCCTTCAAGATTTGATGACAGTTTCTGTGGAAGAATGGTCCAAACTCATACCTGAGCAATGCATGCGACTTGTCTCTCCATTCGGGAGGCTTCATTTCCAACAAAGGCTTTACTACTAAGTATGAAATAAATTTCAGTACGTGTGTTCAAAACTTTTTCCCTGTGTCATTCCATTTAATTACACATAATTTATGGACTTACGTTTTATTTCTTTGTGTGTGGATCACTTTGGCTGTTACTGACATCTGGTGAAAAGTTCATGTCAGTAGCCCCATTAGAAATATATTTACTGAGAAAAACGGTGACATGTTCAATACTTATTTTACCCGCTGTGTATACTATATATATGTGGTGCTGTGCATTGTGGCCCATCAACTCCACTTGGATCTTGTCAGTCCAAAGGACATTGTTCCAGTAGGCTTGTGGTTTACTCCAATGCAACTTTGTAAACCTGAGCCCTGCTGCCATGTTCTATTTGGAGAGAAACGACTTTCTCCTAGCAACCCTTCCAAACAAAGTCATACTTGTTCAGTCTCCTTTGAATTGCACTGTTGTGAACTTCTATATTTAACATACTGAGGCCTGCAGAGTCATAGATGTAGTTATTGGATTTCGTACAATTTCTTTGAGCGTTGCACGGTCTTACCTTGAGGTGAATTTGCTAAAATATACTCTTGCGAAGGTTTGCTATTGTTGTGAATGTTTTTCACTTGTGAATAATCTCCCTCACTGTAGAATGGACTTCAAATTGTTTGGAAATGGCCGTATAACCCTTCCCAGGTTGATAGGCAGCAATGATTGCCTCTCTAAGATTATTGCTGATATCTTTCCCTCTTAGCATTGAGTTAACACGCACCTAAATGCTTCAGACCGGCAAAGTGCCAAAACTTTTTTTGAAGAGGTGGTCACACTTGCTGATTCTCAATTATTCAAGTGCATTTGATCAGTAACACCTGGCTGCCAATTACCTTCTTAATTCCTGGGGAAGCAGTAAGGGTGTACTTGGTTTTTCATACATGGCCTCTTCATTTTGGCTGAATTCCTGTAAAATAATAGCAAGGTGGAGTTTGTTGTGTGTTTTACACCTGAGGTTAGATTTACAGGAGTTTAGGACCCGATTAGTAATGATCGGAAGATGAAGCTTCAAGAACCATTTTACTTATTTTCTGTGCCCAAAAGATGGCGCCCATAGTTAAAAAAATAAGGCTTCTAGAATGAACCTACAGGCCTTTGTTGAACAGAGTGAAACACCTTGTGGGCACAGAAAATAACGAAACTGGTTCATGAAGCTTCATCTTCCCATCATTACCGATTAGGACCAGCTGAATTTTAGCTCACCTGGACTGAAGGTCCGGTGGGCGAATGTCATGGGCTGCCAGTCCATCATTCTCGGCATCAACCGTAAACATCCTCTTCTCCAAAAACACTTGACAGATAAAGCTCAAGCTTGGCACATGCTCCTACCCATGAGGACACCAAAGTTTGTGCATAGCGTTCCGCGGCCATATTGAACATGCCATATGGAGTCATTGTCAAGCTGTTTTTGAAGTGATTGCTCTGATATTTCGTGTAAGGGTAGATGGAAGCAAGCCCTAGAACAAAGACGGGTTTTGTGAAATTTGGAAAAGTGACCTTGATTTGTCCTCAACACTTTGGCCACGCCCACTTTCAAAGGTGTTTATTTTAAACATTTTCTTATCCGCCACCACTGGACAGATAAAGCAGAAACTTGGCTCATATGTTCCCCATGGGACACCTAAGATTGTTCATGGTGCTATTTAATAGTGACGGGAAGATGAAGCTTCATGAAGCATTTTCTTTATTTTCTGTGCCCACAAGATGGTGCACTCTGTTCAACAAGGTAGAGACTTGTTTCCATAACCCAAAATGCCCTTGGCCGCAACAAAGCATGCATTTGTTCACACTTAAAATTAAGTCTGCACTTAGCGCTCATATTAATTATTTGTGTGATTGAGAAGCAAATATGCTATTGGTTTTCTTGAGTGTTATTGCACATTTTTCCAACTATTTTTTCCTTGATTCTCTTTCTGCAGTTTTTGAAATGTTGACACTAAGCCACACGCTTTGCTTCCATTTTTATGCCATAGGGTGCTCAGATATAACAATTCATGAGACTCACTGTTGTTCTCTCATTTTTCACATTATTAAACAGGGGTTCCACTGCCTAATTATTATGCCTCGGTGCACATGCGCGCAAGCGGGCATACGGTAGTTCGTTTGTGTGTCTGTCTGTTACCGGGATAGCCACTACGCCGGTCAAAATAAAGTCCTAGAATATGACTCTATGGGTTGAGTGCTATGATATCTTGGATTTAAATTTTCCAGATTTTTGAAATAGAGCTCTCGACTTCTAGCATTATTTGACACTTCCATAGATTCCAGTAGGAATCGAGGAATGCGGAAGTAATGTGTGTCATGGAGGAAGCAATTGTTCCAAACAATGAATAGTTCCAGCACTGACCTCCATTCATTTTCATTGGAACACGCTTGCAGGTAAGTTTATCAAATGACTGCATTTTTGGGAAATTTGTCGCATTAGCTGACCCCTAATGAATTTTGTTGTTAGCATCATTTTCTGCACCCAGCTTTAGTTTATGTTGATCGTCAGATAACAACCTGTAAAATTCGTATTAAACTTAAAGGAGATGACCTGAGCAGCTCTTAACGACCCAGCATAAACCACGTCATTTGTTCATTTAGCTACCTTAAATTAATTGCAGTTATTGGTGTTCATTTGAGTACAAAGTTTATATTCGCATATTAGATTCCCTGATAGTTTCAAGCGCATTTTATTGCTTACTAGTTAATTTTGTTGCTTACCACACTACTTCTGTTCACTCGAAGGTTCTGCGATTAAGTGCGAAAATGAATGGAAACAGCTCAAAATGTCAAATCTATTCAATACACTGATTTGATCGCATAGCAGCAAGTAACATCATTAGGCTACGCACAAGTTTTTATTCCCTTCAATGCTGTTAGGTAGGAATGCATTTTCACCGCCTTTATTCGCATTAATATTTTTGGCGAACTTCAGGTAATTCAATTGACAAGTGGATGGAAACATTGCTTATGTCAAGCATAGATGCACAGCTAGGGCACTCTGACATGTCCACACAGAATTTTATAGCTTCGTCAAGGGACATGGGCTACTTGTCACTGCTGTAAGCACCGAGGCTGTAAGAAGAGGTCAGGAGAACACCAGTTGCAGGATCGAGAAGTGTTTATTAAACACAAGACACTAAGGGATAATTGGCAGACACCCCAGAAACAAAACACTGTGCACAAGCACTGAACAAATGAGAAAACTAAAGTACTCACTCCAAGAGTGGATAAGCTAAGAAAACAAAAACTGACGGACACACTGGGAGACTTAAACACGGGGCAGACAAGACGAGGGCGCAGCAAAAAACAAGACTCGGGAATCATACGCGGGAGAAAGTCGGAAGGCATGAGGAGCTGAGATTTCACTAGGTAGAACAGAGTCAATACGTGCATCCGTCTGACATCCGCTCCCAATACAGCCACATAAATAGCCACAAGAGGAGGCGGGGACTCGAAATGCAATCTCAGACCGAAACAGAAACACATGGGATTAATAAACAATTACACGAAAACCGGGTTAACAATAATGACTCGAGTTAACAATAATGACGCTGAGACCATCAATCAAGCTAGACGTTTAGATTGAGGTAATCTAAACGTGACGAGTAAAAAGCACCACAAAAGAAGCAAAGAAAAGCACAGCTTTAAACACAGTTAATCAGAGACAGCTCAGGCAGAATTCACGAAAGCTAGAAACACTCACACTCGCTAATGAGTTAATAAGGTTAATAGAACGTGACGAAAAATTTACAATCACCCTCAAATAAGTGCTGGTTAGTACGGGTTAGTAATTATCCTATCAGAGAACGCATTCACTCAGAGTTTAGCGAGACCCAGAATTAAGCACAGGTGGAAGCAATGAATGAAATACCAGGGCCGAAACCGAAAGAGGAAACGTGATTAGACGACGAGACGCAGGCATGCTGAAGGCAGTCACGTGACATCACTGGAGAATGCAGACTGGGAGTGGATTGTCAGACGGCTGAACTGGAAGCTGGAAATATAAAGCGAAAGTAAAAGATAAGCACAAATAAGCACGGGACAACACACGAAAGGGCAGAATCATAACAGAGGCATCACCACCTTCGGTGCTTTTATTAACATGGCAGCGATGTTGCGATCACACTGTTACGGGGGTAGGAAAACTTCACCCAGAACAGCAAAGTAACACTTGACACTTTTAATGGGTTTGCAAAATAAAGTTTATGCAGTGGTAGAAAGCTAAAATAATCATGACTTTGTCAATGTACAAATATGTTCTGACCCAATTCTGGATATTTTTATATGATTAAAAAAAAAAAACCTGAGAGGAAGCACCATCTTGGGTCAGCTGAAAGCGAGCTGGATGGCAAAGGAATGACACCCCCCACCCCAGGGGTGTGCGGGCTTTTCTAAAACAACCGTGGTAAGTCAAAATAGTTGGCACCACTCTGATCTATCACCAGGACTGCCCCATTTTTATCCTTATCCAACACCAGCTGCAAGAAGGCTTCAGCCACCACTGGAACCCTAAAAAAAAAATAAAAAATAAAGATATAAAATTGCCAAAAGTGCCAGGCTAAAACAATTTTTTTGATAAAATTGGATATCCGGGTGAAAAAGCATGTTGCTATTGTCTTTGTACACTGGACTGAGTGGTGGACTTGGCTACATCCAGCGGTCCACAGAAGCAACAAAAGTCTGTTTTCATTCTCCAAATTCTGGAATTCTATGCTTATTAAAGCTCCTCTACAGCAAATAAAAACATTAAAGTGCTTTATTTCTCTCAGCCAGCAGTGGCAGATCAAGCGATCAGAGAAAAACAACAATTTTGCGTGACACCGTTACATTGAGCAAAATAATTTGAAAGGCGCCCCTTGGATTTTGCACTCTCACTCGTTCCATATTCGTCACGCAGTGTTCAGTGCATGTGCTGGGCCTGAGCAAATCACTAGCTCTCCAGCTGAATGCAAGTCATCCCACTTCAGTACATGCTATGATTGTCATACCTTTTTACAACAGCGCATCTAGGAGGCATGCATGATTGCAAGTATTTTGAATTGGTGCAGTATGGAAGCCCAAAGTGGACAAAATTCAAATGAAAATGTAATCCCACCATTTCATTATAATTTTCCACTTGCGAATGAGTTATTTGAGACAATATTAAATTGAAAATGCATTAATCCAATTATCACTTTCATTTTCACATACACATATGGGAAATCTATCACTATATTCAAATGATTCAAATATACAAATGCAATAAGCAAAACAGCACCCCCAGCCTATTGCCTTACATTTACAAGTCATCACGCTCTTTTAGGGTCAACATGATAATGAAAATGCTGTTTTCTAATCACTTGGAAATAATAATAACATAGTAATGCTGACGACATTTGAAATTTCATTTTCAATGACTTATCCTGCAATACATGGGACAATATTCAAATGCAGTACGGGAAAGAGCGCCTCCCAGTCCATTGAATTTTTGTGCGTGTCACCACGCTCTTTTTAGGACACGATGAAAATTAAAAGACAATCTGTCAGCGTCTCATCAAGGCGGGTCTTCCGCTAGGACGTCACTCATTAGGGGCGCGAACGGAAGCCATGTTCCACATTTGCATACCAACCAATCAGCTTCTGGGTAGCGCTTGAATGCACGGAGGCTTACTGATAATGTCATGATGGCTAGGCTGCCATTTATTGTGTGCCATTGCGCAGTAGGCTACGTTGCACTTTGGAAGTAACCATCTCGGCAGTATGCTAGCTAACGTTAACTAGGGAAAATATTTGTAACTGATCATCGCATTAAAGTGATATGATTGGATTTTTGCCCCAACTGTATTAACTGAGCTAACTGTAATATGCATGCACTTATCCGAGGCTTCGCGGCAGTGTTGTGCAACTGCAACCCAAGTGTGCTTGCAGATTTCAGAGATGTTAGCTAGCTTGCAAGTGAGTCTAAAAGCAATCGCTTAGGTACAGCTATGATGCCTACTGGAGAAGCTCTTCCAGCCCTGATTTGTCACTTTCAACGCCATCTCGCACACACGACCTCTTTCACCATTGATCAGCAGCTTCTATTCCCGAAAGAACAAACTGGCAGTTCAGCCTGTTATTTTATAGCTAATTAAAGTAGCATTGTCCTTCCATTCGTGCTATAGCGTATTACATTACTCCAGATAAAACACTATCCGTTTTACCAACCTGCTGACGCTAGTTGGGGGAAATGTTTTTCCAACATTTTTATACTTAATTGTTTTTTGCCCAAGCTTCACAAGCTAGCTAGCTGACACGCTATACGCTATAGCACGCATTTTCAATTTAATATTGTCTCAAATAACTCATTCCCAAGTGGAAAATTGTAATGAAATAGTGGGATTACATTTTCATTTGAATATTGTCCGCTTTGGGCTTCCATAGTAGAGCCCCAGAAATTGAGGGGTTATAAAATTTCTATTTTTTTTTTACATGGAAAAAAGTACAGAATGGAACTAAAATCTATCCATCTTACATTAAATCTGCTTTTTCTGGGTCAGGGGCGCTGGAGGACTGGAGCCCGTCCCAGCATGCAATGGGCAAGAGGCAGGAACACACAATGATCTATATACAAGTTAGAATAATCTGAAATATTCTATTAATGACCGTTAGCTAGGCTAATATTCACACTTTATTTGCCACTAAGATAGAAATCCAGTGGCTTGTAATAAGGAATATATTCATTGAAATTTATGTCCATCTACCTTAACCGCAACCTATGCATTGTGCAGCCATATCCCCTGAAAATGTTGTTCTGCCATGGAAAGCTGAACACCGTAATCTCGGCCGCAGGACACTATATAATGGTTGCTTACTACTGGGCATAGTCATGTGGCCACTTGACCACCTCCGCTTGCGTCAACCTCCCAACGCAGTACACTATTGTGCCAGCAATCCAGATATTCTATACCGATCAGTGGGAACACAGACTGTACAGCTTACTGATTCAACCAGTTTGCCACGCTGTCATCACAATTTAGAGCATCCGATTGGCCCTACATGCATGTCTTTGGACTACCGGGTGCAATGCAGTATAGATGAAAGTTATTTTTATGAAGAACAGGGGAACTCACTCCAGCATCTTTTGCTGTGTTTGCAGGCGGACTTCCTCCAGGTGGCCAAATGGTCCCATCTGACTAACGTCTCGACCGCACAGTAGCGAAGTATTGACCCCCGCCGGACAGAGGGCATTGATCCTCACGTTATATCTACTTGCCTTAGAGCCATCCTGTAACACACACACACACACACACACACATAAAGCATTCATCTCCAAAGTGGATAATTCCCATCTAGATGTTTTTTTTTTTGGTTGCATTTTTCCTCTGCAAACAGATGCAAATACAGCAGTATGCAGAGGTCAGGATCATCCAAGACAAACTGCGTGTTTTGTTTATGTAAAAAGTTAACACTTCTACTACAAGGTACCAGCACACAAATGAACACAAAAAACCTGAAAGGTATTGAGCAGGGGGTGATGTTGGATTTTAATCCAACTCCAATCCAAAATGTACCTCGCAATCACACCCAGTACCAAAAATCTATCAAGAGATGTAAAATATACAGTGTCTACAAAAACAGCAAAAAAATACAATAAAGCCAAAAGAATAGGGCATCTGAGGTTCAAGTCAGGGGTCTTTGTCTACCGGGTCTCCAGATATCTTGTCAAACCATGCATGGACTTCATCCAGCGCACGGGGGCATTGCCCACACAATTCATGGCGCACAATCATTCAGGATGTATCTGTATGCTTGTGTGTTAAGATTTTCCTCAATTGGAACAAAGATCCCCCAACCTTAACCATGGGCAACAGCGCCGCATCAAGGAAGCGTCTGCATACTTTTGGCCACAACGTCTGCACTAGAAGAGTTTGGTGACTGAAATGGAATTCGATTAGAAGCGTGCACTTTGCTGCAGATGGTAATCAACTTACTGCCACAGATCGGGTGAACCCGACGACCCCATGTTTGGTGGCTGCGTAGACCGGAACAAACATCTCAGGACTCAAACCTGGGAAGTACAGGCTCCAATAAGACCGGTAGTGATGTTACGTCTGACACTGAAGCCCCGAGGTCTGTATTGATCAAAGGGGGCGTGTCCAAATGAAGCCTGTTTCGAGGCCTGTATTGTTTTTCAGAATATCACGTGACCAAAGACAAATGAGGCCCCGGTTCTCTGAAATCACATCATTGCCTCGTTGCGTGATTCGCTTCACTGAAAAAGCTGCGAGAAATTCAAGACGTGTTCTGCGTGATAATAGAGCCAGCAAGAAGGAGGATATCTTTCGTTTTGGAACATTTTGATGTATCTCCCAATAGGTTAAAACATAATATACATCTGCTGAAATCAATCACATCGAGGATGAGTGATGTGTGTCTACTTAGATACAAACGCGCACAGAGAGCGAGAGAGAGGGATGTGTGTTTGCAGGTAGTGATGGGAAGATGAAGCTTCATGGAGCATTTTCTTTATTTTCTGTGCCCCCAAGATAGTGGACTCGGTTCAACAAAGGCTTGTAAGTTCATTCTATAAGCCTTATTTTTTTAGCTATGGGCGCCATCTTGTGGGCACAGAAAATAAGTAAAATTGTTCTTGAAGCTTCATCTTCCCATCACATTGGGTGCTTCTCAAAGCGGAGGCTGCAGCCCTCAAAGGCTGCATTTTTAGGGATCGTCGCTCAATTCCATCTGCCAAACTGACATTTGGGTAAGGGACAAGGTTAAAGTTTGGGGTTAGAAATAGACCTAGGTGTTAGAGTTAAGGTTAAGGTTGGGGAAACCAGTGACGACTCACTTAAACCAAAGCTGTTTAACGGAGATAAAATGACATTACATCAGTTTGGCGGATGGAATGACGTGACAACCCCTAAAAATACAGCCTTCGAAGGATGCAGCCTAGGCTTTGAGATGCACCCTATTTGCAGGTGTAGCCCACAAGTGAACATCACAGTAGCACTGCTGTACATCAAATGACCAGCAGATGTCAGTACTCCCAAATGGGCTATTTAAAGGGGCTTCATAATCAGTTTTTTCATGAAACAATTGCCTGGAAAGATTCAATACATTCACGGGGCCTCATCACACCATCACTAAAGACCGGGATAAGACATGCAACACAAGCAGAATGGATGCTGCCTGGTGTACAAAGACCAAAACACTGATGAAAACTGTGTGCAGGTGCGTACCTGAATGTGTGCGCGCATTTGTGCAGACGTGGGCGCATGCATGAGCCTGCTTACGTGCGCGAGGGAGTGTGTGTCCATGCAAGCGTGTGTGCATGTATGTGCCTTTGCTTGTGAGTGTATCGGGGCATGTTAGTACTAGTGATGGGAAGATGAAGCTTCATGAACCATTTTCTTTATTTTCTGTGCCCACAAGATGGTGCACTCTGTTCAACAAAGGCTTGTAAGTCCATTCTATTAAGTAATTTTCTTAACTATGGGCGCCATCTTGTGGGCACAGAAAATAAGTAAAATGGTTCTTGAAGCTTCATCTTCCCATCACTAGTTAGTACCCAGGTGTGTACCAATGCGCTGACACTGCTGATACTACCTGCTCTGGATGCTGTATTGACTATAACGCCTCCTGACCCTCCGTTTTCCTTCGTTATGTACTGAAGAGCCAGATAGGTGCCCCTAATAACTCCTTTCTGCCAAAAAAAACACCAAAGGAAAATGGTCAGTAAAATTCAAAACCAGATTACTTCTACACACCAGTCCTCATTTAAGCACATAAATCAGTATGATTAAGGTTTGTTACTACCCTCACCTTCATGGACACCAAACGTGCTGATATGACCTGAATCTAGACATATGACATATGCACATTATGACGCATTGTATTCATAAAAAAAGTCTAAATTTATAGTCATTTGTGTGAAATGGCAATAGGCACTGTATATTTTTCAGGCAACATTTTTTACTTGATTTTCACATTTTTGTGATACCAAAGTAAACTTTACCGAGGGGCGACATGAAAATGAATTCCAAAGATATATCTCACCAGATTTACATCCACCGTTCTCCCCCAGTCAGTCTCATCCATAATCCCTGCATTGTTGCACACAATGTCGATTCTGCCAAACCTCTTAACGGTTTTTTGGAACGCATCTGTTGGCACAGTCGGCACAAACTTTAGCATGTTCTCATGCTTGCATCCAATGCTCAGGCCCCATCTCATTTTAGCAAGACCAACGGTCACACTTTTTTTTTATTCGACTGATGTTGCATGAGGTGCGTTTCGTCAGGGTTATTGTGGAAAACCAACAGGGCCTGTTAAAGTTTTCCAACAGAGCAGGGAGGGGGGGTGGATGATTTCGCACAGACCCTTCTCACCTCTGTCCTGAAGTTCTTGGAGGGAACTGTGAACTCTGCACAGCCTCCATTAGTCAATAAAAGTCTAATCTGCTTTAAACCAGAGATGCACAGATCCGATACGCGGATCTGATATCGGCTCAGATATTGACTAATTAGCTGGATCGGATGTCGGGTGAATGAGGCCGATCCAGCATTCCGATCCAGTCATTTCTTTTTTATTAATATCATACTCAGCAACACAGTTACAGCCATCTAGTCACTTCAATTCTATGTTTGCAACGCCGGTTACGTCATCACGCACAGCAGCTAGTGATGAGCAGACACAGAGCAACATGGAGCAAGCGCCGGAGCGAGCCAAGTCTGCTATTTGGAAACATTTCAAAGTTGATACTCCAACAAGTTCGACTGCAACATCCAATATATGCAACGCGACAGTTACGAGGGGTGGTGATAAAGTTGGTAAATTCAATACCACAAACTTAAATAAGCACCTCCAAAAGCACCATGCTAAAAAGCGCGTGGAGCTCCGAGCTAAGCCGGTGTTCAGTGCCGAAAAACAAAAGTTACGACTGCAACTACGGTTCTCTAAGTCCCCGCTGACCGCCAGGCGGTGCTTAAAGCATTGGATATCACCGCTCGCGCAAGCGCATGTCGAGTACAAATAACAACAATGTCACCCGGGACCCCTGCGTGACTCCTGGAAGGCTATATCTTCCGGTGTGCGCAGGGTTCGGTTCCTAGAAACTACCCGCGAGAGCACGAGGCTTCTGAGTGACCGAATGTCCTGGTGGTCATCCGGGACTCATAGAACCGTAGTTACAGTCGTAACTTTCGTTCTATTTCGTCCCTTTATGACCGCCAGGCGGTGCTTAAAGCACTGGATGACATATACCAACAACGTCACGAAGAAGCCTGAGCAGATACCTCAGTGATTGGAGGCAGAAGAAGCTGGGAGCAGGACCACACCCATCGGGTGGGGAGAGGCAACGTTGATTCTGTAAAAGCGGGCAAAAGTATCAGGCGACGTCCAGCAAGCCGCCGCACAGATGTCTTCCAGAGGTACCCCCTTGAGGGCAACCCACGAAGCAGAGATACCCCTGGTGGAGTGGCACTTTACGTCTGGTGGCAAGGGATGGCCACTGACTCCATAGGCATGTTTAGTCGTCTGGACAACCCAGTGGGACAGACGTTGTTTCGAGTGTGCACGACCTCGATTGGGCCCGTTGTAACAAACAAAAAGCTGCTCCGATTGTCGCACAGATGCCGTAGCAGCAACATAAGCATCAAGAGCCCGTACTGGGCACAACAGGCTCGACCCATTGTGGTCGGCCGATCAACATGTGTCCGTGGCAATACTTTGGGGAGAAATGCCACATTTGGCCATAGTGTAACCCCCGAACCATCCGGGTTCCATCTAAGACAGTACTCACTGACTGACAGGGCATGTAACTCCCCAACTCTCTTAGCTGATGTTACAGCAAGGAAAAAGGCAGTTTTCATTGACAGCCATTTCAGGTCCGCTCAAGCTAAAGGCTCAAAGGGTGGAGCAGACAGGGCACTTAGGACCAGGGACAGGTCCCACACTGGGGCCCTTGGGGCTCTTGGAGGGTGCAACCTCAAAGCCCCTCTGAGGAAGAGAGACACCAACCGGTGGCATCCCACAGTAGCATTGTCAACCAAGGCATGTCGTGAGGAAATGGCTGCCACATACACTTTCAAAGTGGAGTGAGCACGACCACCATCCAGGAGGGACTGAAGGAACTCCAGGATCATAGCCACAGAGCAAAGGGCAGGATCCTCTGCCCTGCCCGCACACCAGGCAGAGAAACGCCTCCATTTACTTTCGTACTGAAGACGAGTGGATGCTGCACGGGCATTCATGATGGTAGCCTGAACGGGCTCGGTACAGCTCATCAGGAGAGGGTTGGGCCCCGCAACGGCCAGACCCATAGCTGGAGGCGACTGGGGTTGGGATGCCAAATCTGACCCCCCAGGTGTGACAGAAGGTCCTTTCTCACTGGGAGGCACCATGGAGAGCTGCAACAAAGCCTCCTCAGCATCGGAAACCAAGATCTCCCTGGCTAATACGGGGCCACCAGGAGGAGCCTGTGGCCCTGCTGAAGGACCCTCTGCAACGTTGGCAGAATCAGAGGCAGGGGTGGAAATGCATATAGGAGCACCTTAGGCCACTCGTGCCCGAGGGCGTCCTGTCCCAGTGGAGCGGTCTCCTCTGTCCAAGAGAACCAGAGTGGGCAATGAGTTGACTCCTCTGTGGCAAAGAGGTCTACCGCTGCTCTGCCGAAGAGGTTCCATATCGTGTCTACCACCTCCAGGTGAAGCCGCCATTCCCCTGGTGGGGTCTTGCACCGGTAAAAGAAGTCTGCCACCTGATTCCGTTCCCCCGGCAGGTACATTGCCCGCAGGCTGGATAGGCGAGGAGCGGCCTACGTCAGGAGGCACCAAGACACCCGTAGCAGCTGCACTGACCTGGTGCCTCCTTGATGATTGATCTGGGAGACAGTGTGCATGCTGTCTAACTGAACAAGCACGTCTCCCCTGCAGACATGGCAGAAAATGCTGGAGTGCCAGATGCACAGCTCGAAGCTCCAGCACATTGATGTGGCATTTGCTGTTGCAAGCAGACCACTGTCCCTGGGCAGGTCTTCCTCACCACACCGCACCGCACCCTGAGAGAGAGGCATCCGTGATGACGGTCTCTCGGAAGGATGGAATAATCCCCAAGGACGCCCCTCCCAGCAGGAACGCCCTGTCCTTCCAGGGCGCCAAGGCACGAACACATGCCCGAGAGACCCTGACCAGCCTGCGCCTGTGTTTTCTGGCATCCAGGTGGAGGCTGTTTAGCCACATTTGCAAGGGGCGCAATGTCAGCAGACCCAAGGGTACAACAGCTGAGGCAGCTGTCAGTTTGCCCAAGAGCTGCAGAAACTTCATGTAGGGCAGCCACCTGCCCCTCCTGAAGTGGGGAAGGAGATGAAAAATGTCGCTCACGCGCCGTGGCGAGAGGTAGGCCTTCATGGCGACAGAGTTGAGTTCCAGCCCTAGATAGGCAACCTGCTGAGAAGGGACCAGGCAGCTCTTCTCCTTGTTCACGTTAAGCCCCAACCTGGCCACGTGAGACAATAGACGGGCCGTATCCCGTGACACCTGATCCCGGGATGGCGCACACACCAACCAATCGTCTAGGTATGGAAGAATCTTCATACCTTGTGCCTGCAGAGGCGCAAGGGCTGCTGCCACACATCTGGTAAACACCCTTGGGGACAGGGAGAGCCTGAACGGGAGCACCCTGAACTGGTAGTGGTGACCCTGGAAGGCAAACCTGAGGAATGGCTGGTGATGTGTGGTGATCGGCACATGAAAATAAGCATCCTTCAGATCCACGGATGTAAACCATTCCCTTGACTGATCGCGAGCAACACGTCTGCCGTGGTCAGCATCCGAAAGGGCAGAACCTTCAAGTACCTGTTGAGGCCTCTCAGGTCCAGGATGGGACAAAGTCCGCCGCCTTTCTTGCTGACAAGAAAGTAAGTCGAATAGAACCCCCCTGTCTGATTTAGAGAATCTACCGGCAAGATGGCACCCTTGCTCAGGAGGACGGACAACTCCTGAGCCAGAGTTAGGGCTTTTGCCGGGTCGCTGATGATGGTCATTGTGCCAGAGGCAGGGGGCCGGTGTCGGAACTGCAGTTCGTACCCTCGGGTCAGGGTGGAAACTACCCAAGGGTCTGCCGAGCAGGCAGCCCAGTAACTGAGCTGCTGCTGGGAAAAACCGCCGACAACCGGCCCCGTAGCCCTAGCGCCATCCCCCACGGCCTTTAGAAGTGCTGGGGGGATGGCGGTCAGACTCAGAGCCCCGACGCTGTCCAGACGATCGACATCCAGGAGGACGAGTGTCAGCAGTGGGCTGTTCAGCAGGCCGCTGGAAACCCGACCGGCCACTGTGTGTAGGTGGCTGAGGGCGGCGCCCAGAAGTAGATGAGGGGCCTCTCCGATTGCTGGGAGCAGGCGCTCTCCTGTGAAGGCTCGCCAGCCGCTGCCTGGTCTCCCCAGCCAGGTCTGTACAGTCCAGTGCCTCCTGAGCAGCCGAGCCAAACAGCTCCCCTGGTTCTGCTGGTACCTGACGAAGGACCTTTCTAGTGGCATCTGTCAAAGGTGACTGCACTAGCCAGACATGACGGCGTGCATGTACCAGTGTGGACATCAACCGGCCTAGTTCTTTTGTCTGGAAGGCAAAAGCCTGCAGCGATGCATCACAGATGTCACGGGTAGAATCATCCACCTGTGCATCCTGCAGGGAAGTTGAGAGGGCAAGCAGTCGGTGGGAAAGGGAGTTGCCGAGCCGACCAATGCGTGCCGCTGCATCATAGGCCCTACAGATATATCCATCAGTGACTCGACACTGGACAGAGGGGCACCTGGCGTTTGGCTTCAGAGCCTCATCAGGAGCCACAATCAGGGCCACAACAGGGGGCTCGACTGCAGGCATGTGTCCCAGGCCGACAGCTTCTGGACTCTCCATTGCTGCCAAAATCCGCTCATCAGAAGTTGGCTTGGAGAGGGCTGTAGTATCTCTCCAGCACGAATGCAGTTCTTTCAAAAAATCCGGCAAATGCGGGATGGCAATTTTAGCTGGAGAAGGATTGTGCCTGTGGAAGGCGCTAGGGGCCACATTTCCTTGGGGGGTATCGAGGTGCACGTGCGCCAAAGCGGTGTGGATAATGGTCTCCATGGAGGAGGCATCTGACCCCCAGTGAGAATTCTGGGCTGATGAGCGCAAAGAATGCTCTGAGGCCTGAGAGGCAAGGTCACCTGACGAAGCATTAAACTGAGTCGCAGAGGCTGCAATGGAAATGGCGTCCTCTGGCGGGGGTGGCTGCAGTGCATGCCCTAATCCAACAGGTTCCCCAAGATGCGCAGGCTGCAGACTCCAGAGAAGTGTCTTCATCTGCTCCATGTCAGCAGCCAAGCGATCCACTTTAGTTGAGAGCTGGCTGTTCGACTTCCTGCGTTTGGGGGCCCCCGCAGCGCTCTGTGTTGAGGGCCTCTTTAGAGTCCCCCCAGTACTGAAATCAACCCTCACTGGTTGGTATGAAGGGAGGCTGGCCAGTGGACCTAGCTGCGCTAACCTGGCTAGTCTCACAGACCGCGGCATTATGCTGCAATTCATGCAAGCACCTTCAGTGAGGGCTTCTTGTAAATGCTCAATGCCCAGGCAGGAGGGACAGAGATCATGGCCATCTGCTAGATCCAGGAGGGCCTGACATCCAGTGCAGGACTGCTCCATTACAGCAGAGGCCAGGGCAGAATAAATGTGTGACAGTGCTGGGAGAGGGCAGCGAGCACACCACCTTCACCAACAGGGTAACACAGATAAGAGTGATATAACAGAGCTGGGAGAGGGGAGCGGAAATGCTGCCTTCACCAACAAAGTTAACACAACAGTTCAACAAAAGAATAGGATGTGACAATGCAGGGAGAGGGTGGCGAACTAACCACCTTCACCAACAAAGTAACACGAAAACAAACAAAAAGCAGACTGAGATTGTGCTGGGAGAGGGCGGCGAGCACACAACCTTCACCAACACAGAAATAGAGCAGATAATTGCAGCAGACAATAGCACTACAAAACAGCTCTCCAGCTGCTGTGAGCAATGCCGGGAGGGAGGGGCAAACATCGCTATCTCCAGCAAAACTCAAGAAACTAAACAAATAACGCGCCAGCCACAACCTCTCAGAGGACGATAAAATCGTTGCTCCTACCGTAAGGCACGAGGTTGCACAGGGCAAGCGACAATAACTGAAAAGGGATAGTAGCTTGTAAGTTTTAAGCGTGTACCCTTAACGCGATCGAGAGAAGAAAAAAGGAACCGAACCCTGCGCACACCGGAAGAGTCCAGGAGTCACGCAGGGGTCACGGGTGACATTGTTATTATTTGTACTCGACATGCGCTTGCGCGAGTGGTGATATCCAGTGCTTTAAGCACCGCCTGGCGGTCATAAAGGGACGAAATAGAATCTCGCCGTGCCGAAAAGCCTCGTCCCATTATGAGACGTCTGGGCAAACGAGGCTTTTTGGCACGCAAAGCTTTTGGGCACGGGACATTGTGTGTGCCGATATACCTCAAGGTTTTCCAGCACGAGGTTTTTCGGCACTGAACACCTGGGCAAATGAGGCTTTTTGGCACGCGAAGCTTTTGAGCACGGGACATTGTGTGTGCCGATATACCTCAAGGTTTTCCAGCACGAGGTTTTTCGGCATGGAACACCGGCAGCGTGAAAGCAACCAACATAACAGAGATGGTTAAGGAGTTTGTTGTTTTGGATTCGCAGCCCCTCTCCGTCGTTGATGACGAAGCAGGTCAGGTGAGCAAAAAATGCTTACATTTTATTTAAGTAAGTTACCTGTTTTGATTTTCTAAATGTTTTGGAAGTGTTAGGCCACTTCTGATTATTTTGTCATTTTGAACAAGTTCATTAAACCACTTTTGTTTGTTGGGTTCAGCTACTATATTTTATATTAGATTATGAATGTCTGTTTGCACTAAATGTTAACATGGAAGTGTTGCTTCTGTTTATTTTGTGTTTTTGAACAAGTTATTTAAGCTACTTGTTAGCTGCTATATTAAATATTAGATTAAGATTTTGAATTTCTGTTTGCACAAAATGCTTACATGTTACATCTGTTTATTTTGTATTTTTGAATAAGTTAATTAAGCCATTGTTTGTAGGCGTGTTATTTATTTCTTTTTGCTGCTAATGTACACTTTATTTGTTAATAAATAATATAAAATACATCTATATCTATGTTAATTTGTTACATTTTTTAAACAAGGCTAAATGTTTATGTCAAGTCTAATGCCCTCGCTCACATGGCAAGGTATACGGTTCATTCATTCAACAGTAGCATCGGATCGGTATCGGATATCGGCCGATACGCTCAGCCCAGGTATCGGTATCGGATTGGATGGGGAAAAACTGGATCGGTGCATCTCTACTTTAAACCACATGAAACCTCATGTTATCGCCCAAACATGTACTCCTTAACTGTAAGGTAGATTTTACAGCCGTTTCTCCGTTGTCTTAATGAACAAATCTGAAATCAGGAGCGTAAAAAGCCTCTTGTATTCCCTTGCCTTCCCTTAATGGCATCTTCTTTATACTCTTAACCTTCAGAGTAGATGTGATCCCCCCCCCCCCCCCACCCCCCCAGATATGTGATCACATTTGTTAATGATTCAGGCATTTCATCATTCTTGAGTGAAAAGTTTGAAGAATAGTACAACTGAATATCCTAAAAACAAAGATACTTACGGATTTATTTATGAACATATTTTGCTAACCACTTTAAGGGCAAGGCTGTTGAGGTTGTCCAGCAGTACTCCTATCGCACTCTAAAATCTGAGGCAAATAACAAGGCTGTGTAACACAAAAGCCTCTATGCAGCTCACACTTTTCGAGGAAGACTGGCAATGTTAATGATTGCGAGTTTAGCGAAGAGAATGTGCGGCGTCGCCAGCTCCAAACAGACTCCTTGGACGACACTTTTTGGAGATCCACCCACCCGCGGCAAAGACCCAAAAACCACGGAAACAGTGCGTCGTCTGTTCTGAGAACAAAGTTCGCCGTGAGTCCCGGTTCATGTGTGACACTTGCGAAGTTAAATTGTTCGCTGAACTGTGTTACAAACTGTACCGCAGGAAGCCAGTGTGCTGGAATGAGACAGAGTGATTTTGTACATTTTTCAGTCTTTTTGTATTCATTTATACGGAGTAAAAAAAAAAAAGGAAGCATAAAAACTCAGTTTCTATTGTCGTGTTGTGCCATCATCCCAGTATTGTAGATAAAATACTTTTCGTGGCAATCATCACAGTAAACAGGTGAAGATTGTGCGTGAAATAGTCCCTTGGCGATCGTCACAAGAGCTAACCAACAATCCGAGCCACAGCGGCGCGCCCACATACTCAAATCAGCCCACGGTGGACAACAGAGCTCTCAGTTCATTTGCGGTTCCCGGAATGCGGGTCAGCGAACCAGCCCATTCGTGTATGTGTGTTTCCCGTACACAAGGGGTTAATTTCATTGACCCAACTCAAGGGGCAATTTGAGGTTCTCTGATCTGCCAGAAGGTATGAACTCAGGTGTAAAACCAATAGGAGGGAAAATTCACCCCTGGTGCTATCGCCTTCAGAAAAATAATGTTGTGCAGGTTCAATGAGTCAATGCGGAAAGTTGTGAATTAATTACCTATTTTTTTCTTTAATCTGTTTTAACTGCTTTCTGTACACCAAATTGCCCCTTGGAGACAATAATGATTTACTATTTGTCAAAGCTCAGGAAACCAGATTAGGCTGCTCTGCTCAAGCCGTTGAACGAGGGGTACATTTTAAGGGTTGGAGTGAAAAGCGACAGGACAGTGTGACGGAGAGGGGAATGGATCCAGACGCAGACAATTGTAACAAATGTACAAATGATTCAATGAGGAGGAATCGAGGTCAGACGGGTCCAGGGCGGTAATAAGCCGGAAGATTGCAGTTCAGAAACAGAGGGCAGAATCAGTGTTGAAATACAGGCAAAAATCCAAACCAGCCTGGCAGTATTTGGTAAAAGAAACAGAGAAAAAAATACAAAACCAGAGAACAGGCAAATCAGTAACCAGTAGGCAGCAAGACAAGAGCAATCCAGAAACTCTAAACCCTTATAACAAACTGCATCGAAGCCCGAGGGGAAAAAACAAGGAAAAAAGGCTTGAATGTAAATGACCAAAGAACCTGAGACCAACTTTCACAGAGAGGAGAAAACCCAGAGCTCAAATAACTGGGTATGACAAGGCAGGTGGAACAGAGAGCAGGGGAGCAGGAAGGGGCGTGGTTACAAACAGTGAGGGAACAGGAAGGGGATGGTAAGAAAACAGGAAGAGAAAACATAAACACGCATTGGCTGCATTCGAACAGTCTTTTTTGCTTAGGCAAGTTCCCAACTCTGGGCGGCACAGTGGTTAGCATTGCTGCCTCACAGCAAGAAGGTTGTGGGTTCGAATCCGGCCTGGGGCCTTTCTGTGTGAAGTTTGCATGTTCTCCCCGTGTTGCGTGAGTTTTCGCCGGGTACTCCGGTTTCCTCCCACAGTCCAAAGACATGCATATCAGGCTAATTGGAGACACCAAATTGCCCATAGGTATGAGTGTGAGAGTGAATGGTGTGTGTGCCCTGCGGTGGATTGGCAACCTGTTCAGGGTGGGTCCCTGCCTTTGCCCGTAGTCAGCTGGGATAGGCTCCAGCTCGCCCCGTGACCCTAGTGAGGAATAAGCGGGTATAGAAAATGGATGGATGGAAGTTCCCAATTCCTTAAAAATGACCCAGAATTATTTATGTTGCTGCCTTTTATCTTTTTGCCTTGGCTTACTTCTAATGAAGTATATTGCTCACTGAACAGGCAGAGTCATCTTTGTGTCACTGCAAAGTCAGAAAGTACTGCAAGGAACCACCGAAGTTTGCCGGTATCTGGAGGAATGTCAATCCAGAATCCTCACTCAGAAAAACTATGATAATGCGTAGGCTACATCATTTGGGTATTTAATTCCGGACATGGCAAACGAGTTTTCTTATTCAAGGTAAACAATTTATGTAATGAAAAGCAAGAAAGTAATCTGTTTCAGACAAATGGAGTCTTAGTCCTGCTGTCTTAAAGGTCCCCAATCTTGTCATCAGGAGCACCGCCAATTAGTCATTGCAAGCCATTTCAAAATTTGTTTGCTTGTGAAAACACATGGTAAAGTGCCCACCCACAGACAAGACGGACTGATCAACTTTAGCCAAACATTAAATTAGTTCCTTCATTATTCTGGGTGACCCCTCCATCTTGTGATGTGACAAATAACTGATTTTGAAATGGCTTTTAATGGCTAATTGCCTGCACACCTGCTGACACGACAGGGGAACTATCAGACATAAATAAATGTGCTACTACTGATGCCCATTCAAATAACTAAAAAATAAACACACCTTTCAGTTGTTCATCAGAGACCACGTCGCACGGTAAGAAAATGGTGCGGCCTTCTCCGTACACCTCATCAAATGAGGCTTTAGTGGTTTGCCCCACTGTTTCCTTAGTATCCAACAGCGCCACCTACGTACAGATTTGTGTGTAAAAAGCACAGGAGAGGACACATTCTCAAGGATAAAGCACTGAGGAATTTGCTTTTAATATGAAGCAATATCGCTTTTGTTTTTAAATAGTTTGTAATTGTGTGGAAAGAGAGCAATCATTTCCAACTTTTAAATGCAAAACTGTACGTGGGCTCGGTCACGCGGAAACGGAATTTCAGTTTCACTACTAATATAGCTGCTACTGAATACTTGCTCCCTCACACTTTATTACAACCGTATTAATCCTATTCAGGGGCGCCACTAGCAATTCTGGGCCCTGTGACAGGAAATTGAACCCTCCCCCCCACCCCATATATAGCATACAGACACAAACACACACACACACACACACACACACACAAAACCCCGATTCTGAAATAGTTGGGACGAAGTGTAAATTGTGAATAAAATCAAAATGCAATGACTTAAAGATCACATGAGCCAATATGTTATTTACAATAGAACATAGATAGCATTTCAAATATTGAAACAGACATTTTACATTATCAGCAAAATGAGCCAATTTCAAATATTCTGGCTGCAAAAGGTCTCAAAAAGGTTGGGACAAAGGCAAAAAAGGGCTGAAAAAGCAATTCATATATAAGAGAATCAGCTGAAAGAACATTTAGCAAGTAATTCAGTTAACTGGCATCAGATATGTAACATGATTGGCTATGAAAGGGATGTCTTAGAAAGGCCGAGTCTCTCAGAAGTAAAGATGGCCAGAGGCTCTGCAACCTGTGAATGCTTGTGTAAAAAAATTGTGGAATACTTTAAAAACAATGTTCCTCAATGTCAAATTGCAAAGACTTTGAGGTCACATCATCGACAGTGCATAACACCATAAAAATATTCAGAGAAACTGGAAAAATCTCTGTGCGTAAGGGCTCAAGTGCTGAGATTATTCTATACTAGTTGAAAATTGAGAATCAAACAACAAATTCATTTTAAATTGATCAAGTTATTACAAAAATTTAAGTATAAAATAAAGCGTCCATATATTTTATTGACAAATGTTTATAATAATAACAGTATCCTCTGTGGGGCCCCTATGAATGCTGGGCCCCTAGAATTGTCCATAGCCCCCCCCCGCCTCCCCCACCCCACGGCGCCCCTGATCCTATTTATCTTTAAGGGGTGAGTACACCAGGTAACCATTTCTCACTGGGAGCATTTTTAATTATTTTGTGAGAATAAAGTAGCCATTAAAAAGTGGCATGAACATGCCACCTTGCTAGGTGCTGAGTCACATCCGTCATGACTCCCTGAAGTCTTCGCTCGACAATTTCCAAAGTTATATTGGTCATTCAGTTTTTTTAAAACTGCTCCAATTTAAGGCTCATATTGTGCTATGGAGCATCTAAAGCCCCATAGCTTCTAGGGCCCTCGAGCAGGCCCTGTACCCCAGCCACAAGGGCCTTCACGCTTCGCGCTTGTGATTCACACATGCCTGGTTCCAGTTTTACTTGTTTGAATTTGAAGTGGCGCATCATCCCGCAAATGTGTACCCTTGTGGGAGTGGCTTCCTGAGGCAGGCCAGCGGGGGTACACAGAACTGTGTACACTAATCTTCAGCTCCTGTTAGGAGTGGCTTCCATGGCAGGGCAAGAAGGGATTCAAAGTGACGCGTGTCAAACTGCATTGTTACAATGATAGAATGTCATCTGTAATGTGACACTGCACCAATACAAAAAGCATACAGTATATGCCTAAATTTACAGTGAGTCAAAAAAAATATACACTTTTTAAATGTCCAATTATTATATTATTTCGCAATGCATACAAAATCTTTTTACATGTACTTTTTCAGCTGCTCTGTCTGCTTCTTTTGAGAACAGTTTGCACCTTGTTAGATTAAACCCATGACTGCTGTGGGTTAATTGTCCTCTGTGCAGTCATGCCTGAAACCACTGGTACCAATATCAGCAGAAAGATCTGAGGCAAAAGTTCAAAATATGTTGTATACATGTATTTTGCTACACCATCACAAAATGACCCATTAAAAAGTGTGTAGTTTTTTTTTGTTGTTTTTTTTTACTCACTCTGTACATTATTAGTAAAATTACTGTGGTTTGACGAAAGTTGTATATATAAATATTGCTGCAATTTCATTTCACAAGGAGCTTAAATTACTCACAGATTAAGAATATTGCCTGTTATAGCACAGGTAAGTTATATTCAAGTTGTATTGATACAGTAATGGTTCTTTATTCGATGTTGAAAACAAATAATTATGTTACCTGCAAAGGAATTTCATAAAAATATGACCATATCATCTGGAGAAAAATATTAAAATTTCATAAGTTTAATATTCCTAGGGTAAGCAGGTATCAATATGCTTTCTTCTGGATAATATCAGCTTTCTTGCCCAACATAGTTTTCTGTGACAAGAAAAAAAGATGGTACTTTTGGAAACGGATTGTCGGGTAACAGAACTTCATCATATAGATTTTCTTTTTCCATACAAACCAAGGTTTTATCAGTTCCATGCCAATATCACTATTCAGGATATTAAATTGTTACATGAGGATTGTATTACCACAAAGAAACATTCTCATGCTAATACTTTGTTAAAAATTAAGTACCTGAAAGGTATAAGTGACAAATATGACTAGTCCGAGACTGAAATTTTCATATGTCCCAGAAACTAGAGAAAATGAGCTTTTCAGAAATATAAAGACTGGAAAGATTTATTGAGTTTCATTTTTTACCCCAGATGTTAACTCCTGCTTGACCGAGCCCTTGTGCAGAATGCAAAAAAAAACAGATTACTCACGTTTGCTCCGTTTTTCAGAAGAATGTCAGAAAAGCCCTTCCCCAGTCCTTGCGCAGCACCGGTCACAAGAGCAACCTTCCCACTTAGCGCCATTATCAGGAAAACAGTGGGCTCAAATGGACCCACTCACAAAGAATAGCCAAGCAGAGTGGGCGTTACCCCCCATTTGCCAATCATTGCATTGTTTTAATTCACGTTTTGCACAACGTCCCAACTTCATTGGAATTAGGGTTTGTATTGTAAGTTTCAATTTGTTCTAAAAATTGCATTCATGGACTTGAAAATGAAAACGCAAAGTGGAGGATTACATTTTAATTTCCATTACGATACAAGTAATGCGCATGCATCTTGGAAAAAAAATGAAGACGACACATGTCTGTCATTGCATTTTAATTTCAATATTGTTATATATTGTTGTCGACTTTAGACCAGGTTTTTGTTGATCAAGATCGCGACTGCTTTTTTCCCCCGTCTCAAGATAGCAATGCGCCTAATCACACTTCATTTAAAGACCAACACTACCATGGGCACTCAGTTTGGCTCAATAACACTTCCTATTAATGCGAACTGGGTGCTTGATGGGATTATGGCATCTGCACCGGTACATAAACTAGCAAAGGCACTAGCGCCACTATGCGTCAGGTACAAGAGCCATTAGTTCTTGTTCAAAACAGAGAAAAGATCTTCTATTAATCATTCATTGCATTTCTTGGGTCAGGAAAGCTATCAATCAGCTTTTTTTAAATCAGTGATTCTCAACTGGTGGGTCGCGACTGGTGGGTTTGAAGAGGATTTTTTTTATGCAGCGGAGTGCCGTCTATTCACACTCCTTAACACTAGGGGCTCTAATTTCGTAGACCAGGCGTAGGCAGAGCGCAGGCGCGGCGAATGGGGGATGCGCCGCGCCAACGGGGTGTGTCCAGGTGTATGTCGTCATTTCGTGCCCGGCGTAGCCTGGCGCAAGTACTCCTCTGTCCCGCCTCTGCCCCTCCTTCCAAGTTGGCAAAGGCGTGTTTGGGTATAACACAGCCGAGTCAAATATTGCTCATTGGCAAGAGAAACGATGCGTGTTCCTATTATTATAGCCTGTTGCTGTTTGAAATTTTGGCATTAACATGCGTGGACAACAAGGCAAGATACGTTACACATTTATTCTCAATATGTGATCTTAACTCAGTACGAGATCATAGCAATCAGGCTGTATTCCTTTCCCCCACTAAAGACGATAAAACCTAAGTGACAATAATAGTAGCCTAGTAATAAGCTGCTTGCACACTGGACGCGAAACGAATTTTTCGCTCGACAGATTGCGCTGAAAGCAGTGTCTTGTGTCCGAAAGTCTGACAGGGTTTTAATATATCTCCGTGTCCGACAGTCTATTGTTGTTTTTAATTTCTTCAAATCTCCTGACTCTTTAACATATTAAACGTGAATGTTTTGATAAGAGGGCTCAGCTCTTCAAGATGAGTACCGAGAATTTCAATCAATGTTTCTGTTTATTTAAGCTCTGCTCAGTAAAGCGAGTCGACATTGGCACGGGACAATGTACAATGCCTCCGTGTCTGACAGCCAAAAAAAAAGAAAAAAAAAGAGGACGATTAGAGCAGATTTATGACGAAATAAAGAATGAAATAAACATTTTAACAACAGAAAATCCAACGAACACTGCGATTAATTTATTTGCGGGTCATCTTTTTTGGATGTTCTGTTGGATGGTGATGTATTTGTATTTTTATTCTTCATTCCGTTATAAATCTGTTCTCTTATCAATAGGCTACTTTTATTTTTGCTGGGTGCCGGACATGGAGTATTTTGCATTTCGCGTCGGACAGTCTTGATCGTCCATGCGATAATTTATTCACACTGTCAATGGTCATGGAATTGATTTGCTCTCTGATTGCAAGCACTATTTTATCTCTGCTGTGGAAATAAAGCGTGAAGCTGTTCGATCCATCTGACTAATTTTCAAAAGAAAGACCGAATACAGACTATTGTCTATCTTCAAAGGAAGAAAACAGGCGAATAAAAAGTCCAAGAATAGCCGATAGCTCTTTGCATTGATTTTGACTGTATTCAGTCCTGCGAAAAATTTGTTTCGCGTCCAGTGTGCAAGCGGCTTTACCGACCATAGAACGCAAGTATAATATACGCACTGCCTGATGCCGAGGCAGTTTGTGGTTGGCTGAGAAAGATGTGAAGTCGTTAATTTGCATCATTGATTCAGTTGCGTTGATTAAGTCAGGTCGAGTTTCCATCACGCGTGCCAACCGCCTTTGATCTGACATGAGGACAATCGTTATAGATAATTTAATTTTTTTTGCCAGAATAAGTGACTGAATAAACTTTAGGAGTACAGTTACTGAAGTGTGACTGAATGTTATGTTAAATCAATTTGAAAAGTGGACTTTTTTTTATTTGGGTCACGGCTTATCAGCCAGACCAGTTGAGAACCACTGTTTTAAATCTTAATGCATCGTGCGGAATAAAACTTGCACTTCATTTTACTCATTTGCTGAGGTTATTCTTGTTAAATGTATAAAGTTTTGTTTGCTATTGCATTACTTCGCCCCTCCTTCCTTCTCATCTCTCCTCTGACTTCTGCTAGTCGACCTTTCACCTGTCTGTTTTCACTCATCTACTTTGGTCACTTATAGATGTGCATTTTCTGGATTGTTTTGACTCTGTGCACTTTTATCTAAAACCCCATCCAATCCCATAATATTTCACTACATTTTATTATTTTGAAACCTTAAAGCTATAGTGCGTAACTTCTGTCACCCCCCAGAGGAATTTTGCGTTATTAGAACCAGTGGTGGGCGGTGGACAGAGAACAAGGGGGGCGATAAACAAGTCTTTAAACTGCTTATTCTTCTTGACCTGTTTTCAGACAATATCCCTGGTAAAAGACACTTGAACTCTCCCCTCTCAGGTGTAGCTAATCGTCTTTGTTATGACAAAAAATCAAACGCGCCAGTTGAATGCAAAAAAGAGCGCATTTCAGTCTTTTTCAATTAACCCATTACGACTTGATGCACACTTGCTTTAAAAACGGAAGGGAGATGAATATCATTTATGTGTATATATATATATATATATATATAAAATTTTTAATAAATGTGAATGAAGTGCATCAGGAGGTGCCCTAGGTCTTAAAGGGTTAAACAATCATTACGCACAGGTTTGACGACTTGCTTAGGCTGTGACAAGATTTAACGCAGAAAATCCACAGTGGTTTTTTCGTGGAGTATTAAGGCATGTGAATTAAACATTTTATAGAATTTATCATTCACTCGTCTGAACATTTCATTATAAGGGAAACTAACATGTTGAACAAGAACAATGATTGAAATCGGATCACTAATCTCAGTCGTTTCAAGGGATGTTTTCCATGCCCCCCTCCCCAGTTTTCCGTCCACCGCCCGTTACTGATTAGAACAATACAGCCGTTACTTCCAAATGACGCATGTCCAGCTGTACCCCCCCTTCCCCGAGTCCCCCAGTCCCCACCGCTCCCCCTCCGCCACCGTGCCGTACAATTCCACAACATTTTTATTCTGTTTGAAGAAGGACAGCTGGTGAAAAAAAAGACACTCTTCGGAAGAGGAATAGGATTTTTTTTCTGCCACAGAAACGCAAAATAGTATGTTTAGTTAGCCTATTACAAACAGGAGACAAGCAGACACAGTCGGCTATATCCCCCGCCAACTATTCTGTTCTGAGAAAGGTGCAAACCCTACAAGGCACATCTAGGCATGTTGATTGTTCCACACATAAAGATTCGTTGAGCTGGGTTCGGTAGTTTTTGAGTTCTGCTCCGGAAACAATGTCTATGCTGATTTTAAGTTGCGTTTCCATGGAAATGGGCAAAAATAAAATTCTGAGAAAGGTGCAAACCCTAAAAGGCACATCTAGGCATGTTGATTGTTCCACACATAAAGTTTCGTTGAGCTAGGTTCAGTAGTTTTTGAGTTCTGCTCCGGAAACCAAGTGGGACGGACGCACGCACACATGGACGCACGCACGGACGGACGGAGCCCATTTCAATATCCCCCCCCCCCAACTTCGGTTGGCGGGGGATAAAAAAGTGCCTGCTAATTTGTAGCTGACAGGTTAGTGGATGGAAAGACCCAGAGGTAGTCAGCAGAAGTCATTCGTTGTCCGTCGGTCTCCAGTAGCCACAGTGCACAGAGTAACTACACTCGCTACACACCGCGTACTGCTCACCACAGTACACAGAGTTAGGCAGTCACATATTTTTACAACATTGGAGCTATGGCTTTGGAAACAGGTAGACATGGTTAACAACATCCCCCGCCAAATGCCTGAATTGCGCGCACCTCATTTTCAAACTCCATCAAGGCCTTGATAGTCTGAAGCTACACACCAAGTTTGGTTGTCCTATTTCTAATAGTTCCTGAGAGAAGCTGTCCCCTTTTTGGACGGACAGACGGACGGACGGAGGTCAAACCTATGTCCCCTTCACACTGTGTGGCGGGGGATAATAACTCCATACTATAGAGTGGATCAAGATGAAAATTCTGATATATATGGTATATCTACGATGAACAGCTGAGGAGCTGCTGGCCCTCAAAGTTGAACCAAAATCCCATATTTTCTAACGCCTATCCTTATAGGTGAACCTGTGACGCATGCGTTCATATAAGCAACACATTCAAATTGACCAATATTTAGTAATTACCAAGGGAAAATATTTTGATATAAACAGTAAATGATACTGTGAGCTAAGAGACGTGTGCTCCAGTTTGCAAACACCAGCGGACACGTCAACTTTGCATCAAAATATCTCAACTCTCGCATGGAATTCGAAGTAGCCGTATACAACAGCGTTAGAAAACATCTATATCTTTGAATTGAAAGTGAGAAGAAACGATACCGACCGACTGGCTTCGTTATCACCGTCAAACAAGGCACAACTTCACCGATTCACGGACTCAAGAAGGCAAAATTAGCATTCGAAAAAAAATGAGTCAATATTAACTTCAGGTTTGCGGAACAGACTGAGATCATTTCCGAAGCAGTACGTGTTCACTATTTTGCATTATTTACTTTACAAGATGGCGGCCCTCGTGCAGCTACTGCCCTGCGGAGGTCAACGATGAGCGATTCTTAAGAGCATTAGATAAACTCAGGCTCACCATCTAGCGGAAATGTGAGTGTCTAACAGAGAAACACTCGTTACACACCGAGTACTGCTCGTTCCGGTCACTCGCTACACAATGTGGCGAACACCAGGCTGCTAACATTACATTCTTAGCACCATTTCCAAGAAAATAGTAATGTACTAGGTCCAGTACATGTAACAGCAACACATCCTACTCATAATGTCTTATAAACCAAGTCACTTACTTATCCAACAGCAGCAAGGCAACAGTTCACACCGAAGCAGTCCATAGGCTGTTGGTCTACTTTTTGCTACTCTTCACTGTCCATGTTTCCCTCTAAACTCAGACCCACCGGATTTCTACTGTCTCCGGTCTATACTTGGGTATGTAGACCTGTTCTAAAATGTGTCTGTATGGGGTGGATTCTAGCTTTCCTGAATCCTATAGAGTAGAGACACCGCTATACTCACCACAGCAGCCATAGGTAGATGGCAAATTCAACCCACTTGAATCAGAAGGATGCAGCACCGGATCACACCGCCGAAGGCCGATGACAACTGACAACAGTGTTCGCAGTTTTATAATGCCTGTGTTGTTTTGGTTAGTATCATGGTGGCTGTTGTATCTCTACTTTAAAAGTGAATTAAACAGACACGGCAGAATTTAATCTGAATATACGAAGCACATGACAACCAGTTAGTCTCCTGCAGGGCAAACTTTATATTTCTCTTCACCCCCTAACATTCCTTCCGGAATTGAAGCACTGATTACTAAAACCCCACAAGTCAAGTCAAGTCAAGTGTGACTTATGGGGTTTTAGTAATAGATGCTTCAATTCCCATAATACCTGTACAACATTCAGGGCGTGTCAACCATGGACATGACATCCCCCCTTTTCTTGGAGTCAAAATCCTAGCAACAGTACAACTCAGGAACACATTTCTGATACCCTTATAGTGAAGTATTCCTAAATATCAGTTAACATCATCACACATTAACTTTTTTCTCTCTTCAAAACCCTCTCCGGACAAGTTATCAACCGTTACTGAATAAACATCTTCATATTTCTCCAGGAAATCATAAATCACTGCATCATAGCACCTTTAAGTCATTAACTGTAAATAATAAATCACACCACAGTATCAAATCATAAGGATTTCTTCCATTACCAACATAGTATACCTCATACAGTATTTCAAGTCACAAGTCATTTTCCTTTTCTTTCACAATATTTTAGGCCATGAACAAAGTAATTTTCTTTTTTTTCTCATTTACAATCAGAAACTCTTTTCAAAGTCACTTTAAGTCATGACATAATCAGACAGTCTACTGGTGTTCGCTTGCGGCCTGGTTGGCATGTCTGTATGAGTCATGTTCATCTTGTGGACTCCGAGCATCGGTGGCGTGTGTGCGTTCTCTCTCTGTGATTTCAGTGTCCCAGGTTTCTTGCATTTACCCATTTTCTTGACTCAGGACTCAGTCCATTTCCTTCCCATTTCTTTACAAAGGTTGTATTTCTCGCATAGCCAGCTCCTGTTGGTGATTCAACAATAACTTTGTTTCCGGTTCTGCTGATGATCTAGTGGTGTTGCGTTGAGTGTAGAGGACCCCTTCTTCCCCCACCTCTAATCCCCCCCGTTCGAAACCTGATGCGTATTATTAGGTCTGATGTCATCAATATGATTCTCTCCTGTGTTTAAGTGCAACCTTTAATTTTCAAAGAAGGAAGTGGAGTTGGCAGCGTGACGCACGTTGCAGCAGCCCGAAGAACTTTCTCTCCAAATGTAATCTCGTTGTTATTCTGTAACTATGACAATAAATTATTCTGATGCCCAATCTCCCCGTTGGCCTGAGCGTATATCGGCGTGGTTTTGATGTGTGTTATTCCATTTTCCTCACAGACAAGTTTGAACAGTTCTGATCTGAACTGAAGTCCATTGTCTGATTTGCGCGTGACCGGAAGTCCATGTCTGCTAAATATTGTTTCCAGACTGTCTATAACCTTTTCTAACATGGTGCTGGTCATGACATTGTACTCGTAGTACCTGCTGAAGTAGTCTACTACCACTGAAATGGAATGGTTGGATGGGAGGGGTCCCATTAGGTCGACGGTGACATCCCGCCAAGGTCCATCAGGGAGTGGTGTGGGTCTCTGTTGCTCGGGTGGATCAGATTTCGCCACTATCAGGACATTAGTGGCAGGCTTTACAATGTCTATCAGCTGGCCTGTCCATGCGCTGGAGATGTTCCTTCGTTCCTACTATACTCAGATATCCTGCGTGGGCTAGTACAAGTGCTAGTGTTCTCAAGGCCTGCGGCAACGCTATCCGTGTGCCTTTCTGAATGAGAAATCCTATTGTACACAATTAATTTGCAACAATAGCATACTGTTCACACTTTTCAAAATGTCCGGTGGTTATAGCTCTGTTTACCTCTTGAAGCTCTGGGTCAGTGACAGATGCTTCCTCCACTTTCCGGGTGATCAGTGCCTTTGGCGTTGCGTTAACTGCCACAAGTCTGACATACACATCAGCTCCATGCTTGTGTTCGGCCCGTTTTTCATTGTTTGACAGAACGCTTGACAGCGGGTCGGCGATGTTAGTTTTCCCTGCAATGTGAACAATTTTGAACTCCTGTGGCTGTAGCCTAAGCATCGACCATTCTATCCGTGCGCATGGCTTAGAGCGTGGCTTGTAGAGCACTTCCAGTGGCTTATCATCTGAGACCAATTCAAACTGTCTGCCATTCAGGTGAAGGTTTAGTCTCTCGCAGGCCCACACAAGACCTCTCTCTCTGTCCGCGAGTATCTACGTTCAGTCTGTTAGGCTACGGCTTGCATAGCTCACAGGAACTTTTAGTCCTTTCTGGTTCTGCATCAACACTGCTCCTAATCCTGCTGGACTGGCATCCACTATTACCTGCGCCTGTGCATCCTTGTCGAAATAAGCAAGAGTGGTTGCTTTGGCGAGTGCCGTTTTCAGAGCATGGAATGTTTGTTTTTGCTCTGGCCCGAACTTGAACGGTGTGTCTTTCCTTATCAGGTGCAGCAGTGGTTCTGACAGAGTGGCAAACCTTGGGATGAATCGGCTTCTGAATCCAACAAGCCCAAGAAAGCTCCGGACCTCGGTGGCACTCTCTGCTCCCGTGCCTTTGTCACAGCTCACACTCTCTCTTCTGTTGGACCGATTCCCTTTTCTGACTATAGAAACTCAGCATGGGGTTCAATGCTAGCTAAAGGTAGAAATTTGTCATTATGTTCCCAAATGCTGTTTCTCTAGCCCCATTTTAAAGTTAAACAGCCGAACCTGAATTGACAGGATGTGCCAGCGCGGGAGAGCCGAGCCAAAGAAGACGGGGCTATAGTCTTCTGGAAGGTGTACATATCACACGGGAATTAAATAGCATTGGATGAATGATCGGGCTAGGGGTAGGATTGTAACATATCTGAGCCTAGTTGTATCCCATATCTGAAAGCGCTTGCATGTTGTATTGGTGGTAAAAGGTTAAGGATTGGAAGGGTTGGTTTAGTTTATCTCTTTATGACTCTAAGAATGCCAAGATATATGAATTCACAATGATTGTGTTGAAAATATGCAATTTTTGTAGCTGATAGGCTGAAAATATTCAAAATATAGAGCAAATTTGCCACCATTTTGAAAACGTGTCAGCCATCTTGGATATAACTATAAATTGAAGTGGCCGGAGGTTGATTTAGATTTATGGGGATATTAAGAGTTCTCATGCAAAGGCTGTTGCTTGTATCACCATTTGCACTTTTTTTCAACTACCCCGCTCCACTATCAAGCAAAATAATGATGCGAAAGCACAACATATAATCAAGCCATGCTAAGTGCACTTAGCATAAACTGTGAATATTATCACAAAGTGTTTATGCTTTCTGAATGCAAATTTATTTTTGTAGTTGGGTCAGGTATATTTGGCAGAGATCCATTTTAAAGAATAAGAGTCAAGGCAAAGCCAGTGCTCTACTGACCCCAGTTGCTGAAGCAGCCTGGTGAAATGGCTAGCACAGACAAACAAATTAGCAGCAACTGCGGCTGGAACATTGTTATTGTAAATAAATTCTAACCACTTTCTTTTTATCCTCTGATATTGGAGGGGAATGCAGACATTCTTACAGGTTTCTGCAGCCAACAACAGAACACTTCCCATGTCTTGCCCTAACCTTCAACATACTGATATCTATAGCACCAAAGAATAACAATGGTGGCTCACGCAACGACAACAGGGGAAGAAAGTGGGAGTGGTTATTTACAGCCGAGGAGGCACAGAGGCAGGCACATGGGTGGGTACTAGACCATTATTCCTGTTATTACGTAACAATGGGAGCAACATCAAAAATAACCATGTAGGGGCACATGCCTTCCCAGGAGGCGGACTATGAAAACAAAAAAGCTTTCGCTTTTCAAATTCTCAGGTGTTCTGGCTGAAGGATGACCATGGCATATATGCATAGGCAAGGAAAAAATGTTTCTCAAAATAAAGGACCATGTAAGGATGGGGTGACAAATTGTGTTATTTGTTCACTGGTGGAATGAGTGCTAAAAATGGGGTTTGCAATCAGATGTAAAATCTGAATTTAACAGATTTAACTGAATTTAACAGAAACAATTGTTACTAACAGTTACAGTCATGAAATTCAATTATAAAAAGGTCCCGGCATCATTTTCCCCACAATGAAGTGGGTGGGGATATTGGAATGAATGTTGTCTGTCCGTCCATCAGTCGAGCTTCTTTTCTGGGCCAGAACCCCAAAACCATTCAATATTTCTCCACAAAATTTAAGATATAGAAACTTTTTAGTTTGTAAAGGACTCTTGTCAAACTTCTCTGTCCTATTGTCCGTCTGTTGTCCTCTACCGCGTTGTGTTTCTCTGCCAGATATTGATAAAGAAGTTTTTTTTTTTTTTTTTAAACAATCAACATTTATAGGTGACTGCAAACCTTTGAATGGCACTGTACATTCAGTGCAGTAAAAACATAAATAGCAATAAATGGAGCCCCTTTCTGATCTCAAAATCTCTGTAAGCCTCAGTTCTGAGGTAAATGTACTTGAATTCTAAGCAAGTTCACTGGCATAGACATGTGTGCAATTTAACTTCACATCATCTATTGGTTGTGTGTGTCATTCTTTTTCTTGAGCTTCTACTTGCTTCTGTTTGAAGTGATGCAGGAGGATATGTCAAGAAATGATAGAAAAGAGCACCGGCACAAACAAAAAAATAAATAATCACACTTCTTTATCTGCCTAAGCGAATGTCCTTGTGCTGGCAGAGCAGGAGTTGTTTGAAGGTCTTCTTGAAGGAGTTGTTGCAGAGAGCATAGCAAGCTGGATTGATGGTGCTGTTCAAGTAGGCAGACCAGCTACAAAAGATCCAAGCGGCCTCGGAAACACGTGTTGAACAGGTTTCGACGAGCACCATGACGGTATAAGGCAACCACGTGCACACATAAGCAAGAAGAATGGCCCTTACCGTGCGTGTAACCTTTTCCTCACGAGATGACACTGCCTTCTTTAAGGGTGGCTGCTTTGCCATTCTGGCATTTTGGCTGTGGGCTGTGGGGTTTCCCTCATAACTTCCAGGGGCCTCAACAATTTCATTTCTCTCAGGATGTACTGGCACACTTGATTCCTCCTTGCCAGCTCCATCTGTCCCACCATTCTGGCTCCTCTCAGTGTGATGGGTTTTCTCATACTCGTCATCACAGGGCATGGTGATGTGGTTTCCTGCTTTGCTGCTGGATGGGTTGTCCTGTTTTGGCTCATGTTTGCCCGTTTTCATGCGACTCTTACTGGCCCTGGAGATCAGCCAATACAGAAAGCCCATGATGATAACAGGGAGGTAGAAGGAAATAATAGTGTTGATAAAGACGATGGTTGGATTGGACAGGAACTGGCCGTAGCACTCGTCCTCTGGCACAGTGCGCTCACCTACGATTAATGGCCAGAACACAATGGCCGTGGTCCACATAATGAAGACAAGAACCCAGGCTGCCCCCATCATCATGCATGCGATCTTGGTTGTCCTTTTTGCTGGGTAGCTGAGTGGTTTAGTTACACAAAAGTAACGGTCAAAGCTGATAATAAGGAGATGCATGGCAGAGGCATGGCAAGCCGCATAGTCCATGACCAGCCAAATGTCACAAACTACTGGCCCCAAGGGCCAAAATCCAAACAGAATTTCGACTGTGTACAGGTTCATCACAATGACCCCAATGATCAGATCTGCACATGCCAGGCTGAAGAGGAAGTAGTTGTTTATGGTCTGGAGCCTCCGGTTGATTATGATTGAAAGAATGACCAGTATATTCCCAATAATCGTTATGAGACTGAGGGACCCTGTAACCAGGAGAATGATCACCATCTCCACTGCCTGGTAAGGGCCCCCAGCCTGTACGGTATTTTTCTCATTGCTAGCGGTGAAGTTGGAGATGTTGGAGAAGGTGGAGAAGGTGAGCTTGATGGTTCTGAGGTCCATCTGTTCTAGTCTGGCTGAATCCCGTGTTGTCAATTTAGCTCCTAAATCCAGATACATAAGACACATTATTGAGCACTCACAAAGGGCTTGTTTTTCACACATAACATGCAGATTGTCCCTGAATTTTGTAATGGAGGCGCTCATTTAAAAATACAATTTATTCAAGGAATAGGCTCAACTTGTGTCCATAAAACTGACCCCAGATTTGCTCATTTGAAATAAAATTGTTTGTGAGTGCTTAAGTGTCATGGCATGGGATCATGCAAAGGGTGATAACGTGGGATCAGCCGATTTTGCCAATATTTGGTATACTCATGCATCTTGCCAAGTTATTAAAGAACCTACAATATGAGCGTCATCAATTTGGTTTTGTTGGAGTAATCACCAAAAAATGAATATTGGACAATTTTTGAAGGATTTTCAAGGGGTTAATTTGGGTCATCCTCCACATAAAACGGCTAAACTTTCAACATTGCCCCATTGTCTGAATGTTGCCCACAGGATGGCCAACCAAACTGATGGGAATGATCAAAAAATATTTCAAAATCTGCCCACCCCAAAATTTGGAATTGTATGTAGGCCCATTCGACAGATTTTAAGTCATCTGCCACAGGGGTAGAAATCGCAAATCACGGTGGAAATGGTGGCTAATTACTTGCTCTTTCATAATCAGAAATAAAAAATCTGGGCGCTCAACTCCGTACTTCGTAGGAGCACCAGAAATTAGGAGAATATTGTTTTCATTGTTTTGCAGTGCTGTCACCTATATGCTGTATCTGGAACTACAAACCTGCACACTAAACAAGTAACACTACCAATGTTATTTTCTCCGCCCTGGCCTTATTCATTCAATAATAATGCCAAAACATGAAAACTAAGGGTATTCTACCATAAATATGTCCGTTTCCCTGGGAAAGGGGTGTGTCAGGCACTTTTCAATGCACAATCTAATATTCTGTAAATCTTTCATATGGCACGGACTGTCTTCAACTAATTACTCTCTCTATGAACAGATTGGCAACATCCCTATATAGACATGAACACTTTGTTTCTGCTTGTTTCAAACTTTAGGTCTCGCCAAAATAGAGTCTAGAAAGTCCAGTAATGAGGCAGTCTTGGACTCAACCATGTTAGCAGGGTGGTGCTACTTACCCAGCAGTTCAAGAATGACTGGCCATGAATGACAGCAACTACCAGACCGCCAGAGAAGCCAGTATTAGGAAATGAAGAACTAAAAGACAAAACAACCCGTTGAAATGTATCTGCATTTCAAAATATTTAGGATCAAACATATAAAGCAGTGTTGGGCCCAACATATCCTGTAATTCCACAAAAAAATAAGATGCTATGCCCAGGTTCAGCCAATAATCATGATAATGGTACCATAGACAATCACACTAAGAATGAACAAAAAACTTGTCTAGACATCTGAAGTATCCACATTGTCAGCCAATATGATACAGAATCCATTTGAACTCGTCGAGAATTACTGAGTTCACAGATCCACCGGTTCGATGAGCTCAGTCGCGATCTTGCTGTCATGAAGGAGGCTAACAGGTGCTGGTCAACTAAAGGAGTATCAGTATTATCCTTGGTCAAGTGGCCACACTTCTGTTGGACAGAGATGGGAGAAGTAGCTTGAAGCCTGTTTGGTAGTTAGCCAGTCCTCTTTCACAAAACGGGCTTTAATTTTTTTGTCCACCATCCCAGGGTTTTCCTTCCTTCCAGTCTTTACTCTTCTCAAAGACCTTATGGTCGATCAGGCTACTTTTTGCCTTAGGGTTAGGGTTAGAGATGGGGATAATGACAGTGCTATAATGCAGGAAGAGGGCAAAGCATTTTTGGGGATGAACCATCCAGAGATGATGAGTCCAGGGACGAAAAGTTTATGGGGACGAAAAGTCCACGGGAACGAAGAGTGCGGGGAGAAAAATTCCTAGGGAACGCAAAGTCCGGGGACAAAAAGTCCGGGGACAAACAATTCAGGGACGAAAACTCCAGGGACAAAAAGTCCGGGGACGAAGAGTCCTTGAGCCCTGTTATTGACACTTGACACACATTCCGAACAGACAGATTCAAAATGGCAGCGGGGAGTGATGAATCCCAGGTCACTATGCGATGAAATGCAGGTTTTTTCAATGTCTCACCTGCCATTGCATGCAGTGTAATGTATTGCTTTGAGAAAGTGTGACAAGTCCATTGAAAGCCATTGTTCGGGGCTAAAAGTTCCTCTTAGAGGAGAACATGGAGAGAAGAGCTCACGACAGCCACTGGAGAAGGAGTGTGACGACATTGCACTGTGTGCTGGGCTATTCCACACTGTTGACAAGGACAACCCCAACCCTAACCCTGTCCCTCTTCCATTCGTCCATCCGTCAGTCAGCAATGGAGGCACTGTTTTTATCATCAGGGGACAAAAAATCTGGGAGTCCTGTAACCCAATGGGAGGGGCAGTCCAACACTGCTGCTGCCGTGGAGCGAGATGAGAAGCAGGTGTAAGGTGGTGGTGGGGCTGTTTCGATGGGGGATGACCTCGACTTGCCTCCTTATGGGCTAGCAGGCATTTTCAAGATATCTACAGTCATATCCAGCCACAGAACATGGTATTATAGCTTGTGGACAAGGCTTGTGGATAAGGACATGGGGTCAATCGAAGTGATCCACATCAAAACCTAAATGAGCGCCCAGAAATTTTTTTTTTTTGAATGATCAAATGACACTTGGACTTGCTCCTCTGGGAAAATCGTCACCCGACTCCCAGTGGCAGTTAGGATATTGGCATGCAAATATGGCATTATTTTATGATTTTGAGGGGTTAACCTTTTTTAAGGGATTAATATACCCACAATGCCTTGCAGTAGGCAACATTTTATATTTTTCATAGGAAGCCTAGGATGTCTGCTGCAGTTTACCTATAAGCAAAGTCTGTCTTGACTTTTAAGTATTGTGCCAATAATTGGCAAAGTTTGTCAATTTCATAAAAATTTTGCATTGGAAATGCATTGGAAGGGTTAATTGCCCCTTACCCCTGAACAGGAGGATTATTCACCGAAACTTTTTACCTGCCCTCATTCTAGCCCATGACCAGTCTATGGCAGGAATTTGAAGAAAATCCATTGACTCGCAGGTTAGCACTTTTTGCAGATTTTGCATGGTCTATCTATGCATTGACGCTTAAAATGTTAATTTATAAATTAGGTGAATTCATGAACATCAATTTGTATTTAGAGAATAATTCTGTAGCTAGTAATACAATGAATTTCACTTAAATGCATGAAATGGTTTGCCTCTCAGCATTCACCAGAAGCTCATATTATGAGCATCTCTCTGAGCTGTGCTTAATGCCCCAGTCATAGTGCACTGTACAAAGATAAATGCAGTAAACAATCTCACGGCATGTTCCCAGCGGGCATGTACAATGGACATTTAACTCTGTGCTCTGTTTATAGAGTGCATCATAGAAATGTGCGGATTGGTTCTCGTGTCATCCAAACCCTCATAGTAATCCACTCGCCACTCACCAAAAATTATTTTCTTCATTTACAGACCCGCACATGGACAACTCACTTCACCTCAAAGCTACGTTGCTTTTAAAATGAATTGTATGTCGCATTGACGTATGAGTGTTTTCATTCATGATTTATTTTAAAGATTAGAGATGCTTCTAGTCCTCACAAGGAAGGAGTTGAAGACAAACGATAATCACTGTTCTCACCAGGAATTTTTTGCAGCGTAGGGGTAATGACCGGACGGGGGTCCGGGGGCCGCCCAGGCCCCCCGCGGGGTCCAGGGGTAGTGCCTCCGTGGGGAACCCGGGGGAGTAAAGTGCCCTGGACAATAGGCCTAAACACAGATGAACCTGGATGATCAGTTTCAACTTTTCATTGTCGGGGCCATTAGTGCTTTAAGTTATGTAATGTGTACTGCTTTAAATGTAAACCCTACTAGCTGCATGACAGATGTGCTCAAATCAGGCAGCTGACAACAGAACAATGAGTTCTGACAGCGATGCCTGACTAATTTTGTGTTCTTTGTATGGTGTGAAAAAGTACACAATTATGTAATTAATAGTCATAATTAGCAGAGTTGTGAGCAAGTCATCATGTTCAAGTCAAATCAAGTCACTGGTCATTAGCTCAAACTCAAAGCAGACGAGGGAGAGCAATGAGGAGTGAAAGGGGTCAGGGGAACCAATTAGACAATGAGCTAACGAATTAACAAGCAGAGTGGGCAAAGCTGAGAGAGTAAAAAGCTTAGATACATTTAGAAACAGAAAGGGGTTGATGTCAACCTGAAATGAGATCGTGCGGGCTCGAAGTTCCTGTCAGGCGTGGCGTTGTCGCAGGGTGAAAATTAAATCGGAGGGGAAGTATGTAGTAAGTTCTTAATGAGAGGGTGTGTCTTGCTCTAAAAGTGAGGCCCGCAAGTGGTCTGCACGCCTTTTTGTAAGTAGGAAGTAGTAAGCAGCACGTAAGATCTGTACTTCTGTCGCACACAAGGAGTGGGATAATCTAACGTTAATTGCAAGTGAAGCGTACGTTTTCAGAAATCGTACTTACGAAGTAAGAGAAACGTAAGAGAAACGTAAGGAGCACGAAAGTGTTAAGCAAGACAATTGTGCGTCAAATTGGAATAACGCACGGATAATCACAATAATATAAGGGTGCACTGAGTCTCTTCATCATTAAACTGTTTCAGCATCCAATATGGCACTACCGAGAAGGATGCGCCATCGTCTTCTACAGCTGCTGTTGCCAGCTGTAGAGCCTCTTGCGTGGTAAGTACGCCTTCGTGGGTAAATACCCCGGAATTGCTGCATGTTTTGCCTGCGTTACACGCACGCCTATCGAACTTACTCAGTACTTTTGTCTTGCGTACTCCGAGCGTTCTCCAGGCGTGCTAATTGTCGCTGCCAGGACGTAGCGAAAAACTGGCCGGCCAGTTTTCAGGCTGCGTGCTATGCGTCGTGTTTGCGACCACCAAAAAAAGTACTTTCCACCTGCATGCATCTCACTACTTGGCCCATTTTTCGCACGCAAACCACTCGTAGTACCATGCACGACGGGATGTAAGAGCCTTTAGTTAGCTCATTGTCTAATTTGTTCCCCTGACCCCTTTCACTCCTCACTGCTCTCCCTCGTCTGCTGATGACCAGTGATTTGATTTGACTTGAACATGATGACTTGGTCACAGCTCTACTACTTAGTTTTATAGATACAAAGTTTCAACAGAATACTTCTCATTTTATTCCCAGTTTCCTTTTTTTTCCAGATGGACAGTATTATTATGCCTTCCAAGATATAGTAGAATGAATATTTAGGCCAAATGAAATAAAAGTACCTCAAAATAAATACAGCAAAAGTACCGAAGTCATAGTCTATATTGGCCATCTCTTTTAAGAGATCTTCAGACGACCATTGTTGTGCTGTGCAGCAAAACGTCTCGCAAACATATCCAAATCCAGATGTTTTGCATGCTGTTTCAATACTGTGAACAGCTAGATTTCCATGACGATCGTCTGATGATTGTCAGGCTACAAAGACATCCGGTCGAGTGGTGGAATTTCCTCCAAGTTGGATATTGCTCCTGCCGCGAATACTTGAGCTACGTCAAGAAACAGAAACCGTTCATTTAGCAAAATATGGCTTCTTTGAAAATTACATTTTGGACACTGTTCAAACAAGCAAATTATTCCCTTTTAATTTCTTACAGTTAAACTTTCACCAGATTCCATTCCAGATTACAAAGAGGCGTAAAGCAATGTAAATTTCTGTGACATTGGCAAAGTGTCATCAATAGGTGAAGAGACCCACCCCCCCAAAAAAAATGAGGGCTTATTCTTCCTATCTATTCATCTGCAGTTAAGTCCCTGTGTCCATCTAATATTTTATGCAAAGATACCGCTCCAGTTTCACAGGCTTTTCACTGTATTACTGAGAGTCAGTAGTGAGATTATTAAAATCCGTGAAACTACACATCGAGAAAAGCTGGTCTTAAAATGTTTGACAATTTGTTTATGCAGCTTTTGGCGTAGTGGAAATTTCTGAACTACACTGCCCGGCCAAAAAAAAAAGTCCATGACGAAATATTTAGTTGGAACCCCTGTAGCTTTGATTACCGTGCAAATTCATTTTGTCATTGTTTTGACAACTATATGCAATGCCAGAACATTTATTTTCGATCATACATGTCATAATTTTTAGCCGAGATCTTATCTTCTCGACATAATGGTTGAACCACTCGGTGGTCTTTCCTGAGCACATCCCAATAACTTTTTTACTGTGTCTAAGATCAGGACTTTGTGGTGGCAAATATGTTTGTGAAAATGATTCCTCATTCTTGTTTTTGTATTCATGAGTTTCTTTGCTAAATACAGGCTAATAAGTTGCCTGTTCTGAAATACTGTAACATCTTTTCCACCAGCAAGGGATGTGTCTTCCGACATGATTTTTTGAGAAATGAGTAGCGATGCGCTTCATCAGTCAGGGGAAAAATGATTATTGCCAGCTGAAACATATTAGTTACCGCAATAATGATCCAATTCTAGAATTTGTTCTTTAATTTCCAAATGGTGACTTTTTTTTTTTTTTGGCCGGGCAGTTTATATGCCAGTTAAACATGGGAGCCTTTTCAGACAGCTCATTTTACGCTTGATCACAACTGAATGACCTGTAACCTGTTAGCCTGTGCAGTTTCGACACTGGTGTTTGTCCGAAGATTCTACATCTTTTTCCAGTCTTTCGATTAGCCTGTCTTGGTGCACAAATGTGCTGGTGCGGTAATCACGCAAATATGCCTTTTTACAAGTAGGCCTATCAATACAATCATTAAGGAAAAACTTCAAAAGGTTTTTAATTGTATTGTTCTCGACTAAATTCCGGAACAAGAGAAAGTACAAATCAATTTTCTTATTTTTCATTTTCCAGACTGTTCCAGTTCCTGCATTATTCTGGGTGAACAACAAATCAATAAAGGCTGATTCATTGATATACCACAATGGTATTGCATATCCTGCGAGCCACAGCGCGTGAGATTCATTGATACATAAAATTCCACCAATAATAATGTTTTTTTCATTGGATAAACTTAATCCTCGCTATAACTATAACAAAAGTAAGGCATTTGGTTTGTAGTTTGATGATTTAATTACCTGTTCTCTCAGATCCGCCGTGGTTCTCCCTAAAGAGCCCTCCGTTCGGTAGGTGACAGCACACAGCCTTCAATCGGTCTCACGCACCTCACTGCCGGTCTGATGACATGTGTGTGGAGTAAAGAGACGCTGAGGGACGAGTGTATGGGACGCTGCTGTCTGGAAGAAAGAGTGAGTTGGAGAGATGGGGGAGACTCAGGAGCCTGTGTATAACAGAGACACTGAGAGGCTGGCTAAAAGAAGGGGTAGAAAAACCGGTTGGGCAGTCCCTAACGTCATGCTTGCATCTTAAGCTCTGGGGGATTCTGGCAAAATAATTTCACCTGAAGTAATTTTTTCGTCAGGCGAGAACTCTTCAGGAAAAGCGCCATGCATCAGCGCAGTCATTATTTGGCCCATAAACGGCTCAATGTTGCACAGTGAACGTAACTGAATAATAAATAACAGCAATTCAGGCGTGGGCTCAACTTTCCAAGACTCGAAACTATGAACTTAGCAACGTAAACAATACTGCACATACTGCAGTAAGATCTTTGAACTTTATATCCGCCTATGGGATTAGAGTGAATGAGTGCTCTACTTGCGCTGCGCTTCACAGAAAATGTTGAGGCAGCTGAGTCATGACTTTGGTTGAATAGTTATTTTTACACTGGATCATGAGTCGACACTGTGTGATCAGACTCAGGCTAATACCCTTCTTTGCCACCTCATGACTGTGCTTTAATTGACCTTTTTGGTTCAATATTATGAGGCATATTGCTTAGATCACTGATGTAGGCAACTTCAAATGGACAGCTTCATTTTCGAGAATTGTTAGGAAGAGCATCACTTAATACCACGAGCAGTCAATTTGAATTAAGTGCTGCTGCTCAAGCGGGAAGTTCCCAAAAACTAACTCGATGCAGTACGCGGGCCGCCTGCATCTAGTATAGTACCGTTGATGTTGTGATGTCCTAGCTGGGACATTCCACACCAAACTGAACAGGGCTCGGCCTTACACCCTCCAATTTCCATGAAACCTATTTCAACAATAGCCCTTAGGACCAATAATGAGTTCCCCAAATTTCAGCGCCAACGGTGCAATAGTTTTCGAGATACACATCCGACCACATGAAATTTGCCGACCACACCCATAGTGCCATTAGGTACCATTTGGTAAATAGTAATGTCTCCATTTAAAATTTTCATACACGTAACCTCTAATCCTTTATGTCCATGTATACCAAATTCCATCGAATAGCTGAAACTCCTTCAGGTAAAAATTGATAGGACAACTATCCTTGATCACAATGAAAATGCTAATTAATCCAAGGAGTGTTTTTTATCTTAAAAACATAAAAGTTCAACAAATTTTGGTAGCAGGTAACACTGTACAACAATTAAAGCCACGTTTCTTAGTATGTAAAATAAATTGGTTCATTAATATTTCTAATTAAAAAGATCATACATTTCCTAGAAAAACAAATAGAACAATTTGGTTTCACTTCGTCAATATGTTTTTCATGAGTACAACCAGATTGTTTGAAGTTAGCTTCAGTAGCATTTGATGTTTAATTTACATTTTAGGTCATGCAGTATATTTCAGACTTTTGTTTTAGTCGAGCCAAACCAAAGTTAAGGGGCCAAATGCGTTTTGGTACTTACAAAGTCGATATACAATGTATCTCGTTACGATCCGTGATATTTGAAGGCTTTAAGTAGAAAACTAACAAAAGCCACCCCTTTGGATTAATTAGCATCTTCTTTGTGATCAAGGATAGTTGTCCTATCATTTTTTACCTAAAGGAGTTTCGGCTTGTCGATGGAACGGTATACATGGACATAAAGGATAAGAGATGACTAGTATGAAACTTTTTCAGCAAATTTTAACTGTCAACATTACCATTTACCAAATTACACTATGGGTGTGGTCGGCGAATTTCAAAGGCGTCTATCTCAAAAACTATTGCACTGTTGGCGCTGAAATTTGGGCAACTCATTATTGGTCCTGAGGGTTATTCTTAAAAGAAGTTTCACAGAAATCGGAGGCGGTAAGGCCGGGAGCTCGTTCAGTTTCGCGTGGAATGACCCAGCTAAGCATGGAAGTAGTTTCATTTTATTGCGTCGGCATTGCACGGTGTTCTTTTTTTTTTCATTTGGACACCATATATCATTTTAGTCTTTCTGTAAATGCTCTCTCCAGTGCACCATTCAGCAGGCTAACTTTAGCTTCAAAACAGAGTTCGTAGAAGGGCAATATTCTTGATTCTCAAGCACTTGAGTAAACACTTTGCCTGTGTCATTTCTACTTCATGCTGCAGGTGTTAGAAAAACCTTTTGGTTGATTGAACGCGCTTTTGTTCACTTTTGCTGCTGCACGTCCTGCCCTACCTGTTCTGTAAAGCACATTAGATTCCTACTAATCCACATCGAGAATGACTGTGCCTTTAAACATGTTTCTGCCATGCTCATTGGCTACGTGTGATGTGCCCTGCTGCTTGATTCGCGAAATCAGACACAGGTGCTGGAAGAGACTGAGCAAAAGGATTAGATGCAGGTGAGGCTATGAAGGTGTCTACGAAGGCGAGGTGTGGCAGAATTGCGTCGATCACCGTTATTGAACTTTTTGAGCAACGTCCCTGCCACGAAGAGGCTCCGACCGGTCATCCATGTCTACGGAGCGAAGCCCTCGCCAAACGTGGCTAGGAAGCTCAAAAATGTTCGCTCGTAAAAAGTATACAATATTTTCAGATGTACAGCCCTCTAGGTAAAAATGAAAGAAAAGAAAAACTTACTTCTGGTACAAGTAAATAACTCATATACATACGGAAACTCTGGGATAACAGCAGATAATGGCAAAATAAAATAAAATAATAATAGAACAAGGGAGATTCCACCCTATATGCCCTCAAGAATGAGTCCAGGAAACTGTGCGACTAGAAGTAAAGATTTGGTGCTTTCCCCATGGGCAAAGGGGACTTTGCTGACCGAGCAAGCACTGAAAGGGCAATAACCCGGTTGAGGCGCTCTGTAAGGAGTTTTGGACGTGTTCCGCTCAGGGCAGGAATTTTGCCCAATCCGTCTGGCAGTGGTGGCAATATGTCCGTAGAAACCTCCCTAAATCCTGGTACCCTGATGTGAAGCTCACTGAAACTCCCAGCTGCAGGGAGAAGGCTCCTCACACCCAGGATGTGAATTTCGGCCCACGGTCTGAAAGTATGTCCTCCAAAAGGCCCAAGTACCAGCTCCTTCAGGGTCCTTGGCACTGGCCCTGCAGCTACCGTCTCCACCTTCTTGGACTCCATCGCCACCTCCTCTGGTCTGTGGGCAATGATGAATCATCCCAGCATCTCTCTCAGCACATAGTTCATGAAGGACTGGAATAATGATGAGGTGTTAACAAGGCCATAAGGCATCACAGAGTACTCGTAGTGCCCTGAGGTGGTACTGAAGACTGTTTTTCACTCATCTCTCTTCCGAATATGGATCAGGTTGTATGCGCTGCGGAGGTCTAGCTTGATGAAGATCTTCGCACCTCGCAGCTGCTCCACAGCACTGGGGATCAGAGGAAGTGGGTACCGGTACCTCACATGACTTCATTCAATCCCCTGTAATCTATACAGGGGTGGAGGCCACCATCCTTCTTCTAGACAAAGAAGAAGCTTAACAAAGCTGGTGAGGTACAGGGCCTAATTATGCCTCGCTGGAGTGCTTCTTGGACATACTGCTCCATTGCTTGGGTCTGAACCACCAAAAGGGGATACACATGGCTGGGAGGTGAGGTATCAGACAGGAGCTCAATGGCACAGTGCCATGGGTAGTGAGGAGGGAGCGGTGGAGCTCTGGTCTTGCTGAAGGCCTCTCTGGGGATATCTGGTCTTGCGTCCTGATGAGGGGTATCTATGGATGTGGAGGCTACGGGGAGGGGGCTACAATACTGCCGACAGTATGGAGACCAGAAGGTGAGACATTTGACGTGCCAGGAAATAATGGGGTCATGTCTGAGTAGCCGTGGCCCGCCGCGGATCATCGGGTGGCTGGAGGACGTTAGGAATAGTAGTGGGAGCTCCTCCTGGTGGCCCTCTGGCACCCAGAGGGAGATTGGAGCCGACTGGTGAAGGATGCACCTTGTGCCCAGAGGCTTTCCATCCACTGCTGCCACAGCCAGGGGTTTGGTGAGCCGGTGAATCGGAACCTTAAGTCGTCCGCACCAATGTTGGGTAGATGAGATTCACAGCCGCACCAGAATTAATCAGGGCATCTGTAGAGAGGTGCAGGTCATTATACTTCACTTGTACTGGGACCTTGAATCTCTGGCTCATGACGGTGGATAACAGTTACCTTATTTATTTACAACACTTTCAGTATAATATAGATGTATTGTGTCATCGGTTGTACTCTTTGTGTCAAACAAAGGAATCCAATCACGTACAATATCTCAGATACTTCCTTCTATAGGCAGTATGGAGAACATGCAAACTCCACACAGAAAGGCCCTATACCTTCTGCTGTTTGGTCACAGCCCAACCCACTCATCCATCATGTCACCTATGCACTTTTGAGTTAATGAATGTACACTCAGAAGTATGCTGCTAATAAACTTATGATAGGTATATTGCTGGTTTATTGGTTGCGTATTCCAAGCTCGCTTTTTGGCATATGGGAGTCCAGTTTTAAGTACTCATAAATAAACTACTACTTGAATAGTCTTTACTGCAAGCACACTTTAAATTTCTGAGTGTGTATGCATGTGGGATTGTGTGATTAGACTTGTGTAACTGTAGATGTTCTGGGTAGAATTAATGTGTTTGCATGCAGGTTCTCTTGTTTGTGATATGAATTTTGCGTTTGGATGCAAATGTCTCGGCAGTATGTGCAAAAGTACGTGTATGAGTGTGCGTTTATGATATGGAATGTGTATTTGGATGAGACAGTTCTGGCAGGACTTGGTCCTCCTGGGGAGTGATGTGAGTCTGTGTACCTGTGTCTGTGTGGAATGACGCAGGGGGTGGGGCAGGTCAACACTCTGAGCCCAGGCTGCGTTTATGAATCTCCCCACATTTCTAAATCTAACAAAAGCCTGACAAAGGTAACAAGCTGCAGCTGGGGTAATATCACCAATTAGCTCTGCTTTCCTGCAGGTGAGTCTGAAGCTGTAATGAAGGCCTCAGGCATTAGTGTCTTGAGGGACACAGAGTGAGCAGCTCCTCTTCTGCTGCTGATGACATCATGGCCCCGCCTCCTCTGATTTTAATGCTCAGACTTTATTCCTTCTTAGTAGTCACTATATCAGTGATAAAATACAATGTAAAGGTACTTTGAATGTTTTGCGTTTTGAAGAACACATCAAACCTTTTTCTCAAACATGTTCTCCCAGCATGCAGTGTGTTTAGGTCCCTGCTGTTTTTCTTTTGCAAGGTTTCTGGAGTTTAAAAGGCCAAGTTGATTCTGTTTGCGGTTTGACAAAAGGCCAGGTGCTGTGTGCATGAAAAAAAACATTTAGAACATTTTACATGACAGCTCTATTTCATTTGTTAGTGTGAATTGCACAGTCAAGCTATTAGAGGCAGGAAAGGGTTGCAGTTGATAATTATTCAAAATTTATTTATTTACTTTTTTTATCCAATGCTTGGTCGCAATTTTTGAAAGTGTTTGAAACAAATTTTTGAAACAAATACAATCCAAAAGCACACATGGAAAATATCACACTTGGCGGAAAAGAACGCAGCTCATCTAAAGAACCCTTAGCTGAATTTAAACGTGTCAACTACACAGTAACATGATGAATGGGAAATGCTACTTTCTTGTGTCTCTTGCATTTTCAGTGTGCAGAACACAGCAGTCCTCTGTGAATGTTTGTCATCCTGTGTTCAGTGTATAGCTCTCTGCGTGCAGTGCGTTTCTCTTTATTTGCCGTGTGTAACCCTCTTTGTGTTCAGTGTATAGCCCTGTTTGTGCAGTCATTGACCTTCTAAATGCAGTTTGTATGCCTGTGTGCGCAATGCTTAGTCTTGTTTGTGTTTGTAGTGCAAAACCCTTGGTGTGCAGTGTATCGCCCTTTTTGTGATGTTTATCACCTTCTGTGTTTCTTCTTCTGCAGTGAGTATGTCTGTTTTGCGGTGACCTGATTTCAAAATGTCAGCGTCTTGAATGCATGACTCATGGACCCAATAATACAACCCCAATTCCGCAATAGTTGGGACAAAATGTAAATTGTGAATAAAATAAAAACACAATGACTTTCAAATCACACCAGCCAGTATTTTATTCACAATAGAACAGAGATAACAACATCGCAAATGTTGAAACTGAGAAATTGTACTCCACAAAATGAGCTCATTTGATGGCTGCTACAGGTCTCAAAAAAGTTGGTACAGAGGCCTGTTTACCCTGGCGTAGCATCCCCTCTTCTATTTAACACAGAGTGGAGGCATCTGGGTGTTGAAGAGACATGTTTCTTGAGTTTAGCCTTTGGAATTTGATCCCACTCTTGTTTACAGGCTTCCAGCTGCAGGACAGTTTTAGGGCTCCTTTGAAAGACTTTTCGTTCAATTATGTGCCAAATGTATTCAATCAGTGAAAGATCAGGACTGCAGGCAGGCCAGTTCAGCACACAGACTCTTCTACTACGAAGCCACGCTGTTGTTATAGCTGCAGTATGTGGTTTTGCATTGTCCTGCTGAAATACACAAGGCATTCCCTGGAATAGATGTCATCTGGAGGGGAGCATATGTTGCTCTAAAACCTTTATATACCTTTCAGCATTCATGGTGCTTTTTAAAACATCTAAGCGTCCAACACCAAATGCACTAATGCATCCCCATACCATCAGAGATGCTGGCTTTTGAACTGAACGCTGATAACAGGAGGGGTGGTCTTTCTCCTCTTTAGCCCAGAGGAAACAACGCCCATGATTTCCCAAAAAATGTCAAATTTGGACTCGTCTGACCACAGTACACTTTGCCACTTTGCTACAGTCCATTTTTTTTTTTTTTTTAAATAAATTTGGCATCTCCAATCCCACCCAAATCTGGAATGCCCAATTGGCGAACTATGTATACGCGTTGCTCGTATGCAACCCCTTGCTGCCAACTCAGGAAAGTGAAGACAGTTCACGCCTCTCCTCCGAAGCACGTGCCCGTCAGCCACTGCTTCTTATACACTCATTGGTTGAATCTTCGCAAGTTCAGAACGAGGGCGGAGGATACCCGGACATGAACAAACTTTGAATCTTCCTGACGAGCGCCTGTTTGGCCAACAGGAGGCGCTTGAGCAACGAACAAAGCTGTTTATTTATATCCCCTTACCCGGCAGTCCCTTCCCAATTTGAATCCCTGTAGCACGATAGCCAATCGTGTGCTATGCTGTAAAAACTGCCGACCACTGCCGGCTGGCACAACCGCAGCTCTAACCCGCGACGTAACGGTCACTACTGCACTGCATCGCAGTGCCTTAACTGAGTGAGCTATCCGGCAGCTCTACAGTCCATTTTAAATGAGCCCTGGCCCACAGAACACAGCGGCACTTCTGGATCATGCTCAACAATGGCTTCCTTTTTGCACGATAAAGTTTTAGGTGGCATCTGTGGATGGCACGGCAGACTGTGTTTACACCTTTGCGCTGAAGCCAAATTTGGCTATTTATGGGTTACCCAATTTGATGCTTTATAATTCAAGATTTAAGATTCATAAAGAGGACGAGTGTGGCTCAACTCAGATAAGACACTTACTGCATGTAGAATTACATCGTATTTCAGTTTATTTTCATGATTTTGGTAGAGAAAATGTGAGGCAAACATAAAAAATCTTCATGAGAATTCAGCATTGAAACTGTAAAAAAAAAAAAAAAAATTGTTTGCCACTAACATGGCAATATCCTCCGCCGCCTCAATTTTATATGTCCGTACGGATGGAGCCCAATGCTATACCTCCCGCTTTGCGCTAATCGCGCGGTGGGGGATAAAAATAATTCTGAGGATTGAAAAATGGCTGGGGGTTAAAACAATACATCTCTGGGATGATAAACTCCTAGACCGCAAGTACTCCTCATCTGAATTTTAAATATTAAATTCTCCCCTTTTCATAAGCCAAATATGATAGCTATCCAGGTGGCTCCCCAAACTACCAGAACCTTGAAAATGGCGCACTTTAAGTTAATAAAATAATCAATTTTTAACGGCAATCAACTTTGTACTCATGAAGTTCAATTTGAATGGATGATTTTGTTGTTGAATTTGGCATGGGTTTATCAATATAGGCACAGCTGGTCACCACTGACCACTCCAAACCAAAAACATGCCTTTTCTCAACGATAAAGTTGAGAGTCTCGTCCATCTCGTCCATTTATCTACAAAGCCGCGTCAGCAAGCACACATACTCATTTGAGGAACTGCTTATATTACGGTCGGAATGTTTACGCAGGCGGAACGCTTGCTGTTTACAATTCATCCCAGCGAAACTCAAGCTTGTAACCCTCTATGGAACTCAGGTCACAGTAATAGCTGTTTGCACTTTAAAATGCAAGGCATTCCGTGTCATTAAACGTGGTACTGATTCTAAAACTGATCTCCGCGTTAAGAAAAATGCCAGCACACTGCAGGATCAACAACTCTTTTGTTACTCAATGTGACAAATTAGCTCTGTGATCATGGAGGAAAACCAAAAATAAGAAATAGCTGGCTAGTTAGCTAGCAGGCTAAAAGTAAGATAGAGCTACACCATACAAAGATAGCTTTACTCACTTTTTAATAGAAGTATTGAGCTGCTCCTCAAAGATTTCAATGCTGTCAGCCCTGCTGTCTGTTCCATTCAGAATAACTGCTATATTCCACCTCAGAATCACATTTCTATTCCAGCTCTGCTCTCCAGGCTCAGTTCTGGAGGTTTTAGTTCCCATGCAACCACGTCAGTCTGAGCTGCGTAAAGTGTATTAGATAACAACGTAATCCTATTATTTTAATATATTTTTTAAGGTCCAATCAATGTCTTTCACTTAGTAAAGAAAGCTTATACTGTCTGCAATTGGATAAAAATCGTGTCAACCAACTGGTAATTACCAGGAGAATTTCACGTGGGCGTTAACGACAGCTGGGCTTTCACGTGGATACCATTGATTCACCATTAAAGTGATTGGATTTCCGTGAGAGCTTGTATGAGGCTCTAAAAAACAGCTAAATTCTTCAACCGACATATCTACGCGTTAATTCACAATGGTAAATTGCGCGTTTTTAATATGTGATGACTGAAATTGATAGTAGAATGACATAGAGTCAATACCATGGCAAATTTTTGCCTCAGGAAACTGATTTTTCTTAAACTTCTTGGAATACCATTGAGTTACTCTAACTGAAGTGATTGCTACAGGGGACAACGATTTTTTTCTGATGCAAGAGATTTTTTTTAAACTGCTGGATAGATACCATGGGGAATAATATTGAGCAATTTGCACATCAGGCTTAGCTGAGGAGTTTAATTCATGCAGCTCCTGAAAAACAGGGATAGAAGTGAACTCGTCAATATTCTAGACTGTTTTCCAGCTCTGCTGGCTTGTGAATATTCAATAACTGATCCGGGGGTACCATCTCATGATAGAGTAGGGCAACTGCTTCCATAAAAAGAGGTGCCCTATGTCCGCAGGCGTCTATGCCTGCAGAAAAGTGCTAACGGACAGTTGTTTCTTGAAGTATTTCTGGGCCCATGTAGTAATGTCAATTACAGAATCATGCCAGTGAGTGATTCAGTGGCATCTGAGGGCCCGAAAATCACAGGCATCCAGTAAAGGTCTTCAGCCTTGTCTCTTGCGCAGAGATTTTTCCAGTTTCTCTGAATCTTTAGATGATATTATGCACTGTCGATGATGAGACCTTCAAAGTCTTTGCAATTTGACATTGAGGAACATTGTTTTTAAAATATTCCACAATTTTTTTTCGCGAGCCTTCACAGGTTGGAGAGCCTCTGGCCAGCTTTACTTCTGAGAGACTCAGCCTCTCTAACACATCCCTTTTATAACCAATCATGTTACACACCTGATGCCAGTTAACTTAATTTCTTGCTAAATGTTCTTTCAGCTGATTATCTTATATATCAATCGCTTTTTCAGCCCATTTTTTTTGCCTGTGTCGCAACTTTTTTGAGACCTGTTGCAGCCAGAAAATTTGAAATAAGCTCATTATGTGGATAAAAATGTAAAATGTCTCAGTTTCAACATTTGAAATGTTATCTATGTTGCATTGAAATCATGGGCTGAATTCAGTGCAGAAAAATAATTTACATATTAATTGGCCAATCCTTCGCTTTCCAATGAAACGCGGACTTTCACTCTTGGTATTTCGTGGATTGATTTTTTTTAATTTTTTTAAGTGCCACCTTGCAGTTAAATAGGTTATAAAAAGCGTGCGGCTCAAGCCATTTGCATGAGAGTCGACAGGTAGGCGATGCAATTTTGAATAACATTGATTTAAATAAAGCAAATACGCGTCCAGATGTGACTGATTGTCGTCTTACCAAATCGGGGTAAGTGTGGAGCGCTCTCGGAGTGAACCTTCTGTTAGTCATGAAGATGACTAAGAACAGGTCAGGATTTATAATTGTTTAAAATGGATGTTTTGTGCAACCCAATTATCTGTTCTGGTTCTGCCACTGTACTGAATTTAAACAACGATTTAATCGCTGTTAGATCGCATTTGGAGAGAAACCGTGTCTTCAGTTGCTAATTAGGATAATTGGAAAACGCATCAATGAAGGAAAATGATTGAGAACCAGCGAGGACAAAAAGGGACGTGTCTTTGCCCCCATTACGGCGCATTTATCACACATAACACAGGGAGTAATTGGTAACTCAGTTTCATCGCGTAGACAGAAGCATATAATAGAACGTGAGGATGTCCTTGAACAGCAACGACAGCTAGTGATGGGAAGATGAAGCTTCATGAACCATTTTGCTGATTTTCTGTGCCCACAAGATGGCGCCCATAGTTAAAAAATGAGAGCTTATAGAATGAACTTACAGGCCTCTGTTGAACAGTGTGCACCATCTTGTGGGCACAGAAAATAAAGAAAATGGTTCATGAAGCTTCATCTTCCCATTACTAACGACAGCCATTATGCTGGTTTCTTCAGCTTTCAATCTCATGGAGCGGAAGTTGGTGCGCGGCCTTAACTCAAACAGGGAACTGATGAATGAACTGAGCCCATTTAACATGGCATCATCTGAATTTATTGATCTTATGGATTGTTTGAAAAAAGCTGTGACAATTATATCTTCAAGGTGCGCAAGAGCTCTGCAACTGAAGGCAGAGCGAGGGCTTGCTATTAACAGTTTAATGAATGGCAGAGATTTTCAGGCCGTGCTGCCTACTGGCTTCGAGAAAACCCTCGTTTTCCAAATCTTTGCTGTATTTTGTTCTTCAAGAACATTTGTAAATTCTACAAAATTCATCTGTTGAGTTCTCGATGCTTAAAGGTTTTCTTTCTTTTCGTTTGTAAAATTTTGTTGGGGCATTTTGAGCTACTTCTAACATAACAAACACAGGTGTAGTTAAAAGTTGGTGTTTCGACAGCATCTTGCTTAAGAGAGCAGTAGCTCACTTCCGCTAAGTCCTGATTGGCTAATTCCATTTTTTAAGGCAACTCAAGCGGAACGGGGGGCAGGACTCAATTCTTCAAAGTATCAGGGCAGGCCCTCTTTTGCCGCTCTCATCCCAATCCAGCAGAGGCTAGTTTGTCCTGCACCATGTTCTGTTTCTATTCCTGATATTAATGAAAAAGTACTCATTTCTTAAACGATCAACATTTAAAGGTTACTGCAAACTTGTATGGCTCTGTACATTCAATAATGTATAATTTCTATTAAATGAAAATTTAAACTAGGCTAATGCCGTCGAAGGCGACGGCTTGGGGTATATCCCCGAACGCCCCCAATCCTCCGATTCCCAAATCCTTGAATAGATCTTGAATAGACTTTCATTTGAACTTAATTTCAGGTCAATCGGACAAATGGTTCATAAGATATGGCCAAAATGGTAATTTTCCATCACAAAGCGCCACCTGGTGGCAAAATATTGAACCATATAGGTATGATGTCATCAAATGACACGTCATGACCTTGCAGTTGCACATAGTTTCATGTCAGTTGGACAAATAGTTCCAAATATATGGCAAAAATGGTGAATTTTATGTGACAAAGCTCCACCTTGTGTCAAAAATTTAAACCAAACAGGTATAATGTCATCGTGGGACACATCCTCAGGTCGTGACCTTTCACTTGCACTTGATTTGAGGTCAATCGGACAAATATTTCCAGAGATATGATAAAAACAGTGATTTTTTTCAGTTTTTGGCCCCTGGTGGCCAATATAGAAATTGTAAATTGTCCATCGATCGAATCAGTTCTTCCTCTTTATGATACATACTTATATGCAAAACATGAAATTTCTAATTGAAATATTACTGAAGTTATCACGTTAACACGTTGGGCGGCACGGCAGCGGCGGTCGGACCAAAAACATAATATCATTACAATATATGGAGCCCCCTGCTAATCTTACAAATCTCAGTAAACTTTCTCTCAGTTCTGTGGTAAATGTACTTGAATTCTAATCAAGTTCACAGGCATAGAAATATGTGCAATTTGACTTCACATCAATTAGTCGTGTGTCTGAAATTCTATTTCCTGAGCTTCTATCTGCCGCTGTTTAAAGCGATGCAGGAGGATATGGAAAGAAATGGCACCAGAGAGCACCAGCAGAAAGGAACAATAAATAATCACACCTCTTTATCTGCCCAAGCGAATGTCCTTGTGCTGGCAGAGCAGGAGTTGTTTGAAGGTCTTTTTGAAGGAGACGTTGCAGAGAGCATAGCAGGCTGGATTAATGGTGCTGTTGATGTAGGCAGACCAGCTACAGAAGGTCCAAACAATTGAGGAAACGCATGTTGAACAGAAGGTTTTGACGACCACCGTTACGTAAAAAGGCAACCATGTGACCACGAAGGCAACAAGAATGGCCCTTACCGTGCGCGTTACCTTTTTCTCACGAGATGACAATGCCTTCTTTGTGGGTGGCTGCTTTGCCATTGTGGCATTTAGGCTATGGGCTGTGGGGTTTCCCTCATAACTTGCAGAGGCCTCAACAAGTTCATTTCTCGCAGGATGTACAGACACACTTGACTCCTCCTTGCCAGCTCCATCTGTCCTGCCATTCTGGCTCCTCTCAGTGCGAACAGTTTTCTCATACTCATCATCACAGGACATGGTGATGTGGTTTCCTGCTTTTCTGTTAGATGGGTTGTGCTGTTTTGGCTCGTGCTTGCCTGTTTTCATGCGGCTCTTGCTGGCCCTGGAGATCATCCAATACAGAAAGCCCATGATGGTAACAGGCAGGTAGAAGAAAATAATGGAGGTGATAAAAACGATGATTGGATTGGACAGGAACTGGCCGTGGCCGTAGCACTCGTCCTCTGGCACAGTGCGCTGACCTTCAGCTAATGGCAAGAACACAATGGCTGTGGTCCATATGACAAAGGCAAGAACCCAAGCTGCCCCAATCATCATGCCTGCAATCCTGGTTGTCCTTTTTGCTGGGTAGCTGAGTGGCTTGGTGACACAGAAGTAACGGTCAAAGCTGATAATAAGGAGATGCATGACCGAGACATCGCTGGCCACATAGTCCAAGACCAGCCAAATATCACAAACTACAGGCCCCAAGGGCCAAAATCCAAACAGAATTTCGACTGTGTACAGGTTCATGACGATGACCCCGATGATCAGATCTGCACATGCCAGGCTGAAGAGGAAGTAGTTGTTTATGGTCTGGAGGCTCCTGTTCATTATGATTGAAAGCATGACCAGTATGTTCCCAATAATTGTGATGAGACTCAGCGACCCTGTAACCAGGACAATGATCACCATCTCCACTGCTTGGTAAGGGCCTTTGGACTGCACATTTTCTTCATCATTGCCAGCAGTGAAGTTGGAGAAGGGGGAGAGGGGAAACTTGAAGTTTCTGAGCTCCATCTGTTCTGGTCTTGCTGAATCTTGAGTTGTCAGTTTAACTCCTAAATCCAGAAAAAGAAGCAATGTTATTCAGCACTCAGTGTTTGTTTTTCACACATGGATGCAGCTTGTCCCTGAATTATATTATATAGGTGCTCCATTAAAACTACAATTTAGTCAAGGAATAGGCTCTACTGGAGTCTGTAAAACTGACCCCAGAATTGCCCATTCCAAATAAAACTGTTTGTGCGTGCTTAACCTCTTTAAACCAGAATGCCATGGTCCCGGGGGTGACCATGACGCATCATAAATACAGCATGTTTTCTAACTGCAACATCGTCATAAGACGTATCCAATTAAAGGGAATAAACTTGCCGAAAAGCATATGATGACCATTTTTACCTAACCTTCGCCGAAAAAGGCGTAGATTGAATAGGAAATTCTTTACTGTAGAAGAGATCGATTCGCTAGCTCCACATAAGCAACTGTCCATGCTAATGGAACTTACAGTCTGTAAAACATGTATTATGTTCATAACATAACCAGAGCTCTCACTAGCTGTCGCGTACTATACATAAAGCTCTTTTCACACTGGACGCAAAACTAATTTTTCGCGGGAAACACTTGGGTATGTCGACCCGTTCTACAAATGTGTCTATATGGGGTAGATTCTAGCTTTCCCTCAATCCTACCTATAGAGCTCTGGATGTCACGTGACTCCTTTTGTTTACGCCACCATTTTGGCAGGAAGGAAAATCCAAAGCGGAAATGAATAGCCTGCTTTACATGCAAAGAAATTGAGCTATATAGCTCAAAACTTAAAAGGTTAAACATAATTGACCCTTATAATGCCTCAGGTGTGCTTTTCACAAGTATTAACTCAGCCGGATCGGACAATGTTCCAGATTTGCAGTATCCGGCAACTACAAATACCTGATCAACTTTCCCTTCATAGAGTCTCACAAAGCGTACAAGAGCCTCGAGGGATACAAATGGACGCAATTTGGCTTTGTGTCCACAGGAACCTTCTTTTTTGCGCTGACCGCTTCCCTTTTTAATGCAAATACTATGAAGTTTAGCACTGACAGCGCTCAACATCCTCAACGTCCAAAACTTCCTCAGCATGCAGCTTTTTCCCACGGCGCTCTCGGCAGGAAATGGTTCAACTTTTCGAACACCGCCGGGCTCATCGATGTCACTTCTCTCTCGCTGACAAATCAAAATCGTAAATGAGAGGGACTAACAATGTCAATAGAGAGAAACGTTTCTTGCTGCCACATTCGTGTTTCTAATAAATCAGCTCGCTAAGTTTAGGTTTGCTCACTGTTCCCCATTTTGGGACATGAAGTTTGCAGACAAATTATTCAGTATTAATATTTATGACAACTGTAGTACCCAACAGCTTTAGCTAGCTTGGTACTCTGTGATTGCTTAGGTTCCCATTTATTTTAATCTGGGTCGCTAGGTTTCCCAAAGCATGGTTGGGAGCTACATTAGCGACCTCGCTACATAGTTGGAACCATTGACTTTATTCAGTTCCAATTGCACTTTTGGGAAACGAACATTCATTAGCTTAGTAGCGACAGTTATTCGCGGTTTCATTTCACTGAATAACAATGCTTTTACAACGATGCATAGAGGAAATGCTCAGACAGTCTTTGCAACTTTTAGCAAAAATCAGCGCAAGAGAGTAGTGCTCTGTAAATGTGATCATGGCTCTGAAAGCTCTGAAAGCTCATGGTTCCAGCTCTGAAAGCGCTCTTAAGTGCCTCTTCATTAACATTAGCATAGCGGAAGAGCTACCCAAACGAGGTGTTTCAGACAGAGACTACAATGGACTACTAACGGGGTTTTTTGAGGATGGCAGTAGGAGCTAAATGAGGACCCTTTTTTGGACTTTGAACAATCAGGAATACTAGGGGAGTCAAAGATCAAAATATAAACTTGGAAATGTAGCATAACAGGCCCCCTTTAATGAAAACTGGCCACACCTGATAATGTTTTCCAGTTTCTGCTATGGTATTTTAAATGAATGATTGAAAACAGGTCAAGACCAATCATTATTTTTAAGGGATTGTAGGAGCCTCCCCTATTGCCAGTTTACAAGCCGCCATTTAAATACTCAGCACCATTAAAAACGCACAGGTGAGGTATGTACTGCATTTTCAGCAAATTGAAAAATCGATTGATTTTTATTGCTTTTCCAGTGAGGCACGAGAGGAAATAAAGAAAAGCGTGTGGTATTGTAATCCTGACGCGCACCACGTGCACACGCCAAACACTTCAGTTATAACAAACATTGAGCTGTTCATGATGTGTACAGTGACACTTGACTTGTTTTTTTCAGCGTGGTCAATAGCCTACATAAAGCCAACAACAACAAAAAAAATGCTACTGTAGCAAGAAAATTGACCTGCGTGTGGCACAGCAGAGAGAAAAAGAGCCTTTGGCATGTTATGGGCAGGTCTCCGCTGCCGAGAGGTGGTGCGTCATTTGCACTGTCACCGTTCAACAATCAGCCGGTTGTCTATCAGAGAATGGAACACAGGCACTGTCACTGACCGACCCCGCTTAGGGCAGCCACGAGCGACAATGGCAGCTCAAGAGTGCCACATCTGGTTGCAGCCTGTCCGTGACAGATTACGGACAGCAATCAAAACTGATCATGAGATGAGGGGTCCGAGACGATTGAGGGTGAGTGCAAGTACCGTTTGACGCCGTCAATGTGAGCAACACGTGTGCGCACGGGCCCTACAAAAAACCCTTTTTTTTTTTTTATTTATGCAATGCTGCCCTTACCATGGTCATGTATATACATACACTCTTTTGGAGTTTTTTTTTTTTGTTTTGTTTTTTTTTTTTTTAAACTAGGAGGGAAGTTATAAGGCTACAATGACCTTGCAGCTGAACGGCTGTCTAAGTTCCCAAAGATGTACTGCACTTGTGCTTTGCTTTGTATTGATTTTTTTTATACCAAATAAGACTGAAAACAGCTTGACTTTAATTCAGCCATGGGAAAATGAAAGGAGCGTGTTTCTCTGTTCATTTAGCAAAATATGGATTCTTTGAGAATTACAAAATTTTGGACACTTTTAAAACAAGTAAATTAATCTCTAATGGCTTCTAACTGTTAACTTCTCACCAGATTCCATTTGAGCAGAGGTGTATAAAGTACTGGAAAAAACTGACAAAGTAAAAGTAGAGGTACCATAACTGAAAGTTACTCTGGTAAAAGTTTGTCACCCATAAGAAAATTACTTGAGTAAAAGTCTTAAAGTAGCTCACATTAAATGTACTTAAGTACCAAAAGTATCTTGTGAATACATGTATTTAAGTATCAAATGTGCAATTACAACTACAAAGTATTTCTCATAATACGCATAGAAAAAAGCAAAACAACCACGCACTGTTCTCTCCTTGTGCTCTTCAATCAATTTTCAGGAGAATGAAAGATACAGTATTCACAAAACAAACAGGCAGTCTCTCCTTTACATACTTCTCCCACTTCTCCTTTGAGTTTGCTGGCAGTTTGAAAAAACACTATAATTGACTATAATTGATAGTAGAATTACTTAGTATCAATAGCATGTCGAATTTTTCTTCAGAAAACTGATTTTTCTTAACTATTAATTGGGATACCTTTGGCTCACTGTCGCTGAAGTGGATGCTACAGAAGACAACAATTTTTTTCTGTTGCAAAAGATAATTTTTTGAACCGCTGGATAGATACGATGAGCAAGTATATTGGGCAGTTTTCACATCAGGCTTAGCTGAGGAGTTTAATTCAGACAACTCCTAAAAAACAGGGATCGAAGTGAACTCGTCCATATTCTAAACCACGTTCGAACTCGGCTTGCTTGTGCATAATAAAAAACTGATCCGGGTGTGTTATCGAGTGATAAAATACTGCTTGCGTAAATTTGCAGCACCATATCCGCTGGCAGACACATCTTTTATATTTTAATTTGTAACGAGTAACGAAATGGCCAGTGTAAAAGTAATGAAGTAAAAGAAGCCTATGCTTTTTATACTGTAACTATTGTGGAGTAGAAGTAAAAGTCCCCGTCTAAAAAAAAAACTCAAGGACAAATCCTCAAAAAAAACTACTTAAGTACTACACACCTCTGCATTTGAGATACTATAGAGAAGTAAAGCCATGTAAATTTCTCTGAAACAGAGTGCTGCTACATTCGCAAAGTGAATGATTGGGGGAATAACCCCCCAAGTGAGAGCTTATACCCCCTATCTATTAATCTGTAATTAAGAGCCTGTGTCCATCTAATAGCCTATTTTATGCACAGATGGTGCTCCAGTTTCTCAGGCTTTTCACTGTATTATTGTCAATCAGTGGTGAGATTATTAAAATCTGCAATTACACATTGAGAAAAACTGATCTTAAACTGTTTGATAAGTTGCTCACGCGCAGCTTTTGGCAAAGTGACATATTCTGAACTATATGCCTGGTGTTCAAGGGGGGAGCTGAGTTTGCACCCGATCATAATTGAATAACCTGTAACCTGTTAGCCTATACAACATCGAGACTGGTGTTTTTCCGAAGATTCCACATCTTTTTCAGTCTTTAAATCAGCCTGCCTTTTATTGTGCACAGATGAGGTGGTGCCTGCATTACATCAGAAATGCGCAAATATGGCTTTTTACAAGTATCAATACAATCGCTAAAGAGAAACTTCAAAAGCTTTTTAATTGTGTTGTTCTCAACAAAATTGCGGAAAATGTTCTAATCAATTTTGTTCTGATTTTTCATCTTTCATTCTGTTCCAGTTCCTGTAATATTCGGGTTGAACAACAAATCAATAGAAGTTGATTCATTGAAACCACATTGGTATTGCATATCCAGCTGGCCACAGCGCCACACATCAAATTCCATTAATAGCCTAATAATGATTTTCATGGAATAATCTTCATCATCGCTTTAACTATGAACAAACGTAAGGCATCTGGTGAGTAGTTTGGCGATTTAATTACCTGTTTTCTCTTATCCGTTGTGATTCTCCCTAAAGAGCGCTTCGTTTGGTAGTTGAGAGCAGGCAGCCTTCAGTCGGTCTCCTGCACCTCACTGCCGGTCTGATGACATGCGTGTGGAGTAAAGCGACGCTGAGGGTGACGCTGCTGTTTTGAAAAAGGAGTGTGAGTTCGAGACATGGAGGAGACTCAGGAGCCTGTGTGTAACAGAGAGACTGAGAGGCTGGCTAAATGAAGGAGTAGAAAACCCAGGTGGGCAGTCCCTAACATCATGCTTGCATCAAAATCTTAACCTCTGAGGGATTCTGGCAAAATGAATTCACCTCAAGAAATGTTTGCGTCTGGTGAGCAGTTCGGGCAAGCATGAGCACTATCACTGCATGTAATTTGACTCATAAACGGCTCGATTTTGCACAGTGAGCACAAGCGAATGAAAAATAACGGCGATTCAGGGATGGGTTCAATTTTCGAGACTCAAAACCATGAACATTGCAATGTAAACAACAGTGCCCAATGCTGCCGTAAGATCGGTGATATATCCGCCACTGGAATGAGAGTGAATGAGTGCTCTTCTCAGGCTGCACTTCTATGAGAATGTTGCGGCAGCTGAGCCATGACTTTGTTTGATCAAATAGTTTACATTGAATACCCTTCTTTGTGCCTTTATGACCTTCGCTGTGCTTTAATATACTTACTTGGTTGATTGTAATGACGCATGATGTTCAGATTACTAATGTAGGCAATTTCATGTGGACAGCCTCACTTACGAGAAGGGTTCGGAAGAGATAAGAGCTGCTGCTCAAGCGGGAAGTTCCCAAAACCTAACTCGGTGCAGTACGTGGGCCGCCTGCATCTTGCATTGCACCGTTGATGTTGACGCCCTGGCAAAGCATGGGAGTAGTGTTTTTTTTTTTTTTTTTTTTTTTTTTTGCGTCAGAATTACACGGTATTGTTCGGACTCCACACTATTTTAGTCTTTCTGTAAATGCTCTCGCTGGCGCGCCACTCAACCGGCTGACTTTGGCTTGAGTACAGAGTTCGTCGAAGGGAAAACACTCTGCATGAGTGTTTTTCTAGTGATGGGGTAGAGACCGCATATGTCGACACCAAGTCTTTAGAGGGTCAAGACTGAGTCGAGACCAAGACCGCTGGTTTTTAGATGCAGCCGAGATTGAGTCGCATTGGTATTGGCAAAACCGTGTGTTGGGCTATTTCAACCTTCTCCAGAAATGGGCTGTGCTGTTTGTATGTAACGTTACAAAGATAGGATCTTTCCTTCCATTGAATATATTTTAACACCAGTCAATAATAAAATTTTTATTAAAATTACAATATTTGTAATGGTGAATATTTTAGAGCAGAGGTCTCCAACGCTGTTCTGGAGAGCTACCATCCTGAAGGTTTTCACTCCAACCAATGCAAATTACACCTGTTTTCCCAGTTAAAGATCTTGATGAGCAGTTAATGAGCTGAATGAGGCGTGTTGAACAAGGGTTGAAGTCCAAAACTACAGGATGGTAGCTCTCCAGGAACTGGGTTGGAGACCCCTGCTTTAGAGTATATCAAATATACGCATTAAAAAATAAATACAAAAAATCCCTTTCATTCCAAGCCATTTTGATTCCTTATCCAGTATATGAATTCACCAGCCTTTGGGACCGGATGGTTTTCGTCAGGATTTTCTTTTTCGAAGCGGCTATATTTACGGCGCCGTAGACAATGATTCGAGACTCTATTTACGGCGCGCATGCGCACTGATGTTTCTTCACTTGTGTTCGTGTTGGCAGCGTCCAAGCTCAGCACGCTGAACTCGGTCTACGACGTAGTGTTTGTTTTAATAGAAACTCTCGGACCGCTTTCGCACAAGGTACGATTGTTCGGTACCTTGCCACAGTGTAATTGTCCCCTCTCCCCGCTGATCAGCTTTCTTACTAGTATCGTAGGCTACCATACCCGAGTTCACATATCCCAAAATTCCAATACAGCGCGTTGCAGTATATGCACCTGTAAGTAGTTTTAAATGTAATAATATATAGAAAGAAGGAGTAGTTGACTCTTGCGTAGAAAGAATTCCGTATCCAATCTCTGCTTTTTTCTGGCTCTTCATTTGCCAGTACAATTTTTTAAAGGAGGCGCCAATATGTTTTGAGGGATTTTATTATTGAGAAGAAGCTTCAGATTTTTTTGTGAATGCATGCTGTCCTAGCTACCCGGTGTGTCATCAGTAACATGGATTACCGCCTATAGCACCACAAGAAATTAAACTCAAAATTTTCTTTTTGAATTTCAGTAGCAAAATCATTAAAATCACAAAAATTGCTCCCTACAACTGTCAACCGCAAGTCTGTCATCTTGGATTTGCCCTGAGACGCCTGTCAAACTCGAGTACGCCATCAATATATTACCAGGGGTGTCTCTAGGACTGAAGATTGCTGGGGCCCAGAGCTTCCCTTTAACAATTATTATCCCTGACTTACACTCAGTCATTCTTATAATAGACAAACAATCCCTCCAGGATTTTTTATTGTTTTATTGATTTTTTGCCCCGATTTTGCGGTAACTTTTTCAAAAAGTGGCAATGAAAGTTGCAGTGTCTTGGCAATTTATTTTTTGTCCGTGAAAAATTTGCGTGGATTGGTTGAATTTGTGTAAATAGTTGCAATCGTGACATGCAACTTCCTTTAGGGACTGAGCTATCGATTCACTCCGAGAACACGCCGGTACGGTTCGGTTCATTTCGGTACGGCGACAATCATTAATCAGGACCGTAACTTCGTGCATTTAAATCAGCGTTATTCAGAATTGCACGCAGACTTTTCAAATGGTCTTTTATTGAAAGAAAACGATCATGAAGCGCAAGTTTAATCACTTGATGTCTGGAAAAGGTAGCGCAGGAGTATCAGAGCAGTTTGTCTTTCATAAAACATTGGACTATTTCTGAGTAGCCTAAATAATTTATCTGATCTGAATTTAGCCCATTATTTAGTCGTCAATAGATCTCACGGAGAGAGAAACCGTAACTTCGATTGCCAGAGGATTATTGTCATAATTGGAAAACGTGTTACTGAAAATAAGTGAGTATTGGCGGGTATAATCAGTAACGTAAAGGTCTGGTCCGGGATCCATTATCAGTTCTTGAGACGCCACTGTATATTACAAATCTATTCACTACCTTTGAAGAGAGACCTTTTCTTTAAATATTTACATTTATGTATAAAATTCTTTATTTTAGAAATGGAAACATATGTTATGTCCCTCAAAGGTTCAAGTAATAAAATGGCATTGATATGCACTAGATACTTATCTAATTGTAACCTAATACAATAGTCTGGTTCATCCTCTCGATATATTTCACGTATATTTTCATTAACTTTTATTTATTATTATCTTCTCTCATTTTTTTATTTGTACTTAATCAGTTTTTTTTTGTATATTATATTTTGATGTACAAACACTTTGTAATACTTTACAAAATTTTACACTTCAGTTCATAAACTGGAATGTTTTTGAATGTTGTTCAATTAAAAAAAAACAAAAAGGAAAAACAAATCTGTCATCTTGGATTTGTCGGGGGATGCCTCCGCGCATGCGCACTCCGACTTGCCGTAGATATAGCCCCGAATCACCGTTTACGGTGATTGTTACAGATCCTCTGCCTGATTGAGGCCATTCGTTGGACCGGTTTGTAATTTTGATTCACTTTTGCTAGATACCGATTCATCTGTCTTTTCTTTGTGATTTTCTATCCTTTTCACGTGTAACAATCAACGAAAAGGTTGATTATACAGTTTATTAAGTCAATTAAACTTAAATTTCCCATGCATACTTTATGTTTAAAGTATTCTCAGAAGTATTCTAATATCAACATGCTACTAGCTGTATACTAGTTTTATCAGTGCGCATCTTATTTTATATTTCTTGGGACAAGATTGGGTCCTTGTTCTGCATGTATGTGCCTGTGTGAATGCATGAATATGGGCTTATGCACTTACTTGTGTGTGTGTGTGTGCGTGTGTGAACGTGTGCGTGTGGGTGTGGAATGATGCAAGGGGTGGGGCAGGTTGACACTCAGAGCACTGGCAGCGTTTATGAACCTCCTCACATTTCTATATCTGACGAAAGCCCGACAAAGGCAACCAGCTGCAACTGGGGTAATATCACTAATTAGCTCTGCTTTCCTGTAGGTGAGTCTAAAGCTGTCATGAAGGCCTCTCAGGTATTAGAGACAAGAGGGATGAAGAGTGAGCAGCTCCTCCTCTGCTGCTGATGACATCATGGCCCCGCCTTCTCTGATTTTAATGCTCAGACTTTATTCCTCCTTAGTAGTCACTGTATCAGTGATAAAATACAATGTAAACGTAGTTTGAATGTCCAGTGTTTTGCAGAACACATCAAATCTTTTTTCTCCAACAAGCTCTCCCAGCATGCAGTGTGTTTTGGTTCCTGCGGGGTTTCTATTGCAAGGTTTCTGGAGATAAAAACCCCAAGTTGATTCTATTTACGGTTTAATAAAAAACCAGTTGCTGAATGCATGGAAAAAAAAACTCCTTTGGAACACTCTTCATGACAGAAAAGTCAATCAGACTTTAAACAATGATATTTTTGCACAGAACCCTCAGATGAATTTAAACATGTCAACTACACAGTAGCATGATGAATGGGAAATGCTACTCTCTTGTGTCTCTTGCATTTTCAGTGTGCAGAACACAGCAGTCCTCTGTGAATGTTTGTCATCATGTGTTCAGTGTATAGCTCTCTGCGTGCAGTGCGTAGCCCCTGGTTTGCCAAGTGTAATCCTCTTTTTGTTCAGTGAATAGCCCTTTGTGTGCAGTCTGTAAGCCTCTGTGTGCAGTTTATAGTCCTGTTGGCCATGTATGACTCTCTGTTTGTAGTGTAAAGCCCTTGGTGTGCAGTGTATAGCTCTATTTTTGCAGTGTGTAGCCCTTTGTGCGCATCGTGTAGCTCTCTCTGTGAGCAGTATCTTTCTGTTTAAAATGTGTAGCTCTCTATCTGTAGAGTTGCCTTCTGTGTGCTCGTGCAACCCTCTGTGCGCAGTGTTTGCAGTGCATACTTTCGTGTGTACAGTGTATAGCTCTCTGTGAGCAATGTGTTGCCTTATGTTTGCAGAGTGTTGCCCTGCATTTGCAGTGCGTTACTTTCTTTGTTCAGTGTATAGCCCTTTGTGCGCAGTGTGTAGCCCTTTTTGTGATGTTTATCACATTCTTCTTCTGCAGTAAGTATGTCTGTTTTGTGGTGACCTGATTTCAAAATGTCAGGGTCTTAAATGCATGACCTGTAGTCCTAATCATAATAATAAATAACAACTATACAGTGACTTTTTCTCACAAAAAGACATTATTGTAGCCCCCGACTACATAGTGGGTGAGTGTACATTTGGAACGCGGCTGTATTGTAACCAAATCATTTCCATGGGAACTAGTGTTGTGTCGTTTGTGAATGATTCGTTCAAACGAAAGAATCTTTTGAGTGAACGTACTGAATCGTTCCTTTCTCAGTTCAGTTGAGCTCAGTCGCGAGCGTACCGGCCGGGAGTGGAACTGCCGCGTTCTGTCACTGGGTGCATCTCAAAGCCTAGGCAGCATCCTTCGAAGGCTGCATTTTTAGGGGTTGTCACTTCATTCCATCTGCCATTCCACCCAGCCCTATACCTAACCCCAAACTTAACCTTGTCTCTTACACAAATGTCTACATCTATGCAGGAGGATATGGAAAGAAATGACACCAGAGAGCACCAGCAGAAAGAAAAAATAAATAATCAAACCACATTATCTGCCCAAGCGAATGTCCTTGTGCTGGCAGAGCAGGAGTTGTTTGAAGGTCTTTTTGAAGGAAACGTTGCAGAGAGCATAGCAGGCTGGATTAATGGTGCTGTTGATGTAGGCAGACCAGCTAGAGAAGGTCCAAACGATGGAGGAAACGCATGTTGAACAGAAAGTTTTGACGAGCACCGCTACGTAAAAAGGCAACCATGTGACCACGAAGGCAACAAGAATGGCCCTTACCGTGCGCGTTACCTTTTTCTCACGAGATGACAGTGCTTTCTTCGTGGGTGGCTGCTTTGCCATTGTGGCATTTAAGCTGTGGGCTGTGGGGTTTCCCTCATAACTTGCAGAGGCCTCAACAATTTCATTTCCCTCAGGATGTACTGACACTCTTGATTCCTCCTTGCCAGCTCCATTTGTCCCGCCATTCTGGCTCCTCTCAGTGCGAACGGTTTTCTCATACTCGTCATCACAGGGCATGGTGATGTGGTTTCCTGCTTTGCTGCTGGATGGGTTGTCCTGTTTTGGCGCATGCTTGTCCGTTTTCATGCGGCTCTTGCTGGCCCTGGAGATCATCCAATACAGAAAGCCCATGATGGTGACAGGCAGGTAGAAGAAAATAATGGAGGTGATGAAAATGATGATTGGATTGGACAGGAACTGGCCGTGGCCGTAGCACTCGTCCTCTGGCACAGTGCGCTCACCTTCAATTAATGGCAAGAACACAATGGCTGTGGTCCATATGACGAAGGCAAGAACCCAGGCTGCCCCCATCATCAAGCCTGCAATCCTGGTCGTCCTTTTTGCTGGGTAGCTGAGTGGCTTGGTGACACAGAAGTAACGGTCAAAGCTGATAATAAGGAGATGCATGACAGAGACATCACTGGCTGCATAGTCCAAGACCAGCCAAATATCACAAACTACTGGCCCCAAAGGCCAATATCCAAAAAGAATTTCGACTGTGTACAGGTTCATGACGATGACCCCAATGATCAGGTCTGCACATGCCAAGCTGAAAAGGAAGTAGTTGTTTATGGTCTGGAGGCTTCTGCTCATTATGATTGAAAGCATGACCAGTATGTTCCCAATAATTGTGATGAGACTCAGCGACCCTGTAACCAGGACAATGATCACCATTTCCACTGCCTGGTAAGGGCCTTTGGACTGCACATTGTCTTTATCATTGCCAGCAGTGAAGTTGGAGATGTTGGGGAGGGTAGAGAGAGGAAACTTGAAGGTTCTGAGCTCCATCTGTTCTGGTCTTGCTGAATCTTGAGTTGTCAGTTTAACTCCTAAATCCAGATAAAGAAGCAACGTTATTCAGCACTCAGTGTTTGTTTTTCACACATGGATGCAGTTTTTCCCTGAATTATGTTATGTAGGTGCTCCATTAAAACTACAATTTAGTCAAGGAATAGGCTCTACTTTAGTCTGTAAAACTGACCCCAGAATTGCCCATTCGAAATAAAATTGTTTGTGAGTGCTTAACCTCTTTAAACCTGAATGCCATGGTCCCGGGGATGACCATAACGCATCATAAATACAGCATGTTTTCTAACTGCAACATTGTCATTAGACATATCCAATTAAAGAGAATAAACTGGCCGAAAAGCATATGATGACCATTTTTACCTAACCCACGCCAAAAAAGGCATAGATTGAATAGGAAATTCTTTACTGTAGAAGAGATCGATTCGCCAGCTCCACATAAGCAACTGTCCATGCTAATGGAACTTACAGTCTGTAAAGCATGTATTATGTTCATAACATAACTAGAGCTCTCACTAGCTGTCGCGTACTATACATTAAGCTCTTTTCACACTGGACGCAAAACTAATTTTTCGCGGGAAACACTTGGGTATGTCGACCCGTTCTACAAATGTGTCTGTATGGAGTAGATTCTAGCTTTCCCTCAATCCTAGCTATAGAGCTCCGGATGTCACGTGACTCCTTTTGCTTACGCCACCATTTTGGCAGGAAGGAAAATCCAAAGCGGAAATGAATTGCGCGAGTGCTGATTTCAAGCCATCAGAGTTCATTGTCAGCTTTACATGCAAAGAAATTGAGCTACATAGTTCAAAACTTTAAAGGTTAAACATAATTGACCCTTATAATGCCTCAGGTGTGCTTTTCACAAGTATCGACTCAGCCGGATCGGACAATGTTCCAGACCTGCAGTGTCCAGCAACTACAAATACCTGATCAACTTTCCCTTCATAGAGTCTCACAAAGCGCACAAGAGCCTCGAGGGATACAAATGGACGCAATTTGGCTATGTGTCCACAGGAACCTTCTTTTTTGCGCAGGCCGCTTCCCTTTTTAATGCAAATACTATGAAGTTTAGCACTGACAGCGCTCAACATCCTCAACGTCCAAAACGTCCTCAGCATGCTTTTTCCCACGGCGCTCTCAGCTGGAAACGGTTCAACTTTTCGAACACCGCCGGGCTCATCGATGTCACTTCTCTATCGCTGACAAATCGTAAATGAGAGGGACTAACAATGTCAATAGAGAGAAACGTTTCTTGCTGCCACATTCGTGTTTCTAATAAATTAGCTCGCTACAGTTTAGGTTTGCTCACTGTTCCCCATTTTGGGACATGAAGTTTGCAGACGAATTATTCAGTATTAATGTTTATGACAACTGTAGTACCCAACAGCTTTAGCTTGCTTGGTACTCTGTGATTGCTTAGGTTCTCATTTATTTTAATCTGGGTCGCTAGGTTTCCCAAAGCATGGTTGGGAGCTACATTAGCAACTTCGCTACATAGTCGGAACCATTGACTTTATTCAGTTCCAATTGCACTTTTGGGAAATGAACATTCATTAGCTTAGTTGCGACAGTTATTCGCGGTTTCATTTCACTGAATAACAATGCTTTCACAACGATGCATAGAGGAAATGCTCAGACAGTCTTTGCAACTTTTAGCAAAAATCAGCGCAAGAGAGTAGCGCTCTGTAAATGTGATCATGGGCGTTTCCAGCTCTGAAAGCGCTCTTCTTAAGTGCCTCTTCATTAACATTAGCATAGCGGAAGAGCCACCCAAACGAGGTGTTCCAGACAGAGACTACAATGGACTACTAACGGGGTTTTTTGAGGATGGCAGTAGTAGCTAAATGAGGACCCTTTTTTGGACTTTGACCAATCAGGAATACTAGGGGAGTCAAAGATCAAAATATAAACTTGGAAATGTGGCATAACAGGCCCCCTTTAATGAAAACTGGCCACACCTTGTAATGTTTTCCAGTTTCTGCGATGGTATTTAAATGAATGATTGAAAACGGGTCAAGACCAATCATTAATTTTAAGGGATTGTTGGAGCCTCCCCTATTGCCAGTTAACAAGCCACCATTTAAATACTCAGCACCATTAAAAACGCACAGGTGAGGTACGTACTGCATTTTCAGCAAATTGAAAAATTGATTGATTTTTATTGCTTTTCCAGTGAGGCACGAGAAGAAATAAAGAAAAGCGTGTGGTATTGCAATCCTGACGCGCACCACGTGCACGGGCCAAGCACTTCAGTAATAACAAACATTGAGCTGTTCAGGATGTGTACAGTGACACTTGACTTGTGCTTTTCAGTGTGGTCAATAGCCTATATAAAGCCCACAACAAAAAAAAATGCTACTGCATCAAGAAAATTGAGCGGCTTGTGGCACAGGAGAGAGAAAAAGAGCCTTTGGCTTGTTACGGGCAGGTCTCAGCCGCCGGGAGGTGGTGCGTCATTTGCACTGACACCATTCAACAATCCGCCGGCTGTCTATCAGAGAATGGAACACAGGCACTGTCACTGACCGACCCCGCTTAGGGCAGCCACGAGTGACGATGGCAGCTCAAGAGCGCTACATCTGGTTGCAGCCTGTACGAGACAGATTACGGACAGCAATCAAAACTGATTATGAGATGAGGGGTGCGAGACAATTGAGGGTGAGTGCAAGTACTGTTTGACGCCGTCAATGTGAGCAACACGTGTGCGCACGGGCCCTACAAAAAAACCCAGTTTTTTTTTTTTTATTATTTATGCAATGCTGCCCTTACCATGGTCATGTATATACATACACTCTTTTGGGTTTTTTTTTTTTTTTGTTTGTTTTTTTAACTAGGAGGGAAGTTATAAGGCTACAATGACCTTGCAGCTGAACGGCTGTCTAAGTTCCCAAAGATGTACTGCACTTGTGCTTTGCTTTGTATTGATTTTTTTTATACCAAATAAGACTGAAAACAGCTTGACTTTAATTCAGCCATGGGAAAATGAAAGGAGCGTGTTTCTCTGCTCATTTAGCAAAATATGGATTCTTTGAGTATAGCAAAATTTTGGACACTTTTAAAACAAGTAAATTAATCTCTCATGGCTTCTGACTGTTAACTTCTCACCAGATTCCATTTGAGCAGAGGTGTATAAAATACTGGAAAAAAATGACTAAGTAAAAGTAGAAGAACCATAACTGAAAGTTACTCTGGTAAAAGTTGAAGTCACCCATAAGAAAATTACTTGAGTAAAAGTCTTAAAGTAGCTCACATTAAATGTACTACCAAAGGTATCTTGTGAATACATGTATTTAAGTATCAAATGTGCAAGTACAACTACAAAGTATTTTTCATAATACATTTAGAAAAAAGCAAAACAACCACGCACTCTTCTCTCCTTGTGCTCTTCAATCAATTTTCAGGAGAATGAAAGATACAGTATTCAAAAAACAAACAGGCAATATCTCCTTTACATACTTCTCCCACTTTTTCTTTGAGTTTGCTGGCAGTTTGAGAAAACACTATAATTGACTATAATTGATAGTAGAATTACTTAGTATCAATAGCATATCGAATTTTTCTTCAGAAAACTGATTTTTCTTAACTATTAATTGGGATACCTTTGGCTCACTGTAGCTGAAGTGGTTGCTACAGAGGACAACAATTTTTTTTCTGTGGCAAAAGATAATTTTTTGAACCGCTGGATAGACAGGATGGGCAAGTATATTGGGCAGTTTTCACATCAGGCTTAGCTGAAGAGTTTAATTCAGACAACTCCTAAAAAACAGGGATCGAAGTGAATTCGTCCATATTCTAAACCGCGTTCGAACTCTGCTTGCTTGTGCATATTCAAAAACTGATCCGGGTGTGCCATCTAGTAATAAAATTTTATAACTGCTTGCGTGAATTTGCAGCACCATGTCCGCTGGCGGACACCTCTTTTATATTTTAATTTGTAACGAGTAACGAAATGGCCAGTTTCAAAGTTATGAAGTAAAAGAAGCCAATACTTTTGATACTGCAAATATTGTGGAGTAGCCGTAAAAGTCCCTGTTTAAAAAAAAATAAATAACTCAAGGACAAATCCACAAAAAAAAACTACTTAAGTACTATACTCCTCTGCATTTGAGATACTATAGAGAAGTAAAGCCATGTAAATTTCTCTGAAACAGAGTGCTGCAACATTTGCAAAGTGAATGACTGGGGGAATAACCCCCAAGTGAAAGCTTATTCCCCCTATCTATTAATCTGTAATTTAGAGCCTGTGTCCATCTAATATTTTATGCACAGATGGAGCACCAGTTTCTCAGGCTTTTCACTGTATTATTGTCAGTCAGTGGTGAGATTATTGAAATCTGCAATTACACATTGAGAAAAACTGATCTTAAACTGTTTGATAAGTTGCTCACGCGCAGCTTTTTTTTGGCAAAGTGACATATTCTGAACTATATGCCTGGTGTTCAAGGGGGGAGCTGAGTTTGCACCCGATCATAATTGAATAACCTGTAACCTGTTAGCCTATACAACATCGAGACTGGTGTTTTTCCGAAGATTTCACATCTTTTTCAGGCTTTAAATCAGCCTGCCTTTTATTGTGCACAGATGAGGTGGTGCCTGCATTACATCAGAAATGTGCAAATATGGCTTTTTACAAGTATCAATACAATCGCTAAAGAGAAACTTCAAAAGCTTTTTAATTGTGTTGTTTTCAACAAAATTGCGGGAACTGTTCTAATCAATTTTGTTCTGATTTTTCATCTTTCATTCTGTTCCAGTTCCGGTAATATTCGGGTTGGACAACAAATCAATAGAAGTTGATTCATTGAAACCACATTGGTATTGCATATCCAGCTGGCCACAGCGCCACACATCAAATTCCATCAATAGCCTAATAATGATTTTCATGGAATAATCCTAATCATCGCTTTAACTATGAACAAGCGTAAGGCATCTGGTAAGTAGTTTGGCGATTTAATTACCTGTTCTCTTGGATCCGTTGAGGTTCTCCCTAAAGAGCGCTTTGTTTGGTAGATGAGCCTTCAAACAGCCTTCTGTCGGTCTCATGAACCTCACTGCCGGTCTGATGACATGCGTGTGGAGTAAAGAGACGCTGAGGGATGAGTGTATGCGGCGCTGCTGTCTTGAAAAAAGAGTGTGAGTTTGAGACATGGAGGAGACTCAAGAGCCAGTGTGGGACAGAGACTCGGAAAGGCTGGTTAAGAGAAGGGGTAGAAAAGCCGGGTGGGCAGTCCCTAACATCATGCTTGCATCAAAATATTAACCTCTGGGGGATTCTGGGGGATTCTGGCAAAATTAATTAACCTCAAGAAATTTTTGCGTCAGGTGAGCAGTTCAGGAAAGCGCCGTGCATCAGCGCAATCACTGCATGTAATTTGGCTCTTAAACAGCTTGATTTTGCACAGTGAGCGACTAGCTGATGGTGTCACATATTTCAGGAGAGTGTCAAATGCCAATTCAGTGTTCTACATTATTAAACTTTACAGCTCCATAAACGTTTGCCACTTGTAGCGTACCTTCGGCTGCTGATAAAAACAAACTAAGTACGTGGTAATTTAAGTAAATCTACCTTTTAATGTGACCAATCCTGAGCAATTGAAAGCACCAACTGCCAACGTTCACTAACACGCTATCTTGATGTTTATCCCTTATAACCTCTGACCCGGAAGCAAGGCAACGAGTCCTGCGCAAGCGCACTCGAAACTACGATCTCGCTTATTGTTCGGACTCCACTCTATTTTCGTATTTCTGTAAATGCTCTCGCTGGCGCGCCACTCAACCGGCTAACTTTGGCTTGAATACAGAGTTCGTCGAAGGGGAAAAACAATGAGTGTTTTTTCTAGTGATGGGGTAGAGACCGTATATGTCGACACCAAGTCAGAGGGTCAAGACTGAGTAGAGACGCCCGCTGGTTTTTCGATGCAGCCGAAATCGAGTCAAGACCGCATCGAGACCAACCCCCCCCAAAAACCCCTGAGGCACGCATTGGTATTGGCAAAACCGTGTGTTAGGCCATTTCAACCTTCTCCAGAAATAGGCTGTGCTGTTTGTATGTAACGTTACAAAGATAGCATCTTTCCAAATTTTCACGCTGCGCAGCATAGCGCCATGGGATATACAGTATTTTAACACCAGTCAATATTAAAATTTTTATTAAAATAAGAATATTTGTTATGGTGGATATTTTAGAGCTGAGGTCACCAACGCCATTCTGGAGAGCTACCATCTTGAAGGTTTTCACTCCAACCAAAGCAAATGACACCTGTTTTGCAGTTAAAGATCTTGATGAGCAGCTAATGAGCTGAATGAGGCGTGTTGAATTAGGTTTGGAGTCCAAACCTGCAGGATGGTAGCTCTCCAGGAACAGGGTTGGAGACCCCTGCTTTAGAGTATATCATGAAATATACACATTAAAAAATAAATACATAAATAAATTAAATGGGGGAAAGGGTCTCATGGTCCCGCTCTAAAATTACGAGTACGCCTCCTTCCAATGTAGGCTGAGTCAGAGACGAGACTAAGGTATTTTTGCTTTCAATTCCGAGACGAGACCGAGTAAGACCGGACTCAAGTACTACAACTCTAGTTTTTGCCCCTTGCTTTATGGTGCACGTGTGAGGAACACTTCCTGCGCTTTTGTTCACCTTTGCCGCTGCCCATCCTGCCCTACCTGTTCCGTAAAGCCAATTGGATTCCTACTTCTCCACATTGAGAGTGAATGCGCCATTTAACGCGCACTGTTTCTGCCATTCTGGTTGGCTACCTAACATCTCCCATGCTGCTCGATTCGCCAAGGCGCTGGAAGAGACAGCTTAAGAGGGCTTGGATGCCAGTGTTGCGGAATTGCGTCGATTGCCGTCTTCCAACATCCCGAGCAATGTCCCTGCCATTAAGAGTCTACGTCTGGTCATCCGTGCCTCTCTCCTGGGTCTTATTACTTTGTCACATTTGCTACAGGCGCGATATGGAGTGAATTCTTTTGCGTGACGTGCTCCATTCGAGCCCCCACATTTAAGACATATGCCCTTTGAACTGTAGCATGTTCACGCTCTCTCTGGGGGAAATAACCGATTCCTGATTTTTGACATTTCAAGGTACTTGTGTACTTTATTTTGGACTTAGCCTGGTGGAGGTGCATGGAGAGCAACCCCGTTGTTCGTCTGTGTCCGGCGTTGTGGAGCTTCACCAGGCGCGCCGAGCTCACCTGGTCGGGGCGGAGGTCTCACTGCCGGTATTTGGAGCAACTTGGTCGGCCGCTGGCTTGAAACTCTTATTCTAATCTTTTCAATTATGGAAGATTAAGGTAAGAGCATTGAATCCCTTTCATTCCAAGCTATTTTGATTCCTTATCCTGTATATGAATTCACCGGCCTTTGGGACCGGAAAGTGTTTTCGTCAGAATTTTCTTTTTCAAAGTGGCTATATTTACGGTGCCATAGACAGTAATTCAGGACTATATTTATGGTGCGCATTCGCACTGATGTTTCTTCACTTGTGTTCGTGTTGGCAGCTTCCAAGCTCAGCACGCTGAACTTGGTCTACAGCGTAGTGTTTCTTTTTATTGGAAACTCTCAGACCGCTTTCGCACAAGGTACGATTGTTCGGTACCTTGCCACAGTGTAATTGTCCCCTCTCCCCGCTGATCAGCTTTCTAACTTGTATTGTTGGCTACCATACCCGAGTTCACATATCCCAAAATTCCAATACAGCGCGTTGCAGTATGTGCACTTATAAGTAATTTTAAATGCGGAAAGATATAGAAAGAAGGAGTAGTTGACTCTTGCGTAGAAAGAATTCCGTATCCAATCTCTGCTTTTATTTGCCAGCACGATTTTTAAAAGGAGGCACCAATATGTTTTGGGGGATTTTGTTATTGAGAAGGAGCTTAAGATTTTTTTGTGAATGCATGCTGCGCGTGCCCTAGCAACTCGGTGTGTCATCAGTAACATGGATTACCGCCTATAGCACCACAAGAAATTAAACTCGAAATTTTCTTGATTGAATTTCAGTAGCTAAATCATAAAAATAACTAAAATTGCTCCCTACAACTGTCAACCGCAAGTCCGTCATCTTGGATTTGCACTGAGACACCTGTCAAGCTCGAGTACGTCATCAATATATTACCAGGGGCGTCTCTAGGACTGAAGATTGGTGGGGCCCAGAGTTTCCCTTTAACAATTATTATCCCTGACTTGCACTCAGTCATTCTCATAATTGACAAACAATTTTTCCAGGATTTTTTATTGTTTTATAGATTTTTTGCCCCGATTTTGCGGAAGCTTTTTCAAAAAATGGCAATGAAAGTCTTGGCAATTTTTTTTTTTTTGTCTGTGAAAAATTTGCGTGGATTGGTTGAATTTGTGTTAATAGTTGCAATCGTGACATGCAACTTCCTTGAGGGACTGAGCTATCGATTCACTCTGAGAGCACGCCGGTACGGTCTGGTACATTTCGGTACGGCGACAATCATTAATCAGGACCGTAACTTCATGCATTTAAATCAGCGTTATTCAGAATTGCACACAGACTTTTCAAATGGTCTTTTATTGAAACAAAATGATCATGAAGCGCAAGTTAAATCACTTGATGTGTGGAAAAGGTAGCGCAGGAGTTTCAGAGCAGTTTATCTTTCATAAAACATTGGCCTATTTTTGAGTAGCCTAAATAATTTATCTGATCTGAATTAAGCCCATTATTTAGTCGTCAATAGATCTCATGGAGAGAGAAACCGTAACTTCGATTGCCAGAGGATTATTGTCATAATTGGAAAACGTGTTTATAACTGAAAAGTGAGTACTAGCCAGGAATAATCAGTAACATAAAGGTCTGGTCCGGGCTCCATAATCAGTTCTTGAGACGCCACTGTATATTACAAATCTATTCATTACCTTTGGAAAGATTTTTTATACATAAATGTAAATATTTAAAGAAAAGGTCTCTCTTCAAAGTCTTTATTTTAGAAATGGAAACATATGTTATGTCCCTCAAAGGTTCAAGTAATAAAATGGCATTGACATGCTCAAGATACTTATCTGATTGTAACCTAATACAATAGTCTGGTTCATCCTCTGGATATATTACACATATATTTTCATTAACTTTCATTTCATCCCTTATCAAAAAATCATGATGTTAAGCCAGGAACCCGATCATGTGGCCAGCATGACATTTGAAACATGACTCAACAATGATAAAAAGTGTCGCCTACTCCTCTCGTTCGTGATTACCACTCATAATGCAAATGGCACAAACTTCTTTTTTTCTTTTCCCTTTTGGCTATTGCTAATTTAATACAATCCTCACGAAAATGTTGATTGTTAGGGTTATTAAGTCAATTAAAGTTAAATTTCCCATGCATATTTTATGTTTTAAGTATTCTCAAAAGTATTCTAATATCAACATGCTGCTAGCTGTATACTAGTCGTATCATTGTACATCTTATTTTATATTTCTTGGGACAAGATTGGAGACTTGTTTTGCATGTATGAGCCTGTGTGAATGCATGAATATGGGCTTATGCACTTACGTGTGTGTGTGTGTGTGTGTGTGTGTGTGAGAGAGAGAGAGAGAGAATGGGAATGTGTATTTGCAGGATACCCTTCTGGCAGGCCTTGCTCTACCTGGGGAGTGATGTGAGTGTATGTACCTGTGTGTGTGTGTGCGTGTGTGTGGGTGTGCAATGATGCAAGGGGTGGGGCAGGTTGACACTCAGAGCACTGGCTGCGTTTATGAAGCTCCTCACATTTCCATATCTGACGAAAGCCCGACAAAGGCAACCAGCTGCAACTGGGGTAATATCACTTATTAGATCTGCTTTCCTGTAGGTGAGTCTGAAGCTGTGATGAAGGCCTCTCAGGTATTAGAGACAAGAGGGATGAAGAGTGAGCAGCTCCTCCTCTGCTGCTGATGACATCATGGTCCCGCCTTCTCTGATTTTAATGCTCAGACTTTATTCCTCCTTAGTAGTCACTATATCAGTGATAAAATGCAATATAAAGGTAGTTTGAATGTCCAGTGTTTTGCAGAACACATCAAATCTTTTTTCCCCCAACATGCTCTCCCAGCATGCAGTGTGTTTTGCTTCCTGCTGGGTTTCTATTGCAAGGTTTCTGGAGTCAAAAAGCCGAAGTTGATTCTATTTACGGTTTAATAAAAGACCAGATGCTGAATGCATGGAAACCCCCCCCCCCCCCCTTGGAACTCTCTTCATGACAGAAAAGTCAATCAGACTTTTAACAATGATATTTTGCACAGAACCCTCAGATGAATTGAAACATTTCAACTACACAGTAACATGATGAATGGGAAATGCTACTTTCTTGTGTCTCTTGCATTTTCAGTGTGCAGAACACAGCAGTCCTCTGTGAATGTTTGTCCTGTGTTCAGTGTATAGCTCTCTGCGTGCAGTGCGCAGCCCCTTGTTTGCCATGTGTAATCCTCTTTTTGTTCAGTGAATAGCCCTTTGTGTGCAGTCTGTAAGCCTCTGAATGCAGTTTATATGCCTCTGTGTGCAGTTTATAGTCCTGTTGGCAGTGTACGACTCTCTGTTTGTAGTGTAAAGCCCTTGGTGTGCAGTGTGTAGCTTTCTCTGTGCAGTGTATAGCTCTATTTTTGCAGTGTGTAGCCCTTTGTGTGCATCGTGTAGCTCTCTCTGTGAGCAGTATCTTTCTGTTTAAAATGTGTAGCTCTCTATCTGTGGAGTGTAACACCCAGCCCTATACCCAAACCCAACCTTTTCTCTTACCCAAATGTTACCTTGGCCAATGAAAATAAGTGATGACCCCTGAACATGCAGCCTTCAAAGGCTGCAGCCTATGCTTTGAGATGAACGCACTGTGACTCACTCGTGAATCTTCGGCCAACGACACAGTCAGCGTGATTCACATTTGCGCTGCCACTCACTCATGACTCGCGAGCCTACTGCACACAGAGAAATGTCGCTGAGGAAGTGATTCAAGTTCGTGGACTGTGCTGAAAGTGGCGCTGTGTCACTCACTCGCGTACTGCACTGAGAGAACTGCCACTCAAAGTAAAGCTGCGTCTCCTGCGAATGACTTTGTACCATGGTCCGTGAGCGAACGCACCGTCCTTCAATAAGTATACGTGTTAACAGAGTGAATATGAACCTTAGACCAGGGCTGAATCATGACCTGAACGACGGATTGTTTGGATGTTTATCAGTTCGGGGTGTCAGAGAACAATCCACTATATGCACTGAACGATTCGGTGAACGAATCTTGAACTGATTCTAGGGATTCAGTACAGTCAAAAGAACTGCCGTTCCCATTACCAATGGGAAGTCAGCTGAACTGTTAGATATCAAATCAGCCAATCACTGAGGGCCATGCCAGGACTGGTTCCCCACGCGCAGAGAATTGCTGAGTCACTTAGTCAAAGAAATCCTTGCTCGCTCACACCTCAAACTAATGCTTCTCGTACAAAAAACGTTAATCTTACACTGAAGGTAACCACATAATTCAAGGCACGAGACTTTGCTGAGTGTGTGGATGTCTTTTTTATTTCTCTGAGTGATATAAAGTTGGAATTACAGCGATCTAAAAACTCTGTCTGTTTGCTGTTCTCCCAAGAATGTTTGGATGATTTTTGAATGGAAATGATAGAGAAATTTGACTTGCTTCATGTCCTTTGACTGTTCCCTGCGGCAAAACTATGAATTTCTGTGTGATAAAAACAATAATACTGTGACAACAACAAATTTTCCTACACTTTTGTGAAATTTCATGAAAGGGAATTCAAATTTATGGAAGTTAGAGCGATTTAGAAAGTATTTTTTCATGCTGTCTGCTCACAGCTCCCTCTCTAGCTGTGACATCACGCACTCTAGCTTTTGCCATTCATTCCAATGGGAAAATTTTTGTCCTTTTTGGGAATTATCTGCACACCGCACTACGAAACTCAACCAACATCGATAGACTTCATCCTCTGACCACTGTCAACATGCATGTGAAATATGACAAGGATCAGATAAGAATTGCAGTCTGTAGAGCATTCACAAGAAAATCTCTATGGACGTGGACGCGGGACGACCTCAAATTCATAGTACCCCCGGACACTCCAAAATGTTTGAATAAATTAATAATTGAAAACAGTTTAAAAGAGAAGAAAAACTCTTTTTTTTCAGCTCTTACCCAATAAACGTGCACTGACCCTACTATTCAAATATATTTTTGTGTAATTTTTTTTTAAATTTTCTAATGACTATCAGCATGAGAAGATCAGATTTATATGTTGTTGGTGGTGGGGCGTGTTTGTTGGAATCGGGGTAGCTTGCCACATCACTCGGACACTGGAACTCTTGAGAGAGTGGAGGTCAAAAATTAAATAAAACTATCACAAGAACTGAAAATGTGGTGGGGTACAAGATAGTTATTAGTCATGACTTGTTCTCAATCATTTTCAGAATTAACAACAAATTCACTCAGAGAACATCCACACTATCAGGCGTTGCTACTTGTCCCTGTTTAGGTAATACAACATTCATTCATTTGGACACATAATTTGGTGCATTTAAATCAGTGTCCTTTATCATTGTGTAAAACACCAACAAAGCAATTACCAAACGACGGAAATCGCCCGGGGTGAAGGCCTCACTTGTTCTCTTGGTCTAACTTTAATTAGAGCATTCTTCTGGCTGGGGTGAATCACAATATAATGGATATTTTTCACCGTCCGAGGACGGGGCATGAAAACGCAATGGTTACGATTAATCTGACTCCACATAACAAGTAGAATACAAAATTTAGTTAGATCCTCGTTTAAATATCTGACTCCAAATTAGAATTAGAATTGATAATTTAGGGAACACCTGCGTGGATTTCGAGACAAATTTGCCATCAGATGCGGCAGCGCAAACCATCATTGCTCAGTAAATGCGTCCCCAGGGTTAATTAAACGCAACTGTCCTGGAATCAATTCGACAATACTTCCATTGGTTAAACGAGACTATCTTGCTAGCGGCATCTATGCATATAAACAGCACGGAGCTCGAAACGTAACAAGAACCCGGATTTGCATAAAACTTATTACACAAACCCTTATGGGGTAGGACATAATCCCAATCTAACTTAGAAGTATCGTTACCTACACATGTCTTTGTAGGAATTTCCCCTTAAGTCCCGGTCGCAACAAGGCTAGATTATACCAGTGTTACAAATCAAGGAAAATCACGCAAGCTGAAAAAGGAATAACAATTTATTCACCAGGTAGGCACAACTTGAATCAAACAAATCAATGCTAAGCCAATTACCAGTTACATAGAATTTAGTAGGATTTAGAATATTTTCATACCTGGAGAAGATGAATGGCCACGCGGAGCTACAGTCGCCCCACGTGGTCGGGGAGAACTCAAATGCCCCCTCGCTCCGGAACAAGGTGACATGTGACTTCTCCCTACTTACTTACGCGTCAGACGTTGACAAAGAAGGGACAGGCAGGAAGAAGAAGCCGCCCCCTTAGGATCTCGTACCTTTAAAGGCTCCAAACGACACCTCCGAACAAGGTAGAGGAAGGGGTGGCCGAATCAGAGTTTTACTGGCCTAGGTGATAAGATTAATTTGCATAGAGAGGAGACTAGGTAGTCGCCCAAATGAATCTTACAAATGATGAACCATAATTCCAAGGGAAATGAAACATGTTCCATTCAATTCCTTAGATTTCTCCGAGAATAAAGAGACCAAACATGATAGGAATATGTGCTAAAATGATGCAGTTGCCATGGAAAAGCCTTAAAATGGAATATTATAGCCCAATAGTGTGATAAATATGAGGTTCCTTTCTAGGATATTGAACGTAAACATAATATGAATTTGACAGAGATTTAGATCGTTTTAAGCAGATTAATATATCTGGGTTTAAATTTCAATGGGGACTGTGATTCAACTTTGAGGAACACTGAGCAGCCTGGACGTAGTGGCTCCGGCTTCCTGCTGTGAACAGAGCAAAAGATGCCACTCTCACCGGCAGGCTGTAGGATTATAAAAGTTAACTGCTCGCTCTGGATTGTGTCAGGTCACCCAAACATTCAGATTCCACCAGTGTAATGAGCATGTGTTCCAACACTATAATTTTTAACATATGTTTTGAGCCAAATCAAATATTCAGGTTCTACAATTGCATACCTGGCAACTCTCAAGCATATGGAGGTGAGTCTCACTGTTTTTTTATTGGCACGTAACATTCTCACGCCGTAGTTAGCAATTTCAAGTTTTAAAAGAAAAGTGATCATTGAAAATTTTCATTTGGAAAACAAAATTATATGTAATTGCAGTGTCCCACTTTTTAATCAAACCACGCATTATTTAATCAACGTGTATTTAAGAGATTATCACGCGGAAGTCCTTGTACATGGAGGGTTTCAGTAGCCTGCATACAGCCTGCGGCTGGTCTTTTAGCAGTGTTTATTCTGGAATTTGGAACTCCTGTGGCGCGTGCTCAAAAGTTCGAGAATTGGGGCGAGCGAGGAAAAGGAGGGCCTGCAATGGCCCTTTGACGAACGTAAAATACTGATTGGACAATTTAGAGCACGTGACCATAAGACATGTATAAATAACAAGGCAAAAAACAGCCCCATGTATTCAATTCAACAAAGGCCCAGTCCCAATACTCCCACTTCTGCCCTAAGGCCTTCTTTCAAGTGCGCATATGTTGACGGCGCACTTAGGGGCGTAGGTGCACAAGGGACCGAAGCTGTTAAGAGCAGAATTGGGACACTTCTGTTCAAGTCACATCACTTATGTTTTGGTTCAGGACTCAGGAGAGAACAGCCTGTCATTCTCAGCCCTCTGCTGTATAAAATTAAAGGTCATCTCGTCCGTCCCCATGTGAAAATAATAGCAAAAGAAACAATCGACTGAATAACCAAGACCAATACATGACATAGAATTAGGAATGATAATGAAAAATTTAATGCCTACATTTTTTGGATATAATTGACGTGCAATTGTAAAAACGGCAATATAAATGCAAAAATCTAAAACTTTTGCAATCTTTAAAATTGTCACTGAGCTGCATATCATGCCTCACAATGCATTTGCCGCGACTACATCCAGAATATAGTAATGATTCTCTTGACTTACTGCTTAATGAGCTCCGCAAACTAATGCAAATCCTGTGCTGTTTAAAGAACTACAGGAGTACAGAAATTATGAAGACAGTTTGATATTTTATCTCGTTATTGATGTGTGGAAGAAAACGCTTCATAATTTTGTGGTGCGATGAGTGTTATGTATGAGTATTTTTTGTACAGCACTGAATATAACTGGTAAATGGAGGTTTGTTAGATACTGTTTGTGTTGCCTTACTGGTCAGCTATTAGTTTATTTTGTTCATCGTTTAGCATCCTCTGGTGGTATGTCTGTATAACAGTCTATTTGTAGCAACACATGATCTGATGAAATACCACTTGTTTGTGATGAAATAGACTAGTGCTTTCTAGAAGTTTCTGGCATCTTCTTACCTGGAGAAGGCCAGATCACCCAGGAATCCTGTACATCTTTCCAGAATGTTCCTAGTCTTTATAAATTCTGTGATTTCGGTCAGTTGGAGAGGTTTTGTTTTTGCATCAGAGTTACCTTGTGGCATTAGAATGTTATCAGATTACACAGTGGATTATTTATCGAAATTTTTGGACCTAATCAGTGAAGAATAAATTTGATTAAGTTTTCATTGCTGGTTCTTTTTTTTTGTGATCTTCAAGTCATAACATGAGTAACAATGCTATCACAAATAAATTGGGCTGTTGTCGGATTTACCAATTATTCTGAGTAACTGCTGCTAAACGGGAAATTGAACTGTGTGAGGTTCAGGTTTTATAACGCAATGAACGGTGAGGATTCTCAGGGGCTTTGTTCCTGCAGACGGACTGCTATGATACATATACATACATATTTTTAATCATTTGAACATACACTTTAAAAGACACATTCTCTCCATCACGTCAGCTTCAAATCGCCCTGCTTCAAATTGTCGCGGTAACAGCCACTTTGCCTCCCCATTGGCTAGTGGTTGGAAACTTGACTTGACTTAAGACTTGACCGGAATATTTGGTAACTGCCATCAGCGAAGTGTTGTCTGATGCCCAGGGTGCATTAAGGCTGCAAGACGGCACTCCTGGTGAACAACGGAACAATGGAACTCTATTGCCATTTTATTCTATTATTACTTGAACTTTATTTTGTTATTATGTAGCTAGCCCGCGGAGGATGGGCTTCCCCACTATAGCTGGGTTTCTCCTGAGATTCTTCCCACTGGGGAGTTTTTTCTCACCACTGTGAGAGTTTTTTCGCCTCATTTGCTGTAGGGGGAATAGGCTGGGCACTGCCTTTTTATTTCTTTAAACTCTCACTGTAAAGCATCTTTGTGAAAGTCTCTGTAAAAAGCGCTAAACAAATAAATTGAATTGATTATTTGTGCATAAAAATCACAAAAAAAATCCCAAAAAAGTATTTATGGAACGAGAAGAACATGCATTTTTTTTCCGGTAAGAGCTGAAAAAAGGTTTTCTTTTCCTTTGAGACCAATGATTATTTTCAAGGCCTGTTCTGCGCATCACTAAATTTTATTTCACTGTCCATCACTGGGGTACAGTACTTGCATAACCACGTCTGAGTCTGTGGCGTAGCTAGCTGCAGCTTTCTTACATTTAGGTTACATTTTAGACATTTGACTTTGTTTATCCTCATTGACTGACATGTGATGGTGCATATTTTGACTTGCAAAGTTGCATCAACCTTAGGTATTACATGTGAACTGCTTTGCACGCCAGCTGCCTCTCACTGCCCAGTAATGTAAAACAAACATGAAAGAACAGCAAGCCGCAATGAGATGGTAGTTTCTGGCCATAATCTATGCAGCAAGTAACCAAGAAATGGCTACCTTTTTATTCTACAAAAAAAGAAAGAAATATATATCTGGATGCACTTTTTGGATTAGCTGATGTTGCACCAGTAAACTTCCCTCCCAGAGATGACATACAGTATATGGTCACAATTGGTAAGTGAACTTTTTTAATGGGCAGGGCTTAGGAAGTTGAAAAGTACACACAAGCTGGATAGAAAATTACATTTATTTCTCAAAGTAGTGATTTCACAGGCAAAAGATGCCAAAGGATCAATCAGTATACATGTTTTCATGTAAAAATGAGCAAAATTGTTTTAATTACCCATTTCATGCTGTTGTTTGACAAATTATATTATTCTTGGATGTCAAAAAGGGAGGTTCATACAATTTTTAGCAAAACAAAATGTAAAACATGTCATTTCGAGGCAATTAAATTCCTGTCATTCCTCACCCTCGAAAAATCAGGCTGCTCTGAGTGGGCGTCTCCTCCATTAAATGAGCTTTGTTCTGATTGGCCAGGGAACAGACCCACCGGCCCCAGTGTCAATGAAAAGTGAAATTCCAAGGCTATTGGAAAGTCCCTAAAACAGATGACTAAATTAGTAGCTTGCTTTTCGATTTCAGAAACCTGAAACAATTCAATATTTCTCAAAAAAAAAAAAAAAATTATATATATATGGAAAATTTTTTATTTGTAGTTTTAGTCTGGTCAAACTTCTGTCCGTCCTATTGTCCATCTATTTGTCCTCCACCATGTTCTGTTTCTATGCTAGATATCAATGAAACAGTATTCATTTTTTAAACGATCAACATTTATAGGTGACTGCAAACTTTTTTATGGCACTCTACATTAAGTAATACATAAATTATATCAGATGAAAATATAAAGTACAATAAATGGAACCCCTTTCTGATCTCACAAATCTGTCAACTTTCTTTGAGTCTTGGTTCTGTGGGAAATGTACTTGAATTCTAATCAAGTTCACTGCCATAAAGCTGAATGCAATTTGACTTGACATCCTTTAGTCCTGTGTCTGTAATTCTATTTCTTGAGCTTCTTCCCGTTGCTGCTTGAAGTGATTCAGCAGGATATGTAAAGAAATGACAGAGAAGAGCACTGGCAGAAACAAATAATAAATAATCACCCCTCTTTATCTGCCCAAGCGAATGTCCTTGTGCTGGCAGAGCAGGAGTTGTTTGAAGGTCTTCTTGAAGGAGACGTTGCAGAGAGCATAGCAGGCTGGATTGATGGTGCTGTTGATGTAGGCAGACCAGCTACAGAAGGTCCAAACGGTGGAGGAAACACATGTTGAACAGAAGGTTCTGACGACCACCGTTACGTAAAAAGGCAACCATGTGACCACGAAGGCAACAAGAATAGACATTACCGTGCGGGTAACCTTTTTCTCACGAGATGACACTGCCTTCTTCGTGGGTGGCTGCTTTGCCATTGTGGCATTGGCATGGCTGTGGGCTGTGGGGTTTCGCTCATAACTTGCAGAGGCCTCAACAATTTCATTTTCCTCAGGATGTACTGACACACTTGACTCCTCCTTGCCAGCTCCATCTGTCCCGCCATTCTGGCTCCTCTCAGTGTGATAGGTTTTCTCATACTTGTCATCACAGGGCATGTTGATGTGGTTTCCTGCTTTGCTGCTGGATGGGTTGTCTTGTTTTGGCTCATGCTTGCCCGTTTTCATGCGACTCTTGCTGGCCCTGGAGATCAGCCAATACAGAAAGCCCATGATGGTAACAGGCAGGTAGAAGAAAATAATGGAGGTGATAAAAACAATGGTTGGATTGGACAGGAACTGACCGTAACACTCGTCCTCTGGCACAGTGCGCTCACCCACGATAAACTGCCAGAACACAATAAATGTGGTCCATATGACGAAGGCAAGAACCCAGGCTGCTCCCATCATCATTCCTGCAATCCTGGTAGTCCTTTTTACTGGGTAGCTGAGTGGCTTGGTGACACAGAAGTAACGGTCAAAGCTGATAATGAGAAGATGCATGACAGAGACATCGCTGGCCACATAATCTAAGACCAGCCAAACGTCACAAACTACTGGCCCCAATGGCCAATATCCAAAAATAATATCGACTGTGTACAGGTTCATGGCGACGACCCCAATCATCAGATCTGCACATGCCAGGCTGAAGAGGAAGTAGTTGTTTATGGTCTGGAGGCTCCTGTTGATTATGATTGAAAGAATGACCAGTATGTTCCCAGTAATTGTTACGAGACTGAGGGACCCTGTAACCAAGGCAATGATCACTGCTACCACTGCCTGGTAAGGGCCCTCGGACTGCAGGGTGTCTTCCTCATTACCAGCGGTGAAGTTGGAGATGTTGGAGAAGGTGGAGAGGGGAAGCTTAAAGGATCTGAGCTCCATCTGTTCTGGTCTTGCTGAATCTCGAGTTGTTAGTTTGCCTCCTAAATCCAGATGAAGAAGAAACATTATTCAGCACTAAGGGCTTGTTTTTCACAAATAGATGCAGCTTGTCCCTGAATTATGTTATGAGGTACTCCATTAAAACTACAATTTAGTCAAGGAATAGGCTCTCCTTGAGTCTGTGAAAACTACCCCAGAATTGCCCATTCATAATAAAACTGCTTGTTTGTGAGTGCTTAAAATATTTATTTATATGAATAATTTGACATCGTGAACATCAATTTGTATGTAGAAAATGGTTCTGAAGCTAGTATTAGAATGAATTTCTCTTTAGCTCATGAAATGGGTTGCACCTCAGCATTCACCAGGAGCACAAATTGTGAGTATCTCTCTAAAATGTGCTTAATGCCCCGGTCATAGTGCACAGTACAAAGATAACTCAGCCTGCAGTAAACATAATCACACAGCATGTTCCCAGCGGGCATGTACAATGGCCATTTAACTGATTTATAGAGTGCATATTAGAAATGCGTGGATTGACTCTCACGTCATCCAAACCCGCATATTTATCCACTTGACACTCACCAAAAATGATTATTTTCTTCGATTTACAGACCCACAAATGGACAACTCACTCTGCCTCTAAGCTATGCTGCTTTTTAAAATGTATTGTATGTTGTATTGATGTATAAGCGTTTTCATTCATGATCTACTTTAAAGATTAATGATGCCTCCAGTCTTCACAACAAAGGAGTTTTTCAGCTCTGATCGTTTTGTGCGTTCAAAATTTTTTATTACATCTATTCATAAATTAATGTCTTTTTTGACAACCTAAGTAGAACCTTTATCAAACAATGAATTAAACATGCCTGGTATGCTCAACTTCTAGGAAGTCATACAAGTCCAGTGCAATATGTCAACAAATAATAACAGAAATTTATTACTTGTTATTCTACTTATGTCATTTACCTTCTCTCTTGTCCTTGCGGTTTACATTATATAGCTAAAACTAATCATCAACTTAGAACTAGAATCAATGAAAAGAGAAGTTCTATCCATGGAGGTGATCTCAAATCCCCTGTGGCTAGACACCTGCAGGAAGCTAAACATCCAGCTTCTTCACTTAGATACTGTGGTATTAATAGTGTAAACCCTAGTCGCAGATATACAGATATCACTACTACTGTTTGACTCACCGTCATTACGTTACTGTGAGATTAACACTGGCCTTATCATTTCTCTTCGCTTCACACAGGCTCGATTCAGCCTCGCTTCGTTTCACACAGCCGGACCCCAAGTTTGCAGTGCTGGCTTCAGTCAGTCTGGAATGAACTCAAAAGCCAAGGTGATCTTTCGCTACAAATCTGAGCACATTATGAGATTAACTATGAACACCTCGGCTAAGTTAATGCATTTTTCATGAAAAAATTCAAATGAAAATACATTCTGGGTTCGCTTGGATTTGCGCTGCTTCAACTCAAACTGTGTGTTACCCTCAGATCTGTCGATGTTTGGACAGATTATCTGAGCGCCATCTATTTTACAGTTTACTTGGTCAATAAGCAGATTCATACACTCCTGCCCCCCTGGGCTGCATACCGCTGGGAAAATAAGTATTGAACGCGTCAACATTTTTCTCAACAAATTTATTTCTAATGGCGCTAATGACATTAAATTTTCACCAAATGTCAGTAGTTTTTATGAATCAAGAATTTGAAATTTCTTTTGGAAACCATGGATACTGGGCTATGTTCACTAAAGAGGAGAGGAACCATTGAGCTTGTTATCAGTGTATAGTTCAAAAGCCTGCATCTCTGATGGTATGGGGGTCGCATTAGTGCCTATGGCGTGGGCAGCTTACAGATCTGGAAAGGCACCATCAATGCTGAAAAGTATATTGAGGTTTTAAAACAACTTATTGTCCCATCCACACATTATCTCTTTTAGGGAAGGTCTTGCATATTTCAGCAAGACAATGCTAAACCATATAATGCATCCATCACAACAGCATGGCTTCACAGTAGAAGAGTCCAGGTGCTGAACTGGCCTACCTGCAGTCCAAACCTTTCACCAATAGAAAAGATGTGGCACATCATAAAATGAAAAATCCGGCAAAGAAGACCCAGAACTGTTGAGCAGCTGGAGTCTTGCATCTGAAAAGAGTGGGACAACATTCCTCTCCCAAAACTCAAGTAACTGGCCACTTCATTTCCCTGACGTTTACAGACTGTTGTTAAAAGAAGAGGGGATGTTACACAATGGTAAAAAGAGCCCTGTCCCAACTTTTTTGAGATGTGTTGTTACCGTCAAATTCAAAATGAGCTAATATTTTTCAAGTTGCAAAATGTCTCCCTTTCAACATCTGATATGTTATGTATGTTCCACTGTGAATAAAATATGGGTTTATGAGATTTGCACATCACTGTATTCTGTTTGTATATATATGCATACATACACACACACACACAACACACACACACACAGACATATATACATATGCAGCTAAAGAGCTGTCTTAGTTCCCAAAGATATACTGCACTTGTGATTTGCGTCACATTGACTTTTTTTAAACCAAATAAGTCCCAAAACACCTTGACTTTAATTCAGCCATTGGAGAATGGAAAAAGCTTGTTGGTCTTTAGCAAAATATGGCTTCTTTGAGAATTACAAAATTTTGGGCACTGTTCAAACAAATAAATTATTTTCTAATAGCTTCTGACTGTTAACTTCGCACCAGATTCCATTTGAGATGATCTTGAGCAGTGTTTCCCAAACCTCTCCATGTGTTAGATCTCTCCCTGCTCCATCCAGCACAGGTGATTCAAATGATCAGGTTATCATCAATCAGCTTTAGGGGGGTGATTAACGAGCTGATCGTGTGAATCACCTGTGCTGGAGCAGGGAGAGATCTAAAGCATGCAGGACAGGTGGGCCTCCAGGAGAGGTTTGGGAAACACTGATCTGGAGAAGTGAAGCTGCATAAATTTCCCTGCTACGTTTGCAAAGTGTGTCCAAATTTCTGACTGGTACTGTATATCACCAATAAGTGAAGGGAAAAAGGGCTGAGCAGCCAGCCACCCGCCCAAGTGAGGGCTTATTCCCCTGATCTACTCATCTGTATTTAAGATCCAGTGTCCATCTAATATTTTATGCACAGATAGTGCTCCAGTTTCTCAGGCTTTTCACTGTATTACTGACAGTCAGTGGTGAGATTATTAAAATCTGTGCAATTACACATTGAGGAAAACTGGTCTGAAACTGTTTGGCAATTTGCTCACACAGCTTTAGGCAAAGTGACACATTCTGAACTATAATATGCCTGGTATTCAAGGGCCTTTTGAGCTCATTTTACACCCGATCATAATGGAATAACCGTGCAATAACTGTTTGTTTGGAATAATGAATAACTGTGCAATGTTGACCCTGATGTTATTCCGAAGATTCCACATCTTTTTCAGTCTATAAACCAGCCTGCCTTTTATTGTGCGCAGATGAGGTGGTGCCTGCATTACATCAGAAATGTGCAAATATGGCTTTTTACAAGTATCACTACAATCGCCAAAGAGAAACTTTAGCATTATAATCGTGTTGTTCTCGACTAAATTGCGGAACAAGAGCAGGTACAAATCAATTTTGTTCTTATTTTTCATTTTCCATGCTGATCTAGTTCCTGTAATATTCGGGTTGAACAACAAATCAATAAAAGTTGATTCATTGAAACCAGATAGATTTTGCATATCCTGCTGGCCGCAGCGCATGAGATTCCACGATACATCAACCAATAATAATGTTTTTCATGGAATAAACCTCTTCATTGCTTTCATGAACAAACGTAAGGCATCTGGTAAGTAGTTTGATGATTTAATTACCTGTTCTCGCGGATCCGTGGTAGTTCTCCCAAAAGAGCCCTCCGTTGGGTAGTTGAGAGCACACAGCCTTCTGTCGGTCTCATGTGCCTCACTGCCAGTCTGATGACATGCGTGTGGAGTAAAGCGACGCTGAGGGATGAGTGTATGTGACGCTGCTGTCTGGAAAAACGAGTGTGAGTTAGAGGCATGGAGGAGACTCGGGAGCCAGTGTGGAACAGAGACTCGGAAAGGCTGGTTAAGAGAAGGGGTAGAAAATCCGGGTGGGCAGTCCCTAACATCATGCTTGCATCAAAATCTTAAGCTCCGGGGGATTCTGGCAAAATAATTTTACCTCAAGAAATTTTTGCGTCAGGTGAGCAGTTCAGGAAAGCACCCTGCATGAGCACAAAAACGGCTGGATGTTGCACAGTGAACACAAGTGAATGAAAAATAACAGCAATTCAGGGGTGGCCTCAATTTTCCAAGACCCAAAACCATGAACATTGCAATGTCAACAATAGTGCCCATACTGCCGTTAGATGAGTGAACTTTATATCCGCCTACACTCTCAGAAAAAAAACTTTCCTATTTGTACCTTTAGGGGTAAAAAGCTTGTCACTGGGGCGGTACCCTCAAAGGTACTGCTGTCGTACCCTGAGAAGTGGGTACTTCCCAGATAGCAAGCTCCTCCGCTCCGGATCTGCCGCGGATCTGCCCCGGATCTGCTCCCTCTCTGCCAAACTCGTGATGTCGCATGACAGCCTTCAGCATGCCTGCGTCTCGTCGTCCAATCACATTTCCTCTTTCGGTTTCGGCTCTGGTATTTCATTCATTGCTTCCACCTGTGTTTAATTCTGGGTCTTGCGAAACTCTGGGTGAATGCGTTCTCTGAAAGGATAATTACTAACCGGTACTAACCAGCACTTGAGGGTGATTGTAAATATTTCGTCTTGTAGTATGAACCTTAATTAACTAATTTGCGAGTGCGAGTGTTTCTGGCTTTTGTAAATTCTACCTGAGCTGTCTCTGACTACCTGTTTTAAAAGCTGTGCTTCCCTTCATTTCTCTCATGGTGCTTTTTACTCGTCACGTTTAGATTACCTTCATCTAAACTGTCAAGTTTGATTGATGGTCTCAGCGTCTTGTCTAAAGTCATAATTGTTAACCCGGTTCTCGTGTAATTAACCTCCGCCGAGGAGGTATGTTTTCGGTGCCGTTTGTTTGTTTGTTGGTTTGTTTGTGTACAACATAACTCAAAAACTTATGGCCGGATTTTGACAACATGTTCAGGGTAGGTGGGTATTAACACAAGGAAGAGGTGATTAAATTTTGGCATATCTAGGCCAAAGTACTGCTGAGACATACGCCCAAAGTTCAAGATTTCAAGTCTTTCCAATGGGCCGGAGTTCCAATCGCCGTGCTTTTGGCTTTGCTGCCCCCTGGCGGAGGTTCTGCGCTCTCTGAGTGCTTTTCTAGTTGTTTATTAATCCCATGTATTTCTGTTTCCAGTCGAAATTGCATTCTGAGTCCCCGCCTCCTCTCGTGACTATATATGTGGCAGAGAGGGGGAGGAGCCGTCAGACGGAACCTTGTGTATGACTCAGATCTGCATGGTGAAATCGCAGCTCCTTGTGCCCACGGCTTGTCTGCCCTTTGTTTAAGTCTCCCGGTGTGTCCGTCAGTCTAGTTAGGTTCAGTTTTTGTTTTTCTAGTTTATCCACTCTTGGAGTGAGTATTTCTGTTTCCCCCTGCCTTTGGCAATGTACCTTAGTTTTCTCATTTGTTCAGCGCACGTGCACGGTGTTTTATTTCTGGCGTGTCTGCCAATTTTCTCCTAGTGTTTTGTGTTCATAAAACACTTCTGAATCCGGCATCTGGTGTTCTCTTGACCTCTTCTTACAATAAGAGTGAATGAGTGCTCCTATCAGGCTGCACTTCACTGAGAATGCTACAGCAGCTAAGCCATGACTTTGTTTGGTTGAATAGCTATTTTTACATTTGCTCATGAGTTGACACTGTGCAGTCAGACGCAGGCTAATACCTTTCTTTGTCACTCTATGACCTATGTGCTTTGATTGACTTTCTTAGTTCATTATAATGAGGCATGGTCTTCAGATCACTAATGGAGGGAATTTCAAGTGGGCAGCCTCACTTATGAGGTTCAGGAAGAGCTTCACTAAATACCACGAGGAGTCAATTTGAATTAAGTGCTGCTGCTCAAGCGGGAAGTTCCCAAAAACTAACTCGGTACAGTACGCGGGCCGCCTGCATCTTGCATTGTACCGTTGATGTTGATGTCCTGGCTAAGCATGGGAGTAGTTGCATTTTTACGTCAGCATTACACCGTATTGTTGAATACAGAGTTCGTAGAAGGGGAAACACTCTGTCTGTTTTTTTTTTTTTGGTTTTCCCCTTGCTTCATGGTGCATGTTGGAGAAAAACTTCTTGGTTGATTGAACGCGCTTTTGTTCACCTTTGCCGCTGCACGTCCTGCCCTACCTGTTCTGTAAAGCCTATTGGATTATTGCTATCCACAATGAATGCGCCTTTCAACGCGTGTTTTTTCTGCCATTCTCGTTGACTACCTGACATCTCTCCTGCTGCCCAATTCGCCAAGACACGGTAAGAGGGCTTGGATGCAGGTGTTGCAGAATTGCATCGATCGCCGTCTTTCAACTTTCCAAGCAACATCCCTGCTATAAAGACTCTCCAACCGGTCATCCGCGACTCTCTCCACATTTGCTACGGGAGCGATATGGAGTGAATTCTCTTGCGTGATGTGCTCCGTCTGAGTCCCCACATTTAAGATATATGCCTCTTGAACTGTAGCATGTTCTCAATGTGAAATAAACGTTTCCCGATTGCCGACATTTCAAGGTATTTGCTTTATTTCGGACTAAAACTGGTGGAGATGCATGGAGCGCGCCCCCTTTGTTGATCTGTGTCCGGCGTAGTGAAGCTACACCAGGCGTGCCGAGCGCACTCGGTCGGGCGGAGCAACTTGGTCGACCGGTCACTTGAAAATCTGTGGTTCTAATCTTTTTCAATTATGCTAGATTAAGCTTAGAGCATCGAATCCGTTTCATTCCAAGCTATTTTGATCCTTATCCAGTATATGAATTTACCGGCCTTCGGGACCTGATGGTGTTTTCATCAGAATTTTCTTTTTATTTCGTGTTAACCTTCTGAAACTTAATAAAGTATTCAAGTACTTTCTGGTGCGGGTTTTATGAATTGATATTGACGATATTTCATTTTTGGGGATTTTCCCATCAAATTGATGATATTTCATTTTTGTTTCAGAGTTTTTGAATGTCGCTTAGTCTTCTGTAACTTGCTTCAGATCCCTGGCCTGATTGAGGCCATACTTTGGACCGGTTTGTAATTTTGATTCACTTTTCTTTGATTTATGCTTGATACCGATACCGTCTTTTATTTGTGATTTTCTTTCCTTTTCGTGTGTAATAATCTCCGCTTATTGTATACAGAATAGAAAAAATATCAAAGACAAATATCGATTCATCAGGTCCAAAATGAAGTTTGAGCGCATCTTTTATCAAAAAATTATGATGAGTTAAACCAGGAACCCGATCATGTGGCCAGCATCACATTTGAAACATCATGAAACATGATTGCTAATTTAATACAATCCTCACGAAAAGGTTGATTGTAAAGTTTATTTAGTCAATTAAAGTTAAATTTCCCATGCATCCTTTATGTTTTAAGTATTCTACCCACATGCCTCTAGCTGTATCGGCCTAGTTGCATAAGTATACATCTTTTATATTTCTTGGGACAAGATTGAGGACTTTAAGATGACTAGAGTGACGAAGAAGAAGGCATAATAGTTGACAATAAAAATAATAAACATCATAACTGACAAAACACTTACTAAAATTAGAAAACTATCGCAGTGCATTGGAAGATAAAATGCTAAGTGCATTGTTAAACACCACAGAAATTATTCTAAGGTGCATTGTGCTAAATTTCATGATCCATCATAGTGGTTCTATGAATATGTAAAGCGCTCACTCAGAAAGAGACGCTAGTTTCAGTGTGAGTGAGGTCTCTGAAAGCAAATGAGTGTTAAGGCAACCTCTGACTCATTTAGTATAACCTGACACTAAGTTTTAGTACTCACTTGTTCTCAATTAGTGTGAGCGTCGTTGCTGAATAGGGGCCTCTATGTTTCATTTATAATGGATCGGTGCGCAAGGGGGGCATACGGAAGTTTGTGTGTCGGTCATTCATTCATTCATTCTGTCTGTTACCGGGATAGCCGCTCCGCCGGTCAAAATTGAGTCCTAGAATATGGCTCTATGGGTTAGGCCTGAATGCCACGATATCTTTGATTTAAATTTGCCAGATTTGAGATAGAGCTTTGTTTTCGACTTATAGCACTATTTGACACTTCCATAGACTCCAATAGGAATCGAGGAATGCGGAAGTAATGCGTGTCATGGGGAAAGCAATTGTTCCAAACAATAAATTCATTTTCATTGGAACACGCTTGCAGGTAAGTTTATCAATTGACTACATTTTTGGGAAATTTGTCGCATTAGTTGACCCCCAATGAATGTTGTTGTTAGCGTCATTTTCTGTACCCAGCTGTAGTTTATGATGATCGTCAGACAACAACCTGTTAAATATGTATTAAACAACAGTACAAAACAAACTATGAAATGTAAGATAAAACTACAAGAAAGCATAAAGACATGATATGCTCGGGTTCAACGTGCGCAGGTGCCTTTCTTGGGGAGGGGGGGGGGGGTAGGGGGGTGCTCCACCCCCCCATTTCTCTACAGCCAGGGTCCTGTTTTCATGAAAGTCCAACAAAGTGCTGTCCTGTAGGAGTGATTGAATTCTCCTCTGGACAGTGATAGGGTCTACTGTTGACTTTTGGTAGACCTTGATGTTCCTCGCCTCCCGTAAAGTCCTCCCGCCTTCCTGTTTCATGATGCTTATGGTCATCCACCGATGCTGGCTTTTGATGGTCTTGCAGCCCTCCGGCGGACCCAGGAGGACTTGCTCAGCCATCAGGGAGGTCGCTGGTGAAAACCTGTTAAGAGAGGCAGAGGAAACCACAAGGCCTCAGACCTGACTGGTCATGGAGCCCTTTCGGAATAGGTGAAGTAGGTGCTCAACATCAGTGTCTGTGTCTGTGTGTGTGTGTGTGTGTGTGTGTGTGTAAGTGTGAGCGATATGTAATATATGTTTGGATGCAACAGTTCAGGAAGGTCTTTGTTCAGCTGGAGAATGATGTATGTGCGTGGAATGATAGGAGGTCGGAGGGGGCGCAGGTTAGCACTCACTGGCTGTGTTTATGAAGCTCCCCACATTTTCATAGCAGAGGAAAGCCTGCCAAAGGCAACCAGCTGCAGCTGGGGTTATCATCAATTCATTCTGCTTTCCCGTAAGCAGAATGTAATTTTAACATGGCGGCACGTGCACTCGCAGCGGCTTCTCTCTCTCCCGAGAAAACATGTTTTCATGTCTTCCATCTCGTGCATCGCAGCGTTTTTGCAAGTCTTCGTCGTGTCTAACTGCCACGAAGTGCACATACTGACGTGATTTTCTGCTTAACATCAACAGAACCACATTTTTAAGTTACAGAGCAACTTGCAGGTTGAATTGAAAATTATATTTATACTGGATCTGGTTTGAAAATGTCTTTTAAAAACATCTAAGTGTAGCCAAGTGAACAGGGGTTACTGTGTTTTTTGTATTAGCTGAGCCCTAATAAAATGTGTACTGTCACTTTAAGGCCAGCCAGGTTGAGAATCCCATGGAGACTAGGAAAACACACGAGAAGTGATAACTCCCGCGAACCGTCGTCCTCCTAACGCAAACAATGGCGGAGAGGTGTGTTTCGTGTCTGTGAGAGCGAGTTGAGAGTTTGAACCGTGAAAACCGGGTAGAACAGTGGAAATACGTGACCGAGTGAAAGAGTTAGAGCGGACCGATAACCGAGCCGTCTGACGGACTTGTGTGACTGAAGTCTTTGTGTTTATTTCTCGTCGGTCGAGGGTGTCAGTATTGTCTCCAGCGTGTCGGGAGCCGGCCTAGACAACCACGGGTCAGCGTAAGTGTTATATAGTGGACTGAAATATTAGTTACAGTTACATTCTTGGTGTTAAATGTTGTTTACGAAGCTATATGTTGTTACCCATGCAGGGGGAGACAGAGAGCCGTGCGTGCGTGTGGGCTGCATCCCGGTGCAGGGTGAGGCTCTCAAGCTACAAGCTAGAGTAAGTGAGCGCACGATTTTGTTTTCGGAATGTACTGCGAGTTCATTAAAGGTCACGGTAAGAACATGTGGTGCAAAGGCATATATAAAAATGTACATTAAAGTTAATTCAGGTGTTTATTAAATTAATTCATGAAGTTTACTGGGTTAAAACCTGAGGTGTACTGTAAAATGTGTCTGATAAAATGAGGAGAGTGGCTTAAAAAAATGTATTCATGCTAATTAATCCATTTTATTTCCTGTTTGCGTAGGAATAGGCCACTGCTGTTGTTTGTTTGGTTTGATTTTGCCTGTTTTGTTTTGCTTGTTTTATACTGAGACATTCAGAAGATATTCAAGAAAGACAAGAAAGACAAGAAAGAATTTGTTTTATTTTTATTTGACTGTTACAAACATCTCTCTCAAAATTAGAGAATTAATGCTGTGCTTGTTTGAGGGCAGTCGGGGTATTAAAGATCCTACTAAAAAGTATTTTTGTGTCCAGTCTCCTCCCTCGTTGACCTGGTCACATATGTATAAATTACCATGTTTTGCAAAACCCGCTAGTAGAAATTAATATAAAACGTGCCCATTTTCAGTAAGTTCTGTGCCACGCCTTCCCTGATTAGTGAGGTAAGAATAGCTACAATAAGCCTGCTCAGGAACCATCCTCCCTGCGGTGGGTGTAGATGCAGGGGAGACTTGAGAGCCCTTTAGAGGCGTAGTTACAGCAGTTGCGAGAGATTTGGCTAAGGGGTAAAATGATGTCTGAACTCATTCTGTCTGTGGGATGACTCTGGGCTGACTGAAGTTTCTATGCATTGGGGTTTCAGTAGAATACTACACAGAGAGAGGGAGATTCCATTATTCTTGCAACACAAAGTCAATCAAAACTCTTAAATAATTACATTAGATCATGAATTATATCTGCCATGCTTATATGAAGCTGTTTGGATATCATGAATGCAAAATAGTCATTAAAAATATGTATTTTTACATAATACAGCGTGGGGTGATTTATGACCCCACTTAATCATCTTAGTCACTAAAAACAGGTTGGTCACTTGAGGGTGAGCCCCCTTGTGCAGTATAGCCTCTTGTGCATTGTGTAACCCTTCTCTGTACAGTGCGTAACCCTCGGTGTGCTGTTTGTAGTCTTCAGTAGTGATGGGAGGATGAAGCTTCATGAACCATTTTGCTTGTTTTCTGTGCCCACAAGATGGCGCCCATAGTTGAAAAATGAGAGCTTATAGAATGAACTTACAAGCCTTTGTTGAACAGAGTGCACCCTCTTGTGGGCACAGAAAATACAGAAAATGGTTCATGAAGCTTCATCTTCCCATCACTAGTCTTCAGTGTTCAGAGTGTTGCCCTCTGTTTGCAGTGTGTAGCCCTGTGTCTGCTGTGTCAAGCTCCCTCTGTTCAGCTTTGCCCTGTGTGTGCAGTGTGTGTCACCCTGTGCATGCAGTACGAACCTCTTTGTGTGTAGAGTGTCGCACACTGTGTGCAGTCTGTTACCATTTGCAAGCAGTGTATTTTCCTCGGTGTGCAGTCTTTTCCCACTGTGTGCGTCTGTTTAGAGGTGACGTGGTTTCAAAATGTCAGCTTCCTGATTGCAAGACCAGTGGTCATCATAGAAGAAGAGTAATGATTACAGATGGGGGAAACAAATTGAATCTTCACATAATGCAAGTGGATTTCTACCATCCAATAAATATTGAAGTTCAATGGTCATTTGGTAACACTTTACTAGAAGGTATCGTCATAAGAGTGTCATAACACTGTCATAACTGTTACATGATTCAGTCATGAACGTATTATGAACATTATGTCAATTTCATAAACGTTTACGACTCAAAACAACCAAAAAAATGTCAACTTTTCATTACAAAAAACGAATGACACCTAATGACAACAGTCATAAACATTTATTACATTGACATAATGTTTATGACACATTCATGACTGTGTCATGTAACAATCATGACAGTGTCATGTCACTCTTTCGACGATACCTTCAAGTAAAGTGTAACCAGTCAATTTTTACTTCAGTAAATGTTTTTGTCTCCAGAATTCCTGAAAGTATCTTCAAAGATGGGATGATGCATTGTTGGCATTTGTTATTTGTTCACTGGTAGAATGGCAGCTAAAAATGGGGGTTTACAATCATTTGTAAAATCAGGTTTAAAAAAAAAAAAAGTCTATTGTTTCTGACAGTAATTGCGATCAAATTTTATCATGACAAGAACTTTGCTTAATATCCGTCTATCTGTCACGCTTCTTTTCTGGGCCAGAACTCCCAAGCTCCTCAATATTTCTCAACAAACTTTAATGTATGAATACTTCTTATTTTGGAGATTTGTCTACTCAAACTTCCATCTGTCCTATTGTCCGTCTGACCATCCCTTCATCGCATTATTTTTCCAGGGCAGATATCAGCCATCCCATTGCAGGGGGATGTGAGTATTTCATGCTTGTTTTTCTAAATAAAAAAAGTATTTGTTTTTTCAAATGATAAACATTTCTAAGTGACCGCAAACTTTTGTATGGCACTGTACAATCTTTAATACATAAATTTTATCAGATGAAAATATGAATTACAATTAGATGATGCCTTGTCTGTCCTCATGATTTGGAGTGAACTCCCTTTGAGTCTCAGTTCTGTGATAAATGTGCTTTAATTCTAATGATGTTCACAGGCATAGAATTGTGTACAATTTGATGTAACATCTATTGGTCATGAGTCTGTAGCTCTACTTCTTGAGCCTGTCGTTGCTTAAAGTGATGCAGGAGGATATGTAAAGCAATGACACAAAACAACACCCGCAGAAACAAAAAATAAATTGTCACATCTCTTTATCTGCCCAAGCGAATGTCCTTGTGCTGGCAGAGCAGGAGTTGTATGAAGGTCTTCTTGAAGGAGTTGTTGCAGAGAGCATAGCAGGCTGGATTGATGGTGCTGTTGATGTAGACAAACCAGTAGCTGAGAGTCCATATGATGGAGGGAATGCAGGTCGAACAGAAGGTGTTAATGAGCACCATGATGGAATACGGTGACCATGTGACCACGAAGGCAACAAGAATGGCCATTACCGTGCGTGTAACCTTTTTCTCACGCGATAGCAATGCCTTCTTTGTGGGTAACTGCTTTTCCATTGTAGTATTTAGTCTGTGGGCTGTGGGGTTTCCTTCATGACCTGCAGGGGCCTCAGCAATTTCATTTCTCTCAGGATGTACTGGTGCACCTGGCTCCTCCTCCTCGGCTCCACCTGTTCCACCATTCTGGCTCCTCTCTGTGTGATGGGTTTTCACCTTTTCATCATCACAGGGTATTGTGATGTGGTTTCCTGCTTTGCTGCTGCTCAGGTTGTCCTGTTTTGGCTCCTGTTTGCCCTTCTTCACGCGGCTCTTGCTGGCCCTGGAAATCTGCCAGTACAGTAAGATCATGATGGCAACAGGCAGGAAGAAGTTAATAAAGGTGATGATAAACATGGCGGTTGGATTAGACAGGAATTCAACGTAGCACTCACCCTCTGGCACAGTGCGCTCACCAACAATAACATGCCAGAACAAGATGGCTGGGGTCCACAGAATGAAGGAAATAACCCAGGTTGCCGCAATCATCATGCACGCCACCCTGGTGGTCCTTCTTGCAGGGTAGCTGATTGGCTTGATGATGCAAAAGTAACGGTCAAAGCTGATCATAAGTAGATGCCAGGAAGAGGCACAGCAGACCACATAGTCCAGCAACAGCCAAAGGCCACAGACTGCTGGCCCCAACGGCCAATATCCAACCACAATGTAGACTGTGCACAGGTTCATGGAGCTGACCCCAATGATCAGATCTGCACATGCCAGGCTGAAGAGGAAGTAGTTGTTTATGGTCTGGAGGTTCCTGTTAATTATGACTGAAAGCAATACCAGTATGTTCCCAGTGATCGTTAAAAGACTGAGGGACCCTGTAACCAGGACAATGATCACCACCACCGCTGCCTGGTAAGGGCCCTCGGACTGCAGGGCATCTGTGCCTTTGCCTGTGGTGAAGTTGGAGACGTTGGAAAAGGTGGAGAAAATAAGCTCCACCATTTGCTGTGGTCTTGTTGAATCTTGAATGGTCAGCTGGGGCCCTGAATCTTCAGATGACGAAGAAACATTTTTAAAGCATGAAGGACTTTTTTTCCCTCACACAGATTCAGCCACACTCAGAGTTTCTTTCTCACACATGGGTTCAGCAGCACTAAGAGCTTGTTTCTCTCAAACTGATTCAGGTTCACAAAGAAGTTCTTTTTCACACACAAGTTCTACAACACCAAGCTCTCATTTCTGACACACTGATTCAGCCACAATCATGGCTTGTTTCTAATGCACAACACGGATTCAGCTGTGCAAAGGTCTTATGGTAAGCCATTTTAACATTTAATCAGTAGTAATGATAACAACTGTCGATATCTACAATTGCTTTTTGATTAGTGAGACTTCCAGGCCAACATGCACATAATGTCATTTGGAATTAAAGATATCTACAACTCAGTTCTCACTGGCCAAAATGTTAATTCTTTATATCAACAAGTACTTTCTTACAACTGGAATGTTCACTGTTGATTTGTGAAACTCATTTACAACCAATTTCCACCATTGACTTCCATTCAAATTTTATTTCGGACATCGCTAATTCAGTGTTGACACTTTATAATTCAAATTCAACATATCAATCATGTAATTTTGACTAGTTGCAAGTCTAAATAATGGTATCTACAACTTCATTCTCACTAGTCAAAATCTTTATTAGACCTCTCCAATTCACTTCTCACTATTGGAAATATCAAGCGTTGATATCAACAATTCAATTCTCACAATTTGTGATGTTCATTTTCAATATCTACAATTGTCATATTATAGATATCTCCAATGGAATAGTAGATATTTAAAATTAAATTCTGACAAGTCAAAATTAATTAACTGATATGTTGGTGCGGAATAATAACTGGTAAAAATGTAATGTCAGATATCTACAACAGCATTTTCAGATATCTGCATTTGAGATATCTTCAATTTCCTTTGTAACTAGTCAGAACTGAATTTCAGATATCAAAAAAGGAATTTCCTCTGATCAAAAATGTATGGCAGGCCATTTTAACATTTAATCAATACATATCTGGAATTAATATGGCAATTGGGGCTACATATGTGAAACTAATATGGTAATTTGGGTGACATCTAAAGTGGTGTAGTTCATATGACAATGAGGGCAAAGATAACAAGAGAAAATGGTGTAGGAAGAAAATTCTGATACTGAAACAGCAGTCTCTGCATTTCACAGAATTTTCAATGGGGTGAATTGAGCCAGACAAGTGTTATTGCAGAGTGGTAACAATGACATTCAGCAGGAACTGTGCGCGACTGATGCCTCGATTGTCGACTTAGAGCGAAAAACAAGCAAACGCTGACCCTTGCAACTTAGTGCTAACACAGACCGTTATATGAAATCATATTGGAACTTCATTCACTGAGGAAAATTGAACACACTGCACTGATATTTCAAAGACAAATTCTCTTGTCACAAACATAGCTTAGAGGTTAAGTTCAGTGACTCAAATTAGCCTAGCTAGGGTAATGCCCCGCAGACAGTTATATATCTCTATGGTTGTAGCCCTCATTGTCAGGTAATCTCCGTAATCATAAGACGTCACCCAAATTATCGTATTAGTTTTGGATATGGAGCCCCAATTACCTTATTGGTTTCAGATATGAACTTATTAAATGTTAAAACAGCTGTACATTTTTGACAAGTGAAAATTACTTTTCACATATCTGAACTGAATTTTGTCTAGTTACTGAGGGGATTGTAAATATCTGAAATATAATTTTCAATGGTAAGAATGAAATTTCAGCTATCTGAAATGTAATTGTAGACATCTAAAATTACAGTATATTCTTAGTACTGAGAATTGCACACCAACTATGGCAAGCTGTTTTAACATTTAGATAATATAAATTTTTTCATAATAAAATCCATTTTATTTATTTATTTATTTACTTATTATTTGATGTATATCACCACTCACTGAATCGTTACCTGTCTGCCTAAAAATGCTTTGTCAATATTGTATATAATACTGTCATGGTTTGGAGGTATTGAGAGCTTTCTTTGTTGCTCTCATCCGGGACGATATCGTTTGCTCCCTATCGGATTCCTGGGCCAGCTGGCATTGATTGGGGGTGTTACCCGGACTCTATTTAAGGTCCTGTTCTGCCTCGCTCCCGTTGCTAGAGTGTCAGTCTTTCTGTGGCGCTTTAGCCGGTAAGGTCTCTTGAGAGAGTATTGTCAGGGACTTAGTTGCATAACAGGAATAGTTTTAGTGAGCAAGGGAATCTTTGGTTTTTCCCTTTTCTTTTGTTTTTCATTATTTCTATGTTTTTAGTCTCTCAGCATGCTGTGAGTGTTGCCTTTTATTCCTGGCCACTGCTCTTGGCGTCCACTTCCAGCACCCATCATAAATACAGTCATGCCAATAAAGCTTATTGAATTGAAAAAAATAGATTCTGATGTGTTTGCATGCATTGTTTTAACATGTTGATATGGAAAGATGATGCCATTGTTGCCTGCATCTGGTAAGTATGACTGGTGATGTATTCATTCAACACAATTAACACGGTCTAAGCTTTTCTCATATCTAATCCATTCACTGTTGCTGGCAAAATTTGAGCAAGCACACTTTGCATTTTCTCTGCGGAAATGCAGTCTAATTCCTCTTCTTCCCTTTTCACTCATTCTGTGGCCCCTACTCCTCCTAGGGCTTTCGAGATAGAGACACGGTTCCAACTCTGAGACGTCCAGGCCGATCTGAACGTCATGCCTTGTTCAAATAGTTTCGATGTCCCTTTTCATTCATTCGGTATTCGCGTTTTTCCGGCGAAATTCGGTGCCATTGAAATGAATGTATAGAACTTTTGAGTGATGATGTCATAATGTACTCCTCCACTCTAGACGTTAGAGTGGGAGCAGCAGAGAAAAGACTCGGGGGGGGAATTGTGCAGACCTGAAAAATGTCACTTTGGATGAAAACAGTCAAAGGGTTGAGACTCCAGGCACCCCCAAGCGACAGGAGCGCAGACCAACTGCCCCATAGACAGCCATTATAACAGGAGCAGAAAAGTTTAGGAAGAGAGCAGATGCACTCCTCTTTTTTAAATCGCCAACCTGACCACAAACTTTAATCTACAAGAAAAAAAAGGTGGGGACGATCTGCAGAGTCTCCTCTCACTCACGGTATTTTTGTTTTTACCATAGGAACTACGGTCTGCCAGAAAATGGCAGTAGTTCGGACAGTATCCCTGACCAACTCCCACATTGGCAGCCATTATAACAGGGGCAGACAGTTGAGACACCTTTTTGAAATCGCCACCCTGACCACATACTTGATCCTACAAGAAAAAATATATATGGGGACGATCAGCAGAGTCTCCTGTCACGCACAGTATTTTGGTTTTTACCATAGGACCTACAGTCTGCCAGAAAATGGCAGTAGTTTGGACAGTGTGAATCTCTGTCTCAGAGCGCTTGTGAGGCAGCAAACAGACAGGGGTGCTGCGGTCTCCATAGAGACAGGCACACACATAGCGGAGCTGCTGTGTCAGACTCATGTGCGCACACGCGCGCGCACACACACACACACACACACACACACACACACACACACACATACATACATCTGTCTGTTTCCCACAGGTAAAAATACTGTGTCAGTGATTAAACAGGCCAAAATTTCAGAGCACAAAGTGCTCTGACATTTGTCCTTTAAACAATGTCAGATGAAACTTGTATGTGTGTTTGTGTGTGTGTGAGAGAGAGGGAGAGAATGAAGGCTAACGCCCACTGGAAGCGCGAGACACGCGTCAAAAAATTTGTTTCATTAATTTCAATGGAGTAACGCCCATTGGCAGCGTCTGACGCATGTCAGATTTTTACTTTTCGCCACTGCTGAATTTCTGAAGCGTCAACACAATAAAAACGCATTTGTCTTTTAGATTATTTAACCATTTTCCCCCTGTCATGGTTCGTCACAATTTTTGCGGCAACCTCACATGCAGCTGTCAACCTGCTTTTTAACCCCTTTCTGCAGATGTAAACGCCTGCGCTTATAGACCTGCAAATCTAAGCACGCTGTTACTGTACTCGATCACTAGATGGCACCCCCGGATCAGTTATTGAATGTTCACAAGCAAGCAGACCTCGAACGCGGTTCTGAATATGGGGAAGTTCACTCCGCTCCCTGTTTTTTGAGAGCTGCATGAATTAAACTCCTCAGCTAAGCCTGATGTGCAAACTGGTCAGTATCCTTGCCCATAGTATCGATCCAGCAATTAAAAAAAAACGATATCTTGACACAGAAAAAATCGTTATCCTTTGTAGCAACCAATTTAGCCACAGTGAGCCAACAGTATTCCAATTAGTGTTTCAGAAAAATCAGTTATCTAAGGCAAAAAAATCGACATGGTATTGATTCTGTCACATTCTACTGTCAATTACAGTTGTCACATACAAAAAAAATTTGTTGTTCCCTACCGTGGATTTACGCGTAGATTCTTTCATTGCCAAATCCAGCGCTTCCTTATATCCACCCAAGTACTGGCGTTGATAGCCAATCACTCAACCATACACTCAGGGTCTTCTGCGTAATTGTAGAGTTACACTTCATGCCCTCGTGAAGTCTCCCTGGTAACAATGTATTGATTGGCTCGTTTCTTATCTAATTCCCGAGTGTTTAAACATTTTAGAGTACGTGAAACACATTGATTGGACAAACACAGAGCATACAAACCTATGCGTATCAGCATTCTCGGTTGTATCCTGTCTACGTTATGCACATTACGCGGCTAAAATAGACGCAATTTATATAAAACAGGTTCGCAAAACTGGCCTTGAAGTGTTCAGTTACATTAACAGGATTTAAATGAGATAAGGATATGGTCAGTTGGAATTATTTCGAATGAAACAGGACCGGAGGGTTCTTTCTACTGGATCGGTCTCTGGAGGAGAGATTCATGAAAAAGGTCAGGCTGCTACTTTTTTTTTTTGTTTGTTTCGTTTTGGAATGTATACATACTCGACAAAGTCGAATGTCGAGGTTTTTTCCTGGTTAAAACGCGAACTGCCTGTGCATTTGGATGGACCCCCTGGTACGTTCATTGCACGTTTCTTTTGAATCGCGAGAGGCAATGGATTGTTTGATATTCCCTGAAAGTGGAGTGTCTGTTCTGTTAAATTAAGGTATATTTCAGAATTCAGATATTACTGAGTTAGTGAGGTGTACTTGTTCCTTATAAGTGTTGAAATGGGCTCGTGAGCTTAGAAGAGGGGGCTGGTAGCTTCCATTACAGGGTGGATGTTCTGACCGTTTAATAAGCAGTTTATTTAATGCGTGTTTGGGCTGGCTTTGAAGAAAAATGGCCAAAACTCTAAACTTAATTATGGAGAAAAGGCATGTTTTGTGTTTGGAGAGGTTACTGGTGACCACTGATATTCATCTGCACTGACATTGATAAATTCATACTAAACTCAAATAGAAAATCATTTGTTCATATAATATTTCATGCCTTAAAACTTTATTTGTGTTAAATACATGATTTTTTTATGATTTGACAGTACATGATTTTGAGACTTTGGGGAGACACTTGGGTAGCTGTATAATTTGGCTTATAGCATGTAGGTAATCTAGAATGTAATGTTGAAGATGAATTCCACTTGTGCTCAAGGAGTTTATGATACCAGAAATGTAAAGTTTTAAGCCCCAGCAGTTTTTCAATCCTCAGAATTATTTTTTTTTTTTGCAATTTCAATGGTGAATTCTCATGAAGATTTTTTATGTTTGCAGCTCATTTTCTCTACCAAAATCATGAAAATAAACTGAAATACAATGTAATTCTAAATGCTGTAAGTGTCTTTTCTGAATTGAGCCACATTTTTCCTCTTTATGAAGCTTGAATCTTGAATTATACAGCATTAAAGTGGGTAACCTATAAATAGCCAAATTTGGCTTCTGCAGAAAGGGGTTAACCAAGTTGCAGTTTTGAAAGGAAATGCGTTATTTTGCGGGCATTTAAGTTGTCAGGCGATCTACATTTAGACAGAACCTAACTCGGGGTACACTGATAAGAACTTTACACTGCTAAGTTAGCTGCTAGCTAATTCGTTGCTGGGTAAAGTAAAATGAATCAATCTTAATTTACTTGACGTCTAAATTTTGGAGGAAAATTATGCCTGTATATAATGCATAGGAACCTGGCCGTCGCACTTTGCCATCACTTAAAATAAGCTTGATAGGTAGGACCCCCCCCCCCCCCCCCCCCAAAAAAAAAAAATTAAATGTTGTCTTGTTAAATATTTTGAGATTGACACTCATGGCCGAGTTGACAGCTGTCAATGTTGACGCGGCTGACGCTTTCAGTGGGCGTTTAAAAGCGTCAAGGCAATGTTCGAAGTTTGACGCGCCAGTGGGCGTTGGCCTTAACAGCTATAACTGAGTGTAACTGTCATTAGAATGTTTGGTTTTTAAGCTACTACTAACATTCTGGATTAGGATTCTATAGAACACTCTTCACTGGTAGACGATGCAGGTGCTGCTGATGAGAGACTCAGACACAAACAAACTTAAGCCCTGCCAGACGAAATACAGACACACACACACTGGGCAGACATGCACAATCACACACACAAAAATTCTGTGCCATTGAAATGACTAAAAGAAAGACTCATTTTAAACTATGACAGTGTGTGGTTAGGGGTAGTGATTCGGAGAGAAAAAGAGCGAAAGATAGAGAATCAGAGAGTGTGGCAGTTAAAGCTGAGTTTTGAATTAAGTTTAAAAACATGTATAAGGGTATAAAGGAGAAATCTCCCTTCTAAATGATCTTAGACACACTTCCATTTCTAAACCATGACCGTGTCTGACAGATACAGAGAGAGAGAGAGAGAGAGAGAGGCATGCACGCACACACACACACACACACATCTGTTTGTGTTTCTTACTGGTAAAAATACAGCTTCAGCTATTAAACAGGCCGATATAGACTAATTTGTCCTTTAAACAATGTCAGGTGATACCTGTGTGTGTTTTGTGTGTGTGTGTGTGTGTGTGTGTGTGTGTGAGAGAGAGAGAGAGAGAGAAAGAGAGAGAGACACAGACAGACTAACTACACTCTGCCAGATTGCCACTCTAGTGTGTGTGTGTATATGTGTGTGTTTGTGTGTGGGTGTGTGTGTGTGTGTGAGAGAGAGAGAGAGACACAGACAGACTAACTACACTCTGCCAGATTGCCACTCTAGTGTGTGTGTGTATATGTGTGTGTTTGTGTGTGGGTGTGTGTGTGTGTGTGAGAGAGAGAGAGACAGACACACAGACATCCATTCACTGTTGCTGGCAATTTTCTTTATTTTCTGTGCCCACAAGATGGCGCCCATAGTTAAAAAAAATAAGGCTGAATGAATGAACTTACAGGCCTTTGTTGAACAGAGGGCACCATCTTGTGGGCACAGAAAATAAAGAAAATGGTTCATGAAGCTTCATCTTCCCATCACTACTGGCAACATTTGAGCAAGCACACTTTGCATTTTCTCTGCGGAAATGCAGTCTAGTTAACACCTGCCAGCCAATCAGAAAAGTGTATTCACCCAGACCATGGTATACATCAGAGTACCAGCCGGGCGTGACTTAGGCACTTTATGGAATGCCTCGTCCAATCATATGAATTGATCGGAGCTCATAGACTAAAATTTACTTAGTGCCAAGACCCAGCATCGAAATACAATAGGATAGATAGATAGGCGCTCTGGGAGAATATTCCTTCTTGTCTTTTGCAGCGTCGGGTGCGGCTGGAAAGTCCGATGCGGGAGTGGCAGTCCCTTCCACACTTTGCACACGTGAAGTTTGTTGCTGGTCGTTCTGCCTGGACGTGAGCTTTTCTACTCTGTCGTTTTTCCTCAGCCTCCTGCATAAGTGACCTTTCGAAGCTAAACAGGCCTTTCTGCACAGTTTGCCGCCAGATGGAAAGATCTGAGGCTGCTGCTTCCCATGTGGATAGGTCAACACCCATGGCCTTCAAGTCCCTCTTGCAGACATCTTTGTATCGCAATTGGGGTCTGCCTATCGGTCGTTAGCCCTGCACGAGCTCGCCGTTGAGGAGATCTTTGGGGATCCTGCCATCTTTCATGCGTACCACGTGCCCCAGCCAGCGCATATGTCTCTGCTTCAGAGGTGTGGACATGCTGGGAATCCCAGCTCCCTCCAGGACGCTGTTGTTGGTGACTTTATCCTACCAGGTAATGCGCAGGATGCGGCGGAGACAGCCCATGTGGAATGCATTGAGTTTCTTTTTGTGTCGTGCTCGTGGGGTCCAGGATTTGCTGCCGTAAAGGAGGATGCTAAGGATGCAGGCTATATAAACCTGGATTTTAACGTGCTCTTTCAGCTTGCTGTTCGTGCACACTCTTATTGACCGTCTCGACATGGTTGTAGCTGCTTTTCCAATGCGCTTGTTGAGCTCCGAGTCAAGGGAGCGGGAGTCAGAGATGGTGGAACCCAAGTATACAAAGTCGTGGACAACATCTAGTTCATAATCAATGATGCTAATGCAGGTCCCATGACCTGTGTTTTTTTCAGACTGATGATGAGTCCGAAGTCTCGACTAGCCTCACTGAAACGAGTGATGAGCTGCTGGAGTTCTTCAGCTGAATGGGCAATGACTGCTGCATCATCAGCAAAAAGGAGTTCACGCAGGCATTTTAGCTGGGCCTTGGACTTTGTTCTGAGTCTGGATAGGTTAAAGAGCTTTCCGTCCGATCTAGTTCGGAGATAGATGCCCTCCGTGGCAGAACCAAAGGCGTGTTTCAACATTACAGCGAAGAAGATTCCAAACAGGGTCGGCATAAAGAACGCAGCCCTGTTTCACTCCGCTTTTAACATCAAAGGTGTCTGATGTTGAGCCGTCGAAAACCACTGTGTCCTTCATGTCATCATGGAACGATCGAATGATGCTGAGCAACCTGGTTGGACATCCGATCCTTTGTAGGATTTTGAAGAGGCCGTCTCTGCTTAAAAAGTCAAAGGCTTTCGTTAGATCTATGAAGGCCACGAAAAGTGGCTGCCTCTGTTCCCTGCACTTCTCCTGCAGCTGCCTGAGCGAGAACACCATGTCGAAGGTAGACCTGTTTGCTCGGAACCCGTGATTCGGGATAGACTCCCTCTGCTAGAACTTGGAGCCTCTTGAGGGCAATGCGAGCGACCAGCTTCCCGACGATGCTGAGGAGGGAGATGCCACGGTAGTTATTACAGTCGCTCCTATCACCTTTGTTTTTATACAACGTGACGATGTTAAAGTCGCTCGTGTCCTGTGGCACTTCACCGTCTCTACAGCACAGGCAAAGGATTTCATGCAGACCTGTGATCAGTCACTCTTTGCAGCACTTCAAGACCTCAGCAGGGATGCCATCCTTTCCAGAGGCTTTGCCGGTCGCAAGGGAGTCCAGGGCTTCGCTGAGTTCGCCACACGTCGGTTCTTCGTCGAGCATCTCCAGCACAGACGGAGACCCGATTGCATTTAGGGCATCTTCAGCTACTATGTTCTCCCTAGCGTACAGCTCAAAGTAGTGCTCTACCCAGCGCTTCATTTGTTGTGCCCGGTCCTGGATTACCTCCCCTATGACAGACTTCAAGGGGGCGATTTTCTTCTGTGTTGGGCCCAAGGCCTGCTTGATTCCATCGTACATCCCTTTGATGTTTCCAGTGTCTGCTGCCAGCTGTATCCGGGAGCAGAGCTGGAGCCAGTAGTCGTTTGCACATCGCCTGGCACTCTGTTGGACTTTGCTCCGGGCGGCTCGAAGGGCTTGCAGGTTACCTTCACTGGGGCAGGCACACATCAAAATACAATACACAATGTGTATTTTGGCACAAATATTCCTGACCGACATTGAAAAACAAAGCATTTTTGTATTGCATTTATTGTTACATATGTATTGCATTTTTAAGGTATGTATTGCATTTCGAGGTGTGATATATATTTGTTTTGGCACAAATATTCCCGACCCACATTGAAAAAGAATTCATTTTAGTACTGCATTTATTGTTTCACATGTATTGCAATTTTGAGGTATGTATTGTATTTCGAGTCGTATATTGTATTTTCAATAGGTGTAGTGTATTTAAGCACTTTAGTATTGCATTTATTGCTACTCATGTATTGTATTTTCAAGATATGTATTGTATTTCAATAAGTGTATTGTATTTCAATAAGTGTATTGTATTGAATTATGGCACAAATCATCCTCCATAGATATGTACTGTAGATATCAACAATCGCTTTTTGACCAGTGAGAATTCCAACACAACGTCACTCCTGTGATCTGGAAAAACCTAGTGAGTTTATCAGTCGCAACGGTCTCATAACTGAACAAAAAACCTTTAGATTTTGGACATTTTCTAAAAGTAAAAAAAATATTAGAAACTTGATTTTGATAGTTCAAATAACACAAATAGTGAGTGCTTTAAGATTTTCACTGCTCTAGATTACAGCAAATAAGGGTCACCAAAAGGGTTTCCACCAAAAGTGACATACACACAAGGTTTTTCCAGATCACAGGAGATCTCCAGAATGTAATTTTGACTTGTGTAAATTCTAATAAAAGATATCTACAGCTCAATTCTCACAAGTCAAAATACTATTTCTTGATATCAACAATTATATTCTTACTAGTGGAAATGTTCATTGTAGATATCCGTAACTCAATTACAACTAGTAAAATTGCTCCAATGACGTCCATTCACATTTTATTTCAGATAATTCTGTTCTCATTCAGTTTCAACATGTTACAACTCAAAGTCAACATTTCCGTAGTGTAATTTTGACTATTTACAATTCGATTTTATAATATCTAAAAATCCATTCTCATTAATCAAAATGTTAATTTGTGGGGCCAACAAGGGCTTACAATAATAGACTTTATAAATAATGCTCTTTCCCTTAATAATACTTTTGAGTGTGTGACTGCAGGACTCTATTGAACTTTTTAAAGTGCTGCAAAATTTAGTAACGTTTGGTATTCCATCTAACTTTCTTATCACACTTTGTTTAAGTTTAGGGGAGGATTTATGGCAGCGAAGCAGGGGTGTCAGGGGCCATCCAGATGAGCCTAGAAACAACCAGGAAGATTTATTAGTCTGAGTAGTGCGTACCCTCACAGATGAGGGAAGTACCACAGTAAAATGGATAAAGATCAGAGATGAATGTGGGGGGGTTAATAGCTCGAGTTTGGTCTGTGATTCTACATTTGATCCTTTGTTTTAAGACTTTGACTAGAATGAAGCCATATATATATATATATATATATATATATATATATATATATATATATATATATATATATATATATATATGTGTTTATATATATATATATATATATATATATATATGTGTGTGTATTTATATATATATATATATATATATATGTGTGTGTGTGTACAGTATCTCACAAAAGTGAGTACACCCCTCACACTTCGACAATTAATTTATTATATCTTTTTAAGGAACAACGTAACAGTAATGAAACCTGAATATATTCTACTGTAGTCATTGTAAAATGTGTAGCAGTGTAGAGTTACTGCACTGTCCAAATAACTGAACAAACAGTCACTATTTTAGCACATTTTTTGGACAGTGCAGTAACTACACTGCTACACATTTTACACTGACGACTGTAGAATATATTCAGGTTTCATTACTGTAACATTGTCCCTTGAAAAGATATAATAAATGAATTGTTGAAATGTGAGGGGTGTACTCACTTTTGTTTTCTATTAGTCAGTTATCAGCAATTGTACTCTTAATGATAAATTGCTATTCAAAGAACTCATCTGTATTTGGGGTTTTCTAGTTGCCTCTGCCAGAAGGTACAGCGCCCTCCATAATTATTGGCACCCCCGGTTAAAATGTGTTGAAAGCCTCAAAATAAATTAAATTTTTATTGCAGAAGCATACTCTCCCACTGAAAATTGCAGAAAAATGTAACCTTCAACTCAAATGAAATTTAAGGGAAAAAATCCCTGACTAAGACAAAATTATTTTTCATGAAATCACCTGTTCCACAATTATTGGCACCCCTAACAATTCCTAGGAATTAAATGTAATTGAAGTATTTCTGTCATTTGTACAGTAGTTTACAAAGTTGATCAGAGTATCTAGGAACATTTACTTAGTAAATCATCACTTCCTGTTTCCCTGGGGTATAAATATGACGTGACACAGAGGCCATTTCTCTTATCCACTCTTCAACATGGGAAAGACAAAGGAACACACCATTCAAGTAAGGCAGATGTGTGACGACCAACACAAGTCAGGCAATGGCTGCAAGAAAATAGCCACTCGCTTGCACCTGCCCACATCTACTGTCAGAGGAATCATTAAGAAGTTTAAAACAACTGAAACAGCGGTAAACAAGCCTGGACGAGGACGCAAGGTTATTTTGCCACCACGCGCAGTGAGGAGGATGGTAAGAAATAAAACGTTCTCCAAAGCTCACTGTTAAAGAATTGCATCTTGCATCTTGGGGTCACAAAGTCTCCAAAACAACCATCTGGCGCAATCTACATGCCAACAAGCTGTTTATGAGGCATGCACGGAAAAAACCTTTTCTCACTCACAATCATAAACGCAAACATCTAGAGTTCGCGAAGCGGCACTGGGACTTCAACTGGGACCATGTGCTTTGGTCAGATGAGACCAAGATAGAGCTTTTGGGCAAAAAACACTCTAAGTGGGTCTGGCGGAACATAAAAGATGAGCATGCAGAAAAGCACCTCATGCCCATTGTGAAGTATGGGGGAGGATCGGTGATGCTGTGGGCCTGTTTCTCTTCCAGAGGCCCTGGGAACCTTGTTTGGGTGCATGGCATCATGAACGCTTTGAAATACCAGGACATTTCAAATCAAAATCTGGTGGCCTCTGCCCGAAAGCTGAAGATGGGTCATCACTGGGACTTTCAGCAAGACAATGTGGCCAAACATGTGGTCAAATCTACACAGAAATGGTTCCCCAGACACAGAATCAAGCTCCTCCCATGGCCATCTCAGTCCCCAGACCTCAACCCCATTGAAAACCTGTGGAGTGAGCTGAAGAGGAGAGTGCAGAGGACCCAGGTCGCTGGATGATTTCGAGAGATTGTGCAAAGAGGAATGGTCGAAGATCCCTCTTTCTGTATTCTCCCATCATACACAGCAAATTAGCTAGTGTCCATTCAACACCCATGGTGTTAAATTTAACACCCAAAAAGTGTCTATATGTGTCCACGCTGTGCAGTGTAAAATTAACACTTCTGAAAGTGTTACATTTTTGACACTCAGTTTGTGTTTGTTTAACACTATTTGTTGTTAAAAATGGCGATGGCTGGCGAGGAAATTTTTCTTCAATCCCTCAAACATTCTAGAACTCTTAGAGCTACGCAAGACATAAAGACGTGATTTGATCTACACCAATCCGGATTGGTTTAACACCAATATTATCAACACCCTGATTTAACAACATTACTTAAAGCACCACGCGCAGTGTTATTTTAAATCAATGTGGTGTTAATACAACACCAACACTCTCTATTTAACACTGACACTGAATTTTTAACACTCCCATATTTGCTGTGTATGTAACATTATAGGAGAAGATTAGGTGCTGTTTTGTTGGCAAAAGGGGTTTGTACAAAGTATTAACATCAGGGATGCAAATAATTGTGACACATATTATTTGATATGAAATAATTATTTCTTAATGTGGGATTTTTTTCCCACAGATTAAATGCACTTGAATTTAAATAAAGGCTTGAATTGAATTGAATGAGAGAAGACTACCTGACTTGAAAAATAAAATGGTCAAAATACTTTTCTGATGGTCCAATAAATCTCTTTTAGTTACTGAGGAAAGGGCACACTCTCTGGACATGGATAAGAAACATGTCAATCAATCAATACGAGGAAAGTTTCACGTGGGCGCAAACTATAAATGTGCGTTATGCAGATGAGCTTAAGTAAGCAATTGAGTGACTGCGTAAGTAGTGAGAGTACGTAGTAGGATATATGGGAGTGCTTAATTCAATTTCAGCTCCTCTGGAGTCACCAGACATGATTTTGGCTCAGCAGTCCTCCCATTTCCAACTTCTCTTTTTCTGCATGGTATGTTGTGCCACATCTAGCATGGTGTCACTTTGTCAACAGTCTTAAATTCTCATATAACTCAAAGAATACTAAAATCAGGTTCCTTAACTGGAGAGCACTCAGAGAGTGTAGGCCTAGACCTCTCCCAGCAGGTTTTGATCCACTAACACTTATAATCAGCTGCTTCCCATTCATACAGCCTAATTCCCAATAAATATTGTAATAAACCATTGAATTGGTTTTGAGCTTAATTCAAATTGACCTATCGTCAGACAGCGTTCGGCGTCATAGTTGTGACCGTCATCGTCATCTGTTAAAATCTTCTTCGAAATTACGAGCTGGATTTACTTCAAATTTGGTATGGCTCTTCCCTGGGACAATGTCCAGCAACTTTGTTCCCAATTTTGAAAAATAAAAAAATTGTATTTTTGATTTTCAATTAATTTGTTTTTCTGATTATACTTTCCCCATGAACTTATAATTGGAAAATTCTTCACCATCATCTCCTATGAAACCAGCACCCAAAATCACTTCATATATTTTAGTGCACTATATGCATACACCATTTGGATGCCTGAAAAGCTTTTCTCAGAAATGTTGAACAATGGGCTCAGTTATTGGGCCGTTGAAAAACTGGGTCATTGGTCCAATTTTTGGAACCTGTTGCTAGCATCACATTAAGAATTAGCGAATGTGTTCAAAAATCTTCTGGCTCCAGTTGTAAAGGTGGAATTTTAAACAGTTTTTCATGCTCTTCTCAACTAAATGCAGATAAACGAGAACTTATATAAATTGATCAATGTCAGGGACTGTTCCAATTCTTTTCGAATTATGGGTGCATAAAAAAGCTATGAAAGTTAGTTTACTAAAACCATTTGGCAACCAGGACTCCGCAAACTCGCAAATTCGTTGTCATATTGTACCTCTTGGCCACAGCGCGTAAATTCCGCTACACAAAACAAGCCGCTGGTAAGCAGCACTGTTTTCATAATAATGCCATTTTAAGGATCGACATTATCCCATTGTGCCAACACTGAACAATCAGAGCATTCGCCTGTATGGTTTTCTTACCTGTCATAGAGGATTCGTGGCGGTTCTCGCAATAGTACCCTGCGTCTGGTGGGTGGAGAGTACGCAGCCCTCAGTCTGTCGCACTGCGGTCAAGCTATCACCAGTTCGCAAAACGACGGTCAAACTATCACCGCAAAAAAATTGATGCGCAATTACAGCGGATAACTGGGGAACGCTTGACCGCAGTTCGGTAGCGCACCTAGCTGCCAGTCTGATGGCATGCGTGTGGAGAAGAGTGACGATGAGGGATAAAGTTATACTACGTGACACTGATGCCTGGAAAGAAAAAGTTACAGTGAGAGACATGCAGGAGACCCAGAAGCAAGTGTAGGACGAGGTTACGGAAAGGCTGGTTAAAAGAAGAAAAACGGGGAGGGGACCGAGGGAGGGCAGTCCCTCTCAGCACGCTGCAGTCAAAGCCTTAGTCTCTTAAGGGATTCTGAAAATATAATTTCACTTCAAGAAATTCTTGCGTCAGGTGTGAAATCCTTAGCCAAGCAGTGTGCATGAGCGCTGCCAGGTCGCGTAATTTGGCCTATAAACGGCTTTATGTGGCGCAGATACTCAAGGGAATGATTGCCACAGACCAGGAGAGGCTCGCTAATCCAGGACTCAAAACCATATTCTTTTCAATAATAATAAAAAAAAAAAATAGTGCTCAAGCTGCCGAAAAATAAATGAATCCGCACATGTTCAGGTAGTCAAGCAATAACTTTTTTTTAAGCTGAATAGTTTTTTTTTTTTTTTTTTTTTTTACATTGGATCATGAGAGTAAACTGTGTGATCAGACGCAGGTTTAGAGACCCCTCTCTGTCACTTCCTGTGTTTCGTTGTGCTATGATTCACTTTCTTGGTTCATTATAATGATGCTTAAGGTTCGTCGATCGAACCTGAAATTGTTGATGAGATAAAGCAAAATGTCGAAGTTTCTGGTGATATTTTTTGGCCCGTCAGTGACATTAAAAATAGGCCAAGGTCACCTTTTGGCACGTCATTTGTAGGCCTTTATGAGATGCGTGTCCAGAAAAAATTAGGAGCCTGTAACTGAAATACTTGATGAGATTAAGCTAAATGTGTTGACAGACGCATGCACTCATGCACGGACGGAGCCAATTACCATAACTCCCACGCCGCGAGCGGTGGAAGCAAACAAGCCTTGCAGCTGGGTAATTACCAATTAGCTCTGCTTTCCTGTAGGTGAGCCTAAAGCTGTAATGAAGGCCTCTCAGGCATTAGAGTCAAGAGGGATGAAGAGTGAGCAGCTCCTCTTCAGCTGCTGATGACATCATCAACCAATCTTTTCTGATTTTAATGCCCAGATTTAACTTCTTTTTTTGTGGTCACTATAATCAGTGATGAAATACAAAGTAAAGGTAGTTCGAAATAAATAAAAAAAAAAAATCTCCAGGACTGCGCAGAACAAATCTAACACTTTTTTTTCCCCTCCAATATGCTATCCTAGCTCTGCGTGTTTTTGCAGGGCTTCAGGGGTTTCAAAGCCCGAAATGATTCTGTTTGGGGCTTAACAAAAAACTTCATGGTGTTAGAATGGAAAAAAAACAGCATCCAGAACACTCTATATGATAGAAAACTATTTTAATTATGGGTGTGAATTGCACGGTGGAACCATTGAAAGCAAGAAAAGGTTGCAGTTTACAATTTTTTAACCAATGCTGAGATAAAATTTCTGAATCTATAGATTTTTTGTCAAAACTTTATAGGCACAATCCAAAAGCACAAATATCAGAAATATCACACTGTCTCAAAGCAAACATTTCATTCAGTTTTGTAAAATTTGTCTCCATTCCCAAACTCCCAAGACGTACACTATAGCTGATCCAAAAGCACAAGCTCCAATATACTCAAATTCATATTAATAAACAACAGAAGTTTGGGGATATTGTTCTGTGGAGTGATGAAACAAAACTGGAATTTTTCGGGCTTATGAATCAGTGGTATGTCTGCAGAAGGAACAAAGAAGCATATGCTAAAGTACACCCTGCCTACAGTGAAGAATTGTGGGGGCTTTTTGATGCTCTGCGGCTGCCTTGCTTCCTCTGGCACTGGAAACCTGCAAAGTGTGGAGGGTGAGATGGATTCAGTCAAGTACCAGATATCCAAGGAGAAAATGTCAAAATGTCATTTTCCGGCAGAATTCATACATATTTTCTTGCAAAACTGCTGTCATAACGTCTTACCTCACCAGAATTGTCCCAGTAACGTCAGTCATTAAATTAGGAGCAGTTGCAGCTGTTTTATTTGCAGGCTAACTTTCTTGAGAACCTGTTTTGTCTCTATCGCTCTGCTGCACTGCCAGAGAGGCGCGGGACTCGCAAGCCGTGACAGCGGTAGGCAACTGGAAGGGATGCGGCGACGGATGACAGACAGGAAGCTCGGAAAATCAATTTATGCAGACTGAAGAAAATGATTGGTCAGACTTTTTCCAGAAATATATGAAAATTGAATATTGATTCATTGAGTTTCAACACCTGGTGGATTTCTTTAACATTTAAGTGTGCCATATGCTTATTAAGAGCATTTTAAGATTACTAAAGAAAAGTGTAAAAACGCCAGAAAGGTAAGAATTGCTTTAACTGGGATATCATTGCCTCACTGTAACTGAATGGGTTGCTACAAAGGACATTGCTCCTCTGGAGTCACCAGACATGATAATGGCTCCGCAGCCTTCCTGTTTCCAACTTCTCTTTTTCTGCATGGAACATTGTGCCACATCTAGCATGGTGTCACTTTGTTGAGAAACAGTCTTAAATTCCTATCTAACTCAAAGAATACTAACATCAGGTTCCTTAACTAGAGAGCACTCAGAGAGCGTATAGGCCTACCTCTGCCAGCAGGTTTTGATCCACTAATAGGCCTACTGATAATCGGCTGCTTCCTACAGCTTAATTCCCAATAAATATTGTAAAAATCCATTGAACTGGTTTTGAACTAAATTGAAATGGACTACTGTGACCTGCTTGCATCAGACACATCTGGCGTTGTAGTCATGACCGTCATCGTCATCTGTGAGCAAAATCTTTTGGAATCTTCGTGGAAACAACAGGCCGCATTTACTTCAAATTTGGTATGGAGCTTCCCTGGGACAATGTCCATCAAGTTTGTTCCCAATTTTGGGAAAAAAAAGCCTTTTTTTTACTTTTAGGCTTATTAACTATTTTTTATAATGATATTCTCCCCATGAACTTAAATGGGAAAATTCTTCACCATCATCTTCCATGAAACCCGTGGCCAGAATCACTTCATATATTTGAGTACACTGTATTCATACACCCTTTGGATGCCTGAGAAGCTTTTCTCAGAAATGCTGCACAATGGGCTCAGTTATTGGGCCGTTGAACGGGGGGTCATTGGTTCTATTTTTTAGAACTTGTTGCAAGCATCACATTCAGAATTAGCTAATGTTTTCAAAAGTCTTAAGTCTCCAGTTGCAGTTTCTCATGCTGCTCTCAACTAAATGCAAATAAACGAGATCTTAGAAATTGATGAATGTCATGCACTGTTTCAATTCTTTTGGAATTGAGGGTTCAGAAAAAAACTATGAAAGTTAGTAAATTAAAAACATTAGGGAAGCAGGACTCTGCACCCTCGCAAATTCGTTGTCAAATTCCATCACTTCGCCGCGGTGCGTTAACTCCACTACTCAAAATATGCCGTTGGTATCAGCACCGTTTCCATAATAATGTTATTTTAAGGATCCACATTATCACATCGTGCGAACACTGAAAAAACAGAGCATCTGACAGTTTAGTTTAACGATTTATTTACCTGTCATAGAGGATTCGGGGCGGTTCTCCCAATAGTACCCTGGTTGGTGGAAAGTACGCAACCCTCAGTCAGTCTCGCACCTCGCTGCCAGCATGATGACATGCGTGTAGACCGAAGCGACGGTGAGGGACAAACGTAGGCAACACGATACTGCTGTCTGGAAAGAAAAGGCTGGAGCGTGAGTCTTATAGGAGACCCAAAAACAAGTGCGGACGGGCCACAGAAAGGTTGATTAAAAGAAGAAAAACGGGAAGGGGACCGAGGCAGGGCAGTCCCTCTCAGCACGCTGCAGTCAAAACTTTAGTCTCTTGGGGATTCTGATAATATAATTCCACTTCAAGAAATTTTTACGTCAGGTGTAAAAACCTTAACAAAGCACTGTGCATGAGCGCTGCCTGGTCGCGTGATTTTGCCGATAAACGGCTCGATGTTGCGCAGTGTACACAAGGGAATGATGAATCAAGGCAAATCAGGAGTGGCCTCGCTAATCCAGCACTCAAAACCATATTCTTTTCAATCGCAAAATTGTGCTCAGTCTGCCGAAAAATGAGTGAGCATAAATCCGCCTTTGGGTGAGTGACCAAGTGCTCTTCTCAAGCCGCAATTCACTGAACATGTGCAGGCAGTCAAGCAATAACGTTTTTAAGTTAAATTATTATTTTTCATTGAATTATGAGACTAAACTGTGCGATCAGCCGCAGGTTTAGGTGCCCCTCTCTGTCATTTCCTGCATTTTGTTGAGCTTTAATTCACTTTCTTGGTGGATTATAATGATGTGTTATGTTTCGATCACTTACGTAGGCAATTTCACAAAGACTAAGAGTAGCCCTTTAGAATGAAGTGTGGCTGCCCATGAAGTATTTTTTGAATCCCCAAAAACTAATTTGGTGTATGCAAACTGCCCGCACCTAGCATTGTACCGCTGTTGATGTTGACATCCTAAGCAAGCATGGGAGTTGTTGCATCTTATTGCTTCAGAATTACACGACTTTGTTCTTTTTTCATCAGGACCCCTTACACATCTTCAATCTTTCTGTTTTTTATGCCCTCGGATCCGGGAACGAGGTATAATAACACACATACTAATGCCTCCTCGTTGTGTTGTAAATTGTAGATGGGTAACACACATTTAGTGGCATGGCAGCTGTGCACTGTGATGGTTAACTGGTTGGGGGAAACTGGGATGACGTCTTGTGTCCTGATTGGGCGTTGGTCAGTCTTGGGAGAGGGCGTCCCTTTTAAATTGGCCAGAATGGAAGGTACATCTTGATATATGCCGGAGCTCTGAGGTGCAGGACACCTTTCCCAGTCTCTCGTTCTCGAGCATGTGGTTTTGATTCGTTTTAATCGTCATCCATAAGATTGCCATGCTTTTAGGAATAACTTACTAAACTGAACTAGCGTACTGACCGACACGGAGCTATTCGCCGGTTGGGGTGGCAGCTTGAGCTCGCCCTGGAACGCTATGATGTCATCCTGAGGAGAGTCTCTGCTTTCCTTCCGGATTCATCAGTCCAGGCCAGCCAGGGCGTGAGAGTCTGGAGTGAATTTTCTTGCGTGACTTGCTTCGAGCTCCTGCAGTTATGTCATACTCCTCTGGAACGGGAGCATATTAATGCTCTCTCCATGTCAATTAAATCATTCCTATGGTTGCCGACTTTTTATGGAACGTGGATATTTTATTTTGGACACAAACTGCAGAGGTGACAGCAGCAAATTTGACTTGGGGGGTCAAGATCAATTCTCGGGGCTTCACGGGCATGCTCCCCCAGGAAATTTTTTTAATTTTAACCCCCTGAAATGCTATTTCCAGCATTTTGAGAGGCAAATTTTGGTGGTACCTCGAGCTATGTTCAATGTCTCTCTTATGGTACATTTTACACACAAACATCACCTTTACACCATCACCATGTCATTAGAGTAATAACACCCTCTTTCATCTTGGATTTGTGTTTTTTTTTTTCACTGAAATTTCTTGTAAGTTTGAATCATTTGTGTAACGGCGTAGATAGCTTAGTTAAAGCCTTTAACCTCTAAATTATTTACATGTATATTTATCTATGCTACTAGTTACACAGACAGCAACACAATCTATACTGACCAAAAAATGAAACACAATTACGCAATCCGGTGCCAAAGTTCGACAAACCCATTGAGAAAGATGTCTTTGCTCCTCCAGAGACAGATGTGTCCAGTAGAAGGAACCCTCCAATCCTGTTTTATTCAAAATAAATCCCATTGACCATGTCCTTACCTCATTTAAATCCTGTAAATGTAACTGATCACTTCAGATTGGTTTTGGGAGTCTATTTTTTTCTATAAATCATGTCAATTTCAGCTGCACAATGTGCTCAACGCTGAGAGGATACAACCTACCTTGCTGATACAAAGGCTTGTAATACTTTTCCGACTGTCCAATCAATGTCTTTCAGTTACTGTGGAAAGTTTAAACACTCAGGAATTGGATAAGAAACGAGCCAATTAATACATCCTTACAGAGGGAGTTTCATGTGGGCGTGAACTATAACTGTGCAGTTACGCAGATGAGCCTGTATGTAATTGAGTGATTGGCTATTAACACCAGTACTTGGGTGGATATAAGAGTGCTGATTCTGTGAATGGAGGAATCTACCCACAATGCCACGATCAGGAACTACGCATTTTTTGTGTGAGATGACTGTAATTGACAGTAGAACAAGATAGAATCAATACCATGTCGAATTTTTGCTTCAGAAAACTGAGTTTTCATAACCACTGGTTGGAATACCATTGGCTCAGTGTATCTTAAGTGGTTGCTACAGAAGACAATGATCTTTTCTGTCGCAAGAGATCATTTTTTTTACACTGCTGGATCAAAACTATGGGCAAGGATATTGAGTAGTTTGCACATCAGGCTTAGCTGAGGAGTTTAATTCATGCAACTCCTGAAAAACAGGGATTAGTGTGAACTTGTCCATATTCTAAACCGTGTTCGGACTCGGCTTGCTTGTGAATATTCAATAACTGATCCGGGGGTGTCATCTAGTGATGGAGTACTGTAACTGCGTGCTTGAATTCGCCGATCCATGTCTGCGGGCATCTACATCCGGACAAAATGACTTTTATGCATCACATGTATGGCAATAATCGCCAGCGAACCTTTTGCGCACAAGGTCACAATCCTAAGCAACCCTTCGCTAGAGTGTAAAAACAAAATACACTGTCTGCGCGTCTCCGCAGACCTGCACCCAATGTTCACTACTGTTATTCACGGCAGATTTCAGCAAAAAATGACCAAGGGTTTCGACAAAATTTTGGGGGGGGGGGGGCACGCCCTCCCAACATAGTTTTTCGGGGGATGCCTGCCCCCCCCATCCCGCCGCCACTGAACTGGTGGAGGTGCCTGGAGCGCAAACCCTTTGCTGATCTGTGCATGGCGGACTGCAGCTTCATCAGGTCGGGGGGGGCCTCGCTGCTGTTGTCCTGAAATTCTGTTGATCTAATCTTTACAGTTACAAAAGATTAAAGTTGGACTGTGAAATCTCTTTCATTCCATGCAATTTTGATCCCTTATCTGTATTAGAAGTCACTGGCCATTGGGGCTGGTGGTTCTATCATCAAAATTTTATTTTTCTGTAAATTTCGGAACTAAATTAAGTTATCAAGTACTTCCTGCTAGGGGCTTTACCGTTTATATTGATGATATTTCTTTTTGTATCTGAGTTTTTGAATGTCGGTTGGTCTTTTGTAACTTGTTTAATCTCTTATGCCTGACAGAGGCCACACTTTTGGGACATTTTTTCTTTCTGATTCACTTTGCTTTGATGATTTATGCTAGATACAGTTTTATATGTCTTTTATCAGTAATTTTCCATTTTTCGCATATGGAACTATTTGTGCTATGTGTGTATAAAAATTTTCACAGGTAAATATCAATTTATTAGCAGTCATTGAGGTTTTCGCTAATAGTGGAGCAGATCGCACATATAATCATGCATTTAATGATACAGGCATGAAACATGGCGGAAATATTCATTTTACATTATATTTTGAGAAAATGTGCTAGCCACTTGAAATTCCAATATGGTGGCGATTTTCCAAGATGGTCGCCAGATGACTCCCTACTCATATGCCAAAAGTATCCGATATTTTGTCCAAATATTGTGACTGATGTGACATTATGTAGTGTTGGCATAGGAATGTTGATAGGCGAGACCTGACTGATAAAAGGGTTTTCAATAAAATCTAAAATCCAGAGGGGAAAAAAAAACAATATTTTCAAACAAATTGTAATCAAGGGAGGAAAAAAAAAACAAAATTTTCAAACAAATTGTAATCAAGTTTTATTATAGTAAGGACTTGGCTTAATATTCTCCGCCATAGAATGGATGGGGATATTGGTATGACTGTTGTCTGTCCGTCCATCTGTCATGCTTCTTTTTTGAGCCAGAACTCCCAAACCCCTGAATATCTCTCAACCAAATTTAGTATATGGATAACTCTTATTTTGTAGATGTGTCTCCTCAAAATTCCGTCTGTCCTATTGTCCGTCTGTCCCTCCCTTCACTGAATTCTTTTTCTAGGCCAGATATCAGCCATCCCGTTGGAGATCTGAGTATTTCATGCTTGTATTTTTAATTTAAACTATTCATTTTTTTAAACCATCAACATTTCAAGGTGGCAGCAAACGTTTGTATGGGACTGTAAATTCAGTAATACGTAATTTATATCAGATGAAAATATAAATTAAATAGAGAAGATGCCCTGTCTGTTAAGGTTTGGGCCTTTCAGCCCCTCCCCTTTCACGTTCTTCTGTGTCTCCACCTTGATTGGCCTCAGCTGGAGCCAATTAAGGTGGAGGCAGTTGTAGAGTATTTAGGGCTGGCAAGTGCCAGGCCTGGTGCTCTGCATTTTACTTGGCCACAGCAGGTCTGTGTGTCTGTTTTAGCTTCCACCTTGTCTTGTTTCTTTCTTTTTTGTACTTCAGTTCTTGTTTGTCTAGTTTGTATCTTCAAGTAAATTCAGTTCTTCACCCCCAGCCTTGGCACTTGAGTCTCCTTTCGGCCAAGCCCATGGTCTTAGTGACCGCCGGATTGCTGTTGCGTCTGGCGGGATGCAAATCATGACCCTGTCTGATCCCAAAAATTGCTGCGAACTCCTTTTGTAATCCAGTACACATTCTCTGCCGTGTGCCGCTTGTTTCAAAAACAATTCTGAGGTATCAGAGGTTAGGAACTTCTACACGCAAATATCCATGGTACATATTTAATAACAAAAATAAACAGCTGTTTCACTTTGAAGTGTGAGCATGTCAGTCCATTGTGGTGAAATTCCCCCTGCACGCCTGAGCAATTTAGACGAGAGAGAGAAATATTTAATTGCAACGGCGTACACCTGCTACATCTTAAAATTTCAATGACGTTCATCTGATCACTAGGTTCTCCGACTCCCAAATCTTCAGTGTTTTTTTAACCACATTACCTTGGAGAAACTGTGATTTGAGTCTTTAATTTCAAATTTCAAGCAAGTAAATATATATATATATATATGTGATGGTTTCTTTGTATTGCCAAAAATTTGCTGTCGCTTTTGGTTTAGTAGCTGACCTGCCACAGTTGAGCTGACCACAGCGTAATAACGACCAGCGTTAATTTGCGACTAACGTTTTGACTATGAAGCGATGCTTCTTCATTGTTTCAAAATACAGTATGGATGAGTTTATACAAGCCATGCAGAGAGACGCGATGATTATGGACCACTCTTACATTCTATGCATCGCATGCATTCCTATGCCAAAACGCAGCGTTTCTGTTGTGTCTTGCAGTGCCGTGAAGATGATAGATTGCACGCTGATCTCATTTTTCATTCATTTTACGAAAAACCTTCTGAGTTGAAGGAAATGGTGGAATCAGAGATGAATGGCTGGAACTAAAGGAGTTCTATGATCGCGATACACGTTTCCAATGGTTTAATTTATCGAGGCATTAGCAGAGGTCTGATCAGGTCACGACTGCGAGTAAAAGATTCTGTTTATCACAGAACTAAAATGTGCACTTTAATAGAAAGCAAACGTAATTTCCATAAGTGTCTATATAGGAATTCCCAATGTGTTACCACTGAGCTGACACCATCTCTGTTAACTAACACAGCGGTAATTACTCTCGCGTTTGCAACTAGCAACGGTTTACATTGATCATTTCCACATCATTTGCTTGTTGGACAATGGGAGCAGCACTAACGTTAGTCAGCTATGTGAGAGAAAAATCTGGAACTAATGTCGAATCACAGTTTTCCTCCATTGTCAACTGAGTATATGGGGTGCATTTCCTGAAATCACAGATGCTAACTTACATAGTTGGGCCCATTGACTGTGAATGGGTGAACTATGTAAGTTGCTAATTAGTTAGCGACTACGCTTTATGGAAATGTACACCGGGCTAGCTAACGTGAGCTTGCTAGCGAACAAATCGATGTCACATAATGGTTATGGAAAGGTACTGCTAGCAAAGGAAGGTAAACTCAATTATGAGAGTGGCACTTTGCTGGCCTGCTTCTGTCCTTAGCAATGCTGAATTATTCAGTTTGGCTCAATATTAACATCATGACTTAATTTGGAACAGTTTTTTCCCCACTCTCTCAGGCAATGATATTTCTGCAAACGCGATATGTACCTTGGGTAATGTCAAAAATATACCATGTGTTGGGCTTTTGGGAAAAGTACCATAGTTGTAACAGAGTAAAATCTGCAACAAATGCCAAATCACAGTTAAATTTTCCAGGCGTGTGTTTATACTCTGGGGAAAAGTCTGCTTCTGAAATTGAAAGCAGGCACCTCTGATCAGCAGCCCTCTGGTTTAATGGTGTCAAGCACTGACCAAATGGAAAGGCCACAATGAGAAGAACAGGCAGGCAATAAACAGTACTCTGATCCAATAGAACTAAAAAATGTCAGATTGACAGCACTATAACCTTATGGACTAGGGGAGCACCAGGGGGGGGCAGACATAATTGTGGGGGGGGGGGTGCCCCCCTCTAGAGCCGCCCCTGCTGTGTCTGTAGTTCCATTTCTTCAGCTTCTACCTGCTGTTGCTTAAAGTGATGCAGGAGGATGTGTCAAGAAATGACAGATAAGGGCACCTGCAAAAAATAAATAATTTAGAACTAATAAAACCTCCTTATCTGCCCAAGCGAATGTCCTTGTGCTGGCAGAGCAGGAGTTGTTTGAAGGTCTTCTTGAAGGAGTCGTTACAGAGAGCATAGCAGGCAGGATTGATGGCGCTGTTGATGTAGCAGAGCCAGTAGCCAAAGCTCCACAAGCTGGAGGGAACACAGGTCGAACAGAAGGTAGAGATGAGCAGCATGATGGAAAATGGTAACCATGTGACCACGAAGGCAACAAGAATGGCCATTACCGTGCGTGTAACCTTTTTCTCACGAGATGGTAATACCTTCTTTGTGAGCTGCTGCTTTTCCATTGTAGCATTTAGGCTGTGTGCTGTGGGGTTTCCTTCATGACCTGCAGGGGCCTCACCAATTTCATTTCTCTCAGGATGTCCTGGTGCACTCAGCTCCTCCTCGCCAACTCCACCTGTTCCGCCATTCTGGCTCCTCTCTGGGTCATCATCACAGGTCACTGTGACGTGGTTTCCTGGTTTGCGATTGGAATGGATGTCCTGTTTTGGGTTTTGCCTGCCCTTCCTCACACGGCTCTTGCTGGCCCTGGAGATCTGCCAATAGAGTAAGATCATGATGGCAACAGGCAGGAAGAAGTTAATAATGGTGGTGATAAACATGACAGTTGGATTAGACAGGAATTCGATGTCGCACTCGCCCTCTGGCACAGTTCTCTCACCTACAATAACATGCCAGAACAGGATGGCTGGGGCCCACAGGATGAAGGCAATACCCCAGACTGCCGCAATCATCATGCATGCCACCCTGGTGGTCCTTCTTACAGGGTAGCTGAGTGGCTTGCTGACGCAAAAGTAACGGTCAAAGCTGATGATGAGTAGATGCCAGACAGAGGCACAGCTGACCACATAGTCCAGCAACAGCCAAAGGTCACAGACTGCTGGCCCTAATGGCCAATATCCAAACACAATGTAGACTGTGTACAGGTTCATGGAGCTGGCCCCAATGTACAGGTCTGCACATGCCAGGCTGCAGAGAAAGTAGTTGTTTATGGTCTGGAGGTTCCTGTTAATTTTGACTGAAAGCAGGACAAGTATGTTCCCAGTAATTGTGATGAGACTGAGGGACCCTGTAACCAAGACAATGATCACCAACTCCGCTGTCTGATAAGGGCCCTTGGACTGCAGGGTGTCTGTGGCGTTGCCTGTGGTGAAGTTGGAGATGTTGGAGAAGGTGGAGAAAATGAGCTTGAAAATTATGAGCTCCATCTGTTCTGGTCTTGCTGAATCTTCAATGGTCAACTTGAGGCCCTGAATCTTCAGAGGATGAAGAAACATTTTTCCTGCATTAAGGGCTTGTTTCCTTCACAAAAATTCAGAAATTCTGACACAATGATTCAGCCGTAATTATAGCTGGTTTCTCACACACGGAGTCATTGGCACGAAGAGCTTGTTCCTCAAACACAGATTCAGCAGCACAATGGGCTTGTGGAAGGCCATTCTAATATTTTTTTGGTAGCCATAATGGCAATTGTCAATATCAACAATTGCTTTTAGAGTTGTGAGAATTCCAAGTCAAAATATACATTATTTAATTTTGACTATTGGTGGAAATTCCCATTAAAGATATCAACAACTCAGTTCTCACTCATAAAAATATTAATTCTTAGTATCAACAATTACTTTCTTTCAAGTGGAAATGTTCATTCTTCATATCTGTAATTCAATTACCACTAGTCTAATTGATCCACTGAATTCCATTCAAATGTTATTTCAGATATCTCTCATTCAGTTTCGACATGTTACAACTCCAACTCGACATATACGTCATGTAATTTGGACTAGTTCCAATTTTAATTTATGATATCTACCGTTATCACCATCAACACTAGATCAACACCATTCTCTTTTGTCAAAATATTAATTACAGTTTACTGCATTTGAATTCTGACTTGTGGAATATTAATTGTTGACATCAACAATTCAATTCTTATTTGTAGCAATGTTCATTGCCGGTATCTACAATTGTCCTTGCATAACAGATATCTTAAATGGAATTATAGTTATCTAAAATTCAATTCGGACGAGTCAGAATTAAATCACAGAAATCTGTCAGTATTTCGAGAGCAATCTTGCCCTCTATCAGTGAAAATTAATATGAGCTGCTTTAGTCCTAGTTGATGGCTTATTCAAAGGTTTCTCATTTCCAAGGTGTCACTCAAGAAGCATCTCATAATGGGTAAAAGAAAGAGCTCTCTCAAGACCTTCGCAACCCTATTGTTGCAAAACCTATTGATGGCATTGGTTTCAGACACATTTCTAAATTTCTGAATGAGCAGCATTGGGGCCATAATCCAGAGGTGAAAGGGGGATGAATGAACAAATGTATTAAGAAATTCCTGCCGCCATCTACCAGGATGCTGAAGATGAAAAAAGGGTGGACATTTCAGCAAGAAAATGATCCCAAACACACAGCCAAAGAAATTCTCAACTGGTTTCAGAGAAAGTAAATGAAGCTGTTAGAATGGCCCAGTCAATCAGCTGACTTGAATCCAGTTGAAAATCATTGGAAAGAACTGAAGATCAGGGCCCATATTCACAAAGCATCTTAGTGCTAAAAGTAGGTCCTAACTGTCGGATTTTGGAGAAACTCCTAAAAAAAAATGGGTGTGTCATTCATAAATTTAGGACTCCTAATTGTATTTTTACGAAGTGTTATTCACAAAGCATTTTAGGCCTAAAAGTAGCTCCTAAGTCTGGGAGAGCTTAAAAGTAGTCAAGAGGACTCCTAACTCGCTAAAACCTATTCACAAAGAATCGTAAAATGCTGCAGCTGTTGAAAAACGGAATGACTTGGAAATTCTGAATGATTCGCAGTTGTTGAAAAGATATCGGGTCAACCGTGAAGGGATTATATTTGTTGTTGACTTGGTGAGGGAGAGAATTACTTCTCCAACCATGAGAAACAACCCAATAAGCGCCAAAAAAAATGTTTGACAACACTCTGTTACTTAGCCACCAGAAAAATGCGACGCACACAATTTAGGGATTTCACAATCATCTGTCAGTCGCTCACTTCAACAAACAATCAATGCGCTCTGTGAACCCCATATCATCTGACAGTTAAAGGGGACCTAATATGCTATATTTCCAAGTTTATATTTTGGTCTTTGCCTCTCCTAGAGTACTCCTGATCCCGCAAAGTAAAAAAAGGGTACTTATTTCGCCCATACTGCCATCCTCAAAAAACCCCATTTGTAGTCCATCTGTCTGAAACGGCTCATTGGGGGGCTCTTCCGCTATTGCCCCCACTCCCCGTGTGCCCACTTTCTTCTGACTGGCCAGCTCTGTGGAGTGCAGATTTAGGCAGGACAAGGCAACATAACACAGTTTTCCGAGTCCGGCTCCAGAGGAAACGACGAGCACATTCTGCAATCTAACGCAGTACATGTGTATAGATCTAATGAAATTGACTTGTTCTAATAAACGCAACGGCGAAAGTGGAGGATGCAGTGCGAAAGTCTGGCAGCTCAGTCAAGAATTTACTATCAGCTACAGTTTGCTACGGCAACAGTTGGTGAGTACAGCAGTTTTTCTACTCCGTAGCTAGGATGCCGGGAAAGCTAGAATCCACCCCATATAGACACATTTGTAGAACGGGTCGACATACCCAAATGTAGACTGGAGACCGTAGAAATCCGGTGTGTCTGAGTTTAGAGGGAAACATGGACAGTGAGGAGCAGCTAAAAGTGGACCAACAGCTTATGGACTGCTTTGGTGTGTATTAAGACCTGCTGTTTCGTGTGCATAGCTGTAGTGTGTTCTTAGCGTGGAGAAACGAACAGCTTGGGCGCTGGTATATGATGGAGGGGCAAAAGCTCCAAGCTAAATGGCCTTTTCAGAAATTGCCCGTAATTGTTTACTTATTGCTTCGGAATGACCAGCTTTTCCTCACGAAAAATGGGCGCATTATGGATAGCGTGCAAGAGCTAGAGCTCCGTTTATGTCATGAACATAATACAGGTTTTGCAGACCATAAGTTCCGTCTGCGTGAACCGTTGCTTATGTGGAGCTAGCGAATCGATCACTTTTACAGGACAGAACTTTGTATCCAATCGATGGCAATGCAGAGAAATCATTTGTAATACTGGACATATTATAGCCTGTGTGCTTCCCTATTGCTTTCACCGGTAGTATCAGGGAGTTGCTTATGTGGAGCTTGTGAATTGATCACTTCTACAGGAAAGAATTACCCATTTAATCTCCGCCTTTTTCAACTTTTTATTAGCCACAGCAATTTCTAAAGGGGGATGAAATTATGTCAAGGTAGTGCAGAGAAATCATTTGTAACCGGTAGAGCTTCTGCGTTTTGCATTGATTTCACGGTAGCACCAGAGAGCTTGCTTAGACATTTGTGAAGTATTTGTCTGATCCTGGTCATGGATAAGTGAAGCGATCACTAACTGTCGTGGCTACAAGCAAGCAACATTATGATGAAACTGGCACATTGATGCTTACTGAAGTAACACAAGCATACCAATCAGAATTACTGCATATAAGTTAACCAGGAGCATTTTTAATTTGCATGACACACAAACTAACATGCAGTAGCTGGTAACCGAGCGGTCATAACCACAGATACAAACCCTTGCATTACAGGTTTTACAGACAGCAAGTTCTGTTACTGTTCATAGTTGTACCAAGCATCCAAATTTCAAACAAGTATTAAAAGTTAGCTTCAAATGAGGTTTATGTTCATACACGTTCTGTATAATTTCCCCTCATATCACTCTTGCATATTTAGGACACAAACATTCGCAACAGTATATTGGCTACGTGAGCCGCTGTGCTACAGCCACAATCAACTGGTTATCACGTCAGTTTGGCTTATGCAATAAAAGCAACTTACAGCTTCTGTGTCTGTGAGTCACAGACAGTCACGAGCGATACAGGCTTTATCCTCAGACTTTGCCTGCCTTTGAGGCCAGTTGTCAGTGCTAACTATCATTAGCGGTCCTGCTAGCCACCCGTAACACGTTAGCTTCACTTACATTATTTGCTGTTATATGGATACAGCTTGTGGCTCCGAGCGCTCGATCGATGCCGCTGTTTCAGGTTTGAGAAACAGCTGAAACGCTTGTCCTGTGTCGAATTATCCTTTATCGACAAAGCTGTTTTTGGTGAAATGCTGAGCACAAACAATTAATGTTCCCTTTGGTCGTGGCTGTTTACTGCCAGCAAACAAAAAAGGCTACCCACTAATTTCTGGTGGCATCGTCTTTTGGAAGAGATATATTTGTTTTTCTCCGCGTCCAAAAGTAAACGGACAAGTAGCTTTGGGAGAGATACTGACAAAATTGCACCTCAAATGATCTGCTGTTCTTCTTTTGTATTTCCAAAGGTGTAGATGCTACGAAGGCATAGTTTGATCTGCCGTTGTTAGTGTCTGCTAGAATAGTTTCCGGTCTGGGCAGGTCCAGTGTAGTGGTTGGCTCTGGCTAGGTCTGTACTAATTGGACGGCACAACCTGACGTCAGGTTTTGCCCAGATCTCGTGAAGATCTCGGGAGGAGCTGTTCAGAGAGGAAATCGCGCTCACAAAATCATGTTCTTCGATTACGGCAAAACCCCCATCTTATGTTTTGAAGCTTTTCAGAGGTTCAGCATTGACAACGAACATTATAACATTACTAATATGTATTCAAAGAAGGATCAGCATGTTAGGTCCCCTTTAATCTGGTTTCCAGTGGACATTCGCCAACAACACAGAATCAAACTTGAATTCATGCACATCTCAGGTATTCCCAGTATCATCTGTGCTATTGACTAGACCCATATTCTAATTATTTCTTCGACCCAAGATGAAGAGGTATTTGTAAATAGGAAAAAAGTTAATTCCATCAACACCCAGATAGTATTTGATGCCGAATACAATATTTTGGACATTGTTGCATGATTCAAGCATGACTCGCATCTCAATGGAAAGCAGCTTGTGCCAATTATATGACAGGCAGTGCCACTTGCTCGGGGACAGTGGCTTTGGTGCTCCTGCTATGCATGAATAATTTTTTTAGGCTATTGAGCGAGGGTTATATTTAATAGAACATCATAATAATACCAGCCTATGTCATATTTTATATGCATATTTAAATTATAGGCTATAAATAACAAACCAAGCTTAGTATGCTTTCCTGTTTGAACAATAGCCCGTTTATAGTCTGCAATCTATGACCTGCCCTGCGATTGCAGCCCATACCACCACTTCTCTTAGTCATCTGCCTTCCGGTAGAATGCAGCATTGATCTGTAGGCTGATATTATCCCACGCTTCCAGCTTGGATTTGCTGTTCATCCCCAAGCCAAATTTCCCTTTGATTATATGCTTTCGCTCCAGCACCAACTGGGCCAGAAGCAGTAACTGGTTGTGGCTCGTTGGGCTTTCAGGTCCTTTTTGAACTTTCATCCATGATAGTTTAGGGCAAACAAACTTGAACAGATCGAAATTTTAATGATCGCAACATATTCTCATTTGGTAAGAAGTTGCTAATTATTGGGGCAAATGACACCTTTTATTATTGACTTGTTTTATGCTATCGGTGTTTTTTTACTACCATCTCTTTCTTATGTATATTTATTTGCCTAGACCTTGAGATGTGAGGACTGAGCATAGTGCATTTTCAGGAGTGCTCAACATGTTATTATTTTATCGGACAAACCAGCCTCTTGGACTATTTCCTCATTTTCCCTCCATGGGTTGTATCATGTGGAATATTTTTTCAATGGGCCGCCCTGCCACCAAACAACCAATCACCGTGTTCATTGTCCCAAGACTCGCATGAGAATTGACGTCATCCATAGCAACGGAGATTTACTCTCACCAATCTCAGAGCTTTTCCCAGTCTAGGAGTAACCAGTTTTCTTAACTAAAAGTTGCTCTCAGTGGCATTGTGAATCACTTTTAAGATTTTACTCCCACATAAAATGTTTTAGCGCGACTTAAGAGTACTCCTAGCGATAAGATTAGATGCTTTGTGAATACGGGCTGAGAGTTCACAGAAGAGACACCTGAAACCCTCAAGATAGTTTGTATGGAAGAATGGGCCAAAATCACACTTGAGCAATGCATGCGACTAGTTTCTCCATACAGGAGGCATCATAAAGCTGACATTTCCAACAAAGACTTTTCTACAAAGTATTAAATAAGTATTAAATTTCATTAACCGTGTAAAATACTTTTTTCCTGTGTCATTCCACTTTAATGCACATAATTTATGGACTTATTTGCTTTGATTTCTTTGTATGTGTCAATTACTTGGGTTGTTCCCGACAACTGGTGAAAATTTAATGTCAATAGGCCCATTAGAAATATATTTACTGAGAAAAATGTTGACGCGTTCAATACTTATTTCACCCACTGTATATTAGTTTTCTATTTTTGTGTAGTTTAAATGTAACTTCCCCATGTAAGAATATATTTGTTACATGACAAAATTACACTGCCCGGCCAAAAAAAAAGTCGCACACTCAAATATTTCGTTGGAATCCCTGTAGCATTGATTACAGTGCATATTCGTCTTGTCATTGTTTCGACAACCATATGCAATGCCAAAACATTTATTTTCGACCAGAAATGCCATAATTTTTGGCCGAGATCTTGTCTTCTCGACATAATGGTTGAACCAATCGGAAGTCTTTCATGAGCACATCCCAACAACTTTTAATGTGTTTAAGGTCAGGACTTTGTGGTGGCAAATTGTTTGTGAAAATGATTCCTCACACTTGCTTTTGTCATTCGTGGTTTTCTTTGCTAAATACAGGCCAATAACTTGCCCATTCTGAAATACTGTAACATCTTCCACCATCAGGGGATGTGCCTTCTGACATGATTTTTTAAGAAATATGTAGCGACGCGCTGCATCAGTCAGGGTAAAAATGATTATTGCCAGCTGAAACATATCAATAACCACAATAATGATTCAATTATAGAATCTGTTCATTAATTACCAAACGGTGACTTTTTTTTTGGCCGGGCAGTGTATTTTGCAGATATCTTAAATGAACAGTTTGACTAGTCAAAATGACAATCTTAGATGTTAGAATGTCATTTCCACTAATTGCTACTTTTCAGCTGAACTGATTAAATGTTAAAACATCTTACCCGGATGGGCTGATGGGCTCACACACAAATTCAGCACCACTGAGGACTGGTTTCTCACATCCAGATTCAGCTCGGCCCTGGAGTAGCAATGGTCTTGCTCTGGCGGAGCTCCATTAAAAATGTTACACCTTTTTGAATTTGACTGATCCCGAGCCTCAAAATTGGCCCTGGGATTGCGATATCAGAAATCAAACTGTTGGCTTGTAAAACATTGTCTGTCTTTTTGTTCACTTCTCTGTTTATCAGCTTGATTAAGACGGATGAAGACATTGACAGATTTGTCTTCAATGATGTTTTTCTTCATAACTCGTAAAAATGTTTTGAGAACGTAAGAAATTCACGGACCCTTTCATGAGCCTTGGGAGAGTAGATGAGTGAATTTTAATTTTTGGGCGAAATGTCCTCTTAAGGAAAAACTACAGGCCCGATTTTCACAAAACTCATTGGAAGGAGATGGCATGGGCAAAGAGAAAACCCAAGCATTTTGTATCAGATCCGATTAACAGCGCAGATACACAAATTACGTTTCACTTTTGCGAAAATGGCGACATCACCGCTCGGTACAATAAATAGCATATATTTCAGAAGTTTAAGTATTATTATTGGCAAAACAGAGCCAATTTAGAAGAGTTAACTGTTGCCTGTGGCGGAAATCTGCACTCTACAAGTGTCTTCCCAGGCATATGAATGAATTTATATGAATAAATAAACATGAATTTGCATTGAAATAATGATCCTGCAGCTGGTATAAGAATGAATTTCACTAAAGTGCATTAAATGGCTGGCCTGTCAGCATTCACCAGGAGCATATGAGTATCTCTCTGGGCTGCGCTTGATGCCTCACTCTGAGAATGCCACGGACAAAGATAACTCATCCCGCAGTAAATATAATCTCACAGCATCTTCCCAGTAAGGATGCACGATGGCCTTTTCACTCTCAGCTCTGTTTATGGAGTGCATAAACGTACCTAGAAGCTGTTCTGGTAACCAATTCTGATTATGGTGAGACTTACAAGGTCAAGACCGTCTGCAGGGTAAACACAGGCACAATCTGCTATGAAATGGTCCGTTCTGAGTTTTCCTTCGACTTTGGCTCCATCTACCCTGAAAAGTGTGGATATTGCCAAAGAAATGCTTGGTATTCCTGAGAATAGAGTTCCAAAAGCACAACAAACATCATTTACCACCACAGTACATTTCTGGGTTATTGAGAAAACATACCGCAAACATGCTTCAAAAATCAATTTTGACCATCTTTACAGCCATCCATTGCACCTTCCCAGCAAGACACTAAGGTACTATTCATTGAAAACATTGTCTTGTTGTGAGTAAACGCATAATGAAGAATTCTAGATTTGTATATGTCTGGGATGTTAGTTTATTCCTGTCCCAATTTTCAATTTTTATTGTTATTTCTCAAATAATTCTGGCTCAATAATGTAGGTACCCACCTTGGCCAATATTTGGTTCTGATGTCTAACAGGACTTGAAGTGTCACAGCTCATGATAAAAGTGTAACATATTTCGTAGTGTGTGCCCTGAAGTCATGATAGTTGATGTACTGTGTGGTGTCATTGACAAACCTCAGCCACTTTAGTAGCATCCAGGTGGGACCACTGGCAGGCAGACACGGACTTAAAAATTTGGCGTTTTCTATGAGACAATAATATCTACCTATGCTCTAAGTGTAAATTAAAAAGAACTTACAAATTGATTAATGTCACGCGCTGCTCCAATTCTTTTGGAATTTAGGGAGCATTAAAAAAACTACGAAAGTTACTCTATTAAAACCATTTTGCAACCAGGTCTCCGCAAATTTGCTGTCATATTGTATCTCTTGGCCGCGGTGCGTAATAATAATAAACTTTATTTATATAGCACCTGTCACACAAAAAATGCAGCTCGAGGTGCTTCACATAAAATCAAACAATTACAAAGTAAAAAGACAGTTTAAGAACAAATGATACAAAAGACGATGTAAATAAAATAATACAGAATTAAGATAGTCAAGACAGTAATAAAATGGAGGGATAAGAAGAGTAAAATGTTAAAATTAATTGATGCAATAAAATAATAAAACAATAAAACGGGGACAGAGAAAAAAGAAAAAAAATTCCGCTTCACCAAATATGCCGTTGGTAAGCAGCACAGTTTCCATAATAATGTCATTTTAAGGATCTACATTATCACACTGAGCAATCAGAACACTTGCCTGTAATTTGACGATTTAATTACCTGTAAAAGAGGATTCGTAGTGGTTCTCTCAACAGTACCCTCCGTTTGGTAGGTGAGAGTACCCTTCAGTCAGTCTCACGCACCTCGCTGCCGGTCTGAACTCATGCTTGTGGAATAAAGCGACAATGAGAGACGAGTGTATGTGACACTGCTGTCTGGAGAGAATAAGCTGGAGCGAGAGACATGGAGGACACTCAGAAGCGAGTGCAGGACAAAGCCACCGAAAGGCTGGGCTAAAGAAGAAAAACAGGAGGGGGGAACGAGAGAGAGGGGGCAGGAGGCAGTCCTTCTCAACATACTCTCATCAAAGCCCTAATCTCTCAGGGATTCTGAAAATATACTTTCACCTCAAGAAATGTTTGCGTCAGGAGTAAAAGCACTGTGCGTGAGCGCTGTCAGGCTGCGATATCTGGTTCATAACCGGCTCGATGCAGTAGTTTTTGGGAATAATGAATAGTGGCAGATCAGGAGTGGCCTCACTTTTTCAGGACTCAAAACCATATTCTTTTCAATCAACCATCAGCACTCAGGCTGCCAAAAAATATGTGAATGTTAACTCCGCCTCTGGGGTTTGAGTGAGCAACTCACTGAACATGTTCAAGCAGTCAAGCAATAACCTTTTTACATTGAATAGTTATTTTTACAATGGATCATGAGTCTAAACTGTGTGATCAAACGCAGGTTTAAAGACCCATCTCTGTCACTTCCTGTGTTTCTTTGTGCTTTAATTCACTTTCTTCGTTCATCATAATGAAACATTAGACTCGGATCACTAATGCAGGCAATTCCACTTGGACGGCCTCGTTTACGCAAAGGGTAAGAAAGACTATGAGTCGCCCTTTAGAATTACATCCCCAATTCCGAAATAGTTGGGACAAAGTATAAATTGTGAATAAAATTAAAATGCAATGACTTTCAAATCACACCAGCCAGTGTTTTATTAACAATAGAATAGAGGTAACAAAGCAAATATTGAAACTGAGAAATCTTACAATTTTACCCACAAAATGAGCTCATTTCAAATTTGATGGCTGCTAGAGGTCTCAAAAAAGTTGGGACAGGGGCCTGTTTACCATGATGTAGCATCCCCTCTTCTTTTTAACACAGAGTGGAGGTGTCTGGGCATTGAGGAGACAAGTTTCCTGAGTTTAGCCATTGGAATTTGATCCCACTCTTGTTTAATACAGGCTTCCAGCTGCAGGAGAGTTTTGGTTCTCCTTTGATGGAATTTTCATTTCTTTTTGCGCCAAATGTTCTCACTCTGTGAAAGATCAGGGTTGCAGGTAGGCCAGTTCAGCACACGTACTCTTATCACCAAGCAATGCTGTTGCAATAGCTGCAGTATGTGGTTTTGCATTGTCCTGCCGAAATACACAAGGCCTTCCCTGGAATAAATGTTGTCTAAAAGGGAGCATATGTTGCTCTTAAACCTTTATATACCTTTTATCATTCATAGTGTTGTAATGTGAATATAGGCCACTAGATGGCAGTATTTACCTTTTTTTTTGTTAAGCTCAGACTGGAGTCATGTTTAGACATGTCCTGGACATGTCTGGGGCAAGTCTCAGAAAATTAAAAAAAAGAGGTCTAAATGTGGGTGGGGTCTGCAAAAGAGTATATAACGAAAAGAATTGAGACAGTAAAGTAGTAGGAGAAATTGCAAGAAGATGACCAGACCTGCCATTCTGTTCAAGACCTGTGACGTTTCTTTTGTGGATTTCTTTGCCTGTGTTTGAGCATTTTCGTTATCCAGGACATCACCAAGCCACCCCACCAAAAAGGGACTGTAATTATTTCTGTTTTTTCTTATTTATCAATCTTGGTCTTTAGTTGTAGGTTGTTATTAGTCTTTGTCTTTGTTAAAAATTAAATGTGTTTTAGTTGTTAAAACTGTGTTTGTCATCCCTTGCTGTTGCTGTTGCGTTGTAAATCTAATAACAAATTGGGGCCATAACAAATTGGGGGCTCAAGGTCCGGGATAGACCATTGTGTGAGTAGTTTATTGAAAATCTAACATTCCAAATTGTGAAATTGTTTTTGTGAATTTTCCTAGATATATATTGACAACAGCAATGGATGATTTCTTGGCATCACCAACCGTAGGGGTTTTGAAGTCTTTTAAAAAGACAGAACTGCTAGAAATTTGCAGACAGTTGGAGCTGACAGAGGTAAAACCAGCCATGCGAAAAGCAAGACTGGCTAGAGAGATAGTTGAATATTACATTGATGAAAATGTGTTTGCACCAGGAGATCTGGAACAGTTTCCAGTGGAAAATCCAAATATAGAAATGGAACTTAAATTAAAAATGCTAGAGATTGAAAGGGAGGAAAGAGAAAAAGAAAGGGAATTTGAGAGGGAAGAAAAAGAAAAAGAAAGGCAGTTTGAGTTAGAAAAATTAGCAAGAGAAGAAAAACAAAGAGAATTTGAGAGAGAGAAAGAGGAAAGAGCAGAAAGACAGAGACAGAGAGATTTTGAATTAGAGAAATTCAATAGAGAAGAAAGACTCCAAATGGAGCTACTAAAAATTAAAATAGCAACTGAAAATAAATTTCGGGCTAGCCAGGAGGTAAAATTGGTGCCTCCATATTCGGAAAAGGATGTTGACAACTATTTCCAGTGTTTTGAAAAGGTAGCAAAGAGTTGCCAGTGGCTAAAGGAACACTGGCCTCTGATGTTGCAAACTGTCCTCAAGGGTAAAGCTCAACAAGCCTATTCGGCTTTGTCTGCAGATGATTCCTCTGATTATGAGGTTGTGAAAAAGGTTATTTTGAGAGCTTATGAGTTGGTTCCAGAGGCTTACCGACAGAAATTCAGAGGTCTGAAGAAATCTGAAAATCAGACTTATGTTGAATTTGCTAATGAGAAGCAGGTTTGCTTTGAGCGCTGGTGTACTTCTATGGAGGTCAAGGATGATTTCAACTCACTAAAAGAGATGGTGTTAGTTGAAGAATTCAAGAACTGTGTTAAGGATGATGTTAAGACCTACCTTAATGAGAAGCAAGCACTGAACTTGCAATCAGCTGCCAAATTTGCAGATGAATATGTTCTCACTCATAAGTCCAAATTTCAGTCTAGCAGTAACAATAAATGGTCCCAATTTCAGAAAAAGGGTTACGGTGATACCCAAGATTCCGCACCCAAAGACAAAGACAAATCTGGTGATGGTGCTCAGAAATCCAGTAACAGGTCTGATCAAAGTGTGAAAGCTGACAGTGACAAAAGTGGTCTAGTTTGCAGTTATTGCAAGAAATCTAGTCATGTTACAACTAACTGTTGGTTCCTTAAAGCTAAGAAAGAAAAAGAAAAGGATACCAAACCAAATGCCTTTGTGAAAACAAGGTTAGAAACCCCTGTAGTAGATAACCAATCTGCTAAATTGCCTGCTTCTTGTGGGGCTAAAAAGCCTGATACAGCTGACTTCGTGAGGGAGGAATTTCTTCCATTTGTGTCAGAGGGATTTGTGGCTCTGAATGAGCATACTACTCCTGTCCCCATATATATCCTAAGGGATACCGGAGCTTCTCAGTCACTTTTGTTGATGGACTCCTTGGAGTTACGTGATGAGACCGCTTCAGGGGATTTCATACTTGTACAAGGTATTGAAGGGAGGACTGTATCTGTACCCCTGCGCTCTATATTCTTGAAGTCAGATTTAGTTACAGGACAGGTAAAGGTGGGACTTATGTCAAGTCTACCTATAAAGGGTGTTTCTCTGTTGCTAGGCAATGACCTGGCTGGGGGCAAAGTAGTTCCCCCTGTACATCTTACTTCACAGCCGAGCACTGAAAATGGGGATGAGGACCCATCTCTGTATCCTTCTTGCGCAGTGACTCGTGCTATGGCTAAGAAGGCTAAAGAAGATGATGTTGTGGTGCCATCCAGTACATTGAATAGTCAGGACTCAGGTGGTTCGCCTCATGACTCTGATTGGCCTACTATGGTTTCTTCGTTTGAGGACTTATCAGATACTTTTATCAGTTCTCTATTCAGCCAGCCGGATGGGTCTGGTGATTCTGATGTGTCTGGAGACTTGTCTCTGTCCAGAAAGCGGTTGATTGAGGAGCAAACTAATGATCCTGAAATTGGTGTACTAAAGAGGAGAGCCCTTCCTGAAAAAGAAATAGATGCAGTTCCAGTTGGGTATTATCTCAAGGATGGTGTGTTGATGCGGAAGTGGCGCCCTCCTGATATCCCTGCCAATGCAGATTGGGCAGTGGTCAGGCAAATTGTTGTTCCAAAGGTCTATAGGAATGAGATCTTAACAATGGCTCATAGTTTACCTTTAGGAGGTCATCTTGGTGTTAACAAGACTGTTGATAAGATCATGAAACACTTCTTTTGGCCTGGGCTTCGGAAAGACGTTTCCAACTTTTGCAAAACCTGTCACACTTGTCAGGTAGTTGGAAAACACCAGTTAGACCCACCTGTAGCTCCATTGCAGCCTATCCCAGCATTTGGGGAGCCATTCTCTAGGGTCATTGTTGATTGCGTTGGTCCATTACCCAAGACTAGATCTGGAAATCAGTACTTGTTGACAATCATGTGTGCATCTACCAGATTCCCCGAAGCCATACCTCTACGTAACATCAAGGCAACTGCAATCTCGAAGGCTTTGATAAAGTTCTTCACGTTGTTTGGTCTTCCCAGGGAAATTCAGTCAGACCAAGGTAGCAATTTCACTTCAGGATTGTTTCAGCAGGTTGTGTATGAACTAGGTGCAAAACAGATTCTTTCTAGTGCCTATCATCCAGAAAGTCAGGGTGCCTTAGAGCGGTTTCATTCCACTCTCAAGACAATGATGAGGACTTATTGTTATGACCATGAGAAAGACTGGGATGAAGGGGTTCATTTGCTGTTGTTTGCAGCTTGAGAAGCAGTGCAGGAGTCTACTGGATTTAGTCCATTTGAGCTAGTGTTTGCCCATGAAGTGAGAGGACCTTTGCTATTATTGAGTGAACAATGGCAAGAGAAAGAGCCGCAAATCAGTCTGTTAGACTATGTTAGCAAGTTCAAGGAAAGATTGCGTGCAGCTTGTGACCTTGCCAAAGAGAACTTGAAATCAAGTCAGGGAAAAATGAAAACTTGGTATGATCATAAGGCTAGAAGCCGTGAGTTTAAACCAGGAGACAAGGTCCTTGTGTTGTTTCCCTTGCAGTCCAATCCATTGCAGGCTAGATTTCATGGTCCTTATGAAATTCTGACAAAACTCAATGATCTCAATTACATTGTGAAGACTCCAGATAGGAGAAAACCAAAACAATTGTGTCATATTAACATGCTAAAGCCTTATCATGACAGAAATGCTAGGGTTGCAGCTGTCACTTCAGATTCTCCAATGGTCGAAACGTGTGAAGATGAGGGGGAGTTTCAAGATGATGAACCAAGAATTAAAGCTGAAGTTCTTTCATGTAAATTGTCAAACACTGAAGTGTTGCAAAATCTTGATGTAAAACTCCAGCACTTAGAACCCTCACAGAGAGATCAGTTTGAAAGGTTGATCAAGAAATATGAGGATTTGTTTCCTGATGTTCCAAAGAGAGTTACGATAGCCTCTCATGATTAGATGTTGGTGATGCCAAACCAATAAAACAGCATCCATACCGGATGAATCCTGAAAAGAGAAAGATTGCTGAGAAAGAGGTTGAGTACATGTTAAAACATGATATTATCAGACCCTCCAACTCCGATTGGAGTTCACCCTGTGTGCTAGTTCCAAAACCTGATGGAAGTCCTAGATTCAGTACAGATTATCGCAAAGTCACTGCTGTAACTTGAACTATTGATAGAAGAGGGCAAGCAAAGTTTCTGACTAAGATTGATTTATTGAAGGGTTATTGGTGTGTGCCTTTAACTGAGAGGGCCAAGAGCATCTCTGCTTTTGCCACACCATCTGGGTTATACCAGTATGAAGTCCTGCCCTTTGGCATGAAAAATGCCCCAGCCACGTACCAAAGCATGATTCAGTCTACAGTCGCCGGATAATCACACACGGGTGCGTACATCAACGACCTGTTCACATGGAGCGACTCCTGGGAAGAACATCTGAAAGTTGTAGAGACGTTGTTCCAGCGCTTGACCCAGGATAACCTGACTGTTAACCTGAACAAGAGTGACTTTGGTTGTGCTACTGTCACCTATCTTGGCTATGTCATAGGCCAGGGTAAGGTGGCACCCATAAATGCTAAAGTCCAAGCCATCATGGACTTTCCAGTTCCTGACAACAAAAAAAAGCTTTGCGCCGCTTCCTTGGAATGATCGGGCACTACCGCAAGTTCTGCAAGAACTTTGCTGAGATTGCTCTCAGTCTCACTAACCAACTGAAGAAAGGCGTAAAGTTCACTTGGGATGATGCATGCCAGAGAGCCTTCGATCGCCTGAAGTCTCTGCTGTGTCACTTCCCCGTGCTCAAATCTCCTGACTTCAACAAACCGTTCTCCATTGCGGTCCATGCTAGTGACCAAGCTTGTGGATCTGTGCTCCTACAGAGAAGTGACTCTGATGACATTGAGCATCCCGTGGCATACTTCTCCAGGAAGTTCAATCGCCACCAAAGGAACTATTCCACAATAGAACCAGAGCCAACAGCTCCTTCTCCATCTTTACAACACTTTGAGGTTTATGTTTGTACTGGGCAAAAGCCAATGATTGTGTACACTGACCACAATCCGTTAACGTTTTTGAGTTAGATAAGAAACAAGAATCGGAGATTGTTGAATTGGAGTTTGATTTTACGGGATTTTGACTTAGAAATTAAGCATGTAAAGGGTACTGACAATGTAATTGCTGATTGCTTATCCCGTGGTTGAATATGTATATATATCACGTGTTTATTCAAATACTGTATGATTTGTATGTATAGACAAGTGTCCACTTAACCATTTTGTATTGAAAAGAAAAATGTTGCCTTTGAGTCAAAATTTTTCCCTTTTGGAATGGAGGTGTGATGTGAATATAGGCCACTAGATGGCAGTATTTACCTTTTTTTTTGTTAAGCTCAGACTGGAGCTATGTTTGGACATGTTTTAGACATGTCTGGGGCAAGTCCCAGAAAATAAAAAAAGAGGTCTAAATGTGGGTGGGGTCTGCAAAAGAGTATATAAGGAGTAGAATTGAGACAGTTAGGAAGTAGGAGAAATTGCAAGGAGAAGGATACATGTGACCAGACCTGTCATTCTGTTCAAGACCTGTGAAGTTTCTTTTGTGGATTTTTGCCTGTGTTAGAGCATTTTCCTCACCCAGGACATCACCAAGGGACCCAACCAAAAAGGGACTGTAAATATTTCTGTTTTTGTTTTAAATCAATCTTGGTCTGTAGATTAGTTTAGTCGTTATTGTCTTTGTTAAAAATTAAATGTGTTTAAGTTTTAAAACTGTGTCTCTCATCCCTTGCTGTTGCTGTTGTGTAGTAAATGTAATAACAAATTGGGGCCATAACAAAATAAAGCACCTCTGATCAGCAGCCCTCTGGTTTAATGGTGTCAAGCATTTACCAAATGGAAAGGCCAAGATTAGAACAGGCAGCCAAGAAACAGTACTCTGATCCATTGGAAATCAAAATTGTCAGATCGACAGCACTATAACCTAATTGAGTAGGGAAGCACCAGGGGGGGCCCGTCATAATTCGGGGGTGTTGGTGCCCCCCTGTGCCCCCCCTCTAGAACCGCCCCTGCTGTGTCTGTAGGTCTTTCTTTAACTTCTACCTGCTGTTGCTTAACCCCTTTCTGCACATGTAGACACTCGCGTCTATAGACCTGCAAATTTAAGCACTTAGTTACAGTGCTCGACCACGAGATGGCACCCCCGGATCAGCTATTGAATTTTCCCAAGCAGGCAGAGCTGAAACGGGATTTAGAGTATGGAGAACTTCCCTCCAATCCCTGTTTTTCAGGAGTTGCATGAATTAAAGTCCTCAGCTAAGCCTGATGTGCAAACTGGTCAATATCCTTGCCCATTGTATCGATCCAGTAGTTTCAAAAAAATGATCACTTGCAACAGAACAAAACTTTTTAGCCAACATTTTAGCTTCAGTGAGTACAGTATTCCAATTAGTGGTTAAAAAAATATGTTTAGTGAAGCAAAACATCTGACATTGTATTGATTCTCTCACATTGTACTGTCAATTACAGTCATCACACACAAAATATTCATAGTTCCCTCCCATGGATTAACGCGTAGATTCCTCCATTGACAAATTCAGCGCTCCCTTCTATCCACCAAAGTACTGGTGTCGATAGCCAGTCACTCAATTACAGTATATACTCAGATTCATCGGCGTAACTCTACAGTTATAGTTCACGCCCTTGTGAAGCTTCCCCAGTGACGATGTATTGATAGACTCGTTTCTCATCCAATTCCCGAGTGTTTAAACTTTCCTCAATAACTTAAATACATTGATCGGACAATAAGAATAGGATACAAAGCTAAGCGTAAAAGTAAGGTCGGTTGTATTCTTTGAATGTTGGCCACGGTTGCGCAGCTGAAAATGATGCGATATCAAAGAAACAAAGACACCCGAAACCGGCCTGAAGTGTTCAGTTTCATTTACGAGATAAATGTTGTATGGACGCGGTCAATGGGAATTATTCCGAATGAAACGGTACTGGAGGGTTCCTTCTACCCGATACATCTGTCTCTGGAGGAGGGCATCAATGAAGAAAATAGGTTATACTTCTACTCTGTTTGCATTTTGCTCAATATGGCTTTTGCTGTAGAATTTATACTGCGGTTAAAGACCTCGAATGCCGAGGTTTTTGTTTCTCCAAATGCATGCAGCCCACGCACGTCGGTAGATCCGTTGGTACTTTCATTACACCATTCTGTTGAATATGGAGGTAAATGTCGTTTGATTTTTCCTGAAAGTGAAATTTCTGTTCTTTTAAAATGAGGTATGTTTCAGAATTCAGATATTACTGAGTTAGTGAGTTTTTACCCTTATAAGGTGTAAGGTTATGAGCCCGGATGTGAGAGCGGTTAGCCTTTCATTGCAGCGTGAATGTTATGGCTGTTTAATCAGCACTTTATTTAATGCTTGGGGGAAAAATGGACAATATTGTTAACTTTTTTATGGAGAAAAGGCATGTTTTGTGTTTGGAGAGGTTACTGGTGACCAATGATATTCAACTGCACTGATATTGATAAATTCATGCTAAACTCAACCAGAAAATCAATAGTTCATGCTGAATTTCATGCCCCAAAAGTTAATTTGTATTAAATATATAATTAATGTATGATTTGACAGTGAACCAGTTTGATGGATCTCAGACTTTGGGGATAGCTGTCTAATTTGGCTCATAGCAAGCGGGTAATCTAGAATGTAATGTTCAAGATGAATTGTACTTGTGGTCAAGAAGTTTATGATCCCAGAAATGTATAGTTTTAAGCCCCAGCAGTTTTTCATTTGTCAGTATTTTTTTTTTTTTTTGCTAATTCAAAGTTGAATATTCATGAAGATTTTTTGTGTTTGCAGCCCCTTTTCTCCACCAAAATTATAAAAATAAACTGAAATACGATGGGAGTCTAAATGCTGCAAGTGTCTAGACTCAATGGAGCCAAAGTTTTTCTGTTTGTAAAGCTGCAATCTTGAATTATAAAGCCTTAAATCAGGTAACACCTAAAGAGCCAGATTTGGCTTCTGCGCAAAGGGGTTAAAGTGATGCAGGAAGATGTGTAAAGAAATGACAGAGAAGAGCACCTGCAAAAAATAAATCCTGTAAAAATAATAAAACCTCTTTATCTGCCCAAGCGAATGTCCTTGTAGTGGCAGAGCAGGAGTTGTTTGAAGGTCTTCTTGAAGGAGTCATTGCAGAGAGCATAGCAGGCTGGATTGATGGTGCTGTTGATGTAGAGGAACCAGAAGCCAAACTTCCACATACTGGTGGGAACACAGTTTGAACAGAAGGTGGCGATGAGCAGCATGATGGCAGACGGCAACCACGTGACCACGAAAGCAACAAGAATGGCCATTACCGTGCGTGTAACCTTTTTCTCACGCGATGCCGATGCCTTTTTTGTGAGCTGCTGCTTTTCCATTGTAGCATTTAGGCTGTGGGCTGTGGGGTTTCCTTCATGACCTGCAGGGGCCTCAACAATTTCATTTCTCTCAGGATGTACTGGTGCACTCGGCTCCTTCTCCCTGACTCCACCTGTTACACCATTCTGGCTCCTCTCTGTGTCATCATGACAGGGCATTGTGATGTGTTTTCCTGGTTTGCGATTGGAAGGGATGTCCTGTTTTGGGTTGTGTTCGCCCTTCTTCACACGGCTCTTGCTGGCCCTGGAGATCTGCCAATACAGTAAGATCATGATGGCAACAGGCAGGTAGAAGTTAATAATGGTGGTGATAAACATGACAGTTGGATTAGACAGGAATTCGATGTGGCACTCGCCCTCTGGCACAGTTCGCTCACCTACATTAACATGCCAGAACAGGAAGACTGGGGCCCACAGCATGAAGGCAATACCCCAGGCTGCTGCAATCATCATGCATGCCACCCTGGTGGTCCTTCTTACAGGGTAGCTGAGTGGCTTGGAGATGCAGAAGTAACGGTCAAAGCTGATGATGAGTAGATGGAAGGCAGAAGCACAGCTGCCCACATAGTCCAGCAACAGCCAAAGGTCACAGACTACTGGCCCTAATGGCCAATATCCAAACACAATGTAGACTGTGTACAGGTTCATGGAGCTGACCCCAATGTACAGGTCTGCACATGCCAGGCTGCAGAGGAAGTAGTTGTTTATGGTCTGAAGGTTCCTGTTAATTATGACTGAAAGCATGACCAGTATGTTCCCAGTAATCGTGATGAGACTGAGGGACCCTGTAACCAAGACAATGATCACCAACTCCGCTGTCTGATAAGGGCCCTTGGACTGCAGGGTGTCTGTGGCGTTGCCTGTGGTGAAGTTGGAGATGTTGGAGAAGGTGGAGAAAATGAGCTTGAAAGTTATGAGCTCCATCTGTTCTGGTCTTGTTGAGTCTTCAATGGTCAACTTGAGGCCCTGAATCTTCAGATGATGAAGAAACATTTTTCATGCATTAAGGGCTTTTTTCCCTTCACACAAATTCAGAAACACTTGGGTCTCATTTCTGACCCAATGATTCAGCCGTAATTATAGCTGGTTTCTCACACACAGATTCATAGGCACAAAGAGCTTGTTCCTCAAACACAGATTCAGCAGCACGATGGGCTTGTGGAAGGCCGTTGTAACATTTAATTAGTAGCCATCATAGCAATTTTCAATATCAACAATTGCTTTTTGAGTTGTGAGAATTCCAAGCCAAAATAGACATTATTTAATTTTGACTAGTTGGCGGAAATTCCCCTTAAAGATATCAACAACTCAGTTCTCACTCATAAAAATGTTAATTCTTAGTATCAACAATTCTTTCAAGTGGAAATGTTCATTGTTCATATCTGTAACTCAATTACAACTAGTCAAATTGCTCCATTGACTTCCATTCAAATTTTATTTCAGATGTCTGTAATTCAGTTTCAACATGTTACAACTCCAACTTGACACATAAGTTTCTTAATTTTGACTAGTTGCAATTTAAATTTAAGATATCTATAACACCATTCTCATTAGTCAAAATATTAATTACAGATTACTGCATTTGAATTCTCACTTGTGGAATATTAATTGTTGACATAAACAATTCAATTCTCATTAGTAGCAATGTTCATTGCCGGTATCTACAATTGTCCTTGCATAACAGATATCTTAAATGGAATTACAGATATCTAAAATTCAATTCTGACAAGTCTGAATTAAACTACTGATATGTCAGTGTAGAATTATAACTACTCAGAATATCATTGCAGATATCTACAATTACATTTTAGATATCCGAAATACCACTGTAGATATGTGAAATTATATTCTCACAAGGGACAATTATATTTTAGATTTCAAAAATTTCTCTTTGTAAGCAGTCCGAATTCAATTTCAAATATCTAATAAGTCATTTCCACAAGTCAAAAATGTTTGGCAACCCATTTTAACATTGAATGGGTACATATCCAAAATGAATATGGTAATTTGGGTGGAGTCTTATGGTGATGGAGATCACATGATAATGAGGGCAGGGGCAGACGGGCACAAAAAAGTGGCTCTGGAATTCGTACCTGACCGGTCCACTCTCCAGGGGGCAGGGATGGGGAGGTAGTAGCTAGCAAAAAAAAAAAGAACATTGACAAAAAAAGTATGCATTTTAATATCAAATAGGACCATATTTCCCAAAAAATTTCGATATTATTAGTTTTTGAGTTTATATAACACCAATTAGCCCTCAACAAAATAATTGTTATGTATCTAAAATACAAACCTAGTGGCTATATGCATCTGTGATTTTAGCAGATGCTAACAAGTCCCTAACAGATTAACAGATCCCAAAACAGGGCTCCAGACTAACATTTTCACTTAGGCGCACTGGTGCTCCCAACCCAAGAAATTTGGGTGCACCAGCAAAAATGTAGGCGCACCACGATAAAAAGTTGGAGGCACCAGTAAAACTCTTGGCCATATCACATAATACTCCTAATGTATTAGAATGGATTATAAAAGAGAAAGCATAATCAAGCTGAGTTATATATTGATTGGTGGAAAAGAATTGTGCAGTATTGTTTGTTTATTGTTTATTTGCAAGGATCCCCATTGGCTGATGCAAGATGTCAGCTAGTCTTCCTGGGGTCCAACAACATTAAACAATTATAACAAAACAAGATTAAAACATATTGAGACACATAATTCAAGGAAACATAACCACAATACCACACAAACAAAAAAGAGCAATCCGAGATTTCTGATCTCCGCCAAAGGATGACATTGATACAAATGCAAGATCTGTCTCTCATGAACTTTCATGAAGATCCGTCCTGTAGTTTCCGAGAAATACCACAAAGATTGTAGATCCAGATCCGGATCCAGCATGCAGATCCGGATTCGTATCACCGCAGAATTGGACTCGGGTTGTCCCTGGACCAAGATCTACCTCTGAAAATTTCATGATGATCCGTCGAGTTGATTCCGAGATATGTCACTAAAATTGTAGATCCAGATACGGATCCAGAATCCAGAATCCAGATCCGGATCATCACCAAAATTTAATGGAGTCGTCCCTGGACCAAGATCTATCTCTGGTGAAAATTTCATGAAGATCCGTTTAGTAGTTTCCGAGAAATGTCACTAAATTTGTAGATCCCGATCCCGATCCAGAATCCAGATCCGGATCCAGATCATCACCAAAATTTAATGGAGTCGTCCCTGGACCAAGATCTATCTCTGGTAATAATTTCATGAAGATACCTTAAGAAGTTTCCGAGAAATGTCACTAAATTTGTAGATCCAGATCCCGATCCCAATCCAGAATCCAGATCCGGATCATCACCAAAATTTAATGGAGTCATCCCTGGACCAAGATCTATCTCTGGTGAAAATTTCATGAAGATCCGTCCAGTAGTTTCCGAGAAATCCTGTCCACAGACAGACCAATAAATAAATAAATAAATAAACCGACTCGATCGCATAATCTCCTTGGCGGAGATAATAAATAAATAAATAAATAAACCGACTCGATCGCATAATCTCCTTGGCGGAGATAATTATAACAAAACACACCAAGGTAGAGAAGAGATTGCATAACACTACATTTGCATTTTCATTGGCTCACTTATTTTTTTAAGTGGTTCTGGGGGATTGAGGACAAATCACACCATTTGTTACAATCAACTTCTTTATTCCACAGACTTGAATCTTGTACCTGCAGTCATGGCCAGGCATGACTGATGATGTCGAGTCAACTGTGGAAAAATAAATACTCAAAAAATGGTAACACTCAGTGGAACTTACTAGGTACTTACAAACTGACACAGCACCTAAGTCTATGCTCACTCAAAGAGCACCTCTAACAGCTATATGACTCACGTCAACTTGCCAATGAGAGTATTTCTTTTTTTGATCTCGCCGTATTCGAACCTCAGACTGCAAAGCCATATGAACTACAGACGAACTCTTCAAACTGCAAAAGTAGTGCGACTCATCAATATTGTTCTCTAGGGGGCTGTTTCAATAAAAACGACAGACCGTCCGACCCGGCGACGGACCACCTGCAACTGGATCGGACCGTCCGTCTTTTTCTGCGTGTTTCAATAAACGGTCCGTCGTCCTCTGACCTGGTTGGACTGTCTGACTTTCTGGGACCACTCAGGCGTTGTCCTAAAACCCGTTTTTTTTTAAATATATGGGTGATTCTCTGAATTCGGTGCACAGTGGGTTCTCCGGTTACTGAAAAATATACCACAAAAAATTGTGTTTCTGAACATTGCATCTGATGAAAGACTATTTGAACCTTTGATAATATATATTTTCCCACCTTAGTCATGAAATACCAAACATTATTAGGAATTTGTCACTTAGGTTGTTTTAAATTCAACCCCGTAACGAGACAATTTGATTCCTGCATGAGTATAATTCTAAAACATATTCAAACTAATTCTTCCAGTGCCTTGGTAATCACCTGTCCCTTGTGTAAAATAACTTATTGTAAGTATATTTTATTTGATTCTAAATAATAATTTGACTGTCAAGTAGGATATGGCAATTTAATGTACAAGCGGTCTTCATAAATCATGAAAATATACTTAAACATAAACATGAGGCTAGGCTTTCGTTGTTGTCCTCTAAACTTTGCATCCAGTTCAACAATCATTTATTTAATATTTGTTAATTGTTATTATGATCAAAATATGTCTGAAAATGTATCGAGTAACAGGGTTGAACACACTGTAACAGGGTTGAATGAATGACACAACATTTAATCAAATTGAAATTGACCTAGTAACTTCCACAAGATTTTAATTGCACAAATAAGTTCAAAAATCAAAACAAAATTCAAATATGCACGAAATGTACTACAACCCCAATTCCGAAATAGTTGGGACAAAGTGTAAATTGGCAATAAAATCAAAAAGCAATGACTTTCAAATCACACCAGCCAGTATTTTATTCACAGTAGAACAGAGATGACATAGCAAATGTTGAAACTGAGAAATCTTACAATTTTATGCACAAAATGAGCTCATTTCAAATTTGATGGCTGCTACGGGTCTAAAAAAAAGTTTGGACAGGGGCCTGTTTACCATGGTGTAGCATCCCCTCCTCTTTTGAACACAGAGTGGAGGCGTCTGGGCATTGAGGAGACGAGTTTCTTGAGTTTAGCCATTGGAATTTGATCCCACTCTTGTTTAATACAGGCTTCCAGCTGCTGGAGAGTTTTGGGTCTCCTTTGATGGATTTTTAATTTAATTATGCGCCGATTGTTTTCAATCGGTGAAAGATGAGGACTGCAGGCAGGCCAGTTCAGCACACGGACTCTTCTACGACAAAGCCATGCTGTTGTAATAGCTGCAGTAAGTGGTTTTGCATTGTCCTGCTGAAATACACAAGGCCTTGGAACAACGATTTCTTGGAATAGTTGTTGTCTGGAGGGGAGCATATGTTGCTCTAAAATCTTTATATACCTTTCAGCATTCATGGTGCTTTTTAAAACATGCAAGTGTCCCACACCATATGCACTAATGCATCCCCATACCATCAGAGATGGCTTTTGAACTGAACGCTGATAACAGGAGGGGTGGTCTTTCTCCTCTTTAGCCCGGAGGACACAACACCCATGATTTTCAACAAGAATGTAAAATTTGGACTAGTCTGACCACAGAACACCTTGCCACTTTGCTACATTCCATTCTAAATGAGCCTTGGCCCACAGAGCACGGCAACACTTTTGGATCATGCTCAACAATGGCTTCCTTTTTGCATGATAGAGTTTTAGGTAGCATCTGTGGATGGCACGGCAGACTGTGTTTACAGACAGCAGTTTTATGAAGTATTCCTGGGCCAATTTAGTAATGTCAATGACAGAATCATGCCGGTGAGTGATGCATTGGCATCTGAGGGCCCGAAGATCACAAGCATCCAGTAAAGGTCTTTGGCCTTGTCCCTTACTCACAGAGATTTTTCCAGTTTCCCTGAATCTTTCGATGATGTCATGCATTGCCGATGATGAGACCTTCAAAGCCTTTGCAATTTGACGTTATTTTAAAAGTATTCCACAATTTTTTCATGCAAGGCTTCACAGGTTGGAGAGCCTCTGGCCATCTTTACTTCGTAGAGACTCAGCCTCTCTAAGACATCCCTTTTATAGCCAATCATGTTACACACCTGATGTTAGTTAACTTAATTACTTGCTCAATGTTCTTTCAGCTGATTTTCTTACAAAATGTATTTATTAATTGCTTTTTCAGCCCTTTTTTGCCTTTGTCCCAACTTTTTTGAAACCTGCTGCAGCCAGAAAATACGAAATAAGCTCATTTTGTGGATAAAATGTAAAATGTCTCTGATAACATTTCAAATGTTGAAACTATGTTCGATTGTAAATAACATATTGGCTCATGCGATCTGAAAGTCATTGCATTTTGATTTTATTCACAATTTACACTTTTTCCAACTATTTCAGAATTGGGTTGTATTTATTCACAACAGCTGATCTGTTCATATATATTTAATAATGTATTTGTGTAAAGATGAATGTCCTTGTTTGAAATTACTTGTGACATCTGTTGTTTCTGCGGCCAATCGATCGATCTTCTGCTGCCCGATATTTTAATGAGACATGAACAGAACTTTACCCTCATCAAATTATTTTATTTTCACAATTAACCCATCAACCAACATACCAACTGAGGTTCTTATTTGGTTAATATATTTGAGCACAGGATTTAATGCAGTCGATTTCCACAGTGCTGTGTAAATCAATTGCATTAAATCCTTTTTTCAAGTACTTTAATTATATATATTAATTACTTGTATATTACAAGTGCAACATATATTAATTCAAGTATATTAATTTTTATTAAAATATAATTAATTCATTCTTTAAAACAAATGAGGAAAGAAACATATCATTAGGTATGCATTATTTAACATTTTTAAAGAAATAACATCACATTTAGATTGAAAGGATCTGTCCTATGAGAGGAGAAAATGAAGAACGACAGCATAGGCTGAATGTTGTCTCACTGGAATCAGTTTAACGATGTAACAATTGACATCACAACACAGTAACACTCGTAACAATAAATGTTAACATTAAATTCATTTCATATGTTCTTCACAGACTTTAATAGAATGAATCTGTCATCTGGCTGGCTTGAGAACAGTCCAACCTTCAAACCCGTAACAATGATTCAACCCTCCAACAGTGTTTTTTGTTATGGGGTTGAATGTTACGGGGTTGAAGAATTTAGCTAAAAGTAGCCATAAGTCCACACTAGCTTGGCATGAGGAAAACAAGAAATTACTATATTTTTCCAAGACAGTTGATTTCTTTTTCCCAAACAATAGTAAATATCTTTTATGCATGTAACAGTGTTGAAAGGTTGAGCTTGACGATGTCAACCTGACGATAAAAACAATGAAATACAGGTAAGAAAGGATGCTAACACTTACCTCACTTTACATTGTGAGCGGGAAAAGACTTGAGTGATATCACTTCCTGGGTGCTGAGGAAGTTGGACTGAACCATTATTTTTCAAAAGGGGGGATTGGTATGCTGTTACGGGGTTGAACAAAACTGGGGGACATGATTAAATAGTGCTATTTTGTAAATAATTAATGTATTTTTCTCACATTTCTTTTATTTAGGTTAAAGTAGACAGGGAAATGATTATATTAGCAGAAAAAACTTGCGGTTACTGGCTATTTTAATTTGTTTAATATTCAATGAAAAAGTAACTTTTGTCAGTGGGGACATGCTCATTTGGCTGAGCATTACTCCTCAGCAACCTATTATATTTTTCAAAACATAATTTTTTAAATATGTTTATGTGTTATAATGCAAAAACACATGGATCTTTCCATTTCTTGTTTTAAAATGCATTTTGTGTTTACTTTAAATGAAAATCGTTGAGGTAATCCTGTGGGACACGAAGTGCACCAAATTCAGAGAATCACCCATATGGCGTTTTGGTTGAAATTGTCTGATGCAAAGACAGTCCAAAATATTTCGAGAGCGGAAAGAAAATATAATCAATGCACATGAAACTGATATACAAATCATGTTTGCCATCCCTTGAACTCGCTCTGTTTTTGGACATCAAGCTTTCTCTGTTTTTGCTCCCTCCTCTTAGTCCGGGCGACAGAATTATCTTTAGCTGGATCATCTAATAAGTTTACATGTTTTTAAAACCAGAATTAAGGCTTATTTAAACAGCGCATGTACATGCTTTACTGCTAAAACCTGTTAATGTATTTTTTGCCTTGTCATTGTCTGTTGTTGTTTTCTGTGTGAAACTTTAAGCTGCTGTCTTAGCCAGGACTCCCTTGGAAAAGAGACTTGTATCTCAATGGGATTTATTCCTGGTAAAATAAAGGTTAAATGAATAAATAAATAAATAAATACAAAAGTAAATAAATACACCCAGAGATGGGGCTTTGCTAAATCCGTGAATTAATTTTTCTAACAACCACACATACATGAATATTTAATTCCAAAATCATCGTTGGTGTTTTCCTTAATTGAGATTAAAAGCTGCGTGTTTATTTAGGGCGTGTGAACACCAATGGGATATTGCTTTCAGAGCGGTCTCGGCATAGTTATCAGAGGTTGTTATAATATTCGTGGTTCTTACATGAGACAGAGAGTGGAGCTCTGTTTACCACCAATCTTTCATTTAACTGAAGTCTGTTAAACGAGCTGTCGTCACGATATAGATGCTTTAATGTCTTCTGTATCATGAACAGCTTTGTCATGTTGCAACTTCATAACTGTAGCTTATGGTACAGAATGTACAGTGAAGGCTGCTTTTGAATAGCAAAATAGCTTGCATTAAATTAACAGTGACATTTAATGTGACATCTTATAGCTATGTGCGAAGTAAGTTTACTTTTACATTGTTTTTTCCGGATAACTGTATTCATATTATGATTATTTGTGCACCAAATAATGAAGCTGTGAGTCGTCGAGGTGTAAATTAAGACGCAGCTTCTTCTGGGTTGGACAGGTATGGTTTTTGATACAGCCCCAGGTCCGGACAACAATAAGGAAAACGTTTGTTGGCTACGTCAGTGCAAAAGTAGACTGCGAGGCTCACTTTTTTTTTTTTTTTTTTAATGTGTATATGAATGTGTATTGTATTGGATAATTGATGTATGTATTGTGAAGTATCCTCTGTGGGCCTTGAGCCTGTAATAAAGTTTATACACTGCCCGGCCAAAAAAAAAGTCACCATTTGGAAATTAATGAACAAATTCTAGAATTGGATCATTATTGCGGTTACTGATATGTTTCAGCTGGCAATAATCATTTTTCCCCTGACTGATGAAGCGCATCGCTACTCATTTCTTAAAAAATCATGTCAGAAGACACATCCCCTGATGGTGTAAAAGATGTTACAGTATTTCAGAACAGGCAAGTTATTGGCCTGTATTTAGCAAAGAAAATCATGAGTTACAAAAACAAGCATGAGGAATCATTTTCACAAACAAATTTGCCACCACAAAGTCCTGCCCTTAAACGCATTAAAAGTTATTGGGATGTGCTCAAGAAAGACCACCGAGTGGTTCAACCATTATGTCGAGAAGACAAGATCTCGGCCAAAAATTATGGCATTTATGATCGAAAATAAATGTTCTGGCATTGCTTATAGTTGTCAAAACAATGACAAGATGAATATGCACTGTAATCAAAGCTACAGGGGTTCCAACTAAATATTTGAGTGTGCGACTTTTTTTTTGGCCGGGCAGTGTATTTCCGTTCAGATACATACAAGCGATGTCATTGTCGCTGCTGCTGCTGCTATCATGGTTCAATTAGGTTAAGCTATAACTCGCGGATTTGGTTGTCTGGTGTGCGAAAGTGGAACACAAGAACTTGAAATTTCGCACCGAGTTCGGTGAGAATGGTTTCACACAGAATTTTTTGTGCAGTGAATATTCCGTAAATCCGTGCCACTTTTTTGCTCCGCCCCTGTTTGAATGGGCCGTTAAAGTCTGAGCACCATCTGTGAGAGTGTCTAAACAGAGCAGCGACATATCTCTGTGCCACTGGTCTTGGAGGGGGGGGTATGTTTTTGTGCAGGGTGGCGGAGCTAGAAAGTTATCTCTTTGGTTGCAGCTTGTTTTTTTTTTTTTTTTTTCAGCGTTCATGTCAGCTAATGGCTTTGTTCTGTAGCCCTTAATCTAGGCCCAGGCCTAAGGCGCACCCGTGCGACCTTGATTTCAAAATCAGTCGCACCGCCCTAAATCTGGTCGCAGTCTGAAGCCCTGCTAAACCAGGTTTAGTTAAAGATACCATCCTCAACAGCTTGTAAAAAGTTTGTAAAATGCTGCGATGGGCTTTTTTCATAATGTTTCTAAAAGATGAGGCTTTAATGCTAGCCTGGCACCGCCAGCCTTAGTACTTCCGCTCAATTTAATTGCGCTTCACCACTCAGTCTGGTCACTCAGAGCTCTGCCTTGTTTACCATGGCAGAAAATACGCCGGACCAACCAGCGAACAGAAGGTGCGGCCCAGAGCCATGATGTAGCAGCTGCGCCGAGTTTGAAATTGTAGTCTCTGAGATCAACAATGCCTACAATGCACGGGAGGCCATTCGCTCTGTCGTGGAGAAAATCCCAGGTATCAGCGACTTATAGCCACAACAAGATGAATGTTTGGTTTTTGAATGGAAATGATGTTGTAGCACTACTCCCTTGTCATATCTATTTAATAGCCCTCATGAAATAGGCACCCTGTTCATCTCTGTGAGAGACAGCCGAACCACCTAAGCTAGCTTGTAGCTTCTAGTGTTACATCGCCCGCGAATTTAACACTGTGAGTTCGCAGCAAACTTTTTAAACTTTTTTTTTGTTCGTGTCACAAGACCCGTCTCACTCGCGCTGCTCACTTCCTCGTGCTGCACGCGATGTTTTTTTTCATTGGAGAGTGAAACGGGTGAATGGAGTCAGATTCAGAGGCACCGGAAAGTGAAAACTAACCAGCAGTAATTACATAATATTCCATTCTGTATGTGATATAAAATAAAATGCCCTCGTAACTATTAGTTACCTTTGTAGTCTGAGGTAACTAGGAACTCCAAATATAGACAAATTCATCGAGTTGTAATTTATCATCTAGAGAACAACAATAAAATTAATCCATTAATAATACATATATCATTGTACACAAATTAGACATGTTTTGTACTAATTAAATCACTTTTGTTTATATCTTATTGGTCTTGGATATATAAGGCTTCATTATAGTCTAACTCTTAGGACAAAGGTTCCAATGGAGAATCGGGGATCAAACTAGAGCTATGCAACATCCCTTACATGTCGAAAAACTCTGTTCTTTCCACATTTCAGTGAGGTATTTCCTTTATCTGTGGGGCATGTAGATATGGGTGTCTCATGGAAAAAGCTGATTTAAAAAAAAATTTGGGCCCGTATCTCACTTCGCCTGCCAGCGGCACCACCTAGCAGCCACGAAAGTGGCTCAGTTTTGTCATCCAAAAGCTGTTGACATCACATTTTTCATCGTCTATCATGACTTAAAGGTACACAGTACCAAATATCTTATACTTTTATCTGCTGGCCCAATCTGCTATGAAATGGTCCGTTCTGAGTTTTTCTCCGACCTTGGCTCCATCTACCTTGAAAAGTGTGGCTACTGCCAAAGAAATGCTTGGTATTCCTGAGAATAGAGTTCCAAAAGCACAACAAACATCATTTACCACCACAGTACATATCTGGGTTATTGAGAAAACATACCGCAAACATGCTTCAAAAATCAATTTTGACCATCTTTACGGCCATCCATTGCACCTTCCCAGCAAGATAAGATAAGATAAGATAAGATAAATGGCAAGAACAGGCCTTTCAGCCCAACTAAGCTCGCCAGTTTCTTTATAGTATTGTGAATATATCCCTTCAGATACTAAATGACTCAATGGTATCTAGCTTTAGGTCAAGCCTGCTCTTGAAAACCCCCAAGGTCTCTGCCTCAACAATATGGTCAGGTAAGCTATTCCACATTAAAATTACTCTATGGGTGAAGAAATATTTCCGAATATCAGTGCTAAATTTACCTTTGGCCAACTTCCATTTGTGACCCCGAGTTCTACTCACAACACTTGGTCGAAGGAATCCTCCATGATTCACTTTGTTAACCCCTTTAACATATTTAAAGACCTCAATCAAATCACCCCTGAGTCTCCTTTTCCTAAGACTAAAGAGATTAAGGATCTTCAGCCTCTTCTCGTAGCTTTCATCTTTTATACCTGGAATAAGCTTGGTGGCTCTTCTCTGAACTTTCTCTAGAGCAGAGGTGGGCAGCGAGGGCCGTATCTGTCCCTGGTTTTCACATTAACGTCTGGTCTTTAATTAGTTGATTGTCTCAATTAGCCAAACCATTTATGAACTCTGACGTTTCATGCGCATTTCTTTAAATTATCATGAAACTACAAAGACTAGTCTTGTCTCCCTTCATAAAACATTTTCCTTCGATCGAATCATTGCGAAAATCTATATTTGTGCATGCAATCCGTTAACTCAATTAGTCAGGGTAATTGATAGGAATAAAAACCTGCATACACACCGGCCCTCCAGGACCGTGATTGCCCACCCCTGCTCTAGAGCCTCTATCTCTCTTAAAGTATGGTCCCCAGAACTGTACACAATACTCAAGGTGTGGTCAAAGGAACGTGTTGTACAAAAGCAGCATCACCTCCTTAGGTTTGTACTCAATACTTTTGGCAATGTATCCTAGCATCCGATTAGCTTTTTTAACTGCTACGGCACAATGGCTAGAACCTGTGAGGATTTGGTTAACAATCACTCCCAGATCTTTCTCTTGTGCAGCACATTCCAGTTTTAAACCTCCTATGAAGTAATCTCGTCTAATGTTTTTATTACCATGTACAACTTTACATTTTTCTAGATTAAATTTCATTTGCCACATTTCTGCCCAATTCTGGATTCTATCCAAATCGTCCTGAATCACTTTAGTGGACCCTAGACTACTTGCCAAACCCCCCAATTTAGTATCATCTGCAAATTTAACCAATCTGCTCTCGATATTCCTATCAAGGTCATTAATGTAAATGAGGAACAGCAGGGGTCCCAACACCGATCCCTGGGGGACGCCACTCCCCACCATACCCAGCTCAGATGAGATATCACTGACCACTACTCTTTGCGTTCTGTCCTGCAACCAGTTTTGAATCCACTCCAGAATACCTCCTGTAACTCCAATGGAGCTCATTTTAAAAATTAGTCTCTTATGCGGTACTGTATCGAATGCTTTCTGAAAATCCAAGTATATGATGTCATAACCCCTGCTCTGGTCGTAAGTCCTGGTGGCCTCTTCAAAAAATTCCAGAGCGTTTGTTAGGCATGACCTTCCCTTACGAAAACCATGTTGGCTATCCCTCAAGATACTGTTACGTTCAAGAAATAAGTCCAGCTCATCTTTTATGATAGATTCCAATATTTTGCACGAAATGCAAGTTAAACTCACTGGCCTGTAGTTTCCTGGCTCGGTACGGTCCCCTTTCTTATATATTGGTATTATATTGCCCTGTTTCCAATCATTTGGTATTTCTCCAGTTTCTAAAGACCGTCTGAAGATGGCGGATAGTGGCTTAAAGATGAACTCACCAGCTTCCCTGAGCACTCTAGTACTAGTACTCTAGATACTAAGGTACTATTCATTGAAAAGATTGTCTTGTTATGAGAAAACGCATAATGAAGAATTCTAGATTTGTATATGTCTGGGATGTTATTTTATTCTTGTCCCAATTTTCAATTTTTATTGTTATTTCTCAAATAATTCTGGCTCAATAATGTAGGTACCCACCTTGGCCAATATTTGGTTCTGATGTCTAACAGGACTTGAAGTGTCACAGCTCATGATAAAAGTATAACATATTTCGTAGTGTGTGCCCTTAAGTCACGATAGTTGATGTACTATGTGGTGTCATTGACAAACCTCAGCCACTTTAGTGGCATCCAGGTGGGACCACTGGCAGGCAGACACGGACTTAAAAATTTGGCGTTTTCTATGAGACATCAATATCTACCTATGCTCTAAGTGTAAATAAACAAGAACTTACAAATTGATTAATGTCATGTGCTGCTCCAATTCTTTTGGAATTGAGGGAGCATTAAAAAAAACTACGAAAGTTAGTCTATTAAAACCATTTAGCAACCAGGACTCTGCAAATTTGCTGTCATATTGTATCTCTTGGCCATGGTGCGTAATAATAATAAACTTTATTATTATAGCACCTTTCATACAAAAAAATGCAACTCAAGGTGCTTCACATAAAATCAAACAATTCCAAAGAAAAAAGACAGTTTAAGAACAAATGATACAGAAGACCATGTAAATAAAATAATACAGAATTAAGATAATCAAGACTGTAATAAAATGGAGGGATAAGGACAGTAAAATGATAAAACTAATTGATGCAATAAATTAATAAAACAATTAAACGAGGAGAGAGAAAAAAGAAAAAAAATTTTGCTACACCAAATATGCCGTTGTTAAGCAGCACTGTTTCCATAATAATGTCATTTTAAGGATCTACATTATCACACTGAACAATCAGAACACTTGCCTGTAATTTGACGATTTAATTACCTGTAAAAGAGGATTCGTAGCAGTTCTCTCAACAGTACCCTCCGTTTGGTTGGTGAGAGTACCCTTCAGTCAGTCTCGTGCACCTCGCTGCCGGTCTGATCTCATGCTTGTGGACTAAAGCGACGGTGAGAGGCGAGTGTATGAGACACTGCTGTCTGGAGCGAATAAGCTGGAGCGAGAGACATGGAGGACACTCAGAAGCGAGTGCAGGACGAGGCCACTGAAAGGCTGGGTTAAAGAAGAAAAACAGGAGGGGGGGAACGAGAGAGAGGGGGCAGGAGGCAGTCCTCCTCAACATACTCTCATCAAAGCCCTAATCTCTCAGGGATTCTGAAAATATACTTTCACCTCAAGAAATGTTTGCGTCAGGTGTAAAAGCACTGTGCGTGAGCGCCGTCAGGCCGCGATATCTGGTTCATAACCGGCTCGATGCAGTAGTTTTTGGGAATAATGAATATTGGCAGATCAGGAGTGGCCTCACTTTTTCAGGACTCAAAACCATATTCTTTTCAATCAACCATCGGTGCTCAGGCTGCCAAAAAATATGTGAATGTTAACTCCGCCTCTGGGGTTTGAGTGAGCAACTCACTGAACATGTTCAAGCAGTCAAGCAATAAGCTTTTTACATTGAATAGTTATTTTTACAATGGATCATGAGTCTAAACTGTGTGATCAAACGCAGGTTTAAAGACCCATCTCTGCCACTTCCTGTGTTTCTTTGTGCTTTAATTCACTTTCTTCGTTCATGATAATGAAAAATTAGACTCAGATCACTAATGCAGGCAATTCCACTTGGACGGCCTCGTTTACGCAAAGGGTAAGAAAGACTATGAGTCGCCCTTTAGAATTACATCCCCAATTCCGAAATAGTTGGGACAAAGTATAAATTGTGAATAAAATTAAAATGCAATTCAAATCACACCAGCCAGTATTTTATTCACAATAGAATAGAGGTAACAAAGCAAATGTTGAAACTGAGAAATTTTAAAATTTTACCCACAAAATGAGCTCGTTTCAAATTTGATGGCTACTAGAGGTCTCAAAAAAGTTGGGACAGGGGCCTGTTTACCATGGTGTAGCATCCCCTCTTCTTTTTAACACAGACTGGAGGTGTCTGGGCATTGAGGAGACAAGTTTCCTGAGTTTAGCCATTGGAATTTGATCCCACTCTTGTTTAATACAGGCTTGCAGCTGCGGGAGAGTTTTGGTCTCCTTTGATGGAATTTAAATTTCTTTTTGCGCAAAATGTTCTCACTCTGTGAAAGATCAGGGTTGCAGGTAGGCCAGTTCAGCACACGTACTCTTATCACCAAGCAATGCTGTTGCAATAGCTGCAGTATGTGGTTTTGCATTGTCCTGCCGAAATACACAAGGCCTTCCCTGGAATAAATGTTGTCTAAAAGGGAGCATATGTTGCTCTTAAACCTTTATATTCTTTTTATCATTCATAGTGTCTTTTAAAACATGCAAGTGTCCAACACCATATGCACTAATGCATCCCCATACCATCAGAGATGCGGGCTTTTGAACTGAATGCTGATAACAGGAGGGGTGGTCTTTCTCCTCTTTAGCCCGGAGGACACAGCGCCCATGATTTCCAACAAGAATGTCAAATTTGGACTCGTCTGACCACAGGACACTTCGCCACTTTGCTACAGTCCATTTTAAATGAGCCTTGGCCCACAGAACACGGCGGCGCTTATGGATCATGCGCAACAATGGCTTCCTTTTTGCATGATAGAGTTTTAGATGGCATATGTGGATGGCACGGCAGACTGTTCACAGACAGTGTTTCTTGAATTATTCCTGGGCCCATTTAGAAATGTTAATGACAGAATCTTGTCGATGAGTGATGAAGTGGCGTCTGAGGGCCTGAAGATTACGAGCATCCAGTAAAGGTCTTCGGCCTTGTCCCTTACGCACTGAGATTTTTCCAGTTTCTCTCAATATTTTGATGATGTTATGTACTGTTAATGATGAGACTTTCAAAGCCTTTGCAATTTGACGTTGAGAAACATTGTTTTTGAAGTATTCCACTTTTTGTTTAAATGAATGCGCCTTTGCTCTCCTTTGCTTCTACCTATCCTGCCCAACCTGTTCTGTGAAGCCCATTCGTTCTAACTCATCCATAATGAGATTTTATGCGCCTTTAAACACCTGTTTCTGCAATCCTCGTTGGCGATCTGTCACCTCCCTTAATGTTCGATTCACCAAATCACCCATAGGCGCGAGAGGAGACTGTGTTCAGGGGCTTGGATGCAGGTGAGGCTCTACTCATGTTCTGGGGTTAAAGCAAGGAAAAATCTTTCAAGCCACAGCCAAGTCGTATTTCCCATCTGCAATTTGTAAAATGTGTTACTTGACACCAACTAAAGAAAAAACACAAAAAGTAAAATTATGGCTGTAATATAAAATTAATAGCCATCAAGTTTAAATACTCCAGACCAATGTTTGAACAGAAGAATATGCTTTTGAACAGCTTTTCTTTTGCCAGTTTTTTGTCATTCCAATGTAATTTTTTGGAATGACCCTGATATATTATTATTATCATTACTATTACTAGCACTCTGCCCATGAGTGCTATTTCATAGCAGAATTACCCGTAGCGTCGCAGCGACATCTGGTGGCGCTGCGCTGCGCTGCTGCGGACAAACAGACAGGCAAACACCGTTAAGGCTTAGCCAATTTATAGCAAGGATTATTATTATTACAACTCCATTCCCCAAAAAGTTGGAATGCACTGTAAACTGCAAATAAAAGCAGAATTTAATCGTATCCTTAAGTTTTCGAAGCGCCCAACTCCAAGGAACACACTTTTTAAAGAAAGAGAAAAAATGTATTTCTTTTTTTGCCGATATGTTATGTAGGTGCTCCAGTAAAAATTCATTGTAGTCTCGGGACAAGCTATACTTCAGTCTGTAAAAAAATTAGAAAAAAACTTTTTAGAAAAAAAATTGTAGGTTTGTGAGTGCTTAACATTTGTTTTAGTATAAGTTAATTTGTTTGAATTCATAAACATCAATTTGTATAATAAAAATGATTTTACAGGCAGTATTGGAAAGAATTTCCCTTAAGACCATGAAATGGCTTCCCTCTCAGCATTCACAAGGGGCCCATATTGTGAGCATCTTCCTGAGCTGTACTCTGTGCCCCAGTCAGAGTGAGCAGTGTATTAAGAAAAGCCTGCAGTAAATATTTTCAAATAATAGGATCCGATAGAGCGTGTACATTGGCCAATTAACTCTTAGCACTATTTATAAAGTACAAATACATAGCAAGCAGCTGTACGGGCAACCCTTTCTCACTATGGTGAGACTTTCGTGGTCAAGTTGGGGGCTACAGGCCTCCACTGTTCTTCAGGGGCTTCTGCAGAACCTATTGAAGCCCTCCAGGAACAGTTTCACAACAACTTTTGTTGCGGACATTCGCACAGACAGACGTTCATGAGTATTTGCACAGTGGCACAATCATAAATTTTCGTAATATCAACATGGGTCACTCCGTGTAAATTTAAATACCATAAAATGAGTATCTTTGCACTAAAATCTGCACTAAAATAAGGTATGAACATCTATATGCAGTGAAACTTTCTGCCTTTTAAATGTGTTTCACAGTTCATATATTTATAGACTTTGAATAGTCAAAGCAAAAGTATTTCCTTGCTATCACTTCATGGGCTTGGTTTTAAAGTCCTCAGCCTATACAGTTTGGTGGAAAAAGAATGAACTCAAGGATGATGTCATGCGCAGAGAAGTTGGCAGTGTTTCTGGATAGTGTTACTGTGACTGCACGACCAGTTTTGGCCACAAACTTACATATAACTCCTTTAAAGCTGAAGTTCTTTCATATAAATTGTCAAATTCTGCAGTGTTGCAAAATCTTGATGTAAAACTCTAGCACTTAGAACCCTCACAGAAAGATCAGTTTGAGAGGTTGATCAAGAAATATAAAGATCTATTTCCTGATGTTCCAAAGAGAGTTTCTATAGCCTCTCATGATTAGATGTTCGTGATGCCAAGCCAATAAAACATCATCCGTACCGGATGAATCCTGAAAAGAGAAAGATTGCTGAGAAAGAGGTTGAGTACATGTTAGAACATGATATTATCAGACCCTCTAACTCAGATTGGAGTTCACCTTGTGTGCTAGTTCCAAAACCTGATGGAAGTGCTAGATTCAGTACAGATTATCGCAAAGTCACTGCTGTAACTTGAACTATTGATAGAAGAGGGCAAGCAAAGTTTCTGACTAAGATTGATTTATTGAAGGGTTATTGGTGTGTGCCTTTAACTGAGAGGGCCAAGAGCATCTCTGGTTTGCCACACCATCTGGGTTATACCAGTATGAAGTCCTGCCCTTTGGCATGAAAAATGCCCCAGCCACGTACCAAAGCATGATTCAGTCTACAGTCGCCGGATAATCACACACGGGTGCGTACATCAACGACCTGTTCACATGGAGTGACTCCTGGGAAGAACATCTGAAAGTTGTAGAGACGTTGTTCCAGCGCTTGACCCAGGCTAACCTGACTGTTAACCTGAACAAGAGTGACTTTGGTTGTGCTACTGTCACCTATCTTGGCTACGTCATAGGCCAGGGTAAGGTGGCACCCATAAATGCTAAAGTCCAAGCCATCATGGACTTTCCAGTTCCTGACAACAAAAAAAAGCTTTGCGCCGCTTCCTTGGAATGATCGGGCACTACCGCAAGTTCTGCAAGAACTTTGCTGAGATTGCTCTCAGTCTCACTAACCAACTGAAGAAAGGCGTAAAGTTCACTTGGGATGATGCATGCCAGAGAGCCTTCGATCGCCTGAAGTCTCTGCTGTGTCACTTCCCCGTGCTCAAATCTCCTGACTTCAACAAACCGTTCTCCATTGCGGTCGATGCTAGTGACCAAGCTTGTGGATCTGTGCTCCTACAGAGAAGTGACTCTGATGACATTGAGCATCCCGTGGCATACTTCTCCAGGAAGTTCAATCGCCACCAAAGGAACTATTCCACAATAGAACCAGAGCCAACAGCTCCTTCTCTATCTTTACAACACTTTGAGGTTTATGTTTGTACTGGGCAAAAGCCAATGATTGTGTACACTGACCACAATCCGTTAACGTTTTTGAGTTAGATAAAAAACAAGAATCGGAGATTGTTGAATTGGAGTTTGATTTTACAGGATTTTGACTTGGAAATTAAGCATGTAAAGGGTACTGACAATGTAATTGCTGATTGCTTATCCCGTGGTTGAATATGTATATATATCACGTGTTTATTCAAATACTGTATGATATGTATATATAGACAAGTGTCCACTTAACCATTTTGTATTGAAAAGAAAAATGTTGCCTTTGAGTCAAAATTTTTCCCTTTTGGAATGGAGGTGTGATGTGAATATAGGCCACTAGATGGCAGTATTTACCTTTTTTTTTTGTGAAGCTCAGACTGGAGCTATGTTTGGACATGTTTTAGACATGTCTGGGGCAAGTCCCAGAAAATAAAAAAAAGAGGTCTAAATTTGGGTGGGGTCTGCAAAAGAGTATATAAGGAGTAGAATTGAGACAGTAAGGAAGTAGGAGAAATTGCAAGGAGAAGGATACATGTGACCAGACCTGTCATTCTGTTCAAGACCTGTGAAGTTTCTTTTCTGGATTTTTGCCTGTGTTAGAGCATTTTCCTCACCCAGGACATCACCAAGGGACCCAACCAAAAAGTGACTGTAAATATTTCTGTTTTTGTTTTAAATCAATCTTGGTCTGTAGATTAGTTTAGTCGTTATTGTCTTTGTTAAAAATTAAATGTGTTTAAGTTTTAAAACTGTGTCTCTCATCCCTTGCTGTTGCTGTTGTGTAGTAAATGTAATAACAAATTGGGGCCATAACCAAATAAAGCACCTCTGATCAGCAGCCCTCTGGTTTAATGGTGTCAAGCATTTACCAAATGGAAAGGCCACGATTAGAACAGGCAGCCAAGAAACAGTACTCTGATCCATTGGAAATCAAAATTGTCAGATCGACAGCACTATAACCTAATTGAGTAGGGGAGCACCAGGGGGGGCCCGTCATAATTCGGGGGTGTTGGTGCCCCCCTGTGCCCCCCCTCTAGAACCGCCCCTGCTGTGTCTGTAGGTCTTTCTTTAACTTCTACCTGCTGTTGCTTAACCCCTTTCTGCACATGTAGACACTCGAGTCTATAGACCTGCAAATTTAAGCACTTAGTTACAGTGCTCGACCACGAGATGGCACCCCCGGATCAGCTATTGAATTTTCCCAAGCAGGCAGAGCTGAAACGGGATTTAGAGTATGGAGAACTTCCCTCCAATCCCTGTTTTTCAGGAGTTGCATGAATTAAAGTCCTCAGCTAAGCCTGATGTGCAAACTGGTCAATATCCTTGCCCATAGTATCGATCCAGTAGTTTCAAAAAAATGATCACTTGCAACAGAACAAAACTTTTTAGCCAACATTTTAGCTACAGTGAGTACAGTATTCCAATTAGTGGTTAAAAAAATATGTTTAGTGAAGCAAAACATCTGACATTGTATTGATTCTCTCACATTGTACTGTCAATTACAGTCATCACACACAAAATATTCATAGTTCCCTCCCATGGATTAACGCGTAGATTCCTCCATTGACAAATTCAGCGCTCCCTTCTATCCACCAAAGTACTGGTGTCGATAGCCAGTCACTCAATTACAGTATATACTCAGATTCATCGGCGTAACTCTACAGTTATAGTTCACGCCCTCGTGAAGCTTCCCCAGTGACGATGTATTGATAGACTCGTTTCTCATCCAATTCCTGAGTGTTTAAACTTTCCTCAATAACTTAAATACATTGATCGGACAATAAGAATAGGATACAAAGCTAAGCGTAAAAGTAAGGTCGGTTGTATTCTCCGAATGTTGGCCACGGTTGCGCAGCTGAAAATGATGCGATATCAAAGAAACAAAGACACCCTAAACCGGCCTGAAGTGTTCAGTTTCATTTACGAGATAAATGTTGTGTGGACGCGGTCAATGGGAATTATTCCGAATGAAACGGTACTGGAGGGTTCCTTCTACCCGATACATCTGTCTCTGGAGCAGGGCATCAATGAAGAAAATAGGTTATACTTCTACTCTGTTTGCATTTTGCTCAATATGGCTTTTGCTGTAGAATTTATACTGCGGTTAAAGACCTCGAATGCCGAGGTTTTTGTTTCTCCAAATGCATGCAGCCCACGCACGTCGGTAGATCCCTTGGTACGTTCATTACACCATTCTGTTGAATATGGAGGTAAATGTCGTTTGATTTTTCCTGAAAGTGAAATTTCTGTTCTTTTAAAATAAGGTATGTTTCAGAATTCAGATATTACTGAGTTAGTGAGTTTTTACCCTTATAAGGTGTAAGGTTATGAGCCCGGATGTGAGAGCGGTTAGCCTTTCATTGCAGCGTGAATGTTATGGCTGTTTAATCAGCACTTTATTTAATGCTTGGGGGAAAAATGGACAATATTGTTAACTTTATTATGGAGAAAAGGCATGTTTTGTGTTTGGAGAGGTTACTGGTGACCAATGATATTCAACTGCACTGATATTGATAAATTCATGCTAAACTCAACCAGAAAATCAATAGTTCATGCTGAATTTCATGCCCCAAAAGTTAATTTGTATTAAATATATAATTAATGTATGATTTGACAGTGAACCAGTTTGATGGATCTCAGACTTTGGGGATAGCTGTCTAATTTGGCTCATAGCAAGCGGGTAATCTAGAATGTAATGTTCAAGATGAATTGTACTTGTGGTCAAGAAGTTTATGATCCCAGAAATGTATAGTTTTAAGCCCCAGCAGTTTTTCATTTGTCAGTATTTTTTTTTTTTTTTGCTAATTCAAAGTTGAATATTCATGAAGATTTTTTGTGTTTGCAGCCCCTTTTCTCCACCAAAATTATAAAAATAAACTGAAATACGATGGGAGTCTAAATGCTGCAAGTGTCTAGACTCAATGGAGCCAAAGTTTTTCTGTTTGTAAAGCTGCAATCTTGAATTATAAAGCCTTAAATCAGGTAACACCTAAATAGCCAGATTTGGCTTCTGCGCAGAGGGGTTAAAGTGATGCAGGAAGATGTGTAAAGAAATGACAGAGAAGAGCACCTGCAAAAAATAAATCCTGTAAAAATAATAAAACCTCTTTATCTGCCCAAGCGAATGTCCTTGTAGTGGCAGAGCAGGAGTTGTTTGAAGGTCTTCTTGAAGGAGTCATTGCAGAGAGCATAGCAGGCTGGATTGATGGTGCTGTTGATGTAGAGGAACCAGAAGCCAAACTTCCACATACTGGTGGGAACACAGTTTGAACAGAAGGTGGCGATGAGCAGCATGATGGCAGACGGCAACCACGTGACCACGAAAGCAACAAGAATGGCCATTACCGTGCGTGTAACCTTTTTCTCACGCGATGCCGATGCCTTTTTTGTGAGCTGCTGCTTTTCCATTGTAGCATTTAGGCTGTGGGCTGTGGGGTTTCCTTCATGACCTGCAGGGGCCTCAACAATTTCATTTCTCTCAGGGTGTACTGGTGCACTCGGCTCCTTCTCCCTGACTCCACCTGTTACACCATTCTGGCTCCTCTCTGTGTCATCATTACAGGGCATTGTGATGTGTTTTCCTGGTTTGCGATTGGAAGGGATGTCCTGTTTTGGGTTGTGTTCGCCCTTCTTCACACGGCTCTTGCTGGCCCTGGAGATCTGCCAATACAGTAAGATCATGATGGCAACAGGCAGGTAGAAGTTAATAATGGTGGTGATAAACATGACAGTTGGATTAGACAGGAATTCGATGTGGCACTCGCCCTCTGGCACAGTTCGCTCACCTACATTAACATGCCAGAACAGGAAGACTGGGGCCCACAGCATGAAGGCAATACCCCAGGCTGCTGCAATCATCATGCATGCCATCCTGGTGGTCCTTCTTACAGGGTAGCTGAGTGGCTTGGAGATGCAGAAGTAACGGTCAAAGCTGATGATGAGTAGATGGAAGGCAGAAGCACAGCTGCCCACATAGTCCAGCAACAGCCAAAGGTCACAGACTACTGGCCCTAATGGCCAATATCCAAACACAATGTAGACTGTGTACAGGTTCATGGAGCTGGCCCCAATGTACAGGTCTGCACATGCCAGGCTGCAGAGGAAGTAGTTGTTTATGGTCTGAAGGTTCCTGTTAATTATGACTGAAAGCATGACCAGTATGTTCCCAGTAATCGTGATGAGACTGAGGGACCCTGTAACCAAGACAATGATCACCAACTCCGCTGTCTGATAAGGGCCCTTGGACTGCAGGGTGTCTGTGGCGTTGCCTGTGGTGAAGTTGGAGATGTTGGAGAAGGTGGAGAAAATGAGCTTGAAAGTTATGAGCTCCATCTGTTCTGGTCTTGCTGAATCTTCAATGGTCAACTTGAGGCCCTGAATCTTCAGATGATGAAGAAACATTTTTCATGCATTAAGGGCTTTTTTCCCCTTCACACAAATTCAGAAACACTAGGGTCTCATTTCTGACCCAATGATTCAGCCGTAATTATAGCTGGTTTCTCACACACAGATTCATCGGCACAAAGAGCTTGTTCCTCAAACACAGATTCAGCAGCACGATGGGCTTGTGGAAGGCCATTGTAACATTTCATTAGTAGCCATCATAGCAATTTTCAATATCAACAATTGCTTTTTGAGTTGTGAGAATTCCAAGCCAAAATGTACATTATTTAATTTTGACTAGTTGGCGGAAATTCCCCTTAAAGATATCAACAACTCAGTTCTCACTCGTAAAAATGTTAATTCTTAGTATCAACAATTCTTTCAAGTGGAAATGTTCATTGTTCATATCTGTAACTCAATTACAACTAGTCAAATTGCTCCATTGACTTCCATTCAAATTTTATTTCAGATGTCTGTAATTCAGTTTCGACATGTTACAACTCCAACTTGACACATAAGTTTCTTAATTTTGACTAGTTGCAATTTAAATTTAAGATATCTATAACACCATTCTCATTAGTCAAAATATTAATTACAGATTACTGCATTTGAATTCTCACTTGTGGAATATTAATTGTTGACATAAACAATTCAATTCTCATTAGTAGCAATGTTCATTGCCGGTATCTACAATTGTCCTTGCATAACAGATATCTTAAATGGAATAACAGATATCTAAAATTCAATTCTGACAAGTCTGAATTAAATTACTGATATGTCAGTGTAGAATTATAACTACTCAGAATATCATTTCAGATATCTACAATTACATTTTAGATATCCGAAATACCACTGTAGATATGTGAAATTATATTCTCACAAGGGACAATTATATTTTAGATTTCAAAAATTTCTCTTTGTAAGCAGTCCGAATTCAATTTCAAATATCTAATAAGTCATTTCCACGAGTCAAAAATGTTTGGCAACCCATTTTAACATTTAATGGGTACATATCCAAAATGAATATGGTAATTTGGGTGAAGTCTTATGGTGATGGAGATCACATGATAATGAGGGCAGGGGCAGACAGGGATAAAAAAAGTGGCTCTGGAATTCGTACCTGACCGGTCCACTCTCCAGGGGGCAGGGATGGGGAGGTAGTGGCTAGCAAAAAAAAAAAAAGAACATTGTCAAAGAAGTATGCATTTTAACATCAAATAGGACCATATTTCCCATAAAATTTCGATATTATTAGTTTTTGAGTTTATATAACACCAATTAGCCCTCAACAAAATAATTGTTATGTATCTAAAATACAAACCTAGTGGCTATATGCATCTGTGATTTTAGCAGATGCTAACAAATCCCTAACAGATTAACAGATCCCAAAACAGGGCTCCAGACTAACATTTTCACTTAGGCGCACTGGTGCTCCCAACCCAAGAAATTTGGGTGCACCAGCAAAAATGTAGGCGCACCACGATAAAAAGTTGGAGGCACCAGTAAAACTCTTGGCCATATCACATAATACTCCTAATGTATTAGAATGGATTATAAAAGAGAAAGCATAATCAAGCTGAGTTATATATTGATTGGTGGAAAAGAATTGTGTAGCATTGTTTGTTTATTGTTTATTTGCAAGGATCCCCATTAGCTGATGCAAGATGTCAGCTAGTCTTCCTGGGGTCCAACAACATTAAACAATTATAACAAAACAAGATTAAAACATATTGAGACACATAATTCAAGGAAACATAACCACATTACCACACAAACAAAAAAGAGCAATCCGAGATTTCTGATCTCAGGATGACATTGATACAAATGCAAGATCTGTCTCTCATGAACTTTCATGAAGATCCGTCCTGTAGTTTCCGAGAAATACCACAAAGATTGTAGATCCAGATCCGGATCCAGCATGCAGATCCGGATTCGGATCACCGCAGAATTGGACTCGGGTTGTCCCTGGACCAAGATCTACCTCTGAAAATTTCATGATGATCCGTCGAGTTGATTCCGAGATATGTCACTAAGATTGTAGATCCAGATACGGATCCAGAATCCAGAATCCAGATCCGGATCATCACCAAAATTTAATGGAGTCGTCCCTGGACCAAGATCTATCTCTGGTGAAAATTTCATGAAGATCCGTTTAGTAGTTTCCGAGAAATGTCACTAAATTTGTAGATCCCGATCCCGATCCAGAATCCAGATCCGGATCCAGATCATCACCAAAATTTAATGGAGTCGTCCCTGGACCAAGATCTATCTCTGGTGAAAATTTCATGAAGATCCGTTGAGTAGTTTCCGAGAAATGTCACTAAATTTGTAGATCCCGATCCCGATCCAGAATCCAGATCCGGATCCAGATCATCACCAAAATTTAATATAGTCGTCCCTGGACCAAGATCTATCTCTGGTAATAATTTCATGAAGATACCTTAAGTAGTTTCCGAGAAATGTCACTAAATTTATAGATCCAGATCCCGATCCCGATCCAGAATCCAGATCCGGATCATCACCAAAATTTAATGGAGTCATCCCTGGACCAAGATCTATCTCTGGTGAAAATTTCATGAAGATCCGTCCAGTAGTTTCCGAGAAATCCTGTCCACAGACAGACCAATAAATAAATAAATAAATAAACCGACTCGATCGCATAATCTCCTTGGCGGAGATAATAAATAAATAAATAAATAAATAAATAAACCGACTCGATCGCATAATCTCCTTGGCGGAGATAATTATAACAAAACACACCAAGGTAGAGAAGAGATTGCATAACACTACATTTGCATTTTCATTGGCTCACTTATTTTTTTAAGTGGTTCTGGGGGACGGAGGACAAATCACACCATTTGTTACAACCAACTTCTTTATTCCACAGACTTGAATCTTGTACCTGCAGTCATGGCCAGGCATGACTGATGATGTCGAGTCAACTGTGGAAAAATGAATACTCAAAAAATGGTAACACTCAGTGGAACTTACTAGGTACTTACAAACTGACACAGCACCTAAGTCTATGCTCACTCAAAGAGCACCTCTAACAGCTATATGACACATGTCAACTTGCCAATGAGAGTATTTCTTTTTTTGATCTCGCAGTATTCGAACCTCAGACTGCAAAGCCATATGAACTACAGACGAACTCTTCAAACTGCAAAAGTAGTGCGACTCATCAATATTGTTCTCTAGGGGGCTATTTCAATAAAAACGACAGACCGTCCGACCCAGCGACGGACCACCTGCAACTGGATCGGACCGTTCGTCTTTTTCTGCGTGTTTCAATAAACGGTCCGTCGTCCTCTGACCTGGTTGGACTGTCTGACTTTCTGGGACCACTCAGGCGTTGTCCTAAAACCCGTTTTTTAAAAATATATGGGTGATTCTCTGAATTCGGTGCACAGTGGGTTCTCCGGTTACTGAAAAATATACCACAAAAAATTGTGTTTCTGAACATTGCATCTGATGAAAGACTATTTGAACCTTTGATAATATATATTTTCCCACCTTAGTCATGAAATCCCAAACATTATTAGGAATTTGTCACTTAGGTTGTTTTAAATTCAACCCCGTAACGAGACAATTTGATTCCTGTATGAGTATAATTCTAAAACATATTCAAACTAATTCTTCCAGTGCCTTGGTAATCACCTGTCCCTTGTGTAAAATAGCTTATTGTAAGTATATTTTATTTGATTCTAAATAATAATTTGACTGTCAAGTAGGATATGGCAATTTAATGTACAAGCGGTCTTCATAAATCATGAAAATATACTTAAACATAAACATGAGGTTAGGCTTTCGTTGTTGTCCTCTAAACTTTGCATCCAGTTCAACAATCATTTATTTAATATTTGTTAATTGTTATTATGATCAAAATATGTCTGAAATTGACCTAGTAACTTCCACAAGATTTTAATTGCACAAATAAGTTCAAAAATCAAAACAAAATTCAAATATGCACGAAATGTACTACAACCCCAATTCCGAAATAGTTGGGACAAAGTGTAAATTGGCAATAAAATCAAAAAGCAATGACTTTCAAATCACACCAGCCAGTATTTTATTCACAGTAGAACAGAGATAACATAGCAAATGTTGAAACTGAGAAATCTTACAATTTTATGCACAAAATGAGCTCATTTCAAATTTGATGGCTGCTACGGGTCTAAAAAAAAGTTTGGACAAGGGCCTGTTTACCATAGTGTAGCATCCCCTCCTCTTTTGAACACAGAGTGGAGGCGTCTGGGCATTGAGGAGACAAGTTTCTTGAGTTTAGCCATTGGAATTTGATCCCACTCTTGTTTAATACAGGCTTCCAGCTGCTGGAGAGTTTTGGGTCTCCTTTGATGGATTTTTAATTTAATTATGCGCCGACTGTTCTCAATCGGTGAAAGATCAGGACTGCAGGCAGGCCAGTTCAGCACACGGACTCTTCCACTAGGAAGTCATGCTGTTGAAATAGCTGCAGTATGTGGTTTTTGCATTGTCCTGCTGAAATACACAAGGCCTTCCCTGGAATAGATGTCGTCTGGAGGGGAGCATATGTTGCTCTAAAATCTTTATATACCTTTCAGCATTCATGGTGCTTTTTAAAACATGCAAGTGCAAGTGTCCCACACCATATGCACTAATGCATCCCCATACCATCAGAGATGGCTTTTGAACTGAACGCTGATAACAGGAGGGGTGGTCTTTCTCCTCTTTAGCCCGGAGGACACAACACCCATGATTTTCAACAAGAATGTCAAATTTGGACTCATCTGACCACAGGATACTTTGCCACTTTGCTACAGTCCATTCTAAATGAGCCTTGGCCCACAGAGCACGGCAACACTTTTGGATCATGCTCAACAATGGCTTCCTTTTTGCATGATAGAGTTTTAGGTAGCATCTGTGGATGGCACGGCGGACTGTGTTTACAGACAGCAGTTTTATGAAGTATTCCTGGGCCAATTTAGTAATGTCAATGACAGAATCATGCCGGTGAGTGATGCATTGGCATCTGAGGGCCCGAAGATCACAAGCATCCAGTAAAGGTCTTTGGCCTTGTCCCTTACTCACAGAGATTTTTCCAGTTTCCCTGAATCTTTCGATGATGTCATGCATTGCCGATGATGAGACCTTCAAAGCCTTTGCAATTTGACGTTATTTTAAAAGTATTCCACAATTTTTTCATGCAAGGCTTCACAGGTTGGAGAGCCTCTGGCCATCTTTAATTCTGAGAGACTCAGCCTCTCTTAGACATCCCTTTTATAGCCAATCATGTTACACACCTGATGTCAGTTAACTTAATTACTTGCTCAATGTTCTTTCAGCTGATTTTCTTACAAAATGTATTTATTAATTGCTTTTTCAGCCCTTTTTTGCCTTTGTCCCAACCTGCTGCAGCCAGAAAATACGAAATAAGCTCATTTTGTGGATAAAATGTAAAATGTCTCAGATAACATTTCAAATGTTGAAACTATGTTTGATTGTAAATAACATATTGGCTCATGCGATCTGAAAGTCATTGCATTTTGATTTTATTCACAATTTACACTTTTTCCAACTATTTCGGAATTGGGTTGTATTTATTCACAACAGCTGATCTGTTCATATATATTTAATAATGTATTTGTGTAAAGATGAATGTCCTTGTTTGAAATTACTTGTGACATCTGTTGTTTCTGCGGCCAATCGATCGATCTTCTGCTGCCCGATATTTTAATGAGACATGAACAGAACTTTACCCTCATCAAATTATTTTATTTTCACAATTAACCCATCAACCAACATACCAACTGAGGTTCTTATTTGGTTAATATATTTGAGCACAGGATTTAATGCAGTCGATTTCCACAGTGCTGTGTAAATCAATTGCATTAAATCCTGTTTTCAAGTACTTTAATTATATATATTAATTACTTGTATATTACAAGTACAACATATATTAATTCAAGTATATTAATTTTTATTAAAATATAATTAATTCATTCTTTAAAACAAATGAGGAAAGAAACATATCATTAGGTATGCATTATTTTACATTTAAAAGAAATAACATCACATTTAGATTGAAAGGATCTGTCCTATGAGAGGAGAAAATGAAGAACGACAGCATAGGCTGAATGTTGTCTCACTGGAATCAGTTTAACGATGTAACAATTGACATCACAACACAGTAACACTCGTAACAATAAATGTTAACATTAAATTCATTTCATATGTTCTTCACAGACTTTAATAGAATGAATCTGTCATCTGGCTGGCTTGAGAACAGTCCAACCTTCAAACCCGTAACAATGATTCAACCCTCCAACAGTGTTTTTTGTTATGGGGTTGAATGTTACGGGGTTGAAGAATTTAGCAAAAAGTAGCCATAAGTCCACACTAGCTTGGCATGAGGAAAACAAGAAATTACTATATTTTTCCGAGACAGTTGATTTCTTTTTCCCAAACAATAGTAAATATCTTTTATGCATGTAACAGTGTTGAAAGGTTGAGCTTGACGATGTCAACCTGACGATAAAAACAATGAAATACAGGTAAGAAAGGATGCTAACACTTACCTCGCTTTACATTGTGAGCGGGAAAAGACTTGAGTGATATCACTTCCTGGGTGCTGAGGAAGTTGGACTGAACCATTATTTTTCAAAAGGGGGGATTGGTATGCTGTTACGGGGTTGAACAAAACTGGGGGACATGATTAAATAGTGCTATTTTGTAAATAATTAATGTATTTTTCTCACATTTCTTTTATTTAGGTCAAAGTAGACAGGGAAATGATTATATTAGCAGAAAAAACTTGCAGTTACTGGCTATTTTAATTTGTTTAATATTCAATGAAAAAGTAACTTTTGTCAGTGGGGACATGCTCATTTGGCTGAGCATTACTCCTCAGCAACCTATTATATTTTTCAAAACATAATTTTTAAAATATGTTTATGTGTTATAATGCAAAAACACATGGATCTTTCCATTTCTTGTTTTAAAATGCATTTTGTGTTTACTTTAAATGAAAATCGTTGAGGTAATCCTGTGGGACACGAAGTGCACCAAATTCAGAGAATCACCCATATGGCGTTTTGGTTGAAATTGTCTGATGCAAAGACAGTCCAAAATATTTCGAGAGCGGAAAGAAAATATAATCAATGCACATGAAACTGATATACACATCATGTTTGCCATCCCTTGAACTCGCTCTGTTTTTGGACATCAAGCTTTCTCTGTTTTTGCTCCCTCCTCTTAGTCCGGGCGACAGAATTATCTTTAACTGGATCATCTAATAAGTTTACATGTTTTTAAAACCAGAATTAAGGCTTATTTAAACAGCGCATGTACATGCTTTACTGCTAAAACCTGTTAATGTATTTTTTGCCTTGTCATTGTCTGTTGTTGTTTTCTGTGTGAAACTTTAAGCTGCTGTCTTAGCCAGGACTCCCTTGGAAAAGAGACTTGTATCTCAATGGGATTTATTCCTGGTAAAATAAAGGTTAAATAAATAAATAAATAAATACAAAAGTAAATAAATACACCCAGAGATGGGGCTTTGCTAAATCCGTGAATTAATTTTTCTAACAACCACACATACATGAATATTTAATTCCAAAATCATCGTTGGTGTTTTCCTTAATTGAGACTAAAAGCTGCGTGTTTATTTAGGGCGTGTGAACACCAATGGGATATTGCTTCCAGAGCGGTCTCGGCATAGTTATCAGAGGTTGTTATAATATTTGTGGTTCTTACATGAGACAGAGAGTGGAGCTCTGTTTACCACCAATCTTTCATTTAACTGAAGTCTGTTAAACGAGCTGTCGTCACGATATAGATGCTTTAATGTCTTCTGTATCATGAACAGCTTTGTCATGTTGCAACTTCATAACTGTAGCTTATGGTACAGAATGTACAGTGAAGGCTGCTTTTGAATAGCAAAATAGCTTGCATTAAATTAACAGTGACATTTAATGTGACATCTTATAGCTATGTGCGAAGTAAGTTTACTTTTTCATTGTTTTTTCCGGATAACTGTATTCATATTATGATTATTTGTGCACCAAATAATGAAGCTGTGAGTCGTCGAGGTGTAAATTAAGACGCAGCTTCTTCTGGGTTGGACAGGTTAAGTTTTTTGATACAGCCCCAGGTCCGGACAACAATAAGGAAAACGTTCGTTGGCTACGTCAGTGCAAAAGTAGACTGCGAGGCTAACTTTTTTTTTTTTTTTTTTTAATGTATATATGAATGTGTATTGTATTGGATAATTGATGTATGTATTGTGAAGTATCCTCTGTGGGCCTTGAGCCTGTAATAAAGTTTATATATTACTGTTCAGATACATACAAGCAATGTCATTGTCGCTGCTGCTGCTGCTATCATGGTTCAATTAGGTTAAGCTATAACTCGCGGATTTGGTTGTCTGGTGTGCGAAAGTGGAACACAAGAACTTGAAATTTCGCACCGAGTTCGGTGAGAATGGTTTCACACAGAATTTTTTGTGCAGTGAATATTCCGTAAATCCGTGCCACTTTTTTGCTCCGCCCCTGTTTGAATGGGCCGTTAAAGTCTGAGCACCATCTGTGAGAGTGTCTAAACAGAGCAGCGACATATCTCTGTGCCACTGGTCTTGGAGGGGGGGGTATGTTTTTGTGCGGGGTGGCGGAGCTAGAAAGTTATCTCTTTGGTTGCAGCTTGTTTTTTTTGTTTTTTTTCAGCGTTCATGTCAGCTAATGGCTTTGTTCTGTAGCCCTTAATCTAGGCCCAGGCCTAAGGCGCACCCGTGCGACCTTGATTTCAAAATCAGTCGCACCGCCCTAAATCTGGTCGCAGTCTGGAGCCCTGCTAAACCAGGTTTAGTTAAAGATACCATCCTCAACAGCTTGTAAAAAGTTTGTAAAATGCTGCGATGGGCTTTTTTCATAATGTTTCTAAAAGATGAGGCTTTAATGCTAGCCTGGCACCGCCAGCCTTAGTACTTCCGCTCAATTTAATTGCGCTTCACCACTCAGTCTGGTCACTCAGAGCTCTGCCTTGTTTACCATGGCAGAAAATACGCCGGACCAACCAGCGAACAGAAGGTGCGGCCAAGAGCCATGATGTAGCAGCCGCGCCGAGTTTGAAATTGTAGTCTCTGAGATCAACAATGCCTACGGACAAAGATGCACGGGAGGCCATTCGCTCTGTCGTGGAGAAAATCCCAGGTATCAGCGACTTATAGCCACAACAAGATGAATGTTTGGTTTTTGAATGGAAATGATGTTGTAGCACTACTCCCTTGTCATATCTATTTAATAGCCCTCATGAAATAGGCACCCTGTTCATCTCTGTGAGAGACAGCCGAACCACCTAAGCTAGCTTGTAGCTTCTAGTGTTACATTGCCCGCGAATTTAACACTGTGAGTTAGCAGGAAACTTTTTAAAAGCCGTGTTTTTGTTCGTGTCACAAGACCCGTCTCACTCGCGCTGCTCACTTCCTCGTGCTGCACGCAATGTTTTTTTTCATTGGAGAGTGAAACGGGAGAATGGAGTCAGATTCAGAGGCACCGGTAAGTGAAAACTAACCAGCAGTAATTACATAATATTCCATTCTGTATGTGATATAAAATAAAATGCCCTCGTAACTATTAGTTACCTTTGTAGTCTGAGGTAACTAGGAACTCCAAATATAGACAAATTCATCGAGTTGTAATTTATCATCTAGAGAACAACAATAAAATTAATCCATTAATAATACATATATCATTGTACACAAATTAGACATGTTTTGTACTAATTAAATCACTTTTGTTTATATCTTATTGGTCTTGGATATATAAGGCTTCATTATAGTCTAACTCTTAGGACAAAGGTTCCAATGGAGAATCGGGGATCAAACTAGAGCTTTGCAACATCCCTTACATGTTGAAAAACTCTGTTCTTTCCACATTTCAGTGAGGTATTTCCTTTATCTGTGGGGCATGTAGATATGGGTGTCTCATGGAAAAAGCTGATTTAAAAAAAAATTTGGGCTCGTATCTCACTTCGCCTGCCAGCGGCACCACCTAGCAGCCACGAAAGTGGCTCAGTTTTGTCATCCAAAAGCTGTTGACATCACATTTTTCATCGTCTATCATGACTTAAAGGTACACAGTACCAAATATCTTATACTTTTATCTGCTGGCCCAATCTGCTATGAAATGGTCCGTTCTGAGTTTTCCTCCGACCCTGGATCCATTTACCTTGAAAAGTGTGGCTACTGCCAAAGAAATGCTTGGTATTCCTGAGAATAGAGTTCCAAAAGCACAACAAACATCATTTACCACCACAGTACATATCTGGGTTATTGAGAAAACATACCGCAAACATGCTTCAAAAATCAATTTTGACCATCTTTACGGCCATCCATTGCACCTTCCCAGCAAGATAAGATAAGATAAGATAAGATAAATGGCAAGAACAGGCCTTTCACAGCCCAACTAAGCTCGCCAGTTTCTTTGTAGTATTGTGAATATATCCCTTCAGATACTAAATGACTAAATGGTATCTAGCTTTAGGTCAAGCCTGCTCTTGAAAACCCCCAAGGTCTCTGCCTCAACAATATGGTCAGGTAAGCTATTCCACATTAAAATTACTCTATGGGTGAAGAAATATTTCCGAATATCAGTGCTAAATTTACCTTTGGTCAACTTCCATTTGTGACCCCGAGTTCTACTCACAACACTTGGTCGAAGGAATCCACCATGATTCACTTTGTTAATCCCTTTAACATATTTAAAGACCTCAATCAAATCACCCCTGAGTCTCCTTTTCCTAAGACTAAAGAGATTAAGGATCTTCAGCCTCTTCTCGTAGCTTTCATCTTTTATACCTGGAATAAGCTTGGTGGCTCTTCTCTGAACTTTCTCTAGAGCAGAGGTGGGCAGCGAGGGCCGTATCTGTCCCTGGTTTTCACATTAACGTCTGGTCTTTAATTAGTTGATTGTCTCAATTAGCCAAACCATTTATGAACTCTGACGTTTCATGCGCATTTCTTTAAATTATCATGAAACTACAAAGACTAGTCTTGTCTCCCTTCATAAAACATTTTCCTTTGATCGAATCATTGCGAAAATCTATATTTGTGCATGCAATCCGTTAACTCAATTAGTCAGGGTAATTGATAGGAATAAAAACCTGCAAACACACCGGCCCTCCAGGACCGTGATTGCCCACCCATGCTCTAGAGCCTCTATCTCTCTTAAAGTATGGTCCCCAGAACTGTACACAATACTCCAGGTGTGGTCAAACGAACGTGTTGTACAAAAGCAGCATCACCTCCTTATGTTTGTACTCAATACTTTTGGCAATGTATCCTAGCATCCGATTAGCTTTTTTAGCTGCTACGGCACAATGGCTAGAACCTGTGAGGATTTGGTTAACAATCACTCCCAGATCTTTCTCTTGTGCAGCACATTCCAGTTTTAAACCTCCTATGAAGTAATCTCGTCTAATGTTTTTATTACCATGTACAACTTTACATTTTGCTAGATTAAATTTCATTTGCCACATTTCTGCCCAATTCTGGATTCTATCCAAATCGTCCTGAATCACTTTAGTGGACCCTAGACTACTTGCCAAACCCCCCAATTTAGTATCATCTGCAAATTTAACCAATCTGCTCTCGATATTCCTATCAAGGTCATTAATGTAAATGAGGAACAGCAGGGGTCCCAACACCGATCCCTGGGGGACGCCACTCCCCACCATACCCAGCTCAGATGAGATACCACTGACCACCACTCTTTGTGTTCTGTCCTGTAACCAGTTTTGAATCCTCTTCAGAATACCTCCTGTAACTCCAATGGAGCTCATTTAAAAAATTAGTCTCTTATGCGGTACTGTATCGAATGCTTTCTGAAAATCCAAGTATATGATGTCATAACCCCTGCTCTGGTCGTAAGTCCTGGTGGCCTCTTCAAAAAATTCCAGAGCGTTTGTTAGGCATGACCTTCCCTTCCGAAAACCATGTTGGCTATCCCTCAAGATACTGTTACGTTCAAGAAATAAGTCCAGCTCATCTTTTATGATAGATTCCAATATTTTGCACGAAATGCAAGTTAAACTCACTGGCCTGTAGTTTCCTGGCTCGGTACGGTCCCCTTTCTTATATATTGGTATTATATTGCCCTGTTTCCAATCATTTGGTATTTCTCCAGTTTCTAAAGACCGTCTGAAGATGGCGGATAGTGGCTTAAAGATGAACTCACCAGCTTCCCTGAACACTCTAGTACTAGTACTCTAGATACTAAGGTACTATTCATTGAAAAGATTGTCTTGTTATGAGAAAACGCATAATGAAGAATTCTAGATTTGTATATGTCTGGGATGTTATTTTATTCTTGTCCCAATTTTCAATTTTTATTATTTCTCAAATAATTCTGGCTCAATAATGTAGGTACCCACCTTGGCCAATATTTGGTTCTGATGTCTAACAGGACTTGAAGTGTCACAGCTCATGATAAAAGTATAACATATTTCGTAGTGTGTGCCCTTAAGTCATGATAGTTGATGTACTATGTGGTGTCATTGATAAACCTCAGCCACTTTAGTGGCATCCAGGTGGGACCACTGGCAGGCAGACAGGGACTTAAAAATCTGTTGTTTTCTATGAGACATCAATAACTACCTATGCTCTAAGTGTAAATAAACAAGAACTTACAAATTGATTAATGTCACGTGCTGCTCCAATTCTTTTGGAATTGAGGGAGCATAAAAAAAACTACGAAAGTTAGTCTATTAAAACCATTTAGCAACCAGGACTCTGCAAATTTGCTGTCATATTGTATCTCTTGGCCACGGTGCGTAATAATAATAAACTTTATTATTATAGCACCTTTCATACAAAAAAATGCAACTCAAGGTGCTTCACATAAAATCAAACAATTCCAAAGAAAAAAGACAGTTTAAGAACAAATGATACAGAAGACCATGTAAATAAAATAATACAGAATTAAGATAATCAAGACAGTAATAAAATGGAGGGATAAGGACAGTAAAATGATAAAACTAATTGATGCAATAAATTAATAAAACAATTAAACGAGGAGAGAGAAAAAAGAAAAAAAATTTTGCTACACCAAATATGCCGTTGGTAAGCAGCACTGTTTCCATAATAATGTCATTTTAAGGTTCTACATTATCACACTGAACGATCAGAACACTTGCCTGTAATTTGACGATTTAATTACCTGTAAAAGAGGATTCGTAGTGGTTCTCTCAACAGTACCCTCTGTTTGGTAGGTGAGAGTACCCTTCAGTCAGTCTCATGCACCTCGCTGCCGGTCTGATCTCATGCTTGTGGAATAAAGCGAGTGAGAGGTGAGAGGCGGGTGTATGTGACACTGCTGTCTGGAGAGAATAAGCTAGAGCAAGAGACATGGAGGACACTCAGAAGCGAGTGCAGGACAAAGCCACCGACAGGCTGGGCTAAAGAAGAAAAACAGGAGGGGGGAACGAGAGAGAGGGGGCAGGAGGCAGTCCTTCTCAACATACTCTCATCAAAGCCCTAATCTCTCAGGGATTCTGAAAATATACTTTCACCTCAAGAAATGTTTGCGTCAGGTGTAAAAGCACTGTGCGTGAGCGCCGTCAGGCCGCGATATCTGGTTCATAACCGGCTCGATGCAGTAGTTTATGGGAATGATGAATAGTGGCAGATCAGGAGTGGCCTCACTTTTTCAGGACTCAAAACCATATTCTTTTCAATCAACCATCGGTGCTCAGGCTGCCAAAAAATATGTGACTGTTAACTCCGCCTATGGGGTTTGAGTGAGCAATTCACTGAACACGTTCAAGCAGTCAAGCAATAAGCTTTTTACAATGAATAGTTATTTTTACATTGGATCATGAGTGTAAACTGTGTGATCAAACGCAGGTTTAAAGACCCATCTCTGTCACTTCCTGTGTTTCTTTGTGCTTTAATTCACTTTCTTCGTTCATCATAATGAAACATTAGACTCAGATCACTAATGCAGGCAATTCCACTTGGACGGCCTCGTTTACGCAAAGGGTAAGAAAGACTATGAGTCGCCCTTTAGAATTACATCCCCAATTCCGAAATAGTTGGGACAAAGTATAAATTGTGAATAAAATTAAAATGCAATTCAAATCACACCAGCCAGTATTTTATTCACAATAGAATAGAGGTAACAAAGCAAATGTTGAAACTGAGAAATTTTTACAATTTTACCCATAAAATGAGCTCGTTTCAAATTTGATGGCGACAAGAGGTCTCAAAAAAGTTTGGACAGGGGCCTGTTTACCATGGTGTAGCATCCCTCTTCTTTTTAACACAGAGTGGAGACATCTGGGCATTGAGGAGACAAGTTTCCTGAGTTTAGCCATTGGAATTTGATCCCACTCTTGTTTAATACAGGCTTCCAGCTGCTGGAGAGTTTTGGTCTCCTTTGATGGAATTTTCATTTATTTATGCGCCAAATGTTCTCACTCTGTGAAAGATCTGGGTTGCAGGCAGGCCAGTTCAGCACACAGACTCTTATTACCAAGCAATGCTGTTGTAATAGCTGCAGTATGTGGTTTTGCATTGTCCTGCCGAAATACTCAAGGCCTTCCCTGGAATAAATGTTGTCTAAAAGGGAGCATATGTTGCTCTTAAACCTTTACATACCTTTTGTCATTCATGGTGCTTTTTAAAACATGCAAGTGTCCAACACTATATGCACTAATGCATCCCCTTACCATCAGAGATGCGGGCTTTTGAGCTGAATGCTGATAACAGGAGGGGTGGTCTTTCTCCTCGTTAGCCCGGAGGACACAGCGCCCATGATTTCCAACAAGAATGTAAAATTTGGACTCTTCTGACCACAGGACACTTCGCCACTTTGCTACAGTCCATTTTAAATGAGCCTTGGCCCACAGAACACGGCGGTGCTTATGGATCATGCGCAACAATGGCTTCCTTTTTGCATGATGGAGTTTTAGATGGCATATGTGGATGGCACGGCGGACTGTGTTTACAGACAGAGCACAGCAAATAAGTGAGTGTTAAAAATTCAGTGTCAGTGTTAAATAGAGAGCGTTAGTGTTGTATTAACACCACATTGACTTAAAAGAACACTGCGCGTGGTGCTTTAAGTAATGTTTTTAAATCAGGGTGTTGATAATATTGGTGTTAAACCAATCCGGATTGGTGTAGATCAAATCACGCCCTTATGTCTTACATAGCTCTAAGAGTTCGAGAATGTTTGAGGGATTGAAGAAAAATTTCCTTGCCAGCCATCGCCATTTTTAACAACAAATAGTGTTAAACCAACACAAACTGAGTGTTAAAAATTTAACACTTTCAGAAGTGTTAATTTTACACTGCACAGTGTGGACACATATAGACACTTTATGGGTGTTAAATTTAACACCATAGGTGTTAACAGAACACTAGCTAATTTTCTGTGTGGTTTCTTGAAGTATTCCTGGGCCCATTTAGTAATGTTAATGACAGAATCTTGCCGGTGAGTGATGCAGTGGCATCTGAGGGCCCGAAGATCACGGGCATCCAGTAAAGGTCTTCGGCCTTGTCCCTTACACACTGAGATTTTTCCAGTTTCTCTCAATATTTTGATGATGTTATGCACCGTTAATGATGAGACTTTCAAAGCCTTTTCAATTTGTCGTTTAGGAACATTGGTTTTAAAGTATTCCACTTTTTGTTTGAATGAATGCGCCTTTGCTCTCCTTTGCTTCAACCTATTCTGCCCAACCTGTTCTGCGAAGCCCATTCATTCCTATGCATCCATAAAGAGACTGAATGCGCCTTTAAACACCTGTTTCTGCAATCCTCTGTTACCTCCCTTTATGTTCGATTCACCAAATCACCCATAGGCGCTAGAGGAGACTGTGTTCAGGGGCTTGGATGCAGGTGAGGCTCTACTCGTGTTCAGGGGTTAAAGCAAGGAAAAATCTCTCAAGCCACAGCCAAGTCGTATTTCCCATCTGCAATTTGTAAAATGTGTTAATTGACACCAACTAAAGAAAAAACACAAAAAGTAAAATAATGGCTGTATAAAAATATTAAATTAACAGCCATCAAGTTGCCATCAGCCATCAAGTCACTCCAGGCCAATGTTTGAACAGAATAATATGCTTTTGAACAGCTTTTCTTTCGCCAGTTTTTTGTCATTCCAAAGTTATTTTTTGAAATGACACTGATATATTATTATTATCATTACTATTACTAGCACTCTGCCCGTGGGGCTCCATGAGTTCTATTTTATAGCAGAATTACCCGTAGCGCCGCAGCAACATCTGGTGGCGCTGCGCTGCTGCGGACAGACAGACAGACAGGCAAACACCGTTAAGGCTTAGCTGATTTATAGTTAGGATTATTATTATGACAACTCCATTCCCAAAAAGTTGGAATGCACTGTAAACTGTAAATAAAAGCAGAATTTAATCGTATCCTTAAGTTTTCGAAGCGCCCAACTCCAAGGAACACACTTTTTAAAGAAAGAGAAAAAATGTATTTCTTTTTTTGCCGATATGTTATGTAGGTGCTCCAGTAGAAATTCATTGTAGTCTCGGGACAAGCTATACCTCAGTCTGTAAAACTGACCCTGGTATTTCTCATTAGAAAAAAAATTTTAGGTTTGTGAGTGCTTAACATTGGAATAATGTAATAATAATAATAGTTTTAGAATAAATTAATTTGTTTGAATTCATAAACATCAATTTGTATAATAAAAATGATTTTACAAGCAGTATTGGAAAGAATTTCCCTTAAGACCATGAAATGGCTTCCCTCTCAGCATTCACAAGGAGCCCATATTGTGAGCATCTTCCTGAGCTGTACTCTGTGCCCCAGTCAGTGAGCAGTGTATTAAGAAAACTCAGCCTGTCGTAAATATTTTCAAATAATGAGATCCCATTGAGCATGTACATCGGCTAATTAACTCTTAGCTCTGTTTATAAAGTGAAAATACATAGCGAGTAGCTGTACGGGCAACCCTTTCTCACTATGGTGAGACTTTCCAGGTTAAGTTGGGGGCTACAGGCCTCCACTGTTCTTCAGGGGCTTCTGCAGAACCTATTGAAGCCCTCCAGGAACAGTTTCACTACAACTTTTGTTGCACATTCGCATAGACAGACGTTCATGAGTATTTGCACAGTGGCACAATTATAAATTTTAGTGATATCAACATGGTTCACTCCATGTAAATTTAAATACCTTAAAATAAGTACTATCTGCACTAAAATTAGGTATGAACATCTATATGCAGTGAAACTTTCTGCCTTTTAAATGTGTTTCAGAGATCATATATTTATAGACTTTGAATAGTCAAAGCAAAAGTATTTCCTTGCTATCACTTCATGGGCTTGGTTTTAAAGTCCTCAGCCTATACAGTATGATGGAAAAAGAATGAACTCAAGGATGATCTCATGAGCAGAGAAGTCGGCAGTGTTTCTGGGTAGTGTTACTGTGACTGCACGACCAGTTTTGGCCACAAACTTACATATAACTCCTTTAAAGCTGAAGTTCTTTCATGTAAATTCACTCACAGCTCATGTCAGTACGTTGATCAATATTTCTTTGCGCAGAGCGCCTCGTATGTCATTGAATATTGTTTCGCTTCAACTGGATAGTCTGACCTTGATTCTTGCCATATCCCTTTTTGTACTGTTTTTGTCTTTCTGGATTTTTACCTATTTTTGCATGTTTGGATGCCCTGTGTATGACCTTTGGCTTTGCCCATCGACTACAACCTTTTGCCGATCGTTTTTGTACCTCTGCCCATCTGTCTTACTGGTTCTGACCTCTGCCTGTCTAGTTGATACTGTTTTTGGATTTCGTATTGAGGCTTGGCAATTCCTGTGTATTGTGGCTTTGACTCGGACCCGATTAAAGGCATACTTTTTTTGGATTTCCCTCTCTTGCGTGTGGTTGTTGAACGCACCGTCTCATTCAGCCCCTCCCCTTTCACGTTCTACTGCCTCACCTTGATTGGCCTCAGCTGGAGCCAATTAAGGTGGAGGCATTTGTAGAGTATTTAGGGCTGGCAAGTGCTAGGTCTGGTGTTCTGCATTTTACTTGGCCACAGCAGGTCTGTGTGTCTGTTTTAGCTTCCAACATGTCTTGTTTCTGTCTTTTTTGTATTTCACTTCTTGTTTGTCTAGTTTGTATTTTCAAATAAATTCAGTTCTTCACCCCCAGCCTTGGCGCTTGAGTGTCCTTTCGCTCAAGCCCATGGTCTTAGTGCCTGCCGGATCGCTGTTGCTCGTGATGGGAAGTTGAAGCTTCAAGAACCATTTTACTTATTTTCTGTGCCCACAAGATGGCGCCCATAGTTAAAAAATAAGGCTTATAGAATGAATTTACAAGCCTTTGTTGAACAGAGAGCACCATCTTGTGGGCACAGAAAATAAAGAAAATGGTTCATGAAGCTTCATCTTCCCGTCACTAACTGTTGCGTCTGGCGGGATGCAAATCTGATCCCAAAAATTGCGGCGAACTCCTTTTGTAATCCAGTACACATTCTCTGCCGTGTGCCGCTTGTTTCAAAAACAATTCTGAGGTATCAGAGGTTTGCAGTGACGTGCAGTCGGAGGTTAGTTTGTTGAGGCAGAAACCCCCTTTGCTTGATTCGCAATCAGACGATTAATTTAGAAAGACTATTCGGCAGAATGACGGGCCATTTTAAGTTTCCGCGGCGTTATTACTCAGTAGGCTACAATGTACATTGAGTAATACGTAATTTATATCAGATGAAAATATAAATTACAATTCGAAGATGCCCTTCGTATCTCATGGTTTGCAGTGAACTCTCTTTGAGTCTTAATTCTGAAGTAAATGTACTGTTAACAGTCATAGAAATGTGTGCAATTTGACTTTACATCTTTTGATCGAGTGTCTGTAGCTCTCCCTCTTGAGCTTCTACCTGCTGGTGCTTACATGCTCCATTATGTGTAAGAAACAAGTATCATATCGTCATAAAAAAATAATCCTGTACGAAAAATAAGTTTTCTTCGTGATTTCGGTTAAAAAAACAAAAAAAACGTGTTTTTATTCGCTACTGCCAAGCGTTTTCCAAATCCATATTCAACAAACCTCGATCTGCCTCTATATTTAGCAGAAGTCAACAAAAGGATTCGCGATCAAAACAAAGCCAGTATATGAATGGAATACATGGAGAGCGATTCTGATTCCTCTGCTTTTTTCACTGATTCCTCTGACGAATTTGACGAAAATGGTAATATTTTGTTCATGCCTGGTGAAGGTGGTTTAGAGGGCAAATTTAATTTCCTGGAAATTAGGCAAGCACCTGTTTTATTTACTTACTAAATACGGTATAGGCCAGTTTAGCTTAAGCGAGATTTGGGTCGTGCGCATGGTCTTTGCAGACTATGTTGTCCAGAAGATGCACAAATCGCACTGAAAAGGGGGGGAAATATAAATTCTTTCACTTTGCCCATGGTAAAAGGCAGCTTACAGCATTGATTCTGACTAAAACTGTAATAATTTTCATTCAGGAACATTCTAGGGTGTGCAGCGTACATTTTGTGTCCGGATGGCGAGATTCAGAATTCTGTGTTCAACCTACACCAATATCGAATGATGTTTGGGTGCCCAGAGAAACATCAGGATATGTACACACGTCAAGCGTACCAGTCAAGGACATTGAGAGTTTCAAGTGCTGCTATTCGTGTTAGTAGCATATCATAACTGTGGCTGCCATGTTACTGATGACACACCAGGTTGCTAGGGCAGGCACAGAATTGCATTTGCGAAATTAAATATTAATATTAAATTCTAAACCCCATTCCCACTGATAAAAAACCCCCTAAAATATATTGGTGGCCCCCTTTTAAAATCGTTCTGGCAAATAAAAAGTCTGAAAAAGTGGAAGTTGGGTACGAAATTCTTTCCCCTGACAAGATGGCTAGTTTAAGCTCCATTAGTTACCTCCAACAAACTGAAAGTATTGACTCCTTCAGCATAACATAGACTTGAAAGACTATATCAGCGAGATACTGTCAAGTTAAGTCCTCAACGTTGTAATGTTCACCGCAAATGAAAATCCAAAATCAATGTATTGCATTCAGTCAAACAGTTTTGATATGGCCTTGTATTTTGCATGCATACCTGCACACTTATCCATGTTGAGAGGAGATTAGGATCATGTGTCCTTTCTGGTTGTTTTGATCAATGCAAATTTGTTGTAAGAATACTGTAGCCATTAGCAGACTTATGCTGGGGGACCCAATCATCGTGGTGTTAATGACATTATTTCACTAACTGAAAAGCAACTTTTTTGACTTGTCATGGCCCCAATTTGTTATGACATAAGACAGCAAGGGATGACAGACAAAATTTTAAAACTTAAACAGATTTTATTTAACAAAGACTAACAACTAACCTACAATTTATACTACTGACCAAGATTGACATATACAAGAAAAAAAATATTTACAGTCCCTTGAGATGGGGTTGCTTGGTGATGTCCTGGGACAGGGAAATGCTCCAACACAGGCAAAAATCCACAAAAAAAACTTCACAGGTCTTGAAAAGAGTGACAGGTCTGGTCAAATGCATCCTTCTCCTTGCAATTTCTCCTACTACTTTACTCTCTCAATTTTTCTCCTTATATATGATTTTGCAGCCCCCTCCCACCTTTTAGACTTTTTTTTATTCTCTGGGACATTCCCCTCTCAGACATGCCCAAACCTAGCTCCAGACTGGGCTTAACAAAAAAAGGTCAACACTGCATCTAGTGGCATTTTTTTCACATTACAGGCTCTATTTAGCAAGTAATGAAATCAAAATCACAAGGAAATCAAATGATTATGGGAAGCAGCGAAATGAAAGCCACACCCACACTTAGCTCTGATGGGCTAAGTTCTACAATGTAACAGAGCTGACCTAGACGGCAAACGTCATATGGCACCAACAGGTCCCCTTTGGCTTGATATTTTTTTGCATAGAGTTTAACATCTACTTAATGTAGTATATAGCCTATCGGATTGAACAAAGCCAGTCCCTTTTTAAAATGTGGATACAAAAACTGGATACTGTAACAACAACAGCTTGAAACAACAGCTGCTGAAATAATTCTTGGTCAATTTGTTGGCCAACTTTAATAATAAAAAAATATCAACCAGTACCTTAACTATATTTCTTCAATCAGATCGTTCTTTCCTTTCAGCTTATGTCAGTGTGAGCAGTGTGATGAAGTCGGGCCAGCCGCTGACAAAATGAGTACTGCAAACTCTGGTGTGATCATTCGGGACAAATTTACAGCTTGACAAAAACTCAAACAACAACGTGCTCAAAGTAAACAATGGCAGCCATTATCCCGACAAGTCCCTTCGCATACGTCATCACCCTAAGACTTCTAAAGATTTCCGAAGACCTTTCTTGGAATATTCGTACTCCAGACTTCTAACAATAAAATGCTAATTTTTCCAAAACGGTAGCTACTTGTTGGGAATCAATCATCAAAACGAACTGCTACAGTGAGTTGTTTGAATGGACAAAACAAAGTTTTACAGCCTCCTGGCACTTTAAAGTTATGCAGGAGGATATTCAAAGAAAAAACAGGGAAAAGCACCTGCAAAAACATAAAAGAAATAATCACACCTCTTTATCTGCCCAAGCGAATGTCCTTGTGCTGGCAGAGCAGGAGTTGTATGAAGCTCTTCTTGAAGGAGTCGTTGCAGAGAGCATAGCAGGCTGGATTGATGGTGCTGTTCATGTAGACAAACCAGTAGCCAAGGATCCACATGGTGGAGGGTATGCACGTTGAACAGATGGTGGTGATGAGCACCATGACACAATATGGTGACCACATGACCACGAAGGCAGCAAGAATGGCCATTACCGTGCGTGTAACCTTTTTCTCACGCGATAGCAATGCCTTCTTTGTGGGTAGCTGCTTTTCCATTGTAGCATTTCCTTCATGACCTGCAGGGGCCTCAGCAATTTCATTTCCCTCAGGATGTCCTGGTGCAGTCGACTCTTCCTCCCCGTCTCCACCTGTTCCGCCATTCTGGCTCCTCTCTGTGTGATGGGTTTTCACCTTTTCATCATCACAGGGTATTGTGATGTGGTTTCCTGCTTTGCTGTTGGAAGGGTTGTCCTGTTGTGGCTCCTGTTTGCCCTTCTTCACGCGGCTCTTGCTGGCCCTGGAGATCTGCCAATACAGTAGGATCATGATGGCAACAGGCAGGTAGAAGGAAGCAATGGTGGCGATAAAAACGACGGTTGGATTAGACAAGAATTGGATGTAGCACTCACCCTCTGGCATAGTGCGCTCACCTACAATATCCTGCCACAACAGGATGGCTGGGGCCCACAGCATGAAGGCAATAATCCAGGCTGCCGCAATCATCATGCACGCCACCCTGGTTGTCCTTTTTACAGGATAGCTGAGTGGCTTGGTGACGCAGAAGTAACGGTCAAAGCTGATGATTAGGAGATGCAAGCCAGAGGCACTGCTGACTACGTAGTCCAGGATCAGCCAAAGGTCACAGACTGCTGGCCCCAATGGCCAATATCCAAACACATTGTAGACTGTGAAGAGGTTCATGGTGCCGACCCCAATGATCAGGTCTGCACATGCCAGGCTGAAGAGGAAGTAGTTGTTTATGGTCTGGAGGCTCCTGTTAATCATGATTGAAAGCAGGACCAGTATGTTCCCAGTAATTGTTAAAAAACTGAGGGTACCTGTAACCAGGACAATACCCGCCACCTCCGCTGCCAGTAAAGGGCCCTCGGACTGCAGGGTGTCTGTGTCATTGCCTGCGGTGAAGTTGGAGTTGTTGGAGACAGTGGAGAGAATTAGCTTGAAAGTTCTGAGCTCCATCTCTTCTGGTCTTGTTCAATCTTGAACGGTCAGCTGAGGCCCTGAAACTTCAGATGATATAGAAACATTTTTCAAGCATTAAGAGATTGCTTCCCATCACATATATTCAGCAGCACAAAGGGCTTGTGTTTCTCACAGATAATCAGCCATACTAAGGGCTTATTTCTCACACAGATTCAGCCTCACTTACGGCTTGTTGCTGAAACACAGACTCAGCAGCAATAAGGCCTTATGGCAAACCATTTTAACATCTAATCAGTCGCAGAGACAACAATTGTGAAAATCAACAATTGCTTTTCGACAAATGAAATTTCGAAGCCAAGATATCCATAATATCACTTTGTCCAATGGGAACTCTAATTCAAGATATATTTAACTTACTGCTCACTTAGCAAAGTGCTAATTCTTGATATTTACCTCTGCCAACAAAGTTGCAGGGAAGGTTATGTTTTTGTCGTTGTTTGTTTTTTGTTTGTTTGTTTGTCTGTCTGTTTGTGAACAACATAACTCAAAAAGTACTGCACGGATTTGTCAGATTTTTTGTGGGTTTGCTATTACATCAAGGATGGAGCCTATAGATTTTCACCACGATCAGTGAAACAATATGGCCGCCAAGGCGGCCATCTTGAAATCGTATGACATGCGACAACTGAACTTTGTTCCCACTCATGAAGATTTGGACTGTGCTGCCTTAGCGGAGGTTTGCACTCTACGAGTGCCTCTAGAAGCAATGACTTTCTTACTCGTGGAGGTGGTCTTTGTACATACGTGTAACTCAATTAAAACTAGTCAAATTCCACTATTGACTTTGAAATCAACATATTCATAATGTAATTTTGACAAGCTGCAATTCTAATTAATGATATCTACAACTCTATTCTCACTAGTTAAAATGTTGATTATAGATATCATCAATTGAATTCTGACAACTGGAAATATCCATTTTTGATATCAAGAATTCAATTCTCGCTCGTAGCAATGTTCATTGTCGAAATCAACATTTGCCCTAACATTACACATATCTTAAGTGGAATACTAGATATCTAAAATTCAATTCTGATAAGTCAAAATGAAATTCCTGATATGTCACTGTGGAAGTCTAACATGTAAGATTGTCATTTCAGATGTCTACAATTACATTTCAGATATTGATATATACAAGTGCATTTCACATACAGTGCCCTCCATAATTATTGGCACCCCTGGTTAAGATGGTGTTCTTTAGCTTCTCATAAATTCAGTTTTTTTCTAAATAATGTAGGACCACAAGGGAAAAAAAGAGGAAAATCCAACATATAATCCAAGTGCATTTATTCAGTGGGAAAAAAAATCTCACATTAAGAAAGAATTCTTTTACATCAAATCATGTGTGCCACAATTATTAGCACCCCTGATGTTTATACTTAGTACAACCCCCTTTTGCCAAAAAAAAGCACCTAATCTTCTCCTATAATGTTTCACAAGATGGGAGAGTACAGAAAGAGGGATCTTCGACCATTCCTCTTTGCACAATCTCTCTAAATCATCCAGCGACCTGGTTTCTCTCCTCTGCACTCTCCTCTTCAGCTCACTCCACAGGTTTTCAATGGTGTTGAGGTCTGGAGACTAAGATGGCCATGGGAGGAGCTTGATTCTGTGTCTAGTGAACCATTTCTGTGTAGATTTGGCCAAATGTTTAGGGTCATTATCTTGCTGAAAGACCCAGTGACGACTCATCTTCAGCTTTCGGGCAAAGGCCACCAGATTTTCATTTAAAATGTCCTGGTATTTCAAAGCGTTCATGATGCCATGAGTCGTAACAAGGTTCCCAGGGCCTTTGGATGAGAAACAGGCCCACAGCATCACCGATCCTCCCCCATACTTCACTGTGGGCATGAGTTGCTTTTCTGCATACTCATCCTGCGTCCTCATCCAGGCTCGTTTACCGCTGTTCCAGTTGTTTTAAACTTCTTAATGATTCCTCTGACAGTAGATATGGGCGGGTGTAGGCGAGTGGCTATTTTCTTGTAGCCATTGCCTGATTTGTGAAGGTCGACACACATCTGCCTTACTTGAATGGTGTGTTCCTTTGTTTTTCCCATGTTGAAGAGTGGATAAGAGAAAGGGCCTCTGTGTCACGTCATATTTATACCCCAGGGAAACAGGAAGCGATGATTTACTAACTAAATGTTCCTAGATACTCTAATAAACTTTGTAAACTGCTGTAAAAATGCCAGAAATACTTCAATTACATTTAATTCCTAGGAATTGTTAGGGGTGCAAATAATTGTGGAACAGGTGTTTTTCATGAAAAATAATTATTTCTTAGGGATTTCTTAAAATTCACTTGAGTTGAAGGTTACATTTTTCAGTGCGAGAATATGCTTCTGCAATAAAAATTTAATTTATTTTAACTTTTTTACACATCTTAACCAGGGGTGCCAATAATTATGGAGGGCGCTGTATCTGACATGTCGTTGCAGACATCTGAAATTACATTCTTAGAAGCGACATTTTATTTGAGATTTCTACAGTTCCTTTTGTAACTTCTCAGAAGTGAATTTCAGATATTTAAAAATGAATTTCCACAAGTCAAAAAAATGTATGGCAAGCTGTTTTAACATTTAATCAGTACATATTCAAAACTAATGTGCTAACATTTGGATGATGTCTTACAGTGACGTAGATCACATGACAATTAGGCGGTGGGCCAGATATGGCTACCATGCACCCCCACCTCCCAGCGAACTAATATTTTTTTGAAGCCTTATTGGGCTCTAAATTCGTAGACCAGGCGAAGGCACAGTGAATGGGGGGTGTGCCGCGCCAACGGGGTGTGTCCTTGCGTATGTTGGAATTTTGTGGCCGGCGTAGCCTGGTGCAGGTACTCCTCTCTCCCGCCTCGGTCCCTCCTGCCGGCGCCAGTGGCAAAGAGGGAGGAGAGAGGGCGTGTTTGGGGATAACAAAGCCGATTCAAATCTTCACCAATCAAATGACCTCCTCTCCTCACCATTAAAATGTTGAAATAAAGAAGCCTCTGTCCTATATCTGCATGATGCGCTAATGTTGCATTTTACTTTGCAGCTTCAGGCATGTTTTCTGCACCGCTTACATCTATATTATGCATTACAAATATGAGTTAGCTGGCTAGCTAGGGCATTCTCAAATTATTACCATAAGCAAACATGAATGGAATTTCAAAACGAAACTACGTCAGATCAATCAAACTTATGAAGTTGGAATGAAATACGGCGATTGTTCATTTATTTCTTCTGCCTTTATCATCGGGAAGAGAAACGATGGATAGCGTGTTCCTATTATTACACCCTCTTGCTGCTTAAAATTTAGGGATGAACATGCATGGACAACAATGCAAGATACGTTACACATTGATTTTCAATATGTGATCTTTACTCAGTACGAGATCATAGCAATCAGGCTGTATTCCTTTCCCCCACTAAAAACGATAAAACCGAAGTGACAACAATAGTAGCCTAGTATTAAGCCGCTTCCACACTGGACGCAAAACAAATTTTTCGCGCAACAGATTGCGTTGAACGCAGTGTCTACATGTCCGAAAGTCTGACAGGGTTTTAAAATATCTCCGTGTCGGACAGTCGGATGGTTTCAATATAACTCCGTATCCGACAGTCGATTATTGTTTTTAATTTCTTCAAATCTGCTGAATGTTTTAGATCAGGGATGGGCAACTCCAGTCCTGGAAGGCCGGTGTGTATGCAGGTTTTTATTTCTATCAATTACCCTGATTAATTGAGTTAATTGGCTAAATACTCAAATGTAGATTTTTACAAAGGTTTGATCAAAAAAAATGTTTTATGTAGGGTGACAAGAACAGTCTTTGGTGGTAATTCATGATAATTTAAAGAAACGTCAGATTTCATGAATAGTTTGGCTAATTTAGATAATTAACTAATTAAAGGCCAGAGGTTGGTGTGAAAACCAGGGACAGATGCGGGCTTCGTTGCCCATCCCTGTTTTAGAAATTAAACGTGAATGTTTTGATAAGAGCTTTCAGTTCTTCAAGAAGTTTGCGTTTCGGCGATATTATGTTTTTGGTCCGACCGCTGCCGCCGCGCCGCCCTATGTGTTAACGTGATAACTTAGGCAATATTTCAATTAGAAATTTCATGTTTTGCATATAAGTAAGTATCATAAAGAGGAAGAACTGACTCGATTTTGGACAATTTACAATTCCTAGATTGGCCACCAGGGGCCAAAAACTGAAAAATCACTGTTTTTATCATATCTCTGGAAATATTTGTCCGATTGACCTCAAATCAAGTGCAAATGAAAGGTCATGACCTGAGGTAGTGTCCAACGATGACATTATACCTGTTTGGTATATACCATTATACCGGTTTCAAAATTGAGACACAAGGTGAAGCTTTGTCCCATAAAATTCACCATTTTTGTCATATCTTTGGAACCATTGATCCAATTGACATGAAACTATGTGCAACTGCAAGGTCATGACCTCACAATGTGTCACATGAGGACATCATACCTGTATGGTTCAATATTTTGCCATGAGGTGGCGCTTTGTGATGGAAAATGACCATTTTGGCCATATCTTCAGAACCATTTGTCTGATTGACCCGAAATTAAGTTCAAATGAAAGTTTATTCAAGGTTTATTCAAGGATTGGGGAATTGGAGGATTGGGGGCATTCGAGGATATACCCCAAGCCGTCGCCTCCGACGGCATAAGCCTATTTTAAAAACTGCATTTTGTATTTACTCCAGTTGTCTCCGTCTAATATTAAAATTTGTTTTATGATCTGAAACATTTAAGTGTGACAAAATGGAAAAAAATAAGAAATCAGGAAGGGGGCAAATACTTCACGGCACTGTAATTGATGCCAGTAAAATTTCATCCTGGTAAGAGACATATTATTCCACAAAGCACTTGCACTTGTGGGACGTGTATAAGATAAGCATAGCTTAAGTATATATCGCCCTATAGCTTTGGGTTGTGTGATAGATCACAAGTCACAATCCTTTTTCAACATGTGGAAATTCAGTCGTTGCTGTCTGCAATCCTTATTTTGTCAAAAAGGAAAGACCGATATCAACAAAATGAAAGTTATCTGTTAATCAGTTTTCACTAGTCGAAAAATGTAATTTCTACATGTAAGAAAATTTTTGTTACATATCAAAATTATTTTGCAGATATCTTAAATGAACATTTTAAATTGTCAAAATGTAATTTTCAGTACTGTGATTGAAAACTAAATTGCTATGAGTCAGCTCGACTGTAAAAATATTAAAATGGCTTGCCATTAAGGGCTTGATTCTCACATGCAAATTCAGCAGCACAAAGGGCTCATTTTTCTCACACAGCTTCAGCTTGGCCCTGAAGTACAAATGGTTTTGTCATGAAGGTGTTCCATAAAAAATGTCCTGGGCCCTGGGATTGCTAATGAGAAATGAAACGTTTTGCTTGTGAATCGTTGTCCGTCTTTTTGCCTATTTCTCTGTTTGTCAACTGGATTAAAGAAAAACTACGGACTCCATTTTTTCACAAATTACGCATCACTTTTGTTAACATGGCGACATATCCCCTCAGTAAAATAAAGGCCAGACATCTCAGAAGATTAAGGATCATTATTGGCAAAACGAAGCCAATTTAGAAAAGTAGACTATTGCCTGTGGCAGCGCTCTGCACTCCTCAAGTGCTCTTTCAGTCATATGAATGAATTTATATGAATTAATAAATATGAATTTGTATTGAAAGAATGATTCTACATTTATCTGAGGGGCATGAAATGGCTTGCCTCTCAACATTCACCAGGAGCACAAATTTTGAGTTTCTCTCTGAACTAGGCTCAATGCTATATTTATAATGTGCAGTGTATGAAGATAATTCAGTCTGCAGTAAACACCATCTCGCAGCATTTTCCTAGTAGGCATGTACAATTGACATTTAACTCCCTGCACTGGTTACGGAGTGTATCGACACACATAATACCTTTTACAAGTGACCCGTTCTGACTGTAGTGAAACATCCAAGGTCAAGACCGCCTGCAGGGTTCCACTGTTCTTCAGGGACTTCAGCAGCACCTAAAAAAGCACCCAAGGAACAGTAACAAAAACCAAGATGTTTATCAGTACTTGCACAGTGCCACAATTATACATTTCTGTAATTCCAATTTGGTTCGTGTCAGTTTGGCTCTTGGCAAATAGAGCCAAGGCTGGTGAATAATAGTTCCGTTGATGAGTAATAGTTCCATTACAGTGACCGGTTCAAAACTAGTGAAGAAAATTAATAGAAGCAAGAGGATAGAAGAAAGAACTCAATCTCTCTCCCGTCTGCACAAACTATTACACCCTCTCAGACCCATCCTAGGAAGGGAGGGCTGCTCCTCTGGAGGCACCAGAAAAGATAGTGGCTCAGCAGCCATTTCCAACTTTCTTTTTTCTGCAAGGTACAAAGTGCAACATCTAGCATGGCGTTACTTTGTTCATTAACAGTCTAATATTTGAATAGCACTCAAAGAATACTGGAGCCAGGTTGCTTAAACAGACTGCACTCAGAGAGCACATACGTCTGCCAGCAGGTTTTCATCCACTAACACTCAGAGGCGCTGGTGAACTGGCAATAGGGGAAGCTCAAGCCCATCCCTTAAAAATACTGATTGGTCGTGACCTGTTTTCAATCATTCATTTAAATTACCATTTCAAAACCTCTGAAAACTCTCGACATTATACAGATGAGGTGAGTTTTCATTAATTTTGCATACCTGTCAAGTCTCACGCATTCGGCGTGAGTTTTAGTGGCATATTTACGTTCCCCTGCTGTAGTTAGCAATTACTCAATCGATGCATGATAGAGATCCTCACACGGAATTGAAGTCCTTGTGTATGGAGGTTTACCAGTTTGGGGTTGAAAGCCATGGAATTGCATTAAGACGTTAAGACGATCATATTTCATTTAAACAATTTAAACGACCATGAAATGCATGCATTGCTTTAAACCCCTGAGTAAAGAAAAGCGTGAGAAGTCCGCACTCACAATCGGTTTCCATTCGGCGCAGCATTGCCCATGAAACTGATAAACCTCCATGCACAAGGACTTCAATTCCAACCGGGGCTGCAGGCTATACTTGCTTTCTGTGACAACATAGCCATGCTCTGTAATATGTGCAGTGTGTAGCTTGTCGTCATCCAAAACAAACGGGGACATACTTCAAAAAGACAATATCTAGAAGTCACCCTTCCTGATCCAAGATGCGCCTGTCCCTTCAAGCGTCAATTTTCTCAACAGCTGCTGATACCAAGGGCAGTAATTCAGCCCCAGACCACCGCAGACACTGAGCTTTTGAACATGTTGCTGGTAACTGTTGGGAAGGTCTCTCTCCTCTTTGGGCCCTGAGAACAAGACATCCATTATTTCCAGATAAAAATTGAAAGATGGACTTTTCAGACCACAGCACTCTTTCCTTCTTCCGCAGCATTTTTTTTGCAGATGAGGAGGAGACCAGAGAAGTCGGTGGTGGATCTGGTTGGTGTTGGCTTTCAGCACAGTTACAAACCTCAAATCATCTCACTGGTAAATCACCGTGCCTTTTTTAAGTGCTCAATGTATACCCAATCACAATCAAATCATTTGAGTGTTTACCGAAATAATATTCAATAAGAATAGGAACAATGGCATGGTAGCTCACCGGCCCAATAACTGCGCCCATTGTTCAGCATTTCTGAGAAAAGCTTCAGAGAGATTCAATGGTGTTTGAATACAACGTACTAAAATATATTAAGTGAATCTGGCCACAAGTTTCAAAGGAGCTGATTGTGAAAGATTTTACCATTAAAAGTAAATGAGGAAAATTTAATTGGGGAAAAAAAATTCATTAGGAATCAAAAACATTTAAATTTTTCAAAACTGTGAGCAATCTTGATAGACATTGCCCCAAGGAAGCTCCAAGGCAATTTTCAAGTGACTCTGTCCAGTAGATTGCACAAGAAGATTTCTAAACATGTTGCCAATGGAAGATGATGAAAATCACAATAACGACACCAGATGCCGCCTTATCACATTAGCTCACAGCCAATCCGCCAGTGAGCTAAAAACTGGTGTTTTTCCAATGATTCCAAAACTTTTCCAGCCTTTCCATTCCCCGGTCCCAATTTTTAGCTCACCGGCCAAAGGGCTGTGAATATTTCCAAAAATCATACGGCTCCAGTAGTAAAGGCGAAACTTCTAACAGTTTTTCGCGGTGCTCTCAAGTAAACGAGAACCTACAACTTAATTTCTGTTACGCGCTGTTCCAATTCTTTAAGAATCGAGAGAAATTAAAAACCTATCAACGTACGTCAATGAAAGCCATTTGGCAACTCGCAGAGACGTCGTCATTTCCTATCTTTTGGCCACGGTGCGTAAATTCCGCCACACTAAAGATGTCATTGGTCAGCCGCACTGTCTCCATGTCATTTTATGGATCTGCATTATCATACTGTACCAACAATGAATAGTTTTTGATTATTTGCGCTTTAGTTTTCTGTGGCTTTACAATTTAATTACCTGGGCCAGAGGATTCGTAGCAGTTCTCCCAGTAGTACCCTCCGTTTGGTATGTGAGAGAACGCAGCCTTCAGTCGGTCTCACGCACCTCGCTGCCGGTCTGAGTGCATGATTGTAGAATGAAGCGGCGCTGAGGCGCAAGCATATGCGACACTGATGTCTGCAAGTAAAAGGCGTGAGTGAGCGACATGGAGGAGACTCTGGAGTGAGTGAGGGACAGAGACACCGAGAGGCTGGCTAAGGGAAGGGTTAGAAAAACAGGGGGGGCAGTCTGTCCCTACACGCCTGCCTCAAAGTCGTAATCTCTCAGGGACTCTGGAAAAATAATTTCATCTCAGGAGATATTTGCGTCAGAAGCAAAGTCTTCAGGAAAGCACCGAGCATGAGCTCAATCACACAATTTGGCTTAGACATGGTTGCGCAGGAAACAGAAATGAATGATAAGTAACGGCTCGTCAGGGGTGGGCTCAGTCTTATTAGGACTCAAAACCATAAAGTTCACGTTGTAAACAGTTATTGTATCCCGGTGAAGTTAGTTTTATGTAGAATATTCGACGGACTTTCGCGATTTGACCCAGAGTCAGTGCCGCGACGGTGGGCTATCAATTAACGATTCAGCCCTGCTGCAGGGGTTAGGGACCGTCAATAAATTCCACGTGTATTAGTAGTAATGCATACTTTTGTGAATTGTTTCCACCGTACACGACCTACAGACGAAATTAATAATAACACTCTTAAATGCCGAATAAAATATAATAAGTCCTGAAAGGAAACATGTAATGATTTCAATTTGACATATTTGATGCTAGTGAACAATTGTCATGATAAAGTGTAAAATAATATATATTTTTAATAGCTACCAGAACACTTGACACAGGGAAACAAAGCAAAACTTAAATAATTCTAATAATCATTCAGCATGGGACACATCTGCATGTGCTGTCAGACAGTGCTTTGTAGTGTTTATATATTTAAAATTTATTTAATCTACCAGAGAACCTGACCTAGGGACTCAAAACAAAACCCAAATAATTATTATAGTAATTCTTATTAAGGCATCCCTTTTTTATTTTCAGACTTTACTTAGTTGCATTCTAATTAATGCTGAATGAAAATATTATCGATTAACGTGAATGGAAAAATATTTTAGCTACAAGGACACGTTTAACAAAATCCAAATTATTCTACTTTTTATTCTTAACAAGTGTTTGCCACTAACATGGCAATATCTCCCACCGCCTCAATTTTATGTGTCCGTACGGACGTACAGACGGATGTACGTATGTACGGACGGAGCCCGTTCTAAAAGGCAGACCTCTTCTTATGGTCAGAATATGATCAGTGGCATTTTAATAAAAAATACTTTAAATGTAGCATGTTAATGTGTCAGATACCACCTTCTGCAGTCCAGCCAATTAACAGCAATCATGCTATTTTTTGATGCACATCCTGGCCGCACAGCATTACAACTGGTCTGCATCGATTGTGGCTACCTCACAAATTGACACAATATCTAGAATGACTGTGCAGTGGGCTGAGGGAGGGCCCGGGCGGGGACTTGAACCTCCAGACTCCCGGGTAATAGTCAAACGCATTGACCACATCGCCAAGTGGACCCATAATAATCATAATAACTGTGAAATTTGAGGTATTTTTATGTTATTTGCATATAAATGTAGTGATCTAGTAAAAATATTTCCACAGTAAGCTATCCTTTTTTCATGTTCAGATCATAGATAAAAGATTGCTGAACACACTGAGACAGTTCTGAAGTAGTCTTCCCCATTATATTTTATGCAAGGAAATTCTTTAATCCAGTGGTTCAAAGTTCGGTCCTGGCGTCCCCCTGTGTATGCTGGTTTTTGTTCCAACTACAATTGCAATACTAAAAAGCTGTTACTTTGTCTAAATTAGCAGCATTCCATGTTTTGAGCAGTTATTTACCATCTTAAGTCACATTTGGATGGATATATCCATTCTGCTATGAAAAAAAAAACCCTTGAACATATTGTGCTTAATTTTCAACATTGCTAGGATTTTCAGGTGAAAACATTTTTACACAGATCAAATTAGACTCTGAGAAAATCAAGAAGCTCCAAATTTGGTTTCTGACTACAGGTGTTTTGAGTTTTTCCCAAATAACCTGCCTGAACCAAATAAAATCAACAGGAAACACAACAGGTGTGTCCCCATTGTTTGCCAAGTAAATTGTTGGGTTTTGCCACCATGTGTCAAGAGTTTCACCAATGAGGAACCTTTTGATTATTTATGTTGATTAAATGTTTGGTTAAATTGTTTCCCTCTGCCAATATTTACAATATATCTAAATGTGGATATTTGCATAAATGCACCTAATTAAAACAAATCATCAGCTTGTTAAAATCTAAAGATTGCAATTGTAGTTGGAACAAAAACCAGCATACACAGGGGGGCGCCAGGACCGAACTTTGAGGAAAATGAGGGAAAAATGCACCTCTGCTTTTTTTATATAGTATAGGGCACATATGGAGCTACAGTTTTGTGTGGGTTTTGTGTCAAGGTCGCGAGGTCAACAAGGTCAAGGTCAAAGTGATGGTCAAAAGGTCATCATATTTTATTTTTAGTCAACATCAAATCTCAGGCCAGATTTGGATTCCTGGGTGAAGTTCCAGTCCAGAGACACCAATTTTATTGTGATAGCCCCATCTGATGCTGAGATATGGGTGGTCAAACATCGGTGCCCATTTTGGCCGATTTTTGCCAAATTGGGTGGGCTATAACTCAGGAACCACTGGGCGGATTGAGCTGATATTGGGAATTTAAGCTTTGCCAGCAAAAACCACCCTAGAAACCAAATTTGAGCAAAATCTGAGGGGGTGGGGTGACATCCATTGGGTGATCTGACGTGGAATGACCCCTTGGGAATTGATGTGTGTGTGTGTATCCGTGTGTGTGTGTGAGTGTGTGTATACGTGAAATATAGAATGTGCATTTGGAGTCCTGGCCACCATTGGGAATACTGTGCAGGTGTGAGTGTCTGTGTGTGTGTGTGTGTGTGTATGCATGCATGGGTGAATGTGTGGGTGTGTGTATGCATGCATGGGTGAGTGTGTGTGTGTGTGTGTGTGTGTGTGTGTGTGTGTGGGCGCGCATGTGTGTGGGTCTGCGTGCATATGCCAGTGTGAATGTGTGTGTGTGTGTGTGCACTTGCTTGTGTGTTTATGTGTATCCAAGTGTGTGTGTATGTGTATGTGTACAGTGGCGGGTCTAGAACTGGGAATTGGGGGGGCACAGACACGTCCCCTTTAGTCCTGGCGAGTTCTCGATCATTTTCCTTCATTGACGCATTTTCCAATTATCGCAATTGGCAACTGGACAATTGGCAATTGGGCAGAGCGAAAAAGTGGGCGGCCTCAGAAATGCGGTCGACCATGATCAAGATGACAGTGTTGCCTTCAGGAATAAGCAGCCCCGTAACAAAATCTAGAGCGATAAGGCTCCACGGGCACATGAGGACAGGCAATGGTCCCAACAGACCAGAGGGGGGGAGACGGGAAACCTTGTTCCTAGTGCAGATACAGCACGCCGCTACAAACTCCCAGATGTCTTCAATCATGCTGGGCCACCAAAAAGGTCGGGCCAAGAACTGCTTGGCCCAATGAATCCCTGGGTGACCCGCCAGGCGAGAAGCGTGCCCCCACTGGAGAATTTGGGACCGTACCGCAACTGGAACAAACAAACAGTCAGGTGGCTCCCCACCAGGACTGGGATCGGACCACAAGGCATCCCGCACAAGAGACTCAAGGTCCCACTGAATGGGAGCCGCAATCTGGGCTGCCGGAATAATCGGCTCAGGAATCAGGTCGCGACCAGAGCGGTCGCAAATTCATGACAGGGCTTCAAGTTTGATGTTTTTGGAGCCGGGGTGGTAAGTTAATTTAAAGTTAAAGCGATTGAAAAACAATGACTACCGCGCCTGCCGAGAATAACGTCGCTTACTCTGTTGCATAAATTGGAGATTTTCATGATCTGTCCAAACCACAAACGGATGTTCAGTCCCCTCCAACCAATGACGCCACTCTTCTAACGCCAACTTGACAGCCAACAACTCCTGGTCATCAATGCTGTAATTCTGTTCGGCCGCCGACAACAACAGGGAGAAGTAGGTGCATGGGTGCAACTTATTGTCCCAAAGGGGGCGCTGGGACAAAATGGCACCCACCCCAACCTCTGAGGTATCCACCTCCACCACAAATGGGAGGGAGAGGTCGGCCAAAACGAGGATGCGCCCCGAGGTAAATCATTTCTTTAACTCCTGAAAAGTAGCCTCAGCTGCTAAAGACCTAGCAAACGACGAGGAGGTATTCTAGGAGCTACCACACTAAAATTGTGGATAAACCTCCTATAAAAATTAGCAAAGCCCAAAAACCGTTGAACCTCCTTGACATTTTGAGCGGCAGGATAATTCCTGACCACTGCCACCTTGTCCATGCGGACCGACCAGTCAGATACAATGAAGCCACGGAACGAGACTGTCTTGGCATAGAAAAAAGCGTTTTTCAGTCTTGGAAAAAAAACTTGGCTTTAAGGGGGGCGTCAAGCACTTGTCTGATGTATTTTTCATGCTCTGAGAGAGTTGAAGAAAAAAACTGAATATCTTCAAGGTAGACAAAGACGATTTTCTCCAAAATCTCTGAGGGGAGTGGTTCCAGGGTAGAGATTTATCTCGCAATCGTATGTGCGATGAGGAGGTAGAGCCGAGGCCCGTCACTTGCTAAAAACCTCTGCGAGATCAGCATAATTGTTAGGAACATTGGGAGGCGGACAAAAGTTCAGAGCAGCCCCCAAATTCTCACCCTGTTGGGAACCTGCCGGCTCTATGACTGATTCCGAGTTAGAGAAATGCTCTGAATTACAATCCTCCTCTGGCTGCCACCAATCAAATTGAGGATCCTACTCCAACCCCTCCTCTGCCCCTTTTTCTAGATTAGGAGGGTTGGGTGAGACAAACTCCTCAGAATCGCTCCCGGCGTCAGCCTCCCCCATAGGTTAATGTCCGTGATGACACACCAAACTCTCCCTACAGTGGGACCTACAATCAGTACCCCACTGGATGACCGGGTAATTCTGACTGCCCCAAAAGATGTGTGGCCTATAATTCAAGAGCCAAGAGTGTCCTAAGACCAAAAGGAAAACAGGAGAACTGATCATAAAAAACTGGACTTCCTCTGAATGACCACTAAATGTGATGAACATAGTCAATAATTCAGAGGCCTCGGTTATAAGTCCAGTTCCCAGCGGGCGACCGTCAAAGGACCTGACAGTGCGTGAATGTAAAAGAGGACGGATGGGAATGGAGTGTTTCCTTGCCCACTCCACATCCATAAAACAATCCATGGCACCTCAGTCCAAAAAAAGCCTCAATAAATATTTTCTGTCATCCCACAGTTAATTCTACTGAAATAAATGTTCAAAAGGTCTGTCCCTCTAGCGCCCCCCATACCGCCAGAGGGCCTTCCCATTTCCCTTTAAGCGCGGGGCAACGTGGACGGATATGTCCCCGTTTGCTACAGCAATGACAAATTATTCTTCTGTGATCAGGCTTACGGACCTGGCTCTCATATAAACCGTGGGAAATTCAATGGGCGGAGCTGGGGCTGTGTGTATTTTGGGTGAATTGACCCATTTTCTAGTAAGAGCTTGAGCAGTTTGTTTCGCCTTGTTCCGTTCACGGATACGATTATAAACTTGTACCGCAGTACGAACCAACGAATCTAAAGAAACACAAGGCTCTAATGTCGCCAGAGCTTCCTTAACTTCCTCCATCAAAGCGTGAATAAAAACGATCATGAGAAGTGACTCTGGTCTCTATAGCGAGCCCTACCTCAAATGCATAAGACGCGTAGCTGCGTCCTAACCACAAACGTCCTGATCGAACACTGAAATCATTTCCCCCACCAGAGCATCGACAGAATTTACCACTGACGATCTAGCGCGAATGAGTGGTCCCACCCAAGTGCGAGCTGTACCAGCTAACAGGGAAAAAAAAAACGCAACGCGTGACTCTTCATTGGAGAATCCTGAGGGTTGCATTTTAAAAAATATTTCACAATGAGTGATGAAATTTTTGCATTTCCCTGCCTCACCTTCATATCTTGGGGGTAACTGAAGTTTAGGATTTCGGGGAAAGTGTGTGGTTTGTGCTTGTGAAACACCTTGGGTGAGCTGAGAGGTCAACGCTCTAGTACACTCAGTGAGACTTAATAAGATATTTTCCTGTCTCTTAATAGCAGTCTCCTGCAGGCGAATCCTATCCGTCAGCTCTGCCTCCTGATAATTTAAGTAAGTGAGGCCCTCACCATAACCAGAAAGGACAGATTGTCGACTAGCAACATTTTTCTCCAGTGTAGCCGTTGCTGGCAAGTGATCTGTGATGGCCGTTAGAATTGAGAGGCCAAGTGCAGTGGCAAGAGGGAAATGACGCAGCACGGACACAATACAAATACAGAGAATAATACAGACCAAACACCAGGGACAATCCTTGCACTTCCAAAAGGACGTCCAAACATCCGACAAAACGGATACACAAATACTGACTACAGATATCCTCCGCTAAAGTGCATAACTACAAACAGTCACTCTAGCGAAGGAGGCGTGGAGGACTTCCGGCTTATATAGAGTCCGGGTAGGTGACGCCCAAGTTCAATCAGCCAGCTGGGTAAAGAATCCGATTGAAAAGGAATTTGATATCGTCCTGGGACGAGAGCCTCAAAGAAAAGACCTAAACACACGCACACCTCCCAAACCATAGCACAAATAGCTTGAGCCGCAGGCTTTTTATAGCCTATTTAATTGCCGAATGCAGACTTGTTCAATCAATGCAAAGCACAGGCCAACCAATAAGTAAATTATTTATCTGTACTGGAAAATGGGTCAATAAATGAAAATGATTTAGAACTTGCCGGGACTAAAAGGGACGTGTCTGTGCCACCCCAATTCCCCATTCTAGACCCGCCACTGCATGTGTATGAGTGCAATATGGAATGTGTGTCTGGATGTATAAATCAGGGCAGATTTTAGTCGACTTGGGAAATGATACTTGCGCGCGTTTGCTTGTCCCTTTGTCTTTGAGCTTGAGGGTGTGGGTGTGTGTGTGTGTGTATGTGCCTGTGTGTTATATGAAATATGTAATTGGATGAGACAATTCTGCAAGGTCTGGGGAATGATGTAAGTGTGTGTATCTGTGTGCATGTATGCATGTGGAGTGATGCTCGGGACTGGGGGATGGAGCTTGGGGGGGGGGGGGGGGGGGGGGTGTTGAGCGCTCATTGGCTGCATATATGAAGCTCCCCACATTTACATGGCTGATGAAAGCCTGACAAAGACAGCCAGCTGCAAGCTGGGCTAATTAACAATTAGCTCTGCTTTCCTGCAGGGGAGTCTGAAGCTGTAATGAAGGCCTCAGGCATTAGAGACTTGAGGGAAAAAGAATCTCCTCTTCTGCAGCTGATGACATCGTGGCCCCGCCTCTTCTGATTTTAATGCTCAGACTTCTTTCCTTTTTTGCTGTCACTAAAATCAGTGATGAAATACAAAGTAAAGGTAGTTATAAGTTTTTTAAAAAATCTCCAAGATTCTGCAGAACAAATCCAACTTTTATTTCACCACCATTAAATCCTTGCTCGGTGTGTTTTGGTTCCCACTGGGTTTCTTTTGCAGGGCTTCAGGAGTTGCAAAGGCCAAGATGATTCTGTTAGGGGTTTAACAAAGGAGTAGATGCTGTTGGTATGGGGAAAAAACAATAATTAGAACACTACATGACAGAACGCTGCTTTATTTTCAGAGTGTGAATTGCACAGTTGAGCCATTGGAAGCAAGACAAGAATGTAGTTTACAGTTTTTTAACCAATGCTGAGATGAAATTTCTGAAATTATGGCTTTATTGGTCAAAACTTTACATGCACAATTCAAATGCACCAACATTAAAAATATCACGCTTAATCTTAATGCAATGTCTTAATGCAAACACTTCATCCCATTTTGTAAAACTGATATTTTTGCATCAAAACTCTTCACATAAATATTACATTAATAGCTCTTGAAACATGCTAACTACGCAGTCACATGATAAATGGGACACAGCAGTCTGCTGTGAATCTTTGTCATTATGTGTGTAATGTATAGCCCTTTCTGCACATTGCGTCAGCCTCTATGTGAAGTTTATAGCCCTCTGTAAGCAGTGTATAACTCTCTCTGGATAGTGTGTAACCCAGCGTGCTGTTTGCGGCCTTCAGCGTTCAGTGTATTGCGTGGAGTAGCCCCTTTTAGCCCCTTCAGTGCAGCTTATGTGCTGTTTGTTGTATTATTATTAAGAAGAAGAAAAATAAATAAAACATAGCTGCAAGCAGCAATGAAGGGGCCGAGCATGACAGGGTCACCATGTAGACAACCAATCAGAGCAACCCCTGAACAAGCCAACAGTCTCATTAATGTTTCAGTTAGCATGCTAACTCACGGTCAAAATTAACTTAAGTTCATTTTCATGGTCATTCCAGCCCATCACCTTAGGTCTGACAGCCACCGCATATTATCTATGCAGGCTCAGGTCATGCCACCCAACACTCATTGAAATCCATACTGACCCACACGTGTCTTTTACCCCAAACGTTTTGTTGACATATCTGTTTTCGTCCTGGAGTAATAAGTATATTAATACATGTTTTTGTGTTTTTCTGGTGTAGCGCCCTCGAGTGGCCAAATGTCATGAAACTATTGGCAAGTATCCAATATTCCCTCTGCCAATAAATTGTCCCAAGTTTGGCATCAATCCAACCAAGCATTGCTACCATCCTGTAGGATTCTGCTCTTTCTCCAATTCGGCACACCTGGTTCAACTAATTTGGCTCAGTGGGGGAAATGAAAGGAACATATAATCGTAAATCTAACATGATCCAGTCCGATTAACGCACGGTTTGCGGCTTGTCCAATTCATAGTCGGTGGTCCATTTTGCGGCTGCAATTGTGTTACGGCATATTAAGATGCTTAATAGAGAGGATTGCAAGCTTGTTTGCTAATGTAGTTATATATCCACTCACTTGGCATCAGTGTCCAGGTTATAGAATCTGTGTGGGTTCCTTGAGTGTGCCGAGATGGTTTTCAGCTGTCAGTTAAGGTTGTGGCAAGTTTATGTATGTGGAATCTTTGTATGAAAATTTTGGAGGCACCTTGCATAACATAATTTACAAAAACTGAGAAACACTCATTCAGATAATCTCTGTATACAGTAAAGGCAGTTTCTGCCCTCAGATTTACAAAAATTTTCCTGCTCGCACGCTATGCTCGCTCGCATCACATACTTGTCCCTCCCAATTCTCACATTACACCTACGCCCTTGGATACTCCTTATTTTGTGGATGGGTCTACTCAAACTTTCACCTGTCCTATTGTCTGTCTCTCTGTCCCTTCGCCACATTCTTTTTCCAAGCCAGATATCATCCATCCCATTGCAGGGGGATCTAAATATTTCATGGTTGATTTTTTTCATTAAAAAAATATTCATTTTTTAAACCATCAACATTTAGAAGTGACTGCAAACTTTAATATGGCACTGAACATTCAGCAATACATAATATCAGTTGAAAATATACAACCCCGATTCCAAAAACGTTGGGATGCTGTATAAATTAGAAATAAAAACAGAATCACTACTAGCACCTAAAAACCAAGAAAGTGCGCCTTTTTACAAGAAATTCCGAATAAAACTAAGAATACACTAAGGTTTACTGAAGACTTGAGGCCAACTCGGTAAACCTCGGAAAAACTTGACCGTGGTATCCCAAAGTCTGTCAGATTTACTTAAGTTTGAACAACATCTCCGTAAACCTTGGTCAAATTTCCCCGAGACACACGAGGATTGTCTGGCCCACTGAAGTTCAGAGACCACATCGGTATTCCTCGTTTGTCTGTTAGGCAGCTTAGGCTTATGCTCACACCAGAACAAAGGGAAGGTGTGAAGACAGTCAACACACATGCCTCATTAAAGACCACCAGTACTGCAGTCCAAACACCAATTAATTATGCAAATTGCCAGTACTGCCTGTTCAACAAGGTTACAGTGGCCACGCTTACACGAGAGCTTTAATTCCGAATAAAAATAATTTAATTCCAAATAAAAATTAATTCCACTTTAAAAAGACCATGTAAACACCTAATTCCTGTATATATATATATATATATATATATATATATATATATATATATATATATATATATAAAATTTGGAATTAAACTTAATTCCAAAGTAAGCGGTTGGTTAATTCCGATCTTAAATCCGAATTAATTCATTTCTCGACCATGTAAACGTTTATTCCTTTAAAAGTCAATTCCTGTCGTTCTGCGCATGCACACCTACGAGTTGATTATCCTGCTTTTACCATGGTCATTTGCCAGCAATATTAAAAAACGAGCTGGTGATCAATAAATAGGCGCCGCGCCTTCTAATCGCCAATACTGTAGTATAGCCAATACCAAGCTAAACTGAACCAGCAAACTTAGTTCAGCTTACCTTCATGGAGAAAGGGTGTACAACCTTTTACCAGCTAATTATTTGGTAACTGATTCCATCTGAAACAGAGATTTACATAACAAAACATTATGCGCGATTATGCAGACTGTTGCCAACTTGCTACCCGCAATTACGATGAACTTATGACGGTTTCGGTAGAGCCAGTGAGCCAAAATCATTCCGTAGTACGGTCACGGCATGTAATTAGCAAACTGTCAGCAGTTGCAGATACTTGAAGTGGACATGTTAGCTTCCTTTGTAACTGCAGACAGTTTAATGAATAATCGTTTAATGAATAAAGTGTGATTATTTCGCTGCTTTAATATACTCAGCAACAAAAGTTTCTGTGACACCAATATTGTTAATTATTTTTCATAACGCAATTATGAAATTGTCATACATGGTGATATCAGACTGAAACAGTACACGTAAACACAACATTGAAATGGAAATCATGAAAATGCGAGAAAATGACTTTGCACGTGAAAATGTGCGTAAATCATGCTTGTGGATGGCAATAAAAGAGGAGAATTTTTGGAATGTTCACATTGTGCCTGATGAACGACGGAAGCATCACTTATCGAAAACACAGCCATTTCGGATCAGGAACTCTACCCTCTAAATGCCAAGACTGTCTGAAAATGATCGGTGGAGGGCCATTGGGATGATTGAATCCGGAACCTCGCAGAGGGAAGTTGCTCATCGCCTGAATGTCCACCGAAACACCATTTGGAACTTATGGCAGCGTCATCAGCAGACAAGACATGTCAGAGACCGTCCTCGCAGCGGCCGTCCACGAGTAACCACTCCCAGACAGGACAACTGGATTGGAACATCCCATCTCCGAAATTGATTCCAACCTGCAACCATAACTGCAAGAACGATACCTGGTTTGAGGCGACTGTCTGCACAGACAATCCGTCGCCGTCTCCGTCATTTTGGCATTGTCCCACGTCGGCCAGCAAGACGTCCAATACTCACAGTACAACATCGACGACTGCGTCTACAGTGGGCACAACAACATCGACGGTGGATCCAACGTCAGTGGGATCTTGTACTCTTCACTGATGAATCAAGATTCATGCTTAACCGATGTGATGGTCGTTTACGTGTATACCGTCGACGTGGAGAACGTTATGCCAACAACTGTGTTCAGGAATTTGATCGTTTTGGAGGTGGTAGTGTCATGATTTGGGGAGGGATCACGGCTAGAAACAGAACAGATTTGCTTGTTATTGATGGAAATCTGACAGGTCAAAGATATCGCGATGAAGTGCTACGTCCATTGGTGGTACCGTTTTTGATGCAACATGGTCCCGGAATAACGCTGCAACATGATAACGCCAGACCACACGTTGCAAGGATTGTACAGCAGTATCTGATGCAACAACATGTCAATGTCCTGCCATGGCCAGCCAGATCCCCAGACATGTCCCCAATCGAGCATCTTTGGGACGAGATGGATCGACGTTTGCGGCGGTTGGATAACCCGCCAGCTACACTCCAGGAATTGCGACAACGTCTACGTCAGATTTGGAATGACATCCCACAGCAATTTCTGGCACATCTGATTCGGTCCATGCGCCGGAGATGCGTTGCTTGCATCATGGCACGAGGAAGTCACACCCGGTATTGAAGTGTGAAGGTCACAATTGGTTAAACGTCAGACAAGTGCTTCATGACGCATGAAAATGACATTTTTTGTTTTGAGTGACGTTGGCACTGAAAAGTCAGTGTTTCTCCTGTTAGATAAACATATTGATTGCATTGAGATCTTTGCGTGTCATTTATAACATACACATAAATGGTGTCACAGAAACTTTTGTTGCTGAGTATATTTATGGTATATCGCTTGAGCACCTATAGTTAATCTCCCCGCAGAACATAACTTAACGCCGCAAAATTTACGGGAGATAAATGAGTAGCTTGATTTCTGTTACTCCCAGCCAAATGCCAGTGACCTAACGTTGCTATGGTTATAGTTTGGCTAGCGGATGAATTTCGAACTTCAAACTGTGAAGCTACCGTAGGCCAAACTACCTGTGCGGTTCCATGGTTTTAATCAACACCTGCCAGCCAATTAGAAAGGAGTATTCACTCAGAGCATGGTAAACAAACTGCGAAAACAGTTTTTATTATGTGTTCTTCCATGATGTAAGCTGAGATGAAAAGAAGCAGGGAGTGGAGTTTTTTTCTTCCGGTAGACGTAAATACGTAAACACGTGTACCCCCTGTCCAATCAGAATCCTTCCAGACCCCCAGACGTTAAAAGGTGACCTAATATGCTATTTTTCCAAGTTTATATTTTGGTCTTTGACTCCCCTAGAGAACTCCTGATCGCGCAAAGTAAAAAAAGGGTACTTATTTCGTTCATACTGCCATCCTCAAAAAACCCCATTTGTAGTCCATAGTAGTCTCTGCCTGAAACGCCTCATTGTCTCTTCTGCTATGGCCAGTGTGCCCACTTTCTTCTGACTGGCCAGCTCTGTGGAGGGCGGATCTAGGCGTGGTGAGGCTGCAGAACACAGTTTTCCTAGTCCGGCTCTAGAGTAAAACTGATGGGAATCGACGGGCATGTTCTGCAATCTAACACAGTACATGAGTATAGATCGAATGAAAATAACTTGTTCTAATAAACGCAACATGAAAGAGGAGGATGCATTGCGAAAATCTGGCAGCTCAAGCAGAAATTTGCTACCGGCCACAGTTTGCTACAGCAACAGTTGGCGAATACATCAGTTTTTCCACTTCCTAGCTAGGAATCAGGCAAAGCTAGAGTCCACCCCATACAGACACATTTGTAGAACAGGTCGACATGCCCAAGTGTAGACCGGAGAAATCCGGTGGATCTGAGTTTAGAGGGAAACATGGACAGTGAGGAGCAGCTAAAAGTGGACCAACAGGTTATGGACTGCTTTGGTGTGTATTAGGACCTGCTGGTTCGTTTGCATAGCTGTGGTGTGTTGTTAGTGTGGAGAAATGAACAGCTTCTACGCTGGTATATGACAGAGGGGCGAAAACTCCAAGCTAAACGGCCTTTTCGGAAATTGCCCATGGTAATAGTTTACTTATTGCTTCGGAATGACCAGCTTTTCCTCACGGAAAATGGGCGCATAATGGATAGCGTGCGAGAGCTAGGCAGAGCTCCGGTTATGTCATGAACATAATAAAGGTTTTACAGACCTAAGTTCCGTCTGCGTGAACCGTTGCTTTTGTGGAGCTCGCGAATCGATCACTTTTACAGGAAATAATTTCAAATTCAATCGATGGTAATGCAGAGAAATCGTTTGTTATACCGGACAAGTTATAGCCTGTGCGCTTTCCTATTGCTTTCATCGGTAGTATCGGAGAGCTTGCCCAGACATTGGAGATGTATCAGGCTGACCCTGGTCATGGACAAGTAAAGCGATCGTTTCATAAGCACCCAAAAACGCACCCCAAGCTCTGCAAAATCTACATCTGGTCTAACTACACCCCAACTCGGCAGACACATACAGCACCTCTCTGTTTAGCTTCAACTGTAGTGGCTACAATCAGGCAATGTTATGATGGAACTGTCACATTGATGCTTACCGAAGTAACAAGTATACCAATCATAATTGCTGCATATAAGTTAACGAGAAGCATTTTTAATTTGCAGAGCATGCAAACTAACATGCAGTAGCTGATAAGCAGTCATGACTTTAAATGTAATCTGTCACACAAAAAATTTGTTTCGCGTCTGGTGTGAAAGCTGCTTAATGCGCCCATAACCTGTTTTCGCGTCTTTGCATTGACTTTGAATGTAGGCTAATCTATCCTGCGAAAAATTTGTTTCGTGTCTGATGTGAAAGCAAGTTTATGGACAGTACGCGACAGCTAGAGAGAACTCTGTTATGTTCTGAAAATAATACAGGTTTTGGAGACCATAAGTTCCACAACTATACCGATCAGATTTACCGCATATAAGTTAACCAGGAGCATTTTTAATTAGCACGATACGCAAACTAACATGCAGTAGCTGGTAACCGAGCGGTCATAACCACAGAGACAAACCCTTGCAATACAGGTTTTACAGACAGCAAGTTCTGTTACTGTGAACAGTTTGTTGTGAACAAATTACAAATGAGTATTAAAAGTTAGCTTCAAGTGAGGTTTATGTTCACACACCTTCTGTAGAATTTCCCCTAATATCACTCTTGCATATTTAGGACACAAACATTAGCAACAGTAACTTGGCTACGTTAGCCGCTGTGCTACAGCCACAATCAACTGGCTATCACGTCAGGTTGGCTTGTGCAGTAAAAGCAACTTACAGCTTCTGTGTCTGTGAGTCACGGACAGTCACGACCAATACAGGCTTTATCTTCAGATATTTTAGAAAGCCTGCGCTTGAGGCCAGTTGTTAGTGCTAACTATCGCTAGCGGTCCTGCTAGCCACCCGTAACACGTTAGCTTCACTTACATTATTTGCTGTTATATGGTTACTTACAGCTTGTGGCTTCGAGCACTTGATCGATGCAACAGCTTCAGGTTTGAGAAGCAGCTGAAATACTTATCCTGTGTCGAATTAGCCTTTATTGATGAAGCTGTTTTTGGTGAAATGCTGAGCACAAACGGCTAACGTTCCCTTTGGCCGTGGCTGTTTGCTGCCAGCAAACAAAAAAAGCTACCCACTGATTTCTGGTGGCATCGTCTTTTGGAAGAGAATTATTTGTCTTTCTTCGCATCCAAAAGTAAATGGACAAAAAGCTTTTCAGATGTTGAGCATGGCCAAGATTTAATCGCTGTTCGATCGCATATATAGAGAAACCGTGTCTTCAGTTACCAATTATGATCATTGGAAAACGCGTCAACAAAGGAAAACAATTGAGAACTTGCCCGGACTAATTGCTGTCATAAAGGGACATGTTTTGGCACACCCGCTGGCTATGCCACTGTTTTAAACCTTTATTTTTTTCACAATAAAACATAAGCAACATATTAGATGTTGAAACTGAGACATTTTACCCTTTCATGAAAAATATTAGCTCATTTTGAATTTGATGGCGGCAACACATCTCAAAAAAGTTGGGGGAGGGCAAACAAAAGGCTGGAAAAGTAAGTCGTACTAATAAACAGCTGGAGGAGAATTTTGCAATTTATTAGATTAATTGGCATCAGGTCAGTAACATGACTGGGTATAAAAAGAGCATTTTAGAGAGGCAGATTCTCTCAGCAGTAAAGCTGGACAGCGATTCACCAATCTGCAATAAACTGCTTCTAAAAATTGTGGAACAATTTCAGAAAAATGTTCCTCAATGTAATATTGTTAAGACTTTGAATGTACAGTACATAATATTTTCAAAAGATTCAGATTATCCGGAGAAATCTCTGTGCGCAACGGACAAGTCCGAAGGTCAATCGTGGATGCTTGTGATCCTTGGGCCCTCAGGTGGCACTGTATTAAAAACGGGCATTATTCTGTACTGGGATACATGGGTATGGGCGTAAGATCACTTCCAGAAATCTGTAAACACAGTTCACTGTGCAATCTACAAATGCAAGCTAAAGCTGTATTGTGTGAGCACGATTCAAGACTCTCTGGGTCAAAGTTCATTTAGAATGTACTGAGGCAGAATGAAAAAGTGTTCCGTAGTTCGATGAATCAAAATTTGAAATTCCTTTTGGGTTGGGTTCGGTATTGGATTGCATTAGTGTCTTTGGTGTGGATAGCTTACACATCTGGAAAGCATTATCAATGCTGAAAAGTATATTGAGGTTTTACATCAACATATGCTCCCAGCCTGACAACATCTCTTTCAGGGAAAGCCTTGCATATTTCAGAAAAACAATGCCAAACCAAATACTGCATCCATCACAACAGCATGGCTTCACAGTAGAAGAGTCTGAGTGCTGAACTGGCCTACCTGCAGTCCAGACCTTTCACTCAGAAAACATTCGGAGCATCATAAAAGGAAATCGGGCAAAGAAGACCCAGGACTGTTGAGCAACAAGAATCCTAAATCTGACAAGAGTGGGACAACACTCCCCTCCCAAAAATTCAGCAATCGATCTCCTCACTTCCCAGGCATTTTCAGACTGTTGTTAAAAGAGGAGGGTATACAAAACAATGAGAAGTAAGGCCCGATCCCAACTTTTTTGAGATGTGTTGCTGCCATCAATTTCAAAATGAGCTAATATTTTTCATGAAATGGTAAAAAGTCTCACTTTCAACATCTGATATGTTGTTTATGCCTACTGCGAATAAAATGTCAGTTTATGAGATTTGCAAATCATTGCATTCTGTTTCTATTTACATTTCATTCAGCATCCCAATTTTTTTTGGAAAAGATGCCCTGTCTTGATCTCATGAATTTTTGTGAACTTTCTTTGAGTCGCAGTTCTGTGGTAAATCTGCTTGAATTCTAATGAAGTTCCCTGGCATTGAAAAGTGTGCCATTTTACATGACATTGATTAGTTGTGTTTCTGTGGCTCTACTTCTTGGGCTACTACCTGCTGCTGTTTAAAATGATGCAGGAGGACATGTTAAGAAAGGACAGAGAAGAGCACCAGCAGAAACAAAATCAAAATAATCACATCCCTTTATCTGCGCAAGCGAATGTCCTTGTGCTGGCAGAGCAGGAGTTGTATGAAGGTCTTCTTGAAGGAGTCGTTGCAGAGAGCATAGCAGGCTGGATTGACTGCGCTGTTCATGTAGCTGAACCAGTAACCAAGAGTCCACATGCTGGAGGGAACACAGGTTGAACAGATGGCGGTGGTGACCACCATGATGCAATAGGGTGACCACGTGACTATGAAGGCAACAAGAATGGCCATTACCGTGCGTGTAACCTTTTTTTCACGTGATAGCAATGCCTTCTTTGTGGGTAGCTGCTTTTCCATTGTAGCATTTAGGCTGTGGGCTGTGGGGTTTCCTTCATGACCTGCAGGGGCCTCAGCAATTTCATTTCTCTCAGGATGTACTGGTGTACTGAGCTCCTCCTCCCCGACTCCACCTGTTCCACCATTCTGGCTCCTCTCTGAGTCATCATCACAGGGCATTGTGATGTGGTTTCCTGCTTTGCTGTTGGAAGGGATGTCCTGTTTTGAATTGTGTTTGCCCTTCCTCACACGGCTCTTACTGGCCCTGGAGATCTGCCAATACAGTAAGATCATGATGGCAACAGGCAGGAAGAAGGAAGCAATGGCGGTGATCAAAATGGCGGTTGGGTTAGACAGGAACGGGATGTAGCACTCACCCTCTGGCACAGTGCGTTTACCTACAATAACCTGCCAGAGCAGGATGGGCGGGGCCCACAGTATGAATGACAGGAACCAGACTGCCGCAGTCATCATGCCTGCCACCCTGGTGGTCCTTTTTGCAGGGTAGCTGAGTGGTTTGGTGACGCAGAAGTAACGATCAAAGCTGATGATAAGTAGATGCCAGGCAGAGACAGTGGTGATCACATAGTCCAGGGTCATCCAAAGGTCACAGACTGCTGGCCCTAATGGCCAATATCCAACCACATTGTAGACTGTGTACAGGTTCATGGAGATGACCCCAATGATGAGATCTGCACATGCCAGGCTGAAGAGGAAGTAGTTGTTTATGGTCTGGAGGCTCCTTTTAATTATGACTGAAAGCAGGACCAGTATGTTCCCAGTAATTGTGATGAGACTGAGGGACCCTGTAAGCAGGACAATCATCACCACCTCCGCTGTCTGGTAAGGGCCCTCAGACTGCAGGGTGTCTGTGCCGTTGCCTGTGACGAATTTGGAGATGTTGGAGAAGGTGGAGAGGGTAGGCTCGAAAGAAATGAGCTCCATCTCTTCTGGACTTGCTGAATGTTGAATGGACAGCTGCGGCCCTGAATTTTCAGATGATGTAAAAAAATTTTAATAACATATTCATCAGCACAAAGGGCTCATTTCTCACACATAGACTCCTCAGCACTAAGGGCTTGTTTCTCACACACAGATTCAGCAGCATTAAGGGCTTATGCAAGTCATTTTAACATTTAATCAATTGCAGTGATAACAATTGTGACAATCAATATCAAAAATTGCTTTCTGACTCGCGAGAATTCCAAGCCAAAATATCTATGATGTCATTTTGACTAATGGAAATTCTAATTAATGATATCAACTCAGTTCTCACTAGTCAAAATGTTAATTCTTGATTTTAACAATTGCTTTCCTTCATGTGGAACTGTTCATTGTAGATATGTGCAAAGTGTGTAAGATATGTGCAAAGTGGACAGGACTACGCTTCCCGGTGCATGAATTTATAGTGGCGTGTCATGTAAATTACGATTCAGCCGCCAGATTTATCAACGCTATGGCAGTTGTACACCAAAATCTGCGATGTACTGTACATACTTTTAGTAAATCAGACGTGACACCTCGAGGGCCGAGGATTAACTAGTTCTATCTAGCATTTTTTACTTTTTGAGAAAAATGAGTTTTTATATTTAGCTATTTGCTATTTTAAAACAATAAAAGGTACATATCTCATAACTTATTTGTAGTTAGGATATGATTCCTTGATTTTGAAACTAGTTAGTACTGAGACTATTGTAGGACAGATACAGTTAGGCCCGGAAATAATTGGACAGTGACACAAGTTTTGTAATTTTAGCTGTTTACAAAAAAAATATTCAGAATACAATTATAAAATTAATATGGGCTTAAAGTGCACACTCTGAGCTGCGATTTGAGAGTGTCCACATCCAAATCGGACACAGGGTTTAGGAATTATGGCTCTTTAAAACATAGCCAACTCCTTTTCAAGGGACCAAAAGTAATTGGACAATTGACTCAGAAGGCTGCATGGGCTTCTCCCTCGTTAACCTGTCATCAATTAAGAAGTGAAACTAATTGACTTGACTTGAAAAGGTCTGGGGTTGTTTCCAGGTGTGTGGTTTTGCATTTGGAAGCTGTTGCTGTGACCAGACAACATGCGGTCAAAGGAGCTCTCAATGGAGATGAAGCAGAAGACCCTGAGGCTGAAAAAAAAAAAAGAAAAAGTCAATCAGAGAAATGGCAGAACTGCTTGGAGTAGCCAAATCGACAGTTTGGTACATTCTAAGAAAAAAAGAGTGCACTGGTGAGCTTGAGAACTCGAAAAGGCCTGGACGTCCACGGAAGACAACAGTGGTGGATGATCGAAGAATACTGTCCATGGTGAAGAAAAAGCCATTCACAACATCCACTGAAGTGAAGAACACTCTCCAAGAAGTATGTGTAGCTGTCTCTAGCTTTACTATAAAGAGAAGACTTCATGAGAGTAAATACAGAGGATTCACCACAAGGTGCAAACCATTTATAAGTACAAAAAATAGAAAGGCCAGAATTGACTTTGCCAAAACACACCTCAAGAAGCCAGCCCAGTTCTGGAACAGTGTTCTATGGACAGATGAGACAAAGATAAACCTGTACCAGAATGATGGGAAGAAGAAGGTTTGGAGAAGAAAGGGAACAGCACATGATCCAAAGCACACCACATCTTCTGTAAAACATGGTGGAGGCAGTGTTATGGCATGGGCATGCATGGCTTCCAGTGGCACTGGGTCACTTGTGTTTATTGATGATGTGACAACAGACAAAAGTAGTCGGATGAATTCTGAAGTGTACAGGGATATACTTTCTGCCCAGATTCAACCAAATTCAGCAAAGTTGATTGGACGGCGCTTCACAATACAGATGGACAATGATCCAAAACACACAGCAAAAGCAACCCAGGCGTTTATTAAAGCAAAGAAGTGGAATGTTCTGCGATGGCCAAGTCAGTCACCGGATCTCAACCCAATTGAGCATGCATTTCACTTGCTCAAGACAAGACTTAAGGCAGAAAGACCCACAAACAAACAAGAACTGAAGGCTGCTGCTGTAAAGGCCTGGCAAAGCATCAAGAGGGAGGAAACCCAGCGTTTGGTGATGTCCATGGGTTCCAGACTTCAGGCAGCGATTGCCTCCAAAGGATTCGCAACAAAATATTGAAAAAAACCAAACATTTTGTGTAGGTTATGCTTATGTGTCCAATTACTCTTGAGCTCCTAAAATGTGGAGTGTCTGTATAAAAATGTGAATAATTCCTTAATTTTCAATCAGATATTTTCATTCAACCCCTTGAATTAAACGTTAGAGTCTGCACTTCAATTCTGTTGTGGATATTTCATTTCAAATCCAATGTGGTGGCATGTAGAGCCCAACTCATGAAAATTGTGTCACTGTCCAATTATTTCCGGGCCTAACTGTATCTCATTTTTGAGTAAAATGTCAGATAGAACTAGTTAATCCTCGGCCCTCGACCTGGCGAACGCTGATATTTACACCAGAATCTGCACCAGATCCTACGCAAGTTTGATATATGAGGGCCAACAAGACTATCATATTAAGGGGTCTATGCTCCCATTAGCGCGTAAGTCTTTTTTTACGCGCTTCGAGTTAAGCGCCTTTGAGTTACGCGTATTCTCCCCTACTCGCTTCGATCACGCCCACAGCGCTTAACTTCAGAATGTAGGCGGCCTTATGAAAGAGGTGTGACTGATCCAAAAGAGAGGCAGACTCTGTACAAAGCTCATTGATTATGGCTATCAGGAAAACATGGAAAAAGGATTTTCTGATTCACCATGAAAACGCATTTGTGGTCCATGGAAAACGCAAACCGGACTTTAAATTTGAATATCGTCGGCCTGCTGATAAAACCTCGTATTTCCAAACTGATAAGAAACGAAAACTCGTATGTCCACTATCAGACATCTCTTTATTTATCCCCCGCCGCGCGATTAGCGCGAAGCGGGGGATATAGCATTGGGCTCCGTCCGTACGGACACATAAAATTGCGGCGGCGGGGGATATGTTAGTGACAAACGCTTGTTATTTCTTACTCTAGCCACCATAGCATTAAAGCTATGCATACAAACAAATTGCCGCGATAATGAAATAATAAATAAAGAATTTAGCGCTTCTCAATCAACGCAATCAGATCATTGAAAATGTGCCCTCCTACACCAGCCTGTTTGTTCCGTGGAAGACAGGGAAGAAGACAAAGGGAACATTCTAGTCACACAAAGACAATCAAAGACAGTTTATATGATCTCATTTAGAAATTGCGCACTTGAAAACTACTCCGATGTCAGGTTTGCAACTAAAGGACATGGAAACGCTTTAACAAGGATTCTTACCCCGCACGCGGTCATCTCCCCGCCCCGAAACCGCCTCAGTAATGACGGAATTCCATATCCATGGCCTATCATCCTATTTGATTTGAGCGACACATTCACTTGAACTTGTGCCTAATACTTTATTATAATCAATTATCCCATTTACTGATAATGATGACATGTCCCATGTCGGCTATTCTTTAAAGGCTAAAATTGATTAACAAATGGATAGTGCTTTGGTATTTGCCAGGGTAGGGCTCAATCTAGAGTAGCCTATTTAATAATATCTTTATTCACACATTAAATTACACAGTATTACTAATGGTAAAAAATTACTAGGACTCGAGTTAGTTAATACAGATATCCTCAATTAGAAAATCAATCCCCTCACTCGTGAGAATATCACAACTTTTTAGATTATCATGAAAATACAGGGCAGTCGCATTTGTTAATAGAACATGGAAGACAATGATGGCGACGTCGAGCCAAAGCCGAAAACCAAATTTCACAGATGTTGGTGTTGTATGGCAAGCAAGCAATGAAGGCTGATCCGAGGAATTAAGCTGCGAATCGTTCTGGATGTGGCTTCGGTGGGGAGATGTAAGCGCAGTATCCCCGATTTAAAGCATAAATGGAGAGATCTGCGGGGCGCTGTAAAAGCCAGGTTCTCTGCACACCGGAGAAGTATACACGCAACAGGTGGTGGGCAACCATCATCCCCGTGCATTTCTCTGCACAGGAGGAGGGGATGGCATCCACTTTTTCTGCAGTGGAAGTGCATGGAGAAGAACTTGAAGCGCCAATGAACTGCGTCAGACACCTTGACACAGACGCCTGTGATGTGAATGACATCACCAGCCACTCTCTGAAACAACCCAGATGCCAGGAACGACAGCGCAGTTCTGACGTTGATGACCACGGGTATGTTTTGTGGATAATTGCTGCGGCTGGATAGCTGTTCAGAAGTCGGCAAAGATAGATGATTGCCTCATGCACGGTCCAGACGAAAGCGCTGGATGCACCCGATGTTTGTTTGTCCCAGGATGTCCAAACGAAGCCGATATATGCGTGTTCGTCTTCGAGCTCGGCGCGCTCCTCTTACTGTTTCCCAATCACGCAAGAGTGCAAGCAAATGCAGGACTGGCATTTTGGCTTTAGATTTTGAGGGCATGGTAGAATGATGGTCTTATGTATACTCGTATTAATTAATTGTTTTGCGTTTGTAATTTAACTGATTGGAGAAGAGGCTGATGCGTAATATCATGTGATGATTTCGTTTGATAAATTATCATGGCTTTGAGAAGTATAAGGAAGAACAATCGAATATTAAATGTCTCAACCTTTACCATGTTAAATAAAATTAAAGTAATGTTAAAATTCGGCCTTTAACCGACATCAAACGCAATATTCAATTTCGCCTAATGTTGGCGCTTGACCTTAATACAGCCCTCAAAAGCGCTTAACAGAAAAAGCGCGTAAGCCAGGAGGAGAATACGCGTAAGTGTTATTTGAATGAGAAACGCCCGGAAACGCCCCGATTTTGGCCTTGCTCCGCCCCAAGCGCGTAACTGCCTTTAAGGCGCGTAATGCACAGACTTACGTCGAGGGGAGAATGCACGTAGGCTGAAAAGCGCGTAGCTACGCGCTTTTTTCGACTTAAGCGCATGGGAGAATAGACCCCTAAGTGAATACCTTGGTATTTTACTGGGTCAGTGCAATAGACAGCCAGAAAGATGGTTGGAATTGATTTTGGTGCAAAAGAGATCACAAATTTTATGTATAACTGTACATGTACATTATATACACTGCCCGGCCAAAAGAAAAGTCACCGTTTGGAAGTTAATGAACAAATTCTAAAATTGGATCATTATTGCGGTTATTAATATGTTTAAGATGGCAATAATCATTTTAACCCTGACTGATGAAGTGCATCGCTATTCATTTCTTACAAAATCATGTCGGAAAACACATTCCCTGATGGTGGAAACGATGTTACAGTATTTCAGAACGGGCAAGTTATTGGCCTGTATTTAGCAAAGAAAACCATGAATGACAAAACCAAGCAGGAGGAATCATTTTCACAAACAAATTTTCCACCACAAAGTCCTGACCTTTAACATAATAAAAGTTATTGGGATGTACTCAAGACCACCGAGTGGTTCAACCATTATGTCGAGAAGACAAGATCTTGGACAAAAATCATGGCATTTCTGATCGAAAAGAAATGTTCTGGCATTGCATATAGTTGTCAAAACGATGACAAGACGAATATGCACTGTAACCAAAGCTACAGCGGTTCCAACTAAATATTTGAGTGTGCGACTTTTTTTTTGGCCAGGCAGTGTACGTCAAAAGACAGAATTTTGTCATACGTCTGGGAACAAGCAATGTTAGGCCAGTGGAAGTTTAGCTCTGTAGAGCGCAACCTTTGGTCAGATTGTTATCCACCCAGCATAGTGCCAAGCTAAACTCTTCATTTTCAGAGAGAACTTGCTGTGTGCGTCACAATTCAAAAACAATTTCTTTGGTACATTGCTGGGGATAGCCAGTATTTGCAAATAAACCAACAGTGGCCCCCGGGGATGAAATTTTCCTACTTTTGATGCTGAATATTATCTGCACTGAAAATACTACCATTGAGATTTTACTAGTATTGTAATGTACCCCAAAGGGACCATGTACCCTGAGAATATTATATTTCCTATTTTGCTGGGTAAACAAAATAATGTAACCTAAACAAAGGCACCATCTGCAATGAAATGGTCCATTTTGAGTTTTGCTCCAACTTTGGCTCGGTCTAGCTTGAAAATGTATGTACTACCAAAGAAATGCTTGGTATTCCTGAAAATAGAGTTCCAAAAGCACAATGTGCCTCATTTATCAAACTTGAGTAGGATCTGGTGTAGATTCTGGAGTTAGTATCAGCGTTCGCCAGGTGTCACCCCTGATTTACTAAAAGTGCGTACGTCGCTGATTTCGGTGTAGAACTGGCGTGGCGTTGATAAATCTGGCGGCTGAAACCATCGTAATTTACATGACGCCCCTATAAATTCATGCTCCGGGAGGCATAGTCCTGCCCACTTGACGACACGGAGTCTCGAAAGTCGGCAAAGAAGAAAGAACTTCACTGAGGAGGAAATATAAATTATCACGTCCGAGGTGGAGAAAAACAAATAATTTTATTTGGAAGCCTTAAGAGTGGCATAAAGGGAGCCCAGAAGGCTGCAGTTTGGAAAACTATCGCTGCTGCGGTAAATGCTGTTGGGGTGGAAAACCGGCGGGCAGCAGACATTTGATTTAATTCATTGATAAATTGAAGCGACTATTCGCACTGATTTAAGTGCGTCCAAGCACAAAAATTGATTGAAATTCGTGTTAGACACACTTATAAGTGTGGCCAAGACGCACATTTCTCCATTGCCCACACTTATCTTAAGAGTGTCCAAAGCTAAAAATTTTTTCTTGGCCAAAATTATTTTAAGCGGTACTTTTTATAAGCGGCACTGGAATGGTCATCAACTGGCGCACTTATAATTGTGGCCAAGAAAAAAATTCCGCATTGGCCAGACGTATACGTGCAAATAACATCGGCCTTAATAAATTCAATTTATAGATCCATGATATTTCATGTTATATACTAGTGATGGGACGATGAAGCTTCATGAGCCATTTTCTTTATTTTCTGTGCCCACAAGATGGTGCACTCTGTTCAACAAAGGCTTATCAGTTCATTCTATAAGCCTTATTGTAACTATGGGCGCCATCTTGTGGGCACAGAAAATAAGTAAAATGGTTCATGAAGCTTCATCTTCCCATCACTATTATATACCCTTCATAACTGACAATCAGAATGATTGTCATAAGGGTTAAATAAAAAGTGGTCCGATTTTAAGATCGCCACCAAAAAATGGGTTGCTGCACTCAGGCGCAGCAACACACGGACCGGTGAAGGCCAAACTCGAACTTCCAGCTGTCGCCGTTTGAGGAGCGCGTGACCGCAGGGCTCCCCCTTTATTGTGGGAATACGAGGCGGTCGGGAGATGAATGAGTCCCCACTGCCTCGATCGGAGCTGCATGAGGGTAATTGTTAAAATACAGTCTGCAGAGATCACTCTTCATTGTAATTTTCAAATAATTCTGGCTCAAGAACATAGTTACCCAGCTTGGCGCTGTTGTGGTACTGATGTCTAACCGGACTTGAAGTGTCAAAGGTCATAAAAGTCTAACATACACTGCCCGGCCAAAAAAAAAAGTCGCACACTCAAATATTTAGTTGGAACCCCTGTAGCTTTGATTACAGTGCATATTCGTCTTGCCAACTATATCCAATGCCAGAACATTTCTTTTCGATCATACATGCCATAATTTTTGGCCGAGATCTTGTCTTCTGGACATAACGGTTGAACCACTCGGTGGTCTTTCTTGAGCACATCCCAATAACTTTTACTGTGTCTAAGATCAGTGTTACGGAAAACACGGGTGGAACATGAGCGTGGAAACGTGAGCGTGAACTTGGAAACATGAGACAGAACGGAAGGGAGACACAAGAGGGGAGTGAGACGCCATAAGCGGGAATCCAAAATAAATTTTATTAACATAAACACAGAAATAAACCAGGGGGAAAAAGGGGCACTCAGGCCAACAAAAACACCGTGCCTAGCACTGACGCAGGAGAACTCAAGAATCCAAAACACAACATACCAGGGGAACAGACTCCGAACAAGACATGGAACGAAACTTGAGACAAACAGAACTCTGGAAGCTAGGCATACTCACAAGACAAGACAGTTGGCACAGCTGGCAGATGGCTAACTCGGGTGGCACAGCTGGCCAGGAGAAGGGTGAGGGAGAACATCAGGAGGGGGACAGACAGGACACAGGGCTCAGGGCAGGCAGGAACGCTGGGGCTATGGCTTGGGCTATGACAATGGCTATGGCATGGCTTGGCTTGGGCTTGGGACTGTGGCTATGGCTTGGCTGGTGCTCAGGACAGGCAGGGCTTAGCTGGTGCGCAGGACAGGCAGGGCTTGGCTGGTGCGCAGGACAGGCAGGGCTTGGCTGGTGCGCAGGACAGGCAGGGCTTGGCTGGTGCGCAGGACAGGCAGGGCTTGGCTGGTGCTCAGGACAGGCAGGGCTTGGCTGGTGCTCAGGACAGGCAGGGCTTGGCTGGTGCTCAGGACAGGCAGGGCTTGGCTGGTGCTCAGGACAACTCGAGACAGGAGGAAGACTGGCACAAGGACACAGAAGACGCTGGAGGAGACAGGGGGCACCAGGGGCTTGAATGCAGAAGGGCAGGCTGGACAGGGAAGGAGGCTGAACTTGACACAGAAAAACCTGAGGGGACCAGAGGAGTAGTGCACGAGGCAGAGGGAGGGGGAATGTGTGCGAGCGTGATGCGTGGGTGATGCGAAGTCAGATCTGCTGACGTGCAGAAATTGCTCAAACATATAGGGCAGGGGCACACACAGACACAGGTGTTGAAACTTAATCCAATTAACAAGGGGTGGAACATGAGGGAAACCAATTACTTGAAAACATTAACATTAACACACAGACAAGGATCACAAGACAATCCCAAAGATGGGATAAATAAACTGGATAAAAGACTCCTAAGTGTACAGAAAAAGAGCCAGAACAGATTATAAGAATGCAGAGATCCTGCGGGAAAACTTTAGCAAAGCCAGTGAACAGTAAAGCGAGGGGCGGAGCTAGAACAGAGCGACTGCTGAGAGATAATTAGTCAATTAGTAAGTGCAGCTATACAATCCCGGGTGCTCGTTAGTAGATTAGTATTATATACAAGGTTAGTTTGGTTAGTAATTTTAGAAAACAACAAACTGTTAGTAATGTTAGTATGTATAATAAAGCAAGGGGAAACTAGCAAACGAGAACAGGAGGAAGGATGAAACCCAGAATCCATTAAATCACCCGAAACAGTGTCACAATCAATTACCACAGAAACTGATACAAACAATGACGCGACCGGGGAGAAAGCAAAGACAGTACATGGGTAAAACGTGGACTGGACTACACAGGAGAGAAATGAAATGTGAACACTAAGACACGGACTAAAAACTGACATACCAAAATGATAGAAACCTAAAATTGACTAACCAGACAGACACTCAGACCACGGAACACAACAATCAGGACTTTGTGGTGGCAAATATGTTTGTGAAAATGATTCCTCATACTTGTTTTTGCATTCATGAGTTTCTTTGCTAAATACAGGCCAATAAGTTGCCTGTTCTGAAATACTGTAACATCTTTTCCACCAGCAAGGGATGTGTCTTCCGACATGATTTTTTGAGAAATGAGTAGCGATGCGCTTCATCAGTCAGGGGAAAAATGATTATTGCCAGCTGAAACATATTAGTAACCGCAATAATGATCCAATTCTAGAATTTGTTCATTAATTTCCGAACGGTGACTTTTTTTTTGGCCGGGCAGTGTATTTGGTACTGTGTACGCTTAAGTTGTGATAGTTGATATAAAATGTGGTGTCAACAGCAAAACTAAACCACTTTCGTGACTTCAAGGTGGCGCAACCGGCAGGCAAAGTGAGATACGGACCTAAAAACTTGGCTTTTTCCGTGAGACACCCTTATCTACCCATGTGCCAAGTTTCATTCAATTCCAGGGGGGTCAACTCCTCAACATCTTCAAAAAAGATTAATCAAAGATTGACTAAAACGACTTGCCATGAAGGACTCATTTCTAACACTGACTCAGAGGCACCAGGGGCTGTTTTCTCACACACATATTCAGCTTGGGTCTGGAGTGCAAATAATTTTGTTCATAGGAGCTCCATTAGAATGTTACTTCCTTTTGATGTTAATTAATAAACATGAATTTGTATTGAAAGAATGATTTTTCCCCGTCAGTACTCGCATAAATTTCTCTGAAGCACATGAAATGGCTCATTCTCAGCATTCACCAGGAGCACAAATTATGAGTTTCTCTCTGAGCTGTGCCAAGTGTCCCATTCATTGTGTGCGCAGTGTATGAAGATAACTCAGCCTGCAGTAAACATAATCACACAGCATGTTCCCAGTAAGCATGTACAATGGCCATTTAACTCTCAGCTCTGCCAATGGAGTGTATAAACACACCTAGTACCTGAACAGGTAACCTGTACTGATTATGGTGAGAGTTCCCGAGATCAAGACCGTGTGCGGGGTTCCACTGTTCTTTAGGGACTACAGCTGGACCGAGAAAAGCACCCCAGGAACAGTTTAGCACCAACGTTTTTTTTTTTCCACAGACGTGAACACAAACCAAGATGTTTATGAGCACTTGGCAGTGGCACAATTATAAATTTCTGTAATTCCAACTTGGTTCGTGTCAGACCAGTTATTGGGGAACAGCAAACAACCAGGGCTGCTGAATAATAGTTCTGTTGAATGCAGTGACTGGTTCAAAGCTAGTGATGAAAACTAAAGGGTGCAACACTGTTATAAACTTGCACCTTGTTTGCCAGTTATTTTAAGTGTAATTTTACAACAAGTAATGTGCTGGCTTAGCTTTACTGTGCTGACTTTACTTTTGCTTCACTACTCCACCGTTAATCGAAAATGTTTCCAGGTGCGAAAAGTACGAGAAAGTCACCACCAGGTCATGACACCACCTGACCACCTCATCATCATCAGACACAGCCACTAACCATAATATTTTTCGGTCACACTTTATTTGAAGTGTTTTTCATGGAGGCTTTATAGAGCATGCATAATGCCTCCATAAATGAGACATAATGTCTTCATAAATCATACATAAGCAAACGTCATGCTTTGTAAAGGGTGAAATAACACATCCCTCTTCAGCATGTGATGCTAGATGTGATGTAACTGACAATGTCACTTAGCTAGTGGCTAATTGCGATAAAGGGTGACATTGTCAGCTAAGTGACATTGTCATTGTCTCATCTGGCATCACATGTTGAATAAGGATGTGTTATTTCACCCTTTACAAATCATGACATTCGCTTATGAATGATTTATGAAAATATTATGTCTCATTTATGAAGGCATTATACATACTGTAAAAAGCCTTGATGAGCAACACTTCAAATAAAGTGTGACCTATTTTTCTTGTATGCATAACTTTGCATTGTTTCGTGTTTCAACAGATACATGCACACCTCACCCAATTGATGTATTTGATTTTATGTAGAAAAAAAAAACTGGGGGTTTGGAAGTCCCCTAAAGGTCAGAGGCCCTTGGGAACCAGCCCAATTGGCCTGGTGGTTAATCTGTGCATGGGGCAAAAAAGATGACATCTGGAGGTCACACTTTCTGTCCAAAGATGTGCCTGTACCCTTCAGTATAAATTTTCTCAACAGCTGCTGATACTGAGTGCAGTAATTCAGCCCCAGGCCATCACAGACATTGAGCTTTTGAACATGTCCCTGATAACAGTTGGGATGGTCCCTCTCCTCTAACATCCACTATTTCCAGAAACAATTTGAAAGACGGACTCCTCCGACCACAGGCTCCTTCCTTCTTCCCCTACATTTTTTTTCAAATGAGGTCAAGACCAGTGTCAGTGGTGACTCTGGTCGGTGTTGCTTTTAGGACAGTGATAATCCTCAAACCAGCTCACTGGTAAATGACCGTGCCTTTTGTGAGTACTCATTTTATACCCAATCAAAATCAAATCATCTATTTCTTATCCACCTGTTTACCACAGTAATGATCAGTAAAAATAGAACAATGATCCTGTAGCTCACTGGCCCAATAATTGCACCCATTGTTAAGCATTTATTCCCTGCGCGAGCAGAGCTAGGCCCTAGTAATTGTCATGCAGTCAGTGGGTCAGTGGTTCCACAAAAATTTGTTTACACGATAACGTAAAAAGTATTGAACATACAGTAATGCAATTTGGCACATATATTCATTATGGATAGGTCTCCAGCTGATTAGAATTTGGTGATCATCTGCCAAATTCTTCTGCTTTACTCCCGTACACACTGGGTTTTAAGTGCTTGAAAATCTGAAAAAAAAGATACTGAAACAAGACCTGTGTCATTTTGTAGGTCTTAGTGAGCAATTAAAGAAAATGCAAAAATAAAAAAAATCTGACGGGAATTTTTGGAGAAAATCCACTTTTTCATTTGCACCCAACTTGAAATTTTCAAATTGACGTTAAAGGGTTCAAAAAAACTTCTGCGCTTTGGTGATTTATTTCTGAAAGTCTCCTCTGCAGGGTTGTCGATCAACAGAATGTGAAAAATAGTAATAGTAGTCCATCTCCTTTCTTTAACCCTCACGTGGCAAAAATGTTCTATCTAGCTAAATGTAATGCTTAGACATGTGCACTATTGTACTCTCTGACGGCTTGCTTTAAGCACAAACCAAATAGTTTGTTGCTGCTGTCCTTTATCTGATGCCTCTCCCAGAATGTTGAGAAGTCAGCGTGAACTGCTTCGAAAGCTTGCTCAGAATCCAATCCACAAATATGGCACTTACAGAACTCAGGCAAATGGTCTCTGATGACGTGGAATTTGGGTGTGATCGAGATGCCAAGTTTCGCATAGGCCTCGTAGAAGTCGACAACATGGTCTTCCCATCCACTGTGTCCACAGCCTCTGTATATTCTGCTTAAACGGAGTCCACACAGCCTAAGAGGTGTCCTGCTCTTTGGAGACTTTTGGGCGCCCTCTGTTGAGGCTACCTTGTATCTGCTTGGCCTTGAATCCATTGGCTTTCGCCACTTGGCAAATCAAACACTCACAAGAGTGAACTCTGGGGCTGATCCAATGCTGGCCTTCGATTATCTTTTCCAGTTGGTACAGACAGTTGAATTTTTGGTCAAGATTACCTTGCCTCATCTTAAAAACCTTTGTTTTACAAGTGCCACAAAGTGATGTTGATAAACGACGGTCATGTAAGTCATACTGAGATATTATGTTATCCTGAATAGTTTTGATGAAGTGAACTTCACCTACAATGGAGAAACTCCCTTTACGAAAGCAAAGCAAACAAACTCTTGAGCGAGCTTCACTGTGATCCATAATGGTAGGACGTCAGTCATGGAAAGGCCCATCTTCCACATGCTCTGGCTTTTATTAATGTAAGGTTATGCAACCTTTAAGCTGCATTAACCCCCAAGTAGAAATAATGATGAAAACGACGAGGGCATGACTTCCACTCTAGCTGAGGTAATGAATGAATAGGCCTATTATCATGATGTAATCAGTAGTGATGGGAAGATGAAGCTTCATGAACCATTTTCTTTATTTTCTGTGCCCACAAGATGGTGCACTCTGTTCAACAAAGGCTTGTAAGTTCATTCTATAAGCTTTATTTTCTTAACTATGGGCGCCATCTTGTGGGCACAGAAAATAAGTAAAATGGTTCTTGAAGCTTCATCTTCCCATCACTAGTAATCAGCTGCCAATTGTTCCTACCACACAAAAGGAGAGTTTTGGACTATTGGAAATGATTTGGTTATGGCATGGTGGCACAGTGGTTAGCATTGCTGCCTCACTGTAAGAAGGTAGTAGGTTCAAATCCAGCCAGGGGTCGTTCTGTGTGGAGTTTGATAGTTTTCCCCATATTCGCATGGGTTTTCTCCGGGTACTCCAGTTTCCTCCTACAGGCCAAATACCAGCATAACAGGTTAATTGGAGACACTAAATTACCCAAAGGTGTGAGATCGAATGGCGTGTGCGCCCTGCGAGGGATTAGCAAGCTGTCCAGGGTGGGACCCTGCCTTTGCCTGTCGTCAGCTGGGCAGTGATGGGAAGGTGAAGCTTCAAGAACAATTTTACTTACTTTCTGTGCCCACAAGATGGCGCCCATAGTTAAAAAATAAGGCTTATAGAATGAACTTACAAGTCTTTGTTGAACAGAGTGCACCATCTTGTGGGCACAGAAAATAAAGAGAATGGTTCATGAAGTTTCATCTTTCCATCACTACAGATGGGATAGGCTCCTGCTCGCCCCGCGACCCTAGTGAGGAATAAGCGGGTATAGAAAATGAATCAATGAATTCGGTTACCATGGTAACTTACCATTTTTTATTTTCACCAATCTGACCCTGGGGTATGATTATCTACTAAGCAGTGGAGTGAATCTATTGCTCAGTCCCTCAAGGAAGTTTCTTGTCGCGATTGCAACTATTAAAGCAAATTCAACCAATCCATGCAAATTTCTCGCGGACAAAAAAATAAATCGCCAAGACAGTGCAACTTTCATTGCCACTTTTACTTTTTCAAAACTTACCGCAGGAAAAAAAAAAACAATAAAAAAGCCAGGAAAATCCTGGAAGGATTGTTTGCCAATTATGCTAATGATTGCGTGCAAGTCAGGGTTAGTAATTGTTTTAAAGGGGAGCTCTGGGCCCCGCCAATCTTTAGTCCTAGAGACGCCCCTGCTAATAAGTCAAACTATCGAAAAAAACATAATGGGTTATTAAACCCTTTCTTATATTTTGCAATTCAAGATGACTGCCACATAAAAAATGGATTTTCTCCCAAAATTCCCAACAGATTTTTGTTTAATTTTGCATTTTCGTTATCTGCTCAATAAGACCTACAAAATGACACAGGTCTGGTTTCAGTATCTTTTTTCAGACTTTCAAGCCCTCTAAACCCAGTGTGCGTAGTACTGACAGCTGGGAACAGGTTGGAGATGGCAGCCTTAGCGCAGGGTCCTGTACTGGCTGCTAAGCCGGCACATTACTTGCGAGAAAAGCTCCTCAGAAATTCAGTGGTGCATGAATACAGCGTAGTAAAATATATGAAGTGAACCTGGCCACCAGTTTCGTAGGAGATGATTGTGAAAGATGTAAAAATGAGTAAAAATGAAAAAAAATTAAAATAGTCAAGAATCAAAAAATTTAAATTTCTCGTAACTCTGAACAATCCTGGTTGACAATGTCCAAAAGAAGCTCCAGAGCAGAGTTCAAGTGAATCTGTGCGGTAGCTTCAGACAAGAAGATTTTTTTAAAGATTTTGCTGACGGATGATGATGACAATCACGATAACGATGCCGGATGCCGCCTGATCACAGTAGCTCACAGCCTATTGGTCAGTGACCCAAAAACAGGTGTTTTTCTGAAGATTCCACAACTTTTCCAGTCTATCCATTCCCCAGTCCTAATTTACAATACACCAGCCAATATATTCACTTCATACACTTTAATATGCTATATTCATACACCATTGAATCTCCGAAAAGCTTCTCTCAGAAATGCTGAACAATGCGCTCACTTATTGGGCCAGGCAGCTACACGGCAATCGGTACTATTTTGGGATCCTGTGTAGGCATTATATTCAGAATGAGCGAATATTTCCAAAAATCATAGGGCTCCAGTATAGTAAAGGTGAAACATTAATGTGTTTTTCGCGCTGCTTTCAACTAAATTCACATCAAGAGACCTTACAAATTATTTAATGTTCCGCACTGTTCCAATTTTTTTGGAATTGAGGGAGCACAAAAAACAATGAAAGTTAGTCTATTAAAGCCATTTGCCTGCCAAGACTCCATAAATTCGCCAATGCGTAAATTCCGCCACTCAAAAGATGCCATTGGTAAGCCGCTCTGTTTCCAGTTAGGCCTATATGTCATTTATATGGATGTTCATTATAAAATTGTTCCAACAATGAGCAATCGGAGTATTTTCCCGTTAGGTTTACGATTTAATTACCTGTTCTAGAGGATTCGTAGCAGTTCTCCCAATAGTACCCTCTGTTTGGTAGGTGAGAGTCCGCAGCCTTCAGTCGGTCTCATGCACCTCGCTACCGGTTTGACGGCATGTTCTCCCCGTGTTCGCGTAGGTTCTCTCCGGGTGCTCAGGTTTCCTTCCACAGGCCAAAGACATGCATATCAGGTGAATTGGAGACACTAAATTGCCCATAGGTATGAGTGTGAGAGTGAATGGTATGTGAATGGTGTGGGCGCCCTGCGATGGATTGGCAACCTGTCCAGGGTGGGTCCTTGCCTTTGCCCGTAGTCAGCTGCGATAGGCTCCAGCTCGCCCCGCGACCCTAGTGAGGAATAAGCGGGTATAGAAAATGAATGAATGAATTCGGTTACCACGGTAACCATTTTGTATTTTCACCAATCTGACCCTGTGGTATGATTATCTAATAAGCAGTGGCGTCTCTGGAAGTGATAATTGGTGGGGCCCGGACCATGCCTTTGCGTCAATGATTGTTCCTGGCTTGTACTCAGTTATTTTCCGTTATAAACACGTTTTCCAATTTTGACAATAATCCTCTGGCAATCGAAGTTACGGTTTCTCTCTCCATGAGATCTATTGACGACTAAATAATGTGATAAATTCAGATGAGAAATTATTTAGGCCACTCAAAAATTGTTCAACGCCTTATTATGAAAGACAAACTGCTGTCAAACGCCTGCGCTACCTTTTCCACAAATCAAGTGAATTAACAGGCGCTTCATGATCGTTTTGTTTAAATAAAATTAAAGACCATTTGAAACGTCTGTATGCAATTCCGAATAATGCTAATTTAAATGCACGAAATTACGCGTCCAGATTAATGATTGTCGCCGTACCGAAATGTACCGTACTGCACCGGCGTGTTCTCGGAGTGAATCTATTGCTCAGTCCCTCAAGGAAGTTGCATGTCGCGATTGCAACTATTAAAGCAAATTCAACCAATCCACGCAAATTTCTCGCGGACAAAAAAATAAATCGCCAAGGCATTGCGACTTTCATTGCCAGTTTTTGAAAAAGTTACCGCAAAAAAAAAAAAAAAAAAAACAGTAAAAAAGCTGGGAAAATCCTGGAAGGATTGTTTGCAAATTATGCGAATGATTGCGTGCAAGTCATGGTTAGTAATTGTTTTAAAGAGGAGCTCTGGGCCCCGCCAATCTTTAGTCCTAGAGACGCCCCAGCTAATAAGTCAAACTATCGAAAAAAACACGATGGATTGCAATTATTGACGCCTTTCTTAGGATTTTGCTATTCAAGATGACTGCCACATAAAAAATGGATTTTCTCCAAAAAATCCCAACAGATTTTTTTTTTTTTTTGCATTTTCTTTATCTGCTCACAAAGACCTACAAAATGACACAGGTCTTGTTTAGCATCTTTTTTCAGACTTTCAAGCCCTTTAAACCCAGTGTGCGTAGTACTGACAGTTGGGAACAGGTTAGAGATGGCAGCCTTAGCGCAGGGTCCTGTACTGGCTGCTAAGCCGGCACATTACTTGTGAGAAAAGCTCCTCAGAAATTCAGTGGCACATGAATACAGCGTAGTAAAATATTTGAAGTGAACCTGGCCACCAGTTTCATAGTAGATGATTGTGAAAGATTTTTCCCTCATAAGTAAAAATGAAAAAATTAAAAAAATAGTCAAGAATCAAAAAATTAAAATTTCTCGTAACTGTGAACAATCCTGGTTGACATTGTCCAAAAGAAGCTCCAGAGCAGAGTTCAAGTGAATCTGTGCGGTAGCTTCAGACAAGAAGATTTTTTTTTTAGATTTTGCTGACGGATGATGATGACAATCACGATAACGATGCCGGATGCCGCCTGATCACAGTAGCTCACAGCCTATTGGTCAGTGACCCAAAAACAGGTGTTTTTCTGAAGATTCCACAACTTTTCCAGTCTATCCATTCCCCAGTCCTAATTTACAAACCACCGGCCGATATATTCACTTCATACACTTTAATATGCTATATTCATACACCACTGAATCTCCGAAAAGCTTCTCTCAGAAATGCTGAACAATGCGCTCACTTATTGGGCCAGTGAGTTACAGGGCCATCGATACTATTTTTGGATCCTGTGTAGGCATTATATTCAGAATCAGCGAATATTTCCCAAAATCACAGGGCTCCGGTATAGTAAAGGTGAAACATTAATGTGTTTTTCGCCCTGCTTTCAACTAAATGCAAATCAAGAGACCTTACAAATTATTTAATGTTTCGCACTGTTCCAATTCTTTTGGAATTGAGGGAGCACAAAAAACAATGAAAGTCAGTCTATTAAAACCATTTGCCTGCCAAGACTCCATAAATTCGCAAATTGGTTGTCGTATCTGTTGGCCGCGGTGCGTGAATTCCGCCACACAAAAGATACCATTGGTAAGCCGCACTGTTTCCAGTTAGGCCTAATATGGATCTTCATTATAAAATTGTTCCAGCAATGAGCAATCAGAGTATTTGCTCGTTGGGTTTTAATTTAATTACCTGCTCTAGAGGATTCGTTCTCCCAATAGTGCCCTCTGTTGGTAGTTGAGAGTATACAGCCTTCAGTCGGTCTCATGCACCTCGCTACCGGTCTGATCTCATGCGTGTGGAGTAAAGCGACGCTGAGGCACGAGTGTATACGGCACTGCTGTCTGGAAGGAAAAAGCGCGAGTGAGAAACATGGAGAGGACTCAGGATCGAGTGCAGGTCAAGGGCATAAGGAGGCTGCCTAAAGAAGGGGTGGATAAACAGGGTGGGCAGTCTCTTACAACACGTTTGTACGGATTCGTAATCTCTCAGGAATGCCGGAGGAATCAATTCATCTCATGCAATTTCTGCATCAGGTGTACAGTCATCAGGGACGCACCGGCCCTGAGCTCCATCACGATGTTTGGCTTAGAAACAGTTGCGCAGGGAACACAACTGAATGAATAAACCACGACTCATCAGGGGTAGGTAGGCTACAGTTTTTTTAGGACTCAAAATCATAAATTTAGCGACCTAATAATAGTTTTGCGGTGAAGTTAGTTTAACTCTGGATCCGACGAACATTCGAAGTGCACTCTCCGGCATAATTTCGCTATCTTACCCAGACTTAGCGCACCGACGCGGTTGGCCCTTTCGTATAGCTACGGTTGTCATGTTCCCAAAAGGTCGTCATGCTCTCCGAGATATAAAAAACTAGAGTGGACAACCTCATTGGCTGGTCCAAAGTATCCACGCCAGAATTTCTTTGCCATATTGTGTATGTATAATTGTCCAATGAGGCACATGTAGCCTAAACAGTACGCATGGGTGCTGACAAATTATTATTTTTTGGGTGGGGGTCTTGTTTTCCGTGTTCTTTTTTATCTTTTCACGCCTGAAAGGGCACGAATAGAGAATTGTAAATTAATAATATTTACGCTCCATTATTTGGCAAAGCTAAAGAATAAGCTCTGCGATTGCCTTACTTTTTAGCCTATATTGTCGCTCAGTTACCTACGTTTTCGTTTCGTTCAAAGAAAAAGCGTTCGCATTCAGCTGTGCCTGAGTCTGACTCAGGTCTATACTGGGAAGAAACTAGTCGTTATGTGCATATATGAATTTATATGTATACTTTGAGAATTAAGATCGGAACACAACTTCATTCTAAAGTGTTCATATAGCCTACCTACTTGTTGTCTTCATTTAATCCGTCTTTGCCCAGACACAATGGATAACAGGATGATTTTGCGCGTTGCCCCAAGTGGGATCAATGTAGGCCTAGAGGTCTCAAAACTAAAGTATGTAAGTGAAACCGCGGCAGTTTCAGGTTCCGCGAATACGCAGTTAATAATAAACGAATAAACTGAAGGCTTTTTTGCCAGGTAATTTAACTGGCACCTTTTTGCCAGTATTTCACCTGTAATTGCACAATAAGTTTACCACAGAGTTCAATGCATGTTCAGTGTAAACCACGGTTAAATGCGCGAAGGACTCAGTTAAAATGACGAGGTGACAATGCTGCGTTAATCTAACGGTTATATTCAGTCAGTTTATAATAGTGTAGGAAAGCCGAGCTTCATTTCGTTGCTCTGTTGCGACTGCGTATGTGGAGCGAACCAGCTTGCCTGGTATAGGCCAACACGAGTGCTTTTGAATGGAGATGCGCTGTGACGGGACTGGACATTTTGTCCGATGTAAGCGAAAATCCGTCACTTAAAATCCGATATATTCAATATTTATTTAATGGAAATACAGAATTTAAAAAAAAAATTTATCTATCAGGGACGGTGTGAAAAAACATTAAGCTCCGCGGAGTAGATGTTCCAGATCTTATCTTCTTTAGCTAATTTCCATGTATTATCACTACTCATTCAGTAACAGCTTCCATCACATACATTCATTATTGTTGGCTACATTCAGAAATTAAGTGCCACACACACACACACACACACACGCACACAGAGTCGTGGCCTTACAAATATGAATAGAAAAAATCTATAGTTTTTCAATAACATACAGTGTACCTGACCCAGGGACTTAAAACAAACCCCAAATACTTCTAATATTAATTGTTCATTTTCAGGACTTTACTTTGCCACATTCTAATAAATATGGAATGAATATATATACAGATTAATGTGAAGGGAAAAAGAATCTTTTTCTCAATAGCAACGAGACAACTTCACGGAGAGACGTAAAGCAAAATCCAAATAATTCTGATATCCATTCTTAAAATGGCACATTTCTTATGGTCAGAATATGATCAATGGCATTTTAATAAATTTTCTTTGAAAGTTGATAAATGGATATTGTAAGGCCAGGCCTCCAGCCATCCAGCTCACCGGTCTATTCCACCCTGGAGCCCACCCCTCCACCCCTCTATGAATTATCCAATTATCATCTGTCTTTATCCAATCAGCCGTTCCTTGTTTGTTCTCCGAGTGGTAGCTGGGTATATAAGACAGTTTCACTCTGTCTCACTGTGAAGTCTATGTAACCTTTTGCCTGTATTACATTGCTGTCTTTAAGGCTCATTCTCTGTAGTTTCCAAACCTAAAACTCTAAACTAGAATCCATGCTGCTGCTGTAATTCCAGCACATTTAATCTCTTTTAAAGGAACATTGCTTCCTATTTGTTTGTCTCTTTCCATTACTGTATTACCACTGTGTGTTACGTAGGAAGCTCTGTTCCTTTTTTTCATTCTTTAATACAACTACGTTTAATTAAAACTACAACCAAGTCTACCTTTGCACTTGAGTCCAGTCCTCCACGTCCTGTCCTCCGTGCTATTGCACCCTGCATTTCAGACATACCATGACAGATATGACCAGAAAGAGCATGACTTAGTTCAATAGCTTCCAGGAAACTTGACACAGGGATGCAGCACAAAGATTATATTATTTGAATATTCATTCTTTGTGACAGGAACCTCTCATTTTTTCCAGAATATACTTTTGCAGCATTTTTATTAGCATTTGATGAAAATTAATATATTCATATTGTCAGGCCACGCCTCCAGCCATCCAGCTCACTGGTCTATTAAGATACAGACTGCATTTTTCACTTCACTCATCAGTGTCTGCAACTGGGTGTAATTTCCACTAGGTGGTAGCGCTGTGTGCTTAAGGCCGAGTCTCATACTCAGGGCTCTAAATTCGTTGACCCGGCGCAGGCGCGGTGAATGGGGGGAGCACCGCGCCAACGGGGTGTGTCCAAGTGTATGTTGCAATTTCGTGCCCGGCGTAGCCTGGCGCAAGTACTCCTCTGTCCCGCCTCTGTCCCGCCTTCCTGCGCAAGTGGCAAAGAAGGCGTGTTTGGGTATAAAACAGCCGAGTCAAATCTTCACCAGTCAAATGAGCTCCTCTCTTAACCTTTAATGTGTTGGAATATAGAAGCCTCTGTCCTATATCTGCATGATGCATTAATGTCGCATTTTACTTTGCTGCTTCAGGCATGTTTTCTGCACCGCTTACGTCTATATTAAGCATTACGAGTATGAGTTAGCTGGCTAGCTAGGGCATTCGCAAATTATTACCATCAGCGAACTTGAATGGAATTTCAAAACGAAACTAGGTCAGAGCATTCAAACTTATGAAGTTGGAATGAGCGGCGGTTAATTGCTCATTTATTTCTTCTGCCTGCATCATTGGGAAGAGAAACGATGGATAGCGTGTTCCTATTATTACACCCTGTTGCTGCTTAAAATTTTGGGATTATCATGCATGGACAACAATGCAAGATACGTTACAAATTTATTTTCAATATGTGATCTTAACTCAGGCAGAGATCATAGCAATCAGGCTGTACTCCTTTCCTCACTCATTGTGAAGTCTTGTAAATACGTGCCTGTGCGGCATTCCTAATCTTTTAAAGACATATCCTCCGCATATCGCATTACTATATTCTGTACTCTTTAAAATTAAAAACCTCAAAACTTCAAACCGTTGTTGTTTATGTCAGCACTTTACATTTAGGAATCTTGCTTCCTTTTGTTTTCCTACTCATACTACATTGTTCCTGCAGCTATAGCCTAGATTTTGTATTCCCAATAGTGTCTATTAAGGAACCCCATTTCCTCTTTGTTTTGTATTGCTTTGTTTGTGCTTTCTGCTGCACAGTAAGCATAATAAAACTACCAAGCCAATCATTGCACCTGAGTCCAGCCCTCAACGTCCTCTGTGCACCTGAACTTCACAAGAAGCACAACCCTAATACATATGAATGGAAAAATCCCACAAAAAATTGACACAGGTGAATCACAAAACCTATACAATTCTAACATTCATTGTACATGAGGCACATTGTTCTGTTTTTCAGAATATGTGTTGATTGCATTTCTACAGATATTGAATGAAAATTTATGTATCAGTATGAATTGGAAATGCATTATTGTATTTAACAGCTACCAGGAAATTTGACCAAGGGACTCAAAGCAAGACCAAAATAATTCTAATATCAATTCTGAATGGGGCACACCTTTATTTTCAGACTCTACTTTGTTGAATTCCAATAAATACTGAATGAAAAGTTAATAGATTAATGTGAATGGAAAAAAAAAACAATTGCCTCACAGCATATGAACAACTTCACATAGAAACATAAAGCAACATTCAAATTATTCTAATTTTCATTCGTAAAAAGGCATATCTCCTCCTATGCTCAGAATATCATTGGTGGGATTAAAAAAAAAAAGCATTAACTTTTTTCAATAGTTTCTAGGAAACTTGACGCCGGAACGCAACAAAAAACTGATATAACTCTATTCATTCTACGTGAGGCACAGCTCTCATTTTTTCAATATATGCTTTCGTTGTATTTTTATCAATTTTGAATGAATATTAATGCATTGATTTTCAAGCGGTTCATCCGTCGTGCAAGAGCAGCTCACGGCGAACAGAAAGTGGAGGACTGGATTCAAGTGCGGAGGTGGATTTGGTTTAAATTTTAATTATGGACTGCTCTGAAGTCGGCACGAACGTTGATATAAAACAAGAAGAATTACAGTAAATTTGTTTTACAAAATGGGGAAGCGAAAGGGGAAGCAAGGTATAATAATAATAATAATAATAATAATTTTATTTATAGAGCGCTTTCAATCAAAGTGCTTTACAAAGCATAAAAACAAACAACAAACAAAGACACGACAAACCATAAGATCAGCAGTAAACAGCATTAAACAGGAAGGTCTTCAGCTTCGCTTTGAATACATCAACCGAACTGCTAACCGAATGTCGACAGGGAGACTGTCCCATAGGGTGGGAGCACGGAAAGAAAAGGCCCGCTCACCAGTAGTCTTTTTGCGGACCTTAGGGACACTCAGAAGGCCAGTCCCCTGAGAACGAAGTGCCCGAGCAGGCACATACGGATCCACCATATCAATGAGGTAAGAGGGTGCCAGACCATTTACAATTTAAAAATTTTCTGCACCACCTGCAGACCTCGCAAACACTTCTTGGGCGGACCCGACAGAAGGACATTACAATAGTCCAACCTTGATGAAATGAATGCAAGTGTAACCCAGGAAAAATAAAGACTCCATCAACCCATGTACTTTTGGGGAATTGTCAGGACTCCCCGCCAGAATTGCTCACTACTGAGGTGGACTGTGCCATTTCCCGGAGCAGAGGGGGTTTGTGGAAAGTTCAGTGGCTCTGTTTTTCATTGTGATTAGGAACTCAGCCAAGAGTTACATGTTTACGAAGTGTAATAAATACATTGATGTGTTGAATCTATTGAACCTGCGGGTGGGAATAAGGAAAAGAGTGGAGTTTAGGATGTGCTCCCCTTGCTCGGGGGATTTTTGAGTGTTCCGCAGCCAGTCCTTTCAGTTTGTAAAACGCGACTGAATGGACAGGTTGGTGAAAGTTTTCTCCTCTGGATTACAAGTCAGGAGACTATTGTTTTCTGTTTAATTAAGAGACTATGCATTGCACACGATGTCAGAGGAAGTGGGTGCTAATATTTCTGTAATTCTGTTCACTTTTTACATATGTTTTACTGAAAAATCTTGAGGGGGACTGCTATGTAGCTTGCTATTTTCGAAGGATAATTATTACAAATGTTTGCCTAGCTCTCTACTTCGGTCGGAAATACTGCACTTTCTGAAAAAGCTTTTGTGAAAACGTTTCTCCTTTTGATTGTATATTTCACCAGTGATTCTATATGGCTGAGACCGTATTGTCTGCTCGTGTAATCACTGCGTGATTCTGTGCTACCGTGCTACAGGTGCGTATGCAATGCATTGTGATAAAAGTTTCTTGTGAATCGCTGTGTAATATTATGTTCTGCCAGTTAACATAAATTCTGAATAAGAGGTACAAGTGAAATGCTGTACGTTATAGAATGTTTCTGTGTAGGTTTATTTTGGATTTATGAGAGCTGTAAATGAACTATGTACATTACCGGGAGTTTGTAAAACGCGACTGAATGGACAGTGATTCTATATGGCTGAGACCGTATTGTCTGCTCGTGTAATCACTGCGTGATTCTGTGCTACCGTGCTACAGCGCCTGCTGCAATAAAGTGAGACCCTCGACTTCCTGCTGTATTCCCGCTTGTTCTTCCGTGCCCCCTGACCCGGTTACATTTGGTGCCGTGACCCGGATCACCAGATCAGCTCAGCCGATCACCGGGAGCTACAGCTGCGCAACGCCGAAGTACACAACGCAGACTGGGTGAAGACTACAGCGACTCGCACTGAGTTTAGAGGGACTTTTAAGCTTTGTTCTGCAAGATGAGTCGTCATTATATGTCGACACCGGTAAATACAGGTGCACCTGATATGTCCTGTGATGTGGAGATAGCCCCCCCAATATTAGAAATGACTGATCTACAAAGGGGGGTTCATTGTGATGGGTTTGTGAGCCCTAGCATTGGGAGGGGGGCTCAGATTTCAAAAATGGTTGAACAGAGCATAAATGGGGTTAGGGGCGTGGCTTCCCTAGAGGCGTCTGAGGTTGGTGAGCCCCACCCCCCTAGTCAAGGGAATGTGGATGATAGTCCGAGTAATAGTAATGGACAGTCTGACCAGGCCCAACAGTCAGTGATGATAGAATTGGTCAAACAAATGGGTCAGGAGATTGGTAATAGCATTGTAAATTGTCTGTCAACCAGCAATGTACAGTCACCGAAAGTTACAACGAATGCAAGCCCTGTGTTTCCTCACATGCCCGACTGGTCTAGGGTTAACCTTATTGTGAAGTCCGAGGTGCGCGAACCGCCCACCTTCCGTGGTGACAGTACTGACAAGTGTACTATCTACGAGTGGCAGGAAATGATGCAAATGTACCTGAATAGGAAGCGGTTTAGTGTCTCTGAACAGGGGGCGGAGATAATGGACAGGCTGATGGGGAGGGCTAAGGACCTTGTTAAAATAAGTATACGTAGCAGCCCTAACATTGATGTTAGCAAGGACCCAGAGATCATCTTTAGCATTCTTAAGCAACATTATGGCGAAGCGGTTTCATCCACCACTCCGATGGCAGACTTCTATCTGACAATACCTTACCCGGGGGAAAGTGCAGTAAACTATTGGGTTCGGCTCAATAAGGCAGCGGACCTGGCTAGTGAGCTTCTGCTGAGGCAAGGTAAACAGTTGGATGACATGAGTCATGAGCTTGCTATGATGTTCATCAGACATTGCCCCAGTAGTGAGCTTCGCACCGCCTTTAGATGCAGACCCAGGGAGAGGTGGACAGTGGGTGAAATTCAAGAGTTGCTAGATAGCCATCATAATGACCAGCGTTCCAATACAAGAGGGGCGCAAAATTACGTGAGTGTACATGAGGTTACCCAAATTGCGGAGACTCCGCAAGTTCTCGCTTCCGCTGTGCAAGGGGTTAGCGGTGGCGAGCGTGCATCAATGGACAAACTGGCGGGGTTGTTTGAAGAGTTTCTGAGGTTCCAGAAAAATGTTAGCCCGACACTGGGCACTACTGTACAACCGCCTCCCCGATTTGCATGTGCCATCTGTAAGGATCCAGCTCATTCCACCAGGTCCCATTGCATTAATGACCGTTTGTGTTTTAACTGTCATAACCCAGGCCACTTAGGAACAAGTTGCCCCCAAAATCGCAGGCATAGGAGGGATATGCCAAACTCACAGCAAGTGGCTGACCAAGGGCCGTCTTTAAACTAACTAGCCTGCCCCTTGGGGGGGAAGGAGCAGGCAAAACCGCAGACCCGTTTACCCCTGATTGCCCTAATGAAGACTTTTTAGCATTTGAAAAGAATGTACGTGACAATCCTAACGTGATATTTCAGCGCACACAGAAAGTGGCGAGTTATGACAGTCTGTTTTATATGCCAGTGGTTGTGCAAAACCTGGTGGAACTTAAGGGCCTCTAAGATTGTGGATCCATGGCTTGCACTATCAGCGAACCTATTGAGGAAATGTTGCTTCGTAGGGGAGCTATATCAGAAACCTTAAAGTCACCTACCTCTGTGGTTTTAGTTGGGTGTGGAGGCTTACGGGCTACACCAAAGTGTGAATACGAATTGATAGTGAAGCTTTTTGATTGCCGCATGATTGTGCCAGTGTTAGTGGTCCCTGGCCAAGAAGATGACATAATCATTGGAACAAATGTGTTAAAACACGTTCTCCACCAACTAAAAAGCACAGAAGGGTATTGGGAGAGGATTACAAAGCCCGCAGAAAGCCCACCCAATGACTCTGATGCTTTGCTTAATGTCCTGGCTAATGTCGAACGGTGGCAAGGGAGTAGGTTACCCGCAAAGGTTGGCACAGTCGTTCTGAACCAGTGTGTCACTCTCTCTCCAAAGCGCGAACACTTGGTGTGGGGCAAGCTGAAAAGCAAGGGCCCTTTGTCTGTAGGCAGCACTGTTGTCGTTGAGCCCACCACCTCACGTGCAGCGCCAAGGAGCGTAATGGTGGGCCGTACAGTATGCCCGTTATGGGGAGATAAATGGGTCCCCATGAAGGTGGTAAATTTACAAGACCGACCGGTGACATTGAGGCGTAATGCCAAGTTGGCTGACCTATTCCCTTGCATAGCCTTAGAGGATTTGGAAGCAAACAGTAGTTGCTGTGGTCAATGTGACGAAGTACCGGTTGTCTCACAGAATGTAATCAGGCCGTGCCAAGGCAGCGAAGGGGTTTATGAGACATATGCTGACATGATGAAAGGGATGAAATTGGGCGATATTGACATAGATTCCTGTGAGGTGTCTGAGGAGTGGAAAGGGAAAATGGCTGCCCTCGTGGTGAAATATGAGAAAATTTTCTCAAGGGGGAAAATGGATTGTGGGGAGGCGAAGGATTTTGTACACAGAATTAGGCTTAAAGATGAGAGGCCTTTTAGGCTTCCCTACCGCAGAGTGCCGCCATCTGATTTCCAAAAGTTAAAGCAAACACTGGATGAAATGGAAGAGCGTGGCATTCTTAGGAAATCAAACAGCGAGTGGGCATCTCCCCTCGTCCTCGTTTGGAAGGCTAATGGCGAACTTAGGCCCTGCACTGACTTTCGGTGGCTTAATGCACGAACTGAAAAAGATGCGTATCCTCTTCCGAACCAGACAGATGCATTGGCATCTTTAGGGGGAAACTGTCTGTTTAGCACTATGGATTTGACCTCCGGTTTCTTTAACATCCCCATTCACGAGGATGACCGGAAATACACCGCCTGCACTACGCCCGTAGGTCTTTTTGAGTATAATCGCATGGCTCAGGGCCTCTGCAATAGCCCGGCCACATTTGCCAGAATGATGATGTCGATATTTGGGGACCAAAACTACCTCTCGTTATTGTGCTACTTAGATGATTTGCTAGTTTTTGGAAAATGTGAGGCAGAGGCTATTGAGCGCTTAGAGATGGTGTTTAGTCGGTTAGCAAATAATAACTTGAAACTTTCCCCAAAGAAATGCTACTTCCTTCGTCGTACTGTTAAATTCCTGGGACACGTAATATCTCGGGAGGGCGTTCAGACTGACCCTGGGAAGGTCTCGGCCATTGGGGAGATCACAGCCGTTGACCTTATGGAGGCAGACGGGAGGACCCCTGCTGTGAAAAGGGTTCAATCATTCCTTGGGTTAATTAACTATTATTCCCACTTTATCAAAGGGTTCTCTAAGATTGCTAAGCCACTGTATCGTTTGACTGCGGGACTTAAGAACAGAAAGAAAAACCAGCATAGGAAGGCACAAAGCGGGTCTGTACGTAGGCTCACCCCTGAAGACTGGACGGGGGAATGTCAGCAGGCCCTTGAGTTGTTAAAGTCAGCTGTTGCAAATGCAGTAGTCTTAGCGCACCCCGACTTTAGCAAACCATTCGTGTTGTCTACTGATGCATCCTATGATGGCCTTGGTGCGGTTCTGAGCCAAGTTCCAGAAGGCGAGAGCAAAGCTAGGCCGATCGCCTTCGCTAGTAAATCTTTGAACAAATCCCAGGCTAAATATCCGGCCCACCGCTTAGAATTCCTTGCATTGAAGTGGGCAGTGTGCGACAAATTTAGTCATTGGCTGAAAGGTGTTAAATTCACTGTTCAGACAGATAACAACCCCCTCACCCACATACTGACAAAACCCAAACTAGATGCTTGTGAGCAGAGGTGGGTCAGCAAGCTTGCACCTTATAATTTTGATCTGAAGTACATTGCTGGGTCTCAGAATGTACCTGCAGATCTCCTTAGCCGCATTCCATTTGTTCGAGAAGCGGAAACACAGCATGTAGGGGTTAATAATGTGCAAGATATACTCCGTCTGTCAGTGAATAAACAAACTACCCCTAATTCCAGTTCGGCGGGGCAGGTTGATTATGCCGAGGTCTCTAATGAAGAAGTTAGAGCTATTGTGGAGAACTGTTTGACGCAACACCACGGTGGTCCAGTTTACCATGTCCCATTAATTCAGCAGTACCAGCAGCAGTTAGGTGTTGGTCAAGAGGCGCTCCCAGCCTACTCCCTGGGGGAACTGAAGGAGAAGCAGCAAGCTGATCCTATCCTGTCACGGGCCAGTTACTATGTTGAAAGGAAGCGCAGGCCGTCCCTCCGTGAACGGGAACATGAAACAGTAGACGTGCAGAGGCTTTTAAGACACTGGGAGCGGTTAGAGATCAGGGATGGAATTTTGTATAGGCGGTCGAAAGACTATGGCGGGAAGAGGAGATATCAGTTTGTAGTGCCCCTGTCGCTGAAGGCAGAAGTGCTAAAGGGGACACATGATGATGCCGCCCATCAGGGGCAAGCTAGGACACTGCACATCGCTAGACAGCGGTTTTTCTGGGTTGGCATGGATGAACAGGTCAAAGATTATGTGATGAGGTGTCCACGTTGTGTTGCTAGCAAATCGCGACAGCCGGGGTTGAGGGCTCCCCTTGAATCCATTAAAACGAGCGCACCCTTAGAACTGGTGTGCATTGATTTTTGGTCCGCTGAGGGTAAGAATGGTGAGGTTATTGACGTCCTCGTGGTAACGGACCACTTTACTAAATTAGCCCATGCCTTCCCGTGTCGAAACCAAACGGCAAAACAGGTTGCACAGAAACTGTGGAACAATTTTTTTTGTATCTATGGGTTTCCCCAGCGTATTTTGAGTGACCAGGGGGCAAATTTTGAGAGTAGACTCATTTCTGAGCTGTTGGAGTACGCGGATGTGAAGAAATCACACACAACGCCCTACCATCCCATGGGTAATGGTCAAACAGAAAGGTTTAACCGTACCTTAGGGGGCATGATTAGAGCTCTACCCCCACGGTCGAAAGACAGATGGCCGCAGATGGTGCAGACCCTTACGTTTGCTTATAATTGTACAGTACACGAGACGACTGGGTATCCCCCTTTTTATTTGATGTTCGGGAGGACCCCTCGGCTGCCCGTCGATGCAATGTTTGGCAGTGTTCTAAAGGATGGGACAGTGGTTGGTTATGATGAATTTGTTGCTTCCTTCCAGAGGGATCTACAGGAAGCCGTGCGCGTGGCACAGGGAAATGCGTCGAAGGCGCAAAAGAAGCAGGCCAGAGAGTATGACAAGAAAGCTAGGGCGTGCCCTTTGGAGATAGGGGACAGGGTCTTGCTTGCAAACAAAAAGGAGCGAGGTAAATGCAAACTAGCAGATAACTGGGACTCCTTGGTTCATGTGGTCAGCTGGAGGAATACTGATTTGCACATTTACAGAGTGGTCGACCCCTCCACAAACAAAAGCAGGGTGGTGCATAGGAATTTCCTACTACCTGTGAACTTCCTTCCGCTAGGCGAGGTAGAGCAAGAGACAGTCCCTTCCACTTTCTCTGAGGGTAGCTTTGAGATGGAGCGGAGCCGACTCCCTGATGTAGATGAGGAGAGCGATGACAGGAGAACTGCTGTTTGGGTTCTACGTAGCCGCAGCCCGGACAGGGAAAGAGTTGTAGGTGATGACACACGCCTAACAGCAGTTCGAGACTGCAGAGCTGAAAGTAGCTTACCTGTAGAACAGTGTGCTGACACGGAACAGCAGTCAGGTGGCTCAGGTTCTGAGAGCTCTGGGGACGTGGGTACTGAGTCGCCCTCCGAGGATGGGTTATCCCATTCACAGGAAGACAGTCTACGGGCCTTCAATGATGGGGGGGATGCCCAACTATCCCATAGCAGTGAATCACTGTGGTCCAGAGCTGATGATGATTGTATGAATCAGGGTGGGGATGATGTTAGCATCCAAGATGACCCCGCAGATCTGAGGAGGGATGACGCTAGCGCAGTGCTCTCAAAGTTGAGTGAAAGGGAGAAGTCCTTGGCCACAGAGGATTGCACATGGGGTGGCGGTACTGTGCGCACAAGATACGGTAGAGTTGTCAAGCCAGTTAAGAGGCTTATTGAGGTGATGAAGATGCTAGTTGCCGAACCAAGTATGACGGAGGCTGTTGAAGCACTCCTGGATGTGTTGGGGAGAGTTGTGGGGGACTAAGTGGTTAAGTGTTTTTGTTGAGAGAGTGTAAAGTGCTCTGCGAATCCCAGGTATAGAGGTGAAGGGGGGGTAGAGGTGAAGTGTACCCGGCATGTCATGATCCTTGTGTCTGTTACAGTCCTACGGACAGTTGCGAGCTAGGGTTACCCTTCTGAGAACGGGTATAGATCCGAGACTCTTCCTGGGATAATGCTTCGTTGTAATGTGTTGATGGAGTTTTGGGGGGGGTGAGTGTAACCCAGGAAAAATAAAGACTCCATCAACCCATGTACTTTTGGGGAATTGTCAGGACTCCCCGCCAGAATTGCTCACTACTGAGGTGGACTGTGCCATTTCCCGGAGCAGAGGGGGTTTGTGGAAAGTTCAGTGGCTCTGTTTTTCATTGTGATTAGGAACTCAGCCAAGAGTTACATGTTTACGAAGTGTAATAAATACATTGATGTGTTGAATCTATTGAACCTGCGGGTGGGAATAAGGAAAAGAGTGGAGTTTAGGATGTGCTCCCCTTGCTCGGGGGATTTTTGAGTGTTCCGCAGCCAGTCCTTTCAGTTTGTAAAACGCGACTGAATGGACAGGTTGGTGAAAGTTTTCTCCTCTGGATTACAAGTCAGGAGACTATTGTTTTCTGTTTAATTAAGAGACTATGCATTGCACACGATGTCAGAGGAAGTGGGTGCTAATATTTCTGTAATTCTGTTCACTTTTTACATATGTTTTACTGAAAAATCTTGAGGGGGACTGCTATGTAGCTTGCTATTTTCGAAGGATAATTATTACAAATGTTTGCCTAGCTCTCTACTTCGGTCGGAAATACTGCACTTTCTGAAAAAGCTTTTGTGAAAACGTTTCTCCTTTTGATTGTATATTTCACCAGTGATTCTATATGGCTGAGACCGTATTGTCTGCTCGTGTAATCACTGCGTGATTCTGTGCTACCGTGCTACAGGTGCGTATGCAATGCATTGTGATAAAAGTTTCTTGTGAATCGCTGTGTAATATTATGTTCTGCCAGTTAACATAAATTCTGAATAAGAGGTACAAGTGAAATGCTGTACGTTATAGAATGTTTCTGTGTAGGTTTATTTTGGATTTATGAGAGCTGTAAATGAACTATGTACATTACCGGGTTTTTGTAAAACGCGACTGAATGGACAGTGATTCTATATGGCTGAGACCGTATTGTCTGCTCGTGTAATCACTGCGTGATTCTGTGCTACCGTGCTACAGCGCCTGCTGCAATAAAGTGAGACCCTCGACTTCCTGCTGTATTCCCGCTTGTTCTTCCGTGCCCCCTGACCCGGTTACACATGTATAAGAGTCACAGCATCCCTGAAAGACAGGATTGGTCTCATCTGGGCGACATTTCTCCGGTGAAAAAAGGACACTCTCGTCACCTCTTTAATGTGAAGACCAAAAGAAACAGATCGGTCAAATACAACTCCAAGATTTTTAACTCTGTCCCTACGTGTGAAGGCCGTTGAGTTTTAGACGCCAAACGCAGTGGCCAGAATAAAAGGGGAAAACAGCGGATGAGAGAGAGACACAAATAAAATAAGAGGGCGAGACTCTTATTTTTTTTTTATTAAAATATAAGTGCGCTCCATCGGACCTAGATGTCGCCCGGGAAGGAAGGATAGCGAGCTCGAAAGGACGAAATGAAAAGGGGGGGAAAAAAACAGAAAGATTCCCTTGCTATCTAAAACTTGTCCTCAAATATGCAGCTAAATCCCTAACAACTCTCTTGCTAGAGACCTTACCGGCTAAAGTGCAAACATAATACTGACACTCTAGCAAGGGAATTGAGGCGGAACTAGGGCTTATATAGAATCCAGGCGACGCCAGCTGGCCCGAGAATTCGATTGAGAGCAAAACGATGTCGTCCCGGACGAGAGCAGCAAAGAAAGCTCTCAAATCCACCAAATCATCACACTACTATGAACGCCTAAAAAGTTAAACGTGCTGACTTAAATAAAAACCGCACAGATTTTACGTTTCGTAGAGTAATACGCAATTTGGGAATAAAACCTATACAAGACTTCAAGGTCAAACAGGCATGGGGTTACACAGACTTTGCAAAGATGCTGGGATAAGCTCAGCCTTAAATAACCACTGCAACCACTCAGTGAAAACAGGGAACTCGTGCAGGTGATGTCTGAATAATGACAAATGATAATTGAGTAGGCCTAACTGGTAGAACAGCGCTCCAGGATTCAATAGACCGCTGAAGGCGTGTGAATGACACAAAATAACTATTTCGAATAGCTACCAGGATAGGCCTACTTGACGCAGGGATGCAGCACAAAACCTTTCTAATTCGAAGATTCATTCTTCAGGATCCACGCCTCTCCTTCTTTTAGAATATGCTTTCCTCGCATTCTTATTACTATTTAATGAAAATTAATGTTATGTTTCGCGGAGGGACACCAAAAGCGAGGCTTGATACCAACAAGGAAGTTTATTAATCACAGACTACACATGAGGACTTTGGATATACGCGCGCTGCAGGACATTCACGCCAGAAATGCACTGTTCAATGGACACGGAGAGGAATCCCAAGCTATGAACTTCAGTAAGAAGTGCACACGCATCTGCATATACATGCACACTAACTCACTCGTACACACACCATTGTTACTCTCTCTACTTCGTATATAGTCCCTCCCTAGATTTGCCCATGTATGTTCTGTGTTTGTTTTTTTAATACATTTATACATTAAACCTGCTGTCTGTTTTGGTGCAGTAAAACGTGGGAGTCTGGCTCAAAATAGCCAATGTAGAACTCCAAATTTCCTTCAGATTATATATTATTGTTTTCTTTAATCATTAATATTGGTTATTTTATTTATTAATAAAAATGACATTTTTGGTCATATTAGTAATTTTATGAGACTGGTTACTAAATTAGCAGTTTCCTACTGAATCAAATGGATCTCACGGGAAGGATTATTGAGATGAAATGTCTGAATTATCCATCCTCGCTATTTTACAAACCGTAAAGACATATTCCCCGACACATTTTGATGCTTTGTGCCAGAATATTTTTTTTGAAGTTTTAATAAATAATATCTAATTTTGTTAGTTATTCATTACTCTTGATAGCCATTTTAATGCCCTCATAAGCTGCTGCACCTACATCTGTATAATGGAAGTTAATGATGCCAGGATATGGAAAGCACATTTTTGACACTGCACTATCCGAAATATTGGACAGAGGAGCATGACAATGTGATTGTCGACAGAGGCTTCAGGAATGTCATGTCTGTTCTTGGTTATAATGGTTATAATGCACATATGCCATCTGGGCTGAGTGGCAGCTGACAGCATGACACCAAACAGGCCAATGCTGATCGTCTCCACACGAAAACCAGATGGGTAGTAGAGAGCTACCACGGGCGGCTGAAGCAATGGACATTTTTCGAAGAGCGTTTAACCTCAAATTATTTTATTACAGTCATTAGAACCTTAGTCCGGGGAACAACTGCCTGTCTCACTGTTGCTCATGGAGCTATCTACTAGCCTGATTCTGAGTGAAGAGCAGCAGATGTTGCGATCAAATTGAGGATGAAGTCTCGCTTGACCTGGCCAAACTCCTTTGCGGATAGCGTAAAAGTGGACCCAGACATGACTCAATCAGTGAAAGTTGTTTGGCAAAAAATGGATGCTAGAGATATACAGTTTCCTCTCTCGCAGTTAGAGTACCTGAAGGCAGTCACATGTTGGGTGTACCAGCTCAAGCAGGTACAGGTTATGTCTCAGAACATCTCACCCCTGATGGAGACTTTGAGGTGTGGGAGTGCCAGTACACACCAAACCTTATCAGAGGTCAGATTCATATTATTTCAGCCCAACAGGTAAGAGTACTATCGGAATGTGTGCCCATGTGACCAGCATCCTGTACTATTTTAGCCCAACAGGTAAGAGTACTATCGGAATGAGTGCCCATGTCACCAGCATCCTGTACTATTTTAACCCAACAAGTAAGAGTACTATTGGAATGTGTGCCCATGTGACCAGCATCCTGTATTATTTTAGCCCAACGGGTAAGAGTACTATCGGAATGTGTGCCCATGTGACCAGCGTCCTGTATTATTTTAGCCCAACAAGTAAGAGTACTATCGGAATGTGTGCCCATGTCACCAGCATCCTGTATTATTTTAGTCCAACAGGTAAGCGTACTATCGGAATGTGTGCCCATGTCACCAGCATCCTGTACTATTTTAACCCAACAAGTAAGAGTACTATTGGAATGTGTGCCCATGTGACCAGCATCCTGTATTATTTTCGCCCAACAGGTAAGAGTGCTATCGGAATGTGTGCCCATGTGACCAGCATCCTGTATTATTTTAGCCCAACAAGTAAGAGTACTATCGGAATGTGTGCCCATGTGACCAGCATCCTGTATTATTTTAGCCCAACAAGTAAGAGTACTATCGGAATGTGTGCCCATGTGACCAGCATCCTGTATTATTTTCGCCCAACAGGTAAGCGTACTATCGAAATGTGTGCCCATGTGACCAGCATCGTGTATTATTTTAGCCCAACAGGTAAGCGTACTATCGGAATGTGTGCCCATGTGACCAGCATCCTGTATTATTTTAGCCCAACAGGTAAGAGTACTATCGGAATGTGTGCCCATGTGACCAGCATCCTGTATTATTTTAGCCCAACAGGTAAGCGTACTATCGGAATGTGTGCCCATGTGACCAGCATCCTGTATTATTTTAGCCCAACAGGTAAGCGTACTATCGGAATGTGTGCCCATGTGACCAGCATCCTGTATTATTTTCGCCCAACAGGTAAGCGTACTATCGAAATGTGTGCCCATGTGACCAGCATCCTGTATTATTTTAGCCCAACACGTAAGCGTACTATCGGAATGTGTGCCCATGTGACCAGCATCGTGTATTATTTTAGCCCAACAGGTAAGCGTACTATCGGAATGTGTGCCCATGTGACCAGCATCCTGTATTATTTTAGCCCAACAGGAAAGCGTACTATCGGAATGTGTGCCCATGTGACCAGCATCCTGTATTATTTTAGCCCAACAGGTAAGCGTACTATCGGAATGTGTGCCCATGTGACCAGCATCCTGTATTATTTTAGCCCAACAGGTAAGAGTACTATCGGAATGTGTGCCCATGTGACCAGCATCCTGTATTATTTTAGCCCAACAGGTAAGCGTACTATCGGAATGTGTGCCCATGTGACCAGCATCCTGTATTATTTTAGCCCAACAGGTAAGCGTACTATCGGAATGTGTGCCCATGTGACCAGCATCCTGTATTATTTTCGCCCAACAGGTAAGCGTACTATCGAAATGTGTGCCCATGTGACCAGCATCCTGTATTATTTTAGCCCAACAGGTAAGCGTACTATCGAAATGTGTGCCCATGTGACCAGCATCCTGTATTATTTTCGCCCAACAGGTAAGAGTACTATCGGAATGTGTGCCCATGTGACCAGCATCCTGTATTACTTTAGCCCAACAGGTAAGAGTACTATCGGAATGTGTGCCCATGTGACCAGCATCCTGCATTATTTTAGCCCAACAGGTAAGCGTACTATCGGAATGTGTGCCCATGTGACCGGCATCCTGTATTATTTTCGCCCAACAGGTAAGCGTACTATCAGAATGTTTCCATGTGGCCAGCATCCTGTGTTATCTTAGGTAGCTCTACCACCAGTCACAAACAAAGATGCAGCCACAAACAGCCAAATTCAAATCTGCGATAAATTCTAAATAGACTATACAATTTGTGCAAAATCTCGTCAAATTTGTATCAAATACATCTTATGTCAAATAGGCATGGCAGTTACTCCTCAAGGGGACCTATCACCTCGTCGTGGTCTTGAGGCTCCTTCATTTTGAAGGTCTAAGAATTGCCTATAATCTTAAGCATAAACATAAGGGTCATCATTCATAACAATATTACTGAAAAACTACAAGAATAAAGTGAAAGCCATACACAAAATCCATTTCGTATCAACGCACCCCATTTTAGGGTTTACAACGGTCGGTTGATGCAAGTGTTCAGATGAAGATTTTACCAGTGTCGACACATCCTGGTTTTTCATTGAAATGCTGGCAAATTTCGCAAAGTCCCATAGTGTGTCATGGCTGGGAGCTTTGTCAAATGCACCATCGTTTCCGCACATGGCCGTAGGAAACAGTTGTGACCAAGTCATCATGTTCAAGTCAAATCAAGTCACTGGTCATTAGCTCAAACTCAAAGCAGATGAGGGAGAGTAATGAGTAGTGAAAGGGGTCAGGGGAACAAGTTAGACAATGAGCTAGCTAATTAACAAGCAGAGTGGGGAAGGCTGAAAGAGTTATAATTTATTAGTTAGCTATTAGTTATTAGCTATTAGCTAGCTCATTGTCTAATTTGTTCCCCTGCCCCCTTTCACTCCTCATTGTTCTCCCTCATCTGCTTTGAGTTAGAACCAATGACCAGTGACTTGATCTGACTTGAACATGATGACTTGGTCACCGCTCTGGTAGGAAATCTCCATTTCAAAACATATTTTTTGAACAAATATCTTCCCATCTCAGCAGTATGACATCAATTTTAACAAATTATTTTTTTCATTCATGAGGAAAATCTATCAGTAACAATATGGAGCGATAAGCACGTGATTATAATAACTGGTGACATTTTGTGTGGCCCTAGAATGAGTGGCCCCTCCCAAAACTAAACAATATTACAAATATCATTTTTTGTCATTAAAGAAATGGATATCGCAGGTTTCTCTGGTGGATTCATGAACCCCATGAGGTGGTTTATCAATGCTGAAAATTATTTTGAATTCTGTGGTTTGGGCCAGAAAACGCTCTTAATGAGACTCCACCATTGAATACTACCCACTTATTTTGAGCAGTATATTTAAAGAATTGGATAAAGCAATTTTTTCAGTAGCTCCCAGGAAACTTGAGACAGGGATGCAACACAAAACTTGTGGAATTCTAAAATTCATTCTACATATACATCTCCAAAAAAGCTGGGACACTTTGTTAAATGTCAATAGAAACAGAATATCGTGAATTCAATATCCCCGAAGCCCTAAATTTAATTGAAAGTGGCTCAGGTTGAATTTCAAATCAGGAACATATTGCAGAAAAGTTGGCACAGGGCCAACAAACTGGAAACAGCTGGCAAAGTTGCACGATGCTAAAAGAATACAACTGGCGGAACATCTCAAAGCTAATTAGAATATTGAGCAACAGGTCAGTAATATGATTGGGAATAAAAAGTCGTTGATAAGTAAATATGGTGAGGTTTGTGTGTATGTGTGTGTGTGTGTGTGTGTGTGTGTGCTTGCACTTGGGTGAGTGGGTCTGCATGCATGAATCCGTATGTGTGTGTGCACTTGCTTGTGTGTAAGTGTGTGCGCATGTTTATGAGTACAATATGGAATGCGTGTCTGAATGCAAAAATCGGGGCAGGTTTAAGTTGACTTAGGAAATGATACTTGTATGTGTTTGCATTTACATTTGAGTTTGTACACGTGTGTGTATGTGTGTGTGTGTGATATGGAATATGTACTGTATTTGGATGACACAGTTCTGGAACGTCTTTGTGCACCTGGGGAGTGATGTAAGTATATGTACCTGTGTGGAATAATGGGGGGGCAGGTCAGCACTCATTGGCTGCGTAAGTGAAGCTTCCCAAATTTCCAAAGCTGATGAAATCCTGACAAAGGTAACCAGCCGCAGCTGGGGTAATATCACCAATTAGCTCTGTTTTCCTGGAGGTGAGTCTGAAGCTGTGATGAAGGCCTTAGGCATTAGAGACAAGAGGGATGAAGAGTGAGCAGCTCCTCCTCTGCTGCTGATGACATCATGACCCCGCCTTCTCTGATTTTTTTAATGTTCAAACTTGATTTCATTTTTGTGGTCACTAAAATCAGTGATGAAATGCAAAGTAAAGGTAGTTTTAAGTTTTAAAAAAATCTCCAGGATTGTGCAGAACAAATCAGTCTTTTTTTCTCCAACATGCTATCCCAGCTCTGTGTGTTTCGGTTCCTGCAGGGTTTATTTTTTAAGGCTTCAGGAGTTCCAAAACCCAAGGTGATTCTGTTAGGGGTTTCACAAAGTACTAGAAGCTGTTACCATGAAAAAAAAGCATCTAGAACACTCTACATGACAGAACACTGTTTTATTTGAGAATGTTTATTGCAAATTCGAGCCACTGAAGGCAAGAAAAGGTTGCAGTTCACAATTTTTTCAACCAATGCTGAGATAAAATTTCTGAAACTATGGCTTTTATTGTGAAAACTTTACACGCACAATCTAAATGCAGACATTTTGGAAATGTCACACTGTCCCAAAGCAAACACTTGAATCAGTGACGTCAAATATATATTTTTGCATCAAAACTCCCATTGCAAATATCACACTAATAGTTCTTTAAACATGCCAACTTCAAAGCAGCATAATGAATAGGAAACTTTAAATTCTTGTATTTTACATTTTGCAGGAAACAGCAGTCTGGTGAGAATGTCATCATGTTTGCAGTGTGGAGCCCTCTGTGAGCAGTGTGTAAAAGCCTCTATGCGCAGTGTGTAACCCCTTGTTTGCAGGGTGTAGCTCTTTGTGTGACGTTTAGCCTCCTTGTGTAGTGTATAGCCTTTTGTGCAGTGTATAACCCTTCTTTGTGCAATGTATGGCCCATTCTGCACAGTGTGTGAGCTCCTACGTGGAGTCTGTAGCCCTCTGTATGCAGTGTTTAACTCACTCTGTGTAGTGTGTAACCCTCTTGTTGGTGCTGCTTGTTGTCTTCAGTGTTCAGTGTTTGCATGCGCTGTTTGCAGTGTGAAGTCCTTTGTCTACTGTTTCCAGCCCCTTCTGTGCAGTTTAGTCCTTGCAGTGTGCAATTTGTAGCCTCTTTGTACAGTGTGTGTAACCCTCTACATGCAGTATGAACCCCGTTCTTTGTGTGCAGACTGTCACCCTTTCAGTGCGGTGTGTTTCCCTTTGTGAGTGTGTGTGTGTGCGTGTGCGTGTGTGTGTGTTTGGAGGTGAGGCGGTTTCAAAATGTCAGCATCCTGAATGCGAAGACCAGTGTTCTTTATAATAATAATAATAATAATAATCCTGATAACAGATGGTGGAAATAAATTGAATCTTAAAAAAATAATCTTCTACCATCAAATAAATATTGAAGCTCAATGTTCTCTTTTTCCTTTAAATGTCAATTTTATCTCTACAACTCCTGAAAGTACCTTAACAGATGGAAAGATGCATTGTTCATGGCATTTGTTATTTGTACACTGGTAAAATCGCTGAGCAAAATTGAGGTTTGCAATCTTATGTGAACTGGTTTACTGCAGACTAGCTCTGCAATAGCACAACTTGCACTTTCATGCCAATATCCAAAAGGAGAAAGTCGATTTAACGAATTGACGTGTTTGTCAACTTCATCAAACCATACATGTTCCTTGGATTTTCCATGTAAGGAGGCTGAGCTAGTCGATAGAAATTAGTTCATATATTTATATGTCAATGAAGATTGCATGATTAAAATCTTGTCTCATTCATCAACTGTTAACCTTGTCATTTTCGAATTCGAAAAATATGCAAATTTTGCATATTTTCTTGCCTGGCGCATTTCAGGCATTAATTTTTTGGTAAACTGAGTCAACCTAAGGGTAGCAATGCATATTGGTATTTACCACATGTCCATAAAAAATAACGGCAGCAGCTGTTTTGGAATACCATATCTGTTCCATGAGAAGAGCACTTTGCAAAGTCCTTAAAAAAATTATGTGCAAATTTATCTTCCATTTTCAACAATTTTTAAAATGGATATGAAATATTCCTCAGTGCTTTCGATGGTGAAGCCTAAAAGCGAGCAAGGCATAGATGACGGAGAAAAAAAAATCTTGAGATTCTCACGGATGCGCAAGCAGATACTGGCCTCTAAACAATGAGCCTGTAGCAAGCAAAATGGGCGTGGTCAGCAAATTTTAATCATCCATATCTTGAAGGCTATTTCACCGTTGTTTCTGAAATTTTGGTATATCACTATTGGTCCTAAGGCCTATTTGCAAAATAAGTTTCATGAAAATCGGAGGGGGTCGGGGGGGAACTTTGTTCAGAGTGGCGTGGAATGACCCAAATCTGAATAAAAGGGGAAAAAAACTGTATTATTTTAGAATTAATTGTAATCAAGTTTTATTGAAATAAGTACTTGGCTGAATTTTTTCTGCCATGAAGTGGATGGGGATATTGGAATGAGTTTTGTCCATCAGTTTTTAAGAGTTTTCTGGGCCAGAAGTCCCAACCCCTCAATAATTCTCAACAAAATTTAACATATGGATACTTATTAATTTGTACTGTCGATGTGTCTACTCAAACTTCCATCTGTCCTTTTGTCTGACTGTCTGTCCCGTCTCATTCTATTTCAAGCTAGATATCAGCCATCCCATTGCAGGGGATCTGACCTTTTCATGCTTTTTTTAAAGTATTAATTTATTAAACCATCAACATTCCTAAGTGATTGCAAACTTTTTTAGGGCACTGTGGGTTCAGTAATGTAATTTTCATCAGATGAAAATAAAAAGGTCAATAAGAAGATGCCCTGTCTGATTTCATGAATTGCTATGAACTCTCCTTGAGTCTCTGTAGTTAATGAGCTTGAATTCTAATAAAGTTCACAGGCATAGAAATGTGTGCAATGAGGCTTAACATCTTTTGACTGTGTGTCTGTAGTTCCACTTCTGAGCTTCTACCTGCTGTTCATAAAAGTGAAATCGGAGGATATGTAGAGAAAAGACAGAGAAGAGCACCTGCAAAAACATAAAATAAATAATCACACCTCTTTATCTGCCCATGCGAATGTCCTTGTGCTGGCAGAGCAGGAGTTGTTTGAAGGTCTTCTTGAAGGAGTTGTTGCAGAGAGCATAGCAGGCTGGATTGATGGTGCTGTTGATGTAGAAAAACCAGTAGCCAAGATTCCACATGATGGAGGGAACACAGGTTGAACAAAAGGTGCTGATGAGCACCATGACATAATAGGGCAACCATGAGACCACGAAGGCAACAAGAATGGCCATTACCGTGCGCGTAACCTTTTTCTCACGCGATGACAATGCCTTCTTTGTGGGTGGTGGCTTTTCCATTGTTGCATTTAGGTTGTGGGCTGTAGGGTTTTCTTTATGACCTGCAGGGGCCTCAGCAATTTCATTTCTCTCAGGATGTGCTGGTGCACTCGGCTCCTCCTCCCCGGCTCCACCTGTTCCACCATTCTGGCTCCTCTCTGTGTGATGGGTTTTCACCTTTTCATCATCACAGGGCATTGTGATGTGGTTTCCTGCTTTGCTGTTGGAAGGGATGTCCTGTTTTGGGTCGTGTTTGACCTTCCTCACACGGCTCTTACTGGCCCTGGAGATCTGCCAATACAGTAAGATCATGATGGCAACAGGCAGGTAGAAGGCAGCAATGGAGGTGATAAACATGATGGTTGGATTAGACAGGCACGGGACTAAGCACTCACCCTCTGGCACAGTGCGCTCACCTACAATAACCTGCCACAACAGGATGGGTGGGGCCCACAACATGAAGGAAATAACCCAGGCTGATGCAATCATCATGCCCGCCACCCTTGCGGTCCGTTTTGCAGGGTAGCTGAGTGGCTTGGTGATGCAGAAGTAACGGTCAAAGCTGATTATTAGGAGATGGAAGCCAGAGACGAGGCCGATCACATAGTCCAGGATCAGCCAAAGGTCACAGACTGCTGGCCCCAATGGCCAATATCCAAACACAAGGTAGACTGTGAAGAGGTTCATGGTGCCGAACCCAGTGGTCAAGTCTGCACATGCCAGGCTGAAGAGGAAGTAGTTGTTTATGGTCTGAAGGCTCCTGTTGATTATGATTGAAAGTAAGACCAGCATGTTCCCGGTAATCGTTACGAGACTGAGTGACCCTGCAAGCAGGACAATGATCACCATCTCCACTGCCTGGTAAGGGCCCTTAGTTTGCACGGCATCTGTATCATTGCCTGTGGTGAAGTTGGAGATGTTGGAGAAGGTGGAGAGAATTAGCTTGAAAGTTCTGAGCTCCATCTGGTCTGGTCTTGTTCAATCTTGAATGTTCAGCTGAGGCCCTGATTCGTCAGATGACGTAGAAACATTTTTGAAGCATTAAGGGATTGCTTCCCTCAAATATATTCAGCAGCACAAAGGGCTTATGTTTCTCACATAAATTCAGCCACACTAAGGGTTAATTTCTCACACACAGATTCAGCCGCACTTAGGCCTTTTTTCACTCACAAATTCGCCTGCAACCAGAGCTTGTTTTTCATACACAGATTGAGCAGTACTTTGCGCTTGTTGTTCTAATACAGACTGAGCAGCACTGAGGGCTTTTGGCAAACCATAATTTAATACTGATATTTAATCAGTAGCAGTGACAACAATTGTCAATATCAACAAGACGTTTTTTACAAGTGAGAATTCCAAACCAAGAAATCTATTATGTCACTTCGACCAGTGGAAATTCATTTTCTGGATATAAATAACTCAGTTCTCACTTGTCAAAATATTAGCCCCTTAAGGTTAGGTGTTAGGCTACAGGACTGTCAGAAATAATAATTTAAGAAAATATTAAAAGTGGTTGGATTTGGAGGGAATGTATGCCTGTAGTGACATATAAGTGAAATTAAATAAGTTTTTCAGTTTGAAATCTGAGAAATCTGATCTGGCACACAAGGTGCCTGAATTGCCAATTTGGAAAAGCCACCTAGACATACCTCTCTAATTTTGCTCTGATTTATTTGATTAGAATAAACTTTGGCCTTTAAACCAACATTTAAAGGGAACCTCCATTCCATAAGCAAATATTGCTTAAATTGTTTGAAATACTTTGGAAAAGATGTTGCTTTAGAAAAAAATTATTTCCTCGCTGTATTTTTTGAATTTTCACCCTCCAAAGTGGCCTCTCATAGCTGTTTCCAAATTCCCGCAGCCACCATCTTGAGCGGTGCGTAAAGCACTCTGGGTTGATGACGCGTTCAGATTGCTCAATTTCAGTCTGAGCAAAATGCCTCACTGTGTTGTTATGGAGTGCCATAATGAAGCAAAGAAACAGGAACATTCAGCCCTTCACTTTCATTGAAAGGGTATTATACCTTGCTTGGGTTCATGCTGTTCGAAGGACGTCTTTACCGAAAGATCCGCGAACAAGTCTTTCAAAAATTTCGCTGAAACCTGAGGCTATTCCGAAAATATTTCCACATAAACATTTTTTGGATTTTAGCTAGTTTGCTGGCTGGTTCAAAAGCAATCGCTTAGGTACAGCTGGCTGGCAAGTGAATCTATGGTGGTTATGATTGGAGAAGTTTTTATAGCTCTGATTTGTCACTTTCAACACCATCGCACGCAGAGGATCTCTGTCAACATTGATTACCAGTATCTTTTACCTTAAAAGAGAATTCCGGTGTGACTTGAGGTGTATTGAAACGTGATAATGAGTACTAACTTTTGTCGAATACTCCACTTCCGTACGCACGCAACTTTTTGAAATAAATGGATTTTTAGCCGCAGCTCCCAACAGGCTTACAACGGTTGAGAATCAGGCATTGCGTTGTCATACAAAGAAATCACTATTTTTTTTATCATTAACAAGGCTTAAAGTAGCTCCACACTTCATCCGTAGAATTCTGAGGGCCCTGACATTTAAAACGAGGCACTGAGAACTTTGAAAATGCACAGGTAGTTTATTAAAAAAGACTATTTATGCAAACAGTACCTCGATGTAGTTTCCAGCCGCCTCCATGTTGAAACTCACAATAAGTCAATTGATGGGCACGAATGAATAGATTGCAATCTGTTCCCCTATCCTTCCTGTTCGTTCTTGCACGTTTGAAGTTTGCAAAAGAGCACCTGAATGTTCCAGAGCACTACTGGCAAAATATTCTGTGGAGAGATGAAAGAAAAGTTGAGTTGTTTGGAAAGACCACACAAGGCTTTGTGCGGAGAAAAAATAGGCACAGCACATCAACATCAAAACCTCTTCTCAACTGTGATGTATGGTGGAAGGGGCTTCATGGTTTGGGGCTGCTTAGCTGCCTCAGGGCCTGGACAGATTGCTATCATAGACGGAAAAATGAATTCCCAAGTTTATCAAGACATTTTTCAGGAGAACTTAAGACCACCTGTCCACCAATTGAAGCACAACAGAGGATGGGTCATGCAGTAGGACAATGACCCATAGCACAGAAGTAAATCAACAACAGAATGGCTTCAACAGAAGAAAATACTCCTTCTGGAGTGGCCCAGTCGGAGTCCTGACCTCAACTCGATTGAGATGCTGTGGCATGACCTCAAGAGAGGGATTCACACCAGACATCCCAAGAATATTGCTGAACTGAAACAGTTTTGTTGATAAGAATGGTCCAAAATTCCTCCGGACCATTGCGTAGGTCTGATCAGCAACTACAGAAAATGTTTGGTTGAAGTTATTGCTGCCAGAGGAGGGTCAACCAGTTATTAAATCCAAAGGTCCATGTGCTTTTTCCATCCTGCACTGTGAATGTTTACATGCTGTGTTCAATAAAAACATGAAAACATAAAAAAAAACCTCACAAACAATTATAAGAAGACTGTGTTTGGCTATTGTGGTGATTTAAAATGTGATCTGATCTTCATCTATGACCAATTTATGCAGAATTCAAGGTAATTCCAAAGGATTCACATACTTTTTCTTGCAACTGCATGTCTGCTCAGATATATGGTTTCCTTTCCAAGGAAATGAACGTGAAGTGACATTAAAGTTACTGGTTGACAAATATGAATCTTATTCATTCTGACGAACCTTCGACTACTTTCGACTACTTTTCGACATTTCTTTGCCGCAAACACACTCGATCTCCTTCGGCATCACCAAACAGCGTTCGCAAGAACACCACGAACTGTCTCTTCCTGTTATTCTTGAAATGGTTAAAGAATTACTTTCTACTTACTTTGATTAACTTAAATCATTATCTCTCTCTTCACTAGAATAATATTCAGGCTCTAACTGATACGGTAAAGCCTTCGACAAGATCTTCAAGGTTGTTGACCACAAAATGACTGGCTATGTGCGTCATGGTTACTAAGCTGACAACCGTAACGCGTCATCAGCCCAGGATGCCTTGCGCACCACTCAAGATGGTGGCCGTGAGAACTTTGAAATCGTGACTTGGTGCCCTCTTTGCAGGGTCATAGAAACCAAGTAAGGTTAAGGAAGGTTTTTATTTCTAGAAAGATTACTTTATTGACATATTTTAAACAATTTTTGCAATATTTGCTTAAGGAGAGGAGGTTTCCTTTAACAAAGACAGCAAATGTATTCAAAGGCAATCCTTCTTGGGATCAGGGTAATGATTCAGCACTTGCTACAAAGAATTCCTACTGACAGCATACACCTTGTTCGTATGCCAGTTCAGTTAGCCCACTGATGACGATGTAACAGTCTGTGCATGGAATTGTGGGATCAAACTTTCTCGACAAAAATGTAGGCGAGAATTCTATTATCCCAAAATGAGGCTCTCAGAGGTGCTGAACTGCCAGAGAAGTGTGTTGAAAAGAACACAGAAGATGCCCTTTGATGTTTAATACAGTGTCGAGGCCGAACAACAATAAAATCTGAATCACATAGTACACTTGTGCAAATTAGAGTTAACGGAGGGGGCTGGTTAGGAAAGCCGGCAACCTTCAATCACTGATGTTATTGTTTAGGTATAGAGTACTGAAGTGATGACATCACGCTGGTGTCAGGAGTAAAATTTCCCATTAACTTTACCCATAGCCTTTTTTTAAAATGCACTTTTGAAGCCCTTTACATTGTTTTTTTAAAGCCTCCATTGATTTCGTGATTTTACGTCATATTTCCCAGTGACAACAAATGTCGTTTTTCTGGACTAGGGTCATCTATAATTTAAATTAATTAAAAACTACACCCCATGATTCTCCAGATTCCTGGGCAGAGTGCATTGGAAATTGCACCTTGCCATTGCTATTTGTTTGCTTTGCCTGATGAGATTGTAGTCAGCCACTCTACGTTCTACTTAGTTATGTTTACTTGCTAGATATTATGTTTTACAACTAGTGCCAATTTACTATAATATCCAAGCATCTTTCGCCAATGTTTGTGTGCTTAAAAACTTGGTAGCTAGCAAACGAGCTAATCAGCTTTCTCAACGCAAAATTGACTGAGCTACAGAACTAATTCAGGTCTGCTTGCTCATCTAACACTAGTTAAGTGCCAAAATAATCACTATTCACTTTTTAGTGATTTATGTTCACCATGTGAGGATAGTCGAGCAAGCAAACTGACTGTTAGCTGGCTATCTTAGCCAGCAAGCTAGTTTACTGACTTTGGAAGCTGACTAACATCATATTAGGTAGCTATAAGTCAATGCCAGCTGGCGAAATGCTCAACGCAAGCTGAGTAGCCAAATAATGGCTATTGACCATTTTTGACTTTACTAGCTAGCTAGTTAGCTATTTTGCCAGCTTAGCCATTTATAGTTGGTGAATTTTAATGCTAGCTAGCATGCTAAATAACAGTAAGTAACATTTAACTAACCATTTACTGTTTCAATCGGTTTACCTATGCGCACAAGATGTAAAAAGCTCACTAGCTGGCTAGCTAAGCTATTCGGTAGCATAGCTAAATTCTAGGTGGCTAGCTAAATGGCAAAATAACTTATCATTGTGATTCATTAATTTCTAGGCATGTAGCTAGCTAAGAGTGGCCCACTATGTTGTCACGATTGCGCGGACGTAAACAATGGTAATTTAGGGCTCTGATCGGCTAGCATCATGGTACGTTGTGAACGTTTGCTGAAACAGAGGTATCCTATCGGCTGTGAACAAATCACGGGGTAGGCTACCACTTGTGTAGTGGATAGGTAGTTTGCAGAAGTGGAGTACAAAATGGACTTCAAGTGCAACAGTAAATCATTTTTGGCAATAAACAATGAATTTGATGTGATCCCTTGTATCTGTATGCCCCTTGTGTTAATCTCGGAGTGAGGCGGCTCATAAAAATAATACGAGTTCGAGCAATCCTTGAAAGTGTCCAAACCGCATTATAAATTCCCATAGGCATTTTAATTCTGACACCAGAAGCTAAGTAGCTCTGACGTCATCACTTTAGCACTCTATTGCTGACTTTCAATCACGTGACTAAACAGTGCTGCGGTACCAGTGTCCACCACGGCGGTGGTATACTAAGGCAACGGAAAGGCTCCAGCTAATGCGTCACTGGTCAATAATAGTTTTTCTGAGTATTTTTTCGGTCTCATAGGCCCTTCAAAAGCAAGATATCGAGGAAAGGTTTCCATCAGAAGATTCCAACATATAAGCAGCTGAAAAAGTCCGATTGTAGTGAAGATGTATCTGGTTTTCTTAACGTCCAGTATCCGAATATCATAAACTTCCTGGTGCTTCAGGCCTCGTCAAAATAATAAAATATGAAAACCGATTCCTTGCAGAGTCATTTGTTTGTAATAAAGCAGACATGATAGAAGAAAACAATGTCAATTACTGTCGTACAAGTGCAAGATTCTGCTAAAGGACTTCACACTGAGCAGTTGAAGGACCTCTTCATTTTATATGGCCTCGTCAATAGCTCTCTGTGTAAAAGCAGTCAAGGCTGTTTCATTGATTTTGCTTCTTTTTTGGTTTCTGGCTTCAAAACGAGAATTTTGTTCAATCACGGCTGATTCTTTATATTTCCATGACCGAAGTGTAAAGTTGCTACCCAGTCAGGATTTGTCCTGTCTGCTGGTTTCCCTGCATGCAAAAATACCTCCAGAGCTGGCTTAACAATATTAAGCTTCAAATTAAAATTGTGGTAGTTCTTGCAATTATGTATAAGTCTGAAGTAGGAACTAAGTAGGACTAAAATTTCTTCAAGACAGATAGCAGAGGCGACTGACTGATTATCCTGAAGTGGAGCAGTCATTCGTGAGAATTGCAAAGTACATGTGCTGCATCTTTACGAGTAGTTATCAAATCACTTTCTGATCGAACGCTAAAGCATCGTTTTAAAGGTTGATATTACCTTGTTCGCGGTAAACAGACCTTTTATTCAAGTCGTAAGGCGACAGTTTTAAGGACGTATTCATGATGAAAAATACTGTTTAAGACCAATTGATAGGCTACTCCTGATTTGTTACCTCTTAATGTACGGTCATAGGTACTGTTCTGGCTATCTGCGTAGCCCTGAATAGTTTCATTTTACCTGTCATGAAATGTTTCCGATAGAAACAGGTGTAATTGGCCTTTCTGCCCTCTAGCCCCTTTGAGTATGTATTGGTCAATCACCGTCTTTGAATGACGACATTCACTCAGCCGGCGAACTTTCTCTCCTGTTTGTTATTACCCCCAAAATTCGATGGAGCATGAAAAGACCCCTTTGTTTTCTGTAGACTTACTACATCTCTTCTGTGCATATGAAATTCATGCAAAAACACAAAGAAACCTGTGACTAAATACCCCATTGAACTGCGTTGTAAGTACACCAGCAGCTCATGTTTATACTACCACCATGGCCACCCTCCGGTTTAAGACGTCACAAATAAATTCAGATAATTAGCTATGACAGCTATTGAAAATCAGCAATTTGCTATGTTGCTTGACTCTGACAGTGCACAAAGAAATCAATATCGTGTAAGGTTGTTGTGTAATCAAAGTCTAATATTTTGCTAATTTTGCTTTACTTAGAACTTTTTTTTTCCTTTTTTTTTGTTTTAAATCAATTTGGCATCTCAAATCCCACCCGAATCTGGAATATCCAATTAGGGAACTATGTATAAGTACTTAAGCTTTTTTGCATATGCAGCCCCCTGTTGCCTCAGGAAAGTGTACACAGCTCACGTTTCTCCTCCAAAGCAAGCACCCATTAGCCACAAAATCTTACACATTCACTGGTTGCGACTTTGCAAGCTCAGAATGAGGGCGGAGAATACCTGAACATTGATGAGCTCAGAATCTTCATTATGAGCGCCCGTCTGGCCAACAGGAGGCACCTAAGGGAACTACTAATCTACATACCCTTCCCAGCAGACCCTTCCCAATTTGCATCCCTTTAGCGCATTGGCCAATGGCACGCTACATCTGAATAGCCGCCGACCACTGCTGGTTGGTACGAGGCGGGGATCGAGCCCTCTCCATGGTGGTCAAGAACTGTCCATGAAGAATTCTTGAAAATAAATGACAGTATTGTTCTTGAACTTTTAGTTCAAGAATTACAATGTTCTTGAACAATAAATTCTTGATGTTTTGTTCGAGAACAGTTCAAGAATTAAATTCTTAAAGTAATCAAGAAGACTTCTTCATAAGTCATCAATTAATTCATAAACTCTTCTTGAAGTCAGTTCCTAAATTCAAGAACAGTTCATGAACTGAAAACTTGTCTGGTGCAAAAAGGTACTGGTTTCAATGGTGTGCAGTCCAAATTGGAAATATGTATATCCTGAAGAAATAATAAACAACCAACATCATGTTAACAAGAAACTATATTCATTCTTTTGGTTTTTAATTTCAATTACACCTTGAAATATTTTCAAAAGTCAAAAATATGCTTTTTTGATGTATACTATAGAACATGAATGAACTGTTATCTCCAAAGATTCACGCACATTATATGCACCTTTTTTAATTACTTTAATTACATGTCCTATTTCCTTTGAGTTTAATGAGAGGTATGTGACATAGAATAACTTTAACTTCTTTAAGAACATGTTTATATCCTAGTTCTTGTCGAAAGATTACTATATTAGCGAATTCATTCATAGTTTTGATTGTCACATGCACAGTTCTTATGACAATGCACATTCAAGTGAGTCTTCACTTTCAAATTGCCTTTCAGATAGCTCTTGAAATCGATCACTCTTTGTGACCTAAGTTATAAACCAGTTTCATAAATTCTAGAAATGATGTAATTTTTCTGCATTTTTACTTGTACAACAGTGTTTATGATAATGATGAAATGAAAATATCTCCAGGGCTGGTTGGGAATAAGTGAGATAAATAGATATTTGTCAAAATTGCATAATGAAATCAAGTGAATAAATAAACAAACATAAAAAGGCATTTTATTTGAATTTCTGTGAGTACTATAACATGTATGTATTGCTTGTTGTAGTATAAATAGTATGTACATATTCATATCAAACAATATTTATTAGCCAACGTTTTGTGTTGGCTAAATTTGGGATTAATCTTGCTTCTTAATGTCTCTTTTATATTTGAAATTTAGATTGTCCAAAACAAACTCTATCCTAATTTCATTCTGTAACTCAAAATTCTAAGAATACTGAATTAACAAATGAATGTTTTCTTTATCTTTCATTCAAATATTTCCATTTTGTGTTCATTTATATCCTTTGAAGAATTGAGGTTAATAGAATTTTCATGTTCTCGAATTTGTTGTCAGAAATGATTCAAGAGCAGATCAAGAATTTTCTTGTTCTTGAATTTTTTGAGTACCGTTCAAGAACAGATCAAGAATTTTCAAAGTATGAAATTTGCTTATGTATGATTTATGAAGACATTATGTCCCATTTATGAAGGCATTATACATGCTGTATAAAGCCTTTATGAGCAACACTTCAAATAAAGTGTGACCGTTTTCTCTGTCAGCTGGCAAGGGTAAATAAAGTGTAGTGCACGTACATTTCTTCGTCAAGCGAGCGAGATCTGAACATCTGCCTTCCTTGCATGACGTCACATTGATTGAGAAGGACAGTTTCGGACGTTTCGACCCATTTCGCCCATTCTCCATAAGACCCAATATTTAAATACAGCGCCCCCAGTAGACCCACTTCCATCGATTCAATCAAAATAGCACTCACACTATACATAAAGTGAAACAAGGTGACTTGATTACCAGATTAAGAAAAAAGGATATTTTTTGAAAAATATTTTTTCTTAATATTAAGTCCTATCTTAATATTTTCCTTGACCTTGAGTTTGACACATCAGAGTCATCTGAGGTCAAATTTAATATTGCCAAAATATAGAGCATAAATGACTTCCTATATATCAATAATACAAACTTAAACTCGATCTACAACCATTTCGCCGCCACAGGCCATCTTGCATATTCTCCTTAAGAGCCAATATTATAGTACAGTGCCCCCACAAGACCCATTTCCGTAAATTCAATCAAAACGGTGCTTGCACTGTTCATTGTTGGTACCAAGCTATGCTGATTGCCTGATTTAGAAAAAAAAATTGATCATGCAGTTTTTGAGGAATAATTCTATAAAATTTCCCAGTCCTATCTTTAATATTGGGGCCAAAATTTCAAGGGTCCATAAAACGGACAATATTGATTCAATCAAAAATCTGGAAAAAAAACATCTGGAGATATGGGCGAGTAGAATGTTATGACAAACTAATATGAAATTTATCAGGGCAAAAAAAGGATAAGAAATGTTTGGGGCGACGAATGACAGATAACGGATGCTACACCAAGACAATAGCTTGTCGGCTCACAGGGCCGGTAAGCGAAAAATAGGAACATTGGCCCTGTAGCTTACCGGTCCAATAACTGCGCCCATCATTCAGCATTTCTGAGAAAAGATTCATTTTCTTCTCAGAGATTCAATGATTTATGAATACAGTGTGCTAAAGGGAATTTGGCAACCAGTTTCACAGGAGATAATTGTGAAATATTTTCCCATTATAAGTAAATAGACATTGTCCCAAGGAATCTCCATGCCAAATTTCAAGTAAATCCCTACAGTGGCTTTAGAAGAAAAGACTTTTTAAAATTTTGCTAACGGAAGATGATGACAATCACAAACATAGCTGTCAGAATGACAGCGATGCCGGGCTTCAAGCTTAATTCGCGAATCTTAGTGTATGACCTTGAAACATAGAAAAAAGTCTTCAATTATACATTAATTTTTGCCTAGCCGTCACCTGCCATTGTTGGACAGTACAAGGCAGCAGTGACATGCAACAATATTTCTGCAATATTTATTAATTCATAACTTCTGAAATATTGGTTGGGTCTACACAATTTTCTGAAGGTTCATAGGGATGGGCTATAAGTGTACCAAATTTCAGCTCAATATCTTATTTGGAATGGGAGAAGAAGACTGTTAAGTGTAAAGCTAATTATTCAAAATGGCGGCCATACTCATCATCCAATCAAAACCCAGCTCGTGTCGGTCATAACAGGAATATATATGAGAAAGGGGTTTTAGTTACCATTATCAGGAAACTCGACTGGGCGGTCACACTCTTTCATGGGTGACAGACAGCAACATTACTTTTGTCATGTTTCTGCCATTTAGCAAAAAATATTATCTTTAAGAAGTCTAGATCATGAAATGCAATTAGATATTTTTCTTACCTGGACTTTCACTGTCTTCTGCTTTCAATTTTTGAAGAGCGCCATCTTCCCAATTAACTTCTGGTTCTTACTCTGCTTTCAGACAATGATTTTTTTTTTACACAACACTGCCACCAAGTGGGTCTAATCGGTATGACTCTTTCTATTCCATGATGCTAGTAGGAACAAACATCCAAAAATGGATTTTAACCAGTTTTTATTGCCGCAATTGATCGTGAAAAAAGGCAGACCATGCTGTTACAATGCCCATTAAAATTTTAATTATATATGGGTTACAGCCTAATACATACTAATGTCCAAAGACATTATTAAACTATTAATGAAATAAATAGATTGATTTTGTCCAATGACCTTGACCTTGAAGACCAAACTTAAATCCAATATGGTATGTTTGATCAGCATACATAATTAGTCATTATCCAATACATATCGGAGATCTAAAGCCAATATAAAAAGGACTTTTAGGCTGTTTTTGTCATTACCTGGGCCTTGTTACCCTAGGTTAAATCCAATATGTCAAAAATAACCAGCAGTCATGATTTGCTATTAGTGCCCAATTCATACCTAAGCACTAAAAACAATATTAAACATGTTATGGGTCATTTGTCATACAACCTTGAGGCCCAACATCAAATTTGAATGATGCCTAAGAATGTTCAACATACATGGTTTCCTATAGGTGCCCCAAACATACCTGAGCTCTAATATTCAGCGAGTTATTGTACATTTTTTCCATTTGACCTTGACACCCAATATCATATTCAACTTGCTGAGAATGTTTGGCTTACATGATTCCCTATAGATGCCTCACACATACATAAGCTCTAAATGCCACATTAAGCTGTTATAACACATTTTTTCTATTTGACCTTCACCTTCAGGCTCAAGGTGAAATTTGAACAACCAAGAATGTTTGGCATACGTGATTCCCTACAAGTACCTCATACATATCTAAGCTCTAAATGCTACATTAGGAGAGTTATAGGACATTTTTGCCATTTGACCTTGGCCTTTTGGCTCAAGGTCAAATTCGACCAACCGACAACACTCGACAAGCATGACATGCTGTACATGCACAATGCATACCTAAACTATAAATGCAATAATAAGCCAGTTACGGCACATTTTGAGCCAAAACACCCTGAAAAAAAGTCCAGACATGTTGCCTCGGTGGCACTATGAAGGAGCGATTCAATCAAAATGCCATTTTAGCTGTTACAGCAAGTCATGACACTGATTCCATTGCTGCGATAAAAAAAATTCATCAGACAATTTTTGAGAAAATTGCACCGAAGTGCCAAAAATGGCCAATTTCGACATGAAAGGCAAAACTAACAATTCAATCAAAAACATTTTTGCACAGACATTAACTTGATGACCCATTTGATCACATCCCCAAATTAAAAAAAAAATCGTCAGACCGATTTTGAGTTAGGGCTTAAAACGAACGACGCCGCCGCCTGATGCAAAGTGCCGACAATAGGTTACTGGCCTATGGCCGGCAACCTAATGATAATAATAAAAAGAACGATTACAATAGTAATAATAAAAATAATAAACGCAGCCTATCGGCCACTGAGCTAAAAAACAGGTGTTTTTCTGAAGATTCCACAACTTTTCAAGCCTTTCCATTCCTCGGTCCCAACTATGATTAGAACACAATAGACTATGAGCTGTTGTCTTCGGCGTCTGGCGTCGAAATATTCCTCTCCAAAACTACTGACTGGATTTTCTCCAAACTTGGTAGTTGCTTCCTTGGGATATTGTTTACCAAGATTGTTATCAGTTTTTAAACATTTACATTTTTTATCATTGCTTTTCTAATTAAATTTTCCCTTAATTTTCCCTTTAATTTCTAATTAAATCTTTCGGAATCATCCTCTATACCGGCGGCCAGATTCACGTCAGATACTTTAACATGGTCTATTCATACGCCATTGAATCTCCGAAAAGCTTACTCAGAAATACTGAACAATTGGCAGTTATTGGCCCGGTGAGCTACTGGACCGTTGGTCCTATTTTTTGGAACCTGCCATTAGCATTACATTCACAATTAGCAATTATTTCCAAAAATCATAAGGCTTCAGTCGTAAAGGCTAATCTTTAAACAGTTTTTCGCGGTGCTTTCAACTAAATGCAACTAAACAAGAACCCACAAATTAATTAATGTCACACACTGCTCCAATTCTTTTAGAATCGATGGAACTGAAAAGAAAACTATAAACGTTAGTCAATGAAAACCATTTGATTACCAGGACAACGCAAACTGGCAGAGTCGTTGTCATATTCTGTCTGTTGGCCGCGGTGCGTCTATTCCGCAACACAAAAGATGCCATTGGTCTGTTTCCGTAATTATGTCATTTTATGGTTATTCATTATCATATTGTGCCAACAATGAGCAATCTGAGTACTGGCGCTGTAGTTTTTTGTAGTTTTACGATTTTATTACCTGTTCCAGAGGATTCGTAGCGGTTCTCCCAATTATACCCTCCGTTTGGTATGTGAGAGAACGCAGCCTTCAGTCGGTCTCATGCACCTCGCTGCCGGTTAGAGTGCATGAGTGAGGAATAATGAAGCGCTGAGTGTATGCGATACTGCTGTCTGGAAATCAAAAGCGCAAGTGAGGGGCATGGAGAGGACTCAGTAGCGAGTGCAGGTCTGAGACACAGAGGCTGGCTAAGAGAAGGGTTAGAAAAACTGGGTGGGCTGTCCTTCACAACACGATTGTCCCAAAGTCGTAATCTCTAAGGGATTCTGGCAAAAATAATTTCACCTCGATTAATTTTTGCGTCAGATGTAAAGTCTTCAGGAAAGCACCCAGGTCAGGATGAGCTCAAAGCAGGGTTTGTGAAAATATTTTCTTAAAATTAATAGCTTAATACGAATGCAAAAACAAAACATTTTTTCAATACTGATGAAGAAACTGTACCCATGGCTGCAACATAAATACTAAACTAGATGATGCGCACTCTATAGAGATGTCTATAGAGACATAAATTAAAATATTAAAATGAGAGGAAAAAAACACAATTATTTAAATAGCAACCAGCGAACTTGACCCGGGGACTCAAAACAAAACCGAAATAATTCTTAATGAGGTGTCCATCTTTATTTTCTGACAAAAATTTGTTGCATTCTAATAAATATTGAATGAAAATGTAATAGATTATCATGAATGGAAACATATATATTTTTCTCAATAGCTACCAGGCAACGTCACAGAGAGACGTAGAACAAAATCCAAATTATTCTAATTTTCCTTCTTAAAAGGCGCACTTCCTCTAATGGTCAGAGTATGATCAGTGGCATTTTAATAAATATTGTTTGAAAAGTAGCATGGTGATATGACTGGAAAAGCATTATTTTTTTAATAGCTTTCAGGAAAATTGATGCAGGAACGCGGCACAAAACCAATATAATTCTTATATTCATACTACAAGAGGAACACCTCTTATCTTTTTTCCAAATAGGCTATGTTTCTGATGCTTTTTAAAAATACTGCATAAATATTAACGCATAACTTTTTAGCAACAGCTACCAGGAAACTTAGCACAGGGATGCAGCACAAAGCGTGTATAATTCTAATATTCATACTCCATGAGCCACACCTCTCTTTTTTCAGAGTATGCTTTGTATTTTCATACTTGTGAGGGTTGGCACGGAGGCCAGGAAAATGTGGACTGGACTCAAGTGCAAGGGTAGATTTAGTTGAAGTATTTATCCGTGAGGCATATGGAAAAATACAAAACAAAACAGGAATCCAGGTTCCAAAAGAAACTTTAGTAGCTAATCAGTGGCGGGCGGCGGACAAAGAACAAGGAGGGCGATAAACATGGCTTTAAACTGCTTATTAGTCTTGATCTGTTTTCAATTACCCTGGTAAACACTTGAACTCTCCCCTCTCAGGTGTAGGTAATCGTCTTCGTTAAGACGAGATATCAAACGAATCAGTTGAACGCAAAAAAGAGCGCTTTTCAATCTTTATCAATTAAACAATAATAACGCACTGGTTTGACGACTTGCAAAGATGTTATAACAATTAACGCGGAAAATCCACAGTGGGTTTTTTTCGTGTAGAGTTGCCTGTTAAGGCATGTGAATTAAACATTTTAGAGAGTTTATTATTCACTCGCCTAAACACGTGAGACGCGCGACAGGTAGGCTATTTACTTTTCACCACTGCTCAATTTCTTGAGCGTCAACTCAAAAGAAATTAATTGGTCTTTTATGTTAGCTATTTAACTATTTCGCCTTGTCATGGTTGGTGGCACACAAGGAAACCTCGCATGCACTTGTCGAAACCGGTATACCTGCTTTTTAACCAAGTCGCAGTTTTGAGAGGAAATCTGTCATTTTGGCCGCATTTAAGTTATCAAGTGAGTTAGACAGAACCTAACTCAAGGTACACTGGTAAAAATGTAACACTGCTAAGTTAGCTGGGTAGCTAATTTGCTACTGGGTGAACTTAAAGTGAATCATAATCTTAACAGCTAAATTTAGGAGGAAAATTATGCCTGTAGGCTATATAACATATCGTGCGCAGTGACCTGAACGTCACACTTTTTCATCACTTAAAATAAGCTTTATCGGTAGGTGTTTTCAAAATTAAACGTTATTGTGTTGAATATTTTGAGAGTGACACTCATGGCTTCTCGGTCGTGTTGACAGCTGTTAATGTTGATGCGGCGGACGCTTTCAGTGGGCGTTTAAAAGCATCAAGACAGCGTTCGGAGTTTGACTTGATGCTTCGCTTGCGGCCTGTGGGCGTTATACGGATGTGATCCTCTCGGAATCCTGTAAAACTTGAGTGCAACAACCAGACAGTTCAGTGTAAAATATCTAATTCAATGTTTGCAGATTCATAATTCATCAGATTGAATTGGGGAGACCGCTACTTCCGTAGCCAAGATGCGCACGCATCTTTTTGATGACGTCGGCTGTAAATGGGTCTATAACGGGGGTGGGCAATCACGGTCCTGAAGGGCCGGTGTGTATGCAGGTTTTTATTCCTATCAATTACCCTGACTAATTGAGTTAATTGATTGCATGCACAAATATAGATTTTCGCAATGATTCGATCAAAGGAAAATGTTTTATGAAGGGAGACAAGACTAGTCTTTGTAGTTTCATGATAATTTAAAGAAATGCGCATGAAACGTCAGATTTCATAAATGGTTCGGCTAATTGAGACAATCAACTAATTAAAGACCAGACGTTGGAGTGAAAACCAGGGACAGATACGGCCCTCGCTGCCCACCTCTGGTCTATAACATGGACCTATAAGGAGATGTGGACGCACAAATCGGGTCCACCACATAATCCTCCATGGTCCTAGCGGCGAATGTGATATTGCAGGTCACGTGATGCCATGGGGGCCAAAAAGACATTTCTCCATAGGGAATAATTGAAAAAGACACGCTGATAAATCCGTGAATAATTTTTTTGACAGCCACAAATTATCGATACCGACACGGTTTATTTTTCTCTTTTAAATCATTAATGCCTCGTTTCTCGGCAAAGACACATGCCGTTTCTCAATACCAAGAATGCTAAGAACGAACTTGCATTTTGGGAGGAGTGTTCTCGCTAGTCGTTCTAGGAAGAGTGCACTTCCAAGGCTACGAGCACTCACATCAATGTCGACGGCTTGAGACTATGCGTTCTCGTTGGTATTACGCAATATGCCAGCCAGTGAGCCGCGAATTCCTCCGCGTTCATCCTTTTTCCCCCAGTAATGTTATCTGTGGGGGAAGAGGGGTCGGTGAGCGTGAGCTAGTTAATGTGCTTAGTTTAGCTACGTTCTGCCGGCTGTTGCGGAGTTTCTCTACTACAAAAACACTGCAGAATATTCGACATAAAACATTGTAAAGCAGCCAATGTTCCACATTTACTCAGATAATAGTTCCTCGCCTGAAAATTAGCAGAATAGTATTTAGCTAAGAAATCGCGAACGAATACCGACAGATTGCATTCAAAGTCAATGCAAAGACGCAAATTTGTGTCTTTGCATTGACTTTTAATGGTAATCTGTCGTTTGAAAATTTCATTTCGCGTCCGGTGTGAAAGCAGCTTCACCGATCGTGGGGTGCATTTCCCAAAATCACAGATGCTTATTTACAAAGTTAGACCCATTGACTGTGAATGGACGAACTATGTACATTGCTAATTTAGTGGCGAAAAGGCAGAAACTGAGCAGTGGCGAATAGAAAAAATTGGGCAGTGGCGAAAAGTAAAAATCTGATGCGCGTCTAACGCTGTAAACTAGCTGGCAAGCGTTTCTACATTGTTGTCCCAAGACGAGCGCACCGCACCATCATTTTTGGACGTTATCACTGTCACATAGTATGTATGTCAATTCTTATTTCATAGTGCAATTTCGTGCAGATACAAACATTTTGCCCATTCTTTAGGACTCCTGCCCATTCTTTTGCCTCTCCTGCTACGGGCTCTACTGCCAATTTTTTAAAATCACTCATGTATCAGCTCAGCGCCATGACCACAGAGCGACTTGTGGTGATGGCACTAATGCTGCGTTATGTGGATCGGAAGTCGGGGTTGGGAACAACGTCATACCCTAGCAGGCTCCATTATTCTATTATGTAAGAGGGAAGACTGACTTGGGGTCAGTGGTGCCTCATCTGACAAGGATAGCCTGTATTAGCTATTGTTAGATACACTAGTTGATAACAACGCAGTACTCGGTATTTTTAGCGCGCTAACACAAGAGCAACAAGTCCGCCGATAAACTTTTTTCAGTACTGCCTGTACGACTTATTTAATGAAACACAAATGACCCTGAATTGCATATGCAGTTTATTACCTTCGCCAGCGACTTCGCTGACGAAGGTAATGTTTTGATCCCCGTGTATTTATTTGTTTGTGTGTCTGTCTGTATGTGTATCGAATAACTCAAAAAGTACCAAACGGAATTTCATAAAATTTGGTGGGTTGATTTGGCATGACCTGAGGATCAATCGATTAGATTTTGGGAGTGATCGGGTCAAAGGTCAAGGTCAAGGCCACGAAAAGGTCAAAACCGACTTTCGGCCATATCTCGGTCAATTTTTATCCGATCGGCATGAAACCAACGCCAGTGGCGAGGGATTCAGTGGCGTCGGCGAAGGTATGCGCTCTACCGAGTGCCCGTTCTAGTTATCACAGGTTTCGTTTGCTGTTGATATATGGTGCAGCCATCTTCAACTCGGAAGTCGGAATTCGGGTATAGGTGAAGAATCTCCGACTTTCCGAGTTGAAAATCTGACTTAGGGGAGCGTTCGAATTGAAATTTCCGACTGGGAGCTCGGAGATCCCGACTTCCCAGTATAAATAGAACGCAGCATGAGCAGATACATGAACGATTAAAAAATGGCAGGAGAGGGACGAGTGCTAAAGAATGGGCAAAGTGTTCGTATCTGCACGAAATTGCACTATGAAAGGTGCGGTGCGCTCGTCTTGGGACAGCAATGTAGAAACGCTAGCCAGCTAGTTTACAGCTAACAAAGTTTGCCGAACGTTTAACAATTATCTAATACACTGCCTTAATATGTTGAAATTAAACAAAACCACGAAGGTATCAGACATCGCTAAATCCGTTAAAAGAATACGTAACTTTTCGGAAACAATTTTCTTCGCATAGATCGCTCGGGACGGCAACCGGATGTGGGTCCGTCACTGGTTATGTGTCCTCTGGGAAACATTTCCGTTGTCATTAAAGAGTTTGCATGTGTTTTCTAAGTTTGCATGTGTTTTCCGAATATGCAGGTGTTTTGGCATTTGCAGGTCATGTGTTGTGAAATCGATGAAAGTGTTTTCTGAATTTGCATGTGTTTTCCGAATATGCAGGTGTTTTGGGATTTGCAGTTCATGTGTTGTGAAATCGATGAAAGTGTTTTCTGAATTTGCATGTGTTTTCCGAATATGCAGTTGTTTTGGCATTTGCAGTACATGTGTTGTGAAATTGATGAAAGTGTTTTCTGAATTTGCATGTGTTTTCCGAATATGCAGGTGTTTTGGCATTTGCAGTTCATGTGTTGTGAAATCGATGAAAGTGTTTTCTGAATTTGCAGATGTTTTCTGAGTTTGCAGGTGGCCTTCTGGGCCACCGTAGTTTGGCTTAGAAACTGTTGCGCAGGGAACACAAGTGAATAATAAATCACGACTCAGGTGTGGGCTGTTTTTTAGGACTCAAAACCATAAATTCCGCGACCTAAAAATAGTTTTGCAGTGAAGTTAGTTTAACTTTGGATATTCGACGGACATTCGAAGTGCACTCTCCGGCATAATTTTGTGATCTAACCCAGAGTCTGTGCTCCAGTGGGCAATCATCTAACGATTCGCAGGCTGCAGCGGTTAGGGACCGTCAATAAATTCCAAAAGTATTAGTAATAATGTGCAAATTGTTCAAACCGTACATGACCTACTGACTAAAAAATAAATAAAAAAAACACCAATAAAAATCGGATTAATGTCTGAAAAGAAATATATAATGTTGCTTTCAATTTGTGGCATTTCATGCTTGTGAATATTGATCATAATAAAGTTTAATATAATATACAGTGGATAGAAAATTAATACACCCCCTTCAATATTTTTATGTCTTGTGTCACGGAATGTAAATTTAATGAATTGAAATCCGATTGGTTTTTCCTTGACCCAAAGAACACAACATACCATATGAATGCAGAAATTATTTTAACTGGAAAAAAAGAGTGCATTTAATGAACAAAACTGAAATTTCCTAATTGTTTAAGTATACACCCCGTGAGGCTATATTTGCTGGAAGCACCTTTTGCAGCAATTACAGCTACCAGTCTTTTTGGGTAGCTCTGCACAAGGTTGGCACACCTGGACTTGGAGATCTTCCCCCACTCCTCTCTGCAGAACTGTTCAAGCTGGGAGAGGTTTGTTGGTTTGCGCTGATGGACAGCGACCTTCAAGTCATTCTACAAGTTTTCAGTTGAATTTAGGTTAGGGCTTTGGCTTGGCCATTCAAGCACTGCCACCTTGTTCTTTACAAGCCACTCAGTGGTAGCTTTGGCCTTGTGCTTTGGGTCATTGTCACGCTGGGATATGAATTTTGGATCCATTCTTAGTCTCCTTGCAGACTTCTTCAGGTTCTACTCCAGAATATTCCTGTATTTGACCCCATCTATCCTCCCCTCGATTTTGTCAAGTTCACCAGTCCCTTTTAGATAAGAAACATCCGCATAACATTATGCTGCCACCACCATGAGTCACAGTCAGGATGGTGTTTTTTATTTTATTGATTTATTTATTTTTTCGGTGAATGTGTTGGGTTTTTGTTGGAGGCGTGGCGTTACAAATATGAATGGAAAAAAATCAGTAGTTTTTCAATAACAAAGGGCGAACCTGACCCAGGGACCAAAACAAAACCTAAATAATTCTAAGATTAATAAAGGAATAAGCCCAGAGAAGCAGTGGGTTACCGTGATTTTATAACTGCAGAGGGGCGTTCTAAGGCACGACGAGTTCCAAAGTGCCCCTCCGCCGTTATAAAATCACTGTAACCCAGTGCTTCAAGCGGCTAATTGCTTTTATAAAACGAGTACCCTACATATAGCCCATTACATAAACAAACGAAAAAAAATCAACAATTTACTGGTAATCATGCATCAATAAAATTGAGAACTATTTCCTCTTCCACCAAGCAAGATCAAGTGGACAGAATGGTTGGCCAGCAACACAGATGCTAAGACTGCTTTTTCGTCTAGCGCTATTATTATGTCACATCAGGCTATTTGGGCTGGTTAATGTAGATATACTATGAAAGCAGGCAATTTGGAATGTCTCCTTCAGTCTCCCAAAGGCCCCGGTGCTTCCTTTTTCATTATACCGGCTCTAGAGACGTGATATGGTCGACATGTGGACACTCAGGTTCCTTGCAACCCGTCTTTGAGACATTCCACCAGTGAGCATACCAACGGCTTGCCCTCGCTGATTTTGACGTAGGCGCGGCATGGTCATACATTGACCCAGGATAATGCAAAGGAATATTTAAGTTGCCCATTGCTACGGCTATTTATTGACCAAATTCTCGAAGGATTGGTCAATGAGTTCTACTCAACCTGACAGGATAGGCAAAATTCTAAACAATGTGCAATCAAGTGGAACAAGCTGCCCGCATGGCAAAATCAAAACAATTTTCTGAGCTTTTAAGTTGTAGTTGATGTATCATGGCTCAAAACCAATATCTCATTTTATGTACACCAAATATTTCAAAATTGTATGTGTTGCGTTGGAAGTTTTAGTCAGTGTATTTTTATTTTTTATTTCGTTATAGGCTAAATCTGTCATCCTGTGGATAACCGGATGATAATGGTGTTGCCCCAACTGGGATCAATGTTCAAGTCTCAAAACTAAAGTAGGCCTATGTAATTACTGCAAATCAAACCGCGCTGGTTTAAGTTTCCGCGAATACACCGTTAATAATAAACAAATAAACTGAAGCCTTTTTTGCCAGGTAGCCTAATTTAAATGGCACTGTTTAGCCAGTTATTTTAACTGTAATTTTACAATTATTGTACAATGGAGTTCTGTGCATGCTCAGTGTAAACCACGGTTAAAGGCGTGCAGGACTCCACTTAAAGTTAAAATGACAAGGAGACGATATGTTAATTTAACGGTTAAATTCAGTCAGTTTACAACTGCGTAGGAAAGCTGAACTGGCTTGGTGCAGATCGGTGCAAAAATAAATTATGGCAAATATTCGCCTGGTTCTTATAAATGCCTGGGGTCCAAGTCGATTTTGTGAAATAAACGCCCGGGCTTCTAAATGGTCATTATAGCCTACGGTAGGCCTATACCCTTTATAGATTTCCTTCCAAGTTCATTATTATTTTATTCGTTCCAGTATTTTGTTAGGCCATGTGAAATGTTGTCCAACACATTGAATTTTATTTTTTACCAACTGTTTGATATGTGTCTCCCTTTTATAACCTCTGTAGGTCGTTACAGCAATGGTAACATAAGGTTACTCAATTGTTAATGGATTGCTAACAGCATGCTATGGTCGCTGTGAAATCGGGAATGAACGGAGGACAGTACACTTGATACAGCAATGGTGTGAGATCTGAAAGGAAAGTTGCTGGTACGTTAGTGATTGGTACTAAAATGGTAAAGATCATTATGGACACGCTGTACGGACCTTACATGGTCGGTACATGAACTGTATTAGAACCCTACAGCATTGTTACAGTCGTTAACAGATCGCTACTGGAACACAAGAATGCCAAAAACAGCCGTTCTTCTAGCGTCTGATCGGTAGAGGCAACCGTCCTGAGGGCAGCTTAGAATGGCTGAGAATGGTAGCTTGAACGGTTGTTTGGAATGGGGGAATTAACACTTGCATATAGGTGATTATTAATGAGTTTTCTAAATTTTGTAAATTTGTGCCTTTTGATGCCTTACCATCTGCTCTTCAAGTTGCACTGGCTATCTTTGAGCGGGGTTTTAGAAACTTTGGTCTTCTGGAGGACATCATCTCTGGATGTGGGCCTCAGTTCATGTCCCGAGTGTGGAGAGCTTTTTTATCCCTCCGGCATATAATGTGGGGGGATATAGCAATCAGTGTGTCTGTCCGTCCGTCCGTCTGTCTGTAATAAAATCGTTTCCGGACCAGAACTCGAAAACTATACCAAAAAACTAAACTATACTATACTAAAACTATAAACTATACTAAAACTATTCATTGGCCCATTCCAGGTCCTCCATAAGGTCAATGATTCTACTTCCACAACACAGTTCCTGTGCCACAACTACATCCATAATGCATTTCATGTGTCTCTTCTCAGACCAGTAATTGTTGGACCCCTGGCTGAGGCTACCCCGCCCTGAAGACCCACCCACTGTTCTGGAGGTAAACAGAGGCCCAGCCTACTGGGTATGTAGCCTGCTCTAGTTAAGACAGAGAGCAGGGAAACTTCAGTGCAAAGTAGACTTGCAGGGCTATGGTCCAGAGGAGAGGAGCTGGGTGGTCTGCGATGACATCTTGGACCCACAGTTCCAGGCCGATTTACACCAGGCCCACCCAGACCAGCCTCCTCCGTGCCCCAATGGGCACTCTCCTGGCTGAAGAAAAGGTGCGCCAAGAGTGCAATACAGTTTTGTACTGCACAATACAGTACAATGATGCATTTTCAATTCATACTGACACAGTACCTTTCATTAAATAAAAATGCAAAGAATGCATATTCTGAAAAACAGAACAATGTGCCCAATGTGCAATGTTAGAGTTATATAGGATTTGTGTTGCACCTCTACGTCAATTTTTTTTTTTTGGGAAGCTCTTGAAAAAAGGATTGCTTTTTCCATTCATATGTGTCAGGGTTGTGTTTCTTGCGAAGTTGAGGAGCACGGAGGGCAGAGAGTTGGGGACTGGACTCAGGTGCAGTAATGGACTTGGTGATTTTATTATGTTTACTGTACAGCAGAAGGCAAAACAAAGCAATACAAACGAGGAAATGAGGTTCCTTAATAGACACTATTAGTAATATAAACTCTGAGCTGTAGCTGCAGGAAAAATGAATTACAAGTAGGAAAACAAAAGGATGCAATATTCCTTAATATAAAGTGCTGACATAAAGCACTAGCAGCACTAAGTTTAGAGTTCAGAATACAGTAACGAGATATGCAGAGGATACATTTATACATATAAGATTAGGAATGCCGCACAGGCACGTGTTTCCGAGACTTCGTGCTGACTGAGTGTAAGTCTCGGCCTTAAATACACACTGCTACCTGCCAGTGGAAATTGCACCCAGTAACAAACAATGATGAGTGAAGTGAAAAATGCAGTCTGCAAATTTGGAAATAAAGCCGTACAAGACTGTAAACAGGCATGGGGTTACACAAACTTCTCAAAGATGCTGGGATAAGCTCAGCCTTAAATCACCACTGCTACCACTCAGTGAAAACGGGGAACTGGTGCAGGTGATGACTGAATCATGACAAATGGTAACTGAGTAACTGGTAGAAAGGCGCTCCAGGAGCTTCAATAGACCGAAGGAGACGTGTGAATGCCAGAATGCATAACTATTTTGAATAGCGACCAGGAAACTTGATACAGGGATGCAGCACAAAACCTTTATAATTCTAATATTCGTTCTTCAGGAGCCACGCCTCTACTTTTTTAGGTTGCTGCTAACCTCTTGTCGTCACTTTGCGTCCGGTGGCATCGTCGGCGTCGTTCGTTTAAAGCCGTATCTAAAAAACAGTCTGATGAATTTTTTATTTTTTTTAAATTTGGGGATGTGATCAAATTGGTAATCGAGGTAATGCCCGAGCAAAAATTTGTTTGATTGAATCGTTCGTTTAGGCTTGGCAGCCATTTTTATATCGAAAATAGGCATTTTTGCCACTTAGGTGCAATTTTCTCAAAAACTGATGAATGTTTTGTTTTTTAATTACAGCAGTGGAATCAGTATCATGACCTGCTTCAACAGTGTAAACGGCGTTTTGATTGAATCGCTCCTTCATTGCGCCACCTAGGCACCGTGTCTGGACTTCATCATTTTTCGGGGTGTTTTGTGCTATAACTCTCTTAATATGGCATTTAGAGCTTAGGTATGTATGAGGCACATAGAGGGAATTAGGTATGTTGAACATTGTGAGTCAGTCACATTTGACCTTGGGCCTCCAGGTCAAGGTCAAATGGCAAAAATGTGCTATAACTCTCTTAATATAGCATTTAGAGCTTAGGTACGTATGAGGCACCTCTAGGGAATCAGGTATGCCAAACATTGTGAGTCAGTCACATTTGACCTTGGGCCCCTAGGAGCTGTCACTGCCGGCAACCTTCAGGGCCCTTGGCACTCTAGTTTAGAATATGCCTTCGTCTGAGTTTTATAAATATTTCTGATAGGACCACTTCGTCAAAAAAGAATATTTATTGCAACATACAGGCATACCATCATACATTGAGTTTGGCGAGATGAGACTGTTAAGAGAGATCCCTGCCCGTCCGAACGAGGAACCGAAGGCAGGGAGCTGCTAGTAATCTTTCTCCACAGAACAGAGCCACAGCAGCAATGACCTCACGACAGAGACATTGCTATCGAATGAAAATTTAGACAAAGAGAGCCGGGTTAATGAATACAATAGATCGGTGGAGCTGGGGTGGAGGAGGGTTGTTGAGCGGGCGCACTGAGGAGCAGCTTCCCGAGGCGAGCTTAAGTAGAGTAGCATATTACCAGCCAAGCAATCAGGCAGCTAGGTCAGATGACAGTCATGTGCACTCAGGTAGAAGCTGCTCCTCTGTTAGCAGGCTTGACTCCATGGCCAATCAGAACTTACGTCAAGTCTTCATTTCATGAAAATTAATGTATTTATATGAATGGAAAAAGGAATATTTTTTTCCCCATAGTTCCCACGAAACTTGGACACATGGACACATAACTTCTAGTATTCATTTTATAAAACTACTTCCAAAAAAGTTGGGACAATGTCCCAAAAAGTTGTTAAATGTCAATAAAAACAGAATGCAACATTTCCAAACGACATAAGTCCAATATTTAATTAAAAATGGTACCAAAAAAATGTCATAAAATGTTGGAACTGAGAAATGTTATTGTTTTTTGAAAAAACAAATTGCAAATTCAAATTGTTGAATTTTACATCAGGAACATGTTTCAGAAAACATGGTACTGGGGCAACAAACTGGAAACAACTGGCAAAGTTGTATGAGGCTAAAAGAACATCTCACAGCTACCATCAGTACCATGATTTGATACAAAAAAGTCTTTCATTCGTAAATATGGCGAGGGCTCAACCACTCTATGAAAGACTGCATGGGAAAATAGTTCAACAATTTAAGAATAAGGATTCTAACTTAAAATTGCAAAGAATTTGGGGATTCTATCCTCTACGGTTCAAGATATCATCAAAAGATGCCAAGAATCAAGACATATTTCTGTACGCATGGAACAAGGCCAAAATACAATTTAGAATTGCTGTGATTTTCTGGTCCTCAGCAAGCACTCCATTAAAAACAGACTGGATTCTGGAGTGGAAATCACTGCTTGGACTCAGGAACACTTCAGTAAACACCCGTCAGTGACACAGTTTGTCACTGCATTAACAAATGAAAGTTACAATCTGCCATGTTGAGATTAAACCATACAAAGACAAGATCCAGAAACACTGCCCTCTTCTCTTGGCCCGGGGTCATGTATAATGTCTTAAGGCGAAGTGGAAAACTGCCCTGTGGTCTGACTACTCAAACTTTGAAATTCTTTTTGGAAATCATGGATGTCGCGTCCCCTGAGCTAAAGAGGAAAGTGGCGATTTGGCTTGTTATCAGCACACAATTCAAAATCTACCATCTATGATACCATGGGGGTGCATTTGTAAATGTGACATGGATAACTTGCCCATCCATAAAGACACCATTAACAGTTAACAATATACACAGATTTTGGTAGGAAAGGAGGTGTTGATGCAACACCTTTACCTGTATTCAGACGCCATTTTTAAGGGAATGTCTTGCTCATTTCAGCAGCACCATGCCAAACGCCATTCTCTGCATGTATTACAAAATCATGGTTCCGTAGTGAAAGAGTCTAGGTGCTGAAGTGGTCAGCCTACAGGCCTGTTACCCACTGAAATAATTTTGGTGCATTATGAGATGAAAAAAAGCTAATTTCCCGGGGACACTTTATGTTCTAAGTCTGCTAATATCAAAACGCTACGAGATGTATACTTGTAAGTATACAACTTCTTCCCTTTTCAGAGACAACATTGAGATTTTATGATGAAAGAATACTATTATGTATACTTTTAGTGTAAGTGTTCTTAACTTGGAGTACGAACTAGATGACTTAATTTTTTATTTTAAGTTGATGAAAGTTTTTCTTTGAAGTCTACTGCAAGTAAACATTGAGTTATCCAGTTTATGACTAGTTATACGAGCCCGATTTTCAGTTTATGAAAGAATATCTTGATCTTTTCTGCAAGTGAAGTAACTTTACTTTTGGAAATGATGCTTTATTTACAACATTTTCTCCATAATATTTTATGGATATAATGTGTTATGAGGCAAAGGAATTGAATCACAGTCAATTCCTCAGGTACTCACCCACCTAGGGAATGATGTAAGTGTGTGTCTCTGCGTGTATGTATGCGTGTGGAATGATGTGCGGTGGGCGGGGGGGTCTGTGGACTGTGGGGACGACAGCAGGTGAGCACTCATTGGCTGCGTTTATGAAGCTGCCCACATTTCCATATCTGACGAAAGCTTTACAAAGGCAACCAGCCACAGCTGGAGTAATCACCAATTAACTCTGCTTTCCTGAATGCGAGTCTAAAGCTGTCATGAGGGCCTCTCAGGCATTAGAGTCAGTAGGGACTTAGAGTGAGCAGCTCAACTTCAGCTGCTGATGACATAATGAACCTGTCTTTTCTGAATGCTGACTTCATTCCTTTTTTGTGGTCACTAAGATCAGTGATGAAATGCAAAGGTAAAAGTAGTTTTAAGTTTTAAAAAATTCCCAGGATTCTGCAGAACAAATCGCAGTTTCTTTTCTCCAACATGCTATCCAAGCTCTCAGAGTGTTATGGTTCCCGCTGGGTTTCGTTTGCAAGGTTTCAAGAGTTTATAAGCCCAAGATGATTCTATTTGGGGTTTAATAAAGGACTAGATGCTGTTGGTATGAAAAAACAGCATCTAGAACATTCTACATGACAGAATGTGGTTTTATTTGAGAATGTGAATTTCCCAGTCGAGCCATTTGAGGCAAGAAAAGGTTGCAGTTGCCAATATTTTCAACCAATGAGGAGATAAACATGCCAGCTACACAGTAAAATGATAAATAGGAAACGCTACATTCACGTTTTTTACATTTTCGGGACACGACAGTCAGCAGTGAAAGTTTGTGTGCAGTGTGTAATCCTCTACGTGCAGTGTGTAACCCCTTTTGCAATATGTAGCCCTTTTTGCAGTGTCTAACCTCCTAGTGCAGTGTATAGCCTTCTGTGCAGTGTGTGACCCTTCTTTGTGCAATGTATGGCCCATTCTGCACAGTTTGTGAGTTTGTCATCCTCAGGATGCAGACTGTAACTCTGTGAAGTGTGAAACCCTCTGTAAGCAGTCTGTTGCCCCTCTTCAGCAGTGTGCAAAACCCTCTGCATTCAGTATGAAGCCAAACGGTGCAAGATAGACCCACCGTTACTATTGAAGACTAATTTGAAGTCGTATATCGGGAATCCAATAGCACTGTAATCTTGAACTTCAAGTGACCTTGAAAGGTCAAAATGGCTGACCTTCATATTTTGAGGCTCTGTAACTGGGAAACCAGCAGAGATAGGCCCTATGTTATGCTCAATCACAAATAGGAAACCAAATATGGGGAGACCAATTGCACCATGACATTGACCTTCACATGGTGTTGAGGGCACAGGCGGGGTGATGTGGCCTTCCAGACATACCCTCTAGTTTATTTATTTATTTATCAGTGTGTATGTCTGTTTGCACTCTACAGGCCACAATTCTGGAGGGGTTGTCGTCAAATTTGCTAGGGACAATCTTTTGGCAGAAGGGAAGAAATTATTAGTTTTTGGTGAAGATCCCAATCAGATCCTGCATTCTGGGTCAGTTTGAAGATTTTTTTAACACTGGGAGATAACAGGAGATATGGAGTGGACCCCATGTGAAATTAGATGAAAAGAAGCTATGGTTTTGCTTTGAAATAGACTTATAGGTATGTCAGATGACAGACTTACCAAAAAGGTCTTTAAATGGGACATAGGCAACAATGCCCAACGGAGCAAGGAATGACACAAAATATTCAGTGATTCTGATTGTGAATACATTTTCTTGAATAGACCAAAGGTGAATACCCAGCTTGTGAAAGATAACTTTTTCTTGCAATCTAAAGGAAGATGGTCTTCAGAACTGTGGTACAAACCTAAGTTAAGAACTTACTCTCTTGTTAAGGACTCATATGTTACTGAAAAGTACCTCACTATGCACTTGACAAGAAGCCAGAGATCCTTGTGCGCCCAACTACGGGACGGTATTTTACCACTGAGCATAGAAACTGGTTGCTTTTATGGCACTCCGGAGGAAAACAGAATATGTAAACTATGTGAACTTCATGAGATAGAAAATGAATCTCACTTCCTTTTTTACTGCCAGATTTATGATGATGTCCGAAACGCAGTATTTCAGAAAATGTATAAGAAATCACCTGAAATCATCTGGGAGAGGGATGAAGTAAAGTTTATATGGTTATTCAATTATGGGGTTTTTGAATTTACTAAATTTATTTAAGATGCCGGGGCTAAACGGAAGCACCACATTTATTTTTATTTATTTATTTGTTTATTTGTCAGGGACAGTGCATATTGATGAACAGTATACTGTAAACATGCCGGAATTAGCTAAAGGGCTAGTTTTCGTCCGTAGTCCCTGGCCAGATGTAAACTTGGCAGCCTAAAATAAAATAAAATCGAAAACAAGTTTAAAACAATATCCTTGCATGCAGTTATCATAAAAGTACAGCACAGGTAGACATGGCGGCACAAACATGGCAAACATGACCAGGCAAAAAACAATTACAAAGCAGCCTAATTCACAAAAACAAACATAGACCGTGACAAATATCAGCAAGGGCAAACTCGAGTAAAACAGACATAAGTAAAAATGAATATGAGCAACAAAGCAATAATGACAGTGGTAAATTAAGCAAAGAACTGTTTAGCAACAAAGCGAAAAACAGAGATTGGCAAAGGCTGACAAAAAAGCAGACACAACAGGATAACTGTAACACCCATGCACAGCAGACACAGTGCATTATCTGTTGCCATATTACTAACATTTGAGGTACCTGGAAGTTTGTTGTTGTTGTCGTTGTCTGTTGTTGATTCCTTATTTGGTCAGATGCTGTTTCAATAACTATGTTTGTGCACGTCTTACTAGCTATGTTACGTACCATTTATCTTCTTCGCAGGAACATGTGCTTTCCCCGATGACATCATTATCACCTTTGATTGTGCCTTAATTTACAACCAGTTATTACCTCCACCAAATGAAGTTGGAAGGAGGTTATGTGATCACTGGCGTTTGTTTGTTTGTTTGTCTGTCTGTTTGTTTGTTTGAAAGATAACTCAAAAAGTAATGCACAGATTTTGATGAAATTTTCAGAGAAGGTGGGTATTAGGACAAGGAACAGGTGATTAAATTTTGGCATATCCAGGCCAAAGTACAGCTGAGATATACGCCAAAGTTCAAGATTTCAAGTTTTTCCAATGGGCCGGAGTTCCAATCACCATGCTTTTGGGTTTTGCTGCCACCTGGCAGAGGTCTGCGCTCTCTGAGTGCTTTTCTAGTTACTTATGTTTCATTTGATTTGAGTCACTGTACCATGTTCTTGATTCAGCTTTCTCGTTGTTTCAATTTTTATATAGATAAAATAATAAGTTAATTGGTTGGACACCTGTCATTCATATCTGCAGACAGAACAGTCTCGTTTCGGCTGGATAAGATGCAGTCATGATAAGATGCAGTCATTGATCCTATCTGTCCTGGTTGGAAGTGTCACGTCTGTTGAGGAATCCCATAGTTAGTGGATTTGCTTGGTTGGGATCGATATACTGTAGCAAGGGCGTAATAATGGTGTTGACATCGGTGGGGACATAATTTGCCTCCCATGCCTCCCTATGTCATGACCTAACCTACTCAAAATACAGCCTCATCAATTAGCAATACAGTGCGTTGCTTAATTTCCACATGAAATATACCTGTCTGCCTGATGGAGACTGATCTGCAGAGCTGCTGTGTTGTGGCTGTAAAACAAAATTTATGATCAAGAAACACTACCTATTTTTGTCTCTTGTTGCATAATAATAATAATAATAATAATAATAATAATACATTTTATGCTGGCTGGCTGTTTATTGCATTAATAATACATTGTCCTTCTAAATTATTATTCATCTAACCATTCCATCTAAAGCCCTATTAGGACGGGACTAGTTTTATGGGGGGACGTGGGGTAAAAATGCATTCAGATGCATCAACATGCATTGTGGAGATGGCGGTCACGTGACAACTAACAACTCACAACAGTGCGTGCGTGAAGATCAACCCCTCTCACGTTCTGTTCTCTCGTCCGAATAGGGCTAAAGATGAGCGGATTCTAAAAATTATGTAAAGATTTTCTGTTCTTATTTCACTCCCCTCTAAGAGACTTTTAGCATGATTAATCTGTTTCAGTAGAATACGTGTCAGACTGCAACGCACCCCCCCTCCAAAACGACAAGCATGGGAATCGGAAGCACGGAAGCTATTAGGCAACTGCATGATGGGGTTTATGCTGTGCTACTGGAAAAACAATGAAATCGAGCGCTTGGAAGAGAAAATGCGTCGCGGTCTGAACAGGTTTTTACAAGAATATTTTGTGTGAGTAACTTACCATTGACTGGGTGAAATAATGTCTAATGTCCGCCTTTTTTCTTTTCCTGCCCGAGTCAGACATGATTCCCCGAGCCAGCGACAGTAGACGCTGTTATTACGCTGTTATTTTTTATTTTCACCGCGTAGCCTACCAACTTACCAATGACAACCCAGTCATGATGATGGATACAGGAAGGGGAGCCAATCACAGATAGCAAGGCTGTCCCCACCAATGACACGCCGTCTTTGAGAGGCGGAACTAAGGAGGGGAAAATTAACCTTTTGTGTCCCGAATGCCGTGCAATGCCGCATTCAAAATTGGTATGGTGGACATTTTAAACACATCAAAATATTGGTATGGACACGTCCATAGCGTCCATACGCATTTTTACGCCAATGTTTAACTGTAGATACAGATCCCAAACTTAGTAAAAGGAATCAGTCCTTGAGTGCAGCATACATGTAAGAAACTCCATGGGCATACACTGCATGATAATTTTGTGCCAGTTTTTCTTCATTGGAAGCTTCTCCTAAATCAGTGGTCGTCAACCCTGGTCCTGGGGAGCCGCAATGTCTGCTGGATTTTGACTTTGCTCAGCACTTAATTGATGAATGAAAGCAGTTGATTACACCCTTAACTCATCTCACCTGGTGTCTTCGGTTTAAATAGGGAGGAAAACCAAACTCAGCACACCCTGTGCTGTTAGCTGTACTCCTGCACTGAGGGAATAATAAGTCAATCAATCAATTACCAGGAACTACCCACTGACTCCTAGAGCCAATTAAACAGACATGCAGGTTGTGACAGCAGTCTATGTGGAAACCAAGATTTGTCAATGAAGTTGGACATTTAGCATAGTTGTAATCCAGACAAAGAAGAGGTTTGAAGTAAAGATAAATGTGTATAGGGCAGGGGTAGCAAGCCCTGGTCCTGGAGAGCCACAGGGTGTGTGAGTTTGGTTTTCTCTACCCTATTTAAACCTAAGACACCAGGTGAGATGAGTTAAGCGTGTAATCAACTGCTTTCGTTCATCAATTAAGTGCAGAGTAACGTCAAAAACCAGCAGACACTGCGGCTCTCCAGGACCAGGGTTGACGACCACTGTCCTAAATCCAAGATAACAGAATGTTTTTTTCTTGCAACTTATGTTAAAAGTTAAACAGTCCTTTGTGATGTTTATGAACAAACTTCCTGTCAGGAAGGCCAAGGATAAGGCAGATAGGGTCTGGCTCAACCTTTACACCAAAAATATGCAAAAATGATGTCAAAGACGGATGGAATAGAGAGATTTGGACTGGTTTGAAATAAAAGCAAATCATGCACGTACAAATTAAGCTTATGCTCCTTTTCTCCAACAAAGATTCCAGAGATTGGGAGTGTCTGACGTATAGCCTGAGCCAGCGGCTTGATGGCTACAGCGAAGAGCAGCGGGCTCAGTGGACATTCATGGCAATATCCACGATGAAGAACAAAATTTTTCGATCTCAAACCATTTGTGATAACTGCCGCATTTGGGTCATGATAAAGAAGTCTAACCCAATTAAAAGAAGTGTCACCGAGGCCGAATACATTCATGGTATAGAAGAGGTAGTGCCATTCAACATGGTTGAATGTTTCTCTGCACCCAGAGAGAGCACCAGACCGGTATCTTCCCGCCCACACATGTACTCAATAATACTGAGGAGCCTCCTCACATTGGCACCTCATTTATCAAACTTGCGTAGGATCTGGTGTAGATTCTGATGTAAATATCATTGTTCGCCAGGTGTCGCATCTGATTTACTAAAAGTGTGTGCGTCGCAGATTTCGGTGTAGAACTGCCGTGGCGTTGATAAATCTGGCTGCAGAAACCATCGTAATTTACATGACACGCCCCTATAAATTCATGCTCCGGGAGGCATAGCCCTGCCCACTTTACGACATGGACTCTCGAAAGACGGCAAAGAAGAGAGAACTTAACTGAGGAGGAAATATCGTCGGCCTGCTGATAAACCTCGTATCTACAATTTGATGAGAAACAAAAACTCGTATGTCCACGATAATAGCATAAACACTGCGAAATACAAAATTTCATTGATTGGATACATTATTGGAGGAAAAATAGTCATCCTACCCGAACACAGCTCAACTGCATTCTTACATGCAAAATTAAACTTTTTTTTTTTGCTCTATTGAGAAGTTTATCATTTTGAAGATACAAGGTTTTATCAGCAGGCCGACGATAGATGGAGAAAAAAAAAATTTTTATTTGGAAGTCTTCAGAGAGGCAAAAAGGGAGCCAGTAGGCTGCAGTTTGGAAAACTATTGCTGCTGCAGTAGTAAACACCGTTGGGGTGGAAAACCGGAGTGCAGCAGAGATTTTATTTAATTCATTAATAAATCGAAGTGACTATTCGCACTTAATTTTTGTGCTTGGACGCACTTAAATGACCAAAATTCTTGTTAGACGCATTTATTATTGTGGCCAAGACGCACATTTCTCCATTTCCCACACTTATTCCAAAGCTAAAATTTTTTCTTGGCCAAAGTTATTTTAAGCGGTACTTTCTTAGCGGCCCTGGGATGGTCATCAACTTGCGCACTTACAAGTGTGGTCAAGAAAAAAATAAAATAAAAAAATAAATAAATAAAACACGTAAAAGTGCGAATAACATCGGTCTTAATAAATTCAATTTATAGATCCACGATATTTCATGTTATATTGCCTACATAATTGATAATCCAAATGCTTTACATGTAGGTTAAAAAAGTGGTCCGATTTTAAGATCGCCTCCTAAAAATGGGTTGCAACAGTGCAGGGAGCGGTGGAGGTCAACCAGACTCGAACCTCTAGCTGTCACTGCACTGATGGGCACTCCTCCATCGTGGGAATGCAAGCCGGTGGGGACATGGAAGAGTCCCCCCCCCCCCCGCCTCGATCAGAGCACCATGAGGGTAATTGGTAAAATACAGTCTGCAGAGATCACTCTTCACTGTACTTTTATCAGTGTTACTCCATGACATTTTATTGGGTGCCACACTAAACGAGCAGCCACTCGTCACTTTCCCGGATGAAATCTCTGTGCCATAAGTTCCTCTCACTTAGGACAGAAGCTTATTCCTCTAACAATGGAAGATCTGCCATTGTCAAAATGTGATCACAGTCGAAGTGTCCGCAGGCATCTATATACTGAGCAACTAAAGAAACGCAAGCTAGCTAGTTAGTTAATGTAGGCTACTCTCATGGTTACTCAGTCAAAGGGACTGCAAAATAAAAATAAGTTTGATGAAATGAGTGTAAATGTGCACATGCTAGTAATACATTTGATTTTCTAAAATAATTACGGGCAAACTTATTTTCCAGTCTGCCTTTAATTAGGCTAACTTTTGTTTCTTTTGTTGTTCAGTGTATATCTGACTGGATGAGCATCTGACATACACTGCATATCTGCCAAGCTGCGCATTGCGTTTAATCAATTTGATTGTGTTATGGCCCCAATTTGTTATTACATTACAACACAACAGCAACAGCAACAGCAAGGGATGACAGACACAGTTTTAACAACTAAAACACATTTACTTTTTAACAAAGACAATAATGACTAAACAACTAACAACTAAGTCCAAGATTTATTATATTAAAAAAAAACAGAAATATTTACTGTCCCTTTGGTGGGTTTCCTGGTGATGTGCTGGGTGAGAAAAATCCACAAAAGAAAACGTCACAGGTCTTGAACAGAATGGCAGGTCTGGTCATCTTCTTGCAATTTCTCCTACCCCTTTACTGTCTCAATTCTTTTCCTTATATACTCTTTTGCAGACCCCACCCACATTTAGACCTCTTTTTTTAAATTTTCTGAGACTTGCCCCAGACATGTCCAGGACATGTCTAAACATGACTCCAGTCTGAGCTTAACAAAAAAAAGGTAAATACTGCCATCTAGTGGCCTATATTCACATTACACCTCCATTCCAAAAGGGAAAAATTTTGACTCATAAAGGCAAAATTTTTCTTTTCAATACAAAATGGTTAAGTGAACACTTGTCTATATATAAATATCATACAATATTCCAAACACATGATATATATATACACATTCAAACACGGGATAAGCAATCAGCAATTACATTGTCTGTACCCTTCACATGCTTAATTTCCAAGTCAAACTCCTGTAAAATCAAACTCCAATTCAAAAATCTCCGATTCTTGTTTTTCATCTTACTCAAAAACATTAACGGATTGTGGTCAGTGTACATAATCATTGGCTTTTGTCCTGTACAAACATAAACCTCAAAGTGTTGTAAAGAAAGGACCAGAGCCAACAGTTCCTTCTCTATTGTGGAATAGTTCCTTTGGTGGCGATTGAACTTCCTGGAGAAGTATGCCACGGGATGCTCAATGTCATCAGAGTCACTTCTCTGTAGGAGCACAGATCCACAAGCTTGGTCGCTAGCATCGACCGCGATGGAGAACGGTTTGTTGAAGTCAGGAGATTTGAGCACGGGGAAGTGACACAGCAGAGACTTCAGGTGATCGAAGGCTCTCTGGCATGCATCATCCCATGTGAACTACGCCTTTCTTCAGTTGGTTAGTTAGACTGAGAGCAATCTCAGCAAAGTTCTTGCAGAACTTGCGGTAGTACCCGATCATTCCAAGGAAGCGGCGCAAAGCTTTTTTGTTGTCAGGAACTGGAAAGTCCATGATGGCTTGGACTTTAGCATTTATGGCTGCCACCTCACCCTGGCCTATGACGTTGCCAAGATAGGTGACAGTAGCACAACCAAAGTCACTCTTGTTCAGGTTAACAGTCAGGTTAGCCTGGGTCAGGCGCTGGAACAACGTCTCTACATCTTTCAGATGTTCTTCCCAGGAGTCACTCCATGTGATCAGGTCGTCGATGTACGCACTCGTGTGTGGCAATCCGGCGATTGTAGACTGTATCATCCTTTGGAACGTGGCTGGGGCATTTTTCATGCCAAAGGGTAGGACTTCATACTGGTACAACCCAGATGGTGTGGCAAAAGCAGAGATGCTCTTGGCCCTCTCAGTTAAAGGCACACACCAATAACCCTTCAATAAATCAATCTTGGTCAGAAACTTTGCTTGCCCTACACTATCAATACAATCATCAATCCTAGGTATTGGAAACACATCAGTTCTAGTTACAGCATTGACTTTGCGATAATCTGTACAGAATCTAGTACTTCCATCAGGTTTTGGAACTAGCACACAGGGTGAACTCCAATCGGAGTTGGAGGGTCTGATAATATCATGTTTTAACATGTACTAAACCTCTTTCTCAGCAATCTTTCTCTTTTCAGGATTCATCCGGTATGGATGCTGTTTTATTGGTTTGGCATCACCAACATCTACATCATGAGAGGCTATAGTAACTCTCTTTGGAACATCAGGAAACAAATCCTCATATTTCTTTATCAACCTTTCAAACTGATCTCTCTGTGAGGGTTCTAAGTGCTGGAGTTTTACATCAAGATTTTGCAACACTTCAGTGTTTGACAATTTACATGAAAGAACTTCAGCTTTAATTCTTGGTTCATCACCTTGAAACTCCCCCTCATCTTCACACGTTTCGACCATTGGAGAATCTGAAGTGACAGCTGCAACCCTAGCATTTCTGTCATGATAAGGCTTTAGCATGTTAATATGACACAATTGTTTTGGTTTACTCCTATCTGGAGTCTTCACAATGTAATTGAGATCATTGAGTTTTGTCAGAATTTCATAAGGACCATGAAATCTAGCCTGCAATGGATTGGACTGCAAGGGAAACAACACAAGGACCTTTTCTCCTGGTTTAAACTCACGGCTTCTAGCCTTATGATCATACCAAGTTTTCATTTTTCCCTGACTTGATTTCAAGTTCTCTTTGGCAAGGTCACAAGCTGCACGCAATCTTTCCTTGAACTTGCTAACATAGTCTAACAGACTGATATGCGGCTCTTTCTCTTGCCATTGTCCACTCAATAATCGCAAAGGTCCTCTCACTTCATGACCAAACACTAGCTCAAATGGACTGAATCCAGTAGACTCCTGCACTGCTTCTCTAGCTGCAAACAACACCAAATGAACCCCTTCATCCCAGTCTTTCTCATGGTCATAACAATATGTCCTCATCATTGTCTTGAGAGTGGAATGAAACCGCTCTAAGGCACCCTGACTTTCTGGATGATAGGCACTAGAAAGAATCTGCTTTGTACCTAGTTCATACACAACCTGCTGAAACAATCCTGAAGTGAAATTGCTACCCTGGTCTGACTGAATTTCCCTGGGAAGGCCAAACAACGTAAAGAACTTTATCAAAGCCTTCGAGATTGCAGTTGCCTTGATGTTACGTAGAGGTATGGCTTCGGGGAATCTGGTAGATGCACACATGATTGTCAACAAGTACTGATTTCCAGATCTAGTCTTGGGTAATGGACCAACGCAATCAACAATGACCCTAGAGAATGGCTCCCCAAATGCTGGGATAGGCTGCAATGGAGCTACAGGTGGGTCTAACTGGTGTTTTCCAACTACCTGACAAGTGTGACAGGTTTTGCAAAAGTTGGAAACGTCTTTCCGAAGCCCAGGCCAAAAGAAGTGTTTCATGATCTTATCAACAGTCTTGTTTACACCAAGATGACCTCCTAAAGGTAAACCATGAGCCATTGTTAAGATCTCATTCCTATAGACGTTCGGAACAACAATTTGCCTGACCACTGCCCAATCTGCATTGGCAGGGATATCAGGAGGGCGCCACTTCCGCATCAGCCCACCATCCTTGAGATAATACCCAACTGGAACTGCGTCTATTTCTTTATCAGGAAGGGCTCTCCTCTTTAGTACACAAATTTCAGGATCATTAGTTTGCTCCTCAATCAACTGCTTTCTGGACAGAGACAAGTCTCCAGACACATCAGAATCACCAGACCCATCCGGCTGGCTGGATAGAGAACTGATAAAAGTATCTGATAAGTCCTCAAACGGAGAAACCATAGTAGGCCAATCAGAGTCATGAGGCAAACCACCTGAGTCCTGACTATTCAATGTGCTGGGCGGCACCACAACATCATCTTCTTTAGCCTTCTTGGCCATAGCACGAGTCACTGCGCAAGAATGATACAGAGATGGGTCCTCATCCCCATCTTCAGTGCTCGGCTGTGAAGTAAGATGTACAGGGGGAACTACTTTGCCCCCAGCCAGGTCATTGCCCAGCAACAGAGAAACACCCTTTATAGGTAGACTTGACGTAAGTCCCACCTTTACCTGTCCTGTAACTAAATCTGACTTCAAGAATATAGAGCGCAGGGGTACAGATACAGTCCTCCGTTCAATACCTTGTACAAGTATGAAATCCCCTGAAGCGGTCTCATCACGTAACTCCAAGGAGTCCATCAACAAAAGTGACTGAGAAGCTCCGGTATCCCTTAGGATATATATGGGGACAGGAGTAATATGCTCATTCAGAGCCACAAATCCCTCTGACACAAATGGAAGAAATTCCTCCCTCACGAAGTCAGCTGTATCAGGCTTTTTAGCCCCTCAAGAAGCAGGCAATTTAGCAGATTGGTTATCTACTACAGGGGTTTCTAACCTTGTTTTCACAAAGGCATTTGGTTTGGTATCCTTTTCTTTTTCTTTCTTAGCTTTAAGGAACCAACAGTTAGTTGTAACATGACCAGATTTCTTGCAATAACTGCAAACTAGACCACTTTTGTCACTGTCAGCTTTCACACTTTGATCAGACCTGTTACTGGATTTCTGAGCACCATCACCAGATTTGTCTTTGTCGTTGGGTGAGGAATCTTGGGTATCACCATAACCCTTTTTCTGAAATTGGGACCATCTATTGTTACTGCTAGACTGAAATTTGGACTTATGTGTGAGAACATATTCATCTGCAAATTTGGCAGCTGATTGCAAATTCAGTGCTTGCTTCTCATTAAGGTAGGTCTTAACATCATCCTTAACACAGTTCTTGAATTCTTCAACTAACACCATCTCTTTTAGTGAGTTGAAATCATCCTTGACCTCCATAGAAGTACACCAGCGCTCAAAGCAAACCTTCTTCTCATTAGCAAATTCCACATAAGTCTGATTTTCAGATTTCTTCAAACCTCTGAATTTCTGTCGGTAAGCCTCTGGAACCAACTCATAAGCTCTCAAAATAACCTTTTTGACAATCTCATAATCAGAGGAATCATCGGCAGACAAAGCCGAATAGGCTTGTTGAGCTTTACCCTTTAGGACAGTTTGCAACATCAGAGGCCAGTGTTCCTTTAGCCACTGGCAACTCTTTGCTACCTTTTCAAAACACTGGAAATAGTTGTCAACATCCTTTTCCGAAAATGGAGGCACCAATTTTACCTCCTGGCTAGCCCGAAATTTATTTTCAGTTTGAATTTTTATTTTTAGTTGCTCCATTTGGAGTCTTTTTTCTCTATCGAATTTCTCTAATTCAAAATCTCTCTGTCTTGCACATTTTTCTAACTCAAATTCTCTTTGTTTTTCTTTTTCCTCCCTTTCTATTTTCTCTTCTCTTGCTAATTTTTCTAACTCAAACTCCCTTTCTTTCTCTCTTTCTTCCCTCTCAAATTCTCTTTGCTTTTCTTTTTCCTCCCTTTCTTTTTCTCTTTCCTCCCTTTCAATCTCTAACATTTTTAATTTAAGTTCCATTTCTATATTTGGATTTTCCACTGGAAACTGTTCCAGATCTCCGGGTGCAAACTCATTTTCATCAATGTAATATTCAACTATCTCTCGAGCCAGTCTTGCTTTTCGCATGGCTGGTTTCACCTCTGTCAGCTCTAAATGTCTGCAAATTTCTAGCAGTTCTGTCTTTTTAAAAGACTTCAAAACCCCTACGGTTGGTGATGCCAAGAAATCATCCATTGCTGTTGTCAATATATATGTATTCAATTAAAAAAAATCAATTTTACAATTTGAAATATTAGATTTTCAATAAATTACTCACAAAATGGTCTATCCCGGACCTTGAGCCCCCAATTTGTTATGGCCCCAATTTGTTATTACATTACAACACAACAGCAACAGCAACAGCAAGGGATGACAGACACAGTTTTAACAACTAAAACACATTTCATTTTTAACAAAGACAATAATGACTAAACAACTAACAACTAAGACCAAGATTGATTATATTAAAAAAAAACAGAAATATTTACTGTCCCTTTGGTGGGTTTCCTGGTGATGTGCTGGGTGAGAAAAATCCACAAAAGAAAACGTCACAGGTCTTGAACAGAATGGCAGGTCTGGTCATCTTCTTGCAATTTCTCCTACCCCTTTACGGTCTCAATTCTTTTCCTTATATACTCTTTTGCAGACCCCACCCACATTTAGACCTCTTTTTTTAAATTTTCTGAGACTTGCCCCAGACATGTCCAGGACATGTCTAAACATGACTCCAGTCTGAGCTTAACAAAAAAAAAGGTAAATACTGTCATCTAGTGGCCTATATTCACATTGCAATTGTAACCGTCAACCGTCTGGCCTGACAAGCAAGTTGTTTCCAAATAAGAGTAACTAATTTCTCAACACAGGTGCAATTTATTTATTTATTAAATAAATTTATTAAATAAATAAATAACGACATCTATGTAGAGAAATTAATTACGCTTATATTTGGAAACAACCTGCTTTAATTCAATTATTTAATTATTCATTAATTTAGTCTATTTTTTAATTTTACTAATAAGAACAACAACAGCATGACGTCCGCATCGCTGCATATGGTTTATTACTCATTTTACCAGCTGCACTCGTTCCTGCATGTTTGCTGTTATCAGATTTGCGTACACCTGGTCAGAGCTGGCGTGAGAGTTTTGCGGACCGTTCGCTCACGTTCAGATTGATAAATGCCGATTCTTGCGGGAGATTTGGCATACACCCATTTTTTTGGTGTACACAAGTTTGATAAATGAGGGCCATTGTCAGAGGAGTTCTGGCCCTTGATGAATCCAGCTTGGTCCTCATTAATGATATGAGGGAGAAAACGTTCAAGTCGTAGCGCCAGCATTTCCGAAAAGCAGTTTAACACCAGAATTTAATGAGCCTATTGGCCTATAAGAAGCGCAATTTTCAGCACACTTCCCCTTTTTCAGAATAAGTGAAATATTAGCCTCCCTTAACGACGAAGGGAGAATTCTTGTTTCAGCCGAATGTTCCAACGTAGCTAGATAGGGATCAAGGATTAAATTAGAAAATTTCTTGTAAAATTCACATTGAAAGCCGTCAGGGCCCAGCGATTTTCCCGAATGAAGCTTTTTAAGGGCATGAAGAATCTCCTCCTTTGAAAAGGGGGCATTTAAGATAGACCTTTGCTCCTCTGAAATCGTGGGGAGATCAATGCTGGAGAAAAAGTGTTCCAAAAGTTGAGGAGCATTGTCCCCATGTTCAGCTTGATATAACTTTGTATAAAAAGCTGAAAACCTATATCATTAATATCTTGGAGTTTCAAAAGGTCTATTGCCTTTCAGCATCCACGATTGAAACAATGGTCTGTGAGTCTGTTCTTCTTTTGTCAAGATGTGCTCAGTATTTACAAGATTTGTCTCCGCTCATATAAACGTTTTGCAAATTTGAGATTTTCTCTGATTGTAAAGGGAATAAAGATTCTAAAGCTATACGAGCAGCGTTCCAACTCCCTCAGCCTGACAGGACAAGGATCGGCTTTGTAGCTTTCTTCTGCCTGGGAAAGTAAACTTTCTAATTGTTTTTGTTCTTTAATTTTTTGGCGCTGATGGTGTAAGATATAATTATACCCCTGCAAAGTGCCTTACGTTTCCCACATAATAGTTGGATTAGGAGAAGAGTCAGCGTTGACCTCATAAAAAGTCTTAAATTTAGCAGCAAAGTGGGAGGTAAAATCAACATTACTCAGAAGTGATGTAACCTTGTCCGGCTTCGCAGTTCATAATTGCAATGCTGTCAAATGCCTTAAAGCGATCCATGAGGTCATTAAGGCCAGAACCCGCGATCATTTGTTCAAAGACACTGCGTGCACCATGGCTCGCCTTTCCAGACCCCAATGTGATCAAGCCATTGGGCTGTGGATGGCTGGAACATGCCACAATCGCATCGCCCATCGTTTTGGGGGAAGCCAACCCACAATCTCTAACCTTGTGGCTCGTTGAGAGATGGGTTTTGAATCTGCATCAGGACGGCTCAGGAGACCCTAGGAATCCACAGGCCAAGGATCAGCAGAAGAACAGTGAGTCATCAACTTGCACAGCGAGGGATCAGAGCCCACAAGACATGTGTTGGAATGCAGCTTGACGCACGGCACAGGGCTTCCAGGCTTTGGCTGGGCTGAAGAATATGGTCAGAGACTAGTCCCCAACCGATTCTGGAGGAATGTTGTCTTCAGTGATGAGTGCAGATTTTGTCTATACCGATATGATGGAAAACAGAGGGTCTACAGACGATATGATGACAGATCCGCAGCCCCCTGCATTGCTGAGACAGATCGCTTTGAAGAGGCTCGGTGATGGTCTGGGGTATCATTCGGTACAGCTGGAGGTCCAACCTGGTCATAATCAATGTAAATCTTAATGCAGCCTGCTACTGTGACCTTGTCATCAGACCGCACATTGTGCCTTACATCACAGACCACCCTGAAGTCACGTTCATGCAAGACAACGCACGACCTCACTCAGCACGTGACCTAGCAGCTCCTGGCCCAGAATGGTGTACGAGTCATGGAATGGCCACCCTTCAGTCCTGACATGAAGTGCATCGAGCATGTGTGGGACCTGTTGGATTAGCGGGTTCGGCAACGCACTCAAGACGAGGGCGGAGCTCCAAGAAGCCCTTCTCCTGGAGTGGCAGGCCATTCCCCAGCAACAGCTCAACCGAATGGTGCTGTCCATGCCAAGACGAGTAATGGCTTTGTTGCAGGAGATTGGAGTTGATCTTTGTTGTTGATTTTGTTGTTAAACTTGTCATAATTGATTCTTTTGTTGTTCTTTTTTTGTTGATGTTATCTGACATTTTGTCATAGTTGTTGCGATGGGTAAAGTCTATAAATGGTTACGAATTTGAATCTGACTTTGGCTACAATTCTGGCTATAAGTTTTTAAAGTTCATCAGTGTAGTTTGGCCCTGCGGCGGTTCAGCGCAAAAGATCAAAGAGCAGGACAGATTATAAAATGAAATATTTTATTGGCCCAACTATGGGGCAAATAGCAGAAGTGCTTCTCTTATTCATCCCACTGCAGTGCGAATAGCAGAACTGCTGCTCTTAGCACTCATTGGCTGCGTTTATGAAGCTCCACACATTTCCATATCTGATGAAAGCCTGACAAAGGTAACCAGTGCAGCTGGGGTAATATCACCAATCAGCTCTGCTTTCCTGTAGGTGAGTCTGAAGCTGTAATGAAGGTCTCTCAGGCATTAGAGACAAGAGGGATGAAGAGTGAGCAGCTCCTCTGCTGCTGCTGATGACATCATGGTCCCGTCTTTTTTTTAATGCTCAGACTTTATTCCATCTTTCGTGATCACTAGAATCAGTGATGAAATTCAAAGTAAAGGTAGTTTTAAGTTTTAAAAGTATCCCCAGGATTCTGCAGATCAAATCTAACTTTTTTCTCCAACAAGCTACCCCAGCCCGCAGTGTGTTTCGGTCCCTGCAGGGTTTATTTTTCAAGGCTTCAGGAGTTTCAAAGCCCAAGGTGATTCTGTTAGGGGTTTCACAAAGGACTAGATGCTGTTACCATGAAAAAACAGAATCTATAACACGCTACACGACAGAACTCTGTTTTATTTGAGAGTGTTAATTGCAAAGTCGAGCCAATGAAGACAAGAAAAGATTGCAAAAAAAGATAAAAAAGATTTTTTAACCAATGCTGAGATAAAATTTCTGAAACTTTGGCTTTTTTTGTCAGAACTTAACAAGCACAATCTAAATGCAGACTTATTGGAAACATCACACTGTCCAAAAGCAAAGACTTAATTTACTGTTGTAAAATTGATATTTTTGCATCAAAACTCTCAACGCAAATATCACATGAATAGCTCTTCAAAAATGCCAACTACAAAGCAGCATAATGAATGGAAAACGCTACAATCTTGTATTTTTTTTTTTTTTTAATTTGGCATCTCCAATCCCATCCGAATCTGGAATGCCCAATTGGTGAACTATGTACAAAGCTTGCTCGTATGCGACCCCTTGCTGCCAACTCAGGATGGACAGCTCATGACTCTCCTCTGAAGCACGTGCCTGTCAACCACTGATTCTTATACACTCATTGGTTGAATCCTCGTAAGTTCAGAATGAGGGCGGAGGATACCCGGACATGAAAAAACCCAGAGTCTTCTTGACGAGCGCCAACAGGAGGCGCTGGAGCAATGAACAAAGCTATTATTGCATCCCCAAATCTGGCAGTCCCTTCCCAATTTGAAACCCTGTAGCGCGATGGCCAATTGTGCGCTACTCTGAAAAAGCTGCCGACCCCTGCCGGTGGGTACGCCGGGGCTCGAACCCGCGACGTGAAAGTCACCTCTGCACTGCAGCGCAGTGCCTTAACCGAGTGAGCTGTCCGGCAGCTCTACAATCTTGTATTTTACATTTTGCAGGAAACAGCAGTCTGGTGAGAATGTCATCATGTTTGCAGTGTGTAAGCCTCTATGTGCAGTGTGTAACCCCTTGTTTGCAGGGTGTAGCTCTTTGTGTGGCATTTAGCCTCCTTGTGCAGTGTATAGCCTTCTCTGCAGTGTGTATCCCCTCTTTGTGCAATGTATGGCCCATTCTGCACAGTGTGTGAGATCCTACGTGGAGTTTGTATCCCTCTGTATGCAGTGTACAACTCACTCTGTGTCGTGTGAAACCCTCCTGTTGGTGCTGCTTGTTGTCTTCAGTGTTCATTGTTTGCACACCCTGTTTGCAGTGTGTAGTTCTTAGTCTGCTGTGTTCAGCCCCTTCTATGCAGTTTTGTCCTTTGTGTGCAGTTTGTAGCGCTCTGTGCGCAGTGTGTGTAACCCTCTACATGCTATATGAAGCCCTTTGTGTGTAGTGTGTTTTTCCTTTCTGTGCACGTGTTTGTAGGTGACAAGGTTTTGAAAATGTCAGCATCCTCAATGCAGTGTTCATAATAATAATAATTCTGATTACAGGGATGTGATTTTTCCGCTAATTCGCGGAATTCCACTTTATCTTCAAAATTAAAAAAAAATTAATAAAACTCTGATTTTTCCGTCATGAAAATCCGATTTCATAGCGACAGCATTCTGACTTTTAATATTTCCGAAAGGGAATTGATCTTATGCATGATGCATTCTACAGAACTTCCGTTTTCAAATTAGCCGACTAAGGCACTTCCGGTCAAATGTCATGCTGTGTGGGCAGGGGCAGCGGCGGCAAGTTTCAACACTGCGGAAAAAAAACGACTTCGATATTGCGGATATTCGAGACGACAGATAGCTTGTAGTATAGTGCTAATAATTAATAGTCCATATACCTGTATTTTGTGTAGCCCATTCGGCTAGTGGTGCGAGGATGAAGCAGTCTTGTAGCCTAAGTTTCAGCGGCGTGAGCGGTTGACGGCTGAACACTGCTGTGTCCCTTTATGTAACCGTCGAAACAAATGCTGTACACCGCTGGTAAGTTGCGTGGTTGGTTCGGTGTGTGTCAGTTTCCCCCGGGAGTGCGAGTGGGTGCTCCTCTTAGCTCTTTGACGCACCTTCGCCAGCTCCCATTAATGGTAGTATGGCCAGTCAAACCATAATATTCTATTACGTAAGCTTACCAACAAACCTGATGGACCTTTATTTTTCTATCTCACTTTCGTACTCTTTATTATGAAGCATTCTCACCCTATATTTTGACTTCGGTGATGCTGAATTAATTGGTTACTGTGGCCAGCATAAGCACGGGTTATCAGTGCTCCAAAGCTAAATCATGGTTATTTCATCAGCTGCCCAGCTAATCCATGACCTTTATCAATATTAGCGAATGATACCACTACGACACGCAACTTTTCTATCGCGTCTTATAATTAAAGGTGCTTCAGGACCTCGATGTGGAGCCCTTCCTCGTAGTTTCAATTTTGTTTTTTCATGTAAATGGAGCTTCACTGCCCACATAGCAAAATTAATCTGGCCCAGTAGTGGGCCACACAACTCACTCACACTCGGCCCACATATCGCAATGAATTACGGCACTTGGGAGGGCCACATCTGGTTGCCACATACGGCCCATGATTTTGCCATGTCTCAGCCACCTATATAGCCATATGTGGCCCTGTCCTTGCCCAGTGTTGGGCCAGATAAGTTTTTGTTTTTTCCAAGATGTCAGCCACCTGTATGACCACAGCTGGCCCTAAGTAGGACCAGACAGGTTTCAGAACTGGTTCCAGATGCCAGCCTTAACTAAACCGTAACCAAGCCAATTCTTTAACACTTGCCATATTTGGCCAAGAAAACAAAATGCCCAAACAATGGCAGTATAAAATATTTATTCATGAATACAACACAAAGACAGTTATTCAATGCATTGTTAGCACAACACTGAAGCATTTGACTGGCCCCAAACATGCTGCTGCATGAACTAACAAAGGCACAGGTTCTTGCCTCTATCTAGCAATGCCAAATTAATATGAACCTTTTCCCCAAAGCCTAAATACTACAAATGGAGGACCAACAGTTTTTAATAGCAAAGCAATTAAAGAACTTCTTGAACAGACCGTTGAGAGTGTTGAATGCTGATTTGAAGAGTATTAATATGAACTGACCCAATATTCCTATGAAAACAAGTCACAGAAGATCATGTGCTTGAACACGTTACAGCACACACAACATGCACTCACACACACACACACACACACACAATCCTCCAGGCTCACGTCTCCCCTCACACTCCACTAACACATTTGGGGCCCGTGGCTTTGGACTGATAAGTGAGGTGTAATGGTACCGCTTCCTCCTTGACCTAAATTAATGGCTCGCTATCAGGCCCCCTGACCAACCGCAGCTGAACATTAAGGTCACTTATGCTCTTCCTCTGCATTTGTTCTTTCCTCCCACCATCTCGATCAGGGGCCAGGTGTAGCCATCTCTTGACAGTGGCATCAATTTCCTGGTCAGTAGCCCCACTTGTCAGTCTGTCGCACCTCACGGCAGCTAGAACATACATATAAACATGAATTCCATTCACCATTATTCCATTAACCAAATTCCACTAACCAGGTCTTAGTGGCATTCTGATGTGACATCTACACATAAGGCATGTAATTTTGCAGATTTTGCCATAATGAGCTGGCACTCCAGGAGAAAGTATATCTGAACGCTGTATCGCACAATCACACAATTTAAAAATGAATAGTGTAATGTCCCATCCCATCTCAGGTTATGTGGTGGAGGAGTATGGAACCCAAGAAGGCATATGACAGCTCATTTTAAATCTTGTGTGGCTCCATGTGATCCAAAGCACAGTTTGCCACAATTTCTTTAGGAAAACACAATAAAAATGGCATGAATTGGTATAAGGCTTTCTACTGAAGTTCGACTCTACTGAACTGAAGCCAAATGTAAATGTAAATAACTTTTGATGACTCATATTAATGTTCTTGGCCAAGGAGTTTGTTATTGTGGCCTGCATCACCCTCCAAACATTCTCTTTGATGTCGGTCCCTCCTTTCAGACCCAGTGTTTTTACCTGAAATCATATAATCGAATATAGGCGAATGTGGCTAGTTAGTGACACTGTTTTCTGCTGTCGTTTGGCTTATTAATTGGGTTAATATGTAATGCATATTGCCAGGAGTTCTGTCAGGATTGTGTTTTAGTCAATAATTGGAAGCTGAAAATACTCACAGAACTCATAGATGGTTTCTACAGATGATTGGATAAAGAAAAAAGATTTATTAGTGGTGTGTTTCTACAGTGATTATATTCTTATTTTTCATTTTTGCTATTACACAGTACATTCAGGGAGGTCTAAATTCATAAAATCCCATGAGCATGTGACTTTGTGATATGATTTTGGAGATGACTAAGAAGTCAATGATTTTATTGATAAATTGCTATATTCAGTGAATGTTATTTGACTTTTATCTGAGTGCAATAGTGGCAGATTAAATTCTTTACAAGCTTGGAGCTTGTGACTAATTTTGACTTGACTTAGAAATCAAAGATTGCATGTGTTTGTTGCCTTGAATATACATTGGATAATAATTCTGTTTTTTATTATTTTATTGAATTCTTAGTACACTTAGGGCCTGATCTACTAAGACCTTTAGAACATGCAACATCTTTTTGCCCGTGCAAAACCAGAAACCTTACCACTGATTGGTGCAAGACAAGTACCCTGGCCAATCATGGGCAATGTTATTGGTTTTGCACAGGCAAAAAGATTCTGCATGTGCTAAAGGTCTTGGTAAATCAGGCCCTTAGGGCACAAAAAATCACAAAAACCTAGGAGCTTCGGAAGGAGCCCCCCCCCCTCGTATCACCCCCACCAGGGCGCTGCCCTGTGCCCCAGACCCCCGGCTAAATTTTCAGATAATTTAACTTCACCCAAATCACGGCTGATAAAAATTGGGTTTTGTAAAATCTGAATAATGGGCAAAACAAAGAGTATTGTTTTAGCAGTAATTGTAATCAAGTTTTATTAAAATAAGTACTTGGCTGAATATCCGCTGTTATCCATTAGTCCATGTGTTAAGACTGCTTTTCTGGGCCAGAACTCCCAACCCCTCAATAATTCTCAACAAAATTTAAGATATTGGTACTTCTTAATCTTACTGTCGATGTGTCTACTCAAACTTCCATCTGTCCTTTTTGTCCGACGGTCTGTCCCGTCTCATTCTATTTCAAGCTAGATATCAGCCATCCCATTGCAGGGGATCTGACCTTTTCATGCTTGTTTTTTTTTTTTAAATAAAAAATGTATTCATTGTTTAAACCATCAACATTTCTAAGTGACTGCAAACTCTTTAGGGCACTGTACATCACGTGAAAATAAAAAGGACAATAAGAAGATGCCCTATCTGATTTCATGAATTGCTATGAACTCTCCTTGCGTCTTAACCCTGTAGTAAATGTGCTTGAATTCTAATAAAGTTCACAGGCATAGAAATGTATGCAATGAGAGTTAAAATCTTTTGGTTGTGTGTCAGTAGTTCTACTTCTGAGCTTCTACCTGCTGTTCATAAAAGTGATATTGGAGGATATGTAGAGAAAAGACAGAGAAGAGCACCTGCAAAAACATAAAGGAAATAATCATACCTCCTTATCTGCCCAAGCGAATGTCCTTGTGCTGGCAGAGCAGGAGTTGTTTGAAGGTCTTCTTGAAGGAGTTGTTGCAGAGAGCATAGCAGGCTGGATTGATGGTGCTGCTGATGTAACAGAGCCAGTAGCCCAGATTCCACATGATGGAGGGAACGCAGGTTGAACAAAAGGTGCTGATGAGCACTATGACATGATAGGGCAAAAGTGCGACCACAAAGACAGCAAGAATGGCCATTACAGTGCGTGTAACCTTTTTCTCACGCGACAGCAATGCCTTCTTTGAGGGAAGCTGCTTTTCCATCGTAGCATTTAGGCAGTGGGCTGTGGGGTTTCCCTCGTAACCTGCAGGGGCCTCAACAATGTCATTTCTCTCAGGATGTACTGGCGCAGTCGACTCCTCCGTGACTCCACCTGTTCCGCCATTCTGGCTCCTCTCTGTGTGATGGGTTTTCACCTTTTCATCATCACAGGGCATTGTGATGTGGTTTCTTGCTTTGCTGTTGGAAGGGTTGTCCTGTTTTGGGTTGTGTTTGACCTTCTTCAGACGGCTCTTGCTGGCCCTGGAGATCTGCCAATACAGTAAGATCATGATGGCAACAGGCAGGTAGAAGGAAGTAATGGCGGTGATCAAAATGACGGTTGGATTAGACAGGAACTGGACGTAGCACTCACCCTCTGGCACAGTGCGCTCACCTACAATAACCTGCCACAACAGGATGGGCGGGGCCCACAACATGAAGGAAATCATCCAGGCTGATGAAATCATCATGCACGCCACCCTGGTGGTTCTTTTTGCAGGGTAGCTGAGTGGCTTGGTGATGCAGAAATAACGGTCAAAGCTGATAATAAGGAGATTCAAGACAGAGCCAGTGCCGATCACATAGTCTAGGATCTGCCAAAGGTCACAGACTGCTGGCCCCAACGGCCAATATCCAAACACAATGTAGACTGTGAACAGGTTCATGGTGAACCCAACGATCAGGTCTGCACATGCCAGGCTGAAGAGGAAGTAGTTGTTTATGGTCTGAAGGCTCTTGTTAATTAGGAGTGAAAGTAGGACCAGTATGTTCCCAGTAATCGTAACGACACTGAGGGACCCTGTAACCAGGACAATGATCACCACCTCCGCTACCTGGTAAGGGCCCTCAGACTGTAGGGTGCCTGTGTCATTGTCTGTGGAGATGTTGGAGAAGGTGGAGAGAATTAGCTTGAAAGTTCTGAGCTCCATCTGGTCTGGTCTTTTTCAATCTTGAACGGTCAGCTGAGGCCCTGAATTTTCAGATGATGTAGAAACATTTTTCAAGTATTAAGAGCTTGCTTCCCTCACATATATTCAGCAGCACGAAGGGCTTGTTTTTCTCAAAGAAATTCAGCCACACTAAGAGTTCATTTCTCACACACAGATTCAGCTGCACTGAGGGCTTTTTTCTCACACACAGATTGAGCAGCACAAAGGGCTTCTTGCTCAAACACAGACTTAGCAGCACAAAGCATCAGTGAAACAATATGGCCGCCACGACAGCCATCTTGAAATCGTATGACACGCGACAACTCAACTTTGCTCCCACTCATGAAGATTTGGATTGTGCTGCCTTAGTGAAGGTTTCCACTCTACGATTGCCTCTAGTTTCATTGAAATTGGCACTGCATCTCTGCTTGCAGTATAGAATGCATGTCTGAAACGTAAAAACAGTCTGATAAGCATATTTCGAGAAATCGGTCGGACAACATTTGCAGTGAAGAATTTTCTAAAATCAAAACATGGAAAACATAAGTAATTTAATGTAAAAATCATCACATTTTCGTGAAACTTGGCAATGCACATCTCAATAAAGTGAAAAATGCCTGACTGCAATTTGAAAACAAACTGATGAGTGGTTTTTGAGAAATCGGTCGGACAAACTGGTGCAGACCAACAGACGGAATTCTTTGGTATATACTAGTACATAAGTCTGACCCATATGGGACAGGGGTATCAAAATTTTGGGCCTGCAACGTGTCAAGCATATGAGACGGGCAAATCTCACTTGCAGAATCAGACATGACAGACTTAAATTGCACGAGTTCATCAGCACATTGTAAGCAACAAGGGGCCCAGGGGCCTGACACTGCGAAGACTGTGGATTGGATCAGAGAAAGTTATTTTCCCCAGGAGATTCAAATTGCAACCTTTTTTCTCATCATACGAATTATGCCTAAAATACTGATATTAAACCAGGTATATCTGACACTGACCGATGTGGTATATTGGTTAAAATTTGGAAAGTGACTAAAAATTCAATATAGTATCTCAAAATTGGGTGCATTTTACATTTTAAATCAGCCAGAAGATGCAGTTTAACATTGTTAATATTTTCCTTGGCCGCAAATTTGACCTTTCAAAGTCATATGTGGTCAAATTTAATATTACCAAAATATAGGGCATATGTGACTTCCTATATGTCGATAATACAAGCTCAAACTCTATCTGCAACCATTTGGCCTCCACAGGCCATCTTGCATTTTCTCCATAAGAACCAATGCTAAAATACAGTGGCCCACATGAGACCCACTTCCATCGATTCAATCAAAATGATGCTCCCACTGTACATTGTTGGTACCAAGGCAAGTTGATTGCCTGATTTAGATTAAAAAAAAAAAAAAAAACATCACGCAGTTTTGGAAAAAAAAATTTTTTTTAATTTTTCAGTGCTATCCTTAATATTAGGGCCAACATTTCAAGGGCCCATAAAACGGACAAAAATGATTCAATCAATCTGGGGAAAAAAAGGTCTGGAGTTATGTTCAAGTGGAATGTTATGGCAAACTTATGTTAAAATTCATCAGGCCAAAAAAAAGATTAAAATGTTCCGGCCTACGGACGATGAACGCCACACCATTACAACAGCTTATCGGACCATAGGGCCAGTAAGCTAAAAATAGGAACAATGGCCCTGTAGCTCACCCGTCCAATAACTGCGCCCATTGTTAAGCAGTTTCGAGAAAAGCTTCTCAGACATTCGACATTGTATGAATACTGCGTACTAAAATATATTAAGGGAATTTGCAACCAATTTCATCGCAGATGATTGTGAAAGATTTTCCCATTATAAGTAAATGCAGAAAATTTTATTAGAAAAAAATTTGTGAAAAATTAAAAAATGTCAAATTTTCAGAACTGTGAGCAATTCTGATAAACATTGTCCCAAGGAGACTCATAGCTAAGTGAATAGCTAAGTGGATCCGTCCAGTGGCTTTGAACAAGAAGAGTTCTAAATATTTTGCAAACAGAAGATGATGACAATCACGATAACGACACGGGACACCGCCTGATCACAACAGCTCACAGCCTATCGATCAGTGAGCGAAAAACAGGCCTTTTTCCAAAGATTCCACAACTCTTCCTGTCTTTCCATTTCCTGGTCCAAATTTTTAACTCACCAGCTGATAGACTGTGAGCTATTTTTTCAGGTGGCATCTGGCATCATATTCGTTATTGTCATCGGTTAGCAAAATCATTAAAAATCTTCTTCTCCAAAACCACAGACTGGATTTACTCCAAACTTGGTGTAGCGCTTCCTTTGGAAAATGTTTACCAAGATTGTTCTCGCTTTTGAAACTTTTTTTTTTTTTCATGATTGTTTTACTGAATAAATTTTCCCCCTTGAATAGCAAAGGGGAAAAATCTTTCAGAATCATCTCCAATGGAACCGACAGCCAGATTCACCTCATATACTTTAATATGCAGTATTCACATACCATTGAGTGTCTGAAAAGCTTTTTCTCAGAAATGCTGAACAGTAGGCTCAGTTATTGGCCCAGTGAGCTACAGGGCCATTGGTTCTTTTTTTTTTTTTTTTTTTTGGAAACTGTTGCAAGTATCACATTCAAAATTGGCGAATATTTCCAAAAATCATAAGGCACCAGTAGTGAAGGCTAAAATTTTAATAGCTTTTTTTAAATGCAAAAAAAAACAAAACAAACAAAAAAAAAAAAACGAGAGCCTAAAAATTAATTAATGTTACGTTCTGTTCCAATTCTTTTAGAATCAAAGGAACAAAGAAAAAAAACTATGAACGTTAGTCAAATAAAAGCATTTGACTACCAGGAGTCGTTGTCATATTCTATCCGTTGGCTGCGGTGCGTAAATTCCGCTCCACAAAAGATGCTACTGGTAAGCCGCGCTATTTCCATAATTATGTCATTTTATGTTTCTTTATTTTCATATTGTGCCAACAATGATCAATCTGAGTGTTTGCGCTATACTTTTCTGTAGTTGTATGATATAATTACCTGTTCTATAGGTTTCGTTGCGGTCCTCACAGTAGTACCCTCCGTTTGGTAGGTGAGATACGCAGCCTTCAGTCGGTCTCATGCTCCTCGCTGCCGGTTTGAGTGCATGCTTGTGGAATGAAGCCAGATTGCAGTGTCGCGTGTGCTCGTGCCTCAGCGCTGCTTTATTGCAGTTAAGTTAATTTTGCGGCGACGGTCTGGAAGTTAAGAACGCGAGTGAGGGGCATGGAGAGGACTGAGGCGCGAGTGCAGGTCTGAGACACAGAGGCTGGCTAAGAAAAGGGTTAGAAAAACAAGGGTGGGCAGTCCCTCCCGACACGCATTTCCTAAAATCGTAATCTCTTAGGGATTCTGGAAAAATAAGTTCACCTCAAGAAATGTTTGCGTCAGGTGTAAAGTCTTCAGGGAAGCACCGGGCATGAGCTCAATCACGCAATTTGGCTGAGAAATTGCTGCACAGGTATCACAAGTGAATGATAGAAACGGCTCGTCATGGGGGGCTCAGTTTTTTAGGACTCAGTGAAGTTAGTTTTATGTCGAATATTCGACGGACACTCGCTGTGCACTCTCCGGCATAATTTCATGATTTTACACACTCTGTGCTCCGACGGTTGGCTATCAATTAACGATTCAACACTCGCTGCAGCTGTTAGGGACCGTCAATAAATTCTAGTATTAGTAGTAATGTATACTTATGTCAACCGTTTCCTCTGTACACAACCTCCTGACGAAATTAATGATAATGGAAAAGTGCTGAATAAAAATATATACTGCTCAAAAAAATAAAGGAAACACTATATTTTTTTCTGAAAGGAAAAATGTAGTGTTTTCAATTTGATATATTTGATGCTTGTGAATAATAATCAGAATAAAGTGTGAAATAATAAATTTTTTCATTAGCGATTAGACCACTTCATGCATGGAATCAAAGCAAAATCTAATTATGTGCCTGCTGCAATACAGACACATATTACAATCGTGCATACTTCTTTATTAGTGGGCCTGAGTTGAGAGCAGGCCCACTACTCTGCCCAGTAGGGAGTGTAGTAGGGAGTGGAGTGGAGTGGAGTCACTTATATTATTCTGTGACTATATTTTTATTATTTATTCTTCCGTAAAAATTTCGGTTCGCAACTAGTCTTACAGCTATAAGAAAACCCATACAATGTATATATTAAATCATGCGGCTCGATCTGGAATGGTGTGTAATGTCTTTTGTAAGTGATCCGACTTACGGATTTCCCACAATTCCCAAAAAACATGGATTTTCATCCCTCCCTAGCAACCAGGCAGAACTCCATAGCAACCGCCTATTTATGCACAAGCAATCACCCACACCATCAGAGCAACTGCCAAGCAATGCCTTAGCAACCATCAGGAATACCATAGCTACCACCTGGCAATGCCCTAGCAACAACGAGGAGCACCATAGCAACAGCCTAGCAACGCTTTAGCAAAAGCCAAGAACACCATGAAATATGTCTTGCAATACCTTGCTAACCACCAGGAACAACATAGCAACCACCTAGCAACCACTCAGAGCACCAAAGCAGCCGCCTTTCAACGCCCCAGCAACCACCTAAAACACTATAGCAACCGCTCATCAACACCATAGCAACCACTTAGCAACCACCCAGAACACTGTAGCTAACAACTAGCAACCACCCAGAACACCATAGCAACCGCCTAGCAACGCCCTAGTAACCACCCAGAACACCATAGCAACTGCCTAGCAACGCCCTAGCAACCACTCAGAACACCATAGCAACCACCTAGCAACCACCCAGAACACCATAGTAAATGCCTATCAACGCCCTAGCAACCACCCAGAACACCATAGCAACCACCTAGCAACCACCCAGAACACCATGGCAATAGCATAGCAACACACCAGCAACCACCCAGAACACCACAGCAAAAGCATAGCAACACACCAGCAACCACCCAGAACACCATAGCAACCGCCTAGCAATCCCCTAGCAACCACCGAAAACACCATAGCAACTGCTTAGCAACCACCTGGAACACCATAGCAACAGCCTAACAACCACCCAGAACACCTTAGCAACCGCGTAGCAACACCCTAGCAACCACCCAGAACACCATAGCAACCACCTAGCAACCACGCAGAACACCATAGCAACCCCTTAGCAACGCCCTAGCAACCAACCAGAATACCATAGCAACCATCTAGCAACCACCTGAAACACCATAGCAACCGCCTAGCAATCCCCTAGCAACCACCCAAAACACCATAGCAACTGCCTAGCAACCACCTGGAACACCATAGCAACAGCCTAGCAACCACCCACAACACCTTAGCAACTGCACAGCAACACTCTACCAACCACCCAGAACACCATAGCAACCACCTAGCAACCACACAGAACACCATACTAAATGCCTAAAAACGCCCTAGCATGCACCCAGAATACCATAGCAACCACCTAGCAACTACCCAGAATACCATAGCAACCACCTAGCAACTACCCAGAACACCATAGCAACCACCTAGCAACCACCTGGAACACCATACCAACCGCCTAGCAATCCCCTAGCAACCACCCAAAACACCATAGCAACTGCCTAGCCACCACCTGGAACACCATAGCAACACCCTAGCAACCACCCACAACACCTTAGCAACTGCATAGCAACACCCTACCAACCACCAAGAACACCATAGCAACCACCTAGCAACCACACAGAACACCATAGTAAATGCCTAGCAACGCCCTAGCACGCACCCAGAATACCATAGCAACCACCTAGCAACTACCCAGAATACCATAGCAACCACCGAGCAACTACCCAGAACACCATAGCAACCACCTAGCAACCACCTGGAACACCATAGCAACCGCATAGCAATCCCCTAGCAACCACCAAAACACCATAGCAACTGCCAAGCAACCACCTGGAACACAATAGCAACAGCCTAGCAACCACCCACAACACCTTAGCAACTGCACAGCAACACCCTAGCAACCACCCAGAACACCAGAGCAACCACCTAGCAACCACCCAGAACACCATAGTAAATGCCTAGCAACGCCCTAGAACGCACCCAGAATACCATAGCAACCACCTAGCAACCATCCAGAATACCATTGCAACCACCTAGAAACTACCCAGAAACACCATAGCAACCACCTAGCAACCACCTGGAACACCATAGCAACCAATTAGCAATCCCCTAGCAACCACCCAAAACACCATAGCAACCATCAGCAACCACCTGGAACACCATAGCAACAACCTAGCAACCACCTATCAACCACCCTGAACACCAAAGCAACCGCCCAGCAACCACCTAGCAACCACCCAGGACACCATGTCAACAGCCTTGCAATCCCCTAGCAACCACCCAGAACACCATAGCAACAACCTAGCAACCACCTGGAACACCATAGCAACTGCCTATCAGCGCCCCAGCAACCACCGAGAACACCATAGCAATTGCCTAGCAATGCCTTAGCAACCATTCAGAACACCATAGCAACCACCTTTTTTACATCTAAAAAATGCTATTGTGTAGTCCAAGCAGCATCTCAGGGCACCTCTGTGTCCCAACCTGCAGAGACCAGGCCCACTTACAATTTCTACTGGAATTGTCTAGTTATTAGTGGGCCTGAGCTGAGTGCAGGCCCACTACTCTCCCCAGTAGGGAGTGTAGTGGGGCTGGGCGAAGCCCAGGCCACTTATATTATTCTGTGACTATATTTTTATTATTATTATTTATTCTTTCGTAAAAATTTCAGTTCGCAACTAGTCTTACAGCTTTTGCTTTCACAGCTTTTGCTTACAGCTTTAGCAACCACCTAGCAACCACCCAGAACACCATAGCAACTGCACAGCAATGCCCTAGCAACCACGTGGAACACCATAGCAACCGCCTAGCAACCACGTGGAACACCATAGCAAGAGCCTACCAACGCCTTAGCAACCACCCAGAACACCATAGCAACCACCTAGCAACCACCCAGAACACTATAGCAACCGCCTATCAACGGCCTAGCAACCACCCAAAACACCATAGCAACCGCCTAGCAACCACCTGGAACACCATAGCAAGAGCCTACCAACGCCTTATCAACCACCCAGAACACCATGGCAACCACCTAGCAACCACCCAGAACACTATAGCAACCGTCTATCAACGGCCTAGCAACCACCCAAAACACCATAGCAACCGCCTAGCAACCACTTGGAACACCATAGCAACCGCCTATCAACGGCCTAGCAACCACCCAAAACACCATGGCAACCACCTAGCAACCACTTGGAACACCATAGCAACAGCCTAGCAATGCCCTAGCAAACACCAAAACCACCATAGCAACCACCTTGTAACCACCCAGAACACCATAGCAGAAGCCTAGCAACGCTCTAGCCACCACCCAGAACACCATAACAACCACCTAGCAACCACCCAGAAAACCATAGCAGCCACCTAGCAACCACCAAGAACACCATAACAGCAGCCAAGCAACGCCCTAGCAACCACCCAGAACACCATAGCAACCACCTAGCAACCACCCAGAATACCAAACCAACTGCCTAGCAACACCCTAGCAACCACCCAGAACACCATAGCAACCACCTAAAACACAATAGCAACTGTCTAGCAATGCCCCAGCAACCACCCAAAACACCATAGTAACCAACTAGCAACCACCCAGAACACCATAGGCACCGCCTAGCAACGCCCTAGCAACCACCCAGAACACCATAGCAACCACCTAGCAACCTCCCAGAACACCAAAGAAACCACCTATCAACGGCCTAGCAACCACCCAAAACACCATTGCAACCACCTAGCAACCACTTAGAACACCATAGCAACAGGCTACCAACGCCCTAGCGAACACCCAGAACGCCATAACAACCACCTTGCATCCACCCAGAACACCATAGCAACCACCTAGCAACCACCCAGAACACCTTAGCAGCAGCCTAGCAACGCCCTAGCAACCACCCAGAACACCATAGCAACTGCGTAGCAACCACCCACAACACCATAGCAACCACCCAAAACACCATAGTAACTGTCTAGCAACGCCCTAGCAACTACCCAGAACACCATAGCAACCACCTAGCAATGCCGTAGCAACCACCCAGAACACCATAGCAACCACCTAGCAATCACCCAGAACACCATAGCAACCACCTTGCAACCACCCAGAACACAGTAGCAATGGCCTAGCAAGGCCCTAGCAACCACCCAGAACATCATAGTAACTGCCTAGCAACGTCCTCGCAACCACCCAGAACACCATAGCAACCACCTAACAACCACCTGGAACACCATAGCAACAGCCTAGCAGTGCCCTAGCAACCACCAAGAACACCATAGAAACCGCTTACCAAAGCCCTAGCAACCACCCAGAACATCATAGCAACCACATAGCAACAGCCCTAGCAACCACCCAGAACACCCTAGCAACCACCTCGCAACCCCTCAGAACACTATAGTAACCGCCTAGCAATGCTCTCGCAACCACCCAGAACACCATAGCCACCGCCTAGCAACGCCCTAGCAACCATCCAGAACACCGTAGCAACCACCTAGCAACCACCCAGAACACCATAGCAACCACCTATCAACAGCCTAGCAACCACCCAAAACACCATAGCAACCACCTAGCAACCACTTGGAACACCATAGCAAAAGGCTAGCAACACCCTAGCGAACACCCAGAATAGCATAGCAACCATCTAGCATCCACCCAGAACACTATAGCACCTAGCAACCACCCAGAACACCATAGCAGCAGCCTAGCAACGCTCTAGCAACCACCCAGAGCACCATAGCCACCGCCTAGCAACGCCCTAGCAACCACCCAGAACACCATAGCAACCACCTAGCATCCACCCAGAACACCATAGCAACGGCCTAGCAAGGCCCTAGCAACCACCCAGAACACCATAGCAACCACCTAGCAACCACCTGGAACACCATAGCAATAGCCTAGCAGTGCCCTATCAACCACCAAGAACACCACAGAAACCGCTTACCAAAGCCCTCGCAACCACCCAGAACACCATAGCAACCACCTAACAACCACCTGGAACACCATAGCAACAGCCTAGTAGTGCCCTAGCAACCACCAAGAACACCATAGAAACCGCTTACCAAAGCCCTAGCAACCACCCAGAACATCATAGCAACCACATAGCAACAGCCCTAGCAACCACCCAGAACACCATAGCAACCACCTCGCAACCCCTCAGAACACTATAGTAACCGCCTAGCAATGCTCTAGCAACCACCCAGAACACCATAGCCACCGCCTAGCAACGCCCTAGCAATCATCCAGAACATCGTAGCAACCACCTAGCAACCACCCACAACACCATAGCAACCACCTATCAACAGCCTAGCAACCACCCAAAACACCATAGCAACCACCTAGCAACCACTTGGAACACCATAGCAAAAGGCTAGCAACACCCTAGCGAACACCCAGAATAGCATAGCAACCATCTAGCATCCACCCAGAACACTATAGCACCTAGCAACCACCCAGAACACCATAGCAGCAGCCTAGCAACGCTCTAGCAACCACCCAGAGCACCATAGCCACCGCCTAGCAACGCCCAGGCAACCACCCAGAACACCATAGCAACCACCTAGCAACCACCCAGAACACCATAGCAACCACCTATCAACGGCCTATCAACCACCCAAAACACCATAGCAACCGCCTAGCAACCACTTGGAACACCATAGCAACAGGCTAGCAACGCCCTAGCGGACACCCAGAACACCATAGCAACCACCTAGCATCCACCCAGAACACCATAGCAACGGCCTAGCAAGGCCCTAGCAACCACCCAGAACACCATAGCAGCTGCCTAGCAACACCCTAGCAACTACCTAGAACACCATAGAAACCGCCTAGCAATGCCCTTGTAACCACCCAGAACACCATAGCAACTGCCTAGCAACGCTCTAGCAACCACCCAGAACACCATAGAAACTGCCAAGCAATGCTCTGGCAAGCAGCCAGAACACCCTAAAGCATCTAGCAATGCCCTAGCAACCACCGAGAACACCACAGCAACCACCTAGCAATGCCCTAGCAACCCCCCAGAACACCATAGCAACCATCTAGAAATGCCCTAGCAACCACACAGAACACCATAGCAACCGCATAGCAGCACCCTAGCAACCACCCAGAACATGATATCAACTGCGTACCAGAACGCTGGCAAGCACCTCCAACACTGTACTCGTAGAGCAGCAGGCACATTCAAAATTTCTGCTGGAATTTTCTAGTTAATTCTAATATTTATTCTGCATGGGACACATTCTACATGCGTTGTCAGAAAGTGCATTGTTGCCCTTTTGAAAATACAAAACAACTCCAATTACAAAATTGTTGGGGAAAAGTGTAATTTGTGAAAAAAATTCACAAATTTCATATCACACCAGCCAGTATTTTATTCGCAAGAGAACAGAGATAACATAGGAAATGTTGAAACTGAGAAATTTTACAATTTTATGTTCAAAATGAGCTCATTTCAAATTTGATGGCTGCTACAGGACTCAAAAAGGTTGGGGCAGGGGCCTGTTTACCATAATGTACCATCCCCTCTTCTTTTTAACACAGAGTGGAGGCGTCTGGGCATTGAGGAGACAAGTTTCTTGAGTTTAGCCATTGGAATTTGATCCCACTCTTGTTCAATACAGGCTTCCAGCTGCTGGAGAGTTTTGGGTCTCCTTTGATGGACTTTTTGTTTACTTATGCGCCAAATTTTCTTAATCGGTGAGGCCAGTTCAGCACATGGACTCTTCTACGACGAAACCATGCTGTTGCAATAGCTGCAGTATGTGGTTTTGCATTGTCCTGCTGAAATACATAAGGCCTTCCCTGGAATAGATGGTGTCTAGAGAGGAGCATATGTTGCTCTAAAACCTTTTTATACCTTTCAGCATTCATGGTGCTTTTTAAAACATGCAGGTGTCCCACACCATATGCACTAATGCATCCCCATACCATCAGAGATGCTGGCTTTTGAACTGAACACTGATAACAGGAGGGGTGGTTTTTCCCTCTTTAGCCCAGAGGATATGACACCCATGATTTCCAACAAGAATGTCAAATTTTACACGTCTGACCACAGGACACTTTGCTACAGTCCATTTTAAATGAGCCTTGGCCCACAGAAAACGGCAGCACTTCTAGATCATGCTCAACAATGGCTTCCTTTTTGCTTGATAGTTTTAGGTGGCATCTATGGATGGCACGGCGGACTCTGTTGACAGACAGTGGTTTCTGGGAGTATTGCTGGGTCCATTTAGTAATGTCAATGACAGAATCATGCCGATGAGTGATACAGTGGCGTCTGAGGGCCCGAAGATCATGGGCATCCAGTAAAGGTCTTCGGCCTTGTCCCATATTGTGCTGGCCCTGCCCTGCAGGCCCTCCCCCCTTCTGCTGTTTGCACCTAACATAACATAACATTGCCAGTAACATAACATTCTTTTTGAGGATCATATAGTACATCGCATCACATCCCTAATCATAAGAGTAAATCAGAACTATGATTTCTGTCTCTTTATTCAGCATTGATCTCTGCATTTTACTTTACTGTACCTTGCAGCCTCATCTTGAGCAGTTTTTAATTATTAGAGAAATGTGGACAAACATAATGACAGATAATGGTGCTATTCTTAGATTTTCTAGCTATGGTGATAGAATTCTATGTTCTCTCTCCTTTGATCACCAGACACCCACAAATTACCATTGCTTTTGCCTGAGAAGCCACAGGTTCAAATCCCAGTGGAGACAGATTCTTCATGCACTTCTTTGGATGCCCGCTCAATTTTTTCATACAGCCCATATCCTTTTGCTTTAGTCTTAGTAAAGCTTTTGCTTAGATAGTAAAGTGGTAGCTTTGCAGAACCTCCAGCCAGCACGTTACCTGGCCCTCAGGATCGTTGAAGTTCAGGAGCCAAGTGAGGGAGGCATGGTCAGTGCGCAGGCAGAAGGTGGTGCCCTGTCGGTACAGGCGAAAGTGGCGGAGCACCCTGAGGACCGCCAACAGTTCCCGGCGAGTGGTGGAGTAGTTGTGCTCTGCCTGGCTCAGAGCATGACTGTAGTAACCACCAATTTTCTACCCTTCCTCGTCCTGCTGGGAGAGCACAGCCCTTAGCCCAGTGCTGCTGCCGTCAGTGTCCGCAATGAAGGGTCGCTGGACATCGGGATAGGCCAGTACTGGAGCCTGTGTAAGGGTCGCTCTGAGCCGGGCGAACGCAGCTGCTCACTCCTCCATGCATTCAGATGCTTGGTTATTGTCAGTGAGACGGGGGAGAGAGCTTGCGATGGGGGCGAAGGCCCGCACATACCTCCGGTAGTAGCTCGCAAGTCCCAGGAAACTTCGCAGCTCACCCACGTTGGTCAGCACCAGCCAGCCTTGCACAGCGGCCACCCCCTGCCCACATGCCCCAGGAATGTCGTGCCCCGCCAGAGCGGCTGACGCGGCTTTCAGGTTGAGTCTCAGCCCCACCCACCAGATTGCAGCAAACACATCCCGCAGGTTGGAGAGCGCACCTTCAAAGCTGCTGGCGTGCATCAGGAGGTTGTCAAGGTACACGACGCAGCGGTTCCAAGGAACAGCTGACAGGACCCTCTCCATTAGCCGCTCGGAGGTCGCAGGGGCAACCTTTGAGCAGGGAAATGGAACTTTTGCCCCCCGCCTTTGAAGAGGCTGGGAAATGGGATTCTTGCACGGCTGCCTGAAATGGCTGCTCACCTGCCTTTAGAAAGGCAGAGAAATGGAGCTTTTACGCCCCCACCTTTAAAAAGGCAGGACAAGGGAATTGTTGTTTGCTCAGATTAGGTTCGGCCGGCTTAGACTCGGGGTGTTTCGGTGCTGGGGCGGGGCAGTAGTGGGCAATGTGTCCCCGCCCATCGTAGCAATAGCAACACCACTGCAAATCAAGCGAAGTGCGCGTCCAGCGCACCTCTTCCATCTCCTCGCTGAACTCCGCCACGCGGACCTGGGTGCGTGGCCTGTCTCACTCGGCTGCGTCGGCTTCCCCCATTATGGCCGCCACTCACTCGGCCTCCTTCAGCGCCTCGTCGAGGAGGCCAGGCGTTGCGAGGGCAACGTAGTGGCGGAGCTTCTCTGGCGCGAGAGCCTGAAGATACGCGTGGAGTGCCAGCTCGTTTTGGCCTAGGTACCCAAAGTTTGGGTACCTAAGGTGAGCATGAAGGCGCAGGTGAGCCGCCACAGTTCCCCAGCTCTCTCCGGATTATCAACAGGGACTCATCAGCTGGCTTCGATGCAGCTCCGTAGACTCGCGGCGCTCGTAGTGCCGTTCGAGGGCGGCAATCAGTGCCGATAAGCTGCTTTATTAGTCCACGCTCCGATCTAATAGAGTCTGCAGCGCTGGCTCCTCCAGTGCTGCCACCAGACGCATCGTCGTCTCCGCCCCCGTCCACCCGCTGTGCTCGGAGATAATTGTCATCTGCGTACGATACTGCTCCCATGAGGAAGAGCCGCGGAATCACAGCAGCTTAACTTCCCGCTATGGTATTGACTGCCGCCCCCGCTCTCCCTGGCTCAGCCTGGGGGTGTGGGTCTCTCCTGCCGCAACTACCGCGGGGCTGCTCCGCAGACCCCAACTTGCCATCTCTGCCTCCAACCGCCCGTTTGCTCGCTACAGTTTGCTGGATACCACTTCCCTGCTGAAAATTCCAGCTTTGACCAGCCTAAGCTGGTCAGGATGGTTTAAGCTGTGTTTTGGACAGTTTTAGCTGGTCGACCAGCCCTTCACCAGCTGACTCCAGCTTAAAATACCAGCTTTACCAGCTTTGACCACCTTCATCAAGCTATAGAGACCAGCTACACCAGCTAAGAACACAGCACAGACCATCTTAAACCAGCTTAGAATTCTAGCAGCTAGAATTCTAAGCTGGTTCAAGATGGTCTGAGTTGTGTTATTAGCTGGTCATAGCTGGTCTAGCTGGTCTCTATAGCTTGATGAAGGTGGTCAAAGCTGGTATTATCAGCTGGAGTCAGCTGGTGAAGGGCTGGTCGACCAGCTAAAACTGTCCAAAACACAGCTTAAACCAGCCTGACCAGCTTAGGCTGGTCAAAGCTGGAATTTTCAGCAGGGTTCTGACACCAGCGTAGCGGTTTCCCCAGTAAGAGGACGCGGAGTCAGGAATCCGATATTTTCACACCTCCCCAGAAGCTGAACTTCGCTTTATTTCTTCTGTCATACTCACGTAAACGCACCGATTGCTTCTGAGAACCTAGCACAACCTCTCAATCACAGAGCATATTACATACACAGCTCAGGCTGCTGATCAGCCTGCTTATATACATCTCCTGGATCGCCGTGCGTCTTTGCATTGTCTTTGATAAGCAATACGAACCATGTTTGTCACGATATGTCGCATTGGAACTTGGTCCAGACAAGCTGGTTAACATGATTGGGGCTCAGAGATAATGTAGTGAAATTGCTGGGCCGAATCCCGAAGTATGTTTGCCTATTTTCTGGTCAAAAGTTAACCGCGATCGACGCAGGATCTAACTGGAACAATTGGGCGACGATAAGCCTTCACATGTGCTGTAATCCCTTAGTAAAAATATGAAACTGTGAGCCAAGTACCACCAGTGGTACACGAACCACAATTTGGGAACCAAGGATCGAACCAGATGAACCACAGATACTGCTCATACGTATGCTATGTAACTGGCAATATTATTCACAAAATAGGAACCTTATTTGTTAAAGGAATGTTTAACTACTGAAAAAGTGTGCATGGTTTTTTTTCCTTCAGGCTCGCAACAGACTGTAACTATGCACTGCAGGCTTGTGCAAACTTTCTGACACGAAGATCTGCTGAAGGAAATCTGGATTGCATTGATGTGGTCTGTTTCCCTTGGCAGGTGATTGGAGGAGAGCAGTTAAATGTGCTGGCTTAAAGAAATCAATGGGAGGAACTCATAACCATGAAAACGGCGCTTTTAACGCCGTTTTTCACAACGCCGAGAATAACCTCAGTAATTTGCATATGTAAATGGCGCTTTTAACGGTGTTTTTTTTTTTTTTCTTGATTGATTAGATTTTGGCCATTTGGCCTACATTTAATCACATCTAGAGGACATACAATTATAGACATTGCATGGTTTTTGTGATGTAATTAATTTTTCCTTCCTTAGTTTTTTCCATCCAGATTTTAAAAAAAGATGGTGGAGGGTATGGGTTGGGCCAGTGGTGGGCCGGTGCGGTCAGAATTTTCCCGGGGATTTTGGTGTCCCGCACTGCCCCTGCAGCGCAATATTTGGCATACAAAAGAATTGTCATAATATCAGATTATAGTGTAAAGGGAAGCTGGAAAAAAATTCTGAAAAGATGACAGTGTAACCATGGTAATAATTACTGTGTAAAAAGAATTTTCCAATGATTTTAACACACAAGACCTTTCCATGCATACAAATGGAACTTTGGAATTTCCTTTAGAATTTAGCTTCATATGAACTGAAACGTCAGATAATCCTATGTCTGAAATTTTGGCTTTCACACCCCCCCCGCCCCCACACACACACACACACACACACAAACACATAATGAATTCATGTATTTTCGTTGGCTGATGAAGGGTATTGTTGCATTCCACCGCCAGGCGGCAGCAAAACCCAAAAGCACGGCCCATTGGAAAGACTTGCCAGCATAGCTGGATTTGAACTTTGGCCTATATCTCAGCTGTACTTTGGCCTAGATATGCCAAAATTTAAGCACTTACTCCTCTTGTGCTACTCTTACATCCAGCAAAGTTCGGTTAAAATCTATGGCCGTATTTACATTGTAAGTCTTAATGCCCAGATCGGATTTGCTGCCTGAATCCGATTTTTTTTCCCATGCGGTTACACGTACTTTATCAAGTGACCCATATCCGATTTGTGCGATTACACTTGCCTACAACATCTGAAACATCGCGCATGCCTACTTTTAGTTTTTACTAAGCTTTAGGCCACGCCCACTTCTGCAACAAGCGCTAACTGCTAAGCCAAAAAAATGGATGATGCCGACATATCGTCGGCCTGCTGATAAAACCTCATATCTCCAAATTGATAAGAAACAAAAACTCGTATGTCCACTATTTTTACATGCAAAATTAAACATTATTTTATTTTATTTATTTTGTATTTATTTTTTATTTTCCGGTAAAGTTTATCATTTTGAATCAGGTTTTATCAGCAGGCCGATGATATGTTTGATGATAATGTTGCAATGCATGAAAACTTTCCCTAATATTGCCAGGATTTTTAGGCAGAGAAGAAGGAAAAGGGCCACAACTGCATCTTGTGCCAAATTCTGCAATCGTAGCCTCTTCAGGCATTCATAGTAATGTCAGGACGCGAGACAGCCTCCATGTTCAGTCTGCCAGCTTCTCAAATATAAAACCTAGTTCATTTGGCGGTCGCAATGGCACATATCCGACACATATCGGATTTATTTCCACATATCAATGAGGCCTGTATCCGATCTCAAAATATCTGAATGCATGCGTCCATTTCCTGTTTACACTGTCAACGAGCGTATCCGATCCGTGACACATAAGACCAAAAAATCGGAATTGGGTCACATTACACTGACAATGTAAATGAGGCCTCAGTGGCTGTTTTTGAGATATCCTGCTAATAGACAGATAGACAGACAGACAGACAGACAAATCAACCAAAGCCAGTGAAAACATACACTTGTTCACCTCCACCAAGGATGTGTATGTGTTTGTATTTCACTTACACCATGGCTAAGGTGCTTTGAAAATTAAGATAGACACCTAATATGATCGCTATGCTGCACAGTCAATAAGAACAGTTTTACATCTCCAACTTTTTATGTATTAGACCCAAGACCCATGCCGTCAAGCCAGGGCTGGATTATGGGGGATCTGGGCCCTGGGGCCAGGAGTTTGACGAGACTTTCTCAGGCGATGCCTGGTCTGACAGTAAGTCTCCTGTCCTAAGAGTGCACAAGTCTTTAATGGTTGTGGTATTTGGCCATAAAGCAGGGTCAATAAGAGGTTCATGACCGGAGTTGGTGTCCCCAGCTTCTGGTGTGAAACTGGGCTCCGTGCAATCCTCCTCACTTGGAAAGATTTTCTCAGGTGATGCCTGGTCTGAGTGTGGGCCTGAGGCCTGAGCCTGACAGGCTGGGTCTACGCTTGATTGGGTCTGTGAGGGCTCCGGTATGATCAAACCAGTGGTGATCTCTTCATTGCTGCAACTCAGGCTACTGATGACATTATCAATATTTGAATCTTGAGGCTTGTCAAAAAAGTTAGAAATGAAAGGCACATTTTTTAAAAAATCGGCCTGCTTTGCCTCCCTATTTTTTTGGCTTTTCGTTTTGAAGCCCCACTTTTTTGCTTGCAATCCATACTACTGATGCCAAGTGTAATGTTAGAGTGTTATATCTATTGGATTCTCACAGGGACTTTCACAACTGATTGTAATAATATAACAATAATATAATACAGTATAAACGAGTACCCGCAATACAAGGCAACAAGCCTTAAAAAAGGGCGTTGGAAATGCTTAAGCCTTTTACAAAGGCTTTGAGCCTTTGAAGGTGCAGTGTTGTTTCTAATAATATAATATAATATAATATAATATAATATAAATGGATATAAGCCTTTAAAAAGGCTGTTGAATGTTAAACTGCTGAACAAGTCAGGTTGCACCAGTTGAATACAAAGCAAGTTGTCAAGCTGAAAGGTCAGGTTGTGAGGAGTAGTGAAGCAGGGGGCTATATATAGAGAGAGCCCAAGTCTCCGCCCCTTCATTCAGTCCATTGGAAAATCGATATTGGAATTCTACTTAGACTTCCAAATTTGTTCACTGAAAATACAGTAGCCCTTACAATGGCTTTAAGTCTTAAGGTACACTATTATTACAATACAATACAATACAATACAATATAATATCATGTAAATGTCAATGAGCTTTTTAATAGGGTGATGGATGCTAAATCTGATAGTCTAGAAAAAGGTTTTAATGTAAGAATGTTGTTAGGAGTTTCGATAAATGGATTTAACAAAATTGGATTTTCACTTAAACTTCCAAAATTTCTGCCATGTGAGGAGTTTCGATAAAAGCAATGCCAAGTGTAATGTGGGAGTGTTGTATCGATATTGAATTTTCGGACTTCACTTTGTTGGCTTTGGTGTGTACAGTACACCCCTTTACGGTGGGGACATATGGAAGCGAAATCTGCAAAGTGAAGCGGGGCGAAACTCAGTGTTCTGACGGTGAATATCTACCAGTCTACAACTCTCCTCGAAGATAACTATAGGTTATAATGACACGTGAATCTGCTGTGTATTGTGACTGGACCACTGTACAGCCCGCCCCTGAGTCTAGCTCGGATATTGGACACTTGCTTCACGATATGGTCGCGACGCGCGATAAATTTGCATGGAGTTAGAGATTTCTGAACTTTTGGACGTGTCGCAATGACAGTTTCGATGCACTCCCAGGACCATGTCATATTGTGTACACACAATACTGTGCGGGAGCGAAATCACTTCTCATAGAAAATAGGTCCAGCTTCTACTAGCTGTCTACTGGGGCCAGCGTTAGGCCCAGGATATGCTTGCCGAGGGCACATTTTATGCCCGAATGCGTTGCCATGCGTATTTTATGTCAATGTTACGCGTGGTAGCACACCTGAACACAAGGTACACAGACATGTGCGCATGTTGCAATATTGACACAACCGCGAGGGGCGATCTTCCGAACTTCCATGTTAAGCTTGTGGTAGAGTCAAACAATGGTGGAAAATATTAATGAGAGCCCGGTTGGCTATCTGCTCCATACATGATACCGCCAGTATCCAATGTTGCCAATTTAGCGACTTTTGGCCTTCTCTGGCGACTAAAACCTCATCTAGCGACTTAGCGGCTTTTTAGGTGAATCTGGCGACTTTAAAAAAAAACACATCTCTTGTGTGTCAAAATCATTGTTTTTCAATGTAACTTCAGCTCTGCACCGCCACCAAAAGCTTATTTCATGGTTAAGCAGCACTGCACATTAGCCCCGATCTCGAAACTGTACCCTTTGTCAACATAGCCATGTGGACACATTTTCTTGAGATCAGTGAGTCGAGCGTGACGTTATGACATCATAGTAACGTCATGACATAATCTAGCGACTTTTCAGATAGCCAATAGCGACTTTTGGTGATTTGTTTTTGGCAACACTGCCAGTATCGTGCATAGTGCTCTGATCGTTCTGCTGCAAGTATGCGCGGTTGCGCACGTAAATTAAGTCACACAGCTAGCATATCCTGGGCCTAAGGGCTCGCTGAAACGACTTTCATTCCAAACCCTTGGTAAATCAGAGGCCCTTTGTAAGAACATTTGTAATCAGAGGGCTCTCTTCCCAGTATGCTCTCCCATTAGGGCTCTCCCTAGGGCCCTCCCTAGGGCCACGACCCTTAGCAGGGGCTTTCATAATCATAGGGCCCTCTGAAACCATTCCCTCCTACTTCCTTGAACCCCTAGTTGGTAAACATTAGGGCTCCCTAGGAGTATTCACGAGAGGCACAACAGCAGGGCCAGCCCAGACTGCCGTCCCCCATAGCCCAGGGGCTCTCTGGCTGCCGTCCCCCATAGCCCAGGGGCTCTCTGACTGCCGTACCCCATAGCCCAGGGGCCCTCTGACTGCCGTCCCCCGTAGCCCAGGGGCCCTCTGATTGCCGTACCCCATAGCCCAGGGGCCCTCTGATTGCCGTACCCCATAGCCCAGGGGCCCTCTGATTGCCGTACCCCATAGCCCAGGGGCCCTCTGATTGCCGTCCCTGTCCCCCCCCCCCCCCCCCCCCTGCCTAATTCATATCACCCTTCACTCTCGGTTCTCTGCAGATATGCCCTATAACAATGTGAGTAGTCATAAGATCCTAGAGAATAGAGGCCCTCTGGCATCACAATTGGCATCGGCATCTGCATCGCTTTGGGCCCCCCCTGGGCCCCTGGACCCTTGGGCCCCTGGGCGCTGGCCCGGTCCGCAATATGGCCCTGCTTCAAGTTCAAAAAATATGGCATTGATCACTTGTGTCCCTTTTGAGATATATACCCACTATAATGACCCAAAAAATGCACTTTTCATTCTGAAGACAACTTCCTAGGTCATTGAAACATTTAACACAACCATCGTGACTTTCAAATTTTTGTGGTCTTCAGAAAGTTGACAGACAGTTTGCATATGAAGTCTCAGGGCTCTATCTTAATTAGTTACAGAATAATGAATACATTCAATTTTGAAAAAAAATGTGAGATTGGTGTTTTTTGTTTTTTTTTTCCCCCAGGCCTGTTACAACCCCCATGGACCTAGGGGTGCATGGGGGTAGGTAACTGGTTGTGGTGGAATGGGCCAGAAGGTGTTAAAATGGGTAATAGGTGGGAAAACAGTAAAAATAATAATAACACAAACAATGCAGAGACTAGTGCTCAAGTGTTTACTGATTGTGGCTGGATATACAGGGGTTAGATACACAAAAACAGTCAAGACACACACTACCAGAGTCAAAGGACGCTGGATGTTGCCAAAATAACCAAAACAAGCTAACTAACACCAAGAGTTTTCTACACTAATGTTACAAACAAAAGCCTAACTACTCTGTCTAGCAATAACGTACATCGGTTGGCAACCACCCCTAAAGACTAGTGTGTCTATACATTAACATAGCCTACGGGCATATGTATAGGAGCTCCCAGTCTTACCTGTCCCAAGGCTTGGCAGTGTACATAAACAACAATGAAACATATAATGGATAACACAACTAAGACACTGGATCACAAGACACGAAATGGCAATTGAGAAAAACCAAAGCAAAAATCTCCCGAAGAGCAAACAGTCCAGGTCTTTTAAAGGAGGTGGCGGGTTCTGGTTGGTTGATTTGAATGATGAGGTGGCTCTGGGACTGGTGAAGGCGGGGCTTGAAGGGTGTGGTCTGGGAGGCAGGACTTGGTGGATGGTGATGGCAGGGGAAAGGCAGGGAAGTGCAAAAGAAAGACAAATCCCAAACACACAGCACATAACAAGGCCACAGTATAGGTAAACTAACCACAATGAGTAAAAGAAAGTATCTTAAGCCAAGAGTTCAGCAACTATTCTGATGACAAAATGAAACTTGTGGGTCTGTCAGCTCTGAAAATCCATTTCTGAGGCCCTCAAACTCCCTCCCAAATTAAGGCGATTTTGTTAAAATTGAAGATATTTTCTTCCTCGTTTAAAAAAGAAAAACTCTATCCACAGCACAGAAATATATCTGTCCACACGAAGAGGCCCAACTGAAAACGATCGCCTCTGAGGCCTGCAATGCCATTCCCCGGCCGATAGGTGGCGAAATAAATTTAAAATACTAAAGAAGAAGAACGTGTTTGCGCACGTGTGAACGGCTTGTCGCCAGGTGCTTGACGTCATCGCGTCAACACCAGATCTGTTTAACCTCGCTACACGGATCCACTGAATCGGATATATTTTTATTTCTCCACTTTTTTATCCGTTTAAAAATATATCCGTTTATGTGGGTGAAATCGCCGTGTTCGTGTGGTTGAGAGGCCCAATCGGACAGAAAAATGTGCGTTTAGAAATATATCGTATTCGCGTAGTCCAGGCCTAATTTGCCCACATAAGTGACCCAAACCACCAGAGGTGTATAATCCAGGGGTCAGAAAGTAAAAATCCTACCAGTTTTCATTCCACCCTTAAACTCCTGTCAGCAGATCTCACTTGTTAGTTTTACCTCCCAACTGAAGAATAGGGCCAACGAACAGGTCTTTTGTGGCTGGAACAATATCCTGGGATGGACTTTTACTTTCTGAACCTGGATTAGGCTATAAACCTCTGCAAACCATGTGCCTCATCATAATGAATCAAGAGAACAATTAAAGCTCTGCAAATGTCAGGAAGTGACGGAGAAGGGTCACCAGTCTGATCACACTGTTTAGACTCATAATCCAATATAAAAATAACTATTCAAATTTCCAAAGTTATGGCTAGGTTGCGTCAACATTTTCACTGAAGTGCGGTTTCAGAAGAGCACTTGGTCACCCTATAAGCGGCTTTGCGGTTCTCTTATTTTACGACAGTCGATACATTATTTTTTTCGATTGCATAGTTCATGGTTTTGAACCCGACCTGCTGTTGTTTATCATTCGCTAGTATGCATTGCGGCACACTGAACCGTTCACAAGGCAAATTACGCGACGTGATTGGGCTCATGCATAGTTCTATCCTGGATATTTCACATCTGACGCAAAAACTTCTTGAAGTGAAATTATTTTGCCTGAATCCCTGAGGGATTATGATTTGGGCACAAGCGGGTCGTGAGGGACTGCCCACCCTGGTTTTCTACCTCATTTCTTATAGCCGGCCTCTCAGTGTCTCGGTCCCGCACTCGCTCCCGAGTCTCCTCCACCTCTCTGTCTCTGACGCTCATTCCTTTCAGACAGCAGCGTTGCATCCACTCGTCCCTTTGCGTCACTTTGTTCCGCACGCATGCCATCGGACCGGCAGCGAGATGCGTGAGACCGGCTGAAGGCTGCGTACTCTCACCTCTCAAACGGAGGGAAAAAAGTAGGAAAAAACCACGACGAATCCTCGAGATAAGGTAATTAAATCCCATATTAAAGCGCAAATGCACTGTTTGTTCAGTGGTGGCGTAATGTGGTAGGTGAAATGACATTATGGAGACAGTGGGGCTTACACGTGGGATCCTTAGTGTCGCATAGCTGTCAACCCCTAGAGACTTCAATGAGTGAGAAGCAGGGGTCCAGGGGGCGCAGCCCCCGGTGGGTCCCGGGCGAATCCCTGGTGGGGGGTAGCAGGGGGGCGAAGCCCCACCAGAAAAAATTGAATTTCAGCGTTTTAAGGGCCATTTTAATGGCATTTCAGACTACTTCTTAAGCTAAAAACCCATCTCAAAATGACAGAAAAACAACAGAATTATTCATCATTTTCAGCACATAAAGGCAAAAAATTTTCACATCCTTTATGTAATTTAATGAAATGACACATGCTGAAATCAGTTTCAAAGTAAACTACTAGTATGCAGTATTTGCAAGTCGCATTACCAACATGCCCTCAAATAACATGTATTTATGGCAATTCTTCCCATTCAAAATCACATGAAAACTCTGGAGTGTAAACATTAAGGGTAAATGCCATAGGTTATCTTAACACAACATTGTACATCTTTTAAAACATGAACAGTCAATGTAAAATATCAAAATGAGTCTCTATAGTATCATCCTCCAAAAACACCAGTTAAGTCAGTAAAAGGATACCCTTTTTGTCAATATCATTGGTGTTATATTGCATTGGAAATGACTTGGAAACATGGGTATGTGAACACAGTTGAAGAATGCTTAGAGAATATGTTATCCTCTGGATCTTACTTCACACATTACCAACATACCCTAAAATATTAAGTATTTGTCGCCAATTCTACCCATTCAAACTCACATGAAAACCATGGAATGTAAACATTAAGGGTAAATGCCATAGGGTTTCTTAACACAACATTGTACATCTGTAAAAGCATGAACAGACAATATTAAAATAAAATCTCTAGAGTATCATATCAGTTGCGTCCTGCGGGGTGGTTAACAATAGGTACTCAAGCGATAATGACCGTAAATATTGTAGCAGCGAAGTAATCAGGCTTTGTCCATTAAACGATGGTAATTGCGTACGTTTACAAATGAAGCTGACTTGCCCACTTCGCGTATCAGCGACTGCTGACAGTCCGCTAGCTACGTGCTGTGCCAGCAGTCTGATTTCAGCTCGCTAACTCGCACTCAAGCGATAATGACCGGAAATATTACAGCAGCGAAGTTATCAGGCTTTATTCATTAAAAAATTGTAATTGCGTACGATTACAAATGAAGCTAACGTGTCCACGTCATGTATCAGCCACTGCTGACAGTTCGCTAGCTATGTGCTGTGCCAGCAGAGTGATTTCAGCTCCCTTACTGCCCTGAAGTTCATTGTAATTGAGGGTAGCAAGCTAGCTACAGTCTGCATAGTCGCGCATCATGTTTTTTTGGTTTTTTTTTTGTGCAAAACTTTCACCAAAAATTTCTGAATGCTGCGATATGATGTTGCAGGCAAATAACCATGGTATAAGCGGGATAATCAACTCGAAGGTGAGCATTCCACGGTTTTATCCACTCCATCTGCAGTGGGCAGGTTAACCTACCCACTGCAGATGGAGTGTACGGTTTTTAGGCACTTAGCAGTGGCAAACACCCTCCACTTTGCATGGGGTGGTTATTTGCCTCCGCGTCCTGCATTAAAACCGCGGAATGCACACCTTCTCGTTAATTATCCCTTACATGATATCTGTTGATTTACTGACTTTGAATTTATGAAATAACTGATATCGCTGGGTAATAAAAATCATAACCATCAATTATAAAAATCGACATGGTCCGAGCAAATATCTTGCATGCACATTCACGTGACGTGCACACTCGATGAACTAAGTGTGCCTTGTGTGAATCACCCTGGATGTGTCGTTGGACATCTCTCCAGCCTTGATGTTGACAACTCACGCTTTTATTGCACGTACATCGGAAATATGTCTGACTTGACTTATCTACTACAAAGCATGGTTATGTTGACGTCCAGTCCGGATAGAATTTGGTCTGATACTTTGCAGCCCCGCGATGTTATAAAACTATGGCCTTAGAAGGCCCCTCATCTTCCGATCCGCTCATCTTGCGCGCCAAGAATGACTATCATCAAAACATTGTTGATGCATAAATCGCAAACGATGATTGGTTGTAATTGACCAACCAGAGAACTGTTTACAATTTAGGATGAAAGCGGAAGTCTTAGTATCCGAACAATTCCGTTGTACACCAAAATGATAAAAACAACGCAAAAAAAAATTATTTTTTTCATCATTTTCTCGAAAGCGTGAGTTTACAAAGGTGTTGCGTGAGTGCGTGACCCTGGAGTCAAATGCGTGAGTCTCACGCCAGATGCGTGAGAGTTGACAGGTCTGGTGTCGCGGAATTTACGCACAGCAGCCAGCATAAAACATGATAACGAAATTGGGAATCCGTGCAGTCTTGGTTGCTAAGTGGTTTTAATATATGAAATTTCACTGATTTTATACAACCTTAATTCCAAAACAATTGGATCAACGCGTAAAATGAATTAATTAGCAAATTCCTGTTCGTTTGAATTTAGTTCAGATAAGTACGAAAAACTGTTCAAAAATCACCTTTAGAACTGAATCCTAATGATTCTATTGAATCAAGAACTGAACGCTAATGATTCTATAGAATCATTAGGATCCAGTTGTTAAAGGTAGGCTATCACATTCGGTATCCTATAGGAAATATTCGCGAATTCCGAATGTGATACCTATGTCAGGTTCCAAAAAATTGGAGAGGAGAATGGAAAGACTGGAAGACCTGTGGAATCTTTAGAAAAATAAAATTTTTTCAGCATCATGCACGTGAGCAGGTGAATAGAAAACAGCGGATTTGATGATGACTGGGCATAAAATGAGCAGTCGTAGGTGTAGCATTATTTTGTAAAGGCAGAGATAACTTGTCAATTCAGACAAAGCTACAGTTTTAGTTTGAGAGAATAGTGCAATGGGGACAGTTGAATGATTTAGAGTTGAATGCTAATAAGTGCAAAGTAGGCCTAGTGCTGTTTGGTAGTCATAAAAAATTCATGGTAAATGAATCCGTCACCTTTGTCACCGCCACTGCTTTCTTCTACCTGCCTGTTACCATCATGACCTTTCTGTACTGGCGGATCTCCAGGGCAGGCAAGAGCCGTGTGAAGACAAGCAATCACAAGCAAAAAAAGGGCAACCCATTCAGTAACGAAGAAGGAAACCACATCAGCATTCCATGTGATGACGAGTATGACAGAGCCCAACCCGCTGAGAGGAGCCAGAATGGCGGAACAGGTGGTGATGGAGAGGAGGAGCTGAGTGCACCAGTACATCCTGAGAAAAATGAAATTGCTGAGGCCCCTGCAGGTAACGAGGGAAACCTCACAGCCCACAGCCTAAATGCCACAACGCAGAAGAAGTCATCATCATCTCGTGAAAAAAAAGTAACACGCATGATAATGACTAGTCTTGTTGCCTTCGTAGTCACGTGGACACCCTATAATATCTTGAAGGTCCTCGGCACCTTTTGTTCAACATGCGTCCCTGACGCTGTTTGGACCTTCAGTTACTGGTCTGCCTACTTCAACAGCGCCCTCAATCCAGCCTGCTATGCTCTCTGCAACAACACCTTCAAGAAGACCTTCAAACAACTCCTGCTCTGCCAGTACAAGGACATTCGCTTGGGCAGATGAAGAGGTGTGATTATTGATTTTTTTCTTCTTCAGGTGCATTTCTTTACGTCTTCCTGCATCTCTTTAACCCCTTTGAGCAGAATAAAAAAATTTTATTGTTGTCCATGAGCCTATTTAAGCTTTAGAAAATTATTCAAGTGAAGCAAGATATTTCGAAATTCAATGACAGAATTGTTGTGGAAATAAATTTTCGAATTTATGGACGCCGGCGTCTACATCTGCGCAAAGTAAGCAATGGCAGGTAGAAGCTGAAGAAGTAGAACTCGAGACAGGCCACCAATAGACATGATGTCAAATTGCACACATTTCTGTGCCCGTGAACTTCATTAGAAATCAGACACATTTTCCACAGAACTGCGACTCGAAGTGAGTTTACAGTGATTCGGGAGATCAGAAAGGGCATCCATCTATTGTAACTTGAATTTTCATCTGAATCCGTTTTAATTAAAATTTATTGATTGAATCAAATTAAATTTCAGGTTGAGTGAACGTTTGCGCCGCTACTCGCCAGTGCCTCTTTTTCCTTGTTCCTTGCTACAAAACCCTATTCCGGACTGTGGACTAACTCCGCAAACCCCCCGTCACTGCCTGTCCCAAGACCCCTGATCAGTGCCAGGACTTTCTACACTTCTTTGAAGACAAAATTAACCAAATTTACCACTGCTCCAACCCCAATGCTATCGCTTTCTTCTTCCTCTCCTTCCGTTGGCACTCAGCTCTCCCATTTCACCACTACTGACTCCCTCACTATCACTGACATTATCACTAAGTCCAACTCCTCATCATGTCAGCTCGACCCTGCCCCCACCCCTCTACTTAAAGGAGAATTCCGCTGTGATATTGACTTGGGGTGTATTGAAACATGATAATGAGGACTAACTTTTGTCGAATACCCCACCTCCGTACGCATGCAGCATTTCGAAATAAATGGCTTTTTAGCCAAAGCTCCCAACAGGCTTATAGGAAGGAGAGGGAATCAGCTTGCAATCTATTCGTTCGTGCTCGTCAATCGACTTATTCTTACTTTCAAGATGGAGGCGACTGGAAATTACCTCAAGGTACTGTTTGCATAAATAGTCGTTTTTAATAAACTAACAGTGCATTTTCAAAGTTCTCATTGCCTCGTTTTAAATGTCAGGGCCCTGGGGATTCTAACCATGTAGGGCGGAGCTTCCATGAGCCTTGTTAATGATGAAAAAATAGCAATTTCTTTGCATGGCAACGCTATGCCCGATTCCCTACCATTGTAAGCCTGTTGGGAGCTTCGGCTAAAAAGCCATTTATTTCAAAATGTTGCGTGCGTACAGAGGTGGGGTATTCTACAGTAGTTAGTACTCATTATCATGTTTCAATGCACCCCAAGTCAATTTCACACCGGAATTCTCCTTTAAAGTTTGCGCCATGACACTATCTGCAAACACATCTCTCTCTCTCTAGACGTGATGAATTAAAGCAGATGTATATTATGTTATACCTTTTTGGACGATATCAGGTCGAAAAGTTCCTAGACAGATAATGTCCTCCTTTTTGTTGATTCCATTATCTCCAGTGTATAGCATGTACCTCAGCAGATAACGCAGAACACGATTTGAATTTCTCGCGGCTTTTTCAGTGAATCGAATCTCGCAACGAGGCAATCACGTGATTTCAGAGAGCCGGGACCTCGTTTGTCTTTGGTCACGTGATATTCTGAAAACCAATACAGGCCTCGAAACGGGCTTCATTTGGACACGCCCCCTTTGATCAATACAGACCTCGGAGCTTCAGCAGACGTAACATCACTAGCCGTAGCTGGCCGACCGGAAGTTTCAACACAACTGCGGAAGTCAAGAAATTTTAAAAATGGGCGTGGCTGAATAAGGTGAACACTGCCCGTGGAACACAAACTGCTGAAGGCTTACTGTAAAATCGTTATTTTCTCGCAAAATTTCGGGAAACGGCGGAGCAAATGCCTACCAGATGCATTGTAGCAGGTTGTAGTAATGTATCCAAAGAAGGAGTCAGCCTTCATCGATTTCCAAAAGATGAAAAAATAAGTAAAATTTGGGCGTCTCGGGTGAGACTGACTCGGGCAAAATGGCAAGGACCGAGCGACAGTAGTGTGATTTGCAGCGACCACTTCAACGATTCCGACTTCGAGGATGTGGGGCTTTGGTCTGAGTTCGCGATGAAAAAGAGGAGAAAAATCAAGCCAGATGCCATCCCGAAAATCAAAAGTCCATTCGAGGAGAGAAGCACCGAGGAAAGGAGGAGAAAGAGCAGCAGACCGGGCATTGAAAAACGGAAGAAAATGGAGGTAAGGCCGCTAATGAACAATTATAACGCGTTAGCTAAGCCAGCGATTCCGCAGGGCTTTCGTTATAGACACCATGGAGCTTAATAGAGCGCTGGCTGCGGCTGGCACTTAGCGGGCTTTGGATTGCATTCCACACGTTTTACGCCTTCTCTTCGCCAGCGCTCTATTAAGCTGCTTTCATACCAGACGCGAAACTGTGTTTTGGCGTCTTTGCATTGACTTCGAATGTAATCTGTCGTGCTAAATATTCGTGTCGCGTCCAGTGTGGAAGCGCTTCCTTTTAGCTGCTACTGCGCGTCTAGTTGCACGCTGCCGCTGCGTCTTGACTCTTGTCTCGTGTTCTAATCTTTTTCTCTTTGTCAGATCATATTCTTGTTTCACTCGCCTGACCAAATGCCGTACATAATCTAACGATCTCGTTGGATGTCCGCTATTCTCAAAGTCGCGGTGTCGTCACTTCCGGCTGGCCCAATTAGGCACTCGGTGAAAACAATTAACCTTTTGTGTTCGTCACCGTGTTATCTCATCAACACATCTCACTTTCTAATCCACCTTGTTAGAATTTGTATCTGCGATTTGTGAGTAACTACGGCGTGTAGGAGTTGTTTCAAGGTACTAGAATGTCATTTGACGATTTTGATCTTCATTGTGTCACAGGCGCTAAATATTGCTGGTACTTAAAGTTGTAAATTAAAAGCATGACAGCAAATGGCAAAAGTAATTCCCAGCTAATTACCTGGCCCCTCCCCTAGGGGGCCAGGTTAAGCAATGATCGTGTGTATGTGTGTGTGTGTGTGTGTGTGTGTGTGTGTGTGTGTGTGTGTGTGTGTGTGTGTGTGTGTGTGTGTTTCTGTCAGTCTGTCTGTCTGCTATCTCTGATTGCCTTGTTAAATATTTAGCTATTTACTATTTCACCTCTGATAAAATGCTTCCCACACAGCACTGCATGTGCTGACGATTCCCACCTGCTGCCGCATACATGCCAACTCTACCGCTTTTGGGGCGATTTTCTCAGAATGAAACGCATCGAAAGTGGTAGTCTACTGCCAAAATCGGTAGAATTGGCATGCGTGCATCAGGGTTCTGTCTTTTGACAGCTTTTATTCATGCTTCACGCCGCTTACTTTCCTTTGGAAAAACGTGAAATGAAATTTTCTCTTCCTGTTTTATGTTGTGATTCGAACAACCAAACACTACACCGACTTGGGCATGTTTTTTTGAGGAATTATTACTTCGTTCGCATCACTTTCAATTCGGTTTCATGGGCCATGTCGGTTTTGTTTTCACCGAGTCACCCTGCACCGGAAGTGGGCCCGACTTAGTGAATTAAACTCTTATTTCAAGCCTTACTCTAAAATAGACTAAATTGCTGGGAAGTGTGTGACTGTTGGAACTTGTTCAAATGGTTGTGGAAATTATTTTAATTAAATATGCAAATGCATTTCCATTACATTGGGTGGTGAAAGTTAAGCTAGTGGCTAGCTGAAGCTGGTAGGAAGGAAACGCAGGCTGAGGCAAGTTGAACGTCGCGTTTCTCCTGTTGCAGTGAATGAATTTTTATCCAAGCATTTTGGTACATAACTGGCCAGTTTGGACTTCGCTGCAAAGTAGGTGTTCATTAGTGCCGTATCTGGGAATATAATCTGCACGGGGGTGGGCAGACTGCTCCCCACCTCCCATTGGATACGCTAATGTTGGTAACCCTCCAGAAACCCTGAGCGCAGGGGGCACAATACTCATCCATTTCGGTTGGTATTAAAAAGCATATAATAGTGCTTCAAATTATACATTCATATCAGATTATCTTGTTGTCTGGATCTATGATTAACCACCTGAAATGGACTGATGCATTTTGCACTTTACTCTAGACCTCTGAACCTGGTACAAGCAAAAAAAGACTGTACAACATTAAATAGCTCTTCCATTACTCTAAATATAAACTGTATGTTTACGTGCCTGGCAGGCCAAAACACTAAATTATCTATGCCATACAAACATACACAGAGGAAAACAGACAAAACATTACCATATCAACAGTTTTGAATCAAGGCACAAAGTGTGCAAAGCTACACCAAACTGACTCACATTCAAATCACATTTCATTTTCACTGCAGTATTAATTGTAGGCTAAACATTCATTGCGTTGGTATTAAAAGGGTGAGGTTTAGGGTAACATAATTTCGTAGAGTTGGGGCCCGTTCATACTCTACGCAAGGAGCGCGAACGCGAGGCAATGCATCCAGCAACGCAAGGTAGCCATCTCGCGTCCTTGCGTAGCAAAGTGTGTCGTCCAAATTTTTGTAACGCGACGCATCGACGTGTGTATTTCTGTGAGATTGTTATAGGGGAGATAAAGCAAATAATGCACCATATACTGTGTTCAACACACCAAAAAGAAATGAGGAGGAGAAGACTTTGGTGCCCCCTATTGCATGAGCAGTGTACTGCTTTTTAACGAGGCACCGCGCAGCAAGGGACGCGCGTTCAGGCATCTCTGTGAACGGAATGGAACAGATCTGTGCTCGCATTCGCTCTTGTACCTTGCATAGAGTATGAACCGGCCCTCACTGACTTGTCAGACCTTTTTTATCAGTAATTTGGCACCCTCTTCTGATGTTTTAATGCTTGAATTGTCACAGATGCTCGAGGAAATGCTGAAAGAGCATGAGGAATCACAGACTGCTACAACTACAAAAAAGGAGGTTAAACAGGAGGAACGTTGGGAGAAGGCAATGGAGCTGGGAGATTCACCAGCATCTCTAGACATTGATCAACCAGGCCCAAGCTGGAAGTCTGCTGTAAGTTTGATTTTGATTATTGTGCATTAATGTTGGTACACAGTGCAACTATCTGCAAGAGAATAAGGAATGGTAGTTGCTGAAGTGACATTGAAGACAAGTTTCATACTCTGCACTGTAATAATGCGGATAAAAATGTAAAATGTCTGAGTTTCAACCTTTGAAATGTTATCTATGTTGTTGTAAATAACATTGGCTCATGTTCTGAAAGTCAGTGCATTTTGATTTTATTCACCATTTATAATTCTTCCCAACTATTTGGGAATTGGGGTTGTGCGCACGTGTGTGTGCATGTATATTTGGAAATATTTTCTGCATCGGTTGTGGAATAAATAGCAGAAAAGATGAAAATAAAAAATAAAATAAATGGGGAGTTTGCATGTTCTCCCCGTGTTGCGTGGGTTTTCTCCGGGTACTCCGGTTTCCTCCCACAGTCCAAAAACATGCATATCAGGTTAATTGGAGACACTCAATTGCCCAAAGGTGTGAGAGTGTATGGTGTGTGCGCCCTGCGATGGATTGGCAAGCTGGTCAGGGTGGGTCCCTGCCTTTGCCCGTAGTCAGCTGCGATAGGCTCCAGCCCGCCCCGTCACCAAAGTGAGGAATAAGCGGGTATAGAAAATGAATGAATGAAGTTGATTTTGTAGGCTGCTGGATTTTCCAATATTTAGGCCTTGATCTATTTATTTCTGACTTTTCTACTATAAAAGACAATGAGTGTTTTAATCGCATTTTTGAGCAGGGAATTCCTTCAGTACCTGTCAAGGACACTGCAGTGGGAACCTCAAGAACCACAAGATCTGTTGGCACTCAGACACCTAAACTTGCTACAAGAGTCAAATGTAGGTGCTTATATAATTTGCTGGTTATGTGCGGTTGTGTGTATGTCTGCAAATATTTGTGGATGTGTTCTAATTCAGAATGCTGACATAGTATAGTGAGCAAAGTGTGCTGAAATGTGTATCACGACTGAAATCATGTTGTAAATAATAGATTCCTGAGTGGAGGAGTTACTTTCTTAATACATAGTATCCATAATTTCATTTGAAAAATGCAGAGTTTGCTTGTTCAAATCCGATTATATTACAGTACTTACCTATTTTGTCTTTCTAGATCAAATCTCGTGCTTGGGATATTTCAGGAATAATGAAAGTGATGTGTTTCTTTATTTCCTAATCATCACAATAGTTGTCCAGTCGACAGTGAGAGTTCATGAAAAGGGAGTCTCCACACTGCCGCCAGTGTGCTTATCAAGGGGAATAATGACAATGAATCTTCCAGAAGAACGAGAGGAGAGTCTCAGCTCAAGCTCTTGCAGCCCCTCATCGCCAGAAGCCCCACAATCTCCAGACTACATTCCAAGCAGCGACACCTCTGATGACGACTACATTTCACCCCATAAAGCTCGGAAAAAGAAGTATAAATGTTTGTGTATATATATTTTTGTACGAAAATTGCCTTATCACAGTACTTAAGTGATACCACTCATTACATTATTATTACTACAAATTACTAAATTAGAGAAAAATGAGATTTTGCACAGTACACACTGGTGTCTTTGTTAAATGATTACTTCATTACTGTTGATATTATGTCATTTTTTTGTTCTTTATTTCTGGCAGGACTGGCCGAAGAGACAAGACACCATCTCAAAATCGGATATTCCACCACATGAAGACAACAAATATATTGTTTTTTGAGTCGCAGTTGCTTGAAATTCTGAAAAATTGTCAGACGTGGCTCTGGACTTGTGGAACTGACTATAAAAAAAGTGAGAGGGACTCACCTCAGGGTGGAAAGTGAGTGCAACACCTGCAATTTGCTGTTTTCCTATTGAATCTCGCAACAGATACGACAGAAAACAGGTTGGCTACAATTAAGGGACTTGGGATACATTATCATCAGAGGTATATAGTAATGAAGTACATGTTCTCCGTTACGGAACTTAAGTTGTTTTTTTTTTTGTTTTTTTTTTTTGAGGATTTGTACTTCAGTGGTTTTTTTTTTTTTTTTGAAACCGGGACTTTTACTGCATACTTCACTACAGTTCACTTCACTACATATACAAAAGTATACCTTCACTTCGTTACTTTGATCCTGGCCACTTTGTTACTAGTTACAAATTGAAATATGAATGTAAGTCATCATTTCAGGATTATCTGGATTTGGCGTGTTCGAGAAGAACAACGGTGCTCAGCAGAGTATCTTCGCTGCTTTGTGCAGATGTTTGCCAATGGACATGGTGCTCTAAATTTACGCACGCAATTACAATATTCTATCACTAGATGGCACACCAGGATCAGTTATTGAGAATTCACAAGCAAGCTGATCTCGGACATTTTCAACAAGTTCATTCCAATCCCTGTTTTTTCAGGAGTTGCCTGAATAACTCCTCAGCTAAGCCTGATGTGCAAACTGCTCAATATATTTGACCATAGCATCTATCCAGCAGTTCAATTAAATTATCTCTTGCTCCAGAAATAATTGTTGTCCTCTGCAGCAAACACTTCAGCTACAGAGAGCAAATGGTATCCCAATTAGTGGTAAAAAAATAATCAGTTTTCTGAAGCTAAAATTCGACTTGGTATGGATACTGGGTAATTTTATTAATTATGGTGGTTTTTAAACCGCAAGTGAACACAAAGTATATGAAGGAGAGACTGTTTGTTTTTTGAATACTGTATTTTTCATTCACCTGAAAATTGATTAAAGATCACAAGGAGAGAACAAAGAGTGGTTGCTTTGCTTCTCTCTATGCATACTATGAAAAATACTTTGTACTTGTACTGGCACTTTTGATACTTCAGTATATTTTTTCACAAAATTCTTCTGTACTTAAGTACATTTAATGTGAGCTACTTGAAGACTTTTACTCAAGTAATTTTCTTATGGGTGACTTCAACTTTTACCAAAGTAACATTCAGTAATGGTACCTCTGCTTTTACTTATTTTTTTTCGAGTACTTTATACACCTCTGATTATCAAATTGTGACAATGTGTAATACTCGGTCAGGCTGTAACAGTTGCTTATAAAAATCATTCATGATTTCTTTCCCGAATTCTTGTCTATTATTTCATTTTTTTTAAACATTGATTTTTTTATTATTTTTTTTGGACTACAATTTTTAAGGTAAAATGGACCTAAGCTCACTTCAACACATCTCTCTCCCCCCCCCCCCCCCCCCATCCATCACCAATATTGTCTAATGCTTTATGTAAACACATGGCAACTCCTTCACTTGAACATAATACTCAAAACTGTGGATTCTTTGTTCATAACATGCCCAAAGATGAAACATGGGGGTGGGGGGGGGGCGGGTACTTAGAAGTGCGTTCTTACACCCCCACTATATAGGAACTGCCATGTGTTGTCACGTCCCTGGTTAGAACAACTGTAACAATAACTTAGTTTCATTACGATTCAGGAAGATGTAGACTCTAACTGCTATCTGCTTGTACATCTGCTGCTGCTGTCTTTCTTAAATTGACATTCACAAAATCAATAGCTGCTACCTTTTTCCTTACTCAAGACCCCACCCACCTCTCACTATCTCACACACACTCACTCACTCTTTCTCTCTCTCTCCCACTCTCACTCTCTCCACGCACTTAGTAAATAATTTATCGGTTCCAACTCATTACTAAACTTGCACTTCATTTAATTGTGTGAGCTTTGCCCCATTTTGCACCCTTTTCTCGGGCTCGTTCTCATCCAGCACTTGGTGGCCCAGCCATGTACTAGGTTGCACCTAGTCTTGTTGAGTTATTTTGTTCACAAACAAACAGCACCAATCACATAACCACCTGCCGACTTCCTTTGGCAGAGGTAATATAGGCCTTAGGACAACAAAACAATTATAAATGATCATTTATTGTAACTGGCTATGATTTATACAGCAAGTTTTCTTTTATTCCAATACTCGTTTGCATCCATAGCAGCTATGACGCTGTTGCAAAGCGTACTTCTACAGCCTCATCTTAAACCATACAAGATGAAACGTTAGTTGCACTGACCGGCATTACCGGACGAATACAACAATTTTCTGTCCTCCCTACACGTGAAATTATACCTGGTACTCTCCTGGCAGTCAAAATGCTGCTGTCTGCTGCACTGCTGTCAAAATGCTTCTGAGGAGATAAGATATACTTTATTGACCCGGCGCCTCCTCTGCGGCAGTCTGTCTGAGCCTAGCCATGAAGTAGGAATCGCTGTTCGTCGACATAAATTTCGGGGGACTATTCAAAGTCAGGTTTTCCAGCCACATTCTGGCTTCCTCTTCTGTGGAAAAGCGATGGAAACCGTGTCACCAAAGACAAGGACAATCCCCTATGTTCTGGGTGCCTGTCAAAAACATTGTTGATCAAGCCATAAATTTAGCTTCCTCTGGTTGATGGTACAGCTTCAATGGTACCCGTTAACGGCTACTTCTGCCGGAAGTTGCACCCTTGATCATATCTACAGTAGCCCCCTCAGGAATAAGGTGGATAGATGGCGTCAGTCAATTCCGTACTTCCTGGGCTGAAGTTGCTAGCCCAGCATCTCCCACTAAAATTAATTGGGGTGGTTTTTCCTCGCTCTCTCCAGTTCTGTTATATTACCCCCATGAGGAAACATGTCACGTCAACTGTCTGAAAAGCCAAAATATAAATATATTTTTAAACGCAATGGTGATCATAGAATACCTCTTACGAGGCATTTTACGTTTGTGGAGTGTCTACCAACACCATCGTAACTTATGACGCTCTTAGAAATCGTCACAGATCTACGAGTGCTGAAGACCACTCGTAGAAAGCTACGCAGAAGTAATTGCGTATTATAATGTTTTTTTTTCTGCGTATATGTTCTTTAAATATTATCGTACTTAATCATGACTCCCGATGCTGATTGTAAATGAAAGTGGTGATTCATGGAACTTGAATGGTAATTTTTAATCATAAATTCACCAAAAAGAAACAAAAATTATGGACATAATACCAATAATAATAATTGCATTAACAAATGAAGAAAATAAGAAATTACACGCTATAACAAAAAAAAAAGATACGACCTATATACACATTTCAGCAAATTAAAATATTATACTGCATTAGAGGAACCGTGAGAAGAATAAGGAAGAAAACACAGAAGTGTCGCTGTGGTGAATAATAAAAGTGGAGTGTGGGTCACGAGAGGGGAAAGGGGGGCGTATGCTAAAAATGTCAAATAATTTTTTAATGAGCTCCAAAACTAGCCATAAATTCCACGTCTCCTAGCTGCTGATTAACGCCTGCCAGTCTGTCATCAGCCTGCTCCTCCTTCTCCTGGTGACGTAAGGGGTCTCTCGCCCGGACGCGATAATTTTTTCCATACCAAAAAGATTAGGCCTCCAGAGTCAATCTTGTTCCTTATCACAGAGTTTTTGATATAATGCGTTTTATTTTTCCAAACAAATTTATAGAGCATTTTGTCAATAGATTTGCAAACAAGGGAATCAACACTCAAGGAAAGAGCAGCATATGTCAGTCTAGAGATACCCTCTGCTTTGGTTAATAAAGTTCTTCCTCTTAAAGTAAGATCTCTCTGGAGCCACATGTTGAATCTTTTTTGAGATTTATCAATGATGGGATTAAAATTCAATCTGCACCGATCGTCTTCATTCTTTGTTATGGTAATACCCAAGTATGTTACTTGGATTTTTACAGGAATATCATATAAAATTAAATTACACCTTCAAAATCAACTGGATTAGACGATTTTTATGCAACCCTGAATCAATCTGGAACTTTATTCCAAATTACATCTTCTCCAAGCTTGGTGGTCTAGCGCTATTGCTCAGATGCAACTATGCAATTGAAAAATTGCCTATTAAATTAGCCAAATTCCACAAACAAATGCTGTTAGCTTGGTTACTCATTTATAAACACTCCTTCTCCCCACATACATATCTAATCTGGAACAACTGTGATATTGTATTCAAGAACAAATCAATTTTTTTCCCAAAATGGTTTGAAAATGATATTAATTTTGTTAATCAATTATTTAATTCAGAAGGACTTTTAATGACCTACACTGAATTTCTGGCTACTTATCAGCTCCCTGTCACGCCTAAAGAATTCTCTGTTGTAATGGATGCCATTCCTAAAGGTGTTGTAATGTTGTTCAGAGGTAACACAAAACCTCTTATCTCTCCCTGTTTGTTATCATTATATGATACTGCGGTCGGAAAGATGTGCTTCTCATCCAGCCCTTCAACCAGGAACAAAAAAGTGAGATCCCTCTTTCAGAAAGACATTACTACTGTCCCATCTGCAATCTACTATTGGAGAAAATTTGTCACGGATATTCAATGGGAAAAAGTATGGACCCTACCCTCAAGATTTTTAATCACAAACAAACCTCGGGATATCTATTTTAAACTTCTTCATCGATGTTATCCCACCAAACATTATTTGCAAAAAATACGGAAAAACATTGATATTACTTGCTCTTTTTGTGGAACTGCTAATGAAACATCATCTCACCTGTTTTGGAAATGCCCCTCTTCTGTTATTTTTTGGAAAAAATTTGTTGATTATGTTTGTTGTAAAATTCTCAAAAGGTTTACTCTATTCTATAAAGATGTCCTGTTTGGGTGTTATACATTGAGTAATTCAGAACTCAAACAATACTATATAATAAACCTTCTTATTATTTTAGCAAAATTTCACATCCATAAAAGTAAATTTGGTAACAGAAAACCTTTATTTAATCTTTTTCTTAATGAATTTAAACAATACATTGTATCCATTGAACATTCTAAAAACCCCAAGGCTGTGAAGACTCTTGAAATCCTAAATCTTTTTAATTGTATTAACTGCTGATCTGCACTCTGTATTTTACTTTATTTACCTCTTATGTGTTTTTTTTTTTTTTTTTTACACTTGGTGTCTTACCTGTGCTTGTCGTTTTCTATGTTGAGCCCTGGCATATACTGTATTTTCACTATCATTGCACTTTGTATTTGAACATATACTGTCAATAAAAAAAAAAAAATAAAAAAAAAAATTTTTTTTCCATACCGTTAATGCGTCGCTATACTGGCATTCTAGTCCTCCCATGTGACTTTCCTCCCTTTCTGCGCGTCAATTTGCGTCATCATTACGCCGACAAAATAAGGCTACAGTTTGCTAACAGTCTTATAGCGAGCTAGTTGGCTACCTAGCTAGCAAGAGTATAGCGAGGGCGCCAATGTGTTTAGCTACACAGCCAACTGGCAGAGGAGCCAAAGCTGCATGGCCAACTGGCTATCGGGCTAAAAAGGCTACAGTTCGCTCAAAATGGAATACTCGCGAGCGAGCTATTTGGCTAGCTAGCAAGATAAAGATACATCGATATCTATGTTATAGCTAGCGTGCCAATGTCTTTAACATCCTAAAGTCGCTTTCACACCGGACGCGAAACGATTTTAGGTACGACAGATTACATCCTAAGTCAGTGTAAAGACGCGAATACTCGCGAAAACGCGTGTATTCGCGTCTTTCCATTGACTTTGAATGCAATCTGTTGTACGAAAAAAATCGTTTCGCGTCCGATGTGAAAGCACCTTAATTTTCCTAATTTCAGGAGGGCATTCACAGTAATTATAACTGGGAATCATTAACGATCTTCAACGATGAAAAGCTGTAGGTACCCAGCTTTCTTCACATTGGATATTAGGAACTATGTGGACTATGGAAGTGTTTTCTTTTTTTGATGTATTTTGTGGATTGATCTGTAAAGTAGTTCTTTCCAGTCTCGTGCTTGCAGGATTTTTAAACAGTGCTTTTTATACGCCCCAAGAAACAATACTGTCCTCCATTTCCATACATGACTCTACAGTCTTAATCACATTTCATGTGACATCATGAGCAGGTGAGATATAAAATGGTAATGAGATATTCAGTGCTGTAAAAAAAAAGGGGGCATTTTCCCCCTTCCTGATTTCTTATTCTTTTGCATATTTTTTACACTTATTATAGCTTTTTTCCCTTAATAAATGAAATCATCATTTCAAAAACTGCATATTTGCTTGGGTCATCTTTGTGCAGTATTAAAATTTGTTTGATCTGAAACATTTGAGTGTAAAAGAAAATATGTTGCAACTTTGGATCGACAAGTTTCCCCCGCACGTTAGGGTGCATGGCATCATGAACGCTTTGAAATACCAGGACATTTTAAATCAAAATCTGGTGGCCTCCGCCCGAAAGCTGAAGATGGGTCGTCACTGGGTCTTTCAGCAAGATAATGACCCTAAACATGTGGCCAAATCTACACAGAAATTGTTCACCAGAGAAAGAATCAAGCTCCTCAGCCAGCAGACCTAATCCCCATTGAAAACCTGTGGAGTGAGCTGAAGAGGAGAGTGCAGAGGAGAGGACGCAGGTCGCTGGATGATTTAGAGAGATTGTGCAAAGAGGAATGGTCGAAGATCCCTCTTTCTGTATTCTCCCATCTTGTGAAACATTATAGGAGAAGATTAGGTGCTGTTTTGTTGGCGAAAGGGGGTTGTACAATGTATTAACATCAGGGGTGCCAATAATTATGGATGGCGCTGTGTGTGTGTGTATATACATACATATACACTCAACAAAAATATAAACGCAACACTTTTGTTTTTGCTCCCATTTGTCACGAGGTGGACTCAAAGATCTAAAATTCATTCCAGATACACAATATTACCATTTCTCTCAAACATTGTTCACAAATCTGTCTAAATGTGTGATAGTGAGCACTTTTGCTTTGCTGAGACAATCCATCCCACCTCACAGGTGTGCTACATTAAGATGCTCATCAGACACCATGATTAGTGCACAGGTGTACCTTAGACTGTCCACAATAAAAGGCCACCCTGAAATGTGCAGTTCTTATATCTCTGTGGATGTATCTTTATCTTGCTAGCTAGCCAAATAGCTCGCTCACGATAATTCCATTGTGAGCGAACTGTAGCCTCTTTAGCTCGCTAGCCAGTTGGCCATGCAGCTTTGGCTCGCTAGCCAGTTGGCTATGAAGCTAAATACATTGGCGCCCTCGCTATACTCTTGCTAGCCAGGTAGCCAACTAGCTCGCTAACGATCAAGACTGTTAGCAAACTGTAGCCTTATTTTGTCAGCGTAATGATGACGCAAATTGACACACAGAAAGGGAGGAAAGTCACATGGGAGGACTAGAATTCCAGTATAGCGACACATTAACGGTATGGACAGATAGCAGTGTAGAGTGAGTGGACCTCTTCTGGCAACTTGAGGGAACAGGTGCCGATGGTGGGATTCCAACCTGGGTCGCCCACACTGCAGGCGGGTGAGTTACCACTGGGCCACTGGAGCAGGCTGGTTTGAGGCTCGGTAGGCGAAACAGGAACCAGGAAGCACACAGACAGAACTCAGAGTCAGACTCAGAAAATCAGGTTTACCGGGGCAGAAGTTAGAGGATGTCATGAGAGGCAGGCAGAGTCAATTCCAGGAAGTCAGACTGAAGGTAAATGCTGGAGAGTAGTGCTGCTGCAACGACAATCTGGCAGTGGGTAAGTGAAACAGATCTGCTTATATACTGGCTGGGTAACAAGACTCAGCTGAGAGTAATTGCAGTGGAAGGGGTGTGGCCAGCAGTGGAAGGGGTGTGGCCAGGCAGAGGGAGAGACGGCAGCAGCAGACTGTGACACGTGTCGCTTTCAAAACTGTAGTAATTGGTCTCCTCAGTTTCAAAACACTCTCACAAACACAATTCTTAAACACAGGTCCCTCTCACCCTTTTTGAAATGTGTTGCTGGCATCAAATTCAAAATCGGCAGATATTTTTCAAAAACCATAAAATTTCTCAGTTTCAACATTTGATGCTATTTTCCATTTATTATAGAGTTTGAATGATTTACCAATCATTGCTGTCTGTGCTTATTTACATTTTACGTTTTATAGTCCCAACTTTTCTGGAAAGGAGGTTGTATGAGTGTGAGTGCTAAAAAAATTGTAATGTATACATCCACTCATGAGGCAATTTTTTGGGTTGGTTTTTTGTCTCTTTTTGTCTAATTGTCAGCAGGATATTGGAAAAACTATTGGCCCAATTTTCGCAATAGAAGGGTGCGGCATGAGAGAGGGAAAAACACATTTAATTTCGGACTGGAGCTGAATCAGGGGGCTGATAAACATTAAATGTGAGATATTGCATTGCAGAATAAATGGCATATATTTCACAATTAATTTGACAGTTGTAAAGATTTACAGTGACACAAAAGAGCCAATTTAGAAGAGTATACTTCTGCCAATTTTGAACAGAGCACCATCACCACATATTGTGAGTATCTCTCTGAGCTGTGCTGAATGCCCCAGTCAGAGAGTGCAGTGTATGAAGATAACTCAGCCTGCATTAAACATAATCGCACAGCATGATCCCAGGAGGCATGTACACTGGTCATTTAACACTCAGCTGTTTATACAGGGCATATACACACCTAGTAGCTGTACATGTAACTCGTTTTGACAAAGGTGTGGCTTCCAAGGTCAAGACCTGGGTCTGCAGGGTTCCACTGTTCTTCAGGGATTTCAGCTGGACCTAGAGAAGCACCATAACAGTTCAGCACCAAAGTTTGGTTCCGGAGAGTCACACAGACCATGATGTTCAGAAGTATTTTTGCGAAGTGCCACCATTATAAATGTCCAAAATTCCAACTTGATTCAATCCATGTAAATGTAACTACTATCAAAATACTTCTGTTTGCACAGAGATTATTAAGGAGCATCAATCACATTGTTACTTGGTACCAATATTATGGGATTTTAAAGTCATAGTCATATGCAATATAATGATGAAGTAAACATTACTTCTGCTCATGGGGCTGTGCCTGTACAGCGCAGAGTTACTCAGTTTCACATTAAATTAGCCTTTTAGCAGCACACTAACAAATCGCCTCGTGATACACATATTCTGAGTGATTAATGCAATCTCTGCTTGTTTTTCTTTAAAGCTGACAATTCTGAGCGGAGTTTGTGAATTTATTTTTGTCATTCCAGAAATAATCCTTCAGGCCGAAGCAAAATGCGACACACTCATGGTTATCGGTGAATAACAGAAAATATTAGGCGCTAATGGGATAAAAAAAAAAAGGTTTCCACGAAAATATGAAGCTGGTGCTCTTGGCAGCGTGGGATAGGAGAGTAAACCAAAAAATGTTAGAGTTCCAGGAAATCAGAAAAAAAATTAGAGCAATAAGAAGCAAGAAAATTAAAAAGCCTTTATTATATCATGGCTAAACAGTTAAAAAAGCAAACATGTTTCAACCTATGTGGTCTTCATCAGGGCGCAAAAAGTACCATGGGCCTAGTAGGTACAAAGGGATGCATATGGTTAAGAGAATAATTGGACAACAAATGTACAAAAACAAACAAGTAGATTCAAAAGGGAAATGTATATGTATTTGCACATGTGAGGCTATGGAAATATAAGAGTGCAAACATGAATAGCAAGAGATATCTATATCGAATGAGAATTATAAAAATGACAGAAAATCACTATCCTCATTTAAACCTGGATAATTAGGGGCATCAAATGTGTGTATCCGGAAGGCTTCCCGTTGACAAAGCCTATTAAATCTATTGCCACCTCTAACAGGCGCTCTATCGTGCTCAATGCCCTCAATTTTAAGAAGGGAATCATTAGTATTGTTTGCCTCTACAAAATGCCTAGCACTGGGATACTCGTCATTCTGTTTGCGAATGGCATATTAATGCTCGGCTAAAGGATCATGAAGACATCTCTCAGTGCGACCAATGTTAATAATTCCAAAAAGTTTACTTCCGCAGGGAGATAACTCTGCATAAGTTTGTCCATTAGAGTGGGTGGACGTTAAAAAGAAAACATTGGGGGCTCTGGGAAGACATTACGGAGGGCAAGGTCACTTTTAAGTAAAGGCCAATTAGATTGGATTATATTGCGAATGTGCACTGCCCGAGTACTATACCGTGTTAAGCCCAGTTTATGCTCCACGCAGTCGCGAGTGCGCGAGGTTCGCGCGCCACAAATGATGTAATAGCGCACCTGGCGACAGCCGCGTCCGCTGGCGCTTCGTGAGGTTGCACACCTCCAGGATTTTGAAACTTTAAACAAGCTGCGCTAGTGTCGCCCACTTCAAAATGCTTCTACTTCTACTATTTTCGCCTGCTTCTACTATTTCCTATTGTATTTTTTTTTCTACTGCCCCCCTGTCTTTGCGGCTAATACTGCAACGGAGAATGCACCAAGTATAAATGCCTCCGCGCTCTGGTGAGGTGCGCGCGCAATCTGCCGACGGTGGTGATCACGATTGAGCGAACATGCTTTATCTCGAGCTTGTTTAATAACCAAAGGCTTATAAGCTCTCTTTCTGAAACGATTAGACAGATCAACCAACTGTTTGATAAATACCTAATCTCTGTCACAGATTCGAAGTAATCGTTGAAATTGTTCAAAAGGAATATTATCCTTAAGGTGTGTCGGGTGAAAAAAATCCGCTCCCAAAATAGTATTCCGGGAAGTTTTCTTCCTAAGAATGTCCGTATGTAACCCCTCTTCATCCTTCAAAATGGTGAGATCCAAGAAATCAATGCTTTCCATAGAATATTCAATTGACAATTTGATGTTCTCATTGGTGGAATTCAGATATTTATGAAAACCCACCAAACTGATTTCAGCACCACTGAAAATGAAACAAAATAGGACCTAGGGTCCTGTAGCTTACTTATCGTGATGATTCGAGTTTTGAAAATTTTATGTTAAGTTTGACATTCCAATTATTTAAAGTCAATGCTAAGGTCACTAAATAAAAGTTCACATACATTTATAAGACCCCCTGTTATATAATCCTAAGCTCTTGGTGAAAATTCAATATGTCAATTGTGAACTTTAAAGGTCACAGAAAGTAAAGTATAGGTCGGTAAATGGACTTTCTAAATGTCTACAGAAACCTTGGCTCAGTCGATGCCCATTTAGGTGATAGAAGTCATTGCAATTTCACTGTCGTGTCAAAGGTCACTGACAGTCAAGTTGAATGTCACCAAATGAAAGTTCATATGTGACTTTCTAGATGTCAGTAACACAAACCTAGGCTCCATCTGTGACCATTTTACTGATACAAGTCACTAGGCCTATTCGACCTTCGAAGGCCAAAATGAAGATCACCGAAGAAAACCTCATATATGACTTCGTATACGTCTCTAATACAAACCTAGGCTCCATCTGTGACCGTTTTGGCAATACAAGTCATTTTAATTCTATTACGTCAAGTTTGATCCTCAAAGGTCACCAACAGTCAAGTTGAATGTCACCAAATGAAAGTTTATGTGTGACTTCCTTTAAGTCTGAGATACAAACATAGGCTCTATCAGTGACCTTGTTAGTGATAGAAGTCATAGAATTTTTACTCGGTCAAGTTTGACCTTCAAAGGTCAATATGAAGGTCACCAAATGAAAGTTAATGAACGATTTTGCTGATATAAGTCCTTGAATTTTCACTGTAAAGTTTGGCCGTTGAAGACGCTTTGTAACGTTGTTGTAACCCTTTGGCTTGCAGCTTGCAGGCTTGCTCGTTGTCACTGACCATTGAACACACGGGGCAATCAGACTGGCAGTACTAGAAGATGCAGCTTTATTCATTTTAGCGCTGACCATACCATGCCTGGCCACAACGGCACACTAACCCTATCATACATGAACAGATTAGTGAAATAAGAAAGGGGTAAACCGGACAAACAGAGCCGTCGCGCTACGGAAAGTAAGAGAAGAAAATGTGTGAGCAGTAAAAACTTTGGACCAACTCAATTTCTCACTCCAAACCTGCGCAGGCGCACTAGCCTGGCTTACAGATCATTAAAGAAACAGTACCCCCGTTACACTGTCTTCTGTGGGAGCACGCTCTTTCAGTCAATACGCCCCACGCCTCTGGAACTCTCTGCTGTCACACCTCAAACAGCTAGATTCCATCTCCACATTCAAAGCACAACTCAAGACTCACCTATTCAAAATTGCATACACATAGCCCCTGCCCCTCTCCAAATTCCTGACCTGGACAACACCTACTTTATGTCCTTCCGCTCTCTCAGCTCAATTCACCATTATCTCTTTATTTTTATTAATTTCATGTATTTTATCCTATTTTGCATTGTCATGTACCGTTTTTACTTTTGTCATTTTATGTCTGCCCTATGTTGTTTAGTTCCTTTGTTACATCTCTGTACTGCGTCCTAGGATGTCTTGAAAGGCACATTATGAATGAAATGCATTATTATTATTATGTAAGCCGCGGTGTGTAAATTCTGCGACACCAAAGAGAGTGTACTGTTGGTAAGGCGCACTGTCTCCATAATGTCATTTTACCTATCGTCATTACTGCATTATGCCACCACTGAACTAACAGAGCATTTGCGGTGTAGGTTGCAATTGAATTACCTGATCTCGAGGATTCGTAGAGGCTTTTCTCAATTTTTCTGTCCGTTTGAGAGGTGAAAGTATGCAGCCTTCAGTCGGTCTCATGCACCTCGCTGCCGGTCTGATCTCATGCGTGTGGAGTAAAGCGACGCTGAGGGATGAGTGTATGTGACACTGCTGTCTGGAAGGAAAGAGCGTGAGTGAGAGAGGGGTGGAGGAGACTCTGGAGTGAGTGAGGGACAGAGACACGGAGAGGTGGATAAGAAAAGGGGCAGAAAAACAGGGTGGGCCGTCCCTCACAACACGCTTGTGCCGAAATTATAATCCCTCAGGGGTTCTGGCAAAATAATTTCACCTCAAAAAATTTTTGCGTCAGATGTGAAGTCTTCAGGATGGTACTGCGCACGAGCACGATCATGGCGCGTAATTTTTGTTTTGAACGGCTCAAAGTTGCGCACTGCAGACAAGTGAATGATAAACAACGACAGGTCGGGAGAGGTCTCAGCTTTCCAGGACTCAAAACAATCGAAAAAATAAAGTCTCAGCTGTCGTAAAATAAGAGAACCTTAAAGCGCCCTACTGAGTGACCAAGTGCTCTTCTCAAACCACACTTCACTGAAAATGTTGAGGCAGCCTCGCCATAACATCGTCAATTTTAATAGTTATTTTTGCATTGGATCACGAGGCTAAACCCTGTGATCAGACGTAGGCTGGTGACCCTTCTCTGTCACTTCCTGACACTTGCAGAGCTTTAATTGTTCTCTTGCTTCCTTATGATAAGACAAAAGGTTCTGAACACTTGTGTGGGCAATTTAAAGTGGACAGCCATAGGCCATTCGAATTAAGTGCTGAATTAAGTTCATTTGTTACATTACTTTAGTCTTTCTGTTAGTCTTTCCAGTGCACCACTCTGTTGGCTGCCTTTGAATTAAAAACGGAGCTCGTTAGCCCTCCTGGGTAATTTCAGTGTTCGTGGTCTCATGAGACCGATCTGTTTTAACTGCTCTTATACAGACACAAAAGCCATAGGCCTAAAACATCACTAAATTAAGTTTAAAACCTTTTAAGCAATGAAAGAATGTCTTCAACTAATGCTTGACATGATAATTGCAGTGATCACGCTAAGAATAGACACCAATGTATTTCTAAACGAACATTTATTGTAAAAAAAAAACAAAAAAAAAACAAGCAAGCAAATTCAAAACAGAGACCATAGAAACAAAATCTCAACATGAACAGTCCTTTGTGTGTGTGTGTGTGTGTGTGTGTGCGCGTGTGTGTGCGTGTGTGTGTGTGTGAGCGAGAGATAGTGAGAGAGAGTGAGAGAGAGAGAGAGTGTGTGCGTGTGTGTACGTGTGTGTGTGTTCACACACATGAGGGGCAATGTACAATCACCTTGGAGTGTGCCTGGCAAACAGATTTAAATTAATTCAAATTTAAATTTAATTAATTTAAAGGCATTTGTGGCATGTTTGACTGGTTTTATTGTCATTTATTGTCACAAAATTGTTTATTGTGCATTTTCAATGTTGTCTATCGGAGGTTTCTTGGTCATTTACTCTTTAATAATTTATATAATTATGTATTTGTCTTGTTAATTCAAACAATCTATTGTTTAATGAGGCCCTGGGATGGGTTGTGATCCATCATGTGCGAGAGGTGAAAGGCAAATCCCTTTAGGGCAGCATTACTAGGAGTTGGGGTTGAAGAGGTTGAAACAAATAAAGCAACAAGCATGATGGCTTTTTAAATGACACATATATTGGTGTACATAATAGAGGTTACTGGTGACCACTGATGTTCAGCTGCACTTATATTGATAAATTCATGCTAAACTCAACCAGAAAATCATTAGCTAATATTAAATTTCATGCCTCAAAACTTTATTTGTGTTAAATACATGATTATTTGATGATTTGACAGTGCACCATCTCAGACTTTGGGGAGCCACTTGGATAGCTGTGTAATTTGGCAAATAGCATGTTGGTAATCCAGAATGTAATGTTGAAGATGAATACTACTTGTGGTCAAGGAGTTTATGATCCAAGAAATGTATAGATTTAAGCCCCAGCAGTTTTTCAATTCTCAGTATTATTTTTTTGCAATTTTAGTGGTGAATTCTGATGAAGATTTTTTATGTTAGCAGTCCATTTTCTCTACCAAAATCATGAAAATAAACTGGAACACGATGTAATTCTAAAACCTGTAAGTGTCTTTATTGAGTAAAGCCACATTTTCCCTCTTTATGAAGCTTAAATCGTGAATTATATAGCATTAAATTGGGTAACCCATAAATAGCTAAATTTGGCTTTTGCGCAAAAGGGTTAAACAAGTCTTAATGGTTGCACAACATTTACAGGGTTTTAGTACAGTTTTAGACTGTATTTGCAATTTCACTAGCCAAAAAATGTCAGGTGGCACAACCAAAAGTTTCTTGAAAAAATACATACCTCCCTCTTTTTTTTCTATGCAAATTTTTTGTAAGTATACCTGAGAGTGTAATAAATAATTGGCTAATAAAAGTAACTTATTGATTCTTTATTGTAGGGGGCGGGTCTTTTGGTTTTCCAAACGACATAAGAACAATGAAACTATTAAACTTTGTCCATTTGAAATGTTTTCAATATAAAATTATGCCCCCATATTAATATTATATAAATATTTTAAATTACAAATTTAATACATTTCACATAGTGTTAACTTGCTCGGACGGTTGTGCCACCTGACATTTTGAAGGTTTAATGTGGCAAAACATAAAATATATCTCATTTCTATGAGAAAGTGGAAATATGTTCAAATTAAACAGGTTTTATAGAATAAAATGATGCTTATCATTTAAATCATTTAAAATTATTTTAAACCAAAGTAGTGCACTCAGACAATGTCACGCCATTGACCCTAGTACATCATTTAATTCCGATGACAATATAAATTACAATAAACGGATGCCCTTCCTAATCTCCTGAATCACTGTGAACTCCATGAGTCTCAGTTCTGAGTTAAATATGCTTGAATTGTAATGAAGTTCACGGGCAAAGAAATGTGTGTAATTTGAGAACATCAATCGGTGGTTTTTCTGTAGTTCTACTTCCTGAACTTGAACCTGCCATTTCTTTAAAGTGATGCAGGAGAATATGTAAAGAGATGACAGAGGAGAGCACCTGCAGGAACAAAAAAAAAAAAACAATTAATCACACCTCTCTATCTGCCTAAGCGAATTTCCTTGTGCTGGCAGAGCAGGAGTTGTTTGAAGGTCTTCTTGAAGGTGACGTTGCAGAGAGCATAGCAGGCTGGATTGATGGTGCTGTTCATGTAGCAGAGCCAATAGCCACAGGTCCACATGCTGTAGGGAACACAAGTTGAACAAAAGGTGGTGATGAGCACCATGACGTTATAGGGTGTCAATGTGACCATGAAGGTGACAAGAATGGCCATAACTGTGTGGGTAACTTTTTTTTCCCGCGATGACAATGCCTTCTTCTTGGGCCGCTGCTTTACTATTGTAGTATTTAGGCTGAGAGCTTTGGGATTTTCCTCAAAACCTGCAGGGGCCTCAGAAATGTCATTTCTATCAGGATGTACTGGTGCACTCGACTCCTCCTCCCCGACTCCACCTGTGCCACCATTCTGGCTCTTCTCAGTGTGATGGGTTTTCACGTGGTCATCATTGTAAGGCATGGTGATGTGGCTTCCTGCTTTGTTGCTGGCTGGGTCATCCTGTTTTGGTTCATCCCTGCCTGACTTCATGCGGCTCTTGCTGGCTCTGGAGATCTGCCAGTACAGTAAGATCATGATGGCAACAGGCAGGTAGAAGAAAACAATAGAGGTGATAAAAATGATAGTTGGATTGGACAGAAACGGGATGTAGCACTCGCCCTCTGGCACAGTGCGCTCACCTACGATAAACTGCCAGAACAGGATGGCCGGAGCCCACATGACAAAGGAGAGAACCCAGACTGCTGCAATCATCATGTTCGCCATCCTGGTGGTCCTTCTTGCAGGGTAGCTGAGTGGCTTGGTGATGCAGAAATAACGGTCAAAGCTGATGACAAGGAGATGGAAGGCAGAGGTATAGCTGACTACATAGTCCAGGACCAGCCAAAGGTCACAGACTACTGCCCCCATTGGCCAATATCCAACCAGAATGTAGACTGTCAACAGGTTCATGGAGCTGACCCCAACGATCAGGTCTGCACATGCCAGGCTGAAGAGGAAGTAGTTGTTTATGGTCTGTAGGTTCCTGTTGATTATGATTGACAGTAAGACCAGTATGTTCCCAGTAATCGTGACAAGACTAATCAACCCTGTAACCAGTGCAATGATCACCACCTCCACTGCCTGATAAGGGCCCTCAGACAGTAGGACATCTGTCTCTTTGCCTGCTGTGAAGTTGGAGATGTTGGAGAAGGTGGAGAGGTTAAGCTTGAAGGTTCTGAGCGTCATCTGTACTGGTGTTGCTGAATCTCAAGTTTTCTGTTTATCTCCTAAATCCAGATGCGGAAAAAAATATTTTTTCAGCACTAAGGGCTTGTGTCTCACACACAGATACAGCTCGACTTTGGACTAGATTTATTTTTTATCTCGGTTCTCCTTCAAAAATTCAATTTAGTCTCGGAAAAGGCTATACTTGTCTATGTCAAACTGACCCTCATGATTAGAAATAAAATTGCGCATTAGTGACCCCTTAAAATGTGTATTTACATGAATTAAGTTAGATGAATTCCAGAACATTAATTTCTATTAGCTCGCCAGGACGAATGTCCTGAGAGCTATTGTCGTACCCCCGGCATCCGCGTCCGCGTCCGTCCGCGTGCAGAAAAACTTTAACCTTGCCCAGGCGAGCTTTGTTGTCTTTCTGACAACTCTAGTTTAGACAATAAATCTCCAACTAGAATTTGAATTACTCTCACTAAAGCGCATGAAATGTATCGCATCTCAGCATTGACTAGGAGCTCATATTGTGAGTATCTCCCTGAGCTGTACCCCAGAGTGGGCAGTTTATAAAGACTCTGCCTGCAATAAACATAATCACACAGCATGGTCCAAGTGGTGATGAAAAATGACTACTTAACTCTCACTTCTGTTTATGGAGTGCTTATGTACACCAAGTTGCAGTGCAGGTAACCCTTCCTCACTGTGGTGAGACTTCCAAAGTCAAGAAGAGGGTCTGCAGGACTCCACTGTCCTTCAGGGCCTTTAGCAGGACCTACAGAAACACCACAGGAGCTATTTAGCACCAAAATTTTGTTACAAAAACTTACATCATCAAAATGTTCATGAGTATTTGCACAGTGACACAATTATAAATATCTTATTTTCCAACTTGTTTCTCTCCCGGTAAATCTAAGCACCAAAAAAGCACACCATTGACACGAAAATCAGTTTTGAAAATTTTTTGATTCTGTTGTGCCTGTTGCCAGTTTTGTTATTTTTCTTCATTATGTATTATTTATTATGATTCTGGCTCCCAGTTTATGTTTTGCCTTTTTTTTTTGTTTAGATTATTTTTTTGGGAATTTTTCCTTTATTTGACAGTTGTATCAGTGTGGAGGGACAGGAAAGGGAGAGGAATGGGGGGGAAGATATGCAGCAAATGACCTGAGCTGGAATTGAACCCAGGTATCTGCGGGAAGGACACAGCCTTTATGGTACACGCGCTTAGACCAATGAGCCACCAGGTGCCCCGCCATTTGTTCATGTACTGTTCTGTGCACCAGTGTCTACCCCTGTCATGTGATCAGTGTGGTAAGTTCCTTCTCTCCAGTCTGAGTGTCGACATGCTTCGGACGATTCAGTGGTTTCTGGAGTTTCACTTAATTACTTCAATTCACTTTTACTTCCTTCACTCTGCTTTCTCTGATTACTAATTAAACTAACATTTATATTTTGTATTATGGTTACTAACTTAACTAACCCATGCATATTACTAACTAACTAACGAGCACTTGGGTTAAGTTGAAAAGTTGCTCCGCTACTAATTACTACTTACATAATCTCAGCACTTGCCCTGTTCTTAGGCCTGTTATTAGGGCTTCCTCGTGCGTTTGCCTTCTCTGGTCATCATTATAGTTAAAAGATTCAAGAACAAAACGTCTGTCGACTGGAATTGTATTGATATGACTCTGATAAAGAAATTTATTATTGATATTGCTGACCCTCTAACTTATATCTGCGGCCTATCTTTCAAACTGGGGACTTTTCCTTGTAAAATGAAAACAGCTAAAGTGATTCCAATATATAAAGCAGGAGACAAACATCTATTGATAAATTACAGGCCAGTTTCACTGCTATCACAGTTCTCTAAAATTATCAAAAAAAATCTTTGTTGTATGGTTGGATAATTTCATCGAAAAGCATCAATAACTAATAGACAGCCAATATGGCTTTAGAACCAACAGCTCCACTACAATGGCTTCCACGTCTAATGAAAGTAATTGAGGAACTAACAAATTCAATTGAAACTGTATGCAGTAGGAGTTTTTTTAATATATCTGAAGAAAGCATTTGATACAATTAATCACAACATGCTGTTACAAATGATGTAACGGTATGGTATTAGAGGGGTGGGGCTTAGTTGGGTGAAAAGCTATATTGAAAACAGACATCAGTTTGAGCAGATGTGTGAGTATAGGTCAACATGTTTCGATATAACCTGTGGAGTACCACAGGGATCAATACTAGAACCAGAATTATTTATTTTATATATTAATGACATATGTAAAGTTTCAATCATCTTAAAATTTGTTATTTTTGCTGACAACATTAACATATTTTGTTCTGGGGAGAATCTTTGGAGGAATGTTGGAGGATGTCTCAGTGGAATTGGGGAAGCTGAAATTGTGGTTTGACAATAACAAACTCTCTCTTGATATCAGTTAAACCAAATTTATTTTGTTTGGAAAGAGGCAGGTACATCCAGATACAAAAGTTGAAGTAAGTGTTGATAACATTTGGCTTGAAAGAGTCTATGATAATGTTTTCTTGGGGGTGACAATAGGCCATAATCTCAGCTGGAAACGCCATATAAACTATGCTAGGTCGAAGCTGGCTAGGGGAATTGGCATTTTAGGTAAAACAAGACGCATATAAATCTTTAAAACATGATACATTCTTTATCGTACACTCATCCTTCCTTACTTGATATATTGTGTGGAGATTTGGGGAAATACTTGCAAAAACAACCTACAACCTATTTACATAATGCAAAGAAGGGCAATCAGAATTGTAAATAATGTAGGATTCCACCATCACTCAAATGAACTGTTTTTTAAATCAAGAGCATTAAAGTTTACCTACCTAGTGGAACTTAAAATGGCACAGATACTTTACAAAGCAAGAAATAATTTACTCCCTAGGAATATACAAAAAATGTTCAAGGAAAGAGATGGCTGAGATGAATTAAGAGGGGAATTTAATTTAAAACTACCAAGCCTTCATACCACACTTAAAAGCATATGTATCATAGGGCTGCGTGGGTGGACCGCAACCAAGGGCCCCCACGGGCCACCCACCAAAAAAGTATGCGGGTGCGGGGCAGTGTTGAGGGCAAGCATAAATTTACTGCCGTTGCGGGTACAAAAAAAAATATGCGGGCCCTTGGCAAATTTACAACCCGCGAGACGTGTGTTCATTATATCTCAAGCTCACAATAATAAATGTCATTATATTCAATAAGCGAGCACAACAAAATAAGTACAATGAGAAGTATATTAGCCCATATTGTGTGTTTAACTATTTTGTTGTCTTACCCACACAAGTTAGAAAGGTACTCAACAAAATGTGGCTTCTTCTTCTAATAGCCAGTATAGCTTCTTTTCAGAGTAGGTGTCATAAATGAGTGCTAAATACTACTGACATGTATTGCCAATTGCAATCAGAATTGGAATTAGCCACCCCATTTCTGTCAGCTGTAACTCCTTTCCATTTGTAATGACTTATGTCAATTGCAATTCTCCACTCCTTGGCGTCATTAAAAAATTTTGCCTTTCCTTTTCTGAAGATGCGGGTGCTCCGGGGCTCGAGCGCCCACTGACAAGGTTGAGCACCCACTGGGCCAATCGGGATGGCCCTTCAAAAAAGAAAAAAGAGAGAATGAATAAAACTCATTGTAAAACTGCATCATTAAAATGAACTGCATCTATTTGAATCGTATTATCCAATTAAAATCATTACTGCTCTGTGCCTGTACACGTTACGGCGTAGTCTCTCTTTCTCACACAGGTCTTGCAAGGAAAGACTCCGAAGTTCTGAACGACCCCTGAGTCCTTGTGAGTTTTCCAACAGGGCTGCCCTGAACAGGCCCCATCTTAAATAAAGAATCGCTGATTTATGGTGGTTGACATGGAGCAAATGCACTGCAACAAGCCCAGAATATCTCCAACTGGGAAATCGCAATGGAACTGCCAAAAACACCTCCAACTGGAGAAACGCGCTTGTAAAAACAGAAATGCCGTGTATCCACGTCAGCACACTTGAAGTGCTCCGAACCTTTTAGCAAGCAAGTGAACAAACATACGATTGCTTGCTTAGCGAGGTAGCTAGGTAACTTTGTGCTTTTAATGCAAGAGAACATGAATGAATAGCCATTATTTCGCTGACTAACTTTGCTCGAACGTTGCCACGAGCATTTAGTAGTAGTGACGGGAAGATGAAGCTTCGTGAACCATTTTACTTATTTTCTGTGCCCACAAGATGGCGCCCATAGTTAAAAAAATAAGGCTAATAGAATGAACTGATAAGCTTTCGTTGAACAGAGTGCGCCATCTTGTGGGCACAGAAAATAAAGAAAATGGTTCGTGAAGCTTCATCGTCCCATCACTAGCATTTAGCTTGCTGGCTGGCACTAATAGGCACCAAAAATAAAACTTGCCAGCTAACGTTGACTGAAGAAATCAATAAACTAGCTCTCACGCTAGGCTAGCAAGCTAGCTCGCTTGCTCAGATAGCTAATTTCGGTACATATAAACCAATAAAACAGCGACTCGCGATTATTTCGCGGATTAGCAAGTGGTCATGAATTAGCCGCGTAGCTAAGTCGGTTAAAACAATAGTGAGGCTGGTTCGCTCGTTCGCCAGCTACGGGGTTTTTGCGCGAACTAATGTTGGCCAACATTTGGATGAAATCGCAAACTTTCATTTAGCGCACGGTTACTAGGAGCAACACTCTCCTCGTCAAGGAGAAACATCAACGGCGAGCGAACAAAAAAGTTTTTTTTTTTTTTTAATGTAGTAGCTGTGTGGGCCTATGCATTGATTATCAATCAGATGCATTTGATTGCATGTGCTGTGATGTATGGTGACGTCGTTCAGTAGCCTACCTCGCAATAATTCGTTTACGTGTTAATATTTTGGCCTCTTAACCATTACAGTTACGCAGTGTTTTGGTGGGTGTACTGTAGCACTGTGCAAATGAGGTGATGTCGGATTTGTTTCGGATGGAGTATTTGCTATATGATTTATGCTCATATGAGTCTTCTTGCAAATGCAATGTTGGTGGCTATGGTTGTTACTTTGTAGGTGTGTTCTTGAACTTATAATTGATAATCATATCTGTCTCATCTAAGCTTGGGAGCACTGCTGATCGTTGACCGCAGAATATCAGGGAGTGATTAATGAATGAATGGAGCTGGTCAGGTGCTGAAAAGCACGTCATGGTTCAGTTATTTCCAGCACTACGGGGAGCCCTGCGTTTGCATGTAGTCCCTGGCTAGGCATATTGTATTAAAAGTTTCCGTGTCGGATTGCGGATTTGGTCGACGCAGTTTATTCAGACAGGCCTCTTGAACTGATTGGGTGGTGTGTGTGTGCGTGCGGGCCGGCACGGTGTTCATGTTGGTCAAAGCTTGCAAAAACACTTGTATTTTACTGCTTATTTAGTAGGACCTGAGCACCGACTGGTGCCAGGGCCCGGAACGGGTCCTGGCACCGAAGGTGCGAGGAACCTATTGTTTTTGTAGAGATTATTATTATGATTTCTTGGCTTTACGCCCACTTTTGAGGCCGCTCTGAGCCGCGCCAAATTTGGCACAGACCTCAATCCTGGTGTAACTCAACATTTTCTGGAGTGACTGGAATCAGGCGTGGTCAGGGGGCTCCACAGCGTCCCCAAAGGTAGGGCCGTTTTTGGGCATACTTCATCGGAGGTGCACGAAATTTGGTGACATCATAGCTCACATGGTGACGATGTCATGAGATTTTTAAAACATTTTTTGGCCCAATAGGAAGTCAGCTGTGGACCATTTCCTGCAGAAATTTTCAATTTACGATCGCAGTTTTGAGGCCCTTAGGATGTGGAAAAACTCACGAAACTTTGCACATATGTCTGAAATCTTAAGCAATTTGATATACATCACAGCTGGCCACGGGCGTGGCAGACCAGGTTTGTAGCGCCCCCTAACGCCTTTTATAGTATTACAGATGGTAGGTAGCTTGTAGGCGCATGATACATGGCACGTATGTCGTAAGGTACTGGACTTGATTTTTGAAGGGGGTCGCGGGCATGGGCATGGCAAATTGGCTGAATGGCGCCCCCTAGGCACTGCCGATAGTGTTTCAATGACGCAGCCCCTGCGTACCATTTCACTTACATTTATGTAAATCGCCAGTCACCTGTAGGAGGCCGAGACGTACAAAAAAGCCTCTTGGAGCCATATCATAAAACCAACAGGAAGTCAGCCATTTTGAATTTTATGGTCATGCTTGGGCAATGTGCAAGTGTCGTACTTCAACGAACTCCTCCAACAGATTTATTGCGATCGACTTCAAATTCGGTCTGTGCCTTCAGAAGACCTGTGAGAGCAAAAGTTGGCGAAAACTTGCGCAGAAGTCTTAGGGCGTGGCCATGGGGGCGTGGCAAACTTCAATGATCGCCGTGAGAAATATATTGTTATATCTCGGCCAAACGTGATCTGATCCACCTGAAACTTCACACGTGTGATGACATTCTTGCTCTGAAGATGTCTGTTTGTCAACATTTGGTAGAAGTCACAGCGCCACCTGCTGGCGACAGGAAATGTCATGTTTCAGCCTTTTATGTGCACTTCCAAAATATGAGGGAAGATTTCCCAGACAATTCAACATATCCTCCTCAAACTTGACTAGATTAGCCTACAGGCTTTGCTGATGTACTGCTTCGAATATTGTGCGCTTTCGTCACACGGCGCGGCCGTGGCGGCCCATCAAAGTTGAGGTGGTGCCGTAACCCAGGAAGTGGATGAAAAAGAAATTCCCAAAATTCCAAATGAGCTGAAACTTTGACAAGTAAACAAGCAGACCGAGGCAAAACTTTCGTACACTGCAACCCATACTGTGTTTTGCAGTCCGTCACTCTAAATTTTTCAAAATATATAGACAGTCATAACATAATAATATTTCCAAAAGTTGAGACTCAAATTCTACCAAACTTGGTAATAATGTTCCCTGTGTTGTGTTGATGAAGTGTACCAAACAGTGTTTGATTCCGTCAAACGGTTCATGAGATATGATGTAAAGATGACAGTGAGTGCAGCAGTAGCAGTCATTGTGTAATTTGAGCAGCTTGGTCTCAGGGCAGGTAGGGGAGAGGGAGGGGTGTTTGAAGCCCTTCTGAGCTGTCATTCACAGTCTCCCTCAAGGGGGTGATACAGACCACAAAATCCAACAGTGAGCAGCCTCAAGTGTTTTAACAGAATGCAGAACACTGAAAGTTCCACATTAAATCATTACAGTGGGCCGACTGCAAACTTTAAATATCAGATTTTATTAGGATTAAAATCCTGAAAGACAGTCATCATTCTAGTGGCTGGGTAGAACTTTGAAGTAACAGTTACATTTAATCCTATGAGAAACACTTCATAGACTCAACAGGAAGTCCACAATTTTTAATTGAAATTGCAAATTTTTTGGATTTTTTCGCCATTCACAGGTGTCGCACTTTAACAAACTCCTCCTAGAGATTTTATCCGATCAACTTAAAATTTGGTGAATTATATCTAAAGACCTTGCTGATGTTGAATTGCGAAGCTTTTTTGATTCCACCGAACGATGTATCCGTGGCGCTGCGGCGAATTTTGATGTCCCGCCATGAAACAGGAAGTTGGTTTTACTCCCACATGCTTTGTGGGATTTGCCTGAAACTTTCCAAGCTTGGTAAAATTGTCCTCCCAAGTATAAATATATGCTAATATTAGATCGGGAGGTGCCAGGTGGCTCCACAGCGCCCTCTAGATATGGCCATGTTAAGATAAAAGTGCTTGAATGTTCATGAAATTTGGTGTGATCATTGCATTAGTCATTCCAGGCAATGCTTAATTTTTTGAAATATTTTTGCCAAACAGGAAGTGAGCTATGAGCTATTTCCTGCGTTTTTCCAAATTTTACGAACACACGTTTTAAGGCCTTAGAATGCTCCAAAACTTGCAAAACCTTGCACAAATTATAAATGTCTTAGTCTCTTCAATGTTATCCATCAATTGGCACTAAATGTGCCATAATGGCTCTATAGCGCCCCCAATCAGATTTTTAAAAGAATTGCTCTTTTGAGGGTCGAAACATGCTGGAAAATTCACAAAAATCAACAGACTCATGTACCCCGATATAACGATTACTATGTTTTAGATTTTGCACACAGGCATGTCAAAATGGTATCATAGCGCCCTCCAGGAAAGTTTTGCACTCTCCTCAGGAAACTACATTGAACACAGTCTAGCAGTGACAAATGGCTGTGAATGGACACCTGCACCCATCAAGATCTTGCTGCCATCCCAACGTGCACAAGGGGTGCGAGGGCCCTTTCAACGCTGCTTGCAGCTTTAATATATTTATTATTTTTCAATAGTAGCAAGTTTTTTTCGGTTTTGAGCACCCACCAGCATACACAAAAATCGGCGCCTATGGTTCAAACAGATTATGATTGAAAAGTATAAACAGAATTGAATGATTCGTTGAATATGTGGTTTTGCTGTATTGCTTGAATAGGAAATTAGTAACCTATTTCAGGAAATTTGCTATTTAATTGTTTATTTATTTATTGTAACCATTGCTTTGGAGATTTGGTTTTCTGTTTTGGTTCGTTAAGTTTTTGTTTGATGTTTTGTTTACTTGATGTTATTTGGATCCATTTTAGTTCTTCTTTAAGTTCATTATGCGTGAAACATTTGTTGATTATTTTGTTTTTGTTTCTTTTGATGATTATAATGTCTTTGTTTCTTCATTGGTTGATATATTTCAGCCTTGTTTTTTGTTTCCTTTTTTTTTGAAATACTTTAAAATTTTAACTGCAGCAATGCAGATAATGATAGGGAAGGTTAGGAATAGGCCTTTTTTTAAAATTTGGCATCTCCAATCCCACCCGAATCTGGAATGCCCAAATTGTGAACTTTGTACAAGGCTAGCTCGTATGCGGCGAGAGTGAAGGAGAGTGAAGACAGTTCCCGGCTCTCCTCCGAAGCACGCGCCTGTCAGCCACCGCTTCTTATACACTCATTGGTTGAATCTTCGCAAGTTCAGAACGAGGGCAGAGGATACCCGGACATGACCAGGCTTAGAATCTTCCTGACGAGTGCCCGTCTGGCCAACAGGAGGCGCTTGAGCAACGAACAAAGCAACTATTACTTTCCCTTCCTGGCAGTCCTTTCCCAGTTTGCAACCTTGTAGCGCAATAGCCAATTGTGCGCTACGCTGAAAAAGCTGCCGACTTGTACGAGGCAGGGATCGAACCCACAACGTGATAGTCACTCCTGCTTCGCAACGCCATGCTTTTACCGAGTGAGCTATCCGGCAGCTCGAGATGAAGCTACAACCTTAAAAAGTCCTATTTCCTTTTTGATCTACCAAATTAACCAGCAAATTCATGTTATGTCTAATAACATGAATTTGCTGGTTAATTTGGTTGATCAAAAAAATCCTTTTTGATCAACCAAATTAACCAGCAAATTCATGTTATGTCTAATTGAATTATACTGTGCACATGATGGAAATAAACAAAACTAAATTATCTGTCCACCCCACTCACCTGTTTCCTTGCAGCATGTGACTCTGTTTGGTGCATTTAAGCCCTGCATTTCCGTTCCTTCCTGTCAGAACGTTGATCATTTCTTCTCTGCTGAGAGACCCATACGCTAATAGATCTGTGATATCTGAGACACCCTTTGCCCGACTACTGTTTTCTGCCTGTGCCCTTCTGATTCATCTCTTATTGTTCTAGTTTTGATCCCGCCTGCCTGACTACGATCACTGTCTTTTGCTGCCCTGGTTTTTGGATTTTTGGCTCACGATTCACCGACTCTGTATTTTTGCCTGCCGTCTATGTACCATTGCAATTCAGATTTATAGTTCCCAAACTCTGCCTGTCCCACGACCCTCATTTTTGGATGGTTTTTTGGCGCTGTACTGTTGAGATCTCTGGCTTGGACTTGGACCGAATCAAGGATTTTGATTTTTTTTTTCCTCTAAAAAGTTCAACTAGTCAGTCCGCAGAATATTTTTTCGAAAGTCTTGGGGATCATCAAGATGTTTTTTGGCAAATGTGAGACAAGCCTTTGTGTTCTTTTCGGTTAGCAGTTTTTTGCCTTGGAACTCTCCCATGGATGCCATTTCTGCCCTGTCTCTTTCTTATTGTTGAATCATGAACACTGACTTTAACTGAGGCAAGTGAGACCTGCAGTTCTTTAGATGTTGTTCCGAGTTCTTTTGTGACTTCCTGGATGAGTCGTCAATGCGCTCTTGGAGTATTTTGGTAGGCCGGCCGCTCCTGGGATGGTTCATCACTGTTCCAAGTTTACTCCATTTGAAAATAATGGCTCTCTCCGTAATTCACTGGAGTCACGAAGCCTCAGAAATGGCCTTACAACCCTTACAGACTGTCAATGACTTTGTTTCTCACCTGTTTATTGAATTCCTTTAGATCGTAACAAGATGTGTTGCTTTTTTGAGATCTTTTAGCCTACTTCACTTTGTCAGACAGGTTCCATTTAAGTGATTTCTTGATTCAACACCTCAGGCAGTAATCAGGCTTGGGTGTGGCTAGTGAAATTGAACTAAAAAAATGTGGTTAATTGCAGTCAATTCATGATTTATCAATGGGGGGCAATTACTTTTTCTCATAGGGCCAGGTAGGTTTGGATAGCTTTTCCCCTAATAAATGAAATCATTGCTTGAAAACAACATCTTCTATTTACTCAGGTTATCTTTATCTAATATTAAAATTTGTTTGATGATCAATATTATTTAAAATGTGACCAATATGCAAAAAAATAGGAATTCAGAAAAGGGGCAAATACTTTTTCACAGCACTGTATCTAATATTTTCTGCACAGATAGCACTCCGGTTTTTCAGAGGCTTTTCTCTATATTAACAGTGAGATTATTAAATTCCATGCAATTATTCATTGACACTGTTTTACAATTTGTTCCTGCAGCTTTGGGAAAAAGTCAGGAATCCTTGTAAATCTGGCTGGGTCATATCAGTGCCTATTGTGACGGCTCATTTTATACCCAGTCATAATTAAATAACCTGCAATCTGTTTGGCTGTGGAATATAGTTTTTCGGGAGATTCCACAACTTCTCCAATCTTCTGATTAACCTCTCAGATTTTGTTCAAAGGAGTTGTGGGCATCACATTAGGAATTTACAAATTGGCCTTTATACAGGAATCAATACTGTTGTTTGGGTGAAACTTCAAAAAGTTATTGTTGTGCTGTTCCCATCTAAATTCTGGAAAATCAATTCTTATTTTATTTTGATTTTCCATACTGTTCCAATTCTTGTAAAATTCGGGTTGTATAACAAATAAAAGAGAGTTTATTCATCGAAACCACAGTCCTATTGCGTTACCTGTTGGTCACAGTGTGGGCGATTAGGTGAAACAACAGATTCAATACAATCCCGTTTCCAAAAAAGTTTGGACGCTGTGTAAGATATTAATAAAAACAGAATGCAATGATTTTAAAATCATTCAAACTTTACATTTGTTTGAAAATAGTACAAGGAAAATGTATCCGATGTTGAAACAGATATTTTTTTGTTTTTTGAAAACTATGTGCTCATTTTGAACTTGATGCCAGCAACACAATTCAAAAAGTTAGTGTGAGGGAATGTTGACCACTGTATTGCATCACGTCGTCTTCAATCAACACTCTGTAATCATTTGGGAACTAAGGGCACCTACGGCAGTTTTGACAACAAGATGTTTTTCCCATTCTTGCTCTATGTAGGATTTCTGCTGCTCAATGCTTTGCAGCCTCCTTAGTCATACTTTTTGTTTCATAATGCATCAAATATTGTCAGCGAGTGACAGGTCTGGACTGCAGGCAGACCACTTTAGCACCCAGTTTTACTTCAGTGACATGTTGTTGCTATAAGTGCACAGTATTATTATTGGCATGGTGTTGCTGAAATGACTAAGGCCTTCCCTTAAAAAATGCTTCTGAATGGCTGTAAATCTTTCACAAAAATGTGTATATATCCTTCACCATTATTAGTGTCTTCAAGGATGCGTAAGTAACCCATGCCATGTGTACTAATGCCCATACCATGATGGATGCTGGCTTTTGAATTGTTTGCCGATTACAAGCCAGATTGCCTCCTCCTCTTTTGTCCACAGGATGTAGAATCCATGATTTCTTCAATTTCACATTTTTAATAGTCAAACAGGGCAGTTTTCCACTGCGCCTTAGCACATTTTAAATGAGCTCAGGCTCAGAGAAACAGGTAGCGTGTCTGAATCTTGTTTATATTATCTACCTTGCAGAGTTTTAACTTGCATTTGTACACACAGTGACAAACTGCGTTTACTGAAAGTGGTTTACAGAGGTTTTCCTGAGTCCATGCAGTGATTTTCACTACAGAATCCTGTCTTTTTTGTGATGGAGTGGTGCCTAAATACTTCAAAACTGCATTTTGGCCTAATCCCATGTGTACAAATATTTTTCTGGATTTTCAGATTTTCTTTCATGATATTGTGCACCCTAGAGTATTAATTCACCAAAGTCATCGTAATTTAAAAGTTGAAAATGTTATTCTTAGATTCTTGAACTATTTCCCCATGCAGTCTTTCACAGAGTGGTTAAACCCACTCCAAATGTACTTATGAAAGAATTTTTCCTCATTCATGTTACTGACCCGTTGAGAAATAATCTAAATAGCTGTGAGATGTTGGACCAGTTATCTTTTTTTCGCATCATGCATCTTTTTCTGTCTTTTATTACCCCGGCCCAAGTTTTTAATAACATGTTGCTGGCATGAAATTCAAAATGAACAGGTATTTTAAAAAATGAATAAATACAATAAATCCGTTTAAAAAATCTGATATATTGGCTTTGCACTATTTTTAAATAAATATGAAGCTCAAATGGTTTGATAATTATTGCATCTGATTTCATTGACATTTTACACAGCGTCCCAACTTTTTTGGTAATGGGGTTGTATAATGTATAATGGCAGGATGAAACTTCATCTTCACAAACAAAGTGCAAATTTTGCGCAACTGCGTTGTAGTTTTACGAGTTAATTACCTGTTCTGGAGGATCCGTTGTGGTTCTCCGTTAGGAAGTTGAGAGCACGCAGCCTTCAGTCGGTCTCATGCACCTCACTGCCGGTCTGATCTCATGCGTGTGGAGTAAAGCGACGCTGAGAGACGAGTGTCTGCAACACTGCTGTCTGGATGGAAAGAGCGCAGGTGAGAAAAGTGGAGGAGACGGAAGAACGAGTGAGAGACAGGGACACGGAGAGGATGGAGAAAGAAAGGGGGAGAGAAACAGGGTGGGTGGTCCCTCACAACATGTTTGTACCAAAACCTTAATCTCTGAGGGATTCAGGCAACATAACACAGCCATGCTGTTTTAATACGTGCCGTGTGCGGCCTGTCATTATCCAGAACACACAGGGGCTCCCCTGAAAAAGACGATATCTGGAAGTCACATATAGTACTGTGCAAAAGTCTTCAGCACATTTAAAGCAATTTCATAGGGCAAATACGCTTGCAAAAATAATGAAATTTAAACTTTCCAATCAACAAGAGATGTACCATACAAAGTTGTAAAAGACTGTTAAAGACTGCTTAAAATAAAATAAAACCAATATTAGGTGTGACTATGCTTTACCTAAAAATCTGGGACAGTGTCCTGTTGTATTATAGTTTCATGAGAGAATTGGCTTTTTGGTTGTTCCAAGCAGAGTGAAAAACTTGCCGCTGTTCTTGTACAGACTGACTGTCTCACTTGTGTCTGTCCCTCCTAGCAATTGCGGACAGCCATGATGATGCTGATATCAAGAGTATATTATCTGTATCAACTGTTTTTATTGAAATACCTACATTTATTAATGAAACTTTTTTAAATTTAGAATTCAAATATGCTTTCAATTTTCAGCAACACTATTGAGGAAAACAAAAAATAAAGATCTAATGCCATATATAAATTTTAAAGTATAGGGTGCCTAAAACTTTTGCACAGTACTGTATATTGTCCCAAATTGCGCCTGGATCCTTCTGTGTCAGTTTCATCCACAGTTGCCCAAAATGAGCACAGTAGCCTAATTCAGCCCCGGACCATGACAGATGTTGGCTTTTGAACATGACACTGATAACAGTTGGGATGGTTGTTTTCCTCTTTGGCCCTGTGGACACAACATCCATTTTCACCAAAAACTATTTGTAAGATGGACTCAGACTGCAGCACTGCTTCCCACTTCCCTGTCATTCTTTTTCAGATGAGCTAGAAACCAGAGAAGTTGGCGGTTCCTCTGGATGGTGTTTTGGCTTCGTTTTCTCATCTTAACTTGCATTTGATGATGCTACAGTGAATCTAAATCTTAATCTCTAACTGAAGTATTGACGAGCCCAACTACAACTAGTTATGTCCATTGCAGAAGATGTCAGTTAATGTAGTTCTGTCTGAGAGCTTAATGGTCATGTGCATCCAATATTTTATGCAATGAGAGTGCTCTGGTTTTTTCCAGATTCTCAGAATCATTTAATTATATTCTGGACTGTTAATTGTGAGATCGGTAAATTCCGTACGATTGCACATTGAGAAGAGTACTCAAGCTTTTTCACAATGTGCTCATGCAGCTTTTAGAAAAAGGGCAAACCCCATGCGGTCTTACTGGTAAATGACCGTGCCCTTTTGTGATCGCTCGTGTAAAACAAGGTCATTATAAAATCGCCATTTCACCTGTTTGCCTAAGTACTGTTCAAAAAGTACTGTTTTTCTGAAGATTCCACAACTTTTCAGTCTTTCCATTCCTGTGTCGCAATTTTTTGGAACTTGTTGCAGGCATTATATTTGGAATTTGTGAATATTTCCAAAAATCTTTAGGCTTCAGTGTTAGAATGAAACTTCAAACAGTTTTTCATGTTTCTCTCAAAAATGAAAAAAAAGATTTACAAATTTACAAATTAATTAATTTTATGAACTGTCCCAATTATTTGGAATTGAGGTAAATGACAAATCCACTGAAAGTTAGTATATTTAGCCATTTAATTTCCATGATTCTGCTAATTTGCAAATTCAGGGTCATATTGTATTTATGGGCTGCAGCAGGTAAAGTCCACGAAATGAAAGATGCCATATATTGAAAAAAACAGTGCATTTGTAGTTTTATGATTTAAATACCTGTTCTCGAGGAATCTTTTTAGTTCTCCCCGCAGTGGCCTCCGTTTGGCAGGTGTGAACATGCAGCCTTTTGTCGGTTAAGAAATGCCTCACTGCCGTTCTGTGGGCGTGTGTGTGGAGTAAAGCGTCGCAGAAGAACGAGTGTCTGCGACACTGAGAAAGCGCGAGTGAGAGAGGTGAAGTAGACTCAGGAGCGAGTGAGAGGTGAAGTAGACTCAGGAGCGAGTGAGAGGTGAAGTAGACTCAGGAGCGAGTGAGAGGAGTAGCGGGCCTGAGAAGGGGTAAAAGTACAGGGTGGGCAGTCCCTCACAATACACTTGCGTCAAGATCTTAATCTCTCTGGGATTCTGGCATAATTGCACCTCAAGAAATTTTTGCGTCAGGAGTGATATCTTGAAGAAACACCTGCATGAGCACAATCACGTCATTTGCTTTACAATCACAGCAATGTAGTGCAGTGAACACAAATGAATAATGAATAATTGCAGGTCAGGGACCTTCTCAATTATCTAGAACCTTCAGAACCTTTCATGCAAAATCATGCCTTACACTGTCGTTAAAGTGTTAAGTGAACTTTAAATCCACTTATGGGATAAGAGTGTACAACCCACAATGACATGTTCAGACAGTTAAGTACTTACCAAGTTTAAGTTCAATAGTTTTTTGCATTGGATCATAAGTCTAAACTGTGCAATAAAGGAGCTGGAGACCTCACGCTATCAGTTCCAGACCCTCGCTGTCGGCTACTTTAATTGACTTTCCCTTTTATAACAGTTAGGAATAAGGTTCAGATCACTTCAGGATTTCATGCGGACAGCCTCATGCACGAGAAGGGTATGGAAGGGCTCGACTGAAGAGGATAAAATGTCCACTGAATTCAGTGTTGCCTAAAACAGAATTTTGTGTTTCCAAAAATTAATTTGGTGCAGCGCAGCAGCTGCCTGCACTTAACCATTGTACTGTGGTTGATGTTGTCGTCCAAATAAAGCATTGAAGTTGTGGCTTTTTTAAAATTTTGCATAATACAGAATTGTTTTTTGATTCATTTTGATTCCTTACACAATTTCAGTCCTTCTATAAAAGGAGCTGTGCTACAGTTACTGAGCATGCTCAGAATCTGTAGTGCTATGAAATTTTTTGCATATTTGTCACAGAAATGTTTCAGATCATAAAACAAATTTTAATATTCGACAAAGATAACCTGAGAAAATTCAAAATGCAGTTTTTAAAGATGATTTCATTCATTAAGGTTAAAATGCGATCCAAACCTCCCTGGCCGTGTGTGAAAAAGTAATTGCCCACCCTTGTTAAATCTTGAATTAACTATGATTAACCACTTTGAAGTTTTCAATTCCACGAGCCACACCTAGACCTAATAACTGCCAGACCCATTTAATCAAGAAATCACTTAAATAGAGCCTGTCAGACAAAGTGAAGGAGGCAAAAAAAAATCTCAAAAAGCAACACATCATGCCACGATCTAAAGAAATTAAAAAACAGAAGAGAAAAGAAGTCAGAAGAGAAACAAAATGTGGAATCATTTGAATATTATTCATTGTTTATCCTTGCTTGCTCTTGGTCATTTTCTCTTAGTTGTACATTCTTGTCTGTTTCTGATTAAACTAGGCCTTGCGTAGCTGTAGTTTCCATAAATCTGACCAATGCTTCATGGCATTTAGCTTATCTAGGACCATGCAGATAAACTCTCTCTTAGTTTATGTGTTTACAGAAGAAGGAGTACAGGGAGAGCCTGGGACGCCATCGAGATGAGCCCTGGAGATGTCAAGGAGGAACTACCTGTCTTCTCTGAGATGTATGCGCATACCTGGGGCGGCACGGTGGCACAGTGGTTAGCACTACTGCCTCACAGTAAGAGGGTTGCGGGTTCGAATCCGACCTGGGGCCTTTCTGTGTGGAGTTTGCATGTTCTCCCCGTGTTCGCGTGGGTTTTCTCCGGGTACTCCGGTTTCCCCCACCCACAAAACATGCAATATAGGAACACTGTATGGCTGTGTGTGAATGTTTGGTGGTGGTCGGAGGGGCCGTAGGCGCATACTGGCAGCCACGCTTCCGTCAGTCTGCCCCAGGGCAGCTGTGGCTACGAAAACGTAGTTTATCACCATCAGAGCATGAATGTGTGAGTGAATGAATAATGTATCCTTGTGAAGCGTCTTTGAGTGCCCAGAAAGCAGAAAAGCGCTATATAAAATTGATGCATTATATACCTCAGGGTCAGCTTGACGTGGGCTGCGTGCGTCTGCAAGAACATTCCAGTTAACATCATGATGTGTCAATCAGTTCGGTGGGAGGAGAATGTCACAGTGTACTCTTACTTATACACCTGCAAGAATGGCTTTGCTTCATCTTTTAATTGCTTGCCAGTAAGCTGCAGGACCATAGGACCTTTTTTGTTTTTTTACTATATATTGCAGTTAACTTATTTTCATCCATGTGATCCAGTATTACATTAAATTAATACTTAAATAGTTCTTGGTCTCGGATTTATCTTCATTTTGTTAAGTGCAATCATTTCTGCACACTGTGGTTGTTCTCCTTTCCTGTAGGTGAGTCTGAAGCTGTGATGAAGGCCTCTCAGGCATTAGAGACAAGAGGGATGAAGAGTGAGCAGCTCCTCTTCAGCTGCTGATGACATCATCAACCCGTCTTTTCTGATTTTAATGCTCAGACTTCATTCCCTTTTGGGTCATTCATATCAATGATGAAATACAATGCAGCAGTAATTTGAAGTTAAAACAATGACCAGTATTCTGTGGAATAAATCAAACCATTTTTCATTGTGTAGCCTTTTGTAAGCAATGCGTAGCCCTCAAAGTAAAGTTGAACACCTTGTGTGCTATTTCTTCTTTAGTGAGTGTGTTTGTGTTGTGGTGACGTGTTTTCAGAGTGGCAGCGTCCTGAATGTAACTCCTGTGGTGTAATAATAATAACCCTGATCACGAATTAGGAAACAAATTGAACCTTCAAATCACAACTGGACTTCTTCCATCCGATAAATATTTCAGCTCAGTATTTATTTACATCACTGCAAATGTTCTTGTTGTCCCCAAAGTTCCTGAATGTGTCATCAAGGATGAGGCAAAAAATTGTGTCATTTTAACACTAGTGGAATGGCTGCTAAAAATGGGGGTTTGCAATCATGTTACATCCGAATTTAAAACAACTGTTTCTTACAGTAATAGTTATAAAGTTTTATTATAAAAACGTTTTGGCCTAATCTGCCCCGCAGTGCTGTGGATGGCGATATGGGAACGAGTGTTGTTCGTACATTCAACTGTCACATTTCTTTTCCATGCCACAACTCCTTAACCAAATAAAATTCCCTACAAAATCTAATGTTTGTATACTCTTTATTTTGAAGATGAGCCCGTTCAAAGTTCTGTCTGCTCTCCGGTTCGTCTATCCATCCTCCATCACATTCTGTTTTCAGGCCAGATATCAGCCACCCTGTTCTCTTCTGGGCCAGAACTCCTAAACATTTCAATATTTCTCCACAATTTAATGTACGGATCCATTTTATTTTTGAGGATGAGAATTTTCAAACCTCTGTCCATCTTCCAGTTTGTCAATCCGTTATGTTTCCAGGCCAGCTTTCAGCCTTCATGAGTTGGAGGGATGTGAATATTTTTTGCTTGGTATTTCAATTTAAAAAAATATTCATTTTCTTAACCATCAACATTTCTAGTTGATTGCAAACTTTTGTATAGCACTGTACATTCAGTAATATACCATTTATATCAGATGAAATTATAAATTACAATAAATAGATACCCTTTCTGATCTCCTGAATCTCTGTAAACTAGATGAGTCTCAGTTCTGAGTTCAATTCTAATGAAGTTCAAAGGCAAAGAAATGTATGTAATTTGATATGATATCTATTGGTCATGTGTCTGTAGTTACATTTCCTGAGCTTGTACCTGCTATTCTTTAAAGTAATGCAAGAAAATATGTAAAGACATGACAGAGGAGATCACCTGCAGGAACAAAAAACATGAATATCACCTCTCTATCTGCCCGAGCGAATGTCCTTGTGCTGGCAGAGCAGGAGTTGTTTGAAGGTCTTCTTGAAGGTGACGTTGCAGAGAGCATAGCAGACTGGATTGATGGTGCTGTTGATGTACATGAGCCAGTAGCCACAGGTCCACATGCTGGGGGGAACACAGGTTGAACAGAAGGTGGTGATGAGCACAATGACGTTATAAGGTGTCCATGTGACCATGTAGGCAACAAGAATGGCCATTACTGTGTGGGTAACTTTTTTCTCCCGCGATGACAATGCCTTCCTCTTGGGCCGCTGCTTTACTATAGTAGTATTTAGGCTGAGAGCTTTGGGATTTTCCTCAAAACCTGCAGGGGCCTCAGAAATTTCGCTTCTCTCAGGATGTACTGGTGCACTTGACTCCTCCTCCCCGACTCCACCGGTTCCGCCATTCTGGCTCTTCTCAGTGTGATGGGTTTTCACGTAGTTGTCATTGTGAGGCATGGTGATGTGGCTTCCTGCTTTGTTGCTGGCTGGATTATCCTGTTTTGGTTCATCCCTGCCTGACTTCATACGGCTCTTGCTGGCCCTGGAGATCTGCCAGTACAGTAAGATCATGATGGTAGCAGGTAGGTAGAAGAAAATTATAGAGGTGATAAAAATGATAGTTGGATTGGACAGAAACTGGATGAAGCACTCGCCCTCTGGCACAGTGCGCTCACCTACGATTAACTGCCAGAACAGGATGGCCGGGGCCCACATGACAAAGCAAACAACCCAGACTGCAGCAACCATCATGACCGCCATCCTGGTGGTCCTCCTTGCAGGGTAGCTGAGTGGCTTGGTGATGCAGAAGTAACGGTCAAAGCTGATGACAGTGAGATGGAAGGCAGAGGTATAGCAGAGTGAATAGTCCAAGACCAGCCAAAAGTCACAGACTACTGCCCCCAATGGCCAATATCCAACCAGAATATAGACTGTGTACAGATTCATGGGGACGACCCCAATGATCAGGTCTGCACATGCCAAGCTGAAGAGGAAGTAGTTGTTTATGGTATGTAGGTTCCTGTTGATTATGATTGATAGTAAGACCAGTATGTTCCCAGTAATCGTGACAAGACTAATCATCCCTGTAACCAGTGCAATGATCACCATCTCCACTGCCTGATAAGGGCCCTCAGACAGTAGGACATCTGTCTCTTTGCCTGCTGTGAAGTTGGAGATGTTGGAGAAGGTGGAGAGGTTAAGCTTGAAGGTCCTGAGCGCCATCTGTTCTGGTATTGCTGAATCTCAAGTTTTCCGTGAATCTCCTAAATCCAGATGAGGGAAAAATATTTTTTCAGCACAAAGGGCTTAAGTCTCACACACAGATACAGCTCAGCTTTGGACGAGATTTAGTTTTTATCAAGGTTCTCAATTAAAAATTCAATTTTGTCTCGGAATAGGCTATACTTGCCTTTATCAATCTGACCCTCGTGATTAGAAATAAAATTCCACATTAGTGACCCCTTAAAATGTATATTTACATGAATTAAGTTCGATGAATTCAGGAACATGAATTTTTATTTAGACAATAAATCTACCACCAGAATTTGAATTAATGTCAGTTAAGCGCATGAAATGTATCACATCTCAGCATTGACTAGGAGCACATACTGTGAGTATCTCCCTGAGCTGTACCCCAGAGTGGGCAGTTTATAAAGACTGCCTGCAGTAAACATAATCACACAGTACGGTCCAAGTGGTGATGAAAAATGACTACTTAACTTCTGTTTATGGAGTGCATATGTACACCAAGTTGCAGTGCAGGTAACCCTTCCTCACTGTGGTGAGACTTCCAAAGTCAAGAAGAGGGTCTGCAGGACTCCACTGTCCTTCAGGGACTTCAGCAGGACCTACAGAAACACCACAGGAGCTGTTTAGCACCAAAGTTTTGTTATAAACACTTACATTGCCCAAAATGTTCATGAGTATTTGCACAGTGGCACAATTATAAATATCTGTATTTCCAACATGTTTCACTCCCTGTAAAACTAAGTATCAAAAAAAGCGCACCATCGACACGAAAATCGGTTTCGAAAATGTTATGATTCTGTCGTGCCTGCAGTGGCGTAGCTCATGGGGAGGTACAGACTCATCACTTTATGACAACAATTAGGCCTGGCTAGTTCTCAATCATTTTCCTTTATTGACGCGTTTTCAAATTATCGTAATTTGCAACTGAAGACGCGGTTTCTCTCCATATGCATCTAACAGCGATTAAATCATGGGCTAAATTCAGTACAGTGATGGAACAAGAACTGATAATTAGGTTGCACAAAACATCAGTTTCAAACAATTATTAGTGCTGACCTGTTCTCAGTCATTTCCATAATTAACAAAAGGTTCACTCCGAGAGCTTCCAGACTTATCAGGCGCTGCTTGTTCTCCCCGAATAGGTGAGACGACAAGCATTCATCTGTATGTGTATTCGCTGTATTTAAACAAAATTATTCAAAATGGCATACCTGTCGACTCTCACGCAAATAGCTGGTACCTCACTCTTTTTATTGCCTGTTGAACTGCTGAGTGCCACTTTTTTTTGTTTTTATCAACTCACACAATACCGAGACTGAAAGTCTGCGTTTCATTGGAAAGCGGACCAGTTCAATCAACGCAAGGCATTGGCCTATGAATAAGTAAATTATTTTACTGCACTCAATTTAGCCCATGATTTCATCACTGTTAGATCGCATATGGAGAGAAACCGTGTCTTCAGGTGCCAATTACAATAATTGGAAAACGCATCAATGAATGAAAATGATGAGAACTAGCCAGGACTAATTGTTGTCATAAAGGGACATGACGAACTTTTCATTTAATTTTGCATCAATGTTCTCAATCGGTGAAAGATCAGGACTGCAGGCAGGCCAGTTCAGCACAAGAACTCTTCTACTACAAAGCCATACTGTTGTAATAGCTGCAGTATGTGGTTTTGCATTGTCCTGCTGAAATACACAAGGTCCTCCTTGGAATAGATGTCGTCTGAAGGGGAGTATATGTTGCTCTCAAACCTTTATATACCTTTCAGCATTCACGGTGCTTTTTAAACCATGCAAGGGTCCCACACCATATGCACTAATGCATCCCCATACCATCAGAAATGCTGACTTTTGAACTGAATGCTGACAAGAGGAAGAGTGGTCTTTCTCCGCTTTAGCCCAGAGGACACTATTTCTATGATTTTCAACAAGAATGTCAAATTTGGACTCGTCTAACCACAGGACACTTTGCCACAGTCCATTTTAAATGAGCCTTGGCCCACAGAACACGACGGCGCTTCTGGATCATGATCAACAATGGTCTCTTTTTTGCATGATGGAGTTTTAGGTGGCATCTGTGGATGGCACGGCGGACTGTGTTTACAGACAGCGGTTTCTTGAAGTATTCCTGGGCCCCATTTAGTAATATCAATGACAGAATCATGCCAATGAGTGATGAAGTGGCGTTTGAGGGCCCGAAGATCACAGCCATCCAGTAAAGGTCTTTGGCCTTGTCCCTTATGCACAAAGATTTTTCCCATTTCAATCAATCTTTTGATGAGGTTATGCACTGTCGATGATGAGACCTTTAAAGCCTTTGCAATTTGATGTTGAGGAACATTGTTTTTAAAGTATTCCACAATTTTTTCCACAATTCACAGGTTAGAGAGCCTCTGGCAATCTTTACTTCTGAGAGACTCAGCCTCTCTTAGACATCCCTTTTTTAGCCAATCATGTTACACACCTGATGCCAGTTAATGTAAATACTTGTTAAATCTTCTTTCAGCTGCTTTTTTTATTAATTGCTTTTATTCATTTTATTAATTATTTTATGAATTAATTTTTTGCCTGTGTCCCAACTTTTGAGACCTGTTGCAGCCAGAAAATTTGAAATGAGCTCATTTTGTGGATAAAAAAAAAAAAAAAAAACACCCCATATAGTACCAAAAAAGCCCAAAGATGACCACGCATCTCCACACAAGAGAAAACATGCAGGATACAAAAATCCAAAAACCAGTCAGTCAAACACACAGGGAATGGAAATAGTTACCGAATTGCCTCTTGTTTTAGCCGTCGCTGACTAAGTTTGTTTGCCCCATGCATTCGTCACTGACAACTCCATATTGATGATATGAATGTACAACCCCAAATCAGAAAAAGTTGGGAAAGTGTGGAAGATGTGGGGAGAGAAAAAAATTTGCCAAGCCACAATACGAAATCCAAACAGTGTTGACTAGACAGGCAGGGGTCTGAACCAGGAAGACAGATGAGCAAAGGTACATAAACGGTCGGAAAAAAAGTCGTAGTTGATGAACAAAGCCAAGTGTCATTTACAGGCCATCCAAACACAGAAAGTGTGGTCACAAAAATGGGTCAAAATCCAAATAGACAAAAGAAGACCAATGGCAAGAATCATAGTTGGACAAACCAGTATAAGAAAAACAATACTCAATGGCATACAAGGCGCTCTGCACAAAGAAATATTGATCAACGTTGTGACAAAGTCAGAACTGCAGTGAGGGCTCTTAAATAGATAGGAGGGAAGTCACATGCTACGCAGGGAACAGGTGAGCTGGATCAGATTAATTACAACAGGAGAATCACGAGGGAAATCCTAATCACGAAAACTGGCAAAAGCCAAGACACGGACGGGAATCACACAGACAGCCTATGACATTTAAACAGCTCCGGTCAAGGAGTTCCAAGTGCACAGATAACGAGTGCAGCAGTGGGAGACAGGTAAAGCTGAGCAAGAGGCGGAGACTAGAACAGGGCGATTGCTGAGAGGGAATTGGTATTAATTAGTAGGGGTGCAACTTTACAGATTTAACTAGAGTGCTCGGTAGTAAGTTAGTAATCTATTTACATGGATTAGTTGTGTTAGTCGACTATGTTAAAAAATACAAATGTTAGTTTTGTTAGTAATCAGAACAGGAAAACTAAGGAAGTAAACGAGAATTGAAGGAATATATTAAACACCAGAATTCATTGAAATCACCTGAAGTAAGTGTGCACACAGACCGGGAAGACGGACTGAAACAACTTGATCACAAGACAGGGGAGACAAGTGCAATGGAACTGAGACATGGAATGAACTAAAAACCTGAGAATTACAATCACCAAAAAGAATAAATAAAAGACAAAATCATGAACACAGATCCTGAACATGAACATGACAAAAAAAAATATAACCATGACAAAGAAAGCAGTAATTTATAAATTTCCCTTAACTTGTACTTCATTGCAGACAGTATGAACACAAGAAAAGTCATGTTCTCTCTTGTCAACGTCATTTGATTTGTAAATTAACATCCATTCTTGCCACTCAGGCTTGCAACACATTCCAAAAAAAGGTGGGACAGGGGCAATTTAGGGGTAGTAATGAGGTATAATGACTAAATAATGATGTGATTTGAAACTATTGATGTCAACAGGTGATTGTAATCTTGATTTGGTACAAAAGCAGCATCCAAGAAAGGCCTCGTTCTTTAGGAGGCAGAGGATGGCCAGTTTGCCACCAAGTGCATAAAAAAAAAAAAAAAAATCATTGAACCGATGAAAAACATTTCTCAAAGAAGGATCGGAAGAGATTTGGGCATTTCTCCCTCTACGGTGCATAACACACAGCAAAATGTTCAGAGTAAAATCAACTCTTAAAGAGTCTATTTGGTTCCACTTTTGCAAGACTAGACAACTAGACTCGGTAAGAGTAAATTCCACTCCAGAGTCAAATTAACACTCATCAATTTGCTGTGTATAGTGAAAAGATTCAGGGAGTCCGGAGGAATTACAGTGCGCAAAGGGCAAGGGTGCAAGCCTAAACTGAATGGCCGGGATCTCCGAGCCCTCAGACGGCACTGCCTTAAAAACCGTCATTCGCAAAAAAGCGGCATAACTGCATGGGCTCAGGACTACTTCGGGAAATCACTCTGAAGCACTACAGTACGTAGTTACATCAAGAAATGCCAGCTAAAACTGTACTGTGCCAAAAGGAAGCCCTACATAATGTCCAGAAGCGCCTTCGACTTCTTTGGGCTCTGAGGCATCTGGGCTGGTCCATCGCGCAGTGGAAACGTGCATTATGGTCAAAATCGGTTTTTGAAGTCTTTTTTGGAAGAAATGGACGGCATGTGCAGCGGACCAAACAGGAAAAGGATCATCTTACCAGCTACAAGTCCAAAAGCCAGGGTCTGTCATGATATGGGGTTGTCAGTGCCTTCGGCAAAGGTAACTTGCACTTCTGCAAAGGCACCATTAATGCTGAGAAGTATATTTCGATGTTGGAGGAACAAATGCTGCCTTCAAGGCGACATCGTTTCCAGGGACGTTTATCTGTTAGCGGTTGTCCATGTGTTCCCAGTCCGCGTCTTGGTTTTCGGCAATTATTGTATTTGGGCTCCTTCGTGTGTTCACCCTCTCTGTTCATTATCTTTTACTCTCCTCCACCTGTTTCCCTGCAGCATGTGACTCCGTTTGGTGCATTTAAGCCCTGCATTTCTGTTCCCTCCTGTCAGAACGTTGATCATTTCTTCTGTGCCGAGAGACCCGTACGCCAGCAGATCTGTTATATCTGAGACACCCTTTGCCCAAATACCGTTTTCAGCCTGTGCCCTTCTGATTCATCTCTTATTGTTCTGGTTTTGATCCCGCCTGCCTGACTACTGAAAGGAACGGTCTTTGACTCCAAATGCAGTTCAACATCAGCAGGGCGTTTATTAGGGTTAAACACAGCTCATGGTCAAATACAGAAACAGATCGATAGCCAGGCAAACAGGGTAATGCAGAATAGTCTGAATCAGAGTCAGGGGACAAGCAGAAATAATTCGGTAACCAGAAAATCAATCCGCACAAAGACAGTTACAATAAGGGTAGATCTAAGGGAATGGAAGGGGAAGGAATAGGGAGTTGGATGGGATAAGGGAATAACAGGAGAATCTAAACAGATGGGTACTAAATGGGAATAAGGGAGAACGAAGTACGAATCAATCAACCAGCAATCAAACAACGTAATACAAACAATCAATAACGAGACTTACGGTGGAATTCACAAGAAATGAGCAATCGAAACCAAGAAAGCGCAGAAACGAGACTTAACCAAGACGAGCTATGGGAAGAAACGAGTCGACAGCAAGCTGCGGTAAAAATGCGTTTTTTAAACACGTACTAATCAAGTGGAATCCCAGCTAGAATGCAGGACAGCTGTAGAGGAAGGCGGAACTAGAAAAGCAAGGACGGTGATAGGAGAGCGAGGGGAAACAGGTGGAGTTCTAACTTTGGTCTAACTAATCACCCGTGCCTCGCTAACTATTCTTCGGTGCGGATAGCCAATGAGAACAGCCAGAGAGAAGGAAGTGGAATTACCTCACCGAAATACAGGGAAGAGAGTGTGAAGACTGACAAGACGCCACGAGACAGAAACGAAAGGAAAACATTCAAGACTAAAGACAGCGCAATCGTACAGAAGCATACATACTCTAAAAGAATAAATATGATAAATAAATAAATAGCAATAAAAATTACTAAAACATACTAAAAACAAACATATAAATCAGCGATTCACAATAGACTACAATCAGTGTCTTTTGCTGCCCTGGTTTTTTGGCTCGCGATTCGCTGACTCTGTTTTTCCCTGTCGTCTATGTACCTTTGCAATTCTAATTTATTGTTACCAAACTCTGCCTGTCCCACGACCCTCATTTTTGATTTGTGCTTTTTGGCGCTGAACCGTTGAGATCTCTGGCTTGGACTCTGACCGAATAAAGGATTTCGATTTTTTTCTTCAACCACTTGCTTCTGGTTCCTAGGCTGTAACATTACTGAAAATACATATGTGGTGAACTTTGGAGGAATTATATCATTTTAAAATGGTTTCATAGTTCAAATATTTCTAGGTCATATAGAATCAACAAAAGAGCATATTCTTGGGGTCATTTAGTAATGATTGTTGTGATTCTGTCTTGTTGCCATGTTTATTTAGGATTCTGCCATGTCTGGATAATGAACTTTGCCTTGTCTGACCATGCTCTGTATTTTGTCTTGTGATTTAGATGTCTGGCCATGTTTTGTTTTCGCTTTGTCTCTGTTTGTTTCCATATTCCATCTTTGCAGTTTTACTCCCGGTCCATGTTTTGTTTTTCACCATGCATTGCACTTCATCTTCCCCTGTCTGGTCTTTGTCATGTGATCGCTCAGCACCAGTATTGTGTGCCACACTTTTGGGTGATTTAATGGTTTCTGGGATTTCAATCATTCCTTCCAATCTTGTTTACTTCCTTCACCTAGCTTTTCTACATTACTAACAATACTAACAGTTTGTTGTTTTAGTTAAACTTACTAACCAAAACTAACATTGTTTAAAGTATTAACTTCTAATGAACACAAGGGATTGTACAGCTGCACTTTACTTATTGACTAACGACCTCTCAGGATTCGCCCTATTCTAGTCTCCGCCTCTCGTCTTTACTCAATCTACTTTCCTGCAGTTTCTCCGCGCTTGTTAAACTATGTTCTCTCTCCTTTTTCTGTGCTCTATAGAACTAATAGTTACCCTGGATGTAACTCCAGTTCTATGAGTACGTGCGTAGCCCTCTTACGGGCTTTGCTATTGGTTACCCCTACGAGGCTCCGCCTCGGCGCCTGAGAAAGAAAATTGAACTCACCTGCTCCGTAGGAGGGGGTAGCATACTCACCTCCCATAAAGCCCCGGTGTTGCCAGTGCTCATCTCCCTTTGAAACTCAGCATCCCGCACTCGGGGCCACCTGTGCAGGTTGTTTGAGGGCTACGCACGTACTCATAGAACTGGAGTTACATCCAGGGTTCTATTTCGTACGTGCTCCGCCCTCTAATGGGCTTCGCTATTGATTACACCTAAGGCGAAGGCCGTTAGGGATGGATGTACCCAAGGTGGACCCTGGCCACGCAGATCCTCTCGCAACCAAGCAAAACCTGTCCACACCCTGGGGCGCACACCGCCAGACTGCGTACCCCGCCCCAGGTGGTGGCAAGTAGCACCCAAACCATTACCGGCGCTGGGAAAAAGGCAGGGCTTGACCGTTGTCATTCCAATAACAGGGTTCGCACCTGTGGGCGGGCACCGCCAGAGTGCCTCGCGTCAGGCTGAGGACCACCGACATCAGCCATTACTTGAAAAGGGGACTTCTTCTGATAACGCTCCCCCATGTCGGCCTCATACCCCCAGGTAGGCACACCTGAGTGCCACACCCAGACCATGGTACCAACATAACCACTGCTGCTGCTGGAAGGGGCTCTCTCCCCAATGGGCTCCCCCACCCCAACGCTTGGGAGAGGCCATTTCACTTTCCCATGGCACGCCTAACAGCTGCGGGCGGGGCACCCCCGGGATGCCTCGCCCCAGGTCGGCCATGATGAACTGCTAGTTAGCGCTGGAAGGGGACCCTTCCGGTAGGGTTCTCAAGCTGAACTGAGTCAGCTGTCATATCCCTGAGATATGATCGCGCAAAAATAGATGTCAATGACTTAGAGGCTGCCCTGCAAGTTTCCTCTATCGACACGCCCCTAAGTAGTGCAGTAGAGGAAGCAATCCCCCAGGTAGAGTGTGCGGTCAGTCCTGCCGGGGCCACCAGACCTGCTGCTGAATAGGCCCTGCAGATCGCATCACAAATCCAGTGGACGAGGCACTGTGTTGACAGAGGGGCCCCCTGCGCCTGCCCGCCATAACTCACAAACAGCTGATCCCCCATCCAATGGCTCGCGGTTCGCTCCAGGTAAACACTGAGCGCGCGTACTGGGCACAGCCTGTGCATCTTTTCCCTGCTCGCTGGTGGCATGAGGAGGTGGGCTGAGGGCCTGTAGTCGAAGGACTGATGATTTAAAGGCAGTGGTTATGACCTTTGGCCGGAATGAAGGGTTTGGACGCAGCTCCACTGACCCAAGTTCCTGTCTCAGGAACTCGCCATCCTGGGACAAACCACCTTGGGACGTAGCTTCGACTTTGGCTGGGCCAGCAGACCAATAGTGAAGTCATCTGCCTGGTCACCGGAGGGCTGCGGTGGTCGGGGCATCCCAATCCTCTCCGTCGCGGACTGGAATAACCCAGGGCGGTGCTCCGGGGGCGGGTCATGGTCCATAAAGAGGGTCGTCGGGTCCTCCTCATCATACTCATCCCAGGGCTTCGAGCGGACCGTCGCCACCGGCTCACGGACTGGCCCCGAGCCAGCCTGGAGGGTGCGTGCAGCCCACATAAACTGCTGCCGACGCTCACGCTCCTCCCGGGGGAGCACTGTGCAGGCAGCACAGGAACCTGCCTCCACATGGTGCCACAAGCCCAGACAGACGAAGCAGTCGTCATGCTGATCCTCGGTCACCATCGGGGAGGCACACTGTTGGCACAGCTTATCCATTTCGTACATAAAGTCGGAATGAGTTCTTTACTCTCTCAAGGCTGAGTGAAAAAGGGAGACGAGCACAGGCAACACCGGGGCTTTATGGGAGGTGAGTATGCTACCCCCTCCAACGGAGCAGGTGAGTTCAATTTTCTTTCTCAAGCGCCGAGGCGGAGCCTCGTAGGGGTAACCAATAGCGAAGCCCGTTAGAGGGCGGCGCACGTACAAAATAGAACTCCCTAACTGGAGCCGTATGTCTGTAATTTTCTTGTAATCAGGAACTTCCTCATGTTCATTCCTTTGTAATTAGTCTGATCCAATTCACCTGCTTCCCTTTGTAGCATGTGACTTCCCGTTTGTCTATTTAATCTTTTATCTTTTCACAGCCAGCTCTTTGTCAGAACATTTCTCCTAGTTTACCTGTGCTGTGACTGTTTATGCCTTGTACTCTCTGATTCATTTCTGACTGGAACATCCATCATTACGATTTTGGCTTTGTCTTGGATTTGTTTGCATCTGTGTATCAAACCTTTTTTGCCCGACCACGAGTTTTGTGTTTGCTGCCGATTACGACTTGGATTACACCCCTGGGATTATGATTTTTGGATTGTGGACTTTGTACTGTTGCCTCCTGCTCTGCAGAGGTTTGCCCCCTTTCCAAATAAAACAAGCTTTTTGGATTACTTGATTCCCGCATCTGGTTCCTGCGCGTAACCTCACAATGATATTATGGGCTTGGTTTTATAGTCCTCAGCATATGAAGCGTAATGATGAAGAAAAGGTTGTTGTTGCTCTTTGGTTTGCACATTTATTTGCCAAGAGAGCAGAGTGCGGTGCTCCTTTCAACTCACCCATCATTCTTTCTCAGATGAGCTCAAGACCAGAGAAGTTGGCGTGCCTCTGGATGGTGTTATGGCTTCCTTTTCCTCTCAACTTGTATTTGATGACGCAATAATTAACTGTATTCTCTGACACAGGTCCTCTGAAGTATGTTTGAGCCCATGTGGTTATGACCCCTGCACAGAAGCACATCAGTTAATGCAGTACCATTTGAGGACTCAAAGGTCTCACGTATCGTGGGGCATAGCTTGGCGTACTTTTGGGGGGGCTCACGCCCCCCTAAATTGTTTGTACTCACCCAAATAATGTTCATTGCCCAGCCAACAAAAAGTTGCATTCTCTAATTTTGTTGAACAGCCTTTAATTCTAATCAAGCCACGCATTTATTGTGGCATTGCTTTGACAATGTTTGTCAAAAAATTTGTTTGATGATCTGAAATATTTAAGTGTGACCAACATGCAAAAAAAATAGGAAATCAGGAAGGGGGGCAAATACTTTTTCACAGCACTGTATCTAATATTTTCTGCACAGATAGCACTCTGGTTTTTCAGAGGTTTTTCTCTGTTTTAACTGTGAGATTATTAAATTCCATGCAATAATTCATGAACACTATTTTACAATTTGTTCCCGCAGCTTTGGGAAAAAGTCATGAATCCTTGTAAATCTGGCTGGGTCATATTGGTGCCTATTGTGACGTCTCATTTTATACCCAGTCATAATTAAATAACCTGTAAACTGTTCGGCTGTGGAATATTGAAACTGGTGTTTTTCTAGAGATTCCACAACTTTTATAATGTTCTGATTAACCTCTCAGATTTTGTGCAAAGGAGTTGTGGGCATCACATCAGGAATTTACAAATTGGCCTTTGAACAAGAATCAATACTGTTGTTTGGGTAAAACTTCAAAAAGTTACTGTTGTGCTGTTCCCAGCTAAATCAATTCTTATTTTATTTTGATTTCCCATACTGTTCCAATTCTTGGAAAATTTGGGTTGCGCAACAAATAAAAGAGAGTTCATTCATGAAAACCACAGTCTTATTGAGTTACCAGTTGGTCACAGTGCGGGCGATTCGGCGAAAGAACAGATTCAATCTACAGCACTGTTTCCAAAAAAGTTTGGACGCTGTGTAAAATGTAAATAAAAACAATGCAATGATTTTGAAATGATTCAATTCTTATATTTGTTTATATATTTTATGTTTATTTTGACTTTATATTTGTTTGAAAATAGAACAAAGCCAATATATCCTATGCTGAAACTGATATTTTATTGACTTTTGGAAAATACGTGCTCATTTTGAATTTGATGCCGGCAACACAATTCAAAAAGTGAGGGATTGTTGACCACTGTATAGCATCATGTCTTCTTCAATCAACACTCTGTAAGCATTTGGGAACAAAGGGCACCTACTGTAGTTTTGACAGCAAGTTGTTTATTCCCATTCTTGCTCTATGTAGGATTTCTGCTGCTCAGTGCTTTGCAGCCTCCTTAATCACACTTTTTGTTTCATAATGCGTCAAATACTGTCAGTGGGTGACAGGTCTGGACCGCAGGCAGACCACTTTTGCACCCAGTTTTACTTCTGTGACATGTTGTTGCGATAAGTGCACATTATTATGTTTGGCATGGTGTTGCTGAAATGACTAAGGACTTCCCTTAAAACAGGCATCTGAATGGCTGTAAATCTTTCACAAAAATCTGTACATATCCTTCACCATTAATGGTGTCTTCAAGGATCCGTTAGTTACCCATGCTTTGTGTACTAATGCCCCCCCCACACTATGATGGATGCTGACTTTTGAATTGTTTGCCGATAACAAGCCAGATTGCCTCCTCCTCTTTCGTCCACAGGATGTGGCATGCGTGATTTCCTAAATGACCTATTTTGAATAGCCAAACCTCACGGCAGTTTTCCACTGCGCCACAGCACATTTTAAACGAGCTCAGGCCCAGAAAAGCAGGCAACGTGTCTGAATCTTGTTTATATATCTACCTTGCAGAGTTCTAACTTACAGTTGTACACGCAGTGACAAACTGTGTTTACTTAATGAGGTTTTCCTGAGTCCACGCAGCGATTTTCACTACAGAATCCTGTCTTTTTTGTGATGGAGTGGTGCTTAAATACTCAAAAATCACTGCCATTCAAAACTGCATTTTGGCCTTATCCCATGCGTACAAATATTCTTCTGGATTTTCAGATTTTTTTCATGATATTCTGCACCGTAGAGTATTAAATCTCCAAAGTCATCGTAATTTAAAAGTTGAACAAGTAGATCAGAAAGATCTAATAGCTGCGACCTCGCCTAGCATCCGTCAGGTGGCCTAGTGTCCATGACTGGTGGTTTCTTGTACAAGTGTGATCTCGAAATTGGCAAATGACCTTGAAAATCAATAGAGGACCCTTCCTCTGTACCAAGAAGCTTCTTCTAAGATGTAAAAGCCATCCATCAAGTTGAAGTAGAGTTACGGTGCAAGAACTGTGAAATCGGGGCAAAATCAACACTTTTTTGACCGGTGTGACCTTGGGATTCAACAGATAACCTTGAAAATCAATTGGGAACCCCTTCTTTATACCAAAAAGCTTGTTGTAAGACTTCATAGCCATTCATTGACTTAAACTTGAGTTACGGTGCGAAAACCGTGAAATCGGGCAAAATTGACACTTTTTATACCCTTGTGACCTTTGGATTTGACGAATGACCTTGAGAAGCAATAGGGAACACCTCCTCTATGCCTAGAAGCTATTTCCAAAATTTCATAGCGATCCATGAATTCTTACTGGAGTTACAGTGCGAAAACCCGCAAACAAGGTCGTGACCTCTGTCAAGATACCTTTGACCTTTGACCTCAACCTTTTGCATGGACATCCCTTTGGTGAAGGTCAATAATCCTCAAAATTTCATGATGATACGACGAGAGGAACATGGTCAAAAAGATGTCACAGACGGACAGACGGACAGATGGACGGACGGACAGACAGAAGCGTTCACAGAGCTGCTTGGTTGCAGCTAAAAATATTCTTAGATTCTTGAACTATTTCCCCATGCAGTCTTTCACAGAGTGGTTAAACCCACAGCAAATGTACTTATGAAAGACTTTTATTCCCCCATTCATGTTATTGACCTGGGCTGAAATAATCTAAAGAGCTGTAATTGTACCAGTTATCTTTTTTGAGCACCATGCATCTTTTCCTGTCTTTTATTGTCCCGGCCCAGCTTTTTTCATAACATGTTGCTGTCATGAAATTCAAAATGAGCAGATATATAAATAAATAAATAAATATAATTTGTTTTAACATCTGATATATTGGCTTTGTACTATTTTTAAATAAATATAAAGGTGAAATGATTTGATAATTATTGCATCTGTTTTCATTGACATTTTACACAGCGTTCCAACTTTTTTGGAAATGGGGTTGTATCATGTTTTCTGACAGGATGAAACTTCATCGTCCCTAACATTGCGCAAATTTTCCACTACTGCATTGTAGTTTTACAATTCAATTACCTGTTCTCGAGGATCCGTTGTGGTTCTCCGTTAGGAAGTTGAGAGCACGCAGCCGTCAGTCGGTCTCATGCACCTCACTGCTGATCTGATCTCATGCGTGTGGAGTAAAGCGACGCTGAGAGACGAGTGTCTGCAACACTGGATGGAAAGAGCGCAGGTGAGAAAAGTGGAGGAGACGGAAGAACGAGTGAGAGACAGGGACACGGAGAGGATGGAGAAAGAAAGGGGGAGAAAAACAGGGTGGGTGGTCCCCCACAACATGTTTGTACCAAAACCTTAATCTCTGAGGGATTACGGCAAAATAACACAGCCATGCTATTTTAATACGTGTCGTGTGCGGCCTGTCATTATCCAGAACACACAGGGGCTCCCCTGAAAAAGACAATATCTGGAAGTCACATATAGTACTGTGCAAAAGTCTTCAGCACATTTAAAGCAATTTCATAGAGCAAACATGCTTGCAAAAATAATGAAATTTAAACTTTCCAATCACCAAGAGATGTGCCATACAAAGTTGTTAAAGACTGTTAAAGACTGTTAAAAATAAAATAAAACCAATATTAGGTGTGACTATGCTTTACCTAAAAATCTGGGACAGTGTCCTGTTGTGTTATAGTTTCATGAGAGGATTGGGTTTTCGGTTGTTCCACGCAGAGTGAGAAACTTGCCGCTGTTCTGCAGACTGACTGTCTCAAGCAATTGCGGACAGCCATGATGATGCTGATATCAGGGTTCCGTCAAGAGTATATTATCTGTATCAACTGTTTTTATTGAAATACCTACATTTATTTATGAAAGTATTTTTTAAATTAGAATTTAGAATTCAAACATGCTTTCAATTTTCAGCAACACTATTGAGGAAAACAAAAGATCTTATGCCAGAAATACATTTTTTAAAGTATAGGGTGCCTAAAACTTTTGCACAGTACTGGATATTGTCCCAAATTGCGTCTGTATCCTTCTGTGTCAGTTTCATTTACAGTTGCCTAAAATGAGCACAGTAGCCTAATTCAGCCCCGGACCATGACAGATGTTGGCTTTTGAACATGACACTGATAACAGTGGGGATGGTTGTTTTCCTCTTTGGCCCTGTGGACACAACATCCATTTTCACCAAAAACTATTTGTAAGATGGACTCTGACTGCAGCACTGCTTCCCACCTCCCCACCTCCCTGTCATTCTTTTTCAGATGAGCTAGAAACCAGAGAAGTTGGAGGTTCCTCTGAATGGTGTTTTGGCTTCGATTTCTCGTCTTAACTTGCATTTGATGATGCCACAGTGAATCTAAATCTTAATCTCTGACACAGGTCTTCTGAAGTATTTATGAGCCCATGTACAACTAGTTATGTGCATTGCAGAAGATGTCAGTTAATGTAGTTCTCTCTGAGAGGTTAAAGGTGCATGTGCATCCAATATTTTATGCAAAGAGAGTGCGGTGGTTTTTTCCAGATTCTCAGAATCATTTAATTATATTTTGGACTGTAAATTGTGAGATCGGTAAATTCCATACAATTGCACATTGAGAAGAGTAATCAAGCTTTTTCACAATGTGCTCATGCAGCTTTTAGAAAAAGGGCAAACGCCATGCGGTCTTACTGGTAAATGACCGTGCCCTTTTGTGATCGCTGGTGTAAAACAAGGTCATTATAAAATCGCCATTTCACCTGTTTGCCTAAGTACTGTTCAAAAAGTACTGTTTTTCTGAAGATTCCACAACTTTTCCAGTCTTTCCATTCCTGTGTCCCAATTTTTCGGAACTTGTTGCTGGCATTATATTTGGAATTTGCAAATATTTCCAAAAATCATTAGGCTCCAGTGTGAGATTGAAGCCTCGAACATTTTTTTTTTTTTCGTGTTTCTTTCAATAAATGAAAAAAAAAAAGATAATTTACAACTTAATTAATTCTATGAACTGTCCCAATTATTTGGAATTGATGTAAATAACAAATCACTGAAAGTTTGGTTTCCACGGTTCTGAGAATTCGCAAATTCAGTATCATATTGAATCTTTTGGCTTCTGCACTTAAATTCCAGGATTCAAAATATGCCATATATTGCAAAAAACATATTGCATTTGTAGTTTTATGATTTAAATACCTGTTCTCGAGGAATCTTTTTATTTCTCCCCGCAGTGGCCTCTGTTTGGCAGGTGTGAGCTTGCAGTCTTTTGTCGGTTAAGAAACGCCTCGCTGCCGTTCTGAGGGCGTGTGTGTGGAGTAAAGCGACACTGAAGGACGAGTGTCTGCGACACTGCTGTCTGGAAGGAGAAAGCGTGAGAGAGAGGTGAAGTAGACTCAGGTGCGAGTGAGAAAGGTGAAGTAGACTCAGGAGCGAGTGACAGAGGTGAAGTAGACTCAGGAGTGCGTGAGAGAGGTGAAGTAGACTCAGGAGCGAGTGAGAGAGGTGAAGTAGACTCAGGAGTGCGTGAGAGAGGTGAAGTAGACTCAGGAGCGAGTGAGAGAGGTGAAGTAGACTCAGGAGCGAGTGAGAGAGGTGAAGTAGACTCAGGAGCGAGTGAGAGAGGTGAAGTAGACTCAGGAGCGAGTGAGAGGAGTAGCGGGCCAGAGAAGGGGTAAAAGTACAGGGTGGGCAGTCCCTCACAATACACGTGCGTCAAAATCTTAATCTCTCCGGGATTCTGGCATAATAATTGCACCTCCAGAAATTTTTGCATCAGGTGTGAAATCTTGAAGAAAGCACCTGCATGAGCAGAATCACGTCATTTGCTTAACAATCACAGCAAATGTAGTGCAGTGAACAAAAATGAATATTGAATAATTGCAGGTCAGGGACCTTCTCAATTATCTAGAACCTTCAGAACCTTTCATGCAAAATCATGCCTTACACTGTCGTAAAATATTAAGTGAACTTTAAATCAGGGATCAGAGTGTACAACCCACAATGACATGTTCAGACAGTTAAGCACTTTCCAAGTTAAGTTAAATAGTTTTTTGCATTGGATCATAAGTCTAAACTGTGCAATAAAGGAGCTGGAGGCCCCACCCTATCAGTTCCTGACCCTCGTTGTCGGCTACTTTAATTGACTTTCCTCTTTTATAACAGTGAGGAATACGGTTCAGATCACTTCAGGATTTCATGCGGACAGCTTCATCACAGGAAGGGTATGGAAGGGCTTGACTGAAGAGGATAAAATGTCCACTGAATTCAGAGTTGCCTAAAACAGAATTTTGTGTGTTTCCAGAAATTAATTTGGTGCAGCGCGGCAGCTGCCTGCACTTAACCATTGTACTGTGGTTGATGTTGTCGTCCAAACAAAGCATTGAAGTTCTTGCCTTTTTTATTTTGCATTATACAGTATTGTTTTTTGATTCATTTTGACTCTTTCCACAATTTTAGTCCTTCTATAAAAGGAGCTGTGCTACAGTTACTGTGCATGCTCAGAACCTGCAGTGCTGTGAAAAAGTTTTTGCCCCCCCTTTTTTTGCATATTTGTCACAGAAATGTTTCAGATCATCAAACAAATTTTAATATTTGACAAAGATAACCTGAGTAAATACAAAGTGCAGTTTTTAAAGATGATTTCATTCATTAAGGTAAAAATGCTATCCAATCCTACCTGGCCCTATGTGATAAAGTAATTGCCCCCCCCCCTTGTTAAATCATGAATTAACTATGATTAACCACTTTGAAGTTTTCAATTCCACAAGCCACACCTAGACCTAATAACTGCCAGACCCGTTTAATCAAGAAATCACTTAAATAGAACCTGTCAGACAAAGTGAAGGAGGCAAAAAAATCTCAAAAAGCAACACATCATGCCACGATCTAAGGAAATTCAAGAACAGAAGAGAAACAAGGTGTGGAATCACTTTAATATTGATTTATTTGATTATGATTAATTGTTTATCCTTGCTTGCTCTTGCTCATTTTCTCTTCGGCCTCAGTTGTACATTCTTGTCAGTCTGTGATTAAACTAGGCCTTGCGTAGCTGTAGTTTCCATAAATCTGACCAATGCTTCATGGCATTTAGCTTATCTAGGACCATGCGGATAAACTCTCTCTTAGTTTATGTGTTTACAGAAGAAGGAGTACAGGGAGAGCCTGGGACGCCATCGAGATAAGTCCAGGAGATGTCGAGGAGGGACTACCTGTCTTCTCTGAGATGTATGCGCATACCTCTTGGGCAGCTTGACGTGGGCGGCGTGCGTCTGCAAGAGCATCCCAGTGAACATCATGATGTGTCAATCAGTTCGGTGGGAGGAGAACGTCACAGTGTACTCTTACTTATACACCAGCAGGAAGGGCTTTCCTTTATCCTTGTTCCTGCCTGTAACGAGAGTTCTTGCTTGTAACGGGATCATTATTGTGCTGCAAAATAGTAAACTGGATTATTACCTCCTCTGCCTCTGTCTGAGTTCTTCATGAGAAGGTAACACCAGGAATACCATATAAAATCAAAATTCTTACAACACAAAGTATCGCCAAAATGACCACATATAGAGCATGTTTTAACATACATAACATACATAAGTTATATATGAAGCCTATTTGCTTACTGCAGCTTGACCTTCTGTGACCTTTAAAGTTCACAATTGACGTACTGAATTTTAAGTGACTTGTATCACCAAAATTGCTTCAAAGCTTCGGACTGTATTACATAGGTCTAATAAATTTATGTAAATTTTCTGACCTTGACATTGACCTTTTTCAATGTGACATCATTTCCCTGTTAGTAACCTCCTGGTCAAACTTCACATGAGATTTTCATAACTTGTCTTTTCATTGCTTGCCAGTAAGCTGCAGGACCATAGGACCTTTTTTTTTTTTTTTACTATATATTGCAGTTAACTTATTTTCATCCATGTGATCCAGTATTACATTAAATTAATACGTAAATAGTTCTTGGTCTCGGATTTATCTTCATTTTGTTAAGTGCAATCATTTCTGCACACTGCGGTTGTTCTCCTCTCCTTAAGCAGAGTCTGAAGCTGTGATGAAGGCCTCTCAGGTATTAGAGTCAAGAGGAATGAAGAGTGAGCAGCTCCTCTTCAGCTGCTGATGACATCATGGTCCCGCCTTCTCTGATTTTAATGCTCAGACTTCATTCCTTTTTGGTGGTCATTCATATCAGTGATGAAATACAATGCAGCAGTAATTTGAAGTTAAAACAATGACCAGTATTCTGTGGAATAAATCAAACCATTTTTCATTGTGTAGCCTTTTGCGTGCAGTGCGTCGCCCTCGAAATAAAATTGAACACCTTGTGTGCTATTTCTTCTGGTGAGTGTGTTTGTGTTGTGGTGACGTGTTTCCCAAATTGCAGGGTACAGAATGTAACTCCTGTGGTGTAATAATAATCTTGATTACGAATTAGGAAACAAATTGAACCTTCAAATCACAACTGGACTTCTTCCATCCGATAAATATTTCAGCTCAGTATTTATTTGCATCACTGCAAATGTTCTTGTTGTCCCCAAAGTTCCTGAATGTGTCATCAAGGATGGGGCAACAAATTGTGTTCTTTTTAGACTAAAGGAATGGCTGTGAAAAATGGGGGTTTGCAATCATGTTAAATCTGAATTTAAAACAAGTGTTTCTAACAGTAATCGTAATAAAGTTTTATTTATACAGGAATGAATGTTGTTCGTCCATCCAACTATCACACTTCTTTTCCACGCCACAACTACTTTACCAAATAAAATTCCCAACAAAATGTAATGTTTGGATACTCTTTATTTTGAAGATGAGCCCGTTCAAAGTTCTGTCTGCTCTCCGGTTCGTCGATCCATCCTCTATCACGTTCTGTTTTCAGGCCAGATATCAGCCATCCTGTTCTTTTCTGGGCCAGAACTAAAAATTTCAATATTTCTCCACAATTTAATGTATGGATCCATTTTATTTTTGAGCATGAGCATTTTCAAACTTCTGTCCATCTTCCACTTTGTCAATCCCTTTTGTTTCCAGGCCAGCCTTCAGGAGTTGGAGGGATGTGAATATTTTGTGCTTGGTATTTCAATTTAAAAAAAAAAAAAAAAAATTCATTTTCTTAACCATCAACATTTCTAGTTGATTGCAAACTTTTGTCTAGCACTGTACATTCAGTAATATTGTGAGGTAGCGATCTGGAACCTAATGAGAGGACACGGGATTGCTAAAATGAGGAAGCCCTAGGACAGTCCGAATCGTAATCAGGGCAGCAATCCACAAAATCGAGGTCGGGCAGAAAAAGGTCAAAATACACAGATGCAACAATAATCCAAAAGGGCAAACCAAAAATGAGACGTCGAACAATCCAGTCAGAATCAGAAACTCAATGATTAGCAAGGTGAGAGAAAAGCAGCAGAGGTAAACACGGGAAATGATCTGACAGAGAATGGCAGAGGAAAAGACACCTAATATACACTTCAGGGAAGATCACATGGGGAGAATCACAGGTGCAGGAAGTTAGGCTGATTACAAGGGGAAGTCACATGAGGAAGAACCGAATCACATGAAATTGGCCAAAGCCAAAACGCGGACAGGGAACACGAGACATTCCTATAAACAAACATACGGCTCCAGTCACAGAGTTTCTAATGTGCATAGATAATGAGAAACAGGACAGCGCGATCAGGTGTGAGCTGACACAGAAAATGCAGCAAAGGTAATCAGGGAGAGCACAGAGGCGGAGACTAGAACAGGGCGAGTGCTGAGAGCTAGTTAGTCAATTAGTAAGTGAACTATACAAATCCTTGGTGCTCGTTAGTAAGTTAGTATTACATACAAGGTTAGTTGTTGTTAGTAATCTTATGAGAAAATAATAAACTGTTAGTATTGTTAGTAGATAGAAAAGAAGAGTGAAGCCAGCAAACGAGATCGGAAGGAAGATTGAAAACCAGAATCCAATAAATCACCCGAAGAGTGAAACACAAGACTGGGGCTGAGTGCAGTGACTAGGCAGGAGACCAGACGGGGGAGACAAAGTGCAAAGCAAAATGGAAAACATGAATAAGATAAGATGAATAAGATTATGGCTAAATGCAAAACATGGAAAAGTAATCAAAGAGAAAACATGACAAATCGAAGTAACAAATCACAATACGTTATACAAAGAATAGTCAGGCATGGCAAAGTGTCAGGAAAACAATAAAGCAATTAACAAAACATGGCAAGATCAAGACAGGCATTGCAGGATCATAACAAATATACCATTTATAATAGATGAAATTATAAATTACAATAAATAGATCCCCTTTCTGATCTCCTGAATCTCTGTAAACTCGATGAGTCTCAGTTCTGAGTAAAATTGGCTTGAATTCTAATGAAGTTCACGGGCAAAGAAATGTGTGTAATTTGACATAACATCTATTGGTCGTGTGTCTGTAGTTCCATTTCCTGAGCTTCTACCTGCTATTCTTTAAACTAATACAGGAAAATATGGAAAGAAATGACAGAGGAGAGCACTTGCAGGTACAAAAAAAACTATTAATCACACATCTCTATCTGCCCGAGCGAATGTCCTTGTGCTGGCAGAGCAGGAGTTGTTTGAAGGTCTTCTTGAAGGAGTTGTTGCAGAGAGCATAGCAGGCTGGATTGATGGTGCTGTTGATGTAGCAGAACCAATAGCCAAAGATCCACATGCTGTAGGGAACACAGGTTGAACAGAAGGTGGTGATCAGCACAATGACGTTATAGGGTGTCCATGTGACCATGTAGGCGACAAGAATGGCCATTACTGTGTGGGTAACTTTTTTCTCCCGCGATGACAATGCCTTCTTCTTGGGCCGCTGCTTTACTATAGTAGTATTTAGGCTGAGAGCTTTGGGATTTTCCTCAAAACCTGCAGGGGCCTCAGAAATTTCATTTCTCTCAGGATGTACTGGTGCACTCGGCTCCTCCTCCCCGACTCCACCTGTTCCGCCATTCTGGCTCTTCTCAGTGTGATGGGTTTTCACGTGGTCATTGTCATTGTCATTGTGAGGCATGGTGATGTGGCTTCCTGCTTTGTTGCTGGATGGGGTATCCTGTCTTGGTTCCTGCTTGCCTGACTTTATGCGGCTCTTGCTGGCTCTGGAGATCTGCCAGTACAGTAAACTCATGATGGTAACAGGTAGGTAGAAGAAAACAATAGAGGTGATAAAAATGATAGTTGGATTAGACAGGAACTGGATGTAGCACTCGCCCTCTGGCACAGTGCGCTCACCTACGATAAACTGCCAGAACAGGATGGCCGGAGCCCACATGGCAAAGGAGATAACCCAGGCTGCTGCAATCATCATGTTCGCCATCCTGGTGGTCCTTCTTGCAGGGTAGCTGAGTGGCTTGGTGACGCAGAAGTAACGGTCAAAGCTGATGACAGTGAGATGGAAGGCGGAGGCATAGCATACTGCATAGTCCAGGACCAGCCACAGGTCACAGACAAATGCCCCCAATGGCCAATATCCAACCAGAATGTAGACTGTGTACAGGTTCATGCAGATGACCCCAATGATCAGGTCTGCACATGCCAGGCTGAAGAGGAAGTAGTTGTTTATGGTCTGTAGGTTCCTGTTGATTATGATTGAAAGTAAGACCAGTATGTTCCCAGTAATCGTAACAAGATCAATCAACCCTGAAACCAGTGCAATGATCACCACCTCCACTGCCTGATAAGGGCCCTCAGACAGTAGGACATCAGTCTCTTTGCCTGCTGTGATGTTGGAGATGTTGGAGAAGTTGGAGAGGTTAAACTTGAAGGTTCTGAGCGCCATCTGTTCTGCTATTGCTAAATCTCAAGTTTTCCGCGAATCTCCTGTATCCAGATGAGGAAAAAAACATTTTTTCAGCACTAAGGGCTTGTGTCTCACACACAGATACAGCATGGCTTTGGACTAGATTTAGTTTTTTTTATCGGTTCTCAATTAAAAATTCAATTTAGTCTACGAATAGGCAATACTTGCCTTTGTCAATCTGACCCTCGAGATTAGAAATAAAATTGCACATTAGTGACCCCTTAAAATGTGTATTTACATGAATTAAGTTATATGAATTCCGGAACATGAATTTTTATTTAGACAATAAATCTACGACTAGAATTTTTATTAATCTCACTAAAGCGCATGAAATGGATCACATCTCAGCATAGGCTAGCAGCTCATATTGTGAGTGTCTCCCTGAGCTGTACCCCACAGTGGGTAGTTTATAAAGACTCTGCCTGCAGTAAACATAATCACACAGCATGGTCCAAGTAGTGATGAAAAATGACTACTTAACTCTCACTTCCGTTTATGGAGTGCATATGTACACCAAGTTGCAGTGCAGGTAACCCTTCCTCACTGTGGTGAGACTTCCAAAGTCAAGAAGAGGGTCTGCAGGGCTCCACTGTCCTTCAGGGACTTCAGCAGGACCTACAGAAACACCACAGGAGCTGTTTAGCACCAACATTTAGTTACAAACACTTACATTGCCCAAAATGTTCATGAGTATTTGCACAGTGACACGAATATAAATATCTGTATTTCCAACATGTTTCACTCCCTGTAAAACTAAGTATCAAAAAAAGCGCAGCATCGACACGAAAATCGGTTTTGAAAATGTTATGATTCTGTCGTGCCTGCAGTGTCGTAGCTAGTGGGGAGGTACAGACTCATCACTTTATGACAACAATTAGTCCTGGCTGGTTCTCAATCATTTCCCTTTACTGACGCGTTTTCAAATTATCGTAATTTGCAACCGAAGACGCGGTTTCTCTCCATATGCATCTAACAGCGATTAAATCATGGGCTAAATTCAGTACAGTGATGGAACAAGAACTGATAGTTGGGTTGCACAAATCCGTTTCAAACAATTATTAGTCCTGACCTGTTCTCAGTCATTTCCATAATTAACAAAAGGTTCACTCCGAGAGCGCTCCAGACATAACAGCTGCTGCTTGTTCTCCCCGATTAGGTAAGACAACAATCATTCATCTAGATGTGTATTTGCTGTATTTAAATCAACGTTATTCAAAATGGCATATCTGTCGACTCTCACGCAAATAGCTGGAGCCTCACGCTTTTCATTGCCTGTTGAACTGCTGAGTGCCACTTTTTTTTGTTTTCATCAACTCACACAATACCGAGACTGAAAGTCTGCGTTTTATTGGAAAGCGGACCAGTTCAATCAACGCGAAGCATTGGCCTATGAATAAGTAAATTATTTTACTGCACTGAATTTAGCCCATGAGTTCATCACTGTTAGATTGCATATGGAGAGAAACGGTGTCTTCAGTTGCCAATTACAATAATTGGAAAACGCACCAATGAATGAAAATGATGAGAACTAGCCAGGACTAATTGTTGTCAAAAAGGGACATGTCTTTGCCCCCTGACTAGCTACGTCCTGTTGCTAGTTTTGTTCTTTTTCTTCATTATGTTTTATTTATTCTCAGTCTGCTTCCCAGTTTATGTTTTGCCATTTGTTTATGCTCTGTTCTGTGCACCAGTGTCTACCCCTGTCATGTGATCAGTGTGGTAAGTTCCTTCTCTCCAGTCTGTGTGCCCACATGCTTCGGGTGATTCAGTGGTTTCTAGTGTTTCACTTAATTACTTCAATTCTCGTTTATTTCCTTCACTCTGCTTTCTCTAATTACTAATTAAAGTAACATTTACAATCCTAATTCCGAAATAGTTGGGACAAAGTGTAAATTGTGAATAAAATCAAAACGCAATGACTCTCAAATCACACCAGCCAGTATTTTATTCACAATAGAACAGAGATAACATAGCAAATGTTGAAACTGAGAAATTTTACAATTTTATCCACAAAATGATTTCATTTTTTCAAATATGATGGCTGCTACTGGTCTCAAAAAAGTTGGGACAGGGACCTGTTTACCATGGTGTGGCATCCCCTCTTCTTTTTAACACAGAATGGAGGCGTCTGGGCATTGAGGAGACAAGTTTGTTGAGTTTAGCCATTGGAATTTGATCCCACTCTTGTTTAATACCGGCTTCCAGCTGCTGGAGAGTTTTGGGTCTCTTTTGACGAACTTTTCATTTAATTTTGCGCCAAATGTTCTCAATGGGTGAAAGATCAGGACTACAGGCAGGCCAGTTCAGCACACAAACTCTTCTACTACGAAGCCCTGCTGTTGTAATAGCTGCAGTACCTGGTTTTGCATTGTCCTGCTGCAATACTCAAGGCCTTCTTTGGAATAGATGTCATCTGGGGGGAGTATATGTTGCTCTAAAACCTTTATATACCTTTCAACATTCATGCTGCTTTTTTAACCATGCAAGTGTCCCACACCATATGCACTTATACATCCCCATACCATCAGAGATGCTGGCTTTTGAACTGAATGCTGATAACAGGAAGGGTGGTCTTTCTCCTCTTTAGCCCGGAGGACGCAATGCCCTTGATTTCCAACAAGAATGTCACATTTGGACTCGTCTAACCACTAGACACTTTGCCACAGTCCATTTTAAATGAGCCTTGGCCCATAGAACATGGCGGCGCTTCTGGATCATGATCAACAATGGTCTCCTTTTTGCATGGAGTTTTAGATGGCATCTGTGAATAGCACGGCAGACTATGTTTACAGACAGTGGTTTCTTGAAGTATTCCTGGGCCCATTTAGTAATGTCAATGATAGAATCATACCGGGAAGTGATGCAGTGGCGTCTGAGGGCCCAAAGATTACGGCCATCCAGTAAAGGTCTTCGGCCTTGTCCCTTATGCACAGAGATTTTTCCAGTTTCTCTGAATCTTTCGATGATGTTATGCACTGTCGATGATGAGACCTTTAAAGCCTTTGCAATTTGATCTTGAGGAACATTGTTTTTAAAGTATTCCACAATTTTTTTCCGCAAGCCTTCACAGGTTGGAGAGCCTCTGGCCATCTTTACTTCTGAGGGACTCAGCCTCTCTCAGACATCCCTTTTATAGCCAATCATGTTACACACCTGATGCCAATTAATGTAATTACTTGCTAAATTTTCTTTCAGCTGCTTCTTTTATTAATTGCTTTTTCAGCCCTTTTTTGCCTGTGTCCCAACTTTTGAGACCTGTTGCAGCCAGAAAATTTGAAATGAGCTTATTTTGTGGATAAAAAAAGTCTCAATGTCAACATTTGAAATGTTATCTATGTTCTATTGTAAATAACATATCATCATGTCATCTGAAAGTGCATTTTGATTTTATTCACAATTTACACTTCGCCTCAACAACTTCAGAATTGGGGTCATTTTGTATTATAGTTCCAAACTTTTCTGACTAAGTTAGAGAAAAGCTTTAAAATTGAGAAGTAACGAAAATATGCATTGTGGAGAAATAAAAAAACCCCACCACACCCCACATAGTACCAAAAAAGCTCAAAGATGACCATGCATCTCCACACAAGAGAAAACATGCAGGATACTGAAATCCAAAACCAGTCAAACACACAGACAGAGAATGGAAATAGTTACTGAATCGCCTCTCGTTTCAGCCGTCGCTGACCAAGCCAAAATAGTTTGTGTTCGCCCCATGCATTCGTCACTGACAACTCCATATTGTCAATATCAATGTACAACCGCAAATCATAAAAAGTTGGGACAGTGTGGAAAATGCGGGGGGAAAAAAAAGGTATGCCTTTAATGAAGTCCAAGTCAAAGCCCAAAAAAAAAAAATTGCCAAGCCATGTAGAATCAACAAAAGAGCATATTCTTGGTGTCATTTAGTAATGATTGTTGTGATTATATCCCCGAATGGCGAATGGCGCCCTTGTATTATGTTTTTCGGTCCGACCGCCGCCGCCGCGCCGCCCTACGTGTTAACGCGATAACTTCAGTAATATTTCAATTCGAAATTCCAAGTTTTGCATATAAGTCAGTATCATAAAGAGGAAGAACTGATTAGATTTCGGACAATTTACAATCACTAGATTGGCCACCAGGGGCCAAAAACTGAAAAAAATCACTGTTTTTATCATATCTCTGAAAATATTTGTCCGATTGACCTCAAATCAAGTGCAAATGAAAGGTCATGACCTGCGGATGTGTCCCACGGTGACATTATACTTGTTTGGTTCAAAATTTTGACACAAGGTGGAGCTTTGTCACATAAAATTCACCATTTTTGCCATATCTTTGGAACTATTTGTCCAATTGACATGAAACTATGTGCAACTGCAAGGTCATGACCTCACAACGTGTCACCTGATGACATCATACCTGCATGTTTCAATATTTTGCCACCAGGTGGCACTTTGTGATGGAAAATGACCATTTTGGCCAGTGCGTGGTCAGTGCGTGTGACTCTTACTAAGGAGTTTAGGGTTCAAACCCCCACCCAGACCCTCCTTCAGCCTGCCACATTCTGGCGTAATCAGCAGGATCCAGGGAGTCCCAATGAATGGCAGCATAAGTAAAGCATGGAGAGTGAGGATACGCTCCCGAAAGAGGGGGAGAGATGTGACAGTTGATGGGTCCTGTCACTAGAAATGCCTCCTAATAAATACACCCTCTGGCTACCTTGCCAAAGAGCCTCGCTCGTCAGCGCATGTGACTCTTACTCGGGAATCTCGAGTTCGAACCCCTGCCTGCGCCCCGCCTTCCACCTGCCACGTTCAGTTAAGTCTCTGCATATATAGTGCTTTGAAAAAGTAGTTGCCCCCTTCCTGATTTCTTTTTTTTTTTTGCATCTTTGTCACATTTAAATATTTTAAATCATCAAACAAATTTTAAAATGAGACAAAGATAACTTGAGTAAATACAAAAATGAAGTTATTAAATGATAATTACATTTATTAAGGACAAAAAGCTATCCAAACCTACCTGGCACAATGTTGAAAAGTAAGTACCCCCCTAAACCTAATAACTGGTTGTGCCACCGTCAGCGACAACAACTGCAATTTGTGATAACTGACAGTGAGTCTTTCACATGGCTCTTGAGGAATTTTGGCCTGCACTTCTTCGCAAAATTGTTTTAATTCACCTGCATTGGAGGGTTTTCGAGCCTAAACAGCCTGTTTAAGGTCACGCCACAGCATCTCAATCGGATTTAAGTCCGGACTTTGACTAGGCCACTCCAAAACCATCACTTTGTTTTTTTTTTAAGCCATACAGAGGTGGACTTGCTGATGTGCTTCGGATCACTGACCTGCTGCATAACTCAAGTGCGCTTGAGCTTGTGATGGTCACACATTCTTCTTCAGGATTTTCTAGAAGAGAACAGAATTCATGGTTCCTTCAATAATGGCAAGTAGACCAGGTCCTGAAGCAGCAAAGCAGCCTCAGACCATCACACTACCACCACCATGTTTGATTGTTGGTATGATGTTCTTCTTATGAATTACTGTGTTAGTTTTATGCCAGATGTAACGGGACACACACTTTCCAAAAAGTTTAACTCGTCAGTCGACAGAATATTTTTCCGAAAGTCTTGGGGATCACCAAGATGTTTTTTGGCAAATGTGAGACAAGTTGTGTTCTTTTTGGTCAGCAGTGGTTTTCACCTTGGAACTCTCCCATGGATGCCATTTTTGCTCAGTCTCTTTCTTATTGTTGAATCATGAACACTGACTTTAACTGAGGCAAGTGAGACCTGCAGTTCTTTAGATGTTGTTCTGGGTTCTTTTCTGACCTCCTGGATGATTCGTCAATGCGCTCTTGGAGTAATTTTGGTAGGCCGGCCACTCCTGGGATGGTTCTCCACTGTTCCAAGTTTTCTCCATTTGTGGATAATGGCAAATCATCGTGATTCGCCAGAGTCCCAAAGCCTCAGAAATGCCTTTGTAACCCTTACAGACTGATAGATGTGAATGACTTTGTTTCTCACCTGTTCTTGAATTCCTTTAGATCGTAACGTGATGTGTTGCCTTTCTGAGATCTTTTAGCCTACTTCACTTTGCCAAACACATTCCATTTAAGTGATTTCTTGATTCAACAGGTCAGGCAGTAATCAGGCTTGGGTGTGGCAATGTGGTTAATTGCATTCAATTCATGATTTAACAATGGGGGTCAATTACTTTTTCACAAAGGGCCAGGTAGGTTTGGACAGCTTTTTTCCCTTGATAAATGAAATCATAATTTAAAACATTTTCTATTTACTCAGGTTATTTTTATCTAAAATTAAAATTTGTTTGATGATCTGAAATAGTTGGTGTGACCAATATGCAAAAAAATAAGAAATCAGGAAGGGGGCAAATACTTTTTCGCAGCACTGTATCTAACATTTCCTGCACAGATCACACTCCGGTTTTTCAGGGGCTTTTCTCTAGATTAACAGTGAGATTTTTAAATTCTATACAATTATTCATGGACATGGTTTTACAATTTGTTCCCGCAGCTTTGGGAAAAAGTCATGAATCCTTGTAAATCTGGGTCATATTGGTGCCTATTGTGACGTGTCATTTTATACCCCATCATAATTAAATAACCTGTAAACTGTTCAGCTGTGGATTATTGAAAGTGGTGTTTTTCTTGAGATTCTACAACTTTTCCAATCTTCTGACTAACCTCTCAGATTTTGTGCAAAGGAGTTGTGGGCATCACTTCAGGAATTTACAAATTGCCTTTATACAAGAATCAAAAAACTTGTTCAGGTGAAACTCCAAAAAGTTATTGTTGTGCTGTTCCCAACTAAATTCCCGAAAATCAATTCTTATTTTATTTTATTTTCCCATTCTGTTCCAATTCTTGTAAAATTCGAGTTCATTCATCGAAAACCACAGTCCTATTGCCTAACCACAGTGCGAGCGATTCAGCGACACAACAGATTCAATCTGCAACCTCTTTTCCAAAAAGGTTTGGACGCTGTGTAAGATATAAATAAAAAAAATGCAATGATTTTGAAATGATTCAATTCTTACATTTGTTTATATATATTATGTTTATTTTGGCTTTATTTTTGTTTGAAAATAGTACAAAGACAATATATCCGATGCTGAATCCGATTCCGATTTTTGGAAAATATGTGCTCATTTTGAATGTGATGCCAGCAACACAATTCAAAAAGTTAGCATGAGGGAATGTGTACTGTATAGCATCACGTCTTCTTCAATCAACACTCTGTAAGCATTTGGGAACTAAGGGCACCCACGGTAGTTTTGACAGCAAGATATTTCCATTCTTGCTCTGTGTAGGATTTCAGCTGCCCAATACTTTGCAGCCTCCTTAGTCATACTTTTTGTGTCATAATGTGTCAAATATTGTCAGTGGGTGACAGGTCTGGACTATAGGCAGACCACTTTAGCAGCCAGTTTTACTTCAGGGATATGTTGTTGTGATACGTGCACAGTATTATGTTTGGCCTGGTGTTGCTTAAATGACTAAAGACTTCCCTTAAAAAAGGCATCTGAATGGCTGTAAATGTATCACAAAAACCTGTATATATCCTTCACCATTATTGGAGTCTTCAAGGATGCGTAAGTTGCCCATGCTATGTGTACTAATGCACCCACACACTATGTTGGATGCTGGCTTTTGAATTGTTTGCTGATAACGAGCCAGATTGCCTCCTCCTCTTTCGTCCACAAGATGTGGCATGCGTGATTTCCTAAATTTAACATTTTTAATAGTCAAACAACAAGGCAGTTTTTAACTGCGCCTCAGCACATTTTAAATGAGCTCAGGCCCAGATAAGCAGACAGCGAGTCTGAATCTTGTTTATATATGGAATAATATCTACTTTGCAAAGTTTTAACTTGCAGCTGTACATGCAGCGACGAACTGTGGTTACTGAAAGTGGTTTACAGGTTTTCCTGAGTCCATGCAGTGATTTTCATGACAGAATCCTGTCTTTTTTGTGATGGAGAGGTGCCTATATACTCAAAAATCACCGCCATTCAAAACTGCATTTTAGCCTTATCCCATGCATACAAATATTTTTCTGGATTTTCACATTTTTTTCATGATATTTTGCACCATAGAGTATAAAATGTCCAAAGTCATCATAATTTAAAAGTTGAAAAATATTCTTAGATTCTTGAACTATTTCCCATGCAGTCTTTCAGAGAGTGGTTAAACCCACACCAAATGTACTTATGAAAGACTTTTTTTCCTCCATTCATGTAACTGACCTGTTGCAAAACAATCTAAATTGCTGTGAGATATTCTAACAGTTATCTTTTAGCACCATGCATGTTTTCCTGTCTTTTATTGTCCTGTCCCAACTTTTTAATAACATGTTGCTGTCATGAAATTCAAAATGGGCAGATATTTAAATAAATAAATGAAATAAATCTGTTCTAACATCTGATATATTGGCTTTGTACTATTTTCAAATAAATATAAAGGTCAAATGACTATATAATTATTGCATCTGTTTTCCAGAAAAGTTGGGAAATGGGATTGTACGTATAATGTTTTATCACAGGATGAAACTTCATTGACAGACACAATGCGCAAATTTTGCGCAACTGCGTTGTAGTTTTACGAGTTAATTACCTGTTCTCGAGGATCCGTTGTGGTTCTCCGTTAGGAAGTTGAGAGCACGCAGCCGTCAGTCGGTCTCATGCACCTCACTGCCGGTCTGATCTCATGCGTGTGGAGTAAAGCGACGCTGAGAGACGAGTGTCTGCAACACTGCTGTCTGGATGGAAAGAGCGCAGGTGAGAAAAGTGGAGGAGACGGAAGAACGAGTGAGAGACAGGGACACGGAGAGGATGGAGAAAGAAAGGGGGAGAGAAACAGGGTGGGTGGTCCCTCACAACATGTTTGTACCAAAATCTTAATCTCTGAGGGATTCCGGCAAAATAACACAGCCGTGCTGTTTTAATACGTGCCGTGTGCGGCCTGTCATTATCCAGAACACACAGGGGCTCCCCTGAATAAGACGATATCTGGAAGTCACATATAGTACTGTGCAAAAGTCTTAGGCACATTTAAAGCAATTTTCATAGGGCAAATATGCTTGCAAAAATAATGAAATTTAAACTTTCCAATCACCAAGAGATGTGCCATACAAAGTTGTAAACTGTAAAAAATAAAATAAAACTAATATAAGGTGTGACTATGCTTTACCTTAAAAATCTGGGACAGTGTCCTGTTGTGTTATAGTTTCATGAGAGAATTGGGTTTTCGGTTGTTCCACGCAGAGTGAAAAACTTGCCGCTGTTCTTCTACAGACTGACTGTCTCACTTGTGTCTGTCGCTCCAAGCAATTGCAGACAGGCATGATGATGCTGATATCAGGGCTCCGTCAAGAGTATATTATCAACTGTTTTTATTGAAATGCCAACATTTATTTCTTAAACCATTTTTTAAATTAGAATTTAGAATTCAAATATGCTTTCAATTTTCAGCAACACTATTAAGGAAAACAAAAGATCTAATGCCATATTTAAATTTTTTAAAGTATAGCGTGCCTAAAACTTTTGCACAGTACTGTATATTGTCCCAAATTGCGCCTGTATCCTTCTATGTCAGATTCATCTACAGTTGCCCAAAATGAGCACAGTAGCCTAATTCAGCCCCGGACCATGACAGATGTTGGCTTTTGAACATGACACTGATAACAGTTGGGATGGTTGTTTTCCTCTTTGGCCCTGTGGACACAACATCCATTTTCACCAAAAACTATTTGTAAGATGGACTCCGACTGCAGCACTGCTTCCCACTTCCCTGTCATTCTTTTTCAGATGAGCTGGAAACCAGAGAAGTTGGAGGTTCCTCTGGATGGTGTTTTGGCTTTGTTTTCTAGTCTTAACTTGCATTTGATGATGCTACAGTGAATAAATCTCTGACACAGGTCTTCTGAAGTATTTATGAGCCCATGTACAACAGTTATGTCCATTGCAGAAGTGTCAGTTAATGTAGTTCTGTCTGAGAGCTTCAAGGTCAATTGCATCCAATATTTTATGCAAAGAGAGTGCTCAGGTTATTTCCAGATTCTCAGAATCATTTAATCATATTTTGGACTGTAAATTGTCAGATCGGTAAATTCCGTACGATTGCGCATTGAGAAGAGTACTCAAGCTTTTTCACAATGTGCTCATGCAGCTTTTAGAAAAAGTGCAAACCTCATGCGGTCTCACTGGTAAATAACCGCGCCCTTTTGTGATCGCTCGTGTAAAACAAGGTCATTATGAAATCACCAATTCACCTGTTTGCCTAAGTATTGTTCAAAAAGTACTGTTTTTCCAGTCTTTCCATTCCTGTGTCCCAATTCTTTGAAGCCTGTTGCAGGCATTATATTTGGAATTTGCAAATATTTCCAAAAATCATTAGGCTCCAGTGTTAGATTGAAACTTCAAATAGTTTTTCGTTTCTCTCAATAAATGAAAAAAAAGATAATTTACAAATTAATTAATTTTATCAACTGTCCCAATTATTTGGAATTGAGGTAAGTAACAAATCACTGAAAGTTAGTATATTAAGCCATATGGTTTCCACGATTCTGCAAATTCGCAAATTCAGTATCATATTGAATCTTTTGGCTTCTGCACTTAAATTCCACGATTCAAAATATGCCATATATTGCAAAAAAACATCATGCATTTGTAGTTTTATGATTTAAATACCTGTTCTCGAGGAATCTTTTTAGTTCTCCCCGCAGTGGCCTCTGTTTGGCAGGTGTGAGCTTGCAGTCTTTTGTCGGTTAAGAAACGCCTCGCTGCCGTTCTGAGGGCGTGTGTGTGGAGTAAAGCGACACTGAAGGACGAGTGTCTGCGACACTGCTGTCTGGAAGGAGAAAGCGTGAGTGAGAGGTGAAGTAGACTCAGGAGCGAGTGAGAGAGGTGAAGTAAACCCAGGAGCGAGTGAGAGAGGTGAAGTAGACTCAGGAGCGAGTGAGAGAGGTGAAGTAGACTCAGGAGCGAGTGAGAGAGGTGAAGTAGACTCAGGAGCGAGTGAGAGAGGTGAAGTAGACTCAGGAGCGAGTGAGAGAGGTGAAGTAGACTCAGGAGCGAGTGAGAGAGGTGCAGGAGACTCAGGAGTGAGTGAGAGAGGTGAAGTAGACTCAGGAGCGAGTGAGAGGAGTAGCGGGCCAGAGAAGGGGTAAAAGTACAGGGTGGGCAGTCCCTCACAATACACTTGCGTCAAAATCTTAATCTCTCTGGGATTCTGGCATAATAATTGCACCTCAGGAGATTTTTGCATCAGGTGTGAAATCTTGAAGAAAGCTCCTGCATGAGCAGAATCACGTCATTTGCTTAACAATCACAGCAATGAGCAATGAACAAAAATGAATATTGAATAATTGCAGGTCAGAGACCCTCTCAATTATCTAGAACCTTCAGAACCTTTCATGCAAAATCATGCCTTACACTGTCGTTAAAGTGTTAAGTGAACTTTAAATCCACCTCTGGGATAAGAGTGTACAACCCACAATGACATGTTCAGACAGTTAAGTACTTACCAAGTTAAAGTTCAATAGTTTTTTTGCATTGGATCATAAGTCTAAACTGTGCAATAAAGGAGCTGGAGACCCCACGCTATCAGTTCCTGACCCTTGCTGTCGGCTACTTTAATTGACTTTTCCTTTTATAACAGTTAGGAATAAGGTTCAGATCACTTCAGGATTTCATGCGGACAGCCTGCCTCATGCACAAGAAGGGTATGGAAGGGCTTGAATGAAGAGGATAAAATGTCCACTGAATTCAGTGTTGCCTAAAACAGAATTTTGTGAGTTTCCAAAAATTAATTTGGAGCAGCGCGGCAGCTGCCTGCACTTAACCATTGTACTGTGGTTGATGTTGTCGTCCAAACAAAGCATTGAAGTTGTTGCTTTTTTATTTTGCATAATACAGTATTGTTCTTTGATTCATTTTGACTCCTGACAGAATTTTAGTCCTTCTACAAAGGAGCTGTGCTACAGTTACTGAACATGCTCAGAACCTGCAGTGCTGTGAAAATGTATTTGCCCCCTTCCTGGTTTCTTATTTCTTTGCATATTGGTCACACTTCTCAGATTTTTAAACAAATTTTAATATTCAATAATAACAAGGCAATCAGAGATAGCAGACCTGGCCCCAGCCACGGGCTGACTGACAGAAACACACACACACACAGACATGATCATTGCTTAACCTGGCCCCCTAGAGGCCAGGTAATAACCTGAGTAAATACAAATGCAGTTTTTAAATTATGATTTCATTTCATTGAGGTGAAAACGCAAATAACCCCCCCCCCCCCCACACACACACACACACACAGTTTATAAATCATGAATTAACTGTAATGAACCACATTTTAGTGTTCAATTTCATGAGCCACACCAAGACCTGATAACTGCCAGACCTGTTTAATCAAGAAATCACTTAAATAGAACCTGTCGGACAAAGTGAAGTAGGCTGTAAAATCTCAAAAAGCAACACCATCATGCCACGACCTAAAGAAATTCAAGAACAGAGGAGAAACAAACTCAGAAGAGAAACAATGTATCTCCAAAATGACCACGCATAGAGCCAATGTTTTAATATACATAACATACAGTATATATGAAGCCCATTTGCTTACCGCAACTTGACCTTCTGTGATCTTTAAAGTTCATAATTGACATATTTCAGTGACTTGTATCACCAAAATTGCTTCAGAGCTAAGTAGGTCTTATAAATGTAAGTAAATTTAGTGACCTTGGTATTGACGTTTGTCAATGTGACATCATTTCCCTGTTATCAACCTCCTGGTCAAGTTTTCATAACTTATATTTTCATTGCTTGCCAGTAACCTGCAGGACCCCTAGGTCCTTTTTTTTTTTTTTTTTTACTATATATTGCTAACAGTTTACTTATTTTCATCCATATGATCCAGTATCACATGAAATAAATACTTAAATAGTTCTTGGTCTCCGGTTTATCTTCATTTTGTTAAGTGCCTGATGTTTTGTTTGAAGTCCCACTCTCATAATGATGGGTTTTTTGTTCAAAGAGTTTCACTTGTGTTTTGTTCCCAATACTATGAGAGAAGTCTTTTCATTCATTTTGTGCACCTCATAATGCACTTACTCATATTAAAAATTATTTTCTTGAGAGTAGACAAAATGGGAAAGGGCGGTCATTTTAAAATTAGACAAAAATGAGTAGACCAAATGAGAGTAGACAAAATGAGGGACCAAGTGGGATGTTATCGCTCAGTAGAGCACATACCTCCGCTACCCCGAACGTCCTATATGCCAGTACAAGCTAAATTATGAACCAAGCCTGAAAGCTCTGTGACAATTGGATCCAAAGTTGTTGCCAATCAAGTGAATGTGACCTTTTGGTTGACCGTGACCTCGACCTTTCAGAATTCAATCATTGACAGATAAGTCATTATTCCCTGCAAGTTTCACAACTCTGCGTGTATAATTGTACCCAGGAACTTTGTCAGACACTGACAGATGACAACATTACCTCCACCAACGAAGCTGGGGCAGAGGTTATCAGTCAGCAAAAACATTTCAGGAAAAGAGTTCCTTCTGCAGCATACAGTGCAGTTTACAGGACTGGACATAGGACAGTCACCGGCAATTTATATGTAGCCCTTTGAAATTTAGGTTAAATGTTATTTTGGTCACAAATAGCAATCAATAAATAGTTAAAAAAGCCCAACTTCATTAATAGAATAAATAGGATTAAAACTGGTTTAAAGTTTTAAGAGTTTTGATGTTTTGTATTCTGCAATGAGTATGGAATTTCAAGGGTGAAGTTCATGTGTTCTGTTAGTTACAGGATGTGAAATATAAATATGTTTCCTTAATGACTGAGTTCTAAAATGCTGGAAATCTTGTGAGATTATTTTATTTTCTATACGTTTGAAAAAAGAAAAGGAATGTAAGTTTCCGAATATTTATTTTCCAAGCCAATGAGAAGTGAGTCGAAGGTCAGGGGTTAGCGGAAGGGGGTGTAACCTGAGGGAAGCGAGACGTGACTGCATGGGATGTGGCGATCTGTTGTAGTAAAAAGCTAATTACTGTGAAATTCATAGCCCGTGGATTTCTTAAAGAATATAATTGCGTGAATACACAACTCGTGAATTCTTGAAAGTTACTATATTCACGGATGGACTGTTTTGAACACTTTCTTCTGACGAGGAGGAAATGTTCGTGCTGTTTTCCGTCTAGCTAGCTCGAGAGTGAGATAGCCTAGCTCTACGGGCATGCGTGTGGACTCAATGCTGGCTAGTACAGTAAGCTTGATACGTCCGCGCAAAGCACAGAAGATCCCTGCGATTCAAATGACGACTGCACTGGATTCCGCGGAGGAAGCTACCTGCATGTTTCCTGCGTGTGGAACTGTGAGTTGCCGAATCGTTTTCTAGCTCACGAGAGCGAAGGAGCCGCTATTGCTGGTTGGTTACATCGCACGCAAGCTACACACCAGGCCTGCAACGCTTTGAACTGGGGGTATTTACTTAGTATTTGCCGGCATTAGCATTTTTTCCCGTTTATTGAGGATAAGAGAATCCCTTATTTGAGTTGGCCATATTACACTGTTATGGCCCCAATTTGTTATTACATGTACAACACAACAGCAACAGCAAGGGATGACAGACACAGTTTTTAAACTTAAACACATTTAATTTTTAACAAAGACAATAATGACTAAACTAATCGACAGACCAAGATTGATTTACATCAAAAACAGAAATATTTACAGTCCCTTTTAGGTTGGGTCCCATGGTGATGTCTTGGGTGAGGAAAATGCTCTTACACAGGCAAAAATCCACTAAAAGCTTCACAGGTCTTAAACAGAATGACAGGTCTGGTCACATGTATCCTTCTCCTTGCAATTTCTCCTACTACTTCACTGTCTCAATTCTTCTCGTTATATTCTCTTTTGCTGACCCCACCCACGTTTAGACCTCTTTTTAATTTTTGTGGGACTTACCCCAGACATGTCCGAAACATGTCCAAACATAGCTCCAGTCTGGGCTGAAGAAAAAAAAAAAGGTAAATACTGCCATCTAGTGGCCTCTATTCACATTACACCTCCATTTCAAAAGGGAAAAATTTTGACTTATAAAGGCAAAATTTTTCTTTTAAATACACAAAATTGTTAAGTAGACACTTGTGAATACATATATACATACAATACAATATGCTCAAAACGTCATATATACACACATTCAAACACGGGATAAGCAATCAGCAATCACATTGTCAGCACCCTTTACATGCTTAATTTCCAAGTCAAACTCCTGTAAAATCAACAATCTCCGATTCTTGTTTTTCATCTTACTCAAAAACATTAACGGATTGTGGTCAGTGTACACAATCATTGGCTTTTTTCCTGTACAAACATAAACCTCAAAGTGTTGTAAAGAAAGGATCAGAGCCAACAGCTCCTTCTCTATTGGGGAATAGTTCCTTTGGAGGCGATTGAACTTCCTGGAGAAGTATGCCACAGGATGCTCAATGTCATCAGAGTCAATTCTCTGTTGGAGCACAGAGCCACAAGCTTGGTCGCTAGCATCGACCGCGATGGAGAACGGTTTGTTGAAGTCAGGAGATTTGAGCACGGGGAAGTGACACAGCAGAGACTTCAGGCGATCGCAGGCTCTCTGGCATGCATCATCCCAAGTGAACTTTACGCCTTTCTTCAGTTGGTTAGTGAGACTGAGAGCAATCTCAGCAAAGTTCTTGCAGAATTTGCGGTAGTACCCAATCATTCCAAGGAAGCGGCGCAAAGCTTTTTTGTTTTCAGGAACTGGAAAGTCCATGATGGCTTGGACTTTAGCATTTATGGGTGCCACCTTACTCTGGCCTATGACGTAGCCAAGATAGGTGACAGTAGCACAACCAAAGTCACTCTTGTTCAGGTTAACAGTCAGGTGAGCCTAGGTCAGGCGCAGGAACAACGTCTCTACATCTTTTAGATGTTCTTCCCAGGAGTCACTCCATGTGATCAGGTCATCGATGTACGCACCCGTGTGTGGCAATCCGGCGATTGTAGACTGTATCATCCTTTGGAACGTGGCTGGGGCGCTTTTCATCCCAAAGGGTAGGACTTCATACTGGTACAATCCAGATGGTGTGGCAAAAGCGGAAATTCTCTTGGCCCTCTCAGTTAAAGGCACACACCAATAACCCTTCAATAAATCAATCTTGGTCAGAAACTTTGCTTGCCCTACTCTATCAATACAATCATCAATCCTAGGTATTGGAAGCACATCAGTTCTAGTTACAGCATTGACTTTGCGATAATCTGTACAGAATCTAGTACTGCCATCAGGTTTTGGTACTAGCACACAGGGTGAACTCCAATCTGAGTTGGAGGGGCTGATAATATCATGTTCTAACATGTACTCAACCTCTTTCTCAGCAATCTTTCTCTTTTCAGGATTCATCCGGTACGGATGCTGTTTTATTGGTTTGGCATCACCAACATCTACATCATGAGAGGCTATAGAAACTCTCTTTGGAAGATCAGGAAACAGATCCTTATATTTCTTGATCAACCTCTCAAACTGATCTCTCTGTGAGGGTTCTAAGTGCTGGGGTTTTACATCAAGATTTTGCAACACTTCAGAATTTGACAATTTACATGAAAGAACTTCAGCTTTAATTCTAGGTTCATCATCTTGAAACTCCCCCTCATCTTCACAAATCTCGGCCATTGGAGGATCTGAAGTGACAGCTGCAACCCTAGCATTTCTATCATGATAAGCCTTCAGCATGTTAATGTGACGCAACTGTTTTGGTTTTCTCCTATCTGGAGTCTTTACAATGTAATTGAGATCATTGAGTTTTGTCAGAATTTCATAAGGATCATGAAATCTATCCTGCAATGGATTGGACTGCAAGGGAAACAGCACAAGAACCTTGTCTCCCGGTTTAAACTCACGGCTTCTAGCCTAATGATCATATCTAGTTTTCATTTTTCCCTGACTTGATTTCAAGTTCTCTTTGGCTAGGTCATATGTTGCACGCCATCTGTCCTTGAACTTGCTAACATAGTCTAACAGACTGATGTGCGGCTCTTCCTCTTGCCATTGTTCACTCAACAATAGCAAAGGTCCTCTCACTTCATGGCCAAACACTAGCTCAAACGGACTGAATCCAGTAGACTCCTGCACTGCTTCTCTAGCTGCAAACAACAGCAAATAAACACCTTCATCCCAGTCTTTCTCATGGTCATAACAATAAGTCCTCATCATTGTCTTGAGGGTGGAATGAAACCGCGCTAAGGCACCCTGACTTTCTGGATGATAGGCACTAGAAAGAATCTGCTTCGCACCTAGTTCATACACAACCTGCTGAAACAATCCTGAAGTGAAATTGCTACCTTGGTCTGACTGAATTTCCCTGGGAAGGCCAAACAACGTGAAGAACTTTATCAAAGCCTTTGAGATTGCAGTTGCCTTGATGTTACATAGAGGTATGGCTTCGGGGAATCTGGTAGATGCACACATGATTGTCAACAAGTACTGATTTCCAGATCTAGTCTTGGGTAATGGACCAACGCATTCACATTACAACACAATGCGTTGGTCCATTGTGGCCTCTATTCACATTACAACAAAAAAGCGTATTTCCCATTGAGGTATATGTGAAATTCAAATGCGGTGAGTTTTTTCTTTGACAATCGAAACGAGCAATGCTTCTTGATTTGCATGTGAACGAAGTAAATGATTGCTATATTTTTCTAAAACTGATTGTGTTGAATGTTTATTTGTGCTTAGACATTAAAACATTCACCTTAAGCCCTGCCAGTGCAGGAAAACCTTTCTAATGTGTTTGGTAGGACACTTGAGAGTTCAGAGAGAGTTAAGACATTTAGTTGAAAACAAATTAACTTCATGATCCAGGGTAGATTAGTCTTGTACTAATTCAGACATTGTTCTCTTGTTATTACCTTGCTATTGTTGGTACAGAAAGACAAAATACCATCTAACCTTAACGGTAGAGATACCACTTTATTTAAAGAACTCAGGATAGCTACCCCTATTAATGCCTGGACAGCAAAGGGGCGCAAAATATAGTTCTAGGGTACCCAATCCAAAAAATGGCAGGGATAAAAATCCTTAGGCGGTTTAAAATTAATAAAGAAAGAAAGAAAGAAATAAATAAATAAATAAATAATAATAACAACATTTTTTAAAAAAGTGTTTTACCCTTGAGCGGTGCCATTCAGCTTTTCCATCAAGCCATTCGTTTGTGGGTGGTACGGTGCGCAGAGGCTTCTGGCAATGCCAAGTTTTGCAGACAAGTCCAGATTGATCTAGCATAAACATTGGGTAGGAAAACACATTCAGTATCATTTCTCCCCACCCCCCTTTATCTGCAGACAAATACACAGCAACGTCACATGTTGGTAATCACTTACTTTATTGACAAATTCTTTACCCCGGTCAGTCAGGATTCCTTTTGGTGCGCCATACTTATAAAAGAAATCCAAGAAGCAGTCCATTACCTCCTCAGCCCTCTTGCTTTTCAGAGGATAGACTTCCAGCCATTTTGTGCAATAGTCCACCATGACGCAGATGTATACATGTCCATTTTTGGAGCGCTTCGATTTGCCCACCAGTTCAAAGGGCTCGGACACCTTAAATGCAAACAAAGCACAATGGAATGTTTCACCAAACCACCACAACAGACCCTCTGCCCTGCTCATTTTAGAACATTTCATCTTACATGCACATGATTCAGCAGGGCACATACAGGGCAGTGGCCCCCATGACCAACACTTCATAAATATTTCACATCATGCAACATGCCAGGAGATTATTCACCTCGATGGGTTTATACTGAGTTTTTTCCATAATGGAAGCCCTATTTCCAGGGGGGGATTACCAACACTCAGGAAGTGCTCCATGACATCCATAATCACCACAGAAATATGGGATAGTAATGCACTCGCCCATTTTGTGAGCTCAGCTTTCATACCAGGCCAGTAATACCACTGAAGAATTGCATGCATTGTCTACTCCACAGTGAGCACCGATAGCACTGGCATGAAACTCAAGATGTAGGTAGCTTCCTGCGGAGAACAATACCTTTGCAAGATGATGCTGCGCCTCATCACGCTTTCTTAGGCACTGGTAATAGAGTTCACCATCTAGGCATTACATTACCATGAGCATTAGAAATTTCATTTAAAATAATACGATGCAATGGATATTGCGCTGCTGGGGGGTTCGACTTACCGTTTAATTGGTAACTCTCTGCCCTTCGTTTCAAAACGTAACGCTGACTTTTCGTGAAATTTGGAGGGTGGACGTTTTTCGTCTTAAAATCTGCAATCTCCTTCACTTTGCGCGGCTCCATGTCAGTCTCCTTAATCAAACACTCCACTACACTACTGAGAAAAAAAAAACATTCTACCATCTGCCCAATTCTGCTTTTCTAAACATATTCTCCTGCGCCAGATTTTGGCGATTTCTTAATTAAAATCCTAACCAGGTTACCATTTCACCGCAAGAAGCTGGTGCACTGCTGTAATGGGCACCTTTATCTGTCGACAGTCTGAGTCATTCCACATTGGAAAAGCATCGCAAGAAACTGTTGATACGAGTGGGTGCCGCAATAGTTTACGATACGTTGTACACAAAAGACAGTACAATGTTTCATCACTCAGTCCATTACCTCGGCGCAGCGTTGAGGGTAGCACATTACCATTCGTATTCTACAGTTCCTGCGGCTAAGCGTTGGCAATAATTTATGTATTTTGAAAGTATTAACAGTGCTAGATTTTCACCATTTAAAAATATTTATTTGTATTCATGTGTCGTGCAGTAAAGGCTGTGATGTTTTGGACAATGTGGCCACAACCTCGAGAAAAAGAGCTTGATAAGCACGCTCGAATGTTTCTCAAGGAAACCAGTTGTTTTAGATCAAACCAAAACAAAATGTTTCCAGGCTGCCGACGTTATTGATATATACTGGTCTAACACTCCAAACTACGTAATCAGTAGTGGTCCAGACATAATGTCTTCTTCAATCAACACTCTGTTAGCATTTGGGAACCAAGGGCGGCTACGGTAGTTTTGATAGCAAGATGTTTTCCCACTCTTGCTCTATGTAGGATTTCAGCTGCTCAATGCTTTGCAGCCTCCTTAGTCATACTTTTTGTGTCATAATGCGTCAAATATTGTCAGCGGGTGACAGGTCTGGACTGCAGGCAGACCACTTTAGCACCCAGTTTTACTTCAGTGACATGTTGTTATGATACATGCACAGTGTTGTGTTTGGCATGGTGTTGCTGAAATGAGCAAGGCCTTCTCTTAAAAAAGGCATCTGAATGGCTGTAAATCTTGCACTATAATCTGTATATATTCTTCACCATTAATGCTGTCTTCAAGAATGCGTAAGTTACCCATGCTATGTGTACTAATGCCCCCCCCATACTACGATGGGTGCTGGCTTTTGAATTGTTTGCCGATAACAAGCCAGAGTGCCTCCTCTTGTGGCATCCATGACTTCCTAAATTTCACATTTTTAACAGTCAAACAACAGGGCAGTTTTACACCGTGCCTCAGGACATTTTAAATGAGCTCAGGCCCAGAGAAGCAGGCAGCGTGTCTGAATCTTGTTTATATATGGATTAATATCTACCTTGCAGAGTTTTAACTTGCAGTTGTACACGCTAGAGATGAGACGTTCGTGAACGAGTCGAGTCTTTTGAACGGCTCTTGAACGATGAGGACCGATTCGCAGTTGCAAGCTGCTCGTTCGCGAGCCATTCTTATATGCTAATTGCCTACGCTGCCTTCATTTGTCATCTGTGTCCCCCATAAGTCTGAGTTGTCCATGCTGCCTTCATTTGGCATACTGCACCTACTTTTTACCAAATTTTAAGGCTGGATCACTTTGGGAACTATATTAATTTTAATGTTCAACTTTCAATTTGTGATGAAAAATTATGCCAAATTATGATTCTTTTACGGCTGCAATTTCTCCTGGGTCTCATATTTTCAAAGCAATTAAGCCATGTTTGGTGTCAAATAGTTCCTCCGGATGGCAGCTACAATTAGAGTTATAAATTTTAGAAGGAGCACTGTAATAATTGGGAGTTATTTGTTGATTTATCCCCATATGTTGGTTTCAGGGGGGTGGTCATCTAAATTTGGCCCACACCTGTCCTAGCACATATGATACAGAAGAAAAATGCATTTTCTAGGCTCACATACATCTCTCCACACAGTCAATAAGGTAATGAATCAAAAGCCTTCATGGGCAATTTTCCCATACTGACGCGACACCACCTTTTTTACAGGTGATAGGTGTCCACCGAATCTCTGTCCTCCTCTTAGCTGATCTGGATCCGGATCCAGATCCGGATTTGGGAACCTTTTTCTGAAATTATCTCCATATGTCTATTTGTCAACTCATATTACTCAAAAGTTACATATCGGATCAACTTAAAATTTTTACTTATATTGTCACGGCTGCCAATACTTTAACCCCTTTCTGCAGATGTGGACGCTCGCGTCTAAAGATATGCAAATTTAAGCACTTAGTTACAGTACTCGACCACAAGATGGCACCTCCGGATCAGGTATTGAATATTCACAAGCAGAGCTGAAACGCGATTTAGAGTATGGAGAAGTTCCCTCCAATCCCTGTTTTTTAGGAGTTGCATGAATTAAACTCCTCAGCTAAGCCTGATGTGCAAACTGGTCAATATCCTTGCCCATAGTATCGATCCAGTAGTTTTGAAAAATTATCACTTCCGACAGAAAAAATCTCTGTAGCAACCATTTTAGCTACAGTAAGCCAACAGTATTCCAATTAGTGGTTAAAAAAATACACTTTGTGAAGCAAAAAATCCGACATAGTATTGATTCTCTGACATTCTAATGTCATTTATAGTCATCACACACAAAATATGCGTAGTTCCCTCCCATGGATTAATGCGTATATTCTTCCATTGACAAATTCAGCGCTCCCTTCTATCCACCCAAGTACTGGTGTCGATAGCCAGTCACTCAATTATATACTCAGACTCATGTGCATAACTCTACAGTTATAGTTCACGCCCTCGTGAAGCTTCCCCGGTAACGATGTATTGATAGACTCGTTTCTTATCCAATTCCCGAGTGTTTAAACTTTCCTCAATAACTGAAATACATTGATCGGACAATAAGAATAGGATACAAAGCTAAGTGTAAAAGTAAGGTCGGTTGTGTTCTTCGAATGTTGGCCACGGTTGCGCAGCTGAAAATGATGCGATATCAAAGAAACAAAGACACTCGAAACCGGCCTGAAGTGTTCAGTTTCATTCACGAGATACATGTTGTATGGACGCGGTCAATCGGAATTATCCCGAATGAAACAGTACTGGAGGGTTCCTTCTACCTGATACATCTGTCTCTGGAGGAGGGCATCAATGAAGAAAACAGGTTATACTTCTTCTCTGTTTGCATTTTGCTCAATATGGCTTTTTGCGGTGGAATTTATACCGCGTTTATAGACATCAAATGCAGAGGTTTTAGTTTCTCCAAATGCATGCAGCTAACGCACGTCGGTAGATCCCTCGGTACGTTCATTACACCATTCTGATTAATATATAGGGCTTATGTTGTTTGATTTTTCGTGAAAGTGACATTTCTGTTCTGTTAAAATAAGGTGTATTTCAGAATTCAGATATTACTGAGTTAGTGAGTTTTTACCCTTATAAGGTGTAAGGTTATGTGCTTGGATGTGAGAGCGGTTAGCTTTTCATTGCAGGGTGAATGTTATGGCTGTTGAATCAGCACTTTATTTAATGCTTTGGGAACTTCAAAGAAAAATGGACAATATTATAACCTTTATTATGGAGAATAGGCATGTTTTGTGTTTGGAGAGGTTACTGGTGACCAATGATGTTCAACTGCACAGATCTTGATAAATTCATGCTAAACTCAACCAGAAAATCATTAGTTCATGCTGAATTTCATTCCCTAAAAGTTAATTTGTGTTAAATATATGATTAATGTATGATTTGACCATTTTGATGAATCTCAGACTTTTGGGAGACACCTGGATAGCTGTCTAATTTGGCTCATAGCTAGCGGGTAATCTAGAATATAATGTTCAAGATGAATTGTACTTGTGGTCAAGAAGTTTATGATCCCAGAAATGTATAGATTGAAGCCCCAGCAGTTTTTCATTTGTCAGTATTAATTTTTTTTGCTATTTCAATGGTGAATTCTCATGAAGATTTTTTTTGTTTGCAGCCCCTTTTCTCCACCAAAATCATAGAAATAAACTGAAATACGATGGGAGTCTAAATGCTTCAAGTGTCTAGACTCAATTGAGCCAAAGTTTTTCTGTTTGGGAAGCAGCAATCTTGAATCATAGAGCCTTAAATCAGGTAACACCTAGAAAGCCAGATTTGGCTTCTGCACAAAGGGGTTAAGTGGCCATAAAGGGTTAAGGTCTGCAATCTCTGATTGTCTTGTTAACTTGTCATTTTTGTATTTGAAAGAGTGGGGTTTTGCAATCATATATATGATCTGAATTTCAAACCTTTTATTTCTAGCAGTAATTGTAATCAAGTATCACAATAATGATGTGATAATTTCAGCACAGAGAATGGTCGCATATCCAAATTAAACTAATCAGACGGAATATAGATATACCTTTTATTATGGGCAAACACTATTTTTTCCAAGTATCAAAATAATTACTTTGAATATTTTTTGATTGAACAGTATTAGTCTTTTAAAAAACAGAAACATTTCTACATTATTGTAAACTTTTGGATGGAAGGCCTCACAAAAAATATCAGTTGCAGTAATTCGATGCTTTTTCTGATCTTGTGTTTGGGTGCAGACTTTTACTGAGTTTTGCAGTAAATTTTGTTGAATTCTAGCTGAGTTGCTGGCATGAAAATGTTTGCAATTTGACATTACATCAACAGTTTGTGTGTCAGTAGTTCTACTTCTTGAGATTGTACCTGCCATTGTTTAAAGTGATGCAAGAGCATATTTTTTCTGTCAAAAAATGTCAGAAAATAACAACCGAAGAAACGAAAACGATCACATTTCTATCTACCCAAGCGAATTTCCTTGTGCTGGCAGAGCAGAAGTTGTTTGAAGGTCTTTTTGAAGGTGACGTTGCAGAAAGCATAGCAGGCTGGATTGATGGTGCTGTTCATGTAGCAGGACCAGAAGCCGAAGATCCACACGGTGGAGGAAACGCAAGTAGAACAGAAGGTGCTGGTGACCTTCATGACTTGAAAGGGTGTCCATGTGACCACATAGGCAACTAGAATCATGGTTATCATGCGAGTTACCTTTTTCTCACGAGATGGTGGTGCCTTTTTCTTGGGCTGCTGCTTTGACATTGTAACATTACGGTGGTGGGCTGTGGGGTTTCCCTTGTAATCAGCAGGGGCCTCCGTGATTTCATTTATCTCAGGATGTACTGGTGCACTCGGCTCCTCCTCCCCAACTCCACCTGTTCCGCCATTCTGGCTCCTCTCATCGCATTGCGTTGTGTCAAACTTGTCATCACATGGAATGCTGATGTGGTTTCCTGCTTCGCTGTTGAATGTGTTGCCCTTTTTTTGCTTGTGTTCGCCCATCTTTACACGGCTCTTGCTGGCCCTGGAGATCTGCCAGTACAGGAAGCTCATGATGGCAACGGGCAGGTACAAGGAAGCAGTGGAGCTGATAAAGCTGATGGATTCATTGGAGAGGAAGTCGATATAGCACTCGCCCTCTGGCACAATACTTTCCCCTATGATAAACTGCCCAAAGAGGATGGGCGGGCCCCACAGGAGGAATGCAAGAAACCAGGCTGCCGCAATCATCATGGCCACCATCCTGGTGGTCCTCCTTGCAGGGTAGCTGAGTGGCTTGGTGATGCAGAAGTAGCGGTCAAAGCTGATCACCACGAGATGGAAGGCAGAGGCATTGCAGACGACATAGTCTAAGAAGAGCCATAGGTGACAGACTACTGGGCCCAACGGCCAATAGCCAACTGTGAGGTAGAGTGTGTACAGGTTCATGGAGTTGATTCCAATGATCAGGTCTGCACATGCCAGGCTGAAGAGGAAGTAGTTGTTGATGGTCTGGAGGCTCCTGTTCATTATGATTGAGAGAATGACCAGTATGTTGCCAGTTATCGTGAGGAGACTGAGGGATCCTGAGACCAGGACAATGATCACCACCTCCACTGCCTGGTAAGGGCCCTCGAATGGTAGCCTGTCTATCTCATTGCCTGCCGTGAAGTTGGAGATGTTTGAGAAGATGGGGATGGTAAGTTTAAAGGGTCTGAGCTCCATCTGTTCTGGTCTTGCCGAATCTTGAGTTGCCAGTTTAGGCCCTGAATTGAGATAAAGGAGAAACATTTTTTCAGCAATAAGGGCTTGCTTTTAACACTCAAATCAGCTTTGCCTTGGAGTATAACTAGATTTTTTTATATAGTACTCCATTAACAATGCAATTTAGTCTTGGACTAGGCTGCGCCTGTGTCTGTAAAGCCGTCCCTGTGATTGCTAATTAGAAATCCAGTTGAGTGTTCAATATATTTTTTGTTTTTACATCCACTAGGTAATGAGGTAATTTATTTGGTTGGGATTTTTTGTCCGTTTGTCAGCAGGATTCAGCAAAACCATTGGTCTGATTTTTATGAAGCTTGGTTGCATGGGCAAAGGAAAAATTCATTACATTTTGGAAAGGAACGAAATCACGAGGCGTATACACGTCAACTTTGCCTGATATCACCCGGGCCGAAAGCTAAATAGCGAAATAAAAAACTGGTAATGGCAATGCAGTCTGTGATCACGAAATTCGCTCTCCGATCTGCAGTATTAGTCACCGAAGCTAAGGCCAATAAACAGACTATGCAGCAGACCAGCTAGTTTTCTTGTAATTTCGCATATTGTAGAGCACTTACATCGTTATCGTTAGACAAGCATTTACAAATTTGCCGCGTGCACAACTCAACTAACAGAGACACTGTCGAATGCGTTGTCATTCTCATGGATTCATGAGTACAGCCGAGCTGTGATGTGGCTGATGGCACATACAATGGTACCAGAGCTAATCTGTGATTTGGCTGATGTATGTAATGGTACCAATACCAATAATTTTACGGTCAATTCAGGCACTAGAGTGACTTGGGCCATACAAAATGATGAATAGTAAGGGGGGGGCATGTGTTAAGATTCTTAAAAAAGTTGAAAATTTAGAAACAAACAACAAATTCATTTTAAATCGATCAAGTTATTACAAAAATTTGAATATGAAATTAAACTGTCCATATATTTACAAATGTTTATAATAATGACAACAACAGTATCCTCTGTGGGGCCTCTGTGAATGCTGGGCCCCTAGAATTGTCAATGGTTCCCTCTGCCCCCCACCCCCCAACCCTTATGGCACCCCTGGTTGTGCTTAATGCATCTTCCAGAAACTGCAGTGTATGAAGATAACTCAGCCTGCAGTAAACACAATCACACAGCATGTTCTCAATAGACATGTACAATGGACATTAAACTCTCAGCTCTGTTTATGGACTGCATATACACACAGAGTTGCAGTACAGGTTACCCCTTCTCACTAGGCCGAGACTCCTTGAAGGGGATCCGCGGGGTTCCACTGTTCTTTAGGGATTTCTGCAGGACCTAGAGAAACGCCACAAGAACAGTTTCGCACCAAAGCTTTGTTCCTGACTGTCACACAGACCAGGATGTCTGAAAGTATTTGCACAGAGGCACAATTATTAATGCCAGTAATTACAACATGGTTCACTACATAGAAATATACACTGGGCTCCAAAATTTCTGGCACCCCTGACTGCCAGTGCATGAACATAACACAACGTAACATGAGTGGTGAGAACAGGCCGTTTAGCCCAACTAGGCTTGCAAGTGTCTTATTACTATTGTGAATCTATCACTTCAGATAATCAATGACTTCTAGCACCAATTCTAGCCTGTTCTTGAAAATTTCCCAAGGTTTCTGCCTCAACAACATGGTCAGGCAAGCTATTCCACACTGAGATTACTGGGTGAAAAAATATTTCATATCAGTGCTAAATTTACCCTTGGCGAACATCCATTTGTAACCCTGAATTCTGATAACAAAACTTAGCCTTAGTAATCCAACATACTTCTCTTTTTTTAATCCCGTTAACATCTTTCAAAACCTCAATCAGATGGCCTGGAGGCTCTTTTCCTAAGAAGAGATTAAGGATCTTCAGCCTCTTCTCATAACTGTCATCTTTTATGTCTGGAATTAGCTTAGTGGCTCTTCTCAAAACTATTTCAAGAGCCTCTATATCTTTCTTAAAGTATGGTCCCCAGAACTGTACACAATACTCCAGATGTGGTCTAATGAATGTGTTGTTCAAGAGAAGTATGAAATCCTTGGATTTATACTCAATACTTTTGCCTATATATCCCAGCATCCTGTTGGCCTTTTTAACTGCTACAGCACAATGGCTAGAACTTGCAAGGGTTTAGCCAACAATCACTCCCAAATCATTTTCATGTGGAGCACATTCCAGTTTAAAACCTCCCATGAAGTAATTCCGTCTAATGTTTTATTACCTGGATGTACAACTTCCCATTTTGCTACATTAAATTTCATTTGCCACATTTCAGCCCAATTCTGGATTCTATCTAAATCATCCTGAATCACTTTAGTGGACTCTAAACCGTTCACCAAATCTCCCAATTTAGTATCATCCACAAACTGAACTAATTTGCTTTCAATATTCCTATTAAGGTCATTAATGTAGATGAGGAACAGCAGGGGTCCCAACACCAATCCCTGGGGGACGCCACTCCCCACCATACCTAGCTGAGATGGGATTCTACTGACCACCACTCTTTGTGTTCTGTCCTGTAACTATTTTTGAATCCACTCCAGAATACCTCCTGTAACTCCAATGGAGCTCATTTTAAAAATCAGTCTCTCATGCGATACTGTATCAAATGCTTTCTGAAAATGTGGTATTTCAAGAGTGTCTAAAGATCGGAAGATAGCTGAGAGCAGTTTAGGCATGATCTCACTAACTTCCTTGAACACTCTAGGGTATAAGCCATCAGGACCCGTCACCTTATCTGTCTTTAGTTTATGCAACTCGTTCAGTGCTTCACTATCCCAAAGCTCAATTTTTGCTAAATAATCTTGAGCATTGGACATGCCCTCTGGCCTAATAAAAATCTGCTCTGAGGTTAAAATCTCAGCAAAGTAGCTATTCGAGGTATCAGTGTAACGCGGGTAATCCGCTGAGTGCTTGTGCCGGTAGGAAGTAGGCAGGTCACGTCCCACAAGTATGGATTTATTTGTTTCCGGCCGGGAAAACTCTTTTTCTGGTCAAATATACATAAAACGCAACAATCAGCGGTGTGCAGCTGCATTCATTTCCATCTATGCAAGGAAAGCAAATGGAATTCACCATCCAGACTCCGTATATCAAAATGAAATAAAAGCAAGCAAGCTATACAGTGGAGTACAATGCTGTGCTAGCAATGACCAACTAGAAGTTCGTTTAACGTGGTCAGAGCTATACACGAAAATAAAGTTACTCTTATTGCTTGAAATGATCCAACACTCGGTAATTATGTTTCAATGAAACTCATGACCACACTGCTAGTCATAAATCTAAGTATGCACGGTTTCACAACATTTAAAATGCAAATACAGATACAGCTCTAACATTGCACTTACTTCCAGTCAGGAAAGCTCTTTTTCTGCTGGAGTAAGTGCCGCGTGCAAAGAAATCTGGCTATGCAGCTGCAACACAAAACCACCAGGAAGCACCAAAAATGTAGATATAGAAAACATCAATTTTGTTGAAATTCTAATCGGCTCATTTCTAACTCTGTTACACCCACCCCCTCTGAATTTCGCCAAAATAAACTGAAAATATACTGAAACCACCTCAAGTCAAAAGAAAACAACATGGCTACATGTACATTCCAACTGCAAAAGTATCCTCTAAAGGATGAAGTGGAAAGAGAGCAGTATCTAAGCTCACTTCCAACCTCTGGAAATAGGATGCCGTCTACACCCCACACAAACCACATGTAACTCGTAAGCATAAGTCCCTACACCTGGACTGTGGCTCACTTAGTCTTCAGATGACATTGCTTCACTCTAAGACCTAGAATACTGAAAACACAGCGTATATTTAAAACAAGCTATACTCACACTACAGTCTCAGTGAAGAAACTGAAGCATGGATGAGAAAATTTGTCAACAAGTTGACCGGCATCACTTACAATACTCTGTTTTGACATCTGACATATCAGTCGATTAACTGGCTTCACTATCCGTCCCACACGAGTCCTAACTCTATGTACAGTACCAGAATCTGTGTGAGTCGAAACTGCCCTTGAACTGTGTGTATCATCTAGGTGGACTGTAGTGTGCGTGAGTGTACTCTGAGTGTCAGCTAAGGAAGCATGTCTGTAGCTGTCTACAGTGTCCAGCTCTGTGTGTGTGTGTAAACTGCCCGTAAGCCCAGACTCAGTTTCCACATTCGCTGTTACCAGGCTGTCAACCCACTCTTGAGTTCTTCTACCTGCGGCGTGTTCGCCAACAGAAGACAACAATCCATCTGCGTCACTAGAATCATTCTCAGTGGAGGCAAAGGTGCAACTAGAGACACTGTCCACTTCAATAGGCAAGAAGTTAACAAGCATCAACAGGTTACGATGCACCACTCTCTCTTCTCTTGTGTCAGGATGCTGGATGCGATAAGTGTGTGTGGAGGTGTTGACATCTACAACAGTGTAAATTGTGGACTCCCATCGGTCAGCTGTCTTTCGTTTCCCTCTCTCTCGCTTGTTAGACACTAGGACACTGTCACCCACAGCAATCGGCTGTCCTTTTGCACGGTGATTGTAGAGCTCAGCCTGACGATCTTGCTCCTTGTGAGCATGCTCTTGAGCGATAGCCATGGCTTCTTGAAGGTCCTTTGTCAGGGACACTACATAGTGGTCATAACTACAGACCTCTGGGTCCTTTAGGATGTTCTTGAAAAGGACATCAACAGGCAAGCGCGGAACTCTTCCATACATGAGGTAGAAGGGGGGGTAGCCGGTGGTCTCATGAATTGTACAGTTATACATGAACGTCAGAGTCTGGAGATGGCGAGGCCAGTTCTGTTTAGCCTCAGGCGAGAGGGCACGAATCATGTTGCCCAGTGTTCTGTTGAAGCGCTCCACGCTACCATTGCCCATTGGATGATACGGTGTAGTCCGGGACTTCTTTACACCGGCAACCTTCAACAGTTCACTGATCAACTGACTCTCAAAAGAAGCACCCTGGTCTGAGTGAATCCTCTCTGGAAATCCAAAAATGCAGAAGTACTTTTCCCAGAGTTGCTTTGCCACTTGCTTGGCTGACTGATCTCTACATGGAAAGGCCTGCGCTAGCCTGGTGAAGTGGTCTGTAACCACCAGCACATCGACAGACTTGTTGTTGGAGTCTTCAGCAGACCAGAAATCCACACAAACAATTTCCAGAGGTGCCGAGGTTTTAATACTCTCGAGAGGCGCCCGTCCCTCTGGGTCAGCGGTCTTACTGATAACACATCTTGGGCACTGGCGGACATATTCTTTCACATCCCGGTCTATATGGGGCCAAAAGAATCTCTGGCGGGCCAGGCTCAAGCTCCTGCTTTGCCCCTGATGACCAGCAGTGTCATGGATGCCCTTCAATACCTCAGATCTGAATGAGTCGGGGACGACAAACTGGAATCTCTTCTTCCCAGACAACTGGTCCTTAGACACCCGGTAGAGAATACCATCACAAGTAGTTAGTTTCTCCCAGTGTTTAAGGTATCTAATCACCATGACAGGCTCCATGGACTTCTCCCTCCTGGATGGCCGTCGGCCACGTTCCACGAAGTGCAGCACTCTGGAGAGAACAGGATCACTCAACTGTCCTTCACGTAGTTCTCTCTCAGTGAACACAGGCAGGGAGTCTTCAATAGGCGGAACTAGCTGAGGAAGCTGCTGGAGGACATTAACAGCTCGCACCCTTGCACTGGAATCCCATAGACTGTGTGTCTCAAGGATGGCTGTGACTTCCTCCTTGGAGAGTGGTCGATCCCTCACACATTCTGACGCATCAGATTCATCCTCTCTCACACTGCCGAAGTCCTTTTGAGTGACATTTGACTGTCTGAAAGCCTCCTGGACAGAGTCAGGGGAGACGGGCACTGCTTTCATAAGGAGCTCACTGTAACAGTCTTGCAGTAAGTGTCTTCCAACAGCTGAATTCACAAACGGCCGACGACTCAGTGCATCAGCAACAGTGTTCTTGGAGCCGGGAATGTACTTGATGTTGAATGTGTAGGCTGCCAACTTTGCCACCCATCGCTGCTCACAGGCATCTAGTCGTGGTTTGGTCATGATGTGTGTGAGAGGGTTATTATCAGTCCAAACAGTGAACGTGTGACCCTTAAGCCAATGGCTAAACTTGTCACACACAGACCACTTCAACGCAAGGAATTCAAGACGATGAGCAGGGTACTTCTTCTGTGCTCGTGAAAGTGACTTACTGGCAAAAGCCACAGGTCTCGCCACACTGTCACCCTCCTGAATCTGTGATAGCACCGCTCCTAGGCCATCTAGCGAAGCATCAGTGGACAACACAAAAGGGCGCGAGAAGTCTGGGTGCGCTAAAACTACTGAGGTCACCAAGGCTGTCTTCAGACCCTCAAAAGCTCTTTGGTGATCTGGTGTCCAATCAGCTGCTGTTAACTTCTTTAACTGAACAGTGCGTTTAGTGCGTGGTCTCCCCCTCCTCTTCTGCTTCTGGCCTGCCAGGAGATCAAAAAGAGGCTTTGCCAGAGTGGAGTAGTTGGGAACAAAGTGCTGGTAATAGTTCACCATGCCCAGGAATGACCTGACTCGTGACTGAGACGGGGTTGCTCCATCAGGCTCCATCAAATCCGCAACAGTCATCTTGTTGACAGTCTCCACTTTGGCAGGATCTGTAGACACACCAGACTCATCAATGATGTGCCCCAGAAACTTCACAGACCTCCTGAGTAGCCAGCACTTCTTAGGAGCCAACTTCAGGTTATGCAGACGGAGGCGACTGAAAACCAGTTCTAGTCTCTCAAGGGCCAATGATTCAGTTGGGGCGAAGACCAACAAGTCATCCAAGTAGCATAGCAAGCTAAGAAAGTTCTGGTCTCCGAATATGCTTGTCATCATCCTCATAAAACTGGCAGGACTGTTACACAAGCCCTGAGGAAGGCGATTATACTCATACAAGCCCATGGGTGTCGTGAATGCAGAGTATTTACGGTCTTCTTCATGCAATGGCATATTGTAAAAGCCAGAGGTAAGGTCCATTGTACTAAAGAATGTATTCCCACCCAGGGCAGCTAAGCAATCAGCCTGATGAGGGTGGGGGTGTGCGTCATTCACTGTCCGTTTGTTAAGCCACCTGAAATCCGTGCACACCCGTAGGTCACCGTTTCTCTTCCACACCAAGACGAGGGGCGAGGCAAACTCACTGGCAGATTTCCTGATTATTTCTTTCTCTTCCATCTCACTAAGGACCAGGCGGAACTTTTGGTATTCAGCAGGTGGAACACGCCGGTAGGGAAGTCGGAATGGTCTTTCATCGGTTAGGCGAATACGGTGTACAAACCCCTTGGCCTCACCACAGTCCAGGTGATGGCGGGAGAAAACATCCTCATATGACATCACAAGATCAGCCAGCTTTGCACGCCATTCTGCAGACACGTCGCATGACCCAAGGTCCAGGTCCCCCAAGCCAACACGCTCTAGTCTCTCCTGCACAGTCACAGCACTCACCGTCTCCGCTGGCACTTCAGCAGGCCCAACAGATGTGGCCTGGTGCGAACACTTGAGCTCAGGAACTTCCAAGTCTTCCAGTGCTAGGCAAGTGTAGACATCAGCGAGTTTTGCATTCCGCCGCAGTGTGACAGGGCTGTCTGAGACGTTCAGGATCTTGAGAGGGACCCGTCTGTCGCCCCACAGAGGTGTTATGACTCTGGCAACCATAATGCCCCTTGGTGCAGAGTGGGAGGACATTGGCTCAGTCATCACAGTGCTGCCCGGTGAAATCTTAATGTTCTTAGGCAGGGTGCCCCATACAAGAAACTCACTGCCAGCCGGTAGAGTGACAGCTCTGTTGCACCTGACTGTGCCAACTTTCTCTGGTATCTCACCATCAGACCAACGCTCAAGGCCAGCAAGAAGAGAGAGAAACTGCTCACGCTCTTGATCACCTGAAGCAGACGACGACACAGCCTTCCAGTAGCTTGCATCACTCTTGAACTGACGAATTAAATGTCTTATAACATTAGAACCAATGATCAAATCATCTTGTTGATTCTCCACAACAAAAGTAGGTATTGACACCCTACATCCATACACGACCATCTCAAGGTTCAATACTGACTCAGGTTTCACACGCACACCCCCACATCCAACAAAGACAACGTCAGTCACCTCCTTGCTGCCCAGGTCAACAGCCCCTGCTTCAAGAAGCTTCTTCTGCGCGTCCACACTCAGTGAGCATGCCATTGACCCGCTATCCATCATGGCACGAAGAGTCACTTTGTCTGCGACCACTGCAGGGGTGTAAAACAGGCTATCACTGCTCCTGAGCTTTTGCGTATTCTGAATGATAACAGTCTCCAAATTATTCACATTCTTAACATTTTCATACAACACCGCAGCATCATCAATGTGGGAGTTATCTTCATGACCCATACGGCCCCCCTTAACGCACAGGTCACTCAGTTTCCCTGTACATTGTCCCGGACTGGAGATCTAGAGGGGCAAGAGCGTTGTGCATGGCCGGGCCTGAAGCATGTGAAACAGAGACGATTCAAACGGCAGTGGGACTCAGTGGTGTGGTTTCCGTCATTACAGACGCGACAACTTGTTTCAGGCTGGGCCTGGCTCTGAACCTGCCTGCCACCACGGCGCGCAGCAGGCCTTCCATCTCCAGTTCGCACCTTGGCTAGCAGCTTTCTTAGCATGGACATCATCTCACCGAGCATAACATCACTGGCAGGCTGCTGACCCGGTGACAGTTGCCTCTGCGGTGCAGTGGGCAGGTGTGGTCTCTGGTACTGTGGCAGAGAAGAGAGAGACTGTGGCTGCTGGTTCTGAGACAAAGTGGGTGAGGGAGAGAGAGATGACGTCCCCGCAAAAGAGAGAGCTGGAGGGGAGAGAGAGTTAGCACCGGGTGAGTCACACGCATTGTGAGCCTCTGTGTGTACCTCATGGCAAACCAGCGCCGTTGCATGAGCCCTCGACACATTCACTGAAGACACATGTTCCCTCTGATATTCGTCAATCCTTTTCTGTATCTCCAACGTCATCCATTCATGTATCTGCTTGTATTTAAAAACAGAGGCAAATTCTGTGTCAGGGCAGTGCTTCACGAACATCTTGGCGATCTCTCCACCCATATTCTCAGCATGTCCACCTTGGCGCTTCAAGCCCTCCTCAGCGATGTCTGCCGCCTGGTTAAGGCGTATCCAATAATCAACGGGATTTTCCCTTTGATTGGGTAGAGTAGAGTAGAAGTCTTGCAGGGGCAGGCATGAGGCTGTGTGACTAAAGTACTGTGTCAGTATGTTGTATATAACATCTGGTGTGCATGAAGAGTTAAGCGAGGGATTGCTCCTCAAGCCGATTCTGACTACGTCCCTGGCTTTCCCCATCAACCTTCCCATTACAACCTCTGACTGCAATGAAACATCGCACTTCTGTTTCTTTAGGTATGATTTCATTAACTCAATCCATTCAATGGCTGTGTATTTGTCAGTACTATCGCCTCTGAAAATAACAGGCTCTTTGTCAGCTTTTACAATGATATTAATTGGCGTACTCTCACCAGGCGCACTCACAACGCTGCTAGGCTGGGCTTGTGAATTATGAACACAGCTCTGTGTGTCACCTACCTGATGTACTGGCACATCAGAGTGGCTAACTCCGCCAACAGCACCACTAGACATGAGTGAGGCTGCGATAGACTCCCCTATCTGTGAGCCTAGTTGTGCGATCATGTCAGTAAGCTGATGTAATGTGTCATTCTCACCACTGGGTGTTGAATGTTGTGGCCCACCCTGTGACCTCTGCTCCATAGGCGATCCCAAAAGGTCCTGTCCTAACCCAGAATCCCTATCTTTTGCAGGCAACACAGGCGAAGCACCCACATCCATCCCAACCAACCCCATTGACTGGGAATGACCTCTCATTACACCCAAACCCCTCCCAAAAGAGAAGAATTTACCATCAGTATCATCACTGAGCTTAAATTTGCTTGCCCTTTCACCATGAGAAGAGAGAAGAAAAAAAAGAAACAAAAGGGAAAAAATGCAGTTATAACAATGATGATAATGATTTAAAAAAAATAACTAATAACACAATGCCATATCGAGAATACTTGTGTCAGCAGAACAACAGTCCCGAGTATCTGACCAAAACCAAAACAGTGGCACAAACAGCATTCACGGACGTCCACACAATCCACGCAGCTCCCTTGGCACGGCGATCTGCATCGAGCTGATCTGATATCGCAGGGTCACGGCACCAGTGTAACGCGGGTAATCCGCTGAGTGCTTGTGCCGGTAGGAAGTAGGCAGTTCACGTCCCACAAGTATGGATTTATTTGTTTCCGGCCGGGAAAACTCTTTTTCTGGTCAAATATACATAAAACGCAACAATCAGCGGTGTGCAGCTGCATTCATTTCCATCTATGCAAGGAAAGCAAATGGAATTCACCATCCAGACTCCGTATATCAAAATGAAATAAAAGCAAGCAAGCTATACAGTGGAGTACAATGCTGTGCTAGCAATGACCAACTAGAAGTTCGTTTAACGTGGTCAGAGCTATACACGAAAATAAAGTTACTCTTATTGCTTGAAATGATCCAACACTCGGTAATTATGTTTCAATGAAACTCATGACCACACTGCTAGTCATAAATCTAAGTATGCACGGTTTCACAACATTTAAAATGCAAATACAGATACAGCTCTAACATTGCACTTACTTCCAGTCAGGAAAGCGCTTTTTCTGCTGGAGTAAGTGCCGCGTGCAAAGAAATCTGGCTATGCAGCTGCAACACAGAACCACCAGGAGGCACCAAAAATGTAGATATAGAAAACGTCAATTTTGTTGAAATTCTAATCGGCTCATTTCTAACTCTGTTACATCAGCAATATCCTTATTCACGTACAGCAGCGATCCATCTTTATTCTTATACACTTAAGCTCCTCTTTGACTTTCCCTTTTCTACATTAGTACTGAAAAAAGCGCTTAGGATTAGTTTTGGCCCCTTCCACAATTTGCCTTTCATACGGTCTTCTAGCATTCCTCAGCTCCTTTTGTACCACAGCCTGCATTTTACAGTATTTGGCCTTAATATTGTCATTGCTGTCCTTTATATACATCTTATTAAGATTCCTCTTTTCCCTTAATGCCTACAAATAGCTGTGGTCATTCACTTAGGATTCTGCTTTTTAAACTTACTTTTGGCCACCTTAGGAATGAGTTTGCGTTGTGAATCAGGTAAAACCACCCTGAATCTTTCCCAACATCTCATTTACAGAATTTCAATCCAGGAGTGTCCCCCATTTTATTTTGCTTTAGTATGAGGGCATCCTGTCAAACTTTGCTTGCCCAAAATTGATTGCTTAAAATTTAGGTTTTCGAAGATACAAATAAGTATAACTATTTCAGTTCAGTAGAGCTACATCAGCTGACAGCAGCCTGGTACGCTACCAGCCACGTCAGCATCAGCAGGCACACAATTGGAGGATACACATCACATGAGGTAATACAGCGGTCTCTCCCAAAGACGTCAAGCTCACTCACTTCTGCTGCTGTTTGCAATGACTTTTCATGCTATGCAACACGCTCTTTGGTTTTTACTCGCCTCCTTCACCCCAGCCTACACCTGTTTGGTTCTGCTCATATCGGGGGGATTTTGATTTCTATTCATAACTAACTATGCTTGTATGTTTGCTGTACCTAGGTAGGACATACCTCCAGAGCAGATCCGCTGCCAAATACAATGTAATGCTTTTACCCATGAATCAATTGTTCTATTTTATTGAAGCCTGACTGAAGTCTTTTACTTGCCACAAAACATCAAAACTAAACAGTAGAATGGTCACTCATCCCAAGTACCTCTACATTCCAAATTCTATGAGGGTCATTACAGAGCACTAAATCAAAAATTGCCTTCTGTCTCATAGGTTTACTAGCATAGTTTTTTCATTTATTTATTTTTATTTTATTTATAAGCTTTATTGCAGGGAAGTCCCTCTGAGACAGGGGTCTCTTTTCCAGAGGAGCCCTGATTACAAAATAAACATTCACAATGGGAGTTTAGAGACAATGACACAGTTAAAATTTCACAAAATTCACACACAGCAAGTGCAGATAAAAGGAAAAACTTTTAAAAATTTTATTAAAAAATAATTGAGTAAATTAACATACTGACTTAGGACAGCGAACAATGATGTGTACATGTCCTACATTAAAACTAAAAGCAAGTACATCTGGCATCTTTTCGTTTCATATTCAAAATGAATCTCTTATAGGACTTGAACAGGACACGGCAATCTGGCTTCAAAGCATCCTGAAAATTGTTCCACTTAAATGGTGAAAATGCACTTAAACTGGTACAGCCCAGATTTGTTCTAGTCCTGGGAGCCTCTAACCTAATCCACTCTTGTGATCTGTTATGCTGACTTGCGTTTTAATGGACAAAAGCCTAGTGAGATAGGAAGGAAGTCTGCCTGGCAATTCTTTATAAATGAATTAAATACTATGTAGCTTCGTTCTATAGTGAAAGAAAAACCTCCCTACTGAACTATAGAAAGCACAGAATTTAGTTCTGAAAGCATCACCGGCGATGAAGCACAGTGTGCTATGATCAATTGCGTCTATAGATCTTAAGGTACTACTCGAGGTAAGCGTACTGGACATCCCCGTAGTCAAATACAGAAAAGATTGTCGCCAGGACAATCCTCTCGCTACTGTCAAATGAAAAACAGGATCTGTTTCTGTAAAGAAAGCCAATTTACGTTTACATTTTTTTGGACAAGTAAGCCACGAAAGTTTTAAAAGTCATGATCCAGCCAGTTACATAAATATTTGCGGGACTGAACCGGTTCAATTTGAGCACCAGTCAACGAGAAAATGGAGGCATTTGGCATAATTGTATTCTGTGCAGAAAAGTTCAGGATCATAGTTGAATAAATCTGGTATATTTGTTAAAAGCTGCCCACATCGAGTGCAGTAATTCAGACCCAGCCCATCACAGATGCTGGTAAATGATCACGCCTTTCATAAGCGCTCACATTATACCCAATCATAATCAAATCATCTGTCACCTATTCACCTGTTAAGCTGCGTAATGTTGAAAAATAGGTGTTTTTGGAAGAGTCCACTGCTCTTCCAGTCTTTTCATTCCCCTGTCCCATTTTTTTGGAACCTGTAGTCTATGGAATTATATTTGTGCCACAATCCTGAGCGAGCAATTGGACATTTTGAGCGCGGAAAAATATATTTCGCAAGCACAAAAATCTTGTTTAGAGAAAAAAGAAATTTTGTGAGCAAACAAAACCTTCCGATTGAGCGAACAAAATAATTCTGTGCTCAACAAATATTTTTGCATGTTTGCTATGATCAATATAAACGTGCAATATTAATCCCCTTCCCTCAGTTTCACTCTATACCCTCTCGAAAACTCATGTTCTGCGCGCTGGCAGACCGCAGCATGCTCGCTCAAAGCATGTCTCTCCCTCTCTCTCAGTCTGACCTCTCTGTGTGCGCTCAGCTTCACCTGCGCGCTCGCTCAAGCTGTGCAGAGTGTTACAAATGTGCCACAATTCTGATTGGCTGCCTCGGTCTCCAATTAAATGCATTATGCCCAACCACCAAAGAATAGGGGAAAAGGTAATGACGAAATTCGTCTGCGACTGGATAATAGTGCTGCCCTTGTTTGGGACGGGTTAAGGTTAATGTTATATCTCTATGTATCTTGAGACATCGACTGTTGTGTGACTCGTGTCCCTCTTTAGCAACACTGGCTGCTGCTAACTATAGCATGGCACAATGTCTTCTGAACATCAAAACCAAAATGCCACACCGCAGCCACGAGCACCACGTTTTATGGACCTTTATGAAATTTTGTTGGTTAGTCTGTGCACATTCGGCTTGCGAACCAAGTTAGCTATCTAGTTAGGTTGCTAGCGTCAGGTCAGCCAACTAATGTCCGGAGAAAAGCAGAAGCTTACAGACATTAAACGTTACTTCCATGATAGCTGGCGGACTTGACAATCTTAAAAAAAAAGAATAGTTTTGGCACCTTTATCCCAGCTGATTTATTTCAACACCCCTGAAGAAGGAACTTTGCCGATATGTCTGTCGCCATAAACTGAAATAGGCTACACTTATAACCTGCATATCAAGACTGATCATCTAATGTTACACATCCACAAGTGAAGTACACGATCATCCTTGATTAATTTTGTGAAAGCAAAGACAAGTGTTTTATGCAGTGATTGACATCTCATTCTAATGCTTAAACACTATTAGCAATCAGTTTTACTTGAAATAGCAGAGCAAGTGCAGGTGTGATAAACGATATTAATTAGGGGTAATATTGCATTTTGGTGTAGCTAACAAAACCAGGGTGCTGCTGCCGTTCCCGGTGTTGGTGTTGCTGCGCTGGCTTAATACTGCAGCATGGATGTATATACAGAACGAAAGATAATGTGGTGCCAAATTACAGCAGTTGTGATTGTTTTGTGATATTTGGGGTACTGCTTTAGACAAATAACCTGAAAGCATAATCTAAACCTATGTGGAATACATTTGGAAAAACCTGGAAGTTTATTCTCAAATGAACCAACCGGAAAAATAACCTCTAACGCGGCGAGTGCTTCGAACCACGGGAACGCCGGTGCAAGCGTCGGCTCAGCTCACCAGTATCATCTGGCACTAATGTTCGTGAAATATGCAGAAACAGATCACGGTAATAACACACGATGCGCGGCTGAAGAGGCCCATCAGTCCGGAGCCAGGGAGCCGGCGCCCGGTGGTGCAATGCCGGCCTTCATAGCTGCCAGCGGGGACACGCGCATCAAAGCCCCGCGTTGCGCCACCGAACGCACGCTTTCACGAATATTAGCACCAGGTGATACTGGTGAGCTGAGCTGACGCTGGCACCAACGGTCCCGTAGTTCGAAGCACTCTCCACGGTAGAGGTCATTATTTCGGTTGGTTCATTTGTGAATGAACGTCAAGGCAAACTTCTATGTCGATAGACTTATCTGTAAAGTGCCTTCTTCAGGCGTTATATGTTGAAATGAATCAGCCGGAGAATGGTGCCAAAGCTATTTTTTAAGACTATCGAGTTTGCCAGCTATCATGGAAATAACATTAACGTCAGTAATCTTCTGCTTTTCTCCGGACATTAGTTGGCTGACCTGACGCTAGCAACCTAACTAGATAGCTAACTTGGTTCGCAAGCCGAAGGTGTACAGACTAACCAACAAAATTTCATAAAGGTCCATAAAACATGGTGCTCGTGGCTGCGGTGTGGCATTTTGGTTTTGATTTTCAGAAGACATTGTGCAATGCTATAGTTAGCAGCAGCCAGTGTTGCTTAAGAGGTATATGAGTCAAGAGTCACACAACAGTGGATGTCTCAAGATATTAGAGATTTAACATTAAACTTAACCTGTCCTAAACAAGGGCAGTACTGTTATCCAGTCACAGACGAATTTCGTCATTACCTTTCCCCCTTTTCTTCGGTGGTTGGGCATAATGCATCTAATTGGAGACCGAAGCAGCCAATCAGAATTGTGGCACATTTGTAACACTCAGCACAGCTCGAGCGAGCGCGCAGGTGAAGCTGAGCGCACACAGAGAGGTCAGACTGAGAGAGAGGGAGAGACATGCTTTGAGCGAGCATGCTGCGGTCTGCCAGCGCGCAGAACATGAGTTTGCGAGAGGGTATAGAGTGAAACTGAGGGAAGGGGATTAATATTGCACGTTTATATTGATCATAGCAAACATGCAAAAATATTTGTTGAGCACAGAATAGTTTTGTTCGCCCAATCAGAAGGTTTTGTTTGCTCACAAAATTTCTTTTTTCTCTAAACAAGATTTGTGTGCTTGCGAAATATATTTTTCTGCGCTCAAAATGTCCAATTGCTCGCTCAGGATTGTGGCACAAATATAATTCCATAGTAGTCATCACGTTTGGAATTTGTGAATATTTCCCAGAATTATTGGGGTCCAGTTGTTAAGGCGAATCTTTAAATAGATTTTTGTGCTGCTCTCAACTAAATGCAAATAAATGAGAATCCAAAAATTTAATTAATTTTACACATTGTTCCAATTCTTTTGCTATTGAGGGTGTACAAAAAAAAATCAATGAAAGTTAGTATAACAAAGCATTTGGGTATCAAGACAAATTTGTTGTCACATTGTATCTGTTGGCTGCGGTGCGTAAATTCTCAGACACAAAAGATGCCATTGGTAAACCACACTGTGTCCAAAAAAATCTATTTTAAGGACCTTCATTACTACGTAGTGTCAGCACTGAACAAACAGAGGATTTCTGTTGTTGTTTTACGATGTAATTACCTGCTCTTGAGGATTAGTGGTGGTTTTCCCAGCTGTGCCCTCTGTTTGGTAGGTGAGATACGCAGCCTTCAGTCGGTCTCATGCACCTCGCTGCCGGTCTGATCTCATGCGTGTGGAGTAAAGCGGCGCTGAGGGACGAGTGTATGTGACACTGCTGTCTGGAAGGAAAGAGCGTGAATGAGAGAGGGGTGGAGGAGACTCTGGAGTGAGTGAGGGACAGAGACACGGAGAGGTGGATAAGAGAAGGGGCAGAAAAACAGGGTGGGCCGTCCCTCACAACACGCTTGTGTCGAAATTATAATCCCTCAGGGGTTCTGGCAAAATAATTTCTCCTCAAGAAATTGTTGCGTCAGGTGTGAAGTCTGCAGGATACCACTGTGCACTTCTCGGAAAATATTGAGGCAGCCCAACCATGACTCTGTTAAACTGCTTTGTCAAAGTTTTTTTTTTTTTTTTTTAACGTCGCATCATGAGTCTAATCTGTGTTATCGGGCACAGGCTGGAGACCCTCTTTGGCACATCCTGACACTTCCTGTGCCTTAATTGACTTTCTTGGTTCATTATAATAATGCATCAGGTTCGAATCTCTGTCATTTTTGAGAATTTTAAGTAGACAGCCTCATTTATAAGAAGGGTAAGGAAAAGCTGACCTATAAACCAAGATTAGGACATTTGGATTAATTGTTGTTGTTGTGATTCTGCTCTTTTGGTTTTGGTAGTTCTGCTATGCCATGATCCCTAGCCTAGTTTAAGTTCTGTGCTTGGCTTTGCCATGATTCTTGTGTTTAGTGACCACTGCCTTTGTCTGACCATTCTTAGGATTATGTATTGTGCTTTTGGTATTTTAGATTTCCTTGTTTTATTATTTTTCATGTTTTAGTTTATTAGTTTCCATGCCATGTTTTCATTTCCATGCTTTGCACTTTGTCTCCCCTGTCTTGTCAGGTGTGTATCTTTGCTCACGGTCCCTTGTCTTGTGTGACACTCATTCGGGTGATTTATTGGTTTCTGGGTTTCAATCTTCTTTCATTATCTCGTGTTCTTCCTTCCTCTCTCTTTTATTGTCTTACTAACACATACTAACAGTTTATTGTTTTTGCCAATTACTAACCCACACTAACCTTGTATATTTGAACTAACTTTCTAACATGCACTCGGGATTGTATAGCTGCACATACTAATTGACTAATGATCTCTCAGCAGTCGCCCAATTCTAGTCTCTGCCTCCTTGCCTATCCCTAATTATCTCTGCTGCAGCTTTCCACTTATACTTAGTGCTTTCCTTTTCTTTTATCTTGGCACTTTAGTACTCCTTGACCGGAGCTGTTCTGTTCATAGGTTTGTCTTGTGATCCCTGTCTGCGTTTTGGCTACAGCCAAATTCATGTAATTAGTTTATTCCTCATGTGTCTCTCCCTGATCATTGTTACCATTGATTGCACCTGTTCTCCCTGATCATGTGTTCTCCTGGATGTGAGTATAAGATGTCTGTTTGGTTCACTTTCTTGTCAGATTGTTCTTCCGTGTAACCTTGTTTCATTGTGATTTATCTTTCTGACTGGACCGTCCTTGATATTGAGTTTTGCCTATTCCCGCATTCTTGTTTTTTTGACCTCTTTTGTCTGACTACGATTTTTGCGATTGGTGCCCTGTGTATGACTCTGGATTTTGCCCTTTGGATTCTGATTTTGGATTGCGGACTTTGTACTGTTGCCAGCATCCATTCTTGACTTTGCCCTGGCACCTGTGGCTTTCTTACATTTGCAACGGGCCCAAATGCGGAGTGAATTCTTTTGCCCGTGGTGCTTCGAGCTCTTTTATAACCAATCATGCTACACACCTGATGCCAGTTAACTTAATTACTTGCTAAATGTTCTTTCAGCTGATTCTCTTTTATATTAATTACTTTTTCAGCCCTTTTTCGCCTGTGACCCAACTTTTTTGAGACCTGTTGCAACCAGAAAATTTGAAATAAGCTCATTTTGTGGATAAAAATGGAAAATCTCTGTTTCAGTATTTGAAATGTTATCTATGGTCTATTTAAAAAAAAAAAAAAAAACACATTGGCTTGTGTGATCTGTAAGTCATTGCATTTTGATTTAATTCACAATTTACCCTGTCCCAACTATTTTGGAATTGGGGTTGTAAGTGCTTGAAGTAATCAAGACTTCTCAACATACTGGGAGAGGCATCAGATAAAGGATAGCGACAACAAACTATTTGGTTTGCATTTAAAGCAAGCTGTCAAAGAGTACAATAGCGCACATGACTAAGCATTACATTTAGCTAGATAGATTTTTGCCACGTGAGGGTTAAAGAAAGGAGATGGATTATTATTTTTCACATCCTTTTGATCGACAACCCTGCAGAGATGACTTTCAGAAATAAATCACCAAAGCGCAGAAGTTTTTTAACCCTTTAAAGTCAATTTGAAAATTTCAAGTTGGGTGCCGATGGAAAAAGTGTATTTTCTCCAAAAATTCCCATCAGATTTTTTTTTTTATTTCGGCATTTTCTTTATCTGCTCACTAATACCTACAAAATGGTAGCCTGCGTTACCGGCGGTCCGTGGCTGGCGGGAGAAGGGAGAGGAAAGACCACCTGCACGATAACGTAGGGATTTTGAGTAGCCGCCCACTTCCTTGCGCAACGAGCCGCGACGGACCACCCCTTTTTTAAACCAATGAAACTCGAGTGTAATTTGAGAGCACAAGTGATGTGTGGAGATCAAATCATCTATAAATGATTGATCGCCTGCAGTTGTTCGTTCTTTAGAGTAATCTTTTCAAGATATTAAAGCGATTTCTTTATCAAAGCGTCGTTCTCTACATTCGACATCTTTGTTCTGGCAGTTTACGGCGTAACCATGCGTTTCGTTACATTCGATGACAGTTCAATTTTGATTGACACCTCTTAAGCCAATCAGTAATTTCCGTTCACTGGTGAACGAACAACTCAAAATCCCTACGTTATCGTGCAGGCGGTCTTTCCCCTCCTTTCTCCCGCCAGCCGCTGACCGCCGGCAACGCGGGCTAGTTTCTTGGGCTGCTGCTTTGACATTGTAACATTAAGGCGGTGGGTTGTGAGGTTTCCTTTGTTATCAGCAGGGGCCTCTGTAATTTCATTTCTCTCAGGATGTACTGGTGCACTCAGCTCCTCCTCCCCAACTCCACCTGTTCCGCCATTCCGGCTCTTCTCAAAATGTTGGGTCTTGTCATACTTGTCATCATAGGGAATGCTGATGGGGTTTCCTGCTTTGCTTCTGAATGGGTTGTCCTTTATTGGCTTGTGCTCGCCCGTCTTTACACGGCTCTTGCTGGCCCTGGAGATCTGCCAGCACAGGAAGCTCATGATGGCAACAGGCAGGTAGAATAAAACAATGGAGGAGACAAAAGTGATGGATACATTGGACAGGAACTTGGCCTGGCAAATTCATCTCAAGAGACGACATTTTTCCTACGGGACATTTAGAGTTTTATAAACTTGGTTGAAGCTTTGGCTATGAAGACGAAGCTTACAGAATCTTGCCCTTTAAGCAGGGCTAACCGTAGTGTAATTGCTGCCAGCGTATTGCTAATCCAATGCTCAGTATCCGATGTGTGTGTATGCATGAAATTTTTCATTCCACCTCATGAACTAATGGGTGCATCTTAGTTGCAAAATGTACAGCAGCAAGTATCTGGTCGACCATGTAATGCTCACACTTCCCTTGGGAACATACTGTTTTGGTGAATAAATGCTATGATCTGAATTTGCGATCATGAGGCTACCCTCTAGGGGGCTGGAGGTTGCAGGTGTCAAACTAGGTAAGTCGTGTAATCCCCCCGACCCCCAAATTTCAGACAAAATGGCCGCCGGTAGCCATACTGGACTTCCAAAATTGCTGAAAATCGGTCTTGAGCATTGTCTCATATCTTCGCCTGGGTAAAATTTTTAAAAATTCCTGTAATAATTGTGGCTTCCAGAGCCTGGAACAGAAAATATCTGCGGGCGCAGTGGCAGCAGCCATTGAACTGAACCCTAGTGTCTCTCGACTAACATCGTCGGGGAGCTACAATAAATAAATGTTGCCAGAGGCTTTAATGGTGCAGGCTTGCAATTCCTTGGATTGGGGTTCAAACTGGACAGCGTCCAATGTGTGGCAGACCAAAGGAGGGCCCTGGCAGGAGTTTGAACCCCAGACTCCCGGATAAGATTCACACATGCTGACCACATTGGCAAGGTAGCCAGGGCGCGTACTTATTAGGAGGAATTTCTAGTGACAGGACCCCTCAACCGTCACATCTCTCCCCTTCTGCTGCAAATTAATCCATTCCATCCCATTCATTCTTTCATTTTATTAGAAGGTGACTCTGGTCAGTTACTCCCAAAGGAAGCACAGGTTTGGGGGTTGTGATCTCAGGGACTGTAACATGCTTGCTCAGATTGCTCTAGAGCACGGCTATTCAACCTAGTCCAGAGTGGGCTGCTGTGGATGCAGGTAATCAATCTTTATTTCAGACTTGAACAGGTCCATATAAAATACACTACAAAGAACAGACAGTCTAGGAACATAAAAGATAGGCATAAAAAACAGGCATAAAATGACCATGTCTAAAGGACATACAAACACCCTCTCCTCCAAAAACTGGAGAAGTACATGGTACTACTGTCCTTAGACGTGGCTATAGCCATGATAATTTCATTTTTAGAGAATGGCATCTAAGGTGAGGACACCATTATGTACAAATAACATGCTGGGATTTATCCACCTGGGGAGTTCCAACAGAATTCTACGTAAGTCCATCATTGTTAGCAGGCTTTCATTCCAGCCAAGCAGCTACACACCTGATTCTACTAATCAAGCTCATTAGCAGAGACTCTTGGGGTTGGTCAGTAGAATCAGGTGTGAAGCTGCCTGGCTGGAATGAAAGCCTGCACCCTCAGTGGCCCTTTCTGGATAAGGTTGAATAGCCCTGTTCTAGTGCAGGGGTCCTCAATCTGACCCAGAAAGGGCCGGTGTGGGTGCAGGCTTTCATTGCAACCAAGCATTTACACACCTGATGCTACTAATCAACCCCTGCACTCCTTACTAATAAGCTTGATTAGTAGCATCAGGTGCATAGCTGGTTGGTTGCAATGAAAGCCTGCACCCACACCGGCCATTTCTGAGAAAGATTGGGGACCCCTGTTCTAGAGCATCACTCTTGCTGTATTACCGCCAAACTCAAATGCAGGTCATCTTGCAATAAATGGTTAAATCTGACGTAAATGTCTTGACTGAACTAGGTTATTGCAAACTTTTGGATGGACCTGCATCTTTAATAATACATCATTTTTATCAGATAATAATGACATCAATTGCAGTAAATAGATGCACTGTCTGATCTTGTGAATGGATGCAGACTTTTACTGAGTTTTGCAGTAAATGTTGTTGAATTCAAGTTGAGTTTTCTGGCTTAAAAATGTTTGCAATTTGACATTACATCAACAGATTCTGTAATTCTACTTCTTAAGCTTGTACCTGCTGTTGTTTAAAGTGATGCAAGAGCATATTTTTTTCTGTTAAAAAATGACCGAAAATGACAAAAGCAGAAACAAAAACAATCACATCTCTATCTACCCGAGCGAATGTCCTTGTGCTGGCAGATCAGGAGTTTTTTGAAGGTCTTCTTGAAGGACACATTGCAGAAAGCATAGCAGGCTGGATTAACGGTACTGTTGATGTAACAGGACCAGTAGCCGAAGGTCCACAAGCTGGAGGGAACACAGGTTGAGCAGAAGCAGTTGATGACCTTCATGACTTGAAAGGGTGTCCATGTGACCAAAAAGGCAAATAGAATCATCGTTATCATGCGAGTTACCTTTTTCTCACGAGATGGTGGTGCCTTTTTCTTGGCCTGCTGCTTTGACATTGTAACATTAAGGTGGTGGGCTGTGGGGTTTCCCTTGCAACCTGCAGGGGCCTCCGTGATTTCATTTATCTCAGCATGTACTGGTGCACTCGGCTCCTCCTCCCCAACTCCACCTGTTCCGCCATTCTGGCTCCTCTCAACACGTTGCGTTGTGTCATACTTGTCATCACATGGAATGCTGATGTGGTTTCCTGCTTCACTGTTGAATGTGCTGCCCTTTTTTTGCTCGTGTTCGCCCATCTTTACACGGCTCTTGCTGGCCCTGGAGATCTTCCAGTACAGGAAGCTCATGATGGCAACCGGCAGATACAAGGACACAGTGGAGCTGATAAAGGAGATGGATTCATTGGACATGAACTCGACGTAGCACTCGCCCTCTTGCCCAATACGCGCACCTACGATAAACTGCCAGTAGAGGATGGGCGGGCCCCACAGGAGGAAGGCAATACCCCAGGCTGCCGCAATCATCATGCCCGCCATCCTGGTGGTCCTCCTTGCAGGGTAGCTGAGTGGCTTAGTGATGCAGAAGTAACGGTCAAAGCTGATGAGAAGGAGATGGAAGGCAGAAGCATAGCAAACTGTATAGTCCAAGACCAGCCATAGGCAACAGACCACTAGGCCCAACGGCCAATAACCAACTGCGATGTAGACTGTGTACAGGTTCATGGAGCTGATCCCAATGATCAGGTCTGCACATGCCAGGCTGAAGAGGAAGTAGTTGTTGATGGTCTGGAGGCTCCTGTTCATTATGATTGAGAGAATGACCAGTATGTTGCCAGTTATCGTGAGGAGACTGAGGGATCCTGTGAGAAGGACAATGATCACCACCTCCACTGCTTGGTAAGAGCCCTTGGACAGTAGCATGTCTGTCTCATTGCTTGCAGTGAAGTTGGAGATGTTTGAGAAGATGGGGATGGTAAGCTTAAAGGTTTGGAGCTCCATCTGTTCTGGTCTTGCGGATTCTTGAGTCACCAGTTTAGCCTCTAAATTCATATAAAGGGGAAACATTTTTTCAGCAATCAGGGCTTGCTTTTAACACTCAAATCTCCTTGCCACTGGAGTGAAACTAGATTTGTTATGTAGTTCTCCACTAGGCTGCACCTGTGTCTGTAAAGCTGGCCCTGGGATTGCTAATTAGAAATCCAGTTGTTTGAGTGCTAAAATACTTGGTATTTTTACGTGCACTCATGAGGTAATTTTTTTGGCTGGGATTTGTTCTGTCTTTTTGTCTGTTTGTCAGCAGGATTATGGAAAACCTTTAGTCTGATTTTCTTGAAACTTGGTAACACGGGCAGAGGAAAACTTATTAAACTGGAGTGGAACTGCCCTTGCGAAAATTTCAAGAACTGTTCTTGAAGAATTCTTGAAACATTCTTGAATTTTGTTCTTGAATTATTCTTGAACTGTTAATGAAGAATTCTTGAAAAGTAAATGAGATTTTTTTCTTGAACTGTCATCTTTCATTCAGATATTTCCATTTTGTGTTCATTTATATCCTTTGAAGAATTGAGGGGAATAAAATTTTCATGTTCTTGAATTTGTTGTCAGAACTGATTCAAGAATTTTCTTGTTCTTGAATTTTTTTGTGCAGAACTGTTCAAGAATTGACTTAAGGAATATTTTAGGAACAGTTCAAGACAAGTTCCTGAAGTGTTTTAGAACTGTTAAAGTTCTTGAACAATGTTTCGCAGGGGTGAATCACGAGGCAGATACACATGAACTTTGCCAGATATTGCCCTGGGCGAATTACTGCCAAATGTTTCAAAATTCGTTCACCAGTCATAAAGATTTAGAGTGACACAAAAGAGCCAATCGGTGGCAGCTACTGAACAGAACACAGAGAGGGCAGAAGACATCCCTTAAAATGGATCATAATTGACCTGTTTACAATCATTGTTCTTGATTACCATTATTTTCTAAGAATATGAATAATCCATTGGCACTTCAATACTCGGCATTCTTTTTTATTGAAATAATAAGGCAAGTAAATAATGATGTATTCAATTTAAATGTTTTATTCACTTTCCTTATTAAACTACCCTTCACAAAAAAAAAAAAACAAAACTTCCTGGATTTTCCGAACTGACTTTTGTAATATCCTGTGAAGCAGGTCACCAAACTTAAGCTGTTTGATTGTTTCAATGAAAACAAGCAATGAAATGCGCACATTTTGTAGTCCAGATGGCGTGCTTTATTTTTCGCCTTTATTAAGAGAACTGGCTACACCTGAAATAGGTGAGGAAAGCTTTCTTGAAACAAGGGCATTGACTGAAAATTAATCAAGACAAATTATCATTTTGAAGGCAAGTTAGCCTTAGTTAGTTAGTTGTCCATTGGCCATCACTGGAGCCTATTTAGAAGAGTGGACTATTCCCAATTTAGAACAGAGGACCAGTACCGCATATTGTTTGTATCTCTCTGAGCTGTGCTTAATGCCCCAGCCACAGTGTACAGTGTATGAAGATAACTCAGCTGCAGTAAACATAATCACACAACATGTTCCCAATAGACATGTACAATGGACATTTAACCTCTCAGCTGTATTTATGGAGAGCATATAAACAACGAGTTGCAGTACTGGTGACCCTTTCTCACCTTGCTGAGACTTCTAAAGTCAAGACTGAGGTCCGCGGGGTTCCACCGTTCTTCAGGGATCTCAGCAGGACCTACAGAAACACCACAAGAACAGTTTGGCACCAAAGTTTTGTTCCGATAGTCACACAGACCAAGAAGTATTTGCACTGAGACACACTTTTCAATGTCTGTAATTCCAACATGGTTCAGTAAATGCAAATATACTCTGGCCTCCCCTGACTGGCGATGCAAGAACAAAACTTTAAAAAATGTTTGAAAATATATCCTTTTGCAAAACTCTGAATAACAATATGTGAATTACTGCATAATATTCATGTTCCAATGGAACCAACCAAAATTATTTACTGATTAATTTAAAAATGTCCTCCATATCAAGGTTTCACAATTAATGGCATCCTAAATGATTACAGCAAATAACATCTACCAAAATTATACCAGGTCATAGATTCCTTTTTTTTAAAAGTTTTATCTAAGTGTTAAGACGGACAGTTGTTAAGACAAATCTTTGAACAGTTAGTTTTGTGCTGCTCTCAATAAAATGCAAATAAACGAGAATCTTGAAATTCATTTTACGCATTGTTCCAATTATTTTGGAATTGAGGGTGCACCAAAAAAATCAAGGAAAGTTAGAATAATAAAAGCATTTCGCTACCAAGACTCCGCAAATTTGCAAATTCGTTCTCAGATTTTATCCGTTGGCCACGGTTTGGAAACATCGCAATGCAAGAGATGCCATCGGTGAGCCGCACTGTGTCCATAATAATGTCACTTCATGGACCTCCATTACTGCATAGTGTCAGCACTAAACAAACAGAGCATTTCTGTTGTTGTTTTACGATTTAATTACCTGCTCTTGAGGATTAGTAGAGGTTTCCCCAGCTGTGCCCTCTGTTTGGTAGGTGAGATACGCAGCCTTCAGTCGGTCTCATGCACCTCTATGCCGGTCTGATCTCATGCGTTTGGAGTAAAGCGATGCTGAGGGATGAGTGTATGTGACACTGCTGTCTGGAAGGAAAAAGCATGAGTGAGAGAGGGGTGGAGGAGACTCTGGAGTGAGTGAGGGACAGAGACACTGAGAGGTGGATAAGAGAAGGGGTAGAAAAACAGGGTGGGCCGTCCCTCACAACACACTTGTGTCGAAATTATAATCCCTCAGGTATTCTGGCAAAATAATTTCTCCTCAAGAAATATTTGCATCAGGTGTGAAGTCTTCAGGATAACACTGTACATTTCTCTAAAAATGTTGAGGCAGCCAAGCCATGACTTTCTTAAACTGCTACAGACTAATTTAGTTTTTTTTAAACATTGTATCATGAGTCTAAATAGTTTTATCTGGTTTGGGCTGGAGACCCCTTTTTAGCACATTCTGACTCTTGCAGTGTTTTTAATTCACTTTCTGGGTTCATTATAAGGATGCATAAGGTTCAAATCCTTTATATTGTGAGTTTTAAGTGGACAGCCTCATTTACAAGAAGAGTTAGGAAGAGCTTAACTATAAACCAAGATTAGGACATTTGGATTAAGTGTGTTCGCACATGCGGGATTTTATGAGTCCCCAAAAGCTAATTCTGCTCAGTGCGGGTGCCGACTGCACCTGACATTCACCACTGTTGATGTTGTTCTCACAAGCATTAGAGTTACGGTTCTGCCTCATCTGTGTTGTCTTTGTGCTTATTTGTGCTTGTGCTTTACTGACCTTTTATTTTTTAGCTTTCATTCCCGCCGTCTGATGTTCAATTCTCTCTTTGCCCAAACTCCAGTGATGTCGTGTGACAGCCTTCAGTCTCGTTGTCCAATCACGTTTCCTCTTCCGGTTTCGGCTGTGGTATTTCATTTATTGCTTCCACCTGTATTTAATTCTGGGTCTCGCGAAACTCTGAGTGAATGTGTTCTCTGATAAGATAATTACTAACCCGTACTAACCAGCACTTATTTGAGGGCGATTGTAAATATTTCGTCACTATTAACCTAGTTAACTCATTAGCGAGTGTGAGTGTTTCTAGCTTTTGTAATTCCTGCCTAAGCTTTCCCTTATTAACTGCGTTTCAAGCTGTGCTTTCCTTTGCTTCTCTCGTGGTGCTTTTTCCCCGTCATGTTTAGATGACCTTAATCTAAACCGTCTAGTTTGATTGATGGTCTCAGCGTCTTGTCTCGAGTCATTATTGTTAACCCGGTTCTCGTGTAATTGTTTTATTAATCCCATGTGTTTCTGTTTCCAGTCGAGATTGCATTCAGAGTCCCCGCCTCCTCTTGTGACTATTTATGTGGCAGAGAGGGGAGGAGCCGTCAGACGGAACTTTGCTAGACTCAGATCTACATGGTGAAATCTCAGCTCTTTGTGCTCTCCAAGTATTTCCTTTGTTTGATTCCCGAGTCTTGTATTTTGCTGCGCCCACATCTTGTCTGCCCCTTGTTTAAGTCTCCCAGTGTGTCCATCAGTCTAGTTACATTCAGTTTTTACCCATGCCGCCTCGTACAGTTTAGCACCGTCTGTCTGTCTGTGTGTGTGTGTGTGTGTGTCTGTTCGGGCGACAGCTCGGCCACCACTGAAGCTAGGGTGACTAAACTTTGTGGGGTAGATGATCCTAGGGTACCCTGTCCAAATTTGCATTTTGAGGTTGAAAGGTCAAAGGTTAAGGTCAACAGGAGGTGTGGGTTAGCATCTCTATAGAGAGTGCATCATCTCGTTGTTTTTCTAGTTTATCCACTCTTGGAGTGAGTATTTCTGTTTCCCCCTGCCTTGGGCAGTGTACCTTCGTTTTCCCATTTGTTAAGTGCATGAGCACGGTGTTTTATTTCTGTCGTCTGCCAATTTTCTCCTAGTTTTCTGTGTTTCAATAAACACTTCAGTTCCTGCATCTGGTGTTCACCTGTCTACTTCCTAACACCTAGATCCAGTCCGATAAACAACAGCCATCAAATTTGAAATGAGCTCATTTTGTTGATAAAATTGTACAATGTCTCAGTTTCAATATTTGCTACGTTATCTCTGTTCTATTGTGAGTAAAATACTGGCTTGTGTGATTTGAATATACTATATTTGTATATACTATACTAGTATATATACTATATACTAGGGAATGCGTGCTCCAATTTGTAGCAAAAGATCAGATTGGCTTTACTTGCATGATAACCGAATGCAGTGAAGTTAGCCGGGGTGTTCATCGTTAATCTCATAATGTGCTCAGATTTGTAATGAAAGATCACCTTGGCTTTTGAGTTTGCTGCAGACTGACTGAAGCCAGCACTGCAAACTTGGGGTCCGGCTGTGTGAAACGAAGCGAGACTGAATCAAGCCTGAGTGAAGCGAAGAGAAATGATAAGGCCAGCATTCATCTGACTGTAACGTAATGATGTACGATGAGTGACGTACGTTGTGCGCTACGCACTGCTGGCAGAGGAGGACAGACGCATCACTCAAATAGCAGCAGCGATATATAAATATGCTTCATTTGAAATACACTGCCCGGCCAAAAAAAAAGTCACAGTTTGGAAATTAAAGAACAAATTCTAGAATTGGATCATTATTGCGGTTACTACTATGTTTCAGCTGGCAATAATAATTTTTCCCCTGACTGATGAAGCGCATCGCTACTCATTTCTCAAAAAATCATGTCGGAAGACACATCCCTTGCTGGTGGAAAAGATGTTACAGTATTTCAGAACAGGCAACTTATTGGCCTGTATTTAGCAAAGAAACTCATGAATGCAAGTATGAAGAATCATTTTCGCAAACGTATTTGCCACCACAAAGTCCTGATCTTAGACACAGTAAAAGTTATTGGGATGTGCTCAAGAAAGACCACCGAGAGGTTTAACCATTATGTCGAGAAGACAAGATCTCGGCCAAAAAATTATGGCATGTATGATCGAAAATAAATGTTCTGGCATTGCATATAGTTGTCAAAACAATGACAAAATGAATTTGCACTGTAATCAAAGCTACAGGGGTTCCAACTAAATATTTGAGTGTGCGACTTTTTTTTGGGCCGGGCAGTGTATTTGCTTGCTTTGCTTTGAAATATTTCTTCAACTGTCGGGCAGTAAGGTCAATTACCTTAGTTGAGCTAAGGCAGCAAATACAATTATAAATAATTATAATACATTTTATTTATAAAGCACTTTTCGTTAAGACAAATCTCTCAGTGCTACAGAGTACGCAAAAAATCAGGACATAAAAATACCAAAACAATAAGATCAGAAAGAATAAAAACAGCAGTTTGGAAAGGCCTGTGTGAACAAAAAAGTCTTAAGGCCCTTTTTGAAAGAGTCCAGAGGCTGAGGATTCCTCAGATGGTCAGGGAGGGCGTTAGAGACGTGGGGGGCCGTGGAGACAAAGGCCCGGTCTCTCATGGTCCGGAGATTAGTTCGGAGCTGAAGGAGGCGGTTGGTGCCGCAGGACCGGAGGTGTCGAGTGGATGTGTGCGGGGTGAGGAGGTCTTTGAGGTAGACTGGGGCGTTGCCATGGGTGCAGAGGTGGGTGAGGGGAGCGATCTTATGGTGGATTCTGGAGGTTATGGGGAGCCAGTGGAGGCTCTGAAGAATGGGAGTGATGTGTTCATGTTTGGGGATTTTCATGAGAATACGGACAGCACTGTTCAGAAAATGTCCGGGAAGGGCGGAGCTTGGAAATGTTCTTGAGATGGAAGGAACAGGTTTTGTACAGATGTTTGATGTGATTTCCATTGGTCAAATGTGGGTCGAGCTTTACACCAAGGTTGATTACTGTGGTTGAGATGGGGATGTCTTGACTGGAAAAGGATATGGTGGGTTTGGGGGATGATTGGACCTGATGGGGGGTGCCAATGAGAATGGTTTCAGTTTTGAAGCTGTTCAGCTGAAGGAAGTTTTGACTCATCCATAGCTTTATCTCCTCCAGGCAGTGGGAGAGGGAGGGGAGTAGGGATGAAGGTGATGATGGTGTGACCGGGGTAGAGGGGGGGGGGGGGGGTTAAGGTCAGTCCTCTGGTATTTCTAAGTGTCATCAGCATAGTAATGGAAGAAGATTCCATGCCGGCTGCTGACACAACCTAGTGGCATTATGTAGATGATGAATAGTAGGGGTCCTATGACAGAACCTTGAGGGACTCCACAAAAGACAGGGGCTGTTTTGGACCTGGCACATCCCAGGCTGATGTACTCAGTTCTGTTGTTGAGCAAGAGTGTTGAACCAGGCAAGAGTATTGTAGCAAAGACTAATGTCTGAGTGGAGGCGATTTAGGAGGATGTGGTGATCAACAGTGTGAAATGCTGCAGTTAGGTCAAGGAGGATGAGCAGTGAGGGGGAACCAGTGTCAGCGGACATGAGAAGGTTGTTGATGACCCTCACCAAAGCAGTCTCTGTGCTGTGGGCAGTGCAGAAACCCAATTGAAATTTCTTGTATTGGGAGTGAAGTTGCAGATGGTCTTGTAATTGTGCGGCTACAGCTTTTTCCAGCACCTTGCACAGGAACAAAAGATGGGAGATGGGCCGGTAGTTGGAGAGGAGCTCTGGGTCAAGGTTGGGTTTTTTTAGAAGGGGTTTGATGACTGCGTTTTGAGTGGAGAGGATTGTCTGATGAAGAGTTGTAATACTCGAAACATCACGTTGGTGTAATAAATAGTGGATACTGGAGCCTTGCATTGTGCGAGTCATTGGTCAGTTTTGACATTTACTATTCTATTACTATTTTGTCATGTCTTGTCAGATTGTTCTAGAGGATCACTCGCGCAGAATTACCGCCAAACTAAAATGCAGGTCGTCCTGCAATGATTGATAAACCCCTTACCACTCCGGTAAAATTTACTTAAAATGCCTATAAAGGACATATTCAAGGTAAAACTAAATCTTTTCTTGTTTTTAACTTCCCTGATGGGCCCGTATACGGGCGATCGGAGAAGTAAGGGGTTAAATCCCACCAAGTGTCCCGACTGAAATTGAGCTTTTGGCATAAGTTCAGTTAGGCATGGTAAACAGGCTGGTCACAAGCCGGTTTCTGTCCAATCATTCCTAACTTTGCTCCTTTCACCTAATTGGTGAGCTTTAAAACCAAGGCAGTGTTTCTTCATTTTTCTAGCGCCGTGCCCTCTTCAGCAATCGTACTTGGGTGACTAAGAAATATGTATCTCATCTCCTCCATCTCCTAACCCTTCTCCTTAATTATTTCATTGTTCATCTTCAGCAGCACTGGTTCATATCATGTTTAATAATTTAAAATTTTCCTAGATTTAAAATAATCTCAGGCTCTGATGGGGAAGTTGTGATCTCAGGGACTGTGCATGTCATGCTTGCTCAGATTTTACCAGTGCACCACTCTAGCACAGCCGCCGCCAAACTCCATTGCAGGTCATCCTGCAATAAATGGCTACATCTGACGTAAGTGTCCTGACAACTAGGTTATTGCAAACTTCTGTGTAGAACTGCACATTTAATAAAACATAATTTTTATCAGATAAAAATATCAACTGAAGTAAATAGATTCACTTTCTTATCCTGTGAATGGGTTTAGATTTTCACTGAGTTTTGCAGGAAATGTTGAATTCTAGTTGACCCTCCTGGCATAAAAGTCTCTGCAATTTCAAATTACTCTTACAAGTTGTGTGTCTGTAATTTGAATTATTGAGCTAGAACCTGCCGTTGTTGAAACTGATGCAAGAACGTTTTTTTGGTAAAAAAAGAAAAAAAAATTACCGAAAATAACAACAACAGAAACAAAAACAGCCACATCTCTATCTGACCAAGCGAATGTCTTTGTGCTGGCAGAGCAGGAGTTGTTTGAAGGTCTTCTTGAAGGTGACGTTGCAGAGAGCATAGCAGGCTGGATTGACGGTGCTGTTGATGTAACAGAGCCAGTAGCCAAAGTTCCACAAGCTGGAGGGAACACAGATTGAACAGAGGCTGCTGATGATCTTCATGATTTGACAGGGTGTCCATGTGACTACAAAGGCAGCTAGAATCATGGTTATCATGCGAGTTACCTTTTTCTCACGAGATAGTGGAGCCTTTTTCCTGGGCTGCTGCTTTGACATTGTAACATTAAGGCGGTTGGCCGTGGGGTTTCCCTTGTTACCAGTAGGGGTCTCCGTACTTTCATTTCTCTCAGGATGTACTGGTGTACTTAGCTCTTCCTTCCCAACTCCACCTGTTCTGCCATTCTGGCTCCTCTCATCACATGGAATGCTGATGTGGTTTCCTGCTTCGCTGTTGAATGCTTTGCTCTGTTTTCGCTTGTGCTCGCCTGTCTTTACACGGCTCTTGCTGGCCCTGGAGATCTGCCAGTACAGGAAGCTCATGATGGCAACAGGCAGGTAAAAGGTGACAGTGGAGGTGATACAACTGAGGGATTCATTGGACAGGAACTGGACGTAGCACTCTGGCATAATACGCTCAACTACGACAACCTGCCCAGAGAGGATGGTCGGGCCCCACAGGAGGAATGCAAGAACCCAGGGTGCTGCAATCATCATGCCTGCCTTCCTGGTGGTCCTCCTTGCAGGGTAGCTGAGTGGCTTGGTGATGCAGAAGTAACGGTCAAAGCTGATGACAAGGAGATGAAAGACAGAGGCATTGCAGACGACATAGTCTAAGAAGAGCCATAGGTGACAGACTACTGGGCCCAACGGCCAATAACCAACTACGATGTAGACTGTGTACAGGTTCATGGAGCTGATCGCGATGATCAGGTCTGCACATGCCAGGCTGAGGAGGAAGTAGTTGTTGATGGTCCGGAGACTCCTGTTCATTATGATTGACAGAATGACCAGTATGTTGCCAGTTATTGTGAGGAGACTGACAGATCCTGAGACCAGGAAGATGGTCACCACCTCCGCTACCTGGTAAGGGCCCTCGAATGGTAGCCTGTCTATCTCATTGCCTGCCGTGAAGTTGGAGATGTTTAAGAAGATGGGGATGGTAAGCTTTAAGGTTCTGAGCTCCATCTCTTCTGGTCTTGCTGAATCTTGAGTTGCTAGTTTAGCCCCTGAATTCAGATAAAGGAGAAAATTTTTTAGCATTAACAGCTTGGTTTTAACACTCAAATCAGTTTGGCCCTGGAGTGAAGCCAGACTCGTTATGAAATACTCCATTAAAAATGCAATATAGTCATGGACAAGGCTGCACCTGTGTTTGTAAAGCTATCCCTGGGATAGCTAATTAGAAATCCAGTTGTTTGAGTGTTCAGTATATTTGTTGTGTTCACATCCACTCATGAAGTAAATTAAGGATTAAAGAAAACTGTAGGTCTTATTTTTCTGAAACTTGGTGACATGAGCAATGGAAAAACCCATTAAATTTTGGTTAGGAACTGAATCACAAGGCAGGTAGACTTCAACTTTACCAGATATTGCCCTGGCCGAATAAATGCAGTACGTTTCGAAATTTATTCAACAGTTGTAAAGATTTAGAGTGACAGAAAATAGCCAATCAGTGGCAGCTGCTCAACATAACTCAGGAAGGGAGGAAGACATCCATAAAAATAGACCATAATTGACCGGTTTTTGTCATCTCCTGCAAAGCAGGTCATCAAACTTACGCTTTATGATCATTGAAATGAAAAAGAGCAAAAGAATGTGCATATTTAGTAGTTTACATGATTTGTTTTATTTCTTGCCTTTACAAAGCAAATTGGCCACACCTGAAAAAGGTGAGTTTAACTGTCTTCAAACGGGGCCATTGACTGGAAATTGGTCAAGACAAATTATCAGTTTAAAGGCATGTTTTACGCCCTCCCTGCTTTCTGTCCATCGGCCCCCACTGGAGCCAATTCAGAACAGTGGACTATTCAGGGCCGGTATTCAATTCAATACTATTTAAGTGCTGTACTTTAGTAAAAATTGGTGAAAGTTGGTATTCAGCTAAACTTTTGGTTTAGTGTTTTGCTATGTTTTTGACTGAGAATTGTACCTATTCTCAGTGAAAATTTCAGTCATACTGAGTAAAAATTTAAGCATTTTTGGTATTAAAGTGCGTACAACTAAGTAAGTATTTTGTCTTGTCCAGATTAGACACACCATACAATATCATTCTCAAAAAATCATTCGTCGGGACAAGACATATCATCACGGATGCTCCTCTCCATCTTCAATTCAACCATCAATGCGAACTTCGTCAGCATATGGTTAACCTCGCCTCCGTTGCAGACGTCTTGGTGTTCGGTTAATTTCCCTCAACCTACAACGTCTGCGCACTCGAGCGAGGTTTTGTGTTCCACCAATCAGAAATTAGCTCCTAAAATCCAGGAGCTAATTATATATGCAGAAACGAATAAAGCCAAATTGGCGAACGGTGGCGAACATGTTCGGACAGATTTTCATAACTCTTGTGTATATACCCCCAAGTGCAGATGTTAAAGTGGCAGCCGATTGTGTTCATGCTAACATTAACAAACTGGAAGAAATATCGGCAGATTCACCAAAGTTTGTACTGGGTGATTTTAATTCTTGTGTGTTAAACGATGTACTCCCAAACTATCAGCAATATGTGAATACCCCGACAAGGCTCAACAAGATCATAGATCTGTGTTATGGAAACATTGTAGGTGCAAACAAGTCAGTTTCAAAGCAGCCTGTCGGAAATTCGGACCATAATTGTGTTTATTTATTGCCAAAATATGTACAAAAATTTAAAAGAGAAAAACCTATTGAAAAAAGCATAAAAACATGGACAAACGACGCCATTACACAACTTCAGGGTTGTTTTGACTGTACAGCGTGGGACGTCTTTGAAGACAGTTGTTGTTCAGGTGTTGATGAACTCACTGATGTAATTACTGATTCCATAAACTTTTGCGTCGATACCATTGTACCCGAGAAAACTGTCAAGATCTACTCCCACAACAAGCGTGCTTAACAAAAGAAATGAAATCAGTGTTGTGTAAGAAAAAACGTGCGTTTTGTTCTGGAGACAGATTTGCAATTAAAGAGGCCCAGAAAGAAATTGCCCAGATGACGAGTCAATGCAAACGGAATTATAAAAGCAAAATTGAAAAACAGTTCTCTGAAAATAACATGCGCAGTGCATGGCAGGGTTTGAAAACTATTATGGGGACTAAAAAGAAATCACAGGCAACCAATCTTGACGTCAGTGCAGATGAACTGAACACTTTCTACTCACGTTTTGACATTCACAACTTTGATAGTGAAAGACAATCATTTCTGGAATCGCTACCTGATGACGACCCTGTGCATATATCGACAAGTGATGTTTTATTCTCTTTTAGCAAAATTAATATTAGGAAGGCTTGTGGTCCAGGCATGTTACTAGGCATCGTTCCAAAGGAATGTAAAGAACAGTTAGCTACAGTGTTCCAGAAACTATTTCAAATTTCTTTAGACAGTCACAAGCTACCTACATCGTGGAAGACGTCGAACATAATTCCTGTTCCCAAGAAACCCAACCCTAAAGCAAATAATGACTTTCGGCCGGTTGCATTAACGTCTGTCGCTATGAAATGCCTGGAAAGAATTGTTAAACTGTTTTTGTTACGACAAACTGAGAATTTATTAGACCCGTTACAGTTTGCATACAGGCCACGCCGGGGAGTATAAGACGCTACACTGACTCTGCCTAATAATGTTTATAAACATCTGGAAACTGCTGGCTCATATGTTAGGATTTTATTTGTTGATTTTTCGTCTGCTTTTAATACTATTCAGCCTCATATTTTAATGAAGAAACTTTTTCAGCTTGGTGTCAACACAAATATTGTCAGATGGGTCCACTCTTTTATTGTTGATAGATCCCAATTTGTTACTGTTAATAATGTACGTTCATCTGTTGCTGTTACTCAGACTGGTGCCCCGCAAGGTTGTGTCCTCTCGCCTATTTTATTCATATTGTATACAAATGACTGTTTTAGCTCTGTTGATTCGTGTTTTACTGTTAAGTTTGCAGATGACGCCGCACTTACCGGGTTGATTCATGAAAATGAGATATTGTATAGAAGGGAAATATCACAATTTGTTGAATGGTGTAGCGTTAACCATCTGTTTTTAAATTTTTCCAAAACAAAAGAGCTGCATATTGACTTCAGGAGGAATAAGCGCTGGAACCAGTCATCATAAATTGGGAAGAAATAGAAACAGTATCAGAGTACAAGTACCTGGGAACCATTTTAGACTCTAAACTTACTTGGAAGCCAAACTGTGATTACATTTACAAGAAAGCACAACAACGTTTATATCTTTTAAGGCAGCTTAGAAATTTTAACATTGACAAAACCATTCTCTGTGTATTTTTTAACAGTTTCATCAAAAGTATTTTAACTTTTACCTTCCTTTGTTGGTATGGGTCTCTCTGTTCAGAATAAAAACAAGTTACACAAAATTTTAAACACATCAAGCAAAATCATTGGCCTCCCTTTGGACAACCTCGGCATTTTTTACGAGAAACAAATTCTTAAAAAAGTAAATTCTATCCTAAGCGACGAGTCGCATTCTTTATTTTCTGAGTTTGTCTTTTTACCTTCCGACTGCCGTCTCCGTTTGCCGAGAATGAGAACAAATAGAGCCCGCCAATCTTTTATACCCCAAAGCATTCGTTGTTTTAATAATTTCTCCTAGCATTTGTTATCTTATCTGTTGTCATGTACATGTATATCTGTATGTTTTATGTATGTTTTTATGCGTGCTTGTGTTTAATTTATTTTACTTTGTACTGAGCTGTGACATGTAAACCAAATTTCCTTTACGGATAATTAAGTATTATCATATCTTATCTCTTATCTTATGTTTTCTCTCGAGCTTTGAAGAAAATCTGCAAAGCCTTCAATATTGAAAGTATGAATAGCTTACAAGAACAAGCAATGAACAACTTAGTTATCCAGAGGAAAGATGTCTACGTAAATTTGCCTACAGGATTTGGCAAATCGCTCATATACCAAGCTCTTCCAATCCTCGGGGAAGCGTTTTCTAATAAAGAATCGCCCATTGTTATTGTAGTTTCTCCTCTTGTTAACCTTATGAAGGATCAAGTCAATTATTTGAGTAACATAGGAGTGAAAGCAACGAGTTTAAGTCTGGTCGATAACGAAATGGAGAAGAGAAGTGTGGAAAGAGGATTGTTTTCAATAGTATACGGTTCTCCAGAGTTTTGGCTAAGTGAACGGTGGAGCAAGATGCTGCTGAATGCCGCATATTCAAACAATATTTATGCTGTTGCTGTCGATGAAGCTCAAATAATAAATCAAGTTCTTTCTCTATTTTCACATTTTTTCAAGCAAGCGATAGCGGCCCGTTCGGCAGACAAATAACTCGTTCGTGTATATCGCTGTGTTAACAGAGATGACAGAGCTTATTAATGCAGCGATATCAAGCTTGCTTTTTCCATGCACTCGTATCTTGTCTTCATTTGAGAGGATTTTTGTTTCACACACAAAATAAATGTCGTTTTCTACAAGTTTATTTTAGGAGTTTCTTCATCCGCCATTTCACTATTTTTGACAAGACGCTAGGAAAAGCCATAGTAATGACAGAGATCATAACATATAATAAGCATTCTGATTGGCTCATCAAGCATAATCACATTACGTCACGGAACACAAAACCTCGCTCGAGTGCGCAGACGATGTACAGGCCTACCAAAGAAAACGTAGCCTCAGCACACAAAAACTTTGAAATGCCTACATTTATCGCGGAAATAGCAACAGAAAAATAATACCCCGCTACCGAAACTGCAAAAACCGCAACATAAACTGTTGACTCGTAGCATAAGACTATGAAACTGCAACATCTTCTTTCGCATCCGTCTGTGCCATTTACTGCGCTTGCGCGTACCGGCCCAGGCTGCTTTCAGAGATAGCGGAATCAGGCGTGTCTCCTCCGGTTGGTAAGTAAAACTTCCAAATGTGACGTTATTGTTAATGCAGATGTTTAACAATGAATTGTAAGACGTAGCTGTTACATCCACATTCTCAAAAATTCGCTTATTTTAGCATGTCACCCTGCCGAAAACGAACGATGCACTGTCGATTTCGCTAAAGTCTTAGAGTTGCCAACTTGACTTTCTCGCTTAATCTGGCGGCTTTCCAAATCGGGATTGTTTGTCCACTCAAGACGTATGTATACGTCTTGAGAAAGTCGTCAAGTTGGCAACTCTAAGACTATAGCGAAATCGACAGTGTATCGTTCATTTTCGGCAGGGTGACATGCTAAAATAAGCGAATTCACGAGAATGTGGATGTAACAGCTACGTCTTACAATTCATTGTTAAACATCTGCATAAATAATAACGTCATATTTGGAAGTTTTACTTACCAACCGAAGGAGACACGCCTGATTCCGCTATCTCTGAAAGCAGCCTGGGCCGGTACGCGCAAGCGCAGTAAATGGCAAAGACGGATGTGAAAGAAGATGTTGCAGTTTCATAGTCTTATGCTACGAGTCAACAGTTTATGTTGTGGTTTTCGCAGTTTCGATAGCGGGGTATTATTTTTCTGTTGCTATTTCCGCGATTAATGTAGGCATTTCAAAGTTTTTGTGTGCTGAGGCAACGTTTTCTTTGGTAGGCCTGATGTAGGTTGAGGGAAATTCACTGAACACCAAGACGTCTGCAACGGAGGCAATGGTTAACCAACGTGTACATCCAATCGACACGTACAATGATGCAGAACTTATCAAAAGACATTGTTTCAACAGGGAAGGGATCCTGTGCCTAACTCGGTTGATAGAGAACGACATCACCTACATGGACTACACCAACCATTCAATCGCACCTGTGGATAGGCTGTGCACACAGTGGCGGAGGCAGAACTGGGAATTGGGGGTCATAGAACATCCAATTAAAACAATTATTAGTCCTGACTAGGGCTGAACGATTTATTGTTTTCTTATCGAAATCATGATTTGAAACAATGCAATTATGTTTCCGCAGAGGCTGCGATTTAAGACTGACGCTATGCAGCGCTTCTCACTGACCCAGGATCTGTTGCGTCTCCTATTGTACAACTACCTGCTGGCCGTTTAGCAATACCAAGAATGCTAGTCGTTCTAGGAAGAGTGCACTTCCGAGGCTATGAGCACTCAGAACACTGTCAACGGTTTGAGACGATGCGTTCTCCTTGGTATTATGCAATACACCAGCCAGTGAGCCGCGACCTCCTCCGCGTTCATCCTTTTTTTTCCCCACCAGTAATTTTATCTGTGGGGGAAGAGGGATCTGTGAGCGTAAGCTAGTTAAGGTGCTTAGCATGGCTACGTTCCGCTGGCTGTTGCGGAGTTTCTCTACTATAAAAACACCGGAGAATATTCGACATGGAAAATCGTAAAGCAGCCATTATTACAAATGTACTCGGATAATAGTTCCTCGCCTGAAAATTAGCAGAATAATATTTAGCTAAGAAACAGCGAACGAATACCGACAGATTACATTCAAAGTCAATGCAAAGTCGGGATGTCGCGTCTTTGCATTGCCTTTGAATGTAAATCTGTCGTGCAAAAAATTCGTTTTGCGTCCGGTGTGAAAGCAGCTTTACCGATCCTGGGGTGCATTTTCCGGAAATCACAGATGCTTACTTACATAGTTAGACCCATTGACTATGAATGGACGAACTATGTACGTTGCTAATTTAGTTAGCAGCTACGCTTTTGGGAAACGTGACCTTGCCCTTCTCTCTCGCTTAGATGCCGAAAAGAATCCTGGGATGTGCGTGCTGTCAAGGTCACACAAGTTACCATCCGATGCATCCTCGGAAAAATGGGCGTATCAAGAACACTTCTGGGACTTGTAACCGGTCTCGTCGTGATGCGAACTTTGAATTGAGACAGTACATGGTCTCAGGGGGATGACGTTTCTCAAGTTCACAAGAACAGAAGTAGAGAGAAGAACGCATATTGAGAAACGGCCGCTGTCTTCCTTTAGCGACGGTTGTGCAGAGTCAAGCTCACCAATCAGATGTGGCATGCCACACGCGTATGGAGGTAAATCCCAATCTTTATTCAAGAGCGTGGTCTTTCCGCGTGACAGCAGGCAAATCAATTTCATGCATTGATTTTTTAAAGTCCCAAAATTCTGCTCTTGCATTAAAATAGTCCCCGCTTGCGCTTGGATCTGCTGCTGCGTGGACGGATTTCTTGTGGACCAAACTGTCTCTCTGTGCTTGAAAAATTTCTGCTTGCACTGGGAACATTGCTGCTCGCACTCGGATTTTTTCTTCCAGTGCTCAAAACTGCCTCTGCGCGCTTGAAACGTTTCTGGTTGCAAAGGAAACATTTCTACACACGCTTGATTTTTATTTTTTTTTTTGCGGTATATTCCTGTCAAAAATTGCCCACCAACAGAATGCCAGGTTCCGTATTAACTAGTGAAATTATCGCTGCCTCGTTGCGGGTTCATTCGTTTAACTTCAGACAGCGTACCGGGGGGCGGTGACGCTTATGCAGACCAACTCCCGAAGGCACTGAGTATACAGTATTTGGCCGTACTGCTGTGAGTACGATCGCTTTTTAAACTACGTTACTTGTTAAATTATCTACCCATCTATCTAGCTAGCTAACGTTAGCTATGGAAAATCCCTGTAAGTAATCGAAATATTAAAGCAATGTGATTTGGTTTTGCCCTAACTTTACCAAGTTAGCTAGCTGTAAGCTGCAGCTGTATGTTTTGCAATCACTGATACAGCTAACAAGCAAGTGAACTTGGGGCAAAAAGAAATGATGACCCCACTTAATTATAACAATTGTTTATGGGAAAATGTTACATTAATTACTGATAGACTGTGCAATATTTGGATGCCACTGAGCCATAAGTGAAAGGCCCACCTACTGACATTTTTTTGTAACGGAAGGGCAGAGGTAGGGCCATTTTATTTTGATTATTTGACTGAGTGATAATAGAATGACTCATATATTTAAGTATTTCATTGTCTGATTGTTGACAACATAGATCCTATTTTTTTTAAATGTTGCATTTTTAAATTCTTTTTTTCCCCTCTAACTTAACCTGTCCCTGTCTTGAGCCATAAAACGCTGACCTACCTAATGAAGTGCCAGACTGTGTACATAAGGGCCATATCCTTATTTCCTTCGTTGGAATTTTTACCCCTCAGCCCTCAAGGCTTACGGGGTATTGCTATCCTTTGTGCGGTTCGGCGGGCGGGCGTCTCCAAAAACTTCGACATCGGGCTGAGGGGTATTCTGTGCATTGCACGCCTATTTTTTCCATTGTGTCATTCTTATAATTATTACTACTCATTTAACTTAAACTAGCTCTCTTGAAACATAACAGTATGGTCTACTTATTTTGATGTCAGAGAATGTTAACAGAAAGGGAAAGTGCTGTTTTTGTTGTTGGAATAGTTTCATGTTTTATTTAACTTTTACGATTTTATTGAACTAAACACAATAAAGGATTGTTTTTGAATGACTTTTATTTTTATAAGACAGCCAAAGTTGGTTCTTTTAGTTCTTTAGTTGTAATAACAGTACCCTTGGCCAAGGACTTTAGAGAATGTACATGGGTACCTCCAGGAAATTGGGAGCTAAAGTGTGACATGGAAGTCAAAATTTCAGAATGGCTGTAGATCCAGTTGAATAGGATTTTCTATTAGGCAAACAACCCCTTTTATCGTGAAAGAAAACCAAAACACTGTATCTTTTTCAGGAAAAACTTTGTTGCGATGCCATTGCAGCATTCCCAAAATACCTATGCTATGTGGACACCATTTCAGTAATTGCCGGCTGTTTATAAAAAAAGAATGTCTCATTCTTCATGGTGTTGTTGTAAAATAATCTCCTTTAGGATACATTTTAATTACACTAAACAAAAGACAGCATTACAAACCACAAAAGTGGAATACGGATACATGAGTTTGTGGTATCTACGGTTGCAGGTTGCTTTAATATGGTCATCAACTTTCCAATTTTTATTTCAATGGTACAATACAAGAAAATAACTAGTTTATGGTCATCCACAACAAGTTGACATCCCTTACAAGCAGATATTGGTGAAGTTTAACTCATATAATCACTCAATATTTGTTCAAAGTGCCTTTCAAATACCACTGAATAGTCATACCTATGCTACATGGACACCGTGTCTGAGTAAATCCACAACAAAATCTAGTTTTCTGTAATATGAGTTCCATTTTATGTAAGGTTCATTCTATATTGTTATGATTGAGTTGCTGAGAAGGGAAGTCCCAATGCCCAATCAATTTACTAGTTTTCCGGGAAAGTACTCATCATAACTGATGTTTATTTTAATGATAAATAGATAACAATGTAAAATTAATTGTATAAAAATCGGATTTTATTTGATGTGTTTTTATGTCATGCTTTTTGATGAAAATAGTCCCAGACATCAGCAATATTTTTTCAATTTTTTTTCCTGGAGATTTTTTCCTTTGGATTTTTTTCTGTCTCAGGTATACCTTATGGTCATAGGGCTCCCCTAAAATGCCCCTTTATATTTTTCCCTAAGCTTTTAAGACCCTACACAAGGGTCAAAAAGACACCCTTTGGATGTTTGGAATTGCTTCCAGTTTGGCGGAAGTACCCACATGATTTTTGACAATAAATATATGTTGAAAGCAATTCTTAAGCTTTTAGTTCTCATCCTTGCATTACAATATATGGTATGTAATGTATTGATAGTGTTATAAAGCATGTGACATAATTATTATATAATTAATGTTATGACTTAAAAAATCACAATGAAGAAAACCAGAAAGTACAACTAAAACAAATTTATTCTTCACAAAAAAAAGTTGTACAAAAAAAAAATATATATATCCACTATTCAGTTCTCTAATAACACTCCAATGCCACAATTTAACTGTTGCCAAAACAAAACTCTGTTTCTGCTCTGCTCTATTCTGCTGTCTCCTCTCTGCTCAAAATCACAGCATTTATATAGACTAGCAACCTTCTAGAAAGATCCACAGGGAAATCTAGGGAAAATTCTAGGGAAATCCCGCCCCCTCCAAGCAGGAAAGTGCCAGAAGCTTCTAGAAATCACTAGTCTTTTCTTAATGATTTTACAGACCCGCCACCAGAGGGTGCCAAATGAACAAAATAAATTTAGCTGACAAGCAAGGCAGGAAAACAGCATGTAACAAATTACATGCATGTTACAACATTTACAAATGAAATATAATGCAGTACAAAAAATTATCATACATAACACTATTACTGTACATGGTGAATATTGAACTGAAACGTGATTCCAAGAAATACAGCAAATCAAATTGCAATCGCAATATCTGCCAGAAAAATCACAGCTAGATATTTTCCTCAATATTAATTTTGATAAATTTTGAGTTGTTCAAAATTGCATGCCTGTGGACTCTCAAGCACATGGCTTGAGTCGCACGCTTTTTTAAATTTAATTTAATAAAGTGCCGAGAGTGAGACGCAATATTTCATTGGAACATGGATCCGTTATTATTCAATCAACGCGAATTCAAGAAATTATCACGCGAAATTGAACATTTTATGTATGCAAGTTTTTCTGTTTTTAAATGATGGACTTGAACGATCATGAAGCACAAGTTAAACTGCTTGATGTGGAGAAATGGTAGTGCGGAAGTATCAGAGCAGTTTGTCTTTGTAAAACAATGGCCTTTTAATAAGTAAATTAATTTTTCTGTACTGATTCAGCCCATTATTTAATTGTTGTTCGATCGCATATAGAGAGAAACCAGGTCTTCAATTGTCAATTACGATAAATGGAAAATGAGTAAATGAAGGAAAATGATTGAGAACCAGCCAGGACGAATTGTTGTCATAAAGAGACATGTCTGTGGCCCCCCTCCCATTCCCAGTTGTAGCCCTGCATTTCTACACCATGGGATGCTTTCAGCGCATAATTTTGCCTAAGTAATTTACCTAGATATCGCCTGACAAAGTAAATATGTTAGACGGATCTTGAATACGACTTTTTCTTTACCAAGTGAAAAAAACTAAGTTTAAATTTTACTCAGACTAAGTATTGAATACCAGACAAGGAGCACATATTGTATCTCTCTGAGTATCTCTCTGAGCTGTGTTTAATGCCCCAGCCACAGTGTGCAGTGTATGGAGATAACTCAGCTGCAGTGAACATGATCACACAGCATGTTCCCAATAGACATGTACAATGAACAATTAACTCTCAGCTCTGTTCATGGAGAGCATATACACACCGAGTTACAGTACAGGTAACCCTTTCTCACCTTGCTGAGACTTCTAAGGTCAAGACTGGGGTCTGCAGGGTTCCTCTGTTCTTCAGGGATCTCAGCAGGACCTACAGAAGCACCACAAGAACAGTTCAGCACCAAAGTTTTGTTCCAATAGTCACACAGACCAAGATGTTCATGAGTATTTGCACCGAGACACACTTATAAATGTCTGTAATTCCAACATGGTTCACTACATGCAAATATACACTGGCCTCCAAAATTTCCCGACTGGCGAAGCACAAACAATACTTTAAAATATTTGTTAAAATATGCTTATTGAGAAACTCTGAATAACAACATGGGAGAAATACTGCATCATATTAATATTCCAATATAACCAGCCAAAATTATTTCCTGATGTAATTTTAAATGAATTTTCTCCAAGATTTCACAATTTATGGCACCCTTAAAGATTATTGTGAATGACATCGACCAAAATTAAAGCAGCTATTAAATTCCACTTTTATCATTTCTATCAAAGTGTTAAGGAACTGTACTGAGCTATTAAAATCATGTTCTGTTTACTGGAGTAAAAATGAGAACGCACTTGCAATATCTTTTATTCATCCATTAACACAAAAAAAAAAGAAAAAAATGTCAGTTCAAAAGAGGCAGATGTTCATAGAAACTCATAAATCTGGTAATGGATACAAAAAGATTCACAAATGACTAAATATGCAACTGTGCATTGTCAGGGCAATTATTAAAACATTCCAAAGAGGCGTAACTCTGAAAACCTCAAGGATAGAGGACGTAACTGAATTTGGCCCCCCAATGGTACTGATGAGGATACTGAGAGAAGCAACAAAACCCCCAAGGATCTCTGTGATGGAATAGCTGGCCTCGTTGGCATCTGGGGGTCACCAGGTTTCCAACTGCACCATCAGGTGCCACCTTTACAACCACAGGCTCTTTGGAAGGGTTTCCAGAAGAATGCATTTCCTGACCAGATGTCACAGAAGCAAGTGCTTGGAGTTTGCCATACGTCATTCAAATTATGACTGGAACAAGGTGCATTGGTCAGATGAGGTGCAAAAAGGTTTCAAGTGGTGCAGGGGCTCTCAACCCGGTTTCCTTTGCTCGAAGGCTGGGACTGGGCCATAGGAGGGCTTTCCAACAAAACACTGACCCAAAGCACACCTCAAGATCCACATCAAAACAGTTTTGTGACAACAAAATTAACATTCTGCAATGGCCTTATCAATCAACAGACCTCAGTCCAATTGAAAATCTTTGAGCTGATTTGAAGAAGGCAGTTGAAAACGCAAACCCAAGAAAGTAAAGGAAATTGAAAGAATTTGCAAAAAGGAATGGTCCAAAATGCCCCAAATTTGGACCGTAACTTTCTAAAAAACATACCGGAAATGATTCCATGATATCATCTTTACCAGAAGTGGTTGCCCTGCGTTCTAAAGGAAGGGTGATAATTTCTGCGAAAACTTGATTTTCTTGACATTTAGTTTGTATTAAATAGTTAGAGTGATTTTGGATGTTTCCAGCGAAACATTAATATCTGAAAGTATTTCACTCATTCCGTTTCTTTCCAATTAAATTGTTTTTTTTTATTTTATTTATTTATTTATTTATGCATTGTATTTGCATTGCCTGTCAGGAGTGCCAGTAATTTTTGAGCCCACAGTAAATACCATCATAAGACTACTGTCTGCACCAAAATCACAGAGCTCAGAGAATGAATACACCCCCTGAACATTTTTTCAGATTTACTTGACATATAGCCTATAATTACAGTGTTTTTAATGTGTTTTTCCATCAAATCTAGGGACAGTACTGAACCTTTTCAATGTGATAAACCAATTAAGATTTGTTTTACCATTAATTAAAAATGAACAATTGCAATAAATTGGATTGATAAGTATCCACCCCCTTCACTGAATTATCCCATAAACTATCTCAGGAAATGACAAATTGCCTTCAAGACCAAACAAAAGCTAACTGCCCCACACCTGTGCGGAATCACAGCAATTAACTTGATGACATGAATAAAAACAGCTGATTGAAGTGGGGATGGATGGGGTCAAATACAGGGATATTCTGGAGAAGAACCTGAAGAAGTCTGCAAGGAGACTGAGACTGAGACTGAGGCTGAGGCCCGTATTCAGAAACGACATTCACACTAATCATTCACTCACACTAATTGAGCATGAGTGAGAAATAAAACTTAGTTAGTGTCAGGTTATACTAAATGAGTCAGAGGTTGCCTTAAAACTCATTTGCTTTCAGAGATCTCACTCACACTGAAAATAGCGTCTCTTTCTGAGTGAAGGTTGAGTGCAGGGAACACCTCCCTTGAGCTGCACTAACTTGCGTCGGTATTTCGTTGTCAGGGCTTTCAGGTGGTTACAAACATTAGAAACTCTGGATCATTTACAGCCACGTGCTCAACGCAATCGCAACTATGCAAATTTTAACACTAATGATGATAATGATGCCGGTAACTTACTAACTGACCACCTGGTTTCAGTGTTTACGAACTGCACAGTGATGAACTCGAGGTTAGCATTTGTGTACCCACCAGTTGCTACTGGTGAACTGACAACAGGGGAAGCTCAAAACCATCCCTTAAAAATAATGATTGAAAAAGGGTCATATCCAATCGTTTAATAAAATTTTATTTGCTTGAACGACAAAAATCCAAAAGATTATCATGTATCGCCAGTTCTACTTGTTAAGTTAGAATGAGCATTGATAATTAGGCTATCGCCCTGTTTTCAATTCATTTAAATTACCATTGCAAAAACTCCAAGAACTCCAGCATTATCAGGTGTGACTAGTTTTCATGAATGACGCATATCTGTCAACTCTCACGCATTTGGATTTCTCGCGCTTTTCTTTACTCATGGGTTGGAAAATGCTGCTCTCAGCGGCTCGTGGGGCGCGTGTGGATTGGTCTGCGAGGGTCATGTGGCTGTAAGTCATGAGAATCCATTCTTTTCCACATTCTTAACCGCTGAATGTAGAAGGAAATGTCCGGCACGTTTCACAGCTTGTTGCTCAGTGAGCCTCGCGGGCTGTCCTGCGCCTTTCGCGAGCCACTCGACCACAGAATTTATGAAGACATGCTGATGCTTTACGTTGTCATTTATGTGCGAAAGAAACGCCTCAATTTTGTGAAGCAATGTATGACGACGCTATAAAAATAAATTTGATTGTCGTTTTACCAATTAGTCCGAGAAAACTTTCTAATCAAGAAAAGTAAACTGCGTCAGGTTTAGGTCATTCAGCACTGAAGGGTGAGGATTGAGCGTCCCTTTGCAGCAGCCGACGCACCGCCTGTGGTACCCAGTGCCCACTACTGCCAGTTATGCTCGAGTGGCATTTGTGAATAGCAAATGGAGAGGAGTGGGACCGCTCTCTCGGTTAGTGGTAGGTCGATCACTTTCTCATACTCCAGTTACATTGCAATCGTACTCACTATATGGTGAGTGGAGGGTGAGTGTGACTGTCGTTTCTGAATACAGGCCTGAGACTGAGACTGGGTCCAAAAGTCATATTCCAGCACGACAATGACTCAATGCACAAGGCCAAAGCTACCACTGAGTGGCTTGTAAAGAACAAGGTGGATGGGCTTGAATGGCCAAGCCAAAGCCCTGACCTAAATCCTACTGAAAACTTGTGGAATGACTTGAAAGTTGCTGTCTGTCAGGGCAAACCAACAAACCTCTCCCAGCTTGAACAGTTCTGCAGAGCGGAGTGGGGGAAGATCTCCAAGTCCAGGTGTGCCAACCTTGTGCAGAGCTACCCAAAAAGACTGGTAGCTGAAATTGCTACCAAAGGTGCTTCCACCTAGCATAGACTCACGGGGGTGTAAACTTAAAAAATTAGGAAATTTCTGTTTTGTTCATTAAATGCACTCTTTTTTTTCCCAATTAGAACAATTTCACTGCATTCATATTTTATGTTGTGTTCTTTGGGTCAGGGAGAACAAGTCCCATTTTAATCCATTAAATTTACATTCCGTGGCACAAGACATAAAAATATTGAAGGGGGTATATTCATCTATCCTTTGTAAGTATGAACATATACGTCAGATGACACTAATATTATGGGCTTCATTTTGAATTCATATACAGTATAATGAAGAAAATGTTTTATTACCCATAGGCTGTATCGCGACTGACCAGAAGAGAGCTGAGTGGCACAATATTATATGAAATTAGTGTTTTAGCACCACTGACAAATCACCTGTTGCTCGGAGTTGCTTTTTTTTCTTCACACTTGACAGTTCGGAGGTTAATCTGTTAATATTTGTTTTTCCTGAATAATCATTCAGATCAAAGAAACATGCAGCACAATGGAGGTGATTCATGCAGCTTGTGAGAACAGAAACATCTTGCACCTGTCGCAAGGACTGGAATTTCACAATTAATGTGGAAACCCCTCCTACTTCCTTGTCTCCTTTCCATTGTTCCCTGCCGAAGCACAAATCCTTCTGCCCCTTCATGAAAGTGAAGTTCATTAAAGGGTGAGAATGTGTTTGATTATTTTCTGGTTTAATTAATCGGCTGTGTTTTCCTATGTTACTACCCCATGAAAAAGGACCGTTGCTAAAAAGCAGAACAATGACAGCAGCACCCATTTCTTTAGCTGCTTCTATGTGGCCTCATGCAGCCGTTTTACACCAATTTAGAAATCATGTTGAATTTGAGTTGAATATACTAAACAAGACTTTTTCCACTGATGCGTTATGGATTTAATGCTTCAAAAGTAATAAATGATCCAAAAACAAACATTTCATTCTTTATTATATGCCATCATCCAGAAATAAAATTTTGTTCCTATTCATGCCAAATAAGAAATTATGGTTTGTCAACAGGACAAGTTCTCTGTGGTTGTATTTTACACCTCATAACCCACCACATGTTTTTAATGAGCGATAGGTTGGGGGTGCAGTAATTACTCGCTGTCTGCGACAACACAGCCATGCTGTTCTAATTTCTGCCGTGGGCAGCTTGCCATGATCTGAAACGAGCAGGAGATTCCTTGAAGACGACATCTGAAAGTCATACATGTTCTGTTCAAAGACGCACCTGTACCCTTCAGTGTCCTCTATATCTAATGCTGCCCACACTGAGTGCAGTAATTCAGCCCCAGCCAATCACAGACGCCGCTGATTACAGTTGGGATGGCCCTTCTCCTCCTCAGCCCTGAGAACTCCACATCCATTATTTCCATCAGCAGTCTGAAAGATGGACTCCTAAGGACACAGCACTCCTTCCTTCTTCTCCTACATCTGTCTTCAAATGAGGTCGAGACCAGAGAAGTTGGCGGTGGTTCTGGATGGTTTTTGGTTTGGCAAAGTGACAAACCTTGTACCATCTGACTGGTAAATGATCACGCCTTGTGAGACTAATCATATTATACCCAATCATAATCAAATCATCTGTTGGCTATTCACCTGTTAACCTATGTGATGTTAAAACACAGGTGTTTCTCTCGAGATTCCTCTGCCCTTCCAGTCTTCCCATTCCCGTCCCATTTTTTTAACCTGTTGCAGACGTCATGTTTGGAATTTGTAAATGTTTAAATATTTCAATAACGATTAGGGTCCAATTTTTAAGGTGAATCTTTAAACAGTTTTTTGTTCTGCTCTCAACAAAATGCAAATAAAAGAGAATTTGAATTGATTTTATGAATTGTTCCAATTCCTTTGGAATTCAGCGTGTACAAAAGAATCACTGAAAAGCGTTTAGCTACCAAGACCAAGAAATCTGCCAATTTGTTCTGCTGGTTGCGCTGTGTAAATTCTACAATACAAAAGATGCCATTGGTAAGACACACTTTGTCCAAAATAATGTTATTATATGAACCTTCATTACTATATAGTGTCAGCACTGAACAAACAGAGCATTCCTGTTGTTGTTTTCCGATGTAATTACCTGCTCTTGAGGATTAGTAGTGGTTTTCCCAGCTGTGCCCTCTGTTTGGTAGGTGAGATACGCAGCCTTCAGTCGGTCTCATGCACCTCGCTGCCGGTCTGATCTCATGCCTGTGGAGTAAAGCGACGCTGAGGGACGAGTGTATGTGACACTGCTGTCTGGAAGGAAAGAGCGTGAGTGAGAGAGGGGTGGAGGAGACTCTGGAGTGAGTGAGGGACAGAGACTCGGAGAGGTGGATAAGAGAAGGGGCAGAAAAACAGGGTGGGCCGTCCCTCACAACACGCTTGTGTCGAAATTATAATCCCTCAGGGATTCTGGCAAAATAATTTCACCTCAAGAAATTTTTGCGTCAGGTGTAAAGTCTGCAGGTTAGCACTTTGAATTTCACTGAAAATGCTGAGGCAGCCAAGCCATGACTTTCTGAAACTGCTTCGTCTAATTTTTTATTTTTTTTTTTACATTTAAAACAATTTCGACTCATGATTATCTGGCACAGGCTGGAGACCCTTCTTTAGCATATCCTGACTCTTGCTGTGCTTTAATTGACTTTCTGGGTTCATTTAAAGATGCGTAAGGTTCAAATCTCTTTTATTGTGAATTTCAAGTTGACAGCCTCATTTCCAAGAAGAGTTAGGAAAAGTTTTACTAATAACCAATATTAGGACATTTGAATTAGGGGTTGTCACACATGTTGGATTTATGAGTCCCAAAAAACTAATTCTGCTCTGTGCAGGTGCCGACTGCACCTGACCTTCACCATTATTGATGTTTTTCTCACAAGCATTAGAGTTGTTGCATTTTATTGCTTCAGCATTACACACTATAGTTCTTGTTTTCATTTGGACTCCTTACATTATTTTAGTCTTTCTGTTAATTCTTTCTCCAGTGCACCACTCTTTTGGCTGATTTTGACTTAAAAACGTAGTTTAGAGGGCCGTGTTTAATCAGGTGTGTTGAGCACACCGAGTTGGGCGGAGGCCCAGTTGCTTGAAACTATGTCGTTCTTAAAAAATGGTGTCAATTTCCAGTAAAAACGACAGTGGTCAGAAATACGTGTAACGTACTCTGGGTTCAGCGCAGTCAAAGTGAACCCCAAGCCTCCCGAAAGCACATTTCTTGTACAAAAGTACATGAGTAAGACTTTGAAGCTGGCCAGACATGTTGATTGTATTAATTACTTAAACAATGCTTATTACAGTCTCTTTGGATGAAACTGCTCTTCAACTGCTCACTCTCGGCTGCACCATAATTGATGACTATGCCAGGTGGGTGTGACAAGTCATCAGAAATTACCAAAAGTACTGTACTTATGATAAGAGGATCCTGACCATTTGGCTAACAGATATGACTGATTCACAGTGTTTGAGTAGATTAGAACAGGATTGAGATTCTTACACAAACTGTGTCACTCTCTAAATATTCAACAAGACAACTTTAATTTTGAAAACACCAACCAATGAAGTTTATTTTAAGTGATGGCACAGTGTCACGTCCAGCTTACTGCGTATTCTAAGTTACATATAGGCATAATTGACCTCCTAAATTTAGCCATCTAGCAATTTAACATTATATGATTTACTTTACTTCATCCAGCAGCGAGTTAGCTAATTTAGCTGTGTTAAGTTTCTGTTCAAAAACCACAACTTGGTTAAACAGCGGTTTATATCAGTTTTGACAACAGCATGTGAGGTTTCTGCTAAATGTGCGTCACCAACCATAACAAGGCAAAATTGTTAAATGACTTAAAAGATAAATGCATTTTTATTGAGTTGATGCTAAAGAAATTGAGCAGTGGCGAAAAATTAAAAATTGAAACGGGTATAACTTGCTTCCGGTTGAAAGGCAGTCAACCTGAGAGGCCATAACTTGGAACAATTTCATTGTTGATTGACTTTGCTAATTGATATCATGCTGGGCACCATTATGTGAACTTCTTTCCTTTTCATTTGTAACATTGTAGGCTCATTGTATCAAGAATTTAAAAAAATAATGGGAGGTTTCTAATATTTCAGAGGTTTTCAGGCATCCTTAATCAATAAATTATCATGAGGTAAAGCAGATATCCGTTTACATGGTGAGCATTAGGGGAGAGAGGGGGGGGGGGGGGGGGAGCCTGCACGTAAGCCGGGGGTTTTTGAATTCCGCCCCAAACAACCTGACAACGTGGTGACAACTCCTTATGCCACATGGGGCAATTAAACTTCCAATACGAATGAAGCAAAATATAAACAGACATGACAGAAAATCGAAAGTGAATCCAAGCTCAAAAATTTTATGAAATCTGTGTTAGACACACTTATAAATGTGGCCAAGATGCTCATTGCTCCATTGCCCACACTTATTTTAAGTGTGTCCAAAGCTAAAAAAATTTTCTTGGCCAAACTTATTTTTTTTAAGCGGTACTTTCTAAAAACTGGATAAGTGTGGCCAAGAGAAAAAAAATCAGCATTAGCCACACATATAAGTACAGATAACATCAACCACAGAAAATTGCGCGTGCCGAGTACCTTCGTGGTAGTAGTAGATAGTGATGGGGAGATGAAGCTTCAAGAACCATTTTACTTATTTTATGTGCCCACAAGATGGCGCTCATAGTTCAAAAATAAGGCTTATGGAATGAACTTACAAGCCTTAGTTATACAGAGTGCACCATCTGGCGGGCACAGAAAATAAAGAAAATGGTTCATGAAGCTTCATCTTCCCATCACTCGACAAGTGTTCAACTCTCAAATTTGATCAGTCAGAATGCTGAGTTCATGGAAGAACGCGGAGAATTCAAAAAACCCTGGCTTTAGTGCAGGCTTTATTTTCCCCGCCTCTCAACTCGCACCTCCCATCGCAAACAAGAGAACCTCAACACAGGCTAGCTAGCCTGCAGCCATCCCACTGTGAATTAATTTCATTTGGTCTTAAGATCTCCAGCTTACCGGGGATCTGAAACACAAAATATGACTCTGATCAACGTCAGTCAAGTTCTATTGTGAATATTGGCTGAAAATGAGATACTTCATTAACCAGGAATAAATCATGAGCTACTTGCACATTTGTGTAGTAGGTATGGAAGTTATTTTGCAAAAGTTATTATTATATTCGCTACATGCGTAAGACAGATTATATCCGTTAAATACATGTATGAATTAATTTGTATGCTTTGTGTATTAAGATCAGAACAAATTTATGAAATGCACATACCTACTTGTTTTCTTCATTTAGTCCGTCTTTGCCACCACACAAAACTCGCGGTTATAAACGGACTGAATTTAACTGTTAAATTAACCCATTGTCTCCTTGCTACTTTAAATGTGAGTAGAGCCCTGCAGGCATTTAACGGTGGTTTACAGTTTACATACATGGAACCTCTGTTATAAACTGATTGTAAATTTACAGTTAAAATAACTGGCTTAAAATGTGCCTGTGAAATTAACTAGCAAAAAGGTGCAAGTTTATTACAGTGATTTTACTGTTTATTACAGCTCAAACTGGGATGGAAACCGGACCATTTTTAGTTTTTGGGCTTCATTTCATTGCTCTGTTGCAACTATACATGCATGTGGACCATAAGCAGCATGGGTGCTTTTTAATGGAAATGCATTGTGACAGGACTGGACGTTTTGTCCGATGTAAGCGAAAATCCGTTCTACAAAATCCATTTTCTCCAATGTTTAATTAATGGAAAGACATTACAGAAAAATCGGGACTTCAGCTGTTGTCTGGTATGGGCGAGTTTCTGTTCTGTACGAGGTAGGTTTAGGTGAGTTCTGCTGTACGACAATTTAGCTGGACTGCTAATATCTTGCTTATTGCGTTGGTTTTTTACACTCAGCCTCAAAGCGGGGAAAGAAAATCGCTTTACACAGTTCTGCAATTAAAATGATCATGTTGTGATTTACAAAATGAACCAATAGCGAAAACCAGATAAATGCAAAAAGGAGGCTTTATTTCTGAAGGGGGAAACCCCCAAACAGAGCTGGCAACAGTACAAAGTCCGCAATCCAAAATCAAGAGTCCAAGGAGCGAAATCCAGAATCGTAACCAGGGCACCAATCTCAAAATCCGTAGTCAGGCAGAAGAGGTCGATACACAAGAATGCGGTACAATACAGGGGATAGGCAAAACTCGGTAGTCAGGCGGTCCAGTCAGAAAGATAAATCGCTATGAATCGAGGCAGAAAACAAACGTGGCACAGGAAACTAGGAAGAACGATCTGACACTGGAAGAGACTAAACAGACATCTTAAATACACATCCAAGTGAACACATGACCAGGGAGAAACAGGTGCAATCAATGATACAATCATCAGGAATGACACATGAGGTAATAATCTAATTACATGAATATGGCAAAAGCCAAAACGCAGACAGGGATCACAAGACAAACCTATGTACAAACAACAGCTCCGGTCAAGGAGAACTAAAGTGCATAGTTTAAAGAAAAGGAAAGCATAAAGTATAAGTGGAAAGCTGCAGCAGGGACAATTAGGGATAGGCAAGGAGGCAGAGACTAGAATTGGGCGACTGCTGAGAGATCGTTAGTCAATTAGTATGTGCAGCTATACAATCCCGAGTGCATGTTAGTAAGTTAGTAAAAAATATACAATGTTAATAATGGTAAGTAATTAGCGAAAACAACAAACTGTTAGTATGGGTTAGTCGATAGCAAAAGAGAGAGGAAGGAAGAACACAAGATAATGAAAGAAGGTAGAAACCCAGAAACCAATAAATCACCCGAACGAGTGACATGCAAGACTATGGACCGTGGACAAAGACCTACACGAGACAAGATTGTGTAGACGAACTGCAAAGTAAGGCAAGGCAGAAAAATAAACATGATCAGGCATCTGGAAACTAAGGCAAAGACTATGAATAAACCGGATATGAAAAATAATAAAACAGGATTTCTAAAATGACCAAAACACAATACACAATCAAGGAATGGTCAAAAAACAGGCAGTGGTCACTTAACACGAAAATCAATAAACATGGCAAGGCCAGACACAGAGCTTCAACAAGGCAGACAGATACAGAATCCCAACAGATCAGCTTGGTCACACTGGAATGGTTTCCTCTTGTTTCCGAGTGAAATTGGTTGCCGTACGTTATTAGGGGCCGGGCATCCAAAGCTGCCAGGACCCTATTGTTATCCTGCATGTTCTTCTTTCTTCTTTTTCTTCCGAGGAAATCCTACTTCCCATGCGCAAAAAAATCACCAAACTTTGCACAAAGTTCCAGTCCATGCCAGATTGCCTCAGTTGCAAAAACAGGCCAATAGTCCTGAAAATGGCGCTATGGCAAGCCCCTAAAGTTAAAAATTTTGAAAATTCACAACAAATATCATATGTGCTACAGATTTGCAACTTTCACCAAAATGTAGCCCCAATACTGAAGAAAATTTTGTACATTAAAACCAATTGCAAATTATAAAGTACAAATTATGAAGTATTTTTTTCAAAAACTTTAAAAGTTATTAAACGTATCTCCTCCCACAATTTTTGCTGAATTGACACCAAACTTGCAAGAGAGCATCTTCCGACTGTCCCTCATAAGTGTTCCACACAGATTTTTGATTTATCGAAAATTGAGCCTATAGTGCATTAAAAAATGTTTGACTATAAAAGGTATTGTAAACATATACTCGCAAATTCTTGCTAAATACACTTTTCATGTTCATTTAAAAAAGTCATGGTCGATGATGATTGGAAAATATCAGAATATTACCTCAAAAACTGAATTTTTAACAGCATTTTGAATTTCGCTCTCATGCGAACATTTGGAGTCAATGCAAAAATGGCATTTTTTAAACATCAGTTTTTCTCTTATTGAGCCAATAAATGATTGTTAAAAACAAATTACCAACATCATAGTGCTGTCTAGATGCAATTTTTGTAGTTTCGGATTTTTGTCTTAATAACTGAATTTTTGACAGCCGCTTGAAATCTGACTTTACACGCTAACAGCTGCTGTCTTGCACACAGGTGACTGGCTTAGTCAATTTGTGAAGCTACATGTGACATTTCCATTTGCCAATCAGCTCAGTGAGACAGATGATATTTCTTGGTGTTGAAGATTATGAGCTCAAGCCTCAGCTCGTGCAACTTTTCCATATGAGAAATCTACCCAAACCTTTCACAAAGGTCCAGTCCCATGCCAGATGTCCTCAACTGGAAACACAAGACAATAGTCCTAATGGTGGCACACCTTTTTTCATCTTCCTACACTCTGCTTGTTACTCAGAATTGCCTAATTTTGCCTAAAATTGCCCGGCCCCAACCATTTCTGCGCAGCAGCAATAATTTCTTCTGATGTTCGGTGGAACTTGTCTCTGCTGCACCGAGCAATAATGGAAACAAATATTTCAGATACGGTAATTATAGCTGATTACAGACATTGTTGCGCTTTAACTCTAAATGAAAACTATTGCATTTCATTGATGTTGGCTTTGTTTTGCATTTCTGCATGAATACAAAGGGAAACTGATTGCTTATTTGGAGTTGTGAATTTGCGGCTATATCAGGCTGCGTTATGGTCGGCGATGGGACTTAACTTACGGTCATAATTTTTATGCTGCCAGTCAGATGAGGGTTTCAGGACACGTGGCCATACTTAAATAACTGGTCCAAATCATAGTTGCATTGACACGATTTTATTAATTGGCTCCATGCAACTTGGGTCCTCTTGGAATCTGACATCCCCTGCCTAGTGGTGGAAAATGTCACCTGTACTGAAATTGCATTGACAATGTTTCAGGCAATTTGCTTGTATCTTGCTTGTTTCTAGAAGTAGCAGCATATTTCAATCATTCCCACACTTGCAATGGCTATGGAGGAATGTCGCTAAGTACACAAGCATTGATAATTCTTAGTAGTACCAGCCTCACCTCCTCATGCCAGGGCTCATCCCTTGTGCTCCAAGCTTATGCCATTTATATCAGTGTACGCTGCCCACCAGGCAAACCATCCTGATACCCTGCCAGTTTCTGCTACACGTTCCCAAGCTCATTTTGTTTGCTGAAATTACTCCATTTTCTTTGATTTTAAATTAAGTTTGTATTTATGTATCAATTTTCCAGAGTCGAGGGCTATGCTGTTCCCTACTTCAACACGAGCGATGAGCGCGTGCACACACACAGACATATATATATTATTATTTATATGCTTCATTTGAAATATTTGCTCGCTTAGCTTTGAAATATTTCTTCAACTGTCTGGCAGTAACGTCAATCACCTTAGTTGAACTACAGCAGGAAATACAATGGCACACCATTTCTGCAGCATGAGCTCTGGCACGTGTGGCAGCATGTATTCAAAGAAAATGCGACAGGCTTGTTGGAAGACATAGATCAATATGTCATATACTACATTTCCTTTGTATCAAGTAACTTTAGTGTCTTTCTGGATGTTCCTCTGACTGTATTCAGCAGGCCGCTGAGCTCCCTACAATCAGAGGACAGAGTCACACATGCTTGCATGAATTCAAAGGAAATGCGATACACTTCTTGCCACCCACAGTCTCTTCTCATATAGAATATTTTCTTTGTATCAAGTCACTTAAGTGTCTTACCGGATGTTTCTTTGTCTTTATTCAGTCAGCCATACATGTTTCCAAAACTCAAAGGAATGCAACATGCCGGCTGCTGTAAATTAATCCATTCCATTCCCTTCATACTTTAATTTTATTAGACGGTGACCCTGCTCTCGTGCGCCTCTCGGGAGTGGGACTTGGGGGTTGTGATCTCAGAGACTGTCTGTGTCATGTCTTATCAGGTTGTTCTAGAGGATCACTCGAGCCGAGTCTCCGCCAAACTCAAATGCAGGTCGTCCTGCAATGATTGATTAGATCCGACCAAGTTTTCCGACTGAAATCGAGCTTTTGGCATCAGTTCAGTCAGGCATGGTAAACAGGCTGGTCACATGCCTGTTTCTGTCCAATCATTCTTAACATAGCTCTTTTCACCTAAATGGTGAGCTTTTATAACCAAGGAGGTGTTTTTTCATTTTTCTAGCACCGTGCCCTCTTCACCGCTCATACTTGGGTTACTGAGAAATATGTTTCTCATCTCCTCCATCTCCCAAGCCTTCTCCTTAATTTCATTGTTCATCTTCAGCAGCACTTGTTCATATCACATTCAGAAATTTAAACTTTTACGAGATTTGAAAGAATCTCAGGCTCTGATGGGGAAGTTGTGATCTCAGGGACTGTGCATGTCATGCTTGCTCAGATTTTACCAGTGCGCCACTCTAGCAAAGCCACCGCCAAAATCCAATGCAGGTCATCCTTCAAAAAAATGGTTACATCTGACGTAAGTGTCCTGACAGAACTAGGTTATTGCAAACTTCTGTATAGAACTGCATATTTACTAACACATCATTTGTATCAGAAGAAAAATATCAATTGCAGTCAATGGATTCACTTTCTTATCTTGTGAATGGGTTCAGACTTTTTCTGAGTTTTGCAGTAAATGTTGAATTCTAGTTGAGCTTCCTGGTATAAAAGTCAATGCAATTTCAAATTACTCTTACAGGTTGTGTGTCTGTAGTTCAAATTATTGAGCTAGTACCTGTCATTGTTGAAATTGACGCAAGAGCATTTTTTTTTTCTTTAACAAAAAAATAAGACCGAAAATGACAAAAACAGGAACAAAAACAGTCATCTCTATCTGCCCAAGCGAATTTCCTTGTGCTGGCAGAGCAGGAGTTGTTTGAAGGTCTTCTTGAAGGTGACGTTGCAGAGGGCATAGCAGGCTGGATTGATGGTGCTGTTGATGTAGCTGAACCAGTAGCCAAAGTTCCACAAGCTGGAGGGAACGCAGTTTGAACAGAAGCAGCTGATGACCTTCATGATTTGAGAGGGTGACCATGTGACCACAAAGGCAGCTAGAATCATGGTTATCATGCGTGTTACCTTTTTCTCACGAGATGGTGGAGCCTTTTTCTTGGGCTGCTGCTTTGACATTGTAACAGTAAGGCGGTGGGCTGTGGGGTTTCCTTTGTTACCAGCAGGGGCCTCTGCAGTTTCTTTTCTCTCAGGATGAACTGGCGTACTTAGCTCCCCCTCCCCAACTCCACCTGTTCCACTATTTTGCCTTCTCTCATCGCGTTGCATTGTGTCATACTCGTCATCACATGGAATGCTGATGTGGTTTCCTGCTTCGCTGTTGAATGTGTTGCCCTTTTTTTGCTTGTGCTCACCCGTCTTTACACGGCTCTTGCTGGCCCTGGAGATCTGCCAGTACAGTAAGCTCATGATGGCAACGGGCAGGTAGAAGGAAGCAGTGGAGCTGATCAAGCTGATGGATTCATTGGACAGGTACTGGATGTGGCACTGTGGCACAACACGCTCAACTACAACAAACTGCCCAGAGAGGATGGGCGGGCCCCACAGGAGGAATGCAAGACCCCAGGGTGCCGCAATCATCATGCCCGCAATCCTGGTGGTCCTCCTTGCAGGGTAGCTGAGTGGCTTGGTGATGCAGAAGTAACGGTCAAAGCTGATGACAAGGAGATGGAAGGCAGAAGCATTGCAGACGACATAGTCCAAGAAGAGGTATAGATGACAGACTACTGGGCCCAGCGGCCAATAACCAACTGTGATGTAGACTGTGTACAGGTTCATGGAGTTGATTGCAATGATCAGGTCTGCACATGCTAGGCTGAGGAGGAAGTTGTTGTTGATGGTCTGGAGACTCCTGTTCATTTTGATTGAGAGAATGATTAGTATGTTGCCAGCTATTGTGAGGAGACTGACAGATCCTGAGACCAGGAAGATGATCACCATCTCCACTATCTGGTGAGGGCCCTCGAATGGTAGCTTGTCTATCTCATTGCCTGCAGTGAAGTTGGAGATGTTTGAGAAGATGGGGATGGTAAGCTTAAAGGTTCTGAGCTCCATCTGTTCTGGTCTTGCCGAATCGTGAGTTGCCAGTTTAGCCCCTGAATTCAGATAAAGGAGAAACATTTTTTCGCAATAACAGCTTGGTTTTAACACTCAAATCAGTTTGGCCCTGGACTGAAGCCAGATTTGTTATGAAATACTCCATTAAAAATGCAATATAGTCGTGGACAAGGCTGCACTTGTGTTTGTAAAGCTATCCCTGGGATAGCTAATTAGAAATCCAGTTGCTTGAGAGTTCAATGTATTTGTCGTGTTCACATCCACTCATGAAGTAAATTAAGGTTTAAGGAAAACTGTAGGTCTAATTTTTCTGAAACTTGGTGACATGGGCAATGGAAGAACCCATTAAATTTTGGACAGGAACTGAATCACAAGGCAGTTAAACATCAACTTTGTTAGATATTGCAATACATTTCAAAATGTATTCAACAGTTGTAAAGATTTAGAGTGACACAAAATAGCCAATCAGTGGCAGCTGCTGAATATAACACAGGGAGGGCAGAAGAAATCCATTGAAACAGATCATAAATGACCTGTTTACAATTACTCTTCTTGCTTTTAGCAATCTCCTGCAAAGCAGGTCATCAAACTTATGCTTTATGATCGTTTAAATGAAAACGAGCAATAGAATGCGCACATTTGGTTGTCCAAATGATGTGTTTTATTTCTTGCCTTTACAAAAGGAATTGGCCACTCCTGAAAAAGGTGAGTTTAACGGTCTTCAAACGGGGCCATGGACTGAAAATTGGTCAAGATAAATTATCAGTTTAAAGGCATGTTTTACGCCCTCCCTGCTTTCTGTCCATTGGCTGCCAATGGAGCCAATTAAGAACAGTGGACTATTCCCAATTTAGAACAGAGGACCAGGGCCGGTATTCAATTCAATACTTTAGAACTTAGTGCTGTACTTAAGTAAAAATTGGTCAAAGTTGGTATTCAGCTTAACTTTTGGCTTTAACTTTCTTTTGACTAAGTCAAAAAGACTAAGTCTTTTGATTAGTTTTTGACTGAGAATTTGATATTTTCTATTTTCTAATTATATTTTCTAATATTCTAAGTGAAATTTTCAGTCATACTGAGTAAAAATTTAAGCATTATTGGTATTGAAGTGTGCACAACTAAGTAAGTATTTTGTCTTGTCGAAATTAGACACTTAAGCACAATATCATTCTCAAAGAATCGTTAGACGGGACGAGTCATATCATCATGGATGCTCTCCTCCATCTTCGTTTCAACCATCAACGTGAACTTCGTCAGAATATGGTTAACCAACGTTTACATTCAATCGATGCATACAATGATACAGAAATTATCAAAAGATATTGGGCTCTAATTTCTTCGCGCAGCGTGGCGTAGCCCCCGCAGTGGTAATTTCGTCCAGTGCAGCCCGCGCAGTGGTGATTTCGTGCAGTGCAACGCCGTGCACAGCCAATTTGGAAGACGGACATGTGCCAAGATGGGTGTAGCGGGGTAGTAGGGGAGGATGTGACATATTCATCGTGACGCAGTGACGCAGGCTCAAGGCATAAGCCAACTAATCGACTGCTTAGGGCCCCGTGACCACTAGGGGGCCCCCGAGAGCAATTAACAAAAATATTTAAAAAATTTTTTTTTTTTTTTTTTTGCATGTGTGAGTGATGATTCCTTTATGATCAAAGGTATTTTATCATACAAAAACAAAATTTTCTGTTAACAGAGTACTGCTGATGTTGGCCCAGAGATTCCTGCCGCCTCTCGCTTTAAATGTCAAAGTTCACCTGCTGTGCAGTGCGCACTGCACATCCAAGGAGCAGCTGGTTGAAAGCTAAACAGTGTCACAAAAAATAAATATCCTCAGGAGCAGAGAAAAGAGAGGAAGAGGAGAAAAAATGGCATGATAAACGTATGTTTGCATGTCTTGGTAATGTTAGTTTCCTCATGTTAGGAAAGTACCTAAATATTTCCTAAACATTTTGATGCAACTGGTTGCGTGTGGCTGTTAATAGCAAATTAGCTAGCGAGTTACTAGAGACATTTCTCTTTTAACTGGCAGGCAGAGGTGTATAGTAACAAAGTACATGGACTTCGTTACATAGTTTTTTTTCAAGGAATTGTACTTTACATGAGTTTTTTTTTTTTTTTACCAAGACTTTTACTCTACTACAAAACCCAAAACCAGTGAAGTTGGCACGTTATGTAAATCGTAGATAAAAATAGAATACAATGATTTGCTAATCCTTTTCAACTTATATTCAATTGAATACACCAGAGGCGTAGCCAGCGGGGGGGCCAAGACACGTCCCCTTATGACTGCAATTAGTAGTTCTCAGTCATTTTCCTTCATTGACACGTTTAAATGATCGTAACTGGCAACCAAAGGCACGGTTTATCTCCATATGTGATTTAAAAGCGATTAAATCATGGGCTAAATTCATTACAGTTGCCAAACAAGAACAGAGAATTGGGTTGCACAAAACTTAAAACAATTATTTGTCCTGACCTGTTCTCAGTCATTTTTATAATTAACAAAAGGTTCATTCCGAAATGGTGCTGCTCGTTCTCCACGATCAGGTAAGACAACAGTCATTGTCGTCTTACCTAATTGGGGGAACACGCAGCACCTGTTAACTGTGGAGTGCTCTCGGCCCAATTCTCTGTTCTTGTTCCGCAACAGAACTGAATTTAGCCCATGATTTAATCGCTGTTCAACAATCAGCTCACGCATTTATTCAAAGTGGTGACCCTCGCCCCATCCTTGTTTGTGAATGACTGAGCATTTCAGGGAAGCTGCTTTCATACCCAATCATGGCACCCACCTGTTCCCAATTAGCCCGTTCACCTGTGGGATGTTCCAAATAAGTGTTTGATGAGCATTCCTCAACTCTCTCAGTCTTTTTTGCCACTTGTGCCAGCTTTTTTGAAACATGTTGCAGGCATCAAATTCCAAATGAGCTAATATTTGCAAAAAATTACAAAGTTTACCTGTTCGAAAATTAAAGGGATAGTTCGGGATTTTTCACATGAATCTGTATGGCATTACCGTCTTTAGTCTCGTGCACACACACTGACTTTCCCCCAACAGTGTCCTGTGAGCCGAGTTCTGTCCAGTTTTGGTCAAAGCGAAAGTAGTTCCGGCAGGTTTCCTGGGGTCTGCAAAGTAACACGTTTTTCTTCTCAAAACAGTAGGTGTGCAAACGAGTGATTTATTTGCATAACAAAACCCTGGTAATCCAAAAAGTCACATCTTGTAATTTCTTGGGGCTACTTTCTCTCAATAGCGATCACTGCGCGCTGTCACTGCTAACAGCTGTGCGCACTAGCCACATGGCTTGAGTTGCACGCTTTTTATATTTAATTTAATAAAGTGCCGAGAGTGAGACACAATGGGCTGTAATTTTGCCTGCGCCGCGCCAACGGGGTGTGTCCAGGCGTATGTTGCAATTTCGTGCTCGGCGTAGCCTGGCGCAAGTACTCCTCTGTCCCACCTCTGCCCCGCCTTCCGGCACAAGTTGGCAAAGAAGGCGTGTTTGGGTATAACACAGCCGAGTCAAATATTGCTCATTGGACAGAGAAACGATGGATAGCGTGTTCCTATTATTACAGCCTGTTGCTGCTTTAAATGTTGGGATGAATATGCATGGACAACAATGCAAGATACATTACACATTTATTTTCAATATGTGATCTTAACTCCGTACGAGATCATAGCAATCAGGCTACATTCCTTTTCCCCACTAGAAACGATAATACCTAAGTGACAATAATGGTAGCTTAGTATTAAGCCGCTTGCACACTGGACGCGAAACAAATTTTTGGCTCGACAGATTGCGTTGAAAGCAGTGTCTCGTATCCGAAGGTCTGACAGGGTTTTAATACTTTTGTATATCTCCGTGTCCGACAGTCTATTATTGTTTTTAATTTCTTCAAATCTGCTGACTCTTTTAGATATTAAACGTGAATGTTTTGATAAGAGGGCTCAGTTCTTCAAGATGAGTGCCGAGAATTTCAATCAATGTTTCTGTTTAAGCTCTGCTCAGTAAAGCGAGTCGACACTGGCGCGAGGCAATGTACAATGCCTCCGAGTCTGACAGCCAAAAAAAAGAAGAAAAAAAAAGAGGACGATTAGAGCAGATTGATAACAAAATAAAGAATAAAAAGAAACATTTTAACAACAGAACATCCAATGATCACTGCGATTTATTTATTTGCGGGTCATCTTTTTTGGATGTTCTGTTGGTTGGTGATGTAAATGTATTTTTATTCTTTATTTCGTTATAAATCTGTTCTCATATCAATACTTTTATTTTTTGCTGGGTGCCGGACATGGAGTATTTCGCATTTTGCGTCGGACAGTCTCGATCGTGCATGCGATAATTTATTCACATTGTCAATGGTCATGGAATTGATTTGCTCTCTGATTGCAAGCACTATTTTATCTCTGCTGTGGAAATAAAGCGTGAATCTGACTAATTGACTTTCAAAAGAGAGACCGAATAAAGACTGTTGCCTATCTTCAAAGGAAGAAAACAGACGAATAAAAAGACCAAGAAAAGTCGATTGCTCTTTGCATTGACTTTGACTGCAATCAGTCGTGCAAAAAAATTGTTTCGCGCCCAGTGTGCAAGCAGCTTTACCGAGCATAGAACGCAAGCATTATATTTGCACTGCCTGATGCCGAGGCAGTTTGCGGTTGGCTGAGAAAGATGTGAAGTCGTTAATTTGCATCATTGATTCAGTTGCGTTGATTAAGTCAGGTCGAGTTTCCATCAGGCGTGCCAACCGCCTTTGATCTGACATCAGGGCAATCGATATAGATACTATAATTAATGTGATTCACATAGTTACATTAAACAGTGGTTGCTGTAATTATTTACTGTATAGAAATGTGCCTGACATTCAGGAAACCTGCCTGTGAGGTTTCGGTGACGTGTGCGCACTGCGCGCCGGTCAGCCAAATAACCACTGCATAGAAAGTGAACCAGGTTGGAGCTGGCGAGCTTTCTGCGCAACTGCAGCGAAGACTTTTTCTACGAAATTGTCACTGCGTGTTGATGAATAAGTGACACCTACCCCTACTACGCCGCCACACCCATCTCGGCGCACGTTCGTCTGCGCACGGTGTTGCACCTCACGAAATTACCACTGTGCGGGCTGCGCTGGACGAAATTACCACTGCGTGGGCTGCGCCACGCTACGCCACCTGCGCTGCGCCAGGACATTAGAGCCCAATATTTCATTGGAACATGGATCAGTTATTATTCAATCAACGCGAATTCAAGAAATTATCACGCGGAATCGAACACTTTATGTATGAAAGTTTTTCTGTTTTTAAATGACGAATTTGAACGATCATGAAGCACAAGTGAAATTGCTTGATGTGCAGAAAGGGTAGCGCAGAAGTTTCAGAGCAGTTTGTCTTTCGAAAAGCATTGGCTTATTAATAAGTAAATTATGTTTCTGAACTGATTCAGCCCATTATTTCATCGTTGTTAAATCGCATATAGAGAGAAACCAGGTCTTCAATTGTCAATTGGAAAACGAGTAAATGAAGGAAAAGGAAAATGATTGAGAACTAGCCAGAACTAATTGTTGTCATAAAGAGACGTGTCTGAACCTAGATATTGCCTGACAAAGTATAAATGTTACACGCATCTTGAATACGACTTTTTCTTAACCAAGCAAAAAAACTAAGTTTAAATTTTACTCAGACTAAGTATTGAATACCAGCCCATGAGCACATATTGTGAGTATCTCTCTGAGCTGTGTTTAATGCCCCAGCCACAGTGTGCAGTGTATGAAGATAACTCAGCCTGCAGTGAACATAATCACACAGCATGTTACCAATAGACATGTACAATGGACATTTAACTCTCAGCTCTGTTCATGGAGAGCATATACACACCGAGTTACAGTACAGGTAACCCTTTCTCACCTTGCTGAGACTTCTACGGTCAAGACTGGGGTCCGCGGGGTTCCTCTGTTCTTCAGGGATCTCAGCAGGACCTACAGAAACACCACAAGAACAGTTCAGCACCAAAGTTTTGTTCCAATAGTCACACAGACCAAGATGTTCATCAGTATTTGCACTGAGACACACTTATAAATGTTTGTAATTCCAACATGGTTCACTGCATGCAAATATACACTGGCCTCCAAAATTGCTTGCACCCCTGACTGGCGAAGCACAAACAATACTTTAAAATATTTGTTAAAATATGCTTATTGAGAAACTCTGAATAACAGCATGGGAGAAATGCTGCATCATATTAACATTCCAATATAACCAGCCAAAATTATTTCCTGATGTAACTTTAAATGAATTTTCTCCAAGATTTCACAATTTATGGCACCCTTAAAGATTATTGTGAATGACATCGACCAAAATTAAAGCAGCTATTAAATTCCACTTTTATCATTTCTATCTCAGTGTTAAGGAACTATACTGAGCTATTAAAATCATGCCCTGTTTACTTGGGCGTAAAAATGAGATAACACACATGCAATATCTTTTATTCATCCAACAATACAAAAAAAATAAAAAAATATCAGTTCAAAAAAGGCAGATGTTCATAGAAACTCATAAATCTGGTAATGGATACAAAAAGATTCACAAATGACTAAATATGCGACTGTGCATTGTCAGGGCAATTATTAAAATATTCCAAAGATGCGGAACTCTTGAAAACCTCAAGGGTAGAGGACGTAACTGAATTTGGCCCCCCAATGATACTGATGAGGATAATGAGAGAAGCAACAAAACCCCCAAGGATCTCTGTGAAGGAATAGCTGGCCTCGTTGGCATCTGGGGGTCACCAGGTTTCCAGAAGCACCATCAGGTGCCACCTCCACAACCACAGGCTCTTTGGAAGGGTTTCCAGAAGAATGCATTTCCTGACCAGATGTCACAGAAGCAAGCGCTTAGAGTTTGCCATACGTCATTCAAATTATGACTGGAACAAGGTTTCAGTCAGATACAGCATTGGCATGTTTGGCGTAGAAACAGATGTATACAAGGAGAAGCAGGATCATCACCATGGTGACATATGATGGTGGGTCAGTGATTTTTTGGGGCTGATTTAATTCAAAAGGTGCAGGGGCTCTGGTTAAGATAAATGACACAGTGAATTCCTCCAAGAATCACAACCCGGTTTCCTTTGCTCGAAGGCTGGGACTGGGCCATAGGAGGACTTTCCAACGAAACGCCGACCCAAAGCACACCTCAAGATCCACATGAAAACAGTTCTGTGACAGCAAAATTAACATTCTGCAATGTCCTTATCAGTCACCAGACCTCAGTCCAATTGAAAATCTGTGGGCTGAGATGAAGAAGGCAGTTGAAAACGCAAACCAAAGAAATTAAAGGATCTTGAAAGAATTTGCAAAGTGGAATGGTCCAAAATGACCCAAATATGGACCGTAACTTTCTAACAAACATACAGGAAATGACTCCATGATATCATCTTTACCAGAGGTGGTTGCCCTTCGTTCTACAGGAAGGGTGCTAATGGTTGTGAAACATTGATTTTCTTGACATTTAGTTTGTATTAAATAGTTAGTTTCCAGCGAAACATTAGTATTTTAAAGTATTTCACTCATTCCGTTTCTTTACAATTAAATTGTTTATTTATTTATTTATTTATTTATGCATTGTATTTGCTTTACCCGTCTGGATTTTCAGTAATTTTTGAGCCCACAGTAAATACCATCATAAGACTACTGTCTGCACCAAAATCACAGAGCTCAGAGAATGAATACACCCCCTGAACATTTTTTCAGTTTTACTCGACATAAAGCCTGTAATTACAGTGTTTTTAATGTGTTTTTCCATCAAATCTACGGACAGTACTTAACGTTTTCAAACTGATAAACCAATTAAAAATTGTTTAAAATTTAATTAAAAATAAACAATTGCAATAAATTGGTTTGTTAAGTATCCACCCCCTTCACTGAATTATCCCATAAACTATCTCAGGAAATGACAAATTGCCTTCAAGACCAAACAAAAGCTACCTGCCCCACACCTGTGTGGAACCACAGCGGTTAACTTGATGACATGAATAAAAACAGCTGATTGAAGGGAGGATGGATGGGGTCAAATACAGGGATATTCTGGAGAAGAACCTGAAGAAGTCTGCAAGGAGACTAAGAATGGGTCCAAAATTCGTATTCCAGCACAACAATGACCCAAAGCACAAGGCCAAAGTCACCACTGAGTGGCTTGTAAAGAACAAGGTGGATGTGCTTGAATGGCCAAGCCAAAGTCCTGACCTGAATCCAACTGAAAACTTGTGGAATGACTTGAAAGTTGCTGTCTGTCAGCGCAAACCAACAAACCTCTCCCAGTCTGAACAGTTCTGCAGAGCGGAGTGGGGGAAGATCTCCAAGTCCAGGTGTGCCAACCTTGTGCAGAGCTGCCCAAAAAGACTGGTAACTGAAATTGCAGCCAAAGGTGCTTCCAGAAAATATAGACTCAGGGGGGTGTAAACTTAAAAAATTAGGAAATTTTTTGTTTTGTTCATTAAATGCATTCTTTTATCAATTAGAATAATTTCACTGCATTCATATGGTATGTTGTGTTCTTTGGGTCAGGGAGAACAAGTCCCATTTTAATCCATTAAATTTACATTCCGTGGCACTACAAGACATAAAAATATTGAAGGGGGTATATTCATCTATCCTTTGTAAGTATGGACATATACGTCAGATGACACTAATATTATGGGCTTGATTTTGAATTCATATGCAGTATAATGAAGAAAATGTTTTATTACCCATAGGCTGTATCATTACTGACCAGAAGAGTACCGAGTGGCACAATATTATATGAAATTAGTGTTTTAGCACCACTGACAAATCGCCTGTTGCACAGAGTTGCTTTTTTTTCTTCACACTCGACAGTTCGGAGGTTAATTTGTTAATATTTGTTTTTCCTGAATAATCATTCAGATCAAAGAAACATGCAGCACAATGGAGGTGATTCATGCAGCTTGTGAGAACAGAAACATCTTGCACCTGTCGCAAGGACTGGAATTTCACAATTAATGTGGAAACCCCTCCTACTTCCTTGTCTCCTTTCCATTGGTTCCCTGCTGAAGCACAAATCCTTCTGCACCTTCATGAAAGTGAAGTTCATTAAAGGGGGAGAATGTGTTTGATGATTTTCTGGTTTAATTAATCGGCTGTGTTTTCCTATGTTACTACCCCATGAAAAAGGACCGTTGCTAAAAAGCAAAACAATTACAGCAGAACCCATTTCTTTAGCTGCTTCTATGTGGCCTCATGCAGCCGTTTTACATCAATTTAGAAATCATGTTGAATTTGAGTTGAATATACGAAACAAGACTTTTTCCACTTATGCGTTATGGATTTAATGCTTCAAAAGTAATAAATGATCCAAAAACAAATACCTCATTCTTTAATATATGCCATCATCCAGAGCTAAAAATTTGTTCCTATTCATGCTAAATAAGAATTTATGGTTTGTCAACAGTACAAGGTCTCTGTGATTGTATTTTCCACGTCATAACCCACCACATGTTTTTAATGAGCGATAGGTTGGGGGTGCAGTAATTACTCGCTGTCTGCGACAACACAGCCATGCTGTTCTAATTTCTGCCGTGGGCAGCTTGCCATGATCTGAAACGAGCAGGGGGTTCCTTGAAGACGACATCTGAAAGTCATACACGTTCTGTTCAAAGACGCACCTGTACCCTTCAGTGTCCTCTATATCTAATGCTGCCCACACCGAGTGCAGTAATTCAGCCCCAGCCAATCACAGACGCCGCTGATTACAGTTGGGATGGCCCTTCTCCTCCTCAGCCCTGAGAACTCCACATCCATTATTTCCATCAGCAGTCTGAAAGATGGACTCCTAAGGACACAGCACTCCTTCCTTCTTCTCCTACATCTGTCTTCAAATGAGGTCGAGACCAGAGAAGTTGGCGGTGGTTCTGGATGGTTTTTGGTTTGGCAAAGTAACAAACCTCATACCATCTGACTGGTAAATGATCACGCCTTGTGTGACTTATCATATTATACCCAATCATAATCAAATCATCTGTTAGCTATTCACCTGTTAACCTGTGTGATGTTAAAACACAGGTGTTTCTCTCCAGATTCCTCCACCCTTCCAGTCTTTACATTCCCGTCCCATTTTTTTAACCTGTTGCAGACGTCACGTTTGGAATTTGTAGATGTTTAAATATTCCAATAACGATTAGGGTCCAGTTTTTAAGGTGAATCTTTAAACAGTTTTTTGTGCTGCTCTCAACTAAATGCAAATAAACGAGAATTTAAATTGATTTTACGAATTGTTCCAATTCTTTTGGAATTCAGGGTGTACAAAAGAATCACTGAAAAGCATTTAGCAACCAAGACCAAGAAATCTTCCAATTTGTTCTGCTGGTTGCGGTGTGTGAATTCTACAATACAAAAGATGCCATTGGTAAGACACACTTTGTCCAAAATAATGTTATTATATGAACCTTAATTACTACATAGTGTCAGCACTGAACAAACAGAGCATTTCTGTTGTTGTTTTACGATGTAATTACCTGCTCTTGAGGATTTGTAGAGGTTTTCCCAGCTGTGCCCTCCGTTTGGTAGGTGAGATACGCAGCCTTCAGTCGGTCTCATGCACCTCGCTGCCGGTCTGATCTCATGCGTGTGGAGTAAAGCGACGCTGAGGGACGAGTGTATGTGACACTGCTGTCTGGAAGGAAAGAGCGTGAGTGAGAGAGGGGTGGAGGAGACTCTGGAGTGAGTGAGGGACAGAGACAAGGAGAGGTGGATAAGAGAAGGGGTAGAAGAACAGGGTGGGCAGTCCCTCACAACACACTTGTGTCGAAATTATAATCCCTCAGGGATTCTGGCAAAATAATTTCTCCTCAAGAAATTGTTGCGTCAGGTGTGAAGTCTGCAGGTTGACACCGTGAATTTCACTGAAAATGTTGAGGCAGCCAAGCCATGACTTTCTGAAACTGCTTCGTCTAATTTTTTATTTTTTTTTCCATTTAATCATGAGTCGAAATTGTTTTATCGGCCACAGGCTGGAGACCCCTCTTTAGCATATCCTGACTCTTATTGTGCTTTAATTCACTTTCTGGGTTCATTTAAAGATGCATAAGGTTCAAATCTCTTTTATTGTGAATTTTCAGTTGACCGCCTCATTTACAAGAAGAGTTAGGAAAAGTTTTACTAATAACCAATATTAGGACATTTGAATTAGGGGTTGTCACACATGTTGGATTTATGAGTCCCAAAAAACTAATTCTGCTCTGTGCAGGTGCCGCCTGCACCTGACAGTCACCATTATTGATGTTTTTCTCACAAGCATTAGAGTTGTTGCATTTTATTGCGTCAGCATTACACACTATAGTTCTTGTTTTCATTTGGACTCCTTACATTATTTTAGTCTTTCTGTTAATTCTTTCTCCAGTGCACCACTCTTTTGGCTGATTTTGACTTAAAAACGTAGTTTAGAGGGCCGTGTTTAATCAGGTGTGTTGAGCACACCGAGTTGGGCGGAGGCCCAGTTGCTTGAAACTATGTTGTTCTTAAAAAATGGTGTTAATTTCCAGGAAAAACGACAGTGGTCAGAAATACGTGTAACGTACTCTGGGTTCAGCACAGTCAACGTGAAGCCTAAGCCTCCCCAAAGCACATTTCTTGTCCATGAGTAAAACTTTGAAGCTGGCCAGACATGTTGATTGCATTAATTTCTTAAACAATGCTTATTACAGTCTCTTTGGATGAAACGGTTCTTCAACTGCTCACTCTCGGCTGCACCATAATTGATGACTATGCCAGGGGCGTGTGACAAGTTGTCAGAAATTACCAGAAGTACTGTACTTATGATAAGAGGATCCTGACCATTTGGCTAACAGATATGACTGATTCACAGTGTTTGAGTAGATTAGAACAGGAATGAGATTCTTGCACAAACCATGCGTATCACCCTCAAAATATTCAAGAAGACAACTTGAATTTTGAAAACACCAACCAATGAAGTTTATTTTAAGTGATGGCACTGTGACACATCCAACTGCGTATTATAAGTTATATATCGACATGATTGACCTCCTAAATTTAGCCATCTAGCAATTTAACGTTATATGATTTACTTTACTTCATCCAGCAGCGAGTTAGCTAATTTAGCTGTGTTAAGTTTCTGTTCAAAAACCGCAACTTGGTTAAACAGCGGTTTATATCAGTTTTGACAACAGCGTGTGAGGTTTCTGCTAGACGTGCATCACCAACCATTACAAGGCAAAATTGTTAAATGACTTAAAAGATAAATGTGTTTCTATTGAGTTGACGCTCAAGAAATTGAGCAGTGGCGAAAAATTAAAAACTGAAACGGGTATAACTTGCTTCCGGTTGAAAGGCAGTCAGAGGCCATAACTTGGAACGATTTCATTGTTGATTGACTTTGCTAGTTGATATCATGCTGGGCACCATTATGTGAATTTCTTTCCTTTTCATTTGTAACATTGTAGACTCATTATATCAAGAATTTTAAAAAAAAATTTGAGGTTTCTAAAATTTCAGAGGTTTTCAGGTATCCTTAATCAATAAATTATCATGAGTTAAAGCAGATATCCCATTACATGGTGAGCATCACCCTTGAAACATGGCACAATTGGGCATATAGAGTACTGCGGTGACTACGTTACATGAGTCTCAGCGGTAAAATTTCCCATTCATTTCCCAATAGACTTTTCAAAAAATTCACTTTTGATGTACAACCCGTTGTTTTCAAGTCTATATAGATTTTGGTATTTTGAGTCAAACCTCCAGGTAACTTCAAATATCATTTTTCTAGACTGTAGGCGTGTCACTGAAATTTTTCAGCAACATGCTAATTGTCTTATTAGCCAAAAGAATTACACATTCCATGATCCCACCAATTCCTGAACAGATCAAGTTCAGATACGCATTATAGATCAGCCAGCTCCTTACCATATTCTATAACCTTGCCGGCTGAGACTGTGTTAATTAGTTCGCTACTCGATGGTCTAACTTACTTTTTGATGCTAACATTGCTTGATATCAGTTGAATTGATGCCAATTTATATTAAAATCTCAGCATCTCTGGCTATTGTTAGTTATCGCAAAAACTTTGTAGCTTGCAGATTAACAGTCTCCCCATTGTCTTTTCTACCTAGTCCTCAACATCACTAAATGATCAATACTTGCTCTCTTTACACTTGATAAGTCGTAAAAAAAAAACAAGAGGCCCATGGGCCTTAACGGTCACCTGAGTATATTGACCCCAGGGATCAGATTAATGGAAACCAGTGTCATAAGCAATAGAGTATTCTAAATTGTATGTATATAACTTGTGGCCATTTTCTTTAGGCAAAGAAGATTTCTCAAGCCATTTTGACCCTTGGGCCCTGCCCCTTAGCCCCTGGGGAAGCAACAGAGTCAAAAATGTCACAGAATCAAACTATTATCTCATGGTTATGATTTCAATCAAGTTTGAATAATTTCCAGTGAAAATTAAACAAAATATACCCAAAAGTATTATTTTCCTATATAAACTATAGTAAACTTGGCCCCCTCCCCAGGGGCAAACATGGAGCCTGGGGGTCATGAAATTCACAATTTTTATAAAGCACCTCAAGACCCTTCCATCTATGAAGAGTATTGGTTTCCAGCATATCTGGGTTTGGAGAAGAAGATTTTTGAAATTTTAGCCAATTTTTCCCCTTTTAGCCCTGGCCCTCAGAGCCCATGGGGGTGAGAACCTTATAATTCACAATTTTGGTGCATATTATACCAAATATTGTTCCTGCAAAATTTCATTGAATTTGGATTAGTAGTTTCTGAGAAGAAGTCGAAAATGTAAATTGTTTCCGGACGGACGACGGACGACGGACGACGACCGACAAAATGTGATGAGAATAGGTCACCTGAGACTTCGTCTCAGGTGACCTAAAAATCCCTATTCACTCTTTTTTACTGATTTTTGTGCACCAAATTTGGCTAGCTGAGCCAACAAACTTAGTTAGGTTGATGGCTATATTTTGTGTGCACACATGCAAGCTTGCTAGGTGAATAATCACAATTCGCAATGAAAGCTTGACAAAACACAAAATTATTGCTGGGTTATTTTCAATTATATGTACAAAATATAACTCATCAAGTCAAAGAACAAGCTTGCTAGGTATCTGGCTTGTAAAATTGGGTCCATATAAATGCTACTAGGATAGCTTAAGAGCAAAATAATTGCTATTTACTGTTATCTATCTACTGTAATTTTTATACCTGTAGCCTATAGCGATCAGGCCCTCTTGTTTGCAATGGGGGGCACGAGTTGCGAGGCACGAGTTGAGAGGCAGCGAGCAGGTCCGCGAGTGGATTAGCCTGCGTTGCCGGCGGTAAGCGGCTGGCTGGAGTAAGGAGAGGAAAGACCGCCTGCCCGATAACGTAGGGATTTTGAGTTGTCCGTTCACCGGTGAACAGGAATTACTGATTGGCTTAAGAGGTGTCAATCAAAATTGAATTTTCATCAAACGTAACAAAACCCATTGTTACGCCGTAAACTGCCAGAACAAAGATGGCGAATGTAACGAACGACGCTTTGATCAAGAAATCGCTTGAACATCTTGAAATTCACGACCGAAAGATTCCTCTAAAGAACTAACAACTACAGTCGATCAATCATTTACTAGATGGTAAAGATGTCCTTGGAGTTTTGCCGACTGGCTTCGGTAAAAGCATGACTTTTACTGTACTTGGTTTGTCCAAAAATTTGAAATCAACGTCAACGCGGAAGGCAGAAAGCATTTCTAGTAATTTCTCCTCTGAAAAGCCTCATCTCTGACCAGCTTCCAGATTTACAATCTTCAGAATGCACTGCTGCAGAGCTGAACAGCGAAATGTACCAAGAAGTACGTATTGGTTTAAAAAAGGGGCGGTCCGTCGCGGCTCGTTGCGCAAGGAAGTGGGCGGATACTCAAAATCCCTACGTTATCGGGCAGGCGGTCTGTCCTCTCCTTTCTCCCACCAGCCGCTGACCGCCGGTAATGCAGGCTACGAGTGGATTGGGGAGTGGGAGGGAAAAAAAGCCTGCACATATGCCGGGGCTTTTTGAATTCCGCCCCTAACAAGCTGTCAACGTGGTGTCAACTCATTATGCCCCATAGGGCAAATAAACTACCAATACGAATGAAGCAAAATATAAACAGACATGACAGAAAATTTAAAGTTCATCCAAGCACAAAAATGTATTGAAATTCGTGTTAGACGCACTTATAAGTGTGGCCAGGATGCACATTGCTCCGTTGCTCACACTTATTTTAAGTTTGTACAAAGCTAAAAAAATGTTCTTGGCCAAACTTATTTTTTTAAGCAGTACTTTATAAAAACTGGAATGGTCATCAACTGGCACACTACAAGTGTGGCCAAGAAAAAAAATTCAGCATTAGCCACGCATTTAAGTACGAATAACATCAGCTACAGAAAATTGCACGTGCTGAGTACCTTCGCGGTAGTAGTAGATTTTCCTGATGAATCGTGCGGTAACACCGGAAAGAGTTGTAAATAGACGATCGTTGCCGTATTTGCAAATGTTGTTTCATTGTCAAGCATGGAAACGGGAAACCTAGTCGTATGTCCAATGAAAATCTGTTTGAATATGGAAGGCTGCCGTGGACAAGTGTTCAACTCTCAAATTTGATCAGTCAGAATGCTGAGTTCATGGACGAACACAGAGAATTCAAAAACCCCTGGCTTTCGTGCAGGCTCTATTTTTCCCGCCTCTCAACTCGCACCTCCCATTGCAAACAAGAGAGCCTGCTCGCAGTGTGAATTAATTTCACTTGGTCGTAAGATCTCCAGTTTACCGGAGATTTGAAACGCAAAATATGACTCTGATCAACGTCTGTCAAGTTCTATTGTAACTATTGGCTGAAAATGAGATACCTCATTCACCAAGAATAAATCACAAGCAACTTGCACATTTCTGTAGTAGGTATGGAAGTTTTTTTGCAAAAGTGATGTATGAATGAATACGTATGCTTCGTATTTTAAGATCAGAACAACTTCATTCAGAAGTACACATACCTACTTGTTTTCTTCATTTAGTCCGTCTTTGCCCTGACACAATGTGCGGTTATAAACTGACTGAATTTAACAGTTAAATTAACACATTGTCTCCTTGCTACTTTAAATGTAGAGTAGAGTAGAGTACCTGCATGCATTTAACGGTGGTTTACAGTTTACATACATGGAACCTCTGTTATAAACTGATTGTAAAATTACAGTTAAAATAACTGGCGTAAAAGGTGCCAGTGAAATTAACTGGCAAAAAGGTTCGAGTTTATTACAGAGATTTTACTGTTTTTTACTGCTCAAACTGGGATGGAAACCGCACCAGTTTCAGTTTCCGCAAATAGGAGAAGCTGGACTTCATTTCATTGCTCTGTTGCGACCACATGCACGTGGAGCAAAATCAGCATGGGTGCTTTTTAGCTCGCCGGGACGAATGTCCGGAGAGCTATTGTCGTACTCCCGGCGTCCGCGTCCGCGTCCACGTCCGTCCGCGTGCAGAAAAACTTTAACCTTGCCCATAACTTTTGAACCGTGAGAGATAGGGCTTTTATACTTTGCATGTGTACTCCTTGATGCCAGACCTACCTATCGATTCCAAAATTTCTGACCTCGTGACCTTGACCTTGACCTTTTACCGACCTTTAGAAAACTTTAACCTTGCCCATAACTTTTGAACCATGAGATAGGGCTTTCATACTTTGCATGTGTACTCCTTGATGCCAGACCTACCTACCGATGCCAAAAATTTCTGACCTCGTGACCTTGACCTTGACCTTTGACCGACCTTTAGAAAACTTTAACCTTGCCCATAACTTTTGAACCGTGAGAGATAGGGCTTTCATACTTTGCATGTGTACTCCTTGATGCCAGACCTACCTACCGATGCCAAAATTTCTGACCTCGTGACCTTGACCTTGACCTTTTACCGACCTTTAGAAAACTTTAACCTTGCCCATAACTTTTGAACCGTGAGAGATAGGGCTTTCATACTTTGCATGTGTACTCCTTGATGCCAGACCTACCTACCGATGCCAAAATTTCTGGCCTCGTGACCTTGACCTTGACCTTTTACCGACCTTTAGAAAACTTTAACCTTGCCCATAACTTTTGAACCGTGAGAGATAGGGCTTTCATACTTTGCATGTGTACTCCTTGATGCCAGACCTACCTACCGATGCCAAAATTTCTGGCCTCGTGACCTTGACCTTTGACCGACCTTTAGAAAACTTTAACCTTGCCTATAACTTTTGAACCGTGAGAGATAGGGCTTTCCTACTTTGCATGTGTACTCCTTGATGCCAGACCTACCTACCGATGCCAAAATTTCTGACCTCGTGACCTTGACCTTTTACCGACCTTTAGAAAACTTTAACCTTGCCCATAACTTTTGAACCGTGAGAGATAGGGCTTTCATACTTTGCATGTGTACTCCTTGATGCCAGACCTACCTACCGATGCCAAAATTTCTGGCCTCGTGACCTTCACCTTTGACCGACCTTTAGAAAACTTTAACCTTGCCTATAACTTTTGAACCGTGAGAGATAGGGCTTTCCTACTTTGCATGTGTACTCCTTGATGCCAGACCTACCTACCGATGCCAAAATTTCTGACCTCGTGACCTTGACCTTGACCTTTTACCGACCTTTAGAAAACTTTAACCTTGCCCATAACTTTTGAACCGTGAGAGATAGGGCTTTCATACTTTGCATGTGTACTCCTTGATGCCAGACCTACCTACCGATACCAAAATTTCTGACCTCGTGACCTTGACCTTTTACCGACCTTTAGAAAACTTTAACCTTGCCCATAACTTTTGAACCGTGAGAGATAGGGCTTTCATACTTTGCATGTGTACTCCTTGATGCCAGACCTACCTACCGATGCCAAAATTTCTGGCCTCGTGACCTTGACCTTTGACCGACCTTTAGAAAACTTTAACCTTGCCTATAACTTTTGAACCGTGAGAGATAGGGCTTTCCTACTTTGCATGTGTGCTCCTTGATGCCAGACCTACCTACCGATGCCAAAATTTCTGACCTCGTGACCTTGACCTTGACCTTTGACCGACCTTTAGAAAACTTTAACCTTGCCCATAACTTTTGAACCGTGAGAGATAGGGCTTTCATACTTTGCATGTGTACTCCTTGATGCCAGATTTATCTACCGATGCCAAAATTTCTGACCTCTTGACCTTGACCTTTGACCGACCTTTAGAAAACTTTAACCTTGACTATAACTTTTGAACCATGAGAGAAAGGGCTTTCATACTTCGCATGTGTACTCCTTGATGCCAGACCTACCTACCGATGCCAAAATTTCTGACCCCGTGACCTTGACCTTGACCTTAGACCGACCTTTAGAAAACTTTAACCTTGCCCATAACTTTTGAACCGTGAGAGACAGGGCTTTCATACTTTGCATGTGTACTACTTTGTGCAAGACCTACCTACTGATGCCGAAGTTTGACCTGATGACCTTGACCTTGACCTTTACCCGACCTTTTAAAAACTTTAACCTTGCCTATAACAAAAACTTTAACCTTGTCTGCAACTTTTTAGCCGTGAGAGATAGGGCTTTCATACTTTGCATGTATACTCCTTGTTGCAAGACCTACGTACTGATGTCAAAATTTTGACCTGGTGACCTTGACCATGACCTTTACCTGACCTTTTTAGCTCGCCGGGACAAATAACGTCCGGAGAGCTATTGTCCTACCCCCGGCGTCCGCGTCCGCGTCCATCCGCGTGCAGAAAAACTTTATCCTTGCCCCCCAGCGAGCTTTGTTGTCTTTCTGATAAGTCTTGTTAATGGAAATACATTGTGACAGGACTAGACATTTTGTTCGATGTAAGTGAAAATCTGTTCTCCAAAATCCATTTTATCCAATGTTTATTTAATGGAAAGACATTGCAGAAAAATCGGGACTTGAGCCGGTATGTGCGAGTTTCTGTTCTGTACAAGGTAGGTTTAGGCGAGTTCTACAACACAACAATTTGGCTGGACTACTAATATCTTGTTGCTTATTGCGTTGGTTTTTTGCACTCAGCCTCAAAGCGGGGACAGAAAATTGCTTTACACAGCTCAACAATTAAAACAATCAGCTTGGTCGCACTGGAATGGCTTCTTCTTGTTTTCGAGTGAAATTCGTTGCCGTACGTTACTAGGGGCCGGACAGCCTAAGCTGCCAGGACCCTATTGTTATGCTGCTTGTTCTTCTTTCTTCTTCTTCTTCTTCCGAGGAAATCCTACTTCCCATGCGCGAAAAAATCACCAAACTTTGCCTAAGGTCCAGTCCCATGCCAAATGGCCTCAGTTGCAACAACAGGCCAATAGTCCTGATAATGGCGCTATGGCAAGCCCCTAAAGTTCAAAATTTAGAAATTTCACAACAAATATCATATGTGCTACAGATTTGCAACTTTCACCAAAATGTAGCCCCAATACTGAAGAAACTTTAATAAATTAAAACCTATTGCAAATTATGAAGTATTTTTTTCAAAAACTTATCTCCTCCCACAATTTTTGCTGAATTGACACCAAACTTGCAAGAGAGCATCTTCCGACTGTCCTACATAAACAATCCACTCAGATTTTTGATTTATCGAAAATTGAGCATAAAGTGCATCAAAATGTTTGACTGTAAAAGGTATTGTAAACGTATACTTGCAAATTCTTACTAAATACACTTTCAATGTTCATTTAAAAAAACGACAAAATTTTGGCGTCACGGTCGATGATGTTTGGAAACTATCAGAATATTACCTCAAAAACTGAATTTTTTAACAGCATTTTGAATTTTGCTCTCATGCGAACAATTGGAGTCAATGCAAAAATGGCATTTTTTAAACATCAGTTTTTCTCTTATTGAGCCAATAAATCATTGTTAAAAATAAATTACCAACATCATAGTGCTGTCTAGATGCAATTTTTGTAGTTTCGGATTTTTGTCTTAATAACTGAATTTTTGACAGCCGTTTGAAATCTGACTTTACACGCTAACAGCTGCTGTCTTGCACACAGGTGACTGGCTTAGTCAATTTGTGAAGCTACATGTGACATTTCCATTTGCCAATCAGCTCAGTGAGACAGATGATATTTCTTGGTGTTGAAGATTGTGAGTTCAAGCCTCAGCTCGTCCAACTTTTCCATATGAGAAATCTACCCAAACCTTTCACAAAGGTCCAGTCCCATGCCAGATGTCCTCAGCTAGAAAGACAAAACAATAGTCCTGATAGTGGCGCACCTTTTTTCATCTTCCTACACTCTGCTTGTTGCTCAGAATTGCCTAATTTTGCCTAAAATTGCCTGGCTCCAACCATTTCTGCGCAGCAGCAATAATTTCTTCTGATGTTCGGGGGAACTTGTCTCTGCTGCACCGAGCAATTATGGAAACAAATATTTCAGAATGTAAATTATAATTGTGATTCCATACATTGTTGCGCTTTAACTCTAAATGAAAACTATTGCATTTCATTGACGTTGGCTTTGTTTTGCATTTCTGCATGAATGCAAAGTGAAACTGATTGCTTATTTGGAGTTGCGAATTTGCGGCTATATCAGGCTGCGTTATGGTCGGCGATGGGACTTAACTGACGGTCATGATTATTATGCCGCCATTCAGATGAGGGTTTCAGGACACGTGGCCATACTTTAATAACTGGTCCAAATCATAGTTGCATTGACACGTTTTTATTAATTGGCTCCATGCAACTTGGGTCCTCTTGGAATCTGACATCCTCTGCCTTGAAGAGTGTTTGATACAATCAATGTCTTAACATCGCCCCTGGCAGGTGTGATTTAAGCTGTAATGTCCAGTAAATTGAAGTTATGGATGCAAATACTCCACTCCATGTCCAGCATGCAGCTGCACTGCTGGATATGTTAGCGACGTGAGGCTGTTTGCTACATGAGACTCAGTGAACTCAAGTGTGGTCAGCTGGAGGTTGTACCATCAAATTCTCTCCAAGAGGCCATGTTAATATTAACTGCTAATCGTTTGACATCCCCCACAAGTATTGGATTTTGATGAAGCCATTACTGTTCCTTCTTTCCTTTGTGTCCTTACAATTACGGCTTTGCATGATTTTTCTCTTTCTCCTGCTCCTCAGTGTGGACTGGGATTTCTGCACTTTGCTTGGAATAAAAGACCTTAAATCTTTGACGGCATGAAGCTCATGTGGTCTAGTGGTGGAAAATGTCACCTGTACTGAAACTGCATGGACAACGTTGCCGACCAGGCCACCAGTTTCAGGCAATTTGCTTATATTTTGCTTGTATCTAGAAGTAGCGGCATATTTCAATCATTCCCACACTTGCAATGGCCAAGTACACAAGCATTGATAATTCTTAGTAGTACCAGCCTCACTTCCTCATGCCAGGGCTCTTGCGTGCCACTCATTCGAGTGATTTATTGGTTTCTGGGTTTCAACTTTCTTTCATTATCTCGTGTTCTTCCTCCCTCTCTCTTTTACTATCTTACTAACACATACGAACAGTTTATTGTTTTCGCTAATTACTGACCACACTAACCCTGTATATTTTTACTACCTTACTAATAAGCACTCGGGATTGTATAGCTGCACATACTAATTGATTAACAATCTTTCAGCAGCCGCCCTATTCTAGTTTCCGCCTCCTTGCCTTTCCCTAATTATCTCTGCTGCTATTTTCCATGGATCTCCACATTAGAGAAAGGAAAGCACAAAGTTAAACTATGCACTTCTAGTACTCCGTGACTGGAGCTGTTTGTCTGTCCATAGGTTTGTCTTGTAAACCTTGTCTGCGTTTTGGCTACGGCCTAATTCATGTTATTAGTTTATTCCTCATGTGTCAATTCCTGATTGTGGTTCCATTGATTGCACCTGCCTTCCCTGGTCATGTGTTCACCCGGATATGTATTTAAGAGGTCTGTTTGTTTCACTTCCTTCGTCAGATCGTTATCTTCCTTGTTTCCTGTGCCACGCTTTTCTCGCCTTGATTCATTGTGATTTATCTTTCTGACTGGACCATCATAGACTTTGAGTTTTGCCTATTCCCTGTACTGCACCGCATTCTTGTTTTTTTCGACCTCTTTTTGTCCGACAACGATTTTGTGATTGGTGCCCTGTGTATGACTCTGGATAACGCCCACTGGAATTTGATTTTGGATTGCGGACATTGTACTGTGGCCAGCTCTGTTGGGGGGTTTCCCCCTTCAGAAATAAAGCCTCCTTTTTGTATTTTACTGGTTGTCGCCTTTGGTTCATTTCTTAAAACCCAACACTCCCTATAATCAGAGGAGAAAGTCACACATGCCTGTATGAATTCAAAGTAAATGTGATACACTTGCTACCCACAGTCTCTTCTCATATCGTATATTTTCTCTGTATCAAGTCACTTAAGTGTCTGACCGGATGTTCTTTTGTTTATTCAGTCAGCCACACGTTTCCAGGACTCAAAGGAATGCAACATGCCAGCTGCTGCAAATTGATTTATTCCATTACCTTCATACTTTCATTTTATTAGACGGTGACTCCGCTCACGTGCGCTTTCGGGAGTGCGGACTTGGGGGTTGTGATCTCAGAGACTGTCTGTGTCATGCCTGATCAGATTGTTGTAGATGATCACTGAAGCAGAATTACCGCCAAACTCAAATGCAGGTCGTCCTTCAAAAATTGGTTACATCTGACGTAAGTGTACTGACTGAACTAGGTTATTACAAACTTCTGAAGAGAACTGCATATTTGATAACAGATCATTTTTATCAGATAAAAATATCAATTGCAGTATATAGATTCACTTTCTTATCCTGTGAATGGGTTCAGACTTTTACTGAGTTTTGCAGTAAATGTTGAATTCTAGATGAGCTTCCTGGCATAAAAGTCTCTGCAATTTCAAGTTATTCTTTCAATTTGTGTGTCTGTAGTTTGAATTATTGAGCTTTACTTGCTGTTATTAAAATTTATGCAAGAGCATTTCTTTTGTTAAAATAAAAAATGACTGAAAATAACAACAGCAGAAACAAAAACAGTCATATCTCTATCTAACCAAGCGAATGTCTTTGTGCTGGCAGAGCAGGAGTTGTTTGAAGGTCCTCTTGAAGGTGACATTGCAGAGGGCATAGCAGGCTGGATTGATGGTGCTGTTGATGTAGCTGAACCAGTAGCTGAAGTTCCACAAGCCGGAGGGAATACAGGTTGAACAGAAGGTGCTGATGATCTTCATGATTTGAGAGGGTGACCATGTGACCACATAGGCAGCTAGAATCATCGTTATCATGCGTGTTACCTTTTTCTCACGAGATGGTGGTGCCTTTTTCTTGGGCTGCTGCTTTGACATTGTAACATTACGGTGGTGGGCTGTGGGGTTTCCCTTGTTACCAGTAGGGGTCTCCGTACTTTCATTTCTCTCAGGATGTACTGGTGCACTTGGCTCCTCCTTCCCAACTCCACCTGTTCCGCCATTCTGGCTCCTCTCATCGCATTGGGTTGTTTCATACTCGTCATCACATGGAATGCTGATGTGGTTTCCTGCTTCGCTGTTGAATGTGTTGCCCTTTTTTTGCTTGTGCTCACCCGTCTTTACACGGCTCTTGCTGGCCCTGGAGATCTGCCAGTACAGGAAGCTCATGATGGCAACAGGCAGGTACAAGGAAGCAGCGGAGCTGATAAAGCTGATGGATTCATTGGACAGGAACTGGATGTAGCACTCTGGCATAACACGCTCAACTACAACAACCTGCCCGAAGAGGATGAGTGGGCCCCACAGGAGGAATGCAAGAACCCAGGCTGCTGCAATCATCATGCCCGCCATCTTGGTGGTCCTCCTTGCAGGGTAGCTGTGTGGCTTGGTGATGCAGAAGTAACGGTCAAAGGTGATGACAACAAGATGAAAGGCAGAAGCATTGCAGACGACATAGTCCAAGAAGAGCCATAGGTGACAGACTACTGGGCCCATCGGCCAATAGCCAACTGAGATGTAGATTGTGTACAGGTTCATGGAGTTGATTGCAATGATGAGGTCTGCAAATGCCAGACTGAAGAGGAAGTAGTTGTTGATGGTCTGGAGACTCCTGTTCATTTTGATTGAGAGAATGATTAGTATGTTGCCAGCTATTGTGAGGAGACTGACGGATCCTGAGACCAGGAAGATGATCACCATCTCCACTATCTGGTGAGGGCCCTCGAATGGTAGCTTGTCTATCTCATTGCCTGCAGTGAAGTTGGAGATGTTTAAGATGGGGATGGTAAGCTTAAAGGTTCTGGGCTCCATCTGTTCTGGTCTTGCCGAATCGTGAGTTGCCAGTTTCGCCCCTGAATTCAGATAAAGGAGAAACATTTTTAGCAATAACAGCTTGGTTTTAACAGTCAAATCAATTTGGCCTTGGAGTGAAGCCAGATTTGTTATGAAATACTCCATTAACAATGCAATTTATTTGTGGACAAGGCTGGACCTGTGTTTGTAAAGCTATCCCTGAGATGGGAAATTAGAAATCCAGTTGTTTGAGTGTTCAATATATTTGTAGTGTTCACATCCACTCATGAAGTAAATTAAGGATTAAGGAAAACTGTAGGTCTTATTTTTCTGAAACTTGGTGACATGGGCAATGGAAGAACCCATTAAATTTTGGACAGGAACTGAATCAGAAGGCAGGTAGACGTCAACTTTGCCAGATATTGCCTTGGCAGAATAAATGCAACATGTTTCAAAATTTTTTCAACAGTTGTAAAGATTTAGAGTGACACAAAATACCCAATCAGTGGCAGCTGCTGAATATAACACAGGGAGGGCAGAGGAAATCCATTGAAACAGATCATAAATGACCTGTTTACAATGAGTCCTCTTGGCTTTTGGCATCTCCTGCAAACCAGGTCATCTAACTTATGCTTTATGATCATTTAAATGAAAACGAGCAATAGAATGCGCACATTTGGTCGTACAAATGATGCGTTTTATTTTTTGCCTTTACAAAGAGAATTGGCCACATCTGAAAAAGATGAGTTTAACGGTCTTCAAACGGGGCCATTGACTGAAAATTGGTCAAGACAAATTATCAGTTTAAAGGCATGTTTTACGCCCCCTCTGCTTTCTGTCCATCGGCCCCCACTGGAGCCGATTAAGAACAGTAAAAATTGTTCAAAGTTGGTATTCAGCTTAACTTTTGGCTTTAAGTCTTTTGCTAAGTTTTTGACTGACTTATTCTAAGTCAAATTTTCAGTCATAGTGAGTAAAAATTTAAGCATTATTGGTTTTGAAGTGTGTACAACTTAGTAAGTATTTTGCCTTGTCCAAATTAGAAACTTAAGTGCAATATCATTCTCAAAGAATCCAACGGGACAAGTCATTTCATCATGGATGCTCTCCTCCATCTTTGTTTCAACCATCAACATGAACTTCGTCAGCATATGGTGTCATGGTTTTGGTTTTTGGTCCTGCTCATTTTCTTGTTCTGTGTTCATTATTATTGTTTTTTTTTATTCTTTTTATCCCCCCGGCATATAATGCGGGGGATATAGCTATCAGTCTGTCTGTCCATCTGTAAACATTCTTTTGTCCGGAGCATAACTCGAAAACCGTTCAATACTTCTTCAGGAAATTTGACATCTAGGTCAGGTGTCATATGTAGATGTGCCTTTTAGAAAAAAGGACTTTCTTGAGCAGTTCATCCATGAATGTGGGGGGCCGGGGGAATACGCAATTGCCAGATGGCTCTAGTTAGTTATTGTAACTCTTAGGTTTTTTATTCATTCCATTTCTCAGTTCCATTGCACTTGTCTCCCCTGTCTTGTGATCTAGTTGGTTCAGTCCGTCTTCCCTGTCTGCGTGCCCACTGACTTCGGGTGATTTAAATGTATTCCGGTGTTTTCAATATTCCTTCGAATTTCGTTTTCTTCCTTCACCCTTCTGTTCTGATTACTAAAAAGACTAACATTTGTATTTTGTATCATAGTCCACTAACACTACTAATCCATGTATATAAGATTACTAACTTATTAAACTAGAGTGCTTGTTAGTATGAAAGTTGCACCGCTACTAATTTAGACTAATTCCCTTTCCGCAATCGCCCTGTTCTATACTCCGCCCCTGTGCCTGTCACTGTCCTCTCCTGAGCTTCAGCGAGAATCTCTTGCACGTGCTTAATCACTCTCCTGCGCTTGATATCTGTGCACGTAGAACTCCTGGACAGGAGCTGTTTAAATGTCAGAGGCTGCTTGTGTTATTCCCGTTCGTATTTTGTCTTTCGCCAATTTTCGTGGTTAGGGCTTTGCTCGTGTGATTCTCTCGATGTAATTTGCCCAATTCCCTACACCTGTTTTCTGTATAGCATGTGACCTTCCTTGTGTGTATATTAGCAGTCTTGTCACTCACAGCTCTTGTCAGAACGTTGATCAATACTTCTTTGTGCAGAGCGCCTGGTATGCCATAGAATATTGTTTTTCGCTTCTACTGGATTGTCCGACCTTGATTCTTTCTATTGTCCTTTTTGTATTGTTTTTGTCTTTCTGCATTTTGACCCATTTTTGTATGACCACGAGTTCTGTGTTTGGATGCCCCTGTGTATGACCCTTGGCCTTGCTCATCGACTACGACTTTTTGCTTATCGTTTTTTTACTGTCTTACTATTTCTGACCCCTGCCTGTCTAATCGATACTGTTTTCGGATTTCCTATTGTGGCTTGGCAATTCCTGTGTTTTTTGGCTTTGACTCGGACCCCATTAAAGGCATACGTTTTTTGGATTCCTGTCTCTCGCGAGTAGTTCCTGAACAGTACCTCACATTTGGTCAACCAACGTTTAGATTCAATCGACGCATACAATGATACAGAACTTATAAAAAAATATTGGGCTCTAATTTCTTCGCGCAGCGCAGGGTGGCATAGCCCACGCAGTCGTAATTTCGTCCAGTGCAGCCCGCGCAGTGGTAATTTTGTGCGGTGCAACACTGTGCGCAGCCACTTTGGCAATTTAGTAGACGGACATGTGCCAAGATGGGTGTAGCGGAGTAGTAGGGGGAGATGTCACATATTCATTGTGACGCAGTGACAATTTTTTGGATAAAGGCCCCGCCGAAAGTGTGCAGAGAGCTTGCCAACTCCAACCTGGTTTACTTTCTGTGCAGCGGTAACTTGGCTGACCAGCGCACAGTGCGCACACGTCACCAAAACCTCACGGGCAGGTTTCCAGAATGTCAGGCATATTTCAATGCAATAAAAAATTACAGCAAGTACTATTTAATGTAACTATCTGAATCAGCACATAAGTTATAGCATCTTTTTCGATTGTCCTGATTTCAGATCAAAGAGAGAGGCCCGTATTCTGAAACGACACTCACACTAATTGAGTGTGAGCACGTACTAAAACTTAGCTAGTTTCAGGTTATACTAAATGAGTCAGAGGTTGTCCTAACCCTCATTTGCTTTCAGAGATCGCACTCACACTGAAAATAGCATCTCTTTCTAAGTGAAGGTTGAGTGCAGGGAACACCTCCCTTGAGCCGCTCTAACTTGCACCGGTATTTCGTTGTCATGGCTTTCAGGTGGTTACAAACATTGGAAACTCTGAATCATTTAAAGCCACGTGCTCGACGCAATCGCAACTACGCAAATTTTAACTGTAATGATGATAACGATGCCGGTAATTTACTAACTGACCACCAGGTTTCAGTGTTTAGGAACTGCACAGTGATGAACTCGAGGTTAGCATTTGTGTACCCACCAGTGGCTACTGGTGAACTGGCAATAGGGGAAGCTCAAAACCATCCCGTGAAAATAATGATTGGACATGAACATTTAATGATTGGACAGTTCATTTAAATCACCATTGCAAAAACTCTCAACATTATCAGGTGTGGCTAGTTTTCAGTAATGACGCATATCTGTCAACTCTCACGCATTCGGATTTCTTGCGCTTTTCTTTACTCATGGGTTGGAAAATTCTGCGCTCAGCGGCTCGTGGGGCGAGTGTGGATTGGTCTGCGAGGCACATGTAGCTGTAAGTCACGAGAATCCATTCTTATCTACATTAATTGCTGAATGTAGAGGGAAATGTCTTGCAGTTTTCACAGCTTGTTGCTTAGTGAGCCGCGCAGGCTGTCCTGCGCCTTTCGCCAGGCACTCGACCACAGAATTTATGAAGACATGCTGATGTTTACATCGTCATTTATCTGCGAAAGAAACGCCTCAATTTTGTGAAGCAATGTATAAAATAAATTTGATTGTTGTTTCACTGAGAAACTTTCTAATCAGGAAAAGTAAACTGCGTCAGGTTTAGGTCATTCAGCCCAGAAGGGTGTTTTACCCAGTGCCCACTACAGTCAGTTATGGTCGAGTGGCGTTTATGAATAGCAATTGGCAAGGAGTGGGACTGATCCCTTGGTTAGTGGTCGGTCGATCTCTTTCTCACACTCCATTTACATTTCAATCGTACTCACTATGTGGTGAGTGGAGGGTGAGTGTCGTTTCTGAATACGGGCCAGAGAGCAAGAGAGATGTGTGAGTGCGTGTGTAGGCTATGTGGGTATGCAGAGCCGGCCCAAGGCATAAGCCAACTAAGCGACTGCTTAGGGCCCTGTGACCACTAGGGGGCCCCCGAGAGCAATTAACAAAATTATTTTTAAAGTTTTTTTTTTTTTTTGCATGTGTGAGTGATGATTCCTTTATGATAAAAGGTATTTTATCATACAACAAGAGGCCCATGGGCCTTAACGGTCACCTGAGTATAGTATAACCAATGTTAAACCTTGGCCATTAGGTGTGGCCCTAATTTTGACCCCAGGGATTAGATTTGACCCCAGGAAACCAGTATCATAAGCAATATAGTTTTCTAAATTGTATGTATATAACTTGTGGCTATTTTCTTTAAGCAAAGAAGATTTCTCAAGCCATTTTGACCCTTGGGCCCAGCCCCTTAGCCCCTGGGTAAGGGAAACTGTCAAAAATATCATAATATCATCTCATTGTTGTAATGTCAATCAAGTGTCAATGATTTCCAGTAGAAATTAAATAGAATATACCCAAAAGTATAATTTTCCTATATAAACTATAGTAAACTTGACCCCCTCCCCAGGGTAAAACATGGAGCCTGCGGGGTCATGAAATCCACAATTTTTATAAAGCACCTCAAGACACTTCCATCTATAAAGATAACTGGTTTCCAGCATATCTAGATATAAAAAAGTAAATGCAAGACAATAGGCTTGCACTAACAGAGTTGACAATACATAGGTTTGGTCGGTGCGGTCTGTGAATATGCTCATAAAAGCTTCATTTTGCGTTTTAACAAAAAACGCTTCGGTGAAAGGAAGGCATAATACCTTCATTAACATATGTCAAATTACTTTTCTACTTCTGAGGTAAAACCGCATCCCGCGGGGCATTTTCCCCTCAAACTGTTGTTGTTGTTGAGGAATCGTACTTTACATGAGTTTTTTTTTTTTTTTTTTAACCAAGACTTTTACTCTACTACATTTTAAAGATAAAACGTATACTTTTACTTCGTTACTTTCACACTGGCCACTTCGATACTTGTAACAAATTCAAATATGAATGTAATTAGTCATTTAAGGATTATCTGGATTTGGCAAGTTCGAGTAGAACAACGGTGCCCGGCAGGGTATCTTAAGTGCTTTGTGCAGATGTGTCCACCAGCTGACATGGAGCTGCAAATTTATGCACGCAGTTACAATATTCTATCACTAGATGGCACTCCTGGATCAGTTATTGCAGAGCCATATATAGAGAGAGTCTGGCCAACTCGGGGTTTGAACGTCTGAGCTATCCCGCTATGCTGACTGGTTCTGAGCTGGTCTGGTTTGCAACCATTGGTTCTGAGCTGGCTGGTTTGCTACCTTAAAGCAATATTCATCCAGCGATCCCCATAGGGAAGTGTCGAATATGAGGTAATTAAATTCAATAAGTTACTGAATTTTACAATTTTTTGTACATATATTTATTTATCCTGGTTTCTAAAATAAGGATATGACGTTTACATGCACAAACGCAAAAACGGGATTCTCCAAAAACCCGATCATACCCGGGATACTGAAGTCCATGTAAGTAAACGCACTCAATAGAGAATACATTGCAAATGCTCATTTACTGTAACACCAGCGACATAGAGATCTTCCTAGAGTGGATGTCTCATATGAAAGTTAAAGCTCACAACAAACGCAAAATTTACTCACCTCGTTTCATAAATTTCTTGTACACCAAGAGTGTAAGGTTCTGTTTATTACATAAAAGAGAAGCATAACTTAATAGTAACAAATGTAATTTCCGTCAGCAAATTTTTTGCACGACAGATTACATTCAAAGTTAATGCGAAGACGAGAATACACGCGACCTTTCGTCAATTGGCCTTCGAATGGGAGCGCTCAGGCACTGCTATGATCACATCAAAGTCGCCATTTTTAAACCACCAAGACTCGACACGACATGAAACTTTTCTCATAGTATCACCAGGCTCTGTACACATGAACTCGAGCATTGTGATTTATGGGTTCACTTAAATACCGCTTTTAACACTGAACTCACCAAAGGCAACAACCCGGGAGACAACGAGAGGTAGGTCCCGTGCTAACAAAAACGTCTTTTAAGCAAACTCTTTGAATATGAACAATGTTGTCAATGTTCGAGTTCATGTGTAGGGACCCTGAGAATAGAACAAGCAAAGTGTCATGTTATGTCGAGTCTTCTTAGTATTTTAAAACTTGCGATTTTCATGCGACCATAGTATCCGGCCTGTAGGGTTAAGCCGTAGAATCATCTGCCGTCGGTAGCAAACATGGCGCCCATGATTCGAGTTGGCCAGACTCTCTCTATACATGGCTCTGAGTTACTGAATATTCACAAACAAGCAGAGCTTATTGTATTTCCCTGACGACGATAGTCTGGAAATACTATGGTTTACTTCCGGGGCCGTTGCCGCAGAGATTTTATGTTCCAGGCTCTGGAAGCCATAATTATTACCTTCGCCAGCGACTTCGCTGACGAAGGTAATGTTTTGATCCCCGTGTATTTATTACCTTCGCCAGCGACTTCGCTGACGAAGGTAATGTTTTGATCCCCGTGTATTTATTTGTTTGTGTGTCTGTCTGTGTGTATGTGTATCGAATAACTCAAAAAGTACTAAACGGAATTTCATAAAATTTGGTGGGTTGATTTGGCATGACCTGAGGATCAATCGATTAGATTTTGGGAGTGATCGGGTCAAAGGTCAAGGTCAAGGCCACGAAAAGGTCAAAACCGACTTTCGGCCATATCTCGGTCAATTTTTATCCGATCGGCATGAAACCAACGCCAGTGGCGAGGGATTCAGTGGCGTCGGCGAAGGTATGCGCTCTACCGAGTGCCAGTTCTAGTTTAAAAGTGTGGTTAAGTAAGGTGTAGTAGCTTCATTCTTTTGAGAAAGTGTTCCACAGCTACAAGCTTTGTTTATGTTCAGCATATTGAAAAACTAACCATATCCCGTTAGCTTGCTACTTGTTAGCCTGTCTGCGAATGTAATGCTAGTGCTCGGTGGACAGACTGTTGAGTCGGAGCACCACCCGATGCACCGCAGGAGAGAGCTAGCCTAGTGCAGCCTTTTTCTGAAGAAAACACGCTGTTTTCCCGTTTATGTCGTCCTTGGACTTTTTCAACATCGTCGCCGCTTATGTCGTCCTTGGATTTTTTCAACATCGTCGCCGCTGAGCCAAGAGGCTAACATCGTCGCTTCTTAGCAGAGAGGTGGGCGTCATCTTTTTCCACTGCTGAGACGGAGTGGGACGTCCCCCCCTGCTGCCGCAACAGGTCCAGGACTTTCTCTTTCCAGCATTGGCTGTCCCGGTACGAGGACAATTTACCTGACTCTCGGTCACGGGTGAGTGAGTGTGGAAATTTTGATAGTGCCGCCAACTTTCTTCAACCATCGCACCCGAGCTTCACTCAGGCCTGCAACTGGGGTTTTGTTTGAAATGTTTTGCCGGCTGTTGTGTTATTTTTGTGTGGGCCCTCAGAAATGTGTTGATAGTGAATATTGAGGATTTGAGCATAAAAAGTGAACTTAGGTAATAGCAAGCTGTGTGTATCTTGCTGAATTCTAGTATTATATTTCCTGTTTTGTTTAAAGGACTTATGAGTACCATAAGATTGGGTATTGATGATAATATCGCCTCAGACAGGTTTTAAGTGCCTGTTATTTTATTTTCCAATTAATTTTTGACTTTAAAAGGGCAACCTTCTAATTTTGTACCTGGTTTGTTTGGTACCTGGTTTATTTCAACTAATACCTTAAAAGAGTGTTTTTAAGTTATTTCATTACAAAAAAAACAAGTCATAAATAATATGAATTTGGTTAATAAATGAGTTGACAATTCATATTTTCTCTGGGTCAAATTAATAAAGAAGCACGTTTAAAACTGAGGTTAATCTTGTGAAAGGGTTAAAAATATATCATTACACTGTGGTATGTGAATTTCATTTCTGGTATAGGTGATGGTGGTTTTCAGACAGGCCTTAATATGAGACGTATACACTTAAAGGAGCGGTAGAAGAAATAACATTACAGTTCAGTCTAAGTTATAGAACCCAGGGCGCTGTATCTCAAGATAGCTGATACAAGGAAAGCGCAACAACATATTGGCTCATGAGATCTGAAAGTCATTGCATTTTGATTTTATTCACATTTTACACTTTGTCCTAACTATTTCGGAATTGGGGTTGTACCTAGATATCGCCTGACTAAGTAAATGTGTTAGACGCATCTTGAATCGACTGAAGCATTTTTTTAGCCAAGTAAAAAAATCTAAGTTTAAATTTTACTCAGACTAAGTATTGAATACCAGACAAGGAGCACATATTGTATCTCTCTGAGCTGTGTTTAATGCCCCAGCCACAGTGTGCAGTGTATGAAGATAACTCAGCTGCAGTGAACATAATCACACAGCATGTTCCCAATAGACATGTAAAATGAACATGTAACTCTCAGCTGTGTTTATGGAGAGCATATACACACCGAGTTGCAGTACAGGTAACCCTTTCTCACCTTGCTGAGACTTCTAATGTCAAGACTGGGGTCCGCAGGGTTCCACTGTTATCCAGGGATCTCAGCAGGACCTACAGAAACACCCCAAGAACATTTCAGCACCAAAGTTTTGTTCCAGTAGTCACACAGACCAAGATGTTCATGAGTATTTGCACTGAGACACACTGTAATTCCAACATGGTTCACTACATGCAAATATACCCTGGCCTCCAAAATTGCTTGCACTCCTGACTGGCAAAACAAACAATACTTTAAAATATTTGTTAAAATATGCTTATCAAGAAGCTCTGAATAACAGCATGTGAGAAAAACTGCATTATGTTAATAGTCCAATGTAACAAGCCAAAATTATTTACTGATTTAATTTTAAATGAATTTCCACCAAATCAAGGTTTCACAATTTATGGCACCCTGAAAGATTATTGTCAATGACATCGACCAAAATTAAAGCAGGTATTACATTCCACTTTTTAAAGTGTTATCTAAGTGTTATGGAAATATTTGAGCTATTAAAATCGCATCTTGTTTCCTTGGGCGTGAAAATGAGATGACAAGCATACAATATCCCTTTTTCATCCAACACCACAATACCTGGTTTAATTAATCGCCTGTGTTTTCCTATGTTACTACCCCATGAAAACGGCCCATTGCTAAAAAGCAGAACGACGACAGCAGCACCCATTTCTTTAGCTGCTTCTTTGTGGCCTCATGCAGCCATTTTCCGCCAATTTAGAAATCGTGGTGCATTCGAGTTGAATATACTAAACAAGACTTTTTCCATTTCTGCTTTATGGTTTTAATGCTTCAAAAGTAAAAAATGATCCAAAAACAATTATTTAATTCTTTACTATACGCCATCATCCAGAACTACAAATGCTAATAATTTGTTCCTATTCATGCCAAATGAGAGATAATTATGGTTTGTCAACAGTACAAGGTCTCTGTGGTTGTATTTTACACGTCATAACCCACCACATGTTTTTAATGAGCGATAGGTTGGGGGTGCAGTAATTACTCGCTGTCTGCGACAACACAGCCATGCTGTTCTAATTTCTGCCGTGGGCAGCTTGCCATGATCTGGGACGAGCAGGAGATTCCTTGAAGACGACATCTGAAAGTCATACACGTTCTGTTCAAAGACGCACCTGTACCCTTCAGTGTCCTCTATATCTAATGCTGCCCACACTGAGCGCAGTAATTCAGCCCCAGCCAATCACAGACGCCGCTGATTACAGTTGGGATGGCCCTTCTCCTCCTCAGCTTTGAGAACTCCACATCCATTATTTCCATCAGCAGTCTGAAAGATGGACTCCTAAGGACACAGCACTCCTTCCTTCTTCTCCTACATCTGTCTTCAAATGAGGTCGAGACCAGAGAAGTTGGCGGTGGTTCTTGGTGGTTTTTGGTTTGGCAAAGTGACAAACCTCATACCATCTGACTGGTAAATGATCACGCCTTGTGTGACTAATCATATTATACCCAATCATAATCACATCATCTGTTGGCTATTCACCTGTTAACCTGTGTGATGTTAAAACACAGGTGTTTCTCTCCAGATTCCTCCGCCCTTCCAGTCTTTCCATTCCCGTCCCATTTCATTTTACCTGTTGCAGACGTCACGTTTGGAATTTGTAAATATTTCTGAGAACAATTAGGGTCCAGTTTTTAAGGTGATTCTTTAAACAGTTTTTTGTGCTGCTCTCAACTAAATGCAAATAAACGAGAATTTAAACTGATTTTACGCATTGTTCCAATTCTTTTGGAATTCAGGGTGTACAAAAGAATCACTGAAAAGGGTTTAGCTACCAAGACCAAGAAATTTGCCAATTTGCTCTGATTTTATCCGTTGGTCGTAGTGCGTATATTCTACAACACAAAAGATGCCATTGGTAAGACACACTTTGTCCATAATAATGTCACTTTATGGACTTTCATTACTACATAGTGTCAGCACTGAACAAACAGAGCATTTCTGTTGTTTTTTTACAATGTAATTACCTGCTCTTGAGGATTTGTAGAGGTTTTCCCAGCTGTGCCCTCTGTTTGGTAGGTGAGATACGCAGCCTTCAGTCGGTCTCATGCACCTCGCTGCCAGCCTGATGGCATGCTTGGGGAATAAAGTAGCACTGAGTGCATGCAACACTGCTGTCTGGAAGGAAAGAGCGTGAGTGAGAGAGGGGTGGAGGAGACTCTGGAGTGAGTGAGGGACAGAGACACTGAGAGGTGGATAAGAGAAGGGGCAGAAAAACAGGGTGGGCCGTCCCTCACAACACACTTGTGTCGAAATTATAATCCCTCAGGGATTCTGGCAAAATTATTTCACCTCAAGAAATTTTTGCGTCAGGTGTGAAGTCTTCAGGATAGCACTGCGCATTTCTTTGAAAATTTTGAGGCAGCCAAGCCATGACTTTCTGAAACTGCGGTCCAATTTTTTATTATTATTATTTTTTTAAACTTTGAATCATGAGTCTAAATTGTTTTATCTGGCACAGGCTGGAGACCCTTCTTTAGCATATCCTGACTCTTGCTGTGCTTTAATTGACTTTCTGGGTTCATTATAAAGATGCATAAGGTTTGAATCCCTTATATTGGGAATTTTAAGTGGACAGCCTCATTTACAAGAAGAGTTAGGAAAAGTTTAACTAAAAAACAAGATTAGTATATTTGATTTAGGTGTTGTTGCACATGGGGTATATTATGAGTCCCCAAAAAACTAATTCTGCTCAGTGTAGATGCCGCCCATGCATGACATTCACCATTGTGGATGTTCCTCTCACATGCATAAGAGTTGTTGCATTTTATTGCTTCCGCATTTCACACTATTGTTTTGGTTTTCATTTCAGTTCTTGACTCCTGACATTATTTTAGTTTTCTGTTAATTCTTTCTCCAGTGCAGCACTCTGTTGGCTGACTTTGACTTAAAAAGTTCAGAAGGCCGTGTTCTTGAGATTCACAAAGCAATTGTGGATACAGATCTCTGCACTAAGCCTGTGTCTTTTCTGCATAATGGTGCACGTGCTAGGAAAACTTTTCGATTGACTGAATGCGCCTTTGTTCGCCTTTGCCACTGCCAGTCCTGTCATTCCTGTTCTTTAAAGCTAATTTGTTTCCTATTTGTCCACAATGAGAGTGAATGCGCCTTTAAACGCCTGTTGTTCCTGTCATTCTCATTGGCTACCTATGTCTCCCATTGCATGGAGCGCAAACCTGTTGTTGATCTTTCTTGAAGTGACTGTAGTTTAATCAGGCGAGTTAATCACATCACAGATACATGTATGTATGACAATTTGGTTGGACTGCTAATATTTTATCGCTTAATGTGTTGGTTTTTTGCACTCAGCCTTAAAGCGGGGAAAGAAAATCGCTACACGGCTCAGCAATTAAATCGATCAGCTTGGTTGCACTGGATATGTTTCCTCTTGTTTGGGGTTTAAGCTAGTATGGCTGGAACCGTATTGTTTTTGTGCTGGTTTATTATTATTATTATTATTATTATTAGTGGGCATGCTGGAAGCTTGCACACTCATGTTCTTCCTAATCTTAATTTCTTTCTTTCTTTCTTGCTTTCTTTATTCTCAGCATTTTGTGCTGACTAACTACTCCGACATACTTTAGCGTAGAAACTTCAAACTTTAAAAAATCCAGGTTTTTTCTGAATTAGGTTGTTATTATTTATCTTCTTGATACATGTCATACTTTTTGAGTAATTAATTTTTATTTCAATATTTTTGTCCCATAGGAAACAATGAGGTTTTTTTTTTAAATTTTGCTATTTTCAGCTATTTTTTACTCTGTCATAATTTTAGCTAGAAAAGTTATTTAAACTGTAAAATGTTTACCCATGCTTGGATAATTTCTTTACCATTTAACTTTTTTGTAACTTCTATAATTTTCTAATTATAATTTAAAAAAAAAATTTTTTTTCATTGAATTCTGGGAACTTAGAGCGTGGAAACATCACGGCTAGAGTGACGAACATCGGCAAAACGGTCCAAGAGTTTTCTCTTAAACTTGCTCTAGCTCCCACAGTTTTCACTCAGCATAAATATTTTTATATCCAAGTTGTAGCAAAAGTTCTGCTGGTCACGAAAATGTAACTATGGAAGGAATTGGACAAACAATTTTTGCTGTATGAGCCGAAAAGCGACAGGACCGCTCACCGAAGCTCCGTTGACTCCAATGTAAAACGCAACGAGAAAATGCAGGTTGCCAAGGCTAAACACACAGTTTTCTAACTTGCTCGTGTTTCCATAATTTTGGCACTAGGAACACAATTTTGATATTGAAATGTTTAGGCGAGCGAATAATAAATTCCACAAAATATTTCATTCACATTCCTGAATAGGCAACTCTTCACAAAGAAAACCACTGTGGATTTTCCCGCGTTAAATTTTGTCACATCCTAAGCAAGTCGTCAAACCTGTGCGTAATGATTGTTTAATTGAAAAAGATTGAAATGCGCTCTTTTTTGCGTTCAACTGGTGTGTTTGATTTATTGTCTTAACGAAGACAATTAGCTCTACCTGAGAGGGGAGAGTTCAAGTGTCTTTTACCAGGGAAATTGTCGTCTGTTTTTCATAGGTTGTGTAATCCCTGTCCGCGATTTGGCTTTCGCCAATTTCATTTGATTAGGAACTCTTGCTTATTTCATTGTTACTTAGTCTGATCCAGCTCACCTGTTCCCTATAATAGCATGTGACTTCCCGTATGTGTTTTTAAGCAATCATTTCACAACCAGCATTTGTCAGAACATTTTCCCTGGTTTGCTTGTGCTGCGATCTTTTATGCCTTGTACTCTTAGTGTTATACTTCTGACTGGAATGTCCCGGATTTTTATTTTGGCTTTACCTTTGATATTCCTGTGCCCGTGTACCGTACCTGCTTTGCCCGACCCTGAGTTTTGTGTTTGCTGCCCTGTGTACGAATTGGATTACTACTACTGGATTCTGATTTTGGATTGTGGACTCTGTACCATTGTTTACTGCCCTGCAGGGGTTTCCACCCCAGATCCAATAAAGATCAAGTTAACTGGATATTTTTGGTCTCGTTTCTGGTCCCTGAACGCTACCTCACAGCTTTTATACAATTTCATGTCAAAAAATCTGAACAATCCCTTTAAACGATACAATATCCTCCTGTCATAAATAATTTAAATTTTAAGCCCCGAGCCATTTTTGGAAATGGCAAGCCCCAAATGAAATGAGTAGATCTCTGCGACTGCTTGGTCCATTTGAATAATCTTGGTATCATAATAAAGGTAAAACCATTTGTGTAAAAATCACTATATATTATTTCACTGAGTCAGAGTAAATGGAGATGGAACACAGTATAAATGAAAGATCTCATTTTGCACCTAACAAAGTTTCACTTCTATCCCTTATAAATTTGTTGAGTTGCAGTCTGAAGCCTCTAAAAAATTTCAGCACAGAATCTCATTATTATCTGTGCCAAAGTTTATTCTGATCAGGTCAATCAGAGCAAAATTAGAGAGGAATGCCCGGGTGGCTTCTCCAATTTGGCAATTTAGGTACCTTGAGTTCCATTTCAGATTTCTCAGATACCAAACTGTAAAACCCATAAAATTTCACTTATATATCACTACAGGCATCCATTCCATCCAAATACAACATTTTTTTAATCTTTAGAATTAAAAAAAAAATTATTTCTGCCAGTTTTGTTGCCTATATAATTTCCCATTCAGAGATAACACATACAATGAAAATTAAGCTTGACTCCACTGGAGCATATATATTGAAAAACAAAACTAATAAATAAAATGATAAATACAAAGGCAATGTGAAAAAATGTTAAAGAAAAGTAAGAATAACAGAAACCCCAGCGATTATTTGTAGAAGGCAAATAATTGTCAGCAATCTCATTGTCAATTGTCTCATTGTCAGCAATCCGAACTTCAAGTTATCGCAGCTTCCAGCTCGCCCACACAGTTTCCCCTGGAACTGCACTCTTCTAGTTATTATTATTTCTTTTCTTCTTCAGAAATGTTTCTGCAAATTCCATTGAAATGATAAATGATAGAGACCTGAAATTTTGCAGATTGGTTGGAAGTTGAGCGTAAATGCTGTTCAAGGCATTTTTATCTCACTCGGCCTGATGGGAGCACTATAAATAAAAAAAAACTGTTTTTCACATTAAAGGTCATAACTCCTTAAATGCTGTAAGTGTGATTTACACGGAACGGTACAGACATTCCTTGATTCAAACTCTACAACTTTCCAATAAGGACCTCTAAGGTACGCCTCATTTGATTTTCCGCCATTTTGAATTTTTTGAAAAACACATTTTTGACATCTCCTCCTAGGCCGTAGGTCTGATTCCTTTGAAATTTGCGAAGGATCATCATTGGACCAAGCATATCAAAGATTGCATAAGGCTTCTTGAAATCCTATTTTGTATCCAAGTTATTGACCAATGAACTTCAGCAGGGGCGTGGCTTAGCACGTAAATGGACAAAAGTCAACAACCATTGGGCCAATCATCACGGAACTCACAGGCTATGTCCATATAAGTACCAGGAACATACCTGGTACAATGGGCATGGCATGACACAAATCAGACTATAAATCAGCAACTCACAGGATATATTCTTATAAGTACCTGAAACATACTGTGAAAATTTCATTCAAATTGACTAATAGAGGGCACTATAAATGCAAAAAAAAGCGTGGTTTAACACCGATCAGACTATAAATCATAAATAGTTTTCCCAATCATAACAAAACTCACAGGATATGTCCACATAAGAACCTGAAACATAGCCTGGAAATTTCAATCAAATGGACCACTAAGGCATGCCACAAATGCAAAAAAAGGGTGTGGCGTTACATAAGTCAGATTATAAATCAGAAATTGTTTGTGATATCGCCACAAAACGTTCAGGATATGTCCACATAAATGCCTGAAACATACTCTTAAAGTGGTTTTTAATCAAGCTGTTAAAGCTTTCAACTACCATGGTCTTTCTTGGCTTGAACCCCGGAATTGCCGCTTGCGGCTGTATGAATCTCATTGTTCATCTTCAGCAGCACTTGTCCATATCATGTTCAATAATTTAAACTGTAACGAGATTTAAAAGAATCTCAGGCTCTGATGGGGAGGGGGGGGGGGGTTGTGATCTCAGGGACTGTCTTTGTCATTGTTGCTCAGATTTTACCAGTGCACGACTCTAGCATAGCAACCGCCAAACTCCAATGCAGGTCGTCCTGCAATAAATGGTTAGGTTATTGCAAACCTCTGTATGGAACTGCATATTTAATAATAAATCATTTTTATCAGCTAAAAATATCAATTGCAGTAAATTGATTCACTTTCTTATCTTGCGAATGGGTTCAGACTTTTAATGAGTTTTGCAGTAAATGTTGAATTCTAGATGAGCTTGCTGGCATAAAAGTCTCTGCAATTTCATATTACTCTTACAGGTTGTGTGTCTGTAGTTAAAATTATTGAGCTTGTACCTGCCATTGTTGAAATTGCTGTGAGAGCATATTTTTTTCTGTAAAAAAATGACAGAAAACAACAACAGCAGAAACAAAAACAGTCAAATCTCTATCTGCCCAAGCGAATTTCTTTGTGTTGGCAGAGCAGAAGTTGTTTGAATGTCTTCTTGAAGGTGACATTGCAGAAAGCATAGCAGGCTGGATTGACGGTGCTGTTGATGTAACAGAGCCAGTAGCTGAAGATCCACAAGCTGGAGGGAATACAGGTCGAACAGAAGCTGCTGATGACCTTCATGACTTGAAAGGGTGTCCATGCGATCACAAAGGCAGCTAGAATCATGGTTATCATGAGTGTTACCTTTTTCTCACGAGATGGTGGTGCCTTTTTCTTGGGCTGATGCTTTGACATTGTAACATTAAGGTGGTGGGCTGTGGGGTTTCCCTTGTAATCAGCAGGGGCCTCTGTAATTTCTTTTCTCTCAGGATGTACTGGTGCACTTGGCTCTTCCTCCCCAACTCCACCTGTTTCGCCATTCTGGCTCCTCTCATTGCCTTGCATTGTGTCATACTCGTCATCACTTGGAATGCTGATGTGGTTTCCTGCTTCGCTGTTGAGTGTGTCGCCCTTTTTTTGCTTGTGCTCGCCCGTCTTTACACGGCTCTTGCTGGCCCTGGAGATCTGCCAGTACAGGAAGCTCATGATGGCAATGGGCAGGTAGAAGGAAACAGTGGAGCTGATAAAGCTGATGGATTCATTGGACAGGAACTGGATGTAGCACTCTGGCATAATACTCTGAACTATGACAAACTGCCCAGAGAGGATGGGTGGGCCCCACAGGAGGAATGCAAGAACCCAGGCTGCTGCAATCATCATGCTCGCCATCCTGGTGGTCCTCCTTGTAGGGTAGCTGAGTGGCTTGGTGATGCAGAAGTAACGGTCAAAGCTGATGACAAGAAGATGAAAGACAGAGGCATTGCAGACGACATAGTCCAAGAAAAGCCATATGTAACAGACTACTGGCCCCAACGGCCAATAACCAACTGCCACGTAGACTGTGTACAGGTTCATGGAGCTGATTGCAATGATCAGGTCTGCAAATGCCAGGCTTAGGAGGAAGTAGTTGTTGATGGTCTGGAGGCTCCTGTTCATTATGATTGAGAGAATGACCAGTATGTTGCCAGTTATCGTGAGGAGACTGAGGGATCCTGAGACCAGGACGATGATCACCATCTCCGCTACCTGGTAAGGGCCCTCGAATGGTAGCCTGTCTATCTCATTGCCTGCCGTGAAGTTGGAGATGTTTGAGAAGATGGGGATGGTAAGCTTAAAGGGTCTGAGCTTCATCTGTTCTGGTCTTGCTGATTCTCGAGTTGCCAGTTTCGCCCCTGAATTCAGATAAAAGAGAAACATTTTTTTCAGCAATAACAGCTTGCTTTTAACAGTCAAATAAGTTTGGCCCTGGAGTGAAGCCAGATTTGTTATGAAATACTCCATGAACAATGCAATTTATTCGTGGACAAGGCGGCACCTGTGTTTGTAAAGATATCCCTGGGATGGCTAATTAGAATTCCAGTTGTTTGAGTGTTCAATATATTTGTTGTGTTTACATCCACTCATGAAGTAAATTAAAGTGACCTAATGTGCTATTTTTCCAAGTTTATAATTTGATCTTTGACTCCCCTAGAGTACTCCTGATCAGGCAAAGTAAAAAAAGGGTACTTATTTCGCTCATACTGCCATCCTCAAAAAACCCCATCTGTAGTCCATAGTAGTCTGTGCCTGAAATCCCTCATTGGGGGGCTCTTCCGTAGGCCCCCACTCCCCGTGTGCCCACTTTCTTCTGACTGGCCAGCTCTGTGGAGGGCGGATCTAGGCAGGACGAGGCAGCGGAACACAGTTTTCCTGGTCCGGCTCCAGAGTGAAACTGACACGTCTCCCGAAGGAATCGACGGGCATATTCTACAATCTAACACAGTACATGTGTATAGATCTAATAAAATTTACTTGTTCTAATAAATGCAATGGCAAAAGTGGAGGACGCAGTGCGAAAGTCTGGCAGCTCAAGCAGGAAATTGCAATCGGAAACAGTGGTGAGTACAGCGGTTTTTCTGATCTGTAGCTTGGATGCAGGGAAAGCTAGAATCCACCCCATATAGACACATTTGTGGAACGGGTCGATATACCCACTTGTAGACCAGAGACCGTAGAAATCCGGTGGGTCTGAGTTTAGAGGGAAACACGGACGGTGAAGAGAAGCTAAAAGTGGACCAACAGCTTATGGACTGCGTCGGTGTGTATTAGGACCTGCTGGTTCGTGTGCATAGCTGTGGTGTGTTGTTAGCATGGAGAAACGAAGAGATTCTGCACTGGTATATGACGGAGGGGCGAAAGCTCCAGGCTAAATGGCTTTTCGGAAATTCCCCGTGGTAATGATTTACTTTTTGCTTCGGAATGACCAGCTTTTCCTTGCGGAAAATGGGCGCGTTATGGATAGCTTGTGAGAGCTAGATAGAGCTCCGATAATGTCATGAACATAATACAGGTTTTGCAGACCATAAGTTCTGCCTGCGTGAACCGCTGCTTTTGTGGAGCAAGCAAATTGATCACTTTTACTGGAAAGAATTTAATATTCAATCGATGGCAATGCAGAGAAATCTTTGTTATACCACACACGTTAAAGCCTGTGTGCTTCCCTATTGCTTTAACCGGTACCATCAGAGAGCTTGCCCAGCCATTGGAGATGTATCAGGCTGACCCCGGTCATGGATAAGTAAAAGCACCCAAAAACGCACCCCAAGCTTCTTTTGTATTTCCAAAAGTGTAGACACTACTAAGGTATTGTATGATCTGCCTTTGTGTCTGCTAGAATAGTTTCTGGTGTGGGCAGGTCCAGCGCTCCCAGATCTCGGGAGGAGCTAATCAGAGAGGAAATCACGCTCACAAAATCACATTCTTGGATGACGGCAAAATCCCTGCATTTTATTAGAAACTTTTCAGAGGTTGAGCATGGACAACCAACATTATAACATTACTAATATGTATTAAAAGAAGGATCAGCATATTAGGTGCCCTTTCAGGATTAAGGAAAACCATAGGTCTTATTTTTCTAAAACTTGGTGACATGGGCAACGGAAAAACCTTTTAATTTTGAACAGGAACTGAATCACAAGGCAGGTAGACATCAACTTTGCCAGATATTGCCCTGGCCAAACAAATGCAATACGTTTCGAAATTTATTCAACTGTTCTAAAGATTTAGAGTGACACAAAATAGCCGATCAGTGGCAGCTGCTAAACATAACAGGGTGGACGGAAGACAACCATCAAAACAGACCATAATTGACCGGTTTACAATTATTGTTCTTGGGTTTTGTCATCTCCTGCAAAGCCGGTCATCAAAACTAGGCTTTATAATCGTTTAAATTTAAACAAGCAATAAAATGCGCACATTTGGTATTCCAAGTGATGCGTTTTATTTCTTGCCTTTACAAAGAGAATTGGCCACACCTGAAAAAGATGAGTTTAACTGTCTTCAAACAAGGCCATTGACTGAAAATTGGTCAAGATAAATTATCAGTGTAAAGGTATGTTTTACGCCCTCCCTGCTTTCTGTTCATCGGCTGCCAATGGAGCCAATTAAAAAAAGTGGAATTTTCCCAATTCAGAACAATGTACCAAAAGCACATATTGTGAGTATCTCTGTGAGCTGTGCTTAAATGCCCCAGCCAGAGTGTGCAGTGTATGAAGATAACTCAGCCTGCAGTAAACATCATCACACAGCATGTTCCCTAGCCTGCTTTGCCGACGGTCAGCAGCTGGCGGGAGAAAGGAGGGGAAAGCGTTGCCTATAGCGATCAGGCCCTCTTGTTTGCAATGGGGGGCGCGAGTTGCGAGGCATGAGTTGAGGCAGCGAGCAGGTCCGCGAGTGGATTAGCCTGCGTTGCCGGCGGTAAGCGGCTGGCTGGAGGAAGGAGAGGAAAGGCCACCTGCCCGATAACGTTGGGATTTTCAGTTGTCCGTTCACCAGTGAACGGGAATTACTGATTAGCTTAAGAGGTGTCAATCAAAATTGAATTGTCATCGAATGTAACAATTCATGGTTACGCCGTGAACTGCCAGAACAAAGATGGCGAATGTAAAGAACGACGCTTTGATCAAGAAATCGCTTGAAAATCTTGAAATTCACGACCGAAAGATTACTCTAAAGAACAAACAACTACAGGCGGTCAATCATTTACTAGATGATTTGATCTCCACGCATCACTTGTGCTCTTGAATTACACTCGAGTTTCATTGGTTTAAAAAAGGGGGCGGCTACTCAATATCCCTACGTTATCATGCAGGCGGTCTTTTCTCTCCTTTCTCCCGCCAGCCGCTGACCGCCGGCAACGCAGAATACATGTTCCCAACAGACATGTACAACGGACATTTAAGTCTCATCTGTGTTTATGGAGAGCATATACACACCGAGTTGCAGTACAGGTAACCCTTTCTCACCTTGCTGAGACTTCTAATGTCAAGACTGGGGTCCGCGGGGTTCCTCTGTTCTTCAGGGATCTCAGCAGGACCTACAGAAACACCACAAGAACAGTTTAAGCACCAAAGATTTGTTCCAACAGTCACACAGACCAAGATGTTCATGAGTATTTGCACTGAGACACACTTATAAATGTCTGTAATTCCAACATGGTTCACTACATGCAAATATACACTGGCCTCCAAAATTGCCCCTTACTGGTGAAGTACAAATAATACTTCAAAATATTTTTAAAATATGCTTATTGAGAAACTCTGAGTATTAACATGTGAGAAATACTGTATAATATTAATATCCCAATGTAACCACCCAAAATTATTTACTGATTTAATTTAAAATGAATTTCCTCCAAATCAAGGTTTCACAATTAATTCTCAAGGACAAACTTGGCTCCCACAGTGCATAGCGCTCCCTAGCAACCAGTCTGGAGGGTAAAACAAATCGCTGTCAGCTACTTCTTTCAATGGACTTTCTCTTGGTATTCACTGTTTTTAATGGATACTACTTATTTTATCATGCCAAAAAACTGCGCGATCGTCGGGTGCTCAAATAACAGAGTGAAAAAGAATGATCTTTCATTTTTTTTTTTTTTCATGATTCCGAGTGAGGCAACTGAGCCAGAAAGGAGGGAAACTAGAAAACAAGATCTGGATAATTATTTGTCAGCTGTCAAATCTTTGAAAACACCTTGCTCAGACCCCTAAAAATGAGATAAATCACTGGGGTTGTTCAGCATCGCAATACCGTTTGACTTAGCTATTTCAGACTTTCATTGCACTTAATTAAAAAGACTATTATTTCATTTGCAAGAACATAACATCTTGTATACATTTATACAACATATATATTTAACTTCTGCCTTCCCAGCAGTTATCAATGTGTAAATGTTCATTTTTGTAATTCAAAAACAGGCAACACGTGTAATAATCATGAAGATGCACGCCAAGTATTGACAGAAATAGTCACACACTAACAAGACCTTGGGAACAGCTCTTATTAATCTTTTTTTTTAAGATTATTTTTTTGAAGGGGGATTTTCACCTTTATTTGACAATTTAAGGGTGGAGAGAGACAGGGGAGTAGGGAGGACATGCGGCAAATGACCCGAGCCGGGGTCGCCGCAGGAAGGACACAGACCTTATGGCGCGCGCATCTAGACCGACGAGCCACCGGGGCGCCCCAGCTCTTATTAATCTTTAGTCAGTGAATATTATTTAAATACCAAGGGACTTGATGGGATAGTTGTAGAGGTCTGGATACTTGATTTTGGGCCAGTCCTTTGGGTTGTTTTGCCACAAGTCGGCTCGAAGTGGGTACGGACAAGTTTCCTGTCCAACGAGGGCTAGCTTTGTATGATATCTGGCCAATGCAGCTGGTGGTAGGCTCTCGAAGTACTGGTAAACCATACCACAACAATCTGCGATGATCCGTTTATATGACAACATTTTTTTCTAAATTTTCTGTAAATCTTTGCAGTGCACCTGCTTTCCCGTTTCGTGAATGATTTGTTTTAAATATGGCGGCAAAGTGTGTCATTTAACGATGACGAAATGCCGTCATAGAGTCTATTCAGATAAATTGATAAATTTGAAATTGGAAGGGGCAAGAGAGTGATTGAAGAATTCACCCTGCATTGGGTAAGGGTTAGGGTTAACTAATCTAACTTCATATTTAATACAGACATGTAGGAACAAGCTAATTGAATTATATTGTGGTGGTATGTGGCCGTATGATTCTGAACTTGAATGTGCAGGCTGTATTTTCTGTCACTCCAGGGCAAGTTTCAAGTCCAAAAAAGGTCAGCTTCGCGCAATATCTGGTCAAAGTTGCAGGTGGTTGGTTCTCCACATAATGGTGAGCCATACTGTAACATTGTAAAAATGGGCAAATCCAACCTTAAAAAAATGCAAAAACCTATGTATTCTATCCGCAGGAATGATTTGTTTTACCCTTCGCGAGTCGGTTGCTAAGGAAGTCACATGACTGTGATGTGTCTTTGTCCTTGAGAATAGCAACCGTAAAGATTATTGCAAAAGACATCGACCAAAATTAAAGCAGGTATTAAATTCCACTTTTTTAAGTTTAATCTAAGTGCTAAGGAACTATATTGAGCCATTAAAATCATGTCCTGTTTACTTGGATGTAAAAATGTGTTATGATCCTGATCCTGCCTGACCCTGTTTTAGATATTATTCTGCCTTGTTGCCATGTTTATTTTTGATTCTGCCATGTCTGGATTATGATCTCTGCTCTATCTGACCATGATCTGTATTTTGTATTGTGATTTAGATGTCTGGCCATGTTTTTTTTTGCCTTGTCTATGAATGTTTCCATATTCCATCTTTGCAGTTTCACTCCGGTCCATGTTTTGTTTTTCACCATGCATTGCACTTCATCTTCCCCTGTCTGCTCTCATGTCTTGTGATCACTCAGCCCCAGTATTGCGTGCCACTCTTTCAGGTGATTTAATGGTTTCTGGGACCTCAATCATTCCTTCCAATTTCGTTTAATTCCTTCACCTTTCCATTCTACATTACTAACAATACTGACAGTTAGTTGTTTTAATTAAACTTACCAACCAAAACTAACATTGTTCATAGTACTAACTTACTAACGAGCACTAAGGATTGTAAAGCTGCACTTTACTAATTGACTAACGACCTCTCAGCATTCGCCCTATTCTAGTCTCCGCCATTGTTTCCAATACTGGAGTAAAGAGAAGCACGATAAATCCGGAGTCATAATCGCTTTCCAAGATCCGCAAAGAAACGGTTCTGTGACAACAAAATTAACATTCTGCAATGGCCATCTCAGTTACCAGACCTCAATCCAATTGAAAATCTGTTGGCTGAGTTGAAGAAGGCAGTTCAAAAACGCAAACCCAAGAAAGTAAAGGATCTTGAAAGGATTTGCAAAGAGCAATGTTCCAAAACGACCCAAATATGGACCACAACCTTCTTAAAAAAATTGGGAAATGACTGCATAATATCATCTTTACCACAGGTGGTTGCCCTACATTCTAAAGGAAGCGTGCTAATTGCCAATTGTGCCGCTCTCAACTAAATGCAAATAAATGAGAATTTAAATAGATTTTCTGCATTGTTCCAATTCTTTTGGAATTCAGGGCCTACAAAAGAATCAATGAAAAGTGTTTGGCTGCCAAGACCAAGAAATTTGCCTGTTAGTTCTCATTTTTGTCCGTTGGTCGCGGTGCTTAAATTCTATGACAGTAAAAGAAGATGCCATAGGTAAGACGCACTTTGTCAAAAATATTTCATTTTTGCAACTTAATAGTTTTTATTTTTTGAATTGTATAAAGGACACATCACAATACAAAAAACTGGACAAACAACATATAACAAACACAATAAACAAGATACCGCTAAGGTTAGAGCTACAGATACAAATACCAACAAAAATAAAGGAATATTAGAGATTTGGATAACATTCGCGGGAGGGAGTCTTAAATACCAATGCTAATTTGAAATATCTATACATAACTAAATATACAACTACAAGGCTGGCCACAATAAAGCACAGCATTGGTCCATTTCCAAATTCATACAAGACCCAACAACCACACCTCAGTACAGGCAGATATCCACTTTAACTGATATTTAAGAATTGTTAATAAAGGCTACAGAAGGAGTCCATACTTTATCATATGTATCCAGCTTTCCTTTCATTTTGTAGTACAAGTAATCAAATGGGATGTAGCTTGTCAATTCTGCCTTCCACTGAGATAGTGTTGGAGGGGCAGGGGCTTTCCAGTTGACAGCAATGCATTTTTTTTGCAGCTATGAATGCAAGATTGCAGAATTTCTTTTGGTAACAGTCACCAAACTTGAAATTTCCTAGCAGACAAAAAACGAGGTGGAGGTATACAATTAAGATCTAGACAAAGTGAAATAACAGAACATATTTCCTCCCAATAGTGGGTGAGTTTATCACAGGACCACAGCATGTGCAAAAGTGACCCTTTTTTCTCTTTTTCACCTCCAACACAAAAAAGACATTTCTGAATGCATGGCATGCAGTTTTACTGGAGTATACCATGTTCTATGCAAAATCTTAAATTGTAAAAGCTTGTGCTTCCAATTGTATGAGCTAGAATGCACATTTGAACAAATTTGCAACCACTCCTCCTCATCAATATTTTCCTCAAGGTCCTTTTCAATTTATTCTTAGTCGAAGACATATCATCTGGAAAAGCCTTTATCAGACCTTGGTAAAGTCTTGACAGTAATTTGGCTGATTTCTCTGATTGTATTAATATATATTCTCTATTAGAAAGAATTTTGGTTCATCCAATGTTTGTTGTATTGACTAAAATTAAACTTCTTAATTGCAAAAAACAAAACAAAAAAAATTTTGAGCTAGGTATATGATACTTTTCTTGAAGCTGCTTTAATTACAAAAGTTTTCCATTATTAATAAGTTACTAAAAGTTAAAATGCCTTTTTCTGCTCACTGTTTGAAATCAATGTCACAAAATGTAGAGGGTAGTGCAGGATTTTTCCATATTGGAGTGAACGGTGATAAAGGTTTATTACAGTTAATGAAGTTGCGTGCAGAATTCCAAATTCTCACAGAATTAAGTATAATTGGTTTGCTGGTTATTTTCCTGATGTTTTTTATTCCACAGTAAGGGGCAAACTTTACATCCAAAGGTAATACTTCATTGTTTCCTATTCTGGTTCATACACCAGGATTTTTGAACCATTGTGCCAGTGGTCTTAGCTGAGCTGCCCAGAAATATAGCTTCATGTTAGGTAGATCAAGTCCTCCTACTTCAGAAGGGATATACAAAACACTCATAGAACTCTTGGAACTTTACCGCTCCACATAAAGGAAGAAAACAAGGATTGAATTTTCTAGAAAAAATGCTCTGGGACTTGGATAGGAAGCATTTGAAATAAATAGATCAACCTAGGTAATATACTCATTTTTAATACATTTACACGGCCGAAAATGTTTAAGAGCTTCCTCTATGTTACATATCATTTAACCTCTTAAACTCCAGGGTCCCCCAATTAGGGGACCCTGAGACTCACCGCAGCAAAATACCTACAACGCCGCGCTAATTAAGTAGCAATATAGTCATATTACACATCAAATGAAACAGGAGAGCCTCTGCTACAAGCACATATAAGTCATTTTTACATACACCAAGCACAACTCAAACGCCAAGCATATTAATGTTCAAATATCAAAATCCGAGTAGCGTCAGAAAATCAACCCTTTCTCCACATTTCCATGTCTCCCTCTCTGATACTTCATGCTACACAAACAGAGATATACTCTATTCATTTTGGGTATGTCATTTTCAAACAGAAACCTAAAAAAGAGGCTGGGGCTCAAGAGGTTAAGTTATTTCAAATCAATACACATAAATATTTTATATGTTTCTGCATCCATTTCAGTTCAAACTGACTCAGTAAAGAGCTACTATCAAAATTAGAAATAGTCATTATTTCAGTTCTCCCCCAATTCACCTTAAAACCAGATACAGATCCATATTTCCCCAACAAGTTCAGTAACGCTGGTAATGAATGTTCTTGCTGGGATATTATGTATATAATAAAATGTCATCTGCACACATTGATATATCATGAGTTTCTGCTCCAATGGTTATACCCGATATCCTATTATGTGACCTGATCATAATTGCTAATGGCTCTATCGCGAGCTTGAACAAGTAAGGGGACAGTGGGTACCCCTGTCGAGTCCCTTTACTCAGACAAAACGGGTCAGAAATCTGGCCATTGGTTTTTACAGATGCCTTTGGGGACTTGTAAAGCACTTTAATCCAATATATAAGTACTGAACCAAAATTGAAAAGGCTTAGTACATCCAGAAGGTAGCACCATTCAACTCTGTCAAATGCCTTTTCCGCATCTATTGCAAAAACCACCGTGTGTTGTCATTATAAGTATGTGATATCACATTACAAAATCTTCTAAAATTATCAGAAGATAACTTACCTGCCATAAACACTGCCTGTCTGTCTGGTCAGGAGGTATTAGGCTCTGTATAACTGTATCTAGTCGTTGTACGAGTACCTTAGCGATTATTTTACAATCTGCATTCAAAAGCGACACTGGTCTCATCGAAGTACAGAGTAATGGATCCTTGTCTTTCTTTTTTAAAAGGGTGATAATGGCAAGCATTAGAGATTCAGGTAATTCAATTTTTGAGAGAGCTGAATCAATAATATTTTTAAATGGGCTCAAAATCTTGATTTGAAAGCACCTGTAAAACTCAATGGGTAAACTATCACTGCCAGGGGACTTCCCATTTTGTAACTTGTCAATGGCTTTAATCAATTCCTTCTATGAAATGTTCTTATCTAACTCTATTTTGTCCAGTTCTGAAATTGTGGGGTCTATTCCATATTCCATATTCTATATAAGTCTATTCCATCTAATAAAGGGTATATGCTCTCTGTCAAGCCGTTGTTCTCAGACTGATAGCCCTCTTGATCAAAGGACCTAAAAATCATATTTATGGTCACAGGGTCCCTTGTAATGTTCCCATCAGGGCCAGTAATACTATGAATTGCTCTATCCTCCTCTGCCTTTTTAATTTGCCAAGCAAGTTATTTCCCACTACTTTCACCTTGCTCCAAATATCTCTGTTTTGTTTTCAAGATTGCAATTTCAGCAGCTCGGGTATTCATAGTATCCAACTCTAACTTTGCCTATTTAGCTGCTGCAGAGTGACATCGTCCTTGACTGCGCTACGTTTCCTCAGCAGCCTCGACAGAAAGCTTCAAATGTCATTTTATGACCTTTATAACGTCATTGTACAATTTAATTACCTGCTCTTGAGGATTAGTAGTGGTTTTCCCAGCTGTGCCCTCCGTTTGGTAGGTGAGATACGCAGCCTTCAGTCGGTCTCATGCACCTCGCTGCCGGTCTGATCTCATGCGTGTGGAGTAAAGCGACGCTGAGGGACGAGTGTATGTGACACTGCTGTCTGGAAGGAAAGAGCGTGAGTGAGAGAGGGGTGGAGGAGACTCTGGAGTGAGTAAGGGACAGAGACTCTGAGAGGTGGATAAGAGAAGGGACAGAAAAACAGGGTGGGCAGTCCCTCACAACACGCTGGCTTCATTATCTTAATTCCTCAGGGATTCTGGCAAAATAATTTCACCTCAAGAAATTTTTGCGTCAGGTGTCTTCAGGTTAGCACTGCGCATTTCACTGAAAATGTTGAGGCAGCCAAGCCATGACTTTCTGAATCTGCTTAGTCTATTTTTTCTAAATTGTTTTATCCGGCACAGGCTGGAGACCCTTCTTTAGCATATCCTGACACTTCCTTTGCTTTAATTGACTTTCTGGGTTCATTTAAAGATGCATAAGGATTGAATCCCGTATATTGTGAATTTTAAGTTGGCAGCCTCATTTACAAGAGGAGTTCGGAAAAGCTCAACTGAAATCCAAGATTAGGACATTTGAATTAAGTGTTGCAGATTTGGGATTTTATGATTGCCCAAAAAATAATTCTGCTCAGTGTAGGGGCCGCCCGTGAATGACATTCACCATTATTAGCTAACAAGTCCTATGGGCCGATGAGCTATTGTCGTGGTGTGGCGTCCATCGTCTGTTGTCTGGAACATTTTTTATCTTTTTTTTTGGCCAGATAAATTTTAGTCTAAATTTGCAATAACAAACTACTAGACAATATGTCCAGACTTTTTTTTGGATTTTTGATTGAAACCTTTTTTTCTGTTTTATGGGCCCTTGAAATTTTGGCGACAATGTTAAAGATAGGACTGACAAATTTTTAAAAAATTATTTCTGGAATACTGCATGATAAATTTTCTTCTGAATCAGGAAATCAACTAACCTTGTTACCGTCAATGTACAGTGCGAACACCATTTTGAAGTGGGTCTATTGGGCGCGCTGTACTTGAATATGCATGAATATGCTTGCATGAATATGCAAGATGGCCTGTGGAGGCCAAATGGTTGCAGATAGAGATTAAGTTTGTATTATCGACATATAGGAAGTCATATATGACTTATATTTTGGCAATATTAAATTTGACCACAGATTGCTTTGAAAGGTCAAACTCGAGGTCAGGGAATATATTAACAATGTTATAAGATATGACTTCAAATTTCAAAAAATTATTTCTCAGACTGTGTGATAACTTTTTTTCTAAATCTGGTAATCAACTCACTTTGACACACTTTATGGACAATGCAAGAGCCATTTTGATTGAATCGACGGAAGTGGGGGCCGGAAGCGGTCTAGTGGGGGCGCTGTACTTTAACATTGGGTCTTATGGAGAATGGGCCAAATCGCCTGTGGAAGCTAAATGGTTGCAGATAGAGATTAAGTTTGTATTACTGACATATAAGAAGTAATATATGACCTATATTTTTGCTGTGTTAAGGTTGACTTCAGATGACTTTGAAAGGTCAAACTTGAGATCAAGCAAAATGTTACAGTTTTCAAAGGTTTCTAGGCTTGAAAAAATTGAAGATTTGGTATATATGTGCATTGAACACTTATAGGAAGTCATATATGAACTTCCATTTGGTGGCTTTGAACTTACCTTCGGCGACCTTCGTAGGTCAAACTTCACATAGTGAAATTTCAATGACTTCTATCACCAAAACTGTTACAGATAGAGCTTAGGCTTGTGTTGAAGCCATATAGGAAGTCATGTATGAGGTTTCATTGGGTGACCTTGAACTTGACCTTTAGTGACCTTCAACGGCCAAATTATACAGTGAAATTTCAATGACTTATATCAGCAAAATCGTTACAGATTGTGTGTAGGTTTACATTAGAGACGTATAGGAAGTCATGTATGAACTTTCATTTGGTGACCTTCAAATTGACCTTCGAAGGTCTAACTTCACGTGGCAAACTTCACATGAAATTTTCATAACTTGTATCATTGCTGTAAGACTGCTTGCTAGTGATGGGAGGATGAAGCTTCAAGTACCATTTTACTTATTTTCTGTGCCCACAAGATGGCGCCCATAGTTAAAAAATAAGGCTTATTAGAATGAACTTACAAGCCTTTGTTGAACAGAGTGCACCCTCTTGTAGGCACAGAAAATAAAGAAAATGGTTCATGAAGCTTCATCTTCCCATCACTACTGCTTGCCGGTAAGCTACAGGACCCTTGGTCCTATTTTTGATGTTCCTCTCCCAAGCATTAGAGTTGTTGCATTTATTGCCTCAGCATAACACGCTATAGTCCTTGTTTTCATTTGGACTCCTGACATTATTTTAGTCTTTCTGTTAATTCTTTTTCCAGTGCACCACTTTGTTGGCTGCCTTTGACTTAAAAATGGAGTTCAGAAGGCCGTGTTCTTGAGATTCAAGAAAGCAACTGGGGATACAGCTCTCTGCACTAAGCCTTGTCTTTTCTGCATAATGGTGCGCGTGCTAGGAAAACTTCGATTGACTGAACCCTGTCCTGCCTTTCCTGTATGGAAGCATAAAGTTGACAAAATTAAAATGAAATTGCATTTTTATTTCCAAGTCCATATTTGCAATTTTTATAACAAATGGAAAATTAAAATATATTCTTCATTTGCATTTGCATTTTTGAGAGGTGCCCCACAATATCACAAACAAAACAAAAACGCTAATTGTATAAAGCAAATACATTCTCAGAAGTGCTTTTTCCTTTTTGAGTAGCTGGCACGTTATTTGTATCATCACAAAAATGCTAAAGTAATCCTCCACTTTGCGTTTGCCTTTTCAAGTCCTTGTAGGCACTGTTTTCATTTGCAAGAAGTGCACCGCAATGTCACGAACAAAATTAAATCGAAAATAAATACTCTCATAAATAATAATGAAAAAAAGTTATTCAATAAAAGTAAAAGGAATGTAAATGCACTCACTTCAAGTCAAACAAGATCTCCATTTGAAAAATAACATACGAGCAAATCAAAATCCTTTCTTCCCTCCACAGTCTCGTGAATAGTATAGTTTTAACTTTTTTGTATTCAACAGGGGATTATAATATTAAGGACTTTAATAATAAAAATGAATTTCTTTCCCTCCCACTGCCTACTCTCTGTTTAGTGAGAGAAGGAAGCTCTGGCTTTGCCTGCCAGGATTTTAGATCTTCTCAAAAGCAGTATTGTGTTCAGTGGCAGCTGGTGAACTGGCGAGAGGGGGGGCTCAAAACATCTCTTAAAAATAACGATTGGTCATGACCTGTTTTCAATCATTTAAATTACCATTAGGGAAACTCCGAAAACTCTCAACATTATCAGGTGTGGTCAGTGTTCATTAATAACGCATACCTGCCAGCTATCATACATTTGGTGTGAATTAAGTGGCATATTTACGTTCCTCTGCTGTTGTCAGCAATTATTCAATCAACCCGTACGTAAGAGATTCTCGAGAAGAAGTAAAGTCCTTGTGCATGGAGGCTAAACAGTTTCACATGCGTTATGGCGATAATGACTTCGGACTTCTCGTGTTTTTCCTTACTCAGGGATTGGAAGCAATGGAATTGCATAAAGACATTTCAAATGGTCTTGTTGCATTTAAACAATCATGAAACACATGCATTGCTTCCAATTTGATTGAAAACAGGTCATGACCAACTGTTATTTTTAAGGGACGGGTTTCAGCCCACTCCCCCATCGCCAGTTCACCTGCTGTTTAATTCGCAGTGGCGTTTTACGTTTGCACTTTTCACTAGCACCACCGTCTCGGAGCGTATGAGACACAGCGGCTTTGAGCTTTAAGCGGGGAGGATAAACATTTAAGATTCTGTCCATTTCGTTCGGTTTTCGCTGTACACTTTGCGCCGTTTAGAACGAGCCATGTCACGTTCCTTCGCTATTACATACTCAGTCTTTCTCTCACCGCTGTTCTCTCTTTCACCACTGTGTCTCTCCAGTGTATTTCTGATAGGACACTTTGTCAAAGAGAATATTTATTAAAAACCTACAAGCATACATTGAGTTTGGCGGCATGGCTCTCTTCGAGAGATCCCTGCCCGTCCAGCATGGAACCGAAGGCAGGGAGCTGCTATTAAACCCCCTTCCATAGAACAGAGCAAACAGCAGCAATGACCTCAAACAGAAGAGACATTGTTATTGAAAGACAGTTTAGTCATGAAAGAACAGGATTACAGAATGCTAAAAATGACGGGAGGAGCTGGGGAGGAGGAGGGATGTTAAGCGTGCATGCTGCAGGTAAACTAGCATATCAATCAAGCAATCATGTGACAGCGAATCAGATGACATTCATGAGCACTCAGGTGATTCTCAAGGTCGAGAAGCGGCTCCTATAATTAGCAAGCTCGACTCCGTGCCTGTCAGAATTTACGACAAGCTCCATTTCCTTCTCACAACTTTCTGACACGGCCGCAGCCACCCTGCAGGAGCAAGAGCGCATGCACTGCCCACGCAGGAAATGCGCGGTTACGTAGCTACCGTAAAGTCTGGAAAAGAGGCGGCAAAAAAAATTAAAGCTGCCAAAATTAATTAAAACTCAACAAAACTGACGTGTAGGTCACAGCTCTGGGTCCGGATAGGACTGCGTATGGGTCCGGACTTGGACCGCGGTCCACCTATTGGAAACATATCAACTTCTTATTTTGCACCCAGGTTGCCTGATCCAGCATCTATGGGCCTTGAACTCTTTAAGTTGGATACTTTAACAAAATTCAAAGGTTTTTTGAAATTTTGCTCTTGACTTGAAAATGCGCTACCTCATTATATATTCAGCATCCGCTGAAATTAAAAGAGTACCAAAATGGCCATATTTTTTAGGTTCAGGACAACCATCATGCTGTCAACTATTTATGTTCCGAACTTCATTAAAATCGGGCAAGAAGTTTTTGAGAAATGGGGTGTGAAAAATGTGGAAATGGTAATGGTATATTTATGGCAGTAGTCTACCTTAATGCTCTCTCCAGTGTATCATTCTGTTGGCTGATTTTGACCCTTGGGCAGACTTTGTGAAAAGGAAAATATTCTTGAGATTCACAACTGGGGCTTCGGTGTCGCAGCGTTTAATGTCTTCTGTGCTTAATGACGCATGACTTGCAAAGACACTTTGGTTGACTAAATGCGCCTCTGCTTTCATCTGTCCTGTACTAGTCTACTGCTCTGTGCAAAAGCCCGTAAGCTTCCAACTTGGCGAAGACAGAGTGAAGCCAGTTTTGAACAACCATTGTTGTTGCCATTCAGCCTGCCATTCTCGTCGGCTACCTGTCATTTCCCTTGAAGCTCAATTCACCAAATCACCCATTGGTCCTACTGGAAATGCGGTAAAAGGTCTTGGATTCAGGTGAGGCTAGAAAGGTGTCATGTAGGCTATTCGAATTCACTGGCCTCCGGGACCAACTGGTTTTTTTTTTTTTGGATGGAATTTGCATCCATTGGGAAATGTATGATGTAAACATTTCTGTTACGGTTCTGCCTCATGTGTGCTGTCTTGCGATTGTCTCAGCTTCTTGTCTCGAGTCATTATTGTTAACCTGGTTCTCGTTAATTTGTTTATTAATCCCATGTGTTTCTGCTTCCTCCTGAGATTTCCTTCCGAGTCCCCGCCTCCTCCCGTATGCATATCTGTGGGCAGGAGGGAAGAGATCCTCAGACGGAACTTCGTATTGGCTTTGCTCTGCATTGCGAAATCTCTGCTCCTGTGCCTTCCCGAGTTTCTCCTTTGTATGATTCCCGAGTCTCGTGTTTTTGCTGCGCCCACGTCTTGTCTACCCCTTGTTTAAGTCTCCCAATGTGTCCGTCAGTTTAGTTAGGTCCAGTTTTTGTTTTTCTAGTTTATCCACTCTTGGAGTGAGTACTTCTGTTTCCCCCTGCCTTGGGCAGTGTACCTTACTTTTTCCCAATCGTTCAGTGCATGTGCACAGTTTTTGTTTCTGGCCTGTTTGCCAACTTTCTCCTCTCGTGTTTGGGGTTTTAATGAACACTTTTGGATCCTGCATCTGGTGTGTCCCCACGACCTCTTAACAGATTTTTGAATAAATTGGTCATAAAATGTGATCTCATCTTCATCTAAGTCACATCAAAAAACAAATACAGTCACAGTCACAAACAGACACAAACAACAATTATATGTTTTCATGTTTTTTATTGAACACAACATGTAAACATTGACAGTGCAGGGTGAAAAAAGTATGTGAACCCTTAGGCTAATGACTTCTCCAAGAGCTAATCGGAGTCAGGAGGCAGCCAACCTGGAGCCCAATCAATGTGACGAGATTGGAGGTGTTGGTTAAAGCTTCCCTGCTCTATAAAAACACTGAGTAAACCATGCCTCGCACAAAAGAGTTCTCAGGAGACCTACGATTAAGAATATTGACTTGCATGAAGCAAGAAAGAGTTACAAAAGTATCTCAAAAAGCCTTGATTTTCATCAGTCCACGGTAAGATAGACTGTTTATAAATGGAGACAGTTTAGCACTGATGCTACTCTCCCTTAGAGTGGCCATCGTGTGAAGATGACTGCAAGAGCACAGCACAGAATGATCAATGAGGTGAAGAAGAATCCTAGAGGGTCGGCTAGACCTTACAGAAATCTCTGGTAAATGCTAACCTCTCTGTTCCCAAATCTACAATAAGTAAAACATTTAACAAGAATGGAGTTTATGGGAGGACACCAAGGAGGAAGCCACTGCTGTCCAAAAAAACATTCCTGCACGTTTGAGGTTTGCAAAAGAGCACCTGGATGTTCCACAGCATGACTGGCAAAATATTCTGTGGACTCACCTCAACTCAAAGGTGAGTTGTTTGGGAGGAAAACACAACGCTATGTGTGGAGAAAAAATAAATAAATAAAGGGACCCAATAAAGTAAGTGACAATTATTTGAAGACTTTTAAATCATTGATTGACATACATTTCGGCCACTCTCATTCAAATGAGGTAGCCAAGGTTATGCTGTTACACCCGTTTCTTGCGTTGGCCGACATAAGTGAACTCGCCCCTCCCCTCCCCACTCTTTTAAGACCGGGCTCAAAACACACTTTTATTCACTTTGGCTGGAATTCTCTTGGTCTGGCTCAATTTTTTTTGTCTGGCTAATTTGTACCTTTCCCCGTGTGTCGTGTTTGTGCCAACATGCTTTGTTAGGTGATGTTTATGTTGGTGTCCTTTGTATTCATGATGTTAGCTGCCTGCTCTGGTCTGCTCAGCACTTTAGTCCACATGGGTTGTTCTACATGTGCTTTGGGAATAAATTTGATTTGATTTGAACATTAATGCATTTTGTTATCCGATTATAGATATTGTTATCTTCGGTTGCTTTAATTATGCCCTATCCTCACATCTTGAAATTACTTGTTCATGCTTTCACTGAATTTGTCACCATATGTTGCTGAATAATTGTTCAAACCCAGTTGCAACCTGTCTGATTGATTTTCTTTGTCTGTCTAGATTTTGTTTCTGCTCCTTTTGTTTGTTTTCTTGTGTGTACGTATGTATTTCGTTGAATTGTATTGTACTGTTCTGTAACTTTTGGTTGTACTGTGAAGAGTTGTGTCTTATGTTGATGTGAGGTGTGCAGGACCCCCTCGAAAACGAGTTGTGACAACTCAGGGGGTTTATCCTGCTGATAATGTTATGGCCCCAATTTGTTATTACATTTATAACACAACAGCAACAGCAAGGGATGACAGGTCTACAGTTTTAAAAACTTAAACACATTTAATTTTTAAACAAAGACAAAGACTAATAACAACTAACTAAATGACCAAGATTGATTACAAAAAAACAGAAATATTTACAGTCCCTTTGGTGGGGTGGCTTGGTGATGTGCTGGGTGAGGAAAAAAAAACTCAAACACAGGCAAAAATCCACAAAAGAAACTTCACAGGTCTTGAACAGAAATGACAGGTCTGGTCACATGTATCCTTCTCCTTGCAATTTCTCCTACTACTACTGTCTCAATTCTTTTCCTTATATACTCTTTTGCAGACCCCACCCACATTTAGACCTCTTTTTTTTAATTTTCGGGGACTTGCCCCAGACATGTCCAGGACATGTCTAAACATAGCTCCTGTCTGAGCTGAATAAAAAAAAAGGTAAATACTGCCATCCAGTGGCCTATATTCACATTACAATAATAATAAACAACTTGAACCATCCCAGACTGAACCACCTGTGCGATAGCTAGCCCATATACAAGTGGACAATAAAAGAGATGTAATGTTACTGTAAAGACTGGGGAAATGACATTGATCCAAATGAATGGGTAAGCTACTGTCTGTCAAAGCGGAGGAGTATAAGGCCCATTGCAAAATCTAGAGCACCTGTATTAGTTGAGCCCCTTTACAAAAACTTAATGGATCATGCCGCAAGTAAAAATGCGGATCTCGGATCGTGCTCACTTACTGAAAAGACGTTGAAGTTACTATTGCAGACACCAAACAAGAGACCGAAGGCTAGCACCAATGTCTTGAGCGCCGAAAACCCACATAAGTTATGTTGCAGTTTGTGAGTTGATAAATGCTGGTGATTTATTTGGTACAGCAAGCTATGACACCAGAGCATTGAAAGTGTTCCGAACCAAGTGCACATTATACTTAATTCCATTCAAGGTCCGTATTTCAGGAGAACACATTGGAAGTTGGTGAGTCCCTGTGTTCTGAACAACATTTTTTTATCAAGTAGTTAAGCTGCATGTGTCTGAAGTACCGCTTAAAAAACAAAAATCGTTTTATTAAGTTAGTTAAATACGGGGCAAGTTGGCCGGCTAGTTTGCTTTTGATTACTGTTTCTTTTCTTTTACAGTATGTCATCATTTAACTTGATGACGTCCGGTATTCTGAAGTGAACCGTTAGGCTATATACAGTCAAAGTTCTGAACAGCGCTTGCTAATTATTTCGCTTTTGAAAGGCTAACATTGGTTACCATGGTGTTCTCTCTCCCTCTCGTATGAATTCATGCTTGTGCGAGAGCAGCTTGTGAGGCTAAACGTGTTAACTCAGCCCTTTCATTGGCCTCTGGTTTACTGTTTGCTACCCTGAAGAAACACGTGAAATTATTGCATGCATTCGCCGATATGAGCACAAAGTTACCTGTTAAAGGTCAATTTGATGTGCTTCAAGAAGCAATAAATTGATTAACAGCATAAGTTTTGGTAAGTTTTATTTTGAGTGGTTTTTGACTGCATTTTGGGCTGGAAACCATACTACCAACCTGGCAACACTTCTTGGGGGCTTTTTTCTGGTACAAGGGGGGGGGCTCAGACTTCAGCAGTTGGCTTTTGTTTGTAACTGTAACAATGTGAGCAGCATAATAAATATAACAGAAGACTTTCTGTAATGGACTTTCAGGGTAGCAGTTCAAGGGGGATGGCAGTGTGTCTTTCATTACTTCCCCTCATTGACAGGTCTCTCAGTGGGACATGGCTGTTGTATAATTTGGCTTGTGGATCCATGAGTGAAGGTGTTATTCACTCTGCTGGTGGATCCTGGAGGATATTTTTGAAATTCTCAGCGACCACGGTTTGGACCATAGCACATGTCTGGACCTTTACCATCATCTTTAATGTCTGAAAAGGAAACAGGTGATGAATTTTGCACTGATCTGGTTTAAAAATTAAAATAAGCCTGAATTTGTAAAAATATTTTTTTCCCGTTGTGCACTGATTTCTTGTCACTGCATGTACAACCAACCTGGCCACCAGGTGGCACTTTCACATTAGAAAAATTTGGGTACCCCAGTATCAGATACAATCATAGTTTGTTTGGCACATTGAAGCAGTTATCCACAATAGTCCTTCAAAAATTGGTATTTTTCCTCAAAAATGCTCAATTTAGTACCTTACTTGTCCACTTCTAGGTGGCGCTGTAGCCGTATTAAGAGAAATTGTGAGCTCAAACTCTGGGATTTTCCTTTCCAAATATATGGGCACCATTCTGCCAAATTTCATGCATTTCTGAGATTTCAACTCCACTAAGTATCTCAAAGGTGCCATTCTCCCAGAATATGGCTCTTAAATTTGAGCGAAGCTGAGTATATTTTCAGTCAGTGTCAAAACACTGCATCCATACATTATGTATATCCAAGATTGTTTCTGCTGGACTAGAGCATTCAAGAAGAGTTTATGAACGGGAGCGAATTTTGATCTTTGAAAGGTTCTTTATAAAGGAGCTCAAACCAAAATTAAACGTCCAATCGGACTCTGTCTGTGCAAAGCTCTTTACGGGACATGCACGTGACAGTCATCCCCTCCTATTTTTTCTTTTTCCATTTCTTCTTTTTTCTATTTATGCTCTGCAAACATTCAGTCTTTCAGTCACTTGAGAATGACGCAAAGTTGCGTAGAAACGCCGTGAGGGTCATTCCACGACAAATCATACAGGCAAAGCCGGGTCACCACATCAAAATTCTTTGAAAAATTCACGAGTAAATATTTACACAAAATTAAAAAATGCCCAAATATTAATCCAGTATCTCAAATAGTTTTCCAGTTATAGCCCTTTGAAATTTGAATAATATTTTACGTTTTTTGGCAAACCAATTTTCAGCCAACTTTGGCAACTTATTGCTCCAAATTGATTCATTATACAAGGCTGAAATTGAGTATACTTATCTTATACATCCCAATGAATCTGAAAATGGTCTTAGATTCTGTGTATTTTGACCCACTTCTGTATGTTAAAGCCTCAAAATCAACCAAGAACATAAAGCGCCCAGAAACGAGACTACATTTTATGACCTGTAACTCAGGAACTAAGTAAGATAAACTGATAGAATTTATTTTCTAATGATTTTATGATGTATCTCTCTGTAAAAACAAAGTATTGGGGCGCCATGGTGGCTCGTCGGTCTAAGCATGCATACCATAAAGGCTGTGTCCTTCCCACAGTGACCTGGGTTCGAATCTGGCTCGGGTCATTTGCTGCATGTCCTCCCCCATGCTTCTCCCCAACTTTCCTGTCTCCACATTTTATCACTATTGAATAAAGGAAAAATCCCCCCCCCCCCCCCCAAAAAAAAAGCAGGATTATAAGCAATATCATTTGCAGTTTTTTAATTAACCCCTTTCTGCCGATGTAGACGCTCGCGTCTATAGATATGCAAATTTAAGCCCTTAGTTACAGTACTCGACCACCAGATGGCACCCCCAGATCAGCTATTGAATATTTACAAGCAGGCAGAGCTGAAACGCAATTTAGAAAATGGAGAAGTTCCCTCCAATCCCTTTTTTTTAGGAGTTGCATGAATTAAACTCCTCAGCTAAGCCTAATGCGCAAACTGGTCAATATCCTTGCCCATAGTGTCGGTCCAGTAGTTTAAAAAAATTACCACAATTTGTGAAGCGAAAAGTCAGACATAGTATTGATTCTCTCACATTTTACTGTCAATTACAGTTATCACACACAAAATATGCGTAGTTCCCTCCCATGGATTAACGCGTAGATTCCTCCATTGACAAATTCAGCGCTCCCTTCTATCCACCCAAGTACTGGTGTCGATAGCCAGTCACTCAATTATATACTCAGATTCATCTGCGTAACTCTACAGTTATAGTTCACGCCCTCGTGAAGCTTCCCCGGTAACGATGTATTGATAGACTCGTTTCTTATCCAATTCCCGAGTGTTTAAACTTTCCTCAATAACCGAAATACATTGATCGGACAATAAGAATAGGATACAAAGCTAAGCGTAAAAGTAAAGTCGGTTGTGTTCTTCGAATGTTGGCCACGATTGCGCAGCTGAAAATGATGCGATATCGAAGAAACAAAGACACTCGAAACCAGCCTGAAGTGTTCAGTTTCATTTACGAGATGTTGTATGGACGCGGTCAATGGGAATTATTCCGAATGAAACAATACTGGAGGGTTCCTTCTTCCCAATACATCTGTCTCTGGAGGAGGGCATCAATGAAGAAAACAGGTTATACTTCTACTCTGTTTGCATTTTGGTCAATATGGCTTTTTGCTGTACAATTTATACCGTGTTTCAAGACTTCGAATGCCGAGGTTTTCGTTTCTCCAAATGCATGCATCCCACGCACGTCGGTAGATCCCTCAGTACGTTCATTACACCATTCTGTTGAATATGCTGGCATATATCGTTTGATTTTTGAACGTGAAATTTCTGTTCTGGTAAAAAAAAAAGGTGTATTTCTGAGTTAGTGAGTTTTTACCCTTATAAGGTGTAAGGTTATGAGCTTGGATGTGAGAGCGGTTAGCTTTTCATTGCAGCGTGAATGATAGCTGTTTAATCAGCACTTTATTTAATGCTTGGGGGACTTCGAAGAAAAATGGACAATATTGTTAACTTTATAATGGAGAAAAGGCATGTTTTGTGTTTGGACAGGTTAGTGGTGACCAATGATGTTCAACTGCACTGATATTGATAAATTCATGCTAAACTCAACCAGAAAATCATTAGTTCATGCTGAATTTCATGCCCCAAAAGATAATTTGATTTAAATATATGATTAATGTATGATTTGACAGTGAACCATTTTGATGGATCTCAGACTTTGGGGAGACACCTGGAAGGCTGTCTAATTTGGCTCATAGCAACCGGGTAATCTAAAATGTAATGTTCAAGATGAATTGTACTTGTGGTCAAGAAGTTTATGATCCCAGAAATGTATAGATTTAAGCCCCAGCAGTTTTTCATTTGTCAGTATTATTTTTTTTTGCTATTTCAATGGTGAATTCTCATGAAGATTTTTTATGTTTGCAACCCCTTTTCTCCACCAAAATCATAAAAATAAACGGAAATACGATGGGACTCAAAATGCTGCAAGTGTCTAGACTCAATTGAGCCAAAGTTTTTCTGTCTTTGAAGCTGCAATCTTGAATTATAAAGTCTTAAATCAGGTAACACCCAAAATGCTCTTTTTGACCATGTCACCAGTTATTCATCTCCCAGAAATTTTTACTGTGCAATTTTATAAATATGAACATTGTTTGACAAAAAATCTGAATGATCTTCAGCTTCCTTTTTTTAATGAAGTTTTAAATTGTTCCAAAATGTTCAGTACCTAAATGGGTATAGGCCTGCTGCTTTTCTTGTGGTGAATCTTTCTGGGATCTGCACAGTACCTTTGATTCTTCTCAAAGCAAATTAAAAACATTTTCTCATGATGACAACACACAGAATCAATCAGCGGAACACCAGACCGCCACTGCATTACGGCAGTTTCCTCACTTGAGAAAGTATCTAGTCCCAATAGTCCAGTTTTTCTTGTAAATTTCCTTGAATGACATGCATCATCTAAATGGATTCCAGTACTGCACCAAGGTAAATTACTTCCCTCCATTTCAGCACTCATGATGATCTTATGATCCCCAAGTGGAATAGTGAACTATTACTGAGCAATTCAGTAATACAAGTTAGGGCTCATTTAGGATTACTTCAGAAACCTGTGAGCAGTCAAGTCATGGCATGTTGAGGCACTGATGTCATCCCCAAACAGTCATCCCCAACAAAAACAATGAAACCAATGAAACTGAGGAATAAATCTGTGGAATCTAGCAAACACCTAAATATTCTGATAAGACCTCGGTCATGTATTGTACTTTTGGATGATGTGTTATGTTCAAAAAATATTTTTAATCAATGTTTTGTTTTATATTTAGTTGATAACAGCACTTGCAGCAGGCCTATACCCGTTTAGTCATGAAAAAAATACACAGTTTCAGAACATTTTTTAAAAATTCATAACAAAAATAGTAAGCTGAACATCATTCTGAGATACTGTTCATATTTATAATATTGCACAGTGAAAATTTCAGAGAGATAAATAACTGGTGACATGGTCATTTTTTCCAGAAAATGCCAAAAAAGGGTATTTTGGGGCAAACCAGAAAAATTTACTAAGAAATTATTTCACTAAAAAACTTGTACAAACAATATTACTTGGATAACTGCTTTTTTAGAGGGAAAGACATCATGAAATAATAATTAAAAAATGAATTCTATCATTTTATCATACTTAGCTCCTAAGTTACAGCTCATAAAATGTGAATATGTTTAGTATACCCCAGCCTCGGAAAAGCAATCAATTTGGAGCAATAAGTTGCCGAAGTTGGCTGAAAATGGGCTTTCCAAAAAACTTAAAATATTAGTCAAATTTCAAAGGGCTATAACTTTAAACTTATAACTTAGATTTACTCATGGGAATTTTTCAAAAAATTTTGTGGAGATGACCAGGAAAATCTCTCAAAATCTGGATGATTTGATGTGCAATGACCTGTATGCTTTTACTACAAATTTTCAAAGCTTTAACAAAAATTTTACTTAATCTAAACAAAGCTGGCCTTGTTTCTGATGAGAAACCCCAGAGCATCCCTTTGTTCCCCAGAGCTGTAACAAACAGCTAAACTCCTACCAAAGTACAGCATCCTTCTGAATTCAGAGAGTTAGGTTATTACATGATAGGTGATGGACACTTTTCTTCTTGGTTGACCTTGAAGATATTAGAGGAATTACTGAAGTACTTTACATTTAATTGCAATTCTTTTTGTGTCTTTTCTGCTATTTTTTGTGTTGTTTCATATTAAATGTGTTTTATCATTTTGTGGACTAAAATACTTTGAATGTGATACTCGCTCACTGACCGTCCACACGGAGCACAGGAACAGCCAAAACAATCCATTTTATTTGCGTTTATGTTGTGCTCCCAGAAAATCTGCAGTTATTGTTAGTATTTTCCTGGGAAAAACTAGATCACATGCTGGCATAATGAAATTAAATGGATATAATTAAACAAACTTGGAAGTTTGGAGATAAATATCAAATACACATTACATAAAAAAATTGGTTTCTTTGATTGATTGATCAGACATTCCCATTTTTAATCAAGAACTGTTTAATTTGCGTCATATGAAATCATGGTGATAGAGGCATATGGGTGATGCAAATAGTTTTCACTTTTTAATCAATGTATAATCGTTATAGCTGTGTTAATTATTACATCTATCCTAATAACAGTCAAACCAAAGATAGTATATTTGCCTGTAACTCAGAGAACATTCTTCCTTTGTTTCATGAACTCATTTTCATGAATTTCTGTGGAGAGTAAATGCAGCGTAACAGACAATCACAAGCATACATCTCATGTGCTTACATTATGTCACTCAGGGGAAGGGCTTCGGCAGCAGATGCAGAGCAATTTTTTCAGCCATGGCAGCTGCTTAATCAGGGAGATGTAGAGGAGGGGTGCAGTGATGGAACTGAAGTACATAATTGAGAATATAATCGTTTCAATGTCACAGTATTGTTTGAAATCAGGTATATGCATAAAGGGCTTGATAAAAACTACAGGCAGGTAATGAAACACTATGATGCCCAGATATATTTGCACGGTTCTGAGGGCTTTCTCTTTCATGGGGTGCATCTTCTCCTTGCCCAAGACAGACTTCCTCAGACTCCATATGATAGAAACGTTGCAGAAAACCATGATGGTGAAGCCAGCCAGGATCAGCCCAATGTAGATGTTATCTGAGAGGACCAACCACAGTGACCTGCTGAGGGCAAAGGCTATGATGAGCCCCCAAACAAGCATGGAAAAAGCAAGTCTGTTCTTTTTATCCTTGATGTTGGTGAACACAATGGGGTGGACCACGGCCACGTAGCGGTCCAGGCAAATGCAGGTGAGAAAGAGTGGGGAGCTGTTTTTGATCCCAGTGATAAACAACAGTACATTAGTGAAATATCTGATTCCGAGCATGTCCAAGCCAAAGCAGCAGATGGGGCTCATCACGCAGAGCAATGCATCGGCGATGGCCAGGTTAAAGATAAAGATATTGGAGGTGGAAGAGTCACTCTTATCTCTGGCCACCAGACACATCACCATGATGTTGGCAGGGTAGCCCACTAATAGGTTGATGCTTCTTTCAATAAACAGAAACAACAACCCAACAAGTGAATAAAAGCACGGTTGAAGTGTGTAAAAGACTTGGGAACTCGATCCTGAAGAGGAGTGGTTGAAGGGTTGGCTAGAATTGATCACAGTGCTGTTCATTTTCGTTTTATTTTATCTTGCAGGTTTGTGGGTTGATGATCCTTAGAAAAGAGAGTGAATGTAAGTTACATGGTGAAGCCTAACTGAACTCATGACTTAAAATGACTGCGAGGCTAAATTATGTTCTTCAGCTGATTCCAGCATTATCTTACATTAGTCTTTTCTCCAAAGTATTCCTCATAATAACACATTTACTGCAAAAGTGAGATGGAAACACTTATACTGGCCTATTTTACACAAAGTTAAGCTCTCACTTTTGAGAAGTCATTCTGGTCTAGGGAGCCTCACACTATTAAGTTGCAGTGTTACACTAAAAGATAGTTTTTCTTTTCTGGGAAGACGACCTCCATCCAGGGAAAACTACCTCTCCTCTGGGAAACTGCACTGGAGCTTCCTGAGACTGGAGACAGTGTTCCCAGAAGACAAGGGTTTGGGTCTATTTTTTTAATCGTCTGCAAAAGTCTCTCACTCAACCACAGCTTAAGTAGTTAAAAGAGTTTTTATCAGATTGAGAAAACAAATAACTTACCTGAGAAACTGCAATAGCTCGACATAACACTCCTCAAGGTCAGACAGCCCAGAAGGCCCCTGTATCCTGATCACTTGTGTCCAGGAGGGTTATGTTTTTATTCAGTATCGTTCCAGTTCATGTAAATATAGAAATTTTAGAAGTATGTAAGCAGGGCAGATGACAGCCAGTCACAAATCCATTGAGGAAGCAAATGCTCTTGGAGTGACTGTGCAATACCCTGTTACCACAGGATTATATAACTCAGCAACAAAAGTTTCTGTGACACCAATATTGTTAATTATTTTTCATAACACAATTATGAAATTGTCATCCATGGTGATATCAGACTGAAACAGTACACGTAAACACAACATTGAAATGGAAATCATGAAAATGCGAGAAAATGACTTTGCACGTGAAAATGTGCATAAATCATGCTTGTGGATGGCAATAAAAGAGGAGAATTTTTGGAATGTTCACATTGTGCCTGATGAACGACGGAAGCATCACTTATCGAAAACACAGCCATTTCGGATCAGGAACTCTACCCTCTAAATGCCAAGACTGTCTGAAAATGATCGGTGGAGGGCCATTGGGATGATTGAATTTGGAACCTCAGCATTAATGGTGCCTTCACATATGTGTAAGTTGCCCATGCCTTGGGCACTAATACACCCCAATACCATCACAGATGCTGGCTTTTGAACTTAGCGCCTATAACAGTCCGGATGGTTCTTTTCCTCTTTGGTCCGGAGGACACATCGTCCACAGTTTCCAAAAACAATTTGAAATGTGAACTTGTCAGACCACAGAACACTTTTCCACTTTGCATCAGTCCATTTTAGATGAGCTTGGGCCCAGCAAAGCCGGTGGCGTTTCTCGGTGCTGTTGAAAAATGGCTTTTGCTTTGCATTGTAGAGTTTTAACTTGCACTTGCAGATGTAGCGACGAACTGTAGTTACTGACAGTGGTTTTCTGAAGTGTTCCTGAGCCCATGTGGTGATGTCCTTCACCCACTGATGTCGGTTTTTGATGCAGTACCGCCTGAGGGATCGAAGGTCACGGGCATTCAATGTTGGTTTTTGGCCTTTTCGCTTATGTGCAGTGATTTCTCCAGATTCTCTGAACCTTTTGACGATATTACGGTCCGTAGATGATGAAATCCCTAAATTTCATGCAATAGCTCATTGAGGAATGTTGTTTTTAAACTGTTCGACAATCAGCTCACGCATTTGTTCACTAAGTGGTGACCCTCGCCCCATCCTTGTTTGTGAATGACTGAGCATTTCAGGGAAGCTGCTTTTATACCCAATCACGGCACCCACCTGTTCCCAATTAGCCCGTTCACCTGTGGGATGTTCCAAATAAGTGTTCGATGAGCATTCCTCAACTCTCTCAGTCTTTTTTGCCACTTGTGCCAGCTTTTTTTAAACATGTTGCAGGCATCAAATTCCAAATGAGCTAATTTTTGCAAAAAATTACAAAGTTTACCTGTTCGAACATTAAGTAACTTGTCTTTGCTGTGTATTCAATTTAATATAGCATGAAAAGGATTTGCAAATCATTGCATTCTGTTTTTATTTACGATTTACACAACGTGCCAACTTCACTGGTTTTGCGTTTGTATTTTTATCCACAAAATGAGCTTATTTCAAATTTTATGGCTGCAACAGGTCTCGAAACAGTTGGGACACAAGCAAAAAAGGGCTGAAAAAGCAACAAATTTTTAGAGAATCAGCTGAAAGAAAATTCAGCAAGTAATTTAGTTAACTGGCATCAGCTGTATAACATGATTGGCTATAAAAGGGATGTCTTAGAGAAGCTGAGTCTCTCAGAAGTAAAGATGGCCATAGGCTCTCCAACTGGTGAAGACTTGCGTAAATAAATTGTGGAATACTTTAAAAACAATGTTTGTCAAAGTCAAATTGGAAAGGCAATGAAGGTCTCATCATCAACAGTGCATAACATCATCAAAAGATTCAGAGAAACTGGAAAAATCTCTGTGCGTAAGGAACAAGGCCGAAGACTTTTACTGGATGCGTGTGATCTTCCGGCCCTCAGACACCACTGCATCACTCAATGGCGTGATTCTGACATTGACATTACTAAATGGGCCCAGGAATACTTCGAGAAACCACTGTCTGTAAACACAGTCCGCCGTGCCATCAACAGATGCCACCTAAAACTCTATCTTGCAAAAAGGAAGCCATTGTTGAGCATAATCCAGATGCGCCGTCATGTTCTGTGGGCCAAGGCTCATTGAAAATGGACTTTAGCAATGTGACAAAGTGTCCTGTGGTCAGTTGAGTCCAAATTTGACATTCTTGTTGGAAATCATGGGCTTTGTGTCCTTCGGGCTTTTATCAGCCTTCAGTTCAAAAGCCAGCATCTCTGATGGTATGGGGATGCGTTAGTGCATATGGTGTGGCACACTTGCATGTTTAAAAAGCACCATAAATGCTGAAAAGTATATAAAGGTTTTAGAGCAACATATACTCCCTTCCAGACAACATCGATTCCAAGGAAGACCTTGTGTATTTCAGCAGGACAATGCTAAACCATATACTGCAGCTATTACAACAGTATGGCTTTGTAGTAGAAGAGTCCGTGTGCTGAACTGGCCTGCCTGCAATCCTGATCTTTCACCGATGGAGAACATTTGGCACATAATTTAACGAAAAGTCTTTCAAAGGAGACCCAAAACTCTCCAGCAACTGGAAGCCTGTGTTAAACAAGAGTGGGATAAAATTCCAATGGCTAAACTCAAGAAACTTGTCTCCTCAATGCCCAGATGCCTCTACTCTGTGTTAATGTACCATCCCCTCTTCTTTTTATGGTAATCAGGCCCGTGCCCCAACTTTTTTGAGACCTGTAGCAGCCATCAAATTTGAAATGAGCTCATTTTGTGGAAAAAATCTTAAAATTTCTCAGTTTCAACATTTGCCATGTTATCTCTGTTCATTTGTGAATAAAATACTGGCTGGTGTTATTTGAAAGTCATTTTTAATTTTATTTACAATTTACACTTTTCCCCATCTATTTCGGAATTGAGGTTGTAAAAAATACAATGATTATGACAAAATCCAATGCATTTGTAAATAGAAAGTCTTCGTTTTTGTTCAAGCGAACTTTGGGAAAACCAAGTGACGGCAAGTAGCCCAACTTCACAAAATGCACTCAAGTTGCTTTGCTGTCCGTTATCATAAAGTGTGATAAAGGATTTGTGCGATTTATAATATTTATTTTACATTTTATTTCTACATTATTTGTAATATTTTATTTTGTTTTGTTAATATTCATAATTGTTATTATTATGTGTAATGTGAATATAGGCCACTAGATGGCAGTATTTACCTTTTTTTTGTTAAGCTCAGACTGGAGTCATGTTTAGACATGTCCTGGACATGTCTGGGGCAAGTCTCAGAAAATTAAAAAAAAGAGGTCTAAATGTGGGTGGGGTCTGCAAAAGTGTATATAAGGAAAAGAATTGAGACAGTAAAGGAGTAGGAGAAATTGCAAGAAGATGACCAGACCTGCCATTCTGTTCAAGACCTGTGACGTTTCTTTTGTGGATTTCTTTGCCTGTGTTTGAGCATTTTCATTTTCCAGGACATCACCAAGCCACCCCACAAAAAGGGACTGTAAATTTTTTTTTTTTTTTTTCCTATTCAATCTTGGTCAGTTTAGTTAGTTGTTGTGTTTAATTAAATGTGTTCAAGTTTTTAAAACTGTGTCTGTCATCCCTTGCTGTTGCTGTTGTGTTGTAGATTGTAAAAAGAAATTGGGGCCATAACAAATTGGGGGCTCAAGGTCCGGGATAGACCATTTTGTGAGTCATTTATTAAAAATCTAACATTTCAAATTGTAAAATTGATTTTTTTTTTAATTGAATACATATATATTGACAACAGCAATGGATGATTTCTTGGCATCACCAACCGTAGGGGTTTTGAAGTCTTTTAAAAAGACAGAACTGCTAGAAATTTGCAGACATTTAGAGCTGACAGAGGTGAAACCAGCCATGCGAAAAGCAAGACTGGCTAGAGAGATAGTTGAATATTACATTGATGAAAATGTGTTTGCACCAGGAGATCTGGAACAGTTTCCAGTGGAAAATCCAAATATAGAAATGGAACTTAAATTAAAAATGATAGAGATTGAAAGGGAAGAAAAAGAAAAACAAAGGCAGTTTGAGTTGGAAAAATTAGCATGAGAAGAGAAAAAAGAAAGGGAGGAAAGAGAAAAAGAAAGGGGGGAAAAAGAGAAACAGAGAAGTTGAGAGGGAAGAAAAAGAAAAACAAAGAGAATTTGAGTTAGAAAAATTTGCAAGACAGAGAGATTTTGAATTAGAGAAATTCGATAGAGAAGAAAGACTCCAAATGGAGCAACTAAAAATAAAAATTCAAACTGAAAATAAATTTCGGGCTAGCCAGGAGGTAAAACTGGTGCCTCCATTTTCGGAAAAGGATGTTGACAACTATTTCCAGTGTTTTGAAAAGGTAGCAAAGAGTTGCCAGTGGCCAAAGGAACACTGGCCTCTGATGTTGCAAACTGTCCTCAAGGGTAAAGCTCAACAAGCCTATTCGGCTTTGTCTGCAGATGATTCCTCTGATTATGAGGTTGTCAAAAAGGTTATTTTGAGAGCTTATGAGTTGGTTCCAGAGGCTTACCGACAGAAATTCAGAGGTCTGAAAATCAGACTTATGTTGAATTTGCTAATGAAAAGCAGGTTTGCTTTGAGCGCTGGTGTACTTCTATGGAGGTCAAGGATGATTTCAACTCACTAAAAGAGATGGTGTTAGTTGAAGAATTCAAGAACTGTGTTAAAGATGATGTTAAGACCTACCTTAATGAGAAGCAAGCACTGAATTTGCAATCAGCTGCCAAATTTGCAGATGAATATGTTCTCACACATAAGTCCAAATTTCAGTCTAGCAGTAATAATAGATGGTCCCAATTTCAAAAAAAGGGTTATGGTGATACCCAAGATTCCTCACCCAAAGACAAAGACAAATCTGGTGATGGTGCTCAGAAATCCAGTAACAGGTCTGATCAAAGTGTGAAAGCTGACAGTGACAAAAGTGGTCTAGTTTGCAGTTATTGCAAGAAATCTGGTCATGTTACAACTAACTGTTGGTTCCTTGAAGCTAAGAAAGAAAAAGAAAAGGATGCCAAACCAAATGCCTTTGTGAAAACAAGGTTAGAAACCCCTGTAGTAGATGACCGATCTGGTAAATTGCCTGATACAGCTGACTTTGTGAGGGAGGAATTTCTTCCATTTGTGTCAGAGGGATTTGTGGCTCTGAATGAGCATACTACTCCTGTCCCCATATATATCCTAAGGGATACCGGAGCTTCTCAGTCACTTTTGTTGATGGACTCCTTGGAGTTACGTGATGAGACCGCTTCAGGGGATTTCATACTTGTACAAGGTATTGAAGGGAGGACTGTATCTGTACCCCTGCGCTCTATATTCTTGAAGTCAGATTTAGTTACAGGACAGGTAAAGGTGGGACTTATGTCAAGTCTACCTATAAAGGGTGTTTCTCTGTTGCTAGGCAATGACCTGGCTGGGGGCAAAGTAGTTCCCCCTGTACATCTTACTTCACAGCCGAGCACTGAAGATGGGGATGAGGACCCATCTCTGTATCCTTCTTGCGCAGTGACTCGTGCTATGGCCAAGAAGGCTAAAGAAGAAGATGATGTGGTGCCGTCCAGTACATTGAATAGTCAGGACTCAGGTGGTTCGCCTCATGACTCTGATTGGCCTACTATGGTTTCTCCGTTTGAGGACTTATCAGATACTTTTATCAGTTCTCTATTCAGCCAGCCGGATGGGTCTGGTGATTCTGATGTGTCTGGAGACTTGTCTCTGTCCAGAAAGCGGTTGATTGAGGAGCAAACTAATGATCCTGAAATTTGTGTACTAAAGAGGAGAGCCCTTCCTGATAAAGAAATAGACGCAGTTCCAGTTGGGTATTATCTCAAGGATGGTGTGTTGATGCGGAAGTGGCGCCCTCCTGATATCCCTGCCAATGCAGATTGGGCAGTGGTCAGGCAAATTGTTGTTCCGAAGGTCTATAGGAATGAGATCTTAACAATGGCTCATAGTTTACCTTTAGGAGGTCATCTTGGTGTTAACAAGACTGTTGATAAGATCATGAAACACTTCTTTTGGCCTGGGCTTCGGAAAGACGTTTCCAACTTTTGCAAAACCTGTCACACTTGTCAGGTAGTTAGAAAACACCAGTTAGACCCACCTGTAGCTCCATTGCAGCCTATCCCAGCATTTGGGGAGCCATTCTCTAAGGTCATTGTTGATTGTGTTGGTCCATTACCCAAGACTAGATCTGGAAATCAGTACTTGTTGACAATCATGTGTGCATCTACCAGATTCCCCGAAGCCATACCTCTACGTAACATCAAGGCAACTGCAATCTCGAAGGCTTTGATAAAGTTCTTCACGTTGTTTGGCCTTCCCAGGGAAATTCAGTCAGACCAAGGTAGCAATTTCACTTCTGGTTTGTTTCAGCAGGTTGTGTATGAACTTGGTGCAAAGCAGATTCTTTCTAGTGCCTATCATCCAGAAAGTCAGGGTGCCTTAGAGCGGTTTCATTCCACTCTCAAGACAATGATGAGGACTTATTGTTATGACCATGAGAAAGACTGGGATGAAGGGGTTCATTTGCTGTTGTTTGCAGCTAGAGAAGCAGCGCAGGAGTCTACTGGATTCAGTCCATTTGAGCTAGTGTTTGGTCATGAAGTGAGAGGACCTTTGCTATTATTGAGTGAACAATGGCAAGAGAAAGAGCCGCATATCAGTCTGTTAGACTATGTTGGCAAGTTCAAGGAAAGATTGCGTGCAGCTTGTGACCTTGCCAAAGAGAACTTGAAATCAAGTCAGGGAAAAATGAAAACTTAGTATGATCATAAGGCTAGAAGCCGTGAGTTTAAACCAGGAGAAAAGGTTCTTGTGTTGTTTCCCTTGCAGTCCAATCCATTGCAGGCTAGATTTCATGGTCCTTATGAAATTCTGACAAAACTCAAAGATCTCAATTACATTGTGAAGACTCCAGATAGGAGAAAACCAAAACAATTGTGTCATATTAACATGCTAAAGCCTTATCATGACCGAAATGCTAGGGTTGCAGCTGTCACTTCAGATTCTCCAATGGTCGAAACGTGTAGAGATGAGGGGGAGTTTCAAGATGATGAACCAAGAATTAAAGCTGAAGTTCTTTCATGTAAATTGTCAAACACTGAAGTGTTGCAAAATCTTAATGTAAAACTCCAGCACTTAGAACCCTCACAGAGAGATCAGTTTGAAAGGTTGATCAAGAAATATGAGGATTTGTTTCCTGATGTTCCAAAGACAGTTACTATAGCCTCTCATGATGTAGATGTTGGTGATGCCAAACCAATAAAACAGCATCCATACCGGATGAATCCTGAAAAGAGAAAGATTGCTGAGAAAGAGGTTGAGTACATGTTAAAACATGATATTATCAGACCCTCCAACTCCGATTGGAGTTCACCCTGTGTGCTAGTTCCAAAACCTGATGGAAGTACTAGATTCTGTACAGATTATCGCAAAGTCAATGCTGTAACTAGAACTGATGTGTTTCCAATACCTAGGATTGATGATTGTATTGATAGTGTAGGGCAAGCAAAGTTTCTGACCAAGATTGATTTATTGAAGGGTTATTGGTGTGTGCCTTTAACTGAGAGGGCCAAGAGCATCTCTGCTTTTGCCACACCATCTGGATTGTACCAGTATGAAGTCCTACCCTTTGGCATGAAAAATGCCCCAGCCACGTTCCAAAGGATGATACAGTCTACAATCGCTGGATTGCCACACACGGGTGCGTACATCGATGACCTGATCACATGGAGTGACTCCTGGGAAGAACATCTAAAAGATGTAGAGACGTTGTTCCAGCGCCTGACCCAGGCTTACCTGACTGTCAACCTGAGCAAGAGTGACTTCGGTTGTGCTACTGTCACCTATCTTGGCTACGTCATAGGCCAGGGTAAGGTGGCACCTATAAATGCTAAAGTCCAAGCCATCATGGACTTTCCAGTTCCTGACAACAAAAAAGCTTTGCGCCGCTTCCTTGGAATGATCGGGTACTACCGCAAGTTCTGCAAGAACTTTCCTGAGATTGCTCTCAGTCTAACTAACCAACTGAAGAAAGGCGTACAGTTCACCTGGGATGATGCATGCCAGAGAGCCTTCGATCACCTGAAGTCTCTGCTGTGTCACTTCCCCGTGCTCAAATCTCCTGACTTCAACAAACCGTTCTCCATCGTGGTCGATGCTAGCGACCAAGCTTGTGGATCTGTGCTCCTACAGAGAGGTGACTCTGATGACATTGAGCATCCCGTGGCATACTTCTCCAGGAAGTTCAATCGCCACCAAAGGAACTATTCCACAATAGAGAAGGAACTGTTGGCTCTGGTCCTTTCTTTACAACACTTTGAGGTTTATGTTTGTACAGGACAAAAGCCAATGATTGTGTACACTGACCACAATCCGTTAATGTTTTTGAGTAAGATGAAAAACAAGAATCGGAGATTGTTGAATTGGAGTTTGATTTTACAGGAGTTTGACTTGGAAATTAAGCATGTGAAGGGTACAGACAATGTAATTGCTGATTGCTTATCCCGTGTTTGAATGTGTATATATATATCATGTGTTTGAATATTGTATGATATGTATATATAGACAAGTGTTCACTTAACCATTTTGTATTGAAAATAAAAATTTTGCCTTTATGAGTATAACAAATGACATGAGCCATAACAAATGACATTTTCTATATATGAGATTTTACAAAAAATATTGTTATTAAAACAAAACAACAGTTTGAGCAGAAAGTTGTAGTTAGTTTTATTTACTTTTTGGGGGGGTGTGGGGTCTCCAGAGGGGGGTCTCGCTCAGGGCACCATTCAAGCTAGAACTGCCACAGCATGGTCCTCTGTATTTTGCTTCATTTTTATTAGCCTGTATTGAAAAACAAAGATGGAATTACATTCAGTTAAGAATGCCCACTGTTATTTTAATTGTCACGATCATTCACCCGCGTCATTTTTAGTGTGTGGCAGCATTCTGTTATGAAGACTGCTATTCATATTGCTGACAGAGATCTGATGAAAACATAATGGAGCTGATGAGATGATCAGAAATAGCTGACGAAGTTGCAAAGGTGGTTTAAATTTAGTCACTAGAGAGGACATTGTTAATGGCAGACTGGATAGAGATCTATACAATGTTCATTATTTTAGTTGACATTCCATTTGATGTAGCCCATCCTTTCATAATAAGGCATAATATTTGTCACTCTTCCATATGTTCGTATATTTTATTTACCATTGGTGGTGCACAGTTTGCGGTTGTTAAGTTTTATTGTTGCATAATCTCACAAATTTATTCTCATTTTTCTGGATCCAGATACCATACAGCTTACTGAACATTCATGAAACAGAAAGGACACCAATGGTTTTTGACCTACATGTCATGGCAGTTGCCCGCAGGCCCTTCCACCTGCTGCATTCTTCGCCTCCACCTTAAAGAGCCACACCTATTGCTCCATAAGGTGGAGGTGAAGTGTTGGTATTTAAGGGTTGGCTGCTCCTGAGTTTGGTGCAGCAGTATTCTTAGTTCTGTCTGAGAGCCCTGTTAGCTTCTGCATGCTGCTAACCTCGTTTGTTTTAACTTTTGTAATTTAAATTAAAGAAGTTTATATTTTTATCTCAGCCTGTGCGTTTGGGTCCCTTAAATCTTTTTGGGAACATGGTCCCAGTGTACGCCGGCTTTTTCTTTTGTCGGCGGGGCTACAACCATGACACTTTTATTCTGTGGTCGTCACTTGTCAGCTTGGAGATTGGAAAAGAGAAAAACAATGGAATTGTTTGAGGCATTGCATGTAGAGATGTCTTGAGTTTTAGAACTTTGTAAAACACCTATCAGTTAGCACTGCAGGAAATGTGCGTAATGTGGTTTTCCTATAGGCAATACTCACTATGTTGGCAGGCTGGCCAATAGGTCGCACAGCATCTGGGTCCTGAAAAAATATATTTTCTATGACCTGGCCTTATAACCATTAAGGACAAAATTAGTATTTCCACAAGATTGACGCGATACCTCAAGCCTTCTGGAGTCCAGCAGCGCAGTTTCCTTGTCTGCTGTTGTAGAAGTACCTTCCTCCGGCCAGACACAACAGAACTTGTATTCACCTCGTGTTCACAAGAAATGACAGGTCTATGCTTTTAATGAATAATACTCACTGGATCATCTTCTGGTGGCTCCAGAAGAATGAGTGTTGCCAGACACTGCACAGCAAACCAAAGTAAAAAAAACCACATAACACCATATAAATGGTTGGTTGAGTTCCATGTGCAGAACAGGAATAAAATACCTTGTATGAAGGGGACAGTTTCTGTAGGAGTGACAGTAAGTAGAAGTTCCCCCTCTGGATCCCTTCCATTACAGGCCTCCCTTGGTTAATGTCAAGGGCCAGCTGCTCTGCTGGAGTGAAATCCTGGGTTGGTCGGCCAACCCCCGTGCCAGATAAATGAGCCTTTTTCTTAACAGCTTCTAGTCATAACAGACAAATTTTGTGAGCAGGCAGCTTGTAAGTAATTAATAATCCTCGTTTGTTCTTCGTTATCAACAATCAAGGCCTTTACCACCCTGAAAAATATTCTTGCACTTGACCTTGACCTGTTGCCAATTCCTCCTCTGACCAGTCATGTTGGCTCTGTGTGTGTATACTATATTAAACTTATACTATGGTCTGGGTGAATATTTTTTTCTGATTGGCTGGCAGGTATGCATTAAAACCGTGGAACCGCACAGGTAGTTTGGCTACGGTCGTTTCAACATTCAAATTCATCAACGAGCCAACTTGTAACCATAACAACGTTAGAGCTGGTATTTGACTGGGTACAACCGAAATCTAGCTGGTCATTTATCTCCAGTAAATTTAGCGGCGTCATATAAGTTGCGTCCTGCGGGGCGGTTAACAATAGGTACTCAAGCTATAATGACCGTAAATATTATAGCAGCGAAGTAATCAGGCTTTATTCATTAAACGATTGTAATTGTGTACGGTTACAAATGAAGCTAACGTGTCCACTTCATGTGTCAGCAACTGCTGACAGTTCGCAAGCTACGTGCTGTGCCAGCAGACTGATTTCAGTTAGCTGACTCGTACTCAAGCGATAATGACCGTAAATATTATAGCAGCGAAGTAATCAGGCTTTATTCATAAAATGATTGTAATTGTGTACGGTTACAAATGAAGCTAATGTGATGTATCAGCAACTGCTGACAGTTCGCTAGCTACGTGCTATACCAGCAGACTGATTTCTGCTCGCTGACTCTACGGAAACCGTCATACGTTCATTGTATTTGTGGGTAGCAAGTTAGCTACAGTCTGCATAATCGCGCATAATGTTGATTTATGCATATTCTCTGTTTCAGATGGAATCCGGTATCAAATCATCAGCTAGTAAATGGATGTAAGCATGTGCAAAAAAATTCTTTCTCCATGAACGTAAGATGAACTAAGATAGCTGGTTCAATTTAGCTTGGCCTATTATTGGGTATGAGAAGGCTGTTTCATGATTACCAACTCCTTTTTTTTTTTTTAGTACAGAACTTTAACCAAAAATTTCTGAATGCTGTGATTTGATATTGTTGGCAAATGACCATTGTATAAGCGGGATAATCAACTCGAAGGTGAGCATACCACGGTTTTAATGCAATTGCCTCCGCGTTGTGCATTAAAACCGTGGAATGCACACCTTCACGTTAACTATCCCTGACATATGAGTGAGAGATTGCGATTTGCTCATATAGTTGTCCTTTTTTTGTCCTTTAGTTGTCCGCACTTGCCCAAGTTTGTAAGACCTGGCTTGACATAACTGCTCCTCCTCAGCCAGGCTTGGCAAATGTGCAACGGCTTAAGCCAGGATGCACTGAGCAGAATAGGTCAAGCCTCGCTTTCTCAATCATCCTCGATTTCTGAATTCTGCTTTTGTGGAACAGCCCCCAGCACACCAGCATTTGTTGTGTTTGGGTGCTGGTTTTTCCAGCAGGGTAGCCCTGAACTAATCACATATCAGGCAATGATGAAGTCATTACTTACCAATTGTGGATTATCAGTAAATTTATACATATGCTGACCGCTATGCTCGGGAATAATTTTAGGACAAAAACTGAAAATAGTTGATTGACATGGAACCGCGAGCCTTGGTTTGTAACTCTATACTACTGTCATTTTCAGCAACAGAACAAGCCCCTGTTATGCTTGATTTCTGCTCCCTACAGTAAACTGCTTACCGGTAATTGTGTGTGTCGCTTTAGATCAGGGTTGGAGATTTACCATCCTCTAAGTTCTCAATTCAACCCCAATACACCTGACTCTACTCATCAGATCTCTGTGAGATCTCTCACCTTTGATTGTGTTCTCCTCTTTAAGGATTGACATGAAAAACCCTCAGGACAATAGACCTCCTGGAACAGATGTCCAGCTTTTCAGAAGTCGATGTAGCGAAAGCAGAGAAAAGTACTTGAAAACTGCAACTTCCTTATTGCCAAACATTTTGATGAAAGTCAAACTGTCACAAATGTACCTAATATTATCTGCAGAAATACATTTACTGTAACTGAGTGCTCAATTTCTTTTCTTTGTGAGGATGAAAGAGAATTGTTTGAGTGCTTTGATGAACGCAGTGGTTTCATGTGTAAGACCTTACACCAGGTTACACAGTCTCACTTGTGCCCCAGCTGGCTGACGGCATTTCGTCACTTGTTTGTCTGGGAGGCACTTCTTGGGTCGCATCACTGACAAATAATATATTGTTAGAACAGGGATAGGGGGGCACTCATCTACCCCTCCTTTTAGCCCCTCCTCTGCTTTACTGCAGATCCGTTTGTCACATCACAAACTCACTCTGCAAACCCAACCCCCTCTTGCACACCCATCTATCCTTAAATATAATCCTGTGGTAACAGGGTATTGCACAGTCACTCCAAGTGCTTTTGCTTCCTCAATGGATTTTTGACTGGCTGTCATCTGCCCTGCTTACATACTTCTACAATTTCTATATTTACATGAACTGGAGCTATACTGAATAAAAACATAACCCTCCTGGGCACAAGTGATCAGGATACAGGGGCCTTCTGGGCTGTCTGACCTTGAGGAGTGTTATGTCGAGCTATTGCAGTTTCTCAGGTAAGTTATTCGTTTTCTCAATCTGATAAAACTCTTAATTTCTTAAGCTGTGGTTGAGTGAGAGACTTTTGCAGACAATTAAAAAAATAGACCCAAACCCTTGTCTTCTGGGAACACTGTCTCCAGTCTCAGGAAGCTCCAGAGCAGTTTCACAGAGTAAAGCCGATGTCTCAGAGGAGAGGTAGTTTTCCCTGGATGGAGGTCGTCTTCCCAGAAAACAAAAACTATCTTTCAGTGTAACACTGCAACTTAATTGTGTGAGGCTCCCTAGACCAGAATAATTTCTCAAAAGTGAGAGCTTACCTTTGTGAAAAATAGGCTAGTATAAGTGTTTCCATCTCAATTTTACAGTAAATGTGTTATTATGAGGAATACTTCGGAGAAAAGAATAATGTAAGATAATACTGGAATCAGCTGAAGAACATAATTTAGCCTTGCAGTCAGTTTAAGTAGTGAGTTCAGTTAGGCTTGACCATTTACTTCATTCCCTCTCTTTTCTAAGGATCATCATCCGTCAAACCTGCTACATAAAACCAAAATGAACAGCTCTGTCATCAATTCTAGCCAACCCTTCAACCACTCCTCTTCAGGATCCAGTCCCCAACGCTCTTACTCACTTCAACCGTGCCATTATTCACTTGTTGGGTTGCTGTTTCTGTTAATTGAAAGAAGCATCAACCTATTAGTGGGCTACCCTGCCAACATCATGGTGATGTGGTTGGTGGCCAGAGAGAAGAGTGACTCTTCCACCTCCAATATCTTTATCTTTAACCTGGCCATCGCCGATGCATTGCTCTGCGTGATGAGCCCCATCTGCTGCTTTGGCTTGGTCATACTCGAAATCAGTTATTTCCGTAATATAATGTTGTTTATCACTGGGATCAAAAACAGCTCCCCACTTTTTCTCACCTGCATTTGCCTGGACCGCTACGTGGCTGTGGTCCATCCCATTGTGTTCACCAACATCAAGGATAAAAAGATAAGAGTGGCTATTTTCATGCTTGTTTGGGGGCTCATGATAGCCTTTGCCCTCTGCAGGACATTGAGGTTGGTCCTCTCAGAACATATTTACATTGGGCTGATCCTGGCCGTCTTCACCATCATGATTTTCTGCAACGTTTCTATCATATGGAGTCTGAGAAAGTCGGTCTTGGGCAAAGAAAAGATGCACCCCATGAAAGAGAAAGCCCTCAGAACTGTGCAAATCTATCTGGGCATCATAGTGTTTCATTACCTGCCTGTAGTTTTTACTGAGCCCTTTATGCAACTACCTGATTTCAAACAATTCTGTGACATCGAAATGATTATGGGCTCCATCATGTACCTCAGTACCATCACTGCACCCCTCCTCTACATCTCCCTGATTAAGCAGCTGCCATGGCTGAAAAACTTGCTCTGCATCTGCTGCCGAAGCCCTTCCCCTGAGTGACATAATGTAAGCACAGGAGATGTATGCTTGTGATTGTCTGTTACGCTGCATTTACTCTCGACATAAATTCATGAAAATGAGTTTATGAAACAAAGCAAGAATGTTCTCTTAGTTACAGGCAAATATACTTGGTTTGACTGTAATTAGGATAGAGATAATAATTAACACAACTATAACGATTATGCATTGATTAAAAAGTGAAAACTATTTGAATCACCCAAATGCCTCTATCACCATGATTTCATATGACGCAAATGAAACAGTTCTTGATTAACCTCTTTCTGCAGATGTAGACGCCTGCGTCGATAGACCTGCAAATTTAAGCACGCTGTTACTGTACTCGATCACTAGATAGCACCCCCGGATCAGTGATTGAATATTCACAAGCAAGCAGACCTCGAACGCGGTTTTGAATATGGGGAAGTTCACTCCACTTCCTGTTTTTCGAGAGTTGCATGAATTAAACTCCTCAGCTAAGCCTGATGTGCAAACTGGTCAATATCCTTGCCCATAGAATCGATCCAGCAGTTTTAAAAAATGATCTTTTGCGACAGAAAAAATCGTTTCCTATGTAGCAACCACTTTGGCAACAGTGACCCAACGGCATTCCAATTAGTGGTTCAGAAAAATCTGTTTTCTGAAGCAAAAAATTCGACGTGGTATTGATTCTCTCACATTCTACTGTCAATTACAGTCATCAAATGCAAAAAAATGCGTAGTTCCCTACCGTGGATTTTCGTGTACATTCATTCATTGACTAATCCAGCTTCCTTATATCCACCCGGGTACTGGCGTTGATAGCCAATCACTCACTCATACATTCAAGCTTTGCTGCCTGACTGCACAGTTAGACTTCACAGCCTCGTGAAACTCCCGCGGTAACAACATATTGATTGGCTCGTTTATTATCCAATTCCCGACTGTTTAAACGTTCTACAGCAAGTGAAACATATTGATTGGACAAACACAGAGCTTACAAGCCAATGCGTATCAGCAGGCTCGGTTGTATCCTGTTTACGTTGCGCGCATTACGCGGCTGAAACAGATGCGATATATCTATATATATATAGAAAAAAGACGCGCAAAACTGGCCTTGAAGTGTTCAGTTATATTTAGAGGATTTAAATAAGATAAGGACGTGGTAAATGGGAATTATTTCGAATGAAACAGGACCGGAGGGTTCCTTTACTGGATACATCGTCTCTGGATTCGTGGAAAAAAGGTAGGCTGCTAGTTTTGCTTTCTGGAATGGAATGTATACCGTACTCAACAAAGTCGAATGTCGACGTTTTTTCCTGTTTAAAAGTGAACTGCCCATGCATTTAGGTGGACCCCCTGGTACGGTCATTGCACCGTCCTGTTGAATCTAGGGAAGAATTTATATTTCATGATGTTCCCTGAAAGTGGAATATCTGTTCTGTTAAAATAAGGTATATTTCAGAATTCAGATATTACTGAGTTAGTGAGTTGCACTTGTTCCTTATAAGCGTTGAAATGAGGTTGTGAGTTTGGGAACTGGTAACTTCCATTACAGGGTGAATGTTCTGACTGTTTAATCAGCAGTTTATAAAATGCAATGCGTGTTTGTGCAAGCTTGGGGGACTTAAAAGGAAATTGACAAAACTCAAAACCTTATTATGGAGAAAAGGCCTGTTCTGTGGTTGGAGAGGTTACTGGTGACCACTGATATTCAACTGCACTGATATTGATAAATTCATGCTAAACTCAACCAGAAAATCATTTGATCATATTAAATTTCATGCCTTAAAACTTTATTTTTGTTAAATACATGATTTTTAATGATTTTACAGTACATAATTTTGAGACTTTGGGGAGACACTTGGGTAGCTGTATAATTTGGCTAATAGCATGAAAGTAATCTAGAATGTAATGTTGAAGATGAATTCTACTTGTGCTGAAGGAGTTTATGATACCAGAAATGTAAAGTTTTAAGCCCCAGCAGTTTTTCAATCCTCAGAATTATTTTTTTTGCAATTTCAATGGTGAATTCTCATGAAGATTTTTTATGTTTGCAGCTCATTTTCTCGACCAAAAACATGAAAATAAACTAAAATACAATGTCATTCTAAATGCTGTAAGTGTCTTTTCTGAATTGAGCCACATTTTTCCTCTTTATGAAGCTTAAATCTTGAATTATACAGCATTAAAGTGGGTAACCCATAAATAGCCAAATTTGGCTTCTGCACAAAAGGGTTAAAAATGGGAATGTATGATCAATCAATCAAAGAAACCAATTTTTTTATGTAATGTGTATTTGATATTTATCTCCAAACTTCCAAGTTTGTTTGATTATATCCATTTAATTTCATTATGCCAGCATGTGATCTAGTTTTTCCCAGGAAAACACTGACAATAACTGCAGATTTTCTGGGAGCACAACATATACGCAAATAAAATGGATTGTTTTGGCTGTTCCTGTGCTCCATGCGGACAGTCAGTGAGCGAGTATCACATTCAAAGTATTTTAGTCCACAAAATGATTAAACGCATTTAACATGAAACAATGCTAAATATAACAGAAAAGACACAAAAAGAATTGCAATTAAATGTAAAGTACTCCAGTAACTCCTCTAACATTTTCAAGGTCAACCAAGAAGAAAAGTGTCCATCACCTATCATATACTAACCTAACTCTCTGAATTCAGAAGGATGCTGTACTTTGGTTTGAGTTTAGCTGTTCGTTACAGATCTGGGGAACAAAGGGAAGTTCTGGGGTTTCTCATCAGAAACAAGGCCAACTTTGTTTAGATAAAGTAAAATCTTTCAGAAAATTGTCCTTCCGTTATACAGCCATAACAGAATTCAACTCATTACCAAATGCTATGAAATCATCATGGGAAAGCCGAGCCAGCTTTAAATGTGATGTAAAATATTATCTTTTTAGTCAACTGGTCTACCAGGAAGCATAGTCCTTCATGTACGACTAATTGGTAAGGTTTTTAGGTTCAGCCAAATTATTTATTTATTCATAGTTGTTTTGGTATGTGTTTTTTTAACATTATTATTATTACTACTTGCTATATATGTAACCTGTATATTAGTATTATATTCTTTTTATCTATCGTCATTATAAGTCTATATTTGCACTTATTTAATTTGAGATTTATTTATTTAGATACTTGCCATTCTGTGCTTACCTCATTTTATTTATTATGTATTTGAATCTAGTTTGTTTACACCTCTTTACACTCGTGTTCACGATTGAACTTGACTGTAGGACCACAATGGAAATAAGCTTCGGCTTTTATGTGTTATCCTGTTTTTTATTGTCAATCATATTTTATGTTTCATGTATCTATGTTTTACATTTATTTATCAAATAAACAAATCAATTCAAGTGGTAAACGTTTTTTTTTTTTAAGATTTTTTTTGGGCGGATTTTTCCCTTTATTGGACAGTTAGACAGTGGAGACACACAGAAAAGTTGGAGAAGACATGCAGCAAATGACCTGAGCCACAGTCGAACTCCCAGGTCACCACAGGAAGGACACGGCCTTTATGGTGCGCGCACTTACACCGATGTGCCACCGGGGCGGCCTGGTAAATGGTTTTTGTTGAAACTGGTTGAGACATGAATTGATTCAATACTTTTGTGATTTCTTTAGCTGTAATTTGCTGGTCTTCAGCAACAATATCACAAATGTGTTTTTTGAGCTTCCATAAATGTTGATTTAGTTCCCTTGCCGAATTAATTCCCTGTTTCTCAGAATTATGCACGAGATATTTGGGCTGCAGCAATTTTAACCCCTATTGGTTAGTACCCCAATCATGCTTTTGAGACTTATCTAGCAAAGTACTGCGGGTTTGTCCTCTGTTAAACAAACCCCTACTGCGTACAGTATTTATATAAATAGGAATGACACTGGCTTGATCAGTAATTGGGCCGTTCTTAGTCATGTGACCAAAAATGTAACAAATAGTTGAAAAAATCTTCTCCTATTACAAAACCATTGGAGGTTCATGACTGTGGATCTGATATAGGAGGTTCATGACTGTGGATCTGATATAGGAGGTTCATGACTGTGGATCTGATATAGGAGGTTCATGACTGTGGATCTGATAAAGGAGAACTACTTTTCCAAGTCTATGCGGTAAAAATTGTTTTTGTGACATTAACTTTAACTACTTATGGTCAGAGGCCAAATACTTCTGGTCACGTGTGTGAGTTCACATCAACTGAGTTATGAAAAACCTGTTTCTGACTTCTAAAACTCTGTGAAGTTGAAAAATCTAGAATGTTCATAGTTTTGGGGAATGGAAAACAGCAAGGAAAAAATTTGATACCTTTCATTAATTTTCAAAGTATTTCTTTGTTTGATGACATCTGGTGAAGTGTCTGGCATGTTGGTTCACTTCTCAAAGAATGGCCCAATTTGGTTTTCCACCACCACAGCTCCCAGCATGGCTCCGTAGTAAAAGAGTGCGGGTACTAGACTGGCTTGCCTGTAGTCCAGACCTGTCTCCCATTGAAAATGTGTGGCGCATTATGAAGCATAAAATATGTAAACGGAGACCCCGAACTGTTGAACAACTTAAGATGTACATGAAGCAAGAATGGGAAAGAGGTCCACCTGAAAAACCTCAAAAAATGGTCTCCTCAGTTCCCAAACGTTTACTGAGTGCCGATAAAAGGAAAGGCGATGTAACACAGTGGTAAAAAGGCCCCTGTGCCAACTTTTTTGTAATGTGTTGCTGCCTTTAAATTCTAAGTTAATGATTATTTGCAAAAAAAAATAAAGTTTCTCAATTTGAACATTAAACATCTTGTCTTTGCAGTGTATTCAACTGAATATAAGTTAAAAAGGATTTGCAAATCATTGTATTCTGTTTTTATATACGATTTACATAACGTGCCAACTTCACTGGTTTTGGGTTTTGTATAAAATATCTCAGTTTCAACATTCAAAATGTTATCTATGTTCTATTTTGAATAACATTTTGGCTCATGTGATCTGAAAGTCATTGCATTTTGATTTTATTCACAATTTACACTTCGTTCCAACTATTTCGGAATTGGGGTTGTATATAAATATGCTTCATTTGCGTCTGCCACATGTGCTTGCCTTGAAATATTTCTTCAACTATCTGGCAGTAATGTCAATCACAAAAGTTGAACTAATCCAGTTAATACAAGGGCACACCGTTGCAGGCTCCAAAGGGCCATAAATGTTAGCCTAAAGTTTTTGAGACTAGCTGACATTAATTTGTTTTGGGGGTTTTTTCTGCACTTTCAGTTGAGTTACATGCAGTCCCACTCAGTTCATGCAAACTTGCAGGCACACATGTAATATTTCCTTTGTATCAAGTCACTTTAATGGTGTCTTGCCAAATGTTTCTCTGTTTGCATTCAGCATGCTTGCTGATTTACCTGTCACTAGGGGAGAAGGTCATGCGTGGCTGCATGAATTCAAAGGAAATGCTTGGTTTGTCACCACACACAATTCTATATCTCATATCGTATATTTCCTTTGTATTTAGCCACTTAACTGTCTTGCTGGATGTTTCCGTCTGTATTCAGCAGGCCGCTGAGCTCCCTACACCCAGAGGAGAAGGTCACGCATGCTTGCTTGAATTCAAAGGAAATGCAACATGCTTGCTGCAACATAGTCTCATATCTCCGAAAGTACATTTCCTTTGAATCAAGCCACCTCAGGAGAGTCTTACCAAAGGTTCCTTTGTCTTTATTCAGTAAGCCATACATGTTTCCAGAACTCAAAGATATGCAACATAATACCTGCTGTAAATTAGTCCATTCCATTCCATTCCAGCTTTAAATTTATTAGAAGGTGACTATGCTCACCTGCTCCCTTTGGAAGTGTGGCTTTAGGGGTTGTGATCTCAGGGACTGCATCATGCTTGCTCAGATTGTTTCAATGCATCACTCAAGCTGAATCACCGCCAAGCTCAAATGCAGGTCATCCTGCAATAAATGGTTAAATCTGACGTAAATAGATAAAAATATCAATTGCAGTATAGAGATGCACTGTCTGATCTTGTGAATGGGTTCAGACTTTTACTGAGTTTTGCAGTACATATTGTTGAATTCAAGTTGAGTTTTCTGGCATAAAAATGTCTGCAATTTGACATTACATCAACAGGTTCTGTTATTCTACTTCTTGAGCGTGTGCCTGCTGTTGTTTTAAGTGATGCAAGAGCATATTTTTTCTGTTGACAAAATGACTGAAAATAACAACAGCAGAAACAAAAACAATCACATCCTTGATACGGATCATAACTGATCTGTTCACAATCATTGTTCTTGATAACCACATTCTCTACAAATAGAAATAATCTGTTTGCAGTTTAATATACAGCTTCCTTTTTAATGAAATATTTAGGCAAGTAAATAATAAATTTAATTAGAATGTTTCATTCACTTGCCTTAATAGGCTACCCTTCCCAAAAAAAAAAAAAACTTCCTGGATTTTCTGCACTGACTTTTGTAATATACTGCAATCTGCAATGCAGGTCACCAAACTTATACTTTATGATTGTATGATTTTATTTTTCGACTTTACAAAGAGAATTGGCCACACCTGAAAAAGGTGAGTTAAACTTTCTTCAAACACAGCCACTGACTGAAAACTGATCAAGACAAATTGCCAGTTTAAAAGGACAATGTGTAACATTTACATTTTTTTATTTACCAAAATCTAAGTCTGAATTCATATATATGTCATCACTGGTGTATTATGACCTCCGCTAATAATCTGATTAATTCTCATAAACAAAGAATTTTATACTTATTTCCACATTGGACGGGTAAGCTGGTAGGGGAGTGCCATGATAATCAGCCATCTTGAAACTGTTATTGCCGGCAAGTGAAAAATAGCACCAAATGCGTAATAAATCCGCGTTTGCCCTGCCAGCCAGTGCAGAGTGATTGAGACACCGGAGGAAATCAGGAAGAGAGGCTATCGCTGCGACTTTGAAAATCAGTACTACTGCAGCATAATGCAGGACCATCCATATGCAGCAGCAGCACAGAAGACCGAATCCTCATCCGCAAAAAAAACGAGAAAGAGAATTGAAAAGGCAGCGCGACCGGCGCGCTCAAAAAACAAGGGTGAACATCGGGCTAGCCTTCCCAAGGTGGAAGGACCTAATGAAGGAGAAAGATTTTCAAAGGGACGCTGAAGTTGCCAGCTTTCTCCTCGACAAGTAAGTCAACTGTACTGCCTAAATTAGCCTAAAGGCAACTTTTCATTCAGTTTTGTTACACAGTGTTACTTGTTACCATAAGCAGCATAATAGCAGATCTTGCTAAAATACTGCTTCCTCATTGTGACAGGTGGAACTGTATGTTCACGTGGTTTCAGTAGCTTTCATAATCGCGGTAAACGCCGGCTTTCGAAGCCCACCCACCGGCTTTTAGTGGCGGTGAAGCTGGTGGGTAGACTTTAGAAGCTGGCATTTACTGTGACTAAAAGCCGGCGTATATCGCGACTAAAGCTACTGAAACCGCATAAACATACAGGCTCAAAACTACGAAATGTGCTTATCTCCTATACGTGAAAGAAACGGCTAAACAATTCCTAAAACGTGCTTAATTTTTGTCATATAGGACTAAAGAATAAGCTACGCTTATGGTCATGTTTTAATAATGGGAAGGTGCCACCACCTGTTTTCAGTGCATCAATTTTCCAGGCGCGATCAGCAGACTTAGTTTTATTTTTCAAAGCATTAAAAACATTTTCTCATGATGGCAACAGACTGATTCAATCAGCGGAACACCAGACCGCCACTGCATTACCCAGGTAAAAAAATACTATACTTGAATTACACTTTTACAGACTGTATTAAGTATGGTGTATGTTTTTTTCGCCCCCTTTATGTGTAATTAAGTGTGCTCAAGTAGTCATTGAATACTACTTGTGTACTACTTCAGTACACTTAAAAGTGTACACTTTCTAAAAGTATATATTAAATATATAACTTTTTGTGCTTAATTTGCAAACGTATATTTGTAATAACTTTTGTATGCAACAAATATACTTTTAATATAATTAAGTGTAATACTTTTTCACCTGGGTAAGGCAGTATCCTCACTTGAGAAAGTATCTTGTCCCAATAATCCAGTTTTTCTTGTAAATTTCCTTGAATGACATGCATCATCTAAATAGATTCCAATACTGCACCAAAGTAAATTACTCCCCTCCATTTCAGTGCTCATGATGATCTAATAATGCCCAAGCGGAACTGCCTTATAGTGAACTATTACTGTGCAATTCAGTCATACAAGTTAGGGCTCATTTAGGATTACTTCAGAGACCTGTGAGCAGTCAGGTCATGGCATGTTTTAGGCACTGATGTTATACCCAAACAATCATCCCAAAAAAAAAAAAACTATGAAACCAATGAAATTGAGGAATAAATCTGTGGAATCTAGCAAACACCTAAATATTCTGATGAGACCTCTGTATGTATTATTCTTTGGGATGGTGTGTTATGTTCAAAAAATATTTTTAATCAATGTATTGTTTTATAATTAGTAGATAACAGCTCTTGCAGCAGGCCTATACCCGTTTAGTCATGAAAAAAAATACAGTTTCTGAACATTTTTAAAAAAATTCATAACAAAAAAAGTAAGCTGAAAATCATTTTAATTTATTTTGTGAGACACTGTTCATATTTATAATATTGCACAGTGAAAATTTTAGAGAGATATATCACTGTTGACATGGTCATTTTTTCCAAAAAAGGGCAGCCAAGATAGGTGACAGTAGCACAACCAAAGTCACTCTTGCTCAGGTTAACAGTCAGGTTAGCCTGGGTCAGGCGCTGGAACAACGTCTCTACATCTTTTAGATGTTCTCCCCAGGAGTCACTCCATGTGATCAGGTCATCAATGTATGCACCCGTGTGTGGTAATCCGGCGATTGTAGACTGTATCATCCTTTGGAACGTGGCTGGGGCATTTTTCATCCCAAAGGGTAGGACTTCATACTGGTACAACCCAGATGGTGTGGCAAAAGCAGAGATGCTCTTGGCCCTCTCAGTTAAAGGCACACACCAATAACCCTTCAATAAATCAATCTTGGTCAGAAACTTTGCTTGCCCTACTCTATCAATACAATCATCAATCCTAGGTATTGGAAACACATCAGTTCTAGTTACAGCATTGACTTTGCGATAATCTGTACAGAATCTAGTACTTCCATCAGGTTTTGGAACTAGAACACAGGGTGAACTTCAATCTGAGTTGGAGGGTCTGATAATATCATGTTCTAACACGTACTCAACGTCTTTCTCAGCAATCTTTTTCTTTTCAGGATTCATCCGGTATGGATGCTGTTTTATTGGTTTGGCATCACAAACATCTACATCATGAGAGGCTATAGTAACTCTCTTTGGAACATCAGGAAACAAATCCTCATATTTCTTGATCAACCTTTCAAACTGATCTCTCTGTGAGGGTTCTAAGTGCTGGAGTTTTACATCAAGATTTTGCAACACTTCAGTGTTTGACAATTTACATGAAAGAACTTCAGCTTTAATTCTTGGTTCATCATCTTGAAACTCCCCCTCATCTTCACACGTTTCGACCATTGGAGAATCTGAAGTGACAGCTGCATCCCTAGCATTTCTGTCATGATAAGGCTTTAGCATGTTAATATGACACAATTGTTTTGGTTTTCTCCTATCTGGAGTCTTCACAATGTAATTGAGATCATTGAGTTTTGTCAGAATTTCATAAGGACCATGAAATCTAGCCTGCAATGAATTGGACTGCAAGGGAAACAACACAAGGACCTTGTCTCCTGGTTTAAACTCACGGCTTCTAGCCTTATGATCATACCAAGTTTTCATTTTTTCCTGACTTGATTTCAAGTTCTCTTTGGCTAGGTCACAAGCTGCACGCAATCTTTCCTTGAACTTGCTAACATAGTCTAACAGACTGATGTAGGGCTCTTCCTCTTGCCATTGTTCACTCAATAATAGCAAAGGTCCTCTCACTTCATGACCAAACACTAGCTCAAATGGACTAAATCCCGTAGACTCATGCACTGCTTCTCTAGCTGCAAACAACAGCAAATGAACCCCTTCATCCCAGTCTTTCTCATGGTCATAACAATAAGTCTTCATCATTGTCTTGAGAGTGGAATGAAACCGCTCTAAGGCACCCTGACTTTCTGGATGATAGGCACTAGAAAGAATCTGCTTTGCACCTAGTTCATACACAACCTGCTGAAACAATCCTGAAGTGAAATTGCTACCTTAGTCTGACTGAATTTCCCTGGGAAGGCCAAACAACGTGAAGAACTTTATCAAAGCCTTTGAGATTGCAGTTGCCTTGATGTTACGTAGAGGTATGGCTTCAGGGAATCTGGTAGATGCACACATGATTGTCAACAAGTACTGATTTCCAGATCTAGTCTTGGGTAATGGACCAACACAATCAACAATGACCTAAAAGAATGGCTCCCCAAATGCTGGGATAGGCTGCAATGGAGCTACAGGTGGGTCTAACTGGTGTTTTCCAACTACCTGACAAGTGTGACAGGTTTTGCAAAAGTTGGAAACGTGTTTCCGAAGCCCAGGCCAAAAGAAGTGTTTCATGATCTTATCAACAGTCTTGTTAACACCAAGATGTCCTCCTAAAGGTAAACTATGAGCCATTGTTAAGATCTCATTCCTGTAGACCTTCGGAACAACAATTTGCCTGACCACTGCCCAATCTGCATTGGCAGGGATATCAGGAGGGCGCCACTTCTGCATCAACACACCATCCTTGAGATAATACCCAACTGGAACTGCGTCTATTTCTTTATGAGGAAGGGCTCTCCTCTTTAGTGCACAAATTTCAGGATCATTAGTTTGCTCCTCAATCAACCGCTTTCTGGACAGAGACAAGTCTCCAGACACATCAAAATCACCAGACCCATCCGGCTGGCTGAATAGAGAACTGATAAAAGTATCTTATAAGTCCTCAAACAGAGAAACCATAGTAGGCCAATCAGAGTCATGAGGCGAACCACCTGAGTCCTGACTATTCAATGTGCTGGACGGCACCACAACATCTTCTTCTTTAGCCTTCTTGGCCATAGCACGAGTCACTGCGCAAAAAGGATACAGAGATGGGTCCTCATCCCCATCTTCAGTGCTCGGCTGTGAAGTAAGATGTACAGGGGGAACTACTTTGCCCCCAGCCAGGTCATTGCCTAGCAACAGAGAAACACCCTTTATAGGTAGACTTGACATAAGTCCCACCTTTACCTGTCCTGTAACTAAATCTGACTTCAAGAATATAAGGCGCAGGGGTACAGATACAGTCCTCCCTTCAATACCTTGTACAAGTATGAAATCCCCTGAAGTGGTCTTATCACGTAACTCCAAGGAGTCCATCAACAAAAGTGACTGAGAAGCTCTGGTATCCCTTAGGATATATATGGGGACAGGAGTAGTATGCTCATTCAGAGCCACAAATCCCTCTGACACAAATGGAAGAAATTCCTCCCTCACGAAGTCAGCTGTATCAGGCTTTTTAGCCCCACAAGAAGCAGGCAATTTAGCAGATCGGTTTTCTACTACAGGGGTTTCTAACCTTGTTTTCACAAAGGCATTTGTATTGGTATCCTTTTCTTTTTCTTTTTTAGCTTTAAGGAACCAACAGTTAGTTGTAACATGACCAGATTTCTTGCAATAACTGCAAACTAGACCATTTTTGTCACTGTCAGCTTTCACACTTTGATCAGACCTGTTACTGGATTTCTGAGCACCATCACCAGATTTGTCTTTGTCTTTGGGTGAGGAATCTTGCGTATCACCATAACCCTTTTTCTGAAATTGGAACCATCTATTGTTACTGCTAGACTGAAATTTAGACTTATGTGTGAGAACATATTCATCTGCAAATTTGGCAGCTGACTGCAAATTCAGTGCTTGCTTCTCATTAAGGTAGGTCTTAACATCATCCTTAACACAGTTCTTGAATTCTTCAACTAACACCATCTCTTTTAGTGAGTTGAAATCATCCTTGACCTCCATAGAAGCACACCAGCGCTCAAAGCAAACCTTCTTCTCATTAGCAAATTCCACATAAGTCTGATTTTCAGATTTCTTCAGACCTCTGAATTTCTGTCGGTAAGCCTCTGGAACCAACTCATAAGCTCTCAAAATAACCTTTTTGACAACCTCATAATCAGAGGAATCATCTGCAGACAAAGCCGAATAGGCTTGTTGAGCTTTACCCTTGAGGACAGTTTGCAACATCAGAGGCCAGTGTTCCTTTGGCCACTGGCAACTCTTTGCTACCTTTTCAAAACACTGGAAATAGTTGTCAACATCCTTTTCCGAAAATGGAGGCACCAATTTTACCTCCTGGCTAGCCCGAAATTTATTTTCAGTTTGAATTTTAATTTTTAGATGCTCCATTTGGAGTCTTTCTTCTCTATCGAATTTCTCAAATTCAAAATCTCTCTGTCTTGCAAATTTTTCTAACTCAAATTCTCTTTGTTCCCTTTCTTTCTTCTCTTCTCTAGCTAATTTTTCCAACTCAAACTGCCTTTGTTTTTCTTTTTTTTTCCCTTTCAATCTCTAGCATTTTAAATTTAAGTTCCATTTCTATATTTGGATTTTCCACTGGAAACTGTTCCAGATCTCCTGGTGCAAACACATTTTCATCAATGTAATATTCAACTATCTCTCTAGCCAGTCTTGCTTTTCGCATGGCTGGTTTTACCTCTGTCAGCTCCAAACGTCTGCATATTTCCAACAGTTCGGTCTTTTTAAAAGACTTCAAAACCCCTACGGTTGGTGATGCCAAGAAATCATCCATTGCTGTTGTCAATATATTTATAAAGGAAAATTCACAAAAACAATTTTACAATCTGAAATGTTAGATTTTTAAAAATGACTCACAAAATGGTCTATCCTGGACCTTGAGCCCCCAATTTGTTATTACAATTTACAACACAACAGCAACAGCAAGGGATGACAGACACAGTTTTAAAAACTTAAACACATTTAATTTTTAACAAAGACAATAACGACTAAACTAATATTCTGACCAAGATTGAATACAAAAAACAGAAATATTTACAGTTTCCTGGTGATGTGCTGGGTGAGGAAAAAAAAAACTCAAACACAGGCAAAAATCCACAAAAGAAACTTCACAGGTCTTGAACAGAAATGACAGGTCTGGTCACACGTATCCTTCTTCTTGCAATTTCTCCTACTACTTTACTGTCTCAATTCTTTTCCTTATATACTCTTTTGCAGACCCCGCACACATTTAGACCTCTTTTTTTTATTTTCTGGGACTTTCCCCAGACATGTCCAGGACATGTCTAAACCTAGCTCCAGTCTGGGCTTAACAAAAAAAAGGTAAATACTGCCATCTAGTGGCCTCTATTCTCATTACACAGGATATACAATGTTTAGTCACTCAGAGACCTGAACAACAAAAAGGGTAGAGTAGCCACAGAGCTCAGATCAGAAGATCACACCTGGGTTTAACCAACCACTTCATATGATTTATGCCCCACAGATGTGGACTGATATTTACATAAATTAAACAGCCATTGTTGTGCCTCATGACAGAGAGAGGGCACCAACAGTGATAAGGTTGAATTTGGACTGTGAATCATGCTACATTTACATCAGCATACTGCAGTCCTGTAAGAAGTCTCCTCTCAGCTTTTAACTGCAGATATTGGTGGTGGAAAACCAAATTGGGCCATTCTTTGAGAAGTGAACCAACATGTCAGACACTTGACCAGATGTCATCAAACAAAGAAATACTTTGAAAATTAATGAGAGGTATCAAATTTTTTCCTCGCTGTTTTCCATTCCCCAAAACTATGAACTTTCTAGATTTTTCAACTTCACAGAGTTTTAGAAGTCAGAAACAGGTTTTTCATAACTCAATTGATGAGAACTCACACACGTGACCAGTAGTATTTGAACTCTGACCATAAGTAGTTAAAGTTAATGTAACAAAAACAATTTTTACTGCATAGACTTGGAAAAGTAGTTCTCCTATATCAGATCCACAGTCATGAACCTCCTATATCAGATCCACAGTCATGAACCTCCAATGGTTTTGTAATTGGAGGAGATATTTTCAACTATTTGTTACATTTTTGGTCACATGACTAAGAGCGGCCCAATTACTGATCAAGCCAGTGTCATTCCTATTCATATAAATACTGTACACAGTAGGGGTTTGTTTAACAGAGGACAAACCCGCAGTACTTTGCTAGATAAGTCTCAAAAGCATGATTGGGGTACTAACCAATAGGGGTTAAAATTGCTGCAGCCCAAATTTCTCGTGCATAATTCTGAGAAACAGGAAATTAATTTGGCAAGGGAACTAAATCAACATTTATGGAAGCACAAAAAACACATTTGTGATATTGTTGCCGAAGACCAGCAAATTACAGCTAAGGAAATCACTAAAGTATTGAATCAATTCATGTCTCAACCAGTTTCAACAAAAACCATTTACCAGGCTGCCCCGGTGGCACATCGGTGTAAGTGCCGCACCATAAAGGCCGTGTCCTTCCTGTGGTGCCCTGGGAGTTCGACTGTGGCTCAGGTCATTTGCTGCATGTCTTCTCCAACTTTTCTGTGTGTCTCCACTGTCTAACTGTCCAATAAAAGGAAAAAATCCCCTCAAAAAAATCTTTAAAAAAAAACGTTTACCACTTGAATTGATTTGTTTATTTGATAAATAAATGTAAAACATCGATACATGAAACATAAAATATGATTGACATTAAAAACCAAGATAACACAAAAGCCGAAGCTTATTCCCATTGTGGTCCCACAGTCAAGTTCAATCATGAACACGAGTGTAAAGAGGTGTAAACAAACTAGATTCAAATACATAATAAATAAAATGAGGTAAGCAAGGAATGGTAAGTATCTAAATAAATAAATCTCAAATTAAATAAGTGCAAATATAGACGTATTATGGCGATAGATAAAAAGAATATAATACTAATATACAGGTTACATATACAGCAAGTGGTAATAATAATAATGTTAAACAAATAATACCAAAACAACTATGAATAAATAAATAAATCGGCTGAACCTAAAAACCTTACCAATTAGTAGTACACGAAGGACTATGCTTCCTGGTAGACCAGTTGACTAAAAAGATAATATTTTACATCACATTTAAAGCTGGCTCGGCATTCCCATGATGATTTCATAGCATTTGGTAATGAGTTGAATTCTGTTATGGCTGTATAACAGAAGGACAATTTTCTGAAAGATTTTACTTTATCTAAACAAAGTTGGCCTTGTTTCTGATGAGAAACCCCAGAGCCTCCCTTTGTTCCCCAGAGCTGTAACGAACAGCTAAACTCATACCAAAGTACAGCATCCTTCTGAATTCAGAGGGTTAGGTTAGTATATGATAGGTGATGGACACTTTTCTTCTTGGTTGACCTTGAAAATGTTAGAGGACTTACTGAAGTACTTTACATTTAATTGCAATTCTTTTTGTGTCTTCTCTGTTATATTTTGCATTGTTTCATGTTAAATGCATTTTATCATTTTGTGGACTAAAATACTTTGAATGTGATACTCACTCACTAACCGTCCGCATGGAGCACAGGAACAGCCAAAACAATCCATTTTATTTGCGTATATGTTGTGCTCCCAGAAAATCTGCAGTTATTGTTAGTATTTTCCTGGGAAAAACTAGATCACATGCTGGCATAATGAAATTAAATGGATATAATCAAACAAACTTGGAAGTTTGGAGATATATATCAAATACACATTACATAAAAAAACTGGTTTCTTTGATTGATTGATCAGACATTCCCATTTTTAAGCAAGAACTGTTAAATTTGCGTCATATGAAATCATGGTGATAGAGGCATATGGGTGATGCAAATAGTTTTCACTTTTTAATCAATGCATAATCGTTATAGTTGTGTTAATTATTATCTCTATCCTAATTACAGTCAAACCAAGTATATTTGTCTGTAACTTAGAGAACATTTTTGCTTTGTTTCATAAACTCATTTTCATGAATTTATGTCGAGAGTAAATGCAGCGTAACAGACAATCACAAGCATACATCTCATGTGCTTACATTATGTCACTCAGGGGAAGAGCTTCGGCAGCAGATGCAGAGCAATTTTTTCAGCCATGGCATCTGCTTAATCAAGGAGATGTAGAGGAGGGGTGCAGTGATGGAACTGAAGTACATAATTGAGAATATAATCGTTTCAATGTCACAGAAATGTTTGAAATCAGGTATATACATAAAGGGCTCAGTAAAAACTACAGGCAGGTAATGAAACACTATGATGCCCAGATAGATTTGGACGGTTCTGAGGGCTTTCTCTTTCATGGGGTGCATCTTATCTTTGCCCAAGACCGACTTCCTCAGACTCCATATGATAGAAACGTTGCAGAAAATCATGATGGTGAAGACGGCCAGGATCAGCCCAATGTAGATCTGTTCTGAGAGGACCAACCTCAATGTCCTGCAGAGGGCAAAGGCTATCATGAGCCCCCAAACAAGCATGGAAATACCAAGTCTGATCTTTTTATCCTTGATGTTGGTGAACACAATGGGGTGGACCACGGCCACGTAGCGGTCCAGGCAAATGCAGGTGAGAAGAAGTGGGGAGCTGTTTTTGATCCCAGTGATGAACAACAGTATATTAAGGAAATAACTGATTCCGAGTATGACCAAGCCAAGGCAGCAGATGGGGCTCATCACGCAGAGCAATGCATCGGCGATGGCCAGGTTAAAGATAAAGATATTGGAGGTGGAAGAGTCACTCTTATCTCTGGCCACCAACCACATCACCATGATGTTGGCAGGGTAGCCCACTAATAGGTTGATGCTTCTTTCAATAAACAGAAACAACAACCCGACAAGTGAATGATAGCACGGTTGAAGTGTGTAAAAGACTTGGGAACTCGATCCTGAAGAGGAGTGGTTGAAAAGTTCGCTAGAATTGATGACAGAGCTGTTCATTTTGGTTTTATGTAGCAGGTTTGACGGTTGATGATCCTTAGAAAGGAGAGTGAATGTAAGTTAATAGTCAAGCCTAACAGAACTCACCACTTATACTGACTGTAAGGCTAAATTATGTTCTTCAGCTGATTCCAGCATTATCCTACATTATTCTCTTTCTCCGAAGTATTCCTCATAATAACACATTACTGTAAAATTGAGATGGAAACACTTATACTGGCCTATTTTTCACAAAGGTAAGCTCTCACTTTTGAGAAATTATTCTGGTCTAGGGAGCCTCACACTATTAAGTTGCAGTGTTACACTGAAAGATAGTTTTTGTTTTCTGGGAAGACGACCTCCATCCAGGGAAAACTACCTCTCCTCTGAGACACCAGCTTTACTCTGTGAAACTGCACTGGAGCTTCCTGAGACTGGAGACAGTGTTCCCAGAAGACAAGGGTTTGGGTCTATTTTTTTTTTATTGTCTGAAAAAGTCTCTCACTCAACCACAGCTTAAGAAATTAAAAGAGTTTTTATCAGATTGAGAAAACAAATAACTTACCTGAGAAACTGCAATAGCTCGACAAATCACTCCTCAAGGTCAGACAGCCCAGAAGGCCCCTGTATCCTGATCACTTGTGTCCAGGCGGTTTATGTTTTTATTCAGTATAGTTTCAGTTCATGTTAATATAGAAATTTTAGAAGTATGTAAGCAGGGCAGATGACAGCCAGTCTCAAATCCATTGAGGAAGCAAATGCACTTGGAGTGACTGTGCAATACCCTGTTACCACAGGATTATATTTAAGGATGGATGGGTGTGCAAGAGTGGGTTGGGTTTGCAGAGTGAGTTTGTGATGTGACAAACAGATCTGCAGTAAAACAGAGGAGGGGCTAAAAGGAGGGGTAGATGAGTGCCCCCCTATCCCTGTTCTAACAATATATTATTTGTCAGTGATGCGACCCAAGAAGTGCCTCCTAGAAAAACAAGTGACGCAATGCAGTCAGCCAGCTGGTGCACAAGTGAGACTGTGTAACCTGGTGTAAGGTCTTACACATGAAACCACAGCGTTCATCAAAGCAGACTCAAACAATTCTCTTTCATCCTCACAAAGAAGAAAAATTGAGCAATGAGATACCCTTAATCTATTTCCGCAGATAATAATCGGTGCATTCATGAAGGTTTGACTTTCATATCTGCGTTAGGCAATAAGGGAGTTGCAGTTTTCAAGTACTTTTCTCTGCTTTTGCTACATAGACTTCTCAAAAGCTGGACATCTGTTCCAAGAGGTCAAACGTCCTGAGGGTTTTTCATGTCAATCCTTAAAGAGAAGAACACAATCAAAGGTGAGAGATCTCACAGGGATCTGATGAGTAGAGTCAGGTGTATTGGAGTTGAATTGAGAACTTACAGGATGGTAAATCTCCAACCCTGATCTAAAGCGACACACACAGTTACCGTTAAGTAGTTTACTGTAGGGAGCAGAAATCAAGCATAACAGGGGCTTGTTCTGTTGCTGAAAATGACAGTAGTATAGAGTTACAAACCAAGGCTCGCAGTTCCATGTCAATCAACTATTTTCAGTTTTTGTCCTAAAATTATTCCCTAGCATAGCGGTCAGCATATGTATAAATTTACTGATAATCCACAATTGGTAAGTAATGACTTCATCATTGCCTGATATGTGACGACCACAGAATAAAAGGTGAAACACCATTGGTGTCCTTTCTATTTCATGAATGTTCAGTAAGCTGTATGGTATCTGGATCCAGTAAAGTGAGAATAATTTTGTGAGATTATGCAACAATTAACCTTAACAACCGCAAACTGTGCACCACCAATGGTAAATAAAATATACGAACATAGGGAAGAGTGACAAATATTATGCCTCATTATAAAAGGATGGGCTACGTCAAATGGAAAGTCAACTAAAATAATGAACATTGTATAGATCTCTATCCAGACTGCAATTAACAATGTCCTCTTTCGTGACTAAATTTATACCACCTTTGCAACTTCGTCAGCTATTTCTGATCATCTCATCAGCTCCATTATCTTTTCATCAGATCTCTGTCAGCAATATGAATAGCGGTCTTCATAACAGAATGCTGCCACACACTAAAAATGACTTGCGTGAATGATCATGACAATTAAAATAACAGTGGGCATTCTTAACTGAATGTAATTCCATCTTTGTTTTTTAATGCAGGCTAATAAAAATGAGGCAAAATACAAAGGACCATGCTGTGGCAGTTCTAGCTTGAATGGTGCCCTGAGCGAGACCCCCCTCTGGAGACCCCACACCCCTTCAAAAAGTAAATAAAACTAACCACAACTTTCTGCTCAAACTGTTGTTATGTGTTAATAACAATATTTTTTGTAAAATCTGATATTTAGAAAATGTCAAATTAATGAAAATAATGATTATAAACAAAATAAAATAAAATATTACAAATAATGTAGAAATAAAATGTAAAATAAATATTATAAATCGCACAAATCCTTTATCACACTTTATGATAACGGACAGCGAAGCAACTTGAGTGCATTTTGTGAAGTTGGGCTACTTGCCGTCACTTGGATTTCCCAAAGTTCGCTAGCACCAAAAGAAAGACTTTCTATTTACAAATGCATTGGATTTTGTCATAATCATTGTATTTTTCACAACCTCAATTCCGAAATAGTTGGGAAAAAGTGTAAATTGTAAATAAAATTAAAATGCAATGACTTTCAACAGCCAGTATTTTATTCACAAACGAACCGAGATAACATGGCAAATGTTGAAACTGAGACTTTTTCCACAAAATGAGCTCATTTCTAATTTTATGGCTGCTATTGGTCTCAAAAAAGTTGGGGCAGGGGCCTGTTAACCACAAAAAGAAGAGGGGATGGTACATTAACACAGAGTGGAGGCATCTGGGCATTGAGGAGACAAGTTTATTGAGTTTAGCCATTGGAATTTGGTCCCACTCTTGTTTAATACAGGCTTCCAGCTGCTGGAGAGTTTTGGGTCTCCTTTGAAAGACTTTTCGTTTAATTATGCGCCAAATGTTCTCAATAAGTGAAAGATCAGGACTGCTGGCAGGCCAGTTCAGCACACGGACTCTTCTACTACAAAGCCATGCTGTTGTAATAGCTGCAGTAAGTGGTTTAGCATTGTCCTGCTGAAATACACAAGGTCTTCCTTGGAATAGATGTTGTCTGGAGGGGAGTATATGTTGCTCTAAAGCCTTTATATACTTTTCAGCATTTATGGTGCTTTTTAAAACATGCAAGTGTGCCACACCATATGCACTAATGCATCCCCATACCATCAGAGATGCTGGCTTTTGAACTGAAGGCCGATAAAAGGAGGGGTGGTTTCTCCTCTTTAGCCCGGAGGACACGACGCCCATGATTTCCAACAAGAATGTCAAATTTGGACTCTTCTGACCACAGGACACTTTGCCGCATTTCTACAGTCCATTTTAAGTGAGCCTTGGCCCACAGAACATGACGGCGCTTCTGGATTATGCTCAACAATGGCTTCCTTTTTTCAAGATAGAGTTTTAGGTGGCATCTGTGGATGGCACGGCGCACTGTGTTTACAGACAGTGGTTTCTTGAAGTATTCCTGGGCCCATTTAGTAATGTTAATGACAGAATCACGCCATTGAGTGATGCAGTGGTGTCTGAGGGCCCTAAGATCAAGGGCATCCAGTAAAAGTCTTCGGCCTTGTCCCTTACGCACAGACATTTTTCCAGTTTCTCTGAATCTTTTGATGATGTTATGCACTGTTGATGATGAGACCTTCAATGCCTTTCCAATTTGACATTGACGAACATTGTTTCTAAAGTATTCCACAATTTTTTTTACGCAAGCCTTCACAAGTTGGAGAGCCTATGGCCATCTTTACTTCTGAGAGACTCAGCTTCTCTAAGACATCCCTTTTATAGCCAATCATGTTACACAGCTGATGCCAGTTACTAATTACTTGCTGAATGTTCTTTCGGCTGATTCTCTTAAAAACTCATTGCTTTTTTTGCCTGTGTCCCAACTTTTTCGAGACCTGTTGCAGCCAGAAAATTTTAAATAAGCTCATTTTGTGGAAAAAATGTAAAATGTCTCAGTTTCAACATTTGAAATGTTATCTATTCTATTTTGAATAACATATTAGCTCATGTGATCTGAAAGTCATTGCATTTTGATTTTATTCAAAATTTACACTTTGTTCCAACTATTTCGGAATTGGGGTTGTATATACATATGCTTCATTTGCGTCTGCCACATGTCCTTGCCTTGAAATATTTCTTCAACAATCTGGCAGTAATGTCAATCACAAAAGTTGAACTAATCCAGTAAATACAAGGGCACGCCGTTGCAGGCTCCAAAGGGCCATAAATGTTAGCCTTAAGTTTTTGAGACTAGCTCACATTAATTTGTTTTAGGGGTTTTTTCTGCACTTTCAGTTGAGTTACATGCAGTCCCACTCAGTTCATGCAAACTTGCAGGCACACATGTAATATTTCCTTTGTATCAAGTCACTTTAATGGTGTCTTGCCAAATGTTTCTCTGTTTGCATTCAGCATTCTTGCTGATTTACCTGTCACTAGGGGAGAAGGTCACGCGTGGCTGCATGAATTCAAAGGAAATATTTGGTTTTTCACCACACACCATATCGTTTATTTCCTTTGCATCAAGCCACTTAACTGTCTTGCTGGATGTTCCCGTCTGTATTCAGCAGGCCGCTGAGCTCCCTACACCCATATGGGAAGGTCATGCATGCTTGCGTGAATTCTAAGGAAATGCAACATGCTTGTTGCAACATAGTCTTAAATGTCATAAAGTATATTTCCTATGAATCAAGCCACCTCAGGAGAGTCTTACCAAAGGTTCCTTTGTCTGTATTAAGTAAGGTATATGTTGCCAGAACTCAAAGGAATGCAACATGATAGTTGCTTTAAATTAATCCATTCCATTCCATTCCAGCTTTAATTTTATTAAAAGGTGACTATGCTCACCTGCTCCCTTTGGGATCGTGGCTTTGTCATCCTGCAATAAATGGTTAAATCTGACGTAAATAGATAAAAATATCAACTGCAGTAAATAGATGCACTCTCTGATCTTGTGAATGGATGCAGACTTTTACTGAGTTTTGCAGTAAATGTTGTTGAATTCAAGTTGAGTTTTCTGGCATAAAAATGTCTGCAATTTGACATTACATCAACAGGTTCTGTAATTCTACTTCTTGAGCGTGTACCTGCCGTTGTTTAAAGTGATACAAGAGCATATTTTTTCTGTCAACAAAATGACAGAAAATAACAACAGCAGAAACAAAAACAATCACATCCTTGATACGGATCATAACTGATCTGTTCACAATCATTGTTCTTGATAACCACATTCTCTAAAAATAGAAATAATCTGTTTGCAGTTTAATATACAGCTTCCTTTTTAATGAAATATTAAGGCAAGTAAATAATAAATTTAATTAGAATGTTTCATTCACTTGCCTTAATAGGCTACCCTTCCCAAAAAAAAAACTTCCTGGATTTTCTGCACTGACTTTTGTAATATCCTGCAATCTGCAATGCAGGTCACCAAACTTATACTTTATGATTGTATGATTTTATTTTTCGACTTTACAAAGAGAATTGGCCACACCTGAAAAAGGTGAGTTAAAAATTCTTCAAACACAGCCACTGACTGAAAACTGATCAAGACAAATTGCCAGTTTAAAGGGACAATGTGTAACATTTACATTTTTGTAGTCTGAATTCATATATATGTCATCACTGGTGTATTATGACCTCCGCTAATAATCTGATTAATTCTCATAAACGAAGAATTTTAGACTTATTTCTACATTGGACAGGTAAGCTGGTAGGGGAGCGCCATGACAGTCAGCCATCTTGAAACTGTTACCGCCGGCAAGCGAAAAATAGCACCAAACGCGTAATAAATCTGCGTTTGCCCTGCCAGCCAGTGCAGAGTGATTGAGACACCGGAGGAAATCAGGAAGAGAGGCTATCGCTGCGACTTTGAAAATCAGTACTACTGCAGCATAATGCAGGACCATCCATATGCAGCAGCAGCACAGGAGACGGAATCCTCATCCGCAAAAAAACGAAAAAGAGAATTGAAAAGGCAGCGCGACCGGCGCGCTCAAAAAACAAGGGTGAACATCGGGCTAGCCTTCCCCAGGTGGAAGGAGCTAATGAAGGAGAAAGATTTTCTAAGGGATGCTGAAGTTGCCAGCTTTCTCCTCGACAAGTAAGTCAACTGTACTGCCTAAATTAGCCTAAAGGCAACTTTTCATTCAGTTTTGTTACACAGTGTTACTTGTTACCATAAGCAGCATAATAGCAGATCTTGCTAAAATACTGCGTCCTCATTGTTACAGGTGGAACTGTATGTTTACGTGGTTTCAGTAGCTTTCATAATCGTGGTAAACGCCGAATTTCGAAGCCTACCCACCGGCTTTTAGTGGCGGTGAAGCTGGTGGGTAGACTTTAGAAGCCGGCATTTACTGTGACTAAAAGCCGGCGTTTATCGCGACTTAAGCTACTGAAACCACGTAAACATACAGGCTCAAAACTACGAAATGTGCTTATCTCCTATACGTGAAAGAAACGGCTAAACAATTCCTAAAACGTGCTTAATTTTTGTCATATAGGAGTAAAGAATCAGCTGCGCTTATGGTCATGTTTTAATAATGGGAAGGTGCCTCCACCTGTTTTCAGTGCATCAATTTTCCAGGCGCGATCAGCAGACTTAGTTTTATTTTTCAAAGCATTAAAAACATTTTCTCATGATGGCAACAGACTGATTCAATCAGCGGAACACCAGACCGCCACTGCATTACCCAGGTAAAAAAATACTATACTTGAATTACACTTTTACAGACTGTATTAAGTATGGTGTATGTTTTTTTCGCCCCCTTTATGTGTAATTAAGTGTGCTCAAGTAGTCATTGAATACTACTTGTGTACTACTTCAGTTCACTTAAAAGTGTACACTTTCTAAAAGTATATATTAAATATATTACTTTTTGTTGTTGTGTTCCAGGGTCTTGGCCTTTGGCCAGGACAGTATTGCTTATGGTTTTAACAGTTTCTTGTTTCAAGATTTCATAGCTCATAGTTTCATGTTTCATAGTCTCAGTTTTAACAGTTTCTTGAATCAGGTTTTTGCATTTCATGTTTTACATTCCTTGTCCATGTTTTGACCTTTCCATGTTTTTGTTTTTGCCAGGTCTGCCATGCCACTCCACCGCTTGTCTGCGTTCCGCCCCGTGCCTTCGTTGTTGCACATTTCTGAGCTATGGTTGGCTTTGGTATTTCCCCTTCCTTCCATGCTGTGCTGGATTCGGGCCTCTCTAAGCTTAATTGGCAATTAACTGTTTTTAAGTTACTAACATTTACTAACACTCACTGGGTTGGTGTAATTCTTAGATAGGCACATTACTAATACTACTAATTTAGACAGGGAGTTTATTGTCATGATTCCTGCTTTGCTATTTCAAGATCTTGCTGTGCTTTTCTGTTCTTAACATTCATGCTTGCTTCCAAACTGCATACTTAATTGGTACTTAAGCTGAGCACGCTCATTCTCTTAATGAGCAGGTCATGTCATCCTATCTCTGTCCATGTCTTGATCTTGCCATGCCTCTTGTTTCTCTCTCTCCAGGTGTTACCCCTCATGTCATGATTTCCAAGCCTTTATCTGGATGCGGTGGAAGTTGGCTGGCAGACAGTGTCTCGCGTCTTGTTGCATGTGCAAGTTTAGCCAAGTTCTTGTTGTCAAGTTCCCTAGCATTTCTAGTTTCAAGTCTTGTCCTAGCCTCTTGTTTTGTGTATATATATTTAGTCTTGTTATTTACTTTTCTTGAGCATCTTGCCTGGAGTTTCCAGTGCCTTTTTGTTTTTTGCCTTTTTGCATTTATTGTTTATAGCTCTGTGTAGCTTCCTTAGTTTGTTTTTTGCAACCCTTTGGGCCAAGTTTTTTGTTAGCCCTCGTGCCTGTTTTGTTTTGGTTTATAATAAAATCCTCATTCCCTTTTCCCGCATCTGGTGTCACTGATTCCATATCATTTGTGCTTAATTTGCAAAAGTATATTTGTAATAACTTTTGTATGCAACAAATATACTTTTAATATAATTAAGTGTAATACTTTTTCACCTGGGTAAGGCAGTATCCTCACTTGTGAAAGTATCTTGTCCCAATAATCAAGTTTTTCTTGTAAATTTCCTTGAATGACATGCATTATCTAAATAGATTCCAATACTGCACCAAAGTAAATTACTCCCCTCCATTTCAGTGCTCATGATGATCTAATAATGCCCAAGCGGAACTGCCTTATAGTGAACTATTACTGTGCAATTCAGTCATACAAGTTAGGGCTCATTTAGGATTACTTCAGAGACCTGTGAGCAGTCAGGTCATGGCATGTATTAGGCACTGATGTCATCCCCAAACAATCATCCCAAAAAAATAAAAAACAATGAAACCAATGAAATTGAGGAATAAATCTGTGGAATCTAGCAAACACCTAAATATTCTGATGAGACCTCTGTATGTATTATTCTTTGGGATGGTGTGTTATGTTCAAAAAATATTTTTAATCAATGTATTGTTTTATAATTAGTAGATAACAGCTCTTGCAGCAGGCCTATACCCGTTTAGTCATGAAAAAAATACAGTTTCTGAACATTTTTTTAAAAATTCATGACAAAAAAGTAAGCTGAAAATCATTTTAATTTATTTTGTGAGACACTGTTCATATTTATAATATTGCACAGTGAAAATTTTAGAGAGATAAATCACTGTTGACATGGTCATTTTTTCCCAAAAAAGGGCATTTTGGGGCAAAACCAGAAAAACTTACTGAGAAATTATTTCACTAAAAATTTGTTCAAATGATATTACTTGGATTACTGCTTTTTTACAGAGTAACATCATAAAATAATAAAAAATGAATTCTAGCATTTTATCATACTTAGTTCCAAAGTTACAGTTCATAAAATGTGAATATGTTTAGTATACCCCAGCCTTGGAAAAGCAATCGATTTGGAGCAATAAGTTGCCGAAGTTGGCTGAAAATGGGCTTGCCAAAAAACTGAAAATATTAGTCAAATTTCAAAGGGCTATAACTTTAAACTTATAACTTCATTTTGTGTGAAGATTTACTCATGGGAATTTTTTCAAAAATGTTTGAGGAGATGACCTGGAAAATTTCTCAAAATTTGGATGATTTGATGTGGCATGTCCTGTGTGCTTTTACTACAAATTTTCAGAGCTTTAACAATAATTTTCAAAGTTTTTAAACTTTTAAATTTTTATTTTTTTCACTTTTTTAATTTGTCTTTTAAAAGTGGGGTTTATAATCACAAGGATTTATTATTAATTGAGCAAAGTTGTATTCATTTTAAATCAAAATCAATGCATTGCATCCATACCAGTAAGGACATTGAAGATTGTGCCACTGATGATTATCCAGGATATACAATGTTTAGTCACTCAGAGACCTGAACAACAAAAAGGGTAGAACAGCCACAGAGCTCAGATCAGAAGATCACACCTGGGTTTAACCAACCACTTCATATGATTTATGCCCCACAGATGTGGACTGATATTTACATAAATTAAACAGCCATTGTGTGCCTCATGACAGAGAGAGGGCACCAACAGTGATAAGGTTGAATTTGGACTGTGAACCATGCTACATTTACATCAGCATACTGCAGTCCTGTAAGAAGTCTCCTCTCAGCTTTTAACTGCAGATATTGGTGGTGGAAAACCAAATTGGGCCATTCTTTGAGAAGTGAACCAAAATGTCAGACACTTGACCAGATGTCATCAAACAAAGAAATACTTTGAAAATTAATGAAAGGTATCAAATTTTTTCCTCGCTGTTTTCCATTCCCCAAAACTATGAACATTCTAGATTTTTCAACTTCACAGAGTTTTAGAAGTCAGAAACAGGTTTTTCATAACTCAATTGATGTGAACTCACACACGTGACCAGTAGTATTTGAACTCTGACCATAAGTAGTTCAAGTTAATGTAACAAAAACTATTTTCACTGCATAGACTTGGAAAAGTAGTTCTCCTATATCTGATCCACAGTCATGAACCTCCTATATCAGATCCACAGTCATGAACCTCCTATATCAGATCCACAGTCATGAACCTCCTATATCAGATCCACAGTCATGAACCTCCAATGGTTTTGTAATTGGAGGAGATTTTTTCAACTATTTGTTACATTTTTGGTCACATGACTAAGAACGGCCCAATTACTGATCAAGCCAGTGTCATTCCTATTTATATAAATACTGTACGCAGTAGGGGTTTGTTTAACAGAGGACAAACCCGCAGTACTTTGCTAGATAAGTCTCAAAAGCATGATTGGGGTACTAACCAATAGTGGTTAAAATTGCTGCAGCCCAAATTTCTCGTGCATAATTCTGAGAAACAGGAAATTAATTCCGCAAGGGAACTACATCAACATTTATGGAAGCTCAAAAAACACATTTGTGATATTGTTGCTGAAGACCAGCAAATTACAGCTAAAAAAATCACTAAAGTATTGAATCAATTCATGTATCAACCAGTTTCAACAAAAACCATTTACCAGGCCGCCCTGGTGGCACATCGGTGTAAGTGCGCGCACCATTCAGGCTGAGTCCTTCCTGTGGTGACCTGGGAGTTCGATTCTGGCTCAGGTCATTTGCTGCATGTCTTCTCCAACTTTTCTGTGTGTCTCCACTGTCTAACTGTCCAATAAAAGGAAAAAATCCCCTGAAAAAAAATCTTTTAAAAAAAACTTGATTTACCACTTGATTTTATTTCTTTATTTGATAAATAAATGTAAAACATAGATACATGAAACATAAAATATGATTGACATTAAAAACCAGGATAATACATAAAAGCCGAAGCTTATTTCCATTGTGGTCCCACAGTCAAGTTCAATCGTGAATACGAGTGTGAAGAGGTGTAAACAAACTAGGTTCAAATACGTAATAAATAAAATGAGGTAAGCACAGAATGGCAAGTATCTAAATAAATAAATCTCAAATTAAATAAGTGCAAATATAGAAGTATAATGGTGATAGATAAAAAGAATATACTACTAATATACAGGTTACATATACATCAAGTAGTAATAATAATAATGTTAAACAAACACATACCAAAACAACTACGAATAAATAAATAAATCGTCTGAACCTAAAAACCTTACCAATTAGTAGTACATGAAGGACTATGCTTCCTGGTAGACCAGTTGACTAAAAAGATAATATTTTACATCACATTTAAAGCTGGCTCGGCTTTCCCATGATGATTTCATAGCATTTGGCAATGAGTTGAATTCTGTTATGGCTGTATAACGGAAGGACAATTTTCTGAAAGATTTTACTGTATCTAAACAAATTTGGCCTTGTTTCTGATGAGAAACCCCAGGGCCTCCCTTTGTTCCCCAGAGCTGTAACAAACAGCTAAACTGAGACCAAAGTACAGCATCCTTCAGAATTCAGAGAGTTAGGTTAGTATATGATAGGTGATGGACACTTTTCTTCTTGGTTGACCTTGAAAATGTTAGAGGACTTACTTAAGTTCTTTACATTTAATTGCAATTCTTTTTGTGTCTTTTCTGTTATATTTTGCATTGTTTCATGTTAAATGCGTTTTATCATTTTGTGGACTAAAATACTTTGAATGTGATACTCACTCACTAACCGTCCGCATGGAGCACAGGAACAGCCAAAACAATCCATTTTATTTGCGTATATGTTGTGCTCCCAGAAAATCTGCAGTTATTGTTAGTATTTTCCTGGGAAAAACTAGATCACATGCTGGCATAATGAAATTAAATGGATATAATCAAACAAACTTGGAAGTTTGGAAATAAATATCAAATACACATTACATAAAAAATTGGTTTCTTTGATTGATTGATCAGACATTCCCATTTTTAATCAAGAACTGTTTAATTTGCATCATATGAAATCATGGTGATAGAGGCATATGGGTGGTGCAAATGGTTTTCACTTTTTAATCAATGCATAATCGTAATAGTTGTGTTAATTATTATCTCTATCCTAATTACAGTCAAACCAAAGACAGGATATTTCCCTGAAACTCAGAGAACATTCTTGCTTTGTTTCATGAACTCATTTTCATGAATTTATGCCAAGAGTAAATGCAGCGTAACAGACAATCACAAGCATACATCTCATGTGCTTACATTATGTCACTCAGGGGAAGGGCTTCGGCAGCAGATGCAGAGCAAGTTTTTCAGCCACGGCAGCTGCTTAATCAGGATGATGTAGAGGACAGGTGCAGTGATGGAACTGAAGTACATGATGGAGAACATTATCGTTTCAATGTCACAGAATTGTTTGAAACCAGGTAGTTGCAAAAAGGGTTTGATAAAAACTACAGGCAGGTAATGAAACACTATGATGCCCAGATAGATTTGGACGGTTCTGAGGGCTTTCTCTTTCATGGGGTGCATCTTATCTTTGCCCAAGACCGACTTCTTCAGACTCCATATGATGGAAACGTTGCAGAAAACCATGATGATGAAGACGGCCAGGATCAGCCCAATGTAGATATGTGCTGAGAGGACCAACCACAATGTCCTGCAGAGGGCAAAGGCTATCATGAGCCCCCAAACAAGCATGGAAATAGCCACTCTGATCTTTTTATCCTTGATGTTGGTGAACACAATGGGGTGGACCACGGCCACGTAGCGGTCCAGGCAAATGCAGGTGAGAAAGAGTGGGGAGCTGTTTTTGATCCCAGTGATAAACCACAGTATATTCTGGAAATATCTGATTCCGAGTATGACCAAGGCAAAGCAGCAGATGGGGCTCATCACGCAGAGCAATGCATCGGCGATGGCCAGGTTAAAGATAAAGATATTGGAGGTGGAAGAGTCACTCTTATCTCTGGCCACCAACCACATCACCATGATGTTGGCAGGGTAGCCCACTAATAGGTTGATGCTTCTTTCAATAAACAGAAACAACAACCCAACAAGTGAATGATAGCACGGTTGAAGTGTGTAAAAGACTTGAGAACTCGATCCTGAAGAGGAGTGGTTGAAAAGTTGGCTAGAATTGATGACAGAGCTGTTCATTTTGGTTTAATGTAGCTGGTTTGACGGTTGATGATCCTTACAAAAGAGAGTGAATGTAAGTTAATGGTCAAGCCTAACAGAACTCACCACTTATACTGACTGTAAGGCTAAATTATGTTCTTCAGCTGATTCCAGCATTATCTTACATTATTCTCTTTCTCCAAAGTATTCCTCATAATAAGACATTTACTGCAAAATTGAGGTGGAAACACTTATACTGGCCTATTTTTCACAAAGGTAAGCTCTCACTTTTGAGAAATCATTGTGGTCTAGGGAGCCTCCCACAATTAAGTTGCAGTGTTACACCGAAAGATAGTTTTTGTTTTCTGGAAAGACGACCTCCATCCAGGGAAAACTACCTCTCCTCTGAGACACCGACTTAACTCTGTGAAACTGCACTGGAGCTTCCTGAGACTGGAGACAGTGTTCCCAGAAGACAAGGGTTTGGGTCTATTTTTTTTAATTGTCTGCAAAAGTCTCTCACTCAACCACAGCTTAAGAAATTAAAAGAGTTTTTATCAGATTGAGAAAACAAATAACTTACCTGAGAAACTGCAATAGCTCGACATAACACTCCTCAAGGTCAGACAGCCCAGAAGGCCCCTGTATCCTGATCACTTGTGTCCAGGAGGGTTATGTTTTTATTCAGTATAGTTTCAGTTCATGTAAATATAGAAATTTTAGAAGTATGTAAGCAGGGCAGATGACAGCCAGTCACAAATCCATTGAGGAAGCAAAAGCACTTGGAGTGACTGTGCAATACCCTGTTACCACAGGATTATATTTAAGGATGGATGGGTGTGCAAGAGGGGGTTGGGTTTGCAGAGTGAGTTTGTGATGTGACAAACAGATCTGCAGTAAAACAGAGGAGGGGCTAAAAGGAGGGGTAGATGAGTGCCCCCCTATCCCTGTTCTAACAGTATATTATTTGTCAGTGATGCGACCCAAGAAGTGCCTCCTAGACAAACAAGTGACGCAATGCAGTCAGCCAGCTGGGGCACAAGTGAGACTGTAACCTGGTGTAAGGTCTTACACATGAAACCACTGCGTTCATCAAAGCACTCAAACAATTCTCTTTCATCCTCACAAAGAAAAGAAATTGAGCAATGAGATCCCTAAATCTATTTCCGCAGATAATAATCGGTGCATTCATGAAGGTTTGACTTTCATATCTGTGTTAGGCAATAAGGGAGTTGCAGTTTTCAAGTACTTTTCTCTGCTTTTGCTACATAGACTTCTCAAAAGCTGGACATCTGTTCCAGGAGGTCAAACGTCCTGAGGGTTTTTCATGTCAATCCTTAAAGAGAAGAACACAATCAAAGGTGAGAGATCTCACAGGGATCTGATGAGTAGAGTCAGGTGTATTGGGGTTGAATTGAGAACTTACAGGATGGTAAATCTCCAACCCTGATCTAAAGCGACACACACAATTACCGGTAAGCAGTTTACTGTCGGGAGCAGAAATCAAGCATAACAGGGGCTTGTTCTGTTGCTGAAAATGACAATAGTATAGAGTTACAAACCAAGGCTCGCAGTTCCATGTCAATCAACTACTTTCAGTTTTTGTCCTAAAATTATTCCCTAGCATAGCGGTCAGCATATGTATAAATTTACTGATAATCCACAATTGGTAAGTAATGACTTCATCATTGCCTGATATGTGACGACCACAGAATAAAAGGTGAAAAACCATTGGTGTCCTTTCTGTTTCATGAATGTTCAGTAAGCTGTATGGTATCTGGATCCAGTAATATGAGAATAATTTTGTGAGATTATGCAACAATAAAACTTAACAACTGCAAACTGTGCGCCACCAATGGTAAATAAAATATACGAACATATGGAAGAGTGACAAATATTATGCCTTATTATGAAAGGATGGGCTACATCAAATGGAAAGTCAACTAAAATAATGAACATTGTATAGATCTCTATCCAGACTGCCATTAACAATGTCCTCTTTGGTGACTAAATTTATACCACCTTTGCAACTTCGTCAGCTATTTCTGATCATCTCATCGGCTCCATTATGTATTCATCAGATCTCTGTCAGCAATATGAATAGCAGTCTTTATAACAGAATGCTGCCACACACTAAAATTGACTTGCGTGAATGATCATGACAATTAAAATAACAGTGGACATTCTTAACTGAATGTAATTCCATCTTTGTTTTTAATGCAGGCTGATAAAAATGAGGCAAAATACAGAGGACCATGCTGTGGCAGTTCTAGCTTGAATGGTGCCCTGAGCGAGACCCCCCTCTGGAGACCCCACACCCCTTCAAAAAGTAGATAAAACTAACTACAACTTTCTGCTCAAACTGTTGTTATGTGTTAATAACAATATTTTTTGGAAAATCTGATATTTAGAAAATGTCATAATAATAACAATAATGAATATAAACAAAATGAAATAAAATATTACAAATAATGTAGAAATAAAATGTAAAATAAATATTATAAATCGCATAAATCCTTTATCACACTTTATGACAACGGATAGAGAAGCAACTTGAGTGCATTTTGTGAAGTTGGGCTACTTGCCGTCACTTGGATTTCTCAAAGTTCGCTAGCACCAAAACAAAGACTTTCTATTTACAAATGCATTGGATTTTGTCATAATCATTGTAACCTCAATTCCAAAATAGTTGGGAAAAAGTGTAAATTGTAAATAAAATCAAAATGCAATGACTTTCAATTCACACCCGCCAGTATTTTATTCACAAATGAACAGAGATAACATGGCAAATGTTGAAACTGAGATTTTTTCCACAAAATGAGCTCATTTCTAATTTTATGGCTCTTATAAGTCTCAAAAAAGTTGGGGCAGGGGCCTGTTTACCATAAAATGAAGAGGGGATGGTACATTAATACAGAGTGGAGGCATCTGGGCATTGAGGAGACAAGTTTCTTGAGCTTAGCCATTGGAATTTGATCCCACTCTTGTTTAATACAGGCTTCCAGCTGCTGGAGAGTTTTGGGTCTCCTTTGAAAGACTTTTCGTTTAATTATGCGCCAAATGTTCTCAATCGGTGAAAGATCAGGACTGCAGGCAGGCCAGTTCAGCACACGGACTCTTCTACTACAAAGCCATGCTGTTGTAATAGCTGCAGTATGTGGTTTAGCATTGTCCTGCTGAAATACACAAGGTCTTCCTTGGAATAGATGTTGTCTGGAGGGGAGTATATGTTGCTCTAAAACCTTTATATACTTTTCAGCATTTATGGTACTTTTTAAAACATGCAAGAGTGCCACACCATATGCACTAATGCATCCCCAAACCATCAGAGATGCTGGCTTTTGAACTGAAGGCCGATAAAAGGAGGAGTGGTCTTTCTCCTCTTTAGCCCGGAGGACACGACGCCCATGATTTCCAACAAGAATGTCAAATTTGGACTCTTCTGACCACAGGACACTTTGCCACATTTCTACAGTCCATTTCAAGTGAGCCTTGGCCCACAGAACATGACGGCGCTTTTGGATTATGCTCAACAATGGCTTCCTTTTTGCAAGATAGAGTTTTAGGTGGCATCTGTGGATGGCACGGCGGACTGTGTTTACAGACAGTGGTTTCTTGAAGTATTCCTGGGCCCGTTTAGTAATGTCAATGTCAGAATCACGCCATTGAGTGATGCAGTGGTGTCTGAGGGCCCGAAGATCACGGGCATCCAGTAAAGGTCTTCGGCCTTGTCCCTTACGCACAGACATTTTTCCAGTTTCTCTGAATCTTTTGATGATGTTATGCACTGTTGATGATGAGACCTTCAATGCCTTTCCAATTTGACATTGACGAACATTGTTTTTAAAGTATTCCACAATTTTTTTACGCAAGCCTTCACAAGTTGGAGAGCCTATGGCCATCTTTACTTCTGAGAGACTCAGCTTCTCTAAGACATCCCTTTTATAGCCAATCATGTTACACAGCTGATGCCAGTTACTAAATTACTTGCTGAATGTTCTTTCAGCTGATTCTCTTAAAAATTCATTGCTTTTTTTGCCCTTTTTTGCCTGTGTCCCAACTTTTTCGAGACCTGTTGCAGCCAGAAAATTTGAAATAAGCTCATTTTGTGGATAAAAATGTAAAATGGCTCAGTTTCAACATTTGAAATGTTGTCTATGTTCTATTTTGAATAACATAATGGCTCATATGATCTGAAAGTCGTTGCATTTTGATTTTATTCGCAATTTACACTTCGTTCCAACTATTTTGGAATTGGGGTTGTATATACATATGCTTCATTTGCGTCTGCCACATGTCCTTACCTTGAAATATTTCTTCAACAATCTGGCAGTAATGTCAATCACATAAGTTGAACTAATCCAGTGAATACAAGGGCACGCCGTTGCAGGCTCCAAAGGGCCAAAGGGCCAAAGGGTTAGCCTTAAGTTTTTGAGACTAGCTCACATTAATTTGTTTTTGGGGTTTTTTCTGCACTTTCAGTTGAGTTACATGCAGTCCCACTCAGTTCATGCAAACTTGCAGGCGCTCATGTAATATTTCCTATGTATCAAGTCACTTTTATGGTGTCTTGCCAAGCCAAACGTTTCTCTGTTTGCATTCAGCATTCTTGCTGATTTACCTGTCACTAGGGGAGAAGGTCACGCGTGGCTGCATGAATTCAAAGGAAATATTTGGTTTTTCACCACACACCATATCGTATATTTCCTTTGCATCAAGCCACTTAACTGTCTTGCTGGATGTTCCCGTCTGTATTCAGCAGGCCGCTGAGCTCCCTACACCCATATGGGAAGGTCATGCATGCTAGCGTGAATTCTAAGGAAATGCAACATGCTTGTTGCAACATAGTCTCATATCTCATAAAGTATATTTCCTTTGAATCAAGCCACCTCAGGAGAGTCTTACCAAAGGTTCCTTTGTCTTTATTCAGGAAGGTATATGTTGCCAGAACTCAGAGGAATGCAACATGATAGTTGCTGTAAATTAATCCATTCCATTCCAGCTTTAATTTAATTAAAAGGTGACTATGCTCACCTGCTCCCTTTGGGATCGTGGCTTTTGGGGGTTGTGATCTCAGGGACTGCATCATGCTTGCTCAGATTGTTTCAATGCATCACTCAAGCTGAATCACCGCCAAACTCAAATGCAGGTCATTCTGCAATAAATGGTGAAATCTGACGTAAATAGATAAAAATATCAATTGCAGTAAATAGATGAACTCTCTGATCTTGTGAATGGATGCAGACTTTTACTGAGTTTTGCAGTAAATGTTGTTGAATTCAAGTTGAGTTTTCTGGCATAAAAATGTCTGCAATTTGACATTACATCAACAGGTTCTGTAATTCTACTTCTTGAACGTGTACCTGCCGTTGTTTAAAGTGATACAAGAGTATATTTTTTCTGTCAACAAAATGACAGAAAATAACAACAGCAGAAACAAAAACAATCACATCCTTGATACGGATCATAACTGATCTGTTCACAATCATTGTTCTTGATAACCACATTCTCTAAAAATAGAGATAATCTGTTTGCAGTTTAATATACAGCTTCCTTATAAATGAAATATTAAGGCAAATAAATAATAAATTTAATTAGAATGATTCATTCACTTGCTTTAATAGGCTACCCTTCCCAAAAAAAAAAAAACTTCCTGGATTTTCTGCACTGACTTTCGTAATATCCTGCAATCTGCAATGCAGGTCACCAAACTTATACTTTATGATTTTATGATTTTATTTTTCGACTTTACAAAGAGAATTGGCCACACCTGAAAAAGGTGAGTTAAACATTCTTCAAACAGAGCCACTGACTGAAAACTGATCAAGACAAACTGCCAGTTGAAAGGGACAATGTGTAACATTTACATTTTTTTATTTGTCAAAATCTAAGTCTAAGTCTTATTTCCACATTGGACGGGTAAGCTGGTAGGGGAGTGCCATCAGTCAGCCATCTTGAAACTGTTACCGCCGGCAAAGGACAAATAGCACCAGACGCCTAATAAATCTGTGTTTGCCCTGCCAGCCAGTGCAGAGTGATTGAGACACCGGAGGAAATCAGGAAGAGAGGCTATCGCTGCGACTTTGAAAATCAGTACTACTGCAGCATAATGCAGGACCATCCATATGCAGCAGCAGCACAGGAGACCGAATCCTCATCCGCAAAAAAAAATGAAAAAGAGAATTGAAAAGGCAGCGCGACCGGCGCGCTCAAAAAACAAGGGTGAACATCGGGCTAGCCTTCCCCAGGTGGAAGGAGCTAATGAAGGAGAAAGATTTTCTAAGGGATGCTGAAGTTGCCAGCTTTCTCCTCGACAAGTAAGTCAACTATACTGCCTAAATTAGCCAAAACGCAACTTTTCATTCAGTTTTGTTACACAGTGTTGCTTGTTACCATAAGCAGCATAATAGCAGATCTTGCTAAAATACTGCATCCTCATTGTTACAGGTGGAACTGTATGTTTACGTAGTTTCAGTAGCTTTCATAATCGTGGTAAACGCCGGCTTTCGAAGCCTACCCACAGGCTTTTAGTGGCGGTGAAGCTGGTGGGTAGACTTTAGAAGCTGGCATTTACTGTGACTAAAAGCCGGCGTTTATCGCGACTAAAGCTACTGAAACCACATAAACATACAGGCAAAAATCTACAAAATGTGCTTATCTCCTATACATGAAAGAAACGGCTAAACAGTTCCTAAAACGTGCGTAATTTTTGTCAGATAGGACAAAAGAATAAGCTACGCTTATGGTCATGTTTTAATAATGGGAAGGTGCCACCACCTGTTTTCAGTGTATCAATTTTCCAGGCGCGATCAGCAGACTTAGTTTTATTTTTCAAAGCAAGTTAAAAACATTTTCTCATGATGACAACACACAGAATTAATCAGCGGAACACCAGACCGCCACTGCATTAAGGCAGTCTCCTCACTTGAGAAAGTATCTTGTCCCAATAATCCAGTTTTTCTTGTAAATTTCCTTGAATGACATGCATCATCTAAACAGATTCCAATACGGCACCAAAGTAAATTACTCCCCTCCATTTCAGTGCTCATGATGATCTAATAATGCCCGAGCGGAACTGCCTTATAGTGCACTATTACTGTGCAATTCAGTCATACAAGTTAGGGCATTTAGGATTACTTCAGAGACCTGTGAGCAGTCAGGTCATGGCATGTATTAGGCACTAATGTCATCCCCAAACAATCATCCCAAAAAAATAAAAAAACAATGAAACCAATGAAATTGAGGAATAAGTCTGTGGAATCTAGCAAACAGCTAAATATTCTGATGACACCTCTGTCATGTATTGTACTTTTGAATGGTGTGTTATGTTCAAAAAATATTTTTAATTGACGTTTTGTTTCATATTTAGTAGATAACAGCACTTGCAGCTGGCCAATACCCGTTCAGTCATGAAAAAAATACACAGTTTTTAAAATTTTTTAAAAATTCATCAGAAAAAAGTTAGCTGAACATTATTCTGATTTATTTTGTGAGGCACTGTTCATATTTATAATATTGCACAGTAAAAATTTTGGAGAGATAAATAACTGTTGACATGGTCACTTTTTTCCCAAAAAAAAGGCAGTTTGGGGCAAAACCAGAAAAACTTACTAAGATTATTTCACTAAATTTTTATAAAGTTATTTTACTTTAAACTTATAACTTAATTTTGTGTGAAGATTTACTCATTGGAAGTTTTTCAAAAATGTTTGAGGAGTTAACCTGGAAAATTTCTCAAAATTTGGATGATTTGATGTGGAATGACCTGTGTGCTTTTACTACAAATTTTCAAAGCTTTAACAATAATTTTAAAAGTTTTTAAACTTTTATATATTTATTTTTTTCACTCTTTTAAATTGTCTTTTAAAAGTGGGGTTTTATTATCACAAGGATTTATTATTAATTGAGCAAAGTTGTATTTATTTTAAATCAAAATCAATGCATTGCATCCATACCAGTAAGGACATTGAAGATTGTGCCACTGATGATTATCCAGGATATACAATGTTTAGTCACTCAGAGACCTGAACAGCAAAAAGGGTAGAATAGCCACAGAGCTCAGATCAAAAGATCACACCTGGGTTTAACCAACCACTTCATATGATTTATGCCCCACAGATGTGGACTGATATTTACATAAATTAAACAGCCATTGTGTGCCTCATGACAGAGAGAGGGCACCAACAGCAATAAGGTTGAATTTGGACTGTGAACCATGCTACATTTACATCAGCATACTGCAGTCCTGTAAGAAGTCCCCTCTCAGCTTTTAACTGCAGATATTGGCGGTGGATAAAATTTTGAGGTCCCCCTGAAAAAAAAGTTTTAAATTTTAAGACTCAAAACCAAATTGGGCCATTTTTTGAGAAGTGAACCAAAATACTTTGAAAATTAATGAAAGGTATCAAATTTATTCCTCGCTGTTTTCCATACCCTGAAACTATGAACATTCTAGATTTTTCAACTTCACAGAGTTTTAGAAGTCAGAAACAGGTTTTTCATAACTCTATTTATGTGAACTCACACACAAGACCAGTTGTATTTGACCTCTGACCATAAGTAGTTAAAGTTAATGAAACAAAAACAATTTTTACTGGATAGACTTGGAAAAGTAGTTCTCCTATATCAGATCCACAGTCATGAACCTCCAATGCTTTTGTAATTGGAGGAGATTTTTTCAACTATTTGTTACATTTTTGGTCACATGACAAGAACTGCCCAATTACTGATCAAGCCAGTGTCATTCCTATCAATATACATACTGTACGCAGGAGGGGTGTGTTAAACAGAGGACAAACCAGCAGTACTTTGCTAGATAAGTCTCAAAAGCATGATTGGGGTACCAACCAATGGGGGTTAAAATTGCTGCAGCCCAAATTTCTCGTGTTTAATTCTGAGAAACAGGAAATTAATTCGGCAAGGGAACTACATCAACATTTATGGAAGCTCAAAAAACACATTTGTGATATTGTTGCCGAAGACCGGCAAATTAAAGCTAAAGAAATCACTAAAGTATTGAATCAATTCATGTCCCAACCAGTTTCAAGAAAAACCATTTACCAGGCTGCCCCGGTGGCACATCGGTCTAAGTGCGCGCACCATAAAGGCTGTGTCCTTCCTGTGGTGCCCTGGGGGTTGGATTCTGGCTCAGGTCATTTGCTGCATGTCTTCTCCAACTTTTCTGTGTGTCTCCACTGTCTAACTGTCCAATAAAAGGAAAAATCCCCTCAAAAAAAATCTTTAAAAAAAAAACGTTTACCACTTGATTTTATTTGTTTATTTGATAAATAGATGTAAAACATAGATACATGAAACATAAAATATGATTGACATTAAAAACCAGGATAACACATAAAAGCCGAAGCTTATTTCCATTGTGGTCCTACAGTCAAGTTCAATCGTGAATACGATTGTAAAGAGGTGTAAACAAACTAGATTCAAATACATAATAAATAAAATGAGGTAAGCACAGAATGGTAAGTATCTAAATAAACAGATCTCAATTTAAATAAGAGCAAATATAGACGTATAATGGCGATAGATAAAAAGAATATGATACTAATATACAGGTTACATACACAGCAAGTGGTAATAATAATAATGTTAAACAAATAATACCAAAACAACTATGAATAAATAAATAAATCGGCTGAACCTAAAAACCTTACCAGTTAGTAGTACATGAGGGACTATGCTTCCTGGTAGACCAGTTGACTAAAAAGATAATGTTTTACATCTCATTTAAAGCTGGCTAGGCTTTCCCATGATGATTTCATAGCATTTGGTAATGAGTTGAATTCTGTTATGGCTGTATAACGGAAGGACAATTTTCTGAAAGATTTTACTTTATCTAAACAAAGTTGCCCTTGTTTCTGATTAGAAACCCCAGAGCTTCCCTTTGTTCCCCAGATCTGTAACGAACAGCTAAACTCATACCAAAGTACAGCATCTTTCTGAATTCAGAGAGTTAGGTTAGTATATGATAGGTGATGGACACTTTTCTTCTTGGTTGACCTTGAAAATGTTAGAGGACTTACTGAAGTACTTTACATTCAATTGCAATTCTTTTTGTGTCTTTTCTGTTATATTTTGCATTGTTTCATGTGAAATGTGTTTTATCATTTTGTGGACTAAAATACTTTGAATGTGATACTCACTCACTAATCGTCAGCATGGAGCACAGGAACAGCCAAAACAATCCATTTTATTTGCGTATATGTTGTTCTGCCAGAAAATCTGCAGTTATTGTTAGTATTTTCCTGGGAAAAACTAGATCACATGCTGGCATAATGAAATTAAATGGATATCAAACAAACTTGGAAGTTTGGAGATAAATATCAAACACACATTACATAAATAAATTGGTTTCTTTGATTGATTGATCAGACATTCCCATTTTTAATCAAGAACTGTTTAATTTGCGTCATATGAAATCATGGTGATAGAGGCATATGGGTGATGCAAATAGTTTTCACTTTTTAATCAATGCATAATGGTTATAGTTGTGTTAATTTTTATCTCTATCCTAATTACAGTCAAACCAAAGATAGAATATTTGCCTGTAACTCAGAGAACATTCTTGCTTTGTTTCATGAACTCATTTTCATGAATTTATGTAGAGAGTAAATGCAGCGTAACAGACAATCACAAGCATACATCTCATGTGCTTACATTATGTCACTCAGGGGAAGGGCTTCGGCAGCAGATGCAGAGCAATTTTTTCAGCCATGGCAGCTGCTTAATCAGGGAGATGTAGAGGAGGGGTGCAGTGATGGAACTGAAGTACATAATTGAGAATATAATCGTTTCAATGTCACAGAAATGTTTGAAATCAGGTATATACATAAAGGGCTCAGAAAAAACTACAGGCAGGTAATGAAACACTATGATGCCCAGATAGATTTGGACGGTTCTGAGGGCTTTCTCTTTCATGGGGTGCATCTTCTCTTTGCCCAAGACCGACTTCCTCAGACTCCATATGATAGAAACGTTGCAGAAAACCATGATGATGAAGACGGCCAGGATCAGCCCAATGTAGATATGTGCTGAGAGGACCAACCACAATGTCCTGCAGAGGGCAAAGGCTATCATGAGCCCCCAAACAAGCATGGAAATACCAAATCTGATCTTTTTATCCTTGATGTTGGTGAACACAATGGGGTGGACCACGGCCACGTAGCGGTCCAGGCAAATGCAGGTGAGAAAGAGTGGGGAGCTGTTTTTGATCCCAGTGATAAACCACAGTATATTAAGGAAATATCTGATTCCGAGCATGTCCAAGCCAAAGCAGCAGATGGGGCTCATCACGCAGAGCAATGCATCGGCGATGGCCAGGTTAAAGATAAAGATATTGGAGGTGGAAGAGTCACTCTTATCTCTGGCCACCAGACACATCACCACGATGTTGGCTGGGTAACCCACTAATAGGTTGATGCTTCTTTCAATAAACAGAAACAACAACCCAACAAGTGAATGATAGCACGGTTGAAGTGTATAAAAGACTTGAGAACTCGATCCTGAAGAGGAGTGGTTGAAAAGTTGGCTAGAATTGATTACAGAGCTGTTCATTTTGGTTTTATGTAGCAGGTTTGACGGTTGATGATCCTGAGAAAGGAGAGTGAATGTAAGTTAATGGTCAAGCCTAACTGAACTCACCACCTAAACTGACTGCAAGGCTAAATTATGCTCTTCAGCTGATTCCAGTATTATATTTCATTATTCTCTTTCTCCAAAGTATTCCTCATAATAAGACATTTACTGCAAAATTGAGATGGAAACACTTATACTGGCCTATTTTTCGCAAAGGTAAGCTCTCACTTTTGAGAAATTATTCTGGTCTAGGGAGCCTTCCACAATTAAGTTGCAGTGTTACACTGAAAGATAGTTTTTGTTTTCTGGGAAGACGACCTCCATCCAGGGAAAACTACCTCTCCTCTGAGACACCGGCTTTACTCTGTGAAACTGCATTGGAGCTTCCTGAGACTGGAGACAGTGTTCCCAGAAGACAAGGGTTTGGGTCTATTTTTTTTAATTGTCTGCAAAAGTCTCTCACTCAACCACAGCTTAAGAAATTAAAAGAGTTTTTATCAGATTGAGAAAACGAATAACTTACCTGAGAAATTGCAACAGCTCGACATAACACTCCTCAAGGTCAGACAGCCCAGAAGGCCCCTGTATCCTGATCACTTGTGTCCAGGAGGGTTATGTTTTTATTCAGTATCGTTCCAGTTCATGTTAATATAGAAATTTTAGAAGTATGTAAGCAGGGCAGATGACAGCCAGTCACAAATCCATTTAGGAAGCAAATGCTCTTGGAGTGACTGTGCAATACCCTGTTACCACAGGATTATATTTAAGGATGGATGGGTGTGCAGGGGGGGGGGTTGGGTTTGCAGAGTGAGTTTGTGATGTGACAAACAGATCTGCAGTAAAACAGAGGAGGGGCTAAAAGGAGGGGTAGATGAGTGCCCCCCTATCCCTGTTCTAATAATATATTATTTGTCAGTGATGCGACCCAAGAAGTGCCTCCCAGACAAACAAGTGACGCAATGCAGTCAGCCAGCTGGGGCACAAAGTGAGACTGTAACCTGGTGTAAGGTCTTACACATGAAACCACAAGGTTCATCAAAGCACTCAAACAATTCTCTTTCATCCTCACAACGAAAAGAAATTGAGCACTTAGTTACAGTAAATGTATTTCTGCAGATAATATTAGGTACATTTGTGACAGTTTGACTTTCATCAAAATGTTTGGCAATAAGGAAGTTGCAGTTTTCAAGTACTTTTCTCTGCTTTCGCTACATAGACTTCTGAAAAGCTGGACATCTGTTCCAGGAGGTCTATTGTCCTGAAGGTTTTTCATGTCAATCCTTAAAGAGGAGAACACAATCAAAGGTGAGAGATCTCATAGAGCTGCTGATGAGTAGAGTCAGGTGTATTGGGGTTGAATTGAGAACTTACAGGATGGTAAATCTCCAACCCTGATCTAAAGCGACACACACAATTACCGGTAAGCAGTTTACTGTAGGGAGCAGAAATCAAGCATAACAGGGGCTTGTTCTGTTGCTGAAAATCACTGTAGTATGTAGTTACAAACCAAGGCTCGCGGTTCCATGTCAATCAACTATTTTCAATTTTTGTCCTAAAATTATTCCCCAGCATAGCGGTCAGAATATGTATAAATTTACTGATAATCCACAATTGGTAAGTAATGACTTCATCATTGCCTCATATGTGATTAGTTCAGGGCTACCCTGCTGGAAAAACCAGCTACAAAACACAACAAATGCTGGTGTGCTGGGGGCTGTTCCACAAAAGCAGAATTCAGAAATCGAGGATGATTGAGAAAGCGAGGCTTGACCTTTTCTGCTCAGTGCATTCTGGCTTAAGCCGTTGCACATTTGCCAAGCCTGGCTGAGGAGGAGCAGTTATGTCAAGCCAGGTAAGTGCGCATTCACGGCTTTCTTTAATTTACCGCGTGATCGATCACAGATTTACTGATGCAGAAAAGGTTTGAAGGGGGGGCCTCGTACCTCCTCTCAAGTGAGCATGAACTTATAATGCAAAGCTATGAGAAAGTTAAACATATAATATGTAAAAGAAAAGGCAGTGCGGCCTTTATACAAAGAGCGAAAGCCTTGCAGACAATTGCGAACTGACAGAATGTCGAAGTGATCCAAAAATATGCACTTTCTAACCACTGTTCCACTGAAACCGTTTAATTCAGACAGTTACTTGTGATTTATACAAACAGTTGGGCACTTTGCCTATAAAGTGAGCAGTGGAAAGTAATGTGATTTTTGGAAATTTATCATGAAGACTGACTACAAACATCCAAAATGCAAAAAAAAAGGACAACTATATGAGCAAATCGCAATCTATCACTCATATGTCATGGATAGTTAACGAGAAGGTGTTGTTATGGCCCCAGTTTGTTATTACATTTATAACACAACAGCAACAGCAAGGGATGACAAACACAGTTTTAACAACTAAAACACATTTAATTTTTAAAGACAATAACAACTAACTAACCTAAAGACCAAGATTGAATACATAAAAAAAAAACCAGAAATATTTACTGTCCCGTTTGTTGGGGTGGCTTGGTGATGTCCTGGATGATGAAAAATGCCCAAACACAGGCAAAGAAATCCACAAAAGAAACGTCACAGGTCTTGATCAGAAATGACAGGTCTGCTCACATGTATCCTTCTTCTTGCAATTTCTCCTACTACTTTACTGTCTCAATTCTTTTCCTTATATTCTCTTTTGCAGACCCCACCCACATTTAGACCTCTTTTTTTTAATTTTCTGAGACTTGCCCCAGACATGTCCAGGACATGTCTAAACATGACTCCAGTCTGAGCTTAACAAAAAAAAAGTAAATACTGCCATCTAGTGGCCTATATTCACATTACACCTCCATTCCAAAAGGGAAAAATTTTGACTCATAAAGGCAAAATTTTTCTTTTCAATACAAAATGGTTAAGTGAACACTTGTCTATATATACATATCATACAATATTCAAACACATGATATATATATATACACATTCAAACACGGGATAAGCAATCAGCAATTATTGTCTGTACCCTTCACATGCTTAATTTCCAAGTCAAACTCCTGTAAAATCAAACTCCAATTCAACAATCTCCGATTCTTGTTTTTCATCTTACTCAAAAACATTAACGGATTGTGGTCAGTGTACACAATCATTGGCTTTTGTCCTGTACAAACATAAACCTCAAAGTGTTGTAATGAAAGGACCAGAACCAACAGTTCCTTCTCTATTGTGGAATAGTTCCTTTGGTGGCGATTGAACTTCCTGGAGAAGTATGCCACGGGATGCTCAATGTCATCAGAGTCACTTCTCTGTAGGAGCAGAGATCCACAAGCTTGGTCGCTAGCATCGACCGCGATGGAGAACGGTTTGTTGAAGTCAGGAGATTTGAGCACGGGGAAGTTACACAGCAGAGACTTCAGGCGATCGAAGGCTCTCTGGCATGCATCATCCCAGGTGAACTTTACGCCTTTCTTCAGTTGGTTAGTTAGACTGAGAGCAATCTCAGCAAAGTTCTTGCAGAACTTGCGGCAGTACCCGATCATTCCAAGGAAGCGGCGCAAAGCTTTTTTGTTGTCAGGAACTGGAAAGTCCATGATGGCTTGGACTTTAGCATTTATGGGTGCCACCTTACCCTGGCCTATGACGTAGCCAAGATAGGTGACAGTAGCACAACCAAAGTCACTCTTGCTCAGGTTAACAGTCAGGTTAGCCTGGGTCAGGCGCTGGAACAACGTCTCTACATCTTTTAGATGTTCTTCCCAGGAGTCACTCCATGTGATCAGGTCATCGATGTACGCACCCGTGTGTGGCAATCCTGCGATTGTAGACTGTATCATCCATTGGAACGTGGCTGGGGCATTTTTCATGCCAAAGGGTAGGACTTCATACTGGTACAATCCAGATGGTGTGGCAAAAGCAGAGATGCTCTTGGCCCTCTCAGTTAAAGGCACACACCAATAACCCTTCAATAAATCAATCTTGGTCAGAAACTTTGCTTGCCCTACACTATCAATACAATCATCAATCCTAGGTATTGGAAACACATCAGTTCTAGTTACAGCATTGACTTTGCGATAATCTGTACAGAATCTAGTACTTCCATGAGGTTTTGGAACTAGCACACAGGGTGAACTCCAATCGGAGTTGGAGGGTCTGATAATATCATGTTTTAACATGTACTCAACCTCTTTCTCAGCAATCTTTCTCTTTTCAGAATTCATCCGGTATGGATTCTGTTTTATTGGTTTGGCATCACCAACATCTACATCATGAGAGGCTATAGAAACTCTCTTTGGAACATCAGGAAACAGATCCTCATATTTCTTGATCAACCTCTCAAACTGATCTTTCTGTGATGGTTCTAAGTGCTGGAGTTTTACATCAAGATTTTGCAACACTTCAGAATTTGACAATTTGCATGAAAGAACTTCAGCTTTAATTCTAGGTTCAACATCTTGAACCTCCCCCTCATCTTCACACATCTCGGCCATTGGAGGATCTGAAGTGACAGCTGCAACCCTAGCATTTCTGTCATGATAAGGCTTCAGCATGTTAATGTGACACAACTGTTTTGGCTTTCTCCTATCTGGAGTCTTCACAATGTAATTGAGATCATTGAGTTTTGTCAGAATTTCATAAGGACCATGAAATCTAGCCTGCAATGGATTGGACTGCAAGGGAAACAACACAAGGACCTTGTCTCCTGGTTTAAACTCACGGCTTCTAGCCTTATGATCATACCAAGTTTTCATTTTTCCCTGACTCGATTTCAAGTTCTCTTTGGCTAGGTCACAAGCTGCACGCAATCTTACCTTGAACTTGCTAACATAGTCTAACAGACTGATTTGCGGCTCTTCCTCTCGCCATTGTTCACTCAATAATAGCAAAGGTCCTCTCACTTCATGGCCAAACACTAGCTCAAATGGACTGAATCCAGTAGACTCCTGCACTGCTTCTCTAGCTGCAAACAACAGCAAATGAACCCCTTCATCCCAGTCTTTCTCATGGTCATAACAATAAGTCCTCATCATTGTCTTGAGAGTGGAATGAAACCGCTCTAAGGCACCCTGACTTTCTGGATGATAGGCACTAGAAAGAATCTGTTTTGCACCTAGTTCATACACAACCTGCTGAAACAAACCAGAAGTGAAATTGGTACCTTGGTCTGACTGAATTTCCCTGGGAAGGCCAAACAACGTGAAGAACTTTATCAAAGCCTTCGAGATTGTAGTTGCCTTGATGTTACGTAGAGGTATGGCTTCGGGGAATCTGGTAGATGCACACATGATTGTCAACAAGTACTGATTTCCAGATCTAGTCTTGGGTAATGGACCAACGCAATCAACAATGACCCTAGAGAATGGCTCCCCAAATGCTGGGATAGGCTGCAATGGAGCTACAGGTGGGTCTAACTGGTGTTTTCCAACTACCTGACAAGTGTGACAGGTTTTGCAAAAGTTGGAAACGTCTTTCCGAAGCCCAGGCCAAAAGATGTGTTTCATGATCTTATCAACAGTCTTGTTAACACCAAGATGACCTCCTAAAGGTAAACTATGAGCCATTGTTAAGATCTCATTCCTATAGACCTTCGGAACAACAATTTGCCTGACCACTGCCCAATCTGCATTGGCAGGGATATCAGGAGGGCGCCACTTCCGCATCAACACACCATCCTTGAGATAATACCCAACTGGAACTGCGTCTATTTCTTTACCAGGAAGGGCTCTCTTCTTTAGTACACAAATTTCAGGATCATTAGTTTGCTCCTCAATCAACCGCTTTCTGGACAGAGACAAGTCTCCAGACACATCAGAATCACCAGACCCATCCGGCTGGCTGAATAGAGAACTGATAAAAGTATCTGATAAGTCCTCAAACGGAGAAACCATAGTAGGCCAATCAGAGTCATGAGGCGAACCACCTGAGTCCTGACTATTCAATGTACTGGACGGCACCACAACATCTTCTTCTTTAGCCTTCTTGGCCATAGCATGAGTCACTGCGCAAGAAGGATACAGAGATGGGTCCTCATCCCCATCTTCAGTGCTCGGCTGTGAAGTAAGATGTACAGGGGGAACTACTTTGCCCCCAGCCAGGTCATTGCCTAGCAACAGAGAAACACCCTTTATAGGTAGACTTGACATAAGTCCCACCTTTACCTGTCCTGTAACTAAATCTGACTTCAAGAATATAGAGCGCAGGGGTACAGATACAGTCCTCCCTTCAATACCTTGTACAAGTATGAAATCCCCTGAAGCGGTCTCATCACGTAACTCCAAGGAGTCCATCAACAAAAGTGACTGAGAAGCTCCGGTATCCCTTATATATGGGGATATAGGATATATATGGGGACAGGAGTAGTATGCTCATTCAGAGCCACAAATCCCTCTGACACAAATGGAAGAAATTCCTCCCTCACGAAGTCAGCTGTATCAGGCTTTTTAGCCCCACAAGAAGCAGGCAATTTAGCAGATTGGTTATCTACTACAGGGGTTTCTAACCTTGTTTTCACAAAGGCATTTGGTTTGGTATCCTTTTCTTTTTCTTTCTTAGCTTTAAGGAACCAACAGTTAGTTGTAACATGACCAGATTTCCTGCAATAACTGCAAACTAGACCACTTTTGTCACTGTCAGCTTTTACACTTTGATCAGACCTGTTACTGGATTTCTGAGCACCATCACCAGATTTGTCTTTGTCTTTGGGTGAGGAATCTTGGGTATCACCATAACCCTTTTTCTGAAATTGGGACCATCTATTATTACTGCTAGACTGAAATTTGGACTTATGTGTGAGAACATATTCATCTGCAAATTTGGCAGCTGATTGCAAATTCAGTGCTTGCTTCTCATTAAGGTAGGTCTTAACATCATCTTTAACACAGTTCTTGAATTCTTCAACTAACACCATCTCTTTTAGTGAGTTGAAATCATCCTTGACCTCCATAGAAGTACACCAGCGCTCAAAGCAAACCTGCTTTTCATTAGCAAATTCAACATAAGTCTGATTTTCAGATTTCTTCAGACCTCTGAATTTCTGTCGGTAAGCCTCTGGAACCAACTCATAAGCTCTCAAAATAACCTTTTTGACAACCTCATAATCAGAGGAATCATCTGCAGACAAAGCCGAATAGGCTTGTTGAGCTTTACCCTTGAGGACAGTTTGCAACATCAGAGGCCAGTGTTCCTTTGGCCACTGGCAACTCTTTGCTACCTTTTCAAAACACTGGAAATAGTTGTCAACATCCTTTTCCGAAAATGGAGGCACCAGTTTTACCTCCTGACTGGCACAAAATTTATTTTTAGTTTCAATTTTAATTTTTAGTTGCTCCATTTGGAGTCTTTCTTCTCTATCGAATTTCTCTAATTCAAAATCTCTCTGTCTCTCTCTTTCTGCTCTTTTCTCTTTCTCTCTCTCAAATTCTCTTTGTTTTTCTTTTTCTTCCCTCTCAATTTTCTCTTCTCTTGCTAATTTTTCTAACTCAAACTGCCTTTGTTTTTCTTTTTCTTCCCTTTCTTTCTCTCTTTCTTCCCTCTTAAATTCTCTTTGTTTTTCTTTTTCCTCCCTTTCAATCTCTAGCATTTTTAATTTAAGTTCCATTTCTATATTTGGATTTTCCACTGGAAACTGTTCCAGATCTCCTGGTGCAAACACATTTTCATCAATGTAATATTCAACTATCTCTCTAGCCAGTCTTGCTTTTCGCATGGCTGGTTTTACCTCTGTCAGCTCCAACTGTCTGCAAATTTCTAGCAGTTCTGTCTTTTTAAAAGACTTCAAAACCCCTACGGTTGGTGATGCCAAGAAATCATCCATTGCTGTTGTCAATATATATCTAGGAAAATTCACAAAACAATTTCACAATTTGAAATGTTAGATTTTCAATAAATTACTCACACAATGGTCTATCCCGGACCTTGAGCCCCCAATTTGTTATGGCCCCAATTTGTTATTACATTTATAACACAACAGCAACAGCAAGGGATGACAAACACAGTTTTAACAACTAAAACACATTTAATTTTTAAAGACAATAACAACTAACTAACCTAAAGACCAAGATTGAATACATAAAAAAAAAACCAGAAATATTTACTGTCCCGTTTGTTGGGGTGGCTTGGTGATGTCCTGGATGATGAAAAATGCCCAAACACAGGCAAAGAAATCCACAAAAGAAACGTCACAGGTCTTGATCAGAAATGACAGGTCTGCTCACATGTATCCTTCTTCTTGCAATTTCTCCGACTACTTTACTGTCTCAATACTTTTCCTTATATACTCTTTTGCAGACCCCACCCACATTTAGACCTCTTTTTTTTTAATTATCTGAGAATTGCCCCAGACATGTCCAGGACATGTCTAAACATGACTCCAGTCTGAGCTTAACAAAAAAAAGGTAAATACTGTCATCTATTGGCCTATATTCACATTACAGTGTGCATTCCACGGTTTTAATGCACAATGCGGAGGCAATTGAATTAAAACCGTGGAATGCTCACCTTCGAGTTGATTATCCCGCTTATACCATGGTCATTTGCCAACAATATCAAATCGCAGCATTCAGAAATTTTTGGTTAAAGTTCTGTACTAAAAAAAAAAAAAAAAAACGAGTTGGTAATCATTAAACAGGCGCCGCGCCTTCTCATACCCAATAATAGGCCAAGCTAAATTGAACCAGCTATCTTTGTTCATCTTACGTTCATGGAGAAAGAATTTTTTTGCACATGCTTACATCCATTTACTAGCTGATGATTTGATACCGGATTCCATCTGAAACAGAGATTATGCATAAAACAACAATATGCGCAATTATGCAGACTGTAGCTAACTTGCTACCCACAATTACAATGAACTCATGACGGTTTCCGTAGAATCAGCGAGCTAAAATCAGTCTGCTGGCATAGCACGTAGCTAGTGAACTGTCAGCAGTTGCTGATACATCACGTTAGCTTCATTTGTAACCGTACACAATTACAATAATTTCATGAATAAAGCCTGATTACTTCGCTGCAATAATATTTACGGTCATTATCGCTTGAGTCCGAGTCAGCTAACTGAAATCAGTCTGCTGGCACAGCACGTAGCGAGCGAACTGTCAGCAGTTGCTGATACATGAAGTGGACACGTTAGCTTCATTTGTACACAATTACAACCGTTTAATGGATAAAGCCGGATTTCTTCGCTGCTATAATATTTACGGTCATTATTGCTTGAGTACCTATTGTTAACCGCCCGACAGGACGCAACTTATATGACGCTGCAAAATTTACTGGAGATAAATGGCCAGCTAGATTTCTGTTGTCTCCAGTTAAATACCAGCTCTAACGTTGTTATGGTTACAAGTTGGCTAGTGGATGAATTTGAATGTTGAAACGACCGTAGCCAAACTACCTGTGCGGTTCCACGGTTTTAATGCATACCTGCCAGCCAATCAGAAAAAATTATTCAACCAGACCATGGTATAAATTTTACGTAAAATACACACACAGAGAAAACATGACTGGTCAGAAGAGGAATTGGCAACAGGTCAAAGTCAAGTGCAAGAATATTTTTCAGGCTGGTAAAGGCCTTGATTGTTGATAACAATGAACAAACGAAGATTATTAATTACTTACAAGCTGCCTGCTCACATAATTTGTCTGTTATGATTATTAGCTGTTAAGAAAAAGGCTCATTTATCTGGCTTGGGGGGTGGCCGACCAACCCAGGATTTCACTCCAGCAGAGCAGCTGGTCCTTGACATTAACTAAGGAAGGCCTGTAATGGAAGGGATCCAGAGGGGGAACTTCTACTTACTGTCACTCTGACAGAAACTTTCCCCTTCATACAAGGTATTTTATTCCTGTTCTGCACATGGAACTCAACCAGCCATTTATATGGTGTTATGTGGACTTTCTGACTTTGGTTTGATTTGCAGTGTCTGGCAACACTCATTCTTCTGGAGCCACCAGAAGATGATCCGGTGAGTATTATTCATTAAAAGCATAGACCTGTCATGTCCTGTCAACACAAGGTGAATACAAGTTCTGTTGTGTACGGCAGGAGGAAGGTACTTCTACAACAGCAGACAAGAAAACTGCGCCGCTGGACTCCAGAAGGCTTGAGGTATCGCGTCAATCTTGTGAAAATACTCATTTCGTCCTGAATGGCTATAAGGCCAGGTCATAGAAAATATATTTTTTCAGGACCCAGATGCTGGGTGACCCGTTGGCCAGCCTGCCAACATAGTGAGTATTGCCTATAGGAAAACCACATTACGCACATTTCCTGCAGTGCTAACTGATAGGTGTTTTACAAAGCTCTAAAACTCAAGACATCTCTACATGCAATGCCTCAAACAATTCCATTGTTTTTCTCTTTTCCAATCTCCAAGCTTACTAGTGACGACCACAGAATTATAGGTTAAAAACCATTGGTTTCCTTTCTGTTTCATGAATGTTCAGTCAGCTATATGGTATCTGGATCCAGTAAAGTGAGAATAATTTTGTAAGATTACGCAACAGTGAAACTTAACCTCAAACTGTGCACTACCAATGGGAAATAAAATATACGAACATATGGAAGAGTGACAAATATTATGCCTTATTATGAAAGGATGGGCTACATCAAATGGAAAGTCAACTTAAATAATGAACAATGTATAGATCTCTATCCAGTCTGCCATTAACAATGTCCTCACTAGTGACTAAATTTAAACCACCTTTGCAACTTCGTCAGCTATTTCTGATCATCTCATCAGCCCCATTATGTATTTATCAGGTCTCTGTCACCAATATGAATAGCAGTCTTTATAACAGAATGCTGCCACACACTAAAATTGACTTGCGTGAATGATCATGACAATTAAAATAACAGTGGACATTCTTAACTGAATGTAATTCCATCTTTGTTTTTAATCCAGGCTAATAAAAATGAGGCAAAATACAGAGGACCATGCTGTGGCAGTTCTAGCTTGAATGGTGCCCTGAGCGAGACCCCCGCTGGAGAACCCCCACCCCCTCAAAAAGTAAATAAAACTAACCACAATTTTCTGCTAAAACTGTTGTTTTCCTTTTAATAACAATATTTTTTTGTAAAATCTGATAGAAAATGTCATAATATTAACAATAATGAATATAAACAAAATTAAATAAAATATTACAAATAATGTAGAAATAAAATGTAAAATAAATAACATAAATCGCACAAATCCTTTACCACACTTTATGATAACGGACTGCGAAGCAACTTGAGTGCATTTTGTGAAGTTGGGCTACTTGCCGCCATTTGGATTTCCCATCGTCCGCTAACACCAAAACTAAGACTTTCTATTTACAAATGCATTGGGTTTTGTCATAATCATTGTAACCTCAATTCCAAAATAGTTGGGAAAAAGTGTAAATTGTAAATAAAATCAGAATGCAATGACTTTCAAATCACACCAGCCAGTATTTTATTCACAAATGAACAGAGATAACATGGCAAATGTTAAAACTGAGACTTGTTCCACAAAATGAGCTCATTTCAAATTTGATGGCTGCTACAGGTCTCAAAAAAGTTGGGGCAGGAGCCTGTTTACCATAAAAAGAAGAGGGGATGGTACATTAACACAGAGTGGAGGCATCTGGGCATTGAGGAGACAACTTTCTTGAGTTTAGCCATTGGAAATTGATCCCACTCTTGTTTTATCCAGGCTTCCAGCTGCTGGAGAGTTTTGGGTCTCCTTTGAAAGACTTTTTATTTTACACACAGACTCTTCTACTATAAAGCCATGCTGTTGTAATAGCTGCAGTATGTGGTTTTGCATTGTCCTGCTGAAATACACAAGGTCTTCCTTGGAATAGATGTCGTCTGGTGGGGAGTATATGTTGCTCTAAAACCTTTATATACTTTTCAGCATTTATGATGCTTTTTAAAACATGCAAGTGTGCCACACCATATGCACTATTGCATCCCCATATTATCAGAGATGCTGGCTTTTGAACTGAACACTGATAACGGGAGGGGTGGTCTTTCTCCTCTCTTGCCCGAAGGACACAAAGCCCATGATTTCCTACAAGAATGTCAAATTTGGGCTCTTCTGACCACAGGACACTTTGCCACTTTTCTACAGTCCATTTTAAGTGAGACTTGGCCCACAGAACATGACGGCTCTTCTGGATCATGCTCGACAATGGCTTCCTTTTTGCAAGACAGAGTATAAGGTGGCATCTGTGGATGGTACGGCGGACTGTGTTTCCAGACAGCGGTTTCTTGAAGTATTCCTGGGCCCATTTAGTAATGTCAATGTCAGAATCACGCCAGTGAGTGATGAAGTGGTGTCTGAGGGCCCGAAGATCACACGCATCCAGTCAAGGTTTTCGGCCTTGTCTCTTACGCACAGAGGTTTTTCCAGTTTCTCTGAATCTTTTGATGATGTTATGCACTGTCGACAAAATTACTTGCTGAATGTTCTTTCAGCTGATTCTCTAAAAAATTCATTGCTTTTGCTGCCCTTTTTTGCTTGTGTCCCAACTTTTTTGAGACCTGTTGCTGCCAGAAAATTTGAAATAAGCTCATTTTGTGGATAAAAATGTAAAATGTCTGTTTCAACATTTGAAATGTTATCCATGTTCTATTTTGAATAACATAATGGCTCATGTGATCTGAAAGTCATTGCATTTTGATTTTATTCACAATTTACACTTCGTTCCAACTATTTCGGAATTGGGGTTGTATATACATATGCTTCATTTGCGTCTGCCACATGTCCTTGCCTTGAAATATTTCTTCAACTATCTGGCAGTCATGTCAATCACATAAGTTGAACTAATCCAGTAAATACAAGGGCACGCCGTTGCAGGCTCCAAAGGGCCATAAATGTTAGCCTAAAGTTGTTGAGACTAGCTCACATTAATTTGTTTTGGGGGGTTTTTCTGCACTTTTAGTTGAGTTACATGCAGTCCCGCTCAGTTCATGCAAACTTGCAGGCACACATGTAATATTTCCTTTGGATCAAGTCACTTTAATGGTGTCTTGCCAAATGTTTCTCTGTTTGCATTCAGCATTCTCGCTGATTTACCTGTCACTAGGGGAGAAGGATTCAGATTCAGATTCAGAAGGTCACGCCTGGCTGCATGAATTCAAAGGAAATACTTGGTTTGTCGCCGCACACAGTTCTATATCTCATATTGTATATTTCCTGTGCATCAAGCCACTTAACTGTCTTGCTGGATGTTCCCGTCTGTATTCAGCAGGCCGCTGAGCTCCCTACACCCAGAGGAGAAGGTCACGCATGCTTGCGTGAATTCAAAGGAAATGCAACATGCTTGTTGCAACATAGTCTCATATCTCATAAAGTATATTTCCTTTGAATCAAGCCACCTCAGGAGAGTCTTACCAAAGGTTCCTTTGTCTTTATTCAGTAAGGTATATGTTTCCAGAACTCAAAGGAATGCAACATGATAGTTGCTGTAAATTAATCCATTCCATTCCATTCCAGCTTTAAATTTATTAGAAGGTGACTATGCTCACCTGCTCCCTTTGGGATCGTGGCTTTGGGGGTTGTGATCTCAGGGACTGCGTCATGCTTGCTCAGATTGTTTCAATGCATCACTCTAGCTGAATCACCGCCAAACTCAAATGCAGGTCATCCTGCAATAAATGGTTAAATCTGACGTCCTGACTGAACTAGGTTATTGCAAACTTTTTTATGGAACTGCACCTTTATCAATACATCATTTTTATTAGATAAAAATATCAATTGCGGTAAATAGATGCACTCTCTGATCTTGTGAATGGGATGCAGGCTTTTACTGTGTTTTGCAGTAAATGTTGTTGAATTCAAGTTGAGTTTTCTGGCATAAAAATTTCTGCAATTTGACATTACATCAACAGGTTCTGTAATTCTACTTCTTGAGCGTGTACCTGCTGTTGTTTAAAGTGATGCAAGAGCATATTTTTTCTGTCAACAAAATGACAGAAAATAACAACAGCGGAAATAAAAACAATCACATCTCTATTTGCCCGAGCGAATGTCCTTATGCTGGCAGGGCAGGAGTTTTTTGAAGGTCTTCTTTCAGGTGACTTTGCAGAAAGCATAGCAGGCTGGATTAACGATACTGTTGATGTAACAGGACCAGTAGCCGAAGGTCCACAAGCTGGAGGGAACACAGGTTGAACAGAAGCTGCTGATGACCTTCATGACTTGAAAGGGTGTCCATGTGACCACAAAGGCCGCTAGAATCATCGTAATCATGCTTGTTACCTTTTTCTCACGAGATGGTGGTGCCTTTTTCTTGGGCTGCTGCTTTGACATTGTAACATTAAGGTGGTGGGCTGTGGGGTTTCCCTTGTAACCTGCAGGGGCCTCTGTAATTTCTTTTCTTTCAGGACGTACTGGTGCACTCGGCTTCTCCTCTCCAACTCCATCTGTTCCGCCATTCTGGCTCCTCTCAGTGCGTTGGGTCATGTCATACTCGTCATCACATGGAATGCCGATGTGGTTTCCTGCTTCACTGTTGAATGCTTTGCCCTTTTTTCGCTTGTGCTCGCCCGTCTTTACACGGCTCTTACTGGCCCTGGAGATCTGCCAGTACAGGAAGCTCATGATGGCAACAGGCAGGTACAAGGTGACAGTAGAGCTGATAAAGCTGATTGATTCATTGGACAGGAACTCGATGAAGCACTCTGGCATAATACGCTCAACTACGAGAAATGGCCCAAAGAGGATGATTGGGCCCCACAGGAGGAGGGCAAGTACCCAAGGTGCCACAATCATCATGCCTGCCATCCTGGTGGTCCTCCTTGCAGGGTAGCTGAGTGGCTTGGTGATGCAGAAGTAACGGTCAAAGCTAATGACAAGGAGATGAAAGGCAGAGGCATTGCAGACTACATAGTCTAAGACCAGCCATAGGTAACAGACTACTGGGCCCAACGGCCAATAACCAACTACGATGTAGTACAAATACATGTGTACAAATTCATAAGGTTGATCCCAAAGATCAGGCCTGCACTCCAGGCTGAAGAGGAAGTAGTTGTTGATGGTCTGGAGGCTCCTGTTGATTCTGATTGAGAGAATGACCAGTATGTTCCCAGATATTGTGAGGAGACTGAGGGACCCTGAGACCCGGACAATGATCACCACCTCCACTATCTGGTAAGGGCCTTTGTACGGGAGCGTGTCAATCTCATTGCCTGCAGTGAAGTTGGAGATGTTTGAGAGGAAGGAGAGGGTAAGCTTAAAGGTTCTGGGCTCCATCTGATCTGGTCTTGTCGAATCTTGAGCTGTCTGTTTAGCCTCTGAATTCAGATAAAGGAAAAACATTTTTTTCAGCAATAAGGTCTTGCTTTTAACACTCAAATCAGTTTGGTCCTGGAGTAAAACAAGATTTGTTATGTAGTACTTCACTTACAATGCGATTTAGTCTTTGACTTAGTTGCACCTGTGTCTGTAAAGCTGGCCCTGGGATGGCTAATTAGAAATCTAGTTGTTTGAGTTTTCAATATATTTGTAGTGTTCACATCCACTCATGACATCATTTTTAGGTTTTCTATTCAAAGAATAGAGGCGTTATGTAGTCACCCCGGCGTCGGCGTTGGAGTCGGCGTTGCAAGATTAATATATTGGTGCAAAAGCAATAGGCAAGCTATGCTATTCTCCAACAGCTCTTTTTTTGGTTGGGATCTGCTCCGTCTTTTTGTCTGTTTGTTAGCTGGATTAAACCATTGGTCTGATTTTTATGAAACTGTGTGACATGAGCAATGAAAAAACACAATAAATTTTGGAGAGGAACTGAATCACAAGGCGGATACACGTTAACTTTATCAGATATTGCCCTGGCCGAATAAATGCAATACATTTCAAAATTTATTCAACGGTTGAAAAGATTAAAAGTGGCACAATTGAGCCAATCACTGGTTGCTGCTGAGCGGAACACAGAGGGCAGAAGACGTCCCTTGATATGGATCATAACTGATCTGTTCAAAATCATTGTTCTTGATAACCACATTCACTAAGAATAGAAATAATCTGTTGGCAGTTTGATATACAGCTTTCTTTTTAATTAAATATTAAGGCAAGTAAATAATAAATTTAATTATATTGTTTCGTTCAATTGCCTTTATAGGCTTCCAAAAAAAAAGTGAATTTTCTGCTTTGACTTTTGTAATATCCTGCAATCTGCAATGCATGTCACCAAACATACTGTATGAGCAATGAGTTTTATTTTTCGACTTTACAAAGATAATTGGCCACACCTGAAAAAGGTGAGTTAAACTTTCTTCAAACAGAGCCACTGACTGAAAACTGATCAAGACAAATTGCCAGTTTAAAGGGACAATGTGTAACAAATAACAGTTTTTTAATTTGCCAAAATCTAAGTCTGCATTAATATTTATGTCATCACTGTTGTTTTATGACCTCCGCTAATAATCTGATTTATTCTGGGAAACGAAGAATTTTACACTTGTTTCTACATTGGACAGGTAAGCTGGTAGGGGAGCGCCATATCAGTTAGCCATCTTGAAACTGTTACCGCCGGCAAAGGACAAATAGCACCAAACGCCTAATAGATCTGCGTTTGCCCTGCCAGCCAGTGCAGAGTGATTGAGACACCAGAGGAAATCTGTTGTGTTCCAGGGTTCTGGCCTTTGGCCAGAACAGTATTATTTATGGTTTTAACAGTTTCATGTTCCAAGATTTCATAGTTCATAGTTCCATAGTTCAAGTTTCATAGTTCATGCCATAGTTTTTACAGTTTCTTGTATTAGGATTTTACATTTCATAATTCAGGTTCCATGTCCATGTTTTTACTTTTCCATGTTTTTGTTTTTGCCAGGTCTGCCATGCCACTCCACCGCTTGTCTGCGTTCCGCCCCGTGCCTTCGTTGTTGCACATTTCTGAGCTCTGGTTGGCTTTGGTATTTCCCCTTCCTTCTGTGCTGTGCTGGATTCGGGCCTTTCTAAACTTAATTGGCAATTAACTGTTTTTAAGTTACTAACATTTACTAACACTCACTGGGTGGTGTAATTCTTAGATAGGCACATTACTAATACTACTAATTTAGACAGGGAGTTTATTGTCATGATTCCTGCTTTACTATTTCAAGATCTTGCTGTGCTTTTCTGTTCTGAACATTCATGCTTGCTTCCAAACTGCATACTTAATTGGTACTTAAGCTGAGCACGCTCATTCTCTTAATGAGCAGGTCATGTCATCCAATCTCTGTCCATGTCTTGATCTTGCCATGCCTCTTGTTTCTCTCTCTCCAGGTCTTACCCCTTGTGTCATGATTACCAAGCCTTTATCTGGTTGCGGTGGAAGTTGGCTGGCAGACAGTGTCTCAAGTTTGTTTCTAGTCGCGTCTCGTTTAGCCAAGTTCTTGTCAAGTTCCCTAGTATTTGTCCTAGCCTCTCGTCTTGTGTATATATATATTTAGTATGGTTATTTATTTTTCTTGAGTATCTTGCCTGGAGTTTCCAGTGCCTTTTTGTTTTTTGCCTTTTGCATTTATTGTTTATAGCTCTGTGCAGCATACTTTAGTTTGTTTTTTGCAACCCTTTGGGCCAAGTTTTTCGTTGGCCCTCGTGCCTGTTTTGTTTTTTGTTTAATAAATCCTCATTCCCTTTTCCCGCTTCTGGTGTCGACTGATTCCCTATCAAAATCAGGAAGAGAGGCTATCGCTGCGACTTTGAAAATCAGCACTACTGCAGCATAATGCAGGACCATCCATATGCAGCAGCAGCACAGGAGACCGAATCCTCATCCGCAAAAAAAAACGAAAAAGAGAATTGAAAAGGCAGCGCGACCGGCGCGCTCAAAAAACAAGGGTGAACATCGGGCGAGCCTTCCCCAGGTGGAAGGAGCTAATGAAGGAGAGATTTTCTAAGGGACGCTGAAGTTGCCAGCTTTCTCCTCGACAAGTAAGTCAACTGTACTGCCTAAATTAGCCAAAACGCAACTTTTCATTCAGTTTTGTTACACAGTGTTGCTTGTTACCATAAGCAGCATAATAGCAGATCTTGCTAAAATACTGCATCCTCATTGTTACAGGTGGAACTGTATGTTTACGTAGTTTCAGTAGCTTTCATAATCGCGGTAAACGCCGACTTTCGAAGCCTACCCACAGGCTTTTAGTGGCGGTGAAGCTGGTGGGTAGACTTTAGAAGCTGGCATTTACTGTGACTAAAAGTCGGCGTTTATCGCGACTAAAGCTACTGAAACCACATAAACATACAGGCACAAATCTCCGAAAGGTGGTTATCCCCAATACATGAAAGAAACGGCTAAACAGTTCCTAAAACATGGTTAATTTTTGTCACATAGGACTAAAGAATAAGCTATGCTTATAGTTATGTTTTAATAATGGGAAGGTGCCACCACCTGTTTTCAGTGCATCAATTTTCCAGGCTCGATCAGCAGACTTAGTTTTATTTTTCAAAGCAAGTTAAAAACATTTTCTCATGATGACAACACACAGAATCAATCAGCGGAACACCAGACCGCCACTGCATTAAGGCAGTATCCTCACTTGAGAAAGTATCTAGTCCCAATAGTCCAGTTTTTCTTGTAATTTCCTTGAATGACATGCATCATCTAAATGGATTCCATTACTGCCCCAATTACTCCCCTCCATTTCAGTGCTCACGATGATCTAATAATGCCCAAGCGGAACTGCCTTATAGTGAAATATTACTGTGCAATTCAGTCATACAAGTTAGGGCTCATTTAGGATTACTTCAGAGACCTGTGAGCAGTCAGGTCATGGCATGTATTAGGCACTGATGTCATCCCCAAACAATCATCCCAAAAAAATAAAAAACAATGAAACCAATGAAATTGAGGAATAAGTCTGTGGAATCTAGCAAACAGCTAAATATTCTGATGACACCTCTGTCATGTATTGTACTTTTGAATGGTGTGATATGTTCAAAAAATATTTTTAATCAACGTTTTGTTTCATATTTAGTGGATAACAGCACTTGGCCAATACCCGTTTAGTCATGAAAAAAATACAGTTTCGGAACATTTTTTAAAAAATTCATCAGAAAAGTTAGCTGAACATCATTCTGATTTATTTTGTGAGGCACTGTTCATATTTATAATATTGCACAGTAAAAATTTTGGAGAGAAATAACTGTGGACATGGTCATTTTTTTTCCCAAAAAAGGCAGTTTGGGGCAAAACCAGAAACACTTTCTAAGATTATTTCACTAAAAACTTGTACAAATGATATTACTTGGATTACTGTGTTTTTTTTTTTTACAGAGAGTTACATCATAAAATAATAAAAAATTAATTCTAGCATTTTATTATACTCCATTCCTAAGGTACAGTTCATAAAATGTGAATATGCTTAGTATACCCCAGCCTTGGAAAAGCAATCGATTTGGAGCAATAAGTTGCCAAAGTAGGCTGAAAATGGGCTTGCCAAAAAACTGAAAATATTAGTCAAATTTCAAAGGGTTATAACTTAACTTATAACTTAATTTTGTGTGAAGATTTACTCATTGGAAGTTTTTCAAAGATGTTTGAGGAGTTGACCTGAAATTTCTCAAAATTTGGATGATTTGAAGTAGAATGACCTGTGTGCTTTTACTACAAATTTTCAAAGCTTTAACAATAATTTTAAAAGTTTTTAAACTTTCATATATTTATTTTTTTCACTCTTTTAAATTGTCTTTTAAAACGGGGTTTTATTATCACAAGGATTTATTATTAATTGAGCAAAGTTGTATTCATTTTAAATCAAAATCAATGCATTGCATCCATACCAGTAAGCACATTGAAGATTGTGCCACTGATGATTATCCAGGATATACAATGTTTAGTCACTCAGAGACCTGAACAACAAAAAGGGTAGAACAGCCACAGAGCTCAGATCAGAAGATCACACCTGGGTTTAACCAACCACTTCATATGATTTATGCCCCACAGATGTGGACTGATATTTACATAAATTAAACAGCCATTGTGTGCCTCATGACAGAGAGAGGGCACCAACAGCAATAAGGTTGAATTTGGACTGTGAACCATGCTACATTTACATCAGCATACTGCAGTCCTGTTAGAAGTCCCCTCTCAGCTTTTAACTGCAGATATTGGCAGTGGATAAAATTTTGAGGTCCCCCTGAAAAAAAAGGTTTTAAATTTTAAGACTCAAAACCAAATTCGGCCATTCTTTGAGAAGTGAACTAAAATACTTTGAAAATTAATGAAAGGTATCAAATTTATTCCTTGCTGTTTTCCATACCCTGAAACTATGAACATTCTAAATTTTTCAACTTCACAGAGTTTTAGAAGTCAGAAACAGGTTTTTCATAACTCTATTTATGTGAACTCACACACAAGACCAGTTGTATTTGACCTCTGACCATACGTAGTTAAAGTTAATGAAACAAAAACAATTTTAACTGGATAGACTTGGAAAAGTAGTCCTCCTATATCAGATCCACAGTCACCAACCTCCTATATCAGATCCACAGTCATGAACCTCCAATGCTTTTGTAATTGGAGGAGATTTTTTCAACTTTTTGTTACATTTTTGGTCACATGACTAAGAACGGCCCAATTACTGATCAAGCCAGTGTCATTCCTATTCATATAAAAACTGTACGCAGTAGGGGTGTGTTTATCAGAGGACAAACCAGCAGTACTTTGGTAGATAAGTCTCAAAAGCATGATTGGGGTATTAACCAATAGGGGTTAAAATTGCTGCAGCCTAAATTTCTCGTGCTTAATTCTGAGAAACAGGAAATTAATTTGGCAAGGGAACGACATCAACATTTATGGAAGCACAAAAAACACTTTTGTGATTTTGTTACTGAAGACCAGCAAATTACAGCTAAAGAAATCACTAAAGAATTGAATCAATTCATGTCTCAACCAGTTTCAACAAAAACCATTTACCAGGCTGCCCCGGTGGCACATCGGTCTAAGTGCGCGCACTTTGCTGCATGTCTTCTCCAACTTTTCTGTGTGTCTCCACTGCGTAACTGTCCAATAAAAGGACAAAATCTTAAAAAAAAAAAACGTTTACCACTTGATTTTATTTGTTTATTTGATAAATAAATGTAAAACATAGATACATGAAACATAAAATATGATTGACATTAAAAACCAGGATAACACATAAAAGCCGAAGCTTATTTCCATTGTGGTCCCACAGTCAAGTTCAATCGTGAACACGAGTGTAAAGAGGTGTAAACAAACTAGATTCAAATACATAATAAACAAAATGAGGTAAGCACAGAATGGTAAGTATCTAAATAAATAAATCTCAAATTAAATAAGTGCAAATATAGACGTATAATGGCGAAAGATAAAAAGAATATAATACTGATATACAGGTTACATATACAGCAAGTAGTAATTATAAAGTTAAAAAAATAATATCAAAACAACTATGAATAAATAAATAAATTGGCTGAACCAAAAAACCTTACCAATTAGTAGTACATGAAGGACTATGCTTCCTGGTAGACCAGTTGACTAAAAAGATAATGTTTTACATCTCATTTAAAGCTGGCTAGGCTTTCCCATGATGATTTCATAGCATTTGGTAATGAGTTGAATTCTGTTATGGCGGTATAACGGAAGGACAATTTTCTGAAAGATTTTACTTTATCTAAACAAAGTTGGCCTTGTTTCTGATGAGAAACCCCAGAGCTTCCCTTTGTTCCCCAGAGCTGTAACGAACAGCTAAACTCAAACCAAAGTACAGCATCCTTCTGAATTCAGAGAGTTAGGTTATTACATGATAGGTGATGGACACTTTTCTTCTTGGTTGACCTTGAAAATGTTAGAGGAATTACTGGAGTACTTTACATTTAATTGCAATTCTTTTTGTGTCTTTTCTGTTATACAAAAGTATTTTGTGTTGTTTCATGTTAAATGCATTTTATCATTTTGTGGACTAAAATACTTTGAATGTGATACTCGCTCACTAACCGTCCGCATGGAGCACAGGAACAGCCAAAACAATCCATTTTATTTGCGTATATGTTGTGCTCCCAGAAAATCTGGAGTTATTGTCAGTGTTTTCTTGGGAAAAACTAGATCACATGCTGGCATAATGAAATTAAATGGATATAATAAAACAAACTTGGAAGTTTGGAGATAAATATCAAATAAACATTACGTTACATTTTTTTCATTGATTGATTGATCAAACATTCCCATTTTTAATCAAGAACTGTTTAATTTGCGTCATATGAAATCATGGTGATTGAGGCATGTGGGTGATGCAAATAGTTTTCACTTTTTAATCAATGCATAATCGTTGTAGTTGTGTTAATTATTATCTCTATCCTAATTACAGTCAAACCAAGTATATTTGTCTGTAACTCAGAGAACATTCTTGCTTTGTTTCATGAACTCATTTTCATGAATTTATGTAGAGAGTAAATGCAGCGTAACAGACAATCACAAGCATACATCTCATGTGCTTACATTATGTCACTCAGGGGAAGGGCTTCGGCAGCAGATGCAGAGCAATTTTTTCAGCCATGGCAGCTACTTAATCAGGATGATGTAGAGGAGGGGAGCAGTGATGGAACTGAAGTACATAATTGAGAATATAATCGTTTCAATGTCACAGAAATGTTTGAAATCAGGTATATACATAAAGGGCTCAGAAAAAACTACAGGCAGGTAATGAAACACTATGATGCCCAGATAGATTTGGACGGTTCTGAGGGCTTTCTCTTTCATGGGGTGCATCTTATCTTTGCCCAAAACCGACTTCCTTAGACTCCATATGATAGAAACGTTGCAGAAAATCATGATGGTGAAGACGGCCAGGATCAGCCCAATGTAGATCTGTTCTGAGAGGACCAACCACAATGTCCTGCAGAGGGCAAAGGCTATCATGAGCCCCCAAACAAGCATGGAAATACCAAGTCTGATCTTTTTATCCTTGATGTTGGTGAACACGATGGGGTGGACCACGGCCACGTAGCGGTCCAGGCAAATGCAGGTGAGAAAGAGTGGGGAGCTGTTTTTGATCCCAGCGATAAACAACAGTATATTAAGGAAATAAATGATTCCGAGTATGACCAAGCCAAGGCAGCAGATGGGGCTCATCACGCAGAGCAATGCATCGGCGATGGCCAGGTTAAAGATAAAGATATTGGAGGTGGAAGAGTCACTCTTATCTCTGGCCACCAGCCACATCACCATGATGTTGGCAGGGTAACCCACTAATAGGTTGATGCTTCTTTCAATAAACAGAAACAACAACCCAACAAGTGAATGATAGCACGTTTGAAGTGTGTAAAAGACTTGGGAACTCGATCCTGAAGAGGAGTGGTTGAAAAGTTCGCTAGAATTGATGACAGAGCTGTTCATTTTGGTTTTATGTAGCAGGTTTGACGGTTGATGATCCTTAGAAAAGAGAGTGAATGTAAGTTAATGGTCAAGCCTAACTGAACTCACCACTTAAACTGACTGTAAGGCTAAATTATATTCTTAAGCTGATTCCAGCATTATCTTACATTAGTCTTTTCTCCAAAGTATTCCTCATAATAACACATTCACTGCAAAACTGAGATGGAAACACTTATACTGGCCTATTTTTCACAAAGGTAAGCTCTCACTTTTGAGAAATTATTCTGGTCTAGGGAGCCTCACACAATTAAGTTGCAGTGTTACACTGAAAGATAGTTTTTGTTTTCTGGGAAGACGACCTCCATCCAGGGAAAACTACCTCTCCTCTGAGACACCAGCTTTACTCTGTGAAACTGCACTGGAGCTTCCTGAGACTGGAGACAGTGTTCCAAGAAAACAAGGGTTAGGGTCTATTTTTTTATTGTCTGAAAAAGTCTCTCACTCAACCACAGCTTAAGAAATTAAAATAGTTTTTATCAGATTGAGAAAAGGAATAACTTACCTGAAAAACTGCAATAGCTCGACATAACACTCCTCAAGGTCAGACAGCCCAGAAGGCCCCTGTATCCTGATCACTTGTGTCCAGGAGGGTTATGTTTTTATTCAGTATAGTTTCAGTTCATGTTAATATAGAAATTTTAGAAGTATGTAAGCAGGGCAGATGACAGCCAGTCTCAAATCCATTGAGGAAGCAAATGCACTTGGAGTGACTGTGCAATACCCTGTTACCACAGGATTATATTTAAGGATGGATGGGTGTGCAAGAGTGGGTTGGGTTTGCAGAGTGAGTTTGTGATGTGACAAACAGATCTGCTGTAAAACAGAGGAGGGGCTAAAAGGAGGGGTAGATGAGTGCCCCCCTATCCCTGTTCTAACAATATATTATTTGTCAGTGATGCGACCCAAGAAGTGCCTCCTAGAAAAACAAGTGACGCAATGCAGTCAGCCAGCTGGTGCACAAGTGAGACTGTGTAACCTGGTGTAAGGTCTTACACATGAAACCACTACGTTCAACAAAGCAGACTCAAACAATTCTCTTTCATCCTCACAAAGAAGAAAAATTGAGCAATGAGATACCCTTAATCTATTTCCGCAGATAATAATCGGTGCATTCATGAAGGTTTGACTTTCATATCTGTGTTAGGCAATAAGGGAGTTGCAGTTTTCAAGTGCTTTTCTCTGCTTTTGCTACATAGACTTCTCAAAAGCTGGACATCTGTTCCAGGAGGTCAAACGTCCTGAGGGTTTTTCATGTCAATCCTTAAAGAGAAGAACACAATCAAAGGTGAGAGATCTCACAGGGATCTGATGAGTAGAGTCAGGTGTATTGGAGTTGAATTGAGAACTTACAGGATGGTAAATCTCCAACCCTGATCTAAAGCGACGCACACAATTACCGGTAAGTAGTTTACTGTAGGGAGCAGAAATCAAGCATAACAGGGGCTTGTTCTGTTGCTGAAAATGACAGTAGTATAGAGTTACAAACCAAGGCTCGCAGTTCCATGTCAATCAACTATTTTCAGTTTTTGTCCTAAAATTATTCCCGAGCATAGCGGTCAGCATATGTATAAATTTACTGATAATCCACAATTGGTAAGTAATGACTTCATCATTGCCTGATATGTGACGACCACAGAATAAAAGGTGAAACACCATTGGTGTCCTTTCTGTTTCATGAATGTTCAGTAAGCTGTATGGTATCTGGATCCAGTTTAATGAGAATAATTTTGTGAGATTATGCAACAATAAAACTTAACCGCAAACTGTGCACCACCAATGGTAAATAAAATATACGAACATAGGGAAGAGTGACAAATATTATGCCTTATTATAAAAGGATGGGCTACATCAAATGGAAAGTCAACTAAAATAATGAACATTGTATAGATCTCTATCCAGACTGCCATTAACAATGTCCTCTTTCGTGACTAAATTTATTCCACCTTTGCAACTTCGTCAGCTATTTCTGATCATCTCATCAGCTCCATTATGTTTTCATCAGATCTCTGTCAGCAATATGAATAGCAGTCTTCATAACAGAATGCTGCCACACACTAAAAATGACTCGCGTGAATGATCATGACAATTAAAATAACAGTGGGCATTCTTAACTGAATGTAATTCCATCTTTGTTTTTTAATGCAGGCTAATAAATTTGAGGCAAAATACAAAGGACCATGCTGTGGCAGTTCTAGCTTGAATGGTGCCCTGAGCGAGACCCCCCTCTGGAGACCCCACACCCCTTCAAAAAGTAAATAAAACTAACCACAACTTTCTGCTCAAACTGTTGTTATGTGTTAATAACAATATTTTTTGTAAAATCTGATATTTAGAAAATGTCAAATTAATGACAATAATGAATATAAACAAAATAAAATAAAATATTACAAATAATGTAGAAATAAAATGTAAAATAAATATTATAAATCGCACAAATCCTTTATCACACTTTATGACAACGGACAGCGAAGCAACTTGAGTGCATTTTGTGAAGTTGGGCTACTTGCCGTCACTTGGATTTCCCAAAGTTCGCTAGCACCAAAACAAAGACTTTCTATTTACAAATGCATTGGATTTTGTCATAATCATTGTATTTTTCACAACCTCAATTCCGAAATAGTTGGGAAAAAGTGTAAATTGTAAATAAAATTAAAATGCAATGACTTTCAACTCACACCAGCCTGTATTTTATTCACAAATGAACCGAGATAACATGGCAAATGTTGAAACTGAGACTTTTTCCACAAAATGAGCTCATTTCTAATTTTATGGCTGCTATAGGTCTCAAAAAAGTTGGGGCAGGGGCCTGTTTACCACAAAAAGAAGAGGGGATGGTACATTAACACAGAGTGGAGGCATCTGGGCATTGAGGAGACAAGTTTCTTTAGTTTAGCCATTGGAATTTGATCCCACTCTTGTTTAATACAGGCTTCCAGCTGCTGGAGAGTTTTGGGTCTCCTTTGAAAGACTTTTCGTTTAATTATGCGCCAAATGTTCTCAATCGGTGAAAGATTAGGACTGCAGGCAGGCCAGTTCAGCACACGGACTCTTCTACTACAAAGCCATGCTGTTGTAATAGCTGCAGTATGTGGTTTAGCACTGTCCTGCTGAAATACACAAGGTCTTCCTTGGAATAGATGTTGTCTGGAGGGGAGTATATGTTGCTCTAAAACCTTTATATACTTTTCAGCATTTATGGTGCTTTTTAAAACATGCAAGTGTGCCACACCATATGCACTAATGCATCCCCATACCATCAGAGATGCTGGCTTTTGAACTGAAGGCTGGTAAAAGGAGGGGTGGTCTTTCTCCTCTTTAGCCCGGAGGACACGACGCCCATGATTTCCAACAAGAATGTCAAATTTGGACTCTTCTGACCACAGGACACTTTGCCACATTGCTACAGTCCATTTTAAGTGAGCCTTGGCCCACAGAACATGACGGCGCTTCTGGATCATGCTCAACAATGGCTTCCTTTTTGCAAGATAGAGTTTTAGGTGGCATCTGTGGATGGCACGGCGGACTGTGTTTACAGACAGTGGTTTCTTGAAGTATTCCTGGGCCCATTTAGTAATGTCAATGACAGAATCACGCCATTGAGTGATGCAGTGGTGTCTGAGGGCCCTAAGATCAAGGGCATCCAGTAAAAGTCTTCGGCCTTGTCCCTTACGCACAGACATTTTTCCAGTTTCTCTGAATCTTTTGATGATGTTATGCACTGTTGATGATAAGGCCTTCAATGCCTTTCCAATTTGACATTGACGAACATTGTTTTTAAAGTATTCCAAAATTTTTTTTACGCAGGCCTTCACAAGATGGAGAGCCTATGGCCATCTTTACTTCTGAGAGACTCAGCTTCTCTAAGACATCCCTTTTATAGCCAATCATGTTACACAGCTGATGCCAGTTACTAAATTACTTGCTGAATGCTCTTTCAGCTGATTCTCTTAAAAATTAATTGCTTTTTCAGCCCTTTTTTGCCTGTGTCCCAACTTTTTCAAGACCTGTGGCAGCCAGAAAATTTGAAATAAGCTCATTTTGTGGATAAAAATGTAAAATGTCTCAGTTTCAACATTTGAAATGTTATCTATGTTCTATTTTGAATAACATAATGGCTCATGTGATCTGAAAGTCATTGCATTTTGATTTTATTCACAATTTACACTTCGTTCCAACTATTTCGGAATTGGGGTTGTATATACATATGCTTCATTTGCGTCTGCCACATGTCCTTGCCTTGAAATATTTCTTCAACTATCTGGCAGTAATGTCAATCACATAAGTTGAACTAATCCAGTAAATACAAGGGCTCCCCGTTGCAGGCTCCAAAGGGCCATAAACGTTAGCCTAAAGTTTTTGAGACTAGCTGACATTAATTTGTTTTGGGGGGTTTTTCTGCACTTTCAGTTGAGTTAAATGCAGTCCCACTCAGTTCATTCAAACTTGCCGGCACACAAGTAATATTTCCTTTGTATCAAGTCACTTTAATGGTGTCTTGCCAAATGTTTCTCTGTTTGCAGTCAGCATTCTTGCTGATTTACCTGTCACTAAAGGAGAAGGTCACGCGTGGCTGCATGAATTCAAAGGAAATGCTTGGTTTGTCACCACACACAGTTCCATATTTCATATCTTATATTTCCTTTGCATGAAGCCACTTAACTGTCTTGCTGGATGTTCCCGTCTGTATTCAGCAGGCCGCTGAGCTCCCTACACCCAGAGGAGAAAGTCATGCATGCTTGCGTGAATTCAAAGGAAATGCAACATGCTTGTTGCAACATAATCTCATATCTCATAAAGTATATTTCCTTTGAATCAAGCCACCTCAGGAGAGTCTTACCAAAGGTTCCTTTGTCTTTATTCAGTAATCCATACATGTTTCCAGAACTCAAAGGAATGCAACATGATACCTGCTGTAAATTAATTCATTCCATTCCATTCCATTCCAACTTTAATTTTATGAGAAGGTGACTATTCTCACCTGCTCCCTTTGGAAGTGTGGCTTTGGGGGTTGTGAACTCAGGGACTGCGTCATGCTTGCTCAGATTGTTTCAATGCATCACTCAAGCCGAATCACCGCCAAACTCAAATACAGGTCATCCTGCAATAAATGGTTAAACCTGACGTAAATCTTAAAACTTGAGCGTGTACCTGCCGTTGTTTAAAGTGATGCAAGAGAATATTTTTTCTATCAACAAAATGACAGAAAATAACAACAGCAGAAACAAAAACAATCACATCTCTATTTGCCCGAGCGAATGACCTTGTGCTGGCAGAGCAGGAGTTTTTTGAAGGTCTTCTTGAAGGAGACATTGCAGAAAGCATAGCAGGCTGGATTAACGGTACTGTTGATGTAACAGGACCAGTAGCCGAAGGTCCCTGAGCTGGAGGGAACACAGGTTGAACAGAAGCCGCTGATGACCTTCATGACTTCATGACACTTTGTGTGACCACAAAGGCCGCTAGAATCATGGTTATCATGCGTGTTACCTTTTTCTCACGAGATGGTAGTGCCTTTTTCTTGAGCTGCTGCTTTGACATTGTAAAATTAAGGTGGTGGGCTGTGGGGTTTCCCTTGTAACCTGCAGGGGCCTCTGTAATTTCTTTTCTCTCAGGACGTACTGGTGCACTCGGCTCCTCCTCTCCAAATCCACCTGTTCCGCCATTCTGGCTCCTCTCAGTGCGTTGGGTTGCGTCATACTCGTCATCACATGGAATGCTGATGTGGTTTCCTGCTTCACTGTTGAATGCTTTGCTCTTTTTTGCTTGTGCTCGCCTGTCTTTACACGGCTCTTACTGGCCCTGGAGATCTGCCAGTACAGGAAGCTCATGATGGCAACAGGCAGGTACAAGGTGACAGTGGAGGTGATAAAGCTGATTGATTCATTGGACAGGAACTCGATGAAGCACTCTGGCATAATACGCTCAACCCTGAGAAATGGCCCAAAGAGGATGATCGGGCCCCACAGGAGGAGGGCAAGTACCCAAAGTGCCGCAATCATCATGCCCGCCATCCTGTCGGTCCTCCTTGCAGGGTAGCTGAGTGGCTTGGTGATGCAGAAGTAACGATCAAAGCTGATGACAAGGAGATGAAAGACAGAGGCATTGCTGACTACATAGTCCAAGACCAGCCATAGGTGACAGACTACTGGGCCCAACGGCCAATAACCAACTACGATGTAGACTGTGTACAGATTCATGGAGTTGATCCCAAAGATCAGGCCTGCACTCCAGGCTGAAGAGGAAGTAGTTGTTGATGGTCTGGAGGCTCCTGTTGATAATGATTGAGAGAATGACCAGTATGTTCCCAGATATTGTGAGGAGACTGACGGATCCTGAGACCAGGACGATGATCACCACCTCCACTATCTGGTAAGGGCCCTTGTACAGGACCGTGTCAATCTCATTGCCTGCAGTGAAGTTGGAGATGTTTGAGAGGATGGAGTGGGTAAGCTTAAAGGTTCTGGGCTCCATCTGATCTGGTCTTGCCGAATCTTGTCCGTTTAGCCTCTGAATTCAGATAAAGGAAAAACATTTTTTTTAAGCAATAAGGGCTGCTTTTAACACTCAAATCAGTTTGGCCCTGGAGTAAAACAAGATTTGTGATGTAGTACTTCACTTAGAATGCGATTTAGTCTTTGACTTAGTTGCGCCTGTGTCTGTAAAGCTGGCCCTGGGATGGCTAATTAGAGATCTAGTTTTTTGAGTCTTCAAAAAATTTGTAGTGTTCACATCCACTCATGACATCATTTTTAGGATTATGTATGTAGTTATGCGTTATGTAGTCACCCCGGCGTCGGTGTTGGAGTCGGCAATGCAAGATTAAAATATTGGTGCAAGAGCAATAGGCAAGCTATGCTATTCTCCAACAGCTCTTTTTTTGGTTGGGATCTGCTCCGTCTTTTTGTCTGTTTGTTAGCTGGATTAAACCATTGGTCTGATTTTTATGAAACTGCGCGACATGAGCAAAGGAAAAACACAATACATTTTGGAGAGGAACTGAATCACGAGGCGGATACACGTTAACTTTATCAGATATTGCCCTGGCCGAATAAATGCAATACATTTCAAAATTTATTCAACGGTTGAAAAGATTAAAAGTGGCACAATTGAGCCAATCACTGGTAACTGCTGAACGGAACACAGAGGGCAGAAGACATCCCTTGATACGGATCATAACTGATCTGTTCACAATCATTGTTCTTGATAACCACATTCACTAAGAATAGAAATAATCTGTTGGCAGTTTGATATACAGCTTCCTTTTTAATTAAATATTAAGGCAAGTAAATAATAAATTTAATTATATTGTTTCGTTCAATTGCCTCTATAGGCTACCCTTCCAAAAAAAAAGTGAATTTTCTGCTTTGACTTTTGTAATATCCTGCAATCTGCAATGCATGTCACCAAACATATACTGTATGAGCAATGAAATCTGCACATTTTGTTGTCCAGATGATGTTTTATTTTTCGACTTTACAAAGATAATTGGCCACACCTGAAAAAGGTGAGTTAAACATTCTTCAAACAGAGCCACTGACTGAAAAAACTGATCAAGACAAATTGCCAGTTTAAAGGGACAATGTGTAACAAATAACAGTTTTTTAATTTGCCAAAATCTAAGTCTGCATTCATATATATGTCATCACTGGTGTATTATGACCTCCGCTAATAATCTGATTTATTCTGGGAAACGAAGAATTTTAGACTTGTTTCTACATTGGACAGGTAAGCTGGTAGGGGAGCACCATGTCAGTCAGCCATCTTGAAACTGTTACCGCCGGCAAAGGACAAATAGCACCAAACGCTGAATAAATCCGCGTTTGCCCTGCCAGCCAGTGCAGAGTGATTGAGACACCAGAGGAAATCAGGAAGAGAGGCTATCATGGCGACTTTGAAAATCCGTACTACTGCAGCATAATGCAGGACCATCCATATGCAGCAGCAGCACAGGAGACGGAATCCTCATCCGCAAAAAAAACGAAAAAGAGAATTGAAAAGGCAGCGCGACCAGCGCGCTCAAAAAACAAGGGTGAACATCGGGCTAGCCTTCCCCAGGTGGAAGGAGCTAATGAAGGAGAAAGATTTTCTAAGGGATGCTGAAGTTGCCAGCTTTCTCCTCGACAAGTAAGTCAACTGTACTGCCTAAATTAGCCTAAAGGCAACTTTTCATTCAGTTTTGTTACACAGTGTTGCTTGTTACCATAAGCAGCATAATAGCAGATCTTGCTAAAATACTGCATCCTCATTGTTACAGGTGGAACTGTATGTTTACGTGGTTTCAGTAGCTTTCATAATCGTGGTAAACGCCGACTTTCGAAGCCTACCCACCGGCTTTTAGTGGCGGTGAAGCTGGTGGGTAGACTTTATAAGCTGGCATTTACTGTGACTAAAAGCCGGCGTTTATCGCGACTAAAGCTAATGAAACCACATAAACATACAGGCACAAATCTCCGAAAGGTGCTTATCCCCAATACATGAAAGAAACGGCTAAACAGTTCCTAAAACATGGTTAATTTTTGTCACATAGGACTAAAAAATAAGCTATGCTTATAGTTATGTTTTAATAATGGGAAGGTGCCACCACCTGTTTTCAGTGCATCAATTTTCCAGGCTCAATCAGCAGACTTAGTTTTATTTTTCAAAGCAAGTTAAAAACATTTTCTCATGATGACAACACACAGAATCAATCAGCGGAACACCAGACCGCCACTGCATTAAGGCAGTATCCTCACTTGAGAAAGTATCTAGTCCAGTTTTTCTTGTAATTTCCTTGAATGACATGCATCATCTAAATGGATTCCATTGCTGCCCCAATTACTCCCCTCCATTTCAGTGCTCACGATGATCTAATAATGCCCAAGCGGAACTGCCTTATAGTGAACTATTACTGTGCAATTCAGTCATACAAGTTAGGGCTCATTTAGGATTACTTCAGAGACCTGTGAGCAGTCAGGTCATGGCATGTATTAGGCACTGATGTTATACCCAAACAATCATGCCAAAAAAATAAAAAACAATGAAACCAATGAAATTGAGGAATAAGTCTGTGGAATCTAGCAAACAGCTAAATATTCTGATGAGACTTCTGTCATGTATTGTACTTTTGAATGGTGTGATATGTTCAAAAAATATTTTTAATCAACGTTTTGTTTCATATTTAGTGGATAACAGCACTTGCAGCAGGCCAATACCCGTTTAGTCATGAAAAAAATACACAGTTTCGGAACATTTTTTTAAAAATTCATAAGAAAAAAGTTAGCTGAACATCATTCTGATTTATTTTGTGAGGCACTGTTCAAATTTATAATATTGCACAGTAAAAATTTTGGAGAGATAAATGACTGTGGACATGGTCATTTTTTTCCCAAAAAAGGCAGTTTGGGGCAAAACCAGAAACACTTTCTAAGATTATTTCACTAAATTTTTATAAAGTTATTTTTATAAAATTATTTCACTAAAAACTTGTACAAATGATATTACTTGGATTACTGCTTTTTTTTACAGTGAGTTACATCATAAAATAATAAATTAATTCTAGCATTTTATTATACTCCATTCCTAAGGTACAGTTCATAAAATGTGAATATGCTTAGTATACCCCAGCCTTGGAAAAGCAATCGATTTGGAGCAATAAGTTGCCGAAGTTGGCTGAAAATGGGCTTGCCAAAAAACTGAAAATATTAGTCAAATTTCAAAGGGCTATAATTTTAAACTTATAATTTCATTTTGTGTGAAGATTTACTCATTGGAAGTTTTTCAAAAATGTTTGAGGAAAATTTCTCAAAATTTGGATGATTTGAAGTAGAATGACCTGTGTGCTTTTACTACAAATTTTCAAAGCTTTAACAATAATTTTAAAAGTTTTTAAACTTTCATATATTTATTTTTTTCACTCTTTTAAATTGTCTTTTAAAACGGGGTTTTATTATCACAAGGATTTATTATTAATTGAGCAAAGTTGTATTCATTTTAAATCAAAATCAATGCATTGCATCCATACCAGTAAGGACATTGAAGATTGTGCCACTGATGATTATCCAGGATATACAATGTTTAGTCACTCAGAGACCTGAACAACAAAAAGGGTAGAACAGCCACAGAGCTCAGATCAGAAGATCACACCTGGGTTTAACCAACCACTTCATATGATTTATGCCCCAAAGATGTGGACTGATATTTACATAAATTAAACAGCCATTGTGTGCCTCATGACAGAGAGAGGGCACCAACAGTGATAAGGTTGAATTTGGACTGTGAACCATGCTACATTTACATCAGCATACTGCAGTCCTGTAAGAAGTCTCTTCTCAGCTTTTAACTGCAGATATTGCCTGTGGATAAAATTTTGAGGTCCCCCTGAAAAAAAAGGTTTTAAATTTTAAGACTCAAAACCAAATTGGGCCATTTTTTGAGAAGTGAACCAAAATGTCAGACACTTGACCAGATGTCATAAAAGAAAGAAATACTTTGAAAATTAATGAAAGGTATCAAATTTATTCCTCGCTGTTTTCCATTCCACAAAACTATGAACATTCTAGAATTTTCAACTTCACAGAGTTTTAGAAGTCAGAAACAGGTTTTTCATAACTCTATTTATGTGAACTCACACACGTGACCAGTTGTATTTGACCTCTGACCATAAGTAGTTAAAGTTAATGAAACAAAAACAATTTTTACTGGATAGACTTGGAAAAGTAGTTCTCCTATATCAGATCCACAGTCATGAACCTCCAATGCTTTTGTAATTGGAGGAGATTTTTTCAACTATTTGTTACATTTTTGGTCACATGACTAAGAACGGCCCAATTACTGATCAAGCCGGTGTCATTCCTATTTATATAAATACTGTACGCAGTAGGGGTTTGTTTATCAGAGGACAAACCAGCAGTACTTTGCTAGATAAGTCTCAAAAGCATGACTGGGGTACTAACCAATTGGGGTTAAAATTGCTGCAGCCCAAATTTCTCGTGCATAATTCTGAGAAACAGGAAATTAATTCGGCAAGGGAACTACAAAACCCAAAACCTGTGAAGATGACACGTTATGTAAATCGTAGATAAAAACAGAATACAATGATTTGCAAATCCTTTTCAACTTATATTCAATTGATTACACTGCAAAGACAAGATCTTTAATGATCAAACTGAGAAACTTTTTTTTTTTGCAAATAATCATTAACTTAGAATTTAAAGGCAGCAACACATTGCAAAAAAGTTGGCACGGGGGCCTTTTTACCACTATGTTACATCGCCTTTCCTTTTAACGACACTCAGTAAACGTTTGGGAACTGAGGAGACCAATTTTTGAAGCTTTTCAGGTGGATCTCTTTCCCATTTTTGTTTGATGTACAGCTTAAGTTGTTCAACAGTCCGGGGTCTCCGTTGTCGTATTTTACGCTTCATAATGCGCCACACATTTTCAATGGGAGATAGGTCTGGACTACTGGCAGGCCAGTCTAGTACCCGCACTCTTTTACTACGGAGCCATGCTTTTGTAACACGTGCAGGATGTGGCTTGGCATTGTCTTGCTGAAATAAGCAGGGGCGTCCATGAAAAAGACGTCGCTTGGATGGTAACATATGTTGCTCCTAAACCTGTATGTATCTTTCAGCATTAATGGTGCCTTCACATATGTGTAAGTTGCCCATGCCTTGGGCACTAATACACTCCCATACCATCACAGATGCTGGCTTTTGAACTTTGCGCCTATAACAGTCTGGATGGTTCTTTTCCTCTTTGGTCCGGAGGACACGACGTCCTCAGTTTCCAAAAACAATTTGAAATGTGGACTCGTCAGACCACAGAACACTTTTCCACTTTACATCAGTCCATCTTAGATGAGCTTGGGCCCAGCGAAGCCGGTGGCGTTTCTGGGTGTTGTTGAAAAATGGCTTTTGCTTTGCATTGCAGAGTTTTAACTTGCACTTGCAGATGTAGCGACGAACTGTAGTTACTGACAGTGGTTTTCTGAAGTGTTCCTGAGCCCACGTGGTGATGTCCTTTACACACTGATGTTGGTTTTTGATACAGTACCGCCTGAGGGATCGAAGGTCACGGGCATTCAATGTTGGTTTTCGGCCTTGTCGCTTCCGTGCAGTGATTTCTCCAGATTCTCTGAACCTTTTGACAATATTACGGACCGTAGATGATGAAATCCCTAAATTTCTTGCAATAGCTCATTGAGGAATGTTGTTTTTAAACTGTTCGACAATCAGCTCACGCATTTGTTCACTAAGTGGTGACCCTCGCCCCATCCTTGTTTGTGAATGACTGAGCATGTCAGGGAAGCTGCTTTTATACCCAATCATGGCACCCACCTGTTCCCAATTAGCCCGTTCACCTGTGAGATGTTCCAAATAAGTGTTTGATGAGCATTCCTCAACTGTCTCAGTCTTTTTTGCCACTTGTGCCAGCTTTTTTGAAACATGTTGCAGGCATCAAATTCCAAATGAGCTAATATTTGCAAAAAATTACAAAGTTTACCTGTCCGAACATTAAGTAACTTGTCTTTGCAGTGTATTCAATTGAATATAGGTTGAAAAGGATTTGCAAATCATTGTATTCTATTTTTATTTACGATTTACACAACGTGCCAACTTCACTGGTTTTGGGTTTTGTACATCAACATTTATGGAGGCACAAAAAACACATTTGTGATATTGTTGCTGAAGACCGGCCAAATTAAAGCTAAAGAAATCACTAAAGTATTGAATCAATTCATGTCTCAACCAGTTTCAACAAAAACCATTTACCAGGCCGCCCCGGTGGCACATCGGTCTAAGTGCGCGCACCATAAAGGCTGTGTCCTTCCTGTGGTGACCTGGGAGTTCGATTCTGGCTCAGGTCATTTGCTGCATGTCTTCTCCAACTTTTCTGTGTGTCTCCACTGTCTAACTGTCCAATAAAAGGAAAAAATCCCCTCAAAAAAAAATCTTAAAAAAAAAAAACGTTGACCACTTGATTTTATTTCTTTATTTGATAAATAAATGTAAAACATAGATACATGAAACATAAAATATGATTGACATTAAAAACCAGGATAACACATAAAAGCCGAAGCTTATTTCCATTGTGGTCCCACAGTCAAGTTCAATCGTGAATACGATTGTAAAGAGGTGTAAACAAACTAGATTCAAATACATAATAAATAAAATGAGGTAAGCACAGAATGGTAAGTATCTAAATAAATAAATCTCAAATTAAATAAGTGCAAATATTGACGTACAATGGCGATAGATAAAAAGAATATAATACTGATATACAGGTTACATATACAGCAAGTAGTAATTATAATAATGTTAAACAAATAATATCAAAACAACTATGAATAAATAAATAAATTGGCTGAACCTAAAAACCTTACCAATTAGTAGTACACGAAGGACTATGCTTCCTGGTAGACCAGTTGACTAAAAAGATAATATTTTACATCACATTTAAAGCTGGCTCGGCTTTCCCATGATGATTTCATAGCATTTGGTAATGAGTTGAATTCTGTTATGGCTGTATAACGGAATTTTCTGAAAGATTTTACTTTATCTAAACAAAGTTGGCCTTGTTTCTGATGAGAAACCCCAGAGCTTCCCTTTGTTCCCCAGAGCTGTAACAAACAGCTAAACTCATACCAAAGTACAGCATCCTTCTGAATTCAGAGAGTTAGGTTAGTATATGATAGGTGATGGACACTTTTCTTCTTGGTTGACCTTGAAAATGTTAGAGGAATTACTGAAGTACTTTACATTTAATTGCAATTCTTTTTGTGTCTTTTCTGTTATATTTTGCATTGTTTCATGTTAAATGCATTTTATCATTTTGTGGACTAAAATACTTTGAATGTGATACTCGCTCACTAACCGTCCGCATGGAGCACAGGAACAGCCAAAACAATCCATTTTATTTGCGTATATGTTGTGCTCCCAGAAAATCTGCAGTTATTGTTAGTATTCTCCTGGGAAAAACTAGATCACATGCAGGCATAATGAAATTAAATGGATATAATCAAACAAACTTGGAAGTTTGGAGATAAATATCAAATACAAATTACATTTAAAAAATTGCTTTCTTTGATTGATTGATCAGACATTCCCATTTTTAATCAAGAGCTGTTTAATTTGCTTCATATGAAATCATGGTGATAGAGGCATATGGGTGATGCAAATAGTTGTCACTTTTTAATCAATGTATAATTGTTATAGTTGTGTTAATTATTATTTCTATCCTAATTACAGTCAAACCAAAGATAGTATATTTGTCTCTAACTCAGAGAACATTCTTCCTTTGTTTCAAGAACTCATTTTCATGAATTTATGTAGAGAGTAAATGCAGCGTAACAGACAATCACAAGCATACATCTCATGTGCTTACATTATGTGGCTCTGGGGAAGGGCTTCGGCAGCAGATGCAGAGCAATTTTTTCAGCCATGGCAGCTGCTTAATCAGGATGATGTAGAGGAGGGGTGCAGTGATGGAACTGAAGTACATAATGGAGCCCATAATCATTTCAATGTCACAGAATTGTTTGAAATCAGGAAGATGCATAAAGGGTTTGATAACAACTGTAGGCAGGTAATGAAACACTATGATGCCCAGATAGATTTGCACAGTTCTGAGGGCTTTCTCTTTCATGGGATGCATCTTCTCTTTGCCCAAGACCGACTTCCTCAGACTCCATATGATAGAAACGTTGCAGAAAACCATGATGGTGAAGCCGGATAGGATCAGTCCAGTGTAGATATGTTCTGAGAGGACCAACCACAATGTCCTGCAGAGGGCATAGGCTATCATGAGCCCCCAAACAAGCATGGAAATAGCCACTCTGATCTTTTTATCCTTGATGTTGGTGAACAAAATGGGGTGGACCACAGCCACGTAGCGGTCCAGGCAAATGCAGGTGAGAAAGAGTGGGGAGCTGTTTTTGATCCCAGAGATTAACCACAGTATATTACGGAAATATCTGATTCCGAGCATGTCCAAGCCAAGGCAGCAGATGGGGCTAATCATGCAGAGCAATGCATCGGCGATGGCCAGGTTAAAGATAAAGATATTGGAGGTGGAAGAGTCACTCTTATCTCTGGCCACCAACCACATCACCATGATGTTGGCCGGGTAGCCCACTAATAGGTTGATGCTTCTTTCAATAAACAGAAACAGCAACCCAACAAGTGAATAATGGCACGGTTGAAGTAAGACTTGGATACTGGATCCTGAGGAGGAGTGGTTGAAGGGTTGGCTAGAATTGATGACAGAGCTGTTCATTTTGTTTTTATGTAGCAGGTTTGACGGTTGATGATCCTTAGAAAAGGAAGTGAATGTTAGTTAATGGTCAAGCCTAACTGAACTCACCACTTAAACAAGGCAAGGCTAAATTATGCTCTTCAGCTGATTCCACCTTTATCTTACATTATTCTCTTTCTCTGCAGTATTCCTCATAATAACACATTTACTGTAAAATTGAGATGGAAACACTTATACTGGCCTATTTTTCACAAAGGTAAGCTCTCACTTTTGAGAAATGATTCTGGTCTAGGGAGCCTCACACTATTAAGTTGCAGTGTTACACTGAAAGTTTTTGTTTTCTGGGAAGACGACCTCCATCCAGGGAAAACTACCTCTCCTCTGAGACACCGGCTTTACTCTGTGAAACTGCACTGGAGCTTCCTGAGACTGGAGACAGTGTTCCAAGAAAACAAGGGTTAGGGTCTATTTTTTTATTGTCTGAAAAGGTCTCTCACTCAACCACAGCTTAAGAAATTAAAAGAGTTTTTATCAGATTGAGAAAAGGAATAACTTACCTGAAAAACTGCAATAGCTCGACATAACACTCCTCAAGGTCAGACAGCCCAGCAGGCCCCTGTATCCTGATCACTTGTGTCCAGGAGGGTTATGTTTTTATTCAGTATCATTCCAGTTCATGTAAATATAGAAATTTTAGAAGTATGTAAGCAGGGCAGATGACAGCCAGTCACAAATCCATTGAGGAAGCAAAAGCACTTGGAGTGACTGTGCAATACCCTGTTACCACAGGATTATATTTAAGGATGGATGGGTGTGCAAGAGTGGGTTGGGTTTGCAGAGTGAGTTTGTGATGTGACAAACAGATCTGCAGTAAAACAGAGGAGGGGCTAAAAGGAGGGGTAGATGAGTGCCCCCCTATCCCTGTTCTAACAATATATTATTTGTCAGTGATGCGACCCAAGAAGTGCCTCTCAGACAAACAAGTGACGAAATGCCGTCAGCCAGCTGGGGCACAAGTGAGACTGTGTAACCTGGTGTAAGGTCTTACACATGAAACCACAAGGTTCATCAAAGCACTCAAACAATTCTCTTTCATCCTCACAAAGAAAAGAAATTGAGCACTTAGTTACAGTAAATGTATTTCTGCAGATAATATTAGGGACATTTGTGACAGTTTGACTTTCATCAAAATGTTTGGCAATAAGGAAGTTGCAGTTTTCAAGTACTTTTCTCTGCTTTCGCTACATAGACTTCTGAAAAGCTGGACATCTGTTCCAGGAGGTCTATTGTCCTGAAGGTTTTTCATGTCAATCCTTAAAGAGGAGAACACAATCAAAGGTGAGAGATCTCATGGAGATTTGATGAGTTGAGTCAGGTGTATTGGGGTTGAATTGAGAACTTACAGGATGGTAAATCTCCAACCCTGATCTAAAGCGACGCACACAGTTACCGGTAAGCAGTTTACTGTCGGGAGCAGAAATCAAGCATAACAGGGGCTTGTTCTGTTGCTGAAAATGACAGTAGTATAGAGTTACAAACCAAGGCTCGCAGTTCCATGTCAATCAACTACTTTCAGTTTGTGTCCTAAAATTATTCCCTAGCATAGCGGTCAGCACATGTATAAATTTACTGATAATCCACAATTGGTAAGTAATGACTTCATCATTGCCTGATATGTGATTAGCTCGGGGTTACCCTGCTGGAAAAACCAGCACCCAAACACAACAAATGCTGGTGTGCTGGGGGCTGTTCCACAAAAGCAGGATTCAGAAATCGAGGATGATTGAGAAAGCGAGGCTTGACCTATTCTACTCAAGCCAGAATGCACTAAGCCGTTGCACATTTGCCAAGCCTGGCTGAGGAGGAGCGGTTATGTCAAGCCCAGTCTTACAAATTTGGGCAAGAGCGCATTCACAGCTGTCTTCAATTTACCGCGTGGTCAATCACAGATTTACTGAGACAGAAAGGGTTTGAAGGGGGGGCCCCGCACCTCCTCTCAAGTGAGCATGAACTTATAATGCAAAGCTATGAGAAAGTTAAACATATAATATGTAAAAGAAAAGGCAGTGCAGCCTTCATACAAAGAGCGAAAGCCTTGCAGACAATCGCGAACTGACAGAATGTCTAAGTGATCCAAAAATATGCACTTTCTAACCACTGTTCCACTGAAACCGTATAATTCAGACAGTTACTTGTGATTTATACAGTTGGGCACTTTGCCTATAAAGTGAGCAGTGGAAAGTAATGTGATTTTGGAAATTTATCATGAAGACTGACTACAAACATCCAAAATGCAAAAAAAAAGGACAACTATATGAGCAAATCGCAATCTCTCACTCATATGTCAGGGATAGTTAACGAGAAGGTGTGCATTCCACGGTTTTAATGCACGACGTGGAAGCAATTGCATTAAAACCGTGGAATGCTCACCTTCGAGTTGATTATCCCGCTTATACCATGGTCATTTGCCAACAATATCAAATCGCAGCATTCAGAAATTTCTGATAGGACCACTTCGTCAAAAAAAGCAAATATTTATTGACAATATTCAGGCATACAATCATACATTAAGTTTGGAGACATGGCTCTGTTATGAGAGATCCCTGCCCGTCCGAAGGCAGGGAGCTGCTAGTAACCCCCCCGACAGAACCATGCCAGCAAGTCAGCTGAAATGCAGAAATGTTTAGAAGCAGTAGATGCATCGTAGTTTCCCGGCACTGACAATTTTTCTTGAAGCCGATACAAGAGAAATACACTAGAAGAGTGTGCTGTGTGTCGTGGCAGCACGGCGGTTGCCACGATTTCTCTTGATGCCAATACAAGAGAAATATACTATATGAGGTATACTATGTGTAGAGATAGCCCGACAGCCACCTTAATTTCTCTTGAAACCATTTCAAGAGAAATATGCTACGATAAGATCTAGCTGGTACAAGTATGATGAAACAACTCTTTATATATTAATGAAGGTGAGAGTGGTGATGAATGAGATGCCGTAGTATAGTGTTGTGACGCTGATACCCTGACAGAGTGACTGGTAGAGGATAGACGACGCGTGAGCAGGAATGTGTGTAGGAGTGGAGATTAGTGTGTAGTGTTTAGGGCATGCAAAACATTGCAACAGCTAATTTCCAGACATATCTTACAACATTTGCTCATTAATTTTGCGGCTCATGTCCTTGAATCCAGAGTGAAGGTGTTGATCATATGCCAAAGATGACCAATGTCGCATGGCCTTCAGTGTCGAGACAGACGCAACGGAAATGGCAGCTGTGCTGCTCCAACACGGAAGGAGTGAAGAGTGTGGAGTTGAGGGGAGAGGCCGCAGCTAGCAAACTAGGTGAAGTCGTGCAGCAAACCAGGACAGAAAGATGAGTCTATCAGCTTCCATGAGGAACAGATGTAGTTCGCTGGATATACTCCATGGACCAGACTGTTCCGAAGGTGGAGAGTGGGCAGCACTTAGCAGAGGGTCAGATGGCAATGATGGCGAAGACCAGCAGCATGCTCAGGGCAGGGCCCCACCGCAGACATGGAGGGAACACAAAACCAGGCAATTAGTAGAGAGCAGGAGGTGGAAGCAGTGCTAGGAATTTACCATGAAATAATGTTGTGTACTTAAAGTTGATATGAAAATAAACCTCCACGATTGCAAAATATGAAGATCATTCATGAAAGATGCCAAAATCCACCCCCTCAAAAACAATGTCGTCGGCATAAACCAAAGACCAGAAGCTAATAACAGGCATAACCCAAAGACCAGATTGTAATGACAGGATGCCTTTACAGCCAGAGACCGTGTGGTCTTTATGACTTTTAGTAAGCTAGCAAACTTAAAGGTCACAGTACTGTACATTCTGAGCAGACAGAAACGAAGCCATTTCGAATGAAATGATAGGCAAGATGACCAAAGCGCAAGCTAGCTCGCAGACAAAGGGAAAATATTGGAGAGGTATCAGCAAAATATCGTTGCATCATGGAATTGCTGAGCGTGCGCAAGATCAGCCACATCTGAGGAAGTGAGCTGATACTGTCAAGCAACCGAAGGCTTACTTCCCAAGCGAGTGATAACTTGCTCAGCAAACAATTCTACCTACTAGGATACAAGTGCCTGTACAAAAATGCAAAATAATCACTGCCAAATTATGGGGAAAACACAAAGGCAATAGAAAAGGTAATGCAAATATGATAGAAATTCATTTACGAACAAGAAAGAGTATGACCTGCTTGATAAATTCCACTGCCAACTGGAATAAATTGTCCGAGTCCTGATCATTCCACAGCATTAGGTGGAATTTTCGGTTGGGCCACATCCACTTTAAATAAAAATAAATATATATATTTATTTTTTTTTACGATTGCTGAACGCTTCAGTTGCTAGCATTTGCTGCTGGTTCGTCACGTGGTGTATGCGATGCAGTTTGCAAACTGTTACCATAACTGAACTCTGTACCAATGGCAGCACCTGCTAGGGCAGTGGTTCCCAAAGTGGGGGGCGCAGAGCAATTGAAGGGGGGGCGCTGGGTGCGGGAAGCGAATTTCCCACCCCCCTACTAGAGTTCCGGACACCAACAGAAAATTATTTGCATACAGTCCATTCGCTGCCCAGAATTCTGCGATTACATCGTAAATGCCTGCCTTACTCTCAATATAACTGTTCGCCAAATCATTCATCTAGCCTGTCATTTTCATTAATAATTTGTTATGAATGTAGTTGTTCAAATATTTGAAGCTGGTAAAATGAGCTGGTTACAATCGATGTAGTCTAGCAATACCCAACTCGCCGCTTTTTATCCTGCACTGATCTGGCATATTGATAATAAAATGGTAAGTGACACCGAACGAAATCCGATGAATTCAAAGCAGAAATAACCGAGATTGCGTAATCTTATTCTCGATAATATGAATGCTCTGTAGGTCTACATTTTATTTTTATCTAGCCTAGCAACTGAAAGTTACAAACATCTCGGCAGGTTCGAGAAAGTGGTGTTCATGAATTTTTTTTCGCACTTCGCTGTCGGCTGTTAATATTGCTTGATTATGGTGCTTTCTTTCTGCATCATAGAAACATAATTTTAAGTAGACGGCTATACTCAGGCATAGGGGTGTGATACAGCCTAATGATTTTATACTTTAAAAGAGGTTTTGCATTATTAAATTTTCGTGTCCTTAATTGGAAAATTAGGGTGGGCGTTTCCAAACCTGCCAATCGTTTTTAATGTTTCCATCTAGGCTAGACAAAAATCATCTGTTCAGAGCATTCATATTTTCCAGAATAAGCTGACGCGATCTCGGTTGACGTATTTTAACTTAAAAGTGCGAGGCCAGTGAAGAGACAGTGAACTGTCTCCAGACACTCCTTCAGCGGTCCGCACAAGGTCGCTGATTGGCTGTAGGCAAGTAAGTTTCTGTTGGTGTCCGGAAAATGCATAAATAGCAATGCTGTTGAATATGAAAATAATAAACCTGTTACACTGAACATAATTACACAGTTAAGGGGCTTGAAAACAGTTGCACTTAAAATAATTACACCGTGGATGTTTGTTATTTCCAATTCTAAAAGTAGCCTAGTTGTAGTTTGACAACCTACAGTTTATGACCGTTTACTTACATTTTTTCAAAAAAGGTTGAGGTTTATATTAATTCCAATGCGTGAAATAAACTGCAATGGACTCTGAAAACATGTGCGTATGTATTACCTTCTTTTTTTGGGGGGGGGGGGCGCAAAAATTCTTATGTACCAAAGGGGGGCCCAGCAGAAAAAGTTTGGGAACCACTGTGCTAGGGATAGACAATAACTAAGAAGTGTAGTTACGGCATGGCTATTGGAATAGCCATGTAGTAGAATTCAAGCAACATCGCTGCAATCGATTTAGGCATTCATGGCGATCACAATTGGTCCAATCATTTAACAGTAAGCCAACCATCATCTGAAAATAATTTGAATAGCCGTAGCAGCATTAATACATCATGAACAATTTCCTGTGCCAAACATACTGTCGCTGATATTTAAAAGCATGAAGTAAATCAAAGCCTTGCAAAAAATATATATATAAAAAACAATGCACAAAGTACATCCAATACATCCAGGAATATTCCAATGGGAATAACAGGCATGAACGCGACTCTATACAAGCATTCCGATAGAAGCCATGAACAGGTTCAGCGCCGCGATAAGATAACGTTCATGATGCGTTTATGCGATACTACTGCACTGAAGCGCAAGCACTGCGCCATTTCCATGAAATGTTTGCAAAACCTATAGGTTCAATTACCACGTTGCCGATTGGGACAATACCGCAGTACACTTGCAGCGTTTTAAAAGCATCCACATTCTTTCCACATCCGGAAAAGACCGCTTTCGAGCAGTGGCAATTCGCAATAGGCGAGCAGATCGCAATTGTTGCCGTAGAGAAATTATTTAGTTACCAACAATGAGCGTTGCCTTGCCAAGGGAGAACTGGAAATAACGAGCACTCATGCTGCATCCGGATTAGCATGCGCTGCTCTGAATTTACGTTTGACAAATGACGCCGATTACACAAGACTCCGCAAACACACAAGGCAATGCTTCAAACAAGCCACATTTTAAGACAAATAAGCTTGCGCATGCTGGCCTTCATAACCGTGCACTCCCAGCGAAGTAAAGGCTAGAGCAAAACATGACATCGTACACCAGAGTAACATTAACTCCACCGAAGTGCGGTAGCCAATATAAACATTGTTACAGAAGTCTGCAGCGATAGTGAATACCACGCACCTTGTTGAGCGAGCGCACGGGGGAGCAGCAACGGGCTTAAGTAGAATAGTATATTACCGGCCAAGCAATCATCAGGCAGCTAGATCAGATGACAGTCATGTGTTTCTCAGGTGACTCCCTAGCAGGTAGCTGCTCCTCTGATTGTAGGCTTGACTCCATGGCCTATCAGAACGTACGTCAAGTCTTCACTCATGTTACACAGCTGATGCCAGTTAACTAAATTACTTGCTGAATGTTCTTTCAGCTGATTCTCTTAAAAATTCATTGCTTTTTCAGCCCTTTTTTGCCTGTGTCCCAACTTTTTCGAGACCTGTGGCAGCCAGAAAATTTGAAATAAGCTCATTTTGTGGATAAAAATGTAAAATGTCTCAGTTTCAACTTTTGAAATGTTATCTATGTCCTATTTTGAATAACATAATGGCTCATGTGATCTGAAAGTCATTGCATTTTGATTTTATTCACAATTTACACTTCGTTCCAACTATTTCAAAATTGCGGTTGTACATACATATGCTTCATTTGCGTCTGCCACATGTCCTTGCCTTGAAATATTTCTTCAACTATCTGGCAGTAATGTCAATCACATAAGTTGAACTAATCCAGTAAATACAAGGGCACGCCGTTGCAGGCTCCAAAGGGCCATAAATGTTAGCCTAAAGTTGTTGAGACTATATCACATTAATTTGTTTTGGGGCTTTTTTCTGCACTTTCAGTTGAGTTACATGCAGTCCCACTCAGTTCATGCAAACTTGCAGGCACACATGTAATATTTCCTTTGTATCAAGTCACTTTAATGGTGTCTTGCCAAATGTTTCTCTGTTTGCATTCAGCATTCTTGCTGATTTACCTGTCACTAGGGGAGAAGGTCACGCGTGGCTGCATGAATTCAAAGGAAATGCTTGGTTTGTCGCCACACACAGTTCTATATCTCATATCGTATATTTCCTTTGTATGAAGCCACTTAACTGTCTTGCTGGATGTTCCCGTCTGTATTCAGCAGGCCGCTGAGCTCCCTACACCCAGAGGAGAAGGTCACGCATGCTTGCGTGAATTCAAGGGAAATGCAACATGCTTGTTGCAACATAGTCTCATATCTCATAAAGTATATTTCCTTTGAATCAAGCCACCTCAGGAGAGTCTTACCAAAGGTTCCTTTGTCTTTATTCAGTAAGCCATACATGTTTCCAGAACTCAAAGGAATGCAACATGATACCTGCTGTAAATTAATCCATTCCATTCCATTCCAGCTTTAAATTTATTAGAAGGTGACTATGCTCACCTGCTCCGTTTGCAAGCGTGGCTTTGGGGGTTGTGATCTCAGGGACTGCGTCATGCTTGCTCAGATTGTTTCAATGCATCACTCTAGCTGAATCACCGCCAAACTCAAATACAGGTCATCCTGCAATAAATGGTTCAATCTGACATAAATCTTAAATCTTGAGCGTGTACCTGCTGTTGTTTAAAATGATGCAAGAGCATATTTTTTCTGTCAACAAAATGACAGAAAATAACAACAGCGGAAACAAAAACAATCACATCTCTATTTGCATGAGCGAATGACCTTGTGTTGGCAGAGCAGGAGTTTTTGAAGGTCTTCTTTCAGGAGACATTGCAGAAAGCATAGCAGGCTGGTTTGACGGTACTGTTGATGTAACAGGACCAGTAGCCGAAGGTCCACAAGCTGGAGGGAACACAGGTTGAACAGAAGCTGCTGATGACCTTCATGACTTGAAAGTGTGTCCATGTGACCACAAAGGCCGCTAGAATCATGGTTATCATGCGTGTTACCTTTTTCTCACGAGATAGTGGTGCCTTTTTCTTGGCCTGCTGCTTTGACATTGTAACATTAAGGTGGTGGGCTCTGGGGTTTCCCTTGTAACCTGCAGGGGCCTCTGTAATTTCTTTTCTCTCAGGACGTACTGGTGCACTCGGCTCCTCCTCTCCAACTCCACCTGTTCCGCCATTCTGGCTCCTCTCAGTGAGTTGCGTTGTGTCATACACATATCACATGGAATGCTGATGAAGTTTCCTGCTTCACTGTTGAATGCTTTGCTCGGTTTTTGCTTGTGCTCGCCTGTCTTTACACGGCTCTTACTGGCCCTGGACATCTGCCAGTTCTGGAAGCTCATGATGGCAACAGGCAGGTACAAGGTGACAGTAGAGGTGATAAAGCTGATTGATTCATTGGACAGGAACTCCATGAAGCACTCTGGCATAATACGCTCAACTACGAGAAATGGCCCAAAGAGGATGATCCGGCCCCACGGGAGGAGGGCAAGAATCCAGGGTGCCGCAATCATCATGCTCGACATCCTGGTGGTCCTCCTTGCGGGGTAGCAGAGTGGCTTGGTGATGCAGAAGTAATGATCAAAGCTGATGACAAGGAGATTAAAGACAGAGGCATTGCAGACCACATAGTCCAACACCAGCCATAGGTGACAGACTACTGGGCCCAACGGCTAATAACCAACTACGATGTAGATTCATGGAGTGTACAGATTCATGGAGTTGATCCCAATGATTAGGTCTGCACATGCCAGGCTGAAGAGGAAGTAGTTTTTGATGGTCTGGAGGCTCCTGTTGATAATGATTGAGAGAATGACCAGTATGTTCCCAGATATCGTGAGGAGACTGAGGGACCCTGAGACCCGGACGATGATCACCAACTCCACTATCTGGTAAGGGCCCTTGTATGGGAGCGTGTCAATCTCATTGCCTGCAGTGAAGTTGGAGATGTTTGAGAGGAAGGAGAGGGTTAGCTTAAAGGTTCTGGGCTCCATCTGATCTGGTCTTGTCGAATCTTGAGCTGTCTGTTTAGCCTCTGAATTCAGATGAAGGAAAAACATGTTTTTCAGCAATAAGGGCTGCTTTTAACACTCAAATCAGTTTGGTCCTGGAGTAAAACTAGATTTGTTATGTAGTACTTCACTTAGAATGCGATTTAGTCTTTGACTTAGTTGCGCCTGTGTCTGTAAAGCCGTCCCTGGGATGGCTAATTAGAAATCTAGTTGTTTGAGTGCTCAAAATATTTGCTATTTTCGCATCCACTCATGACATCATTTTCAGCTTTCCTATTCAAAGAATAGAGGCGCTTATGTAGTCACCCTGGCGTCGGCGTTGGAGTCGGCGTTGCAAGATTAAAATTTTGGTGCAATAGGCAAGCTATGTTATTCTCCAACAGCTCTTTTTTTGGTTGGGATCTGCTCCGTCTTTTTGTCTGTTTGTTAGCAGGATTAAACCATTGGTCTGATTTTTATGAAACTGTGTCACATGAGCAATGGAATAACAGAATAAAATTTGAAGAGGAACTGAATCACAAGGCGGATACACGTTAACTTTATCAGATATTGCCCTGGCCGAATAAATGAAATACATTTCAAAATTTATTCAATGGTTGTAAAGATTAAAAGTGGCACAATTGAGCCAATCACTGGTTACTGTTGAACAGAACACAGAGAGGGCAGAAGACATCCCTTGATACGGATCATAACTGATCTGTTAACAATCATTGTTCTTGATAACCACATTCTCAAAGAATAGAAATAATCTGTTAGTAGTTTAATATACAGCTTCCTTTTTAATTAAATATTAAGGCAAGTAAATAATAAATTTAATTATATTGTTTCGTTCAATTGCCTTTATAGGCTACCCTTCAAAAAAAAAAGTAGTTTTTCTGCTTTGACTTTTGTAATATCCTGCAATCTGCAATGCATGTCACCAAACATACTGTATGAGCAATGAAATCTGCACATTTTGTTGTCCAGGTGATGTTTTATTTTTCAACTTTACAAAGAGAATTGGCCACACCTGATAAAGGTGAGTTAAACTTTCTTCAAACAGAGCCACTGACTGAAAACTGATCAAGACAAATTGCTAGTTTAAAGGGACAATGTGTAACATTAAAATTTTTTTATTTGCCAAAATCTAAGTCTGCATTCATACATATGTCATCACTGTTGTATTATGACCTCCGCTAATAATCTGATTTATTCTCGGAAACGAAGAATTTTAGACTTGTTACTACATTGGACAGGTAAGCTGGTAGGGGAGTGCCATATCAGTCAGCCATCTTGAAACTGTTGCTGCCAGCAAGGGACAAATAGCAAATAGCAAATGTTCAAAAAATACTTTTAATCAATGTTTTGTTTTATAATTAGTAGATAACAGCACTTGCAGCAGGCTTATACTCGTTTAGTCATGAAAAGAATACCCAGTTTCAGAAAATTTTTTAAAAAATTCATAACAAAAAAAGTAAGCTGAACATCATTCTGATTTGGATTACTGCTTTTTTACAGAGAGACATCATAAAATAATAAAAATGAATTCTAGCATTTCATCATACTTAGTTCCAAAGTTACAGTTCATAAAATGTGAATATGTTTAGTATACCCCAGCCTTGGAAAAGCAATCGATTTGGAGCAATAATTTGCCGAAGTTGGCTGAAATGGGTTTGCCAAAAAAATTTAAATATTAGTCAAATTTCAAAGGGCTATAACTTCTAACTTATTACTTAATTTTCTGTGAAGATTTATTCATGGGAATTTTTTCAAATATATTTGAGCTGACCTGGAAAATTTCTCAAAATATGGATGATTTGATGTGGAATGACCTGTCTGCTTCTACTACAAATTTTCAAAGCTTTAACAATAATTTTGAAAGTTTTTAAACTTTTAAAACTTGTATATTTTTATTTTTTCACTTTTTTAAATTGTCTTTTAAAAGTGGGGTTTTATTATCACAAGGATTTATTATTAATTGAGCGAAGTTGTATTTATTTTCAATCAAAATCAATGCATTGCATCCATACCAGTAAGGACATTGAAGATTGTGCCACTGATGATTATCCAGGATATACAATGTTTAGTCACTCAGAGACCTGAACAACAAAAAGGGTAGAATAGCCACAGAGCTCAGATCAGAAGATCACACCTGGGTTTAACCAACCACTTCATATGATTTATGCCCCACAGATGTGGACTGATATTTACATAAATTAAACAGCCATTGTGTGCCTCATGACAGAGAGAGGGCACCAACAGCGATAAGGTTGAATTTGGACTGTGAACCATGCTACATTTACATCAGCATACTGCAGTCCTGTAAGAAGTCTCCTCTCAACTTTTAACTGCAGATATTGGTGGTGGAAAACCAAACTGGGCCATTCTTTGAGAAGTGAACCAAAATGTCAGACGCTTGACCAGATGTCATAAAAGAAAGAAATACTTTGAAAATTAATGAAAGGTATCAAATTTATTCCTCGCTGTTTTCCATTCCACAAAACTATGAACATTCCAGAATTTTCAACTTCACAGAGTTTTAGAAGTCAGAAACAGGTTTTTCATAACTCTATTTATGTGAACTCACACACGTGACCAGTTGTATTTGACCTCTGACCATAAGTAGTTAAAGTTAATGAAACAAAAACAATTTTTACTGGATAGACTTAGAAAAGTAGTTCTCCTATATCAGATCCACAGTCATGAACCTCCTATATCAGATCCACAGTCATGAACCTCCTATATCAGATCCACAGTCATGAACCTCCTATATCAGATCCACAGTCATGAACCTCCAATGCTTTTGTAATTGGAGGAGATTTTTTCAACTATTTGTTTCATTTTTGGTCACATGACTAAGAACGGCCCAATTACTGATCAAGCCGGTGTCATTCCTATTTATATAAATACTGTACGCAGAAGGGGTTTGTTTATCAGAGGACAAACCAGCAGTACTTTGCTAGATAAGTCTCAAAAGCATGACTGGGGTACTAACCAATTGGGGTTAAAATTGCTGCAGCCCAAATTTCTCGTGCATAATTCTGAGAAACAGGAAATTAATTCGGCAAGGGAACCACAAAACCCAAAACCTGTGAAGATGGCACGTTATGTAAATCGTAGATAAAAACAGAATACAATGATTTGCAAATCCTTTTCAACTTATATTCAATTGATTACACTGCAAAGACAAGATGTTTAATGATCAAACTGAGAAACTTTTTTTTTTGCAAATAATCATCAACTTAGAATTTAAAGGCAGCAACACATTGCAAAAAAGTTGGCACGGGGGCCTTTTTACCACTACGTTACCATGCCTTTCCTTTTAACGACACTCAGTAAACGTTTGGGAACTGAGGAGACCAATTTTTGAAGCTTTTCAGGTGGATCTCTTTCCCATTTTTGCTTGATGTACAGCTTAAGTTGTTCAACAGTCCGGGGTCTCCGTTGTCGTATTTTACGCTTCATAATGCGCCACACATTTTCAATGGGAGACAGGTCTGGACTACTGGCAGGCCAGTCTAGTACCCGTACTCTTTTACTACGGAGCCATGCTTTTGTAACACGTGCAGGATGTGGCTTGGCATTGTTTTGCTGAAATAAGCAGGGGCGTCCATGAAAAAGACGTCGCTTGGATGGTAACATATGTTGCTCCTAAACCTGTATGTACCTTTCAGCATTAATGGTGCCTTCACATATGTGTAAGTTGCCTATGCCTTGGGCACTAATACACTCCCATACCATCACAGATGCTGGCTTTTGAACTTTGCGCCTATAACAGTCCGGATGGTTCTTTTCCTCTTTGGTCCGGAGGACACGACGTCCTCAGTTTCCAAAAACAATTTGAAATGTGGACTCGTCAGACCACAGAACACTTTTCCACTTTACATCAGTCCATCTTAGATGAGCTTGGGCCCAGCGAAGCCGGTGGCGTTTCGGGGTGTTGTTGACAAATGGCTTTTGCTTTGCATTGCAGAGTTTTAACTTGCACTTGCAGATGTAGCGACGAACTGTAGTTACTGACAGTGGTTTTCTGAAGTGTTCCTGAGCCCACGTGGTGATGTCCTTTACACACTGATGTTGGTTTTTGATACAGTACCGCCTGAGGGATCGAAGGTCACGGGCATTCAATGTTGGTTTTCGGCCTTGTCGCTTCCGTGCAGTGATTTCTCCAGATTCTCTGAACCTTTTGACAATATTACGGACCGTAGATGATGAAATCCCTAAATTTCTTGCAATAGCTCATTGAGGAATGTTGTTTTTAAACTGTTCGACAATCAGCTCACGCATTTGTTCACTAAGTGGTGACCCTCGCCCCATCCTTGTTTGTGAATGACTGAGAATGTCAGGGAAGCTGCTTTTATACCCAATCATGGCACCCACCTGTTCCCAATTAGCCCGTTCACCTGTGGGATGTTCCAAATAAGTGTTTGATGAGCATTCCTCAACTGTCTCAGTCTTTTTTGCCACTTGTGCCAGCTTTTTTGAAACATGTTGCAGGCATCAAATTCCAAATGAGCTAATATTTGCAAAAAATTACAAAGTTTACCTGTTCGAACATTAAGTAACTTCTCTTTGCAGTGTATTCAAATGAATATAGGTTGAAAAGGATTTGCAAATCATTGTATTCTATTTTTATTTACGATTTACACAACGTGCCAACTTCACTGGTTTTGGGTTTTGTACATCAACATTTATGGAGGCACAAAAAACACATTTGTGATATTGTTGCTGATGACCGGCAAATTAAAGCTAAAGAAATCACTAAAGTATTGAATCAATTCATGTCTCAACCAGTTTCAACAAAAACCATTTACCAGGCTGCCCCGGTGGCACATCTGTGTAAGTGCGCGCACCATAAAGGCTGAGTCCTTCCTGTGGTGCCCTGGGGGTTCGATTCTGGCTCAGGTCATTTGCTGCATGTCTTCTCCAACTTTTCTGTGTGTCTCCACTGTCTAACTGTCCAATAAAGGGAAAAAATCCCCCCCAAAAAAATCTTTACAAAAAAAAACGTTTACCACTTGATTTGATTTTTTTATTTGATAAATAAATGTAAAACATAGATACATGAAACATAAAATATGATTGACATTAAAAACCAGGATAACACATAAAAGCCGAAGCTTATTTCCATTGCGGTCCCACAGTCAAGTTCAATCGTGAATACGATTGTAAAGAGGTGTAAACAAACTAGGTTCAAATACATAATAAATAAAATGAGGTAAGCACAGAATGGTATCTAAATAAATAAATCTCAAATTAAATAAGTGCAAATATAGACGTATAATGGCGAAAGATAAAAAGAATATAATACTAATATACAGGTTACATATACAGCAATTAGTGATAATAATAATGTTAAACAAATAATACCAAAACAACTATGAATAAATAAATAAATCGGCTGAACCTAAAAACCTTACCAATTAGTAGTACATGAAGGACTATGCTTCCTGGTAGACCAGTTGACTAAAAAGATTATATTTTACATCTCATTTAAAGCTGGCTAGGCTTTCCCATGATGATTTCATAGCATTTGGTAATGAGTTGAATTCTGTTATGGCTGTATAACGGAAGGACAATTTTCTGAAAGATTTTACTTTATCTAAAGGAAGTTGGCCTTGTTTCTGATTAGAAACCCCAGAGCATCCCTTTGTTCCCCAGAGCTGTAACAAACAGCTAAACTCAGACCAAAGTATAGCATCCTTCTGAATTCAGAGAGTTAGGTTAGTATATGATAGGTGATGGACACTTTTCTTCTTGGTTGACCTTGAAAATGTTAGAGGAATTACTGAAGTACTTTACATTTCATTGCAATTCTTTTTGTGTCTTTTCTGTTATATTTTGCATTGTTTCATGTTAAATGCGTTTTATTATTTTGTGGACTAAAATACTTTGAATGTGATACTCGCTCACTGACTGTCCGCATGGAGCACAGGAACAGCCAAAACAATCCATTTTATTTGCGTATATGTTGTGCTCCCAGAAAATCTGCAGTTATTGTCAGTGTTTTCCTGGGAAAAACTAGATCACATGCTGGCATAATGAAATTAAATGGATATAATTAAACAAACTTGGATTTTGGAGATAAATATCAAATACACATTTTTAATCAAGAACTGTTTACTTTGCGTCATATGAAATCATGCAAATAGTTTTCACTTTTTAATCAATGCATAATCGTTATAGTTGTGTTAATTATTATCTCTATCCTAATTACAGTCAAACCAAGTATATGTGTCTGTAACTCAGAACATTCTTGCTTTGTTTCATGAACTCATTTTCATGAATTTATGTAGAGAGTAAATGCAGCGTAACAGACAATCACAAGCATACATTTCCTGTGCTTACATTATGTCACTCAGGGGAAGGGCTTCGGCAGCAGATGCAGAGCAATTTTTTCAGCCATGGCAGCTGCTTAATCAGGGAGATGTAGAGGAGGGGTGCAGTGATGGAACTGAAGTACATATTGGAGCCCATAATCATTTCAATGTCACAGAATTGTTTGAAATCAGGTATATACATAAAGGGCTCAGTAAAAACTACAGGCAGGTAATGAAACACTATGATGCCCAGATAGATTTGCACGGTTCTGAGGGCTTTCTCTTTCATGGGGTGCATCTTCTCTTTGCCCAAAACCGACCTCCTCAGACTCCATATGATAGAAACGTTGCAGAAAATCATGATGGTGAAGACGGCCATGATCAGCCCAACGTAGATATGTGCTGAGAGGAGCAACCACAATGTCCTGCAGAGGGCAAAGGCTATCATGAGCCCCCAAACATGCATGGAAATAGCCACTCTGATCTTTTTATCCTTGATGTTGGTAACACAATGGGGTGGACCACAGCCACGTAGCGGTCCAGGCAAATGCAGGTGAGAAAGAGTGGGGAGCTGTTTTTGATCCCAGTGATAAACCAGAGTATATTACGGAAATAACTGATTCCGATTATGACCAAGCCAAGGCCACAGATGGGGCTCATCACGCAGAGCAATGCATCGGCGATGGCCAGGTTAAAGATAAAGATATTGGAGGTAGAAGAGTCACTCTTATCTCTGGACACCAGCCACATCACCATGATGTTGGCAGGGTAGCCCACTAATAGGTTGATGCTTCTTTCAATAAATAGAAACAACAACCCAACAAGTGAATGATAGCACGGTTGAAGTGTGTAAAAGACTTGGGAACTCGATCCTGAGGAGGAGTGGTTGAAGGGTTGGCTAGAATTGATGACAGAGCTGTTCATTTTGGTTTTATGTAGCAGGTTGGAGGGTTGATGATCCTTAAAAAAGAGAGTGAATGCAAGTTAATGGTCAAGCCTAACTGAACTCACCACTTAAACTGACTGCAAGGCTAAATTATGTTCTTCAGCTGATTCCAGTATTATCTCACATTATTCTTTTCTCCAAAGTATTCCTCATAATAACACATTTACTGCAAAATTGAAATGGAAATACTTACTGGCCTATTTTTCACAAAAATAAGCTCTCTCTTTTGAGAAATCATTCTGGTCTAGGGAGCCTCCCACTATTAAGTTGCAGTGTTACACTGAAAGATTTTTTACACTTTTTGTTTTCTGGGAAGACGACCTCCATCCAGGGAAAACCTCTACCTCTCCTCTGTTTTTAGAGTTTTTATCAGATTGAGAAAACAAATAACATACCTGAGAAACTGCAATAGCTCGACATAACACTCCTCAGGGTCAGACAGCCCAGAAGGCCCCTGTATCCTGATCACTTGTGCCCAGGAGGGTTATGTTTTTATTCAGTATAGTTTCAGTTCATGTAAATATAAAAATTTTAGAAGTATGTAAGCAGGGCAGATGACAGCCAGTCAAAAATCCATTGAGGAAGCAAAAGCACTTGGAGTGACTGTGCAATACCCTGTTACCACAGGATTATATTTAAGGATGGAAGGGTGTGCAAGAGTGGGTTGGGTTTGCAGAGTGAGTTTGTGATGTGACAAACAGATCTGCTGTAAAACAGAGGAGGGGCTAAAAGGAGGGGTAGATGAGTGCCCCCCTATCCCTGTTCTAACAATATATTATTTGTCAGTGATGAGACCCAAGAAGTGCCTCCTAGATAAACAAGTGACGAAATGCCGTCAGCCAGCTGGGGTACAAGTGAGTCCGTGTAACCTGGTGTAAGGTCTTACGCATGAAACCACAAGGTTCATCAAAGCACTCAAACAATTCTCTTTCATCCTCACAAAGAATAGAAATTGAGCACTTAGTTTCAGTAAATGTATTTCTGCAGATAATATTAGGTACATTTGTGACAGTTTGACTATCATCAAAATGTTTGGCAATAAGGAACTTGCAGTTTTCAAGTACTTTTCTCTGCTTTCGCTACATAGACTTCTGAAAAGCTGGACATCTGTTCCAGGAGGTCTATCGTCCTGAGGGTTTTTCATGTCAATCCTTAAAGAGAAGAACACAATCAAAGGTGAGAGATCTCATGGAGATTTGATGAGTAGAGTCAGGTGTATTGGGGTTGAATTGAGAACTTACAGGATGGTAAATCTCCAACCCTGATCTAAAGTGAAACACACAGTTACCGGTAAGCAGTTTACTGTAGGGAGCAGAAATCAAGCATAACATGGGGTTGTTCTGTTGCTGAAAATGACAGTAGTATGTAGTTACAAACCAAGGCTCCTGGTTCCATGTCAATCAACTACTTTCAGTTTTTGTCCTAAAATTATTCCCCAGCATAGCGGTCAGAATATGTATAAATTTACTGATAATCCACAATAGGTCACTAATGACTTCATCATTGCCTGATATGTGATTAGCTCAGGGTTACCCTGCTGGAAAAACCAGCACCCAAACACAACAAATGCTGGTGTGCTGGGGGCTGTTCCACAAAAGCAGAATTCAGAAATCGAGGATGATTGAGAAAGCGAGGCTTGACCTTTTCTACTCAGTGCATTCTGGCTTAAGCCGTTGCACATTTGCCAAGCCTGGCTGAGGAGGAGCAGTTATGTCAAGCCAGGTTACAAATTTGGGCAAGTGCGCATTCACGGCTTTCTTCAATTTACCGCGTAGTCGATCACAGATTTACTCATACAGAAAGGGCTTGAAGGGGGGGGCCCCATGCCTCCTGAACTTATAATGCAAAGCTATGAGAAAGTTAAACATATAATATGTAAAAGAAAAGGCAGTGCGGCCTTTATACAAAGAGCGAAAGCCTTGCAGACAATTGCGAACTGACAGAATGTCTAAGTTAGACAAAAATATGCACTTTCTAACCACTGTTCCACTGAAACCGTATAATTCAGACAGTTTCTTGTGATTTACACAAACAGTTGGGCACTTTGCCTATAAAGTGAGCAGTGGAAAGTAATGTGACTTTGGAAATTTATCATGAAAATTGACTACAAACATCCAAAATGGAAAAAAAAAGGACAACTATATGAGCAAATCGCAATCTCTCACTCATATGTCAGGGATAGTTAACGAGAAGGTGTGCATTACACGGTTTTAATTCATGACGCGGAGGCAACTGCATTAAAACCGTGGAATGCTCACCTTCGAGTTAGTTTTACCGCTTATACCATGGTCAGTTGCCAACAATATCAAATCGCAGCATTCAGAAATTTTTGGTAAAAGTTCTGTTCTAAAAAAAAAAAAACGAGTTGGTAATCATTAAACAGGTGCCGCGCCTTCTCATACCCAATAATAGGCCAAGCTAAATTGAACCAGCTATCTTAGTTCATCTTACGTTCATGGAGAAAGAATTTTTTTGCACATGCTTACATCCATTTACTAGCTGATGATTTGATACCGGATTCCATCTGAAACAGAGATTATGCATAAAACAACAACATGCGCGATCATGCAGACTGTAGCTAACTTGCTACCCACAATTACAATGAACTTATGACGGTTTCCGTCGAGTCAGCGTGCTGAAATCAGTCTGCTGGTATAGCACGTAGCTAGTGAACTGTCAGCAGTTGCTTATACATCACATTAGCTTCATTTGTAACCGTACATAATTACAATCATTACATTCTATGAATAAAGCCTGATTACTTCGCTGCTTATATTATTTATTAGTCATTATTATATAATAATAATATATTATTATATTATTTACAGTCATTATTGCCTGAGTACGAGTCAGCTAACTGAAATCAGTCTGCTGGCACAGCACGTAGCTAGCGAACTGTCAGTTGCTGACACATGAAGTGGACACGTTAGCTTCATTTGTAACCGTACACAATTACAATCGTTTAATGAATAAAGCCTGATTACTTCGCTGCTATAATCTTAACGGTCATTATCGCTTGAGTACCTATTGTTAACCGCCCCGCAGGACGCAACTTATATGACGCCGCTAAATTTACTGGAGATAAATGACCAGCTAGATTTCTGTTGTACCCAGTCAAATACCAGCTCTCACGTTGTTATGGTTACAAGTTGGCGAGTGGATGAATTTGAATGTTGAAACGACCGTAGCCAAACTACCTGTGCGTTTCCACGGTTTTAATGCATACCTGCCAGCCAATCAGAAAAAATTATTCACCCAGACCATGGTATAAATTTTATATAAAATACACACACAGAGACAACATGACTGGTCAGAAGAGGAATTGGCAACAGGTCAAGGTCAAGTGCAAGAATATTTTTCAGGCTGGTAAAGGCGTTGATTGTTGATAACTATGAACAAACGAAGATTATTAATTACTTACAAGCTGCCTGCTCACATAATTTGTCTGTTATGATTATTAGCTGTTAAGAAAAAGGCTCATTTATCTGGCACGACGAGTGGCCAACCAACCCAGGATTTCACTCCAGCAGAGCAGCCCTTGACATTAACCAAGGGAGGCCTTGAATGGAAGGGATCCAGAGGGGGAACTTCTACTTACTGTCACTCCTACAGAAACTGTCCCCTTCCATTTTATTCACAGAAAGTCCACAAGGTATTTTATTCCTGTTCTGCACATGGAACTCAACCAACCATTTATATGGTGTTATGTGGACTTTCTGACTTTGGTTTGCTTTGCAGTGTCTGGCAACACTCATTCTTCTGGAGCCACCAGAAGATGATCCTGGGAGTATTATTCATTAAAAGCATAGACCTGGCATTTCTTGTGAACACGAGGTCAATACAAGTTCTGTTGTGTACGGCAGGAGGAAGGTACTTCTACAACAGCAGACAAGAAAACTGCGCTGCTGGACTCCAGAAGGCTTGAGGTATCGCGTCAATCTTGTGGAAATATGTCATGGTCTGGCCCTGCAGGCCCTCCCCTCTCCTGGTTGCTCCTCCACCTCAACGAGCCACAGCTGCTGCTCGTTGAGGTGGAGGTGCTTTGCAAGAGTATTTAAGAGCTGCACTGGCAGTTATTCATGGCAGTGGGATTCTGTAGGCTTTGTCTGTATGTTGGCCGTTTGATTATGGAGCCCTTTTTGCCGCTGCCCCCCTGGGCATATGTTTGTTGATTTTTAAAATTAAATCTTTATATTTTACTCAGCCTGTGCTCTTGGGTTCCTCCTTCCTTGGGTACATGGTCCCTGTGCCCGCCGGCTTGTTGCCTTTAGCCGGCGGGACTAAACCTTGACAAAATACTCATTTTGTCCTTAATGGCTATAACGCCAGGTCATAGAAAATATATTTTTTCAGGACCCAGATGCTGTGCGACCTGTTGGCCAGCCTGCCAACATAGTGAGTATTGCCTATAGGAAAACCACATTACGCACATTTCCTGCAGTGCTAACTGATAGGTGTTTTACAAAGTTCTAAAACTCAAGACATCTCTACATGCAATGCTTCAAACAATTCCATTGTTTTTCTCTTTTGCAATCTCCAAGCTGACAAGTGATGACCATAGAATAAAAGGTTAAAAACCATTGGTGTCCTTTCTGTTTCATGAATGTTCAGTAAGCTGTATGGTATCTGGATCCAGTAAAGTGAGAATAATTTTGTAAGATTATGCAACAATAAAACTTAACCGCAAACTGTGCGCTGCCAACGGCAAATAAAATATACGAACATAGGGAAGAGTGACAAATATTATGTTTTATTATGAAAGGATGGGCTACATCAAATGGAAAGTGAACTAAAATAATGAACATTGTATAGATCTCTATCCAGTCTGCCATTAACAATGTCCTCACTAGAGACTAAACCACCTTTGCAACTTCGTCAGCTATTTCTGATCATCTCATCAGCTCCATTATGTTTTCATCAGATCTCTGTCAGCAATATGAATAGCAGTCTTCATAACAGAATGCTGCCACACACTAAAAATGACTCGTGTGAATGGTCATGACATTTAAAATAACAGAGGGCATTCTTAACTGAATGTAATTCCATCTTTGTTTTTCAATACAGGCTAATAAAAATGAGGCAAAATACAGAGGACCATGCTGTGGCAGTTCTAGCTTGAATGGTGCCCTGAGCGAGACCCCCCTCTGGAGACCCCCCACCCCTTCAAAAAGTAAATAAAACTAACCACAACTTTCTGCTCAAACTGTTGTTTTGTTTTAATAATATTTTTTTGTAAAATCTGATATATAGAAAATGTCATAATAATAATAATAATGAATATAAACAAAATGAAATAAAATGTAAAATTGTAAATATTATAAATAGCACAAATTCTTTATCACACTTTATGATAACGGACAGTGAAGCAACTTGAGTGCGTTTTGTGAAGTTGGGCTATTTGCCGTCATTTGGATTTCCCAAAGTCCACTTGCGCCAAAACAAAGACTTTCTATTTACAAATGCATTGGGTTTTGTCATAATCATTGTATTTTTTACAACCTCAATTCTGAAATAGTTGGGAAAAAGTGTAAATTGTAAATAAAATCAAAATGCAATGACTTTCAAATCACGCCAGCCAGTATTTTATTCACAAATGAACAGAGATAGCATGGCAAATGTTGAAACTTTTATTTTTTCTATTTAATTTTAAGATTTTTTCCACAAAATGAGCTCATTTCAAATTTGATGGCTGCTACAGGTCTCAAAAAGGTTGGGCCAGGGGCCTGTTTACCATAAAAAGAAGAGGGGATGGTACAATAACAGAGAGTGGAGGCGTCTGGGCATTGAGGAGACAAGTTTCCACTCTTGTTTAATACAGGTTTCCAGCTGCTGGAGAGTTTTGGGTCTCCTTTGAAAGACTTTTCGTTTAATAATGCGCCAAATGTTCTCAATCGGTAAAAGATCAGGACTGCAGGCAGGCCAGTTCAGCACACGGACTCTTCTACAACAAAGCCATACTGTTGTAATAGCTGCAGTATGTGCTTTAGCATTGTCCTGCTGAAATACACAAGGCCCTCCTTGGAATAGATGTCATCTGGAGGGGAGTATATGTTGCTCTAAAACCTTTATATACATTTCAGCATCTATGGTGCTTTTTAAAACATGCAAGTGTGCCACACCATATGCACTAATGCATCCCCATACCATCAGAGATGCTGGCTTTTGAACTGAATGCTGAAAACAGGAGGGGTGATCTTTCTCCTCTTTAGCCCGGAGGACACGACACCCATGATTTCCAACAAGAATGTCAAATTTGGACTCGACTGACCACAGGACACTTTGCCACATTGCTACAGTCCATTTTAAATGAGCCACAGAACATGACGTCACTTCTGGATCATGCTCTACAATGGCTTCCTTTTTGCATGATCGAGTTTTAGGTGGCATCTGTGGATGGCACAGCGGACTGTGTTTACAGACAGCGGTTTCTTGAAGTTTTCCTGAGCCCATTTAGTAATGTTAATGACAGAATCATGCCGGTGAGTGATGCAGTGGCCCGAAGATCACACACATCCAGTAAAGGTCTTCGGCCTTGTCCCTCACGCACAGAGATTTTTCCAGTTTCTCTGAATCTTTTGATGATGTTATGCACTGTTGATGATGAGACCTTCAATGCCTTTCCAATTTGACGTTGACGAACATTGTTTTTAAAGTATTCCACAATTTTTTTGCGCAAGCCTTCACAAGTTGGAGTGCCTATGGCCATCTTTACTTCTGAGAGACTCAGCTTCTCTAAGACATCCCTTTAATAGCCAATCATGTTACACAGCTGACGCCAGTTAACTAAATTACTTGCTGAATGTTCTTTAAGCAGATTCTCTTAAAAATTCATTGCTTTTTTAGCCCTTTTTTGCCTGTGTCCCAACTTTTTCGAGACCTGTTGCAGCCAGAAAATTGGAAATAAGCTCATTTTGTGGATAAAAATGTATAATGTCTCAGTTTCAACATTTGAAATGTTATCTATGTTCTATTTTGAATAACATATCGGCTCATGTGATCTGAAAGTCATTGCATTTTGATTTTATTCACAATTTACACTTCGTTCCAACTACTTTGGAATTGGGGTTGTACATACATATGCTTCATTTACGTCTGCCACATGTCCTTGCCTTGAAATATTTCTTCAACTATCTGGCAGTAATTTAATCCAGTAAATACAAGGGCACGCCGTTGCAGGCTCCAAAGGGCCATAAATGTTAGCCTAAAGTTTTTGAGACTAGCTCACATTAATTTGTTTTGGGGGTTTTTTCTGCACTTTCAGTTGAGTTACATGCAGTCCAACTCAGTTCATGCAAACTTGCAGGCACACATGTAATATTTCCTTTGTATTAAGTCACTTTAATGGTGTCTTGCCAAATGTTTCTCTGTTTGCATTCAGCATTATTGCTGATTTACCTGTCACTAGGGGAGAAGGTCACGCGTGGCTGCATGAATTCAAAGGAAATGCTTGGTTTGTCGCCACATACAGTTCTATATCTCATATCGTATATTTCCTTTGTATTTAGCCACTTAACTGTCTTGCTGGATGTTCCCGTCTGTATTCAGCAGGCCGCTGAGCTCCCTACACCCAGAGGAGAAAGTCACGCATGCTTGCGTGAATTCAAAGGAAATGCAACATGCTTGTTGCAACATAGTCTCATATCTCATAAAGTATATTTCCTTTGAATCAAGCCACCCCAGGTGAAAAAATACTATACTTGAATTATACTTTTACAGACTGTATTAAGTATGGTGCATGTTTTTTTCGCCCCCTTTATGTGTAATTAAGTGTGCTCAAGTAGTCATTGAATATTACTTGTGTACTACTTCAGTACACTTAAAGTGTACACTATCTAAAAGTATATATTAAATATATTACTTTTTGTGCTTAATTTGCAAAAGTATATTTTCAATAACTTTTGTATGCAACAAATATACTTCTAATATAATTAAGTGTAATACTTTTTCACCTGGGACCTCAGGAGAGTCTTACCAAAGGTTCCTTTGTCTTTATTCAGTAAGCCATACATGTTTCCAGAACTCAAAGGAATGCAACATGATAGTTGCTGTAAATTAATCCATTCCATTCCATTCCAGCTTTAATTTTATTAGAAGGTGACTATGCTCACCTGCTCTCTTTGGAAGTGTGGCTTTGGGGGTTGTGATCTCAGGGACTGCATCATGCTTGCTCAGATTGTTTCAATGCAGCACTCTAGCTGAATCACCGCCAAACTCAAATGCAGGTCATCCTGCAATAAATGGTTAAATCTGACGTAAATAGATAAAAATATCAATTGCTGTAAAGAGATGCACTCTCTGATCTAGTGAATGGGTTCAGACTTTTACTGAGTTTTGCAGTAAATGTTGTTGAATTCAAGTTGAGTTTTCTGGCATAAAAATGTCTGCAATTTGACATTACATCAACAGGTTCTTTTATTCTACTTCTTGAACGTGTACCTGCCGTTGTTTAAAGTGATGCAAGAGCATATTTTTTCTGTCAACAAAATGACTGAAAATAACAACAGCAGAAACAAAAACAATCACATCCTTGATACGGATCATAACTGATCTGTTCACAATCATTGTTCTTGATAACCACATTCTCTAAAAATAGAAATAATCTGTTGGCAGTTTCATATACAGCTTCCTTTTTAATGAAATACTAAGGCAAATAAATAATAAATTTAATTAGAATGTTTCATTCACTTGCCTTAATAGGCTACCCTTCCCAAACAAAAAAAACTTCCTGGATTTTCTGCACTGACTTTTGTAATATCCTGCAATCTGCAATGCAGGTCACCAAACTTATACTTTATGATTTTATGATTTTATTTTTCGACTTTACAAAGAGAATTGGCCACATCTGAAAAAGGTGAGTTAAACTTTCTTCAAACAGAGCCACTGACTGAAAACTGATCAAGACAAACTGCCAGTTGAAAGGGACAATGTGTAACATTTACATTTTTTTATTTGTCACAATCTAAGTCTGAATTCATATATATGTCATCACTGGTGTATTATGACCTCCGCTAATAATCTGATTAATTCTCATAAACGAAGAATTTTAGACTTATTTCTACATTGTAATAAATCTGCGTTTGCCCTGCCAGCCAGTGCAGAGTGATTGAGACACCAGAGGAAATCAGGAAGAGAGGCTATCGCGGCGACTTTGAAAATCAGTACTACTGCAGCATAATGCAGGACCATCCATATGCAGCAGCAGCACAGGAGACGGAATCCTCATCCGCAAAAAAACGAGAAAGAGAATTGAAAAGGCAGCGCGACCGGCGCGCTCAAAAAACAAGGGTGAACATCGGGCTAGCCTTCCCCAGGTGGAAGGAGCTAATGAAGGAGAAAGATTTTCTAAGGGACGCTGAAGTTGCCAGCTTTCTCCTCGACAAGTAAGTCAACTGTACTGCCTAAATTAGCCTAAACGCAACTTTTCATTCAGTTTTGTTACACAGTGTTGCTTGTTACCATAAGCAGCATAATAGCAGATCTTGCTAAAATACTGCATCCTCATTGTTACAGGTGGAACTGTATGTTTACGTGGTTTCAGTAGCTTTCATAATCGCGGTAAACGCCGGCTTTCGAAGCCTACCCACCGGCTTTTAGTGGCGGTGAAGCTGGTGGGTAGACTTTATAAGCTGGCATTTACTGTGACTAAAAGCCGGCGTTTATCACGACTAAAGCTACTGAAACCACATAAACATACAGGCACAAATCTACGAAAGGTGCTTATCCCCAATACATGAAAGAAACGGCTAAACAGTTCCTAAAACATGGTTAATTTTTGTCACATAGGACTAAAGAATAAGCTATGCTTATAGTTATGTTTTAATAATGGGAAGGTGCCACCACCTGTTTTCAGTGCATCAATTTTCCAGGCTGAATCAGCAGACTTAGTTTTATTTTTCAAAGCAAGTTAAAAACATTTTCTCATGATGACAACACACAGAATCAATCAGCGGAACACCAGACCGCCACTGCATTAAGGTAGTATCCTCACTTGAGAAAGTATCTTGTCCCAATAATCCAGTTTTTCTTGTAAATTTCCTTGAATGACATGCATCATCTAAACAGATTCCAATACTGCACCAAGGTAAATTACTCCCCTCCATTTCAGTGCTCATGATGATCTAATAATGCCCGAGCGGAACTGCCTTATAGTGAACTATTACTGTGCAATTCAGTCATACAAGTTAGGGCTCATTTAGGATTACTTCAGAAGCCTGTGAGCAGTCAGGTCATGGCATGTTTTAGGCACTGATGTGATACCCAAACAATCATGCCAAAAAAATAAAAAACAATGAAACCAATGAAATTGAGGAATAAGTCTGCGGAATCTAGCAAACAGAGAAATATTCTGGTGACACCTCTGTCATGTATTGTTCTTTTGGAGGGTATGTTATGTTCAAAAAAATTTTTCATCAATGTTTTGTTTCATATTTAGTAGATAACAGCACTTGCAGCAGGCCAATACCCGTTTAGTCATGAAAAAAAAACACAGTTTCGGAACATTTTTTTTTAAATTCATAAGAGAAAAGTAAGCTGAACATCATTCTGATTTATTTTGTGAGGCACTGTTCATATTTATAATATTGCACAGTAAAAATTTTGGAGAGATAAATAACTGTTTACATGGTCATTTTTTTCCCAAAAAAGGCAGTTTGGGGCAAAACCAGAAAAACTTACTAAGATTATTTCACTAAATTTTTATAAAGTTATTTTTATAAAATTATTTCACTAAAAACTTGTACAAATGATATTACTTGGATTACTGCTTTTTTTACCGAGAGATACATCATAAAATAATAAAAAATGAATTCTAGCATTTTATGATACTCCATTCCTAAGGTACAGTTCATAAAATGTGAATATGCTTAGTATACCCCAGCCTTGGAAAAGCAATCGATTTGGAGCAATAAGTTGCCAAAGTAGGCTGAAAATGGGCTTGCCAAAAAACTGAAAATATTAGTCAAATTTCAAAGGGCTATAACTTTACTTATAACTTAATTTTGTGTGAAGATTTACTCATTGGAAGTTTTTCAAAGATGTTTGAGGAGTTGACCTGGAAAATTTCTCAAAATTTGGATGATTTGAAGTAGAATGACCTGTGTGCTTTTACTGCAAATTTTCAAAGCTTTAACAATAATTTTAAAAGTTTTTAAACTTTTATATTTTTATTTTTTTCACTTTTTTAAATTGTCTTTTAAAAGTTGGGTTTATTATCACAAGGATTTATTATTAATTGAGCAAAGTTGTATTTATTTTAAATCAAAATCAATGCATTGCATCCATACCAGTAAGGACATTGAAGATTGTGCCACTGATGATTATCCAGGATATACAATGTTTAGTCACTCAGAGACCTGAACAACAAAAAGGGTAGAATAGCCACAGAGCTCAGATCAGAAGATCACACCTGGGTTTAACCAACCACTTCATATGATTTATGCCCCACAGATGTGGACTGATATTTACATAAATTAAACAGCCATTGTTGTGCCTCATGACAGAGAGAGGGCACCAACAGCGATGAGGTTGAATTTGGACTGTGAACCATGCTACATTTACATCAGCATACTGCAGTCCTGTTAGAAGTCCCCTCTCAGCTTTTAACTGCAGATATTGGCGGTGGATAAAATTTTGAGGTCCCCCTGAAAAAAAAGGTTTTAAATTTTAAGACTTAAAACCAAATTGGGCCATTTTTTGAGAAGTGAACCAAAATACTTTGAAAATTAATGAAAGGTATCAAATTTATTCCTCGCTGTTTTCCATACCCTGAAACTATGAACTTTTTAGATTTTTCAACTTCACAGAGTTTTAGAAGTCAGTAACAGGTTTTTCTTAACTCTATTTATGTGAACTCACACACAAGACCAGTTGTATTTGACCTCTGACCATAAGTAGTTAAAGTTAATGAAACAAAAACAATTTTTACTGGATAGACTTGGAAAAGTAGTTCTCCTATATCAGATCCACAGTCATGAACCTCCTATATCAGATCCACAGTCATGAACCTCCAATGCTTTTGTAATTGGAGGATATTTTTTCAACTATTTGTTACATTTTTGGTCACATGACTAAGAACGGCCCAATTACTGATCAAGCCAGTGTCATTCCTATTTATATAAATACTGTACGCAGTAGGGGTTTGTTTAACAGAGGACAAACCCGCAGTACTTTGCTAGATAAATCTCAAAAGCATGATTGGGGTACTAACCAATAGGGGTTAAAATTGCTACAGCCCAAATTTCTCGTGCATAATTCTGAGAAACAGGAAATTAATTTGGCAAGGGAACTACATCAACATTTATGGAAGCTCAAAAAACACATTTGTGATATTGTTGCTGGAGACCAGCAAATTACAGCTAAGGAAATCACTAAAGTATTGAATCAATTCATGTCTCAACCAGTTTCAACAAAAACCATTTACCAGGCCGCCCCGGTGGCACATCGGTGTAAGTGCCGCACCATAAAGGCTGAGTCCTTCCTGTGGTGCCCTGGGAGTTCGACTGTGGCTCAGGTCATTTGCTGCATGTCTTCTCCAACTTTTCTGTGTGTCTCCACTGTCTAACTGTCCAATAAAAGGAAAAAATCTTTAAAAAAAAAACGTTTACCACTTGAATTGATTTGTTTATTTGATAAATAAATGTAAAACATAGATACATGAAACATAAAATATGATTAACATTAAAAACCAGGATAATACATAAAAGCCGAAGCTTATTTCCATTGTGGTCCTACAGTCAAGTTCAATCGTGAATACGATTGTAAAGAGGTGTAAACAAACTAGATTCAAATACATAATAAATAAAATGAGGTAAGCAAGGAATGGTAAGTATCTAAATAAATAAATCTCAAATTAAATAAGTGCAAATATAGACGTATAATGGCGATAGATAAAAATAACATAATACTAATATACAGGTTACATATACAGCAAGTAGTAATAATAATAATGTTAAACAAATAATACCAAAACAACTATGAATAAATAAATAAATCGGCTGAACCTAAAAACCTTACCAATTAGTAGTACATGAAGGACTATGCTTCCTGGTAGACCAGTTGACTAAAAAGATAATGTTTTACATCACATTTAAAGCTGGCTAGGTTTTCCCATGATGATTTCATAGCATTTGGTAATGAGTTGAATTCTGTTATGGCTGTATAACGAAAGGACAATTTTCTGAGAGATTTTACTTTATCTATACGAAGTTGGCCTTGTTTCTGATTAGAAACCCCAGAGCATCCCTTTGTTTCCCAGAGCTGTAACGAACAGCTAAACTCATACCAAAGTACAGCATCCTTCTGAATTCAGAGAGTTAGGTTAGTATATGATAGGTGATGGACACTTTTCTTCTTGGTTGACCTTGAAAATGTTAGAGGAATTACTGAAGTACTTTACATTTCATTGCAATTCTTTTTGTGTCTTTTCTGTTATATTTTGCATTGTTTCATGTTAAATGCGTTTTATTATTTTGTGGACTAAAATGCTTTGAATGTGATACTCGCTCACTGACTGTCCGCATGAAGCACAGGAACAGCCAAAACAATCCATTTTATTTGCGTATATGTTGTGCTCCCAGAAAATCTGCAGTTATTGTCAGTGTTTTCCTGGGAAAAACTAGATCACATGCTGGCATAATGAAATTAAATGGATATAATCAAACAAACTTGGATTTTGGAGATAAATATCAAATACACATTTTTAATCAAGAACTGTTTACTTTGCGTCATATGAAATCATGCAAATAGTTTTCACTTTTTAATCAATGCATAATCGTTATAGTTGTGTTAATTATTATCTCTATCCTAATTACAGTCAAACCAAGTATATTTGTCTGTAACTAAGAGAACATTCTTGCTTTGTTTCATGAACTCATTTTCATGAATTTATGTCGAGAGTAAATGCAGCGTAACAGACAATCACAAGCATACATCTCCTGTGCTTACATTATGTCACTCAGGGGAAGGGCTTCGGCAGCAGATGCAGAGCAATTTTTTCAGCCATGGCAGCTGCTTAATCAGGGAGATGTAGAGGAGGGGTGCAGTGATGGTACTGAAGTACATATTGGAGCCCATAATCATTTCAATGTCACAGAATTGTTTGAAATCAGGTATATGCATAAAGGGCTCAGTAAAAACTACAGGCAGGTAATGAAACACTATGATGCCCAGATAGATTTGCACAGTTCTGAGGGCTTTCTCTTTCATGGGGTGCATCTTCTCCTTGCTCAAGACAGACTTCCTCAGACTCCATATGATAGAAACGTTGCAGAAAATCATGATGGTGAAGACGGCCAGGATCAGCCCAATGTAGATATGTTCTGAGAGGAGCAACCACAATGTCCTGCAGAGGGCAAAGGCTATCATGAGCCCCCAAACAAGCATGGAAATACCAAGTCTGATCTTTTTATCCTTGATGTTGGTGAACACAATGGGGTGGACCACAGCCACGTAGCGGTCCAGGCAAATGCAGGTGAGAAAGAGTGGGGAGCTGTTTTTGATCCCAGTGATAAACCACAGTATATTAAGGAAATATCTGATTCCGAGCATGTCCAAGCCAAAGCAGCAGATGGGGCTCATCACGCAGAGCAATGCATCGGCGATGGCCAAGTTAAAGATGAAGATATTGGAGGTGGAAGAGTCACTCTTATCTCTGGCCACCAACCACATCACCATGATGTTGGCAGGGTAGCCCACTAATAGGTTGATGCTTCTTTCAATAAACAGAAACAACAACCCAACAAGTGAATGATAGCACGGTTGAAGTGTGTAAAAGACTTGGGAACTCGATCCTGAAGAGGAGTGGTTGAAGGGTTGGCTAGAATTGATGACAGAGCTGTTCATTTTGGTTTTATGTAGCAGGTTTGACGGTTGATGATCCTTAGAAAAGAGAGTGAATGTTAGCTAATGGTCAAGCCTAACTGAACTCACCACTTAAACAAGGCAAGGCTAAATTATGCTCTTCAGCTGATTCCAGCTTTATCTTACATTATTCTCTATCTCCGAAGTATTCCTCATAATAAGACATTTACTGCAAAATTGAGATGGAAACACTTATACTGGCCTATTTTTCACAAAGGTAAGCTCTCACTTTTGAGAAATTATTGTGGTCAAGGGAGCCTCCCACAATTAAGTTGCAGTGTTACACTGACAGATAGTTTTTCTTTTCTGGGAAGACAACCTCCATTCAGGGAAAACTCTCTCTCCTCTGAGACACCAGCTTTACTCTGTGAAACTGCACTGGAGCTTCCTGAGACTGGAGACAGTGTTCCCAGAAGACAAGGGTTTGGGTCTATTTTTTTTATTGTCTGCAAAAGTCTCTCACTCAACCACAGCTTAAGAAGTTAAAAGAGTTTTTATCAGATTGAGAAAACGAATAACTTACCTGAGAAACTGCAATAGCTCGACATAACACTCCTCAAGGTCAGACAGCCCAGAAGGCCCCTGTATCCTGATCACTTGTGTCCAGGAGGGTTATGTTTTTATTCAGTATCGTTCCAGTTCATGTAAATATAGAAATTTTAGAAGTATGTAAGCAGGGCAGATGACAGCCAGTCACAAATCCATTGAGGAAGCTAGAGCACTTGGAGTGACTGTGCAATACCCTGTTAACACAGGATTATATTTAAGGATGGATGGGTGTGCAAGAAGGGGTTGGGTTTGCAGAGTGAGTTTGTGATGTGACAAACAGATCTGCAGTAAAACAGAGGAGGGGCTAAAAGGAGGGGTAGATGAGTGCCCCCCTATCCCTGTTCTAACAATATATTATTTGTCAGTGATGCGACCCAAGAAGTGCCTCCCAGACAAACAAGTGACGAAATGCAGTCAGCCAGCTGGGGCACAAGTGAGACTGTGTAACCTGGTGTAAGGTCTTACACATGAAACCACTGCGTTCATCAAAGCACTCAAACAATTCTCTTTCATCCTCACAAAGAAAAGAAATTGAGCACTTAGTTACAGTAAATGTATTTCTGCAGATAATATTAGGTACATTTGTGACAGTTTGACTTTCATAAAAATGTTTGGCAATAAGGAAGTTGCAGTTTTCAAGTACTTTTCTCTGTTTTCCCTATATAGACGCCTCAAAAGCTGGACATCTGTTCCAGGAGGTCTATTGTCCTGAAGGTTTTTCATGTCAATCCTTAAAGAGGAGAACACAATCAAAGGTGAGAGATCTCATGGAGATTTGATGAGTTGAGTCAGGTGTATTGGGGTTGAAGTGAGAACTTACAGGATGGTAAATCTCCAACCCTGATCTAAAGCAACACACACAGTTACCAGTAAGCAGTTTACTGTAGGGAGCGGAAAACAAGCATAACAGGGGCTTGTTCTGTTGCTGAAAATGACAGTAGTATGTAGTTACAAACCAAGGCTCGCAGTTCCACGTCACTCAACTATTTTTAGTTTTTGTCCTAAAATTATTCCCTAGCATAGCAGTCAGCATATGTATAAATTTACTGATAATCCACAATTGGTAAGTAATGACTTCATCATTGCCTGATATGTGATTAGTTCAGGGCTACCCTGCTGGAAAAACCAGCACCCAAACACAACATATGCTGGTGTGCTGGGGGCTGTTCCACAAAAGCAGAATTCAGAAATCGAGGATGATTGAGAAAGCGAGGCTTGACCTTTTCTGCTCAGTGCATTCTGGCTTAAGCCGTTGCACATTTGCCAAGCCTGGCTGTGGAGGAGCGGTTATGTCAAGCCAGCTCTAACGAATTCGGGCAAGTGCACATTCACGGCTTTCTTTAATTGACCGCGTGGTCGATCACAGATTTACTGATACAGAAAGGGTTTGAAGGGGGGCCTCGTACCTCCCCTCAAGTGAGCATGAACTTATAATGCAAAGCTATGAGAAAGTTAAACGTATAATATGTAAAAGAAAAGGCAGTGCGGTCTTTATACAAAGATCGAAAGCCTTGCAGACAATTGGGAACTGACAGAATGCCTAAGTGATCCAAAAATATGAACTTTCTAACCACTGTTCCACTGAAACCGTATAATTCAGACCGTTACTTGTGATTTATACAGTTGGGCAATGTGCCTATAAAGTGAGCAGTGGAAGTAAATGTTACTCTGGAAATTTATCATGAAGACTGACGACAAACATCCAAAATGTAAAGCAAAAAGGACAACTATGTGAGCAAATCGCATCTCTCACTCCGATGTAAGGGATAGTTAACGAGAAGGTGTGCATTCCACGGTTTTAATGCACAATGCGGAGGCAATTGCATTAAAACCGTGGAATGCTCACCTTCGAGTTGATTATCCCGCTGATACCATGGTCATTTGCCAACAATATCAAATCGCAGCATTCAGAAATTTTTGGTTGAAATTCTGCACTAAAAAAACGAGTTGGTAATCATTAAACAGGCGCCGTGCCTTCTCATACCCAATAATAGGCCAAGCAAAATTGAACCAGCTATCTTAGTTCATCTTGCGTTCATGGAGAAAGAATTTTTTTGCACATGCTTACATCCGTTTACTAGCTGACGATTTGATACCGGATTCCATCTGAAACAGAGATTATGCATAACACAACAATATGCGCGATTATGCAGACTGTAGCTAACTTGGTACCCACAATTACAATGAAAGTATGACGGTTTCCGTTGAGTCAGCTAACTGAAATCAGTCTGCTGGCATAGCACGTAGCTAGCGAACTGTCAGCAGTTGCTGATACATGAAGTGGACAAGTTAGCTTCATTTGTTACCGTGCACAATTACAATTGTTTAATGAATAAAGCCTGATTACTTTGCTGTTATAATATTTCTGGTTATTATTATTATTTATTATCATTAATTATTTTCATTATCATTATTGCTTGAGTACCTATTGTTAACCGCCCCGCAGGACGCAACTTATATGACGCCGCTAAATTTACTGGGCATAAATGAGCAGCTAGGTTTCTATTGTACCCAGTCTTTTAAAATCTCAAATACCAGCTCTAAGGTTGTTATGGTTACAAGTTGGCTAGTGGATGAATTTCGAATGATGATAAGACCGTAGCCAAACTACCTGTGCGGTTCCACGGTTTTAATGCATACCTGCCAGCCAATCAGAAAAAAGTATTCACCCAGACCATGGTAAAAATTTAATATAAAATACACACACAGAGCAAACATGACTGGTCAGAAGAGGAATTGGCAACAGGTCAAGGTCAAGTGCAAGAATATTTTTCAGGGTGGTAAAGGCCTTGATTGTTGATAACGAAGAACAAACGAGGATTATTAATTACTTACAAGCTGCCTGCTCACATAATTTGTCTGTTATGATTATTAGCTGTTAAGAAAAAGGCTCATTTATCTGGCACGAGGGGTGGCCGACCAACCCAGGATTTCACTCCAGCAGAGCAGCTGGCCCTTGACATTAACCAAGGGAGGCCTGTAATGGAAGGAATCCAGAGGGGGAACTTCTACTTACTGTCACTCCGACAGAAACTGTCCCCTTCATACAAGGTATTTTATTCCTGTTCTGCGCATGGAACTCAACCAGCCATTTATATGGTGTTATGTGGACTTTCTGACTTTGGTTTGCTTTGCAGTGTCTGGCAACACTCATTCTTCTGGAGCCACCAGAAGATGATCCGGTGAGTTTTACTCATTAAAAGCATAGACCTGTCATGTCCTGTGAACACGAGGTGAATACAAGTTCTGTTGTGTACGGCAGGAGGAAGGTACTTCTACAGCAGCAAAGAAAACTGCGCTGCTGGACTCCAGAAGGCTTGAGATATCACGTCAATCTTGTGGAAATACTCATTTTGTCCATAATGGCTATAAGGCCAGGTCATAGAAAATATATTTTTTCAGGACCCAGATGCTGTGCGACCTATTGGCCAGCCTGCCAACATAGTGAGTATTGCCCATAGGAATACCACATTACGCACATTTCCTGCAGTGCTAACTGATAGGTGTTTTACAAAGTTCTAAAACTCAAGACATCTCTACATGCAATGCCTCAAACAATTTCATTGTTTTTCTCTTTTCCAATCTCCAAGCTGACAAGTGTCGACCACAGAATGAAAGGTTAAAAACCATTGGTGTCCTTTCTGTTTCATGAATGTTCAGTCAGCTATATGGTATCTGGATCCAATAAAGTGAGAATAATTTTGTAAGATTACGCAACAATGAAGCTTAACAACCGCAAACTGTGCGCTACCAATGGAAAATAAAATAAACGAACATATGGAAGAGTGACAAATATTATGCTTTATTATGAAAGGATGGGCTACATCAAATGGAAAGTCAACTTAAATAATGAACAATGTATAGATCTCTATCCAGTCTGCCATTAACTATGTCCTCACTAGTGACTAAATTTAAACCACCTTTGCAGCTTCGTCAGCTATTTCTGATCATCTCATCAGCTCCATTATGTATTTATCAGATCTCTGTCAGCAATATGAATAGCAGTCTTCATCACAGAATGCTGCCACACACTAAAAATGACTTGCGTGAATGATAATGACAATTAAAATAACAGTGGCCATTCTTAACTGAATGTAATTCCATCTTTGTTTTTTAATGCAGGCTAATAAAAATGAGGCAAAATACGGAGGACCATGCTGTGGCAGTTCTAGCTTGAATGGTGCCCTGAGCGAGAGCCCCGCTGGAGAACCCCCACCCCCTCAAAAAGTAAATAAAACTAACCACAACTTTCTGCTAAAACTGTTGTTTTCTTTTAATAACAATATTTTTTTGTAAAATCTGATAGAAAATGTCATAATATTAACAATAATGAATATAAACAAAATTAAATAAAATATTACAAATAATGTAGAAATAAAATGTAAAATAAATATTATAAATAGCACAAATCCTTTATCACACTTTATGATAACGGACAGCGAAGCAACTTGAGTGCATTTTGTGAAGTTGGGCTACTTGCCGTCATTTGGATTTCCCATCGTCCGCTAGCAGCAAAACTAAGACTTTCTATTTACAAATGCATTGGGTTTTGTCATAATCATTGGAACCTCAATTCCGAAATAGTTGGGAAAAAGTGTAAATTGTAAATAAAATCAAAATGCAATGACTTTCAAATCACACCAGCCAGTATTTTATTCACAAATGAACAGAGATAACATGGCAAATGTTAAAACTGAGTCTTGTTCCACAAAATGAGCTCATTTCAAATTTGATGGCTGCTACAGGTCTCAAAAAAGTTGGGGCAGGAGCCTGTTTACCATAAAAAGACGAGGGGATGGTACATTAACACAGAGTGGAGGCATCTGGGCATTTAGGAGACAAGTTTCTTGAGTTTAGCCATTGGAATTTGATCCCACTCTTGTTTTATCCAGGCTTCCAGCTGCTGGAGAGTTTTGGGTCCCCTTTGAAAGACTTTTCATTTTATTATGCGCCAAATGTTCTCAATCGGTGAAAGATCAGGACTGCAGGCAGGCCGGTTCAGCACACGGACTCTTCTACTACAAAGCCATGCTGTTGTAATAGCTGCAGTATGTGGTTTTGCATTGTCCTGCTGAAATACACAAGGTCTTCCTTGGAATAGATGTCGTGTGGAGGGGAGTATATGTTGCTCTAAAACCTTTATATACTTTTCAGCATTTATGATGCTTTTTAAAACATGCAAGTGTGCCATACCATATGCACTATTGCATCCCCATATCATCAGAGATGCTGGCTTTTGAACTGAACGCTGATAACAGGAGGGGTGGTCTTTCTCCTCTCTTGCCCGAAGGACACAAAGCCCATGATTTCCTACAAGAATGTCAAATTTGGACTCTTCTGACCACAGGACACTTTGCCACATTTCTACAGTCCATTTTAAGTGAGACTTGGCCCACAGAACATGACAGCGCTTCTGGATCATGCTCGACAATAGCTTCCTTTTTGCAAGACAGAGTATAAGGTGGCATCTGTGGATGGTACGGCGGACTGTGTTTCCAGACAGCGGTTTCTTGAAGTATTCCTGGGCCCATTTAATAATGTCAATGTCAGAATCACGCCAGTGAGTGATGCAGTGGTGTCTGAGGGCCCGAAGATCACACGCATCCAGTAAAGGTTTTCGGCCTTGTCTCTTACGCACAGAGGTTTTTCCAGTTTCTCTGAATCTTTTGATGATGTTATGCACTGTCGACAAAATTACTTGCTGAATGTTCTTTCAGCTGATTCTCTTAAAAATATATTGCTTTTGCAGCCCTTTTTTGCTTGTGTCCCAACTTTTTTGAGACCTGTTGCAGCCAGAAAATTTGAAATAAGCTCATTTTGTGGATAAAAATGTAAAATGTCTGTTTCAACATTTGAAATGTTATCTATGTTCTATTTTGAATAACATAATGGCTCATGTGATCTGAAAGTCATTGCATTTTGATTTTATTCACAATTTACACTTCGTTCCAACTATTTCGGAATTGGGGTTGTATATACATATGCTTCATTTGCGTCTGCCACATGTCCTTGCCTTGAAATATTTCTTCAACTATCTGGCAGTCATGTCAATCACATAAGTTGAACTAATCCAGTAAATACAAGGGCACACCGTTGCAGGCTCCAAAGGGCCATAAATGTTAGCTTAAAGTTTTTGAGACTAGCTCACATTAATTTGTTTTGGGGGTTTTTTCTGCACTTTTAGTTGAGTTACATGCAGTCACACTCAGTTCATGCAAACTTGCAGGCACACATGTAATATTTCCTTTGTATTAAGTCACTTTAATGGTGTCTTGCCAAATGTTTCTCTGTTTGCATTCAGCATTCTTGCTGATTTACCTGTCACTAGGGGAATAGGTCATGCGTGGCCGCATGAATTCAAAGGAAATGCTTGGTTTGTCACCACACACAGTTCTATATCTCATATTGTATATTTCCTTTGCATCAAGCCACTTAACTGTCTTGCTGGATGTTCCCGTCTGTATTCAGCAGGCCGCTGAGCTCCCTACACCCAGAGGAGAAGGTCACGCATGCTTGCGTGAATTCTAAGGAAATGCAACATGCTTGTTGCAACATAGTCTCATATCTCATAAAGTATATTTCCTTTGAATCAAGCCACCTCAGGAGAGTCTTACCAAAGGTTCCTTTGTCTTTATTCAGTAAGCCATAAGTAAGCCATTGAGTTTCCAGAACTCAAAGGAATGCAACATGATACCTGCTGTAAATTAATCCATTCCATTCCATTCCAGCTTTAAATTTATTAGAAGGTGACTATGCTCACCTGCTCCCTTTGGGATCGTGGCTTTGGGGGTTGTGATCTCAGGGACTGCGTCATGCTTGCTCAGATTGTTTCAATGCATCACTCTGGCTGAATCATCGCCAAACTCAAATGCTGGTCATCCTGCAATAAATGGTTAAATCTGACGTAAAATCTGACTGAACTAGGTTATTGCAAACTTTTTGATGGAACTGCACCTTTATCAATACATCAGTTTTATTAGATAAAAATATCAATTGCAGTAAATAGATGCACTGTCTGATCTTGTGAATGGATGCAGACTTTTACTGAGTTTTGCAGTAAATGTTGTTGAATTCAAGTTGAGTTTTCTGGCATAAAAATATCTGCAATTTGACATTACATCAACAGGTTCTGTAATTCTACTTCTTGAGCGTGTACCTGCTGTTGTTTAAAGTGATGCAAGAGCATATTTTTCCTGTCAACAAAATGACAGAAAATAACAACAGCAGAAACAAAAACAATCACATCTCTATTTCCCCGAGCGAATGTCCTTGTGCTGGCAGATCAGGAGTTTTTTGAAGGTCTTCTTGAAGGACACATTGCAGAAAGCATAGCAGGCTGGATTAACGGTACTGTTGATGTAACAGGACCAGTAGCCGAAGGTCCACAAGCTGGAGGGAACACAGGTTGAACAGAAGCTGCTGATGACCTTCATGACTTGAAAGGGTGTCCATGTGACCACAAAGGCCGCTAGAACCATCGTAATCATGCTTGTTACCTTTTTCTCACGAGATGGTGGTGCCTTTTTCTTGGGCTGCTGCTTTGACATTGTAACATTAAGGTGGTGGGTTGTGGGGTTTCTCTTGTAACCTGCAGGGGCCTCTGTAATTTCTTTTCTCTCAGGACGTATTGGTGCACTCGGCTCCTCCTCTCCAACTCCACCTGTTCCGCCATTCTGGCTCCTCTCAGTGCGTTGGGTAATGTCATACTTGTCATCACATGGAATGCTGATGTGGCTTCCTGCTTCACTGTTGAATGCTTTGCCCTTTTTTCGCTTGTGCTCGCCCGTCTTTACACGGCTCTTGCTGGCCCTGGAGATCTGCCAGTACAGGAAGCTCATGATGGCAACAAGCAGGTACAAGGTGACAGTGGAGGTGATAAAGCTGATTGATTCTGTAGAACCTGAAAGTCTGATTTGGCTTACAACATAGGTCAAAAATCCTAGTGTTGGAACACATGCTCATTACGCTGGTAAAATCTGAATGTTTGGGTGATCTGACACAATCCAGAGCGAGCAGTTAACTTTTATAATCCTACAGCCTGCCGGTGAGAGTGGCATCTTTTGCTCTGTTCACAGCAGGAAGCCGGAGCCACTACGTCCAGGCTGCCCAGTGTTCCTCAAAGTTGTATCACAGTCCCCATTGAAGTTTAAGCCCAGCTACATTAATCGGCTTAAAACGATCTAAATCTGTCAAATTCATATTATGCTTACGTTCAATATCCTAGAAAGGAACCTCATATATATTTATCGCACTATTGGGCTATAATATTCCATTTTAAGGCTTTTCCATGACAACTGCATCATTTTAGTCCATATTCATAGGGAAGGGGATTAGGCCCCCTGAACCTTGTGGATAACAGGTGGCGGCGGGACTGCAAAGTTCCGAGGGCACGTTAAACTAGTGCTATAGTGCGGGGGAGTAAACTGAAGGCCCCCGTGTCCAGTGAAGTATGAATTAACATACTGCCGTGGTACCGTCTAGTCGGCGTGTTGTCGCATGTAAGTGTGTGGGCATCACGTGGTACGTGGGTGACAGCCCACACCTAAGCAGAAGGACGCATAGTACGACCTCTGTGAACAGGCGAGGCCGGTGAAAACGGTCAAAGTTTCTCCTCCCATAGCTAAGTTTATTTATTGTTTATTTAGAGCCCCATTAGCTGTGGCAATGCCACAGCTATTCTTCCTGGGGTCTAGACATTTTTTAAATACTGTAAGCTAAAGATTTACAAAAGAGCAGACTAAGCGAAAAAACAACATACAAAGACATAGGAAATAAAATAAATTCAGCCAAAAAACAACAACACATGAGTAAACTGAAGATGAAGACTTACAGAGTTAATTAGACAGAAAATAACATGCAAAACAAAACAATAAACGAAGATAAAGATTTTAAGTAGATAAGCAGCTGACATAAGCAACAAACAATATTAAAACAATATATGCATCTGTCTATGTATACACACTTATATGCCCATATATCCATATGTACACACTTATATACATACATACATATACACACACACACATATATATACATATATATCCATAAATACACACATATATATATATACACATACATATACATATATATACATACATACATACATATGCATACTCATACATACATACATACATACATATACATACACACACACACTCACACATGCTCATACATAATAAAAAAAATATATACACACATATATCTAATAATATATTATCATCAATAATAGATCAAAATATCTCATTTGTTAACTATCTAATTCAACATAATTCAGAAAAAAAAACCCATGATTAATTACCCACCTACACAATACATACCTACACATACATGCACACATACACACACTGCACCCATGACACCTAACTCCTGTCCCCTAAGATAAAGTAGATTTGGTTCCCAGAGTAAGGTCCCACGCAGCAAAACGCACTTCTCCCAACTCTTTTACTGCCCAAAGTTAGAAAAATTTCGATTTTATTTTATTATTTATTTATTTATTTTTTTGTTATTTTGATAAATATTCCTTTATTAGTTTTTTGCGCTTTAAAAAATGTAAATTTTTGTTCCCTTCAAAAGTTTGCTCTTTTGAAGGGCAGCCATTTTGTCCTTAAAGCGAAGGAACTTTACTAATATCGCTCTCGGTCTTTCTCCGTTTAGTTCTGGTTTGCCCACTCGATGAGCACGTTCGATCTCCATCTCTCTCTGGATCTGCAGTTTCTCTTTCAGTACTTCCCTTACTTTCTCTTCTGAGTCAGTCCATGTTTCATTTGGGATTTCAGGTATACCCTCCAGCACTACATTGTTCCTGCGTGATTGACCCTCTAAATACTCATGTTTACTCAAGTGGGGTGGGGATCAGACCGTCGGCTCCCACCTGGGTGGTTGACAACCACCACGGGATTCGGGGATCGCTATCGACTGGGTCACCGGCCGGTCGGGTCGCATAAGGCAGTTAGTCCCTTAAGTTGGCCGCCGCGCTCGGCTCAATGTACAGTCAGGCCACCATAAACCAAAAGCGAATGCGTTAGTAGGTGAGTGGTGCTTCTGTGATCGGTGAGCTTTGAAAAGAAGACGCCGGGAAGCAGAGGGCAGAGTTCTGAACCTGGGGGAGCCTGGGCGAGGATCTCTGTGGGAAGGGGTCCAGCCTAGAACTGCACCCTAGGAGGGGAGGTTCAAAGGATCAAAGTGATCATGTTTGGTCTCTTTATTCTCGGAGAAATCTAAGGAATTGAATGCAACATGTTTCATTTCCCTTGGAATTATGGTACATCTTGTTTACAAGATTCATTCGGGCAACTACCCTAGTCTCCTCTCTATGCAAATTAACCTTATCACCTAGGCCAGTAAAACTCTGATTCGGGCACCCTTTCCTCTACCTTGTTCGGAGGTGTGGTTTGGGGCCTTTAAAGGTACGAGATCCTAAGGGGGCGGGCTCTTCTTTTCTTGTCTCTTCTCTGTCAACGTCTGAATCGCGTAGGTAAGTGGGGAGAGGTCACATGTTGCCTTGTTCCGGAGCGAGGGAACGTTTGAGTTCTCCCCGACCACGTGAAGCGACTTTAGCTTCACGTGGTCATTCATCTTTTCCAGGTATGAAAATACTCTAAATCCTTCTAAATTATATGTAACGGTAATTGGCTTATCATTGATTTGTTTGATTCAAGTTGTGCCTACCTGGTGAATTAAATTATTGTTATTCCTTTTTCAGCGTGATTTTCCTTGACTTGTAACACTCATATATTCTAACCTTGTTGCGATCCGGGATCTAAAGGGAAATTCCTACTAAGACATGTGTAGGTAACGATACTTCTAAGTTAGATTGGGATTATGTCCTACCCCTTAAGGGTTTGTGTAATAAGTTTTTATGCAAATCCGGGTTCTTGTTACGTTTCAAGCTCAGTGCTATTTAAATGCCAAGATGCCGCTGGCAAGATAGTCTCGTTTAACCAATGGAAGTATTGTCGAATTGATTCCAGGACAGTTGCGTTTAATTAACCCTGGGGACGCATTTACTGAGCAATGGTGGTTTGCGCTGCCGTATTTGATGGCAGATTTGTCTCGAAATTCACGCAGGTGTTCCCTAAATTATCAATTCTAATTCTAATTTGGAGTCAGATTTTTAACGAGGATATAGCTAAATTTTGTATTCTACTTGTTCTATGGAGTCAGATTAATCGTAACCATTGCGTTTTCATGCCCCGTCCTCGGACGGTGAAAAATATCCATTATATTGTGATTCACACCAGCCAGAAGAATGCTCTAATTAAAGTTAGACCAAGAGAACACGTGAGGCCTTCAACCCGGGCAATGACCGTCTTTTGGTGTTGCTTTCTTGGGGTTTTACAATTCATTGGACAGGAACTCGATGAAGCACTCTGGCATAATACGCTCAACCACGAGAAATGGCCCAAAGAGGATGATCGGGCCCCACAGGAGGAGGGCAAGTACCCAAGGTGCCGCAATCATCATGCCCGCCATCCTGGTGGTCCTCCTTGCAGGGTAGCTGAGTGGCTTGGTGATGCAGAAGTAACGATCAAAGCTGATGACAAGGAGATGAAAGACAGAGGCATTGCTGACTACATAGTCCAAGACCAGCCATAGGTGACAGACTACTGGGCCCAACGGCCAATAACCAACTACGATGTAGACTGTGTAGAAATTCATGGAGTTGATCCCAAAGATCAGGCCTGCACTCCAGGCTGAAGAGGAAGTAGTTGTTGATGGTCTGGAGGCTCCTGTTGATAATGATTGAGAGAATGACCAGTATGTTCCCAGATATCGTGAGGAGACTGAGGGACCCTGAGACCCGGACAATGATCACCACCTCCACTTTCTGGTAAGGGCCCTTGTATGGGAGCGTGTCAATCTTATTGCCTGCAGTGAAGTTGGAGATGTTTGAGAAGATGGAGAGGGTAAGCTTAAAGGTTCTGGGCTCCATCTGATCTGGTCTTGCCGAATCTTGAGTTATCTGTTTAGCCTCTGAATTCAGATAAAGGAAAAACATTTTTTTCAGCAATAAGGGCTTGATTTTAACACTCAAATCAGTTTGGCCCTGGAGTTAAACTAGATATGTTATGTAGTACTCCACTTACAATGGGATTTAGTCTCTGACTTAGTTGCACCTGTGTCTGTAAAGCTGGCCCTGGGATGGCTAATTAGAAATCTAGTTGTTTGAGTCTTCAATATATCTGTAGTGTTCACATCCACTCATGACATCATTTTTAGGTTTTCTATTCAAAGAATAGAGGCGTTATGTAGTCACCCCGGCGTCGGTGTTGGAGTCGGCAATGCAAGATTAAAATATTGGTGCAAGAGCAATAGGCAAGCTATGCTATTCTCCAACAGCTCTTTTTTTGGTTGGGATCTGCTCTGTCTTTTTGTCTGTTTGTTAGCAGGATTAAACCATTGGTCTGATTTTTATGAAACTGTGTGACATGAGCAATGGAAAAACACAATAAATTTTGGAGAGGAACTGAATCACAAGGCAGATACACGTTAACTTTATCAGATATTGCCCTGGCCGAATAAATGCAATACATTTCAAAATTTATTCAACGGTTGAAAAGATTAAAAGTGGCACAATTGAGCCAATCACTGGTAACTGCTGAACGGAACACAGAGGGCAGAAGACATCCCTTGATACGGATCATAACTGATCTGTTCAAAATCATTGTTCTTGATTACATTCACATTCACTAAGAATAGAAATAATCTGTTGGCAGTTTAATATACAGCTTCCTTTTTAATTAAATATTAAGGCAAGTAAATAATAAATTTAATTAAATTGTTTCGTTCAATTGCCTTTATAGGCTACCCTTCCAAAAAAAAGTGAATTTTCTGCTTTGACTTTTGTAATATCCTGCAATCTGCAATGCATGTCACCAAACATACTGTATGAGCAATGAAATCTGCACATTTTGTTGTCCAGATGATGTTTTATTTCTCGACTTTACAAAGATAATTGGCCACACCTGAAAAAGGTGAGTTAAACTTTCTTCAAACAGAGCCACTGACTGTAAACTGATCAAGACAAATTGCCAGTTTAAAAGGACAATGCGAAACAAATAACAGTTTTTTAATTTGCCAAAATCTAAGTCTGCATTCATATATATGTCATCACTGTCGTATTATGACCTCCGCTAATAATCTGATTTATTCTCATGAACGAAGAATTTTAGACTTGTTTCTACATTGGACAGGTAAGCTGGTAGGGGAGCGCCATATCAGTTGGCCATCTTGAAACTGTTACCGCCGGCAAAGGACAAATAGCACCAAACGCGTAATAAATCAGCGTTTGCCCTGCCAGCCAGTGCAGAGTGATTGAGACACCGGAGGAAATCAGGAAGAGAGGCTATCGCTGCGACTTTGAAAATCAGTACTACTGCAGTATAATGCAGGACCATCCATATGCAGCAGCAGCACAGGAGACGGAATCCTCATCCACAAAAAAACGAAAAAGAATTGAAAAGGCAGCGCTACTGGCGCGCTCAAAAAACAAGGGTGAACATGGGGCTAGCCTTCCCCAGGTGGAAGGGCCTAATGAAGGAGAAAGATTTTCTAAGGGACACTGAATTTTCCAGCTCTCTCCTCGACAAGTAAGTCAACTGTACTGCCTAAATTAGCCTAAACGCAACTTTTCATTCAGTTTTGTTACACAGTGTTGCTTGTTACCATAAGCAGCATAATAGTAGATCTTGCTAAAATACTGCATCCTCATTGTTACAGGTGGAACTGTATGTTTACGTGGTTTCAGTAGCTTTCATAATCGTGGTAAACGCCGGCTTTTGAACCCTACCCACCGGCTTTTAGTGGCGGTGAAGCTGGTGGGTAGACTTTAGAAGCTGGCATTTACTGTGACTAAAAGCCGGCGTTTATCGCGACTAAAGCTACTGAAACCACGTAAACATACAGGCTCAAAACTACGAAAGGTGCTTATCTCCTATACGTGAAAGAAACGGCTAAACGGTTCCTAAAACTTGCTTAATTTTTGTCATATAGGACTAAAGAATAAGCTACGCTTATGGTCATGTTTTAATAATGGGAAGGTGCCACCACCTGTTTTCAGTGCATCAATTTTCCGAGCTCGATCGGCAGACTTTTATTTTATTTTTTATTTTTCAATCGCCGCCAGAGTTCTTTGTATTCTTTGACATTTCTTCTTGTGTGGTCTGGAAAGAATTGCACTTTATGATGTTGGCAGTGACGCAAATCGAATTGGGGAGGGGGGGTTAGTTAATTAGTTAGCTTGTTCTCAATCTTTTTCCTTTCCTTGATGCGTTTTCCAATTATCATAATTGGCAACTGAAGACACTGTTTCTCTTCATATGCAATCTAACAGCGATGAAATCGTGGGATAATTTCAGTATACAGTAGCGTAGCCAGAACTGAGAATTGGCTTGCACAAAACATCCGTTTTAAACAATTATTAGTCCTGACCTGTTCTCAGTCATTTTCATAATTAACAAAAGGTTCACTCTGAGAGCACTCCACACTTAATCTGAGAGAACAAGCAGCACCTGTTAAGTAAGAAGACAATCATTCATCTGGACGCGTGTTTGCTGCATTTAAATCAACGTTGTTAAAAATTGTATACCTGTCGACTGTCACGCAAGTAGCTTGAGCCGCACGCTTTTAATAGCCTATTTAACAACAGAGTGCCACATTTTTTATCAACCCATCCAATACCGAAAGTGAAAGGCGAAATTTCATTTCAATGCGGACCAGTTCAATCGAGGCGAAGCATTAGCCTTTTAATAATACATTATTTCTCTGTACTGAATTAAGCCCATGATTGACTGTTAGATAGCATATGGAGATAAACCGTGTCTTTAGTTGCCAATGAAGATGATTGGAAAACGCCTAAATGAAGGAAAATGATCGAGAACTAGCCAGGACTAATTGTTGTCATAAAGGACATGTCTGTATCCCTTCCAATTCCCAGTTCGATTTGCGCTTCTGGATGCTGGTCCATGCAGCAGTCTTCTTTTCGTTAGACCTGTCACAAATGACACCTGTCCGTGCTTTGACCGTCTCTATGAGGGTCCGCCTCATCCGACATAAAATTTTCACGACGGTGTCTTTTGTCCGTAATTTTGCATCTACAGGTGGTCGAGACACCTAGACACCTACACCTACTTCCCCTAATGCATTCTGTAAGTAACATGCCAAACAATAAAACGTGGTCAACTCCACCTGACCGCTTGATTACGTGAGTACAGCTAAACATCTGCTTACCTAGGGTGAGTGTAGTAAAATATTAAAAGTTTTTTGTAATGAGCGCTTAAAACTCCAGTTTAGCATGCGCAAACAAATGTGTTTAACTTGGTTCTAGCTCTATATGCGCAGAGATAAGCGCACGTTAGTCACCTTTTGTAGTTATGGGCCACCGGAGGAGTGTAACCGTATTATTCCATAAGGAACCATTGAAAAAGACACTCTAATAGATCCGTGAATACATTTTTTGACTGCCGCAAATGATCCATGTATAATCTGCAGATTTTTCTCTTTTCAATTGTCGGTGCCTTTTTCCACAGCAGAGACAATTTTTTAATATTAATTCAGGCTACGCGAACACCAAGGGCACCTCGTCTCTAAGAGCGTTCACGTAAACTGCACTGCTGCGGTTCTCTGCGTGCAGCTCTGGTCAGGAGATTCCGTGCTGTCGGCTGATGTCATTACCAAGTCGGTAAAGTGAGCAGGTGTAACGACACCAGTGTTTTCAGTTATTGTATTTGATGAATGGCTTTGTTAGATAGCGACTCGACTGCTGTAACTTTACAGAATAAACAGCGAGGTAGCAAAGGCTGTTGTTGGTTAACTTGGGTTGGATGACAGGTATATATTCGGTAACAATTGAAGGTGACATCCTATAAGCGTGCATGTAGCTAACACTTGCTTTGCTTTTTCGTAGTATAAAATGTTCAAGATGCACCTAAGCTGAGGTTTTTTATTACCATTACTTTGAATATCTTACACCGATTCGCGGTACTGTGTTTTACTGCTTCATGTATTATATGGAGGGCTGACTGCAATAAACAGTTATGTCCGGATCTTATGTATTGAGCATGACTGTTTATTGCAGTCAGCCGTCGATATGCTGTCTTTTGGTTCAGTAGCACCAGTTCTATTAATACATCCATGGTTTCCTCAGCGTTGGCTGTCGTAGTTGCAATACGTGTTTAAAAAAGTGAGGCGCTAGAGTGCATTATTCGTTTGAATGTAATACATGATTCCAACGCTGGATGGGCGTAATTCCCACACAATGTCCCTTTAAAGGCGCGTTTTACGCCCTCCCTGCTTTCTGCCCATCAGCCGCCACTGGAGGCAATTTAGAACTTTTAATATTCCCAATTTAAAACAGAGGAGCAGGACCACATATTGTGAGTATCTCCCTGAGCTGAGCTTAATGCCCCAGCCAGAGTGTGCAGTGTATGAAGATAGCTCAGCCTGCAGTAAACATAATCACACAGCATGTTCCCAGTAGACATTTGCCATGGACATTTAGCTCTCAGCTGTGGAGAGGATATACGCACTTAGTTGCTGTACAGGTGACCCCTTCTCACTATGCTGAGACTTCTAAGGTCAAGAAGGGGGCCCGCGGGGTTCCACTGTTCTTCAGGGATTTCATCAGGACCTAGAGAAGCACCATAAGACCAATTTTGCACCAAAGTTTTGTTCCGGACAGTTTGAAGACCAAGACATTCAAATGCATTTGCACAGAGACTTATAAATGTCTGTAATCCCAACATGGCTCACAGTATGCAAATATACTCTAGCCTCCAAAATTCTGGCACTCCTGACAGCGATGCATGAACAATACTTTAAAATATTATAAGAAATTTAATTCTTGAGGAACTCCAAATAAAACTGTGAGAAATATGGCAAATTATTAAAATATATCAAAATTATTTACTCTTTTAATTTAAAATTAATTTTCTCCACTTCAAGGTTTCACAATTAATGGCACCCTAAAACATTATTGTAATTGACATTGACCAAAATTAAACCGAGTATTAAATTCCACTTTTTAAAGTTTTATCTAAGTGTTAAGGGATTATATAGAGCCATTAAAATCACTTCCTGTTTCACTTGGTCATAAAAATGAGGTAACACACATGCAATATCCCTTTTTCATCCAACATCAGAGAAAAACATAACGCATTGCTGAATACCCCTCAGCTTGTACAAGATTTCCTGCCTCAAGTTCACAGCGCTAAAGTGAAAGGTGAAATCCAGCAAAAAACATGACCTTGCTCATCTATGTGTCACCATACCAAATTTGGTGAAGCTGCGATCAGTAGTTGCTGAGTACTGACCCGTACAAGAATTCCTGCCTCAAGGTCACAGCGCTATGGTCAAAGGTCAAATCCAACTAAAAACATGATGTTGCACACTTATGGGTCATATTGAGTTTCCATTACCAAACTTGGTGACGCTTTGATTAATAGTTGCCGAGTACCAACTTGGACAAGATTTCCAGGGTGAAGGTCACAGCACTAAGGTCAAAGGTCAAATCCAGCAATAAACCTGATGTTGCACATCTATGGGTCATATTGAGTTTCCATACCAAACTTGGTGACGCTTTGATTATTAGATGCCGAGTACCAACCCAGACAAGATTTCCAGGGTCAAGGTCACAGCGCTAAGGTCAAAGGTCAAATCCAGCAAAAAACCTGATGCTGCACATCTATGAGTCATATTGAGTTTCCATGCCAAACTTGGTGACGCTTTGATAATTAGTTGCCGAGTACCGACCCAGACAAGATTTCCAAGGTCAAGGTCACAGCGTTAAGGTCAATGGTGAAATCCAGCAAAAACCCAACGGTGCACATCTATGGGTCATAGTGAGTTACCATACAAAATTTGGTAAAGCTGCGATCATTAGTTGCTGAGTACTGGCCCAGACAAAGTCATGGACGGACGACAGACAGACGACAGACACGCAGGTGACAACAATACCCCTCCGGCCGAAGTCGACGGAGGGGTAAAAAACAACTGTCAGTTCAAAAGAGGCAGATGCTCACAGACCTTCATAAATCTGGTGAAGGATACAAAAAGATTCACAAATAACTAATTATGCCACTGAGCATTGTCAGGCCAATTATTAAAAGATTCCAAAGATATTGAACTTTTGAAAACCTCAAGGGCAGAGTATACAACTAAATTTCACCTCCTTGGATACTGAGGAGGATGATGAGAGAAGCAAAAAAATTCCCCAAGAATCTCTGTGAAGGAATTGCCGGCCTTGGTGCCATCTTGAGGTCACTAAGCTTCAATAAGCACCATAAGGCACCACCTCTACAACCACTGGCTCTTTGGAAGGGTTGCCAGAGGTCAGAAAAGTCACAGGAGTCACAAAAGCAAGCGCTTGGAGTTTGCCAAACGTCATTTAAATTATGACTAGAACAAGGTGTATTGGCCAGATGAGGCCAAAATTTCGCGTTTCTGTGAAATACATCATTGGCATGTTTGGCGTCGAAACAGAGATGCCTGCAAGAACAAGAGGCACCTTATACCTATGGTTAAATATGATGGTGGGTCAGTAATATTTTGGGGCTGTTTTAATTCAAGAGATGCAGGGGCATTGGTTAAGATAAATGACATTGTGAATTCCACCAAGTATCAGGATATTTTTGCTGACAATCTAGTTGCCTCTGCAAGAAGGCTGGGACTTGGCTGTGGGAGGACTTTCCAACAAAACACTGACTCAAAGCAAACCTCAAGAGAAACGGTTCTGTGACAACAAAATTAACATTCTGCAATGGCCATCTCAGTTGCCAGACCTCAAATCGATTGAAAAACTGTGGGATGAGTTGAAGAAAGTCGATGAAAAACACAAACCCAAGAAAGTGAAAGATTTTGAACGGATTTGCAAGGAATGTACAATGGCACCCAAATGTTTACAGTACATACCATGCTATCAACTTTGCCAGAAGTGGTTGCCCTAAGTTCAAAATGAAGGGTGCCAATTGTTGAGAAACCTTGATTTTCTTGACATTTTGTTTGTAATTCCATGATTATTATGATTTCCAGCAAAACATTAATAATTTAAAGTATTTCACTTCTCTGCAATTATACTGTTTAATTATTTTTTTTTTGCATTGTATTTGTACTGCCTGTCAGGGGTGAGCCCACTGCAAATACCATCATGCCTGCCTGCTCCAAAATTAAGTATGAAATTACCAATACAGTGCTTAATGGCAAAGTATGACATGAAATTGGTGCCTTCGCACCACTGACAAATCACCCACCTGTTGCACGGCCTGATAAATGTTGCATATTTCAAGCAATCTCTGCTTTTATTCTTTACAACTTACAGTTCTGAGCTTAATCTGTTCATTTTTGTTTTTCCTGAATAATCATTAAGATCAAAGCAACATGCAGCTTGTGAGAATAGAAGCATCTTGCACCTGTTGCAAGGACTGTAATTTTGCAATTAATGTGGCAACCCCTCCTACTTCCTTCTCCCCTTTCTATTGGTTCCCTGCTGAAGCACAAATCCTTTTGCTCCTTCGTGAAAGTGAAGTTCATCACAGCGGCACAATGTGTTTGATGATTATTTTCTGGCTTAATAAGTCGGTTGTGTTTTCCTCCGTTACTACCCCGTGAAAAAGGGCCATTGCTAAAAAGCAGAACCGCCACAGCAGCATCCATTTCTTTAGCTGCTTCTACGTGGCCGGTGGCAGCCATTTTACACCAATTTAGAAATCGTGTCGCATTCGAGTTGACTATGGTAAACAAGATGTTTCCCTCTTATACTTTATGGTTTTAATGCTTCAAACTTGACATGAAATGATCCAAAAAAATACATATTTAATTCTTTATTCAGATGCCATCACCCGGAACTAAAAAGCTGAAAAAATGTTCCCAATCATGCAAAATAAGGAATTATTATGGTTTCTCGATAGTACAAGGTCTATCTGTTGCATTTTACACCTCATGACCCACCACAAATTTTTATTGAGAGAGAGGTTGGGGCTGCGGGGATCACTCGCCGTCTGCGACAACATAGCTATGCTGCTTTAATTTTTGCCGTGTGCAGGCTGCCATTAACTGGATCAAGCATCCTTGAAGTCGACATCTGGAGTCATATACAGACTGTTCAAAGATGTGCCTGTACCCTTCAGTTTACCATTTGTCTCAAGCTGCCTGCACTTTGTGCAGTAATTCATAGACACTGGTTTTTTAATATGTCACTGATAACAGTCAGATGGCCTTTCTCGTCTTTAGCCCTGAGAAGATGACGTCCATTATTTCCACAAGCAGTCTGAAAGATGGACTCCTAAGGACACAGCACTCCTTCCTTCTTCTCCTACATTTGTTTCCAAATGAGGTTGAGACCAGAGAAGTTGGCGGTGGTTCTGGATAGTGTTTGGTTTTGGCCATGGGTTCCTAACTCGGTCCTGGGGCCTCCCTGTGTGTACTGATTTTTGCTCCATATGGTTTGCAATCATAGGATTTTAACAAGCTGTTAATTTGTCTTAATTAGGCGCATTTTTGTTCAGAGACGCAATTTATGCTCTCTTGACAAACAGCATTTTGACAGATATGCGCACAAACAGTGAGAAATAAATTCTGCATCCACATTTCAATATATAAGTAACAACTGCTTAAAAAGAGGGAAAAAATGTACCCAATCAAAGGAAAAAAATCAGTGGGTTCCTAATTGGTGAAACTGTGGGCACATGGTTGCAAAAACAAACAATTTACTAAACAAGCAAATGACAGAGCCAAACCTGTTTTATGTAATGTTTTTGTGATTGAGTGCAAGAAGATTATTTTGAAATAACTCTAATCACCTGTCTTCAGCAACCTAATTTGGTGGTTTCTGATTTTCTCAGTACCTGATTTGATCTGTTTAAAAATGTTGAAATTGCTTGCCACACAGAAAAAAAAAAACTTTATATACAAGGGTCTTATATTCGGTCTTTTATTCTTCATGGCACAAATGGATATTTCTTTTGGAATTTGGCTTAAAACAGCAAATAACGTATATAAACACAAAATGCACCCAATTTGGACAAATTAACAGCTTGTTAAAGTCCTATGATGGCAATTATGGTTGTGACAAAAAACCAGCACACACAGGGAGGCCCCAGGACCGAGTTTGGGAACGCCTGGTTTAGGCAAAGTGATGTTGTAAAAAACGATAACCGTTGCGCTCTGCCGTCAGGTGCAGAAAAACCAACAATGAGTTAACTCAAAGAGAATAAGGTTCACACGCAAAAATTGATTCAAAAATCTAATTACGACTAGCTGCAGGAGAACAAAGCACACACACGCACACACGTTTCGACCTTGCGGTCTTTTTCAAAGTGACACCCTGAAGAAGACTGCAATGTCAAAACTTTTGTGTTTTGTTCCCCTGCAGCTATTTGTAATTCAATTTGTGAATCAATTTTTGTGTGCAAACCTTATTCTCTTTGAGTTAGGCAAAGTGATGAACATCTGTTACGGTTTGCGTCTCGCCGGATGCCTAAAAATAATACGGCGGGCACTAGGACCATGGGCCTAGAGAAGATAAGACTCAATAGCCAAGGCTGGTAAAAAAAAAAAACCTGGAGATGGAGATAGAGAAAAACGAGAACTGAAATGTGAAATGTCTCCGTTTCAACATCTGAAATGTTATCTATGTTCTATTGTTAATAACATATTGGCTCATGTGATCTGAAAGTCATTGCATTTTGATTTTATTCAGAATTAACACTTCGTCCCAACTATTTCGGAATTGGGGCTGTAATTTTTTGACTCTGCTAAATGCTCTGATTGATCGAAGCCTTTGGGTCATTATTCTTCACTTTGATCTGCATAGAAAAGGTAACCTTGAACTAAATTTACACGATTAACTTGACAAAACATAATTTTTCTTCAAGTCATTTAACTCCTGTACTGTTCAGGGTCAATTTGACCCGACTCAGTGGACAATGTCTCTAAAGTCATGGTTAACATACTTTTTCAGCTAAATTATTTTCCTAACTGGAGGAAAAAACTGGAGATTTACTGAAACATATTAAAAAACTAAACAGAGCCAAAAATATAGGGAGCAGCACAGGTCGCACAAGACCGAGTAAGTAAGCAGAGGGAATTGGGGTTGGCAAATCATTTGTTACCTATTCACCTGTTAAGCTGCGTAATGTTGAAAAAATGGGTTTTTTGGAAGATTCCTCAGCTCTTCCAGTCTTGGACTTTGCAAATATTTCCTAGAATTATTAGTCTAGTTGTTAAGGCGAATCTTTTAACAGTGTTTCGTGCTGCTCTCAACTTAATGCAAATAAATGAGAATCTACAAATTAATTAATTTTACGCATTGTTCCAATTCTTTTGGAATTGAGGGTGTACAAAAAATCTAAGAAAGTTTGTATATTAAAAGCATTTGGCTATCAAGACTGCAAATTTGCAAATTCCTTGTCATATTGTATCTGTTCGCTGGGGTGCGCCAATTTTGAGACACAAAAGATGCCATTGAGTCCATAATAATGTCATTTTATGGATCTTCATTACTACATAGAGTCAGCACTGAACAAACAGAGGATTTCTGTTGTTGTTTTACAATTTAATTACCTGCTCTTGATGATTAGTAGTGGTTTTCCCAGCTGTGCCCTCTGTTTGGTAGGTGAGATACGCAGCCTTCAGTCGGTCTCATGCACCTCTATGCCGGTCTGATCTCATGCCTGTGGAGTAAAGCGACGCAGAGTGTATGTGACACTGCTATCTGGAAGGAAAAAGCGTGAGTGAGAGAGGGGTGGAGGAGACTCTGGAGTGAGTGAGGGACAGAGACACGGAGAGGTGGATAAGAGAAGGGGCAGAAGAACAGGGTGGGCCGTCCCTCACAACACGCTTGTGTCGAAATTATAATCCCTCAGGGATTCCGGCAAAATAATGTCACCTCAAGAAATTTTTGCATCAGGTATGAAGTCTTCAGGAAAACACTGTACATTACACTGAAAATGTTGAGACAGCCAAGCCATGAATTTGTTAACCTGTTTAGTCTAAGGTTTTTTTTTTTTTACATTGAATCATGAGTCTAAACTGTGTGCTCTGGGACAGGCTGGAGACCCCTCTTTGGCACATCCTGACTTTTGCTGTGCTTTAATGGACTTTTTCTTGGTTCATTATAGTGACGTATTAGGTTTGAATCACCTTTGTTTTGAATTTCAAGTGTACAGCCTCATTAACAAGAAGGGCTAGGAAAAGCTTTCGATTATCGGCTGTTGCACATGCAGGATTTTATGAGTCCCCAGAAACTAATTCTGCTCAGTGCAGGTGCCGGCTGCACCTGACATTCACCATTAATGATGTTGTTCTCACAAGCATTAGAGTTGTTGCATTTTATTGCTTCAGCATTACACACTATAGTTTTTTTTTTTTTTTTCATTTGGACTCGTTACATTAATTTAGTCTTTCTGTTACTTCTGTCTCCAGTGCACCACTCTGTGACCTGACTGACTCATAAACTGAGTTTATAATTCACTATTTGAAATAAGCTCATTTTGTGGATAAAAATGTGTAATGTCGTCGTTTCAACATCTGAAATGTTATCTATGTTCTATTGTAAATAACATGTTGGCTCATGTGATCTGAAAGTCATTGTATTTTGATTTTATTCACAAGTTACACTTTGTCCCAACTATTTCGGAATTGGGGTTGAAATTCTTTGACTCTGCTAAATTATGCGATTGATCGAATCCTTTGGGTCATTATTCTTCACTTTGATCTGCATAGAAAAGGTAACCTTGAACTCAGTTTACATGATTAACTTGACAAAACATAATTTTTCAGCAAATCATTTAACTCCTGTACTGTTCTGGGTCAATTTGACCCGACTCAGTGGTCAATGTCTCTAAAATCATGGTTAGCATACTTTTTTGACCTAGATTTTTCTCCTAACTTTATGAGTAATGAATTTAACAAAAAAAACAAGTATTTGCCACTAACGTGTCTTTGCCCCCCGCCACAAGATGTGAAATAGAGTCAAAATGAGCAATCTCTCGGTGTGACCTTGAGAGTGACGCGAAGGTCACGAAAATCGAATGGCGTCGGGGTATCACCCTAAGACATGTTGACATGAAAATTGAAGGAAATCTGTCAATTCGTTCTTGAGATAACTCGCAGACAAGGATTCGGGACGTACAGACGGACGGTCGTGAATACTATGTCCCGCCGCTTCGCGCGTTCCGTGCGGCGGGGGACAAAAAAAGATTTTATGTTCTGTACACGTCTTGTAAGCATCAATGTTGTTTGCTTCATTTTGATCCAAGGATCAATTATTACATAAAACCATCATTTTGATTGCATTTTTGCAGTGTTGCCCAAGAGTAAGGGCATATTCAAATTAATTTCTTATTAATTTCACATTTGTTCTCATTTATTTTGCTATAATCATGTAAAATCCATGCTTGATGTATAAGGGGAGGATGAGGGAGTCGTGTTTTCTTTACTTGGTTATTAAAATGGTCAGTGAAAAGGCATTAATGAGCTGAGAGGAGATTGGGAAGCACTTTCAGTTACAAACACTTATGTAGGTCTTCATTACAGGGATCAAACTAACCTCAAACTAAAAGTGCTTTATTAATTTGTTCATAACAGGAGGGTTAAGTTTCAGCAAATAATACTCTGTTCAATCTGATTTCTCGAAGCATTCAGCTAAATGAGGAAATGCAGCAATTTCTCTCAACTGCTTCAGTAAATTTCTTATTGGCAGCCATTTTGCCACTGAGGCCTGAGGTCACGTGTTGTGATCCCTCTAATTACCTCCGCCAAGGAGGTTATGTTTTTGCCTGGGTTTGATTGTTTATTTGTTTGGCTGTTGGTTTCCAAAATAACTCAAAAATTTTTGAACAGATTTTGATGAAATGTTCGGAGAAGGTGGATATTAAGTCACGGAACAGGTGATTACATTTTGGCAAGTCTTTCCAATGGGCCGGAGTTCCAATCGCCATGCTTTTGGGTTTTGCTGCCCCCTGGCAGAGGTTTGCGCTCTCTGAGTGCTTTTCTAGTATTATTGGTTAATTGCAGATATACCTATTTAAAACTTGGTGAAGTGACAAATTTGAAAATAGACCCTTCTAATATTGACCTTTGTCATAAACTGAGTGCATATCTAAGCAGGGTCATAACCAGTGGTTAAAATGGGATTTGACAGGTGGGGGAACCCTAAAATTTGGTGTTGCGGTGCAGTAAAGAAAAATGACACAAATGATTGCAAATAACTGTATTCACTTTATTTTTGGCCCATTGGGACTATGACATTGAATTTTCGTATTCACATAATCAGGAAATGGGTATAACAAGAAAAAAGCAGTGATGGATTTGGCTGAAAACTTGCAGAATAATGGGAAGTATGACAGTGAAGATATTCTACTGTTACAGTATTTTTCATTCCCTATAACAGTAAGTCAAAACTATTGCAAAATTAACTAAATAAACGAGTAACAGAAATTAGTGATGGGAAGATGAAGCTTCAAGAACCATTTTACTTATTTTCTGTGCCCACAAGATGGCACCCATAGATAAAAAATAAGGCTTATAGAATGAACTTACAAGCCTTTGTTGAACAGAGTGCACCCTCTTTGTGGGCGCAGAAAATAAAGAAAATGGTTCATAAAGCTTCATCTTCCCATCATTAACAGAAATCTATTGATCTTTTTGTGATTTCAAGACACTGTCCTTACACTGCACACAGAAACCAAATTTTAAAAAAAAAACTTAGCTTGTTGAAACTCCCCATCAAAAACTGATGTTTGCTAAAAGCACTGTGGCTAACTCACATAGCTGGACCACTGACTGTGAATGGACGAACTACGTAAGTAGTCAGGCAGCGATTGGATCTCTAATAATTTTATGCTCTAATGCAGTTAGGAACTATGCTTTTGGGAAACACATCCCTAGGTAGTACGGGACACTGCGATGCTGCCAGCATAATCTAGCTTGCTTTCTAGCCACATAAACAACGTGCTGCTCAACGCAATGATCTTCAAGTAACTCTGCCGCTAACTAGCTGGCGACTGTAGATGTCAAAGAATGATATGCACAAGTAATGTTACTGCTGAGCCAGAAATACAAACCAACATTGCTCGCATAACTATAGGTGAAATTGAACCTTTGTCAGACTTTAACTGAATTACTAATAATTTTATCAATGCACTAGCTAATTGATAAGCAGCCTGGTTAGCATTTTGCACATAGCCGAAAGCAGCTAATGTTAACCCTTTTTAAATTTAAATTCTTTTAGTTGGCTGGTTTGAATTGTTGAATGTTACAAAACTTCACCATCGACTTCAACTTAAGTTAATCCACTTACGTTGGCTATAAACGCCATTTCAAACACTGACAATTCTTCGCAGGCTGGTACGTGACTGATGCACTCATTCAAATGAAATACAGCATACGATACAGCTGCGTTTTTGTGAAGGCGGGGCCAGCAGAGACTGATGTTGTGCTCTGATTTGTTGAGCATCTTCCCACATAGCAAAATTGGTGTGGCCCAGTTCTGGCCCAAATAATGCACTTTTACGGCCCAATTCTGCCCTACATACATCAAGGTCGACAGCCCTGTTGTGGCCCAGATCTGGTTTGCCAGAGCTGGCCCACATATGGGCCAGCACAGGGCCAGCTCGCATACAACCGGCCCACATGTGGCATGCCATCACAGAAACGGTGCCATTGCCAGACCTGGCCCCCATCCGGTCGACATACCACTTGCCATGCCAGCAGTCGCCCAGCAGTGCTGGCTTAATGCCGGATCCGGGCCAGACTCATCTGCTATGTGGGTTGGTGCTTTTGAGAGAGTGCCAGGCAGGCTATAATTGAAAGCAGCATGCGAATATGATCTGTAGTCTACGACGCTACTGTTTGTCAAATAAATATTTGAATTCAAATTAAGGTGGCGTAACGCAGTTCTAGACCGTTCGGGCCCACTTTATCCCCTGGTCATAACCTAAAACAGACCTTGTTAACTTAAAAATCATTATGACAGAATATCTCAAATATTCAAAAAAATGTAGATAGACCAAGTTAATTCTCAGCTGACGAAATGTGGATTTGTGGTAACATCAGCCATTAGCAATGGTCAAAAGCTTTCGATCGCCACCAATTAATATCCTGTAGATTTTATTGTTCTTTGGTAATATTGATCCTTATTTTACCCCCCTTTGGGGGATGACTCTTTTACATCTCCTTGTTTCAGCATGTGGGTATCCATCAATTTTAATGAAAGCAATATTTTTGGAAAGCTCTTGATATCCACTGCCTCCAAAATACATTTCATTATAGAACTGACATACCTTCATCAAAAATGTGGAGTAATTTCCTTCCATTTTCATCCTAAAATGAACCCTCTTTGGTCATTCACAATTCTCCTGCAATCACTTAAAACAACCGCAGGTAGAAGCTCAAGAAGAACTACGGAATCATGACCAAAAGATATATCGTCAAACTGCACACATTTCAATGCCAGTGAACGTCAGAATTCAAGCATATTTCCCACAGAACTGAGACTCGCAGAGAGTTTACAGTAATTCATGAGATCAAAATGAGGATAAGATGATAAGAAATGACAGAAGAGCACCAGCAGAAACAAAAAATAAATAATCAAACCTCTTATCTGCCCAAGCGAATGTCCTTGTGCTCGCAGAGCAGGAGTTTTTTGAAGGTCTTCTTGAAGGTGACGTTGCAGAGAGCATAGCAGGCTGGATTGATGGTGCTGTTGATGTAGCAGAGCCAGTAGGCAAAGATCCACATGCTGGAGGTAGCACAGGTGGAACAGAAGGTGCTGACGATTTTCATGACTTGATAGGGTGTCCATGTGACCACAAAGGCAATTAGAATCATTGTTATCATGCGTGTTACCTTTTTCTCACGAGATGGTGGTGCCTTTTTCTTGGGCTGCTGCTTTGACACTGTAACATTTAGGTGATGGGCTGTGGGGTTTCCTTTGTAACCTGCAGGGGCCTCTGTAATTTCATTTCTCTCAGGATGTACTGGTGCACTTGGCTTTTCCCCAACTCCACCTGTTCCGCCATTCTGGCTCCTTTCAACACGTTGCGTTGTGTCATACTCTTCATCACAGGGAATGCTGATGTGGTTTCCTGCTTTGCTTCTGAATGAATTGTCCTTGGTTGGCTTGTGCTCGCCCGTCTTTACACGGCTCTTGCTGGCCCTGGAAATCAGCCAGTACAGGAAGCTCATGATGGTAACGGGCAGGTAGAATAAAACGGTGGAGGAGATAAAAGTGATGGATACATTGGACAGGAACTTGACGTAGCATTCGCCCTCTGGCACAATACGCTCACCTATGATAAACTCCCCGAAGAGGATGGGCGGGCCCCACAGGAGGAATGCAAGAACCCAGGTTGCCGCAATCATCATACCCGCTATCCTGATGGTCCTCCTTGCAGGGTAGCTGAGCGGCTTGGTGATGCAGAAGTAACGGTCAAAGCTGATAACAAGGAGATGCAAGCCGGAGGCACTGCAGACGACATAGTCCAGGGTCAGCCAAAAGTGACAGACAACTGGGCCCAACGGCCAATAGCCAACTGTGATGTAGACTGTGTACAGGTTCATGGAGCTGATTCCAATGATCAGGTCTGCACATGCCAGGCTGCAGAGGAAGTAGTTGTTGATGGTCTGGAGGTTCCTGTTCATTTTGATTGAGAGAATGACCAGTATGTTCCCAGTTATCGTGAGGAGACTGAGGGATCCTGAGACCAGGACAATGATCACCAACTCCGCTGCCTTGTAAGGGCCCTCAAATGGTAGTGTGTCTCTCTCATTGCCTGCAGTGAAGTTGGAGATGTTTGAGAAGATGGAGATGGTCACCTTAAAGTTTCTGAGCTCCATCAGGTCTGATTCTGCTGAATCTTGGGTTGCCAGTTTTGCCCCTAAATCCTGATAAAGGAAGAACATTTTTTTCAGCAAGAAGGGCTTGCTTTTAACCCTCAAATCAGCTTTCCCTGGAGTAAAACTAGATTTTTTTTATATAGTACTCCATTAACAATGCAATTTAGTCTTGGACTAGGCTGTGCCCGTGTCTGTAAAGCTAGCCCTGGGATTTCTAATTAAAGCAATTCTTAGCTTTCTGGCATGTCGCTCTGCACTTAGGGGTCTATTCTCCCATTAGCACGTAAGTCTTTTTTTACGCGCTTCGAGTTAACAGGCCTACCAAAGAAAACGTAGCCTCAGCACACAAAAACTTTAAAATGCCTACATTAATCGCGGAAATAGCAACAGAAAAATAATACCCCGCTACCGAAACTGCAAAAACCGCAACATAAACTGTTGACTCGTAGCATAAGACTATGAAACTGCAACATCTTCTCTCGCATCCGTCTTTGCCATTGACTGCGCTTGCGCGTACCGGCCCAGGCTGCTTTCAGAGATGGCGGAATCAGGCGTGTCTCCTTCGGTTGGTAAGTAAAACTTCCAAATATGACGTTATTGTTAATGCAGATGTTCAACAATGAATTGTAAGACGTAGCTGTTACATCCACATTCTCAGAAATTCGCTTATTTTAGCATGTCACCCTGCCGAAAATGAACGATGCACTGTCGATTTCGCTGAAGTCTTAGAGTTGCCAACTTGACGACTTTCTCGCTTAATCTGGCGACTTTCCAAATCGGGATTGTTTGTCCACACAAGACGTATGTATATGTCTTGAGAAAGTCGTCAAGTTGGCAACTCTAAGACTGTAGTGAAATCGACAGTGCATCGTTCATTTTCGGCAGGGTGACATGCTAAAATAAGCGAATTTACGAGAATGTGGATGTAACAGCTACGTCTTACAATTCATTGTTGAACATCTGCATTAACAATAACGTCATATTTGGAAGTTTTACTTACCAACCGAAGGAGACACGCCTGATTCCGCCATCTCTGAAAGCAGCCTGGGCCGGTACGCGCAAGCGCAGTCAATGGCAAAGACGGATGCGAGAGAAGATGTTGCAGTTTCATAGTCTTATGCTACGAGTCAACAGTTTATGTTGCGGTTTTTGCAGTTTCGGTAGCGGGGTATTATTTTTCAGTTGCTATTTCCGCGATTAATGTAGGCATTTCAAAGTTTTTGTGTGCTGAGGCTACGTTTTCTTTGGTAGGCCTGAGTTAAGCGGTTTTGAGTTACGCGTATTCTCCCCTACTCGCTTCGATCACGCCCACAGCGCTTAACTTCAGAATGTAGGCGGCCTTATGAAAGAGGTGTGACTGATCCAAAAGAGAGGCAGACTCTGTACAAAGCTCATTGATTATGGCTATCAGGAAAACATGGAAAAAGGATTTTCTGCTTAACCATGAAAACGCATTTGTGGTCCATGGAAAACGCAAACCAGACTTTATATTTGAATGTCGTAGGCCTGCTGATAAAACCTCGTATCTCCAAACTGATAAGAAACGAAAACTCGTATGTCCACTATTCTTACATGCAAAATTAAACATTTTTATTTTAAACTATATTTATCCATTTATATCATTATAATAATTATAATTATTTTATTTAATAAATATATTTTTTTTCCTGTGAAGTTTGTCATTGTGAAGATACAAGGTTTTATATGCCGCTGTAATAGTAGGCCGTACCAATTACAAGACGTAATTCAGACATCTCTTTATTTATCCCCTGCCGCGCGATTAGCGTGTAGTGGGGGATATAGCATTGGGCTCCGTCCGTGCGGACACATAAAGTTGCGGCGGCGGGGGATATGTTAGTGACAAACACTTGTTATTTCTTACTCTAGCCACCATGGCATGAAAGCTATGCATACAAACAAATTGCCGCGATAATGAAATAATAAATAAAGAATTCAGCGCTTCTCAATCAGCGCAATCAGATCATTGAAAATGTGCCCCTCCTACACCAGCCTCTTTGTTCCGTGGAAGACAGGGAAGAAGACAAAGGGAACATTCTAGTTACACAAAGACAATCAAAGACAGTTTATATGATCTCATTTAGAAATTGCGCACTTGAAAACTACTCCGATGTCAGGTTTGCAACTAAAGGACATGGAAACGCTTTAACAAGGATTCTTACCCCGCACGCGGTCATCTCCCCGCCCCGAAACCGCCTCAGTAATGACGGAATTCCATATCCAAAGCCTATCATCCTATTTGATTTGAGCGACACATTCACTTGAACTTGTGCCTAATTCTTTATTATAATCAATTATCCCATTTACTGATAATGATTCTTCCCATGTCGGCTATTCTTTAAAGGCTAAAATTGATTAACAAATGGATAGTGCTTCGGTATTTGCCAGGGTAGGGCTCAATCTAGAGTAGCCTATTTAATAATATCTTTATTCACACATTAAATAACACAGTATTACCAATGGTAAAAAATTACTAGGACTCGAGTTAGTTAATACAGATATCCTCAATTAGAAAATCAATCCCCTCACTCGTGAGAATATCACAACTTTTTAGATTATCACGAACATACAGGGCAGTCGCATTTGTTAATAGAACATGGAAGACAATGATGGTCTTATGTATACTCGTATTAATTAATTGTTTTGCGTTTGTAATTTAACTGATTGGAGAAGAGGCTGATGCGTAATATCATGTGATGATTTCGTTTGATAAATTATCATGGCTTTGAGAAATATAAGGAAGAACAATCGAATATTAAATGTCTCAACCTTTACCATGTTAAATAAAATAAAAGTAATGTTAAAATTCGGCCTATAACCGACATCAAACGCAATATTCAATTTCGCCTAATGTTGGCGCTTGACCTTAATACAGCCCTCAAAAGCGCTTAACAGAAAAAGCGCGTAAGCCAGGGGGAGAATTCGCGTAAGTGTTATTTGCATGAGAAACGTCCCGATTTTGGCCTTGCTCCGCCCCAAGCGCGTAACTGCCTTCAAGGCGCGTAATGCACAGACTTGAGTTGAGGGGAGAATACGCGTAGGCTGAAAAGTGCGTAGCTGCGCGCTTTTTTCGACTTAAGCGCATGGGAGAATAGACCCCTTAGTAAAAATTTGAACATGAACAACTCAGCCTCCCTCCAAAGTCCCACCCTCTTCCCCAATTGCTAGACTTCTCCTACGAAAAAAAAAATATAAGTTTGCCAGACTACAAAGGTGACGAAACTTTACGAGGGCATTTTTTTTTAATACCACATACAGAATTACACTTCCCATGCAGTCAACAGGAAATGGAAACACAGTCTACAGTACCATCCCCTGGCTGACCTGCTTGTTACGTTTCCCAATTGAATGAGCCCAAAAGCAATAAAACAGGCAACAGAACTTTTAAAACTAGGGACCCCACCCAGTTCACTCTCTCTGGGCACACTTCCCACTGGGGTCACGCTCTCTCTTGGTTCTATCTAGTGATGGGAAGATGAAGCTTCATGAACCATTTTCTTTATTTTCTGTGCCCACAAGATGGCGCAGTCTGTTCAACAAGGCCTGTAAGTTCATTCTACAAGCCTTACTTTTTAACTAATAAGGCGACATCTAGTGGGCACAGAAAATAAGTAAAATGGTTCTTGAAGCTTCATCTTCCCATCACCACGGTGCAGATAGGTGTTAACTTTGAGAGATATGACCCATGGAGAATAAATACCATTCATTTCTAAATTCATTCAACAGTATTAAAGATTTACAGTGACACAAAAGAGCCAATCAGTAGTGATGGGACAATGAAGCTTCATGAACCATTTTACTTATTTTCTGTGCCCACAAGATGGCGCCCATAGTTAAAAAATAAGGCTTATAGAATGATTTTACAAGCCTTTGGTGAACAGAGTGCACCATCTTGTGGGCACAGAAAATTAAGAAAATGGTTCATGATGCTTCATCTTCCCATCACTACCAATCAGTGGCAGCTGCTGAACAGAACACAGGGAGGGCGGAAGACATCCCTTGAAATGATCATAATTGACCTGTTTACAATCATTGTTCTTGATTACCACATTTTCTAACAATTTGAATAATCCTTTGGCACTTAAATACACAGTTTCCTTTTTAATGAAATACTTAGGCAAGTGAATAATAAATTCACTTAGTATATTTTATTCATTCATTCACTTCCCTTAATAGGTTATCCTTTACAAAAGAGTAAAAAACTTTTTCCACGTACACTTTTGTCATATCCTGCGAAAGTCATCAAATATACCTTTCATGATCATTTCAATGAAAATAAGGAATTCAATGTGCACAGTTTGAAGTCCAAATAATGTGTTTTATCTCTCGCCGTTACAAAGAGAATTGGCAACACCCGAAAGAGTTGAGTTTAACTATCGTCAAATAGGGCCCTTGACTGAAAACTGATCAAAAGAAATGATCTCTTTGAATAATTAAAAAAAAAGTTTTACGCCCTCCCTGCTTCCTGTCCATCGGCCGCCACTGGAATAAATTAAGAAGAGTGGACTATTGCCAATTTAGTAGTGATGGGAAGATGAAGCTTCACGAACCATTTTACTTATTTTCAGTGCCCACAAGATGGCGCCCATAGTTAAAAAATAAGGCTTATAGAATGAATTTACAAGCCTTTGTTGAACAGAGTGCACCCTCTTGTGGGCAGAGAAAATTAAGAAAATGGTTCATGAAGCTTCATCTTTCCCATCACTACAATTTAGAACAGAGGAGCAGGAGCACATATTGTGAGTATCTCTCTGAGCTGAGCTTAATGCCCCAGCCACAGTGAGCAGTGTATGAAGATGTATGAAGCCTGCAGTACACCGCATGTTCCTAAAAGACATGTACAATGGACATTTAACTCACCTCTGCTGAAGTGCATGTGCACACTTAGATGCAGTACAGGTAACCCTTTCTCACTGTGCTGGGACTTCAAAGGTCAAGAATGAGGTCCACGGGGTTCCACTGTTCTTCAGGGATTTCATCAGGACCTAGAGAAACACCACAAGAACAGTTTTGCACCAATGTTATGTTGCAGACAATCAAATAGACCAAGATGTTCAAAATTATTTGTGTAAAGGCACAATTATAAATGTCTGTTATTCCAACATGGTTCACTTCATGCAAAAATCCAATGGCCTACAAAGTTGCTGGCACCCCTGACAGGCAATGCACAAACAATACTTGAAAAAAAATCTTAGAAATATTCTGATTCAGAAACTGTAAAAAACAACATTTGAGAAATACTGCACAATATTAAAGCAATATGTAAGGAATGTAAGTTGTTTAATCATGAAATGGCCCTGATATATCAACAGACATTAAGGAATGATGTTAATTTCAAATACTTATATCACTGACAACATTAGTCCTGCCAGAATATTTTCATGACAAAAGCGAGGTTGCAGCCTATAACAAATGTTTATGTTTTCATTTCCTGTTTTGGCCTGTTGCGCTGCCCTCCACCTAACTCCCAATCACGAAGTCAGTAGCATTTCTGCATCCTGGTTGCCAGTTATCACTGAGCTGCAGCTACCAGCGTTTCAGAGCACAAACGTCTGACGTTACTAAACCTAAAAGGCCTCATTATGATTCCAAAATACGTCGTGACAAGTCAAAGTGTTATTGGAAATAACATCTACCAACATTAAACCAAGTATTAAAATCAGCTATTTAAAGTTTTATTCGAGTGTTACGGCACTGTAACGAGCCATAACAATCCCTTCCTGTTTCACTGGGCGTGAAAATGAGGTAACACACATGCAATATCCCTTTGTCATCCAGCACCATGAGGAAAATAAAACAACTGTCCAAAAACTTTTCAAAAGAGACAGATGGTCATAAATCTGATAATGGTAATAAATAAATAAATAAAAATTAATCAAGGCTGGGACTTGACCAAAGGAGGACTTTCCAACAAAACACTGATCTAAAGCACACCTCAAGATCTACATAGAAACGGTTCTGTGACAACAAAATTAATGTTAATGTTCTCCAATGGCCATTTTAGTTGCCAGACCTCAATCCAACTGAAAACCTGTGGTCTGAGATGAAAAGGGAAGTTGAAAAATGCAAACTCAAGACAGTGAAGAATTCTTCTGGCTCTTCATGAAAGTGAAGTTCATCACAGGGGGACAATGTGTTTGATGATTATTTTCTGGTTTAGTTAATCAGTTGTGTTTTACTTCACTGTTAAAAGGACCATTGCTAAAAAAATCACAACAACCACAGCAGCACCCATTTTATGGGCTGTATCTACCTGGCCTCATGCTGCCGTTTTACACCAATGAAGAAATTGTGTTGCTTTCACGTCTAGTTGAATATGCTCCTCAAGATGTTTTCCACCTTCATAGTCTTAATGCTTCAAACATAATAAATGATCCAAAAATAAATATTGCATTCTTTATTCAGAGGCCATCATCTGGAACTAACAAAGCTAAAAATATGTTCCCATTCATGCCAAATAAGGAATTATTATGGTCTGTCGACAGTCAAAGGTCTCTGTGATTATATTTTACACCTCATAACCCACCACACGTTTTTAATTAGATATAGGTTGGGGCTGCGGGGATTACTTGCTGCCTGTGACAACACAGACATGTGCCGTGCCGTGCATTATCTGGAATAAGCAGAGGATTCCTTGAAGACGACATCTGGAGTCATATATTGACTGTACAAAGACGCACCTGTACCCTTCAGTGGCCAATTTGTCTACAGCTGCCACACCGACTGCAGTAATTCAGCCCCAGCCAATCACAGATGCTGGTTTTTGAACATGTCGCTGAAAGCAGTTGGGATGGTCATTCTCCTCTTTTGTCCTGAAAACACAACATCCATTATTTCCCAAAGCAATTTTAAAGATGAACTCCTCAGACCACAGCACTCCTTCCTTCTTCCCCTACATTCTTTTTCATATGAGGTCGAGACCAGAGAAGTCGGCGGTGGATCGGGATGGTGTTTGGTTTTGGCAAGGTGACAAACCTCATACCATTTCACAGGTAAACAACCACGCTGTAAGTGCTCAAATTATACCATATCAAAATCAAATCACATGTTACCTATTCACCCGTTAACCTGTGTATGTTGAATAATAGGTGTTTTTTTGAAGATTCCACAGCTCTTACAGTCTTTCCATTCCTTTGTCCGAATTTTTTGGAACCAGTTGCAGGCATCACATTTGGAATTTGCTAATATTTCCTAGAATTATTAGTCTAGTTGTTAAAGCAAATCTTTAAACAGCGTTTCGTACTGCTCTCAACTTAATGCAAATAAATGAGAATCTACAAATTAATGAATTTTACGCATTGGTCCAATTCTTTTGGAATTGAGGGTGTACAAAAGATCTGAGAAAGTTTGTATATTAAAAGAATTTGGTTATCACGACTGCAAATTTGCAAATTCCTTGTCATATTGTATCTGTTGGCTGGGGTGCGCCAATTTTGAGACACAAAAGATGCCATTGAGTCCATAATAATGTCATTTTATGGATCTTCTTTACTATACTGTGTCAGCACTGAACAAACAGAGGATTTCTGTTGTTGTTTTACGATGTAATTACCTGCTCTTGAGGATTAGTAGAGGTTTTCCCAGCTGTGCCCTCTGTTTGGTAGGTGAGATACGCAGCCTTCAGTCGGTCTCATGCACCTCACTGCCGGTCTGATCTCATGCGTGTGGAGTAAAGCGACGCTGAGGGACGAGTGTATGTGACACTGCTGTCTGGAAGGAAAGAGCGTGAGTGAGAGAGGGGTGGAGGAGACTCTGGAGCGAGTGAGGGACAGAGACACGGAGAGGTGGATAAGAGAAGGGGTAGAAAAACAGGGTGGGCAGTCCCTCACAACACACTTGTGTCGAAATTATAATCCCTCAGGGGTTCTGGCAAAATAATGTCACCTCAAGAAATTTTTGCGTCAGGTGTAAAGTCTCCAGGATCACACTGCATCTTTCACTAAAAATGTTTTGGCAGCCAAGCAATGACTTTGTTAAGCTGCTTAGTTTTTTTTTTTTAATTGGATCATGAGTCTAAGCTGTGTGATCTGTCACAGGCTGGAGACCACTCTTATGACTGATCAAGACTTTTGCTCTGCTTTAACTGACCTTCTTGGTTCATTATAAGGATGCAAAAGGTTCAATTCACTTAAGTCGTGAATTTGAAGGGTATAGCCTCATTTACAAGAAGGGTTGGGAGAAGCTTAACTTAAAACCATGAGTAGGCCATTTGAATAAAAGAGTTGTTACACATGCGGGATTTTATGAGTCCCCAAAGACTATTTTTGCTCAGTACAGGTGCCACCTGCACCTGACATTCACCATTGTTGATGTTGTTCTCACAAGCAAGGGAGTTGTTGCATTTTTTTTTACTTCAGCATTATATGCTACAGTTCTTTTTCATTTGGATTCCCTATATTGGTATTCAGCTAGTCGATGGAACTCTAATATAACATAACATATAACATGAGTGGCGAGAACAGGCCGTTCAGCCTAACTCGGCTCGCCAGTTTCTTTACACCATTATGAGTTTATAACTTCAGGTACTCAATGATTCAATGGTATCTACCTTTAAGTCAAGCCTGCTCTTAAAACTCCCAAGGTCTTTACCTCAACAATCTGTTCAGGCAGGCTATTTCACATTGAAATTACTCTTTGGGAGAAGAAATATTTCCGAATATCAGTGCTAAATTTACCTTTGGTCAGCGTCCATTTATGACCCCAAGTTCTACTAACAACACTTGGTTGAAGGGATCCAACATAATTCACTTTGTTCATCCCTTTAACATATTTAAAGACCTCAATCTGATCATCCCTAAGCCTCCTTTTCCTGAGACTAAAGAGATAAAGGATCTTCAGCCTCTTCTTGTAGCTTTCATCTTTTATACCCGGAATTAGCTTAGAGGCTCATCTCTGAACTTTCTCCAGAGCCTCTATATCTTTCTTAAAGTGTGGTCCCCAGAACTGTACACAATACTCCAGATGTGGTCTGACGAATGTGTGGTACAAAAGAAGCATCACGTCCTTGGATTTGTACTCAATACTTTTGGCAATGTATCCCAGAATCCGATTGGCTTTTTTAACTGCTACGGCACAATGGCTGGAGCCTGTGAGGATTTGATCAAAATCATGTCATGTGGATCATGTGGAGCACATTCCAATTTAAAACCTCCCATGAAGTAATCTCTTGTAGTGTTTTTATTACTTACATGTACAACTTTACATTTCGCGACATGAAATTTCATTTGTCACATTTCTGCACAATTCTGGATTCTATCCAAATCATCCTGAATCATTTTAGTGGACTCTAAACTATTTGCCAATTCCTCCAATTTAGTATCATCTGCAAATTTAACTAATTTGCTCTTAATATACCAATCAAGCTCATTAATGTAGATGAAGAACAGCAGGGGCCCCAACACCGATCCCTGGAGGACGCCGCTCCCCACCATACCTAGCTCAGATGAGATACCACTGACCACCACTCTTTGTGTTCTGTCCTGCAACCAGTTTTGAATCCACTCCAGAATACCTCCTGTAACTCCAATGAAGCTCATTTTAAAAATTAGTCTCTTACGCGGTACTGTGTCAAATGCTTTCTGAGAATCCAAGTATATGATGTCATAAGCCCTGTTCTGGTCAGAAGTCCTGGTGGCCTCTTCATAAAATTCCAGAAGGTTTGTCAGGCATGACCTTCCCTTACGGAAACCATGTTGGTTATCCCTCAAAATACAGTTACCTTCAAGAAATAAGTCCAGCTCATCTTTTATGATAGATTCCAATATTTTTCACGCAATGCAAGTTAAACTGACTGGCCTGTAATTTCCTGGCTCAGTCCGGTCCCCTTTCTTATATATTCGTATTATATTGCCCTGTTTCCAATAATTTGGTATTTCTCCAGTTTCTAAAGACCCTCTGAAGATGGCGGATAGCAGCTTAAAGATGATCTCACTAACTTCCCCGAGCACTCTAGGATATAAGCCATCAGGACCCACCGCCTTATTTGCCTTTAGTTTATGCAACTTGTCTAATACTTTGTTATCCCTAACCTCAATTCCAGCTAAATAATCTTGAGCATTGGACATTTCCTCTGGCTAAATAAAGACCCGCTCTGAGGTAAAATTCTCAACAAAGTAACTGTTTAAGGTATCTGCAATACCCTTGCTATCATATAGCAGAGATCCATTTTTATTCTTTATGGACTTAACCTGATCTTTGACTTTCCTTTTTCTGCTACAGTACTGAAAGAAGCGCTTAGGGTTAGTTTTTGCCCTGTCTGCAATTTGTCTTTCATACAGTCTTCTAGCATTCCTCAGCTGTTTTTTGACCACAGCCTGCATTTTACAGTATTCAGCCTTGGTTACCTCATTGTAATCCATTATGTAGATTTAGCGAATTGCATTGATGCGCACGGAGATACGGCCCTCTAAACATTGGCCTGGGATCAAGCCAAATGGCACTATGGGTCGTGGTTGGCAAACTTCAAAGGCGTGTATCTCAAAAACTATTGCACAGTTGGCGCTGAAATTTGGGCAACTCATTATTGGTCCTCAGAGCTATTCATAAAATCGATTTCCGTGAAACCTGAGGGGGGAAGGCCGGGAGCCCTGTACAGATTGGCCTAGGATGACCCTTCTATATATTTTCAACAAGTACTTCAGGTTGTCTTTGCCTGAATATTAGCTTGAATTTAACCTCTGCTATGTCAAGAACTCCATTTCCTTCAGCATGAGGTTACTTTATTGGTGCTAGATGTTACTGGTAATTATATTACTATTGAATTTTAGCATTGATAATTAAGCCTGGTTTTCCTATTTTTGTTGAATATTGTAATCATTCATTTATAACATGAATTTTGATTGTAGTAATTTGGCATTATGGTGAAACATTAATGAGACTTGGTCATTCAATTACTATAAATTTTCCCTTTACTAGAAGGGTGGTGCCCAGAGGAACTTTAATATTTAAATTGAAGTCTTTATAGCCATTGTAATGCCTTTTTAAGCTGTTGCACCTACATAATTCTGGAAATACTAAGCCTTTGCATTCTATTTAATGGCCAGCAGATGACTACGTCGGTGGTTGCAGAAAGAAGTTCAATCCAATAGAAGACTATGAGAAAATGACCCTCTTTCGTAAACTGAATTCATGGAATTAAAAGCGGATACACCTGGCACTGATTCAATACAGCTCAGTTTGTGTCATCTCTATTTATTACTCATTGTCACCCTAATAATCCCTTTAAGCTCAATGTAGCCTATTAAAGAATTAATGACCTGCACAGCGCGTGGCAGAAATGTTCTATAAAATGCCCAACCATAAACTGACAACACATTCACAACTATGGAACCTATCACAATACGACGCATTTCCCCACTCTTTAGGACGAAGATTGACTCCTTGGCGAGAGACAACCTCACACCTCTGCAGGTCCAAAAAATGCATAATTTCAGAGAATAAAGTGAGCATAAGCTCACAGGCTATTAAGTTGAAAATTGCCAATTTGTTTATTTATATTACGGTTGGCTTTTCAAAACCAATAAATCAATTGCGGCACACTTCGCTGAAGGTCTACCCACAAACTCTCAGAATCACAGTTTCGGCAATAAAAAGACATATTTAAAATGCCAAAAAAAATTTCCATCAAGAATACTATTTCTTACATTATGCTGTCGAATTCATCATATTTTTTTTTTTTGTTCATGCTAGGCTTTTTAAACAGAGGATCAGCCACACGCTTTCCAGAGGTTGCATAAGCTCTCACTTCCACTTTCACTGCAAGAGAAAATAAAAAGATGTTAAAATACATAACGGCAAACAGAAACGTAATCGTAACAGTCAAAATGCCCTCCATTCTATAACTTACACGTGGTACGACATTCAGTTCCGCGGAGCCACATGTGGTTATTCCTGGCGGTAAATTGTCCTGTGATTCGGCTCATTGGTTAGCAGTGTGAAGTATCGAGTTATGGCGCGTTAGATCGTGGTTAGAAATGGGTTAGAAGGGCAAAATGTTCGAGGTAACCAGGCGTGAGCAAACGCCGTCTCTTCGGTTTTAACGGCGACTGTACTGTAGCTAAATGTAGGTCTGCTAGCGAACTGTTGGTTATGAAACTTTTTGAGAGTTAAGTTAGTTCGTTGTACAAGAGAAACCACAGCGAGTAGCCCATTGCTCGCTGTGCAGGCTTTTGATCTCTCTTCCTATATTTATAAGTTTTTCTACATCTTCCTGCCAGGCTATCGGTTTTATAGCGGATGCCGTCTTGATCGTCTCGTTGTACCAGCCTATGCGGAGAGCAGTGTTAGAAGAGCCAGCCAATGGCTCCTGTGTGGTGTGTGTATGTGCCCGAGCCCAACTGTCATCGCGTGGAATGTCCTATTGCGGATAGCTAAAATCACATTTTTGGGATGATATACCTGTCATCTGCTCAGCATTTGATGTAGGCTGATAAATACCAGAAGCAAAGCGTTCATACTGAAGCAAACCTGCGTATTTCAGAAAGTACTCAACACCATCCTGTGCAACTAGTCAATGGGGCATATTGAACAATCTTTTGTCATAAAACTAGGCTTATGCCGTTGGAGGCGACGGCTGGGGGTATATCTCCGAATGCCCCAATCCTCCAATTCCCCAATAGACCTTGAAAAGACTTTCATTTGAACTTAATTTCAGGTCAATCGGTCAAATGGTTCTGAAGATATGGCCAAAATGGTAATTTTCCATCACAAAGCGCCAACTGGTGGCAAAATATTGAACCATACAGGTATGATGTCATCATGTGACACGTTGTGAGGTCACAACCTTGCAGTTGCACATAGTTTCATGTCAATTGGAGAAATAGTTCCAAAGATATAGCAAAAATGGTGAATTTTATGTGACATAGCTCCACCTTGTGTAAAAATTTTGAACCAAACAGGTATAATGTCACCATGGGACACATCCTCAGGTCATGACCTTTCATTTGCACTTGATTTGAGGTCAATCGGACAAATATTTCCAGAGATATGATAAAAACAGTGATTTTTCCAGTTTTTGGCCCCTGGTGGCCAATCTAGAAATAATAAATTGTCCAAAATCGAGTCAGTTCTTCCTCTTTATGATACTTACTTATGTGCAAAATTTGGAATTTCTAATTGAAATATTACTGCAGTTATCGCGTTAACAGTGAAATCAGTTTTTGGCCCCTGGTGGCCAATCTAGACATCGTAAATTGTCCAAAATCGAATCAGTTCTTCCCCTTTATGATACTTACTTATGTGCAAAATTTGGAATTTGTAATTGAAATATTACTGAAGTTATCGCGTTAACATGTAGTGCGGCGGCGGCAGCCGGACCAAAAACATAAAATCCCCCGGAATGCCATTCGGCGTTCGGGGATATAATAATTGACTGGGACAATCACTCTATCCAATACAATAACAGCGCATACCTCTGGGCGAAGGGCAACGTTTTGTCATTATCACGCGACCATTGTAACAGACGACAGTTAATTAGGGGGAATAAAACCTCGTATCAAGTCTTTAAAAACAGAAATTCCACATTTTTGTATTTTACAACATTTATTCACTAATTATGTTTGTATAAAACAGCATTATGCATTGTCCTTGAGTACCCCTTCAATTCAAATGGCCTACTCTTGGTTTTTAGTGAAGCTTTACCAAACCCTTTTGATTAGCTCCCGCACCGCTCCGTTAGTGCGTGCGTGTGTCAACACATCTTGCTTAATCTCATCAACTATTTCAGTTACAGGCTCCTAATTTTTACTTGACATGCATCTCATAAAGGCCTACAAATGACGTGCCTAAAGGTGACCTTGGCCTATTTTTTCAAGGTCACAGGCCTAAAAATATCACCTAAAACTTCAACATTTTGCTTTATTTCATCAACTATTTCAGTTACAGGCTCTTAATTTTTACATGACATGCATCTCATCAAGGCCAACAAAATCATGCTTAAAGGTGACCTTGGCCAATTTTTTTCAAGGTCACTGGCCTAAACATATCACCAAAAACTTTGAAATTTTGTTTCATCTCGTCAACCATTTCAGTTACAGATTCCTAATTCTTACTGGACATGCATCTCATAAAGGCCTACAACTGACGAGCCTAAAGGTCACCTTGGCCAATTTTTCAAGGTCGCTGGCATCAAAATATCACCAAAACCTGACATTTTGCTTTTTTTCTTATCAACTGTTTCAGTTAGAGGCTTCACATTAGCTCCAGTCACCTGAGCGGTGAGGGAGCTGTGGTATCGGCGGGAGCTTCTGGGGCCGCCAGTGCCCTATATTTGTAAATCAGGTTGTCTACTTGAAATTCCCAACACACACTACCACTCAAAAGTTTGGGATCACTTGTTTTCCATGGAAACACACATGAAATTAGTCTGGATAGGAAACATAGCAAATGAACAGAACATGCTGACATTGTCTGAGTTAAAAATAATGATTTTAATGGAAAATGATGAATATGTACTTCAAACTTTGCCTTCATCAAAAAAAAAAAAACACCTTCACTGGTGATACTGAAACTGGTGTTTGACGGGAACTATTTAGCGAAGCTGCTAGTTGACATCCTGTGAGGCATCTTTGTCTTAACCTGCACACTCTCAGATATTTGTCTTCTTACACAGTTGAGCATCAGGGCTTCCCACTCTTTTTTTCTGTCCTTATTTTTTGTGCTGTTCTCTGAAGGGAGTAGTTGACTTCAATTTCTCACATTGAATAGCCTTCTTTTCTAAGCACAACAATAGACTGATGGGTCTCGAGAGGAGGTTCTTTCTTTCTGGCCATTTTGAGCCTGTAAACAAACCAACAACTGCTGATCCTTCAGGTACTAAACCAACCTCATGAATGCCATGCTCCCTTTTGCTTTTCCTTATTAGTTCAACGGTTTTCAGCTGTGCTGCACATTTGCAGAAGGGTCTTCTCATAATTAATTACCTTAATAAAATGCTTAACTTGGATTAGCAGCCATACCAGGAGATTGATGCAGAGGATTGACAGTTAGTGATGGGAGCATGAAGCTTCATGAACCATTTTCTTTATTTTCTGTGCCCACAAGATGGCGCACTCTGTTCAACAAAGGCTTGTAAGTTCATTCTATCAACCTTATTTTCTTAACTATGGGCGCCATCTTGTGGGCACAGAAAATAGGTAAAATGGTTCTTGAAGCTTCATCTTCCCATCACTACTGACAGTTGCTGATATTAGGCCTCTGCAAAAATGTACATCATTCTTTAAAAATCATCTGATTACTTCAAATTGTTTGTGTAAGGGAAAAAAATGGTTGTGAAATGCATGAAAATGTATTTTTCTTTGGAAAACATAGAAATTTGCAAGTAATCCCAAGCGGTAGTGTAAGTGATTCAAACCTTATACGTCATTAAAATGAAACAAGACAGTTAATTACAGCAAGAGTCGGGATGTGCCAAAGAGGGGTTTCCAGCCTGCGCCTCATGATCCAATTAAAAAAAAAACAAAAAAAAACTTTAGACTAAGAAGTTTAACAAAGTCATGGCAGACTTTGTTTCAGAGAAATGTACAGTTCTATCTTGAAGACTTTACACCTGATGCAAAAATTTCTTGAGGTGAAATTATTTTGCCAGAGTCCCTGAGGGATTATAATTTCGACACAAGCGTGTTGTGAGGGACGGCCCACCCTGTTCTTCTACCCCTTCTCTTATCCACCTCTCCGTGTCTCTGTCCCTCACTCACTCCAGAGTCTCCTCCACCCCTCTCTCACTCACGCTCTTTCCTTCCAGACAGCAGTGTCACATACACTCATCCCTCAGCGTCGCTTTACTCCACACGCATGAGATCAGACCGGCAGTGAGGTGCATGAGACCGACTGAAGGCTGCGTATCTCACCTACCAAACGGAGGGCCCAGCTGGGAAAACCACTACTGATCCTCAAGAGCAGGTAATTAAAGTGTAAAATGACAACGCAAATGCTTTTTTTTGTTTGGTGCTGGCATGATGTAGTAGGTCTGAATCAAGAATACGACATTAAACATTTTCTTTAAATGATACATAATTGATAAATAGTGGCAGGTTTTATAGTGGCTTTCCCGACACAAATCAGGTGTTTTTATACCTTGATACAAATACATGTCATTTATGAGGTGCAAGATTTTTTTTCCTAAATTTCATATGGGGTATGTGATTGCTTTATAATCTGTTGTATTTTACTATGGGTTCATGTCTTTGAGAAAATATTTATCAAAGATTCCTTCCTTGTTTTATCGTATTCCATTAATTCATTTGCATTGCACTTAAATATATGGTCAGAGGTTTGCATTTTTGCATTAGTTTAAGACTCCATTGTATAATTGCTGTTTGTATTTCTATCTTCCTCTGTGTATTCCTTTAAGAGAATTTCAGTCAGGAAAACTCACGCTTCAATAAAACAGAACAATTTATCCATGGGTATAAGCATTACATTGTATTTGGTGGCGGTTCTGCTCTGCAGGAATGTACTACGTAGGCGCAGCAAACGTACAAACAGAGTTAGTCATGACCAGAAATCAAAATCCCCCCGATGTGAGCAGAACCAAACAGGTGGAGGCTGGGGTGGAGGCGGCAAGCAAAAACCAAAGAGCGTGTTGCATAGCATGAAAAGTCATTGCAAACAGCAGCAGAGTGAGTGAGCTTGACGTCTTTAAAAGAGACCGCTGTATTACCTCATGTGATGTGTATCCTCCAATTGTTGAGTGCCTGCTGATGCTGACGTGGCTGGTAGCTTACCAGGCTGCTGTCAGCTGGTGTAGCTCTACTCGACTTTTCTGCCTAAACTAGTTACACTAATATATTGAATCCATCGGCTTTTGCCATTGTTTGTTTTTTTTGGACGGTTAACCACACCTATTATAATTGATCCTGTCAGCCTATTGATGTGGACAATGGATGAATATGGGTGTGTTCCAAACCGGATCGAAACGTTGTCCGTGTTTAATAAAGTTCTTGTGGCATGGAGTAAGTGTGCAGGCTTCTCTTCCTTTTCTATATAAAAGAGAGACACATTTCATGAAAAATATTAGCTCAATTAAATTTGATGGCGGCAGCACATCTCAAAAAACGGACAGGGCCATGTCGGAATAAGAATGTTGTCCCACTCCTGTCAGATGCAGGATTCTAGCGGCTGAACAGTCCTGGATATTTGCCAGATTTTATGTTTTATGATGCGCCAAATGTTTTCTATTAGTGAATGGTCTGGACTGCAGGTAGGCCAGTTCAGCACTCAGACTTCTGCTGCACTGTTTAACTGCTCAACAGCTAAATTCTGCTGCGTTTCGCTACCCTTGAGGTTTTCAACCGTTCCAAATCTTTGAATGTTTAAATAATTGCCCTCACGATTCACAGTGGCATTTTCAATCATTTATGAATCTTTTTGTATGCATTACCACATTTATGAAGGTCTACGAGCATCTGGGTCTTTTGAACTGACGGTTGTTTTGTTTTCTTCCTGGTCTTCGATGAAAAAGGGATATTGCACGTGTGTTACCTCATTTTAGGTCTGAGTGAAATAGGAAGTGATTTTGTTGGCTGAATATAGTTCCTTAACACTGAGATAAAAGTATAAAATGTGGAATTTAATACTTGGTTTAATTCATTTACAATTATCTTTTCGGGGGCCATTAACAGTGGTGCAAACTTGTCACATTTTGGCGAAATTCGCCATTTCACATTGAGATCAGTCATTCATGTGAATCGTGAAAAAAAAAAAAAACTTTTTCGAATTCTTTAAGGTATTTTTCGCACATAGCCTGTCAGGGGTGCCAGCAATTTTGAAGGCCAGTTTATATTTGCATGTAGTTAACCATGTTGGAATTACAGACATTTTCAATTGTGCCTCTGTGCAAATACTTATGAACTGTCTGGAACAGAACCTTGGTGCTGAACTGTTCTTGTGGTGCTTCTCTAGGTCTTGCTGAGATCCCTGAAGAACAGTGGAGCCCTGCAGACCCCCTTCTTGACATTAGAAGTCTCAGCATAGTGAGAAAGGGTTACCTGTACAGCAACTAGGTGTGTATATACTCTCCATAAACACAGCTGTCCGTTATAATTGTCCATTGTACATGTCAATTGGGAACATGCTGTGTGATGATGTTTACTGCAGGCTGAGTTATCTTCATACACTGCACACTGTGGCTGGGGCATTAAGCTCAGCTCAGAGAGATACTCACAATATGTGCTCCTGGTCCTCTGTTCTAAATTGGGAATAGTCCACTCTTCTAAATTAGCTCCAGTGGGGGCCAATGAACAGGAAGCAGGGAGGCGTAAAACATACCTTTATACTGATAATTTTTCTTGATCAGTTTTCAATCAATCGCCTTGTTTGAAGAAACTTAAACTCGTCTCTCTCAGGTGTTGCCAATTCTCTATGTAAAGGCGAGAAATAAAGCACATCATTTGGAGAACAAAATCTGCACGTTGCATTCTTTGTTTTCATTTAAACCATTTAGAAGCATAAGTACTTCGATGACAGAAGTCAATGCGGAAAATCCAGGATTTTGTTTTTTAGTGAGGGCAAGGGGTATTGTTTTTGGTTCGGTTTGTTTGTGTGTGTGTTTGTTTGTTTGATAACACTCTAGCGGCAAAATTAATTGGCGCATTCACCCCAAATTTGGTGTAGGAATTGCCACTGACCAATAGATCCCTATTGAATTTCGTACAAACAGGTGAAAGTATGTGCGAGGGGCGGAGTTTGTTGTGCCTGGCACCACTTGTTTTTGTGAAAAGTAGCCTATTACAGGAGGCGAAAAAAAATTTTTTAATTGAATTTATTATTAACTTGCCTTGATATTTCATGAAAAAAGGAGCCAGGAATTTTAATTCCAAAGGATAATTCAAATTCTGAGGAAATCATCAAGAACAAGAATTGTAAACAGGTCAATTATCCGTTTCAAGTGACGTCTTCCGCTCTCCGTGTTCTGTTCAGCAGCTGCCACTGATTGGCTCTTTTGCGTGACTTTAAATCTTAACAATTGTTGAAAGAATTCATAAGCATATGGAATTTATCCGGCCAGGGCAATATCCTACAAATTTGTCGTGTATCCGCCTCATGATTCAGTTCCTCTCCAAAATTTTATTAATTTTTCCTTTGCCCACACCACAAGTCCCATAAAAATCAGACCAATGGTTTTCCATAATCCTGCTGACAAACAGACAAAAAGAAGGAATAATTCCCAAACTAAAAATTACCTGATGAGTGGATGTAAATAATACATAAATATTATGAGCAGGACTGAATTTCTAATTAGCAATCCCAGGGCCAGCTTTACAGGCACAGGCGCAGCCTAGTCCAATGCTAAATTGCATTGATAATGGAGTAATACATAACAAATCTAGTTTTACTCCAGGGCCAAGCTGATTTGAGTGTTAAGAGCAAGCTCTTTTTGCTGTAAAAAAGTTTATCCTTTATCTGAATTGAAGGGCTAAACTGGAAACTCAAGATTTGGCAAGACCAGAACAGATGGAGCTCAGAACCTTTAAGCTTACCATCCCCATCTTCTCAAACATCTCCAACTTCACTGCAGGCAATGAGACAGACACGCTACCATTCAAGGACCCTCACCAGCTATTGGAGGTGGTGATCATTTTCCTGGCCACAGGATCCCTCAGTCTCCTCACGATAACTGGGAACATACTGGTCATGCTTTCAATCATAATCAACAGGAGCCTCCAGACCATCAACAACTACTTCATATTCAGCCTGGCATGTGCAGACCTGATCGTTGGAATCAGCTCCATGAACCTGTACACAGTCTACATCACAGTTGGTTATTGGCCGTTGGGGCCAGTCGTCTGTTGCCTATGGCTGGTCTTGGACTATGCAGTTTGCAATGCCTCGGCCTTCCATCTCCTTGTCATCAGCTTTGACCGTTACTTCTGCATCACCAAGCCACTCAGCTACCCTGCAAGGAGAACCACCAGGACGGCGGGCATGATGATTGCGGCAGCCTGGTTATTTTCCTTCCTACTGTGGGCCCCGCCCATCATCTCAGGACAATTTATGGTTAGTGAGCATATTGTGCCAGAGTGCTATGTAGCGTTCCTGTCCAATGAATCCCTCATCTTTATCACCTCCTCTATCACCTTCTACCTGCCTGTTGCCATCATGAGCTTACTGTACTGGCAGATCTCCAGGGCCAGCAAGAGCCGTGTAAAGACGGGCGAGCACAAGCAAGAAAAGGGCAACACACTCAACAGCGAACCAGGAAACCACATCAGCATTCCATGTGATGACGAGTCCGACACAACCAAATGCAATGAGAGGAGCCAGAATGGTGGAACAGGTGGAGTTGGGGAGGAGGAGCCAAGTGCACCAGTACATCCTGAGAGAAATGAAATTACAGAGGCCCCTGCTGATTACAAGGGAAACCCCACAGCCCACCACCGTAATGTTACAATGTCAAAGCATCAGCCCAAGAAAAAGGCTCCACCATCTCGTGAGAAAAAGGTAACTCGCATGATAACCATGATTCTAGTTGCCTATGTGGTCACATGGACACCCTGTCAAGTCATGACAATCATCAGCACCTTCTGTTCAACCTGTGCTACTTCCAGCATGTGGATCTTCGCCTACTGGTCCTTGTACATCAACAGCACCATCAATCCAGCCTGCTATGCTTTCTGCAATGTGTCCTTCAAGAAAACCTTCAAAAAACTCCTGCTCTGCCAGCACAAGGACATTCGCTTGGGCAGATAGAGATACACTTATTTCTGTTTCTGCTCTTGTTATTTTCTGTCATTTTTATCCCCCGACATACAAATGGCGGGGGGATATAGTCATCAGTATGTCCGTCTGTAATCACTTTCTTGTCCGGAACATCTTCATAACTATGCATCTTAGGTTCACCAAACTTCACAGATATATTAACCAGTATGAGTAGATGTGCCTTTTGCTATTTTAAAGCTACTACATTATCTAATATTTGAGGTTTCCATGGAAACAGTGAACTTAGATTGACTTTAAGGGTGGCTGTCTTGTCCGGAGCATATCTCCTAAACCGTATGTCCTAGGTTCACCAAACTTCATGGATATATTAAAGACTAAGAGTAGATGTGCCTTTTGCTATTTTGAAGTTTCTTGTCCTTTTAATTTTTGAGATTTTCATGGAAAAGTTGAACTTAGATTGACTTTGGAGGTGGCTACCTTGTCCCGAGCATATCTCCTAAACCGTATAGTCGAGGTTCACCACACTTCACAGATATATTAACCAGTATGAGTAGATGTGTCTCTTGCTATTTCGAAGCTTCTAGATTATTTAATTTCTCAGGTTTCCATGGAAACATTGAACTTAGATTGACTTTGAGGGTGGCTACCTTGTCCGGAGCATATGTCCTAAATTGTGTGTCGTAGGTTCAGCTAACTTCACAGATAAATTACCCACTAAATTACCTTTTCCTATTTTGGAGTTTATTGATTCATTTTTCTTTTGAAGTTTCTATGGAGACAGGGAACTTAGATTGGCTTTGAGGGTGGCTGTCTTGCTTGGGGCATATCACCCAAACCATATGATCTAGGTTCTTAAAACTTAATTCACAGACACATTATCCAGTATGTCAAGATGTTTTCATGAATACAGAATCCGTTTACGTCACCACTAGTGATCATGACATCTCTTCCTGCACATGCAAACTCTGCATTCTAATATCTTCATCATAAAAGCTGAGTTACCATTTGTGGGGGTCGGGATATGTCATCTCCAGATGACTCTTGTTTATGCTCTTTTTCTGAGGTTTTCCATGGAAAGATGATGCATATAGTGATCATGTCTGGACTAGATATTCATAGTTCATAAAATATCATGTTTACTGAGACACATTTTTCACAAATTACTGTTCTATGATTTGCTGGGGGTCGGGGGGATATGCCATCTCCTGCAGGGGCGAAGCTAGAACCGGGAATTGGGGTGGCACAGACACGACCCTTTATGACAATTAGGATAGTCCTGGCTAGTTCTCAATTATTTTTCTTTATTGACGTGTTTTCCAATTATCGTAATTGGCAACTGAAGACACGGTTTCTCATGCGATCTAACAGCGATGAAGTCATGGGGTAAATTCCGTAAAACTGAGAATTGGGTTGGACGTAACATCTGTTTTAAAGAATTATTAGTCCTGATCTGTTCGCAGTACGTTTGCTTTATTTAAATCAACGTTATTCAAAATTACTCTCGGTATTGAGTGGGAAAAAAGTGGCACTTGGCTGTGAAATAGGCTATAAAAAGCATGCGGCTCTATTTGACTTTGATTTAAATTATGCAAACGCGTCCAGATGAATGATTGTCATCTTACCCAATCGGGGAGAACAAGCAGCACCTGTTAAGTGTGGAGCGCTCTCGGAGTGAACATTTTGTTAATCATGAAAATGACTGCGAACAGGTCAGGACTAATAATTCTTTAAAACAGATGTTACGTCCACCCCAATTCTCAGTTTTACGGAATTTACCCCATGACTTCATCGCTGTTAGATCACACGAGAAATCGTGTCTTCAGTTGCCTATTATGATAATTGGAAAACGCGTCAATAAAGAAAAATAATTGAGAACTAGCCAGGACTATCCTAATTTTCATTAAGAGATGTGTCTGTGCCCACCCCCCCCCCCCAATTACCGGTTCGAGCTTCTCCCCTGATCTCCTGATGGCTCGTTTGACTGACAAAATATGCTCTTACATCACTTTAAACAAAAGCATGTAAAAGCTCAAGAAACAGAACTACAGACACGCCACCAATAGGCTTAATGTCAAATTGCTGACCTTTTTCTATGCCAGCAAACTCAACCAGAATTCAACATTTACCGCAAAACACCACAAAAAGAACTGCAAAAAGTCTGCACCCATTGAGAAGATCAGAAAATGTATCTATTTACTGCAATTGATATTTTCATATCCCCGTACGCCGAATGGCGTTCCGGTGGATATTATGTTTTCGGTCCGACCGCCGCTGCCGCCGCCGCCGCACTACGTGTTAACGCGATAACTTCAGTAATATTTCAATTAGAAATTTCAAATTCGGCACATAAGTAAGTATCATAAAGAGGAAGAACTGATTCGATTTTGGACAATTTACCATGTCTAGATTGGCCACCAGGGGCCAAAAACTGATTTACATGTTAACGCGATAACTGCAAAAATATCCATCCATCCATTTTCTATACCCGCTTATTCCTCACTAGGGTCGCGAGCTGGAGCCTATCCCAGCTGACACTGCAAAAATATTTTTATTAGAAATTCCAAGTTTTGCATATAAGTTAATATCATAAAGGGGAAGAACTGACTCGATTTTGGACAATTTACAATTTCTAGATTGGCCACCAGGGGCCAAAAACGGAAAAAATCACTGTTTTTATCATATCTCTGAAAATATTTGTCAGATTGACCTCAAATCAAGTCCAAATGAAAGGTCATGACCTGAGGATGTGTCCCACAATGACATTTTACCTGTTTGGTTCAAAATTTCGACACAAGGTAGAGCTTTGTCACATAGCATTGACCATTTTTGCTATATCTTTGGAACTATTTCTCCAGTTGACATGAAACTATGTGCAACTGCAAGTTCATGACCTCACAACGTGTCACATGATGATATCATACCTGTATGGTTCAATATTTTGCCACCAGGTGGCGCTTTGTGTGGAAAATGACCATTTTGGCCATATCTTCAGAACCATTTGACCGATTGACCTGAAATTAAGTTCAAATAAAAGTCTATTCAAGGTCTATTCAAGGATTGGGGAATTGGAGGATTGGGAACGTTCGGGGATATACCCCCAGTCATCGCCTCCGACGGCATAAGCCTAGTTATCATATAAGAATGATGTATTATTAAATGTGCAGTTCCATCCAAAAGTTTGGTATAACGTTGCAATGTTTCTGTTATTAAAAGGCCAATACTGTTCAATCAAGAAATATCCAAAGACACTATTGTGTGACTTTATTATAATTACTATTAGTAATAAAGGTTTGAAATTCATAAACCCCACTCTAACAAATACAAAAATGGATATTTTGCTAAAATAATTATCTCATCGAAGATGTCATCCCAGATCAATAGAAGATTTCCTTTGTTTACCCCATCTAGACCCATGAATGCTATTATAATTATAATGACCTCAGGGCATGCAGCCAGGATATTGTGAAACCATGTCACCACAATGCGGACACACTCACCTTATCCAAAGAAACACAGAAGGCGATAAACTTCACAATGAGGGAGGGGCACTGCACCCAAAGTGTTACACACAGCTCACAGATTTTGATAAATGACAAAGGCAATGACTGGGTAAGGTTTTTGAATTAACCCGTCAAAATCAATGCGCAAAGTTTTACCCTATTCTGATAGGACACTTTGTCGAAGATTTATTAAAACCTACAAGCATACATTGAGTTTGGCGGTATGGCTCTGTTCGAGAGATCCCTGCCTGTCCAGCGTGGAACCGAAGGCATGGAGCTGCTATTAAACCCCCTTCACCGAACAGAGCCAACAGCAGCAATGACCTCAAACAGAAGAGACATTGTTATTGTGCGACAGTTAGACATGAAAGAACAGGATTACAGAATGATAAAAATGACGGGAGGAGCTGGGGAGGAGGAGGGATGTTAGCGTACATGCTGCAGAGCCTCTGCTCCGAATGCGAGCTTCAGTAAACTAGCATATCAATCGAGCAATAATGTGACGGCAAATCAGATGACATCCAAGAGCACTCAGGTGATTCAAGCTCGAGAAGCGGCTACTACAGTTACCAAGCTTGACTCCGTGCCTATCAGAATTTACGACAAGCTCCATTTCTGTAAATTATTCCATGCAAAATTAGGCCAAATATTTAATGGCTTACATGCCTAGACTGGGCCATTCCGTGTCAAATCATCCAGATTTTGAGACTTTTTCCAGGTCACCTCCTCACAAATTTTGGAAAAAATTCATGAGTAAATATGCACACAAAATTAAAAAAAAAGCCAAATATAAGGCCGTATCTCAAATAGTTTTCAAATTATCGCCCTTCAAAAAAAACAAAAGTTTTTTGGCAAACCTATTTTCAGCTAACTTTGGAAACTTATTGCTCCAAATTGATAGGCTATACAGGGTTGAATTTGGGTATGCTTACCATGTTCATCCCCTAGAATCTGAAAATGGCCTTAGATTCTGTGTATCTTGATCCACCTTTGTATGGTGAAGCCTCAAAATCAGCCAAAAACACAGATTGTCCAAAAATGACACCACATTATATGACCTGTAACTCAGGAACCAAGTAAGATAAAAGGATAGATTCATTTTTTTATGATTTGATGATATATCTCTCTCTCTCAAAAAATGCAGTAATCCAAGTAATATATTTTTGTTGATTTTTTTAAATGTAAATCAAAGTAAATATTTCCAGTTTTGCCCCAAAATTCCCTTTTTTGGGGCAAAAAAATGACCATGTCACCACTTATTCATCTCTCTGATGTTTTTACTGTGTAATATCACAAATGTGAACCGTGTCTGACAAAAAAAAATCTGAATAATTTTCAAGCTTAATTTTTTGTTATGAATTTTTAGAATATGTTCCGAAGTTGCTTTTTTTTTGTTGACTCAGTGGGTATGGGCCCCCTGCAAGTGCTGGTATCTACTAAATATAAATCAAAACATTGATCAACATTTTTTGAACATGATACACCATCTAACAGTACAATAAATGGCAGAGGTCTTGTCAGAATATTTGGGTATTTGCAAGATTCCACAGATTTATTCCTCAATTTAATTGGTTTCATTGTTTTTGTTGGGGGATGACTGTTTGGGGATGACATCAGTGCCTCAAACATGCCATGACTTGACTGCTCACTGCTGCGTTGCAGTCTGACACGGATTCTACTGAAACAGATTAATCATGCTAAAAGTCTCTTAGAGTGGAGTGAAATAAGAACAGAAAATATTTTCATAATTTTTAGAATCCGCTCATCTTTAGCCCTATTCGGACGAGAGAACAGAACGTGAGGGGGTAGATCTTCAGGCACGCACTGTTGTGAGTTGTGACAGTTGTCACATGACCGCCATCTCCACAATGCATGTTGATGCATCTGAATGCATTTTTACCCCACGTCACCCCATAAAACTAGTCCCGTCCTAATAGGGCTTTAGATGGAATGGTTAGATGAATAATAATTTAGAAGGATAATGTATTATTAATGCAATAAACAGCCAGTCAGCCAGCCAGCATAAAATGTATTATTATTATTATTATTATTATGCAATAAGAGACAAAAATAGGTAGTGTTTCTTGATCATAAATTTTGTTTTACAGCCACAACACAGCAGCTCTGTAGATCAGTCTCCATCAGGCAGACAGGTATATTTCATGTGGAAATTAAGCAACACACTGTATTGCTGATTGATGAGGCTGTATTTTGAGTAGGTTAGGTCATGACATAGGGAGGCATGGGAGGCAAATTATGTCCCCACCAATGTCAACACCATTATTACGCCCTTGCTACAAACAATGCATTACACACTGCACGCAAATGGAATCTTGTGAAAGGTTGTTACGGGAATTGTGATGCGTTTGAATTTTCTGTGTGCCGGTTTTTGTGTCTTGCGGTGTCTTTTGTCGTTTCCCCCTTCAGGTGGCGCCTCCTTGTGTTTCCCGCCATCATATCGCTCTCGCTCCTCCCGCATATTCAACTTCCGCCTCCCTATGACGTCACCCAATCTCTGTCCGGCCAATGGATTCTTGCCCCGTCTTGTCCCGCGCTATTTAGACCGTGCTTGTAACTCCATCTCGAGCTGCTGCTGCTGTTGTTCTGTTTTTCTTTGTTTTGGTCTGAGCAATTCTGGTTTGGGGGGGGGAACAAACTGGTCGAGAGTAGACGGGGGCCCTCATACATCGGACAACATGTAGGTTATGTTCATTGTTAGTTTCATTAGTTTAAAGACAGCTGCCACCCATTGTATTTTATGTTCTGGAATATTGAGTGTAGTTAGGAGGTTTTATTTTATTGTTAGTCTTGTGTAGTTGGTATTTTTCTTGCTTAGCAATGTTTGGTTTTTTTTGTTTTATTTATTTGGCAGTGTCTCCACGACCCTTTTGTTTTCCCCTGGTTAGCTATTTGGTGAATGATTTTGGATTTGTCTTGTGCATACTGTAAACATCGTCTGTCACTTCTGTTTGTCTTCCCATGTAAAGAAAAACATCAATATATCCAAGCTTGCAAGCATTCAGTTCCCTGTCTACTCTTTTCCCCATAGCGCTATTATTTTACATGCTACCCCAATCATCCATTAGGCACGTAACAAAGGTTAACAGTCAGAAGTTAGGAGAGAATAATTTATTTGTTCGAATAGTGTCCAATTTTTTGGAATTCTCAAGGAAGCTGTATTTTGCAAAGTGAACAGACAGACAATGCGCTCCTTCCATTTTCCAACAGCCGACTTAAAGTTAAGCTGTTTTGGGACTTCGGCGAAAAGGTCTGAGAAGCAAATCACAATTGCAGCACATCTCTGGGAAGTTAGACAGCTGCAAACTCATTGTAGTAATATTACTGCTTGTGGGGGTAAAACTGCTCAGCTAATATGACAATGTATGCTGGTTAATTGGAAGGATTTAAGAATTAGGTCTTTTTTTGCCAAAAAAAAGGGTGCTTCTTTCTTTATTTAACATGTATTGTAAGAAAAATGTGGGTGAGTCCAAACTTTTGACTGGTACTGTGTATATAAATTGATGCGAATAGCATCAACACTCACTCAAACCAAGATTGGCAAACAGTAGCATGATGTTGATTTTTATCCAATGAGGGCTAGGAGGAGGCGGGGTAGGTCAACGTGGGAATTTGTAGAAGGGCGAATTACGTTACAGCTCTGATATTTATCATGAGGCTCTGAGCAGACAGTGTCAATCAATGAATTGGGGGGAAATTGCAACCATAAATGTATGAAAATGAGGTCGCTTGTTAGACTTTCCGAACGAGCAACCATATTTTGAAAAACAAGCCCAAAAAACCGCAACCCGCGACCCGTCATTTTTTCAAGCGACTTCAGGAAAAAAGAAGCTCAAAGTCGCGTATTATAGGTGGACTTGGCAACTCTGGACAGCAGTTTGAAGGGGCACTTTGACCAGTCTGTGGCTACAGTGCTCTACATCCAGTAGTTTGTCATGCTGTGTGTGTTGTGACGCACTCTTCTAGTAACCATCATTAAAATTTTCTGCCACTTATGCCGTAGTCGCTCTACTGTCAGTCCTGGGTGCCCGACACCCTGCCTCTGGTTTGTACTTTTTCCCTCCTCAAACCACTGTCTGTTGGTATTTACCAATATTAAGTATTAAGTTACCGTAACAGCATTAAGGTTCCACTTTTTGCCAACGCGCCGTTGGCCGTGTGTCAGCTGAACGTCTGGTGGACGTGCCCTGCTCACTGAACCGAGAAGTAGAGTTAGTGAGAAGGCATGTTTGCCGGCCGTTTCACACATTAGTGTAATTCCCCGTCGCAATGATGTCCAAATAAGTTCAGGGTTGAAATTTTTTCGTCGGACAACATGATGTCCATTATATTTGTAGTATAAACACCTGAGGTAATTTTTGCGGCAGATTTTCTTTTGCACAGTTGGCGATATCTTATATATCCAGGAGAGTTAATGTCTGCAAATTCACATATTTTTGCCAGAATATTTTTGCCGTTATATTTGCCGATAAGAATTAAGAAATTAAACCTTTAGTACAAGAGCGCCGTTATCGGAGAAAGCAAAACAACAACAACATGCCACCACTTTAATATTATTTAAATTATTAACAAAACCCACACTTCTGAAAATAGAAATAAAATATGCAAATATCTATGCAGTTGTAACTTACAATAACAGGGTCACTTTTTCCTCAGTCCGCAAGAAATGTTTCGGCCTTTGTAAATCCAGAGGTTTTAGTCCTCGTTGTGTATAAGCCAAACAAAACTAAAGAAAGCAGTGACTTGTTCAGTCGGTCAAACGGTTGAACGTAAAGTATTCTAACTTTTGTTGCCTTTAACTCATAATTTCAGAGCTAATCTCAAGAATAGACTTTGGCTGTTACCGACAAATTAATGCGATAAAGCCCTTCTCAGTTGCAAGTGTCATAAACTAATTGACTGGCGCGTGCGTCCGTCAACACATTTTGCTTTATCTCGTCAACTATTTCAGTTACAGGCTCCTAATTTTTACATGACATGCATCTCATAAAGGCCTACAAATCATGTGCCGGAAGGTGACCATGGCCTATTTTTTCAAGGTCACTGGCACAAATAGATCACCAAAAGCTTTGACATTTTGCTTTATCTTATCAATTATTTCAGTCACAGGCTCCCAATTAGCTCCTGTTATCCGAGTGGCGTGGGAGCTGTGGTATCGGCGGGAGCTTCTGGGACCGCCAGTGCCCTATATTTGTAAATCAGTTCGTCCACTTGAAATTCCCAACATAAGTGATTCGAACCTTATACATCATAATAATGAAACAAGAAAGTCAATTAAAGTACAGCAAGGGTCAGGATGTGCCAAAGAGGGTATCCAGCCTGTCCCAGATCACACAGTTTAGGCTTATGATCCAATTTTTAAAAAAAAACTATAGACTAAGCATTTTAACAAAGTCATGGCAGGCTTTGTTTCAGAGAAATGCACAGTTCTATCCTGAAGACTTGATGCAAACCAGATGCAAAAATTTCCTGAGGTTGAAATCCAGAATCCCTGAGGGATTATAATTTCGACACAAGCGTGTTGTGAGGGACGGCCCACCCTGTTTTTCTGCCCCTTCTCTTATCCACCTCTCCGTGTCTCTGTCCCTCACTCACTCCAGAGTCTCCTCCACCCCTCTCTCACTCACGCTCTTTCCTTCCAGACAGCAGTGTCACATACACTCGTCCCTCAGCGTCGCTTTACTCCACACGCATGAGATCAGACCGGCAGTGAGGTGCATGAGACCGACTGAAGGCTGCGTATCTCACCTACCAAACAGAGGGCACAGCTGGGAAAACCACTACTGATCCTCAAGAGCAGGTAATTAAAGTGTAAAATGACAACACAAATGCTCTTTTTGTTTGGTGCTGGCATAATGTTGTAGGTCTGAATCAAGAATACGACATTAAACATTTTCTTTAAATGATACATAATTGATAAATGGTGGCAGGTTTTGTAGTGGCTTTCCCTACACAAATCAGGTGTTTTTATACCTTGCTACAAATACTTGTCATTTATGAGGTGCAAGATTTTTTTTCCCTAAATTTCATATGGGGTATGTGATTGTTTTATAATCTGGTGCATTTTACCAGGCCTGTTTTTAATGCAGTTCTGTCTAAGGGCCCAAAGATCATGAACATCCACTATTGACCTTTCGGCCTTGTCCCTTGTAGGCAGAGATTTCTAGAGATTCTCCAAATCTTTTGATGATATTATGGGCTGTAGATTCAAAGTCTTTAATTTTACATTGAGGAACATTGTTCTGAAATTGATCCACAATTTTTTCACAAGGTTTTTCCACAAAGTTTTTGCAGATTGGTGAATCTCTGACAATCTTTACCTCTGGGGGACTCTGCCTCTCTAAAATGCTCTTTTTTATGCCTGGTCATGTTACTGACCTGTTGCCAATTACTGTCACACTGCAGCTGTGTTTTATTGGTACCCTGGGGCGGCCTGGTCATCGGGAGTACCGGGAGTTTTCCCGCTGGGCCAGTGGTTCAGTGGGCCAGTCCGGCAGGCAGAATTTAATTAAATTAATAGGATATTTCATGTATGTGTTTGGTTTTTTATTTGTATTTTATGTACATACTGGTTTATATTTAATTGCTCGTATTCCCATTATCCTTTGTATTCTACTCTCTACTACGTATGTACTGTAGATCAGTATTAAATAAATAAAAAAATTAAATCTGCTTGAACTTCCAAAAGGACCCCACTATTGGACCAGTTGTATATAGCCTGCTACAATGTATTTAATGCATTTTGATTTGTTGTTTTCCAGAGCCAAATAAAATTTGTCCTGGAATACAGATAGACTTTCCAAATTTTCCATTCCAGAACCCTGTCCTGATGTTCAGAATCCCCTGTCATTACACTTGCAACCGGCTAGTGCTTCGGTTCTGAAGCAAGGAAGCTATTCAATGCCCTTTTGAGTCTGTTAGTAAGAAACTTTATTTAACAAAGGTTATGTATGAATCAGTCCAAATAATGCAGTGGTCTTATTGAAAAATTATGAATATCCCCAAAGTCACATTTCTTTTTCACATTCATTCATGTACATATAATAATAGTAATAATAGTAATAATGTCTCCGTAAAAATACATTAGTTTATTTGTTGACAGCGTTATTTTTTTAATATAGGACTGCATCACTGTATTTAATTTTAGTAAAATTTTATAAAATTTAGTAAAATTTTATTTATTTTAAATAAATTTATTTTAGGACATCTTTAGGAAAGACAATCTTTAATATGAATAGTATTGTTTTTGGACATTGCCCACCCAATCCCTGCCTACAGATGTACATTAGTTCAACTTAATGGTGACACGGATTATGTGTATGTTGGTGTTTCATGAGACAACACTTTCTACTTTAACAAGATTTGGAGTGTTTTGGAAACATTAAAGCCTCATCTTTTAGAAATATTTTTTAAAAAAGACCATTACAGCATTTTACGAACCTTTTAAAAGCTGTTGAGGGTGGTATTTTTTCCTAAACCTGGTTTAGAGACTTGGGGGGAGGGGGGAATTGGTGGTCTGTTAACATCTGTAAAAATCACAACCCAGATAGCAAGCTCCTCCGCTCCAGATCTGCCGCGGATCAGCTTGAGCAGGGGCAGATCCGCGGCAGATCCGGAGTGGAGGGAGCTTGCCATCTGGGAAATGTATTAGAGCCACTGGGTTTCTATGTTATATGTACACAACAGTTATTTTGTTGTAGGGTAATTGGTGTAATATAAATCCAAAAACTAATGATATCAATGTCTTTTGGGAAATATGGTGCAAAATGATGTTAAAATGCATACCTTTTTGTTAAATAACGTGAATTTTTTTGCCAGTCACTACCTCCCCATCCCTCCCCCTGGAGAGTGGGCCAGTCAGGTACGAATTCCTGTGACACTATTTTGCCCCAGTCTGACCCTGTTGGTACCACTTACATTTCCAGCCTTTTGCTTGCTGCTCTACTAACTTTTTTTGAGATGTGTTGCTGCCGAGCAAATATTTTTCATGAAATGGTAAAATATCTCACTTTCAACATTTCATATGTTGTCGATGTTCTCTTATGAATAAAGATGAATCTTATGAATCGCGCTAGAATGTCCCGTGATGGAGTCGTACAAACGGTACGACTATGGGTCTCTGGATCTCGTAGCAGTCCCATTGCCCGTTCAAGTTGCCCTAAACGAAATGCAGACAGGTACGCTGTCCATGGCATCTGCCTGCCCACATCATTACACGTGCACCACCATGTGCCACCCGACGCACGACACTGGTGTCAGCGTAACGCTCGCCCTTACGTCGCCATACGGGTTGTCTGCCATCAGCGCGGTACAGTTGGAATCGCGATTCATTGTTGAATAACGCCGTCCTCCACTGTGCAAGCGTCCAGCAAAGGTTACGGTTGGCCCGGTCGAGTCTGGACTGATGATTTGCGGCGGTCAGGTCGAGACCTTGGTGCGGTTGGCGGGCTTGGAGGTCTGCCTCCCTCAGGCGCTTTCGGACAGTCTGAGCTGTTATCCGTCTGTTGTGCAGTCCGACAGTCGGAGCTGATGACGGAGGTCCTGGAGTGGCATGTGCCGACCATGTCTGGTCGTGGTCACACGTGGTCGTGGGGCATGTGGACGACTCACAGTGCTGCCATTCTCTCCGAATCGGCTTCTCAACCTCATGTTTGAGAATTAGCACTATTGTTATGGTTCTGCCACATGTGTGCTGTTTTTATGCTTATTACTAGTGATGGGAGCATGAAGCTTCATGAACCATTTTCTTTATTTTCTGTGCCCACAAGATGGCGCACTCTGTTCAACAAAGGCTTGTAAGTTCATTCTATAAACCTTATTTTCTTAACTATGGGTGCCATCTTGTGGGCACAGAAAATAGGTAAAATGGTTCTTGAAGCTTCATCTTCCCATCACTACTTATTACTTTTATATTTGTGCTTGTGCTTTTTCTCCCGTGCCTCATTCTCAATTTATTTTTCAGCTTTCATTTCCACCGTCTGACGATTGATTCTCTCTTGCCCAAACCCCTGTGATGTCGTGTGGCAGCCTTCAACATGCCTGCGTCTCGTTGTCCAATCTCGTTTCCTCTTTCGGAATCGGCTGCGTTATTTCATTCATTGCTTCCACCTGTGCTTAGTTCTGGGTCTCGCTAAACTCTGAGCGAATGCGTTCTCTGATAGGATAATTACTAACCCGTACTAACCAGCACTTATCTTTAGGGTGATTGTATATACTTCGTCACGTAGTATTAACCTTAAGAAACTCATTATCGAGTGCGAGTGTTTCTACCTTGTGTAATTCCTTCCTAACCTTTCCCTGATTAACTGCGTTTCAAGCTATTTTTTCCTTTGCTTCTCTCATGGTGCTTTATACTTGTCACGTTTAGATTACCTCAATCTAAACTGTCTCGCTTGCTTGATTTGTCTTAGAGTCTTGTCTTGAGTCATCATTGTAAACCCGTTTCTCGTGTGATTGTTTTTCTTAATCCCGTGTGTTTATGTTTCCATTTTGAGATTGTGTCCCGAGTCCCCGCCTCCTCTCATGCGTATATCTGTGAGGATGAGAGAGGAGACCGTCAGACAGAACTTTTTTAGACTCGGCTCTGCATTGTGAAATCTCAGCTCCTGTGCCTCCCGAGTGTGTTATTTCTGAGTCTTGTATTTTGCTGCGCCCTCGTCTTGTCTGCCCCTTGTCTTGTCAGTCTAGTTAGGTCTAGTTTTTTTTTTTTTCTAGTTTAGCCACTCTTGGAGTGAGTATTTCTGTTTCCCCCTGCCTCGGGCAGTGCACTTTAGTTTTTCCCATTCAGTGCATGTGGACAGTGTGTTTCTGGCCTGTTTACCAACTTTCTCCTTCAGTATTTTGTGTTCTAATCAACACTTTGGATCCTGCATCTGGTGTCCCCCTGACTACTTCCTAACAGAAGTTCCGTCTCCTGGACACCAGCAGGATGGATTCCTGCGATGCCGAGCGTCAGCGGCAGCAGATCGAACACCTGACTGCTCGGAAGGCACAGTCTGGAACAAAACTTTGGTGCTGAACTGTTCTTGGTTCACTCTCTAGGTCCTGATGAAATCCCTGAAGAACAGTGGAACCCTGTAGACCCCCTTCTTGACCCTAGACGTCTCAGCACAGTGAGAGAGGGTTACCTGTAAAGCATCTAGGTGCGTAAGTGCTCTCCAAAAACAGCTGTCCGTTATAATTGTCCATTGTACCTGTCTATTGGGAACATGTTGTGTGATTATGTTTACTGCAGGCTGAGTTATCTTCATACACTGCACACTGTATATGCGGTCCTGGTCCTCTGTTCTAAATTGGGAATAATTCACTATTCTAAATTGGCTCCAGTGATGGCCAATGGACAGAAAGCAGGGAGGGTGTGAAACATGCCTTTCAACTGATCATTTATTTTGATCAGTTGTCAATCAATGGCCTTATTTGAAGATACTTAAACTCGCCTCTCTCAGGTGTTGCCAATTCTCTATGCAAAGCCGAAAAATAAAACCACATCATTTGGAGAACAAAATGTGCGCATTTCATTCTTTGTTTTCATTTAAACCATTATGAAGCATAAGTTTGACGACCTGCTTCGATGACAGAAGATAATGCAGAAAATCCAAAATCCAATTATCTATTAATTTACTTGCTGTAATATTTTATGAATACGAAAACTACGTATTTGCAGAAGGATAATTCAAATTCTTAGAAAATGTGGTAATCAAGAACGACGATTGTAAACAGGTCAATTATGATCCAATTCAGGGGACGTCTTCCGCCCTCCCTGTGTTCTGTTCAGTAGCTGCCACTGATTGGCTCTTTTGTGGCACTCTAAATCTTAATAATTGTTAATGAATTTTGAATTATGTGGCATTTATTTGGCCAAGGTAATATCTTGCAAATTTGCAGTGTATCCGCCTCATGATTACTCTCCAAAATGTAATGAGTTTTCCTTTGCCTGTGCCACCAAGTTTCATAAAAATCAGACCCATTGTTTTCCATAATCCTGCTGACAAACAGACAAAAAGAACGAAAAAATCCCAACCTAAAAATTACTCCATGAGTGGATGGTAAAATAATAAATATATATTATGAGCAGGAAAACAATTGAATTTCTAATTACCAATCCCAGGGCCAGTTTTACAGACATAGGCGCAGCCTAGTCCAAGACTAAATTGCATTAATAATGGAGTAATACATAACAAATCAAGTTTTATTCCAGGGCCAAGCTGATTTGAGTTTTAAATCAGGCCCTTATTGCTGAAAAAATATTTCTCCTTTATCTGAATTCAGGGACTAAATTTGCTACTCAAGATTCAGCAAGACCAGAACAGATGGAGCTCAGAACCTTTAAGTTTACCACCCCCATCCTCTCAAACATCTCCAACTTCTCTGCAGGCAATGAGACAGACACGCTACCATTCAAGGGCCCTTACCAAGCAGTGGAGGTGGTGATCATTGTCCTGGCCACAGGATCCCTCAGTCTCCTCACGATTACTGGGAACATACTGGTCATTCTCTCAATCATAATGAACAGGAGCCTCCAGACCATCAACAACTACTTCATATTCAGCATGGCATGTGCAGACCTGATCGTTGGGGTCATCTCCATGAACCTGTACACAGTCTACCTCACAGTTGGTTATTGGCCGTTGGGGCCAGTAGTCTGTTGCCTATGGCTGGTCTTGGACTATGCAGTTTGCAATGCCTCTGCCTTTCATCTCCTTGTCATCAGCTTTGACCGTTACTTCTGCATCACCAAGCCACTCAGCTACCCTGCAAGGAGGACCACCAGGATGGCGGGCATGATGATTGCGGCAGCCTGGGTATTTTCCTTCCTCCTGTGGGCCCCGCCCATCATCTCAAGACAGTTTATGGTTGGTGAGCGTATAATGCCAGACCGTGAGTGCTACGTCGAGTTCGTGTCCAATGAATCCATCAGCTTTATCACCTCCACTTTCACCTTCTACCTGCCCGTTGCCATCATGACCTTCCTGTACTGGCAGATCTCCAGGGCCAGCAAGAGCCGTGTGAAGACAGGCGAACACAAGCAAAAAAAGGGCAACACACTCAACGGCGAAGCAGGAAACCACATCAGCAGTCCATGTGATGACGAGTATGAAACAACCCAACGCGTTGAGAGGAGCCAGAATGGCGGAACAGGGCGAGTTGAGGAGGAGGAGCCAAGTTCACCAGTACATCCTGAGAGAAATGAAATTGCAGAGGCCCCTGCTGATTACAAGGGAAACCCAACAGCCCACCACCGTAATGTTACAATGTCAAAGCAGCAGCCCAAGAAAAAGGCACCACCATCTCGTGAGAAAAAGGTAACTCGCATGATAGCGATGATTCTAGTTGCCTATGTGGTCACATGGACACCCTGTCAAGTCAGGAAGGTCGTCAGCACCTTCTGTTCAACCTGTGCTAATTCCAGCATGTGGATCTTCGCCTTCTGGTCCTTGTACTTCAACAGCACCATCAATCCAGCCTGCTATGCTCTCTGCAACGACTCCTTCAAGAAGACTTTCAAAAAACTACTGCTCTGCCAGCACAAGGACATTCGCCTGGGCAGATAGAGATATGATTATTTCTGTTTCTGCTGCTGTTATTTTCTGTCAGTTTTTGACTGACAAAATATGCTCTTGCATCACTTTAAACAGCAGCAGGTACAAGCTCAAGAAGTAGAACTACAGACACACAAGCTTTCGGTTTTAATGTCAAATAGCCGACATTTCTATGCCAGCAAACTCAACTGGAATTCAACAACATTAACTGCAAAACTGAGTAAAAGTCTGCACCCATCCACAAGATCAGAAAGTGCATCTATTTACTGCAGTTGATATTTTTATCGGATAAGAATGATGTTCATTAAATTGTTGTCATTTAATTGTAATTGTTATTAAATGCACAGTTCCATCCACAAGTTTGGTATAACGTTGCAATCTTTTTGTTTTAAGAAGACCAATACTGTTCAATAAAAAAATATTCAGACATTATTGTGTGACTTTAGCAATTACTGTTGGAAATAAAGGTTTGAAATTCAGATCTTGCAGACGATTGCAAAACCCCACTCTTACAAATACAGAAATGGATATTTTGCTAAAATATTTATCTCATCCAAGATGTCATCCCAGATTAATAGAAGATTTCCTTTGTTTACCCCGTCAAGACCCATGAATGCTATTATAATTATAATGTCCACTGGGCATGCAGCCAGGATATTTTGAAACCATGTCACCACAATGCGGACACACTCACCTTATCCAAAGAAACACAAAAAACTATAAACTTCACAGTGAGGGAGAGGCACTGCACCCAAAGTGTTACACACAGCTCACAGATTTTGACAAATGACAAAAGCAACTAGATAGGCAATTCCTGAAGAAATTGCGAGAGTGAGTGCTGCATGCTGAACCCCAATTACGATGCTGTCTTGAATACAATAAAGTTTGAATGATTTGAATGTATGCTGATGCCACACTGAATAGCTGCCATGAAAATATAATATTTGAATTATGTAGAATACTTGAATGTTTATTAAAAAAAACTGAAAGCTGAGCAAAGAAAGAATGAAAACAGTTGCTAGTAGCTATATGCTGGAATAGGATCTTGAGCTATTGTTTTTTCTGCTTTGCCATTTATACTGTAACATGTTGTCTTGGACGCATCCAGAAAGAAGACAGTTCTGTCCCGCACTCAATGTGCTTTTGCTGGAGGCGAAATGTTTTTTTCCCCACTAGAGTTCCGGTTACCAACAGAAACTCTTGCGTACAACCAGTTGGCAACCTTGTGCCGGACTTCTGAAGGAGTGTCTCGAGACAGTTAATTTTTTCTCTACACTGGCCTTGCACGAATAATGTATAAATATCCAAGATTGCGTCAGCTTATTCTAGAAGATATAAAGGCTCTGAATAGTTGATTTTTTTCAATCCTAGCTGGAAACATAAAAAAAATTATTTGCAGGATTGGAAATGGCCGCCGCATTTTCAAATGAAGGACACAAAGATTTCATGTTCTGGGCTGGTTTCAGCGACTGTTCCAACTAATATACCGGAAATTCTTTCACTGAGTTTGACGCAGAATTATTCTTTGAGAGTCGTCTGTATCTTTGTCTCTTAAAATTGAAAGTGTTGAGGTGTGGAAAGGCCAGCAGAGGGCAGAATCGAACAGCAAATGTCTAAATGTCCATATAGAACACAATAGAACAGATAACGTAGCAAATATTGAAACTGAGGAATTTTACAATGTTATCCAGAAAATGAGCTCATTTCAAATTTGATGGCTGCTACAAGTCTCAAAAAAGTTGAGACAGGGGCCTGTTTACCATGGTGTAGCATCCCCTCTTCTTTTTAAACACAGAGTGGAGGCGTCTGGACATCGAGGAGACAAGTTTCTTGAGTTTAGCCATTGGAATTTGATCCCACTGTTGTTTAATACAGGCTTCCAGCTGCTGGAGAGTTTTCGGTCCCCTTTGACGGACCTTTTGTTTAATTATTGTCCCACGCCATATGCACTAATGCAACCCCATACCATCAGAGATGCTGGCTTTTGAACTGAACGCTGATATCAGGAGGGGTGGTTTTTCTCCTCTTAAGCCCAGAGGACACGACGCCCATGATTTCCAACAAGAATGTCAAATTTGGACTAGGCTGACCATAGGACACTTTGCCACAGTCCATTTTAAATGAGCCTTGGCCCACAGAACACGGCGGCGCTTGGGTATCACGCTCAACAATGGCTTCCTTTTTGCATGAAAGAGTTTTAGGTGGCATCTGTTGATGGCACGGCGGACTGTGTTTACAGACAGTGGTTTCTTGAAGTGTTCCCGGGCCCATTTAGTAATGGCAATGACAGAATCATGCCAGTGAGTGAGGCAGTGGCGTCTGAGGGTCCGATGATCACAGGCATCCAGTCAAGATCTTGGCCTCGTCCCGTACGCACAGAGATTTCTCCAGTTTTTCTGAATATTTTGATGATGTTATGAACGGTCAATGCTGAGACCTTCAAAGCCTTAGCAATTTGACATTGAGGAACATTGTTTTTAAAGTATTCCACAATTTTTTTATGCAAGCCTTGACAGGTTGGAGAGCCTCTGGCCATCTTTACTTCTGAGAGACTCAGCCTCTCTATGACATACCTTTTTCCAGTCGCCTCCTTCTTGAAAGTCACGATAAGTCGATTGACGAGCACGAACGAATAAGAAGGATAGGGGAACAGATTGCAATCTATTTGTGGCATAGAATACATATATGAAAATGGGAAAAAAATCCGCTGGGAAATTTTTGAGAAAAACGTGTTTTTCAGAAATTGCTATTTTTTAATTTGAGAAATTCAAAAAAGTGTTAAAATCCCCAAAATGTTTTGATTCTGCTCTGTCTGCCATGCTTAGGATTCTGTCTTGTTTGTATTTTGATCTTTGCTTTGCCTGACCATGCCTTGAATTGTGTATTGTGATTTGGTTATCTGATTATGTTCTTGTTTTGTCTAGTTTAGTTTTGCCATGTTTTGTATTTTGCCATTTCCCACATTTTTGTTATAATTCCGGTCCATGTTTTTGTTTTTGCCATGCATTTCACTTCATCTCCCCATGTCTGGTCTCTTGTCTTGTTATTGCTCAGAGCCCCGGTATTGCGTGCCACTCTTTCGGGTGATTTAATGGTTTCTGGATTTCAACCATTCCTTCCAATCTCATTTACTTCCTTCGCCTTGCTTTTCTATATTACTAACCCATACTAACAGTTTGTTGTTTTGTTAAAACTACTAACCCAGACTAACATTGTATATAATACTAACTTACTAACGAGCACTAAGGGATTGTATAGCTGCACCTTACTAATTGATTAACAAGCTCTCAGCACTCGGCCTGTTCTAGTTTCCGCCTCTTGTCTTTACCTAATCTTCTCTGCTGCGTTTCATTGGATCCTCCACACCTGCTCACGCTGTCCTTTCTCTCATTATCTATGCACGTTAGAACGCCTTAACCGGAGCCGTATGTCTGTCTATAGGATTGTCTTGTGATCCCTGTCCGTGTTTTGGCTTTTGCCTATTTTTATGTGATTAGGTTCACCCTCATGTTTGCTCCTTTGTAATTAGTCTGACTTCCTACACCTGTGTTCTGTTTAGCATGTGACTTCCCATATGTGTATATTAGGAGTCTTCTCACAGCATTTTCTTGTCAGAATGTTTCTCTCGGTTTGCTTGTGCCACGCTTGTCTTCGCCTTGTACTCTCAGTGATTCTATTCTGACTGGTCTGTCCCTGATTACGATTTTTGGCTTTGTTTTGGATTACTGTTGCATCTGTGTTTTGAACCCTTTTCTGTCTGACCACGAGTACTGTGATTGCTTTTGCCTTCTGCCCTGCGGGGGTTTCCCCCCTCGCTTAATAAATCCTCATCTACTGCACTGCTTGGTTCTCGCGTGTGGTACCTGAGCGAATCATCACACAAAAAAGAGACATCGAAGGGTGGTTATGTCACATTTCATGGGCCATAGGTCATTGCACAAATGCACAATAAGGCTTATTATGACTGGGGATGGGTAACATTTATTATATCATCATTGATTACATCAGACTTGCCTAAATTCACAAAGCTAAGCCCTCCTTATATTGTGCATTGTCCCTGAATTCTGTCCTTTTCCCTGAGACATGCAAGGGACTGACAACAAATATGGACCCCTGCACAGCCCGCACGAAAGTTTGCAATCTCTGTTTCTGAAAAGGAAGCTATTCCATCTTAAACAAGCCCCTCCTTATCTCTGCCATCCATGATCTGATATCTGAGTATGATGTTGATAACAGACACCTCCCTAGAGCTCTCTGTGGCCCCTGTACCACTGCCATCTATGCCATGCCACGAGGAAAGGAGAGGGTAAAATCCAGGTATCTGGGTCACTCCAGAGGGGGTATTTTCTTCTGTTGAAGCCGTTCTGTTGTTGATTTGCCTCTGTGCTTTGGGTCATTGCCCTGATGCATCACCCATCCTCTGTTGAGCTTCACTTGGAGGACAGGTGGTCTTAAGTTCTCCTGCAAAATATCTTGATAAACTTGTGAATTTATTTTTCCGTCAATGATAACAATCTGTCCAGGCCCTGAGGCAGCAAAGCAGCCCCAAACCATGATGCCCCCTCCACCATACTTCACAGTTAAGATGAGGTTTGATGTTGATGTGCTGCCTTTTTTCCCCACGCATAGCGTTTTGTTTTACTTCCAAACAACTCAACTTTGGCTTCATCTGTTCGCAGAAAATATTTTGCCATATAATATAATATATATATATATATATTCGAATATATCTGTGGAACATCCAGGTGCTCTTTTGCAAACTTCAAATGTGCAGCAATGTTTTTTTTTTGGACAGCAGTAGCTTCCTCTTTGGTGTCCTCCCATGAACTCCATTCTTGTTTAATGTTTTACCTACAGTAGATTTGGGAACAGAGATGTCAGCATGTGCCAGAGATTTCTGTAAGTCTTTAGCTGGCACTCTAGGATTCCTCTTCACCTCATTGATCATTCTGCACTGTGCTCCTGCAGTCATCTTCAGACGGAGAGTAGCATCAGTGCTGAACTGTCTCCATTTATGGACAATCTGTCTTACTGTGGACTGATGAAGCTTTTAGAGATACTTTTGTAACCCTTTCCAGCTTCATGCAAGTCAACAATTCTCAATTGTAGGTCTTCTGAGTGCTCTTTTGTGTGAGGCATGGTTCACATCAGGCAATGCTTCTTGAGAATAACAAACTGAACCAAAATGGATCTTATAAGCTGGTTGTTAAATGCAATCGACAAAATTATCTCCGGGAGGCGTGCAGGTTCTGGAGAACCGACATGCCCGGATGGGACATTCCCAGCCGGTTACGTCATGGATTCATGGGGAAAGTGGCGTTCGCTGTGTTTGACGGTCCTGGACATTGAGGATGTAGAAGATGTCTATATAACTGGATTCATGATAGTAGGTCTGCTATCATTGGGGTTTGGACTGCATTTGATTGATCAAAGGATAAAGAAAATCTGGAACGGCATGGCCACCTTTGTCAGAAAGCTCAATAAAATTGGGCTTGACGTTAAGGAAGGCAACGATGGACTGGACGAACTGCGAGAAGTCATTACATCCGATATGGGAATGGTGAACCCAGGTGATGGAAATGAGGACTGATCAAGAGATCCAAGCATAGATCCGGTATCTGCTTCCTCTCATCTACGCCAAATCAGCTGGAACAAATCAAATGATCAAGAATGGGGTTTCGAGATAATGCCGCTTTGGATCAAGAGTGGCATTTGAATCTAAGTTATATGATCACTCACTTAATTTGCAATTATAATTCTTATGATATTCATAAACTTCATGATCTTACTTTCTGAAGTTAATGTCCATGTACGCTACGTTTTAACTCTGCTGTGATTTATAATCCTTATGATATTTTAATCATAACCAAACTGTTTTTTCTGGAAGCTGGAGGCGGGACTCTGATAAGCGATTTCGCTTCCCCCGCGACCCTTTCGGTCATGATACATGTTGTGAGTTGAAATTGTCATGAAATGATTTACAATCATGCCGAAATAAAAATATAAATAAATAAAAATAAAAACTTAAAACTGGTGTGTGTTTTTTACAGGGCAGGGCAGCTTTAACCCCTTTCTGCAAATGTAGACGCTCACGTCGATGGAACTGCAAATTTAAGCACGCTGTTACTGTACTCGATCACTAGATGGCACCCCCGGATCACTTATTGAATATTCACAAGCAAGCAGGCCTCGAACGCAGTTCTGAATATGGGGAAGTTCACTCCACTCCCTGTTTTTCAAGAGCTGCATGAATTAAACTCCTCAGCTTAGCCTGATGTGCAAACTGGTCAATATCCTTGCCCACAGTATCTATCCAGCAGTTTAAAAAAAAAGATCTCTTGCGACAGAAAAAAATCGTTGTCCTATGTAGCAACCACTTTAGCTACAGTGGTTCAGAAAAATCAGTTTTCTGAAGCAAAAAATTCGACATGGTATTGATTCTCTCACATTCTACTGTCAATTACAGTCATCACATGCAAAAATGACTGTTGTTCCCTACCGTGAATTTACATGTAGATTCCTTCATTGACAAATTCAGCGCTTCCTTATATCCACCCAAGTACGAGTGTTGATAGCCAATCACTCAATCATACACTCAGTCTCTTCTGCGTAACTGCAGTTATACTTCATGCCCTCGTGAAACTTTCCCGGTAACAATGTGTTGATTGGCTTGTTTCTTATCCAATTCCAAAGTGTTTCAACGTTCCCACAGAAAGTGAAACACATTGATTGGACAAACACAGAGCAAACAAACCTACGCGTATCAGCAGGCTCGGTTGTATCCTGTCTACGTTGCGCACATTGCACGGCTGAAATGGACGCGATTTATAGAAAAAAAAGACTCGCACAACTGGTCTTGAAGTGTTCAGTTACATTTACAGGATTTAAAAGAGATAAGGACATGATCAATGGGATTTATTTTGAATAAAACAGGATTGGAGGGTTCCTTCTACTGGGCACATCGGTCTCTGGAGGAGGGATTCAGTGAAATAGGTTAGGCTGCTACTTTTGCTTTTTGTTTTAGGATGTATATTGTATTCAACAAAGTCGAATGCCGAGGTTTTTTTCCTGTTTAAAACGTGAACTGCCCATGCATTTGGATGGACGCCCTGGTAATTCATTGCACCGTTCTGTTTAATCTTGGGAGGCTTGTAGTGTTTGATCTTCCCTGAAAGTGGAATGTCTGTTCTGTTAAAAATAAGGTATATTTCAGAATTCAGATATCTCTGAGTTAGCGAGTTGTACTAGTTCCTTATAATTGTTGAAATGAGTTTGTGAGCTTAGAAGTGGGAACTGTTAGCTCTTAATTGCAGTGTGAATGTTCTAACTGTTTAATCAGCAGTTTATTTAATGATTATGTGTGCTTGCATGGGGGACTTTGAAGAAAAATGGACAAAACTCAAACTTTATGGAGAAAAGGCATGTTTTGTGTTTGGAGAGGTTACTGGTGACCACTGATATTCAACTGCACTGATATTGCTAAAATTCATGCTAAACTCAACCAGAAAATCATTAGTTCATGTTAAATTTCATGCCTAAAACTTTATTTGTGTTAAATACATGATTATTTTATGATTTGAGAGTGTACCGTTTTGTGGGATCTCAGACTTTGGGGAGCCTCTTGGGTAGCTGTATAATTTGGCTAATAGCATGTAGGTAATCTAGAATGTAATGTTGAAGATAAATTCTACTTGTGGTCAAGAAGGTCTTATGATCCCTGAAATGTATAGATTTAAGCCCCAGCAGTTTTTCAATTCTCAGTATTATTTTTTGCATTTTCAATGATGAATTCTCATGAAGATTTTTTATGTTTACAGCCCATTTTCTCTGCCAAAATCATGAAAATAAACTGAAATACAATGTAATTCTAAATGCTGTATGTGTCTTTTCTGAGTTGAGCCACATTTTTCCTCTTTATGAAGCTTAAATCTTGAATTATAAAGCATTAAATTGGGTAACCCATAAATAGCCAAATTTGGCTTCTGCGCAAAGGGGTAAAGATAAGACGAACCTTTATTAGTCCCACAGGGGGAAATTCCAGGTTTACAGCAGCAGTAAATGCACAGAAGAAATATAAAGTAGAAATATAAAGAAAGAAAGCTTACGAATTAAATAAAATATGAATATATAAAAATGTAAAATGGTATTCACAGCTGTTTTTTCTGCGTGTATGATATATTACAGTTGGTGATTAAGCTATTATACATATAAATATGATTTATTGCACTCAAGAGAGGTTTTTGTTGCGGAGTCTAATGGCTGCAGGAAGGAATGACCTGCAATACCTCTCTGTCACACACTTCGGGTGGAGCATCCTGTCCCTTAAGGAGCTCCTCAGTGCAGTGAATGTGTGTTGGAGGGGGTGGGAATCTTTGTCCAGCATGGAGGACAGCTTGGCTGTTGTCCTCCCCTCCACCACCTTCTCCACAGGTTGAAGAGGGCATCCCAGCACAGAGCTGGACTTCTTTCTCAGTTTTTTCAGAATGAGGGCGGAGGATACCCGAACATGAACAAGCTTAGAATCTTCCTGAAGTCTGGTCAACAGGAGGCACTTGAGCAACAAACAAGGCAGCTATTATATTCCCTTCCCGGCAGTCCCTTCCCAATTTGTAACCCTGTTGCGCAATAGTCAATTGCGCGCTACTCTGAAAAAGCTACCGACCACTGCCAGTTGGTATGACGAGGGCTCGAACCCGCGCCATGATAGTCACTTCTGCACTGCAATGCAGTGCCTTAACCAAGTGAGCAATACGGCAGCCTGTTTTCAGTCTTAATAAAATTGACATTACTTGACTCCAAAAATGCTAAGGACCATCAGATGTCGCCAGTTCTCTTTGTTAAGATAAATTGAGCACGAATGGCTTAACTCTTGACCTATTTTCAATCATTCATTTAAATTCCCATTACTGAAAACCTGCAACATTATCAGGTGTGGCCAGTTTTCATTAATAATGTATACTTGCGAACTCTCTCGCATTCGGCCCGAGTTTTAGTGGAAAATTTATGTTCCCCCGAAGTCCTTGTGCATGGAGGTTTGCCAGTTTCATGTGTGTTACGATGGATTTCACTACTTGCAATATGGGAATTGATTTTGAATCCAGACTTCTCACGCTTGCATTTCTGTATCCCCCCAGGATGGCTGATATCTGGCCTGGAAACAGAAAGTGGTGGAGGATGGAAGGACGGAAAATAGGAAAGATGGAATTTTTAAACGGCACATTTACAAATTAAGAGATTGATAAAATGCTTTCTATTGATGAAATTTTGTTGAGAAATATTTGATTGTTAAGGAGTTCTGGCCCAGAAAAGAAGTTTGACTATCGGATAGATCATTAATAGTAATTATCAGTATTATTACGATCATTATTATTATTGCAGGCACAGGTCATGCACTCAGGATGCTGGCAGAGGCAAAGGCGAACAAAGGTGCATTCAGTCAACTGATAAGTTTTCCTGGCACTTGCACCATTACGTGTCATGGTTTGTGTGTGTGTGCTTTCTTTCTTTCTTGGTGGTTCTCGTCCCCGACGACATCGAATCCTTTCTCCATCGGATTTTTCACCCAGGTGGCTGATTATTTCTGGGCGGCACTTCCCCGGAGTCTATATAAGCCTGAGGTCCGCCACGCCTCCTTTGCTGGAGTGTCTGCTTTGAAGTTATTTGCTTTGGCTTAAGATATCTGTAGTCAGGGTTCATTTGACTATTATCTTCTCTTTATTTCTGGGAAGCTCTGCTCTACTCTTTGGTGCCTTGTTCTTTTTCTCGTTTGTTGAGATTTATTTTTCTCTGTGTAGGCTTGCCTTGTTTCTGGCACTTAGTCTTTCGTGTATTCGGAAACGCGAGCTGTTTTCCTTCCATTCTCTCTATCACATTCTGCTGTGCCGGCTCCCTGCTTGGTGCACCGCCGCTGCATCTGAACTCCACACTTACCAGCCTTTACATTATGCAGAAAAGATACAGGCATAGTGTAAAGACCTGTATCCCCAATTCCTTTGTGAAGCTCAACAACATTGCCCTCTCAAGTCAAAATCAGCCAACAGAGTGGAATTAACGGAACGACGAAAATGTGCGGAGTCCAAATGAAAACAAGAATCTAGCCTGTGTAATGCTGAAGAAATAAAATGTTACAACAATGACATGCTTGTGAGAGCAACATCAACAATGGTGAATATCAGGTGCAGGCGGCACCTGCACTGAGCAGAATTAGTTTTTTGGGACTCATAAAATCCCGCATGTGCAACAACACCTAATTCAAATGTCCTAATCTTGGTTTTTAGTGAAGCTTTTCCTAACCCTTCTTGTAAATGAGGCTGTCCACTTGAAATTCCCAACCTAAGTGATTCAAACCTTATACATCATTATAACTAGAAATGGTTTTTACTAGTAAAAACAGATGTCTCCCCCTTCCCCCATTTCACATTTTAGAGTTATGGTCCGGAAACAAGTCCCACCCTTCGATATGCCTAAGTCCAAATTGTTGCCATGGAAACAGAAAAAATATTAAAGCTGCCAGTAGCGTTGGACGGGTCCTCGCCCTCCGGCGCATGTGGAAACGGGGGCGAGACGTGTTCGAGCGCCGTCCAGCTTTGTCATTCGTTGGACAGCACGAGACTGAGGAAAATGTTTTATGTTGAGTTGAATGCAAACCCCTTTACTGAAAGAGATTTTTCTTTAGTATAATGGAGCTATGACCCATGCGACCTGGTCAAAGTTTCTGAAGCAGATTTTATCACTGCTGTGTATTGTGCAATCTTCCCCCATTCATGAACTTAGTGAAGGGAGATGAGCCATGCTACTGCCACCCGGTGGTCCGTATGTGTAGCAGCACAAAGAAAAACACTGAAAATCAATAATAATCAATAAATTAATGAATGCTTCTTCCAGGTAAATCCTAGAAAGCTGAAATTTCGGGAGCATGTTTACTGAAGAAAGACAAAAGTTTTATAAACTGCAACTTATGGTGAATTCAGAAGTGCGTCACTCTGTATTTTTCAAAATATGAATATTCATAACATGTTTATATCTCAAAAAATATCCATTGTAATGGTACCACATTTGGCAATTTGTTTGGCGACATAAAGATTATAAATTACACCAAAGGACATTTTGATATGATGAAAGGTTTGTCCACAGCAAGAATGTATATCTTACTGTACATTATATTATGTACAAAAAATTTTTTATTTCAAAAAGTCTTACATGGATTTACACGAAATTAAGTGACAGTACAGAGCATGGTACAGCAATGATGAGTGATTTTTTTCAGAATTTTACAATATTGCAACAGGCTGTGGTAAAAGTGAAAGTCCCATTTTGCCGTATTTAGGTGGTGCTAGAGAGCCATTTTGTCTTTTTGGTGAAAAATTTTCAAATTGTAAAAATATTTGAAGCCATGTAAAAATTACTGCAAAATTTGGTGTGTTTTCAAGCATGTTTAAGGGGTCAAATGAAGGTTGGAAGGGGGAGACATAATGAACCAAGATAGTCAATTAAAGCACAGCAAGAGTCAGGATGTGCCAAAGGGTCTCCAATCTGTGCCAGATCACACAGTTTAAACCAGAGGTGGGCAATAAGGGCCGTATCTGTCCCTGGTTTTCTCACCAACATCTGGCCTTGAATTAGTTCTTTATCTAAATTAGCCCGTCTATTTCTGAAATCTAATGTTTCAGGCGCATTTCTTTAACTTATCCTGAATGACCAAGGACTGTTCTTGTCTCCCAACATAAAAGATTTTTCTTTGATCAAATCTTAGAACAAATTATTTGCGTTTGCATCCAATTAGCTCAATTTGTAAATGTAATTGATAGAGATGAAAAAACCCGCGTACACAGCGGCCCAGCACGACCAGGATTGCCCACCTCTGGTTTAGACTCATGATCCAATGTTTTTTTTTTTTTTTAAACTGAGACTAAGCAGTTTTACGAAGTCATGGCTTGGCTGCCTTAAAATTTTCAGAGAAATGCACGGTGCTATCCTAATGACTTTACACATGACGCAAAAATTACTTGAGGTGAAATTATTTGGCCAAAATCCCCGAGAGAGAAAGACGAGTGTGTTGTGAGGGACTGCCCACCCTGTTTTTCTACCCCTTCTCTTATCCACCTCTCCGTGTCTCTGTCCCTCACTCACTCCAGAGTCTCCTCCACCCCTCTCTCACTCACACTCTTTCCTTCCAGACAGCAGTGTCACATACACTCATCCCTCAGCGTCGCTTTACTCCACAGGCATGAGATCAGACCGGCAGTGAGGTGCATGAGACCGACTGAAGGCTGCGTATCTCACCTACCAAACGGAGGGCACAGCTGGGAAAACCACCACTAATCCTCAAGAGCAGGTAATTAAATTGTAAAACTACAATGCAAATGCTCTGTTTGTTCAGTGCTGACACCTACGCAGAAATAAAGGTCCACAAAATGACATTATGGACACAGTGTGGCTCACCAATGGCATCTTTTGTTCCTCAGAATTTATACAACGTGGCCAACAGATAAAATCTGAGAAAGAATGAGCAAATTTGCAGTTTTGGTAGTCAGATGTTTTTAAAGGACTAACTTTCATTGATTCTTTTGTACACCCTCAATTCCAAAAGAATTGAAATGAATAAAATGCGTAAAATGAATTAATTTGTAGATTCTTCTGTAATTGCATTTAGTTGAAAGCAGAACAACAATTGTTTTTTGATGATTCACCATAACAACCAGACTCTGATAATTCTCGGAAATATTCGCAAATTTCAAATGTGATGCCTGTAAACGGTTCCAAAAAATGGGGAATGGAAGACCTGTGGAATCTTCAGAAAAACAAATATTTTTCAACATCACACAGCTTAACAGCTGAACAGGTAACAGATGATTTCATTATGACAGGTTATAATATTTTCAGCCACAAAAGGCTTGATCATTTACCAATGAGATTGCACAAGGTTCGTTAGTTTCACCATCTAGATCCACCGCCAACTTCTCTGGTCTCAACCTCATCTGAAAAAGAATGGAGGGGAAGACTTAAGGAGTGCTGTGGTCTGAGGAGTCCATCTTTCATATTGCTTTTAGAGATAATGGACAACGTATTTTAAGGGCTAAAGAGGAGAAAGACCATCCTGACTGTCATCAGTGACATGTTCTAAATCCAGCATCTGAGATGGGCTGGGGCTGAATTACTGCACTCACATTGAAGGGTACAGGTGCGTCTTTTTCATCAGTCTGTATATGACTCCAGATGTCGTCTTCAAGGATTCCCCTGCTTATTCCCGATAATGGCAAGCTGCACAAGACTCAAATTAAAACAGCATGGCTGTATTGTAAGAGACAGTGAGTAATGCCCAAAGCCCCAACCCATCTCTCATTAAAAATGTGTGGTGGGTTATGATGTGTAAAATACAATCACAGAGACCTTGTACTGTTGACAAACCATAATAATTCCTTATTTGGCCTGAATGGGAACACAATTTAAGCTTTTTAAGTTCTGGATGATAGCATATGAATGAACAATGAAATACTTATTTTTGGATCATTTATTACATTTGAAGCATTGAAACCATAAAGCATGAGTGAAAACCATCTTTTTTTAGCATATTCAACCTGACTCGAATGCAACAGAATTTACAAACTGGTGTGAAACGGCTGCATAAGGCCCCGTAGAAGCAGCTAATGAAATGGGCAGTTTTTTTGTTTTTTAGCAATAGTCCTTTTCCACGGCAAAGTAAAATCGGATCACTGAACCCGATAAATTAAACCAGAAAATAATCATCAAACACATAGACCCCTGTGATGAGGTTCATTTTCATGAAGGTGCAGAAGGATTTGTGCTTCAGCAGGGAAACAATGGAAAAGGTAAAAGGTAGGAGGGGTTTCCACATTAATTGTGAAATTCCAGTCCTTCCGACAGGTGCAAGATGCTTCTGTTCTCACAAGGTGCATGAATCACCTCCTTTGTGCTGAATGTTGCTTTGATCTGATGATTATTCAAGAATAACAAAAATTGACAGATTAAGCTCCGAACTGTCAAGTGTAAAGGAAACAAGCAATGATTGCTTGAAATACGCGTCGTCTGTTTATCAGGCCGTGCGTCAGGTAGGCAATTTGTCAATGGTGAGAAAACGCTCATTTTAAGTCATATTTAGCCACTCAGCAGTCAGAAGGTAAATACAGATGCAGCCCATGAGTAATATAAACACTTTCTTCATCCTTATATTGTATATGATTATGAACTTAAAATCAGGCCCACAATATCAGTGACAACTGGCAGTGAGATAGATGTTTGTATTTAATTTATGCAGACAGTAGTCCAAAAAATGCAAAAAAAAATTTTATTCACAATAGAACATTAACAACATCTCGGATGTTGATTGTGAGACACTTTACCATTTCATGAAAAATATTACTTCATTTTGAATTTAATGGCAGCAAGACATCTCAAAAAAGTTGCGACAGGGCCATGCATCCCCTCTTCTTTTAACAGCAGTCTGTAAACGTATTTTTTGTCAAATATCGTGAAATTTTTTCGACCGGTCACTACCTGCCCCCTTGAGAGTGGCCCAGTCGGGTACAAATTCCCAGGCCAATTTTTGCCCCAGTCCGCCCCTGTTGGTCCGCCACTTTTGCTAACCATCTACCATTGTTGCTGTGTTGCTGCCATAATGACCGGAATCATGATATTGTTTTTTGTTTTTTTTTTTGTTTTTTTTACAATTCCCAATGCGTCCCAGCTTTTTTGGAATTGGGGTTGTATTAATCTTTCGCTGGAAACATGTCCACAAAATCAAGGGTTCAAAACAATTTGCACCCTTCATCTTGAACTTAAGGCAACCACCGCTGGCAAAGATAACAGCATGGAGTATTTCCTGTAATTTTTATTAAGGTTAAGGTACACATTTGGGGGGATTTTGGACCATTCCTCTTTGCAAATCCTTTCAAGATCCTTCACTCTCTTGGGTTGGCGTTTTTCAACTGCCTTCTTCAACTCAGCCCACAGGTTTTCTATTGGATTGAGGTCTGGCGACTGATGAGGCCATTGCAGAATGTTACTTTTGTTGTCGTAGAATTGCTTCTTTGTGGATCTTGAGGTGTTCTTTAGGTCAGTGTTTTGTTTGAAAGTCCTCCTTTGTGACAGCCCAGTCTTAGCCTTCTTGTTGAGGCAACCAGATTGTCAGGCAAAATACTGGGATACTTTGTGGAATTCACAATGTCCTTTAGCTTAACCAGTGCCCCTGGACCTTTTGAATTAAAACAGCCCCAAAACATGACTGAACCACCATCATCGTTCACCATGGGTATGCGGTGCTTCTCCTTGTATGCACCTCTTTTTTGACGCCAAACATACCCATGCTATATCTGATTGAAAAGTGCAATTTTTGTTTCATCTGACTAATGCACCTTGTTCCAGTCATCATTTGAATGACATTTGGCTCCAAGTGCTTGCTTCTGTGACTTTTGGTCAGAAAAGGAATTCTTCTGACAACCCTTCCAAAGAGTCTGTGGTTGTAGAGGTGGCGCCTCATGGTGCTTTTAGAAAACTGGTGACCTTATGATGCCACCTAGACCTGCAATTCCTTTGCAGACATTCTTGGGGATTTTGCTGCTTCTCTCACCATCCTCCTCCATACCCTGGAGGGGCAAAATTCTGTTGCTTTCGCTATCCTTGAGGTTTACAAAAGTTGCATATCTTTGGATTGTTTTAGTAGTGGCCCTGACAATGCACAGTGTCACATTCAATCATGTGAGAATCTTTATGTATCCATTACCAAATTTATGAAGGTCTATGACCATCTGCCTCTTTGAAACTGACAGTCGTTTTGTTTTCTTCCTGGTGTTTGATTAAAAGGGATATTGCATGTGTGTTGGCTCTTTTTTAGGCCCTTGTGAAACATGACGTGATTTTAATGGCTGACCATAGTTCCTTAACACTTAGATAAAACTTGAAAAAGTGGAATACCTGGATTAATTTTTGTAGTTGTGATTTACAATAATCTTTGAGGGTGCCATGAATTGTGAAATCTTGATTTGGCAGAAATTGATTTTAATATAAATTAGTGAATAATTTTGGTTGGTTCCATTGGAACAGGATTGTATTATATATATTATTAATATTGTACAGTATTTCTCACGTTATATCACGTTTATCATTAAGTCTATATATATATATATATATATATTTATACCATGGTCTGGGTGAATACTTTTTTCTGATTGGCTGGCAGGTATGCATTAAAACCGTGGAACCGCACAGGTAGTTCGGCTATGGTCGTTTCACCATTCAAAATTCATCCACTAGCTAACTTGTAACCCTAGCGACATTAGACCTGGTATTCGGCTGGGTAGGCCTACAGCAGAAACCAAGCTGCTCATTAATCTCCAGGAAATTTAGCGGCGTCATATAAGTTGTGTCCTGCGGGGCGGTTAACAATAGGTACTCAAGCAATAATGACCGTAAATATTGTAGCAGCAAAGTAATCAGGCTTTATCCACTAAACGATTGTAACTGTGTACGGTTACAAATGAAGCTGACGTGTCCACTTCATGTATCAGCGACTGCGGACAGTTCGCTAGCTACGTGCTATGCCAGCAGAGTGATTTCAGCTCGCTGCACTCGTACTCAAGCGATAATGACCGGAAATATTACAGCAGCGAAGTTATCAGGCTTTATTCATTAAAGGATTGTGTGTACAGTTAAAAACGAAGCTAACGTGTCCACTTCATGTATCAGCAACTGTTGACAGTTCGCTAGCTACGTGCTATGACAGCAGAGTGATTTCAGCTCCCTGACTGCGGAAACCGTCATTAGTTCATTGTAATTGTGAGTAGCAAGCTAGCTACAGTCTGCATGATCGCGCATAATGTTTTTTTTTTTTTTAGTGCAGAACTTTAACCAAAAATTTCCGAATGCTGCGATTTGATATTACAGGCAAATGACCATGGTAAAAGCGGGATAATCAACTCGAAGGTGAGCATTCCACGGTTTTTATGCACTTCGCGGAGGCAACCACCCTCCGCTTCGCGTCGGGTGGTTATTTGCCTCCGCGTCGTTCATTAAAACCATGGAATGCACACCTTCTTGTTAATTATTCCTTACATATATATATATATATATATATATATATGTATATATATATATGAAAAACTTGATATAACGTGAGATATATAGATGTGTGTATATATATATATATATATATATATATATATATATACATTTTTTTTTTTTTTTTAGAATTTTTTTAAGCATTATTTGCACACTTTTGGAATCAAGTTTATATTCGCATGTAGTGAACCATGTTGGAATTACAGACATTTATAAGTGTGTCTTAGTGCAAATACTCATGAACATCTTGGCCTGTGTGACTGTCTGGAACAAAACTTTGGTTCTGAACTGTTCTTGTGGAGCTTCTGTAGGTCCTGCTGAGATCCCTGAAGAACAGTGGAAGCCCGCAGACCCCCTTCTTGACCTTAGAGGTCTCAGCACAGTGAGAAAGGGTTACCTGTACAACATCCAGGTGCGTAAGTGCTCTCCAAAAACAGCTGTCCGTTATAATTGTCAATTGTACATGTCTATTGAGAACATGCTGTGCGATTATGTTTACTGTTATCTTCATACACTGTACACTGTGGCTGGGGCATTAAGCACAGCTCAGAGAGATACTCACAATATGTGCTCCTGCTCCTCTGTTCTAAATTGGGAATAATTCACTTTTCTAAATTGGCTCCAGTGCTGGCCGATGGACAGAAAGCAGGGAGGGTGTGAAACATGCCTTTCAACTGATCATTTGTTTTGATCAGTTTTCAATCAATGGCCTTATTTGAAGATACTTAAACTCGCCTCTCTCAGGTGTTGCCAATTGTCTATGCAAAGCCGAAAAAAAAACACATCATTTGGAGAACAAAATGTGCGCTTTTCATTCTTTGTTTTCATTTAAACCACTATGAAGCATAAGTTTGACGACCTGCTTCGATGACAGAAGTTAATGCAGAATATCCAAAATCCAATTATCCATTCATAATTTACTTGCTGTAATATTTCATTAATACGAAAACTACGTATTTGCAGAAGGATAATTCAAATTCTTAGGAAATGCGGTAATCAAGAACGACGATTGTAAACAGGTCAATTATGATCCAATTCAGGGGACGTCTTCTGCCCTCCCTGTGTTCTGTTCAGCACTGATTGGCTCTTTTGTGTCGCTCTAAATCTTAACAATTGTTAATGAATTTTGAATTATGTGGCATTTATTTGGCCAAGGCAATATCTTGCAAATTTGCAGTGTATCCGCCTCATGATTACTCTCCAAAATGTTATGAGTTTTCCTTTGCCTGTGCCACCAAGTTTCATAAAAATCAGACCCATTGTTTTCCATAATCCTGCTGACAAACAGACAAAAAGAACAAAAAAATCCCAACCTAAAAATTACTCCATGAGTGGATGGTAAAATAAGAAATACATATTACACTCAACAAAAATATAAACGCAACACTTTTGTTTTTGCTCCCATTTGTCATGAGATGAACTCAAAAATCTAAAATTCATTCCAGATACAAAATATTACCATTTCTCTCAAACATTGTTCACAAATCTGTCTAAATGTGTAATAGTGAGCACTTTTGCTTTGCTGAGACAATCTATCCCACCTCACAGGTGTGCCACATCAAGATCATCAGACACCATGATTAGCGCACAGGTGTACCTTATACTGCCCACAATAAAAGGCCACTCTGAAATGTGCAGTTTTGTCTCACAGCAAAATGCCACAGATGGCGCAAGCATTGAGGGAGCGTGCAATTGGCATGCTGACAGCAGGAATGTCAACCAGATCTGTTGCTCGGGCATTGAATGTTCATTTCTCCACCATAAGCCATCTCCAAAGGCGTTTCAGAGAATATGGCAGTACATCCAACCGGCCTCACAACCGCAGACCACGTGTAACCACACCAGCCCAGGACCTCCACATCTAGCAGGTTCACCTCCAAGATCGTCTGAGACCAGCTACTCAGACAGCTGCTGAAACAATTGGTTTGCATAACCAAAGAATTTCTGCACAAACTGTCAGAAACCGTCTCAGGGAAGCTCAACTGCATGCTCGTCGTCCTCATCGGGGTCTTAACCTGACTCCAGATCGTCGCCGTAACAGACTTGAGTGGGCAAATGCTCACAGTCGATGGTGTCTGGCACGTTGGAAAGGTGTTCTCTTCACGGATGAATCTCGGTTAACATTGTTCAGGGCAGATGGCAGACAGCATGTGTGGCGTCGTGTGGGTGAGCACTTTGCTGATGTCAATGTTGTGGATTGAGTGGCCCATGGTGGTGGTGGGGTTATGGTATGGGCAGGCATCTGTTATGGACGAAGAACACAGGTGCATTTTATTGATGGCATTTTGAATGCACAGAGATACCGTGATGAGATCCTGAGGCCCACTGTTGTGCCATACATCCATGAACATCACCTCATGTTTCAGCAAGATAATGCACGGCCCCATGTTGCAAGGATCTGTACACAATTCTTGGAAGCTGAAAATGTCCCAGTTCTTGCATGGCCAGCATACTCACTGGACATGTCACCCATTGAGCATGTTTGGGATGTGCTTGACCGGCGTATACGACAGCGCGTACCAGTTCCCACGAATATCCAGCAACTTCGCACAGCTATTGAAGAGGAGTGGACCAACATTCCACAGGCCACAATTGACAATCTGATAAACTCTATGCGAAGAAGATGTGTTGCACTGCATGAGGCAAATGGTGGTCACACCAGATACTAACTGGTTCTGAGTCCCCAGACCCCCAATAAAGCAAAAACTGCACATTTCAGGGTGGCCTTTTATTGTGGACAGTCTAAGGTACACCTGTGCACTAATCATGGTGTCTGATGAGCATCTTGATGTGGCACACCTGTGAGGTGGGATGGATTGTCTCAGCAAAGCAAAAATGCTCACTATCACACATTTAGACAGATTTGTGAACAATGTTTGAGAGAAATGGTAATATTGTGTATCTGGAATGAATTTTAGATCTTTGAGTCCATCTCATGACAAATGGGAGCAAAAACAAAAGTGTTGCGTTTATATTTTTGTTGAGTGTATGAGCAGGAAAACAATTGAATTTCTAATTAGCAATCCCAGGGCCAGTTTTACAGACATAGGCGCAGCCTAGTCCAAGACTAAATTGCATTGTTAATGGAGTAATACAAAACAAATCAAGTTTTACTCCAGGGCCAAACTGATTTGAGTTTTAAATCAGGCCCTTATTGCTGAAAAAATATTTCTCCTTTATCTGAATTCAGGGACTAAATTTGCAACTCAAGATTCAGCAAGACCAGAACAGATGGAGCTCAGAACCTTTAAGTTTACCACCCCCATCCTCTCAAACATCTCCAACTTCTCTGCAGGCAATGAGACAGACACGCTACCATTCGAGGGCCCTTACCAGGCAGTGGAGGTGGTGATCATTGTCCTGGCCACAGGATCCCTCAGTCTCCTCACGATAACTGGGAACATACTGGTCATTCTCTCAATCATAATTAACAGGAGCCTCCAGACCATCAACAACTACTTCATATTCAGCCTGGCATGTGCAGACCTGATCGTTGGGATCATCTCCATGAACCTGTACACAGTCTACTTGGCAGTTGGTTATTGGCCGTTGGGGCCAGTAGTCTGCTGCCTATGGCTGGTCTTGGACTATGTCCTCTGCCTTTCATCTCCTTGTCATCAGCTTTGACCGTTACTTCTGCATCACTAAGCCACTCAGCTACCCTGCAAGGAGGACCACCAGGATGGCGGGCATGATGATTGCAGCAGCCTGGGTATTTTCCTTCCTCCTGTGGGCCCCGCCCATCATCTCAGGACAGTTTATGGTTGGTGAGCGTATAATGCCAGACCGTGAGTGCTACGTCGAGTTCCTGTCCAATGAATCCATCAGCTTTATCACCTCCACTTTCACCTTCTACCTGCCCGTTGCCATCATGAGCTTCCTGTACTGGCAGATCTCCAGGGCCAGCAAGAGCCGTGTAAAAACGGGCGAGCTCAAGCAAAAAAAGGGCAACACACTCAACGGCGAAGCAGGAAACCACATCAGCATTCCATGTGATGACGAGTATGAAACAACCCAACGCGTTGAGAGGAGCCAGAATGGCGGAACAGGAGGAGTTCGGGAGGAAGAGCCAAGTGCACCAGTACATCCTGAGAGAAATGAAAGTACGGAGACCCCTACTGGTAACAAGGGAAGCCCCACAGCCCACCACCGTAATGTTACAATGTCAAAGCAGCAGCCCAAGAAAAAGGCTCCACCATCTCGTGAGAAAAAGGTAACACGCATGATAACAATGATTCTAGTTGCCTATGTGGTCACATGGACACCCTGTCAAGTCATGAAGGTCGTCAGCACCTTCTGTTCAGCCTGTGCTACTTCCAGCATGTGGATCTTCGCCTACTGGTCCTTGTACATCAACAGCACCATCAATCCAGTCTGCTATGCTCTCTGCAACGACTCCTTCAAGAAGACCTTCAAAAAACTCCTGCTCTGCCAGCACAAGGATATTCGCTTGGGCAGATAGAGATATGATTATTTCTGTTTCTGTTGTTGTTATTTTCTGTCATTTTTTGACTGACAAAATATGCTCTTGCATCACTTTAAACAGCAGCAGGTACAAGCTCAAGAAGTAGAACTACAGACACACAAGCTGTCGGTTTTAATGTCAAATAGCCGACATTTCTATGACAGCAAACTCAACTTGAATTCAGCAACATTTACTGCAAATCTCAGTAAAAGTCTGCATCCATTCACAAGATCAGAAAGTGCATCTATTTACTGCAGTAGATATTTTTATCGGATAAGAATGATGTTTATTAAATGCGCAGTTCCATCCAAAAGTTTGGTATAACGTTGCAATCTTTTTGTTTTAAGAAGACCAATACTGTTCAATCAAAAAATATTCAGACATTATTGTGTGACTAACAATTACTGTTGGAAATAAAGGTTTGAAATTCAGATCTTGCATACGATTGCAAAACCCCACTCTCACAAATACAAAAATGGATATTTTGCGAAAATATTTATCTCATCGAAGATGTCATCCCAGATTACAAGAAGATTTCCTTTGTTTACCCCATCTAGACCCATGAATGCTTTTATAATTATAATGTCCACAGGGCATGCAGCCAGGATATTTTGAAACCATGTCACCACAATGCGGACACACTCACCTTATCCAAAGAAACACAAAAAACTATAAACTTCACAGTGAGGGAGAGGCACTGCACCCAAAGTGTTACACACAGCTCACAGATTTTGATAAATGACAAAAGCAACTAGATAGGCAATTCCTGAAGAAATTGCGAGAGTGAGTGCTGCATGCTGAACCCCCATTGCGATGCTGTCTTGAATACAATAAAGTTTGAATGATTTGAATGTATGCTGATGCCACACTGAATAGCTGCCATGAAAATATAATATTTGAATTATATAGAATACTTGAATGTTTATAAAAAAAACTGAAAGCTGAGCAAAGAAAGAAAGAAAACAGTTGCTGGTAGCTATATGCTGGAATAGGATCTTGAGCTATTGTTTTTTCTGCTTTGCCATTTATACTGTAACGTGTTGTCTTGGACACATCCAGAAAGAAGACTGTTCTGTCCCGCACTCAATGTGCTTTTGCTGGAGGCGAAATGTTTTTTTCCCCACTAGAGTTCCGGTTACCAACAGAAACTCTTGCGTACAACCAGTCGGCAACCTTGTGCCGGACTTCTGAAGGAGTGTCTCGAGACAGTTAATTTTTTCTCTTCACTGGCCTTGCACGAATAATGTAAAAATAACCAAGATTGCGTCAGCTTATTCTAAAAGATATGAAGGCACTGAATATTTGATTTTTTTTCAATCCTAGCTGGAAATATAAAAAATGATTTGCAGGATTGGAAATGGCCGCCGCATTTTCAAATGAAGGACACAAAGATTTCATGTTCTGGGCTGGTTTCAGCAACTGTTCCAACTAATATACCGGAAATTCTTTCACTGAGTTTGACGCAGAATTATTCTTTTAGAGTCGTCTGTATCTTTGTCTCTTAAAATTGAAAGTGTTGAGGTGTGGAAAAAGGCCAGCAGAGGGCAGAATCGAACGGCAAATGTCAAAATGTCCATATAGAACACAATAGAACAGATAACGTAGCAAATATTGAAACTGAGAAATTTTACAATGTTATCCAGAAAATGAGCTCATTTCAAATTTGATGGCTGCTACAAGTCTCAAAAAAGTTGAGACAGGGGCCTGTTTACCATGGTGTAGCATCCCCTCTTCTTTTTAAACACAGAGTGGAGGCGTCTGGACATTGAGGAGACAAGTTTCTTGAGTTTAGCCTTTGGAATTTGATCCCACTCTTGTTTAATACTGGCCTCCAGCTGCTGGAGAGTTTTCGGTCCCCTTTGACGGACCTTTTGTTTAATTATGCGCCAAATGTTCTCAATTAGTGAAAGATCAGGACTGCAGGCAGGCCAGTTCGGCACACGGACTCTTCTACTAAGAAGCTATGCTGTTGTTATAGCTGCAGTATGTGGTTTTACATTGTCCTGCTGAAATACACTAGGCCTTCCCTGGAATAGTTGTCCTCTGGAGGGGAGCATATGTTGCTCTAAAACCTTTATATACTGTACCTTTCAGTATTCATGGTGCTTTTTAAAACATGCAAGTGTCCCACACCATATGCACTAATGCATCCCCATACCATCAGAGATGCTGGCTTTTGAACTGAACGCTGATAACAGGAGGGGTGGTCTTTCTCCTCTTTAGCCCGGAGGACATGACGCCCATGATTTCCAACAAGAATGTCAAATTTGGACTTATCTACAGGACACTTTGCCACTTTGCTACAGTCCATTTTAAATGAGCCTTGGCCCACAGAACACGGCGGCGCTTCTGTATCATGCTCAACAATGGGTTCCTTTTTGCATGAAAGAGTTTTAGGTGGCATCAGTGGATGGCACGGCAGACTGTGTTTACAGACAGTGGTTTCTTGAAGTGTTCCCGGGCCCATTTAGTAATGTCAATGACAGAATCATGCCAGTGAGTGATGCAGTGGTGTCTGAGGGTCCGATGATCACAGGCATCCAGTAAAGGTCTTGGCCTTGTCCCTTACGCACAGAGATTTCTCCAGTTTTTCTGAATCTTTTGATGATGTTATGAACGGTCAATGCTGAGACCTTCAAAGCCTTAGCAATTTGACATTGAGGAACATTGTTTTTAAAGTATTCCACAATTTTTTTATGCAAGCCTTGACAGGTTGGAGAGCCTCTGGCCATCTTTACTTCTGAGAGACTCAGCCTCTCTATGACATACCTTTTTCCAGTCGCCTCCTTCTTGAAAGTCACGATAAGTCGATTGACGAGCACGAACGAATAAGAAGGATAGGGGAACAGATTGCAATCTATTTGTGGCATAGAATACATATATGAAAATGGGAAAAAAATCCGTTGGGAAATTTTTGAGAAAAACGTGTTTTTCAGAAATTGCTATTTTTTAATTTGAGAAATTCAAAAAAGTGTGAAAATCCCCAAAATGTTTTGATTCTGCTCTGTCTGCCACGCTTAGGATTCTGTCTTGTTTGTATTTTAAACTTTGCTTTGCCTGACCATGCCTTGAATTGTGTATTGTGACTTGGTTACCTGATTATGTTCTTGTTTTGTCTAGTTTAGTTTTGCCATGTTTTGTATTTTGCTATTTCCCACATTATTGCTATAATTCCGGTCCATGTTTTTGTTTTTGCCATGCATTTCACTTCATCTCCCCCTGTCTGGTCTCTTGTCTTGTTATTGCTCAGAGCCCCAGTATTGCGTGCCACTCTTTCGGGTGATTTAATGGTTTCTGGATTTCAACCATTCCTTCCAATCTCATTTACTTCCTTCGCCTTGCTTTTCTATATTACTAACCCATACTAACAGTTTGTTGTTTTGTTAAAACTACTAACCCAGACTAACATTGTATATAATACTAACTTACTAACGAGCACTAAGGGATTGTATAGCTGCACCTTACTAATTGATTAACAAGCTCTCAGCACTCAGCCTGTTCTAGTTTCCGCCTCTTGTCTTTACCTCATCTTCTTTGCTGCGTTTTATTGGATCCTCCACACCTGCTCACGCTGTCCTTTCTCTCATTATCTATGCACGTTAGAACGCCTGAACCGGAGCCGTATTTCTGCTTATAGGATTGTCTCGTGATCCCTGTCCGTGTTTTGGCTTTTGCCTATTTTTATGTGATTAGGTTCACCCTCATGTTTGCTCCTTTGTAATTAGTCTGACTTCCTGCACCTGTGTTCTGTTGAGCATGTGACTTCCCATATGTGTATATTAGGAGTCTTCTCACAGCATTTTCTTGTCAGAATGTTTCTCTCGGTCTGCTTGAGCCACGCTTGTCTTCGCCTTGTACTCTCAGTGATTCTATTCTGACTGGTCTGTCCCTGATTACGATTTTTGGCTTTGTTTTGGATTACTGTTGCATCTGTGTTTTGAACCCTTTTCTGTCAGACCACGAGTACTGTGATTGCTGCCCTGGTTTTTTTTACCCGGATTTTGCCCAGCTGGATTGTGATTTTTGGATTGTGGACTTTGTACCTTTGCCTTCTGCCCTGCGGGGGTTTCCCCCCTCGCTTAATAAATCCTCATCTACTGCACTGCTTGGTTCTCGCGTCTGGTTCCTGAGCGAATCATCACACAAAAAAGAGACATCGAAGGGTGGTTATGTCACATTTCATGGGCCATAGGGCCAGGGAAGTCCCATTGAGATTGATTCTTTTTCAAGGGAGCCCCGGTTGAGGTGGAGAGGGAGAGTACAAGTTGCATAGGCAATTATCATTCAATGATTCTGGTGAAAACCAGGAATTACTCTGGAGAATATCTAGTTATTTATTTTTTTAAAATATATGAAAGTATGTTTCCTACTTGTATATAGAACAATCACAATATATTATCAAGCCTGTGAACCTGTTATCTGGCCTTACCATCCCATATTACAGCTATTTTACTTGATCACTAGGCTCTCAAATGCTTTCAGGGTAACAGGTGATATTTATACATTCACAATACTACCTGTATGCAAAGCACAAACTGTGTACTGTATCGTGCAGTGTTTGTAACTTGTGTAAGATAGTGTCTTATCTTCATCAAAATACTTCACCTCCTGCAGCTGGCCTGCTGGGACTTTTTACCCAGCTCTGCAATATTGCAATGTTTTTTTCAGCCGGCCTTTCTCTCTCTGCTTCAACCACCTCTGTTGTGAAGGCATACTTAAGCACACAAAATTAACATCAGTGAGTGTGTGTGTATATATATATATGTATGCCTACATTATCCAATTCACGTAGCATATTGACTTTAAGCAATATGTAATGCATTATTACAAGGTTTTTTTCTATAAAAAAACAGTGTTGGTGAAGCTACTTTGAAAGTATAGCTTTCCAAACTACCTTTACTTTATTACTGCAAGAAGTTAAACTACAGCAAAGCTACTCAAGGTATAAATCTCGTTTGCCACTTAGAAAAAATTTTCTAACTACTGACAAATTGACAATGAACATATGATATAAAATTACAGCAAAAGAAATTTCCAGTTCATTGTAATTAAAATATAAGTGCGATTTCTTTCCTCACAGTTCAAGGGGCCTGTTGTCTCTTCAGTTTTGAAACAACTGCAAAATGTATTTAAGCTCGTAGTTCAACTAGCCTACTTGTAGTTCACAACTCCTTGACACTGGATGTACTATATCACATCACTTCCAATGGATCAGATTCATTGTTTTATTCTGTAATGGGATTGGGCGGGACGAAGTGAAAATCCACTACCGTGTCTCCCGGTAGCTGCATGGCGTTTTTGTGCCACAAACGCAAACTAGAAGGCAGCTCTGCATGGAAGAAACTTCCTGCCCCCGCACACTAGCAAACACACACACAAACACATACACACGTTTCTACCTTAGTGAGGAGACTCATTAAATGAATGGATTCCCTAGCCCCTTACCTTAACCTTAACCATCACAACTAAATGCCTAACTCCAACCCTGCGCTACCCTGAAGGCTCCACTGGGGGAAAAACACCATTCAGGCTCCCGATGTTATTAGCTTCCTTTGGTTTATGATACTAGCATACAGGCTAACGTTAATAAAAGGCAATGTTGCGTGACGTGAGGCAAACATTCAGAACTGCACGTTACTCGAGGCCAGGTGGACACTTTTTAGTATTATTCACAGAGCATTTGTGATCTCCATAACTTCTAACACTCAGCTGACTGACAACCTTTCCTTCTCGCACACCTACAAACTGTATTGCGCAGCCGCAGTGTTCAGTGTGTCAGACAGTTACGCGACGAGGGGCAGGATGTATCGCTAATGTTGTCAAAATGAAATAACTTTTTGATTACCGAAAAAAAAAGCTTGAATTATAAGGCGATTTAATTTGTTTTAACACTTCTGCTTTAGCAGTAATGGGCTTATTGTATTGATATAGACACCGCAGAAAGACACCGGTAAGAAGTTGAAAAACACCTTTTTTGAAATCGCCATCCTGACCACATACTTGACACTACAAGAACAAAAAGTACCTGGGGACACTCTCCTTTTGCTCACATTGTTTTCAGCATAGGACCTACGGTCTGCCAGAAAATGGCAGTAGTTCAGTGTCACTGAAGATTTTTTGACACACTTTGTCTCACAGCGTCCCAACAATTTTATCCCATATAAGTCAATGGACGGAATGTTCACACACTCTAGGATTAGAGTGCAGAGAGGCAAAAAAATGACTAGGAAAAAATTTTGAAATCGCTCCCCCAGGGAACCTCTCGAGGTTCGTCCTGACTAAAACTCAGTTCTAGTTCAGTTTGCTGGCATAGAAATGTTTGCAATTTGACATTACACTTACAGGTTGTGTGGCTGTAGTTCTGCTCCTTGAGCTTGTACCTGCTGTTGTTTAAAGTCATGCAAGAGCATATTTTTTCTGTCAAAAAAAGACAGAAAATAACAGCTGCAATCCTTACATCTGTATCTGCCCAAGCGAATGTCCTTGTACTGGCAGAGCAGGAGTTTTTTGAAAGTCTTCTTGAAGGAGACGTTGCAGAGAGCATAGCAGGCTGGATTGATGGTGCTGTTCATGTAGCAGGTCCAGTAGCTGAAGCTCCACATGCCGGAAGAAACACAGGTCAAACAATAGGTGCTGATGACTTTCATGATTTGAAAGGGTGTCCATGTGATCACGTAGGCAACTAGAATCATCGTTATCATGAGTGTTACCTTTTTCTCACAGGATGGTGGTGCCTTTTTCTTTGGCTGCGGCTCTGACATTGTGCCATTAAGGTGGTGGGCTGTGGGGTTTCCCTTGTAACCTGCAGGGGCCTCTGTAATTTCAATTCTCTCAGGATGTACTGGTGCACTTGGTTCCACTTCCCCAACTCCAACTGTTCCGCCATTCTGGCTCCGCTCAATACATTGATTTGTTTCATACTCGTCATCACATGGAATGCTGATGTGGTTTCCTGGTTCGCTGTTGAGTGTGTTGCCCTTTTTTTGCTTGTGCTCGCCCGTCTTTACACGGCTCTTACTGGCCCTGGAGATCTGCCAGTACAGTAAGCTCATGATGGCAACGGGCTGGTACAAGGAAGCTGTGGAGGTGATGACGCTGACTGATTCATTGGACAGATAATCAATGTAGCACTCAGGCAAAATACGTTCAAATACGACAAATGGCTCAAAGATGATGGGCGGGGCCCACAGGAGGAATGCAAGAACCCAGGCTGCCGCAATCATCATGCCCGCCATCCTGGTGGTCCTCCTTGCAGGGTAGCTGAGTGGCTTGGTGATGCAGAAGTAGCGGTCAAAGCTGATGACAATGAGATGAAAGGCAGAGGCATTGCAGACTACAGCGTCCACAAGCAGATATTGGGAACAGACTACTAAGCCCAATGGCCAATAACCAACTGCGGTGTAGACTGTGTACAGGTTCATACAGTTGACCCCAACGATCAGGTCTGCACATGCCAGGCTGAAGAGGAAGTAGTTGTTGATGGTCTGGAGGCTCCGGTTGATTATGATTGAAAGCATGACTAGTATGTTCCCAGTAATTGTTAGGAGACTGAGGGATCCTGTGAGAAGGACAATGATCACCACCTCCAATACCTGGTAAGAGCCCTTGTATGGTAAAGTGTCTGTCTCATTGCCTGCAGTGAAGTTGGAGATGTTTGAGAAGATGGGGTTTGTAAGCTTAAAGGTTCTGAGCTCCATCCGTTCTGGTCTTGCGGAATCTTGAGTTGCCAGTTCAGCCCCTAAATTCAGATAAAAAAGAAACATTTGGAAAAAAAAATCTCAATCACGAGCCGGATATACGTCAAGTTTGCCAGATATTGCCTTTGCCAAATAAATGCCATACGGAGCTGCTGGGTGGCTCACACGGTTAAGGCACTGCGCTGCAGTGCAGAGGTGATCACCACGTCGTGGGTTCGAGCCTCGGTGTACCCACCGGCAGGGGTCGGCAGCTTTTTCAGAGTAGCGCACAATTGGCTATCGCGCTACAGGGTTACAAATTGGGAAGGGACTGCCGGATTTGGGTATTCGATAACAGCTTTGTTCGTTGCTCCAGCGCCTCCTGTTGGCCAGACGGGCGCTCGTCAGGAAGACTCCGGCTTGGTTCATGTCCGGGTATCCTCCGCCCTCGCTCTGAACTTGCGAAGATTCGACCAGCGAGTGTATAAGAATCAGTGGCTGACAGGCACGTGCTTCGGAGGAGAGCCGTGAACTGTCTTCACTATCCTGAGTTGGCAGCAAGGGGTCGCATACGAGCAAGCTTTGTACATAGTTCCCCATTTGGGCATTCCAAATTCGGGTGGGATTGGAGATGCCAAATTAAAAAAATAAATAAATAAATAAAATATATATATATATATATATATATATATATATATATATATATATATAAATGCCATACATTTCTGAATTCATTCAACAGTTGTAAAGATTTACAGTGACACAAAAGAGCCAATCAGTGGCTGCTGCTGAACAGAACACAGGGAGGGCGGAAGACGTCACTTGAAACAGATAATTGACCTGTTTACAATTATTGCTCTTGATGACCACATTTTCAAACAATATGAATTATAGGTTGGCCCTTAAATACACAGCCTACTTTTAAATGAAATATTCAGGCAAGGAAGTAATTAATACAATTAAAATGTTTTATTAATTTTCTGTTCTTCACAAAAAAAACTTCCGAGATTTTCCACGTTGACTTTTGTCATCTGAGCAGCTCACCAACCTTACGCTTCAAGATCATTTCAATGAAAACAAGGAATGAAATGCGCACATTTTTTTGTCCAAATGACGAGTTTTATTACTTGCCTTTGCAGAGAGAATTGGCAACACATGAAAGAGGTGAGTTTAACGATCTTCAAACAAGGCCCTTGATTGAAAACTGATCAAAAGAAACTATCTGTTTGAATAATTTAAATAAATGTTTTACGCCCTCCCTGCTTTCTGTCCATCGGCCGCCACTGGAATAAATTAAGTAGAGTGGACTATTCCCAATTTATAACAGAGGACCAGGACCACATATTGTGAGTATCTCTCTGTGCTGTGCTTAATGCCCCAGCCACAGTATGCAGTGTATGAAGATAACTCAGCTGCAGTAAACATAATCACACAACATGTTCCCAATAGACATGTACAATGGACATTTAACTCACAGCTGTGTTTATGGAGTGCATATACACACCTAGTTGCTGTACAGGTGACCCTTTCTCACTAGGCTGAGACTTTTGAGGTCAAGAAATCCCACTGCTCTTCAGGGATTTCAGCAGGACCTAGAGAAACACCACAAGAACAGTTCAGCACCAAAGTTTTGTTGTAGACAGTCACACAAAGATGGTATTTGCACAGAAGCGTAATTATAAATGCCTGTAATTCACAACATATAAATATAGAGTTGTACACTAAGCTCCAAAATTGCTGACACCCCTGACTAGCAATGCACAAAAAATTCTAAGAAATATTCTTTATTACACTCATATTACATGTGAGTGATACTGCGCAATATTAATGTTCCAATGCAACCAACCAAACTCATTTACTGATTTAATTTAAAATGAATTTCCTCCAAACCATGGTTTCATAATTAATAGCTTCCTTACAGATTATTGAAAATAAAATCTGCCAAAATTAAACCAGATATTAAATTCCACTATTTTAAGTTTTATCTAAATATAAAGGAACTGCCATCTGTTGTGATTCTGCCATTGCTCATGTTCTGCTCTGCCTTGACCGTGTTCATGCCTCGCTTATTCTGACTGCCTTTTGTGTTTTTTGATATCTGCTATGTCTGACTATTCTTTGTATGTGTTTTTGAGATTTGGTAACTTTGATTAGTTTATATATTGTCTTAGTTTTTACTTTTCCATGTTTTGCATTTCGCCATAGTCACATTCCGGTTCATGTTTTCCATCATGCATTGCCCTTTGTCCATTGCCCTTTGCCCTTTGTTTGAAGCACATTGGATGAATAAACAATTACACGAGAACGGGGTTAACAATAATGACTCGAGACAAGACGGTGAGACCATCAATCAAGCTAGACGGTTGAGATTAAGGTCATCTAAACGTGACGAGTAAAAAGAACCACGAGAGAAGCGAAGGGAAGCATAGCTTTAAACGCAGTTATTCAGGGACAGCTTAGGCAAAATTTACTAAGGCCAGAAACACACGCACTCGAGAATGAGTTAATTAAGGGTCGTTTTACAGTCAGGGTACACCATGCAGTCTCACGAGGGTCAAAAATAAAAATTGTTTAATCAAAGAAGGGGAATATATAATCAAGCTAGGTCCTTTCAATCTGGGGGAGGACCAAGTTAACAATGCATATTACACTGAAGCATTTTCTACCCTTATTTGTGAATTAAATAGTTTTTCTTGATTTTCTAAAAACTAACAAATCGTGACTTGTGGGGTTTTTGTCATCAGTGCTTATATTTCTGACAGAGACACATAATGCACATGAACACTAAAAACAACGATTCATAATAAAGTGTGTGTTTATATTTTATTTCCAAATCCTGTAATTTAATTAATTTATATGGCCATGGTCTTCCACTCACTCAATTTTGAATGAACAGAAGTCTGATTTTCTGGTGGCAGAAAGATGCCATGTCACAAATGTCACAAATTGATGTCACTGGAAATGCAAATTTTGATTATGAATGTAGAGAGAAAGAAGAATAAAAGCTCCTTTGTGATATTTATCTTGATACTATTGTTTATTAATTCCATTAGTCTTCAAATAATGGGGTTAAGAAATTATTTTTTTCATGGGTATTCATAATTTTTGTGGATTTTTAACACATTAGCAAATTTTGACTCAGATCTCTCAGCTTTGATTATGTTCCCCTCTCTAAGGATCGGCATGGAAACCTACGGGACAATAGACCTCCTGGAACAGATGCCAGGCTTTACTGAAGTCTTTGTAGCAAAAGTAAAGTACAGTACTTGTAAACTGCAGCCTCCTTATTGCCAAACATTTTGATGAAAGTCAAACTGTCACAAATGTACCTAATATTATCTGCAGAAATACATTTACCGTAACTGAGTGCTCAATTTCTTTTCTTTGTGAGGATGAAAGAGAATTGTTTGAGTGCTTTGATGAACGCAGTGGTTTCATGTGTAAGACCTTACACCAGGTTACACAGTCTCACTTGTGCCCCAGCTGGCTGACGGCATTTCGTCACTTGTTTGTCTGGGAGGCACTTCTTGGGTCGCATCACTGACAAATAATATATTGTTAGAACAGGGATAGGGGGGCACTCATCTACCCCTCCTTTTAGCCCCTCCTCTGTTTTACTGCAGATCTGTTTGTCACATCACAAACTCACTCTGCAAACCCAACCCCCTCCATCCTTAAATATAATCCTGTGGTAACAGGGTATTGAACAATCACTCCAAGTGCTCTTGCTTCCTCAAAGAATTTGTGACTGGCTGTCATCTGCCCTGCTTATATACCACTCAGATTGATATATTTTCTGGAGTGGAATGATACTGAATAAAAAACAGGTGATTTGGATAAAGAACTTGAGGAGTGCATGTCAAGCTTTTGCAGTTTCTCCGGTAAATTAATAATTTTCACTTTCTATCTGATGGACCACTCTTTCATTTCTCAAGCGGCGCTTGAGTGAGAGACCCAAAGGGCAAACCCTGTCTTCTGGGAACACTGTCTTCACCTCGGGAAGCTGTCTGAACTTGAGGAGTGTATGTCAATCTATTGTAGTTTCTCAGGTAAGTTATTCATTTTTTCAATTTTATTTTTATTTATTTAAGCAGGGGGGGCAGATGGAGACCATGTCTCCTTTACATCAGGGCCCTGCATTACAAACAATTCAAATAACACAGTTTACAAGGACATTTGCAGTGCCAGGAAGGAGAAAGAGAAGAAGAAGAAAAAAAAAATACAATGCCATTATTAAAGGGAAAACATTAATTAAAACAACAACAATTCTCTTGATAAAATGATTTGATCAAAGTTTTAAAATGTCCAAAAAGAACCAGTTCATTCAGTTTCAGATTAACTTGTGACTGATTCCAGGTGTGTGGGACATTATAATAAAAAGCTGTCTGACTAAACTCAGACACAATGGGTCCTGTGACCGCGTCCCATGGCGACCCGCTCGCCGCGTAAGATGACTTGCTGAATAATGAGGAATTTTCAAGAAAACACTTTTATAAACAAATAAAAACCAGTGGTAGTGTCGTCTAGCTTTCAATGACCCTCACCCTACTCACTTGTATAAAACACAATGGTGGGTACGGAAGTCAAGACCCTATTTCTTTATAAGAAGCCTATTTTACTCCTTATCTTTTTGGTTAAATTTTCATTATGCATGTAAAAAGTCAGCTTGTCATCCAGCCAAATGCCCAAGTATTTAGAATGATGGACATGTTCAATTTGGCCACCCCGCAGGGTACAAATATGAAAACCAAGGGGGTCCTTTTTCCAGCTTTGGTGAATACCATGAACTTGGTTTTCTCCTCATTTAAGACAAACTTCAACTCAATTAAAGATCTTTGAATAGAGTTAAAATCATGCTGCAGATTTGATATGGCCTGCTGAACTGACGAAGCAGTCAAGTAAATGATCCAAAGATAAGCCAAGATTATTAATATAGATAGTGAATAACAAAGGGCTGAGAATTGAACCTTGTGGAACTCCTCTGAGTCTCAAAGTGCTCAAATCAGCAGTGTTTTCAAATGAAATATATTGAGTCCTATCCTCAGGATAGTTTTTAAACCAATGACAAGCAGATTTGTCTAGGCCAATATCTGATAATCTTTTCAAAAGAAGGGCATGGTCAACAGTATCAAATGCCTTAGACAGGTCAATGAAAAAGGCTGCGCAATGCTGTCTATTATCTAGTGCTCTTACGATGTCATTTATAACTAAACAAATAGCAGTAACAGTCCTATGCCCAGACCTGAAACCAGATTGATGAGTATTCAAAATGCAATTTTCAGCTAAAAAAAGATTGTAATTGAGAATTAACTAGGAACTCCTGAATCTTAGCCAGGCAAGACAACCTGGATATTGGATGATTGTTTAAATTACTTGCATCTCCCCCTTTATAGTAAAGGGAGAACATTAGCAGTTTCCCATGCTTTTGGTATGTAGCTTGTCATAATAGACATATTAAATTCACCAGTCAGAGGTTTGGCGATAAGTGAGGGAGAGAGTCTCAAAAGATATGGATCTATCAAGTCCTCCCTTGTTGACTTATTTACATTAATTTCATTAAGAGCTTCAAGAACTTCCTCAGTTGAAACACAACGTAAAGAAAATACAGTATTATCATTCAACAACTAAGAGGTTGTTGGACAGGTAGATAGATCATAGGGGCACTGTTTATCATTAGTCTGCTCAGAGAGACTTGGGTCTGCTACTTTGTTCGTCTCAAAAAGATAATCAGCATTTTTGTTTCAGCAGGCTAAAAGTATTACTTATTTCAACTTTACCAGTGATTGATTTTGAATTAAAAACAACTTGCGATGGAAGAGAAAAATGGAAATTTCCAGCATTTTTAGTTTCCACGATTGTGTTGGGTTTCTACCAGCATCTGCCAGGGATTTGAAGTAAAAATAAGATCTTGTCTTTCTAATGGACACTGTGCATTTGTTCCTAAGCTGTCTAAAATAAAGCCAATCTTGGGGTAAGTGAGTTGATCTAGCTTATCCCCATGCTTTGTTCCTGTCTCTGAACAGTTGTGAGAGCTCCACCGAATACCATGGAATCACTCTGTCCTTAATTCTCAGCGATTTTAAATGCTTGTCTGCCACAGAGTTAAATAAAAGGAGAACAAGTGTTTGCCACAGGAATGTTGAGAGGAGATCAGTTAAATTTGCAGATGATACTAAATTGGGGGGTTTGGCAAATAGTTTAGGGTCCACTAAAGCGATTCAGGATGATTTGGATAGAATCCAGAATTGGACAGAAATGTGGCAAATGAAATTTAATGTAGCAAAATGTAAAGTTGTACATGTAGGTAATAAAAACATTGAACGGGATTACTTCATGGGAGGTTTAAAACTGGAATGTGCTCCATACGAGAAAGATCTGGGAGTGATTGTTGACCAAACGCTCACAGGCTCTAGCCATTGTGCCGTGGAAGTTAAAAAAGCCAATCGGATGCTAGGATACATTGCCAAAAGTATTGAGTACAAATCTAAGGAGGTGATGCTTCTTTTGTACCACACATTCGTCAGACCACATCTGGAGTATTGTGTACAGTTCTGGGGACCATACTTTAAGAAAGATATAGAGGCTGTAGAGAGAGTTCAGAGAAGAGCCACTAACCTAATTCCAGGTATAAAAGATGAAAGCTACAACAAGAGGCTGACGATCATTAATCTCTTTAGTCTTAGGAAAAGGAGACTAAGTGAGGTCTTTAAATATGTTAAAGGGATAAATAAAGTGAATTATGTAGGATTCCTTTGACTAAGTGTTGTGAGTAGAACTCGGGGTCACAAATGGAAGTTGACCGAAGATAAATTTAGCACTGATATTCAGATATATTTCTTCACCCAAAGAATAAATTCAATGTGGAATAGCTTGCCTGAGCATATTGTTGAGGCAGAGACCTTGGGGGTTTTCAAGAGCAGGCTTGACTTAAAGCTAGATACCACTGAGTCATTGAGTATCTGAAGGGATATATTCTCAATTGTATAAAGAAACTGGCGAGCGTAGTTGGGCTGAATGGCCTGTTCTTGCCATTCATGTTATGTTATGTTATGTTATCACCAAAAAGGTCACAGATGGAGCATAGGTTGGTGTTACTGACATAGGAAGTCACATTTGAACTTTCATTTGGTGACATTCAGCTTGACTGTTGATGACATTCGAAGGTCAAATTTGACACAATACAATTACAATGACTTGTCTTGCCAAAACATTCACGGATGGAGCCTAGATTTGTATTACAGACATAAAGGAAGTCATATATGAAATTTCATTTGGTGACCTTCGTATTGACCTTCAAAGGTCAAATGTGACCTAGTGAAAATTCACTCACTTGTATCACTAAAACGGTCACAGATGGAGCCTAGGTTTGTGTTACTGACATCTAGGAAGTCGCATTTGATCTTTCATTTGGTGACATTCAACTGGACTGTCAGTGACCTTTAAAGTTCATAATTGACATATTAAATTCATATTGACATTTCTTCATGACTTGAGGGTCAAACTCCACAGTGAAATTACGACTTGTACTGCCAAAATGGTCACAGATTGTGCCAAGGTTTGTATAGAGACATTTAGAAAGTCATATATGAAGTCCATTTGCTGACCACAACTTGACATTCTGTGACCTTTAAAGTTCACAATTGACATATTGAATACATATTGACATTTTTTCATGACTTGTATCACCAAAATTGCTTCAGAGCTTGGGATTGTATAACAGAAGGCCTTTTAAATCTATGTGAACTTTTATTTAGTGGCCATGACATTGATTTTCATTGATTCAAATATCACACTTTACATGAAATTTCCATAACTTGTATCATCGCTGTAAGACTGCTTGCCGGTAAGCTACAGGCTCCTTGGTTGTATTTTTTTATCAACCCACACAATACTGAGAGTGAAAGGTAATATTTCACTGGAATGCGGACCAGTTCAATCAATGCGAAGCATTGGCCTATTAATAAGTAAATTATTGTTCATCGCTGTTAGATTGCCTATGGAGAGAAACCGTGTCTTCAGTTGCCAATTAAGATAATTGGAAAACCTCAATAAAGGAAAATACTTGAGAGCTAGCCAGGACTAATTGCTGTCATCAAGAGACGTGTCTTTGCCCCAGACTAGCTACGCCACTGTGGAGGAAGCCTTGAGCATGAAACTTTTTATTATTTCTCTTTTTAACTAAACAAGGCTTGAACCTTTGGAGTTTTGCTCCAATGCATTTTCAAAGAGTAAAGCTGGTGTCTTAGAGGAGACAGAGTTTTCTCTGAATGGAGGAAGTCTTCCCAGAAAACAAAAGCTATCCTTCAATGAAACAATGCAACAAAATTGTGCAGATCATATTTGACATTAATCATTTCTCAAAAGAGGGAGCTTAACTTTTTGCAAAATAGGCCAGTATAAGTGTTTCCGTCTCAAATTTGCAGTGACTGAGTTATAATGATGAATACTTTGGAGAAAAGAATAATGTAAAAAAATGCTGGAATCAGCTGAAGAACATAAGTTAGCCTTGCAGTCAGTTTAAGTTGTGAGGTCAGTTAGGCTTTCCATGTAACTTACATTCACTCTCTTTCCTAAGGATCATCAACCCTCAAACCTGCTAGACAAAATAAAACCAAAATGAACAGCTCTGTCATCAATTCTAGCCAACCCTTCAACCACTCCTCTTCAGGATCCAGTCCCCAACTCTCTGACACATTAACACAATGCATAGAGCACCGTGCTGCATATGTGTTTATGTTTATTGAAAGGAGCATCAACCTTGCAGTGGGCTACCCTGCCAACATCATGGTAATGTGGCTGGTGGCCACAGAGAAGAGTGACTCCTCCACCTCCAATAACTTCATCTTCAACCTGGCCATCGCCGATGCATGGTTTTGCGTAATGAGCTCCATCTGCTGCTATGGCTTCATTATCCTCGACATTGGATATTTCACGTATGTAATGGGCTTTACCACTGGGATCAAAAACAGCTCCCCACTCTTTCTCGCCTGCATTTGCCTGGACCGCTACGTGGCCGTGGTCCACCCCATTGTGTTCACTAGCATCAAGGAAAAAAAGATCAGAGTTGCTATTTCCATGCTTGTTTCGGGGGTCGTGATAGCCTATGCCCTCAGCAGGTCATTGCTCACCACCGAATCCATGGTCCAACATCATATCTACATTGGGCTGATCCTGGCCGGCTTCACCATCATGGTTTACTGCAACGTTTCTATCGTATGGAGTCTGAGGAAGTCGGTCTTGGGCAAGGAGAAGATGCATCCCATGAAAGAGAAAGCCCTCAGGACCGTGCAAATCTATCTGGGCATCATAGTGTTTCATTACCTGCCTGTAGCTCTTATCAGCCTCTTGTTTTATTATCCTAATTTCCCAAAAATCTGCACAATTGATTTGATAATATTTAGCCTTAAGGACTACAGTTCCATCACTCAACCCCTTCTCTACATCATCCTGATTAAGCAGCTGCCATGGCTGAAAAAATTGCTCTGCATCTGCTGCCAAAGCTCTTCTCCTGAGTCACATAATCTAAGCACATGATATGTATGCTTGAGATTGTCTGTTACATTGCATTTATTTTCGACATAAATTTGTGAAAATGAGTTCAGAAAACAAAGCAAAAAATGTTGTCTGAGTTAAAGACAAATATATTATCTTTAATTTGGCTGTAATTAGGAGAGGGATGATAAGTAACACAACTATAACCATATGCGTTCATTAAAAATGGAAAATTATTCAAATCAACCACATGTTTATATCACCATGATTTCATATTACGCAAATTAAACTTTTTTTGATTGATTTATCATACATGCTCATTTTTAAATAATCAAAGAGACCTATTTTTTATCTCCATACTTCCAAGACTGTTTTATGATGTCCATTTAATTCCATTATGCCAGCGTGGGGTCTAGTTTTGCCCAGGGAAAACCTTCAGTGACTCCAGATTTTCTCAGAGCACACCATATACGCAAATAAAAATGATTGTTTTGGCTGTTCCTGTGCTTAATGCAGACAATCAGTGAGCGAGTACCACATTCAAAGTATTTTAGTCCACAAAATGATAAAATGCATTTAACATGAACCAACATGAAATCTAACCAAAAAGACACAAAAAGAATTTAAATTAAGAACTTGAGTAAAGCCTCTAAAATTTTCAAGGTCAACCATGAGGAAAAGTGTCCATCACCTATCGTCTACTAACCTCAGTCTCTGAATTCAGCGGGATGCTATACTTTGGTATGAGTTTAGCTGTTAGTTAAAGCTCTGGGGCCGTATGCATGAGGCCAGGAGAAGTGACTTATCCGGAGGATAGAGACTATCCCCCAGATAGCGAGGCGGTATGCATGTAGAGGGGATAGCACTATTCGCGGTCCTCATCTGGGGATAAAGTTATACCCAGTTTCAACTGGGTATAGCGGCTTTATTCCGCGGATTCCGCTGGTCTCGCTGTCTGTTTAGTATAGCTGCTTTCAGAGACTTTCACTTATCTTTCAATTCTGAAATAGCGCGTTTTGTGCAGCCGCACGAATTCACCTTTGCGGCAATTTCAGTTTTAATTTTTTTCGTTACTGCACGAGTATTAGCTGTAAACAGCACTGTACGTTCCCCCGAGATTTCCTCCAACAGAACACGGATTTCAGTGTCAGAAAAGTTACTTTTCCGCTGCCGCTTCGGTTTTGAAACAACAGACGCCTGTTGCATGGTAGAAAATAGCTATTTGTTGTACTAAAAAACGAGAAATGTGTTGTTATGCAAGTGTGTCACAGGGCATCCCGAACAGACATGCACAGATTGCTATAAAACGCAGGAAGTCCCCCTTTTTAAAAATAGCGCTTGCGTGTAAACCCGGGATAGCTATTCCCTACCCTATCCTTGATATGGAGAGCACGCGGAAGTTATCCCACAGAAAGGTATCCGGAGTATAGGTGTTATCTGGGGGTAAAGTTATCCCTCCTCCATGCATACGGCCCCAGGGGAACAAAGGGAAGCAATAGGTGTGAGAGGTATTTCGTTTTAAATGGTTTATCCTTGTAACCTAGCTTGTGCGTAATTGCTTATCCTTGCGATCTAGCTTGTGCGTAAACAGAAGTGTTATCAGATGTGTTTGTCGCCCGTTGACCCTTGAGTGTATCTGCAGAACTGCGTGTTCCTTGTGAGCCTGGAAGACCACAGAGGCCCAGAGATATGGCCACGGAGTGAGATAACTACGGGGGAGTCTCCTCTCCCCAGCAACTGATGAGGTTGTCGGGACCAGATGTATGTAGGATATGTGCGCTTAGCTATGGAATGCTGAGAGAATAAACTTTGGCATAAATCAGTGTCCAGGGAGGGCAAATTCACCAGGGGGGCGTATGACATTCTGCTCATGCATTTATCCAAGCAAAGGATTATTTCCTTTGTCCTTGTTCTGCATGTAACTTGGATCCTATGTGCACATAGTTAAGGCTGTATCCTATTTTACTATCTCTGTAAGTGTTTCTCACAGGAATAAATAAAAATTTCTACCACACTGGGATTTGTGATCAGAGACAACTCCAACTTTGTTTCCATAATGGTGTACAGTAGTGGTCATCAACGTTGTTCCTGGGGACCCACTGTGTATGCTGGCTTTTGTTGAAACTGGTTGACATGTTAATTGATTCAATGCTGTAGTGACTTCTGGAGCTGTAATTTAGTGGTTATTAGCCACTATCCAACAAAACTGTTTTTCGTGCTGCCATAATTGTGCCCTTAAAAAGTGAAGAGGGCTGTCCCACATCTTGGTCAAAATGAGTTGGGTGCACTATTGCGTATTAAAGGTAAACGCAATTGCCCACGATACCAGCATTCTCTGGACTATGCTGTGCTGCCATCACAAAGACATCTCGTTATTTTTTTTACATTTACAATAACTTTGCTCACAGCCTAGTCTCAGGAAATGCATCGGGTGAGTTTTTTTCAAGAACAAATGCCAGCATTGTGGGATAACAGATATGAAAAAAAAAAATAGACAAGTCCAAATACGTTCACAGCATCTGTGGCTAGCTACCCAACATAAATAAAATGTATTTGAAAATAAAACTAGGCTGTGTCAGTTTACAATGAATCCAATTAACAAAACGGTTCCATTCTTCAGCATGGAAAATGAATGCCGGCACAAAGTTGAACATTAGGTCATAACGGAGGAAAACTTTGCACTGCCATCATCAGTTTGTTCAGTTGCTGAGAGTAATTGGTCGAATGACTAACTAGTTAATTTTTGATAGCATTATTTTAAATTGCATCACAAAGTTATTTAGCATTTTCCTATACACTGAAATGACGGTTTGTCTTTCGAAGATTCTGAAGGCATGTCGCTCATACACCGGCATAGATTCACATTTTCTCGCAGCTTATTGGCAGTAAAGCATTTTACTTGTTAGTATGGTTTGTTTAGCTTAAGATCCCTTCATCATGGATAACAACCTATCAATTAATCAAGTGCCACCTAACAATTATGAGTGTGTGTGTGTGTGTGTGTGTGTGTGTGTGCGTGTGTGTGTGTGTGTGTGAATGATAATCCGGCCCCCACAGTGTCTGCTTGGAAAAAATTTGGCCCTTGGACAAATGTAGTTGGTGACCTCTGCTATCGGGTATCACTGTCTTAACCACTGAAGATCACAGAATCACTGCAACTGTGCCATACAAGATACACAACGGGAAAGTCTGACTTGGAAATATTAAGTTCCATTAAAGCTGTTAAATTTGAAGGCTTTTATTGTGGTATTAAGGGAGAATAACTATTCTTGGGGTACTATCGCCTTATTCAATCCATACTAAGTAAAGCATATTGAGATCATAATTCATATACAACAACTTCCTTACTTAGTACTAATAAGCAATAATTCTGAGGTTATTGAGGGAAGACTCTTAGTTAATGGCTTACTGGTTGTAAAATAAGGCCATGCAGAACAAGGCATTAATAAGTACTTAATAATGACTAATTAAGAGCCAATATGTTACTAATTTGCATGTTAATAAGCAACTAATTAATGGTGAATAGGTGTACCTTAAAATAAAGTGTAACCTTCAATAAAATGACTTTAAAAATGTCCTACCATTCATTTTTTCTATCAGCAATCAGAATGTTTAATCAAAAGTAATGTTAAGTCATGGCATATGTATTTTTCTGTTTTTCTTTCTGATTTTCAACTGTTCTAGTCACTTATTCTTTCTACTTTAAAGGAGGATTACCAAGCTTACCTGTTTCGACTTGTATTAACTGCATTTAAGTTAACCAGCACACGCTTCAAGTATTTCCGCAAGATAATTACTCCTTTCCACGAAATTGGTGATAATTGGCCGTAATTTCCATGATAAAATCCAAAACGGAGGCCGCCATGTTTTGAACTCAAGCTATGCGGGACAGAGTTTCAGCCCGTGAAAGCACGGAATTGTGATGTGACGCGATTTCGGATCTGTTCACTGACGAGAATCTTTTTTAATTGAATGCATCGGCAATGATGCCTGGAAGCGCCAGACCTCCGCACTGACGTCATGACCTCGCGCCCGCGAATCAGACGCGACAGGTGCTACGGAAAATAATGGCGGTGCCCAATGGGCTCGATTAAATTCAATTTTTTCGTCAATTAGCCAGCTGAGCTATATGAATGCAGTTTTACTAGCAGGAGATCAACAAATTGAAATAAAAGGAGGGCCGAAATTTTTTGATGATAGTCCTCCATTCATCATTATTCTTTCTAAAAAAAAACATTTCTTCAAATTGTCTTTTTTAATCATGTAGTGCTCTTACTGTAGACAGTTTATATTCACTACCTCCCACCAATAAAATCCACTCATTAGCTGTTATCAGAAGTAATGCAACTGACCATAAAATTAGGAACACCTGTACGCTGCTTAAAGGATCCATTGCCTGGTATTTACACCCGTTAAAAATAAGTGATTTGGGTCTAAAACCCAAACCCTAAATAATGTTTTGTGGTAATTTGCAAAAATTACGCAACATTTATCTTCATTTTGCCCGTTGAATCGAGCGTAAAATTAGCGTATGTTTGGAGTGTTATTTCCATTCGATGCTTTACGGCGATCATTCAATCCAGCCTGGTATCGTACACGACCGTGACTGGAGTACTCAGTTCAGCAGGATGCATGATTTTGCCTTCCCTGCAAGAAATATGTTACTGCTCATGAGAGGGAGGCTAGTTTTACCTCGGGTGGTTTTACTGTGGTTTTTCTTTTTTGGCTAAAGATGCCATGTAACAAATATCACAAATTAATTATTTTGCATTTATTTGTTCCCTTGGGGAAATTGATTTACAGCAGAGAACTCACATGGCATGTCATTACATAGAACAACAAGTGAACACATCCACAGCCATACAAGCTCACCAGCTATGCATTAGAAAAAGGAAATAAATAATTTGTGTAAACACTTGTATCCTGGGGGGGAGGGGACACACTTGGGCCAGACCAGCTGCATATCCTGTTTCCTGGTTGTTTTTATGAATTTGATGGCTTGTGGAACAAACAAGTATTTGCACCGGTTTTTCGTAAACAGGGGGGCGCAGTAGCGTCATGCAGATGGCAGACGTTTAAAACAGTAAGTGGATATCTGCCATCTCTCATAACTGAATTTGCCTTCCTCAAATCGCGGTCATAAGTGCCATCAAGGCTTGGGAGAGTTGTACCTAAAATTTTACTGGCTGTTGTTACAATCTTCCTTGTAGCATTTTTCTAAGCCTCAGAAGCATTTCCAAACCAACAGATAATACAAAAGCACAAAACGCTTTCAATAAAAGCACAATAAAACGTGGACTATTCTAGGATTAACATGATAAAAGTTTCTTTAAGAAGTACGTTCACATTTTGTTCCTTGGCGACAGAGACAGGCTGGCCAGAAGTGCTGCTTATGACAGTGTTCGTTCACGTTTTGGCAGAGGAGGTTAAGGACGCTCTGGCTATATTGGGGCCTAGTTTGTCTGTAGATCTGTTAGTTCGCACTGCGGTGCAAATTGATCATCGCATCAGAGAACATAACAGGGAGAAATGTATTGCATCGGCTCTTGCTGGCAATGGGGCTAATGCTACAAGCATCATGCTTAAAGTTCTCATTCCGCCCACTGAAAATTCCACTCCTGGTGAGCCGATGCAGGTTGATGGCTCATATGAGAGCCGGGCTCGTGAGCCTGTTCGGAAAGGTATAATCTGCTATAATTGTAACAAACCGGGACATATCCGTCCACGCTGACCTGAGCTTCAGGGAAACAGGAAGTCACTAGCGGTCACTCGCACTATCCGCCCTCTTTTACATTCATACTCTATTAGATCTTAGGACGGTCGCCTGCTGGGAACTGGATTTATAACCAAAGTTTCTGAATCATTGACTATTTTTTATTATCAGTTCTCCTTGTCCTCTTAGGACACTCCTGGCTATGGGAACATAGGCCTCATATTATTCGGCGAAGTCAGAATAACCCGATCGTCTAGTGGGGGCTGATTGTAGGTCCCACTGTAGGGAGAGTTTGGCATGTCATCTCGGGCATCGACCTATGGAGGAGGCTGACGCCTGGAGTGATTCTGAGGAGTTTGCCTGACACACCCCTCATAATCTACAGAAAGGGGCGGAGGAGGGGTTGGAGTGGGAACCTCAGTTTGACAGGCCGCAGCCAGAGGAGGATTGCTATTCAGAGGATTTCCCAACAGGAATTTGGGGGCTGCTCTGAACTTTTGTCTGCCTCCAAATGTTCCTAACAATTATGCTGATCTCGCAGAGGTTTTTAGCACGTGACGGGCCTCAACTTTACCTCCTCATCGCACATACGATTGCAAGATAAATCTCTACCCTGGAACCACTCCCCTCAGGGGTTCATTATACTCGCAGTCAAGAGTGGACTATTCCCAATTTAGAACAGAGGAGCAGGACCACATATTGCGAGTATCTCTCTAAGCTGAGCTGAATGCCCCAGCCAGAGTGTGCAGTGTATGAAGATAACTCAGCCTGCAGTAGACATAATCACTCACCATTTTCCCAATAGACATGTACAATGGGCATTTAACTCTCAGCTCTGTTTATGGAGAGCAAATATGCACCTAGTTGCTGTACCGGTTACTCTTTCTCTCTAGGCTGAGACTTCATAGGTCAAGAAATCCCACTGTTCTTCAGCAATTTCAGCAGGACCGAGAGAAGCACCACAAGAACAGTTCAGCACCAAGGTTTTGTTTTAGACAGTCACACTATCCATAGATATCCATAGTTTGGGCCAAAATGAACAAACAGAAAAAGTTTAAGTAAAATCCAAGACCACAATGGCCGAGGCGTGTTTCCCCTTAGCATGGAATGACCCTAATAAGGTCACTACAGTTGCAAAGAATATCAATATCAGGTTTTCTGCTCAAATAAAGTGACCCACATGATGTTCAAGCAGCTTTCTTTAATTTCCAGCACATAAAAGCACATTGCCATGTACATTTCAATGCAAAGAAAAACAATGATTTTTACAACTTTTTAGGCCAGCTTTTTGGAGGAAAGCAGGCCCATATACTGGATTTTTGGGCCATAGCAGTGTAATTCAGGTCATTAGACACTGCTCAGGTGCAAAGTGCTGTCAGGGCAACTTTCCCCCGGGAGCGAGCCTGGTCCTTCAACTTGGGCTCATTGACCGAAATTTCCATGGCATTGACCATTGATACAAGCAACCTTTAAGCCTAGAGCAAGGTTTATGTCAAGGATCAAGCCAGCTTCCAGATCTGTATCTGTCATAGAATCAAAGATATAAAACTTTTTCTACAGCGTGTTTTGAAAAATGCACCCTCTAGGCCATTTTTTCAGAGGCCCATAAAATCCATACCGGTGAGATGTTTGTGATAAAATTGGAGAAACCCATCATTTGAGTTCAAATGAACAAATATACAATGTTATATACAATCTGAGACCAACATGGCCCTAAAGGTACCACTTGGCATGGAATGACCCACCTACAGCTTGTGTTTCTGTAGTTCAACTTCTTGAGCTTGCACTGCTGTTGTTTAAAGTGATGCAAGAGCATATTTTAAATAATGACAGCAGGATTAAAAATAACCATATCTCTAAGTGCCTGAGCGAATGTGCTTGTGCTTGCAGAGCAGGAGTTGTTTGAAGGTCCTCTTGAAGGTGACGTTGCAGAGAGCATAGCAGACTGGATTGATGGTGCTGTTGATGTAGCAGAACCAGTAGGCAAAGATCCACATGCTGGAGCTAATGCAGGTTGAACAGAATGTGCTGGTGACAACCATGACATTAAAGGGTGTCCATGTGACCACATAGGCAACTATAATCATCGCTATCATGCGTGTTACCTTTTTCTCACGAGATGGTGGTGCCTTTTTCTTAGGCTGCTGCTTTGACATTGTAACATTAAGGTGGTGGGCTGTGGGGTTTCCTTTGTTACCTGCAGGGGCCTCAGCAATTTCTTTTCTCTCAGGATGTACTGGTGCACATGGCTTCTCCTTCCCAACTTCACCTGTTCCGCCATTCTGGCTCCTCTCAGTGCGTTGGGTTGCGTCATACTCGTCATCACATGGAATGCTGATGTGGTTTCCTGCTTCGCCGTTGAATGCTTTGCCCTTTTTTTGCTTGTGCTCACCCGTCTTTACACGGCTCTTACTGGCCCTGGAGATCTGCCAGTACAGGAAGCTCATGATGGCAACGGGCAGGTAGAAAGTGACAGTGGAGGTGATAAAGCTGATTGATTCATTGGACAAAAACTCAACGTGGCACTCGCGCTCTGGCATAATATGCTCAACTCCGATAAACTGCCCAAAGAGGATAGCTGGCGCCCACAGGACGAAGGAAAGAATCCAGGGTGCCGCAATCATCATGCCCGCAATCCTGGTGGTCCTCCTTGCAGGGTAGCTGAGTGGCTTGGCGATGCAGAAGTAACGGTCAAAGCTGATAAAAAGGAGATGCAAGCTAGAGGCAGTGCAGACAACATAGTCCAGGATCAGCCAACAGCCACAGACCACTGTCCCCAACGGCCAATATCCAACTGTGATGTAGACTGTGTACAGATTCATGGAGCAGATCCCAATGATCAGGTCTACACATGCCAGGCTGAAGAGGAAGTAGTTGTTAATGGTCTGGAGGCTCCTGTTGATAATGATTGAGAGAATGACCAGTAAGTTCCCAGTTATCGTGAGGAGACTGAGGGACCCTGAGACCAGGACAATGATCACCATCTCCACTAGCTGGTAATGGCCTTTGGATGGTAACGTGTCTGTCTCATTGCCTGCAGTGATATTGGAGATGTTTGAGAAGATGGGAATGGTAAGCTTCAAGGTTTTGAGCTCCATCTGTTCTGGTCTTGCCAAGTCTTGAGTAGCCAGTTTAGCCCCTAAATCCAGACAAAGGAGAAAATTTCTTTCAGCCATAAGGGCTAGCTTTTAATCCACTAGTTAGCTTAGCCATGGAGTAAAACTATATGTTATGTAGTACTCCATTAACAATGCAATTTAGGCTTGGACAAGGTTGAGCCTGTTTCTGTAAAGCTGGCACTGGGATTGCAAGTTAGAAATCCAAGTGTATGTTCAATTGACATTCACTAATAAGGTATTTTTATTGGTTGGGCTTTGTCTGTTTCTTTGTCTATTTGTTTGTCAGCAGGATTATGGAAAACCATTGGCCTGATTATTATGAAACGTGGTGCCATGGGTAGGGGGGAAGATATAAATTTTGGAGAGGAACTAAATCACAGGGCGGTGTTATGATTCTGCTCTGTATGCCATGTTTGTTTATGATTCTGTCATGTCTGGATTCTGACCTCTGCCTTGTCTGACCATGCTTTGCATTTTGCATTGAGATTTAGATGTCTGGTTCTGTTCATGTTTTGTCTGTTTAGTTCTTGCCATGTTTTTATTATTGCCGTGTTTTGTATTTTCCCATTTTCCACATTTCCGTTTTTATTCCGGTCCATGTTTTTGCTTTTGCCATGCATAACACTTTGTCTCCTCTGTCTGGTCTTGTGTTGAGCGATAGCTCATTCCTCTGATACTGCGCGTCACATGTATTCTGATTATTGGTGATATATATTTATTCTCTTTTTCGCTATAAATCTGGTCTCATTTCATTACTTTTACTTTCTGCTGTCTGCTGGACATGGAGTATTTTGAATTTTGCCTCCGACAGTCTTGAACGTGCGTGCAGTATTTAATTCACAATGTCGATGGTCATGGAATTGATTTGCTCACTGACTACAAGCGCTATTTTATCTCTGGTGTGGAAATAAAGTGTGAAGCTGTTCGATACATCTGACAAATTTTTTAGAAGGGAGGCCGAATAAAAACGGTTGCCTATCTTCAACAAAAGAAAAAGACGAATAAAAAGACCAAGAAAAGTCGATGGCTAACTATTTGCATTTTGTGAAGGTCGAACACAAACATGGCCAAGTTTGTATGTCTAATAATTGCTGAAATACTTGATAAATTAAAACTTTTATGATTTCGGACATGGAGTATTTTAGGATCTCTGTCCGACTCTGTCGCTAAATTCATCATAGATGCATAGATGCAGTCCCGTGCCAATGCCGACTCATTTTATTGAGCAGAGCTTAAACAGAAACATTGATTGAAATTCTCGGTACCCATCTTGAAGAAGTGAGCCGTCTGATCAAAACATTCACGTTTAATATCTAAAAGATTCAGTAGATTTCAAGAGATTAAAAACAATAATCGACTGTCAGACATGGAGTTATATTGAAACCATCCCACTGTCGGACACGGAGTTATTTCGAACACGTAGACACTGCTTTTTATTTTTCCTCAGCCATCATCCTCATGTCCACAGTTGTTGCTGGCGGTGGTTTTCTATTCTGTTCAACTTCACGGTGTGAAGATCTAGGAAATTGAGTCATAGCCCCACCTGCTGTTTAGCAGTCCCAATAACTTGGTGAAGACATAAGTGAGAAAATCCTTCGGACAAGTACAAGTGAGAAAATCGCCGCCATGTCACCGGTAGAAAACTTCCAAAAGTGATTTGTACTTGTAGGGAATGGTTCGCGTTGTATACTTGTAATCGATATGTTTTGTATTTGTAAAACTGAATACGTTCGTTTGTTAATAGAGTTTTGTATTTGCAAACCACACTGTATTAGTTTGCAAATCCTTTTTATATTTGCAAACCACACCTTGTTTGTACGTGAATCATTTCTATATTTGCAAACCACACTGTATTTGTTTGCAAATTGTTTTTATATTTGCAAACCACACCTCGTTTGCACGTGAATCATTTTTATATTTGCCAATCACATTGTATTTGTTTGTGAATCGTGCATTTGTAAATGTTCGGTTTGTATATTAGGTTTTGGCAGTTATTTTACTCCATAGTAAAACATCTGTGAAAAAGTCTCATGGAACATCGCAGCATAAATTGATATCGCACAGGGTCTACGTAGCCACATACCGTGTATCTGCTATGCTGGTTGTTACAGGGTTTTTTTTTAAATTTAAGACGTAATTCTATGCCATTGACATGCTGTCTGTGCCGCAAATCACTCAGAGTCTGACCCAAACAGCTGATTACTACAGCGCGCAGTGAACTACGATGCGCCTCGTGCAGGAATACGTCAGTTGGTTAGTTCAAGAGCAACTGTGTTTTTATCCAAGCAGCAAAACTCCTGTAATTTTTAAAAATATAACGTTCAATTGAAATGGTGTATCATTTTCAGGTACGACCTCTTTTAGGCCGCGAAAATATGCTGTTTCTGTGTTTTCATTCACAACAGTGTATCACTGAAATTTCTACCCAGCACTATGCGCTGGTGTGGCTATCTGGAGGAGATCAGAGAGCTTTCAACTGCATCTAATGTAAGCAGGTGGCAATTTGTAGCTCATACAACCCCACTTCAAAAAAAGGGAACTAGCCTTTGAAGGTATGTTTCACACTGTCCCTGCTTTCGGTCCATTGGCCAGCACTGGAGCCAATTTTGACAAGTGGACTATTCCCAATTTAGAACAGAGGAGCAGGAGCACATATTGTGAGTATCTCTCTGAGCTGAGCTTAATGCCCCAGCCACAGTGTGCAGTGTATGAAGATCACTCAGCCTGCAGTAAACATGATCACACCGCATGCTCCCAATAGACATGTACAATGGACATTTATAACGGACAGCTCTGTTTTTGAAGTGCATATACACACCGAGTTGTTGCACAGGTAACAGTTTCTCAGTAAGGTGGGATTTCAAAGGTCAAGACTGGGGTCCGCAGGGTTCCAATGTTCTTCAGGGATCTCAGCAGGCCCTACAGAAGCACCACAAGAACAGTTCAGCACCAAAGTTTTGTTCCAGACAGTCACACAGACCAAGATGTTTGTAAGTATTTGCACAAAGGCATAATTATAAATGTCTGTAATTCCAACATTGTTCACTACATGCAAATATATACTGGGCTCCAAAATTGCAGGCAATCCTGATAGGCAATGCACAAACAATTGCACAGTTGAACTTTTTTTTTTTTTTTTTACAAAAAATTGTAAAAAATATACTTATTGAGAAACTCTAAAAAACACAATGTGAGAAATACTGCACAATATTAACGTTCCAGTGGAAGCAACCAAAATCACTAAATGACTTAATTTAAAAATAATTTCCTCCAAATCAAGGTTTCACAATTTATGGCACGCTTAAAGAAAATTGTCAATAACATCTACCAAAATTAAACTAGGTATTAAAATCCACTTTTTTCTGTTCTGTTGAAATGTTAAGGAACTATAATGAGCAATTAAAATTACTTCCTTTTTCACTAGGGTGTTCAAATGAGGTAAAACACAACCAATATTCCTGTTGTCATCCACCAGCATGAAGAAAACGAAACAACAACCGTCAGTTCAAAAGAGGCAGATGGTTATAAACCTTCAGAAATCTGGTAATTTATACAAAAAGATTCACAAATGATTAAATATGCCACTGTGCATTGTCAGGGCAATTATTAAAACATTCGTAAGATATGGAACTGTTGAAAACCTCAGGAGAAGAGGACACAACTGAAATTCTCCCCCTCAGGATACTAAGGAGGATGGTGAGAGAAGCAACAAAATCCCCAAGAATCTCTGTGAAGGAATTGCAGACATTAGTGGCATCTGGGGGTCACCATGTTTCAAAAAGCACCATCAGGCCCCACCTCCACAACCACAGGCTCTTTGGAAGGGTTACCAGAAGAATGTCTTTTATGACCATAAGTCACAAAAGTCACCTGGAATTTACCAAACATCATTAAAATTATGACTGGTACAAGGTGCATTGGTCAGGTGAGACCAAAATTGCTCGTTTCAGTCATACTGCATCGACATGTTTGCCGTAAAAACATAAATGCATACAAGGAGAAGCACTTCATACCCATGGTGTAGTATGATGGTGGGTCAGTAATTTTTTGGGCTGTTTCAATTAAAGAGGTCCTGGGGCACCACTTACGATAAATGGCATTGTAAATTCCACCAAGTATCAGGATATTTTGGCTGACAATTGAAAGTTGAAAAATGCAAACCCAAGAAAGTGAAGGATCTTGACAGGATCTGCAAAGAGGATTGGTCCAAAATCCCCCCACACGTGTACCTTTACCTTGTCAAAAATTACAGGAAATGACTCCATGCTATTATCCCTGCCAGAGGTGGTTGAAGTTGTAAATGAAGAGCGCCAGTTGTTTTGAAACCTTGATTTTGTTGACATTTAGTTTGTATTCAAAGATTGTTATGGTTTTGGTTGTTTCCATTAACATTAAAATGATCCAGCATTTCACACATTCCTTTTCTATAGAATTGCATTGTTTATTTTATTAATTTATTTTTATCTATTTTTTGCATTGTATTTATATTGCTTGTCGAAGTGCCAGTAATTTTTGAGCCCACTGTAAATACCATCGTAAGACTACTGTCTGCCTAAAATTAAGTATGAGCATTTATCTCACTGCCAGTTGGCACTGATATTATGGGCTTGATTTTAAATTCATTATCATATGCAGAATAATGATGAAGAAAATGTGTCTTTTACTCAGTAGGTAAATACAAATGCAGCCTATGAATGCCAAGTGGCACAATATCACATCACACACTGGGTTTAAAGTGCTTGAAAGTCTGAAAAAAAAAGATTCTGAAACAAGACCTGTGTCATTTTGTAGGTCTGAGTGAGCAGATAAAGAAAATGCAAAAATAAAAAAAATCTGGAGGGAATTTTTGGAGAAAATCTATTTATGTGACAGTCATCTTGAATAGCAAAATCCTAAGAAAGGGGTTAATAATTGCAAGCCATCATGTTTGTTTTCGATAGTTTGACTTATTAGAGAATCATGCCACAAGGTCAGATTCGTGAAAATACAAAATGGTTACCATGGTAAAATATATGAAAAATATGAAAATATTAAATCCCTGAATATAACCCATCATGTTGCTCAAAATTTTGGTCAACTTTAGTCCAATAGTCCAGAACTCTCCCTTTGTGTGGTAGGAACAATTAGCAGCTGATTACATTATGTATAACAGGCCTTTTCATTCATTACCTCTGCTGGAGTGGAAGTAGAAACAAGACACCCAGAACAATCCAGTGGCCCAGGAAGCTACATCTGGTGAAGGAAAAAAACCATAAACAGTTTGAGGGAAACGAATGCTTCACCTTACTGTGCAGAACTGATGTCTTAGTCCAGCTCATAAGTTCAACGACGAAAACACCAGCAAGCCATCCAGCCACACCCTTCACAAATGCATTTGCAGCAATGGGAAAGACGGTCACTTCCTGCTTCAGACGAAGCCTAAACAGTGGATGGGAAGACCATGTTGCCGACTTCTGCAAGGCCTATGCGGAATTTGGCATCTCGATCACACCCAAATTCCACGTCATCAGAGACCATTTGCCTGAGTTCTGTAAGTGCCATATTTGTGGATTGGATTCTGAGCAAGCTTTCGAAGCAGTTCACGCTGACTTCTCAACATTCTGGGAGAGGCATCAGATAAAGGATAGCAGCAACAAACTATTTGGTTTGCGCTTAAAGCAAGTCGTAAAAGAGTACAATAGCGCACATGTCTAAGCATTACATTTAGCTAGATAGAATATTTTTGCCATGTGAGGGTTAAAGAAAGGAGATGGACTACTAATACTATTTTTCACATTTTTTTTTGTAATCGACAACCCTGCAGAGACTTTCAGAAATAAATCACCAAAGCGCCGAAGTTTTTATAACCCTTTAAAGTCAATTAGAAAATTTCAAGTTGGGTGCTGATGAAAAAGTGGATTTTCTTCAAAAATTCCCGACAGATTTTTTTAATTTTTGCATCTGCTCACAAATACCTACAAAATGACACTGGTCTTGTTTCAGTATCAATTTTTTCGGACTTCCGAGCACTTTAAACCGAGTGTGACATATAATTATTGTTTTAGCACCACTGATAAAACGCCAACCTTTCCCATTCATTGTTTCAGTTTTTCATTCAATCTCTGCTTTTTTTCCCTTGACAGTTTTGGGCTGAATGTGATCATTTATATTTTCCCTGAATAATCCATCACATCAGAAAATGCAGCAAAATTTAAGTGATGCATGTCACTTGTGAGAATAGAAGCATCTTGCACCTGTTGCAAGGACTGGAATTTCACAATTAATGTGGAAACCCCTCCTACTTCCTTGTCCCCTTTCCATTGTTTCTCTGCTGAAGCACAAATCCTTCTGGATCTTCATGAAGGCGAAGTTCATCACAGGGGGAGAATGTGTTTGATAATTATTTTCTGGTTTAATTAATCGGTTCAGTTATCCTATTTTACTTTGCCTTGAAAAAGGATGATTGCTAAGCAAAACAACCACCCATTTCACTAGCTGCTTCTACGGGGCCTTATGCAGCCGTTTTACACCAATTTATAAATCCTGTTGCATTTGAGTCTGGTTGATTTTGCTCAAAAAGATGGTTTTCACTTATGCTTTATGGGTTCAATGCTTCAAATGTAATAAATGATCCAAAAATAAGTATTTCATTGTTCATTCATGTCATCATCCAGAACTGAAAAAAGCTAAAAAAATATATTTCCATTCATGACAAATAAGGAATTCTTATGGTTTGTAAATAGTCCAAGGTCTCTGTGATTGTCTTTTACACCCCAAAATCCACCACACATTTTTAATGAGAGATGGGGTGGGGCTGCAATCATTACTCGCTGTCCGCAACAACACGGCCATGCTGTTTTAATTCCAGCCGTGTGCCGCAAGCCATTATCTGGAACAAGCAGGGGATTCCTTGAAGACGACATCTGGAGTCATAAATAAACTGTATAAAGATGCGCCTGTACCCTTCAGTGTCCTATTTGTCTACAGCTTCCCTCACCAAGTGTAGTAATTCAGCCCCAACCAGAGAACTCGACATCCATCGACGTCCATTATTTCCAAAAGCAATTTGAAAGCTGAAGTCCTCAGACCACAGCACTCCTTCCTTCTTCCTCGACATTGTTTTCTAGCCTGACTCCGCCAGCCTTCGCACTTCTGCTTCATTTCATTGTGCTTCAGTACTCAGTCTGGTCACTCAGAGCTCTGCCTCGTTTACCTCAGCAGAAAATACGCCAGACCAACCAATGAACAGAAGGCGTGGCCGAGAGTCATGATGTAGCAGCTGCGCTGAGTTTGAAATAGCAGTTTGCGAAATCAACAATGACCGCGGACATAGACATACGGGAGGCCATTCACTCTGTCGTGGAGAAAATCCCGGGCATCAGCAACTTACAGCCACAACAAGATGAATGTTTGGTTAGTTTTTTGAATGGAAATTATGTTGCAGTGCTACTCTCTACAGATTCTCATATCTACTTAATAGCCATCATGAAATAGGCACCCTGTTCATCTCTGTGAGAGACAGCCAAACCACCTCAGCTAGCTTGTAGCTTCTAGTGTTTCATTGCCCGCGAATTTAACACTATTTAAGTCAGCAGCGAACTTTTTAAAAGCCGTGGTTTTGTTTGTGTCACAAGATCTATTCGTTGCCTCAGTGTTATATTGTCATTATCCATGAATGAAATGGCTGTCTAAGACAGCCAAACGCTTAGAGCCAAACTGTGTTGCTATAAAGTTAGATAGCGAGCCCGGTATGATGTTTGCGCAAGTATGGTTAACACCTCAGTCTTTGTGTCAATGCTGATTTTGTCCTGATATAAATAATGCGTTATTTTCGTTGATTCTGCCGTTGGTTTCGGGTCTCTTACAGTTTTTTTTAACAACAGCAGTATCTGCAGGAAAAACATTTTTTTTTTTCCTGCAGGTAACAGTTTGTTCATGTAAGGAGAAGAGAAAGAGCAAAGTTGGTTCTTAAGTGAATAAACAAAGGCTAAAATTTGGTGGATGGGCATATGTATGAGTACAGTATCAACTTTAATGTACTGTTCAGTTTGTTTTCGCTGCATTCCTGGTTAATGGACTGTGTTTACAGTAGGTGTATGAAGCAAAGCAAAGTAGTAGAGTCAGATTTTAAAAAGGCTAATTGTTTTCCACATGAGGTTGAGATCAGAAAAGTAGGCGGTGGTTCTGGATGGTGTTTGGTTTAAGTAGGCAAAGTGATGAACCTTCTCACTGGGAAACATCCATGCCTTTAGTGAGGGTTCATTTTATGCCCAATCATAATCAAATTATCTGTTACCTATTCAACTATTAACCTGTGTAATCTTGAAAAATTGGTGGTTTTTTTTTTTTTGGAACCTGTTGCAGGGATCGCATTTGGAATTTGAAAATATTTCTTAGAATTATTAGAGTCCTTTAAGATGAATCTTTATGTAGTTCTTCTTGCTACTCTCAACAAGTTGCAAATAAATGAGGAGTTTTGAAATTAATTAATTTTACGCATTGTTCCAATTCCTTTGGAATTGAGGGACTACAAAAAATCAATAAAAGTTTGTATATTAAAAGCATTGGGCTACCAAGACTCTGCACATTTGCATATTGGCTGCCACCGCGAGTAAATTACGCGACGCAAAAGATGGCACTGTGTATATAATAATGGACCTACATTACAACATTGTGTCAGCGGTGAACAAACGGAGCATTTGCGTTGTCGTTCTACGATGTAATTACCTGCTCTTCAGGATTTGTAGTGGTTTTCCCAGCTGTGCCCTCCGTTTGGTAGGTGAGAAACGCAGCCTTCAGTCGGTCTCATGCACCTCACTGCCGGTCTGATCTCATGCGTGTGGAGTAAAGCGACGCTGAGGGATGAGTGTATGTGACACTGCTGTCTGGAAGGAAAGAGCGTGAGTGAGAGAGGGGTGGAGGAGACTCTGGAGTGAGTGAGGGACAGAGACACGGAGAGGTGGATAAGAGAAGGGGTAGAAGAACAGGGTGGGCCGTCCCTCACAACACGCTTGTGCCGAAATTATAATCCCTCAGGGGTTCTGGCAAAATAATTTCACCTCAAGAAATTTTTGCATCAGGTGTAAAGTCGTCAGGATAGCACTGTTCATTTCTCTGAAAATGTTGATGAAGCCAAGCCATGACTTTGAGATTCTTTATCTGAGTTTTTGCTGCATCCTGGCACTTGCTGTGCTTTAGTTTACTTTCTTTTTTCATCACAATGATGCGTAAGGTTTGAATCACTTATGTATGGAGTTTAATTACTGCCAAAACCTAATATACAAACCGAACATGTTTTACAAAAGCACAACGATTCACAAACAAATACAATCTGATTTGCAAATATAAAAATGATTTACATGCAAACAAGGTGTGGTTTGCAAATATAAAAACGATTTGCAAACAAATACAGTGTGGTTTGCAAATACAAAACACCATTAACAAACAAATGTATTCCGTTTTACAAATACAAACTGTACCGATTACAAGTATACAACGAGAACCATTTCCTACAAGTACAAATCACTTTTGGCAATTTTCTACCGGTGACATGGCGCCGACTTGTATTTGGCTGAAGGATTTTCTCACTTATGTGCTCACTAAGTTATTGGCCCTGCTAAACAGCAGGTGGGGCTATGACTCAATTTCCTAGATCTCTACACCGTGAAGTTGAACAGAATAGAGAAAGGCCGCCAGCGACAACCGTGGACATGAGGATGATGGCTGAGGCTAAATAAAAACGCAGTGCCTACGTGTTCGAAATAACTCCGTGTCCAACAGTGGGATGGTTTCAATATAATTCCGTGTCCGACATTCTATTATTGGTTTTAATCTCTTGAAATCTATTGAATCTTTTAGATATTAAACGTGAATGTTTTGATCAGACGGCTCACTTCTTCAAGATGGGTACCGAAAATTTCAATCGATGTTTCTGTTTAAGCTGCTCAATAAAGAGAGTTAGCATTAGCGCGGGACTTTGTGCATCTATGACGAATTTAGCGACTGTCGGACAGAGATCCTAAAATACTCCATGTCTGAAACCAAGATGGGTACCGAGAATTTAAAATTTTATTGCTTCAGCGTTACACGCTATAGTTCTTTATTCATTTGGACTCCTTACACTGTTTTAGACTTTTCTGCATAATGGTGCACGTGCTTGCAGTGGCGGGCAGTGGACGGAAAACCAAGGGGGCGGAAAACATCCCTTGAAATGGATGGGATGGAGATTAGTGACCTGATTTCAATCATTGTTCTTGGTCAACTTGTTAGTCTCCCTTTTAATGAAATGTTTAAGCGAGTGAATAAAAAATTCTATAAAAATGTTTAATTCACATGCCTCAAGACCTTCCTGGGAATAGATGCTGTCTGGAGGGGAGCATATGTTGCTCTAAAATCTTTATATACCTTTAAGCATTCATGGTGCTTTTTAAAACATGCAAGTGTCCCACTCCATATGCACTAATACATCCCCATACCATCAGAGATGTGGCCTTTGAACTGAGCACTGAAAACAGGAGGGATGGTCTTTCTCCTCTTTAGCCCGGAGGACACAACACCCATAATTTCCAACAAGAATGTCAAATTTGGATTTGTCTCACCACAGAACACTTTGCCACTTTGCTACAGTCCATTTTAAATGTGCCTTGGCCAACAGAACATGGCGGTGCTTCTGGATCATGCTCAACAATGTTGGATCCTACACTGTGTGACTCATACAGTCTTATAAGCCTAGTGTGTAAAACATCTACCTCCCCATAATTTAGCCTGTTTGATCAGGATGGCTAATTTTGTACAGGCTGTGCTACATCTTAAAATTTCAACGACGTTCATCTGATTGCTACATTCTCAGACTCCTAAAACTTCAGTGTTTATTAAACCGCTTTATCTTGGAGAAATTGATTTTAGTCTTTAATCAAACAAAGACTACCTCAAGATAATTGCAAAGTTTCGATTTAGGGAAAGTTGACACCAAGCATGTAAATATAGCTTACTGGGAAAGTTTCTTTGTATCGCTCAAAATTTGCCGTTGCTTTTGCGACTTGCCGCAGTTGAGTTGACCACAGCGCAATACCGACCAGCGTTAATTTGCGAGTAGCGTTTTACTTTGAAGGAACACTTCTTCAATGTTTCAAAATACAGTATGGAACAGAGTTGGAAAGCATATCGATGGAGCCAATTGAATATGGTGGCAGCTAGTTCTAAGCCATCAGCTGTGTGGCCTAGTTGTGAGTGTTTATTTACAGCTAGCTAGTCAGCATAAGCACTGCCATTCCTTATGGACTCCCGTATTTGTGAGTTCAAACTTGGGAAGTTGACAAGTTGAGTAGAAACTTCCAAGAACGCGAGAACACAGTCAGCTGAATCTGCAGTTTGAGACAGTCCCGTTCTTGTCCACCTAACAGTTCAGCGCGAGAATTTATTTGTTCACCTTTCTCACCACCGTTTTAATATTGTTAAAAAATTAAAAGTTATGTGCTTTTTCCTCGGCGGATGCTGTTGTCACTGACTGTCACCAGAGAATGCCGTCACATTAGCTGCAAAAGCCATAGGGAAAAAGGAGGCTACACTTGCCGCCGATAGGCATTGCAAGCTCGGCTCATAACAGCACTTAATCAGTAGTTGGTTGCTAACGCAAGTAGGTGACTGGTAGATACATCGTATATCACCACAGATGTATTTCCTGGTTACATAACCTATGTTCTCAGATTTAACAGTCAACATTTCTTGTCTCGTTTAACAAAGTATCATGTCCTAAACCCCAAACTTATTAATTTAAGACCGAGTTTCCCCGCTGGATCTCTTCAGGTCAGTGGGAACATAGATATATGTATATCTATGAGTGGGAAGCCGCTCGCGTGCTGCCATCCGGAAGTATCATGACGCATATTGTTTGCAAACATTCTGAAATGCCATACATACCATGCAGAGAGACGCGGTGATTATGGACCACTCTAAAATTCTATGCATCGCATGCATTCCTATGCCAAAACGCAGCGCTCCTCTGTTGTGTCCCGCAGTGTAATTTGGATGATAGATTGCATGCTCATCTTATTTATCATTGTTTTCCGAAAAACCATCTCAGTTGAAGGAAATGGTTGAATTGATAAGAAGAGATGAATAACTGGAACTATAGAGGTTTTATGATCGCGATACACGTTTCCAATGGTTTTATTAATCAAGGCATTAGCAGTGGCCTGATCAGGTCATGACTGACAGTATAAGATTCTGTTTATCACACAACTAAATTGCGCAATTTAAAAGAAAACAAATGTAATTCCTAATATATGTTACCACTGAGCTGATGCTATCACTCTGCGGTCAAGCCATTACTCTCGCGTTTGAACTAGCAATGATTTGCATTGATAATTTCCACATCATTTGCTTGTCAGGCAATGGGAAAAGTACTAACGTTAGTTAGCTATGTGAGAGAAAAATCTGGAACCAATGCCGAATCCCGGTATTCCTCAGGTTATGTTAGATTGATATTCGATAATCAGACATTTGGCGCTGTATTCCTCCCAGTGGCAGTTCATCGGCCGTCACGAAGGGAAGCCTAAACCTTGCCCTTCAGAGCTTAATGACTTAAACCGGTCACAATTTTGATGAAGTATTGCGCATGAAGGCTTTATACAGCATGCATAATGCCTTCATAAATGAGACATAATGCCTTTATAAATCATTCAAAAGCAAATTTCATGCTTTATAACGGGTGAAATAACACATCCTTATTCAGTATCTGATGCCAGATGTGATATAACTGACAATGTCACTTAGCTAGGGGCTAAATGTCATTAAGGGTGACGTTGTCAGCTAAATCATGGTCATTGTCATGGTCACATCTGGCATATGCTGAATGAGGATGAATAATTTCACCTTTTAAAAAGCATGACATTTGCTTCTGCATGATTTATGAAGACATTATGTCTCATCTATGAAGGCATTATGCATGCTGTATAAAGCCTTTATGGGCAATACTTCATCTAAAGTGTGACCCTTAAACCTTTCGCTATTTACTTTTCTTGATCAGCAGTTGCTCAAACGAATTGGTAGAAGGACAGCCAAATTTATTTTTGATAGCATTGCTATACATTGCACCATGAAATTTTGAGGTTTTCTTTCACACATAAATTACAACGTAAATGACCATAGGCCTACATCTTTATAAATTCCACGCATAAGTAGCTGGTGAAGCAATATTCGCAAATTGATTAGTGACGCTCATTAAGCAATAAGCTGTGCAACATCGCATTCTTTCCTTCAATATTCAGATTGTAGAAAACGGATTCTTGTGGCTTCTTCGCAAACTAATTTATTAAGACGTATTGATAATTTGTGTCGTTATTTGCTATCGAACATAAATTTGACTGTCCTTCCAATTTGTATGAGCAACTGCTGATCAAGAAAAGTAAACTGTGAAAGGTTTAAGTCATTAATCTTTGAAGGGCGAAGTTTTGGCTTCCCTTTGTCACAGCCGACGAACCGCCGCTGATACCTCCCGTGTCAACTGAATATAAGCCTAGCTAACGGAGTAGATGCAAGCGCAAATCCTGAGCTCCCTGAGACATGTTTTTTCCACCTTTACTGGCGCAGGCTAATGTTTCCTATAGACTTCAATTCATTATGCTAAGCTAGCGCACTGTGCTAACTCTCGATACGACTTACTAATCAACTTAATTTAAAGATTTGTAAATCATTTGACACTACATATTGTGAGCGACTGCTTACTTACCCTTGCTTTCTCCTTTTTAGCCAAAATGGTACAGGTCCGCATGCGAGAGTTGAAGTGCAACCAGAATGCATCCTGCATATTTTTTGAATGTTGACTCGGACAAACTGATTGGCAGCTCTGGTGGGGGTGGCCAATCATATTCCAGGGGTAGCCGGTGCCACCTCCAGCCACCACGGTGGCCACACCCCTGCTGATGGCTATGTTTTGGATTCAGTTGGTCCGTATAATGGAAGTAAAAATGATGCCAGCATATCAAAGCACATTTTTGATGCACTGGACCATCTGAAAACCTGTATGGAGGAGCACGAAAATGTGACTTGGATGTCATGTCTGTTCTTGAGTCCCATGGTTATGATGCACATTTGCCATCTGTGCTGAGTGGCAGCTTACAGCATGACACTGAACAGGCCAATGCTGATCGTGTCCACACGAAAACCAGATGGGTGGTAGAGATCTACCACAGGCCACTAAAGCAATGGGCATTTTTCAAAGAGCGGTTATCCTCTAATTATTTTATTCCAGTCATTGGAACCTTGGACCAAGGAGCAACCGCTTGTCTCAATGCTGCTTGTGGAGCTATCTACCAACCTAATTCTGAGCGAAGAGCAGCAGATGTTGCGATCGCATTGAGGAGTCTCGCTTGACCAGGCCAAACTCCCTGGCAGATAGAGTTGAAGCGGACCCTGACATGACTCGAATGGCGAAAGTTGTATAAATGTAGTCCATTTATAGCAGCAAAGTAGCACCTGGTAGTTAGGCTTTCCATAAATGGATCAATGTCGCCATCCAAAGTTACTTTCTAAATTATTAGTATAATTATTAGGCCTACTTTTTACATTGTCGCATTGTCGTTCCTCTTACTGGAACCCAAGATCAATCACTTTACGGAAGTTTCTATTGACAAATAATGACACCCCAATTTACAGTGCTGCTCGTTGTTCTGGTCATCTTGCCTATCTGAGCTATAACAATATCTAAAATAAATTGATTTAATCATTTATATGGCAGTTAATGACATTGGTCAAAATATTTATTGGGCTTGATGGTTCTGTAGCTATAAACCTTTATTCAATTTCAAATGTGTGTAATCATCTGCATGATGTGTGCAGTGATCTATCTACAGTGTGTAACACTCTTTGAAGAGTGTAACTGTTACACACTATTTGCAGTGTGAAACCCTCGGTATGCAGAGTACAGCCCTCTCTCTAGGTGTGTAACGCAGTGTTTGCAAGTGTAATACTCTGTGTGCAGTGTATATTCTTCTGTGTGCAGTGTGTAATGCACTGTTTGTAGAGTGTAACATTGTGTATTTCGTGGAGGTCACAGTGTGCAGTGTTTAAACCACTGTATGTATCATGTAGGTCTCTTTGTGCAGTGTTTGAATGGTCTGAATTTGTATTGTCTGCACTGTCTGTTTTGTGCAGTATATGGTATCCTCCTGCATGCTCTGTGTAACGCACTGTTTGCTGTATGTAGCTCTCACTGTGTTTTGTTTAGCCCCGTGTGCGGCAAATTGAAAATCACACCGGATAGCTCACTCGTTTAAAGCATCACATTGTGAAGCAGAAGTGACTATCAAGGCGCGGGTTCAAGCCCTGGTCATACCATCTGGCAGTGGTCGGCAGCTTTTTCAGAAGTAGCGCACAATTGGCCATTGCGCTACAGGGATGCAAATTGGGAAGGAACTGCCGGGAAGGGTAATATAAGATGCTTTGTTCGTTCCTTAGGCATCTCTTGTTGGACAGACAGGCGTTCGTCAGGAAGATTCTAAGCTTGTTCATGTCTGGGCACCATCTGCCCTTGTTCTGAACTTGCAAGGATTCAACCAATGAGTGTATAAGAAGAGGTGGCTGACAGGCATGTGCTTCGGAAGTGAGCCGCGCGCTGTCTTCACTCTCCTGAGTTGGCAGCAGGGAATCGCATATGCAAAAGCCTTGTACATAGTTCCCCAGTTGGACATTCCAGATTCAGGTGGGATTGGAGATGCCAAATTTCTTCAAGAAAAAAGAGAAAAATCACAAATACTTGCCAGATAAGCTATAAACGAGTTGTAGGCCTAGATAAAAGATTTTTAAAAGGATATCCGCCTTGATAATTACACAAACAAATTGTAAAAGTATGGTTTATGAGCTAACTAAATTAAAGCATTGTGGCTGGTTTGCAATATTTAAAAACATTTCTTCCTTGATAGCTTGAGACTTTTTTTCTGGTCGAGTGCCATTGGCTATGATGCGATGCTGATACAGTGAAACATGATCAGGAGTCTGAACAGGGTGTTTTATTTTGAATTTTTGATCTTGGGTAGGCTTAGGGAGTTTAATTTTGAAATTTTCCACCCTTCCTGCGTGTGACTTCTTGTCAGCCATGACGCGCAGCGGTCCATCTGGGTCAGAAATAGACTGGCTGCCTATTCTTCGCGGAGCAGCGTGCAGGGGCGCTTCTGGGACACTGCTGAGACGTGATCAGCGAGTGCTTGCGCTTCCTAGCTTTCGTGCATTCTGCCTGAGCGGTCTCCGATTAACTGCATTTAGAAACCCGTGCTTTCCTTCGCTTTTCTGGTGGTGCTTTTTACTCGTCACGTTCAGATTACAGGGGTTGACATTCCCTCAAATTTAGTACTGGTCACAAGGACCAGTATAATTTGAAGATCCACTAGTCCTGACCAGATTTCAATGGTCCCAACCTGAGGTTGCGAAGCAACTGAGCCCTCTAGGGGGGTCCGGAAAATTTTAAGATATTAACCCCCCTAAAACAGCATTTTCCTGAATTTTTGCAGTATTTAAGTCACTTAATAATTGAGTGAAAATCACAAGTTTTATGCATAATAAAGGGAGAAATTGTTTCATGCCAAATGAAGTTATCAGAGACATAAATAAAACACATATTGCAATAAAAACATTTTATTTTAAATTACTCAAAGGTTCACCATCACTGTAAATGGCAAGTAACAGTCCCATTACCAGATCATGCCTACTTATTTCAAATATTAACAATGGACAATTAAGAATGCAAATTATAAACATAGCAGTAAGTTTTATTCAGATATCGCCAAACAAACATGGCAACAGAATGCAATCACAATCACAGAACAGTGACCAATGCTTGATATCATCAAGTTAACAGCATCAAATTGCTAGACATCATCAGCATGTTGGAATCACAAAACTCAATCAAACAGCGATTACACACTTTATTTATATATCTTGGTGATTCTTTATTCATTACACTTCGGAGATGGTCTCTTCTCCTTCAGATGACAAACTAAAGAGTGATGAGTAAATGCCCAAGAAGATGAATCTATAAAGGGTGTAATCGTAAATTAATACAACCTCTTTTAAAATGCCCTTGAAATATCTCAAACAGGATTTTCGTTCATGTGAACTTAGTTTTTCAAAACAATTCTTATATAGAGAATCCCACCCAAGTGGCTTCAGATGCGAAATATATCTTCACATCCCCAAAGCTCAATTTTTATCAACTTGTGGTGATATACAAATATGTTTCACAAAGATCGAAACATCAATTCCAGAATAAAGAGGTTGAAAACCATGAAATTACATGATCAGCTGATGATGGTAGGCCTATGTACTATAAATTATAATGTAGTTTGGTTCACAGACAATTTGAGCTTACTTTTCCATGCAAGAAATAAAAGATAATCTTTATTTACAAGATTTAAACAGTAAAACAAAAGTAATGTGTTGTGTTTTGTGTTGTATTATACGTAAATACGTATACGTCGTATATAAATACGTCGTATTTATGAAGTGAAATTTGGAAGTGATATGCAGACAAAAAGCTATGACCGAAAACCGGACAACACAGACTTTTGACCTACATTTGGAGTTCATGTTATCAGCTGTTATGGGAACTAATTTTACAAGTTATGCATTTGAAATAATTTTAAGCGTGTGCTTACCTGTAAGGTCGTCCGTTCTTTGCAATAGCATGAGCAGTGTGAAATAGATGAGTAAGACGATTCCAAACTTATTGGTTCATAGCGATCAACGTTTCCTCTGCTTGAGTCGTTACGGGTTTGGCTAGTTTCGCTTTCGCTTCATCTGCGAATTTACGATGGCCATTTGAACTATGATGAGACTTAATTGCATCAATTTTCATGTTACTACACCCAGTAACAAACGAACTTGCTATTTCAGAAACTCTGCACAACTTGCAAAACATTTTGCCAGTACCGTTGGTTTCGTAGTATTCTAACCAACTGAATTCAGTTAGCCATTATTCTTGAAACAAACGTATACGTTTTGAAGCATCGTAGCTTCGCTGTTGCTCTAGTTGATCAGATTTGGTTTTTTTACTTGGCGGTGGAGCCAATTGAGGGAAAAAACGATGCATGATTTTGACATTTGAAATGCAGACGGCAACTTCCCGTTTACAAAGACTCGTAACACTGACGAAAGACTCACAGCAATGTTAAGAGCTTTGAACCCGGAAGTTTTTGAAAAGACAATGTATTTGAAGACTTATTTTTTGAGTTTATATTTATTTTCTAATGTAGGCCTATCACTTTTATGAAATGAAAACACATAAAAGTTGAGTAAGAGATAACCAGCTGATAACAATGGAAAATCTACTGGTCCGTCGGGATAGTGAGATTTTGAGTTTCACTGGTCCTGACAAAATTTTACTCGACCCGGGCCAAAGGACCAGTGTGAATGTCGACCCCTGGATTACCTCAATCTAAACTGTCTAGCTTGATTGATGGTCTCCGCATCTTGTCTCGAGTCATTATTGTTAATCCGGTTCTCGTGTAATTGTTGATTAATCCCATGTGTTTCTGTTTCATTCCGAGATTGCATTTTGAGTCCCCGCCTCGTCTCGTGGCTATATGTGGCAGAGTTGGGAGAGCGGATGTCAGACAGATCCTCGTGCTGACTCTGTTCTGCTTGGTGAAATCTCAGTTCTTTGTGCCTTCTGGGTTTCTCCTTGTATGATTCCTGAGTCTTGTTTGCTGCGCCCTTGTCTTGTCTGCCCCGTGTTTAAGTCTCCCAGTGTGTCCGTCAGTTAGTTAGGTTCAGTTTTTTTTTCCTTAGTTTATCCACTCTTGGAGTGAGTATTCCTGTTTCCCCCTGCCTTTGGCAGAGTACTTTAGTTTTCCAATTGGTTGTTTCTGGCGTGTCTGCCAATTTTCCCTTAGTGTGTTGTGTTTAATAAACACTTCTGGATCCTGCGACTGGTGTTCCTCTGATCTCTCCTTACAAACAGTCAATGTTAGATTTCTGTAAATAAATCTCAAATTTCATAATGCTGGTTTATTTTATGTGCAATGACAATGGGTGTTGCTAAACTTTTGTTACTGAGTATATATACTAGCCAAATATGCAATTTGTATTTGTAAGGTGGGTTTTGTAATCATATGTAAGATCTGAATTTCAAACCTTTTATTTCTAACAGTAATTGTAATAAAGTGTCACAATAATGACGATTAATATTTTTTGATACACAGTATTGATGTTTTAAAAACAAGCATTTCTACAGGCCTACCAAAGAAAACGGCCAAAGTTTGTCAGATGTTTGCCTTTCTCAAAGAACCAGCAAGACACAATTGAACATTCATTTGGTTCATCTCTGGGTTTGTTACAGTCTGTGCAATTTTTTGAGGTTGGTTCTGGTGAAAATGTATCGACTTTAAAGGATAAAGAATAAATCTAAAGGATAAAGATTTAGAGCCATCTAGTGGTCAGATTATAGATTGCATTTCTTTTCTCAGAAAACCTACTGTGGCCGCAAAACTTGCGAAAACGTGAAAGGCGCTCTTTTGTTTCAGTGCTTTATTCATTTATTTTTTTGCCATTCTGGGCTACTGTAGAAAAAATGGCGGCCTCCACGGAGGTGGACCCGCTTCCATGTAGGTTTAGAGGGGTTATTCTAAGCGAAATGAAACTCAAAGATTATTGTTTTCACGTGATTATACACTACTAAAAAGTATTATGAATGTTTTATTCCATTTCTGCCAAAATATAAATGTAAATTCCTTTAAAGTGTTGTGGTACAAAGTTTTACGGGAATGTGGGATGTTTTCAGTATTGTGTTGCTATTGATTTGAAAAAGGTATACATCTGAATAACTTTAGTTTCAGGTTGGCCATTATCTTTGGTAGGCCTGTTCTAGGTTGTTACAAATTTTTAGGCGGAACTGCATATTTCTAAATACATTATTTTTCTCAGATAAAAGTAACAATTGCAGTAAATAGATGCACCTTCTGATCTTGTGAATGGGTGCAGATTTTTACTGAATTTTGCAGTAAATATTATTGAATTCTAGTTGAGTTTGCTGGCATAGAAATGCCTGCAATTTCACATTACACCGACAGGTTGTGTGTCCATAGTTCTACTATGTTCTAGTTCTAGCAGCTTGTACCTGCTGTTGTTTAAAGTGATGCAAGAGCATATTTTTCTCTGTAAAAAAAATGACAGAAAATGAAAACAGCAGAAAAAAAAACGATCACATCTCTATTTTCCCAAGCGAATGTCCTTGTGCTGGCAGAGCAGGAGTTTTTTAAAGGTCCTCTTGAAGGTGACGTTGCAGAGAGCATAGCAGGCTGGATTGATGGTGCTGTTGATGTAGCAGAACCAGTAGGCGAAGATCCACATGCTGGAGCTTAGGCAGGTTGAACAGAATGTGCTGGTGACCTTCATGACATTATAGGGTGTCCAAGTGACCACAAAGGCAACGATAATTATCGCTATCATGCGTGTTACCTTTTTCTCACGAGATGGTGGTGCCTTTTTCTTGGGCTGCTGCTTTGACATTGTAACATTACGGTGGTGGGCTGTGGGGTTTCCCTTGTAATCAGCAGGGGCCTCTGTAATTTCATTTCTCTCAGGATGTACTGATGCACTTGGCTCCTCCACCACAACTCCACCTGTTCCATTCTGGCTCCTTTCAACGCGCGGGGTTGTGTCATATTCATCATCACATGGAATGCTGATGTGGTTTCCTGCTTCAGTGTTGAATGGGTTGTCTTTTTTTTGCTTGTGCTCACCCATCTTTACACGGCTCTTGCTGGACCTAGAGATCTGCCAGTACAGTAAGCTCATGATGGCAACGGGCAGGTAGAAGGAAGTCGTAGAGGAGATAAAGGTGATGGATTCATTGGACAAAAATTCTACGTAACACTCGCGCTCTGGCATAATACGCTGACCTCCGAGAAACTGCCCAAAGAGGATAGCTGGGGCCCATAGGACGAAGGCAAGAATCCAGGGTGCCGCAATCATCATGCCCGCAATCCTGGTGGTCCTTTTTGCAGGGTAGCTGAGTGGCTTAGTGATGCAGAAGTAACGGTCAAAGCTGATAACAAGGAGATGCAAGCTAGAGGCACTGCAGACAACATAGTCCAGGATCAGCCAAAAGCCACAGACCACTTGCCCCAACGGCCAGTAGCCCACTGTGATGTAGACTGTGTACAGGTTCATAGAGCTGACCCCAATGATCAGGTCTACACAGGCCAGGCTGAAGAGGAAGTAGTTGTTGATGGTCTGGAGGCTCCTGTTGATAATGATTGAGAGAATTACCAGTATGTTCCCAGTAATCGTGAGGAGACTGAGGGTCCCTGAGACCAGGACAATGATCACCATCTCTGCTTCCTGGTAAGGGGCCTTGAATGGCAGAGTGTCTGTCTCATTGCCTGCAGTGAAGTTGGAGATGTTTGAGAAGATGGAGATGGTCAGCTTAAAGGTTCTGTGCTCCATCTGTTCTGGTCTTGCCGAGTCTTGAGTTGCCAGATTAGCCCCTAAATCCAAATAAAGGAGAAATTTTATTTCAGTCATAAGGGCTTGCTTTTAGTGCACAAGTCGGCTTTGCCCTGGAATAAAACTAGATATGTTATGTAATACTCCATTAACAATGCAATTTATTCTTGGACTAGGTTCAGCTTGTTTCTGCAAAGCTCGGCAAAGCTTGCAAATTGAAGACCTGGGTGCAAGAAGTACTTAAAGGAGAATTCCGGTGTGAAATTGACTTGGGGTGTATTGAAACATGATAACGAGTACTAACCTTTGCCGAATACCCCACCTCCGAACGCAGGCAACATTTCAAATATATCGCTTTTTTAGCTGAAGCTCCCAACAGGCTTACAATAGTATTGAATTGGGCAAAGCCTTGCCATGCAAAGAAATTGCTATTTTTTCATCATTAACAAGGCTCATAGTAGCTCCACACTTCATCGGTAGAAGTCAGAGGGCCCTGACAATTAAAATGAGGCACTGAGAATTTTGAAAATGCACAGATAGTTTATTAAAAAAGACTATTTATGCAAACAGTACCTTGAGGTAGTTTCCAGTCGCCTCCATCTTGAAAGTTACGATAAGTCGATTGATGCACGAACGGATAGGAAGGAGAGAGGAACAGATTGAAATCTATTCAATTGTATAAGTACTTCTTGCACCCAGGTCTTCATTTAGAAATCCAGTTGCATATTGAGTGCTCATACTTTATCAATTGACATTCACATTTTTTTTGGATGTCTTTTGTCTGTTTTTTTTGTCTATGGTTTGTAAGCAGGATTATGGAAAACCATGATTTTTATGAAACATGGATGCATGGGCAAGGGAAAAGCCCATTCAATTTTGGAGAGGAACTGAATCGCAGGGTGGATACTCGTCAACTTTGTGAGATATTGCCCTGGCAGAAAAAATGCTACACATTTGAAAATTCATTTGACAGCTCGAAAGACTAACAGTGACACAAAAAAGCCGATCAGTGGCAACTGCTGAACAGAACATAGCGAGGGCAGAAGAGATCCTTTGAAATTGATCACAATTGGCCTGTTTACAATCTTGTTCTTGATTACCACATTTTCTAACAATATGAATAATCACTTGGCACTTATATGCACAGCTTCCTTTTTCATGAAATATTAAGGCAAGTACATAATACTTTCAATAAAAAATGTTTCATTCATTTATTCACTGGCCTTAATTTTACCCTTTAAAGCCTAATTGAAAAATCCGCCATGGAAGCATCATGCTGCCGTTTTTACCGTAGTAACCTGTATTTGGGCCGAAGCACAACCTCTCTACTTTCAGGAATATTTGGAATTTTTGCGATTTTACGGTAATTACGGTACTTACAACATGATGTGTGCATTTCTGTTGGCGACGAGTTGGATTAAAAGGGATCAATAGACTACCCTTCACAAAAAAAAACCTGAGGATTTTTTGGGTCATATCCTGTCATATCATCAAAGTTACGCTTCATGGTCATTTAAATGAAAACAAGGAATGAAATGTGCACATTTTGTCATTCAAATGGCATGTTTTATTTCTCACCTTTACAAAGAGAATTGGCGACACAGTTTAATTTTCTTCAAACAAGACTAAGACAAATTATCGGTTTTAAGGAATGTTTTAGGCCCTCCCTGCTTTCTGTTCATCGGCCGCCATTGGAGCTAATTTAGAAGAGTGGACTATTCCCAATTTAGAACAGAGGACCAAGAGCACATATTGGGAGTATCTCTCTGAGCTGTGCTTAATGCCCCAGCCACAGTGTACAGTGTATGATGATAACTCAGCCTGCAGTAAACATCATCACACATAATGTTCCCAATAGACTTGTACAATGGACATTTAACTCTCAGCTTGTTTATGGAGAGCGTATACACACTAAGTTGCAGTACAGGTAACCCTTTCAGAGAAATTTAATTGAGTTGAGTTTGTTGGTTGTGGTATATGTATTAAGTCTATCAATTCTAGACACCAGTAGGGGTAGCTAGTAACACTGTGGAATGACGATATAGTAGTGAATACTATTACTGATAAAAATTGTGAGCTCAAACTCTGAGATTTTCTGTTACACGTATGTGGGCACCATTCTGCCAAATTTCAAGCCATTCTGAGATGTCAACTCCGCCAAGTATCTCAGAAGTGCAATTCTCTCAGAAGATGGCTCTTAAAACATTCCAAAGATTTGGTACTGTTGAAAACCTCAAGGGAAGAGGAAGCAAATTGAGCGTTGCGTTAATTCAGACAGGCAATGGAGTCACGCCTTAAACTTCAATCCCCTGGCCAATGGCCCATCTGGAACAGCTGATCGCTCGGCCCAAGCTGTTCAGCATAACTAGCCATTGGTTGAGGCAAGCGCCTCTCGCCCAGCTGACTGCCTCAGTTGATTGCAAGGCCCAAGCTGTTCTGCCTAGCTCCCTCATTGGTTGAGGTAAGAACCTCTGGACAGCCGATTGTGCAGGTCAGCTAAGTACCCAAGCTTCCCGATTGGATGAGATCGAGTACAGCACTTTATTTAAAGCTACCTGCTGCCTTCCACTCAAATGCCTTTCTCTGTCAACACTTTTGCAAGGATGCTGTGCTCTTTACACCACTCCTACTTCTGTAACTAAGAAGTATGTTCATTATCTCTGAGCAGCTTGACAATTTCCTTGGTTCTGTGAAGTTGATTGCTCTCAAGATAAACCTTTGTCGCCAGTATGGGACAGCCAGAGGCTTTTTTCCACGGCCTCTCCTATTTGAAGCTAATGTGGCCCACCTGTTCTGAGGCAGTGGTTTTTCACTCTGGCGGCAAGCAATTATCATATTAGGGGCGTTCACGCTAGAGAAAGAGTGCGGTTTCTTTTTATTTTTTTTTTTGAGCGCATTCACATGAGGCAAAAGAGTGTGATTTGGATCGCGATCAAAAAATCTATTTTTTTGCGCACATTCAGACACAAGGCAAACTCGCACCCGCACTACAGTGAAGCTGGAGAACGTCCGAACTGTGAATGCCCGAAACTCGACCGAAGAATAACCTCTGCAAGGGGATTTCTCATGCGCGAACATACAACCTACAAATCGCTGCAGACGGTATTGCAACAAACAGATTCACGCATCCGAGCTTATAGTACCACCAAATGACTACGCAACACCTCAAATCAGTAGAACTATAGGCTGTTTGTCAACGTCAATTCCAAATTGAATGCCAGTATTGTATACTGCTTACTTGTGTGTCCACACATGTGCCAGTCAGTACTCAAACGAGCGAGAGCAGATTAACAGCCGATTGCGAAAAACCGAATTTTGGCCTGCGTGAGAGAAAAAAAAAAATCTATTTTCAATTCGCGATTCCGTTCACACGCACTGCATGGGCAAATAATTGCGCTGATTCCCGAAAAATCCGAAGAGCTACTGCGAATTAGATCGCGATCAGAATCGCACTAATTAGTGAGATTTTTATGTCCACACGCAGAAAAAAAAAAACGAAAATTTAATCGCGCTCGGATTTTTTCCTGTAGGTGTGAACGCCGCTACTATACACAAAAATCTAGGTTGTTTCTCCTCTATTTACAGTAATTTGGCGGAGGTTAATTTGGCTGATGAAGATATGGATTGACTTATGCTTGCGCACTCGTTTCAGGGCTACTAAACACAGCAGTTGACTGCCTAAAGGAGCCGGTAATTTATTTTATGCCTAATTAAGTTTTTTCATCATCACCAGCAAACTGGGGAATCTCGGCTCAAGTCTGAAAAGCGTTGTTTGGATTTCCTTTCAATCATCAGTAATGTTTTCCTTCGAGAGACCTCTGCTGCATTCAATTAAGTCCTTTGTGGACATGCGTGCAGGCCGTATTTACACAGTACTGCTTGTTCTGAGTTTTAAAACTTTATTGAAGTTTCAGCAAGAGAACCATGCCTTGTGAATCTTGGCTTTAAAGGTGCACTATGCAAGTTTGTTTACTTTCTGCGCGATTATATTTTGTCTCAATTTGCTGACATCTTTCCACGATCCGCTAGCTGCCTGCCCCTAAATTCACTGTAAAAAAATAACCTGGGCTCTGGAGACCGCACAGGTGCCACAAACTGTAAATAAATACAAGGGGCACAGGCTGTGCCCCACGACGTAACAAACCATCCGGCCAATTGCCAACAAGAGTTGACAGTTATGGAAGCATGGGAAGGAAGGAACTATGGGAGGGAGGGAGGGAGGGGCAGGCTACCTCTGTTTTGATTGAATTTGAATGTCAACAGAAGTGAAAGTAAACAGACTTGCTTAGTGCACCTTTAAAATATGGCTGTTTGAAAAAGAATCGCTGCCTGCGCATAGCCTCATCAGATGACTGGCAGCAGCTGTGTGTGAGATCTGTTACACCCCAAGAAGTAAGGGACAGCGCAATAAGTAGCCGCGCAACCTTTTGGCTCCACAAGGCTGGTGCTTGCTGAATTAAATTTAACTCGTAACAGATCAAATAAATATGTCAAAAGCTTCTGCGTGCATGCTTGCGCTCTCATTAAGGTTTTAGCTACAGCTCGCGAATTGGATGCGATATGTTATGTAAGGCGATTGGGATGAAAATATGGCTTATTGCGTTAGTTCTAGCATTGAATCCACCTCAAAGAGGGGAGAGAAATGGCTTTGTACGTCTCCGCAATTAAAACGATCACCTCAGTTGCACTGGAATAGTCTCATCTTGTTTTATAGTGGTACTGGTTGCCATAAGTTTCTAATAACTTATGTTCGGCGGAACTCCGTCTCTGCTGCACCGGTCAATAATGGAAATCAAACATTTCATATCCAATAATTAAATTATGCTAGCTGTTCCCAAAATTGTTGCTCTTTCATTCTAAATGAAAACAATCATTTCATTGATGTTGGCTCTAATAGAGTATTTAACTGGCGACCCTTGTATTGTAGTCATGTTTCCCTTTAGTCGCTTCTCGACGAATAAAGGTTACCAGAGTGGTTATTTGTGTGTGTGGGGGGGGGTTATTTCTCTGTTTCTGGCATTTAGTTGTTCTACCTAGTTTAAAGATTACTTTGCGCCTCCAATTGACTGAAGGTTTGCAGCTATGGTCGCTTTGGGGGGTTATTATTTTCTGCTGTCCCTGCCTTGGGGCATTCCATCATTCCATGTATGCATATGGAAGGACAGGGAGCTCCAGAACAGAACCAAATGTATTAATGCCAATTCTAAAAAAATCCTCTATGTTGACAAAGTTGTCCTGACTGAACTAAGTTTCACCCCACAGGAGACTGAGGAGGATGGTGAGAGAAGCAACAAAATCCCCAAGGATCTCTCTGAAGGAATTGCAGGTTTTAGTGGCATCTTACAGTCACCTGGTTCCAAAAAGCACCATCAGGCACCACCTCCACAACCACAGACTCTTTGGTAGGGTTGCCAGAAGAATGCCTTTTCTGACCAGAAGTCACAGAAGCAAACACTTGGACTTTACCAAACATCATTAAAATCAAGACTGGAACAAGGTGGATTGGTCAGATGAGACCAAAATTGCACGTTTCAGTCAGATATTGCATGTTTGTCAGTATGTTAGACGCCGAAACTGAGATGCATAAAAGGAGAAGCACCTCATACCCACGGTGAAATACGATGGTGGGTCAGTCATGTTTTGGGGCTGTTTTAATTCCTGACATCCAGGGCCATGGGTTGAGATCAATGGCATGGTGAATTCCACCAAGTAACAGGATATTTTGGCTGACAATCTAGTTGCCTCTGCAAAAAGGCTGGGACTTTGCCTTCAGAGGACTTTCCAACAAAACTCTGACCCAAAGCACACCTCAAGATCCACATAGAAATGGTTCCGTGACAACAAAATTAACATTCTTTAATGGCCATCTCAGTCACCAGTCCACAATCCAATTGAAGCCTGTGGGCCGAGTTGAAGAAGGCAGTTGAAAAACACAAACCCAAAAAAGGGAAGGATCTTGAAAGGATCTGCAAAGAGGATTGGTCCAAAATCCCCCCACACGTGTACCTTAAATTTGTCAAAAACTACAGGACAGGACTCCATGCTATTATCCCTGCCAGAAGTGGTTGCCCCAAGTTCTAAATGAAGGGTGCCAATTGTTGTGGAACCTTGATTTTGTTGACATAAAGTTAGTATTAAAAGATTGTTATGATTCGGGTCGTTTCCAGTGAAACATTATAATCGTAAATTTTTTCACTCATTCCATTTCTATATAATTATATATATATATATATATATATATATATATATATATATATATATTTTTTGCATTGCATTTGCATTGCCTTTCAAGGGTGCCAGTAATTTTTGAGCCCACTGCAAATACCATCGTTAGACTACCGTCTGTGCCAAAATTAAGTATGAACATCTGTCTCGTTGCCAGTTGGCACTGATATTATGGGCTAGATTTTACATGAATTATCATATTCAGAGTTTTGATGAAGAAAATGTCCCTCTTACTTACAGGCTGCGGATGTATTAACCCACAGAGCGCCAAGTGGCAGAATTTCACATGAAATTAGTGTTTTAGCACCCTTGAAAAATCGCCAACCTCTTGCACTGCCTGATCAACAAATTATGCATATTTCATGCAATTTCAGCTTTTTTTCTTTACACTGGGCAGCTCTGGGCTTCATCTGAAAATTCTTTTTCCTGAATAATCATTCAGATCAAAGAACATGCGGCACAATGGAGGTGATTCATGCAGCTTGTGAGAATAGAAGCATCTTGCACCTGTCGGAAGGACTGTAATTTCACAATTAATGTGGAAACCCCTCCTACTTCCTTGTCTCCTTTCCATTGTTTCCCTGTTGAAGCCCAAATCCTTCTGCCCCTTCATGAAAGTGAAGTTCATCACTGGGGAACAATCTGTTTGATTATTATATTCCGTTTTCATAAATGGGTTCTGTTTTCCTATTTTACTTCACTGTGAGGAAGGACCGTTGCTAAAAAGCAGAACAATCACAGCAGCACTCGTTTCATCAGCTGCTTCTACATGGCCTCATACAGCCATCTTACATCAATTTAAAAATCATTTTGCATTCCAGTCTTGTTGAATACGGTAAAGAGGATGTTTTCCACTTTGCTTTACGGCAATAGTGCTTAAATTTCAATACAATAATCAAAAAATAGATATTTATTCTTTATTCATATGCCATCATTTAGAACTAAAATAGCTAAAAATATGTTCCCATTCACGCCATATAAGGAAGTACTATGGTTTGTAAACAGTCCAAGGTCTCCGTGATTGCATTTTACACCTCATATAATCCACCACATTTTTAATGAGATATAGGTTGGGGCTGCCAGCATTACTCACTGTCTGCAACAACACGGCCATTCTGTTTTAATTTGTGCCGTGCTTGGCGTGCATTATCTGGAACAAGCAGAGGATTCCTTGAAGGCGACATCTGGAGTCATATATAGTCTGTTCAAAGATGCACCTGTACCCTTCAGTGTCCTGTTTGTCTACAGCTGCCATACTGAGTGCAGTAATTCAGCCCCAGCTCATCACAGATGCTGGTTTTTGAACATGTCGCTGATGACAGTCAGGATGATCTTTCTCCTCTTTAGCCCTGAGAACACGACGTCTATTTTTTCCAAATGCACTCTGAAAGATGGACTCCTCAGATGACAGGACCTCTTCTCTCTTCACATAAATTTGTTTTCAGATGAGGTTGAGACCAGAGAAGTTGGTGGTGGTTCTGGATGGTGTTTGGTTTAGGCAAAGAGACAAAGAGACATTTGCGTGTGCTCATATTATACCCTGTCACAATCGACTCATCTGGTACCTGTTCGCCTGTTAAGTTGTGTAATGTTGAAAAATGGGTGTTATTTGAAGATTCCATAGCTCCTCAAGTCTCTCCGTTCCCCTGTCCCATTTTTTTGGAGCCTGCTGCAGGCATCACATTTGGAAATTGCTAATATTTCCGAGAGTCCGGTTATAGAAAAATGTTGAAATAGTTTTTCGTGCTGCTCTCAACTAGATGCAAATAAACAAGAATCTTCAATTTAATTAATTTTATGCATTGTTCCAATTCTTTTGGAATTGAGGGTGCACAGAAAATCAATGAAAATTCATATATAGAAAGCATATGGCCACGAATACTCAGAAATTTGCAGATTCATTGGCACATTGTCTCTGTTGGCTACTGTGCGTGATTTTTGGGACGTAAAAGATGCCACTTGTAAACCGCACATGTCCATGATAATGTTACTCTCTGGACCTTCATTACTGCATAATGTCAGCACTGAACAAACAGAGGATTTCTGTTGTTGTTTTACGATGTAATTACCTGCTCTTGAGGATTAGTAGTGGTTTTCCCAGCTGTACCCTCCGTTTGGTCGGTGAGATACGCAGCCTTCAGTCGGTCTCATGCACCTCACTGCCGGTCTGATCTCATGCGTGTGGAGTAAAGCGACGCTGAGGGACGAGTGTATGTGACACTGCTGTCTGGAAGGAAAGAGCGTGAGTGAGAGAGGGGTGGAGGAGACTCTGGAGTGAGTGAGGGACAGAGACACGGAGAGGTGGATAAGAGAAGGGGTAGAAGAACAGGGTGGGCCGTCCCTCACAACACGCTTGTGTCGAAATTATAATCCCTCAGGGGTTCTGGCAAAATAATTTCACCTCAAGTAATTTTTGCGTCAGGGGTGAAGTCTTCAGGATAGAACTGTGCGTTTAATTAAAAATCTCGAGGCAGCCAAGCCATGACTTTATTAAGCTCCTTAGTCTAATTTTTTTATTTTTTTCACATTGAATCATGAGTCTAAACTGTGTTACCTGGCACAGGCTGGAGACCCTTCTTTGGCACATCCAGACTTTCGCTGTGCTTTCATTGACTTCCTTGGTTCATTTTAATGATGCATAAGGTTTGAATCACTTATGTCAGGAATTTCCAGAGGACAGCCTAATGAACAAGAAGGGTTAGGAAAAGCTTCACTAAAAACCGAGATTAGGACATTTGAATTAAGGTAGCAAGTGTCTTCTAGATCACCAAAATTTTCAAAAGAACATGTTTTTTTGTAAAGCCCATGAATATATCTTTTCATGCATATTAAATATGTTTTTTTCTTACCATAAAAATAAGCAACAAAGGATTGATAGGGTGTAAATAGCTCTGAAAGTAAATTACATCCTTTATCCACACTCCCTAGCAACAGCTTTGGTCCTTGGATACAGCATCATTAACTCAATTGTTTTGGAAAAAAAAAAGAAAAAGAAAATGCTGCCTCTGAGTTTATAGAGACCTCTAGAGCTTTCAGAAATCAACCAATCAGCGCTTGGGTGTAATGGTCCTGTCTCCATACACGTCAACCACTCTTCAGTATACAGATATACAGTCAGATTACTTATCGTGAATTATTTGTTTTTTATTTATAATTATTTATAGTTCTATCATGTGAATTCTGCATTACCCCTTGTTGAGATTTCCATGGTGGAAGAGTGATGCCCCCCTACCCACCCCCCCTTTTTTGGCCGTTTACTTCATTTACAGAGATGATGACTTCTGTGTTGCTGGTGACCGAGAACTGGAGACCAGCTCTGACAAGGCATCTTTACAGCAACTTTATGCAAGGTATATTTTTCACTCTAGTGATAAAGATGGTAGGTGATGGAATAAGTTATATTGCTGTCAACATTTGTGATGTTCAGTTTTGTGATATTTCCATATCATTTCATTGTCCATAGCATGACCTCACTGGATTTAAATAATGACAGTATTGAGGTGGAGGAGTTCAACCACATTAAGAACTCCACATAAGTGTATAACTTTATGGTTTGCCATCAGTGTATTGGTCATATGGCATTTTTTTAGTGGCCAAACATACTGTTACAGATTAATTTCGTCCTGTCTGTCGCATTGACAGGGCAGAGGACACCTGGTGTCCCGCTGAGGAGACAGAATCAGCGTCATCTATGCAGGAGGAGGAGACCAGTGATGACGATAGTGATGATGATGATGATTTCGTGCCCCCTTTTGCGGTAGGTAAGTTCCTATAGTGCTTTTGTCCCTAAAGATATTTTAGAAGTGACATTCACAATTATTATAGTCATTTACAGTGCTCTGTATTATAATTGCAATTGTTTTCTTCTTTGTTCTTTTTTTTTTTTTGGTTTACAGAACTGGTGGTGTGCTAAAAAGTAAAATTAGCTTGGCTGAACTTCCAGCTGTCAGCATCGAAGACACTGCGCAGGACTCGTCAGATGTGGGTCACACTCGCACAGATGCATGTGATCAGTCAGGAAGTCCTCAGGCCCAAAGTGATGCTGAGGTGATTGGCCAGAGTGCCTCTGCAGAGGCAGAGGCCCCTGGACCATTTCATGTGACGGTGAAATCCAGGGGCCACAGCTGCCATCACTGAGTGGGTGGGGAACCGATTTACCTGTTTTGATATTGTTTTCGTCTATAAAATTTAATTTTGTGAACAGCTTACCTATTATCAGCAATTGAAGCATCACTATTTCTATTCTTTCATAGATATGTCCCTTCGGTCACACTGTGTGGCAATGGAGTTCACAGTCCTGTCTCAAATATATAATATATGTATATATTTTTTTGTTAATTTTTTTCCTTTTCTCATCTGTTTTGCGTTGTTTTTTTTTTCTGTCATCCTGTATTTATTGTTCTCATCGTATTTTCAATTACTTATCCTTTATTTTTCCCATTGGATGTACATTATTTCTTTTCTTGACTAAGCATTTATAAGGTCAGGGTGAGGCCACTCTATAAGCCCTTTCGGGCTTCAGACTTCACCTGCACATTTTTTTTCCCCTCTTTTTTATCTCACCTTTCTAGAGTGATCTGTCTGTGATCTGTATGTGCAAATAGAAAAAAAAGGGCTGCAGATTTGGGACTTTCCATTGGACACAATCATCCTCCTCTCGGGAAATAATTATGCAAAGGTTGCATTGTTGTTCAAATTTATGAACATGGGGATGGTTGGAAGGTCCATATTTTTTATAATATCCAGGACAACTACTGCGTCGATGCCATCAAGCAGTTCTGGGAAGAGAAGCGAGGTGAAATAATTTCCTGGATACAGACGAAACCTACTGTTGTTGTACTTGGTAAGTAATGTCTTTTTAAAATGAAAACACTGTCTGTCTCTATCAGAACCTGTCTGTCTACATTTCTGCCTCAGTCTGTTTACTTTGTGTGTCTGTCTGTTCTGTCATTCAAAAGGAGACGGTTGGATGGACAGCCCTGGTTTCTCTGCGCAGTTCTGCACGTATAGTGTAATGGAGACTGAGTCCAAAGGGATCATCTTCATGAAAACTGCGGACAAAAGAGAAACGGCACTGAACAGTGTCGTCCTGGAGAAGGAAGCTTTCATCCGCGCCTGCACAGAACTTTGCCAGGATCTACTGAAACACAGAAGATCAGGGAAAATACGTTCTTTTAATAGCAATAATTACTATATGTATTATCATCACTTGGAAATAAGAATGAAGTTGTGTTTATTTTTATTTTTTTGGATATACCTGTTCAGACGCTATCCTTCGAGCCTCAAGTTGCTGGACTCGGACCAAATCCTCATCACAGAGATGGTCCGGACCTTGATGTCCTCTACCCTGGCCAGACCCTCTGCCGCGGCCTCCTCGTCCACGACCACTTCCTCTCCCTATGCTCCTCCCACTCCGAGCTGACTGTTCCAGGGCATATTCTCCTCCAGACTCTGGGTTCTGTCAGTTATATATGCAACAAGAAGTTTTCGGCACTTTACTTTCAAAAAAGTAATTAGTTACTCTCCCCCAAAAGTAACTGAGTTGGTAACTAAGTTACAGCATGATAAAAGTAGTTCAAATTAGGAATGCTACTTTTTGATAAAATGACTCAAATTACTTAGACATCCCTCGCTAAACCCGGTTTATCTACTGCACTAAACAACTCACTAAGTGCACCTCCACACAGAAAGGTTCTGTGACGCACTGTACAATTCTGTCTTTTCCACGCACCGCTGATCTAAACAGCTGATAGGCGGAGTGATACAGTGTGTTGTGGAGCCTGTCTGTGCGGAGGAATGGGGTACTGTTTTAACGAGGAAACAGTGACGTTTTTTATCATTGCTGAAAAAAAAGTAGTGCCGTTAGTAACACCGTTATTCCCATCACTGGCAACAAATGTCATGTAATAATTTCCGAACCCTGACACAAATATCATGGCTTTATTAGTGTCAGACGAGTAGGCTATACCATGCTCAAAACTATAACGTTAGCAAGAAACCATTGTTGTCAGTCTCTATCGCTCTTTGAAACAATGAAAAAGTAGCTGTATGTTTTTTGTGCAGTTTCATTTTGTTCTGTTCCAATAACTCTACAGATTGAACGGTTTAGGCTAACTTGATGACTGACAGTTTATTGACATAATGGTCATTGATCACATAACGATTAGCTGGTAATGAATAACAGAAACCGGCGGTTGGGGTGAAGCCGGCAGTTAAACTGACTTCGAGTAACGAGACGACAACAACTAGCCTACTAGGCTACCACTAACACTACTACTACTACTACTACTATGAATAATAACCCCATAGTTACATGGATAAGTTCAGTTTGTCTATGAGAGAAAGGTAGAGTACTTTCTGACCTGTAATTCAGCCATGGCAAGTGTTTGGAAAAAGTTCATTTGCGAGTAGCTCCACAGTCGTGCGTGTTCACGAGGATGCCGCTGAAGAAAGAGTGGATTCGAAACAGGAAGGGGAGGGGGAGCGCAGTTGTTTCCATTCCAGTCTGATGTATTTTTTCACAGATTCTACAAACTCCAGCTTTAAGTTACATGTCTCTTGGACTTGAGCGTATTCATGTTCTTTCCAATGATAAATAAAGCATTTCTGCAGGCCGAGTTTGAAAGGGGAACTCTAGGATAATACATAATGCTGTTTCATACAAACATAATTGGTAAATAAATGTTGTGAAATATAAAAATGTGGAATTTTGTTTTCAAGAACTTGGTAAATGAGGTTATGTTCCCCCTAATTAGCTGTTGTCTGCAACAACTGTTGCATGATAATGACGAAACATCGCCCAGAGGTATCCTAACCCTAACAAATCAGATGATGGCTCCTCGTGAATATTTATAAAATTTCCAGACTTCTCTGACGAAAAAAATTTTGCCAGAGGTATTAGTGATGGGATCGCCAGTTCCTTTAACGGTACTGAATCACTAGAATCCATTCATTAAATAGATTGGTAACGCTTCCTTTTACGGTACAGTAATTACATGGTATTTACATGGTAATTACCAGGTAATAAGGAGTAGTTAATTACAAGGTAACTATATTACTCATTACCTAATACTTTTAGAGTTATTACCAAGCCAATTCCAGCCAAATACTAAATAAGTACCTGGTAATAAATATTAATTACTGGGTAATTATTGTGTAATTATACACTAACTGTTTCCTGTTTCCATGCTATTACCTGGTAATCTGTTTCCATGTTATTACCTGGTAATTACTCAGTATTTAGCTCGTAACTAAGAAACTATCACATTACTCCAGACACTTGGACCAAAAATGCCGCAAAACTGACCAGTGTCTATGATACAGTGTCTGTGAGTCTGATTCTCCCCCTGAACAGCACACTGTATCTGTCAGGACATAAGAGTTCCCATATATAAATAACTATAAATAATAATTTCGAAGTGAACAGTCCCAGTCTTGGGAATTCACATCATCGGGTGTTTTCTGCAGACCGGTCTGGCCCATGTGGGTGCTTGCACTAGGTGGGTGTTTTCACTTTTCAGAGATAAAAAAGTGGAATGCCCCCCCCAGTTCTTGCGGCCAGACCGGTCTGCAGAAAACACATGATGATGTGAATTCCCAAGACTGGGACTGTTTACTCAGTATTTATTATTTATCACATTATTTATCACTGTTATTTTTATTTTATTTTTTGAAAAAGAAGTCTATTCTGATTTTAAAAAAAGTGCCTGACTGTTAAGAATTTGCACTGTTTTGGAAATTGTTTTATAAGAATTTGAAATCCATTGGATTAAAACGTTTATCTTTGGCAGCTCTCTTGTTTTTGCACATCTGTCACAGCGAGGTGTTTTGAGTGAGGAAGTGCAATAATAATGCATTCATCTTAATGTAATTTGATGGCTGGTGACGGTGGTTTTTGATGGGAACTCTTATCTCCTGACAGATACAGTGTGCTGTTCAGGGGGAGAATCAGACTCACAGACACTATCACAGACACTGGTCGGTTTTTGCGGCATTTTTGGTCCAAGCGTCTGGGGTGATAGTTTCCTAGTTACGGGCTAAATACTGAGTAATTACCAGGTAATAACATGGAAACAGACCTCACTTCCTTTCACAGTACAGCTGCACTTTAATAATTATGTAATTTCCAGGTAGATATTTCTCTATTTACATGGTAACGAATGAGTAATTACCTGGTAATAACATGGAAACAGGAAACAGTTAGTGTATAATTACCCAGTAATTAATACTTATTACCAGGTAGTTATTTGGTATTTGCCTGGAATTGGCTTGGTAATTACTCTAAAAGTACTGGGTAATTAGTAATATAGTTACCTTGTAATTACATGGTAATTTTTCAGTAACTACTTCTTATTACATGGTACCATGTAAATACCATGTAATTACCGTACCGTAAAAAGAAGCATTACCGATGATTTTTATAAAGAACTTGGGAATAGAAAGTTAAGTGTATCCATACATGATACATGTTACAAGTAGGGCCAAGGAGAGTCATCGTAAATTATGTCGCATAGATCGCCTAATTTTTACTACTATATATCTCAAATGTGGTCTCACTGGAAGCTTGGTGTGAACGCAAATTAGCGATTAGATTGGAGAGTATACAAGACTTGTGCGAGTTCATCAAATCCTTGCGATCTCACAAGTCGCAGCAGTCGCCATTTCAGTCGTATTTTGGTGTAAACAGGGCATTAACTTACAGTGGGCTATCCTGTATATCGCATGTGCTACGAAAAATTAATCGATCTGTAGAATTATTGAATTTATGACAGTAGGACCAGCACGATACAGTTTTGCATGAGTGAGACAGAAGAGCTGAGCCAGCTGCCAAGAAAAGATTTGGTGGTATTTACAATAGCACAGCCAAAACCCCAAGCCAACCCAAAAGAACAAATGAAGAAACACAGCCAAATAAAATTAAGGGCAAATTGAAGGGGAATATTATGGGACTGAATAGTCAGGCTGAGAGTTGTTATGACACAAATGTGAAGCCCATTTTTTCTGTAGTATATATACAGTCGTATAACTGTCGTATGTGCTCCATAAAATCGTTTAGCTATAATGGCGAGTCCTCGGATTTTTGAATGGTGTAGTATATTTTTTGGTATAAAAACGCAATTATGCCTCGCGCCAGTATTTGCAAAAGGGTTAATCATCTTTTTGATTTCAAACGCCGCTCTTATCAATGCTGAAAACAGAGTAAGTATAAAGACACGATACCGTTTACAAACTGGTCGGAACAGATGTTACTCTTTTTAGGTGGGCTCCAGTATGAACCATCCTCTTTCATCCTGTAGAAGGCTGACATGCCGCTTATGTCGTCTGTCAGGGCTCTTATGTCTCTTGGGAGGTTCAAAATGGTAACTTTTTATCCCCGCGGGCCCGGCATATAATGCGGGGGGGATATAGCGATCAGTGTGTCCGTCCCTCCGTCTGTAATAAAATCGTTTCCGGACCAGAGCTCGAAAACTATACCACTTACAAACACCAAATTTGGTATGGAGCTTCTCCTTATGGTCTAGTTGTGCCTTTTGGGGGTTTCGGTCCGTCCGTCTGTCCACACAACCTGTAGGTTACACAACCTACAGCCAGGGGGATCCGCCATTGCCAGATGGCTCTTGTTTTTGTCTGTCATCATGTTATGGCTATTGCAGCCAACCACCACAGAACTTTTAGTTATAGCAGAGGTCTAATTTGTTCAATCTCACAGACAATATTTGTGAGATGCACTGCTTTCAATGGCTGTAGCTGGTTTGTATTCACCGCCACACTCGGTTGATAGGGTGACAAAGCCCAGATGCCCAGATGTTTGCGTTTGCCCATCGTATGCTATTTTAATTCCTTGTACTGTACACAAATTCACCAGCCTCTGGGACCAATTGTTTTTTAATCAGAATTATGTCTCCCTCTTCCTGGGGGGGAGACATATTGTTTTCGCCTGAATTCCCGTTGGCGTCGGCGTTCCCATTTGTTTCCGGAGCATAACTCTGAAACTGTTGGACAGATTCTCACCGAATTTGATAAAGTGTCTCTACATAACATGTAGATGTGCCTTTTGAGGGTTTGAACTGCTTTTGAATTTTATTTTTTCTGTTTCCATGGCAACAATTTGGACTTAGGCATATTGAAGGGTGGGACTCGTTTCCGGACCATTACTCTAAAATGTGAAATGGGGGAAGGGGGAGACATCTGTTTTTACGTGTAGAAATCATTCTAGTTTTCAAATGATTTTTGTGTGGATTTGGAAACTGAAATTAAGGAAAAACTGATTGCAGGAAGTTTTACCAATTGTTGATGACGTTATTACTGCATAACAGGAGACTTAAGCGTCAGCCAGGCCCCCTGCTTAAATAAATCTGAAATAAAATTTTTACTTATGATAGTAGCCTGCATAAATCAAGTCTGTTACATTGATCTTGCAACTTGGAACAGTTTTCACCGTGATTTTCAAATGAAATCAGTCACAATCATCGTTTATGAAGCTTCCCATATTTCCATAGCTGATGAAATCCTGAGTAAGGCAAAGGCTGCTTGCAGTCCTGAGGCCTCCCAGGTATTAGAGACAAGAGGGATGAAGAGTGAGCAGCTCCTCCTCTGCTGCTGATGACATCACGGTCCCGCCTTTTCTGATTTTAATGCTAAATTTTCTATGCAGCGTTTAGCACTCTAAGCGCAGTGAGTTGCATACTGGTATCAGCGTGTAACCCTGTGTTCGGGATGTAATACTCTGTTTATCCCTCTGTGCGCAGCGTGTAACACTCCGTGTGCAGTGTATATCTCTATGCGTGCAGGGTGAGGCAAACTACTCACAGTGTGTTGTACAGTGTTTGCAGGTATAACCCTCTGTCCATTTTATATAGGCCTCTGTGGGCAGTGTTTAAACCTCTGTGTGTTTTGTGTTGTCCTTTGTGTCTAGTGTATTACCCTCTTAGTGCTGTGTGTAACCCTACATATGCAGACTGGAGCCCTCCGTGTGTTTTGTGCAGGTCTCTTACAATACATTACATTTTCAATACATTTTCGACAACTTCTCAGAAACCGCTGATCTGATTTCAGTAAAATTTCGTAGGAACTTTCTTTGGTGAAATATGCACCAAAATTGTGAAGGTTCCCGCGAAATTTTACTGAAATTGGATCAGCTGTTTCTGAGAAGTCGTCGAAAATGTATTGAGCAGTTTTAGCCCCGCCCCTCAGAGCCCCTGGGGTTGGGCACCATATAATTCCCAATTTTGGTGCATATTTGACCAAGGAAGGTTCTCGCGAAATTGTACTGAAATCGGATCAGCAGTTTCTGGGAAGTCAACAATGTAAATTGTTTACGGACGGACGACAGACGACATCGTCTCAGGCTAAAAACAATTGTTTCTGATACTAATTGAAAAACATTGATGTCTGCATATTTTTTATTAAAACGCATTGGTCTTTTAAAAACGTGAACATTACTAGGTTGTAGCAAACGTTTGATTGCCACTGCACATTCAATAATGCATAATTTATCAGAGAAGAAAATATAAATTGCAATAAATCGATGCACTTCCTGATCACGTGAATGAGTGTAGACTTTTATGAGGTCCACTTTGAAGTAAATGTTGTTGAATTCTAATTGAGTTTGCTGGCATAAAAATGTATGCAATTTGACATTACAGACATCTGTTGATTGTGTTTCAGAAGTTCGCCTTCTCGAGGTTGTATCCAGCCTTGTTCAGAGTGATGCAAGAGGATATATTGCTTCTGAAAAAAAAGACAGAAAATAGCAAAAACAAAAAATTATTACAACTCTATCTACCCAAGCGAATGTCCTTGTGCTGGCAGAGCAGGAGTTGTTTGAAGGTCTTCTTGAAAGAGTTGTTGCAGAGAGCATAGCAAGCTGGATTAATGGTGCTGTTGATGTAGACGAACCAGTAACTGAAGGTCCACATGCTGTAGGGAACACAGGTCGAACAGAAGGTGTTGATGAGCACCATGAGGTTATAGGGTATCCACGTAACCACAAAGGCTACAAGAATAGCCATTACTGTGCGTGTAACTTTTTTTTCACGAGATGGCGGTGCCTTCTTCTTGGGCTGCTGCTTTGCCATTGCAGGGTTTAGGCCGTGGGCTGTGGGGTTTCCCTCATAACCAGCAGGGGCCTCAGCCATTTCATTTCCCTCAGGATGTACTGGTGCACTCGACTCCTCTTCCCTACCAGTTTCGCCATTCTGACTCTTCTCAGCACGACAGGTTTTCACAGTGTCATCATCACAGGGCGTGGTAATGTGGTTTCCTGCTTCGCTGCTGGATGGATTGTCCTGTTTTAGATTGTGGTTGCCTGTCTTCACACGACTTTTGCTGGCCCTGGAAATCTGCCAATACAGTAAGCTCAAGATGGCAACTGGCACGTAGAAGGAAACAATCGTGACAATAAAAATGATGGTTGCATTGGACAGGAACTGGATGTAGCACTCACCCTGCGGCACAGTGCGCTCACCTACGATAAACTGCCAGAACAGGATGGCTGGAGCCCACAAGACAAACGAAAGAACCCAGGCTGCTGCAATGATCATACTCGCCATCCTGGTGGTCCTTCTTGCAGGGTAGCTGAGTGGCTTGGTGATGCAGAAGTAACGGTCAAAGCCGATGATCAGGAGATTCGTGGCAGAGGCATTGCAGACCACATGGTCCAGGGCCAGCCAGAGGTCACAGACTACTGGACCCAATGGCCAATATCCAACCACAACGTAGACTGTGTACAGGTTCATTGAGCTGACCCCAATGATCAGGTCTGCACATGCCAGGCTGAAGAGGAAGTAGTTGTTAATTGTCTGAAGGTTCCTGTTGATTATGATTGAAAGCATGACCAGTATGTTCCCAGTAATTGTTACGAGACTGAGTGACCCTGTAACCAGTACAATGATCACCACCTCCACTGCCTGGTAATGACCTTCAGACTGTCGGGCGTTTGTGTCATTGCTGGTGGTGAAGTTGGACACCTTGGAGAGAATTAGCTTGAAAGTTCTGAGCTCCATCTGTTGTGATTTCGTTGAATCTTGAACGGTCAGCTGAGGCCCTGAATCTTCAGTTGATGGAGAAACATTTTTCCAGCACTAAGGGCTTATTTCTGAAACACAGATTTAGCAGCACAAGAGGGCTCAATTATCTCACACACAGTCAGCAGCACTAAGGGCTCGCTAATCTCACACAGATTCAGCTGCAATAAGGGCTCATTTCATTCAGATTCAGCTTGACCCTGGACTAAAAGTGTTTGGTCATGTTAGAACTCCTTTAAACATGTAATTTAGCGTTGGAATTTGCTGCACCTCCGGAGAAACTGGAATTGCTAATTACGAGAAATCGAATTGGATGCCTGCGAATGCTTGTCTTTCTGTTCGTCTTTTTCATGCTTATCAGCAGGACTGTGAGTAAACTACGGGCCCAATTTTCATGAAACTCAGTGGAAGGGGGTGGCATGGGCAAAGAAAACAAAATTTTGGATGGTATCCGAATCACATGGGGGGACACACAAATTATAAATCACTTCTGTTGACATGGCCACGTATTGCCTTGGCAGAACAAATGCCATCCATCTCAAAAGATTAACGATGAATATCGGCAAAACAGAGCCAATTTCGAAGAGTGTAAATATGCCTTTGGCAGATCCCTGTGCTCCACAAGTACCCTTCCTGTCAAATGAATAAATTTTTAATGAATTTGCGATGAAAAAATGATTCTCTAGCCAGTATTGGATGAATTTCACTAAAGCACACAAAATGGCGTGCTTTTTAGCTCTCACCAGGAGCAAGTGAGTGTCTCTTTGGGCTGTGCTTAATGCCCCAGACACGACAGAATGAAATGCTCATTAGTCTTTACACAGTGGCACAGTGATAAATGTCTGTAATTCCAACACCGTTTACTCAAAGTGAATATAACGGTAACACTTTATATTGAGTACACATTATTAAGCATTTGTTAAGCATTAATAAATTTAAAGTTTGAAAATGCGATAATTAAGCATGTTATTGATGAGCTTACTAATGAAGAGAAAAAAATAACTGATTATAAGCTACTTACCAACGAGTATTCATGTTAAAAACATGATTTATAAATTATGAATTCAGTATTTACCAATCCATAACTAACATTCTTATTAATGATGAGTTGAGTAAGACATTTACAACTGTTTATAAACTACATACTAATGAGTATTAATATGACAACAATGCTTTATACACGATGAATTCAGTTTTTATCAATGCTTAACTAACACTGAGTAATGTGTACTCATTATAAAGTGTTACCAATATAACTACCATCAAAAGACTACTGTTTGCGCCATAAATGAAGCTTAGAGGAAATTCAAGCAGGAAGACTTTCTCTTCGCGTACGCCCACTATGCCTTTGGTATACATTCTGCTTGGCCTTTAAAAATTACACTGCATAACTTATTGACTTATTAAATTTTCTCCGAGGATCTTTCCCTCCACAACCCTGAGTCCTGGACCATCCGAGCCCTGTCCCTCACCATGAGCGCTGGCTGCTGCTGTCCTGATCCAGTTCTGCACCATCCTTGGCATGCCACTTCCTCCAGCAACTGATAGCACTGTTTCGATGGACTTTAATGGAACTCTATTGTCATTATCTTCTTATTAACTAGCTAGCCCGCGGAGGATGGGCTTCCCCACTATAGCCGGGTTCCTCCTGAGATTTCTTCCCACTGGGGAGTTTTTTCTCACCACTGTTTGAGGATTTTTCTCCCTACTGGGAGTTTTTAGCCTCATTTGCTGTAGTGGGGAATAGGCTGGGCACTGCCCTTTCAGTAACTCATCTCTGACTGTAAAGCGTCTTTGTGACAGTTTATCTGTGAAAAGCGCTATACAAATAAATTGAATTTGAATTTGAATTAACCAATCAGAATCCTACTCCGTGTCTCAGGACCAATCATTCACAAGCTGTAAAATTTTAAAAGTACTTTCTCTCCCTGCAGTTAACCAGCTGTCCAGCACTTTGATCTGCTCTGCAACCCTCCTCCTCCCCACCCCCATCCTCTGAGGTCGGCCAAGACTCCTCTTCAGCTCTCCGATCACTCTGGTCCCAGGACTCATCCCTGCAGCAGCCTCTCACCACCACCAGTGTTTAGACCCCGGGGGGAAATTCATCTCTACGAAGCATCTAATACTCAGATTCTCTTAATGCTTTATTTGTTCAATGTTGGGTCTAACCGCCAAAGTTCATGTTTCATGTGCATAAATAAATACTTTGTTAAATTTCATAACTTCATCGTATTCTAGTCTTTCCTGATTGAATTAAGTATAAACATCTTTCTCAGTTCCAGTTGGCACTGATATTACGGGTTTAGTTTTCAATGTTCACAGACAGTGTAATGGAGCATAAAATCTCACTCTTACTCATAGAGTTAATCTGTATTTTCCTACTGAGTGCAGAGTGGTACTGTGCTGTTCCGAGATGCGCCTGTGTCAATTTTTTCTGCATTTGCCCATACTGAGTGCAGTAAGTCAGCCCCCGACCATCACTTACACTGGTCTTTGAACACGTTGCTGATAACAGTCAGGATGGTCCGTCTCCTCTTTGGCCCCGAGACACAACATCCTTTATTTCCAAAAACAATTTGAATTGGATTTGAAATGGACGCCTCTGCCAGCAGCACTGCTTTATACTTCCTACATTTCTTTTAGATGAGCTCAAGACCAGAGAAGTCGGCAGAGCTTCTGGATGGTGTTATGGCTTTGTCTTGTGGTCTTAACTTGCATTTAATGAGGCCTCAATAAACCGTGATTTCTGTCTCAGGTCTTCTGAAGTATTTATGAGCCCAAGTGGTTACACACATTACAGAAATAATATATCAGTTAATGTAATGCTTTCTGAAGGCTTTAAAGTCATGTATGTCCTATATTTTACACGAGAGTACTCTGGTCTCTCTGGATTCTGAGAATTTTTTCATGATCTTTTTTACTGTCAATAGTGAGATCAGCAATTTCTGCGCAATCGCACAATGAGAAAAGTTTTGCAGCATTTTAAAAATTCGCTCGTGCAGCTTTTGGCAAAGTGGCAAACCTCGTACCGTCTCAGTGGTAAATGACTGTACCCTTTGTGACTGCTCATTTTATACTCAATCATGATCAAATCACCCATTTTGAATTCACCTGTTTACCTGCATAATGTTCAAAAACAGGCTTTTTTTTTTTGAAGACTCCAAAACCTTTCCAAACTTTCAATTGCCTCAGTGATGAATTTTTAAAACCTATTACAGGTATTACATGAGGAATTTACTAATATTTCCAAAAATCATTTGGCTCCAGTTGGTAAGGGAAAACTATTTTTATGCTGCTCTGAACTAAATGCAAATCAAAGATTTGATTAAGTATTATAAATGAATTAATTATATGCACTGTTCCAATTCTTTAGGATTTGAGGGTATATAACTAATCTATTAAAGTTAGTATATTAAAACCATTTGGTCACCACGACACCGTAAATTTGTTGTCATATTGTATCTGTTGGCTGCCGTACGTAAATTACACAAAGGAAGCCACTGGTGAGCAGCACTGCCTTCTCAATAAGTTTTATGCATCTTCATGATCACATTGTGCCAACACTGTACAAACAGAGCATTAGCATTACAGTTTTACAATTTAATTACCTGTATTTCCAGGGTCCGCTGTGGTTCTCCCTATAATGACGTCTGTTTGGTAGGTGAGAGTATGCAGCCTTCAGTCAGTCTCAGACACCACACTGCCGGTCTGACATGCGTGTGGAGTAAAGCGGTGCTGAGGGACGAGTGTGTGTGACACTGCTGTCTGGAAGGAGAGAGTGTTAGTTAGAGGCAGATGGAGGAGACTCAGGAGTGAGTGCAGGACAGGGACTCGGGGAGGCTGATTAAAAGAGGGGGTAGAAAAGCAGGGTGGGCCGTCCCTCACGACACGCTCTCATCAAAATAATAATCTCTCAGGGACTCTGGAAAAATAATTTCACTCCAAGAAATTTTTGCATCAGACATGAAATCTTTAGGAAAGGGCCTGCATGAGCAGAACCACGTCATGTTCTTTGTTTGACAAACACAGTGATGTAGCTCAGCGAACACAAATGAATGAGTAATAGCAGCAGGCCAGGGCCTCTCTCTCAATTATCCAGGACTCAATATTTAGATCCACACATGGGATCAGAGTGAGCAAGTCCTCTGCTGGAGCTGGACTTAACTGAAAATATTGAGGCAGCCGATCAGCAGTTTCGAATTGAATATTCTAAGTTTTTTTGTTTTTGCATTGGACCGTGAATCAACTGTGTGATCTGGTGCAGGCTGGAAACCCCACTGTCAATTCCACACCTTCATAATACTTTCTCTTTTTTCATTATAATGAGGTATATATTTCAGATCACTGATTTATTTCATGTGGACTGCCTTATTTATGATAAGGGCAAGAAAGGGCGTAAGTGATAAGTAGTCTACTGAATCAGGTGTTCCTGCAAATGGGATTTTATGAGGATTACGCACTATTGTTCTTTGTATCATTTTGACTTGTTGAATTCAATCTTTCTATTAATGTTGCCTCCAGTGCACCATTCTGTAGGCTGATTTGGACTTTTAGACAAACTGTGTAGAAGGGTAATATTTTTTTAAATATTAAAAGATATCTTAAAAGACTCACAACTGGGGCTACGGGTCTCTGCATTTTGCACCCAAACCGTGACCGTCAAATAAAGATGTCAAAAGCCTTATCGACGCTTCATCGCGTAGCGTCACAATATGACAAGTCAGGATGAAAATCTGTCGATTCCAAAGACAATTTGGGAGAGTGAATGCATCTTCGCCTCTACCGGTCCTGCATTACCTTTTCGGCGCAAAACCCCATTAGCTTACTTCTCGTCCAGACAGAGTGAAGGTGCCTTTCAACGACCGTTGTTCCTGCTGTTCTTGTGGGTCTTGTCATTCCCATTGCTATGTGATTCACTAAATCACCCCTAGGCGTTGGATACAGGTGAGGCTATAAAGGTGTCTACGGATGTTAGGTGTTGTAGCACTGCATCATTCGCCTTTTGTGGACTTTTAAGCCAAAATATCAGCCAAGAAGAAGCTCTGATAGGTCATCTGTGACTCTTCCTTGGGACCGATTGCATTTTCACATCTGCGGCGGGCGCAAGTAGTAAATTCACTCATGTCTTGCGATGAGCCTGTTAGCCTGGTGAGGATTAATGGTGTCTCCATAACATATACATATGTTTGCGACTGTTTACCTCATTGGCATCCAGTTGATGCTTTACCTTCATAGAACATGACACCGTTTTGTTTTGGACTGAAACTGGAGAATGGAGCGCGCACCTGTTGCATGCTCTGCTACTTCCAGAGCAACTCAACGCAGCACACTCTAAATACTGAAACTTTCTCATTATTTAAATTTCAGAAGATCAGAGATGGACCATGAAATCCCTTCGATGGGAGCGCATGTATTCAGGTCACTTTAGCTTGCAGATGCAACAGGAAAATTGAAGAAGGTGAAAACAGATGGAGGAAACTTGTTTAAAGAGGAACTGACAGGGGTTGATGTTTTGATATTTTTGTGTTTTAAAGGTAAATTATTGATAAAATATTTTTTAAAAATTAACTTGACAGACTTGTTTTAGAAGCACGTTGTTTCTGTGCCTACATTGTCAGAAATCTCAAAAGCGCGGCCTGCATGCAGTTCCTTGAAGCAGACCACCTTCCAGTTCTGGACTGGCCTGCGTATTCGCTTGTCATTTTGCCCATAGAGCATCTTTGGGATGTTCTGGATCGAAGTGTCTTCGACCGTGTTCCAGTTCCAGATAATGTGCGCCAGCTCCGTGTGGCCCTCCGGGAAGAATGGAATAACATTCCACAGGCCACGATCAACTGACAACCTGATCAACTCCATGCGAAGGAGATGTGTTACTCTGAGAGACGCAAATGGTGGACACACAAGATATTGAACATTCAGTTTCTTCAACCTGACCTTTTTTTTCATAAAAATACAACTTAAAACAACGATTACATGGATATGAATGCATAGTAAGTTAGTTTTTCCCTTTTCTCACTATGCAGCATTCTCTTGAAGCAGTTCTCTTGTTCTGCAGAGAAGCAGGTACACACCGTGCACCGATTGGCAGTAGTATGTGAGCGTTCGCCAACACTGCCAAAATTTGCGAAAAAATTAAACAGGTTTAATATTTTCACAGATGTCCCTGCTGCAGCTCTTTAATGGCAGTATCGTGTAGCTATGTGTTGAATCCGCGGACGTTGGCCAATGTTCGCCAACAGTGAATCCACGGCAGGCTCGCGATGTCAGCAAGGTGCGGTGGGCGGTCGGTTCCAGCAGATCATTCAGTGACACATTCAAACGCTAGAACATGATGCTGATTTTAAGAAAAATTGTTTTAAAACTCCACTATGAGTTTTAACAAAGTAGTTTCTTGTTAAAATCCATCTATGAATTATCTGCCGACAAAACACGTCCAATTGAAAGGAGATGTTGCCCAACACTCCGAGCACAATTACACAGTTCTCTGGTTTTTGGGTGAGGCATGATATAGCCTAGAGCAGTGTTTCCCCAACCTCTCCTGGCGTACCCCTTGTCCTGCATGCTTTAGATCTCTCCCTGCTCCAGCTCTGGTGATTCAAATGATTAGCTTGTTATCAAGCAGCTTCAGGCATTAATAATGACCTGATCATCTGAATCACCAGTGCTGGAGCTGGGAGAGATCTAAAGCATGCAGGACAAGGGGTACGCCAGGAGAGGTTTGGGAAACACTGGCCTAGAGTGTAGAGCTTGTCAAAGAAAATCTTACAATGGTTAAGTCCACCTTGAGAACATCGCCAACTGCCAATTCCAGATGATGATTTGAGCAGTGCCACACAAACAGGTTTGGAAATCTGGTACAATGTTGTGCAGCAACTCTTCTGTTCGGAATTACTTATGCTCCATCACATACAAATGCCAAAAAACACTCACGCAAGAAGTAGTCATCAAATCCAATTTTATGAAGCCATGCTGGCAGTTTCTCTGTTATATCATTTGCTGTGGTCCCATCCAACTCAAGCTGGTCAAAAAATATTGTGTCTGGCTCTGCTTTGCCAATAGCTGACCACAAACACGCCACCAACACAGACTTTCCACTGATTGTGGTGGATTCAATCAATCAATGCACAGTATTTTCGTCTGTTTTTGACTATGTCATCAGCCACTTTTTTGTAATTATGCTAGCTAGCTAATAGTTAAAGAACCCAATATGGCTTCAGTGCAGCACACTCTCCAGTTTCCCTTATTATACGACATGTAGATCCAACCGAGCAATCTGATTGGTCAATTCGACGTTTAGAATGTCCTCAAATGAACAAGACAGTACGGGTAGCGTGTGCTCAAATGAAAAATACCACATCACTGAAAATATTACTCTGCCTATCTCTGGTGCCTAGGCCATTGATTTAATTTATTTGTTTGTATTTGTACTTTGAAATGAACATTTAATAAATCAACAGATTCGTGAAAACTGCTTATTTCGGAGGTAATTTGATATAAGTCTGAAAAGGTGATTAGCGAAAGCCCCGGAGAGGTGGGGCTGAAATATTTAACTCTGTTCAGCCTTAATGTTACTGGTTACTTTTGCTGCTTGGCCACATTAATCAGAGCTAACGTTAATTAAGCATTATTACACGCGAGGCTGTGCTTGACCGTCATTCTTGTCACGACAGTGATGTGGCCAGCGCCTCGTTCCGTTGTCACTGAAGTGTCAAGAATGACGGTCAAGCACACCCTCCAGTGTAATAAAGCGATCATACAACTATTACCACTAAAATAAAATGTATAATCAAAATTTATTCATACTATGGGCATTTCGCTCTCAAAATATAAGAGTTTTTTTGTGAGTATTCTCTCCGTATCTGTGGAAATACATGAGTTCTGACGTTAACTAGTCCTTGTGAGGCAGCCAATTTGGGCTTATGTTTTCTAGACATCGTGATTTCCCGATACTGAATAAATACCGCACATAGCAACCCAAAACTGTTTTGCTAGCTCAATCATGTTGTAACTAGAATATCCACTGGAATTTTTTTTTTTTTTCATGGACTGAGAGTTATAGGCTACTTCTGCCGACATCAGTAATTTATAGGCTTACAGGTGCCGTGACAACGACTCCGCTCATCTTCATCGGACAAACTTATATTAACGGTTTTATTTAAATAAAGGCAACGGCTTTCCAGTATCGGCGCCAGAACAAAATCTTTAGGTTAACTTACCAGCAGATGTTTCATTTCAGATGGGGGTGTGTCACTCCAATGAATATAATTGATAAATCTGAGCCATTTTCTTTTGAATTAAAGGGTCAAAGTGCCGTATTTTCAACACATATATAACTGGAATGCATACAAGAATACAAATCAATGGGTTATTTTGCATGAGACCGTGTGATTATAAAGTTGTTGGGAGTGTTGTTTTACTCATCACACTCAACGTTAGTGCGGCTGATTGGTTGTATTCAGCAATGACGACGAATTGCTGATGAATTGCCGACAAACACCATCATGAATTGGTTATTTGTCGAAAGGACGTGACATAACGTAATGTGGATGGGCGAACAGTAAACTCGTCTCTTCTGTCTAGTCAGCTGGCATTGGTTTATGTTTTTGGTTGTGGGTATTTTGAGGATTAATATCGATTCTATTAAAGTTAATAGTTTGAAACATCACTCGGCATGCAAGTTATCATTGGACTCAGCTATGCTTGCCATCGCGTGGCGAAAGTGCCGGTAAACATTTGAAGCAGTAATAATATCAAAGATGATCAATTTTGCATCACGCGGCTCGCTCAAATAATGTTTGAAAGACGTGCCACTCCTCCTTGAGATCTCCTTGCGAGTGAACGTCTCGCGAGTAAAGGGACAGACGTGCGGCGCGTACTAGTGCACAGTGGGTAATGTAGTACAGCCATCGGATCATGAATCGCCATGAGAGAAATAGAGCAGGGCAGGGTACTACGAGCTCGTGTGAAGTCCCAGTACGCCCAAAAAAGTCCCGGTACGCCAGGCGCTAAAATCTAGAAGTGCCGGTACTCCGTACCGGTGCGTACCGGCCCACTTAAAGCACTGACTGCGCTGCATGCGTCAAATCAGCGCACTTAAAACGTTCTTCCAACACCACTTACCACAAATTTAGACAAAATTTTTCAAATTCCGTGGATCGCTGCGGTGGGACATCCGCCCTACTGTCGCAACGAAATGTCCTATAAACAAAGTCAGAGAGAGAGGGGGGCTTTATGGCAGGAAAACAATATCGAATGATAATGATTTTTTTTACTTTGGGCTGAGTTAAATCACAAGTCAGATTTGACCCGCCAACACTAAAGATGTGGGCAAATTTTGAACATATTACAAGGGTTAAGTTCAATTTTTGTTATTTTGAGGCCTTTGACTCTAAAAATACTTGAAACAAAATTAATCTTCAAATCAAATTAACAGACGCCTACGGTCAAAAAAATATTGAATGAAAATATTCTTTTTAAATTTGTAAATGTTGCTGTTTGTCTCCCAAATTCTTGCGTGCTCCGGAAAGCAGGCATCACACTGTCCTGAAAGTCACCCCAGATGGACACACGATAAAGGAAATGTTCAAATTCGGATCTGATCGTCAAAATATCGGCCATTCGTGAGGGCATCTTCAGCCATCATATGACCGCCGGTTGACTTTCTCAGGCTCCGGCAGCAACTTCGTGAGCGGTGGCAAAATCTTTGGCATGCCAAAAAATTGCCGGAAGACCTTGCGAAGGTTCATTTTCATGTTGAATTCGTGTGTCCATTTTGCCCTTCGTAAGGCCATCGAGAGGGAATCTTGTAAAATCGTGTCATCTTTATCTTTGCTTCGTGTAATCATCGGTGCCATCGGGCATTTTTCGCCGCACAAAGACAATATGAAGAAAACAAGAAGCTGCCCGATTGTCTTAGGAAGGCACCACGACTACGTGATGCCCTTGCAATGCTCTCGTGTAGCCATCGTGTTACAGTACGATGACATCGAGATGGGATCACGGTCTCGGCGAAGACAGCCGAATTAGAGTAACCTAGCCCAAGTGTTTCATGTGTCATGGTAACATGATCATATAAAAGGCCAGCCTCAGAGCATCTTCTTCAGTCAGTCCTGAGCAACTCTGCAAAGCAGGCACAACCATTTGGTAAAAAATGTAAGGGATAATGTATAGTGAGCCGGTGATTGTTGAAAAATAACTCCCCAAGGGGAAATAGAACCCCAACGCGCAGCTTATTAAACATTATCCCACTTAGAATATGGCTCCAACATTTAAAATTTTAATACAACAGACAGAAGTGCAGCAGTCATACCTCTGGAAATAAACACTGCAGAATTTTGGCGATTTACCAATCAGAATCGAGTATTTAAGAATGCCGTGGTCTAAATATATATATATATAAAATGTATAAATAAGGCATAACATAGGCTATTCATGAAACTGATAATAAACTGTTTGCTTTTAACGTCATACTTTTTTATCTTAACATTTGTTGTTCATAACAAAACAATAGTTTGCAATAGAAACTTACAGTAATTTGTTGTAAATTTACTTTATTACTCTGTAGTAAATATGCAAGCTATCGTGTGGCCTTCGTGTGTCCTGCAGGTAAACTACTTAATTGAAATTCACATCTTTTTGTTGCCTTCGTGAGGGGTTCGGGTGCCATCGCGTGACCTTCTGTAGACATTGTACTTGCTTCGGCTGTAGATTGGCTTTTGACCCCCAAGTTCGTGGCCATCGCGCGAAATTCAATTTTCGTTTGGCCATCTGGTGTCAATTTCGGGACAATGCGACGCCTGCTTAAAGGATTACGTGACATGTTATTTGCACACTGGAGGAATGGCTGCTAAAAATGGGGGTTTGCAATCATTTGTAAAATCTTAATTTAAAAACAATGATGTCTTTGCATATTTTCTTTTTATTAAAACCTACTGGTCTTTTAAAAAGGCATGAGCATTGCTAGGTTTTAGCAAACTTTTGCTTGTCACTGCACATTCAATAATGTATAATTTATCAGAGATAAAAATACAAATAGCAATAAATCGATGCGCTTTCTGATCACGTGAATGGATGTTATTGAATCATCTCTGAAGTAAATATTCTTGAATTATAATCAAGTTTTCTGGCACAGAAATGTATGCAATTTGACATTACACACATCTGATGACTGTTTTAGCAGTTCTCCTTCTCGAGGTTGTATCCGGCCTTGTTCAGAGTGATACAAGAGGATATATTGCTTCTGAAAAAAGAAAAAGAAAATAACTACAGCAGAAACAAAAATAATCACAACTCTATCTGCCCAAGCGAATGTCCTTGTGCTGGCAGAGCAGGAGTTGTTTGAAGGTCTTCTTGAAAGACTTGTTGCAGAGAGCATAGCAAGCTGGATTGATGGCGCTGTTCGTGTAGACGAACCAGTAACTGAGAGTCCATATGAATGAGGGAACACAGGTCGAACAAAAGGCTCTGATAAGCACTATGATGTCATAGGGTGTCCACGTAACCACATAGGCGACAAGAATGGCCATTACTGTGCGAGTAACTCTTTTCTCACGCGATGGCTGTGTCTTCCTCCTGAGCTGCTTCTTCGTCATCGCAGCATTTAGGCCATCGACTGTGGGGTTTCCCGTATAACCTACTGAGACCTCAGCAATTTCATTTCTCGCGGAGTGTACTGGTTCACTCGGCTCCTCTTCTTCGACCCCATCTGTTCCGCCATTCTGACTCCTCTCAGCACGACGGGTTTTCACAGTGTTGTCATCACAGGGCGTGGTAATGTGGTTTCCTGCTTCACCGCTGGACGGTTTGTCCTTTTTTAGATTGTGCAAGCCTGTCTTCACACGGCTCTTGCTGGCCCTGGAAATCTGCCAATACAGTAAGCTCAAGATGGCAACTGGCAGGTAGAAGGAAACAATGGTGATGATGAAAACAGTGGTTGCATTGGACAGGAACGGGATGTAGCACTGACCCTCAGGCACAGTGCGCTCACCTACGATAAACTGCCAAGACAGGATGGCTGGAGCCCACAAGATGAACGATACAACCCAGGCTGCTGCAATCATCATGCTCGCCATCCTGGTGGTCCTTCTCGCAGGGTAGCTGAGTGGCTTGGTGACGCAGAAATAACGGTCTAAGCCGATGATCACAAGATTTGTGGAAGAGGCATTGCAGACCACAAAGTCCAGGGCCAGCCAAAGGTCACAGACCACTGGACCCAACGGCCAATATCCAACCACAACGTAGACTGTGTACAGGTTCATTATGATGACCCCAACGATCAGGTCCGCACATGCCAGGGTGAAGATGAAGTAGTTGTTTATGGTCTGAAGGTTCCGGTTGATTATGATTGAAAGCATGACCAGTATGTTCCCAGTAATAGTAATGAGACTGAGAGACCCTGTAACCAGTACAATGATCACCATCTCCACTGTCTGGTAATGACCTTCGGACTGTAGAGCGTCTGTGTCATTACCGATGGTGAAGTTGGACATCTTGGAGAGGGTAAGCTTGAAAGTTCTGTGCTCCATCTGTTGTGATCTCGTTGAATCTTGGATGGTCAGCTGAGGCCCTGAATCTTCAGATGACGGAGAAACATTTTTCCAGCACTAAGGGTCTGTTTCTGAAAGAAAGATTGAGCAGCACAAAAGGGCTCAATTATCTCACACACAGTCAACAGCACTAACGGACGGACGGAGCTGAATACTATGTCCGATAACAATGTTGATGAGTATACAGTGGCAGCATGATAAATGTCTGTAATTCTAACATTGGTAACTCAAAGTAAATATAAATGCAATCAAAAGACTATTGTCTGCACCATAATTATGAACATCTTTCTCAGTTGCAGTTGGCAGTAATATTAGGGTCTTGGTTTAAAATTTCACTATGACTGCATCTGTATTTTCTGACAGAGTGCAGAGTGGCACTGACTGTACTGTTCCAAGATTCGCCTGTGCCCTTCAGCGCCAGTTTTTTCTGCATTTGGCCAATCGAAGCGCAGTAAGTCAGCCTCCAACCATCACATACGCTGGTCTTTGAACACGTTGCTGATAACAGTCAGGATGGTCCTTCTCCTCTTTGGCCCTGAGACACAACATCCTTTCTTTCCAAAAACAATTTGAATTGGATTTGAACTGGACTGCTAAGCTAGCAGCACTGCATACTTCCTACATTTCTTTTAGATGAGCTCAAGACCAGAGAAGTCGGCAGAGCTTCTGGATGGTGTTATGGCTAAGTCTTGTGGTCTTAACTTGCATTTGACGATGCCTCAGTAAACTATGTTCTTTGTCTCAGGTCTTCTGAAGTATTTAGTTGGTTGGTTGCATATATTACAGAAATATGTCAGTTTATGAAATGCTTCCTGAGGGCTTTAAAGTTGTGCATGTCCAATACTTTACACAAGAGAGTACTCTGGTCTCTCTGGATTCTGAGAAAAATTTCATGTACAGTCAATAGTGAGATCAGCAATTTCTGTGCAATCGCACAATGAGAAAAGTTGTTCAGCAGTTTAAAAATTTGCTCATGCAGCTTTTGGCAAAGTGGCAAACCTCATACCGTCTCAGTGGTAAATGACTGTACCCTTTGTGCATACCGTCTTAGTGGTAAATAACTGTACCCTTTGTGACTGCTCATTTTATACTCAATCATGATCAAATCACCCGTTTTCAATTCACCTGTTTACCTGCGGCATGTTCGAAAACAAGATTTTTTTTTTGAAGTCTCCGCAACTTTTCCAAACTTTCAATTCTCCCAGTCCTGAATTTTCAGAACCTATTATGAGTATCACAAGGAATTTACGGATATTTCCTAAAATCATTTGGCTCCAGTCGTTAAGGTAAAACGGTTTTTCGTGCTACTTCCAAATAAATGCAAATCAAACATTTGATTAAGTCCTATAAATTAATGAATTATACAAACTGTTCCAGCTCTTTAGAAATTTAGAGTACATAACAAATCAGGGTTAGTAAATTAAAACCATTTGGTCACGACGGCGTTGCAAATTGACAAATTTGTTGTCATATTGTATGCGGTGGCCACCGTGCAAAAATTACGCTACACAAAGGAAGCCATTGATAAGCAGCACTTTCTGCGCAATCATTTTTTATGCATCTCCATTATCACATTGTGGTACCGAACAAACAGAGCATTTGCTTTGTAGTTTTTCTATTTAATTACCTGTTTTTCGAGGGTCCGCTGTGGTTCTCCTTATAATGACGTCTGTTTGGTAGGTGAGAGTGTGCGGCCTTCAGTCAGTCTCAGACACCACACTGCCGGTCTGACATGCGTGTGGAGTAAAGCGGTGCTGAGGGACGAGTGTGTGTGACACTGCTGTCTGGAAGGAGAGAGTGTAAGTTAGAGACAGATGGAGGAGACTCCGGAGTGAGTGCAGGACAGGGACTCGGGGAGGCTGATTAAAAGAAGGGGTAGAAAAGCAGGAATGGCCGTCCCTCACGACACACTCTCATCAAAATAATCTCTCAGGGCCTCTGGAAAAATAATTTCACCTCAAGAAATTTTTACATCAGACATGAAATCAGACATGTTGTTTGTTTGATAAACACGGCGATGTACCTCAGAGAACACAAATGAATGAGAAATAACAGCAAGCCAGGGACTCTCTCTCAATTACTTAGATGCACACATGGGATTAGAGTGAGCAAGTCCTACCCTTGAGCTGGACTTCACTACAAACACTGAGGCAGCCAATAAACAATTTTGAATTGAATAGAAATTGAATTAAAGTTATTTTTTAGTTTGTTCATTTTTGCATTGGATCATAAATCAACTGTGTGATCAGGTGCAGGCTGGAAGCCGCGCTGTCGATTCTTGACATCTTGACTTTCTTCTTTCATTATAAAACGGCATACAATTCAGATCACTGACTTTTTTCATGTGGACTGCCTTATTTATGATGCAGCCTTGACCTCATATTTTGTTTATTATTTTTCCTTAATGTAATGATTCTCAAAAAATGTATTTTCAATAAATATGTTGTAATACATTTTATTTTTACCAACCTGTATTTTATTTAAAATCGAAAGTGCGAATCTTTTGAATTTCTGCACCAATATAATTGACCAATGAAATTATTTTAGCCTGCGCCGGATGTAACTGAGATAGGAGAAAGTCACTAAAAAAAAGGAGAAGGGGGGAAAGCGGATGGCTCGTCCGACCTCGTGAAATAAAGTGCCATATTTTACTGTGATTGAACTCCCTCAAGGCCATTGGAGTACATTTTTTATGTCCTAAGTTGTAAGACAGGTAACTCTATGAGGTATTACGGTGCAAGTTTACGAGTTACGTGTGAAAGCCCAAGATTTGTCTAGAAATGCAGCCAAGGACAGCAGCCATTTTAGACAGCTAATCCACGTGCATGCTTAGTCATAACTGCATTTCGAATGGTAATCCACTGTTTCTGATTGCTGTAACTTCAGTAAATGTATGTCTGGACATCGGAGAGATCGTCTTTCGTCTGACCAAGACGAACTGAACCGCTAGGGACGGACATTCCAAGGCTGTGTCCGAAATCACTCACCACTCACTATATAGTGGGTTCGCCATTTTGTAGGGCTGCCTGAATTGTTCGTCATAATTTTTATCCCCTATATAGTGCACTCATTGCATCCCACAATCCACCGTAAAATGTTGAAAATCCGATGGTCACTAACCCAGCAACACTACATCCCATCATGCACTTCATACAAACCGAAAAGCTCCAAGACATTTATTAGCTTCAGGCGCAAAAATGTTTTTTTTTTTTTAAACCAAGCAGAGCAGGAGACCCATTTATTCAACAGGATATAAACGGACATTTAGGTACTATTGAAACGAATAATGATGAGTTAGAGAACAAAAAATAGATGACAATATAAAAAAATTTATTGCAAATTTTATTATTTAATCGATAATGGTCAACACGAACACAGAGGGAAATATAGGCTACTTAGTTCGGTTATCACAGAAATCCACCCAAATCATTCAACTGAAGTTGAATAAGCACGATTTAATTTCATGACAGCAATGACTCTATTAAGAGCTGCGACTAAACGAGCCAGGTAGTGTCTGAAAGTATTTCTTTCCTCTGCCAGTGAGCTCACTATATAGTCACCTACATAGTGAGTCCCTTGATAGTGAGTAGGGAATAGTGAACGAGTGAGTGATATCGGACACAGCCCAAGTGTTCGCCTGTGCTGGAAGAGCAATGTGGCTGCTCTTCGCAGCACCAAAAATGTGACCCCATTTCGCGAACATTCTGCCATCCATTGCAGCAAAGTAAACGTCATCTTTATTTTATTTTTGCGGCCTAAACGAACGCAAGTGACGAAACAGGCTTGCAACTGTGGGGTATTGCTGGCATAGGATACATTTTTATTTAATTCAAAGTTTGTTTATTTTTTTGCCATTACGGTTTGTGCATTGAACGCGCTTGTATCGAGAACATTACTATGTATTGCAGTTGTACATATATGGTGTAAAATTCACACACGGTTGCTACTACTGCTATGTACAATACCAGTTCTCAAAAGCGTTTGTCTGAAGTAAAGTGATCAATAATTTTGACTGGGATTATACTACACGCCTTTCGAGTAATACTGTATTAACAGTATTCAAATTGTAGGTTATTGAAAACTGAAGCAAAACCTGGCCAGAATATTGGGTTGATTGAGTGAATTCTGTACCAGGAACTATAGCTAAATGTGAAAATAATTTTAAAGTGATTCCATAGAAAATAATTTGAGCAGTTGGTTTAAAATAACTGAAGGAGACTAAGCACGAAAATACTTTGGAAGAAAAACCTTATACTGTAATTTCTTAGAGCTTCTGTGATTTATTATCACACTTAGGGCTACAATCCCCAGTTTTTTGGTCAATAGGGGAACTGCAAGTCTCACTGCGCACAGACGGAAATGAACTACACGCAATGCATCATGGGAAGAGTTATATGTCTCTATCATGGCATCGGTTAATACAACCATTGCGGAACCCGATTATTCTCGGCTTATTTTCAGATCCAGAACATGTACCTGGCGCGGTTTTCGCTCGACGTTCGAGGCAGCCATTGTCACAGAATTGAAGACATTACTGTAACATCGAAACGCAAATTTAAGTGGCAAGAAGTAGGACCTGGTACAGATGTAAGGTAGCTACATGGTAATAACGAGTAGCGGAGGCAGCCTTGTTATTGATGACACCGGGGTTACTCGGACATGATCTGCATATGCATTTCCGATATTCAACATCCCCCACCCAAAATACATTTGTGTACACTTCTGAAATCGTTATGGCAAATATGAAGCCGGAACACTTGGAGTTTGGATAAGGAGCTCTTTCGCTTGGATCCTTAGGGATATAATGCCGAACATTATTATTTGACAGAATTTGGATCTATTGAGTTATTTATCGATTCGCGTCAGCGTATTTTCCTGCTCCCCTCCCTAGTCATTGTCACGGTTGACATACCCGATTCGACAACAAATATAAAGGCAGACGTAAAGGGGTATTTCATTCTTTGTAAAACGATGTATGGTTTACTTATGGTCAGTGTTTTCTTATACGATGTGAAGTTTTGAAAATCCCTTGCAATAATGGCGGGTGAAAAAGCCAAAGATTGGCTGTCATTTATGACGTTATATCCTCGAAAAGTTCATTCTATCGGTAGTATAACCGCAACATACATAATTTCGTAAAATTTGAAACGCCAAAAGTCGTTTTCTCAAAGCCTAAGAAATTCCTCTGCTAGCCAGTGACCGAATAGCCATATGTACTGTTAGCGATTGCCCTGCATTGCTACTGTCAACTCATTGTGTTCGCTAGTGTTGCGTCGCGAACGATTTGTTCAAAAGAATGGTTCTTTTGAGTGAACGTACTGAATGGAATCACTTCATGAACTGATTCGTTCGTTTCTCAGTTCAGTTGAGCTCAGCCACGAGCGTGCCGGCCGGAAGTGGAACTGCCGCGTTCTGTTATTGTGACTCATTGTGAATCTTAGAGGAACGATGCAGTCACTGATTCACTGTCACGCTGCCTCTCATTCATAACTTGCAAACCTACTGCACACAGAGAAATGTCGCTGTGGAAGTGATTCACGTTCACGTACTGTGCTGAAAGTGGCGCTGTGTCACTCACTCGCATACTGCACAGAGAGAACTGCCACTCAAACAGTGACGCGCCATCGGAGGTCAGTTCCTTGACGTTAAATAAACGATAACAGGTTATTAATTTGCTTGATTAGCAATCTGAGAATTGATTAACTTATTTACAAGACTAGACGGCAGAATGGCACGCCAGTTTCATCCACAACACTATTTCTCAGTGCATCGAACTTAAAATGCCCACGAGACGGCAAATTTGCTGACAGGAAGCTAAGCAATGCCATTAACAAGTATGAAAACCTTTCTAATGTGGCGTCCATTGTGTGGTCAATACGTTTACGATAATGTTTTCTCCCTTAAATGCGAAATTATTAATGCCATTCAAGAAAAAAAGGAGTTTATTTCCAGTCTTCTTTCAAAAACCGATAAACAAAAGGTCAAAACGATACACGGAATTTCCAAGTTTTTTTCTAATTAATTATTATGATTTACTTACTTGCAGTCCCGAATCAAAGCGTAAATGGAAATGAACCTTTTTGTCGCCATCACCTCTTAATCATTACAGGCTACAGCAATACCCCGTCAGCCTTGAGGGCTGAGGGGTAAAAACTTGAAGCAATTGCTCTCTTTTCTCTTAATTTCTTCTCAGAATACGCCCAGAATGCTTAATTTATGTGTTAAAATCACTTTTTTTTTCTGGGGGGTTCCCCCAGAATGGCGTTTCCTCGTTATCCCCCTCGCCTCGCCCTCCCGCTCAAGAAAAGAGAAACACTGTAGTTATGGACCAGCATTTCAATCCTTCAAACTTGGGAGGTATGATACTGGAGGCTGATTTGGACTTTTAGACAGACTGTGCGGAAGGGTTAATATTTTTAAGATTCACAACTGGGCTACGGTTCTCTGCATTTAGTGTAATACAATGCAAAGAGAGGCTTTTGGGGTCTTTAATTGATGTTCAATGGCTAAGTTTACATGCAGTCAATAACCCTTTCATAACCGGAATATTAGCAATAACCCTGTTGCGCATGGCCATGTAAACACCAATGACCCATTTGAAAAACCAAAATATGCTCATATTCCGGTTTTTAAAAACCCAAAACCGACCCCTGGGTTACTCCTTTTCTGACCCGAATATTTGGTCATGTATGCGCCTATCGGGACACCTCATCGAAAGGAACACTTTGTGTTCTGCGCATGTTCTACTCGCAAGTAATCTTGGTCTTTGTATCCAAAAATTCAAGTCAGAAAAAGCGGAAATGCATTGCGCATTACGTCATGATTTTCTATGTGCGTCGAGACGTTGTCCGTGCGTCGCTGTTTTTGTCAGGATATGTATACAGGAATAAACCTGTTTGCTCACGCATGTGGGTTATTCAGAATGTTTCAGAAACCGGAATATTGACTTTATTGACACTTTGTCACATAGTGTCACAATATGATGAATTAGGATGAGAACGTGTTGATTCATTAGACAATTTGGTAGAGTCACCTCTACCCGTCCCGCATTACCTTTTTTGTGCAAAAGCCCGTTAGCTTCCGTCTCACACAAACAGAGAGAAGGTGCTTTTAAACGACTGTTGTTCCTGCTGTTCTCGTGGGCATCTTGTCATTCCCCTTGTTGTGTGATTCACCAAATCTCTCATAGTCATTAAAGAAGAATGAAAGGGCTAGGATTCAGGAGAGAATATAAAGGTGCCTACAGAGGTTAAGTGTTGCAGTACTGCGTCGTTTCCCTTCTGTGGACTTTTAATCCAAAGGTTCTGCCAAGGAAAAGCTCTGACCGGTCATCTGTGACCGTCCCCTGGGACCATTTGCATTTTCACATCTGCGACGGGTGCAAGTTGTGAATTCACTCGTGTGTCTTGGCAATGAGCCTCTTAGACTGCTGCGGACTATTGCTGTATTTGCTGTAACAGATACGTTCTTCCTGCTTTATGATGGTTTACGTAACGAGTGCTTTGTTCTGGACTGAAACTGATGGAGGAGCGTGGAGCGCGCACCTCTTGTGCGCACTGCTGTTTCCAGAGCTACCAAATGCAGCACACTTTAAATACCGGGACTTCCTCATCATTTAAATTTCAGAAGATCAGAGTGGAACCGAGAAATCCCTCTGATGGGAGATGCGGCAGCAAAATTGAAGGCGGTGAAAATAGATGGAGGAAGCTTGTTTAAAGAGGAACTAAAACGGGTTTGAAGTTTCAATATTTTTGTGTTTTGGTGATAGATTATTGCTTAAATAATTTTAAATATTCAACTTGAGAGGCTTAGGTGAGAAATACATTTTAGAAGCATGTTGTTTCTATGCGTAACTCGTCAAAAATCCCAGAAGTCTGATTGTGTATGTGAACACCTGATGTCATTCTGAGATTCAATTTGCACTGTGTGCACCAGCTTTACAGTGTACAAAATAAGCCTTAGTGCTACATACAGTCAGATGTGTGCGTGGGGATTCAACCCAAAAGAGCGAAAATAAATTAATAAAAAATGAACCCAGGGAGCCAGAAAAATGGACTTAAAGCAAGCGAAAAAGAAGTCTGACAAAAGGTTGTTTTCAAAAAGATGTTTTGTTTTGGTATTCAAACAGTAAAATTTAATGCTGTTAATATTCTAAATTAAGTAAAATTTTCCTTTAAGATTATTTTCCTGAGAATATTACCCTTTATTTGATAGTTTCATTGTGGAGAGAGACAGGAAATTTGGGGAGAAGAATGGGGGAAACATGCGGTAAATGACCCGAGCCAGAATCAAACCCAGGCCGCCGCAGGAAAGACACAGCCTTAGCGCACACTTAGGGGCATATTCTCCTATGCAAATTTAGTGTCCTGATGGGTGGGAAGATACTTGTCAGGTTTCAGCTTCATTGGTCAAGCAGTTTTGGAGAAGAAGAGTTTTAAAGGTTTCAGTGTAACTTAGAGGGGTCGTACAAAGTTGAACATCAAAGCTAGGTCAAAATTCAAAATAGGGAAAAAATCCTATTATATGTGATGTATCTTACTACTTACTACCTACATAGCAAATTTCAGCTGAATATGTGCATAAATAGCTTTCAGATGGCCAATTATGCGACGGATTGAAACGCCTTGAACAAAACTTAGTGTCCTCACAGGCAGGAAGGTACCTGTCAAGTTTGACCTACATTGGCCAAGTAGTTTCGGAGAAGAAGACTTTGAAAGATTTCAATGTAACTCACAGGGGTTGAAATACGGGAAAAGCCGTATGATATGTGATGTATTTTGCCACGTACTAACTACATAGCAAATTTCAGCTGAATATGTGCATCAGTAGCTTTCAGATGTCCAATTATGTGATTTTCAATATGGCCGCCATGGCGGCCATGTTTGAAATCGGATCGGAACGCCTTGAATAAAACTTTGGTGTCCTCATGGGTAGGAAGGTACCTGTCAAGTTTCCCAGTGGTTTCGGAGGAGAAGATGTTTATGGATGACGAACAACAAACAGGCCATGACATAAGCTCATCTGACTTCGTCGTCAGGTGAGCTAAAAACTGGGATTGGGGTTAATATATATTGCATAACAGTAACTTGCTCATAACTGCATACATGCTCTTTTGTCAATTTCTTAAGATCTTGTTTCCTATTTTAAAAAAAAAGAAAAAAGAAAAAAAAGGACTTGCGCATTTATGGAATTCAACCCATCAATTGTCCTGACTGCACGGCCTGAAGTCATTGCAATCAGTGCTTGAAGTGGACCGGAACGCAGCGGAACGCAGTTCCGGTACTTCTGTATTTTTATCATATGCGTTCCTGCACTTTGAAGTTGGCCAGAACGCACTGGAACACAGTTCCGGCACTTCTTTATTTTACATTACATTACACATTATATATTTTCATCAAAGATTGTGGTTCATTCGATAGCCTAGATTATTCCATTGTCTGGGTTGCTTGTCGTTCATTCACATGAGCGCACCAATAAAAGAAAATCCCACATTTGACAACAAATTGGTTGCCTAGCTACCACTTCTGAGTTATTGCCATAGGTACTGAGGGCGCGCTCATTCAAGTCTGCACTGCTGTGGTTGGCAAGTGGGACGTTACGGTCCAAACCACAGCTGTAAATGGTAAATGTTTGCTGCCAATATTAACTGCTGGATTGTAAAACACCTACTACGGTTATGAAGACAAGGAACACATCATTGAAAAGACGAGACCGCGAGGATTCATCTGCAGTCGATCATAATTTTATATCCACTCAGGGAATTCCTATGTGTTCCTATGTGTATGTGCACTCTATGGGACAGCTTTGAATCTCTTGTCACTCTGTGAAATGACTATAAAGGCGTTCTATTCTATTCTGTTCTATTCTATTCTATTAAGTGCGACCAAGACGGGTCCAGTGTTGTTGTTTGTGCTAACATTAGCTAGCTAGCCACCAGCATGAAAAATAATTCAATGACTTGCCAACTGGTTCGCAAAACCTGCTCAACGAGCTCTCAATAAAGGATTTTAAACTAACATCACAATCTAACCAGCCAACACGCTGGAACAGTGTTTCGTCCTTTAAACTCTAAAGCACAAAACACTTCTCAGTCGTCGTTGGCTGGTGGTATGATTATTATTATGCAGTTCTGTGTTGCTATTAAGAGTTTGAGCAGGCTTTGCAAACTATCCTATGTTGTTTGACTGGTGACTTCTAGCCAGACAATCCAAACAATGACATGAATAAAGTGCTCTGATATATATATATCGCATGCTTGCATTCTATGTTCATTAAAGCCACTTGCACACTGGACGCGAAACAAATTTTTCGCACGACTGATTACAGACAAAGTCAATGCAAAGACGCAATAGTCGGACAGGGTTTTAGTATAGCTCCGTGTCCGAAAGTCAGAAAAGTTCTAAATTTTCGGAGTATTCCAGGAATGATTAGATTTGTAAACTTGGCCATGTTTGTGTTCGACCTTCACAAAATGCAAATTGATAGCTATCGACTTTTCTTGGTCTTTTTTAGCCTATTTGTCTGTTTTCGTTGAAGATAGATGGCAGTCTTTATTCGGTCTTCCTTTTGAAAATTAGTCAGATGGACCGAACAGATTCACGCTTTATTTCCACAGCAGAGATAAAATAGTGCTTGCAATCAGAGAGCAAATCAATTCCATGACCATTGACAGTGTGAAGAAATTATCGCATGCACGATCAAGACTGTCCGCCAGGAAATGCAAAATACTCCACCAGCCAGCAAAAAGCAAAAGTATTGATATGAGAACAGATTTATAACGAAATAAAGAATAAAAACCAACGAACGGGATATCCAACAAAGATGACCCGCCAATAAATAAATCGCAGTGTTCATTGGATGTTCTGTTGTTAAAATGTTTCTTTTAATTCTTTATTTCGTTATCAATCTGTTCTAATGGTCTTCTTTTTTTTGGCTGTCAGACACGGAGGCATTGTACATTGTCTCGCGCCAGTGTTGACTCACTTTATTGAGCGGAGCTTAAACAGAAACATTGATTGAAATTCTCGGTACTCATCTTGAAGAACTGAGCCCTCTTATCAAAACATTCACGTTTAATATCTTAAAGAGTCAGCAGATTTGAAGAAATTAAAAACAATAATAGACTGTCAGACACGGAGATTGCAAAAAACTTAAACATCTTGACAATACGGTTGTGGTTCTTACTCCAGCTGCCCACATACTAAAGGTTCATTCAAAAATAGGCCTATTATCAGAATTATTGTGAAAACACATCTATTCAAACAAGTACTGTAGCACAAAATGAAAAGAGTAGAGCATTGTTCTTAAGAGCCATGTTTGCTAAATGCATGAATGTAAAAAAACGTTTTAAGTTTCCAATTTAAAAAATAACGTATTTTCAACTTTTCAACTAACCCTAAACCTTTTTTAATGACCGGGATGGTTCTCAGAAAATCAGGGTTCCTGCACTTCTTTTTTCCCACTTCAAGCACTGATTTCTTGACTCTAGATGGGGGAAACTAATTTTCAACTCCAGTTGGAGCAGATGTCTTTGTCAAAAAAATATTTAATGAAAATATTGTTACAATGCAGATGCAGCACGAGTGCAGAGACTCTTGAGAAGTTCTGGGTATTTATAGCTTTGAAATCTCATAAGGGCTTGGGTGCCCACACAGAAGGCATAAATAGAATTATTACTACAGTTTAAGAAAATCAGACCAATGTCACCAAATCCAGACTGGGCAGATGAAATAAGTCAAAAACACAAAAGATCTCAAAACCAAGGGCTTCTCTAAGAGTAACAACAGAAACATTCCAAAATGAACCAGGGCATTAACTAAGGCTAGGGTGCATTTCATGACTGAGCAATGTGGTTACAAACTGAGGGGTATTTAAGGCTCCCAAAATGTGGATCGGGTGTACAGCAATGAGAAAATGGGTGAAGACAATGAGTGACATGAACAGGGTCTCCTGGGGCAAGAGGCATGGGTTTCAAGTCCTTTGGGGTTTCCTGGGCAAACCACCAGGGGCTGGGGCTTCCTGGCGACTTCTGCTGGTGGTTTGAGGTGTGACAAATATTTACTTTCATATTTGTAAATCTTGCTGTTTGTCTCCCGAATTCCTGCGCGTTCTTAAAAGGATAAAGTGATGTGTTATTTGCTCACTGGAGGACTTGCTGCTAAAAATGGCGGTTTTCTATCATTTGGAAAATCTGAATTTTAAATCAAATTGTTTCTGATAGTAATTAAAATAAACGATGTCTTAATACACATGGCTCCTTTAAAAACATGAACATTGCAATGACTTAGCCAACTTTTGCTTATTCAATAATGCATAATTTATTAGAGATGAAAATACAAACAGCAATAAATCGATGCACTTTGAATGGATCACGTGAATGGATGTTATTGAGTAATCTCTGAAGTAAATGTTCTTGCACTGTAATCGAGTTTGCTGGCACAGAAATGTACGCAATTTGTCATTACACACATCTGGGGCCTCATGTACTAACAATTGCGTGGATTTTATACTTAAATATTGCGTACGTTCATAAAAAGAAAAGTAGCATTTTGTAAAAAGTATTAAATTTATAATATAGCGGGCTACCAATTCAGCTTGGAAATTTGAATGAAAAATCTGAATCAACTTTAATTTTGCAAAAATGCTAAATTCTGTTTTTGCATTTTTTCTAAAGTCACGTTTGTTTTCATACATCTGACATCCGCAAAAAAAAGTAGCGTACGCATCTTTTCTGTTCGTACGCTCTCTTCATACATGAGGCCCCTGATGATTGTGTTTCAGAAGTTCTCCTTCGCGAGGTTGTATCCAGCCTTGTTCAGAGTGATACAAGAGGATATATTGCTTCTAAAAAAAAAAGAGAAAATAACGACAGCAGACACAAAAATAATCACAACTCTATCTGCCCAAGCGAATATCCTTGTGCTGGCAGAGCAGGAGTTGTTTGAAGGTCTTCTTAAAAGCGTTGTTGCAGAGAGCATAGCAGACTGGATTGATGGTGCTGTTCGTGAAGATAAACCAGTAACTGAGAATCCACATTCTGGGGGGAACACAGGTTGAACAAAAGAGTTCGATGAGCACCATGAGGTTATAGGGTGTCCAGGTAACCACAAAGGCGACAAGAATGGCCATTCCTGTGCGGGTAACCCTTTTCTCACGAGATGTTGGTTCCTTCCTCTTGGGCTGCTGCTTTGTCATTGCAGCATTTAGTCTGTGGGCTGTGGGGTTTCCCCTATTACCTGCAGGGGCCTCATCAATTCCATTTCTCGCGGAATGTACTGGTTCACTCGGCTCCTCTTCCCTGACTCCGCCTGTTCCGCCGTTCTTGCTCCTCTCAGCACGAGGGGTTTTCACCGTGTTGTCATGACAGGGCGTGGTCATGTGGTTTCCTGCTTCCCCGCTGGTTGGTTTGTCCTTTTGTAGATCGTTCCTGCCTGTCTTCACACGGCTCTTGCTGGCCCTGGAAATCTGCCAATACAGTAAGCTCAAGATGGCAACTGGCACGTAGAAGGAAACAATGGTGGTGATAAAAACAATTGTTGCATTGGACAGGAACGGGATGTAGCACTGACCCTCTGGCACAGTGCGCTCACCTACGATAAACTGCCACAATAGAATGACTGGAGCCCACAAGACGAATGGCAGAACCCAGGCTGCTGCAATCATCATACTCGCCATCCTGGTGGTCCTTCTTGCAGGGTAGCTGAGCGGCTTGGTGATGCAGAAGTAACGGTCAAAGCCAATGATCAGGAGATTTGTGGAAGAGGCATTACAGATCACAAAGTTCAGGGCCAGCCAAAGGTCACAGACCACTGGACCCAATGGCCAATCTCCAGACACATTGTAGACTGTGTACAAGTTCATGATGATGACCCCAACAATCAGGTCTGCGCATGCCAGGCTGAAGAGGAAGTAGTTGTTTATGGTCTGAAGGTTCCGGTTGATTATGATTGAAAGCATGACCAGTATGTTCCCAGTAATTGTTACGAGACTGAGAGACCCTGTAACCAGTACAATGATCACCACCTCCACTGCCTGGTAAGGGCCTTTGGACTGCATGGCGTCTGTGTCATTGCCAGTGGTGAAGTTGGACATCTTGGAGAGGGTAAGCTTGAAAGTCCTGAGCTCCATCTGTTCTGTTCTCATTGAATCTTGGACAGTCAGCTGAGGTCCTGAATCTTCAGATGATGGAGAAACATTTTTCCAGCACTAAGGGCTTGTTTCTGAAACAAAGTATTACCAGCACAAAAGGGTTCAATTGTCTCACACACAGTCAGCAGCTCTAAAAGCTCGTTCCTCACACACTGTTTCCTGTTGGACATTTTATTACTTTGATCAAATCATTCTATCAAGAGAATTGTTGTTCTAATTAATGTTTTCCCTTAAATAATGCCACTATATTATTATTATTTTTATTTATTTATTGTTTGGTACAACAAATGTCCTCGTAAATCTGGGTTTTACACATGGGATCGATGCATTATGAATATCTTTTTCCCGCGATTCGTGGCACATTTGTGACATTCGTAATGTGACTTAACACACCTGAATAGGGTTCTTAACAGAGCGTGTCAGTCACTGACATTCCTGATATTCTTGGAGCATGTTTTTGGCTGCCAAAAAATCTTCAACGAATGTCACAAATTACTCTCAATTCTTGGAGTTCGCAACTGAGCGGGTCGATTCGTGGTGATTCGTACTAGAGTGTGACAGCATTCGTAGTGTATTCTTGCCATTCTATGAGCCCATACTGTCACGCGTCGTTACGAACCGACACGAAAGCTGTCAAGAACCGAACTGAATGATGCCTGACGCCTTTGCCCCAAATCATCAAATTCAATTCAAATTCGTGATCTTCAGTCGCAAATTTATACTCAGCCAAAATAAAAACTTCACACTCGTTTGGAGGTCGATAAGTTGAACGTACAAGAAATGAGGTTTTAAGTAATGATTTTATTTAATTCTGTGCACATCAAAGATGGTGTATCATAAAAAAATAATGTAACCAGTTCCACCGGAAATGCTACGGAAATGTCCAAGAGTAAAAATGGTAAGTTACAACTTGAATAAGAGCAGTGCGCAGGCGATTACGTATGGTTTGGGCAGTCACACGACCTCTAAACAATTCATTCCTAGTGGACGTTGCAGTGACAAATTGATTATGCAAATGGCTTAAGACAATTTATTGGTCTTCTGCTTTTGACGTAACATGTGGGCTACCAGAACAAGGTCGGTCAGCTGTGGTGCCAGTTTGTTGGAGACGTGTCCGAAGATCATGGATAGTCCGTCGACTGCATCCCATAACCCTTGCAACGTCAGTGACGGACGTTTCCGTATTCAGCATGCCAATGGCACGTTCAAGCTGAATGTTTTACAGTAATGGCTTTGAAAATCATCGAATAATTAACTGTAAAAACTTGTTTTTCTGAGATGTCACTCGTACGTGCTGTGAGCTCAGTTGCACATCTCTCATATGGTCACGTGACTAGGAACACGAGAAACCATGGTTTAAGCTTAAAGTACGCTCGCACCTGCACCTGTGCACGTCGGAGTTGGTGTGTGTCATGATGTCTTTGACAACGCATTTACCCCTAGTGATAATAAAAACCCTTTTATTAAAAGTTTCAACGAAATATTAACAAATTTATGAGTGTGAAGTTTCTTTTTTGACTCAGTATAGATTCGTGGCAATCATGACTTGTCTTTGTTACGTGTAAACCCAGCATAACCTGTGTTATTTAAATTGTTTGTAATGTAGGGCCCCGCTGAGAAGGAGACATGGTCTCGCCCTTGCGAAAATTTCAAGAACTGTTCTTGAAGAATTCTTGAAACGTTCTTGAATTTTATTCTTGAATTGTTCATGAAGAATTCTTGGAAAGTAAATGAGACTATTGAAAAAATGGAAAAAAGTTGCGCTGCAACAAAAGCAATTCCACAGGGAGTGCCGACCCCAAAAAAGAACAAATAATGTGATACAGTGAGCTATTGGACCTTGCACTGTGTCAAAATTATATGGAATATGCTTCGCATTGGTGCATTCAGGAAAGCAGCAATGGGTAATCCCGTAGCGCCCTCCGTTGCTGGATTGGTAGTGGGACAGAGGGAAGAAAGTTTCATTTTAGATCCAAAAGTGAACCCTTTCCATCCAAAAATACAATTATGGAAATGATAAATAGATGACATACTGTTGTTTTGGGACGGGACTCATGAGGAACTGATGGAATTTGCTTTTTTGTTAATCAGAGTTCGTCTTTTTTAAAGTTCACCTAAAGTTCATGTGAGTCTAGCTGTAACACGATCAAGTTTTTGGACCTTAAAATTACTGAGGATGCAGCTGGTGAACTACATTCAACTATTTACTGCAAAGAGATGGAACGGAATTCTCTCTTACATGCTTCAAGCAATCATCCACAGCATTTGAAGAATAACATTCCGATTGTTCTGTTCTAAATGAGTTTGAGGATAAAAGCCAAGAAATGGCGACTCGCTTTATGGAACGAGGTTATACCTCTCGATGTTTTACGCAAACTCTTCATCGAGCACGGAACACCCCTAGAGATGTTCTGTTAACAGATACGGCTCTAATTTCTTGGCGCAGCGCACGGTGGCGCAGCGTGGTGTAGCTTGACACAGCCCACGCAGTGGTAATTTCGTCTGGCGCAGTCTGCGCAGTGGTAGTTTTGTGAGGTGCAACACCGTGCGCAGCCTTTGGTAGACAAACGTGCGCCGAGATGGATGTGGCGGCGTAGTAGAACGACATGTCACATATTCATCAAGACGCAGTGACAATTTCGTAGAACAAGTCTTCGCGGCAGTTGTGCAGAGAGCTCGCCAGCTCCAACCTAGTTTACTTTCTGTGCAGTGCTAATTTGGCTGACCGGCGCACAGTGCGCACATGTCACCGAAACCTCACAGGCAGGTTTCCAGAATGTCAGGCACATTTCAATACAGTAAATAATTACAGCAACCACTGTTTAATGCAGTGGTTCCCAAACTTTTTCTGCTGGGCCCCCCTTTGGTACATAAAAAAATTTTTGCGCCCCCCCCCAAAAAAATAGGTAATACATACGCACATTTTGTTTTCAGAGACCATTGCAGTTTATTTCACTCATTGTAATTTATATAAACCTCAACCTTTTTGGAAAAAATGTAAGTAAACGGTCATAAACTGTAGATTGTCATAAACTAAAACTAGGCTACTTTTAGAATTGGAAATAGCAAAATAACAAACAACCACGGTGTAATTATTTTAAGTACAACTGTTTTCAAGCACCTAAACTGTGTAATTATGTTCAGTGTAACAGGTTTATTTTTTTTTAATATACAACAACATTGCTATTTACGCATTTTCCGGACACCAACAGAAACTTACTTGCATACAGCCAATCAGCAGCCTTGTGCGGACCGCTGAAGGAGTGTCTCGAGACAGTTACATTTTCCTCTCTTCACTGGCCTCGCACTTTTAAGTTAAAATACGTTAACCGAGATCGCGTCAGCTTATTATAGAGAATATTAATGCTCTGAACGGATGATTTTTGTCTAGCCTAGCTGGGAACATTAAAAATGATTGGCACGTTTGGAAACGGCCACAGTTATTTTCCAATTAAGGACACGAAAATTTAATAATGCAAAATCTCTTTTATAGTGTAAAATCATTAGGCTGTATCACACTCCTCTGCCTGAGTATAGCCGTCTACTTAAAATTATGTTTCTATGATGCAGAAAGACAGCGAAGTACGAAAAAAAATTCATGAACACCACTTGCCGAACCTGCCGATATGTTTGTAACGTTCAGTTGGTGGGCTAGATAAAAATAATCTGTCGGCATACAGAGCATTCATATTATCCAGAATAAGATGACGCAATCTCGGTTATTTCTGCTTTGTATTCATCGGATTTTGTTCGGTGTCACTTACCATTTTATTATCAATATGCCAGATCAGTGCAGGATAAAAAGCGGCGAGTTGGGTATCGCGAGACTACATGACCGGCTTCAAATATTTGAACAACTACATTCATAAATTATTTATGAAAATGGCAGGCTAGATGAATGATTTGGCGAACAGTTATGTTGAGAGTAAGGCAGGCATTTACGATGTAATCGCAGAATTCTGGGCAGCGAATGGACTGTATGCAAATAATTTTCTGTTGGTGTCCGGAACTCCCGCACCCCGCGCCCCCCCTGCAATTGCTCTGCGCCCCCCCTAGGGGGCGCGCCCCCCACTTTGGGAACCACTGGTTTAATGTAACTATCTGAATCAGCACATAAATTACAGTATCTATATTGATTGTCCTGATGTCAGATCAAAGGTGGTTGGCACGCGTAATGGAAACTCAACCTGGCTTAATCAACGCAGCTGAATCAGTGATGCAAATTAACGACTTCACATCTTTCTCAGCCAACCACAAACTGCCTCGGCGTCGGGCAGTGCGTATAATACTTGCTTTCTATGCTTAGTAAAGCCGCTTGCACACTGGACGCAAAACAAATTTTTCGCACAAATGATTACTGTGAAAGTCATGCAAAGACAAGATATTCGGACAGGGTTTTAATAGCTCCGTGTACGAAAGTCATAAAAGTTCAAATTTTTTGAGTGTTCCAGGAATTATGAGACCATAGCCAAACTTGGCCATGTTTGTGCTCAACCTTCACGAAATGCATATCGATAGCTATCGACTTTTCTTGGTATTTTTATTTGCCTGTTTTCTTCTGCTGAAGATAGACAGCAGTCTTTATTCAGTCTTTCTTTTGAAAATTAGTGAGATGGATCGACCAGATTCATGCTTTATTTCCACAGCAGAGATAAAATAAGTCAGTGAGCAAATCAATTCCATGACCATGGACAGTGTGAATAAATTGTCGCATGCACGATAAATACTGTCCGACGCGAAATGCAAACTACTCCATGTCCGGCAGCCAGCAAAAAGTAAAAGTATTGATATGAGAACAGATTTATAACGAAATGAAGAATAAAAATATACTCAGCAACAAAAGTTTCTGTGACACCATTTATGTGTATGTTATAAATGACATGCAAAGATCTCAATGCAATCAATATGTTTATTTAACAGGAGAAACACTGACTTTTCAGTGCCAACGTCACTCAAAACGAAAAATGTCATTTTCATGCGTCATGAAGCACTTGTCTGACGTCTAACCAATTGTGACCTTCACACTTCAATACCGGGTGTGACTTCCTCGTGCCATGATGCAAGCAACGCATCTCCGGCGCATGGACCGAATCAGATGTGCCAGAAATTGCTGTGGGATGTCATTCCAAATCTGACGTAGACGTTGTCGCAATTCCTGGAGTGTAGCTGGCGGGTTATCCAACCGCCGCAAACGTCGATCCATCTCGTCCCAAAAATGCTCGATTGGGGACATGTCTGGGGATCTGGCTGGCCATGGCAGGACATTGACATGTTGTTGCATCAGATACTGCTGTACAATCCTTGCAACGTGTGGTCTGGCGTTATCATGTTGCAGCGTTATTCTGGGACCATGTTGCATCAAAAACGGTACCACCAATGGCCGTAGCACTTCATCGCGATATCTTTGACCTGTCAGATTTCCATCAATAACAAGCAAATCTGTTCTGTTTCTAGCCGTGATCCCTCCCCAAATCATGACACTACCACCTCCAAAACGATCAAATTCCTGAACACAGTTGTTGGCATAACGTTCTCCACGTCGACGGTATACACGTAAACGACCATCACATCGGTTAAGCATGAATCTTGATTCATCAGTGAAGAGTACAAGATCCCACTGACGTTGGATCTACCGTCGATGTTGTTGTGCCCACTGTAGACGCAGTCGTCGGTGTTGTACTGTGAGTATTGGACGTCTTGCTGGCCGATGTGGGACAATGCCAAAATGACGGAGACGGCGACGGATTGTCTGTGCAGACAGTCGCCTCAAACCAGGTATCGTTCTTGCAGTTATGGTTGCAGGTTGGAATCGATTTCGGAGATGGGTTGTTCGAATCCAGTTGTCCTGTCTGGGAGTGGTTACTCGTGGACGGCCGCTGCGAGGACGGTCTCTGACATGTCTTGTCTGCTGATGACGCTGCCATAAGTTCCAAATGGTGTTTCGGTGGACATTCAGGCGATGAGCAACTTCCCTCTGCGAGGTTCCGGATTCAATCATCCCAATGGCCCTCCACCGATCATTTTCAGACAGTCTTGGCATTTAGAGGGTAGAGTTCCTGATCCGAAATGGCTGTGTTTTCGATAAGTGATGCTTCCGTTGTTCATCAGGCACAATGTGAACATTCCAAAAATTCTCCTCTTTTATTGCCATCCACAAGCATGATTTACGCACATTTTCACGTGCAAAGTCATTTTCTCGTATTTTCATGATTTCCATTTCAATGTTGTGTTTACGTGTACTGTTTCAGTCTGATATCACCATGTATGACAATTTCATAATTGCGTTATGAAAAATAATTAACAATATTGGTGTCACAGAAACTTTTGTTGCTGAGTATACATCACCAACAAACAGAACATCCAAAAAAGACGACTTGCAAATAAATGAATCGCAGTGTTCACTGGATGTTCTGTTGATAAAATGTTTCTTTTTATTCTTTATTTCGTTATCAATCTGTTCTAATCGTCCTCTTTTTTTCTTTTTTTTTTGGCTGTCAGAGACAAAGGCATTGTACATTGTCCCGCGCCAAAGTCGACTCACTTTATTGAGCAGATATTCTTGGTACTCATCTAGAAGAACTGATCCCTCTTATCAAAACATTCACGTTTAATATCTAAAAGAGTCAGTAGATTTGAGGAAATTTAAACCAATAATCGACTGTCGGACACGGAGTTATATTGAAGCCACGCGACTGTCGGACACTGAGATATATTGTAAGCCTTTCAGACTTTCGGACACGTAGACATTGTGTTCAACGCAATCTGTCGTGCGAAAAATTCGTTTCGCGTCCAGTGTGCAAGCTGCTTAATGCTAGGGTACAATTATTGTCACTAAGGTTTTATCGTTTTTAGTGGGGGAAAGGAATACAGCCTGATTGCTATGATGTCGTACTGAGTTAAGATCACATATTGAAAATAAATGTGTATTGTATCTTGCATTGTTGTCCATGCTTGTTAATCCCAAAATTTAGGCAGCAATATCCATCGTTTCTCTTCTCGATGCACAACCATCGTATTTCATTCCAACTCAGAAGTTTGAATGATCTGACGTAGTTTCGTTTTGAAATTCCATTCAAGATCGCTAATGGTAATAATTTGCGAATGCCCTCGCTCACCAGCTAACTCATATTCGTAATGCTTAATATAGACGTAAGCAGCAAAGTAAAATGCAACATTGATGTATCATGCAGATATAGGACAGAGGCTTCTATATACCAACACATTAAAGGTAAGGAGAGGAGCTCATTTGATTGGTAAAGATTTGACTCGGCTGTGTTATACCCAAACACGTCTTCTTTGGCACTCGCACCGGAAGGAGGGACAGAGGCGGGACAGAGGAGTACTTGCGCCAGGCTACACCGGACACGAAATTGCAACATCCGCCTGGACACACCCCGTTGGCGCGGCGCACCCCCCATTCGCCGTGCCTGGTCTACGAATTTAGAGCCCATAAGAATAAGTCGAGTACTGCATATTGCAGGTATTATAACAGCATGGCTTCATAGTAGAAGAGTCTGTGTGCAGTCTGAAGTCCTGATCTTTCACCGATTGAGAACATTTGGTGCATAATTAAATGAAATTAATTAATTTAATTATGAATCCATCAAAAGAGACCCAAAACTCTCCAGCAGCTGGAAGCCTGTATAAAAGGGAACCCCAACTATAATGAATTGCAGGCTTCACAAGATTAATGTTGCTATCAGTCATATTAATGTGAGTCAAAAAATATCCTAGACGTCTTCATTTTTATGATATTTGAAAATATAGTTTTACACATAGGTCGCCATTGTTGTTTACGTCGCAATGCAGTTTGGGTAGTGATGTGAAATGGTTGCTCAACTCAGTTCTGTCAGTTCGCCGGTACCGTAGTTGTGACTCTACAGCGAGAAAAATGACCTCAATTCAGCCTCTTCAATTTGAACTGGAGCGCCCGAGCGTTTGCAAGGAGAAAAACTCGGAAAATAACCAAAATGAGCATAAAAATGAAGACCAGAGGAGACAAGATGAGGCGAGAGTGGGGCAAACCCAGTGGTGTCAGTGCAACAACTGCATCTCAGTGACAACCGAGAGGGAGAGTTTTTTGTTGTGAAGCTCTAGTTTTTGTCAGCAGCTGTTCGAAGTCAGTATAAGCCTACCGTGAGTTTTCTGATCCGTTGCACCTCAATATGAATAAATTCAGGTATTAGCATCCACCACTGTTGTGTGCTTTATAGCCTCCAGAAGTTTGAGGGACTGTCGATAGGGGGGAGCGGGTTTTGGGTATAACCGGTGTGTGCCAGATGTTATTGCAGGCCTTGAATTTTGGCAAGAATAAACTACCGCAACTGTTTCGTGTACGACTTATTTACAAGTCAATCAATGTTTTTTTTATTAGTTTTAAAATATATAATTGTATTAGAAGCAGTTAGAAGTAGTAGTCATGAAGTAGAAACGCTTTTCTTATGGATGACAACTTAAGCATTTACTGTCACAAAATATTTATCCATACGTTTACTGTAATTTCTTATTGGATGGCCAAAATTTTCATTTTTCTCATGCCACTGTAGATGTCGATAATTTGCCATGGTGAAATATTGACATTGGCTTGCACACAGTTCGCAAATTGATAACTATACCATTAAATCAGAATATTAATGTTTTACACAGAATACCTAAGGTGGATAAGTGATCATTTCTGTCAAATGTGAAAACATAATCAGTCCCGCTGTGAGAACAGTTTTTAATCCGGGCTAGGCCCAGGCCTACCAAAGAAAACGTAGTCTCAGCACACAAAAACTTTGAAATGCACACATTAATGGCGGAAATAGCAACAGAAAAATTAAACCCTGCTACCGAAACTGTAAAAACAGCAACATAAACTGTTGACTCGGTAGCATAAGACTATGAAACTGCAACATTTTTCTATCGCTTCCGTCTTTGCCATTTACTGCGCTTTCGCGTACAGGCCTAGGCTAATTTCAGAGATGGCGGAATCAGGCGTGTCTCCTTCGGTTGGTAAGTAAAACTTCCAAATATGACGTTATAGTTAATGCAAATGTATAACAACGAATTGTAAGATGTAGCTGTTACATCCACATTCTTGTAAATTCACTTATTTTAGCATGTCACCCGAAAGTCGCCAAGTTGGCATCACTAAGACTATAGCGAAATCGACAGTGCACATTTCATCGTTCATTTTCGGTGGTGACATGCTAAAATAAGTGAATTTACGAGAATGTGGATGTACCAGCTACGTCTGTTACAACCGTTTGATCCAACTGAACAAGTCACCACATTCTTGACTGAGAGTTGTTCGGCTTATACACACTGAGGACTAAAAAGGACCTAGAGGACTCCGGATTTCCAAAGACTGAATCATTTCTTGCAGACTTTCGAAAAAGTGACATCGAAATTTTAAGTTCCAACTAGATAGATAGTTGCATATTTTATTTCTGTTTTCAGAAGTGCGGGTTTTGTTCATAAATTGTATTAAAGTGGTGGCAAAACATTGTTGTTTTGCTTTCTCCAATAACGGCGCTTTAGAACTAAAGGTTTCATTTCTTAATTCTTATCAGCAAAAATTATGGCAAGAATACTTGAATTTGCAGGCATTTACTTTCCTGGAATTAAATATATCGCCAACTGCATGGAAGAAAATCTGTAGCAATTATTACTACAGTACAGGCGTTTACACTATACTGCAAATATAATGGACGTCATGCTGTCCAACGAAAAAATTTAAACGCTGAACTTATTTGAACTTGTTTGCGATGGGGATTTACACTAAGATATGTACGAAACGGCCAGCTAACATGCCTTCTCACTCATTCTACTTCTCGGTTCACTGAGCAAGGCCCGTCCACCTGACTTTCGGCTGACACACAGCCAACTGCGCGTTGGCGAAAGTAGAAGCTTTTTCCACGCTGGTACTGTACATTATGAGAATGTAACAGTTAACGCACTGATAAGATGTTTACGGCTTTGATCATTTTTCAATATGTTTTTGAGAGCGCATTACACTCTCTTCCCGAGGCCGTTTAGACTCCTCGTGTGGGAAAACTGTTGGCACAGCATTTGCTTTTAGTCTCCGTTTATAACCGTTAGCCCCTGTCAGCTCCTATAGCAGCTATGGTCGGCTAAAGGCCTCAAATGCATCAGGTGAGAAGTGGCGAGAACAGAGCCGCAGGTGTTTTGGAAGTTGTGTACATCCACAAGCATTTTCCAACTTCCTCCTCCTCTTCTTATCATTTGGGAAGCTGTGGAGACTTACGTCTTTAGACTTTTTGCCTTTTGACTGGAAATTGCAGCCAAAAGCAGCACATTGTGGCATTGTAGTATCTTCTTTTCAGCGGCAGATTAACTCTACGTTGGCGTAAACGGCTCATCTCCCAAGTGCAACCTTTTTACGTCATCACTCCCTGGGTGCACTACGCTCGTGAAAATGGAGGCCGCCGTAGGTAAAAATATGTACTAAACATTGAGGATTTTTAAAGCAATGACAATATTTTACATGTTTGTAACAACATATTTTAGTATAACTGATAAATTGTGGCTTATTAAGGCCTACAAGTCATAATTGCCGGGATGTCCTTTAAACAAGAGTGGGATCAAATTCCAAGGGCTAAACTCAAGAAACTTGTCTCCTCAATGCCCAGACGCCTCCACTCTGCGATAAAAAGAAGAGGGGATAATACACCATAGTAAAGACGCCCCTGTCCCAACTTTTTTGAGACCTGTCGCATCCATCAAATTTGAAATGAGCTCATTTTGTGGATAAAATCTTAAAATTTCTCAGTTTCAACATTTGCTATGTTATCTCTGTTCTATTGTGAATAAAATACTGGCTGGTGTGATTTGAAAGTCTTTGTGTTTAGATTATATTCACAATTTACTCTTTGTTTTTTTTGGGGTTGTAATTTGCTTTTTTGATGCACACAATAGAACGTGAATGGGCATTTTATTTGAATTTCCGTGAGTACTATAACATTAATGTATCGCGTGTTGTAGTATAAAAAGCATGTACATGTTCCTATCAAACAATGTATATTCATTTTGTGTTGGCTAAACTAGGGATTGATCTTGCGTCTTACAGTATATTATTATACTGTATTATATTACACTGCCCGGCCAAAAAAAAAGTCACCGTTTAGAAACTAATGAACAAATTCTATAATTGGATCATTTTTGCGGTTATTAATATGTTTCAGCTGGAAATAATCATTTTAACCCTGACTGATGAAGCGCGTTGCTACTCATTTCTTAAAAAATCATGTCGGAAGACACATCCCTTGATGGTGGAAAAGATGTTACAGTATTTCAGAACAGGCAAGTTATTGGCCTGTATTTAGCAAAGAAAACCATGAATGACAAAAACAAGTATGAGGAATCATTTTCACAAACAAATTTGCCACCACAAAGTCCTGACCTTAAACACATTAAAAGTTACTGGGATGTGCTCAAGAAAGACCACTGAGTGGTTCGACCATTATGTCGAGAGGATAAGATCTCGGCTAAAAATTATGGCATTTCTGATAGAAGATAAATGTTCTGGCATTGCATATAGCTATCAAAACAATGACGAGACGAATATGCACTGTAATCAAAGCCACAGGGGTTCCAACTAAATATTTGAGTGAGCGACTTTTTTTTTGGCCGGGCAGTGTATTTTATATTTGAAATTTAGATTCTCCAATACAAACTGTATCCCAATTTCATTCTGTAACTCAAAGTTCTAAGAATACTGAATTAACAAATTAATTTTCTTTATCTTTCATTCAAATATTTCCATTTTGTGTTCATTCATATCTTTTGAAGAATTAAGAATAACAGAATTTTTGTGTTCTTGAATTCGTTGTCAGAAATGATTCAAGAACAGATCAAGAATTTTCGTGTTTTTGAATTTTTGGTTAAGAACTGTTCAAGAATTTCAGGTTCAAGAATTTACTTCAGGAATATTTTCAGAACAGTTCAAGAACAGTTCCTGAAATGTTCTTGAATTATGTTTTGCAGGGGCAGTCAGGCCCCCTACTAAAGTAAATCTTAAATAAGAAATAAATAAATAAATTAAACTGATTCAGCCTCACTAAGGGCACATTGCATACAGATTCATCTTGGCCCTGGACTAAATGTGTTTGGTCATGTTAGACCTCCATTAAGAACGTATTTTAGCTTTCCAATTAGCTGCACCTCCAAAAGAAACTGGCCCTGGAATTACTATTAACAAGAAATCAAACTGCCTGTGAATGCTTGTTTGTCTGTTTGTCTTTTTAATGTTTGGAAACAGGATTGTGAGAAAACTACTGGCCCAATTTTCATGAAACTCAGTGGAAGGGGGTGGCCTGGGCAAAGAAAAAAACGGACAAGATCACACTGTGCAAACACAAATTATTTATCACTTCTGTTAACATATTGCCGTGGCAGAAGAAATGCCATCCATCTCAAAAGATTTAGGATTAATGTAATCAAAACTGAGCCAATTTAGAGGAGTGTAATGTTGCCTTTGCCTGAGCTCTGAGCTCCATCAGTGCCCTTCCAGTCATATGAATGAATTTTCATGAATTCAAAAACATGTAGTTGCATTAAAAGAAAGATTATACAGTCAGCATTAGATTAATTTCACTAAAGCACATGAAATGGCTTTTCTCTCAGCATTCACCAGGAGCGTGTGCTTCATCCCCCTGAGTATGCAGTGTGTAAAGATAACTCTGCCTGCAGTAAACATAATCACACAGCATGTTCCCATTTGGCATTTACAATGGCCATTTAACCCTCAGCTCTGTTTATGGAGAATATATACCAACCTTGTAGCTGAATAGGTATCCGTATCTCTCTATGGTGAGACTTCCAAGGTCAAGGCTGTGTGCAGGGTTCCACTGTTCTTCAGGGGTTTCATACGGACCTAGGAAAGCACCCCAAAAGCAGTTTAGCACCAAAGCTTTATCATAAACAGACTCAGATACCGCAGTGTTCATGATTATTTACACATTGGCACAATGATCAATGTCAGTAATTCCAACATGGTTTAATAGAAGTAAATACCGTAAAAAATACCATCAAAAGCCTTCTGTCTGCACCAAAATTCCAGTTGGCACTGATACTGCCGGCTTGGTTTTAAATTTTCATATACACAATATGGATGAGGAAAATCACTATTACTCATAAGCTGCATGTGCACTTTCCTACAGAATGGTACTGCACTGTCCAAGATGCGCCTGAGTCCCTCTGCGCCAATTTTTTCTGCATTTGCCCATACTGGGTGCAGTAAGTCAGCCCCCGACCATCACATACGCTGGGCTTTGAACAGTTGCTGATAACAGTCAGGATGGTCCGTCTCCTATTTAGCCCTGAGACACGACATCCATTATTTCCAAAAACAATTTGAATTGGATTTGAAATGGATGCCTCAGCCAGCAACACTGCTTTATACTTCCTACATTTCTTTTAGATGAGCTCAAGACCAGAGAAGTCGCCAGAGCTTCTGGATGGTGTTATGACTTTGTCTTGTGATCTTAACTTGCATTTAATGAGGCCTCAATAAACTGTGATCTCTGTCTCAGGTCTTCTGAAGTATTTATGAGCCCATGTGGTTATGTACATTACAGAAATAATACTGTATATCAGTTCATGTAATGCTTTCTGAAGGCTTTAAAGTCATGCAGGTCCAATATTTTAGAGAAGAGAGTACTTTGGTTTCACTGGATTCTGAGAATTTTTTCATTATCTTTTGGACTGTCAGCAGCGAGATCAGTCATTTCTGTGCCATCGCACATTGAGAAAAGTTCTTCAGAATTAAAAAATTTTGTTCATGTAGCATTTAGTAAATTGGTGAACCTCGTACAGTCTCAGTGGTACATGACGGTGCAATTTGGGACAACTCATGTCATACCCTGCTTTTTTAGAACCTGCTATCGGTATCATATTAGGAATTTAACAATATTTCCAAAAATCATTAGTCTCCAGTTGTTAAGGTAAAACAGTTTTTTGTGCTGCTCTCAACAAAATGCAAATCAAAGAGAATTATGAATTAATTGATTATATTCACTGTTCCAATACTTTAGGAACTGAGGGTATGTAACAAATCAAAGTTAAAAAAAACCATTAAAGTTAAAACTATTTGGTCACCACGACACCACAAATTGACAAATTTATTGTATCTGTTGGTCGTCATGTGTGAATTACGCTACAGTAAGGAAGCCATTGGTGAGCAGCACTGCCTTCACAATAAGTTTTATGCATCTTCATGATCACATTGTGCCAACACTGTACAAACAGAGCATTAGCATTGCAGTTTTACTATTTAATTACCTGTTTTTCGAGGGTCCGCTGTGGTTCTCCCTATAATGACGTCTGTTTGGTCGGTGAGGGTGTGCAGCCTTCAGTCAGTCTCAGACACCACACTGCCGGTCTGACATGCGTGTGGAGTAAAGCGGTGCTGAGGGACGAGTGTGTGTGACACTGCTGTCTGGAAGGAGAGAGTGTAAGTTAGAGGCAGATGGAGGAGACTCAGGAGTGAGTGCAGGACAGGGACTCGGGGAGGCTGATTAAAAGAAGGGGTAGAAAAGCATGATGGGCCGTCCCTCACGACACGCTCTCATCAAAATAATAATCTCTCAGGGCCTCTGGAAAAATAATTTCACCTCAAGAAATTTTTGCATCAGACATGAAATCTTAAGGAAAGGGCCTGCATGAGCAGAACCACGTCATGTTATTTGTGGAGAAATGGATGAGAAATAACAGCAGGGCAGGGCCTCTCTCTCTCAATTATCCAGGACTCAAAACCAGAAACTTTTCAGTCTTAAATATCATGCCATGGGCTGCCACAAAATGTTAAGTGGAATTCAAATTTGTACCTTTAAATTCGCAATTGCTCTTTTCCTCAAACCAGAATTAACTGAAAAAGTTTAGACAGCCAATTAGCAATTTTGAGTTGCATTGTCCAAGTTTTTTGGCCATTTTTTATTGTTTTGCCTTGGATCATGAATCAAGTGTGTGATCTGGTGCCGAAGGGGGACCCCTCTCTGCCACCTCCTGACCTTCTTTATACTTTAATTGGTTTTCCTCTATCATTATAATGAGGTTTAGAGTTGAGGTCACTGATGTACTTCATGTGGACTGACTGCCTCATTTATGATCAGGGCAAGGAGGGCTGGAGTAGTTCCTTAAATTCGCTGTTGCTGCAAACAGGATTTTACGCGCATTATGCGGTATTATTTTGTGATTAATTTTGTCTTCTTTCGTTAGTTAAATCTCTCTGTTAAAGCTGCGGGAAGTGATTTTTTTGTTTTTAAAAAAGTGTTAAATAGCTCCACATTCTGACAGAGGTCATTGAATTTGAGTGTCTGGTCCATAACACAGGCGAGGGAACGTCGTAAAGAGGCAGTCCTCTCTGCTTGTGAATGTGCAGAGAGCTGAATCTGATTTTTTAGTCCACAGCCTGCTGCAAATAATTGGAAGACGAGGGATCTGTGTTGTTTGCAATGGTGGATCAGATGAAGCTCCCGATCCCAGCGTTATGGGAGATGGCGTACACAATTAACCCCTTTGCGCAGAAGCCAAATTTTGCTATTTATGGGTTACTCAATTTAATGCTTTTTAATTCATCTCCACTGCCTGGTAAAGGCTCTCAGACTGTAGGTCATCTGTCTCATTGCCTGCAGTGAAGTTGGAGATGTTTGAGAAGGTGGAGAGGGTCATCTTAAAGGTTTGCAGCTCCATCTTGTCCATTCTGGTCTTGCTGAATCTTGAGTTATCAGTTCAGTCCCTAAATCCAGACAGAGGAGAAACATTGTTTGCACTAGGGGCTCGCTTCTCTCACACAGATTCAGCTTGGCCCTGGACAAATACTGGCTTTGTTATCCAAGTCTTCCATTAAAAATATAATGCAGTCTTTGAGTGGGCTGCACTGGTGTTTGTTCAACTGGCCCAGGGGTGCCAATGAGAAATCATATTTTATGTGTGTGAGTGAGTGTGTGTATAAGAGTGCTGAAAGCATTTATTATACAAACATCCACAACGGAGGTAATGTCTTTGGTTTGGCTTTTTTTTTGTTTGTCGTCTTTTTTCTGTTTGTTAGCAAGACAGAAACACTGTGGGCCCAAATTTAATGAAACTTGGTGGAAGGCATGAGCAGAGAAAAAAATCATTGAATTTTGGAGCGGAACCTAATCATCAAGAGGATATCCGTTAAAAGCCATGGATAGTGCCTGTATTTTTATTGGGAAATGCTTTAGTTTGGGTAACATACCAAAAATCAATACCATTGACAAAGTGTCCCCATACAGTAGGCACAGTATATTTTTGGTCATGCTCAGGTGGTCCCCTCAAGGCTTGACAGAGCTCACATGGTTCTCTGCAGTGACATGACAGATAAACAACACCTGCTATCAATACGACAGCAGAAAGCAATTCCGCAGCCTCGGAAAACGTGGATATTTTTCTCCGATATTGGAGTGGAGGAAGTTCAAATTCAAATTCAATTTATTTGTATAGCGCTTTTCACAGATAAACTGTCACAAAGACGCTTTACAGTCAGAGATGAGTTACTGAAAGGGCAGTGCCCAGCCTATTCCCCACTACAGCAAATGAGGCAAAAAACTCCCGGTAGGGAGAAAAATCCTAAAACAGTGGTGAGAAAAAACTCCCCAGTGGGAAGAAATCTCAGGAGGAACCCGGCTAGAGTGGGGAAGCCCATCCTCCGCGGGCTAGCTAGTTAATAAGAAGATAATGACAATAGAGTTCCATAAAAGTCCATCTAAACAGTGCTATCAGTTGCTGGAGGAAGTGGCATGCCAAGGATGGGGCAGGACTGGATCAGGACAGCAGCAGCCAGCGCTCATGGTGAGGTACAGGGCTCGGATGGTCCAGGGCTCAGGGTTGTGGAGGGAAAGATCCTCGGAGAAAGACAGAAAAAAGTGGGGTGAGGCACTGGATAAAACTACTGCATATTAATAAAAATACAGTCCTGTGTCATGTGTCAAATAAGAATTTAGGAGCTGACTGGTCAGGAAACAGTCAACACCGCTCCATCCACTTCCAGCAGCACAGAGGCCCTACACTTATTCCAGGAAGATCACTTCAGATTTTCTAGACACTAGTACCAAATGGACCTCCCCGGTGACTAAGGCTGTAGCAAGCCCCACTGGCACCGTTAATGCATGCTCAGTGCCACCGGTTCCACGTAGATTTGCTTAACACTACACCAGTACCATATGGTCCTCCCCAGTGACTAAGGCTGTAGCAAGCCCCACTGGCACCGTCAATGCAGGCTCAGTGCCACCGGTTCCACATGGATTTACATAACACTGGCTTCCAATATCGTGAACATGTCATAAATCAAGGTTGTAGTCAGTCCCACCAGAGCCAACACATAACTAATCATGAACTAATCATAGGCTTGACTAAAAAGATAAGTTTTCAGCCTACTCTTGAAGACAGAGAGTGTGTCCGAAGCCCGAATTTGTCTTGGGAGATTGTTCCATAGAATTGGTGCTTTATAAGAGAATGCTCTGCCTCCAATTGTAATTCTAGATATATTTGGAATTTTCAAGTTGTCAGCACCTTGTGAACGAAGTAATCTTGGTGGGGAGTAAGGAATGAGAAGACTGCAAAGATATTCCGGGGCCAAGTCATTTAAGGCTTTGTAAGTTAGTAATAGTATTTTGTACTCAATTCTAAATTTTACAGGCAGCCAATGAAGATTTTTGAGCACCGGGCTAATGTGATCATATTTCTTAGTCCTAGTCAGAACCCTAGCTGCAGCATTCTGCACTAATTGAAGACGTTTCAGGGCTGAGCTAGTGCAACCAGACAGTAAGACATTGCAATAGTCCAGCCGAGAAGAGACAAATGCGTGAACCAATTTTTCAGCATCTTTAAGAGACAACATTTTTCTAAGTTTAGATATGTTTCGAAGATGGAAAAAAGCCACTCGGATGATATTGTTGATGTGAGCCTGGAAAGAGAGTTCTGAATAAAGAGTCACACCAAGGTTTTTAACGACAGCTCTGGCAGAAACAGAGAGGTCATCTAAGTTAAGAGAGAACTTAACGAATGAGTCTCTAAGACATTTGGGACCCAGTACCAATATTTCAGTCTTATCTGGGTTTAGTGAAAGAAAATTTTGCGTCATCCAAGCTTTAACAGCTTTCAGACACATCTCTAATCTAGTAACCGGATCATTTTCACCCGGTTTAAAGGATATATAGAGCTGCGTGTCGTCTGCATAGCAATGGTATTTAACATCAAGTGTACTTATGATATTTCCAAGCGGAAGCATGTATAGTGAAAAAAGCAAAGGGCCCAGGACAGATCCTTGAGGTATTCCAAAGTTAACCCTGGAATACTCTGAACACTTGTTATTTACCCGGACAAACTGAGATCTATCAGACAAATAAGACTTAAACCATGAAAGGGCAAGTCCAGAAATACCAGCTAATTTTTCCAACCTCCGAAGAAGAATATGGTGGTCTACTGTATCAAAGGCGGCACTTAAATCGAGAAGGACGAGAACAGAAATGCGGCCACTATCCATAGAGAGAAGCAGATCATTTACTACAACAGTGAGGGCTGTTTCGGTGCTGTGATGCTTTCTATAGGCAGACTGAAAACTGTCAAATACCTCATTAGTTTGCAGGAAAGAAGAGAGCTGTTGGGCAACACATTTTTCAAGGATCTTAGATAAAAATGTGAGGTTTGAGATTGGCCTATAATTGGCTAGGACTGTGGGATCCAAATCTGGTTTTTTAAGCAGCGGCTTGATTTCTGCCATCTTAAAAGAAGTGGGAACAATACCTGAAATCAAAGAAGAATTAATTATGTGAAGAATTGGGCCGCCAAGAATGGGCAGGAGTTCTTTCATTAGCTTTGTGGGAATGGGATCCAAGATACAAGTAGATGATTTGGAAGTAACAACTAATTTGGCTAGTTCACTCAGGGATATAGGAGAAAGGGACTCAAACTGGTTTGTGTGTAATGTGCAAGACTCCATATCATGAGAAACGCCATCGCAAACTGGTAAGGAAGCAGTGATCTTCTCTCTAATTCCAATAATTTTGCCATTAAAGAAATTTAAAAAATCATCACTGCTGCAAGAGACTGGAATTTGAGGGTTACTTGCAGCATGATTGTTAGTTAACTTAGCCACGGTTTTGAACAGAAATCGAGAATTATTTTTATTTTCCTGCATGAGATTTGAAAAGTAACAGGACCTTGCACAAGAGAGAGCATGCTTATATGCAACAAGGCTCTCTTTCCAAGCACTATGGAATACCTGGAATTTAGTGGAGCGCCATTTGCGTTCTAGATGACGAGATTTTTGCTTTAGTGTCCTTGTCTGGTCAGTGTACCATGGGGCTGGCCTCTTCTTCTGAGTAATCTTTTTATATTTCAGTGGCGCGACTACATTAAGGGTACAGCGGAGAGCATCAGCAAACTTTTCTGCTGTATCGTCAATAGAGGAGGCACTGACTGGATGCTCAAAATAAGATGGGAAAACCTCAGTGAATTTTGTAGAAGTTGTTGCAGTAAAAGTACGACCAGTGTACATCCTAGTTTCTAACAATGCAGGGTGGGTCAATTGTAAGCAGAAGGTGATAAGAAAATGGTCAGACAAACTGGGATTATGTGAATGAATCCTGACCTGCCCAATGTTAATGCCAAAGCTTAAGATCAGGTCTAAAGTATGACCATGAAAATGAGTTGGGCCAACAACACTCTGAGCGAAGCCAACTGACTCCAAAATGTTAGTGAATGCGGATGTTCGAGAATCATCTGCCCTCTCAAAGTGCAGGTTAAAGTCGCCCAATATTAACTATTCTATCATAGCTTAAAACTAAGTCTGAAAGGAATTCTGAAAAATCTTGAATAAAGGCAGAGTAAAGGCCAGGGGGCCTGTAGACTGTCACCAAAGCTAAAGGGTGATCAGAGGCAGGGCCGGCACCTGTATCCAGCACTGAAAAATTCATCGCTAAAACCTCAAATGTATCAAATTTATACTATAGTTTTGGCACTGAGTGAATGGAATCACTATAAATAGCTGCAACACCACCACCTCTCCGGCCCAGGCGGGGGTTTTGAGTGTATATAAACCCAGGTGGAGATGCTTCATTCAAAGATACGTTTTCATCTGGTCTCAGCCATGTTTCTGTGAGACATAGTATGTCAAGATAACAATCAGAGATTAATTCGTTCACAAGAGCTGCTTTAGAGTTCAAGGATCTAATATTTAATAGACCAATTTTGAGAGAATATTTATTTATTGGTAGATTGATACAGTTGGTGTTAATGCAAATCAAGTTTTTGTGATGTACTCCGCGATTCTTCTTTCTTAATTTAATTGGAATTCGAGGAACAGACACAATCTCTATAGGGTTTGACCTAATCAACGGTTTATCAAAGCTGAATGTCAGGAATTTAGATTTAACTCTCTGCAGTCAATTACGACAATTTAAGTCGTAGGCCAGATTTCTCGACAGAAGTGCAGTGCCCTCACGAGATGGGTGAACACCGTCCCTCCTCAAAAGACCGGGTCTTCGCCGGAAAGCTCGCCAATTGTCCACGAAACCGACGTTATTATCTACGCACCACTCAGACAACCAGCGATTGAGCGAGTACAATCTACTGTACATTTCATCACTACATCGGATCGGGTAAGGACCAGAGAAAGTCACTGACCGTGACATCTTTAGAGCTTGGGCACAGGCCGACTTAAAACTGCTCTTTGTGATCTCCGATTGTCGGAATCGAATATCATTTGTACCGGCGTGGATAATAATTTTGGAGAACTTTCGTTTGCCCTGATCGAGTAATTTCAGATACGCCTCGATATCAGTCACACAAGCGCCAGGAATACAGCTCACTGTGGTCGCCGGTTTAAACACCCTTACATCTCTAACAATGGAATCCCCGATAATTAGTGACTTTTCCGGTACTCGTTCATCTGGCTCCAATTCTTCGAGGGGAGCAAATGAATTAAACAGTTTAACGGGAGAGGGACTGGGTGGCTGCACAAGTTTCTTTCCCCTACGTTTACCTCGAACTGTTACAAACACATCACGCTGTGAAGAAGCTGCTGCAGCAGGTAAGGAACGGGAAACAGAAAGAGAACTGACATTAACACTCGTTTCAGGCTGGACCAAGAAAGAATCAATGAAATCCTCATTCGACCTAATGTTCTGCAGCGTTTCTATGCGATCTTCCAGCTGTAAAAGCTTTTCAGTTAAGCTAGCATATGAGATACATTTCTTGCAAATGAAAGAGCCACTAAGCGCAGAGGAGTCGTAACAAAACATATTACACTCAGAGCACAAGACAGGAAAAGAGGTCGGCGAACAAGGGGAAGCCATCATGGTTATTAACTTATGTTTGTAGGATGCCGCGTCGCCCAAGTCCAAGTTCACCTCAGTGAACTTGAGTTGACAGTTGTGATGATGATTGCGAAGAATCCAAAGAGGAAATTGAGGGACCTTTTTTAGGCCATATAAGTTTGAATCCGAGCTGAACGACGGGGAAATGGAATGCCAATCTGGACAGGAGCGTAAAATTAGCGGTCTATTGGGCTGCTCACTCGGTAAAGCATCGCTTTGCGAAGCAGAAGTGACTATCACGTTGCAGGTTTGAGCCCCGCTTCGTACCAGCCAGCAGAGGTCGGCAACTTTTTCAGAGTAGTGCACAATTGGCTATAGTGCTACAGGGTTGCAAATTGGGAAGGAACTGCCGGGAAGGGAAAATAATGTTATAGTTGCCTTGTTTGTTGCTCAAGTGCCTCCTGTTGGCCAGACGGGCGCTCGTCAGGAAGATTCTAAATCTGGTCATGTCCGGGTATCCTCCGCCCTCGTTCTGAACTTGCGAGGATTCAACCAATGAGTGTATAAGAGCGGTGGATGACAGGCGCATGCTTCGGAGGAGAGCCGCGAACTGTCTACACTCTCCTGAATTGGTAGCTAGGGGTCGCATACGAGCATACTTCACCAGTTGGGCATTCCAGATTCAGGAGGGATTGGAGATGCCGAATTTATCATAAAAAAAAATAAAAAATTAGTGGTCTATTTACATCAAGCCTGATGCTAATAAACAAAATGAAACTAGGCTTATGCCGTCGGAGGCGACGGCTGGGGGTATATCTCCGAACGCCCCCAATCCTCCAATTCCCCAATCCTTGAATAGACTTTCATTTGAACTTAATTTCAGGTCAATCGGTTAAATGGTTCTGAAGATATGGCTAAAATGGTAATTTTCCATCACAAAGTGGCACTTGGTGGCAAAATATTGAACCATACAGAAATGATGTCATCATTTGACACGTTGTGAGGTCATGACCTTGCAGTTGCACATAGTTTCATGTCAATTGGAGAAATAGTTCCAAAGATATAGCAAAAATGGTGAATTTTGACAAAGCTCCACCTTGTGTCAAAATTTTGAATCAAACAGGTATAATGTCATCATGGGACACATCCTCAGGTCATGACCTTTCATTTGCACTTGATTTGAGGTCAATCGGACAAATATTTCCAGAGATATGATAAAAACAGTGATTTTTTCAGTTTTTGGCCCCTGGTGGCCAATCTAGAAATTGTAAATTGTCCAAAATCGAATCAGTTCTTCCTCTTTATGATACTTACTTACAGTAGCGGCTCTAGACCCAGGAATGGTGGGGCGCAGACACGTCCCTTTATGACAATTAGTCCTGGGTAGTTCGCAATCATTTTCCTCTACTGACGCGTTTTCCAATTATCGCACTTGGCAACTTCAGACACGGTCTCTCCGTATGCGATGAAATCATGGGCTCAATTCAGCTCAGTGGCAGAACCTGAACTGAGAATTGTGACAAAACATCCGTTTAAAACAGTCGTTAGTCCTGACCTGTTTTCAGTCATTTTCATGAGTAACCGAAGGTTCGCTCCGAGAGCACTCCGCAGTTATGAGCTGTTCTCTCCGATTACGTAAGAAGACAATCATTCATCTGGACGCTTATTTGCTGCATTTAAATCAACATTAGTCAAACTTGCATACCTGTCGCCTCTCACGCAAACAGCTTGAGCTGCAGGCTGCCTATTTAACTGCCAAGTGCCACTTTTTTATCAACCCAAACAATACCGAGAGTGAAAGGTGATATTTCACTGGAACTCGGACCTGATCAATCAACGCGAAGCACTGGCCTATTAATAAGTAGATTTTTTTTCTGTTCTGAATTTCGCCCATGATTTCATCTCTGTTCGATCACATATGGAGAGATCGTGTCTTAAGTTGCTAAGTACGATAATTGGAAAACGCGTCAGTAAAGGAAAATCATTGCGAACTACCCAGGACTAATTGTCATAAAGGGACTTGTCTGCGCCCCGCCATTCCCGGGTCTAGAGCCGCTACTGCTTACTTATGTTGAAAACTTGAAATTTGTAATTGAAATATTACTGAAGTTATCGAGGAACAGTGATTTTTTCCGTTTTTGGCCCATGATGGCCAATCTAGAAATTGTAAATTGTCCAAAATCGAATCAGTACTTCCTCTTTATGATACTTACTTATATGCAAAAGTTGGAATTTCTAATTGAAATATTACTGCAGTTATCGCGTTAACACTGAAATCAGTTTTTGGCCCCGGTGGCCAATCTAGACATTGTAAATTGTCAAAAATCGAGTCAGTTCTTCCTCTTTATGATACTTACTTATGTGAAAAATTTGGGATTTGCAATTGAAATATTACTGAAGTTATCGCGTTAACACGTAGTGCGGCGGCGGTCAGACCAAAAATATAATGGGATATAATAGTAAAATTTCTGAGTCAGATGCCAAAATGTATTGATTCTCAGAAAAGGTCTGGATACTCAGGTGACATGAAAGTGAGAAAGACAACTTCGAAATTGAGTTTCGAAATTCAATTAGTCGTCCTCAAGCAGCAGCAGTGAAGCTGTGTTTCTCATTGTTATGCTCAGCAAGCAAAAGAAAAAGCCAGTGGCAATTTTTACGCCAGTGCTAAGTGCACTCCAAATGTCTATTCTTACAAACTTTCGCAAGCACACTGAGTGATCTTGTACTACCACTATGGACTGTTGGCAGGAAAATGCTTCAGAATGTCATTTTTCAGAGGTATTCGGACAGTTTATTCACACTGCAGTTTTGGGTTCGCAGGACACAGTGTGAAAGAAATTGACTCCCTTAGTGCTGGTCCTTTGTTCACGTGCGACGGTTACTGCCGGTTTTCAGATTGCCCAGTAAATGTAAAAGTGACAGTTGACAGTGAATAAACTTTGAAGACAAGGGTAGAATTTTGTGGTGGGTTTGCACGCCACAACAGGCTGCACTTTAGACGTCGTTATGTCAGAGCAGATGACCGAGGGAAGATGGCACAGATTTTACAGTCCAAACTGCCAAGAGCCCTCTACCTCGAAAACTTAAATAAACTCAGTGATAATGTCATGGAGTCTGGGACTAAGGATGAATGCCCAAAACTGTCTGTTTTTAAGAACATTTCCTGCAGCAACAGAAAGCAGACTCGGAGACATCCAAACGAACACAGCCTGAAGTTGATGGTGGAGGGAAAAAGTTCCCCAGAAGATGTCCAACAAGAAGTCCTCCTCCATCCCAAGGGAGTAATGCAGTGGTCTGAAAGGAGTGTAAATATTTTTCATGACCGAACAAAAGAAGATATTGTGTATCTTGATGCTGCAGGCAGCATCATGAAGAAGGCGAAGGGAAGTTCTGCTCGATTCTCTGTATACGAGTTAGTTGTAAGAAACCCAACAAAGGGATCACCTCCTTTTTCAGTTGCAACATTTTTGACTTACGACCGTACCACCGCATCCGTGCAGTACTTTCTGGCTTCATTTCAATCACAGACGATTGCATGGAGCAAACGCAAAAAATCCAAAAATGATTGTCCATGATGGCTCTTTAATACTGATGCAGTCAATTGCGCAAAAATTTTGCAATTAAAATTCTTTTGTATGATAAATGGCCTCAGTCTATCAGTAATATTTATGGACAATTACGGCCAGTCAATGTTTTTCATGTCTATTGTCCTTTATGTTTGTATTCCGTTCAGTGCAAAGCATCGTTAAAATTTTGTAACTGGTTACCTGTTGCTCTAAATCACCAAAGGAATATATTATTCACAAGAAGGCATTTCAAAGAATAAGAATGAAATAATAATTCAGGTGGCAAAGTAGGGTCATTTTCTCATAGACTTCAGTAACATTGAACTTCTTTCTGCAACCACCAACGTTGCTATCTGCTGGCCATTAAATATAGTGCAAATTTTTTGAGATTTCCACTTTTTAGATCCGGGTGCTGCGTCCATCTTTTTATACAGTCTATGCGTGGGACACAATCTATGCATATTTCTTGATGTTGTTATGGACGTAACACGATATTAGGACACGGAAAATCTTTCTTTTTTCAATCATTATTTTTAAAAGCATGGTATATATGATTGTCTGGTGCCTTGTGAAATTGTGATACAGGAAGTGGGTACCATAGTTTGCCACGGTCATCTTTACTCTATTTGCATACATTATGCAAATTAACCCACAGGTCTGGACGTAACACGAGGACGCGACTGGTTACGCCCACGACGGTCATTTCAAATTGTATTTCTGATCAGACGAGTCCCGGTAATTTAGTACAGACAATTGAAACTGTTATTATGGGTATTTCTCCGCAATATTTCATCTTGCTTTGTTTCGAAGTATCAACAGACATGTCATAAGCATGAAGTTAGCTGCCAAATTTTTTAACGAAATACGGCTTTCACAATGCCTTGGCTGACATCAGGACACCACTTTTTCAGCTGTGTTGTTGGACTGATGACTCTATTTTTTTTTATGTATATCTTCAATCCGGGAGTGAATAAATATGAACAATGCAAATCATTTAATTCCCTTCGAAAAAATTTTATTGATCATTCTTATGCAACACAGTGAATTGTACAGTTTAGTATGGAATGACCCATGTATGAATGAGTGTGTGTATGGCCTGTGTATTTATGATTTGATTTATAGAAATGTACAAAAGTACAACAAAAAAACAACACCGTAAAATTTCAGGTTTACCATGTGGCAGTACATACCTTGTTCAGTGACAATATTGCGTCAATTTGGACAGACCATTGATAAATTTTGATAAACTATCAATCAAGTTTGAGATAATCGAAATAGATAATCATAATAATAGTTCAATAGAGTAATTGAAGTTAATGAGGAATGGGGTTGTTTGGCGATGTTCTGGGACAGGAAAATGCTCCAACACAGGCGAAAATCCACAAAAAGCTTCACAGGTCTTAAAAAGAGTGACAGGTCTGGTCCAATGTATCCTTCTCCTCCTCCCACATTTAGACTTTTTTTTTCCTCTGGGACCTTGCCCTCTCAGACATGCCCAGGACATGCCCAAACCTAGCTCCAGACTGGGCTTAACCAAAAAAAGGTCAATACTGCCATATAGTGGCTTCTTTCCACATTACAACGCGCACATTAAATTTTTGCCACTGATGGCTTGACCGAGAATCGAGGACGCGCGGGTACGGTATGCTATGGTACTCTTTTGATTATTTAGCCTCTAGTTAGCTAATGTACCGGACTCAAAAGGATGTCAGCCACCTTAGATGCATACAGTAGGCTGTTATTTGCACCTCTGTGGCAAAGAAAAGATGTCAGGGCTTTAATGACAAACACGGCCCCGAGGCGCACATTCACTGCTGCATATACCATATCCGCACGCAGGCATTAGACTTCAACTTCTCTTATATCTCCTGCTCTCATTGCATGCCATGGCAGACTGACTATTGAGAAAGAGAGTAAACGCAATCATCCCAGTTAACATATAACTGAGTGGGATGTTCAAGTCCAATCCAAATGCATCAAAACTTTGACAACTTTGTCATGGAAGCAACTTTTATCCAAACTGCTACGAGCTGCATTACAGGCATAGCTTGGGAAAAACAGCAAACATTACAGGGAACTGCAGGACCGTCATGGTGGAAGAACTACACCTGCTGAGAGTCGATGGATTTAAAAAAAAAAAAACTGTCACACTATTGTTAGGTGTGGAAAATCCTCTTTACGCGATATGATTTGATTTGGCCATAAATTTACTATCTTTGCTAGCTTCCGTGTATCCTAACTGCATTTTCACATTTTTGGGACGTTGGCTAGCTAGTGAAGTTAGGGAAAAAACAAATCACACCGCTTAATTATGACGATTATTTACAAAGATTCTCCATAGTTAATGTCAACAAGCTAGATGCCCGATTAAATACCATTGTAAGCCTGTTGGAAGCTTTGGCTAAAAAGCTATATATTTCAAAATGTTGCGTGTGTACGGAGGTGGGGTATTCGGCAAAGGTTAGTATCATATTTCAATACACCCCAAGTCAATTTCACACTGGAATTCTCCTTTAAACACCAGAAACCATTTAAATCACCCAAAGCATGTGAGCACACAGACCAGGGAGACGGACTGAACCAACTAGAATACGAGACAGGGGAGACAAGTGCAATGGAACTGAAAATGGACTGAACTAAAACTTGAGAGTTAAAACAACAAAAAAGAATAAATAAAAGACAAAATCATGAACATAGAACATGAACATAAACAAGAACAAAAACCATAACCATGGCAGACCAGAAATAGAAACTGGAATTGCATGCGACTTATTTATGCATATGGATGACTTCACTCTGCAAGGTCACATCAGATTTAAAGGAAAAGTAGGAATATTTCACGCGATTTTTGATGTCAGTTGGACACAATGATCATAAAGGTCTGATGGGTGGAATGGCTCCATTTCCAAACGTAAAGCTATAACGTTTCTATGGTACGTGGCCAACACCATCTGATTCTGAGAACTATCTGATCAGTTCAACGTCAGTAGAAGCACAGCGCATGATATCATAAGCCGAATCCTTATGGATATTCATGTACTATCTGCTGTGGGCTTTTCACCTTTTGTCGCGTCAGACTTGACGTGTTCAAGGGAGAGAGTGATTAGAAATACGAGAATTGTAGACCAAATGTTGAAAATAGTTGTTTATAGCAGACAAAGAGTAAAAAATTACAAACTGTAACAGAGGGATGTTTTATCACAGTTCGAAGAGCGCACTGCCTGGGCGTTGCCCGGGCATCAGTTCTTATAATCCACAGTTCTTTAGCTGTCTATAACCGCAGTCTAATCAGCTCCCGCCTTTCTACATAGTATTGTCCAGTCTACTTTGGACAGGTCACTGACAGGCGGTTACGGGATACCTGATCGTTATTGATGGATGCGTTATTGATGGATGCCATATATTGCCATCAAACGTCTGTTGGAAAACAGAAATTTGTATCTCAATAAGAAAGGACATTATTCGATTTTACTTCAAGGATTTGTGATTGGAAAGGACAATTTACAGACATTTTTATTGGACCTCTTGGAAGAGTACATGATGCCAGAAATCAATGTTTGCCAACAGGGATCAACTTTTTGGTAACTGGTGGAAGCTCCATAGCGATTCAGCCTACACCAGTCATGACTTCCCGTTCGTCATCACACTGAAACGAGATATTGGTGTACTGACAAACTATGACATCATCACAAGTCAAATTTCCAAGGGTAGAGTAATTATTGAAAAAGCTTTTGGTATGACGAAATACCGTTTCTGAAGAGTAAAAAATGCGCAAAATGTCATTATTGAATTAGTGGTTAGGATCCTCTTGGCTGTATGCACCCTGCATTCAATACTCATTGTGCATGGTTACAGGTTACAGAGCACCCAGATAGGTGTCCCAGACCTGATGATGATAATGACGATGCATTATGATTGAAGTGGAGGATACTAGTAGTGATGGGAAGATGAAGCTTCATGAACCATTTTCTTTATTTTCTGTGCCCACAAGATGGTGCACTCTGTTCAACAAAGGCTTGTTAGTTCATTCTATAAGCCTTATTTTTTAAAACTATGGGCGCCATCTGGTGGGCACAGAAAATAAGTAAAATGGTTCTTGAAGCTTCATTTTCCCACCACTAGATACTTGTGCGTTCAATACTTTTGCGAAAAAGACAAACTAAAGTTCCTCCAAAACAAATAGTGCCTCTAATTACTGAGTGCCTCTAATTAGTGCCTCTAATCACTGAGGTATCTGCTTGGGCTTCTTGGTGACGTTGTTAGTATATGTCATCCAGTGCTTAAAGAACCGCCTGGCGGTAATGAAGGGACGAAATAGAATGAAAGTTACGACTGAAACTACAGTTCGATCAGTCCCAGATGACTGCCAGGACATTTAGTCACGCAGAAGCCTCTGGCTCTCGCGAGTAGTTTCTAAGAACCGAACACCTGCGCACACCGGAAGATATGGCCTCCCGAGAGTCACGCGGGGGTCACGGGTGACATTGTTGTTATTTGTACTTGACATGCGCTTGCGCGAGCAGTGATATCCAGTGCTTTAAGCACTGCTTGGCGGTCATCCGGGGCTCATAGAACCGTAGTTACAGTCGTAACTTTTGTTCCATCAGCAGTTATCGCATAAACCTTTTACCAATCAAGAAGAAAATCCGATGAGATGAACCGTATAAACTTAATGTCGATATCTTGAAAATCAAGTCAAATTTCACCGTTTCCATAAGGCATTTTTTATTCGATATGACTTAATTCGCATAAGAACGTGAGGATGGAAACATGGCTATTCTCAAGTATTTACCCACCGTTGGCTGGTTGACATAACGAGTTGATAAGCAGTTGATTACAACTCACAAGTTGTAAAGCAATCCACAGTGAAGAGCTTTTCCCTCTCGATTGCTCGCAGCAGCCATCATGGTAATCAAATAATGCTATAACTCAAAAACAAAGGTCGATCTCAAAAATCTGGCAAATTTGAATCTAAGAGATCATGGTATTTAACCCATAGAGCCATATTCTAGGACTTAATTTCGACTGGCGCAGCGGCTATCCCGGTAACGGACAGAATGAATGACTGCCTGACTGAATGAATGAATGACTCACAAACGAACTACCGTATGCCCCACTTGCGCATGCGCAACGAGGCATAATGATGGCAAGTGAAGTCAGTTTCCTAGCAATAATGCGGAGGCGAGTTGTCTTTTGCAGAGACGATTCTCTCTGACCAATCAGTGGGCTGCTGTGTTGTCACGTTACACTTTAGTACCTGTTAGCCGAATGGGTACTTTTTTTTTGGAACCACAAGAGAGCAGGGACAAGAAAATCTGGTACCTGGTATTAAATACCAGGAACTTTTTCCTAATTGAAAAGCAAAAAAAGCAAGTGGAGTAGAGTACAGCCGGTGCCACTTAGTGGAAAAGATTTATAAAAGTACTTAGTTCCGCAGACTGTGGTTTGAAATCTGGGCCAAGATTCAAGATAGTGGCTAAAAAAACAAGAGCAACGTAGAGCGTGGCATATGCCCCCGCCTGTGTGTTGATCAAGGGCATATTGAGATGGCTGCTGTGGCGGCCATATTAGATATCGCACAACGATGGTTTTCAAAAGGAACCTTCCTCTAGCCACTCCCAATACCCCATTAAGAAATGGCCTCAATCCGACGAGGGATTCTATAGTTATCCCACAGAAACAAAAAGTTGATGGACGACGGACGGACGACAGACGGACATGGTGTCGACATAATGCCCCCTTACCTCTTTGGAGGGCGGGGGCATAAAAACGGACTTGCACACTTCTGGAAATCAACCCTTCAATTGTCCTGACTGCATGACCTGAGGTCATTGTAATAATAGTAGTTTTCTTGACTCTAGATGGGGGAAACTAAATGAATCTTCAAATCAAAGGAGTTTTCGATCAAATATTTACTGAATATATTTATGTTGCGGTTTGTCTCCGGAATACATGTGTGCTCCTAAAAGGATAAAGTGATGTGTTATTAGGACTTGCTGCTAAAAATGGAGGTTTGCAATCATTTGTAAAATCTGAATTTAAAGACAATTGTTACTGATGGTAATTAAAAAACAATGATTTCTTTGCATATTTAATATTAAAATGCACTGGTCTTTTAAAAACATGAACATTGCATGACTGTACAAACTTTTGCTTGTCACTGCTCATTCAATAATGCATAATTTATCAGAGATGAAAATATAAATTGTAATAAATCGATGCAATTTCAGATAACGTGAATAGATGTGTACATTTACTGAGTCATTTCTGAAGTAAATGTTCTTGAATTGTACTCAAGTTTGCTGGCACAGAAATGTATGCAATTTGACATTACACACATCTGATGTTTGTGTTTTAGCAGTTCTCCTTCTCGAGGTTGTATCCAGCCTTGTTCAGAGTGATGCAAGAGGATATATTGCTTCTGAAAAAAAAAAACAGAAAATAACAACAGCAGAAACAAAAATAATCATAACTCTATCTGCCCAAGCGAATGTCCTTGTGCTGGCAGAGCAGGAGTTGTTTGAAGGTCTTCTTGAAAGAGTTGTTGCAGAGAGCATAGCAGACTGGATTGATGGTGCTATTCGTGAAGACAAACCAGTGACTGAGAATCCACATGCTGGGGGGAATGCAGATTGAACAAAAGAGTTTGATGAGCACCATGAGGTTATAGGGTGTCCAGGTAACCACGAAGGCGACAAGAATGGCTATTCCTGTGCGGGTAACCCTTTTCTCACGAGATGTTGGTAACTTCCTCTTGGGCTGCTGCTTTGTCATTGCAGCATTTAGTCTGTGGGGTTTCCCTTATAACCTGCAGGGGCCTCAGCAATTTCATTTCTCTGAGGATGTACTAGTGCACTCGGCTCCTTTTCCCCAACGCCATCTGTTCCGCCATTCTGACTTCTCTCAGCACAATGGGTTTTCACAGGGTTGTCATCACAGGACATGGTAATGTGGTTTCCTGCTTCACCGCTGGACGGTTTGTCCTTTTTTAGATTGTGCGTGCCTGTCTTCACACGGCTCTTGCTGGCCCTGGAAATCTGCCAATACAGTAAGCTCATGATGGCAACTGGCACGTAGAAGGAAACAATGGAGATTATAAAAACAGTGGTTGCATTGGACAGGAACGGGATGTAGCACTGACCCTCTGGCACAGTGCGCTCACCTCCGATAAACTGCCAGAACAGGATAGCTGGAGCCCACAAAACAAATGAAAGAAACCAGGCTGCTGCAATCATCATGCTCGCCATCCTGGTGGTCCTTCTTGCAGGGTAGCTGAGTGGCTTGGTGATGCAGAAGTAACGGTCAAAGCCGATGATCAGGAGATTCGTGGCAAAGGCATTGCAGACCACATAGTCCGTGACCAGCCAGAGGTCACAGACTACTGGACCCAGTGGCCAGTATCCAACCACATTGTAGACTGTGTACAGGTTCATGGAGCTGGCCCCAATGATCAGGTCTGCACATGCCAGGCTGAAGAGGAAGTAGTTGTTAATGGTCTGAAGGTTCCTGTTGATTATGATTGAGAGAATGACCAGCAAGTTCCCAGTAATCGTTATGAGACTGAGAGACCCTGTAACCAGAACAATGATCACCACCTCCACTGCCTGGTAAGGGCCTTTTAACTGTAAGGCGTCTGTGTCATCGCCGGTGGTGAAGTTGGACATCTTGGGGAGGGTAAGCTTGAAAGTTCTGTGCTCCATCTGTTCTGGTCTCGTTGAATCTTGAACGGTCAGCTGAGGCCCTGAATCTTCAGATGATGGAGAAACATTTTTCCAGCACTAAGGGTTTGTTTCTGAAACAAAGATTTAGCAGCACAAAAGGGCTCAATTATCTCACACACAGTCAGCAGCACTAAGGGCTTGTTCCTCACACACAGATTCAGCTGCACTAAGGGCACATATCATTCAGATTCAGCTTGGCCCTGGACTAGAAGTGTTTGGTCATGTTGGAACTCCTGTAAACATGTATTATAGCTTTGGAATTAGCTGCACCTCCTGAAAAACTGGCCCTGGAATTGCTAATTACAAGAAATCAAACTGCCTGTGAATGCTTGTCTGTCAATTTGTCTTTTGTATGTTTGTCAGCAGGATTGTGAGAAAACTACAAGGCCAATTTTCATGGAACTTGGTAGAAGGGGGTAACCTGACTCCGCCAGCCTCCGTAATTCTGCTTAATTTCAGTTCGCTTCATTACTCAGTCTGGTCACTCGAAGCTCTGCCTCGTTTACCATCGCAGAAAACAACCAACGAACAGAAGGCGTGGCCGAGAGCCACAATGTAGCAGCTGCGCTGAGTTTGAAATTGTAGTCTCCAAAATCAACAATGGCCACGGACGTAGATACACGGGAGGCCATTCGCTCTGTCGTGGAGAAAATCCCCGGTATCAGCGACTTAAGGTCACATCAAGATGAATGTTTGGTTAGTTTTTTGAATGGAAATGATGTTGTACCGCTACTCCCTACAGGTTTCGAGAAAAGTTGTCATATCTACTTAATATCCATCATGAAACATATGAAATAGGTACCCTGTTCATCTCTGTGTGAGAGCCGAACTACCTCAGCTATCTCGTAGCTTCTAGTGTTATATTGCTCGCGAGTTTCACATTTTTTAAATAAGCAGCAGGCTTTTTAAAAGCCGTGTTTTTGTTCATGTCAGACCTCTTTGCTGTCTCAGTGTTATGTTGTCATTATCCATGAATGAAATGGCTGTCTGAGACAGCCAAACGCTTTGAGCCAAACTGTGTCACTATAAAGTAAGGTAGCAAGCTAGGTATGATGTTAGCACAAGTATGGTTAACAGTTCAATTTTCATGTCAACGCAGATTTCGTCTTCATGTAAATAATGCGTTATTCTTGACGATTCTGCTGTTGGTTTCGGGTCTTTTACTTTTCTTTTTTTTTTAAATAGTAGCAGTATCGGCTGGAACAATGATAGCTGAACAGTTTGTTCCGTGTAAGGAGAACAGAAAGAGCACCATTGGTTCTTTTAAGTGAATGAGTGAAGGCTAAAATTTGGTAGATGGGCATATGTATAAGTACAGTATTAACTGTAATGTTCTGATCAGTTCGTGCTCGCTGCATTCCTGGTATGAAGGACTGTGTTTACAGCGGTAGTACTAGGCGGCCGAGCTGGCGCATAACATGCGTCATCGCCAAATGTTAGTGATTAGTTTATGGGTACACCACTGATTTTAAACTTCAGACAAGTGCCCACCCACCAAGAAGTAAACACTTGTCAATGACGACTGCCCAGACTCTGTGTACGAAGCAAAGAGAAGTAACAGAGTCTGGCTTTACCAGGCTAAGAAGTAGTGATGGGAAGACAAAGCTTCAAGAACCATTGAACATGAAATGGCTTTTCTCTCAGCACTCACCAGGAGCATGAGTGCTTCATCCCCCAGTCAGAGTATGCAGTGTGTAAAGATAACTTTATGTTACCTGCAGTAAACAAAATCACACGTTCCCATTTGGCATTTACATTGGCCAATTAACTCTCAGCTCTGTTTATGGAGTGCAGTACAGGCCAAAAGTTTGGACGCACCTTCTCATTCAATGCGTTTCATTTATTATGACTATTTACATTGAAGATTCTCGCTGAAGGCATCAAAACTATGAATGAACACCTGTGGAATTATGTATGTATCTAACAGTTGTCCAGTAGGGCTGTCGGCTGTGTATCAACCTGACTTCTGCACAAAACAACTGATGGTCTGAACCCCATTGATAAGGCAAGAAATTCCACAATTTAACCCTGAGAAGGCACACCTGTGAAGTGAAAACCATTTCAGGTGACGACCTCTTGAAGCTCATCAAGAGAATGCCAAGAGTGCGCAAAGCAGTAATCAGAGCAAATTGTGGCTACTTTGAAGAAACTAGAATATCAGACATGTTTTCAGTTACAGGTATTTCACACTTTTTTTGTTAAGTACATAATTCCTCATGTGTTCATTCATAGTTATGAAGCCTTCAGTGAGAATCTACAATATAAATAGTCATGAAAATAAAGGAAATGCATTGAATGAGAAGGTGTGTCCAAACTTTTGGCCTGAATTGTATATATACCAACCTTGTAGCTGTATAGGTAACCGTATCCCGCTATGGGGAGACTTCCAAGGTCAAGACTGTGTGCAGGGTTCCACTGTTCTTCAGGGGTTTCATCCGGACCTAGAAAAGCACCCCAAAAGCAGTTTAGCACCAAAGTTTTATCATAAACGCACACAGATACCGCAGTGTTCATGACTATGTACACAGTGGCACAATGATTAATGTCTGTAATTCCAACCTGGTTTACTAGAAGTAAATACTGAATAAATACCATCAAAAGCCTACTGTCTGCACCAAAATTCCAGTTGGCAATGATATTGCAGGGTTGGTTTTAAATTTTCATGTACAGTATTATGGTGAAGAAAAATTCATTATCACTCATAACCTGCATGTGCACTTTCGTACAGTGAGGTACTGTACTGTCCCAGATGCGCCTGAATCCTTCTGTGTCAATTTTTTCTGCATTTGCCCATACTGAGTGCAGTAAGTCAGCCCCCGACCATCACATACGCTGGGCTTTGAACAGTTGCTGATAGCAGTCAGGATGGTCCGTCTCCTCTTTGGCCCCGAGACACAACATCCTTTATTTCCAAAAACAATTTGAATTGGATTTGAAATGGACGCCTCAGCCAGCAGCACTGCTTCATACTTCCTACATTTCTTTTAGATGAGCTCAAGACCAGAGAAGTCGCCAGAGGCTTGAAATGGGGACTGCCGTACCTCTCCACACTGAAATGCATTGAAAAACTGCCGAACCCGTAGCAACTGCCTTGCATTAATTTTTTTTGCGAGGCTCATTAAGCAATAAAACAGGAGAATCTAAAGCTAAAGAGCGTTGTAGGGCACAATGTTCCGCTGAGTGGCAATTGTGAGAATTGCAAAAACGATTGCTGCGTATCATGGAAAGTTTTGTTTTTGTTTGTTTGTTTTTTTTAATTAATACTGCCAATTGGCCATCCTTACAATGCTAAATCGATCATATAAAGGAAACCAAAACCATTGTGTTCGCAAGTTTTTCAGCGATTTTACTTTGCTTGAACTAGGAACAAGACTGGATTTGTTTCCTGTGGCTTCTGCATCTCTTGAGCTTCTGTCGTGGCGGTATTTGGGCTCAGTCGCCCAAATTCAATATTTGACTGCTCGACTAGAAAATTTACCAAATGACCAAAAGGGCATGTGAAATGACAAGGTCCGGTCATTTATTAAATGATCTCAATGGCAGCTGTAGCCTGTCCTATTTCTGTCATTTGCATATTTGCATTTGCAATGTGAGAAGCGAAATGGGATCTGTTCTGTTGTTTGGCAATAAATGATATAGCAGAAGTTATTCTTGTCTTAATTAATCAAAAATAATGGAACAAATGTGGCCATATTATTACTTAGTGACGCAGCTAGTATGAAGCATAGGCCCATTTGAAAGTGCTAATGTTAAACTTACCAACTGAAAGTCCTACAGCTAACATGGAATGAAATTAACCGGTTCAACAACGAAATTTTTTGGTTCTAACTGGTTAGAGAACGTTAAATTTTGGGGTGGAACCCAAAACCGGAAACATTAAAATACCGTTTCTGTTCAGAACGAACCAACTGGGAAAAAATTCAGTTTCAAAGCCCTGATTTCAAGTAACATAAAATTCTAAGAAAGGAACACTTCAGATGGAGCCATTCAACCAGGGAGTAGAGCAGAAAGCTCACAAATCTGCAGTGGATGAAGACTGGTTGAGAGATGAGAGAAACTCCTCCCCCCTCTGACTTCTGTCCAATCGCTGCGTTTCAGACTCAAACACAGATGGGAGGGGCCTCTGCGACACGACAGCCAAGGAGTTGATGAGGTCACGTCTCAGACCGAGCAGCCTTTGGTCGTTCCTGGAGATCTGCTCGATAAACTCCACGCTCTCCCTGCGATCAGACAGGGCTTCCCTCAGGCTGCGCGCGCCTTGATGGATTTAAAGAGAGAACATATATTGGAATATAAAATATGAACAATAAAAAATTGAACTAAATTTTTGAAAAATAAAAGATTCTATGAAATTTTCCACTGAGGTGGGGTTTCTACGGACATGTAATAAGGTGCAGAAAACTCGAGTCTCTCTAAGGACAGCATTCGCAAAGCCTTTATTATTTTCGTAAATCATAGTGGGGAAAAAGGAACGAATGTGTGTCAGCGACTCGCTGCTTCATTTCTTCTCTATGCAATACAGTCAAGTAACAACAAGCTTTATGAAAAATCTTTTTCACAGGGGATATTAAGCCCATGGGTTTTTTGCACATTATCTCTATGGGGATCAACTCTCTCCACAACTGTGCGCCTGCCCACGTTGATAGTATTTAGCCAACTCTCACTGATGACACAAAGTTGTCCAAAGTGGTACTATGTGATGTAGAGGCAGGTTCCTTCTCTGCATGTATTTTTAAATTCCTTCACAAATAAGTAATTTAAGAAAGAAAAACAGAGAATGAATGTCTGACCGCTCCTCCAGTTCCAGGACTCGAGCTCTCAGGGACTGCAGCTCCGCCATCTCAGCCGCCTGCACCGCGACCGACCGACAGACAGACAGACAGACAGACAGACTCAGTTTTTTAAAATACATATTTTACTCAGATAGACCTACGTATTTGCCATGAACCTTGGTAATTTTAATGTAATGTATTGACTGTTATTTCGGTCTTCTACTAGGCCTCGGCTTATCCCTTGATTGCAAGTCTCTTATTTATTTATTATTATTTTTTGTCGTCTGAGAGCCCCGGCAGAGCAACCAAAGATCCTGCGGCTGGCGAGCCCCAGGTTCCTGACCTCTACGCAATACAAACTTTCTCAGAAGGTTCTAATTCGCTACATTTTTGATGGAAAATCATCTAGCGGGTCAGAAAAATGCGCTTCAACTCGGGGCATTGTGACATAATTTTAATTCGCTAGAATCGTTCTGTTTATGGAAAACCTTTTGATGCATCTTATGTTGCTAAAAAATAATTCAACATTAGAGGTAATTCACTTGAAAATCTGATGGAAAAAGGGCTACTGACAAACTATTTGATAGCAAAGTAGAATGAAATATCAGCCACTCAAGTATGGGGGCAAAGCTTAATCAATTTATTTTTGATCCATTCCTCAGTCTAAGAACACAATCCTCTACTCGCAGAGAAAAAACAGGTTCAGTAGTTATTAAAGATGACAAGAGCCATCAGGAGATGGCATATCCCCCCGACCCCCAGCAAAATCGTAGAACAGTAATTTGTAGGATAGAAAGACGGGCACGTACCAAGAGGCACCACGGCAGGACCTGGGAAGCAAGTATGCAGAGTTTCGTTAAGCTCATGCAAACGGTTGTGGAGTGACGCACCGGACAGGAATTGATGACACCTGGAAGGACAGACAGACGGACAGACAGACAGACAGACAGAGGCGCACATACCAATAGGCGCCACTCCAGGACCTGAAGACGAAGTATACAAAGTTTTGTGAAGATCATGCAAACAGTTTTGGACTTACGCTCCGGAAACGAACGCAAACGAGAACCGCGCCTAAAACAATAGGTCTCCCCTCTCTCTCCGGGAAGTAGGAATCTCTTTGGAATAAACTTCAATCCATACGGAACGGTTCAGTGAGTGAGGACATATGTGAAATCTATTCCTGGAAGATTAAATGCTGTAATCAAAGCAGAGCGTGGCCACACTAGTTATTGACGTCTCTAAAAAGACATAATTGTACTCTGTTTACACATTTTCATCGATATGATCCAGTATTACATGAAATAAATACTCAGATAGTACTTGGTTTCTAATTTATCTTCATTTTAACTGCATAATCATCACTGCTCTACAGTAGAGCAAATTACGTCCAGTAAACGTTTACGGTTCTGCGTTACCCGATTGTACACTCGTGTGTGTGTGTGTGTGTGTGTGTGTGCGCGTGCACACTGCTTTTATCATTTAGATTGATGCGTATATAGCGGTTTATGGAGGTGACACAAGCGCCTGTGTTTAAGTGTGTGTCAGCCCTCAATCTCTCTGCAGCTCCCCCTGCCTCTCGTCCTCCTCCTTGCTCCTCCTCTCCTGCGTCAAGTCCTCCTCTCTCGACTTAACCCCTTTCTGCAGATTTAGAAGCTAGCGTCTATAGACCTGCAAATTTCAGCATGCTGTTACCAAACTCGATCACTAGATGGCACCCCCGGATCAGTTATTGAATGTTCACAAGCAAGCAGACCTCGAACGTGGTTTTGAATACGGTGAAGTTCACTCCACTCCCCGTTTTTCGAGAGCTGCATGAATTAAACTCCTCAGCTAAGCCGGATGTGCAAACTGGTCAGTATCCTCGCCCATAGTATCGATCCAGCAGTTTAAAAAAATGATATCTTGACACAGAAAAAAATCGTTATCCTTTTTAGCAACCAGTTTAGCCACAGTGAGCCAACAGTATTCCAATTAATCGTTCAGAAAAATGTTTTCGAAGGCAAAAAATTCGACATGGTATTGATTCTCTCACATTCTACTGTCAATTACAGTGCTCACATACAAAAAAATTGTAGTTCCCTACCGAGGATTTACGTGTAGATTCCTTCATTGACAAATTCAGCGCTTCCTTATATCCTCCCGAGTACTGGCGTTGATAGCCAATCACTCAATCATACACTCCGACTCTTCTGCGTAACTGAAGAGGAACACTTCATGCCCTCGTGAAGCTTCCCTGGTAACAATGTATTGATTGGCTCGTTTCTTGTCCAATTCCAGAGTGTTTAAACATTTTAGAGTAAGTGAAACACATTGATTGGACAAACACAGAGCATACAAGCCTATGCGTATCAGCAATCTCGGTTTTATCCTGTTGGCGTTGTGCACATTACGCAGCTGAAATTGACGCGATTTATCGAAAAGAAGGCTCGCAAAACTGGCCTTGAAGTGTTCAGTTACATTTACATGATTTAAATTAGATAAGGATATGTTCAATTGGAATTATTTAGAATGAAACGGGACCAGAGGGGCTCCTGCTACTGAATACATCGATCTCTGGAGGAGGGATTCATGAAAAAGGTCAGGCTGCTACTTTTGTTTTTTCATTTTGGAATGTATACCGTACTCAATAAAGTGGAATGTTGTGGTTTTTTTCCTCTTTAAAACGCGAGCTGCCCGTGCATTTGGGTGGACCCCCTGATACGTTAATTGCACGGATCTGTTGAATCCAGGGATGGCAATAAATTGTTTGATATTCCCTGAAAGTGGAGTGTCTGTTCTGTTAAAATAAGGTATATTTCAGAATTCCGATATTACTGAGTTAGTGAGTTGTACTTGTTCCTTATAAGTGTTGAAATGAGTTTGTGAGCTTAGAAGAGCGGACTGGTAGCTTCCATTACAGGGTGAATGTTCTGACCGTTTAATAAGCAGTTTATTTAATGCGTGTTTGTGCTAGCTTGGTGGACTTTGAAGAAAAATGGCCAAAACTCTAAACTTTATTATGGAGAAAGGCAATGTTTTGTGTTTGGAGAGGTGACTGGTGACCACTGATGTTCAACTGCACTGATATTGATAAATTCATCCTAAACTCGACCAGAAAATAATTTGTTCAAATTAAATTTCATGCCTTAAAACCTTATGTGTTAAATACATGAATTTTTTATGATTTGACAGTACATCATTTTGAGACTTTGGGGAGCCACTTGGATAGCTGTATAATTTGGCTAATAGCATGTAGGTAATCTAGGATGTAATGTTGAAGATGAATTGTACTTGTGGTCAAGGAGTTTATGATCCCAGAAATGCATAGTTTTAAGCCCCCAGCAGTTTTTCAATCCTCAGAATAATTTTTTTGCAGTTTCAATGGTGAATTCTCATGAAGATTTTTTATGTTTGCAGCTCATTTTCTCTACCAAAATCATGAAAATAAACTGAAATACAATGTAATTCTAAATGCTGTAAGTGTCTTTTCTGAATTGAGCCACATTTTTCCTCTTTATGAAGCTTAAATCTTGAATTATACAGCATTAAAGTGGGTAACCCATAAATAGCCAAATTTGGCTTCTGCACAAAGGGGTTAAGGGAGGGGCGCATCTCCTTCTCCTGCCGCTCCCTCTTCACCTCCTCCCATAGGGCCTCCACCTCCTGCTCCTTGTTGCTCTTGGTCCACCCTCAGCCTGGCAATAGCCTCCCGTAACCTCGCCAGCTGTGCCTGTGAACGATTCAGCAGCTCCCTCCTCCTCTCCCGCACTCTCTCCAGCTCTTCAACGGGCAGCCTCTCCCTCTGCGTCAGCCTCAGAACCTCAATCGCCAGCTCCCTGCGCCTCCTCCGCTCTCTCTCCAGCTCTTCAACGGGCAGCCTCTCCCTCTGCGTCAGCCTCAGAACCTCAATCGCCAGCTCCCTGCGCCTCCTCCGCTCTCTCTCCAGCTCTTCAACGGCCAGCCTCTCCCTCTGCGTCAGCCTCAGAACCTCAATCGCCAGCTCCCTGCTCCTCCTCCGCTCTCTCTCCAGCTCTTCAACGGCCAGCCTCTCCCTCTGCGTCAGCCTCAGAACCTCAATCGCCAGCTCCCTGCGCCTCCTCCGCTCTCTCTCCAGCTCTTCAACGGGCAGCCTCTGCCTCTGCATCAGCCTCAGAACCTCAATCGCCCGCTCCCTCCTCCTCCTCTCCCGCTCTCTCTCCAGCTCTTCAACGGCCAGCCTCTCCCTCTGCATCAGCCTCAGAACCTCAATCGCCCGCTCCCTCCTCCTCCTCTCCCGCACTCTCTCCAGCTCTTCAACGGCCAGCCTCTCCCTCTGCGTCAGCCTCAGAACCTCAATCGCCAGCTCCCTGCTCCTCCTCCGCTCTCTCTCCAGCTCTTCAACGGCCAGCCTCTCCCTCTGCGTCAGCCTCAGACCCTCCCTCACCAGGCCTTCTATGCGCCTATTGGCCGAGCTCAGCTCCTCCCTCGCAAGCCGCCACTCCTCAGACACGAAGCGGTAGCGATCTAAGAGCTGATACACACACACACACATATACATTACATATACAAACACACACATGGAGCTGCGCAGTTCTGAGAGTTCTCATTCTCACACACACAAAAACACACACACACACACACACACAGACAGATATACACATATGCATGTCTCTCCTGGTAAGGGGGGGCTGTCAGTGCACATGACATGGGTGACATGCACATTTGCGAGAGCACCATTAATGCAGAAAGATATGTACAAATTTTAGAGCAACATATGCTGCCATCTAGGTCAAAATAAGGGTTAAATAAATAGAGGGAAAAATCTGCGAAACTGCTGTTTTTTCTATTTTCACAAATTCACAAAAGGTTTCACAAACCCAATTGCTGTTCACAAGCCATCATCCAGCTCTCAATGTTGACATAATGCAGGTTCCACAGGTGTGTTTGCAGTACTTTTTGATCTAGACCTGGTTTTAAATGTCCATGAGGGATAAAACGTGAAGAGTGCTGCTTCTTGCTGTTATCAGAGATAGACGAAAGTTCATAATAGCATTTGCTGCTTAATAATATCACAAGGCTCCTACTGTTCCTACAATCCAGGCATCATAAGTCCACTCACAGAACTTCTTTTTGCAGACTGACTTTTAATGAGGTTACAACTGGGAAAGAAATCAGTCAAATGGGTGCCTATTTTGCGTTCACATATAAACAAAATGTTTCATAAACCAGAGAATAATTTTAAAACCATCTACAGTACACGCTCCCACTGCTGATATGGTCCAGGTTTTACAAGTCCAACATCGCTAGATTTTGATGAAGGCTTGGGTTATGAGAAAGCGCTGCGGTTCGCTACTGAAGTTAAAGGCGTTTTTCACAAAGTTGTACCATAGAAACGTAAATAAATGAGGCCAGAGGATCGTTTCACAGGATATGAAATATCGATTAAGGACAATTTCATTCAGCAGCTCGAAGTTTTTCCGGGCTTTCGAGAAGGTTATTTCGTGAATAACCGGCGAATATCGAAAACCAAACCAGTTTAACATTGGTGACAAGCCGTTGGCTCACCCTGACGGTCGAAGTCTGGACCGGCGATCGTAGCACCTCCCCCTCGCTACTCCCCGTCGACTCCTCCTGCAGCCGCGACAGCTCCGACCGCGGCTCTCGCCGCTCGTCACTCAGCAAATCAGCCTCATCCTAGATGACGGCGTGAGACTCAAGTTAATGTCGTGTGCAGAAGATCCTCTACTAATGAACCACGCCTACAGTCTCACTCACTAGCGGGCTAGTAGGCTACCTAGCTAGCAATAGTGTCGCGAGCGCGCCAATGTATTTAGCTACATAGCCAACTAGCTAGCGAGCTACAAAGGCTGCTGTTCGCTTTCAATGCTCACTGTCATACTCGTAAGAAAGCGAGTTCGCTTCCTTGCTAGCAAGCCAAAGTGAGATCATACTGTAAAAATTGTAGGTTTATTCTCTAATTAGCAACAATAACTCGGAGATATGTTTTACCAAAACGCTCCTCTCTGATTTAAACAACATTATGTTATTATTCTTGGTTTCTTATAAAGATTATTTCATGACAACGGCGAAGAAAATATGCATGGCTTTACCTTCGTATGCGACTGCATTTTAATTCTTTTGCAGATATCAGTTAATGTAGTAGCAATTTCTTGAATTCAAAACTTGTTTCTTGTTCTTGAGCGTCTAAAGTCAATATTGACTTCCTTATAGTTGAAAATCTTTTGTAAAGTAAGACGGTTGCGTTACCGATAATCAAAACGATTACTCAGGATTCGTATAGGAGCAACAGAATGTCCGTGTATTCACAGACAAAGACCGCGATGCACTGAATAATCATCCATCGTCGGCTCCACTTATATATCTTGCACATGACGTCAAAGAGGAGTCAATCCGTTCTTGCACGTGACATCATAAATGAGCTGTTGTGAGAGGGAGGATGGAGACAACCGGTTCAACGTCATCAAGAGCTCAGCGCAAAGGCCGCGCCCCTTTTGGGGGGAAAACAAACGTCAGTATGCATTGAAATCAACGAGAATAAGCGCGATAATTGAGCAGTAAAATGCCCAAGAGTTGTGTGCCGGGTTACACCTCCAAGAAAATGATCAGTTCGGTGTTCAGTGGTGAAAAACCTCGCTGTGCCGATAAGCCTAATTGCAATTAACTCGTCTGGGCAAAGGAGGCTTATTGGTATGCCAAGCTTTTGAGCACGGGACATTGTGCTCGCCGATATACCGCAAGGTTTTTCGCCACTGAACACCGGACCTAAGGTTCCCCATCCTACCTGAAAAAGGGAAGAATCCAAAAAGGAGGGTTAATAGAAGATGAAGAGTAAAAGCCAAAGATAAAAGATAACATAGCAGGCGTTGGCCCAACGTTGGCAATGGTTGGCAGCATCAACGTTGGAATTCCAACGTTGGGCCAACATTGAACCAACGTAAGGCAAACAACCGAATAAATAGGTTGGGCAACTAATGTTGGTTCAGTGTTGGCCCAACGTTGGAATTTCAACCCTGACGCTGCCAACCATTGCCAACGTTGGGCCAACATTGAACCAACGTAAGGCAAACAACCAAATAAATAGGTTGGGCGACAATGAAAGTGGGAGTTCCCATGTTGGAGAACAAACGGGTGTTCAGCTATTTGAAGGAGGGGTTGTTGGTTGTCTGAGGTTGGCCCCATTTAGCTAGCTATTATTAGTATTATTAATATTTTTTTATCATCATTATTATTGTTCTTGATATTGCAATTAAGTTGTGTAATTCTTTGATTGTAATGACTTGATTATTAATTGCTGTGTAAATGAATATCATAACTTGCAGACTTCCATATCAGACTCCTCTGTACATTCAAGTTTTAGTAAAGACCCAGGGTTAGGTCTTTGAGTGTGGCAGCAGACTTGGCTCTCTTTGATCTTCTCCTACGTGCTGCTGAAGCTAAATGGGCGTAAGCCAGATTAGTTCCTGGATGGGAGACCTATTCACGTTTGTGAGCTTGTTGTGATCCTTCCGTCAGTAATGGATTATGAGCTAACTTATTGCCAACCTTTACACACACGTTGGCAACACAATGTTGGCCCAACGTGTCCCCGACGGCCAAAGTGACGTTGGCCCATCGTTGGCGTGTGACGTCAGGCCAACGTCTGTGACCATGTTGGGCCAACGTCGGGCGAACTCCGGCATGTTATCTGGGCATATATCAGTGCCTTCCCATGTTTATATGTGTGGGAAACGCTTCATAACAGGACATGCCACTCTTTTTTAAACTTAGAAAGTAACCTTAGTACCCTTTAATATGTAAGACATGGTACTATACTTTAATATCTTTATTCGCTACGATTTTTATCTCATGTCATTCTTTCTTCTTTAATTGCTTAATTAGCTCACGTAAAGTAGCGCCAACCGAGTCAGGTTTGCGGTCTAACGGTATGTGCATTTGTTCGTTATTCTTTACCCCAAACTGACACAGACTCCGAAATTCACGGTAGTGAAAGAGCAAGCCGATCAACCTTAATTTATTAAGATAACGCCAACGCTCAGGTTTGGGCAAGGTAACAAAATGATCGCTAGACATATGAATAAATTAATATAATCAGGAAATTTAGTTCAATAAATCGGAAATATTTTACACCTGAAAAAACATCAAATTACATTAGAGTCAATGGGATCTAAGGTTTTCTATCCCCCAAAAGGCGGCGGGGCCTTGACGTTTGGCGAAGCACCCGGATGTGCTGGCTCTGTTTGATTGTTGATGACAGTCACCTGTGCTTGGCGTGCAGGAGGATGACGCTGGATGAAAAGTGGACAGAGAACAGCGTGAGACATGTAAGAGATGCCCTGTCTTTTTTGGGGTGGTGGCACTGAGACGGGAGGGTGCTGCTCGCAACTTTGTGCCATTTTTCGACTCCCTGCCAAAACTCTCTCCCCCCTCTCGTGAACGCTCTTTCGCTCTATCTTACAGTTCGCGGCTGTGCACCAGTAATGCTATTCGTGCCCAGCTCTACGCAGCCTCAAAAGATAATCCGGATGAACGCAAGACGTAAGAAAGCAAATGAGCAAATCTTGATCTTCTGGAAAACTATTTCTATCGTTTTAATGCATGCTTTTTTTAGTACGGTTATATAGCTTAACGTTGTAAGTTAAGAGGTGGAATTTATGCAAGAAAAAGGGAAGGCTAATTTCACTAAAAGTATCGCCTTTTAATATTTAACCAAATGAAATGATTAAATTGGCAAGCTCCAATCACAGAGTTTTTGAGGACAGTTCTACCAGTACCTTAGCTAATATTGTGTCATGGTTTTGCCCCCGCCGGCAGAAGGCATGAAGCAGGCGGGGACTGGAACCATGTACCCAAAAACAAGACAAGGGACCCAAATGCTCAGGCTGAGTATAAAAATAAAAAAAATCTTGAATTTAAATAACATAAAACCAGGAGGGATGCAGCAGCATACAGACACATCGTAGGGCCTCCGGTAACAAAATGCTGCTGCACCAATCTGTGGCGCAGCCAACCCTTAAATAACAAACCTTCACCTCCACCTTGACGAGCCACACCTGATGCCCGTCAAGGTGGAGGTGAAGACTGCAGCAGGGGGAGGGACTGCAAGGACAAACCCTTACATATTGTGGTATTTTGGTTCATTTACAGTCTGACTTGTCACTCTGCCAAATACTTCCCAATTGTGGGCCGTATTTGTTTTGTGATATGCGGCAAAATTCAGCATTTACCACATGGCCACTTTAGGCTCACATTTTGTCCGGGCCAAAAGAGCCGGATCGTTGCCTGATGTGGCCCACATCCGTGTGCTATCTGGGAGTTATGTTGCTTAACGTTGTAAGTTTTGAGGTAGAATTTACACATGGAAAAAAGGAAGGCTAATTTCACTAAAAGTATCGCTTTTAAGGGGACAATGTGTAACATTTACATTTTTTTATTTGCCAAAATCTAAGTCTGCATTCATATATATGTCATCAATGGTGTATTATGACCTCCGCTAATAATCTGATGTATATATCTGATATAATCCGGAGGAAATCAGGAAGAGAGGCTATCGCGGCGACTTTGAAAATCAGTACTACTGCAGTATAATGCAGGACCATCCATATGCAGCAGCAGCACAGGAGACTAAATCCTCATCCGCAAAAACAAAAAAGAGAATTGAAAAGGCAGCGCAACCGGCGCGCTCAAAAAACAAGGGTGAACATCGGGCTAGCCTTCCCCAGGTGGCAGGAGCCAATGAAGGAGAAAGATTTTCTAAGGGACGCTGAAGTTGCCAGCTTTCTCCTCGACAAGTAAGTCAACTATACTGCCTAAATTAGCCTAAACGCAACTTTTCATTCAGTTTTGTTACACAGTGTTGCTTGTTACCAAAAGCAGCATAATAGTAGATCTTGCTAAAATACAGCATCCTCATTGTTACAGGTGGAACTACAGTGGCTCCAATAAGTATTTGTACACTACTTGAAAATTCGACTACATAACAGCTGTTGTATATTCGGCTAAATGCTTGCTATTGTGTGTAAAAGTGATTAAAATATTTGATAATCAATATGTTTTAAACAAATATTTAATGTCAAAATGGCATATTTGGTCAGAAAGGCGATTATCTGACCCAATAAGTATCTGTACAGCTCCATTAGTGAGTCACAAAACCTAAAATCGACTCAAGATGTTTACAGGACATGGTTGACTCACTTGGTCTGATTTGGTCAAGCGTGACCATACTGGACACTCCCTCTGTACACAGACTGGCCTATGTAAATGGCCTGACCATGCCCATAATCTATTCCTGTGATATGGCTAAGACAGGCGGGACCCCGTCGAATGCGGGAGCAAATCATTCAGAAGGCCAAAGCACCAGAAAAATTGGAACTCGGCTATCGTTACGCCACACGACCGTGCAGTACATCATCAAGAAGTACAAACAGTCTGGACGCATAGCCAATGCAGCCAGGAAAGGACGTCCCAGGAAGACCAGCCAGCCCACTGACCGGTACATCTCCCTGCTGGTACAGACACTCCCTGAAAGTGGAGTGTCTGTTCTGTTAAAATAAGGTATATTTCAGAATTCCGATATTACTGAGTTAGTGAGTTGTACTTGTTCCTTATAAGTGTTGAAATGAGTTTGTGAGCTTAGAAGAGCGGACTGGTAGCTTCCATTACAGGGTGAATGTTCTGACCGTTTAATAAGCAGTTTATTTAATGCGTGTTTGTGCTAGCTTGGTGGACTTTGAAGAAAAATGGCCAAAACTCTAAACTTTATTATGGAGAAAGGCAATGTTTTGTGTTTGGAGAGGTGACTGGTGACCACTGATGTTCAACTGCACTGATATTGATAAATTCATCCTAAACTCGACCAGAAAATAATTTGTTCAAATTAAATTTCATGCCTTAAAACCTTATGTGTTAAATACATGAATTTTTTATGATTTGACAGTACATCATTTTGAGACTTTGGGGAGCCACTTGGATAGCTGTATAATTTGGCTAATAGCATGTAGGTAATCTAGGATGTAATGTTGAAGATGAATTGTACTTGTGGTCAAGGAGTTTATGATCCCAGAAATGCATAGTTTTAAGCCCTCAGCAGTTTTTCAATCCTCAGAATAATTTTTTTGCAGTTTCAATGGTGAATTCTCATGAAGATTTTTTATGTTTGCAGCTCATTTTCTCTACCAAAATCATGAAAATAAACTGAAATACAATGTAATTCTAAATGCTGTAAGTGTCTTTTCTGAGTTGAGCCACATTTTTCCTCTTTATGAAGCTTAAATCTTGAATTATACAGCATTAAAGTGGGTAACCCATAAATAGCCAAATTTGGCTTCTGCACAAAGGGGTTAAGGGAGGGGCGCATCTCCTCCTCCTGCCGCTCCCTCTCCACCTCCTCCCATAGGGCCTCCACCTCCCGCTCCTTGTTGCTCTTGGTCCACCCTCAGCCTGGCAATAGCCTCCCGTAACCTCGCCAGCTGTGCCTGTGAACGATTCAGCAGCTCCCTCCTCCTCCTCCGCTCTCTCTCCAGCTCTTCAACGGCCAGCCTCTCCCTCTGCGTCAGCCTCAGAACCTCAATCGCCAGCTCCCTGCGCCTCCTCCGCTCTCTCTCCAGCTCTTCAACGGCCAGCCTCTCCCTCTGCGTCAGCCTCAGAACCTCAATCGCCAGCTCCCTGCGCCTCCTCCGCTCTCTCTCCAGCTCTTCAACGGCCAGCCTCTCCCTCTGCGTCAGCCTCAGACCCTCCCTCACCAGGCCTTCTATGCGCCTATTGGCCGAGCTCAGCTCCTCCCTCGCAAGCCGCCACTCCTCAGACACGAAGCGGTAGCGATCTAAGAGCTGATACACACACACACATATACATTACATATACAAACACACACATGGAGCTGCGCAGTTCTGAGAGTTCTCATTCTCACACACACACACACACACACACACACACAGACAGATATACACATATGCATGTCTCTCCTGGTAAGGGGGGGGCTGTCAGTGCACATGACATGGGTGACATGCACATTTGCGAGAGCACCATTAATGCAGAAAGATATGTACAAATTTTAGAGCAACATATGCTGCCATCTAGGTCAAAATAAGGGTTAAATAAATAGAGGGAAAAATCTGCGAAACTGCTGTTTTTTCTATTTTCACAAATTCACAAAAGGTTTCACAAACCCAATTGCTGTTCACAAGCCATCATCCAGCTCTCAATGTTGACATAATGCAGGTTCCACAGGTGTGTTTGCAGTACTTTTTGATCTAGACCTGGTTTTAAATGTCCATGAGGGATAAAACGTGAAGAGTGCTGCTTCTTGCTGTTATCAGAGATAGACGAAAGTTCATAATAGCATTTGCTGCTTAATAATATCACAAGGCTCCTACTGTTCCTACAATCCAGGCATCATAAGTCCACTCACAGAACTTCTTTTTGCAGACTGACTTTTAATGAGGTTACAACTGGGAAAGAAATCAGTCAAATGGGTGCCTATTTTGCGTTCACATATAAACAAAATGTTTCATAAACCAGAGAATAATTTTAAAACCATCTACAGTACACGCTCCCACTGCTGATATGGTCCAGGTTTTACAAGTCCAACATCGCTAGATTTTGATGAAGGCTTGGGTTATGAGAAAGCGCTGCGGTTCGCTACTGAAGTTAAAGGCGTTTTTCACAAAGTTGTACCATAGAAACGTAAATAAATGAGGCCAGAGGATCGTTTCACAGGATATGAAATATCGATTAAGGACAATTTCATTCAGCAGCTCGAAGTTTTTCCGGGCTTTCGAGAAGGTTATTTCGTGAATAACCGGCGAATATCGAAAACCAAACCAGTTTAACATTGGTGACAAGCCGTTGGCTCACCCTGACGGTCGAAGTCTGGACCGGCGATCGTAGCACCTCCTCCTCGCTACTCCCCGTCGACTCCTCCTGCAGCCGCGACAGCTCCGACCGCGTCTCTCGCCGCTCGTCACTCAGCAAATCAGCCTCATCCTAGATGACGGCGTGAGACTCAAGTTAATGTCGTGTGCAGAAGATCCTCTACTAATGAACCACGCCTACAGTCTCACTCACTAGCGGGCTAGTAGGCTACCTAGCTAGCAATAGTGTCGCGAGCGCGCCAATGTATTTAGCTACATAGCCAACTAGCTAGCGAGCTACAAAGGCTGCTGTTCGCTTTCAATGCTCACTGTCATACTCGTAAGAAAGCGAGTTCGCTTCCTTGCTAGCAAGCCAAAGTGAGATCATACTGTAAAAATTGTAGGTTTATTCTCTAATTAGCAACAATAACTCGGAGATATGTTTTACCAAAACGCTCCTCTCTGATTTAAACAACATTATGTTATTATTCATGGTTTCTTATAAAGATTATTTCATGACAACGGCGAAGAAAATATGCATGGCTTTACCTTCGTATGCGACTGCATTTTAATTCTTTTGCAGATATCAGTTAATGTAGTAGCAATTTCTTGAATTCAAAACTTGTTTCTTGTTCTTGAGCGTCTAAAGTCAATATTGACTTCCTTATAGTTGAAAATCTTTTGTAAAGTAAGACGGTTGCGTTACCGATAATCAAAACGATTACTCAGGATTCGTATAGGAGCAACAGAATGTCCGTGTATTCACAGACAAAGACAGCGATGCACTGAATAATCATCCATCGTCGGCTCCACTTATATATCTTGCACATGACGTCAAAGAGGAGTCAATCCGTTCTTGCACGTGACATCATAAATGAGCTGTTGTGAGAGGGAGGATGGAGACAACCGGTTCAACGTCATCAAGAGCTCAGTGCAAAGGCCGCGCCCCATTTGGGGGGAAAACAAACGTCAGTATGCATTGAAATCAACGAGAATAAGCGCGATAATTGAGCAGTAAAATGCCCAAGAGTTGTGTGCCGGGTTACACCTCCAAGAAAATGATCAGTTCGGTGTTCAGTGGTGAAAAACCTCGCTGTGCCGATAAGCCTAATTGCAATTAACTCGTCTGGGCAAAGGAGGCTTATTGGTATGCCAAGCTTTTGAGGACGGGACATTGTGCTCGCCGATATACCGCAAGGTTTTTCGCCACTGAACACCGGACCTAAGGTTCCCCATCCTACCTGAAAAAGGGAAGAATCCAAAAAGGAGGGTTAATAGAAGATGAAGAGTAAAAGCCACCCAGATAACATAGCAGGCGTTGGCCCAACGTTGGCAATGGTTGGCAGCATCAACGTTGGAATTCCAACGTTGGGCCAACATTGAACCAACGTAAGGCAAACAACCGAATAAATAGGTTGGGCAACTAATGTTGGTTCAGTGTTGGCCCAACGTTGGAATTTCAACCCTGACGCTGCCAACCATTGCCAACGTTGGGCCAACATTGAACCAACGTAAGGCAAACAACCAAATAAATAGGTTGGGCGACAATGAAAGTGGGAGTTCTCATGTTGGAGAACAAACGGGTGTTCAGCTATTTGAAGGAGGGGTTGTTGGTTGTCTGAGGTTGGCCCCATTTAGCTAGCTATTATTAGTATTATTAATATTTTTTTATCATCATTATTATTGTTCTTGATATTGTAATTAAGTTGTGTAATTCTTTGATTGTAATGACTTGATTATTAATTGCTGTGTAAATGAATATCATAACTTGCAGACTTCCATATCAGACTCCTCTGTACATTCAAGTTTTAGTAAAGACCCAGGGTTAGGTCTTTGAGTGTGGCAGCAGACTTGGCTCTCTTTGATCTTCTCCTACGTGCTGCTGAAGCTAAATGGGCGTGAGTCTTGTTAGTTCCTGGATGGGAGACCCATTCAAGTTTGTGAGCTTTTTGTGATCCTTCCGTCAGTAATGGATTATGAGCTAACTTATTGCCAACCTTTACACATACGTTGGCAACACAATGTTGGCCCAACGTGTCCCCGACGGCCAAAGTGACGTTGGCCCATCGTTGGCGTGTGACGTCAGGCCAACGTCTGTGACCATGTTGGGCCAACGTCGGGCGAACTCCGGCATGTTATCTGGGCATATATCAGTGCCTTCCCATGTTTATATGTGTGGGAAACGCTTCATAACAGGACATGCCACTCTTTTTTAAACTTAGAAAGTAACCTTAGTACCCTTTAATATGTAAGACATGGTACTATACTTAAATATGTTTATTCGCTACGATTTTTGTCTCATGTCATTCTTTCTTCTTTAATTGCTTAATTAGCTCACGTAAAGTAGCGCCAACCGAGTCAGGTTTGCGGTCTAACGGTATGTGCATTTGTTCGTTATTCTTTACCCCAAACTGACACAGACTCCGAAATTCACGGTAGTGAAAGAGCAAGCCGATCAACCTTAATTTATTAAGATAATGCGAACGCTCAGGTTTGGGCAAGGTAACAAAATGATCGCTAGACATATGAATAAATTAATATAATCAGGAAATTTAGTTCAATAAATCGGAAATATTTTACACCTGAAAAAACATCAAATTACATTAGAGTCAATGGGATCTAAGGTTTTCTATCCCCCAAAAAGCGGCGGGGCCTTGACGTTTGGCGAAGCACCCGGATGTGCTGGCTCTGTTTGATTGTCGATGACAGTCACCTGTGCTTGGCGTGCAGGAGGATGACGCTGGATGAAAAGTGGACAGAGAACCGCGTGAGACATGTAAGAGATGCCCTGTCTTTTTTGGGGTGGTGGCACTGAGACGGGAGGGTGCTGCTCGCAACTTTGTGCCATTTTTCGACTCCCTGCCAAAACTCTCTCCCCCCTCTCGTGAACGCTCTTTCGCTCTATCTTACAGTTCGCGGCTGTGCACCAGTAATGCTATTCGTGCCCAGCTCTACGCAGCCTCAAAAGATAATCCGGATGAACGCAAGACGTAAGAAAGCAAATGAGCAAATCTTGATCTTCTGGAAAACTATTTCTATCGTTTTAATGCATGCTTTTTTTAGTACGGTTATATAGCTTAACGTTGTAAGTTAAGAGGTGGAATTTATGCATGAAAAAGGGAAGGCTAATTTCACTAAAAGTATCGCCTTTTAATATTTAACCAAATGAAATGATTAAATTGGCAAGCTCCAATCACAGAGTTTTTGAGGACAGTTCTACCAGTACCTTAGCTAATATTGTGTCATGGTTTTGCCCCCGCCGGCAGAAGGCATGAAGCAGGCGGGGACTGGAACCATGTACCCAAAAACAAGACAAGGGACCCAAATGCTCAGGCTGAGTATAAAAATAAAAAAAATCTTTAATTTAAATAACATAAAACCAGGAGGGATGCAGCAGCATACAGACACATCGTAGGGCCTCCGGTAACAAAATGCTGCTGCACCAATCTGTGGCGCAGCCAACCCTTAAATAACAAACCTTCACCTCCACCTTGACGAGCCACACCTGTTGCCCGTCAAGGTGGAGGTGAAGACTGCAGCAGGGGGAGGGACTGCAAGGACAAACCCTTACATATTGTGGTATTTTGGTTCATTTACAGTCTGACTTGTCACTCTGCCAAATACTTACCAATTGTGGGCCGTATTTGTTTTGTGATATGCGGCAAAATTCAGCATTTACCACATGGCCACTTTAGGCTCACATTTTGTCCGGGCCAAAAGAGCCGGATCGTTGCCTGATGTGGCCCACATCTGTGTGCTATCTGGGAGTTATGTTGCTTAACGTTGTAAGTTTTGAGGTAGAATTTACACATGGAAAAAAGGAAGGCTAATTTCACTAAAAGTATCGCTTTTTAATATTTAAGGGGACAATGTGTAACATTTACAGTTTTTTTATTTGCCAAAATCTAAGTCTGCATTCATATATATGTCATCATTGGTGTATTATGACCTCCGCTAATAATCTGATGTATATATCTGATATAATCCGGAGGAAATCAGGAAGAGAGGCTATCGCGGCGACTTTGAAAATCAGTACAACTGCAGTATAATGCAGGACCATCCATATGCAGCAGCAGCACAGGAGACTAAATCCTCATCCGCAAAAACGAAAAAGAGAATTGAAAAGGCAGCGCAACCGGCGCGCTCAAAAAACAAGGGTGAACATCGGGCTAGCCTTCCCCAGGTGGCAGGAGCCAATGAAGGAGAAAGATTTTCTAAGGGACGCTGAAGTTGCCAGCTTTCTCCTCGACAAGTAAGTCAACTATACTGCCTAAATTAGCCTAAACGCAACTTTTCATTCAGTTTTGTTACACAGTGTTGCTTGTTACCAAAAGCAGCATAATAGTAGATCTTGCTAAAATACAGCATCCTCATTGTTACAGGTGGAACTACAGTGGCTCCAATTAGTATTTGTACACTACTTGAAAATTCGACTACATAACAGCTGTTGTATATTCGGCTAAATGCTTGCTATTGTGTGTAAAAGTGATTAAAATATTTGATAATCAATATGTTTTAAACAAATATTTAATGTCAAAATGGCATATTTGGTCAGAAAGGCGATTATCTGACCCAATAAGTATCTGTACAGCTCCATTAGTGAGTCACAAAACCTAAAATCGACTCAAGATGTTTACAGGACATGGTTGACTCACTTGGTCTGATTTGGTCAAGCGTGACCATACTGGACACTCCCTCTGTACACAGACTGGCCTATGTAAATGGCCTGACCATGCCCATAATCTATTCCTGTGATATGGCTAAGACAGGCGGGACCCCGTCGAATGTGGGAGCAAATCATTCAGAAGGCCAAAGCACCAGAAAAATTGGAACTCGGCTATCGTTACGCCACACGACCGTGCAGTACATCATCAAGAAGTACAAACAGTCTGGACGCATAGCCAATGCAGCCAGGAAAGGACGTCCCAGGAAGACCAGCCAGCCCACTGACCGGTACATCTCCCTGCTGGTACAGAGGGAGAGACAGTCCTTGGCCTCCAGTCTTGCCACCAAAGGGTAGGAAGCAACTGGAAGCCATGTTTGTGCCCAGGCCATCCGTAACCGGCTCCATGAAATACAGTAGTGTACAAATACTTATTGGAGCCACTGTATACATGGTTTCAGTAGCTTTCATAATCGCGGTAAACGCTGGCTTTCGAAGCCTACCCACCGGCTTTTAGTGGATTAGAGCGTCTGCTAAGAACCCGTAATTTAATGTAATGTAGTGGCAGTGAAGCTGGTGGGTAGACTTTAGAAGCTGGCATTTACAGTGACTAAAAGCCCGTGTTTATCGCGACTAACGCTACTGAAACCACGTAAACATACAGGCTCATAACTACGAAAGGTGCTTCTCTCCTATATGTGAATGAAACGGCTGAACAGTTCCTAAAACGTACTTAATTTTTGTCATATAGGACTAAAGAATAAGCTACGCTTATGGTCATGTTTTAATAATGGGAAGGTGCCACCACCTGTTTTCAGTGCATCAATTTTCCGGGCTCGATCGGCAGACTTGGTTTTATTTTTCATTCGCCGCTAGAGTTCTTTGTACTCTTTGACGTTTCTTCTTGTGCGTTCCGGAAAGAATGCTGTTATTGCACTTTATGATGTTGGCAGTGGCGCAAATCACTATTAGTGGCGCAAATTAGTCAGTTATTTAGCTAGTTCTCATTCTTTTTCCTTTCCTTGACGCATTTTCCAATTATCTTAATTGGCCACTTAGACACTATTTCTCTCCATATCCGATCTAACAGCAATGAAATCGTGGGATAAATTCAGTATTCAGTGGCGTAGCCAGAACTGAGAATTGGCTTGCACAAAGCATCCGTTTTAAACAATTATTAGTCCCGACCTGTTCTCAGTCATTTTCATAATTAACAAAAGGTTCACTCTGAGAGCAATCCCCTCTTAATCTGAGAAAACAAACCGCACCTGTGAAGTAAGACAACAATCATTCATCTGGACGCGTGTTTTGTTAAAAATTGTATACCTATCGAATGTCACGCAAGTAGCTTTTGCCGCACGCTTTTAATAGCCTATTTAACAGCAGAGTGCCACATTTTTTTATCAACCCATGCAATACCGAGAGTGAAAGGTGATATTTCATTACAGTGCGGACCAGTTCAATCGAGGCGAAGCATTAGCGTTTTAATAGCTACATTATTTCTCTGTACTGAATTAAGCCCATGATTGCATCGCTGTTAGATCGCATATGGAGATAAACTGTGTATCCAGTTGCCAATGAAGATAATTGGAAAACGCCTCAATGAAGGAAAATGATCGAGAACTATACCCTGCTGAAAAAACCAGCATGCACCGGCATGGAAATAATGCTGGTCAGTGCTGGTCCCTGCTGGTTAAATGCTGGTTTGTTGCTGGCCCAAGCTGGTCCATGCTGGTCCGCCAGCACGGACTTGCATAGACCAGCATTATCTCCATGCTAGTCATTGTTGGTTTTGTGCTGGTTAAAGCTGGTCTGTGCTGGTCAATGCTGGCTGACCATCAACCAGCATGGAGAGATTGCTTGTCTATGCTGGTCAATGCTGGCAGACCAGCATAGACCAGCACAGACCAACATTATTTCCAGGCTGGTTGATGCTGGTTTGGTGCTGGTCAATGCTAGGAGACCATCAACCAGCATGGAGATAATGCTGGTCAGTGATGGTAGACCAGCACAGTTTATGGACTGGCATACACCAGCACAGACCAGCATCATATCCATGCTGATTAGTGCTGATCTATGCTGGTCTGCAAGCATAGATCAGCACAGACCAGCATGATCTCCATGCTGGTCTTTGGTGTTATGTTGCTGGTGTAGCTGCGAGTGAAGCTGGTTTACCATCAAGAAACAGCCCTGCAAACACGCCTGTATGGGCCCAAAATGGGTTAACTGTATGCAGTTTGGGCAGAGGCAACCCTCATTAATCCCATGCGGGACCCCAGTAGATTAGCCCAGGTGAAGCTTATGGCAATTTGTCCTCTTTGAGCCTCTTTGTGGGCTTTCTGTGGGCAGCCCTCAGTTGAGCTTGTCCACTCAGGCACTACATTGGCAAACCCCTAACCCACATAAGCACTACACTGGTTAACCCTAACCCACTCAGGCACTGCACTGGCTCACCCCTAACCCACTCAGGCACTGCACAGGTTAACCCCTATGAGCCTACAGCACTTTTACCCTTTGGAACCACAATGGGGTTTAGTGCGGGCTAACCCCAGCGTAAACAGTTCCATTGTTTTAAGATTATAGATGTTCTAGGGCTAGGGGTAAGAGTACTTTTCTTACTCAGTCCCTATGCAAATTTTGCAGAAGAAAATGTCAACATCCAACAACCAATCACACTTCAACGGCCCATTCTACACAACTAGAGCTGCACACAGTCAACAAGACTGCGAGACTAGAACTGTCTCAGTATTTTATTTGTAGCGACTTTAATATTGTTTTTAGAGAGGAAGAATACTATACAGTTTTTCCTTAATTCTTTTTTTTTCTTTGTTTTGAAACTCAGATAAGTAAACATACCTGACTCAGGTTGCCAACTGAATTTGGCTGGCGGGGATGTAGCACAGGGGAAGGTGGACCTGCCGTTTCAAGTGGGTCTGGACCATGCTTAATAAGAATTTAGCAGAAAATTGATGCAGGAAATTACCTCTAAACTTGTGGACCAAAAACTCATATCTTTTAAAAGAAGACATGTGCACACGCACATGCACACACAATTGGTAAAAATTGGGCTTACAGGCCAAATTACTGAAGCATGAATAAGTACTATTAATGACACAAAATACATTCTTAAATTTTTTTATATAATTTCATTACATTATATTTATTTAGCAGAGGATTTGATCAAAAGAGACGGACAGCAATTGCAAAGAATAAGCCATGTCACTGAAACAGTAACACAACAGATTAGACATTATGAAGTCTGGAATATGTCATTGGAATAATAGTAGACTCAAAATACTTTCACAGCTAAAATTGCATTTCCTTTCTCTGCTTGGAGATATTTATATTTACCAGTAAATATTTAATTCAGTTTAAATTAATTTAAAATTAAATTAATTAAATCAATTAATAAAGAAAACAAAAAAAAAACTTAATTTCATAAATATTTATTATGTGAAGTGAATTATTTATATCTGCAAGACATTAAGACAGAACATTTCTGCTTGACAAATCGATGAGAGTACTACTGTTTTCTATGCTACATGAACGTGTCAACATCAGGAAGGACCTTCGGTTTGTAATTGCGCGCCCTGCTCGAGAGAGCGCGCGGTGGGAATGGTGGCTGATATCCAGTCATCGGTCCTGAAGGAGCTGGAGCGCGTGCATCTCTGATCTTACCAGCGAGCTTCACATCTCACTCAGGCGACGCCAATCTAAAGTAACGGAAATGTTTGGGATTTTGAAGTCTCAGGCAATTTTACTTCGCCGTATTTGAAAAGTCAGTCATTAATATTTTGTAACTGTGGCTTAAACCCTTTTATGGCTTTCTAACGGAACAAGCTAGAGGAAGTAGTTTAGATGTGCTTGCGCAACTTCAAGCGAACGTAGCGTTAGCTCGCTCGCTAGCCAGCAAGCTCGTTAATCGAAATTCAAACGTGGCTAATGTTCAACGTCAAGTCAGCTGGCCGGTAGGTTGCTGTTATGTTCAAGTCGCACCGTGTACTAGCAGATGTTTGGGAGTTAAGCTGATGAAGCTGGCTAGAAATGTGGGTATTACCTGCTTTTATAATCAAGCATCATGAAAATATGTTCAGCTGTCTGAACACCGCTAATGCTAAGCATTGTGCGAAATTGGTTAATGGTTGGCAGGATAGCTAGCGCGTTAGGTCGATGTGTAGACGTTGCCACTACAGCAACCTGCAGCTAACATGGCTACCTTGCTACGTTAGACCTATTGATTGTTTACGTGACTGTTACAAGCTAATATAAGTTAGCTTTTGAGATTGAGCTTTTAAAATCTTGTTTGGTGTGTAAGGGAGGTGTCTTGTGTATTAGTCCTTACCTTAACTACTCAATAATATTTGACAAGGCATATAACTTTAATTCAGCTGTTTAAAAATGTGTATCTTCACTGAATGACACTTTTTGCAGTCAAAGAAAGGATCCGATTAGCCAATACATCTTAATTGAAAACAGTCACGATAATGTTTATACAGGATGCTAAAGTTGATACGGAACATGTGTATACATATTACTTAAGCTCATGAGTAATCACTTCTTGCCAAAACATAACCAGTCTGCTCAGAGCCTTCATGTAAGTGTATTCTGTCACAAAAAAGGATAATTTCTAATGAAAACCCCACTGAATCAAAGTTTTATTTCTTCTCTTGGAACTGAATAAATGTTTCTGCAGGACCAGCAACTCACACTTGGTTTTTAACCCCTTTCTGCAGATGTAGATGCCCGCGTCTATAGACCTGCAAATTGGAAGTACGCTGTTACTGTACTCGATCACTAGATAGCACCCCCGGATCAGTTATTGAATGTTCACAAGCAAGCAGACCTCGAACGCGGTTCTGAATACGGTGAAGTTCACTCCACTCCCTGTTTTTCGAGAGCTGCATGAATTAAACTCCTCAGCTAAGCCTGATGTGCAAACTGGTCAGTATCCTTGCCCATAGTGTCGATTCAGCAGTTTGAAAAAACGATATCTTGACACAGAAAAAATCGTTATCCTTTGTAGCAACCAGTTTAGCCACAGTGAGCTAACAGTATTCCAATTAGTAGTTCATAAAAATCAGTTTTCTGAGGCAAAAAAATCGACATGGTATTAATTCTCTCACATTCTATTGCCTATTACAGTTGTCCCATACAAAAAAAATTGTAGTTCCCTACCGTGGATTTACGCGTAGATTCCTTCATTGCCAAATCCAGCGCTTCCTTATATCCACCCGAGTACTGGCGTTGATAGCCAATCACTCAACCACACACTCAAGCTCTTCTGCGTAATTGTAGAGTTACACTTCATAACCTCCTGAAGTTTCCCTGATAACAATGTATTGAATGGCTCATTTCTTATCCAATTCCCGAGTGTTTAAACATTTTAGAGTAAGTGAAACACATTGATTGGACAAACACAGCGCATACAAACCAATGCGTATCAGCATGCGCTGTTGTATCCTGTCTACGTTATGCACATTACGCGGCTAAAATAGACGGGATTTATAGAAAATCGGTTCGCAAAACTGGCCTTGAAGTGTTCAGTTACATTACAGGATCTAAATGAGAACGATATGCTCTATTGGAATTATTTCGAATGAAACAGGACCGGAGGGTATTTGTTACTGGATACATCGCTCTCTATTTTATACAGTCAATGTCTCTGGAGGAGGGATTCGCGAAAAAGGTCAGGCTGCTATTTTTGTTTGTTTTTTTTTTTCTGTTTCGGAATGTATATGTACTCATCTAAGTCGAATGTCGAGGTTTTTTTCCTGTTTAAAACGCGAACTGCCCGTGCATTTTGGTGTGGACCCCCGGTACGTTCATTGCACGTTTCTTTTGAATCGGGAGACGCAATGGATTTGATATTCCCTGAAAGTGGAGTGTCTGTTCAGTTAAAATAAGGTATATTTCAGAATTCAGATATTACTGTGTTAGTGAGGTGTACTTGCTCCTTATAAGTGTTGAAATGGGTTCGTGAGCTTTGAAGAGGGGACTGGTAGCTTTCATTACAGGGTGAATGTTCTGACCGTTTAATTAGCAGTTTATTTAATGCGTGTTTGTGCTGGCTTTGAAGAAAAATGGCCAAAACTCTAAACTTTATTATGGAGAAAAGGCACGTTCATATTTGGAGAGGTTACTGGTGACCATTGGTATTCAACTGCACTGATATTGATAAATTCATACTAAACTCAACCAGAAAATCATTCGTTCATATTAAATTTCATGCCTTAAAGCTTTAATTGTGTTAAATACATGATTTTTTTAATGATTTGACAGCAAATCATTTTGAGACTTTGGGGAGACACTTGGGTAGCTGTATAATTTGGCTAATAGCATGTAGGTAATCTAGAATGTAATTTTGAAGATGAATTCTACTTGTGCTCAAGGAGTTTATGATACCATAAATGTATAGTTTTAAGCCCCAGCAGTTTTTCAATCGTCAGAATTTTTTTTTTTGCAATTTCAATGGTGAATTCTCATGAAGATTTTTTATGTTTGCTGCTCATTTTCTCTACCAAAATCATGAAAATAAACTGAAATACAATGTAATTCTAAATGCCGTAAGTGTCTTTCGTGAATTGAGCCACATTTTTCCTCTTTGTGAAGCTTAAATCTTGAATTATACAGCATTAAAGTGGGTAACCCATAAATAGCCAAATTTGGCTTCTGCACAAAGGGGTTAACATTCAGTAGCGTAATTGAAAGTCTGCAGTTTGGCTTTACAGAGCTGGCTTGTCAATATTGTTGACTGGACGAATCTAAAAACATTGAGAATTGTTGCTGTTTGGGAGGCATGCACGGAAAAAACCTTTTCTCACTCACAATCATAAACGTAAACGTCTGGAGTTCGCTAAGCGGAACTGGGACTTCAACTGGGACTATGTGCTTTGGTCAGATGAGTTTTTGGCAACAAACACTCGAAGTGGGTCTGGCAGAACACAAAAGATGAGTATGCACAAAAGGACCCCATGCCCACTGTGAAGTATGGTGGAGGATCGGTGATGCTGTGGGCCTGTTTCTCTTCCAGAGGCCCTGGGAACCTTGTTAGGGTGCATGGCATCATGAACGCTTTGAAATACCAGGATATTTTAAATCAAAATCTGGCGGCCTCTGCCCAAAAGCTGTAGATGGGTCGTCACTGGGTCTTTCAGCAAGATAATGACCCTAAACATGTGGCCAAATCTACACAGAAATGGTTCACCAGACACAGAATCAAGCTCCTCCCATGGCCATCTCTGTCCACAGACCTCAACCCCACCGAAAACCTGTGGAGTGAGCTGAAGAGGAGAGTGCCGAGGAGAGGACCCAGGTTGCTGGATGATTTAGAGAGATTGTGCTAAGAGGAATAGTCAAAGATCCCTCTTTCTGTATTCTCCCATCTTGTGAAACATTATAGGAGAAGATTAGGTGCTGTTTTGTTGGGAAATGGGTGTTGTACAAAGTATTAACATTCAGGGTGCTAATACTTCTGGCACACATGATTTGATGTAAAATAATTATTTCTTAATGTGGGATTTTTTCCCACTGAATAAATGCACTTGAATGAAAGGTTGGATTTTCCTCTTTTCCATTGTGGTCCTATATTATTTAGGAAAAAAAACTGAATTTATTGGAAGCTAAGGAACACATCTTTACCAGGGGTGCCAATAATTATGGAGGGCGCTGCAGATGCAGCGACGAAAAGCATCCGGCCGCGGTATCTGAGATGGAGGCTTTGGTAAAAACGTTACTCTTCAATGAGAGAAGGATAAAATAGCTGTGGTCAATTTTTGCACCTCAGGAGATATATTATGGACTACCTGTGTTCTTATGTAGTTCCCTATAGCAATTGTTCTGGATTATGAAAATATATCTACTTTAATGGTTGTTTATTCTGTATTCAATCCACATGCCCAGTTTAATGCTCAATTTTCAGTACATTTTCTTATTTTTTCTAACGATCTGTCAGTAAATGTTTGTATTTGAGGCACGTGGCTTTGTTTTTTTTACTGTAACTTTCAACAAGTGCAGTTATTTTTGTGCGTATTATTGTCATGTGGATCTGATCGGCAGGTACAAAGTAGGACCAAATTATTTTTATATCCTGCTGGTGGTGAGGATAGTTCACCAGCATGGAACAGCACTAAACACACAACATATGCTGGTCATGCTGTTCACCAGCGTAAACCAGCATGTGCAGATCTCCAGCATAAACCAGCATGTGCTGATCTCCAGCATAAACCAGCATGTGCTGATCTCCAGCATAAACCAGCATGCGCTGATCTCCAGCATAAACCAGCATGCGCTGGTCACCAGCATAAACCAGCATGCGCTGGTCACCAGCATAAATCAGCATGCGCTGATCACCAGCATAAACCAGCATGCGCTGATCACCAGCATAAACCAGCATTCATGTGGCCAAAACACAACATATGCTGGTCATCAGTAAGACCAGCACATGCTGGTCTGCGCTGGTTTTTTCAGCAGGGTTTTCACACTCATAAATTTGTAAATATTTTTTTGAAACTTTTAAAAAAAGAGTTTTTATTATCACTAGGGGTAAATGCGTTGACACAAATCATGACACAAATCAACTCCGACATGCACAGGTACGTAGCACGCGCGAGCTTACTTTAAGCTAAAACCATGTTTTCTCGTGTTCCTAGTCACGTGACGATATGAGAGATGTGCAACTGAGCTCATGTTAGCACGTTAGAGTGACATCTTGGAAAAACACGTTTTTACAGTTAATTATTCGTTGATTTTCAATGCCATGGCTGTCAAACATTCAGCGTGAATGTGCCATTGGCACGCTGAATACGGAAACGCTGAATACGTTGCAAGGGTTATGGGATGCAGTCGACGGACTATTAATGATCTTCGGACACGTCTCCAACAAACTGGCACCACAGCTGACCGACCTCGTTCTGGTAGCCCACGTGTTACGTAAAAAGCAGAAGACCGACAAATTGTCTTAAATCATTTGCATAATCGATTTGTCACTGCAACATCCACTAGGAATGAATTGTTAAGAGGTCGTGTGACTGCCCAAACCATACGTCATCGCCTGCGCACTGCTCTTATTCAAGTTGTAACTTATCATTTTTACTCTTGGACATTTCCGTAGCATTTCCGGAGGAACTGGGTACATTATGGACATTATTTTTATGATACACCATCTTTAATGAGTACAGAATTAAATAAAATCATTATTTAAAACCCCATTTCTTGTATTTTCAACTTATCGATCTCCAAACGAGTGTGAAGTTTTTATTTTGGTTGAGTATATTACAGACTACAAACGTAACTAAACGTTACGAGGGTATTTTATTTTATACCACATATATTATGTAATTACTGTTGGTTAGTTTTCACTTACCGATGCCTCTGAATCTGTCTCCACTGACCCGATTCACTCGCGCTGATCTCTTCCTCGTGCCGCACACAATACTTTTTTTCGTAGGAGAGTGATACCGGTCAATGGAGTCAGATTCAGAGGCACCGGTAAGTGAAAACTAACCAACAGTAGTGACTTAATATTCCATTCTATATGGAAACGTTTAGTTACTTTTGTAGTCTGACGAACTACCATTAACATTATTATTGTAATTATAGCATTTCAGCACCCGATTGTTTACAGTGAAATGCATCATTTTTTTTCTGCCAGAGAGGCGCGTAACTCACAAGCGGTGACAGCGGTAGGTAACTGGAAGGGGCGCTGCGACGGATGACAGACAGAAAGCTCGGCAAATCATTTTATTCGGACCAAGGAAAATGTGGTCACACTTTTATCAGAAATATATGAGAATTGAATTTTGGAGAGTTTCAGCACTTGGTGGATTTCATTCGCATTTTAATGTGCCATACGCTTATTAAGAGCATTTTAAGATTACAAAAGAAAAGCGTAAAAATGCCTGAAAGGTAAGAATTGCAATAAGTTAGTAGTCTACGTTATAATTTAGAAGTGCTTATCTTTCTGGTTGACGGCAAAGAATGTAATTTCATTACTTTGCCTACTTCCGGTTTGACTGGCGCAGAGGCTGGTTCACGGACTTGGTTTCTTGGCAGTGTTACTGGCAAAAGGCTATACACACTGCCTTTTAATATACCACGATAACTGGGTCACTTTAAACGATCGAAAGGTACATTGACATGGTTTATTTCACTGCTTGCAATAATCATTTGATTTCTTTGTGATTTCGATTACTTACTTGCTATATATAGCCATCAAAGTTGAATTTGCTTGCCAGCTAGTTTTCGGACCTGAACTAATGTCATTAACCCCACTATGATTGCGTATGATTTTCGAGTGGGACAGCATTCCTCTCCCAAACTCCAGCAATTGGTCTCCTCACTTCCCAGACATTTACAGACTGTTCTTAAAGGAAGAGGGGATGTGTCACAATGGTAAGCATGGCCCTGTCCCTACTTTTCTGAAATGTGTTGCTGCTATCAAACTCACAATGAGCTAATATTTTTCATGAAATGGTAAAATGTCTCCCTGTCGACATCTGATATGTTGCCTATGTTGTATTGTGAATAAAATGTGGGTTCATGAGATTTGCAAATCATTGCATTCTGTTTTTATTTAAAGTTTACACAGCATCCCACCTTTTTTGGAATTGGGGTTGTAAACAAAACCTTGCCTTCCTATTTTAGTCTAAAAGAAGCGTGCATACACCAGCAGCAAGCTTGAATGAATTTTTTTTTGAAGGGATATCTTGTGACGCTTCACATTCTGCTCAAGTTTGAATAACTGGCTTGCATGCAGGACAGAGTTCCTGGGACTTAAAAATGAAACTGTTCAAAATAATTTTTTTTCCAAAAAATTACTTTAAGGTTAAGAAGAAATTTAGAAAAGCAAGTTCAAAACACTGACCGAAATACATATCTCCTAATAAGTGCTGGAAGAGTTCTCGTGGTTGAGGTGTTGGATGTGGGAGAAATCAGACCCGAGGGACTTTAAATGGGCCGAATCCTTCGGGCCAGATGAGTAAGACTGAGCGTCTCTGAAGTGACGAGACTTGTGGGGCACTCCCAGTCAGTAGCGGCGAGTACCTTCAGACAAGGTTGTCAGGAGGGACAAGCCACAAATGAGCGATCCAAGGCTCATCACTGCGCAAGGGCAATGAAATCTATCTCATCTGGTCCAAACTGACAGCTACGGTGACGTACGTCGTGGAGAAACCTAATGTTGGTGACTAGAGGAGAGTGTCACAAAACACACAGCATGACACCCTGCTGCATGTAGGACTTTGTAGCCACAGACTGGTCAAAGTACCCGTTCTAACCCCTGTCCACCATTGAAAGTGCCTACAGTGGGCACTCTAGCATGAAGTGCCCACTTTCAAGTACTGGGTGAAGGTCACCTGTTCCAGTGAGTCTCATTTCCTTTTACATCGAGTACATAGGCCAGGTTTGCATGCACCATTTACCCTGAGGTAGGGATGGCACCAGAATTCACTGCTGGAGGAGTCAAGGTGGTGGATAGAGTGTGATGTCTTTGGAGAATGATCTGGGTCCAGGTACTCGTATGGACATCAGGTTAACGGGGCTGATCTGGCGGTGCGCAGAGGACCAATATCATGTGAGGCAGGTGGTCATAATGTTTCGGCTTATCAGTGCTAACACACATGCATAATATACATGCACACAATTGCGTGCTCACACACGCACACAGAGATCTTTGAATTTGTTCTCTTGAGAGGACATTTCAAATTTCAAATGCATATGCCGCGAACATATGAACCACACAGAAATACTTTCAAATTTGAGTGAATAAATTGAGAAATTCCATTATGAGATTTCCAACACTCTCAACAAAATCACTACTGTACTAATATACAGCCTCTCAACCACCTCCTGTACAAACGACATTAAAAATGATTTGACTGGCCCTGACGTGAGCTTTGGAACCCTTGGGCTGTGACACTGAATTCATTTCATGCCATAGAAAAGGTTGGCCTGAAATGACAGGGATTTATGAATGGGTAATAATTGCAGCCCGTTTGTACATTAGTATGTCACTCCTGTTGCTAAGATACTCAGTGTTTCCGGATGAGTCACAAAGATATGGTGTGTTTGTGTGTATGAGCCACTTTCACATGGCTATATCTAGAAAAGTATTCCAGCTAGGTCCTTAATATTTATAGTGGTGAAAATCTGCCTCTCTAACTTAACAAATATGGACTTCTAAAGGTGTCCCTGTAGTTCATCATATATTTCTGGGTGCTTAAAGTTGCTCAAAAATTTTACTCTGCGCTCTGCGGTGGCATATTTGAAGGACTGTAAAAAGCCTAATTTCAAAGACAGGGATTTGGTACTGCAAATACAGCTTCCCATGTATGTTGTGTATTTTGTATTCTAATTCTACCCCTCACTTATGAACATTCTAGAAAATATTAGGGCTTGAAAATGAAAAAAAATAAAATTTATGCTATTTTTGCAAAAAAATGACACCATCCACCATCTTAAATTTGACTGTTTTAGAAAGATTAGATGCCTGTTATTAACATATCAAAAATTTGTGATGGGGTTCTGCTTTATTTTCTCAAAATACATTTTTAAAAATATGGTATTTTTGTGGACACAGCATTTAACGGCATCGAAGGCATATTCAAACATTATTTGATAAAATGCACATTGTTAATGATGTATGTATGATGAGAAATGTATGCAATTTTATGTTCCATACAAAGATCATGTGTCAATAGTTATACTGCTTGAGCTTCTATCCAGCCTTGTTCTTAGAAATGCATGGGGATATTTTTCTTCTGTAGAAGAATGAGAGAAAATAACTACAGAAACCAAAATAATCACACCTCTTTATTTGCCCAAGCGAATGTCCTTGTACTGGCAGAGCAGGAGTTGTTTGAAGGTCTTCTTGAAGGTGACGTTGCAGAGAGCATAGCAGGCTGGATTGACGGTGCTGTTCATGTAGCAGAGCCAGTAGCTGAAAGTCCGAATGCTGGGGGGAATACAGACTGAACAGAAGGTGCCGATGACCTTCAAAATTTGAAAGGGTGTCCATGCAACCACGAAGGCAACAAGAATGGCCATTACTGTGCGTGTAACCCTTTTCTCGCGAGACGGCGGTTCCTTCCTCCTGGGCTGCTGCTTTTCCATTGTAACATTTAGTCTGTGGGCTGTGGGGTTTCCCTCATAACCTGCAGGGGCCTCAGCAATTTCATTTCTCTCAGGATGTACTGGTGCACTCAGCTCCTCCTCCCCGACTCCACCTGTTCCGCCATTCTGGCTCCACTCAGCTCGGTGGGTTTTCACGTTGCCATCACCACAGGGAATGGTGATGTGGTTTTCTGCTTCATAACTGGTTCGGGTGTTCTTTTCTGCCTCGCTCTTGCCCGTCTTCACACGGCTCTTGCTGGCCCTGGAGATCCGCCAGTACAGAAAGCTCATGATGGCAACAGGCAGATAGAAGCAAAAAGTGGAGGTGATAAAGGTGATGGATTCATTGGAAAGGAACTCGATGTCGCACTCGCCCTTTTTCACAAGGCGCTCGCCTGTGATAAACTGCCAGAACAGGATGGGTGGAGCCCACATGAGGAAGGCAAGAACCCAGACTGCAGCAATCATCATGCCCGCTATCCTGTTGGTCCTTTTTGCAGGGTAGCTGACTGGCCTGGTGACGCAGAAGTAACGGTCAAAGCTGATGACAAGGAGATTCATGATAGAGGCCACGCCAGCCACATAGTCCAGGATCAGCCAAAGATCGCAAACTACTGGCCCCAGCGGCCAATAGCCAATCACAATGTAGACTGTGTACAGGTTCATGGAGCTGGTCCCAATGATCAGGTCTGAACATGCCAGGCTGAAGATGAAGTAGTTGTTTATGGTCTGGAGGTTCCTGTTGATTATGATCGAAAGCAGTACCAGTATGTTCCCTGTAATTGTTAAAGAACTTAGGGACCCCGTAACCAGTACAATAATCACCATCTCCACCGCCTGATAAGGACCCTCAGACTGACGGTCATCTGTCTCATTGCCTGCAGTGAAGTTGGAGAAGGTGGAGAGGGTCATCTTAAAGGTTCGAAGCTCCATCTTGTCCATTCTGGCCTTGCTGAATCTTGTGTTGTGAGTTCAGCCCCTAAATCCAGACAAAGGAGAAACAAAATAATTTTATTTGGAGGCAAAAGCGGCATAAAAGGAGCCCAGAAGGCTGCAGTTTGGAAAACTATTGATGCTGCGTTAAACCCCGTTGGGGTGGAAAACCGGAGTGCAGCAGACGTTTGATTTGATTCATTAATAAATCAAAGTGACTATTCGCACTTGTGTGCTCAGATGCACATTTCTCTATTGCCCACACTTTTAAGTGTGTCCAAAGCTAAAAAAATTCTTCTTTCTACAAGCGGCACTGGAATGGTCATCAACTTGTGCACTTATAAGTGTGGCCAAGAAAAAAAAAAGAGCATTGGCCACACGTATAAGTGCGAATAACTTTGGCCTTAATGAATTCAATTTATAGATCCATGATATTTCATGTCATAAAGCCTACATAATTGACAATCCAAACGCTTTACATGTAGGTTAAAAAAAAGTGGTCCGATTTTAAGATCGCTACCAAAAAACGAGTTGCGGCGCCTAGGCCCAGCAGCGCGCGGATCGGTGGAGGCCAACCAGACTCCAACCTCCAGCTGTCACCGTTCGAGGAGCGGATGAGTCCCCACCGCCTCGATCGGGGCTGCATGAGGGTAACTGGTAAAATACAGTCTGCAGAGATCACTCTTCATTGTACTTTTAATCATATTATTCCATGACATTTTATTGGGTGCCGCACAAAAACGAGCAGCCACTCATCACCTTGTGCCAACAGTTCCTCTCACATCGGACAGAAGCTTATTCCTCTAGCAACAGAAGATCTGCCATCGTCAAAATGTGATCACGGTCAAAGTGTTTGTTAGCCGATATATATCTGATTGGATGAGCATCTGACCCATCACACTGCATATCAGTGAAGCCACGCATTGCGCTTAATCAAATTGATTGTAATTGCCAGCCTTCTGGCCTGACAAGCGGGTTGTTTCCAAATAAGTGTAGTTCATTTCTCAACACAGGTGCAATTTATTTATTTATTACTTTTGTAAATAGATTTATTAAATAAATAAATGACATGTGTAGAGAAATTAATTGCACTTATATTTGGAGGCAACCTGCTTTCATTTATTTATTCATTCATTTATTTAGCCTATTTATTTATTTTACTAATAAGAGCAACAAGAGCATGACGTCTGCATCGCTGCATATGGTTTATTACTCATTTTGACAGCTGCACTCGTTCCTGCATGTTGTTTTCAGATTTGCATACACCTCGTCAGGGCTGGCGTGAGATTTTTGCGGACCGTTCGCTCACGTTCAGAATGATAAATGCCGATTATTGCGGGAGATTTGGCGTACACCCATTTTTTTTGGTGTACGCAAGTTTGATAAATGAGGGCCAGTATATTTTTGGTCATGCACAGGTGGTCCCGTCTAGGCTTGACAGAGCTCACATGGTTTTCTGCAGTGATACAGATTGACAACACCTGCTATCAACACGACAGCACAAAGCAATTCTGCAGCCTCGGAAAACATGGATATTTTTCTCCGATGTTGGAGTGGAGGAAGTGACAGTTGTGGTGATGATTGCGAAGAAGCCGAAGAGGAAATTGAGGGGCCTTCTCAAGGCCATAAAAGTTTGAATCTGAGCTGAACGACGGGGAAATGGAATGCCAATCTGGACAGGAGTGTAAAATTAGTGGTCCATTTGCACGGAGCCTGATGCTAATAAGTAAAACGACATAATAAAATATTAGCTATGATTTTTTTTTTGAGTATCTAACTTTTGCTGCCGAGTCAAATGCCGAATTTTAGTCCTTCTCAGGAAAAGTTTGGATACGCAGGCTACGTGAAAGTGAAAAAGACAACTTCGAAATTGAGTCAGTTAGTAATCCTTGAGCAGCAGCAGTGAAGCTGTGTTTCTCATTGTTCTGCTCAGCAAGCAAAAGTATAATACAGTGTTAGTCGCACTTAAGACCCCTCGGTTGCGAGCATATAGTAACCCCCAATTTTCCGGATATTGCGGGTGGTTGTGTGGCCAAACGGAGAATCGAAACGTGCCGATTTTTAACAGCGAAATTCTCACGGTGATGCCAAATCTGTACACCAAATTTGAAAAGTTTCCGTCCAATAATAAACGAGCTAGAGCATTAACGTTGGACGGAAAGACGGACAGAGGGACGGACAGGCGGCACAGGGGACAACAATACCCCGATGGCCGTTGTCGGCCTCGGGGTAATAAGCCAGTGGTAATTTTTACACCAGTGGTAAGTGCACTCCAATGATCTATTCGTATGAACTTTTGCAAGCGCAATGAGCGATCTTGTACTACCATTATGGAATATAGGCAGGAAAATGCCTGGCTTCAGGCTGCAACCCTAAGCCTAAACCACCCCTAACCAAAACACTACTGCACATGCTGACTGGACTTAAAATTGGCCACTTCCCACGATAAATCCTGTCATAGCTACCATTATTAACAAGCAGAACAAAATGAACTTGTATGGAAGGCAATTAAATTGGTGAATTCGATAAGGCCCCAAAGAAAAATCTGGCATCTTCTGTGAGATGGATAGTATTCCTGTGATAGCAGGCTAATATGGCCAGAGTGGGAGTGAATGAGTGAGTCACAATCCCTTCATATTCAATATTTGAATGGTAATAGCCATAATGGCACTAACCATAAAATTATAACTTTGCACCTTTACTGATATTGTGCAGCATATGAGCTGATTAAAATTTGGTTGAATCTGTGAAGTTGCATCATACAAAAATAATATGCAAATAATGCACCACGTACAATCCAATATGACTGCATTCTGCTTCTATCAGTTAGCTTTCTAATCGAGCTAGCTAACGCATAAATAAAATTATCAGCAATTCTGAAGCCTGATAAAGGCTTGTTTTCACCAATAGTTCTGCTAGCAATGTTTTTTTGCATTTCTGGCTCAGTTGATGTGGATGCTGCACTAACGTTACTTGCATATACCTTCATTTGACGTCTACCAAAGCCAGCTAGCTAGCTACAGAGCTACATAAAAACCATAGCACTGAACAGCCTGCATTTCATGCAGCTGGCAGCTGGCTGCTGTTGATGTCAAATTATGCTGATGGGGTAGGCATAATTTGGGCGTTACTTTTACTGGCTAGCTACAGTATACGAACAGATTTTCAGGTTACAAGCGGCACTTAATATGCAAAAAGATGCCACATCGCATGGTCCTGGACAATGTAGTAAAATTGTACATTGCTTGCGTAATTATACATGTGGAAGGTATGTAAAATATGAGTTATCCATGATCTACAATATTAGTTTCCAGCCACACATTATGGCCGCGACGGTCACAAAGGAAATCACGTGACTATTGATGTCACCCTCTTGATGTGAATTCTTACTCCAGCTGTGGTGGAAAAATTTTAAAAATAAAACGTTGTTCAGGAAAGCGGTATAAGCCAAATCGCTATGCTGAGTTTGCTTTAGCTAGCCAGGATTTTTGCGCTCATGTTAGTTCATTCATATTTATCAAACAAATTACTGTCATGCTTATTTGCGTCGATATGTGCATTGCTAGTGGAGCTAGCTAGCTAGTTATTATCCTCCGCCAGCACAAAGTGTGAGGGGGATATAGCTTTGACTTCCGTCCGTGCGTGCGCGTGTGCGTGCGTCCGTCCGTCCAAGAGAAAGGGGACAACTTTTCTCAGAAACTATTACAGATAGGACAACCAAATTTGGTGAGTAGCTTCAGACCAAAAAGGCCTTGATGGAAATTGAAAATAAGATGCACACGATTGGCGGGGGAAGTTGTAGACTATGTAGACTTGTTTACGATGTTGGTATCGACAGTTAACGTGCTCCACTAACGTTGGCCAACTGATGTAGCCATGATTCTGAGCATCCTCCCCTAAAAAGATTTCCCACCATGCAAAATTATTAAATTATTTGGCTCATCTAACACATTGCAGGTTGGGCTGATAAGCAGTTCCAGAATACAACAGGCATAAACCCATTTATCATTTCCCTCTCGCTTGAATATCACAAGTTCACATTAAACTTCGTTCACCTGTTTTGATTTATGACAGAGAACACTTTCAGGACCATAGATAAGCTCACTATTTTCACCAATACAGGATTGATACGAATGTAAATGCTTGGCTGTGAACTGATATTTTCTCGTAACTCTGCTAACTTGTCAAAAAGGTTGCCTGTTACTCAGTTTTTCTTGAGGATGCACAAACATGCAGTATTATTGTTCAGAAAAATAATCTAGCTTTAAGAATGTTGTAAATTGTGATAACATAACTTTTTTTTGTTTATTCTCGAGGGAATTCATGCATGCTAACAGCAACCTCCGAGTCTGTGATTTACCTCCAGCCAAAAAAACACAGTTTCCCCTTAATTACAATAGTTGGTATATTCCAGCGACTTCCAGAGACAAAAAAACTCGACTTCAACAACAACATATGGGTAAAACTGGATAAACAAAATTAGTAAACAATCCGCTTGGTTGGCCAGCGTTACTATCCGCTACAGCCAAGAAATGCGTTCCATGCATTTCGTCACATCATCAATACAACTCACAGGCCGTAGGGCTGTGTGACTCTCCGTGGATACTGAATTTGCCACTGAAAAATACCGCCACAATGGAGTAAAAAAAACTAAAAAAAAATCATTTGTTCCCAAGCAAATACAGCGTGGAAAATAAGTATTGAACGTGCCAACATTTTTCTCAATAAAATATATTTCTATTGGGGTTATGAAATTTTCACCAGTTGTCAGTAACTACCCAGGCTGTGAGGTTTTACGAAATGAACCAAGAGCAAACACCAGTAAAATGCAAAAAGGAGGCTTTATTTCTGAAGGGGGAAACCCCCCCAACAGAGCTGGCAACAGTACAATGTCCGCAATCCAAAATCAGAATCCAAAGGGCGAAATCCAGAGTCATACACAGGGCACCAAACACAAAAAATCGTAGTCAGACAAAAGAGGTCAAAAAACAAGAATGCGGCAAAAGTACAGGGAGTAGGCAAAGCTCGATATCAAGGACAATCCAGTCAGAAAGATGAACACTGAGAAATCAAGGCGAGAAACGTGGCACGAGAAAACTAGGGAGAACGATCTGACAAGAGTGTGAACCAAACAGACATCTTATATACACATCCGGGGTAAACACATGACCAGCTAGGGAGAACAGGTGCAATCAACGGTAACAATGATCAGGGAGAGACACATGAGGGATAAACTAATTACATGAATTTGGCTGTAGCCAAAACACAGACAGGGATCACAAGACAAACCTAAGTACAAAACAACAGCTCCGGTTAAGGAGTACTAAAGTGCCAAGATAAAAGAAAAGGAAAGCACAAAGTATAAGTGGAAATCCACAGAAACTTGCAGCAGAGATAATTAGGGATAGGCAAGGAGGCGGAGATTAGAATTGAGCGACTGCTGAGAGATCGTTAGTCAATTAGTATGTGCAGCTATACAATCCCGAGTGCATATTAGAAAGTTAGTAAAAATATACAAGATTAGTGTGGTTAGTAATTAGCAAAAAACAATAAACTGTTAGTATGTGTTAGTAAGACAGTAAAAGAGAGAGGAAGGAAGAACACGAGATAATGAAAGAAGATTGAAACCCAGAAACCAATAAATCACCCGAATGAGTGCACACAAGACAAGGGACCGTGAGCAAAGATACACACATGACAAGACAGGGGAGACAAAGTGCAAAGCATGGAAATGAAAACATGGCATGGAAACTAAATGATCTACACATGAAAAATAAACAGGAAATCTAAATTACCAAAACACAAAACACAATCCTAAGAATAGTCAGACATATGCAGTGGTCACTAAGCACAGAATCAAACAACATGGCATAGCCAGGCACAGAACTTAAACATGACAAGCAAAATGCAGAATCATAACACAGGCAGGAGGAAGAGGGTGGGACTTTGGAGGGAGGCGGAGTTGTTCATGTTCAAATTTTTTTCTAAGTGCTGTGCCGCATGCTAGAAAGGTAAGAATTGCTTTAATAGTGACACAACAGAGCCAGTTTAGAAGAGTGGACTATTGCCCTGAGCAGAAATCTGCGCCCTCCAAATGTCCTTCTAGTCATTTAATTTATAAATAAGAATTTGCATTTGACTCAGATCCAAAACCTCTGCAAGCAACGGAATTCGGAGAACTAATGTTATTCCAAAAATAGAGCGAGAGCTTAAATTTGGTGGGGTATGCATGATTGGTACAAGGTGGGATACCTCTGCAGTATAGCCAAAAATATGATCAAAAGTATAAATATATCAGTGAGGTTATTGACAATTAGTCTGAACATGGAAACAGAGAGATTATGGACCGAATAAAAAAAACTACTGCAGTGATTTAGTGGTATAATTAAGCAGTATGCCTTAAAAGAAAGCATGCAAATTAATTTGTGTTTTGTTTACAAAGCCTAAAAATCAAGTATCAAAATTGATAAATATGACATGAAATGGCTTGCCCCTCAGCATTCACCATAAGCATTTATTGAGAGAATCTCTGAGCTGTGTTTAATGCCCCAGCCACAGTGTGCAGTGTATGAAGATAACTCAGCTGCAGTAAACATGATCACATAAGATATTCCCAGTAGGCAGATACAAAGGGCATTTAACTCTCAGCTCTGTTTATGGAGTGCAGATACACACCTAGTAGCTGTACAGGTTACCCTTTCTCACGATGGTGAGACTTCCAGGGTCACACTGGGGGACTTCAGGGTTCCACAGTTCTTCTGGGATTTCAGCAGGAACTAGAGAAGCAACCGAATGACAGTTTAGCAGCAAAGTTTTGTAACGGGCACCCCCCATGACCAAGAGGTCCAAAAGTATGCGCACAGTGGCACAATTATAAATGTCTATCTTTCCAGCATTTAAATCTGAATACCATCAGAATACTTCCGTTTGCACCAAAATTAGTTATGAACATCCATCTTACTGTCACTTAGTACTGATATCATGGGGTTGGTTTTAAATTCATGATAATATACAGTATAATGATAACAGAAAGGTCAGTGTTACTCATGGGGCTGTACCTGAGCACAGAGTGGCACAGTTTCACATGAAATCACAGCTCCTTGTTACACAGCCCGAGGAACACAGAAACACATGATTAATGACATCTCTGATAGTTTTTCTTTACACCTGACAGTTCTGAGCAGAATCTGTTCATTTATTTTTAAATTTTTTTTCCCTGTTTAATCCCTCTGATCAAAGCAACAGCCTGCACACTCGCTGTGATTTGAGTACCTTGTGAGAAAAGACGCGTCTTGCAGCTTTTGGAGGGATTGGAATTTTGCAGTTGGTCTGGAAACCCTTCCTGTTTCCATCTGCCTTCCCGTATATCCCCTGCTGAAACAAAATCCCTCTGGCTCTACATGAAAATGAACTTCATTACGGGGCCAATGCCTTCGATGCTTATTATCCGGTTAAAATAATCGGTGGTGATTACCTATTTTACTTTACTGCGAGAAAGGACCGTTGCTAAAAAGCAACACAACACGGTGGCTTCCATTTCACATGCCGCTTTTTAGTAGTGATGGGAAGATGAAGCTTCAAGAACCATTTTACTTATTTTCTGTGTCCACAAGATGGCGCCCATAATTAAAAAATAAGACTTAAAGAACGAACTTACAAGCCTTTGTTGAACAGAGTGCACCATCTTGTGGGCATAGAAAATAAAGAAAATGGTTCATGAAGCTTCATCTTCCCATCACTGCTTTTTAGTGGCCTTATACAGCCATTTTACTCTAATGGGGATGTCATTTTGCGCTCAAGTCTGGTTTAATATGCTAAGCAAGGTGTTCTCCAGTGATGTCTCACGGGTCTAATGCTTGAAACTGAATTGCTCCAAGAATATGACTGTACCCTTCTGTGCCAATTTTGCCAACAGTTGCCCATACCAAGCGCAATAAAGCACCCCAGACCATGTTAGACGGTGGCTTTTAAAAAAGTCAATGATAACAGTTGGGACGATCCTGAGAACACAACATCCCTTATTTCCAAAAACAGTTTGATAGATGGACTCCTCAGACCGCAGCACTCCATCCTAACTTCTCGGCATTCTTTTTCAGATGAGCTTGAGACCAGCAACGTCAGCTTTGGTTCTGAACAGTGTTTTGGCCTGCACCTGTAGTCTTGAGCTTGCATTGATGATCCTACAATGAAGGTCTTGAAGTATTTACAAGCCCATGTAGTGATGTCCATTATGCACCAGCTTGTCAAATAACGCAGTGCTGTCTGAGGGCTTGGGGGTCATGCGCATCCAATTTTTTACACAGAGCTTCTCCGGATTCTAAGATCTTTTCATAGTATTTTGGACAAAAAATTTGTGAGATTGCTAAATTACGTATAAATGACCATCGAGAAACGTTCCTGAGCTTTTTGACAATTTGCTAATGCAGCTTTATTGCAAAGTGATGGCCCTCGTATAATCTCTGTGGTAAACAATCACGCGTTTTTTGACTGCACATATTATATCCAATCATGATGAATCAGTTACCAATTCACCTGTTTACCTGTTTAATGTTCATAAACAGGTGTTTTCATGAAGATTCCACAACTTTTCCAGCCTTTCCCTTCCTCTGTCCCAATTTTTTTGAAATGTGTTGCAGGCGTGACATTTGGAATTTGGGAATATGTTATTAAATGATGATGCAACAGTTGTAAAGGTGAACCTTTAAAGTTTTTATATGCTGTTCTCAGCTAAATGCAAATGAAAAAAAAAATGTAAAATTTCTTTTTTATTTCATTTTACTTACTGTCCAAATTCTTTGGAAATTGAGGTTTCACCATAAATATATTAAAGTTCATGCACCATGGTTGTCAGACTCCGCAAATTCGTTGGTCATATTGTATAGTAATGCTGAAATTCCGCGGCATAAGAGATGCCAATGGCGCGATAATAGCGTCTTTTCGTCTTTGTTCATTATCACTTTGCGCCAACACTGAACAAACTTAGCGCATCTGTTCTTCGATTTCTCTTTTAATTTCTTTTAAAAAAATTATTTACCTGCTCTCGAGGATCGGTTTCAGTTCTCTCAATCGTACCCCCCGGTGAGAGTTCGCAGACTTCAGTCGGTCACAGACTCCTCGCTGCCGGTCTGATCTCATGCGTGTGGACTAAAGCGACGCTGAGGGACGAGAGTTTGCGACACTGCAGTCTGGATGGAGAGTGCGGGAGTTTAGAGGGAGGTCGAGGCGTCTCAGGTGCGAGTGCGGGACAAGGATACAGAGAGGCTGGTTAAGAAATGGGGAAGAAAAACGAGGTGGGTAGTCCCTCAACACGCTCGGATCACAATCTTAATCTCTCGGGGATCCGGACAAAATAACATCAACTCAAGAAAATTTTGCGTCAGGTGTGAAATCTTCGGGAAAGCGCCTGCATGGGTTATTTGGTTGACAAACAGCAATGTAGCGCAGTAACACAAATGAATGATGAATAACTGCAGGTCAGGGTTCCTCACACATTTCCAGGATTTAAAACAAAAACCTTTTCATTCTTAAAATCGTGTATTGGGCTGATGTTAGATGTTAAGTGGACGTTAATGTTCGCATTATGGGGCGCCGTATGTAAAATAGGGTGTGAAACCGTCTACAGTTTTTGCACATTTAGCGTCTAAAACTAGCGTCTAAAAAAAAATAGTTGCCATTTAAAACCGTCTCACATTCACACATTTACACTCAATGGGTCTGATTCCTGAAATATTAGTAAATTTGTGCGTAGATCTGCACATAGAAGCCTAGGCTCAAAGTTCCCACACTTTTTTTACCAGTGATTTTTCAAAACTTTTCCAAAATATTTTACCTGATTTCCATGACTTAGTTTAAAATTGCTAAGACCTATAATAGCGAACACAGAGCACCATAATGAGCTTCTACAGTGTGCTAAGCCCTAAGCAGTATAGCAAAAATGTAGCACGGAGAATGGAAGGGAAGTTGTGTCTATCTACCACCTATCCTAGGACATCACACAATGGCATAAGGGCCTGTGGCACCATTCTTGTATTTTCTCAATTATATTTAACAAACAACTATAAATAACAAAGTGCTACATTTAAATGCTCAAGAAGGCAAAAACATTGAAGAGGTAACAAATTATACATTTATTATACATTTAATATATTCAGAGACAGATGGTGAACAATTACAAATTATTATTTAGCGTGTAGGCTATTATCCTTGCTTGCGTGCATTGTTCGCAGAATCTGGGGGACTTCGTCGAGTTAGCTAAGTTTAAATGACACTGACATGACATGTAACCATTAAAGACTGTAACCGAGGAAAGGTTTCATAGAAAAGCTAACCGAGGAAAAGTTTCATTGAATAAATGTCTTTTGTGAGATTTTCTTTTCGTATGAGCTAGAGGCAAAATTGTCAGTGCATTCGATTGTAGGAGGCCTAGTACTTTTCGCTGTACAGAAAAAGAATATGTTTCTTACAAAGCTGCAAACTAATTGTCCTCATTAGAGTGCATATACTTTTTTATTATCCCCCGGCATATAATGCGGGGGGATATAGCAATAGCTATGTCTATCTGTCCGTCCGTCCGTACATCTGTAATCATTTCGTTTCCGGGTCAGAACTCAAAAATTTTTCAATATTTCTTCACGAAATTTGGTGTGTAGATCTGATATATCATGTAGACGTGCCTTTTGGTATTTAGGAATTTCTTGAGCAGTTAATCCATGAATGTGGGGGGCCAGGGGGATACGCCATTGCCAGATGGCTCTTGTTTGAGAATATCTTCATTTTACAATATCTGCACATTATACTTGTTCTGATGGAAAATTACTTGAACTGCCCTCAGAAAGTTTCTAGGAAGTGACAGAAAAGAATCCAGGAGGTTTTGGCCCACTGCATAACGTACTACTTTTCTGGTGAGCACAGTGAAATGGAAGCTTTCAGTGTAGCCTACATGTAAAGAGAAAGTAAAGGTCGACGTCCACCTTTTGTCACCACAAAACTTGATATAATTATCGAAGTGACTATTCGCGCTTATTTAATTGCGTCCAAGCACCAAAATTGATCGAAATTCGTGTTAGACGCACTTATTAGTGTGGGTAAGATGCACATTGCTCCATTTCCTACACTTATTTTAAGTGTGTCCAAAGCAAATTTTTTTTTCTAAGCCAAACTTGTTTTAAGCGGTACTTTTTCTAAAAACTGGAATGGTCATCAACTGACGTACTTAGTGAAGCTAAGAAAAAAATTCAGCATTGGCCACACACAGGCTATAAGTGCGAGTAACATCGGCCTATTATTCAGTTGTGTGGGCCGGGTCCTAGGAAATTAAAGTATCTGTCAATGACGTATCTTGAAATTTGGAAAATTGGTGGAGTTAATGAGGTCCCCCCAAGATCATCAAAATCACTTAGTGCAAGTTTTCTCAAATGTAACAAATGCCACAGTCATGAACCAAAGTGTATATTGTTTAAGATGTTGCGCATGTTCCTACCATATTGAAATTTTGCGTGATTAGTGAAAAAAATTAATTACGTAGAGTCTACGTCCCTGCTGAAAATTCCAGCTTTGACCAGCCTAGGCTGGTCAGGCTGGTTTAAGCTGTGTTTTGGACAGTTTTAGTTGGTCAACCAGCCCTTCACCAGCTGACTCCAGCTGAAAATACCAGCTTAACCAGCTTTGACCATCCTCATCAAGCTGTAGAGACCAGCTACACCAGCTATGACCAGCAAAGAACACAGCTCAGACCATCTTAAACCAGCAATTCTAAGCTGGTTTAAGATGGTCTGAGTTGTGTTATAAAAATTAATGGTTTCCTACGAGGCCAATTTCAAATAAGTCAATAATAAGCGTTGCCAAGATGTGCGGCTGCCTTTTGCAGCAATATTCATTTGAGGGGTTCTAATAAAATGTTTCAAAATTAACGTAGAAACGCACATTTGTCACTTTAATAGAAAAAAAAATTGCGTTTCCGTGCTAGCTAGCTAATTATCCGTCCCATTGACTTGAATAGACCGCTGATTGAAAGCAAACGCGAGTGATCAATAATGGTCACCAGCGAGCTACCTTGGCATCCCTACCGTCGCAGGGACTTCATTGACTTAGCGGTTAATAAAATTAACAAGGTGGCTAACTAGCTAGCTATTTGTAATTGACATTCAGCGACAGTTCTTCTTACCTGCATAATATTTAAAATAGTGGACAAGTCGCTTTGTCTGTTTATACATAGTTCCAAAAGACAAGGAGGGGAGACAGGCTCGGCTGTTAGAAATCAGGAGAGAAAACCTTTCTCTATCCCCTCAATCCGTGCTGTGCAGTGATAATTTTTGAGAGCAGTGTTTTAACGGGACAGGGGCAAGGATGAAGCTTAGTAAAGGAGTAGCCAGAGTTAACTAGCGCTTCCTTTTAACAATGTTAGCATTAGCCATATGATTCAATATGAACAATTCGGTTGACAGCAAGTATGCTCAACCAAGGTACAATGAAGTGAGGAAACCAGAGAGTAATTTGATAACGTATACCGACATTCACAGACGTTTCTTATAAGGGTGAAAACGTTCAAGCAATTATTTTATCAGAGCGTCATCAAAAGCCTCGGTCATGTTAACTTAACTTTTCTGCTCGCACTTTAACGTTGACACCGAGTCACATTTAGATATTCCCTTTCGCAAGTGTGCCGCTTTCCATCCTCCAAAAAGCACATATTTAGTGAGACAAAATGTTGCGCTGCACAGCGATACCAAAATAATACTGACTCACACGGAAGTGTTTTTGAAAATCTTATTTTCAAGTAGGCGAAAATGAAGGGTGAAGCTAGATCCGGAGTAGTTCAAGTACGCTGTGCGAGAGTTGACTGAAATCTCGCCGGAAGTGCGCCTAGACTAGTCCAGCAGCTGAGCTGAAGCGGAATGGACAGTACGAGATGATCTTCCAAAAGAATTAGACTGAATATTGTCAGCACATCTGAATTAAATAACACGTACAGTAAAGCCTGGTAAGAGTACCATACACAACCTCCACTTTTTTGCGGGTTTTTTTTTTGGCCAGAATGATTTTAAAAGGGGGCTCAAATATTTGGGGTTTAGAATGATGGGGGAAAATTTTTTAAAAGAAGGGGTAGATGCGGTGTGAGTAAAAAATAATAAAAAATTGCAGTAATTCCACATCTGTATTGTTCCCTCGTGTCATTTACTCTCTGTCTATCTCTTGAACCTCTTATGTTATTTCTTCTTCCATCAATGAGGCTGTGAACAAAGGTTTACATGTTAAGTTAGACATTACATTAGTGTCTGCAGCAGAATTCGAACCAGGAAATCTGTGGAGAAAGCAATGTTAATCACACCATTCACTGTGGCCTTAACCACTACACCAACTGAGTAAGTTGCCAGCAGAGCGCCATTAGTTTCCATTCATCGCCGAAGGGTGAAAGACGACTGAAAGTGTGTGTATATATCCATGTAAAAAGAAATAATATATATTTTTTCCTTTATTTATTGTTGTCAATGAGGAGATGTCGAGTGAACATCCATTTTGATGTCTTTCATGCTGGTGAGTTGGCTGATCTGTTGACACTGGGTAGAGTAATTTGAGCAGTTTGTGTTTGTGGCTGAGTTGAGTTAAGGTTAGGCACAGGGATAGCATTCACTATAAGTTGGGTTAGGGATAGAGATGGTTTAGTTCGTTTGGTGGTAAGTGTGAGCTTGACTGTGCCATGTGCGGCGAAAGGATCTCTCTGTTCAAACGAAGAAATTCAATACTTGCTTGAAATGGAGGCGCGCAAAATCACAATCCACCACAGGGTATATATATATATATATATATATATATATATATATATATATATATATATATACAGTGAGAGTAAAAAGTATTTGATCCCTTGCTGATTTTGTTGGTTTGCCCACTAATAAAGACATGATCATTCTATACTTTTAATGGTAGATATATTCTAACATGGAGAGACAGAATATCAAAACGAAAATCCCGAAAATAACTTTAATGAATTTATTTTAATATATTTGTATTTCATTGAGGGATTTAAGTATTTGATCCCCTAGTATGCATTAGGAGTTCTGGCTTTCACAGACCAGTTAGACACTCCCAATCAACTTGATACCTGAATTGAAGACACCTGTTCTAACTAATCACCTGTATTAAAGACACCTGTTCACAGAATCAGACAATCAGACAGATTCCAAACTCTCCAACATGGGTAAGACCAAAGAACTCTCTCAGGACCTCAGAAACAGGATTGTTGACCTGCACGAATCTGGAATGGGCTACAAAAACATTAGCAAGATGCTGGGTATTAAAGTAACAACCATTGGTGCAATTGTGAGAAAATTTAAGAATTATAACATGACCATCAATAGACCTCGGTCTGGTGCTCCACAGAAGATTTCACCTCGTGGGGTGGCAATGATCATGAGGACAGTGAGAAATCGGCCTGCAACCACTCCGCGGGAGTTAGTGAATGACCTCAAGGCAGCTGGGACCACAGTCACCAGGAAAACAATTGGCAACACTTTGCGCCGCAATGGATTAAAATCCTGCAGTGCCCGAAAGGTACCCCTGCTTAAGAAGGCACATGTGGAGGCTCGCCTAAAGTATGCCAATGATCACCTCAAAGATGCACAAAGTGATTGGGAGAAGGTTCTGTGGTCAGACGAGACCAAAATTGAACTATTTGGGCTAAACTCCACTCGTCGTGTGTGGAGGAAGAAAAATGCTGCCTATGATCCCAGGAACACTGTGCCCACCGTCAAGCATGGAGGTGGAAACATTATGTTTTGGGGGCGTTTCTCTGCCAAGGGCACAGGGCTACTTCACCGCATCAGTGGGAAGATGGATGGAGCCATGTACCGTGCAGTCCTGAGGGACAACCTCCTCCCCTCTGCTAGGAAGCTGAAAATGGGCCGTGGCTGGGTCTTCCAACATGACAACGACCCGAAGCATACAGCAAAGGCAACAAAGGAGTGGCTCAAGAAGAACCATATTAAGGTCATGGAGTGGCCCAGCCAGTCTCCGGACCTCAATCCAATCGAAAATCTATGGAGAGAGCTGAAGGTCCGAGTTACCAAGCGACAGCCCACCAACCTTAATTATTTAGAGAGGATCTGCAAAGAAGAGTGGGCCAAAATTCCCCCTGATATGTGTGCTAACCTTGTGGTTAACTACAACAAACGTTTGACCGCTGTGCTTGCAAGCAAAGGCTTTGCCACCAAGTATTGAGGGCTTTTGGATAGAGGGATCAAATACTTATTTCCCTCAATGAAAAACAAATGAATTAAAATAAATTCTTTAAAGTTATTTTCTGGATTTTCGTTTTGATATTCTGTCTCTCCATGTTAGAATACATCTACCATTAAAAGTATAGAATGATCATGTCTTTATTAGTGGGCAAACCAACAAAATCAGCAAGGGATCAAATACTTTTTACTCTCACTGTATATATATACAAACCCCAAAACCAGTGAAGTTGGCACGTTGTGTAAATCGTAAATAAATACAGAATACAATGATTTGCAAATCCTTTTCAATCTATATTCAATTGAATACACTGCAAAGACAAGTTACTTAATGTTTGAACAGGTAAACTTTGTAATTTTTTGCAAATATTAGCTCATTTGGAATTTGATGCCTGCAACATTTTTCAAAAAAGCTGGCACAAGAGGCAAAAAAGACTGAGAGAGTTGAGGACTGCTCATCAAACACTTATTAGGAACATCTCATAGGTGAACGCGCTAATTGGGAACAGGTGGGTGCCATGATTGGGTATAAAAGCAGCTTCCCTGAAATGCTCAGTCATTCACAAACAAGGATGGGGCGAGGGTCACCACTTAGTGAACAAATGCATGAGATGATTGTCGAACAGTTTAAAAACAACATTCCTCAACGAGCTATTGCAAGAAATTCTGGGATTTCATCATCTACGGTCCGTAATATCGTCAAAATGTTCAGAGAATCTGCAGAAATCACTGCACGTAAGCGACAAGGCCGAAAACCATTATTGAATGCCCGTGACCTTCAATCCCTCAGGCGGTACTGCTTCAAAAACCGACATCAGTGTGTAAAGGACATCACCACATGGGCTCAGGAACACTTCAGAAAACCACTGTCAGTAACTACAGTTCGTCGCTACATCTGCAAGTGCAATTTAAAACTCTACAATGCAAAGCGAAAGCCATTTATCAACAGCACCCAGAAACGCCACCGGCTTCGCTGGGCCCAAGCTCATCTTAGATGGACTAATGCAAAGTGGAAAAATGTTCTGTGGTCTGACGAGTCCACATTTCAAATTGACACTCCAAAATGATACCAGAACACAGCAAACTACATACCAGACTACATAAATCACAGCTAGTCAATTCAAGGCTAAAAGTGGTACCACCTTCCTACACTCACAGCGGAGGTAAACAAAAATTATGCAAAACTGCTACACACCGCTGGCTCTCACTCACGCACGCACACACAGACACACACACGGGCGCGCACACACGCACACGCGCATACGCACACACGCAGAAGCACACACACATGCGCACGCACACACACACGCACACAAACGCACACGCGCAGGCACGCAGACACACACGCACGCGAACACACACACACACACACACACACACACACACACATGTTTGCGACTCATCCTGAAGCTCTGAGTACCTTTGCAACAAGAGATGCGTACTAAGATACATACAGGCTCCATTATTGCTTTTTCACTAATGCCTTTCATATTAGGCACACTTTTTTTTTTTCTGGCATTAAATAAATTCAGTACCACAGCCCTGAAGTTCTTAAGCTCACATCAGGGCGGTAAAATAATTTTTCTAGGAGTTGGTGGAGAGGCTTATTATTACTAGAGCCGTGACTTTGTTATCTCGTAAAGGAATTTCTCAATTTTTCAAGTGAAATTTTAAGGTATTCCTGTCTGGTTTGCATTTCCATATGCCACCAAGAATGTGCATTTGAAGGGGTTATTTCCATAAGTGCTCTTGTCCATATTAATAAAAAAATCAGATTACACTAAAAATCCATTCTTCCATTGATGAGGAATAAGCCACATCAGCTCATTTTGGCCAAGAAGCACATAAGAACAATATAAAATGAGCAGTGAATTAAAAATTCCCCAAGAAGCTACTTCTGGCAGTGATGTAGCCCAGTCTAAAAAGTACAAAGTCCAATAAGCCAATCAGAAAATGGCTTAGAAAATTGGTTGGCCAATTGCACCCACTGTTGCTTTCTTTCCTAACCAAAATGGCTGACTCTACAGGCCAGGATGTGTGTGTGTGGACCAGCGACCTGTGCGGAGTACAAGATGTACACCATGTCCGCACCTCAGCCGCAGGCTGCTTCTCCACATCCGCACCGCATCCACAGGAATTAGATCAAAATCCACGCCACAGTTTGATTCTAGAAGTGCTCAAGTCCGCAGTCTAGTGTTTGAAATATCTGGACCAAGAATCAAGATACAGGCCAGAGGGTTTCCTAATATGTTTTAAGACATCTTCTCTGAGATTTCATTACGTTCACATCAGCTTGACACATGAAACATAATGCCCACAAGTTGTTAAATTCTGAAAATCTTGTTTCTCTAGAAAGACGAAAATGGACTTGCGTACTTCTGGAAATCAACTATAATTTGGTTATACTTTAATTAAGGGGAAAAGTCAAAGTATCTTATACTCAAGGTTTTAATCAATTTTCTGAACTAGAGGGTGTGTATAGAAGGCCACATAACCCCACCTGTGCCCTCAACGGCCCGTGAAGGTCAATATCATGGTGTAATTAGTGTCTCCATATATGGTGTCCTATTTGTGACTGAGCATAACATAGGGCCTATCTCGGTTTCCCAATTACAGAGCCTGAAAATATGAAGGTCGGCCATGTTGACCTTTGAAGGTCACTTGAAGCTGAAAGTCATGGTACCATTAGATTCCCCATCTAATGGACTTCCTTTAAGTGTTCAAAAGTAACAAATCTTGCACCATTTGGCTGCTAGAGCACTCGGAAAAGAGGTGATGCTGAGTTTGACCTCTCAAGGTCACTAGAAGGTCGAGGTCTCGGTGCCATTAGATTCCCATATATGACTTCCTATTACTGTTTAATAATAACCATGTTTCCATCTCCCACCGTTAGGCCCCTAGAGCAGCCTGAGAAATGGGTGACCTTGAGTTTGACCTTTCAAAGTTGCTGAAGGTCATAACATTTGGTGATAAAAGAATCTCCATGCCCAACTTCCTATTAGTGATTAAAGTAACTATATGCCTGTCCCCAACCAATTTCAAGTTATAAGCAGTGGAAAGTCTGCTCTATCTCCCAGCGTTAAAAACAAAATCTTAAAATTGATCCAGAATCCAGGATTTGATCCAGATCTTCACCAAAAACTAATAATTTCTTCCCTTCCACCAAAGGATTGTCCCTACCAAATTTGAAGACAACCCATCCAGAATTGTGGCCTGTAGTGTGCAAACAGACACATACACTGATAAATAAATAAATAAACTACAGGGTGTGTCGTGAAGGCCACATCACCCCGCCCGATTTTCACAAAAATCAAACCATTTCTTCCCTTCCAATAATAGGATTGTCCTTCCCAAATTTGAAGACAATCCATTAAGAATGGTGGCCTGTAGAGTGCAAACAGACACACACACAAATAAAAAAACGAGATAACCATATACACCCTTCGGCAACATTTGTTGCGGGTGGGATGAATAAATAAATGCGACAACCACATACAGCTAGTGATGGGAATATGAAGCCTCAAGAACCATTTTACTTATTTTCTGTGCCCACAAGATGGCGCCCATAGTTTAAAAAAATAAGGCTTATAGAATGAACTTACAAACCTTTGTTGAACAGAGTGCACCATCTTGTGGGCACAGAAAATAAAGAAAATGGTTCATGTTGCTTCATCTTCCCATCACTACATACAGCCTCTGCAACTTTCATAGCGGGCGGGGTGAAAAAAGACACACACTGGCTTCTTTGAGATGCAATAGCTCAGAGAATACTGACATTGTCAATGCGTGGAATGGAAGCCATTTTTTTTCTTTTAATTAACCTGAACAGATATACTCCAGTGGGCACTGAACATCATTTCAATGTTGAAATTAAGGTGATTTTTGGTCAAGATGTCTCATAACGTTGATTCAACGTTGAACCAAAGTCACACCATTCAACCTCCGATGTTGTCAAAACTCTAACGTTGAATCAATGTTGATTAATTATTGGCTCCATCAGCATTATTCACTGGTTCGTTTTCACAAAGTGCAATTTTTTGAAGTGTTGTTTCAACTTGTTTGAGGTTAAGTTTCCAGATTTTAAGTTTGCAAATGATAAGTTGTTTGCAGTATGACTGTTTCTTCTGGTGAAAAGTAGTCGAGACCTATTCAGCTTTCATCAATTTTTTAATTGAAGACATTGACCTGAACAGTAAACACAATGTGGTACCTAAAGGTAAACTAACATTATTCCGTTGTTTAAATAAACTTCAAAAGCCTTGTCTTGGGAAAATCTTTCAGTGTTGCTGCTAACTTGTAATTAGGAAGAAAATCAGCAGTCAAATAATTTGTAGTGTATCGGGATATGTACCGTATCGCGACCCCCGTGTCGGGGCTCGTCTCGTATCGTGAACCCATGGTATCATTACACCTCTACCAACGACACATATCCATTCAGAAACTTCGGTATGAATGGCTTTTTGAAGGTATCAGCTAAAGGTGGCTAGTGTCCCATAGCCACACATGCAATTGTTACTCAGCTAAGCAAGCTGTAGTCGGCCACAAACGATGACTGTACATTTATACACAAACATTAGCAGGATTAAAAACCACCATCAGGACTGCCTGACTTATAAAACTACATAGCTACAGAGTAAAACAAAGCTAATCTGTCCAATAGCAGCAAGGCTAGGTGTGCATCGCTTTTTAGACCTTTTGATTTCTTCACTTTTCTCCACCTATTGAAAGCGGCACGGATATAAATAAGGCTCTTGGCATCTCGCGTTTTTTGCTTCCTGAATTCTATTTGTTCCTCTTCCGTTCTTTGGTGCTTTGGCTGTTTAATTGTGTACGCCATCTCCCGTAGTGCTAAAATCGGAAGCTTCATCTGATCTGTTCCACCATTGTGAACAACACAAATTCTTCTTCTTCTAATGATTTTCCGCATGCTATGAACTCAAAACGCAGATAAGCTCTCTGCACATTCACAAGCGGAGAGGACCGCCTCTTAATGATGTTCTCTCACCAAATTGGATAGAGGCAGTGGGTGACTCCAGAATTTCATATACTGCTTTATCGCCGAGGACAGTGACTGTGACACCTGCGTTATGGACCAGACACTCTAAATTAATGACCTCTGTCAGAATGAGGAGCTATTTAACACTTTTTTTAAAAACAAACAAATCACTTCCAGCAGCTTTAACAGAAAAATTGAACTAGCAAAAGAAGTCAAAATTAATCAAAGAATAATAGTGCATAATGCGCGTAAAATCCCATTTGCGGCAACAGCTAATTTAAGGAACTACTCCAGCCCTCCTTGCCCTGATCATAAATGAGGCAGTCAGTCCACATGAAGTACATCAGTGACCTCAACTGTATCCCCCATTGTAATGAAAGAAGAAAATAAATTAAAGTATAAAGAAGGTCAGGAGGTGATAGAGAGGGGTGTCCAGCCGGCACCAGATCACACAGTTGATTCATGATCCAATGTAAAAAAAAAAAAATAAGAGGCAAAAAAAAAAAAAACTTGGACTATGCAACTCAAAATTGCTAATTGGCTGCATAAACTTTTTGAGTTAATTCTGGTTTGAGGAGGAGAGCACTTGCGAATTTAAATGTGAAAATGTAAATTTCACAGAACATTTTGCAGCAGCCCAAGGCATGATATTTTAGACTGAAAAGTTTCTGGTTTTGAGTCCTGGATAATTGAGAGAGAGAGGCCCTGGCCTGCTGTTATTTCTCATTCATTTGTGTGTTTGCTGAGCTACATCGGTGTGTTTGTCAAACTAATAACGTAACGTGGCTGTGTTCATGCAGGCCCTTTCCTAAAGATTTCATGTCTGATGCAAAAATTTCATGAAATGAAATTATTTTTCCAGAAGCCCTGAGAGATCATTGTGATGAGTGTGTTGTGAGGGACGGCCCACCCTGCTTTTCTACCCCCTCTTTTAATCAGCCTCCCCGAGTCCCTGTCCTGCACTCACTCCTGAGTCTCCTCCATCTGCCTCTAACTTACACTCTTTCCATCCAGACAGCAGTGTCACACACACTCGTCCCTCAGCACCGCTTTACTCCACACGCATGTCAGACCGGCAGTGTGGTGTCTGAGACTGACTGAAGGCTGCACACTCTCACCTACCAAACAGACGTCATTATAGGGAGAACCACAGCGGACCCTTGAAATACAGGTAATTAAATTGTAAAACTGCAACGCAAATGCTCTGCTTGTACAGTGTTGGCACAATGTGATCAGGCAGATGCATAAAAATGATTGTGAAGGCAGTGCTGCTCACCAATGGCTTCCTTACTGTAGCGTAATTCACACATGACGACCAACAGATACAATAAATTTGTCAATTTGTGGTGTCGTGGTGACCAAATGGTTTTAATGTCCTCACTTTCATTGATTTGTTATAAACCCTCAATAGCCAAAGAATTGGAACAGTGAATATAATTAATTAATTTATAATTCTCTTTGATTTGCATTTAGTTGAGAGCAGCACGAAAAACTGTTTTACCTTAACTGGAGCCTAATGATTTTTTGAAATATTCGTAAATTCCTAATACTGATACCGATACCGATAACAGGTTCTAAACAAGCAGGAACATGGGAATGGAAAGTTTGGAAAAGTTGTGAAATCTTCAGAAAAACACCTGTTTTTGAATATTCCACCAGTAAACAGGTTAATAGATAACAGGAGATTTGATTATGATTGGGTATGACATGAGTTGTCCCAAATGGCGCTGTCATGTACCACTGAGACTGTGCGAGGTTCACAATTTACTAAAAGCTACATGAACAAAATTTTTAAATCCTGAAGAACTTTTCTCAATGTGCGATGGCACAGAAATGACTGATCTCGCTTTTGACAGTCCAAAAGATAATAAAAAAATTCTAAGAATCCAGTGAACCAGAGTACTCTCTTGTGTAAAATATAGGACGTGCGTGACTTTAAAGCCTTCAGAAACCACTTGGGCTCACAAATACTTCAGAGGACCTGAGACAGAGATCACGGTTTATTGAGGCATCATCAAATGCAGGTTAAGACCAAAAGACAAAGCCAAAACACCATCCAGAAGCTCTGGCGACTTCTCTGGTCTTGAGCTCATCTAAAAGAAATGTAGGAATTATAAAGCAGTGCTGCTGGCTGAGGCGTCCATTTCAAATCCAATTCAAATTGTTTTTGGAAATAAAGGATGTTGTGTCTCGGGGCCAAAGAGGAGACGGACCATCCTGACTGTTATCAGCAACGTGTTCAAAGCCCAGCGTATGTGATGGTCGGGGGCTGGCTTACTGCACTCAGTATGGGCAAACGCAGAAAAAATTGACACAGAAGGATTCAGGCGCATCTGGGACAGTACAGTACCTCACTGTAGGAAAGTGCAGATGCAGGTTATGAGTGAAAAATCTGTAAAATCAAACTCCAATTCAACAATCTCAAGAGAGAGAATTACCAACCCCACTTACCTCAGGCGCAAGCACAGTAGGACTACAGGAGAGAGCAGGGGGGCGGGGAGGAGTCGTGTCCTGCGTGAATCCATTGGGGACCGTGGCGAAATTGCAGGCAGGTTGCAGGCAGACAGACACTTAAGCCCGAATATAAATGCTTTATTTAGCCATTGCTTAAAGACTTTAGGACTGTATGTACTGTTGTTAGATTGCTGTGTCTTTCTTGTTTTATATTGTGAAATAAAAAGTTTTTATCTAAAAAAAAAACTTCTCCCTTCCCTGGCGCCCTTTCTGCTCGTGAGCGCCCCTAGCATCCGCCTAATCCGCCTAATGACAGGAGCGCCCCTGTGTGTGTATATATATACAAAACCCAAAACCAGTGAAGTTGGCACGTTATGTAAATCGTAGATAAAAACAGAATACAATGATTTGCAAATCCTAGTCAACTTATATTCAATTGAATACACTGCAAAGACAAGTTACTTAATGTTCGAACAGGTAAAGTTTTTGCAAATATTAGCTCATTTTGAATTTGATGCCTGCAACATGTTTCAAAAAAGCTGGCACAAGTGGCAAAAAAGACTGAGAGAGTTGAGGAATGCTCATCAGACACTTATTAGGAACATCCCACAGGTGAACGCGCTACATTGAAAACCAACATTGAATGCCCGTGACCTTCGATCCCTCAGGTGGTACTGCATCAAAAACCAACGTCAGTGTGTACAGAACATCACCACATGGGCTCAGGAACACTTCAGAAAACCACTGTCAGTAACTACAGTTCGTCGCTACATCTGCAAGTGCAAGTTAAAACTCTACAATGCAAAGCGAAAGCCATTTATCAACTGAAAAGTTTACTAGAAATATACAACTAATAAACTAGCTGTATATCTGTAAGTTTACTTGCAGTATACTTAAATGTATACTTTCATAAATTGAAATGTATTCTAGAAGTATACAACTAATTAAGTCACAGTATACTTAAAAGTTCATTTGTAGTGTACTTGCAGTACAAAATAAAACTTAAACCCATCTAGTACCTTAAAGTACCCATCTAGTCTATATCTATGTTGCTTAAACTTGAAGTATACTTTTTTTTTTGCAAGAGTATGTATCAAGTCTGTCAATACTGCAATAATTGTCAAATTTGTACTCAAATAAAATCAGAAAAATGTTTACCTACTTCTGTGTGGGTTCGTTACACTGCATAAAAATCAAGTTCAGCTCCACCCATGTGCTATTTACTCTGCTATGCTACCCCAAAGCTGACTTGTCACTGTGAACTTGCATGTGGAATATGTAAGCCCGTGAGATAGTAAAAACTGAGAAAAAATATAGTACAGAATACTTCAAAGAAGCCAATATGTATGGTAAAAATATTTTACCATTGGCGGTGCGCAGAGGACCAATATCATGTGAGGCAGGTGGTCATAATGTTTCGGCTTATCAGTGCTAACGCACATGCATAATATACATGCACACAATTGCGTGCTCACACACGCACACAGAGATCTTTGAATTTATTCTCTTGAGAGGACATTTCAAATTTCAAATGCATATGCCGTGGACATATGAACCACGCAGTAATACTTTCAAATTTGAGTGAATAAATTGAGAAATTCCATTATGAGATTTCCAACACTCTCAACAAAATCAATACTGTACTAATATACAGCTTCTCCACCACCTCCTGTACAAACGACATTAAAAATGATTTGACTGGCCCTGACGTGAGCTTTGGAACCCTTGGGCTGTGACACTGAATTCATTTCATGCCATAGAAAAGGTTGGCCTGAAATGACAGGGATTTATGAATGGGTAATAATTGCAGCCCGTTTGTACATTAGTATGTCACTCCTGTTGCTAAGATACTCAGTGTTTCCGGATGAGTCACAAAGATATGTTTGTGTGTATGAGCCACTTTCACATGGCTATATCTAGAAAAGTATTCCAGCTAGGTCCTTAATATTTATAGTGGTGAAAATTTGCTACTCTAACTTAACAAATATGGACTTCTAAAGGTGTCCTTGTAGTTCATCATATATTTCTGGGTGCTTAAAGTTGCTCAAAAATTTTACTCTGCGCTCTGCGGTGGCATATTTGAAGGACTGTAAAAAGCCTCATTTCAAAGACAGGGATTTGGTACTGCAAATACAGCTTCCCATGTATGTTGTGTATTTTGTATTCTAATTCTACCCCTCACTTATGAACATTCTAGAAAATATTAGGGCTTGAAAATGAAAAAAAATAAAATTTATGCTATTTTTGCAAAAAAATGACACCATCCACCATCTTAAATTTGACTGTTTTAGAAAGATTAGATGCTTGTTATTAACATATTGAAAATTTGTGATGGGGTTCTGCTTTATTTTCTCAAAATACATTTTTAAAAATATGGTATTTTTGTGGACACAGCATTTAATGGCATCAAAGGCATATTCAAACATTATTTGATAAAATGCACATAGTGAATGATGTATGTATGATGAGAAATGTATGCAATTTTATGTTCCATACAAAGACCATGTGCCAATAGTTATACTGCTTGAGCTTCTATCCAGCCTTGTTCTAAGAAATGCATGGGGATATTTTTCTTCTGTAGAAGAATGAGAGAAAATAACTACAGAAACCAAAATAATCACACCTCTTTATTTGCCTAAGCGAATGTCCTTGTACTGGCAGAGCAGGAGTTGTTTGAAGGTCTTCTTGAAGGTGACGTTGCAGAGAGCATAGCAGGCTGGATTGACGGTGCTGTTCATGTAGCAGAGCCAGTAGCTGAAAGTCCGAATGCCGGGGGGAATACAGACTGAACAGAAGGTGCCGATGACCTTGAAAATTTGAAAGGGTGTCCATGCAACCACGAAGGCAACAAGAATGGCCATTACTGTGCGTGTAACCCTTTTCTCGCGAGATGGCGGTTCCTTCCTCCTGGGCTGCTGCTTTTCCATTGTAACATTTAGTCTGTGGGCTGTGGGGTTTCCCTCATAACCTGCAGGGGCCTCAGCAATTTCAGTTCTCTCAGGATGTACTGGTGCACTGAGCTCCTCCTCCCCGACTCCACCTGTTCCGCCATTCTGGCTCCACTCAGCTCGGTGGGTTTTCACGTTGCCATCACAACAGGGAATGGTGATGTGGTTTTCTGCTTCATAACTGGTTCGGGTGTTCTTTTGTGCCTCGCTCTTGCCCGTCTTCACACGGCTCTTGCTGGCACTGGAGATCCGCCAGTACAGAAAGCTCATGATGACAACAGGCAGATAGAAGCAAAAAGTGGAGGTGATAAAGGTGATGGATTCATTGGAAAGGAACTCGATGTCGCACTCGCCCTCTTTCACAAGGCGCTCACCTGTGATAAACTGCCAGAACAGGATGGGTGGAGCCCACATGAGGAAGGCAAGAACCCAGACTGCAGCAATCATCATGCCCGCTATCCTGGTGGTCCTTTTTGCAGGGTAGCTGACTGGCCTGGTGACGCAGAAGTAACGGTCAAAGCTGATGACAAGGAGATTCATGATAGAGGCAACGCCGGCCACATAGTCCAGGAGCAGCCAAAGATCGCAAACTACTGGCCCCAGCGGCCAATAGCCAATCACAGTGTAGACTGTTGACAGGTTCATGATGCAGGTCCCAATGATCAGGTCTGAACATGCCAGGCTGAAGATGAAGTAGTTGTTTATGGTCTGGAGGTTCCTGTTGATTATGATCGAAAGCAGTACCAGTATGTTCCCGGTAATTGTTAAAGAACTTATGGACCCCGTAACCAGTATAATAATCACCATCTCCACTGCCTGATAAGGACCCTCAGACTGTAGGTCATCTGTCTCATTGCCTGCAGTGAAGTTGGAGAAGGTGGAGAGGGTCATCTTAAAGGTTCGGAGCTCCATCTTGTCCATTCTGGCCTTGCTGAATCTTGTGTTGTGAGTTCAGCCCCTAAATCCAGATAAAGGAGAAACAAAATAATTTTATTTGGAAGCAAAAGTGGCATTAAGGGAGCCCAGAAGACTACAGTTTGGAAAACTATTGATGCTGCGTTAAACCCCGTTGGGGTGGAAAACCGGAGTGCAGCAGACGTTTGATTTGATTCATTAATAAATCAAAGTGACTATTCGCACTTGTGTGCTCAGATGCACATTTCTCTATTGCCCACACTTTTAAGTGTGTCCAAAGCTAAAAAAATTCTTCTTTCTACAAGCGGCACTGGAATGGTCATCAACTGGCGCACTTACAAGTGCGAATAACTTTGGCCTTTGATATTTCATGTCATAAAGCCTACATAATTAACTATCCAAACGCTTTACATGTAGGTTAAAAAAAAGTGGTCCGATTTTAAGATCGCGACCAAAAAACGAGTTGCGGCGCCTAGGCCCAGCAGTGCGCGGATCGGTGGAGGCCAACCAGACTCCAACCTCCAGCTGTCACCGTTCGAGGAGCGGATGAGTCCCCACCGCTTCGATTGGAGCTGCATGAGGGTAACTGGTAAAATACAGTCTGCAGAGATCACTCTTCATTGTACTTTTAATGGTATTACTCCATGACATTTTATTGGGTGCCACACAAAACGAGCAGCCACTCATCACCTTCCCGGAGGAGATCTTTGTGCCAACAGTTCCTCTCACATCGGACAGAAGCTTATTACTCTAGCAATAGAAGATCTGCCATCGTCAAAATGTGATCACGGTCCAAGTGTTTGTTAGCCGATATATATCTGATTGGATGAGCATCTGACCCATCACACTGCATATCTGTGAAGCCACGCATTGCGCTTAATCAAATTGATTGTAATTGCCAGCCTTCTGGCCTGACAAGCGGGTTGTTTCCAAATAAGTGTAATTCATTTCTCAACACAGATGCAATTTATTTATTTATTACTTTTGTAAATAGATTTATTAAATAAATAAATGACATGTGTAGAGAAATTAATTACACTTATATTTGGAGGCAACCTGCTTTCATTTATTTATTCATTCATTTATTTAGCCTATTTATTTATTTTACTAATAAGAGCAACAAGAGCATGACGTCTGCATCGCTGCATATGGTTTATTACTCATTTTGACAGCTGCACTCGTTCCTGGATGTTGTTTTCAGATTTGCATGCACCTCGTCAGGGCTGGCGTGAGATTTTTGAGGACCGTTCGCTCACGTTCAGAATGATAAATGCCGATTATTGCGGGAGATTTGGCGTGCACCCATTTTTTTTGGTGTACGCAAGTTTGATAAATGAGGGCCAGTATATTTTTGGTCATGCACAGGTGGTCCCGTCTAGGCTTGACTGAGCTCACATGGTTTTCTGCAGTGATACAGATTGACAACACCTGCTATCAACACGACAGCACAAAGCAATTCTGCAGCCTCGGAAAACATGGATATTTTTCTCCGATATTGGAGTGGAGGAAGTGACAGTTGTGATGATGATTGCGAAGAAGCCGAAGAGGAAATTGGAGGGCCTTCTCAAGGCCATAAAAGTTCGAATCTGAGCTGAACAACGGGGAAATGCAACGGGAGCGTAAAATTAGTGGTCCATTTGCACGGAGCCTGATGCTAATAAATAAAACGACATAACAAAATATTAGCTGTGATTTTTTTTGAGCATCTAACTTTTGCTGCCGAGTCAAATGCCGAATTTTAGTCCTTCTCAGGAAAAGTTTGGATACGCAGGCTACGTGAAAGTGAAAAAGACAACTTCGAAATTGAGTCAATTAGTAATCCTTGAGCAGCAGCAGTGAAGCTGTGTTTCTCATTGTTCTGCTCAGCGAGCAAAAGTATAATACAGTGTTAGTCGCACTTAAGACCCCTCGGTTACAAGCATATAGTAACCCAGGAAATTTTTGCGGGCTGTTTAATTTTACGGATTTTGCGGGTGGTTGTGTGGCCAAACGGAGAATCGAAACGTGCCGATTTTCAATAGCGTAATTCTCACGGTGATGCCCAATCTGTACACCAAATTTGAAAAGTTTCCGTCCAATAATAAACGAGCTAGAGCATTAACGTTGGACGGAAAGACGGACAGAGGGACGAACAGACGGCACAGGGGACAACAATACCCCGATGGCCGTTGTCGGCCTCGGGGTAATAAGCCAGTGGTAATTTTTACACCAGTGATAAGTGCACTCCGATGATCTATTCGTATGAACTTTCGCAAGCGCAATGAGCGATCTTGTACTACCATTATGGAATATAGGCAGGAAAATGCCTGGCTTCAGGCTGCAACCCTAAGCCTTAACCACCCCTAACCAAAACACTACTGCACATGCTGACTGGACTTAAAATTGGCCACTTCCCACGATAAATCCCGTCACAGCTACCACTATTAACAAGCAGAACAAAATGAACTTATATGGAAGGCAATTAAATTGGTGAATTCGATAAGGGCCCAAAGAGAAATCTGGCATCTTCTGTGAGATAGATAATATTCCTGTGATAGCAGGCTAATATGGCCAGAGTGGGAGTGAATGAGTGAGTCACAATCCATTCATATTCAATATTTGAATGGTAATAGCCATAATGGCACTAACCATAAAATGATAACTTTGCACCTTTACTGGTATTGTGCAGCATATGAGCTGATTAAAATTTGGTTGAATCTGTGAAGTTGCATCATACAAAAATAATATGCAAATAATGGACCACGTACAATCCAATATGACTGCATGTTGCTTCTATCATTCGCTTTCTAATCGAGCTAGCTAACGCATAAATAAAATTATCAGCAATTCTGAAGCCTGATAAAGGCTTGTTTTCACCAATAGTTCTGCTAGCAATGTTTATTTTGCATTTCTGGCTCAGTTGATGTGGATGCTGCACTAACATTACTTGCATATACCTTCATTTGACGCCTACAAAAGCCAGCTAGCTAGCTACAGAGCTACATAAAAATCATAGCACTGAACAGCCTGCATTTCATGTAGCTCTGTAGCTAAACAGCTGGCTGCTGTTGACGTCAAATTATGCTGGTGGGGTAGGCATAATTTGGGCGTTACCTTTACTGGTTAGCTACAGTATACGAACAGATTTTCAGGTTACAAGCGGCACTTAATATGCAAAAAAATGCCACATCGCATGGTCCTGGACAATGTAGTAAAATTGTACATTGCTTGCATAATTATACATGTAGAAGGTATGTAAAATAAGAGTTATCCATGATCTACAATATTAGTTTCCAGCTGTTCATTATGGCCGCCACGGTCACAAAGGAAATCACGTGACTATTGATGTCACCCTCTAGATGTGAATTCTTACTCCAGCTGTGGTGGAAAAATTTTAAAAATAAAACGTTGTTCAGGAAAGAGGTATAAGCCAAATTGCTATGCTGAGTTTGCTTTAGCTAGCCAGGATTTTTACGCTCATGTTAGTTCATTCATATTTATCAGACAAATTACTGTCATGCTCATTTGCATCGATATGTACATTGCTAGTGGAGCTAGCTAGCTAGTTATTATCCTCCGCCAACACAAAGTGTGAGGGGGATATAGCTTTGACTTCCGTACGTGCGTGCGCGCGTGCGTGCGTCCGTCCGTCCAAGAGAAAGGGGACAACTTTTCTCAGAAACTATTACAGATAGGACAACCAAATTTGGTGAGTAGCTTCAGACCATAAAGGCCTTGATGGAGTTTGAAAATAAGATGCACACGATTGGCGGAGGATGTTGTAGACTATGTAGACTTGTTTACGATGTTGGTATCGACAGTTAACGTGCTCCACTAACGTTGGCCAACTGAAGTAGCCATGATTCTGAGCATCCTCCCCTAAAAATATTTCCCACCATGCAAAATTAAAAAATTATCTGGCTCATCCAACACATTGCAGGTTGGGCTGAAAAGCAGTTCCAGAATACAACAGGCATAAACCCATTTATCATTTCCCTCTCGCTTGAATATCACAAGTTCCCATTAAACTTCGTTCACCTGTTTGTAGATTTATGACAGAGGACGAGTAAAAAAACAAAAAAATAATTTGTTCCCAAGCAAATACAGCGTGGAAAATAAGTATTGAACGTGCCAACATTTTTCAAAATAAATATATTTCTAGTGGGGTTATGAAATTTTCACCAATTGTCAGTAACTACCCAAGTAATCCGCAAATACAAAGAAATCAAAACAAAGAAGTCCAAGTCATGTATAAAAAAGTGGAATGACACAGGGGAAAAGTTTTCAGTGTAACTTAATTTATGGACTTATTTGTTTTGATTTCTTTGTACAAACCTTAATTCCAATGAAGTTAGGACTTTGTGTAAAACGTGAATAAAACCAGAATACAATGATTTACAAATCCTTTTTGACCTGTATTTAATTGAGTACACCACAAAGACAAGATATTCAATGTTCAAACTCTTGAACATCTTTTTTTTAATATTCACCCATTTTGAATTCTATGCCTGAAACACATTCCACACAAAACACTGTGCTCGTATCACAAAACACAAAATCTGGAACAGGGGCAACAAGAGACTGGGAAAGTTGAGGAATGCTCAAAAAACTCCTGTTCCGCAGGTGAACAGGTTAATTGGAAACAGGTGAGTGTCATGATTAGGTATAAAAGGAGCATCCCTGAAAGGCTAAGTCGTTCACAAGCAAGGATGGGGAGAGGTTCACTACTTTGTGAATAACTGTGTAAGCAAATAATCCAACAGTTTAAGAACAACATTTCTCAATGTGGAAATCTCTGCACGTAAGCTGCAAGGCCAAAAACCAACATTGAATGCCAATGACCGTCGGTCCCTCAGGCGGCACTGCATTAAAAACCAACATCATTCTGCAAAGGATATTACCACGTGGGCTCAGGAACATGATGGAAAACCATTATCAGTTAACACAGCTTGTTGCCACATCTACGAGTGCAAGTTAAAACTCTACCATGCAAAGCGAAAGCCATATATCAAGAACACCCAGAAATGCTGCCGGCTTCTCAGGGCCCGAGCTCATCTGAGATGGACTGACGCAAAGTGGAAAAGTGTGCTGTCATCTGACGAGTCCACATTTCAAATTGTTTTTGGAAATCATGGATGTTGTGTCCTCCGGTCTAAAGAGGAAAAGGACCATCCAGATTCTTATCAGCAATAAGTTCAAAACCCAGCATCTGTGATGGAATGAGGATGTGTTATTGTCCATGGCATGAGTAACTTGCACATCTGTGAAGGCTCCATTAATGCTGAAAGGTACATACAGGTTTTGGAGCAACATTTGTTGCCATCCAAGCAACGTCTTTTTCAGGAAGTCCCTGCTTATTTCAGCAAGATAAAGCCAAGCCACATTCTGCTCGTGTTACAACAGGCTCGGTAGTAAAAGAGTGCTGGTAATAGACTTGCCTGTCTGCAGTCCAGACCTGTCTACCATTGAAAATGTGTGGTGAATTATTAAGCACAAAATATGAAAACGGAGACCTCAGACTGCTGAGCAACTGAATTCGTACTTCAAGCAAGAATGGGAGAGAAATCTGCCTACAAAGCTTCTACAATTAGTGTCCTCAGTTTCTAAATGCTTATTAAGTGTTGTTAAAAGGAAAGGTGGTGTAACACAGTGGTAAACATGCCCCCGTCCCAGCTTATTTGGGCATCAAATTCAAAATGAGTGAATATTTCCAAAAAAAAAAAAACTTCATCAGTTTGAACATTAAATATCTTGTCTTTGTAGTGTAGTCAATTGAATATGGGTCGAAAAAGAGTTGCAAATCATTGTATTCTGTTTTTATTCACATTTTACTCAACATCCCAACTTCATTGGACCTGGGGTTTGTATTTTTGGATTACTTGGGTTGTTTCTGACATCTGGTGAAAGTTTCATCTCAATAGCCCCATTAGAAATATATTTACTGAGAAAAATGTTGAATACTTATTTTTAATGTTCAATACTTATTTTCCCTGCTTTATACACAAGCAGAAAAAATTTACGTGATCTTTTATGATTTTCAGAAAATTGCTATCCATGGCCTTTGACTTTCTGAGATATTTCCTTAACAGAATAAATGGTACACATATCAAAATTCACTATACAGTTGTAACGATTAAAGCAATTCTTAGCTTTCTGGCATTTTTACACTTTTCTTTTGTAATCTTTAAATGCTCCCAATAAGCGTATGGCCCACGAAAATGTAAAAGAAATCCACCAGGCGTTGAAACTCTTCAATATTAAATTCTCATATATTTCTGATAGAAGTGTGACCAATCGTTTTCTTTGGTCTGAATAAGATGATTTGCCGAGCTTCCTGTCTGTCATCCGTCGCCGCATCCCTTCCAGTTGCCTACCGCTGTCACCGCTTGCGAGTCCCGCACCTCTCTGGCAGAGCAGCAGAGCGGTAGAGACCAAACAGGTACTCAACAAAGGTAGCCAGCAAACAAAGCAGCTGCAAATGCTCCTAATTTAATGACTAACGTTACCAGGACAAATTTGGTGAGGTAAGACGTTGTGACGGCAGTTTTGCAAGAAAATATGTATGAATTCTGCTGAAAAACGACGCATCTGACTGTAAACAAGCAGGCGCTGAAATGCTATAATTACTATCATAACATTAATGGTAGTTCGTCAAACCTTACGAGGGCAGTTTATTTTATACCACATAGAGAATTGAATATTGTGTAATTACTGTTGGTTAGTTTTCACTAACCGGTGCCTCTGAATCTGACTCCAATACACCATTTCAAGATGCTTTCACACCGGATGCAAAACAAATTTTACGTACAACAGGTTACAATCAAAGTCAGTGCGAATACACGCAACATTCACGCCTTTGCATTGAATGTAATCTGTCGTGCGAAAATTTGTTCCACGTCCGGAGTGAAAGCAGCTTCATTCGCGCTGCTCACTTTCTCACCGCGCGCGTCAGGGGAGGAGGGGAGCCTCAGAGGTCAGGCAGGGGGAAGAGGGCGGGACTTTGGAGGGAGGCGGAGTTGTTCATGTTCAAATTTTTTACTAAGTGCTGTGCCGCATGCTAGAAAGGTAAGAATTGCTTTAATAGTGACACAACAGAGCCAGTTTAGAAGATTGGACTATTGCCCTTAGCAGAAATCTGTGCCCTCCAAATGTCCTTCTAGTCATTTAATTTATAAATAAGAATTTGCATTTGACTCAGATCCAAAACCTCTGCAAGCAACGGAATTCAGAGAACTAATGTTATACCAAAAATGGAGCGAGAGCTTGAATTTGGTGGGGTATGCATGATTGGTACAAGGTGGGATACCTCTGCAGTATAGTCAAAAATATGATCTAAAGTATAAATATATCAGTGAGGTTGTTGATAATCAGTCTGAACATGGAAACAGAGAAATTATGGACGGGATAAAAAAAAAAAAAAACTACTGTAGTTATTTAGTGGTATAATAAGCAGTATGCCTTAAAAGAAAGCTTGCAAATTAATTTGTGTTTTGTTCACAAAGCCTAAATTGTTGTACTTTGGGACAAAAGTATCAAAATTGATAAATATGACATGAAATGGCTGCCTCTCAGCATTCACCATAAGCACTTATTGAGAGAATCTCTGAGCTGTGTTTAATGCCCCAGCCACAGTGTGCAGTGTATAAAGATAACTCAGCTAGCAGTAAACATGATCACACAAGATGTTCCCAGTAGGCAGGTACACTGGGCATTTAACTCTCAGCTCTGTTTATGGAGTGCAGATACACACCTAGCAGCTGTACAGGTGACCCTTTCTCACGATGGTGAGACTTCCAAGGTCACAATGGGGGCTTCAGGGTTCCACAGTTCTTCTGGGATTTCAGCAGGAACTAGAGAAGCAACCAAATGACAGTTTAGCACCAAAGTTTGGTAACGGGCACCCCCCATGACCAAGAGGTCCAAAGGTATACGCACAGTGGCACAATTATAAATGTCTATCTTTCTAGCATTTAAATCTGAATACCATCAGAATACTTCCGTTTGCACCAAAATTAGTTATGAACAGCCATCTTACTGTCACTTAGTACTGATATTGTGGGGTTGGTCTTAAATTCATGATAATATACAGTATAATGATGAAGGGAAGGTCAGTGTTACTCATGGGGCTGCACCTGAGCGTAGAGTGGCACAGTTTCACATGAAATCACAGCTCCTTGTGACACAGCCTGAGGAACGCAGGAACACAGGATGCGTCATTAATGTAATCTCTGCTCCTTTTTTTTTACACCTGACAGTTCTGACCAGAATCTGTTCATTTATTTTTAAAAAATTTTTCCCTGTTTAATCCCTCTGATCAAAGCAACAGCCTGCACACTCGCTGTGATTTGAGTACCTTGTGAGAAAAGACGCGTCTTGCAGCTTTTGCAAGGATTGGAATTTTGCAGTTGGTCTGAAAACCCTTCCTGTTTCCATCTGCCTTCCCGTATTTCCCTGCTGAAACAAAATCCCTCTGGCTCTACATGAAAACGAACTTCATTACGGGGCCAATGCCTTCGATGCTTATTATCCGGTTTAAATAATCGGTGTTGATTACCTATTTTACTTCGCCGCGAAAAAGGACCGTTGCTAAAAAGCAATACAACACGGTGGCTTCCATTTCACATGCCGCTTTTTAGTAGTGATGGGAAGATGAAGCTTCAAGAACCATTTTACTTATTTTCTGTGTCCACAAGATGGCGCCCATAATTAAAAAATAAGGCTTATAGAACGAACTTACAAGCCTTTGTTGAACAGAGTGCACCATCTTGTGGGCACAGAAAATAAAGAAAATGGTTCATGAAGCTTCATCTTCCCATCACTACTTTTTAGTGGCCTTATACAGCCATTTTACACTAATGTGGATATCATTTTGCGCTCAAGTCTGGTTTAATATGCTGAGCAAGGAGTTCTCCAGTGATGTCTCACGGGTCTAATGCTTGAAACTGAATTGCACCAAGAATATGACTGTACCCTTCTGTGCCAATTTTGCCAATAGTTGCCCATACCAAGTGCAATAAAGCACCCTAGACCATGATAGACGGTGGCTTTTGAAAAAATCACTGATAACAGTTGGGACGATCCTGAGAACACATCCCTTATTTCCAAAAACAGTTTGAAAGATGGACTCCTCAGACCGCAGCACTCCATCCTAACTTCTCGGCATTCTTTTTCAGATGAGCTTGAGACCAGCAACGTCAGCCGTGCTTCTGAACAGTGTTTTGGCCTGCTTTTGTAGTCTTGAGCTTGCATTGATGATCCTACAATGAAGGTCTTGAAGTATTTACAAGCCCATGTAGTGATTTCCGTTATGCACCAGCTTGTCAAATAACGCAGTGCTGTCTGAGGGCTGGGGGGTCATGCGCATCCAATTTTTTACACAGAGCTTCTCCGGATTCTAAGATCTTTTCATCGTATTTTGGACAAAAAATTTGTGAGATTGCTAAATTACGTATAAATGACCATCGAGAAACGTTCCTGAGCTTTTTGACAATTTGCTAATGCAGCTTTTTTGCAAAGTGATGGCCCTCGTATAATCCCTGTGGTAAACAATCACGCGTTTTTTGACTGCACATATTATATCCAATCATAATGAATCAGTTACCAATTCACCTGTTTAATGTTCATAAACAGGTGTTTTCATGAAGATTCCACAACTTTTCCAGCCTTTCCCTTCCTCTGTCCCAATTTTTTTGAAATGTGTTGCAGGCGTGACATTTGGAATTTGGGAATATGTTATTAAATGATGATGCAACAGTTGTAAAGGTGAACCTTTAAAGTTTTTATATGCTGTTCTCAGCTAAATGCAAATGAAAAAAACCATGTAAAATTTCTTTTTTATTTCATTTTACTTACTGTCCAAATTCTTTGGAAATTGAGGTTTCACCATAAATATATTAAAGTTCATGCACCATGGTTGTCAGACTCCGCAAATTCGTTGTCATATTGTAAAGTAATGCTGAAATTCCGCGGCATAAGAGATGCCAATGGCGCGATAATAGTGTTTTTTCGTCTATGTTCATTATCACTTTGCGCCAACACTGAACAAACTTAGCGCATCTGTTCTTCGATTTCTCTTTTAATTTCTTTTAAAAAAATTTTATTTACCTGTTCTCGAGGATCGGTTTCAGTTCTCTCAATCGTACCCCCCGGTGAGAGTTCGCAGACTTCAGTCGGTCACAGACTCCTCGCTGCCGGTCTGATCTCATGCGTGTGGACTAAAGCGACGCTGAGGGACGAGAGTTTGCGACACTGCAGTCTGGATGGAGAGTGCGGGAGTTGAGAGGGAGGTCGAGGCGTCTCAGGTGCGAGTGCGGGACAAGGATACAGAGAGGCTGGTTAAGAAATGGGGAAGAAAAAAGAGGTGGGTAGTCCCTCAACACGCTCGGATCACAATCGTAATCTCTCGGGGATTCGGACAAAATAACATCAACTCAAGAAAATTTTGCGTCAGGTGTGAAATCTTCGGGAAAGCACCTGCATGGGTTATTTGGTTGACAAACTGCAATGTAGCGTAATAACACAAATGAATGATGAATAACTGCAGTTCAGGGTTCCTCACACATTTCCAGGATTTAAAACCAAAACCTTTTCAGTCTTAAAATCGTGTATTGGGCTGATGTTAAATGTTAAGTGGACGTTAATGTTTGCATTATGGGGCGCCGTCTGTAAAATAGGGTGTGAAACTGTATCCAGTTTTTGCACATTTAGCGTCTAAAACCGGGAAAAAAATAGTTGCCATTTAAAACCGTCTCTCTTTCACACATTTACACTCAATGGGTCTGATTCATGAAATATTAGTAAATTTGTGCGTAGATCCGCGCATAGAAGCCTAGGCTCAAAGTTCCCACACTTTTTTTACCAGTGATTTTTCAAAACTTTTCCAAAATATTTTACCTGATTTCCATGACTTAGTTTAAAATTGGGAAGACCTATAATAGCGAACACAGAGCACCAAAATGAGCTTCTTCAGTGTGCTAAGCCCTAAGCAGTATAGCAAAAATGTAGCACGGAGAATGGAAGGGAAGTTGTGTCTATCTACCACCTATCCTGGGACATCACACAATGGCATAAGGGCCTGTGGCACCATTCTTGTATTTTCTCAATTATATTTAACAAACAACTATAAATAACAAAGTGCTACATTTAAATGCTCAAGAAGGCAAAAACATTGAAGAGGTAACAAATTATACATTTATTATACATTTAATATATTCAGAGACAGATGGTGAACAATTATAAATTATTATTTAGAGTGTAGGCTATTATCCTTGCTTGCGTGCATTGTTCGCAGAATCTGGGGGACTTCGTCGAGTTAGCTAAGTTTAAATGACACTTACATGACATGTAACCATTAAAGACTGTAACCGAGGAAAGGTTTCATAGAAAAGCTAACCGAGGAAAAGTTTCATTGAATAAATGTCTTTTGTGAGATTTTATTTTCGTATGAGCTAGAGGCAAAATTGTCCGTGCATTCGATTGTAGGAGGCCTAGTACTTTTCGCTGTACAGAAAAAGAATATGTTTCTTACAAAGCTGCAAACTAATTGTCCTCATTAGTGTGCATATACTTTTTTATTATCCCCCGGCATATAATGTGGGGGGATATAGCGATAGCCATGTCTATCTGTCCGTCCGTCCGTACGTCTGTAATCATTTCATTTCCGGGGCAGAACTCAAAAATTGTTCTATATTTCTTCACGAAATTTGTTGTGTAGATCTGATATATCATGTAGATGTGCCTTTTGGTATTTAGGAATTTCTTGAGCAGTTAATCCATGAATGTGGGGGGCCGGGGGGATATGCCATTGCCAGATGGCTCTTGTTTGAGAATATCTTCATTTTATAGTATCTGCACATTATACTTGTTCTGATGGAAAATTACTTGAACTGCCCTCAGAAAGTTTCTAGGAAGTGACAGAAAAGAATCCAGGAGGTTTTGGCCCACGGCATAACGTACTACTTTTCTGGTGAGCACAGTGAAATGGAAGCTTTCAGTGTAGCCTACATGTAAAGAGAAAGTTAAGGTCGACGTCCACCTTTTGTCACCACAAAACTTGATATAATTATCGAAGTGACTATTCGCACTTATTTAAGTGCGTCCAAGCACCAAAATTGATCGAAATTCGTGTTAGACGCACTTATAAGTGTGGGTAAGATGCACATTGCTCCATTTCCTACACTTATTTTAAGTGTGTCCAAAGCAAATTTTTTTTTCTAGGCCAAACTTGTTTTAAGCGGTACTTTTTCTAAAAACTGGAATGGTCATCAACTGACGTACTTAGTGAAGCTAAGAAAAAAATTCAGCATTGGCCACACACAGGCTATAAGTGCGAGTTACATCGGCCTATTATTCAGTTGTGTGGGCTGGGTCATCTGTCAATGACGTATCTTGAAATTTGGAAAATTAGTGGAGTTAATGAGGTCCCCCCAAGATCATCAAAATCACTTAGTGCAAGTTTTCTCAAATGTAACAAATGCCACAGTCAAGAACCAAAGTGTATATTGTTTAAGATGTTGCGCATGTTCCTACCATATTGAAATTTTGCGTGATTAGTGAAAAAATAAATTATGTAGAGTCTACGTCCCTGCTGAAAATTCCAGCTTTGACCAGCCTAGGCTGGTCAGGCTGGTTTAAGCTGTGTTTTGGACAGTTTTAGTTGGTCAACCAGCCCTTCACCACCTGACTCCAGCTGAAAATACCAGCTTAACCAGCTTTGACCACCCTCATCAAGCTGTAGAGACCAGCTACACCAGCTATGACCAGCTAAGAACACAGCTCAGACCATCTTAGACCAGCAAATCTAAGCTGGTTAAGATGGTCTGAATTGTGTTATAAAAATTAATGGTTTCCTTCGAGGCCAATTTCAAATAAGTCAATAATAAGCGTTGCCAAGATGTGCGGCTGCCTTTTGCAGCAATATTCATTTGAAGGGTTCTAATAAAATGTTTCAAAATTAACGTAGAAACGCACATTTGTCACTTTAATAGGAAAAAAAATAGCGTTCCCGTGCTAGCTAGCTAATTATCCGTCCCATTGACTTGAATAGACCGCTGATTGAAAGCAAACGCGAGTGATCAATAATGGTCACCAGCGAGCTACCTTGGCATCTCTACCGTCGCAGGGACTTCATTGACTTAGCGGTAATTAAAATTAACAAGGTGGCTAACTAGTTAGCTATTTGTAATTGACATTCAGCGACAGTTCTTCTTACCTGCATAATATTTAAAATAGTGGACAAGTCGCTTTGTCTGTTTATACATAGTTCCAAAAGACAAGGAGGGGAGACAGGCTTGGCTGTTAGAAATCAGGAGAGAAAACCTTTCTCTATCCCCTCAATCCGTGCTGTGCAGTGATCATTTTTGAGAGCAGTGTTTTAACGGGACAGGGGCAAGGATGAAGCTTAGTAAAGGAGTAGCCAGAGTTAACTAGCGCTTCCTTTAAACAATGTTAGCATTAGCCATATGATTCAATATGAACAATTCGGTTGACGGCAAATATCCTCAACCAGGGTACAATGAAGTGAGGAAACCAGAGAGTAATTTGATAACGTATACCGACATTCACAGACATTCTTATAACGGTGAGAACGTTCAAGCAATTATTTTATCAGAGCGTCATCAAAAGCCTCGGTCATGTTAACTTAACTTTTCTGCTCGCACTTTAAAGTTGACACCGAGTCACATTTCGATATTCCCTTCAGCAAGTGTGCCGCTTTCCATCCTCCAAAAAGCACATATTTAGTGAGACAAAATGTTGCGCTGCACAGCGATACCAAAATAATACTGACTCACATGCAAGTGTTTTTGAAAATCTTATTTTCAAGTAGGCGAAAATGAAGGGTGAAGCTAGATCCGGAGTAGTTCAAGTACGATGTGCGAGAGTTGACTGAAATCTCGCCGGAAGTGCGACAAGACTAGTCCAGCAGCTGAGCTGAAGCGGAATGGACAGTACAAGATGATCTTCCAAAAGAATTAGACTGAATATTGTCAGCACATCTGAATTAAATAACACGTACAGTAAAGCCTGGTAAGAGTACCATACACAACCTCCGCTTTTTTGGGGTTTTTTTTTTGGCCAGAATGATTTTAAAAGGGGGCTCAAATATTTGGGGTTTAGAATGATGGGGGAAAATTTTTTAAAAGAAGGGGTAGATGCGGTGCGAGTAAAAAAAAATAAAAAATTGCAGTAATTCCACATCTGTATTGTTCCCTCGTGTCATCTCTTGAACCTCTTATGTTATTTCTTCTTCCATCAATGAGGCTGTGAACAAAGGTTTACATGTTAAGTTAGACATTACATTAGTGTCTGCAGCAGAATTCGAACCAGGAAATCTGTGGAGAAAGCAATGTTAATCACACCACTCGCTGTGGCCTTAACCACTACACCAACTGAGTATGTTGCCAGCTGAGCGCCATTAGTTTCCATTCATCGCCGAAGGGTGAAAGACGACTGAAAGTGTGAGTATATATCCATGTAAAAAGAAATAATATATATTTTTTCTTTTATTTATTGTTGTCAATGAGGAGACGTCGAGTGAATATCCATTTTGATGTCTTTCATGCTGGTGAGTTGGCTGATTTGTTGACACTGGGTAGAATAATTTGAGCAGAACAAACCATTGTTTGTGGCTGAGTTGGGTTAAGGTTAGGGATAGGGATAGCATTCACTATGAGTTGGGTTAGGGATAGAGATAGTTTAGTTCGTTTGGTGGTAAGTGTGAGGTCGAGTGTGCCGTGTGCGGCGAAAGGATCTCTCTGTTCAAACGAAGAAATTCAATACTTGCTCGAGATGGAGGCGCGCAAAAACACAATCCACCAATCCAATATATATATATATACAAAACCCAAAACCAGTGAAGTTGGCACGTTGTGTAAATCGTAAATAAAAACAGAATACAATGATTTGCAAATCCTTTTCAACCTATATTCAATTGAATACACTGCAAAGACAAGTTACTTAATGTTCGAACAGGTAAACTTTGTAATTATTTGCAAATATTAGCTCATTTGGAATTTGATGCCTGCAACATGTTTCAAAAAAGCTGGCACAAGTGGCAAAAAAGACTGAGAGAGTTGAGGAATGCTCATCAAACACTTATTAGGAACATCCCACAGGTGAACGCGCTAATTGAGAACAGGTGGGTGCCATGATTGGGTATAAAAGCAGCTTCCCTGAAATGCTCAGTCATTCACAAACAAGGATGGGGCGAGGGTCACCACTTGGTGAACAAATGCATGAGATGATTGTCGAACAGTTTAAAAACAACATTCCTCAATGAGCTATTGCAAGAAATTTAGGGATTTCATCATCTACGGACGGTAATATCGTCAAAAGGTTCAGAGAATCTGGAGAAATCACTGCACGTAAGCGACAAGGCCGAAAACCAACATTGAATGCCCGTGACCTTTGATCCCTCAGGCGGTACTGCATCAAAAGCCGACATCAGTGTGTAAAGGACATCACCACATGGGCTCAGGAACACTTCAGAAAACCAGTGTCAGTAACTACAGTTCGTCGCTACATCTGCAAGTGCAAGTTAAAACTCTACAATGCAAAGCGAAAGCCATTTATCAACAGCACCCAGAAACGCCGCCGGCTTCGCTGGGCCCAAGCTCATCTAAGATGGACTGATGCAAAGTGGAATAGTGTTCTGTGGTCTGACGAGTCCACATTTCAAATTGTTTTTGGAAACTGTGGACGTCGTGTCCTCCAGACCAAAGAGGAAAAGAGCCATCTGGACTGTTATAGGCGCAAAGTTCAAAAGCCCGCATCTGTGATGGTATGGGGGTGTATTAGTGCCCAAGGCATGGGCAACTTACACATATGTGAAGGCACCATTAATGCTGAAAGGTACATACAGGTTTTGGAGCAACATATGTTGCCATCCAAGCAACGTCTTTTTCATGGACGCCCCTGCTTATTTCAGCAAGACAATGCCAAGCCACATTCCGCACGTGTTACAACAGCATGGCTCCTTAGTAAAAGAGTGCGGGTACAAGACTGGCCTGCCTGTAGTCCAGACCTGTCTCCCATTGAAAATGTGTGGCGCATTATGAAGCGTAAAATACGACAACGGAGACCCCGGACTGTACATTAAGCAAGAATGGGAAAGAGTTCCTCCTGAAAAGCTTCAAAAATTGGTCTCCTCAGTTCCCAAACGTTTACTGAGTGTCGTTAAAAGGAAAGGCGCTGTAACACAGAGGTAAAAAGGCCCCTGTGCCAACTTTTTTGCAATGTGTTGCTGCCTTTAAATTCTAAGTTAATGATTATTTGCAAAAAAAAAAAAAAAGTTTCTCAGTTTGAACATTAAACATCTTGTCTTTGCAGTGTATTCAATTTAATATAAGTTGAAAAGGATTTGCAAATCATTGTATTCTGTTTTTATCTACGATTTACATAACGTGCCAACGTCACTGGTTCTGGGTTTTGTGTGTATATATATATATATATACTCACACAGGGGCGCTCCTGTCATTAGGCGGATTAGGCGGATGCTAGGGGCGCTCGCGAGCAGAAAGGGCGCCAGGGAAGGGAGAAGTTTTTTTTTTAATAAATACTTTTTATTTCACAATATAAAACAACAAAGACACAGCAATCTAACAACAGTACATACAGTCGTAAAGTCTTTAAGCACTGGCTAAATAAAGCATTTATATTCGGGCTGTCTGTCTGCCTGCAACCTGCCTGCAATTTCGCCACGGTCCCCAATGGATTGCACACAGGACACGACTCCTCCCCGCCCCCCTGCTCTCTCCTGTAGTCCTACTGCGCTTGCGTCTGAGGTAAGTGGGGTTGGTAATTCTCTCTCTAGAATCGGAGATCGTTGAATTGGAGTTTGATTTTTGACTTGGAAATTAAGCACGTAAAGGGTACTGACAATGTAATTGCTGATTGCTTATCCCGTGTTTGAGTATGTGTATACAGGGCTCGAAATTGGCACCCGCCAAGCGCCAATGGCATGTAGATTTTGGGGCTTGCGGCCGAATTGTGGCAGGTACTCGCCACTTTGACGAGTGGAGTACAGTTGCATGCCGATTAACCGCACCTACTTCAGTCTGTCAGTAAAGTGAAAACGGCCTGCCATATAAACGCGAGAGGGCGGTGGCTCTGCTCCAGAATCTTCATTATCAACGCTATTTTTCAATGGTAACTAATAGGGATGCAACGATTCATCGACATTGTCGACAAAATTCGATGATAAAGTTTGTTGTAGACTAATTTATTCATCGATAATTTGTCGTTAAGTCATTGCAAAAGTATTTCACGCATTGGAACTGGACTAAGCGTAGTTTAACAGGAGCTGGAGATGAAGGCAGCTTCAGAGGGAGCCATTTGACTTCCTCGCAACTCTCAGGCACGCCTGCGCAAATGCGACCGGTGGGAGGAGAGAGGAAAGCGACAATATAACGCGGACATGGAGCTGCGAATTTATGCACGCAGTTACAATAGTCTATCACTAGATGGCACACCAGAATCATTTATGGAATATTCACAAGCAAGCCGAATACTGAATACCGTATTTTTCTTTCACCTAAAAATTGATTAAAAGGCACCAGGAGAGAACAAAGAGTGGTTGTTCCTCTTCTTTCTATGCGTACTGTGAAAAATACTTTGTACTTGTACTTGCTTTTGATACTTGAGTATATTTTTCACAAAATACTTTTGGTATTTAAAGTAGCTCACATTAAATGTACTTAAGACTTATATGCAAGTAATTTTCTTATGGGTGACTTCAACTTTTACCAACTTTGGTAAAAGTTGAAGTCACCCATAAGAAAATTACTTGCATAAAAAGTCATAAATTTGTTGTGTTTGTATTTTTCTATGATGAGGAAGATTGTTACATTGGGTCGTGACTAGCAGTAAATATATGGAGTGTACCCAGTGTGCAGATTCTACTTTCTTCCTGAATTTTTCTAAAACATATATGGCTGCTGTATAGTTTATTGTAGTACAATTACTATATTATGCATATTGCACTGCAACTGCGGTTTTAAAATTCGAGAGAAGTGAAGATACCCTGTGCCCTGTGTGAGTTTATGATGAATATTTTGTGGTAGTCTGATAAATTGGGGGGGGGGGGGGGGGGGGGACTACCAGAAATCCCGCCTGGGGTGCCAAGTTGCTTAGGAATGTCCCTGTATACACACACACACACACACACGCTAAACTCGGAGGTTTTCGGAATAATTTGCACGCAGTTAACATTCGCCTTCATATGACAGAACAATAGATCAGTGTCGAGACAAATTAAAGAAATTGTGCGCGGCGCGGTGCCAAAGTCTTGCAGCTCAAGTTATGAGGCAGAGAGACATTTTTCGCGGTGTGAGGCACGGATCACATGATCAGCCAAATAGCTACTCAAAGGCGAAATTATATATAAGGTTCTTTTCCTTCTTAATGACAATTTATTGTCGTTAACGTCATGTTAATGGACTGCCTTAGAAAACACAGGCGAGTGCATTTATTTCGAATGGAAAATAAAATGATGTCGTTGGGTCATACGTTGCACAGAATTCGTTTCAAGACTATAAAGGGTCGTGTAGTAATCAGCGACAAACACGAAGAAAAATGAGCGATTGCACGGTGTGGAATTTATAGACTGAGTGCCAGCGCTGGCAGATCAAGAGGTCCTTTCCAAAGCAGCAGTAGCAGCCGCGACGGCTTAGGTTTTTGTCTGGCTGAGTATATGTGGCAACATAAACACAGACTGCGTCGACTACTTTACTCAAACTTTAGCAGACATCATTCTGCTACTGTACGCGCCACCTAAGAGAAGTATGTAACACCGAGACGACATCAATAGAATAATATCATAAAGCCAACTTCGTGTAAGTTCCAAACTTAATGTTGTTAGGCACAAAGCAAGCTTAAGCACGCACATTATTACTCAAACAGAGGCCCAGATGTGAATAAATAAACCCCCACAATGACACAAACGGCTGGGTGTTGAACACACTAGCGCACGGAAAGTGAGCACAGCACGCGCTCACTGAGACACACTGTACTACATGCAGTGTTCCTCCGAGGCTGGTTGGCAATGTCAACAAACGATAGTAACAAAGTCCACGTGCGCGCTTCGATAATGAGCAATGTGCGCGCATGCGCGAATATAAATTATGCAAATAATGGCAGAAAGTTCGTGGGGAAAAAAAATGTCATGTCCAAGCCACAGCGGGGACAAGATTTCTCTGAAATTATTATATCTCGATGCGTGAAATTTTGTATGCTTGATAAGCATCTCATGACCTACAGCGAGTTTGAAAATGGATGTTGCAGCATATATATATATATATATATATATATATATACATATATATATATATATATATATATATATATATATTTTTTTTTTTTTTTTCTTTTTTTACTGAGTTATGGCCCATGATCGTGACGTGGGATAGCGATGACACAGTAATCTTGTTATATTAGTAAATGTTTCTTTTGGATTCTGAATTCCTGCCGGCTCTTGTAAAGATGGGGTGACACCTTGAGTTATTCGTACAGTAGAGGACTGGCTGCTAAAAATGGGGGTTCGCAATCTCACGTACAATTTTAATTTAAAAACAATCGTTTCTGATGGTACCGCTGTTGTAGGAATTTTGATTTTATATTCCTGGTATTATTCTCACAAAAAGAAACTCCGATGACTCAGAGAAAAAAAATCAGTCGGAGGCAGAGAAGTTAATATCCAAGCCAAAGTCGGTTTACTTTTCTGCAGAAAAAGGATCCCTGGGTACAAAGTCAAGTCAGCAAAAATCGAGGATGACACAGTTAGTCTCTCTCTGGTTTTTGTAGGGGTACTACATGACGTTCTCCTCCCCCCGCACTGATTTACACATCATGAGGTAATCTGGAGAGCCCTCGCCGTCTCACGCAACCCGCGTCAGGCTGTCCTGGGGTGCGCACATACATGTCGTTAGGATGGAGGAGAGCACCTGTCTTCTCTATCAGCTCCGGCTCCAGGTCATCTCGCTATACATTCCGGAGCTTTCTATAAACACAAACTTAGAGAAAGAGAAAAACATCTCGTCCTCGGTGTGGGCTCATCAGGTCTGCATGACTTTAGATAGCTATATGCCATGACGTAGTGATGGGGAGATGACGCTTCATGAACCATTTTCTTTATTTTCTGTGCCCACAAGATGGTGCACTCTGTTCAACAAAGGCTTGTAAGTTCATTCTATAGGCCTTATTTTTTAACTATGGGCGCCATCTTGTGGGCACAGAAAATAAGTAAAGTGGTTCTAGAAGCTTCATCTTCCCATCACTAGCATGACGCACTAGTACAGTTATGCAGGCCCAGGCTAAATCAGAAACATGCAAGAGTAAACGCTAAGGCCTATGAAGTTATGAACTCAAGCAGAATTAGAGCAAGCTAGGATAAGCAATTAATAATAATTAAATGAATCAATAAAAAATGATTCCACAACCACCGCAATTTCAAAAAAGTTGGGATGCTGTGTAAATTGTAAGTAAAAACAAAATGCAAAGATTTGCTAATCTCATTAACCCACATTTTATTCACAAAGGAACATAGACAATGTATCAGATGTTGCAAGCAGTAGCGTAATTTGCATGGGGTGCCCCCTCAGGAGGATGGGGTGGGGGGGTGGGGTGGGGTTGGGGGAAGGCCGGCTGAGTTCAGCAATTGAGGCAAATGAAAGCAAGACTATTAACTGAGGGGAAAAAAAAACAGAATCAATTTTTAGAACACAATTTTAGGGAAACGTTTGTTCTATTAAACTATCTTCAGAAAGAATCCATCAATTTGAACACCGCGCTTGAGCTTATTGACCGCTGAGCAAGTGATCTGTAAAGCTTACGGCCAGAGGAGGGCTTTGCAAATATCGAGGCTTGTGCACAACAAAAATCAGGGCTAGGAAGTCTTAGGCATTCTGCGTGAGAATTAGTGCTTCGCTCACGTTCCCGTGCTGTTTTCAGCAATCAATGCAATGTGTGGGTTTCACAATCGTTCTGATAGTTTAAATGAAATAAGATAATTTGAAACATTTTTATGCAATTCCATTGCTTCCAACCCCTGAGTGAAGAAAAGCGTGAGAAGTCCGGAATAATAATTGATTTCCATATCACAAGTGGCGAAATCCACCGTCACTTAATCAAATGCGACATATCTATTGATTTCCAGGAGAGCAGAGTGAGAAATGGAAAGCGTTTCCCCAACGAAAGAACTGCAGACGAGCCGATATACAACAGTAGAACACGTTTTAAAGTGGACTCATTCTATTATATCCTGGACGTTTTTGACCAACAGTTTGTGACACGTTTCACAGACCTTAGCAACATGGCAAGTCATTCTCAAGTACTCAACGAACGGCACTTAAAAAAAAAAATCCAAATTCAGTCTAGAAGATCAATGATCTGGATCAGTTCACCGAAGGAGGAGAGTTTTATTCAGGCCAATTTTTGTATTTCCTCGTCGCCAATGACATGCACCGAACTTTTTCTTGCATCTCAACTTTATATCGGATCTATGTCACTATTCTCATCAGCAGTGCACAGGCAAAGCGTACTTTCAGTCGTCTTAATTAAAATCTGCGGTCTTCAATGAGTGAGAATCGTCTCTCAAATCAGGTAATGCTTTTTATCGAGAGAGAAATGACAGAGGGTGGACTTCAGCAATGTAACTGATGAAGGAAATAAGTTCATATAGTCTATACATTCAAACAATAGGCCTACTTTTTATTTTTTTATGCATTTTTCATTTGTTCAAACCTTTTTTGAGTAGCCAACATTGGATTATTAGGCAAATAAGCCTTTACCATGACATGTTGCCTCTGAACGAATTGACTGAAAATTAAAAAAAAAGGTAAAAGGCAGTAAATTGGAAACGGATTCCTGAAACTTCATTTACAACATCATGCAGCTGGACTCTATATAGGCCTATTACCTTTGGCAAAAAACGCTTGACTAAATGAATACATTTATTTGTGCTGCTAGCTATATGTTTCAGTTGGTATAAATTCAATATTTCAATGAATACATTAATAGAAAGGTACATTTTGATTGACAGACAGACAGACTAATCAGGGGCCCCTTTGGGGTGAAAAAAACCCATGGGAATAAAAGTGAGTCTACACCCCGGGTTGCAAGTGAGACATTGTACCATTTTACCAGCAGCTGAAGCGCTGTAACTTTTTGTAACATAGCGTTCAATTAAAGTGGTGTATTATTTTCAGGTAGAACCTCTTTTAGGCTGCAAAAATAAGCTGTTACTTTGGGACTGTTCAGAACAGTGTTTCGCCTACATTTCCATAACAGCACTATGCGCTGGTGCGGCTACCTGGAGGAGATCAGAGAGCTTTCTACTGCATCTAATGTAAGTAGTGGCAATTTGTAGCTCATAGAACCCCACTTAAAACAAGGTTAACTATCCCTTTGACAGACTGTTGTTAAAAGAGGAGGGGATACTAAAGAATGGTAAATATGGCCCAATCCCAACTTTTTTGAGATGTATTGCTGCATCAAATATTTGTCATGAAACGGTAAAATGTCTCACTTTCAACATTTGATATGTTGTCTGTGTTCTATTGTGAATAATGTATCAATTTATGAGATTTGCAAATCATTGCATTTTGTTTTATTGACATTTTATACAGCATCCCAACTTTTTGGAATTGGAGCTGTAAATGAAATTAAGTTTCACAATAATGTCTTTACATATTTTGTGATTAAAAAGTATTGGTCTTTTAAATACATAAACATTTCACGGTTATGCCGAACTTTTGGATGAAGAGTTTGCTCATTTAATGACTCATAATTTATATGAAATGAAAATATGGATTTCAAACTTTCTGATCTTGTGAATGGGTGTAGACTTTTACTGAGTCAGCCCTGCAGTAATTGTTTTTGAATTATAACAGAGTTAGTTGGTAAAGAAATGTATGCAATTGGATATTACATCTAAAGGTTGTGTTTCAGTCGTTCTACTTTTTCAGCTTGTATCCAACCTTGTTCAGAGTGATGCAAGAAGTAATATTTCTTCTGAAAAAATTGCCTAAAATAGCAGCAACAGAAACAAAGATAATCACCCTTCTTTATCTGCCCGAGCGAAAGTCCTTGTGCTGGCAGAGCAGGAGTTGTTTGAAGGTCTTCTTGAAGGTGACGTTGCAGAGAGCATAGCAGACTGGATTGACGGTGCTGTTGATGTAGCAGAGCCAGTAGCTGAAAGTCCACATGCCGGAGGGAACACAGGATGAACAGAAGGTATTGATGACCTTCATGATGTGATAAGGTGACCACGTGACCACGAAGGCTACAAGAATGGCCATTACTGTGCGTGTAACCTTTTTCTCACGAGATGGTGGCGCCTTCTTTGTGGGCGGCTGCTTTGCCACTGCAGGGTTTAGTCTGTGGGCTGTGGGGTTTCCCTCATAACCTGCAGGGGCCTCAGCAATTTCATTTCTCTTTGGATGTACTGGCGCACACGATTTCTCCTCCCTGACTCTACTTGTTCCACCATTCTGGCTCCACTCAGCATGATGGGATTTCCAATTGTCGTCATCACAGGGCATGGTGATGTGGTTTCCTGTGTCGCTGCTAGTTGGCTTGTCCTGTTTTGCCTCATGCTTGCCTGTCTTCACGCGCCTCTTGCTGGCCCTGGAGATCTGCCAGTACAGTAAGACCATGATGACAACTGGTAGGTAGAATGAAGCAGTGGAGGTGATAAAGGTAATGGATTCATTGGACAGGAAGTCGATGTAGCACTCATCCTCTTTCACAATGCGCTCCCCAGCGATTAACTCCCAGAACAGGATGGGCGGGGCCCACAGAATGAAGGACAGCAACCAAGCTGCCGCAATCATCATGCCCGCCATTCTGGTGGTCCTTCTTGCAGGATAGGTGAGTGGCTTGGTGACACAGAAGTAACGGTCAAAGCTGATGATGAGAAGGTTCAAAACAGAAGCAACGCAGACCACATAGTCCAGGAGTAGCCAAAGGTCACAGACTACTGGCCCCAACGGCCAGTACCCTACTGCAATATAAACTGTGTACAGGTTCATCGTGCTGATGCCAGTGATCAGGTCTGCACATGCCAGGCTGAAGAGGAAGTAGTTGTTTATGGTTTGGAGGTTCCTGTTGATTATGATTGAAAGGATGACCAGCATGTTCCCCGTCATTGTTACAAAACTGAGGGACCCTGCGGCCAGGATAATGATCACAATCTCGACTGCCTGGTAAGGGTCCTCGGAGAGTAGGGCATCTGTCTTATTGCCCACAGTGGAGTTGGAGATGTTTGGGAAGATGGCGAGGGTAAGCTTGAAGGTTCTGAGCTCCATCTGTTCTGGTTTTGCTGAATCTTGAATTGTCAGTTCATGCCCCTGAATCTCGGTAAAGGAGAAAAATGTTTCAACATGACAGGCTTGAATTTTATGAATTTATGAATTTATTAACTCTTACGACCCCAAACTACAGACATACACACAGATGAATTTTTCAAAACAATAAATAACAGTACCGGGCGGGACTAGTTTACCAACATAGTAAGCCTTTGACAAGTGGTAATCTTTATCCAAATCGATGTTTCAACATAGAACTACAAGCAACATAAACAATATGAGAAACAATTACACAGTAACACATTAAATGATTTAGAAGATATTGGTCTCAAGAGATCAAAATTTTGATGAGATAGTTTTAATGAAATTGACCATGTTGGATAATTCACTAACATTTCCAGTCTGAAAAAGTTTCCTAAATTTAACTGGGCTTATGCCGTCGGAGGCGACAGCTGGGGGTATATCCATGAACGTCCCCAATCCTCCAATTCCCCAATCCTTGAATAGACCTTGAATAGACTTGCATTTAAACTTAATTTCGGGTCAATTGGACAAATGGTTCTGAAGATATGGCCAAAATGGTAATTTTCCATCACAAAGCGCCACCTGGTGGCAAAATTTTGAACCATACAGGTATGATGTCATCATGTGACACGTTGTGAGGTCATGACCTTGCAGGTGCACATAGTTTCATGTCAATTGGAGAAATAGTTCCAAAGATATAGCAAAAATGGTGAATTTTATGTGACAAAGCTCCACCTTGTGTCAAAATTTTGAACCAAACAGGTATAATGTCATTGTGGGACACATCCTCAGGTCATGACCTTTCATTTGCACTTGATTTGAGGTCAATCGGACAAATATTTCCAGAGATATGATAAAACCAGTGATTTTTTCCGTTTTTGACCCCTGGTGGCCAATCTAGAGATTGTAAATTGTCCAAAATCGAATCAGTTCTTCCTCTTTATGATACTTACTTATATGCAAAACTTGGAATTTCTAATTGAAATATTACTGCAGTTATCGCGTTAACACCAAAATCAATTTGACCCCTGGTGGCCAATCTAGACATCATAAATTGTCCAAAATCGAATCAGTTCTTCCTCTTTATGATACTTACTTATGTGTAAAACTTGAAATTTGTAATTGAATTATTACTGAAGTTATCACGGAACAGTGATTTTTTCAGTTTTTGGCCTCTACAAATTGTAAATTGTCCAAAATCGAATCAGTTCTTCCTCTTCAGGATACTTATGAGCAAAATTTGAAATTTGTAATTGAAATATTACTGAACTTATAGCGTTAACACGTAGTGTGGCGGCGGCGGTCGGACCAAAAACATAATGGCGTTCCGGGATATAAATAATTATACTAGGTCTTCAGTAGTACCAATTTAATAAATTCTGCATGTTCAGAATTAAAATTTGACCAGGTTAAAATATAATGCATCTCATCTCCTATATCACTACTGTTACACAAAGTACAGTATCTTAATTGATCATTTTTCTCAAATCGACTAATGTTGACAGGGATTTTGCTATTTGCACAACGAAATTCAGACAAAATTATTCGATCACAAGGAGATGGACTATTTATATATAGTTCAAATTGACAATCTTTTTTAAAGAACCGATAGCTGTTATATGAGCTGTTTGTAGCAATGTCAGGGCCAATTTTGTTTGCATATGTCATCAATTCTTTGTTCAATACTAAGTTTCATCCACTTATAATTCACAAACATACCATCAGACCACAAATTCGAGTACCCACAGTTATCTATGATACTCTTGATTTTAGATAACCAATTTGATTTACAAATATTTCTATTATACATGGATTTGAGTAAATGGTACATCACATTTGAAAGCTTACAGGTCTTACCATTAAGAATTCTTATCCAAAAATTAATCATTCTTTTTTCAATAAAACTATTCAAAGATTTCCTACAGAGTTCTCCATATACTGCCTTGTTCACAAGAAGATGACTTTTAAGAAATTTACGGTGAAATACATTAAGTTGTTCAAAATTTTGAAATCCCCAGACTTCACTCCCATATAACAAGACAGGCAGAATCATAGAATCAAACAGTCCACATAAGTCTGTGAATTCTTAATTTTAAACTATACATAGCACGTCGAGCTTGTGACCCCTGTTTAGTAATAGCTTTTGAAAATTTACCATTATAATTGAATTTTACACCTAAATATACATAGTTATCACACAACTCAATTTAATCAATCCTGAATTTGAAAACAGGTTTACATCTCACTTTCCCTCTTGAAAAAATAACAACTTTTGTTTTGGAGGTATTTACAGTTAAGTGCCAAGTTTTGCAGTATTTATTAACAGCATTTAAAGCAAGTTGGAGATCATCAGGGCTTTCAGCTAAAACAACAGTGTCATTTGCATAAAGCAGTTTGTACAATTTGAGAAACACTTCGAAATCATCATCACTGAGATTGTTCTTAAAATCCCCAGTTAATTGTCCAAGCCCATTATAACCCCTCCTTAATGAGTACCCAAAAACGTTTAAATACAAAGCGAATAATAAAGGAGATAAATTTTCTCCTTGGCGGACACCAACGTTACAAGGAAACAGCCGAGACAAGTTACCACCAGATTTGACACAGGACTTAGCATTGTTATACATATTAATCATCACATTTAAAACTTTCCCATTGATACCCTCAGAGACAAGCTTCTTCCAGAGAGAGGTTAGGTCAACAAGGTCGAATGCCTTTTTGTAATCAATGAAAGCACAAAATAATTTTTTCGCCTAAAAAGATAGATTTTGATGATTGAACTTAAAACAAAAATGTGATCCAAAGTGCTGTATCCGTCCCTGAAACCAGTGTGTGCGCGTGCGAGTGTGCGCGTGTGTGTGCGCGTGCGAGTGTGCGCGCGCGCGTGTGCGTGCACATGTGTTGCGTGTGCGCGTACGCGCATGTGTGTGTGTTGCGTGTGCGCGCGTGTGTGTGTTGCGTGTGCGCGCGTGTGTGTGTGCGCGTGCGTTTGTGTGTGTGTGTGTACGCATGTATGTGTGTTGCGTGTGTGCGCGTGCATGTGTGTGTTGCGTGTGCGCATGCGTGTGTGTGTGTGCGCGCGCGTGTGTACGCGCATGTGTGTGTTGCGTGTGCGCGCGTGTGTGCGTGCGCGCACGTGTGTGTGTGTACGCATGTATGTGTGTTGCGTGTGTGCGCGCGGGCATGTGTGTGTGTGTGCACGTGTGCGTGTGTGTGCGCGTGTGTGTGTTGCGTGTGCGCACGCATGCGTGTGTGTGTGCGCGTGTGTGTGTGTGTGTGTGTGTGCGAAATGGCGAAATAGATAATTAGACAGATATACAGAGAGACAGTAACAAGTATGACGACAGACAGTCAGACGGGCAAATAAACAGATGTACTGGACATGCCAGATTAATGCTGACGCTGACGCTGACGAGACAAAACTGAGCAAAACGTGTGCATGTGCATGTGTGTGTGTACGCGCATGTGTGTGTGTGTGTGTGCGTGTGCGCGCATGCATGTATGTGTGTTGCATGCGCGCGCGTGCATGTGTGTGTTTGCGTGTGTGCGTGCGTGTGTGTGTTGCGTGTGCACACGTGTGTGTTTGCGCGCATGTGTGTGCGTGCATGCGTGTGTGTGTGCGCGCGTGTGTGCGCGCGTGAACGTGTGCGTGTGTGTGCGCGCGAACGTGTGCGCGCGCGTGTGTGTATGTGCGCGCGCGCGCGTGTGTGTGTGTGTGTGTGTGTGTGTGTATGTGTGCGCGCGTGTGCGAAATGGCGAAATAGATAATTAGACAGATATACAGAGAGACAGTAACAAGTATGACGACAGACAGTCAGACGGGCAAAAAAACAGATGTACTGGACATGCCAGATTAATGCTGACGCTGACGAGACAAAACTGGGTAAAACAGGACGGGACAAGATAAGACAGGGCAGGGCAAATCACAACATTACAGAAAATATTCAAGCAAAAGACAAGGAGAGGTAAACAAAATCAAACGAAGCGAGATACATGGGGAAAGCCAAGCAGAACAATAAATAAATAAATAAATAAAAACTAAATTAGCTAAAAAACAAGCAGAAACAAAGAAACAATATTGATAGGGAAATGTATAATGATATTAAAGAGGAAGGAAAAGGAAATAAGTAAAGGAAAGAAAGAATAAGGGAAACTTCTTCCATTGTTGTAATTCTGTGTGTGTGTGTGTGTGTGTGTGTGTGTGTGTGTGTGCGTGTGCGTGTGGTGAGTTGAGTTGAATGTTGAGATGAGGAGAGTGGGGATGAGGTAGAGGGGGGAAGGGGGAGGGGTGTGGAGCGGAGTGGATGATGTCATGGCTGGGGATGATGGTCATGTATGTGGCTTGGGTTATGGTAGAATTCAATAAATAAATTAGAAATGGGTCCCCGGTTTCTTTAAAGGCTGATATGTTGTTGTTTTTTTTTTTGATGAGCTGTTGTTTCTTCAATGGAAATGTAATCTGACATAAGATTGATCCAGTGGGAGACGTGGCAGAGTTTTCTTGATTTCCAGTTCTGAAAGATTATTTTCTTAGTAATAGTTAGAGAGAGAAGGGTAACAGGCTTTTGTATCTTGGTGGGAGGAGTATTTCTGTATAATCACAGAATCCTGTGGCACATTTACAATTTTTTTTTTAAATCTTTGCAATAGCAACGAGTGAAAACAAGGATGCAACTGAGGAGGGGATCAGACAACCTCAAGCATGTACTGGGAGAAGGATAGTGACGGGAAGATGAAGCTTCATGAACCATTTTCTTTATTTTCTGTGCCCACAAGATGGCGCACTCTGTTCAACAAAGGCTTGTAAGATCATTCTATTAACCTTTTTTTTTTACTATGGGCGCCATCTTGTGGGCACAGAAAATAAGTAAAATGGTTCTTGAAGCTTAATCTCCATCACTAGAGAAGGACAGGCGAGGGACACTCCGGAAACTCACGACTGGTCTGAACACTACATTTGGAATTTTTACTCAGTCTCGTCTCAGTCTCAGGCAAAAAGCACTCTGATATGTTTTGAAGAGCCAAAGGGATTTCAGTTTCAGCTCTCTGGAATTCTTTTAGGTTTACTATGCTGCTTTGAAAACAGATGAAGGTGGAGAAGGTCAAATTGCTCTCATTTAAAAGCAAATTAATAAAGAGAAAACCTGTCTAAGTCACACTGTTGTTCAAAATATTGTTCCTGACCATCAATATTTGATAATTTACATAGAAATATTGCATTACCTCCGTTATCATTTTGGACTTGCAGACGGCATCCGCAAGCGTCAATAGTATATCTCAGGCAAGGCCGTAGGCAGCTATGAGGTCAGCGAGGTCCTGACCTCGCTTATTTTTTCCGAGTTTTTTTTTTTTTAAACGCCAAATATGCCTAACTGAATTAAATATAAAACTGAAAAAAAACTTTCTGTGAAACGTGCTTCTTTGTATCCTAAATTGTGGTAAACATCGAAGGGCTTTGTGCTCTGTTTGTGAGTGAACAATATTTATAACTCATGTGATGCGACTCTGGGGAGGAGAATGCAATTCAGCAGTCATCGTAGTGATTTTAAGCCTGCGCTGTGCATGAGCGCTACAGCTGTCTACAAAAATAAAGCCAACTGTTTTAAAATAGAATGAATAAGAAATAGGGTATGCTATGTCTTTGTCAACTTTGTGAAGACATTTGATACGCTAAGTCACTATTTATATGAAGCCAAGCCGCGTCGCTTGGTTTTACTGTAGCCTATTTGAAAAAAAAAAAAAAAAGGCCGACTGAAACGTCAGCTGAATAAACATGAACATTTGAAACGTAGCCTATCCGTTAAATGTGCTTGGATAAATGGGAAGGCCTATGATAAACGTTGAGAGACTTTTGTCTTCTGCCTGTGTCTGCGTGTAGAACTAAGAACAAAACAAATATTATAAAGCGCGCACATGATGCGACTGGAGGAAAAGAACGCAGGTCAGCCGTCAAACGTTTGCATTATATTCTAAAGCCGTTGCAAAATAAATCCAGCAGTTAAAAAACCGTACACCTACGGAGTAGACGGCCTACCTTCCATGTCCACTTTAAGAAATCATTTGGTAAGTAAAAGTAGGCCACTATTTTGTTCCTGTGCCGTTAAAATATTGTCCAAAGATTTCCACGGATATTTTGGCTTAGGCCTATTTGTACTTCGGCATTAGGCGTATCAGTGCTATCGGTGAAGAAATATATAGGTACTAGGTAGGCTCAGCCAAAGCTTACTTTGCTGGTAGATTAATAAGCAGTCTTATTGAGTTTATTGGGTTAGAAAGTTAGAGGGGGCATTTTTAGATATTAATATTCAGTTCATCTAGTTTTCAGCTCATATTAATTTTAACATATTCCTACCCTATCCACAGAAAATAAGTCAAAGAGAGGAGGGCAAACATGTCCAAGAGATTAAAACAGAATACATTGGATGCATTTCTGGCAAAGAAAAAGAAAGAAATGGACAAAGAGGAAGATGGTAAACTAGAAAGCGAGGAGGATGAAAGAGGGAATAGGGACAGTAAGGTGGAGCACAGAGAGCAGAGTCATATGGAGATGGAAGGGGAGCAGAGGCAGACAGAGGAGAGTGGAGAGTAGAGAAGCACAGAGGAGAGTGGAGAGCAGAGAAGCACAGAGGAGAGTGGAGAGCAGAGAAGCACAGAGGAGAGTGGAGCACAGAGAAGCACAGAGGAGAGTGGAGAGCAGAGAAGCACAGAGGAGAGTGGAGCACAGAGAAGCACAGAGGAGAGTGGAGAGCAGAGAAGCACAGAGGAGAGTGGAGAGCAGAGAAGCACAGAGGAGAGTGGAGAGCAGAGAAGCACAGAGGAGAGTGGAGAGCAGAGAAGCACAGAGGAGAGTGGAGAGCAGAGAAGCACAGAGGAGAGTGGAGCACAGAGCAGCACAGAGGAGAGTGGAGCACAGAGCAGCACAGAGGAGAGTGGAGCGCAGAGAAGCACAGAGGAGAGTGGAGAGCAGAGCAGCACAGAGGAGAGTGGAGCACAGAGCAGCACAGAGGAGAGTGGAGCACAGAGCAGCACAGAGGAGAGTGGAGCACAGAGCAGCACAGAGGAGAGTGGAGCACAGAGAAGCACAGAGGAGAGTGGAGAGCAGAGAAGCACAGAGGAGAGTGGAGCACAGAGAAGCACAGAGGAGAGTGGAGCACAGAGCAGCACAGAGGAGAGTGGACCACAGAGCAGCACAGAGGAGAGTGGAGCACACAGAAGCACAGAGGAGAGTGGAGAGCAGAGAAGCACAGAGGAGAGTGGAGCGCAGAGAAGCACAGAGGAGAGTGGAGAGCAGAGAAGCACAGAGGAGAGTGGAGCACAGAGCAGCACAGAGGAGAGTGGAGCACAGAGCAGCACAGAGGAGAGTGGAGAGCAGAGAAGCACAGAGGAGAGTGGAGCACAGAGCAGCACAGAGGAGAGTGGAACACAGAGCAGCACAGAGGAGAGTGGAGCACAGAGCAGCACAGAGGAGAGTGGAGCACAGAGCAGCACAGAGGAGAGTGGAGCACAGAGCTGCACAGAGGAGAGTGGAGAGCAGAGAAGCACAGAGGAGAGTGGAGCGCAGAGCAGCACAGAGGAGGATGGAGAGCAGAGCAGCACAGAGGAGGATAAAGAGCAGAGAAGCACAGAGACGGGACACAGCAGGGAGCAGGAAAACAGGGAAGTGGGGGGAGAAGAAAGGGGAAGTTCATGCCCTCAGAACTTTTTTTTTTTTGAAAATGCTGAGTTAGCACCATTAAAAGATATTGAAACTACAAACCTTCTGTGTGACCTGTAAATTTTTTACATCAAAATTAAAATAAATAAGTAAATAAATAAATAAATAAAAATTTCGGCGGGCGCAACATGGACCTCGCCTATTTCAAATTCCTGCCTACGGCCCTGATCTCAGGTAACCTAGATCATTTGCAGCATGGATGGAAAATAGAAATGATGAATTTTTGGCGGTCACTGATCATTCTTTCATTTTCTAGATTTAGCCCCGTGGTTAGCAAATCGCAAAAAGAAAGCAGACCATATATTTTATACTGCGCTACAGCAATGCCATTTTTTGTCGCTGTGGGAGAACATTGAAAACCACAAATGTACGATTTTGTTTTTGTAAGAACGTATTTTGTTTATAGTGCCAGGGAAAGATAACGGAAATTGAACTGGCATAAATAGCCTATTGGTTTGAATTGAATTTAGTGTGAGGCTCTTAATTTTGAAAAGAGTACATTTTGTCCAATAGCAGAAAGAATCCGCCTCGTGAGGATAGAAAAAGACGCCTTTTTGACGTGTTTTCCCTACATTTAAATAATGTCCCCTGAGGAGCCTGAATCAAAGTTTTTATGACGTTTTCAGACATCTTTTGGACGTTCCGTATTGACGTCCACTAGACCTCAGCACAGGGTTAAAAATGAGTTCAAATGTCATTCTAGACGTCTTCAACATCAACTTAAGTATCGACATAAAATGAGAGTGCGGTTGTCATTGAAAAGACGTCTAGTATGTCGACATTTGAACTAATTTTTAACCACGTACAGAGGTCTGGTGGACGTCAATTCGGGACATCCAGACGACGTCATTAAAACATTCATTCTGGCTCCTCAGGGGACATCATTTAGACGAATGGAAAAGGCATAAAAAAAGACATTTTTTGGACGTATGCTTGCTTGGAGGGTTCGGGAAAAGACTCCCATTTTAGAGCATCAAAAAAAATATTACGTGTATTGTGAAAATGTTTTATAAATCAATCGGTAAATAAAATACAACATCCGATTATTTTTGGCGTTATAGCCGCATTGCTTTAGCTGCAGTATTCAAATTATTAAAGCTGCTAAATCAGAATGCCACATTGGTTACCTAGCAAGAAGGGACCATTGATTTTTTTATAGATATTTGTTCTACCCAAATTAGTTATTTAAGGTAAATACCATTGGTAACTGGTGAAAGGGGTGGCTCAAACCATCCCTTAAAAATAATGATTGGTCATGACCTGTTTTCAGTCATTTATTTAAGTTACCAGGACAGAAACCCCGAAAACTCTCAACAGTAACAGGTGTGGTCAGTTTTCATTAATAACACGTTTTAGTGGCATAGTTACGTTCTCCTGCTTTAGTCCGCAATTTTTCGATCAACGCAAATGTAAGAGATTCTCACGCGGAACTGAAGTCGTTGAAAAGTTGACGTGTGTGTTATTAATGAAAATTGACCACATCTGATAATGTTGATAGTTTTCAGAGTTTCTGTAATGGTAATTAAAATGAATGACTGGAAACAGGTCATGACCGATCATTATTTTTAAGGGATGAGTTTGAGCCTCTCCAGTTGCCAGTTCACCAGCCGCAACTGATAAATATAAATTATTGTTTTTTGTAAAGGTCATTTGTACCAACAATCAGTAGCGTCTCTGGAAGTGATAATTGGTGGGCCCCGGACCATGCCTTTGAGTCAGTGATTGTTCCTGGCTTGTACTCAGTTATTTTCCGTTATTAACACGTTTTCCAATTTTGACAATAATCTTCTGGCAATCGAAGTTACGGTTTCTCTCTCCATGAGATCTGTTGACGACTAAATAATGTGATAAATTCAGGTCAGAAAATTTATTTAGGCCACTCAAAAATTGTTCAACGCTTTATGAAAGACAAACTGCTCTCAAACGTCTGCGCTACCTTTTCCACACATTAACTGATTTAAATGGAACTTCGGAGATTCGGAGTGAATCTATTGCTCAGTCCCTCAAGGAAGTTGCATGTCGCGATTGCAACTATTAAAGCAAATTCAACCAATCCACGCAAATTTCTCGCGGACAAAAAAAAACCGCTAAGACATTGCAACTTTCATTGTCATTTTTTGAAAAAGTTACCGCGAAAAATAAATAAATAAATAAAAAAATAAGGCAGGAAAATTCTGGAAGGATTGTTTGTCAATTATGCGATTGATTGCGTGCAAGTCAGGGTTAGTAACGGTTTTAAAGGGAAGCTCTGGGCCCCGCAAATCTTTAGTCCTAGAGACGCCCCTGCCAACAAAACAACAACGTGTTGTGATAGGCCTCTAATATTTAAACAGTCCAAGTTGGAAAACCTTGTCAACCCCATTTTACCTAATATCTTAAGTTACCTGACTTCCCCCGATATCTGTTGGCCACAGAGCGTGAAATGCCTCGGCACAACGAATGCCTTTGGCGACCCGCACTGAGTTTGAACGGATCTTCATGATTACATTGTGCCAACATTGAAATAATGTTGCGCATCTGCGTTGCATTTTTTAAGATTAAATTACCTGTTCTCGAGGATCCGTTGTGGTTCTCCCTATTGCGCCCACCGGTAGGTAGGTGAGAGTAAACAGCCTTCAGTCGGTGTCATGCGCCTCGCTGCCGGTCTGATGGCAGGTGTGTGGAGTAAAGCTGCGCTGCGTGATGAGTGAGTGGCGATGGAGGAGACTCTGGAGTGAGTGTAGGAGAGAAACTCGGAGTGGCTGGTTTAGAGAAGGGGTAGAAAAACAGGGTGGGCAATGCTTAACAACACACTCCAATGAAAATAGTGGTCTCTCAGGGATTCTGGCAAAATAATTTCACCACAAGAGATTTTTGCGTCAGGCGTGAAATTTCGGGAAAGAACCTGCACGAGTGCAACAACGTCATGCTGTTTGATTGACAATCACAGCGATGTAGCGCCCAAAATGAATGTCACATAATGGCAGGTCAGGAGCCCTCTCAGTTTTCCAGGAATAAAAAAAAATAATAATAATCATGCCTGGGCCTGACGTAAAATTTAAAGTAAGATTTAAGTCCGCTTTTTTTTTTTTTTTTGTGCATTATGAGTTTTAGCTGCGTGACCAGGCACAGGATGGAGTAATTTTCTTCGATGGTTATGATGAGGTATCAGGTTCGGATCACTCCTGCATTTCATACGGACAACGTTATTCATGAGGAGTGGAAGAAAGTGTAAGAGGTGCAATTTAAGCCACGCAGGCTCTACAGGACAACTTAGTGACACAACTCAGGAAAAACTGACCAAAGGAGTGCAAGTAAAGATATTTTATTTTTCACAATTTCATAATTAAAAAGACAATTAGGGCAAGGGAAATAAAACACAATTCTCATGCAGGCGGCGTTTGTAAAGTGCCATGTGCGTATATCAATAAATAATCACAATCTGTAGGTAAGGACGATCGTACAAAAAGTTAGCAAAATAATACACCCAAATCTCACCACTGTAATTCATATATAAATAGGGAAATCAAAAACAACAATTCATCATGTCATTTCATTTCACCATTGTGCCAAACGGGAAACACGGCAAACCAACAGCAAGTAGTTCAAGTAGACACTCCAAAATGATACCAGAACACAGCAAACTACATACCAGACTACATAAATCACAGCAAGTCAATTCACGGCTAAAAGTTGTACCACCTTCCTACACTCACAGCGGAGGTAAACCAAAATTACGCAAAACTGCTACACACCGCTGGCTCACACTCACGCACGCACACACAGACACACACACGGGCGTGCACGCACGCGCACACATGCAGAAGCACACGCACACACACATGCGCACGCACGCACACACACACGCGCACACAAACGCACACGCGCAGCCACCCAGACACACACGCACGCGAACACACATGCGCCCGCACACACACACACGTGCACAAACACGAACATGCACACGCACGCACGCGCACATGCGCACACACACGTGCACACACCAATATTCCCTGCCACTGTAAGAAAGGTCACGGGAGATACCATACTCATACAAAAAAAAAAAACACAGAGCAATGACATTATCCACTGCAACATATGCAAGGAGATAATAAAATGAAGGAATAGCTGCCGAGAGAACTTGTCCCCATTGCAAATCCTATACACCAAGTCGATGAACAGAAGCAAGACCCATAACTCCGTAAAAATAAATTTCTCGGAATCAATTGTCAAACTCATTCAATAGGATCATTAGCACTGCTCACCCACAAGATTTTGTCCAAGTAGGTGCAGTAGCTGCGGAGAGAACTTGTCCCCATTGCAACACCCACAAACAGAGTCAAGGGCCATAACTCCATAAAAATAAATTTCTCGGAATCAACTGTCGAACTCATTCAGTAGGGTCATCAGTACTGGCCACATACAAAATTTAATTCACATCGGTGCAATAGTTTCCGAGAAAACTAGTCCCCATTGAACCCAGACGGACGGAATGACGGCTGGACAGACGAGCTCCATTCCAATATCTGCCAATCCACTACGTGGCGGGGGATAATAAATAAGTGAATCATCAAAACAGATGAGTGGGCATCTTTGATGAAGTAAATGCTGAAGCAAAATATTAACTTTTATATTTGTAAAAGCTGTTTTTTGAATGTACTCCTGAATGTACTTGTGTTATTTTTGTACACAGTACAAATGTGAAGGTGCGTTCAGGAACCGCTCGCGAGAACTGAATTTCCAAAAATCATAAGGCTTGATTGCAAAATTCGGTCGAGACCAGAAGACACAGGACTTGCCGAGCCAAAATCAGTATCCAAAAAGCGAAGTCAAAATAACAGGCAGGGGTCAGTACCAGAGAAGCAGATGTGCAAATAAAACAGTAATCCAAAATCGTAGTCAGAATCCCGAAGGGTGGGTCGTACCCTGGGCGTCAAAAACAGGAATCATGGTCGTACAGAAAATGCGTCAAAATCCAAACAGACACAAACAAGAACAGCAAGGGCAAGGCAATCTCAAGGTCGTACAAAAATAGTCGAAGAAGAAGCAATAAAAAAAAGGCATACAAGGAGCTCTGCACAAGTGAAAATTGATCAACGTTCTGACGGGGAACAAGCTGCAGTGAAGAATTTAAATGGTCAAGAGGGAAGTCGCATGGTATGCGGGGACAGGTGACCTGGATAAGAATTAATTACAAAGGGAAGCACACATGGGGAGGTCCTTAACCAAAAATAATTGGCAATAGCCAAGACATGGACGCAAATATTTCGCGTCTTTGCATTGACTTTGCATGTGGTCTGTCGTGCGAAAAATTTGTCTCGCGTCCAATGTAAAAGCTGCTTTACAGGAACACTGGAGAATATTTCTGCAGGGCAGTGCCATCTCGCTCTACAAATTCTTCTTCTGTGGAAAAACACGACCGCAGTGCATTGTGGTATAAGACAATACAATTTACTGTACTTCGCTTGCTCACTCGATTTCGCTGTGCATTATAGTCATTTTATAGTCCGCTGTATAGTGGATGAAAAGAATTCGAACAACAATACAATACAATGGCGGACATACTATATAGTAGTGATGGGAAGATGAAGCTTCATGAACCATTTTCTTTATTTTCTGTGCCCACAAGATGGTGCACTCTGTTCAACAAAGGCTTGTAAGTTCATTTTATAAGCCTTATTTTTTAACTATGGGCGCCATCTTGTGGGCACAGAAAATAAGTACAATGGTTCTTGAAGCTTCATCTTCCCATCACTACTATATAGTGCACTACATCCCTGATAGGGGGCGATTTGGAACACAGCTAAGGAGTGCAGAATTGCAATTAAGCACGTGCGAGAGATTTCGTGGAAACACAGGAAGATGCAGGGAAAGTAAAGCAAGAGAAGACTAGAATAGGGCGATAGCTGAGATTGCATTAGTAGTAATTAGTAGAGGTGCAACGTTACAAATGAACCCAAGTGCTCATTAGTTAGTTAGTAATATGTACATGAATTAGTTTGGTTAGTAAACGAAGAAAAAAAATATAAATGTTAGTATTATAAGTAATCAAGGGCCGCAAGGCGAAGGAACCATTGAAATCACCCGAATCATGTGAGCACACAGACTGGGAGGACGGACTGATCACATGACAGGGGTGAGAAGTGCAGTGATACTGAAATGGCACAAACAGAAAAACCGGGATGAATTATAAGCAAAATGAATAAAGAAAAGACATGGCAGAGATACAGAACCATAACAGCAAAACACAGAACCATAACAACAAATGGCCACTAAAAATGGGGCTTCGCAGTCATATGTGACATCTCAATTTAAAAACTTTTGTTTCTAACAGTTATTCTAATCAAGTGCCCCAAGACTGTCTTTGCATATTTTTTTTATTTAAAAGTGTTGGTCTTTTAAAAACATGAACATGTAGAAGTGATCGCAAACTTCTGAATGGCACTGCACATTTAATAATAATACATAATTTTTTAAGGCAGTGGCAGCTACCAAAGTACTTTGGTTAGAGATCCATCTAAAGCAGGGGTGGGGAACCTTATCCAGAAAGGGCCGGTGTGGCTTTCATTTCAAAAGCAGCTGCAAGCCTGATTCTACAAATCAACCTCTGGCATCTTTGCTAAGGACTTTGATTAGTAGAGTCAGGTGTGTAATTACCTATTTGGAATGAAAGCCTGGACCCACACCGGCCCTTTCTGGAAAAGGTTCCCCACCCTTAATCTAAAGGCTATTGAAAAAGCACCAATCAAAATGCAGTATTTGTACTCTGGCAGCTACAGGCAGGCTATTTGTTGCCAAAGCACCAGTGGGAGACTGGCTTCATATCACTTGGTATAAAATGCAGAGAATTATGGCAAGTTGAGAACCGCACGTTGTTTAACCCTCATAATGTGTTAGAAAGTCGCCGACATCTTTTGCGTTAGCGGGTCAAATTTGACCCATGATTTAACTCAGCCCAAAATACTCAAAAAACACTCATTATCATCCGGTAACTTGTTATGCTTTCATACCCATGCAATCACTGTATTAAATGGTACTTTTATGACCGTGTGAACTTTTCATCCTACAATGTACCACTCGTTTTCCATTTTTAAAAATGTTTAAATTCATACATTATATTTCTTATTGTGAAAGCAATGTGTAATTGTGCTATCTGACCATAATAGACTAATTTTAGAGCACACTTTCTTAAATACATTGCTTGTGGTTTTTTGGAACATCGTATTATTAACATCCGCCAAGGAGGTTTATGTTTTCGGTGCCGTTTGTTTGTTGGTTTGTTTGTGTACAACATAACTCAAGAACTTATGGCCGGATTTTGACGAAATTTTCAAGGTAGGTGGGTATTAACTCAAGGAAGAGGTGATTCAATTTTGGCATATCTAGGCCAAAGTACTGCTGAGATATACGCCAGAGTTCAAGATTTCAAGTCTTTCCAATGGGCCGGAGTTCCAATCGCCGTACTTTTGGCTTTGCTGCCCCCTGGCGGAGGTTCTGCGCTCTCTGAGTGCTTTTCTAGTTACTTAGAGTGACACCTGAGGTGTTACGGGTCAAAATTGACCCCTATAGATTTATGTTGGGAAAAGGGAAAAAAAAATCTTTTACAATATTTTTTCATAAAACCAAACTTTATTTAGGTCAAAATAGCAGATGCAAATTGAACTTTAACATGATCAAGAGCAGCTATCTCTCCCACTCCCTGGCTGTCTGTGTGTGTTCAAAGTGACGCATTTAAATTTAACACTAAACACTGACAAGATGGTTTGTGCCTGTCTCTGTGCATGTATGTTCAAAATAACACACTCAAATTGAACATGGACATGATGGTGTGTGAGCGCATGTGTGTGCATGTGTGTGTGGGATCAGTATCATTCTCCGAAACACCCACCTTCATTTCACTCTCATTACCAAAGATATGATCAATTGCCTCTGACAGCGAATCTCTCATACAAACCTTGTTTCTAGATTCCAGGGTCCCAAGAATTCTGTGTATGTTGTTCATGCCACGCCCCCTCAGGGTGATACTTACCTGCAAGAAAAAAATTGTGTATATGCGTGAGTGCAAACGTGTTAACATTCAATTTCATCTTCGGTCAAAATGCATCAATATTTTGCAAAAAAAGCTTGTGTTCATGAGGAGAGGGGTGCCAGAGGGATCGAGAGTGCTCAAAAATAATTGTCCCCGGGGGGGGGGGGGTGTGTTTGCATGTGTGTGCAGGCATGTGAGGGCATGTGTGTTTGCATGTGTGTGCAGGCATGTGAGTGCGTTTTTGTAACCTATCGGGGACCTTTTCTGGTATAGGCGATGACCTCGTCAGGACCAGTAGTCCGTATGGGGACCAAAGCATGGTCCTCTTATGTCAAAATGTCATTTCTCAGGTCTTGGTTGAGGGTAGGGGTCAGGTGTGAATTGGGGATATGTTCAGGTTAGAGTTAGGCAGGATTTGGTCATGGTCAGGGGTAAGTTTAGGGTAAGGCTGTCCATAATGAATAGAAGTCAGTGCAATGTCCAAGTAAAGATAGTTGCAAAAACATGCGTGTGTGTGTGTGTGTGTGTGTTTGTGTTCCTGTGTGCGCACGTGTGTGTGTGTGTGTGCATATGTGTTCGCGTCTGAGCATGGGTGTGTGCCAAATTGAGCCAAATTCGACCCACAGAAAACCCCAAAATTTCAAAACGGTATGTGCAACAGCCTCTGCCGAAAAATGTCACTTCTTTTTTTAAAGACATTCCGAATCGACTAAAGTGGTGAACATTTCTTTTGTTGTGTTAAAATAACAGTGTCTGAGGATATGAAGCCTTGTCCTAATCCAAAAACTAAATGTACTCTTCACATAAAGTGCAGTAAAAAAAGTATTAGCCCCCTTCCAGATTTCTTACTTTTTTGGATATTTTTCACACTTAAATGTTTCAGATCAAACAAATTTTAATATCAGAAAAAGATAACCCGAGTAAATGCTAAATGCAGTTTTTAAATGATAATTTCATTCATTAAGGGGAAAAAGCTATCCAAATCTACCTGGCCCTATGTGAAAAAGTTATTGTCCATGAAAAGCCAAAGATCGCAAACTAAATGCCCAAACGGCCAATAGCCAGTCACAGTATAGACTGTGTTCAGGTTTATGGAGAAGAGCCCAAGGATCAGGTCTGCAGATGCCAGGCTGAGGATGAAGTAGTTGTTTATGGTCTGGAGGTTCTTGTTGATTATGATTGCAAGGATGACCAGTATGTTTCCAGTCACTGTTACAAAACTGAGGAACCCTGCAGCCAGGATAATGATCACGATCTCCACTGCCTGATAAGGGTCCTCGGACAGCATGGCACCTGTCTCATTGCCTGCAGTGAAGTTGGAGATGTTTGAGAAGATGGAGAGAGAAAGCTTGAAGGTTCTGATCTCTATCTGTTTTGGTCTTGCAGAATCTTGAGTTGTCAGTTTATGCCCCTAAATCTCGGTAAAGGAGAAATTTTTTTTCAGCACGATGGGCTTGTTTTTCCATGCTCAAATTCAGACTTGGCCCTGGGGTAAAAGTAGCTTTCTTATGTCGATGCATTCTTAACAATGCAATTTATGTTTGCACCAGTCTTCACTTGTCTCTGTAAAACTGGCCCTGAGATTTCAAATTGGAAATCAAATTTTATGTGTTTGAATGATTGTAATATTAGTAATATTTACTACCGCTGAGGAGGTAATGTTTTTAGTTTGGATTTTATGTCTATCTGTTCCTCTGTTTCTCAGTAGGATTATGGAAAAACTGTGGACCCAATTTTAATGAAACTTGGTGGAAAATGGTGGCATGAGAAAGAAGAAAAACTCATTCAACTTTGAAGTAGAACTGGTTGTGAGGCTGATTAACATTAACTTTGCAAGATATTGCCTCGCCAGAATAAATACCATACATTGCAAAATTCAGTCTACAGTTGTAAATATTAATTGTGATGAAACAGAGCTAATTTAGAAGAGATGACTGTTGCCATTAGCGGACATCTCCACCCTTCAAATACCCTTCCAGTCATATCAATGAATTCCTTTTATTCATAAACATGAATTTGTATTCATAGAATGAGTTTACAACGAGAATCACAATGAATTTCACTTAAAGCGGACACTCATTGAAAATCGTAAAGCAGGACAAATTATATCTCTATCGAGAGGTAAGGGTATACTGAACATGATATAAGTACTTTTCCACCACCACCTAAGCCCAGAAAATAAATATAATCAATAAATGTCACCCTTCCATTCACCCTTGGCAAGTCTCAAATTGGCAACAAAACGGCTTAATTTTGATGATGTCATGATTCGACCAATTCGTACGGTACTCAGATGCAGCCCAGATAGAACACAGTACTTACGCCACCCCTCACCCCACCGTACCACTTATGCACCGGAATTCTGACTTTAGTCGCATAATGTGCATCAATTTGTGTCATCTACGTACATTTCACCTTACCGAAGTATTCTTGGAAATACAAAAGTATGTTGTAATTATGCCGACAAAATAAGGCTACCGTTTCTGTACACTGTCATACTCGCTAGCGAGCTAGGTGGCTACCTAGCTAGCAAGCTAAGGTGATATCGAGCTGTATAATGTTATAGCTTGCACGCTAATGTATTTAGTTTCATAGCTAACTGGCAAGTGAGCTAAAAAGGCTACAGATCACTTGCAATCACCAAAGTATTCTCAGAAATAATTATACTGACAAAATTAGGCTACTGTTTGCGTACATTGTCATACTTGCTAGCAAGCTAGTTGTCTCTCTAGCTTGCTAGCTTAAGTGATATCGAACTGTAAAATGTCATAACTAGCATGTCAATGTTATTAGTTACATAGCCAACTGGCTAGCAAGCTATAAAGGCTACAGTTCGCTTACAATGGAATACTCGCCAGCGAGCTATTTTGCTACCTAGCTATCAAGAGAAAGTGATGTTGAAATCTATAATGTTATAGCTAGCATACCAATGTATTTAACATCCTAACTTTTCTGATTTCAGGAGCACATTCACAGTAACTATCACTGGGAATCATTATTATCTCTTCAATGATGAAAATCTGTGGTGCCCAGCTTTATTCAGATTGGATATCAGGAACTATGAGGACTATTGAAGTGTTTGATTTTGCACCGAGTTCAATATGCAGAATGTTACAAAGCCTTTTAAGAGTTCACATGTTGAATGATATGTTTGCTCTTAACGCTACCTAACAGAGGCAAACGGCTCCAGGGGGTGACTTGCCACAAAATCAAAATCGAGCGAACGTATCATTCAACATGCGACCTCTTGGAACGCTTCTTAACATTCTGCACGTTGAACGCGCCGGGGCTAAACAGTACAACTCGTGACATCACTCGAAATCAGGCCGATTTCAGAGCGAAATCTAGGTGATCTGAGTAGCACTATTTTCTAGCTTTCCTTCAGATTTTTCCACTTCTAGGACGGTTGTTCCATATGAACTCAACCAGGTACAAGAATCTTCCATGGTCACCGACTCTGATTTGGCTCAAATTTATTTTGGGAGTATCGCTATATTTGTAATGAACACATGCAAAATTTTAGGGTCCTACTCCAAGGGGTTTCCAAGATATGGCCCCCCAAAAATTGGGGGGCCATGCCCAAGCTGTCATAGTTAGTGACGTGTGCGTGTTTGGACCTTTCTCTGCGGCTCTGGGGATTTAGCATGCCGGTGCCAGGCCAGAGGCTTCTGACAGCTGAGCGGATTAGCGTAAATAGCGCTCCACTTGAAGTCCAGTCAAACACAGGTCGGTCTGCATGTGAAAGGCAGTATCTTAACATACAGATTTTAGCAAATCAATTGTGGTTTCATTTCACAGCAAGATCAGTTGTTTAAAATAAATTTGCCCCGTGTTTTGGGACAGTTACGATCCACGGGCATCATACATGACGTACCGATAAACATGAGAGACCGTTAAAATCTTACATTATCGCCCTCGTTAGCGGCTGCGCTAATACGATCACCGTATAGCGTATATTCTTCGTGTGTCAGTACATTGAATGATTGAGTGTGGTAGAAGAAAGTGTTTTATGATACTGCACAATTAAGATAGTCAATTTGACAAATGTCAGGAAGAGCATTAAGTACGTGCAGCAATGTACACAGCAGGGATTTCACAGGTGAGAATTTATTTCCAAATTAGTGTACATGATAGTCTGACAAATGCTTGTCTTGTCTTTTAGTTTTAGGCGAAGGATTTATATTGGATGCCCAGAGACAATGGCAAGGGTTGTGTGAATATTTATGTATGCAAGTTCTTAGTAGGCTTTAAATTATTTTGACCCCTACACTACTATGACTACTGACAAGTCTCAATCAAAGTAAACAGGTCTGCTTCAGCTGTCCCAGACATGAGTTGTGGGTCATTCTTGGACTTGGTTGCCATTTTTCAATCAGATTCTGTTTACACTTACTTATAGGCCAAATGATATCCTGTGAAACTGAAAATACTCTATTTTTTTAACAGACACTACAGTCTTTTGAGTCACATCAGTTTTGTTTGTTTGGTTTTTTTTTGGCAGTCAATTAATAAAAGAGAATTTCTGAAATGAAAATTTACTTTGTTCTTTTATTTATTGCAATTAAATGTCTCCTAATACACCAGGGCTCTACAATTTGCATGTCTGCTACTCCAGAATTATTTGCGAGGCAATTCTACCAAAATGCGAATCTTAAATTACCCATGGCTCGCCTATATTGCAAATCAATCAAAAAGTTAGTGGTTTATAAACCTTTTTTGTATAAATGCTTGTTGTAATAGAAATCAAAGGAGCTCGGAGCTGCTTCAAGCCTCGTCATGTCCATTTCTGTCCTGAAATAAAAGCTAAGAACTTGTCACAAGTTGTGGTCAGCAAGGCACCCTTTCGAAAAGCATGAGCCTGACAGCCCCGGCAAGGCAGGCACCCATATGTCAGGAATTCTCTTTTATCCCAGGAGAACCCATACATGTAGTTGCTGACTAGGTACTTCATGCATGGTAAGTGACTGGTTAAAGGCAACAATACACTACAGTCAAACTTGTGATTTTGAGATAAAACATTTTCATCTTCCTATAATTTGATTATTACTAAAATGAAAGTACAGTTGTCTGTCATATTGTTGCCTTTATGTGTTAGTAAAAGCAATGATTACTAAATCACAATTCAGTAAACACAACACTGGTTAAGTTTCTTGGTTAATGTAGTGCACAAGTTAGTTTTGTAAACTGATCCCTGTTCAAACAATTTTGGACCAAAACTACTTGTTATGGAGCCACTGATTACAGGTAAATAATTTATAACAAGGGTCCCAAAAATGCACCAGAATGCTGTTTTGAGGACTCTAATTTTCAAAAACACCCCCCTTCCACACCCACCCCCCCTCGCCGCTTCGCGGCTCGGCTGTTGCGTTCGGCAGCAGTTACCACCTTCCACATTCTCCAGGCTGGGGAAAACCCTGGTATTACTTATTTCAAGTGCAAGCATTTTACATAACGTATTTTATTTTTATTTATCTATTTATTTTTCATTGTATTTTATATTACTTTAAATTGCCTTGTCATTGCCATTGGTATATTTAATTATCTGCGTGCAGTGTGTAACACTTTGGTTGCACTTTCTCGGCATCACTGTGAAGTTAGTAGCCTTTTGTGACAATAGGTGACCGTGTCTATATCATGGTAACGTGAAACGTGGTTTCAAAATGTTCTGGCTGCATGACCGGAGGTCAAAACAACAAGGCAACATTGTGGCCAATATCCCCCGCCACGGAAAGAATGGTCACGGGAGATTCCATGTTCGTACAAAAAAAAAAAAAATCACTGAAACAAAGGCAAAAACATAATAAAATGAAGGAATAGTTGCCGAGAAAACTTGCCCCGATTGCAAATCCCATACACCAAGTCGACGAACAGAAACGAGGACCATAACAACTCCGTAAAAATACATTTCTAGGAATCAACTGTCAAACTCATTAAATGGAATCATTAGTACTGCTCACCCACAAGATTTCATCCAGTAGGTGCAGTAGTTGCCGAGAGAACTTGTCCCCATTGCAACACCCACAAACAGAGTCAAGGGCCATAACTCCGTAAAAATAAATTTCTCGGAATCAACTGTCGAACTCATTCAGTAGGGTCATCAGTACTGGCCACATACAAGATTTAATTCACATAAGTGCAATAGTTTCCGAGAAAACTTGTCCCCTTTGAACTCGGACGGACGGACGGACGGACAGACGAGCTCCATTCCAATTTCCCGGGGGATAATAATAATGGCATTCCTGTTTCTAGATGGGCAACCAAGTGAATCATCACATCAGATGAGTGGGCATCTTTGATGAAGTAAATGCTGAAGGAAAATATTAATTTTCATATTTGTAAAAGCTGTTTTTTGAATGTACTCCTGAATGTATTTGTGTAATTTTTGCAGGCTGTACAAATGGCCACTGAAAATGCGGCTTCGCAATCATATGTGATATCTCAATTTAAAAACTTTTGTTTCTAACAGTAATTCTAATCAATTGCCACAAGAATGTCTTTACATATTTTTTATCATTTAAAAGTATTGGTCTTTTAAAAACATGAACATGTTGAAGTGATCGCAAACTTTTGAATGGCACTGCAAATTTAATAATAATACATAATATTTTAAGGCAGTGGCACCTTCCAGAGTACTTTTGGTTCAGATGGATCCATCTAAAGCAGGGGTGGGGAACCTTATCCAGAAAGGGCCGGTGTGGCTTTCATTTCAAAAGCAGCTGCAAGCCTGATTCTACAAATCAACCTCTGGCATCTTTGCTAAGGACTTTTATCAGCAAAGTCAAGTGTGTAATTATCTAGTTGGAATGAAAGCCTGCACCCACACCGGCCCTTTCTGGAAAAGGTTCCCCACCCTCGATCTAAAGGCTATTGAAAAAGCACCAATCGAAATGCAGTATTGGTACTTTGGCGGCTACAGGCAGGGTATTTGTTGCCAAAGAACCAATGGGAGCCTGGCTTCATATCACTTGGTATAAAATGCAGAGAATTATGGCAAGTTGAGATCTGCACATTGTTTAACCCTTATAATGTGTTAGAAAGTTGCCCGCATCTTTTGCGTTAGCGGGTCAAATTTGACCCATGATTTAACTCAGCCCAAAATACTCAAAAAAACACTCATTATCCTCCAGTATCATTATCATACTTATAATGCATTCATTTCCATACAATCACTGTTTTAAATAGTATTTTTATGACCTTGTGAACCTTTCATCTAACAATATACCACTCGTTTTCAATTTTAAACAAGAGCCATCAGGCAATGGCGGATCCCCCGACTGTAGGCTGTGTAACAACCTTTAAAAGGCACATCTACACATCATGATTGACATGTATGTCAAGTTTGGTAAAGCTAGCACGTATAGTTTCCGAGATATGGCCTGGACAAACTCATGTTTATAGACAGACGGACATAGCAATAGCTATATCCCCGGGGGATAAATTTTATGCAGGAGGATAAAAATGTTTAAATTCACACATATTTCTTATCGTGAAGACAATGTGTGATTGTGCTATCTGACCACAATAGACTAATTTTAGAGCACACTTTCTAAAATACGTTGCTTGTGGTTTTTTGGAACATCGTATTATTACCTAGAGTGACACCTGTGGTGTTACGGGTCAAAATCGACCCCTATAGATTTATGTTGGGAAAAGGGCAAAAAATCTTTTACAATATTGACAATATGTGTGTATGCGTGTTTGCATGTGCGTGCAGGCAAGTGGGTGTATTTTTGTAACCTATCAGGGACCTTTTCTGGTATAAGCGCTGACCTAGTCAGGACCAGTAGTCCATATGGGTACCAAAGCATGGTCCTCTTACGTCAAAATGTCCTTTCTCAGGTCTTGGTTGAGGTTAGGTGTCAGGTGTGAATTGAGGTATGTTCAGGTTAGAGTTAGGCAGGATTTGGTCATGGTCAGGGGTAAGTTTAGGGTGAGGCTGTCCATAATGAATCGAAGTCAGTGCAACGTCCAAGTAAAGATAGCTGCACAAACTTGAGTGTGTGTGTGTGTGTGTGTGTGTGTGTGCCCGTGTGCGTGCATGAGTGTATGTAACCATGTGTGTGTGCCTGTGTGAATGTGTGCATGTGTGGTTGTTTTCGTGTGTGTGTGTGTGTGTGCGTGTGTTTGTGTGTGTGTGTAGCTCATATGTGTTCGCATGTGTGCATGGGTGTGTGCCAAATTTGACCCACAGAACACCCCAAAATTTTAAAATGTTATGTGCAACAGCCAATATTCTCTGCCGGAAGATGTCACTTCTTTTTCTAACGACACTCCGAATTGACTAAAATGGTGAACATTTCTTTTGTTGTCTTAAAACCCTGTTAACACCGGACTTGCGAGCAGGTTGCGACTGAAAAATGGACAAAAATCGCCATCACTCTCACTGACTCTTGCTGAGGTTGCAAGTAACTCTCAATAAACTCTCAGTGGTCTCAAATTCAATCTCTCTGATCTCTTTCACTCTCTATCGATCTTGAAGGGGTTTACGATTGTTTTGAGCTGTTCAAAAAAATCGCATAACTTTTGCGAGTGTGTGCGAGTGGTCAGACACAAATGCAGATCTCAAAAACAATCGTAATGAGCTCTCATAACTCTCAAGTCACTCTTAGCTCAGTCTCACAGGTCTTGATGGACTCTTGATGGACTCTCAAACAGGTTGCATAAATAATCTCCAAACATCGGAATATTTTTCATTATGCGACTATGCGATCGTTTTTGCGAGCTGAACAAGAGCCCATTGCAATGCCTTTAAGAGCAAAAAAGTCATGGTGGGTGAAATTGCGAGAGCATCAGAGATGGATGGGATCGAAATTTGACCAATGGCGATGAGTGAGAGTGAAATTGCGACCAATGGCGACCTTCCGTGCGACTCTTTCTGAGAGTGGGATTCCTATATAAAGCCATTGTTTTCATTGGTTCATCACTTGCTGCAACGATCGCATCAACAACACAAGACCAAGAGAGACCAAACAAGAGAAAGGAGAGTCATCGTAAATTATGTCGCATAGATCGCCTAATTTTTATTAATAAATCTCAAATGTGGTCTCACTTGAAGCTTGGTGAGAACGCAAATTAGCGATTAGGTTGGAGAGTACACAAGAGTATACAAGAATTTTGCGAGTTCATCAAATCCTTGTGATCTCACAAGTCGCAGCAGTTGCCATTTCAGTCGTATTTTGGTGTAAACAGGGCATAAAATAACAGTGTCTGAGGATATCATGAAGCCTTGTCCCAATACAAAAACTAAATAGTACTTTTTACATCTTAACTTGAAAACCGATCAAATTTGATCCTAGCACAATATTAGGGTCACTAAAGTGCAGCGGCCGCGAGGTGTCACCGAGTGATCTAATCCAAAATACCATATTTCTGACGTCCCTATTTAAGGCATCATTGACGTTAATTTGTGGATATAGCAACGCATCCGCCATTTTCTGCTAAAATGTAATGTAGCTTCATTTTGGTGCAGTTTTACACCGCTTAAATCCAGTTTGCTTGTATTGAGGCTGGCTTTTGGTACTTTGACAATAGCTTTTCGTACTCTGGCAGTATACACTTTGTACAAACCCCAAAACCAATGAAGTTGGCACGTTGTGTAAATCGTTAATAAAAACAGAATACAATGATTTGCAAATCCTTTTCAACCTATATTCAATTGAATACACTGCAAAGACAAGTTACTTAATGTTCGAACAGGTAAACTTTGTAATTTTTTGCAAATATTAGCTCATTTGGAATTTGATGCCTGCAACATGTTTCAAAAAAGCTGGCACAAGTGGCAAAAAAGACTGAGAGAGTTGAGGAATGCTCATCAAACACTTATTAGGAACATCCCACAGGTGAACGCGCTAATTGAGAACAGGTGGGTGCCATGATTGGGTATAAAAGCAGCTTCCCTGAAATGCTCCGTCATTCACAAACAAGGATGGGGCGAGGGTCACCACTTAGTGAACAAATGTGTGAGCTGATTGTCGAAAAGTTTAAAAACAACATTCCTCAACGAGCTATTGCAAGAAATTTAGGGATTTCATCATCTACGGTCCGTAATATCGTCAAAAGGTTCAGAGAATCTGGAGAAATCACTGCACGTAAGCGACAAGGCTGAAAACCAACATTGAATGCCCGTGACCTTCGATCCCTCAGGCGGTACTGCATCAAAAACTGACATCAGTGTGTAAAGAACATCACCACATGGGCTCAGGAACACTTCAGAAAACCACTGTCAGTAACTACAGTTCGTCGCTACATCTGCAAGTGCAAGTTAAAACTCAACAATGCAAAGCGAAAGCCACTTATCAGCAGCACCCAGAAACGCCGCCGGCTTCGCTGGGCCCAAGCTCATCTAAGATGGACTGATGCAAAGTGGAAAAGTGTTCTGTGGTCTGACGAGTCCACATTTCAAATTGTTTTTGGAAACTGTGGACGTCGTGTCTTCCGGACCAAAGAGGAAAAGAACCATCCGGACTGTTATAGGCGTAAAGTTCAAAAGCCAGCATCTGTGATGGTATGGGGGTGTATTTGTGCCCAAGGCATGGGCAACTTACACATATGTGAAGGCACCATTAATGCTGAAAGGTACATACAGGTTTTGAAGCAACATATGTTGCCATCCAAGCAACGTCTATTTCATGGATGCCCCTGCTTATATCAGCAAGACAATGCCAAGCTACATTCTGCACGTGTTACGACAGCATAGCTCCGTAGTAAAAGAGTGCGGGTACTAGACTGGCCTGCCTGTAGTCCAGACCTGTCTCTCATTGAAAATATGTGGCGCATTAAGAAGCATAAAATATGACAACGGAGACCCCGGACTGTTGAACAACTTAAGCTGTACATCAAGCAAGAATGGGAAAGAGTTCCACCTGAAAAGCTTCAAAAATTGATCTCCTCAGTTCCCAAACGTTTACTGAGTGTCGTTAAAAGGAAAGGCGATGTAACACAGTGGTAAAAAGGCCCCTGTGCCAACTTTTTTGCAATGTGTTGCTGCCTTTAAATTCTAAGTTAATGATTATTTGCAAAAAAAAATAAAGTTTCTCAGTTTGAACATTAAACTTCTTGTCTTTGCAGTGTATTCAATTGAATATAAGTTGAAAAGGATTTGCAAGCCATTGTATTCTGTTTTTATCTACGATTTACATAACGTGCCAACTTCACTGGTTTTGGGTTTGTATTTTTTATTTAATCAGGTGAAAATATGAATCACAATCAACTGATGCACTCTGTTATCTCATGAATGGGTGCAGATATTACTGAGTCAGTTCTGCCGTTGAATCCTAATCAAGTTTACAGGCATTCTACTTCTTCAGTTCTACTGCAGTTCTACTTCTTGAACGTATGCCTGCAATTGTTTTCAGTGATGCAAGGAAATATATTTGTCCTTTAAAGAAATGGCAGAAAATAGCCCCACCTAAACAAAAACAAATGCATCTCTATCTGCCCAAGCGAATTTCCTTGTGCTGGCAGAGCAGGAGTTGTTTGAAGGTCTTCTTGAAGGTGACGTTGCAGAGGGCATAGCAGACAGGATTGACGGTGCTGTTGATGTAGCAGAGCCAGTAGCAAAAGGTCCACATGCTGGAGGGAACACAGGTTGTACAGAAGGAGTAGATGATCGCCATGACGTAATATGGCAACCACGTGACTACCAAAGCAAAAAGAATTACCATTATCATGCGTGTAACCTTTTTCTCACGCGATGACACCGCTCTCTTACTGGGCAGCTGCTTTGGCATTGGAGCATGTAGGTTGTGGGATGTGGGGTTTCCCTCATAACCTGCAGGGGTCTCTGCTATTTCATCTCTCTCAGGATGTACTGGTGCACTCGGCTCCTCGACTCCACCTGTTCCGCCATTCTGGCTCCTCTCAGTGCAATGTGTTTTCATATTGTCATCACAACAGGGCATGGTGATGTGGTTTCCTGCTTTGTTGCTGGACTGGTTATCCTGTTTTAGCTTTCGCTCGCCCGTCTTCACACGGCTCTTGCTGGCCCTGTAGATCTGCCAGTACAGTAAGATCATAATGGCAACAGGCAGGAAGAAGGAGGCAATGGAGCTGATACAAGTGAAAGTTACGTTGGTAAGGAACTGAATGGAGCACTGGTCCTCTGGTACAGTGCTCTCACTAATGATAAACCGCCAGAACAGAATGGCTGGGGACCAGACAATGAAGGAAATGACCCAGGCTACTGCAATCATCATGCCCGCCATCTTGGTGGTCCTTCTGGCAGGGTAGGTGAGTGGCTTGGTAATGCAGAAGTAACGGTCAAAGCTGATGATGAGGAGATTCATAACAGAAGCAACGCAGACCACATAGTCCAGGAAAAGCCAAAGATCGCAAACTACAGGCCCCAGCGGCCAATAGCCAATCACAGTATAGACTGTGTTCAGGTTCATGGAGAGAACTCCAATGATCAGATCTGCAGATGCCAGGCTGAAGATGAAGTAGTTGTTTATGGTCTGGAGGTTCTTATTGATTATGATAGCAAGGATGACCAGAATGTTTCCAGTAACTGTTACAAAACTGAGGGACCCTGCAGCCAGGATAATGATCACGATCTCCACTGCCTGATAAGGGTCCTCGGACAGCAGGGCACCTGTCTCATTGCCTGCAGTGAAGTTGGAGATGTTTGAGAAGATGGAGAGAGAAAGCTTGAAGGTCCTGAGCTCCATCTGTATTGGTCTTGCAGAATCTTGAGTTGTCAGTTTATGCCCCTATATCTCGATAAAGGAGAAAAAATTTTTTCAGCACGATGGGCTTGTTTTTCCATGCTCAAATTCAGACTTTGCCCTGGACTAAAAGTAGCTTTGTTATGTCGATGCATTCTTAACAATGCAATTTATGTTTGCACCAGTCTTCATTTGTCTCTGTAAAACTTTGAGATTTCAAATTGGAAATCGAATTTTATGTGTTTGAATGATTGTCATATTAGTTATATTTACTTCTACTGAGGAGGTAATGTTTTTTTTTTGTTTTTTGTCTATCTGTTCCTCTGTTTCTCAGTAGGACTATGGAAAAACTGTGGACCCAATTTTAATGAAACTTGGTGGAAGATGGTGGCATGGGAAAGTAGAAAAACTCATTCAACTTTGAAGTAGAACTGGTCATGAGGCTAATCAACATTAACTTTGCAAGATATAGCCTCGCCAGAATAAATGCCATTCATTGCAAAATTCAGTCTACAGTTCTAAATATTAATTGTGAGGAAACGGAGCTAATTTCGTGCCTTTCGTGGACATTTGTGCCCTTCAAATACCCTTCCAGTCATATCAACGAATTGATTTTTATTCATGAACATTTTCTTCGTAGAATGACTTTACAACCAGAATTACAATGAATTTCACTTAATGCGGACACTCATTGAAAATCCTAAAGCAGGACAAATTATATCTCTATCGAGGGTTAAGGGTATATTGAACATGGTATAAGTACTTTTCCATCACCACCTAAGCCCAGAAAATAAATATAATCAATAAATGTCACCCTTCCATTCACCCATGGCAAGTCTCAAATTAGCAAAGAAATGGCTTAATTTTGATGACGTCACGAGTTGAACAATTCATACGGTACTCAGATGCAGCCCAGATAGAACACGTCCCTCACTCCCCTTACCATAAATGCATCAGAATTCTGACTGTAGTCGCATAATATGCATCAATTTTTGTCATCTACGTATATTTCGCAGTATCGAAGTATTCTTGGAAATACGTTGTAATTATGCCGACAAAATAAGGCTACAGTTTCTGTACACTGTCATACTCGCTAGCGAGCTAGTTGGCTACCTAGCAAGCAATCTAAGGTGATATCGAGCTGTATAATGTTATAGCTTGCACGCCAATGTAATTAGCTTCATAGCTAACTGGCTAGCGAGCGAAAAAGGCAACAGCTCATTTTCAATCACCAAAGTATTCTCAGAAATAATTATGCCAACAAAATTAGGCTACAGTTTGCGTACACTGTCATACTCGCCAGCGAGCTAGTTGTCTTCTTAGCTAGCTTGCTAAAGTGAAAACGAACTTTATATTGATATAACTAGCACGTCAATGTTTTTAGCTGCATAGCCAACTGGCTAGCAAGCTATAAAGGCTACAGATCGCTTACAATGGAATACTCATCAGCGAGCTATTTTGCTACCTGGCTATCAAGAGAAAGTGATATCTAAATCTATAATGTTATAGCTAGCATGCCAATGTATTAACATCCTAACTTTCCTGATTTCAGGAGCATATTCACAGTAACTATCACTGGGAATCATTATTATCTCTTCAATGATGAAAATCTGTAGTGCCTAGCTTTATTCAGATTGGATATCAGGAGCTATGAGGACTATCAAAGTGTTTGATTTTGCACCGAGTTCAATATGCAGAATGTTACGAAGCCTTTTAAGAGTTTGCATGTTGAACGATTTGTTTACTTGTGATGCTACCTAACAGAAGCAAACGGCTCCAGGGGGCGACTTGCCGCGAAATCAAAATCAAGCAATCATTCAACATGCCGACCTCTTGAAATGTTTCTTAACATTCTGCATGTTGAACGCACCTGGGCTACACAGTACAACTCGTGACATCACTCGAAATCAGGCCGATTTCAGAGTGAAATCTAGGTGATCTGAGTAACATTATTTTCTATCTTTCCTTCAGATTATTGCACTGCTAGGAGGGTCGTTCCATATGAACTCAACCAAGTACAAGAATCTTCCATGGTCACCGACTCAGATTTGGCTCAAATTTATTTTGGGAGTATCGCTATATTTGTAATGAATACATGGACAATTTTAGGGTCCTACTCCAAGGGTTTTCCGAGACATGGCCCATGCCCAAGCTGTCATGGTTATTGACAGGAGCGTGTTGTTTGGACCTTTCTTTGCGGCTCTCATCCAAGGACGATACCGATTCCTGAGCCATTGAATTTTTTACCCAGCAGGTTGATTGAGCTGGAGAGGCGCGTCTTCAGAATCTATATAAGCAGGATATCCGGCACGCCTCCTTTGCTAGAGTGTCTGCTGTTAGATTCGCACTATAGCCGAAGATATCTTTAGTCAGATTTGGTATGACTTTCTATCTTCTTATTGTTGGAGCTTCTTCTCTCTTTTTCTATCTCGCCTTGCTTCTGTGTTTCGGACTATTATACATCCTTTGGCAGCGCGAGCACTTGTATTTGATCTATATTATTCTCTGTATTTGTATTGTGCTCGCGCTACTATCTTTCTCTCTGTCGTTGCGCTTGGCCTCTGTATACTACCATCCATTACACAAGCGAATCGCGAACATTAATTCATAGGGATTTGGAGGCCAATATCTTTGGAACAAATCACAGGTATGGACTGAAAATTACTATCCAGGATGATTTTTTGCAGGCTTTCTGAATCTCGTCAAAACTTAGGTATGTCCTTTTATTTTCAAGATATTGGCCTCTCAAATATGAAAATGTTTGTTGGTGGAAATCAAAAATTTTGTTTTCAAGGGCCCCCTATGAGTCCGGGATCCCTTAGAGAGGCTAAATTGTGCTGTATTCCTTCTATTTGAGGACAGGTCTGTGTCTACACAAGGAAGATTGACTGCAACCAAAGCATAGTAGTATACTTAGGAGACCCTGAAAAGGGTCCAACCTGAGAAACTCACTTTTTTTTGTTGCAAATTTTGGATTGGCAAGTTCACCATGTGGACAGTTACTCATGGTAATAAAACTTGTTCCACATTAATGTATACATCTTAGATTTATTTGTTCAAAATTAAAACAATTTTTTCAAAAATTACACTGATCAGTAATCTTGGTTGACAGTTCTTGGAGTCTAGCTTTCTCGCATTGGTGATCATTGTAGGTCATTAATGGGCAGATGGCCATATATTAAGCATCTCATTTGACCTATAATGTGAATCTTACGATGGATGGTACTGAAACAATAGAAAACAACTTATATTAGCTTTACCTAATGGCATTCTTTCAAAACAAAAGCTGTAATGGGGGGCGCCTTTTTTGCAAAAAAAAAAAACAAAAAAAAACAAGAAAACCTATATTTCATAGCACGACTAAATAGTGAAATAGTTGTGATTTTGATCAAATAAAGCCAATATATATACATTATATATATATATATATATATATATATATTCATGTGGTACAAGTTTCATTAAAGTGGGTAGCTGTCTATATGGTGAACTTGCCAATCCAAAATTGGCAAAAAAGTGACTCTTTCAGCTAGGACCTATTTCAGGGTCTCCTAACTCCACTATTATGCCTTGGATGCCGTGAATCATCCTTGTACAGACAGACCTGTTCTCATATAGAAGGAATCCAGCACAATTTAGCCTCTGTAAGGGATCCTGCTCTCATGAAGGGTCATTGAAAAATGAATTTTTAATTTCCACCCATCAAAATTTTCATATCTGAGAGGCCAACATCTTGAACATGAAAAGAGATTGATACATTTTGACAAGAGATTTTGAAAGCCTGCACCCAAAATACCCTAGTCGGCAATTTTCAGCCCATTCCAATGGTTGGTTCCAAAGATATTGGCCTCCAAAGTCCCTATAAATTCACAATCACGATTCTGTTGGGGCATGGCCCCTGATTTTTGGGGGACCATATCTCGGAAACCCCTTGGGGTAGGGGTCTAAATTTTTGCATATATTCATTATGAATATAGAGGTACTCCCAAAATAAATTTGAGCCAAATCTGAGTCAGTGACCTGGGGACCTCTTGTTGACTTCATATGGAATGACTCAGGAATAATTTCTGATGAGGAAATGTGAACATACAACTTATGAGTTTTTCTGTTTATTCAACTAAAATCTAAATTTCCACTTTAAGTACATGAAATAGCTTGCCTGAGCTTTCACCAAGAGCACATATGAGCTGTGCTAGATGCCCAGTGGAGTGCATATACGCACCCAGTAGCTGTACAGTAAACCTGTTCTGACAATGATGAGATTTCCCAGGTCAAGACCGTCAGCAGGGTTCCACAGTTCTTCAGGGACTTCAGCAGGACCTAGAGAAGCACCCCAGGAACAGTTTAGCACCAAAGTTTTATCAGGGACACTCACACAGACCAAGATGTTCAAACGTATTTGCACAGTTCCACAATTATAAATGTCTATAATTCTAACCTGGTCCACTCCAATGCTATTGATGTTATTTGCTGGTTAAATTACAACCCCAATTCCGAAATAGTTTGGACAAAGTGTAAATTGTGAATAAAATCAAATCGCAATGACTTTCAAATCACACCAGCCAGTATTTTATTCACAATTGAACAGAGATAACATAGCAAATGTTGAAACTGATCATTTTTATAATTTTATCCAAAAAATGAGCTCATTTCAAATTTGACGGCTGCTACACGTCAAAGTTTGGACAGGGGCCTGTTTACCATGGTGTAGCATCCCCTCTTCCTTTTAACACAGAGTGGAGGCATCTGGGCATTGAGGAAACAAATTGGAATTTGATCCCAGTCTTGTTTTATACAGGCTTCTAGCTGCTGGAGAGTTTTGGGTCTCCTTTTGACTTTCCTATAATTATGCGCCAAATGTTCTCAATCAGTGAAAGATAATGACTCACTGCAAAAAATGAAAGATATAAATACTAGGTGAGATGAATTTACTTATTTTAAGATTTATAACACATATTTCTATCACCATTTTTCTCACAAAGACAAAAACATGTTTCTTGTTTTGAGGTAATTTTACTAGCTTGCCAGTGGGGTAAGTACATTTCCCTTGTCAAGTCAAATGGTAACTTGTTTTAAGTTTTTTTTTTTTTTTTAAACAAGTTATTATTCGACTTGACAAGTGAAATTTTTTGCCTGTGTCCCAACTTTTCTGAGACCTATTACAGCCATAAAATTTAAAGTAAGCTCATTTTGTGGAATAAAATGTAAAATGTCTCAGTTTCAACATCTATGTTTTATTGTAAATAACATATTGGCCCATGTGATCTGAAAGTCATTGCATTTTGATTTTATTCACAATTTACAGTTTGTCCCAACTATTTTGGAATCGAGGTCGCAATTGGTTGCGTTTTCCTATTTTACTTCACTGTGAAACATGACCATTGCTAAAAAGCTACACAACCATGGCAGCACCCATTTGATTAGCTGCTTTAAAGTGTCCTTATCCAGTGGTTTTACGTCTATTTGTAAATCATTTTACACTGAAGTCTGGTTTATAATGCTAAGCAAGACATTTTCTAGTCATATTTCCTGGTTGTCCAGCTTCAAACTCAATCGCGCATTTTCCAACTGTACATTTTCACTTTAAATTCAAATGTCATCGTCAAGAACAGAAAAAAACAAAAAATTTTTAGAATTTCTGTCCAATCTTGGGTAATGTGGCACTTCAGGTGCATTTCATTCATCATAACCCACCACACAGCTTCAGTGGGAAATATGTTGCCTGTTGCGGCTACTGGCAATACCTGTTGTCTGTGACAACAACACCACAATGTTGAAATAATTGCTGTGTGTTTGCTGTTATGTGAAACAAACAGGGGCATCCCTGAAAAAGACAACATCCAGAAGTCACATATATTGTTCCAAAATGCTGCTGTACCCTTTTTTGTTCATTTTGCCCACAGTTGCCCGTACTGAGTGAAGTAATGCAGCCCAGACGACAACAGAGGCTGGCTGTTGAACAAGCTGCCTGAAAAAGTTGGTTCTTCTCCTTTTTTGGGATGTCCATTATAATGTCCATTATTGAAAACACTAATAATAATGCATCAATTTTATACAGCACTTTTCTGGGCGTTCAAAGCCGCTACACAATGGGAACATTATTCATTCACTCACACATTACACACTGATGGTGGTAAAGTACGTTTTTGCCTTGGGGCAGACTGACTGCCAGTACGCGCCTACGGCCCCTCCGACCACCACCAAACAATCGCACACAACCGGACCGGAGTGTTCCGATATAGCATGTTTTGAGGGTGGGGAAACCAGAGTACCTGGAGAAAACCCACGCAAACATGGGGAAACCATGCAACTCCACACAGAAAGGCCCCAGGCCAGATTAAAACCCACAACCTTCTTGCTGTGAGGCAGTAGTGCTCACCAGTGTGCCACCATACCGCAGAAGCACTGAGTTAGAAACATGGACTCCTCAGACCGCAGCACTCCTTCCTACTACCTTTTCATTCTTTTTCAGATGAGCTTGAGTCGAGAGAAGTCAACGGTGCTTTTGGATGGTGTTTTGACTTTATCTTGTATTCTTATCCTGCTGCATTTGATGATGCCACAATGGATTGCGCTCTCTGACACCGAGCTTCTAATGTATTCACGAGCACATGTAGCAATTTCCTTTACTTAAACATGTCAGTGAATACAGTGCTGTGTGAGGGCTGGATTGTCATGCCCCTCCAATATTTAATGCAAATGTAGTGCTCTGGTTTCTCCAGATTCTCAGAATCTTTTCACATTATTTTGGACTGTCATTTGTGAGATTGCTAAATTTTCTTAAATTGCACATTGAGAAAAGTTCTTCACTTTTTGAGAATCTGCTCATGCAGCTTTGAGCAAAGTGGCGAACCCCATACCTTCTTGCCCGTAAACAACCATGTCTTTTGTCAGCACTCATTTTATACCGGGTCATAATCAAATTTCCTTTTACTTATTCACCTGTTTAGCTGTGTAATTGTCAAAAACAGGTTTGTTTCTGAAGATTCCACAATGTTTCCAGTCTTTAAAAACTCTGCCCCATTTTTTTGGAATGTGTTGCGAGCATCACATTTGGAATTTGAGAATGCAGTATTTCCAAAAATCATTCTGCTGCTGTAGTTAAGATGAAACTTTAAACAGTTTTTCTTGTTTATCGTAACTAAATGCAACTAAAGAAAGTATTTTGTTTATAGCGCAAGTTAAAGAAAATGGAAATTGAACCGTAATAAATATTGGTTTGTACTGAACTCAGTGTGAGGCTTTGAATTTTAACAAGCCAACGTTTTGTCCAAAAGCAGGAATAACCCACCTAGTGAGAATAAGTCCAAAAAACCTCTTTTTCATTTCTTTTCTGTACATCTAAATGATGACCCCTGAGGAGCCAGAATGAAAGGTTTCATGGCCTGTTTTTGGACATCTTATCAATTCCCTATGACCTCGGTACATGGAAAAAAAAATAAGTCAAATGTCATTCTGGACGCCTTCAAAGTCAACTTAAGTATCTATAAAATGAGTGTGCTGTTGACAATTAAAAGACATCCAAAATCACATTTGAACTAATTTTTCACCTTACACAGAGGTCTGGTGGACATCAATACTGGCCGTAAAAACACGTCATAAAAACTTTCATTCTGGCTCCTTGGTAGACATCATTTAGATGTGTGAAAAAGTCATCCAAAAGACGTCTTTTGGATGTACACTGTAAAAAGTGATTTTGGAGAGTGGTAAATATAATCTATGCAAACCGTATAAAATTTACTCGATTATTGTAGTCAGCCAAGTTATTATAAAGTAATGGGTAAATTTTACACATACTACCTATTCGTGAACAGTAACAACTGTTACATGGAAAAATAGGGTAAAATATACCCCAAAGCCGTGAGTCCTGCTTGTGAGGTGGGGTTGGAAAAAAGAGTCCCATTTCAGTGCATAAAAAAATAAAAAGTTCACCGTATTGCAAAAATATTTCATTATAAGTCAAACATTTAATAAAATGCAGCATCTTACAATCATTTTTGGTGCTATAACCCGCATTGTTTTAGCTGCAGTACGCCAATTACCAAAGCCACTAAAACGGCATGCCACGTTAGTTGCCTTGCAAGATGAGAGATCTTATTTTTTCAGTAAAATCTTTGTTTTGATCAAATTAGTAATTTAAGATAAATGCAAATTTTTATTTTATGTTAAGGTCATTTGTACCAGCAACGTTTTGTAACAGGCTTCTATTATTTAAACAATCCAAGACGGAAAACCTTGTTAACCCCATTTTATCTGATGTCTTAATTTACCTGACCTCACCCGACATCTGCTAGCCGCAGTGCATGAAATGCCCCGACACAACAAATGCCACTGGTGACCCGCACTGTGTATATACGGATCTTCATTGTTACATTCTGCCAACACCGAAAAAATGTTGTGCATCTGTGTTATATTTTTAAGATTGAATTACCTGTTCTCGAGGATCCGTCGTGGTTCTCCCTATTGTGCCCCCCAGGAGGTATAGGCGAGAGAAAGCAGCCTTCAGTCGGTCTCATGCGCCTCGCTGCCAGTCTGATGGCATGCGTGTGGAGTAAAGCTGCGCTACGTGATGAGTGAACGGCGATGGAGGAGACTCTGGAGAGAGTGCAAGACTGAGACACATAGAGGATGAATATGAGCATGGGTAGAAAAACAGGTTGGGCAGTCCTTAACAGCACGCACCAATCAAAATCGTGATCTCTCAAGGATCCCGAAAAAATAATTTCACCACAAGAAATTTTTGCGTCAGGCGTGAAATTTTGGGAAAGATCATGCAAGAGTGCAACAACGTCATGCTCTTTGGTCGACAAACAGCGCTGTAGCGCTGAGAACCCAAAATGAATGTCAAATAGTGGCAGGTCAGGAGCCCACCGAGTTTTCCAGGAATAAAAAAAAATCATGGTAGGGCCTGCCGTAAAATTTTAAGTGAGATTTAAGTCGGCTTTTTTTTTTTTTTTTTTTTGCATTATGAGTTTTAGCTGCATAATCAGGCGGAGATCAGGGAGGACTTTAATTGACTCTCTTCGATGGTTATAATGAGCTATCAGGTTCGGATCACTCCTGCATTTCATTCGGACAGCGTCATTCATGAGGAGTGTAAGGAAGGACTTGAGTGAAAATCAAGCCCATTGAATAAAGTGCTGCCGCAAGCAGAATCTCAGGAGTTTCCAAAAACTAATTCTGCGCAGTGCGGGAGCCTTCAGCACCTATTAGCCTATTGCGTTTTGGATGCTGATGTCGCCCAAACAAAGCATCGGAGTTGCTGTATTATTATTAGGCCTATTGTTTCAGCATAACACTTTATTGTTTTTAGATTCATTTAGACTCCTTACACTTGTTCAGTGTTTCTCGTGATGCTCTCTCCAGTGTACCATTCTGTGGGCTGATTTTGACAAGTAGACAGACATTGTAGGCGGGCAATATTTTTGAGATTCACGAAATGGGCTGCGGGTCTCAGCACTCTATGTGCCTAATATGCGTCATTGCGCATGACTTCCGAATACATATTGAGTGACTGAATGCACTTTTCCCTCGACCCGTCCTCCACTACCTTAGTTTGTGCGAAAGCCCATTAGTTTCCGACTCATATAGACAGAGTGAAGGTACCTTTAAACAACTATTGTTCCTGCCGCTCTCGTTGGCCACCTGCAATCTCCCTTGGTGCTCGATTCACCACATCACTCACATGCGCTGGAGGAGACCGGGTAAAGGGGCATGGATGCAGGGAGGCTATAAAGGTGTCGACGAAGGCTTTGTGTTGCAGAACTGCGTCGCTCTCCTTCCCTGAACTTTCCTGCCCACGTCTCTGCCAAGGAGAGAATTCGAACGGTTATCCCTGACTCCCCGCTGAATTCTCTCGCCTGCAGCGCTCCGACCCTCTTTTGCTGGGGCTGATTAATACTGTCTCCGAAGCAAATATATGCTTTCTTCTTGATGATTTTTTTAGCTTCAAGAAAATTGTATAATTTGTTTCGGACTGAAACGGTCGGAAGGGCATGTTGCGCGCTCCGCTTGTTGATCTGTGCCGGTCCGACTGCAGCTCCATCAGGGCACTGAGCGCACCGGGTCGGAGAGGAGGCCACGCCGCTGCATCTGGAGCGATTTAACGCAGCGCGCTCTAAACGCAGGGATTTTCTCATCTTTTCAATTTCATAAGATCAAAGTTTGATCGTGAAATCTCTCTTATTATAGGCCGTTTTAATCCCCTTTAGTGTGTTTGAATTCACCAGCCTCCGAGACCGAATGGTTTTTGATCAAAATTTTCTGATTGTTTTGTCGTCTATTCGGAAACCTGATAAAGGAATGCAAAACTTGCTCGGGTTTTAAACGAGTTAAATAAACGATATTACACGTCTGTAGAGTTTCAATGTCACGGAGTCTTATGTGTCTTGCCTCAGGTCCTTCGCCTGATGAGACCATATTTTGAAACCGTTTTACTGTTGATTCACTTTGCAATGATGAGAAAAAGCTGGATACCGTTTCATCTTTTAAATCTGAATTTCTATCCTTGTCATATACAATGATGGAGTTTCATTGTGTTCAGAATTTTAAAAGACGAATGGCGAATTATTTGCTGCATAGAGGCTTTTTTCCCCGTACTGTTATCTTTTATCAATAAAAATTTGTGTTAAAGCGGAAATGCAATTGTAATGCCCCTCTTCTTCGGCATTGTTTTTTTATGGCTACTCGCCCCAGCTCAGTTATCCAGTAATTCTCAGTTCTCATCAGTAAATGGTTATCGTCTGTTTCCTTTTAGTTAATAAGATCCTTATATTTACAGCTTAGTTCATCTCCACACGGGTAGGGAGCCATCGTCTGTTCCCCCTTTTGTTCGGTGCTCTCCCTTTCTGTTATCCTTCAGGTTTATATTTATTTTTATTTTCCCTCACCTTTATTATTTAGTAAAATCCACATCCCTGCCCTTGGGACCTAGGCCTACCTCTCCACTCCTTACCCTGGCGCTCATTTAACATCTCTGATGCAGGGCGTGACACCGATCACTTGGCCAGCGTCATCTCTGAAACACGGCACAATTAGGCCTACAGCAGTGGTTTTCACACTCTCTCTGTCATGCCCCCATTAACAAGCCAAAAAAAGTTAATGCCTCCATCCAACAGAAATCATTTAATCATGAGCAATTATTAACTAATTTAGCGACTGAAGCAAACTTGAGAACAATCTTCATGATGCACAAGTTTCTCGCATCGGAGCACTTTGTTTATGTCACCGCTAGAATCATGTTCACGCAGCTTAAGTTGTGCTCAATATTCTCATCCCCAAGGGGGCCCCGCTTCCCACTTTAAGAACCACTGGCCTACAGAGTACTGAGGTGACTATGGCTTCATTTCATTCCAAAGGGTTAATCCCTGTGCTTTACACCCTATGAAGTCACTTCCCTTTGTAGTGAACATTGAAGGGCAGCAGGGAAAAGGGTTCCCAAATAATGGTCATTTGACTGCCTTTCATATTTATATCCCCAAACGCTGAATGGCGTTCTGGGGGATATTATGTTTTTGTTCCGACCGCCGCCGCTGCCTCACTACGTGTTAACGCGATAACTTCAGTAATATTTCAATTACAAATTCCAAATTTTACACATAAGTAAGTATCATAAAGAGGAAGAACTGATTCTATTTTGGACAATTTACGATATCTAGATTGGCCACCAGGGGCCAAAAGCTGATTTCACTGTTAACGCGATAACTGCAGTAATATTTCAATTAGAAATTCCAAGTTTTGCATATAAGTAAGTATCATAAAGAGGAAAAACAGATTCGAATTTGAACAATTCACATTTTCTAGACTGGCCACCAGGGGCCAAAAACTGAAAAAATCACTGTTCCGCGATAACTTCAGTAATATTTCAATTACAAATTTCAACTTTTGCACATAAGTAAGCATCATAAAGAGAAAGAACTGATTCGATTTTGGACAATTTACAATCTCTAGATTGGCCACCAGGGGCCAAAGATGATTTACATGTTAACGTGATAACTGCAATAATATTTCAATTAGAAATTCCAAGTTTTGCATCTAAGTAAGTATCATAAAGAGGAAGAACTGATTTGATTTTGGACAATTTATAATTTCTAGATTGGCCACCAGGGGCCAAAAATGGAAAAAATCACTGTTTTTATCATATCTCTGGAAATATTTGTCCAATTGACCTCAAATCAAGTGCAAATGAAAGGTCATGACCTGAGGATGTGTCCCACAATGACAATATACCTGTTTGGTTCAAAATTTTGACACAAGGTGGAGCTTTGTCACATTAAATTCACCGTTTTTGGTGTATCTTTGGAATTACTGCTCCAATTGACATGAAACTATATGCGCCTGCAAGGTCATGACCTCACAATGTGTCACATGATGACATCATACCTGTATGGTTCAATATTTTGCCACTAGGTGGCACTTTGTGATGGAAAGTTACAATTTTTGCCATATCTTCAGAACCATTTGACCGATTGACCTGAAATTAAGTTCAAATGAAAATCTATTCAAGGACTATTCAAGGATTGGGGAATTTAGGATTGGGGGTGTTCGGGGATATACCCCCAGCCGTCACCTCCGACGGCATAAGCCTAGTTCTGTTAAAGCAAGTGTACGCAAAGGCAGCCAGTCTGTGGGAGGACTGCCTCTACAGGCCATTTATCGGTTTCGCAGTCGCTGTATAACCAACTGCATAGCTTTCAAAAGACCACTAATTGTCTTGAGTGAAAAATAAAGATTGCCGGTATATAACTAGCATCAGCCAGGTGACATTGGTAAGCAATCTAGCTAAGTTTGCTAGCTTTCTGAGCGCTAACTATTTGCCGTTGTTGCTGTAAATTTCTTAAATATCATTAAGTCACACACGTGATTAGGCTCAAGTCGTTGCTCGGCAACATGGGAGCAAATAGACCATCGCCTACTCACTTCAGAAACGACCGTTATGTAGTGCCCTTTGAAGGCACGAGTTTTACATACTTGGGATAGGAAAGCCCTACAATATGACTTCAGTGAGCGTGGCCCTCTGTATGCTCACGGTGAATTGAACAATCCAAGCTTTTGAAATACAGCCTATGTCATACTGGTGTCGGAAGTACTAGTTCCCATTCGTCTCCCTCGTACACTTTTTAAAAAATTAATTTTTGAAGCAATTCCCCTCGTTTTGAAACCACCATCAATTTCTAGATTTTTGAATCATATTTCCACGTAACTACAAATGTCATTTTTATTGACCGTGGTGAAATATAATTTCAAATTCAATCACTTAAATGCTTCCCAAATTGGCAAATCCTTTGTATTGTTGAAAAACTACACATCCCACGCTCCTCCTGATTCCCAAACAGGGATATGTTTCCTAAGGTAGCAGGACCATATACAGTCAAAGCTTCCAACTATATATTTATTTATTTATAAAAGAGAAAATTCTGACACATAACGATGGTTACCATAAAGGTGCTAACTGAAGTTAACATTGCAATCACAAATGTATTAACGTTCCAGCCATAAAAGTTTTGGCCCAATATATCTTGTTTTATCACATACCTGTAGTACTTTCCTAAAGCCCAGCTCGTAATTATATTTGACATCACCCTAAGCACTAATAACTTTTGCAAAAATTTCATTGGCTGAGAGCCTGGGGCAAAAAAAAAAAAAAAATCACTCTGCGTACTTCTCACTGTTAACATTGAACCAGACTGAATACTAAGGGCTCTAATTTCTTGGCACAGTGCAGGGTGGCACAGCGTGGCGCAGCCCACGCAGTGGTAATTTCGTCCGGTGCAGCACCGTGCACAGCCACTTTGGCAATTTGGTAGACAGATGTGTGCCGAGATGGGTGTGGCGGTGCAGTAGGGGGAGGTGTCACATATTCATCATGACGCAGTGAGAATTTCATGGCAAAACGCTCTGCCAAAAGCACGCAGAGCGCTTGTCAGCTCGAACCTGGTTTACTTTCTGTGCAGTGGTAATTTGGCTGACCGGTGCACAGTGCGCACACGTCACCGAAACCTCACAGGCAGGTTTCCTGAATGTCAGGCACATTTCAATACAATAAATAATTACAGCAAGCACTATTTAATGTAACTATCTGAATCAGGACATCAGGACAAGGTGTCACTGATTATCTTTTTTGGGGGGTGTTGAGAAAGCGTGCACTCACTTTGCAGAGCGTGCTGTTTTCATTAAGACGCGCGCTCGTTAAAATAGAGCGTGCCCTCGTTTACCTACATCGTGGACTCGTCTTACTAAAGTCGTGTACTCGCTGCAATTCAGTGTACCCACATTATATACCTCGTGAGCCCAATTTACAAGTAGCCTAAGTCAGATGGGTTTCTTTGCCATTTTGCGATGGACCAAATCAGGGTTTACCATGGGCTTGGTATGGAGTACAAGAACATACTTTCAGCCTTAGCGTCCCGACATGGTATTATCATGAGTCTGAGCACGTTGAAAATAAAGCTGAGGGCAATCGGTCTTCGCTGCCGGATGTATGATGATTTGGGTTCTGTGATTGATTTCATTATGAACCAACTCCAAGGCCCAGGGAGGTTTCATGGGTATCGGTGGATGTACACGAAATGTGTAAGGTACGGGTTGCGGGTAAAGAAAGAAGATGTGCGCATCATCCTTAGTGCGCTCGATCCCGCAGCGTCCCAGTATCGCCGCCGGAGACGCCTGAGAAGGAGAAAGTATTTCTCCCACAAGTAACCAAAACGAGCACTCAAATAAGTAATCGCGCACTCGTTATTTTTAAAAAACGTGCTCTCAATTTACATGATTGACTCAAAACGAGGGGACGTTTTATTCAAAAATCGTACGCACACTTTAAGCGAATTAAAAACGAGAGCACGTTTTAGATAGTCGAGGGCACGACTTTATACTGCGAGCACACAATTTAGGTAAACCGAGTCCATGATGTAGGTAAACAAGGGCACGCTGTATTTTAACGAGCTCGCGTCTTAATTAAATGAGAGCACGCTCTGCAAAGTGAGTGCACGCTTTCTCAACACCCCCCAAAAAAGATAATCAGTGACACCTTAGGGGCTCCGTACTTCCCCATCCTAATTAAGAAAAAATATTGAAAATTGGTTTGGAGTGAACATGTATTTTGGGGGTTTTATACCTCCAAAAAAACAGCACGGAAATCCCAGGTGGAAGCGGTTCATGTTCAGCCAACTAAATGCAGTGTGTAACTCTACGTGTAGCGTATAACCCAGTGGATGCCGTGTGTATATCCTTCTGTGTGCAGTGTACAGCCCTCTCGATGCAGTGAGTAACACTCCAAATGAAATGTCTTTGTACAGTGTGTAACCTGCTGTGTGCTGCACAATGCGTAACTCTTTGTGTACAATGTGGCGCTTACTATGCACAATGTGTTGCCAGTTGCGAGCGGTGCGAAACCCTTAGTCTGCAGTGAGCAACCAAATAAATGCAGTGTATATCCATCTGTGTGCAGTGTAAAGCCTTCTGTGTACGGTGTGTTGCTCTTAGTGTGCACGGAGTTGCCCTTTTTGTTCCGTACGCTACGGTGAATTTGTTTGCATCATGGTCACATGTTTTGAAAATGTTAGGCCTCCTGGCTACTTGATCCGAGGTCACAATAATGATATTCCTGATTGTAGATGGGGACAACAAATTGAATCTTCACTTCTTTGGAGAGGACATGTTCCATGAAATAAATTAATGTTTTGGTTCAAGATTTTTCTTTTTGTACATTTTTTGTTTTTGGTAAATGTCGTTTCTCCAGAATTCTTGAATGGGTCTTAAAAATCTGCATTTAAAAACAATTGTTCCCAGCTGTAATTGCTATCAAGTTTTATAATAAGGTCTTTGCATAGTTTCCGCTTAAAAAGGGTTAGTCTTTTAAAAGCAAACATCTCAAGGTTATTGCTAACGTTTGTATGGCACTGTTCATTCAACAATACGATAACAACAATAATTTATATCAGATGAAAATACAAATTAGAATAAATGGATGCCCTCTCTGATCTCATGAATCACTTTAAGCTCTCACTGAGCCTCAGTTCTGTGGTAAATATGCTTGAATCCTAAACAAGTTCACAGGCATAGAAATGCGTGCAATTTGCCATTACATCTGTATTTTGCATTTCTGTAGTTCTACTTCTTGAGGTTGTACCTGCCATTTTTTGAAGTGATACAAGAAAATGTATTTCTTCTCGAAAGAAACAACAGAAAATAGCAGCAGCAGAAACAGATAATCAGACATTTTTATCCACCCAAGCGAACGTCCTTGTGCTGGCAGAGCAGGAGTTGTTTGAAGGTCTTCTTGAAGGTGACGTTGCAGAGAGCATAGCAGGCTGGATTGATGGTGCTGTTGATGTAGCAGAACCAGTAGCCAAAGGTCCACATGCTGGAGGGAACACAGGTTGAACAGAAGGTGGTGATGAGCACCATGACGCTATAGGGTGTCCACGTGACCGCAAAGGCAACAAGTATGGCCATGACTGTGCGTGTGACCTTTTTCTCACGTGATGGTGCTGCCGCCTTCTTGGGCTTCTGCTTTGGCATTGTAGCATTTAGTCTGTGGGCTGTGGGGTTTCCCTCGTAACCAGCAGGGGCCTCAGCAATTTCATTTCTCTCAGGATGTACTGGTGCACTCGGCTCCTCCTCCCCGGCTCCACCTGTTCCGTCATTCAGGCCCCTCTCAGTGTGATGGGTTTTCACACCATCTTCATGACAGGGCATGGTGATGTGGTTTCCAGCTTTGCTGCTGAACAAGTTGTCCTGTTTTAGCTCTTGCTTGCCCTTGTTCACGCGGCTCTTACTGGCCCTGGAGATCTGCCAATACAGTAGACCCATGATGGCAACAGGCAGGTAGAAGGTAGCAATGGCAGTGCTTAATGTGACTGATACATCAGACAAGAACTGGATGTAGCACTCGCCCTCTGGCACAGTGCGCTCACCTACGATAAACTGCCAGAACAGGATGGGTGGGGCCCACAGGATGAAGGAAAGAACCCAGGCAGCTGCAATCATCATGCCCGCTATCCTGGTGGTCCTCCTTGCAGGGTAGCTGAGCGGCTTGGTGACGCAAAAGTAACGGTCAAAGCTGATGATGAGGAGGTTCATGACAGAGGCACAGCTGACTGCATAGTCCAAGGCCAGCCAAAGGTCACAGACTACTGGCCCCAATGGCCAATAGCCAATCACGATGTAGACGGTGTACAGATTCATGGAGGTGACCCCAATGATCAGATCTGCACATGCCAGGCTGAAGAGGAAGTAGTTGTTTATGGTCTGGAGGTTCCTGTTAATTATGATTGAAAGCAGGACCAGTATGTTCCCAGTAATCGTTACAAGACTGAGGGACCCTGTAACCAGGACAATGATGACCACCTCCACTGCCTGGTAAGGGCCTTCAGACTGCAGGGCGTCTGTGTCATTGCCTGCATTGGAGTTGGAGATGTTGGAGAAGGTGGAGAGAATCAGCTTGAAGGTTCTGAGCTCCATCTGCTCCGTTCTTGCTGAATTTTGACTGGTCATTTTAGTCCCTAAATCCAGATAAAGGAGAAACATTTTTTCAGCATAAAAGGCTTGTTCATGATTCACAAATTCACCTTGGCCTTGGACAAAAAGTACAACTACAGCTGTGATTCTACAACTGATAAATTGATAAACATGATAATCTAAGTTTGACTAAAGCCCGACAGATATTGGATCTGACTCATTTGTACAATGATTCTCAAACCATTATTAGAATGAATTTCACTTGGGCTCATGAATTGGCTTTCTTCTGAGTCCACTGGGAGCACATAATATGAGCATTTCCCTGAGCAGTGCTTTGTGCTCCAATCAGAGTGTGCAGTCTATCAAGATAAATCAGCCAGCTTTAACATAATCACACAGCATGTTCCTTGTTTTATCAAGTTCCCAGTGTGCATATACTATAGACATTTAACTCTCAGCACTGTTTATGGAGTGCATTTACGCACCTAGTTGCTGTGCAGGTAAACCGATCTGACTATGGTGAGACTTCAAAGGTCAAGACTGTCTGCAGGCTTCCACATATTTAAATTGTTCCCGAAATGACAATTTATGAGGCTAAATATTAGAGAAAATAAAATTTGAAATGAAATGGAGTCACATATTAGAGTCTGGAGAACAGAACTGCAGATGAAAGAGCCGCATATTTCTTCAGGAGTAATCGGAACACCTGCCCGTTGGCTTCAGCAGAACATCCTACTCACCAGTCAAATAAAGGCAAATACTTCTGAGTCTTATGATCTTTAAACTTCACTTTTACAAAAATCCAGTGTCAGTCAAGTGTTGATCTGAATTGGGCAAAATTCGCTGTCCATTTTGGGAGCCTAGAGTAAGATAAGATGCACTTTATTGAACCCCATGCATTTGACCCATCCTATAGTTAGGAGTAGTGGGCAGCCACAGAACAGCGCCCAGGGACCAACTCCGGCTCTAAAGCCAATTCCTTAGTCAGGGGTCCTGGTAGGAGTGTTTCTATAATGCTTGTGTATCTGGGTGGGGGAAACGCACACAAACATGGGGAGAACATGCTCCACACAGGAAGGCCCCAGGCCAGATTTGAACCCACAATCTTCTTGCTGTGAGGCAGCAGTGCTAACCCCTCCAGCCTCAGTAGAGTAGTTCCCCAGCTGATTTTCTAGACCCTGTGTCCCACTTACCATCAGAGAAACTAGGATTTTTTGCTTTTGTTTCAGGGATATACCCCACTGTTTTCCACTGAAAAAATAGGTTCTGTGTCTTTCCACCGCTCTGCTGCCTGGTATACTGACCAGCTCAGAGCAGTTAGGGCAGAGGCCCGGAAGAGTGAGTGCAGATTTAGGCAAACTGGCTTCACTGTGCACCAACTCTCACTACGCGAAAATCGTAAAACATACTGCACTGCACTTACAGCAGCCAAATTGTCCTTTTTAACTCTAATCTTATTGAATCTGGCCAGCACAATTCTAGAAAACTGTTTTTAACCATTAATCATATGCTCAACCCCCGTGACTCCTCATCCATCGCCCCCGCCACTGAGGACTGCAACCATTTTATGGCCTTTTTCAGAACCAAAATTGAGATCATTAGGCATAACATCATTCTGGCTTCCTCAAATCATCCTGCCTTTCCCTCTTACCCCGCCCCCTATGATGGCCCAATTCTCAGTCTGAGGTCACTCAGACCGAGCTCCAGAAATTCATTTCCACCGGCTGCCTCGGTCCCATTCTCACACCACTACTCAAAACATGTTCTGCCGCTATCCTCCCCACTGTGACCGCCATCATTAACAGGTCCCTGTCTGGTGATGTTCCCCCCACCCTTAAACTTGCAGCCATTAGACCTGCGCTCAAAAAACATGACCTGGACCCTGACATGCTCTCTAACTATCGTCCCATCTCCAAACTGCCCTTTTTAGTGAAGGGTTTAGAAAAAGTTGTCAGTATCCAGCTCCATAATCATCTTCAGTCAAACCAACTTCATGAAATATTTCAATCTGGACTCTCCAGACTCTCCAAAAGCACTGAAACTGCCCTGCTGAAGGTTTTAAATGACCTTTTGATGGCTGTGGACTCTGGCTTCCCCAGCTTGTTCATTTCATCGGACCTGAGCGCTGCCTTCCATATGGTAGACCATGGCATCCTCCGTCAACGCCTGCAGGAGGTTGGAGTCACAGACACTGCCCTTCACTTTTTTTCCTTGTACCCATCAGATAGATATGAGCATGTAGTCCTCAGCCAATCCTCCTCCAAACTGCGCAAAGTCACCTCAGGTGTCCCCAAGGGGTCAGTCCTGGGGCCTTTGCTCTTTTTAATCTACATGCTCCAGATCATATTCTCAGAAACCATGGCATCAGTTTCCACTCACATGCAGATGACACACTAATATACTTATGCACAGCTTGCAATAATCCAGGCCACCAAATGTATAAATGAAATACAATTATGGATGAATGATAACGCCCTTCAACTTAACACCAGCAGAACCAGTACCAATTCTCATTGGTACTCCTCAGCAAACCAAAAAGGCAGGCATCTCCCACATAACCATCTGCGGCCACTCCATCCTCCTCATTTGTCCCGAACCTTGGTGTCACATTGGACTCATCACTTTCCTTTGATGCGAACATCGAATCCATCTGCCAATCTTCATTTTTCCACTTAAAAAACATTTCCAAAGTTCGGCCCTCATTGTCCAAATCTGATGCAGAAAAACTAGTCCATTCCTTCATCAGTTCACAATTTGATTACTGTAACTCCCTTCTTGCCGGCCTCCCATTCAAATCCATCCAAAGATTACAATATGTCCAAAATAGCACTGCCAGGATTCTCACCAAAACCTGCAAATCGGAGCACATCACTCCAGTCCTTCGCTCCCTTCACTGGCTCCCTGTTAACAACCGGATCACTGAAAAACTTCTCCTTATAGTCCATAAATCCATATACCACACTGCTCCAACCTACCTCCAAGAACTCCTCACCCCCCAATCCTCCCCCGGACACTAAGGTCAAGTTCCTCTAACCTCCTAGCTGTGCCACGGACCAAACTGGCCAGCATGGGTGACCGAGCCTTTTCTGTGCTGGGTGTTCAATTGTGGAATCGCTCTCTGGACCGCTCAAAGACACTGACTCTCTGGACACTTTCAAGATAAAGCTCAAAATGCGCCTGTTTATTTTAGCTTTTCCCTAGTGACTGGATCTCTATTATTTATTTATTATTATTATTATTATTATTATTATTATGTTTGTAACTGAATTTCTTTGCCTTTTGGTTTTATCCTGTAAAGCACCTTGAGGTGTCCATGGATTTTAAAGTGTGCTGTATAAATTAAATCAAAAATGTAATTCAATTAAATTCATTATTACTGAGAGCATATGTCTGGTTAATTTTTGGATTTAAGCAGCTGCCACAGCTTTAAGAGGGAAATATGTTCACAGATCACATCTGCTGAGTAATTATCTGCTGCTAATGGACCACAGAGTGGAACTCTGTCTCTGTTGTCATTAATTAATGTACATTATGGGATAAATCATTTGTTCCAACAACATTCCCAGACTTAAGTTTCATGTTGAATCTAGGCCTCGGGGCAAGCTGTGTATACAGAGGCTAAGCCTCTCAACGAATGTCACTGAGTGGGACATATGACAATTCTGGGCGACTCTGTGTGAAACTGTCATCCGAGGGAAAATAAAGAAAGTGTTACCAAAGGGAAGATTCTTCTTCTATGATGTTCATTGGTGGTTGGCAAACCAGCTTACATTCTTCATATCCCTAAGCTAAAGCCCTAAAATGGTGCATAGATTCCTCAAATTTTCATAGAAAATTCCTTAATATAAAAAGAATGGCACCTGAGTAACTAAAATATAAAAATACAATGCAAAATGATGATGGATTTGCAACGATGGAGTCAGATTTTGACTTGCAGTCGAGCGAATTCACTTTATTTGATTTCCTGTCAGACTGAACAGTATTCAAAGGTCTGAGCATGCGCAGCAGGGCTGGTGCCAGAACTGTGAATTTGGGGGCAAAGATCCATCCATTTATGACAACAATTAGTCCTAGCTAGTTCTCAGTCATTTTCCTTCATTAACATATTTTCCTATTATAGAAATCAAGTGACAGTTGAAGACACGGCTTCCCTACCCCATGTGATCAAAATAATGGGCTACATTCAGGACAGAAAATAATTATAATTTGGCCTATGCACTGGCAGTCAGTGACAGTAGATTTTTTTTCCAGCGGGAGTGGCAATTCAGAACTCTATAGCTAATGAAGGTGATTTCAGTGAGCTTGTGATGGCACTTTTTTTTTTTTAAATTAGAGTAGCTGAAGTCAGAGCTAGCCACCTAGCTAGCTAGCATAATGTAGCTACTGTACATCAGGGCGGTTGCAACTTTGAAAGATTGGAGCCGTGTTTTCTCTGTCAGTTATATTAGTTGCATGAAAACTGAGCAAGCTAAGAAGTATGGTTACTAAGTATTCATACTCTGCAAATGATGGTGGCTTCATAATTCTGAAGTCATGTCAGCCAATGTTGCTAGCGCTTCAGACTTATCTACGCTTAATGTTATACATTAAACTGTGTTTCAAAAGAACGTTCGCTAAATCAACCTTGGGAAAAAAAAACCATGCTCTGGCCTTTACATGAAATCGCAATTGTATGAAAACATTAAAATGAAGAAAACGCTCCAAAATGCGGTAGTTGTGTAGCTAAATCACCATAACAATGGCTATGGCAAAGACTGCCTGATTCACGGACAAAGCAGAGGGAATCTACGTCACCTTGTGTTGTGTAATGTTTATAGCTCGCTACAAAAGGGGATATGAATTGAGGTCTGCAAATACGAGTGATTTAGTGCCGCTAAACTGACTCCACACAAGCGATGAAATTATATTGGTGGGATGTTGAATTGAATCACATCCAAATTTTACTGTGTCATTATTATCTTAGTGATCAGAAGAGGAAAAAAGACACCAGGACTGTGGTAGGTGGGCATAATTATGATAAATAAATGCACCATTATTCAATTGATTTTACTTTGTGCTATCAGTGCAGCCTGTAAATGTGCTGAAGTTAGGTAGGTAGGAATGTGTCGTCAGTTATTCTCATTACTGACATGTTCAGAGGTCTTTTTAAAAATGCAGCTTTCAATTTTTCCATTAGTTGTGACCCTTCCCGCAAAAAACAGCTAAAAAGACCACAGCTAAGAGTCCAGATATTCCCTGTCTTAGCATGCTGTCTCAGGTGACTACTAAAAACTCATTGCTGCTGATTACAATGTAAACAATATTTCCTTTCAAATGATGTAGGGCTTTAATAAGAATCTTGTTCTTGAGGGGTTGTAATCTAATGTGGAAAGAGAGCTTATTTTGAGCATTTTGTTCCAACCCATTACTGCATATAGCCTAAAGAATTCAGAACAGACAGTTTAAGCAGAGTACCCTTACAAAAAAGAAATAAACTTCAAGTTCATTTTGTCAAGTAAGCGTTAAGTATATTTTCCACATATACTTTATGTAGTAAATGTACTAAAGTCAATATACTAGTAGTATACTTGAATGTGCACTAATTAAATACTTCTTGGGCCCACTTTTAAGTGTATAAAAGTATACTTTTCAGTATGCTTCATGTTTAAGCAAAGTAAACTTCGATGTAAACTAGATGTACAGTATACTTTCAGTTTTATTTTGTATTCCAAGTACAAAAAGCTTGCTTGCAAAAAACAAGCTTTTAAGTACACTGTGAGTTAACTAGTTGTATACTTCTAGTATACTTTTCAGTTTATGAAAGTATACACATTTAAGTATTCTGCAAATAAACTTACAGATATACTGCTGGTTTATTAGTTGAATATTTATAGAAAACTTTTCAGTTCATGAAAGTATACTGTTAGTAAACTTAAAGGGCCACACCGAGCTAGGACTTCAGTTTAACATTTCATCCGAAATACAGCGTCCCCGTCACTGCACTGGGGTACTACGGCTTATTTCAGTGGGCAGATTGCAACCTACTAGCCCACCAATGACAACTTAGTTGTCCCAGCTGGTGTCCCACCCAAGCACTACCCATGCTCACACCTGCTTAGCTTCAGTCACGCCGCTGGTGCAGGTTAAGTAGTGGTATGGCTGCCAATTATAAACTGCTATAGACTTTTCACTGTCATCATATCAGGCCAGAAGGCAGTGACATTGCCAATCTTCTTAACCTCATGCATGAAAGTACCGTGTACATTTATCTGTGAATCAGCACATAATAGCTGGCTAGATTTAACTAGTATCTCAATAAAAACACAGCAATGTTTGGCACAGGTACAATATGCAGGGCTTAGATGTCCACACTCGTTTAAAAATGATTAAATCATTTATTGACAGAATGTACCATCTTTCATGTATACAGCACTGCTGCATCTTTTCTTTAGTCTGTTATATTTTTGACTGTGATACAGAACTCCATTAACCAAAAAACTGCTCATCAGTGTACTCATTTGGAATATTTCATCAGCTTTTCCTTGAGTTCTCCAGCGGACTGGTCAGGCTGACGGCATTGCTGATTCATATTTCATGCATAATTCTGGTTCCATATGAGCGAAAGAGGCAGTTTTTTTTTTTTTTTTTTTAAATGGGATTTTGATTAAGACTTGCCATTGCTGTGTTCTTATACTTTCGCATCCAATACAGCATTGTGTTTGAAAATTTAATTTATAAAGGGGTCAATTTTGTTCTCAACCCTGATTATGTATTTCATTGTGAATTCTTATAAATACCTTTATCTGTAAATTAAAGCAGAATGCACTTAAGCATTGTCTACTAGAGATCACTGAGTACACAATTTAAACTCTATAGTCTACTTACCCAACAGGCCATAAGTTTGGAGGCAAGGCCAATACAGGTCAAAAGCATCCTTCCCTTAGGACCCTAAGCATTCTTCCAAGCTCTGTCAGGGTTACCTGGACAAAGAAGAAGAGGAAGGAGTTCTTCGAAAGATGGTTTGGCCCCCTCAGTCTCCAGACCTCTCTCCAAACGAGCTGATGTGGGACGATAATAAAAGACATCTCATGGTTTTTGGTTGGAAAGAACCCCCCTCATTTTAACGGTCAAAATAATTGCAACACAATTTGAGGCGAAAGTTTGTACCAAGCATCAAAACCGTTGGGTAGTAAAACATGTCATCATTTATAATTCAGAAAAAGCAAAAATCTCAATTCTAAGCCATTTTAAGAAGTAGGGGGGCAGCTTATATTAAGCTTCACAGGAAATGAGTTGTCATGAGTATCACCCTCAGATCTAGCACGTTTCTGGTTTACGATCCAAAACAAATTATTGTTTTACCACCAAGTGATTTTTTTTTTTGTTTCTCAGTATCTTATTGCAAAAAAAAAAAAAAAAAAATCAGTGTCGAATTTTCATGAAGTTTTGTTGTGTTCGCTGCACTTTTTAGTCGCAAAACTATAAAAACGAAAGGGACATACTTGTTATATCCAAATGATACAAGTGTTTTGCTTCATTGAAATTATTTGTTCAGTGTCTGTGACACTCAAATCTCCATTTATAATGCCTTCATTAGGGGTCATGTGCAAAAGGCATAGATTGGCCTGATGTGGCTTATATGCGTAACGTTTGATCTAACTTGGAATTTATTGAATGTATTTTTATGGGGTCACAGGTTTTGGGGGGGAGGGGGTGTTCGACAAGTGATCTTGGGGGCCCCACAGGAGTAAAGGATCGCCGCTGATCACAAGTAACATTAGGGACACAATTAAAAGCAAAATGGGACCAAGATGAGATTTCATATTTACATCAATTCAATTAGAATTTGCGCCGTGAAAAATCTTTGAGGCTGGAGAAACTAAAACGAGTCCTCAAATTTCATGTCACATCGTGGTATCTAAATTCCAAAACATTACAGTTTGCAAATGCAAATAAAAACAGAATTGAGGGATTTTCTTTTACCAGCAAGTTTCACTTTTTAACTGTAGGGGAGACCGGGTTTAGTCGTTACACGTCCATGTTGTTACATTCAAAATAGTTCCTATAATAAAACACAGACGGCGCTCTAATTTTTCCAGCTGCTCCGTGAAGGTGACCCGCGCCTTTATGTGACGGAAGGACGTACGTTCAAATTTGCAGGTTAGGGTTTCAGAAAAATGCCCGAAAAAGTAACTTTCTTTGTGTTTGGGAGATTTCATTAACGTAGAGTGAAACTGATACATACCCGAGATTTTCTGGATTATGACAGAGGGAGACGTTAGCCACTGTGTCATGCCACACCCATGTAAAGATTGCACTGGAACATTTCAAAATGTCGGGACAATGGCAGAGGGTTGCTGATGGACTAGTTGATAACCCAAGTTGTTACAGTAAGAACTTGCCCCAAAACCCTGTAACAACTTGGACAAGATCAAATTACCTCACTGAATGACTTTCTACCATTCTTACTTCAGAAATATGCCTCAAAATTACAAAAGAATAACGAAATGTGGCAATGCCATTAGAGAATGACTCAAGGGGTTCCTTACTTTAGCTTTATGGGATAATAGTAGTGAGGCATCCCCCTTAACTTTCCTACTTAAGTGGGAAACACGTCTCACTTAATAAGCAAATTCTTAGTATAACAAAATGCCACATAACCTGCAACAAACTACCCCTCCTGTAACAAACAACCCCATATACGGGGTAGTTTTTTTTTAAAGGTGACGGGGGTCTATTTTTTTCCTCACCAGCATTACGCATACCCAGAATATAGGTGCTGCTCCAGATCAGTCGTGTAGTCTAAAAAACATTCTATCTTCACATTGCATATTGATAACAAAAACCTGATAATGTCAATTCTACAGCCGTTAAAAGAAAAATTGTAACAACTCAACCCGGTCTCCCCCACCAATTTTTGTACAAATCAGTGAATTAGGAATTGATGACTGCAACACATTTTAGGGGAGAGGAGAGACTAGGAGAAGGTTGTGGAAACTTCAGAAAATTCAACTTTTGGAACATTCCACATGTAAACAGGTGAACAGGTAGCGGGCAATTTCATTATGATTTGGTATAAAACGAGCAGTCACCAAGCGAAAGGCCTTCCACCAGCAAAATGGGTCGAGGGTCGCCACTTTGTCGACGGCTGCGTGAGCTCAGTTACGCATGTTAGAGACGTTTCTTTTAACATTTCTCGGCGAGCCTTGCATGGAAATTAAGGATTTTACCATCGACATCCCACAATATAATGAAAATCTTCCAAGAATCCAGAGATTAACAAAAAAGGGCGAGTAATTTCAGGAACATTGAAGTTTATAAGTTAAACATTTGTTTTCTTTGCCTACTTTTTTCCAACTGAATAGAAATTTCAAGATATTTGCAAATTGCTGCTTGCTGCTTTATTCACAACAGAAACGTCCCATTTCTTCAGGCGACCTGGCTGTCAGATGCCATCGGTGAGCTGCCCTTGGTTTCAACGTCCCTTGATGGATCTCCATAATCATCTTGAGCCAACACTGTAAAAAACTTCGCATTTGCGTCGGAGCTTTAGGATTTAATTACCTGTCTTCGAGGATCCGTTGCGCTTCAGTTTAGTAGGTGAGAGTACCCTGCGTTCATTCGGTCCCAGACATCTTGCTGCCGGTCGGATGACATGCATGTGGAGTGAAGCGAGTGAGGAATATGTGTCAGGAATATGCGAAGGAGAGAGCTTGAGTTAGAGGGAGGTGGATGAGTTTCAAGGGCGAGTGCAGGAGAGGGACACGGAACGGCTGGTTAAAAGAGAGGGGTGAGAAAAGCAGGGTGGGCAGTCCCTCACAACACACTCGAATCAAAATCATTTTGGAAATCATTTAACGCTAAGAAATTTTTGCGTCAGGCGTGATATCTTCCGGTAAGCACCTGCACGAGTTGGCAACATTCAAATCACGAAATTTGGTTGACAAACGTACCGATGTTGCGCAGTGAATAATAGTGAGTCATAAATCACGGTAGGCCAGGGACCCTCTCAAGTATTCAGGTCTCAAAAACAAACTTCTGAGTGCAAACGTGCCTGGGGTGCTGTAACATGTTTAGTGTATTTAACGTTCAGTTCGCCTTTATAGGATGACGTTGAACGTGTCCTCTCCTCAGGCAGCACTTAAGGTAAAATGACGAGGTCAGCCCAGAAAAGAACTACATTAAGTCGAATAATGCAGGAGGAGTTGCGATCTTTCTTCGATCCTCTTGCTTCTATTAATTTGCTTCACTAGGTTTAACTAACCACTGCAATCAACAAAATTATTATTCACCAACCATCATTGACTGTATTTCTGGAGAACTGGTCCATGAAGAGAAGAGTTTAGTGTCACAAAACACACAACATGACACCCTGAGTGTTGGGATTTGTATCCACAGACTGGTCAAAGTGCCCATTCTAACCCTTGTTCGTCATTGGAAGGGCCTACAGTGGTCACTCAATGCCTTAATGGTATCTTGTGCTAAATCAAGCCTGCTCTTGAAAATTCACAAGGTTTCTGTCTCAACAATGCAATCAGGCAAGCTATTCCACACTGAGGTTACTCTCCGGGAGAAAAATAATTTCTAACATCAGCGCTAAATTTGCTCTTGGCCAACCTCCATTTGTGACCTCGAGTTCTACTAACAAAACTTGACCCAAGTAATCCAACATAATTCACTTTGTTAATCCCTTTAACATATTTCTTGACCTCAATCAGATCACCCCTAAGTCTCATTTTCCTAGGACTAAAGAGATTAAAGATCTTAAGCGTCTTCTCATAGCTTTCATCTTTTATGCCTGGAATTAACTTTGTGGCTCTTCTCTGAACTTTTTTGAGACCGTCTATACCTTTCTTAAAGTATGGTCCCCAGAACTGTGCACAATACTCCAGACGTGGTGTGATGAATGTGTTGTACAAGAGAAGTTTTGGATGAAGGTCACCTGCTCCAGTGGGTCACATTCTCTTTTACATTGTGTACATGGGCCTGGTTTGCAGCACCATTTACCCTGAGGAAGAGATGGCACCAGGATTCACTGTTGGAGGAGTCAGGCTGGAGGAGGGAGTGTGATGGCTTGGGGAATATTCTGCCTCATATCCATGTCAGTTTAATGGTGCTGTTGCGGCAGTATGCAAGGACCAAAAACATGAGGCAGGTGGTTGTAATGTTTCGGCTCATCTGTGCTCATACACATGCATGATATACACACACACACACACACACACACACACACACACACGCTAACATGCGCTGTCTCTCACACACATACACATACTTATGCACACATCCACACATGCATCTGATACAAAAACTCACAATCACACCTGCGCACTCACACACAAACACATCCTTGTAATTCTTCGCTAGCAAGAAATTTTCATTGACTTCAATTTACAAACAAACTTTCTCAGTGACATATGGACATGTGAAACAGAGACCAATACTTAAAAATTTTGGTGGAGAAATTGAGAAATTTCATCATGAGATTTCCAACAATCAAAACGAAATCTCTTATGTATGTCTCTTATGTAGTCAACCTCTCCATCACCTCCCGTAAACACGTTATTAAAATTATTTGACTGGCCCTGACGTGAGCCTTGGAACTCTTGGGCTGTGACACTGAATTCATTTCATGTCTGAAAAAATGGCTGCCTGGAATAAAGGGTTTGTGAATGAGCTAAGATTCTCGAATTTGAGGATGCGTCACTAACAGCAGAAGAAATGAATTGGTGCTTTTTTTTTTGCACTTTGTACGCTACCGCTCAAAAGTTTGGGATCACTTGGAAATTTTCTTGTTTTCCATGGAAACACACTTGGAATTAGTCTGAAAACGAAATATAGCAAATGGACAGAACATGCTGACATTGTCTGAGTTAGAAATAATGATTTTAAAGGAAAATGATTAATATATACTTCAAACATTCCCTTCATCAAAAAAAAAAAAAAAACACCTTCACTGTTGATACTGAAACTGGTGTTTGACGGGAATTATTTAGCGCAACTGCTAGTTGACAACCTGTGAGGCGTCTTTGTCTTAAATTACACCACTAGGGTATGTTATGTCCATTGTTCTGGCAGGTTGCTTTTCTGTGTATCAACCTCCTCACTGCACGTGCAGAGGTTGCTATTTGGATAACAGAGGTTACTATTTGGACAACAACCGGGTATGATATTTGGCAGCTGGACCATATAAGCCTTGGGTAGATCCGTGCAGGTAACACACGTGCATTTAAGAATGGACGAGTCCATTCGTTGCCCACGTGGTGTAAGTAGGTTAGCACCCCTCTCTGCGGGTGATATGGATTTAACGCTCTCGCCTACCGGCTCGAGCGTTGAAATCCATATCACCCTTGAGGAGGGTGCTAACGTATACCTACACACCCTCAGATATTTGTCTTCTTGCACAGTTGTGCATCGGGGCCTCCCACTCCTTTTTTCTGTCCTTGTTAGTGCCAGTTTGTGCTGCTGTCTGAAGGGAATAGTTGACAGCATGGTAAGAGATTTTAAATTTAAAATTTCTCGCATTGAATAGCCTTCTTTTCCATGCACGACAATAGACTGACAGGTCTCTAAAGGAGGTTCTTTCTTTCTGGCCATTTTGAGCCTGTAAACGAACAAACAACAACTGATGCTTCAGGTACTAAACCAACCTCAAGAATACCATGCTCCCTTTTGCGCTCCCCTATTAGTTCAACGGTTTTCAGCTGTGCGGCACATTTGCAGAAGGGTTTTCTAATAATCAATTAGCCTGATAAAATGCTTAACTTGGATTAGCAGCCATACCAGGAGATTGATGCAGAGGACTGACCGTTGCTGATAATAGGCCTCTGTGCAAAAATGTAGATCATTCTTTGAAAATCATCTGATTAATTTTAATCATTTATGAAATGGATAAAAATGTTTGTGAAATGCATGAAAGTGTATTTTTCTTTGGAAAACAAAGAAATTTGCTTGTGATCCCAAACTTTTGAGCGGTAGTGTATGTGCATGTACATGTGTGTGTATGTGGGTGTGTGTATGTGTGAGTACACATTTGTACGTACAGATGTTCTGGTGAGGGTTTCTGCGCGTGTGTGTATATGAGTTTGTGTATTTATGAGTGAGTGTGTGTGTGCGTGTTTGTGTATGTGTGTGCGCCCCTGTGTTGGTGCAATTGTATTAATACAGATGTATGTGTGTGTGTGTGTTTGTGCATTTGTGATTGAGTGTGTGTGTATGTGTGTGCGCCCCTGTGTTGGTGCAATTGTATTAATACAGATGTAAGTGTGTGTGTGTGTGTGTGTGTGTATGTGTTTGGATGTGAATATCCAAGCAGACCTTAGTTGACTTGGGAAATGGTACGATTGTGTGTGTTTGTACGTGAGAGTCTATGTGTGTTTGTGGCTGTTCGTAGGCATGTGTGTTTGCATGTGTATTGATGTTTGTGCGTACGTGCATGCATATGTGTATGAGGGTTTGTTAACGTCTGTGAGCGTATGTGTGATATAGAATTAGTATTTGTATATGACAGTTTTGGCAGGTCTTGATCCACCTGGGGAATAATGTGAGTGTATGAACCTGTGTGAGTGTGTGTGTGTGTGGAATGATGGGCCAGTGAGGGATGGGGGGAAGGGGAGGAGTCAATTTCCATATCTGACGAAAGCCTGACAAAGGTAACCAGCTGCAGCTGGGGTAATATCACCAATCAGCTCTGTTTTCCTGTAGGTGAGTCTGAAGCTGTGATGAAGGCCTCTCAGGCATTAGAGACAAGAGGGATGAAGAGTGAGCAGCTCCTCCTCTGCTGCTGATGACATCATGGCCCCGCCTTCTCTGATTTTAATGCTCAATCCTCTGTATCCAGTGTATATCCTATGTGCAGTGTGTTGTGCTCTGTTTTCAGTGTGTAACCCTCTGTGTACAGGGTAGAGCGCAGTGTTTGCAGGTGAAATCCTCTGCGTGCAGTGTGTAATCCTCGGTGTATTTTATGTGGGTCTCTGTGGGTAGTGTTTAAACCTCTGTGTGTTTTGTGCGGCCCTGTGTGACTGGTGTATTGCCCTCTTAGTGCTGTGTGTAACTCTCTGTATGCACACTGGAGCCCTCTGAGTGTTTACCCAGGTCTCTGCGCACAGTGTGTAGCCCACTGTGTGGTGAAATGGTTTCAAAATATCCTGGATCCACAAGCTGTAGTCATTTAAATAATAACATTATTCCTGATTTTAGATGGCACATTTAATGCTGCATAATTATATAAGATGAAAATATGAGTTGCAATAAATAGATGCACTTTCTGATCAGGCGAGCAGATGTAGAATTTACTGAGCTGCCTCTGCAGTGAAGTTTCTTGAATTTGAACTTAATTTGCTGGAATCAAAATGTGTGCAATTTGATATTACCTCTAAAGATAATGTTTCAGTAGTTCTACTTCTTGAGCTTGAACCTATCCTTGTTCAGGGTGATGCAAAAGGTTTTGTATGGAGTTGTAAATGCAGGACCAGACCAGGCCTAAAAACATCACTCCATTCATCCATGTCTTAACCAACCAGCCTATTTATAAAATCTTCATTCTACAATCCTCATCTGTCTCGCTCAGCGTTCCCCCTGCTGTTCCCTTCTCATCATCTCTCACCCTGAGTCCCAGGGGACTTGAAAGAGCCTTTACGACCCCAAGAAGACCTATGACCCCCACCCTGAATCGCCCGGGGCTTCCTGGTGTCTTGCGCTGGTCTCCACCTACTCAACTCGGTTACGCCCTTCATGAGTACAAATTCCCATGCTTATTCAATTCAGTAAATGTTGTTAACTACTATTTTAGGAGTGATCTGAAACTCATGAATTTTTCTGCAGAAAAATGACAGAAAATAGCAGTAGCAGAGATAAAAATAATCACACCTCTCTGATTTCAAGAATCACTGTCAACTCTCATTGAGTCTGAGTTCTGAAGTTAATGTCCTTTAATTCTTATCAAGTTCACAGGCATGTAAGTGAGTCCAGTTCTACTTTACATCCATTGGTTGTTGGTCTGGAATTAATTACTTCTTGAGTTTTTAACTGCTGTTGTTTAATGTGATGCAAGAAAATACATTTCTTTGGTTAAGAAATAACAGAAAGAAAATAATCCCATGTCTATCTGCCCGAGGGAATGTCCTTGTGCTGGCAGAGCAGGAGTTGTTTGAAGGTTTTCTTGAAGGAGACAGTGCAGAGAGCATAGCCGGCTGGATTGATGGTGCTGTTCATGTAACAGAGCCAAGATCTGAGAGTCCACATTGTTATGGCCCCAATTTGTTATTGCATATTGGACAGCGAGGGATGACGGCAAAATTTTAAAACTTTAACAAATTTATTCAAACTAAAGCCTGACCAAGATTGAAATAATAATAATAAAAAATGATATAATTACAGTCTCTTGGTAACGGAGATGGGGTTGCTTTGTTGCGATGTTCTGGGACAGGAAAATGCTCCAACACAGGCAAAAATCCACAAAAAGAGCTTCACAGGTCTCGAAAAGAGAGACAGGTCTGGTCAAATGTATCCTTCCACAATTTCTCCTTGCAATTCCTGCTACTACTTTACTCTCTCAATTTTTCTCCTTATATACTCTTTTCCAGCCCCCTCCCTCCTTCCAGACTTTATTCAATTCTCTGGGACTTTCACCTCTCAGACATGCCCAGGACATGCCCAAAAACCCAGCTCTAGACTGAGCTTAACAAAAAAAAATGTCAATACTGCCATCTAGTGGGATTTTTTTTTCACAGTACACCATGCAGGTGGAAATCCAGGTTAAACCAAAGGTACTGATGATCACCACGACTTGATATGGTGTCCACATGACCACGATGCCAGAAAGAACGGCCATTTTAATTTATGTAAACTTTTTCTTGTGAGGGCGATGCCTTCTTCTTGGGCTGCTACTTTGTAGCTTGCAGGCCGTAGGCTGTAGTTTTTCCTTCATAACCTGGCGTCACGGCTCTTCCCTATTGGAGTTAAGATAAGATCATTATGCATGAGGTTTGCCAGTGATGCAGGGTTAATAAGATGGCGTTGGCCATTCAAGTCACAATAGCTCTAATTTTTGTTTTCTATGGGCGATTATTTGCATTCAGTGTATCAAAAGGCTATGGGAACAGATTAGCGATGGTAAGTTAAGGTCAGTGAATCTCTCTACCGTAAAACAGAGTGCCATAATAGTATTCCTTAGAGTTCGAGTAATGCCGAAAAGTGCTTGAGCACCATTATCAATTTCAATCGGAATTTCATGTCAGACAACAGACACAAATTAGTGTCGTAGTCACCTCAGTATTCAGTACTATACATAGCCCAATAGGCTCGTTCGCGAGTGTAGCACAGAAAGGATATGGCGCAAATTTTACACTCGTGATTTTGACCGCAATCGGTGATACAATATGTCTGCTATGCCAGCTGTCTTGGAATCCTGACACGCGATAACTGAACTCCCAGTAATATCACTCAAATTTTGAGGGTTGATTGGTCTCGCATCAGAGATGGCACCTTACATTTCTTATGAGCCATATTCACTCAGCAAGATTTCGACTGTGCTGCCTTGGCGGAGGCTTGCAGCCTTGGAGTGCCTCTAATTTAAAAATTCTTTTACAAAAGGCTACTTGAAAAATGGACCTTTTCGACTAGCTCCCACCAGCTCGGCCCCCCTTAGTTACTGTTGCTTCGCCCAACATGCTCTGTAGCTCAGTTCCACATTGACAACAGCACAGCAGAAGTTTTAGTACCAGTCTTTTGCGTGTATTCCCGAAAAGACTGTGGTTTGTTTCTTACCGAATGCGTCCAACGTGTCTAGCAAAGTCGTCCAGAGAGGCCTTAACCACTTCATGCGAGCATATATCCATGAAATCAGTTTTTTTTTTAACAGAACAGGTGGAGATCCAAGAGTAACCGCAAAGTGCTAGTGATCGATTAAGAAAAGCCAAATACTCACTAAACTGCACATTGACAACAAATCAGGCAAAACGGAGGAATCATAATGCACGTGTAAAGTAGGGTAAGTAGTTTTCATACGTTTGTTGCCATCACTGAGCTAAAAATAACACTGGATCCAGTATGCTGTTTAACGTCAGTTGGCAATAAGTCAGATAATATGCTAGCTAGTCTTTGTAATAAAACATATTACTCAATGCAGCTAACAATTAGACATTACATTAGACATACTGTAGTTGAGTTATTAATCTAACATTGTAATATCGGCATTTTCCTCCAAACCAATTTCAATGATAGGCCAACTTTATGCATTTTGGCTAGGCAACTGACATTTTGAATCCAATTGTAGCTAGTTAGCTGGCTAGCTACCCAGCCAACAAGACATCACTGAGCAAAGGAAGTTCAGTTGAGATAACCATTTGAGCAATACTTGGGAAATGGGATTAACAGAGGAGATCTCATAATTGTATGCCCCTGATCTCAATTATGTCAGTGTGGGCAGTGTAAATGTCAGTGTTACTCTCGGAGCTGCACCTGTATTAGTGCAGAGTGGCGAATTTTCACTCGAAATTAGCATTTTTTTTTGCACAAAACTGACAAACTGCCCCTGTGTCACAAAGCCTGATGAGCACATATTGCGCGTTTCCTGCAATCTCTGCTTGTTTTTCTTTGCCCATGCCAGTTATGAGCCAAATCTGTTCATTTTGTTTTTGGTTTTGCCTGTAGTAATACTTTATATCAAAATAAGATGTACACACATGTTTACTTCGTGAGATAAGAAGGGTGTTGCGCCTGTTGCAGGGATTGGAATCCTGAAATCTGGTCTAGAAATCCACCTGAAAACCCAGCGTAGGACCAAATGTTTTAAAAATGCGAGCATATGTGAAAAACTAGAACTGTAGTGAAATATCGTCAGCATTGCCGCATGTAAATGGTTTCAGAAATTAGCATTTTAAAGCTTGAGTATTCAAGTAAATAAATTCTGAAATGTAATGGCCCCACATGTCAGTGTGTGGAAAACTGAACTGTGAATGAGAGAGCTGCCTATTTCAGAAGTAGTCATCCAAACAACCTTCTGCCAGGTGGCATCTGGAGAGCATCCCACTCACCAGGCAAACACAGGCGAGACGTAAGTACTGAGTCTAATGATCTTTAAACTTTACTGTTCCAGAAATCGAGTCAGGGATTCGTATGGGAATCTGGCAAATTTGCTGTGAACATTCTGGGAGCCTAGAGTAGCTCCCCAGTTGATTTAACTAGACCACATACCATTTCCTGTCATACTTACCTTCGCCCAAAACCATGAATTGTGCTCTTGGGGGAATTCTTTCATTTCAGGGATGCTCTGCTTTAATTTCATTTTATGCTATGCTGAAGTCCACTAACGGCATTTGTCCGGTTTATTTTTGGAGTTAAGTAGCTGCTCCAGCTTTAAGAGGGAAATATGTTTACAGATCACATCTGCTTAGTAATTATCTGCAGCTAATGGACCGCAGAGTGGAACTCCGTCTCTGTTGTTGTAATTAATTAACATCATTAGTTCCAACAGCATTCCCAGACTTAAGTTTTGTTTTGAATCGGAGCGCACTGCAGTAGGCCTCTGGGCTAGCTGTGAACAGAGAGGCTAATCCAGTCAACAAATGTCGCTGAGCGGAAGATATGACAGCGCTGGGTGCCTCTGTGTGTTCCTTTCCACAAAGATTATCAGCTGAGGGAAAATAAAGTGTTACTGACTGGATAATAACTGTCCATTAGGAGGAAACAGCTTCAGAGCCGGAGGGAAAGTGATGAATTGCTCGGGAGATTTGTGTTGTGTACGTCACACTCATATTGTGAAAGCAGTCATCTCACGAAATGGCTAAATATTTTCACGAAATGACAAGTTTCACAATCTACCTGTAACATACACACGGTGTTTCGAATTGTAAAGCAGAAAGAATGCTCATGAATCCATTGTATAATTTCGTTTGTATGCTGCCTAGATAGATTGCTTCACACAAAGGTCCTAATGAAGAACGCGGGGGAATAGTCTCTCCGACTATGTTGAAAAAAGGCTGCCTTAAACAATTAGTCCTGCTGCCATTAATGCCAAATTAATCTTCAGTGTGCGCGGTGTGTTCATTAGAGACAATAGACTATTCAGTAACATAAATTATTATATGATGTGAGGATTCGCTCTCTTCTGATTGGTTGAGGTGAGCTGTGCCGATCACTGTAAACAGTGATACTTACCGCACTACAGGTGAATATGACAATCCGATGACCTAGAGCTAAAAAATTGATTAGGCTTCCCCGCAGGAGCTCCTGACAGTGTCTGTATTGTGTCTCGCTTCGTCCCTGTGTGTAGCTTTATGCTAGAGTTGTCGCCCTTCATAAAATTCATAGAAAAATATTATTATACGACCGTCCTTGAAAATATGACAGTTATTGACTTCAATTATCGGTGAATCCAATGATTTATCCACCTCTGCACCTCAGTGAATATCACTTGTCCTGGCTCAGGGGTGGGCAATCCCGGTCCTGGAGGGCCGGTGTATATGCAGGTTTATATTTCTATCAATTACTTTAACTAATTGAGTTACTTGATTGCATGCGCAAATATAGATTTTCGCAATGATTCGATCAAAGGAAAATGGTTTATGAAGGGACACAAGAACAGTCTTTGGTGGTCATTCAGGGTAATTTAAAGAAATGCGCCTGAAACGTCAGATTTTATAAATGGTTTGGCTGCTTTAGATCATCAACTAATTGAAGGCCAGAAGTTGGTGTGAAAACCAGGGTCTCTGCCCACATCTGTCCGAGGGGGATAAATCATTGGATTCACCTCAGCTGAAGTCTATAATTGTATAATGTTGTAGCAGGGAGGCATTGCAGACTTACCAACCACTCTTTTCCTCGACAAGCGACAAAACTAATCCCTCTCTGATACAGCCAGTCTTTATTTTCAGTCCTTACTTGGTTTTGGACTGAGGTTCTGCCCTGAGGTGAAAAATAAGTCTGAATCCTCATTCACTCCACTTGGCGAAGGTTGTTCAGAGAAATGCTTTCATGACACAAAAACCACAAGTATCCAGGCTCAGGTTTGTCCGTTTTATTTCACTTTTTTCCCCCTTGAAGTTTCCTCACTTACAAAAACTCATCATTTCAAAACTACACCCCAACTGTTGACCTGTGAAAAAGTGTTCCAAATTCGCACAGTACGTATGAACCTTTTCCCCGAGGAGCTCAAGGTCTGAGTCATCTTAACCGCTTTGCGCAGAATACAAACAAAGCCAATTTGTTCCTGTTATGCATGAGCCTATTTAGGCTTTATAACTCAGTGTTTATGTCACAGAGTTCAACTATAACATAGATAACATTTCAAACGTTGAAACTGAGACATTTTTCTTACATTTTTATCCACAAAATGAGCTTATTTCAAATTTTCAGGCTGCAACAGTTCTCAAAAATGTTGGGACACAGGCAAAAAAAAAAGGGTCTGAAAAAGCAATTAATGTATAAGAGAATCAGCTGAAAGAACATTTAGCAAGTAATTAAGTTAACTGGCATCAGGTGTGTAACATGATTGGCTATAAAAGTGATGTCTTAGAGAAGCTGAGTCTCTCAGAAGTAAAGATGGCCAGAGGCTCTCCAACCTGTGAAGGCTTGTGTAAAAAAAATTCTGCAATACTTTATAAACACTGTTCCTCAACGTCAAATTGCAAAGGCTTTGAAGGTCTCCTCATCGACAGTGCATAACATCATCAAAAGATTCAGAGAAACTGGAAAAATCTCTGTGCGTAAGGGACAAGACCGAAGACCTTTACTGGATGCCCGTGATCTTCGGGCCCTCAGACGCTACTGCATCACTCATTGATATGATTCTGTAATTGACATTATTAAATGGGCTTAGGAATACTTCAAGAAACCACTGTCTATAAACACAGTCCGCCAAGCCATCCACAGATGCCACCTAAAACTCTATCATGCAAAAAGGAAGCCATTGTTGAGCTTGATCCAGAAGCGCCGCCATGTTATGTGGGCCAAGTTCATTTAAAATGGACTGTGGCAAAGAGTCCTTCAATGGAGACCTTTGACCGTTAACCAGCTGAAGTCCTGTATCAGGCAAAAATCAGAAAAAATTCCGCTGTCGCAACGACATCACTCAGTATAATCATTTTCAAAAAGACTACTGGATGTTTTCAAAGGAAAAGTTATTTTACACAGTGGTTTATTAGATCGTGCTTCAGACATCATATTTTGAATATGAAAATGATTTTAATTAAAAATTAAGTCTAAGTTAAAATATTTATTTTCTTTGTCTACTTTTTTCTGTTCCTTATCGATTAAAAGGGATTTGCTGATAAATGCTTGCTTATTCCACCGTTAACATTGTCCCAGTTCTTCTGGAATTGAGGTTTTGTATCTCGGCCACAGTGCGTAATATTCCGCGACATGCCAGATGCCATCGACGAACAGCCCTTCATCTCGATGTCACTTTATGGATCTCCATAATCATCTCGCGCCAACACTGAAAAACTTTTTGGAGTTTTAGGATTTAATTACCTGTTCTCGAGGGATACGTTGTGGTCCTCCCTATAGTGCCCTCAGGTTGGTAGTTGAGAGCACCCTCCATTCAGTCGGTCTCAGGACACCTTGCTGACAGTCTGATGGCATGCGTGTGGGGTAAAGCGACACTGCAGTCTTGAACGAAAGAGCGTGAGTGAGAGAGGGGTGGAGGAGACTCTGGAGTGAGTGAGGGACAGAGACACGGAGAGATGGATAAGAGAAGGGGTAGAAAAACAAGGTGGGCTGTTCCTCATTACATGTTCATATCAAAATCATAATCTCCTTGGGATTCTGGAAATAATTTCACCCCGAGAAATTTTTGCGTCAGGAGTGAAATCCTTCCGTTGTTGATTTTGTTGTCTCGATCAAGGATGGGATTTGTTGCATTTTATTGGTTTAGCATTTCACAAAAATGGCTCTCACAAGCCCTGGTGGGGGGAAAAGTGACACCTCTGGAGCCTTAGAGGGGCGGGGGTCACTGGCCTCTCTGGAGCTTTGGCAGGGGGGCAAACTGGCCTCTCTGTAGTGATGGGAAGATGAAGCTTCATGAACCATTTTCTTTATTTTATGCACACAAGATGGTGCACTCTGTTCAACAAAGGCTTGTCAGTTCATTCTATAAGCCTTATTTTTTAACTATGGGCGCCATCTTGTGGGCACAGAAAATAAGTAAAATGGTTCTTGAAGCTTCATCTTCCCATCACTACCTCTCTGCAGCTTTTTGGGATGAAAACTGGAAAACTAGCCCTTCTGGTGCCTTGGTGAGGGGGCAAGCTGGCCTCTCTCAAGCCTTGTCAGAGGGGAGAAACTGGCCTCTCTGGAGCTTTGGGGGAAGCAAACTGGCCTCTCTGGAGCCTTGGCGTGGGGGGGATGACTGGCTTTGCATATGGATTCACTGAAACAGTTGAAAACAATGTTGTATGCAGAGCAGATGGTGAGAGTCTAACTTTTGTACAAACTATGTGAATAACACAGAAGAACTCTGTCAACCAACTTTCGAAGACAGCACAAACAAAGCTGTCATAGTTATTGATTTAAAACGTAATAGCCATGTGCCTGGTTGGACAGTGTCATCTCAGATAAATAGCATATTGTTTGCTTATATTGGTTGCATTCACATGAATTCTGGCAGACAGTAGACAGCCAACCATATATGAAGAGTCCACCTGCAAAGCCTTCTAAGTCAAGTTGGTCCTTTTTTTTTTTTTGGTAGGCATAGAAATTATCTTCCATAGACACCAATTTTCACTATACTGAAATTAGCTTTGCAGACATAATCCATGGGGAAATTTACTATGATTTAAAGAAATTACTTTGATTGTGCAAACAGAAAGTTTTGACTTTGCAGGTTATGAAAGTGGAGTGGAAATTTAGCAGTTTTCGGCAATTTTTAAACCAGCCCCATTACTCAATAGATGAAGGTATTTGACTCAGAACCCACTCTACATGCAACTCAATGCTACAGACAGCACAGTGGTTGAATAGCTGCTATGACACTGTCAACATAAACATGAGTCCATGGGTTCAATCCCCCTTTTATGGTATCACTACTTTTGTTTGCATTTTCTGCAATCAAAACGAAACTTGAGTCTGCATCCCCCATCTTGAGTTAGAGAAAGCAAAAGCTGAACAGCCTATAAAACCTGAAAACTGTGATTAGTTCCTTCTGATGCTGATGACTTTGACAGTTTTCCTCCTAGACTTGGTGGGTTTTGACAGAGTTTTGCTGATTCCATTACAATTTATAACATGATTTAGTAGGTTTTGAAAGTGGGGCTATCAGTGGGACATGCGCAGGTCCTTGAAAGAGAGGCTAAGGGAGATAACTTGCTTATTTTCAATACTTGACTTCGCAGGTTTTGCAAGTCGACTCCTCATATCATGTAAGTGGATGAGAACAGGACGGTGAAACTTGGCAGGGCTGGCAGAGAATGCCGGCGATGGTTACGGTACATGGCATTGCAGTGAGGAGTTTAGGCATTTTAACTTTTTCCCATCATCTGCGGTGGAATTTGCACCCAGTTGCTGCGTAGCGCCCCCACACAAGGAGGAAACATAAACAATCTGGACAGCAAAAAGTTCATAATATTGTTACACGTTTTGTTTAGCCATTCTGCTATTTCATCAAACTTTTTTTGTTTTTCTTGTGCCGTCCAGGAAGTTTTGTCTGTCTGCCATCTACTGTCGGCCTGAATGCATGGTGGCCTGTTGTCAAAAGATTCCACACTGGAACTCATTTTCAAAAGTTTGTGATTCCAGTCCCCAAAGAACACGGTTGAGGTGCGAGTCGTGTGATTAAAAGTCAAACTGCATATTCTTTCCCTTTTATACAAAAACCGTTGTCGTGTAGTAATGTCAGCCCTTACCGGCCATTGTTTCTGCCATTCTCATTGGGTATCTGTCAACTTTTTTGCTGCTCGATTCACCAGATGACCTACTGCCAAATAGAAGAGATGGGATACGTATATGGGCTTGGATACAGGTTAAATTATAAAATGTGCCTTCGGAGGGTAGGTGTTGCAAAACTGCTTTGTTAGCCTTCTGTTAACTTTTCGGCCCATGTCTCTGCAATGAAGAGGCTTCGACCGGTCGTCCGTGACTCTTCTCTGGGACTTACCATATGCAGTGAATCCAACTACCTTGCTCCTAGCTACCCCACGCTGGGTTAAATGCCCCTAAGACTAGTGGTGATTAATGTATGGAGTGAATACTTGTTCTTGATCTGAGCCAGTTGGACTTTCTGTTCTCTTTTTATTCTCCCATGAACTTTTTGCTGCGGTCCGTCTTGGCTGAAAATGGAGTTTGGATCTAATAGCGGCCATCTTGAAATTCCACCTTGACCCCCATGTCGGCCATCTTTTCACTGGTTCAGCTGAAGTTCATTATGTTGGTACTACACAGCGAAACATATATTCCGGGTTTCGCTGTGCGAGGTATTTTGACCTTCATTTGACCTCTGTCATTAGGATATGCTGTTAAATATCTGAATATTTAGAAACTTCTCTAAAACTTTTTTTACCAATTAAACTGAACATTTGTGGACATCTTCTTGCCAATGAAAACTAGCAATGGGAAGATTAAGCTTTAAGAAGCATTTTACTTATTTTTCTGTGCCCACAAGATGGCGCCCATGGTTAAAAAAAAATAAGGCTCATAGAATTAACTTACAAGCCTTTATTGAGCAGAGTGCACCATCTTGTGGGCATAGAAAATTAAGAAAATGGTTCATGAAGCTTCATCTTCCTGTCACTAATGAAAGCACCTGAATTAGTTCAAAAGGTCATGATTGGAATTCCGATATGGCTGCCAAAGTTTAGTTATGCCATTCCAATCTGATTCACGTTCACAGTTGCCATGATGGCCATCTTGAAAAAGCGGTCTGGGGTCTTTTGTTTGCAACAAAAATCTGATTAATTAAAAACCAAGCCCAGTAGCATGTGAATGATTTTCTGATGATTGTTAATTTCACTTTTGTATGACCTTTCAACTTCATCCATAGCCTGTTTTCATTTATTTAATGTAGAAATTAACAAATCAGAAACTTCTGCCCTGGAGATTTGTATAAGTATTTTAATTACACCAACCTTGTCTATCTACTTTGAAAACCTGCTTGATTTTGTTGAGTTACCATAAATGAAATCCTTCTCAGCTTGTTCTTCAACTCTGCTTCTATGACCCCATTTCCAGAATAAGTTCAGACACTGTGTAAATTGTAAATAAAAATCAGAGTTGGACATTCCAGGGGTCAGGAAATAAAAGTTCGGCCCTGTTTTACTTCCAGCCATGAGCTCAGGCAGCTGATTTCCCTAATTACCTCAGCCTCTGGGCTGTAGGGTCGCTGCAATTATTAGATCCCGCCAGTTGCAGCAAAATACCGGGAAGGGCTTTTACTTTCTGGGGCAGGATTGACCACCTTTGATAAAAACAGAATGCAATGATTTTCAAATCATGAGAATTTCGTATTTAATTGAAAATAGTGCAAAAGCAAAATATCAGATATTGAAACTGATGCATTTTATTGTTTTTTTTTTTTTTTGAAAAAATATCTGATCATTTTGATTTGATTTTTTATGAGTCAAGAGTTTATATGCAAGCTCTTTGAAGCAGGAGTTTGTTGTGGATGTGCGGGATCATACAGGACTCTTCCCTGGACACTGGGGTTTGTGTCCCATGGAAAACTAAAGGTCAGTGTTCATTTTTTTTATTTTTAGACTAAATTTACTTATTATTTGCAGTTTTGGGGGATGTATAAAGTTGCCAAATGATCACTGTGTACATGAACTTTAGCTGAATCACTGAACTGGCCTGGAAACGTCATTTTTGGATGTTGCTGGAACACTCAGGAAGGACTTCCCCCTAATGGCCAGGTAACGTCCCGTAAATCAGCATCATTTTTATTTTGGAATTATTTTTGAACGGGGAATGTCTATATTGGACATTCAAACACAGGTCATTCAACATCGTGCTTTTCACTGCGCTAGTTCCATCGCTGAAGTTGGACTGATGTAATCGTTGTATTAATGTACTTGAACCAATCAGAGCTCCTATAGGCTTGTTGGTCTTAAAATGAGGTGCGGTGACGCGCATTGCCACCCTGAGGCCGCGATATGCAACTGCGCAAATTACTTACAAAAACTTGGGACTTTAGGCGATCAAAGCGCATGATTTTAAGAAAATAGCAAAAGTGCATTTATAGAGCATTCAAAAGCACCTCAGCCAGTGGGCTGGTGATAATTGGAGTACAAAGTTTTGTGTAAGGTTTAACTCCTTAAACTCTGATTTTGCACGTAAGTATTTCTTTAACTAGGGCAAAAATCGTAAATAAAAGCTTTTTTGTTCATTAACTCATTCCCTACGGAATACTTTTATGTAAAATTATCGCGTTTGTACGGAATACTTTTCCTGAATATAAACACGCATTTAGTTTAACGTCTGCATTTCCAAAATGAAGGTTTTTAGCAGGTTCAAATGCAAATATGAAATTACCAGCGTCATTTTATGGGTATTTGTCACAGAAGGATACTTGACATTTTGGTTGCCTCCTACGGGACGCTGAGCAACGTCTTTAATTGGACTGCGAATGGTAGAGGTGGTTATTACTGCTGTCAGACTGGCGCGACGCTCATGTATTATGCATATTTTCAACGGAACTCCGAATGACGTCATCCACGCCGCTGGCACCGGCTTACCGTGGGGAATGAGTTAAGTCAGACAGTGTCACATATGTATTCTGACTGTATCTGCAGGTTGCAGCACTTTACGGAAGCTGCATCACCGATATTATTTATATTTCTCTCTTATATTGATTGAGAAAAATATTCAAATCCTGGGTACCATGTCTTTGTGACCGCAGCGTTACATCAAATGGAAAATATCTAAATCTTGCACATCATTTTGTACTGTACATACTGAGTATCAGATAATTGGAAACCTTGGGATCCTCTCAAGAATTTAAGAGTATAAATAATTTGTTAAAGTGTAGGTGTGCTGATGATGCCTGCGTGCCCGCTTATGTGTGTGTGAGCCTTGTGTGTGTGCGTGTGTATGTGAATGTGTGTATGTGTGTGTGTGGGCTTGTGTGTGCATGCATGCCAGTGCGTGCTTAGCTTCGTGCGTGTGTGTGTGTGTGTGTGTGTGTGTGTTTGTGCATGCATGAGTGTGTGTATGCCCCTATGTATGTATGCAGGTGTGTGTGTGTGTGTGTTCCTGTGTACGCATTTGTGTGTGTGCATATGTACAGTACTGTGCAAAAGTCATAGGCACCCTGCACTTTTTTTAAATTTAAGTTTGTATTTTTTGTTTACCTTTTGATTCCATATTAGAGTTCCTAAAGATAAATTGAAAATTTGAAATTCCCGGTGCTAATTTAAAAAAGTTTCATAAATAAATGTTTGTATTCCATTTAAAATGGTCTTGATAGAAGCTTAATGTCAACATCATCATGGCTGTTTGTAATTTGTAAGCGACACAGTCAGTCTGCAGAAGGACGGTGGCAAATTTTCCACTCTGCTTAGAACAAGCAAACACCAATCATCTTATAAATCTGTAGCTCAACAGGGCATTGTCCCAAATTTTTTTTGCAAAGGGTAGTTGCATCAAATATTGATTTGATTTAGTTTTTAACAGGTTACAGCACTGCAAGTCACATTTCTCCGTCATTAGAACCTTTTTATTTCACCGTTTTTGGAAGCATATTACCCAGCGAAATTACTTTAAATGTGCCGAAGACTTTTGCACAGTACTGTACATGTGCGATAAGGATTGTGTATTTAGATGCGGCAATCTCGCCGGGGCTCGGTCCACTCGGGAAATGATGTGTGTGTATATGTGTGTGTGTGCGAGCGTGTGTGTGCGTTTATGTCTGCTGGCCTGCGATGCGGAATGTATATTTGGGCGCGACAGCGCTAGTTGTTCTCGGTCGCCTTGGGGGAATGAGGGGCGCGGGGGACTCGATGATGATGGACTCAGACTCATTGGCTGCGCTTACGAAGCTCGCATTTCCACACCTCACGAAACCCTGACGAAAGCAACCAGCTGCTGCTGATTTAATTAACAATTAGCTCTGCTTTTCTAAAGGCAAGTCTAAAGCTGTCATTAAGGCCTCCCAGGTATTAGACTTCAGAGACAAGAGGGATGTAGAGCGAGCAGCTCCTCCTCTGCTGCTGATGACATCGTGGTCCCGTCTTTCCTGTTTTGAATGCCCGGACTTTTCTGCGGCCACGAATGTCAGTGATGAAACACTATGTAGAATAAGGTCAGCGCACAGCAGTTTGAAGGCAAAAATATATTCAGTATTCTGCAGGACAAATCAAACCTTTTTTCTGTGACATGCTTTCCCTGCATGCAGTGTTATGGTTTCTGCTAAGTTCCTTTTTGCATGACTTCTGAAGTTTAAAAGCTGAGGTGATTCTGCTTGGGGTCTCCGTGAGACTGGATAAATACTGTATCTTATCTGCGTCTGAGGTGCCTACATGAGATCGGTTAAACATTGAACATGATCTGTTTCCATGGTGCCTCAGTGAGATTGATAAATGCTTTATCTGACCTGCGTCCTCTGTCTCTCAGTACTTAAAGATCAGATCGCGTTTTTTTACGATTTTTTCTGCATGTTGCTCAGGGGTGCATTTGAAGAGTTTGTTTTCAAAATGCAATAAGTGCTAAAATGATAAAATTCGAGATAATACCATAGAGCGATAGCCCTGTGCTTCTCACATATGCTGCAAAAATCCGTTTTTAGAAATTCATACTATTATAGTATTATTATTATTATTCATAAAAGTGTATTTTTTCATGGTCAAAGTTTCAGTTCAGTTCAAATTTATTTCAGATATTAGACATAAAAAATAAAATCAATGCAATAAAAAAGCTAAATAAAATCAGGTAAATAAAAGAAAATGAAGGGTGTTATGCAGTCTCTAAGTTCAGTTAGCATAAATGCAGTCAGAAAGGCTGCAGAGTAAGTGTCCAAGTGTTTTTTTTTTTTTTTTTGATAAAATGCAACAGAAGTCAACATAGAAAAAGCTGATTTACTCTAAATGAGTAAAAAGGGTATATTGCGTTATGGAAACAAGATTTTTATTAGTGCACATTTTACATCTTGGTTATGGTATCTTAACGAGGGCGCGCAGTGTGGTTTGGGACAGAATTTTGCCCTCATGGATGACAGAAATGGTCCAAATGGGACAGTGGCTCAGCTGTTCTGGTAAAATAAAAGGTTCTGAGAAAAACATGGGACATTATTGACAAGAATTGCCTCATCTAGACCCCCACAGCATGGCTAAATAATAACAATTAAATTTTAATCCTGTGTTGTGACATTGTGTCACATTTTCCGCCACAGTGTTGACAGTTATGCTGTTGTGCTCTGACAGACGCTCTCCCGTAAGACAAGCCGTCTATTTCAGAGGAGCTCATTGGCCCAGCTGAGACAAGATGCGCGTGTATTGCATGTGTATTATTCTCAGGTGAATTAAGGCCTCGCTGCAGGTTATATAAGGACACCGATGTCTCTCAACAACAACAGAATCACAGTGGCACCACTAACTGTCCGGTCTTGCTGTCCCAGTTCTGATGAAATCACCGTGTACCCCAGTACTGTCACAATAGATGAGACTACTGTATATATAATGTATCATACCTGTGCATATCGGTGGCTTTTGTTTTAAATGGCAATGTATTAATATGACAACAACACAGTATTTGCAAAACAACAGTGAACGGGTCGATTCATTTGATCAAACTGTTGGAAAACTATTCTTTTCAAAAAACAAAGTGGTCTTGTGCCTTTTCTACACTTATGTGGATGTCTGTGCATCTGACTTTACAAAGCAATATCAAATATGAATTGATATAACATCACAAGTCTGGAAAAGTGCTGAGGTCTATAAGCAATTGAAGGTTTGATTTCCGGAAGTGCCCAAGTTCGTTGTCTTTTTAGAGTAACAAGATTTTAAGAATTTGACAACTTGCGGGGAACATGTTACATGAGTCAAGCTGATGTATAAGTAATGAAACATTAGGAAAGATTTCTTAAAACATATCAGGAGACCTTCTGGCCTGTATCTTGATTCTTCAACCAGATATTTCAAACACCCGTCTGAGGACTTGAGTACTTTTAGAAGCAATTCCTTCAAAATAATGAAAATTGAACTCGATTTTAAAGATTCGTGGCAGTAAATTTGGTTCAAAAAGGTTCAGCCAAAGAATAAGCTGTTGGGTTGAATACACACACACACACACACACACACACTCATATCTTGGCCTGCAGAGTCGGCCATTTTGGTTTGGTAAGAAAGCTACAGTGGCTGCTATTGGCCAACCAGTTTTCCAAGCAATGCTTTGATTGGTTGACTGGACTTGTGTACTTGTTGAAGCTTTAGACTGGACTTGGTCACTGCTTGAGGTAGCTTCTTGGGGAATTTCCAATTTACTGCCCATTTTATCTTGTACTTGAGTGCTTCTTGGCCAAAATTAGCTGATGAGGTTTATTCCTCATCAATGAAAGAATGGATTTGTAGTGTTATCCGATTTTTAATGAGTATGGACTTGAGCACCTATGGAAATAATCCTTTCAATTTGATAGTGAAACAGTTTCAAGCGCCGATATTTCATTACTGTTTAGTCCACATGGTTCTCAAATTATCCCCATATGAATTACAAATGTTTTGGAACTACAGGCCTTTAACATTGTGGCCCTGTCTTTTTTGCAGGGGAAAGTTGTCACACCTGCGAGGCTTTAGCATTTTACAGCTTCATAGGTCATTGGTTAACTGCTTCATAAGTCATTGATCTACAGCTTCAAGTCACTGATTTACGGTTTCAGAAGACACTGGTTTACAGTTTCATAACTCATTGGTTTACAGCTTTATAAGTCATTGGTTTGCAGCTTCATAATTCTCTCATTTTCACAAAGCTAGATTATAGACCGGGCCACCAGGGCCATTGCCCCGAGGCTTCAGACTCCTAAGGGGTCTCTGAGCCTCAGGCCATTCATGATGTGAGGCCAAAGAATCTGTGGGAAGGTGAATGCCATGGTCCTCAGCATACAATACATTAACTGACTTATGGCGACATAGAATGAACTAACCACTGGGGGACCAAATCCACAGTCTTGGCGATGTCGGGCCCGTGGGACCCCTTGGTGCTTACAATGTGAGGCCCCCTGGAGCTTAAAACTTGAGCTGACCCCTAGGGCCCCTGATGCTTCAGCACTTACTTTGCTAGGGCCCCAAAGGCCCCTCCAGTTGGGGAGTTACCATTGGGGGCGGTGGGGGGACTAAAGTATGAGGCAGGGCCTTTGATCAGATTGTCTCTTCCCCCCCCCCCCGCCCTTCACTTGTCGTGTCTCCATTATGATTGGGACCCTGGTAGGACCCACCAAACTCTGGAGAGAGTGTAAATAGCTCTAACGTGCTGGGGTTTGGATTGAAAACAAATGCAAGGGCTAGCATCCCAGATGACCTGTCCACCATATTTGAACCAGGGGGCGGGCGTTTTCCAGGAATGCTCTGAAGTCCCTGTGAAGGCATGGAGGAAAACATTTCCTGGAAAAAAGTCCCCAGACCACTGACAGGGCCCTTTCTGCTTGTGTAGGCATGCAAAATGATCTTGTTCCCTGTAAAAAGGTTCCGGAACTACTTGTAATAGTGACCTCCCTATTGATCCCCCTCATGATTGCAGCTTCACCAAATTTTGTTTGGTAACTCACTGACGCATAAATGTGCAACGTCAGGTTTTTTTGCTGGATTTGACCTTTGACCTCAGCGCTGTGACCTTGAGCCTGGAATAGACACGTGGCCCGGGGCCTGACAGGACCTTGATCCGGCTCTGAGTTTTCTGCTTCAGAAATCACTGGCTTAAAGCTTCATAAGTCACTGGTTTACTGCTGTATAGCCAACTGTTTTAGGGCTTTATACTTCACTGGTTTATATCTCCACAACTCAATGATTCAACTCTTTCCTGAGACACTCACTAGTCTGAAACAGCTACCGAAGAACTGGGCGCATATGATTACATACAAACTAGATGCATGATACAAATGCAAAGGCCTTACACTTAGGTCTTACTGCCCATCAACATGTCATCAAAGTGTGGCACAGCCTGCAAATAGATAGGAAATTTACCAAATTAAATAATATGTTGGGTAAGTATTGATAATATTCAGTATTGCATCAATAATTCGACATATACTGTGTCATGTAAAGCTGAATGTACCAAATACACATGAAATCAGAATTGCATCAGCTGAGTCTGAGGTCTTGCTCTGTAGTTGTGAGGTTATGAGTTGTTGATTCTGTCTCATGTTATTCTGTCAAAGGGTGCACCCGCAGAGGTTTGCTAGTTACCAGTGTTGTTTGTCTGAGCTTGGCACCTGCGCCAGCAGAAAGAAATCGCACAAGTTCCTTGCCTGCCCCCTGCAGAAAACTGGCGGTAGTACAACAAAGTGTCGACACCGTATTCTGAGGGAGCAATTCCCTTACATTCATTCTTTCTCCGTGCTGCATTTTACTCTGCTCCTACTCTTGTGCACCATGCTGGCATGTGCAAATATGACGAAAGTTTTTTTATTGATACTCATTGTAGCTGCTCTACTTTTTATTTTATATTTTATTATTTATTTTGCTGCAGCATAACTGAGACAATACATCTGTAATTAAAAACCATTAGCAATGTGAAAATTCTCTTTTGCTTAGAGAGGATAAAATAAAAAATGGTGTGTGGCTCAATAAATGGAATGTCAAAAGTGGCGCTTTGCATCCACATTATGGTATCAATGAAAGCTTTAATGTAGATTTTATGAGCGTTTTGAGGGAAAAAAATGTTTTTGTGTGACATGAAGGAACAAACCCCATATTTATACTATTTCAAACCCATTTCTCCACTCGCAGTCCTCAGTGGACGGTGGAATATTACAGGAATGAGCAATGTTTGTCATTTCAGGAGCCCGACTACCTGCTATTGAAGGAAACTGCAGACTTGTACTGAGTAGACTGATATGCTGTTATGTTGTTTTTGTCTCTGTGAGTCTCTCTTGTATGCAGTGGGTGGCACTGTTTGTCTGAGACAAATTTTCCTTCAAGGACAAAAAAGTTTATATTGTTGATATTGTAATTATTTTGGGTCGTGATTCTGAGATTCACAGCTCCAGGGAGTTGAGACACCTGCATTTCCCAGAGCACTGAGGAATGTGTCTCGTGGGTCTCAACTGCTATCTGAGTGCAGTGGCAGCTCCTTCGAACATCTGCCCCTCAAAGCCTAATGGAGTTGCTCTCAGTGATCCAGGTCATGTCAGCATGATCTGAACCCTGCAAGTTGCTAAAGAATCCCAGACAGAGGCTAAGAACAGGGGACAGCCTTGAGCAACCGAGGCGACTGGCAGTTTTTAGAAGTGGAGAAGCCGTCACAGTGTTTCATGCTTTCATTTTTTTTCTCATTTAGATCACTGAAATCAGTTTTTTTTTTAATCTTTCTCATTTAGATCACTGTAATGGGGTGGCACAGTGGCACGGTTGCGGCCTCACAGCAAGAAGGATGTGGGTTCGAATCCGGCCCGGGGCCTTTCTGTGTGGAGTTTGCATGTTCTCCCCGTGTTCAGGTGGGTTTTCTCCGGGTACTCCGGTTTCCTCCCACAGGCCAAAGACATGCATGAATACAATCAATATTTAGAGGAGTTGGAATGAAGGCATGAGGAATCAATTGTAGTGTTGGGCCAGGTCATGGGGCTGCCACAGGCAGGGTCGTGACAAGAGCACTGTGCCTTTGTGTTATAATGTAGTACGAGAGCACTGTGCCTTTGTGTTATAATGTAGTACGAGAGCACTGGGTCCGTGTTTTATAATGCGGTACGAGAGTTTTGTGCCTGTGTTTTATGATGAAGTATGATTGTACTGTACCCGTGTTTTATAATGCAGAACAATAGCATTGTGCCTGTGTTTTATAATGGAGTATGATTGTACTGTACAAGTAACGTAAATGATGTAAGCACGCAAATGATGTGTCGCGCTCAAATGATTTCAAATTTTCAAATTATGTAAGTTACGCGAATAAAGTAAGATGTGCAATCGACATAATTTTCATGTCTGAGGCAAGTTATTCAACCTACGTAAAATGAGCAAATGATGTGAAATGCAGAAGTGACTGAGGTTACGCAAATTATGTAAAATGTGCACATGATGCCAAAATGACTCATACTTTGCTTTTTTCTTGTGCCTATGATGTATAAATGCCCTTTAAAAAATAATGTAACACTTAGACATTTTTTTTCACAATCTTAGATGCAGTAGTTTTAATCTCATGTTTTATGTCTGAGGGACAATCATGAGAAAACAGCTGAACACTGAGAGCTCAGTATTAGATTACATTTATGATGTTAAAGACTTGATGGCTAATCCCTGACTGTCTCATTTATCCCAAATAACTTAGTATTTTTTTCTGGAAGGGCTTTTTAACAAACTGCAAAATGATAAATAATGCGAGTTATTCAAATGATGCATAATGTACTAATAAAGTAAGCTGCAAATTACATGAAATGCGCAAATGATGTGAAATTGGAAATGACGGAGGTTGCGCAAATCGTGTAAAATGCGCTCTTAATGCCAATATGACTTATACTTATAAGTGTTCTCTCTTATGAAGTGTAAATGACCTCCAATAATTTGAAGTGAGAAAAGTAAAAGTACAAGATTTTGACAAGTTTTCACCACGTTCTTATTTCTTTTTGAAAACTTTTTTACCCTAAGTATGCCAAAATGACTCATATTTTTTATATTGTCTTCATTTATGATGTATTAAGGCCATTTAATTATTTTAAGAGTAAAAATTAACAATAGAAAATTTTAATACTCTCTCGCAATCTTGGTCATATGACTATGACCTTATGTTTTTAGGACATTTTCACTTTAGAAAAATGCGCAAGTGACGTAATTCCGCAAATTACGTGAACTGCGCAAAGGATGCAAGTTCAGCAAATCCTCACACTGGAACAGAAAATTAACAGGTTCCAGATCATTGGGCCAAATAAAGCAATGCCACTCGGCAGTCAGTTATGCAGTAGGGCTAGGCACCGGTGACTGCTTCTCGTGGCAGATAAGCCTTAAATTTGTGTGTCCCAGTCAAAAGACAACCACAAACTGCTCAAATGGAGAACTTCACTCCTTATCTATGGAGTAATGAAAACGGATACTATTCTTGAAGTCAGTGATTGCAGGCTCAAATACAGAAATCTTACGAAGTAAAGTGATTTAACCTGATACTCATATGACTAATGTAAAAAAAGGAACGATTAACTGAGAATTTTGCAACATTGATAATGATCAAATGTGATGATGTGCAATTAACGGTTTGGCCACTAGAGGGCAATACAAGACAAGCGGTAGACAGTGAAAAGAGAGGAGGTTGCTATAAGTGTTTTTGTAACTATCCACCACCAGTCCTGCGAAGAGTAAAATAAACTATCCAGCGCGCACTAAAGATGCCTTCTATGAGTTACCATATAGCAAAAAGAAAGAAAGAAGAACTTTCCATCTTTCTCTCTGCAGAAGCCTTCAGTCAAATATAAGCCCTTAGCCAGGCAAAATTTATCAAGCTCATCCATTATTTGTCGTGTTTGATAAACTTGTATAAGAAGTGTTCAGACTGGATGAACGACAACATACGAGCAAACTCAGACTTGGAAATTATGGCTTTTATCATCCGTTGGTCTCATCAGTTTGCGCTATACTGAGTGAAGTGATCAAGAAATCTGAGTGCATTTTCTAACCGCCTCTCCGCCCACCGCTGCACGTTCACACGTGAGCGACGTCTGCGGTCCGACATTTACCTTTTTGGCTTTCGTTAAAAATTAATGCGTTTGCCTGCAATTATTTAATATCATTAAAAACGAGTTATTGATTAGTCTTTTTTTCCACGCATTCATAATATGATTTCTTTCAAACCTTTGAAAACCACATCTTATTGTTCAGCCAAAATGGGAAGCGCCAGGACAATGCGCTAGTGTTCAGTGACGTCACCTGCCGGAGGATGGTGCAGGACCGAAGCACTTTGCGCCACTGAGTAGACGATGGGAGTGATGGCCTTTATTATTAAGCAAAAACAAACAAGTGCACAAAACAGCAAAATAAAGAGGAGTATCCAAGCCGAGTGGCCTTCATAGGATATAATTTTACCACTAATCGATGCGTCCGTTTTTGCTGCAGAGAGATACCCTACTTGAACATTTCTTTTTTTTTTTTTTGTACTTACTAGCTGACATGCATAACTGCTGGAGGTGCGTTGACTAACCTATCGGGGTTGAATGGCATGTAATCGGAGAGCACAGCACCTTGCTGCTATTATCACTCAAGAACTGTCATTTTATCCACCACCTCTCCGTCTATCCTACGCTGGGCGGGGGAGAGTCGGGAAGAACAGAAGGGCGAGGGCGGTAAGAGGAGGGGATGGAGAGACGGTGGTTCGGTATCGTGCGGAGATTGATCAGCTGGTGCGGGACCTTGCTGAGGCTGATCTAGAGAAGATCCGGGCGGCGGAATGCGGTCTGGTGGTTCTGGAGGAGAACCAGTTGCGTGTTCCGTGTGTGTGTTTTTTACAAAATGAGACTGTCCGTACAGCAGCATGTCTAATGGTTGTACAATGCTGCAAGTTCAACATTAACCAGGCTTTCTTTATGTGAGCTGGCTTGACAAACCCTAGACTAATAATCAAAGATATCATAAAGTACCATGTAAGGTTATAGGAGAGCCACCTTTTTGACCATGAAAACCCCAGCTTTAGGCGCAACTAACTTAATAATCTCGATTTGTAGCCCATCCCTTTAGTTAAAGTTGTTCACTAATGACAATGACTTGATTCATTTGTTAATTAACTTTGAGTACATTTCATCTTATGAATTCTTCTGCTCTGTGAGTGTCTTTCTTCTTCTTCAGGTGTTTTTTTTTCCTAAGCCCCTTACAGCTGATTGGACAAAGCAGAGGATAAGCCTTCCTGGACCGGTGTGCCGTTATGGATGTTTTGCTTTTGGGCCTGACAGCTGCAATAATCTTTCCTTCCAGGTCTAGCGAGGGTTTAACTGAGCACCAATCTGCCATTACATTATAGGGGCATTTTAAAATTTGAATTCACTCTCAGAAAAAAAAGTACCTTGTTGTACCTTTAGGGGTACAAAGGCTTGCCACTGCAGCAGTACCCTCAAAGGTACTGCCGTTGTAAGTCGGTATTTATTTGCTTTGGAACATAAAAGTACTTTCTAGGCCCTCAAAAAAGGTTAACACAGGTACCTTGAGGTCCTATAATTAGCCCTACAGGGTTCATAAATGCAGAATGTACCTTGAGGTACAGAAATAAACTCCTGCTGTCCAGGACATGACATATTTCATACCTTCAATATTACTGAACCAAATGAACTGGAGGGTCACAATGCATTTTGATACCTACCACACTGATAAACAGTCTGACTAGAAAGACAGGTTTGAGATAGTGAACATGCTCTGTTAAATAAATCTGTCTGGATAATCCTTTGGAAAATGTTGTTATACAACTTTAACTAGCATTTTCCACCATTCTCATTTTAACGTAACACAGCCGACATGTGGTGACTCGAGCAGCTGGGGAGATGACAAGTAGCCAACGAAAATGGCAGATCCAACCCAGATAGCAAGCACCTCCGCTTCGGATCTGCCCGGATCAGCTGGAGTCGGCACGGAGCCGAGCCAGATCGGGAATGGAAGTACTTGCTACTTGGGAACTGGGGTTTTGACGGCGCATTCACTCACGAGTAGGCATCTAACAGGCGGTACCAAACAGGGACAGGAGGACGGGCAGTGGAAAAGGCGAACAAAGGCACATTCTGCGAACCAAAACAAATTTAAAACATGCTGTATTTAGCAGAAAAGATACAGACAGACCTATATTCACAGATGCTTGTGCATCTCGAGAATATTGCCCTTCAACGAAGTCCCTCAACCTACTACGTCTGCGCACTCGAGCGAGGTTTTGTGTTCCGTGACGTAATGTGATTGTGCTTGATGAGCCAATCAGAATGCTTATTATAAGTTATGATCTCTGTCATTACTATGGCTTTTCCCTGCGGCTTGTCAAAAATAGTGAAATGGCGGAAAATAAACTCCTAAAAAAACTTGTAGAAAACGACATTTGTTTTGTGTGTAAAACAAAAATTCTCTCAAATAAAGACAAGATACGAGTGCATGGAAAAAGCAAGCTTGATATCGCTGCAGTAATAAGCTGTCATCTCTGTTAACACAGCGATATACACGAACGAGTTATTCGTCTGCCGAACGGGCTGCTATCGCATACTTGAAAAAAATTGAAAATAGAGAAAGAACTTGATTTATTATGTGAGCTTCATCGACAGCAACGGCATAAATATTGTTTGAATATGCGGCATTCAGCAGCATAGGCGTTATTAGTGGGGGTATGGGGGGGACATGTCCCCCTCAACATTCTAAAGGGTGGTGTTCGTCCCCCCCAAAAAATGAAACAAATCAAACATCAAGTTAATATTAATATGTAACTCTATGGTCACAACTTATCCACTAGAGCGTTTTGGAGCTGTTGTGTATTTGATGAGTTGTGGGACAGTAACGTTCACTCTCGTTATGTTCGCTGAGCAGCTCGCATCTCTCCCCCCGAATGTCAAAACAAAAGGCAGGGATAATTAAAGGTAATGCACCTACCCCTATAACTGTAGGGATTGTGTCCATCGGCCAATTTGCCAAAATGTTGAAATATCCCTTTAAGATCAAATCGGTGAGTGCTGACAAATAGCGGACTATCATGATCGTCCGGCCTGAAACATCCAGTAAACCATGTTCCTAAAACTTCCCGGGACGAAAATTGTATATACAGAAATCATATAATGAACGTCACAGAACATTTCCAGGTTACAGGATACTTTGGTTTGATTTGTCGCGGTTTAGTTCGCTTTCTTTTTGACAGCTATAGTGTTTTCAGCGAGGAGGAAGTGCCCACTCCGACAACTGATAATGTGACTCGGTTCGGCCCCCGGAAGGTTTCGGGGAGACTCCTGATTGGACGGAGGCGGCGCTCGACTGGTTTGGAAATTCAAAACAAGAACAACCTAAACTGAGCCTGGCGGGATCGCACCTTTAACCAATAAGGAGCCTCCAGTCGGTGATTGTGCATTTAGAAAAAAAATAAAGAATGTGGCGTGAGAGAGCTGAACAGCTGAAACTTTCGTTTAAAGGCGATCTTAAAGTGAAGAGTTGCCGGGTAAATATACTGCGTTTGTTGTTTTCATCAAGTCTGAAAACGTGTGAGCTTTGAAGACGTGGACGTTTAAGACAGTGTGTGAGAGACTCCGCCAATATACCAGCCGTAGCTTTCACCATGTTAATTCGCCACCGTTGCAAATGTATGGAGTTAAATTACTGCCAAAACCTTGTATACAAACCGAACATGTTTTACAAATGCACCACGATTCACAAACAAATACAATGTGATTTGCAAAAATAAAAATGATTCACGTGCAAATAAAGTGTGGTTTGCAAATATAAAAACGATTTGCAAACAAATACAGTGTGATTTGCAAATATAAAAACGATTCACGTACAAACAAGGTGTGATTTGCAAATATAAAAACGATTTGCAAACAAATACAGAGTGGTTTGCAAATACAAAACACCATTAACAAACGACTGTTTTCAGTTCTACAAATACAAAACGTACCGATTACAAGTATACGACGAGAACCATTTCCTACAAGTACAAATCACTTTTGGCAGTTTTCTACCGCTGACATGGCGTAAAGGATTTTCTCACAAATGTCCTCACTGTTATTGTCCCTGTTAAACAGCAGGTGGGGCTATGACTCAATATCCTAGATCTCTACACCGTGAAGTTGAACAGAATAGAGAACGGCCGCCAGCGACAACCGTGGACATGAGGATGATGGCTGAGGCTAAATAAAAACGCAGTGTCTTCGTGTTCGAAATAATTCCGTGTCCGACAGTGGGATGGTGCCAATATAACTACGTGTCCGACAGTGGATTATTGTTTTTAATCTCATGAAGTCTACTGAATCTTTTAAATAGCCTATTAAACGTGAATGTTTGATCAGATGGCTCAGTTCTTCAAGATGGGTACCCAATCAATGTTTCTGTTTAAGCTCTGCTCTATAAAGTGTTCTGATTGATAGTGATATATTTTTATTTTCCATTTCGTTATAAATCTGGGCCCGTATTCACAAAGCATCTTATCTTAGCGCAAGGAGTACTCCTAAGTCGCGCCAAAACATTTATGATAAAATAATCTTAAAATTCACGAAACCGCTGAGAGCAACTTTTAGTGAAGAAAATAGGTAACTCAATAGGGGTAGCTCTGAGATAGGCGGGAGTAATCTCCGTTGCTATGGCTGATGTCAATTCTCATGCACGAGTCTTGGAATAATGAGCACGGTGATTGGTTGTTTGGTGGCAGGGCAACCCATTGAAAAAAATATCCCACATACAACCCATGGAGGAAAAAATGAGAAAATAGTCCAAGGGACTGGTTTGTCCAATAAAATAATGGCAGTTGTTACGGGTTCGGCAGTTTTCAAATGCATTACAAAGTAGAGAGGTACGACAATCCCCTTTTTAAACACTGCCCTAACCCTAAGCCTAACCTTAACTTTAACATTGACATTAAAATAATTTTCATCCCTACAACCAAAATAATTTAAAACAGGGTTACTTTTAAGCAAGTTATTGTTAACATACAAAGCATTGGTTTTTCTAGATTCGGTTTAAAATAATAGCATATTGAGCACTTTTGAAAATTGCAATGCACGGTCCCCGCATATCACGCTCTAGGCAAATAAACGTACATAGGAAAGAGATAATTGTAAAAACATTAATAGCATTAAACAAGTTATTAATGAAACGCGTCACTTGCCCCAATAGCTACTTGTTACCCGAAGAGAATGAGAATATGTTGCGATCATTTAAATGTCGAGCCGTTCATGTTTGTTTGCCCTAAACTGTCATGGATGTAAGTTCAAAAATGACGCGAAAGCCCAGGTGGAGCCAAGACCAGTTACTGCTGCTGGGCCAGTTGGTGCTGGAGCGAAAGCATGTAACCTAATCAGAGGGAAAATTGGCTCGGGGGTGAACAGCAAATCCAAGCGGTATGCGTGGGATAATATCAGCCAACAGATCGTTGCAGCGTTACCCTCGGTGTCTCGGATGGCTAAAAGTTGCTCTCAGCGGTTTTGTGAATTACTTTTCAGATTTTACTCCTTCATAAAATGTTTTAGCGCGAATTAGGAGTACTCCTAGCGCTAAGATAAGATGCTTTGTGAATACGGGCCCAGATTTATAACGAAATGGAAAATTAAAATATATCACTATCAATCAGAACACTTTATTGAGCAGAGCTTAAACAGAAACATTGATTGGGTACCCATCTTGAAGAACTGAGCCATCTGATCAAACATTCACGTTTAATAGGCTTTCTAAAAGATTCAGTAGACTTCATGAGATTAAAAACAATAATCCACTGTCGGACACGTAGTTATATTGGCACCATCCCACTGTCGGACACGGAATTATTTCGAACACGAAGACACTGCGTTTTTATTTAGCCTCAGCCATCATCCTCATGTCCACGGTTGTCGCTGGCGGCCGTTCTCTATTCTGTTCAACTTCACGGTGTAGAGATCTAGGATATTGAGTCATAGCCCCACCTGCTGTTTAACAGGGACAATAACAGTGAGGACATTTGTGAGAAAATCCTTTACGCCATGTCAGCGGTAGAAAACTGCCAAAAGTGATTTGTACTTGTAGGAAATGGTTCTCGTCGTATACTTGTAATCGGTACGTTTTGTATTTGTAAAACTGAAAACATTCGTTTGTTAATGGTGTTTTGTATTTGCAAACCACTCTGTATTTGTTTGCAAATCGTTTTTATATTTGCAAATCACACCTTGTTTGTACGTGAATCGTTTTTATATTTGCAAATCACACTGTATTTGTTTGCAAATCGTTTTTATATTTGCAAACCACACTTTATTTGCACGTGAATCATTTTTATATTTGCAAATCACATTGTATTTGTTTGTGGATCGTGGTGCATTTGTAAAACATGTTCGGTTTGTATACAAGGTTTTGGCAGTAATTTAACTCCATACAAATGCCTAATGAGGACGAACTTGCTGAGCTGCGGAGGCGACTGTTCCTCCTGCTGCACGGGTTTCTCCTCTCAACGCTTCCGATTGGCTTCTCCTGTTTCACGGATTCGTGAGGTAGTGTCACTACATCGGGACGAAATCAAGGATTTATGTGCACTAACGTTTGGTCCCCAATGCAAAGCCAAGTGCTTGGTTATTGTCTGAACATTTCCCAGGTTTAACGTTAGTTTAGCGCCAACGCTTTCATTTCACTGATGGTGATTGTCTCTTAAAGTAATTTTACTTAAATTAATTTCATGGTTGAAATTTGAGCTAAACCAATGAGGTTCTGATGTTTCCGGTAATTCGCGTCTATTTGTATTTTCCAATTTCCCTGTTGGGTGAATTTTAAGAGAACCCAAGTGAAATTTGTGAGACTAAAACTTTTAAAGGGTAAATAAGTGAATTTCTTAATTAGAATTTAAAAGGGTACAAACTAAAGTAAAAAATTTTTTGCGATATCATTTTTCCAGGGTTTCTTATACACTGTTACATTTCCTTGTGTTTATTGGTGACTGTGAAGTTACAAATGAGGATTTGAGTAGAAAAAAGTGTGAAAATTCATAATTAATTTTAGTGTGTAAAAATAAACATGTTTGTATTTATTGACACAACAGTAAAATCACTTTGAAAAATATTATGACCTGGAATACGTCATAGTTTCACAAAACAGTAAAAGAAAGCATTTTTGAACGCAAGAATGCTGAAGAGACCAGAACTTAAAACATTATTTTTGTTTTTACTTTGCTGACCTCCTGCTATAGAAAGGATGTACAGGTTCCCAGTCATTGAGAAATGTTTTTTTTTTTTTTTTATATTTATTTTTTTGCATGTAAATTTTTCTTTTGGCAAGTTAAAAATCTGATTTTACTTTCCACAATGAGTAATTTTAAAAAAAAGTTAGTGTTGAGCCCTTGATTACTAACATCAGGTGTAGCATTACTAAGCTGGGCGGTATTCCACAAAGTTTGCTAACTGAGTAAGCCTGGTTTTTGCACAAAGTAAAACCTAGAAACTATTCAAATCTGGAGCATGGACTGAAATAAATATAGCTTTTTGGGTTTTATTTTTTTTTGGGTTTACCCCTTTCTTAGTTCACTAATCTATTCATGTATGATAGGGTTAGTGTGCCGTAGCGGCCAGGCATGGTATGGTCAACGCTAAAATGAATAAAGCTGCATCTTCTAGTACTGCCAGTCTGATTGCCCCGCGTGTTCAATGGTCAGTGACAACGAGCAAGCCTGCAAGCTGCAAGCCAAAGCGTTACGGCGTCACTAAATGAAACAAAGGATTTCTCATTTGGTAGCTTTCTGCTCCTCCATCTTTGTGGCACTTCTTCACTTCTTTTTTGCAAAGACGAAAGGAAGAGACCAAAGTGAGGGAATTAAGGAGACATGTTAGCATGATGAGAAACTCCCCGTTAGGAAGGACAGGCTGAGAGACAGACAGGAAGACTCCGTAGCCGACTCCAGTGGTGTAGTGGGGATTTTATCACTGGGGGAACTCTCCGGAAAAAAACAATAAATGTCTCCTTCGTGGCGCGGTCGCGGAAGATTGTGCACATTTGTTGGCTATTTGCAGAATTAATGCTGTCCGGGTTATCCGTCGCATCTTGTTGTCAGAAGTGGTAGCTCAAGTAGGCGGCACCAGATTGGAGCAGGGTTTGTTTTCAGCCAAAATACACTACATGGAGGGCAGAGAGCCCCTACTCTCCCCGCGACAAGTTGCAAGTCAATTCATCTTACGATAACCGTCCAAAGCAGTTAAATTGAGGTGAAAAATGATCCATAAAGTAAATATCCTGCATAGTTCCTCGACTTAAATGAGGAGCTATTGTGGGGAGAAAAAAAAAAAATCAGTGATGAAGTGATTACCTGATTTCGGGCTTCCATTGCCAGCTCTTCGTTGACGTGTGCACACAATAGCAGCATTCGCGCGCATTCGTGCGTGTGTGGAAGATGTGATTACGGCGCTGCTATTTCACCTTGCAACAAGAAATACTATTTTCTGATTGGCTGATAGGTTGCTGATTCAAGCAGAGCAGTCTGCCTTCGCCTCATCCATTCATAGATTACTAATGTCTTCTATATATAGTCTATGTTACTAATGTGCGGCGAGTTTTATCACTTCTCAGCGCGAGAAATGTCGTGTGGCGTGTGAACTTGTTGAAATGCGTGTCCGTGAGACTTGAGAGCCCTGCTAATAATATTTATCAATTGCAGTATGTATTATTACTTTATTAGAAGCTATACAATGGCGAAAATGATAACAGAGGCAATGTTTTTTAAAAAAAAAACATTTATTATACAAATAATTTTTTTTAAAAATCTCGGCAATAAGACTGGGGGAACGCCGTTTCCCCGCGTCCCCCGACCACCACTACACCCCTGGCCGACTCAAACTCAATATCCGCCTCCAGGTCGGATTCCGATTCTGCTATGATGATTCAGACCCACTCATCTCCGAGGCCTGAGAGAAAGGAGACAAAAAGGGTAAAACTCACACATGTCCACACCTGACAGCATTTTAGCCCTGGTATTGTCCAAAGCCACTTTCCTACCCTCTACATGCAAGCAACAGATATGGCTCACATTTTTACATGTTACAAACCATTAAAATATGTGAATATTATTCATACTTTAAAACCATCCAGGAAAAAAAAAACAAATATTAAAATGACAACAGGGACAAATTTTATGATTTCCCCAGCAAACTGGGAAAAGAAACCTGCCAGTGAGACATAAGTGATTAATGACCTCAGAACGGAGCTGCTCAGAAACGTCCTCTTCAATTTCCCACTGGCTCTCCGATTCCGAGTCCTTGCGGATCTCATTAATTGTTTTGGGCCTCTCCTCCTCCCTCCTGGGAACCCAATTATTCTGAAAGAGAGCAGAAAGAAGGATGGAGAGGGTGAGGAGAGATACAGTATAATATGAGGATGACCCAATAGTGAGGATTTCTGAACCCTGTGAACTCAGGCTAAGAGGGGTATTACCAGTCTCAAATCAATCAGGTCCAGCAGCCCGAATCTGACTCTCGGTGTCAGCTCATCCTCCTCCAGGACTTTCCCAATCTGGCTGAAAAACCAGTCCAAATGGGGCTGTAGATACAAATGGGTTTGATGAATAAATGTTTTGAGCCGGTGTTCTATTTAAGCATCAGAGATGCAGCAGGCAGTGTGACGTACTTTGTTGCTCTCAGTGTCCAGGAGAGAGCCACTGGTTAATAACAGGCCGCACAAACACTCCAGGACGTCTTCAGTCAGGTGGTCCCAGGATGCGGTGATGAACCAAAGGATGGTCGTGTCCCTCACCACTTTATGTTTGTACAACTCCCCCAGGAACTTCATACTCGCAACGGACCGTCTTCGCTGGGCCATGACCTCAGCCTCCAGTTCCTTCAAACACTCACTGCTGCCCTCCTGGACGCACAGTGAGGAGGGTGAGTTGAGATGAGGCACCATCGTTAGAGCACAGAACAGGTATTAGATCACCAAACCACAAGTGGGTCATATCAAGTAGTGCAAGTATGAATATGTTTAGTGAAAATGCTTGTTCTCAGCCTGTAAAACACTTTGTCCATTGATTTCATGATTGGAACACCAGTAGAAAAAAACATGCCTTTCTGACCGGTATAATTCATGCTGTTTTCAATATCCACTTTACAGCCAGCCATTACCTCCCATAGAATAATTATACTCCAAAGTCTGTTTACCCAAGCCGACCCAGGCTTACCATGCTGGCACGGTCCTGCCGTTCCTTCTGGAGGGCAATGCCAGACACAGTGACCTTGTGAAATTCCATCCGGCACAGATGGAGCAGGTATGGCCGGATGGTGAAGGTGAATTTGTGATCACTGGAGGTGATGGATATGAGCTGTTTGGGGGAAAAGAAAGGAGCGGGTTCCAGATTCCATTAAAAGCAGTATTCCCTATGGCTCAAGCTTCCTCTGAGTATTGGCTCCCACTACAACATAAAATCCAGGCAGGCAATATTGTTCAAAGCAGAAAACATGAATCATTGAGTTTCCCAAGGGCCCAACTCCAATGAATCAGAGGTCTGCGTATCTTTTAACAAAATGGGGAACTTTCTTGTAATTTCAGCAAAAGGTATCCCATTGACACTCTCTTGTAAAGAAATAAACTAAAAATATATGGGTCATAACATACGGGCAAAAAAAAATCTATTTTTCCCTTTCTTGAAAGAGAGTGTTCCTTGGTGTTGGGGCCCCGTGGAAACTCAAGGATTCATATAGTCCAGACACGTACTGGGAAACGCTCTAGTGAGGACATAGACTGGCTTACTCACATCCATAAGGTGCCGACACATCTTCGCATAGATGCTGACGAACTTGGTCTCCTGAATGGCTCTCTCAAACATCATCTTACTGATGCCTGCGAGCTGGGCCACTGTATTCACAGAGAGCAGCTTGACCTGCTTCATTAATTGATCAAAGTTCTGTGGCGTCAGCTTGTTTATGATGCTGCGCATTTTGCTGTACATCACTTGGGCCTCTTCAGGGTTTTGAGCCATGCTGGAAGGTCTCCAAGGATTTTCAGCCTTGTTGAGCTCCACTGTCATGGTTTCCAGTCTCTGGACCTGTAATGATATTCCAGGGCCAAATTTAGGGGCCTAGCTGGGGGCAAATGAAGCACAGATGTTTCTCCTAGTTCAGGTAACGTCAACTGGTCGTTGAGGGCCAAGAACTGCATGTTTGGTTCACTCACTTTAACAGATTGTCTTTACACCTGACTCTCAGGTAATTTATCACCAGGGAGAAAATAAAACCAGGTCTGGATTAGGATTTGAGGGACAGATCAGTCGATCCTTGTCCTAGTTTTTTGTTTTACCTACGCCACCTCCACAGAGCATTTTAAATCATGGATCCCCATACCTAGACCTCAGATGCCCTAGACCCCGGTCTACTTTTCTCAGAGTTAATTTTGATGCACAATTCAGTGCATCTGATTGGCAAGACAGTCCGCCTGACTCCCAGGTAAAGGGAAGGGGGATAACCAGCCGATATCAGACTATGAGGAGCATGAATTGATGATGATCCCTGGTTCAGAATTTTTGGATAAGACTGCTGATTGCCGTTGCTGTCAAAATTATAACCTATGTAAGATGTGGGGAGATTTTCTACAGTGAAAAAAATTGCACAGGAGGTGGAGCAGTTATTTTACAATAAAAACAGACAGGTGACAATTTAATGGAAAAACCTGAAAAAAAAGCAATTCATCTTGATGCTTGGTTTAGATTCACTGTTCCCATGAGAGGGTAGGGTCAGAGAAAATCAATATGAAGTTATTCTTGGTGATGATCTTTATCCTATCATTAAAGGTTTTATTTTTGAGCAGATTATAAAGCCCTTTTTGTCTGGTATTTTGGGGCACTGAGTGGTTAATTGAGTTTGACTATATTATTCACATGCGATTGCCCTCAGTCACCAGTCCGCAGTTTCACTGAGCGCAAATGAGAGAGTTTGTTTTCTAGCTAACTAAGGTTGCTAAAGTAACCAATAAGGAATTTTACTGGTGTGAACTGAGATGACTACAATTGTTTGTAATTCCTGCATTTATCAAACTGTTCTCTTTTTTTTATGTGAGCAACAACATGCAGCAGTTCATATGCATTTCACATGTTTATGCGCAAGTTCGTCTGTAGCAAGTTAAGAAATTATCAAAAAAATGTTAGGGTAACATAGTTTATTGCTACCTATGCCTCCCCATTTAGGTTGTGTGGATTATTTATCAACATTAAATGATAAATCATCAGGTTAATTAAAAGTGGTGATGATTAAGATGTCTCTACTCAACAACTCCATCCAGCCTTTGTATTTGACAACAGACGGTATTAATTCGTTTCACAAAGCTTAAGCTGATGCACAGTGTTTAGCATGACATTGACTGCAGACAGGACCACATGAAGTTGACACTGGTTGAGCCATGAAGGCATCTGAGCTTCACTACCCTGATTTTGTTAGGCTAGCTGTCCAGTTTGGTATCTTTTGTGCCCAGTGAGCATTTGTGATGACCTTCCTCCAGAATATATGATTCAGGAAGATTCCCTATGCACTTAGGAGTCTTTATTCAGTTTATTTATCCCGTCTTTGGGAGAGTCTTGTGATCCTCGTCCGTGTGCTGATGTTTTTCTGTTTCATGTAATTAGGTTTCCCTCGTGTTCCACCCCTTGTTAATTATATTAATTTTCAGCACCTGTGTTTGTCCGTGCCCCCTCCCTATATATGTCCCCGGCACAGCAGAGCCGTCAGATCGGACTTCATTCCGCTTCATTCCCCTTCGCCATCATTCCATTTCTCATCACTCTCTGCTCCTCTCCTCACTCCCCTCATTCCAGTGTCTAATGTATCCGAGTGTTCCTGTTCCTTCCGAGCCCCCTGTGTCCGAGTGTCCCTGAACCTTCCGAGTCTGCCCTCTGCCTGCTGTGTCACCCGAGCCTGCTCTCTGCCTGCTGTGCCTGCCCGAGCCTGCCCTCCGCCTGCCGTGTCTTCCCGAGCCTGCCCTCTACCAGCTGTCCTCCTGAGCCTCCTGTGTCCCTAGTGCCCCAGTCCATGCTGCCCCTAGTGTTCCCTAGTGCCCTAGTCTGCCCCCTAGTGTTCCCGAGTGCCCTACTCTGCTCCTTAGTGTTCCCTAGTGCCCTAGTCTGCCCCCTAGTGTTCCCGAGTGCCCTAGTCTGCTCCCCTGTGTTCCCTAGTACCCTAGTCTGCTCCCTAGTGTTCACTAGTGCCCTAGTCTGCCCACTAGTGTTCCCAAGTGCCCCAGTCCCTGTTTCCCCCCAGTGTTCTGAGTTCCCGAGGTTTTTGGTTATTTGTTACTCCTGAGTTTCTCCCCTTTTCAGTGCGTGTGCACAGTGGTTGCTTTGGCCTGTGCGCCGTGTTATTTCCTTCAGAGTCTTTTTAGTTTTATCATTAAATTTTGGTTATCCCTGCATATGGAGTCTCTCTCCCCTTGTTCCGAGTCCCAGTGTTCCGAGTCTCCGTGCTCTCCTTGTGTTTTCCCTCAGATCTGTAACACGACACATTTAAAAGAAGTTGATTGTTTCGAGTTCTCGTTCCATAAGCTAGTCGAGAATAAAAGGGAAACACCTTTTCGTTGAAATTGAATTGGTATATTCAACATGGGCCCAACTCAACACACTTAATGCGTGGAGTTGGGGCCTTATTGAATTCACCAATTCAATTCCTATCACATCAATTTCTAGAAAAAATTAAGATTTAGACCAGGGGTGTCAAACTGACCCATAAACGGGTCAAGAGGCTGCAGGTTTTCACTCCAACAATGCAAAAGCGCACCTGATACAACTAATCAGTTGTGCAGGCCTAGATCAGTTGATTAAATCAGGGCTTTCAGGTGAGCTTCTGCTTGGTAGGATTGATGACCTGCAGCCTCTTGGCCCGTTTACGGGTCCGTTTGACACCCCTGATCTAGACGATGGCTTCATGGAATGCAATGACATTTATCCATCCGAGAAGCACGCAGCTAAGATGTTCATCTTGGAGCCCTGTGGTCAGGTGTTCAAATCCTAGCTGTGCCATTACCAGAGATGGCTGGAGGTTTGCAAAGGCAAAGCAGTGACTGGCTGAGTCTCGCCGGGGGTAGAAGGAGACATGCGAGTTAAATCTGTTTGCCTCGTCGCTCTCTAGCAGCCCCTCCTTATTGGCCACACGCTTGCAGATGTTTGAGAAAAATATACGCTGACTGTGGTCTCCTTCAATGGCATAAAAGGTGGGCTAGCAACATGTAAAGAGGCAGCGGTCAGTCGTGACGAGAGTTAGAGAAATGGTGTACTCCAGAAAAACTACTTGTGATTCCGATTTGTATAACCAGTGGTCAGCTCATTGGATATACCAAGGTCTGTTGATGAATGGTGGCCTTCGGGTGATGTTCTATCCCGTCGTCCTCCGTCGGTGAACACGAAGCGTTTACCCCATCGGATGAAGAGGCTTCGTCACTGAAGGAAGCGCGGCGGGGGGTTTTACGTCTTTTATTTCTCCGCCAAAACCCTGAAATTTCATGACGGAAAATTTCACAAGTCATGATATTTGGGAAGCCTTTACAGATCAGCATCAACACGGAAACAAATACCACAATATAAACAAGCATCAAATAAACATAAAATACATTTTATTTAAAATATCCTTTCAAGAAATACAGTGCAAAATGCTTCACAAACAGGGAAAAACTTAAATATATGTGAATAGCAATTGCACAAGAAGGGTAAAAGTTAAGGACCTAAACATCAATATTGGAACAATAAGGATTTTAAAAACAGACTTACTGAAAATAACTCCAGAAAAACAACTCTTAAACAAAAATATAATTTAATCACAAAAAGCAAGCCTATTGAAATGAGTCTTCAAAAGTAACTGAAAAAAGATAAAGATTCAGCATTCCTAATGTTAATTAGGACGCCATTAATATTAAGAATACAGAGTCTTTATCTTCTTTTGAATCTCTATTGATCAAGGTAAACTGGTCTCAGTACCCAGCCTACCTCTGCGCTGAATCACATCCGGGACATCCGGTGGCGGCGAGTCTGTACGTTGTTGTCGGGTCAGACAGTTCCCCATGTTTTGATCCTTCAGAAGACTGTCAGCGGGAGAGGGAGAAAAGGACAGTTAACCCAAGAAGAATGCATCATCACTCCATCTTAAGCTTTGGCTCCTTTTCAGTGAGAGGCAGTGAAAAGCTTCTTTTTTTTTTCCTATTGAGTTTCAGTTGACCGAGTCTATCAGTCGGACATACGATCCAATTAGCACAGAAACTGCAAATTAATTTTTGGACATGCATACTAGCTAGGAATACTTGCTCGAGAGTTGGTAACTTGCATCTTCTACTACTTGATGATGATGATAATAATAATAATAATAATGACTAGAAAAGCACTCAGAGAGGGCAGACCTCCGCCAGGGGGCAGCAAAACCCAAAAGCACGGCAATTGGAACTCCGGCCCATTGGAAAGACTTGAAATCTTGAACTTTGGCGTATATCTCAGCAGTACTTTGTCCTAGATATGCCAAAATTTAATCACCTGTTCCTTGACTTAATACCCACCTTCTCTGAAAATTTAATCAAAATCTGTTCCTAACCTTTTGAGTTATTTTGGAAACCAACAGACAAACAAACAAACCGAGGCAAAAACATAACCTCCTTGGCGGAGGTAATAATCCATCCATTTTCAATACCCACTTATTTCTCACCAGGGTCACACGGGGAGCTGCAGCCAATCCCACTGACTACAGGCAGGGACCCTCCCTAGATAACTCTCCAATCCATCGCAGGGCACACACAACATTCGCTCTCACACTAATGCCTATGGGCAATTTAGCATCTCCATTTAGCCTGATATGCATGTCTTTGGGGTAAAACCTGAGTTCCCGGAGGAAGTCCGTGTGAACATGCGGAGAACATAGAAAGGCACCAGGCCAGAATGAAATCCACGATCTTCTTGCTGCGAGGCAGCAATGCTAAACTGCGCCACCGTGCCTCAGTGAAAAAGATTGCATCGATGCCCGTGCTTAGCACGGGCATCGAGCGGGTGAGCGGGTATTGTTTTTTGATGCAATGTAGGCAGACTGGGTTTAAAAGTTCATAGAATTTCCTTGTGTGACAGTTGAAGGGTCCTGTCAAGTTCAAGTCACTGCCCGGGCCCTCCTTCGGCCTGCTACATTCTGGCGTAATCGGCAGGATCTGGGGCATCCTAATGGATGGCAGCATGCGTAAAGCATGGAGCGTGAGGACACGCTCACGAAAGAGGGGGAGAGATGTGACAGTTGAAGGGTCCTGTCACTGGAAGTGTCTCCTAATAAGTACATGCCCTGGCTGCCTTGCAAATGAGCCTGGCTCTTTGGCGATGTGGTCAGCGTGCATGACTCTTACCCGGGAGTCTGGAGGTTCAGGTCCCTGCCCGGGCCCTCCTTCGGCCTGCTACACTTGTATAAAACATTTTTGGTGCTGTATTGTCCTTGATAGGCAGTTGGTTCAATTTTCACATTGATGTTGTTGAACGGCTTCAAAATGCAGTTTTCACTCCAAAACTAAGTTCGAAACCTGTCGCATCGTCTTTGTCACACTGTGAAACCGGTGTGGAAAACAATCTCATTAATCACGGTGGTTTCGGGGAAGATGCGGGAAATTACGCAAATCGCCTACTTGGTAGTAATATATAGATTACATATTAATGAATGAATTAATAATTTGATCAATTGCACATCACCATTACGCTGTATATAATTTGCAAATGAGCAAAAGCAGAAAACTCACGTATATTATTTCAAGAATGATCCGCTTGAATTAATGGCTTCTTTGAATCGCAGAGACAAGATGATAGCCGACCAGTATTTCGCAAAAACAGGTTCTGAACCTTCTCGAACTTGCTCACACACATTATCCGAAAAAATATTGTGTCATAGAAGGAGACTGTTATTGACAATGACATCACAACTCTCGAAAGTCTGCGTAGCGTTGTCATGGTGAGCTGACGCGTTCGATCACCCTTCCGTACACCACGTTGACCTCAACATTCGTCTCTCTGTGCTGCAGGGTGCGGAATCGCAGACATTCGTCAGAGAGTCGCCTTACCCATGCTGTGTGACAGAATACAGTGTGTATGCCCTGCTCTGGCCCTCAAAGTCTGTGTGTCCCATTATCGGCCGTCTCAAAACATGTATCTTTTTTAAATAGCTCGCATATATACACACCAAGGTTCACGTAGTCACTTGTTTATGATGCAAATGAAACAAGACCAGTGAAATTTAAATAATAATGTAAAGCAGTTTTGCGTTCTTTTCGGTGGGGATTCTGGGAATTTTTTTTTTTTTTTTTTTTAAACGACTCTTAATATGTGGCGGCCAAATTTTTACAAGTTTGCAGCATAGGCGTTATTAGTGGGGCGATGGGGGGACATGTCCCCCTCAACATTCAAAAGGGTGGTGTTCGCCCCCCCCCAAAAATGAAACAAATCAAACATCAAGTTAATATTAATATGTAACTCTATGGTCACAATTTATCCACTAGTGCGTTTTGGAGCAGTTGTGTATTTGATGAGTTGCGGGACAGTAACGTTCACTCTCGTTCGCTGAGAAGCTCGCATCTCTCCCCCCGAATGTCAAAACAAAAGGCAGGGATAATTAAAGGTAACGCACCTACCCGAATAACTGTAGGGACTGTGTCAATAGGCCAATTTGCCAAAATGTTGAAATATCCCTTTAAGATCAAATCGGTAAGTGCTGAAAAATAGCGGACTATCATGATCGTCCGGCCTGAAACATCCAGTAAACCATGTTCCCAAGACTTCCCGGGACGAAAATTGTTTACACAGAAATTATAGAATGAACTTTTCCGAGCATTTCCTGGTTACAGGATACTTTTGTTTGATTTGTCTCGGTTTAGTTAGCTTTCTGTTTGACAGCTGTAGTGTTTTCAGCGAGGACGAAGTGCCCACTCCGACAATTGATGTGACCCGGTTCGGCCACCGGATGCTTTCGGGGAGACACCTGATTAGACGGAGGCGGTGCTCGACTCGGTGGGAAATTCAAAAGAAAAACAACCTACACTGAACCAGGCGAGATTGCACCTTTAACCAAGAAGAAGTCTTTTGTTGGCGATTGTGCATTTAGAAAAAATAAAGAGTTTGGCGTGAGAGAACTGAACAGCTGAAACTTTCGTTTAAAGGCGATCTTGAAGTGAAGAGTTGCCGGGTAAATATACTGCGTTTGTTGTTTTCATAAAGTCTGAAAACGTGTGAGCTTTGAAGACGTGGACGTTTAAGATAGTATTGTGAGAGTACTGTTTAGCAGCTCCAATTAGCCTGATATGCATGTCTTTGGGATGAAACCAGAGTTCCCGGAGGAAATCCACGTGAACACGGGGAGAACATAGGCCGACTAACTTCACATACAAAGGCCCCAGGCCAGATTCAACTTCACGACATTTTTATCAGCGAGACAGCAATGGCATCCACTGCGCCACCGTGCCTCAGTGAGGAAGATCGCACTGATATCCGTGCTAAGTACGAGCTATATGCGCGGGCATTGTTGATGCAACGTAGGCAGCCTGGATTTAAAAGTTCATAGAATTTCCTAGTGCAAAATATTTTTGGTGCTGCCTTGTCCTTGATAGGCAGTTGGTTCAATTTTCACATTGACGTCGTTGAACTGCTCCGAAATGCAGTTCTTCTCTTCAAAACTAAGTTCGAAACCTGTCGCATCGTCTTTGTCACACAGTAAAACCGGCGTGGAAAACAGACTCATTATTCACGGTGTTTTCGGAGGAGATGTGTGAAATTACGCAAATCGCCAACTGAGTAATAATATTTAGATTATTAATAATTTGACCAATTACACATTAGCATTAGGCTGTATATAATTAGCAAATAAACAATCGCAGAAAACTCACATAGATTAATTAATGATCCGCTTGAATGAATGGCTTCTTTGAATCGCAGATAGAAGAGATGAACAACCAGTAGGCTATTTCGCAAAAACACGTTCTGAACCTTCTCGAACTTGCTCACACACATTATGCGAAAAAAATGTTGCATCATAGAAGGGGACTGTAATTGACAATGACATCACAACTCTCGAAAGTCTGCGTAGTGTTGTCATGGTGAGCCTCTCCACCTTCGGATGATCAGTAAGGACCAAGGCACCAAAGAGGAGCAGCAAACATTCCCAATGGAATGAAATGCAGAGGCCCCAAGGCTGGCACCTGCTAACCCTAAATACTCTGCCAACACCTCCACTTTAATGGGCCCCACCAGTGGCCCAATAAGGTGGAGGTGAAAGAATGAGAAAGGGAAGGGGCTGCAAGGAGCAAACCCTTACAAACCCATACTTGTGTCCTTCAAAGGCCCTAATAGGTCCTCTGTAATAAACATAAAATACATGCAAATATTAGAATTATTAAGACACTATATGTGTCTGAAAAACAATAAATCGGCTCCTAATTTGACTTTGGAATATTTTAATAGAGGCCCAACACGGGACCTACAAGTGGTGCAACCTCAGCACCCTGACAAACTAGCCCCATGCTGCTTGGCCAGTGTAGACCTGTGCTCCCATTTTGGAAATCAGGCCGCATTTCTCATCTCATGATTGCAGCAGGCCTTTATCTTATGTGTTGTTAATAACTCTAGTTACATACGTTTATGAAACAGTAGAAACACCGTGGAAATCTTTGTCTTCAAAGAACTAGACGCATTTCTTTCAGAAACAGAAGAGGACAAATTACTCCACGGGGTTCAATAAAGTGTATTATTATTATTATTATTATTATTATTACACTTGCCAGTGTCCAGAAAATGTTGAATTGTGCATTGGTTTGCTAGCCAGCTTTTCAACTAGCTCGCGCTCACTACAATGAATGTGGTTACCCTACACAGCCCATAAAATAAACACGCAACAATCACTAATACTGAAATAGCGAGCTAGTTAATAACATAGCTAGCAAGCCAAAATTATATCGAACTCTGTAATGCAATAGTTAGCTAGGTAGATAGCCAACTGGTAAACGGGTTAAAAGGCTAAACTTCGCGAACACTGAAATAACGAGCTAAAATTCTTAAAACAAATGTAACCAAACGAGTCAGTTCAACTCCAAGTGGTTGGTTGCGCACAGAGATATTTTGTACTGCGGTCTGCCACAGTGGGTTACAGTGATTTTATACCGGCATGGAACATGGCTCAGCCAATCACATTGAAGGATGGGAAGCACCCGTTTTATAAACTTTATTGAACCCCGTGGGTTAATTTGTCCTCTGCATTTATCCCATCCTATAGTTAGGAGCAGTGGGCAGCCACAGAGCAGCGCCCGGGGAACCAACTCCAGTTCTAAAGTCAGTTCCTTGGTCAGGGGTACTGGTTGGAGTGTTCCTATGTGTCTGCATAGCTGCAACCATGAGTTGTACCATTTGTTTCACATAATAGTCTAATTTCCATTGAAACAGGTCACATATTCTGTCTGATTCTATCAGCATTTATCATACAGTGCTTCTGGATGAACTAGCAATGTTTTCTGAATTCAAAAATTAAGAAACCAGTTAGCCAGCTAATGACCCATACGATGATAATAGAAAGGTACGGTGTGCATGCTAGCTGTTTTGAAGGTAGCGCTTGGGTAGTTAGCTAGCTATCTAGTTACTTTAACAACCAAGCCGTGCATATTCAACCAAGGTTATCCCAGGAATTCATTCTGAATATTAACAGTAAGCTAGCTATCTCCAGACTGTTCTTGAAAATACATCATCAAAACCACCACTTTCATCTCTTGTCCAAAAAGCATAGTAGGTCCCAGGGTAAATTTTATTGACATTCCTGCGTTGTATTGATCCAAGTTAGTAGTAACCTATAAAGCAGTCAGACAACAAGTGTATAATGCACACACATACAGCGCCATCCATGATTATTGGCACCCCTGGTTAAGATATGTTAAAAGCCTCAAAATAAATTCACTTTTTATTGCAGAAGCATACTCTCACACTGAACTATGTAGAAAAATGTAACCTTCAACTCAGGGATTTTTTCCCCTTAAAATTCACTTAAGAAATAATTATTTTTCTTAAACTCCTGTTACACAATTATTGGCACCCCTAAAATTCCTAAGACTTAAATGTAATTGAAGTATTTCTGTCATTTCTACAGTAGTTTCCAAAGTTGATCAGAGTATCTGGGGTATAAATATGACATGACACAGAGGCCAGTTCTCTTATCCACTCTTCATGCATGCACGGAAAAAACCTTTTCTCACTCTCAGTCATAAACGCAAACGTCTGGAGTTCGCCAAGCGGTACTGGGACTTCAACTGGGACCGTGTGCTTTGGTCAGATGAGACCAAGATAGAGCTTTTTGGCAAAAAACACTCTAAGTGGGTCTGACGGCACACAAAAGGTGAGTATGCAGAAAAGCACCTCATGCCCACTGTGAAGTATGGGGGAGGATCGGTGATGCTGTGGGCTAGTTTCTCTTCCAGAGTCCCTGAGAACCTTGTTAGGGTGCATGGTATCTTGAACGCTTTGAAATACCAGGACATTTTAAATCAAAATCTCGTGACCTCTGCCCAAAAGCTGAAGATGGGTCATCACTGGGTCTTTCAGCAAGATAATGACCCTAAACATGCAGCCAAATCTACACAGAAATGGTCCACCAGACACCAAATCAAGCTCCTCCCATGACCATCTCAGTCCCCAGACCTCAACCCCATTGAAAACCTGTGGAGTGAGCTGAAGAGGAGAGTGCAGAGGAGAGGACCCAGGTCGCTGGATGATTTAGAGACATTGTGCAGAGAGGAATGGTCAAAGATCCCTCTTTCTGTATTCTCCCATCTTGTGAAACATTATAGAAGACTAGGTGCTGTTTTGTTGGCAAAGGGGGTTGGACAAAGTATTAACATCATGTGTGGCACACATGATTTGATGTAAAAGAATTATTTCTTAATGTGGGATTTTTTTCCTTACTGAAAAAAATGCGCTTGAATTAATGGTTGGATTTTCCTCTGTTTTTCATTGTGGTGCTATATTATTTAGGAAAAAAACTGAATTTATTAGAAGCTAAAGAACACATCTTAACCGGGGGTACCAATAATTATGTAGGGAGCTGTGTATATGTATGTGTGTATATATATATGTGGAGTTGTAGCTCTGTGTCATAAACTCATAAAAGTTGTGTCATAAAGCATTTGAATATGCCTTCAAAAAGCCTTGAATGCTAGGCGTGATTTTCAAAATTTCATTTTGTGAAAATAAGGCAGAACCCATCACAAAATTTGGATATGTTAATAATAGACATCTAATCTCACTAAAACAATTTTAATTAGGGAATGCTGTCATTGTTATAGCACGCCAAAAATGCAAACAGAATTGGTTTTTGTCCATTTTCAAGCTTTAATATCTTTGAGGTCATTCATCACAGAGGGGCAGTTTTAGAATACAAAGTACAGAGCATGTATGGGAAGGTGTATGTGCAATATCAAGCCTCTGATTGTGAAACTGAGCTTTCCACAGTCCTTCAAATATGCTGCCACAGAGCAAAGAGTAAAATTTTCAAGCACCCGGAAACGCATGATACACTATACGCATATGACCAAAATGAGATTTTTTTTAAACTTTTTTTGAGAAACAAATATTGTGAAATGGAGAAATCCGAAAGCAATTGAGCAAAATAAATAAATACAAATCAGGTGCATATTTTGCAATATTGCGGGGGGTTTTAAAGAAAGAATGTCAAAGGTCACTACAAATATAACAAGGAAATAAGCTGTTTTCTGAGTGTGACAAAATGCTGTCTCAAAGTGTCATTCTGAGAGCTGCAGTCAAAAGACAGATGATGAAGAACCAGGAATCAGCACCACAGACAGCAGCTCCGCAAAAAAAAACTCAGCATCTTGAATAGCCCTCCACACCCTGCAGCCCTTCACCTTCTTTTAATCAGTTAACACTGATTGGCACAGTGGCACAGTAATTAGCATTGCCGCCTCACAGCAAGAAGGTTGTGGGTTCGAATCCGGCCCGGGGTCTTTCTGTGTGGAGTTTGCATGTTCTCCCCGTGTTCGCGTGGGTTTTCTCCGGGTACTCCGGTTTCCTCCCACAGTCCAAAAACATGCATACCTATATATACCATAGGTATGAGTGTGAGAGTGAATGGTGTGTGTCCCCTGCGATGGATTGGCAACCTGTCCAGGGTGGGTCCCTGCCTTTGCCCGTAGCCAGCTGGGATAGGCTCCAGCTCGCCCCGTGACCCTAGTGAGGAATAAGCGGGTAAAGAAGATGAATGAATGACACTGCTACCCTTGCTTATCCAGGGGTATGAATGTTAAAGTGGCCATGGGATTGAAAATGTCGTCCTGTAGGTTTTACTTCTGCAGTTTTTAGAGAGATTGTGTAGAGAGTTAGTCAGCAAAATGTCACACAAACAACTGAACACAGTCCGTAATTTCAGAGCCCCACCACCATCGCCCATGGTCCTTTGATCTTTTGCCCTAACGGGTTGTTTCCCACAGTGGCATTGCAAGGATGGGAGTTACCTTACTGCTCATAAATAAATATATGTATATTTTTTTAAATAGAATAAAATAAACAGAAAAGAAAAACATCCTTGTTAGTAAGATGATTTGGTGAGCACTTACCACATTCAGAACAATTTACCACCTCATTCTCAGTCATACTGGAACTGAACTTGTGCTTTAAAGCAATTAAAAATATGCAATTATCTATGAACCTAAGTTCTGAACATGATGTGAAATACACTTAAATAACAAGTTCAATGACGAAAATGGGAAAAACAGCTGAAAAAAAAAAAGTAATTAATATAAATATGTTCATGTATCTTTGCACGTAATGTTGGGAATTTCTTTCTTTAAAAAAGGGTATGAAAGGTGAGTACATGACCAGGGATTAAAAAAAAAAAAAAAACTGTTTCCCTGACGCAATGATGAAAATTGGAAAAGCAATTAAGAAAAAAATGAAAAAAAACAGTGAAGTTGGCACGTTGTGTAAATCGTAAATAAAAGCAGAATACAGTGATTTGCAAATCCTTTTCAACCTATATTCAATTGAATACACTGCAAAGACAAGTTACTTAATGTTCGAACAGGTAAACTTTGTAATTTTTTGCAAATATTAGCTCATTTGGAATTTGATGCCTGCAACATGTTTCAAAAAAGTTGGCACAAGTGGCAAAAAAGACTGAGAGAGTTGACGAATGCTCATCAAACACTAATTTGGAACATCCCACAGGTGAACGAGCTAATTGGGAACAGGTGGGTGCCATGATTGGGTATAAAAGCAGCTTTTATAGAAAGAAAAAGGTTTCTCTTCCCATCCTCCTCACTGTGCGTGGTGGCAAAATAACCTTGCGTCCTCGTCAAGGCTTGTTTACCACTGTTTCAGTTGTTTTAAACTTCTTAATGATTCCTCTGACAGTAGATATGGGCAGGTGCATGCGAGTGGCTATTTTCTTGTAGCCATTGCCTGACTTGTGAAGGTCGACACACATCTGCCTTACTTGAATGGTGTGTTCCTTTGTCTTTCCTATGTTGAAGAGTGGATAAGAGAAATGGCCTCTGTGTCACATCATATTTATACCCCAGGGCAACAGGAAGATCTGTTTCTGTGTGGATTAGTAACACTGCCGAACAATCAAGTTCAGCTTCACCCATATGCTATTTACTCTGCTATGCTGCCCCAAAGCTGACTTGTTAGTGCAACCGTACATGTGGAATATGTAAGTTCATGAGATTTTAAAAACAGAGAAAAACTATACTGCAGTATACTTCAAAGAAGCCAATATGCATGGTAAAAAAATATAATAATGTGCTTATTATTTTTATAGTAGCCTAACTGCAAGCCAAGTATATTTGAACATTAGGCATGAATATTTTAATATGTTATTATGCTTTTCTTGAGTATATCTTAATCAAAAGTTTACATACAAGTATAAGTTAAATATACTTCAGACTTTTCTCTGTACTTTTCTCTGACGACGACAGTTCCGGCGTAGTTCTGGGGCCGCTGCTGCCATCAAATTGTGGCTCTGGAAGCCACAATTATCAAAGGAATGTTTTCAAATTTTACACAGGGGAATATACATATCTGACAATGCTCTTGACCGATTTTGGTCTGTTTAGGATGTCGAATATGGCTGCCGGCAGCCATTTTGTCCAAAATTTTTTATGTTCCGGGCTCTGGAAGCCACAATTATTACAAGAATTTTTACAAATTTCACACAGTCAAAGATACATATATGTAAATGCTCAAGACCGATTTTCATCAACTTCGGAAGTCCAATATGGCTGCCGGCGGCTATCCTGTTCGAAATTTTTTGTTTCGGACACTGGAAGCTACAGTTATTGCAGGAATGTTTTCAAATTTTAAACAGGAGAAGATATGTTAATGACAATGCTCAAGACAGATTTTTGTCAATTTCGGACATCTAATATGGCTGCCGGTGGCTAATTTGTCCAAAATGTTTTATGTTCCGGGCTCTGGAAGCCACAATTATTATAAGAATGTTTTCAAATTTTACACTGGCGTAGATATATATAAAACAATGCTAAAGACCGATTTTCAGCAATTTTGAACATCCAATATCGCTGCCGGCGGCCATTTTGTTCAAAATTTGGGGATGGGGGAGATGAAGGACTCGGTCCCTGTGGCGACCAAGTTATCTAGTTTTTTTTAGTTTAGCAGAAGTATAACAATTGCGCATTTGAATAAACTTCTTTTTCGTTAGGGTGGCCCGGCACGCATGAAGTCAGCCGGACACAGAATAACAACAGGGTCGGTACTTCCGTCAGTTTAAGTCCTAAGAGAAACGTCCAACTTCATTTTCGTGAAAAAGTCGGCACCCAAGAATGATTTATTTGAAACGGAGAAAACAGGAATGAGCGCCATTCAAAAAGGCAACTGCCGGGGCTCTGAGCACGTAAAGCAAAGTGTCTTTGCTCCATATACTCGCGCAGTAGGTCCCAGGAGACCACGGATGAGTGGTCAGAGGAGCTTCCTGGCAGGGACGTTGCTCAGACAGTTCAAAGACGACGATCGACGCAATTCCAGAACACCTCGCCCTAGCAGATACCTTAGTAGCCTCAACTGCATTCAGAAACAATGGGCGTTTGAAGGCGCATTCACTCTCAGTGTGGATGAGTAGGAATCTAATGGGCTTTACCCCAGATAGCAAGCATCTCCGCTCCGGATCTGCCCCGGCTCTGTGCCGACTCCAGTTGATCCGGCTCAGAGCCGGGCAGATCCGGAGTGGAGGAGCTTGCTACCTTGGACAGAACAGGTAGGGCAGGACGAGTGGAGGCCAAGGCGCCTTCAGTCAACCAAAAAGTTTTCCTAGCAAGTGCACCAATTCTCAGAAAAGACGCAGGCTCAGATCAGAGACCTTTAGTTCCAGGTGCTTGCGAATCTCAAGAATATTGCCCTTCAATGAACTCTGTTTTCAAGCCAAAGTCAGCGTACAGAGTGGTAAATTAACAGAAAGGCTCGAATAGCTTAAGGAGTCCAAATGAAAAATAACAATACTGAGTAATGCTGCCACAATAAAATGCAACAACTCAAATACAATTGGTTAGGACGTCAACATCAACGGTACAATGCTTGTGCAATAACACTTAGGCCTAATTCAAATGGACTATTTATGGTCTTACGTGAAGCTCTTCCGAACCCTTCTCGTAAGTGCGGCTGTAAAATGAACTATTCAACTTAACAAAGTTTTGGCTGAGCTGCCTTAACATTTTTATCGAAGTGCGGCTCGAGGTGACCAATCCCAGTTCACTCGTTCTAATTGCATTGGCGTAAAAAATTCTCTTACGTCAGCTTGAGCACTATTATTTATTTCTTTTACATTGCGAGGTTCGTGGCTTTCATTCTTGGAAAATTGAGCCCACCCGTGTATTTCCCTTATTTATGATTCACTTGTGTTCACAGCGCAACATCGAGCAGTTCATGAGCCGAAGTGCATGCAGTGATTGCGCTGATGCGCGTCACTTTCCTGAAGACTTCACGCCTGACGCAAATATTTCTATACGTGAAATTATTTTGCCAGAATCCCCCTTAGGTTCAGATTTTGATGCAAGCATGATGTTGGGGACTGCCCACCCGGTTTTTCTACCCCTTCTCTTAGACAGGCTTTCCGTGTCTTTGTCCCGCAGTGTCCTGAACTCTCAATCTTTTTTCAGGCAGGAGTGTCGCATACACTCGTGCCTCAGCGCCGCTTTACTCCACACGCACGCAATCAGACCGACTGAAGGCTGCTACTCTTATCTATCAAACGGAGGAGGCTTTTAGGAAAAACACAACGGATCCTCGAGAACAGGTAATTAAATCGTAAAGCCAATAACCAGATGCCTTACGTTTCTTCATAGTTTAAAACGATGATTAAGTTTATACCAAGTAGAACATTGAATCTGTTACGTCGCCGAATCTCACGCGCTGTGGCCAACGGGCTATGCAATACCAATGTGGTTTCAATGAATCAACTTTTATTGATTGATTTTTCAACCCTAAATTTATAGGAACTGGAACACTTAGAAAAGGAAAATAAGAACACGCTTGAGTCGTGCATTCGCTTGTTCCAGAATTTAGTGGTGAACACCACAATGGAAAACTTTCTCCTTAACAATTGTATTGATACTTGTAAAAATCATAGGCCTATTCGCAAATTTCTGGTGTGATGCCCGCACCGCCACATTTGTGCACAACCAAAGACCAGCTAATTGAAAGAATGAAAAAAGGTGTCGAATCTCCGGAAGAACACCAGTGTCGACATTGCACAGGCTACAGGTTATTCAGTTATGATCGGGTGTAGAATGAGCTGTCTCAAAAGGCCCTTATGTTTACCAGCCAAATAAATCAGAATTGGCAACTTTGCCAAAAGCTGCAGGAGCAAATTGTCAAACAGCTTTAGACCAGTTTTTCTCAAATGCTTTTTGCAATTCTCAAAGAAATTGTTTGGCTGAATTAAAGTCAAGGTCTTTTGGGACTTAATGGGCTAAAAGGTCAATGTGAAGCAAACCACTTGTGCAGCATATTTTGGGAGCTTTAACGGCCGCTTATGGCGTATAACTGCCCGAGTCAAGTCATAAATAAATAATGTATTTTTATATATACACACTACCGCACAAAAGTTTGGGATCACTTGCAAACTTCTTTGTTCTCCAAAGAAAAATACATTTTCATGCATTTCACAAACATTTTTATCCATTTCACAAACGATTAAAATTAATCAGATGATTTTCAAAGAATGATCTACATTTTTGCATAGAGGCCTATTATCAGCAACTGTATGTCCTCTGCATCAATCTCCTGGCTTGGCTGCTAATCCAAGTTAAGCATTTTATAAGGCTAATTGATTATTAGAAAATTCTTCTGCAAATGTGTTGCACAGCTGAAAACTGTTGAACTAATAAGGGAGCGCAAAAGGGAGCATGGTATTCTTGAGGTTGGTTTAGTGCCTGAAGCATCAGTAGTTGTTTGTTTGTTTACAGGCTCAAAATGGCCAGAAAGAAAGAACTCCTTTTGAGACCCGTCAGTCTATTGTTGTGCTTAGAAAAGAAGGCAATTCAATGCGAGAAATTGAAAACTTAAAATCTCTTACCATGCTGTCAACTACTCCCTTCAGAGAGCAGCACAAACTGGCACTAACAAGGACAGAAAAAAGGCGTGGGAGCTGGAGGCCCCGATGCACAACTGTGCTAGAAGTCAAATATCTTGAGTGTGTACTTTAAGACAAAGACGCCTCACAGGTTGTCAACTAGCAGCTGCGCTAAATAGTTCCCGTCAAACACCAGCTTCAATATCAACAGTGAAGGTGTTTTTTTTTTTGATGAATGCAAAGTTTTAAGTACATATTCAGAGAAAGAATAGAGAATAAAGAAAGAGAAAGAGGAGAGAGTGAGATTATGCTCAGTTTTTATGATGACAAATGCTGGTTGGTTTGATTGAAGAATTATACCTTTTTTTTTGCAAAATAAAGGATTTTATTTCCTAATTTGACATGTTTTGTAAGAATAATGTGGGCATGTCCAAAATTTTGACTGGTTCTGTACATTATTTCGGGGTCTAACGAACAGTTTAGGAGGGCGTAAGCCCCAGTTAAATTAGGCCAAGCCATGTCCCAGGATTCACAAGGCCTTTGAGGCCTCAAACAGCACAGCATTACCTGACATGCTTCTGTACAGTGGAGATAATCACATGGGCTGATAAATACTTCAGAGGACCAGTGTCAGAGAGCACAGTTCATCGTGACATCATCAAATGTGCATGTATAGAGTACAAGAGGAAGCTGTAACACTATCAAGCAGCACAGCCGACTTTTCTGGTCTTGAGCTCATCCAAAACAGAATGACGAGGAAGAAGGAAAGAGCATCCCCCTGTGCTCTCTCGGCAAATACTGGTGCAGCCCAATATGCAAGATTGACCTTTTCTACTTTATTCTATATATTCTGAGGACTATAAAACTAAGCCTGTAATAGAAGTAGTAAATGACAGCAAGAATAAATATGCTATTCCTTTGACTCTACAAGTTCTTAAACTTTTTAAACTGTGACACAATTTGAAAAGGTGGTAATTCCTCCAAGTTTCACTACATATGGATGTTCATACCATATCTTAGTTCAGGCAGTGGCTTTTTGTTAGCTCATCCCATGTAATATAAATACCATCTTGGAATTACGGAAATTTATAATTGTGCCAATTTGGAAATACACATGAACATCTTGGTTTGTGTGAATGTCTGTCACAAAATTTTGGCGCTGAACTGTTGCTGGGGTGCTTCAATAGGTCCCGCAGAGATCCCTGAAGAACAGTGGAAGCCTGCAGACCTTCGTATTGACCTTGGAAGCCTCACCATAGTGAGAAAGTGTTACCTGTACAGCAAGAAGGTGTGTATATGCAATAGAGATCTGCGGATTGCAGTTTTATCCACTGGAACTGCGCCCAATTCAGATTGAGTGGGTGGGTCATAAAAATTAAGATTCTGATTAATAGCAGGTGGATGAAATATTACATTCCTAAAGTGAAAATATTCATTACATTGCCTAAAATTTGAAAATATTTTTAGCTTCATTTTATTGTCAGGCACCAATTAACCGACTAGACTTACTGCAGATGCCCTAATTATGCGGTCCTTTTTCCAACACCAAGGGAGGCGGGGCAAGAGTGACGAGAGAACATTAAAGAAGGTACCTCGAACATGGTACAGCATGTTTGTGCTAAATATATGTCTGTATGTTTCAGCCTTCCAAGCCTATCAAATTAAGTATACAACTTGAAAATTATTTTAACGAAGAGCTGATCTAAAGATATGATAAAAGGTTGGTTGGTCCAGATTGCGCATTTGCCTTTTATTTAATTTGTTTTATTCTGCCATTGGAAGGGTTAATTGGCAATCGTACATGCTCTGCCAGGGAATGAGACTGAGGCTTTCAGATTGACTTGGTGCCACTCCTGCCAGTGACAGGGAAATCAAGTGATTCAATTAAAGAACAATGCACTTGGTAAATATGTGACGAAAATATGTAATTTCTTTAAGGCTCATCCAATCTCCACTTCTACTAGTAAGAGTATTAAAAAACCTGGAAAATGACACCTTTTTTTGTCTGTACCTCTGTCATTAAGGAAATTATGGGTCAGTCTCAAAAAAGGGGCAAATCCTGGGCTATTCTTTTTTTTTTTTTTTTTTCTAAAAATGTGATCAAAATGTCATTAAAAAATGGTTACACTTGAAGGTATCGTCATTAGAGTGACATGACACTGTCATAACTGTTACATGTGTCATGTAACAGTTATGATAGAGTCACGTTACTCTTATGACAAAGTTGTCATATCAAGACAACCCAAACAATGTCAACTTTGCGTCTCAAAAACCGAATAACACTTAATGACGACGTTTATGGCATTTACATAATGTTTATGACACGTTCATGACTGTGTCATGTCACTTATGACGATAGCTTCAAGTAAAGTGTTACCAAAAAAACTGGAAATTACCGAAAATGACTAACTTCCTTAACACTCAATGAAAATGGATGAAAATTCCCACAAACGAAGAAAAATAGGCCTCATTCACCAAGTATTTACTTAAATTCCTTCTGAAATTGTTCCTCAGACAGTTCTTAAGAAAGCTCTACGTCCCATTCACAAATGTTTTCTTAACCCGCAGAATCATTCCCTCTTGTGTTCTTAGATTGATGAATGCTGTTCTCCTCGTAAATTGAAAGCGCGTGCCAGTTGTCCCTAATTAGCATAAATAAAAGCCCACAAATGCCGTTAAAAGAGCACGAAATGGAAGGGCCGTGTGCAGATATAGACTGAAGTCAAGAAGAGATTCCTTGAGGGAAAGTCGAGGAAATGCAAAAACGGAAATCTAAAAACGGGGCACCAGAATCAAAACGAGTGGAGGTGCTGCTACAGGAAGTGAACTGCAAACAAACGGTGATATTTAGTGGTGTTAATTCTGGATATAAAATCACACACAAAAAAGATGAATGGGATGCAGTTACCCCTTCTGTGAACGCTTTATCTGCAAACGGGTGCCCAGCAGATAAGGTTGAAAATAAATACTTTGACTAGAAATCTAACACCAAAAATAAATCGATAAATAAATTCAAAATTAAGATGAGAGATTCATAGCACTGGAGGGGGGATAGCAGGCAAAGTATTGTCTGAGCTGGGCCAGCGCATCGGGGCCATCATCAGAGAGATGGCATTATCAGGTGTGTCATCAGCTGAGTGTCTGGACACTGACCTGGGTCCCGAGTGAGCGCCTTCATCTCCACCTCATCTATCTCCTATCCAAGAGAAATCAAAGGCCAAGCTATTATTTTCTAATAATATAATTTATAACGAGTGCGTCCCAAAGGCAGGTCTAACTTGCAACATAGTGTTTAAAGAGAATAGCTGCTTATATTTGGGCCCGCATAACAAGCGCAGTTACAGGTCACTACAGTGTTTTAATTATCTATTATCAACAGATGAGGTCCTGAGCCAACCACCCTCTGAGGTGCAACCTGGAACCTCGCAGTCCAACCCAGCTCAGTCAGTGCCTCCCCACAGCAGTACCTCCTGTCTCCCAGCTCCCGCTGTAAGGTCCCGGTAGCTAAAAAACCCAAGATGGAGAAAGCCCTCATACTATGGTGGCACAGGGTTAGACTGTCAGGTTTTGGCTCCGAAGTGCTGGGTCCAAATGATCACAAAGGTCCTAGAGGACAGCTCTGGGAAGCCTAAAGATTCCCAATAACTTCCTCTCTCTGCAACTACATCTTTATGGTCATGGAAAATTTATTCCCTCCATAAGGCACCATCTGCAATATCTTGCAGTAGCAGTAAATATGTCATAGTGTGAACAGGGTGTAAAAGTCTTTCTTGGCCAATAAATGGGGTGACAGTCACTGACTAATGGATGGAAAATGGTTCCCAATTAACATGATTGATATAAGTTGAAGTGCAGTGTAACGTTCATATTTATTTTTAAAGACCACGTTTCTTTGAAAAACAACAGCAATTAAAAAATATTATGAATTACAAAAATATGATTGCAATTCAAATAATATAATATTACACAACTGTAGAACAAAAAACAATGTGATAACCACTTCTTTCGCTCGAATATGTCAGCAGCTGAAAGTGCGTAAGATGCTCTGCAGTGTGAGTAGATTCTGTTCTTATCGAAGAACAAACTCTAAAGAAGAAAACATCGGTGAATGTCAGAATCTTCGTAAAAAGTGCATAAATGGGTTTTAAGAAGAAATTTCCTCTTAAGAATGGTTGGTGAATGAGGCCCAATGTGCGCTCGCTCTCTCTCTCTACCAAAGATTTGAGCTCATGGTAATCAATTGATTTGGGACGGATACTGCTGCCATCATTTTTTTCGGAACTCTGTTCATTTTGCAATATTCTATTTGAAGAAAACGTCATCCAGTATTATTCAGATACCCATAATAACATTATAATTAAACGTTTTTTAGATTGAATTTTGAAAGTCTACTTACAAACCCTCATGAAGCCCAACTCATCTCTATCATGGAGTTTTCGAACAATGATTTATAGCATTTAATAACAAAACTACCCCCTTAATCGACACACATTTAAAAGGATATGAATGAAATTAAAATATCAAATAAAATAAGAAAATTGTTTTCTTTCATGCTGATATGAAAATATGTCAAGGTGATTGCTGGGCAATTAGTTGTCAATGTCAAGTCTGTATTTGTTTAGTCATGTGACCAGGTTATCATCTAATAGTTGACTGTAAAATCTGAAGACCAGACTGCTTAGCGAATTTGCAAACTCAGGAACAGTCATTCCATTCAAACGTAAAAACAGTAGTTGGGGAAAAAAAAGAGAACAAGAGGAGAGGGCAAAGCTTTCAAAACTGATTTCATTTGGCTTTCTTAAAAGCAGTTGCCGGATTACGGAGGACCCTCCCTCACGCAGCAATGCAGCCAGCTGGTAACAGATGAAGCTAGTGATTGACCTAAAAAATGATAAAGGCTGCGGCTATTTGATAAATTTCAAGACAAGTCGAGGATTTTGCTGATCGCAATGCTAGCTGAATGCCATTCCAACGGGTGAGTGGGCCTAAGAGTGACTTATCTTTTCGCGCAGAGTCGATTTTAATATATAGGATATACTGCCCTCCATAATTATTGGCACCCCTAGTTAAGATGTGTTCTTTAGCTTCAAATAAATTCAGATTTTTTTCTAAACAGTATAGGACCACAATGAAAAAAAGAGGAAAATCCAACCTTTAATTAAAGTGCATTTATACAGTGGGGAAAAAAAATCCCACATTTAGAAATAATTCTTTTACCTCAAATCATGCCACTATTATTAGCACCCCTGACGTTAATACTTTGTACAACCCCCTTTTGCCATCAAAACCGCACGTAATCTTCTCCTATAATGTTTCACAAGATGGGAGAATACAGAAAGAGGGATCTTTGACCATTCCTCTTTGCACAATCTCTCTCTAAATCATCCAGTGACCTGGGTCCTCTCCTCTGCACTCTCCTCTTCAGCTCACTCCACAGGTTTTCAATGGGTTTGAGGGCTGGGGACTGAGATGGCCATGGGAGGAGCTTGATTCTGTGTCTGGTGAACCATCTCTGAGTAGATTTGGCCACATGTTTAGGGTCATTATCTTGCTGAAAGACCCAGTGACGACCCGTCTTCAGCTTTCGGGCAGAAGCATCCAGATTTTGATTTAAAATGTGCTGGTATTTCAATGTGTTCATGATGCCTCTGGAAGAGAAACAGGCCCACAGCATCACCTAACCTCCCCCATACTTCACAGTGGGCATGAGGTGCTTTTCTGCATACTCACCTTTTGTGTTCCGCCAGACCCACTTAGAGTGTTTGTTGCCAAAAAGCTCTATCTTGGTCTCATCTGACCAAAGCACACGGTCCCAGTTGAAGTCCCAGTACCGCTTAGCGAACTCCAGACGTTTGCGATAGTGATGGGAAGACGAAGCTTCATGAACCATTTTCTTTATTTTCTGTGCCCACAAGAGGGTGTACTCTGTTCAACAAAGGCTTTTAAGTTCATTCGATAAACCTTATTTTTTTAACTATGGGCGCCATCTTGTGGGCACAGAAAATAAATAAAATGGTTCTTGAAGCTTCATCTCCCCATCAATAGTTTGTGTTTATGATTGTGAGTGAGAAAAGGTTTTTTCTGTGCATCCCTCCCTCCCAAACTGCTTGTTAGCATGTATATAGCGCCCGATGGTTGTTTTGGCGACTTTGTGACCCCAAGATGCTACCATTTGTTCCAATTCTTTAACAGTGAGCTTTGGAGAACTTTTTATTTCTCTTACCATCCTCCTCACTGTATGAGGTGGCAAAATAACCTTGCGTCCTCCTCCAGGCTTGTTTACCACTGTTCCAGTTGTTTTAAACTTCTTAATGATTCCTCTGACAGTAGATATGGGCAGGTGCAGGTGAGTAGCTATTTTCTTGTAGCCATTGCCTGACTTGTGAAGGTCGACACACATCTGCCTTACTTGAATGATGTGTTCCTTTGTTTTTCCCGTGTTGAGGAGTGGATAAGAGAAATGGTCTCTGTGTCACATCATATTTATACCCCAGGGAAACGGGAAGTGATGAATTACTAATTAAATATTCCTAGATAGTCTGATCAACTTTGTAAACTAGTGTAGAAATGACAGAAATACTTCAATTTCATTTATTTCCGAGGACTTGTTCGGGCCAATAATTGTGGAACAGGTGATTTTCTGAAAAATAATTATTTCTTAGTCAGGGATTTTTTTTTCTCTTTTAAAATTCACTTGAGTTGAAGGTTACATTTTTCTACAATTTTCAGTGTGAGAGTATGCTTCTGCAATAAAAATTGAATTTATTTTAAGGCTTTTATCACATCTTAACCAGGGGTGCCAATAATTTTGGAGGGCGCTGTATATGGCAGAAATAAGGCAGTTTTTGTGCAGTAAATTGATTATTTTGTGGGGTGTATGCATACGGCGTTTAGCTGGGCAATGTAGGGGACTTGATGGCATTGCTCTTATTATATTTAGATATAGTGAAATAGTGCAGTTCTTGTCCGTCTCGCCGTCTGCTTCTGCAAGTCACAATTGTGTCCTGCCCTGATGTCAAATAATGCCCTAGTAAGGCAGTTGCACAAAAATAAAACTTTTTCGGATGTTTTAAGTGACCCAGTTATTGTGGCAGAGGATAAGGAGTGGGTAATAAATGACAAGTAGTGTGCAAATTATGATTTCACTGATTTATATGCGTCTTCGGGTATATTTAGGCCATATTGAAACAGCTAATGGAAAGAATCCCGTGTCCAACCATCACTTTTTTCAGTTTTCTATACACCAGAACAGTGGGTGCACCAAAATATTTTGGGGGGTTTTATTTTTGAGAAAGGGGATTAGAATTTAAAAGTACTGTAGTATTTAATATTGCGAATGCATATGCTGCGCATGTCCAAGCAACTCGATATGTCTTCAATAACATGGCTGCTGGCGCTATATGCTATTACTGCTTACAGCAGCACTAAAAATTAAACTAACTTTTCTTCACTGGATGTGCACTTGATGTTTTTACTCACACAAATGTTATTCTGGGCACCCAAACATCAAAGTAAGCTGAAAAAGTACTGATTTCATTCGATATTGGTGGAGGTTGAAAATGGAATTCTTTCCAAACTAAAAATGAATTTCGTTCTTGTTTTCTTCCCAGAAATTTGAAGTTCGTTTGTGCCAAAATATTACTCATGATATTGACTGCTAACAGTGGTATTAGTGCAATATTTATCGCATTAACCCTGTTATTGACTGTGCTGCTACACGCTTGTATTCTGTCACCCTCATAACAAAAGTGCAAAAGTCAAGTGAGAAAAACACAAAAAAACTATTGCATTTTTATATCAATGAGAGTTAGGCACAAAGTCTCAAAATGGGGAAAAAATGACTTAGGCATGTATGTTTATGCACATGCATGTGACATGTTTTAGTAGTAGTAGTGTGCCCCGGAAAATGGGGCTCCCCTGAAAGCCGATGTGTAATTCAAACCCTGCGTCTGGGCATTTTTTTACTTCCCTACTGCAAACGCCTCGAGGGCAAACTTTGGGCTTCTTTCAATAAAATTAGAATTTGAATGAGAGAGTTCTTGACAAACGATTGGAAAAATTCAATCAAGAGGGAGAAGCCTGGGATATACATACCACAGTCAGCCTAAAAATAGCAGGAGAGAAGCCAAATTTCAAATGGATATTTGTCCACAACATCCAGCGGCAATGATCACCCTGAAAAGCGGTTTGCCGCACGTTGATTTGTCACGTACCTGCATTACTGTAAATCTATTGTTACAGTTATCTACTGGCATCTGTTTAATCATTTTATTATTTGTCGAAATATAATTGCAATACTTTTCATTAGTTGAGCCTGCCAGGCATGTCTAACCACATTGTTCTGCACCTCCCTGACTGACTTGAGTGGGCTCCTGGTAATTTTAGGATGTAATAAATAAATAAATAAATAAAATTAAGAATGCAGGGATCAGTGCTGAAAAAAGTAATTCATTGTGAAGACTGGAAGAATCTTTAAAGTAAATCACAAATGAAAACACACATACATTAATGAAACATCCAATACCTTGCAAAAGGCAACATTGATTAGAGGTGGAGTGAGATGTACATGTGTGGGTCCATAAACTAAAGAAAATAACTTTGGTTGGGTGTCGAGTGGATTAATTTAGCATATATGGGGGTTTGGATGACTTGAGAGTTGATCCGCGCATCTCTAATATGCACTCCTATAACAGAGCTGAGAGTTAACTGGCCATCGTACATACCTGTTGGGAACATGCTGTGTGATAATATTTACTGCTGGCTGAGTTATCTTCATACACTGCACACTGTGACTGGGGTATTAAACACAGCTTAGAGATGCTCACAATATTTTTTCCTGGTTAATGCTGAGAGGTAAGCCATTTGTTTTGCTGCAGTGAAATTCATTCAAGCGCAGGCTGTAAAATCATTTTCTAAATACAAATTGATGTTTTTGAATTCAAGTAAATTAATTCATATAAATAAAAATTTTAAGCGCTCACAAATAGTGATGGGAAGATGAAGCTTCATGAACCATTTCACTTATTTTCAGTGCCCACAAGATGGCGCCCATAGTTAAAAAATAAGGCTAATAGAATGAATTTACAAGCCTTTGTTGAACAGAGTGCACCATCTTGTGGGCAGACAAAATTAAGATCTTAATCTTATCAAAATCTAGATCAACATCTTAATTTTGTCTGCCCACAAGATGGTGCACTCTGTTCAACAAAGGCTTGTAAATTCATTCTACTAGCCTTATTTTTTAACTATGGGCGCCATCTTGTGGGCACTGAAAATAAGTAAAATGGTTCATGAAGCTTCATCTTCCCATCACTACTCACAAACGCATACAATTTTATTTTACCTTCTGGGCAATTCTAGGGTCAGTTTTACAGACTCAGCGAGAGCCTGTTCCTTGACTAAACTGTATTTTTAATGAAGCTCCTACATCACGAACTAGTTTTAGTCCAGGGCCAAGCTGCATCTATATGTGAAAAACAAGCCCTTAGTGCTGAATAATGTTTCTTCTTCATCTAGATTTAGAAGACAAACTGACAATTTGAGACCAGAACAGATGAAGCTCAAAACCTTCAAGCTTACCCTCTCCACCTTCTCCAACTTCACCGCTGCCAATGAGACAGACGCCCTGCAGTCCGAGGGCCCTTACCAGGCAGTGGTGGCGGTGATCATTGCCCTGGTTACAGGGTCCCTCAGTCTTATAACGATTACTGGGAACGTACTGGTCCTGCTTTCAATCATAGTCAACAGGAGCCTCCGGACCATAAACAACTACTTCCTCTTCAGCCTGGCATGTGCAGATCTGATCATTGGGGCCATCGTCATGAACCTGTACACTGTCGAAATTCTGTTTGGATATTGGCCCTTGGGGCCAGTAGTTTGTGACCTTTGGCTGGTCTTTGACTATACAGCCGCCAATGTCTCCGCCATGCATCTCCTTATTATCAGCTTTGACCGTTACTTCTGTGTCACCAAGCCACTCAGCTACCCAGTAAAAAGGACGACCAGGATTGCAGGCATGATGATGGGGGCAGCCTGGGTTCTTTCCTTCATCCTGTGGACCACAGCCATTGTGTTCTGGCAGTTTATCGTAGGTGAGCGCACTGTGCCAGAGGACGAGTGCTACGGTCAGTTCCTGTCCAATGCGACCATCGTTTTTATCACCTCCATTATTTCCTTCTACTTGCCTGTTACCATCATGGGCTTTCTGTATTGGATGATCTCCAGGGCCAGCAAGAGCCGCATGAAGACGGGCAAACATGAACCAAAACAGGACAACCCATCCTGCAGCAAAGGAGGAAAACACCTCACCATGCCCTGTGATGAAGAGTATGAAAAAACTCATCATAATGAGAGGAGCCAGAATGGCGGGACAGATGGAGCTGGCAAGGAGGAATCAAGTGCACCAGTACATCCTGAGAGAAATGAAATTGTTGAGGTCCCTGCAGGTTATGAGGGAAACCCCACAGCCCACAGCCTAAATGCCCCAATAGCAAAGCACCCACCCACAAATAAGTTATTGTCATCTCGTGAGAAAAAGGTTACACGCACGGTAATGGCCATTCTTGTTGCCTTCGTGGTCACATGGTCACCCTATAGCGTCATGGTGCTCATCACCACTTTTTGTCCAACATGTGTTCCCTCCATCGTTTGGATCTTCAGTTACTGGTCTTGCTACTTCAACAGCACCATCAATCCATTCTGCTATGCTCTCTGCAACGTCTCCTTCAAGAAGACCTTCAAACAACTCCTGCTCTGCCAGCACAAAGACATTCGCTTGGGCAGATAAAGAGGTGTGATTATTTATTTGTTGTTTCTGCCAGTGCTCTTCTGTCATTTCTTTACAGATCCTTTAAACAGCCGCAGGTAGAAGCTGAAGAAGCAGAATTACGGATGTGCGACCTATAGATGTGTTGTCAAATTGCACACATTTCTGTCTGTGAACTTAATTATAATTCTCTTTCATTTTTTTACATATCCTCCTGCATGACTTTAAACAGCGGCTGGTAGAAGCTCAAGAAATAGAATTACAGACTCACGACTAATAGATGTAAACTGAACTTGCACACATTTCTATGCCTGGGAACTTGAGTAGAATTCAAGTGCATTTACCACAGAACTGAGACTCAGAGACAGTTTACAGAGATTTGTGAGAGCAGAAAGGAGCTCCATTTATTGCAATCGATATTTTCAATGTACTTAAGGCCCAGTGCCATACAAAAGTTTGTCGTCACCTATTTATGTTGATCGTCGAAAAATGAATACTTTTTCGTTAACATCTGGCATAGGAACAGAACATGGTGGAGGACAAACAGATGGAAAATAGGACAGAAAGAAGTTTGACAAGACTCCGTTACAAACTAAAAAGTATCCATAGATTAAAGTTTGATGAGAAATATTGAATGATTTTGGGGTTTTAGCCCAGAAAAGAAGCGTGACTGAAGGACTGACAGGCAATATTCATTCCAATATCCCCATCCACTTCATTGCGGGGACTTTAAAGGGATAGTTCACTTTTTTGAAGTGAGGTTGTATGAGCTACAATTACTAATTACATTAGATGCAGTAGAAAGCTGCATTAGATGCGGGTAGCCGCACCAGCGCATAGTGCCGGGTGGAAATGTAGGCGATACCCTATTGTGAATGGAAACACAGGAACACCGTATTTTCACATCCTGAAAGAGGTCCTACCTGAAAATATTACACCATTTCAATTGTATGCTATATTTAAAAAAATTACAGCACTTTAGCTGCTCGGGAAAGAACACAGTTGCTCTTGAACTAACCAACTGACGTATTCCTCGAGGTGCATGGTAGTTCACTGCTGATGAACTACGAAGCCGAACTGAAGGTTCGCTCGCTTGTTACTGGGACGCAGAGGACTACACTGGCCACTATGGAGTTTTACACGATTATTCTTTGCCTCATGGTATGGTAATTAAAGAGAGCAATCCTAATTTTATAACCATACATGCTCCAGTAATGATACGTTACCTATTCGTTTGGGTGATATGTGTATAGAATGGTGTGATAGAATTTAGTGATGGGAAGATGAAGCTTCAAGAACCATTTTACCTATTTTCTCTGCCCACAAGATGGCCCCCATAGTTAAAAAATAAGGCTTACAGAATGAACTTACAAGCCTTTGTTGAACAGAATTCGCCATCTTGTGGGCACAGAAAATAAAGAAAATGGTTCATGAAGCTTCATCTTCCCATCACTAATAGAAATGCATATCTAAGAAGTGTCTTTACTGCCGATGGCAGCACGCGCTCTGCTGTTAGAGAACACGTAGCTGATAAACGGAAGCACCACAACAAGTTGATTTTATTTTTGAATGAGAATCGTGATATGCCTTTTACTGCAAAGTGGCGAAAAAAATGTTTTGTCTATGTGTTGTTTGGACCCACAGGTCAATATAATTACTCCTACTATATAATATTTCGGTGCTGACTGCAGATCGATTTATAAGATGAGCTATCATTCAACCTTTAGATCCTCAGTCTAACCGTGGAGGATTAAGCCGCGCACCAGTGATTTCGTGCACATGGAGAGTAGAGAGTAGGAAGAGGGAGAGGTACAATTGGCATTCTATTCTGTTTAAGGTAGCGTTACATTGTTTGACAAGAGCATATCGTCTAGGCTGTATGTCTAGAGCCCTCAAGTGGCCAAGCCTATTATACTTTTTATTCGCAATTTCGTGGGAATTAGATGCCGCCACTGTTTGGCCCAACCCGCCCGCACCCGCTAAATGTTATTAAAATATTGACCAGCCCCGCCTGACCCGCGGTCTGTGCCGACCCGCGCCTCACTACTGGGCAGTGAGAGGCAGCTGCCGTGCACAGCAGTTCAGATGTGATGGCTAAAGTTGATGAAACTTTGCTCAGCAAAATATGCACCATCTCATGTCAGTCAGCAAGGATAAACAAAGTCAAATGTCAAAAATTTTACTGTGTAAATTTAAGCAAACTGCAGCTCGCTGCGTCACAGACACGGGCGTGGTCATACGAGTACTGTACACCAGTGATTGACGGTGAAATAAGATTTGGTGTGGGGCTTAATATCCCTTGAAAATAATTACAGGTCTTAAAGGAAAAGAAAGCCCTTTTTTCAACTCTTGCCCAGAAAAGTTCATGTTCTTCTTGATCGATAAATATTTTTAGCTAATTTTTCCCATTTTTATGAAAGGAGTAATCAGACCTCAAACCTCTAAAATACAACTAATTAGCACAAGTTCATGAATGCTGTCATTCGTATATTTTAGCCAATCCAAAAATACTTTGTGTGGCAGTGTCCCGGATGTTTTGATGCACTTGGACACCAATAAATCAGCTGATCTATGTCAGTGTATACAAATGAGTCTTGATTATCACTTGTACTGGAGCTTCATTTCACCACATATGATTGTGGTACGATATTTAACATCATAATGCAAACCTTAGTGACAAAATCAGTGTTTTTGCCTCTGTGTCCAGCTGTTGATTGCTCCAACAAAACAGGAATCTCGGCCCTCCCTGTTGGCATAAGCTTGCACTGATTTCCTTTGGCGAAGCCTGACTTGCTAGGACAGTGGTCATATATCATTGCATTCAAACAGTGGCTGAGGTCACAGAACAGCCTTGTATTGCAACTATTAGTCCTGGCTAGTTCATAATCATTTACCTTATTTGACGTGTTTCCCAATTATAGCAATAATATAATATTATATTAAATCAAGTATAGTAATTCAATTATAGCAACTATTAGTCCTGGCAAGTTCATTATCATTTATGTTATTTGACAAGTTTTCCAATCATAGTAACACGTTGTAATATAATCATATTGTAAATCAAATATGGTAATTCACTATTGCAATATTGAAGCCCACTTGTGATTTGAAGATTTAATTTGTCTCCCTTATGTGTAATCAGGATGATGTTGATTATTATTATTATTATTATTAGGACCGCAGGTCATGCATTCATGACACTCGCGTTCAGAAATCCAGTCACCACAAAACAGACATACTCACTGTAGGAGAAGAAACACAGGAGGTGATAAACATCACAAAAAGGGCTACACACTGCACACAGAATGTAACGCACTTGTAGAATCTGAACATACGGCTGAGAAGCTCGATCCAGAGCCAGCAGTAAAACTTTAATGACATTCCCCTTGGATATTCCTGCAGCCTGCCTGTGGGGGGCAGCATCTCTGGCTTTGCTCAGCAGGGGGCGGAGTCGCAAAGCCCTGACTGCCTCAGAACTCCTGTGAGAGTCATATCACTGTCCCCAAAGTCCAGTTACATTAATCTGTTTAAAATAATCTTAATCTCTGGGAAATTCATAATATGTTTATATGTTCAATATCCTGTGTATAAACCACTTATATACTTGTAATCCAATTCAACTATGTAAGGCTTTTTCAGGACAACTGCATCATATTCGTACATATTCCTATCATGTTTGGTCTTGTTATTCTCGGGGGAATCCAAGGAGTTGAATGGAGTATGTTTCATTTCCATTGAAATTATGGTTCATCCTCTTTGGGAAACTCCTGAAAATTGGTTAGATTTTATGCGGGTAATTACCCTATTCTCCTCTCTCTGCTAGGAAGTTTATTACACCCCCAAATGGGGGAAAACCCAAATTCAACCCCCCGATCAAAGGTGGGGCTTTGGGCTTAAAACCAAGAGATTCTAGCCATTGGAAAAAGGACTGTATTTCGAGATCTCGCGTGCGGAAGGGTGAGTAGTCTTTTAATTATGGAGGATCACATGCCGCCTCGCTCCGCGTGCTTGGGTTTGCGCGAAAGTAGCGGACCTAGGTAGGCAGGGAGGGATGGCATCTGAGTTCTCTCTGGGCACGTGGTGCGGCCTCCATTTTTCCAGGTACAAATTTATTCTCTCTTTCTAAATTGTGTCAATCAATCAATCAAATCCTTTATTAAACCAGATAAAACCAGTTGAGACCAAAGTCTCTTTTTCAATGGTGATCTGGCAATATGCAGTAAGTCACAAAGAAGTATAACACAACACAATTCAAGACAGTATTGAAAAAAAAAAACAGTACAGTATAAAACAAGAACAAGGGACAGAATAGAGACTACCATCTGACGACAAAACAAAATATTAAAAAAAAAAAAATTCATAAGTTCTAAAAATGGCTCAATATAAAAACAGTGGAAAAATATATCTAAACAGTACGACAAGAGCAGCTGATGGGAAAAGCTTCAGAAATCTTTTGTCTGAAGCTTGGGATAGAGATGGGAGCAGCAATTTTAAAATGAGTTTGAAGGTCATTCCATGACCAAGGGCCAAGTAAAACAGACTCCTCTTACCAGCGTCAGATCGCACAGGAGGCACCTTGAATCGCAACCAGGCGTTGGATCTAAGGTTGTATGAGTTCTGAATTAAAACAAATTTAGAGCAAATATCCTGGGGTAGTTTGCCTAAAATAGCCTTGTATATTAAAACATACCAGTGGTGCAGCCTGCGCATAGCTAGTGAAGGCCAGCCAACTAAAATGTACAGTGTACAGTGATGCGTCCTGTAGGATGACTTAGAAATGTATCTCAGTACAGAATGATAGAGTGGATCGAGCTCAGCCAGGAAAGTGGGACCCGCAATCGGTAAACTGTAAAAAAAAAATAAAAAATTGTGTGTAACTTGTAATTGGCTTAACGTTGATTTGTTTGATCTAAATTTGTGCCTACCTGGTGATTAAATTATTGTTATTCCTTACAGCTTGCGTGATCTCTGTGACTCTTAACACTTTTACATTCTTTCTAGCCTTATTACAACCGGTACTTAGGGGGCGATTTGTTACCATTCCAGACTAGATAGCTGATGTTGTAGGTAGTGATGTGTTCTAAGATTGCCAATTACGCTCTACCCCAGAAGGGTTTTTGTATTACCGATCCTGGAAATTCTATCGTAAAGAATACCCCTGGGCTGAGAAGCCGGTATTTGATTTACTCCTTAAGGGGCCCTTCGGTGCACATAAACCTGGGTTCGTGATATGTTTATGCTCAGTGCTACTTTGTTAATGCCTAGATGCTGCGATAATGGTAATTTCTTCCATCCTCTGGAACTATCATCGAACTAAGATCCGGCAGCGGCGTTTGCTTCCCTGGGGGCATTTGCTGAGTGACAATGGTTTTCACAGACGAGTCTGATTGCGTAGCTGCCTCGAGATTAATGCATTGCTGTCCCAAAAATATGAATTCTAATTCTAATTTGGAGTCAGATATTTAAAGAGGATGTAACTAAATTTTGCATTCTAAATGTATTATGGAGTCAAATTAATTGGAACCGTTGTGTTTTTATGCCCTGCCTTTGGACAGAGAAAAATATCCATTTTATTGTGATTCACACCAGCCAGGAAGTTGCTCGAATTAACGCCAGTCAAGAAGAACACATGAAACTTTCAGCCCTCTGCAATGTCCCTCCTTGGTATTGTTTTGTGGGGTTCTACACACTGCAGACAGAGGGCAACACACTGCACACCTAGGGCTACACACTGCTCACAGAGGGCCACACACTGCACACACAAAAGGACGCACATTGAGCACACATTACCCACAGAGGGTTGCACAGAACACGCAAACGGCAACACCCTACAGATAAAGAGCTTTACACTTTGAACATTTTGCGCTCTCGTTCACGTTGTTTGCAGCAAGTATATCACAGCCCTAAGAAGGAATAAAGTCTGAGCATTAAAATCAGAAAAGACGGGACCACAATGTCATCGGCAGCAGAAGAGGAGCTGCTCACTCTTCATCCCTCTTGTCTCTAATGCCTGAGAGGCCTTCATCACAGCTTCAGACTCACCTACAGGACAGCAGAGATAATTGGTGATATTACCCCAGCTGCAGCTGGTTGCCTTTGTCAGGCATTCATCAGCTGTGGAAATGTGGGGAGCTTCATAAATGCCGCCAGTGCTCTGAGTAATAACTTGCCCTCCCCCCACCCCCCTGAGCATCATTCCACACCCATACACACACACACACACACACACACACACACACACACACACACACACACACACACAGGTACATAGACTCACATATCTCCCATGGTTGACCAAGACTTGCCAGAACTGTTTCATCCAAATACACATTCCATATCACACACTCGTACACATACTTGCACACGTGCTGCTGAGACATTTGAATCCAAACACAAAATTCATATCATAAATGCAACGACACACACATGCAAATGCATAAATTCTCACCGGAACATCTACAGTTACACAAGTCTGGTCACACAATCCCACATGCGCTCACACTCAGAAATTTGAATTGTGCTTGCAGTAAGGACTATTCAAGTAGTAGTTTAAGATTACTATTACGAGCTGCCGGGTGGCTCACACATGATCACCACGTTGCGAGTTCGAGCCCCGGCATACCCGCAGCTTTTTCAGAGTAGTGCACAATTGGCTATCGCGCTACAGGGTTTCAAATTGGGAAGGGACTGCCGGATTTGGGTATATAATAATAACAGCTTTGTTTGTTGCTCCAGCGCCTCCTGTTGGCCAGACTGGCGCTCGTCAGGAAGACTCCGGGTTGTTTCATGTCCGGGTATCCTCCGCCCTAGTTCTGAACTTGCGAAGATTCAACCAATGAGTGTATAAGAATCAGTGGCAGACAGGCACGTGCTTCGGAGGAGAGCCATGAACTGTCTCACTATCCTGTGTTGGCAGCAAGGGGTCGCATACGAGCAAACTTTGTACACAGTTCCCCAATTGGGCATTCCAGATTCGGGTGGGATTGGAGATGCCAAATTAATAAAAAAAAAATAAAAAAAAAAGATTACTATTACGCTCCTTGCTTTACTAGTGGTTTTGTAGTCAATATTGCCATCTAGTGGTGCAATTAGGTATTGACGTTAAGCCCACGTAATTATGGGAAGCTTATATTAGTCCTCAAGCTACCCGGGCAGAAGTCCATGAAAAAATGAGTCCCGTTGCTGTTCACGTCATGCCCTAGACGCAGAACAATCTGTAAGTTTCAAACCAGTTAATTTAACCGGAATACGTCTCTAAACAACAGTTTTGATGCATTTGTTGTGTTTGTGAAGTTATAGCAGTACATCTAGGTGAACTGGCTAAGTTGAAGCTAACTGGTTAGCAATGTTAAGAGATGATTAGCATTAATTCCTGTGTAAATGCAGGAATGAATGGCTTTGTTAACTTCTCAGAAGAGGTAGCTAATGTTAAAATGTTGAAAGAAATGAATATCTTTGCTGATGAAATTTGGTAGAAGTAAACATCTTAAAAGAATCTCCAGTGTCCTGAGAAGTTACTAGCCACTTTGTTTAGCTCACTCCCAGAGCTCCACAGCTCCTCGCCATCCGTGGCACTGTGCCATTGAGCTCCTGTCTGGTACCTCACCTCCCAGGAGCTAGTGATGGGAAGATGAAGCTTCGTGAGCCATTTTCTTTATTTTCTGTGCCCACAAGATGGTGCACTCTGTTCAACAAAGGCTTCTAAGTTCAATCTATAAGCCATATTTTTTTAACTATGGGTGCCATCTTGTGGGCACAGAAAATAAGTAAAATGGTTCTTGAAGCTTCATCTTTCCATCACAACCAGGAGCTTCGTGTATCCCCTTTGGTGGCTGAGACCCAAGCAATGGAACAGCATTTCTAAGATGCACTCCAGCAGGGCTTCATTCGTCCCTGTACCTGACCAGCTTCAGCAAGCTTCTTTGTCCTGAAGAAGGATGGTGGTTCCTGCCCTGGTGTAGATTAGTCGGGATTGAATGAAGTCAAGTGAGGCACCGGTACCTACTCCCTCTGTTCCCCAGTGCTGTGGAGCAGCTGCGAGGTGCTAAGATCATCACCAAGCTAGACCTCCACAGTGCGTACATCCTGAACCGTATCTGGGAGGGAGATGAATGGAAAACAGCCTTCAGTACCACCTCGGGCCACTACGAGTACTCTGTGATGCCCTATAGCCTTGTTAACTCCCCATCAGTATTCCAGTCCTTCATAAATGATGTGCTGCGAGAGCTGTTCGGATGATTCGTCATTACCCATCTTGACGACATCCTTATCTTCTATCCCACTTATGAGGAGTATGTGAAACAATTGAAGAAGGTACTCGCGTGACTGCTGGCTAATTAGCTCTTTGTGAAGGCAGAAAAATGTATTGCACTAATCCACGATCTCCTTTCTTGGGTATGTGAACAGACCGGAGAGGGAGGGATGGAGTCCAAGAAGGTGTTGGTGGTTGCTGCATAGCCAGTCCCACAGACCTTGAAGGAGCTCAGGCGCTTCCTGGGGTTTGCCAACCTCTACAACCAGCAGTGGCAAAGGGGTTGATGTGGAACGCCGAAGCTCAACGCACCTTTGATGCTCTGAAGAAGCTGTTCACCACAGCTCCTATTGTGAAACTGCCAGACCCAGAGAAGCCCTTTGTGGTAAAAGTGGATGCCTCCAATTCTAGGATGGGGGCTATCCTTTCACACTAGCATTGGTCACCTGAAGAGCTTTTCACTTGTGCTTTTTTCTCCTGTAGACTCATACCCACAGAGGTTAACTATGATGTGGGCAATCGGGAGCTGTTGACGGTGAAGTTGGCACTAGAGGAGTGGAGACATTGGCTGGAGGGGGCTCACCATCCAATTACAGGCATCACCACAACTTGGAATATCTATGAAAGGCAAAAGGACTCAATCCACATCAGGCCAGGTGGGCATTAGTTTTCACCAGTTTCAATTTTACCATAACTAATTGCCCAGGCTCAAAGAACACCAAGTCAGATGCCCTGTCTGGAAGCTGTGTGGCTGAGACGGATCCGGAGGCAGAGGTACCCATTCAACCACCTTCTTGTGTCACTGCCCCGATCCGACGCTGGCTCGATCGGGAAATCCTGGGCTTCCAACTCTCATGCATTTGGCGTGAGAAATTCATGAGATTCAGTGGCATATTCATATTCCTGTTCTGTCGTCAGCAATTACTCAATTAATGCAATGGATGTGTTTCATGATCGTTCAGATTGTTTCAATGAAATGGGACCAATTGAAACGTTTTTATGTAATTCCATTGCTTCCAGCCCCAGAGTAAAGAAAAGCGTGAGAAGTCAGAGGTCATCATTGATTTCCATGTTACTCGTGGTGAAATCCACCGTTACGCATGAGAAACTGATAAACCTCCACCCACAAGGACTTCAATTCCACCTGAGAATCTCTTTCAAAGGCGCTGATTGAATAATTGCTGACTACAGCCAGGGAACGTGAATATGCCACTGAATCTCATGTATTTTTCGCACCAAATGCGTGAGAGTTGGTGGCCCTGAAATTGCGAGGGAAGCCAAGAGGGGGCCTCCTCCTGCCTTGGTACCGGCTGGGAAGGCCTTCATTCACTTGCTTCGGGATCGGGTAATACAATGAGCTCACACCTCTTTGCCTTCCAGACACCCCGGAATCTGTAGAACAACCCAGATCATCGTCCTAAAATATTGGTCGCCCCCACCTGGCCTACGACATGGAGACGACAGTCAAGTCCAGCTCAACCTGTGCAACCACTAAGACACCACCTTAGCCTCAGACTTTGCCTGGCTCTGAAGGTAATACCACCATTCTGGTTATTGTAAATCGGTTCTCAAAATTTAGCAAGTTTTTGCCTTTCCCCTGCATGCTCTCTGCCCTTCACGTGGCAGAGGTGCTACAGCAGGTGTTTAGGAACTTCAGCCTTTTGGGGGACATACTTTTGGACCGTGGGCTGAAATTCACATCCCGGGTGTGGGCCGCCTTTTTCCGGCAGCTGGGAGCTTCAGTGAGCCTCACTTCGGGATACCAGGCCCTGGGGAGGTTTATCCGGGCATACTGCCACCAACGCCAGATGGATTGGGCGAAATACCTGCCCTGAGCGGAGTACGCCCAAAACGCCCAAAATGTACATGAAATTATAAGGAAAAAAAAGAGAAAAAAAATCTGCCTAAAAAAGAAAATGTTGGTCCCAAAGTTCGGTGAATTCAAATACGGTATGTGGAATCAAAATTGCATGGACTAAAAGGGATTCCACCATCCAACCTTAATTTAATATGATTGAGAAGGTAAAAAAAACAAGCGATTGGTCTACAAAGTCGCTCCGAATGGCAGCAGCAAGGCCTCCTCCCCGACCAGATGCACTCGGGATGAATGATAAAGCTGAAGTTGGCTGGGCACTAATCTGCTACAGGCTTGTGCTACGTCAACTGTGGGAGAAACACACTTGTGGACCAAGTCTTCCTCTCACCCTTGAAAATGTTTCATCAAGGAACGGACACATTTTCCAGAGTCTGCTGCAATCGGGTTTATTGTAAGTCCCTCAAAGTGAAATACAAAACCCCAGGCTGGTCTGTGCAAACCAGGAAGTATTCATTCTTCATCAATCACCCAGCATAGACGAAACACCGATTGGCTTGCTAGGGGTTTTACTAGTGATGGGAAGATAAAGCTTCATGAACCATTTTCTTTATTTTCTGTGCCCAGAAGATGATGCACTCTGTTCAACAAACGCTTTTAAGTTCATTCTATAAGCCTTATTTTTTAACTATGGGCGCCATCTTGTGGCCACAGAAAATAAGTAAAATGGTTTTTGAAGCTTCATCTTCCTTTCACGAGGTTTTGCTATCTTGGTTTTTTGGCAGATTTAAGAGTTTTTGTTTAATCTCAGCTCCACACTTTTACAGTAGTTTTGAGGGGCCACAAGAACCTGGCTGAGTTCTCTGAGTTCTCTAATACTTTGAATTTAGAACATTTTGGGATATTTCTCCCCACCAGAGAACCTCCACCAGTTTAAGACGGAAGCAAAATCTCAAAATTCATCGAAGCAATGACATATGACATTTGGGTTTCAACCCTTAAAGCCCATCCAACGTTTTTGTTCCGTTACAGTTTTTTTTTTTTTGGGGGGGGGGTCTTTTAAATTCATACTCTCATAAATGCCGCCTTTATCTGGGAAGCCAGGTTTGGCCATTAATATTCTCGAAAATATTGTTTCTAGCTTCAGTAAACATAGTACTATGGAAGCGGAAGATGTTCTCAGTTAGGGTAAAACTGTTACGTTTCTATTGCGTGCCAACCGTTCTATGGCCCTAGATTTGGGGAAGGAAAAAAAAACCGAAATTCCTCAAAGACAGTGAGTGTGTTTACATGTGCATTAGTATCCTGGTTTTGAGCCTTAACCATTTTTTAAAATTCAGTATACGTTGTTTACATGGATAATGAAGAACTTATTCATATTCCTGTATACTTGATCATGACAGTATCCTGGTTTCTGAGCATCTGCCTGATTTCTCACCATCTCAACCACTCTGAAAAGGTCCAGAAACCTGGATTAGGTGTTTACACGTCACAATATCCTGGTTTATATCTGAGTTCTGCAGGGGGGTATACTAAAAAGCTGGCTTTGTGATTAAACCTGACTTTAAGCTTAAGTAAAACCTGGAAAACAACTTTTTACTTTAGTCCATGTTCGGGATTTGAAGAGTTTCCTGGTTTTACTAAGTGCTGAAGTCAGGCCTAATCACAAAGCCCGCTTTGTAGTTTACCCCCAGGAGGTTGTTCCACAAACCAGGATTTGAAAGTTAGCCAGATAAATTATTGGGAAAAAAATATGCAATATCCTCATGACAGTAATTTGAATCTGTTAAACAAAGGTTGAATAGTATGTTGCCAATGACAGAAAAAATTTCAGAAGATATTCAATGACACTTTTTTAAAAGTTATCTGGCTAACGTACGAATCTTGCTTAGTGGAATACCCCTCAGGTAGTCATTAGAGGTAGAAGGGTACATTCTCACAAGAGTATAACTTCCGGTCACAATAAATGTCATTGGGGGGGGAGAATCAATATTGATTTTCTTCTCAATTTCTTACTTGACAGATGCTGTGATGACCAGCTTCACCTCAACAGAGGCTGTGTGTTTGTTTTTTTTGTTGTTTTTAAGGTATCTTTAAGTTATTATTGTAAATGTGCGGTTCTTGTTTTCCTGTTAATTATTGTTGTACTTCCTCATATATTTTTGTATTGTTTTGAAATTATCCTAATTTGAATTGTAAAACTTAATTTGTATTTGCTGTCGTTGTTTTTGTTTCGTGTTCTGCCAATTCTGGTAATAAATTCATTACATTTTAATCTGTCTGGGTGGTTTTCCTTGTAGCTTATTTGAATAAATAGATTCCTCAATCACTTATTTTGCAGTCCGTTAGATGTATATAGTAGTTATTTAGTAGCTGTCAAACTAATGGCTAGGTTGCATTTGGGCGACAGTTTAGACGTCTACTAAATTTTCTCTGACAGCCCAAATTTACCTGTGTTTTAACCTTGACGTCAGGTCTACGTGTAGACGAAGAAGTTAACTTCAAATTACCCCCCGGTACGTTGAAGTTGGTTTCAAAGTACTGGGAGGGGGGGGGTCATCTGAAGTTAACTTGACAGGGGTCTATGTAACACTAAACATTTTTTATCCGAAGTTTGGACTAAGTTATCGGAGGAAATAGAGGGGGGCACGGGGGGGGGGGGGGGGATTACCGGGGGGGTGTAACTTGATTGGGGAAGTAATCTGAAATTGTTACACCGGCTCCTGGAGCGGAGCAGTGCCTGTTTTTCCGATCGGACCAGGGAGCGATTCCAGCTCAAACGCGGTTCGCACAAGGAATTCCATATAGTTCTAAGCAGTTTCCCCAATTTACTTTGTTGACAAATGAGTTGCCTGCCTTTGAAACAATGTGTATGTATTGCCCTGTTCAGAGCAGAGCCGAGGTTTCTGCAGCAACACACATGTATTTACCATTCTCAGTGAATCAAAAGCATACTACCGCTTTAAATTATGATCTGAGCTTTGTAATGCCGCGATACCTTTGTGATTTCTGCACATCAGAAGTGTTCCTGTTTAGCACACGCTTTCGTTTGTTGAAAGATGATAACAGAGTGGTGTTCATGCGGCAGTTTTATGGAGTTTGAACATAATTTCATAAAATTCTTGCAATTCAGAGAATGAAGCAGAATTTTCAGAATATCAGACTTTATTATTCAACAGAACATAATTCCATCCATCTTTATCTCTTTATCATCTTTAACTGTGCTTTCTTTTCATTCGTTTCTTCTTTTGTACCTATTAAAATGTAGCTTGTCATAATTATTATGAGCTCTTCGTCCCCCATGAGGTGCTGTTTAAGCAGTGCTGTGTTGGGTCCTGCAAAGGTGCACCTCATCACAAGTAAAGCGATTATGACTCCGGGCTTCCCGTGCTTCTCTTCTCTCTTTCAGGGATTGGAAACAATGCATGTGTTTCATGATCGTTTAAATTGTTTTAATGCAATAAGACCATTTGAAACGTTTTGATGCAATTCCATTGCTTTTGATCCCTCAGTAAAGACAAGCCTGAGAATTCTCGAGTCATGATCGATTTCCGTGTCATTAGTGGGGAAATCCACCGTAATGCACGTGAAACTGATTAACTTGATGCACAACGACTTAATTTCCGCGAGTGAATTTCTTCAGTGCGCTTTGATTGAATAATTGCAGACTACGGAACAGAAACTTGAATGTCACTAAGAGGAGAAACTCACGCCTAAGACGTAAGCCTTGGCATCTCTGGTAAAATCTGTTTTAGTAGGCACTCCCTTCGCGACTAGGAGCACTTTCGTTGTGTTGATATCTGAATGCAGTTCTTTTCTCTCTTGCATTTGCTTTTGCGGTTTGCATGTTTTTGAATTTGCATCGCTTCTGTTTTTGCAGCGCGCTTCTCTGATTTGAGATGTTTTTGGCTGTTGCAGTGCATTTGCCCCTGTCGGCCACCGTAAATCCCAGCCTTACGCTTCATTAAAATGAACCAAGACGGTCAGTTAAAGCTCAGTGAGGGTCAGTCTGCACCTGATCTCGCATAGATTCATGATCCAGTGTAAAAATAACTATTAAACCTATCAGAAGTACTGTTGGACTGTCTCAATATTTTCAATGATTTACTGCCTGAGAAGAACACTTCACTGTGATAGCCTACCATAGGCGGTTTTCAGGTCCTCTCAATATTTGGCTGTACGGGCACTATTGTTTAGACTGAAAAGTGTCTGTTTTTAGTTCATTGAAACGATGGCCCTTTCTTGGCCTGCAGACAGTTATGGGTCAGTCAATTGTGTTCACTGCGCAACACTGTACTGTTTATCAGCCAACCCATAGGAAAAGTGTCTTGCTCATCTGTTGCTCAATCTCGTCTCTTGAGATGAATTTGAGCTTCTCATTTTTGTATCATTCTGTGATCATTTGTTTCTGAGTTACTTCTCCTATAGGTCCCTTAGGAGCAAGAGATAAGCTAAAAAGAGACAAGACATCACTGAGACAAAGGAGGTTGAGTTGAGATAACCATTTGAGCAATACTTGAGAAGTAGAATGAACAGAGGAGATCTCATGATTGTATGCCCCTGATCTCAATTGTGTCTTGGTTATTTTAAAGGAGAATTAAAGAGAACAACTAAAAAAAAAATAGATTTCTATGGTAATCACAGGCAAAACCCAATAAAAGTTTCCCCAAAAAACATAATTCTGCATCCCACTGCTTGGAGGATTTTGAAGGTTTTTTGGGGATACTTTTATTCAGTGGTAACTCGGTGCGAGGCCAGTAAAGACAGAAAAAACCATAACTGTCTCACAACACTCCTTCAGTGGTCCTGAAAAAGGTTGCCGATTTGCTGTATGCAAATAATTTTCTGTTGGTGTTCGGAACTCCAGTGGGGGAAAAAAAATTTGCTTCCCGCACCTTGCGCCCCCCCCCTCCAATTGCTCTGCGCCCCCACCCCCCCAAGGGGGCACGCCCCCCACTTTGGGAACCACTGATCTAATGCAAGTTAAGAGGGGCAGCACTGCCATCTTCTCTGGTCTTGAGCTCGTCTGAAAAAAAAAAGATGGAGAAGTAGGAAGGAGCAATAATCTGTGCTCTCTTGGCAAAGACAGGTACACCCACTTGGGTGACAATGACGTTTTCTTTGTCACTGTACTTTACTATGCATATGCTGAGGACTTTAAAACATTGTAAACATCATGGTCTAGAAACATTTGAACGGTGAAACAATCGTAAAAAGGCATTAATTCCTCAAAGGTTCATTACATATGGATGTTCATATGCAATTTTAGTGTAGACAGTGCTGTTTTTAGGGTATTTAGATTCACATGGAGTGAACCATGTTGGAATTATAGAATTTTATAATTGTGCTACTGTGGAAATACTGATCATATTGGTGTGTGCGAGTGTTTGTAACAAAACTTTGGTGCTTAACCGTTCCTATCATGCTTCAATAGGTCCTGCTGAAGCCTGTGAAAAATAGTGGAGGCATCTAGACCCCCCCCCTCTTGACCTTGGAAGTCTACCAAGGGAAGAAAGGGTAACACCCTGTACAGCTTCCAGGCGTGTATATTCAGTCTGTAAACGGAGCTGAGAGTTAAATGGCCATTGTACATGCCCACTGGAATTGCTGTGCTGGGTGATCATGTTTACTGCAGGCTGAGTTATCTTCATACACTGCACTCTATAACTGGGACATTAAGCCCATCTCAGGGAGATTCTCTCAATAAAGTGCTCCTGGTTAATGCAGAGAAAGAAGCCATTTCATGCACTTAAGTGAAATTCAGTCTAATAATGGCTGTAGAATCACCGTCTAAATACAAATTCATGCTTATTCCCCCTACGCAGAGGCAGTGATGGGAAGATGAAGCTTCATGAACCATTTTCTTTAATTTCTGTGCCCACAAGATGGTGCACTCTGTTCAAAGGCTCGTAAGTTCATTCCATAAGCCTTATTTTTTAACTATGGGCGCCATCTTGTGGGCACAGAAAATAAGTAAAATGGTTCTTGAAGCTTCATCTTCCCATCACTACGCTGAGGTTCAGAACCATAGACGCCGCCATTTAATTGATGCTGCCATTTTTGTTGGTTCTGGAGCTCGCAACTGTAGACTGAATGTTCTCGAGGAGATGGTGCCCTAGAACTCCTCAAAAATGGCAGTTTTAATTTGTAAAATTAAACATCACATGAATTATATCTTCCCATAAAGGCTAGTTTGCTTCCAGTCTGGCTTATGTTGCGACAAAAGCTACCAGGTATTATTTCATGATAAATATTGATAATGAAAAATTTGTCTGACCCCCCAGCAACAACCTAAAGCCATACATACTCAAATGAAATACAGCGCTGACACGCCGCATAGGGAGTAAAAATAAAACACAATAAATTCCGGTGCTGCCAGTTAACTACCAAAACCTCCCATTTAATATAAATATAAAATGTTATGGGTGCTAATGCTTTGAGAGGTTCTTTTCAAATTTCAGCATTATTTTTTCTCTGATTTGTGAACCCCCTGGGGAAAAAAAAATCGTAAATTAGAAAAAAAAAAAAAAAAAAGTCTGAAAATGGACTTTATGTACATTTAAAATCTTGTTCCTGAGGGACTGTAAACTACTGCATAAAGAGACCTGGGTTTGTTGCATTTTATTCCAACTCATTAGTGCACACAAGATTATCGTATTCAAAAAGACATTTGTGGCATTATTCCATCGTCCATCCCCCACTTTCCCAATGAGTTGTGTAGCTCTGCACTCGGCGTGACGGTGGAGGCGGCACAGGACAGAAGCACACAGCACAGTGATTCTAGGGAAAATAGCCCAATAAGGGTTTTTATTTTTGATTCAAACACAAAAACTTCCACTTTGATTCAGTCAGAATGCACAGAAAAAAAATAATAATAATAATTAAAATAAATAAATAAATAAATCGCTCACAACTTCTCTAGGAGGTCGGACATTGGAACTGGGATCTCCACTATGCCCACAGCAGGGAACCGGTCCGCAGTCTCCACTGGAATCTAGGGCTGCATCGAAACGTCCGCACTTCACTCGCGGACTTCAGGCGCGTTCAGGGGGAAGTCAGGGAGTGCTGAGGGCTGTCCAAATCACCAATTGATCCAGTCCACAAGGGGCCACAAGCGAACTTTCTGCGGATTTCCAGAGAGTCCGCTTGGGGCGTAGACTTCGGCAGACTTCACGAGTGTAATTACCCACAATCCATTGTAATACGGACGTGACGTTTTAATTTTTCCAAATATCTTACAGAAAAAAGCACTTTAACCACATAAAGTTGTTATAAATTATAATATTAAAATGTTACTTGAATAATGTAGGCCAGATATAAAATTCTACATCATGATACAGAAATACACGGCATGACGGTGATCAATATGCATTTGCACAGAAACGAGTGAAACGGACTCGAAGCTCGCCTATCAGCTCATTTTACAATGCTGCAGACTCCCGCTCTTGCAGACTTGACGTGATGACGATAAAGACGTCACATTCCGTACGCCTGAAGTCCGTGAGGCTCTGTCTGCAAGTCCAGAGGGTGGAGATTTATATTCAGCCTAAAAGTTGATGGAAAGGGGCCGCCTTGTAAACAGCACCCTCGTTTGCTTGGAGGACTAGCAGCTGCCTCCCTTCATTGAATTCAGGTGTGCTATGCGGCAGGCCTCGAGTTGGGAATTTACATCCGGCGGCTCTCCATGGTCCTGAGACTGGCCTTCTTAAACTGGCGCTGTCCCAGGTCCTGAACAGCCTGCCTCGTGGTGGGATATGCTGAGGTATTTTTGGCTGGGAGGGACGTTGTGGACTCACGCCCCTCTCCACGCCACAGTTGGAGGTAAAATTTCCTGTTGTCATTGAGTGTTAACGCATACATCACAAGCAATCAGAAAGCCTCAAAAAGATGCCATACAGCTGAGGCAAATGGTTGCAGTCAAGCCAAGTCGTTCTGTTGGGCAGATTTAAATGATCTCCGTCATGTCCATTTTTTTTTTGTTTTTTACATTTGAATGTTCGCGAAGTTCAAAAACGATAACTGTTGGCTTTTGCCTGAATAGGCTATTTTCCCTGGTGTCCAACACGACCACCGGAGAGTGCAGACAAGTGCTAGGAAATTAGCATTAATTTTCTTGTGAATATTGAAAAAACAGTAACATTTGTACACTTAATGCCACTGCTGTGGAATTATGATAATATACTTTGGAGTATTGCATAATGTTGAACAAAGAATGACTTTGTTGGTATGTATTGCAAACACAGAGAGTGTGAGGATAAGTTAGCATTATTTTTCCTTCTTGGGACTAGAGTACATCCTATTGGAGGATTGTGTGCAGTTTTTATAGCAATATAATTTTCAGGAAGTTTTCTGTTTAGTTTGGAGAGCAGATGGATATGTATTATACGTTGTACAAGGGCCCATCATTTTGACGGTCAAAAACATTTTTAAATAATCATGATAACCTTGTATTTGATGCAAAAGGTTTTTATATACCATGCGTGTTGGTCGGTAGGAAAAAAAATTGCATTATTTCCTGGGTCATTCATTGTCAAATCACACAGATTCCAGAAGTTTCCCCAGTGACTTCTCTCAGATTTGATTGACAAAAATTCTGAAATTAGTTTTTCACCCAAAATGAAGGAATCCCAAATTTCAGCTTCATACCTTTTGTCATTTCCGCATTATGGCCCTGGAAAATTTGGGTGCCAGGCCCATTTTTTTTCTGCACTTAATTTGTAACCATATCTAGAAACCCATAACTTCCCTTTTATATGTGCTACAGGGCTGAAAATGGATAAAGCGCTCATTGATTGCCTCCTATCATGGAACCAATGCTTACAAATGGGATACTAGTTCCATTGTATATGTTATTAACCCTTTAAATCTAGATTTTGTTTCATGCGATAATGATTTTTGGGAAATTGGAATGTCCAGGTAATTGAGATTTGTGTGTCTGAAGTCTTTTTGGCAACTTCTTCATTAAATATGATTACATTTCTGTAACAGATGATTTTCGGGGACACTAGATCATTCGTGGGTTTATGGGGGGGCTCCCCGAAAATGTTCACAGGACAAACGGACCCTTCAGACCCCTCATTTTAGGCAAAAATTTCACCATGTCTCCTCCACTTGAGATATGCATGACCAACTTACACACTTTATCTAAATTTACGGCCAATGAAAAGTTTGCTTATCCAGCATCTTCTGTCTGTACTGATTTTTTGAAAAGTGGACCCTTTGGCCCGCATTTCTTAAAAAATTACAATGTCCGGAATATAGGTTAACTCTGATGAACTCAGTATCGATGGTTTTGGTGGTTGAAATCACACTCTTACACAAAATAATGATCACCACTAATTACCACTAATGATCGGACAAAAGGCATTAAGCTGAAATTTGGAATTCCTTCATTTAAGGTCAAAATCTAATTATATTATTTTTTTCAATCAAATCTGAGAGATGTCAGTGGGGAAGGTGTGAGCATTGACATGGAATAACCCTGTATAATTCATACCAAAGCAGAAATCTCTCCATTTTTAGCTGATTGGAGAAGTTGGGGGTCAGCATGTATTTTGCTTCACAGATTACCCTGAGAAGAACTGTCTAATATTCAGCTCAGGTCAGGTCAGTGCGGTTATAATCAAGAAAATGTGTTTTTTGACCCCAAAGAAATGTCTTGTTTTTTCAGTATGTCAGTGCAAAACGACTTAATTGTTGAACTATCATGAAATGTCTTTGTGTTTGTGGCACTTAATGTCCGAAAATGAAAAAAATAAATACAAATAAGTTTTATTCGCAAATGATATGTCTTTTGTCTCATTTAAATCATTCTCCCAGTCTCTGTGACACTGAAATCCGAGCCTTAAAAAGGGGCCATGCACAATGGGCGAGGATAGGCAATTGCGTAAAAAGGCTGAAGAATGTAAATAAGTTAGTTCTTATAAATATCGCATTTTTAGCACCTACAAACTTACAATTTAATTTCTAATGAGCCATCCCAGTTTTACGGGCTCCAGTAGAGCCAGTTCCAAAACTGAATTGTATTTTTAATGAGGCACCAACTAGTTTTATAACAAGGCCAACTTGAATCTCTGGATGTGAGAAACAAGCCCTTCATGCAGAAAAAAAAAAGATTCCTCTGTATCTGGATTTAGGAGAGAACCAGACAACTGAAGAGAAAGCAAGACCAGAAGAGATGGAGCTCAGAACCTTCAAACATACCCTTGCCATCTTCTCCAACATCTCCAACTTTACTGCAGGCAATGAGACCGATGCCCTGCAGTCTGAGGGCCCTTACCAGGGAGTGGAGGTGGTGATCATTGTCCTGGTTACAGGGTCCCTCAGTCTTGTAACAATTACTGGGAACATACTGGTCCTGCTTTCAATCATAATTAACAGGAACCTCCAGACCATCAACAACTACTTCCTCTTCAGCCTGGCATGTGCTGATCTGATCATTGGAATCAGCTCCATGAACCTGTACACAGTCTACACTGTGGTTGGATATTAGCCGTTGGGACCAGTAGTCTGTGACCTTTGGCTGGTCCTGGACTATGTGGTCAGTAGTGTCTCTGCCTCGAATCTCCTCATCATCAGCTTTGACCGTTACTTCTGCGTCACCAAGCCACTCAGCTACCCTGCAAGAAGGACCACCAGGATTGCAGGCATGATGATTGTAGCTGCCTGGGTTCTTTCCTTCATCCTGTGGGCCCCACCCATCCTGTTCTGGCAGTTTATCGTAGGTGAGCGCACTGTGCCAGAGGGCGAGTGCTACATCCAGATCCTGTCCAATTCAACACTCATGTTCATATCCTGGATTATTATCTTCTACCTGCCTGTTACCATCATGATCTTACTGTACTGGCAGATCTCCAGGGCCAGCAAGAGCCGAGTAAAGCAGGGCAAACAGGAGCCAAATCAGAACGACCCATCCAGCAGTGAAATGGGAAACCACCATGCCCTGTGATGGTGTCTATGAGAAAACCCAATGCGATGAGAGGAGCCAGAATGGCGGAACAGGTGGAGTCGGGGAGGAGGAGCTGAGTGCACCAGTACATCCTGAGAGAAATGAAATTGCTGAGGCCCCTGCAGGTCATGAAGGAAACCCCACTGCCCACGGCCTAAATGTTACAACGGCAAAGCAGAGGCCCAAGAAGAAGGCATCACCATCTCGTGAGAAAAAGGTTACACGCACAGTAATGGCCATTCTTGTTGCCTTTGTGGTCACCTGGACACCCTATAGCGTCATGGTGCTCATCAACACCTTCTGTTCAACCTGTGTTCCCTCCAGCATATGGACTTTTGGCTACTGGCTCTGCTACATCAACAGCACCATCAATCCAGCCTGCTATGCTCTCTGCAATGTCACCTTCAAGAAGACCTTCAAACAACTCCTGCTCTGCCAGCACAAGGACATTCGCTCGGGCAGATAAAGAGGTGTGATTATTTATTTGTTGTTTCTGACGGTGCTCTTCTCTGTCATTTCTTTTCATGTCCTCCTGCATCACTTTATTCAACCGCAGGTTCAAGCTCAAGAAGTAGAGCCACAGACCCACGACCAATGGATCTCAAGTCAAATTGCCTCTGAACTTCATTACAATTCAAATACACTTACCACAGAACTGACACTCTCAAAGAGTTTACCGCAATTCATGAGATCGGAAAGGACATCCATTTTTTTGTCATTTATGTTTTCATCCGTTATAAATTATGTATTGCTGAATGCACAGTGTCAGTCAAAAGTTTGCTGTAACCTTGAAATGTTGATGGTCTAAAAAATGAATACTTTGTCATTAAAAACCAAGCACGAAATACTCAGATTCCCCGACACAGGATGGCTGACGTCTGGTCTGGAATAAAACGCAGATGAGGGACAGACAGATGAACAATAGCACGGACAGAAGATTGAAAAGGCACATCTACAATATGGGAAGTATTGATATATTAAATTTCATTGAGAAATATTGAAGGATTTAAGAGTTCTGGCTCGGGTCAAAAGTATAACAGATGGACGGACCAGCAACACTCCAATATCCCAATCCAATTCATGGTGGCGGATATGAAGTGAAGTCCTTATGATAATAAAACTTGATCACGGTTAATGAATTAATCTATAATATAATAGCGAAGTGGACTCTGCGTGCGTGCGTGCGTATCTGGCAAAAATGGCATTATTTATATGACGTTACCATTATGGTGACATCACGTGCATCATTACGATGTCATCACGATGCTGTGGTGTTTGCATAAAAAACATCACGCGACCAAGCCAATTCATCTACAAGAGTCCTGAATCCCAAAAAAACAGATGCCAGGCTGCAAGAGAAAGCGTCTCAGTGATAGCCAACTTAAAGCAGATGCTGAGTGGACTCTGTGTGCGTGTATGCGTGGATGTCCAGCCAGTCAATTGAAAATGGCCTGGAAATGACTCAGTCACGTGACCAAAGTCCACTTCGCTTTTACATTGTAGTGAACAATGCACCATTATGATGTCATCACTTGCACCATTATGATGTCATTCATCCCAAGCCAATTCATCTAAAAGAGTCCTGAATCCCAAAAAACAGATGCCAGGCCGCAAAAGAAAGTAGCGCATGAGGTCTACGCGCCAGGCCGCTGGTTTAGTATTATTATTATGATTTAGGATGCTGACGTTTTGAAAGTGAGTCACCACAAAACAGACAGTCATAGTTGAGGAAGAAGCACTGAGTGAGAAACTTCAGGAAGAGGGCTACACTCTGCACAGAAGGCTACACACCGCACACAGGGGGCACATTTATAATGTTACTGTGTCGTTGACATGCTTAAATTCATGTGCTATTTGTTTGTAAGGTTTTCATTGAAAAAAGCATCATTGGATAATCGATGCTTAAGAAGGAGTGTTGTGATGAGACTCGAGCGTCAATCGCCAATCAATCAATCAGTGACCTCCGGCAGTGAGATAAATATGATCCTGGCATGGTTGAACGGTCCCTTGTTCACAAACAGCTTATCCAGGAGTAAACAATAGTGTCACCTTGATTAGAAGTCTGAAGGGAGTGTTTCCTTTCAAGCCAATGAGATATTTTCCGCTAGTCTGCTTTCAGATTGTGTGTGTTCAGTTTTTACCAAAATTTTTTAAAAAGCCATAGTTGCAGAAATTGCATCCAAGCATTGGTTACAAAAAAATGTTGTAAACTCCAACCCTCTTGCCACTGATAGCTTCACTCTGCAGTTCACACTCACCAATAAAACAGCATTTTGTCCATATGCAGCCTTCTAAATGTTGTTTTTTTTTCATGCTAACAGCACCTGGTGCTTTGTTAAACTACAAACAGTATCAACCTGGGCTTTTAAACTCCTGAGGCCATGTAAACAAAACCCAGGAGTAACCAAAAAAACACTGTGATTGGAGAGCATGTGGCAGAAAAAAGGTCAAATTTGTTTATCAAAATATTGGAGATTCAAACTACTTTTACGTCATATTTTATTGCTGATTTAGTGGGTACTAAAAGGAAATAAAATCTGCCCATTAAAATCAGAGAAGGCGGGGCCATGATGTCATCAGCAGCAGGGGAGGAGCTGCTCACTCTTCATCCCTCTTGTCTCTAATGCCTGAGGCCTTCATCACAGCTTCAGACTCACCTACAGGAAAGCAGAGCTGATTGGTGATATTACCCCAGCTGCAGCTGGTAACCTTTGTCAGGATATCATCAGATTTGGAAATGTGGGGAGCTTCATAAACGCAGCCAATGAGTGCTGACCTATCCTTTCAAGCAGACCCAGCCTTTCACCCCCCCCCCCCCCCCCCCGCCGCATCGTACCACACGCGCATGCACACACGCGCGCGCACACACACACCGTCCCATGAATAACAAAAGGTTGCAAGTGACATTCCTCATGAAACCTGTTTTTCTGCATCACAAAGTACTTCAGCGGTTGTAGTACTTTGTGGTGCAGAAAAACATGTTTCATCAGGAATGTCACTTGCGACCTTTTGTTATTCGTGGGCAACATGCATGTCCGCTCACAAAAACACACACAAACCCATGCATTCATTCGGAAACACACACAAGCTCACATGCAGACACACTCATGCATGCATATAAACACATACACGCATACAATCACACACAGACACACACACATTATTTCCTACGTTTATTAGCAGCTGCCAAGATTCTTGCATCCAAACACACAATTCATATCATGCACAAACACACACACACACACATACACATTTAATGTGTGCTTGCAGTAAAAACTAATAAAGTAGAAGTTTACTTCAGTATACTTAAAACTGTTGGCCTACTTCCATAAACTAAAAAGTGGGTTTGGAATATGCAACCAATAAACTAACAAAACCTATCTATCATAGGTTTATAAGCAATATATTTCCAAATTTACATTCATAAACTAAAATCGTGGATAACATGATGAAACTTTGGGCGGAGATGTGACCAAACAGCAAGAAGCTACGGGGCCTTCCTGTGTGGAGTTTGCTTATCTCACATGGTAATACCAGCAGGCATCTGAGGAAAAGTATTTGTGTCGAATCCTTTGCTTGGTCAGTAGAGTACAAATGTTACCACGATATATCCATTCGGCCACGTAATTTCCGGAAAGTGTTGTAAATAAATCAGTTAAAAAAAAAACTGAGTGTAACCGAAAGTGTAAAAAAGAGAACTTCGCGCGATTTGCTTTTTGAGCAGCACTCACGAACGAGCGGACAGGGCCACTTTTCAGTCAACTGCCATGTTTCAAAGGTAGCGCTGGCCTCCTGATGGGATTTGTGGTTTAACTCTTCACAATTTATTGATGAAGGATACTTTACCTGAAATCGCAATGGCAACTATAAATATAAAAGACAGATGAAACGGTTTCCAGCCTTAAACCGAAAAGCATAGCGAATCAAAATTACAAACACGCCCGACATATGGCCTCTGTCAGGCGCATGATCTAAAACAAGTTCAGCGACATTCAAAAAACCCCATACAAAAATTAAATATCGTCAATATACAGGTAAAATCCCCAGCAGTCAGCACTTGATAATCAATTTTCAGAATGGACTGGAAATAGGAAATAAAAGTCTGGTTAAAAAAAAAGAAAAAATCCGGTCCCGAAGACGACTAATTGAAATACAATGTAAGGAATGAAGAAAGCGTGGAGATAAAATGAGTCCACTGTCTAATCTTTAGCTTCTCTTATTAAAAAGATAAGAACATATGAGTCTCTAGCAAGCGGTCGACCAACTCGCTCCAGACAGCAGCAGCGAAGCTTCCGCCCCGACCCGGTGCGCTCGGTGCGCAGGATGAAACCGCAGTCCGCTCGGCGCACATAGGCCGATATGCGACAGGTTCGCCCGTCGCGACATGCAGCTCCATCAGTTTAAGTTCAAAATAAACTATCCGAGTTCATTAAAGCGAAAAAGTCGGCAACGATTGATTTGACATGGAGAAGCTCGAATAAGCGCCAGTCCAAGAGGGATATGCGGGCTCGTCGCGCAAGTCGTTTTATTGCGCACGCACTCGCGCCTATAACAAATGTGAAAAAACACTGGGTCTCAGGAGTGTGTCACGGATGACCGGTCGCAGCCTCTCCGTGGCACGGACATGTCAAATAAGGTTCACAGAAGGCGATCGTCGCGATTCCGTACTCCCTCGCCTGCGCAGACACCTTTGTAGCCTCTCCTGCACTCAAGCCTTTTAACTTGGCTCCACCAGCATTAAAGAGTAATTTGATGAATCGAGCAGCAGGAGAGATGACAGGTAGCCAACGAGAATGACAGAAACAACAGTCGTTTAAAGGCGCATTCACGTTCATTGTGGAGGAATAGAAATCTAACGGGCCATACAGAGGAGGTAGGACAGGACGGGCAGAGTAAAAGGCAAACAAAGGCGCATCCAGCGAAACAAAAGGCATTTCCTTAAACGTGGAATATTTCACAGAAAAGACACAGACATAGTGCACAGACATGTATTCCCATGCAGGCGTGTGTGAATCTCAAGAATATTGCCCTTCTAGAAGTCCATTAATTCATGAAAGGCTAAAACAAAGACTAAAGGACTAAATTAGTGAAAGGAGTCCAAACAATAAAAGAAAATCGAGTTCATCTCGTGAAATTGTTTTCAGAAGTAGGCCCTAATCCAAATCCTATGAATCACTAGCATTAACAAAGACAGTCAATTGAAGCGCAGCGAAGGTGGCAGTTGACAGAAAAGGGTCACCATCTGGCCCCTGATAACACAGTTTAGACTTTAGGTCCAAAGAAAATATAATCATTTTAGTCAACAAAATTATTGCTTGGCAGCCGAAATATTTGTTGTGAAGTGCGGCTTGAGAGGATCACTTCACTGTAATCCACTCGGAAGATTTACGATTCACTTTACATTTTACGGCAGCTTGGACTCTATTTTTAGATAACAAAGTTGCTGATTTTAGATAATTGGAAACTGAGCCTCCTCTTGACCTGCCTTTATTTATCATTCAACTGCATTCACTGCACAACATCGGGCAGTTTATCAGCCAAATAACGTGACGTGATTGTGTTCATGTACGGGGTTTTCGTGATGACTTGACACCTGACGCAAAAATGTCTAGAGATTAAATTATTTTGCAAAAATCCCCGAGAGATTAAGATTTTGATACACGCCTGTCGTGAGGGACTGCCCACCAAGTTTTTCTATCCCAAGCCAGCCTGTCCTTGTCCCTGCTGCATTCGCTCCAAGTCTCCTCCGCGTCTCTCACTCGCGCTTTTTCCTTCTAGGCAACAGCGTCGCCAAGTCTGACTCTACACTCGTCTCTCAACCTCACTTTACCCCGCACGCATGCCATCAGACCGGCGACGAGATGAGTGAGACCGACTAAAGGCTGCGTGCTCAGAACTCTCAACGGAGGGCGCTATTGGGAGAGTCACAACCGATCCTGCAGTGCAGGTAATTTAATCGTGAAACTACAACGCGGGTGCACTAGTTGGTTTATTGTTAAAGTGATGATGAATATCACCCAATCAGAAAAAGAAATGCAATTTAAAAAATTTCAAACAAACTTTAAAACATGGAGGAATGTGATGAACCCCCATCTCAGCGAGCAAAATTAGTCTGAAAAAGTAATTAATTACCATCATCGGAGATTAGCAAAATGCTTGGTGAAATTCTTCCTTGGAAATCAACACAAGATGTGGGATTGGGACTAAACAGCTTTGTATACAGAAAAAATCGCAGTGTTATCTGAACTCCAGTAGTGTTTATTTGAGACCAGTTGGTCTCATATAAACTCTACTGGAGTTCAGTTAACACTGGGACGTTTGCTGTGTAGCCACAAGAAAGCTGAGTCTAATTGCAGGATAAAAAAAACTACTTCTGTTAGCTTGGCACCACAAGGTTTGATCTTAGGAGCAATGGATAAAGGTCATGTGATCAGCGGAGTCCAGATTAACTCTATTCCATACCGATGGGCTTGTCATGATAGAAAAGGAAGCCCATGAAGTGATGCACCTGTCATGCACAGTGCCTTCAAGTTTTGGGGCAGTGTTATGATCTGGGGTTGCTTCAATTTGTCAGGTCTAGGCTTAGCAACTTATTAAGCAATTAAATTAAGTCAGCAAACTACTGGAATGTACTGAATGACCAAGTTATCCTATCAATGGATTTTTTAAATGCCTTACAGGATAGGCATAGTCCAGGATCACAATGCCAAGATTCATGAGCTTGAATTGTGAAAGTGTAGTTCAGTAAATTTGAAGGGTCCTTTTCATACATGAATTGGCCATCACAGAGTCCTGACCTTAACCAGTTTAAAGTCATTGAGATGTGCTGTTGAAGGATTGAGCGAGTGGTTTGACTCTACCATCATTAATACAAGATCGCAGCCAAAAATTGATGCAACTCTGGTCAAAAATGAATGTTATAACATTGCATAATGTTGTCAAATCAAAGCCAGGATGAATCAAAATCAAAGCTAAAAAAAAAAAACAAAGCTAAAGACAGTCTTACAAAATATTAGTGCTTGTCACTTTTTAAAAAATTTTGTTTAGGTAAGGTAGAGTTTTTGAAAAAAGTTCTATAAGCAAATTCCAAATGCCTGGTACATGTTTCTACACAGAAACAAGCTAATGTTAAGACTGGAAAAGTTATGCAATCTTCGGACAATTACCTGTTTCGACATTCCACAGTCTGAAAGGTTACTGTTTATTCAATCATGACTGGGCATAAAATGAGTCGTCACAAGAGGCAGCAGTGTTGACCAGCCAGTAAGGTCAGGATATGACACTTCATCAAAAATTACTCAAGCCAATCGTCCAACAGTTTAAGACCAATTTTTCTCAATGTGTATTTGCATGGAATTGAATGATCTTACTATTGCCTGTCAATAATACAGTGAAAAGACTCTGAGAATCCAGACAAATCAAAGCACTATGTGTGCATACAAAATTAGATGGATGTAGGGACTTAACTTGAGATTAATTGATAGGGGACAATGCATTCTCTTGGAGGGCGTGATCTGGCCTGTTCTCCTCCACCTATTGATGTTATACATGATTTGGGTGGCTAAAGAGCAGTTTGTGTAAGCCTGGCTAAAATAGGCAAATTTATCCCTCAAGATGCACAAGACCATTGAGTCCTCAAAGAGCATTGATTTAACTGATATGCTTCTGTTTCGTGGACATAACAACAGGGGCTTGAAAATATTTCAGAAGCCCTGTGCCAGTTCATTGTGGCAGCATCAAATGTTCGTTGAGAGGAGAAGCATTGCCGACTTCTCTGGTCTTCAGCTCATCTGGAAAGAAATGATGTAGAAGTAGGAAGCAGCAATGCTCGGTACTCTCTTGGCAAAGAAAGGTACACCCGCTTGAGCAACAGTGACTTTTTCTTTATAATTAAATTGCTATATGCTGAGGAATTTAAAAGCAAGCCCATGATGTCAGTAGAAGGTAACAGCAAGAAAATGCTTTTCCTTTGATTCTACAATGTCAAGAAATATTTTCACTATGAAACAATTTTAAAAGGCGGCAATTCCTCCAACGCTCACTGCTTATAGATCTTCATACCCAATTTTTTTGCAGACAGTACCGTTTTTATGGTATTTTGATTTCCATGGGGTGAACCATGTTGGAATTCCAGAAATTTATAATTGTGTCAACGTGCAAATACTAATGAACATCTGGTCTGCAGGGTGCTTCAGTAGGTCCTGCTGAAGCCTGTGAAGAACACTGGATGCTTGCAGACCCCCTTCTTGACCTTTGAACTCTCACCATAGTGAGACGGGGTTACCTGTATAGCAGGTAGGTGTGTATAAGCACTCTATTAACAGAGCTGTGAGTTAAAAGGCCATTATATATGACCAGTAGTATCATGCTATCTGTTAATGTTTTCTGCAGGATGAGTTATCTTCATACACTGCACACTCTAACTGGGACATTAAGCCCAGCTCAAATTGATACATACTATATGGGCTCCTGGTGAATGCTGAGAAGCAAGTCATTTAAAGTGAATTTCATTCCTATACTGGCCACTTAGTCATTGTCTGAATACAAATTAAAATTTGTTCCCTCTGCACAGAGACGCAGAACCATAGACACCGGCCTCTAAAATACGCCGCCATTTTAATTGCTTCTGGAGTACACAACTGGAAATTGATTGTTCATGAGGAGATGGTGCCCTAGAACTTTTTAAAAAAGGGAGGTTTTTTTTGTCTAAAATGGGGAAATAAATGCCACATGAATTCTATCTTCCCTTAAAGGCTGATCTGATACCAGCCTGGCTTATGTGGCAACAGAAGCTACCAGGTATTATTTCAAGAAAATGTCGATTACGAAAAGTTTGTCTAACCTTCGAGCAACAACATAAAGTCATACATACTCAAATAAAAGTGAATACAGCAGTGAAAGGGCGCGTAGGGGATTAAAAAAATATACAATACATTCCAGTTGTTTCAGTTAAGTATGGCCTTTTCTCAAGGCCAAAAAACAGTTGGAAAAGTGTTTGTGATGGATTAAGGAGTGTTTGCTAGCGATGGTGTGACGAGGCCCCATGAATGTATCAAATCTCTCCCGCCAATTGCTTCATGAAAATGCAGATCCTGAAGCCCTGTTCAACAACTCTTTTGGGAGTACTGCCATCTGCTGGTCATTTGATGTACATTGTATGTTCACATGTGGGCTACATCTGCAAAGACATCTCTCTCTCTCTCTCTCTCTTTGTGTTTGTATTTATGTAGACACACCACGCCACACCACTCATCCTCCATGTGATTGATTTCAGGAGATGTGTATTATGTTTTACCCTTTTGGGAGATATCATATCGGAATGTTCCCAAACGGATAATGTCCTCCTTTTTGTTGGCTCCATTATCTCCTGTGTTCTGCATGTGCCTCACCAGATAACGCAGAACACGTCTCGAATTTCTCACAGCTTTTTCAGTGAATCGAATCACATAACGAGGCAATTACATCCATAGCATCATTGATTCATACGTTAATTTAGGATTTTTTTCCCCCAGTGAACTTCTTACTGCGCATAATACCAGCTGTAGCTACAAACCAGTCGCTGTTCTGCTGAGACCACGATTCCTTCATGTCACCCGGCACAGGCATTCACAACACCACACAAAATAAACATTTTTGCCTGATGGTGAAGGATTTTATAATGGCATGATGTAATCTGCTTAGAAACTTTTGTCGGCTCGGTAGTTAGCCACCAAACTAGCTACAATTGGATATAAAATATCAGTCGCTTAGCCGAAATGAGTAAAGTTAGCTTGTCATCAAAATTGGTTTAGAAGAAAATGCCGATATAACGAACGTGAGATTATAAACTTGATTATGTCTAATGTAGCTGGATTGCAGCATTCCGTAATATGATTTATCACAAAGTCTGGCAAGCGTACTGTCTGACTGATGGCCAACTGACGTTGGGCAGCATACTGGATCTTGTTTTATTTTTAGGCCAGTTATGGTAATAAACATGGAAACTATTTACCCTGCTTTACATGCGCAATACATTTCCAATATTTTGACCGATTTGATCTCGATGTGCCGTTTATGGGGTGTTTGACTTTTCTGCATTGATTACCAGCACTTTGCTGTGACTCTTGTATCTGCACTCATTCCGTAAAAAATTTTGATTTCATGGATATATCCGAGTGTAAAATAGTTCAGGCCTCTCTGGGCAACTTTGCCAGACAAATTGGATGCATTCGGTTAGAAACAAACCCCAATATTTTCGGTATATGCGTGAGAGAGTGATGCTCAAACCTCTGCTGCGCTGTTCTCAATCCGGAACTTAGCTGTTGCATGTGGCCCATAGCAACAGTAACTAAGGGGGTTGGAGTTGGTTGGAGCAAGTCATAAAGTCATTCCTAGTGAGCTAAAATGCCAAACACCGCTATTATGTTTTTCAGTATGTCAGTGATAGACGACTTCAATTAGTGTTGAATTTTCCTGAAGTTTCCTTGAGTTTGAGGCACTTTTCTGTACAAACATAAAAAACAAAAAATTAGATATATTTTTTTTCCCAAATAATTTGTCTTGATTCATTTAATTAAATTTTCCAGTCTCTGTTACAATGAAATCCTGACTTATAAACCCTTAAACAGGGGCCATGTACAATTTGCAAGGATGAGTAATTCATAACCTCTGCGTTATAAGGATAATAATTCATACAAATCAATCCATATAAATATATATATATATATATATATATATATATATATATATATATATATATATCACTCACAAACACAATTTTATTTCTAAGGAGCAAACCTAATGTCAGTTTTATAGACTAATGTAAAGCCTATTCCAAAACTGAATTGCATTTTAATGGAACACCTATATGACAAAACTAGTTTTAGTCCAAAGCCAAGCTGAAGCTGTGTGTGAGGAACAAGCCCTTCTTGAAGAGAAATATTTATTTATTTATTTTAATTTAGGAGATAACCAGACAACTCAAGATACTGCAAGAGCAGAACAGATGGAGCTCAGAACCTTAAAGCTTCCCCTCTCCACCTTCTCCAACATCTCCAACTTCACTGCAGGCAATGACACAGACGCCCTGCAGTCTGAGAGCCTTTTCCAGCCAGTGGAGATGGTGATCATTTTCCTGCTTACAGGGTCCCTCAGTCTCATAACGATTACTGGGAACATACTGGTCCTGCTTTCAATCATAATCAACAGGAACCTCCAGACCATCAACAACTACTTCCTCTTCAGCCTGGCATGTGCAGACCTGATCATTGGGGTCACCTCCATGAACCTGTACACCGTCTACATCGTGATTGGCTATTGGCCGTTGGGCCCAGTAGTCTGTGACCTATGGCTGGCCCTGGACTATGCGGTCAGCTGTGCCTCTGTCATGAACCTCCTCATCATCAGCTTTGACCGTTACTTCTGCATCACCAGGCCACTCAGTTATCCTGCAAGAAGGACCACCAGGATTGCGGGACTGATGATTGCGGGAGTCTGGATTGTTTCCTTCGTCTTGGGGGCCACACCTGTCCTGTTCTGGCAGTTTATCGTAGGTGAGCGCACTGTGCCAGAGGGCGAGTGCTACATACAGTACCTATCAAATGCAGCCATCGTTTTTATCACCTCGATTATTTTCTTCTACCTGCCTGTTACCATCATGATGTTACTGTACTGGCAGATCTCCAGGGCCAGCAAGAGCCGCATGAACAAGGGCAAACAGGAGCCAAAACAGGACAACCTGTCAAGCAGCAAAGCAGGAAACCACATCACCCTGCCCTGTCATGACAACAGTGTGAAAACCCATCGCGCTGAGTGGAGCCAGAATGGTGGATCAGGTGTAGTTGGGGAGGAGATGTTGAGTGCGCCAGTGCGTCTTGAGAGAAATGCAACTGCGAAGGCCCCTGCTGGTTACGAAGCAAACCCCTCAGTCCACTGCCTAAATCCTACAATGGCAAAGCAGCAGCCCAAAAAGAAGGCACTGCCGTCTCGTGAGAAAAAGGTCACACGCACAGTAATGGCCATTCTTGTTGCCTTTGTGGTCACCTGGGCACCCTATCATGTCATGGTTCTCATGACCACATTCTGTTCAACCTGTGTTCCCTCCAGCATGTGGACCTTTGGCTACTGGCTTTGCTACATCAACAGCACCGTCAATCCAGCCTGCTACGCTCTCTGCAACGTCACCTTCAAGAAAACCTTCATACAACTCCTGCTCTGCCAGCACAAGGACATTCGCTTGGGCAGTTAAAGAGGTGTGATTTTTATTTATTTTTTTGTTTCTGCAGGTGCTCTTTTCTGTTATTTCTTTTCATATCCTCCTGCATCACGTTAAACAGCGGCATGTTGAAGCTCAAGAATTGGAACTAAAGACGCGCGACCAATTGATGTCACGTCAAATTGCACACATTTCTTGGCTGAGAACTTCATTAGAATTCAAGCATATTTACCACAGAACTGAGACTAAAAAAAAGAGTTTAAGGCAATTCCTGAGATCAGAAAGGACATCTATTTACTGTATTTATAGTTCTATCTTATGAAAATGATGTATTACTGAATGTACAGTGCCATAGAAAAGCTTGCAATCACTTCAGAATGTTGATGGTTTAAAAAATGAATAGATTTTTATAAAAAAATAAAAAAAAACATGCATGAAATACTCTGATCCCCAGCAATGCCATGGCTGATATCTGGATTGGAAAAAGAATGCGGTGAAGGGATGGACAGATGGACAATAGGACAGATGGAAGTTTAAGAGGACACATCTACAAAATAAGAAGTGTCAATGTATTCAATTTCGTTGCGAAATGTTGAAGGGTTTAGGAGTTCTGGCCCGGAAAAAAGCAAGAGAGATGAACGGACGGACGGTCAACACTCGCTCCAATGTCAACATCCAATTCATGGCAGTGGATATGAAGCCAAGTCCTCATGATAATAAAACTTGATCACAATTACTGAAAGAAACTATTGTTTTTTTTATTTTGATTTTACATATGATTGAAAACCTCAATTTTTTGCAACCATTCCTCCAGTGTGAAAATAGCACTTTTCACCCTATTCTTTAAAATGCATTCAGGAACTCTGGGAACAAGAAGAATATTTACAGAAATAAAAATTATTATTGAGCTTCAATATTCATTGCATGGAGGAAGTCCACTTGTGATTTAAAGCTTCAATTTGTGTCCCCTATTTGTAATCATTATTATGATGATGATGATGATGATGATGATGATGATATTAATTATCATTATTATTATTATTATTATTATCATGAGCACGGGACATGAATTCAAGATGCAGACATTTTGAAACCACTTCACCTCAGTACAGTCACTCGCTCACCATAGAAGTACAACCCCAATTCTGAAATAGTTGGGACGAAGTGTAAATTTTGAATAAATTCAAAATGCAATGACTTTCAGATCACATGAGCCAAAATGTTATTCACAGGGATTAAAGGGCAGAGGTATAAAAACTGCGCATGGAGGCTGACGCACTGCACACAGAGGGATACAAACTGCACGTTGAGGGCTAAACACTGCAGAGACAGGGTTACACACAGCTCACAAAGCGACTGCACACATGATGACTAATGTTTACAGCAGACTGCTGTGTCCTGCACTCTGAAAAAAGAAAAGACACAGAGTAGCGTCTCCAATTTATCATCTTACGGAGTTGTTGATGTGTTTAACTTCATGTGATATTTCTTCTGAGTAGTAATGCAAAAAATACTGTTTTTAGAAGTGTGAATAAAGTGTTTGTTTTTTGACGTCAAGTATGATATTTACCAGCGGAGTGCTTTTGGATCGCACATATTAAGTTTTGACAAAATAAAGCCATAGTTGCAAAAACTGAGTCCAAGCACTGGTAAAATAAAAAAATTGTGAACTACAAGCCTCTTAACTGTCATGGATTGACTCTGCAGTTCACACTCAGAAATAAAACAGCATTCTGTCATGTAAAATGCTCCAAATGTGTTTTCACCCCATGCTAACAGCACCTGGTCCTTCGCTGGTGCTCTCACAGAATCGCCATTTCGTGTCAATTGGAGTAACCTTCCCTTAACCATCTCTGAATTTTTTCCAACTTCGATATTTCATTTATCACTGTATCTGAAGTACTCTCCCCAAATATTTAATCAAAATTCCACATAGTCCTCGAGTTTCAAGCATTTAATTGGGGGGGGGGGGGGGGGGGGATCTGCGCTCCTGAGCAAATCCTTACTTCCGGGCCGTTTTGAGGGGGATACGATGAGAAATCCAAAAGTGGTACAGGTCTATGTTTAATTACACAAGTAGTGCAACTTATAGAGACCAGGGAGAAAATATGAAACCATACCCCTTGTGTCATGGGCTGATGCACCGAGGCTTGGAAAACGGGAAAAAATCAATGGGCCATAAAAAAATGTAAATAATCAAAAATTTGTCAAAATTAGAATTCTATCTCCAGCAACTAAATCTTTGGGCTACTATTTAAGGTAGATATGGAGCTTGTATGGGCATGACAATTATTCCTTAAAACACCATACGGGTGGCGCCACTGGTGGCCAAAGTCAACCAATTGAGTGAAATAGCCTCATTTCGGCGGCCATTAAGGCCACGTGGCCCAACTTTTATCTATTTGCAATATTTTATAGGTGGTCCATGTGCGAAATGGTAGGAACAAGTTTAAAATGAGAGGCAAAATACCGCACATTGATGAAATTATTTCACCCAGAAAGAAATACGGAACACCTTAGGAACCACATTCAATCGAAAGTTTAAAATGTAGTCTTTCGAGGACAAAATATTGCAAATCGATAAAAGTTGTACATTTTCGTTTTCCCGTCAGTGCTTTTGCACTGAAAAAAACTGGGGTGACAAACCTAACCCTGTGGCCGAAGTAACCCTGGTCTCCCCTATTGTTTGGCTGCTGCGATATTTTCTTAGAACGGCAGCAAGGGAGAAGCACTTCTCTGTAGTCCCGTTGGCAGATTTAAGGACCACGGAACATTTTACGGCAGCCTGTGAACTATTTTTTAAAGATTTCGCGGTTTATGGCTTTAGTCATTGAAAAGAAAGCCCACCACTGACATGGCGTTGTCATTTATTACGTTCACTGCACAGCATCCAATCTTTAAGAAGCCAAATTATGCCACGATATTTTGCTCATGCGGGGCGCTTTCCTGAAGACTGTTCACCTGACGCAAGAATTCCTTCAGGTGAAATTATTTTGCCAGAATCCCGAGGAGATTATGATCTTGACACCACCGTGTTGTGAGCGACTGCCCACCGTGTTTTTTTTTTTTATCTCTTCATTTAGTCATCCCTCTGTGCCCCTGCAGCATTCGCTCCTCAGTCCTCATCTCTCACTCGCGCTTTTTTCCTCACAAACTATAGTGTCGCGTTCACTCGTCCCTCAGCGTCGCTTGCCTCCGCCCGCATGTCATCAGACCGGCAGCGAGATGAATGAGATCGACTGAAGGCGGTGTTTCTCTTACCTGACGGAGAGAACCACAGCGGATGCTCGAGAACAGGTAATTAAATCGTAAAACTATTACACAGATGTGTTACTTTTGTTCATTTTGAAAGCAATGACGATTTAAAAAAAATAAAGAAATAATATATATATATATATATATATATATATATATATATATATATATATATATATATATATATATATATATATATATATATATATCAATCAAAGATAGTATTTTTTGTGTCGTGGAACCTCACGCACTGTGGCCAACAGTTTATGCAATAAGACCGTGGTTTCGATAAATTGACTAATTATTATTATTATTATTATTATTGTTGTTGTTATTATTATTATTATTATTATTATTATTATTATTATTATATTTTTCTTTGTACAATTCTAATATTACAAGAATTTCAACACTATGGGAAATGAAAATTAGAACAGAATTGTTGGTTCTGTTGTTAGTAGGCTAATTAGGCCTATAGCATTGGGCTCCGTCCGTCCGTACGGACACATAAAATTCTGGCGGCGGGGGATATCGCCATGTTAGTGGTAAACACTTGTTTTGGATGCTCTGTTGTTCCAGAATTTAGATGAGAACAACCTAATGAAAAACTTTCCAGTTTCACTTTAGCAATCAAATTGATAGCCTACTTGTGAAAAGGCCATTTTGCAAATTCCTGATGTGTTGCCCGCAACTCATTTGAACGAATCAGAGACAGGCGAACTGATAGACTGGGGGTGTTGTGGACGCTTCGGGCAAACACCAGTTTCGACATCCCACAGCTTGACAGGTCGCAGGTCATTCAGTTAATACTGGGTATAAAATCAGCCGTCACAAAAGGCCCCTATATTCACCAGCCAAATCCTTCGGGATTTGCGCCTTTGCCGAAATCTGCATGAGAAAATTAGAAGACCAGTTTTTCTCGATGTTTAACTGCAATGAATTTAAAGATCTCACTTCTGATTGTCGTTAGTGCAGTGAAAAGACTCTGAGGATCCAGAGAATTGCACCATGTGTGCAAAAGTTATAAGATGCCTGCGGGGACGTAACTGGACACGAATTGATAAGGCTATAAGGCATAACTTGGGCGGGGGCCTGGGGGCCTGTTCTCCTCCTCCTATGATGTACATTATTTGGGGGCTGAAAAGCAGTGCAAGAGATGCCTGAGCCCCAATAAAATAGGAAAAGCAAAGCCCCGGGGTGTGCACGACCTTTGAGTCCTCAAACAGCTCTGCATTAGCAGACACACCTCTCTATAGTGTAGATAACCACATGTGCTTGTAAATACTTCAGAAGACCTGCGTCAGAGAACACAGTTCATTGTGGCAGCGTCACATGGAAGTTAAGAGGAGGAAAAAGCTGTAACACCATCCAAAGGCGCCACCGATTTCTCTGGTCTTGAGCTCATTCGAATAAAAAAATACAGGGAGGTCGGAAGCAGCAATACTCTGGGCTGCAGTGGCAAATTCTGGTGCAGCCCAATGAGCAACAACAACCTTTTCTTTGATATTTAATGTATATGCAGAGGACTTCAAAACCAAGTCAGCAATATTAGTTGCAAGTGACAAGAAGAAAATGCTTTTCCTTTCACTCTTTAGAAATATTTAAAGTGTGAAACAAATTCAAATATGGATGTTAATACCTAATTTACGTGCAGGCAGTACTTCTTTTATGGTTTTCAGATTTACATGGAGTGAACCTTGTTGCAATTTCAAAAATTTACGTTTGAGCCCTTGTGCAAATACTCATGAGCATCTTGGTCTGTGTGAATGTCTGTAACAAAACTTTGGTGTTAAAGGCTTCTTGGGCAGCTTTTATAGGTCCTTGTGAAACCGCTGAAGAACAGTGGAAGCTTGCAGACCCCCGTCTTGACCTTTGGAGTCTAACCATAGCGAGATACGGTTACCTGTACAGTAAGTAAGTCTCCTCTATAAAAGGAGCTGAGAGTTAAATGGTCATTATAAATCCCCACAGGGAACATACAGTGTGATCATGTTTACTGCAGCTGAGTTATCTTTATACACTGCTCACTCTGACTGGGGCCTTAAGCACAGCTCAGGGAGACACTCACAATATGTGCTCCTGGTGAAGGCAGAGAAACAATCCATTTCATGCGCTTCAGTGAAATTTGTCCAAATATTGGCTGAAAAATCATTGTCTAAATAAAAATTCATGTTTATTTCCTTTGCGCAGAACCATAGGCGCCAGGGTTTAAATGATGCCGTCATTTTAATTGCTTTTCGAGCACTTGCTATAGATTGTAAGTACATGAGGAGATGGTGCCCAAGATCTCTTAAAAAAAATAGGAGTCCTCATGTCTATAATGGTGAAATGAATGCCACATGAATTATACAGTATATCCGCATAAAGTCTAATCTGTTAACAGCAGAGGTGGACAATCCAGCTCCAGAAAGTAAAAGTCCTCCCCGGTAGTGATGGGAAGATGGAGCTTCAAGAACCAGTTTCTATATTTTCTGTGCCCACAAGATGGCGCCCATAGTTAAAACATAAGGTTTATAGAATGAACTTACAAGCCTTTGTTGAACAAAGTGCACCATCTTGTGGGCACAGAAAATATAGAAACTGGTTCATGAAGCTTCATCTTCCCATCACTACTCCCCGGTATTTCGTTGTAACTGCCTGGATGTTATATTTGCGGGAACCCTTCAGCCAAGAGGTTGAACTAATTACAGAAATCAGCTGGAAGTAAGACATGGCAGGACTTATCAGACCCCTAGATTGGCTGCCTCTGGCGAAAAGCCTGGCATCGTCTGGGGCCATAGATGCTTCTAAGTATTTTCTCCTGATAAATATTTATGATTAAAAATTTGTCTAATCTCCTAGCATCTACACAAAGCAGTAGTGATGGGAAGATGAAGCTTCATAAACCATTTTACTTATTTTATGTGCCCACAAGATGGCGCCCATAGTTAAAAAATAAGGCTAATAGAATGAACTTACAAGCCTTTGTTGAACAGAGTGCACCATCTTGTGGGCACAGAAAATTAAGAAAATTGTTCATAAAGCTTCATCCCCCCATCACTACAAAGCAGTAGATACTCAAATGAAAGTGAATACAGCTATGAAATGCGGCTAAAAAAGAGACAATAATTAAATAATTTTAAAAACACAATAATTTCCAGAGTTGTTAGGTAACTACCAAAATCATCTATTTAATATTAATATAAATCCAAAAGGTTCCAGGTAATAATGCATTGAGAGGTCCCTTTAAATATTCAGCATTATTTTTTCTCTCTTTCCTGAAGTCCTGGGGAAAAACTCTTACATTAGAACAGCACCATTGGTCATTCCATGTCAAATCATAAGATTTTCAAAACAACTGTCACCATGTAGTCATACATTGCTTCCATATTTTCACATTAGATCAATATGTATTAGTGATGAACAAATCCGAAATTTCAGCTCATTCGGACCAAGAATGAATTTTTGGTTAATTAATTTCTAGGGGTACTGTCCGTCAGTTTTGTATTATTTTGTCCATTGGCATTTTTCTTGTATTAAACATGGCATAACTTCTTTATTATCACACCTATAGCTTTGAACTTTGCATCTAAACTAATGTTATACTGCTTAATCAGGAAATGCAGTCCAATTTACTTCATCTTTCTTGGTTGCGGAGCTATGAGAACGCCAAAAGTGCCTTTTGTTCAGGCAGTTCCATGTTTAGGTCCCCAAAGCACCCCAATATAAACCCTAACATAGGCTCTGTCGCTTGTTTTCCATTCATTTGTGTCTACTGAATATAAATCAGGCAGAATTTACCATGAAGTCATCACCAACTCCAGTCAGTACCTTACCAAATGTAAATTAAAAAAAAAAAAAAAAAAGCCAAAATGCCACCTGTTCAAACACCCGTATCTCCAGGGCCACGCCTTGGATTTTCTTCTTTTTTTAAAATTCACTGATTCCTCTATTATAGTAGAAAGACCACTTCAAAAATTGTTCATGTATTTTGACCAATATAAATTTTGCAGGTGGGGGTGAACGGGGGTGGGGTAATCTCAAGAATCGTGTGGCACTTTCAGCTTCTTACACATTTAAGTATGCAACGTTTTAATTATTTTCAATCATTAGTCAATCCCATCCTAAATTGCACTAATTCCTGTATTATAGCAGACATAACAAAACAAAAATTTTTGATGTGACTAGAACAACATATATTTCAGAACAGTCTAAATAGGGGTCAGGCAATTTCTGAGAATCACACTTCTTTGTATTGATAAAATTCACTTACAATAATTCTTGTAAACTGACTGTCAAATTATAACTTTGTATTCCATATACGTTGACTGTGTTATTGCTTCCTAAATGCAGCAAAGAGCACAACAATGTTGTCTGTCCCAGTTTTGTCGTACTTATACTGCCGAGCTGTGCGTCCAGTGACATTTGGAGCTGGAACAGTTTGGAGAATGTTATTGAATGGCACCTAGCATTTTTCAGCAGAAGTCCATGCTTGTGTCCTCCTGTTTCGCTTCATGAAAGACAATAGCAATAATCAGAAATCATTGATCAATTACTCTTTCAGGTTTCTCCCTGTCAACATGATCTACCAACCTGCATATGCTGACCTTTCTGTGAATGTGTCATGCATTGATGAATTGAAACTTACAATTATTGTGATTAATTACAGTAATCATTAACATTGTGTAAGAAGCTGAAAATGCCAAGTGACTCTTGAGATTACCCCACCCCTGTTCAGACACCTGCAAAATTTATTTTGGTCAAAACATATCAGCAATTTTTGGAGTGGTCTTTCTACTACAATAGAGGAATCAGTTTCAAAAAGTGGGGGACTGAAAAGGTGGCATTTGAGCTTTCTTCCCCACATTTGGAAAGGTACTGGCTACAGTTGATGAATTCATGGTGAATTCATCCTGATTTATATTAAGCAGACACAAATGAATGGAAAAAATGCCAGAGAGCCTATGCTAGGGTTTATATTGGCGGTGCTTGGGGGACCTAAACATGGAACTGCCGGAACAAAAGGCACTTTTGGTGTCCTTATAGCCTCACAACCAAGAAAATTAAAGTAAAATGGACTGCATTTCCTGACTAAGCAGTATAACATTAGCTTAGATGCAAAGTTCAAAGCTATAGGTGTAATAATAAAAAATTTATGACATGTCAAAAAAAATGTCAAATGACCAAAAAAAAAAACTGACGGCCAGTACCCTCTGAAAATAGTTTACGACAAATTCATTTTTGGTCTGAATGAGTTGAAATTTCGGATTTGTCAGTGATATATATTTATACAGCTGCATACAAAAAATTAGCAAAATTGAGAAGGTGGTGGTGAGACCCATTTGATAATCTGACATGGAATGATCCCCGTGTCCAAAAGTAGGCTCTCTATGTCCATTCAAATCTCGCTCCTGCGGGGCTGTAACCTACCACTGAAGGAGACCTTACTTTTGTGTTTGATTCCAGCTGATTAGTGTACGCATATACAGATCAAAAATGCATATTTGAGGCAAAATAACATTATTCCACTATCTATTCCCCAGTTTCCTGTCGCTTCCATCTTGAAAGTCAAGATAAGGCGATTGACGAGCACGAACGAATAGGAAGGATAGGGGAACAGATTGCAATCTATTTGTTTGTGCTCGTCAACTGAAACTACCTCAAGGTTAGGTTTGCATAAACAGTCTTTTTTTAATAAACTACCTGTGCATTTTCAAAGTTCTCAGTGCCTCGTTTGAAATCTCAGGGCCCTCTGAATTCTAGCGATCACGTGTGGAGCTACTTTGAGCCTTGATAATGATGAAAAAAATAGCGATTTCTTTGCATGGCAACGTTATCCCCGATTCACTACCAGAGGTGTATAATCCAGGTTCAGAAAGTAAAAGTCCATCCCAGGATATTGTTCCAGCCACAAAAGACCTGTCAGTTGGCCCTATTCTTCAGCTGGAAGGGAAAACTAACAAGTGAAATCTGCTGGCAGGAGTTTACGGGTGGAATTCTGACTCCTGAATTATACACCTCTGTTCACTACCATTGTAAGCCTTTTGGGAGCTTCAGCTAAAAAGCCATTTATTTTGAAATGTTGCGTGCGTACGGAGATGAGATATTCGAAAAAGGTTAGTAATCGTTATCATGTTTCAATACACCCCAAGTCAATTTCACACCGGAATTCTCCTTTAATGCTTTGTACAACCCCCTTTTGCCAACAAAACAGCACCTAAACTTCTCCTATAATGTTTCACAAGATGGGAGAATACAGAAAGAGGGATCTTTGACCATTCCTCTTTGCACAATCTCTCTAAATCATCCAGTGACCTGGGTCCTCTCCTCTGCACTCTCCTCTTCAGCTCACTCCACAGGTTTTCAATGGGGTTGAGGTCTGGGGACTGAGATGGCCATGGGAGAAGCTTGATTATGTGTCTGGTGAACCATTTCTGTGTAGATTTGGCCACATTTTTAGGGTCATTATCTTGCTGAAAGACCCAGTGACGACCCATCTTCAGCTTTCAGGCAGAGGCCACCAGAGTTTGACTTAAAATGTCCTGGTATTTCAATGCGTTCATGATGCCATGCACCCTAACAAGGTTCTCAGGGCCTCTGGAAGAGAAACAGGCCCACAGCATCACCGATCCTCCCCCATACTTCACAGTGGGCGTGAGGTGCTTTTCTGCATACTCATCTTTTGTGTTCTACCTGACCCACTTAGTGTTTGTTGCCAAAAAGCTCTATCTTGGTCTCATCTGACCAAAGCACACGGTCCTAGTTGAAGTCCCAGTACTGCTCAGCGAACTCAGACGTTTGCGTTTATGATTGTGGGTGAGAAATGTTTTTTTCCGTGCATGCCTCCCAAACAGCTTGTTGGCATGTAGATAGCGCCTGATGGTTGTTTTGGAGACTTTGTGACACCAAGATGCTATCATTTGTTGCAATTCTTTAACAGTGAGCTTTAGAGAACTTTTTATTTCTCTTACCATCCTCCTCACTGTGTGTGGTGGCAAAATAACCTTGCGTCCTCGTCCAGGCTTGTTTACCACTGTTTCAGTTGTTTTAAACTTCTTAATGATTCCTCTGAGAGTAGATATGGGCAGGTGCAGGCGAGTGGCTATTTTCCTGTAGCCATTGCCTGACTTGTGAAGGTCGACACACATCTGCCTTACTTGAATGGTGTGTTTCTTTGTCTTTCCCATTTTGAAGAGTGGATAAGAGAAATGGCCTCTGTGTCACGTCATATTTATACCCCAGGGAAACAGGAAGTGATGAATTACTAATTCAATGTTCCTAGATACTCTGATCAACTTTGTAAACTACTGTAGAAATGACAGAAATTCTTCAATTACATTTATTTCCTAGGAATTGTTAGGGGTGCCAATAATTTTGGAAAAGGTGATTTTATGAAAAATAAAGATTTCTTAGTCAGGGATTTTTTCCCTTAAAATTCACTTGAGTTGAAAGTTAAAGTTTTCTACAATTTTCAGTGTGAGAGTATGCAACTGCAATAAAAATTCATTTTAAGACTTTAAACACATCTTAACCAGGGGTGCCAATAATCATGGAGGGCGCTGTATGTGTCTGTGTGTGCCTGTGCGTGTGTGACTACTGCTTCCATAATCTGGTAATTGATTTACGGATGAATATGATGAGAAATACTAAAATATAGTCCTCAGCAACTCAAGAAGAGTCCATTTAAAAACTGAATTGCATTTTTAATGGAGAACCAGCAAAATAAAACTAGTCTTAGTTCAAGGCCAAGCTGAATTTGTGTGTGAATAACAAGCCCTTCGTGCTGAAAAAAAAATGTTTCTTCTTCATCTAGATTTAGGAGAGAACCAGACGAGTCAAGATAAAGCAAGAACAGAACAGATGGAGCTCAGAACCTTCAACCTTATTCTGTTCACCTTCTCCAACATCTCTAACTTAACTACAGGTTCTAAGATGGACTCCCTGCAGTCTGAGGGTCCTTTCCAAGCAGTGGAGATGGTGATCATTGTCCTGGTTACAGGGTCCCTCAGTCTTTTAACGATTACTGGGAACATACTGGTCCTGCTTTCAATAACAATTAACAGGAACCTCCAGACCATAAACAACTACTTCCTCTTCAGCCTGGCATGTGCAGACCTGATCATTGGGGTCAGCTCCATGAACCTGTACACAGTCTACATTTTATTTGACTATTGGCCATTGGGGCCAGTAGTCTGTGACCTTTGGCTGACCATGGATTATGTGGTCAGCAATGCCTCTATCATGAATCTCTTTATTATCAGCTTTGACCGTTACTTCTGCATCACCAGGCCACTCAGCTACCCAGCAAGACGGACCACCAGGATTGCGGGACTGATGATTGCAGCAGCCTGGGTTGTTTCCTTTGTCTCCTGGGCTCCACCCATCCTGTTCTGGCAGTTTATCGTACGTGAGCGCACTGTGCCAGAGGGCGAGTGCTACGTCCAGTTCCTGTTCAATGCAACCATCATGTTTATCACGACTGTTGTTTTCTTCTACCTGCCTGTTGCCATCATGAGCTTCCTGTACTGGCAGATTTCCAGAACGAGCAAGAGCCGCGTCAAGGAGGGCAACCGAGAGCCAAAGCAGGAAAACTCATCCAGCAACGAAGCAGGAAACCACATCACCATGCCCTGTGATGATGATTATGAGAAAACCCATCACGTTCAGAGAAGTGAAAATTGCAAAACAGGTGGAGTTGGGGAGGAGGAGCCGAGTGCACCAGTACATCCTGAGAGAAATGAAATTGCTGAGGCCCCTGCTGGTTACAAGGGAAACCCCACGGCCCACAGACTAAATGCTACAATGGCAAAGCAGCAGCCCAAGAAGAAGGCATCGCCATCACGCGAGAAAAAGGTCACACGCACAGTAATCGCCATTCTTGTTGCCTTTGTGGTCACATGGACACCTTATTGCGTCATGGTGCTCATCAACACCTTCTGTTCAACCTGTGTTCCCTCCAGCATGTGGACCTTTGGCTACTGGCTCTGCTACATCAACAGCACCATCAATCCAGCCTGCTATGCTCTCTGCAACGTCACCTTCAAGAAGACCTTCAAACGACTCCTGCTCTGCCAGCACAAGGACTTTCGTTTGGGCCGGTAAAAAGGTGTAATAGGAACAAAAACAATATTTACAGAAATAAAATGAATATTGAGCTTCAGTATTGATAGCAAGGAAGTGAGCCACTCATGCAATTTAAAGATTCAGTTAATTTACTTCATCTGTAAAATTATTATTATTATTTTTTATATTATGACATGCATTCTGGATGTTTACATTTTTAAAGAAGATCACAAAGAAACAAACACACTCACTGTAGAAGAAGAAACACAGAAGGTGGTAAACTTCACAAAGACGGCTACACACTGCCCACTGAAGGCTACTCCCTGGATATAGTGCTACACACTGCACATCTGATGATAAACATTTACGGCAGACTCCTGTGCCCTGCACACTGAAAGTGCAGAAAAATGCAAAAAAAAAAAAAAAGTATCGCTTACAATTCGTCGTATAATTATGTAGTTAGGATGTTTAAAGAGCTATTCCTGTCATATTTGTGTAGAGAGTTTTGATGCAAAAGAAGAGATTTTAAAAGACTGAATGAAGTGTTTCCTATGGAAGCCCATGTGGACAATATTAAAATGAAAATGTTACTCCACTATTTCATTATAATTGTCCACTTGTGAATGTGTTATTGAGACAATTTTAAATTGAAAAGGCATTAATCCAATTATCACTTTCATTTTCAAATACTCATATGGGAAACATATGGCTATATTCAAACGATAATGAAAAGCTGTTTGACATTTAATTTTTAAAGTCATGCCCCGCAATACAGAGGACAATATTCAGTGCAATAAGCAAAAGGGAACCCGCAGCCTATTTTGTTTACATTTACATGTCACCATGCTTTTTCGGGTAAACATGAAAATGTAAATGCTATTTTCTGACTATTTGAAAATGATAATGAAAACGGCATTCGACAATTAATTTGCAAAGACTTGACCTGCTCCACTGCTGACAATCTTCAAATGCAATAAGCCAAACACCACTCCCAGTCTATTGCTTTTACACATACATGTCATCACATTCTTTTAGGGTAAACATGAAATTGCTGTTTTCTAATCACTTGGAAATAAAAATGTTAACGGCATTCGACATTTCATTTTCAAAGACTTATCCTGCAATACATGGGACAATATGCAAATACAGTCATGGAAACAGCCCCTCCCAGTCCATTGCATTTTCAAATACATGTCACCACGATCTTTTTGGGACACAATGAAAATTAAAATGCAATCTGTCAGCGTCTCAGGTGAGTCTTCCGCTAGGACGTCACTTATTAGGGCCGCAAACTAAAACAATGTTCCTCATTTGTATACCATCTAATCAGCCTCTGGGAAGCGCACGTACCCACGGAGGCTTACTGACAATGTCATGATGGCTAGTGTAATGTGTGGCATTGTGTATTAAGTTACATTGCTCTTGAGATATATCTGCTTAGGCAGCTAGTATGCTAGCTAATATTAACTAAGGAAATTATTTGTAAATGATCATCACATTGAAGGGATATGATTAGGTTTTTTGCCCCAAATTAACTAACTTAGCTACCTGTAATATGCATGAACTTATCTGAGCCTTCGCGGCAGTGTTGTGCAACTGCAACCCAAGAGTGTTCACAGATTTCTGAGACGTTAGCTAGCTTGCTAGTGAGTTTAAGAGCAATCGATTAGGTACAGCTTGCTAGTTAGTGAACCTATGGTTGCTATTATGCCTATTGGAGAAGTTTTTACTGCTCTGATTTGTGACTTTCAGTGCCATCGCACACGCATGACCTCTTTCACCATTGATTATTAGCTTATTTTACCTAAAGAGCAAACTGACAGTTTGGCCTGAGACACGCATACAAAACAGATTATCGCACTAGCCATCTTCCCGCCCTGCAGTCGCTTGTTAAGGGAAATGTTTGTCATTTTTTGTAATAATTGAGCAATTTTATTTGGTTTTTGCCCTAGCTTCCCAAGCTAGCTAGCTGAAGCGATCGCTATTGAGCTAGCCAAGTAGGTAGGTCGCCACCTGCCTCTCCGGATACATGCATAATGAATGGCCATGATGCAGACCATGAACGGTCCGAAAAATGCCCAGCAGTCAGCCGGCCCTTGTTCCAGGTTTAAACGCGATTCCCAAGCCTCATAGCAATTGGGAGAAGTTCTAATGCGACTGACTGGCTGAAAATGATGTTCCTCATTTGCTGACTTCACCTGCAGCAATAGGCATGAATTTCTATGATTTTGCTGCACTTTTGTACATCCCAACTGTAATATCAGATTTCTGGGACATTTAAGTTGCTGGCTCGTTACTTGGCTTGCTTATGAACAATCACTGTCAGCTATCTAAGCTAGCTCGTGAAGTTAGGGCAAAAACCGAATCACAGTGTTAAGTCTTGTGTGCATGCGTTTCCCAAAACTGTAGTTCAGCCATTCACAGTCAATGGGTCCAACTATGAAAGTTAGCATCCAGTATTTCACTGCAAATGAAGACAAATGAATAGTTTGGTGAAAACATACAATTGCAATTGTGTTTGTAACAAAAACCATCAAATGTCGGTGGGCCGCAGGACCGAGTAAGGCAAGTTCAAGCTAACGCATTTTTTTTTTCAATCAAGGCAGTACAAAGTACTTCAGGTGATGCAAATTGATTCAAAAATTTCCAGCACTTTAGGCCAACACTTGACGTAAAATATTACAAGTAATATTGTATGCAAGTTCTTTTTGACAAATTATTGGTACTAGAACACAGTCATCCATTCAATTTAATTCATGGTCACCCATTCCATTGTCTTCATTCTCACACTGCAAGTGCCTAATTTGATGGCCATTTCTTTTATAATTTAGCCTGCGTTGCCGGCGATCAGCGGCTGGCGGGAGATAGGAGAGGAAAGACCGCCTGCACGATAACGTAGGGATTTTGAGTAGCCGCCCACTTCCTTGCGCAACGAGCCGCGACGGACCACCCCTTTTTTAAACCAATACGTACTTCTTGGTAAGTTTCGCTGTTCAGCTCTGCAGCAGTGCATTCTAAAGATTGTAAATCTAGTAGCTGGTCAGAGATGAGGCTTTTCAGAGGAGAAATTACGGGAATGCTTTCTGCCTTTTGCGTTGACCTTGATTCCAAATTTTTGGACAAACCAAGTACAGTAAAAGTCATGCTTTTACCGAAGCCAGTCGGCAAAACTCCAAGGACATCTTTACCATCTAGTAAATGATTGATCGACTGTAGTTGTTCGTTCTTTAGAGTAATCTTTCGGTCGTGAATTTCAAGATATTCAAGCGATTTCTTTATCAAAGCGTCGTTCTCTACATTCGCCATCTTTGTTCTGGCAGTTTACGGCGTATCTATGCGTTCCGTTCCACTAGATGACAATTCAATTTTTATTGACACCTCTTAAGCCAATCAGTAATTCCCGTTCACTGGTGAACGGACAACTCAAAATCCCAACGTTATCGGGCAGGCGGTCTTTCCTCTCCTTTCTCCCGCCAGCTGCTGACCACCGGCAACGCAGCAGGCTATAAATAATTCCGCTATGGAATCTATTCATTTTTAATGTGCTTGCACAAGAATACTTGAAGCATGTAAAGGAGGTGTAATATTTCACAAACTTCTTGACTTGCAGAAATTACAGGCCCTCAAAAATCACCCCCATTCAACTGTCTACATGCGTACATTGTAAGAGTAACGAAATTCAATGGCCATTTATTTAATAATTCCACAGTGGAATCGCTATATTCAGTATTTTATTATAATAGAAAAGATGTAGTGTGGCAAGCAAGTGTTATTTTTCTAAAAGTTTTTGATTTGCAGGAATTACAGACCCTGTAACATTCAATCATCTCCTTTCGCACACTGCAACAGTTCTGACATTGATGCCCATTTTTTTCATAATTCCATCATAGAATCTCTTCATATTCAGTCAATTTATATCACAGTGCATGTAGTATGGTCAGGAATTCTTATTTTTCACAAACGTTTTGATTTACAGGAATTACAGACTCTCAAACATGGTACCCCAATCAGTCCTCTCCATTCACACATAACAATAATTCCCGATTTGATGGCCATTTATTCAATACGGTTGGCACCGAATCTTTTCATACTCAGTGAGTTTATACTACGACACATGACCTATAGTAAGCAAGACGTGCCTTTTACGAACTACTTCATTTGCAGGAATCACAGGCCCTCAAGTATGGACCCCCATTCAACTGTCTGCATTCACACATTAAACAGTCCCAAATTTGACGGCCATTGTATTTTAAAATTCCTCCATGGAATTGTTCATATTTTAAAATTTTATACTAGGATCCATGTGTTATGGTATTGAAGTGCAACTTTTGGCAAACATTTTGATTTGCCAGAATTATCAGCCCTCTAACATGATCCCCCCATCCAATTGTCTGCATTTGCACATTACGCAGTATCAATTTTAATGGCCATTTATTTAAAGATTCCGCCACAGAATCTCTTGATATTCCATGGGCTTATAGGAGGATACATGCATTATGATATGCAAGTATTACTTTTCACAAACTTATTGATCTGCAGGAAATAGAAGTCCTCAAGTATGATGCCCCCCCATCCAATTTTCTGAATTCACACATTGCACAGTACTAACTTTGATGGCCATTTATTAAAAATTTCCAATCACAGAATCTTGTGATATTTGGTAGGCTTATACTAAAATCCATGTATTATGATATGCAGCCGTTATTTTTCACAAACTTTTTGATTTGCAGTAATTATATGTCCAGAAACATGACCTCCCTATTAAATCATGTGCATTCGCACATTTCACAGTACCAACTTTGGTCGCCATTTATTTAATATATCCAACATGGAATCTCTTCCTACTCAGACATCCTGTATTGGAATGCAGGCAGTGTTGCATGCAAGTGCTAAATTTTTCAATTTTAACCATTACAGGCCCTCAGACATGCCCCATTTAGTTGTGTTGAATTGCAAAGCACATAGTTTGATGGCTGTTTACATGTTGATTCACACATGCAATCTCTCTTTATTGAATAAGCTTTTACTACAGCGTGTGCAGTATGGTTTGGGCCCCCTGATTTCCACAAACATTTTGAATTACACAAGTATTATGGTTCCTGCTTTAATTTTCTCGTATTTTGTCCGCCAAAAAAGAGCAATTCTAATGGGAATTCTTCCATTAATGCCACAGTGACATCTACGTTTTTTCCTTTTGCTTTAAGTAAAAAATTATTACAGTTACATGCAATTGTTTGTCATCTGGATTTACAGCAGCTCGCCAAAATCTCACATTTCAATCTGCACAAAATGTCAACTATTTATTGAAGAAAGAAAAGTCATTTTCAAACCACATTATGGAAGTTGTTCACAATTTTTTTTTCTGAAGAAAATACACGCATTCTTTCGTTGAATAAGCCTCGGTTTTTCTCTCAAGAAGTGGAATTTTGACAGCAATTGTATCACGTGACCAAAGTACCGCGCTATCCGCTGTAATTGTGCATCAAATTTTTAGCGGTGATAGTTTCACCGTCGTTTTGCGAACTGGTGATAGCTTGACTGCAGTCAGCTTTTGTGTTTCGCACTGCTTTCACGGTAGAATCCGAGAGCTAACCCAGATATTTGTAAAGTATTCGGCTGATCCCGGTCATGGATAAGTGAAGCGAAACGAAGCGAAACAAACCCAAACACGTATCCCAAGCTCTGCAAAACCTACGTCTGGTCTAACTGCAGCCTTTTAGCACCTCTCTGGTAAGCTTCAACTGTAGTGGCTACAATCGGGCAACGTTATGATTAAACTGTCACATTGATGCTTACCGAAGTAACACAAGCATACCGATCAGATTTACGCCATATAAGTTAACCTGGTCGCATTTAATTAGCACGGCACGCTAACTAACATGCAATAGCTGGTTACCAAATGGTCATACAACCACAGAGACAATCCCTTGCAATACAGGTTTTACAGACAGCAATTTCCATTACCGTGGACAGTTGTACCAAGCATCCAGATTACAAACAAGTATAAAAAGTTAGCTTCGAGTGAGGATAATGTTCACACACCTTCTGTAGAATTAACCCTGATATCACTCTTGCATATTTAGGACACAAACATTATCAACAGTAACTTGGCTACGTTAGCCATAGTGCTACAGCCACAATCAACAGGCTGGCTTATGCAGTAAAAGCAATTTACAGATTCTGTGTCTGAGTCATGGACAGTCACGACCAATACAGGCTTTATCTTCAGATATTTTACAAAGCCTGCGCTTGAGGCCAGTTGTTAGTGCTACCTACCACTAGCGGTCCTGCTAGCCACCCCTTACACGTTAGCTTCACTTACATTACTCTTAGATTATTTGCTGTTATATTGTTACATACGGTTTGTGGCTCCGAGTGCTTGATCATGCAACCGCTTCAGGTTTGAGAAGCAGCTGAAACGCTGATCCAGCATCGAATTATCCTTTATTGACACAACTGTCTTTGGTGAAATGCTGAGCACAAGCAGCCCTTTGGCCATGGCTGTTTGCTGCCTGCAAACAAAAAAAGCTACCCGCTGGTTTCTGGTGACATCGTCTTTTGGAGTTTTTTTTTCACGTCCAAAAATAAATGCACAAGCAGCTTTGGGAGAGATACTGACAAAACTGCACCTCAAATGATCTGTGGGTTCTTCTTTTGTATTTCCATGTGTAGATGCTACTAAGGCATAGTATGATCTGCCGTTGTTAGTGCCTGCAAGAATAGTTTCCGGTGTGGGCAGGTCCAGCGCCGTGATTGGCTCCGGCTAGGTTTGTACTAATTGGACGGCACAACCCGACGTCAGGTTTTACCCAGATCTCGCAAAGATCTCGAGGGAGGAGCTGTTCAGAGAGGCAATCACGTTCATGAAATCACGTTCTTGGATTATTGAAAAACCTCTGTATATTATGTTGAGAAACTTTTCAGAGGTTGAATATGGACAACCAACATTATAACACTACTATGTATTTAAAGAAGGATCAGCATAATAGGTCCCCTTTAAACTATCAATATTTATAGGTGGCTGCAAATTTTTGGATGACACTGTTTATTCAGTAATACATAATTTACATCAAATGAAAATTTAAATTACACTAAATGGAGCCCCTTTCTGATCTCACAAATTTCTGTAAACTTTCTCTGAGTCTCAGTTCTGTGGTAAATGTACATCAATTCTAAGCAAGCTCACAGGCATAGAAATGTGTGCAATTTGACTTAATATCTACTGGTCCTGTGTCTGTAATTCTATTTCTTGAGCTTCTACCTGCTGCTGTTTAAAGTGATGAAGGAGGATATGTAAAGAAATGACAGAGAAGAGCACTGGCAGAAACAAAAAATAAATAATCACACCTCTTTATCTGCCTAAGCGAATGTCCTTGTACTGGCAGAGTAAGAGTTGTTTGAAGGTCTTCTTGAAGGAGACATTGCAGAGAGCATAGCAAACTGGATTGATGGTGCTGTTGAAGTAGCAAGACCAGCTACTGATGATCCAAATTGTGTCGGCAACACGTGTTGAACAGGTTTCGACGATCACCATTACATTATATGGCAACCACGTGACCACGAAGGCAAGAAGAATGGCCTTTACTGTGCGTGTAACCTTTTTCTCACGAGATAACATTGCCTTCTTTGTGGGTGGCTGCTTTGCCATTTTGGCATTTAGTCTGTGGGCTGTGGGGTTTCCCTCGTAACCTGCAGGGGCCTCAACAATTTCACTTCCCTCAGGATGTACTGGTGCACTTGATTCCTCCTTGCCAGCTCCATCTGTCCCACCATTATGGCTCCACTCAGCGCAATGGGTTTTCACACTGTTGTCATGACAGGGCAGGGTGATGTGGTTTCCTGCTTTGCTGCTTGACAGGTTGTCCTGTTTTGGCTCATGTTTGCCCGTCTTCATGCGGCTCTTGCTGGCCCTGGAGATCATCCAGTACAGAAAGCCCATGATGGTAACAGGCAGGAAGAAGGAAGAAATGGAGGTGATAAAAACGATGGTTGCATTGGTGGTAAATTGGGCGTAACAGTCGCCCTCTGGCACAGTGCGCTCACCTACGATCAACGGCCAGAACACAATCCCTATGATCCACATGATGAAGGCAAGAACCCAGGCTGCCCCCATCATCAAGCCTGCAATCCTGGTCGTCCTTTTTGCTGGGTAGCTGAGTGGCTTAGTGACACAGAAGTAACGGTCAAAGCTGATAATAAGGAGATGAAAGGCAGAGACATCACAGGCCGAATAGTCCAAGACCAGCCAAAGATCACAAACTACTGGCCCCAAGGGCCAATATCCTAACAAAATTTCGAAAGTGTACACATTCATGCTAATGGTCCCAATGATCAGATCTGCACATGCCAGGCTGAAGAGAAAGTAGTTGTTGATGGTCTGGAGGCCCCTGTTGATTATGATTGAAAGCAGGACCAGTATGTTCCCAGTAATCGTAACAAGACTGACGGACCCTAAAACCAGGGCAATGATCACCGTCACCACTGGCTGAAAAGGGCCCTCAGACTGCAGGGTGTCTTCCTCATTGTCAGCAGTGAAGTTGGAGATGTTGGAGAAGGTGGAGAGGGGAAGCTTGAAGGTTCTGAGCTTCATCTGTTCTGGTCTGGCTGAATCTCGAGTTGTCAGTTTAGCTCCTGAATCCAGATGAAGGAGAGATATTATTCATCAGCGCTAAGGGCTCATTTTTCACTCAGCTTGTCCCTGAATTATGTTATGTAGGTGCTCCATTAAAAATACAATTTAGTCAAGGAATAGGCTCAACTCAACAAAACTGACCCCAGAATTGCTAATTCAAAATAAAACTGTTTGTGAGTATTTAAAATGTTTTTTATATAAATTAGCTTATATGAATTCATGAACATCAATTTGTACGTAGAAAATGTTTCTGTAGCTAGTATTAAAATGAATTTTGCTTAAGCGCATGAAATGGCTTGCCTCTTAGCCTTCACCAGGAGCACATATTGTGAGCATCTCTCTGAGATGTGCTTCATACCCCAGTCATAGTGCACAGTGTACAAACATAACACAGCATGTTCCCAGTGGGCCTGTACAATGGCCATTTAACTCTAAATCTCTTCCTATTCAGACATCCTGTATTGGAATGCAGGCAGTGTTGCATGCAAGTGCTAAATTTTTAAATTTTAACCATTACAGGCCCTCAGACATGCCCCATTTAGTTGTGTTGAATTGCAAAGCACATACTTTGATGGCTGTTGACATGTTGATTCACACATGCAATCTCTCTTTATTCAATAAGCTTTTACTACAGTGTGTGCAGTATGGTTTGGGCCCCCTAATTTCCACAAACATTTTGAATTACACAAGTATTATGGTTCCTGCTTGAATTCTCTCGTATTTTGTCCACCTAGAAAGAACAATTCTAATGGAAATTCCTACATTAATGCCACAGTGACAACTACCTTTTTTTCCTTTTGCTCTAAGTGAAAAATAATTTTATTTACATGCAATTGTTTGTCATCTGGATTAAAAGCAGCTCACCAAAATCTCACATTTCAATCTGCACAAAATGCCAACTATTTATTGAAAAAAAAGAAAAAGAAAAATTATTTTCAAACCACATCATGGAAGTCACGATTTTTTTTCCTGAACAAAATACGCGCATTCTTTCGTTGAATAAGCCTCGGTGCTTCTTTGAACAAGCCGATTTTTGACAGCAATTGTATCACGTGACCACAGTACCGCGCTATCCGCTGTGTTTGCGCAGATCATTTTTAGCGGTGATAGTTTGCCCGTCGTTTTGCGAACTGGTGATAGCTTGACTGAAGTGTTCGTATCTTCGTTGGAGGGTTTCAAGCTGGAGACGTCTTTGAACATGTTGAGCAGTGTATACTTGATGTTATATTTCTTGTTTTAGTTCAATATCTTCAAGAATTATGCAATAAATGTTTTCGTTAAAAGTCATAACATGAACATTTGTTGTTGATTTGTATCTAATTTACTTTCCACCCGTGAGATTGCGATATCATGTTGTTTATCAGTTGGCCTTCGGATTGACGCATTGTGTGGATGCTGTCTTTGTTATGTGAGATGTTATCAAGGAGTGTAACTTAGAAAATGATGTTCTGTTGTTTGGATGTACTGCTGACTTGGCCTGATCATTTAAAATGTATTGAAATGAAACAACGTGAATATATGAACATATACAAGGACATAATATCACTGTGATATCACGGAGATACAATAACAGAACAATATAGAACCTCAAAAAAAAAAAAACACACACACACACACACACACACACACACACACATTAATTATATATATATATATATATATATATATATATATATATATGCCTACATAAAAGACTATGGAATTGGAAATACTTTTTTTAAAATTTAAAATTTAAAATTTTGCGTGTGTGTATAAGGGGAGGGTGTGCCGGTGGGCTCTGTATGTGTGTTCGTTTTATGAGAGACGTTCGCCCCCTTCTTCAAAAATCTATACTGTCTTCTCCACTAAATTGAGCGCACGAAGTAGAGAATTGATCACATGAAAATGAAATTGATCGCTCACAGTGATTATCGCGCAAATTTGAATGCACAAGTAGGAAATGCAATGCTCGCATTTGAAAATTGAACGCACATGCGTGAATTTGATTTGCGGGAAACGAAACAGAGTTCGCATAAATGAAATTGGTCGCTCAGATTCTGAATTTGAATGCCCGAATATTTTCGCGTGCGTGCGTTGAGTGAATTTGAATGCACATTCATAAATTGGAATGACGAAAGTATGAAATTGACCGGGAAAACCTATACTAAAGCACAAACCAAATACACGTGGCTCTGGTGTGACGTGATGGTTTCGATGAATCAGACGACATCTTTTGATGCGACATACAGCGGCCAGGATAGCTGAAGAGGGAAATGAGTCAGAAGACCCGATATCTCAAGATACATGGAGATAGAACCCAAAACAATGCAGTACGACTGCATTATAATCCAAATGTTGTCGAATTTCGTCATTACCTTTCCCCCTTACCTTTGGCAGTTGGTCATAATGTATCTAATCGGAGCTGAAGCAGCCAATCAGACTTGTGGAATATGTGTAACACTGCACAGTTTGAGCGAGCGCGCAGCAGAAGTTGAGCGCACGGAGAGCGGAGAGGGAGTGAGAGAGAAGCTTTGAGCGAGCAGGCTGCTGTCCGCCAGCGCGTCGAGCATGAGTTTGTCAGAGGGCAAAGGGTGAAACTGAGTGAAAGGGGTTATTATTGCGCGTTCGTATTGATCATAGCAAACATGTAAAGGCATTTGTTGAGCACATAATGGATTTTTGTTCGCTCAATGGGAAGTTTTTTTTTTGTTTGCTCACATTAAATTTTTCCTTAAAACAAGATTTGTGTGCTTGAGCCCTCATAATCTCCAATTCTTTGCTCAGAATAAAGGCACAAATATAACTCCATAGAACAAGAGAATGTACAAATGTACTGTATGTACATTTCTGATGTTCATTTGCCATACTTTTCCATTTCTTGTAAAATTCCGGTTGAATAGCAAATCAGTAAATGTTGATTCTTTGAAACCACATTGGTACTGCATATCCTGCAGGCCACAGCGCGTAAGATTCCGCGACACATCAAATTCCGCCAATAATAATGTTTTCCATGGGATAAACTTCATCATCGGTTTAACTGTGAACAAACGTAAGGCATCTGGTTAGTAGTTTTACAATTTAATTACCTGTTCTCGCGGATTCTTTGTGGTTCTCCCTAAAGAGCCCTCCGTTTGGTAGTTGAGAGGACGCAGCCTTCAGTCGGTCTCATGCACCTCACTGCCGGTCTGATGGCAAAGCGACTCTGAGGGACGAGTGTATGTGACGCTGCTGTCTGGAAAAAGAGTGTGAGGTCGAGACCTGGAGGAGACTCGGGAGCCGGTGTGGGACAGAGACACTGAGAGCCTGGCTAAGAGAAGGGGTAGAAAAACAGGGTGGGCCGTCCCAAACATCATGCTTGCATCAACTTATTAATCACTGGAGGATTCTGGTAAAATAATTTCACCTCCAGAAATGTTTACATCAGGTGTGAAGTCTTCAGGAAAGCGACGTGCATCAGCGCAATCACAGTATGTAGTTTGACTCATAAACGCCTCGATGTTGCACAGTGAACACAAGTGAATGATAAATAACGGCAATTCAGGGGTGGCCTCAATTTTCAAAACCTTGTGCAAACAATAGTGCCAATGCTGGGGTAAGATAAGTGAACTTTATATCCACTATGGGATTAGAGTGAATCAGTGCTCTTCTCAGGCCCACTTCACTGAGAATGTTGAGGCAGCTGGGCCATGACTTTGTTTTGTTGAATAGTTACTTTTACGTTGGATCATAAGTCGACACACCATACTAATACAATTCTTTGTCACTTCATGACCTTCGTTGTGCTTTAATTGACTTTCTTGGTTCATTATAATGTGGCATAATGTTCAGATCACTGCTGTAGGCAATTTCAAGTGGACAGCCTCACTTACGAGAACATTGTCCCGTTGTCCTAGTGAAGCATGGGAGTGGTTGAATTTAGCATTACACGGTGGTGATCTGTTTTTTATTATTATTATTATTATTATACGCCTGTCTTAAGACGAGACGTATTATGTCATCACCCCCGTCCGTCCGTCTGTTGTCTGTTGGCAATTTCTTGTCCGGGGCATAACTCCTGAGCCGCTTGAGCTACATTCTTGATACTTCACATACACGTGCACCATCACTAGGCGCTGTGTCGCGCACCATGATTTCGTTCACCTGGTCAAGGTCAAGGTCACTGGCAAAGGTCAAAGGTCACATGGGGCTCAGATGGGGCTTGTCCGGAGCATAACTTCTCAACCGCTTCAGATACATCCATGATATTTCACACACACGTGTACCATCACTGAGCGGAGTGTCGCGTACCATGTTTACGGCCCTCCCTCCAAGGTCAAGGTCATGGACAAAGGTCAAAGCTCACATGGGGCTGTTGTCTGTTGGATATTGGTATCATGTTGTCTGTCCACTCCCTGATCCATGTTCATGACGGGCGTATTATGCACCGTTGGCAGTGCTCTTCTTGTTAAATTTGGACTCCACTTCAAACCATGGTTCAGACCTGTTTTTTTCCCGGCTGGTGTTCATGTACTTACACCTTAATCCGTCTGTTCAAGATTTTAGAGATTTTCAGAAGTGACGGTTGATGATCTTGTTAACTGCTGGGATACCAAAGTTTGAGATCGACCAATTTCAATACATTATTTGCTTTCCAGTTCTTTTTTTTTTGTTTTAATTTTTGTGAATGGCGGAAAACCAATTAACCTGTACTTGTGTAGCCGTGTATGGAAACCAAATATCCCCACTTGTGATGGAATACAATATCTTTTATCCCCACAAGGTAACAGCTATTTTGGGGTAGGGGGTGAAGGTTTGGGTTAGGGCTATGCATGTAGTGTTCATGGTTAAGATCAGGTCCGGGGATGAATGTAAGTCTATGGGATGCCCTCTCTAAAACGTAACGTGTGTGTTCACTAATCCCTATGTGTAAATTAGCATCGTAAATAAACAGAATTTTGGTGCCTAACATCTGCATTTATGTCATTGTGATGAGTGATTGCTCCGTTTGTGTGATTATTATTTATCGCACATTAATTTAAGTGCATTAAATTTTATCATGTAATTTGTACCCATAACAACGTGTTTAGAGATATTATGTTTGTGTTGATGTGATAACTAGTGATGGGAAGATGAAGCTTCAAGAACCATTTTATTTATTTTCTGTGCCCACAAGATGGCGCCCATTGATAAAATATAAGGCTTATGGAATGAACTTACAGGCCTTTGTTGAACAAAGTGCACCATCTTGTGGGCACAGAAAATAAAGAAAATGGTTCATGAAGCTTCATCTTCCCATCACTGGCGATAACTAACTTACGGTTTTTATGGGAATCACAAAATTTTTGTGTTCATTCCAAGTAGGGTTTCCCTACAGGTCCCTTTCAGGACCACAGTTCTAGGATACTTACCCTGACCCTATCCCTAACTCTCGATAGGTGGCGCTGTCGCAGAACACCAAAGGTCCTGGAGATGTGGTCCCAGAACTGCGGGTGGGTGTGAGTCTGCAGCCTCCGCGTCTGCAGAGACATAATAGTATGATACTATTGTTCATTCCTGGTGCCTAACGGAAAAACCCTATTTTTTGCCCCAACAACCTTTCCTGTTGCCCCACCACAAACTTCATATTTCCAAATGCAATAACTCGAACAGTTTTGGTAGGAGTCATGTCACACTTGTCTTCATTGTTTCTGCACCAGAGAGATGACATAATATTGATGTTGGTCACCCTATGACCTTTGCTATAGCGCAACCACCAGGATAAACTTTTAATTTAGAAAACTGCTGTATTTTGACAGTGTTTGGGGAAATCGCATGAAACTTATTGTGTTCATCCCTGGTGCATACAGCATAAGCCCTTTCGATTTATGTGACCTGATGGACTTCCTGTAGCGCCACCACCAGGTCAAACATTATATTTCCAAATGAAATTACGCAAACAGTTTTGAAGAGAATTACGCAACACTCCTTGCGATCTTTTCTGGGGCTGAGGAGGGAACCAAAATGATATTGGCTTTGGTTTGTTCCCATTGTTTCTGGCTTTTAAAAATGCATTTCCAAATGTTCCAACCTATTAAATAATGTTCAGAAACAGTTTGAACTAAAACAGAATAACTGTTCATAAAGTTCCAACCTAAAAAAAAGTTTTCACTCGGAGAAATTAATTCTCGGTGCATGAAGATATAACAGGCCTATCACAAAAAAGAAAAAAGTGAAGGTAATGATTTTGTCCTGCATTCAAATATGCTTGTAGAAACTGATTACACAGGTTGGGGGTTCCCTCATGAATGCTGGGTTTTGTTCTGGCAATGATCGATGTCGTAACAACTGCATCGAAAGAGGAAAATTTTTTACAAAGTAAAGGAAAGAATGACTTAAATTCCAAACTTACGAAACCATGGGCAGTTGGTTGTAAAATGACCAGGAATGAGCACAAGACGTGCCATGCAATCCGATAAAACCGTTCGAGTTTCCCACAAATACGAAGCATGTTTTGAGGCAACGGCAGGTTGGGTAAATCCATAATATCCTTGAACATCCATTTTAGTTCTTGAATTATTATCATTTGTAATTATTTTAACATAGAGGTATTCAAAACCCATATCTCGTATCTTCAAGAAATGAAAAGATCATTTGAAAGCTGCATGTTGTGTTTACTCATGTTGTTTTTTGTCTTGTATTAAAGTAAGTTTAATGACCTAAAACATTCAAATATGACAAGCAAAAATAGAAGAGATGAGGAAGGGGGCAATAACTTTTTACAGCACTGTATGTTTCTTTTGTTGTCACTGTTAATGACATCAGATATGTTATTTATCTTAAGTATTAATTGATGCAAAGTGAAAAACTCAATCCCCGTCATCTTAAGGATTCACCTTGATTTTGAAATTTCAACCCATATTCTCTCTTTTGCTTGGCGAATTGGAATTCTCTCTTTGGCTTATTTAATCAATATTCCCTCTCTGTCCAACTGAATCCGTATCCTCTCTGTGGCTAACTGCACCTGTGTCCTCTCTGTCCAACTGAATCAGTATCCTCTCTGTGGCTAACTGTATCTGTGTCCTCTCTGTCCAACTGAATCAGTATCCTCTCTGTGACTAACTGTATCTGTGTCCTCTCTGTCCAACTGAATCAGTATCCTCTCTGTGACTAACTGTACCTGTGTCCTCTCTGTCCAACTGAATCAGTGTCCTCTCTGTGGCTAACTGTATCTGTGTCCTCTCTGTCCAACTGAATCCGTATCCTCTCTGTGACTAACTGTACCTGTGTCCTCTCTGTCCAACTGAATCAGTGTCCTCTCTGTGGCTAACTGTATCTGTGTCCTCTCTGTCCAACTGAATCAGTATCCTCTCTGTGACTAACTGTATCTGTGTCCTCTCTGTCCAACTGAATCCGTATCCTCTCTGTGGCTAACTGTATCTGTGTCCTCTCTGTCCAACTGAATCAGTATCCTCTCTGTGACTAACTGTACCTGTGTCCTCTCTGTCCAACTGAATCAGTGTCCTCTCTGTGGCTAACTGTATCTGTGTCCTCTCTGTCCAACTGAATCAGTATCCTCTCTGTGGCTGACTGTACCTGTGTCCTCTCTGTCCGACTGAATCAGTATCCCCTCTGTGACGAACTGTACCTGTGTCCTCTCTGTCCAACTGAATCAGTATCCCCTCTGTGGCTAAATGTACCTGTGTCCTCTCTGTCCAACTGAATCAGTGTCCTCTCTGTGGCTAAATGTACCTGTGTCCTCTCTGTCCAACTGAATCAGTGTCCTCTCTGTGGCTAACTGTACCTGTGTCCTCTCTGTCCAACTGAATCCGTATCCTCTCTGTGGCTAACTGTATCTGTGTTCTCTCTGTCCAACTGAATCAGTCTGCCAGGATTTTTGAGCTGACGGAGTGTGAGGGGTCTTCACCTCCTGTCCCGGACTTCCTGTTTGAGGTGGAGTCCTGTGAGCAGATGAACACCAGGTTTGAGACCCGGGGAGAACGCGGCCTCCTCTACACCTTCCACAGCAGCTGCCTGGAGAACTTCCACTCAATCATCCACAGCAGATTACAGTCACCTCAACAAGGCTAGTGCTCTAATCCTCCCCCGCACTATGATTTAGAAGGAGAATCTTGTCTCTCTTCAGTTTGCAATTATTTTGAAACTCCTGAAGCCATGTCACTGATTGCAAAGTTTAGTTTTCAACCGTACTGTTGTTGTGCTAATTGAAGCATTTGCTTTGTATTTTTTAATCCTGTTAAGCTCAGCCATATCTATTTGAAATCTGTAATAAGATGGTGTTCCTCAGAGTGGCATGGTGGTGCAGTGGTTAGCATGTTCTCCCCATGTTCGCGCAGGTTTCCTCCGGGGGCTTCGGGTTTCTCCCACAGTCCAAAGATGTGCACATCAGGCTAATTGGAGATACTAACATGACCACAGGCACGACTGTGAGTGTATGGTGTGTGCGCCCAGCAATGGGTTGGCGAGCTGTCCAGGGTGGGTCCCTGCCCTTCGCCCGTACTCAGCGCCCCCCGTGACCCGAGTGAGGAAAAAGCAGGTATAGAGAATGGATGGATGGATGGTGTTCCTCTGTAATGAAGCACCCATACATTACTCAATCAACCTGTAAGGTTGCTTGAGACTAGATCTGACATTTCGTCCATCTCCTACATCAAGAATCAGAAATTACCCAGAAGCGTTTGTGTGTCACATAATGAAAACAAGGCTTTGACGAGGTGTAATCATGACTGGGTTGAATGGGTTTTGTTTTAGAGTCTTGACAAATGAAAGTTTTTACTTTGGATTGATAAAGATTGGGTAGCCCAAGTGTGCGCCCACTTAGCAAATAGTTTTTGATAATGATGAACTGCTTTATATGCACTGAGTGCTTGAGTAGGGAAATGAAATGGTTGGAGTATTCAGTGTTCAGGAGCAAATCTTTTTATTTCGGAAGAACCCCCGTTTAGCCTTGCATATTGTTCACTAATTTGCAGAGTTTAGAATGCATCTTGTAACTTAATTTCGTGATTCATTCCTTTTAACCTTTCTTTTCAGTTTTGAGTCTCTCAATGCAATGGAATTTTTCATGACGATAAGTTGATTAACAGTGTGGAACTGAATGAATACTTGTTTATATGGAATTTGCTATTCCCTGCTATAAATTCTGATTCTGTTTGTACTGTGTTTTGCAGTACCACTTTCCAGAGCGTAACTTGGTTGTGAAGAGTTTAAATATAAATATTATAGTTTGGGTTATTGTGTATTGTGTTTTTATAATATTATACCCTGTGGCGGGTGGGCAGCAGCTTCATGAATTGTCCGGGCCATATCTCTGAAAGTTTTGGCCGTAGGAGTTTCAAATTTGGCATGCAGATTCTTTGTGAGGGGTAGTTGTGCACCATAAGGGTACTAAGTGGATTTGACCTTTGACCTTTGCATAATGACCTTGAACTTGGAAATTTTGCCCGGGTCAAATTTTCAAAAGTATTAACCACAGCAGCTTCAAGATTGATATGCAGGTTAGGTGTGAAAGGTCAGGGTCATTAGTAAATTTGACCTTTGACCTTGGCACAGTGACCTTGAACTTGAAAAGTTTGTCTGGGTCATATCTCCAAAAGTACAGACCACAGCAGCTTAAATTTGGTGTGCAGGCTCTGTGTGGGGGTTAAGTGTGCAACATAAGGGTCACTAGTAGATTTGACCTTTGACCTTGGCACAGTGACCTTGACCTTGAAAAGTTTTTTTGGGTCATATCTCCAAAAGTACTGACCACAGCAAATTAAATTTGGTATGCAGGCTCCGTGTGGGGGTAACGTGAGCAACATAAGGGTCATTAGAAGATTTGACTTTTGACTTTGGCACAGCTTTGCCAATGGTGAATGCTACTATTTATTAATAATTATTTAAGGGCTGTGGGGTTCTCTCGGGGCTCAGTGTCGGCTTGTTTAGTAGTGTGAGAGGCAAATGGCTGTCAAGGACTTGCTTGAAGAATAGAAAATCTCTTATTTGCAGATTTCACTTTTTGGTGAGGGCACTTACCAAACGAGTGACCTCTGCATGGCTGTACTCTACAATACCCATGGCAACGGATGGCGAGAAAGCCTTTTGGGACCATTGCTAAGCTCTATCGCCATTTGTGAGGTGATTGATCACCTAGATGTCAACTGAAGAAGAGAGGATCGTTGATGGCCAGGTGTGGAGCGACTGTTCTCCAAATTTGTTATTAGGGGTTCCAGGCTCATGCAACGGACATTACTAAAAGAAGTGTGCTAACGGAGAGCTTTGTCTCCTGATTTTCACCAAGGACAGTTTTGCAAATGGCAGGACGTAAAGTTTTAAAGTTATTGGCAGCAGTAAAGTTTTAAAGTTATTGGCAGCATGCCATTTGATGATGTCATGAGTTGCTTTTCCATGACTTTACATTACTCTTAAATTCAGTTCAAAAATGTATCTTCAACTGAGGAAAAGGCCTGTGTTCAGAAGCATCCAGAACACAATTAGTCACTGTGGACATTAATGGCCTTCTACCTGTGAAATTACAGCATGTGCAAATTGGCCCATGTAATGGTAATCGGTCACTAGGCTAGTTTCATGGAAGCTATAGTGTACCTTTTTCCAGATCAGCGGCAGGAAAACAAATGCTTTGTCCCTTATTGTTTTATTTTACTTGAAAACACTGAAATTTGAGGTTTGAGTCGTGCAACTTAGTTGTAGGGACGGGTGCTGAGTCAACTATACCTACAGTGCTATACCACCCCCCCCCCCCCAAAAAAAAAAAATTTGCCCTTGCTTCCCAAAATCTTTTTCAATAGAAAACCGACTCCTGTTACAAAGATCACAGGTTAAATAAGCCATATCGGTTACAGTTATGACACCATGACCTTGGAAACATGGACAAGCGTAAATTACAATCCCCACATCAATAACGCATGTGTCCTCCTCGTCTTCACATGGAATGAATCACACGTCTCACAAAGTCCTGTGGGATACCATTCCATATCTGTCCGAGCCTGACTCTAAGTTCCCGGAGTGTCTCTGGAACACCTGGTAAACTTCAGAGACGTCGTTCCATCTCATCCCATGTGCTCGATTGCAGAGAGATCTGGAGAGCGAGCAGGCCAAGGGATCACATTCACGTTGTTCTGTTGATGTGTTTGTTGCACAACTTGAGCCACATGCGGTCGGGCGTTGTCATGTTGAAAGGGAACGCCAGCGCCATGTTGACGCAAAAACTGCAGAATAACGGGATGGATGATCTTGTAACGGTAACGGTGTCCAGTGAGGTTGCCATCAACCACTAACAAACTGGTTCTCTGTCTAGCTGTGATCCCACCCCATACCATAAGGCAGCCACCTCCGAAACGATCTTGCTCCATGACACAGTCTTCAGTGTAACATTCACCTTGATGTCGGTAAACCCGTCTGCGTCCATCATTGCAGCTGACGTTGAAACGAGACTTGTCAGTGAACAGCGCCTGTCTTTACTGAATTGTTGTCCAAAGTATATGCTGCCTGCACCGCTGTAGACATAATCTTCAGTGATTGTGGGGCAAAATCGGATGTCAAGCGGATCTTCTGGCGACAATCCCGAAACGACTCAGGCGGCAACGTACAGTCTGTGTCGATATTTGCCAAAGTCCTGGGATGGTTCTTGCAGTGACTGATGCAGGTTGGAAACGATTTCATTGGTGTATGGTTCGAATCCAACAATCCTGTCTGACGCTAGTAACGGATGGCCAGCCACATTGAGAACGGTTTCTGACACCATTTGTTTGATGCCAACGTTGCCATAAAGTCTAAATGGTGTTCTTATGGACATTGAATTGTCTTGCGACATCCTGTTAAGACTATCCTGCTTCAAGCTTACCAATGGGTGTGAGACATTTATTTTCAGAGAGGCGTGGCATCTTCAAACTTTGAGTAAGGATGGAAATGTGTCTTTTTTCCGTGTGGCAGTTGTCAACACTAGCGGGAACAATGCATATCGGATCCCTGCGACACATGTGTTTTTATACCCAAGTTTAGGTCATCAAATGCATGATGTTTGCATAAAAGTCACCTTTTGCATTCAAGGCCTGCTTTTCTGCAGCGGGTGTGTTTGTGTGACTGATTTTCATGCTTTCATAACAGATTTGAACACCAGACTTTTTTTCCTCCGAACAAGTTGTGAAAACTGGCATCACAGGAACTTTTGTTGCGGAGTATATGTTCAGTCTTGTGTCCAGAAGCACTTGCACTCAACCTCCAGATGAGGCCTGCAGATGTTTTTTTCCCCACAATTTGAAATGTATTGGGTTTGGTGCACAACTCCAGTTAGGCCTTCCTATTCAGCAGCTGCAGGCTTGTTGTTCTGAGAGGTCTGTGAATTTTCTTGAACATGTATCAACAGATGAAAGATGGTATTTTTATATAATTTGCATGGGAGTATTTTATATAAAGATGGACTTTCATTGAATTAATTTCTTTGGGTGATCTAATTCATTTTGCATCTAGGACTTACCTGTGCTTTAGGTGGTCCTAAGACTTCACTTTCATAAAACCAACTGAAAGTAAATCCTTGGTTAATCCAGTATTAATCCAATCCATCAAGCTGACTTGATGACGTGAGTTTGCAAAGTTCAAAAGCCAGCATCTGTGATGGTATGGGGGTGTATTAGTGCCCTAGGCATGGGCAACTTACACATATGTGAAGGCACCATTAATGCTGAAAGGTACATACAGGTTTTGGAGCAACATATGTTGCCATCCAAGCAACGTCTTTTTCATGGACACCCCTGCTTATTTCAGCAAGACAATGCCAAGACACATTCTGCACGTGTTACAACAGCATACCTCCGTAGTAAAAGAGTGCGGGTACTAGACTGGCCTGCCTGTAGTCCAGACCTGCCTCCCAGTGAAAATGTGTGGCGCATTATGAAGCATAAAATACGACAACGGAGACCCCGGACTGTTGAACAACTTAAGCTGTACATCAAGCAAGAATGGGAAGAGTTCCATCTGAAAAGCTTCAAAAAAATTGGTCTCCTCAGTTCCCAAATGTTTACTGAGTGTCGTTAAAAGGAAAGGCGATGTAACACAGTGGTAAAAAGGCCCCTGTGCCAACTTTTTTGCAATGTGTTGCTGCCTTTAAATTCTAAGTTAATGATTATTTGCAAAAAAAAAAAAAAAAGTTTCTCAGTTTGAACATTAAATATTTTGTCTTTGCAGTGTATTCAATTGAATATAAGTTGAAAAGGATTTGCAAATCATTGTATTCTGTTTTTATCTACGATTTACATAATGTGCCAACTTCACTTGTTTTGGGTTTTGTAGAAATAATCAAGTGGCAATTGAAGACACAGCTTTTTTTTTTCAATGAGAGCGGCATGTCAGTGCTCTTCAGCGAATGTAGGTGACAAGTATGTGGTGTTGTCCGTTCACATTTTCCAACTGGACTGCTACCAATTGTTTTTTTTTTTTACAGCAAGTTGTGGTGACTGCGCTGTAAAAACAGGTGTACGTACTTGTCACCGAAATTACCTTCATTTGCTGAAGGGTTCTGAAATGCCGCTAGCTGTCAAAAAATTACGCTTGCTGAGTGCCAGTGCATAGACCTAACTGTAATTAAATTATTTTTCCTTGGTGAATGTTGCCCTATTTTTTCACACTCTAAATCGCATGGAGGAGAGAAGCTGTGTCTTTTTAACTATTACTGTAATTGGGAAACGTGATAATAAAGGAAAACGATTGAGAACAAACTAGGAATAATTGTTGTCATTAAGGGACAGATCTTTGCCCCCAAATTTTCAGTTCTGGAGCCAGCCCTGATCTGTAAGGTAAGGATCGACAGGAATCAAATTGCCTGGAAATCATAGAATTTCTGTTTTTTGCTATAAAGTTCATAATCTTCTCTTTTGGACAACAAAGAATCTTATCATTTGAAACCAGATGCCAAGTAGGCATACACTCGGTCTACCTCGTGCATAGCCTAGTAATCATGCGATTACCAAAGGCTTCTGGATAATTTCCAGAGGTCGACGTGGACGATACATAGAAAGATGTGCAGACAGACAGACGAAACGGCCGACTTTGACTCGGACCCGCCTCAGGTAGCCCGAGAGAAAATGGTAAAATCTCGTGATGGGAAGATGAAGCTTCATGAATCATTTTCTTTATTTTCTGTGCCCACAAGATGGTGCACTTTGTTCTACAAAGGCTTGTAAGTTCACTCTATAAACCTTTTTTTTTAATCTATGGGCGCCATCTTGTGGGCAGAGAAAATAAGTAAAATGGTTCTTGAAGCTTCATTTTCCCGTCACTAGTAGAATCGGCCATCTGATGCCCGGTTGACGTATAGGATTTCCACCTGCGGAGGGCAGCAATACGCGTAGTTGCGTCAGCGTATACGAAAATAGGAAAGAGGATTCCACTGCACCATTTGTACCCATCTATGTTATTGATTATAAGGATCTCTAGCTGCGGGTTTTTAACTCGGCACGTTTCTTATACTTTAGATGTTGACCGGCTAGCTGATCGCCACATGAAATAAAAGTTTTATGTCAGACATCTTGGCTGACTCGATTTTAAACCGTGCAACTTAGTTTATGCCGACTGTTCCATTTGCAGAGCACGTACAGAGCTGATGAGTTGCTTGGTAGGCCTAAATCTTACTTTCATTCTCATGCATTTCTGAAAGACTGAATGTGGAGTTCAATGAGGACTGACTGTGATTTATAATGGGAAATTTTCGATGAGATCATTGATTGGTGAATAGTAATATTATCATCATCATCATCATCGAGTCTTTTCGACGCCTTGAAACGTTCAGGCCGTTCACATTGCACAAATACGTTCAGGCCGTTCACATTGCACAAATAAGTTCAGGCTGTTCACATTGCACTAACACGTTCAGGCCGTTCACATTGCACAAACCACAAACTCATAAATGAAACCTTGGAAAAATTTGGCCGCCAGATATCAAGTCGTTTAAAAAATGATTTTTAAAAAACTTCCCTTAAACCCCAACAAAAAGATCGCACAACTGCTTTACATTATTTTTTAAATTTCTCTGGTCTTGTTTCATTTGCTCCATAAAAGAAGTGACTACGTGAACCTTGGTGTGTATATGCTAGCTTATTAAAAAGAAAATATGTTTTGAGACGGCCGATAATGGCACACACAGACTTTGAGGGCCAGAGCAGGGCTTCAGCATACAGATTGTATTCTGTCATACAGCATTGACTGAAATTTATACTGAAGGGTGATTGAACGCATCAGCTCACCATGACAACACTACGCAGACTTTCGAGAGTTGTGATGTCATTGTCACCAACAGTCCCCTTCTATGACGCAATACTTTTTCGAATAAAGTGTGTTAGCAAGTTCGTGTAGGTTCAGAACGTGATTTTGCGAAATACTGGTCGGCTATCATCTCTATCTGCGATTCAAAGAAGCCATTCATTCAAGCGGATCATTCTTGAATTAATAAATGTGAGTTTTCTGCGTTTGCTTCTTTGCAAATTATATACAGCGTAATGGTGATGTGCAATTGATCAAATTATTAATCATCTAAATATTTTTACTAAGTAGGCAAAAATTTTCGTAATTTCCCACATCTCCCCTGAGACCACCGTGAATAATGAGTCTGTTTTCCGCACCGGTTTTACTGTGTGACAAAGACGATGCGACAGGTTTCGAACTTAGTTGTGAAGTGAAAACTGCATTTTGAAGCCGTTCAACAACATCTTTGTGAAAATTGAACCAACTGGATTCAAGGACAGTGCAGCACCAAAAATGTTTTATACAAGGAAATTCTATGAACTTTTCAACCCAGACTGCTTACATTGCATCGAAACACAATTACCGCGCATATAGCCCGTGCTTAGCACGATTATCGGTGCGATCTTCCTCACTGAGGCACGGTGGCGCGATGATAGCATTGCAGTCTCGTAGCAAGGACGTGGAGCTGAATCTGGCCTGGTGCCTTTCTATATCGAGTTAGTATGTTCTCCCCGTGTTCACGTGGATTTCCTCCGGGAACTCTGGTTTCATCCCAAAGACACGCATATCAGTCTAATTGGAGATGTTAATTGCCCATAGGTATTAGTGTGAGAGCTAATGTATGTGCGCCCTGCGATGGATCGGCGTTTGGAGGTTCACTGCCTTTCGCCCATAGTCTGCTGTGATAGGCTGCAGCTCCCCCTGTGACCCGAGTGAGGAATAAGCTGGTATAGAGAATGGATGGATAGATGATTATTTTTATGATTATTATTAAGTAGTAGAAGATGCAAGTTACCGACTCTCGAGCAAGTATCCCTGGCCAGTATGCATGTCCAAAAATTAATTTGCAGTTTCTGTGCTAATTGGATCGTATGTCCGACTGATAGACTCGGGCAACTGAAACTCAATAGAAAAAAAAAAAACCTTTTCACTGCCTCTCACTGAAAAGGAGCCAAAGCTTAAGATGGAGTGATGATGAATTCTTTTTGGGTTAACTGTCCTTTTCTCCCTCTCCCGCTGACAGTCTTCTGAAAGATCAAAACATGGGCAACTGTCTGACCCGACAACAACGTACAGACTCGCCGCCACCGGATGTCCCGGATGGGAGTCAGCGCAGAGGTAGGCTGGGTACAGAGACCAGTTTACCTTGATCAATAGAGATTCAAAAAATGATAAATACCCTGCTTTCTTAATAGAATTGGCGTCCCAATTGACATTAGGAATGCAGAATCTTTATCTTCTTATCAATTAAGACTCACTTTAATAGGCTTGCTTTTTGTGACTAAATTATATTTTTGTTCAAGAGTTCTTTTTCTGGAGTTATTTTGAGTAAGTCTGTTTTTAAAATCCTTATTGTTCCTATTTTGATGTTTAGTTCTGTAACTTTTACCCTTCTTGTGCAATTGCTTTTCACATATATTTATGTTTTTCCCTGTTTGTGAAGTATTTTGTACTGTATTTCTTGAAAGGATATTTTAAATAAAATGTTTATTATTTTATGTTTATTTGATCCTTGTTTATATTGTGGTATTTGTTTCCGTGTTGATGCTGATCTGTAAAGGCTTCCCAAATATCATGACTTGTGAAATTTTCCGTCATGAAATTTCAGGGTTTTGGCGGAGAAATAAAAGACGTAAAACCCCCCGCCGCGCTTCCTTCAGTGACGAAGCCTCTTCATCCGATGGGGTAAACGCTTCGTGTTCACCGATGGAGGATGACGGGATAGAACATCACCCGAAGGCCACCGTTCATCAACAGACCTCGGTAAATCCAATGAGCTGACCACTGGTTATACAAATCGGAATCACAAGTCGTTTTTTTGGAGTACACCATTTCTCTAACTCTCGTGACGACTGACCGCTGCCTCTTTACACCTTGCTAGCACATCTTTTATCCCATTGAAGGAGACCACAGTCAGCGTATATTTTTCTCAAACATCTGCAAGCATGTGGCCAATAAGGAGGGGCTGCTAGAGAGCGACGAGGCGAACAGATTTAACTCGCATGTCTCCTTCTACCCCCGGCGAGACTCAGCCAATCACTGCTTTGCCTTTGCAAACCTCCAGCCATCGCTAGCAATGGCACAGCTAGGATTTGACCACCTGACCACAGAGCTCCAAGATGAACATCTTAGCTGCGTGCTTCTCGGATCGATAAATGTCATAGCATTCCATGAAGCTATCGTCTAAGTCTTAATTTTTTTTGTAGAAATTGATGTGATAGGAATTGAGCGCATTAAAAATGAGTCGAGTTGGGCCCATGTTGAATATACCAATTGAATTTCAACGAAAAAGTGTTCCCCTTTTATTCTCGACTAGCTGACAGAACGAGAACTCGAAACAATCAACTTCATTAAAATGTGTTGGGCCTGGGCTAACTGGACGTTGTAGTTTACATTTACCCTTTTGTTTTTTGTAACCCAACCTTGGCCAGCAGCAGCCATAAGTGGCTTATTAGCCCAAGTAATTTATTTTCGCAAAAAACACCAGCAGGGAATCTTCCTGAATCATATATTCTGGAGGAAGGTCATTACAAATGCTCATACGGCACAAAGATACCAAACTGAACAGCTATCCCAAGAACATCAGGGTAATGAAGCTCAGATGCCTTCATGGCTCAACCAGTGTCAACTTCATGTGGTCCTGTCTGCAGTCAATGTCATGCTAAACACTGTGCATCAGCTTCAGCTTTGTGAAACTAATTAATACCGTCTGTTGTCAAATACAAAGGCTGGATGGAGTTGTTGAGTAGAGACATCTTAATCATCGCCACTTTTAATTAACCTGATGATGTATCATTTAATGTTGATAAATAATCCACACAACCAAAATTGGGAGGTATAGGTAGCAAAAAACTATGTTACCCTTACATATTTTGATAATTTCTGAATTTGCTACATACGAACTTGCGCATAAACATGTGAAATGCATATGAACTGCTGCATGTTGTTGCTCACATAAAAAAATGAACACTGATAAATGCAGAAATTATGAAAAATTGTAGTCAGCTCAGTTCACACCAGTAAAATTCCTTGTTGGTTACTTTAGCAACCTTAGTTAGCTAGAGAACAAACTCTCTCATTTGCGTTCAGTGAAACTGCGTACTGGTGACTGAGAGCAATCGCGTGTGAATAATATATTCAAACTCAAATAACCACTCAGTGCCCCAAAATACCAGACAAAAAGGGCTTTATAATCTGCTTCAGGAATAAAACCTTTAATGATAGGATAAAGATCATCACTAAGAATAACTTCATATTGATTTTCTCTGACCCTTCCTTCTAATGGGAAGAGTGAATCTAAACCCCGCACCAAGATTAATTGCACTTTTTTCAGGTTTTCCCATTAATTTGTCACCTGTCTGTTTTTATTGAAAAATAAAACTGCTCCACCTCCTGTGCCATTTTTTCACCGAAGAAAATCTCCCCACATCTTACATTGCTGTTGCTGTCAAAATTCTAACCAATCAGCAGTCTTATCCAAAAATTTTAAACCAGGGATCATCATCAAATCATGCACCTCGAGGTCTGAGATTGGCTGGTTATCCCTCTTCCCTTTACCTGGGAGTCCGGCGGACTGTCTTGCCAATCAGATGCACTGAATTGTGCATCAAAAATTAACTCTGAGAAAAGTAGACCGGGGTCAAGGGCATTTGAGGTCTAGGTATGGGGATCCATGATTTAAAATGCTCTGTGCAGGTGGCGTAGGTAAAACAAAAAACTAGGACAAGGATCGACAGATCTGTCGCTCAAATCCTAATCCAGACCTGGTTTTATTTTCTCCCTGGTGATTAATTAACTTTTTTAACTGTAATTATCTTTACACCTGACTCTCAGGTCAAAGGAGGAAACCAAACATGCGGTTCTTGGCCCTCAACGACCATGAGTTGATGTTACCCGAACTAGGAGAAACATCTGTGCTTCATTTGCCTCCAGCTGGCCCCCTAAATTTGGTCCTGGAATATCATTACAGGTCCAGAGACGGGAAACCACGCCAGTGGAGCTCAACAAGGCTGAAAATCCTTGGAGACCGTCTAGCATGATGGTCAAGGGGGTTCAAAACCTTGAAGAGGCCCAAGTGATGTACAGCAAAATGCGCAGCATCATAAACAAGCTGACGCCACAGAACTTTGACCAGCTAATGAAGCAGGTCAAGCTGCTCTCTGTGAATACAGTGGCCCAGCTCGCGGGCATCAGTAAGATCATGTTTGAGAGAGCCATTCAGGAGACCAAGTTCGTGGGCATCTACGCGAAGATGTGTCGGCACCTTATGGATGTGAGTAAGCCAGTCTATGTCCTCACTAGAGCGTTTCCCAGTACGTGTCTGGACTATATGAATCCTTGAGTTTCCATGGGGCCCAACGCCAAGGAAGACTCTCTTTCAAGAAAGGGAAAAATAGATTTTTTTTGCCCATATGTTATGACCCATATATTTTTAGTTTATTTCTTTACAAGAGAGTGTCATTGGGATACCTTTTGCAGAAATTACAAGAAAGTTCCCCTTTTAGTTAAAAGATAAGCAGACCTCTAATTCATTGGAGTTGGGCCCTTGGGAAATTCAATGATTCATGTTTTCTGCTTTGAACAATATTGCCTGCCTGGATTTTGTGTTGTAGAGGGAGCCGATACTCAGAGGAAGCTTGAGCCATAGGGAATACTGCTTTTAATGGAGTCTGGAACCCGCTCCTTTCTTTTCCCCCAAACAGCTCATACCCATCACCTCCAGTGATCATAAATTCACCTTCACCATCCGGCCATACCTGCTCCATCTGTGCCGGATGGAATTTCACAAGGTCACTGGGTCTGGCATTGCCCTCCAGAAGGAACGGCAGGACCGTGCCAGCATGGTAAGCCTGGGTCAGCTTGGGTAAACAGACTTTAGAGTATAATTATTCTATGGGAGGTTATGGCTGGCTGTAAAGTGGATATTGAAAACAGCATGAATTATACCTGTCAGAAAGGCATGTTTTTTTTCTATTGGTGCTCCAATCATGAAATCAATGGACAAAGTGTTTTACAGGCTGAGAACAAGCATTTTCACTAAACATATTCATACTTGCACTACTTGATATGACCCACTTGTGGTTTGGTGATCTAATACCTGTTCTGTGCTCTAACGATGGTGCCTCATCTCAACTCACCCTCCTAACTGTGCGTCCAGGAAGGCAGCACTGAGTGTTTGCAGGAACTGGAGGCTGAGGTCATGGCCCAGCGAAGACGGTCCGTTGCGAGTATGAAGTTCCTGGGGGAGTTGTACAAACATAAAGTGGTGAGGGACACGACCATCCTTTGGTTCATCACCGCGTCCTGGGACCACCTGACTGAAGACGTCCTAGAGTGTTTGTGCAGCCTGTTATTAACCAGTGGCTCAGTCCTGGACACTGAGAGCAACAAAGTACGTCACACTGCCTGCTGCATCTCTGATGCTTAAATAGAACACCGGCTCAAAACATTTATTCATCAAACCCATTTGTATCTACAGCCCCATATGGACTGGTTTTTCAGCCAGATTGGGGAAGTCCTGGAGGAGGATGAGCTGACACCGAGAGTCAGATTCGGGCTGCAGGACCTGATTGATTTGAGACTGGTAATACTCCTCTTAGCCTGAGTTCACAGGGTTCAGGAATCCTCACTATTGGGTCATCCTCATATTATACTGCATCTCTCCTCACCCTCTCCATCCTTCTTTCTGCTCTCTTTCAGAATAATTGGGTTCCCAGGAGGGAGGAGGAGAGGCCCAAAACAATTGATGAGATCCGCAAGGACTCTGAGTCGGAGCCAGTGTGAAATTGAAGAGGACCTTTCTGAGCAGCTCTGTTCTGAGGTCATTAATCACTTATTTCTCACTGGCAGGTTTCTTTTCCCAGTTTGCTGGGGAAATCATATAATTTGTCCCTGTTGTCATTTAAAGATTTGTTTTTTTTTCCTGGATGGTTTTAAAATGTGAAGAATATTCACATATTTTAATGGTTTGTAACATGTGAAAATGTTAGCCATATCTGTTGCTTGCATGTAGAGGGTAGGAAAGTGGCTTTGGACAATACCAGGGCTAAAATGCTGTCAGGTGTGGACATGTGTGAGTTTTACCCTTTTTGTCTCCTTTCTCTCAGGCCTCTGAGATGAGTGGGTCTGAATCATCATAGCAGGACCAGCTGGTTGCAGAATCGGAATCTGACCTGGAGGTGGATATTGAGTTGGAGCCGGCCAGGGGTGTAGTGGTGGTTGGGGGACGAGGGAGAACGGTGTTCCCCCAGTCTTTTTGGCGAGATTTTCAAGATTTTTAAAAAAATTATTGGTCTAATGGATATTTTTTTAAAAAACATTGCCTCTGTAATCATTCTCGCTATTGTATAGCTTCTAATAAAGTAATAATACATAGTGTACAATACATATTTTAATTTGAAACGAGTAACTAAGTTCCCAGTGTCGAAGTAACAAAGTGAAAGTACACTTATCATATATGGCTCAAGCATTTGCAACTTGGGTCTATCCGGGTGACTAACGTGTTTTTTTTTTTAATGATTGTTTTTTCCCGGAGAGTTCCCCCAGTGGTAAAATCCCCACTACACCACTGGAGTCAGCTACGGAGTCTTCCTGTCTGTCTCTCAGCCTGTCCTTCCTAACGGGGAGTTTCTCATCATGCTAACATGTCTCCTTAATTCCCTCACTTTGGTCTCTTCCTTCCGTCTTTGCAAAAAAGAAGTGAAGAAGTGCCACAAAGATGGAGGAGCAGAAAGCTGCCAAATGAGAAATCCTTCGTTTCATTAAGTGACGTCACATGTGGAGGCGCAGCAATCCGACGTCAGGGCTCAAGACACTCGCCCTCCATGGAGGAGGCACCAGTTTCCTCACCTTAAGCCCCTCCAGAGGCTTCAATTGGCAAACTGACCCTTTAATTTGGGATCTGGAAACTCAAGCTTTTCTAGCAGGCAGGATATGCAAGTTCACATAACATGTTAATATTAATTATTTTTGATTTTGTAAGAGTTTGGCCTTGCAGTCCCTCTGCCTGCTGCATTCTCCACCTCCACCTTAACGGTCAGCAGGCGTGGCTCCATGAGGTGGAGGTGAAGAGCTGCTTATTTAAGGGTTGGATGCGCATTAGTGACCGCAGCAGCATTACGAATTGGTGCCCTGCTGTTTTGTGCTCATGCTCCCCTGTTGTTATTATTGTCTTTTTTTTTTTTACTTTTTATGAAAAGTCTTTTCTATTTTACTCAGCCTGTGCATTTGGTTCCCTTCCCTAACCTTTGGGTCCATGGTCCCAGTGCCTTCCGGATAGCATGTTGCATCCGGCGGGACAAATCCATGACAGATTTAGCAATAAAGACTGTGCAGAGCAGTAATTTTCGGTGTCAATCTTGTGTTTTTCATTTTGACCGACAGAGGGCGTTACCCGCTGTAGCAGATCATTCCGCCTTGTCCTCCTTTCCTGACTTAACTCCAAATTTAAGAGGCTTCAAGCTAATGGTTGATAACATTATCAGTTCAGCCACTGGTAAAAGTAAGCTGGTCTGTGGTACTGAAAAAAAAAACTGCCCTGTCAGGATCAAAAATGGAAAAATACTCCTTTAAAAAATTCCACCCAAGCATCAGTAACGGTATTAACAAGTCAGCTCTCGCAATGACACTGCAGCAGAAATCAAAGCCCAGAGGTGAGATGACATTTGAGCCGAGCTTCGCCTACACAGATAAAAATTACACTGATGATACTTCACTTCATTTTCTCAACACATGATGTGCAGGTAAAGTTTAATGTTCTGACTCTCATAATACTTTCACAAGGTGACCCACAGAGGCTCGGTGCTGACTGCAGTTTCCTCTGATGGTGGATTTGGTAAAATCACAACCTGTAGTTGCAATAATAAACTGAATGGCTCCACATAATTTCTAGACCTTCTTCAGTATCACCTTGAGTGCTGATTGGAGGTAAATGCTGCTCATTTTTAACGTGACGAAGAGAGGAGCTCATGACGAAACACCACTTGGTCCAGGGACAAAGTTACCTTCTCAACTAACCAAATTCCTACATTTTCATGCGTACATTTTTCATCTCTCTTAAAATGTGTATCCCTGACTCCCTCCCCAATAAGTCATTGATCTTGAAAACATTTCATCTGCTTTGGGTTTGTTATTAACCGTCAATACTAAAGTTATATTTCCTGTTAATTGAGGTCATAAAGCAAAGTATGTTTGTTTTCCTGCTTTGTAAAAATGCCCTAGTCCACTAGGCGGCTTAAGCCAAATTTGGGAAGAATTGCCGAGCTGCAATCTTTCCTTGAGCATATCTGACTGGAACACACTGGACACTTTGGGATTTACGACTATCTGCACTGTGATCGAGTGTCATTTGTTTTTGCAAAAAAAGAAAAAAAATTGAAACCCCGGAAATGTCCCTCGACTATGGGTATTCGAGTCTTAGCAGCAAAATTTGGGATTCATGCCATGTGCTTGACAAAAATATATACAATGTTATTGCTCATACTAATGTAATTTAAATATTGGCTCATGTGATCTAAAAGTCACTGCATTTCGATTTTATTCACAATTTACACTTCGTCCCAACTATCTCGGAAATGGGGTTGTATTATAATCATCATAATTATTATAATAATATTGTAACTATTAGTTCATTGACTGTGGGGGTCCCTGTGTGCATAAGATGTCCCGTAAATTTTTCTTAATATCTTTGAACTACACCATGGGACATATCAAAAAAGTCTGGGTAGACGTTTTCTTCCCCGGCAGTAACTGAGAAAATGATGTCTTAAGCCACGCCCATTTTCCGCCCCTGTGGCTGTATGCTTCAGAGGTGGGAGGCTTCAATTGCTCAATCTCTATATGTATAAATCACAGAACAACAAACTATACCTCAAAATGTACATTTCATAGTACAAAGTAGTACACGTGTCTTTTTCGCTGTTAGAGCATCTGCATTTGCCATGAGAAAGGTCTGACGTTTGTAAACAAAGGTCACCAGTAAACAGGTGTTATGGATCAACTGGTTCCCGGTTAACTGGTGACATTTGTTTATAAGAGTCTTTCTCACGGGGTTTTTTTTTTTTTTTTTTGTTGCTAAGAATCTAATTGGCTGACGCCTTACAAAATATATATGATTTAATCCTGCCTTTAACCAGCCGAAATAAATTCAGTTCACGAGATGGTCTCGTGTGTAGGAGTCGTGTAACACTCATATCGGGTAGACCTTTTTCAATATAGTCCTAAAATAACCAGCTGTTACAAACAATAATGCGTAATACATAGCCAGTCAAAACAAAGTCCATGCATCAAGTGTTTATATTGGCTGGCGACTCACTGATAATATTTTGAATAAGGGTAACGACATAGGACACGGTTCCTATCTTCATATTTCAGACGGCGGCGATCATCCCATAAACTGAACTTCTTTTGATTGTTTAATAACAAAATATATCAATAGGCTATATTAAAAAAAAGCGTTAGCCGATTAGATTCTAATCAACAAAAACCTAAATCAGAGGCGCGACAAACACAAGTTCAGCTATCTCTGCGGTAACAATGGTCACAATTTAACCCAGCCGAGGTGTTTTCAACCAAGAAATGTATGTCCAATTGTTCCTGTTTGAGCTATGAAGTGTACTTGGAGGAACGGAGATATGTGCTGTTTCAGTGGCCTAGCGGGTTAATCCATATCTACCCTGTTGCTTTTAAATAATGTGTCGTATCGAATCCCGGTTGAGGAACCATTTCTTTTTCTTTTTTTCTTTTTATTTGGAGGAGCAAGAAGATTAAACTCGATTTTTAAACATATCAAGGCTTTGCAAATGTCAAAAGTCAACGAAATGCTTGATTCGGATGGATAGATAACAAGTAAAATTAGACTGTAATTGTTAAGGCATTTACACGGACAGCTAAGGCCAGCGGAAAATCTCATGCTGCAGTAAGAAACAGACCCGACTTTTGTAAACAAAGGTCACCAGTTAACAGGGAAACCAGTTAATCCGTAACACCGGGTTTGCAGCGACCACTTTATCACAGGTAAGATCAGGCGATTTATGATTATATCTTTATTTTTTATTCTTTCTAGTCTTTGTTGAAGTTTATTGATGTAGCAAAATGGTTTGGTAACGTTTGTCTGATTAGCTGTGTCATAGTTACACAATATAAACATTGTCAGCATGTTAACCTAGCTTTGCAATAAAATACACATTTGAAATAAAAACTAATATCTGCAAGGGCAAACATCAGCAATAACTTTCTCAATACAGTAGACTGACTTAATTACCCTGCCATACATGCGCAATTAGCTGTCAAAACGTCGCCATCCAGCTTGTTGTACAACACCTCGGCTTCATACATAGCAGCCTTCTGGCCTTGACGCTGACTTGGTAGAATTTTTGACTTCAGAGCACAGAATTTGTCGTCAGTGACTGACAGTGACTGACTGTCGTCAGTTTACATGCGCACCATATTCCGATTAAGGTTCATATTCGGGTTAAAGTAATATTCCGAATAAGCCGTTTACATGCGCTGAGCGATGGGAATATTCCGTCTACATGTTCATTAGCACATCCTCCACTTTGGTCCAATCTCTACATCGGGTTTTCAGCAAATATAACCCCCGAAAGTAATCGTAGTGACTTTGGTTGTCTTTGTTTAGAGCTTTAAAGCCGACATCGACTCCACTTTCTTGGCCATTGCCATCGCCAGCTGTCTCTGTCCCGGAATTTCATCCACGACCGCGAAATAAATCAAACTGGCTGGATTAGGGCCGCTGGTATTGTTTTGTTTTTTGTCAGAGGCTATTTTTACGCCAGTCGTAATTTGCTATTCTTATGAACTTCCGTATCCGAAAAAAACTGCTAGTCAACTGGGTTGAATTCTACACGACACTAATCACTACTGAATATTGATTGTGGAGAGTGACGACCTGACAGTTCCCCAAATATTAGCGATCAAACGTTGAACCTAAAATTACACTCTACCTAACCCGTTAGCTGAATTAAGCAACTCGCTAGAAAACATAAGTAATGTTACAGCGGTCGCGCAACCGATACATCATATTTAACGCCGTTGTATAAGCATAGACTGTATAAATCAGTCTGCGGCTCCAAGTCCTGATTTTCTACATTGTGCATGAACATACAGAAGATCGTAAGAATATGTCATTGGAGTAAGATTACTACTGGCGTAAGAAGAGTCTCTGCCTTTATTTTTTCGCTTTGGAATATGCCGCCTTCAGAGTTTTCCAGCGATGCTGAATTTAGTTGGCGCTTGGCAGTTAACACAAAACCAGCCTCTCCACTTTTCGCACACCTTAAATATATCGTTGTTACGGTGCTTTCGCCCATCGATATATTACAATATATTCATGTCTTTCATTATCTGAATGCACACAGTCGTATCCTCTTCGCTCCAAAAATGCAAATTCCTTGCGAAGTGAACAGGCGCAGACGTGATTGAATATTCTGTTCGAGGGCATATTCCGATTAAGGTGTATACATGAGCCAATATTCTGATTAAAACAGGCATATGCCAGGGGTCTTATTCGGAATATTTAGAATCGGAAAATGACCTTAATCGGGTTATTGAACGCGTTTACATGACAAGTACGCAATCTGAATATTCTCATATTCCGATTAATACAGGAATATGATATGCATGTGAACGCAGTCAGTGTCTGTGTGAAACATATTCTGTACATGCCCGCACATTACATAATCATATGCGTTCAAAGACTTGTAGGCGCGAAGTTTTTCGTGGGTGTAACTTACACAGAAGTCTTGTCAATGAAGTACGAGTTGCTAGTTTTTTTTTTTTTTTTTTTTTTTAGTACGAGTTGCTAGTGATGGGAAGATGAAGCTTCAAGAACCATTTTACTTATTTTCTGTGCCCACAAGATGACGCTCATAGTTAAAAAATGAGGCTTTTTGAATGAACTTACAAGTAGTGATGGGAAGATGAAGCTTCAACAACCATTTTACCTATTTTCTGTGCCCACAAGATGGCGCCCGTAGTTAAGAAAATAAAGCTTATAGAATGAACTTACAAGCCTTTGATGAACAGAGTGCGCCATCTTGTGGGCACAGAAAATAAAGAAAATGGTTCATGAAGCTTCATCTTCCCATCACGACTTACAAGCCTTTGTAGAACAGAGTGCGCCATCTTGTGGGCACAGAAAATAAAGAAAATGGTTCATAAAGCTTCATCTTCCCATCACCATGAGTAGCTATATATCTGGCCATTGTATCGCATGGAACTTACTGACATCGTCTGTCCACTCTTTAACTAAATAAGGATCCGGTTGGCGATGTCCACTTTTCAGTGTTAATTTTTGATGTAGCATTCTCGATCTTGTAACGACAACGACTTCGCATAATCTGACAGCTCATGCCGGTCTAGGGGCAGCGCCATTGTTTCTGAGTCCAAGCTGTGCGCGCATCCTAGTAACGTCCGGTTTGTTTACAAATATGCGAAGGGGTCTATTGCAGACGTTTCATAACTGTCTCTGTGTTTACCACGTCCACGCTGCCTTTTTGACTGGAGACATGTTCTTGGAAAATAGATCTGTGTCGTTGCTGGCCACTGCTCGTCTAACAGCGAAATATGTTGGTAAACTGTCGCTTTGATTTCTATAGAGAGCAATCGTGCTTACAGTGTTTCAATATAGTAAAACGGAGGCCAACACTTGCTTACTGCCTTGGCTGAATGTTAGTTGTTTTAGTCTTTATGGTTTGTTTATTTTCCGGCAAAATGTAATATCCGTCACACGAGTTATCATTCCATCAGAGGGTTCCATGCGGTTTCTGCAATGAAGCGCTGACATTTATCTAACCTGCAATCACACAGTATAACAGAATATGGAGCAGGGTTTGTAATTTACATCTTTCAAGGCAGGCCATTTCTGCCCCCTACTGACTAAATTCCGGTAGCATTTCAAAAGGAATGGAGACATATTTAAAAATATATAAATTAATAAAACAAATAGGAAAAACAGATTTCAAAATATGCTTGTTCTTGTTTAGGCCTATAGCAAGGGCTTAAGTAATATTACGCTGCTCCTTTAAAACGGCTTATGTAAGTTAAATATTTTGCAGCACCTTAGAAAGGTTTTTGTTCGTCTAGCGTTGTATTGTAACTTGGCAAGACCTTATGTTAATTTCATCACGTGCTGCACCTGAGTTTAATGTTGTGCTGGAACTTATGCTGGGATTTGGTGAAGAATTTTGTTAGTTTAATGTTGTGCTGTAACTTGGCAAGTTCTTATGTTTGTGTAATATCGTGCCGCTCCTTAGTCAGGACAAATGTGTAATTTTGTGCTGGACTTTAGCATGAACCTGCTTGTTTAGTACTGTGCTGTATGGAGGACCAAAATCCAAAAATCAAATATAATTTAAGAAATAAGTGGGTTATTCCATGTAAATTCACACACCCTCCCCAGTGACATCCCACAGATTTGTTTGAAAAGAAAATAGTTTTTGACCCCAAATATCAGCTTCATACCTTTAGTCATTTCAGCATTATGGCCCTGGGACATTTGGGTGCCACGCCCAGTTTTTTTCCAGCATTTAATTTGAGACCATATCTAGAGACCCATAACTTCTCTCTTATATGAGTTATAGGGCTAAAAATTGATAAAGGGGTCATTGATGATCATGTCAGTTACCAATGACCCCTTAGTCAATTTTTAGCCCTGTAACTCATATAAAAGAGAAGTTATGGGTCTCTAGATATGGTCTCAAAGTAAGGGCAGGAAAAAAAACTGGGTGTGGCACCCAAATGTCCCAGGGCCATAATGCTGAAATGACTAAAGGTATGAAGCTGGTGTTTGGGATTCATTCATTTGGGGTCAAAAACTAATTTTAGAATTTTTTTCTGTGAAATCTGAGAGATGTCACTGGGGAAGTTTCTGGAATTTGTGTGAATGGACATGGAATGACCCAAGTAATTGCCTCAATGAACAAATTGCGCCATTAAATGCTCCTAAACAAGATTTAAGATAAATGTGGGCATTCATTGATAAAATTACAAATTGATATTTTTATTTGTTTCTGTACTTTGTTTGCTTTCATATTTATTCCCCTATTTAGGTGAACTAATATAAAGGCAAATAAACTGCAGAAATATTAAATTACATTTCATCAATTAATCACTGCCTAAATTAGTTTTAATATTCTTTTCGGTGCAGTCGTAGGGGCTGTGTCATGAAGACTGCACATGCTCAGAACGTACATCCTGAGGAAGCAAATCTGCTCCACTACTTTATTTTTGCACTATTTTTAGTGCATTTAATGACATTAACTTATTGAGTAATGTATTTGTTTCTTTATTTTGATTTAGGCAGTTTTGGTCTTCCATATGTTTGTTGTATTAAAAATGATAGTGCTGCGCAGCTGCAGTCGATCATCACAGGCTCCTCCTGTCTCTCTCTCTGCAGCCGCACGAGTGATTCTGTCCTGACCGCTCTGTGCAGAGAGCCAGTATGCAGCTTCTGAAGTCAGACGGTGTCCCAGGAGGAGCTGCGTATGTATGAGTGATTTTTTTTTTTTTTGCTTTGTACTGTGCACCACATTTGGTGTAGATCAGTGCATTACTACATACAGTCTGACATACTTCTACCTTCAGGCGATCAAGTGCGTTGCATTTGATTGTGTAGAAGTATGTTGGACTGTGTGTAGTAATGCACTGATGGTGTCTGGACCTAGACGAATTTTCAATTTTTTTTTACTTCAGATAAAAACAAAGTATATTAAAAAGTAGTATAACCCCAGGTGTGCATTGTCTCATTTTTCGGGGGGGCAGCTTCGCCACTTCCCCTTCACACACTCCACAGTCACACCTCCCCCACCCTTGGGGACCACCAAAGTTGCTCAGGTGTGGCTCTCAGGGATTTGAACCCACAACCTCTACCGCCTGAGGTCTGGTCTCACCCCCTACTCCACGGAGTCCTTTGCATTCATGATTGCTTTTTTTTTCAACTTGAGTTCTTCAAGGGCCAAAACACTTTGCAGATTCAAAATATTCCAAGGTTCGAACCTGCACCCTCTACCACTCAAGATATGGACTCATCCCCTGCGCCACAGAGTCTTTTACCTTCAAAGTTGCCTTTTTTTTTTTTTACTTGAGTACCACATCAGTCAAAACACTTTGCAAATTAAAAAACCTTGTGGATTAGAACCCACAACCTCTTCTGCACAAGCTACGGTCTCATCCCCTTACTCCACAGAATCCTTTGCATTTGTAGTGGCTTTTTTTTTAAACTTGAGTTTGACAATGGCCAAAACACTTTGCAAATTCAAAAAACTTTCAGTATTTGAACCCACAACTTCTACCATTCAAGATACAGTCTCCCCCCTTACTCCACAGAGTCCTTTGCATTCACATTGGTCTTTTTTTTTGAACTGTTATGCTTTATGCAGCTCAGGGGTGGAATAACTGAGTGAGTGAGTAATCTCACAGGGAGCGGTCAATGAGAAGTGGGTCACCAGAATTGAGCAAAACAAAGCACTCAGTACACCAATAAACACTATTTGTGGACATATTTCATTATTGGTCAATTTAACTCAGCATTTTTGGTTTGTGCATTTATATTTTGTTCAGTATAGACTAAAAAATCTAAGCATCAAATAACAATGTAATGATTACTTCAAGTCATAAAATCACTTTCAGAAATTGCAAAAAAAATGTCTTTTTTTTATATTTCTGTGTGGACGCAGTCCTTCCCTAGTAAAACAGTGCATTGAGCATAAAATGCTTGCAAATACTATAAAATCTATACATATTTTTTATACTTTTATTGTACCCCGTGGGGTAATTCGTCCTCAGCATTTGACCCATCCTATAGTTAGGAGCAGTGGGCAGCCACAGAGCAGCGCCCGGGGACCAACTCCAGTTCTAAAGCCAGTTCCTTGGTCAGGGGTTGTGGTTGGAGTGTTCCTATGATGCATGTTTTTGTGGGTGGGGGAATCCGGAGTACCGGAGAAAACCCACGCAAACACGGGGAGAAAATGCAAACTCCATACAGAAAGGCCCCAGGCCAGATTCAAACCCACTATCTTCATGCTGCAAGGCAGTAGTGCTTACCACCATGCCATACAATATAACTAAAGTTGAAGGCTGAAGTGTTTCACTAACGTTGTGGAGAATATTTTTTCATCAATGTACTTATGCAATAAAACAGGGCGTATGGGGAAAAAAATCTGCATGACATCATTACCAGGTTAAAAATAAAAATCATTCTGCAAAAAGTGGACTTCAACTTATTCTCTGAGACCTCGGGGTACCTATTCACATAATTTTGATTGATCTAATATGCGACATTTAAAGACGTTGCATCCCAAGTGCATATTTAAGAAAGATCTATCGGATAGTATGACACTTGTGGGGGAAACAAGATTATTTAAATTGTGTTTGCAAATACATCTTCGTTCGGTATAATCTCATCGCGAATTGTATGTGATTAATTTTAGTTTGTCAAATGTTGGACAATACATGCCAACAACATGTAACGGCTACACTCTTGTAGTGACACACCAGTTCTATCATTTTTATGAGTATTTTCGTTGCCGGCATTGCTTGGAATACAAACTAGAAATGGTTTTTACTCGTAAAAACAGATGTCTCCCCCTTCCCCCATTTCAGATTTTAGAGCAGAGGTGGGCAGCGAGGGCCGTATCTGTCCCTGGTTTTCACCCCAACGTCTGGTCTTTAATTAGTTGATTGTCTCAATTAGCCAAACCATTTATGAAATCTGACGTTTCATGCACATTTCTTTAAATTATTATGGAACTACAAAGACTAGTCGTGTCTCCCTTCATAAAACATTTTCCTTTTATCGAATCATTGCGAAAATCTTTATTTGTGCATGCAATCAATTAACTCAATTAGTCAGGGTAATTGATAGGAATAAAAACCTGCATACACACCGGCCCTCCAGGACCATGATTGCCCACCCGTTTTAGAGTTATGGTCCGGAAACGAGTCCCACCCTTTAATATGCCCAAGTCCAAATTACTGCCATGGAAACAGGAAAAATATTAAAGCTGCCGGCAGCGTTGGACGGGTCCTCGCCCTACCGCGCATGTCGAAACAGGGGCAAAACGCGGTCGAGCGCCGTCGAGCATTGTCATTCGTTGGACAGCACGAGACTGAGGAAAATGCTTTATGTTGAGTTGAGTGCAAACCCCTTTACTGAAAGAGATTTTTCTTTAGTATAATGGAGCTATGACCCATGCGACCTGGTCAAAGTTTCTGAAGCAGATTTTATCACTGCTGTGTATTGTGCAATCTTCCCCCTTTCATGAACTTAGTGAAGGGAGATGAGCCATGTGATCCTACTGCCACCCGGTGGTCAGAATGTGTAGCAGCACAAAGAGAAACACTGAAAATCAATAATAAAGAAATTAATAAAAGCTTCTTCCAGGTAAATCGTAGAAAGCTGAAATTTCGGAAGCATGTTCTCAGATGAAAGACAAAAGTTTTATACACTGCAACTTATGGTGAATTAAAAATTTTTATTTCAAAAAGTCTGAAATGGATTTTCACAAAATTAGGTCACAGTACAGGGCATGGTACAGCAATGAGGAGTGATTTTTTTTTCAGAATTTTATGACATTGCAACAGCCTGTGGTGAAAGCGAAAGTCCCATTTTGGCGTATTTAGGTGGCGCTAGAGAGGCATTTTGTCTCTTTGGTGGATAATTTTCAGATTGTAAAAATATTTGAAACCATGTACAAATGACTGCAAAATTTGGTTTGTTTACGAGCATGTTTAAGGGGGTGAAATGAAGGTTGGAAATTGCCTCCGCATCGGAAAAAGGCAGTGAAAGTGGCTGGGGACCCCATCTTTGACGCCTCAAAATCCAAACCGTTTGACTTTTGAAAAAGTTATACAGTAGTTTCCATCGACAGTGTGCGCTTTGTCATCTTTTAGCATTTCGGGTCGATACGATGAACGCCCTTAAAGGAGTTTGCGTTTGTTCAAGGGCAAATTTTGGCCAAATTTGGGGGAAAAAGTTAATTTTGATATGCAAATTGCGGACTTCCTGTTCAATTTAGGTAATGGGTGTCGATTGTTCATTTTTAGGCCTTGATGAGATGAACAATATAGTGTTGGTTCTATCTCTCAATGACTTTCCTACCAGTCGTGGTGGCCGTCTAAGTGCAAATGAAATGTTTCTTGGTGGCGCTAGTGAGCCACTTAAATTCAAAAGCAGTTCAAACCCTTAAAAGGCACATCTACATGTTATGGTGACACACTATGAAATTTGGTGAGAATCGGTCAAACAGTTTCAGAGTTATGCTCCGGAAACAAATGGGAACACCGACGCCAACGGGAATTCGGGCAAAAACAATATGTCTCTCCCCCCCCTCCAGGAAGGTGGAGACATAATACTGACCAATACTAATTAGCTCCTCAATTCAGACCTCGTGCTGTTGGATGAGGTGATTTTTCTTGGGGTTGAACTGAACCTGTATCACAGTAAATCTCCAGGAACAAGGTTATTGACTGCAGCAATCCAGATATCACAAACTTTTACATAGATCTTGGCTACTGAAATGTAAAGTAAATAAAACACCCCCAGAATGGGTACTTAAACATTTATTAATATTTACAACACTGAAAATAACACAACTCCCAGGTACTCCATTTCACCGCCCAACTTTGACTAAAGGAAGCAAGTGACATGCATGTCTAAGTAGTCAACTTCCTCTTCTCAATAGTGAGCAGATGACGATGGGGGAGGAAGTTTTGATAGTCAGCTTCAGAATCCCGTTCACTTCCTGCTTCAGATAGGCCACTTCCACTGGTTAGAAGGCGGCTCCTCCGCCAGCGGTTCCCATGGTTTCCAATCCAGCATTTTCCTGGCCAGTGACGGCTCACTTTCCGCCTGCAGGGAATAGTTTGGACACAGAAACCCGCATATATGAGCAGCCACATTCAACCCGACTGAGTACAAACTTAGCTTGCATTCACGTACATTCACGCAGTAATTCAAGTCAAAGATGACCAATCTCAGACAGGAATTTGACCAAATTTGTTTTTCAAAATACTTAAACACCTGGAGCCATATTCGCAAAACACCTCAGAGTAGAATCACTGATTTCAGATCAGCTTTCCTGGCTCTTGGGCCCACCCTCAAACACTGAGGAAAAAGGCAGAGCTGATCCTGCATCAGCACTCCTATTCTGCAATGCTTCATTGAACAGGGGCCCTGACCGCCATCTTCGGTGAATTCAATAACAAATCAGGGCATTAAGTGCTATGAATCAGTTACAGGTGCTCGGCCGAAATTAGAGGAAGCTCAATAAATCTCTTATCTGATAAGTGCTCAGGACCCTTTTTCAATTATATTCCTTGATAAACTAGTTTTTCAATGATTACAATAATCCATTGGCAATTAACACACTACTTTTACTGCAATGTTGCAGGGATGGAATTTAAAATTTTACACAGAAAAATTTTATTTTCACTTCACAAAAATTACTACCATTTTTACCTCCATGTTTGCTTTTAGCACAACTATTGCAATGCATGCCGTCCCACAAGCGCTTCGTGATTATTTGCATTATCAAAAAAAAGGGAATATTTGCAACAACTTTTCGCGAGTGAACAATGTTGATTGAAAAGTGATTTCACGTCAAAATAACATTTTAATACTCATCTCACCTTAATAATGACGACTAGCTACATCAAAGAGCGTCAAGTATTTTCTGAGTTAACTTAATTCTTAAATTCAACAGCATGATTAAAAGATAGCCACGCTTGGTGCGGGAATTAGCCCACATAGTGCGCTTGCCGAGTGCATGTTATTGGACTAAAAATTTTCCAATCATTTCCAACAAGTATAGGGATCCTCTTCATATCGCGATTAACTCACAAAACTGAGAAAAATCCAAACATTTTAATCTATAAATTGACCAAAAATTGTGGAGGGACCGACCGCAATGGTCGCAATAAATGCCCATCCTGTGCACTAGGGGTATAAAAAGGTCAAGACCAGCCATTCAGTTACAGGAATGTTATGTGCCTCCACCATTTTCAGCTCTCCGGCCACGACAGGCGAGTCTACATTTTTGTTTCAACCCAACATTATCACAGCTAATAAACATCATAAATTAAAACAATAAGTCAAGGTAAAGGAAACAAGTATTTGCCACTAACGTTTCTTTGTCCCCCGCCAGGAAATGGCAAATCGTGTCAAAATGAACCGTGTCCCGGTGTGAACTTGAGCGACGCAAAGGTCACCAAAATCGACTGGCGCCAGGGTACCACCCAAATACATGTTGACATGAAATTTGAAGGAAATCCGTCAATTCGTTCTTGACATATCTCGCTGACAAGGATTTGGGACGTACATACGGAAGGACGTGAATACTATGTCTCAACCAGCCTTCATATTAAGACACACTTCCACTCCACAAGTACACTTCAATGATTGTAGCTCTTATAAGAAGCCCAGTACAGCTCAGAGCAGCATCGGCTCTGGATGATTTAGTTCAGAGTTGCTGCACTCCGAGGTGATATTCCAATACCTGAGAAATGACCTCTTCTATCTGTCCACAGTTTATTCTCTTCTCCAGCTTTTCAATGTTGTGCATTCACAATTGCCCTATATTTTGTCAAACAGGGAAATCACAGTCTGTGAATAAGCATGAAAATTTCACAGAAAAAAGTGAGCATCGCCATCTGTGCTGCATGTCACGGAACTTAAAGGGGAATTCCGGTGTGAAATTGACTTGGTATTGTATTGAAACCTCCGTACGCACGCAACATTTCGAAATACATGGCTTTTTAGCCGAAGCTCCCAAGGGGCTTACAATGGTAGTGAATCGGGCATAGCTTTGCCATGAAAAGAAATCGCCTTTCTTCATCATTAACAAGGCTCAAAGTAGCTCCACCCTTCATCGATAAATGTCAGGGCCCTCGAAATTCTAAAACGAGACACTGAGAACTTTGAAAATATGCAGGTAGTTTATTAAAAAAAGACGATTTATGCAGACAGTACCTTGAGGTAGTTTCCACTTGCCTCCATCTTGAAAGTCACGATAAGTCGATTGACGAGCACAAACGAATAGATTGCAATCTGTTCCCCTATCCTTCCTATTCGTTCGTGCTCGTCAAACGACTTATCGTGACTTTCAAGATGGAGGCAAGTGGAAACTACCTCAAGGTACTGTCTGCATAAATCGTCTTTTTTTAAAAAACTACCTGCATATTTTCAAAGTTCTCAGTGTCTCGTTTTAGAATTTCGAGGGCCCTGACATTTATCGATGAAACTACCTCAAGGTGCTGTTTGCATAACTAGTATTTTTTAATAAACTAACGGTGCATTTTCAGAGTTCTCAGTGTCTCGTTTTAAATGTCAGGGCCCTTGGAATTCTACCAATGAAGCGTGGAGCTACTTTGAGCCTTGTTAATTATGAAAAAATAGCGATTTCTATGCATGGCAACGCTATTCCCCATTCACTTCCATTGTAAGCCTGTTGGGAGCTTCGGCTAAAAAGCCATGTATTTCGAAATGTTGCGTGTGTACGGAGGTGGGGTATTCGACAAAAGTTAATACTCGTTATCATGTTTCAATACAATACCAAGTCAATTTCACACCGGAATTCTCCTTTAAACAGAGCCTATTAATACAGAAGCATCAGGTCTGCTAGTTTTCAACATTTAGATCACCCAGATCACACAAGTAATCAAGTACAAGTAAAATGAGTAAACTCAACCATTCCAAAGTCTGAGTAATGAAAAATAAGAGCCAGAAAGCAACTCACAATGATTACAAATCGATGGAGAACAGTGTTTCAGCATCTGTACCGAAATTCTGAGACACTCCACAAAATAAAGTTCAAAGAGTCCCTTTGTACAGTCTTGACGTGGTCGAACCTTTGTGCGATGATCTGCTCCGTGTACTTCCTGTACGCAGCATCCTGGGGCATCCTCTGCAGACAGCCCAGGATCTTTGTGTACAAGATTCGTAATTGCTGAAGAACAAAACGCATTACCCTACATCAGTCACGAACATCATCAATGGTAAAGGAAAACAAAACTTTCTAAACATCTGCCAACATACAATATCAGATCAAAGTGACTGCCATCCTGTCATTTACATACTGTCAACCTATTGGTCATGAAATTTTACTGGAAGAACAAATAGATTCAATATTATCATGGCTAATATGGGGGGTTATACTCCATATCAGATCATCAAATGGGTCTCACCACCACCTTTTCAATTTTGCCAATTTTTCGTATGCAGATGTGTAAATATATATCACTGACAAATCTGGAATTTCAGCTCATTTAGACCAAAAATGAGTTTTTGGGGAATTATTTCCTAAGGGTACTGTTTGTCAATTGACATTTTTCTTGTATTTAAGGTGGCATAACTTCTTTATTATTACACCTATAGCTTTGAAACTTTGCATCTAAGCCAACATTACACTGCTTAATCAGAAATGTAGTCCATTTAACTTTATCTTTCTTGGTTGTGGAGCTTTGAGGATACCAAAAGTGCCTTTTGTTCAGGCAGTTCTATGTTTAGGTCCCCAAAGAACCCCCAGTATAAACCTAAGCATTGGCTCTCTGGCATTTTTCCCATTCATTTGTGTCTGCTGAATATAAATCAGGCTGAATTTACTGTGAATTCATCAACTGCAGTCAGCCCCTTGCCAAATGTGAACCCCCCCCGCTAAAATACCACCTGTTCGAACCCCAGTATCAACAGGGGCACACCTTGGATTTTATTCCATTTTTTTAACTGATTCCTCTTCTATAATAGAAAGACCACTCCAAAAATTGATCATGTATTTTGACCAATATAAATTTTGCAGGTGTCTGAACAGAAGTGGGGTAATCTCAAGAATCGCTTGGCATTTTCAGCTTCTGCAGGTTTTTTTCAGGTGTAATTAAAAAAAGTTATGTAAAATACTAGAAAAATGTCAATTGACAAAAGAACTGACGGACAGTACCTTCAGAATAATTCACCAAAAATTCATTTTTGGTCCGAATGAGCTGAAATTTCAGATTTGTTCATCACTGGTACATATTTATCGGATGTGAAAATATGGGAGCAATATATGACTAATGGTGAAAAATGTTTTGTATATCTGATAATTTGACATGGAATGACCCTGGGGCTTTTCAATATACAGTATGAATTGGGCTCTCGCCGTCAGTCAGACTTTACTCCCAGCCAATACCGAATGCATTATCTTTTCTTTCACCATATCTCGTGTGGATTCTGAGATACGGCCAGGCCCACCAAGCCCGTAGTCTGTTAAAGTAATAAAGCGTCAAGTACATGTTAAAAATGACAAACCACTGTCAACGATCAAGATTTCAATCCAACCAATAAACAATTCATTAATTACGAACTCGGTAGTTTTTCCACCCGTCCTCCACGACCCGAGAAAAGCAATCACTGTTTCACGAGATGTCTATCAAATGAACTTCCACAGGTGTCAATAATGAAAATCAAACTTCACCATTACCGATCACTTACAGAGTCAATCGCCATCAACCCAGCGGACAATGGATTTTAATGTCCTTTTCTGTATATGTGAAGTTTAAGAATGAGTTTTGTGATTAGACGCGAGCGTCACTCACTAATCAATCAATCAAATGAATAAATCTATTTCCCAGTAGCGCGCCCGTGGGCGGTAAACGCAACAAAGACAAACTGTTTATCCAGGAGTAATTGATAGTCACTTTTATCAGAATGTATACGGGACCATGAAAACGTAAAAAGGATGAGGCGGGCGGGCGGAAGTCTTTCTCCAAAATCAAATCCATTCTAAAACCATAATAAGAACTAAAAATATAAAAATGAGAGACTGCGATGCAGTGAGGCAAACGAATTGTCAGCTTAGTATGGAAGTAAACTGCCAGCAGCGAAAGCCAGCATGCCGCTAGCCATTATTAACCCTTGGAAATGGCTGCATTTTCAAATATAAACGTACGTACACTGGTGAAAATATAACATTATTCCACAGAAATTTCACCTACCAACTAGAAAGTAAACTTTAGGTATGCAATTAGCCAACTAATATCGTTAGTTAAGCCGCTTTCACACCAGACGCGAAAGGAATTTTTCGCAGACAGATTACATTCAAAGTCAATGCAAAGACGCGAATACACGCGTTTTTTTTAACGCGTCTTTGCATTGACTTTCAATGTAACCTGACGTGCGAAAAATTAGTTTCGCGTCCCCTGTGAAAGAAGCTTTAGTTCTTGTACCTGCACGACCAGTGTTTGCTAATCATCAGGGAAGACTGTCTGCAGTGGCTGCCGAGACGCGCTGTCACGAACGTTTTGTGAAAATATACCGATAATCCAAGCAAAAAAAGATGAGTTTAAACAAATTAATGAACAATTGAAGACTTTGCATATGAAGTCTTTCAAAGGAAACTGAGCCCAACAACAACACTGATCAGTATAAAAATTATACGCCGACGATTACCTCCAAGCTTACCTTCTTTAGCACGCCCGCCATGACTACGCGCAGAGGATTTTGGGATTGCAGCCTAATTAGTAAATTCGATCGCGACAACTCGAGGAGACATTTTGTTTCCAACAATATGACTTCTTCCATTCTTCTCTCGGAAAGAATACATTGATTTCGGGGGAAAGCAATAAAACGGCGAGCAAGAGTTTGGACAAGCCTCAGAGGGGAGAATGATCGTACACGAGAAAATGGAAGAAACCTAATATTGTACTGCAAGACAGCGCCCGATAAAGCGATTGAAACAAAATGGCCCCATGACCACATTCCCGGAACCCTCATGTCGCAACTCTATCGAGGAACTCCACTTGATCCAAACCTTGATGACAATCAGTGACAGTCATTTCTCCTTGCTTTCCTGATATGATAAGCATATGTGGAACGCCTGAAAAAATTTCACTCCCTATTTATTTCATCTGTTAAGTCTGACACAAAATACACCAAAATGCCAAAACATGAAAACCGTTGACATATAAAGCTTGTAACACTTTCTCATAACAATGGCACATTTTAAGATCTGCAGACACCTTAAGCAGATAGTCTTCCAGACTCGTAATTGACACATTGCCTTAAGGAGAAACGGCATCACAGGAACTTTCATGGGTGAAATCATAACGGCCAGAGAAATGGGTCAGAGCATCTTTGAAGCTGCAAGGCTTCCGGTATACTCCCAGTCAGCAGTGGCAATCACCGACCAACACTGGTCCAAGGAGGGAAAAACCATGAGCTGGCAGGAAGCTGCCAGGCGGCCCGGACTCATCGATGCACAAGGGCGATGAGGAATACCAGTCTGGTCTGAACAGACAAGCGAGCTCAAGTTGCAAAAACATTTTTTTTGATGCTGAAGTAGCACGAGGAGAGTGTCGCAAATCACACTGCACATTGGGCTAGGTCCAACCTCATTTGTGACTCACAAAATCACATTGTCTCAAGACTTCTAAGTTTTTTCCATTTCTAACTTTGTACCAGGATTAAAGCAGCAGGACCCAATAAAACCCAATTGAGAAACTGATAAGTCAACTACCATGAAACTGCAATTCTCCCTCCCTCTGCTATTCTGTCTGGAGGAACAAACCACTGGGGGCAGTACAGCCCTGAAGCACCTAACCATCTGCTTGACGAAAACTGATGACTTACCCATAATTCCCAGCTTCTGAGCCCAGAGGCCTCGCAGTCATCCAGTTCTCAGCCACTTCCATATAAATAACAAGAATGCGGTATAAATACACACTTCCAGAAATAAAATGAGGCTTATAGAGGGCGCTGCTCGCTGCCGTGAAAAATAAAAGAGACAACAAAAATGAAAATACTTGTAAATATTAACGTTTATTTAAGAATACAATTTAGTATTCCATTGCTTTCCCCAACCTACTTAAAGGATTCAAAGTCAATATTCCGGTTCCTTAGATGCAGCGCAAACCCCAGGAAGATTGTAAAATTCAAGATGAACGACACTGTTAAAAACAGCATTCATTGCAATACAAAAAAGATCAATAGTGTTTTTCGCAGGCGGTATTATCTTGCATGTGGTTAACAGGTTCAAGGTTCATAGCCGCAACCCGATAAAAGCATCCAGAAAATGATCGATAAATTTGGCGCGCTGCTATGCAACGCAGCCCACAGCATTAAAGGCTAACGCAACACTAAAGTAACAGTTAGTTTGAAAGTTCCTTTCTAATTTAAATTAAGATGACTACTTTCTCTTTATTTTTGTCCCCCCCATCAAGATGAACACTGACCAGATTTCCGACAACAATCTTATTCCGATTGCTACGGTAAAAAGAAACTTTAAAAATACATTTGTGAAATATCAGGAAATATATACATAATGATGTGAAAAAACAACAATAGAAATATCCCAGGTAACAGAGAAAACCCATGTCCGCAGCCTGTTTTTGTAGTGAATCCTCCAGTTGTCAGTCCCTCAGTCTTGCTGTGAATTTAATCTCTTTTTTTTCTCTTTAAGATTTGTGCAAAAATATAACAGCCTCGAACTTTATGTAAATTTACACTGGAAATGATGGGCTACGTTTAATTCCCCACCCCCAAATAGCTCATTCATAAGAAAAAAATAGTGCTAAACTAGGATTTCAATAAGAAATTTTAAGATACAGAAAAGTAGGGTATGAAAATAGTGTTATCTGGAATTAACAAACAATTACAATAAAGTTTTGCGCTCAACTCACTTTTTAAATCTTCCCTTCCTGTACTGACCACCGAAAGAAAACCAAACATTCAAATGCACAAATCAGAGAATTTGTCATGATGTGAAATTGCACATTAACCCAGAAAAAAAACCGTTTACAGAAACAGACATGACAAACCATGACAGATTAAATGAGGTATTGCACAGATTAATAACAAAAAAAAGACAAAAAAAAAACATTAACAAAGGAGGCAAAAATATACAGCAAATGGAAAGCATTTACATTATAATTTGAATAGGATTTAGAAAGACGGGAAAAATTTAGTGTCTTAAGTTTTGGGGCTGTAAAGGGGTTCACTCTTCGTCCCATTCGTCGTCATCCTCAAAGTCTTCCTCGTCGTCGTCATCCTCATCTTCATCTGTGAGCAAACAAGCAAATTCATCAACTCAGGAAAAAAAAACAATTCATTCCCTACTGATCTGACCGAGAATTAAGAGAGAACATTCTGTATCTTTGAGGTCAGATGAAACATCATTAGATATGTGTGGACTAGCAACCCCAGTTAAGTAAATAGACAAGACAGCTTTTGTTTTGTCTGGTTACCTTCTTTTTATTTGTAAATATACACGCATTCCCGCCATTCAGCCCAGCACCGCATTCCAAAAGGCTGGTGACGGGGGTAATAATGAGGTAAAAAATTTGAATAATGATGGATTTCAAACAGTTGATGTCAGCAGATGACTGTAATCATGATTTGGTACAAAAGCAGCATCCAGGACAGGCCGAGTCCTTCAGGAGTAAAGATGGGCCTCGGATCGGCAATTTGCCCGCAGATGACATGAGTCATCACTGGAAAACTTCAAAACAATGTTCCTCAAAAAAAGACAGGAGTGAATTTGGATATTTCACCCGATACAGTCCATAACGATAAAAAGACTCAAGGAATCTGGAAAAATTTGTGGGTGTAAAGGGCAAGGCCACAAGTCTGAGTGGAATACTGACCTCAGATCAGTCAGATGGCACGGCATTAAGAACCGTCATTCATCTAGTACATGAGTAACATGGCCTGAGGATCACTTTAGCAAACCTTATCGAGAACGACAATACAAACTTTCATCCACTACGAGAAACGAAAGCTTTATGTCAATAGTGTCCAGAGGCGCCATCGACTTCTCTGGGCTCGAAGGCATCTGCGATGGACTGTCACACAGTAGAACTGTGCGTCGTGGTCCAATGAATTTTTTGAAAATGGATGTTGATATAACAGGATAACGAGAAAGATCATATCTGATATTACAGGATAAAGGGAGGAATCACACCTGATATTACAGGATTAAGAGAGGGATTGTACCTGAAGAATGGATAGCCTTGCTCCTCTCCTGCATCACCTCCATGAGCGCACCCACGATGCCAGCAGAGGGGGCTGGGGTGGGTGGCCCAGAGTCTGGACCGTCAGTCACCTGAGACACAAGCACATGGGTCACAGGTCAACTTTTAATCCAGCTATAGTAAACTGCATTCCAAAATAGCACAACACCAAAGGTCAGTTGAACAACTACAGAACATGAGTCAGACATTATACACATCATATGAAAAAAATAAAGTTATCCATAACCTAATGAAAATTAAGTCTTGTTAGCAAGGTAAGCATGGACGACATCACTGAAGATAAGGCAAACCCTAAAGAAGCAAGCCATGATAATGGAAAATTCGAGAAACTAGAAGCCACAAGCAAACACACACCTTGACCAAAACGCTGGTGAGTAGCTGTGGAGTTCACCAGTGAACACCAACTCCAGCGAATCATACCCTTAAAGACAAACGGCATTCATGGGGCCCCGTTTTTACTAGGTTAGCGGGATAACTGCATTAAAATAACACTCCAAAGCTGGATGCCCTGTCGTATTTGATCTAAGAGAGAGCGACACTCAGTCTTGAGTTGGAAACCCTGTTACATTTCGTCTTAAGGTTTGTCTTCGTCAAATTGAAGTTAAACTAGCTAGCTATTTTGCAGTTAGGGAAATTAGCCCAATAGTATGAATTAAGATCTCCATAAGCCCAAAAGCTCTCTGTCCCAGAAATTAACCCTAGTTGATGGATGCAATCATTTCCAGATTTGGCAGAAGAAAACCTCGGTCTCATGAAGACGCAACACAAATAGCTGACTATTTCGCGAACTAGACCATTATTTATTGGGAAAATTTCCCGATCAAATTAGCCGACTATTGGAGTCTTCACTATAAAACAATCAGCAAATTTGACACTGGGCTCATTTCAAAACCGCAAAACAGCCAGCCAATTTGAAACTTCGTTCTGATAAAGAAAGGCTTTAAGAGAGAGCAATACTCACAGTCTTGAGCTAGATGCCCTGTCGTATTTGGTCTAAGAGAGCGTCTCGTCCTGTGGTGGACACCAGTCTGTTGTTCTGCTCCACCTTCTTCAGCTGGGTGCCCCCCCGTATCTGCTCCAGGAGTGCAGACTTGTAGTGATGGGAAGATGAAGCTTCAAGAACCATTGTACTTATCTTCTGTGCCCACAAGATGGCGCTCATAGTTAAAAAATAAGGCTTATATAATTAACTTACAAGCCTTCGTTGAACAGAGTGCACCATCTTGTGGGCACAGAAAATAAAGAAAATGGTTCATGAAGCTTCATCTTCCCATCACTACAGACTTGCCCTGGGGGGAAGGCAGGGGTGGCTCGCCCCCGTTCTGGGTCCCGGACTGTGAGGAGGGGGTGGGGGAGGTGCTCCACCCCTGGATGGCGGAGGTGGGGGTGCTGCAAGAGAAAATTAGGAATCAATTAATATCTATTTTAGCTAATTAGCGGTTTCTGTTTCGCATTGCTCAAATATGCTAGCTGCCTGTTGCTCCCATTATGCTGCATCACAGAATAAATCTCATATCACATCATTTTAATGGTCTGTAAGATGTAGGGAGTTAATTCTGTGGTCAGTGAGATCAGTTTCCTGCAGTCCGATTTAAAATGGTTTACTTTGGCCATTGTCAAAATTGCTTGAAACTACAGCACTCCTTTGTGAATGAATACCACGAATACTAATCTTAAAATCACGCAGGAAAAACTTAACCACCGTTAACCACACTAATATTAACACTGGAGGCAAATTTCCAAAGGTTTTTCTTCATGTAGTCCACAGGGGGGCAGCATTTCATTTCTCAGACACACAAAAGGCAGGAAGGATTTGCACACCATTTTCACTCAGGAAGGCCAAGGGCAAATTTGTAACTACGTTACGGACTAGTTTTTGGCCATTTTCACCCAAAATAAATCAAATGAACCTTTGGCTATTTTGTTGTTTGAAGTGTGGGGGAAGACCGACACAAAGCCATTTAAATTGTAACTATCTTACCTAGTTTTGGAGCTATGATACAAAATACACCAATTCAGCCCTACAATGGCAAAAGGCAGTAACTCCAATAGTCATGCATTGGAGTTTCTGCCTTTTGTCATTGTAGGGCTGAATTTTGTAACTCTGCTACTGCTTGACCTGACCCGACTGCATTTTAATGAAACCTCTATAGCAATAATGTTCTCCTGAATTTCTACCATAAAAGTAGAGAGGGCAACAGTGTCTGCATTTTTTCATCCAAAACGAGAACCTCTATTAATTACTGCTGGTACGCTCTCATGCAGGCTTGCACTCAAAACACTGTTGCCACAGTAACACGTATGCTGAACGAGTGGTTTTACTAGCCCAAAAATCTAGCCCAGGAGAGACCGCTGTCCAACAGGTACATCATACACACACATACAGGAGAGACCACTGTCCAACAGGTACATCATACACATACATACAGGAGAGACCGCTGTCAAACAGGTACATCATACACACACATACAGGAGAGGCCGCTGTCCAACAGGTACACCATACACACACATACAGGAGAGACCGCTGTCCAACAGGTACATCATACACACACATACAGGAGAGACCGCTGTCCAACAGGTACATCATACACACACACACACAGGAGAGACTGCTGTCCAACAGGTACATCATACACATACTGAAGGGACCGCTGTTCAATTGATAAATCATACACTGATAATATCAGAGAGACTGCTGTATTACATGTATACACACGTACAGCGCCCTCCATAATTATTGGCACCCCTGGTTAAGATGTGTTCTTTAACTTCTAATAAATTCAGTTTTTTTCGAAATAATATAGGACCACAATGAAAAGGGGAAAATACAACCTTTTATTCAAGTGCATTTATTCAGTGGGGAAAAAATCCCACATTGAGAAATAATTATTTTACATCAAATCATGTGTGCCACAATTATTAGCACCCCCGATGCTAATACTTTTTTACACAGCTTTTGAAGGGCTAGTCATTGCACCAATCGCGCGGAGCCGCAGTGTCAGACAGAGTGAAACGTAAAGCCCGTTCATGCAACTCCTGATGTGGAGGCGTGTGACTATGGAGGAAACTGCGGTCGCTTTTTGTTCCCTTGGCACAGAATGGCGTGAAATCAGTGTTTGTGCCAAGAAAACAGCAATGTGATTTTCACGGAAATACTGCAGTCTTTAGAACAGGATCTAAACTGTGTAACTGGCACAAACATGGAGCTTTTGTTTAATTAGTCATCCAGCAGCTAAATGCCGCCCCCCCCCCCGGCAATGAAATGGCGCACTGGAGTTGTTCAGGAGCGTGAATCAAGTGCGTCCGTTCAAAATGCATTTTTTTGTTCCCCGCTGCAGAACAGGAAAAGGAGGGGATTCGCACGCCTTAGTCCTCCTGCTTTGAGTTGTACGATGCATATCGATGCAAGACTTTCGTAGTGGGGCAGTGACGGACATGACTCGGGTGAGGTCTTGCCATCGTGCTCTTTGGCCAACAGAAATGCAGCCTCATTCACATCACTGCCTCATCGGACTTATGCAACGTCTTTCTACACATTTTATTTGTCCTCAGAGAAAAAGGACCAAAATGATACATTTTTTAAGGAAAATAATAATTTAAAAAAAAAGTGTTTGTCAACTTCACACTTTTTTTGTTTTTTTTTACTGTCGAAAGGGAGGTGGTTGCTGTTTGGTGAAGTAGTGCCGTGAATTGTTCTCGCGAATTGTCAAAACTGATCTCAATTTGTGGTTTTTAAAATAATTTCAGTTGCTGTTCTTTGAATCATCTTTCAGTTTTGGTGTCTAACTAGAAAAGAAGTTGATGCAGTATTTATTTCCTGATTGAATTAAAGATTTGCATGTGGATTTGCAATGAAGAACCTGGATTTTGTGGACTTCAGAAAGACTTCAGTTTTTTTCTGCAGAAGGTCAAGATTTCAGTAAAATATGGATAATGCACACGAGATTACGTTCATAAAAAAAAATACTGCTTGTGCTTTGGACAAAATATGTAAGATATCGATACGTTCAGTCCAGTTTGGCATCTATGAGTAAATGAAATGATTCATTGTTTTCATAAAATGCTGGAAAAATGGGGAGGTTTGTGTGTTGGTTTGGAATTAAAATAGAAGATACAGGATTAAAACAAGGATGGACTGAAACGGCTGTCCTGATGTGGAGCTGACGTTAATCTGCACACTTCAGTCTGCAAGGCAACGCTGTCTTCTATTCTTTTCATTTACCCTGTCATGACTTTCCTGAAGATTTTTATTCATTCTTCATCATTAAACAAAAATAAATGAAAAGGGGTCATTGTATTTTTGTGGACAACAAATGCAAGCGTATTCTGAAGAATGTATTTTGTTTCTTAAAAAACCACCAGTATTATGTTTTTATGAATGGGTTAAAGAAACTCATTTGTTTGGGCGGTTTAAAGAATTATTTTTGGTGTGCATTTTTAGTGCGTAACTGCTTGGTTGGATAAGAAGCCTGTGTCCACACCGGACCTTCAAGGATAATGTGGAATAGCCCTGGCTTACTGCTAATGAATGAAATTCATGGCTGTTGTATTTAATGTCATCCGATACTTTTATTTTACTGAAGGGGTTAAATACTCATTTTTTTTTTTTTTTTTTTATATATATAAATTTGGCATCTCCAATCCCACCCGAATCTGGAATGCCCAATTGGTGAACCATGTACAAAGCTTGCTTGTATGCGACCCCCTGCTGCCAACTCAGGATAGTGAAGACAGCTCGCGACTCTCCTCCGAAGCGCGTGCCCGTCAGCCACTGATTCTTATACACTCATTGATTGAATCCTCGTAAGTTCAGAACGAGGGCGGAGGATACCCGGACATGAACAAACCCAGAGTCTTCCTGATGAGCGCCCGTCTGGCCAGCAGGAGGCGCTGGAGCAACGAACAAAGCTACTATTTTATCCCCAAATCCTGCAGTCCCTTCCCAATTTGAAACCCTGTGCGCTACTCTGAAAAAGCTGCCGACCCCTGCCGGTGGGTACGCCGGGGCTCGAACCCGCAACGTGATAGTCACCTCCGCATTGCAGCGCAGTGCCTTAACCGAGTGAGCTATCCGGCAGCAAATACTCATTTTTTAAATGTTCTTCAAAATTTAATTTAATCAAATTAGATTTTCTTCTTCAATCAGTCCGAAGGACTTGTTCCCAGTCTGTTGGCACCCGATCCCTGAATTTCTGTTTTCGACAGCAACACGACCAATCAGACCATTTTCACACAGGCATCTGGAAATAGTGAATCTTGATACTTTCATCTCATCGCTTCTGGCGCTATTAATATTATTGCGGAGTTGTCGTGCTGTCAACTGCCGATTGTTTTCACTTATCATACACAGAACAAACATCAGAGGCACTTAACTTCTGTTTTGCACCTCTGTTGCCAATAGTTTTCTGAGAATCTGTCTATTTCAAACACTTGGTGTTTCTAACAGTGCTATGGCAGCATTTAACATCCTCAGAAATATTTCTAACTGACCATCCAGCATCATGTAAGGTCACAGTGCTGCTACGAACAATCTGAGAGAGCTCCTTTGGTCATGCCATCGTGTTTAACACTGTGACACTGCTCAAAATCCCTGTCACCCTCTATACTGGAACAACTGACCATCAAAGGTAATTTTTCATTCAGGATAATGTTGCCTCAAACCAGTCTACACAAATTTTTTGGCATCAATAATCATGGAATGAGCCTTCAAACACGCATTCAAAAAAATAAATTTTGAGACACCTTTCAATTATAAAAAAATATCTAAAAATTTTTTTGTTATAAAAAAAAATCATGTTTTCAGCGTTTAACTTCCCACTCTTTTAGCTCTAAATACCTGTGGGAATTTTTTTTTTTTTGGTTCTCATTGCCTGCAATTTTTTTTTTTCAAAACACTTTCCCAAAAAAATTAGAGGGAAGTATTACATTAGGACCCCTTTTACACGAAAGTGCGTTGTATCCCCATCACTGCACACTCCTGTGCTTGGTCCTCTGCGCAGGGTCATTTAAGAGCAACCTTAAGCTTAGGCTGTCGTTCTCAATTATACCACAAGAGGGGCGTATAACTTCAGCGATGAAAGTTCCAAACAGCCATTAAACTTTAAGAATATTTCTGCCCTCTAGTGGTTACAATGAGTATGACTACTGGATTATTGAGTGGATTGCTGAGAATGTCTAATTACTATGCTGTCCCTATAACCCGAGCCCGCGCATCATCTACAAAGTCCTCGGAAAAAAGTAGTCGCTACACGCTACATGCCAGCAGTTGTAGTTGTAAGTCTTTTACGTTGAATTTTTCAAGCTTTAAGGCAGCAATCCAATCCTGACTTATTTTTGGCCTCTTTAGTGAAACGGGAATGGCATTTGCACACCTGTACACTTGGCAGTAAAACCAAGATGATCGCCTGTCAAACATTCTAGTTATACGTCTGCTACATCATATTTTGGGAGGTGTATCGAATAAATGCCAGAAGATGGTCGCATCTCATGTGGAGCAGATAACGTGAACAGTTGGATATTTTTTAGTACATTTCCACAAGCTCAAGCTGCGCACTCACAGCATCAAATTTGATAATCAATTCATCAAATTAAATGGTTCTCTGTCATTGAAAATATGATTCATTTAAATTTCCTGAGGTTCGGCTTCCTTTAATATCACATGGTAGTAGAGGACAGTCCAACAACCAGAAAGCTCTCTCCTGTGGGAGAAGACAGGATGAGGGTGCCACTACTGAGACTTCTGGAATCAGTCACTGGAAACCTGAAATTCTTAACGTTTGAAAAAAAAGCCACTAGATGGCAGTATTGATTTTTTTTTGTTCAGCATTACATTACATTACATTACAGGTACTTAGCAGACGCTCTTATCCAGAGCGACGTACAAAAGTGCATAAGAACAGTACAAAAGTGCAGACCTCCTTGGAGACAAGTAAAAGTGCGAACAGTAAGTGACAGAACACGTTCCATTGTTACAGATCTAGACTAATAACAAAAAGGCAAGGTCAAAGGCAAGTGAACAAAATGGCAACAAGGTTAAGTGCAGAGGCAAGTACAACAAAGAGCAATAAAATAAGTGCAATAGAAGGGCAACAGGTCAAGTGCAACAAAGGGGCAGGAAAATCAAGTAAACTTGATAAAAAATATCAGTATTTTTTGTTTTTTGTTTTTTGCTTTTGCTTCTGTTTTGTTTGTTGTTTTCTTTCCCTCCATTTTTTTGATATTTGTGTGTGGATGTGTTTGTGTGTGGAAGGGAGGGGGGTGGATGGGGTACAGGCTTTCTTGGTGTCAGCATTTCTATACATGAAAAATAATGGCTACAAATAAGATTACAGTGTTGTCTTGGAACTCACGGGGCCTTAATTCTCCTCAGAAGCGCATAAGCACCCTTGAGATGCTTCATAGGAAAAATGTCCATTTTGCTTTTATTCAGGAGTCACATTTTTTGGAGGCTGATGTATGTAGATTGCAAAATAAACATTATTATGTGATCGCTTCCTCATGTCATACTACTAAAAGCAAAGGTGTCCTCATCGCTGCAAAACGCAATTTAAATTTTTCCATTTTAGGAACAGGTGGAAGCGATGATGGTCGTATCACATTTTGTAAAGTAGTTTTAGATGGTATTAAAATAGCTCTAATATGTGTTTATGCCCCTAATTCTTTTGATCAGAATTTTTATGATTTGCTGGCCTCTATATTGCTAGATCTTCCAGAATACCAACTTTTGATAGCTGGGGATTTTAATTCAGTATGGCTTCACGATATCGACCGCACAGGCTTGAGAGGAAGTGCAGAGCAGCAGCGAGCATCAATTGCGATGCAGAAATTAGCTAATGATCATGGAGTAATTGATGTCTGGCGAATGATGAATCCTTCTGCTAAGGAATTTTCTTTCTTTTCTGCCCGACATAAGACTTTTTCAAGAATTGATTATATTTTTGCCTCTAAAACTCTTTTTCGCGATATTTGTAATACTGATATGATCCCAGTATCATTGTCTGATCACAGAGCTGTTTTGTGCACTTTCTCTTTAAGAGCTGCCAAATCAAAAGCATCTCGCTGGCGATTTAATACCACCTTACTTCAAAATGACACCTTTAAACAAGAACTTGAGACTGAATTGGACGAATTCATTAAAATCAATGGCAAATCAGTTGATGATCCTAGAGTATAGTGGGATGCAGTCAAGGGCTGCATCAGAAACAAAACAATTTCTTTTGCATCAAATTTGAACAAAATAAGGAAACACCGCATTGAATCTTTGGAGATTGCAATTACAGCTGTTGAGCAAGTATTATTGAATAACAATTCAGCTGAAAATATAGATAAGCGCCAGAAGTTACTGGATGAACTTAGTGGCCTGTTGAGACAGAATGCAGAATTTATAATCCATCGTACCAGGCAGAATCACTACATGAATGGTGCACGCCCCAGCCGCCTCCTTGCTCTTAAATTAAGGACAAATGAGAATAGAGCAAACATCGCAGCAATTAAGAACAATGATGGTATCTTATCTTCTGATCCTATAGAAATTAACAGCACTTTCAAACTATTTTATCAAAATCTTTACAACTCAGAGATCAGTCATGATGAACAAGCCTGTATAAAATTTTTAGAGTCCCTAAATTTACCAAAATTGACGTCAGAGGCGACGAATATATTGGAGGCACCCTTTACTTTGGTAGAACTGGAAAAAGCTATAAGACAAATGAATAAAGATAGATCACCTGGGTTGGATGGATTACCCCCAGAGGTTTTTGTTCATTTTTGGTCTCAATTAGGCCCATTGCTCCTTAACATGATAAATTTTTCTATATCAAAGGGTTCCTTCTCTACCAGCTCAAATGTCGCTGTGATAACTCTTTTGTTGAAGAAGGATAAATCGCCTACTGATTGTTCCTCTTATAGGCCATTGAGTCTTTTGAATTGTGAAATTAAACTTTTTGCCAAGATTTTGGCAAGCCGTTTGGAGAATTACTTACCTCATCTGATTCATCATGACCAAACTGGCTTTATGAAGTTGAGATATGCATCTGATAACGTTCGTCGTCTCCTCCACCTCATCCATTCAGCCTCAAGATCAGATGAAACAGCTATCCTCTCATTAGATGCAGAGAAGGCATTTGATCGGCTAGAGTGGAATTATTTATGGGCAGTGCTTAGACATATGGGGTTTGGTGAAGGTTTTATTTCCCTGGTCAAATTATTTTATAACAATCCGAGTGCGGTGGTATTAACTGGCAACTTGTGCTCATCTAGATTTCCAGTCTCTAGATCCTCTCGGCAGGGCTGCCCCTTATCCCCCCTTTTGTTTGCTCTTTCCTTAGAACCTATAGCACAGGCTATCCGACTGTCGGATTTAGTAGAGCCAGTGATGATTTGTGATACACCACATGTAATTTCCTTGTATGCGGATGACATTCTGATTTTTGTAAAAAATTCACCTAAATCACTGCCTCCCTTGCTTAAGATCTTTGAAGACTTTGGCAATCTTTCGGAATATAGAATTAATTGGACGAAATCTTCATTATTACCTCTGGGGGACTTGAAGGATAATATACTTCCCTTTAACATTCCTGTTGTTAACTATTTCAAATACTTAGGGGTTTATATCTCTTCTTCTCTGGAGGCTATAATTAATAAAAATTATAATAAAGTACTCAATGATATTCATAATGACTTGAAAAGATGGAGCAAACTCCCTACCTCGTTTCAGTCGAGATTTGCTATTTTAAAGATGAACATATTACCTCGTATTAATTTTATCACTGCAATGTTACCCCTTGACCCACCAACCGGCTTCTGGAGGAAGTTGAAATCCTCCACGAGCATTTATTTGTGGAACAAGAAAAAACCGAAAATCAAGGCTTCTACTCTGCAGAGATTTAAATCAGCAGGTGGTGTTAACCTTCCTAATTTTGAATGGTATGCATGGTGCTTTGCCTTGCGGCCACTTACCGTTTGGGTAGATTCAGCATCTCAGGAGTCTTGGCGCCCTATTGAGGAGCAGATAATACATCCATACAATCTAGCAACTCTTATTTACTCAAATACTCCACAGAAGATAGTAAAATGGGTCTTTGGCCCAATTATTGCATATATGTTCATTGTATGGCACAAAGTGCAGAAACTAGCAAAAATTTGTAACAAATTTTTTTCTCAGTCCCCTATTTTTCATAATCATTTCCTTTTAATAGACGGTTAACCAATTATTTTTCCACAATGGTCTGATAAATGTGTTCACCAAATCCAAGATATTGTGGGACAACAAGGTCTCCGTGAGTTCCATGATTTACAAAAATCTTATAACCTCCCGGGCACGTCATTCTTTTTTTATTTGCAACTACGTGCAGCTATGCGGGCTCAGGGCATACCATGGGGCGCACCTTTGGAAAACCATCCCCTGCATGTATTGCTGAGCAAAAATAGGGAAAAGGGTGGAATTGTCTCAGAGCTTTACAAATACATAACAGTGGCCTCTTACAAATCTCTTCCACTTGATAGTGTTTGGAGAAAAGACATAAATTGTTCTTTTGCCATAGATTGGCACACTATTTGGCTTAATATAACTTTGTCATCTAGAAATGCTAACCATCAGATGATACATTATAACTTTATTCATAGATCTTATTTCACTCCGCAGAGATTGCATAGAATGAAGCTTAGAGATGATCCCTATTGTGAGTTTTGTTCAAGCAATAAAATGGGTACCTTTATCCATATGGTTTGGCAGTGCCCGGAGGTTGATAGATTTTGGTTAAATGTGTCAAGTACCTTGTTTAATCTTCTGAGTATATCTGTCCCTCACTCGCAAAATTTGCTTCTGCTTAATGACACTTCATTAATAAAGCTTACTGTAAATGAAAAACGACTTTTGTTAGCCGGATTTACAGCTGCAAAAATAATTATAGCGTGTCGCTGGAAATTGCCTCATATGCTGTCAGTGAGGGAATGGCTTTTGAGTTACAAGGAGATTGCTCAGATGGAGCGGTCCACTGCACAACTTTGCCATGTCAAAGCACAAAATGTTTCTTGCTGGTCAAGGCTTCTGCAAAGGATATGTGCCTTATTGTAGTAGTTTGTATTTCATATGATGTTCATGTTGAGATCGCCTGTGGAATGGCTGTGTGAGTGTGTGTGTGTGGATGGGTGTGGATGTGTGTGTGTGGGCGGGTGTGGGTGTGGGTGCGTGGGTGGGTGGGTGGTTGATTGATTGAATATGAAATTTGTAATGTAATGTTTGAAGTGCAAAATTCTTCTATACTTTTTTTTTTGTTAGTTGTTGTCTTTCTCTGTTTGTTTTGTTTATTATTACGGTATCTGTTTGTGTAAGGGCGGTTACCGCTCTGTAGATGTTTATGCTGGTCTTGCCTTGGGTTCACCACCGGGTTAGGGGGGAGGGTTGGGTTAAGGGTTGGAGCAGAAACAGCCATTATTGATGTTTGTATGGGAATATAAAATCTCTGCCTATACTAACATGGAAAAGAACAATAAAAAATTGATCATAAAAAAAAAAAGATCATTCCACCAACGAGGTGCCAGGACAGACAGCAGCCTTAAGCGGGAAGAGAAGGAGTGGAGAGGGGAGGAGCCAGGCGACCAGAAGTAGCAGAGCGGAGTGCTCTGGCAGGGGTGTAGGGTCTGAACAGTCTCTGGATGTAGGCTGGAGCGGTCTTGTTGACTCCCTGATAGGCTAGCACCAAAGTCTTGAATTTGATGCGAGCAGCAACAGGGAGCCAGTGGAGCTTTGTGAGCAGGGGGGTGACGTGGGAGTGTCTTGGGAGGTTGTGGACCAGAGGAGCTGCAGCGTTTTGGATGAGCTGCAGGGGTCTGATGGCAGATGCTGGGAGGCCGGCGAGGAGGGCGTTGCAGTAGTCCAGGCGGGAGAGGATCAGTGCTTGGACTAGGAGCTGCCTTCAGTAGCTGGTGAGGAAGGGCCGGATTCTACGGATGTTGTAGAGGAAGAACCTGCAGGTCCGGGTCACTGCAGCGATGTTCACAGCAGAGGAGAGCCTGTCGTCAAACAGGACCCCAAGGTTCTTCAAACTGTGCGAGGGGGAGATGGTGGTATCCCCCAGGGTGATGGTCAGGTCCAGGAGAGGGGAGGATGGAGCAGGGATGTAGATCATCTCCGTCTTGGTTGGGTTGAGCTTCAGGTGATGGTTGTCCATGCAGCTCCCGATGTCTTGTAGGCAGGCGGAGATGCGGGCGGAGACCTGGGCATCGGGGGAAAAAAGAGAAAAAGTTGAGTGTCATCAGCATAAAAGTGATATGATAAACCATGAGCAGAAATGACAGGACCGAGAGACTGGAGATAAAGAGAAAAGAGGAGTGGACCAAGAACTGAGCCTTGGGGGACGCCTGTGATAAGTGAGCGGGGTGTTGATACTTCACCAGCCCAGGCAACCTGGTAGGAGCGACCGGAGAGGTACGATTTCAACCAGATGAGGGCTGTACCACGGATCCCCAGTGCAGACAGGGAAGAGAGGAGGATGGAGTGGTCGACAGTGTCGAATGCGGCAGAGAGGTCGAGGAGGATCAGGATGGACGAGAGGGAGGCGGCGCGTGCAGTGTGAAGCGCCTCACTGACGGAGACAAGTGCGGTCTCCGTGGAGTGGGCAGCTCTGAATCCCGACTCAGCCAGTCTGAAGCTGGGTTTTGGCCATGTCCTGGGCATGCCTCAGAGGGGGAAGTCCCAGAGAATTTCAAAAAAGTCTGGAAGGTGGGAGGGGGCTGCAAAAGAGAATATAAGGAGAAAAACTGAGAGAGTAAAGTAGTAGGAGAAATAGTGGACGGAACGATTTGACCAGACCTGTCACTCTTTTCAAGGCCTGTGAAGCTCTTTTTGTGGATTTTTGCCTGTGTTGGAGCATTTTCCTGTCCCAGGACATCGCAACAAAGAAACCCCATCTCAGTAACCAAGGGACTGTAACTATCTCATTTATATATATATTATATAAATATATATATTTCAATTTTGATCAGACTTTGTTTTATTAAATCTGTTAAAGTTTTACAATTTTGTCTGTCATCCCTTGCTGTCCGAGATGTCATAACAAATTGGGGCCATAACAATGGAAATCTCAAAAGTTTAACATTAAAAATAAACATTTGAGAACTCCATTAATTTGGATTCAAACAGCACGAAATTCCCCACCCAAAGTCCAATTTAGCATTTTTTTTGTCCGGCCTCTCCATTATACAGTTGATTCCATAAAGGGTGTGTCCCTTATTAATTATGGGATGCCCAAAATGGCCATATTGATGAAACTGCTGAGAAAAAAATCTAATAATAAAGGGTTTAAAGGGATTCCATATACTACTCTTTTGAAAAAATTCCATGCTAAAAGCTCAAAATAGGTTTAATTTACCTTTTATAGTGCACAGGGTGCCCATTACTACAGGGGGGATGGGAGTGGAACTTATATATATATATATATATATATATATATATATACACACACACGCACACGCACACACACACACACACACACACACACACAGAGAAAGGAAAATAAATATTGACCGCGTCAACATTTTTCCCAGTAAATATATTTCTAATGGGGCTATTGACATGAAATTTTCACCAGATGTCTACAACAACCCAAGTAATCCAAACAGACAAAGAAATTTAAAAAATAAGTACATAAATTATGTGCAATCAAGTGGAATGACGCAGGGAAAAAGTATTGAACATGCTTACTGAAATTCATTTAATACTTAGCAGAAAAGCGTTTGTAGGAAACGACAGCTTCAAGATGCCTCCTGCAAAGAGAAAGTAGTTGCATGCATTGCTTTGACTAGCCTCTCCAAAACCGTTTTTTTTTTTTTTAAAGCCATTCAGAGGTGGACATGCAGGTGTGATTCCGATCATTGTCCTGCTGCATAAGCTAAGTGCGCTTGAGCTTGAGGTCTCTTATTGTTGGTCGGGCATTTTCCTTCAGGATTTTCTGGTAAAGAGCAGAACTCATGGTTCCATCAACAGCAAGTCGTCCAGGTCCTTCAGCAGCAAAGCAGCCCCAGACCATCACACTACCACCACCATGTTTCACTGTTGGTATGATGTTCTCTATATGAAATGCTGTGTTAGTTTTTACACCAGATGTAAGGGACACACACTTTCCAAAAAGTTAAACTTTTGTCTCGTCAGTCCACAGAATATTTTCACAAAAGTCTTGGGGATCATCAAGATGTTTTTTGGTAAATGTGAGACGATCCTTTGTGATCTTTTGGCCAGCAGTGGTTTTTGCCTTGGAACTCTCCCATGGATGCCATTTTTGCCCAGTCTTTTTCTCATTGTTGAATGATGAACACTGACTTTAACTGAGGCAAGTGAGGCCTGCAGTTCTTTAGATGTTGTTCTGGGTTCTTTTATGACCTCCTGGATGAGTCATTGATGAGCTCTAGGAGTAATTATGGTCAGCCTGCCACTCCTGGGAAGGTTCACCACTGTTCTAGGTTTTCTCCATTTGTGGATAATGGCTCTCACTGTCCTTCACTGGAGTCCCAAAGCCTTAAAATTGGCTTTGTAACCCTTTCCAGACTGATAGATGTCAATGATTTTGTTTCTCATTTGTTCAAAAATTGCTTTCGATTGCCGGATGATGTGTTACTTTTTGAGATCTTTTAGCCTACTTCAGTTTGTCAGACAAGTTCTATTGAAGTGATTTCTTGATTCAACAGGTCTGGCAGTAATCAGGCCTGGGTGTGGGTAGTAAAATGAAACTTAAAAAAAATGTGGTTAATCACAGTTAAAGCTGCAGTTGGTAAGTTTTAGAAAAGTAAATTTTTGTCATTTTTGCTGAAACTGTCACTGTGTACAGACAGTATTGCATAAAACTAGTTATCTGTAATAAAAAAAAAAAGGTTCCTTTAAACCCACCTTATGCTCCTACTGCAATTTAAAAGAATCGTTCGGACCGATCAACAAAGAACTAATTAGAGCCAGGATGGTGTCTGACAGCCGTCAAACAGTGCACATGCGCGCGCTGCAGACAGCCCCCTCCTCAGTTCACACCAGTGCTCAGTCAAGCTCAAATCTCCGAGAGCGCGTTCAGGAGCTTAGAGCCATCAGGGAGGAATACCGATACATCAGTTACCAGAAACGGCACACATGGCTTAGACTAGTACAAAAGAAAGCCAGAAGAAAAAATAGTGCAAAAGAAAGAATTTAACAAAACCCAGGATTAAACCAGAGTGAACATCTGAGTGGATATTTAGAAGTGGAAGGAACTCCGTGATCTGGAAGGATTAAAAACTGACGCGGAGTTTGCGACTTTTCTCCTTGACAGGTAAACCCCTGCTTTATTTGTTGGTTCATTTTTGCTCTGCAAATAAGCGAGTTGGCGTCGCTGACATGATCACCACACTAACCCCAGCCCTAACCAGCATCAATTCATTTTCACTCTGCATTAGAGCGAGTGAACGTCGCTTACAAGCACAGTCGCTGATCGAATAGCGAGATTCTTTTAATTGTTACAGTATGCCGCAGTGCATGTGATGTTACTGTGATGTTGCAGTCGAACTAACGTTAGCTCGTTTCAGATGCCAGGTGTGGAAACATTTTTTATTGATTCATTTAATTATTATTAATTGCTTATCCTTGCTTGCTCATATTCTGTTTTAGTTCACAACTTCATAGGCCTCGAGTGTGTGTGGGCTTGCATATTTCTGATTTAGCAGGGGCCTGCATAACTCTACTGGTGTGTCATGACATGTAGCCTATCTAAAGTCATGACAACTTGAACGCCTATACCAAGGGCAAGATGTTTTTCTCTTTCTCTAAGTTTATGTGTTCATAGAAAGCTCCGGAATCCATAACAAGATAAGCTGGAGCCAGAGCTGAGAGAGAAGGCAGGTGCTCTCCTCCCGAGTAAGATGAATGTGTGCATCCCTAGAAAACTTGACGTTGCGTGAGACCTCATGATGCGTAAATCAGCGCGGGGGGAGGAGAACGTCATGGAGTGCCCCTACAAAAACCAGAGAGAGACTAACTGTATCATCCTCCATCTTGACCTGAACTTCTGTATGTGGGGATCCTTTTTTGCAAAAAAGTAAACGGACTTTGGCTTGGATATTAACTTCTCTGCCTCCGACTGATTTTTTTTTCTGAGTCGTCTTGAGTTTTCTTTCGTGAAGGTAATACTTGGAATGTAAAATCAAAATTCCTTTAACAGCACATAATTTGAAAGGGTTCGTTCAACGATCACCAGTTGTCATCAGATTTGCATGGGGGGTTATATTTTCATTACGCAGTAGGACAGGGCAAAGTAGCCTTTCTAACACTTAAACATGAGGGGGGTATGATAGACTAGAGCTGGCATGCAAACTGGTAAACGCTAGTTGAAATGAATAATGCTAAGTAAATTTTCTTAATTAGTCTAGTCTGAAATTCCTCCATCCAGTAAGTTATTAGTTATTCCAAGTTAGGATTGCAATGCATTGTCTATTTATTAGTGAATTGCTGGGTATGAATTCATGGCTTGATGATGAAGGCTAGATTTAAGAGTCCACTTTACATATCATGCGAGCAGCTAATGAAAAAATAACATTCATTCATTCATTCAGCTGTGTACAGATTGATTAGCATGTTGACAATTTTATAAGATATTATTTTCTCACATAGGGTGTTACATCACCTAGCCTGCAGAAAAAGGCAGAGTAATGATGAGGTGGGGGGAATATGGGAAGCGATGAAATTGTTTTAGTGTACATAACTGCAATACCAAATGCGTTGCCATTATCATTGCTTTTGATAAATGTTTGAATGGTCATATTTCTGCTGATTGTTATTTTTCTGACAGTGTACCTGAAAGGCATTTGTTTCTGTCTCAAAAAATAACCAGCTCATACATGTGATCATATGATCCCAATGTGATCATATGATGTGATCATAAAACACCCACGAGAAAAAAATTATAAGAATGGATCAAATGGATCAAAAACTCGTTCAGAAATGCATGTCACATCAGCGCAGCTACAAGACCAATGTACGCCCCCTTGGGTTTAGAGCTCCCCCACATAGGAAATCCCAATTTAACCCCGACACAGAGCATCCTGTGCTGAGCACCACAGCTGAAATAAGTGCTGCTCCGGAAAACTGTAAGAAATTTTACGAAGTATTGTATTTTCGTATGCGATTCAAGTCAAAGAGTAAAGGAGATAGAGCTTGAGAGTTAATGCGTATAAGGCGGTTCCGGAAGAAGATCGGCTTTCCATATTAAGTTAAAATTACGGACGTGTATCGTGCGCTGAAATGCGGCTGTGTAAGATTGAAGCAGGTCAAATGTTTCAAAGTATATTCGAAAAATTACAAAACAGTATCCCATCGGTGTAAAACATTGTCCCAAGCGATCCTTTTAAGTTCGACGTTCGACTTTACCAAATGTAGGAATAGACGGTAGGCCATTAAAAACCAGAAATCGCGTTTTACTAAGTCTCAAAAAGTCTATATCACGATAATGAGGAAATAAATCACACCCGGAAGCAAGTTAAAACCCATTTCAACCTCTTTTACAAAGCTCTATCAAACAAGTTTTCGGAGCCAATAAAAAGCACTTACCGGGAGTTATTATCGCGGTGCCAAATTTCCATCGCTTATGATAATGAAGTTTATTTCGGTCTCAGTTACAATCCATTGACATTTTCAAAAACAATATAAATTTCTTTTCCAGAGGCCGAAAAGGTGTAGGCTGAAGCCAAGGCTTATTGTGCCTACCCTTCTTACATACGTGTTAAGTTACAAACATACAATTACAATATCAGGATGTCATGACATATCAGAAAACAATAATTAATTCAGACGCACATAGAAAAGCAAAATCAAAGGATTAGTAAGTACATATTATTTTGATTATAATTATAATAAAGATCTAAATTTATCTATTACCATGGATTTATACATTTTTTTAAATTGACTGATTGAGCAGCAGAGTTTTAATTCATTGTCCAATTTGTTCCATAAAGATATCCCTTTAACGGATACACATTTGCTTTTGATAGTAGTTCTTATTTTGGTGTTTTTAAACATACATATACCCCTTAAATTATGATCACTCTTTCTTAACAAGAAAAGTTCCTGGATGCATCGTGGGAGCAGATTATTGTTAGCCTTGTACATTATCATTAAAGTGTTTAGATCAATAATGTCTTGTAGTTTTAAGGTGTGTAAGTTAATGAACAGTGGGTTTGTTGGTTCATAATAGCCTTTTTGATTTACAATTCTTATGGCCTTTTTCTGTAAGAGGAAGATTGGATTTATTTTAGTTTTATGTGTGTTCCCCCACACCTCCACAAAGTAGTTAATGTGTGGAAGCACGAGAGTGCAGTACAGAATATATAGTGAATGTTTGTTTAAGAAATATTTCATTTTATATATTATGGCAATTGCTTTGGATATTTTTGTTTGCAAGATATTTATGTGAGGTTTCCAGTTGAGTTTATGATCAACTGTAATACCCAAAAATTTATTTTCATACACACGTTCAAGTTCCACATTATTGACCTGGAGTTTGACCGGTATGTTAATTCTTCTATTTCCAAATATGATGTATTTTGTTTTGCTTAAATTCAATGACAATTTATTAATGTCAAACCATTTTTTTAGTATTGCTAATTCCTGTTCAACTGTATTCAGAAGCAGTGCAAGATCTTTTCCCGAGCAGTGGAGGCTGGTGTCATCGGCAAACAAGACACATTTCAGATGCTTTGGCACATTACAGATGTCATTGATATAGAGAATGAATAGTTTAGGGCCCAGCACAGAGCCTTGAGGGACTCCATATGTAACCCTATTCAGGTCAGAATTATTGTTTTCTATATGGACATATTGGTGTCTGTCGCTGAGGTAGCTTTGTAACCATGAAAGACCAATTCCTCTGATTCCATATCTTTGTAATTTATTAATTAGTATTTGATGATCAATGGTGTCGAAAGCCTTTTTTAAGTCAATGAAGACTCCCACCATAAATTCTCTGTTATCTATTGCATTAGATATCTGTTCCACCAGCTCCATTACTGCCATCGAAGTGGACCTATTAGACCTGAACCCATACTGTTGATTGCTGAGTAGATGGTGTTTGTCTATGAAGTTGTCTAGTCTTTCAGCAGAGTTTCTGTAGGACTTTGGAAAATTGTGAGAGCAGAGAGATAGGCCGGTAATTTGTAAACAGGAATCTGTCTCCACTTTTAAAAATAGGAATTACTTTAGCCACTTTCATTTCCTGGGGAAAGACGCCTGCAAGAAAAGATTGGTTGCATATGTATGTAAATGGTGTTACTATGTATTCAATTATATTTTTAATCAGCATCATATCAATGTTATTGCTGTCAGTGGATTTTTTGTTCTTAAATTTTTTACAATTTCAAGTATTTCATTTTCATGTCCACTCTTAATAAAAATGGAGGAGGGGTTTTGATTGATTATCTTTTCACCTAGGCCTTCTCTATCTTTTGGCTGTACAATTTCCTTTGCTAAACTTGGTCCAACATTTATAAAGAAGTTATTAAACTCATTTGCAATTTCTTTAGTTTTATTTATAATCATGTTATTTTTTAAAAAACAACTAGGATACCCAACATTAACAGTACCCTTCTTAATTATGTTATTTAATATTCACCATGTCCCTTGGACAGTACTCTGATGTTGTTGCAGTACCTTGTCGTAATAATCCTTTTTATTTGTTCTCATAATACTTATTAATTTATTTTTATACACTCTGTACGTAGTTTCAGCTTCTTTTGTTCTATGTTTTAAAAATAACTTGTACAATGCATTTTTCTTTTTGCATGAATTTACGATGCCTTTGGTCATCCAGGGCATATCCTGCCTGTGTCGCTTGATAATTTGTGACTTCCTTAAAGGACAGTGTTTATCATACAGTTTAAGAAATGTGGTCAAAAAAGACTTATAAGCCTGGTCTGGGTCAGTGGTAGCATAAACCTCGCTCCATGTCTGTGTAGTCCGCTTTGAAGGCAGCAATGGTTTGTGGTGTTCTGCATCTAGTCAGTACACGTGCATAATTCATACTTACGTTCACAATTTTGGGGTGTCTAAAAATAGCAAAAACTGGGAGGTGATCGCTTATATCATTAATTAGGAGCCCAGAAGTTACTTGATTTTCAAGGGTGTTTATGAATATATAATCGGTCTGACAGCATTCCTGCTCATTTTCTTATAGCTGAAACACACCCACCACAGAGTAGACGAAATAAACACTGGCGCTCACCGGGGTGCAACCAGCAACATGTGCATTCAAATTCCTGAAATTCCGTTATTTGTGTGACTGGTTAAAAAAAAATAAATAAATAAAAATAAAAAAATAAAAATATATATATATATATGAGACGTTCGTAATTAACGCAGACATTCCATACCATGGGTAATTTTGCCAACTTCATGTAGATATGTTCAAGTTTGAGAATGATGACAGTTGCATTTCTTTGCATCCCTGCAAAAATGTGCCGTAGGAATCCTATAGGACAGTTCAGTAGAATTCGGTTTGGCGTCTTCAATCCCCCCCCGAATTTGGAAGGCAACCACAAATAAAGCAACCATTTTATATTACATTTCCCAGCAATCCTTTCCCAACTTGCATCCCTGTAGCACAATGAACACTCGTGTGCTACTCTGAACAGGGCTCGAACCCAGACACTCCTGCTCCGCAATGCGATGCGTTAACCAAGTGAGCCAGTGAGATGTAAAAAGATGGTGTGAATCAGTCTCAGCAGATCTCAAGTTGTATTCAAATTAATTCTAAATCTGTATATCATCTGCAATCACATGCATGTGAATGGAAAGGAATCATTTCAATAAATTTAAAAAATTAAAGGAAAAGTTCAAAAGGTCAAACTTTCCACGTAATTCTGTCTTCGTATGCAAAAGAGGAACACGAGTTTTCAATTATAGCATTATAAAGTTGTAATGCCTTACATTTATATTTTTGAATTGCTGCAGAGGAAATAGAAAGGGGTCTTCATATACCGTTACTGAAATACTGCTAAGTTGTGTCATCAGTCAGTTAATCAATCGTCTGATCAGAGAATCAGTGAGTAGGTATGTGACTGGTACCCCATGTGCATAAGCACACCTTAAAGTTAAAAGGGACAAGATTTCCTTGCTACTTCAGTAAAGTGGATATCACTGCATATTGCACATTTTCATACCATTAGTACCATTAGTTTCTCACCTCTAGAACGCAGGTACACATAAAGTAAATTGACCCTTCGTCAGAGCATTGCAAGGATTCATAAGACTATTTTTTATTTTTATTTAACCCTTGTTTAAGATGTCTTTCCCGTTAAGCTTTTGTTCTATTAGAAGGTCCTAAAGATCATCAAAGTCCTATAGAACAGGTTTTCCAACTATGGTGTTCTATAGGAAGGTCTTATAGAACAGGAATGATCTGATAGGACTTTCTTTTCCATAGAGGTGCTCTATACGTTTCGAGCAAATTCCTATAGAACACACGGAAAATGCTATAGAACAACATGCTGTTCTACTAAAATGTTCCATTGATGTTCGAGAGAGTTCTATAGAATTCCATAGAAGTCCTATAGAACATTTTTTTGCAGGGATAGAGAAAAGTATTTCAAGGCTGGCGCAACATGTTTTCTTTTTTAGTTTTCTTTCAGAATGTTACAGCAGGAGCACCAAATCATTTGGGGCTAAAATTATTGTTAAATTGTCCGACTGAAAACATTTAGAGTTCCCAAAAACACAAACAGGCGCACCTTCACCCAAAGACAATTATGTGACTTCAATTTGGAAACTCCCGGAAAAAATAAATTCACGTGTAAAACTTGTGTTTTGCATGTATAAGGTGAAGTGTAAAATACATGTCATATATTCATATAAAGTGAGAACTCGAAATCACTGGTAATTCACATATTTATGTCATTTACTTCACACCTCTTTTACACTAATTTTACTCAAGGCGGCTGAAAGCTCATTTCATCATTACATCTCTACAATTTGTATTTATGACTGTCTAACACCTCCATACCATGTGTGCTTTAAGCAGCAGGTAGCCTACCAGTTACTTGAAATGTTTACCAACACCCCCAAATTGCCTGCCATGTTTTCATTTCAAGTTTTTTTCTTTTCATGACTAACTCGCGTACAAACTTGTCAACACTGATTCTCTTGTAATTTTGCACCATTCTGCCAGGAGGGAGGAAAAAGGTAGAATATCAAGTCTGTCAATATTGGTAGAACTGTCAAATTTGTTCTCAAATAAAATCTGACAAATGTTTATCTGTTACTATATTGGTTAATAACACTGCATAAAAATCAAGTTCAGCGCCACCCATTTGCTATTTACTCTGCTATGCTACCCCAAAGCTGACTTGTTACTGCAAACCTACATGAGGAATATGTAATTTTATGATAGTAAAAAATATACTGTAGTACACTTCAAAGAAGCTAATATGTATGGTAAAAATATTTTTATTTGCTTATTCTTTTGACAGTGGCCAAACTGCAAGCCAAATATACTTGAACATTAGGCATAAATATTTTCATATTGTATAGTACTTTTCTTGAGTATAACTCCATCAAAGTTTAGGTTCAATTACAAGCCAAATATACTTAGATTTTTCTGTGTACTTTTCTGTATAAGCTCGGTGTACTTAAATATTACTTTGTGAAGTATATCTCTCATAAGTAAATTAAAAGTAAACTGAAAGTATATTCTCTTATTTTTAGTTTAGAAGAAGTATTCTAATAGCACACTTGAATAAAGGCTTTTTCATATTAAGGGTGATTTCGCTGCAAAGATTGTTGACTTTAGGGGATTTCAATACTCATATCTGCTGTCCATCAAAACCTGTGGTAAAAATTTTTTTAGCCTTTGTGGATTCTTTTAACCTAATTCAATCAATATCAGGCAGAACACACCAGAAGGGTCACACCCAAGATCTTGTATTGTCATCTGGTTTCATCAGCGATTCTTCTCTGAGCCGCTCCCGGATGTCCGAGCTCCTCACCCTATCTCCAAGGGTCAGCCCAGCCATCCTCCGGAGAAAGCTCATTTCAGCTGCTTGTATTTGCTATCTTATTCTTTCGGTCACTGCCCAAAGCTCATGACCATAGGTGAGGGTGGAAATGTAGATCGATCAGTAAATCGAGAGCTTCGCTTTTAGGCTCAGCTCCGTCTTCACCACAGCAAACCAGTACAACATCCGCTTCACTGCAGACGCTGCAGCGATCAGTCTGGTAATCTTACGCTCCATCCTACCCTCACTCCTGAACAAGACCCGAGATACTTGATATCCTCCACTTGGGGTAACAACCGCTCCCCCCACTTGAAGGGGACAATCCGCCTTTTTCAGGGAGAGAACCGTGGCCTCGGATTTGGAGGTGCTGATCCTCATTCTGACTGCTGCACACTCAGCTGCGAACTGCTCCGGTGCGCGTTGGAGGTCACAGCATGAAGAAGCTAACAGGACCACATCGCCTGCAAACAGCAGAGATGAAATCCTGAGGACACCAAACTGGATTCCCCCCAAACCTCAGCTGCGCCTTGATATCCTGCCCATGAAAATAATGAACAGAATTGGTGAAAAGGTTGGCGGAGTCCAACACCAACTAGAAACGAGTCCGTCTTAGAGAATGCAGACACAACTACGGCTTTGGTTGTACAGGAATTGAATGTCTCAAATTAACGGCCCTGGAGCCTGCAGCACCCCCCACAGGATACTTCATGAGACACGGTCATTAGCCTTCTCCAAGTCCACAAAACACATGTAGACTGGATGGGCAAACTCCCATGACCCCTCCAGTATCCGTGCTAGGGTAAAAAGTTTGTCCACTGTTCCACGGTCGGGACGGAACCCGCATTGCTACTCCTGAATCCGAGGTTCAACAATTGGGCGAAGCCTCCTTTCCAGCACCCTGGCATAGACATTTCCTGACAGGCTGAGCAGTGTGATCACCCTATAGTTGAAACACCCTCGACGGTCCCCTTTTTTAAAAATGGGAACCACCACCCCAGTCTGCCAGTCCATGCGTACTGTACCTGACATCCATGCGATTTTGAACAGGCATGTCAACCATGACAGCCCACCAACATCCAGGGTCTTCAGCATCTCAGGACGAATCTCGTCCATCTCTGGTGACTTGCCACTGCGAAACTTTTTGACCACCTTAATGACTTCCATCAGGGAGATGGGCAACAACTCACCGGAGTCCTCCGTCCTTGCCTCCTCAATGGAGGGCATGTCTGCTGGATTCAGGAGTCCCTCAAAGTGCTCCTTCCACCGCCAGACGATATCCTTAGTCGAGGTCAGCAGTTCACCAACCCTACTGAAAACAGCCTTGGCAAAGCACTGCCTCCCCTTCCTGAGTCGTCTGACAGTTTGCCAGAACCTCTTTGAGGCCACCTGAAAGTCCCTCACCATGGCCTCCCCGAACTCCTCCCAAACTCGAGTTTTTGCTTCAGCAACCACCATGGCTGCAGTCCTTCTAGCCTGCCGGTCTGCCGAGTTGTGGGTTCTCTGGCCCTGCCAAGCTCGAAAAGCTACCTTCTTCAGCTTGACGGCCTCCCTCACCGCTGGAGTCCACCAACGGGTTCTTGGGTTGCCGCCACGATAGACAACGACAACCTTCAGGCCACAACTCGCAGCAGCCGGTTCCACAATAGAGACTTTCAACAGGATCCACTGGGACTCTGTGTCCCCAGCCTCCCCCGGGATATGGGAAAAGCTCTTCTGGAGGTGAGAGTTGAAAAACCTTCCCATCCACCCTCACAACATGTTTAGGCTTCCCAGGTCTGTTGGGCAGTCTTCCTTGCCATCTGATCCAGCTCTCTCCCAGGTGGTGATCAGTTGACAGCTCAGCCCCTCTCTTCACCAAAGTGTCCAAGACATATGGCCACAGATCTGATGACACAATTAAAAAAATCGATCATTGACCTTTGGCCTAGGGAGCTCTGGTACCAAGTACACTTAGGAACACCCTTATGCTTGAACATGGTGTTCGTTATGGATAATCCAAGGCTAGCACAGAATTCCAAAAACAAAAACCACTCGGGTTCAGATCAGGGAGGCCGTTCTTCCCAATTACTCCCCTCCAAGTGTCTCTGCCGTTGCCCACATGAGTGTTGAAATCTCCCAGCAGAACTATGGAATCCCCAGTGGGAGCCTTTTCCTGGACCCCACCCAGAGACTCCAAGGAGGCTGGATACTCTGAACTGCTGTTTGGTGTGTAATAGAGCTGAACGATTTGAGGAAAATATCAAATTGCAATTTTTCTGGCAGAAATTGTGATTGCAATTTGATTCGCGATATTTCTTGGAATCAAGCTTCAGTTCAATATTCACCATGTACAGAAATAGTTATAAAGCATGCGACAAAATTACTATTTAACAACATCAATACATTGCATACTATATATTCTAATGCAAGGATGAGAATTAAAAACTTAAGAATTGCTTTCAACATGTATGTATTACCAAGAATCATGTACATTCTCTCAAGCCCTTAACCAAGGGTACTATTATTACAACTAAAGAACTAAAAGAACCAACTTTGGCTGTGTTATAAAAATAAAAGTAATAGAAAAACAATCCTTAATTGTGTTACATTAAATAAAAAAGTAAAAGTTAAATAAAACATGGAACAATGCCAACAACAAAAACAGCGCTATCCTTTTCAGTAAACATTCTCTGACATTGAAATAGGTAAGCCATACTTCTGTTGCTCAAAGGAGCTAGTTTATGTTTTATGATATTTTTTTTGCAGTAAGGCAGTCATGTTCATTTAGGACTACTGTCTGTCTTGAGCATCAAAGAAGATGTCTACAGTTTTTTTGCATCAGTGTAAATGCAAAACTACTGAGTGTCATGAAAAACAAATTGAAAAAATATTGCAATGATATGAATAAAGAAATAATTAATTGACAGTTTGACGGGCCTAGCGGATGAATACTGTTGGGGCAGAGTATCAAGTCCATGCATGAACGTCACGTTCTGATTCAACTTCGACCAAAGTTTTTGAAGTAGGAAAACAACAAGCACTTGAAACTGTTTGAATGTTTAATCCATCGATAAAATGCAGCACATTTACAATAACAACCATTGAGCTCGAGAAAATTCCACTAAGCGCAGATGCTAGAGCAGGGTTGGCTTGATACCCAGACACGAGGAACACAAAATTCTATTTGCTTTTGAAAGGTACGATGGCAGTTGAATTAATTTTGCGTTTGGTGACCAACCCAAAATCTACTCAATGAGTTTCATAACTTTCATGTGAGACGACCGAGAGTATAAGACTCAGTTTATCACATAACTGAATCGCGTAATATAATAGATAGCAAATTAATTTCCGGTAATGCCTATACAAATTGGAAGCTCTGCTAGTCTGATTGCTGCTGTTGTTTTTTATAATTTTTTTTTGCTTAAATATTGTCCAAGAAATAGTGGTGTCTACACATTCCCAGTCGGAAGGTTGGTACCAAAAAGAATTGAAATACCTTGATTCCTTCTTGAGATATCGCGCCGACAATGTTCGGGACGAACGGACGGACGCACGTACGTACGGATGGAGCTGAATACTATATCTCCCGCTTCGCGCTAAACGCGTGGCGGGGGATAACACGGTATTGAAAAAAAAAAAAAAAAAACACCGACCCACCCTGATTCTCAAAACAGGGTCGAGTTACGCCCAACAGATATTTTAAGGGATGACCCAAGGGAGTGATGCTTGCTATGATGACCCCACCCATGTTGAGTTGGTACTCAATTGCAATGGAAAATGACCGAAACCGAGTAGAGTCGAGTTGAGTTGATGCCAGTAGTGCTAAAACTCTGTAATGGAAAAGCGGCATTAGAGGACGAGGTTGATTTGCTCTTTCCTGCACTAATGGTTTTCATCCCATCTGAGAGGCAGAAGTATTGATGTCAAAATAAGAAATGGCCCTTCCTTTCTCCCATTACATGTGGTATTCCTCAGGGATCAATCTTAGGGACTCTTTAATTCTATTCATACATGCTGCCACTGGGGCCTATCTGCAAAAAATACAATGTATTACCATTGCCATGCCGACAATACACAGTTTTACTACCCAGTCACTCCTGATAATGTTTGTTCTCTGTAGGTACTTTCCAATTTTCTGGAAGATTTTAAATGCTGGATGTCAAGGAACTTCCTTCAACTCAATGATAGTAAGATTGAAGTAATTTATTGGGCCTAGCTAACTCTGTTGCCAGATTGAGTAAAGCTCTTGGTCCTCTCTCTGCAAGTTTACACTGCTTTGGTAATAACCTAGGTGTTTTCCTTGTTTCTTCCCTGAATTTTAATAAACAAGCCAGTACTGTTGCCAAATGAAAACATGTCTGATCTCGCAAAGACATGGAGAAAGTTATCCACGCCTTCATTATTAGCAGCTTGGATCTCTGCAACTCTCTAAACACTGGTTTGACAAACTCCACCCTGTTCAGGTTGCGGTTCTGAATGCAGCAGCCAGATTTTTAACTGGTACAAAGAAAAGAGAATATATTACTCCAGTTCTGGCCAAACTGCACTGGCTACCGGTGAAGTACAGAGTTGAATTTAAGACTTCACTATTTGTTTATTAAGCTCTTAATGGCTTCGGACAACGCTCCTCAATATATTACCAACCTGTTAACTCCCAATTCTGCTCTCTGGTTACTCAGGTCATCCACTCACCAATTACTGTCAGTCCCTCATTCAAAACCAGAGGTGGTCACACATTGTCGATAGTTGTCCCCAGGCTGTGGAATAATCTCCCCTTACACATCAGCACATGCTCTTCAATTGATCGTTTTAAATCAAAACTAAAGACGCATCTGTTCAATTTTGCTTTTAGCTCTGTCTGAGGCTGCGCCATGGTTTTCAGTCAAGTTCACTTTTACTTATGAATGTTTGCCGTTTTTATTTTTATCGATTTATTATTTTGACCTGTCTTATTATTCAATTTCATTCATTTATTTTTTGCTTTTACTTTATTTTAGTTTTCATGCTTTTAGCTTTACTATTGTTTTGTTTTATTTTTGCTTTGATATCTTTGTTCGTTATATTTCTCGTGGGTCTGCCTCTTCTGCACTTGGGTCACCTTCTGTTGTTTGTTAATGTGCTGAATCAATAAATGAGACTTGACTTGACTGCTGATTTGCCTGTCATGTGTCAGTTTGTCCCTGAAACGGATCTCAGCCTTTCTGTGGAGCTGTCAATAGATCATCTTCAATTTCTTGGGCAGTCGTCACCTGTTACCGGACTGAAGGAAAATCTTCTGTCATGGACAAGACTGGATCGGAGATCGACAGACAGAGCCCACCCTCTGAGAGCTGAAGACGTTTTTGTGATTCCAATGATGCCCCCTCACTTTTCGAAAACTCCCCTCATCATAAGAATAGAAGTTGGAACCAAATGACTTTTCCCCAATGGCAATGTTGCAATGTACATATGTTTACAAGTTTAAAAAAAAAAAAAAATATATATATATATATATACACCAAACATTGTAAACCACAAATTGATATTAAATATGGTTTACAATATTTGGTATATATATATATATATATTTTTTTTTTTGTTTTTTTTACTTGTTAACATATGTACATTGCAACATTGCCATTGGGGAAAAGTCATTTGGTTCCAACTTCTATTCTTATGATGTCTATTTTGTGTTCACTTCTACTGAAATGATTGAATTTGCGTAATTACACTTTCCCTTTTTTGGCTGTCAATCTTATTTGTGTGGGAGGGTATATATATATTCCTCCATTTCCTGTGTTCAGATGATTCTGTGGGAGACGCAAGTCGAAACGTCAGTCATCTTCTCCCCTCAATAAACGTTCAGATTTGTAAAGTGTGCTCCAGTGTTTTTACTTTTGAGAAGTCTTTTTGAAGCACCCAGGTAAAAGTCTTTTTTCTATGTTTATTGTCCTTTACTGTTGAGCACCTTTCCTCACTTTTGAAACTTGGCTGAAGCGCGTTGGACTTTTGCATATTGTATAAATGTGCTATTTTGTTACATATTTCTGGAAGCGGCTGTATAAATGTGCTGTTTTGTCACATATTTCTGGAAGCGACTGTATAAATGTGCTGTTTCGTTACATATTTCTGGAAGCGACTGTAAAAATGTGCTGTTTTGTGACATGTTTCTGGAAGCGACTGTATAAATGTGCCGTTTCATTACATATTTCTGGAGGTTACAGTTGAAAGCTCATATTTGCCTCCAAGATATTCAATAATGCCATTTAAAATGCAGTTTCTGCATTTCCCTGTTCCTACTCGCCCTATTTATTCAATGTATCCACTGAGGCCCCAGCTCGTCAAATTAGATTGAGTCAAGACACTGTACCAATTGCAATTGGCTCCATAAAGTGGAGATGGCAATTTCAAACCTTTGAAACAGTTTTGAAACCTTTGAAACGACCACTGTTTCGAAATGTTCAGAATTCGAAACCACATTTCAGTAGTGCGCAGCCTAGTGGCAAAAACTTTTACTGCAGCTATTAAAATGTTTTGAAGTGAAACATAACACATGATCACTGCCGGGTGGAGCAGGAAAAACCGTCAATAGTCACATAGCAAAAATTTTGAATCAGAGTTGTAAACCCGTTTCGAACGTGTTCTAAACAGTTCGAATCTGCGTATCAAAATTGCCATCTCTACCGTAAAGAATAATTGCACACTATCACAACTGTTTTTAGCCCGTCCCGCCCTACAACTTTAATCCCTCCATTATTTCACCTAATTGATATGTTTGCTAGCTTTTCAGGTTACATGATCAATTGGAATAAGAGTAAGCTAATGCTTATAACGAAGTGGACTTAAACTTTCTTTGCACCACTCCTTTCAAAATTACACTGGATCATTTAAAACACTGGGTGTTACTGCTACAAAAGAGCATGGTGAACTCCTTACGTGAAACTGGGAATCCAAGATACAACAGTAATATTCAGACAGAATATTCAAGACAGAATATTCAGTTCTGAAACACACTGCCCATCTGTTTGGTGGGTCACAGTGGTGCAATAAAAATGTTGGTCCTCCTATCTTTATCCCCCTGTATTATTTTCAGACCTTGGCCTCTATCGTTTCTTTCTTTATCTGGAACAATAAATTAGATAGAATTTCTAAAAAAAAAAAAAAAAAAAAAAACATCTGAGGAAGGGGAGGGCTGTTGGTGGATTTGACCTTCCCCATTTTAGGCTATACTATTGGGCCGCTAATTAATTTAAAAGCACTTTGGTGGATTTGGCCTGCCATCAACCCAAGACCAGCCCTCATGGCTTCAAATAAAAGTAGCTACATGCAGGCCCACCTCCCCACTTGCGCTCCTCCACAATCCTGCAAAGGTGAAGTCTCCAAACGTATCTAATCCTGTGATAGTTCACTCTTTCAAAATATGGAAACACACTCAGTCATTTCTGGATCTGCCTAAAGTTTCCAATGATAGTCCCATTTGCCACAACCATGCATTTCCCCTGCCTTGTTGGACCCTGCTTTTTCCATATGGAAAACAAGGAATAATGTTTTTGTTAAAGACCTTTATTCTCAGGGAAATTTAATGTCATTCCAACAATTACAGCAGACATATAACTTAACACAAGGACACTTTTTTTTAGATGCCTCCAGATTAGGAATTTCAAGAGGACACACGCGACGAGCATTTGCCCAAACATAACATACTGAATCATCTTCAACGACTTATTCCGACACCACCCTCCGCCCCATCTCTGTTTCCTCATTTGAACATCTGGCTTTTAGACTTCCCGGTTCCAAATCACTCACCGTTGCCGTCATCTACCGTCCTCCCAAGAACTGTTCATCATTTCTCTCTGAATTCACTGACTTTGTAACTCAGCTCTCCTCCATCTCCCCACCTATCCTGCTCCTCGGAGATTTCAACATGCTCATCGACTCCCCTACGGCCAAATTCAGATCCGACTTTAGACATTTTAAATTGCCTCAACCTCACCCAGCATGTCACTTCACCCACACACACACATGGCCACATCCTGGACCTGGTCTGCTCCACACCTTCTCTCACCATCCATAACCTGTCATTGATTGACCTCACCATTTCTGATCATCTGGCCATTACTCTGGACATCATTACTCCCACTCCCACCACCAAATAAACTCGAACAATAACCTTCTGTAACCTGAAATCCCTCCCTCCCAACTCTCTCTCCTCCTCCCTATCCCACGTCATCACCAGCTTCCCCCCTCCCACAGATTCTACTGCTTCTGATCTCCTCCATTTCTACAACAACACACTCTCCTCCTGTCTCAACCAGTTAGCCCCACTCAAAACTGCCACAGTCTCTTTCTCAACCTCTGCCCCTTGGTACACCCTGGATCCCCACAACCTCAAGAAACAACGCAGACAGCTCGAACGACTCCATAGAAAAACCAGTCTCTCAGTTCACGCTCAAGCCTACAAACTTTCTGATACAAAATACAACTCCGTTCTCAAAACTGCCCGCTCCAATTTCTATTCACAACTCATCCACTCCAACTCTTCTAACCCCCGCACCCTTTTCTCCACATTTAAAAAGCTGACCAAACCCAAGGACAATATCACTTCCACATTCACAACAGACAAATGCAATAACTTTCCAAAATCCAAACCATTCACAACTCACTTGCATGCACTACTTCCACTCCTATCCCTTCAGGACCTGACATTGCTCGACCCACATCTCAGCTTTTCGTCCTTCTCTCCTCGGACTCCCTCTGACACTAAACTCCTTTCATCTATGAAATTTTCCAGCTGCCACCCAACTTTACGATACATTTCAGTCCGGATTCCGTTCACACCGCAGCACAGAAACAGCCCTCCTCAAAGTCTCCAATGATCTCCTCCTCACCGCTGACTCTGGTTCCATTTCCATCCTCCTCCTCCTTGACCGCTCTGCCACATTTGTCACCATTAATCACACAATCCTCCTCCCCCATCTACAGTGTTACGTCCAGAGGACGATATGTCGGACGCATTAATAGCGCAAATAAATGAACGGGGAAACGGAACTGTTTTAAAGTGAAAAAAATGGTATATTTTGTGATACAGAAAAGAAAAATGACAGAAACAGCGGGTCAGTACAGGGTACGGGTGTGGGGAAAACAATATGGTCAACAACACACTGCCAAATAACAGAAAATAACAAAACCATAAACACCGCTAATAAAAAGAAACCAACTAACTACTGCGTTACAGAAAAAAAAAAAAGCCTACCTATACTGATGTACTCAAAACAAACAACAAAGGGTGGCAGGTGTCTCTAACTAGTGCGCTAACAAAAGAAATCCTGCGTGAGTGCAAATGTACAGGGCCCCATCTAACCTAGACCATCATTGAATCCCGCACCCCAGTGTATAACGAATGAAATATAATTAGAATAATGACAATAACCTAAGCACAAACATACGAATAGCCACAACACAAAATGAACGAGCGCTCCCGAAGACTGGGAAGGGACGCGCTAAATAAACCAGGATCCAACGGGGCAACGGAGGATTGGATAAGATGGAATTGGGTGGAATTTCGGGGCGGAACGGAGATGAAGGATTTGGAAGGCGTTGACCTGGCGATTGACAGCGGAATGGGAGAATCATGGAGAGTGAATACCGGAATGGAACACCTGCGGGAAAAACGAGACACACAAAAACACACACACGCAGAATACCGACGGCAGTACGGGATTCCCGTAACAACAGTCTATAGGCATCTCTGGCACAGCACTCCTCTGGTTCATCCATCTCTCCCACCGTCATCACTTGTCTCAGTCAACAATTCCAAATCCCACACTTCCCCAGTCAGCCATGGAGTTCCCCAAGGTTCGGTGCTCGGCCCCCTCCTGTTCACAATCTACATGCTCCCCCTTGGTCAAATCATTCGCCACCATGGACTCCATTTTCACTGCTACGCCGACGATACACAACTGTACATCTCCACGAAAACCATCACCCCCGTCATCCCCTCCACCATAACCAACTGCCTCTCTGACATCAAAACCTGGATGGACAAAAATTTTCTAAAACTAAACAGCGATAAAACAGAACTCCTCATCACCGGACCCAAATCCCTCCTTCCCTCTATACAGAGCTTTTCCCTCCTCATCGACGGTCACGATGTCACCCCCTCCCCCTCCGTTCGCAACCTTGGCATCATAATGGACTCCACCCTCTCATACCAATCGCATATCAACCACATCACTAAAACACCCTTTTTCACCTCCGCAACATTGCACGCCTCCGTCCCTCCCTCTCCCAGACCACAGCTGTGACACTCATTCACGCCTTTATCGCCTCCAGACTCGACTGCTGTAATAGCCTCCTCTTTGGACTTCCCTCCACTCATCTCCAACCAGAAACGCCTGTGTTTGAACACCCTCGGCCGGACGGTGCACACACGGACAGACAGACAGGCGACGAACTGATGACAATACCCTTCGGCCTGAAGTCGGGCCGAGGGTAAAAACTGCAATATGTCCAGAACTCCACTGCCCGCCTCCTCACCCACACGCGCTCCAGAGAACACATCACCCCCATCCTCCAACAGCTCCACAGGCTCCCTATCCAACACCGCATCCAGTTCAAACTCCTCCTCACCTATAAGTACCTCCATAACCTGGCCCCTCCCTACCTCTCTGACCTCCTGCAACGTCACTGTCCCTCCCGCCGCCTCCGCTCTGCTGACTCCACCCTCCTCACGCCCATCACCCGCACAAAGCGCTGGACCTTGGGAGAACGAGCCTTCACCTCCGCCGCCCTCACCCTCTAAAACTCACTACCACAGCCCATCAGGAACTCAGACTCACTACAAAACTTCAAATCCCTCCTCAAAACCAACCTGTTCAAACTGGCTTTTCTTTAATTCTATATTTTGTTGTCTTCATTCATGTCATTATTGTCTCTGTTTTTGTTATCATTGTTAATGTCCTTTTAATTTATAAAGCATCTGAGTATCCAAGAAAGCGCAATATAAATCAAATTAATATTTATTATTATTATTATTATAATTATTATTAAATATAAAAAAAAAGAAATCAGGAAGGGGGATTATTCTTTTTCACAGCACTGTATAGCTATGCAAATGACCACAAAAGCAATCTTAATTAAGTAAATAAAAAACCATTTCATAAAACGCAAGATCATGCACTTTACAACTGAAAATTCCAAAAAAAAAAAATCAAATTCGGTTCGCTTTTCAAAGAATGGCCCCACAGTGATTTCTCTTCCCTGTCAGTGCTAAAATCACTCGTCCATCATCCAGCGCATTGAACTTGGTATGTGTGTCCCCTTCCTGTTCCGCTCTGACAGATAAAGCTCTCAGTGCGCTGCGTTTGGGTCCAGAGTGAGCTCCTCCCATCTGAAAACCAGAGACATTAATGAGATTAAATATCTTTGATGGTGATTATTAATTTAAAATGAATACATTTATTTGACATGTTGGATAAGTGAGGGGCTTTAACAGCTGATGTACTTGTGTTCGGTGCTCAGAGTGCCGGACGTTAAGTGAGGGCGTCTAACTGTTCAAAGTGCTACATTTTGGAAATTGTGCAGAATTCAATCAAACATCACTAACCCAAGACTCAGGAGTGAGAGCGCTGTCTGCTGCTAAACTGGACACACACACACACAGACAGACAGACACACACAAACACAGAGACAGACAGACACACACACACACGGGGCGCAACATCTGAATACGGATGATGTTGTTAATAAAAAATGTAATTGCTCAATTTGTTGATAGACAGAGCAACTTGGATCAACCTTTATCAAAAAACTCAGAGTCGGAATCAAAAGTAGGAAATATATTGAAATTTGCCCCAAAATATACAGCGTCTCTGCCTACAGACAAGGCTCTACTACCTTAAGTAAGAATTAGGGCCCTTACCCACCGTATGCGTAACGAATAAACATCACTAAAGTGCGAAATGAACTGCTGCTCCTCTGCGTCGAGAGGAGTCAGTGAGGTGGTTCGGGAATCTCGTCCGGATGCCTCCTGGACGCCTCCCTTTAGAGGTTTCCCAGGCCTGTCCAACTGGGCGGAGCCCCGAGGCAGACCCAGGACACACTGGAGGGACTATCTCCCGGCTGGCCTGGGAACGGCTCGGGGTCCCCAGGGAGAGTTGGAGGAAGTGAGTGGCTGGGGAGGGGGGCGCCTGGGCCTCTGCTGAGTCCGTTACCCCCGCGACACGGAGCTGAATAAGCGCAAGACAATGGATGGACGGAAATGCAAAATGTTCGGATCAAAACTCTTCACACTGGCTCTGACAGAATTTGTGACAGAAACACTGGAAAACAAATTTACAAAGTTTTGACAGCTCACTCAGAAGAGGAAAAAGATAACGGCAGAAGAACAGGACAGAATACTGTATTAAAACACAGCAGAACCTCTCAGCCTTCAAACACTAAATGTGAAGTAAAAATACGACACCGTGCGTCACCATATGCTTAGATAGGTGAGAAGTTAACAGAGCCTCACATACATCAACATACGTTAGATAAGCTAATGTTCCCTCATTCAAAATTGGCGAAACTAACATTACTCACGATTTACAAAGCCCAGCTGATGGGTGATACTCTGCCATACGTAGTGATTAAGATCATTGTCTTCATAATTTGTGTGTAGTTTGTCAAATAACACTTGGTCCTGAGAGACACAGATGATTAGCTTGTCAGCCATCGTTGTTGATGGTGTTGTTTTGGGAGACGGACGTGACCTCTGCCCTGCACAACCATCGTGATTGGCTGATGCGTTTGCTGGCAGTGCGAATGTTTGAGAAAATGGACCTCGATCCGAAAAATAAAACGTTCACTTTTTTGCAGCGTCATAATCGCATTCAGTGTGTAAAACCTCATGCCCAATCAGCAGTTTGAAAAATATATTTTTAAAAACGCATCTGGTGTGTAAAGGCTTTAAACAGACATGAACAACCAATAAAAGAAGAGACAGAAAGAAAAGGCCAAAGCAGCGGCTGTCTTTAAAATTGTCCTGACTAATCAAAGGGCCTGATGTTCGTACGTTTGCGACCGCAGCGTTATCTGCGACTTACAATGTCCGCATAATGCGCGCTGTGCCTTTTCATTTTTCATGGTATGTATCAAGACAGCAGCCACTTGCTTAATCAGCGCATGTTACTGCCCATAAACGTAATCTGCGACCGCAATAAATGCGCAGGAATAAATAAATAAACCGCAATAAATTGCAACGCGGACAGGAGTTTGACAACTGCTGGTATGGAGTGTGAACGCTGAGTCTGCGGTTCAATGTCATCTCTGATTTCTTCCAATAATTGCATTATTGCGTGACTGCTGTGCTTAATCTGCAACGCTTGATGATTTCCTGTTCACTCAATTGAAAAAGGGTCATTCTTGTGGCAAAAATCCTCTCAGCACGTCTCACAATCCGGTGTCTCTGTCTCGCGCGAATAACTGTTGCTATTCTTACTGGAAGTCTACCCTGCACAACCAAACCAAACGCGCTTCCAGGATCACACCTGCTTTTATGGGGTGTAGAATTTCCGCCACAAAACAGGTGTCCGCGCTCACTTGTATTTTAAGTACATACCGGGGAATACATAATTAGTCGTTAAATGCGCATCTCCTCCCATTTTTTGCTTGAACCTCCCACTTCAACCTCCACCCTCCTACGAATGCATATGCATGAGTTAGAAAACCTCATCTTGCCATTCTGCGCTTCACAGATTGCGCTTTCAGTCTAGTACGGTGTGTTTGTACTGTAATGTGAATATGGGCCACTGGATGGCAGTATTTACCTTTTTTTTTATTCAGCTCAGACTGGAGCTATGTTTAGACATGTCCTGGACATGTCTGGGGCAAGTCCCCGAAAAGTAAAAAAAAGAGGTCTAAATGTGGGTGGGGTCTGCAAAAGAGTATAAGGAGAAGAATTGAGACAGTAAAGTAGTAGGAGAAATTGCAAGAAGAAGGATACGTGTGACCAGACCTGTCATTCTGTTCAAGACCTGTGAAGTTTCTTTCGTGGATTTTTGTCTGTGTTTGAGTTTCTTTTTCCTCACCCAGCACATCACCAGGAAACTGTAAATATTTCTGTTTTTTATATTCAATCTTGGTCAGAATATTAGTTTAGTCGTTATTGTCTTTGTTCATTAAATGTGTTTGAGTTTTTAAAACTGTGTCTGTCATCCCTTGCTGTTGCTGTTGTGTTGTAATGTAATAACAAATTGGGGCCATAACAAATTGGGGGCTCAAGGTCCGGGATAGACCATTTTGTGAGTAATTTATTGAAAATCTAACATTTCAAATTGTAAAATTGATTTTTTTAATTGAATACATATATATTGACAACAGCAATGGATGATTTCTTGGCATCACCAACCGTAGGGGTTTTGAAGTCTTTTAAAAAGACAGAACTGTTGGAAATATGCAGACATTTGGAGCTGACAGAGGTAAAACCAGCCATGCGAAAAGCAAGACTGGCTAGAGAGATAGTTGAATATTACATTGATGAAAATGTGTTTGCACCAGAAGATCTGGAACAGTTTCCAGTGGAAAATCCAAATATAGAAATGGAACTTAAATTGAAAATGCTAGAGATTGAAAGGGAGGAAAGAGAAAAAGAAAGGGAGGAAAAAGAGAAACAAAGAGAATTTGAGAGGGAAGAAAAAGAAAAACAAAGAGAATTTGAGAGAGAGAAAGAGGAAAGAGCAGAAAGAGAGAGACAGAGACAGAGAGATTTTGAATTAGAGAAATTCGATAGAGAAGAAAGACTCCAAATGGAGCAACTAAAAATTAAAATTGAAACTAAAAATAAATTTTGTGCCAGTCAGGAGGTAAAACTGGTGCCTCCATTTTCGGAAAAGGACGTTGACAACTATTTCCAGTGTTTTGAAAAGGTAGCAAAGAGTTGCCAGTGGCCAAAGGAACACTGGCCTCTGATGTAGCAAACTGTCCTCAAGGGTAAAGCTCAACAAGCCTATTCGGCTTTGTCTGCAGATGATTCCTCTGATTATGAGGTTGTCAAAAAGGTTATTTTGAGAGCTTATGAGTTGGTTCCAGAGGCATACCGACAGAAATTCAGAGGTCTGAAGAAATCTGAAAATCAGACTTATGTTGAATTTGCTAATGAAAAGCAGGTTTGCTTTGAGCGCTGGTGTACTTCTATGGAGGTCAAGGATGATTTCAACTCACTAAAAGAGATGGTGTTAGTTGAAGAATTCAAGAACTGTGTTAAAGATGATGTTAAGACCTACCTTAATGAGAAGCAAGCACTGAATTTGCAATCAGCTGCCAAATTTGCAGATGAATATGTTCTCACACATAAGTCTAAATTTCAGTCTAGCAGTAACAATAGATGGTCCCAATTTCAGAAAAAGGGTGATGGTGATACCCAAGATTCCTCACCCAAAGACAAAGAGAAATCTGGTGATGGTGCTCAGAAATCCAGTAACAGGTCTGATCAAAGTGTGAAAGCTGACAGTGACAAAAGTGGTCTAGTTTGCAGTTATTGCAAGAAATCTGGTCATGTTACAACTAACTGTTGGTTCCTTAAAGCTAAAAAAGAAAAAGAAAAGGATACCAAACCAAATGCCTTTGTGAAAACAAGGTTAGAAACCCCTGTAGTAGATAACCGATCTGCTAAATTGCCTGCTTCTTGTGGGGCTAAAAAGCCTGATACAGCTGACTTCGTGAGGGAGGAATTTCTTCCATTTGTGTCACAGGGATTTGTGGCTCTGAATGAGCATACTACTCCTGTCCCCATATATATCCTAAGGGATACCGGAGCTTCTCAGTCACTTTTGTTGATGGACTCCTTGGAGTTACGTGATGAGACCGCTTCAGGGGATTTCATACTTGTACGAGGTATTGAAGGGAGGACTGTATCTGTACCCCTGCGCTCTATATTCTTGAAGTCAGATTTAGTTACAGGACAGGTAAAGGTGGGACTTATGCCAAGTCTACCTCTCTGTTGCTAGGCAATGACCTGGCTGGGGGCAAAGTAGTTCCCCCTGTACATCTTACTTCACAGCCGAGCACTGAAGATGAGGATTAGGACCCATCTCTGTATCCTTCTTGCGCAGTGACTCGTGCTATGGCCAAGAAGGCTAAAGAAGAAGATGTTGTGGTGCCGTCCAGCACATTGAATAGTCAGGACTCAGGTGGTTCGCCTCATGACTTTGATTGGCCTACTATGGTTTCTCCGTTTGAGGACTTATCAGATACTTTTATCAGTTCTCTATTCAGCCAGCCGGATGGGTCTGGTGATTCTGATGTGTCTAGAGACTTGTCTCTGTCCAGAAAGCGGTTGATTGAGGAGCAAACTAATGATCCTGAAATTTGTGCACTAAGGAGGAGAGCCCTTCCTAATAAAGAACAAGTATTTGCCACTAACGTGTCTTTGTCCCCCGCCACAAGGCTATCAGTGTGAAAATGCACAATGTCTCGGTGTGACCTTGAGAGTGACGCGAAGGTCACCGAAATCGACTGGCGCCGGGGTATCACCCTATTACATGTTGACACGAAATTTGAAGGAAATCCGTCAATTCGTTCTTGAGGTATCTCGCTGACAAGGATTCGGGACGTACGGACGTACGAACGGTCGTGAATACTATGTCCCGCCGCTTCGCGCGTTCCGCGCGGCGGGGGACAAATAGACGCAGTTCCAGTTGGGTATTATCTCAAGGATGGTGTATTGATGCGGAAGTGGCGCCCTCCTGATATCCCTGCCAATGCAGATTGGGCAGTGGTCAGGCAAATTGTTGTTCCGAAGGTCTACAGGAATGAGATCTTAACAATGGCTCATAGTTTACCTTTTGGAGGTCATCTTGGTGTTAACAAGACTGTTGATAAGATTATGAACCACTTCTTTTGGCCTGGGCTTCGGAAAGACGTTTCCAACTTTTGTAAAACCTGTCACACTTGTCAGGTAGTTAGAAAACACCAGTTAGACCCACCTGTAGCTCCATTGCAGCCTATCCCAGCATTTGGGGAGCCATTCTCTAAGGTCATTGTTGATTGTGTTAGTCCATTACCCAAGACTAGATCTGGAAGTCAGTACTTGTTGACAGTCATGTGTGCATCTACCAGATTCCCTGAAGCCATACCTCTACGTAACATCAAGGCAACTGCAATCTCAGAGGCTTTGATAAAGTTCTTCACGTTGTTTGGCCTTCCCAGGGAAATTCAGTCAGACCAAGGTAGCAATTTCACTTCAGGATTGTTTCAGCAGGTTGTGTATGAACTAGGTGCAAAGCAGATTCTTTCTAGTGCCTATCATCCAGAGAGTCAGGGTGCCTTAGAGCGGTTTCATTCCACTCTCAAGACAATGATGAGGACTTATTGTTATGACCATGAGAAAGACTGGGATGAAGGTGTTCATTTGCTGTTGTTTGCAGCTAGAGAAGCAGTGCAGGAGTCTACTGGATTTAGTCCATTTGAGCTAGTGTTTGGTCATGAAGTGAGAGGACCTTTGCTATTATTGAGTGAACAATGGCAAGAGGAAGAGCCGTACATCAGTCTGTTAGACTATGTTAGCAAGTTCAAGGAAAGATTGCGTGCAGCTTGTGACCTAGCCAAAGAGAACTTGAAATCAAGTCAGGGAAAAATGAAAACTTGGTATGATCATAAGGCTAGAAGCCGTAAGTTTAAACCAGGAGACAAGGTCCTTGTGTTGTTTCCCTTGCAGTCCAATCCATTGCAGGCTAGATTTCATGGTCCTTATGAAATTCTGACAAAACTCAATGATCTCAATTACATTGTGAAGACTCCAGATAGGAGAAAACCAAAACAATTGTGTCATATAAACATGCTAAAGCCTTATCATGACAGAAATGCTAGGATTGCAGCTGTCACTTCAGATTCTTCAATGGTCGAAACGTGTGAAGATGAGGGGGAGTTTCAAGATGATGAACCAAGAATTAAAGCTGCAGTTCTTTCATGTAAATTGTCAAACACTGAAGTGTTGCAAAATCTTGATGTAAAACTCCAGCACTTAGAACCCTCACAGAGAGATCAGTTTGAAAGGTTGATCAAGAAATATGAGGATTTGTTTCCTGATGTTCCAAAGAGAGTTACTATAGCCTCTCATGATTTAGATGTTGGTGATGCCAAACCAATAAAACAGCATCCATACCGGATGAATCCTGAAAAGAGAAAGATTGCTGAGAAAGAGGTTGAGTACATGTTAAAACATGATATTATCAGACCCTCCAACTCAGATTGGAGTTCACCCTGTGTGCTAGTTCCAAAACCTGATGGAAGTACGAGATTCTGTACAGATTATCGCAAAGTCAATGCTGTAACTAGAACTGATGTGTTTCCAATACCTAGGATTGATGATTGTATCGATAGAGTAGGGCAAGCAAAGTTTCTGACCAAGATTGATTTATTGAAGGGTTATTGGTGTGTGCCTTTAACTGAGAGGGCCAAGGGCATCTCTGCTTTTGCCACACCATCTGGATTGTACCAGTATGAAGTTCTACCCTTTGGCATGAAAAATGCCCCAGCCACGTTCCAAAGGATGATACAGTCTACAATCGCCGGATTGCCACACACGGGTGCGTACATCGACGACCTGATCACATGGAGTGACTCCTGGGAAGAACATCTGAAAGATGTAGAGACGTTGTTCCAGCGCCTGACCCAGGCTAACCTGACTGTTAACCTGAACAAGAGTGACTTTGGTTGTGCTACTGTCACCTATCTTGGCTACGTCATAGGCCAGGGTAAGGTGGCACCCATAAATGCTAAAGTCCAAGCCATCATGGACTTTCCAGTTCCTGACAACAAAAAAGCTTTGCGCCGCTTCCTTGGAATGATCGGGTACTACCGCAAGTTCTGCAAGAACTTTGCTGAGATTGCTCTCAGTCTAACTAACCAACTGAAGAAAGGCGTAAAGTTCACTTGGGATGATGCATGCCAGAGAGCCTTCGATCGCCTAAAGTCTCTGCTGTGTCACTTCCCCGTGCTCAAATCTCCTGACTTCAACAAACCGTTCTCCATCGCGGTCGATGCTAGCGACCAAGCTTGTGGATCTGTGCTCCTCCAGAGAAGTGACTCTGATGACATTGAGCATCCCGTGGCATACTTCTCCAGGAAGTTCAATCGCCACCAAAGGAACTATTCCACAATAGAGAAGGAACTGTTGGCTCTGGTCCTTTCTTTACAACACTTTGAGGTTTATGTTTGTACAGGGGAAAAGCCAATGATTGTGTACACTGACCACAATCCGTTAATGTTTTTGAGTAAGATGAAAAACAAGAATCGGAGATTGTTGAATTGGAGTTTGATTTTACAGGAGTTTGACTTGGAAATCAAGCATGTGAAGGGTACAGAAAATGTAATTGCTGATTGCTTATCCCGTGTTTGAATATGTATATATATATATATCCTGTTTATTTGAATATTGTATGATATGTATGTATAGACAAGTGTTCACTTAACCATTTTGTATTGAAAAGAAAAATTTTGCCAGTATGAGTCAAAATTTTTCCCTTTTGGAATGGAGGTGTAATGTGAATATAGGCCACTGGATGGCAGTATTTACCTTTTTTTTTATTCAGCTCAGACTGGAGCTATGTTTAGACATGTCCTGGACATGTCTGGGGCAAGTCCCCGAAAAGTAAAAAAAAGAGGTCTAAATGTGGGTGGGGTCTGCAAAAGAGTATATAAGGAGAAGAATTGAGACAGTAAAGTAGTAGGAGAAATTGCAAGAAGAAGGATACATGTGAGCAGACCTGTCATTCTGTTCAAGACCTGTGAAGTTTCTTTTGTGGATTTTTGTCTTTTGTCTGAGTTTCTTTTTCCTCACCCAGCACATCACCAGGAAACTGTAAATATTTCTTTTTTATATTCAATCTTGGTCAGAATATTAGTTTAGTCGTTATTGTCTTTGTTCATTAAATGTGTTTGAGTTTTTAAAACTGTGTCTGTCATCCCTTGCTGTTGCTGTTGCTGTTGTGTTGTAATGTAATAACAAATTGGGGCCATAACAGTACATACCACGCAATGATTTATGCACACATTGCGAAGAAATTACGTTTAAAACAGGCGCTATCTTGTTAGTATATCAGCCTCTATGTGTCAGAACTCAAAGAGCCACAGATCTTCCAATGGAGAAGACAGATATAAACCTCCAATTCCACTGTGCAGATGTCAGAACTCCTTGCTGGTCTTACTATGGAAAAAACCATCTACAGAAATAAAGCCCCACACTGTATGTGGTGACTGAGGGGGAGGGGACGGGATCTAAGCAGCAGTGCTGATTGGGGGACCTGTGGACGTCTGAAGGTGTGAACAATGACAAACTGTCTCATGAAACTGGGCACTGATGATTTAAAATGCCCCTTTGTTTGTAGGAGCAGAGGTGGGCACTATAGAGTTTTTATACAGAAATTCATGGATTTAGTCTCTTTGTAATGAGACCAAACATGAATATTGTAGAAGGTAATGTAGGTCAGTTATAAATTACCTCTGTAGTTTTATTACTGCTCCTAAAAACATAATATGGGCAGTATTCAGGGGGACAAAAAAACTAAAATAAAAAAGAAATAAATTAAACAAGTGAAAAAGTGAGCACAGCTCACTAATACCCCTGACCTTTGTGCACTGAAGAGATTATGGCATATTTTCATATAAATTAGCACTGCACCTCTACATGAAGCATGGAATACATGACTGAAATTTGAAAACAATCTGATGATGTCATGGTTTTGGAGCTTTGAGAGCTCCTTTTGTTACTCTCGTCCGGGACGATATCGTTTTGCTCGCCATCGGATTCCTGGGCCAGCTGGAATTAATTGGGGGCGTTACCCGGACTCTATTTAAGCTCCTGTTCTGCCTCGCTCGTGTTGCTAGAGTGTCATTGTCTCCTTGTCGCTTTAGCCGGTAAGGTCTTTAGAGAGAGAGTATTGTCAGGATCTTAGCTGTATAACAGGATTAGTGTAAGTGAGTAAGGGAATCTTTCGGTGTCAGGTCCGTTGGTAGCGCGAGTCTCGTGATTTCTATCTGTTTTAGTCGCTCAGCACGCTGCTGGTTTTTCCTTTTATTTCTGGCCACTGCTCTTGGTGTCCAACTACCAACATCCATCACAGATGAGCTATTTTTGAGAAATCGATTGGACAACCTATTGCAGACAGAAGGACAGACAGAAGGAATTCTTTGATATATACTCCATATCCCCATAAATGAGGGCTTGCGGTTGTCTTTCTGGTGGCCGTAAGGCTGTAACTTGGTGTTCTGTAGTTTTAGGAATTTCAGGAGTGTTAACTCAGAGTTTATGACCTTTTCCTTGACTCTAAAGGCCTTAAAAGGGTGACCCTTGGAAAGCCTGCATCAGTATGTGTGGGGTAGAGATTGAACAGACTGAGCTCCTGTAGATAAGGGAGGACAGGACTCATCACCGAATGCAGAGTCATTACTGATGAGATTATTCTGTCTGACTCTCTAAGGCCGGTGTATGTGTGTGTGTGTGTGTGTGTGTATCTCTGTATTTACAGCAGTGTCAGTGTGTTCAGTTTAACATAAGATAACATGACATAACATAATGTAATGTGAAAAGAAGCCACGAGATGGCAGTATTGACCCTTTTTTTTTAAGTTCAGACTGGAGCTAGGTTTGGGTATGTCCTGGGCATGTCTGAGACGGAAAGTCCCAGAGAATTATAAAATAGTCTAAAAGGTGGGAGGGGTCTGCAAAAGAGTATATAAGGAGAAAAATTGAGAGAGTAAAGTAGTAGGAGAACTTGCCAGTAGAAGGATACATTTCACCAGACCTGTCACTCTTTTCTAGACCTGTGAAGCTTTTTGTGGATTTTTGCCTGTGTTGGAGCATTTTCCTCACCCAGGACATCACCAAACTACCCCACCAAAGGGACTGTAAATATTTTTGTTCTTGCATTTATCAATCTTGGTCAGTAGAGTAGATAGTAGATGAGTTAAAAGTCTTTGTTTAATTAAATGTGTTTAAGTTTTAAAATTGTGTCTGTCATCCCTTGCTGTGGTAAATGTTATAACAAATTGGGGCCATAACAAATTGGGGCCATAAGTAATTTGGGGCTCGTCCGGGATAGACCATTGTGTGAGTCATTTTTTAAAAATCAAAAATTTCAAATTGTAAAATTGTTTTTTGAATTTTCTTATATATAGACAGATCAACAGCAATGGATGATTTCTTGGCATCACCAACCATTGAGGTTTTGAAGTCTTTCAAAAAGACAGAACTGCAAGAAATATGCAGACATTGAGAGCTGACAGAGGTAAAACCAGCCATGCGAAAAGCATGACTGGCTAGAGAGATTGTTGAATATTACATTAATGAAAATGTGTTTGCACCAGATGGAATGTGTTTGCACCAGTTTCCAGTGGAAAATCCAAATATTGAAATGGAACTCAAATTAAAAATGGTAGAGATTGAGAGATTGAGATTTTTGTGTCAAGAGAGGTGCAGACGCTGCTTCAGATCACCATCTTGTCGTAGCCCGCCTGAAGCTGAAGCTAAAGAGGACCTGGACAGGAGAAGCAGGACGGCGCCAAAAGTACAACACCACTCTCTTCAAAGAACAAGCCAAGCGGGAGGAGTTCAAGCTTGCCCTCAGCAATAAGTTTCAAGTTCTGCAGGAGACACTGGAAGAAGGGACCATTAACGAGAGATGGAAAACAATAAAGGAAGCAGTGACCACTGTTTGCCAGGAAGTTCTGGGCCCCAAAAAGATCAACCATAAAGAATGGATTTCAGCAGACTCCCTGAAGAAGATCCAGACGAGGAAGGAGAAGAAAGTAGCCCTGAACAACAGCCGCACAAGAGCAGAGAAAGCCAGGGCACAGGAGGCATACAGAGAAGCCAATAAGGATGCTAGACAAAACATAAAGAGAGATAAGAAAATCTTTATCGATTCGCTGGCGGCTGAGGCAGAAGAGGCAGCTCAACGCGGCAACATGAAAGACCTCTATGACATCACCAGGAAGCTGTCAGGAAAATTTGGCAGACCAGAGAGGCCCGTGAAAGACAGACAAGGAAATAGTATTATGGGAGAGGAAGGACAGAGAAAAAGGTGGAGGGAGCATTTTGAAGAACTACTGAATAGACCATCCCCCGAGAACCCTCCAGAAATAACACCTGCAGATGCAGACCTAGACATAGACTGCACCGAACCCACCAAGGAGGAGATACGAACGGCCATTAAACAACTGAAGAGAGGCAAGGCTGCAGGGCCAGACAACATTCAAGCAGAGGTTCTGAAGGTAGACTTAGAGAAAACAGCGGACTTTCTTTATCCACTTTTCAAGGAAATTTGGGAGGAAGAGCAAACTCCAACAGAATGGAAAGAAGGCTACCTCATCAAGCTCCCAAAGAAAGGGGACCTCTGCAATTGTAACAACTACAGAGGGATAACACTGCTGTCCATCCCAAGCAAGGTTTTCAATAGAGTCATCCTTAATAGAATGAAAGATGCAGTAGACACACAATTACGAGATCAACAGGCTGGCTTCCGGAAGGAAAGATCTTGCACGGACCAGATCGCCACACTAAGGATAATCCTGGAGCAGTCCTTAGAATGGAACTCACCCATATACGTTAATTTCATCGACTTCGAGAAGGCTTTTGACAGCGTGGATAGAGAAACCCTGTGGAAGCTGTTGAGACACTATGGAGTCCCAGAGAAGGTCACCAACATCATCAAGAACTCGTATGAAGGTATGATCTGCAAAGTAGTCCATGGCTAACATCTTACGGACGCCTTCCAAGTGAGAACAGGGGTGAGACAAGGATGCTTACTGTCCCCGATTCTGTTCCTTCTGGCAATCGACTGGGTGTTAAAGACCTCAACATCAGAGCGGCGGAATGGGATCCAGTGGACACTGCGGAACCAGTTAGACGACCTGGATTTTGCTGATGACTTGGCGCTACTTTCTCATACTCACCAGCAAATGCAAGACAAGACCTCAGCAATCGCAGAGAACTCAAGACGAGTGGGGCTGAAAATCCATAGAGGAAAGACCAAGACCATGAGAATCCATGCCAAAAATCAAACACCCATCAGCCTTGACGGGGAAGCACTGGAGGAGGTGGATAACTTCACCTACCTCGGTAGCATCATGGACAAACAGGGAGGAACCGACGCCGACGTGAAAGTCAGAATAGGCAAAGCAAGAGCAGCCTTCAACCAGCTGAAAAACATCTGGAAGTCTGGAAGCTACTCAGTTCACACCAAAATCCGACTCTTCAATTCCAACGTAAAGCCAGTCCTGTTGTACGGATCGGAGACTTGGAGGACCACACTGGCAACCACCAAGAAGATCCAGACTTTCATTAACACCTGTCTGCGACGGATTCTTCGCATCCACTGGCCAGAAACCATCAGCAACAAAGACCTTTGGCAACAGACCAGACAACAGCCGGTGGACGAAGTTATCCTTCAGAGACGCTGGAGATGGATTGGACACACCCTGCGGAAACCACCCTCCAATACCACAAGGCAAGCGCTGACGTGGAATCCCCAAGGCAAAAGGAAGCAAGGCAGGCCAAGGAACACCTGGCGACGTGACCTAGATGCCGACTGCAAGAAAGCAGGTTATACCTGGGGACAGCTGGAAAGACTGGCACAGGACCGGGATGCCTGGAGGACCCTTGTAGGCGGCCTATGCCCCAGGAGGGGTAGTAGGCATAAGTAAGTAAGTAAGAGATTGAGAGGTAGGAAAAAGAAAAACAAAGGCAGTTTGAGTTAGAAAAATTAGCAAAAGAAGTGAAAAAAGAAAGGGAGGAAAAAGAAAATCAAAGAGAATTTGAGAGAGAGAAAGAGCAAAAAGATAGAGACAGAGAGATTTTAAATTAGAGAAGTTGGATAGAGAAGGAAGACTCCAAATGGAGCAGCAAAAAATGAAAATTGAAAAAAAAAAAAACATTTTGTGCTAGCCAGGAGGTAAAACTGGTGCCTCCACTTTCAGAAAAGGATGTTGACAACTATTTCAAGTGTTTTGAAAAGGTAGTAAAGAGTTGCCAGTGGCTAAAGGAACACTGGCCTCTGATGTTGCAAACTGTCCTCAAGGGTAAAGCTCAACAAGCCTATTTGGCTTTGTCTGCAGATGATTCCTCTGATTATGAGGTTGTCAAAAAGGTTATTTTGAGAGCTTATGAGTTGGTTCCAGAGGCTTACCGACAGAAATTCAGAGGTCTGAAGAAATCTGACAATCAGACTTATGTGGAATTCGCTAATGAGAAGAAGGTTTGCTTTGAGCGCTGGTGTAGTTCTATGGTGGTCAAGGATGATTTCAACTCATGAAAAGAGATGGTGTTAGTTGAAGAATTCAAAAACTGTGTTAAGGATGATATTAAGACCTACCTTAATGAGAAGCAAGCCCTGAATTTGCAATCAGCTGCCAAATTTGCAGACGAATATGTTCTCACACAAGTCCAAATTTCAGTCTAGCAGTAACAATAGATGGTTCCAATTTCAGAACTAAGGTAACGGTGATAGCCAAGATTCCTCACCCAAAGACAAAGACAAATCTTGTGATGGTGCTCAGAAATCCACTCACAGGTCTGACTAAAGTGCAAAAGCTGACAGTGACAAAACTGGTCTAGTTTGCAATTATTGCAAGAAGTCTGGTCATGTTACAACTAACTGTTGGTTCCTTAAAGCAAAGAAAGAAAAAGAAAAGGACACCAAACCAAATGCCTTTGTGAAAACAAGGTTAGAAACCCCTGTAGTAGATGACTGATCTGCTAAATTACCTGCTCCTTGTAGGGCTAAGAAGCCTGATACTGCTGACTTTGTGAGGGAGGAATTTCTTCCATTTGTGTCAGAGGGATTTGTGGCTCTGAATGAGCATTCTCCTCCTGTCCCCATATATATCCTAAAGGATACCGGAGCTTCTCAGTCACTTTTGTTGATGGACTCCTTGGAGTTACGTGATCAGACCGCTTCTGGGGATTTCATACTTGTACAAGGTATTGAAGGGAGGACTGTATCTGTACTCCTGCGCTCTATATTCTTGAGGTCAGATTTAGTTACAGGACAGGTAAAGGTGGGACTTATGTCAAGTCTACCTATCAAAGGTGTTTCTCTGTTGCTGGGCAATGACCTGGCTAGGGGCAACGTAGTTCCCCCTGTACATCTTACTTCACAGCCGAGCACTGAAGATAGCGATGAGGACCCATCTCTGTATCCTTCTTGCGCAGTGACTCGTGCTATGGCGAAGAAGGCTCAAGAAGTAGATGATGTGGTGCCATCCAGCACATTGAATAGTCATGACTCAGGTGGTTCGCCTCATGACTCCGTCCTCCGTTTGAGGACTTATCAGACACGTTTATCAGTTCTTTGTTCAGCCAGCCAGATGGGTTTGGTGACTGTGATGTGTCTGGAGACTTGTCTCTGTCCAGAAAGCGGTTGATTCAGGAGCAAACTAATGATCCTGAAATGTGTGTACTAAAGAGGAGAGCCCTTCCTGATAAAGAAATAGATGCAGTTCCAGTTGCATATTATCTCAAGTATGGTGTGCTGATGCGGAAGTGGCGCCCTCCTGATATCCTTGCCAATGCAGGTTGGGCAGTGGTTAGGCAAATTGTTTTTCAGAAGGTCTACAGGAATGAGATCTTAACAATGGTTCATAGTTTACCTTTAGGAGGTCATCTTGGTGTTAACAAGACTGTTGACAAGATCATGAAACACTTCTTCTGGCCTGGGCTTCAGAAAGATGTTTCCAACTTTTCCAAAACCTGTCACACTTGTCAGGAAGTTGGAAAACACCAGTTAGACCCACCTGTAGCTCCATTGCAGCCTATCCCAGCATTTGGGGAGCCCTTCTACAAGGTTATTGTTGATTGTGTTGGTCCATTACCCAAGACTAGATCTGGAAATCAGTACTTGTTGACTATCCTGTGTGCAGCTACCAAATTCCCTGAAGCCATACCTCTACGCAACATCTAGGCAACTGCAATCTCGAAGGCTTTGATAAAGTTCTTCACATTGTTTGGCCTTCCCAGGGCAATTCAGTCAGACTAAGGTAGCAATTTCATTTCTGGATTGTTTCAGCAGGTTGTGTATGAACTAGGTGCGAAGCAGAGTCTTTCCAGTGCCTATCATCCAGAGATTCAGGGTGCCTTAGGGCGGTTTCATTCCACTCTCAAGACAATGATGAGGACTTATTGTTATGACCATGAGAAAGACTGGGATGAAGGTGTTCATTTGCTGTTGTTTGCAGCTAGAGAAGCAGTGCAGGAGTCTACTGGATTCAGTCCGTTTGAGCTGGTGTTTGGTCATGAAGTGAGAGGACGTTTGCTATTGTTGAGTGAACAATGGCAAGAGAAAGAGCCTCATATCAGTCTGTTAGACTGTGTTAGCAAGTGCAAGGAAAGACTGCGTGCAGCTTGTGACCTAGCCAAAGAGAACTTGAAATCAAGTCAGGGAAAAATGAAAACTTGGTATGATCATAAAGCGAGAAGCCGTGAGTTTAGACCAGGAGAAAAGGTCCTTGTGTTGTTTCCCTTGCAGTCCAATCCATTGCAGGCTAGATTTCATGGTCCTTATGAAATTCTGACAAAACTCAATGATCTCAATTACATTGTGAAGACTCCAGATAGGAGCAAGCCAAAACAGTTGTGTCACATTAACATGCTGAAGCCTTATCATGATAGAAATGCTAGGGCTGCAGCTGTCACTTCAGATCCTCATATGGCCGAGACTTGTGAAGATGAGGGGGAGTTTCAAGATGATGAACCTAGAATTAAAGCTGAAGTTCATTCATGTAAATTGTCAAATTCTGAAGTGTTGCAGAATCTTGATGTAAAGCTCCAGCACTTAGAACCCTCACAGAAAGATCAGTTTGAGAGGTTGATCAAGAAATATAAAGATCTATTTCCTGATGTTCCAAAGAGAGTTTCTGTAGCCTCTCATGATGTTGATGTTGGTGATGCCAAACCAATAAAACAGCATCCATACCGGATGAATCCTGAAAAGAAAAAGATTGCTGAGAAAGAGGTTGAGTACATGTTAGAACATGATATTATCAGACCCTCCAACTCAGATTGGAGTTCACCCTGTGTGCTAGTTCCAAAACCTGATGGAAGTACTAGATTCTGTACAGATTATCGCAAAGTCAATGCTCTAACTAGAACTGATGTGTTTCCAATACCAAGGATTGATGATTGTATCAATAGAGTAGGGCAACTACTCTATTGTTCCTAGAGATGAAAGGATGTCTCTGGTGTAAAAAATATCAACATATAACAGTGGTAGAAGACGAACAGCATTTTATTTTTGAATGTATGAGATACACAGATATCAGAAAGAAGTATATTGGTGAATATATACATTTGTTCAATACCGTAAGTAAAGTATTATGTGTTGACGAGATAGAGTTTCTGAAAAAATTGTGTGCATTCGTACATGAAAGTTTCAAAATTAGAGGTAAGACATATATTGTTTAACCGCATAACTTGATAAAATTCAAAGGTGTCCTTGTGTACTGAAGTGTAAATTCTTGTTTTGTATTTCAATATATACATCAGTGTATATTCACCTTATACGTATAATCAAAAGCTCATTTAGTCATATGATGTGTATGCGTGTACAACAGTACAATAGTGTATATAACACTCCCTTCACTAGTGTACAAAGCACTGTGTACACCATACATGAACAATCATGTTCCGCTTCACTGCACACGCCTTGTGCGACAGTGCAGCACGCGGGTAGTGTGATTGGTGTATACAGTGTAACATCATAGTCAGCTCTTGTAATGTCATCAAGTGGTTGTGTTTACACTCGTACATTGTATATAATTTTTCATTTTGTGAATTGTATTTGATTATGTTTGTGGGAATATGGGTCGGAAGGCCTACATCCCTGAATAAAGATTCTACCAGTAGAGTAGGGCAAGCAAAGTTTCTGACCAAGATTGATTTATTGAAGGGTTATTGGTGTGTGCCTTTAACTGAGAGGGCCAAGAGAATCTCTGCTTTTACCACACCATCTGGGTTGTACCAGTATGAAGTCCTACCCTTTGGAATGAAAAATGCCCCAGCCACATTCCAAAGGATTATACAGTCTACAATCGCCAGATTGCCACACACAAGTGCGTACATCGACGACCTGATCTCATGGAGTGACTCCTGGGAAAACATCTGAAAGATGTAGATTAGTTGTTCCAGCGCCTGACCCAGGCTAATCTGACTGTTAACCTGAACAAGAGTGACCTTGGTTGTGCTACTGTCACCTATCTTGGCTACGTCATAGGCCAGGGTAAGGTGGCATCCTTAAATGCTAAAGTCCAAGCCATCATGGACTTTCCAGTTCCTGACAACAAAAAAGCTTTGCGCCGCTTCCTTGGAATGATCGGGTACTACCGCAAGTTCTGCAAGAACTTTGCTGAGATTGCTCTCAGTCTCACTAACCAATTGAAGAAAGGCGTACAGTTCATTTGGGATGAAGTATGCCAAAGAGCCTTCGATCGCCTGAAGTCTCTGCTGTGTCACTTCCCCGTGCTCAAATCTCCTGACTTCAACAAACCGTTCTCCATTGCAGTCGATGCTAGTGACCAAGCTTGTGGATCTGTGCTCCTACAGAGAAGTGACTCTGATGACATTGAGCATCTCGTGGCATACTTCTCCAGGAAGTTCAATAGCCACCAAAAGAACTATTCCACAATAGAGAAGGAGCTGTTGGCTCTGGTTCTATCTTTACAACACTTTGAGGTTTATGTTTGTACAGGGCAAAAGCAAACGATTGTGTACACTGACCACAATCCGTTAATTTTTTTGAATAAGATGAAAAACAAGAATCGGAAATAGTTGAATTGGAGTTTGATTTTACAGGAGTTTGACTTGGAAATTAAGCATGTAAAGAGTACTGTCAATGTAATTGCTGATTGCTTATCCCGTATTAGAGTATGTATTGTTATGTATGAGTATTTTTTGTACAGCATTATATTTCATTTATAAATGAAGATTTGTTACCTGCTGTTTTGCTGCCTTGCTGGTCAGCTATATTTATTTTGTTCATTTGGCACCCTCTGGTGGCATGTCTGTAAAATCATTAAGAAAAGACTAGTGATTTCTAGAAGCTTCTGGCAATTTCCTGCTTGGAGGGGGTGGGATTTCCCTAGAATCCTGTGGATCTTTCTAGAAGGTTGCTAGTCTATATAAATGCTGTGATTTTAAGCACAAGAGGGCAGCAGAGAGCAGACAGCAGCAGACAGCAGCAGAGAGCAGACAGCAGAAGAGAGCAGAGCAGAAACAGAGTTTTGTTTTGGCAACAGTTAAATAGTGGCATCAGAGTGTTATTAGAGAATTGAATAGTGGATTTTTGTTTTTGTACAACTTTTTTGTGAAGAATAAATTTGTTTTAGTTGTACTTTTAGCTGGTTTTCTTTGATGTGATTTTTTCAAGTCATAACAGTATATATATCACGTACACACAAGTGTCTACTTAACCATTTTTGCATTTAAAAGAAAAATTTTGCCTTTATGAGTCAAAACTTTTCCCTTTAGGAATGGAGGTGTAATGTGAAAAGGACCCACAAGATGGAGGTATTGACCTTTTTTTTTTGTTAAGTTCAGACTGGAGCTAGGCTTGGGCTTGTCCTGGGCATGTCTGAGACGGAAAGTCCCAAAGAATTTAAAAAAAGTCTAAAAGGTGGGAGGGGCCTGCAAAAGAGTATATAAGGAGAAAAACTGAGAGAGTAAAGTAGTGGGAGAACTTGCCAGGAGAAGGATACATTTGACCAGACCTGTCACTCTTTTCAAGACCTGTGAAGCTTTTTGTGGATTTTTGCTTGTGTTGGAGCATTTTCCTCACGCAGGACATCACCAAACAACCCCACCAAAGGGACTGTAACTATTTTCGTTCTTGTATTTATCAATCTTGGTCAGTAGAGTAGATAGTAGATTAGTTAAAAGTCTTTGTTTAATTAAATGTGTTTAAGTTTTAAAATTGTGTCTGTCATCCCTTGCTGTGGTATATGTTATAACAAATTGGGGCCTTAAGAATAACATGAGTGTGCGTGTGTGTGTATGTGTGTGTCTGTACTTACAGCAGGGTGTGTCTGGTTTAGCCGCAGACACTGCTCTCACTCCTGAGTCTCCAGGTTGTTTGTATCTGTGTGTGTGTGTGTCTGTACTTACAGTAGGGTGAGTGTGTCTGGTTTAGCAGCAGACAGTGTTCTCACTCCTGTGTCTCTTAGTTTATTGCCTCTCATGTCCAGCTCTCTCAGGTGTGAGGGGTTTGAACTCAGAGCTAAAGCCAGAGAATCACAGCCTGTCTGTGAGACTCCACAGCTATTCAGCCTGCAGAGACAAGGACACTCCTTACAGCACATTCATACAAAACAAAGCTGTGTGAGTCAAACACACATCAGTGTCTTACACAGCCCTAAGCATGCAAACACACACATTACTTTAGATCGGTAATAATTAAAGGGGTTTATATTCACACTCACCCCAGTTTCTGCAGTTTACAGTGTGGGTCCTCCAGTCCAGCAGAGAGTGCTCTCACTCCAGAGTCATACAGGACATTGCACATGAGCTCCAAATCTCTCAGCTCTGAGTGAGGAGAATGCAGGACTGAGGCCAGAACATGACAGCATCTGTATGTCAGATCACACTCACCCAGTCTGTGGAGAAACCACATACACATACGCAGGCGCACACACACACACACACACACACACACACACAAGATTACACCAACTCAGCCAGTGGAGAAAACATGCTCACAACCGCAATGTAAGACATGATCATGTGATGAGCAGTTTGAAGCTGCTTCATGTTTAAAGTGAATATGACTTGGGGCCTATTTTACCAAATCAACTGAATCCATCTCTGCACCTTTATTATGTTTATAGAGTCTGCATCCAGAAAATGAAATGATAACTCTATAGCAGAGATTAATTAGACCTTAATTATTTCAAGACACCATGACACTGTTACCAATTGCACCTCATTGACCTTCTTGCCATGCTTTTACAAAGTGAAAAACAAATTAAAAAATGGCCTGCTGGCCTGAAGGCCTTGTGTCCCCCGTCGCACAAGTGACCAGAAACATGTGGCAAAAACTGTTTTGATGGCTGAAAATAATGTGGTGCAATGTACCACTAATAATGTGAGGTACAATGACACTGTAGCTCATTGGTCCAATGACCAATGAACAGAGAGATGGATGAGGGATGGATCATTGTGATATGAGCTAAATATAACCATGGGTTATGAGAGAGATAACAATTTTCATGACTTGTGGATGATGGACGCATCGCTAAGGTATAGTTTTGTGGCCATGGCTGAGATCTACCTAACAAACCAATAAGAATGTCATATGAATTTGGTGAGCTTCCATCAAAGCTGTCAAAAGTTATTGCGAGTACAGTGTTCCTCACATCTTTTTGCTCAGTGACCTTGAAAACTAGGTCACTCATCATCGAACTTGAGCAAGGCGTTCTTGAGAGGCATATGTGGTGTGAATTTTGTAATCCTCCATCAAAGCTGTCAAAAGCTATTGCGAGTACACTGTTCCCGGACGGACGGACGAACAGCATTGTCCCCCGTCCCGCCGGGGCGACGGGGGACAACAAGCAAACATTTACTGAATTACAGAGAGGAAGAGCTCAGAGACACCTGTATACCTGGTGGCAGTACGGCATAATTTAAAGCCCCCAAATCAGTGCAGAGTCTTAAACAAAACCACCTGAGAACTGCTGCATTTCATGGTACATGATGTCATCACTCTGTTTGATGGAATAACTCTATTCACAAGGAAACATTTTTGTCCAAAAATGACAAAAGGTGATAGAAAGGTTATTAGAAACATATATTTTTAGTTGGTTAATACGCATGACATGTACAACAGAAAAGATAATCAGATCACATATATATGAGTACGATCGGTTTGGCTAAACGAGCCTCATATCATGTTCAATGTAAACATAAAGACAACATGGAAGCACAGATGACAATGTATTGGACCCTTTTCACACACATTTCTATGACCCTATAAATGAGTCCAAATCACCAAAATTTCAAGAGCAATTTTTGGCTTAAGACTTTAAATACAGATCAAAGAGCTCACTACAGCAGTTTCACTTCCCCAGCTAGAAAGCAAGGCATGTAACGCAAACTAACTTCTGTTCGAGAATTTAAATGCTGTTACAGCTCTGATCTTACAAAGACCCCTGTAATGAGTGTCATGCTTTAGATGCAGCAGACAAAGTGAAAATATTGTTCTCTGAATTACGCTTTTCCACAAAGCATGTGTATTTACTACTCTGCAATATCCAGATGATGGCCTGGAAATGGAAGCGATCACCATATTTCTACTCACCTCAGTGTCTGTAGTTTACAGTTGGGACTCATCAGTCCAGCACAGAGCAGCTCCACTCCTGAATCTCCCAGTTTATTGTCGCTGAGGTCCAGATCTCTCAGGGGTGAGTTTGTAGACTGGAGAGCTGAGGCCACAATTTCACAGGACCTCATTGTGAGGTTACAGTACTTCAGTCTGTGAGAAAGATTTATAGGACAGTTCAATGCAAAATTCTGTCAAAGGCAGCATTTATGGTGTGAGGTAAAAAGTAGGGAACCCTGAATGTATTGGAGGTCTCTCTGCTCTAACACACCTGACTCTAATGATTAGCTCATGAAGGACTTGATAATGAGGCATCATTTGAATCAGGAGTGGAAAGCTGTGGCTCTTCAAGAGCAGGGCTCCCTACCCCTGTGTTGGGAAAAACTGTAAAATTAGGGATTTTAAAGTGTCTGACCATTTGTCAAAGTGAAGGCTGCAACCTTGGTCAGCTGCATTTCTAGGCTGCTTTATCATCACCGACTGTTCCACTGTGAAGGCGCCTCGAATACAGACTTCATCTTGTCTACAATCAGATGAGATTGTATCAGATTAAGTCTGATATCAGACAAGATGAGGGCTGCACTTCTCGGCTGTATTTGAAAGCACCTTCACAATGGAACAGCATGCGATGATGCTGCAGCCAAGAAATGCAGCTGCCAAGCAGTGGGGGCCTTAAGCATCTGAGGGCCAGTTTCAAAAGATAATGTGGGGCCCTAAAAAAGATAAGAACCAAAGAAAGCAAAGATTCTAGTTTGTTTGTAGCAATAATGGCTTATTTTTGGACTTCAGCGAAAATTCTTGAATGCATTATGTGCACTTTCAGCATCTTGAACAGCTCCACAAAGAAGAAATCCAATCAATTCCCTTAAGAACTGAAACAATTACATTTTTGCTTTGAAATGAGAATCCTGACCCTTTTCAGCAACCACTATTCTGCACTGAGCAGCACGACATGTCATGTATCAGCTGATGTAGAAACAGCTGAAACAATTCTGTCAATTTAAATGAACAATAAAAGTGAAGCCAGGGAGCCAGATTTTATCTTAAAGTGGGGAGGAACGTTGACAGAATGTTGTCCACCAGAAATTTTTTTGACATTTAACACTAATTACCTGCATTTATACACTACCAGGCATGGCTTATGCTAACATCAGAAATGAAGTTTGAAGACTTGAAATAATCATAATCGTGTGAATGATAGTCTTTTTTTAAAGACCTGTTCAAGACCCGTGAAGTTTTATTTGTGGATTTTTTCCTGTGTTGGAGCATTTTCCTCACCCGGAACATCACCAAGTAACCCCATCTCAAGGGACTGTAAATATTTTTTTTCCTGTATATAATCAATCTTGGTCAGCAGTAGTATCAATGTAGGTTAGTTGTCGGTCATTGTTTAATTAAATGTGTTTAAGTTTTAAAATTGTGTCTGTCATCCCTTGCTGTCGTAAATGTAATGACAAATTGGGGCCATAACAAATTGGGGGCTCAAGTCCGGGATAGACCATTGCGTAAGTCATTTACTGAAAATCTAACATTTCAAATTGTAAAATTGTTTTTTAAATTTTCCTATACATATAAAGACAAATCAACAGCAATGGATGATTTCTTGGCATCACCGACCAGAGAGGTTTTCAAGTCTTTTTAAAAAAAAATAACTTATAGAAATATGCGGACATTTAGAGTTGACAGAGGTAAAACCAGGCATGCGAAAAGCAAGACTGGCTAGAGAGATTGTTGAACATTACATTTATGAAAATGTGTTTGCACTAGGAGATCTGGAACAGTTTCCAGTGGAAAATCCAAATGTAGAAATGGAACTTAAAAATGTTAGGGATTGTAAGGGAGGAAAGAGAAAAAGAGAATTTGAGAGGGCAGAAAGTGAAAGAGAGAAAGAAAGGCAGTTTGAGTTAGAAAAATTAGCAAGAAAAGAAAAACAAAGAGAATTTGAGAAGGAGGAAAAAGAAAAAGAGAATTTGAGTTAGAAAAATAAGCAAGACAGAGATTTCGATTTACAGAAATTCGATGGAGAAGAAAGGCTCCAAATGGAGCTAGTAAAAATTAAAATGGCAACTGAAAGTAAATTTCTTGCTAGCCAGGAGGTAAAACTGGTGCCTCCGTTCTTGGAGAAGGACGTTGGTAACTATTTCCAGTGCTTTGAAAAGGTAGCTAAAAGTTGTCAGTGGCCAAAGGAACACTGGCCTCTGATGTTGCAAACTGTCCTCAAGGGTAAAGCTCAACAAGCCTATTTGGCTTTGTCTGCAGATGATTTCTCTGATTATGAGGTTGTCAAAAAGGTTATTTTGAGAGTTGGTTCCAGAGGCTTACCGACAGAAATTCAGAGGACGGAAGAAAACTGACAATCAGGCTTATGTGGAATTTGTTAATGAGAAGGTTTGCTTTGAGCGCTGGTGTACTTCTATGGAGGTCAAGGATGATTTCAACTCACTAAAAGAGATGGTGTTAGTTGAAGCATTTAAGAACTGTGTTAAGGATGATATTAAGACCTAACTTCATGAGAAGCAAGCACTGAATTTGCAATCAGCTGCCAAGTTTGCAGATGAATATGTTCTCACACATAAGTCCAAATTTCAGTCTAGCAGTAACAATAGATGGTCCCAATTTCAGAAAAAGGGTTACGGTGATACCCAAGATTCCTCACCCAAAGACAAAGACAAATCTGGTGATGGTGCTCAGAAATCCAGTAACAGGTCTGATCAAAGTGTGAAAGCTGACAGTGACAAAAGTGGTCTAGTTTGCAGTTATTGCAAGAAATCTGGTCATGTTAAAACTAACTGTTGGTTCCTTAAAGCTAAGAAAGAAAAAGAAAAGGATACCAAACCAAATGCCTTTGTGAAAACAAGGTTAGAAACCCCTGTAGTAGATAACCGATCTGCTAAATTGCCTGCTTCTTGTGGGGCTAAAAAGCCTGATACTGCTGACTTTGTGAGGGAGGAATTTCTTCCATTTGTGTCAGAGGGATTTGTGGCTCTGAATCTTCTCAGTGACTTTTTTTGATGGACTCCTTGGAGTTACGTGATGAGACCGCTTCTGGGGATTTCATACTTGGACAATGCATTGAAGGGAGGACTGTATCTGAACCCCTGCGCTCTGCATTCTTGATGTCAGATTTAGCTACAGGACAGGTAAAGGTGGGGCTTATGTCAAGTCTACCTATCAAGGGTGTTTCTCTGTTGCTAGGCAATGACCTAGCTGGGGGCAATGTAGTTCCCACTGTTCATCTTACTTCACAGCCGAGCACTGAAGATGGCAATGAAGACCCATCTCTGTATCCTTCCTGTGCTATGGCCAAGAAGGCTCAGGAAGAAAATAATGTGGTGCCGTCCAGCACATTGAATAGTCATGACTCAGCTGGTTCGCATCATGACTCCGTCGTCCGTTTGAGGACTTATCAGACACGTTTATCGGTTCTTTGTTCAGCCAGTCAGATGGGTCTGTTGATTCTGATATGTCTGGAGACTTGTCTCTGTCCAGAAATTGGTTGATTGAGGAGCAAACTAATAATCCTGAAATTTGTGTACTCAAGAGGAGAGCCCTTCCTGATAAAGAAATAGACGCAGTTCCAGTTGGGTATTATCTCAAGGATGGAGTGTTGATGCGGAAGTGGCGCCCTCCTGATATCTCTGCCAATGCGGATGGGGCAGTGGTCAAGCAAGTTGTTGTTCCAAAGGTCTACAGGAATGAGATCTTAACAATGGTTCATAGTTTACCTTTAGGAGGTCATCTTGGTGTTAACAAGACTGTTGATAAGATCGTGAAACACTTCTGGCCTGGGAAACGGAAAGATGTTTCCAACTTTTGCAAAACTTGTCACGCTTGTCAGGTAGTTGGAAAACACCAACCTGTAGCTCCATTGCAGCCTATCCCAGCATTTGGGGAGCCCTTCTCCAAGGTCATCATTGATTGTGTTAATCCATTACCCTAGACTAAATCTGGAAATCATTACCTGTTGACAATCATGTGTGCATCTACCAGATTCCCTGAAGCCATACCTCTACGTAACATCAAGGCCACTGCAATCTCGAAGGCTTTGATAAAGTTCTTCACGTTGCTTGGCTTTCCCAGGGAAATTCAGTCAGACTAAGGTAGCAATTTCACTTCCGGATTGTTTCAGCAGGTTGTGTATGAACTAGGTGCGAAGCAGATTCTTTCTAGTGCCTATCATCCAGAAAGTCAGGGTGCCTTAGAGCGGTTTCATTCCACTCTCAAGACAATGATGAGGACTTATTGTTATGATCACGAGAAAGACTGGGATGAAGGTGTTCATTTGCTGTTGTTTGCAGCTAGAGAAGCAGTGCAGGAGTCTACTGGATTCAGTCCGTTTGAGCTAGTGTTTGGCCATGAAGTGAGAGGACGTTTGCCATTGTTAAGTGAACAATGGCAAGAGAAAGAGCAGCATAACAGTCTGTTAGACTATTTTAGCAAGTGCAAGGAAAGATTGCGTGCAGCTTGTGACCTAGCCAAAGAGAACTTGAAATCAAGTCAGGGAAAAATGAAAACTTGGTATGATCATAAGACTCGAAGCCATGAGTTTAGACCAGGAGACAAGGTCCTTGTGTTGTTTCCCTTACAGTCCAATCCATTGCAGGCTAGATTTCATGGTCCTTATGAAATACTTACAAAACTCAATGATCTCAATTACATTCTGAAGACTTCAGACAGGAGAAAGCTAAAACAGTTGGGTCACATTAACATGCTGAAGCCTTATCATGATAGAAATGCTAGGGTTGCAGCTGTCACTTCAGATCCTCCTACGGCTGAAACTTGTGAAGATGAGGGGGAGTTTCAAGATGATGAAGCTAGAATTAAAGCTGAAGTTCTTTCATATAAATTCTAAAGTGTTGCAAAATCTTGATGTAAAACTCCAGCACTTAGAACCCTCACAGAAAGATCAGTTTGAGAGGTTCATCAAGAAATATAAAGATCTATTTCCTGATGTTCCAAAGAGAGTATCGATAGCCTCTGATGATGTAGATGTTGGTGATGCCAAAGCAATAAAACAGCATCCGTGCCGGATGAATCCTAAAAAGAGAAAGATTGCTGAGAAAGAGGTTGAGTACATGTTAGAATATGATATTAGCCGACTCTCTAACTCCGATTGGAGTTCAACCTGTGTGCTAGTTCCAAAACCTGATGGAAGTTCTAGATTCTGTACAGATTTTCGCAAAGTCAATGCTGTAACTAGAACTGATGTGTTTCCAATTCCTAGGATTGATGATTGTATCGATAGAGTAGGGCAAGCAAAGTTTCTGACCAAGATTGATTTATTGAAGGGTTATTGGTGTGTGCCTTTAACTGAGAGGGCCAAGAGCATCTGTGCTTTTGCCTCACCATCTGGGTTATACCAGTATGAAGTCCTACCCTTTGGCATGAAAAATGTCCCAGCCACGTTCCAAAGGATGATAGTCTACAATCGCCGGATTGCCACACACGGGTGCGTACATCGACGACCTGATCACATGGAATGACTCCTGGGAAGAACATCTGAAAGATGTAGAGACGTTGTTCCAGCGTCTGACCCAGGCTAACCTGACTGCTAATCTGAACAAGAGTGACTTTGGTTGTGCGACTGTCACCTATCTTGGCTACGCCATAGGCCAGGGTAAGGTGGCACCCATAAATGCTAAAGTCCAAGCCATCATGGACTTTCCAGTTCCTGACAACAAAAAAGCTTTGCGCCGCTTCCTTGGAATGATCGGGTACTACCGCAAGTTCTGCAAAAACTTTGCTGAGATTGCTCTCAGTCTCACCAACCAACTGAGGAGAGGCGGAAAGTTCACTTGGGATGAAGCATGCCAAAGAGCCTTCGATCGCCTGAAGTCTCTGCTGTGTCACTTCCCCGTGCTCAAATCTCCTGACTTCAACAAACTGTTCTCCATCGCGGTCGATGCTAGCGACCAAGCTTGTGGACCTGTGCTCCTACAGAGAAGGGACTCTGATGACATTGAACATCCCGTGGCATACTTCTCCAGGAAGTTCAATCGCCACCAAAGGAACTATTCCACAATAGAGATAGAAATGGTTCTATCTTTACAACACTTTGAGCTTTATGTTTGTGCAGGGAAAAAGCCAATGATTGTATATACTGACCACAATCCGTTAATGTTTTTGAGTAACATAACTCAACATAACATAACATGAATGGCAAGAACAGGCCTTTCAGCCCAACTAAGCTCGCCAGTTTCTTTATACTATTGTGAATATATCCCTTCAGATACTGAATGCCTCAATGGTATCTAGCTTTAGGTCAAGCCTGCTCTTGAAAACCCCCAAGGTCTCTGCCTCAACAATATGGTCAGGCAAGCTATTCCACATTGAAATGACTCTTTGGGTGAAGCAATATTTCCGAATCTCAGTGCTAAATTTACCTTTGGTCAACTTCCATTTATGACCCCGAGTTCTACTCACAACACTTGGTCGAAAGAATACTACATGATTCACTTCGTTCATCACTTTAACATATTTAAAGATCCCTCAATCCGATCACCCCTTGGTCTCCTTTTCCTAAGACTAAAGAGACTAAGGATCTTCAGCCTCTTCTCATAGCTTTCATCTTTTATACCTGGAATAAGCTTAGTGGCTCTTCTCTGAACTTTCTCTCGAGCCTCTACATCTTTCTTAAAGTATGGTCCCCAGAACTGTACACAATACTCCAGATGTGGTCTAACGAACGTGTTGTACAAAAGAAGCATCACCTCCTTGAATTTGTACTCAATACTTTTGGCAATGTACCCTAGCATCCGATGAGCTTTTTTAACCGCGATGGCACAATGGCTAGAACCTGTGAGGGTTTGGTCAACAATCACTCCCAGATCTTTCTCTTGTGCAGCACATTCCAGTTTTAAGCCTCCCATGAAGTAATCCCGTCTAATGATATTACCAACATGTACAACTTTACATTTTGCAAGATTAAATTTCATTTGCCACATTTCTGCTCAATTCTGGATTCTATCCAAATCGTCCTGAATCACTTTAGTGGACCCTAAACTATTTGCCAAACCCCCCAATTTAGTATCATCTGCAAATTTAACCAATCTGCTCTCAATATTCCTGTCAAGGTCATTAATGTAGATGAGGAACAGCAGGGGTCCCAACACCGATCTCTAGGGGACGCCACTCCCCACCATACCTAGCTCAGATGAGATATCACTGACCACCACTCTGTGTGTTCTGTCCTGTAACCAATTTTGAATCCACTTCAGAATACCTCCTGTAACTCCAATGGAGTTAATTTTAAAAATTAGTCTCTTATGCGGAACTGTATCGAATGCTTTCTGAAAATCCAAGTATATAATGTCATAAGCCCTGCTCTGGTCATAAGATGAAAAACAAGAATCGGAGATTGTTGAATCGGAGTTTGATTTTACAGGAGTTTGACTTGAAAATTAAGCAAAATAAAGTGTACTGACAACGTAATTGCTGATTGCTTATGCCGTGTTTGAGTATGTGTATATATCACGTTTATTAGTATATTGTATTATATGTATATATACACACCAAGCGTCTACGTAACCATTTTTGTATTGAAAAGAAAAATTTTGCCTTTATGAGTCAAAAATTTTCCCTTTTGGAATGGAGGTGTAATGTGAAAAGAAGCCACTAGTATTGACCTTTTTTTTTTGTTAAGCCCAGACTGGAGCTAGGTTTGGGCATGTCTTGGGCATGTCTGAGACGGAAAGTCCCAGAGAATTAAAAAAAAGTCTAAAAGGTGGGAGGGGTCTGCAAAAGAGTATATAAGGAGGAAAATTGAAAGAGTAAAGTAGTTGGAGAAATTGCAAGGAGAAGGATACATTTGACCAGACCTGTCACTCTGTTCAATACCTGTGAAGTTTTATTTGTGGATTTTTGCCTGTGTTGGAGCATTTTCCTCACCCGGAACATCACCAAGCAACCCCATCAAGGGACTGTAAATAATTTTTTTCCTGTATATAATCAATCTTGGTCAGCAGTAGTATGAATGTAGGTTAGTTGTTAGTCTTTGTTTAATTAAATGTGTTTAAGTTTTAAAATTGTGTCCGTCATCCCTTGCTGTCGTAAATGTAATGACCAATTGGGGCTATAACAATAGTGCATAAAATCAAAACACACTGGCCCTCATTTATCAAAGTTGCGTACACCAAAAAAATGGGTGTACGCCAAATCTCCCACAAGAATCGGCATTTATCAATTTGATCGTAAGCGAACGGTCCGCAAAAATCTCACGCCTGCTCTAACAGCGAACAACATGCAGGAACGAGTGCAGCTGTCAAAATGAGTAAAAAGCCATATGCAGCGATGCGGACGTCATGCTGTTGTTGCTCTTATTAGTAAAATACCTAAATAAATAGACTAAATAAATGAATGAATAAAAACAGGTTGTTTCCAAATATGAGTGTAATTAATTTCCCTACACAGATGTCATTATTTACAAAACCCAAAACCAGTGAAGTTGGTACGTTATGTAAATCGTAGATAAAAACAGAATACAATGATTTGCAAATCCTTTTCAACTTATATTCAATTGAATACACTGCAAAGACAAGATGTTTAATGTTCAAACTGAGAAACTTTATTTTTTTTTGCAAATAATCATTAACTTATAATTTAAAGGCAGCAACACATTGCAAAAAAGTTGGCACAGGGGCCTTCTTACCACTGTGTTACATCGCCTTTCCTTTTAACGACACTCAGTAAACGTTTGGGAACTGAGGAGACCAATTTTTGAAGCTTTTCAGGTGGAACTTTCCCATTCTTGCTTGATGTACAGCTTAAGTTGTTCAACAGTCCAGGGTCTTCGTTGTCCTATTTCACGCTTCATAATGCGCCACACATTTTCAATGGGAGACAGGTCTGGACTACAGGCAGGCCAGTCGAGAACCCACACTCTTTTACTTCGGAGCCATGCTGTTGTAACACGTGCAGAATGTGGCTTGGCATTGTCTTGCTGAAATAAGCAGGGGCGTCCATGAAAAAGACGTTGCGTGGATGGCAACATATGTTGCTCCAAAACCTGTATGTACCTTTCAACATTAATGGTGCCTTCACATATGTGTAAGTTGCCCATGCCTTGGGCACTAATACACCCCCATACCATCACAGATGCTGGCTTTTGAACTTTGCACCTATAACAGTCTGGATGGTTCTTTTCCTCTTTGGTCCGGAGGACACGACGTTCACAGTTTCCAAAAATAATTTGAAATGTAGACTCGTCAGACCACAGAACACTTTTCCACTTTGCATCAGTCCATCTTAGATGAGCTTGGGCCCAGCGAAGCCGGCGGCGTTTCTGGGTGCTGTTGATAAATGGCTTTCGCTTTGCATCGTAGAGTTTTAACTTGAACTTGCAGATGTATCGACGAACTGTAGTTACTGACAGTGGTTTTCTGAAGTGTTCCTGAGCCAATGTGGGGACGTCCATTACACACTGATGTCGGTTTTTGATGCAGTACCGCCTGAGGGATGGAAGGTCACGGGCATTCAAGGTTGGTTTTCGGCCTTGTCGCTTACGTGCAGTGATTTCTCCAGATTCTCTTAACCTTTTGACGATATTACGGACCGTAGATGATGAAATCCCTAAAATTTCTTGCAATAGCTCCTTGAGGAATGTTGTTTTTAAACTGTTCAACAATCAGCTCACGTATTTGTTCACTAAGTGGTGACCCTCGCCCCATTCTTGTTTGTGAATGACTGAGCATTTCAGGGAAGCTGCTTTTATACCCAATCATGACACCCACCTGTTCCCAATTAGCCCGTTCACCTGTGGGATGTTCCAAATAAGTGTCTAATGAGCATTCCTCAACTCTCTCAATCTTTTTTGCCACTTTTTTGGAACATGTTGCAGGCATCAAATTCCAAATGAGCTAATATTTGCAAAAAATTACAAAGTTTACCTGTTCGAACATTAAGTAACTTGTCTTTGCAGTGTATTCAGTTGAATATAGGTTGAAAAGGATTTGCAAATCATTGTATTCTGTTTTTATTTACGATTTACACAACGTGCCAACTTCACTGGTTTTGGGTTTTGTATTTATTTAATAATTTTATTGAATAAATAAATAAATTGCACCTGTGTCGAGAAATTAGTTACTCTTATTTGGAAACAACCTGATTGTCAGGCCAGACGGCTGACAATTACAATCAACCTCATTAAGCGCAATGCGCAGCTTGGCAGATATGCAGTATATGTCAGATGCTCATCCAGTCAGATATATACTGAACAAAAAGTGAAACGAAAGTTAGCCTAATTAAAGGCAGACTGGAAACTAAGTTTGCGCATAATTATTTTAGAAAATCAAATTTATTACTAGCGTGTGCACATTTACACTCGTTTCATCAAACTTTTTTTTATTTTGCGGCCCCTTCGAATGATTAACCGTAAGAGTACATAAACTAACTAGCTAGCTGGCGTTTCTTTAGTTGCTCAGTATATAGATGCCGACAGACACTTTGACCGTGATCACATTTTAACAATGGCAGATCTTCCATTGTAAGAGGAATAAGTTTCTGTCCAAAGTGAGAGGAACTTTCAGCACAGAGATCTCATCCGGGAAAGTGAGGAGTGGCTGCTCGTTTTGTGTGGCACCCAATAACATGTCATGGAGTAATACTGATAAAAGTACAGTGAAGAGTGATCTCTGCAGACTGTATTTTAACAATTACCCTCACAGTGCTCCGATCGAGGCGGGGAGGACTCATCCATGTCCCCACCGGCTCATATTCCCACGATGGAGGGGTGCCCATCTGTGCTGTGACAGCTGGAGGTTCGAGTCTGGTTGGCCTCCACCGCTCCCTGCGCTGTTGCAACCCGTTTTTTGGAGGCGATCTTAAAATCGGACCACTTTTTTGTGTAATGTAATGTAAAGCATTTGGATTGTCAATTATATAGGCAATATAACATGAAATATCGTAGATCTATCAAATGAATTTATTAAGGCCGATGTTATTCGCATTTTTACATGTGGCCAATGCTAAATTTTTTTCTTGACCACACTTGTAAGTGCGCAAGTTGATGACCATTCCAGGGCTGCTTAGAAAGTTCCGCTTAAAATAAGTCTGGCCAAGAAAAAAATTTTAGTTTTAGACGCACTTAAAATAAGTGTGGGCAATGGAGAAATATGCGTCTTGGCCACAATAATAAGTGTGTCCAACAAGAATTTTGGTCATTTAAGTGCGTCCAAGCACAAAAATTAAGTGCGAATAGTCACTTCGATTTATTAATGAATTAAATAAAACCTCTGCTGCACTCCGGTTTTCCACCCCAACGGTGTTTACTTCAGCAATAGTTTTCCAAACTGCAGCCTACTGGGCTCCCTTTATGCCACTCTTAAGACTTCCTAATACAATAATTCTGTTTTTCTCCATCTATCGTCGGCCTGCTAATAAAACCTTGTATCTTCAAAATAATAAACTTTACAGGAGAGCAAAAAAAAAAAAAAGTTTGATTTTGCATGTAAGAATGCAGTTGAGCTGTGTTCGGGTAGGATGACTATTTTTCCTCCAAGAATGTGTCCAATCAATGAAATTTTGTACTTTGCAATGTTTATGTTATTATCGTGGACATACAAGTTTTTGTTTCTCATCCAATTGTCGTGTTATGGCCCCAATTTGTTGTAACATATATGACAGCAAAGGATGACAGACAAAATTTTCAAACTTAAACAGGTTTAATTAAACAAACATTTAACTAAACTACTATCTACTCTCCTGACCAGGATTGATAAATACAAGAACAAAAATATTTACAGTCCCTTTGGTTGGGTTGCTTGGTGATGTCCTGACAGAGAAATGCTCCAACACAAGCAAAAATCCACAAAAAGCTTCACAGGTCATGAAAAGAAGTGAAAGGTCTGGTCAAATGTATCCTTCTCCCTGCAAGTTCTCCAACTACTCCACTCCGTCAATTTTCCTCCTTATGTACTCTTTTGCAGACCCCTCCCACACTTAGACCTCTTTTAATTTTAATACTCTGGGACTAGCCCCAGACAAGCCCAAGACATGCCCAAACCTAGCTTCAGTCTGGGCTTAACATAAGAAAGGTCAATACTGCCATCTAGTGGCTTCTATTTGCATTACAGTAGGTACAAGGTTATCAGCAAGCCGACGATATTTCCTCCTCAGTTAAGTTCTTTCTTCTTTGCCGTCTTTCGACAGTCCATGTCGTAAAGTGGGCAGGACTATGCCTCCCGGGGCATTAATTTATAGGGGCGTGTTATGTAAATTACGATGGTTTCTGCCGCCAGATTTATCAATGCCACGGCAGTTCTACACCGAAATCTGCGAGGTACACACTTTTAGTAAATCAAACGTGACACTTGGCGAATGATGATATTTACACCAGAATCTACACCAGATCCTACGCAAGTTTGATAAATGAGGGCCAATGACTTTCAAATCACATCAGCAGTATTTCATTCACAATAGAACAGAGATAACACAGCAAGTGTTGAAACTGAGAAATTTTACAATTTTATTCACAAAATGAGCTCATTTCAAATTTGATGGCTGCTACAGGTCTCAATAAAGTTGGGACAGAGGCTTACCATGTTTACCATGGTGAAGCATCCCCTCTTCTTTTTAACACAGATGGGAGGCATCTCAGCATTGAGGAGACAAGTTTCTTGAGTTTAGCCATTGGAATATGATCCCACTCTTGTTTAATACAGGCTTCCAGCTGCTGGAGAGTTTTGGGTCTCCTTTGACAGACTTTTCGTTGAATTATGCACCAATTGTTCTCAATCAGTGAAAGATCAGGACTGCAGGCAGGCCAGTTCAGCACACAAACTCTTCTGCTACAAAGCCATGCTGTTGCAATAGCTGCAGTATGTGGTTTTGCATTGTCCTGCTGAAATACACAAGGCCTTCCCTGGAATAAATGTCATTTGGAGGGGAGCATATGTTGCTCTAAAACCTTTATATACCTTTCAGAATTCATGGTGCTTTTTAAAACTTGCAAGTGTCCCACATCATATGCACTAATGCATCCCCATACCGTCAGAGATGCTGGCTTTTGAACTGAACGCTGATAACAGGAGGGGTGGTCTTTCTCCTCTTTAGCCCGGAGGACACAAGACCCATGATTTCCAACAAGAATGTCAAATTTGGACTCGTCTGACCACAGAAGACTTTGCCACTTTGCTACAGTCCACTTTTAATGAGCCTTGGCCCACAGAACACGGCGGCACTTCTGGATCATGCTCAACAATGGCTTCCTTTTTGCATGATAGAGTTTTAGGTGGAATCTGTGGATGGTACAGCGGACTGTGTTTACAGACAGTGGTTTCTTGAAGTATTCCTGGGCCCATTTAGTAATGTCAATGACAGAATCATGCTAGTGAGTGATGCAGAGGCATCTGAGGGCCCGAAGATCACGGGCATCCAGTAAAAGTCTTCAGCCTTGTCCCTTATGCACTGAGATTTTTCCAGTTTCTCTGGATCTTTTGATGACGTAATGCATTTTCAATGATGAGACCTTCAAAGCCTTTGCAATTTGATGTCGAGGAACATTGTTTTCAAATTATTCCACTATTACCATTTTTTTTTTTCGCAAGCCTTTACAGGTTGGGGAGCCTCTGGCCATCTTTACTTCTGAGAGACTTCAGTACAGAAGTCGCTGTCGCAAAAGTGAGGACTGCTAATGACATTCCTGTCGCTTGGGCCCTTCCAGTCAGCTCTCGTTAGCTTCACTTTCGCTGTCCATATTTTGCGGAAATGATTGTCCTTCAGGATCTGGTGAAGGCAGATACCATCTTTGCTTGTGTTGCAGCAGCCGGAAAAAATACACCTTGAGGGAATTATTGATCGTACTTGAAAATGCAGCGAATTAATAGATATCAAACCTCCGAAATACAACAAGAACAGAGCAATCGCAACAGCATTGGCGCAGGGAGCCGTAATCCTTTGTGCACTGTGAGCGCATTTTTAAATTATCATCATAAATAAAGCTTGAAAGTGTCTTTACTCGTAAAAATGAATGTCTCCCCCTTGGCCCCCCTTCCCTGCCTAACCCACCAGATGGAAGGACGCACAGCCAGACAGACAGGCACATACCAAAAGGCACCACTGCAGGAACTGAATAGTTAGCATGCTGAGTTTTGTTAAGAGCATGCAAAAGGTTGTGGAATTATGCTCCGGACAAGAATTAATGACATGCAGATGGACAGACAGACGGACAGACAGACAGGCAGACAGGCACATGCCAAAAGGCACCACTGCAGGACCTGAATAGTAAGTATGCAGAGTTTTGTTAAGATCATGCAAACGGACAATGAGTTACGCTTCAGAAACAAAGTGGGAACGCCGATGCCAATACGAATGGGAACTGAGCCTAAAACAATGTCTCCACTCTCCCACTGGGGCGGAGATATAATTGTGACAAAAACAGCAGAAAGAAATAATCTTTGGATTTTTTTATCAACTAGCGTGATTGAAATGCGTGTTTTGGCCGTCCCCTCACTATGACTGAAACGCAGGTGAAGGCTGATTACAGACCCATCTCGCATTTCCGAGTCACTAAAACAGATACGGGCCTCTTGTTTTCCCCGTTAGCTTCTGTAGCTGAACTTCTGTGCTTCCCACAGACAGCATGAGAACTAGATAATAACTCGCCAACTGCACTAGCAAATGCAAAACTCCAATTCAGTTAAATATTAACCGACACAGATGATAATAACGTTAAATGCCAGATGCACATTCATGACAGCTGGCAAACCTCCAAATACAGCTTGAACTAGAAAAGCACTCAGAGAGCGCAGAACTTCCGCCAGGGGGCGGCAAACCCAAAAGCACGGTAATTGGAACTCCGGCCCATTGGAAAGACTTGAAATCTTTGGTGTATATGTCAGCAGTACTTTGGCGTAGACATGCCAAAATCTAATCACCTATTCCTTGACTTAATACCCACCAACCCTGAAAATTTCATCAAAATCCGTTCATAAGTTTTTGAGTTATGTTGTACACAAACAAACCAACAAACAAACAAACAAACCAACAAAAAACGGCACCGAAAACATATACCTCCTCGGCGGAGGTTAATAATAACAGGGATTTGTCATTTCATATAGTACAGACATACAAAAGACAATGGACCAATTTAAGGCTCCGTTACATGAAGGAAAAGCTGATGTGAAACAAAGTGGGTCAGGTGCTGGTACCAAGAAGAGGAGGAAGCTGATTGGAAGCCTTTTCTGAGCTTCATCAACCCTGCCATCAAAGAAAGGCCGACTAGTGGGAACATGCCGGAAAGCCCTGCCACTGAGGACACTGCAGAAAGCCAGGAGGAAGGACTAGGTGTTGTCCAGAACCAAACTGGGGCTAAAACATATTTTTTCCATTTTAGTCTTCAAACAATTGTGAACTACACTATGGAAGCACCCTCATTGCAGTGAAAATAATCATTTTGAGAATAAATATTGGATTTGGAAGAAATGCATTGATTTTTTTTTACCCGGCTCTACGAGGAGGAGTCTGTAGAGGAGATTATCCTGGATCTGGTCCCTGTGGAAGATGCTACTGTGGATAAGGAACAGGAACCAGAAACATCCTTTGCTAGAAGCTTCTTTGCCCACAGTGGCAGAAGGAGGCTCTCCTTCCCTCCCCCTTACCCATCATCCTCTCTGTTCCCGGCTATTCCACCAATCCACTGCCATTGTTATCTTCTGAATGTCCCTCCAAACCCCCTCTGTAGATCAATCATTGGTTTTCTCTGCCATTTGTGCTCTTGTATCCAATCAGTTCCATCATTACTGTGAAGACCAACCCACCTTGTTTCAGCATAAATCTCTGGGCCTCCATCTTTCGGGGCTCTTGCCATGCTGGTACCAGACAGAGCCACAGACTTCAGCAGTTGGGTTTCATTTGTTCTGCTCACCACTTAATCGCAATTTTACCAGAACAATAAACTTGATAAAAGATTATTGGCTTTTAAACTCTCGGTTCTACAACACCACTAAGGTCAAACATAACGCGCTGCTGAATACCCCTCGGCCCGGACATGATTTCCTGCCTCAACTTCACAGCATTAAGGTCAAAGGTCAAATGCAGCAAAAAAGGTGACGTTGCACATCTATGTGTCACAGTGAGTTACCATCCCAAATTTGGTGAAGCTGCGATCAGTAGTTGCTGAGTACTGACCCATATAAGATTTCCTTCATTAAGGTCAAAGGTGAAATCCGGCAAAAAACATGACATTGCACATATGCGTGTGACAATGAGTTACCAAGCCAAATTTGGTTAAGCTGCGATAATTAGTTGCCGAGTACTGACCTGGACAACATTTCCAGGGTCAAGGTCACAGAGCTAAAATCAAAGATCAAATCCAGCAAAAACCCTGACGTTACTCATTCATGGGTCACAGTGAGTTGCCATACCAAATTTGGTGAAGCTGTGATGATTAGTTGCCGAGTACTTACCCAGACAAGATTTCCAGGGTCAAGGTCACAGCACTAAGTCAAAGGTAAAATCCAGCAAAAAATGTTTCGTTGCACATCTGTAGGTCATCTTGAGTTACCATACCAAATTTGGTGGAGCTGCGATCATTAGTTGCCCAGTTCTGACCCGGACAAGATTTCCAGTCTCAAAGTAACAGCGCTAAGGTCAAAGGTCAAATCTAGTAAAAAACCCGACGTCGCACATCTATAGGTCATATTGAGTTACCATACCAAATTTGGTGGAGCTGCGATAATTAGTTGCCGAGTACTAGCCTGGACAAAATAATGGACGGACGACGGACGACAGATGGACACGCAAGTGACGACAATACCCCTCTGGGCCGGAGTCAGTCGAGGGGTAAAAATGGTAAAAGACAAGAAAACGTAGGCGAGCCAGTGGACATTGATCAGACCACTGCATTTGAAGAGAAGCTACTGGAGGTAACTTCAGCCTGGAAAAAAACTCAAACAATTGTCTTATGAACTGTAGAGCCTGTTCCAGATTTGTGTGGCTCAGATATTTCACCTGATTCATGTTGTACGTGTATATTTTTTAAAGGCTAATGATGGTACATGGGACAACTCAAAATTCTTGCGGGCAACCAAGAATTTCCTAATTTCGAACACTGTCATGAAAGATGATGTCATCACACTGTTTGATGGAACTTACTCTTTTCACAAGTAAACATTTTTGACCAGAAATGACAATTCGTGGTAAAAAAAAAATGTTTCTAAAAACCCTTCTTATTTGGTAAATACACAATGGCATGTACAATAAAGAATATCAGATCACATATATGAGTACAATCGGTTAGGCTAAATGAGCCTCATATCATGTTCAATGTAAACATAAAGACAACATGGAAGCACGGATGACAATGTATTGGACCCTTTTCACACAAATTTCTATGATCCTATAAATGAGTCCACATCACAAATTACAAGAGAAATTTTTAATTAAAGACTTAAGACTTTTAAAAAACAGATCAAAGAGCTGACTACAGCACTTCCCCAGCAACAGAAAGCAAGGCAGGTTACCCAAACTAACTTCTGTTTGAGAATTTAAATGAAGCTTTGCATAAGTTCAGTCAGGAAGACTGACTCTCTTGCGCACGTCAACTCACCCATAAACCTCCGCAGTCAATGTCTGGGGCTGTCAACTGAGCAGTCAGCTGGTGTAGCAGCTGATCTCTTTCATCCAACCGTGGCACACCTCAGTCGCATCCCGAGCCAATCGTTATGTTGCTGTCTTTTTAAAATATGTGATTTCTCTCTGCTCTAGTTCATTCATGCTGCCGTTCGCTGACCCTCCTCCTCCCCAGCGCCACCCTGCTCCATCAGACCTTCCGTACTGCCGCTCCAGCTGCCCCAGCCTTCAGCCACCACCGCCACCAGTGTCTGGACTCTTTGGGGGATTTTCCAGCTGCTGCTCTGAGTCGCGCTCCTGCTCTACGAGTCTTCCGGAAGAGTCCAAGCGCCAAAGACTTGCCTGATTTAAGCCTGTTAATTCTGACTGCCGTCTTCCTGCCGTCCTGATCCTCTCATCCCTAATTTACCATCAATTTATTATTCAGCCAGCGGAGGATGGGCTTCCCCAGAATAGCCAGGATGCTCCTGAGATTTCTTCTCAATGAGGAGTTTTTCTCACCACCGTTTGAGGCTTTTTCTCCCGCTATTCGGGGATTTGGGGATTAGTCAGAGCTCTGCCCTTTTCTCCATGTAAAGCGCAATATAAATAATAGTGAATTGAATTCTACTTTCGCTCAACGCATACTAAAATTTTTCTTGATTTCACTCGAGTCTTTTCTGATTGAAATGCTGTTATAGCACCGATCTTACAAAGACTCCTGTAATGAGCGTCATGCTTTAGATGCAGCAGACAAAGCGAAAATATTGTTCTCTGAATTACGGTTTTCCACAAAGCATGTTTATTTACCACACTGCAATATCCAGATGATGGCCTGGAAATGGAAGCATCACCATATTTCTACTCACCTCAGTGTCTGTAGATTACAGTTGGGACTCAGTCCAGGACTGAGCAGCTTCACTCCTGAATCTCCCAGGTCATTCAGGCTGAGGTCCAGATTTATCAGGGGAGAGTTTGTAGTCTGGAGAGCTGAGGCCACAATTTTACAGGACCTCATTGTGAGGTTACAGTCCTTCAGCCTGTGAGAAAGATTTACGGGACAGTTCAGTCAATATTCTGTCAAAGGTTGCATTTATGGTGTGAGGTAAAAAGTAGGGAACCCTGGGGGCACTAGTGTGCATGGGTACTGAGTAGACATCTTTAGTTACAGCTCCTCTCTGCGACGCAAATCTTTCTCTTTTTTTACCGAGTTACAAGCAGAAATTGTGAATTAAAGTTATTTTCTAGAACTGCTCTGCTGTTAGGGAAATTAAAATGCCGAGGCCAAAAACCTCCAGTAAAACAAAATTCGTCGACAGTCAAACCACCGGCTCTGCTCACAATGGTTTTGCGACAGGTTCTCATGCCGAGACCAGCGTGAGACCAACGTATCCACCATTTTCAGTTGGAAAACGGAAGCGAGTGCCGAGCAGTGCAGTCTGTAATACTTATCCTCCAAGATAACATTTGCCTTTTGTTGGTGGACGTGTGGGTTCGTGAGAATGTAAGTCGCACTCTATTTCTATCGATGCCATTCTGAGACCGAACGAATTAACATTTTTCGTAACTGTTAGTTAATGCAATAATGTGTAGCCACGTGCTAACAGAAACGCACGCGAGGCAGCGCGGCGCTCAAGCAGATTAAAGTTGTTGTTACCGAATTAACGACTGTGTTCTTGACCGTAAATTGTGAAATTAGCGTAGTTAATGTTCTGTTATCTTCAAAGTACGGTTTAAGAACCACTTTTTCACTACAAACTGTTTTGCTTGTGTATATGTGTATATCTTGAATTCTCATATTGAGTGAGTATTCTACACAATTCCAATGGTTTGCTATCCTGATTTGGACCGTTGTAATTTACTTCCTCAATTATGGCGCAGGAGTGTAAATACATTTCTATGTAATATTTGTGTTACTAGCTATTTAAAGGGACATTGTGTCGGAATTACTCCCATCCAGCGTTAAAATCGTGTATTACATTCAAACGAATAATGCACTCTAGCGCCTCACTTTTTTTAAACATGTATTGCAACTAGGGAGCCACCGTGTATCAAAAAGCCTAGTCAACGCTGATGAAACCATGGATGTATTAATACAACTGATGCTACTGAACCGAAATCCAGCATATCGAGGGCTGACTGCAGTTAACAGTTATGCCCAATACATAAGATCCGGACATACCTGTTTATTGCAGTCAGCCCTTGATATAATACATGGAGCAGCAAAACACTGTACCGTCAATCGGTGTAAGATATTCAAAGTAATGGTAATAAACAACTCAGCTTAGGTCCATCTTGAACATTTTATACGACAAAAAAGCAAAGCAAGTGTTAGCTACATGCACGCTTATAGGATGTCACCTTCAACAGTTATCGAATACATACCCGTCATCCAACCCAAGTTAACCAACAACAGCCTTTACTACCTCACTGTTTATTCTGTAACGTTACATAAAAGACAGGTGAAGCAGTCGAGTCGCTATCTAACAAAGCCATTCATCAAATACAATAACTGAAAACACTGGTGTCGTTACACCTGCTCACTTTACCGACTTGGTAATGACATCAGCCGACAGCACGGAATCTCCTGACCAGTGCTACACTCAGAGAACCGCAGCAGTGCAGATTACGAGAACGCTCTTAGAGACAAGGTCCCCTTGGTGTTCGCATAGCCTGAATTTATATTAAAATAAATTGTCTCTGCCGTGGAAAAGGGCACCGACAATTTACTAGAGAAAAATCAGATTATATATTGGTCATTGTTAGTCAAAAAATTATTCACGGAACTATTAGTGTCTTTTTCAATTTTTCCTGATGGAATAATTTCCTTTTGCCCCCCCCATGGCAAAACGTCACTTGCGATCAGCTTGACCGCGAAGTCCTTGTCGGCGAGTGCTTATCTCTGCGCGTATAGAGCTAGAACCAAGTTAAAACACATTTGTTTGCGCATTGCTAAACGAGTTTTAAGCGCTCATTACAAAAAAACTTTTAATATTTTACTACACTCACCCTAGGTAAGCAGATATTTCGCTGTACTCGCGTAATCAAGCGGTCAGGCGGAGTTGACCACGTTTTATTGTTCGGCGTGTTACTTGCATAATGCTTTAGGGGAAGTAGGTGTACATTTAGCAGTGTGTCTCGACAACCTTTAGATGCAAAATTATGGACAGAAGACGCCATTGTGAAAATCTGAGGCGGACCCTCTTAGAGTCTGTCAAAGCACGGACAGATGTCATCATTTGTGACAGGAAGGCTGATGCGAAGTCTCACGAAAATAAGTCTGCTGCATGGACCAGCATCCAGAAGCGCAAATCGCACTGGGAATTGGAAGGGACACACATGTCCTTTTTGACAACAATTAATCCTGGCTAGTTCTCGATCATTTTCCTTAATTTAGGCATTTTCCAATCATCTTCGTTGGCACCTGGAGACACGATTTATCTTCATATGCGATCTAACAGTGATACAATCATGGGCTTAATTCAGTACAGAGAAATAATGTACTTATTAAAAGGCTAATGCTTCGCCTCGATTGAAATGGTCTGTATTGTAATGAAATATCGCCTTTCACTCTCGGTACTGCATGGGTTGATAAAAAAAAAAATTGGGACTCTGCTGTTAAATAGGCTATTAAAAGCGTGCGGCTCAAGCTGCGTGACAGTCGAAAGGTATACTGTTTTTAACAACGTCGATTTAAATGCAGCAAACACACGTCCAGATGAATGATTGTGGTCCTACTTAACAGGTGCTGCTTGTTCTCTCCGATTAAGCGTGCAGTGCTCTCGGAGTGAACCTTTTGTTAATTATGAAAATGACCGAGAACTGGTCAGGACTAATAATTGTTTAAAACAGATGTTTGGTGCAAGCCAATTCTCAGTTCTGGCTACGCCACTGTATACTGAATTTATCTCATGATTTCATCGCTGTTAGATCGTATATTGAGAGAAAGTGTGTCTTATTTGCCAATAATGATAATTGGAAAACGCGTCAAGGAAAAGAAAAAGATTGAGAATTAGCTAACTAACTAAGACCCCCCCCCCCCATTCCCCGTTCGATTTGCGCCACTGCCAACATCATATAGTGCAATAACAGAATTCTTTCCGGACCGCACAAGAAGAAACAAAGAGTAAAAAGAAAATTGATGCACTGAAAACGGGTGGTGGCACCTTCCCATTAAGGGAAGGGTAGCTTATTCTTTAGTCCTGTATAACAAAAATTAAGCACGTTCTAGGAAGCGTTTAGACGTTTCATTCACGTATTGGAGATAAGCACCTTTCATAGTTATGAACCTGTATGTTTATGTGGTTTCAGTAGCTTTAGTCACGATAAATGCCAGCTTCTAAGTCCACCCACCAGCTTCACTGCCACTGAAAGCCGGTGGGTAGGCTTCGAAAGCCGGCGTTTACCGCGATTATGAAAGCTACTGAAACCACGCAAACATACTCCACCAGTAACGATGAGGATGCAGTACTTTAGCAAGATTGACTATTATGCTGCTTATGGTAACAAGCATGGAATAAAACTTAATGATGCTATGGCCCCAATTTGTTATAACATTTACGACAGCAAGAGATGACAGACAATTTTAAAACTTAAACACATTTAATTAAACAAAGACTTTTAACTAATCTACTATCAACTCTACTGACCAAAATGGATAAATACAAGAACAAAAATATTTACAGTCCCTTTGGTGGGGTTGCTTGGTGATGTTCTGGGTGAGGAAAATACTCCAATACAGGCAAAAATCCACAAAAAGCTTCACAGGTCATGAAAAGAGTGACAGGTCTGGTCAAATGTATCCTTCTCCTTGCAAGTTCTCCTACCACTCCACTCCCTCAATTTTCCTCCTTATATACTCTCTTGCAGACCCCTTCCACATTTAGACCTCTTTTTATTTTCATTCTCTGGGACTTGTCCCAGATAAGCCCAAGTCATGCCCAAACCTAGCTCCAGTCTGGGCTTAACATAAGAAAGGTCAAATACTGCCATCTAGTGGCTTCTATTCGCATTACACCTCCATTCCAAAAGGGAAAATTTCTGACTCAAAGGCAAAACATTTTTTTCAATACAAAAATGGTTAAGTAGACACTTTACATTAACGGATTGTGGTCAGTATACACAATCATTGGCTTTTGCCCTGTACAAACATTAACCTCAAAGTGTTGTAAAGATAGAACCAGAGCTAACAGCTCCTTCTCTATTGTGGAATAGTTCTTTTGCTGGCTATTGAACTTCCTGGAGAAGTATGCCACGGGATGCTCAATGTCATCAGTGTCACTTCTCTGTAGGAGCACAGATCCACAAGCTTAGTCGCTAGCGTCGACCGCGATGGAGAATGGTTTGTTGAAGTCAGGAGATTTGAGCACGGGGAAGTGACACAGCAGAGACTTCAGGCGATCGAAGGCTCTCTGGCATGCATCATCCCAAGTGAACTTTACGCCTTTCTTCAGTTGGTTGGTGAGACTGAGAGCAATCTCAGCAAAGTTCTTGCAGAACTTGCGGTAGTACCTGAGCATTCCAAGGAAGCGGCGCATAGCTTTTTTGTTGTCAGGAACTGGAAAGTCCATGATGGCTTGGACTTTAGCATTTATGGGTGCCACCTTACCCTAGCCTATGACGTAGCCAAGATAGGTGACATTAGCACAACTAAAGTCACTCTTGTTCAGGTTAACAGTCAGGTTAGCCTGGGTCAAGTGCTGGAAAAATGTCTCTACATTTCAGATGTTCCTCCCAGGAGTCACTCCATGTGATCAGGTCGTCGATGTACGATGTACGGCGATTGTAGACTATCATCCTTTGGAACGTGGCTGGGACATTTTTCATGCCAAAGGGTAGGACTTCATACTGGTATAACCCAGATGGTGACGCAAAAGCACAGATGCTCTTGGCCCTCTCAGTTAAAGGCACACACCAATAACCCTTCAATAAATCAATCTTGGTCAGAAACTTTGCTAGCCCTACTCTATCGATACAATCATCAATCCTAGGTATTGGAAACACATCAGTTCTAGTTACAGCATTGACTTTGCGATAATCTGTACATAATCTACTGCTTTTATAGACTCAGGGGCAGTGGGATCATTCATCGATATTGGTTGGGCAAAGAGAAATAATATTCCGGTGTTCCAGCTTAATTGGTCCTATGCTGTCACGGCTCTTGATGGACGCCCTTTGGGAAATGGGAGAATATCAGAGGTTACTGGGGTCATGACTGTGGTCATTCCTTTTGGTCCCCATAGGGAATCTATACGTTTTTATTTGGTTGAGTCCCCTCATTACTCCCTTGTTTTGGGACATTCCTGGTTGACAAGGCACCAACCTTATATTAGATGGGGTAGTAAAGGGGGAAGCCTTATCCATTGGGGCCCTGATTGTGATAAATGTTGTCACCAGCGGTCGTTTAAGAGGGGCCGCCATCAGAAGGAGGAGGAGCCTGTTGAGGACTCGGAGGATGCTGAATCTGTATCTTCGTTGCCTCACTCTCTGGAGAATGGAGAGGAGGCGTTAGACTGGGATCCATATATGGATCAAGATCCATATCCCAGCGAGGGGTCTGGACCCAAAGGGGAGGCTCCTACACAAGACTCCAACACAGAGGCCTATCGGGAGGAGCCAGAATTTAAGAGCAGAGTCAGGTTAGAAGTCCAGCCGGGGGATTTCCGGTGGAGGAGTAATCCGTCCTAGTACTATTCAGATGTTTCTAACCCTGAGGAGGGGAGCGACGTTGATTCAGAGTTAGATAGTTTGGACGAATACGAGGATTGGCAGCTGGGGGCTACCCTAAACTTCTCGCTACCGTCCAATATCCCGTCTGAATATTCAGATCTTGCTGAGGTCTTCAGTAAACCGAGGGCCACCACGTTACCTCCACATCGCCCAAATGATTGTGCAATCGAACTCTACTCTGGTACGGTTCCTCCTCAGGGTTCACTTTATTCTCTTTCGCCTCCAGAGAACAAGGCTATGATGGAATATATCAAGGAGGGCCTCGCGAATGGTTTCATTAGGCCCTCTGCTTCGCCGGCAGGGGCTGGTTTTTTTTTGTTACCAAAAAAGATGGAAGCCTTAGACCATGTACTGATTACCGTGGGCTCAATAGCATCACTATAAAGAATCGATACCCTCTACCTTTGATGAGCTCGGCTTTTGAACGCCTTCAGGAGGCGTCGTTTTTTACCAAACTGGACCTCCGGAATGCTTATAACCTGGTTCGTATTCGGGAAGGCGACGAGTGGAAGACGATGGCCACTATGAATATCAGGTTATGCCCTTCGGCTTGGTTAATGCCCCGGCCATGTTCCAGGCACTGGTTAACGACGGCCTGCGTGAGATGTTGGAAGATTTGTTTTTGTTTATTTTGACGATATTTTGATTTTTTCATCCAATCTCACGGAACACAGGTCTCATGTTCGTCAGGTCCTTAAGGCATTGCTAGAGGCTCGGTTATTCGTCAAGGCGGAGAAATATTTGTTCCATGCCAGGACGGTCTCATTTCTTGGTTTCGTGGTTTCTCAGGGGGTAGTTTGTATGGATCCGGAAAAGCTCTCTGCTGTCAGGAATTAGCCGGCCCCGCAGTCTGTCAAGGAGGTTCAGCGATTTCTTGGGTTCGCTAATTTTTATCGGTGTTTTATTAAAAACTTCAGCACCGTGGTGGCTCCTGTAACTGCTTTAACAAGAAAGACTTGTTCCTCACATTTCCTTTGGGATGCGAAGGCTGATGCAGCATTTGAAGAGTTAAAAAGAAGGTTTTGTTCTCAACCCCTACTTTAACACCCAATCCATCACTCTCCTTTGTGGTGGAGACGGATGCTTCTGAAGTAGGGGTAGGAGCTCTCCTCTCACAAGTATCGTTTTGGATAACAAGCTGCACCCTTGTTCTTTTTTCTCCCGGTCGTTGTCCTCTGCTGAGAAATTATGATATCGGTGATCGGGAACTATTGGCAGTAAAATTAGCTTTGGAGGAGTGGCGTCATTAGTTGGAGGGAGCAGAACATCCGTTTGTGGTCTGGACTGATCATAAGAATCTCCAGTTCATTCAGCAGACTAAAAGACGTAATGCTCGGCAAGCTCGCTGGGCTATGTTCTTTAATCGGTTTAATTTTCTTGTGACCTATCGTCCGGGTTCTAAGAATATTAAACCAGATGCGCTCTCTCGGATTCATGATCGGTCGGATGGGGAGGTTACTCCTACGCCCATTATTCCCGAGACTCAGATCGTGGCGCCCGTTCTGTGGGACATTGAGAAGAAGGTTCGTTCTGCTCTTCGTCAAGGGGCGGGCCCGAGGGGGGGGGGCCCAAATTGTCTCTTTGTTCCCTCCAGGGTTCGCTCTCAGGTGTTGCAGTGGGGTCATTCCACCCAGTTAGGGGGTCATCCTGGGGTACAGCGGATGAAGGATTTTCTTAGCCGCCGCTTTTGGTGGCCAGGCATGGAAAAGGATGTGCGGGAGTTTGTGGCTGCATGTCCAGTTTGTGCTCGTAATAAGAATCCCCATCTCCCACCCTCGGGGCTGTTGCGCCCGTTACCCATCCCCAGGCGCCCATGGAGTCACGTGGCCTTAGATTTTATCACGGGACTACCTAACTCGGATGGCAATACCGCCATCTTGGTGGTGGTCCATCGGTGTACTAAGGCGGCCCACTTTGTGGCCTAACCCAAATTACCATCCGCTCAGGAGACAGCTAGATTGGTGTTCGACCACGTCTTTAGACTGCATGGCTTGCCACAGGATGTGGTGTCCGATCGTGGACCCCAGTTCATCTCGCGCTTTTGGCGGGCTTTCTGCTCTCAACTGGGAGCTTCTGTAAGTCTGTCTTCTGGCTTCCACCCTGAGACCAATGGACAGACCGAACGAACCAATCAAACGTTGGAAAATACTCTCCGTTGTTTGGCCTCAGCTAATGCAACGACGTGGAGCCGCTACTTGGCATGGGCAAAGTATGCGCATAATACTTTGCGGAATGCTTCCACCGGGCTCTCACCATTCGAGTCTCAGGTTGGTCATCAACCCCCACTATTCCCTGAGCTGGAGAAGAGTGTGGAGGTTCCCCCGGTGGCTGCTTTGTTTAGGAGATGTTGGTCAGTCTGGAGGAGGGTTCGCTCTACTCTCTTGCGTGCCACTTCGTCGCAGAAGCAGCGTGCTGATAGGCGCCGTCGACAGGCACCGTTGTATCGGGTGGGGCAGCGGGTGTGGCTGTCCACGCATGATCTCCCGTTAAGGGTTGAATCTAGGAAATTGGCTTTGCGTTATATTGGACCATTCCTAATTGTTCGAAAGATAAACCCGGTTACTGTTCGCTTGCAACTTCCACGTTCCATGCGGATACATCCCACTTTCCACGTCTCGCGTCTGAAGCCTCTGCTGGTTAGTGCTTTGGCTCCAGAGGACAGACCTCCGCCACCTCCACGGTTCATTGAGGGGGGTCCAGAATACACGGTTTGGCGCGTATTGGCTGAGAGGCGTGTAGGGAGGGGGTTTCAGTTTTTGGTGGATTGGGAGGGGTACGGCCCTGAGGAACGCTGCTGGGTCCCATCTAGGGACATTTTGGACCCGGAACTTATTCGCGATTTTCGTAGGCGGGGGGCTGAGAGAACGCCAGGGGTCGTCCCTTAGCGCGGGGGTCCTGTCATGGTTGGCTGCGGATTGCAGCCAGACCAGCTTTCTCTGATCAAGTCCTTAATTGCCTCGTGCAACACTCAGCTCTGCTGTACGCTGACGGGCTGGTTGACTGGGCTCCACCCAGCAGGAGACCTATTTCAGGGAGGTGTCTCCAGCTGATTGGCTTGATCGTCATTCTTTCTTATATCCATATAGTACTGTACTTAGGTGGTTTCCTGGGTCTTACTGGTAGCTGGGTAATCGGAGTCACGAAAGGAGCTGAACACGCAGCGTTCGTGACTTTCGGTTCCCAGCAGGTACTTCGTGTTGCCCCGCAACACGGAGGAGGTAGCGAGACATATTATTTACATTTTGTTTTTGTTTCTTAGAATTCCCGCAGGGTGTTAGTCGGGATTCTTGAGTGCTTCACTCGGCTGTTTATCTGAGCCGTAACGTTTTTGTTTTCTAGTTTAAGTCGGCACTCGAGCTCTGTGCAGGGCAAGTCTGTGAGGGAAGTTCCTTTTGAGTTTTACACCGAAGCTCGGTTTTTGTCTCGTCCGTTTCTGTGGGGCGAGAGGACTCTTTGCTTTAATCTCTTTTTCCTTGTCTAGTCGACGCCGCACTAGACATCTAGTGGCGCTTTGATCTTTTCAAATTGCTTTCAGAAGTTCGGCATTGGTCTTCGCACACTCGCGGCTCACGCCGCATCACAAACCCTGCTTTATGGCCAAGAAAATTCAAAAAGTCAATGTCACAGAATTACAAGAGGCAAATGGTCACGGAATGACAACAATAGTATTAATTAGTTTCAATGTATTTATTTCAATATATTATACATATATACATAATTATTTACATTTTTACAGTTTAGCAATATATTACAATGAGTTTTCCCACTTATAATGACCAATCATAATACATAATACAAAAATTTTTTTTTTTTAATCTCCACGTCAACATTGGCTTGGCGGCCCCCCTGAGTAACTGTTCACAAGGTCAACCGACCCCCTGAAAAGGGGTGATTTTTGAGATCTTTTTGTGAAAGTCCGACTTTGGACCATAGCCATACCTTTCCTGATTGTTTTATAAGTCTATGCTTGCAGAGAGTTATTTAGCTGTAAGTAGAGATTATGTATCAGCAATTTGGGTATCCTCAGATCAATGGTTTGGGCACCAGGTAAGCCTAAAAATTGCAAAAATAATTTCCGCTAGAAAAAACTTTCATTTTCAGGTGCCCGTATCTTCAAAAGGAAGCAAGATACATTGTTTTTAATTGCAGATTCTGAAAGCTTGTGTGCAAATTACCCCAGGTAGTAATTTTCAGCTTTGTAGCTCAAATCCAAAAATATGATCATTTGAAAATGAAAAAAATCTGCGATCCAGCGCACGACGGCGAAAGAGGGGGGGTCTGGCCATATTTTCTGACGGCCGTAATTTCAAGAGGGCTTGGACTTTTGGTCTGAAATTTTCTGTGTGTTCGTTATTTGCATCAATGAACATTTTCATGGAGTTTCAGGAAAATCTAAGAGGGTCACCTGGGGACCATTAGGTGATTTGGCTTGGAATGACCCTACATTCCGCGCAGATTGGCGAGCACGAGAAGAGTGTGGAGCATAGGGCTTGAATGCTTGCATTACATAATCACTCCAGAGGCACAGCAACAATTGATTCTGATATTGTCAAACAAATTGATGCAGAGACACAATACTTGCCGGAGCAATTTTTGCTAAAAGGCTTACGACTTTAAATACAGATCAAAGAGCTGACTACAGCAGTTTCACTTCCCCAGCTACAGAAAGCAAGGCAGGTAACCCAAACTAACTTCTGTTTGAGAATTTAAATGCTGTTACAGCTCTGATCTTACAAAGACCCCTGTAATGAGTGTCATGCTTTAGATGCTGCAGGCAAAGTGAAAATATTGTTCTATAAATTACACTTTTGCACAAAGCATGTGTATTTATCACACTGCATTATCCAGATGATGGCCTGGAAATGGAAGGGATCACCATATTTCTACTCACCTCAGTGCCTGTAGTTTACAGTTGGGACTCATCAGTCCAGCACAGAGCAGCTCCACTCCTGAATCTCCCAGTTTATTGTAGCTGAGGTCCAGATCTCTCAGGGGTGAGTTTGTAGACTGGAGAGCTGAGGCCACAATTTCACAGGACCTCATTGTGAGTTTACAGTCATTCAGTCTGTGAGAAAGATTTATAGGACAGTTCTGTGCAATATTCTGTCAAAGGTAGCATTTATGGTGTGAGGTAAAAAGTAGGGAACCCTGCATGTATTGGACGTCTCTCTGCTCTAACACACCTGACTCTAATGATTAGCTTATGAAGGACTTGATAATGAGGCATCATTTGAATCAGGAGTAGAGAGCTGTGGCTCACCAGGAGCAGGGCTCTCTACCCCTGTTGTTGGGAGAAAGTGTGAAATTAGGGATTTTAAAGTGTCTGACCATTTCTCAAAGTAAAGGCTGCAACCTTGGTAAGCTGCATTTCTAAGCTGCTTTGTCATCGCCGGCTGTTCCACTGTGAAGGCACCTTCGAATCCAGGCTTCATCTTGCCTACAATCAGATGAGATTGTCATTTACACTCATTTACACTCCGTCTCCATGCTGAGAATTCAGACTGATATCAGACAAGATGAGGGCTGCACTTCTCGGCTGTATTCAAAAGCTCCTTCACAATGGAACAGCATGCGATGACGCAGCAGCCTAGAAGTGCAGCTGCCAAGCAGTGGGGGCCTTAAAGGGACAGTTCACTTTTTTTGAAGTGGGGTGGTATGAGCTACAAATTGCCACTACTTACATTAGATGCAGTAGAAAGCTCTCTGATCTCCTCCAGGTAGCCGAACCAGCGCATAGTGCTGGGTGGAAATTTAGGCGAAACACTGATGTGAACGGGACCAGGGAAGGAGCGTATTTTTGTGGCCTAAAAGAGGTCCTACCTGAAAATAATACAACATTTCAATTGTTCCCTATATTAAAAAAATTGCAGCGCTTTACCTGCTCAGAAAAAAACAAAGTTGCTCTTGAACTAACCAACTGATGTCTTCCTCCGCTCGGCACATCGAAGTTCACTGTGCGCTGTCGCCATCAGCTGTTTGGGTCACAGTAAAGCTGCTTGCACGCTGGACACAAAATGAATTTTTCGCATGACAGATTACATTCAAAGTCAATGCAAAGATGCGAATACACGTGAATGTGCGTAATCGCGTCTTTGTATTAACTTTGAATGTAATCTGTCATGCGAAAAATTTGCTTCGCGTCCAGTGTGTAAGCGGCTTAACTGCGGTTGCAAGGTCAGACGGTCGTTAAACTTGTGCAAATATTTCAAAAATGGTCCGTGTGTGTTGCCTTCCTGGATGTGAAAGCAAAGCTGTATCCTGCGGCACTTGCAGTTTCCACAGCACTCCTCTGTGGGATATTAGACTTCAGCAGCCTTGGTTGGCTGCGCTTAACATGGATATTGATACGCCATCCGTATCCCTAAAAGAGCTCCGTGTTTGCAGTATAAATTTTTCCAAAAGGGGATTGAGTGAGGGTACATTTAGGGAAATCTCAACGGTGCACTGAAGAGCACTGCTGTCCCCAAGCATCACGTTAGAGAGTGAAACACCTGTGAAAAAGTCTAATGTAACATTGCAGCACAAACTGATATTTCATAGGGTCTACACAGCCACATACTGTGTATCTGCTGTGCTGGTTATTATAGGTACTTTTGTTTTTTTTTCATTTAAGACGTAATTCTATGTCATTGAAATGTTGTCTCTGCCACAAACCGCTCACAGTCTGAGCCAAACAGCTGATCACTACAGCGTGCAGTTTACTCCGATGGAATACATACAGTTCAAGAGCAACTGTTTTCTTTTCTCTAAGCAGGTAATTATAGGTAGGGATATTATGTTTTTGGTCTGACCGCGGCCGCACTACGTGTTAACGCGATAACTTCAGTAATATTTCAATTAGAAATTTCAAGTTTTGCATATAGATAAGAATCATAAAGAGGAAGAATTGTTTTTATCATATCTCTGGAAATATTTATCCAAATGACCTCAAATCAAGTGCAAATGAAAGGTCATGACCTGAGGATGTGTCCCATGATGACATAATACCCGTTTGGTTCAAAATTTTGACACAAGGTGGAGCTTTGTCACATAAAATTCTCAATTTTTCCCATATCTTTGGAACTATTTGTCCAATTGACATGAAACTATGTGCAACTGCAAGGTCATGACCTCACAATGTGTCACATGATGACATCATACCTGTATGGTTCAATATTTTGCCACCAGGTGGTGCTTTGTGATGGAAAATTACCATTTTGGCCATATCTTCAGAACCATTTGTCCGATTCACCTGAAATTAAGCTCAAATGAAAGTCTATTCAAGGTCTATTCAAGGATTGGGGGCATTAGGGGATATACCCCCAGCCGTCACCTCCGATGGCATAAGCCTAGTTTTTTAAAAAATAGCGTACCATTGAAATTGTGTATTATTATCAGGTAGGACCTCTTTTAGGCCACAAAAACATGCCATTTCCCTGGTCCCGTTCACATCATTGTATCAACTAAATTTCCTCCCAGCACTATGCGCTGGTGCGGCTACCTGGAGGAGATCAGAGAGCTTTCTACTGCATCTAATGTAAGTAGTGGCAATTTGTAGCTAGTACAACCCCACTTCAAACAAAAAGTGAACTGTCCCTTTCAGCATCTGAGGGCCAGTTTCAAAAGATAATGTGGGGCCCTAAAAAACAAAAGAACGGAAGAGAGCAAAGATTTGAGTTTTTTTGCATCTATAATGGCTTATTTTTGGACTTCAGCTATAATTCTTGAACGTACTATGTGCAATTTTAGCATCATGAACAGCTCCACAAAGTAAAAATCCAATCAATTCCCTTGAGAACTGAAACAATGACATTTTTTGCTTTGAAATGAGAAGCCTGACCCTTTTCACCAACCACTATTCTGTACTGAGCAGCATGACATTATATATCCGCTGCCGTAGAAACAGCTCAAACAATTCTGTCAATTAAAATGAACAATGAAAGTAATGCCATGACCATGGGAGCCTGATTTTATCTTAAAGTGGGGAGGAATGTTGGCAGAATGTCGCCTGCCAGAAAATTTTTTACCACCAATTAACACAAATTACCTGCATTTATACTCTACCAGGCATGGCTTCTGCTAACATCAGAAATTAAACTGGAGGACTTGAAATAATCATCACCCTGCGAATGATAGTCATTCTCTGCAAGTCATTAGCATTGCGCCGAGCAGTGGCGGAGCTAGAATTTGGAATTGGGGGTGCACAGACACGTCCCTTTATGACAACAATTATTCCTGGCTAGTTCTCAATCATTTCCCTTTATTGACACGTTTTCCAATTATCGCAATTGGCAACTGAAGATACGGTTTCTCTCCAAATGCAAACAAACAGCGATGAAATCATGGGGAAAATTCACTACAGAAAAATAATTTACTTATTAATGGGCCAGTGCTTCGCGTTGATTGAACTGGTCCGTGTTCCACTGAAATATCGCCTTTCACTCTTGGTATTGCGTGGGTTGATAAGAAAAAGCAGCAGTTAAATAGGCTATAAAAAGTGCGCGGCTCAAGCTATTTGCGTGAGAGTTGACAGGAAAGCAATTTTGAATAACATTGATTTAAATACAGCAAATGCGCATCGAGATGAATGATTGTGGTCTTACCTATTTGGGGAGAACAAACAGCACCTGTTAAGTGTGGAGATGCTCTCGGAGTGAACCTTTTGTTAATCATGAAAGTGACTGAGAACAGTTAAGGACTAATAATTGTTTTAAATGGAAGTTTTGTGCAACCCAATTCTCAGTTCTGGTTCCACCACTGTACTGAATTAAGCCCATGATTTCATCGCTGTTAGATCACATATGGAGAGAAACCTTGTCTTCAGTTGCCAATTACGATAATTGGAAAACGCGTCAATAAAGGAAAATGATCGAGGACTAGCCAGGACGAAAAGGGACGTGTCTGTGCCCCCCCTAATTCCCAATTCTATCTCCACCACTGGAGCCGATTGGTCATAAGGACGTCACATCTGATATGTGGAGGAGAAGAAGAAATGACTAAATGAAAATAGTTGTGTTGCTGTTTTCATCATCACCGTGTCAAATTGGGCACAGCTAAACTGTGAGCACAATGTGCGCTGCACTGACACATAGTACTTTGAAAAGTTCTAGGCACATTTAAGACAATTATGCGTGGGAAAGATGCATCCAAAATCACAAAAAGCTTCTGAATTTTGAAGAATGTGCTATAAAGATCTGCGAACTATTAAAAACTTAAGTCAAAGTTTACAGTCAAAAACCCTTTGCCTAAAAATTAGGAACACTGTCCAGCAATTTTAAGATAATCGGCTGTTTGACTGTTGCAAGTCAGTTGCAGAACTCAACTCATATCTTCTGCAGACTCACAGTCGTACTTGCCGTCTCGATTATTGGCTTTATAACTCAAGATTTGAGCTTCACAGAAAGGGGGACAGTATCCATGAAATTTCAGCAGTGAAATAGTACAAACGAGGGGACACTTCGCACATCTATTTCCAACCACAAGTGCGTCGGACTAGGAGGAACAGTTCAAAGGATTGAAATAGTAAAAATAAATAAATAAATAATGCTGAATTCAGATGGAATGCGGCAGACGGTAGACTGCAAACCGGATGTCATTTAAGTCCGTGGTCTTCAACGTTGTTCCTGGGGACCCACTGTGTATGCTGGCTTTTGTTCCTAACACAGTCGTAATCGCAGGATTTTAGCAAGCTGTTTGTCTTAATTTAGGGTATTTAATGTTAAGAGCAGTTATTTGCCCTCTTAACAGAAGATATCTGTTTGCCATCAAGAATAAAAAAGAAATGCCCTACCCTCATGGCTATGCATTGGAAATAACAGCATAAAAAGAGAGAAATCAATGTAACCAATCAAATAAAAGATGTACTTGGCTCCTAATTGGTGAAAATGTGATGATTCTGTTGTTGCCAGACCGTGCTTTTCTTATGACTCCTTTTACCAAGCCATGTTTTGATTTAGTCCATGTCATGTTTTGTATTTTGCTTTGCCATGTCTCTTTCCTGCCATTACATTATCTGTTTAGATTATCATTCTGGTTTATGTTTATCTCCAGGCCATGCATTGCACTTTGTCTCCCCAGTCTGGTCATGTGTCTAGACAGTTTTGTTCCCCAGTTTTGCGTGCCACATTTTCAGGTGATTTCATGGTTTCTGGGTTTCCAATTATTCCTTCCAATCTCGTTTGCTTCCTTCGCCTTGCTGTTCTGTCTTTACTAATAAATACTAACGGTTTATTATTTTGGAGAAATTACTAACAGTAACTAACATTGTTTATAGCACTAAACTTACTAACTAGCACTTGGGATTGTATAGCTGCACAGCACTAATTGACTAACGAGCTCTCAGCACTCGCTCTGTTCTTATCTCCGCCCCTTCCCTTCACTTTCCTGCAATTCAGCGGATTCTCCGCACCTTGTTAATCACTGTTTGCCTCTCACTCTCTGTGCACTTTAGAACTCCCTAACTGGAGCCGTTTGTTTGTCATCAGCTGTCCGTGTAATCCCTGTCCGCGTTCTGGCTTTCGCCAATTTCATGTGGTTAGGAACTTCCTCTTGTTCATTCCTTTGTTAATTAGTCTGATCCAGCTCACCTGTTCCCTATTATAGCATGTGACTTCCCAAACGTGTATTTAAGCAGTCATTTCACTACCAGCTCTTGTCAGAACATTTTCCTTGAGCTGTGTTGTTTATGCCTTGTGCTCTTTGTGTCATACTTCTCACTGGAACGTCACAGATCTTTATTTTGTCTTTGCCTTTGATATAACTGTGCCCATGTAATGAACCTGCTTTGCCCGACCCTGAGTTTTGTGTTTGCTGCCCTGTTTATGAATTGGATTATGATTACTGGATTCTGATTTTGGATTGTGGACTCTGTACTGTTGCCCACTGCCCTGCCGGAGTTTCCACCCCAGAATTAATAAGGAGCAAGTTTGCTAGATCTTTTGGTTCTCGCTTCTGGTTCCTGAAAGCACCCTCACAGAAAACTAATTTGCACGTCATGACAAATTTATTCAACAAGCAAATGGTAGGGTCAAACCAGCTTTGTATTAATTACATTCACTTGAAGTTTTTTGAAAGAACTTGAACCAGTTGTGCCCAGCAGCCTAATTTGGGGTTTACTGAGTTCCTCAGTGTCTAATTTGATCTGTTTCAAATGTTGCAATGCTTGAAATTTTTTGCAGTATAGAAATAAAACCACAATAGTCAAGGATATTTTATTCTTCATAGCATGTATGGATGTTTCTGTGCAACATTTGGCTAAAGACCGTAAGTAACAACACTAAATATGAAAAACAGCTGAGACATTAACAGCTTGTTAAAATCCTGTGATGACAATTTTGTCAGGCGGCATTTGCCGACATGCCAAAAGGTTTTAAAAAAAAAAGAGGAACATCACGCGGAGTAGGCGGTCTAGTGTCGCGCCTTGAGCTTGTGCCGATGACACAAGTTCCTAAGGGGGGGGGTCTGAGGGGGTTTGCCCCCCCAGAAAATTTTGCCAACAATGGCGTCAAATGGTGCATTCTGGTGATATCTTGACACATATTTGAGCTATGTATTGGTCCCTTAATTTCAATGTAATTCTCAAGCTAAATGTTAATAAACAGTGGGGAAACACCATTGAAAATCTTTGCAAAATGTATTTGACACCTTATATATTTTTTCATTCAGCCTGCCTAAAACTGTCACTACCTACTACTGCATTGTACAAGAGACTTGGAGTATTCATCCTTTTCCAATTTTAGTTTAAAATTATTCAAACAGAGTTTTGACTATCACTATAAAACAGTGAATCAAGAAATTGCAATTACAGTCATTCACCATCAACTATGGTCCATTGTATTAATTTCTTTTCACTTTGAAACCAGTGAATCAGTACCGCTTATCATTCATTTAACAATTCATAGCACTGATTCTCTTAATAATTTTATGATGTCCATTAGTTTAGAATTACTGAAATAATACTGAAGTTTCATTTAAGAAACAGTGAATCAAGAATTGCATACAGTCATTCATCATCAACTCTGGTCCATTGTATTAATTTTGAAATCATTGAGACAGTATCTGGTATTGTTCATTTAACAATGATTTTAACAAGTGGCTATCAATGCTTACTAATACTGATTCTTTATCATCTCATTCTATAAACTGTTTGTCTAAGCAAGTTTAGCCCTTTTCCTTCTCTGAGAGCACAAACTTTCCAGTGCCCTCTTCCTGGCCTTCATTCTCTCTTTCTCAGAATGGGCAGATCTTTGAGCCTGTGCTGCCTCCTGAACCCTGACTTTGTCTTTGCTGGCAGGTCCAGTCCTTACAGCCCCATATGACTGCAGCCTCTGGGCTTCCCTCTTTTGGTTCTCCTTCAGTTCTGCAGTGTACCTGGATGCTGAGGTTCTGATATCCTTGCACATCCTTTTATCAACAGGAGCATAGTGAATGTCACTCCTCAGCGTTCGAATTTGGCTTGCTTGTGAAAATTCAATAACTGATCCGGGTGTGCCATCTAGTGATAGAATATTGTAACTACGTGCATAAATCTGCAGCTCCGAGTCCACTGGCGGATCGGCACAAAAGGGTCTAAATACCCTGCCAGCAGCCGCCAAATCTCAGTCACAGCAGCGCTGTACTGAGATTACAGGTTGTTGCTAACGTTATTACTGTGGACGGAAATTTTTACCTTTTTAATGAAGGACACAAACGCGAGTTGGAGAAGATTCTAGAAGGCCAGGAAGTGAACTTCCGCTCGCGCATGCACTTTACCCCGCTTTCACACGACCGGTTTTTTAATAAATTAGGGACTTCAATGCGGAATGCAGAGCGAACTTTAGGACCACACATCAGACAGAAATTACGTTCGCGAAAAAAAAACAGGCTTCACAGTATGAAATAGGGCTCAGGATATTGCAAATGTTATCTAGCTTGGTAAAATAAAGAATGGGGAACATATTCCTGGGTAGACCTTCAGACCTTCTTGATTTTGTCAGACAAATGTTTTAAATCCACGATTCCTTTCTGGGTCCAAGCAGTGTCTCCCCCAAAAAGCAAACATGGGAAACAGAAAAGCGAATTCTTAACTATACTTGCTGTTAGCCAGTCCTTTTATCAAACCAACTAACACAAAACTTACGATTTTGTCGTTTATCAGCTTGAGTAATGTGAATAACAGTTGGATGATGCGGCCCCAGTCTCTTAACCTCCGTTTTTTCCTCAGGACATTGAAGAAAACGGATTATTAAGAAGATGATCCACCTCATTCATTTTTGCATTTGCATTCATCTTAGCATCATAACAGACAGTGGTGTTGGGCTAAATGAAATCACCCAAATGTCAAGTAAATCACGGGGACGCGAAACGTTACATTTCAATCATGTACTCGCGCGTCAGCCCGCTGCTGACTGGTCAGAGCCATCGACCTATGGGCTGAATAAAGTTAGCCCAAACGGACAGTTAATGGCGAGGGTGTGACAAGGCACCGTTTACACCCGGAAAATAAATAAGAGCAGATGTGGGCTTGGGTTGAAAAAAATTAGCCCATTTGGAGATATCCAGTGTTTTTCTTTTAACTATTTGCTGCTGTTGTCACTTTAGGTTTCACTGAAATTAAACTTATAACTATCTTTTTATGTTATTTAGACAATAACTCTCATCTTTATTGCATAAAGTAGGGAGGGCTTAGCCCCACTAGCCCATTGATACCAGCCACCACTGGTAATATCCATCAATGTGGCAGAATAAAGTGTTCTGTACATCGTCTGTAGCGTACTATGCAGATCAATGGCAAAGTGATGTATTATTGCTCACAATTGCAGCAGCGAATATCATGTAAAATCAGACAATCCCACAAAAGGCTGTATAAATCAACATGTAACTCTAATTCTTCAGTAATTTAAGTCCATATGCAATATCTAAGCGAAATATAATATGAAACAAGAATGAAAACAATAAGCGTGGACATGGATCAGTCCGGCTGTAACTCAACCATCTATCTTAATGTCTTTGTGCATGCAACAAAATATTGTCATCAGTCGATCATTTCGCTTTTATTCTACAATATGCACACATTTTTGTTGAAAAATATGCTCTAAACAAACGGATGAAAGCAGATTTTAAACCCACCTGTTAATTTCTCGATGACAAAATCTGGCGGCGAAGCAAACCCAGAAGTGTAAGACGTTACCCTATCATTCCGATGAAGAGTATAAGAGGAGTCTTTAAGAGCGGGGACTATTCAACTTTTGGACGTTTCCCGTTCGTTTCGCTAAAGGGATTTCAGAGCATTGCTGGAGATCGGGGACCATTCAATACATAAATAAAAAACAAATATGTCTACCGCTCGCAAATTTGGCAATCGCACAAGATAATTTCAAGCCCAAATTTCGATCCTAGACCCCCTACCCCCCTCTACCCCTCAGATTTTCTCCTCGGATTTACACGAATCTCGTGGGTGACCATTTTGGCTCCTAAAAAATCCGCGGAAGATTGGCATGCCTGCATTTGTTCATATCATGGCGCTACTTTTTTTCTTCTTTCTTTTTTTTTTGCCAACTCTAGTTTCTTTACATATTCATAAGGTTTAGGTGTCAATAAAGGGAATTCAACTACTGACTACACACAGTGTGACACTATTTGGTTATTTATGTGTAGCTCTCTGGTGGCACAGATGGTGGATAAATGTAAAGATGCAGATTCTTGGACTGAAGTTGGATCGAGCCTCAATGAATCAGTGGAATTTAATCAAGGAATTGTGGTCTCGTCAGACCAGTAAATCAGATCAACCTCAGGTGAAACATCTGTGTCACAACAGGTCTCCACAGCAGCAGCCCTGAACCCCAGATTTCCTCCGAAGATAGTGGCACTAGCAGTAGTGCATGTCGAACACTGCCAGAGAGATGTCATAAATCTCCCAATTGGTCCACCTCTAATTCTTCGATACACGACATGACACCAGTATGGAATGTTGGTATTGTTGCTCCATTGTACAGGAGAAGTCCAATGGAATGGCCAGTGCTGCTCACAATTTTAAAGCATGCTCAAAAACTCAACTGCATTACTGTTGGCGAAGGGCAAAGACTGATTATAATCCTTGATGGTGATTTGAATGACCGAGCAGAAAAGCTCAAGGATTATAGAGAAAACTGATGCATCAGGCTTGGAGGTCTACATATAACTATGGCAGCACTGAAGTGCCTGGGAAAGTACATAGAAGGAAGTGGCATTGATCTGGCATGGGAAGAAGCTGGTATCTATGGATCAGCTACAGTACGCCAAATATTGGATGGTCATCAGATATACAGAAGCATTGAAGCTCACATAATTACACTGATTGCACTTTTCACCATGTGCATACAGGTAATCTCAGATGATGAAATGGCATTTCTTGAGCACTACACCAGCCAAGTACCTGATGCCTTTGCATCATATTCAGATGGAAGAACTGATTCCACTTCGGAGGAATTCAAATCAAAAGTGGCTGAGATGCATCAGACCCTCTCCGCCAGTAATTGTTTTGAAAGGCTAAATGAGTGGAAGGAACAAGTAAAAGCCAAGATATCTCCAAATTCCTAACAAACTACATGAATCAGGTTGAGGATCTACTGATGTTTACTGCTGCAACAAGGACATGCAATTGGAGACTTCATTTGGCTGAGGTGGAGGAGCTGTTGCCTTCTCTATGTTGCAACCGCAGAGTACAGATCCTGAGACAAGTTTTTAGATGAAGGCAATTTTTCTATTACAGAACAGTGTTTGTTTCACTGCGATTGATCTAGTGAACAAGGGCAAAAGAAGTTAAGAGCATGCCTTGGAGAAGTACTTCTTAACAGCCCCCACACTATGCATAATTATACAGGAATTCAAAGGCTATGCTGGAATCGAAACACGGTAGCCAAGTTCTCTTCACCATGAACTCGTTGGAGCAAAAGGTACTAGGATCATTTCATTTACAGCAAATGTTTCCAAGTTTCTTACCAGACATGGGCAATCCCTTCTTGAAAGTGATATGTTCAATCTTGTAACATTTGCTGTTGAAAATGTGTGCAAAAACATTGAAAACCATGACAAGTTGGGGCGAGGGGTATCGGAGAAATTTGTCTCTACTCGGATGGAGGAACAATCAGTCGATTTCTGGGATCCTCAAAAGAACAACTGGTCGAACTTCAAGGATGTAGGAGCTACAGTACAAACTAAAGTCAAAGGGCAGTTGGTATCCATTAAACAGGAGAGGTCACTGCGGTCTCGATTACTTGTTGTGTGCAAGACTAGAACTGACTTTTCTGTTAAGGATGCTATTACAGAGTTTGAATTCAGTGTAGCTACACCTTCCAACTTTCATCCAGATGGATCAATGATGTATCATGATGTATCACCAACATGTATCTTTGATCAAACGGAGCGATATCTGTGTTTACTATACAAGACCTCAGACATCAGTGAGAATATCGTTGGAGAACTTAGGTGGGCATTATTTGCACGAAACGGTAAAGAGGGCCAGCAGCTACCACCAACTCGAGGAACGTTAGTGCCACACACTTCCAGAGCTTTCCATATGGCTCTTGTGTGGAAGTTATCTAAAGCACCTTGTACCAAAATACCCTCACATACGGACTACTGCTGGGAGTCAGTAGAGGGTCACCTCAAGCCAGTCCTCTCTGTAAATGCACCAGCCCCAGAGGCCTTTACTAGAGCAAAGGAAATGTAAATGCAACACTGGTTGTAACAGACAATCATGTGGATGCAAGAAGAACCATTTGGTATAAACAGACCTGTGTGGATGTGGAGATATGTGAGAACATTGTACTGGACAAACCTGTCGATAGAGATGAGACAGGCTGATGTTCCAGTGTATAGTATATGTAAGTAAAAAACCCAAAACCAGTGAAGTTGGCACGTTATGTAAATCGTAGATAAAAACAGAATACAATGATTAGCAAATCCTTTTCAACTTATATTCAATTGAATACACTGCAAAGACAAGATGTTTAATTAATGTTCAAACTGAGAAACTTTTTTTTTTTTTTTGCAAATAATCATTAACTTACAATTTAAAGGCAGCAACACATTGCAAAAAAGTTGGCACAGGGGCCTTTTTACCACTGTGTTACATCGCCTTTCCTTTTAACGACACTCAGTAAACGTTTGGGAACTGAGGAGACCAATTTTTGAAGCTTTTCAGGTGGAACTCTTTCCCATTCTTGCTTGATGTACAGCTTAAGTTGCTCAACAGTCCGGGGTCTCCGTTGTCGTATTTTACGCTTTATAATGCGCCACACATTTTCAATGGGAGACAGGTCTGGACTACAGGCAGGCCAGTCTAGTACCCGCATTCTTTTACTACTGAGCCATGCTGTTGTAACGTGCAGAATGTGACTTGGCATTGTCTTGCTGAAATAAGCAGGGGCGTCCAAGAAAAAGACGTTGCTTGGATGGCAACATATGTTGCTCCAAAACCTGTATGTACCTTTCAGCATTAATGGTGCCTTCACATATGTGTAAGTTGCCCATGCCTTGGGCACTAATACACCCCCATACCATCACAGATGCTGGCTTTTGAACTTTGCGCCTTTAACAGTCCGGATGGTTCTTTTCCTCTTTGGCCCGGAGGACACGACGTTCACAGTTTCCAAAAACAATTTGAAATGTGGACTCGTCAGACCACATAACACTTTTCCACTTTGCATCAGTCCATCTTAGATGAGCTCGGGCCCAGCTTCACCGCCACCGTTGGCTAGGCTTTGGGAGCCGGTGGGTAGGCTTCGAAAGCCGGCGTTTACCACGATTCTGAAAGCTACTGAAACCACATAAACATACAGTTCCACTTGTAACAATGAGGATGCAGTATTTTAGCAAGATCTACTATTATGCTGCTTATGGTAACAAGCAACACCGTGTAATTAAACTGAATGAAAAGTTGCCTTTAGGCTAATTTAGGCAGTACAGTTGACTTACTTGTCGAGGAGAAAGCTGGCAACTTCAGCATCCCTTAGAAAATCTTTCTCCTTCATTAGCTCCTTCCACCTGGGGAAGGCTAGCCCGATGTTCACCCTTGTTTTTTGAGCGCGCCGGTCGCGCTGCCTTTTCAATTCTCTTTCTCTTTTTTTTGCGGATGAGGATTCGTTCTCCTGTGCTGCTGCTGCACATGTATGGCCCTGCATTATGCTGCAGTAGTACTGATTTTCAAAGTCGCCGCGATAGCCTCTCTTCCTGATTTCCTCCGGTGTCTCAATCACTCTGCACTGGCTGGCAGGGCAAACGCAGATTTATTCCATGTTTGGTGCTATTTGTCCATTGCCGGCGGTAACAGTTTCAAGATGGCCGACTGATATGGCACTCCCCTACCAGCTTACCTGTCCAATGTAGAAACAAGTCTAAAATTCTTCGTTTCCGAGAATATATCAGATTAATAGCGGAGGTCATAATACACCAGTGATGACATATATATGAATGCAGACTTAGATTTTGGCAAACGAAAAAATTTAAATGTTACACATTGTCCCTTTAAAAACATTTGAGTTATTTTTTATGACTGTTCCATAAACATCTGGTTTTTGCCCATTTCGCGTACTTTATATCGATACTTTAGATAGGCCAGTACTGTATCAAAAATGTGTCTGAGAGCAACAAGTTGGATTGTGTTCCTTGGGAAGTGGACAAACCTGAAAAAAAGAGAAACCAGAGATGGAAAAAAAAAAGTAGAACACAACTGCTGCGTGAGTAATTGTGGTTGGGACAGAAACCAGCAGACAGAGTGGGTCCCCAGGATCGATGTTAAAGACCACTGATTTCAGTGAATGAGAGCAGGACGGCAAACAATATACTCAGCAACAAAAGTTTCTGTGACACCAATATTGTTAATTATTTTTCATAACACAATTATGAAATTGTCATAAATGGTGATATCAGACTGAAACAGTACACGTAAACACAGCATTGAAATGGAAATCATGAAAATGCGAGAAAATGACTTTGCACGTGAAAATGTGCGTAAATCATGCTTGTGGATGGCAATAAAAGAGGAGAATTTTTGGAATGTTCACATTGTGCCTGATGAACGACGGAAGCATCACTTATCGAAAACACAGCCATTTCGGATCAGGAACTCTACCCTCTAAATGCCAAAACTGTCTGAAAATGATCGGTGGAGGGCCATTGGGATGATTGAATCCGGAACCTCGCAGAGGGAAGTTGCTCATCGCCTGAATGTCCACCGAAACACCATTTGGAACTTATGGCAGCGTCATCAGCAGACAAGACATGTCAGAGACCGTCCTCGCAGCGGCCGTCCACGAGTTACCACTCCCAGACAGGACAACTGGATTCGAACAACCCATCTCCAAAATCGATTCCAACCTGCAACCATAACTGCAAGAACGATACCTGGTTTGAGGCGACTGTCTGCACAGACAATCCGTCGCCGTCTTCGTCATTTTGGCATTGTCCCACGTCGGCCAGCAAGACGTCCAATACTCACAGTACAACACGGACGACTGCGTCTACAGTGGGCACAACAACATCGACGGTGGATCCAACGTCAGTGGGATCTTGTACTCTTCACTGATGAATCAAGATTCATGCTTAACCGATGTGATGGTCGTTTACGTGTATACCGTCGACGTGGAGAACGTTATGCCAACAACTGTGTTCAGGAATTTGATCGTTTTGGAGGTGGTAGTGTCATGATTTGGGGAGGGATCACGGCTAGAAACAGAACAGATTTGCTTGTTATTGATGGAAATCTGACAGGTCAAAGATATCGCGATGAAGTGCTACGGCCATTGGTGGTACCGTTTTTGATGCAACATGGTCCCGGAATAACGCTGCAACATGATAACGCCAGACCACACGTTGCAAGGATTGTACAGCAGTATCTGATGCAACAACATGTCAATGTCCTGCCATGGCCAGCCAGATCCCCAGACATGTCCCCAATCGAGCATCTTTGGGACGAGATGGATCGACGTTTGCGGCGGTTGGATAACCCGCCAGCTACACTCCAGGAATTGCGACAACGTCTACGTCAGATTTGGAATGACATCCCACAGCAATTTCTGGCACATCTGATTCGGTCCATGCGCCGGAGATGCGTTGCTTGCATCATGGCACGAGGAAGTCACACCCGGTATTGAAGTGTGAAGGTCACAATTGGTTAGACGTCAGACAAGTGCTTCATGACGCATGAAAATGACATTTTTCGTTTTGAGTGACGTTGGCACTGAAAAGTCAGTGTTTCTCCTGTTAAATAAACATATTGATTGCATTGTGATCTTTGCGTGTCATTTATAACATACACATAAATGGTGTCACAGAAACTTTTGTTGCTGAGTATAATTTTTGGCTGGAAAAGGATTCCAGCAACGGCAATGGCAGACGGAATTGCTGTAGACAGTTACTTTTTTTTAGCTTTTGCCGCTCTCGGCAACGGATTTTTCAACCGGATGTTACGCAAGACCTCAATAATGGCTGACCTCAAGAACGAGAAGCTCGTAATATTGGGGCAGCAATATCCAGAGCTATACAATCAGAGCCTTAAAATTTATCGTTATGTCGCAGGAAAAGCTAACAGAAGGGAGGCTATCAGCACGGAGCTCGGTGGAGTACCAGGTGAGTGTTGTTTGCTGCTATCTTAGCTCATCTGGCTAATGTTAGCCCTCATTCTTTATGGTTTCAATGCTGCCGCTCTCACTGGTTTGGGTTGCATGACATTTTTTTTATAGTGAAAAAACCATATAGCTTCATTAACGAAAATGCGTTCGCCTTTATTAATTTCTTCTTTCGGATGCCGAACTGGGAGTAAAACCCAGGGTCAAAGTCGCTGCCGCGAAAGTGAGGATACCGTCTTTGCTTGTGTTGCAGCAGCCGGCAATAATACACCTTGTGGGCATTGCTGCTCATACTTGAAAATAGCCCGAAAATTAATAGACATCAAACCTCCATAATATAACAGGAACAAAGCACTCGCAACAGCATTGGCGCAGGCAGCCGTAATCCTGTATGCACTGTGAGAGCATTTTTAAATTATCATCATAGATAAAACTAGAATGTGTTTTTACTCGTAAAATCATGTGTCTCCCCCTCGGCCCCACTTCCCTGCCTGACCCACCGGATGGAAGGACGGATGGACAGACAGACAGGCTCATACCAAAAGGCACCACTGCAGGACCTGAGTAGTCAGTATGCAGAGATTCGTTAAGATCATGCAAACGGTTGTGGAGTTACGCTCCGGAAACCAAGTGGGAACGCCAAAGCGAACACGAACGGGAACCGAGCCGGAAACAATATCTTCCCTCTCCCTCCGGGGCGGAGACATAACTGTGACAAAAACAGCAGAAAAAAATTATCTTTGGATTTTTTGATCAACTAGTGTGATTGAAATGCATGTTTTGGCCGTGTCCCCTCACTATGACTGAAACGCAGGTGAAGGCTGATTACAGGCCCGTCTCACATTTCCGAGTCTCTAAAACAGATACGGGCCTCTTGTTTTCCCCGTTAGCTTCTGTAGCTGAACTTGTGTGCTTCCCACAGACAGCATGAGAACTAGATAATTAGCCAACTGCACTAGTGACCGCAAAACCCCAATTCAGTTAAATATTAACCGACACAGATGATGATAATGTTAAATGCCAGATGCACATGCATGACAGTTGGCAAACCTCCAAATACAGCTTGAATAATAACAGGGATTTGTCATTTCATATAGTACAGACATGCAAAAGACGATGGACCAATTTAAGGCTCCGTTACAAGAAGGAAATAAAAGCTGATGTGGAACAAAGTGGGTCAGGTGCTGGTACCAAGAAGAAGAGGAAGCTGATGCCTTTTCTGAGCTTCATCAACCCTGCCATCAAAGAAAGGCCGACCAGTGGGAACATGCCGGAAAGCCCTGCCACTGAGGACACTGCACAAAGCCAGGAGGAAGGACGAGGTGTTGTCCAGAACCAAACTGGGGCTAAAACATATTTTTCGCATTTCAGTTCTCTTCAAACAAATGTGAATGACACTATGGCAGCTCCCACAGTCGCCACAAGAGTGTGGCCTCATTGCAACGGAAATAATCATTTTCAGAATCAATACTGGATTAGGAAGAAATGCAGTGATTGTTTTTAACCCAGCCCTACGAGGAGGAGTCTGTAGAGGAGTTTATCCTGGATCTGGTCCCTGTGGAAGATGCTACTGTGGATAAGGAACAGGAACCAGAAACATCCTCTGCAAGAAGATTCTTTGCCCACAGTGGCAGAAGGAGGCTCTCCTTCCCTCCCCGTTACCCATCATTCTGTCTGATCCCGGCTATTCCACCAATACACTGCTATTGTTATCTTCTGAATGTCCCTCCAAACCCCCTTTCATTCATTGGTTTTCTCTTCTATACTCAGCAACAAAAGTTTCTGTGACACCATTTATGTGTATGTTATAAATGACACGCAAAGATCTCAATGCAATCAATATGTTTATTTAACAGGAGAAACACTGACTTTTCAGTGCCAACGTCACTCAAAACGAAAAATGTCATTTTCATGCGTCATGAAGCACTTGTCTGACGTCTAACCAATTGTGACCTTCACACTTCAATACCGGGTGTGACTTCCTCGTGCCATGATGCAAGCAACGCATCTCCGGCGCATGGACCGAATCAGATGTGCCAGAAATTGCTGTGGGATGTCATTCCAAATCTGACGTAGACGTTGTCGCAATTCCTGGAGTGTAGCTGGCGGGTTATCCAACCGCCGCAAACGTCGATCCATCTCGTCCCAAAGATGCTCGATTGGGGACATGTCTGGGGATCTGGCTGGCCATGGCAGGACATTGACATGTTGTTGCATCAGATACTGCTGTACAATCCTTGCAACGTGTGGTCTGGCGTTATCATGTTGCAGCGTTATTCTGGGACCATGTTGCATCAAAAACGGTACCACCAATGGCCGTAGCACTTCATCGCGATATCTTTGACCTGTCAGATTTCCATCAATAACAAGCAAATCTGTTCTGTTTCTAGCCGTGATCCCTCCCCAAATCATGACACTACCACCTCCAAAACGATCAAATTCCTGAACACAGTTGTTGGCATAACGTTCTCCACGTCGACGGTATACACGTAAACGACCATCACATCGGTTAAGCATGAATCTTGATTCATCAGTGAAGAGTACAAGATCCCACTGACGTTGGATCCACCGTCGATGTTGTTGTGCCCACTGTAGACGCAGTCGTCGGTGTTGTACTGTGAGTATTGGACGTCTTGCTGGCCGACGTGGGACAATGCCAAAATGACGGAGACAGCGACGGATTGTCTGTGCAGACAGTCGCCTCAAACCAGGTATCGTTCTTGCAGTTATGGTTGCAGGTTGGAATCGATTTCGGAGATGGGTTGTTCGAATCCAGTTGTCCTGTCTGGGAGTGGTTACTCGTGGACGGCCGCTGCGAGGACGGTCTCTGACATGTCTTGTCTGCTGATGACGCTGCCATAAGTTCCAAATGGTGTTTCGGTGGACATTCAGGCGATGAGCAACTTCCCTCTGCGAGGTTCCGGATTCAATCATCCCAATGGCCCTCCACCGATCATTTTCAGACAGTCTTGGCATTTAAAGGGTAGAGTTCCTGATCCGAAATGGCTGTGTTTTCGATAAGTGATGCTTCCGTCGTTCATCAGGCACAATGTGAACATTCCAAAAATTCTCCTCTTTTATTGCCATCCACAAGCATGATTTACGCACATTTTCACGTGCAAAGTCATTTTCTCGCATTTTCATGATTTCCATTTCAATGTTGTGTTTACGTGTACTGTTTCAGTCTGATATCACCATGTATGACAATTTCATAATTGCGTTATGAAAAATAATTAACAATATTGGTGTCACAGAAACTTTTGTTGCTGAGTATATTTGTGCTCTTGTATCCAATCAGTTCCATCTTTCTAAAAACCTTTCTTAGCTGGTTAATACACATGACATGTACAACAGAAAAGATAATCAGATCACATATATATGAGTACGATCGGTTCGGCTAAACAAGCCTCATATCATGTTCAATGTAAACATAAAGACAACATGGAAGCACAAATGACAATGTATTGGACCCTTTTCACACACATTTCTATGATCCTCTAAATGAGTCCACATCACCACAATTTTTGATAAAAGGCTTAAGACATTAAATACAGATCAAAGAGCTGACTACAGCAGTTTCACTTCCCCAGCTAAAGACGCAAACTAACTTCTGTTTGAGAATTTAAATGCTGTTATAGCACTGATCTTACAAAGACCCCTGTAATGAGTGTCATGCTTTAGATCAGGGGTGGGCAATCACGGTCCTGGAGGGCCGGTGTGTATGCAGGTTTTTATTCCTATCAATTACCCTGACTAATTGAGTTAATTGATTGCATGCACAAATATAGATTTTCGCAATGATTCGATCAAAGGAAAATGTTTTATGACGGGAGACAAGACTAGTCTTTGTAGTTTCATGATAATTTAAAGAAATGCGCATGAAAGGTCAGATTTCAAAACTGGTTTGGCTAATTGAGACAATCAACTAATTAAAGGCCAGACGTTGGTGTGAAAACCAGGGACAGATACGGCCCTCGCTGCCCACCTCTGCTTTAGATGCAGCAGACAAAGTAAAAATATTGTTCTCTGAATTACGCTTTTCCACAAAGCATGTGTATTTACCACACTGCAATATCCAGATGATGGCCCTGGAAATAGAAGTTATCACCATATTTCTACTCACCCCAGTGTCTGTAGTTTACAGTTGGAACTCATCAGTCCAGCACAGAGCAGCTCCACTCCTGAATCTCCCAGGTTATTCCAGCTGAGGTTCAGATCTCTCAGGGGTGAGTTTGTAGCCTGGAGAGCCGAGGCCACAATTTCAAAGGACCTCATTGTGAGGTTACAGTAGTTCAGCCTGTGAGAAAGATTTATAGGACAGTTCAGTGCAATATTCTGTCAAAGGCAGAATTTATGGTGTGAGGTAAGAAGTAGGGGACCCTGCATGTATTGGACGTCTCTCTGCTCTAATACACCTGACTCTTAATCATTATTACACCCGAGGGTGTGCTTGACTGTCATTCTTGTCACGACAGTGATGCGGCCAGAGTTCCGTTAGCATCGCTGAAGAGATATGAATGACAGTCAAGCACACCCTCGAGTGTAATAATGCGATTATATACCCATTACCAACAAAGTAAAATGTTTCATCAAAATTTATTCATACTGTGGGCATTTCGCTCTCAAAATATAAACAATTTTTGCTTTTATTCTCTCAGTTTCCGTGGAATTACATGAGATCTGACATTAACTAGTCCTTGAGAGCCAGCCAATTTGGGCTTATCTTTTTTTTAGGCATCGTGACTTCCCAAAACTGAATAAATACTGCACATTGCATCACAAAACTGCTTTGCTTGCTCAATCATGTTGTAACTAGAATATCCGCCGTGTAATGTGAATAGAAGCCACTAGATAGCAGTATTGACCTTTTCTTTTGTTAAGCCCAGAACAGAGCAAGGTTTGGACAAGTCCTGGGCATGTCTGAGATGGAAAGTCCTAGAGAATTTAAAAAAAAGTCTAAAAGGTGGGAGGTGTCTGCAAAAGAGTATATAAGGAGGAAAATTGAGAGAGTGAAGTCGTAGGAGAAATTGCAAGGAGAAGGATACATTTGACCAGACCTGTCATTTTTTTCATGACCTGTGAGGCTTTTGGTGGATTTTTGCCTGTGTTGGAGTATTTTCCTCACCCAGGACATCACCAAGCAACCCAACCAAAGGGACTGTAAATATTTTTTTTCTTGTATATATCAATCTTGGTCAGTAGAGAAGATAGTAGATGTCATGGTTTGGGAGCTTTGTAGGCTCCTTTTGTTACTCTCGTCCGGGACGATATAGTTTCGCTCACCGTCGGATTCCTTAGCCAGCTGGCATTGATTGGGGGCGTTGCCCGGACTCTATTTAAGTTCCCGTTCTTCCTCGTTCGTGTTGCTGGAGTGTCATTCTGCTTTTGACGCTTGAGCCGGTAAGGTATTTTGAGAAGTGAGAGAATAGGCAGGATCTTAGCTGCATTAAAGTATTAGTGTGAGAAGTGAGAGTATAGGCAGAATCTTAGCTGCTTTGTATTTTGTTTGAGCTCGCCTTTTGGCTACCACGGACGGCGTTAGGTCCGTAGGTAGCACGAGCCCTGGCATTTCCTTTTGTTTTAAATCAGCACGTTACTGCATTCGTCTTTTATTTCGAGCCACTGCTCCTGGCGTCCTAGACACCTACGCCATCACAGTACACTCCAGCCACAATGGAGACGTCAGCGGTGGCTGAAATTAAGAGAGCTATTGCCAGTCAACTGGAGATGTTGGCTGGATTTGCTAATTCACTTTCTGTTTTGATCAATCAGCGCTCTGATCTGGCTGATAGGCTGCACGGGCAGGAGACTGCGCTGCAGAAGCAGCAGAGCGACCTGTTAGAATTGTCAGAGAGTATTAAACCTCTAACGTTACAGACTCCACAAAGTTTTGCACAAGCACAACCCATACATTTTCCCAGAGAGCCTAAGTTACAACTCCCCCAAAGATACAGTGGCGAGGCTGGAAAGTGTAGGGATTTTATTGCCTAGTGTGAGATTTTTTTTAAGGCTCAGCCGTCATGTTTTGTTAATGAGGATTCTCGGATTGCCTTTATATTGTCCCTGTTGGCTGGCACAGCGCTCAATTGGGTCGGCCCACTAATAGATCTGACTCACCGGTTGTTAATTCGGTAGAGGGTCTGTGAGGGAGATGGTTTCTGTTTTTGTGATAAGGACATTTGTGGACAAGACGCAGCTACGCGTTTAACCGTCTCCAGCCCAATTTATTATATTGAGATATGAAAAATCTTTCATTCGTGGAGAATAGTTCTCATACAATAGTGGCTGCAGGTGGAACTAATGTTGTATTTTTGCAATACTGAGCTGGAAGAGTAACTTTATCAAACCATTTCCCATGTGGTCTTTATATTTTATCATCAGTCATCAATTAATTTATTGTTGCAAATTTGCAACATGAGCCTGGAGAGGGTTAACCACTTGGGCCCGGGAGACTCAGCATGTGAGTGATGCTGTAAAGTGCCTGTCAGCCGGGGGACTCAGCAGTTGAGTGATAGTTTTACCGTTGTTGGCATAGCCAATTATCATGAGTGACGTCAAATACTGATCGCTGCTCACTGAAGCGGATGATACTCACGCATTCACACAAATCTAATCATCTAATTACATTGACTGTAGCTGAATAGTATTCACAAAAAAAACAATCATCTAATTACATTGATTGACGTTGATTATTGGTTCGCACATTCTAACAAACGTGGAATCTGCTGACACATCATGAGTATGAATCACACGCACGTTTTGCAATAAAAGAGAGAAGTTTTTGATTCGTGACCAGTATACTTCTCGACATGGCAGATGTTACATCTGGTAAATCTACCAGTTCGTCAGACGGAGAATCAGAATACTCAAGTGACGAGTCAGATGTTCCGCTGGCAGTTATTTCTCGGCGAGCACTTCTCGATAGAGAGCAACAGCCATCCACGTCACAGTCTCATCAGAATCGAGGGTGGAATTGGAAAGATGAGGACTTTTGTCCGAAAAAATATGCTTGCGCCAAGCGAACGACAGTCAGTTTTGCACAGGTGGATGAGGAAAACATCACACCTGCCAACATATTCTGGAAAGAGTATTTTTCTGACGAGTTGATGCATTTGATAGTCCGGGAAACGAATCGATACCAATTCCAACACCCACTTCGTCTGGCAGCTCGTGGTCATCAGAAGCCTTGGGTAGATACTGATATCAACAAAATGAAAAGCATGCTTGCACTGATGGTCCTGATGGGTGTAAATTCACGACTGGAGGTTCGGCAGCACTGGAGCATCGATCCACTTGTTGAGGCACCTATCTTCCGGAGTGTAATGCCAAGGGACAGATTTCTGGACATTCTTGCCCAGCTTCATTTCCGTGACAATGAAGAAATAGAGGATGAAGAAGTTGATAGATTGTACAAATTACGTCCCGTCTTGGATCATCTTGCTGACCGATTTCGCTCAGTCTATACCCCTGGGCAGAACATCGCTGTTGACGAAAGTCTGATGAAATTCAAAGGGCGCCTCAAGTTCAGACAGTATTGTCCAATGAAGAGGGCGAGATTCGGTGTCAAGGTGTACAAACTGTGTGATTCTGGGAAAGGTGCCGGGTATACGAGTGAATTCCACAATTACACTGGAAAGGACAGAGATCCATCGATACCTGCATCTCAGAAAGTTGTGATGAACTTGACGTCAAATCTCAGTGGACTTGGCTACACACTAGCACTGTATCGAGGTTTTTCGTGTCCAGATTTGTTCTTGGAGATGCATTCCCGAAAGTTCAATGTCATCGGCACTGTGCAAGCTAATCGGAAAAATATGCCAAAGGACCTTGCAAACCCAAAGCTCGAGGCAAATGAGACTAAAAGTAGATGCACTGATAAAATTCTAGCTCTTGTATGGCGAGACAAGAGAGTGGTAAGAATGCTCAGCACTGTTCACCAGGATGAGATGAAACCAACTCGAAAGAGAACACCTGATGGTAATACGACGCGAAAGCCGGCAGTGGTGGTCGATTACAATCGTTGGAAACTCGGTGTTGATCTGTCTGACCAGCTGGCAACTTCGCACAACTGTGCTACAAAAACTTTGAAGTGGTACAAGAAATTGTTCTTCTGCTTTGTGGACTGTGCTCTTGTGAACTCTTACGTTCTGTACAAACTGTCTACCAGTGATGCAACAGGGAGGCGATCAAACTTCACAGACTTCCGCCTATCCTTTGTCAGAGACACTTTGTCTGAATACAGTGGTGACATGCCAACCTTGAGAGTACAAGGCTCACACCTCAATTTGCCAACCCGTCTAACTAAACGTCAGTTCCCGGTAATACATGGTCGTCGAAACTGCCACGTATGTCACCGCAACGGAACGCGCAAGAATACCAGATTTCGATGTGAACAATGCAATGTTTCTCTGTGTCTGGAGTGTTTCCAAATCTACCACACTGTTGAAGAATACTGATTGAAATGTGTGAATGTGAATCTATAATTTCTGCGTGAATAAACATCCAAACTAGTAAATTGCTTGTTGTCTCTGATACCACAGTGATATCGGTAATTGCTTTATCTGACAAAATATCTCCCGGCACACAGTACCTCGCTGTAAATTATATAGCCGGGCCCAAGTGGTTAATGCACTTGAGACAGGGCAAAGAAAGCGCAGCTGAGTTTTCTATTGCTTTTCGTTCTCTGGCCACAGAAACTGGCTGGCCAGAGGCTCCTCTGATGACAGTTTTTAGCCATGCACTTACGGAGGAGATTAAGGATGTACTGGCTACGTTAGAACCCTGCTCATCTTTAGACTCCTTAGTTCGTACTGCTGTGCGAATTGACAATCGCATACGCGAACGCAGCCGGGAGAGACTAAATAAATCTCCGCTGGCGGACAATGCTATTAAAATTGCTAATGGCGATTGTGCATCTCCTAGTTCTCCCATTTAAGATTCTACTTCGGTTGAGCTCATGCAAGTTGATGGTTTGTTTAACCGTCAGTCTAAAATACCCATTTGCAGAAGAATAATCTGCTTTAATTGTAACAAGCCGGGTCATATCTGTCCACAGTGTCCTAAACTACGGGGAAAAGGAAAGCCCCTCAAGCGATTCAGGGAACGCTAGAGGGGCAGACCCAACTTCCCTTCCGAACACTAATCCCCGTAGAACTTACTGTGGGGAGTAAAAAATTTACCATTGAAGCGTTCGTTGACTCGGGTGCAGTGGACTGTTTCATGGATTTTAAGTGGGCTAGGAGGCACTCCGTTCCTACTGTTGCACTTTCACAATCCAGTTCTTGGTTGATTGGGAGGGATATGGTCCCGAGGAGCGGTGCTGGGTCCCTTCTCGGGATATTCTGGATCCCTCGCTTATTTCTGATTTTCGTGCGCGGGGTTCCTTGGGGACTTCTGGAGCTGTCCCTTAGAGGGGGGGAGGGGGTCCTGTCATGGTTTGAGAGCTTTGTAGGCTCCTTTTGTTACTCTCGTCCGGGACGATATCGTTTCGCTCACCATCAAATTCCTTAGCCAGCTGGCATTGATTGGGGGCGTTGCCCGGACTCTATTTAAGCTCCTGTCCTTCCTCGTTCGTGTTGCTGGAGTGTCATTCTGCTTTTGACGCTTGAGCCGGTAAGGTATTTTGAGAAGGGAGAGAATAGGCAGGATCTTAGCTGCATTAAAGTATTAGTGTGAGAAGTGAGAGTATAGGCAGAATCTTAGCTGCTTTGTATTTTGTTTGAGCTCGCCTTTTGGCTACCACGGACGGCGTTAGGTCCGTAGGTAGCACGAGCCCCGGTATTTCCTTTTGTTTTAAATCAGCACGTTACTGCATTCGTCTTTTATTTCGAGCCACTGGTCCTGGCGTCCTCGACACCTACGCCATCACAGTAGATTAGTTGAAAGTGTTTGTGTAAGTAAACCTGTAAGTTTTAAAATTTTGTCTGTCATCCCTTGCTGTCGTAAATGTACTAACAAATTGGGGTCATAATAAATTGCAGACTCAAGTCCGGGATAGACCATTATGTGAGTCATTTATTGAAAATCTAACATTTCAAATTGTAAAATAGTTTTTTGAATTTTCCTTAGACAAATCAATAGCAATGGATGATTTCTTGGCATCACCAACCGTAGGGGTTTTGAAGTCTTTTAAAAAGACAGAACTGCTAGAAATATGCAGACATTTAGACCTGACAGAGGTAAAACCAGCCATGCGAAAAGCAAGACTGGCTAGAGAGATTGTTGAATATTACATTGATGAAAATGTGTTTGAACCAGGAGATCTGGAACAGCTTCCATTGGAAAATTCAAATATAGAAATGGAACTTAAATTAAAAATGCTAGAGATTAAAAGGGAGGAAAAAGAAAGGCAGTTTGAGTTATGAAAATTTGCATAAGAAGAAAAACAGAATTTGAGAGGGAAGAAAGAGAAAGAAAGGGAGGAAAGAGAGAAAGAAAGGGAGGAAAAAGAAAAACAAAGATAATTTGAGCTAGAAAAATTAGCAAGACAGAGAGATTTCGACTTACAGAAATTCGATAGAGAAGAAAGGTGTTGTGATTCTGCCCTTTCGTGTGTTGTCCCGTGCGTATTTGTGCTTGTTAATTACTTTCGTTTCGTTTTTTTTTTCCCAGCCCTGAGCTCAGCCGGCTGATGATCCGCTTCCAATCTGCCCTCAGTAGTGTCGCGTGACTGCCTTCAGCATGCCTGTGTCTCGTCGTCCAATCACCTTTCTACTTTCGGTTTGGCTTTGGTATTTCATTCATTGCCTCCAGCTGCGCTTAATTCCGGGTCTCGCAAAACTGAGTGAATGCGTTCTCTGACAGGATATTACTAACACGTACTAACCAGCACTTATTAAGGGTGATTGTAAATATTTAGTCATGTAGTATTAACCTTGATTAACGCATTTAGCGAACGTATGTGTCTCTGGCTTTTGTGATTTCAATCTGAGCTTTCTGATTAACTACATTTAAAACCTTGTGCTTTCCTTTCGCTTTTCTTGTGGTGCTTTTTACTTGTCACGTTTAGATTGCCTTAATCTTAACCGTCTAGCTTGATTGCTCGCCTCGGCGTCTTGTCGAGCCATTAGTGTTAACCCGGTTCTCGTGTAATTGTTTATTAATCCCATGTGTTTCTGTTCCAGTCAGTGGCGTATCCAGCGGGTGTGCCAAACACGTCCCTTTATGCGGCGATTAGTCCTGGCTAGTTCTCAATCATTTTCCTTTATTGACGCGTTTTCCAATTATCGTAAGTGGCAACTTTAAAAAAAAGTTGATTTTCTGAAATGACACTCAGTGATGTTAGATTTAGCACCAGTTCATTCTTTATGTTATGATGGATGTTTTAACTTCTAAGCCATAAAAAGCTTTGAACTCAAACAGGAGGCAGCTGCCCATTTTCTGTGATTATTATTGTCAGATACTTTGTTTTTCTTTCAAATACTGGATTACCTTTTACCATGAACATGTGATTTGCTGATTTGGGCGGCGTTACAATGTTGGGTTTTTTTTTAAACCACAAGGCTGGATATAGACCTTTGTGGCGAAACATATCTGGTAATACAATGAGCCACCTATAGGAGATAGAACCATATACCAGCAAAATTTATGACATTTTGAAAATTCCAAGGGTCCCCATAAATACTATCTCCATTTACATATTCCAAGATCTCCCATCTAAAATCATTCAACCAAAGGTAGAACTGCATGATATCTTAGTCCCAGTAACTCCCCTGAATATACATATCTGAGAAGTACACTTGGAATGATAAATTATGATGCAGCAGAATTTCACATCCCAGTTTTTTTATTTTGTAAAAAGTGGAGATGGGTCCAGTTAATTCTCAGTCCACAAATTGTATGGGCGTCTTGGCTAAGGTTGACTTGAAAAAGATTAAGAATCAATGCGATTATCCATGTAAAATAAATTTTAAAAATAATTAGTGCTTTTCTGGTAAAGAATCCTGCACCTTTTGTAATGATTTAAATGGCTGTAGACAAAGTATTGTTCTCTGAATCAGGCTCTTCCACATTAAATGCCCGCACATCACAGTATAACATCCTATTAAATGCCCGCACATCATAGCTTGTGGTTGGAAACACAGAAATGGAATTAAATTATGCAGCACTGCTTCTATAAGCAATTTGCACATTATTCCATTTCCCCCTGATATTTACATATGCATCCTGTTGACTGACAGACTTACGGCTTTTCCAACAAGTCAACATGGTCTACAACATCCCCCGCCAATCTTGCGCTTCTTATTTTCAAACTTGATCTAGACCTTTATGGTCTGAAGCTACACACCAAATTTGGTTACTGTATCTGTAGTAGTTTCTGAGTAAAGCTGTCCCCTTTATCTCGGACAGAAGGACGGACGGACTGACTGAAGGACGGACGGACGGAGGTCAAACCTATATCCCCCTCCCACTTCGCGTCGGCGGGGGATAATAAAGGCCGATTTTATCACCTTAGAAACGGAAAACCCATGCAGTGAACACAGAGGTATGGTAGAGTTCAACATTCCTCACTGAACAGGTCATTGTGTGAAAGATATTGAGGTAAGAGTATCGATTTCATTAGTGTTCACAGCAGGAGGAAAATCAGAAAGATGAATCTCAGATGTTGATGTCATTTAATCATGCAAATGCTGAATATTTCATCATGTCAATCATGCATTCAGCATCCAGTCATATCCTGTGTCCTGTTACCACAGGCTCTGCTGTAACCATACATTCTCCACTGGATCAACTAACCTGGCAACCCTAATAGGAATGAAATTTTACCCTGCTTTTAGGTTATAAAAAAAAAGGCACAGCAAAAATTCATGTTTTTTTACATTCTCACTTGCCCATGAGATTCTCATTTGACATTTTTATTGCACTTAATTCTCTATAGAATAAGACAGTGTTTATTCTGCAGTCCTCGACATCAAAGATGGGGAAAAAAGAGCCATTTCTGTCCCAGGCTTTCAAACTAACCCCTGCCCTTTAGTTAGCCAATTATCTCAATTAGCCAAACCGTTTGTAAAATCTGACATTGCTACTGCATGTCTTTAAATATTCATGATTAACCACCAAAGACTTTTCTTCTGTCCCTAAATGAAATATTTGTCGGTGATTTTATCTGAATAAATCTAAAAGCCTATACAACCAATTAGCTCAATCAGCCACCGGTGATCGGTGGAAATAAAAACCTGTGTACACACCGACTGGAACTGCCCATCGCTGCTTTACTTCATTAAAGCATAATACTCACCTGGCCTTCCTGCAGTTCTTGATTACTGGCAACAGTCTCCCACGACCTTCTGCTGATGTCCAGTAGGTCCTCAAATCAAATTCATCCAGGACCTCCTCTGACATCAGTGACACAAAGGCCAGAGCTGAACATTGGCTTGGCTCCAGCTCTTTAGTAAAAAGTTTTCCTTCGTGAATTTCCTCCACTAGAGAGTTATCATTCAGTTCGTTCAGACAGTGGAACAGATTGATGGTCCTCTCTGCTGAAGGTTCCCATCTTATCTTCTCCTTAATGTACTGGATTGTTTTGTCAGTGCTCCGAGATCTGCTCTCTCTCCATAGGCTCGGTAAAAATCTACATCTCTTTGTCAGTAGTTCTTCCAGGAGAGTCTGATTGCGGCCCTGAGAGAGGCCAAGAAGGAATCGGACGAAAAGGTCCCAGTGTCCATTTTCGCTCTCCAAGGCCCAATCCACTGCAGTCTTGTATAACTTAGACAGCTGCACACCAATGAGATTAAGCACTGTGAGTTCATTTCTGTTCTCATTTACACACGAATGAAACACAAACAAAGCAGCCAGGTACTCCTGAATGCTCAGATGTACAAAGCAGTAGATTTCCCTCTTGTGCAACCCACACTCTTTTTTAAAGATCTGTGTGCAAACCCCAGAGTACACCGCAGCTTCCCTGACATCAATGCCGCTCTCTCTCAGGTCCCTTTTGTAAAATATCAGATTACCCTTCTTCAGCTGTCGAAAAGCCAGCCGCCCCAGTTTCCGGATGATTTCTGTATCTGCTGCTGATGGTATATTTGGGTTTGTGTCATTAGTTTCAAACTTGTCATTCTTCCGATTTGTCTGAACAAGCAGGAAGTGTGTGTACATTTCAGTCAGAGATTTGGGCAGATCCCCACTCTGTGCTCCAGCTAACGCTGTCTCCAGAACAGTAGCGGAAATCCAGCAGAAGACTGGGATGTGACACATGATGTCGAGACTCCTGGATGATTTTATGTGTGAGATGATTCTGCTGGCCTTTTCCTGATCATCAAATCTCTTCCTGAAGTACTCCTCCTTCTGAGAGTCAGTAAACCCTCGTACCTCTGTCACTCGATGTACGTGCTTCAGTGGAATCTGATTGGCTGCCGCAGGTCGGGAGGTGATCCAGAGGAGAGCAGAGGGAAGCAGATTCCCTTGAATAAGATTGGTCAGGAGCTTGTGTACAGAAATTGGCGTATTTACCTTGCGCAAGATCTTCGTGGTCTTGAATATGAGATGAGGACGATATTCATCAAGACCGTCGAAGACGAACAAAACTTTTACCTTCCGATCAAAGCTTTGAATCTTTTCCTGGGAAAAGTCATTTAGGAAAGTAAGTTCTGGAAAGTAATCCTGGAGAAGACCAATGAGACTGAATTCATTATCCTTCTGCAGATTCAGATCTCGGAAAGGGAGAGTGAAGATGAAATCAATGTCCTGATTGGCTGTTCCTTCAGCCCAGTCCAGAATGAACTTCTGTACAGAGACGGTTTTCCCGATGCCAGCGATGCCCTTTGTAAGTACAGTCCTGATGCGTTTCTCCTGCCCAGGTAAAGGCTTAAAGATGTCATTGCAGCAGACTGCTGTCTCCTGTGTTTCCAGACTCTTGGATGCAGTTTCAATCATTCTGACCTCGTGTTCATTATTGACCCCCTCACTCCCCCCCTCTGTGATGTACAGCTCTGTATAGACCTCATGGAACTGCCTTTGGAGGCCCAGCGCTGGTGAACCTTCATTTATGCATTTCAGCTCCTCGCTCAGACGAGATTTCAGTGTGTGCTGGGCTCTCCTGATGGATTCAGCTACAAAGAGAAAAAGAATGTCAAGCATATAAGAGGTTTTTATGGAAAGATTTCAGCCCACTGCTCTTTTTACATGCAGAATTGCACTAAATTCAGACCAATTCCAATGTTTGCAACTAACCCACAACACCTTGACAAAAAGAAATCCCAAAAAAGATGAGAAAGATTTTGAAATGCATTACTCCAGAAAGGCTAAGCTGCTCCTGAGGCTCAATAGCGGGGCAGATAATAGAACAATCTTGCAAATTCTGATACAAGCACCAAATTTTGCATGGGTGTTCTCTAAGGGGTACTAGTCAAATCTGCCCGATTGGCCATTTCAAAATCCAAGATGGCGGCCGTTTTTTCAAGATGGCCACAAAAATGAACTTCCAAAGTCAGATTCTTTCATAGAAATGCATGTATTTGGTCGATTTGAGTGATCTTGGTGTCAATGTGTGTGTTTTCAAGCATGCTGGAACTATTTCTACAACTTAAAATGGCATCAAAGATGAATTTGTTCTTAATTCTGCTATTTGTGATTATTTTCGGGTGTAAAAAAGCAACAATGCATCCCATCAAACAATAAAACTTTTAATGATTCTTTTCAACCGAACAAACACATACATGTAGTTTTGATACTTGCAACATACGGCACTTAGATCATACAAATCTGGCTGGCAATGTAGTAAATCACATGTGAGCAGAATCTTTCATTATGCTGTAGTGAATGTCCCTGCAGAACATATTGTAATTAACAGAAAGATGAAATTAAAATGAATAAATGACCATGGTATGCATGGTCCTTGTGCATGTACTTTTAGACGCTGTGTAATCAAGGTCAAGTAAAGACATCAGTAGTCAAACATTAAGATCAATGTCATGATTGGCATCTAGTTGAGGGAATAGAACCGGGAATGTTCCTCCCTAAGAGGCTATACCCATCTTCTACCCTTCAGGCCTGATTTGTGAGTGGGCATGTTAGGGGTTCATTTCTTCTTGTTTGACAAAGGCAACACTTGCTCCAGTCTGTCTGCCAAGACATACTAACAGATGGTCTGTTTGAAGCCATTGCTTTGAACAGGGTCGAGGGATAATCATTTGACCACCCTGAGTCAATATTGGGCACTTTCTTGTATGGGATACAACTAGGTTCGTGTAAACATGTTGCCTTGGTTGCTGAAGTTGAAACATAACATGTTTGGCCTACTCCTAGCTCGATCGTTCATTCAATACTATTCAAGTCCCGTGTGATCTGTACACCAACCAGATAATTTTGAACCCCATTATCCTTGGCTCAGCTATCCTGTGCTGGCACATCCTGTCAATTCAGGTGCGGCTGCTAACCTGATCTGGGGTAGGTTAAGCGACATTTGGGACACTAGATAGTTTTATAAAGCTAGCTGGCATTGAACCCCGTGCTGGGTTTCACAGCAGTAATCATCATCAGTGTGCCCTGGTAGAGTCCAACAATCACTCCTTTAACGAAAATGGCTTTATGATGGATCAAGTACGTCTGGTGTGTTGACTTCATGCACCTTTTAAATATTTGAGCTAGACTAACTCCATCACATGCAGGGACTCTCTGTGCGCTACCCTCACCTAGTTTAGCCCGCGAGCCAACACGGGGTACCGGGCTGTGGCCGTTGCCATGCTCAATTTGGTACTAGCAGCTTCTTGGAGCCATAGGTGAGAGTTACATGTGTAGCAAGGACCAGTGCTTGGAGTCCATCCAGAGGATGTGGCTGACTGCTCAAACAAAGGTACTACCTCTACTCAGGGGCGCTCCTGTCATTAGGCGGATTAGGCGGATGCTAGGGGCGCTCGCGAGCAGAAAGGGCGCCAGGGAGGGGGGAAGTTTTTTTTTTAAATAAATACTTTTTATTTCACAATATAAAACAACAACAACAAAGACACAGCGATCTAACAACAGTGACATACAGTCGTAAAGTCTTTAAGCAATGGCTAAATAGAGCATTTGTATTCGGGCTGTCTGTCTGCCTGTAACCTGCCTTCAATTTCGCCACGGTCCCCATTGGATTGCACTCAGGACACGACTCCTCCCCGCCGCCCGCGATATTTTTTTCCGTACTGTTAATGCGTCATTATAGATATCGATGTCTCTTTGTCTTGTTGCTGGTTAGGTAGCCAAATAGCTCGCTCGCGAGTATTCCATTATAAGCGAACTGTAGCCTTTTTAGCTCGCTAGCCAGTTGGACATGCAGCTAATTACAATGGCATGCTTGCTATGACACACAGTTCACTATCACTTTGGCTTGCGACAGAGGAACTAGCTCGCTTACGAGTATGACTGCGTATGCATTGAAAGCGAACTGCAGTTTTTGTAACTCGCTAGTCAGTTGACCATGTAGCTAAATACATTGGCGCGCTAGCTATACCATTGCTTGCTAGGTAGCCAACTAGCTCGCTAGCGAGCAACACTGTGCACAAACGATAGCCTTTATTTTGTCAGCGTAATCATGACGCAAATTGACGCGCATGAAGGGAGGAAAGTCACATAAGGGGGACCAGAATTCCAGAATAGCGACGCATTAACGTTACGGAAAAAATCTCTCTCCCCGCTCCCCTGCTCTCTCCTGTAGTCCTACTGCGCTTGCGTCTGTGGTAAGTGGGGTTGGTAAATCTCTCTCTGTTGAACTCAACTAGTTACAGACAGGTAACTTGTAACACAACACACCCACAGCGCCGCCGCCGCGGCTTATGCATCGCGACGCCAATTCTAGTTCACCACACAGAGAGACCACACCAAGCACAGCCAACAAGGCAATAATAACATAAGGCAGGCCAGACAGAGCGGGGTCAATTATCATCATGGCTTAATGGCAGTCCAGCATGTTGCAGAATGCAGATCAAAAACACAACGTACTAGCTAAGCAAATCGTTTGCGTCAAGCCATATGCTAATGTTTTATTTGAAGTTACAGATTTATTTACAGATTTAAGGGGGATTCATTAAGACCCCGTTCCCGCAGCCGGTGTGAGTTTAGGATGAATATTTTGAGGTCGATCTAATAAGTTGCGGAGGGCCCACCAGAAATCCTGCCTAGGGTGCCAAGTTGCTTAGGATTGCCACTGCCTCTACTACTACACCCTACACCCCAAAAACTAACCAACATTGGTATACACAAATAAGCACTCATCCTCTCTGAAAATGCCGGAAAAAGTACCTTATGAAGCAAAAAAAATGGCTGCTGAAACTAGAAAAATTGGATCCTGCATGCAAAAAAAACATATATTTGGACACTAAGATCACTCAAATAGATCAAACACACACATTTCTGTGAGGGAAACCATTCTCAACTCGCACGTTGGCCATCTAGAAAAATGGTGGCCATCTTGGATTTTCAAGTGGCCAATTGGGTAGATTTGTTCAGTAGACCAATGGGAATGACCATGCCAAATTTGGTGCTTGTATTACATTTTGCACGGTTCTTATGCAAAATTGCTATTATCTGCCCCACTACAAGGACCCTTGTGAGGCAGTGTGAAATCTGAAGATCATTTGGGACACAACAGTCAGAACTTCCCTAACCAGCCCAGATGACTCCAGCAGTACAACAACAAGTCATCCTGGAACACCCTCAAGGACGGTTCTGAGACAATGGATTTTAATATGTCAACGGTTTTTGTCCTGGTCCATGTGACAGCAGCAAATGAACTTTTGCTGGTGACAATACCTCATCGTGAATTTAATACTATGGCCTCTATCTTACCTCCAGTGCAGAAGGGTGCAAAAGGTAACACAAGTGTCTTTGCTATTTTATGACTGACGAAAATACTGATTTCCTGCCCAGCCTCCTCGCTGCATAAATAGCCAATTCTTTTGCGCCAAATTGAGCATCCATGGGAATGTGGGTCATAAAATGCAGTGTGGTCAGGAGCATTGCTATCTTGAGACCAAAAAAAAGCGATCGCATTACTGACCAACAAGACTTAGTCCAAAGTCAATGGTCAGCTTTTGACTGCACATTTCAGGGTGCAGAGTCAGATAGTATATGTGTCTTTGCAGGTGAGTGCACAACACATGTACACTCTGCTTGCTACATAATACTAATGCAGGGACGAACAGAAGCACATGCAATCGATTAAAAATAAGGAGATTATGGCGAAGGATTTTTGTCAAGATATTTTAAAAATGCATGTCAGATTGGTTAGTGACTGACGTTCGCACATCAGGGCATGCTGTGATACAGGCTATTTAAAGCAGGAGACAGCACCTCGGGAAAGTATATTTCAGCGAAAATTAGAATTCTTGAAGTGTCTAAAATGTATAATTTTATAAATTTTAATTTGGTAATGATCCAGCGCGAGGGATTTTTAAACCGGACAGTCTTCAAATCGGCATCAATACCAGGGGGCAGAAATTTTTACTTGGGGAATTTAAGGCTGCGTTCGGAATGCACATTCGCTCGCTCACTTTCTATATTGTTTTCAATGTAGAGTATTCACTACACAGTGCCCTATACAGTGGGTGAGTGTGCATTTCGAACGTATTATCCAATCAAACGCCAGTGCCGCGGTGCATGTATGTCAGTTATTGTCTTAGGTGACGTCAGTTGTTCTTTTTCCTTTCATCCGGGCCATACAGTAGTTCAAAGGGCCTTCAGTAAGCTCTCCCTTTTCAGCTTGGCTGCCCGCAAGCTGTTTTTATTTAAAGGCTAGGTAGGCAGAAACCTAGAAAAAAGGTTCGAATTGAGTCCACACGGTTCTCATCCCATCAGCTCTGACCATAGATATATATAGAACACTAGATTGCTGATAGGGTAGGGTATGCTCAAGTGAGGCATCTGTTCTCCGAGCCTATACACCCGGAAGTAAAATTCGCCCATAGACTCCCATTCATTTTCGCCTACTTTAAAATTACATTTTCAAAAACACTTGCGTGCGAGCCTGTGTTATTTTGGTATCGCTGTGCTGAGCAACATTTTGTCTCCCTAAATATGTGCTTTTCGGAGGATGGAAGGCGGCACACTTACTAAAGGAAAGATCGAAATCTGACTCGATGTCAATGTTAAAGTGCTGCAGAGAAGTGACTTTAACGCGACCCAGGCTTTTACCTCTGATAAGATAATTGCTTGGTAGTTATCGCCGTTATAAGAAACGTCGTTTGAATGTCCGTATACGTTATCATATTACACTCTGGTTTCCTCACTTCATTGTACCCTGGTTGACTATTTGACATCAACCGAATTGTTTATATTGAATCATATGGCCAACGTTGATAAAAGGAAGCGCTAGTGAAGCCTTTCTCCCCTCCTTGTCGTTTGGAGCTCTGTATAAAACAGACAAAGCGACTTGTCCACTGTTTTAAACATTATGCGGGTAAGAAGTATTGTCGTTGAATGTCAAGTACAAGTAGCTAGCTAGCTTGCTAGCCACCTTTTAAATTTTATTTACCACTAAGTCAATGCAGTCCCCGCGATGCCAAGGTAGGTCGCTGGTGACCGATATCAATCGCTAGCGTTCGCTTTTAGTCAGCGGTCTGTTCAAGTCAATGGGACGGCTAATTGGCAAGCTAGCACGAAACGCGATTTTTTTTCTATTAAAGTGACAACTTTGCGTTTATACTTTTACTTTCGCATGAAACGTTTTATTACAGCTCTTCAAATAAATATTGCTTCAAAAAGCAGTCGCACATCTCAGCATTTTCTCGCTTGTGTCGACTTATTTGAAATTGGCCTAATAGGAAACCATTAATTTTTATGAAGAAGTTGGGTGTATCATTATGGCGGCCGGGTGCCTCACTTTGGATAATGTAAATATGACGACATCAGCAATCTAGTGTTCTAAATATATAAATCTATGGCTCTGACCCAAGCTCCTCCGACCAGACACGCATCTGATGCACGCTGATTAAGAATCAAACAATTTATCGACTGAGCGACCAAGATCAATACATGACCCATAATTAGAAATGAAAATGAACGGTGAATATCCATTGCCTACATTAATATAATTGACATGGCATTGTAAATCCAAAACTTTCGCAGACTTTTTCAGAGACAAAACTGCGAGAGGTTAAGGTTCTTAAGCATTTTTAAAGGACAGGTTTCCGAAGATCAAATTCAAAATCAGAAGATTCCCCAAGTAAAAATGTCTGCCCCCTGGTATTGAAGCCAATTTGAAGACTCGCTGGTATAAAAATGCTTCGCACTGGATCATTACCAAATTAAAATTGATAAAACAATGCATTTTAGACCCTTCAAGTATTCTACTTTCCGCTGAAATATACTTTGCCGAGGTGCTGTCTCCTCCCTTAAGAAACTTAGTACGACCCCTTTGAACCTTGTGCCTTGCATTGTGCCCTGATGACCCGCCATTAAACTAGCAGAAATGGATTTGGACACACCCTAAATGCACTTGCACCACACGCTTCAGACTGTGCCCTTAGATGCAAGTGTCTTTGCTATTTTATGAACGACAAAAATACTAATTTCCCGTCTAGCATCCTTGCTGCATAAATATCTGACTCATTTGAGCCAAATTGAGTACCCATGGGTCTGGTGTGGTCAGGTGCATTGCTGTCTTGAGACCGAAAAAAGCAATTTAGCTCCTGACCAACAAAAAATTAGTCCAAAGTCAATGGTCAGCTTTTGACTGCACATTTCAGGGCGCATAGTCAGATAGTATATGTGTCTTTGCAGGTGAGTGCACAACACATGTACACTCTGCTTGTTACATAATACTAATGCAGGGACGAACAGAAGCACATGCAACCAATTAAAAATAAATAGATTACGATGTGAAAGATTTTTGTTAAGATATTTAAAAAATGCATGTCAGAATGGTTAGTGTGACCGACGTCCACACATGAGGACATGCTGTGCTACAGGCTATTTAATTTAATATGCAATTCACCATGTGCGGTTATGCATGTAGGTGTAAGGTGTTAGTGAATTTTTCTGGATAAAGCCACGACTTCTCAATATTGGAGAGTTCTGCCCTTCCTGCTGTTCTCCAGAAGATCCCTCCTGGAGGGGTGGCTGTTTGGGGACAGTGGTTCGCCTCTGTATTCGTTACATGAGACATCGTCCGAAACAGTGCGTGGATTTTCCTTCCACAGACCACTAACTGTAACGGAACGAATGTTTGAAGTGCTGAAAATGCGCTTCAGATCTTTGGAGTAGTTGTGTATGGGACGACCCACTGTCTGCAGTTATCTGTAAAATCTATTTTGAATCCGACCTGATTCGTTAACACATTGTTTGCAACCCATCTGTCCAGCTTCTATAATCAAATACAAAACCCCGCATTTCATTTGAAATGTCTTCATTATTATTTACAGTTTGGCTGAAAAACAAAGTGGCCACAAAAAAACAACCATTTAAGTAGCAGCAAAAGTAACAGAGTGTCACCGTCTGTAATTCATTTGAATTTCTTCCATGTATCTGACTTGACCTTCACTTGTCAGCCAATCAGAAGCAAGTTTTTTTCACTTTTGTCTGATATTATTCGAGGGGTTACGGTAATCAAACAAAAATCACTTTCATCTCTTTCTCTTTTTTCCTTTGCTTGTTTTATCATCAAGTTGTAATATAATGTCATCTAAAGTTCAAATGCAGCCCTGAAAATACACTATAATTATTTTAGAAATCGGGGTATAAATACACATTAAATACACATAAATACACAAAAATAATTTTGTACAATATTTTAAAAAATATTTTTATTCCATTTTTGAAGAATATTGTTCCGGTTTCCATACTTTCAGTCATTTTACTCTTCGCAGACCCTTTCATCTGCACTGCAGACATTTTCTTTTCCCTGCTGTGAGGCAGGTGCCCCCTTATAACGGCAGTTCACCCAGATCCAAGGGCATCTGGCTTTTAAAGGACATGGGACATGACGCTGATTGGCTTATTTCATGTTACGCCCAAAACACGCCTACAATTAATTATGTAGGGCCCATTTGAACCTTGTGCCTTGCATTGTGCCCTGATGACCCGCCATAAAAACTAGTAGAAATGGATTTGGACACGCCCTAAATGCACTTGCACCACACACTTCAGACTGTGCACTTAGATCATTAAAATAGGGCCCTAATTGTTTGAATTTCTATTTTGTGAGAGAAACCTATTTTCCATTGGTTTTCTGTTGTCCTTTACAAAGAGCTCAGCATTATTAAGATCGGGCCAATGTTGCTGCAGGCTTGGGGTCCAACCAATCACTTACACGCCTGACTCCTACTAATCACAGTCTTCTGCAAAAACTCCAGAGGTTGGTTAGTTGAATCAGGTGTTATTGGAATTTGTTGGAACAAAAGCCTGCACCCACAGCAGCCCTTTCTGGATAAGGTTGAGAGCCCCTGATGTCTCAAATCTATGACCCATCTTAGATCTACATAGCATTTGTGTTAAGCTCATCAAATATGAAAATAAATACATAATACTCCATGTAAATGATGTGACAGATTGTAGCAGTAATAAATCTACATGGACTCTGTATTACTCAGCATGTGGTCAGCAGCAGTGAAGGCTCTCTGGGGGGTTTCATTCCTCAGCAGTGTGTGTGTAAGACAGTTAATTAGGCTGAAATCACTGTTGGAGAATTTCCAAAAGCCAAAGACCACTGCCTCAGCAGGTCTTTGTGTTTCTGGTAGATTATGAATTTATTTTAATTATGATTAGTTTTACTTAAGCATAAGCAAGAGGTATGACCAGTAGCAATGCAGAGGCTTTGATTAAAAATGATCTTACTGAATCTTTTATTCTCGTCCTGGTGCGGGTCACCTGTCTGTGGAAATGAAAAAGGGATAAAAATCATTGTAAATCATGACAGTCTGTAATGACTGACAGAAAATTAATAATCATTGTTCAGATGCATCAAAATTTTTTCATGATGGTCTGCATCTGTAAAGTGTAAATACAGGTTCCATAGCGACACAGAATATCCAATTATAACATGGCATATTCCCATTCTGTTACACACATTGTCGAATAGAGCCTGATTTAAACATGGTCTGGAAAAAGTCTTTTCAAAAAGACCTCCTGAATAAGCAGTAGAATGAACCTGAATAGTAGTCATGATTCCAAGTCATTGTCAAATCCACTCATTTGACTTATTTTGACCATTAATAATTGTGAATTTTAATTTACAGAATTCATTCTTCACTGAAAACACACTTATTTTGAAACGGTTCCATAATCCAAATCACAAGGGACATCCTGTCACAACTCAAGTAGAGAACTTCTCCTTCATAATTAATTGAGTATTTTGTTAAATACATCAATCATGGACAATACATTAACACTCAATGGGCCTCATTTAAGAAGCAGCATTCTCACAAATTTTCACTCTTTTTCTTCGTAGAGATGTTTACATATGAAAACGGGGATTTATTAAATTTTCCTCAAAGAAACTTGTTCCGATGTATGAACAAAATTTACGGAAGTATGACTAGTAGCAATGTAAAGCATGTAAACTGCATCGCTTGTGTCCCATCTTGAATATTTATTATCCAACACCTAAATTGCACAAAACTTCAAGGAAACATTTTCCCCCCATTTAATCTTTGGCTTCTCAATGAGAGGAAAATAATATAAAATATCCAGAATGATTGTAGAATAAAAGGTTACCTGGTGTCATAAATGTGTTTCAACATGCCTTGTATAGGGAAGGTGTGATGGCTGCTGGAAGTTGGACGCCAAGAGCAGCGGCCAGAAATAAAAGGCAAAACCCGCAGCGTGCTGAGAGACTAAAAACAGATTGAGATAACGAGACTCACGCTACCAACGGACCTGACGCTGTCCGTGGCAGAAAAACAGGCGAGCTCGAGGAAACCAAAAGAAAAGGGAAATGAACCAAAGATTCCCTTGCTCACTATCACTAAACCTGTTAAGCCCCTGACAACACTCTTTCAAGAGACCTTACCAGCTAAAGCACAAAAGAAACACTGACACTCTAGCAACGAGAGCGAGGCAGAATAGGAGCTTAAATAGAGTCTAGGTAACGCCCCCAATTAATGCCAGCTGGCCCAGGAATCCTATAGGGCGCAAAACGATATCGTCCCGGACGAGAGTGACAAAGCTCTCAATACCTCCAAACCATGACAGGACCCCCCCTTCTAAGGGACAGCTCCAGAAGTCCCCAAGGAACCTCGTGCACGAAACTCAGAAATTAGCGAGGGGTCCAGAATATCCCGCGAAGGGACCCAGCAGCGCTCCTCGAGACCATATCCTTCCCAATCCACGAGGAACTGGACCCCCTGACCTACACGCCTTTCAGCGAGAATGCAGCGCACGGTGTAAACCGGCCCCCCCTCCACCATTCGCGGTGGCGGCGGAGGTGTGTCGGCAGGTGCCAGGACGCTAGTGCTAACCGTCTTAATCCGAGAGACGTGGAATGACGGGTGTATGCGTAAACATCTCGGGAGCTTCAACTGGACCGTGACCGGATTGACTTTCCACACTATTTTGAACGGGCCGATATAGCGGGGCGCCAGTTTTCGGGATTCTACCTTCAAGGGGAGGTCCCGGGTAGACAGCCAAACTCTCTGCCCAACCCAATAAGACCAGGCCAAACGACGCCTTCTATCAGCGAAGGATTTATGTTTGCGCCATCGAACGCAACAGCGAAGAACAGACCTTAGTTCAAACCAACCGACATCGACGAATGAACTGGTTGACTGAGGGAATCTCGGAGTCGTTCTCAGTCTCCGGAAATAGTGGGGGTTGGTAATCCAGTTGGGCCTCTAACGGGGAAAGCCCCCTGGAGGAATTACACAGAGAGTTCTGGGAATATTCGGCCCAAGCTAAAAATCGACTCCACTACGAGGGATTATCCGCCGCCAAACATCAAACAGTGTTTTCAAGAGACTGATTAGTCTGTTCCGTCAGCTCGTTGGTCTCTGGGTGAAACCCCGAGGAGAGACTCACTGTGGCCCCCAACTGCTTACAAAAAGCCTGCCAGAATCTGGCCATGAATTGAGGGCCTTGATCAGAGACGACATCCTGCGGAAGCCCATGTAACCGGAAGAAATTGTTAACTACAAGATGCACTGTCTCCCGCACCGAAGGCAGATTGGGTAGCGTGACAAAATGAACCACTTTAGAAAAACCACGACCAAAATGACAGTGTTGCCGTCAGATACAGGCAACCCCGTAATAAAATCGAGCGCAATGTGTGACCAAGGGCGCCTGGGAACGGGCAAAGGTCGCAGCAGACCAGAGGGAGGGAGGTGGGAAGTTTTATTCCTGGAACATACGCTACAGGCCGCAACAAACTCCCGAATGTCCTTCATATCTGGCAACCAAAAACGTTGGGCAAGGAACTGCTTGGTCCGATGGGCCCTGGGTGCCCAGCCAAGCGGGAAGTGTGTATCCACTGAAGGACCTGTGGCCTAACCCCAAGCGGAACAAATAAACAGCCAGGAGGCTCCCCCCAGGACCGGGATCGGATATCAACGCCTCCTAAACTACTGCCTCAATCTCCCATTGAATGGGTGCCACGATCTGCGCAGAAGGAATAACAGGCTCCAGGGTAGGATCGCGATCGGTGCGATCATACATTCGTGACAGGGTGTCATGCTTAATATTTTTAGAGCCCTGGCGATATGTGAGCATGGTAGCCAGGGCACGCACTTATTAGGAGACATTTCTAGTGACAGGACACTTCAACTGTCACATTTTAATAATCGCTTTTTAAATGCAAACACCCACACCCACGAAGCGACTGAAAAATGAGGCCCAATGAGTGCATCACTCTTTTTCATAGAAATTCTTAAAATATTTTACAAAGTAGATACAGAAGATTTTGTGACCATCATACCCCTGTGCTGCCAAGGCTGGTCCCCTGCTGGGCTCCTGAGGTAACAGAGAGGAGAGAAGCTGAAATCACATACAGGAAGTACAGCAGTTTACACACAGGGCTGCAGTTCATGACTGATGTAATGAGAAAGCGCGCAGCATTGTGTTTAGAAAATGGTTGCCATGCTATAAGCAGGATTCAAAGCATAAAATTATCGTCTATTTTCACATGCAAAAACATCTCTCCCCCAACCCCATCCCCCCACCTACACCCCAACAGACAAAACTCCACAGTGAGATCTGTGCATAGACCACATTTTATAAAACTATATTTCACAGTTTCAAGCTATGCTTCGGAAACTATGTCAATGCCAATGCCCACGGTAAACGAACCAAATGCAATACATCTCCCCCCAACTCCTTTGTTGGGGGAGACATAATGACAAAGATTCAGACTTGAATGTGCACAATACCTCTGTTGTCAGGTTGTATGTTTAAATTAATGCTTCCAGCGACGTTAACATTGTTTAATACAGGAGCTGTAACTCTGGCTGATGACTGAGCTGAGATGTTGAGCTCAAGAGGAGCTGATCCCAGATAAGAAAGTTCCTTCTCTCCGTGGTCCATAGCCCTGCTTCCAAGCTATGCAGTGACAGTGAGATGAAGGGGCTGACCCCAGATCTGTGGATTCCGGCTCTCTGTGGCCCAATTCAGTTTCAACTGAAAAAAAAAAAAATATATCAGTCAAATATTAATTTATAATACTTAACCCCTTAAACACCAGCCAACAGGCTCTCTATAAATTTTCAGAGATCTGCTGGATATGTTCAATTTTAGCTGATGAACAAAAACAATAACTATAAGTAGAAAGACTAAAACAGGGAAAATGTGAAAATTGCAAGCCATGAGAATTTAGTCATCCAAAGCCAAATTTGTCTGTCTTTCCTGGAATTGAGGTGTTCTGACATTTCATAAACTTCACAATTTTCCCATTAAAATACATATTGTAATAAGACCAATCCAAATAATTTAATTAAGGGCTGCCACCACCTTTTTTTAGCCGGTATGGTCCGGCAGTCGTCCCCAACTTCCACACAAACCCAGAACACACAGCTCAATACGACATTCTTTATTATTCGATCACACGTTAAATTCATTAAAATGCCAGCGCAAACGACTCAGCTATACTCATTTTGAGCATCATACTACAATTCATTACCCCCCCACCCAACACACCCAACCTAATCACACAATAATCTCCCTCAACTCCCCCTTCCCCCCCACACACACACACACACACACACACGCGCACCTAATTCATAAACTAAAAACACCAACTCCCACTTTGCTACATCCAGTGACCATTTTAACACCCCTCCCCGAGTCTCAGTTCATGGGCATCGGCGTCCCGACTGCCCAAAATACAAAACCAGTTTGTGTAAAAAAATACTGACAGCTCCGTCTCCGAAAGGGATCCCAAAACGGCAGCAATCACGCGACGTCCCACGTTGAGGCCCCCAAATCCAGTTACGCTGCCCCGACCTCCTCCTGTTCCCCAGCACTCCAGAAATCACTCTCCTCACCAACAGCCATCTGGCCCTCAGAAAAAGAAGGTGCAAACGGTTTAAGCCTATTAAAATGCGCCGTCACATCTGTACCACCCCCCTCCGGCTGAATTCTATACAACACTTCTGAGACCCGATCCACAATCACATATGGCCCACGGAACTTCCTCTGTAACTTAGGACATAAACCCAGTTTCCTTGCTTCATTTTTCAGCCACACCAACTCCCCTACAGAATAATGCTGAAAATTCACTTTAAAATCAAAATTCCTCTTTTGATTACCCGATGCCTTCCTTTGATGCCTCTTTACTGCTTCCACCACTGTGGACAAAATATCTTTCAGCCTTGCAACATACTCAGTAACAGACGTAAATCTGCTTTGATTATCAAGATTCAGCACTACATCTACTGGCAAAACTATCTCATGACCAAAAAGCACCCGGAAAGGAGAAAACCCTGTACTTGCATGCACGCTGCTCCGATACGCCATCATGACATAAGGCAATAAAGTATCCCAATTCAACTGATTTGCATCCACAAAAAGGGAAAGCATGGATAACAATGTGCGATTGAACCTTTCAACCATCCCATCAGATTGCGGTAAATATGGGCTGGTCCTAGTCTTATGTATTTCCAAAAGGTGGCACAATTCTTTAAACAAATGCGATTGAAATGTCCTACCCTGATCAGAATGAATCGTACGTGGAGTCCCAAACCTACATATCCATTCTTCAGTCAAAATCTTTGCAACTGTACGCGCCTCTTGATTTTTCATCGAAAAAGCCTCTGTCCATTTTGAAAAAAAATCTCCAGTCACAAGTATATATTCATTCCCCAATGAAGTCTCTGGCAACGGTCCCAAAATATCTAAGGCAATCCGTTCATGGGGGCAAGATGTAATAGAGGGCTGTAAAGGAGCACAAAGTGATTGGCCCACCATTTTTCGCGAGGCACATTCCCTGCACTCTACACACCACTTCTTAACATCCCTTGCCCACCCGGGCCAGTAAAAGCGATCTTTTACTTTACCCTGTAACTTTTGTGTGCCTAAATGCCCCCCAGTGGCCGTATTGTGCAACTGAGTCAAAACAAAAGGCACCAAATGTTTGGGAAGGACCACCTGACTCACCACATTTTCCCCACACAAAGAATGCCGCACTAACAAACCATCTTGCACCTGAAGCTGATCCCAAACTCCCGCAAATTTCTGCAACTCTGCTGGACAATGCCTATTTCCCCCCTCAATCTTCCATTGAATCAAGCGTTTAATATCTGCATCACCCTGTTGGGCCACTCTCAATCCTTCCAACTCTGTCTCCAATGAAACTCCATCCTCCGACTCCAACGATAACCCAACCCTCTCTCCCATAGAGACCTCCTAAGGGGTCCCTCCTTCTGGAGCTTCCTGCAACACTCGTACCAGGGTAGGAAACATTTGAGGCGTCAATGACTCCCTAAATCCTTCCCCAGTGCCACCTCCTTCCCCTTCAACCACTGCTGCAATGGACTCCAACCCTATATGCCCAGAACTGTCCCCATCACTAAATGCGGGGAAGGGGACCCGGGATAAAGCATCCACATTTCCATGTTGTTTACCTGGCCGATGTACAATGCGGTACTGAAAACTGGCTAGCTGTTCCACCCAGCGAGCCAACTGACCCTCTAACCCTTGAAAATTATACAACCAACACAAAGAGTTGTGGTCAGTCCTCACAATAAATTCTCGCCCCAGGAGATAATGTTTAAAAAACTTTGTGAACGTCACGTCACCATAGCCAACAACTCCTTTTTTGTGGCTGCATATCTCCGTTCTGACTTTGTTAATGCCCTACTACAAAAGGTATTTAACTTGCTTCAACCCATCACTTTCCTGGGACAAAACGGCTCTGATCCCCGAATCACTTGCATCCGTATCCAGAATAAATATTTTCTGAGGGTCAGGGTATGCCAGGATTGGTGCTGAAATTAAATTGGTCTTCGGTGTAACAAAAGCCCCCCGACAATTTTCATCCCATTTAAATCTCTTACCTTTTTCTGTCAACATATGCAGAGGCCGAGCAATCTGAGCAAAATTTCTCACAAACCGCCGATAATAAGACACTAAACCCAAAAAGCTCCTCACTTCTGTCTGATTAGTGGGTTCAGGCCATGCTCGCACAACTTCCAACTTAGCCGGATCTGCCTTTACTCCCTCCGCCGAAATTACATTGCCCAAGTACTGTACCTCCATTGCAAACAAATTACATTTGGATGGCTTAACTTTTAAATGGGCTGCCTGCAACTTACTCAAAACCGCACCCAGGCGACTCAAGTGTTCCTGAAAGCTACAACCAAAAACAATAATGTCATCCAAGTATACTAAACAAGTCGTCCACTGAAGGTCAGCTAGTACAAGGTCCATCAGCCTTTGAAACGTACTCGGGGCATTAGTAAGGCCAAACGGGAGAACATTAAATTCCCATAAACCCCCCTTGGTGGCAAAGGCAGTTTTGGGCCGGTCCTCGGGATCAACCTCAACCTGCCAGTAACCGCTGGCCAGGTCAAGGGTGGAGAACCATCTTGCGTGCGTCAAACTATCCATCGCATCATCGATGCGTGGGAGAGGATATGCATCCTTACGAGTAATATTGTTAAGCTTACGATAATCGACACAGAATCGTAACGCACCATCTTTTTTCCGAACTGGAACAACAGGTGCAGCCCAAGGCCTTACGGAAGGACGAATAATGCCACGCGCATGCATCTCCTGAACATGCTCAGCCACTTCTTGCTGTAAATGCAAGAGTACGCGTCGGGCGCCATTTTAATTGGCTGCGCCTGACCTGTGTCAATTTGATGAAGAGTCAAATGGGTCTTTCCCAAATCAAATTTCTCTCTACTAAAAACAGACAAATACTTGGCAAGAAATCCATAAATCGCCAGCATATCAGCACCATTAAAGCCCCTATTATGCAACCCTTACTCACGCACCAACAACTCCGTAGACCCCTCAACATCCTCTCCTTCACAGCCCTCATCTGACTCCAATAACCCATCTTCCACAAAGACATCTGGAAAAAAAAGTACCTAATGACATCCCCCGCTTTAAGGTATGTGCATTTTCTGCCACATTTATCATCCGAACCGGTATCAACCCGTTTTCCACCTTGCCCACTACCCGCGCAACAAGAACATCAAACTGCTTCGAAAGGGTCTCAGAGGGTTCCAACATTCCCTCTTTACCTTCCAAGTATACCCCATTAATGGTCCCTGGGATGATCACCTCACTCCGGGGAGGAACAACAAAATCATCTTGAATAGTCACTGATCTACTTTCTTTTAAAGAACGCTGTGACGGGGCGCATAGCGTCCGTCACGGCAGCGATGCATTGCCTTCATTAACAAACCAATGTATGTAACTGTTTGTCTAAGGATGTTTTCATGTCTGTTGATGTTCACTATCTTGTAGTTTAAAATGTTTGGTTAACCCATGTCATTCATCATACATCGTCTTGTTATTCCCGTTGTTTCAAAGAGCTCTGTCACATCGAATACAACGGTGGATTTTGCTAACACCATTGTCATGTCATTACACCATTTAGCAGTTTAAAAACATTCATTTTAAGCCATCGTTTCCTTTGTTAAAATAAGCATACATTACAATGTCTAGTCTCTTAATTGTTCCGTTTATTTAGTTTGAAGCATTACCAAAAATTGGCACCTGGCATAATGTTCGTCTCACCGGCGTCTTGTTTTCGTTGGTAAAGAGATTGACCGGCTTCTAGTTCCGCATTTTAAGTTAATACGGCCACTTCCGGGTTATCCGAAAGGGAACTTGTTATCCGATTAATTTCTTTGCTGTTTTCTTTGCTGTTTTATAACTTGGTGGTTTAGCTTCTTTTTAGCAATGATGCACGTAATGCGTTTCCGTATTTTTTTCCAGCCGTTTAGCCGGTGTTTTATGGCAATTTAAGCATTTGCGATGGAGGGTTTACCGGAGACGCCCCTGTTTCACTAGTATGTATTGGTATGCTCCAATTTCAGGGGTGTGCTCACATTCTACTAAAGTGTTCATGATTCAGTCTCCTGGAGAGAGCGAGGCTAGAGCAGGCGTAAGTCTGTTGGTTCTCTATATTGACTAGTGGAAATAGTCAAGTTTGAAAGTGTATTTAGAATTATTTTTTTTTTTTTTTTTTTTTGATTCACATGTCAATTTTTATTTTTTTTATTGAAAAGTGTTTTTTTTTCCTTTTTTTTCCCTCTTTAATTATTATTATGCCTTTAGGGCCTAATAAAAATAAAATTTTCACACCTTTACCTGTTCTCCATTGACCTGAGAGTTTTGTTCATCTAGCTCAGTCCGCATCGACACGTCTACCCTTAACAAACGCACAAATTGCAGAGACAATTCTTTCCCCATTAATTTACAAGTCTCCGCATTTAAATCAACAACTACTCCAAATTTACATAAAAAATCAGTCCCCAGGAGTCCTCCCTCCGGTATATCCGCCACTAAAAATTCTACCGGCAAAACCAAATTATCAAACTCCCACACAGTTAGCCACCTTCCAAACACCTCCATGTGTCCCCCATTTGCCATAGATACTTCACCATTATACCCCACAAGCTGACACTTCCCTTGACAATTTTCCTGCCAAAACCTATGAGATATAATAGAAACTTGTGCACCAGTATCTACCAGAAGGGGACGACTCACCCCACCCACCTTGGCCAATAAATACACCCCCGCCCCACATCCATTTCTTAGGGCCCCCATTCCCGGGCCAGAATAACATTTAAGAGGGACGGGCATTTGGCCTTCTGTGCCAGCCCCTTCTAGTTTAAATAGGGACAATCCTTCCTAAAATGTCTATTACAATCACACTCCCAGCACCCCTCTCCCCGTTCTCTAATACCTCTACCAACTGTAGAGCCTATCCCAGAGGAAGTTGCTGGGCCCGATGGTACAGCCGCCCGCACCCCTTGACCTAAAGCTCGATCCACGCCACCCCAGATATTTTCCATCTTAGTTACCGTACTTTGCAGAACTTTCACTTCCTGCCTTAAATTCTCCACCACTCCCAATAAAACTCCCAACTGAGTTTCATCCACACTGGACCTACCACTCACCCCCATTACTTTAAAGTCAGCCTTAACCTCATTCCGCTCCAAATCACGAATTAACTCCAATTCTGTTGCCACACTAATAGCCTCCTCCAAAGTCAATGGCTTAGCACTCCGCAACTGAATTCATAACTCCCCACATTAGCCATAAAATGGTTGCGTGCTAATAAATCTTGAGTAAATGCATTAACCGACGAATATGCTTTAGACACTAACCGTCTTAATGCATTTCCGAATTCTCTGGCCGTTTCCGAAGGTAATCTTTTTCGAGAGGAAAAACTCACTCGATGCCACTCCTCCCCAAACGGCTCCAAATACTTTCCCATGGCCACTTTTAATTCGGCATAACTACTTTTATTAACCGGACTCAACCCCGCATAAATATCTCTAGCTCGCCCCGACAGCAAGAGAGACATAAATTTCAATTTGAATTCCTCACTCCAATTATTAACTTCGGATGCTAATTCAAACTGTTCAGACAAATCAGACCAATCCCTCCCCATTCCCGTAAAAGTTTCTGGCATAAACACTGGCCGTTGTACATTTTGCGGCAACTGCTGCCTAACCTGTTGACTCACCGCCAAATTTAATTGGCTTGAGCTAGATTCACAAGAAACCGGTGTGGAGCTGGGTGACGACAATGTTAGCATAGATCCCTCTGCTGCCACCAGTGTAATAAGACCAATCCGAATTATTTAATTAAGGGCTGCCACCACCTTTTTTTAGCCGGTATGGTCCGGCAGTCGTCCCCAACTTCCACACAAACCCAGAACACACAGCTCAATACGACATTCTTTATTGATATGGAATCAGTTGACACCAGATGCGGGAAAAGGGAATGAGGATTTTATTAAACCAAAACAAAACAGGCACGAGGGCCAACAAAAAACTTAGCCCAAAGGGTTGCAAAAAACAAACTAAGGTAAGCTACACAGAGCTATAAACAATGAATGCAAAAAGGCAAAAAACAAAAAGGCACTGGAAACTCCAGGCAAGAAGATCAAGAAAAATAAATAAGACTATATATATATATATTCACAAAACAAGAGGCTAGGACAAGACTTGAAACTAGAAATGCTAGGGAACTTGACAACAAGAACTTGGCTAAACTTGCACATGCAACGAGACGCGAGACACTGTCTGCCAGCCAACTTCCACCGCAACCAGATAAAGGCTTGGTAATCAAGGACACATGAAGGGCAACACCTGGAGAAGCAGAAACAAGAGGCAGGGCAAGATCATGACATGGACAAGATTGGATGACATGACCTGCTCATTAAGAGAATGAGCGTGCTCAGCTTAAGTACCAATTAAGTATGCAGTTTGGAAGCAAGCATGAATGTTAACAGAAAAGCACAGCAGGAATCATGACAATAAACTCCCTGTCTAAATTAGTAGTATTAGTAATGTGCCTATCTAAGAATTACACCAACCCAGTGAGTGTTAGTAATTTAAAAACAGTTAATTGTCAATTAAGCTTAGAGAGCCCCGAATCAGCACAGCACAGAAAGAAGGGGAAATACCAAAGCCAACCAGAGCTCAGAAATGTGCAACAACGAAGGCACGGGGCGGAACGCAGACAAGCGGTGGAGTGGCATGGCAGACCTGGCAAAAACAAAAACATGGAAAAGTAAAAACATGGACATGGAACATGAATATGAAATGTAAAATCCTAATACAAGAAACTGTTAAACTATGACATGAACATGAACTATGAAACTTGGAACATGAAACTGTTAAAACCATGACTATGAACATGACTGGACTATGGACTATGAAATCTTGAAACATGAAACTGTTAAAACCATGCAATACTGTTCTGGCCAAAGGCCAGAACCCTGGAACACAACAGTACCCCCCCCTTACAAAAGCGGCACCTGACGCTGACAAAAAACACCAATAACTAAAATACATGAAGCCGCACAAAACTAATACAAATCCCACAAGACAAAACCAACTAAATACTAAAGACAAAAACCCTAAGACTCAAAACACCTAACCAAGAAACAGTACAACAAGAAACACTAAACATAAACAAGATTACTTGGTCTCCAGCAAGCTGGGGCTAAGGCTTGGGCTATGGTAATGACTTGGTCATGGCTATGGCTTGGGGCTGTGGCTATGGCTTGGCTTGGCTTGAGACTATAGCTTGGAACTATGGCTTGGGCTTGGGACTATGGCTATGGCTTGGCTTGAGGGTATGGCTCAGAACTATGGCTTGGGGTGTGACTGGTGGTAGTCACGGATGAGGGCTTTGTCCAGAATATGCCTGGCCAGGACCCAGGAACGCTCCTCTGGGCCGTACCCCTCCCAATCCACGAGGTACTGGAGGCCCCGGCCCCTCCGACGGCAATCCAACAGAGACTTGACTGTGTAGGCCTCCCCTCCGTCGATGAGCCGAGGAGGAGGCGGAGGCTCAGGTGGGGGCATGAGGGGGGAGGTGGCAACAGGCCTCAGGCGTGAGACGTGGAACACCGGGTGGAGCCGTCGCATGGTGGATGGGAGCTTGAGCCGGACAGCCGTGGGGCTGATGATCCTCTGGATGGGGAAAGGACCCAGGAAGCGAGGAGCCAGCTTGCGGCTCTCCACCCGGAGTGGGATGTCTTGTGCCGCTAACCAGACCTTCTGGCCGACCCGATAGTGAGGGGCTGGGCGCCGACGCTTGTCTGCCGTGGTCTTCATCATCTTACCCGCCCGAACCAAGGCGCGGCGAGCAGACAGCCACACGGCGACACCGTCGGATGAATGCCCCGGCCGAAGGCACTCCGACCTCCTCCTCCTGGCTGGGGAACAGTGGAGGCTGGTAGCCCATACAGCACTCGAAGGGGGAGAGGCCGGAGGCAGAGGCGGCGTGGGAGTTTACGGCGTACTCGACCCAGGGTAGCATGGTAGACCAGGATCTTGGGTTGGTCGAGCACACGCATCGGAGGACCGTCTCCAGGGTTTGGTTGGCCCGCTCAGTCTGTCCATTGGTCTGTGGGTGGTAACCGGAACTGAGGCTGAAGGAGGTGCCAAGGGATGTGCAGAATGCTTTCCAGAACTGGGAGGTGAATTGGGGACCACGATCTGACACTATATCCACAGGAATGCCATGGGGACGGACAACATGCTGGATAAGTAGGTCAGCTGTGGTTTTAGCAGAGGGGAGCTTGAGAAGGGGCACAAAGTGGGCAGACTTGGAGAACCGGTCAACAATGGTGAGGACAGTGGTGTTTCCATGGGAGACGGGCAGGCCAGTGACAAAGTCCAGAGCTATGTGGGACCAGGGACGGTGAGGAATGGGCAGTGGTTGGAGCAGACCAGAGGGAGGTGCGTGGGAGGACTTGGCGCGGGAACAGACTGAGCAGGCAGAAACGAACCCCCGGACCTCTGCTGCCATCTTGGGCCACCAGAAACGGCGCTGAATGAACCGCAGGGTCCGGCCGACCCCAGGATGGCATGACAGGTTGGAGGAGTGGCCCCACTGGAGAACGTCAGACCGGGCAGCTGCAGGGACGTACAGGCAGTTGGCAGGGCAGGCACTGGGCGTAGCTGCGCCGTTCTGAGCGTTGCGGACCAGCTCCTCGATCCGGAGGCACACATTGTTTACAAAGCAGGTCTTAGGCAGGATGGAGCTGGGCTCTCCCTTGGACGAGGAAGCGTCGAAACGCCTGGAGAGCACGTCAGCCTTGGTATTCTTGGCCAGGGAGAAGTTGAACCGGTCGAAAAAGAGGGCCCATCTGGCTTGTCTGGGTGTCAACCTCTTGGCTGAACGGAGGTACTCTAGGTTTTTATGGTCCGTCCAGACCAGGAACGGAACCCTTGCCCCCTCAAGCCAGTGCCTCCACTCCTCCAGGGCCAGCTTCACCGCCAGCAGCTCCCGGTTCCCGACGTCGTAGTTGGACTCCGCAGGCGTCAGTCGGTGGGAGTAGAACGCGCACGGGTGTACCTTCTGATCATTGCTGGATCTTTGGGATAGTACCGCACCAACCCCGACATTGGAGGCATCCACCTCCACAATGAACTGCTTGGCGGGGTCGGGGGTGGTGAGGATGGGCGCGGTGGTGAAGCGCCTCTTCAGCTCACAGAAGGTCACCTCGGCTTGCGGAGTCCAACGGAATGGCACCTTGATGGAGGTAAGGGCCGTCAGGGGAGCTGCCACGGTGCTATAGTTCCTGACGAATCGCCTATAGAAATTAGCGAATCCTAGGAAGCTCTGTAGGGCCTTGCGGTCCTTGGGTGCGGGCCAGTCCACCACAGCCTTGACCTTCTCCTCGTCAATGCCCAGGTGGTTAGGGGAGATGACGTGCCCCAGGAAGGAGGTAGTGGTGGTGCTGAACTCGCACTTTTCAGCCTTGACGAAGAGGCGGTTTTCGAGGAGGCGGCGGAGCACCTGGCGAACATGGTTAGTGTGCTCCGTCTTGTCCCGGGAGAAGATCAGGATGTCGTCAAGGTAGACGTAGACGAACCTCCCGATCATGTCTCCAAGCCCATCATTCACCAAGTTCTGGAACACTGCGGGCACGTTGGTCAGGCCGAATGGAACCACCAGGTACTCCCAGTGGCCGCTAGGGGTGTTGAAAGCGGTCTTCCATTCGTCGCCCTCCCTGATGCGCAAGAGGTGGTAGGCATTCCGCAGGTCCAGCTTGGTGAAGATGGCCGCCCCCTGGATAACATCAAATGCCGAGGACATCAGTGGAAGCGGGTAGCGGTTCCTGACCGTGATCTTATTGAGCCCTCGGTAATCGATGCAGGGGCACAGGGAGCCATCCTTCTTCTTGACGAAGAAGAAGCCTGCCCCCGCGGGAGAGGAGGATGGATGGATGATGCCAGCTGCAATGGACTCCCGGATGTACTTGTCCATGGCCCCCCTCTCTGGCTCAGACAAGGCAAAGACACGTCCCCTAGGAGGCGCTGTGCCAGGCTGGAGGTCAATAGCACAGTCATACGGACGGTGCGGGGGCAGGGACACCGCACGGGACTTGCTAAAGACTGTTGCTAGGTCGTGGTATTCAGGGGGCACTCTGGAGACGTCTGGCCTCCCCTCGGGAGCTGGTCCACCCACAGAGCAAGAAGGTCGGGAGTCGAGGAGGCAGCTGGCTGAACAGGAGGCACTCCACTCCCGCACCTCATGGCGGGCCCAGTCGATCACCGGCCCGTGTAGCGCCAACCAGGGATGACCCAGGACAATAGGGGAGCGAGGTGTCTCGTTCACGAACAGCCGGATCTGCTCGCGGTGGTTACCGGACGCCAGCAGCTGGATGGGAACGGTCCGGAAGGACACCTTGGCAAGGGGTTGCCCACCCAGCCCTGAGATGGACAATGGGCTGGGAAGATGGCATAGGGGAACCCCCCACTCAGCAGCAGCTCTGGCGTCGATAAAGTTTTCCTCAGCCCCCGAGTCAATGAGGGCGGTGGTCTTGCGGGAGCGGCCCTCCCAGGTCATGGTCACCGGAACGCAGGTCCGGCGGTAGGAGGAGGTCTCCTTGGATGAAGCACCCACCAGTACTCCTCCAGACGCTAGGGGGCACTGTTTTGACTGACAGCCTCGCACCGCATGACCCTGCTGGCCGCAGTAAAAACACGCCCCCGACCTCCTTCTCCGTTGGCGCTCCTCCTGGGTGAGCCGGGACCTCCCGATCTCCATGGGAGATGCCTCCCCAGGAGGGGGTGTGGTGGTGCTTCTCCTCGGCTGGTCCTGAGGCGACGCACGACTGGGACCCGGGGGTTGGATCTGACCAGCGGGGCAGAACGTCGGCCAGGGCTAAGGGTGAGCACCCTCTCCTCCAGGCGGCTGTCAATACGCAGGGCCAGGTCTATAAGGGCCTCTGGAGACTCAGGGATCTCGCAGAAGAGCAGTCGGTCTTTGACTGGTTCGGACAGCCCCTGGAGGAACACGTCACACAGCGCCTCCCTGCTCCAGCCCGACGTGGCTGCCACCGTCTGAAAATCGATGGCGTAGTCCGCCACCGATCTCCTCCCCTGCCTCATCCTCAGCAGCTCCCGTCCTGCGGCTCTCCCCTGCTTGGAGCGGTCAAAGATACGCAGTAGCTCCTCCGCCAAGGCCTGGTAGGTGGTAGTGCAGGGCTGCCGAGCCTGCCATGCGGCAGTTCCCCACAAGCGAGCCCGCCCAGTCAGCTGGGAGAGGACGAAGGCGACTCGGGCCGGCTCTGAGGCGAAGGTGGAGGGCTGCAGAGCGAAACACATCTCACAGGAGGTGAGAAAAGCCCTGCAGAATCCTGGTTCTCCACCGTACCTTTCGGGCGGTGGAAGGCAGGGCTCAGGACCAGGGTGGACAGCTGGCTGCAGCTGAGGTGCTTCTGCGCCGGGCTGGCGCACAGGGGTGATGGGTGGCTGGTGTGCTGCAGGAGCACGGGGCTGGACAGCTGGCATGATGGGACCCTGGCTGGGACTTGCCCGGGGAAGGCTGGCTTTCATTGTGGCCAGCGCAGCTGTCAGCTCCTGGATCTGCTGCCGTTGATGCAGCAGCTCAGCCTCTCGCTGGGCGATCCTGCACTCCATCCCGCTGGTGTCAAGGAGACAGTGTCTACTGATATGGAATCAGTTGACACCAGATGCGGGAAAAGGGAATGAGGATTTTATTAAACCAAAACAAAACAGGCACGAGGGCCAACAAAAAACTTAGCCCAAAGGGTTGCAAAAAACAAACTAAGGTAAGCTACACAGAGCTATAAACAATGAATGCAAAAAGGCAAAAAACAAAAAGGCACTGGAAACTCCAGGCAAGAAGATCAAGAAAAATAAATAACAAGACTATATATATATTCACAAAACAAGAGGCTAGGACAAGACTTGAAACTAGAAATGCTAGGGAACTATGACAACAAGAACTTGGCTAAACTTGAACATGCAACGAGACGCGAGACACTGTCTGCCAGCCAACTTCCACCGCAACCAGATAAAGGCTTGGTAATCAAGGACACATGAGGGGTAACACCTGGAGAGAGAGAAACAAGAGGCATGGCAAGATCAAGACATGGACAAGATTGGATGACATGACCTGCTCATTAAGAGAATGAGCGTGCTCAGCTTAAGTACCAATTAAGTATGCAGTTTGGAAGCAAGCATGAATGTTAAGAACAGAAAAGCACAGCAAGATCTTGAAATAGCAAAGCAGGAATCATGACAATAAACTCCCTGTCTAAATTAGTAGTATTAGTAATGTGCCTATCTAAGAATTACACCAACCCAGTGAGTGTTAGTAAATGTTAGTAATTTAAAAACAGTTAATTGTCAATTAAGCTTAGACAGCCCCGAATCAGCACAGCACAGAAGGAAGGGGAAATACCAAAGCCAACCAGAGCTCAGAAATGTGCAACAACGAAGGCACGGGGCGGAACGCAGACAAGCGGTGGAGTGGCATGGCAGACCTGGCAAAAACAAAAACATGGAAAAGTAAAAACATGGACATGGAACATGAATATGAAATGTAAAATCCTAATACAAGAAACTGTTAAACTATGACATGAACATGAACTATGAAACTTGGAACATGAAACTGTTAAAACCATGACTATGAACATGACTGGACTATGGACTATGAAATCTTGAAACATGAAACTGTTAAAACCATGCAATACTGTTCTGGCCAAAGGCCAGAACCCTGGAACACAACACTTTATTATTCGATCACACGTTAAATTCATTAAAATGCCAGCGCAAACGACTCAGCTATACTCATTTTGAGCATCATACTACAATTCATTACCCCCCCCCCCCCCCCACCCAACACACCCAACCTAATCACACAATACTCTCCCCCTTCCCCCGCACACACACACACGCACACCTAATTCATAAACTAAGAACACAAACTCCCACTATGCTCCATCCAGTGACCATTTTGACACCCCTCCCCGAGTCTTTCAGTTCATGGGCAAAACCAGTCTGTGTAAAAAAATATCGACAGCTCCGTCTCCGAAAGGGATCCCAAAACAACAGCAATCACGCGACGTCCCACGTTGAGGCCCCCAAATCCAGTTACGCTGCCCCGACGTCCTCCTGTTCCCCAGCACTCCAGATATCACTCTCCTCGCCAACAGCCAGCCCCCCCCTCCTTCTCCCCCTCCCCCCTTTTCAAACCTCCTTCCCCACGTGATCATCCCACAATTCGTCGACGATTGCTTCCACCTGCATATCCCTCCACCAGACAATTTCATTACAATATATTACATTGTAACATGTAAGTAAAGCTGAGGTTGCTTTTGACTCTAAAGACTTAGCAACACATTTGACAATGAATTAGCCTGAAGCTGCACCACATTCACCAGCTTACAAAATGCAGAGAACCTTGGGAGCATTTATATGCAAATACTTGTAAAGCAATCGATAAATGATAAGAACACAGTTTGAAACACTGCCTCCGTTTAATTATCTGTCTTTCCATTCAGTTTTTTATCACGTATGCACCTTTAAAAGGTACAGTCAGTCAGTCAGTCAGAAAGGGACATTGCCTGGTATTGACCAAACCTTTCTGTTGAGAAGTAAGTTCAAACAGTTGAACAGAAACACAAATACATAAACTGATACAAGCCGTTCAACAGGTTCCATCTGGTATTTTCCTAATGCCTACTAACTGCACTATTTCAAAACCATTAATTACTATAGATCAGGGCCCATATTCATCTTATTTTACCGCTAAGAGTACTCTTAAGTCCGGCTAAAACATTTAAGATTTTACTTCTAGATAAAAAGTTATTCACAAAGCCACCGAGAGCAACTTTCAGTTAACAAAACTGGTAACTCCAAGAATAAGAGTAGCTCTGAGATGTCAATTCTCATGCACGAGTCTTGGGACAATGAGCACGATGACTAGTTGTTTGGTGACAGGGCCACAGACATATATAGGTAGACTGGATGCCTTACGGTGGAATCCCAGTAGACTGATCTCCGACGGTAGCGGCCATCTTGCCGCGGTCGACCCCGCGATTCACTGTGCATTATAGTATAACCAATAAAAGCTTTTGGAAATAAATATCTATTCCCCTTGAATATTTTGAAGTTGTAGTGGTATAGTTTTTATCGTCCCGGGTTAAATTCTCGCTAGAAACATGTTTTTTCCTCTCAGATGCCCATCACAAAGCATACTTTATCATTAGACATGGCAAATTTTAAGATGCCTGTCAGTCCATTTGTTATCAATTTTGGTTTCTCATGGCCATTTATTAAAAGATTAGGCCTATGGAAGTTATAATGACCAAATTAAACTAAAGATGTGTCTTACGTGCGACAGGTAATTCCCTGTTGTCTGGATTGAGCAGTACGCCGGCTTTTACAGCCGTAGGCTGCACAATGTTGAGGCATTTTGCAACGACGGTGATTAATTATTGTCACCGAGTCCCACTCTGCGTTTGAGCGGTCGACCGCTTTAAGATGGCCGCCAAGTCTGCCGTGAAAAAAGGGGCAGGAGCATCGAGGAGCCATCTAGCCTCTCTTAATGTCTATGGACAGGGCGGCCCATTGAAAAAAAGGGTGCGTTCGAGCATGTCTGCAGTAAGCCAGCTGCGCAAGATTCCGGAAAAACTACGCGAGAATCTTGCCGAAGTTGCGCTGCAGCCATCGAGGGCTTATCGCGCAACTTCTGCAAGATTCTCAAGTAATTTTTTGGGAATCTTGCGCAGCCAGCTTACTTGCAGATGCGCTTGAACGCACCCAAATATTCAACATACAACCCATAGAGGATAAAAATGAGGAAACAGTCGAAGCGGCTGGTTTGTCCCATAAACCAATAACAAGTTGAGCACTGAAAATGCACTATGCGCAGTCTACACATACCACATATCATCCAAAATGGAACGTTTAAAAAGAACTACCCTCCTCAAGGAGGAGAAGAATGGGGGCCGGGGGGTCCCAGATATTGTTTCAATCATAATGGCACAGGGTCTGGCCGCCCTCGCCCAGAACACTGGGAAGGGGGAGAAAACGGCAAGCGCCTTTGCTAGGTACTATGCCACCCCCTTCCTCAGGGCGATGGGCTTGGGCGTGCTAGACCATAAGATTCCATACTGCTGGGACCCCCCTTATGTCTATCAGGCTTTAAAGGACTTTGCCTACGGGACAGGATTGTCTCGGGCCGGTCTTACCTCGTGGAGCTACAAAAACATCATGTCTTACTTAAGATCCAAACAGACAGTAGAGCTCCCGAGGGGTGGACCGACCCGAGACCCGCACGTCATCTGGGCAAATGTCACTAATAGTTCTTTGACTAATAAGCAAAAGGACATTGCCTGGATGACGGCCCATTGGTGTCTCCCCACCAGGGTTTTTATGTACCGCCGGCACCTGGCCCTGACTGAGCGCTGCCCGCACGGCTGCACTGACCAGGAGAGCGTCCACCACCTCTTCTGGGAGTGCACCGTGGCCAGGCGGGTCTGGGGCCTTGTTTGTTCTTCTGTCTCCCTAAACAGGTTGCTGCCGAGGTCCTCCCTGACTGCCGAGCTGATCCTCTACGGTCCACCGCAGGGATGCAGAACACCCGCAAGCCGGCGTCAGTGGAGGATCATCGCCATCATCAAACAGACCCTGTGGGAGACGAGGAACATCAAGGTCTTCCAAAAAACAACTGTGGACCTGATCACTCTTCGGCGGAGGATCCAGAGCCTCCTCCAGGACGGCGTTTTGGCGGACTATAACAAGAGCAAGGACCTGGCACGAGAGAAGTGGGGGGTGGACCACTGGAAAGAACTGGTTATATAGTCCACCCCCCCCCCCACACACCATCTGAGAGGGAGAGACGCCTGCGGAGGAGAGACCCGAGCATTGTCTTTCTTTTGTGAGGCATGGACATTCATTCCCTCCTTTTTTTTCCTTACCGTTATTGCAATTTTTATTATGTTTATGCTGATTTTGATCTTTCCTTTTTTGTTTTTGTATTATGTTTTGCCTGAAATAAAAATGATTTTGTCAGGCATTAGATATAATTTGATCTGCTATTCTGTGATTTGAGTTGAAAATTAAATGTATTTCTTTGTGTCTTCTTAGTTATCTTATGATTATCATGTTTAAATAATTTATTATAAAATTGTTGTTGCTAATGGAATTGTTTGTCCTTATGATTAATTGGAATCCTTGTTGAGATTGTGTTTTGAATTTCTCTGTTGTATTCTTCTAAAGCCTAATTTTGAATTTGTTGATGCTTTGGAAATGTTACTTTGTTTGATTCCTCTTGAGTTTATGCATTGCTGTTGGTTTTTTGAAATTATGTTAGTTTGGAATGTATGTCCATGCCCTGATTGTCTGTATTAATGTGGTTTTGTTGGTACCTTGTGTTTTTAAAAAAATGTCTTTGAATTGTACAACCAATAAAGCCAATATCACGCTTTAGGCAAGTAAACATAGTTCGCTGCATTTGCGCATCAACTTTTTAGCGGTGATAGTTTGACCTTTGTTATCCGAACTGGTGATAGCTTGACCGCAGTGGAAAGAGATAGTTGTAAAAATGCCAATAGCATACAACGAGTCAATAATAAAACATTTTCCACAATAATTGGCAACTTATTACCCAATGAGAATATGTTGTAATCATTTTTAATGTCGAGCCGTTCAAGTCTGTTTGCCCTGAACTGTCATTGATTTAAGTTCAAAAAGGACGCGAAAGCCCAACTGGAGCTACGCACAGTTACTGCTGCTTCTGCTGGAGCATGTAATCAAAGGGAAATTTGGCTCAGGGTGAACAGCAAATCCGCAGGTGACAGACGACTGCAAGAAGCGGTGGTATAGGCTGCAATCAGCGCCGTCGTATAGGGGGGAAAGGTGATGACAATTATAAGGGCCCATAGCTCATTAGGGCCAAAAGTAGCCGCAATGACTAAATTATTATGCATAGTCCTAACTAATATTCATACTCATACATCAGAGTTAAAACAAAGCCATAAAGACTTGCAATACTGATGAAATACGTTTCAATAACCCCCTGCTTAAAAGTGGTTCAGTCCATAGCTCATGCTTCTCTTGGAAAATTGTCTTTGCGTTTTTGCTCAGGAGGTTCGCGAACTCTGGCAGCAAATAGGTATCAGGTACAGCCCTTGCAAACATGATGTCAAAAAAGAAACATAAATCTGGACACCAAAGGAAAGTAGAGAGAGAGAGGCCAGCAAAGCAGGGGCTCAGAATATTGCAAAATTCAAAAAAGAAAGGTGAGAGTATTAAACTCGCTTGCTATGTTAGCTGTTCAGGCTGGCTGTTCCGTTGCTAATGTAACGTTACTGTAACATGCGGTCAGCTGAGTAAATAATCGCCTGACAAGAATGACATTACTCAGTTATTAACGATTTCTTCCACAGAAAAGATCTTTAACGCTTTCTTTCGCCAGCCATCGTAAAATATGCCGTCAAAAAATCCGGTAGCAGCAGGACACGTTCTTTCATTATTATTATGAGTGATTACTCTCTCTAGCTGTAAGTGACCGTACAGGCTAGGTTAGGCTAGCGAACTACATGCAGCCAGTGTGGTTACCTGAGGTGTAGCTTCAATAATCGCTCGACAAGGCTGACATTACTTTTACCTTCTTACAGGAGCGTTTACTAAAACTAAGCTGCTACATTTATCTGTTGACATAAGTCTTGTTCAGGCAGGGGGTAATTTTACAGAGCTTATCCTCCTCATACAATAGTAAAATGAAGCTGTGTGCTTAGAGCTATGGCACTGAGAAGCCCATTTAGATTTTGTTTATTCCAAGACTAGGTAGGTTAGCTCTTTATCAGTTGTTTCGTAAAACATAAATGTTTACTAAAGCAATATGAAATGAAATAATTAATCCTTTATCCTGCTGCTACTCCAGAATCAGCTGTGGCCGCTTTGTCTCAGTCTGACCCAGCAGTACAGTCTCACCACCGGCAGTTTGAGTGTGGCAGAAGCTGGTTGGCTGTTTAGATTTATTAGTGAACTGCTGCACCAATGGCAATTACTTACACATTAGTCAATCTCTCAGCTATTTCAATTATAAAATGAAATGGCAAAATAGGCTAGATTTATTTATAATCCCCTGCGGGAGCTCTTTTAAACAAGTTGCCACACGATAGGTTTTCAACAGCGTCTAAATTTGATATCTTACATCATTGGGCAACTATATTTGCCCATGGCGCTGAAAGGGTTAAACCAGTTGCAGATCATTTGCCATCGCTCACAGAGGCCATGGATAGCATCCTTGCTAGATGCAGCTTAACTAATGAAGCCAGATCAGGGGCCATTGGTCTGAAGAGTTATTTCACATCTTTCAGAGCCATCGTCCTTCTCACTGTCTGACAGAAAATACTGCCGTCCATCGAAGACAGAAACATAATACTGCAGTCTGGCAGAATTACACTAGATGTGGAAGCAGCCAACATAAAGGCACTGAAGGAAGAAATGCAGGTCTTTCGCAGCTCATGGGATGGTTTTCCTGCAGAGGCTTCCCTCATCGCTGAAGCTATGGTTCCCACTGGATTTCCAGTCAGCCACTTGCGAAAGAGAAAACGTTTTGCAGTTGAGAGTCTGAGGCCAGACGAAGAGGGAAACCAACAGGAGACCGAATCAAATCTGTTTCGAAACGGTGTTTTCTATGTGGCGTTAGATAACATCATCTCTGCCTTGGATACCCGCTTTCAAGCCATTGCATATATACTGTATGTGAAGAGTTTTCTGCAATATTGAAAATCAAGGACTTAAAAGATGATCAGATTTGCTTAGTTTGCCATTCATTAACAAGTAAATACAAACAGGATTTTACTGCTAATTTTGAAAGTGAAGTGCAACATTTGAGGTCTGTCTATAGTGCCACATTTTCAGACTGCAATTCTCCCCTTGAATTGCTGAATTCCTTCTATAAATTTCAGCTCCAGAGCTTGTTTGGAGAAGTGTGCGTTGCCATCTGCCTCTTCTGCATGTTACCTGTGACTGTCGCAGGGGGAGAAGGGGCATTTAGCAAACTAAAGCTAGTTAAAAACTCTCTCAGATCCACAACAACCCAAGAGAGGCTTAATAGCCTTGCCAGACTTTCAACTGAAAGTCAGTTAAGCAGACAGTTGGACTTCAAAGACTTCATAAGTGAATTTGCAAACAGAAAGACCCGACGTTTGGCTTTCTGATCAGACTAGGTCTAGCAGTGTAGCCTGTTGGGGATATTGCACCATGTAAATCAGAGAGAAGAAATGAGGATGTGTGAATTGGAATGAAGAAATGCAATAAAAAAATAAATGAAGCTATTTAAGCTGTGAACAAACAAAATGACTTGAACTGAAGTTGAGATAAGGGAAGACTAAAAAATCTTTGTTTTTGATATTTATTTTGCAAGAAAGTATTTCTTTGTGTTGTCTGTATTATTTGCAAGAAATTAAAATAGTTTAGTTTGATAGCTGCCTTGGCAATTTGAATAGAACAGCTCTCCCCTGTGGTGTATCTTGAGCCATTATACTTTGAGTCATTGTCTATTGCACATCAGTGCTCAATGTTTTACAATAAAATATCCAGGGCCCATCAAGCTCATTAGCAAAGTCTCTCGGGGTTTATTACATCCCCAATTCCGAAATAGTTGGGCCAAAGTGTTAATTGTGAATAAAATCAAAACTCATTGACTTTCAAATCTCACCAGCCATAATTTTATTCACAATAGAACAGAACTAACATAGCAAATGTTGAAACTGAGAAATTTTGCAATTTTACCCACAAAATGAGCTAAATTCAAATTGGATGGCTGCTACAGGTCTAAAAAAAGTTGGGACAAGGGCCTGTTTATGATGGTGTAGCATCCCCTCTTCTTTTTAACGCAGACTGGAGGCGTCTGGGCATTGAGGAGACAAGTTTCTTGAATTTAGCCATTGGAATTTGATCCCACTCTTGTTTAATGCAGGCTTCCAGTTGCTGGAGAGTTTTGGGTCTCCTTTGACGGACCTTTCCTTTAATTATGCGCCAAATATTCTCAATCGGTGAAAGATCAGGACTGCAGGCAGGCCAGTTCAGCACACGGACTCTTCTACTACGAAGCCATGCTGCTGTAATAGCTGCAGTATGTGGTTTTGCATTGTCCTGCTGAATACACTTCCCTGGAATAGATGTCGTTTGGAAGGAAGCATATGTTGCTCTAAATCCTTTATATACTTCTCAGTAGTGATGGGAAGATGAAGCTTCATGAACCATTTTCTTTATTTTGTGCGCCCACAAGATGGTGCACTCTGTTCAACAAAGGCTTGTAAGTTCATTCTATAAGCCTTATTTTTAAACTATGAGCGCCATCTTGTGGGCACAGAAAATAAATAAAATGGTTCATGAAGCTTCATCTCCCCATCACTACTTTTCAGCATTCATGTTGCGTTTTAAAACATGCAAATGTTCCACACCATATGCACTAATGCATCCACATACCATCAGAGATGCTGGCTTTTGAACTGAGCACTGATAACAGGAGGGGTGGTCTTTCTTCTCTTTAGCCCGGAGGACACGACGCCTATGATTTCCAACAAGAATGTTTAATTTGGACTCGTCTGACCACAGGACACTTTGCCACTTTTTCCACGGTCCATTTTAAATGAGCTTTGGCCCACAGATTCTCTTATCTATTAATTGCTTTTTCAGCCCTTTTTGCCTGTGTCCCAACTTTTTAGAGACCTGTTGCAGCCAGAAAATTTGAAATAAGCTCATTCTGCGGATAAAAATGTAAAATGTCGCAGTTTCCACATTTGAAATGTTATCTACCTGTATAATCTATTGTTAATAATATATTGGCTCATGTGATCTGAAACTGATTTTATTTTGATTTTATTCACAATTTATACTTTGTGAATTTATACCCCAACTATTTTGGAATTTGTTGTTGTAGTAGAATCAGGTTTGTAGCTGCTTGGTTGGAATGAAAGCCTGCACCCCCACCAGTCCTGGAAATGGTTGAATAGTCCTGCCTTAGACGGTATGAAGCTTGTTGGATGAAGCAACTATGGCTTCGCCCATTGGTTTCAGCATACCATTTCGGAATCCTCAATTTTGGCTATTTGAACTGCCCCATCTTGTCATTTTGAAACCGGATATGATTCCTATTGGACCACAGCATGAATTGAAGATCCAAGGAGGAGCATGGCTCTGGATCTAATCACACCCCTAAGACATATTCTGGCTTTATCCTTTATTATAGTCTATTTGGGACCATAATTGACAAAAATAAACATCACGATATATCAAAGGAGACTTGAAAATTGCGAGAGATAGCATAAAATGATGTGGAAAATCATTATTTAAACAATAAATCAGGTGGGAATGTAGGGTCATTTTCTCATAGACTTCTATAGCATTGAGCTTCTTTCTGAAACCACGCCAACTGCTGGCCATTAAATAAAATGCGAGTTTTAGAAATGTCCACATCGGCCTCACTTTTCAGACCCGGGTGCTGCGTCCATCTTTTTATACAGTCTATGGCGCAGACCCAAAATCTTGGGTTCTGTTTCTTCGCTCACATCTTAAGTATCTTCAAAAATCAGAAAAAGACATTTTTTAAAGTACCCCTTTTGACCCGTAAACGTATATATTTGCATGTACACGCTGGGACTTCCTTATAATGCAGAAATCAGATGAGAAAAGTGTGCGGCATACACGTTTGAACAAACTTATCCAGCTCATAACATCTGCTTGTGTTATAATAAGCAAACAAATAAAGTTCCTACTGCAGACTGAGTCATCTTGCAATATTTAGGCGAAAACAAAGATTTTACTGTCACTTTGCATTACGGTAGCATTTTTTAAACAAGACTGCACAAATTGTCTGAACACCAGATACGCACTGCAGTAAAAAGTTGTTTTTATATTCCGATGTCATAATAATAATAATAATAATAATAATAACAAAAAATAAAGCTAAAAACAGGTTCCGAATGCGCACACATAAGACAAGCTACAATGTTTGTATTTACCGAAGACGGACAGAAATGTATATGTTTTGACAGTCTTTCAAATATCCCAACTTCTCATTCTTCCGTGACATATCCATCGCAAAGCGTGGCCTGCATCCTTTGAAGGCTGCATTTTTAAGGGTCGTCACTCCAGGGCTGCCAACTTTCACATTGAAGGCGTGAGATTTAGTAGCATATTCCCGTTCCCATGCCGTAGTCAGCAATTATTCAATCAACGCAATGCATGATTTTCACGATCGCCCAAATTATTTAAATGAAATAAGACCATTTGTAACGTTTTTATGCAATTCCATTGCTTTCAGCCCCTGAGTGAAGAAAAGAGTGAAAAGTCCAGAGTCATAATTAATTTCCATGTTCCTAGGGGTGAAATCCACCGTAACGCATGTGAAACTGATAAACCTCCATGCACAAGGTCTTCAGTTCCACCTGAGAATCTATTTCAAACGCGTATATTGAATAATTGCTGACATACAGCACGTGAATGTGAATATGCCACTTACGCTCCGTTTATACGTGGCCGGCTATTTTCATAAACGAACTTTTCACCGTCTCAGTTTTCAAAATTAATATCATTTGAGAAACGTTTTCGTTTACCTGTATCCGTGTAAAAATGCAGTCAAGAGCATTTCCAAATCTGTAGGTGGCAGTGTAATGAGAAGCTCGAGCTCACGTTAGCCAATCAGAATCCCGAAAATAGCAACAACAGAAACAAATCACGATCATCCATGGCTGCATCCGAATAGGCCTACTTAAAATTACGTCTTATCGTATAATTCCTAATCACCTTAACCTCTGTGTTAAATGTCATGAGGTAAAGAAAAAGTGTAAAGGGAACTCTTTTACTGCTTAGGAAGAGAACCTTGCTAATAAGAGAATCCGAACGCTCTGAGAGTATAGCAACCAACTCTGTTATCAATCTGTCAGTAGATCATTGTTATTTGATCGAAATCGGCATAATTTACTGATCAGTCGAGCTATGTAAGACGCGCGTCTTTGCATTGACTTTGAATGTAATCTGTCGTGCAAAAAATTGTTTCGCGTCCTGTGTAAAAGCGGCTTGAGACTACTGTGTCAACACTAATGATTAATATAACAAAGAGTGGTTTGAAAGTACAAAAAATGTTTTTTAAACAAACACAGTGTGGTTTGCAAATATAAAAATGATTCACGTACAAACAAAGTGTGGTTTGCAAAAGCAAAAACGATTCGCGAACAAACAGTTTGATATGCAAATACACCATCAACAAACAAATATATGTTGTTTTACAAATGCAAAATGTACCTATCGCAAATACCCGGCGCTTCAATTCGCATGAGAAAATATGAATGCAAGTTTGTCACTTTTGGCAGCTTTCCACCGGTGATGTGGTGGTGCCTATTTTCTCACTTGCGGCCTTAGGATTTTCAAACAAATGTCCGAGCTAAGTTATTTGCCCTCATCAACAGCAGGTGGCGGTATGAGTCCCATTTCCCAGATCGCTATCTGGCACAACACCGTCAAGACTGTCCTTGTCTCGCCAGACACAATACAGAAAACAAAATAATGATTTTGATGGTAAAGGGTGGGCCTACTAGGCTACTAAATATCTCCTCATGCAAGGGTATCTGGAATTTTTCACACCACTGTATATTGGCTGATGATTTCCTTTTATTGATGTTGATAAAATTTATTTCATTGGGTTTTTACATAGGTAATTCGAACATGTCAATTTATTCGGTTTAGTCGGGTAGTCAATATTCATAAGCGATGCCTTTAGTTAAATAAGCTTCATTTCATGGATGCATAAATTCCACCACTGACGTTATAATGTTAGCCAGGATAAAACTGACGTCAGTGTAGTCCGATATAAAAGTAATTCCCTCCACCGAAATTCATTGTTTTTATCCTCGCAAAGTTTTTTTTTTTTTTTTTTTTTAATAAAAATACTAAGAGGTTATTGATTTGAGTTGTTCGTTTTGCAACCAATCCCCTGAAAACCTGTGTCATTTATTTTGGTCCCGTCCCATATCATGTAACCTAAATTTTGGCAAGATTTAGATACTTTTATTTGAATTAATTTTTATTTATTGATTAACAAACCCCCTTTAGGAGAAATACATAGATTAGTAATAAAACAATCAAACAAAGCAATACATGTACACAAGTACGATAACAGATCAATCTAAAACACTTTTATGTGGAGACCAGCTAGCTGGTATTCTGTTGAGTTGAATAGGTTAAAATTTTCAGTTTGAGTTAAAAATCTTAATGTGTTAACCACACCATCTTCTTCCTTAGCCGCCTCCAGCTTGGGGCGATGACCGCCAAAACCACCTTGTATAGGATTGAATGAAAAACTGATAAAACGAACAAGGAGAGTCCCTAGCACAAGCTGATCACTAAAAAGATATTTTGCAAGGAGGAACAAGTTCAGTGATCTGGCTGTCGTTTCAGAGGCAAAGAACATCTCTATACAAGGAGCAAACTCGATTCTTCAGGTTCTGCTCAACACAACCAATACCAAGAAGTTTAGAGTGATGGGATCTCTTGCTGAAACCACAAACCCATTTCATTATTTCGCCTTGCAAACTATTCATTACCTTCAGCTCTTCACAGCCAGTATTCAGGCATTCAGTGCCATATATAAGTGTCGGTTGAACAACAGAATTAAACAAAAATGTGGACAGAGCAGGATAGGAGAGGCCCTTTGGGGCAAGACCAAAAGCAGCCTTTCTCGCTGACTGTGAGCGCTTATTCACATGAGCCATTGCCTTTTACCATCTGCGCTGAAGGTTACACCCAGAATTCCTGAGGAATCAGATTGAGTCATGGTGTTGTCTCCCAGACACTGTGTCGGGCTGGACTTAAAGCAGTTTGCTCCAATAATCATACACTTTGATTTGGCGAGACCAAAAGTGAACCTCCACTTGCATGAATAATCATTACATAAATCATTAAGGCACTGAAGATCTGTGGCTGTGAGAGCAAAAATAGTTATGTCGTCAGCATAAGCAACACAATTATAAATATCCTGTCCAACTAGTATCCCAATATCCTGACATGCCAACAAGGCCAATAAATCGTTAATAAATATGTTAAACAATACTGGGGAAAGAAGACTTCCCTGACAGATTCCTCTAGAAATACAAAAAACATCACTGTAGTTGCCATTTACCAACACAGTGGCAGAGAAAGATTTATAAAGTTCAAATAAAAATAGCCAGCGAGAGAACGATATCTTTAAGTTTATAGAAGAGGCCACGGTTCCATACCTTACCGAAACATTTTTCCGCATCCAAGCTACAGGTGTACACAGGTGAATCACTGTAATTGGAATACAAAAGGATATTATTCCAAAAGGAACAGGCATGAGCAGTGCCAACACCTTTCCGGAAACCGAACTGATTGGAAGAGAGACAAACAGAGCTCAAGTAGTTTCAGCAGAGTAGAACTTAAACTTATAGGGCGTGAATTACCAGCAATACCTGGGTCTAAGGTCAGCTTTTTCAACCCTGGAATAAACACACCCACACGAAACGACTGTGGGACAACATGCCAGCTCAGCATTACGGAGAGGGTTTCTGCCAAATAGAAAGATAAGATATCAGATTGACTGTTCAACAAGTGTTCATCTAAAACTCGACCAAAACCTGGAGCAGAGTTGCACTTTAATTTACAAATCTGCCTGCTCACAACTAAAGGGTCAACCCTTTTTTCTGAACTTGCTTGGATACCAGATGGAAACCACCTCTCAACCTCACATGCCAAAGCCTGTTGTTCCTCAGTTAGATCATTCTTCATGTCAGTCATGATTAATATTGATCCAAATTTCTCACTGTGCTATAAAATAGCAATATTGTATCATTAATTTTATTCTCATATTTGCAAGATATCATAGACACAAATCCAAATTTTCAAAACACAGCCCATCTGTCATGGTTCTGGCTGTGTGTGTGGTTTCAGCACACCCAAAAACCCCCAGGTACAAAGTTTCATGCTTTCTTCCGGAAGTGAACATCTCTATGAGTTTTTGTCCTTTATCCGCCGTTCTAAGAGGAATGGTGGTGGGAGCTCCAGTTTGTCGGCCTCCTCTTACTCCTGAGGAGAGTTTTGTCCATGCTAAGCCCAGAAGTGCTGGCAGGAGTCCCAGGGCTATAGATATCTGTGGTGCACAATTCCCTAACATGAGTGTCTTCACCCCTCTGCTCACTTCTTCTTAGCCCATTTACACCTTGTCCCTTGCAGTTTTATTCCCAGGGCCCCCCAACACAGGGCACCCACACGCAGGACCCCTCAACATTGGCCATCCTCTCACTGAGCCACTCCACATTGGGCCCCCTCTGGCACCGTTTTCTGTGTGTCAGGGCCCCTGTTTCTCCTGAGTCTCCAGAATTCTCTCAGACTGGCAGTTCGTCTACGTCCTGCACAGCATGGCCGTCACAGCAAATGTCCAGCTCCCTGAAGATGAGGCTCTCTCTCTGTAAAGGATGCTGAAGATGACCGTGCATTCCACAGACCACAAGGAATGACAAATTATATGCAAAAAGACCTCCATATCCCCCACCCCCTTTCTTTTTATCAACACTTTCCCTATCCACTGTCATATGATTTCTACCATATTCACAGTTGCAAGTGTTCAAACAACATCCTATCGATACATAAAAATACATTAAGGAAAACGGCGAGATCATATGTTCTTCCTATGACTAGCAACACGAAGTCACAAGCTTTACAGATTTACTCAACAATACTACCGTCTTGAACCATGATCCCGTAAAGTAGGCAAATTAACCACCTCCTGCATTAATGACAGCGGGGAAAAAAAACAAGCGTTGAATTACTAGACAAGCGTAGTTAATCGTTGCCGAACATTAAAGTGCCTTTGCTAACGCATGCAAAGGCTACAAGAGATATAATTCCAGAGATCCAACCATAGGCCCACTCGTGAACAGAGAAATACAGCAAAAAGTGTTTTTCCGAGTAGCTACATTTTCAAATCACTGTGTTGATGTTATATATGTTTGTACAACAAGATCATCGAACATTTTCAGCTACTGACCTTATGTTTACCTTTCGTGGACTGCATTTTCCGATGCAAAACACCCGGAACTAAGCTTCTAACTACAGCTGGGGAGTAGTAGTTAGAACTACACAGCTGAACGACAGTGGTTGCGAACGTTCGTTCGAACGGTGGTTTTGGGAAACACTGGCGGCGCAACTACATAGTTCAAACTATGTAAGTTGCTAACTTACTTAGCAACTACGCTTTTGGGAAACGCACCCCTGGATGTCTTGAATACAAACGTTGCATGGTTTACCTTTAATGTTATAGTATTACTTTAAAAAAAAAAAAAAAAAAAACACACACACACACACACACACATCCTTGTACTTATTACTTAGTGAGGACATTATATTGACTTCCATTCATTCTTCCTGTGTCTCTACAGCCTTTCCCTAATCTTAATAATAAACAATGTATGCCTAACCCAAACCCTTACCCTAACCTTAATCTATCCCTAATTATAACCTTACCCCTAACCTTAACCAATAAGTCACAATTAGCCTTTGTAGTTGTGAGGACCGGCCAAAATGTCCTCACTTCCCAAAAATGTCCCCACTCTGTAGGAAAAGAACGCTTTTTGGTTCTCACTTTGTAGCAAGTACAAGAACACACACACACACACACTACGAAAATATTCACATCTGTGAAAATACTGTTTGACAACATGTTAATTATTCCTCACACAATCATAAATAATTCACCTTAGGAAATATTGAACTTTGACCCCAGACAAGTCAGCGTTCAAACATAAAACATGTTTGTTTCTAAAATTGTATATTTAATACCGTCATTTTTCAATCTACATCAGTAGAGACTAGAATGTTGGCCCAACGGTATGTAGTCTAAATTTCATACCACGGTATCCCTAATAATTACTGTGAGGAGCCATTAACCGGACATTTCCCCTCACCCTGAGGATGAGTGATCTTCAAAGTTGTTTCTGGGGACCCACTGTGTATGCTGGCTTTTGTTCCAACCACAGTTGTTATCGCCTGATTTTAACGAGCTGTTCATTTGTCTTAATTAAGTGTATTAAATGTTTAGAGCAGTTATTTGCCCTCTTAATTCAGAAGATAACAGAAACATCCATGTTTGCTATCCAGAATAAAAAAATGCCATACCCACATTGCTATATGCATTGTAAATAACGGCATTAAATGAGAGAAAACAATGTAAACCAATCAAATTAAAGATGTACTTGGCTCCTAATCGGTGAAAATTAATTGGCACATCATGGCAAATTTATTCGACAAGCAAATGGTAACAAGTCAAACCAGTTTTGTGTTATGTTAATCTAATTAAGTTAATCTGAAGTTTTTTGAAAGAACTTGAAACAGTTGTGTCACTCAGCCTAATTTGGGGTTTACTGAGTTTCTTAATGTCTAATTTGGTCTGTTTCAAATGTTACAATGCTTGAAAATTTCCTGCAGTATAGAAATAAAACCACAATCTCCTAAGGACATTGTATTCCTCATAGCATGTATGGATGTTTCTATGTAACATTTGGCTAAAAAAAATAAGTAATCTGCACGCTGCAAGCTCCCAAAAATACTAATTTATTTACTGAGCAACGTTTCGATCTAAGGACATCTTCCTCAGGCAATTGACAAAAAAGAGACAAGCCTCTCCTATGAAGAAAAGACTTACGTTTCACTTAGTTAATTTGAAGAGGATCTAAATTCTTAGGATACGACGCATCTGTTGCTCTGATCATAATTACAATACACGAAGTGCATTTCTTAGAGATTGGATCTTAAATGCGGCTGACAAATTCAAGAATTTGACCAAGTTGAATATCTCAATAGACAGTACTACCACGCCAGACAATTTCTAACCGGCTAAAATCTGTTTTTTGGAGTGATTTTTTTGTGAGCTGTTCAGTAGACCTTGTTGTGCTCCTGTATTTTAACTTTAATGACTTGGTTGGTGTGATTAAAAATACCTTTTATATTGAATTGTTCTCGGGCCCTTCAATGCGCCTTGTGTATTTGTATTGCATAATTACTTCTATTTTTTCACACCGGCCAACACGTAAAATCAGGACCGCCCCCCTTTTTTTTTTTACATTTCCTCATATAAGGTTTTTTCCATATATTTTCAGTAATTTGAAATGTTGTGATTTGTGTGTCGTGTATAATATAACGTTTATTCTTCTGTGATTGCCATCTTGAGACTTCATAATTGCCTGCTGATTAACAGGTGTGAATAATTGTCCTTTCTCCATAGGAGAGGCTTCTCTCTTTTTTGTCAATTGTCTGAGGAAGATCTCTGTGGATCAAAGTGTTGCTAAATAAAAATAAATTCGTATTTTTGGGAGCTTGACGTGTGCAGACTGTTTCCTCTTTTTTTGCCCTATTTTTAAAGTTTTTTTTTTTTTATCTTGCCCTGTATTTTTATTGGATGAAAATATTGGATGCGCACACTGCCTCCACTTTACTAAAAACATTTAGTTACAATGCTAAATATAAACAAGAGCACCGCCAACGGTGCGTAATATGCCCGTTTTGAACATGGATCAGGAAGTGGACAGACATCTGGGCCCCATGTGACCTTTGACCTTTGCCAGTGACCTTGACCTTGGAGGGAGGGCCGTAAACATGGTACGCGACACTCCGCTCAGTGATGGTACACGTGTGTATGAAATATCATGGATGTATCTCAAGCGGTTGAGAAGTTATGCTCCATCTGGGCCCCATGTGACCTTTGACCTTTGCCAGTGACCTTGACCTTGACCAGGTGAACGAAATCATGGTGCGCGACACAGCGCCTAGTGATAGTGCACGTGTATGTGAAGTATCAGGAATGTAGCTCAAGCGGCTCAGGAGTTATGCCCCGGACAAGAAATTGCTAACAGACAACAGACAGACGGACGGACGGACGGGGGTGATGACATAATACGTCCCGTCTTGAGACGGGCGTATAAAATCTAGTTAAAACATTAACTACTTCTTAAAATCCTGTCCTCCCTCTGCCACATCTTCACTACAAACACATGTTGCTGCACCGGTGTGGAAGACTTTGATGAAGTCTTGCGTGTTTTCCTCTCTGCGGTTATCCAATGCCGTTGCCGGACCTGCCACAAAGGTGGGGAGGGAGAGGCCTGCGCAAAAGTAGGATAGTCTGAAAAACGTCATGACGTAGCATTTTGATCCGTGCACGTGCCCTCACGACTGTTCCAAAGGTGAACTTGACATGGATTACTTATTCAGACGGACATGGATTTTCAATTCATCGTTTCTTTTGTAGTTGAAATGTTTTGGACTAGCAATTTCATGTTGTTACAACAATCCCAATAATTGTTTGTCATGCTAACATAAAATAATTTTCTTAGGAAACAAACAGGCAAAATGCCATTTTACAGCGTAATGCTTCCGTACTGCATTAAAAAACACAAGCACAGTTCTCTCATACTCTAACACACAAGCACCGTGCTCTTGTACTCTATTAAAAAAAAACACATGCGCAGTGCTTTTGTACTGCATTATGAAACACAGGCACAGTGCTCTCATGCTATGTTATACACTGGCACGGTACTGATATATTCCATCAAAAAACAAGGGCACAGAGCTCTCGTAAGCCATATTAAATCACAGGTACAGTACAGTCGTATTTCATTATAAATCACAGACACAGCACTCTCATGCTGCAATATGAAACACAGACACAGAGCTCTTGCACAGCATTATAACACACAGGCATAGTGCTCTTGTACTCCATTACCAAAACACAGGCACAGTGCTTTCATTCTGTAGTATAAAACACATACGAAATGCTCTCATACTGCATCATAAAACACAGGCACCATGCACTCGTCGGCCGTTAAAAACATGTGCACCATGCTTTCATACCGAATTACAGTGTTATCATTGGATGTGTCTGTGGCAGGGGTTGTTGTACACGTTTATTGGGGTGCTGTGACTATTATAGAATTTGATGTCTTTGTTATGATGGGATACATCTGTGGCATTGGATGTCGTGCCTGTGTTCTATGAGATAATGTGTCTATTGTGGTGGGATGTTTTGTCTGAGCTAACTGCAGTTCAGTGAGGAATGGCCTCTGTCCACAGTGCTGAAGCAAGTTTAAGTTTTATTGTCACATACATTTAAAAAGTACAATGTACATTCAAATGCAATGAAATGAATTTGCCCTGGCTCTCTCTCAGCGCTTAAAACTATATATAAATAAGACATCTTTAGACCGCAGTGCATAGTTTATTTCACTCTGCAGGACTGGTGGTGGACAGTTGCAGAACCACTTGCAGCAACCGCACTTCACTCTTTATCGGTTCTCATTACACTCACTACCGCTTGTCTTGTATTGCCCTCTAGTGGCCCAACCTTTAATTCCACATCATCGCATTTGGTCATTATCAAGGTTGCCAAATTCTCAGTTAATTGTCGCCTTTTCGCATCGCTCCACTTTGCACGATTGCTGCATTTGAGCCTGCAATCACTGACTTCAAGGATAATCTAAGTTTCCATTACTCCATAGTTAAGGAGTGAAGTTCTCCATTTCCGTCATTTCCAATTTCACATCATTGGCGCATTTTATGTAATTCACAAAGCTTACATCACTTGATTTTTTTTTTTTTTTTTTTTTTTTTTGAATGCTTTCTGTTGTTCTTTGCGCTTTCATACCGGACGCAAGACGAATTGTTTGCACCGACAGATAATTGTTTATTGACGTTAAGTGTGTTGTTTTAATCGCTTATTGTAACGTTGCGTGTCGTGGTAGACGTATTGACGAATAATTCGAATGTATGCTAGCTGTCTAGCTAGCTAACTACTTGACTGAGCTCGATGCTTGGCAACCTAACATTATCATTGAAAGCTAGCTGAGTTTGAAACTTGAGTTAGCATTATCGCTCACGATGGCCGGGTTGGGCCCCCCTGGACTCACCGTGAATCTCCCAAGGAAGATGGTTGTCAGTGAAGTTCTGTGCTTTGTTCAGAATAAGATGGACAACACCAGCTTGGACTATCTTGTGAAGGCCGTGTCGAACTTCTACAACGATGTGCATATTGAAGGCGCCAAAAAGCTACTGTTTGACCAGTGTAGTGAGGGTGCATCACGTATGAAGAAGCGACAGGGTCCTAACCGTAGGCAGGAGAACATCAAGGATATCTACAACAAACTGAACGAGGTGGGAATCGCTGCACCCCACTTTGTAGCGCAGAACCTGATGAACTTGCCACCGACTACACTCGAGTCGTTTGACCTCGCGAAGCTTTCAAACGATCTCGGACATGTGATGGCCCTTGAACAGAACGTGACATCGGTGTTCGAGATGATAGCATTGATTCAGACGGATGTAGCAGTGATCAAGACCCAGTTAGCCAGCACCGGTGTTCCTGCCGCCGAGCCGGCACTGAGCGAGCGGGCTGAGGACGAGTCTGGGGATGTCATCACCAGCGATGACGAGACTGAGAACCCAGATGAGCTACCGACTGTGCCCAAGACTGCTGACACGAATGGCAATTCTGATGGTGGACAGGCAGCTCACGATGCTACTCCAACCGACAACGTGGATGCTGCCGTTGTGACCACCTCCTCTGCTGCTGGTGGCGTTGCTAACGAGGCAGCCATTGACCTGCAGGAAGACTTTGATGGCGTTGTCGTGTCTCACAGCCGGAGGAAGAAGAAGACGTTCGCCGCCGCTGCCAAGTCTCCGCGGTTGCCTGCATCGCAGCTTCGTGTAGCGACCAGACAACCCCAGCAGCATCTCCGTGTTGTGCCAAAGACTGAGAGGCAACCATCTCCAAAGGGACAATGTCAGGTTTTTATTAGCAGACTTGTACCTTCAACTAAAGTTCACCACATTCGTAGCTATCTGAGATCTAAGAAGGTTACTGTCAGTATTAAAATCGAGCAACTTGACACTAAACATTCTAGCTACGCATCATTCAAGTTGACAGGCCCTGCCAGCTGCAAATCAAAACTTTTGAGTGACAACTTCTGGCCTGATCAAATGTATTGTAGAACTTTTTTTGATAAGAAGAAGTACTAGCTGTATTAGCTTGTTTTCTAGTCGTGTTTGTTCTCCATTACGTTCAGTCTTAGGGTCTGTTCTTACAACTCTCAAAATGTGAAAACCTCCACTGATGAGATCTCTAAGCTTTGTGACTCTCATGATGTAGTCCTATTACAGGAGCATTGGTTGTTTACACATGAACTGTCAATGTTGAATCATATACATAGTGACTTCGCTGGACAGGGTATATCTTTTATGGATACTGAGGAAGGTGTACTTTTGCGACGTCCTTATGGTGGTGTCGCTATTTTGTGGCGTATATCTTTATCAGATTGTTGTGTTATAAAATCATACAACTGCAATAGGATTATTGGTCTTGATGTTACTATTGGTACGTTCAATGTTTTATTATTATGTGTGTATTTTCCCTGTGATAATGCTGACAATACTGATGAGTTTTCTCACTGTCTCAGCTTAATGAAACAGGTTATTGTTGAATTTCCTACACCTTATGTGTATGTGTTGGGTGATTTTAACGCTAGTCTGTCTCGTTCTACCCGTTTCGGTGAGGAGTTAATTTTATTTTGTGAGAGGTACTCTTTACATATCTCTGACAATATTTTATTACCTGCTGAAACTTTTACTTATGTTAGTATGGCCCACGGTACAACTTCGTGGTTAGACCATTGTATTACTACTGCTACTAGTCATGATAATGTCACTAGTGTTAAGGTGTTACCTGACTATGTTAGCTCAGACCACCTACCATTGTCTGTCACTATTCAAACACACAGTAATGTAAGTGGTGCACGGGGAGCTTCCTCGGCCACGTCAGGTAGCAGTAAGGTCTACAAGTGGTGCGATGCCACTGAGGCTGACCTATTCAGGTACCGTGAGCACACCCGCAGGGGGCTTTGTAACATCCAGGTTCCTATGGATGCTATTAGGTGTAGTGATCGTGATTGTGAGGCTCATAAGGATGATATTGATAAATTTTACAGTGATGTTGTTGATGTACTGAATGCAGGTGTTGGTGACTGTATTCCATATCACAACATTTCCACTCAACATAACATCCCAGGCTGGAATGATGTTGTTCGCGAGGCTCATACAGCGGCTCGGGATGCTTTTGCTTGGTGGAGAAATAACAATAAGCCTCGTAATGGTCCCATCTTTGAAAATATGAAGTTATGTCGAGCTAGGTTCAAATATGCTTTACGTAGTTGCAGACGAAATGAGGACAGTGTCAAATGTGATAAGTTGGCTAGTCACATGAGAGAACTTAACATGATAGATTTTTGGAAGCAGATTATACGCATGAGCTCTTCTCAGTCTGCTCGATCTAATACTATTGATGGTGTTTCTGGTGATGTTAACATAGCTGAAAAATGGAAATGTCACTATGAATCTGTTTTCAACTCTGTTAAGAATGTGTCTTTGAAAGAATCTGTGTTACGTGATGTTCACTCTGTTAACGATACCACTGATTTATCTTTTGTTCCACCAAATGAAGTTGATACTCTCATTAAGGGTCTCAAGAAGGGCAAATCTGCTGGGCCCGATGGTCTTACCGCTGAATGCTTGATTAATGCTAACTACAACGTATGTGTGCTTTTATCTCTGTGTTTTAACTGTATGTTTGTTCATGGATATATGCCGGCCATGTTGATTGAGTCTGTTATTATTCCTCTTGTTAAGAATAAGTGTGCTAGTCTCTCAGATATGAACAATTACAGGCCCATTGCTATTGCCAATGTTATCTCAAAAGTGTTAGAAGGTCTAATTATGAACAGGATTGAGGATTACTTGTGGACTAATGACAACCAGTTTGGTTTTAAACCTGCTCATTCCACAGAAAAGGCCGCTTACCTACTGCACGAATTCATAGATTATTTTAGGAGTCGCTCTACTAGTGTATATGTTACATTTCTTGATGCTAGTAAGGCATTTGACAAGATCAATCATTGGTCACTGTTTAGGAAACTTATCGATCGAGGTGTTCCTATTTATATTGTTGGTATTTTGTTATATTGGTACAGAAGTCAAACGATGTTTGTTAGGTGGGGAAATGTGATCTCTTCGAAGTTCTCTGTTACCAATGGTGTAAAACAAGGTGGTATTCTCTCGCCGTTGTTGTTCAATGTGTATGTTAACGATCTGTCTTCTTTGTTGAATGATACCAAACTTGGTGGTCTATTGCATGATACTCAACTGAATCACATTTTCTATGCCGATGATCTTTGTTTGTTGAGTCTTAGCACTGCAGCGATGCAGCAACTTCTATCAGTTTGTGAAGCTTATGGTTCTGAAAATGACATTTTGTTCAATGCCAAGAAGTCCATGTGTATGTCTTTTAAGCCCAGAGGTGTGAAAACCTCTGACCCAGTTATGTTGCTCTGTGGAAATCCATTAGAATTTGTTGAGAAGGCAAAGTACCTGGGCGTCTGGTTTGAATGTCACAAAACCAATGCTGATTGTAGTAGGCAGATCAGGAAAATGTATGCTCAGACTAATTTACTGATTAGAACTTTCAATAGGTGTTCACCAGAAGTGAAATGTACGTTATTTAAAACTTATTGTACATCCATGTATTGCTCACCGCTGTGGTTTAGCACCAATGTTACTGTTCACAATAAGTTACGTGTTGCTTATAATAACTCTTTGAGGAGATTGTTAGGTGTTCCTAGGCGAGCAAGTGCAAGTGATATGTTTGTCTCAGTCAATATTCCGTCTTTTGGTGAACTGTTGCGTAAAAATGTGTATAATTTTATCAGGCGACTCCAATCGTGTTCAAATTGTTTTATTGTTGCACTTGTTAATTCATCAACCCCGCTACATTCCAACGTTTGGAAGTGGTGGCGAACCATTTTATATTGATCTAGTCACTGTATCATATTCTTATGATTATTATTATTATTATTATTATAGTTATTTTTTTATTGTATTTTTGTACCATACTATGAACTTCGAGTTTGAAATAAACAATTGAATTGAATTGAATTGAATTGAATTGAATTGAAAAAACTTGTATATCAAGTCAAGAGTCTTTATTGTCATTTTGCTTCCACAAAACAAAATTATATTAGTAAAATTATATTGTAAAAGAAAAAAAAGATAAAAAGCAAGGTAAAATATACAAAGGTAGTATTTACACAAGACACAGATGTAGCAGCGATGGAATGGAGCAGCAGTGGATTATAGCAACAATGTGTCGCCAGACAGAATAAAGTGCAGGCCAGGGCAGAGTCAGTTCTTTATTTCTCATTTTGTGCGTTTCTGTAGGGGGGAGACTGACTGAACAGCTCCGGGGAAGAAGCTGTTTTTCAGTCTGGCAATTCAAGTCTTTATGGTTCTGGGGTGCATTTCCCGAAATCACAGATGCTAACTTACATAGTTGGACCCATTAACTGTGAATGGACGAACTATGTAAGTTGCTAATTTAGTTAGCAACTACACTTTTGGGAAACGTAACCCTGTACCGTTTTCCTGAGGGAAGCGGTACAAACAGTCCATTGCCCGGGTGGGAGGGGTCAGCGGCGATGCGTTGGGCCTTCCTCCGGACCCGACCAGCATATATTGAGTCCAGGTCCGGAAGAGGCCTCCCCACAATCCCTTGTGCCGTCCTCACCACCCGGGCCAAGTCCTTCCTGTCTTGTGCTGTGCAGCTGCCACACCACACTGTAGCACTGAGACAGAGGATGCTCTCTATTGTGGCGCGGTAAGAGTTTATGAGGAGCTGAGGGGAGAGTCCAGCACGTTTCAGCTTTCTGAGGTAGAAGAGCCCCTGTTGAGCCCTCTTCACCAGCTGAACAGTGTTCAGGGACCAGGTCAGGTCTGATGTGATGTGGATTCCTAGGAACTTGATGTTATCAGCACGCTCCACCTCCTCCTGGTTAATGAGGAGGAGCGTGCTGTGTCCTCCTGGACCTCCTGTAGTCCACAATAACTTCCTTGGTCTTGCTGGTGTTCAGCACCAGGTTGTTGTCTGAACACCAGGAGATGAGATTCAGGACCTCCTCTCTGTAGTGGGTCTCATCATTGTCCGAGACGAGACTCACTACGGTGGTGTCGTCCGCAAACTTCACAACCATGTTTGTGGAGTGGTTGGCAGAACAGTCGCTGATGAAGAGTGTAATGAGGGCGGGGCTGAGCACACAGCCCTGTGGGTGTGCCTGTGCTCAGGACCAGTGTGGAGGATGTATTCTTCCCCATTCTCACCACCTGAGGCCTGTTGGTGAGGAAGTCCCTAATCCAGTGACACAGCGATGTGGACAGTCCTAAGTTATGGAGCTTCAGTATCAGCTTGTCTGGGATCACCGTGTTGAAAGCTGAACTGAAGTCCTCGAATAGCATCCTCACATGTGTGTCAGGATGCTCCAAATGAGTCAGAGCTGAGTGGAGTGCGATTGAGACTGCGTCCTCTGTTGATCTGTTCTCCCCGTAGGCAAACTGGTATTGGTCCAGACCAGCAGGGATGATGACCTTGATGTGCTTAAGAACGATCCTCTCAAAGCACTTCATAATCACTGGAGTTAGGGCAACAGGGCGGTAATCGTTCAGGCAGGTGACAGCTGATTTTTTGGGCACAGGCACAATGATGGAGGTTTTGAGGCTGACTGTAGCAAGCTGCAGGGACAGGTTGAAAATGTCCAGGAAAACTCCTGCCAGCCAGTCAGCCCACAATCTCAAGGTCCGTCCTGACACCATATCTGGACCTTCAGCTTGATGTTAATTCTCCTCATGGAAGAGCGCACCTGATGCAGCTGAGGGGTGAGAGGCTGATGCTGTTCCTTCGGCCAGGGGAGGTGGACACTCTCTATGCCTGCAGGTGTGTCAAAACGAGCATAGAACGAGTTCAGGGTGTCAGGGAGAGTGGAATCGTGGCTCACCAGCTGATCATTGCGCTTGTAATCCGTGATGGTTCTAATGCCCCTCCACATACTGCGTGAGTTGTTGTCGTCAAAAAGCTCCTCAATGCGCTGTTTGTACCTGCATTTTGCCACCTGGATGCCCTTTCTCAGTTCTTTCCGGGCTCTGCTGTAGGCCAGCTTGTCACCTGACCTGTAGGCAGCATCCCGAGCTTTCAGCAGGGGCTTCACTGTACTGTCCAGCCATGGTTTTTGGTTTGGATAAATATAAATTATAAATCATTTGAATAACTCGCATCAAGAAAATGAAAGAAAATTATGCCATTTGTAAAAGTGCCCTTCCAGGAAAAATATCGCCTTCAAGTTATTGGGGACAAATGAGACAGTCAAGGATTAGCCAGCAAGTCTTTAATGTCATAAATGTAATCTAATACTGTGCTCTCAGTGTTCAGTTGTGTTTTCAGATGATTGTCCCTCAGACATAGAACATGAGATTAAAACTAAAATTGCCCGTTTGTATTATTTCTGAGTGTTTATGTTTATCTCTGCATTTGTGTTATTTATATCACTCCCGCATTGTCTGTGTTAATAGCATTACCTTGTTTAGTTCAAAGTTCCTAGTTCATGAGTATTTATAACTTGTATTGTGGAATTAAACCTTCTGGTTCATGAGCATTTTTAACTAGTATTGTGAAATTAAACATCCTGCTCCATGCACTAACTTCCTGCGCATACTCTGCCCTGAGTGTCCCCTGAGTGTTCTCTACTGTAAAAACATGAGCACCGTGCTTTCCCCACCGCATTATAAAACACAGACACAGTGCTCTCTTCCTGCATTATAAAACACAGGCACGATTACTCCATTAAAGGCATGGACCTACTGCTCTTGTATTCTATTAAGAAACACAGGCACAGTGCTTTCGTACTGCATTTTAAAACAAGGGCACGGTTCTCTTGTAGTTCGTGATAGAATACAGACACAGTGCTCCAGTGCTCCTTTCAAAAAATGGGCATATAATGCTTTGATACTGCATTATAAGGCACAGGCACAGTGCTCTTGCACTCTGTTCTAACACATAGGCACAATGCTCACGTGCTTCCTTAAATAACACGGGCACAGGGCTTTCATACTGCATCATAAACTTTGGCACAGTGCTCTCTTACTGCATTAAAAACACAGGCGAGTGCTCTTGCACCGCATTAAAAAAAAAACACAGGCACAGTGCCGTCATACTCCATTAAAACCACAAGCACAGTGCTTTCATATTCTATTAAAAAACTCAGGCACAATGCTTTCATACTTCCATTAAAAAACACAGGCACAGTGGACATTTTACATTTTAATCCACAAAATTCTTATTTCAAATTTTCTGGCTGCAACAGGTCTCAAAAACATTGGGACACAGGCAAAAAAAGGCTGAAAAAGCTATAAATATATAAGAGAATCAGCAGAAAGTGTCATGGTTTTGCCCGCGCCGGCAGAAGACATGAAGCCGGTGGGCACTGGGACCATGTACCCAGCACCAAGGAAAAGGACCCAAACGCACAGGCTGTGTAAAAATATAAATAAATATTTAATTTAAAGAATAAAAACAGAGAGGAGCAGCAGTAACAAACAACAGGGCTCCATCACACACAGAATGTAGCTGCACTGCCAAACTGGCAGTGCAGTGCTAAAATAATCTAACCTGCACCTCCACCTCAACGAGCAGCAGATGTGGCTCGTTGAAGTGGAGATGCAGACAGGAGGGCGGAGGGCCTGCATAAGAGGACCATCACAGAAAGAACATTTAGTCAGTAATTAAGTAAACTGGCATCAGGTGTGTAACATGATCGGCTATAAAAGCAATGTCTTAGAGAGGCTGAGTCTCTCAGAAGTAAAGATGGCCAGAGGCTCTCCAACCTGTGAAGACTTGCGTAAAAAAAATTGTGGAATACTTTAAAAACAATGTTCCTCAATGTGAAATTTCAAAGGCTTTGAAGTTCTCATCATCAATAGTGCATTCCATCATCAAAAGATTCAGAGAAACTGGAAAAATCTCTCTGCGTAAGGGACAAGGCCGAAGACCTTTACTGGATGCCCGTGATCTTCGGGCCCTCAGGTGCCACTGCATCACTCACCGGCATGATTCTTTCATTGACATTACTAAATGGGCCCAGGAATACTTCAAGAAACCACAGTCAGTAAACACAGTCTGCCGTGCCATCCACAGATGCCACCTAAAACTCTATCATGCAAAAAGGAAGCCATTATTGAGCATGATCTAGAAGTGCCGCCGTGTTCTGTGGGCCAAGGCTCATTTAAAATGGACAGTAGCAAAGTGGCAAAGTGTCCTGGGGTCAGACGAGTCCAAATTTGACATTCTTGTTGGAAAACATTGGGTGTTGTGTCCTCCAGGCTAAAGAGGAAAAAGACCACCCCTACTGTTATCAGCGTCAGTTCAAAAGCTAGCATTTCTGATGGTATGGGGATGCATTAGTGCATATGGTGAGGGACATTTGCATGTTTTAAAAAGGACCATGAATGCTGAAAGGTATATAAAGGATTTAGAGCAGCATATCTCCCCTCCAGACAACATCTATTCCAGGGAAGCCCTTGTGCATTTCAGCAGGACACCGCAAAATGACATACTTCAGCTATTACTACAGCATGGCTTTTTAGTAGAAGAGTCCGCTTGCTGAACTGACCAGCCTGCAGTCCTGATTGAGAACATTTGGCGCATAATTAAATGAAAAGTCCGTCAAAGGAGACCCAAAACTCTACAGCAGCTGGAAGCCTGTATTGAACAAGAGGGGGATCAAATTCCAGTTGCTAAACTCAAGAAACTCGTCTCCTCAATGCCCAGACGCCTCTACTCTGTGTTAAAAAGAAGAGGGGATGCTACACCATGGTAAACAGGCCCCTGTCCCAACTTTTCTGAGACCTGTAGCAGCCATTAAATTTGAAATGAGCTCATTTTGTGGATAAAATTGTAAAATTTCTCATTTTATACATTTGCTATGTTATCTCTGTTCTATTGTGAATAAAATACTGACTGGTGTGATTTGAAAGTCAATGTGTTTTGATTTTAGTTTGTCCCAACTATTTCGGAATTGGGGTTGTAATACACAGACACAGTGCTGTTATATTCCATCAAAAAACATGGGCAGAGAGCTCTCATACCCCACTAGTAAAACAAATGCACAGTGCTTTCATACTTCATTAGAAAAAAGGCGCAGTACTCTCGCACTGCATTATAAAATACAGGTACAGTACAATCGTATTCCATCATAAATCACGGACACAGCACTCTCCCACAGCATTATAAGACACAGGCACTGTGCTGTAGTACTCCATTATCAAAACACAGGCACAGTGCATTCATACTTTATTATAAAACACAGACACAGTACTCTCTTACTGCATTATAAAACACAGACACATTACTCTCGTACTGCACTATAAAACACTGGTACAGTGTTCTCATGCTGTATTATAATACACAGGTACAGTGCTGTTGTACTCCATTAAAAACACATGCACAGTGTTTCCGCCCCGCATCATAATTCAGAGGCACAGCGCTCTCGTGCTGTGTCATAATACACAGGCACAGTGCTATCGTACTCCATTAAAAACACGGGCACAGTGCTCTTGTAAATTAGCTCTGTAATAAATCACAGACACTGTGCTCTTATATTCCATATTCCATAGGCACAGTGCTCTCACTCTGCATTATAAGACACAGGCTCAGTGCGCTCATATTCTATTCAAAAAAAAAAAAAAAACCATGGGCACAGTCCCATGTGTTGGTGCTGTGAGTTTTGATTTCTTTTTCTCTCCCTGGTTATCTCACAGACAGCATGGAGGAGCTGATTCAGGCGTTAATTGAGACCAATATGAGGGACCAACAGGCTTCCCAAACCATAGTCGAACAAGTTTCCTATCATGAAGAGACCCTAGCATGCATCGACCGGACTGCATGAATTACTGATGGAAATGATTGAGAAGGACGATGCCCCGGCCTTCCTCTGCACGTTTGAGCGAATAACTGAAACAGGAAAGTGGGAGCAGGAAGAGTGGGTCGGGATCCTGCCACCGTTCCTGACCGTAATTGCACAACAGGCCTCCTTTGACCTGTCACCCACGGAAGCCCATTGCTATCCTCGTCTACGCGAAGAAACCTTGCTGCGTTTAGGCTTGTCAGTCTATACTGCCGCCCAGAAGTTCAGCAAGTGGGAGCACCAACCTGACCACCCCACCCGCATCATGATGATGGCGCGACTGGGACCTGACGGCTACAACTCGAGCTGCTGCCCGCAAGCAAGATTGTACAGTGCCCTCAATAATTATTGGCACCCCTGGTTAAGATGTGTTAAAAGCCTTAAAATAAATTCAATTTTTATTGCAGAAGCATGCTCTCACACTGAAAATAGTAGAAAAATGTAACCTTCAACTCAAGTGAATTTTATGGGAAAAAAATTCCTGACTAAGAAATAATTACTTTTCATAAAATCACCTGTTCCACAATAATTGGCACCCCTAACAATTTTCTGGGAAATAAATGTAATTGAAGTATTTCTGTCATTTCTACAGATGCTTACAAGGTTGATCAGAGTATCTAGGAACATTTAATTAGTAATTCATCAGTTCCTGTTTCCCTGGTGTATAAATATGATGTGACACGAAGGCCATTTCTCTTATCTACTCTTCGACAAGGGAAAGACAAAGGAACACACCATTCAAGTAAGGCAGATGTGTGTCGACCTTCACAAGTCTGGCAATGGCTACAAGAAAATAGCCACTTGCCTGCACCTGCCCATATCTACTCTCAGAGGAATCATTAAGAAGTTTAAAACAGCTGGAACAGTGGTAAACAAGCCTGAACGAGGACGCAAGGTTTTTTTGCCATGACGCACAGTGAGGAGGATGGTAAGAGAAATAAAAAGTTCTCCAAAGCTCACTGTTAAAGAATCGCAACAAATGGTAACATCTTGGGGTCACAAAGTCTCCAAAACAACCATCAGGCGCAATCTACATGCCAACAAGCTGTTTGGGAGACATGCTCAGAAAAAAACCTTTTCTCACTCAAAATTGTAATGCGAATAGAAGCCACTAGATGGCAGTATTGACCTTTCTTATGTTAAGCCCAGAGTGGAGCTAGGTTTGGGCATGTCTTGGGCATGTCTGGGACAAGTCCCAGAGAATAAAAAAAAAAAAAAAAGAGGTCTAAATGTGGGAGGGGTCTGCAAAAGAGTATATAAGGAGGAAAATTGAGGGAGTGGAGTAGTTGGAGAAATTGCAAGGAGTAGGATACATTTGACCAGACCCATCACTCCTTGCAAGACCTGTGAAGCTTTTAGTGGATTTTTGCCTGTGTTGGAGCATTTTCCTCACCAAGCAACCCAACCAAAGGGACTGTAAATATTTTTTTTCTGTATATAATGAATCTTGGTCTGTAGAGTAGATAGTAGATTAGTTAAAAGAGTTTGTTTAATTAAATGTGTTTAAGTTTTAAAATTTTGTCTGTCATCCTTTGCTATCGTAAATGTCATAACAAATTGGGGCCATAACACAATCATAAGCATGAAGCATGAAGTGGTTTTTTATTGTCCCTGAAGGGAAATTTGTCTTTGACAAGCAGTGCCACCCAGCTGCATACAAGAGAGACTCACAGAGACAAAAACGACACAACAGCATTTCAGTCTACACAGTGCAAGTCCACTGTTTCCTTCAATAGCAGGTAGTCGGGCTCCTGAACTGACTAACGTTGCACATTCCCGTAATATTGCACCATTTTCTATGTACACAGACATTGCAGATATTGCCAACTGAGGTCTAAGACTGGAGAAATGGGTTTGAAATAGTATAAATATGAGGTTTGTTTCATCATGTCACATAAAAACATTATACATTAGCAGATATGTTATTTTTTTTCTATACATGTTATTTTTTTCACAAAATTCCCATAAATGTAAGCTTTCATTTATACCATAATGTGGATGCAAAGCCACTCTTTTCACATTCCATTTATTACGCCATACTCTATTTTTATGTTATCCTTTCTGATCAAAAGAGAATGTTCGCATTATTTATGGTTTCAATTACAGATGTATTGTCTGTTTCGCTACAGCAAAATATATAATAAAATAAAAACAGAGTAGCGACAATGAGTAACATCAGAAAAAAAACTTGTCATATTTACACATGCAAGCATAGTGCACACGAGTAAATGCAGAGTAAGGTGTAGCCTAGAGAAAGATAAAGGAATTGCTCCTTCAGAATACTGTTGGGGAAGACACCCCATTGTTATACCGCCAGTTTTCTGCAGAGGGCAGGCAAGGGACATGAACAATTTCCATCTGCCAGCGCAGCTGCCAGGCTTAGACAAACAACACTGGTAAACAACAAACCTCAGAGGGTGCACCCTTTGACAGAAAGAACTCTGACATGAGACAGAATAAACAACTCATAACATCATAACTACAGAGCAAGACATCAGACTCCGATGATGCAATTCTGATTTCATGTGTATTTAGTACACTCAGCATGACATGGCACTGTGTATGTTGAATTATTGATGCAATACTGAAGATTAATAAGACTTTTGCAATTTATGTATTTATTTTGGCACATTGTCTATCTATCTGCAGGCTGTGCCACACATTGATCACATGTTGATGGCAGTAAGACTTACTGTAAGGCCTTTGCACTTGTATTATGCAGTCTAGTTTGGATGTACTCGTATACACCCAGTTCTTAGGTGGCAGTTTCAGACTAGTGAGTGCCTCAGGAAAGAGTTGAACTATGGAGTTGTGGAGATATAAACCAGTGAGGTATGAAGCCATAAACCATGCAGCAGTAGACCGGTGACTTATGAAACTTTAAGCCAGTGATTTTTGAAGCTGTAAACTCAGGTGGCCCTGCCTATAACGGCACCTTTCGGCACTTATATCGTCAAAATCTTCCTGTCTGACAACATCTGACTCCATTGACAGAAGTGATAAAGAGCTGTGATGCGTTTGGCACAAGCTACTCCACAACTCATTATTTATTTTGCCTAAAAGGAGAAATTTCCACTCATCCCAGCAGTTTGTCACTGGCAAAGTAAAAAAAAAAATCTGAAGTGTCGCAGAAACACTGGGGAACACGGACTGTAAATTAAGGGCCTGCGACGTGTCAAGCATTTGAGACGGGCACTTCTCACTTGCAGAATCAAAGACTTAAATCGAATGAGTTCATTGGCAAAGTCCATGTCCAGATCTGATGGATATGCAGCAGAAAGTACAGTTACCTTTTCCTCTATGGTATCTCTGTCAGACGCCTGATCTGACATAGACAGAATTCAAAAGAGATTAGTCAGGTGCTTGCAAGCATTTGAGATGTTCAAGGCATGCTACTAGCTTACCAATGACCATACAAAACGTTTTTATTTTGAACTTCTCCCTCCCCTCAAGTGTCACATCTGGTTCTGAGTTCTCGTCTACAAATGTTTATGCTATCGCTTTTGCTGAAGGTCATGCTTGTATGGCTGAAACACACCAGTCACATCTAATGATACCTGTTCAAACGCATCCCATTGTTCCGTGAGTCCAGCCGCATATTCCATCAAAGAGAACGAACGTTGGGCTGCTACAGAGATGTCAATGTCACTTTTCTGCAGGTGTATACCTGCAGCATTGAACTGGTCAAGTATGACATCCCAGAAATATGCCGTGAACACCATCTCCAAGGTGTCCAATCTAGCACATAGTCTAGCGGCCTCAATTTGAGTTTCTCGTTTCTGATCATTATCATTACCTCCGCCAAGGAGGTTATGTTTTTGCCTGGGTTTGTTTGTTTTTTTTTGTTTGTTTGTTTGTCTGTTGGTTTCCAAAATAACTCAAAAAGTTATGGACAGATTTTGATGAAATTTTCAGAGAATTTTCAAGTCTTTTCCAATCGCCGTGCTTTTGGGTTTTGCTGCCCCCTGGCGGAGGTCTGCGCTCTCTGAGTGCTTTCCTAGTTTGAAATACAACCTAAGACCTCACTGATGTGGGCGTAATTTTTCCACGGTGCCTCGGCGGATTCTGCCTTGCGCTCCACCAAGTACTAGACAGTGATTTTAATGTCAGTTTGACGTCTGTCTTCCGAAAAACTTTCTCCCATCATCTGTGTGTAGATGAGGAGCAAAATGTACACAGTGACTGCAGAGTGTTAAAACAAAACTCGTCAGCCTTTGGGCTGCTACCATACTGAGTACTGACCCCCAACTAAGTTGTGCGAATCTGCTGCACATGGTACATACTCGATCAGAGGGGTTTTTTTGTTTCAGATGGCCCATTGTATCTTTCCGACATGTTGCTTGCATGGTTATACGATGGACCTCGACAGTTTGAGAGGTATAAACCAAGGCTCTCTCCCATCGAAGTTACACAGTGTAGCTACGCTAGTTCTCACAAGGGGGGGGGGGGGCAACTACCCCTTTTTGGTGGGATATGCAACAAAAACAGCAGCGCCCGCTAACACCCACACCCATGTTCTGCACTTCATTATTCAATGACTGGACAGTAGGCTGCGGTCTTTTGTGAGAGGGAGCTACACGATTCGTTTGTTTAAGCGGGGGGGGGGGATAGTGGTTTATTTTGTTTGGTGAAATTCATTCTTTTCATTAGGTGAAATTTACCTGCCATTTCGCTGTGCAGACGATTTGCAAGTGCAGGGCTTTGAAGGGGAAAAACAGCCACTACAGCAAATGGTTTGCATGTTTTAGCCACCGTCTCGCACATGCTAGGTGCCCAGAGGCCCCGAGGCTCCTAATGATCAGGTCACTCTTTAAATACCACTTGGGAGGTCTCCATTGCAAGTAGTTCCGGAAGCATTTTAACAGGAACAAGATCGTTTTACATGTCTACGCTACCAGGAACGGCCCTATTGGAGTGGCCTCGGGACTTATTCCCAGGAAATTTTTTAGTCCATGCCTTCATCGGGACCTCTGAGCATTCCCGGAAAACGCCAGCCTCCTGGTTCAAATATGGTGGAAGGATCATCTGAGATGCTAGCGCTTACATTTATTTTCAATGCAAGCACTAGCTTGTTAGCTAACTTGCTATTCACACTCTCTCCAGAGTTTGGTGGGTCTTCCCGGGGTCCCGCTTGTTATGGAGACACGACGCGGGAAGGGACAATCCGATAAAAGGCCCTGCCTCATACCTTAGTTCCCTCACTGCCCGCAATGGAAACCCCTCAACTGGAGGGGCCTTTAGGGCCCTAGAACTGTAAGTGCTGAAGCACCAGGGGTCAGCTAGGGGTCAGCTCAAGTTCTAAACAGCAGTGGGCCAGGAGGCCTCACATTACAAGCACCAAGGGGCCCAGGGGCCCGACATTGCCAAGACTGCGGTTTGGGCCCCACAGGAGTTAGCTCATTCTAGGAGTGGCCATTAGTCAGAGTCAGTTAATGTATTGCATACATTAGGATCATGACATTCAACTTCCCACAGAAGTCTTTGGCCATGCACAATGTGTGGCCTGAGGCTCGGAGGTCCCTTGGGAGTCAGAGGCCGTGGGGCACTGGCCCGGTCTTTAATCCAGCCTTGTATAAACGAGTGAATTATGAAGCTGTTAACCACTGACTAATAAAGCTATAAAACAGTGAAATATGGAGCTGTAAAATGGAAAGGCTTCTCAGGCCTGACAACTTTCCCTGCCCTGGCAAAAAATAAAACTACCGCAAATTGGAAACCACAGTCACTAACTGACTCATGCAGATTGGTTTGGTTTGCAGATTGGTTCTCCAGATATGGAGATTGGTTTTTATAGTGACCTTAGTTCTGCTGCATTTACCATCCATTTCACTGTGTATATCTTCCATTCATTCTGTTCAAGAAGGTTTTTGATATCCTTGACTATAGTATACTGTTATGGCTATATTTGATGGTCATTTTCATTATAAAGTGTTGTGTTTTGTTTTCATAAAGATTCGCTGTTTTAGTACTCTGAAATAATAAAATTCAAAGCTCTTTTGTTTAAATCGAGTTAAAATTTTCATAATTTTGAGGCACTTGCTTCTAAAAGTATTCAAGTCCGCAGACTGGTGTCGGAAATATCTGTGCCAAGAATCAAGATAGAGGCTAGATGATTTCCTAATATGTTTTAAGACCCTTCCTGATATTTTATTACATTTACATCAGCTTCATGTAACATGATCCTCACAAGTTGTCAAACTCTTAAAATCTTGTTTATTTTAAAGATGAAAATGGACTTGCGCACTTCTGAAAATCAACCCTTCAATTGCCAAACAGTGGCCATGTGTATATGGACACAGACTCAATGTTTAAGGCCTGTAGTTCTTAAACATTTGGACATCATATGGTGTTTAACTTGACAGCCATATGGACTAAACAGTAATGAAATATCAGCTCTTGAAACAGTTTCACTGTCAAATTGTTTATAGACCTCAGCACATTTCCAGTCCTGTGTTGTTATATTGATCCATATTTGATTTGTTTGAAATCAGATTGAAATGACATCCACATAAGTGCAGAGCCCAGAGTTTTCCAACAATTTGATCCGATGAATTGATCTGTTTACTGCTGTTTTCCAAATACTGGTTGTCGTCTCCGCATCATACAATTAGGTTCAAACTAACGTTGTTTAGAGGAATTTGCTTGCAAAGTTTGGCCACTCAGTGTACGCTTTGTAAATCTGATCTTAATCCAATTTAACAAATGAATTTAATATCCATAGTTAAACATTAGATAGAACTAATTATTACTACGCATGTGCAATAGTTAACTCAGTTTTTTACCAAAAGGTCAGTCAGAACCCTGTAATTCTAAGATCATGAATTGCCATTGAAGAGCTATAGGCGGCTGATATGCATATGAATGATACAGTATTTCAGTTTCATCTGTGTGATACGACTGCAGAATATGATGGTTTCAGTAGAACTGGGAGAACACGACTGGACAGTTACTGGTGCCATTGTGATTCTGTTGTTGTTGAGAAACATCGGTGTCCTTATATAACCTGCAGCCAGGCCTCAATTCACCTGAGAATAATGCACATGCAATACCTGTGTATGCGGTCCCTGCTGGGCCAATCAGCTCCTCTGAAATAGACGGCTTGTCTTACGGGAGAGCGTCTGTCAGAGCACAACAGCATAACTGTCAACACTGCGGCGGATAATGTGACAAAGCCAAAACAAAGGATTAAAATTCAGGTGTTATTACTTAGCCGTTCTGTGTACCTGGATGAGGCAACTCTTCTCAATAATGTCCCATGTTTTTCTCAGAACCTCTGATTTTACCGGAACAGCTGAGCCACTGTCCCATGTGGACCATTTCTGTCATCCGTGTGGGGAAAAATTCTGTCCCAAACCACACAGCACACCCTCGTTAAGATACCAAAACCAAGATGTCAAATGTGCAAAAACAAAAAGCTTGTTTCCACAATTCAATATATCCATTTTACTCATTTTGAGTAAATCAGCTTTTTCTATGTGGGCAACTATTGCATTTTATCGAAAAACACTCGGACACTTACTCTGCAGCCTTTCTGGTCGCATTCATGTTAACTGAACTTAGAGACTGCATAATACGTTTCCTTTTCTTTTATTTACCTGATTTTATTTTATTTTTATTTTATTTTTGATTGCATTTATGTTATTTTATACGTCCAATATCTGAAATAAATTTGAATTGAACTGAACTGAAATTTTGACCAAGAAAAAACACACCTAATAGTATGAATTTCTAAAAACAGATTTTTGCTCCATATGTAAGAAGCAGAGAGCCATTGCACAATGGTATTATCTCAAATTTTGTAATTTTAGCACTTATTGCATTTTGGAAACAAACTCTTAAAATGTACTCCTGCGCAACATGCGTAAAAATTTGTTAAAAATGTGATCTGATCTTCTGGGTACTGAGACACAGAGGATACAGGTCAGATAAAGAATTTATCAGTCTCACTGAGGCACCATGGAAATAGATCATATAGAATGTTTGACCAATCTCATGGAGGCACTTCAGCCGCAGATAAGACAGTATTTATCCGGTCTGAGACCCCAAACAGAATCACTTCAGCTTTTATACTTCAGATGTCATGCAAAAGACACTTAGCTGGAACCATAACACTGTGTGCAGGGACAGCATGTCAGAGAGAAATGGTTTGATTTGTTATGCAGAGTATTAAGGATTATTTGCCTTCAAACTGTTCTGCTCTGACCTTATGCAACATTGTATTTCATCACAGACATTAGCAGCCACAAAAAAAAGCAAAATCTGAGCATTAAAAACAGGAAAGACGGGACCACGATGTCATCAGCAGCAGACCAGGAGCTGCTCGCTCTACATCCCTGGTGTCTCTAATGTCTAATACCTGGGAGGCCTTAATTACAGCTTTAGACTCGCCTTCAGAAAAGCAGAGCTAATTGTTAATTAGCTTGGCAGCAGATGGCTGCTTTCGTCAGGGTTTCGTCAGGTATGGCAATGCGAGCTTCGTAAGCGCAGCCAATGAGTCTGGGTCCATCATCATCCGAGTCCACCCCCCCGCGCCCCTCATTCCCCCAAGGCGACCAAGAACAGCCAGCGCTGTCGCGCCCAAATATACATTCCGTATCACAGGCGAGCAGAAACAAAGGCACACACACGCTTGCACACACACACATATACACACACATCATTTCCCGCGTGGACTGAGCCCCGGCGAGATTGTTGCATCTAAATACACAATCCTTATCGCACATGTACAGTACTGTGCAAAAGGCTTTGGCAAATTTCAATTAATTTCGTTGGGCAATATGCTTGCAAAAATGATGAAATAAAAAGGTTGTAATAATGGAGAAATGTAATATACAGAGTTGTAACCTGTTTAAACCTAAACATTTTGGGACACTGTCCTGTATTGCTATAGTTTTATAAGATGATTGGCATTTGCTTGTTCTAAGCAGAGTGGAGAACTTGCCACCACTCTTGTGCAGATTGAATGTCTTACTTGCATCTATCCCTCCTAGAAATTACAAACAGCAATGATGATGTTGACATTAAGGCTCTGTCAAGACTATTATATCTGTATTGATTATTTTTAATGGATTGCAAACATTTTTTTATTTAACTTTTCTTTAAATTAGAATTTGGAATTTCAAATTCACTTTATATCTTCAGGAACTCGAACATGGAATAAAAAAGTGAACACCTAATACAGGGGCAGTGCTGTGTATTACAAAGGCTGTGTCCTTCCTGCAGTGACCTGGGTTCGATTCTGGCTCGGGTCATTTGCCGCATGTCTTCCCCATTCTTCTCCCCAACTCTCCTGACTCTCTATACTATATAACTATCAAATAAAGGAAAAATCACCTCCCCCCCCCCAAAAAAAAAATCTTAAAAAAAAAAACAACACTTAATACAGGTTTAAATTTAATAAAAGAGAGGGTGCAGACTTTTGCTCAGTACTGTACATGTGCACACACACACACACTCACGCCTGCACACATACACACAGGGACGTACTCATGCGCACCCACACACACATATGTATGTAGCTATGCACACTCACACAAAAACATACGCAGACTCACGCTCACCTACACTTCTACAAATTGCTAATATTCTTAAATTCTAGAGAAGATCCCAAGGATTCCAATTATCTGAAACTCAGTATGCACAGTATAAAATGATGTGTGAGGCGTAGATATTTTCCATTTGATGCAATGCTGTGGTCATAAAAACATGGCATCCAGGATTTGAATATCTTTCCCAATATAAGAGAGAAATATACATAATATCAGTCATTTTGCTTCAGTGAAGCGCTGCAACCAGCGGATACAGAATAACGTTATGTGACACTGTCTGAATTAATGAAAAATAAAGCTTTTATTTATGATTTTGGCCCTACTTAAGAGAATACTTATGTGCAAAATCAGAGTTTAAGGAGTTAAAACATTCACCAAACATTGCACTCAGATTATCCACCAGTCCACTGGCAGAAGTGGTTTTGGACGCTTCATAAAAGCGCTTTTGCGATGCACTTTAGACCGTGCGCTTGGATCGCCAAAATGAGGCCTCCGGTTTTTCTCAGTAAATTGCGCAATTGCATTCCGCGGCCTCAAGATGGCAATGCGCGTCACCGCACATCATTTAAAGACCAACAATGCCCATGGGAGCTCGGATTGGTTCAAGTACATTTAAACAACGATTGCATCAGTCTAACATCAGCGATGGAACTGGCGCAGTGAAATCTAGGATGTTGAATGACCTGTGTCCGAGCGTCCAATAAAGACTTCTCCCGTTCAAGAATGCTGCGAAAATTAAAAAGTAGTGTTGACGTCAGGGATAGCCACGATGATGTTGACATGAGGACAAGGCCATACAATCTGTATCAACTGTTTTTAATGAAACACAAACATGTATTTGCAAAATTATTCTTTAAATTAGCATTTGGGATTTCAAATACACTTCTCATCTTCAGCAACACCACTTGTCATGCCCTGGTATTACAGCGCTCCCAAAGGGGAGGGGCATTACAGTACTCCCCCAGAGCCCTAAGAGGGAGACATACTGACTGCTGGAGCTGCAGACACATTACAGTCTTTCCTAGAATGGTAAAAGCATCACCATATTTACTAGTTAAAGACTTTTTATACCCCAATCTTGTTACGGATTTGTTGCTGAATAATCTAATTAGTTGTAAGATGGTCTGCCAGTTGTCTTTTTTTGCATCATGCAACTATTTCAGTCTTTTATTGTCCCATCCCAACTTTTTAAAAACATGTTGCAGACATCAAATTATTATTAATAATAAAAATAATAATAATGCATCAGTTTTAGATAGCGCTTTTCTGGGCACTCAAAGACACTTCACAACGGATACATTATTAATTCACACTCTGATGGTAAGCTACGTTTTTGTAGCCACAGCTGCCCTGGGGCAGGCTGACAGACGCACTGACGACCACCACCAAATATTCGCACACAGCCATGCTGGAGTGTTCCTATATTGCATGTTTTTGCGGGGGAAACCAGAGCACCCAGAGGAAACCTACTCAAACACAGGGAGAACATGCAAACTCCGCACAGAAAGGCCTCAGGCCGGATTCAAACCCACAAGCTTCTTGTTATGAGGCAGTAGTGCGAGCCACCATGCCGCCCGAATTCAACTCGAGATGGGGGATGCAGACTCCAGTTTCATTTTGATTGCAGAAAATGCAAACAAATGTATTGATATCATAAAAGGGGATTTTAACCCATGGACTGATGTTTATGTTATCATTATCATAATAGCTATTCAACCACTCTGCTGACTGTAGCATTGAGTTGCATGTAGAGTGGGTCCTGAGTCAAATACCTTCACCTATTTTGTCATGGTTGCGAGGTGTGCGTTTGTTTGGACTTTCCTATGCGGCTCTTGTCCCAGGACGATATCATATTCCTGGGCTATCGAATCCTTTACCCAGCTGGCTGATTGAGAGCTGGGGCGGCACTTTCCCAGAATCTATATAAGCAGGAAGTCCGGCACGCCTCCTTTGCTAGAGTGCTTGTGTTTAGCTTCGCACTATAGCCGAAGATATCTGTACTCAGGTTTTGTTTGACTTTTTATCTTCTAATTATTGGAGCTTCTTCTCTCTTTTTCTATCTCACTTTGCTTCCGTGGTTCGGACTATTATACATCCTTTGGAAGCGCGAGTACTTGCGTTTGGTCTATATTATTGTCTGAGTTTGTACTGCGTCCGTGCTACTCTCTTTCTCTCTGTCATTGCTCTTGGCCTTTGTATACTACCAGCCATTACATATTGATCAATGGTTCTGGTATAAACACTGTCAATACCTGCTAAATGTTTACTCCACTTTCAAAACCTACAAAACTTTGTATTGCAAAATCAAAGTAATTTCTTAAAAAACTACAGTGTTCAGGTGAACACGTGTCGCCTGCGTGTGACTGCCAACTGAAAGTGTGACTACCGGACAGACAGACAGACGGACAGACAGACGCCGGACAAAGTGATCCCTATGTGCCGTTATGCTTCGCAGGCGACACAAAAAGTGAATTGCCTCATGGATTATGTCTGCAAGGAGGATAATATCTATGCCTACTAAAAAAAATCTGATTTTTCTCAAAAAATTGGACAAACTTGACTTAGAAGCCTTTGCCAGTGGACTCCTCATTTATGGTTTGCTGTCTACTGACCGCCCGAATCCATGTGAATGCAGCCAATATAAACAAACAATATGCAATTTAACAGAGATTACACGGTCCAGCTAAGCACATGGCTATTCCATTTTAAATCATTAACTATAACAGACTAGCAAGCTTTGTTTGTGCTGCCTTCGTTGGCTGATGGTGTTCTTCTATGTTATTCACATAGTTTGTACAAAAGTTTGACTGCCGCCATCTGCTCTGGCATGCAAACAACATTGTTTTTAACCATTTTAGTGATTTAGTGCATATGTAATGCCCCACCCCTTTGGTATTTCAGAACCTCGACTACCTGCCCTTATCCGATGATTTAACTCATGTTATTGTTCTCTCAGTAAATTGTTTCACCCGTTTCTCCTTTTTAAATGGCTTCCCTTTCTTAATTTAAACCTTGGTTTTGTGTCTGTGTCACCCCTTTGTCTAGTGCACTCCCTTTATTTTATCCCCTTTGTAGTTTGTAGGCCAGCGTCCAGTTCGCCCCCCCCCCCCCCCAAATGCTCCAGAGGGACCAGTTCTCCCTGCCAAGGCTCCAGAGAGGCTAGTTTGTGCCCGCCAAGGCTCCAGACAGACCTTGGTGCCTTGTTTGACCTACCCCACCAAGGCTCCAGAGAGGCCAGTCCACCACTCGCCGTTTTTGCTGCCTTGCTGGTCAGCTATTTATTTTGTTCTTCAGCACCCTCTGGTGGTGTGTCTGTAGCAAAACATCTGATGTAATATCACTTCTTTGTCATTGACTAGTGCTTTCTAGAAGCTTCTGGCATTCTGGCATCTTCCTGCCTGGAGGGGGCGAGATTACCCAGGAATCCTGTAAATCTTTCCAGAATGTTGCTCGTCTACCTAAATGCTGTGATTTTGGTTAGTGGGAGCTGAGCAGAGGAGAGCAGAGTTTTTGTTTTGGCAACAGAGTTACATAGTGGCATTAGAGTGTTATTAGAGGATTGAATAGTGGATTATTTGTAGAGGTTTTTTTTTTCTCAGCGAAGAATAAATTTGTTTAAGTTGTCATTGTTGGTTGTCTTTGTTGTGATTTTCAAGTCATTACAGTCTCATCTGACCAAACTATATTCTCCCAGTATTTCATAGGCTTGTCCAAGCAAACTTTAAACAAACTTCAATATGCTTTTTCTTCAACAATGGAGTCTTGCATGGTGAGCGTGCATAGAGGCCATGGTGGTTGAAAACGTTACTTATGGTTTTTTTTTTTTTTTAAAAACAACTGTACCTGCTAATTCCAGGTCTTTCTGAAGTTCTCCATAAGTGGTCCTTGGGTCTTGGACGACTCTACTGATTTTTTTTTTTTGAACTCCTCTGTCAGAAATCTTGCCAGGAGCACCTGGTGGTGGCCAGTTCATTGTGGAATGATGTTCTTTCCACTTGAGGATTATAGCCCCAACCGTGCTCACTGGAACATTCAGAGATGTAGAAATACATCTGTAACCAATGCCATCAGTATGTTTTGCAACAATAAGGTTGCAAATTTTTGAGAGAGCTCTTTGCTTTTACCCATCATGAGATGCTTCTTGTGCGACACCTTGGTGATGAGAAACCTTTTTATAGGACAGAAATTTGGATAAAACCAGCTGATATTAATTTGCTCTGATAGGGGTCAGGATTGCTTTCTAAATATTAACAGATTTCAGCTGGTTTCTTGGCTTTCCATGCCTTTTTGCACCTCCTTCTCTTCAAGTGTTCAATACTTATTCCCTGTGTCATTCCACTTTATTACGCATAACTTAATTTATGGATTTATTCGTTTTGATTTCTTTGCATGTGTGGATCACTTGGGTTGTTACCAACCTCTGGTGAAAATTTCATGTCAATAATCCCATTAGAAATATATTTACTGAGAAAAATGTTGACGCATTCAATACTTATTTTCCCCGCTACCCAAGAATTCCGTCCGTCCTTCTGTCTGTCCGTCCGCACTAATATGTTTGACTGATTTCTCAAAAACCGGTAGTCAGATTGTTTTCAAATTGCAGACAAGCATTCTAAACTTCATGGAGAGCTGCAGTGCCAAGTTTCATGAAAATGTGATGATTGCTTTAAAAATTACTTTTGTTTTCCATATTTGGAACTTAGAAAATTTACCACTGCAAGTGTTGTTCAACCGATTTCTCGGAAACTGCTAATCAGATTGCTTTAAAATTTCAGTCATGCACTCTGAGCTTCATGCAGAGGTGCAGTGCCAAATTATATGAAAATATCCCATAATCTCTTCAGTGCACAAGGTTTGGGGGTATTAGTGAGCAGTGCTCACTTTTTCACCTTTTTTTGGGGAGCAGGAGAAATGTGATACTTGGCTATCAGTCCAGAAACCTGCAGCAGAAGGGGAGGCCACTGGTATTCAGCAGTGAAACAGGCAACCATTTCTGACATTCAGTTGGGTTTTTAATTTTATCTTATTTTATTTTTATTTTCAAAATTCCACGTCAGAGTAATTGAACTGAGCTTAGCTCTCCCTTCTAGGCGAAGGTGTGGGAAAGGACCTCTGGATGTCAAAGTAACAACATTCTGTCATCCACGATGACAGCCAAGATGTAGGGGAGACTGGGGTCCAATGAGCCATGGGAACCAATGAGCTATATCACTATTTTGTGATTAATTGTTGCCAAAAGTGTTTAAAATAGGCAAAATAGTGATATAGCTCATTTATTCCCATGACTTATCAGCCAATAGTCAAATATTTAGCATATTTTAAACACCTTTGGCATCAATTGATCGCAAAATAGTGATATGGCTCATTGTCCCCATGGCTCATCGGACCCCAGTCTCCCCTACATTTCCCATTGGGGTATTAAGGCCTGCAGCCAAGCTGTAAATTCTGACACATTTGCCCCCAGTGCCCCTCGCCATTGAAACAGTTCACCTAAATTGGACCCCTTTGCGCAGATGGCGACGTCCGTAAATTCCGAAGTATAACTCCTAAATAATTCTGTTATTGAATTTCTAAATGTCTTGCTTCACTGGAATAATTTTCCACTGTCTCTGTGGCACAAATACTGAGTTATAAAACCTAAATAGGTTCACGCATAACAGGAACAAATTGGCTTTGTTTGTATTCTGCGCAAAGCGGTTAAGATGACTGAGACCTTGAGCTCCTCGGGGAAAAGGTTCATACGTACTGTGTGACTTTGGAGCACTTTTTCACAGGTCAGCAGTTGGGCTGTAGTTTTGAATGATGAGTTTTTGTAAGTGAGGAAACTGATGGGGTAAAAATGAAATAAAACAGACAAATTTGAGCCTGGATGTTTGCGTTTTATGCACCATGAGAGCATTTCTCTGAACAACCTTTGCCATGTGGAGTGAATGATGAGGATTCAGCCTTATTTATCATCTCAGGCTGGAACCTCAACGCAAAAGCAAGTGAGGACTGAAGATAAAGACAAGCCGCAACAGAGAGTGATTAATTTTGTCGCTCGTCGAGGATAGGAGCGGTCGTTAAGTCTGCACTACCTCCCTGCTACAACATTATACAATTATGGACATCAGCTGAGGTGAATCCAATGATTTATCCACTTCAAACACATGATATTCACCAAGGTGCTGCCAGGTGGACAAATCATTGGATTCACCGATAATTGAAGTCAATAACTGTTTTATTATATGACCTTACTTGAAAATATTGTTTTCTTTGAATTTTATGAAGGGTGACAACTGTAGCATAAAGCTCCTCACAGGGACAAGGCAAGACACAATGCGGACACTGTCAGGAGCTCCTGCGGGGAAGTCTAATCAATTTTCTGCTCTAGGTCGTCAGATTGTCATATTCGCGTCTTGTGCGGTGAATATCACTGTTTACAGTGATTGGCGCACCTCACCTCAACCAATTAGGAGAGAGCAAATCCTCACATCATATGATAATTTATGTTACTGAATAGTCTATCGTCTCCAATGAACACACCGTTCACACTGAAAATTAATTTGGCATCAGTAGCGGCAGCACTATCGTTTAAGGCAGCCTTTTTTTGACATAGTCGGACAGACTATTCCCCCGCTTTCTTAAACGGGACCTTTGTGTGAAGCGATCTATCAGGCAGCATACAAACGAAATTAAACAATGGATTAATGAGCATCCTTTCTGCTTCACACTTGAAAACAAAGTTTTTGTGTTACAGTCGGATTGTGAAACCAGTCATTCATTCCTGCTGCTATTCGTTTCTGTAATGATCACTATTGATTTAATTTGTGTGGGGGGTTTAACTCTTGGGCTTATAGAGTACTTTTATTTTTATTTATATTTATTGTCTTTCTGTATGTACATGCAACTGAAGGACAACTGAATTTCCCCATGTGGGAATTAATAAAGTATCTATTAATAAAGTGTCATTGCTTGTAAGTAAAAAGACCGCTATAAAATGGTTTGGTTCCAATATCACCGAGGCTACTTGTTCTATGTACAATTGTGTAGGCTTTGGCCCCCTAATCACCATGTAAAAAGTTCTCTGTGTGAAACCCTGCAGTTACTTCAGAAATTGAGACCAATAAGCAAAGGCTAAAAAAATGGATGTCATAAAAACTTGTCAACATGGGTATCAAATTGAAGGTCTTTGCAAGAACATTAGGATATGGTGGTGTTTTTATTATGCTTTCTGGGCCTTGGGGTACTAAAAAGGGGTCCAAAAGGTACTAAATTGACACTTTTGACCCCAATTTCTGGGCACCAGCGATCGGATTATGGAAAATAACCTACCTTATCTTTACATGCTCACCTAGACCTTCAATTTGATACCCATGCCATCGCCTCACATGAAAGGGGTTAAAATTCGACCCTTTTTGGGGTCCTTTTTAGCGATTGAACCCTTGACTTGCCACAACCATATTAACATGGGTATCAAATTGAAGGTCTATGTGAGCACATAAAGATTGGGAAGTTTATTTTCCATAATCTAATCACCTGTGCCCAGAAATTAGATTGAAAAGTCTCATTTTCCCTTTTCAGACCCTTTTTTGGTACCCCAGGGGCCAGTAAGCATAATAAAAACCACCCTACCATAATATTCTTGCAAAGACCTTCAATTTGATACCCATGTTGACATATTTTGATGACATCCATTTTTTTTACCCTTTCCTTACTTCAATTAGATCCTAAGAGTGTCTCAATTTCTGAAGTAACTGCAGGGTTTCACATGGGGAACTTTTTACATGGTGATTAGGGGCCCAAAGCCTAATTGTACATAGAACAAGTTGACCTGCCGATATTGGAATGAACCAGGTAGATACAGCCCACAGGCAATGGCCTATTAGCCATTTCGTTAGATGACTGGTTTCACAATCTGACTGTAACGTATACAACACAAATCTCCTGAGCAATTCATCACCTTCCCTCCGGCTCTGAAGCGGTTTCCTCCTAATGGACAGTTATTATCCAGTCAGTAACACTTTATTTTCCCTCAGCTGATGGTCTCTGTGGAAAGGAACACACAGAGGCGCCCAGCGCTGTCATATCTTCCGCTCAGCGACATTTGTTGACTGGATTAGCCTCCGTGTACACAGCTAGCCCAGAGGCCTACTGCACTGCGCTCAGATTCAAAACAAAACTTAAGTCTGGGAATGCTGTTGGAACTAATGACATTAATTAATTACAATAACAGAGACGGAGTTCCACTCTGCGGTCCATTAGCAGCAGATAATTACTAAGCAGATGTGATCTGTAAACCTATTTCCCTCTTAAGGCTGGAGTAGCTACTTAACTTAAAAAATAAACCAGACAAATGCTGTTGGTGGACGACAGCAGAACATATTCCTGAAATGAAAGCATTCTCCGCAAGAGCACAATTGACCGATGGCTAAGCCCAGCCCTCAAATGCAATGAGCCAATCACAGTGCGTATTCTCTGCCCATATACTCGAACATTCTGAGCCTGAACTTCCTTTGAAATGCATAACAGAAACTCTGTCTCATTTGCTTTTATGGAGTTTTAAAATGTTACTGACTTTCAAAAGTGGTCAAATGCTATGCTCGGGGTAAATTTGACTCCAATACAAAGTATCCTGCGAGGCTGGGCGATGGGGTGTATTTATACCCTTTCTTAAGTCTCATCATAACTGAGAAAAGTGTCTCCTTTGGATAAAGTTTTGTGGAAGACCCCACTATCAGCTTGACATAACAAAGATTACACCAATTAGGTTGCAATAGTACGTTAATTAAATTTCTTACCCTGCAGAGCACGAACAATGCTGATCCTCTATCTTGTTGAGTGAGAGGGTGAAGGAAATGAGATGTGGTTGATTGCATTTGCACTGAGACCTGAAAATTTTAGCTTTTAATTCAAACTTTTTGTTGACCTTCTCTGCTCTAAATTCATTAATCTATCCCTCCAATGCATAGTGTAACCCTTTTTGCTGACTTCTTGATGATATTTGAGCCTTATATTGTCAAAAATCATTGATAGCATCCTGAAAAATACCTCCGACTGCGATACCCGCCATTAGCGCCTGTTCCAAAATGTTGATTGTTTGTCCGAGTCAGTGGAGGGGGCGGGGTTTAGCCATAGGTCAATTTGTGGTCAGGTGCGACAGGAAAGGGTATACAGTCCAGCGAAATCAACTGGGGAGCTACTCTTGGCTCCCAGAATGTTCACAGCTAATTTGGCCGATTCCCATAAAATCTGAGTCCCTTACTGGATTTTTGGAACAGTGAAGTTTAAAGATCATGAGACTCAGTACTTCGCCTCTCGCCTGTTTTTGACTTGTGAGTGGGATGCTCTCCAGGTGCCAGCTGGCAGAATGTGTTTGGATGACTACTTCTGAAATAGGCAGCTCTCTCATTCACAGTTCTGTCTTCCACACACTGATATGTGCGGCCACTTCATTTCAGAATTTATTTTCTTGAATATTCAAGCTGTAAAATACAAATTTCTGAAACCATTCATATACTCAACAAAAAAAGTTAAAAACCACTGAATCTTTTCGCTATTATTTTCTCTTGTTCTGAGCTTACCAAGACGCTGTCAAGCTGTGGTGAGAATGCGTGGTTTTCACAAGAATAATTTGAAATGACCTTTGACTTTATTTGACGTTTTGATTGAATAGTCAGAACTTCGTGTGAGTCTCGTCTTCCCCGTGTGTACCCCCGTTTTTGGGGTAATAAAGTCGTCTGATCAAATGTTTTGATGCAATGTGTGTCTTGGATTGGAACACCAATGACATAAACGACACCTACAATTTACGTTCAGTTCATACATTTCACATTCTCTGCTTAAAATACCGTGGTCCTATACTTTTTTTGTTGAGTATATATGGCTATGTTGATGATATTTCATTGCAGTTCAGGTCTTTCACATATGCTCGCAGTTTTAAAACATTTTGTTCTGACCTGGGTTTTCAGGGAAAGGGGGACAAGGCAGCAAGAAGGATTTCCAGACCAATTTCAGAACTGCAATCCCTGCGACAGGAGCAGGACCCTTCTCTTCTCACAAAGTACACATTTAATCATGAGTCTTACTTTGATATGAAGTATAATTACAGGCAAAAACAAAAACAAAATGGACAGATTCAGCTCAGAACTGACGTGTGTAAAGAAAAAAAGCGGAGGTTGCCGGAAACGCGCATCATGTGCTCATCAGGCTTTGTGACATGGGGGCAGTTTGCCAGTTTGGAGCAAAAAATGCTAATTTCATGTGAAATTTTGCCACTCTGCTCTTTCTTGGCTAATGCAGGTGCAGCCCTAAGGGTAACACTGACATAACACTGAAATACCTCATCATTATATTGCAAAAAACAATGGATTTAAAACCAACCCCAAAATTTCAATGCCATGTGGCAGAGAGATAGATGTTCAAACTTAATTTGAGTGCAAACAATAGTCTTTTGATGGTATTTAGATTTACATGTAGTGAACCATGTTGGAATTATAGACATGAATAACTGTGCCTCTCATGAACACCTTGGTCAGTGTGAGAGTCCGTAACAAGACTCTGGTGTAAATCTGTTCCTCTGTGGTTTTCTAGGTCCTGCTGAAGCCCCATAAGAACTTTGGAACCCTGAGGACCACACATCTTGACCTTGGAAGTCTCACCATAATCAGAAGGGGTTACCTGTACAACTTTAAGGTGTGTGTACTCAATAAACAGAGCTTAAATGGCCACTGTATTTGCCCACTGGCAACATACAGTGTGATAATGTTTAATGCAGGCTGAGTTATCTTCATACACTGCACAGTCCAACTGGGGCATTAAGCACATCTCAGAGAGATACTCATAACATGTGCTCTTGGTAAATACTAAGAAGCTAGCCATTTCAAGCGCTTAAGTGAAAATCACTGTAATTCTGGCTGGAGAAGCACTCTATGAACACAACTTAATGTTTATGAAGTCATATAAATTCATTCCTGTATCTTGAAGGGCATTAGGAGGGTGCAGATTTCAACTTAGGGCAGTTGTTCACTCTTCTAAAATAGATCTGTTGTGTCCCTATTGATCTTTACAACTGTGGACTGAATTTTGAGATAAATGGCAATTATTGTGCCAAGTAATATTCCACAAAGTTGATATGTATTAGCCTCGTGATTTGGTCAAAAAGTGGGTATTAAAATAAATGTGAAGTAGATTGAGGTGCATACATAAGCATCAAGTGTAAAGTGATTAATGGAATGTTATTGTATTTTTTTTTAATAATTATTATTTTCTTATTTCTTAATTTTTTTCTCCTCACCTGATTTTTTCACACCTTTTAAAGATGGAAAAAAGATATTGCAAAGGAAAAAAGTATCATCGGTTGAATGTAAGTGTAAATTTCAAGGATTGAAAAAAAAGAGAGACAAAAATCAAACAAATCATTACCTCCCCAGTGGAGGTTAATATAACAATATTTTTTAGCACTAACACACATAGAAATTGATTTCTAATTTGCAATTCCAGGGCTAGTTTTACTGACACAGATGCAGTCTAGTCCAAGTCTAAATTATATATTTTTGAATAAGCACCTTCATAACGAAGCCAGTTTTAGTCCAGGGCAAAGCAGAATTTGGATGTGAAAGACCTTTGTTCCAAAAATGTTTTCCTTTATGTGTATTTAGGGGCTAAACTGAAGCTCAAGTTTAAGCAAGACTAGAACAGATGGAGCCCAGAACCTTTAAAATGACCCTTTCCACCTTCTCAAACATCTCCAACTTCACTGCAGGTAATGAGACAGACACGCTATTGTCTGAGGACTCTTATCAGGCTGTAGAGGTGGTGATCATTGTCATTGTCACTGGGTCCCTCAGTCTCGTAATGATAACAGGGAACATACTGGTCATGCTGTCAGTCATAATCAACAGGAGCCTCCAGACCGTAAAACAACTACTTCCTCTTCAGCCTGGCATGTGCAGACCTGACCATTGGGGTCAGCACCATGAACCTGTACACAGTCTATAATTGTGTTTGGATATTGGCCATTGGGGCCAGCAGTCTGTGACCTTTGGCGGAACCTGGACTATGTGATCAGCTGTGCTTCTGGCTTGCATCCACTTAAAATCAGCTTTGACCGTTATTTCTGCGTCACCAAGCCACTCAGCTACCCTGCAGAAAGAACCATCAGGATGGCAAGTATGATGATTGAAGCAGCCCAAGTCATTTGTTATTGTTCTTTTTTTTTAACAGAGGAATTAAGGAACTCCAGACCACTCCTTAAATAGTAGTTAACAATAATTATTGAATTGAATAAGCATGGGAATTTGTACTGATGAAGGACGTAACTGAGTTGAGTAGGTGGAGACCATTGCAGGATAACAGGAAGCCCCAGGCGACTCAGGGTGGGGGTTGCAGCTCTTCTTAGAGTCATAAAGGCTCTTTCAAGTCCCCTGCGACTCTTCTAGAGTGATGGTGTGAGAGATGAAAACGAGACAGATGAGGCTTGTAGAAAGTATGAAGGTTGTATAAATAGGCTTGATGATTAGGACGCGGATGAATGGAGTGATGTTTTTAGCTGTGGACAGGTTCACTGATCTGCATTTCCCACTCCAAATAAAACCTCTTGCATCACTCTAAACAAGGCTGGATACAAGTGTCATGGTTTGGTCCCACCGGCAGAAGGCAATAAGCCGGCGGGCACTGGGACCACGGACCCAACACCAAAGAAAGGGACCCAAATGCACAGGCTGAGTAAAAATATAAATATTTAAAGAATAAAACAGAGGAGAGCAGCAGCAACCAAAAACAGGACTCCACAATACACAGAGTAAAACACAGAATGCAGCTGCACTGACTGTTTGGCAGTGCAGCTCCTTTATACTCTTCACAGCACCTCCACCTCAACGAGCAGCAGATGTGGCTCGTTGAGGTGGAGGTGCAGACAGCAGGAGGCGGGAGGGACTGCTGGGTAGGACCATCACAACAAGCTCAAGAAATAGACCTACAGAGACACAACCTTTAGATGTCAAATTGCATACATTTCTAAGGCAGCAAATTTGATTTGAATTCATGAGCCTTCACTGCAATGTTGATTCAGTAAATTCTAAACCGGTTCACCTGATCAAAAAGTGCATCTATTTATTCCAATTCATATTTTCACCCAATATAAATCATGAATTGTTAAGTGCGCAGACCCATCCAGAAGTTTGCAATAACCTAGCAGTGTTAATGTTTTTAACCCCTTAACACTCTGACAGCCCGTATATGGGCCCACCAGGGAAGTTAAAAACAAGAAAAGATTTCAATTTACCTTGAGTACGTCCTGTATAGGCATTTTAAGAAAATTTTACCGGAGTGGTAAGGGGTGCTATATTCTGAGAGAATGACACTTTTGTGATGCTTAGTGGAGTTGACATCTCAGAAATGCATGAAATTTGGCAGAATGGTGCCCATATATGTGTAACAGAAAATACCGGAGTTTGAGCTCACAGTTTTTATCGATATGGCTGCAGCACCACCTAGAAGTGGAAAAGTCAACTACCAAATTGAGCATTTTTAGGAAAAATATCCATATTTGAAGGAATATTGTGGGTAACTGCTTCAGTGTGTCAACGAAGTTATGATTGTATCGGAGACTAGGATAATGTGAAAATGCCACCCGGTGATCATGTTGGTTATTTGTGCAATGACAGGAAATATGCGTACAATGGGAAAAAATATTTTTACAAATTCAGGCTTATTTTAATTTTTATACCAGACCAGTGCCAAATTCATCTTACCTGTTTCTTTTTCAGGCATTTAAGGTGAGAAAATTTTTGAGGTATTAAGTCTGGACCTTTTTTGGTTTTTCCAAGATATTTGCTTCCAAAGTTGGGTTTGGGCAAATTTTTTCCTGTTTGTACAGCAGATTAACATTAATAACCAGACACCTGCGAGGATGGGTAGGCTATTAATTTGAACCTTCCTTTGGGCTGAACAAAGGACACCAGAAACATCTTTGGCACTATGCCCAATCTTTGAGCAGTGGCAACAGACATTTTGACAAAATCTCCAATTCGCAGAGATGTTCGGGGGCCCATAAAAATGTTAACCAAGAAGATAGAGCCTTGAAGTTAGCAGAGTCTCCAGGCCTTTCAGGATATTTTAATATGCCAAAGGAAGTTTTATGGCACTCTTTGCCAATGTCTGTATAAAAGGGGACGAATCTTCAAAAATATATCAGTATAGGGGGCGCTGTTACCAAAATGGCAGATCTGACAAAACTAGACATGTGCCATGGAAAAGTTTCTTGAAATGGAATATGTGTCTTATGTACATTGTGAAAACACTCATTTTGTTTTGGCACTATGTTGGTTTAACTAGTAATGCCAATAGGTGGCCCCACACTGTACCACCCAAGTCAGATCTTGCAAAACCAGACGTGTCACGGAGAAATCACTTCAAGTGAAATATGTGCAATGTATACCTAACGAAAACACTGATTTTGCTTTGGCAGTTGGCTGGTTTAACTAGTTGCAGAGATAGTTGGTGCCCATAGAGGTACTCGTCCAAGATCAATTTTAAGGTTTCAAACAGAGGTAAGTAACATATTATTTAACATAGTATTCACATAGTGGCACGAAAAACCTCAATTTCTCACCTTTAATGTTTGAAAACAAAACAGGTAAGGTGAATTAGCACTGGTCTGGTTTAAAAATTAAAATAAGCCTGAATTTGTAAAAGTATTTTTTTCCCATTGTACACAGATTTCTTGTCATTGCACATATAACCAACATGACCAGGTGGCATTTTCACACTTTAAAAATTTGGGTATCCCAGTAAATAAAATAAAATAAATAAAATAAATACACAATAAAAATTGTGTGCTCAATTGTGGGACATCCTGTTACATGTGTATGGACACGATTCTGCCAAATTTCATGCAATTCTGAGATGTGAACTCCACTGCCAGTGCCACTCTCTCAGAATATGGCTCTGAAAATACCAATACTCTTTACACACAAAATGTGCAAAGATATTTGTGTTTCATTTACAATCAGAACACGATTGTTCTTAAATTCAGATTTTGTACACTATTGCAAACCCCCTTTTTGATCAGCCATTCCTGCAGTGTACAAATAAAACCATGCGTCAGCCCATCCTTTGAGGTGCATGCAGTAATATGGGAGACAAAAGCGACACTGAGATAGATAAAAATGAATATTTTACTTCAATGTTTATTTGATCGAAGAAGTCCACTCATAAGATATCTTGTTTCCCCCATCTAAAATCAGGAATAATTTTATTTAAATGACTACAGGTTGTGGATCCAGAATATTCTAAAACCACGTCACCACACAGTGGGCTACACACTGCACACACAGACCTGCGCAAAACACTCAGAGGGCTCCAGTAGTGTGCATACAGAGGGTTACACACAGCACTAAGAGGGCAATACACTAGTCACAGAGGGCTACGCAAAACACACAGAGGTTTAAACACTGCCCACAGAGACCCACATAAAATACACAGAGGATTACCCACTGCACACGGAGGATTATATCTGCAAACAATGCGCTTCACTTAACAAATAGTGTGCATCACCCTGCGCACAGCGGTATATACACTGTGCATGGAGTGTTACATGTTATACACAGAAGGCTACACACTGAGAACAGTACACAACACGGTGCACATATTGTGATACACACTGGATATAGAGGGTTGAGCATTAAAATCAGAGAAGGCGGGACCATGATGTCATCAGGAGCAGAAGAGGAGCTGCTCACTCTTAATCCCTCTTGTCTCGAATGCCTGAAAGGCCTTCATCACAGCTTCAGACTCACCTACAGGAAAGCAGAGCTAATAGGTGATATTACCCCAGCTGCAGCTGGTTGCCTCGTCAGGCTTTCGTCAGATATGGAAATGAGCGCTTCATAAACACAGCCAATGCGCTGAGTGCCAACATGACTCCTCCCCCTTGCTCCCTCGCTCATCATTCCACACCCACACACACACAAGTATATACACTCTCATCACTCCCCAGGAGGACCGACCAGAACTGTCGCAACCTAAAACATATTCCATATGACACACATACAGACACACACACACACACACACACAGGTACTTTCTCACACAAAAACACAAATTCATAAGCAAATACGCAAACTCTAATTTCCCAAATCTACAAAGACCTGCTGGACTCTTACATCCAAACACAAATTCCTTGTTGTACTCACACACACACACACACCTGCACATCATTCCCCATGGAGACTATGACCTGCCAGGACTCTTACATCCAAATACTTATTCCATATCACTCATGTGCATGTGCACACACACGCACACACACTTCACACCAGTGACGTGCAGTCGGAGGTTGGTTTAGTGAGGCAAAAACCTCCCCTTTGCTTGATTAGCAATCAGACAATTAACTAGTTTAGAAAGACTATTCGGCAGAATGACGGGCAGTTAAAGTTTCCGCGGCGTTATTGCTCAGTAGGCTACATCGAACTTGAAATACTCACGAAACTGCAGTTTTGCGAGTATTTGCTCACAGGAAGCCAGAGACGTGCGGTGAGGTGAGGCAGTGACCCAAACTTTCATCACAGGATTTTATGAACCTGTTCCCAACTTAAACTGGCCCGTGATGATGAATAGTCTTACTAAACTAGTTAATCGTATGATTGTTAATCAGTCAAAGGGGTGGTTTCTGCCTCACCAAACTAACCTCCACCGCACGTCACTGCTTCACACTCACGTGAAGAAATACACACAGGTACATACAATAACATCATTCCCCAGGAGGACCAAGACCTGTCAAAACTGTTGTATCCAAATACTAATTCCATATCAAACACATACACGCATGCACATACATACACACTCACACACATATGCATACACAAATGCAGAAACATCAATGCACATGCAAGCACACACACACATGCATACGCACAGCCACATGCACATACATTCACAGACAAAAGCACACACAATCATACCTTTTCCCAGGGCGAATATTTTTGACGTACCCGTGTATGCACCGGCGCCTGACTTCAGCCTTATAAATGGAAACATAGCTTGTGGCACTTTCACACGGGTAGCGCAGGGCTGGTCGGCCAAAATGTTGTCATGGTCCATTTGGCATGAAAGAGAAAGACACAAAATTCAAAGTCCCAGTCGTGAATCTCAAAAATATTGCTCGTCCAGAAAGTCTGTCTAAGAGTCAAAATCAGCCTCAAGAATAGTACACAGGAGAGAGTATTTACATAAACATGATTTTTCATGATTTTTCTTCAGCTTTTAACTGTATCCATCCTCATATTTTAGCTCAACGACTTAAGACCACCCACAATGTTGATCATGGTCTAATATGTTGGCTTTTGGATTTTTTAACTGTCAGGTCGCAACGTGTGAAGGTCAGTGGCGTTTTACCAGATGTACATTTATCATCCACTGGGTTACCGCAGGGCTGCGTTTTATCTCCGCTTTTATTTGTTTTATACACGAATGCTTGCCAGAACCAACATGCTGGGCATCACATAATTGAGTTTGCTGATGACTCTGTTATCCTGTCTGTGGTAAATCATGACAGTCCTGACCATAGCCCTGTGTTGGCAGATTTTATTGACTGGTGTAAGTCTTCCTTTTTAAACATAAATGTGGCCAAGACCAAAGAGATAATTGTGGATTTTGCGAAGAATCCTGCTGTCATCTCCCCTGTAGTCATTGGTGAACAGACATTTGAGGTCGTCAACCAGTATAAATCTCTTGCCAGCATAATTGACAGCAAATTGACCTTTGAGCCACAGGTCAACGCTGTGTGAAAGACAGCACATCAGCAAATGTATTTCTATCGCAGGCTCCGTAATTTTAATGTGGATAGCACTTTTATGAAAATGTTTTATTCTTGTTTTATTAACCTCCGCCGAGGAGGTGTATGTTTTCGGTGCCGTTTGTTTGTTGGTTTGTTTGTTGGTTTGTTTGTTTGTGTACAAGATAACTCAAAAACCAATGGCCGGATTTTGATGAAATTTTCGGGGTAGGTGGGTATTAAGTCAAGGAAGAGGTGATTAAATTTTGGCATATCTAGGCCAAAGTACTGCTGAGATATTCTCCAAAGTTCAAGATTTCAAGTCTTTCCAATTGGCCGGAGTTCCAATCGCCGTGCTATTGGCTTTGCTGCCCCCTGGCGGCGGAGGTTCTGCGCTCTCTGAGTGCTCTTCTAGTTGAATCTGTGCTCACATTTTCTTTTATCTGCTGGTATGGGTCACTCACCATCAAAAACAAAAATCGACTGCATGGGACAGTTAAACTCTGCAGCAAGATCACAGGCGTGACCTTAAATAACTTGAATGAACTCTATAATGTAAGGTCCTTGAAGAAAAAAAAAAAAACTGATTCCAATATCTTGCTTCAGTCCTGAGATATAAGGCAAAGAAATAATGGTGAATTCGGGTTGGGAGCCATCTTGAATCACATGATATAATTATGTAAATTAGGTCAAATTCATATTTTGTGTATTTCAAATCATATACTGTCAATACACCAAGTATGAATTATTTCTATCAAAAAATAACAATTTTTTTTTCCCCAAAAGGGTTCTCCTCCCCTAAAATAATATCATTTAGAACGTCTTTATGCAATTCCATTGCTTCCAACTCCTCCATGCACAAGGACTTCAGCGCAAGAATCTCTTACATTTGCGGTGATTGAATAATTGATGACTACAGCAGAGGAGCGTAAATATGCCACTTAAACTCAACGAATTTGTGAGAGTTGGCATGTATCCGTTTATGAAAACTGGCCACACCTGGTAATGTTTAGAGTTTTTAAAGTTTCTGTAATGGTAATTTAAATGAATGACCAATCATTAGTTTGAAGGGATTGCTTGAGCTTCCCCTGTTGCCAGTTCAGGAGCCACCACCACTGTAAATAGTGTGTCATATCCACTTATTTTCATAGTATTGAAGAATGATCATCCTAATAATAAATTATTTGAGTTAAGTTACAAATAAGTTTACTGAATTCAAATTAACTGATAAAAACAAATATAACTTAAGCAAAAGCATGTGGAAGGTGTCAACGACAGATGCCACTCAATTCAAATTCTGATTTGACATTATATCAACACGGAAAATTCTGATTATTAACAAGTGTAGGCTATGATGTAGCTCACTGATTCTCAAAGTGGGGGTCGGGACCCCACGGGGGGTCGCGGGAGGCCTAGGAGGGGTCGCGAGATGGTTTCCAGAATGTAGCATTGATTTCCAGGATGTGTGAAAAAGTAATGAAAAGGATTAAAATACGCGAAATATCCATTTAATTGCTTAAAAGTGTTGGAAATGTAAAATTAGAGACCATAGATTCAAATATAAATTATACATTTACTATTTGATTTTCTTGTCCAACAAGCAACACGTCACAGCATAAAGTTGCATGCAATTCACTGCGCACGCGACTCTTAACTGCCCAGTTTACCAAGCGCGGCATTAGTGTTGCTAGCAGTAAAAAAAAAAGCGAAAATGAAACGTTGGCTCTTATCAGCGACACCCAAAGAGGCAGAAAAGCCGGTGGAGGAGAGAGAGGAAGCATCAGAAATGCTTATGCAAAAAAAAAATGCTCTGCACTGACTTATATAAAAAACAAATACCGATCTCGTTTATATGTGGAGGATGATCTCCGAGTTGCTGTCTCAAAAATTAAACCCAGGTTGGATTTGTTGTGCTCCAAGCATGTTGCCCACCCATGTCATTAGGTGAGTTGTCTCTTAAATAAACTCACTGCAGTGATTCATTTGTTTGTTGTCTGTGTTAAATAGTTATTCTGTGTTAATAGCCTCATAATGCTTATTAGTGTGTGTGTACGTTGGGATGTTTCCATCATCACTTATGTCGGCTCGAGTGGTTCATGTACTCCGTTCTCTGCTTGTTATGCCTAGCTTGCAGTGACGTCAGAGGCAGGCGACGTAGTTTTGGGAGAAGTACTGAGAGCGATTGAAAATAAACGGGCGGCGCTCTCAAATCAATCTAAAGTTCCTCGTTATTGTTGATGAGATCTTATAAGCCCCTAAACTCAGATGTTACATTGGTAGCAGCGGTGGGATGGTGTGAAGTGTTTGCAGTTCTTACAGTTTACAGTGCACTTATAACTGATGCTGCTTACTGCTGTTTTTTTCTTTGTTGTATTGTGATTATGTCTGTACGTGCTGACTCAGGATGGTCAGGGATTTTTTTTTGTTTGAGTGCCTTTTATACAGGCTTTGGGGATTGATGTTTAAAAAAATAAAAAATAAAAAAATTCTCAGTTTCGTATTCTCACTCTGTTTGTGGAAATGGGGACATTTCTTTTGTAAGGGGGGACGCATGTAGGCTCGAGTGGTTCATGTACTCTGTTCTCTGCTTGTTATGCCTAGCTTGTGGTGACGTCAGAGGCAGGCAACGTAGTTTCGGGAGAAGTGCTCAGTCTTAATTGAGAGCGATTGAAAATAAACGGGCGGCGCTCCCAAATCAATCTAAAGTTCCTTGTTATTGTTGATCAGATCTTATAAGCCCCTAAACTCGGACGTTACACTTATATTAGTGGGGGTCGCGGTTCCCTAGCTCCGTCATTTTGGGGGTCGCGGCCTGAGAAGTTTGAGAACCCCTGATGTAGCTTATATCCTGTAATAGCTATCCCTACCCATATTCGCATAGATGAGATGAACGCTCTTCAGTGAGTGTGTTGCAATCGCTCGCCCAGTCTTTGTTCCTTGAGTAGCACCGGTTAAATTCACCGTGGAGAATATTTCCACGGGCTGTGTGCGCACCACGCACGCAAACCTTGGTGTTGCTCTAAGATAATACAGGTTTCTCGCGTCTGGATTAGTCAGATTCCGTTCATTAACGAGCTCAGACCAATATCTTCGTAACGGTAGCGTTACCAGTGTTGCTGGGAACCGTTAATCGTCATCAGCGTTAGCTTCTACTTTTCGGTGTGTATCAGTACAGAGGATGAATATTTCGCTTGCTAACATGCTAACGCTTTTCCTCATTAAAACAATAAGATACACGCGAAAATGTAGTCGTCGAGGCTTAAATTTATTAAAGCAATTCTCCAAAAAAACATTGTCCCACACAAAGCGAATTTGGAACAAGTCGATCTTAATATCATAGCGAAAAGCATTATCATACCGGGTAGCCAACTATTCATTCCATACAAGCTAAACACTTTTCCCCACCGTTTCCATATAATATGACACTGACATTCATGGGACAGACAAAATATCATATTCCAAAGCCCGATTCTTAACTTACCAGGGGTAAAATGGCCGGGCTAATGACTGTCAGAGAATGTGGGATGTAAAGTCGATGTGACAGCAGACCACTGAGGTCGCCGACATTAACCGTCATCCTCCAGTGACTGCAAAATTATAATGTAAAAGGATTTAAAAAAAACGTGTGTAAGACACGGAAAAGACAGCCAATAGAAATAGATACCTGTTGTCATCTAAATGCCTTTATAAACGTGAAGAGGACACGAAAAGAAAACCCCGATTAAAATAGGCTGGTTCAAAATTCGTGTTGTGAGCACGTTTTTTGGGGAAATTTCGTGTCTGTGCGCACGAATTTATAGATAACATTTCGTGAGTATGACACGACATTTCGTAATACTGGGTTGCGCTTTCGCACAGAACGGGTAGCGCAGGACTGGTCGAGGCGAAGGCGCATTTACTCGGCCAAAATGCTGTCAGAAGTCACGGTCCATTTGGCATGAAAAAAAGCAAGAAACACAAAATGCAGAGACGCAAAGCCCCAGTCGTGAATCTCAAAAGCATTGCTCGTACTCGAAGTCCGTCTAAAAGTGTAAATCGGGCAAAATAATGGTACACGGGAGAAGGAATTTACAGAAACGCTGAAATAGTGTTACGAGTCTAAATTAATCAAAGGATATTGTAACAAGCCCCGTTTGCACTTGTAGTGAGCTTGCCAGTAGCGTACACACGTTCTTTGTTAGTCGGCGCAGATAGAAGCACCCTCGAGCCCGAGGTGAGAATACAACGTCCTTTATTTTAGAATGAAAATTGGTCATAGATGACCTCGACCGTATCTTAACCAGACGCAGTTAAGATAACGCGAATTAACCTGGGCATTAGCCACACTAGCTAATGAGAATACACAGCCGCTTGCCGGGCCTAGACGCCTTACTTGCACTGTAAGAAAACATTCAGCGAATTCCTGCTGGAAAACTTAGCCTCACCTACCTAGCTCATAAACTCGCATTCAACTGCGACCACAAAGAAATATCCATCTTTCTTTTCCCGCCCGGAGCATTTATACCCCAATGTATCCAGTTCAACTGTTCTCTTTTAGGTCCGCCACAGGCCGTCAATGAGCTGTGTTTTCTCGCCCTTATTTTTACATACAAAATCACAGATAACCTCACACATACAATGCATATGTCCTCACAAACTTACTGGTCAGAAACAAATGTAAATCCTCAACACTGTATGCTGTAAAGAAAATCCCAAGAAACATGACAGTGGAGTAATACGCATTTTAAATCTGCAAACTGCATGTTTTCCACAGGGAGACAGAACTTGTGACGGTGTGTCTAATAGCGCCCCCAGATGGATCACCCCAAAGACACCGGCATGACAATGAACAGCATTGTCACACTACCCCCTTCTTTAAAAAATAAAACACGTCCTCGCTGTTTCCACACTTAACAAGTTGCATCAATAACATCAATTACATAGTCAGACTGCCACAGTGGCCGTCTACAGACCCTCTGAGGTCTTAACAGAGTATCTCCTTCTTGGTGTGGAGGAGAATGTGAATCTACTGGGTCAGGAGACTCAGTAACATGGTCTGAAGCAAACTCAGCATTAGCATCACTACCGTGCAATTCTGCATGACCGTTGCTTTGTAACCGTTCCCCAGTCGCAGCTGGGTTTTCTGCAGTAGCAGTTCCAGGTTCAGTGATAACTGATGGATGTACCCTTTCTCCAGGCAAGCTATTTCCCGTATCCACAGGCCTCATAACCTGGAAACCGGGGAATCTATACCCATCTTTGGTGAGAGATCTTTTTCTCCTTTTGTACCTGGGTGGGTGCCTTTCTGGGTCAATATCACACAGGAACTCAACTGGTTCATCACTGCCCCGAGAGGTGGCCTCCCCCTGCTCATAAGCAGTTTCTGCTCCAGGAGTTCCGAAATATGGTTTCAACCTGTTATAATGTACAATAGCTCTACCATTTCCGTTACACTGTGAAATTTCATACAGAATGTCTGACAACTTTCTAATAATTTGGAAAGGACCCTTGAACTTCTTTTGTAGTTTTGGTGACAAACCCTTCTTTTTCTGGAAGTCCCTTAACCAAACCAGTTCATTGACGTCATATCTCTGAGGGGTGACTTTAAAATCGTAATACTGCTTCTGCCTGCCAGCTGCTTTATCATGATTCCTCTTCACAGCTTCTCGCACAGTACTGAGATATTCTTCTACTTTTTGCACATATTCAGACACATATTGACTATCTTCACCCAATTTTGTACCCATCACAACATCAACTGGTAGGGTGATTTCAGTGCCAAACAAGACCTTGTATGGTGTAAACCCCGTTGAAGCTTGGACGCTGCTTCTGTAGGCCATCATTACGAAAGGGAGCAAGCCATCCCAATTAGTTTGGTTCTCCTCTACGAATACAGCTAACATGCCAATCAGTGTGCGGTTCATTCTTTCCACTAATCCATCCGATTGGGGGTGATAAGGGGTTGTCCTAGTTTTATTCATTTGCAGCAAGTCACACATTTCTCGACAAACAGTGGACTCAAAATTTCGACCTTGGTCGGAATGAATAGACCGAGGAACACCAAACCGCAGAACAAACTCCTCTACAATTTTCTTAGCAATGGTCACTGCTTCTTGGTTGGGCAATGCATAAGACTCTGCCCAGCGCGAAAAATAATCTGCTACCACCAGAATGTATTTATTCCCCGACGCAGTGGTAGGAAGTGGCCCCAACACATCTACAGCAATCCTCTCGAAGGGGCGGCCCGCACTAGAACTTACTAACGGAGCTCTAGGAATTCTACCTGAAACCTTGTGGGCTGCACATGTTTCACAATTTCTGCACCACTGTTTGACAGACCTTAGCCAGCCAGGCCAGTAAAACCTGTTCCTCACTTTAGCCGTGAGTTTGTCAACCCCTAAATGGCCACCTGTTTTGTCATTATGCAAGAAACTAAGTATTTCATATATCAAATGGGATGGTACAACACTTCTCCAAATCACTTCATTAGTTTCATATTCTGAGCTCCGCAAACATAAGACCCCATCCCTTAAATGCAGTGCTTCCCACACCTGTTTGTATGGCTTAAGGTCAGGATCTTTTTCCAGTTCCTTTGGCGAGTCCGTCTTCCCCTCTCTCTTCCAAATTTTCAGTTTATTCACAGCAAGATCCTTATCTTGTTCTAAGCCAATGGATTTTGTACAATCAGATGATACTGAGCTAGTGCGGGCAGACATGGAGTCACACGGACCCTCTTTTGAGGGAACCAAGCACCCAGCTACAGTGGACTGCAAGCAAACACCAGGAGGCTCTGGCTGACTGGTTACCCCTAAGCACTCCCCTTGTGCATAGCGCCTTGACAAAGCATCTGCATTTTTATGTAGCTTCCCTGGCCTATGTGCAATGTCATACTCGTACTGTCCCAATTGCTCAAGCCACCGGGCTAGCTGGCCTTCAGGTTGCTTAAAATTTGTCAACCAGCGAAGTGAACTGTGATCTGTTCTCAACAAAAACCTCCTCCCATAGAGGTAGTGTCTGAAATGCTTCAAAAATGTCACAACTGCCAGCAGCTCTTTTTTAGTTGTGGAGTACTTTCTCTCCTGCTTTGAGAGTGCCCGACTGGCATACGCCACAACTCTTTCCCCCGTCTCATGCACCTGAGAAAGGACGGCCCCTATACCAGTGTCACACGCATCCGTATCAAGAATGAACCCTTTGCTCGGATCAGGATATGCAAGCACCGGCGTCGACGTCAATTTGGATTTTAGGTCATTAAAAGCCTTTTCGCACTTTCCAGACCACTCAAACTTAGCACCTTTGTCAGTTAATCTGTACAGGGGTTCAGTAATTGATGCAAACTCAGGGATGAACCTTCTGTAATAGGACGCTAGCCCTAAGAAACTTCGAACTTGTGTTACTGTTGTCGGCCTGGGCCATGTTCTGATGGCGGCTATTTTTTCAGGGATGGTGGAAACTCCCTCATGAGAAATCACATGCCCCAAATAGTTAACCTGGGACCGGAACAAATTGCATTTGGACGGTTTTACTTTCAGTCCAGCCTGCTTCAGTCTGTTGAACACCTCATCTAGCCGATTAACATGTTCTTGGAACGTCCTCCCAAAGACAATTATATCATCCAAATATACAAGACATGTAGTCCATTGCAAATCCGCTAACACGAGATCCATTAATCTCTGAAAAGAACTCGGCGCGTTTGCAAGGCCGAAACTGAGAACATTAAATTCGAATAACCCTCGCTTAGTCAAAAATGCCGTTTTACAGCGGTCATCTGGATGCATCCGAACCTGCCAGTATCCACTGGCTAGATCCAACGTGGAAAACCACTTGGCACTAGCCAGGGCATCTAGCGTCTCATCTATGCGCGGTAATGGATACGCGTCTTTTACAGTAACGTCATTAAGTTTCCGATAATCTACACAGAAACGCAATGAGCCGTCTTTCTTTTTAACTAACACAACCGGAGCGGCCCACGGACTACTCGACGGCTGCACAATCCCTCGGTCAAGCATAGCCTGCAAAAGCGAGTCGAATTCTTCCTGTTGGTGTACCGGTACGCGTCGCAAACCCTGTTTGACAGGCTTAGACCCACCAGTGTCTATTTTATGTTGTATTAACTCGGTACAACCCAAGTCAAAATCCCCAAGGCTAAAGATACTCTCGTATTTTCTAAGCATCTCCTTCACCGATCTCAACTGCGTGTCACTCAAATTCTTACTCTCGATTTTCAGCGCGTGAATCAGCTCATCCAAATTCCATTTTGATTTCTCACATGAGGCTCCGTTCACTCCAGCCCCGAAAGTACTACTTTCGCTCAAGGTAGCGACCACCGCTCCACCCATATCCTCCCCCAGTACAGAAAACCCTCCCAGACTCGTGCCTTCCCGGAGAACTTGTCCCTCGGGGGTTAGATTAGCCACGCGTATCGGTAATTTCCCATTAACAGATCTGCCCACGCTGTGAGCGACAAGCACGTTGGTTCCCTCTGTAATCATACTACAAGGCTCTAAAAACCCCTCGAGCCTTTCACAGCCAAGAGCACCTTCAACTTTACCCGTGATAACAATTTCACTTCTAGCCGGAATGACAGTGTCGCTATGAACAATAACCTTGAACACCCCTCCAGCCCCTCCCCGCAAAATTAGGGGAATCACTTTACCAATTACAGTGACAGTTTTCTTTTTCATGTCTAACACAGCACCATATTTAACAAGAAAATCAGTCCCTATCAATGCACCATGATCGGAGTCGCTGGCTACCACAAAATCCCAGCAAAGCTGGAGACCGTCTATGTTCACAGTAGCAGACCATAGTCCAAGAATGTTCAGACATTGTCCATTAGCGACTCGTAGCGTGCCAGGATACGGTGCTAAAGTGTCCTGCTTACCCTTTGTAACGTCCCTCCAAATGCTCTCGTGCACCATGGAAACTTGGGCCCCAGAGTCAATCAAAACCTCGGACTCATAGCCGTCGATGCTGCAGATTATGTAGACTCCGCTCCCGAGCAGGCCTACGGAATGCTTCTCCTGAAATTCCGGTGCTCCCCTCGCCGAACCGCTAGCGACATTCGCAGGTGTTGCGCTGTCCTGTGCTACGTAAGGGCAATCCCGTTTGAGATGCATCCGGCAGCCACACTTCCAACAGGCCCTCTCGCCAGCCACTGGCGTCTGCGAAGCTGGGTTCCTTGTAGTTCTCCCTTCCCTGGGTGCTTCCTCCCTTGGCATCCATCCCCGCCGTCGCACTGCTGGCCTTGGGTCTACATGGGCCCCCAACTCCTGTCTGGCGGAAAGCTGTCGTACCTCAGACTGCAGTTGCGTAACACTGTCACACAAGGTCTGCAGCATTTCCCTTGGGACCGCGATGGTGCCGCTTTGCACAGGCTGTGAACTCTCCCTAGTCCCACAAACGCTTCCTGTCTGCTGGCCGGATTCGTTGGTCTCGAGCTGCCTGATTTGCTCCAACTCCGCTGCCAAGTTGACTGCATCCTCCAGCGTTTTCGGTTTGCTGCTGCGCAGCTGTACACGGACTTCGCCGTTCCCTATGAGAGTTATGAAATGGTCCCGGGCAAGGGAGTCCCGAGTGGCCGCGCTGTACTCCGGGTAGGCCCGACAAACGAGCCGACGCAAGTCGTGCCCAAATTCTCTCACGCCCTCCCCTGGCGCCCGCCTCCTGTCTAGAAAAGCAGCCCGACTCCAGTCGCCATGCACCGCAGGTTCGAACTGTTGCTGCAAAGCGTCCTTCAGGCTAAGATAATCCCCCTTTTTCTCTGATGGTAAACTACTGCAAACGTCCCGCGCTTGCCCTTTCATGAGCAGAATAAGAAAGTGCAAGCGGTCCCTTTGACTCCAAGCATTTATTTCCGCTGCCAACTCGAACTGCTCGGTCCACGCCGTCCATTCTCCACTTTTTCCGGCGAACGGCTCGGGCAGAAACACAGGCCGTTCGATCCTCCGCCCCTCGCCAAGCTGTGAGGGGCCTGGCGGTGTCGCAGCAGCGATTTCGTCCTCCTCTTCCATAGCCCTCGGTAGTAAACTCTACAGTGCCGACTGTGAACGTGCGATCCCACCGCTGCCACCAATTTGTAACAAGCCCCGTTTGCACTTGTAGTGAGCTTGCCAGTAGCGTACACACGTTCTTTGTTAGTCGGCGCAGATAGAAGCACCCTCGAGCCCGAGGTGAGAATACAACGTCCTTTATTTTAGAATGAAAATTGGTCATAGATGACCTCGACCGTATCTTAACCAGACGCAGTTAAGATAACGCGAATTAACCTGGGCATTAGCCACACTAGCTAATGAGAATACACAGCCGCTTGCCGGGCCTAGACGCCTTACTTGCACTGTAAGAAAACATTCAGCGAATTCCTGCTGGAAAACTTAGCCTCACCTACCTAGCTCATAAACTCGCATTCAACTGCGACCACAAAGAAATATCCATCTTTCTTTTCCCGCCCGGAGCATTTATACCCCAATGTATCCAGTTCAACTGTTCTCTTTTAGGTCCGCCACAGGCCGTCAATGAGCTGTGTTTTCTCGCCCTTATTTTTACATACAAAATCACAGATAACCTCACACATACAATGCATATGTCCTCACAAACTTACTGGTCAGAAACAAATGTAAATCCTCAACACTGTATGCTGTAAAGAAAATCCCAAGAAACATGACAGTGGAGTAATACGCATTTTAAATCTGCAAACTGCATGTTTTCCACAGGGAGACAGAACTTGTGACGGTGTGTCTAATAGCGCCCCCAGATGGATCACCCCAAAGACACCGGCATGACAATGAACAGCATTGTCACAATATTATATAGTGGAATGCTTGAATCCACTATTTGCGGGAAAAAAACGAATTAAATAATAACCAGCAGAGGTCCACGTGAAATAGGCCGAAGTCAGTTATTTGAACCTCATACCTTTTTACAATGAAAAAAGAAAATCAATTAAAGAACAACGAAAGTCAGGAAATGACTGGGTGGGGTCTCCAGGCTGCGTCTGATCACGCAATATAGACTCATTATCCATGACAAATAAAAAAAAATACGACACTATTCAACTTAAAATTGCTGCTTGGCTGCGTCAACATTTTTCGTTAACTGCGGCTTGAGAAAAGCACACTTGCTCACTGTACGCTCATGTGCGGATTTAAAGTTCACTTATCATTTTACAGCAGCCCAAGGGAATGCATGATTTTGAGATTGGAAAAGTTTCTGGTTTTGAGGCCTGGAATATTGAAAGAGTTCCTGGCGTGCAGTATTCATGTGTGTTCACCGAGCTACATCGCTTTGATTGTCAAGCATATACCGAAACGTGGTTGTGCCCACGCAGGTGTTTTCCTAAAGATTTCACACCTGACGCAAACATTTCTTGAGGTGAAATTATTTCACCAAAATCCACGAGAGATTAAGATTTTGATTGAAATGTTTCGTAAGAGACTGCCCACCTTGTTTTTCTACCCCCTCTCTTCACCATCCACTCAGTGTCCCTGTCCTGCACTCGATCCTGACTCTCTTCCATGTCGCTCTCGCACTTCTTCTCTCCAGACAGCAGTGTATGGAGTTAAATTACTGCCAAAACCTTGTATACAAACCGAACATGTTTTACAAATGCACCACGATTCACAAACAAATACAATGTGATTTGCAAATATAAAAATGATTCACGTGCAAACAAAGTGTGGTTTGCAAATATAAAAACGATTTGCAAACAAATACAGTGTGATTTGCAAATATAAAAACGATTCACGTACAAACAAGGTGTGATTTGCAAATATAAAAACGATTTGCAAACAAATACAGAGTGGTTTGCAAATGCAAAACACCATTAACAAACGAATGTTTTCAGTTTTACAAATACAAAACGTACCGATTACAAGTATACGACGAGAACCATTTCCTACAAGTACAAATCACTTTTGGCAGTTTTCTACCGCTGACGTGGCGTAAAAGATTTTCTCACAAATGTCCTCACTGTTATTGTCCCTGTTAAACAGCAGGTGGGGCTATGACTCAATATCCTAGATCTCTACACCGTGAAGTTGAACAGAATAGAGAACGACCGCCAGCGACAACCGTGGACATGAGGATGATGGCTGAGGCTAAATAAAAACGCAGTGTCTTCGTGTTCGAAATAACTCCGTGTCCGACAGTGGGATGGTGTCAGTATAACTCCGTGTCCGACAGTGGATTATTGTTTTTAATCTCATGAAGTCTACTGAATCTTTTAGATAGCCTATTAAACGTGAATGTTTGATCAGATGGCTCAGTTCTTCAAGATGGGTACCCAATCAATGTTTCTGTTTAAGCTCTGCTCAATAAAGTGTTCTGATTGATAGTGATATATTTTTATTTTCCATTTCATTATAAATCTGGGCCCGTATTCACAAAGCATCTTATCTTAGCGCTCGGAGTACTCCTCATTCGCGCTAAAACATTTTATGTAGGAGTAAAATCTGAAAAGTAATTCACAAAACCGCTGAGAGCAACTTTTAGCCATCCGAGACACCGAGGGTAACGCTGCAACGATCTGTTGGCTGATATTATCCCACGCATACCGCTTGGATTTGCTGTTCACCCCCGAGCCAATTTTCCCTCTGATTAGGTTACATGCTTTCGCTCCAGCGCCAACTGGCCCAGCAGCAGTAACTGGTCTTGGCTCCAGCTGGGCTTTCGCGTCATTTTTGAACTTACATCCATGACAGTTTAGGGCAAACAAACTTGAACGGCTCGACATTTAAATGATCGCAACATATTCTCATTCTCATCGGGTAACAAGTAGCTATTAGGGCAAGTGACGCGTTTCATTAATTACTTGTTTAATGCTATTAATGTTTTTACAATTATCTCTTTCCTATGTACGTTTATTTGCCTAGAGCGTGATATGCGGGGACCGTGCATTGCAATTTTCAAAAGTGCTCAATATACTATTATCTTAAACCGAATCTAAAAAAACCAATGCTTTGTATGTTCACAATAACTTGCTTAAAAGTGACCATGTTTTAAATTATTATTATTGTAGGGAAGAAAATTATCTTAATGTCAATGTTAAAGTTAAGGTTAGGCTTAGAGTTAGGGCAGTGTTTAAAAAGGGGATTGTCGTACCTCTCTACTTTGAAATGCATTTGAAAACTGCCGAACCCGTAACAACTGCCATTATTTTTTTGGACAAACCAGTCCCTTGGACTATTTTCTCATTTTTTCCTCCATGGGTTGTATGTGGGATATTTTTTTCAATGGGTTGCCCTGCCACCAAACAACCAATCATCGTGCTCATTGTTCCAAGACTCGTGCATGAGAATTGACATCAGCCATAGCAACGGAAATTACTCCCGCCTATCTCAGAGCTACCCCTATTCTAGGAGTTACCAATTTTCTTCACTAAAAGTTGCTCTCAGCGGTTTTGTGAATTTTAAGATTGTTTTATCGTAAATGTTTTAGCGCGACTTAGGAGTACTCCTAGCGCTAAGATAAGATGCTTTGTGAATACGGGCCCAGATTTATAACGAAATGGAAAATAAAAATATATCACTATCAATCAGAACACTTTATTGAGCAGACCTTAAACAGAAACATTGATTGGGTACCCATCTTGCAGAACTGAGCCATCTGATCAAACATTCACGTTTAATAGGCTATCTAAAAGATTCAGTAGACTTCATGAGATTAAAAACAATAATCCACTGTCGGACACGTAGTTATATTGACACCATCCCACTGTCGGACACGGAATTATTTCGAACACGAAGACACTGCGTTTTTATTTAGCCTCAGCCATCATCCTCATGTCCACGGTTGTCGCTGGCGGTCGTTCTCTATTCTGTTCAACTTCACGGTGTAGAGATCTAGGATATTGAGTCATAGCCCCACCTGCTGTTTAACAGGGACAATAACAGTGAGAACATTTGTGAGAAAATCCTTTACGCCATGTCAGCGGTAGAAAACTGCCAAAAGTGATTTGTACTTGTAGGAAATGGTTCTCGTTGTATTCTTGTAATCGGTACGTTTTGTATTTGTAAAACTGAAAACATTCGTTTGTTAATGGTGTTTTGTATTTGCAAACCACTCTGTATTTGTTTGCAAATCGTTTTTATATTTGCAAATCACACCTAGTTTGTACGTGAATCGTTTTTATATTTGCAAATCACACTGTATTTGTTTGCAAATCGTTTTTATATTTGCAAACCACACTTTGTTGGCACGTGAATCATTTTTATATTTGCAAATCACATTGTATTTGTTTGTGAATCGTGGTGCATTTGTAAAACATGTTCGGTTTGTATACTAGGTTTTGGCAGTAATTTAACTCCATAGCAGTGACGCACATAGACCCAACTCCTCAGCGTCGCATAACTCCACACGCATGCTGGCAGACTGGCAGTGCGGTGTCTGAGACCGACTGAGGGCCGCGTACTCCCAACTACCAAACGGAGGGTACCTCAGGGCCAACCACAAAAGATCCTCAGGAACAGGTATTTAACTCGCAAAATACAACGCAGATGCGATAAGTTTGTTCATCGCTGGCATAATGTAGTAATGCAGATCCACGTCAAGACAGTGCGGGTCACCAATGTCATCTGTTATATCCAGACATTTTAGCACTGCGTCCAACAGATGTAGGATGAAGTCGGGTTATTTTAGGACATCAAGTAAAATGGGACAAATAGGCTACGTTTTTCCATCTTGGAAGCCTATGACCGAACATTATGGCACCATTGAGGCAAGCGTCCTCAACATGAAACAATGATTTTTATTTGTATGAGATAACGAATTTGGGCAGAGCAAAGACTCAAAGCTCACTAGTACCCGACCTTGCAGAGCAAGCAATGTGGCATGTTGATTTACTTGCTTTGGAAATAAGAGTACTGCAGATAAAACAAGGTGGGATTAACGCCAAAAGTGGCTGTAAGATGTTGTAGGCCTACTTCATTAAGTGTCTGACTTACAATCAAATAAATTTCCAAATACCCCACTTCTCACGAGAAAGTTTTTAGAGACTGTCGCATTCTCCCTGAATGCATTTGGTGAAATGGGACAAACAATTACTCAAAAATGGGACTCTTTTTCCAAAGTGAAACCTGCATGTTTCTCAGATACCAAGTGGAATAACCTAAGAGTAACTTTGCAATTGCGTGTCACCATTGAATTTAGCCCATTGTTTAATCGCTGTTAGATCGCATGGGGAGACAAGCCATGTCTTCAGTTGCCAAAGTATTATTACTATGGAAAATGTGTGAATAAAAGAAAATAACTGACCGATTCTTGTTATAAAGGGATGTTCTGTGCCCGCCAAATTTCCAGTTCTGGTGCCACCACTGTCTCACCTGACTTCACCCTACAATATGACAACAAATATGATAGGCATAGTTGTGGTAACCAAATGGTTTTAATGTATACACTGAAAAAACGAACTTGGTGGTGTAGAAAAATATACAGATTGAACTGTCCTAATGTCTACAATAAAATGTTAAGTTTCAGAGGGAACTTGATTTTATCAAGTAAAATTACATGTATGTACACAATTTATTCATGTATCGAAAATGACTGTGTGGAATGAATAAGTCTTCTAATGGATTTTCTCATACCATTTAAATGTTTTTTTTATTCCCAATTAGAAACACTAAAATACTGAGTCAATTTTGCAACACAATTTTAGAGTGCGTCTGAATCAGCGCATGCGCCTTGGGACAGACGAAAGTACGGCGCACTGACGTACGTTGACAGACAGAGTTGTGAGTATCTCCGGAATCTCAGGTTAGTAACAGCTTTATCCATAAATGCGTGTATTCGCGTCTTTGCATTTACTTTGAACGTAATCTGAAAAATTAGTTTCGTGTCCGGTGTGAAAGCATCTTAATAGTGATGGTCAAATGAAGCCTCATGAATCACTGAGGCATTCCAGCCCATTGCTTCACCAAAAGGTTCAGTACTCGAGGCCTCAATGAAAGATTGAATGCTGTTATCTGCTGGGCAAAACAACATATGACAGTCAATGAACCGTAACATGACCTGAGCGGAAATGTATGAAAAACTTCTGTGTGCAGTAACAATAAACAATGTATATATTTCTTTAGTATGTGCGTGTGTAAGGATACGGACATAATTGAAGCACTGATTACTAAAACCCCACAAGTCAAGTCAAGTCAAGTGTGACTTATGGGCTTTTAGTAGTAGGTGCTTCAATTGCGAAAGTATATTTGTTCATAATTAAAATAGCAATGAAACAATCACAACACTTTGCTTTTTAAAAATCTTTTTTATTCAAAAACACAAATACAGGAGTGACATTATTTAAAAAATGACATAAATGACACTCTCACGTCAATGTCCAACAATGGGGAATATAATAATATGTAACTCACTGCACCCCTCTCCATCTTATACAAACGCAGACAACACCCACAGTTTGGCACGAGATTCGAAGCGTATTTATGAGGAAGCGATACATTGAACAAACCAATGACGTACTCTCCACAAACCGAGGCCTCGTTTGTCATCAGTCACATGATTCTTTTGGAAGCGACAAGCCTCGAAGTAAGGTTTCACCTGACACGCCCACTTTTGCTCGATACACGTCTCAAAGCCTCAGTTCATTTTTCCCATCACTACATCTTAACATTGACTAAGAATCCAACAAACTAGCTTGTACTCTAGGCTAGCAAGCTAGTTCCCCTGTTCAGCTATTTATTTGCGGTGCATACAAATCAATAAAAAAATGTGAATCGAAATGTGAAGCTGTGTAGCTAGGTCAGTTATGCATTGACGAAGCTGATTAGTTGTTCGTTAGCTACCGAGTTTTTCGCTAATGTTGGATGTTCCATTGATTTCTGTTTTTAAGTCCAAAACAACTGCGCATGCAAGTTAGAAACCAACAAACTAGCTTGCATCAAGTTGATGTTAAGATACTTTCACACCGGACGTGAAACAAATTTTTTGCACGACAGATTACATTCAAAGTCAATGCAAAGACGTGAATACTCGTCTTTGATTAACATTTGATTATGTTTGGGTATTAAATGAGCAGTAACTGAAAGTATGTTTTTTTTCTTTTTCAGCAAGACGGTATAGGGTGTGCCAGTTTGCTAAAAGCTGCATGAGCTTATTGTAAAATAGCTTTAAAACTTTCCAAGTGTGCAATTGCTAGGAATTCAGCAATCTCACAATTGACATTCCAAAATATAATGAAAAGATTCTGTGAATCTGGAGAAACCAGAGCGCTCTATTTGGAAAAAATGTTGGATGCCCATGACATTTCAAGCCCTCAGACAGCACTGCATTAACTGACATGTTTCTGCAATGGAAAAAACACATCAGATTGTGAATACTTCAGAAAACCAGTGTCAGAGGGTACAGCTCATTGTGGCATCATCATTTGGGAGTTAAGACTACAAACCAAAGCCATGACACCATCCAGAAGCTGCACCAACTTCTCTGGTCTCGGGATCATCTGAAAAAGAATCGCTTGGAAGTAAGAAGGAGTGCTGCAGTCTGAGCAGTGCATCTCAAATTGTTAATAGAAATAATAGAAATTTTGTTCTCGGGGCCAAAGAGGAGAAGGACCATCGCCATTTCTGTCAGCGACATTTTCAAAAGCCAATTTCGTTCATAGTCCGGGGTGCATTACAGCACTCGGAATGGGCAACTGCGACCAAAATTGACACCGCAAGCCACAGAAGCATTTTGGAACAATTTATGTAACTTCCAGATAGTGTCTTGTTCAGAGATGTCCTTATTTGTTCCAGGTAACGGCAAGCCACAAACGGCACATATTAAAGTAGCATGGCTTTCTTGTCAAAAAGAGAGAGAATGTTACCAGTGGTCTCAAATTATCTCCCATTGAAAACGTGCGGTGAGTAATAACATGTTAAATGCAACAAAAGAGACCTTGGGCTACTGACCTCTTGAAGTGCTATATTAGGCACAAAACGATCGCAATTTCGAGCCCTGCTTTTCCACTTTGCATTAGTCCATCTGAGATGAGCTTGGGCCCAGAGAAGCCGGCAGCTGTTCTGGGTGTTGTTGATATATGGCTTTCACTTTTTATTGTCGAGTTTTAACTCATACTTGTAGATATAGTGACGAACTGTGTTAACAGACAATGGTTTTCTGAAGTGTTCCTGAGCCCACATTGTAATATCCTTTATAGAATGATGTCAGTTTTTAATGCAGTGCCTCCTGAGGCACTGACGGTCACGGGCATTCAGTGTTGGCCGAAAACCTTGTGTAGATATTTCTCCAGATTCTCTGAAACTTTTGAAGATATTATTGACTGTAGATGATGAATTTTCTAAATTCCTTACAATTCTACGTTGAGAAACATTGTTGTTAAACTATTGGACTGTTTGCTCAGCAGTTGTTCACAAAGTGGTGAACCTCGCCCCATCCTTGCTGGTGAATGACTGAGCTTGTTGGGAATGCTCCTTTTATACCCAATTATGACACTCGCCTGTTTCCAAATAACCTGTTCACCCGTGGAATGTTCCAAACAGGAGTTTTTTGAGCATTCCTCAATTTTCCCAGTCTTTTGTTGCCCCTGTCCTGGCTTTTTTGGAACGTTTTGCAGGCATCAAATTCAAATTGACTAATATTTCCTAAAACACAATAAAGTTTATGAATTTGGACATTAAACATCTTGTCATTGTGGTGTACTCAATTGAATGTAGGTCGAAAAGGATTTACAAATCACTGTATTCTGTTTTCATTTACGTTTTACACCAAGTCCTAACTTCATTGGAATTGGGGTTTGTACACTTTGATTTCAAATTTGCAATCACCGGGTCAGTTTTACAGACACAGGTGAAGCTTATTCCAAGACCACATTGCATTGTTAATGTAGAACCTACTTAATAAACTAGTTTTAGTTCAGGGGCACGCTGTATCCATCTGATAAAAACAAGCCCTTAGTGTTGAAAAAAATGTCTTTCCTTTATCAGGATTTAGGGGCAAAACTTACAACTCGAGATTCAGCAAGACCAGAACAGATGGAGCTCAAAAACTTCAAGCTTGCCTTTGCCATCTTCTCAAACAACTCCAACTTCACCGCAGGCAATGAGGCAAATGCCCCACAGTCCGAGGGCCCTTACCAGATAGTGGAGGTGGTGATCATTATCCTGGCCGCAGGGTGCCTCAGTTTAGTGACGATTATTGGGAACATACTGGTCATTCTCACGATCAAAATCAACAGAAACCTCCAGACCATAAACAATTACTTCATCTTCAGCCTGGCATGTACAGACTTGATAACTGGGGTCAGCACGATGAACCTGTATACAGTCTACCTTGTGGTTGGCTATTGGCCTTTTGGGCCAGTAGTCTGTGACATATGGCTGATCCTGGACCATATGGTCAGTTCTGCTTCTGTTATGAACCTGCTAATCATCAGTATTGACTGTTACTTCTGCATCACCAAGCCACTCAGCTACCCTGCAAGAAGGACCACCAGGATGGCGGTCATGATGATTGCAGCTGCCTGGGCCATTCCCTTCACCGTGTTGTCCCCGGCAATTTTGTTCCCACAGTTTATCATAGGTGAGCGCATCATAGAAGAGCACGAGTGCTATATCCAGTTCATGTCTGATGTAGCCTTCACCTTGGTCACCTCCTTTATTTGTATCTATCTGCCTGTTGCCATCATGACCTTCCTGTACTGGCGGATCTCCAGGGCCAGCAAGAGCCGTGTGAAGACGGGCGAGCAGAAGCAAAAAGTGGATAACCAGTCAAGCAACGAAGCAGGAAACCACATTACCATGCCCTGTAGTGATGGCAATGTGAAAACCCACTGTGCTGAGAGGAGCCAGAATGGCGGAACAGGTGGAGTCGAGGAGGAGGAGCTGAGTGCAACAGTGCATCCTGAGAGAGATGAAGTAGCGGAGACCCCTGCAGGTTATGAGGGAAACCGCACAGCCTACAACCTAAATGCTACAATTCCAAAGCAGCAGCCCAGTAAGAGGGCAGTGTTATCGTGTGAGAAAAAGGTCACACGCATGATAATGGTAATTCTTGTTGCTTTGCTTGTCATGTGGATGCCGTATTATGTCATATTGCTCATCCACTCCTTCTGTTCAGCCTGTGTTTCCTCCAGCATGTGGACCCTCAGTTACTGGCTCGGCTACATCAACAGCGCCATCAATCCAGCCTGCTATGCTGTCTGCAGCATCTCCTTCAAGAAGACCTTCAAACAACTCCTGCTCTGCCAGTACAAGGACATTAATTTGGGCAAATAGAGACGTCATTATTTTGGTTTCTGCTGGTGCTACTTTCTGTCATTTCTTTTGAGAAGAAATATAACCTCTTGCATCACCTTAAACAATGGCAGGTACAAGCTCAAGAAGTAGAACTTCAGAGATACAAAATGTCAATTTAGAGTCAAATTGGACAAATTTCTATGCCTGTAAACTTTATTAGAATTCAAGAGCATTTACTGCAGAAGTGACTCAGTAAAAGTGTACACCAATTCGTAAGATCAGATATTGCAGCCATTTATTGCAATTCATATTTTCAACTGATTAAAACAATGTATTATTAAATGTGCAGTGCCACCCATACGTTTGCAACAATCTGGAAATGTTTGTTTTTAAAAGACCAATATTTTTCAATCAAAACTTATGGAAAAATATTATTGTGACACTTGATTACAACTTCTTTTAGAGACAAGTTTTCAAATTCAGATTTTTCATATGACTGCAAACTTCCATTTTTAGCAGGATCATCTCACGTCAAATCATCCAGGGGGCGCCAGGTCACCACCTCAAGAGTCTTTGAAAAAATTAACGAGTAAATATTCACACAAAATGGAAAAAAAAAAAATCCAAATATTAGGCTAGTATCTCAAATAGTTTTCAAGTTACAGCCCTTTGAAATTTGAAAAATATTTTAAGTTTTTTGGCAAAACATGTTCAGCCTACTTTGGCAACTTATTGCTCCAAATAGATTACTTAAACAAGGCTGAAATGGGTATACTAACTATATTCATCCCCTAGAAACTGAAAATGGCCTTAGTTTCTATGTATCTCGATCCACGTTTGTATGATAAAGCCTCAAAATTTGCACAAAAAACACAAAACGCCCAAAAACGAGACCACATTTTATAACCTGTAACTCAGGTACTAAGTAAGATAAAAGGCTAAAATTTGTTTTTTATGATTTTATGATAGATCTCTCTGTAAAATTTCAGTAATCCAAGTAATATAATTTGTAGAAGTTTTTTAATGAAATAATTTCTAAGTAAATTTTTTCAGGTTTTCCCAAAAATTCCCTTTTTTGGGGCAAAAAATTACAATGTCAACAGTTATTCATCTCTTGGAATTTTTACTGTGCAATATTATTAATGTAAGCAATGTCTGACAAAAAAAATTTGAATGATGTTCAGCTTACTTTTTTGTTATGAGTTTTTAAATTGTTCCAAAATTTTTATTATCTGAACGAGTATAGGCCTGCTGCTTTTTTTGTGGTTAATGTTTCTGGGATCAGCGCAGTACCTCGGATTCCTCTCATAGCAAGTTAAAAACATTTTCTCATGATGACAACACACAGAATCAATCTGCGGAACACCAGACCGCCACTGCATTAAAACAGTATCCTCATTTCAGAAAGTATCTGGTCCCAATAGTCCAGTTTTTCACGTTTTTCTTGTAAATTTCCTTGAATGACATGCATCATCTAAATGGATTCCAATACTGCACCAAGTTAAATTACTCCCCTCCATTTCAGTGCTCATGATGATCTAATAAGCCCTAAGTGGGACGGCCTCCTTTTATAGTGAACTATTATTGTGCAATTCAGTAATTCAAGTTTGGGCTCATTTAGGATGAGCGCCGTCTCATACCCAATAGCCTACTATTGAACCAGCTATCTTAGTTCATCTTACGTTCACGGAGAAAGATTTTTTTTGCACACGCTTACATCTGTTTACCAGCTGATTTGATAACGGATTCTAGCTGAAATGGAGATTATGCATAACGCGACATTATGTGCGGTTATGCCGACTAGCTAACTTGCTACCCACAATTACAATGAACTTATGACGGTTTCCGCAGTCAGCGAGCTGAAATCAGTCTGCTGGCACAGCACGTAGCTAGCGAACTGTCAGAGGTTGCTGACACATGAAGTCGACACGTTAGCTTCCTTTGTAACCGTACACAATTACAATTGTTTAATGAATAAAGCCTGATTACTTCGCTGCAATAATATTTCCGGTCATTATCGCTCGAGTACCTATAGTTAACCGCCTTGCTGGACGCAACTAGTATGACGCCGCTAAATTTACTGGAGATAAACGAGCAGCTAGGTTTCCGTTGTACCCAGCCGAATACCACGTTTAACGTTGCTAGGGATACAAGTTGGCTAGTGGATGAATTTCGAATGGTGAAACGACCGTAGCCGAACTACCTGTGCGGTTCCACGGTTTTAATGCATACCTGCCAGCCAATCAGAAAAAAGTATTCACCCAGACCATGGTATAACTGGACATAACTGCTCATTGCAGTCAGCCCTCGATATGCCTCCCTAGATTCAACAGATCGTGTTCCAGCTCGGCTTGCTTGTGAATATTCAATAACTGATATGGCGGGGCCATCTAGTGATCGAGTACTGTAACTGCATGCTTAAATTTGCGGTTCAATGTCCGCGAGCGTCTAACGTCTTTGTAATGTGAATATAGGCCACTAGATGGCAGTATTTACCTTTTTTTTGTTAAGCTCAGACTGGAGTCATGTTTAGACATGTCCTGGACATGTCTGGGGCAAGTCTCAGAAAATTAAAAAAAAGAGGTCTAAATGTGGGTGGGGTCTGCAAAAGAGTATATAAGGAAAAGAATTGAGACAGTAAAGTAGTAGGAGAAATTGCAAGAAGATGACCAGACCTGCCATTCTGTTCAAGACCTGTGACATTTCTTTTGTGGATTTCTTTGCCTGTGTTTGAGCATTTTCATTATCCAGGACATCACCAAGCCACCCCACAAAAAGGGACTGTAAATATTTCTTTTTTTTTTCCTAATCAATCTTGGTCTTTAGGTTCATTAGTTGTTAGTTAGTTGTTATTGTCTTTGTCTGTTAAATTAAATGTGTTTAAGTTTTAAAAACTGTGTGTCATCCCTTGCTGTTGCTGTTGTGTTGTTTTAAATGAAATAACAAATTGGGGCCATAACAAATTGGGGGCTCAAGGTCTGGGATAGACCATTGTGTGAGTAATTTATTGAAAATCTAACATTCCAAATTGTGAAATTGTTTTTGTGAATTTTCCTAGATATATATTGACAACAGCAATGGATGATTTCTTGGCATCACCAACCGTAGGGGTTTTGAAGTCTTTTAAAAAGACAGAACTGCTAGAAATTTGCAGACAGTTGGAGCTGACAGAGGTAAAACCAGCCATGCGAAAAGCAAGACTGGCTAGAGAGATAGTTGAATATTACATTGATGAAAATGTGTTTGCACCAGGAGATCTGGAACAGTTTCCAGTGGAAAATCCAAATATAGAAATGGAACTTAAATTAAAAATGCTAGAGATTGAAAGGGAGGAAAGAGAAAAAGAAAGGGAGGAAAAAGAGAAAGAAAGGGAAGAAAGAGAAAAAGAAAGGGAGGAAAAAGAGAAACAAAGAGAATTTGAGAGGGAAGAAAAAGAAAAACAAAGGCAGTTTGAGTTAGAAAAATTAGCAAGAGAAGAAAAACAAAGAGAATTTGAGAGAGAGAAAGAGGAAAGAGCAGAAAGAGAGAGACAGAGACAGAGAGATTTTGAATTCGAGAAATTCGATAGAGAAGAAAGACTCCAAATGGAGCAACTAAAAATTAAAATTGAAACTAAAAATAAATTTTGTGCCAGTCAGGAGGTAAAACTGGTGCCTCCATTTTCAGAAAAGGATGTTGACAACTATTTCCAGTGTTTTGAAAAGGTAGCAAAGAGTTGCCAGTGGCCAAAGGAACACTGGCCTCTGATGTTGCAAACTGTCCTCAAGGGTAAAGCTCAACAAGCCTATTCGGCTTTGTCTGCAGATGATTCCTCTGATTATGAGGTTGTCAAAAAGGTTATTTTGAGAGCTTATGAGTTGGTTCCAGAGGCTTACCGACAGAAATTCAGAGGTCTGAAGAAATCTGAAAATCAGACTTATGTTGAATTTGCTAATGAGAAGCAGGTTTGCTTTGAGCGCTGGTGTACTTCTATGGAGGTCAAGGATGATTTCAACTCACTAAAAGAGATGGTGTTAGTTGAAGAATTCAAGAACTGTGTTAAGGATGATGTTAAGACCTACCTTAATGAGAAGCAAGCACTGAACTTGCAATCAGCTGCCAAATTTGCAGATGAATATGTTCTCACTCATAAGTCCAAATTTCAGTCTAGCAGTAACAATAAATGGTCCCAATTTCAGAAAAAGGGTTACGGTGATACCCAAGATTCCTCACCCAAAGACAAAGACAAATCTGGTGATGGTGCTCAGAAATCCAGTAACAGGTCTGATCAAAGTGTGAAAGCTGACAGTGACAAAAGTGGTCTAGTTTGCAGTTATTGCAAGAAATCTGGTCATGTTACAACTAACTGTTGGTTCCTTAAAGCTAAGAAAGAAAAAGAAAAGGATACCAAACCAAATGCCTTTGTGAAAACAAGGTTAGAAACCCCTGTAGTAGATAACCAATCTGCTAAATTGCCTGCTTCTTGTGGGGCTAAAAAGCGTAATACAGCTGACTTTGTGAGGGAGGAATTTCTTCCATTTGTGTCAGAGGGATTTGTGGCTCTGAATGAGCATACTACTCCTGTCCCCATATATATCCTAAGGGATACCGGAGCTTCTCAGTCACTTTTGTTGATGGACTCCTTGGAGTTACGTGATGAGACCGCTTCAGGGGATTTCATACTTGTACAAGGTATTGAAGGGAGGACTGTATCTGTACCCCTGCGCTCTATATTCTTGAAGTCAGATTTAATTACAGGACAGGTAAAGGTGGGACTTATGTCAAGTCTACCTATAAAGGGTGTTTCTCTGTTGCTAGGCAATGACCTGGCTGGGGGCAAAGTAGTTCCCCCTGTACATCTTACTTCACAGCCGAGCACTGAAAATGGGGATGAGGACCCATCTCTGTATCCTTCTTGCGCAGTGACTCGTGCTATGGCCAAGAAGGCTAAAGAAGATGATGTTGTGGTGCCGTCCAGTACATTGAATAGTCAGGACTCAGGTGGTTCGCCTCATGACTCTGATTGGCCTACTATGGTTTCTCCGTTTGAGGACTTATCAGATACTTTTATCAGTTCTCTATTCAGCCAGCCGGATGGGTCTGGTGATTCTGATGTGTCTGGAGACTTGTCTCTGTCCAGAAAGCGGTTGATTGAGGAGCAAACTAATGATCCTGAAATTGGTGTACTAAAGAGGAGAGCCCTTCCTGAAAAAGAAATAGATGCAGTTCCAGTTGGGTATTATCTCAAGGATGGTGTGTTGATGCGGAAGTGGCGCCCTCCTGATATCCCTGCCAATGCAGATTGGGCAGTGGTCAGGCAAATTGTTGTTCCGAAGGTCTATAGGAATGAGATCTTAACAATGGCTCATAGTTTACCTTTAGGAGGTCATCTTGGTGTTAACAAGACTGTTGATAAGATCATGAAACACTTCTTTTGGCCTGGGCTTCGGAAAGACGTTTCCAACTTTTGCAAAACCTGTCACACTTGTCAGGTAGTTGGAAAACACCAGTTAGACCCACCTGTAGCTCCATTGCAGCCTATCCCAGCATTTGGGGAGCCATTCTCTAGGGTCATTGTTGATTGCGTTGGTCCATTACCCAAGACTAGATCTGGAAATCAGTACTTGTTGACAATCATGTGTGCATCTACCAGATTCCCCGAAGCCATACCTCTACGTAACATCAAGGCAACTGCAATCTCGAAGGCTTTGATAAAGTTCTTCACGTTGTTTGGTCTTCCCAGGGAAATTCAGTCAGACCAAGGTAGCAATTTCACTTCAGGATTGTTTCAGCAGGTTGTGTATGAACTAGGTGCAAAACAGATTCTTTCTAGTGCCTATCATCCAGAAAGTCAGGGTGCCTTAGAGCGGTTTCATTCCACTCTCAAGACAATGATGAGGACTTATTGTTATGACCATGAGAAAGACTGGGATGAAGGGGTTCATTTGCTGTTGTTTGCAGCTAGAGAAGCAGTGCAGGAGTCTACTGGATTCAGTCCATTTGAGCTAGTGTTTGGTCATGAAGTGAGAGGACCTTTGCTATTATTGAGTGAACAATGGCAAGAGGAAGAGCCGCAAATCAGTCTGTTAGACTATGTTAGCAAGTTCAAGGAAAGATTGCGTGCAGCTTGTGACCTTGCCAAAGAGAACTTGAAATCAAGTCAGGGAAAAATGAAAACTTGGTATGATCATAAGGCTAGAAGCCGTGAGTTTAAACCAGGAGACAAGGTCCTTGTGTTGTTTCCCTTGCAGTCCAATCCATTGCAGGCTAGATTTCATGGTCCTTATGAAATTCTGACAAAACTCAATGATCTCAATTACATTGTGAAGACTCCAGATAGGAGAAAACCAAAACAATTGTGTCATATTAACATGCTAAAGCCTTATCATGACAGAAATGCTTGGGTTGCAGCTGTCACTTCAGATTCTCCAATGGTCGAAACGTGTGAAGATGAGGGGGAGTTTCAAGATGATGAACCAAGAATTAAAGCTGAAGTTCTTTCATGTAAATTGTCAAACACTGAAGTGTTGCAAAATCTTGATGTAAAACTCCAGCACTTAGAACCCTCACAGAGAGATCAGTTTGAAAGGTTGATCAAGAAATATGAGGATTTGTTTCCTGATGTTCCAAAGAGAGTTACTATAGCCTCTCATGATGTAGATGTTGGTGATGCCAAACCAATAAAACAGCATCCATACCGGATGAATCCTGAAAAGAGAAAGATTGCTGAGAAAGAGGTTGAGTACATGTTAAAACATTATATTATCAGACCCTCCAACTCCGATTGGAGTTCACCCTGTGTGCTAGTTCCAAAACCTGATGGAAGTACTAGATTCTGTACAGATTATCGCAAAGTCAATGCTGTAACTAGAACTGATGTGTTTCCAATACCTAGGATTGATGATTGTATTGATAGTGTAGGGCAAGCAAAGTTTCTGACCAAGATTGATTTATTGAAGGGTTATTGGTGTGTGCCTTTAACTGAGAGGGCCAAGAGCATCTCTGCTTTTGCCACACCATCTGGATTGTACCAGTATGAAGTCCTACCCTTTGGCATGATTAATGCCCCAGCCACGTTCCAAAGGATGATACAGTCTACAATCGCCGGATTGCCATACACGGGTGCATACATCGATGACCTGATCACATGGAGTGACTCCTGGGAAGAACATCTAAAAGATGTAGAGACGTTGTTCCAGCGCCTGACCCAGGCTAACCTGACTGTTAACCTGAACAAGAGTGACTTTGGTTGTGCTACTGTCACCTATCTTGGCTACGTCATAGGCCAGGGTAAGGTGGCACCCATAAATGCTAAAGTCCAAGCCATCATGGACTTTCCAGTTCCTGACAACAAAAAAGCTTTGCGCCGCTTCCTTGGAATGATCGGGTACTACCGCAAGTTCTGCAAGAACTTTGCTGAGATTGCTCTCAGTCTAACTAACCAACTGAAGATAGGCGTAAAGTTCACCTGGGATGATGCATGCCAGAGAGCCTTCGATCGCCTGAAGTCTCTGCTGTGTCACTTCCCCGTGCTCAAATCTCCTGACTTCAACAAACCGTTCTCCATCGCGGTCGATGCTAGCGACCAAGCTTGTGGATCTGTGCTCCTACAGAGAAGTGACTCTGATGACATTGAGCATCCCGTGGCATACTTCTCCAGGAAGTTCAATCGCCACCAAAGGAACTATTCCACAATAGAGAAGGAACTGTTGGCTCTGGTCCTTTCTTTACAACACTTTGAGGTTTATGTTTGTACAGGACAAAAGCCAATGATTGTGTACACTGACCACAATCCGTTAATGTTTTTGAGTAAGATGAAAAACAAGAATCGGAGATTGTTGAATTGGAGTTTGATTTTACAGGAGTTTGACTTGGAAATTAAGCATGTGAAGGGTACAGACAATGTAATTGCTGATTGCTTATCCCGTGTTTGAATGTGTATGATATGTATATATAGACAAGTGTTCACTTTACCATTTTGTATTGAAAAGAAAAATTTTGCCTTTATGAGTCAAAATTTTTCCCTTTTGGAATGGAGGTGTAATGTGAATATAGGCCACTAGATGGCAGTATTTACCTTTTTTTTGTTAAGCTCAGACTGGAGTCATGTTTAGACATGTCCTGGACATGTCTGGGGCAAGTCTCAGAAAATTAAAAAAAAGAGGTCTAAATGTGGGTGGGGTCTGCAAAAGAGTATATAAGGAAAAGAATTGAGACAGTAAAGTAGTAGGAGAAATTGCAAGAAGATGACCAGACCTGCCATTCTGTTCAAGACCTGTGACATTTCTTTTGTGGATTTCTTTGCCTGTGTTTGAGCATTTTCATTATCCAGGACATCACCAAGCCACCCCACAAAAAGGGACTGTAAATATTTCTTTTTTTTTTCCTAATCAATCTTGGTCTTTAGGTTCATTAGTTGTTAGTTAGTTGTTATTGTCTTTGTCTGTTAAATTAAATGTGTTTAAGTTTTAAAAACTGTGTGTCATCCCTTGCTGTTGCTGTTGTGTTGTTTTAAATGAAATAACAAATTGGGGCCATAACATCTTCCATTCAGAGTTGTCTGGTCACTGGTTCTGCTGGATCAACTGCCCATTTCTGCATGCGCAACGGTAACGCTACTTACTTTTGACAGCCCCAGTAAAATATCAGGGCAGGGCAAACCCAATACACTCACCTTGAATGAACGCTTTATGATGTCAACGTCCAGCGATGCCCAGGCTGCCCGGACCCAGCTCAGGATGGTGCGCTTGTCAGCTGATCTCATGTTCCCTCCATTTGTGAAGGTCTTGTTGCCCTCCTCTGCCAACCAGGCGTCATATGACTCCCTCAGATGGGCTTTGAATGGGGCGTTCCAGCAGACGTCTGCAGGTTGAACATATCTTGTGCAGCCCCCAGGCACAACAGCCATCTGTAAATGGTACCCCTGTTTCAGCTCAGCCTTGGTAGCCTGGGAAATATGACACCTGTAGCCAGGGCCGGAGTGGGACTCATTTTCAGCCCTGGAGTTTCATGCCTCAGACCGGCCCACTTTAGATTACGACCTATTATTACTAAAATCATGTAATTAATACCTTACATGTTAAGTCTACAATAGCGCACTGTTCTGTAAAGCCTTGTAATTCAGTGTATTTTTCTAAAATATTTCCAATTCAGTGCAAGTAAGGGTTGCTTTCACAATGTAGATTTCAACATGAGTGCACATCTCCAACATTATGCTTTACAACACATCCTTTTCAACAATATCAGAATCTATATTCTGTTCAAATAACTGTTCACAGAAATCCAGCCCTGAAAAAAGCACAGATATTGGGGGAATGAAGAGTCACTTCTTATTTCAGTTTACTGGCAGTTGGGTGAATATTCAATAACTGAAACTGGTGAATATTCAATAACTAATCCTGGTGTGCCATCTAGTGATGGAATATTGTAACTGCGTGCATAAATGGCAGCTCCGCGTCCACTGGCGGACACATCTGCACAAAGATACAGCGTTGTTCTTCTTGAACACGCCAAATCCAGACAACGCATAAATGATTAATTAAATTAATATTTTCACTTGAAACGATTAACTAAGTTGCCAGTGTCAAAGTAACGAAGTGAAAGTTTACTACTAACGTATATACTGTATACTGCAGGGCCGGGGTGGGATCATTTTTCAGCCCGGGAATTTCATGCATAAACCGGCCCACTTTTTACAGTGGAGGCATTTTATTAAATGAAGCGTAATTGATCAACTTAATATTTTCTGTCCCTTTTTATTGGGTTTTTGTTGACCACTTAATGGAATAACACTTCACTTAAACATTCTGTTGAATTTGTTAATTAACTAAAAAAGTGCATAATGTAGCCTAGTGACCTATACAACATAAATCTTAGTGGGAAAGTTCAAACCGCAGTCCACATTTCCAACTGGAAACTCCCTAATACAAAACTCAGAAATGTACAAGTTGAAAAGAATAGTCTTTCATATAAGCAGTGAAATCAAATGTTACAAAATATTGAATAAATAATTTGAAATAAAAGAAAGCTATATTTGGGTTCCTTACTGACTCTCTCTGTTTTTGGGTCGGACAACAGGCCTATGCCAGTGCCTGATCAGACAGTACCTGATTCAAAGCATCAACAGCTGCAGTGTGGCATCTCAGTGGGTGCAGCTAAAGAAAGCCCCTCTGGAGGGTTATGTGGTTAGGATAGGAAATGAGGAGACAGGGGCAGATGAGGAGGATGGTGGACTCACAGAGATGGAGTTTGAACTTCAAAGCAGGACCTGTTCTTCTTGCAAAAACTGCCCCATCTGTGTCTACCTAATTCTCTCACAGTACAACTTCTTCACCGATGCCTACCATTTCATTGGTATGGCATACCAGTTTCTTTTGACACTTTCAAGCACACAGGTTGCCTGTGAAAGGAGTTTTTCCAACCCTAAAATATGTTAAAAGTAGACTGCAAAGTCGTCCAGTTGCGGAACAAGAACAGAGAATTGGGTTGCAGAAAACTTCCATTTAGAACAATTATTAGTCCTGACCTGTTCCTAATCGGGGAAAACAAGCCGCACCTGTTAAATGTGGAGTACTCTCGGAGTGAACCCTCTGTTAATTATGAAAATGACTGAGAACAGGTCAGGGCTAATAGTTGTTTTAAACGGAAGTTTTTTGCGATCCAATTCTCTGTTCGTGTTCAGCAACTGGACTGAATTTAGCCCATGATTTAATCGCTGTTAGATCACATACGGAGAGAAACCGTGTCTTCCGTTGTCAATTACAACAAGCATTCAGAGAATTCATAGTCTCGCCCATAGTTATCCGTCAACATGATGACCTTGACCTTTGACCTATGACCTTCAAATTTATGTCATGCCGAAAGACTCTCACAAGGAACCCGCCTGTGTAATATGAAGGCAATCGGCCTCGCGGTTCCAGAGATATCAGTCCGGACAGACACACACACAGACACACGAAGCGATTACAATAGTCTGGCGAAACCCCTTCGGAGGCTCGACTAATAATTGGAAAACGCGTCAATAAAAGAAAATGATTGAGAACTACTAATTGCAGTCAAAAAGGGACGTGTCTCAACACCCCCGGTGGCTACAACACTGAATTACGATTGTAGAAAACGGATTCTCGTGGCTTGTTGCGAAAGAAGCCTCGCAAACTAATTAATAAAGACGTACTTGATAATTTGCGACCTCATTTGCTGTCAAAAATAAATTTGACTGTCCCTCTACCAATTATGTATAAGCACCTGCTGACCAAGGAAAGAAAACTACGAAAGGTTTAAGTCATTATGCTTTGAAGGGCGAGGTTTTGGCTTCCCTTTCTTACGGCCGACGAACCGTCACTGAAGGAGATTTAATTTTAGCCTAGGCTGCACTGTGCTTGTGATAACAGGTTATAGCTTTTCAAACGTCTAGCCTATATCATATCTTATAGCTTTGCAAACGTTAACCATATAACTCTTTACCAGATGCAAATTGGCTCTGTCCTTTGGAAAATAGATCTGGCAGCTTCACACATTTGGAAGCATCTTCCAGTGCCTTTCTTTTTTTAATCCTGGCCTTTGCGGCCCCTCTTGGCCTCATCTTGCCCTCCATCCACGACGTACCTCTCAGGTGCAACTACGCATAACCCGAGAATCACTCCCGCGCACGCACAGAACACGCTTGCTGATCATGTACGTTGAGTGGCAGAAAGGCAATTTATTAAAATGCATTGGACAATGTAGCTAGGCCTACCACATCATGAATTAAGATTTACATTGCATCTTGAGTCACCATGGGTGAGTATAAACAACGTCTCATCTCAGAGAGAAAACTTTACCTTTTAGTATGGTGGTAGACCGCTGTGAAATTCTGTCTCTTTGGTGAGGTATGTCCGCCACAGTGTACAGGTTGGCGATATAAAATTTCACGTAACGAAGCCGGCCCCAAAGTGATTAAAGTTCATCCCGGCCCTCCCAGCGGCCACCCCAGCATTGACAGTATGTTAACTTCCTGTGTGCTAAGTGTTGAACAGAATATAACTTTTTGTGCACTGGGTGGTGTTTCCTATGCAGTGTGTATCCAGTTGTGAGCAGTGTGAGAAACCCTCAGTATGCAGTGAGCAACCAGATAAATACAGTGTATCTCCATCTGTTTGCAGTGTATAGCCCTGTGTGTGTAGTGTATATCCATCTGTGCGCAGTGTGTAGCCCTCTGTGCGCAGTGTATATCCATCTGTGCGCAGTGTATAGCCCTCTGTCTACAATGTATATCCATCTGTGCGCAGTGTATAGCCCCCTGTGTACAGTGTATGTCCATCTGTTTGCAGTGTGTAGCCATCTATGTGCAGTGTATATTCAATCTGTGCGCAGTGTATAGCCCTCTGTGTACAGTGTGTTGCTCTCTGTTTGCACGGAGAAGCCTTTTTTGTTCCGTATTTTCCGGTGAGTTTGTTTGTACCATGGTCACATGGTTTTATAAATGTTTGGCCTCCTGGCTGCTTGATCCGTGGTCACAGTAATGGTATTTCTGGTAGTAGATCGGAACAACAAATTGAATCTTCAAATCATAGGAGAGAACATGTTCCATTAAATAAATTTTGAAGCAAAACATTCATTTTTACATTTGTACATTTTTTTTTTTTGGAACTGTATTTCTCCAGAATTATTAGCTGGGTCCTAAAATCTGAATTTAAAAACAATTGTTCCAAACTGTAATTGCAATCAAGTTTTATATTAATGTCTTTGCATAGTTTCTGCTCAAAAAGGGTTAGTTTTCTAAAAACAAACATTTCTAGGTTATTGCTAACTTTTGTATGGCACTGTACATTCAACAATAAGATTAAAACAATAATTTATATCAGAATAGAATACAAATTTGAATAAATGGATGCCCTCTCTGATATTATGAATCACTGTAAACTCTCACTGAGCCTCAGTTCTGTGGTAAATGTGCTTGAATCCTAATCAAGTTCACAGGCATAGAAATCTGTGCAATTTGACATCAGGTCTATGTTTCTCATTTCTGTAATTCTATTTCTTGAGCTTGTACATGCTGTTTTTGAAGTGATACAATAAATTTTTTTCTTCTGTCAAGAAACAACAGAAAATAGCAGCAGCAGATCACACTTCTCTGCCCGAGCGAAGGTCCTTGTACTGGCAGAGCAGGAGTTGTTTGAAGGTCTTCTTGAAGGAGACGTTGCAGAGAGCATAGCAGGCTGGATTGATGGTGCTGTTGATGTACCCGAGCCAGTAGCCAAAGGTCCACATGCTGGTGGGAAAACAGGTTGAACAGAAGGAGGTGATGAGCACCATGACGCTATAGGGTGTCCACGTAACTACAAAGGCAACAAGTATGGCCATGACTGTGCGTGTAACCTTTTTCTCACGTGATGGCGCTGCCTTCTTCTTAGGCTGCTGCTTTGGCGTTGTAGCATTTAGTCTGTGGGATGTGGGGTTTCTCTCGTGACCTGCAGGGGCCTCAGCAATATCATTTCTCTCAGGATGTACTGGTGCACTCAGCTTCTCCTCCGTGACTTCACCTGTTCTGCCATTCAGGCCCCTCTCTTTATGATGGGTTTTGACCCTGTCTTCATGACAGGGCTTTGTAATGTGGTTTCCTGCTTTGTTGCTGGACTGGACATCCTGTTTTAGCTCTTGCTCGCCCATCTTCACACGGCTCTTGCTGGCCCTGGAGATCTGCCAGTACAGTAAGGTCATGATGGCAACAGGCAGGTAGAAGGCAGCAATGGCGGTGATACAAGTGATTGATACATTCGACAGGAACGGGATGTAGCACTCGCCTTCAGGCACAGTGCGCTCACCTACGATAAACTGCCAGAACAGGATGGCTGGGGCCCATAAGAAGAGGGAAAGGATCCAGGCAGCCGCAATCATCATTCCTGCCATCCTGATGGTCCTTCTTGCTGGGTAACTGAGTGGCTTGGTAACGCAGAAGTATCGGTCAAAGCTGATGATGAGGAGATGCATGATAGAGGCGGTGCTGACCACATAGTCCAGAGCCAGCCATAGGTCACAGACTACTGCCCCCAACGGCCAATAGCCAATCACGATGTAGACTGTGTACAGGTTCATGGAGCTGATCCCAATGATCAGGTCTGCACATGCGAGGCTGAAGAGGAAGTAGTTGTTTATGGTCTGGAGGTTCCTGTTGATTCTGATTGAGAGAATGACCAGTATATTCCCAGTAATCGTTACGAGACTGAGGGACCCTGTAACCAGTACAATGATCACCACCTCCACTGCCTGGTAAGGGCCTTCAGACCGCAGGGTGTCTGAGTCACTGTCTGTGGTGAAGTTGGAGATGTTGGAGAAGGTGGAGCGAATAAGCTTGAGCTCCATCTGTCTTGCCGAATCTTGAGTTGTCAGTTTAGTCCCTAAATCCAGATAAGGGTGAAACATTTTTTTAGCACTAAAGGCTTGTTCATCACTCACAAAGTCAGCTTGGCCCTGGTCAAAAACTGGCTTTGTTATGTACGTAGGTGCTCCGTTTAAAATGTAATTAAATATCAGAGTCGGTCCACCTGACCCTGGGATTGCCAGTTGGAAATCAAATGGTAAAATACCATTACAGTTAATGTTACCTCCACCAAGGACGTAATGTTTTTTGGGTGGTTCATCAATTAGTCACTTTCTCAGCAGGATTATGGAAAAACAATGCAGCCAATTTTCATGATAGTAGGTAGAAGGGTGTCGCATTGGCATAGAAAAAAACTAAAAATTTTGGAGGGGAACCGAATCATGCGGTGGATACACATTATCTATGCAAGATATTGCCTTTGCAGAATAAATACCATACATCTCAATATTCAATTGACGGTGGTAAAGATTAATAATGACGGAAGAAAGCAAATTTAGAAGAGTGGAGTTTTGCCCTAAGTAGAGGTCTGCACTCTTCCAGTGGAAAATCATTATTGAAATAATAAAACAGGTGGGAAAGAAAGGTCATTTTCTCATAGATTTCTACAGCATTCAAGGTCCCCTATTATACCACCAGGTGCACAGCTAATTAGCCATAATGAGCCAGTTGATAGTCTCCCCTACCTGACATCACAAGGGGGAGTGACCAGCCAGAATAATGAAATCTGATTGACTGCTTGGCTGACGGTGATCAGTTCTTTTTGCCTCTGGTTGGTTACTTTCCAATGTGATGTCAAGAGGGAAAAGATTTTGAAATGGCTCGTAAATAACTAATTAGCTGTGCATGCAGTGGCATAATAGGGGACCTTTAAACTTATTTCTGAAACCACAAACATCCCCATCTGCTGGCCATTAAATATAATGCAATTACAGCATTTAGCCACTAGCTATGTGACATTGTTAGTTATCTGGCAGCACATGCTGAATAAGGATGTGTTATTTCACCCTTTACAAAGCATGATATTTGCTTATGTATGATTTATGAAGACATGATGTCTCATTTATGAAGGGATTATGCATGCTGTGTAAAGCCTTTATGAGGAACACCATCTAAAGTGTGACCGATTCTTCTTCTACAATGTTCATTGGCAGTTGGAAAAGCAGCTTGCAATCTTCATATCCCTAAGCTAAAACAATAAAATAGCATTTTGAATCCTCAAATTTCCATCGAAAACTCCTTAATATAAAAAGAATGATGCCTGAGTAGCTAAACTATATAAAGACAATGCAAAATGATGATGAATTAGCAACGATGGAATCAAAGAGTTGGTAAAATGATCGTCCGGGTGAGAGTAGTCTTGAGACAGACTTGTGGTGACCTGACGTTTCAACAACCTGAGCGGAAGTCATCTTCAGAGTGAGGAAACGAGCAGACAGAAACTGTTTATATAGCGTGAGAAAAGCGTGGGTGATAATCAATGTGTGGAGCGGTAAGTCAATCTGAGTGCGAAGGCAAGATTGATTCAAGCAGTAGAATCAGAGTGTAATGCTGTCAGTGAATGATCGTTAATGAGTCTTTTGTAAGGTGCAGGAAGTGTCATAGAGCGGTTTAATGGTTTGTGTTGTAAGTTAGTACACCAAATTTCAAGTAAGCGTCGTTTGTGCTAATTGTTACAATGAGTTATGCAAGTGGCAGAGTCCCAGTCGATGTTGTGTCCAGTTACTCTGTGATGTTCGGCGATGTGATTATTGGGGTCTTTGTTTTTAGTCGCAAGTTTGTGTTCGGTTAGTCTAATATTCAAGTTCCTCCCAGTTTCCCCTATGTAGGTAGAGTCACAGTCAGTGCAAGCTATTTTATAAATAGCCCCAGGTCTGTCATGAGGTCGGCCTTTGTCTTTGACATTGGTCAGTAGGCGTATAAGAGTCATGATAGGTTTGTGTGCTACGCGCATGTTGTATGGTTGTAAAATGCGTTGTATGGTTTCAGATGTACCTCTGATGTATGGTATAGTGGCGGTGGCAATGTGTTGATTGTCGTTGTGATCCGAAGTATAGTCGGTACTATAAACGTTACGTGTGACAAAGTCAGTACTGTAGCCGTTCTTGTCAAAAACATTCTGTAGGTGCTTGTATTTGTCATGTAGTTTGTCTGTAGAATCACAAAAAAGTTGTGCACGTCGCGTCAGAGTCCTGATAGTCGTAGCTTTGTGTGAAGTAGGATTGTAAGAAGTGTAGTCAAGTAATCTGTCAGTGTTAGTAGGTTTGCGGTAAACAGTAGTGTGTAGGTGGTTGTTGTTGAGAGTGACCAAACAGTCTAGGAAAGGTAAAGAACCATTTTTCTCTTTGGTGAACTGTAAGTGTATGTTTTGTCTGTTGAGATGGTCGTGAAAGGATTGAATGTCGTCAGGCGGCAATGAAGTGATAATGTCGTCAACGTAGCGGTACCAAAAAGGCGGTGTGTTGCATAAGTGGCTAGGGCTGTCTGCTGGATCTTTTGCATGACGATTTCTGCTATGACGACAGAAACCGGAGAACCCATAGCCCTGCCGTGTAACTGTTTGTAGTGTCTTCCTTTGTATTGAAAATATGTAGATGAAAGACAAAGGTCAAGTAAGTCGATAATGTCGTTAGTAAGTAACGGTAGAGGTTGGTCGTGTTGATTGATGGCGTCGTTAGTACAATCTAATGTCAGTTGAAGTGGAATACTAGTAAATAGTGATTTCACATCAAAAGACACTAGAAAATGGTCGTCAGGAACGTACGTAGATGGAATGGCATCGATGAACTGGTCAGTGGACTGTAAACGGTGACTGGATCTCGAAGTAAGAGGTTGTAAAATATTAGTAAGATATTTAGACAGTTCGTAGGTGGGTGAACCACAGAAAAATACTATGGGTCGCATCGGTATAAGAGGTTTCTGTAGTTTCGGCAGTCCATAAAGTTTAGGTGTCAGAGGTACAGAACACTGCAATCTGTAATACTGTTGGTTGTCTAGTCTGTCGTTTTTCTTGAGATCAAGAAGTTTGATGGAATCAAATTTTGGCTTGCAGTCAAGCGGATTCACTTTATTTGATTTCTTGTCAGACTGAACAGTATTCAAAGTTCAGAGCATGCGCAACAGGGCTGGCGCCAGAACTGAAAATTTAGGGGCAACGATCCATTCCTTTATGACAACAGTTAGTCCTAGCTAGATCTCAGGTGACTACAAAAATGTGATGATGCGATCAGGCACCAGTCGCGAAAACCAAGCAATGCAGTAGATCCGATTTTACTAATAAAGGGGGAAAACGCCCGCAAGGCAGAAGGCAAAGGTACAAAGTCCACACTCCAAAAATCACAATCCAGTTGGGAAAAAATTGAGACAAAAACCAGGGCAGCAATCACAGTACTCGTGGTCGGACAAAAACGGGTGTTGGTACACTGGCACAGGTATATCAAAGAAGCAAAGCCAAAATCTAGTGGGCGTAATCCAAACCGTAACCAGGGCAGCAATCATAGAACTTGTAGTCAGGCAGAAAAGGGTCAAAAAACACAGATGCAACAATAAATCCAAAATCACCAAGCCAAAAATCAAAAAATCTAACGGTCCAGTCAGAAAGGAGTCACTGAGAGAACTAGGCGAACGAAACATGGCACAAGCAAACAGAGAAACAATCTGACGAGGAAGTGCAGTGAAAAGACTCCTAATATACCCTCCAGGGGAATCACATGCTACACAGAACACAGGAGCTGGAAATGAGACTAATTACAAAGGGTGGAACAAGAGGGAGAACCTAATCACATAAAATAGGCAAAAGCCAAAACGCGGACAGGGATCACGAGACAATCCTATAGACAGACATACGGCTCCGGTCAAGGAGTTCGAACGTGCATAGATAATGAGAGAAAGGACAGCGTGATCAGGTGTGGAGAATCCACAGTAATGCAGAAGAGAAGATTAGGGAGAGACAAGAGGCAGGGACTAGAACAGGGCGAGTGCTGAGAGCTTGTTAATCAATTTGTAAGTGCAGCTATACAATCCCTACTGCTCGTTCATAAGTTAGTAATATATACAATGTTAGTTGGATTAGTAACTCTAGCAAAATAACAAACTGTTAGTATGGGTTAGTAAAAAAGAAAAGCAAGGCGAAGGAAGTACACAAGATGGGAAGGATGGTTGAAATCCAGAAACCATTAAATCACCCGAAGAGTGGCACGCAATACCAGGGCTGTGAGCAATGACAAGACAAGAGACCAGACAGGGGGAGACAAAGTGCAATGCATGGGAGAAACAAAAACATGGACCGGAGTAAAGCTATGCTGAAAAGTAAAACACGGAAAAGCTAAACTAAGGCAATGCATGAATGAATCTAAGTAACCAAATCACAATACACATTACAAAGAATAGTCAGACATTGCAAAAATCCAAATATAAACATGGCGAACAGATCATGGGCATGGCAATGCAGAACATGGGCATGGAAGGCAGGCAGAATCACAACAAAAACCCATCAAGCGGTAAATTCAAAAATGCATGGATAACAACAATAATTATATTTTAGCATAAAACACATTATTTCAGTTAAACTGGTGGATTAACCATTACAGAAACATAAAAATAATTTTATAATTACCAACACTTTTAATTTAGGGCAGCTGTGGCATAAAACCTACATTGGGTGGTAGTCTAATAAATTTGTTAAGCACTGTACTCCTAGTAAATTTTTCAGTTCATGAAAGTATACTGTGTAGTATACTGCTAGTAACCTTAAAGATGAACTATTAGTTCACTAGTTATATACTTCTAGCACAATTTCTAGTTCATAAAAGTATACTTTGAAGTATACTACAAGTAAATTCAGATAAACTACAACTTTACTAGTTACATACTTCAAGCCAACTTCGAAGTTAATGAAAGTATACTTTTAAGTATACTGCAAGTAAACTTATACGTATACTATTCAACTAGTTCCATACAAGCCCTTTATAGTTTAAATTTAGTTTTATACTTACAAGGAGCTAAAAGTTTTTAGTTTTTAAACTGCAAGTCTACTTCAAATTCTTCTTTAAGTTAACTGAACATCATACTCACAGCTTTTGATTATTGCACTCTAAAATATATTACTGCTGCTATTCAGATATTATTTAACATAAGTAGCTGAGAGGTTAACTCTTGTACTCTACTAGTAGACAATACTTAAGTACATTCTGTGACAGATATAGTTACTTATAAGAATTCAGGATGAAACACATACTCAAGATTGAGAGCAAAATTGATTCCTTCATAAATTTAATTTTCAGACACAATTTTGTATTGGATGCCAAAGTATAAAACACAGCAATGGCAACTCTTATCGAAATCCCATTTCAAAACAAAAAACTGCCTCTTTCTCATATGGAACCAGAAATATGCATATCGTGAATTAGCAATGCCTTCAGCCTGACAAATAGGCTGGAGAACTCGAGGAAAGCCTGATGAAATATTCCAAATGAGTACACCAAAGAGTCATTTTTTGGTTAATGGAGTTCTGTATCACAGTCAAAAATATGACCGATTAAAGAAAAGATGCAACTGTGCTGTATACTTGAAAGATGGTACATTCTGTTTAATAAATGATTTAATGATTTTTAAACAAGTGTGTGGACATCAAAGCCCTGCATATTACACGTGTGCCAAACAATGCTGTGTTTTTGTTGAGATACTAGTGAAATCCGCCTAGCCATAATGTGCAGATTCACAGATAAATGTACACAGTCCTTTCTTTCATGAGGTGAGGAAGATTGGAAACTAAAGTGCCATCTGGCCTGATATAATGACAATGAAATGTGTGTACTAGTTTTACAACTGGCAGCCATGCCACTTCTTGATATGCACCAGTTGTGTAGCTAAAGCTAAGCAGGTGTAGACTTGATTAGAACTTGGATGGGAGACCAGCTGGGAAAATAAGTTGCTGCTGGAAGAAAGGTTGGTGGCCTAGTAGGATGTGATCTTCCCCTAGCAGAATAATGCTCAATAACCCTGTGCAGTGATGGGGACGCTGCTCTTCAGATGACATTTTAAACTGAAGTCCTGACTCACTGTGGTCATTAAAAATCCTATGGCACTCTTTAAGTTTACTAGCAGTATACTTTCATGAACTGAGAAGTTTACTTTAAAGTAAATTAGTAGTAAGAAAAGTACACTAGAAGTATATAACTAGTTCACTCACAGTATACTTAAAAGTTTACTTGTCGTGTACCTGCACTACAAAATAAAACTTAGATGTAAATGTGTGTACTTTAAGTTTACTTTGCTTAAACTTGTATATTTATATACAAGTACTTAAAAGTATATTTTTATAAACTTAAAGTGGGCCAATTTAGTCCCAATGAACTAGTTAACTAGACCACTTCAAAGTATACTATTAGTATATTGACACTTGAACATTTGCTACATAAAATATACTTGGAAAATATACTTGACATTAACTTAAGTTCACTTGAAAAAATTAACTTCAAGTCTACTTTTTTTGTAAGGAATAATGAAACTTCCAAGAATACGGAAATTAACAAAAAGGGTGAGTAATTTCAAAAACAATGAACTTGATGAGTTCAACATTGTTTTCTTTGCCTACTTTTTTCATCTGAATAGAAATTAAAAGATATAATCCCAATTCCTGAATAGTTGGGACGAAACGTAAATTGTGAATAACATCAAAATGCAATGACTTTCAAATCTCACCAGCCAGTATTTTATTCACAATAGAACACAGATAACATAGCAAATGTTGAAACTGAGAAATTTTACAATTTTATCCACAAAATGAGCTCATTTCAAATTTGATGGCTGCTATAGGTCTCATAAAAGTTGGGACAGGGGCCTGTTTACCATGGTGCGAAGCATCTGGGCATTGAGGAGACAAGTTTCTTGAGTTTAGCCATTGGAATATGATCTCACTCTTTTTTAATACAGGCTTCCAGCTGCTGGAGAGTTTTGGGTCTCCTTTGATGGCCTTTTCGTTTAATAATGCGCCAAATGTTCTCAATCGGTGAAAGATCAGGACTGCAGGCAGGCCAGTTCAGCATGCAGACTCTTCTACTACAAAGCCATGCTGTTGTAACAGCTGCAGTATGTGGTTTTGCATTGTCCTGCTGAAATACACAAGGCTTCCCTGGAATACATGTCGTCTGGAGGGGAAGCGTATGCTGCTCTAAAACCTTTTTATACATTTCAGCATTCATGGTGCTTTTTAAAACATGCAAATGTCCCACACCATATACACTAATGCATCCCCAGACCATCAGAGATGCTGGATTTTGAATTGAACGCTGATAACAGGATGGGTGGCCTTTCTCCTCTTTAGCCCGGACGACACAACACCCATGATTTCCAACAAGAATGTCAAATTTGGACTCGTCTGACCACTGGACGCTTCACTGCGTTGCTACAGTCCATTTTAAATGAGCCTAGGCCCACAGAACATGGCAGCGATTAAAGATCATGCTCAACAATAGCTTCCTTTTTGCATCATAAAGATTCAGGTGGCATCTGTGGATGGCACAGTGGACTGTGTTTACAGACATTTGTTTCATGAAGTATTGCTGGGCCCATTTAGTAATGTCAATGACAGAATCATGCCGATAAGTGATTCAGTAGCGTCTGAGGGCCCGAAGATCACGGGCATCCATTAAAGGTCTTCAGCCTTGTCCCTTATGCAGAGATTTTTCCAGTTTCTCTGAATCTTTTGATGATGATATGCACTGTTGATGATGAGACCTTCAAAGCCTTTGGAATTTGACGTTGAGGAACATTGTTTTTAAAGTATTCCATATTTTTTTTATGCAAGCCTTCACAGGTTGGAGAGCTTCTGGCCATCTCTACTTCAGAGAGATTAAGCCTCTGTAAGACATCCCTTTTATAGCCAATCATTTTACGCACCTGATGCTAGTTCACTTAATTACTTGCTAAATATTCTCTCAGCTGATTCTCTTATATGTTAATTGCTATTTCAGCCCTTTTTTGCCTGTGTCCTAACTTTTCTGAGACCTGTTGCAGCCAGAAAATTTGAAATAGGCTCATTTGTGGATAAAAATGTAAAATGTTCAGTTTCAACATTTGAAATGTTATCTGTGTACTATTGTAAATAACATATTGGCTCATGTGATCTGAAAGTCATTGCATTTTGATTTTATTCACAATTTACACTTCGTGCCAACTATTTCGGGATTGGGGTTGTATTTGCGAATTACTGCTTGCTGCTTCATTCACAACGGAAACGTCCCATTTCTTCAAGCGACCAGTCAGATAACATCGGTGAACTGCCCCTTGTCTCAATAAAATTTCCCTTGATGGATCTCTTTAAGAGCCAACACTGCAAAAACCTTTTCGCATTTGCGTCGGAGCTTAAGGATTTAATTACCTGTTTTCGAGGATCCGTTGAGCTTTTCTCAATTGTAACCGCTGATTGGTAGGCGTGAGTACCCTGCGTTCAGTCGGACTCACACATCTTACTGCTGGTCTGATGGCAGGCATGTGGAGTGAAGCGACACTGAGGAATATGCGGCACTGCTGTCGGGAAGGAGAGAGCTTGAGTTAGAGGGAGGTGGATGAGTTTCAAGAGCGAGTGCAGGAGAGGGACACGGACGGCTGACTAAAAGAGAAGGGTTAGATAAGCGGGTGGGCAGTCCCTCACAACACGCTCGTATCACAATCATAATCTCTCGGGGATGTTGGAAATCATATAATCCCAAGAAATTTTTGCGTCAGGCGTGATATCTTCAGGTAGGCACCTGCATGACGAAATTTAAATCACGAAATTTGGTTGACAAACGAACCGATGTTGCGTAGTGAATAGTGAATGTTAAATCGCGGTAAGTCAGGGACCTTCTCTAGTATACTCAAAAATAAACTTCTGAGTGCAAAAGTGCCTGGGGAGCTGTAAAATCTTTCGCGAATTTTACTTTTTAGTCCGCCTGTGTAGGATGAGAGTGAACATATGCTCTCCACTGATAGCTCTTAACGTAAAATGACGAGGCTGCCAGAAAAGTAATTGCATCAAGTCGATTAATGCAGGAGTTGCACAAATTCTTTTATCCTCTTGCTTCTATTAATTTGCTCTACCGCAGGGTGTATCAAAAAAAAGTTCCACTTTGAAAAATTGCCCTAAACTTGATATTCTATCATTTTTTGGAAATCCTTTTATATACGTTGAGAGACAATGGTTCAGTGCTTTTTTGTGCAATTGCACATACTCAGCATGTCACGCATGAGTGAGCACGGGCTAATGACGTAAATTACGATAAATCTGTCTTGCGCAAAAAGTTCTGGGATGAAAATAGGATCTGAGACCACGAGAAGCAAGCTGCAGTCGGTATGCCCTTCAGTGTCCAAAAAAATTTCATGAAATTGCTTTAACCCTTAGCTCTCCAGATGGCTAACAGTCCTGTTACGTCATTTTATGTTACCATTAGCTTTATTGGACTGGGCTGTTTGGTCCAGCACTCATTTTTATTACTTTTTCTGTTCGACTGGTAAGTTCTATTTCGTACGTGCTCCGCCCTCTAACAGGCTTCGCTATTGGTTACCCCTCTGAGGCCCCGCCTCGGTGCCTGAGAAAGAAAATTGAACTCACCTGGAGGGGGTAGCGCACTCACCTCCTATAAAATCTCAGTGCTGCCAACACTCGTCTCCCTTTTTCACTCAGCCTGATGAAAGTTTGGACTCAATGCGGATTTTAGTCACTATATTGTGTCGTGAGAAATAACGATAAAGTTTGTCTTCAATATGCCTCCCTCATGGCGCCCTCGTACCAGCACGATGACTGTTCATCTGTCTGGGCTGGCGTCACCTGGCGGAGGGTGTTCCTGTGCGAGCGCAGAAGCGTGAGTGGCAGCTACAGTTTGTGCGCCCTCCAGGCTGACTTGGGGCCAGCCTGAGAGTCGGCGGCATCAGTGGTCTGTCTGAAACCTTGGCAGCGGCCCTCTTCGGGGACGACGAGCTCCCTCTCGTGCTTGAATGACAACTTCACCATCGGCCTGCTAGCCCAGACGAAGTGATGACCATGACACATGGTAGTGTGTCCGAAGATGTCGCCCATCTTTGGAAGCGCCCAGCGTGATTGGACAAACCCAATGGCAGCCAAATCCCTGGCGATTACCTATGGGCCCTACTCCATTGTCCATAAGACGGTCGACCGCCCGGAGTCTTCCCGCGAGCAGCTGCAGTCCCGCCTTCGCTCAGCAGCCGCCGTCACAGGTCTTCAGATGACCGGCCATCTGCGGGCTCCTGCCCAGTCTACCACCACCACAGCCTTTCCAGAGCCGCACCAGGGGTGCAGCCTCTGGTTGCTCTGCTTCTGGAAAGTTTACAAGTACAAGGCGTTATTTGTATATGGCTTCAGGATCGTTATGATTCTCATGCCACACACACTGAATGTTTCAGATGTTAGCATTCATGGTCATTTGGGACACCTTCCGTTGATGGGGTTCCTTCCCTTCCGTTGATGGGGTTAATAAGAGGGACACGGTTCCTGAGGCTCGTGTTTTCTCAGCATTTTCACTTAACACAGATCTGCAGATCGGCGCTTCACCAGCTATAGTCTGTTTAGGAAACGCTAGTTAGCAAACCGCTGGCGAAGTTTGCGTTGTTCTACCCGCGGGAGAGGACACGGTCAAGCAATGTGGCTAATCTGAAATCTTAAAATGACACTCTCCCGTCATATTGAACAGGTGGGTTCACGCTAAATCCTTCAATTCCGCTTGCGTTTCGTCCTGATGCAGCTCCAGTGAGGAAACGTTCAGGAGCTGATGCAGGTTGTCGGCAACTTCCTAACACTGCTTGCTGGGCTGGCTCCAGCGGCGTGGTTAGTTCACGTCAGCATGCTCCATCTTCCGGGAAGTATGGCCTTCGGATCATTATGTTCTCATTGTGCTAGACACTCTGACATACTGTTTCAGATGTTAGCATTGATGATCAGTGGGACACCCTACTAGGGGAAGCAGAGTGGCTCTCCCTCCCGTTGACGGGGTGAATAAGAGAGACACGGTGCGTGAGGCTCGTGTTTTCACAGCATTTCCACTCAACACAGATCTGCATATCGGTGCTTCACTAGTTGTAGCCTGTTTATGAAACACTGGCTAGCTAAGCACCAGCGAAGTTTGCGTTGTTCTACCCGCGGGGGTAGTACACGATCAAACACTGTGGCTAATCTGAATTCTGACGGTGACAACCTCCCATCATACACTGGGGGGTGGGTTCACGCTAAATCCTTCGAGTTGATTCACTCTTTTCATCCTGATGCAGCGCCAATGAGGAAACGTTCATGAACTGCTGCATATTGCCAGCAATTTCCTAATACTGCTCGCTGGGCTGGCTCCAGCGAAGTGGTTAGTACACCTCAGCGTGCTTGATCTTCTTCTGGGTTGCGCGGAAATGGAGCTGTCCGCCATTTTGGCTGCACGGCTCCTGGGATGTCACATGATGTTCAACGGTCATCTTGAAGACAAGCAGGGGGAGGTTGACGCAAGAGTTTCTGGACACTAATGTTTCTGAAGTTAAATGTCAGGAGGGGCTCTTGCTTAATTCTGCATTCGCTGTGCCCCCATCGTCCATGGTGAGTGAGTCACCAGGTGACGCGTTTGGGGATTCAGAGAGGAAGCATTGCTGTCATTAGCCTCTCAGCCTTTCAGACAGGGACCCTGATCGACCCCTCCCACTGGGGGAGGGGCGTCGCGGGAGGACCCAGGGTATTGAAAATCATAGATCCAACTGCCTTTCCACCCACAAGCCAAATCAGCCTTGTGTAAGTTTGTACACCCCCCCCCCCCCCCTTCCCAGTCTGGCTGGGCAGAACACTGTGGAAAGCATATGCACTGCAGTTTTTCTGCCGTCCTCCTACATTCAGAGGTATCGTGCGGACGAGCCTCCCCAATTCCGCTGAGAGGGTAGTTTTGAGGGAAAAGGTGAACTCGCTTCGACGAAAGGGGGCTGTAGTGCCAGTCCCCCAATCGGAAGCTTGAGCGGGGTTTTTTCCCTATATTTTTTGATTTCAAAAATCTGGCGGCCTGAAGACCATTCTGGATGCTGACAGTGAGGTCTCTGCTGGAATGTGTCAGGCCAGGCGACTGGATGACGTCAATAGATCTGACGGACGCCTATTTTATATCCCAATTCTGACGCGCCATCAGAAGTTCCTTTGTTTTGCATCGGAAGACCGGAGTTTTCCAGTTTTGCCGCCTCCCATTTGGATATTCCCTGGCACCTTGGACATTCTCCAAATGTGTGGAGACAGTGGGAGCACCGCTCCGGCAGAGATGGATACAGATCCTGACCTATCTGGATGATTAGCTGATCCTGGCCCCTTCCAAGCAGATGGCAGTTGCCCATACGATACTGGTAATGCAACAAATGGCTCAACTGGGCTTTGCTATCAACAGCGACAAGAGTACCCCGCAGCCCAGCCAGACAGCGCAGTATCTAGGGCTGCTGTTGGACTCACAATCTCTGACTGCATGGCTGTCACTGGACAGAACAGTGGCGATCCTGTCTCAGGCTAGGGAATACTGGACGCAGTCTCGGTACCAGCGATGGCAGTCATGTCATCTGCTGAGAATGATGGTTGCAGCCCATTTAGTCTAGCTGGGGCTGCTCAAATCATGAGAGATTTTCAGCGCTGGTTCATATGCCGCCGTCTGGACTCGAGGCGGGACCAACAGCGTATGCTCCGCATACCAATGCGAGCACGACAAGCATTTGCATTTTGGACCTCACCCAGCCGGCTCTGCGAGGGGGTTCAGATGGGGTGCTTGTCTCACTACACCCACATACGTGTGGATACCTCCCTCACAGGATGGGGTGGGAGTTGTGGCCCTGCTTCTGTCACAGGGACATGGCAGGGGCCCCAGCCTCATATCTGGGACTCATGGCAGTTCAGAAATTGTTGCAATATTTTGCCCCACAGTTGGAAGGGAGGCATGTCCTAGTGAGATTGGACAACACAACAGCGGCGACCTATCTCAGCAGGCAAGGGGGGCTTAGGTCTTAGCCCCACACAAGATGGCTCCTTCCATCCTAACGTGAGCAGATCACTATCTCTGCTCCCTGAGAGCCCGGCATGCTCCTGGCATCCTCAGCTCTTGGGCAGATGGGCTGTCCGGGGGGGGGCATGGGAGCCTCCCACCAGTAATGGCTAAACAGATCTTGAGGCTGTTCGGTCAACCAGTGGCGGATCTGTTTCCGAGCAGGGAAAACACTTTGTGCCTTCTTTGGTTCTCCCTTAGACCAACCGACAATCCTCTCCTGGGGGGTGGATGCGCTGGCCCATCCAGTCTAGCCAGTGGGCCTGCAGTATGCGTTCTCGCCCCGGCGGCTACTGATGCCACTGCTCCGCAGAGTACGGGAACAGCACCTGTCCATAATTATTGTTGCACTGTGTGTCTAAGCGCCAAGTAGTTTCCGAATCTCATCCAGCTGGCGGTAGCAGGCTTGTGGAAGATTCCGGACCTTCCCTCGTCCAGGATTCGGGTGCCGGGTACCATTCTCGCCGGCTCCCTCATGGCCTGGAAATTGAAAGGGTGAAGTTGAGTGAGTTGGGCCTGCCTGAGGCGGTGGTGTCCACAATTCAGTGTGCATGTGCCCCAGCCACACCCAAGGCTTATGTGGCCCGTTGGCAGATTTTTGTTGGCTGGTGTCAGGCGGGAGGCCTGAACCCGTGTTCATGCCCCTTCAAGAGGGTCGGGATTTCCTTCAAGGACTCATCAAGGGGGCAGCATCCACTCTGGGCGTGTTTTCTGCTGCAATTACAGCTGGACATGACGGGTTTGACCACTTCACAACCAGAAGTCACCCCCTGGTGAAGCGCTTCTTGAGACCCTACGCAGCGTGAAATCCCACAATGAGATCTGCAGACAGTATTGGACGGCCTGGCAGGGCCACCATTCGAACCCCTGGAGCAGGGGACCTGCATATTTTATCTATCAAAACTGCCCAGAGCAGCCAAATATTAATTTACTTATTTGAAAAAACTAATAAGTGGAAGAAATGGCCAATTTGTTTTGAGCTGGACTTATTGTTCTTTGCAACAAAATGTTTACAGGCCCTTTTCAATTCACGTGGACAATGAAATAAAATGCCTGTGTCTTTTGAAGATTCTGAATTCCTGTTGCTCATAAAACAGCACATATTGGTTGGATTATATGTTATATGTGACTTCATTTTGTGCCAATGTACATAATTTGTTGCACTAAAGATGATGTTTCCCATTTTTTATGTTTTCTTTTTTTATCACTGCACAAATTTTGAATAAATGAAGTGCCACTTAAATTATATTCTTGAAAAAGTGCAAAAATGGGAGGTGGAATTCAAAGTAAGTTTTAGATTCATTAATTATTTATATTATTGCCATCCTTACAAGATCATGTGCACTGGAATTACATTTAGTCCGTTTAGCCTATCAGTGATCACTTTTTCGTTTCCAATTTAATATTTTCCTCATCACTGTGGATTTTTGTATCAGTCTTGATTATTCTGTAAATTGATTGTTACTAAAAAAGGAACAGTTTGTGAACAGCAGTTGTGCATTAAAAGGTGAGAGGCCTCTATATTTCTGATGGCATGCCACAGAAAATCTGGGGGTGTTTGGGTTGATAGGGTTAAAATCAGAAAAGATGAGTCCATGATGTCATCAGCAGCTGAAGCGGAGCTGCTCACTCCTCATCCCTCTTGTCTCTAATGCCTGAGAGGCCTTCATCACAGCTTCAGACTCACCTACAGGAAAGCAGGGCCAACTGGTAATTGGCTCAGCTGCATCGGAGTACAGGTTTGTGCGCATGTGTTGACGTGTGTTTGTGTGTGCGTGAGTTTTCAGGGAGTTCCCGATAACGTAGGTTAATGAACAGGGCCACTCCCAATGCGCCTTCCTATTTGCCCTTACACCTACGTACATATGCCTCCTACATTCCCACAATCCCCGCTCGTCTCACTTCTACGTTGTTTACTCGCTTACCAGAGAGCCGGCCCACAGAAAAAGTTCACTTACCTGAAGCACAAAAGGCGAAATCCTGCTGAGTCCCTCGGATGCGGAATGATTCCAGCCTCCAATGAACCTAAGGCATTTTTTTCAATCCGTTGCTGCAACTCCCACTCGTCCTCCGCACACCAGCCTGCGCTCCCCCATCTCCGTACCTCCACCACGAAGCATCATCCGCTCGCCTCGACTGGGGTGCTCATATTACGGACTACGACCCCCCCGCAATGACGATCGAGGCCGATTCCCTTTCCGAGCTCCGCTCCGCAGGTATTCCAGCCGTCTCGCACCAGCTGCGCCCCTCGTCAACCACGGCGCCCAGAAGCGAGAGCCCACGGCTCGCACTCCAAGCTCATTCGAGGCCCCACATCGGACCATCACCAGACTCCATCGGGCGCTCAAGTAGGAGAAAATCCCTTTCCACCGCTCCGGCAACAAGGCCAGACTACTAAAACGATACACCGACTCCCTCAGCAATGCAGCTGATCCTCCCCATGTGCAGACCATCCACGACCGCCAACGTCATCACGCTCGATGACATCCTCCCTGCTCCAGATTCGGCGGAAGCAATCAGTGTATACAGTGGGGGAAATAAGTATTTGACCCCTTGCTGATTTTGCAGGTTTGCCCACTAACAAAGAGTGCAACGGTCAATAATTTTAATGATAGGTTTATTTTAACAGTGAGAGACAGAATATCACCAAAAAAGTGGTATAAGACATTGTACGCATTTTAGGAATTGATTCGCATATTTTTGGTCAAAAATAAGTATTTGACCCCCTGGACAAACAGCGTGTTCACATTTTGTAGGAAAGCCATTATTGGCCAGCACAGATGTCAAACAATTTTTATAGTTGTTGACAAGGTTTGTGCACATTTTTGTGCACATGTTGGCCCACTCCTCCCTGCAGACAGCCTCCAAATCATTCAGGTCCGAAGACTGTGGCCTTGCAACACGAATTTTAGGCTCCCTCCAAAGATTTTCAATTGGATTCAGGTCTGGAGACTGGCTAAGCCACTCCACAGCCTGTATCTGTCGCGACTGTCCGTGCCTCACAGACACAGAAGCTGTAAGTTGCTTTCACTGCATAAGCCAACCTGACGTGACAGCCAGTTGATTGTGGATGTAGCACAGCGGCTAACGTAGCCAAGTTACCGTTGCTAATGTTTGCAAGAGTGATATCAGGCGAAATTCTACAGAAGGTGTGTGAATATAAACCTCATTTGAAGCAAACTTTTAATACTTGTTTGTAATTTGGATACAACTGTTCACAGTAACAGAACTTGCTGTCGGTAAAACCTGTATTGCAAGGGTTTGTCCCTGTGGTTATGACCGCTTGATTACCAGCTACTGCATGTTAATTTGCATGTTGTGCTATTTAAAAATGCTCCTGGGTAACATATTTGCAGTAATTCTGATCAGTATGCTTGTTTTACTTCGGTAAGGATCAATGTGGCAGTTTCATCATAACTTTGCCCGATTGTAGCCACTACAGTTAGTGATCGCTTCACTTATCCATGACTGGGATCAGCCGGATACTTCACAAATGTCTGAGCAAGCTCTCTGGTGCTACCATGAAAGTAATGCAAAACGCAGAAGCTCTGCCGGTTTACAAATGATTTCTTTGTGCTACCTTGGCATAATTTCATCCCCCTTTAGAAATTGTTGTGGCTAATAAAAAGCCGAAAAAGGTGGAGATTAAATTGGTAATTCTTTGCTGTATAAGTGATCAATTCGGTAGCTCCACATAAGCAACTTGTCCGCGCTAACGGAACTTACGGTCTGCAAAACCTGTATTATGTTCATAACATAACACAACATAACTCTCTCTAGCTGTCCTGTACTATCCATAAAGCTGCTTTCACATCAGACACGAAAGAAATTTTTTGCAGGACAGATTAGCCTTCATTCAAAGTCAATGTAAAGATGTGAATACACGTCAAGCAGCTTTCACACCGGAGGCGAAACAGATTTTTAATGCAACAGATTAGCTTCATTCAAAGTCAATGCAAAGACGCAAATACAGGCGTTATAGGCTTATTAAGCAGCTTTCACACTGGACGCGAAACGAATTTTCTGCACGACAGATTACATTCAAAGTCATGACCGCTTATCAGCTACTGCATGTTAGTTCGCGTGCTCTGCTAATTAAGAATGCTCCTCTTTAATTTATATGCAGAAATTATGATCGGTATGCTTGTGTTACTTGTTACTTCGGTAAGCATCAATGTGACAGTTTCATCATAACATTGCCTGATTGTAGCCACTACAGTTGAAGCTAAACGGAGAGGTGCTGTATGTGTCTGCCGAGTTGGGCTACAGTTAGACCAGACGTAGGTTTTGCAGAGCTTGGGGTGCGTTTTTGGGTGCTTATGAAACGATCGCTTCACTTACCCTTGACCAGGGTGAGGCTGATACATCTCCAATGGCTGGGCAAGCTCTCTGATACTACCGGTAAAAGCAATAGGGAAGCGCACAGGCTAACTTGTTCGGTATAACAAAGGCTGCATTGCCATCGATTGAAAATTACATTCTTTCCTATAAAAGTGATCGATTCGCTAGCTCCACATAGGCAACGGTTCACGCAGACGGAACTTACGGTCTGTAAAACCTGTATTATGTTCATGACATAACCGGAGCTCTGTCTAACTCTCGCACTCAATCCATAATGCGCCCATTTGCCGCAAGGAAAAGCTGGTCATTCCGAAGCAATAAGTAAACCATTACCACTGGCAATTTCCAAAAAGGCCATTTAGCTTGAGCTTTCGCCCCTCCGTCATATACCAGCGCGGAAGCTGTTAGTTTCTCCACGCTAACAACACACCACAGCTATGCTATTCTGAGGAGAGCAGTCGCCAAGGCTGCCCTCCTGCATTTAATCCCTTCTTCCCCCCCCCCCTCTCTCCCCCTCCCATTCCCCTGAAAAAATTCCAATGCGTTTCCTGCGTGTCGTGTTATAACCTGATGTGTATTATTATGTCTGATGTCATCTTACTCCATCTCTGCTCCTGTCTGAGTCTTTTTCTTTGACCTGTTTTGCCCTGTTACCCCCTCTTTCCTTCTCTGTGTTAAGTGTAACCTTTAATTTTTCGAAGAAGAAAGTGGAGTTGGCGGCGCGATGCACGTTGCAGCGGCCCGGAGCACTTTCTCTCCAAGCCAATCTCTTTGTATCTTTCGTACAATGACAATAAAGGCTATTCTATTCTATTCCATTCTATGCACACGAACCAGCAGGTCCTAATACACACCGAAGCAGTCCATAAGCTGTTGGTCTACTTTCAGCTGCTCTTCACTGTCCATCTTTTCCTCTAAACTAAGACCCACTGGATTTCTCCGGTCTACACTTGGGCATGTCGACCCGTTCTACAAATCTGTCTATATGGGGTGGATTCTAGCCTCCCCTGCATTCTAGCTAGGAGTAGTAAAACCGCTGTTCTCACCAACTGTTGCCGTAGCAAACTGTAGCCGATTAAATCATTTATTGAAGAGAATGTACCATCTTTCAAGTAGATGAAGGGGGGTTCTGGCGGGGGTCCAGGGGACCCCATAGGCCGGTGGCGGGATCAACGAGCAGCGCCAGCATTTCAGCTATTTCTGAGGCAAAAATAAAGCCATTTCCAGGCATGCTACATCCAATTTCAACCGAATGCTTTTTAAACCAAGTACCCATTCAGCTTAACAGTAAATCTACACCAAGATCATATGTCTTCACCCATGCAACTGAGGGAAATATCCTAAATGTAAAAGCCTCATCAAAAATCAACAACAAAATTTCAAACCTTGAGTTCAAACTTCAAAGAGAGTATGATTTTGATTAGATCATGCAACAAAATGAGCACTGACCTCCTGTCTTTCAGCACAGAAATACAGCAAAGGTTCATTACGTCTTCGTCGTGGTTTTCCCTTGGCATTGTTCTTGCAGACTCCCAACTTGAATTTGGTCGGAAGCGGTGAAACGAAGGGAAGTAACTTTCGAGGCTGGCGTAGCATCAGTGATTTCCTCTACGTTGGTGCCCCCCGTTGGCTCAGCTGTGAGACTGCATCCACTATCGCGTATGGATATCCTCTTTTTCCCCGTGCGGCTGAGTAGTCCTGTGGGGATTTATTACCTTCGCCAGCGACTTCGCTGACGAAGGTAATGTTTTGATCCCCGTGTATTTATTTGTTTGTGTGTCTGTCTGTCTGTGTGTATGTATGTGTATCGAATAACTCAAAAAGTACCCAACGGAATTTCATAAGATTTGGTGGGTTGATTTGGCATAACCTGAGGATCAATTGATTAGATTTTGGGAGTGATCGGGTCAAAGGTCAAGGTCAAGGCCACGAAAAGGTCAAAACCGACTTTCGGCCATATCTCGGTCAATTTTTATCCGATCGGCATGAAACCAACGCCAGTGGCGAGGGATTCAGTGGCGTCGGCGAAGGTATGCGCTCTACCGAGTGCCCGTTCTAGTTAACCTCCGCCGAGGAGGTTTATGTTTTCGGTTCCGTTTGTTTGTTGGTTTGTTTGTTTGTGTACAAGATAACTCAAAAACTAAAGGCCGGATTCTGATGAAATTTTCAGGGTAGGCAGGTATTAAGTCACGGAAGAGGTGAGTAAATTTTGGCATATCTAGGCCAAAGTACTGCTGAGATATACTCCAAAGTTCAAGATTTCAAGTCTTTCCAATGGGCCGGAGTTCCAATCGCCGTGCTTTTGGCTTTGCTGTCCCCTGGCGGCGGAGGTTCTGCGCTCTCTGAGTGCTCTTCTAGTTTTTATTTTAGTTTTTTTGCTAATTTTTAAGGTACATCCTAAGAACCCAGGAAACCCCCCCAGATCCGGCCCTGAATTATTACAGCATTGCTGCATCTTTTCTTTTGTCAGTCATATTTTTTTTTTTACTGTGATACAGAACTCTATTAACCAAAAAACAGCTCATCGGTGTACTCATTTGGAACATTTCATCGGCCTTTGCTTGAGTCCATCAGCCTACTGGTCAGGCTGAGGGAATTGCTAATTAATATTTTATGGATATTTCTGGTTCCATATGAGAGAAAGAGGTATTTTTTGTTTTATATTGGGATTTCAATGAGAGTTGCCACTACTGTGTTCTTATACTTTGGCACCCAATATAATATTGTGTTTGGAAATTTTAATTTATAAAGGAATCAATTTTGTTCTCAATCCTGAATGTGTTTCACTGTAAATTCTTATAAGTACCTTCATCTGTAAATTAAAGCAGAATGCACTTAAGCATTGTTTACTAGTAGAGTACAAGAGGTAACCTCTTTTCTACTTATGTTAAATAATATCTGAATAGCAACAGTAATATATTTAAGATTGCAATAATTATAAGCTGTATGATGTTAAGTTAGCTAGAAGAGGACTTTGAAGTATACTTGCAGTTTAAAAAAAAAAAAAAAAAACTTTCAGCTCCCTGAAATTTTAAAACTAAATTTCAACTATAGAGGGCTATAGAACTAGTGGACTTGTTGTCTACCTATAAGTTTACTGACGGCATTCTTCAAAGTTTACTTTCATGAACTAAAAAGTTGGCTTGAAGTATATAACATGTAAAGTTGTAGTTCATCTGAATTTACTTTCAGTATACTTCAAAATATACTGTTAGAAATTAGACATTGTGCTAGAGGTATAAAACTAGTGAACTAATAGTTCATCTTTAAGTTTACTAGCAGTATATTTCACATTATAGTTTCATGAACTGAAAAATTTACTAGAAGTTGACAACTAATAAACTACCAGTATATCTGTAAGTCTACTTGCAGTATACTTAAATGTATACTTTCATGAATTGAAAAGTATGTTAGAGGTATACAACTCGTTAAGTCACAGTGTAAAAAGTTCACTTGTAGCGTACTTGCAGTACAAAATAAAACTTAGATGTAAACTAGATGGGTACTTTAAGTTTATGTTGCTTAAACTTGAAGTATACTTTTTTGTAAGTGTTTGTATCAAGTCTGTCAATATTGGAATAATTGTCAAATTTATTCTCAAATAAAATCAGACAAATGTTTATCTGTTTCTGTGTGGGTAAATAACACTGCATAAAAATCAAGTTCAGCTCCACCCATGTGCTATGTACTCTGCTATGCTGCCCCAAAGCTGACTTGTTACTGCAAATGTACATGTGGAATATGCAAGTCCATGAGATCGTAAAAACTGAGTATATAGTATATAGTGCAGTAGACTTTAAAGAAGCCAATATTTATGGTAAAAAATATTTGAATGTGCTCATTCTTTTAATTGTAGCCTAACTACAAGCCAGTATACTTGAACATTAGGCATGAATATTTTAATACTTTGAGATATACTCAAGAAAAGTATGATAATCAAAAGTTTAGGTACAAGCATTAGCCAAATATACAAAGATTTTTCTGTGTACTTTTCAGTATAAGCTAAGTATACTTAAGTATTACTTTGCTAAATATAAGTACATCAAAAGTAAACTGAAAAGTTTACTCTCTTATTTTTAGTTTAGAAGAAGTATAGGCTACTATTAGCACGCTTGAATAAACTTCTTTTTCGTAAGGGAACACAAAATGAAGAGACCCAAAGCCACATTTGTAAAATACAGCCCATCCACATTGTCTGGTTAAAAGTTAAAATCAGCCTAAAGAATGGTATACTAGAGAGAGAATTAGCAGGAACACTGAAATAATATCAGAAGGCAAAATGAATCAAAGAATAATGGCGCGTGATCCGCCGTTTGCGGCACCTAATTCACTTGACTACTTCGGTCCGTACCCTTCTCATAAATGACGCGCTTTTCACAAATACTTCAGTGATCCGAACCCGAACCTCATTACAATGAAAGAAGACATTCCATTAAAGTACAACGAAGCCCAGGAAGTCACAGAATGCAGCCTACGTCTGATCACTTAGTTTAGACTCAGGCTCAAATGCTCTGTAGGCAACTCAACTTTAAGTTGTTGCTTGACTGCCTCAATAGTTTCAGTTAAGTGCGGTTTGAGATGAGCACTTGTTCACTCTAATCCCAGGTGAGGATTAAAAATCTATTTCACGTTTTACACCAGGCCAAGGTATGAATTTTTTTTACCTGAAAAATGCTTTGTTTCAAGTCCTAGATCATTGGAAACCTACAGTTATTTATTAATCATTCCCGTTCACTGCGCTACATCGCAGAGATAGTTAACCAATTGACGTGACGTGGTTGTACTCCTGCAGGTGTGTTCCTCAAAATTTCACGCCTGACGCAAAAATTTCTTGAGATGAAATTCTTTTGTCAGAATCCCTTAGAGATTAATACGAGCGTGTTGCGAGGGACCGCCCACCTTGTTTTCATACCTCTCCTCGAAACCAGTCTCTCCAAGTCCCACTTGCGCTCTTGAGTGTCCTCCATCTCGCGTTCATTCCATCAAAAGAGCAGTATCGCATGTACTCGTCCCTCAGCGCCGCTTTATTACACACGCCTGCCATCAGACCAGCCGCAAGCTGTCTGAGACCGATTTAAGGCAGCGTTCTCTCACCTACCAAACGGAGGGCACTGCAGGGAGAACCACAACGGACCCTCAAGAACAGGTAATTAAATCGTAGAACTACAAGGCTAATGCTCTGTTTGTTCAGTGTTGGCATAAAGTGATACTTGAAATCCACGAAAAGACATTATTGTCGAGAGCGCGGGTCATCAATGGCACCTGTTGTGTCGTGGAATTACAGCACTTTCGCTGACAGATGTTCAGTATGACAACGAATTTGCGGAATCGTGGACACCAAATGGTTTTAATGCACAAATTTCCAATGACTTGTAATAAAACCTCTATTCCAAAGAAATGAGGACAGTACGTAAGATGAAAATTTAAACCAAAATGATGAATTTTAACATTTTCTTTTATTTGCATTTAATAGAATGTTGCTTTGGGTGCCAAATGAAAAAACACCAAGTTTTAGCTCAAGCGTCCCAAGGTTACCTTTTCAGCCCTTTTTTTCCAGGATGTGATTATCGTTCAATTTTTATAGAACCTATATGTTTGGAAAGCTCTTGATGTGCACTGCCACCAAAATAAATTTCATTATGGAACTAGCGTACCTTATTTTATAAAAGTCGAGTCATTTTCTTCCATTTTCATTCTAAAATTAAAACCCTTTCAGGGGTCATTCACAATTCGCAACATTTTCATAAGTGCAGAGAGAGCATTTTTTTTTTCAGACCTTACTTTCCCCCCCCCCCCCCCCCCCCAAAAAAAAAAAAATACTGTAAAAATATAAAGCTTTACCTTAATGTTTCCTCTTTTTTAAACGTAAGAAGTGTACACAAAAACCCCTACCCCCATCCCTGTGATGTTGAAAATTTTGAATGGCCCCTTAACCCCTTTGCGCAGAATACTAATATCGGCAATTTTTCCTGTTGTCCATGGGCCTACTTAAGGCTTTATAAGTTGGTATTTGGGTCACAGAGACTGTAGAAAATTATTTCAGTGAAACAGGACATTTGGAAATTTACTTGCAGAGTTATTTAGTCAGTAAATTTCGCAAGTTACGGACGCCGGCGTCTACATCTGCGCAGAGGGGTTAAGCTGCTTTAGTTCTTACTAGTGACATTACAATAGTCACTGGTTTCTAAACCACTTGATGATCCTGTCAAGCTCATAATCAGAAAGAGTGCACTGCCTTCCAGATCCTGCAGTACTTGGTGCAGAGATGATTAAGAAATGATTATGACAAATGTCATCTTTGTTCTGGAGCCACTGAAACTTCCGCGTTGGTACATAACAGTCGTGGAGTAAACTGTTCAATGGGTTGACTTCTTTGTGATCAGCATCCATCATCTGCTCAGTCTGAAACCCATCTTTATTTCAGTTTTATTTTCACTCTTGTAGTGGTACTGGTAAGAACTAAGGCAGCTTAAGGGGCCACAAAGGTGGTGTAGTGTTATCTGTGTATACACTTCTTACATTTAAAAAAGAGGCAATATTGAGGTAAAACTGAATATTTTTATGGGGCATTTTTGGGGGGAGGAGGATGTGAAAAAATGTACACTTTGTACACTTGTGAAAATGTTGAGAATTGTGAACGACCCCTAAAAGGAGCTTCATTTTAGAAGGAAAATGGAAGAAAATTACTCAATTTTTAAATGAAGGTATTATAGTTCCATGATGAAATTTATTTTTGAGGCTGTGCTCATCAAGAGTTTTCTAAAAATATGTGTTTCATTAAAATTGAAGGATAACTACATCCTGACAAAAGGGGCTGAAAAAGTGTCACCCTCCACGGGGGGGAAAGAAGGGTCAGCGTTACCAAAGAACTATAAATGCTACAGGATATTGCAATGTGAATACAGGCCACTAGATGGCAGTATTTACCTTTTTTTGTTAAGCTCAGACTGGAGTCATGTTTAGACATGTCCTGGACATGTCTGGGGCAAGTCTCAGAAAATTAAAAAAAAGAGGTCTAAATGTGGGTGGGGTCTGCAAAAGAGTATATAAGGAAAAGAATTGAGACAGTAGGAGGAGTAGGAGAAATTGCAAGAAGATGACCAGACCTGCCATTCTGTTCAAGACCTGTGACGTTTCTTTTGTGGATTTCTTTGCCTGTGTTTGAGCATTTTCTTCATCCAGGACATCACCAAGCCACCCCACCAAAAAGGGACTGTAATTATTTCTGTTTTTTCTTATTTATCAATCTTGGTCTTTAGTTGTAGGTTGTTATTAGTCTCTGTCTTTGTTAAAAATTAAATGTGTTTTAGTTGTTAAAACTGTGTTTGTCATCCCTTGCTGTTGCTGTTGTGTTATAAATGTAATAACAAATTGGGGCCATAACAAATTGGGGGCTCAAGGTCCGGGATAGACCATTGTGTGAGTAATTTATTGAAAATCTAACATTCCAAATTGTGAAATTGTTTTTGTGAATTTTCCTCGATATATATTGACAACAGCAATGGATGATTTCTTGGCATCACCAACCGTAGGGGTTTTGAAGTCTTTTAAAAAGACAGAACTGCTAGAAATTTGCAGACAGTTGGAGCTGACAGAGGTAAAACCAGCCATGCGAAAAGCAAGACTGGCTAGAGAGATAGTTGAATATTACATTGATGAAAATGTGTTTGCACCAGGAGATCTGGAACAGTTTCCAGTGGAAAATCCAAATATAGAAATGGAACTTAAATTAAAAATGCTAGAGATTGAAAGGGAGGAAAGAGAAAAAGAAAGGGAGGAAAAAGAAAAACAAAGGCAGTTTGAGTTAGAAAAATTAGCAAGAGAAGAAAAACAAAGAGAATTTGAGAGAGAGAAAGAGGAAAGAGCAGAAAGAGAGAGACAGAGACAGAGAGATTTTGAATTAGAGAAATTCGATAGAGAAGAAAGACTCCAAATGGAGCAACTAAAAATTAAAATTGAAACTAAAAATAAATTTTGTGCCAGTCAGGAGGTAAAACTGGTGCCTCCATTTTCAGAAAAGGATGTTGACAACTATTTCCAGTGTTTTGAAAAGGTAGCAAAGAGTTGCCAGTGGCCAAAGGAACACTGGCCTCTGATGTTGCAAACTGTCCTCAAGGGTAAAGCTCAACAAGCCTATTCGGCTTTGTCTGCAGATGATTCCTCTGATTATGAGGTTGTCAAAAAGGTTATTTTGAGAGCTTATGAGTTGGTTCCAGAGGCTTACCGACAGAAATTCAGAGGTCTGAAGAAATCTAAAAATCAGACTTATGTTGAATTTGCTAATGAGAAGCAGGTTTGCTTTGAGCGCTGGTGTACTTCTATGGAGGTCAAGGATGATTTCAACTCACTAAAAGAGATGGTGTTAGTTGAAGAATTCAAGAACTGTGTTAAGGATGATGTTAAGACCTACCTTAATGAGAAGCAAGCACTGAATTTGCAATCAGCTGCCAAATTTGCAGATGAATATGTTCTCACACATAAGTCCAAATTTCAGTCTAGCAGTAACAATAAATGGTCCCAATTTCAGAAAAAGGGTTACGGTGATACCCAAGATTCCTCACCCAAAGACAAAGACAAATCTGGTGATGGTGCTCAGAAATCCAGTAACAGGTCTGATCAAAGTGTGAAAGCTGACAGTGACAAAAGTGGTCTAGTTTGCAGTTATTGCAAGAAATCTGGTCATGTTACAACTAACTGTTGGTTCCTTAAAGCTAAGAAAGAAAAAGAAAAGGATACCAAACCAAATGCCTTTGTGAAAACAAGGTTAGAAACCCCTGTAGTAGATAACCAATCTGCGAAATTGCCTGCTTCTTGTGGGGCTAAAAAGCCTAATACAGCTGACTTTGTGAGGGAGGAATTTCTTCCATTTGTGTCAGAGGGATTTGTGGCTCTGAATGAGCATACTACTCCTGTCCCCATATATATCCTAAGGGATACCGGAGCTTCTCAGTCACTTTTGTTGATGGACTCCTTGGAGTTACGTGATGAGACCGCTTCAGGGGATTTCATACTTGTACAAGGTATTGAAGGGAGGACTGTATCTGTACCCCTGCGCTCTATATTCTTGAAGTCAGATTTAGTTACAGGACAGGTAAAGGTGGGACTTATGTCAAGTCTACCTATAAAGGGTGTTTCTCTGTTGCTAGGCAATGACCTGGCTGGGGGCAAAATAGTTCCCCCTGTACATCTTACTTCACAGCCGAGCACTGAAAATGGGGATGAGGACCCATCTCTGTATCCTTCTTGCGCAGTGACTCGTGCTATGGCCAAGAAGGCTAAAGAAGATGATGTTGTGGTGCCGTCCAGTACATTGAATAGTCAGGACTCAGGTGGTTCGCCTCATGACTCTGATTGGCCTACTATGGTTTCTCCGTTTGAGGACTTATCAGATACTTTTATCAGTTCTCTATTCAGCCGCCGGATGGGTCTGGTGATTCTGATGTGTCTGGAGACTTGTCTCTGTCCAGAAAGCGGTTGATTGAGGAGCAAACTAATGATCCTGAAATTGGTGGACTAAAGAGGAGAGCCCTTCCTGAAAAAGAAATAGATGCAGTTCCAGTTGGGTATTATCTCAAGGATGGTGTGTTGATGCGGAAGTGGCGCCCTCCTGATATCCCTGCCAATGCAGATTGGGCAGTGGTCAGGCAAATTGTTGTTCCGAAGGTCTATAGGAATGAGATCTTAACAATGGCTCATAGTTTACCTTTAGGAGGTCATGTTGGTGTTAACAAGACTGTTGATAAGATCATGAAACACTTCTTTTGGCCTGGGCTTCGGAAAGACGTTTCCAACTTTTGCAAAACCTGTCACACTTGTCAGGTAGTTGGAAAACACCAGTTAGACCCACCTGTAGCTCCATTGCAGCCTATCCCAGCATTTGGGGAGCCATTCTCTAGGGTCATTGTTGATTGCGTTGGTCCATTACCCAAGACTAGATCTGGAAATCAGTACTTGTTGACAATCATGTGTGCATCTACCAGATTCCCCGAAGCCATACCTCTACGTAACATCAAGGCAACTGCAATCTCGAAGGCTTTGATAAAGTTCTTCACGTTGTTTGGCCTTCCCAGGGAAATTCAGTCAGACCAAGGTAGCAATTTCACTTCAGGATTGTTTCAGCAGGTTGTGTATGAACTAGGTGCAAAACAGATTCTTTCTAGTGCCTATCATCCAGAAAGTCAGGGTGCCTTAGAGCGGTTTCATTCCACTCTCAAGACAATGATGAGGACTTATTGTTATGACCATGAGAAAGACTGGGATGAAGGGGTTCATTTGCTGTTGTTTGCAGCTAGAGAAGCAGTGCAGGAGTCTACTGGATTCAGTCCATTTGAGCTAGTGTTTGGTCATGAAGTGAGAGGACCTTTGCTATTATTGAGTGAACAATGGCAAGAGGAAGAGCCGCAAATCAGTCTGTTAGACTATGTTAGCAAGTTCAAAGAAAGATTGCGTGCAGCTTGTGACCTTGCCAAAGAGAACTTGAAATCAAGTCAGGGAAAAATGAAAACTTGGTATGATCATAAGGCTAGAAGCCGTGAGTTTAAACCAGGAGACAAGGTCCTTGTGTTGTTTCCCTTGCAGTCCAATCCATTGCAGGCTAGATTTCATGGTCCTTATGAAATTCTGACAAAACTCAATGATCTCAATTACATTGTGAAGACTCCAGATAGGAGAAAACCAAAACAATTGTGTCATATTAACATGCTAAAGCCTTATCATGACAGAAATGCTAGGGTTGCAGCTGTCACTTCAGATTCTCCAATGGTCGAAACGTGTGAAGATGAGGGGGAGTTTCAAGATGATGAACCAAGAATTAGAGCTGAAGTTCTTTCATGTAAATTGTCAAACACTGAAGTGTTGCAAAATCTTGATGTAAAACTCCAGCACTTAGAACCCTCACAGAGAGATCAGTTTGAAAGGTTGATCAAGAAATATGAGGATTTGTTTCCTGATGTTCCAAAGAGAGTTACTATAGCCTCTCATGATGTAGATGTTGGTGATGCCAAACCAATAAAACAGCATCCATACCGGATGAATCCTGAAAAGAGAAAGATTGCTGAGAAAGAGGTTGAGTACATGTTAAAACATGATATTATCAGACCCTCCAACTCGGATTGGAGTTCACCCTGTGTGCTAGTTCCAAAACCTGATGGAAGTACTAGATTCTGTACAGATTATCGCAAAGTCAATGCTGTAACTAGAACTGATGTGTTTCCAATACCTAGGATTGATGATTGTATTGATAGTGTAGGGCAAGCAAAGTTTCTGACCAAGATTGATTTATTGAAGGGTTATTGGTGTGTGCCTTTAACTGAGAGGGCCAAGAGCATCTCTGCTTTTGCCACATCATCTGGATTGTACCAGTATGAAGTCCTACCCTTTGGCATGAAAAATGCCCCAGCCACGTTCCAAAGGATGATACAGTCTACAATCGCCGGATTGCCACACACGGGTGCATAAATTGATGACCTGATCACGTGGACTGACTCCTGGGAAGAACATCTAAAAGATGTAGAGACGTTGTTCCAGCGCCTGACCCAGGCTAACCTGACTGTTAACCTGAACAAGAGTGACTTTGGTTGTGCTACTGTCACCTATCTTGGCTACGTCATAGGCCAGGGTAAGGTGGCACCCATAAATGCTAAAGTCCAAGCCATCATGGACTTTCCAGTTCCTGACAACAAAAAAGCTTTGCGCCGCTTCCTTGGAATGATCGGGTACTACCGCAAGTTCTGCAAGAACTTTGCTGAGATTGCTCTCAGTCTAACTAACCAACTGAAGAAAGGCGTAAAGTTCACCTGGGATGATGCATGCCAGAGAGCCTTCGATCGCCTGAAGTCTCTGCTGTGTCACTTCCCCGTGCTCAAATCTCCTGACTTCAACAAACCGTTCTCCATCGCGGTCGATGCTAGCGACCAAGCTTGTGGATCTGTGCTCCTACAGAGAAGTGACTCTGATGACATTGAGCATCCCGTGGCATACTTCTCCAGGAAGTTCAATCGCCACCAAAGGAACTATTCCACAATAGAGAAGGAACTGTTGGCTCTGGTCCTTTCTTTACAACACTTTGAGGTTTATGTTTGTACAGGACAAAAGCCAATGATTGTGTACACTGACCACAATCCGTTAATGTTTTTGAGTAAGATGAAAAACAAGAATCGGAGATTGTTGAATTGGAGTTTGATTTTACAGGAGTTTGACTTGGAAATTAAGCATGTGAAGGGGACAGACAATGTAATTGCTGATTGCTTATCCCGTGTTTGAATGTGTATATCATGTGTTTGAATATTGTATGATATGTATATATAGACAAGTGGTCACTTAACCATTTTGTATTGAAAAGAAAAATTTTGCCTTTATGAGTCAAAATTTTTCCCTTTTGGAATGGAGGTGTAATGTGAATATAGGCCACTAGGTGGCAGTATTTACCTTTTTTTGTTAAGCTCAGACTGGAGTCATGTTTAGACATGTCCTGGACATGTCTGGGGCAAGTCTCAGAAAATTAAAAAAAAGAGGTCTAAATGTGGGTGGGGTCTGCAAAAGAGTATATAAGGAAAAGAATTGAGACAGTAAAGTAGTAGGAGAAATTGCAAGAAGATGACCAGACCTGCCATTCTGTTCAAGACCTGTGACGTTTCTTTTGTGGATTTCTTTGCCTGTGTTTGAGCATTTTCTTCATCCAGGACATCACCAAGCCACCCCACCAAAAAGGGACTGTAATTATTTCTGTTTTTTCTTATTTATCAATCTTGGTCTTTAGTTGTAGGTTGTTATTAGTCTCTGTCTTTGTTAAAAATTAAATGTGTTTTAGTTGTTAAAACTGTGTTTGTCATCCCTTGCTGTTGCTGTTGTGTTATAAATGTAATAACAAATTGGGGCCATAACAATATGTTAAGTGGTCGCTATAGAAAGCTCTCGACCATTACTAGTGGCTGATATTACCACAAATCCACATATTTCATCGGATGGGTGTGAAAATGGAGCCCTTAAATGTGTATATTTTGATATCAGTTTGTAAAAGTAGCATTTTTGAGAGCATATGAAACCACAATAAAATGGTGAAAACTACTTTGATTGGCAATAAAGGGTAGTACGGTGCCTAGAGATCAAGTCCTGAAAAAAATCATTTGGTTAGCTCTATTACATCCAGAGTTGCAGTCTGATAAAAATGGGGGAAAAGGTAATTTTGCCAAACGGGGGGCCACGCCTATTTTTTGACATTTTCTTTTATTTGAATTTAGTTGCAAATTTTATCTCACACACACAACCCCAATTCCGAAATAGTTGGGACGAAGTGTACAAGTGCTGGTCAACGAATTAGAATAATTTGAAATAGCGCAATCGTAAAATTTTCACGATGCATTTTTTGTGCAGAAAGCAAATCAGGTGTTCACCGCGCCTGTCCTACTTGTTAGAGTATTCACAGAACTCACTACCTGTAAAAAATTTGCTCAGCTGAGCTTTCCAAAAGGCCCATTTAGGCCATTTAACTGTGACAATGTTGTTTTATTGAATTAGAATAATTGAGAAACCGTTTCACTGAATTAGAATAATTTTTATTATAATTAGAATCATCACTTTCTCAGTATTTTGTGGCTGCCCCCTTGGCTTGTATGACTGCCTGAAGTCTCCGCGGCACCGATTTGACCAGCTTGTCACAAGTTTCCGCACTCACAGCTTCTCAAGCAGTGGCAATGTTCTGCTTCAGTTGGTCCAGCGTAGTCAGCTTTCTGTCGCGAATTTTCCGCTTGACGATGGCCCAAAGGTTTTCAATGACATTGAGGTCAGGCGAGTTGGCCGGCCATGCCAAAACTTCAAGCTGTTTTTCGGCGAACCAATCTTTGGTCGACTTTGGCGCATGAGCCGGTGCAAGATCCTGTTGAAATATGAGGTCTTCTTCGCTAAACTGTCCCTCAACAGTCGGAATCAGGAACGTTTCCAGGACATCTTGGTATACGGCAGCATTGACAGTCTTCTTGAGTTTCCCTACACCCCGAGCAGGCATGCATCCCCAGACCATAACGCTCTGGGGAGATTTGACGCATCTTTTTACGCACTCGTGATTGTAGGTTTCGCCACCACAACGCCAGACACGAGGACCTTGGTCACCGAAGGAGATGCAAAAGCGTGATTCGTCACTGAAGACCACTTTCTGCCAGTCTTCAGCAGTCCACTCGCCGTGTTCTTTGGCCCACTTCAGCCGTTCCTCCATTTGTTTCTTGTTCAGCATCGGTTTTTCCTGCTGGAACGCGAGATTTGAAGCCGAGTTCGTGCAGAAGACGGTAAGTGGTTGATCTTGAGACGTTAGCGCTGGTCTGCTCGTTCCACAAGTCGCTGAGCTCGGAAGTGGACTTGAACCGGTTACTGACTGCGATCTTTCTCAGCTGCTTGTTGTCACAAGCAGAAGTTCTTCGGACTCCGGAACAGTTGGCGCGCTTGCTGCAGTCTTTCTGTAGAGCTTTGCAGATGGAAGACTGGCTGATGCCGAGCTGCTCAGCAATTTTAGTTTGGGTCAAGCCTTGTTAGCGAAGGGCTTGAATTTGAGTCACTATTCCGGTTGAGGGGTCGCGGTGCTTACCCATGATTGATTTTACAACTTAGAAATTCTACTCAACCCTGACTTTATACTGCACAGTGAACACTCTTCACAGAAAACAAAAATTCGAGTACTTATTCTAATTCAATGAAATGACTTATGAATTATTCTAATTCAATGAAACAACAGTGTCACAGTTAAATGGCCTAAATGGGCCTTTTGGAAAGCTCAGCTGAGCAAATTTTTTACAGGTAGCGAGTTCTGTGATTACTCTAACAAGTAGGACAGGCGCGGTGAACACCTGATTTGCTTTCTGCACAAAAAATGCATCAAAGAAATTTTACGATTGCGCTATTTCAAATTATTCTAATTCGTTGACCAGCACTTGTAAATTGTGAATAAAATCAAAATGCAGTGACTTTCAGATCACATGAGCCAATTTGTGCAAAAAATTGTAAAATTTCTCAGTTTCAACATTTACTGTTGATAAAGAGAACCCAGTTAAACAAATGAGACAAAAATATTATATTTGGTCATTTATTTATTGAGGAAAATGATCCAATATTACATATCTGTGAGTGGCAAAACTATGTGAACCTTTGCTTTCAGTATCTGGTGTGACCCCCTTGTGCAGCTATAACTGCAACTAAACATTTCCTGTAACTATTGATCAGTCCTGCACATCAGCTTGGAGGAATTTTAGCCCATTCCTCCATACAGAACAGCTTCAACTCTGGGATGTTAGTGGGTTTCCTCACATGACCTGCTTGCTTCAGGTCCTTCCACAACATTTTTATTGGGTTAAGGTCAGGACTTTGACTTGGCAATTCCAAAACATTAACATTATTCTTCTTTAACCATTCTTTGGTAGAACGATTTGTGTGCTTATGGTCATTTTTTTTTTGCATGACCCACCTTCTCTTGAGATTCAGTTCATGGACAGATGTCCTGACATTTTCCTTTCGAATTTTCAGGTATAATTCAGAATTCATTTTTCCTTCAAAGATGGCAAGCTGTCCTGGCCCAGATGCAGCAAAACAGACCCAAACCATGATAATACCACCACCATGTTTCTCAGATGGGATAAGGTTCTTATGCTGGAATGCAGTGTTTTCCTTTCTCCAAACATAATGCTTCTCATTTAAGTTCTATTTTGGTCTCATCCGTCCACAAAACATTTTTCCAATAGCTTTCTGGCTTGTCCATGTGATCTTTAGCAAACTGCAGACGAGCAGCAAAGTTCATTTTGGAGAGCAGTGGCTTTCTCCTTGCAACCCTGCCATGCACACCATTGTTGTTCAGTGTTCTCCTGATGGTGGACTCATGAACATTAACATTAGCCAATGTGAGAGAGGCCTTCAGTTGCTTAGAAGTTACCCTGGGGTCCTTTGTGACCTCGCCGACTATTACATGCCTTGCTCTCGGAGTGATCTTTGTTGGTCGACCACTCCTGGGAAGGGTTGCAATGGTCTTGAATTTCCTCCATTTGTACACAATCTATCTGACTGTTAGTGATGTGACATTTGAAGCGAGGCGCCAGAGCCTGTGTCGAGCAAAAGGGGGCGTGCCAGATGAAGCCCCGATTCGAGGCTTGCGTTGTTGCCATAAAAATCACCTGACTGACGACAAACGAGGCCTCGGTTTGTGGAGAGTGCGTCATTGGTTCGTTCAACGTATCGTCTCCTCATAAATACGTTTCGAATCTCGCGCCAAACTGTGGGTGTTGTCGGCGTTTGTATAAGATGGAGAGAGGTGTAGTGAGTTACATATTATTATTTTCCCCATTGTTGGACATTGACGTGAGAGTGTCAATTATTTCGTTTTTTAAATAATGCCACTCCTGTATTTGTGTTGAACATGAACTTGACAAAGATCACACGTTGATCGAAACATCGTTTGTTTTATTAATAAAGGTCTAATAGGGAGTACTGGTGTGCGGGCTCTATATATGTTTTTTTACATATACTTACACATGCACATTCTATAGAAATATATCCATTGTTTATTGTTACCGCACACAAAAGTTTTTCATACATTTCCGCTCAGGTCATGGTACTGTTCATTGACTGTCATATGTTGTTTTGCCCAGCAGATGGCAGAATTCAATATTTTATTGAGGCCTCGAGTATTGAACCTTTTGGTGAAGCAATAGGCTGGAAAGCCTCACTGATTCATGAGGCTTCATTTGACCATCTCTACTGACTGTGGACTGGTGGAGTCCAAACTCTTTCGAGATGGTTTTGTAACCTTTTCCAGCCTGAAGAGCATCTACAACCCTTTTTCTGAAGTCCTCAGAAATCTCCTTTGTTCGTGCCATGATACACTTCCACAAACATGAGTTGCGAAGGACGGACTTTGATAGATCCCTGTTCTTTTAATAAAACAGGGTGCCCACTCAGACCTGATTGTCATCCCATTGATTGAAAACGCCTGACTCTATAGTTTCACCTTCAAATTAACTGCTAATCCTAGAGGTTCACATACTTTTGCCACTCACAGATATGTAATATTGGGTCATTTTTTTTTTTTTATAATATTTTTGTCTCATTTGTTTAACTGGGTTCTCTTTATCTACTATAAGGATTTGTGTGAATATCTGATGATGTTTTAGTTCATATTTATGCAGAAATATAGAAAATTCTAAAGGGTTGATAAACTTTCAAGCATCACTGTGTGTGTGTATATATATGAACATGTTTTGAAAATGACTCCTAAAATCACAAAAGTGGTATTTAGTTGCACAGGTACTTCTTGCACACAGGTCTTCAGTTGTACTACTGTGCAAAATGCATATGAGCATCTTGGCCTGTGTAATCGTCCATAACAAAACTTAGGTGCTAAACTGTTCCAGGAGTGCTTCTCTTAGTCCTGCTGAAATCCTAGAAGAACAGTGGAACCCCGCAGACCCCTGTCTTGACCTTCGAAGTCTCACCATAGTGAGAAAAGGTCAGCTGTGCAGCTATGAGGTGTGTATATGCACTCCATAAACAGAGCGGAGGCTAAAATGTTCATTGCACATGTCTATCAGTAACATGCTGTGTGATTATGTTTACTGCAGGCTGAGTTATCTTCATACACTGTACACTCTGGCTGGAGCATTATGCACAGCTCAGAGAGATATCCTCAAAATCGTGCTCCTAACGAAAGCTGAGAAGCAAGACATTTTCATGTGCTTAAGTGAAATTCGTTATATTACTGCTTTGTGATGATCCCCTTGAGATTGATACAGTCTGTTCAGCAGCACTGCTTCTACTATTAGGATCAACGGTTGGAGAATTCCGTGTTTCAAATGCATGCTTCAGTCGGTCCAAATGACTCTTACTCGTGAAGCTGGAGAAACAGTCTTTGTACAAAACAAGACTTTCAGCTGTATCTAGGTTGACTGACCTATTGTTTATTTCATACAATAGGTCAGCATACTTTGTACATTTGTGTCCTAACCTCAGCGGGATCCTTTGTTGAGGTGAGACCTTGAGTAGCACTCCTGAGGCCTTGACTGTCCTCGCCTTTCCAGCAGATCAGGCTTTTTCCTGTCACTGGCCCCGTTGATCTTTTCTCTTTCTTCGATGTTGAGAGTAGATTCCTTTGCCTGAAAATGAACAAAAATGCTCAGTCAGATATCATTAAGCAAATGAGGGTTCCTCCACTAAAAGACAAAGCCTCTCATTCTATTGACTTCTGTTACCAATCAAAGGGTACAAACTAGTATAAGACTGTAAATTATGAGATGGTCCCTAAGTGCCAGGCCTACGTGTACATGCATGTGTAAAGTGAAAACAACTCTGTGGCAAGTAGCAGGTATGCATGCATTGGCCAACATTAACCACATCCGTTTCTTTACTCTGATGATATGTCAACAAAATCTCTCTTGCAAAACCTACCCTTTTCATGCTAGTTAATCATATGCCACACTCAGGTATACCTATGACTCGACATTATGACATGAAAGGCACATTGTGGACAGTGGAACTTAATATTGGTCACATTGCATGCGGCTGCCATCTGTTGACACACTGTAAGGGGCCATCTCAAGTTTGCTAACTGTTGCATCAAACTTAAGTACACACCGGGTCATCAAGGTTGGAAATAAGTGATTCAACCCAATGAAACAATCTTATGAACTTGTATTTTATTCATTCAATTTCACCCCTTTTCGTCAAAAAGGGTAAATTTTGATACCCCCAGAATTCGGCAGGTAATTGGTCATTTGGAGAAAAGGGTTTCTTTTCAGGGGGAGAGTGATTGGTCAAATTTTGACCCCCTGGATACCTTTGATATCATACATTGTGGGACTTGTAGAGTGTAGTCATAAAGAACAAGTCAAAAGCTTTCATTTGAGGGGCGGATTGTTGATATAACACAAAAAATTAGTATTCTGTGGGCAATTATCGGTGGATCACCACGTAAAATTGAAATTTCACAAATCTGAGATTTTGGAAGAAAAGGTTTAAAAATAGGGTAAAATGGGAAAAGATTTAGTGGCATCCATCCTAGTCACGTGCCCCTCTTGGTAACCAAACCATCTGGGGTGGATGCCTGCCTTTACCTCAAAATGTTTTTTAAATTGTTATAGAGGCCTTTTTCTGTTTCTGCCTTTCTTCTACTACACCGTTGGAACATAATATTTCCTTTCAATTATAATCAACAGCAATGAGCTTTTGTAGTCACCTGAGACAACATGCTAAGACAGGGATATATCTGTTCGAGCCCCGGCGTACCCACCAACAGGGGTTGGCATCATTTTCATCGTAGCGCACAATTGGCCATCGCGCTACAGGGTTCCAAATTGGGAAGGGACTGCTAAATACAATAGTAGCTTTGTTCGTTGCTCCAGCGCCTCCTGTTGGCCAGACGGGCGCTTGTCAGGAAGACTCTGGGTTTGTTAATGTCCGGGTATCCTCCACCCTCCTTCTGAACTTACGAGGATTCAACCAATGAGTGTACAAGAATCAGTGGCAGACAGGCACTTGCTTGGGAGGAGAGCGGTGAACTGTCTTCACAATCCTGAGTTGGCAGCAAGGGGTCGCATACGAGCAAGCTTTGTACATAGTTCACCAATTGGGCATTCCAGATTCGGGTGGGATTGGAGATGCCAAATTAAAAAAAAAAAAAAAAAAGACAGGGAATATCTGGACTGTTAGTCATGGTCCCTTTAGCTGTTTTTTTTCTGGAAGGGTCACGACTAATGGAAAAATTGAAAGCTGCATTTTTAAAGGGACCTCTGAACATGTCAGTAATGAGAATAACTGATGACACAAACCTACTTATCTCACTTCAGCACATTTAAAGGCTGCACAGATGGCACAAAGTAAAATCAACTGAATAATGGTGTATTTATTTATCATAATTATGCCCACCTACCACCATCCTGGTGTCTTTTTTCCTCTTCTAATCACTCGGATAATGACACAGTAAGATTTGGATGTGATTCAACCTTCGACATCCCACCAAAATAATTTCATCGCTTGTGTGGAGTCAGTTTAGCGGCACTAACTCACTCGTATTTGCGGACTTTAATTCATATCCCTTTTGTAGCGAGCTATAAACATTACACAACACTAGGTGACGCAGTATCCCTCTGCTTTGTTTGTGAATCAGGCAGTCTTCGCCATAGCCATAGTTATGGTGATTTAGCTACACAACTACCGCATTTTCAAGCATTTTCTTCGTTTTAATGTTTTCATACAATTGCAATGCCATGTAAAGACCAGAGGATAGTTTTTTTTTTTTTTTGCCCAAAGTTGATTTAGTGAACGTTTTTTTGAAACACAGTTTAATGTGTAACATTAAGCGTTGATAAGTCTAAAGTGCTAGCAACATTGGCTGACATGACTTCAGAATTATCAAGCCACCATCATTTGCAAAGTATGAATAATTAGTTACCATTCTTCTTCGCTTGCTCAGTTTTCAAGCAACTAATGTATCTGACAGAGAAAACTAGTGGCTCCAATCTCTCACAGTTGCTGCTGCTCTGATGTGCAGTTGCTACATTATGCTAGCTAGCTAGGTGGCAAACTCTGACTTGAGCTACTCTAATAAAATAAATAAAAAAATTGTGCCGTCACGAGCTCACTGAAATTACCTTCATTCGCTGAAAAGATCTGAAATGTCGCTTCTGCTGGAAAAAAAAATCTACCGTCGCTGAGCGCCAGTGCATAGACCTAATTATGATTTGATTATTTTTATGTACTGATTGTAGCACATTATTTTGATAGCATGGAGGAGGGAAGCCGGAAAATGTGTTAATAAATGAAAATGAACGAGAACTAGCTAGGTCTAATTGTTGTCATAAAGGGATGGATCTTTGCCCCCAAATTTCCAGTTTTGGTGCCAGCCCTCATACGCATGCTCAGAACTTTGAAAACTGTTCAGTCTGACAAGAAATCAAGTAAACTGAATCCGCTCGACTGCAAGTCAAAATCCGATTCCATTGTTGCTAATCCATCATCATTTTGCATTGTATTTATATATTTTAGTTACTCAGGCATCATTCATTTATATTAAGGAGTTTTCTATGAAAATTCGAGGATTCAACGCGCCATTTTAGGGCTTTAGCTTAGGGATATGATGAATGTAAGCTGGTTTGCCTAACACCAATGAACATCATAGAAGAAGAATCTTCCCTTTGGTAACACTTCATTTTCCCTCGGGTGATAGTTTCACACAGAGTCGCCCAGCGCTGTCATATGTTCCACTCAGTGACATTCGTTGAGAGGCTTAGCCTCTGCGTACACAGCTTGCCCAGAGGACTACTGCTCAGATTTAACATGAAAGTCTGGGAATGCTGTTGTAATTAATTAATGTACATTATTTGATTGATCATTTGTTCCAACAACAGAGACAGAGTTCCACTCTGCGGTCCGTTAGCCGCTGATAATTACTCAGCAGATGTGATCTGTAAACATATTTCCCTCTTAAAGCTGTGGCAGCTGCTGAAATCCAAAAATTAACCAGACAAATGCTGTCAGTGGACAACAGTAGGGTATATCCCTGAAAGGAAAGGAAAATTCTGGGTTTTGATAAATGTAAGTGGGACAGGAAAGGGAACAGGGTCTAGAAAATCAACCAGGGAACTACTCTACGGTGGCAGTTGTGGTTAGCAGTGCTGCCTCACAGCAAGAAGATTGCGGGTTCCAATCCGGCCTGGGGCTTTTCTATGTGGAGCATGTTCTCCTCATAAAATGAAGGAACCCCTTGCGCTTCAGCCCCTCTACAAGTGGAGGTCGGTGCTCGCAGAAAGGACAATAAATCCGAATATAAAAGAAGAAACTGGAGCACTCAAATCACCAGTATAATTTATTAAGGTGCCAAGACTGACGTTTCGACGCACTGCGTCTTCCTCAGAGTCCTCAGAGGACAGGGTTTCCCCCACCCAGATGAACATGCAGTATAGAAACAATCCTACCAGTACCCCTGACTTAGGAATTGGCTTCAGGGCTGGAGTTGGTCCCTGGGCGCTGCTCTCTGGCTGCCCACTGCTCCTAACTATCGGATGGGGTTAAATACTGAGGACAAATTACCCCAATGGGTTCAATAAAGTGTATCTTATCTGATTCAAGGCTCCCAAAATGGACAGTGAATTTTGCCCAATTCGAATAAAAACTGATTGACATTCTGGATTTTTGGAAAAGTGAAGTTCAGAGATCATTAGACTTAGAAGTATTTGCCTTTATTTGACTGGTGAGTAGGATTCTCTGCTGAAGCCGGTGGGCAGAAGGTGTTCTGATTACTCCTTCTGAAATAGGCAGCTCTTTCATCTGCAGTTCTGTTCTTTAGACACTGATATGTGGCTCTATTTCCTTTCAAATTTTATTAGGGGCCAGGCAGTGAAAGCTGCCGGTAACCTATTGTTTTTGCCAGTATTCTTCTTCTTCTTCTTCTTGGTAGGAAATCCTACTTCCCATACATGAAAAATCACCAAACTTAGCACAAAGGTCCAGTCCCATGCCAGATTGCCTCCGCTGCAAAAACAGGCCAATAGTCCTGATGGTGGTGCTACAGCAAGCCTCTAAATTTAAATTTTTTGAAAATTCACAACAAATCAAACATATGTGCTACAGTCTTGCAACTTTCATTGAAATGTAGCCCCAATACTTAAGAAACTTTTGTCCACTTAGACTTCATAATGTGTTCTAAGTTTATCACTGTTTTTTCAAAAACTGTAAAACCTTTCTTGCCCCACAATTTTTGCTCAATTGTCACCAAATTTGCTGTACTGAATCTTCAGATCGTCCTCCACAAAAATACCTACCGGTGTTTTTTTCGATATTTGAAGAATTGAGCCTTCAGTGTATGAAAACATTTGACAGTACTATTAACATATACCAGCCAATTCTTGATGAATACATTTTCAATCTTCCTGAAACAAATTGGTCATGGTCAATGAAGTTCGCCAAATATCAGAATTTTTTTCTCAAAACTGAATTTTTGAAACCATTTTGAATCCTGCTCTCATGGAACAATTGGAGTCAATGTAAGAGTGGCATTTTTAAACATAAGATTTTCTCTTATGAAGCAAAACACTTCTAAAAACTAGTCACCAACATTTCTATGGTATCAAGCTGCAATTTATGCATTATCAGATTTTTGTCTTGATAACAAAAATTTTGACAGTTTTTGAAATCTTCCTTGACTGCTGCCTGGCTGGTAACTCCCTGAGTCCATTAATGAAGCCACACACACCTGTTCTCACTTCCAGCCAATTAGCTCAATGAGTCAGGAGTTGGTTCTTGGTGTCAGAGGCTCTGAGTTCAAGCTACAGCAGAATGGACATTGTAATGTTCTTGTTACTGAGAATATTCATGCCTGAAATAATCAATCCATCATGGAAATACTTGTTTACTGAAATAATTGATTTATTGACAAATCATTGTTGCTTTATTTCTTATTTTAGTCCTAAAATGTGCTCGAAGTTTGAAATGCATGTAACTCTTAAAGGTTACTTGCTAATTAGCTCAGTGAAATTTTTTGTGGATACCAGGCAATTTAGTGTCAGAGATTATTAGTTCAAATGTCAACCAATTCAAAATGAACAATGTAATCCCACATTTCTTGTTATACTGCATTTTTGCCTGTTGTTGCTCATAATTGCCTAAATTTGCCTGGCCCTGATATTGCTGCACAGCAGCTTTAATTTTCTTTAATTTTTGCCTCATAAAGTGTCATTTCTGGAAAAATTAAAATGGTGGAACCCTGTAGACAGTCTCGACCTTTGAAGAGTCACCATAGTCAGATCAGGTAACCTGTACAGCAACTAGGTGTGTAATAAACAGAGCTGAGAGTTAAATGGCTGTAGTACATGCACACTGGGAACATGATAAAACAAGAAACATGTTCTGTGATTACGTTTAAGCAGGCTGTTATCTTCATGCACTACACTCTCTGACTGGAGCACAAAGCACTGTTCAGAGAAATGCTCATATTATGTGCTCAAGCCTTTTGTGCTGAAAAAAATGTTTCTCCTTTATCTGGATTTAGGGACTAAAATGACCAGTCAAAATTCAGCAAGAACGGAGCAGATGGAGCTCAGAACCTTCAAGCTGATTCTCTCCACCTTCTCCAACATCTCCAACTTCACCGCAGGCAATGACACAGACGCCCTGCAGTCTGAGGGCCCTTACCAGGCAGTGGAGGTGGTCATCATTGTTCTGGTTACAGGGTCCCTCAGTCTCATAACGATTACTGGGAACATACTGGTACTGCTTTCAATAATAATTAACAGGAACCTCCAGACCATAAACAACTACTTCCTCTTCAGCCTGGCATGTGCAGACCTGACCATTGGGGTCAGCTCCATGAATCTGTACACAGTCTACATAGTGATTGGCTATTGGCCGTTGGGGGCAGTAGTCTGTGACCTATGGCTGGCTCTGGACTATGTGGTCAGCAGTGCCTCTGTCATGAACCTCCTCATCATCAGCTTTGACCGTTACTTTTGCGTCACCAAGCCACTCAGTTACCCTGCAAGGAGGACCACCAGGATGGCAGGAATGATGATTGCGGCCGCCTGGGTCATTGCCTTCCTATTGTGGGCCCCAGCCATCCTGTTCTGGCAGTTTATCGTCGGCGAGCGCACTGTGCCAGAGGGTGAGTGCTATGTCCAGTTTCTTTCCAATGTAACTATCAGCTTCATCACCTCCACTGCTACCTTCTACCTGCCTGTTGCCATCATGATCTTACTGTACTGGCAGATCTCCAGGGCCAGCAAGAGCCGCGTGAACAAGGGCAAGCAAGAGCTAAAACAGGACAACCCATCCAGCAGCAAAGCTGGAAACCACATCATCATGCCCTGTCATGAAGACAGTGTGAAAACCCATCACAAAGAGAGGAGCCAGAATGGCGGAACAGGTGGAGTCGGGGAGGAGGAGCCGAGTGCACCAGTACATCCTGAGAGAAATGAAATTGTTGAGGCCCCTGCTGGTTACGAGAGAAACCCCACAGCCCACAGACTAAATGCTACAATGCCAAAGCAGCAGCCCAAGAAGAAGGCAGCACCATCGCGTGAGAAAAAGGTCACACGCACAGTCATGGCCATACTTGTTGCCTTTGTAGTTACGTGGACACCCTTTAGCATCATGGTGCTCATCAACTCCTTCTGTTCAACCTGTGTTCCCTCCGGCATGTGGACCTTTGGCTACTGGCTCTGCTACATCAACAGCACCATCAATCCAGCCTGCTATGCTCTCTGCAATGTCACCTTCAAGACGACCTTCAAAAAACTCCTGCTCTGCCAGTACAAGGACCTTCGCTCAGGCAGATAGAGATGGGATTATTTTTGCTTCTGCTGTTGTTATTTTCTGACATGTTTTAGCTAAGAAATCATTTTGCATCACTTTGAACAACAGCTGGTACAACCTCAAAAAATAGAAATACAAAAACGCAACCTAAAGATGAAATGTCAAATCGCAAACATCTCTATGCCAGTATACTCGATTAGAATGAAAGAACATTTACTGCAAACTGACTCAGCAAAAGTCTACGCTCTTTCACCAGATCAGAAACTGCGTCTGTTTACTGTAATTAGTATTTCCATCTGATAGAAATGATGTATTATTAAATGAGCAGTGCTATTAAAAAGGTTTGCCATAACCTAGAAAGGTTCATGTCTCTTAAAAACCATTATTATGACATTGGATTAGAATTGCTGTTGGAAACAATTGCTTTTAAATTCATATTGTGCATACTGCATGCTTGCAAACCCCCCATTTTTAGCAGCTATTCCTCAAGAGTACAAAAAAAATAAAATAAAAAAAAAACACAGGTTGCCTCATCCTTGAAGATACATTCAGGAACTCTGGAGGAGAAAAAAAACAACTTTTAAAGATATAAAAATGAATATTTTGCTTCAATATTTATTTCTTCAAAGATGTTCACTCATATGAAGACCACAAAGGAAAAACAGAGTCCAAATTTTACAACATTGTATATTTTATATATTACTATTATATATTACTATTATAATAATATATTATATTATTGTATATTATATAATATTTTATACACTATCGGTCAAAAGTTTTAGAACACCCCAATTTTTCCAGTTTTTTTAATTGAAATTCAAACAGTTCAAGTCCAATGAATAGCTTGAAATGGTGCAATTTTAAGTGGTGAACTGCCAGAGGGTAAAAAAAGTAGTTACCAAAACTTTCTATGAACAGATTAAACCCCCCCTACCCACAAGTTTTAATTTTTCATATGACAAAGGTATTCTCACAGGGACTAAGTAGGAAAGCATAATATCTCTGCTCTTAAAACAAGAAGCTAGTGGCCACTAGAAAGATCCGATTCACTTAAGGAACTGGAGACCACTTACTCTTCAGTGTTATGATGCTAAAATATTAGCTATTTTAGTAAAAAAATGTCACACCTGATTTTTTACACCATGACCAGTCTGGTTTTATACAAGGACCAAATATTGCAAATAATATAAGACAATTACTCGAAATTATAGAACATCATGATAAAATAAAGAAACCAGGTTTCTCGAAGACTTTGAGGAGGGCTTTGATAAAATAAGATGGGATTTCATTTATCAATGTTTAGAATGTTTTTTTTTTCTAATACAGTGGGTTAAAGTTATGTACAATAACTCAATCTCCAAAATTATAAATAATGGTTATAATTCAAAACCCATTGCCCTTTCACGGGGGTAAAACAGGGCTGCCAGTTTTCACTGTATTTATTTATTATGGCAATAGAAATACTCGCTATAAAAATACAAACAAATTATAATATCAAAGGCTTGGAAATGCAAGGTCTGAATACAAAAATTTCAATGTATGCTGATGATACAATTTTTCTATTTAGCTCTCACTGTCTATTGCTACAGGATCTTACAAAAGACCTGGATGACTTTATGAACCTATCTGAGCTGAACCCAACTTTGTCATGGTTTATGAATGTGCTTTTTGCTTTCTTTGTTACTCTCGTCCCTGACGACACTGTTTTCTTTCCCCATTGGATTTCTTACCCAGCTGGCTGATTATTCCTGGGCGGTCCTTCACCGGAGTCTACTTAAGCCGGAAGTCGCCACACCTCGTTTGCTGGAGTGTCTGATGTTACCTTGCTTACTTCGGCTCGAGAAACCTTTAGTCAGGGTTTGCATATATATATGTATATATATATATATATAATATCTTTGTTTCTGGGAAGCTTTGCTTCTTTATGGTATTTTGTACTACTGTCTGGTGCCTTGTTAGTTTTCTCTTCAATTGATATTTATTTTCCTATCTGGTTGCTCACTTCTGCACCATTAGCAGATGAAGGGGCACTTACTTCAAGAAAAGTGATAAACATCTGGAATGTTGCTTTGTGTGGGTGGTGCTACTTTATAATAAAACGGTGCCCCTGGAAATAATGGGTTCCTGAGCTTACCAACTATCCATCTTTTGAATACATATTTTTGGCCAAAATGAATGACTACATATCTTGGTAAATCACAAAAGAAAAGATAAAACAGAAAAATTAACCCTTTGTTGCCCACTCAAGCAAATGCTTATCAGAGATTACCTTTAATACCGAGTTCATTGCATATACCTAGTAACCTTCAAATTGTTCTTTAACAAAAGGACTTGAATCCCTCAATGATGGTCATAATGAGGAAATTTAAAATACCGTGAACATTGGATGGAATGCAATTTCAGTTCACTTGTGCAAAGTAGCCTGAATGCCCTTTGGAAGTAGCTTATATTTCACATTACACACCCCATTTAATGTTCCAAATCATTAATTACTGGCTGCTGGTATCATGTGCGCTTATATACATGTGTGTCATATACTGAATGAAGTACTGATGTAATAAAACCCTGCAATTCAGTGTGATTTTTTAAACCTTTCTTGCTCAGATGGACTGTAAAGGGTTAATGTAACAGAAAGCCAGAGTAATCTTTGCATCACAGTTAGGAGACACAGGAAACACAGGAACGTGCATTAACCAAAACACTGATATAATCTAAGGGGTCTAAATGAATCAAAGAATAATGCTGAATCAATAAATGTTCGAACTCCAATGTTTTGTTTGGACAACAACATCAAAAACGTTACAATGGTGCGTGCTCCGCACTGTGCAGGATAAGTTCTTAAGAACCTATCCCGTTTGCGGCAACACCTAATTGGATTGATTTCTCGTGGTTTTCAATCAAGACCTCTCTCAATCTTCGCGCGAATGAGGCTGTTAACATGAAGTACAGAAATGATCTGAGCCGCATACCTCATTTTAACCTTATCTAGAGCGGGGGCTTTTTATGCCGGCGCTAAGTTTCACGCCGTATAATTTCTGAATGGCTTGAGCTAGGACAACTAAACTTGGTGACTTTTCCTAAAACTTGCGCGGGAACAATTTTATACCAATAAGTCAAGTCCACCATCTTCGCCGTTTCCATGGCAACGGTTTTCTAACAGGTATGTCTGACAAAAAATCGCCGATTTCAGTTTCATCAATGGAGTTACCAGATTTTCTTTTTAACATATACTTATTCCATTATTCTAACAATGTGTTACGTAATTTAATGTCAGCTCTGTTAAGTAGAATTAATTTATGCTAATTTGATGACGTCATTAAATTTATTTTATTTTCCGATGATGAAAGCTTCTACTACCAACAAATAGACGTCTTTTTTTCCATTATTAAGGTGGTTTTAGGCTCTATATTGAAATCAATATACTAAAACAAAAAGGTTGACGATAAGAACAGAGCAGGTTTTGCTTCCGCAAACCTGTAATCCTTTATAAGGTTACTTTCATTTCTTTCTGACCTGAACGTCGAAGAAAAATATTCTGAGTGAATGATAAACTATTTTCACGGAACATAAAGAGAATTTTATGTATTTTATGGCTCTTGGGTTAAATAAAAATAAAAATAAATCTCATGACTCCTTGCAATGCTCTGTCAAAGGGCCAATTTACCTTATGTGTACCCGGGTTCTAGAATTGAGAGATCGGACTAATGGTATGAAAATGTGCAATATACAGTGATATCCGCTATACTGAAGCAGCAAGGAAATCTTGTCCCTTTTTACTTTAGGGTGAGCTTATAAGCACATGGGGTACCAGGCACATACCAACTCATTGATTCTCTGATCAGAGCATTGATTGACTGACTGACGGCACAACTTACGTGTATTTCAGTTATGGTACATGAAGACCTCTTTCCATTTTGTTGGCAGCAATTCAAAAAGTATAAATGTAAGGCATTACATCTTTATTATGCTATAATGGAAAACTTGTCTTCCTCTTTTGCTTACGAAGACAAAATTATGTTGAAAGTTTGAGCTTTTGAACTTTTCCCTTAATTTTAAAAATTCAATCAAATTATTCCTTTCCATTCACATGCATGTGATTGCAGATTATATACAGATTTAGAATTAATTTGAATACAATTTGAGGTCTGCTAAGACTTATCCCCACTATCTTTACACATGTATCATAATCACCAAACAAGATTACTAACATAGCGTTCCTCTTCAGCTAAGGCACTCAGTTCCTTTTGAATTCCCTAAGACTCAGATATACGCAACAACAACGGGCCATTTGTGGGGTTCAGCAAAGCAATTCAAATTGATTAGGGTTAAGTACACCCTCTAATTTCCCAGTTACGGGAGAGCTCACTTGATTTTAGCACCGCATCGAGGAACAGAAGGGTCTGGGTTCGAGCCCTGGATAGAATAGTGCACAATTGGCCATTGCGTCACAAGGAAGCAAATCGGGAGGGGTAATATAAAATTGGTTACTTTTTTTTAATCGCCTTCCAGCTTCAGGAGGGATTGAAGATGCCAAAAAAGAGAAGTTCTACAAGAGCTGCTCTATGGAAATTTTCTATGGAACTGTTTCCAATAGAAATTGTCAATAGAACTTTTTTTTCTATTGGACTCGAGGTACTAAAGTGCTATTGGATTCCTATAGCACATTTTTTTTTTCAGAGAAATTAAGAGATCTGCAGTTATTTATGATTTATTTATGTTTACTGCGCTACTCGCTGAGTTCGTCAATCAGATAACGTGACTTGGTTGTGCTCATGCAGGTGCTTTCCAAAAAAATTCAAGCCTGACGCAAAGATTTCTTGAGATGAAATTATTTCGCCAGAATCCCAGAGAGATTACAATTTTGATACGAGCGTGTGATTAAGAACTGCCCACCCAGTTTTCACTTCTCATATCCAGCCTCCTCGTGTCCCTATACCGCACTCGCTCTCGAGTCTCCTCCACCGCACTGTCACTCACGCTTTTGCCTTCCAGACAGCAGTGTCGCATACGCTACACACGCATGCCATCAGACCAGCAGCGGGAGATCGACTGAGGGCTGTTAACTCTCTCCTACCAAACAGAAGGCAACTTAGCGATAACCACAACGGATCCTTGAGAACAGGTAATTAAATCGCAGATATACAATGCAGATGCGCTACGTTTGTTCGAAGTTGGCGCAAAGTGATCGTGAAAATTCAAGTAAAGACAGTGCGGCTTACCAATGGCATCTGTTCAGTTGTGAAATTTCACGCACTGTGGCCAACAAATTGACCTCATTAGCTATTATAAGGTTCTATCACTTATACGTTTCATGGGCTGATCGAACCTTATTATACTAAGGTCACGAAATGTATGGTGAAGTCGGATAATTTTGGACATTAGGTAAAATGGGACAAATAAAGTTTTGGCAGTTGATAGGGGTACGGCATTTTTTCAATGCATTTCGATGTGGAGAGGTACGGCAGTCCCCATTTCAAGCCATTCCCCAACCTAACCCTAACCCTTCCCCTAACCATAATCCCGAATCCTTATCCTAATACCTTGAAATCGACCGCCGTACCAATAAAAACTGCCATGTCTCTAGACACTGCGTAAGGTTTTCCATCTCAGACTCTTCAAATTTTTGAAGCCTTTATCCGAAAGTTATTGCAGTATTACCACTTGCGTCCTTGATGTGAAACAACAATTTTTATTTATCTGCCACAAAAAATTTTTGGCAGAGCAAAAATAAAAAATAAAAAACAGAAGTCCCTGCCCTTGTAAAGCAAGCAATGTAGCATGTTGATTTGCTTCCTTTAGTAATAAAATTAATGCAGCTAAAACAATACGGGAATAACACCGAAAATGATTGTAAGATGTTGCATTTTATTCAGCGCTCGACTTATAATCAAATATTTTCACACTACTCTTTAATTTTATGAGAAAGGGTTTTAAGTGACTCTCTCATTTTCCCTGAATGCATCAGGCAAAATAGGACAAACAATTACTCAGAAATGGGACTCTCGGTCCGAAGTGAAACCTGAATATTTCTCGGCTACCAGGTGCCAAATTATGAAATACTATGCTATGTTGTGTTACTCTATCTTATTACGCACATTTTTTTAAAAAGTATTTTTGTCTCATAAAATAAGCACTGGGTCCATGTCAGCCATAATGGCCCCAAATGAACCACCATTGCTACGAACATGTGAACACATGCATGCATATGCGTATCTCACGTGTAGACACGCAATGCAAGCGTTTGTGTATGCATGCACGCTTGAATGCCTCTCCACTCAATTTCACAGCTTACACACTAATTCAGGTGTGGGAGGGAGGTATAGTTTGAAAGGCAATATAGAAATTTCCCTTTTTACTGCATTAGCTGTCCCATTTTAAATGAACATGTCATTGAAGTAGTGAGGTAGTGATTCTTTATAAACTTTGGACCATCAAACACAAAGTATTTTACTTGATAACATATTTCCTTTATAGAAATATAGCAGAGATCCAAACTAAATTTAAAAGAAACGTTTAAGGCAGTTTTCAGAATTTTAGATGGTTTTCTAAGCAATCTTCAACACCAGGAAGCATCCTCTATCTCACTGAGCAAATTGGCAAATGGAAATGTCACATGTAGCTTCACAAATTGACTAAGCCAGTCACCTGTGTGCAAGACAGCAGCTATTGGCGTGTAAAGGCAGATTTCAAACAGCTGTCAAAAATTCAGTGATTAAGACAAAAATCCAAAAATTGCATCTAGACAGCATGGAGATGTTGGCAATTTGTTTTTAGCAATGATTTATTGGCTCCATATGTGAAAAACTGATGTTTAAAAATGCCATTCTTGCATTGACTCCAATTGTTCACGAGAGCGAAATTCAAAATGCTGTAGAAAACTCTGTTTTTGAGATAAAATCATAATATTTTCCAAACATCATCTACCGTGACTCCAAAATGTTATCTTTTTTTAAATGAACAATGAAAATGTATTTAGCAGGAATTTACAGATAAATTTTTACAGTAACGAGTCAAACATTTTGATGCATTGTAGGCTTAATTTCCGGTAAATCTAAAATCTGTGTGGATCCTTTGTGTAGATGCTCTGAAGATGCTCTGTAGCAAGTTTGGTGTCAATTGTGCAAAAATTGTGGGAGGAGATAGGTTTAATAAGTTTTACAGTGATGGACTTCATAATTTGTAGTAGGTTTAAATGTACAAAAATTTCTTCAGTATCGGGGCTACATTTTAGCGAAACTTGCAAATCTGTAGCACATATGTTTGATTTGTTATTAATTTTCAAAATTTTGAACTTTGAGCCTTGCTGTAGCGCCACCATCAGGACTATTGGCCTGTTTTTGCAGCTGAGGCAATTTGGCATGGGACTGGACCTTTTTTTGCAAAGTTTGGTGCTTTTTCGCTCGTTGGAAGTAGGATTTCCTCGGAAGAAGAAGAAAAAAGGAACATGCAGGATAACAGTAGGGTCCTGGCAGCTTAGGCTGACAGGCCCCTCATTAATCTTGAATTTGCATGTTGTTGCAAACAGCCTTCGCTTAGTTTGCCCTTTCAACTGTAGTGCAATGATATTTGGAAATATTATCAAATTCCAAATGTGATGCCTGCAACACATTCCAAAACATTGATAGAGGGGAATGGAAAGGCTGGGAAAGTTCTGGAATCTTCAGAAACAAACCTGTCTTTGAGGTAAACTAGTGAGTAGGCAATGGTTGATTTGCTTATGATTTTTTTAAATAAAATAAGCTGTCACACATGGTTGTTTTCCAGTGGGATAGTACAAGGTTTTCCAATTTGCTAAAAACAGCATGATCAGACTGTCAGAAAGCTTAAAGCTAGAGTATGCAATCTTGGAACAGCTAGAGTATGCAATCTTGGAACAGCAAGCAAGATTTGAATGTAGCCTCACCTCTAAACCCACCCCCTCCCCTCAAGTCTCTGACCAAAGCCACGCCCCCTGATTCACATGCAGGAGCGCGAGTCTCGCATCCCATTACCTGGATGCAGTGTCCTATGCCTGAATCGTCAGCGGAGCAGAAAAGACCACCATTTCAACTTCAACTTCGTTTTTTATACAACTACCTCACGTGTCATTCACCGGTAAGAAGACATCTGATATTATACAAATGAATATAAACAGCAAACGCATCTATCGTGCAAGAGAAATGATTGACATCGTCAGTCACTCCTCCTGGCTCTGATTGGTTGTTTTGTCCCAGCCAGTCGTGGTGAAAACTTGCAGAAGGAAATAGAAGCACTAGATGGAGCCTGATGACTCTGATTTTCTCAAACATCATCTGACTCACATCTTACTGTCAGGTCATAGTAACAGTTTTAACAAATATGACAAAAAGTGATTTTTTTTAAAAATTGCAAACTGCAGATTTAAGAACTTTTCTCAAAGGGTCCTGACTTTAAAAAAAGTCACTTTTTTTTTTGCCAATTTTGGATTTGCAATTACCCATGGTTATGAAACTTCTTCTACATAAATGTATATATCTTGGCTTTATTTGATCATAATTACAACTTGTGTCCTCATCTCCTTCACTATGTAATAATGGTATCAAATATTTGCCTTTTGGGGTATAAACACCCATTTTTATCCACTTTTTTCTGCAACTAGAAGTTTTAAATAGACAGTGCCTTCTCATGAACTCAAGTTACAACATTTTGTAAGATAACCTGACATCTGACATGATGTTTCATTCCCCTCCGAGGATCTCACAGGTATTGCATCACCTTCCATGGATATTGCATCAGATCTCCCATGTATTGCATCATCTCCCATGGGAATTGCATCAGATATCCTGTGTCTTGCGTCATCTTCCATGGGTATTGCATCATCTCTGGTTAAAACAATAGGGTCGCTAATGAATTAATTCATTGAAGCTTCAGCATTGCTTCTGGCAGGTGCACAATTGGGATTTCCTAGGATGAGGAATGTGACAAACATCCACACTGCAGTGTTACGGCCCCAATTTGTTATGACATTTACGACAGCAAGGGAAGACTGACAAAATTTTAAAACTTAAACAGATTTAATTAAACAAAGACCAACACTGACCTACAATTTATACTACTGACTAAGATTGACAAGAAAAAAAATATTTACAGTCCCTTGAGATGGGGTTGCTTGGTGATGTCGTGGGACAAGAACATTCTCCAACACAGGCAAAAATTCACGAAAAAACTTCACAGGTCTTGAAAAGAGTGACAGATCTGGTCAACAGATCAATTCTCCTTGCAATTTCTCCTACTACTTTACTCTCTCAATTTCTCTCCTTATATACTCTTTTGCAGCCCCCTCCCACCTTTTTGACTTTTTTTATTCTCTGGGACTTTCCCCTCTCAGACATGCCCTGGACATGCCCAAACCTAGCTCCAGACTGGGCTTAACAAAAAAAGATCAATACTGCCATCTAGTGGCATTGTTACACATTACAGCAGAAAATCAATTTCATTTAAAGAACTTAAACTAGCTGACGGACAACTTTTGACTTGGCGGTGCAATGTCATATTCAGTGAAGATGACCAAATCTGTTTCCATCACAAAAAAGTGTATTTGTCATATATTAGAAGCACATGACAAGTAAGTAAATGGTGTCATCACCCTGCATTCCTTTTCGCATAACAGGGAATGGGTGTTGTTTATTTACTGTAAGGAAGTTCATTTTTCTCTCAGGGATACACTTGATTTGCAACATGTCAGATATCAGATCATCTGAGGAAAGATGTAACTTGCATTTAGGAATAAGTACCATCTATTTAAAACTTCTAGCTGCAGAACAAAGGGGATAATGATGGGCGTTTTTGACCCAAGACGCCCATATTTGATAACATGATTAAATAGTGAAGGAGATGAGAAAAAAGTTGTAATTTTGAACAGATAAAGCAAAGATATATACATTTATGAACAAGTTTCATTACCATGAGTAACTGCCCTCATGGTGAACTTACCAATTCCAAATTTGCACAAAAAAAAAAACCCTGGACCCTTTTCAGGGTCTCCTAACTCCATTATTATGCCTTGGGTGCATGGCTGTACAGACAGACCTGTCCTCAAATGGAAGGAATCCAGCACAATGTAGCCATATCTCGGAAACCCCTTGGACTAGGAGCCTAAAATTTTTGCATGTTTTCATTATGAATATAGAGATACTCCCAAAAATAAATTTGGGCAAAATCTGAATCGGTGACTGTGGAAGATTCTTGAACTTTAGTTGAGTTCATATGGGGTGACCTAGCAGATAGACTCATGATATTGCAGTCATGACTTCGGCAGGGAATGTTGTGCCCTCAGAGTGCTCTCATTTTTGGTTATGCTGTAAAGATATCCTAACTTGTATCAATCATGCTTACCCCACCAAAATTTAACTCCCACAGTTAACTCCCACAGATGGTACAGATTGCCGCAAAGGGAAATATTCTACTCTTCTAAATTGGGTCTCTTCTGTCACAAATCATGTTTACAACTGTAGACTGAATTTTTAAATGTCCCCCGTGATTCGGTTCCACTCCAAAGTTTTTCCTTTTGACCATGCCATACCCTTCCGCCAATTACGTTGAAATTGGGCTCACAGTTTTTCCGTAATCCGGCTGACAAAAAGATGAATAGCCAGACAAAAACAACAAACTAAAAACTTGACCTCCTTAGTGAAGTAAGTAGAACAAATATTTTCAACACTCACTTATGTATAATTTAGCAATATCGCACGAGAGGGAGTGATGTTGTTGTAAAATACCATCACGGCTGTGATGCGGACTTAGGCTTCTATACATCAGTTCTACAAACACCACTTGAAAGTTAACGGCAATAAGAGATAACAGATTATGATTTCATTGTTTATTAGATAAAGTTATTTGGCTTCGGCAGCGCAAATAGTTCCACAAATGGATCGATACTTCACTGTTGCTAACAGTGTTGCGCAAAGTTTGTGGTCGGCCGTGAGTGTAATTAATAGTTATTAAAGCACCTGTGAGTGGAGGGATTTTGCAGTTATATGGCCCAGTGTCGTTGCACTCTATCATCAGCTCTCATGGAATTCCTCTCGTCCAATCAAATAACTCAGTTGGAACGAACTGTTGTATAATTGAAGCACCTACTACTAAAACCCCATAAGTCACACTTGACTTGACTTGACTTGGGGTGTTTTAGTAATCAGTGCTTCAATTTGAATTCTAATAAGCAATCTCAGGGTTAGTTTTACGGATGCAGCTGCAGCCTCATCCAACAGTAAATTATATTGTTAATGGAGCACTTGTGTAACAAGACCAGTTTTTAGTCCTGGGCCAAGCTGAATCTTTGTGAAAGAAACAAGCCATTAGCACTGAACAGTGTTTTTCCTTTATCTGGATTTAGGGGTGAAACTGACAGCTCAAGATTCAGCAACACCAGCACATATGGAGCTCAGGACCTTAAATCTTTCTCTCTCAACCTTCTCAAAGATCTATAACCTCACCGCAGGCAATCAGACAGACGCCCTAATGTCTGAGCACCCTTACGAGGCAGTGGAAGTGGTGATCATTGTCCTGGTTACAGGGTCCATTAGTTTTGTAACGATTACAGGGAACATACTGGTCATGCTTTCAATCATAATCAACAGGAACCTCCAGACCATCAACAACTACTTCCTTTTCAGCCTGGCATGTGCAGATCTGATCATTGGGGTCAGCTCCATGAACCTGTACACAGTCTATGTTGTGATTGGCTATTGGCCGTTGGGAGCATTGGTCTGTGATCTATGGCTGACTCTGGACTATGCGGTCAGCAGTGCCTCTGTTATGAACCTCCTCATCATCAGCTTTGACCGTTTCTTCTGCGTCACGAAGCCACTCAGCTACCCTGCAAGAAGGACCACCAGGATGGCGGGCATGATGATTGCGGCGGCCTGGGTCATTGCCTTCCTCATATGGGCCCCAGTCATCCTGTTCAAGCAGTTTATCGTCGGTGAGCGCACTGTGCCTGAGGGTGAGTGTTACGTCCAGTTTCTTTCCAATGTAACCACCAGCTTCATCACCTCCACTACTTCCTTCTACCTGCCTGTTGCCATCATGATCTTACTGTACTGGCAGATCTCCAGGGCCAGCAAGAGCTGTGTGAAGACGGGCAAGAGCACTACAAAAAAGGGAAACCCATTCAGCAGCGAGGCAGGAAACCACATCACCATTCCATGTGGTTACAACAATGTCGAAGCCCAATGCACTGAGAGGAGCCTGAATGGTGGAACAAGTGAAGTTAAGGAGGAGGAGCCGAGTGCAACAGCACAACATCCTGAGAGAAATGAGACTGCTGAGGCCCCTGCAGGTTACGAAGGAAACCTCACAGCACACGGCATAAATTCAACATCAGCAAAGCAGCAGCACAAGAAGAAGGCATCACCATCACGCGAGAAAAAGGTTACGCGCACAGTCATGGCCATTCTTGTAGCCTTTCTGGTCACCTGGATACCTTATCACATTATGAAGATCATCAGCACCTTCTGTTCAACCTGTGTTCCCCCCAGCATGTGGACCTTTGGCTACTGGCTCTGCTACATTAACAGCACCATCAATCCAGCCTGCTATGCTCTCTGCAATGTCACCTTCAAGACGACCTTCAAAAAACTCCTGCTCTGCCAGTACAAGGACATTCGCTCGGGCAGATAGAGATGGGGGTTATTTTTGTATCAGCGGTTGTTGTTTTCTGTTATTTTTCTACAGAAGAAATATTGTATATACTCTTGCATTACGTCGAACAATGGCAGGTACAAGCTCAAGAAATTGAAACACAGAAGCTATGGATGTAATGCCAAATTGCACACATCTCTATGCCAGCAAACTCAACTAGAATTCAAGATCACATGCAAAACTCAGTAAAATCTCGACCCAATCACTAGATCAGATAGTGTCCATTTACTACTATTCATATGTTAATCTGATAGAAATGATGGATCATTAAATGTTTGCAATGACCTAGAAATGTTTGTGTCTTTACAAATCTACATACTTTTCATTCAAAAATTAAGCCAAGACATTGTTGTGACACTTGATTAGAATGTTTTATTTTTAAATTCGCATTTTCCTTGTGATAGCGAATTTCCATGTTTAGCAGACATTCCTCCAGTGTACAAAAATAACACGGGTCACCCCATCCATCCAGATTCATTCAGGGTTTCTGGAGACAAAAAACAACTTTTACAGACATGAAAATGAATATTTTGCTTCAAGGTTTATTTGATCAAAGATGTTCATTCATATAAAACCCAAAACCAGTGAAGTTGGCACGTTATGTAAATAGTAGATAAAAATACAATACAATGATTTGCAAATCCTTTTCAACTTATATTCAATTGAATACACTGCAAAGACAAGATGTTTAATGTTCAAACTGAGAAACTTTATTTCTTTTTTGCAAATAATCATTAACTTAGAATTTAAAGGCAGCAACACATTGCAAAAAAGTTGGCACAGGGGCCTTTTTACCACTGTGTTGCATCGCCTTTCCTTTTAACGACGCTCAGCAAACGTTTGGGAACTGAGGAGACCAATTTAAGCTTTTCAGGTGGACCTCTTTCCCATTCTTGCTTAGTGAACAGCTTAAGTTGTTCAACAGTCCGGGTTCTCCGTTGTCGTATTTTACGCTTCATAATGCGCCACACATTTTCAATGGGAGACAGGTCTGGACTACTGGCAGGCCAGTCTAGTACCCAAACTCTTTTACTACGGAGCCATGCTGTTGTAACACGTGCAGAATGTGGCTTGGCATCGTCTTGCTGAAATAAGCAGGGGCGTCCATGAAAAAGACGTTGCTTGGATTGCAACATATGTTGCTCCAAAACCTGTATGTACCTTTCAGCATTAATGGTGCCTTCACATATGTGCAAGTTGCCCATGCCTTGGGCACTAATACACCCCCATACCATCACAGATGCTGGCTTTTGAACTTTGCGCCTATAACAGTCCGGATGGTCCTTTTCCTCTTTGGTCCGGAGGACGCGACGTCCACAGTTTCCAAAAACAATTTGAAATGTGGACTCGTCAGACCACAGAACACTTTTCCACTTTTCATCAGTCTATCTTAGATGAGCTTGGGCCCAGAGAAGCCGGCGACGTTTCTGGGTGCTGTTGATAAATGGCTTTCGCTTTGCATTTTAGAGTTTTAACTTGCACTTGCAGATGTAGCAACGAACTGTAGTTCCTGACAGTGGTTTTCTGAAGTGTTCCTGAGCTCATGTGGTGATGTCCTTTACACACTGATGTCGGTTTTTGATGCAGTACCGCCTGAGGGATCGAAGGTCACAGGCATTCAATGTTGGTTTTCGGCCTTGTCGCTTACGTGCAGTGATTTCTCCAGATTCTCTGAACCTTTTGAGGATATTACGGACCGTAGATGATGAAATCCCTAAATTTCTTGCAATAGCTCGTTGAGGAATGTTGTTTTTAAACTGTTTGACAATCAGCTCACTATTTGTTCACTAAGTGGTGACCCTCGCCCCATCTTTGTTTGTGAATGACTGAGCATTTCAGGGAAGCGGCTTTTATACCCAATCATGGCACCCACCTGTTCCCAATTAACCCGTTCACCTGTGGGATGTTCCAAATAAGTGTTTAATGAGCATTCCTCCATTCTCTCAGTCTTTTTTGTCACTTGTGCCAGCTTTTTTGAAACATGTTGCAGGCATCAAATTCCAAATGAGCTAATATTTGCAAAAAATTACAAAGTTTACCTGTTAGAACATTATGTAACCTGTCTTTGCAGTGTATTCAATTGAATATAGGTTGAAAAGGATTTGCAAATCATTGTATTCTGTCTTTATTTATGATTTACACAACGTGCCAACTTCACTGGTTTTGGGTTTTGTATAATCTGAATTCATATGATCTTGAAAGTAATGATAAGTCGATCGACGAGCACGAACGAACAGGAAGGATAGGGGAACAGATTGCAATCTATTCGTTCGTGCTCGTCAACCAACTTATCGTGACTTTCAAGATGGAGGCGACTGGAAACTACCTCAAGGTACTGTCAGCATAAACAGTCTTTTTCAATACGGTACATGTGTTGGTCTAATTGTAAATGGCACATGGAGGAAGAGGACTTCTTGCTTATCTTTGCACAGCTCATTATTGCACACTTGAACAACTGTCACTTTGTCAATTGGTCACTTGTTTTTTACAATGTATTGTTTTTCGAGTGTTGCTCTTTTCTCTTGCAACCCTTTTTACTGTTGTTACTATTTGTACTATTGTGCGTTGACTTCCCTCCGTTCCAAGGGAGATTTCTCACAAGGGAGACAAATAAAGTAACCTTGACCTTGACAGAGGGATATACACTGCAGTGAGTTACAGACCAATAAGAGTACGCTATGCAGTGCACATAGAGGGTTATCTCTCCACATGGAGGGATATACACTGCACACTGAGGATCACACACTGCACACAGAGAATTTCCGTAATCCAATACCTCAAAATCTAACTCTTCATGCCTCAGTGTTCGCTGAGGACACTTTCTAAGGTGGACAGAGGATACCATGGGCACTTTGACAAGTCTGTGGCTACTAAAGCTGGATTTATGCTTCTGCGTCGAATCGACGCCGTCACTACGCAGAGCCTCTGCGGAGAGGTGAACCCCCCACCGCGGAGCCTCTGCGTCGCCTACCGTGCACCTCGAAAATTTTCTAACTGCGCGTCAAAGCGACGCAGACTGCAAGGGCACTGATTGGTCCAACCCGAGCCAAGTGAAGTGTGTGATTCAACGTCATTCAAGAAAATGACAATGGTGGCCAGTAGCTACCTAGCGCGCAGAAAGCTGATACACCTACAGTACAGGCCAAAAGTTTGGACACACCTTCTCATTCAATGCGTTTCCTTTATTTTCATAACTATTTACTTTGTAGATTCTCACTGAAGGCATCAAAACTATGAATGAACACATGTGGAATTATGTACATATGTATCAAACACTTGTCCAACAGGGCAGTCGGCTGTGTATCAACTTCTGCACAGCACAACTGATGGTCCCAACCCCATTGATAAGGCAAGAAATTCCACTAATTAACCCTGACAAGGCACACCTGTGAAGTGAAAACCATTTCAGGTGACTACCTCTTGAAGCTCATCAAGAGAGTGCCAAGAGTGTGCAAAGCAGTAATCAGAGCTAAGTGTGGCTACTTTGAAGAAACTAGAATATACTGTAAGACATGTTTTCAGCTACAGGTATTTCACACTTTTTTGTTAAGTACATAATTCCACATGTTCATTCATAGTTTTGATGTCTTCAGTGACAATCTACAATGTAAATAGTCATGAAAATAAAGGAAACGCATTGAATGAGAAGGTGTGTCCAAACTTTTGGCCTGTGCTATACATGGGCTTAAAATACTTCAGACGACCTGAGTCAGAGGACACAGTTCATTCTGACATCATAAAATGCTAGTTAAGACTACAAAACAAAGCCCTGATGCCATCCAGGAGCACCGCCGACTTCTCCGGTCTTGAGCTCATCTGGAAAAAAAAAAAAGAAAAGACAAGCAAGTTGGAAGGAGTGCTGCGGTCAGAGGAGTCCATCTTTCAAATTGTTTTTGGTAAGAATGGACATCGTGTTCTCAGGGCAAAGGTGGAGAAGGACCATCCCAGCTTTTATCGGCGATATGTTCAAAGGCCAGCTTCTATCATGGTCTGAGGTGCATTACTGCAGTAGGCATGGGTAACTGTGAGCAAAATTGACACAGAAGAGTCCAGGAGCATATTGGAACAATGAATGTGACTTCCAGATGTCCTTTATTTCAGGGATGCCCCTGCTTGTTCCAGATAACGGCAAGCCACACATGGCGCATATTAAAACAGCCTGGCTTTGTGTCCCAGAGAGAATATAGCCGGCAACCTCTAGTTATATCCCTTTGAAACGCAGTGGGTTATGGCATGTGAAATGGAACAAAGAGACCTTGGACTGCTGACAAACTGAAGTGCCAAATAAGGCACGAATGGGAACAAATTCTGCAAATGTTTAGCAATTTTCAGTCTGAGACGATGACATATGAATCAGAAATGAAACTGTATTGTCGGATTATACGCTATTGAGTTTGAATGGTAAAACCACGAAACAAGAGTAGAAAAAAAAATTTTTTTCAATTCTGAACTTAGTCTTTACCCCTTAAGCTGTATAAGGCCGCTTAAAAGCAGCTAGTCAAATGGGCGCTGCCGTGGATGTATAATTTATTGGCAATGGTCCTTATTCATGGCGAAGTTAAACAAGAAAACAGAACTGATGAATTAAACCAGAAAATAAGCATCAAACACATCAACTCTCGGTGATGAAGCTACTTTCATGTACAGCCAGAGGGATGTCAGCTCAAGCAGGGAAAAAATGGAAAGGGGACAAGGAAGTGTGAAGGGTTTCCAGACTAATTACGAATTTCTCAATTCCTGCAACAGGCGCAATACACATCTCTCTCACAAGGTACACCAATAACTGCGAGTGTGCCAGATATTGTTTTGACCGGAAGGATTAAACAGGATAAACAAAAATACTTCAAATGTCTCGGCTCAGAACTGTCAGAGAGCAAGGAAAACTAGTTAGTCCCCCCAGGAATCAGCGGAGAAAAAGTGTTGATTCCGCGGAGAACATTCCTGATTCTGCGGAGAGAAATTCTTGATTCCGCGGCTTGAAAGTTGATTTTCTGTGGGCATTAAAAAAAACCTAAAATGACCAGTTATAAAGCAAATTTATGTCATAATGAAGCAAAAATTCTCTTATGAAATTATTTGCAATACCAAAACACTGCGAAACATTGTGGTTATAAAATAAGCAGCATCAATATTCTCTTTGTCCCTCTTGAGCAGATTTATTTGCATAACTTATAAAGTGCAAAACATTTCACCAAACTATGGGTGAACGAGGCTTAGTAACTGAACAAGTGCCAAAGATCAAAGTAAAGATTTAAACAAAGTGTACACTATTCACTGTATCCTCAGGATATTGTAAACGTTACTGCATACCATAGACTGTATAAAAAGATGGATGAAGCTACCGTGATGTCACCCACTGGTTCGAGGATGAAGAAGTGAATCGAAGATCCGGGGAGGAACGTGGCTCTGGATCTGACCGTATCGGACGAGGACCAGTGGCTTTATACTTTATTCTAGTTTATATGGGACCATAATTCACGAAAATGAATGTCATGATATATCGAAGGAGACCTGAAACTTGCTATAGCTAACATAAAATGATGTGAAAAATCATTATTTAAATTAAAAATCAGGTCGGAAAGTGGGATCATTTTCTCATAGACTTCTATTGCATTGAACTTCTTTCTGCAACCACTGACGTCGCCATCTGCTGGCCATTAAATAAAATGCCATTCTACGGTACTTCCACATGGGCTTCTTTTTTCAAATCAGGGTGCTGCGTCCATCTTTTTATATAGTTTATGCTGCATACAGCAGAAAAAAATCAGTTTCCGTAACCGGCAGCACGAGCTGTGAGTTTTAGATCCCGTTTTATCTGACCGCAAAATCTAGCGGGCGGGATGAAAAATACATGTAAAATATAAAATTCTGCACCTCGCCCTATATTCCGCGGACTGCTTAGATTTCCGCGGAGGGCTTTGAAATCCGCGGTAAATTCCGCGATCGCGGAATCGCGGATTCCTGGGGGGACTAACTAGTAGAGACTGCCGTAAACATGCATCATGGTGTCCATCAGGCTGTGTGACAAGGAGGCGTGGTATCGTGTGAAACGGTGCCACTCTGCGCTCTGTCGGCAAACACTGGTGCTGCTCCATGGGTATCACTTATGATTACTTCATTATTATACTGTATATGATAATGAATTTAAAACGAACCCCTCAATATCAGCACTGTGTTGCAGGTAGGTGGATGCTCATAACTACAAAACCCAAAACCAGTGAAGTTGGCACGTTGTGTAAATCATAGATAAAAACAGAATACAATGATTTGCAAATCCTTTTCAACTTATATTCAATTGAATACACAGCAAAGACAAGTTACTTAATGTTCGATCAGGTAAACTGGAGAAATCACTGCACGTAAGCGACAAGGCCGAAAACCAACATTGAATGCCCGTGACCTTCGATCCCTCAGGCGGTACTGCAACAAAAACCGACATCAGTGTGCAAAGGACATCACCACATGGGCTCAGGAACACTTCAGAAAACCACTGTCAGTAACCACAGTTCGTCGCTACATCTGCAAGTGCAAGTTAAAACTCTACAATGCAAAGCGAAAGCCATTTATCAACAGCATCCAGAAACGCCGCTGGCTTCGCTGGGCCCAAGCTCATCTAAGATGGACTGATGCAAAGTGGAAAGGTGTTCTGTGGTCTGACGATTCCACATTTCAAATTGTTTTTGGAAACTGTGGACGTCGTGTCCTCCAGACCAAAGAGGAAAAGAACCATCCGGACTGTTATAGGCGCAAAGTTCAAAAGCCAGCATCTGTGATGGTATGGGGGTGTATTAGTGCCCAAGGCATGGGCAACTTACACATATGTGAAGGCACCATTAATGCTGAAAGGTACATACAGGTTTTGGAGCAACATATGTTGCCATCCAAGCAACGTCTTTTTCATAGACGCCCCTGCTTATTTCAGTAAGACAATGCCAAGCCACATTCTGCATGTGTTACAACAGCATGGCTCCGTAGTAAAAGAGTGTGGGTACTAGACTGGCCTGTCTGTAGTCCAGACCTGTCTCCCATTGAAAATCTGTGGCGCATTATGAAGCGTAAAATACGACAACGGAGACCCCAGACTGTTGAACAACTTAAGCTGTACATCAAGCAAGAATGGGAAAGAGTTCCACCTGAAAAGCTTCAGAAATTGGTCTCCTCAGTTCCCAAACGTTTACTGAGTGTCGTTAAAAGGAAAGGCGATGTAACAGTGGTAAAAAGGCCCCTGTGCCAACTTTTTTGCAATGTGTTGCTGCCTTTAAATTCAAAGTTAATGATTATTTGCTAAAAAAAAAAAAAAAAAAAAGTTTCTCAGTTTGAACATTAAACATCTTGTCTTTGCAGTGTATTCAATTGAATACAAGTTGAAAAGGATTTGCAAATCATTGTATTCTGTTTTTATCTACGATTTACATAACGTGCCAACTTCACTGGTTTTGGGTTTTGTAATTTTAGTGCAAACAGTAGTATTCTGATGGTATTCAGCTTTCCATGGAGTGAATAATGTTGAAATCATAGAAATTTATAATTGTGCTACTGTGCAAATACCTTTGGACTTCTTGGTTAGTGTGAGTATTCGTGACAAAACTCTGGTGCTAAAATGTTCCTAGACTGCTTCTTTAGGCCCTGCTGAAATCCCTGAAGAACGTTGGAACCCTCAAGTCCAACCTTGGAACCCTCATAAGGCATTCTCTTGCCCATGCCGCACCCTTCCACCAAGTATCATGAAAATTGAGCCCATAATTTTTCCATAATCCTACCGAGAAACAGATGGACCAAATAACAAGACCGAACAAAAAACATTATTGCCGTAGTGGCAGTAAATATCACTGTTAAAGGCATAGAAAACATTGGTTTCAGCTCTTACCTAATAAAATCACGTTCTTTTCGTTCCATAAATATTTTTGGTGAATTTTTGTGATTTTTACGCAAGGAGTAATCAAACATCAAACCTCTGAAATACATCTGATTAGCATAAATTAATGAATGCCGCTATTCCATATATTTTATCCAATCAAAAAATACTGTGTGTGGAATTGCCCTGGATGTTATGATGCCAATGGACTCCAAAAAAATCAGCTGATCCACAGATAGTGCATACAAATTAGTCTTGATTATCCTTCATGCTTCAGCTTAATTTTAGACAAAAAGATCAAGGCTCAATATTACCAATCATTATTAGAACCTGAGTTAGAAAATCTGCCATAATGCCGCTGTGTGCAGCTGTTGGTGGCTCAAAAAAAACAGCAAAGTCGGACTTGCTAGCGGGCTAAAGCTAGCACAGATTTCCCTTGGCGAAGCCTGACGTGCTGCCTGAGTGGCTGGACAAGACTGAATGAGAGGACTTTATCCCAAAGAAGAGTGAGCAGTAGTGATGCGCGGGTCGAGGTTTTTTAACACCCGCACCAACCAAACCCGATGTGACAGCTAACCCGCCCGCCCCGCTAAAACTCGCACTGATTTTCAACCCGAACCCAACCCGACCCAACACAAAAAGGAGGCAAGAGAAAAAGAGTACAGTGGGTCTGTGTGACATGATTTGCAATGGAAAAAAACGATTCCTCTGTTATGCTATGGATTTGAGTGGAGCACAACATAGGCCTACATTTGGCTTTTAGCTGGAATTCTTGATCCAAAGTTTAGGTGCTGTCTATTAATTGAACCTTACCGTGATTTCTGATCTTTGCAACCAAACTAAATACCATCAGGCAAAATATTGCAAACAGGCTGTTTTATTGGAACGAAATTTGCATGACTGTGGCGCACTGGCGCTATCGGCTACTCTTCCATACAGTGTTGCGATATCCGGTCTACGAGGAAATTTTTTTTCCCTCATATATTTATTTCAAGATTTTTTTTTTTTTTTTTTTTTCAACACAGCTTATAATGTAGGCCTAGGCGTATTTTTTCCCAAACTATGCAAAAACAAAATCGCGTCAACAGTGCCAGGGTTTAAGCGATTACGGCGCGCTTCCAGGACACGGCCAGCCGAACTGAGGGTTCGCTCACTTGTTGCGCTAGTTGCTGGGATGCAGAGGACTGCTTTGGCCTCCATGGAGTTTTACACGATTATTTTTTGTCTCAAGTTCTGGTAATTAATGAGAGCAAGAGTAAGTTTATGACCATACATGCCTTTACATGTCTTTACTGTCGAAGGCAGCACACGCTCTGCTGTTAGAGAACACGTTGCTGATAAACGGAAGCACCTCAACAAGTTGATTTTATTTTTGAATAAGAATCGTGATATGCCTTTCACTGTAAAGTGGCGAAAAAATATTTTGTCTATGTGTTGTTTGGACCCACAGGTCAATAAAATTACTACTAGCTACTACATAATATTTTGATGCTGACTGCAGAACGATTTATAAGATGAACCATCATTCAACCATTAGATCCTTAGTCTAACCGTTGAGGATTAAGCCGCGCACCTGTGAGTGCGTGTACATCGAGAGTAGAAAGAGGGAGAGGTACAATTGGCATTCTATCCTGCTTAAGGTTTGCTTTAAGGTAAGCATACTATTTAGGCTGTATGTCCAGAGCCCTCAAGTGGCCGACAGCCCTTTTATTCACAATTTGGTGGGAATTAGACGTCGCCACTGTTTGGCCCAACCCGCCCGCACACGCAAAATATTATTAAAATATTGACCCGCCCCGCCCGACCACAGGTTTCAGGCCAACCCGCTCATCACTAGTGAGCAGTGATGTTCTGCACACTTTTTACACAGTAGTTTCAAGGAGCATGTTCATGCAAAATATAGAATTCAATCACCGAGTAAATATCGGCAGATTTTGAAGGATAATACATTGCCAATGGAATTTAGACAGTGGCAGGCGCCCATACCCAAGCACCTGACAACTTTTGCAAAGCTGGAGAAATGACAGCATGAGTTACACACAGAACAGGTAGGCCTCTGCACGCTCAAGAGTTCCAGTGTACAGGTGATGTGGCAAGCTACTGCAATTCCAACAAACATGGTGCACCCCCAACAAAGCATAAATCTGATCTTCTCGAGGTGATTAAGTCTTTTTTTCTTAAATTACTTAAAAATATATTTTAATTGCCGGGGCAGTTTATTTATTTGCTATCCGCTGTACCAAATATTTTTCTTTTGCCTTTAAAGGAGAATTCCAGTGTGAAATTGACTTGGGGTGTATTGAAACATGACTTTTGTTGAATACCCCACCTCTGTACGGATGCAACTTTTCAAAATAAATGGATTTTTAGCCGAAGCTCCCAACAGGCTTACAATGGTTGTGAATCGGGCATCGCGTTGCCATGCAAAGAAATTGCTATTTTTTCATCATTAACAAGGCTCAAAGTAGCTCCACACTTCATCGGTAGAATTCCGAGGGCCCTGACATTTAAAACGAGGCTCTGAGAACTTTGAAAATGCTCTGGTAGTTTATAAAAAAAATACTATTGACGCAAACAGTACCTTGATGTACTTTCCAGTCGCCTCCATCTTGAAATTCACAATAAGTCGATTGATGAGCACAAACGAATAGATTGAAATCTGTTCCCCTATCCTTCCTATTCCTTCGTGTTCGTGAAACGACTTATTGTGAGTTTCAAGATGGAGGCGACTGGAAAGTACAATGGAGATGGTGATCATTGTCCTAGTCGCAGGATCTCTTTGTTTTGTATCAATTACAGGGAACATACTGGTCATGCTGTCAAAGTCAACAGGAAACTCCAGACCACTTCCTCTTCAGCCTGGCATGTGCAGACCTGATCACTGGGGTCAGCTCCGTGAACCTGTACACACTTTACATTGTGATTGGCTATTGGCCGTTGGGGCCAGTAGTTTGTGACCTATGGCTGCTCCTGGCCTATGTGGTCTGCAGTGGTTTCGTTATGAACCTCCTCATTATCTGCTTTGACCGTTTCTTCTGCATCACCAAGCCACTCACATACCCTGCAAGAAGGACCAGCAGGATGGCCGGCACGATGGTTGTAGCAGCCTGGGCCATTGCCTTCACCCAGTGGTCCCCGGCCATCTTGTTCTGGCAGTTCATCATAGGTGAGTGCAATATAGAAGAGAGCGAGTGCTACATCCAGTTCATTTCTGATGTAACCACCTGTCTCACCCCTGTTATTTCCTGCTACCTGCCTGTTGCCATCATGACCTTCCTGTACTGGCAGATCTCCAGGACCAGCAAGAGCTGAGTGAGGACAGTTAAGCCTGAGCTAAAAGTGGATAGACAGTCCAGCTACAAAGCAGGAAACCCCATCATCATTCCCTGTGATGACGACAATGTGAAAACCCATCGAGCTGAGAGGAGCCAGAATGGCGGAACAGGTGGAGTAGGGCAGGAGGAGCTGAGCGTACCTGTACATCCTGAGAGAATTGAAATTGCTGAGGCCCCCGCAGGTTACGAGGGAAACGCCACAGCCCACAACCTAAATGCTACAATGGCAAAGCTGCGGCCCAAGAAGAAGGCAGCACCATCGCGTGAGAATAAGGTCACCAGCACAATAATGGCCATTTTCATCCTTTTTGTGGTCACTTGGGCACCTTGTCCCCTGATGGCGCTCATCAACACTTTCTGTTCAACCTGCATTCCTTCAATCATGCGGACTCTCAGCTACTGAAGAATGCAAAATAAATAAAAATTTTGAAAATTCCTACCAAACCAACCGTACGTGCTACAGTTTTACAACTTTCATCAAACTGTTGCCCCAATACATAAGAAACTTTTGTCCACTTAGACTATGTTATTATTTTTATTTCCTCGAACGCCGAATGGCGTTCCAGGGGATATTATGTTTTTGGGCCGGCCGCCGCCTCCACCGCCGCACTTGGTGTTAACGCGATAACTTCAGTAATATTTCAATTACAAATTACAAATTTTGCACATAAGTACGGATCATAAAGAGGAAGCACTGATTCAATTTTGGACAATTTACAATTTCTAGGTGGCCACCAGGGGCCAAAAACTGAAAAAAATCACTGCTCTGCGATAACTTCAGTAATATTTCCATTACAAATTTCATGTTTTGCACAAAAGTAAGTATCATAAAGAGAAAGGGCTGATTCGATTTTGGACAATTTACAATTTCTAGATTGGCCACCAGGGGCCAAAAACGGAAAAACTGTTTTTATCATATCTCTGGAAGTATTTGTCCGATTGACCTCAAATCAAGTGAAAATGAAAGGTCATGACCTGAGAATGTGTCCCACGATGACATTATACCTGTTTGGTTACTTAGTGGCATTAGAGTGTTATTTTAAGATTACACTGTGGATTATTTGTAGAAGTTTTTTTTTACCTCATCTGTTCAAGTTTTCATTGCTGGTTTTCTTTGTTGTGATTTTCAAATCATAACAAATTTGAGGTTCCACCGAGATAAACCATTCATTGAATCAACCATTGGATTCACCAAAGATTTAAGCTGATCTGTCATTTTTAAATCTTGTGACAATTTGAAAAACCAGCAATCATGACTTTTGATTTTGAAAATTTTTTGAAAACTCCAACCCAGGAATCAATTGTGCTGGCAAAGAAGATGGACTTGCGGCCAATAGCCTCAACCCTTGGATTATCTGATGTGAAATCATCAGTGAAGAAACAAGAAATATTCGACATTTTGGTGCAACATTTCCGCGATGAAGATATTTTTGGGGAAGAAGCAGCAGAATTGATTAAAGATGTGGAAGTGCTTACAACAGAGCTGCAGACTTGAATTTCAGCTTCACCAGAAAGAACTAGAACTGGAAGAAAGAAGGTTGGAGAGGGAGAAAGAACTGGAAGAAAAAAGGTTAGAGAAACAACTAGAACTAGAAGAAAAAAAGATTCAGTTTGAAATGGAAATAAAGAAAATAGAACTACGTTCTGTAGCAAAATCTTCTGGACTTTCTGATCATTTTGATGTGGTTAAACATATCAGACTTGTTCCTCCTTTCCTAGAAAATTATGTAGACCAATACTTTACCCATTTTGAAAAAAATTGCTGAAAATTTGAAATGGCAAAAAGAGCATTGGACAATGATGTTACAAAGTGTTCTTACTGGTAACGGTAGGAAAATCTATAACCAGTTATCTGTCCAACAGTGTGCTGATTATGATTTTGTCAAATCTGCCATTCTGAAGGGTTATGAATTGGTCCCCGAGGCTTACAGGCAAAAATTTAGGAATTCTCGCAAGGAAGCCAGTCAAACTCATGTTGAATTTGGCAGGTTGAAGGAACAGTTGTTTGATCAGTGGTGTAATTCCATGAAAGTTGAAAAATTTTGACCGAATGAGGCAATTTATTTTGGTTGAGGAATTCAAAAGGTGTATCCAGCCTGATAAAGACTCTCCTTGAGGAGAAACAAGCCATTATTTTGCGAGATGTTTCCACCCTGACTGATAGTTATGCATTAACTCATAAGCCTTCTTTTGTCCAAAAACCCACTTTTTCTAAATTTCAAGGCCAGTTTCAGTCCAAGACTTCTTCTAGCACTTCTAATGATTCCAAGGCCACTTCTGAGAGGAAACCTTCCAGTGAGAAGCAATCCTCTGACCCACGCTGATCACGTGATGCCACTGCTTCTACCTCCAGTTTTCTGTGTCCTTTTGTAATTTCTGTCCAGGCTCATGTCCTGCCATTTCTTTTGCATGTTAATTTCACATCTGCCAGCTCTATTTGTCTTTTTAGGCATTGCCTGTAGTGATGTCTGACAGTTTGTGAACTCCGCAAAATACCTACCAATTAGCACTGCAGGAAATGTGCATAGTGTGGTTTTCTTATAGGTAGTACTCACTATGTTTCCAGGTTGGATTACAGGTTGTACAGCATCTGGGTCCTGTTACAAATATATTTTCTGTGACCATTATATGACTGACTTTACAGCAATTATGGACAAAATGAGGACTTCCACAAGAATAACATGTTACCTACAACATTCTGGAGTCCAGTGATACAGTCTCCTCGTCGTCTGCAGCAACAGAAGTGCCCTCCTCCTGCCATATGCAGTAAAACTTGTATCGACAGGACATGCCAAGCCTGTGCCTCAAATGAATAATACTCACTGGTGGCTCCAGAAGAATGAGTGTTGCCAGACACTGCAAAGCAAACCCAAGTCAGATTGTTCACTCAACACCATATATGGCTGGTTGTTCCATGTGCAGTACTGGAATCATGTACCTTGTATGAAGAGGACTGTTGTCGTGACAGCAAGCGGCTGTTCCCCCTGGATCTCTTCCATTACAGGCCTCCCTTGGTTAATGTCAAGGGCCAGCACCTCTGCTGGAGTGGGATCCTGGGTTGGTTGGCCACCCCGCGTACCAATAAATGAACTTTTCTCTTAAAATCAAATAATCAGAACAAACAAATATGTGAGCAGGCGGCTTCTAAGTATTTAATACCCCTCATTTGTACATCAAAGCACTGACTTAACCTTAACTTGTTGCCAATTCCTCTTGTTCAATCATGTTTGTTCTGTGTGTGTATACTATGTTATATCAAATATATGAGAGCAAGAGATGACGATTTGCTCATATAGTTATGCTTTTTTTTGTGTGAGCATGTCTAAGGTGCAAGAGTGCTACCAGGTAAATTGCTAATTTTTCAAGTAGTCCTTTATAAAATAATTTTTCAAAAATGCAAATCTCGCCTGATTGCAGAGGGAGGGTCAGCCAACATTTTGATACAAGACACAATGATGGGTGTCATGTGAGTTGTGAGACATGAATCTGAGAGCTGGGTGGTAAACAGCATCTAGATATTCAAGGTTTGAGGTATAGGGTCCTAGATGGCTGCACTAAGGGCTATAAACTGCACAAGGGGACCTGCACATAATCCTCAGAGAGCCCAAGGCTGTGTGCAAAGGGAGACACACCTTGTAAAGAGAGCCAAATAATATTATGGAAGTGGCTATTCGCCCCACAACAGGGTGAATTGGGGGAAAGAAATCGGCTATGTGCCCCGCAACGGCCGAGGCCGACAAGAGAGGCAGTTCTGCTATTTGCACCGTGGTGGGACGGATAAGAGAAGCACTTCTGCTATTTGCCCCGCAGATGGGCCAATAAGAGATTTCATTTTATAATCTTTGATCTTTTGCGCTTACACAAAACACACAGAGGGTTACACACTGCAAACAGTGCATCACGCACTACATACCTACAGTATAAGCTCCACAGAGGATTGCACCTGCAAATAATGCACTACACACTCAAAATGCTGCCGAGGCAATTTCATCGCGAATTGAGATGCCCCCTTGTTCATTCTAATCCATTCGGTGGATAAGACGTTCCCTGCACATTTAACAGCAAGTCCAATGCATGACTTTTAAACTTAAACGTTTTTGGTTCGGAGCCCAGTAAATTGAGAAGGTCCCTGACCTGCTGTTATTTATAATTCATTTATGCGCTATATTGCTGTGGTAGTCAACTGCATAACGTGTCGCGGTCTCTCGTGCAGGTGCTTTCCCAAAAATTTCACGCCTGACGCAAACATTTCTTGACGTGAAATTATTCCCCCGGAATCCCCGAGAGATTCACATTTTTGACACGAGCTTGTCGTGAGGGACCGCCCACCCTGTTTTTCTATGCCTCTCCGTGTCCCTGTCCCGCACTCGCTCCAGAGTCTCCTCCACCGCATTCTTACTCACGCTTTCCCCTTCCAGACAGCTGCGTCGCATACTCCGGTACCTCTGCGTCGCTTTTCTTTACACGCATGGCATCAAACGGAGTGCGTGGCGTCTGAGATCGACGGAAGTCTGCGTACTCTTACCTACCCAACGGAGGGCACTTGCGGGAGAGTTACAACGGATTCCCGAGAACAGGTAATTGCATCATAAAGCTACAACGCTTATGCGCGATGTTTGAGCAGTATTGTCATAAAGTGATACCGAAGATCCACGAAAAGGCAGTGCGGGTCACCTACAGTATCTGATGAGTCGCGGAATTTCTCGCACTGCGGCTGAGATACTGGGTGAAGTTTGGTATTTTTGGTACATCAGGTACAATGAGGAAAATACGATTTTCTGTTTTGGTTGGTTTAAATATTTGAAGGCTATCACCAAACATTGCTGCATTTTTGCTAAGAATGTCCATTACACTGTAGAACCAAATGCTTAAATTCTGAACATAGGCCTATGCTAAACACTTTTTGTAAAACTTTTCAAACATGTCACAGTGTTTAGATTCAGTGTTATAGTTAATTCATCAAATATGACAAACCTAGATTGCGACATCCAATAAATATCAGTGATTTGAATGAGAACACCAATTTACAAAAATAATCACCTGAAGCCTTATTTATACAAAATTTACGCAGATTTCACACCGAAACAATACGTACGCATAAAAAAGACATTTTATGGAAAAAAAACCTAATTTATAAACCTATGGGTAAAATAAACTGCATGGAATTTTCATTTATTTAATCAGGATGAACTTGGAATTTATCCACATCGCATAATCGTAATGATCTCCCTTTTTTAATGTCAAGTTTGTTTTTATAAATCAGAGATCTGCAAAGAAAGTGACGTGCATATGGGTCAGTCCATATCTAAGCATCAAGACCCTCCCAGATGACCTCCTCAGAAATTTCTCCCAAAAAAATCACATGGGTACCTCTAGTGGACTTATGAAATAATACCACGTATTAGACCAATATCCCTAATAGTTTTGAAGTGATGGCCTGTCACAATTTTAAGTTTTTATTTTTTTAATTTTGACGAAATTGTGTTTCGTCCAACTTTGGGCTTCCACTGCTCCTCTGTTATTTAACCTACAGATCAGATTTTTGGTTTCTGATCTTTAGGTCAAATAACAGAGGAGCAATGGAAGCCCAAAGTTGGACGAAACACAATTTCGTCAAAAAAAAAAAAAATACTTAAAATTGTGACAGGCCATCACTTCAAAACTATCAGGGATATCGGTCTAATACTTGGTATTATTTCATCAGTCCACCAGAGTTACCTATATGAATTTTTTTTTAGAAATTTCTGAGGGGCTGACCCAGGAATTTTCTGATTTTCTGGATGCCTTCACTTGGACTGACCCATATCTTTTTTTGTGCCTACGCACCGTTTATAAATGAGGCCCAGGAATTTAGCTTTAACTCACTGGTGTTCAGATTATAAACATGCCACATGTTCCACAGTTTGACAGTATGGGAGACTCAATTATTTTTATTTGTCTTTGATTTGGACAGTGTAAATACTTAAAAAATCACTGGTCCCTAACCTTGCAAAGCAAATTATGTTGCACGCTAATTTACTTGCTTTGGTAATAAGAGTGCTGCAGCTAAAACAAGGCAGAAATGGTTGTAAGATGTTGCACTTCATCAAGTGCTTGACTTATAATGAAAATAAAATAAATCAAAATACACTATACTTTGAATGAGAATGAGTTTAAAGTGACTGTCTTATTTTTCCTGAACAGGTCAGGTAAAATGTCACCATTAAATTATGCAAAACTTTGACTTTTTTCTGGAGTGAAGCCTGCATGTTTCTCAGGTGCCAGCTGCTATAAAATTATGAATTACTACAGTGTAATGCAGCGGCGTGTCACCCTATAATATTACTCACATTTGTTTTAGGATTTCTTTCACGTAAAATACTGAAGATGGTGCAACAAGTCCATGTCAGCCATCATAGCCCCAAATTAGCCACTATTGCTGCAAACTTGCAGGCACACACACGTCTGTGCATATCACACATAAATAAACAAACAGTGTGAGAGTTTTTGCAAGTATGCACACTTTTTCTCCCTCACTTTCACCTACACACAAACACACACATTAAGGTAGGGAAGGGCGATATAAATTGAAATATGTAAATGTCCCATTTCACCAAGCTGTCTCATTTACATGATTGTGTCATCGGAATGATCAAGAGGTTCCTTAGGAACTTCGGAACTCCAAGCATATTAACCTCTTAAGCCCCAGCCTCTTTTTTAGGTTTCTGTTTGAAAATGACATACCCAAAATGAATAGAGTATATCTCTATTTGTGTAGCATGAAGTATCAGAGAGGGAGACATGGAAATGTGGAGAGAGGGTTGATTTTCTGACGCTACTCGGATTTTGATATTTGAACATTAATATGCTTGGCGTTTGAGTTGTGCTTGGTGTATGTAAAAATGACTTATGTGCGCTTGTAGCAGAGGCTCTCCTGTTTCATTTGATGTGTAATATGACTATATTGCTACTTAATTAGCGTGGCGTTGTAGGTATTTTGCTGCGGTGAGTCTCAGGGGACCCTGGAGTTTAAGAGGTTAAGTATTTTACTTGGCAACATACTTTATAGAAATAAAGCAGAGAACCAAAGCAAGTTCTATGTTTGAGGTAGCCTTCAGAATTTTAGGGGTGTTTTCTTGGTAATCTGGCAAAAATGATCTCAAAGTACCTGACTTCACCCTACAATATGATGACACATTTGTGGCGTCATGGTAACCAAAGGTTGTAGTGTACAAACTCGTCAAAGAGTTTTAATGTATGAACTTTTATTCAATTGTTGCATAACCCAAATTCCAAAAGAATTGGGACAGTTGAAAAAATGCGAAAACAAACCAGATTAATTCTTTTGTAAATTCTCTTCACCTTGCATGTAGTTGAGAACAGAAAGAATGACTGTGTAGAGTTTCGTCTTATCAACCATTGATTTTTGGAAATATTCTCAAATTCAGAATGTAATGCCTGCAACACATTCCCAAAAAATGGGACAAGAGAATGGAAAAACTGGAAATGTTTTGGGATCTTCAGAAACAACCCAGTTTTTGAATATTACTCAGGTAAACAAGTAGACAATGGATAATTTGATTATGGTTGGGTATAAAAAGAGCAATCACAAAAAAGGCACGGTTGTTTACCAGCAAGACGGTCAAAAATTTTAATAAAGTTTCTCACCCTAAAGCAATTTAGCGATGTTTTAATTTACAGCCCAAAATATAATGAAAAGACGCAAAGAATCTGGAGAAACCGGAGCACTTTATTTACATAAACTATCAGATGTAGAGGGGCGCTCCGACGGCACATTGGCTTGAGTGCGTGCACCACATAGGGCTGAGTCCTTATCGTGGCGGCCTGGGTTCGATTCTGGCTTGGGCTGTTTGACGCGTGTCGTCCCCAATCTTACCCTGCCTTTCTCATCTCTCTCCACTGAATACAAATGAGCACTGGGAATATCCCAAAGAAATTATATTTCAGGTAGAATACTGCTATTAAGCATGAAAATCTTTATTTCATCAATTACATCAAATTGCTTTATTGATATGAGAAGCAAACATTCAAATTAGTAGGGATGGAGGTCATTTGCGTAAATTATGCAAATTAGGTGTCCAAGGTTGCTGCCGCAAAGGGGCATATCATGACCATTTCAAAACACCATACCTGAGTAACTAATTGACAAATCAGCTTCTTATCTTGCACAAAGGTTGCCTGAACGGGCATCTTTGGGCTAAACCTCTTGAAGATGGATATTTTAACAAAATGCAAAGGTTTTAAAGGACTTGGCTTTTCATACATATTCAGCACCCCCTGAAATCAAAAGAGTACCAAAAGGGCCATATTTTTTGGGTTCAGGACAACCATCTTGCTGTAAAATGTTTATGTTCCAAACTTTATTAATATCAGACAAGCGGATTTTGAGAAATGGCGCGTGAAAAACGTGGAAATGGTTGGAAAAGTCAATATTTAGGAAACCCTAAAAAAAAAAACCTTAAAAAGCGTCAAAAACATTAAAAAAGGGTTTTTTTTCCGCAAAAATCAGTATTTTTATAGTAGTAATCTACCTTTAAAAAACTACCTTGGACTGCTGGCCCCCTGAAATCCCTTTTAGGAATGAATTGGAACAAATATTGCAATTTTATCTGTCCTAGATGATGACATATGAATTAAAAATGAAAAGAAAATGTATTGTTGGATGATACACTAATGAGTTTGAAGCGGTAAAACCATAAATTATGGATGGAGAACACTTTACTCAGCATATTAAACCAGACTTGACTACAGCTGGATTTAAAATTTGGTGTAAAACGGCAGTATAGGGCCACTTTATAGCGGCTCATGAAACGGGTGCTGCCATGGTTGTATTGCTTTTTTGCCCATTTTCATGGCAAAGTGAAATATGTAAACACAACTGATTCATTAAACCAGCAAATAACCTTCAAAGGCATTGGCCCATTGGCTCATTTTCATGTTGAGCCAGAAGGACTTTTTTCAGCAGGGAAAGGGAGACAAAGAAGTAGGAAGGGTTTCCACATCAACTGTAAAATTTCAATCCCCGCAACAAGTGCAAAGGCACGTCTTTTCTTACAAGGCACACAAACAATTATGAATCTGCCGCATGTTTTTTTTTTTTAATCTTAACTGTTATTACTGGTAAAAGAAAAATATATGAATAGATTTCGCTCTGAACTGTCAGATTTAAAGACGTGACAAAATGGCAGTTAATCAGTGTGGCATTAGAAATACTCATTTGAAGTGAAACTGTGTCACTCTGCTCTCTCTCAGCAAACACAGGTGCAGCCCCAAGAGTAACACTGGCACTTACTTTATTGTATTGCAAAAGACAATGAATTTAAACCCTGCAATGTTAGTGCTAGTGACCGTAATATGGATGTTCATTCCCAGTTTTGGTGTAGACAGTAGAATTCTGATGGTATTTAGATGGACATGGATTGAATCATGTGGGAATTACAGATCAAATCAAACTTTATTTATATGGTACTTTTCATACAAGAAATTTAGCACAAAGTGAAAAGGCTATCATGGGGGGGGGGGGGGGGGGGGGGTGTCCACACCAAGAGCTGATTTTTATTTTTTATTTATTTTTATTTTTTAAACAGATGCCACCGCAGAGATCACCCCATTACAGATAAATCCTAGTCCATTTATAATTGTGCCTCTGTGTCAGTACTGATAAATATCTTGGTTTGTGTGAGTGTCTGTAACAAAACTTTGGTGCTAAACTGTTCCTGGGGTGCTTCTCTAGGTCCTGCTGAAGTCCCTGAAGAACTGTGGAACCCTGAAGACCCCCATTGTGACCTTGGTGACCAGGTGTGTATCTGTACTCCATAACGGAGCTGAGAGTTAAACTCTTAAGCCCCTGAGCCTCTGACTCAAGAATGACATGCCCAAAATGAAATGAGTATATCTCTGCAACTAGTTGCTCCATTTGAATAATCTTGGTATAGTAATAAAGGTTACACCTTGGTGATTTTTTATGGTGTAAAAATCTATAAATATGTCACTGAGTCACAGTAAATGAAGATGGAACGCAGCATAAATGAGAGATCTCATTTGTGCCTAACAAAATTTTACTTCTATCCCTTGTGAAATTATTCTGCTGCAGCCTGAAGACTCTAAAAAATTACAGCACAGAATGTCACCATAGTCTGTGTCAAAGTTTATTGTAATCAAGTAAATCAGAAGAAAATGAGAGAAGTTTTAGTTTGGGATTGTCTCGGTGGCGTCTCCAAATAAGCACTGTGTGCCATTTCAGATTTCTCAGGGACCAAACAGTAAAACTCATTTGATTTCACTTAAATGTCACTACAGGCATACATTCCATTTAATTACAAAAATGTAATCAATTTTTTTTTTTTTTTATCCTAACCAGTCCTGCATAAATTTTCCCATTCAAAGAAAATATATACTGTTAGATTTGCAGGGGATTTGAACCTTGGTATCCTGCATGGAAGGCTGGAACTCTACCGCTTTGTTACCAGGAGGCCTCCGCTGAAATGCAGAGACAGGACAAGGTTCTCAGAGCTCAAGTTGTCTTTACTTAGGCCAGGGAAGAGTAGAAAAATCAAGCAAAAAAATCCAAGGACAAAATAGAACCAGTACTGCAGGTCGATACTCTCAAGAAGAAACTCAAGACTGAGCAAGGATAATGGGAACACAAACATGCCCCTGTCCCAGCTTTTTTGGAACATTTTGTAGGCATCAAATTCAAAAGTAGTGAATATTTCCAAAAAAAAAGTCTATCAGTTTGAACATTAAATATCTTGTCTTTTTAGTGTACTTAATTGAATAAAATTATAATTATAAATATATAATTATAAATAAATAAAAAGGATATGCAAATCATTGTAACTGTTTTTATTAACGTTTCAGACAAATGTCCCAACTTCATTGGAATTGGGCTTTTTAAATATCACAAAAATTTCAAGTACTCACTCGCTATTTGATTTTTGACGAGCAATCCCTGATTCACCAAGCCAGTTTTATAAACACAAATGCAGTCTGGTACAGGTCTAGCTTGCATTTTTAATGCAACACCTATATAACAAAACCAGTTTTCGTCAAGGGCCAAGCTGAATAAGTTTGTGAGAAACAGGCCATTAGTGTTGAAATATGTTTTTCCTTTATCTTGATTTAGGGGCAAAACTGAAAACTCAAGCTTCAGCAAAAGCAGAAAAGATGGAGCTCAGAACCTTAAAGCTTCCCCTCTCCACCTTCTCAAACATCTCCTACTCCACCGGAGGGAATGACACAGACTCCCTACTGTCCGAGGGCCCTTACCAGGTAGTGGAGGTGGTGATCATTGTCCTGATTACAGGTTCGCTCAGTCTAGTAACGATTATAGGGAATATACTGGTCATTCTCTCAATCACAATCAACAGGAACCTCCAGACAATTAACAACTACTTCCTCTTCAGCCTGGCATGTGCAGACCTAACCATTGGGGTCAGCTCAATGAACCTGTACACAGTCTACATTGTGCTTGGCTATTGGCCGTTGGGGCAAGTAGTCTGTGAAATATGGCTAACCCTGGACTATGTGGCCAGTGTTGCATCTGTTATGAACCTCCTCATCATCAGCTTTGACCGTTACTTCTGCGTCACCAAGCCACTTAGTTACCCTGCTAGGAGGACCACTAAGATTGCAGGCTTGATGATTGCGGCGGCCTGGGTCATTTCCTTCCTCATCTGGGCCCCGCCCATCCTATTCTGGCAGTTTATCGTTGGTGAACGTATTGTGGAAGAGGGCGAGTGTTCTATCCAGTTCCTGTCTGATTTATCAGTCACCTTTATCACCTCCACTGCTGTCTTCTATCTGCCAGTTGCCATCATGACCTTTCTGTACTGGCAGATCTCCAGGGCCAGCAAGAGCCATGTGAAGACGAGCAAGCAAGAGCCAAAACAAAGCAAATCATCCAGCAGCAAAGTAGGAAACCATATTACCATGCCCTGTCAGGACAACTATGTGAAAACCCATTGCCCTGAGAAGAGTCAGAATGGTGGAACAGGTGGTGTCGCGGAGGAGGAGCCAAGAGTGCCTGTGTATTCTGAGAGAAATGAAAATGCTGACGCCCCTGCAGATTACGAGGGAAACTCCACAGCCCACAGTCAAAATGCTACAATGTTAAAGCAGCGGCCTGAGAGGAAGGCACAACCATCTCGTGAGAAAAAGGTTACACGCACGATAATGGCCATTCTGGTTGCCTTTGTGGTCACTATTACACCATATCAAGTCATGAAGGTTGTAAGCACCTTCTGTTCGACCTGTGTTCCCTCCAGCATTTGGACCTTTGGCTACTGGCTCTGCTACATCAACAGCACTGTCAATCCAGCCTGCTATGCTCTCTGCAACGTCACCTTCAAGAAGACCTTCAAACAACTCCTGCTCTGCCAGCACAAGGACATTCGCATGGGCAAATAATGAGGTGGGACTATTTCTGTTCCTGCTGTCTTTTTTTTTGCCAGAAAACCAGGTATTACAGGAACACTCCGACTGGTATCCCAGACCAAGGAACTGGCTTTAGAGCTGGAGTTGGTTCCCGGGTGCAAAAATTTTTTCAGCACCAGAGTCCCTGATAGAGGATTTATGTGGAGGTATATTTGTGCCTCAATCCTGAGCGAGCAACTGGAGATTTTTATCCCTGAAAAATATATTGCGCAAACGCACAAATCTGATAACTCCATAATCATGTGCCTAGCCAAACATACAGTCACGTAACAAATTCCATAATTTCCATGAACCAAAATTTGCATCATAGTTAACTATATAGCAAGCTAACAGTGAAATGGATTTACATAGTTGTTAGTCCATATATGTAGCTACAATGATAGCAAGCTACTTTGTTTTTGAGAATTAGATGGCTAGCTAGCTATATTACATAGCAAGCTCTATGGAAACTAGACAAACACATTGCAACAATAACCAGCAATCTAACTAGCTAAGTAATCTGAAATTGTTTCATTCAAATAGAACAGCTCCAATGAGCACCACCTTAGCTAGCCAGCTAAAGTGATCGCCAAGCATGCCGCGCCATGATAACTGCTAGCTGGTAGGAAGTGAAGAAAAAGCTGAGGACAATTCTCAGGGGGTAGCCTAGCAAGCCAACTCAAATGTTCAGGCAGTTTCAGGGAAAGAAACGCAGGAAGGTAATGTTACCCATCTAACTAGCTAAGTAAGTAAGTAAGTAAGTAAGTAAGTATCTATCTATCTATCTATCTATCTATCCAGGGCCGGCGCTAGACGGCTAAATTTAGGGTAAAATATCCTTCCCTTTATTGACTACAATTAGTCCTGGCTAATTCTAGATGGTTTTCCTTATAAACACGTTTTTCAATTCAAGATTAACTAAGTGGCAATTGAAGACACGGCTTCTCTCCCCCATGCGATCTAACAGCGACAAAATAATGGGCTACTGTCAGTGCAGAAAAATAATTGAATTATAAATAAGTCTATGCACTGGCACAGAGCTACGGTAATTTTTTCCCAGCGAGAGCAGCATTTCAGAACTCCCTTGCGAAAGAAGGTAATTTTGGCGACAAGTGCGCACACCTGTTTTTGCTGCACGGTCATGCAACTTGCTGTCAAAAATAGACAGCTGTCCGATTGGAAAATGTAAACAGACGAAACCACGGACTTGTCACCAGAATTACCTGAAGATTTCTGAAATGCCGCTCTCGCAGGAAAAAAAAGTTACGTCGCTGAGTGCCAGTGCATAGACCAAATTATAATTATTTTTCTGAACTGAATGTAGCCCATTTGTCGCTGTTAGATCGCATAGGGGGAGAGAAGCCGTGTCTTCAATTGCCACTTGATTATTCTTAAATTGGAAAGCGTGTTAATAAAGGAGAACTATTAAGAACAAGCCAGGACTAATTGTTGCCAATAAAGGGATGGATTTTTGCCTAGGCAATCGTATAGGCAAGGACCGGCCCTGTATCTATCTATCTATCTACACAAGAAAAATATTCTATTGCATTACTTTGAACAAGTGCAGATAAAAGCTCAACAAGCAGGATTGTTAAAGAGCAGTGCCATCCAAAGGTTTGCATTACCTTGAAATGTTTATATTTCTAAAAGATCAATACTTTGAAATAAAAAAAATTGTCAAGACATCATTGTGACACTTGATAGCAATTAAGGTTAGAAACAAAAGTTTTTAAATTCAAATTTTACATGACTGCAAACCCACATAACAATTTTATTATTACAATGAACTCTGGTCACGGAGCCAGGACATTTTGGAACAATGTCAACACGATATGGACACACTCATCATAGAAGAATAAATACGTACATCTGGGTGCCAACTTCACAATAAGGACCAGACACTGCACACAAAAGGCGATGCACTGCTCACAGATTATGATAAATGGAAATGGTGTTGGTGATTTAAAGTAAAATTATAATAAAATTAACTATTGAATGAAGAAAAAATAAACGTGATGTAAAAAATTATAATTAAAATCATTTATACCTCTAATAAAGTTTTTGAATTGCCCTCTTGAAATCAATGTTTAAAGTTTTAGTCTATCCTGTAAACTATTCCAGACTAATTGGGCAGAATATTTCAGAGCTGTCTTACCTAGATTTGTGTTTTCTGTGGGAACATACACACCCAGGCAAAAAAAAAAAAAAAAAAAAAAAAACTTTGATATTTAATTGGACTGCCTTTAGCTTTGTGCACAACGCTCAATCACCCTGGCTAAATTTCAGGAATTCTATAAGCTAGGTTTTGCACAGCTAATGGAATGTCACAAATTTATTTTTGCCCAGACTTGCATTAATTTTTTGCCAAGATCTTGTACTGATGATGGGAGAGTCAGATTGCTGCGGGGTCAATCCCTAATGCTTGTTAGTCTTGGTTAGTAAGTTTAACTCAAACAACTGTTAGTATTGTAAGTAAAATAGAAAAGCAAGGTGAAGGAGGTAAATGACACTGGGAGGAATGGTTGAAATCCCAGAAACCATGAAATCACCCAAAAGTGTGGCACACAATACTGGGGCAGTGAGCGATCACATGACAAAAGACCAGACAGGGGGAGATAAAGTGCAATGCATGGTATGGGACAAGACATGGACCTGAATCAAACTGAGGGAATGGACTATGGGAGAATATGCATGAATAAACAGGAACAAAACATGGCATGGATCAAGACATGGCAAAACACGAACAGAACAAGGCAGAATCATAACAATTGTGCATGCTGAAATGCTCTTAATTGTACTTTTAAACAAAGCCATAAGTTCTACTGTTGATTAGATTTGATATCACCAAATGTTTACTTGATGTCCGATCATGATCATTCAACATTTTGTTTGTACCACATTTCTTCCTTGAAGATAATTGTTAACCACTATCCTTTCAGGTATCAATGATACGTTCAGTTCATAACCAAATTTTTAGAGGTTTTTTCAATCTCCTTAGTTGTTTTTTTTTTTTTTTAACCAAGCCAATAATTAGACTCCTCTGAAACAGAGTAACATCATCTCCATGATCACTGGAAATTTCTTTCTTCGTGGTTATTTAAAAAATGCGAAGATACTCACTGCATCAGATAGGGCATAATAACTTTGCAGGATGTAGCACAAGAGGAACAAGTGATAAAATTTTGGCATATCTAGGCCAAAGTACAGCTGGGATATACGCCAAAGCTAAAGATTTCAAGTTTTTCCAATGGGCTGGATTTCCAGTTGCCGTGCTTTTGGGTTTTGCTGCCACCTGGCAGTGGAATGCAACAATACCCTACAAAGCCAACAAAAATAACTCTTGCACAGAGTTGCCTTGGTGTGGCAGAGGTGCTGCCCTCTCCGAGTGCGCTTGTTATTATTATTACCTGCTATGACCTCAGGTCGTGCAACTTGGATATTTTTACACCATATCACCACGATACAGACACACTTGCCTAAGAAGAGACACAAAAGGCTCTAAACTTCACAATGAGGGCTGGACATTGCACCCAAAGAGCTACATACTGCACACAGAAGTCTACACACTGCACACAGATAATGATAACAATGGCAATGTGTTAGCAGAGATTATTTGCCCTTCAATTCTAGCGTACATACCCAGTACTAGACCAAAAAAATGATGGAGGAATAAACACAAGGTGAGACATCAGTTTGGCTGAAAGAGGAACTTTTTGCCACGAGCAGGCTTTATTCATACATTGCCCTTTTGAAATTACAAATCATCACATGTTAATGCCAGTGCTTTTCATTGGCCATCATCACAGTTCTTTATACAGTACCTGCATTAAGACAGAAAGCTGGTCAGTGTGACAGCATGCAAATAAGGAATAGTTCTCACAATTGAGAACATATTTTTATGTGCGTCAACACAATGACAAGGCAATTCAAACTATTAAAAAAATAGATAAAATGCATGTTATGTAAAACAGTTACTCTTTAAATCAAACATTTTCATTGCCCTGTTGAAATCAATGTGCATAGTTTTCATCTATTCTGTAAATCATTTCAGGCAAACTGGGTAAAACATTTGGAGACCGTCTTTCCTAGATTTGTGTTTTCTGCAGGATCATATACAGTCAGCCAGTCGGTAGTGCAAGTGTTGTGAGCATAATGTCTGAGATGCAAGAGTGCTGTCAAATAAATATGTAAGGGTTTGGCCTTGCAGTCTTTCCCATGGAGGTAATATAATAGAACTGGAGAGAGCAAGGAAGTACCACCCCAGTTACTTTCAATGGGAGATGCTAGGCTATCTACTTCAGCCCAGGAAGTACGGAATTGACCAATGCCATCTATAAAAATTATGTTCCATGGGTGCTTATTTCCGGCACCATTTCATAAGATTGCCAATCTGATTATACAGCACAAATGGCCCAGAAAAAAATGTATTGTCTGTGCGGATTGGTGAATGTGTTTGAGGTGAAATGACGAGCAACGCTGTTATTTAGGGACGAGCACGCACTATACACTCATTGGCCGAACTGCTGCAGTCAGAACAACAGCAGGACAACCAAACTCGAGCACGAGCCGTCATCAAGCTCTAAGTATCGTTTCTTACTTTACAGGCCCTCTTGAAAACATCGAACAGGTGCATCAGACAAAGAGCAAAATAATGAAGGATTACGGAATATATATATTTTTTTTTTGTTTCCGGGTCATTCCATGTCAAATCACCCAATGGATGTCACCCCACCCCCTCAAATTTTGCTCAAATTTGGTTTCCAGGGTGATTTTTGCTGGCAAAGCTTAAATTCCAAATATTAGCTCAATTCGACCAGTGGTTTCTGAGTTATGGCCCACCCAATTTGGCAAAAATCGCCCAAAATGGGGGTACTGGCTGATGTTTGACCACCCATATCTCAGCAACCGGTGGGGCTATCACAATAAAATTGATGTTTTTGGACTGGAAATTCACCAGGGAATCCAAATCTGACCTTAGATTTGATGTAGGAAAAAAATAAAATATGATGACCTTTTGACCTTTACTTTGACCTTGACCATGTTGACCTCGCGACCTTGACACAAAACACACTCAAAATTGTAGCCTCATATGTTCCCTATATTATATACAAAAACCAGAGGGGAATTTTCCCCTCATTTTCCACAAATCCACATCATATATACCTTGTCTGTGCAGTTTTGCCTTAATCTACTTGAATTTAAAGCGTTTGAGTGATAGTCCTTAAATTTTCAAGTGTGGACCTCAAATAAGGCTATTTATCTGAAAGAATGAAGAAAGAAGAGGGGAGATTTTGGACTATTTTTGACATTGTGAAGTGAATTTTAAGATGTAAGTATGCATTCATCATTCTCAGTGATCATCAACAACATATTAACTTTTGAAAGGTGCTGTGCTGTCTACCTCAATTTTTAAGTACCATACTTAATTCCCAGTGCACCCCTGGCTCTGCATGACAACTATGATTGATTATAACTTTTCTAATAAAGTTAAATTTTAAGAAGAGTTGTCAGAAAGACAACAAAGCTCGCCGGGGCAAGGTTAAAGTTTTTCTGCACGAGGACGGACGCGGACGCGGACGCCGGGGGTACGACAATAGCTCTCCGGACACATTCGTCCCGGCGAGCTAAAAATTGATCTGAAGTATAATGGTTGCGGCATGAGGACATAGTTTGTGTAGTGGATGCCCCATCACTCTGTTCCTCTTCATCCCGAGGACACAGCATCAGTAGAAATGATGTGATGAACATTTCTAAGAATTGTATCAAGTGGCCCCTTGATAATAAGTAGATTTGGATGAACTCAGATGCGTGTTGTAACTGAAATGCAAGTTCTCAGCTCAAGGATAAGTAATGAATGTTAGATAATCAAGTAAAACAATCATTAAAATAGTTCAGAACATTATAGAAAAACCTTTACAAAGTTTGTAGTGAATAGTGTTGAAGCATTACATTGTTTTACAGGCATTGGTGTAAAAACCAAGCTAAAATTGCAGAGACAAGGGATATATGGTGTGGATTTGTGGAAAATGAGGGGAAAATACACCTCTGGTTTTTGTATATAATATTGGGAACATATGAGGCTACAATTTTGTGCGGGTTTTGTGTCAAGGTCACAAGGTCAACAAGGTCAAGGTAAAGGTCAAAAGGTCATTGTATTTTATTTTTACCCCACATTAAATCTAAGGCCAGATTTGGATTCCTTGGTGAATTTCCAGTGTACAGACACCAATTTTATTGTGATAGCCCCACCGGTTGCTGAGATATGGGTGGTCAAACTTCGGCCGATAACGCTGTTTTAGGCGATTTTTGCCAAATTGGGTGGGCCATAACTCAGGAACCACTGGTTGGATTGAGCTAATATTTGGAATTTAAGCTTTGCCAGCAAAAATCACCCAAAAAACCAAATTTGAGCAAAATCTGAGGGGGTGGGGTGACAATTTTGATTTTTTTTGGGTGATTTGATATGGAATGACCCTTTTGCTTTATTTGGCAAGAAAAAAATGCGTACTTTTGAATTGGCGTCTTCAGCGTCTTTGGCCACAAAATTGCATCCTTGGGAAACGCGGAAGCAGGAAGCTAACATGCTAACTGGCTGAAGCAAAGCTACTTACTCATTCTCTCTGATTCTAGTATATATCTCTATGGTCTTTCCCCTGTTGCAATCTTCCCTCCGCTTTGACGGGCAACAGGTGTGGCTCGTTAAATTGGAGGTGAAGGCAGTGCATTCAAGGGCTGGCTATGCCCAGCGGCAATTGCAACTGCACTCTCGAGTTTTAACCCTGCGTTTATGAGTAGTTGCTCCCTTGGTTTTTAACTTGTGTTTATTTTGATTTTAAGAGTTTATTAAAATCCTTAAAGCTTTTTTCCAGCCTGTGTATTTGGGTCCTTTATTTTCTTTTAAGCCCATGGTCTGAGCTCCCACCAGACTGTAGTGTTCATCCGATGGGAGCAAATCCATGACAAAATAGTTAATTTTTCAAGTAATCTTTTATATGAAAAAAATATATATATTAATAAATTAAATGCTAATGTCGCCTGACGCAGATGGAGGGTCAGCCCACATTTTGATACAGGACACAATGATGGGTGCCATATGAGTCATCAGTAATGAATCTAAATGCTGGGTGACAGAGGGCATTTAGATATACAAGTTTAGAGTTTAGGGTCCCAGTTGGCTGCACAAAGCACTGAGGGCTACAAACTGCAGAGAGAGAACTGCACTCAGAGAGCTCTAAACAGTGTACAAAGAGGGATATACTCTGCTAACAGTGTATTGCACGCGACACACAGAAGGATATTCACTGCACACAGAGGGTCACGCATTGTACACAGAGGATTACACTTGGAAACAGTGCACTACACACTCAAAATGCTGTTTTGGCAGTGTGTATGCAAATTGGGATGAGCACTTGTTCACCCGAATCCCATCGGCGGATATGACGCTCGCTTAACATTTCTCGGCAGTCCAAGGCATTATTACCTCTGCCAACGAAGTTAGGGCAGAGTTTCGTCCCTGTTTGTTTGTCTGATTGTGAACCACATAACTCAAAAAGTAATGCACTAATTTGTCTGAAATTTCTGTGTCTTAAACGGGCATTTTATAGCGTCTTAACTGGCTCTCTCTGTTGAGCAATAAGAGAGTGCTAACCGGGCATTTTATAGCGTCTAAAGACACAAATACAAAATCTTAATGCTGATGGCAAAACCGACGTTTTGGATAAAACTGTGTTCCATAGAACGGAAAGGATGCAAGTGTAGCTACAGAATGAGGATTTAATTTTGGCGCTTTTGGATGCAGCCATTAGCACCATTCAACAGTAGCTCACCGTGAATCTTGTAAGTCAGTAATATCGACTGTCATATCAGCTGTCTTGACGTCGCCTCCTACCAAAACGATGTCAGGCGCCGGTAGCTAGCACCTTGCATCTTTTATAACATCAAGCAACATTCACGGTCTGACAAAATGATCTTTGACTAATGAAACTGTTATCTACCAGTGAGTAAATGCTGTGCACACACTTTACTGGGAAAAGTGGCTTATCAAACTCTTATGTTAAGTGATCGGAACAGACTTTGCTGTAAGGGGTAGCCTAGAAGCATCTCCTACTGATTCTAGCTAGCCACAGGTCTCTCCTCCGCTGGCTCAACTCCTCTGCCTCTCTCCACTCTCTTTTCCTCACAGTGAGTATTACAAAAAAAATCTAATGTCGTTTTTTTGTTGCTGTCATTAGAACAGCCGTGAACCACACAGCAAACCATGTTGAACCAACCAGGGTTGATACGATCGCTAAAGGCCAATCCGAAATAAGATACTCCCTTCACTTCTTCCCTCCACTCGAGTGAGCCCTCCGAATGGCGTGGCAGGCGAATAAGCCCTTCCCGAGAGAGGGAGGGCAATAGTGAGGATTTAGGGGGAGGGTTGCGGGAAATTGGATTGGAACAATCCTCACCGCGTTCCTTCCGCACTTTGACATTTGTCAACACGCCAACGGGAAGTTTGCGTTGCCATGGAGCCAAGTAAGTTAGTTGCCAGTACGTTTTACCTTTGACAGTTCACGCGGAAGCTTTTCACATGTTCATGGCAAGTAGAAGACAGCGTGCTCGTTTGATTGCTGCGGCACTCGTTACCGTTTTATGGGAAAATAAAGCGGTTTTCATCCCGAAAGCGAAACAAATTTTTCCCACAACAGATTGCATTCAAAGTAAAAGCAAAGTCTTTGCATTGAATGTAATCTGTCGCGCGAAAAATTCATTTCGCGTCCAGTGTGAAAGCGGCTTTTAGCTCCGCAACAGTCCTCGCGGATGCTATAGGCTAGCTACAGCGAAAAGGAACGTAAAGTCTCAAATGCTTCTAAATAATGCAAAACCGATGCCCCTCATCCCCAAACATTGCTTTTAGCATATAACTCTGTCATAAATTGCACACTACTCGAACACTATTATAACATTTGTCAGGTACTTTCCCTGCCACAATTTCTCCTATTGCCAGCTGAAAAAAATGGCGGACGTGAGAAAACGTGATTTTTTCGGATTGGAACGCAGCCAATGAATGTGAGGTAGAAGCCTCTCGATAGAGTCGTGTCAGGTAGTGATGCGCGGGTCGGCCCGGAACCCATGGGTCCCGCGGGTTGACCCGCTGGTCGGGCGGGGCGGGTCAATATTTTAATAACATTTAGCGGGTGCGGGCGTGTTGGGCCAAACAGTGGCGACATCTAATTCTCACGAAATTGCGAATAAAAAGTCTAATAGGCTATCGGCCACTTGAGGGCTCTAGACATACAGCCTTGATAATATGCTCTTGTCAAACGATGTCACGCTACCTTAAGCAGGATAGAATGCCAATTGTACCTTTCCCTCTTTCTACTCTCGATGTACACGCACTCACTGGTGCGCGGCTTAATCCTCCACGGTTAGACTAAGGATCTAAAGGTTGAATTGTAGCTCATCTTATAAATCATTCTGCAGTCAGCACTGAAATATTATATAGTGGTAGTCATTTTATTGACCAGTGGGTCCAAACAGCACATAAACAAAAAAATTTTTTTCGCCACTTTACAGTGAAAGGCATATCACGATTCTTATTCGAAAATAAACTCAACTTGTTGAGGTGCTTCCGTTTATCAGCTACGTGTTCTCTGACAGCAGAGCGTGTGCTGCCATCGACGGTAAAGACACTTCTTAGATATACATTTCTATAACACCATTCTATACACATATCACCCAAACGAAGAGGTAGATCATCATTACTGGAGCATGCATGGTCATAAACTTAGTCTTGCTCTTATTAATAACCATACCATAAGACAAAGAATAAACGTGTAAAACTCCATGGTGGCCAAAGCAGTTCTCTGCGTCCCAGCAACTAGCGCAACAAGTGAGCGAACCTTCAGTTCGGCTGGCCGTGTCCAGGGAGCGCGCCGTAATCGCTTGAACCCTGGCACTGTTGACGCGATTTTATTTTTGCATAGTTTGGGAAAAAAATACGCTAAGGCCTACATTATAAGCTGTGTTGAAAAAATACCCTAAAAGCCCCCCCAAAACAATCTTGAAATAAATATACAAGGAAAATAAAATTTCCTCGCAGACAGGATATCGCAACACTGTATGGGAGAGTAGGCGATAGCGCCTGTGCGCCACTGTCATGTTAATTTTGTTCCAATAAAACAGCCTGTTTGCAATATTTTGCCTGATGCCATTTCGTTTGGTTGCAAAGATCAGAAATCATGGTAAGGTTCAATTAATAGACAGTGCCTAAACGTTGTAGGCCTATTAAGAATTCCAGCCAAAAGCCAAATGTATGTTGTGTTCCACTCAAATCCATAGCGTAACAGAGGAATCGTTTTTTTTCCATTGCAAATCATGTCACACAGACCCACTGTATTCTTTTTCTCTTGCCTCCTTTTTGTGTCGGGTCGGGTTGGGCTCGGGTTGAAAATCAGTGCGAGTTTTAGCGGGGCGGGCGGGTCGGGTTAGCTGTCACGTCGGGTCGGGTTGGTGCGGGTGTTAAAAAACCTCGACCCACGCATCACTAGTGTCAGGATAGTGGGGATGTCAACAATATGGCCGCATCGAACGATGATGACGCGGATCGAATACCAAGGATTGAGAGGGTCCCTGACCTGCATTTATTTATAATTCATTTGTGTTCACTGCGCGACATCGCTTTGTTAGTAAAACAAATGACATGACGAGGTTGTGCTCATGCAGGTGGTTTCCAAAAGGTTTCACGCCTAACGCAAAAATTTCTTGAGGTTAAATTATTCTGCCAGAATTCCTGAGAGATTACGATTATCATACAAACGTATTGTGAGGGACAGCCCACCCCGTTTTTCTACCCCTTCTCTTAGCCAGTCTCTCAGTGTCCCAGTCCTGCACTCGCTCCTGAGTATCCCTCATCTCTCTCTCTCTCACTCACTTGCGCTTTTTCCTTCCAAACAGCTGCGTCGCTTTACACCACATGCATGTTATTAGACCGACAGCGTGATCTGAGACCGACTGACGGCTGTCGACTCTCACCTACTAAACGGAGGGCACAATAGGGAGAACTACAACAGATGATCGCGAAAAGGTAATTAAATCGAATAAATACCTGGCAGATGCGCCACGCTTGTTCACTGTTTTGACAAAGTAATGGTTAAGTTTCATGAAAACACAGTGCGGGTCACCAATAGCATCTGATATATTGCGGCATTTCACGCACTGCGTCCAACTGGGTGAAGTCAGGTAATTTAAGATATCAGATAAAATGGGACAAATAAGTTTCTCCATTTTGGACTGTTGAAATATTAGGAGCCTATCACCGAACGTTATTGCATTATGTCCGTGACATGAGACAATGACACTGCCCTGCGTAATTTTCGCTGAATAAAATCCAATCAGTCTTTCCGCAGTTGGCAACTGTTGTATCGCAGCGTTTCACGCACTGCGTCCAACAAATGCTGGGTGAATATGAAGGTACATTTGTGTCTTTATTATTCAATCCAAAAAAAAAAAGTTGCTTCAACCAAAAAAAAAAAAAAAAACATTTTCAATCAAAATAACCTTAACTACAATTAAAAACAACAAACAAGTGCTTGAATGCAAAAATAAATTTGAGACCCAAAAATTGCATTTGAACAGTTTTTTTTAAATTGAAGTGAGTTATTATTTGATTGAAAATATTTTTTTTGGTTGAAGCAACTTTTTTTTGATTGAATAATAAAGACACAAATGTACCTCCGAGCTCCGAAGGTGAAGTGAGGTAATTTAAGAAGTCAGATAAAATGGGATAAATTTGTTCCTCCATCTTTGTACAAATATTAAAAGCCTATCACCGAACGTTATTTCATTGTTGCTGCTAATGTCCGTGACATTAAACAATGACGCTGGCGGCGCTGCCCTGCGTAATTTTCGCTGAGTAAAATCCAATACTTTTTCCATACAATTTATTTGGGTGCTGATTACAAAAAATGGTGTCCGTTTTGCTCTAGCATGTCACATTTTCTCATTTCTTAGCATTGTCACTTCTGACAATCACTTGTGAGGTTATAAAGTCGGGTATGATCCCTTAATCTCCTGAAAAACTGCCACGAAGACATGATTTCCATCTTCCTCGGCGCCAGGTGAAAAGTATTTGTTCAATTGTCGGCTGAATTTCACATGTATGAATGATTCTAAAGACATTATTTTCTGCTAAATCCTGATTTCAGGCTTAGTAATATGGCCCCTGACAGAATAAAATGCAAACATGATCGAGATGTTTTCTGCTACATCTGTGAGTGTTTCACTACACTCAGAGAGGAAAAGAAAATTTTTGACTTTGTGGAATAAAGCTTACTTTGCTTACTTTTGAATGTAACTTGCGACCAAGTCAAATCATGGGCACCCCATAGTTTGCAACGCTTCTGTGGAGAACCTCAGGCAATGAACAAAAGGAAAGAGGAAAATTTTGAGCTTTGATATTCCAACAGTTCGGAGGCAGCCATTGAATCCTGTTGATGACTGTTATTTCTATCTGGTGAATATTTCTGGCTTTAGAGTAAATTATATTTTTTCACTGCTATGTAGTTTGTAAGTTCAGTCATACATTTTGAATACTTACTTTTGTCATTGAAACCTAAACTTCTGACATTTGACCGCATTTGTTTCCATTTTTATCAGTGCGTAAAAACTGACATAGATATGATATAATTTAAAAAATCTTCATTCTTACTTTGAGAAAAAAACTGCGATAGAAACTTTTTACTTGCATTTTTTAACTCCGCATCCTCAAATTCAGCAATATGTGACCTGCTTGGGAAATCAACAAATTTTGAAAAAAAAAAAAAAAAAATCAACATGCATGCTGGCATAATTTTATTTGTCTTAGATAACTAATTTGGGGTGAGCAAAGATTAAAAAAAATCACTGATCCCTGACCATGCAAGGCAAGCAATGTGGCCTGTTGATTTACTTGGTTTGCTGAGTATAACCCAAAAAATGGTTTGAAGATGTTAAATTTTAATTCTGATTTATTTGATCATATTTGATTTGATTTATTTATAATCAAAATATTTTCACAATACACCTTATGGGAAAGGGTTTTAAGTGACTGTCTCTGTCACTGAAGCATGGGGTTAAATGGGACAAAAATTCTGAAATGAAACCAGTATTTTTCTCAGCTACCAGGTTCCATTAAATTATAATTGACTATACTATTGTGTGTCTTCAAATCATATGACACACTTTTTAAAAAAGTATTTATGTTTTTCTCACACAAAATATTGAAGATGGTGTCCACTGTTCATGTTAGCCACAATAGTACCGAAATTGCCACAACTGTTAGAAACATGCAGGCGTGTGTCTGTGCATGTCACACATATGTATACACAGAATGCACAATTGTACAACCCCAATTCCAATTAAGTTTGGACGTTGCCTAAAACATGCATAAAAGCAGAGTACAACGATTTGCAAATCTCATAAACCCATATTTTATTCATCATAAAACATGGACAACTTATCAGATGTTAAGATTGAGACATTTTATCATTTAATGAAAAATATTAGCTCATTTCAAATTTGATAGCAGCAACATACCTCACAAAAAGTTGGGACAGGACCATATTTACCATTGTGTCCTGTTTTTTAACAGTCTGTATACGTCTGGGAAGTATGGAGACCAATTGCGAGAATTATGGGAGAGCAATGTTGTCCCTCTCTTGTCTGATGAAGGATTCTAGCTGCTTGACAGTCCTGGGTCTTCTTTGCCGGATTGTTTGTTTTATGATGCGCCAAATGTTTTCTATTGGTGACAGGTCTGCAGTGCAGGCAGGCCAGTTCAGCACCCGGACTCTTCTACTGCCAAGCCATGCTGTTGTGATGGATGCAATATGTGGTTTAGCATTGTCTATGCGAGGCCTGGCCTAAAAGAGACATCGCCTGGATGGGAGCATATGTTGTTGTAAAACCTCTGTATCCTTTTCAGCATTGATAATGCCTTTCCAGATGTGTAAGCTGCACATACCATAGGTACTAATACAATCCCATACCATCAAAGATGTAGGCTTTTGAACTGAGCGCTGATAACAAGCTGGATCGTCTCTCTCCTCTTGAGTCTGCATGACACAGCATCTGTGGGTTCCAAATAGAATGTCAAATTTTGATTTATCTGACTGCAGAACAGTTTTCCATTGTGCCTCAGTCCATTTTAAATGAGCCTTGGCCTAGAGAAGACAGTGGCATTTCTGAATTGTGTTCACATAGGACTTCTCTTCTTGATTCAGCTTTAACTTGCATTTGTGGATTACACGGCTAACTGTGTTCACAGACAGATTTCTGGAAGTGTTCCTGAGCCCATGTAGGGATTTCCAGTGCAGAATCAGGCCTGTTTTTTATGCTGTGCCGCCTGTCGGCCTGAAGGTCACAAGCATCCAATGCTGACCCTCGGCCTAGTCCCTTGAGCACAGACATTTCTCTTTCATCTTCTCATTTCTTTTGATGATATTATGTACTGTAGATGGAGAGATATTTCAAGTCGAGGAACATTTTTCTGAAATTATTTTCCAATTTTTAGACGCAGGTTTTTGCAGATTGGTGAACCTCTTCCTATCTTTACTTTTGAGAGACTCAGCCTTTCCAAAATGCTCTGTTTACACCCAGTTATGTTACTAACCTGTGGTCAATTAATGTAATTAGTTGCAAAAGCTTCTCCAGTTATTTTTTATTTGTACCAATTACTTTTCCAGCCCCTTGTTGCCCCTGTCCCAACTTTTTTGAGATGTGTTGCTGCCATCAATTTCAAAATTAGATAATATTTTTAATGGAATAGTAAAATGTCTCACTTTCAACATCTGATATTTTGTCTACGTCCTATTGTGAATAAAATGGGGGTCTATGAGATTTTCAATTCATTGCATTCGGTTTTTATTCACGTTTTACACAATATCCCAACTTTGTTGGAATTTGGATTTGTACATGTATGCACACTTGCATGTCTCTCTCTCTCCCTCTCTTTCATGTTCCTCGAAACATACATATCCAGGTGGGGAAGGGAGGTGTAGTTTGAAAGGGGAATATAGAAATGTCACATTTTACCGTAGTAGCTGCCCATTTTACACAAACATGTCATTGTAGTGAGGTGGGGGTTATTTAGAAACTGGTCCTTCAAACACAAATGGTTTTACATGGCAACATATGTTCTTTATAGAAATACAACAGAGATCTGTAGAAAGTTCAAAAAATAACATTTAAGGTATTATTCTGAATCTAAGGTTTTTTTTTTTTTGGTTTTTTTTTTGCAATCTTCCAGAAAGTGTCCCTAAGTACCTGACTTCCCCCTCCAATGTGACAACAAATTGGCATAGTTTTGGTGACCGAATGGTTGTAATGTACAAACTCACTAGATTGTTTCAATGTACAGACTTTTACTGATTTCTGAGATAACCTAAATTTCAAAAGAATTGGGATAGCATGTAAAATGCAAAAACAAACAAAAATAGTTAATTTGTATATTCCCTTTACCTTGCATTTAGTTGAGAATGGCAAATAAAACTGTTTAAAGTTTTTGGCCAAATGATTCACTATTTCATTATGGCCTGATGATTTTTGCAAATATTCCCAATTTTCAAATTTGTAGCTTGAAACAGGTTCTCAAAAAAATGAGACTGGGCAATATAAAAACTGGAAAAGTTGTCGAATCCTCAGAAACAATCCTGTTTTTGAACATTGCTCATGTAAACAGATGAATTGACGGCGGGTTGTATTGCCTTTGAGCGATGTTCCATTTTCATGGCTAAGTGAAATAGGAAAACACAACTGATTAACGAAACCAGAAAATAATCAAAAGCACTGACTCATTGTGATGTTCATTTTCATGTAGAGCCAGAATAACTCTGTCTCAGCAAGGACGTAGGACGTAGGGAAAGGGGCAGAAAGAACTAGGAGGGGTTTCCAGCCCAAGTGCGAAATTCCAATCCGTGTGACAAGTTCAAGAGACGCGTCCTTTTTTCACAAGGGACACAAACAATTAGAAATGTGCTGCATGTTGCTTTGATGTGAAGCTTTATTTCAAGTAAAAGAAAAATAGATGAACAAGTTTCTCTCAGAACTGCCAGGTTTAAAGACAAACAAGCAGGGATCACGTGAAATATGCATCATGTCTTTATCGGCTGCATTAGAAGGGGGCAGTTTGTCAGTGTGGCAGTAAAAATACTCATTTGAAGTGAAACTGTCACTCTGCTCTCTCTCAGCAAACACAGGTGCAGCCCCATGAGCAACACTGGTGCTAACTTCATAATTATACTGCAAACAACAATGAATTTAAAACCAACCCTGTATTATAGTACTAAGTGACAGTGAGATGGATGTTTATTACTAGGTTTACCGTAAACAGTAGAATTCTGATGGTAGTTAGATGTACATGGAGTGAGTCATGTGGGAATTATAGATATTAATAATTGTGCTACTGTGCAAATACTATGAATATCTTCGTCTGTGTGGGTGTCCGTAATAAAAGCTTGATGCTAAACTGTTCCTGGGGTGCTTCTCTAGGTCCTGCTGAAGTCCTTGAAGAACAGAGGAGCCCTGAAGACCGCCAGTGTGACCTTGGAAGTCTCACCATATTAAGAAAGGGTAACCTGTACAGCAACTAGGTGTGTATCTGTACTTCATAAATGGAGCTGAGACTTAAATGGCCATTGTGCTCGCTCATTGGGAACATGCTGCGTGATTATGTTTACTGCAGGATGAGTAATCTTTATACACTGCAGACTCTGGATGGGTCATTAAACACATCTCAGAGAGAAAATCACAATGCTGACAGGAAAGCCATAGAAATTAATTCCAATAATAGCTGTGAAATTATCCTGTAAATACAAATTAATGTTTATGAAGTCAGATAAATGTATTCCTGTAACTTGAAGGGCACTACCAGAGTCCAGATGTCTGGACATCTTTAATGGTGCACCTATATAAAAAAAACAGTTTTTCTCAAGCGCTAGGCTGAATTAGTGTGTGAGAAACAAGACATTAGTGCTGAAAATGTTTTTCTTTTCCTCTTGATTTAGGGGTAAAACTGACAACTCAAGATTCATCAAAACCAGAAGAGATGGAGCTCAGAACCTTCAAGGTTGCCTTCTCCACCTTCTCAAACATCTTCAACTCCACTGGAGCCAATGACACCGATGACTTGCAGTCCGAGAGCCCTTACCAGGCAGTGGAGGTGGTGATCATTGTCCTGGTTACAGGGTTGATAAGTTTCGTAACAATTACTGGGAACATACTGGTCATGCTCGCAATCATGATCAACAGAAACCTTCAGACTATTAACAGCTACTTCCTCTTCAGCCTGGCATGTGCAGACCTGATTGTTGGGGTCAGTGTCATGAACCTGAGTACAGTCTACATTGTGGTTGGCTATTGGCCATTGGGACCAGTAGTCTGTGACCTTTGGCTGCTCTTGGACTATGTGGTCAGTACTGCATCTGTTATGAACCTCCTCATCATCAGCTTTGACCGTTACTTATGTGTCACCAAGCCACTCAGTTACCCTGCTAGAAGGACCACCAAGATTGCAGGCTTGATGATTGCGGCGGCCTGGGTTATTTCCTTCATCGTGTGGGCCCCACCCATCCTATTCTGGCGGTTTATTGTAGTTGAGAGTATTGTGCCAGAGGACCAGTGTTCTATCCAGTTCCTGTCTGATGTAACAGTTTCCTTTATCAGCGCCAGTTTTCTCTTCTACCTGCCTGTTACCATCATGATCTTTCTGTACTGGCGGATCTCCAAGACCAGCAAGAGCCGCGTGAAAACGGGTAAGCGAGTGCCAAAACAGGACAACCCATCCAACAGCAAAGCAGGAAAATACACCACCATGCCCTGTGATGATGATGACGTGAAAACCCATTGCCCTGAGAGGAGCTGGAGTGGCGGAACAAGTGGTGTTGGAGAGGAGTCAAGCGTGTCAGTACATCCTGAGAGAAATGAACTTGCTGAGACCCCTGCAGGTCATGAGGGAAACCCCACAGCCCACAGCCTAAATGCCAATATTCTAAAGCAGCGCCCCGAGAGGAAGACACCGCCATCTCGTGAGAAAAAGGTTACACGCATGGTAACAATGATTCTTGTTGCCTTCATAGTCACATGGACACCCTACCAAGTCATGAAGGTAATTGGAACGTTCTGTTTACCTGTGTTCCCACCAGCATGCGGACATTTGGCTTCTGGCTCAGCTACATGAATAGCACCATCAATCCAGCCTGCTATGCTCTCTGCAACGTCTCCTTCAAGAATTCCTTCAAACAACTCCTGCTCTGCCAGTACAAGGACATTCGCTTGGGCAAATAGTGAGGAGTAATTGTATCTGTTTCTGCAGTCATCAGAAAAACATGTATGTTAGGAACACTACTACTCGTACCCCTGACCAAAGAACTGGCTTGAGAACAGGAGTTGGTCTTTGGACGCTGCTCTCTGGCTGCCCACTGCTCCTAATTATAGGATGGGTGAAATGCAGAGGACATATTACCCCACAGGGTTCAATAAAGTATACTTATCTGTCTGTCTGTCTGTCTATCTCCATTGCTGTGAAAAAGTATTTTCCCCCTTCCTGATTTCTTAATTATAGCATATTTGTCACACTGAAATCTTTTCAGATCATCAAACAAATTTTAATATTACACAAACATAACCTGAGTAAATAGAAAATGCAGTTTTTTAATGATAAAATGATGGAGATGGAGAAATGATAAATGAGGGAGAAAAAGCTATCCAAACCTACCTGGACCTGTGTGAAAAAGTATTTGCCCCCCCCCCCCTCTTTAAATCATGAATTAACTGTAATTCACCACATTTTTTCCATTCAATTTCACTAGTCACATCCAGGTCTGATAACTGCCTGACCTGTTGAATCAAGAAATCACATCAATCAGATGGTCATCAGATGGCGCTGAGAGAGTGGCAGCAAATTCCAGCAGGTTTGTGTATCGTTGTCTACTTCAGTGCACTTTTGTATACCTGTGTGTTTATTTTTGTGTTTTTGCTTGTTTTCTCAAACCCCTATGGAATTGTGCGACTAGAAGATCCAGTTTTGTAACCTCTGCACTACTTTTTTTTTGTTATTTTTTTGGACTTTTTGAGTTTGTCTTGGGAGATCCTTTCCGCCTTTGCTCTATTGTATACACACGGGACCGGCTGTTAGCCCTCAGCCACACTGGACTACCCCACACTGGGAAACCAGCGTTTCCAGCAGAGACAAGGAGGAAATGGAGAGGCTGTAGAGCTGGTCTCAAGCGCCGGGCGAGAAGACGGAGATATAAGTCCTGTTTACTGGCTGTTATCATGGGAAACGTCCATGCTGTCTACAACAAGATGGATAAACTATCTGCACTAATAAGGGTGCAGCAGGAGTGTGACGGGATGAACCAAGGTTGGAGGACTCAAAGGACTGAGATTGCCAGTTGGAGTGCAGAATTGAATATTTATTGCTGGTTCCGGTGCAAAATAGTGGCAGTGCAGAAAAATATTTGCAACAATAGCCAAAAAAAAAGAAAAAAAACAATTAAACAAAAAAAAATTCTGTACATAAACCAAAACTAAACTAGGAGGGAGAAATCTTTACAGTGTACTTAGCTATACCAAAATTACCGGTCCAAGGCACATACTGACTGACTCCGCTCAAAAATGGAAGAACCTCCCTGGAGCTCCTAACCCACCTGCTTTAAAGATGTGGCCCCTCCCACCAGGCATCACCCATTGGAATACAGTTTCCTAAAACAACAGTAAATAAAGTAAATACATGGCACATGGCCATGAAAATTTTAATAACATTCAAAAGCAAAACAACAACAAAAAGGAGGCAGTATCAGCAACTAAACCAAAGAAGAATTCATCGCGAATTCCCTGTCATTCCCCCCCATGATAAATAATTAGGTAGTGGCTTCCATTGCTTCCCCCAGCTGAAATTCAACGTGGTGTGCCCCACTTCCTGTTTGGCAGTGGTTTTTAAACCTCTAACCCTAACGCACAAAGTAACAAACTTCTTTACCTAATTTTGGACCAGCGTTGTTCAGGTTTTTAATCAATAAAACCAGGGAGTAAATGTTTCTAAAATATTCTGTCGGTGCTGTTCTTCAGGTCTATAGTCGCCAGGATTAAATAATTCACCAGAGGTTTTATAACATTAACCACCATATAAACAGGCCTTATTCTATACTAGGCGAATCAGTATACGTGGTGCATCAGACTATCTTTTTTTTTTTTTTTTTTTAAATCAAAGGCGTACTAATGTTATAAAAATATCAAACGCTGCATTACCACACAGGTGACACAAGAATGGTTACATTCACACTTTTACATATAAAGAAATGTTTGCCGGCAAAACGCAAATAGTGTGGTGTCGCGTATACATTTTGTGTGTGCGGTTAATGGAAGTCTTGTCAAGGCGGTAGTCCGTGACATTTCCCCTTCCTTGTCCTGAGGCCTCATGAGGCGTAAAAGGAAGTCTGCAGTACAGTTCCGGGCTCCTGCTTTGTAATGGACCTCAAATTCAACCAGCTGGATTGCAAGGAACCATCTAGTGATTCTGGCATTTTTGTCCTTCATACGCCCCTGCCACGACAATGCTGGATCAGCCGTTTCCAGGATGAATTTACGCCCCAACAAGTAATAGCTTAAGGAGTCCAATGCCCACTAGAGAGTCAGGCATTCCTTCTTCACAGTTGAGTAATTTGTCTCCTGTGGGAGCAATTTCCGGCTGATGTAATCAACGGGCTGTTCCCATATATGTTGAGCCATATATGATAAGTATACTTTCACTTTGTTACTTTGACACTGGGAACTTAGTTACTCGTTTCAAATTAAAATATTAATTTAACTCTTCGTTAATGGATTATCTGGATTTGGCGTGTTCGAGAAGAACAACGGTGTATCTTTGTGCAGATGTGTCCGCCAGTGGACGTGGAGCTACAAATTTATGCACGCAGTTACAATATTTTATCACTAGATGGCACAACAGGATCAGTTATTGAATATTCACAACTGGCAGTAAACTCCTGTCTCCTACGTGGACGCAATCGCGGAAAATTGTGCATTTCAATAAGTTCACATGCCACACAAGACATTTCTGACTCTGAGAAGTGATAAAACTCGCCACACATTAGTAACATAGACTGTATATAAAAGATATTAGTAATCTATGAATGGATGATGCGAAGGCAGACTGCTCTGCTTGAATCAGCAACCTATCAGCCAATCAGAAAATAGTATTTCTTGTTTCCAGGTGAGATAGCAGTGCCGTAATCACGTCTTCGCAACACACACAAATACGCCTGAATGCTGCTATTGTGTGCACACGTCAAAGAAGAGCTGGCGGTGGAAGCCATTGAGCGTGTATAGAATTGGAGAGACTGTCGGAGCGAAAAGTTGAAGAAACCAATATGGCGTCCAGTGCACCACACCTCTCCATTTCCCATTGACTATAATGGAAAAATTCTTGTCATTATTTTGTTATTTAAAGAGCATACAATCGAATTTCCTTCTTGAGGAGTTCTGGAATACATATAAAAAAATGAATTGAGGCTCAATTTTGGTTGATACTTTTCAAGGACGAAGTTTTAAGGAGTTCTTCTTAATCAACAATTAAGGCACTGGTTAGTCAATATATGCCTCACATCGGACTCTGTATGGTCAAACGCGTGTACTTGTGAATAACCTTCAGGGAACATGGCCGTAAAGCGGTTTAGTGCCCATGGGCATTGTACTAATCCTATCTCCGTATGCTTACGCTGTCCTAGCTAGCATAATGGGTAACTAACCAACCGTTAACAGGGAAAGGCTCTTTACGTTTTTCCAATCGGTTGGAATGAGGATCACTACAAGAACGCGTTACTGTGGTCATGTCACACTTCAAATTGGTTGTGAATTTAACTTTAACGTTAGCAAGATTTTTATTCCCTTATAAAAAAGTTCCTATGCTTTCTGGCTGATGTTTTGGTCACTTTTGAATGCTGGTGGTGCTTTCACTCTAGTGGTAGCATGAGACGGACTCTACAACCCACACAAGTGGCTCAGGTAGTGCAGCTCATCCAGGATGGCACATCAATGCAAGCTGTGGCAAGAAGGTTTGCTGTGTCTGTCAGCGTAGTGTCCAGAGCATGGAGGTGCTACCAGGAGACAGGCCAGTACATCAGGAGATGTGGAGGAGGCCATAGGGGGGCAACAACCCAGCAGCAGGACCGCTACCTCCGCCTCTGTGCAAGGAGGAACAGGAGAGCACTGCCAGAGCCCTGCAAAATGACCTCCAGCCGGCCACATATGTGCATGTGTCTGCTCAAACGGTCAGAAACCGAATCCATGAGGATGGTATGAGGGCCTGACGTCCACAGGTGGGGGTTGTGCTTACAGCCCAACACCATGCAGGATGTTTGGCATTTGCCAGAGAACACCAAGATTGACAAATTTGCCACTGGCACCCTGTGCTCTTCACAGATGAAAGCAGGTTCACACTAAGCACGTGTGACAGACGTGACAGTCTGGAGACGCCATGGAGAACGTTCTGCTGCCTGCAACATCCTCCAGCATAACCGGTTTGGCAGTGAGTCAGGAATGGTGTGAGGTGGCATTTCTTTGGGGGGCCGCACAGCCCTCCATGTGGAAGTTCGAGGTGAAAGAAACTGCCGCCTTTTCATTTGTGCATCCAACCAAATCTTATGCCCAGACGGTGTATGTGAACACAGGCTTATGCCGATCTATTAAAATTAACATTGATATTAAATACAAAAATGGACAAATTACTGCACGAAGGAATTTTTGCACATATTATGCTGATCACAATAATAAAGGCTTAAGCTCATCGGTGTAGGCAACACAAAAGACAATGGATTGAAAACGTTGGGGATGGTGATAATGTTCGCTTAGCACAACGGCTGCAATGCGTTCATGCATTTGGCCTGCTCATGTCAGCTAATTGAGACTCCATTGGTGCTTCAAGTAGAAATCACATCTTGTGCAGGGTAGGTTATATAGCTCAACGTGAAATGAACATAAATGTCAGCAGGCTGGCTACTCAGCCACGCTCGTTCACCATCTAACCTTAAAGCTGCAGTTGGTAACTTTGAGGAGAGAGATCCCTCCCACTTTCAGATCCCTCCCTCTCCCTCTCCACTGCACTCCTAAGACCCTCCCCCAGGAGGCTCCCGTGCACGCGAAGGCACGCGAACTGTAATGCATGCAACTGCAGAGAGATTTTCCACGTTCACATTATGAAAGTGGCCAAGTTGCCAAGGCTAGACATTACTGTTGCGGACAGTCAACAATGCAGGCCAACAAACAGGCGCGTCATTAGACCTGAAAATTCCGGGGCTAATATCCCTCCTTTTATTGAAAACAAGTCGACTTGGTCTACAACATCCCCCGCCAATCGTGCACTTCTCATTTTCGAACTCAATCAAGGCCTTTATGGTCTGAAGCTACACACCAAATTTGGTTACTGTATCTGTAGTAGTTTCTGAGTAAAGCTGTCCCCTGCATCTCGGACGGACGCAAGGACGGACGGACGGACGGACGGACGGAGGCCAAACCTATATCCCCCTCCCACTTCGTGTTGGCGGGGGATAATAATTAGGCTAATTCTAGATGCTTTTCCTTCATTCGCACATTTTCCAATTCAAGAATAATCAAAGGGCAGTTGAAGACACGGCTTCTCTCCTCCATGCTACATTCAGTACCGAAAAATAATTTGATCATATTTAGGTCTATGCATCGTCACTTGGCGATGGCATTTCAGAACTCTTCAGCGAATGAAGGTAATTTCGGTGACAAGTACAGCGCCCTCAATAATTATTGGCACACCTGGTTAAGATGTATAAAAAGACTTTAAATAAATTCAATTTTTATCGCAGAAGCATACTCTCACACTGAAAATTGTCAAGAAATGTAACCTTCAACTCATGAATTTTAAAGGGAAAAAAAAATCCCTGACTAAGAAATAATTAATTTTCATAAAATCACCTGTTCCACAATTATTGCCACCCTTAACTATTCCTGTGAATTAAATGTAATTGAAGTATTTCTGTCATTTCTATAGTAGTTTACAAAGTTAATCAGGGTATCTAGGAACATTTAATTAGTAATTCATTACTTCCTGTTTCCCTGGGGTATAAATATGATGTGACACAGAAGCCATTTCTCTTATCCATTCTTCAACATGGAAAAGACAAAGGAACACACCATTCAAGTAAGGCAGATGTGTGTCGACCTTCACAAGTCAGGCAATGGCTACAAGAAAATAGCCTATCGCCTGCACCTCCCCATATCTACTGTCAGAGGAATCATTAAGAATCATTAAAACAACTGGAACAGTGGTAAACAAGCCTGGACGAGGATGCAAGGTTCTTTTGCCACCACGCAGTGAGGAGGGTGGTAAGAGAAATAAAAAGTTCTCCAAAGCTCACTGTTACAGAATTGCAACAAATGGTAGCATCTTGGGGTCACAAAGTCTCCAAAACAACCATCAGGTGCAATCTACATGCCAACAAGCAGTTTGGGAGGCATGCACGGAAAAAACTTTCTCACTCACAATCATAAACGTAAACATCTGGTTCGCTAAGCAGTACTGGGACTTCAACTGGAACCGTGTGCTTTGGTCAGATGAGACCAAGATAGAGTTTTTTGGCAACAAACACTCTAAGTGGGTCTGGCGGGACACAAAAGATGAGTATGCAGAAAAGCACCTCATGCCCACTGTGAAGTATGGGGGAGGATCGGTGATGCTGTGGGCCTGTTTCTTTTCCAGAGGAATGCACCTCTGCTGCCCTCCTTATACTCTTGCCTCTTCGGACATCAAAGAACGCCCTAGTGTAAACCTCCGGGTCAACCGTTCCTCTCTGGGTAGTTCTGAACCTAACTCTTGGCGTTTTCTGTCGGTTAAAATATAACACACATTTTTATTGAGCTTTTAAACACAAAATGCGGCCGGATTAGCAGAGAGGGATGAACGTAACCACTGCTACTTCAGTCCCAACAGTGACTCTTGACATTTGAACGAGGATTGCTTCTAAAGTGGAAAAAGTCTGACATTTCAAACTTCAGGGTTTGTTACAAAACTAAATGACCTATCATTTTATCATAAATAAGACAAATGGAGCGATAAAGACAATCTTTAAATCAAAAAAGTTTACCATTTGTCTGAATTTACGCACCGCTGTGGAAAACAGTCTTCAAGGTCTCGTGCCGCGAGGAAGCCTCGACGCCTTAAGATTTTTATATGTTTGGAGAGGGGCGCGAGCTGCACGTGCTGACCTTGTATTACGCATCAAAGTGCAGATGGCTGTGAGTAAATCACTGTATTACTTTCATCCAGAGTTACTTTCGCACCGGCGCTCCCCTACTCGTACTTCCGACACCAGTGTGATGAAGTCATCTTAATTCTCTGTCGGCCTACCTGTGCGATGTTTCAAAGGTAACGCTTGCCACGTAATCGGATTTCTGCTTTCCCTCATAATTATATACTGATAAAAGATAACAGTGTTATAAAATCTCTATGGCAGCTAATAATTTGACATTTGTCTTTAAAAATTCTGTATACAATTAGCCTAGACTGTTACTCATCGAGGGTTTGGAGCACAAGGGGCGTAAGTGACATTTTCAGAATTTTACAGGAGAGGTAAAACAAACCTTCATTGATTGTAATTACTTGATTAAAAACAACATATTTGTCATAAATTGCACACTACTCGAACACAATTATAACATTTGTACGGTAATTTCCCTGCCACAATTCCTCCTATTGCCAGCTGAAAAAAATGGCGGACGTGAGAAAACGTGATTTTTTCGGATTGGAACGCACCAATGAATGTGAGGTAGAAGCCTCTCGATTGAGTCGTGTCAGGATAGTGGGGATGTCAACAATATGGCCGCATCGAACGATGATGACGCGGATCGAATACCAAGGATTGAGAGGGTCCCTGACCTGCATTTATTTATTATTCATTTGTGTTCACTGCGCGACATCGCTTTGTTTGTAAAACAAATGACGTGGCGAGGTTGTGCTCATGCAGGTGGTTTCCAAAAGGTTTCACGCCTAACGCAAAAATTTCTTGAGGTTAAATTATTTTGCCAGAATCCCTGAGAGATTACGATTATCATACAAACGTATTGTGAGGGACAGCCCACCCCGTTTTTCTACCCCTTCTCTTAGCCAGTCTCTCAGTGTCCCAGTCCTACACTCGCTCCAGAGTCTCCTCCATCTCTCTCTCTCTCTCTCTCACTTGCGCTTTTTCCTTCCAAACAGCTGCGTCGCTTAACACCACATGCATGTCATAGACCGACAGCGGGGTCTGAGACCGACTGACGGCTGTTGACTCTCACCTACTAAACGGAGGGCACAATAGGGAGAACTACAACAGATGATCGCGAACAGGTAATTAAATCGTATAAATACCTGGCAGATGCGACACGCTTGTTCACTGTTTTGACAAAGTAATAGTTAAGTTTCATGAACACACAGTGCGGGTCACCAATAGCATCTGATATATTTCGGCATTTCACGCACTGCGTCCAACAGGGTGAAGTCAGGTAATTTAAGATATCAGAAAAAATGGGACAAATAAGTTTCTCCATCTTGGACTGTTGAAATATTAGGAACCTATCACCGAACGTTATTGCATTATGTCCGTGACATGAGACAATGACACTGCCCTGCGTAATTTTCGCTGAATAAAATCCAATCAGTCTTTCCGCAGTTGGCCACTGTTGTATCGCAGCGTTTCACGCACTGTGTCCAACAAATGCTGGGTGAATATGAAGGTACATTTGCGTCTTTATTATTAAATAAAAAAAAAAGCATTTTCAATCAAAAGAACCTCAACTACAATTAAAAACAACAAACAACAAGTGTTTGAATGCAAAAATAAATTTGAGACCCAAAAAATTGCATTTGAACAGTTTTATTTTAATTGAAGTAAGTTATTTGATTGAAAATATATTTTTTTTTTTGGTTGAAGAAACTTTTTTTTTGATTGAATAATAAAGACACAAATGTACCTCCGTAGGTGAAGTCTGGTAATTTAAGAAGTCAGATAAAATGGGAAAAATTGGTTTCTCCATCTTTGTACAAATATTAAAAGCCTATCACCGAACGTTATTTCATTGTTGCTGCTAATGTCCGTGACATTAAACAATGACGCTGGCGGCGCTGCCCTGCGTAATTTTCGCTGAGTAAAATCCAATACTTTTTCCATAAAATTTATTTGGGTGCTGATTACAAAAAATGGTGTGTGTTTTGCTCTAGCATGTCACATTTTCTCATTTCATAGCATTTTCACTTCTGACAATCACTTGTGAGGTTACAAAGTCGGGTATGATCCCTGAACCTCCTGAAAAACTGCCACGAAGACATGATTTCCATCTTCCTCGGCGCCAGGTGAAAACCATTTGTTCAATTCTCGGCTGATTTTCACATGTATGAATGATTCTAAAGACATTATTTTCTGCTAAATCCTGATTTCAGGCTTAGTAATATGGCCCCTGATAGAATAAAATGCAAACATGATCGAGATGTTTTCTGCTACATCTGTGAGTGTTTCACTACACCCAGAGAGGAAAAGAACATTTTTGACTTTGTGGAATAAAGCTTACTTTGCTTACTTTTGAATGTAACTTGCGACCAAGTCAAATCATGGGCACCCCATAGTTTGCAACGCTTCTGTGGAGAACCTCAGGCAATGGACAAAAGGAAAGAGGAAAAGTTTGAGCTTTGATATTCCAACAGTTCGGAGGCAGCCATTGAATCATGTTAATGACGGTTATTACTATCTGGTAAATATTTCTGGCTTTAGAGCAAAAGCATATTTTTTCACTGCTATGTAGTTTGTAAGTTCAGTCATACATTTTGAATACTTACTTTTGTCATTGAAACCTAAACTTCTGACATTTGACCGCATTTGTTACCATTTTTATCAGTGCGTAAAAACTGACATAGATATGATATAATTTAAAAAATCTTCATTCTTACTTTGAGAAAAAAACTGCGATAGAAACTTTTTACTTGCATTTTTTAACTCCGCATCCTCAAATTCAGCAATATGTGACCTGTTTGGGAAATCAACAAATTTTGAGAAAAAAAAAATCAACATGCATGCTGGCATAATTTTATTTGTCTTAGATAACTAATTTGGGGTGAGCAAAGATTTAAAAAAAATCACTGATCCCTGACCATGCAAGGCAAGCAATGTGGCCTGTTGATTTACTTGGTTTGCTGAGTATAACCCAAAAAATGGTTTGAAGATGTTAAATTTTAATTCTGATTTATTTGATCATATTTGATTTGATTTATTTATAATCAAAATATTTTCACAATACACCTTATGGGAAAGGGTTTTAAGTGACTGTCTCATTGTCACTGAATGCATGGGGTTAAATGGGACAAAAATTCTGAAATGAAACCTGTATTTTTCTCAGCTACCAGGTTCCATTAAATTATAATTGACTATACTATTGTGTGTCTTCAAATCATATGACACACTTTTTAAAAAAGTATTTATGTTTTTCTCACACAAAATATTGAAGATGGTGTCCCCAGTTCATGTTTGCCACAATAGTACCGAAATTGCCACAACTGTTAGAAACATGCAGGCGTCTGTTTGTGCATGTCACACATATGTATACACAGAATGCACATTTGTACAACCCCAATTCCAATCAAGTTTGGACGTTGCCTAAAACATGCATAAAAGCAGAGTACAACGATTTGCAAATCTCATAAACCCATATTTTATTCATCATAAAACATGGACAACTTATCAGATGTTAAGATTGAGACATTTTATCATTTAATGAAAAATATTAGCTCATTTCAAATTTGATAGCAACAACATACCTCAAAAAAGTTGGGACAGGACCATATTTACCATTGTGTAGCATCCCCTCTTTTTTAACAACAGTCTGTATACGTCTGGGAAGTATGGAGACCAATTGCGAGAAATATGGGAGAGCAATGTTGTCCCTTGTCTGATGAAGATTCTAGCTGCTTGACAGTCCTGGGTCTTCTTTGCCGGATTGTTTGTTTTATGATGCGCCAAATGTTTTCTATTGGTGACAGGTCTGCAGTGCAGGCAGGCCAGTTCAGCACCCGGACTCTTCTACTGCCAAGCCATGCTGTTGTGATGGATGCAATATGTGGTTTAGCATTGTCTATGCAAGGCCTGGCCTAAAAGAGACATCGCCTGGATGGAAACATATGTTGTTGTAAAACCTCTGTACCCTTTTCAGCATTGATAATGCCTTTCCAGATGTGTAAGCTGCACATACCATAGGTACTAATACAATCCCATACCATCAAAGATGCAGGCTTTTGAACTGAGCGCTGATAACAAGCTGAATCGTCTCTCTCCTCTTTAGTCTGCATGACACAGCATCTGTGGTTTCCAAAAAGAATGTCAAATTTTGATTTATCTGACTGCAGAACAGTTTTGCATTGTGCTTCGGTCCATTTTAAATGAGCCTTGGTCCAGAGAAGACAGTGGCATTTCTGAATTGTGTTCACATAGGACTTCTTCTTTGCTTGACTCAGCTTTAACTTGCATTTGTGGATTACACGGCGAACTGTGTTCACAGACAGATTTCTGGAAGTGTTCCTGAGCCCATGCAGTGAATTCCAGTGCAGAATCAGGCCTGTTTTTTATGCAGTGCCGCCGGACGGCCTGAAGGTCACAAGCATCCAATACGGACCCTCGGCCGAGTCCCTTGAGCACAGAAATTTATCCAGATTCTCTGAATCTTTTGATGATATTATGTACTGTAGATGGAGAGATATTCCAAGTCGAGGAACATTTTTCTGAAATTATTTTCCAATTTTTAGACGCAGGTTTTTGCAGATTGGTGAACCTCTTCCTATCTTTACTTCTGAGAGACTCAGCCTTTCCAAAATGCTCTGTTTACACCCAGTTATGTCACTGACCTGTTGTCAATTAACCTAATTAGTAGCAAAATGATTCTCCAGTTATTTTTTATTAGTACCAATTACTTTTCCAGCCCCTTGTTGCCCCTGTCCCAACTTTTTTGAGATGTGTTGCTGCCATCAATTTCAAAATTAGATATTATATATATATATATATATATATTTTATATATATATAAAATATATATTTTTCATGAAATAGTAAAATGTCTCACTTTCCACATCTGATATTTTGTCTATGTCCTGTTGTGAATAAAATGGGGGTTTATGAGATTTGCAATTAATTGCATTCAGTTTTTCTTCACGTTTTACTCAATATCCCACAATATCACACTTACGTGTCTCTCTCTCTCCCTCTCTTTCATGTTCCTCGAAACACACACATCCAGGAGGGGAAGGGAGGTGTAGTTTGAAAGGGGAATATAGAAATGTCACATTTTACCATAGTAGCTGCCCATTTTACACAAACATGTCATTGTAGTGAGGTGGGGGTTATTTAGAAACTGTTCCTTCAAACAAATTGTTTTACATATCAACATATTTTCTTTATGGAAATACAGCAGAGGTCTGTAGAAAGTTCAAAAAATAACATTTATGGTAATATTCTGAATTTTAGGTTTTTTCTTTTTTTTTGCAATCTGCCAGAAAGTGTCCCCAAGTACCAGTATTCCCCCTACAGTCTGACAAAAAATTGGCATAGTTTTGGTGACCAAATGGTTGTAATGTACAAACTAACCAGATTGTTTCAAAGTACAGACTTTTATTGATTTCTGAAATAACCTAAATTTCAAAAGAATTGGGATAGCATGTAAAATGCAAAAACAAACAAAAATAGTGAATTTATTATTTCTCTTTACCTTGCTTTTAGTTGAGAATGGCAAATAAAACCGTTAAAAGTTTTTGCCCAAATGTTTCACTATTTCATATGGCCTGATGATTTTTGCAAATATTGCCAATTTTTCAAATGTGTTGCTTGAAACACGTTCTCAAAAAATGAGACAAGGCAATATAAAAACTGTACAATTTGTGGGATCCTCAGAAACAATCCTGTTTTTGAACATTGCTCATGTAAACAGACAGTGACGGTGGGTTGTATTGCTTTTTAGCGATGTTCCATTTTCATGGCTAAGTGAAATAGGAAAACACAACTGATTAACAAAACCAGCAAATTACCATCAAAAGCACTGACTCATTGTGATGTTCATTTACATGTAGAGCCAGAATGACTCCGTCTCAGCAAGGACGTAGGACGTAGGGAAAGGGGCAGAAACAACTAGGAGGGGTTTCCAGTCCAACTGCAAATTTCCTATCCATGTGCGACAAGTGCAAGACGCGTCTTTTTTCACAAAGGACACAAACATTTAAGAATGTGCTGCATGTTGCTTTGAAGTTTTTATTTCAAGTAAACGAAAAATAGATGAACAAGTTTCTCTCAGAACTGTTAGGTTTAAAGACAAACAGGCAGAGATCACATGAAATAAGCATCATGTGTTTATCGGCTGCATTAGAAGGGGGCAGTTTGTCAGTGTGGCATTAAAAATACTCATTTGAAGTGAAACTGTCACTCTGCTCTCTCTCAGCAAACACAGGTGCAGCCCCATGAGCAACACTGGTTCTAACTTCATCATTATACTGCGAACAAGAATTAATGTTTAACCAATACTGTATTATTAGTACCAAGTGACAGTGAGATGGATGTTCATTCCTAGTTTTAGTCTAAACAGTAGAATTTTGATGGTATTTAGATGTACATGGAGTGAGTCATGTGGGAATTACAGACATTTATCATTGTGTCACCGTGCAAATACTTATGAACATCTTAGTTGGTGTGAATGTCCATAATAGAGCTTTGGTGCTGAACTGTTCCTGGGGTGCTTCTCTAGGTCCTGCTGAAGTCCCGGGAGAACAGTGGAGCCCTGCAGACCCCCAGTGTGACCTTGGAAGTCTCACCATAGCGAGAAAGGGTAACCTGTACAGCAACTAGGTGTGTATCTGTACTTCATAAATGGAGCTGAGACTTAAATGGCCATTGTGCTCGCTCATTGGGGACATCCTGTGTGATTATGTTTACTGCAGGATGAGTAATCTTTATACATTGCAGACTCAGGATGGGTCATTAGACACATCTCAGAGAGAAAATCACAATGCTGACAGGAAAGCCATAAAAATTAATTCCAATAATGGCTGTGAAATTATCTTGCAAATACAAATTAATGTTTATGAAGTCATATAAATGTATTCCTGTAACTTCAAGGGCACTACCAGAGTCCAGATGTCTGGTAAGGGCAATAGTTCACACTTCTAAATTAGATCTGTTGTGTCGTTATTAATCTTTACATCTCTGGACTAAATGAGATAAATGTCAATTATTCTGCCGAGACAATATTTTTCACAGTTAATATGTATCTGCCCATAATTTTATTCCTCTCCAAAATTAAAAAAAATTTTTTTTTTGCCCATGCTCCACCATTCTCTGAAGTTCTATTAAAATCAGGCGCACAGTTTTTCCATAATCCTACTGACAAACAGACAAACAAAAAGTTGGACAAAAAAACCAAATCCAAAAAAGTGACCTCATTATTGGACATAAATACAGCAACTATTTTAAGTAATCACACACATGACAGTTTTATGGACACAAGTGCAGTCTAATCCAGGCCTACATTACATCTTTAAATGGACCACCTATATAACAAAACCAGTTTTTGTCAAGCACCAGACTGAATTATTGTGTGAGAAACAAGATATAAGTGAAAGGAACGGGCTTAGACTCCAAATGCAATTCAGCAGCGGCAGGGCGTTTATTGGGATTAACAAAGCTCATAGTCAAAGACAGTAATGGATCAATAGCCAGGCAAACAGAGTAATGCAGAAAAGGCAGAATCGAAGTCAGGGGACAAGCAAAATAATTCAGTAGCCAGGGAGTCAGTCCGCACAAAGACAGTAACAAAGGGGGTAGAGCTAAGGGAATGGAAGGGGAAAGAAAAGGGGAGTTGGATGGGATAAGGGAGAACACAGGAGAGTCTAAACAGATGGGTACAAAATGGGAATAAGGGAAAACAAAGTACTAATCAATCAATCTGCAATCACACAACGTAATATAAACAATCAATCACAAGACTTACGGGAGAATCACGAGAAAGGAGCTTTCAACAATCGTAAACGAGAAATAACGCAGAAACGAGACTTAACCAAGACGAGCTATGGGAAGAAACGAGTCGACAAGAAGCTGAGGATAAAGTGGGCCTTTTCAACACAAACAAATTAAGTGGAAACCCAGCTAGAATGCAGGACAGCTGTGGAGAAAGGCGGAACTTAGAAGAGCAAGGACGGTGATAGGAGAGAGAAGGGAAACAGGTGGAGTTCTAACTCTAATCTCACTAATCATCCATGCCTCGCTAAACTATTCTCAGGTGCGAATAGTCAATGAGAACAGCGAGAGAGAAGAAAGTGGAAATAACTAACCGAAATTACAAGGAAGAGAGTGTGATGGGAAGACAAGACACCACAAGGCAGAAACGAGAGGAAGACACTGAAGACCAAAGACAGAGCAATCTTACAGAAGCATACATACTCTAAACGAATAAAAATGATAAATAAATAAATAAATAGCAAACTAAAAACTACTAAAACATACTAAAAACAAACATACAAATCACCGATTTCGAACAATAAGTGCTGAAAATGTTTTTCTTTTCCTCTTGATTTAGGGGTAAAACTGACAACTCAAGATTCAGCAAAAACTAGAAGAGATGGAGCTCAGAACCTTCAAGCTTACCTTCTCCACTGTCGCAAACATCTCCAGCTCCACTGGAGCCAATGACACAGATGACTTACAGTCCAAAGGCCCTTACCGGGCAGTGGAAGTGGTGATCATTGTCCTGGTTTCAGGGTTGATAAGTTTTGTAACAATTACTGGGAACATACTGATCATGCTGGCAATCATGATCAACAGAAACCTTCAGACTATTAACAGCTACTTCCTCTTCAGCCTGGCATGTGCAGACCTGATTGTTGGAGTCAGTGTCATGAACCTGAGTACAGTCTACATTGTGGTTGGCTATTGGCCATTGGGATCAGTAATCTGTGACCTTTGGCTGCTCTTGGACTATGTGGTCAGTACTGCATCTGTTATGAACCTCCTCATAATCAGCTTTGACCGTTACTTCTGCGTCACCAAGCCACTCAGTTACCCTGCTAGAAGGACCACCAAGACTGCAGGCTTGATGATTGCCGCGGCCTGGGTTATTTCCTTCATCGTGTGGGCACCACCCATCCTATTCTGGCAGTTTATCGTAGTTGAGCGTGTTGTGCCAGAGGACCAGTGTTCCATCCAGTTCCAGTCTGATGTAACAGTTTCCTTTATCAGCGCCACTGTTCTCTTCTACCTGCCTGTTGCCATCATGATCTTTCTGTACTGGCGGATCTCCAAGACCAGCAAGAGCCGTGTGAAAACAAGTAAACAAGAGCCAAAACAGGACAACCCATCCAGCAGCAAAGCAGGAAAACACACCACTATGCCCTGTGATGATGACGTGAAAACCCGTTGCCCTGAGAGGAGCTGGAGTGGCGGAACAGGTGGTGTTGGGGAGGAGGAGTCTAGCGCGTCAGTACATCCTGAGAGAAATGAAATTGCTGAGACCCCTGCAGGTCATGAGGGAAACCCCACAGCCCACAGCCTTAATGCTACTACGCTAAAGCAGCGGCCCGAGAGGAAGGCACCACCATCTCGTGAGAAAAAGGTTACACGCATGGTAACAATGATTCTTGTTGCCTTCATAGTCACATGGTCACCATATCAAGTCATGAAGGTCATCGGCACGTTCTGTTCAACTTGTGTTCCCACCAGCGTGCGGACATTTTGTTTCTGGCTCACCTACATCAACAGCACCGTCAATCCAGCCTGCTATTCTCTCTGCAACGTCACCTTCAAGAAGACCTTCAAACGACTCCTGCTCTGCCAGTACAAGGACATTCGCTTGGGCAAATATGAGGTGTGATTGTATCTGTTTCTGCAGTCATCAGAAAAACATGCATGATAGGAAAACCCTACCGGTAACTCTGACCAAAGAACTGGCTTTAGAACAGTAGTTGGTCCCTGGACGCTGCTCTCTGGCTGCCCACTGCTCCTAATTATAGGATGGGTGTAATGCAGAGGGCAAATTACCCCACGGGGTTCAATAAAGTATATTTATCTGTCTGTCTGTCTGTCTACAGTCCTGTGAAAAAGTATTTTCTCCCTTCCTGATTTCTTAATTTTTGCTTATTTGTCACACTGAAATGTTTCAGATCATCCAACAAATTTTAATATTACACAAAGATAACCCGAGTAAATAGATAATGCAAATGATAAGTAAATGATAATTTCATTTATTGAGGGAGAAAAAGCTATCCAAACCTACCTGAACCTGTGTGAAAAAGTATTTGCGCCCCCCCCTTAAATCATGAATTAACTCCAATTAAGCACATTTCTTTCCGTTCAATTTCACGAGTCACATCCAGGTCTGATTACTGCCTGACCTGTTGAATCAAGAAATCACTTCAATTACATGGTTATCAGATGCCATCAATTAGATGGCGCTGTGTGAGTGGCAGCAAATTGCAGCAGGTTTGCGTATCGTTGTCTACTTCAGTGCGCTTTTGTATACCTGTGTGTTTATTTTTGTGTTTTTGCTTGTTTTCTCAAACCCCTATGGAATTGTGCGACTAGAAGATCCAGTTTTGTAACCTCTGCACTACTTTTTTTTGTTATTTTTTGGTCTTTTTGAGTTTGCCTTGGGAGATCCTTTCAGCCTTTGCTCTATTGTACACACACGGGACCGGCTGTTAGCCCTCAGCCACACTGGACTACCCCACACTGGGAAACCAGCGTTTCCAGCAGAGACAAGGAGGAAATGGAGAGGCTGTAGAGCTGGTCTCAAGCGCCGGGCGAGAAGACGGAGATATAAGTCCTGTTTACTTGCTGTTATCATGGGAAACGTCCATGCTGTCTACAACAAGATGGATGAACTATCTGCACTAATAAGGGTGCAGCAGGAGTGTGACGAGATGAACCGAGGTTGGAGGACTCAAAGGACTGAGATTGCCAGTTGGAGTGTAGAATTCAACATTTATTGCAGGTTCCGGGGAAAAATAGTGGCAGTGCAGAAAAATATTTTCAACAATAGCCAAAAAAAAAAAAAAAAAAATTCTGCGCATAAACCAAAACTAAACTTGAATGGAGAAATCTATACAGTGTACTTGGCTATACCAAAATTACCGGCCCAAGGCACATACTGACTGACTCCACTCCCAACTCAAAAATGGAAGAACCTCCCTGGAGCTCCTATCCTACCTGCTTTAAAGGTGTAGCCCCTCCCACCAGGCATCTCCCAGTGGAATACAGTTTACTAAAACAACAGTAAATAAAGTAAATACATGGCATATGGCCATGAAAATTTAAAGAACATTCAAAAGCAAAACAACAACAAAAAGGAGGCATCATCAGCAACCAGACCAAAGATTAATTCATAGCGAATTCCCTGTCATTCCCCTCCATGATAAATAATTAGGTAGTGGCTTCCATTGCTTCCCCCAGCTGTAATTCATCGTGGTGTACCCCACCTCCTGTTTGGCAGTGGTTTTTAAACCTCTAACCCTAACGCACAAGGTAACAAACTTCTTTACCTAATTTTGGACCAGTGTTGTTCAGGTTTTTAATCAATAAAACAAGGAAGTAAATGTTTCTAAAATATTCTGTCGGTGCTGTTCTTCACGTCTATAGTCGCCAGGATTAAATTCACCAGAGATTTTATAACATTAACCACCATATAAACAGGCCTTATTCTATATGGGGCGAATCAGTATACGTGGTGCATCGGACTTTTTCCTTTTTTTTTTGAAATCAAAGGCGTACCAATGTTATAAAAATATCATGCGCTGCATTACCACACAGGTGACGCAAGAATGGTTACATTCACACTTTTACATATAAAGAAATGTTTACCGGCAAAACGCCAATAGTGTGGTGTTGTGTTTACATTTTGTGTGTGCGGTTAATGGAAGTCTCGTCAAGGCAGTAGTCCGAGACATTTCCCCTTCCTTGTCCTGACACCTCATGAGGCGTTCTTAAAAGGAAGTCTGCCGTGCAGTTTCGGGCCCCTGCTTTGTAATGGACCTCAAATTCAAATGGCTGGATTGCAAGGAACCATCTAGTGATTCTGGCATTTTTGTCCTTCATACGCCCCTGCCATGATAATGCTGGATCATCCGTTTCAAGGATGAATTTACGCCCCAACAAGTGATAGCTTAAGGAGTCCAATGCCCACTAGAGAGCCAGGCATTCCTTCTTCACAATTGAGTACTTTGTCTCCTGTGGGAGAAATTTCTGGCTGATGTAAGCAGCGGGCTGTTGCCCGTTGCTAGCTCTCCTTGAAGCAGCATGGCACCCAGACCATGCTCTGATGTGTCCATTTGCAGGGTGAAAGTCTTTTCAAAGTCTGGACTCTGAAGAATTGACTCTTTACAAAGGGCACCTCTCAAATCTTGAAAAGCCAGATCACACTCAGGAGTCTATTCTACCTTATTGTGTTAATCCTTCTTCATTAGGGAGGTAAGGGCAGCTTCTCTGGCTGAAAAGTTTGGTCTAAAATGCCTATACCGTCCTACTAATCCTAAGAATCACCCTACCTCTTCATAGTCGGTCGCTCAGCAGCTTTAATTGCCTCCACCTTTCCAACCTGTGGTCGAATGATCCCATGCCCCAGTACAAACCCAAGTTACTGTGTCTCCTCTTTAGCCTGGGCGCACTTATCAGGTTGCAAGGTCAGCCCCGCCCCCTTGATCCTCATCAACACCTCTTGCAGATGGTGCAGGTATTCCTGCCAGGTGTTGCTATGGACAGCAATGTCATACAAGTAGGCAGCATCAGAACCCTCAGTCCCCCTCAGGATACAGTCCATCATCCTTTGGAATGTTGCCAGAGCTCCATGTAGACCAAAGGGCAACACTGTAAACTGGAAATGTCCAAAGGGCATTCTGAAATCAGTCAGCTCCCGGCTGTCTTGAGGCAGCGGAACCTGCCAGTAACCCTTGCACAGGTTAAGGGTACTTAGGTTTCTTTCACCTCCCAGTTGCTCTACCAAGTCATCCAAGCAGGGCATCAGATAAGGGTCAAACTTGCTGACACTGTTCACCTTTCTGAAGTTCAAGCAGAACCTCAGGGTGCCATCCTTTATGAAACAAGATTGAGAGTGCTACTCCACTCACTCATTTTGGGCTGAATTACCTCAAGGTCCTGTATGATTTCCAGTAGTGATGGGAAGATGAAGCTTCCTGAACCATTTTCTTTATTTTCTGTGCCCAAAAGATGGCGCCCATAGTTAAAAAATAATATAGAATTAACTTACAAGCCTTTGTTGAACAGAATGCACCATCTTGTGGGCATAGAAAATAAAGAAAATGGTTCATGAAGCTTCATCTTCCCATCACTACTTTCCAGTTCCATCTTTAAGACTGGCAGAAGGCGTTCAGGTACCCTGTACTCTGGCTGACAAATGGGCTTAGAGTCTGTCAGAGTGATGTGGTGCTCTACAATGGTTGTTCTCCTGGGCTTATCCATGAAGAGCTGCTCTGATATATGCTGCAGGAGTTGTTCCTTCTGCTATCCAGTAAGGTGCCCCAAATCCAATTTGTTTCCCTGCTGGCTACTGGGAAAATACTGCTCTGTGATTTCCTGTTCTTCCTCAATGCCGTGGACATACAGGGTCTGCCGTTGCATTGCTGGTGAGGAAGGGGATGGCCTGGCATGCTATCTTTTCAGTAGGTTGACATGGAAGGTCTGCAGCGGCTGTTTGCGTGTTGGGATGTAGACCTTATAGGTTACTGGCCCCATCTTCTGCTTGACCTGGTAAGGGCCCTGCCACTTAGCCAATAGTTTATTTTCTGATATAGGAAAAAGTAACAGGACTTCCTCACCCGGCTCAAAGCTCCACGATCTGGCCGCCTTGTCCCAGACCTTCAGTTTGGCCTGTGGCCGCAGCAGATTCTCTTATGCAAGAGTCGTGGTCTTCTCCAACTGTTCCCTCATCTTGAGATCATAGGACACCACATTCATCTGTCTTTGCCCTGCAATTCCTTCCCAGCTCTCCTGCAGTACACTCAGGGGTCCTCAAACAATGGCCATCGAGGAGCTCAATGGGTGAGTATCCTCTGGATGCTTGAGGCACTTCTCTGTAAGGAAACAACAGGAACGGCAGCCACTTGTCCCAGTCCTTGCCTGTGTCAGAGACGAACTTCCGCAACATGGATTTCAGGGAATGGTTAAATCGTTCTACTAAGCCATCAGTCTGAGGGTGGTAAGGGGTGGTTTGTGTCGTTGAACCGAGAGATTACAACAACTGATGTTACATCAAGTTTATTGTACTGATACAATTGTCAACAAATGGTGAATCATACCAATGAAAAACAATTGCTGAAGTCTGTGGCTCTGTCTGGTACCAGCATAGCAAGAGACCCTCAAGATGGAGGCCCAGAGATTTAAACTGAAGCAAGGTGGGCTGTTCTTTACAGTAATGACTGAACTGATTGGACACAAAAGGGAAAATGGCCGAGAAAACCAATGAATGATCAACAGAGGGGGGTTGGAGGGACATTCAAAATATAACAATGGGACTGGATTGGTTGAATTGCCAGGTACAGACAGGATGATGGGTAAGGGGGAAGGAAAAGAGTGCCTTCTACCACATTCATATGCACCTAATCCCTAGCAGTGGATAGTCCGGCTGCAAAGTTTTGCTCATAAAATTTGGACCCTGGTCTGTGAGCACCTCCTGGAATGCCTACATGCGATAATAATCCAAACAAAGCAATAGTTACCTGCTTTGCTGTGACCTCTCTTAATGGGTAAGCCTCGGGATACCTGGTACCATGGTCACAGATCACCTAGCCTGCGTTGCCGACGGTCAGCGGCTGGCGGGAGAAAGGAGAGGAAAGACCGCCTGCCCGATAACGTAGGGATTTTGAGTTGTCCGTTCACCAGTGAACGCGAATTACTGATTAGCTTAAGAGGTGTCAATCAAAATTGAATTGTCATCGAATGTAACACAACGCATGGTTACGCCGTAAACTGCCAGAACAAAGATGGCGAATGTAGAGAACAACGCTTTGATAAAGAAATCGCTTGAATATCTTGCTATCGCTATCTATCTACTCCAAAGAATGAACAACTACAGGCGATTAATCATTTACTAGATGATTTAATCTCCACGCATCACTTGTGCTCTCAAATTACACTCGAGTTTCATTAGTTTAAAAAAGGGGTGGTCCGTCGCAGCTCGTTGCGCAAGTAAGTCGGCGGCTACTCAAAATCCCTACGTTATCATGCAGGCGGTCTTTCTTCTCCTTTCTCCCGCCAGCCGCTGACTGCCGGCAACGCAGGCTACAGATCACAAAAATGAACCTTTTCATTGTTTGACTCCGCTCCACTGGGCCAACAACATCCACTCCTATATGCTCAAATGGGGTGTCAATAATCAGAAGTGATTGGCTGTACCTTTCCCTGCTGTAAGCTGGCACTCTGGGCAAGTTTTACAGAACTCTTTTATGTCATTAAACATTTTGGGCCAGTAAAAACATTTTGAGATTCTCATAAGAGTCTTCATGTGCACTAGGTGACTAGACCAAGGAATAGCGTGTCCTAGTTCTAACACTAACACCTACAGGACTCAGGCAGAACCAATTGTTTACCATCTTCACCCTCTCTATAGAGCAAACCATTTTCAATGATGAAATATTCCTTCTCCAGGAAATCTCTACCCTTCTGTCCAGCTTGCTTGAAACAGTTGACTAAGGTAGGGTCATTATGCTGAAGAGTAGCAAAGTCAGCAGGAAAAATCACATTTACCCTGGCTAAGTCGGACTGTGCCCCCTGCTCAGTCTCCTCAGCAGCATGCAACAACTCTTCGCCCAGTTGCTCTCTGCGCCTTGCATACCTCTCCCCCTTGTCAGTCTAGGTTCTCCAACAATGTCCGCCCCATGGAATGTCATAAGCTGAAGCGTATCCTGCTCATGATCAGGTGTACAACCAACCTGGCTACCCTGCCGTGCCCGAGACCTAGTAACACTAAGCAGTCTGTTGCACTAGGTCAGGTAGAATAGGCAAGTCAGTACTCAGAAGAATGGGATAAGGCAAGTCTTTAGCAAACCCCTACTTTTATAAGGTAGAGTTGTTTCTTTACTTCAATGAATACCTCAGTGGTAGGGAGCTCAGTCCTATTCCCATGAACACAAAAGATAGAAATTTGGTCCTGCTCACACCAAGTGTCTCTAGGGATTTTGTACTTAGTCTGCACTAGAGTGCGTGAACACCCAGTATCTACTAGAGCAGAGAGCGGTTTGCCATTTAACAATACAGTTGTAACTGGCTCAGTTTCCCGTAATACCACTGAGGACTGAGGGGGCCTTGATACGTACCAGAGATTATTAGTCTTTGACTTTTTAAATGAACAATCCAGGAGAGTGTGCCCAACCTCACCACAGTTAGGTCACTTAAAAAAAAAAACTTAAGCCCATTTCAGACCAAAGATTCGCGACGAGACGAAACCGTTTTAGAACGTCGCAGAGAGGAGTTGCAGCAGTGGGAACTGGCCCGTCGCAGCTTGACTCAAGACGGCTGGTGGCTTCGCCAGAGATTCAGCATGTCAAATCGCAAGAGGTTGGTTTTAGAACTTAGCGCACGTAACCAGTCTCAACAGCTCATCAGCTCGAGCGAATTCAGCGGATCATGTCAGTTACAAACTGTCAGCTGGTTGCAACTGTGCCGGGAATAACCGAGAGAAAAGAGGGCTGGGGCTTCATTTATCATAAAGGGAGTAAAAGTCCTACAAAATTTCGAAATGGCGTACACCCAAAATATTTACACCCTTTTCAGATCTATCAAACTGCATATGCACGGCTCTCCGAAATTTCCATTGATAAATCGCACCGGATCCAAGAAAAGTGCTGACGTGAACGTGCCTCATATCCCGCCCTCGACACGCCCAGACACAACCATACAGACACAACCATATATGGTCAATCCAAATGAGTATCTGCATGGAAAGTAGCCATGTGCGCTCTGGGGATTTGCGAGACTTGGAGACTTTGGGGACTTTGCAAGACTGAAACTGAGAAACTCGTAAGCCACACACACACACACACACACACACACACACACACATACAAAACCAGTGAAGTTGGCACGTTGTGTAAATCGTAAATAAAAACAGAATACAATGATTTGCAAATCCTTTTCAACCTATATTCAATTGAATACACTGCAAAGACAAGTTACTTAATGTTCGAACAGGTAAACCTCGTGATTATATGCAAATTTTAGCTCATTTGGAATTTGATGCCTGCAACATGTTTCAGAAAAGCTGGCACAAATGGCAAAAAAGACAGAGAGTTGAGGAATGCTCATCAAACACTTATTTGGAACATCCCACAGGTGAACGGGCTAATTGGGAACAGGTGGGTGCCATGATTGAGTATAAAAGCAGCTTCCCTAAAATGCTCAGTCATTCACAAACAAGGAGGGAGCGAGGGTCACCACTTAGTGAACAAATGTGTGAGCTGATTGTCGAACAGTTTAAAAACAACATTCCTCTACGAACTATTGCAAGAAATTTAGGGATTTCATCATCTGCGGTCCGTAATATCGTCAAAAGGTTCAGAGAATCTGGAGAAATCATGCACGTAAGCGACAAGGCCGAAAACCAACATTGAATGCCCGTGACCGTCGATCCCTGAGGCGGTACTGCATCAAAAACCGACATCAGTGTGTAAAGGACATCACCACGTGGTCTCAGGAACACTTCAGAAAACCACTGTCAGTAACTACAGTTCGTCGCTACATCTGCAAGTGCAAGTAAAAACTCTACGATGCAAAGCGAAAGCCATTTATCAACAGCACCCAGAAACGCCGCCAGCTTTGCTGGGCCCAAGCTCATCTAAGATTGACTGATGCAAAGTGAAAAAGTGTTCTGTGGTCTGACGAGTCCACATTTCAAATTGTTTTTGGAAAATGTGGACGTCGTGTCCTCCGGACCAAAGAGGAAAAGAACCATTCGGACTGTTATAGGCGCAAAGTTCAAAAGCCAGCATCTGTGATGGTATGGGGGTGTATTAGTGCCCAAGGCATGGGCAACTTACACATGTGAAGGCACCATTAATGCTGAAAGGTACATACAGGTTTTGGAGCAACATATGTTGCCATGCAAGCAACGTATTTTTCATGGACGCCCCTGCTTATTTTAGCAAGACAATGCCAAGCCACATTCTGCACCTGTTACAACAGCATGGCTCCGTAGTAAAGAGTGCGGGTACTAGACTGGCCTGCCTATAGTCCAGACCTGTCTCCCATTGAAAATGTGTTGGGCATTATGAAGCGTAAAATACCACAACGGAGACCCCAGACTGTTGAACAACTTGTGTTGTACATCAAGCAAGAATGGGAAAGAGTTCCACCTGAAAAGCTTCAAAGATCAGTCTCCTCAGTTCCCAAACGTTTACTGAGTGTCGTTAAAAGGAAAGGTGATGTAACACAGTGGTAAAAAGGCCCCTGTGCAAACTTTTTTGCAAAGTGTGGCTGCCTTTAAATTCTAAGTTAATGATTATTTGCAAAAAAAATAAAGTTTCTCAGTTTGAACATTAAACTTCTTACTTTTGCAGTGTATTCAATTGAATATAAGTTGAAAAGGATTTGCAAATCATTGTATTCTGTTTTTATCTAAGATTTACATAACGTGCCAACTTCACTGGTTTTGGGTTTTGTACATTCTTGATGTCAACATGAGGGGTGAGAGGTGGGGGGGGGCAGCTTCACAACTACTGCATCACCGCAGCTCGTGTCGTTAGTCCCCGTTGAAAACCCTCATGACGGGGAGGGGGCTGTGCGTCCTCGTCCACATGCTGAGGTGGAGGGAGGTCCGGCGGCAGCGCAACCCCACGCCTCACTGCCACATGTCACTGTGCAGGATGGCACAGGCCCAGATGGTCCTGCTGACCTTTTTCGGGTGGTAGAAGAGCCTTCCACCTGATGCATGCAGGCAGCACAAACGGTCTTTTAGGAGCCCAATGGCACGCTCCACGAGGCAGCGCGCATGGGCATGGACCTCATTATAATGCTGGCCACCCTGTGGGTCCGGGATGGAAACTAGCAGTCACTCCCTCAGGAAGTAGCTACTATCACCTGTAAGTCACAATGATGGGGTGAGTATCAACCTTGAATAATGATTATAAGCAGCAGCTTTCAATGAATGTGTAGCCTACATGTACTCACCAAGTTGCCAGCCGTCACGCGCAGTGCCTGCCCCCAGTCTCGCCCCCACACTGCTGTGCGTCAGGATGAATGAATCATGTGTAGAGCCAGGCCACTGTGGCACTACATTGAGTATGAGCATGTCGGCGTCAGATATGATTTCACAAATGAGTGAGTCTCTCCTCTTAGAGGCATTCACGTTCCTGTGCCGTAGTCACAAATTACTCAATCAACGCGCCCTGAAGAAATTCACTTAGCGGAATTTAAGTCATTGTGTATTAAGATAATCAGGTTCACGTGCATTATGGCGGATTTCCCCACTAGTGACACGGAAATCGATTATGACTCGGGAATTCTCAGGCTTGTCTTTACTGCGGAATTGAAAGCAATGGAATTGCATAAAAACGTTTCAAATGGTCTTATTTCATTAAAACAATTTAAACGACCATGAAACACAGGCATTGTTTCCAATCCCTGAATAAAGAGAAGCACGGGAAGTCCGGAGTCATAACCGTTTTCCATGTTACTTGTGATGAGGTGCAGCTTTATGCAAGTGAAACGGAAACTTCAATGAGCAAGCATTTTAATTCCGCGTTGGAATCTCATTAAGCATTCAATTAATAATTGCGGACTACGGTGAATAAGCCTAAAAAATGCATGAGACCGACGCCGAATGCATGACACTTGGCATCTCTGTGATTTGGGTATTGATCGTATGTACATTTTTTCGATTCACATATACGAATTTTTTTTTACCAGTGGTGCCCTAATCATGATGTGAGTGCAGTCAATGGCTCCAATTACATTAGGAAAACCGGACTTTGCTGTGGCTTTGATTGTTCTTTAAAACAGGCTATAATCCGCGCTCCTCTCTCCCTCGCGCACTGCAATTCTCTGACTCAGCAGCAGCGTCGCCAATTCCTCCTGTTCTTCAAAAAGGCTGTAAATCAAGGTACGCCATGCTCAAAATCGGTGTAAATGTCCGGACTTTCCCCCGTCAGGTTTGGGTTCGATAGATCCCAAATTTGGCGGAGAAAAGTGCATACGCACAAAACGGTTGAAAAAAGGTGTAAGAAAAGGTGTATCCTGATAAATGAGGCCCCGGGTCCACCGCTGTGAGCTCCTGGCACAGATTGGCGACAGCGGCTTCGGCAGTGGTGTTGTGGGGAGTTTATCTCTGGGGGAACTCTCCAAAAAAAAAAAATAAATAAATAAAAATAATTAAAAAAAAACATGTTCGTCACCCGGATAGACCCAAGTTGCAAATGCTTCAGCCATATATGATAAGTATACTTTCACTTTGTTACTTTGACACTGGGAACTTAGTTACTCGTTTCAAATTAAATAAAATATTAATTAAATTAATCATTTACGGATTATCTGGATTTGGCGTGTTCAAGAAGAACAATGGTGTATCTTTGTGCAGATGTGTCCGCCAGTGGACGTGGAGCTGCAAATTTATGCATGCAGCTACAATATTGGATCACTAGATGGCACATATTCACAACTGCCAGTAAACTCCTGTCTCCTGCGTGGGCGCGATCGCGGAAGACAGTGCGCGTTGTAGGCTATTTGCAGAATGAATGCTGATCGGGTTATCCGTCGCATCTTGCTGTCAGAGGTTGTAGCTCAAGTAGGCGGGCACCGGATCGGAGCAGGGTTAGTTTTCAGCCAAAATACACTACATGGAGGGCAGAGAGCCCCCTCTCTCCCCGTGAGAAGTTACAAGTCAATTAATCTAACCATAACCGTCCAAAGCAGTTAAATTGAGGTGAAAAATTATCCATGAAGCAAATATCCTGCATAGTTCCTCGACTTTAATAAGCAGCTATTGTAAAAAAATGAAATAAAATTCAGTGATGAAGTGATTACCCGATTTCGGGTTTCCACTGCCAGCTCTTCTTTGACGTGTGCTCACAATAGCCGCAGTCGCGCGCATTCGTGCGCGTGTGGAAGACGTGATTACGGCGCTGCTATTTCACCTGGCAATAAGAAATACTATTTTCTGATTGGCTGATAGGTTGCTGATTCAAGCAGAGCAGTCTGCCTTCGCCTCATCCATTCACAGATTGCTAATCTCTTTTCTATACAGTTTATGTTACTTATGGAAGCCCAAAGTGGACAATATTCAAATGAAAATGTAATCCCACTATTGCATCATAATTTTCCACTTATGAATGAGTTATTTGAGACAATATTAAATTGAAAATGCATTAATCCAATTATCGCTTTCATTTTCATATACACATATGGGAAATATATGACTATATTCAAATGATAATGAAAAGCTGTTTGACATTTCATTTTCAAAGTCATGCTCTGCAATACAATGGACAATATTCAAAGGCAATAAGCAAAACAGCACCCCCAGCCTACTGCATTACATTTACATGTCATCACGCTCTTTTAGGGTCAAGATGATAATTAAAATGCTGTTTTCTAATCACTTGGAAATAATAATGACATAATAATGATGACTACAATTGACTTTTCATTTTCAAAGACTTATCCTACAATACATGGGACAATAATCAAATGCAGTTAGTGAAACAGCGCCTCCCAAATCCATTGCATTTTCAAATACATGTCCACGCTCCTTTTGGGACACAATGGAAATTCAAATGCAATCTGTCAGCATCTCATCAAGGCGGGTTTTCCGCTTTGACACAAGCACATGCACACTCACTTGTATGAACACATGCGCTCGCACACGCTCGCACGCGCACAGACACACACACACACACACACATATCCTGGTAAATAAAGTTACCATATATTGTTAAAAACTTTGTGTTCCATGTGCCCCCTTTCAAATGTGAGCCCCTGCCCTTGAAAAGGTCTCTGCACGGCCCTGCTGCTTAACCACCACCGACTGTACCATTTTACCTGAACATTTTTTCAGACCTTGGTATGGTGTCTTATGGTCTTTGGAGGGTAAAAGCTTGTAAAATATGATACTCATATACATGTTTTATGCACAGGAATGTAGCAACGATCCGTATGAAGCTATACAATCATCACTTCTGGCTTTTTAAAATTTTTGGTGTTTTTTTTTTTTTTTTTTGTGATTTACCAAAAAGGGTCCCAAAGTACTTACCTTCACCCTAGAGATGAGGCACTTAATGTGAAGGGATAAGGAAAAGGATTCGGAATTATTGTTAGGGGTTAGGTTTAGGGTTAGGGATTAGGGTTAGGGTTACTGCGGGCTTGAAATGGGGACTGTCTTTGGCCTACCTCTCCACTTTTAAATGCATTGAAAAACTGCCGTATCCGTAGCAACTGCCTTTTTTCATGAGGGATCAAAAATGACGGCCAAAGTGGCGGCAGTGTACGTGATGTGAAATTGATCAATAAAATATGGCGAGAAGCTGGCTGATAAGGAATATCAGAACTCTTTCTGGGGCTCGTTTCCCAAAGCGCTGATGTTTAATTATGCAGTTGGTCCCTATATGTTCCAGTCCTGCTATGGTGGGAAACAGGAATCAGGAGGATCGTAGGAGGTGTAGTTTTTTTTCCACAATAGGGGGATTATCACGTTAGAATACCTCACCGCCATAGGATTTATTCGCCACAAAAGAGCACTCACTGTAATCCCATATGCGGATTTAAACGTTACTTAACATTTAGCAGCAGCCCAAGGCGTGATTTTTTGACTAAATTTTAAGTTTTGAGTCCTGCACAAGCGAGCGGGTCCCTGACCTGCAATTATTTATTATTCATTTGTGTTCACGGCGTGACATCGCTTTGTTTGTCTAACAAATGACGTGACGAGGTCGTGCTCATGCAGGTGGTTTCCAAAAGATTTCACGCCTGACGTAAAAATTTCTTGAGGTTAAATTATTTTGTCACAATCCCTGAGAGATTACGATATTCAAGCGTATTTTGAGGGACAGCCCACCCCGTTTTTCTACCCCTTCTCTTAGCCAGTCTCTCAGTGTCCCAGTCCGGCACTCGCTCCTGAGTCTCCTCCATCTCTCTCTCTCTCCCTCACTCGCGCTTTTCCTTTCAGACAGCTGCGTCGCTTTACACCACGTGCATGTGATGAGACCGACAGCGGGGTCTGAGACCGACTGACGGCTGTTGACTCTCACCTACGTAACGGAAGGCACAGGGAGAAACTCATCAGATGACCGAGAACAGGTAATTACATCGTAAATATACAAGGCAGATGCGCCACGCTTGTTCACTGCTTGCACAAAGAAATATAGGGTTTCCCGGTCAATTTCATACTTTTGTCATTCCAATTCATGAATGTGCATTCAAATTCACACCGCGCACGCGCGCGAAAATATTCGCGCATTCAAATTTAGAATCCGATCGATCAATTTCATTTATGCGAGCTCTGTTTCGTTTCGGGTATTCAGTGAAATTTAGCTCCCTTGTCAAAAAATGCTACCGTAAAGCAAAGCGATCGTGAAGTCTTTGTTTTCGCCTTGATAGGCTATTGCAATATTAATCAATTTACAGTTGTGACTTTGTTATTTGTTAACTTAGTATAACATAAGCAGATATTATACAAAGTTGGACAACTTTGTTCAAAGATATATGCCCATATACGCCATTATCATCTGATTTCTGCATTTTCAGGAAAACGCAGGTGTACATGCAAATATAGGCTATGTACACTTACAGGTCGAAATGCACACTGAAAATAAATCTCTTTTTATGATTTTTGAAGATAACTTGAGTAGGCCTATGAGCGAGGAAACAGCCCGAGATTTTAGGTTTGCGCAAGCGCAGAACCGCGAGGTAGCATATTTTGATAGGTCGCAAAATTTGTCTGAACACCGGCAAATCAAATTCACGCATGTGCGTTCAATTTCCAAATGCGAGCATTGCATTTCCTACTTGTGCATTCAAATTGGCGCGATAATCACGATGAGCCTGTTTTGGGCGTTCAATTTCATTTTTGAGGTGATCAATTTCCTACTTTGTGCACTCAATTTAGTTGAGAAGATAGGATAGATTTTTGAAGAAGGGGGTTATTGGGGGGAGACGGGGCGAACGTTTCTCATAAAACGAGCACACATAAGCCTACTGAACCCACCGGCACACCCTCCCCTCAACACACACACGCAAAATTCCAATTTCCAATTCCATATATATATATATATATATATATATATATATATATAAATGTGTGTGTGTGTGTTTTTTTTTTTTTTAAGGTTCTATAGCCTATTGTTCTGTAATTGTATCTCCATGATATCACAGTGATATCATGTTCTTGCATATGTTCATGTAGGCCTATTCTCGTTGTCTCATTTCAAGAATTTTTTAATGATAAGGCCAAGTCAACAGTATATCCAAACAAGTCATTTTCTAAGTTACACTTCTTGATAACATCTCACATAACAAAGACAGCATCCACACAATGCGTCAATCCGAAGCCCAACTGATAAAAAACATGACATCTCTATCTCACCGGTGGAAAGTAAATAAGATACCAATCAACAACAAATGTTCGTGTCATTACTTTTAACGAAAACATTTATTGCGTAATTCTTTAAGATATTGAACTAAAACAAGAAATATAACGTCAAGTATATACAGCTCAACATGTTCAAAGACGTCTCCAGCTTGAAACCCTCCAACGAAGATATGAACTATCGACCTGGCCGTTAATCGATTTATTCCAAGGGTGTCTGCCAAAGCAATGTTGTCAAGATTTTCGTTCTCGAAGGCGTCGATCAACCTTCCCCTATCCTCGTATGCAGACTAACGCGCCTGTAGCTTACGCGTTGAGCTGCCATTGTACCCGAATGAGGTTACACTTGAGAATGAACAGATGTAGGCCCTATACCCAAAGCAGCTGTATTGATGATGAAGCCAAATTATTCAAAACTAAATGGAAAAAAGCCACACATAGACCCCAAGATCACTAAATGCAATGATTAATTTAAAGTGAACGCACGTCACTTAGGCTATTTGGAACATGGAGGTTCCGCCGCCGGATTGAAATGAATTTGAACGCTCATTGCTGAAATGCATGATCCTATTTTGAATTTGAATGAGGCTTATGGACAACTGACTGACTGCTCGTATAGTGAATTTGAATGACCAGATTGGGAATCTCAAAGCCGATTCAGTGCTGCGAGCGTGAAATACGTGAAATTGAACGCTCGGAATATGAACTTGAATGAAAAAATTATGAAACTGACCGGGAAAACCTATAAGTTTCATGAAAACACAGTGCGGGTCACCAATGGTATCTGATAGGCCTATATCGCGGAATTTCACGCACTGCGTCCAACAGATGCAGGGTGGAGTCAGGTAATTTAAGACAACCGATAAAATGGGACAAATAAGTTTTACCATCTTGGACTGTTGAAATATTGGAAGCCTATCACCGAACCTTATTGCATTATTTCTGCAAATGTCCGTGACATGAAACAATGACACTGTCCTGCGTAATTTTCGCTGAATAAAATCCACTCCGTCTTTCCGCAGTTGAAGTCAGGTAATTTAATAAGTCAGATAAAATGGGATAAATTAGTTTCTCCATCTTTGACTGTTCAAATATTAGAAGCCTATCACCGAACGTTATTTAGGCTAATTGTTGCTGCAAAAACCGTGAAATTAACAATGACGCTGGCGGCACTGCCCGGCGTAGTTTTCGCTGAGTAAAATCCAATGCTTGTTCCTTACAGTTTTCCAAAAATAGTGTCCGTTTTGCTCTAGCATGTCACATTTTCTTATTTCTTAGCATTGCCACTTCTGACAATCACTTGTGAGGTTACAAAGTTGGGTATCATCCCTTAATCTCCTGAAAAACTGCCACGAAGACATGATTTCCATCTTCCTCAGAGCCAGGTGAAAACTATTTGTTCAATTCTCGGCTGATTTTCACATGTATGAATGATTCTTAAGGCATTATTTTCCACCAAATCCTGAGTTCAGGCTTAGTAATATGGCCCCTGACAGAATAAATTGGAAACATGATGCAGATGTTTTCTGCTACATCTGCGAGTGTTTCACTACCCCCAAGGAGGAAAAGAAAAATTTAGACTTCGTGCAGGCTTATTTTGCTTATTTTTGGAAGAAATTTGTAAACAAGACGAACCATGGGCACCCCCTACTGTTTGTGACGCTTGTGTGGAGAATCTCAGGCAATGGACAAAAGGTAAGAGGAAAAGCTGGGAGGCAGCCCCTGAATCATGTTGATGACTGTTATTTCTATCTGGTAAATATTTTTAGCTTCAGAGCAAAAACATATTTTTTCACTGCTAAGTTTAGTCATACATTTTGAATACTCATTGTAACCTAAACTTCTGACATTTGACTGCATTTGTTGGTGCCTTGATCAGTGCATAAAAACTGACAAATATCCAATATAATTTGAAAAACTTCATTCTTTATTTATGAAAAAAAACTGTGATAGAAACTTTTTACTGGCATTTTTTAACTCGTCGCCCTCAAATTTTAATATGTGACCTTGTTTGGGAAAATCAACAGATTTTTTTTTTTTTTCCCAACATGTAATTTGGTATAAATTTATTTGTCTTTGATAACTAATTTGGGCAGAGCAAATTTTAAAAAACAAACAAAACAAAAAAAAAAAAATCACTGATCCCTGACCATGCAATGTTGATTCACTTACTTTGGTGATATGAGTATTGCAGCTAAAACAGTGTGAAAATATCACCAAAAATGGTTGTAAGATGTCATTTTTTATCAATTGTTTGATTTTTAATCAAGAAATGTCCACAATGCACCTTACTTTTTGGGAAAGGGTTTTAATTGACTCATTTTCCCTGAATGCATGAGGTTAAAGGGCCAGTGTGTAATATATATTTGGCATGGTTTATTGGAAAAATATACTACCCATAAAAATGTTTTTATGTGTATAATCACTATAAAATAAAATTAGTTTGGTTTTCGTAGCCTTATATTTATGCCTTTATATATACATATCGAAAGGGCCTTGCTTTAGAGACGTTGCCATCCTCCACTGTCATGTTGGTATGGCAGCCCGAACGGACAATCCAGAGCCATTTAAAAGTTACGACACTTCAGAAACTCCGATAGGAAGTGAAGAATGCGGAAGTCATGCGTGTCATGGGTAAAGCAATAGTTGCAAACAATGAATAGTTCCATCACTGACCTCTATTAATTTTCATTGGAACACGCTTGCAGGTAAGTTTATCAAATGACTGCAATTTTGGGAAATTTGACAAATTAGCTGACCCCGAATGAATTTTGTTGATAGAGTCATTTTCTGTACCCAGCTTTACTTTATATTGATCGTCAGATAACAACCTGTTAAATTCTAATTTAGGTTAAAGTAGATGACGTGAGCAGCTCTTAACGATCTAACATAACCAGATGTCATTTGTCCTTCATTTAGCTACCTTAAATTAATTGCAGTTATTGGTGTTCGTTTGTGTACAAAGTTTATATTCGCTCATTACATTCGCTGATAGTTTCGACCGCATTAGCATACCTGATTTCAATAAATGGCAGCTAGTTAGAATATAGCCAAGTTTTTCTTTGGTTTAGCCATTCATTGACATGTCGTTTATGAGACAGTGCACCAGAGACAGGAGATGAAATCAATAGCATGCATGTCAACGATCATTGTGAAAAGTAAAACGGGGGTTTAAATGTTGATAGCTAATTACTTAACATTTTTTCTGTCGAAGAGCTGACGTGAACCACTGGAGGCTGACATCGGTAACCAGGAAAGCCGGGTTTGTACTCCGTACCCAAATGTGCATTTGCCAGTCAGGTATGGAGCTAATTGTCAGAAAAAAACTCACTTGCTCTCGATTCTCCAAAATAATCAGAGTTGAATCAATGCCTCAAAACAACGATTGAACATTGTAAACTACATGAAGGTAGGGATTATTGCAGGACTATTCGAATGAACAAGTTTTAGCTCATATTCTGGCAACCATATCTGTGCTTAGAGGCATCTGTGCAAGAGTATATTTGAAAAGAAGTGGAGAGCAAATGCTCAGGCAAGCTCTTCTCATTTCAGCAAATATGTTGATAGTGACCATTTCATTTCTTGATAATGCATACTTTTGAAAAGTTTTTAGTGGTTGACTTTTATTTGTAATGGAATATTTTGAGTGTGGTATTAGTACTTTCCCTTGCCAAAGCATGTGAATACATCTTCCACCACTGTATGCTTTAAATGCCCTGTCCAAAGAATTTGAACCGTCGCGTCACTCGAGCCGTGGAGTTTGCCAATTTCATAAATAAGCATTTGAGTCAAGATTCTTGCATGTGTATCTAGACGTATTCTGAGCAATGATCATCAGTGAAGTTTGAGTGCATAAGGCCAGGTGTCCAAATCACCTTTTCTTTGCATTGTTGCGGTGGAAGAATAAAATGTTCATTTAAAAGACTTCTATGTCTTTCCTAGCCTGCTCTCTGACATCTTTTTCTCCCCGTAGGACACCGAATGAGTTCTTTTGAAGACTGCTCATTCAAGTAAAAATTTATCTCCCCTCTTTCTGAGTATAATGTATAATATAGGTTTTCCCGGTCAATTTCATACTTTTGTCATTCCAATTCATATATGTGCATTCAAATTCACACAGCGCACGCACGTGAAAATATTCGGGCATTCAAATTTATGCGTGAATTCGAGCGATCAATTTCATTTATGCGAACTCTTTTTCGTTTCCGGCAAATCAAATTCACGCATATGCGTTCAATTTTCAAATGCGAGCATTGCATTCCCTACTTTTGTATTCAAATTGGCGCGATAATCACGATGAGCCTGTTTGGGGCGTTCAATTTCATTTTCAGGTGATCAATTTCCTACTTCGTGCACTCAATTTAGTGGAAAAGACAGGATAGATTTTTGAAGAAGGGGCTTATTGGGGGGAGAAGGGGGCGAACGTTTCTCATAAAACGAACACACATACAGAACCCACCGGCACACCCTCGCCCCAACACACACACACAAAATTCGTATTTCCAATTCAATAGTCTTTTATGTATATATATATATATATTTTTTTTTTTTTTTTTAAGGTTCTATATTGTTCTGTTATTGTATTTCCGTGATATCACAGTGATATCGTATCATTGTACGTATATGTTCATGTATTCTCGTTGTTTTATTTCAAGAAATTTTAAATGATAAGGCCAAGTCCGCCGTATATCCAAACAACACAACGTCATTTTCTAACTTTCACTCCTTGATAACGCCACACATAACAAAGAGAACATCCACGCAATGCGTCAATCCGAAGACCAACTGATAAACAACATGATATCTCTATCTCACTGGTGGAAAGTAAATAAGATCCCAATCAACAACAAATGTTCGTGTTATGACGTTTAATGAAAACATTTAATGCGTAATTTTTTAATGATATTGGACTAAAACAAGAAATATACCATCAAGTATATACTGTTCAACGTGTTCAAAGACATCTCCAGCTTGAAACCCTCCAAAGAAGATATGAACTATTGAACTATCGACCTGGCCGTTGCTCGATTTATTCCAAGGGTGTCTGCCAAAGCAATGTAGTCGAGATTGTCATTTTCGAAGGCATCAGTCAACCTTCCCCTATCCTCATATGTAATGCGCCTGTAGCGTACGTGTTGAGCTGCCATAGTACCCGAATGAGGTTACACTTGAGAATGAACAGATGTAGGCCCTACCCAAAGCTGCTGTATTGATGATGAAGCCAATTTATTCAAAAGTAAATGAAAAAAATAAGCCACACATAGACCCTAAGATCACGAAATGCAATGATTAATTTAAATTGAATGCACTTATTTGGAACATGAATATGAATGACCAATGAATACGAATATGAATGACCAAAGAGGTTCTGCCGCCGGATTGAAATGAATTTGAATGGTCATTGCTGAAATGCATGCACCTGTTTTGAATTTGAATGACGCTAATGAACAATTGATTGCTTGGGTAGTGAATTTGAATGACCAGATTGGAAATTTGACACCTGATTCAGTGCTGCGAGCGTGAAATACGTGAAATTGAATGCTAGGAATATGAACTTGAATGACAAAATTGTACAATTGACCAGGAAAACCTATATTTAGATGTAATAATGACCATAGAGACACAAAAAAAATAAGTTCATCCAATCTAAACATCATCTGCATTATGGGAGCAATCCTTTCCCTCCAAAATGAAACGATGTAAAAGTGATTATTCCGTAAAACAACACTCCCCAGAAAAAAAATCCTACTATAATTAAAACCAGCATCATGATTAATGAACATTATGCGGATATACTAAGCCATCCAAAAATTTTACGAATAGCCTATACTCACCGCTGTCTTCGTATTCTTTGTCATCTGAGAGATCTCACTCTGTCAATTCCACCAGCGCTGCTCCGAGGGCTGCCATTCTCCCCCTCCTCCTCATCCCTCTCGGTAGCCGAGACACTTGTCCCTCGCCTGGCCCTTCCTGCACCTCTACCTCTTCCTCGTGTACCTCCTCTTCCTTCTCTCCCTGTCTCCTGTTGAAAAACACTCTGCAATCGCATATTATAATATGTTTCCTAGCAACCTATTTGCCGGACTGTGCCATGGCTTTATAACATAAAATAGCCTGCTGTCGCAAGCAGGACCCCTCAGGCTTGCGCATAATTGGCGGCAATATTGATTATCGGAGCATTACACAAATTGTCATAGAGCTACCTGTAACCACCACCAACATACCACCAAAAATTGAGTGCATTTGGCCAAGGCGTTTTTCAGTTATTGTCCGGAAATTAAAATGAAGATGGCCGGTGTGGTGGCTACATTGATTATCGGAGCGGGACAGAAATGGATAGGGAGCTTCCTATAACCACCCCCAAGATACCACCAAAAAATGAGAACATTTGGCCAAGGCGTTTTTCTGTTACTGTCCGGAAACTAAAATGAAGATGGCTGTCGTGGCGGCCATATTATTTATCGGAGCAGGACACAAATCGATAGGGCGCTTCCTGTAATGACACCGAACATTCCTCCAAAAAACTAGAGCTTTTGGCTAAGGCGTTTTTCAGTTATTGTCTGGAAATGAATATGAAGATGGCTGCCATGGTGGCCATATTGATGATCGGAGTGGGACACAAATCAATAGGGAGCTTCCTCTATTCACCCCCAATATACCAACTAAGAATGAGAACATTTGGCCAAGGCGTTTTTCAGCTATCATCCGGAAATGAAATTTTAACGGACAGACGGAAGCCACACGCCACGAAAATACCCCTCGACCCACTTTCGTCGGCTGAGGGGTAAAAACGTGATGCTTTATGCATTACTGCACTAATGTTCGCTCAAGTTGCCAAACCAATTAGTGATAAAACACTCCCAACCTCTCAATGATAACCTATAACATATCGTCATATGGTTTCGTGTTTCATCTCATTGCTTGATGCTCCTGAATTACTCCCAGTCGTCCCAGTCATGGAAGACTGCATTTCCGCAAAAGTGTTTTGGTCCACGGAGGCCACCGTCACTTTTCTCACCGCTGACGGGAGGGGTGAGCGTGAGTGAGTGAGTGAGCGCTGCAGTCTAGAATCTGAACGCTGGATGTGATGGTCCCCCCCCCCCCCCATTTTACACACTGATCCTTTAAATAGGACAAAAATTCTAAAATGGGACTCTTTCTCTGAATTGAAACCTGCATTTTTGTCAGCTACCAGGTTCCACAAAATCATGAGTTACAATGATATTGTGCATTTTCCTAGCCTGACCTCACCAGCCTTCATATTTCTGCTTAATTTAATTTCGCTTCAGTACTCAGTCTGATCACTCGGAGCTCTGCCTCGTTTACCATCCGCAGAAAATACGCCGGACCAACCAACGAACAGAAGGCGTGGCCGAGAGCCATGATGTAGCCGCTGCGCTAGTTTGAAATTGTAGTCTCTAAAATCAACAATGGCTACGGACATAGATACATTGGAGGCCATTTGCTCTGTCGTGGAGAAAATCTCAGGTATCAGCGACTTATAGCCAAAGAAAGATGAATGTTTGGTTAGTTTTTTGAATGGAAATGATGTTGCTGCGCTACTCCCTACAGATCGTCATATCTACTTAATAGCCATCATGAAATAGGCACCCTGCTCATCTCTGTGAGAGACAGCCGAGCTACCTCAGCTTGCTTGTTGCTTCTAGTGTTACATTGCCCGCGAATTTCACACTATTTAAGTTAGCAGTGAACTTTTTAAAAGCCGTGTTTTTGTTCATGTCAAAAGACCAACTCGCTGTCTCCGTGTGATGTCGTCATTATCCATGAATGAAATGGCTGTCTGAGACAGCCAAACGCTTAGAGCCAAAATGTGTTGCTATAGGTGAAGTTAGATAGCGAGCTGGGTATAATGTTAGCGCAAGCATGGTTAACGATTCAGTTTTCGTGTCAATGCTGATTCCGTCCTGATGTAAATAATAGGTCATTCTCATCGATTCTGCCGTTGGTTTCGTTCTCTTACATAAACTATTGAAGATTGTGCAAGGTGTTCATGTCAGCCACAATAGCCACTATTGTTACCAACATGCAAACACATGCAGGCGTGTGTCTGTGCATATCACACATATGTTTACACAGAATTCAAGTGTTTGTACATGTATGCACGGTTGCATGTCTCTCTCTCCGTTTCTTTTAAATGTTCATAGAAGCACATATCCAGGTGGGGAAGGGAGGAGTAGTTTGAATGGGAACGTAGAAATGTCCCATTTTACCATAGTAGCTGCCCATCTTACACAAACATGCGTTATGCCCTCGGATCCGGGAACGAGGCATGATAAAGAAACACTAATAGCTCCTCTGTTTTGTAGTAAAATGCAAATATAAGTAACGCACATTTAGTGGCATGGCGGCTGTGCACTGTGATTGGTGACTGGTTGGGGAAATCGGGACGATGCCTTGTGTCCTGATTGGGCAGCGGTTGGTCATAGGAGGGGCGTCCCTTTTAAATTGGCCAAAATCAAAGGTTGATCTGGCTACATGCCGGAGCCCTGAAGTGGCGGACCGTCCCTGAACTGGTTTTTCCGACCACGCGATTTTGTTATATTTACACTCGTTATCTATTATTCAGTGTAGCGAGTTTTCAGAAAATAACTCGCTATACTGAATCAGAGAACTGAACGACGCGGAGCTCTTCGCTGGTGGAGCGGCTGCTTGCGCTGGCCCTGGGTTATGGTGCCGTCCTGAGGGGAGGTAAGTCCAGGCTTTCCTTCCAGATTCACCAGTCCAGGCCAGCCTGCCTTCTTGTATCAGTGAAGTCATATCCCTAGACAAATGTGACCGCGACACATGTCATTGTAGTGAGGTGGGGGTTCGTTAGAAACTGGTCCTTTAAACACACAGTGTTTTGTTCGGCAACATATTTTCTTAATAGAAATATAGCAGAGATCTATAGAAAGTTCTAAAAATTGCATTTAAGGTAGTATTCAAATTTTTTGGCGGTTTTCTTGGCAATCTGCCAAAAAGTGTCCCAATGTACCTGAATTTTCCCTACAATCTAACCGCAAATTGGCAGAGTTTTGGTGACCAAATGGTTTCAATGTACAAACTGATTTCTGAGATGACCTAAATTTCAAAATAATTGGGATAGTTTGTAAAGAGCAAAAACAAACAAAATTAATTCATTTGTAAATTCACTTTGCCTTGCATTTTGTTGAATGGCAAATAAAACTGTTTAAGGTTTTTGGGCTAATGATGCACTATTTCATTATGGCCTGATGATTTTTGCAAATATTGCAAATGTCCAAATCGGTCGCTTGCACGTTCTCAAAAAATGAAACAGGGCAATATAAAAACTGGAAAATGTGGGATCCTCAGAAACAATCCTGTTTTTGAACATTGCTCTTGTAAACAGACAGTGATGGTGGGTTGTATTGCTTTTTAGCGATGTTTCATTTTCATGGCTAAATGAAATAGGAAAACACAACTGATTAACAAAACCAGCAAATTACCATCAAAAGCACTGACTCATTGTGATGTTCATTTTCATGTTGAGCCAGAAGGACTTTGTTTTAGCTAGGACGTAGGACGTAGGGAAAGGGGCAGAAAGAACTAGGAGGGATTTCCAGTCCCAAGTGCGAAATTCCAATTCCTGCGACAAGTGCAAGACGCGTATTTTTTCACAAAGCACACAAACAATTACGAATGTGCTGCATGTTGCTTTGATGTGAAGTTTTGGTTACACTTTACTTGAAGGTACCGTCATAAGAGTGGCATGACACTGTCATAACTGTTACATGTGTCATGTAACAGTTCTGACAGTGTCATGTCACTCTTATGACGAAGTTGTCATAATCAAGACAACCCAAACAATGTCAACTTGTCATCTCAAAAACCGAATGACACTTAATGACAACGTTTATGACATTGATATAATGTTTATGACTGTGTCATGTCACTCTTATGACGATACCTTCAAGTAAAGTGTTACCGAAGTTTTTATTTCAAGTAAAAGAAAGATAGATGAACAAGTTTCTCTCAGAACTGCCAGGTTTAAAGGCAAACAAGCAGAGATCACATGAAATATGCATCATGTGTTTATTGGCTGAATTAAGGCGGCGTTATACTTTGCGCATCCGCGAACGCATTTGTGCGCTCTCGGACGCGGATGCATCCTCTGCCAAATATAGTTATTCGCATTGAGCGCTCCTGTACGCGGGAAGAAAAGCAACGAAAAGCATCCGTGTTTGTTTGCTGGTGCATGCGCGGTCTGTGTTTTGATCACGCGTCCCTGTGCGCGCGGTCAGAAAATTTTGGAGGGTACGCAGTCGACCGAGGAGAGCTATGCGCACACTGTTTGATGACGAAAATCGCTCTAGAGCCCAACAGTTCACATGCGCAAGGTATAATTCCGGCTTTAGAAGGGGGCAGTTTGTCAGTATGGCATTAAAAATACTCATTTGAAGTGAAACTGTGTCACTCTGCTCTCTCTCAGCAAACACAGGTGCAGCCCCATGAGCAACTCTGGTGCTAATTTCATCATTATACTGCAAACAACAATAAATTTAAAACCAACCCTCAAATATTTGTTCCAAGTGACCGTGAGATGGATGTTCATTCCTAGTTTTAGTCTAAACAGTACAATTTTGATGGTATTTAGATGTACATGGAGTGAGTCATGTGGGATTTACAGACGTTTTAAATTGTCACCGTGCAAATACTTATGAACATCATCTTTCAGGTGAGTGTCCGTAATAGAGCCATGGTGCTGAACTGTTCTTGGGGTGCTTCTCTAGGTCCTGCTGAAAGCCCTGGAGAACAGTGGAGCCCTGCAGACCCCCATTGTGACCCTGGAAGTCTCGCCATACTGAGAAAAGGTTACCTGTACAGATTAGGTGTGTATATGCAGTCCATAAATGGAGCTGAAAGTTAAATTGCCAGTATATGCTCATTGGGAACATGCTTTGTGATTGTTTACTGCAGGCTGAGTTATCATTGAACTGCACACTCTGAATGGGTCATTAACCCTAGAACACTAACGTGTAGATGTGTTACATCATCACTAACGTTGGGTATATTTTACCCAAAATTGAAATATTAAAAAAACAAGTACTTCTCATAAATGTTTTAAAGTAAAACAATACATGGCACTTTGAACTACTGTACTTCTTTTTCCCAGGACGCAAAGTCTCATAAAACATACAGAAGGCATCATGTGGGGCCACTACCAAAAAATTGATAAAACTATTGAAAGCTAGAGCTGCCGGGTGGCGCTCATGGTTAAGGCACTGCGCTGCAGTGCAGATGTGATCACCACATCGCGAGTCGGCAGCTTTTTCAGAGTAGCGCACAATTGGCTATCGCGCTACAGGGTTTCAAATTGGGAAGGGACTGCCGGAGTTGGGTACACAATAACAGCTTTGTTCGTTGCTCCAGCGCCTCCTGTTGGCACTCGTCTGGAAGACTCCGGGTTGGTTCATGTCCGGATATCCTCCGCCCTAGTTCGGAACTTGCGAAGATTCAACCAATGAGTGTATAAGAATCAGTGGCAGACAGGCACGTGCTTCGGAGGAGAGTCGTGAACTGTCTCACTATCCTGAGTTGGCAGCAAGGGGTTGCATACGAGCAAGCTTTGTACATAGTTCCCCAATTGGGCATTCCAGATTCGGGTGGGATTGGAGTTGCCAAATTAAAAAAAAAATAAAAAAATAAAAACTAATGAAAGATTAGAGAATCGGTAACAAAGAAATTCCTGAGAAAAAATACCGGAGCTGGAACTCGTTCTTCAGTGTAAGCATTCTTAGGACTTGAGAGCCTTATCTGGTAAGGGTATGGTCTCCCTGCCTCAATGTTAACTGTAGGAGAGGTAGGACAAAAAAAAGGCATTTTTGAGAGGTGAAAAAGACTGACTAGTTACACTTTTATTGTTTTTAACAGTTTGAATTACCCTGGAAATGAACACCAAGTGATGAGTCGTTACCATTATACCAAATTATGGAAGCCCATAATATTCAAATGAAAATTATAATCCCACTATTGTATTATAATTTTCCATTTATGAGTTATTTCAGACAATACTAAATTGAAAATGCCTTAATCCACTCATCACTTTCATTTTCATTTTCATGCACACATATGGGAAATCTATGACTATATTCAAAATGATAATGAAAAGCTGTTTGACATTTCATTTATCAAAGTCATGATCCGCAATACAGTGGACAATATTCAAATGCAATAAGCAAAACAGCACCCCCAGCCTATTGCATTTGCATTGACATGTCATCACGCTCTTTTAGGGTCAACATGAAAATGAAAATGCTGTTTTGTAATCACTTGGAAATGATAATGATGTAATAATGATGACGACATTTGACATTTCATTTTCAAAGACTTATTCAGCAATACATGGGACAATATTCAAATGCAGTAAGGGAAACAGCGCCTCCCAGTCCATCGCATTTTCCAATATTCGTCACTATGCTCTTTAATTTTCAACACGTCCCAAAAAAATGCAATCCGTCAGCGTCTCATCAAGGCGGGTCTTCTGCTAGGACGTCACTGATTAGAGGCTCGAATGGAAACCATGTTCCTCATTTGCATACCAACCAATCAGACAATATTAAATTGTCAAGACCCGGTAAGGGCAATAGTTGACGCTTCTAAATTAGATCTGTTGTGTCGCTATTAATCTTTACATCTCTGAACTAAATTTTGAAATAAACGTCAGTTATTCTGCCGAGACAGTATTTCGGAAAGTTAATATGCATCTGCCCCACGATTTTGTTCCACTCCAAAATTTAATGGGTTTTTTTTTTTTTGCCCATGCTGCACCATTCTCTGAGGTTTCATTAACCCGAGGTGCGGCGGCGGGTTACAGTAGTCTGTCATTCTGTGGGTCTGTCTGTCATTCCGGTCTATTTGAGCTCTCCTCGTGACTCAAACTTTGCAATTTGTACATAGTTACACTTCTAATCTTCATAGAAACATTTAAAATATGGCCGATTTTTCGAACAAGCCTTCGTTCGGCGGAAAAAGCAGACAAAAGCTAAGAAGCTTAAGTTTCGTTACACGAAACGTACGATATACCGGTACGCGATAATGTGGCCGTGGGTGGGGTCAAGAGTGGGTTAAAAGCTCACACCTAAGCGCTGAGGGTTTAGCACTTCAGTGCTCTAGTTAAAATCAGGCGCAGAGGTTTTCCATAATCATACTGACAAACAGCCAAACAAAAAGGTGGCCAAAAAAAACTAAATCCAAAAAATTACCTCATTAGTGGACATAAATACAACAAATAGTTGAAGTAAACGCACATACTTTTGTACATGCAGTTTTAATTCACACAAGTCAGTATTATGGACACAAGTGCAGTCTAGTCCAGGCCTACATTACATCTTTAATGGACCACCTATGTAACAAAACCAGTTTTAGTCGAGGGCCAAGCTTAATAAGTTTGTGAGAAACAAGATTAGTGCTGAAAAATGTGTTTCTTTTCCTCTTGATTTAGGGGTAAAACTGACATCTCAAGATTCAGCAAAACCAGAAGAGATGGAGCTCAGAACCCTCACGCTTACCTTCTCCGCCATTGCAAACATCTCTAACTCCACTGGAGGCAATGACACCGATGACTTGCAGTCCAAGAGCCCTTACCAGGCAGTGGAGGTGGTGATCATTGTCCTAGTTACAGGGTTGATAAGTTTCGTAACAATTACTGGGAACATACTGGTCTTGCTGTCAATCATAATCAACAGAAGCCTTCAGACTATAAACAGCTACTTCCTCTTCAGCCTGGCATGTGCAGACCTGATTGTTGGGGCCGGCGTCATGAACCTGAGTACAGTCTACATTGTGGTTGGCTATTGGCCATTGGGACCAGTAGTCTGTGAACTTTGGCTGCTCTTGGACTATGTGGTCTGTACTGCATCTGCTATGAACCTCCTCATCATCAGCTTTGACCGTTACTTCTGCGTCACCAAGCCACTCAGTTACCTTGCTAGAAGGACCACCAAGATTGCAGGCGTGATGATTGCGGCGGCCTGGGTTATTTCCTTTATCGTGTGGGCCCCACCCATCCTATTCTGGCGGTTTATTGTAGTTGAGAGTATTGTGCCAGAGGATCAGTGTTCTATCCAGTTCCTGTCTGATGTAACAGTTTCCTTTATCACCTCCACTGCTTTCTTCTACCTGCCTGTTGCCATCATGATCTTTCTGTACTGGCGGATCTCCAGGGCCAGCAAGAGCCGCATGAAAACAGGTAAACGAGAGGCAAAACAGGACAACCCATCCAGCAGCAAAGCAGGAAAACACACCACTATGCCCTGTGATGATGATGACGTGAAAACCCGTTGCCCTGAGAGGAGCCGGAATGGCGGAACAGGTGGTGTTGGGGAGCAGTCAAGCGTGTCAGTACATCCTGAGAGAAATGAAATTGCTGAGACCCCTGCAGGTCATGAGGGAGACCCCACAGCCCACAGCCTAAATGCTACTACGCTAAAGCAGCGGCCTGAGAGGAAGACACCACCATCTCGTGAGAAAAAAGTTACACGCATGGCAACAATGATTGTTATTGCCTACGTAGTCACATGGACACCCTATCAAGTCATTAAGATCATTAACACGTTCTGTCCGACCTGTGTTCCCTCCAGCATCTGGACATTTGGTTTCTGGCTCAGCTACACGAGCAGCACCATCAATCCAATCTGCTATGCTCTCTGCAACGTCACCTTCAAGAAGACCTTCAAACAACTCCTGCTCTGCCAGTACAAGGACATTCGCTTGGGCAAATAGTGAGGTGTGATTGTATCCGTTTCTGCAGTCATCATTTTTTGCCAGAAAAACATGCATGATAGAAACACCCTCCTGGTAACCCTGACCAAGGAACTGGCTTTAGAACTGGAGTTGGTCTCTGGACGCTGCTCTCTGGCTGCCTACAGCTCCTAATTATAGGATGGGTGAAATGCAGCAGACAAATTACCCCACGGGGTTCAATAAAGTATATTTATCTGTCTGTCTCTCTACAGTCCTGTGAAAAAGTAATTTCCCCCTTCCTGATTACTTATTTTTTGCATATTTGTCACACTGAAATGTTTCAGATCATCAAACAAATTTTAATATTACACAAAGATAACCCGAGCAAATACAAAATGCAGTTTTTAAATGATAATTTCTTTTATTGAGGGAGAAAAAGCTATCCAAACCTACCTGGCCCCATGTGAAAAGACGAGAAGATAAGCCATGTTTACCGGCTCTTATCACGGGAAACGTCCGTGCTCTCTCCAACAAGATGGACAACCTATATTTGCGCTATTTGGGTGCAGCTGGAGAGTGTCAAGATGAACCAAGGTTGGAGGACTCAAAGGACTGAGATTGCCAGTTGGAGAGCAGAATTGAACATTTTTTGCAGGTTCCGGTGCAAAATAGTGGCAGTACAGAAAATATTTTCAACAATAGCCAAAAAAAAAAATTATACAAAAAAAAATTCTGTCCATAAACCAAAACTAAACTTAGAGGGAGAAATCTATTCAGTGTACTTGGCTATACCAAAATAATCAGCCCTAGGCACATAGTGACTGACTCCACTCTCAACTCAAAAATGGAAGAACATCCCTGGAGCTCCTATCCCACCTGCTTTAAAGGTGTAGCCCCTCCCACCAGGCATCTCCCATTGGAATACAGTTTACTAAAACAACAGTAAATAAAGTAAATACACTACATATGGCCATGAAAATTTAAAGAACATTCAAAAGCAAAAAGACAACAAAAAGGAGGCATCAGCAGCAACCAGACCAGAGACGAATTCATAGCGAATTCCCTGTCAAACGCACCCAAAGTCTTTCTACAATTTACCCACTGTCACCACTGTGATGGGTGTTGAATATTGGACGCCAAAAGCAGCGGGCAGAATTAAAAGGCAATAACAGCTAAGAACAGAGATACTCAAACAAAATAAAAATGCGAGACTCGCGCTACCAACGGACCTGGAAGTTGTTCGAGGTAGAAAGCAGGCGAGCTCGAAGGTACAAAAAGAGAATGGAAAATAAAACAAAGATTCCCTTTCTAACTACCACCAAATCTCAAATATGCAACTAAAGTCCTGAACAATACTCTGTCTCGAGACCTTACCAGCTAAAGCGCAAATGTGTCACGGACACTCTAGCTACGGAAGCGAGGCGGAACTGGAGCTTAGAGTCCGGCTGCCAGCTGGCCAAGGAATCCGATTGGGAGCAAAACGATATCATCCCGGATGAGAGCAACAAAAAGAGCTCTCAATGCTTCCAAACAATGACAGGAGCCCCCCCCAAGGGACAGCTCCAGAAGTCCCCAAGGAACCCCATGCATGAAACTCCGAAATTAGCGAGGGATCTAGAATATCTCGCGAAGGGACCCAGCAGGGCTCCTCTGGACCATATCCCTCCCAGTCCACGAGGAACTGGACCGCACAACCTACACGCCTTTCAACCAGAATGCAGCGCACGATGTAAAACGGCCCCCCCATCAACCATTCGTGGCGTCGATGGGGGTGTGTTGGCGGGTGCCAGGACGCTAGTGCTAACCGGCTTAATCCGAGAGACGTGAAATGATGGATGCATGCGTAAAGATCTCAGGAGCTTCAACTGGACTATGACCGGATTGATCTTCCACACTACTTTGAACGGGCCGATATAGCAGGGCGCCAGTTTTCGGGACTCTACCTTCAAGGGGAGGTCCCGGGTAGACAGCCTAACCCGATAAGAAGGAGCTAAACGACGCCTTCTATCAGTGAAGGATTTTTGTTTGCGCCCCGACTGCAACAGAGAAGAACGGACCTTAGTCCAAAACGACCGACAGCGACAAATGAAATGGTTTACTGAGGGAATATCTGAATCGTTCTCATTCTCAGGAAATAGTTGGGCCAACCTGGGCCTCAAATGGGGAAAGACCCATGGAGGAAGTACTCAGCCAGTTATGGGAATATTCGGCCCAAGCTAAAGATTGACTTCACAATGAGGGATTATCCGCCGCCAAACATCGAAGAGTGTTTCCTAGAGACTAATTAGTACGTTCCGTCTGCCTGTTGGTCTCCGGATGGAATCCAGAGGAAAGACTTACAGTGGCCCCCAACTGCTTGCAAAATGCCTGCCAGAATCTGGCCGTAATCTGAGGGCCTCGGTCAGAGACGACATCCTGCGGAAGCCCATGCAACGGGAACTCATTGTTAACCACAAGATGCGCCGTCTCCCACACCGAAGGCAGCTTGGGTAGCGCGAAAAAATGAGCCGCTTTAGAAAACACAGTCAACCACGACCAAAATGACCGTGTTGCTGTCAGATACAGGCAGTCCCGTAACAAAATCTAGCGCAATATGTGACCAGGAGCACCTGGGAAAGGGCAAAGGTAGGGAGGGAGGGAGTTGGGAAGTCTTATTCCTGGAACAGACGCCACAGGCAGCAACAAACTCCCGAATGTCCCTCATCATAACCGGCCACCAAAAACGTTGCGCCAGGAACTGCTTGGTCCGCTTGGCCCCCGGGTGCCCCACCAAGCGGGAAAAGTGTCCTCACTGGAGGACCTGTGGCCTAACTCTAGGCGGGATAAACAAACAGCCAGGAGGCTCCCCCCAAGGACTGGGATCGGACTTCAACGCCTCCTGAACTACCGCCTCAACCTCCCATTGAATGGGTGACACAATCTGTGCAGTAAGAATAACTGGGTCTGGAGTAGGATCGCGATCAGAGCGATCATAAATTCATGACAGGGCATCAGGCTTGATATTTTTAGAGCCCGGGCGAAAGGTCAGCGTGATATCAAAACGTTTAAAGAATAATGACCACCGCACCTGACGGGAATTACGCCGCTTGGTTTGTTGAATATATTGGAGGTTTTTATAGTTGGTCCAAACCACAAAAGGGTGTTCAGCTCCCTTCAACTAGTGGCGCCACTCCTCGAGCTCCAGCTTGACCGCTAATATTTCCCGGTCACCAACACTATAACTGTGTTCCGTGGCGGACAAACACTGGGAGAAGTATGCACATAGATGTAGCTTATTATCCCAACGAGGACGCTGGGACAAAATAGCGCCCATGCCCACCTCCAAAGCATCTACCTCCACGACAAATGGGAGGGAAGGATCGGGCAAAACCAAAATGGGCTCTGAGCTAAACCGTTCTTTAATTCCTGAAAGGCAGCATCAGCTGCAGGAGACCAAATAAATGCTGAGGAGGTATTCTTCTTAGTGAGTGCAAGAATGGGGGCAGCAACCGCACTGAAATTATGGATAAACCTCCTATAAAAATTTGCAAAGCCCAGAAAGCATTGAACCTCCTTAACACTCTGAGGCGCAGGCCAATTCTTGACCGCAGCCACCTTGTCAGGGTCCATACGCACCGACCCCTTAGAAACAATAAAGCCCAAGAACGAGACAGTTTAGGCATGAAAAACGCATTTTTCGGCTTTAACAAAAAGTTTGGCATTGAGGAGGGCCTCAAGCACACGTCTGACATGTTATTTGTGCTCTGTGAGTGTTGAAGAAAAAATTTCTCCAATATTTATTTATTTATCCTTTATTTAACCAGGTAAAGACTCGTTGAGATTAAAAATCTCTTTTCCAAGAGTGACCTGGCCAAGACGGCAGCATGAAGCAATTTCAACAATAAAATAACCAATATAACACCCAGACGAGTACATTCACGCAGTACATATGAGCAACAAAAATATGCAGTATAAAACATGAAATCACAAATAAATTATTATAATAGGCTTAAATTCAATAGAAAACTATTGGCTTTAAAGGAAAGGATTCGCTACAATCACATTTCCCGAGACTGTCCGATTCCCGTTCCTTTATGATTGACTTAAATCTTGCTAAGGTAACCAGCTTCCTTCTGTATATCATTCCAGGTCGAGGCGGCAGCATATTGAAAAGCTTTTTTTCTAAGTTCAGTTCGAACCTTGGGTAGCAGCATTTGCACAATATTTTGTGACCGCAGACAATACTGATTATGGTTCCTACACATATATGAACATCAGTAAGATGGCAGTAACCCAATCACAGATTTGTAAATAGAAATAAACTAATGGGAAGCTCTGCGGATATATAAAGAAGGCAGTTTAGCTGCATCATACAGTGTACAATGATGTGTAAGGCTTCCACAGCCTGTGACAAAGCGTAATGCACAGTGATATACAATATCAAGCTTCTTAAGGCACTGAACTGGAGCATTCATAAAAAGCAAGTTGCCGTAATCCAAAAGGGGTAAAAACGTTGCAGAGATCAAATGTGTCCGTGCTGGAAGGGAGAAACAAGACTTATTTTGAAAGAGAAAACCTAATTTAAGTCTCAACTTTGATACCAAATTTTCAATGTGTGGCTGGAAAGACAACTTTTGGTCAATAATGATTCCCAGATACTTAAAAGCAGTTACCATTTCAATTTCAGCCCCCTGAGAGGTTGAAAGCTTTGGGTCACTGGGTGGCTTTTTACCATTTGTGAATATCATGAATTTGTATTTGTCTGCATTTTAAGCCAACTTCAACTGAGTTAAACGGGACTGGACCACATCAAAAGCAGATTGTAGCCATTCAAGTGAGTGTATTGCTGATGGCGCAGAGCAGTAAATAACAGTGTCATCAGCATAAAAATAAGATGCAGCATTTAGTCACTTATCACAAAGACCATTTATATAAATGGAATACAGTATAGGCCCTAGAACAGACCCTTGGGGTACCTCTGTGGAAATGGAGAGAAAAGAGGAGGAGGACCCTGCAAATTCAACACATTGAGTTCTTTCAGACAAGTAATTTGAGAACCAGCTAACGGCATGTTCAGATAGGCCAATTTCAAATAATCTATTATTAGTAGTGCATGATTAACTGTATCAAATGCTTTGGACAAGTCTATGAAGAGAGCAGCACAATATTTTATTGTATAGTGCCTCAATTATGTCACTTACCACTTTAATCGCCGCAGTTGTACTACTGTGATTTTTTCTAAAACCTGACTGGTATTGCGATAAAATTTCATTGTGTACAAGAAAATCTTTAAGCTGAGTGCTTACAAGTTTTTCCAGAACTTTATCTAAGGCACAAAGCTTAGATATTGGTCTATAGTTATTAACTTGGGAGGGGTCTCCTCCTTTTAGGAAAGGGAGAACAAAGGCAGATTTCCAATTTTTAGGAATAGCTTTGTTTGTGAGAGTAAAATTAAATAAATGGGTTAAAGGGATATAAAGTCAGCTGCTAATTTAAGAAAATAAGGTTCCAGCTCATCTGGGCCCGTAGATTCTCTCTCTCGGAGCACGTCATTGACGAATGCCTGAAACACAGAGGGGGCGTAAACCAGCCCGAATGGTAAGACCAAATATTCGTAGTACCTGTCATGAGTGTTAAAAGTTGTTTTTTATTCGTCCCCCTCCCGAACGCGAATTCAATTATAAGCATGACGAAGAGCTAGCTTCGTAAAAAATGACGCCTCCTGCAGACATTCAAATGTGGAATTCATTAACGAAAGGGGATATCGGTTTTTAATGGTGACTTTATTCAAACCCATATAATCAATACAGGGTCTCAGACCGGCATCCTTCTTCCCCACAAAAAATAATCCCCCTCCGGCAGGGGACGTGGACGGACAAATAAAACCATTGGCGAGAGCCTCCTGAATATTTTCTCGCATGGCCGTACTCTCAGGTCCTGACAGCGATTATAGCGAACCCCTAGGCAGAGTTGTCCCAGGATAGGGATTGATTTTGCAGTCATACGGACGATGTGGAGGTAACGTCGATGCTCGTTGCTTAATAAACACCTCAGTGAGATCAGCGTAATCCCTGGGAACATTAGAAGGCAAGTCAAAGTTTAGGGTGGCCCCAAATTCCTCACCCTGCTCCGATTCTAATGTCTCCGTGACTGATTCAGAATCACTAAAATCCTCTAAAAGGTTATCATCCTCTGGCTGTCACCAGTCAAATTGAGGATCCCATTCCAACCCCTCCTCTGCCCCTTTTTCTAGTCTAGGAGGGTACGGTGAGATAACTTCCTCACGCTAGCTCTCGGTGTCAGCCTGCCCCATCGATTAACGTACGGAAAAACAAGTCTCATTAGCTTTACAAGGAGAATTCCACTAGGGACTCCAATGGACGATAGGATTAATCTGTTCCCTCCAACTGATACAAGGTTTACGTTCCCGTAACCATGAATGCCCTAAAACAATAGGTAAAGTAGGGGACCCGATAATAAAAAACCGAACCTCCTCAGAGTGGCCACCAAAGGAAATGAACATTTTTAGTGGCTCCGAAACTTCGATTATAACTCCCGTTCCCAGTGGGCGACCGTCCAAAGTTCTCACAGAGCGTGATTGTGAAAGCGTAACAGTGGGAAGGGAGTGCTTCCCAGCCCACTTAATATCCATGAAACAATCAACTGTGCCTGAGTCCATGAGCACTTTAATGGTAACTCTCTTGCTCGCCACAGTAAATTCCACGGGGATTAGTGTTTGAAAGGGAAATTGGGTCTGCCCCTCTCGCACCCCCCGAATCGCTAGAGGGGTTTTCCGTTTCCCCAAAGCTTAGGACAAAGTGGACGGATATGACCCGGCTTATTACAATTAAAGCAGATTACTACTCTGCAAATAGGTCTCTTAGCTCTCTTAGTCTGACGGTCAAACGAACCATCAACTTGCATAGGCTCAACCGGAGTAGAATCTTTAGTGGGTCGAATAGGAGGCGCACACTCACCACTAGCAACTTCAGCACCATTGTCAGCCAGCGGTGATCTATTTAGCCGTACAAACTCAGGAGTCAAAAGTTGCACAGGGTTCTAAGGTAGCCAGCGCACCCTTAATCTCCTCAGTAAGGGCATGACAAAATACGATCATCAGAGAAGCCTCCGGCCAGCCTGTCTCTGTAACCAGAGAACGAAAAGCAATAGAGAACTCGGCTGCGCTTTCTTTGCCCTGTTTAAGGTGCATCAAATGCGTAGCTGCGTCTTGACCACAAATTTCTTGACCGTTACTTCTGCGTTACCAAGCCACTCAGTTACCTTGTTAAAAGGACCACCAAGATTGCAGGCTTGATGATTGCGGCGGCCTGGGTTATATCCTTCATCAACTACGCTCATCAACCGCTCAACTACGATAATCTGCCAGAATTGGATGGGTGGGCCCCACCCATCCTATTCTGGCAGATTATCGTAGTTGAGCGTGTTGTGCCAGAGGACCAGTGTTCCATTCAATTCCTGTCTGATGCAACAGTTTCCTTTATCAGCGCCAGTTCTCTCTTCTACCTGCCTGTTGCCATCATGATCTTTCTATACTGGCGGATCTCCAAGGCCAGCAAGAGCCGCATGAAAACGGGTAAACGAGAGGCAAAACAGGACAACCCATCCAGCAGCAAAGCAGGAAAACACACCAACATGCCCTGTGATGATGATGACGTGAAAACCCGTTGCCCTGAGAGGAGCTGGAGTGGCGGAACAGGTGGTGCTGGGGAGGAGTCTAGCGCGTCAGTACATCCTGAGAGAAATTACATTGCTGAGAACCCTGCAGGTCATGAGGGAAACCCCACAGCCCACAGCCTAAATGCTACTACGCTAAAGCAGCGGCCCAAGAGGAAGACACCACCATCTCGTGAGAAAAAAGTTACACGCATGGCAATAATGATTGTTATTGCCTACATAGGCACATGGACACCCTATCAAGTCATTAAGATCATTAACACGTTCTGTTCGACCTGTGTTCCCTCCAGCATCTGGACATTTGGTTTCTGGCTCAGCTACACGAGCAGCACCATCAATCCAATCTGCTATGCTCTCTGCAACGTCACCTTCAAGAAGACCTTCAAACAACTCCTGCTCTGCCAGTACAAGGACATTCGCTTGGGCAAATAGTGAGGTGTGATTGTATCCGTTTCTGCAGTCATCATTTTTTGCCAGAAAAACATGCATGATAGAAACACCTGGTAACCCTGACCAAGGAACTGGCTTTAGAACTGGAGTTGGTCCCTGGACGCTGCTCTCTGGCTGCCTACTGCTCCTACTTATAGGATGGGTGAAATGCAGCAGACAAATTACCCCACGGGGTTCAATAAAGTATATTTATCTGTCTGTCTGTCTGTCTGTCTGTCTGTCTACAGTCCTGTGAAAAAGTATTTTCTCCCTTCCTGATTTCTTAATTTTTGCTTATTTGTCGCACTGAAATGTTTCAGATCATCAAACAAATTTTAATATTACACAAAGATAACCCGAGTAAATACAAATTGCAGTTTTTAAATGATAATTTCATTTATTGAGGGAGAAACAGCTATCCAAACCTACCTGGCCCCATGTGAAAAGACGAGAAGACGTAGATGTAAGCCATGTTTACCGGCTGTTATCACGGGAAATGTCTGTGCTCTCTCCAACAAGATGGACGACCTATTTGCGCTATTAGGGTGCAGCTGGAGTGTGTCAAAATGAACCGAGGTTGGAGGACTCAAACGACTGAGATTGCCAGATGGAGAGCAGAATTGAACATTTCTTGCAGGTTCCGGTGCAAAATGGTGGCAGTGCAGAAAAATATTTACAACAATAGCCAAAAAAAAAAAAACAATTAAACAAAAAAATTATGTACATAAACCAAAACTAAACAGAGGGAGAAATCTATACAGTGTACTTGGCTATACCAAAATAATCAGCCCAAGGTACATACTGACTGACTCCACTCCCAACTCAAAAATGGAAGAACATCCCTGGAGCTCCTATCCCACCTGCTTTAAAGCTGTAGCCCCTCCCACCAGGGATCTCCCATTGGAATACAATTTACTAAAACAACAGTAAATAAAGTAAATACATGGCATATGGCCACAAAAATTTAAAGAACATTCAAAAGCAAAAAGACAACAAAAAGGAGGCATCATCAGTAACCAGACCAGAGACGAATTCATAGCGAATTCCCTGTCGAACGCACTCAAAGTCTTTCTACAATTTACCCACTGTCACCACTGTTATGGGTGTTGAATATTGGACGCCAAAAGCAGCGGGCAGAATTAAAAGGCAAAAACAGCTGAGAACGGAGATACTCAAAATAAAAATGCGAGACTCGCGCTACCAACGGACCTGGAAGTCGTCCGAGGTAGAAAGCAGGCGAGGTCGAAGGTACAAAAAGAGAATGGAAAATAAAACAAAGATGCCCTTTCTAACTACCATTAAACCTCAAAAATGCAACTAAAGTCCTTAACAATACTCTGTCTCGAGACCTAACCGGCTAAAGCGCAAATGTGACACTGACACTCTAGCAACAGAAACGAAGCGGAACTGGAGCTTAGAGTCCGGGCAACACCCCCAATAAATGCCAGCTGGCCGAGGAATCGGATTGGGAGCAAAACGGATGAGAGCAACAAAAAGAGCTCTCAATGCTTCCAAACCATGACAGGACACCCCCCCCCCCCCCCCAAGGGACAGCTCCAGAAGTCCCCAAGGAACCCTGTGCACGAAATTAGCGAGGGATCCAGAATATCCCGCGAAAGGACCCAGCAGGGCTCCTCAGGACCATATCCCTCCCAGGCCACGAGGAACTGGACCGCACAACCTACATGCCTTTCAGCCAGAATGCAGCGCACGGTGTAAAACGGCCCCCCATCAACCATTCGTGGCGCCGGTGGGGGTGCGTTGGCGGGTGCCAGGACGCTAGTCCTAACCGGCCTAATCCGAGAGACGTGAAATGATGGATGCATGCGTAAAGATCTCGGGAGCTTCAACTGGACTATGACCGCATTGATCTTCCGCACTACTTTGAATGGGCCGATATAGCGGGGCGCCAGTTTTCGGGATTCTACCTTCAAGGGGAGGTCCCGGGTAGACAGCCAAACTCTCTGCCTAACCCAATAAGACGGAGCCAAACAACGCCTTCTATCAGCGAAGGATTTTTGTTTGCAACAGAGCGCAACAGAGAAGAACGGACCTTAGTCCAAAACGACCGACAGCGACAAATGAAATGGTTGACTGAGGGAATCTCTGAATCGTTCTCAGTCTCAGGAAATGGTGGGGGTTGGCAACCCACCTGGGCCTCAAATGGGGAAAGACCCATGGAGGAAGTTCTCAGCGAATTATGGGAATATTCGGCCCAAGCTAAAGATTGACTCCACGACGAGGGATTATCCGCCGCCAAACATCGAAGAGTGTTTTCTAGAGACTGATTAGTACGTTCCATCTGCCTGTTAGTCTCCGAGTGGAATCCAGAGGAGAGACTTCCAGTGGCCCCCAACTGCTTGCAAAATTCCTGCCAGAATCTGGCCGTAATCTGAGGGCCTCGGTCAGAGACGACATCCTGCGGAAGCCCATGCAACCAGAACTCATTGTTAACCACAAGATGCGCTGTCTCCCGCGCCGAAGGCAGCTTGGGTAGCGCACAAAATGAGCCACTTTAGAAAACACAGTCAACCACGACCAAAATGACCATGTTGCTGTCAGATACAGGCAGTCCCGTAACAAAATCTAGCGCAATATGTGACCAAGGGCACCTGGGAAAGGGTAAAGGTTGCAGCAGACCAGAGGGAGGGAGTTGGGAAGTCTTATTCCCGGAACAGACGCCACAGGCAGCAACAAACTCCCGAATGTCCCTCATCATATCCGGCCACCAAAAACATTGCGCCAGGAACTGCTTGGTCCGCTGGGCCCCGGGGTGCCCTGCCAAGTGGGAAGAGTGTCCTCACTGGAGGACCTGTGGCCTAACTCTAGGTGGGACAAACAAACAGCCAGGAGGCTCCCCCCAAGGACTGGGATCGGACTTCAACACCTCCTGAACCATCGCCTCAACGTCCCATTGAATGGGTGACACAATCTGAGCAGTAAGAATAACTGGGTCCGGGGTAGGATCGCGATCAAAGCGATCATAAATTCATGACAGGGCATCAGGCTTAATATTTTTAGAGCCCGGGCGATAGGTCAGCGTGAAATCAAAACGTTAAAAGAATAATGACTACCGCACCTGACGGGAATTACGCCGCTTGGTTTGTTGAATATATTGGAAGTTTTTATAGTTGGTCCAAACCACAAAAGGGTGTTCAGCTCCCTTCAACCAGTGGTGCCACTCCTCGAGCTCCAGCTTGACCGCTAATATTTCCCGGTCACCAACACTATAACTGTGTTCCGTAGCGGACAAACACTGGGAGAAGTATGCACATAGATGTAGCTTATTATCCCAACTAGGACGCTGGGACAAAATAGCACCCACGCCCACCTCCAAAGCATCTACCTCCACGACAAATGGGAGGGAAGGATCGGGCAAAACCAAAATAGGCTCTGAGCTAAACCGTTCTTTAATTCCTGAAAGGCAGCATCAGCTGCAGGAGACCAAATAAATGCTGAGGAGGTATTCTTCTTAGTGAGTGCAAGAATGGGGGCAGCAACCGCACTGAAATTATGGATAAACCTCCTATTAAAATTTGCAAAGCCCAGAAAGCATTGAACCTCCTTAACACTCTGAGGCGCAGGCCAATTCTTGACCGCAGCCACCTTGTCAGGGTCCATACGCACCGACCCCTTAGAAACAATAAAGCCCAAGAACGAGACAGTTTAGGCATGAAAAACGCATTTTTCGGCTTTAACAAAAAGTTTGGCATTGAGGAGGGCCTCAAGCACACGTCTGACATGTTATTTGTGCTCTGTGAGTGTTGAAGAAAAAATTTCTCCAATATTTATTTATTTATCCTTTATTTAACCAGGTAAAGACTCGTTGAGATTAAAAATCTCTTTTCCAAGAGTGACCTGGCCAAGACGGCAGCATGAAGCAATTTCAACAATAAAATAACCAATATAACACCCAGACGAGTACATTCACGCAGTACATATGAGCAACAAAAATATGCAGGATAAAACATGAAATCACGAATAAATTATTATAATAGGCTTAAATTCAATAGAAAACTATTGGCTTTAAAGGAAAGGATTAGCTACAATCACATTTCCCGAGACTGTCCAATTCCCGTTCCTTTATGATTGACTTAAATCTTGCTAAGGTAACCAGCTCTAAGTTCCTTCTGTAAATCATTCCAGGTCGAGGGGGCAGCATATTGAAAAGCTTTTTTTCTAAGTTCAGTTCGAACCTTGAGTAGCAGCATTTGCACAATATTTTGTGACCACAGACTATACTGATTATGGTTCCTACACATATATGAACATAAGTAAGATGGCAGTAACCCAATCACAGATTTGTAAATAAAAATAAACTTATGGGAAGCTCTGCGGATATATAAAGAAGGCAGTTTAGCTGCATCATACAGTGTACAATGATGTGTAAGGCTTCCACAGCCTGTGACAAAGCGTAATGCACAGTGATATACAATATCAAGATTCTCAAGGCACTGAACTGGAGCATTCATAAAAAGCAAGTTGCCGTAATCCAAAAGGGGTAAAAACATTGCAGAGATCAAATGTTTCCGTGCTGGAAGGGAGAAACAAGATTTATTTCGAAAGAGAAAACCTAATTTAAGTCTCAACTTTGATACCAAATTTTCAATGTGTGGCTGGAAAGACAACTTTTGGTCAATAATGATTCCCAGATACTTAAAAGCAGTTACCATTTCAATTTCAGCCCCCTGAGAGGTTGAAAGCTTTGGGTCAGTGGGTGGCTTTGTACCATTTGGTAATATCATGAATTTGAATTTGTCTGCATTTTAAACCAACTTCAACTGAGTTAAACGGGACTGGACCACATCAAAAGCAGATTGTAGCCATTCAAGTGAGTGTATTGCTGATGGCACAGAGCAGTAAATAACAGTGTCATCAGCATAAAAATAAGATGCAGCATTTAGTAAATTATCACAAAGACCATTTATATAAATGGAATACAGTATAGGCCCTTGAACAGACCCTTGGGGTACCTCTGTGGAAATGGAGAGAAAAGAGGGGGAGGACCCTGCAAATTCAACACATTGAGTTCTTTCAGTGATTTGAGAACCAGCTAACGGGATGTTCAGATAGGCCAATTTCAAATAATCTATTATTAGTAGTGCATGATTAACTGTATCAAATGCTTTGGACAAGTCTATGAAGAGAGCAGCACCATATTTTTTATTGTATAGTGCCTCAATAATGTCACTTACTACTTTAATCGCCGCAGTTGTTGTACTGTGATTTTTTCTAAAACCTGACTGGTATTGCGATAAAATTTCATTGGGTGCAAGAAAATCTTTAAGCTGAGTGCTTACAAGTTTTTCCAGAACTTTATCTAAGGCACAAAGCTTAGATATTGGTCTATAGTTATTAACTTGGGAGGGGTCTCCTCCTTTTAGGAAAGGGAGAACAAAGGCAGATTTCCAATTTTTAGGAATAGCTTTGTTTGTGAGAGTAAAATTAAATAAATGGGTTAAAGGGATATAAAGTCAGCTGCTAATTTAAGAAAATAAGGTTCCAGCTCATCTGGGCCCGTAGATTCTCTCTCTCGGAGCACGTCATTGACGAATGCCTGAAACACAGAGGGGGTGTTAACCAGCCCGAATGGTAAGACCAAATATTCGTAGTACCCGTCATGAGTGTTAAAAGTTGTTTTTTATTCGTCCCCCTCCCGAACGCGAATTCAACTATAAGCATGACGAAGAGCTAGCTTCGTAAAAAATGACGCCTCCTGCAGACATTCAAATGTGGAATTCATTAACGAAAGGGGATATCGGTTTTTAATGGTGACTTTATTCAAACCCATATAATCAATACAGGGTCTCAGACCGGCATCCTTCTTCCCCACAAAAAATAATCCCGCTCCGGCAGGGGACGTGGACGGCCAAATAAAACCATTGGCGAGAGCCTCCTGAATATTTTCTCGCATGGCCCTACGCTCAGGTCCTGACAGCGATTATAGCGAACCCCTAGGCAGAGTTGTCCCAGGATAGAGATTAATTTTGCAGTCGTACGGACGATGTGGAGGTAACGTCGATGCTCGTTGCTTAATAAACACCTCAGCGAGATCAGCGTAATCCCTGGGAACATTAGAAGGCAAGTCAAAGTTTAGGGTGGCCCCAAATTCCTCACCCTGCTCCGATTCTAATGTCTCCGTGACTGATTCAGAATCACTAAAATCCTCTAAAAGGTTATCATCCTCTGGCTGTCACCAGTCAAATTGAGGATCCCATTCCAACCCCTCCTCTGCCCCTTTTTCTAGTCTAGGAGGGTGAGATAACTTCCTCACGCTAGCTCTCGGTGTCAGCCTGCCCCATCGATTGACGTACGGAAAAACAAGTCTCATTAGCTTTACAAGGAGAATTCCACTTGGGACTCCAATGGACGATAGGATTAATCTGTTCCCTCCAACTGATACAAGGTTTACGTTCCCGTAACCATGAATGCCCTAAAACAATAGGTAAAGTAGGGGACCCGATAATAAAAAACCGAACCTCCTCAGAGTGGCCACCAAAGGAAATGAACATTTTTAGTGGCTCCGAAACTTCGATTATAACTCCCGTTCCCAGTGGGCGACCGTCCAAAGTTCTCACAGAGCGTGATTGTGAAACCGTAACAGTGGGAAGGGAGTGCTTCCCAGCCCACTTAATATCCATGAAACAATCAACTGTGCCTGAGTCCATGAGCACTTTAATGGTAACTCTCTTGCTCGCCACAGTAAATTCCACGGGAATTAGTGTTTGGAAGGGAAATTGGGTCTGCCCCTCTCGCGCCCCCCGAATCGCTAGAGGGGTTTTCCGTTTCCCCAAAGCTTAGGACAAAGTGGACGGATATGACCCGGCTTATTACAATTAAAGCAGATTACTACTCTGCAAATAGGTCTCTTAGCTCTCTTAGTCTGACGGTCAAACGAACCATCAACTTGCATTGGCTCAACCGGAGTAGAATCTTTAGTGGGTCGAATAGGAGGCGCACACTCACCACTAGCAACTTCAGCACCATTGTCAGCCAGCGGTGATCTATTTAGACGTACAAACTCAGGAGTCAAAAGTTGCACAGGGTTCTAAGGTAGCCAGCGCATCCTTAATCTCCTCAGTAAGGGCATGACAAAATACGGTCATCAGAGAAGCCTCCGGCCAGCCTGTCTCTGTAGCCAGAGAACGAAAAGCAATAGAGAACTCGGCTGCGCTTTCTTTGCCCTGTTAAAGGTGCATCAAATGCGTAGCTGCGTCTTGACCACAAATTTCTTGATCGAATACAGACACCATCTCCCTAACAAGGGCCTCCACAGAATCTACAACTTGTGAGTTAGATCTGATTAGTGGGCCGACCCAAGTGAGTGCTGTGCCAGCCAACTCACTTAAAAAATAGATTTTTTAAGGCACTTAAGAGCCTTAAAAAATATTTCACACTGGGCGATGAAATCCTTTCACTTTCCGGCCTCGCCACTATATCTTTGGGGCAGTTGTAACTTAGGTTCTCGGGGAGGATGTATGGATGGCGCTTCTGCAACTTTTTGTGAAACTTGTGTAGCCAGAGATTTAATACTCTCAGTCAAGCTTAACAGAACACTCTCTTGATTCTGTAGCGTGTTCTCTTGCAGGCGGAGTCTCTCAACTAGTTCAGATTGCTGGCTACCCAAGCCTGAAGTCCTTTAGCGAAGGCTGCCAACATATCTTGCTGCTGGCAACAGCCCTCTTAATTTCAGCCATCGCTGGTCTCTCCATGATGGTTAGAGTGTACTATGATGGGTGTTGAATATTGGATGCCAAAAGCAGCGGCCAGAATTAAAAGGCAAAAACTGAGAGCGGATATACTCGAACAGAATAAAAATACGAGACTCGCGCTACCAACGGACCTGGAATCGTCTGAGGTAGAAAGCAGGCATGCTCAAAGGTACAAAAAGAGAAGGGAAAATAAAACAAAGATTCCCTTTCCAACTACCACTAAACCTCAAATATGCAACTAAAGTCCTCAACAATACTCTGTCTCGAGACCTTACTGGCTAAAGCGCAAATGTAGCGCTGACACTCTAGCAACGGAAGCGAGGCGGAACTGGAGCTTAGATAGAGTCCGGGCAACGCCCCCAATTAATGCCAGCTGGCCCAGGAATCCGATTGGGAGCAAAACGATATCGTCCCGGAAGAGAGCAACAAAAAGAGCTCTCAATGCTTCCAAACTATGACAGCCATCATCTCTTTCTGACATTTTGCGTCGAAATACATAAAAGTAGCAGTAATTCCTCGCTACTGCTTTTGTCTGCCATGCTGTTATTGTCGGTATCCAAGTTTTCTGACTCGTGACGTCTTCGGAACGTTCTGATTGGTTATCCATCTTGACCTAGATTCCGGATACCGTCATGGTAAACAATAGTGTGAACACAGCGCGTCTGATCAGTTATCTGTCCTGAATTTGATCCGAGCCTCTGAGGGGATTCAGGGTCTTGTCTGAATGTAGCCTTACTCTGGTTCGTGAGGTCCAGAAAGTGGCAGACAGCAGTAAGAAGAGAGGTGGGCTGTGCGTGTTTTTTTTTTTTTACAAGAGATGGTGTAAACCTAGCTTTAACACTGTTAAAGCCTCTGAAAACCAAATTTCACAAAAAACCTTTGAACTACATTATTTGGGGTTGTATGCACATAATAGTAAACATGCTAAAATATTAGAAATTATGTCCGATTCAAATCCGAGATTTCGTCATTAAATTTTTGGCACCTATCCTCACTGCGGTTCAGGTGGGCATGGTTTTCTAAGTGGGTTATTACGTAATAAACCAAACCAATGAAGAAAAACTTCATTTGTCCCACCCCTAACTGAAATTATAAAAGCTCTGTGCTCCACCCAGGTTAGCTTCTTTTGACCCGGATAAACATTGTCCCAAAGTAGCCAGTCTTGTGATTGATTACTCTACTACATTTGGTTCCATTTATCTATCTGTCCATCTGTCTGTCTGCTTATTTGTCTGGCCCTTGCTATTTCCTCCATCCTGTATGTTTGTATTAGCTCCATTCAAAACGCACCAGTAATGATTTTCTGAACGGGACGTGTGCTCGTGTGCGTTTCTCACTTAGCGTGGAATGGTAGACTTCTTCCGCTCTGGCTCGAATGTCTTATGCTGCGTTCAAACTAGCTTGTAAAGATGGTGTTTCTCAGAACACAATTGGTGACTTGCCTTCAAATCACCTTACGACCTGTGATCACAAGCAGTGAACAAGTGATTAATTCAGCGGATCAATTTTCACCCCTCGTGAGCAAAATGAGGCCAGACAAACACATAGTGAGCTAAACAGAAAGATCGTTCATTTTCATGTTTGTTTTATCAAATATTAAAAGGAGCAACTTCTGATTAACCTTTATGACCCAGAGTTTGTTGTATTTCCATATCACAATGTTTCTGTTGTTTTGTCATTGGGAAGTTAACTTAATATTTTCTTTATTGTCGCCCGTGACAGACTGGCAGCAAATGAAAGCTCTCCATGCTTATCTTTTTCATACCCGGTAAGTGGTAATTTCACCATATTCAACATAGCGGTATGAACGCAGCATAAGACTCTTATCTCACAACGGGTTTGGGTTGCTCAGGATCTGTCCCGTGTGTGCTGTGACTGGATATCGCGCCCTTGAGGTACAGTTGTCATTTGCGGCTGCTGCGAGCGGGGTCGATGAGCGACAGGGCCCGTTTTCCATCGGACAGACAGCCAATTCTTGACCCATTTTGCTGATGCCGTAGCATTTATTTATTTTTTTTTAGCTTTATTTCAGCTATTGAACACACTCAAAAGAACAAATTCAGCATCATTGTACATGTCAGAAAAAAGCAAATGTTCATCATCTCTGAAGTGCGCGTTCACGGTTTCTATAATCCCACTCGTATCTCACTGGTCATAAAAAATGTCATTAAAGTCATAAAAATTTATTCTTTAATTTGTAGTAAATACAGTACATTCTGGTGCATTTTTACTGGAGCTAAGTATACAGTGGACTAATACTACACACCGGTGTAAGCGCCCGATCGCATATTTTCTGCCATTGATGGCATCATCCGGCATTCTCCAGATTCGCGTCCAGTGTGCAAGCGGCTTGAGTCAGACGGCTGGACTGACCCTCGCGCCATTTAACGCTCTCAGAGCCAGTGAGATGTCACTCAAATCTAGGGAGTGGCCAGTCACACCACGATGCGCCATGCCCACACTGTCTTGAGAAATGGACTGAGTAGCAAAATGAGCCGTTTTTGAACTAGGTTTTCTAATCGTTATGAATGTTAATTTTCATTCCGTTTTTTTGTAGATGCTGCATGAGACACCCGACTTTGGTATTATACGTGAATTCTCACTATGTCAAGACAGAGGCTTTAAGGAGCAGCTCTATTGCAGGGACATTGAGCTTCTTGCAGTCAGTGCTCGGCCTTATTGCATTCCTCGGGAGTTTTCACTTATTGTGTTGACTGTGTACATCTCCCCATTGGCTGATGCTGCTGCTGCCTGTTAGCACATACACAGCAGTTTGTCTACATTGCAGACAAGACACTCACAGGTTTTCTTCCTCTGAAAACTCTCTGGGGACTTCAATCATGCCTTTCTCTCTGCCACTGTCCCTTACTTCTTACAGTATGTAAACTGCCACACAAGGGACAATAGAACTCTGGACCATCTGTATGCTAATTTAAGGGATGCATATACCACCACCCCCCTCCCCCCTCTCGGTCGCTCTGATCACAACCTTGTCCATTTGCAGCCAGAATATACACCGGTGCTGCAAAGACAGTCTCTACAGTGGAAGACTGTGAAGATCTGCACTGAGGTGGCATGTGAGCAGCTGAGGGACTGTTTCAATACCACAGGGACATACTGTGGAGGTCACATGGTGAGGACATTGACTGTCTGACCCACTGCATCACGGGCTATATCAACTTCTGTGGGGAAAACACTGTCATCCAAGAGAGTACAGTGTTTTCCCAAAAACAAATTCCGGGTGACCCCTGAACTGAAGCCCCTGCTGAACGAGAAGAAGAGGGCCTTCTTCTCAGGGAACAAGGAGGGTCTGCGGAGAGCTCAGCGGGAGTTGAAATACAAGATCAGGAGGTGTAAGGAAAGCTACAGGGAGAAATTGGAGCAGAGTCTGAAGAGTAATTATGTCTGAGATGTGTTTCAGCCCTCTCCACACATCTCAGGCCACGCCAAAAGTGGGGATGGGCAAGCCACCACTGGGGACCAAGTGGGGGCAGACGAGTTAAACCAATTTTTCAATAGATTTGTTTCCGCCCCCACAATGGCCCCACAACTTCACACCCCTCCAGGCCAGTTGTCAACTCTCAGCTGCAGCGCTTCACACCTCAGCTCCCGACAGATCACTCTGCTCCACCCCCCGCTGTCATCAGGAGCTCCCCACCCTCTCTGCCACCTACAGCCCTGGACCACCACTCCCAGTCACCCCCCTCGCCCCTCTCCATCACTACAGACCAGGTGAGGAGGGCGCTCAGGAGGACGAAGGCCAGGAAAGCCACAGGCCCTGATGCTATCAGCTCCAGGGTGCGGAGAGAGTGTGCAGACCAGCTCAGCGAGGTGCCCCAGCATATGTTCAATTTGTGCCTCAGTCTGAAGAAAGTTCCGGCCCTATGGAAGACCTCCTGTGTGGTGCCGGTTCCTAAAATTACCCTTCCGAGGGAGCCAAGCCACCATAGACCCGTCGCCCTGACCTACCACCTCATAAAGGTTATGGAGAAAATCGTCCTTAACCATCTCCATGCTCAGGTGAGCTCTGTGTGGGACCCGCTGCAGTTTGCTTTTTGTCCTAGCATAGGGGTGGATGACACTTCATCTACCTGCTGCACCGGGCCCTGTCTCACCTGGAGTCCCCGGGAGATCTGTGAGAGTCATGTTTTTGACTTCTCCAGTTCATTCAACATCATCCAGCCATCACTGCTGCAGGGGAAAATGGAGGAGGTGTGTGTGGACCAACACCTGACTGCATGGACCATCGACTACCTCACTGACAGACCACAGTATGTAAGGCTGCTTGGCTGTGTGTCAGATGTGGTAGTCTGCAGCACGGGGGCCCCTCAAGGGATGGTGCTCTCACCATTCCTTTTCACCCTCTACAGCTCGGACTTCACATACAACTCCCTCCTCTGTCATCTGCAGAAATTCTCTGATGACACTGCCATTGTTGGCTGTGTGTCAGATGAGAAGGAGCAGGAGTACAGGAGGATCATCACGGACTTTGTGGACTGGTGTCAGCGGAACCATCTGATCCTGAACACCAGCGAGATCAAGGAGATCATAATTGATATCCAAAGGAAACCTTCCCCTCATACGCCGGTGAACATCCAGGGCTTGGCCATTGAAACAGTGGACTCTTAAGTAACTGGGTGTTCACCTTAACAATAAACTGGACTGGAAAGACGATACTAATGCCCTGTACAGGAAGGGCCAGAGTCGCCTACACTTGCTGAGGAGACTGAGGTCCTTCGCTGTAAGCAGGGCTCAACTCCGGATATGTTATGACACTGTGGTTGCCTCTGCAGTGTTTTATGCCATAGTGTGCTGGGGAGGGGGCAGCTCGGACAGAGACAGGAAGAGACTGAACAAACTGGTTGGGACAGAAAGCTCTGTCCTGGGCTGCCCACTAGACTCTGTCAAGGAGGTGACGACAGAAGGATGGCAGCCAAGCTGATATCCATCATGGACAAATCCTCCCAGCTCCTGCACCACACTATGCAGCTCCATCAGCACAAGGGTTTTACATTCCCGGTGCAGGAAGGAGCACTACTAAAGGTCATTCCTGCCTACAGCCATTAGACTATGACAAAACAGAATGACATTCACATAAATGCAAGTTGTTTCTAGTAACTCCACATTTCTCTCTTCTGGCTCTTGTACATGTGTAGTTATGCAAATCACGAGTGTTGTGCAGTATTTATTTTTATTTATTTGTAATTGTTGAAGGTATGTATACATATACATTGTTTATAATTGTGCGGCTGCTGTAACATGAGAATTTCCCCACTGTGGGATTAATAATGTCTTATCTTAAATAGAAGAAATGTTGTCTTGTGTTTCCAGTTGAGGACATCTGGCATGGGGCTGGATGTTATGATTCTGCCATGCTCATGCCTTGTTGTGATATTTGTTTTATTGTTTATTTGATTCTCTGTCATGCCTGACTATTCTTTGGATTATGTATTGTTATTTGGCTGCCTCGATTTGTTCATGTATTGTCTTAGTTTGCTCTTCCACATTTTGCATTTTACTGTAGTTTTATTCCGGTTCATGTTTTCCATTTTGCATTGCATTTGTCTCCTCTGTCTGGACTCTCGTCTCGCCTTCAATTTCAGCCCCAGTCTTGTCTGTCATCCTTCGGGTGATTTATTGGATTCTGGTTTTCAAACTTCCTTCCGATCTCGTTTGCTGGTTTCACTCTACTTTTTTATCCACTAACAGTACTAACAGTTTATTATTTTCGCCAGAAGCTACTAACAATGACTAACCTTGTACATAAAACTAACTTATTCACGAGCACCAAGGATTTGTATAGTTTCACTTACTAATTGATTAACAATCTCTCTGCACTCGCCCTGTTCTAATCTCCGCCTCTTCTCTCTCCCTAATCATCTTTGCTGCATTTTCTGTGGGAGCTCCACACCTGATCACGCGGTCCTTTCTCTTATTATCTATGCATGTTAGGACTCCGTGACTGGAGCCGTATGTTTGTCTATAGGAACGTCTCGTGTTCCCTGTCCTCGATTTGGCTTTTGCCAAATTTCATGTGATTAGGCTCTCCCTCATGTGCCTCTCCCTTGTAATCAGTCTGACTACCTGCACCTGTGTTTCTCCCATGTGATCTCCCCAGAAGTGTATATTAGGTGTCTTCTCACAGCCATTCTCTGTCAGATCGTTTCCCGTGCTTTCTGCCCGACTTCGATTTTGTGGATTGCTGCCCTGTTTACGATTCGGATTGTCCTCTGGCTTATGAGTTTGCTTCTCCCACAAACCTCTGCCTGTGTATCGAATCTGTTTTCATCGACTATGATTTTTGTGTTTGCTGCCCTGGTTACAAACCCTTTTCTGTCCCACTAGACAATGAAAATGTATTTAGCAAGAATTTACATGTATATGCTTACAATACCATTTCGTCAGATGCACTGTAGGCTCAATTTTCGATAAATCAAAAATATGTGGATTTTTTCTATAGGATAGTCTGAAGATGCTCTGTAGCAAGTTTGGTGTGAGTTGTAAACCTATTTCGGTTTAAGTTTTAGAATAAAAACACAGGGTGATGGACTTCATGATTTGCAATAGGTTTAAATGGACAAATGTTTTTTCAGTGTTGGGGCTACATTTCGGTGAAAGTTGCAAATCTGTAGCGCATATGGTTGATTTGTTGTGAATGTTCAAAATTTTGAGCTTTAAAGGCTTGCTGTAGCACCACCATCAGGACGATTGGCCTGTTTTTGCAATTGAGGCAATCTGCCATAGGACTGGACCTTTGTGCAAAGTTTGGTGATTTTTCGCACATGGGCAGTAGGATTTCCTCAGAAGAAAAAGAAGAAAGAAAGAAAAACATGCAGGATAACAATAGGGTCCTGGCAGCTTAAGCTGCTCAGCACCTATAATTATCAATCCCTGAGTCAGTTTTATGGACACAAGTGCAGTCTACTCCAAGGCTTTCATTACATCTTTAATGGACCACCTATATAACAAAACCAGTTTTAGTCAAGGGCCAGGGTGAATGAGTTGGTGAGAAACAAGATTAGTGCTGAAAAATGTTTTTCTTTTCCTCTTGATTTAGGGGTAAAACTGACAACTCAAGATTCAGTAAAACCAGAAGAGATGGAGCTCAGAACCTTCAAGCTCACCCTCTCCACCATCTCAAACATCTCCAACTCCACTGGAGCCAATGACACAGATGACTTGCAGTCCGAGGACCCTTACCAGGCAGTGGAGGTGGTGATCATTGTCCTGGTTACAGGGTTGATAAGTTTCGTGACAATTACTGGGAACAAACTGGTTATGCTTGCAATCATGATCAACAGAAACCTTTGACTATAAACAGCTACTTCCTCTTCAGCCTGGCATGTGCAGACTTGATTGTTGGGGTCTGCATCATGAATCTGAGTACAGTCTACGTTGTGATTGGCTATTGGCCATTGGAGCCAGTAGTCTGTGACCTTCAGCTGCTCTTGGACTATGTGGTCAGTGTTGCAACTGTTATGAACCTCCTCATCATCAGCTTTGACCGTTACTTCTGCGTCACCAAGCCACTCAGTTACCCTGCTAGACGGACCACCAAGATTGCTGGCTTGATGATTGCAGCAGCCTGGGTCATTGCCTTCATCATCTGGGCCTCGCCCATCCTATTCTGGCAGTTTATTGTAGTTGAGAGTATTGTGCCAGAGGACCAGTGTTCCATCCAGTTCCTGTCTGATGTAACAGTTTCCTTTATCACCTCCACTGCTTTCTTCTACCTGCCTGTTGCCATCATGATCTTACTGTATTGGCAGATCTCCAGGGCCAGCAAGAGCCGTGTGAAGATGGGCAAGCGAGAGCCAAAACATGGAAAACCATCCAGCAGCGAAGCAGGAAACCACATCACCATGCCCTGTGATGATGTCCATTTGAAAACCCTTCGCCCTGAGAAGAGCCAGAATGGCAGAACAGGTGGTGTCGGGGAGGAGGAGCCAAGTGCGCCTATAGTTCCTGAGAGAAATGAAATTGCTGATGTCCCTGCTGGTTACAAGGGAAGCCCCTCAACCCACAGCCAAAATGTTACCATGCTAAAGCAGCAGCCCAATAGGACGGCAGCGCCATCTCATGAGAAAAAGGTTACACGCACAGTAATGGCCATTCTTGTTGCCTTTGTGGTCAGCATGACACCAAATCAAGTCATGAAGGTCATCAGCACGTGGACCTTTGGCTACTGGTTCTGCTACATCAATAGCACTGCAATCCAGCTTGCTATGCTCTCTGCAATGTCACCTCCAAGAAGAGCTTCAAACAACTCCTGCTCTGCCAGCACAAGAACATTCGCTTTTTTTTTGCCAGAAAAACATGCATTATAGGAACACTCCAACTGGTACCCCTGACCAAGGAACTGGCTTTGGAGCTGGAGTTGGTCCCTGGGCACTGCTCTGTGGCTGCCCACTGCTCCTAACTATAGATTAAATGCAATGGATAAATTACCCCATTGGGTTCAATAAAGTCTATCTATCAACCGATCTATCTGCAGAAGAAATATATTCTGCCGCATTACTTTGAATAAAGGCAGGTACAAGCTCAAGAAGTCAGATTATTGAAAGCGCAGTGCCACCCGAAGGTTTGCAATACTATGAAATTCTATATCAGTAATTCTAAATCAAAAAAATTTGCCGGGACATTATTGTGACACTTGATTGCAATTACAGTAAGAAAAAAAAAAAAAGTTTTTCAATCCAGATTTTACATATAACTTCAAATCCCCAATTTAATTATTACAATGAACTAGCACTGCACTGTCATGCAGCTAGCGCATTTTGGAATGACATCACAACAATGCCGACACACGCACCATGGATGAATAAATATTCACATCAGGCTGCTAACTTCACAGTGCGGATGAGACACTGCACACAGGCTACACACTGCACACAATTATGGTAAATAAAAACGGCAATGACAAGTTGATTGTGAAAGTAAGATTGAAATAAAATGAACATTTATTTTACCTTTATTCAGTAGTTATGTAAAAATTATGATTAAAGTCTGTAATACCTCTAATAGAGTTTTTTTCAATTTTCTTGTTGGATTCTATGTTTTAAGTATTAATCTTTCCTCTAAATTATCCCAGACAATTTGGGCAGAATATTTTGGTGCCGTCTTACCTAGATTTGTGTTCACTGTGGGGACATTTTTGTGCACAGCCAGGCAAAAAAGAAAAAAAAATTATTTCGCTCTAATAATAATACTTTGATGCAGGCTCAAGGCCCACAAGCCAGACACTACATTACATACATATAATAAAAAAGAAAGAAGGGGAACGAACAAACAAAGAAAAAGAAAACTAAAAAAGGCATAGGACACATGCCATAAGACACGGTTCCTATCTTCATCTTTCAGACGGCGGCAATCATCCCATAAACTGAATTTCTTTTTATTGTTTAATAATAAAATTAATTCAATAGGCTATATTAAAAAATTCTTATCAACAAAAACCTAAATCAGAGGCGTAACAAACACAGGTTCAGCTAATATCTCTGAGGTAACAATGGTCACAATTTAATCCAGCCGAGGTGTTTTCAACCAAGAAATGTGCCTAGTTGTTTCTGTTTGAGGTATGCTGTGTACTTGGAGGACTAACATATTGTGACGGTTCGATGGCCTAGCAGGCTAAAATGTCGTACTTAAATTTCTTTTACATCATGTGTCATATCGAATCCCGGGTGAGGTTACATTTTTTCCCTTTTTTTCCATTTGGAGGAGCAAGAAGATTAAACACAATTTTTAAACTCATCACGGCTTTACAATTGTCAAGAGGGGCATCTTATGTCAAATGTCAAAATCCAGGACGTTCCAGTAAGAAGTATGACACAAAGAGTACGAGGCAGAAACAACACAGCTCAAGGAAAATGTTCTGACAAGGGCTGGCTGTGAAATGACTGCTTAAATACACATACGGGAAGTCACATGCAATAAAAGGGAACAGGTGAGCTGGATCAGACTAATTAACAAAGGAATGAACATGATGAAGTACCTAACCACATGCAATTGGCGAAAGCCAAAACGCGGACAGGAATTACACAGACAGGCCATGACAAAAACGGATCCGGTTAGGGAGTTCTAAAGTGCACAGAGAGTGAGAGGCAAACAGTGATTAACAAGGTGCGGAGAATCCGCCGAATTGCAGCAAAGTAAAGTGAGTGAAGGCAAGGGGCGGAGATAAGAGGAGAGCGAGTGCTGAGAGCTCATAAGTCAATTATTAATGTGCAGCTATACAATCTCATTAGTAAGTTAGTACTATAAACAACGTTAGTTAATGTTAGTAATTTATCCAAAATAATAAACTGTTTGTATTTATTAGTAAAGATAGAACAGCGAGGCGAAGGAAGCAAACAAGATTGGAAGGAATAAATGGAAACCCAGAAACCATGAAATCACCTGAAAACGTGGCATGCAATACTGGAGAATAAAACGGTCACATCACATATGACCAGAGAGGAGAGACAATGTGCAATGCAGGGCATGGAGAAATACAAAAACCAGAATGATAATCTAAACTGTGAATATGAGAAATGGCAGGCAAAAGAAATGGCAACACACAAAATATGAGATGGACTTAAGTCAAAAACTTGGCTTGGTCGCAGAGTCATTACGAAAACATGGTCAGGCAACAACAGAACTGAGTTTTGGCAGTAACATTGCAGGTGTTAAAGATACACACTGTATTTAACAAGAACAAGAATCCCTCCTTCATAATTTGTATTGTTTGAATGTGACTCTTGACAGTAGTTTACGAATTTAAGGATTTGAAGACAAAATTATATCTGACATGACTGATGACATCTTAACTGGTTTACGTTTGAAATGGTGACAGTTTTTAAGTTCACAGTAAACTGAGTAGCCAGCTAACGTTTTGTTTTAGTTTGTTCGCTTAACAAACGAAGTAATGTTATGCAATGGTTATGCAAAGGCATGCTGGCTGACTGACCAAGTAACATTAACTAATTCAAACAAACATAGGATGAGGTATTAATATCCTTGTGCGAGCACATGCAGAAAAAAAAAGGGGAACCGGTGAATAATGAGGAGGCTTTGGAGTAACTTAAATTTATGGGACACATCATCAGTAGTGTTCCTCTGGCTCACGGGGTGTTTTGGTCTTTAACACTATACACCCTCACCAGAGGCGGCCAGCTACAGGATGATCAGACCTGAGCTTGCGTCCCATGCCCAATTATGTCCTCTCGGAACCCAACAGGGGTTGTTCCTCTTTAGCCAAAGCCACTGACTGCCTCAGATCCAGCTTTGATGGCTCCGCATTGACTCTGGCCCCTGACTCCAAGGTCCCTCAGCAGTTTAGTGGTAGATGTTGCCACAAACCCTCTGCATCCGATCTCCACTGAGCGGACTTCTGTGTTCCAGCCGCGATTTTGTGCTTCAGCAGCAAGCTCAGCATAGCGCAGGTGTTTTCGCTCATATTCCTCATCGATGGAATCCTCTTAGGGTACGGTGAGCTCAATGATGAAAGCCTTCTTTAGAGAGGGGGACCAGAGCACCAGGTCACCAGGTCAGGTCTCAATGTGATGGTGGCGATCTCTGGAGGAAACACCAGCCGCTTGCCAATATCTGCTAAGAGTTTCCAGTCACGCACCAAGCACAGCTGGTCTCAGTCCGGTGGTATGGAGTTGCTCTCAGCAGCTGTTGTCCCTTCACGGACGAAGACAATCATCTGTGAGGGATTAGCTGTTGGCGGTGATAGGGAGTTGGTGCTAGATCTTTTTACCTCCAGTGTGGACGCATGGCACCTCAAGACTTGGTTGTGACGCCAAGTGTACCTCCCTTGGGAGAGACTGGTATTACATCCTGTGAGAATGTGCTGGAAAGAGGCTAGCCTGGGGCAAAGGGCACACCCAGGTTCTTCACCAACCCACTGATGGAGATTGGTTGGTATAGGAATGACATCATAAGTGGCTCGATGACAAAGCTCTAGTTCCTCGCTTCCATGGCCCACATATCCCTGCAGCTCAGCCTCCTCCTTTCAACATTCTCCCACCGTGTCCACTGCCCCTGTTTGCCAAGGGAGACTGCCTTAGCCCATCTTGCTGCCTCCTCCTGACGGCACACTTCCTCCACCACCATCTTCCTCTGAGCCGGAGCAGAGGCCTTTCTCCATGTTGGGCGGCTAGCTGTTAGCCCAAGGCTTCCTCTTCCTTGCTGAACATTTCCCACAATGTCAGCATGTCTGAGAGCTGATGTTGCTTCCTCCACTGCTGTTGCTGGTCTCCACTTGCGCCCAGCCAAGGTTAGTTCATTAGTTAATGAAATGGCACAAAGCAAGCACACTACACTGCTAAGCTAATATGATCTAACCAACATCATACTATTCACTTTGGCTTAATATTAACAGCATGATATAAAGCAAAGTTGGTTTTCTCCCCCCAGCCAATCAAATGTTTACAATAGTGGTATGTACTGAGGGTAATATCAAAAATAAGCAATGAGCTGGGCTATGAGAAAAGTAGGGGAGAGCTGGTACGAAAGTTACATTTTTCACATGGACGTCATTTTAAAAGATAACGTTACATACCAAAAAAAAATTTGGAGCGATTAACTACTTTCGTGTGTGCTCTGTCAATATCAGGTGCTAAAACATCACCATATATATTGACTTCGGCATAGTTTGATGTCGAACAGAAGTTGCAAGTCGCTTCTTTCGACCCATCCAGCTGGGATGTAAGTAATGCACGGGCAGGGCAAAAGTAACATGATCAAATTTACTGGAATCTTTTGAAATTTCTGTCGTTGAAACAGAAGCAGAAACAGCCAGACATTTGATTTAAACATTTTAATTGGCTTCAAATGTTCCAAAAGTGAACGTGAACATGTTTAAGGTGCAACGTCTATTTATAAAAATTATCCCAGATAGCAAGCACCTCCGCTCTGCATCTGCCCCGGCTCCAGATCATCCGGCTCAGAACCGGGGCAGATCCGGAGCGGAGGAGCTTGCTATCTGGGATGAAATTACTCATCACAGTTGTGACAGGTGTAATGAGTGGCACCCTCAGTGAATGCCTCATGCGACCACAGCAGACAAAAGATGCACCGCACCCACACTTCTCCAGGCAAAGATGAAGCAAATGTCTCCTCACAAACAAGACATTCCTCATCGTTGCCCTGAGAAACTGTGGTTGCAGTGTGTCCACTAAGCCTCGTTTTCTTTGGGAGTTGTGAAGAGGACTGTTTTCTCTGGCCCCTCTGCCGACTCTCCTCCACAGCAGCTTTCACTGGGGTGTCGTCAGTGTTGCTGTTGACCTGCAACATTCAATGAGATTATAGTCAGAATCGGCTTGTTTTTATACAAGCAAGAGAATCAAGACGAGTTAAAAATGACACTATGCTCTCCTCTTTCTGCCTCTCCTTTTATTTTCTTTCCTTGAGCCAGTCTTTGGATATGGGCAAACTTTTTCTGGGCTGAATATCTGTACTGGCGTGCCACTATAGGTTCCTGGAACCACTAGCATACCTGGATAGATGATATGGAAAAAAAAAAATGCTTGGCAAGGCTCAACATGCACGTTTAAAGACACACACAAACACAAACTCTCACCATCTACAGGACTGGCTGACTCATGGGGATGCAGCTCAAATGGGCTCGGGCTAGGTTGGTGCCCAGATGGCAAGCACCTCCGCTCCGGATCTGCCCCGGCTCTGTGCCGACTCCAGCTGATCTGGCTCAGAGCCAGGGCAGTTCCGGAGCGGTGGAGCTTGCTATCTGAGTGGTGTCTTCAGGGAGCAGGCGCTGGTGATGTAGCTGGCACTGGTGATGAAGAGGGCGCCGGTGATGGAGCTGGCGCCGGCACTGGGGATGGAGTTGGTGCTGGTGCTGGTGTAGGCGGTCGGTCACAAAAGCTGGAGCAAAGTCTGCATCACTGAAAATATCTGGATTCAAGGGGCAGATACCAATACACTCGAACCCAGAGGAAATGCTCCTTGGTATTGCAGCTTGAGGCAGAGCTTTGGCCACAAGACTTGGGATGTTGTAGATGGTCAAAGTTCTTCCAGGGTTCATTCGCATCCAATTGTCTGCTGCACTGTTAATATAGTGCTTCAGAGGGCCAAAAACGCTTCGGTCTAGCGGCTGAAGACGGTGGGAGCAGTGGGGTGGAAAAGACAGGAGTACAATGCCCTGTGACTTGCAAAAGTCAATAGCTACCACAGAGAGGTGTGATGCATGATTATCTAAGAGAAGCAGCAGCTTTGACTCTGGGGTCACGCGGGTGTGTCTTGCAAAATGCTGTAAAAAGGCCAAAAAATCTGTTTCCTCCATCCACCCCGATCCATTGGCAGAACCAGTGCAGCCAGGGGGACCATCCCGGATGAAGTGGTCCCGGAAATTTTTCCTTGGGAAGATAAAGTAAGGTGGGACAAAGTTGCCTTGTGCGTTGGCAGCAAAGGCAACAGTCATCAATGTCCCTCTTTCCCCGGAGGTCACAGCACCTACCTGGCCCTAGCCCTTGGTGGCAATGATTTTGTTTGGCACTTGAACCGTTGTGGCGCCTGAAATAATGAGTGAAATGAATTATTGCTGTTGTAAATCACTGTTGCTTTTAAATTTATCTAACTATAAATTTTTACCTGTTTCATCCATGTTCCAGATGGCATTTGCTTCAAAATTATAGTGGGTGAGGACAGTCTTTAGGTTGTTAAAAAACGTGGTCACGTTCGTCTTGTTGAAGCTGGTGGAACGGGACATGCTGGTGGCTTGAGGTCGACAGATGGACAGGGTTTTGTTGCACTCGAGGAGGGAGGTGAGCCAATCCTTCGCTGCCATCTGGTTTTTTTTCCATGAACATGGAGTTTTGAGGCCAATATTTTCGGCCAGCTCATATGCAAACTTTAGCTCCTAAAAAAAGCATAAAAAAGAGGTTAATTCCCAGATAGCAAGCACCTCCGCTCCGGATCTGCCCCAGCTCCAGCTGATCCGGCTCAGAACCGTGGCAGATCCGGAGCAGAGGTGCTTGCTATGTGGCGGTAGCGGTGTAGCTCTGTCTGCGGTGATACTCGCACCTCTTTAGGACTCAGGCCAAAATATATATCAGCTGCTCTCTTTATATATTCCTGCAGTCTCTTCTCCTGTTCTTCTGTGAAGACCTTGTTGTGAGCCCTGTACCCCGGGGCCCTGGTCTGCTGCCCTCTTACTTCTGCCCTCCTCTTGCAGTACCTGAACAGGGTGACATGACAAATGCACCTCTGCTGCCCTCCTGATACTTTCGCCTCTTCGGATATCAAAAAAGGCCCTTGCGTAAACCTCCGGGTCAACCGTTCCTCTCTGGGTAGTTCTGACCCCAACTATTGCCATTCTCTGTCGGTTAAAATATTACACACATTTTTATTGAGCTTTTAAACGCAAAATGTGGCCACATTAGCAGAGAGGGACGAACGTAACTGTTGCTACTTCAGTCCCAACAGTGACTCCTGACATTTGAATGAGGATTACTTCCAAAGTGGAAAAATTGTGTTCAAACTTCACCATATGTTACGAAACTAAATCACCTATCCTTTCATCATAAATATGACACATGGAGCGATAAAGACAATCTTTAAATCAAAAAAGTTTACCATTTGAATTTACTCATCGCTGTGGAAAGCAGTGTTCCCGGTCTTGTGCCGTGAGGAAGCCTCGAGGCCTCAAGATTTTTTGTGGGTCTGGAGAGGGGTGCGAGCTGCACGTGCTGACCTTGTATGACGCATCGAAGTGTGGATGGCTGTGAGTCAATCGCCATATTACTTTCGTCCAGAGTTACTTTTGCACTGGCGCTCCCCTACTCGTACGTCCGACACCAGTGGGATGAAGTCATCTCAGTTCTCTGTAGGCCTACCTGTGCCATGTTTCAAAGGTAACGCTTGTCACGTAATCGGATTTCTGCTTTCCCTCATAACTGAAGCACTGATTACTAAAACCCCACAAGTCAAGTCAATTCAAGTGTGACTTCTGGGGTTTTAGTAATAGGTGCTTCAATTATATATTGATAAAGGATAACAGTGTTATAAAATCTCTATGGCTGCTAATAATTTGCCATTTGTCTTTAAAAATTCTGTAAACAATGAGCCTAGACTGTTACTCATCCAGGGTTTGGAGCACAAGGGGCGTAAAATGACATTTTCTGAATTTTACAGGAGAGCTAAAACAAACCTTCATTGATTGTAATTACTTGATTAAAAACAACATATTTGAGCAATCTATACTTTAAAAAGTAACTATTATTGGGGCCATTTTTTCCCATTTGTAAGAGCTCATCAAGACCTTTAAAATGTTTTGTTTTAGCCCAAAATGTCACTTATGCCCCTTGTGCTCCAAACCCTCATCATGAAAAGGACAGAAATTGACATTTAAAAGACAAACAAAACAGTTCCCAGCTTTATATCATCACTCCCAAGAGAATTAATAATAAAACGGTTCCAAAGTATGGGCTCTATCAGGTGCAAGACCTGATTCTAATTATGTAAGGTTCATTTACATTCAAAAACTGTCATAGAATCGTAATATGGTCATTATACATCGTAAGTATGACCAGCAATGCGTTTTTCATTACTTTGAATAGAATACACGATTTCTCAGCCATTCTCAATCATTTTTTATTTTTACGTAGTGTCTACACATACGGGGGTCTACTTTAAGGGATTAGAAGAAGAAGTAGGAATTATGGTTAGAGGCTAGGTTTAGGGTTGGGAAGGGATTTGGGTTAGGGTTAGGGCAGGGCTTGAAATGGGGACTGTCATTGGCCTACCTCTCAACGTTAAAATGCATTGAAAAACTGCCGTATTCGTAGCAACTGCTTTTTTTCATGAGGGATCAAAAATGACGGATACAGTGGCGGCAGTGTACATGATGTGAAATTGATCAATAACATATGGTAATAAGCTGGCTGATTTAAAAGGAATATCAGAACTCGTTCTGGGGCTCGTTTCCTAAAAGCGCTGATGTTTAATTATGCAGTTGGACCCATTGACTGTAAATGGCCCAGTTCTGCTATGTTGAGAATTTTAGTAATCAGTAGGATCTTAGGAGGGGTAGTTGAATACCTCACCACCTCACTTAACATTTTGCAGCAGCCCAAAGCGTGACGTTTTGACAAAAGCGTTTAGTTTTCAGTCCTGGACAAGTGAGAGGGTCCCTGACCTGCAGTTATTTATCATTCGTGTTCACGGCGCGACATCGCTTTGTTTGTCAAACAAATGACATGACGAGGTTTTGCTCATGCAGGTGGTTTCCAAAAAATTTCACGCCTGACGCAAAAATCTCTTAAGGTTAAATTCTTTTGCCAGAATCCCTGAGGGATTACGATTTTCATACAAGCGTATTGTGAGGGACAGCCCACCCTGTTTCTCTACCCCTTGTCTTGGCCAGCCTCAGTGTCCCAGTCCTGCACTCGCTCCAGAGTCTCCTCCATCTCTCTCTCACTCGTGCTTTTCCCTCCAAACAGCTGCGTCGCTTTACACCACATGCATGTTATTAGACCGACAGCGGGGTCTGAGACCGACTGACGGCTGTTGATCCTCGCCTACTTAACGGAGGGCACAGGGAGAACCACAGAAGACCATCGAGAACAGGTAATTACATCGTAAAAATACAAGGCAGATGCGCCACGCTTGTTCACTGCTTGAACAAAGTAATGTATAGTTAAGTTTCATGAAAACAGCGCGGGTCACCAATGGCATCTGATATATCGCGTCCAACAGATGCAGGGTGGAGTCAGGTAATTTAAGACATCAGATAAAATGGGACAAATAAGTTTCACCATCTTGGACTGTTGAAATATTAGAAGCCTATCATCGAACCTTACTGCATTATTTCTGCAAATGTCCGTGACATGAAACAATGACACTGCCCTGCGTAATTTTCGCTGAATAAAATCCACTCCGTCTTTCCGCAGTTGGCAACTGTTGCATCGCAGCGTTTCACGCACTGCGTCCAACAGGTGCAGAGTGAAGTCAGGTAGGCTAATTTAAGAAGTGAGATAAACTGGGATAAATTAGTTTCTCCATCTTTGACTGTTCAAATATTAGAAGCCTATCTTGTTGCTGCAAATGTCCGTGAAATTAAACAATGACGCTGGCGGCACTGCCCTGCGTAATTTTCGCAGAGTAAAATCCAATGCTTGTTCCTTCCAGTTTTCCAAAAATGGTGTCTGTTTTGCCCTAGCGTGTCACATTTTCTCATTTCTTAGCATTGTCACATCTGACAATCACTTGTGAGGTTACAAAGTCGGGTATCATCTCTTTATCTCCTGAGAAAATGCCACGAAGACATGATTTCCATCTTCCTCGGAACCAGATGAAGTCTATTTGTTCAATTCTCGGCTGATTTTCACATGTATGAATGATTCTAAAGACATTATTTTCTACCAAATCCTGAGTTCAGGCTTAGTAATATGGCCCCTGACAGAATAAATTGGAAACATGATCGAGATGTTTTCTGCTACATCTGTGAGTGTTTCACTACACCCAAGGAGGAAAAGAAAAATTGAGACTTCGTGGAAACTGACTTATTTTGCTTATTTTTGGAAGAAATTTGTAACCAAGACGAACCATGGGCACCCCCTACTGTTTGTGACGCTTGTGTGGAGAATCTCAGGCAATGGACAAAAGGTAAGAGGAGAAGTTGGGAGGCAGCCCCTGAATCATGTTGATGACTGTTATTTCTATCTGGTAAATATTTTTAGCTTCAGAGCAAAAACATATTTTTTCACTGCTAAGTTTAGTCATAAAGTTTGAATACTCATTGTAACCTAAACTTCTGACATTTGACTGCACTTGTTGCTGCCTTGATCAGTGCGTAAGAACTGAGATATATCTAATATAATTTGAAAAATCTTAATTCTTACTGTATGAAAAAAAAAACAGCAGATTTATTTATTTTCTAACATGTAATCTGGTGTAATTTTATTTGTCTTTGATAACTAATTTGGGCAGAGCAAAGATTAAAAAAAAAAAAAAAAAAATATATATATATATATATATATATATATATATATATATTTTATCATCAATATGTTTATATTGATTGTCAGATAACTTGTCAAATTCTATTTTAAGTTAAAATTGATGACGTGAGCAGCTCTTAATGATCTAGGATAACCAGATGTCATTTGTCCTTCATTTAGCTACCTTAAATTAATTGCAGTTATTGGTGTTCGTTTGTGTACAAAGTTTATATTCGCTTATTAGATTCGCCGATAGTTTCAACCACATTAGCATACCTGATTTCAATAAATGGCAGCTAGTTAGAATATAGCTATGTTTTTGTTTGGTTTAGCCATTCATTGACATGTCGTTTATGAGACAGTGCACCAGAGACAGGAGATGAGATCAGTAGCATGCATGTCAACGATCATTGTGAAAAGTAAAACGGAGGTTTAAATGTTGATAGCTAATTACTGAACATTTTTTCTGTCGATGAGCTGACATGAACCACTGGAGGCAGTCATCGATAACCTGGAAAGCCAGGTTTGTATTAAATATTCAAATGAGCATTTACCAGTAATAAGGTATGGAGCTAATTGTCAGAAAAAAACTCACTTGCTCTCGATTCTCCAAAATAATCAGAGTTGAATCAATGCCTCAAAACAATGATTGAACATTATAAACTGCATGAAGGTAGGGATTATTGCAGGACTATTCGAATGAGCAAGTTTTAGCTCGGTGTACCTCATATTCTGGCAACCATATCTGTGCTTCGAGGCTTAATAGGAACATGCCAAAAGAGTATATTTGAAAAGAAGTGGAGTGCAAAGGCCGTGTCTTCACAACTATGGCTCAGACAAGCTCTTCTCATTTCAGCAAATATGTTGATAGTGTACATTTCATATTTTGATAATGCATACTTTTCAAAAGTTTTTAATGCTAGACTTTTATTTGTAATGGAATATAAGTGTGGTATTAGTACTTTCCCTTTGCTAAAGTATTTGAATACATGTTCCACCACTGTATGCTTTAAATGCCCTGTCCAAAGGGCATTTTGAACCATAGCATCACTTGAGCCGTGGAGTTTACCAATTTCATAAACAAGCATTTGACTCAAGATTCTTGCATCTGTATCTAGACGTATTCTGAGCAATGATCATCAGTGAAGTTTGAGTGCATAAGGCCAGGTGTCCAGATCACCTTTTCTTTGCATTGTTGCGGTGGAAGAATAAAATGTTCATTTAAAAGACTTCTATGTCTTTCCTGGCCTGCTCTCTGACATCTTTTTCTCCCCGTAGGACACCGAATGAGTTCCTTTGAAGACTGCTCGTTCAAGGAAAAATTTATCTCCCCTCTCTCTGAGTATAATGTATAATATTTAGATGTAATAATGACCATAGAGACACAAAAAATATAAGTTCATCCAATCTAAACATCATCTGCATTATAATAATAAATAATACAAACAGAGTTTGAAATTATGGTCTCCTAAATCCACAATGGCTACAGACATAGATACATTTTGGGTCTCAAGTTTTTTTTTTTTTTTTTTTTAATAGTAGCAGCATCTGCAGGAAAAACAATAGCTCAACAGTTTGTTTCTTGTAAGGAGAACAGAAAGGGCACCTTTGGTTCTTTTAAGTGAATGAGTGAAGGCTAAACTTTGTTTGATGGGCATATGTATGGGTACAGTACAGGGTAATTATAGTTAACTAAAACTAGCTGTGAAAAAATAATTTAGTTAACTGAAATAAAAATAAAAATGTCAATATTTAAAATAACGAAAACTGAATAAAAACTACAATGAACAATACAAAACTAACTAAAACTAAACTGAAATGTAAATAAAATCAGCTTTGTTTACGTTGATCATTTCGTTTTCTCTCTCGATTACTGTCCTGTTCCGAGTTAACTTAAAACTCCGGGAAAATTTGCCTAAAATGCCTATGAAAAGCGTACCCAAAGTAAATTGAACGCTGTTCTTGAACCGTTTGGACTATATGGATGGTTATTGTCTCATTTGATAGGAAACACTCTGAAGTTTTTCCCCCAGCTAAAAGAAATACTCTAAGTGCTACTGTCATTGAGTAATCCAAGCTGGAACACACTGAAGTAGAAGGTTTTTACTCTCGCCAAAATTTTTTTTTGCAAACAGATGCCTGTAGATGAGAGCAGCTGGGACTTATTAGCTGAAAAACACAATGGGAACACAGCATGAAGTCTTACTTAGTTCCAGTTCAAATTTGATAACAATCCTACAGAAAATGAGCATTTTACACATGTTTTTCTAAGGCCATGTCTAGGCGTTTCCAAAAATGGCCATTTGGAGACCCCGAAAGGACCCTTGGATAACCATGGTCACATACCTAGGATAAAAGGGCATAACTCTTGAACGCTTCAACCTACAGTCATAATGTTGGGCTCTAATGAAAGGTGACACTTAGAGGAATCCAATCCCATATCCAGATTCACTATCAATTTTGCTGAAAAAAAGTTACTGACGCATAAGCTCAAATTTGTGCACATAAGAGTCAAAACGAGTGCCTTTATGTTAAAAAAATGCTTTTTTATATGAAAGGTAAACAAACAAATGACCTTTACGCATCAAACTCACAGTAAAATATTTACAATATATGATCAATAAAAAAAAGTAAAAGTTACTGAAGCATAAACTCAAATTTGTGCATATAAAAGTCAAAACAAGTGCTGTCATGTAAAAAAATGTTTTTTACATGAAAGGTAAACAAACAAATAACCTTTCCATAGCAAACTATTTACAATATATGATAAATAAAAAAATTAAAAGGTTACTGAGGCATAAACTCAAATTTGTGCATATAAACCCCAAGGGGAGGAGATTCTGACTTTGTGCTTTTACATATATCCAAAGCAAAGGAGAGATTCCTTTGTCTTCGTTCTTGCCTGTAACGAAGACCCTATGTGGCACATAGTAAAATGGATCCTATTTACTTACTTTGTCTCACTCTGATTTCTTACAGGGATGAAAATTTAAATTCCCACAACAACCAACGCCGGCGAAAAATAACTTCCTTCCACCTTCGGTAACGGAGGTAATAATGCGTAATATGGTAATAATATAATCATCATAATATCAGCATCATATTATAATATCCTTTTCCCGTAATTATTTACACAGAATTACTCCGGTGAAAACATGACGGTGAACTCCAGTGAAAACATGACGTCCTTCCACCTTCCGTGACAGATGCAAATAATACGTAATGTAATTTTATAATAATAATAATAATAATAATAAATATAAATGTAATGTTATTATATAATGAAATATAAGTTATAATATGATGCGTACTTGTCAAGAGTAATGTCATCTCCCCCGAGAAACATTTCCTCTGCTACGGAGCCATCACGGTTTTGGTCGGATATTTCTTCCCCTGAGCTATTACTTGCACGCCGAGTGCACAGCTCTGCAGCTTCTGAACTGAAAATGATTTTTTCGCAACCTTTTGGCTATTTTTTCTTTCAAACTCCGTAAACAACCATCAAACATTCGCTGGAAATCTCTCTCTGCCTCGCTCTGTTTTGCGTAACGCACAGCACGCATTACGCACAGCTGAGCCATATTCTGTCCATTCTCTTACGCGAGCGATAGGCAGCGCCAGCCTTTTCGCCACCCCAACAACCTATATATCGGCGTTTCCAGAATTTCGTTGGTGTCATAATGCAACAATCGTCGTTTCGATTGGTTGCTGGTTGCTCGGGCTACACGCAAAAAAAGGAGGCATGAGCTTCGTTTCAACACAGGCACTCGTTGGCTATAGCAGGCTGTAGACAGGGCAGGGAAGCTCGTAACTGGTCGAGTGACGTGTCAATCGAAAGGTTAGAGTGCAGACTCCATTTTGGCGCAAATGGCCGTATACTGTCTAAATCTGTTCCGAAGCAACGACCACTAATGCAGCGAACTTTGTGGATAACCACCGATTCATTTTAAACGATGCAGCAGCTGTTCATGGATATTTACCGGTATAATAGTGTGTTTTGGACTAAAAACTTTACTTGGTTGGATTTACTGGAACTTCGTGGATGTAACAAGACCATTTTTGAGGGGATATGTCTGACTGGAAGAGTACTAGGGGGCTTCATCGGTGAGTCACATCAGTTTTGTAACTGTTCGTTTGTTTGTTTGTTGTCTGACATGGGCGTTGATTAAAGCTGCTGGGATGATTATACTTTGAAATGGTTGGCATCATTCGAATCTCAAGAATCTTAGCTTTCTGACGATATGTGGCATGAGTATCTCAGTTGCATACAAGCTGTGTAAATGACGTAGTATGTTTTCAACTTCCCTGATGGCCCGATTACGGGCCGTCGGAGTGGTTACGGGTTAAAGGAGCTATATGTAAATTTGTGGCCAAAACTGGTAGTGCAGTCACATTCAAAATAGTGCAGAGCGCAGTATCCCCTCCTCCTCTCCCCCAGACGAGAGGTTGCCAGCTAGGTTGCCGGTGCTCTGACAATTTGTGCTGCCTTGTCAAAAAATGCTACCGTAATGCGAAGTGATCATAAAGTCTTTGTTTTCGCCATAATATTGCAATATGAATCAGTATACAGGAGTAACTTTATCATTTGTTTTCTTAATATAACATAAGCAGACATTATAAGTTGAATAAGTTTGTTTAAAGATGTGCCGCATGCCATAATCATCCAATCTCTGCGTTTTCAGGAAAACCCAGCGTGTACATGCAAATATTTATACAAGGTCGAAAGGCTCACCGAAAATATTTGCTAATATTTGGAGATACTTGAGATGTGAGCGAAGAAATAGAGCCCAAGATTCTAGGTCTGCGCAAGCGCAGAACCGCGAGGTAGCATATTTTGATGGGTAGGAAAAATGGACAGAATACCGGATCCAGCAAGAACATCAACTCTACGGAACTACCATGGCTACGTTTCAACATCACCACTGATTTGCTCGCACAGGGTTGCGTTCACTTCAGTTCATAAAAGATCGAGGCTAATGACTAACTAATTTTAGCAATGGTCATATTGGTCAACTTGCTCCTCACTTTTCTGTATCGATAGCCCACTAAAGTCCATCGTCCCTTAATGCACGTAAATTTGGATCATGATTACGCTGACGAAATGAGGCTATAGTTTGAGTCTGACTCGCTAGCAAGCTGGTTGGCTACCTAGCTGGCAGTAGTATATCTAGCAAGCCTAAGTGATATGAAACTGTGTGTCATGACTAACACGCCAATGTATTTAGCTAAATGGCCAACTGGCTAGCGAGCTAAAAAGGCTACGGTTCGCTCACAATGGAATACTCGCGAGCGAACTATTTGGCTAGCTAGCTAGCAAGGTAAAGAGACATCGATAACTATATATTATAGCTAGCATGCCAATGTATTTCACGTCCTAAAGTCACTTTAATACCAGACGCGAAACTAATTTTTCGCACGACAGATTACATTCAAAGTCAATGCGAAAACACATGTATTTGCGTCTTTGCGTTGACTTTGAATGCAATCTGTTGTGCGAAAAATTTGTTTCGCGTCTGGTGTGAAAGCAGCTTTACGGGAACATTTGAGAATGTATGTCTGGAGGGCGGAGCCACCTCGCTCTTCGCATTCTTCTTCTGTGAAAAAACACGAAACAATGCATTGTGGTACATGGCACTACAATGTGGTGTACATAACTTGCTCACTCGATTCTGCTGTGCATTATGGGTATTTTATAGTCCACTACATAGTGGATGAAACGAATTCGAACAACACTACCAAATGGCGGACACACTATATAGTGCACTACATCCGTTTTTTTTAGATATATATATTTGTCACATAAACTAGTGAAGATTGTGCGAGGTGTTCATGTCAGCCACAATAGCCACTACTGTCACCAACATGCAAACACATGCAGGCTTGTGTCTGTGCATATCACACATATGTATACACAGAATGCAGGTTCATGTACATGTATGGACGCTTGCATGTCTCTCTCTCCCTTTCTTTCATGTTCATAGAAACACATATCCTGGTGGGGAAGGGAGGAGTAGTTTGAATGGGAATGTAGAAATGTCCCATTTTACCGTTGTATCTGCCCATTTTACACAAACATGCGTTATGCCCTCGGATCCGGGAAGGAGGCATAATAACAGAAACACTAATAGCTCCTATGTTTTGTAGTAAAATGTAGATATAGGTAACGCACATTTAGTGACTTGGAAGCTGTGCACTGTGATTGGTGGCTGGTTGGGGAAATCGGGACGATGCCTTGTGTCCTGATTGGGCAGCTGTTGGTCATAGGAGTGGCGTCCCTTTTAAATTGGCCAAAATCAAAGGTTGATCTGGCTATATGCCGGAGCCCTGAAGTGGTGGACCGTCCCTAAACTCTTGTTTTTCCGACCACGCGATTTTGTTATATTTTAACTCGTTATCTATTATTCAGTATAGCGAGTTTTCAGAAAATAACTCGCTATACTGAATCAGAGAACTGAACGACGCGGAGCTATTCGCCGGCGGAGCGGCAGCTTGCGCTGGCCCTGGGTTATGGTGCCATCCTGAGGGGAGGCAAGTCCCGGCTTTCCTACCAGATTCAACAGTCCAGGCCAGCCTGCCTTCTTGTATAAGTGAAGTCATATCCCTAGACAAATGTGACCACGACGCATGTCATTGTAGTGAGGTGGGGGTTCGTTGGAAACTGGTCCTTTAAACACAAATTGTTTTGTTCGGCAACATATTTTTTTTATTGAAAAATAGCAGAGATCTATAGAAAGTTCTCAAAATTACATTTAAGGTAGTATTCAAAATTTTCGGCAGTTTTCTTGGCAATCTGCCAAAAAGTGTCCCAAAGTGCCTGAATTCTCCCTTCAATCTGACCACAAATTGGCAGAGTTTTGGTGACCGAATAGTTTCAATGTACAAACTGATTTCTGAGATGACCTAAATTTCAAAATAATTGGGATAGTATGGAAACGGCAAAAACAAACAAATTAATTCATTTGTGACTTCACTTTTATTTGCCATTCAACAAAATGCAAGGTAAACTGTTTAAGGTTTTTGGGCCAATGATGCACTATTTCATTATGGCCTGATGATTTTTGCAAATATAGCAAATGTCAAAATCTGTGGCTTGCAACACGTTCTCAAAAAATGAGACAGGGCAATATAAAAACTGGAAAATGTGGGATCCTCAGAAACAATCCTGTTTTTGAACATTGCTCATGTAAACAGACAGTGACGGTGGGTTGTATTGCTTTTTAGCGATGTTCCATTTTCATGGCTAAGTGAAATAGGGAAACACAACTGATTAACAAAACCAGCAAATTACCATCAAAAGCACTGACTCATTGGGATGTTCATTTTCATGTAGAGCCAGAATGACTCTGTCTCAGCAAGGACGTAGGACATAGGGAAAGGGGCAGAAAGAACTAGGAGGGGATTCCAGCCCAACTGCACAATTCCAATCCATGCGACAAGTGCAAGATGCATCTTTTTTCACAAGGCACACCAACAATTACGAATCTGCTGCATGTTGCTTTGATATGAAGTTTTATTTCAAGTAAAAGAAAAATAGATGAACAATTTTCTCTCAGAACTGCCAGGTTAAAAGACAAACAAGCAGGGATCATGTGTTTATCGGCTGCATCAGAGGGGGGCAGTTTGTCAGTAAAAATACTCATTTGAAGTGAAACTGTCACTCTGCTCTCTCTCAGCAAACACAGGTGCAGCCCCATGAGCTACACTGGTTCCAACTTCATCATTATACTGCAAACAACAATTTAAAACCAACCCCCATATTAGTTTCAAGTGACCGTGAGATGGATATTCATTCCTAGTTTTAGTCCAAACAGTAGGATTTACAGACGTTTTTAATTGTCACCGTGCAAATACTTATGAATATCTTATTTCGTGTGAGTGTCCGTAATAGAGCTTTGGTGCTGAACTGTTCTTGGGGTGCTTCTCTAGGTCCTGCTGAAAGCCCCGGAGAACAGTGGAGCCCTGCAGACCCCCATTGTGACCCTGGTAATCTCGCCATACTGAGAAAAGGTTACCTGTACGGATATTAGGTGTGTATATGCAGTCCATAAATGGAGCTGAAAGTTAAATTGCCAGTATATGCTCATTGGGAACATGCTTTGTGATTGTCTACTGCAGGCTGAGTTATCATTGAACTGCATTGAATGGGTCATTAACCAAAGAACACTAACGTGTAGATGTGTAACACCATCACTAACACTGGGTATATTTTACCCAAAATTGAAATATTAAAACAACAAGTACTTCTCATAAATGTTTTAAAGTAAAACAATACATGGCACTTTGAACTACTGTACTTCTTTTTCCCAGGACACAAAGTCTCATAAAACAAACAGAAGGCATCATGTGGGGTCACTACCAAAAAATGATAAAACTAATGAAAGATTAGAGAATCGGTAACAAAGAAATTCCTGTGGAAAAATACCGGATCTTGGAACTCGTTCTTCAGTATAAGCATTCTTGGGACTTGTGAGCCTTATCTGGTGAGGGCATGGCATCCCTGCCTTAATGTTAACTGTAGGAGAGGTAGGACAAAAAAAGGCATTTTTGAGAGGTGAAAAAGACTGACTAGTTATACTTTTTTTAATTCATAATTTTTTAAATTTTTTTAACAGTTTGAATTACCCTGGAAATGAACACCAAGTGATTCGTCATTACCATTATACCAAATTATGGAAGCCCATAGTAGACAATATTCAAATGAAAATTTTAACCCCACTTTTGCATTATAATTTTCCATTTATGAGTTATTTCAGACAATATTAAATTGAAAATGCCTTAATCCACTCATCACTGTCATTTTCACATACACATATGGGAAATCTATGACTATATTCAAATGATAATGAAAAGCTGTTTGACATTTCATTTATCAAAGTAATGCTCTGCAATACAGTGGACAATATTCAAATGCAATAAGCAAAACAGCACCCCCAGCCTATTGCATTTACATGTCATCACGCTTTTTTAGGGTCAAGATGATGATGAAAATGCTGTTTTGTAATCACTTGGAAATGATAATGATGTAATAATGATGACGACATTTGACATTTCATTTTCAAAGTCTTATCCTACAATACATGGGACTATATTCAAATGCAGTTAGTGAAACAGCGCCTCCCAGTCCATCGCATTTTCAAATACATGTCACCACGCTCTTTTTGGGACACGTTGAATGCAATCTGTTAGCGTCTCATCAAGGCGGGTCTTCCGCAAAGACGTCACTGATTAGGGGCGCAAATGGAAACCACGTTCCTCATTTGCATACCAACCAATCAAACAATATTAAATTGTCAAGACCCACCTTTCTACATGCTCCACCATTCTCTGAGGTTGGACAGTTTTTCTATAATCGTACTGGATAACAGCCAAACAAAAAGATGGACAAAAAAAAACGAAATCCAAAAAATTACCTCATTAGTGGACATAAATACAGCAAATAGTTGAAATAAACACACATACATGCAGTTTTAATTCAGACACGTCAGTACTATGGACACAAGTGCAGTCTAGTCCAGGCCTACATTACATCTTTAATGGACCAGCAATATAACAAAAGCCATTTTTAGTTAAGGGCCAGGCTGAATGAGTTTGTGAGAAACAAGATGCGAGCTGAAAATGTTTTTCTTCTCTTGATTCAGGGGTAAAACAAATCTTGACAACTCAAGATTCAGCAGAAACCAGAGCAGATGGAGCTTAGAACCTTCACGCTTACCTTCTCCAACATCTCCAACTCCACTGGAGGCAATGAGACAGGTGCCTTGCAGTCTGAGGGCCCTTACCAGGCAGTGGAGGTGGTGATCATTGTCCTGGTTACAGGGTTGATAAGTTTCATAACGATTACAGGGAACATACTGGTCTTGCTGTCAATCATAATCAACAGAAACCTTCAGACTATAAACAGCTACTTCCTCTTCAGCCTGGCATGTGCAGACCTGATTGTTGGGGCCTTTGTTATGAACCTGAGTACAGTCTACATTGTGGTTGGCTATTGGCCATTGGGGCCAGTAGTCTGTGAACTCTGGCTGCTCTTGGACTATGGGGTCTGTACTGCATCTGCTATGAACCTCCTCATCATCAGCTTTGACCGTTACTTCTGCGTTACCAAGCCACTCAGTTACCTTGTTAAAAGGACCACCAAGATTGCAGGCTTGATGATTGCGGCGGCCTGGGTTATATCCTTCATCGTGTGGGCCCCACCCATCCTATTCTGGCAGTTTATCGTAGTTGAGCGTGTTGTGCCAGAGGACCAGTGTTCCATTCAATTCCTGTCTGATGCAACAGTTTCCTTTATCAGCGCCAGTTCTCTCTTCTACCTGCCTGTTGCCATCATGATCTTTCTATACTGGCGGATCTCCAAGGCCAGCAAGAGCCGCATGAAAACGGGTAAACGAGAGGCAAAACAGGACAACCCATCCAGCAGCAAAGCAGGAAAACACACCACCATGCCCTGTGATGATGATGACGTGAAAACCCGTTGCCCTGAGAGGAGCTGGAGTGGCGGAACAGGTGGTGCTGGGGAGGAGTCTAGCGCGTCAGTACATCCTGAGAGAAATTACATTGCTGAGAACCCTGCAGGTCATGAGGGAAACCCCACAGCCCACAGCCTAAATGCTACTACGCTAAAGCAGCGGCCCAAGAGGAAGACACCACCATCTCGTGAGAAAAAAGTTACACGCATGGCAATAATGATTGTTATTGCCTACATAGGCACATGGACACCCTATCAAGTCATTAAGATCATTAACACGTTCTGTTCGACCTGTGTTCCCTCCAGCATCTGGACATTTGGTTTCTGGCTCAGCTACACGAGCAGCACCATCAATCCAATCTGCTATGCTCTCTGCAACGTCACCTTCAAGAAGACCTTCAAACAACTCCTGCTCTGCCAGTACAAGGACATTCGCTTGGGCAAATAGTGAGGTGTGATTGTATCCGTTTCTGCAGTCATCATTTTTTGCCAGAAAAACATGCATGATAGAAACACCTGGTAACCCTGACCAAGGAACTGGCTTCAGAGCTGGAATTGGTCCCTGGACGCTGCTCTCTGGCTGCCTACTGCTCCTACTTATAGGATGGGTGAAATGCAGCAGACAAATTACCCCACGGGGTTCAATAAAGTATATTTATCTGTCTGTCTGTCTGTCTGTCTACAGTCCTGTGAAAAAGTATTTTCTCCCTTCCTGATTTCTTAATTTTTGCTTATTTGTCGCACTGAAATGTTTCAGATCATCAAACAAATTTTAATATTACACAAAGATAACCCGAGTAAATACAAATTGCAGTTTTTAAATGATAATTTCATTTATTGAGGGAGAAACAGCTATCCAAACCTACCTGGCCCCATGTGAAAAGACGAGAAGACGTAGATGTAAGCCATGTTTACCGGCTGTTATCACGGGAAATGTCTGTGCTCTCTCCAACAAGATGGACGACCTATTTGCGCTATTAGGGTGCAGCTGGAGTGTGTCAAAATGAACCGAGGTTGGAGGACTCAAACGACTGAGATTGCCAGATGGAGAGCAGAATTGAACATTTCTTGCAGGTTCCGGTGCAAAATGGTGGCAGTGCAGAAAAATATTTACAACAATAGCCAAAAAAAAAAAAACAATTAAACAAAAAAATTATGTACATAAACCAAAACTAAACAGAGGGAGAAATCTATACAGTGTACTTGGCTATACCAAAATAATCAGCCCAAGGTACATACTGACTGACTCCACTCCCAACTCAAAAATGGAAGAACATCCCTGGAGCTCCTATCCCACCTGCTTTAAAGCTGTAGCCCCTCCCACCAGGGATCTCCCATTGGAATACAATTTACTAAAACAACAGTAAATAAAGTAAATACATGGCATATGGCCACAAAAATTTAAAGAACATTCAAAAGCAAAAAGACAACAAAAAGGAGGCATCATCAGTAACCAGACCAGAGACGAATTCATAGCGAATTCCCTGTCGAACGCACTCAAAGTCTTTCTACAATTTACCCACTGTCACCACTGTTATGGGTGTTGAATATTGGACGCCAAAAGCAGCGGGCAGAATTAAAAGGCAAAAACAGCTGAGAACGGAGATACTCAAAATAAAAATGCGAGACTCGCGCTACCAACGGACCTGGAAGTCGTCCGAGGTAGAAAGCAGGCGAGGTCGAAGGTACAAAAAGAGAATGGAAAATAAAACAAAGATGCCCTTTGTAACTACCATTAAACCTCAAAAATGCAACTAAAAGTCCTTAACAATACTCTGTCTCGAGACCTAACCGGCTAAAGCGCAAATGTGACACTGACACTCTAGCAACAGAAACGAAGCGGAACTGGAGCTTAGAGTCCGGGCAACACCCCCAATAAATGCCAGCTGGCCGAGGAATCGGATTGGGAGCAAAACGGATGAGAGCAACAAAAAGAGCTCTCAATGCTTCCAAACCATGACAGGACACCCCCCCCCCCCCCAAGGGACAGCTCCAGAAGTCCCCAAGGAACCCCGTGCACGAAATTAGCGAGGGATCCAGAATATCCCACGAAGGGACCCAGCAGGGCTCCTCAGGACCATATCCCTCCCAGGCCACGAGGAACTGGACCGCACAACCTACATGCCTTTCAGCCAGAATGCAGCGCACGGTGTAAAACGGCCCCCCATCAACCATTCGTGGCGCCGGTGGGGGTGCGTTGGCGGGTGCCAGGACGCTAGTCCTAACCGGCCTAATCCGAGAGACGTGAAATGATGGATGCATGCGTAAAGATCTCGGGAGCTTCAACTGGACTATGACCGCATTGATCTTCCGCACTACTTTGAATGGGCCGATATAGCGGGGCGCCAGTTTTCGGGATTCTACCTTCAAGGGGAGGTCCCGGGTAGACAGCCAAACTCTCTGCCTAACCCAATAAGACGGAGCCAAACAACGCCTTCTATCAGCGAAGGATTTTTGTTTGCAACAGAGCGCAACAGAGAAGAACGGACCTTAGTCCAAAACGACCGACAGCGACAAATGAAATGGTTGACTGAGGGAATCTCTGAATCGTTCTGTCTCAGGAAATAGTGGGGGTTGGCAACCCACCTGGGCCTCAAATGGGGAAAGACCCATGGAGGAAGTTCTCAGCGAATTATGGGAATATTCGGCCCAAGCTAAAGATTGACTCCACGACGAGGGATTATCCGCCGCCAAACATCGAAGAGTGTTTTCTAGAGACTGATTAGTACGTTCCATCTGCCTGTTAGTCTCCGAGTGGAATCCAGAGGAGAGACTTCCAGTGGCCCCCAACTGCTTGCAAAATTCCTGCCAGAATCTGGCCGTAATCTGAGGGCCTCGGTCAGAGACGACATCCTGCGGAAGCCCATGCAACCAGAACTCATTGTTAACCACAAGATGCGCTGTCTCCCGCGCCGAAGGCAGCTTGGGTAGCGCACAAAATGAGCCACTTTAGAAAACACAGTCAACCACGACCAAAATGACCATGTTGCTGTCAGATACAGGCAGTCCCGTAACAAAATCTAGCGCAATATGTGACCAAGGGCACCTGGGAAAGGGTAAAGGTTGCAGCAGACCAGAGGGAGGGAGTTGGGAAGTCTTATTCCCGGAACAGACGCCACAGGCAGCAACAAACTCCCGAATGTCCCTCATCATATCCGGCCACCAAAAACATTGCGCCAGGAACTGCTTGGTCCGCTGGGCCCCGGGGTGCCCTGCCAAGTGGGAAGAGTGTCCTCACTGGAGGACCTGTGGCCTAACTCTAGGTGGGACAAACAAACAGCCAGGAGGCTCCCCCCAAGGACTGGGATCGGACTTCAACACCTCCTGAACCATCGCCTCAACGTCCCATTGAATGGGTGACACAATCTGAGCAGTAAGAATAACTGGGTCCGGGGTAGGATCGCGATCAAAGCGATCATAAATTCATGACAGGGCATCAGGCTTAATATTTTTAGAGCCCGGGCGATAGGTCAGCGTGAAATCAAAACGTTAAAAGAATAATGACTACCGCACCTGACGGGAATTACGCCGCTTGGTTTGTTGAATATATTGGAAGTTTTTATAGTTGGTCCAAACCACAAAAGGGTGTTCAGCTCCCTTCAACCAGTGGTGCCACTCCTCGAGCTCCAGCTTGACCGCTAATATTTCCCAGTCACCAACACTATAACTGTGTTCCGTAGCGGACAAACACTGGGAGAAGTATGCACATAGATGTAGCTTATTATCCCAACGAGGACGCTGGGACAAAATGGCACCCACGCCCACCTCCAAAGCATCTACCTCCATGCTTAAAGGGGGAGGATCGGGCAAAACCAAAATGGGCTCTGAGCTAAACCGTTCTTTAATTCCTGAAAGGCAGCATCAGCTGCAGGAGACCAAATAAATGCTGAGGAGGTATTCTTCTTAGTGAGTGCAAGAATGGGGGCAGCAACCGCACTGAAATTGCGAATAAACCTCCTATAAAAATTTGTAAAGCCCAGAAAGTATTGAACCTTCTTAACACTCTGAGGCGCAGGCCAATTCTTGACCGCAGCCACCTTGTCAGGGTCCATACGCACCGACCCCTTAGAAACAATAAAGCCCAAGAACGAGACAGTTTAGGCATGAAAAACGCATTTTTCGGCTTGAACAAAAAGTTTGGCATTGAGGAGGGCCTCAAGCACACGTCTGACGTGTTATTTGTGCTCTGTGAGTGTTGAAGAAAAAATTTCTCCAATATTTATTTATTTATCCTTTATTTAACCAGGTAAAGACTCGTTGAGATTAAAAATCTCTTTTCCAAGAGTTACCTGGCCAAGACGGCAGCATGAAGCAATTTCAACAATAAAATAACCAATATAACACCCAGACGAGTACATTCACGCAGTACATATGAGCAACAAGAATATGCAGTATAAAACATGAAATCACAAATAAATTATTATAATAGGCTTAAATTCAATAGAAAACTATTGGCTTTAAAGGAAAGGATTCGCTACAATCACATTTCCCGAGACTGTCCGATTCCCGTTCCTTTATGATTGACTTAAATCTTGCTAAGGTAACCAGCTTCCTTCTGTATATCATTCCAGGTCGAGGCGGCAGCATATTGAAAAGCTTTTTTTCTAAGTTCAGTTCGAACCTTGGGTAGCAGCATTTGCACAATATTTTGTGACCGCAGACAATACTGATTATGGTTCCTACACATATATGAACATCAGTAAGATGGCAGTAACCCAATCACAGATTTGTAAATAGAAATAAACTAATGGGCAGCTCTGCGGATATATAAAGAAGGCAGTTTAGCCGCATCATACAGTGTACAATGATGTGCAAGGCTTTCACAGCCTGTGACAAAGCGTAATGCACAGTGATATACAATATCAAGCTTCTTAAGGCACTGAACTGGAGCATTCATAAAAAGCAAGTTGCCGTAATCCAAAAGGGGTAAAAACGTTGCAGAGATCAAATGTGTCCGTGCTGGAAGGGAGAAACAAGACTTATTTTGAAAGAGAAAACCTAATTTAAGTCTAAACTTTGATACCAAATTTTCAATGTGTGGCTGGAAAGACAACTTTCGGTCGATATGGATTCCCAGATACTTAAAAGCAGTTACCATTTCAATTTCAGCCCCCTGAGAGGTTGAAAGCTTTGGGTCAGTGGGTGGCTTTTTACCATTTGTGAATATCATGAATTTGTATTTGTCTGCATTTTAAGCCAACTTCAACTGAGTTAAACGGGACAGGACCACATCAAAAGCAGATTGTAGCCATTCAAGTGAGTGTATTGCTGATGGCGCAGAGCAGTAAATAACAGTGTCATCAGCATTAAAATAAGATGCAGCATTTAGTCACTTATCACAAAGACCATTTATATAAATGGAATACAGTATAGGCCCTAGAACAGACCCTTGGGGTACCTCTGTGGAAATGGAGAGAAAAGAGGAGGAGGACCCTGCAAATTCAACACATTGAGTTCTTTCAGACAAGTAATTTGAGAACCAGCTAACGGCATGTTCAGATAGGCCAATTTCAAATAATCTATTATTAGTAGTGCATGATTAACTGTATCAAATGCTTTGGACAAGTCTATGAAGAGAGCAGCACAATATTTTATTGTATTGTGCCTCAATTATGTCACTTACTACTTTAATCGCCGCAGTTGTTGTACTGTGATTTTTTCTAAAACCTGACTGGTATTGCGATAAAATTTCATTGTGTACAAGAAAATCTTTAAGCTGAGTGCTTACAAGTTTTTCCAGAACTTTATCGAAGGCACAAAGCTTAGATATTGGTCTATAGTTATTAACTTGGGAGGGGTCTCCTCCTTTTAGGAAAGGGAGAACAAAGGCAGATTTCCAATTTTTAGGAATAGCTTTGTTTGTGAGAGTAAAATTAAATAAATGGGTTAAAGGGATATAAAGTCAGCTGCTAATTTAAGCAAATAAGGTTCCAGCTCATCTGGGCCCGTAGATTCTCTCTCTCGGAGCACGTCATTGACGAATGCCTGAAACACAGAGGGGGCGTTAACCAGCCCGAATGGTAAGACCAAATATTCGTAGTACCTGTCATGAGTGTTAAAAGTTGTTTTTTATTCGTCCCCCTCCCGAACGCGAATTCAATTATAAGCATGACGAAGAGCTAGCTTCGTAAAAAATGACGCCTCCTGCAGACATTCAAATGTGGAATTCATTAACGAAAGGGGATATCGGTTTTTAATGGTGACTTTATTCAAACCCATATAATCAATACAGGGTCTCAGACCGGTATCCTTCTTCCCCACAAAAAATAATCCCCCTCCGGAAGGGGACGTGGACGGCCAAATAAAACCATTGGCGAGAGCCTCCTGAATATTTTCTCGCATGGCCGTACTCTCAGGTCCTGACAGCGATTATAGCGAACCCCTAGGCAGAGTTGTCCCAGGATAGAGATTGATTTTGCAGTCATACGGACGATGTGGAGGTAACGTCGATGCTCGTTGCTTAATAAACACCTCAGTGAGATCAGCGTAATCCCTGGGAACATTAGAAGGCAAGTCAAAGTTTAGGGTGGCCCCAAATTCCTCACCCTGCTCCGATTCTAATGTCTCCGTGACTGATTCAGAATCACTAAAATCCTCTAAAAGGTAATCATCCTCTGGCTGTCACCAGTCAAATTGAGGATCCCATTCCAACCCCTCCTCTGCCCCCTTTTCTAGTCTAGGAGGGTACGGTGAGATAACTTCCTCACGCTAGCTCTCGGTGTCAGCCTGCCCCATCGATGAACGTACGGAAAAACAAGTCTCATTAGCTTTACAAGGAGAATTCCACTAGGGACTCCAATGGACGATAGGATTAATCTGTTCCCTCCAACTGATACAAGGTTTACGTTCCCGTAACCATGAATGCCCTAAAACAATAGGTAAAGTAGGGGACCCGATAATAAAAAACCGAACCTCCTCAGAGTGGCCACCAAAGGAAATGAACATTTTTAGTGGCTCCGAAACTTCGATTATAACTCCCGTTCCCAGTGGGCGACCGTCCAAAGTTCTCACAGAGCGTGATTGTGAAAGCGTAACAGTGGGAAGGGAGTGCTTCCCAGCCCACTTAATATCCATGAAACAATCAACTGTGCCTGAGTCCATGAGCACTTTAATGGTAACTCTCTTGCTCGCCACAGTAAATTCCACGGGGATTAGTGTTTGGAAGGGAAATTGGGTCTGCCCCTCTCGCGCCCCCCGAATTGCTAGAGGGGTTTTCCGTTTCCCCAAAGCTTAGGACAAAGTGGACGGATATGACCCGGCTTATTACAATTAAAGCAGATTACTACTCTGCAAATAGGTCTCTTAGCTCTCTTAGTCTGACGGTCAAACGAACCATCAACTTGCATAGGCTCAACCGGAGTAGAATCTTTAGTGGGTCGAATAGGAGGCGCACACTCACCACTAGCAACTTCAGCACTATTGTCAGCCAGCGGTGATCTATTTAGCCGTACAAACTCAGGAGTCAAAAGTTGCACAGGGTTCTAAGGTAGCCAGCGCATCCTTAATCTCCTCAGTAAGGGCATGACAAAATACGGTCATCAGAGAAGCCTCCGGCCAGCCTGTCTCTGTAGCCAGAGAACGAAAAGCAATCGAGAACTCGGCTGCACTTTCTTTGCCCTGTTTAAGGTGCATCAAATGCGTAGCTGCGTCTTGACCACAAATTTCTTGATCGAATACAGACACCATCTCCCTAACAAGGGCCTCCACAGAATCTATCGCCTCTTCGGACATCAAAAAAGGCCCTTGCGTAAACCTCCGGGTCAACCGTTCCTCTCTGGGTAGTTCTGACCCCAACTATTGCCATTCCCTGTCGGTTAAAAATATTACACACATTTTTATTGAGCTTTTAAACACAAAATGTGGCCACATTAGCAGAGAGGGACGAACATAACTGTTGCTACTTCAGTCCCAACAGTGACTCCTGACATTTAAACGAGGATTACTTCCAAAGTGGAAAAATTGTGTTCAAACTTCACCATATGTTACGAAACTAAATCACCTATCCTTTCTTCATAAATATGACACATGGAGCGACAAAGACAATCTTTAAATCAAAAAAGTTTACCATTTGAATTTACTCATCGCTGTGGAAAGCAGTGTTCCCGGTCTCGTGCCGTGAGGAAGCCTCGAGGCCTCAAGATTTTTTGTGGGTCTGGAGAGGGGTGCGAGCTGCACGTGCTGACCTTGTATGACGCATCGAAGTGTGGATGGCTGTGAGTAAATCGCCATATTACTTTCGTCCAGAGTTACTTTTGCACTGGCGCTCCCCTACTCGTACGTCCGACACCAGTGAGATGAAGTCATCTCAGTTCTCTGTAGGCCTACCTGTGCCATGTTTCAAAGGTAACGCTTGTCACGTAATCGGATTTCTGCTTTCCCTCATAACTGAAGCACTGATTACTAAAACCCCACAAGTCAAGTCAATTCAAGTGTGACTTATGGGGTTTTAGTAATAGGTGCTTCAATTATATATTGATAAAGGATAACGGTGTTATAAAATCTCTATGGCTGCTAATAATTTGCCATTTGTCTTTAAAAATTCTGTAAACAATGAGCCTAGACTGTTACTCATCGAGGGTTTGGAGCACAAGGGGCGTAAAATGACATTTTCTGAATTTTACAGGAGAGCTAAAACAAACCTTCATTGATTGTAATTACTTGATTAAAAACAACATATTTGAGCAATCTATACTTTAAAAAGTAACAATTATTGGGGCCATTTTTTCCCATTTGTAAGAGCTCATCAAGACCTTTAAAATGTTTTGTTTTAGCCCAAAATGTCACTTATGCCCCTTGTGCTCCAAACCCTCATCATGAAAAGGACAGAAATTGACATTTAAAAGACAAACAAAACAGTTCCCGGCTTTATATCATCACTCCCAAGAGAATTAATAATAAAACGGTTCCAAAGTATGGGCTCTATCAGGTGCAAGACCTGATTCTAATTATGTAAGGTTCATTTACATTCAAAAACTGTCATAGAATCGTAATATGGTCATTATACATCGTAAGTATGACCAGCAATGCGTTTTTCATTACTTTGAATAGAATACACGATTTCTCAGCCATTCTCAATCATTTTTTATTTTTTATTTTTACGTAGTGTCTACACTTACGGGGGTCAACTTTAAGGGATTAGAAGAAGAAGTAGGAATTATGGTTAGAGGCTAGGTTTAGGGTTGGGAAGGGATTTAGGTTAGGGTTAGGGCAGAGCTTGAAATGGGGACTGTCATTGGCCTACCTCTCAACGTTAAAATGCATTGAAAAACTGCCGTATTCGTAGCAACTGCTTTTTTTCCTGAGGGATCTAAAATGACGGATACAGTGGCGGCAGTGTACATGATGTGAAATTGATCAAGAACATATGGTAATAAGCTGGCTGATTTAAAAGGAATATCAGAACTCGTTCTGGGGCTCGTTTCCTAAAAGCGCTGATGTTTAATTATGCAGTTGGACCCATTGACTGTAAATGGCCCAGTTCTGCTATGTTGAGAATTTTAGTAATCAGTAGGATCTTAGGAGGGGTAGTTGAATACCTCACCACCTCACTTAACATTTTGCAGCAGCCCAAAGCGTGATGTTTTGACAAAAGTGTTTAGTTTTCAGTCCTGGACAAGTGAGAGGGTCCCTGACCTGCAGTTATTTATCATTCGTGTTCACGGCGCGACATCGCTTTGTTTGTCAAACAAATGACATGACGAGGTTTTGCTCATGCAGGTGGTTTCCAAAAAATTTCACGCCTGACGCAAAAATCTCTTAAGGTTAAATTCTTTTGCCAGAATCCCTGAGAGATTACGATTATCATACAAGCGTGTTGTGAGGGACAGCCCACCCCGTTTCTCTACCTCTTCTCTTGGCCAGTCTCTCAGTGTCCCAGTCCGGCACTCGCTCCAGAGTCTCCTCCATCTCTCTCTCTCTCACTCGCGCTTTTTCCTTCCAAACAGCTGCGTCGCTTTACACCACATGCATGTGATGAGACCCACAGCGGGGTCTGAGACCGATTGACGTCTGTTGATTCTCGCCTACTTAACGGAGGGCACAGGGAGAACCACAGAAGACCATCGAGAACAGGTAATTAAATCGTAAAAAATACAAGGCGGATGCGCCACGCTTGTTCACTGCTTGCACAAAGTAATATATAGTTAAGTTTCATGAAAACAGCGCGGGTCACCAATGGCATCTGATATATCGCGTCCAACAGATGCAGGGTGGAGTCAGGTAATTTAAGACATCAGATAAAATGGGACAAATAAGTTTCACCATCTTGGACTGTTGAAATATTAGAAGCCCATCATCGAACCTTACTGCATTATTTCTGCAAATGTCCGTGACATGAAACAATGACACTGCCCTGCGTAATTTTCGCTGAATAAAATCCACTCCGTCTTTCCGCAGTTGGCAACTGTTGCATCGCAGCGTTTCACGCACTGCGTCCAACAGGTGCAGAGTGAAGTCAGGTAGGCTAATTTAAGAAGTGAGATAAACTGGGATAAATTAGTTTCTCCATCTTTGACTGTTCAAATATTAGAAGCCTATCTTGTTGCTGCAAATGTCCGTGAAATTAAACAATGACGCTGGCGGCACTGCCCTGCGTAATTTTCGCAGAGTAAAATCCAATGCTTGTTCCTTACAGTTTTCCAAAAATGGTGTCTGTTTTGCCCTAGCGTGTCACATTTTCTCATTTCTTAGCATTGTCCTTTCTGACAATCACTTGTGAGGTTACAAAGTCGGGTATCATCTCTTAATCTCCTGAGAAAATGCCACGAAGACATGATTTCCATCTTCCTCGGAACCAGATGAAGTCTATTTGTTCAATTCTCGGCTGATTTTCACATGTATGAATGATTCTAAAGACATTATTTTCCACCAAATCCTGAGTTCAGGCTTAGTAATATGGCCCCTGACAGAATAAATTGGAAACATGATCCAGATGTTTTCTGCTACATCTGTGAGTGTTTCACTACCCCCAAGGAGGAAAAGAAAAATTGAGACTTCGTGGAAACAGACTTACTTTGCTTATTTTTGGAAGAAATTTGTAACCAAGACGAACCATGGGCACCCCCTACTGTTTGTGACGCTTGTGTGGAGAATCTCAGGCAATGGACAAAAGGTAAGAGGAGAAGTTGGGAGGCAGCCCCTGAATCATATTGATGACTGTTATTTCTATCTGGTAAATATTTTTAGCTTCAGAGCAAAAACATATTTTTTCACTGCTAAGTTTAGTCATACAGTTTGAATACTCATTGTAACCTAAACTTCTGACATTTGACTGCATTTGTTGCTGCCTTGATCAGTGCGTAAGAACTGAGATATATCTAATATAATTTGAAAAATCTTAATTCTTACTGTATGAAAAAAAACAGCAGATTTATTTATTTTTTAACATGTAATCTGGTGTAATTTTATTTGTCTTTGATAACTAATTTGGGCAGAGCAAAGATTTTAAAAAAAAAAAAAAAAAAAAAAAAATTATATATATATATATACACACATCACTGATCCCCGACCATGCAAGGCATGTTGATTCCCTTACTTTGGCGATATGAGTATTGTTGCTAAAACAGTGTGAGAATAACACCAAAAATGGTTGTAAGATGTTATTTTTATCAATTGTTTGATTTGTAATCAAAAAGGTCCACAATGCACCTTACTTTTAATGGGAAAGGGTTTTAAGTGACTCATTTTCCCTGAATGCATGAGGTTAAAGGGCCAGTGTGTAATATATATTTGGCATGGTTTATTGGCAAAATATACTACCCATTAAAAAGTTTATATAAGTGTATAGTCGCTATAAAATAAAAATTGTTTGGTTTCGTAGCCTTATAATTATGCGTTTATATATACATATTGCAAGGGCCTTGCTTTAGAGATGTCGCTATCTCGCTCTGCTATGTTGGTATGGCAGCCCGAGCGGACAATCCAGACCCATTAAAAAACAGAGTTACGACACTTCAGAAACTCCACTAGGAATCCAGGAATGTGGAAGTAATGCGTGTCATAGGGAAAGCAATAATTCCAAACAATGAATAGTTCCAGCACTGACCTTCATTCATTTCATTGGAACACGCTTGCAGGTAAGTTTCAAATGACTGCAATTTTGGGAAATTTGACGAATTAGTTGACCTCTAATGAATTTTGTTGGTAGAGTCATTTTCTGTACCCAGCTTTAGTTTATATTGATTGTCAGATAACTTGTCAAATTCTATTTTAAGTTAAAGTTGATGACGTGAGCAGCTCTTAATGATCTAGGATAACCAGATGTCATTTGTCCTTCATTTAGCTACCTTAAATTAATTGCAGTTATTGGTGTTCGTTTGTGTACAAAGTTTATATTCGCTTATTAGATTCGCCGATAGTTTCAACCACATTAGCATACTTGATTTCAATAAATGGCAGCTAGTTAGAATATAGCTATGTTTTTGTTTGGTTTAGCCATTCATTGACATGTCGTTTATGAGACAGTGCACCAGAGACAGGAGATGAGATCAGTAGCATGCATGTCAACGATCATTGTGAAAAGTAAAACGGAGGTTTAAATGTTGATAGCTAATTACTTAACATTTTTTCTGTCGATGAGCTGACATGAACCACTGGAGGCTGTCATCGATAACCTGGAAAGCCAGGTTTGTATTAAATATTCAAATGAGCATTTGCCAGTAATAAGGTATGGAGCTAATTGTCAGAAAAAAACTCACTTGCTCTCGATTCTCCAAAATAATCAGAGTTGAATCAATGCCTCAAAACAATGATTGAACATTATAAACTGCATGAAGGTAGGGATTATTGCAGGACTATTCGAATGAGCAAGTTTTAGCTCGGTGTACCTCATATTCTGGCAACCATATCTGTGCTTGGAGGCTTAATAGGAACATGCCAAAAGAGTACATTTGAAAAGAAGTGGAGTGCAAAGGCCGTGTCTTCACAACTATGGCTCAGACAAGCTCGTCTCATTTCATCAAATATGTTGATAGTGTACATTTCATATTTTGATAATGCATACATTTCAAAAGTTTTTAATGCTAGACTTTTATTTGTAATGGAATGTAAGTGTGGTATTAGTACTTTCCCTTTGCTAAAGTATTTGAATACATGTTCCACCACTGTATGCTTTAAATGCCCTGTCCAAAGGAGCCGTGGAGTTTACCAATTTCATAAATAAGCATTTGACTCAAGATTCTTGCATGTGTATCTAGACATGTTTTGAGCAATGATCATCAGTGAAGTTTGAGTGCTTAAGGCCAGGTGTCCAGGTCACCTTTTCTTTGCATTGTTGCGGTGGAAGAATAAAATGTTTATTTAAAAGACCTCTATGTCTTTCCTGGCCTGCTCTCTGACGTCTTTTTCTCCTCGTAGGACACCGAATGAGTTCCTTTGAAGACTGCTCGTTCAAGGAAAAATTTATCTCCCCTTCTCTCTGAGTATAATGTGTAATATTTAGATGTAATAATGACCATAGAGACACAAAAAATATAAGTTCATCCAATCTAAACATCATCTGCATTATAATAATAAATAATACAAACAGAGTTTGAAATTATGGTCTCCTAAATCCACAATGGCTACAGACATAGATACATTTTGGGTCTCAATTTTTTTTTTTTTTTTTTTTAATAGTAGCAGCATCTGCAGGAAAAACAATAGCTCAACAGTTTGTTTCTTGTAAGGAGAACAGAAAGGGCACCTTTGGTTCTTTTAAGTGAATGAGTGAAGGCTAAAATTTGGTAGATGGGCATCTGAATGGGTACAGTACAGGGTAATTATAGTTAACGAAAACTAAGACTAAAACTAAAACTAGCTGTGAAAAAATAATTTAGTTAACTGAAATAAAAATAAAAATGTCAATTTTTAAAATAACGAAAACTGAATAAAAACTACAATGAACAATACAAAACTAACTAAAACTAAACTGAAATGTAGATAAAATCAGCTTTGTTTACGTTGATCATTTCGTTCTCTCTCTCGATTACTGTCCGGTTCCGAGTTAAAGGAACTTACATATAGCTTGTGGCCAATACTGGTAGTGCAGTCACATTCAAAATAGTGCAGAGCGCAGTATCCCCTCCTCCTCTCCCCCAGACGAGAGGTTGCCAGCTAGGTTGCCGGTGCTCTGACAATTTGTGCTGCCTTGTCAAAAAATGCTACCGTAATGCGAAGTGATCAAAAAGTCTTTGTTTTCACCATAATATTGCAATATGAATAAGTATACAGTAGTAACTTTATCATTTGTTTTCTTAATATAACATAAGCAGACATTATAAGTTGAATAAGTTTGTTTAAAGATATGCCGCATGCCATAATCATCCAATCTCTGCGTTTTCAGGAAAACCAAGCGTGTACATGCAAATATATATACAAGGTCGAAAGGCTCACCGAAAATATTTACTAATATTTGGAGATACTTGAGATGTGAGCGAAGAAATAGAGCCCAAGATTCTAGGTTTGCGCAAGCGCAGAACCGCGAGGTAGCATATTTTGATGGGTAGCAAAAATGGACAGAACACCGGATCCAGCAAGAACATCTACTTTACGGAGCTACCATGGCTATGTTTCAACATCACCACTGATTTGCTCTCACAGGGTTGCGTTCACTTCAGTGACTAACTATCTTTCGCAATGGTCATATTGGTCAACTTGCTCTTCACTTTTCTGTATCGATAGCCCACTAAAGTCCATCGTCCCTTAATGCACGTAAATTTGGATCATGATTACGCTGACGAAATGAGGCTATAGCTTGAGTCTGACTCGCTAGTGAGCTAGTTGGCTACCTAGCTAGCAGTAGTATAGCTAGCAAGCCTAAGTGATATCGAACTGTGTGTCATGACTAACACGCCAATGTATTTAGCTACATAGCCAACTGGCTAGCGAGCTAAAAAGGCTACAGTTCACTCACAATGGAATACTCGCGAGCGAGCTATTTGGCTAGCTAGCTAGCAAGATAAAGAGACATCGATAACTATATATTATAGCTAGCATGCCAATGTATTTCATGTCCTAAAGTCACTTTAACAGCAGACGCGAAACAAATTTTTCGCACGACAGATTACATTCAAAGTCAATGCGAAAACATGAGTATTTGAGTCTTTGCATTGACTTTGAATGCAATCTGTCGTGCGAAAAATTCGTTACGCGTCGTGTGTGAAAGCAGCTTTACGGGAACATTTGAGAATGTATTTCTGGCGGGTGGAGCCACCTCGCTCTTCGCATTCTTCTTCTGTGAAAAAACACGAATGCAATGCATTGTGGTACATGGCACTACAATGTGGTGTACATAGCTTGCTCACTCGATTCTGCTGTGCATTTTGGGTATTTTATAGTCCACTATATAGTGGATGAAAAGAATTCGAACAACACTACCAAATGGCGGACACACTATATAGTGCACTACATCCGTTTTTTTTTTTAGATATATATATTTGTCACAAAAACTCGTGAAGATTGTGCGAGGTGTTCATGTCAGCCACAATAGCCACTACTGCCATCAACATGCAAACACGTGCAGGAGTGTGTCTGTGCATATCTCACACATGTATACACAGAATGTAAGTTCATGTACATGTATGCATGCTTGCATGTCTCTCTCTCCCTTTCTTTCATGTTCACAGAAACACATATCCAGGTGGGGGAGGGAGGAGTAGTTTGAATGGGAATGTGGAAATGTTCCATTTTACCGTAGTATCTGCCCATTTTACACAAACATGCGTTATGCCCTCGGATCCGGGAACGAGGCATAATAACAGAAACACTAATAGCTTCTCTGTTTTGTAGTAAAATGTAGATATAGGTAACGCACATTTAGTGACTTGGCGGCTGTGCACTGTGATTGGTGACTGGTTGGGGAAATCGGGACGATGCCTTGTGTCCTGATTGGGCAGCGGTTGGTCATAGGAGTGGCGTCCCTTTTAAATTGGCCAAAATCAAAGGTTGATCTGGCTATATGCCGGAGCCCTGAAGTGGTGGACCATCCCTAAACTCTCGTTTTTCCGACCATGCGATTTTGTTATATTTTAACTCGTTATCTATTATTCAGTATAGCGAGTTTTCAGAAAATAACTTGCTATACTGAATCAGAGAACTGAACGACGCGGAGCGGCAGCTTGCGCTTGCCCTGGGTTATGGTGCCGTCCTGAGGGGATGCAAGTCCCAGCTTTCCTTCCAGATTCACCAGTCCAGGCCAGCCTGCCTTCTTGTATAAGTGAAGTCATATCCCTAGACAAATGTGACCGCGACACATGTCATTGTGAGGTGGGGGCTCGTTAGAAACTGGTCCTTTAAACAAAGTGTTTTGTTCGGCAAGATATTTTCTTTATGGAAATACAGCAGAAATCTATAGAAAGTTCTCAAAATTTCATTTAAGGTTGTATTCAAAATTTTCGGCAGTTTTCTTGGCAATCTGCCAAAAAGTGTCCCAAAGTGCCTGAATTCTCCCTTCAATCTGACCACAAATTGGCAGAGTTTTGGTGACCGAATAGTTTCAATGTACAAACTGATTTCTGAGATGACCTAAATTTCAAAATAATTGGGATAGGACGAAAACGGCAAAAACAAACAAATGAATTCATTTGTGACTTCACTTTCCCTTGCATTTTGTTGAATGGCAAATAAAACTGTTTAAGGTTTTTGGGCCAATGATGCACTATTTCATTATGGCCTGATGATTTTTGCAAATATTGCAAATGTCAAAATCTGTTGCTTGCAACACGTTCTCAAAAAATGAAACAGGGCAATATAAAAAATGGAAAATGTGGGATCCTCAGAAACAATCCTGTTTTTGAACATTGCTCATGTAAACAGACAGTGATGGTGGGTTGTATTGCTTTTTAGCAATGTTTCATTTTCATGGCTTAGTGAAATAGGAAAACACAACTGATTAACAAAACCAGCAAATTACCATCAAAAGCACTGACTCATTGTGATGTTCATTTTCATGGAGAGTCAGAATGACTCCGTCTCAGCAAGGACGCAGGACGTAGGGAAAGGGGCAGAAAGAACTAGGAGGGGTTTCCAGCCCAACTGCAAAATTCCAATCCATGCAACAAATGCAAGACACATCTTTTTTCTCAAAGCACACAAACAATTACGAATGTGCTGCAGGTTGCTTTGATGTGAAGTTTTATTACAAGTAAAAGAAAAATAGATGAACAAGTTTCTCTCAGAACTGCCAGGTTTAAAGACAAACAAGCAGGGATCACGTGAAATATGCATCATGTGTTTATTGGCTGCATTAAAAGGGGGCAGTTTGTCAGTATGGCAGTAAAAATACTCATTTGAAGTGAAACTGTGCCACTCTGCTCTCTCTCAGCAAACACAGGTGCAGCCCCACGAGCAACACTAGTTCCAACTTCATCATTATACTGCAAACAACAATTTAAAACCAACCCTCATATTAGTTCCAAGTGACCCTGAGATGGATGTTCCTTCCTAGTTTTAGTCTAAACAGTAGAATTTTGATGGTATTTAGATGTACATGGAGTGAGTCATGTGGGAGTTACAGACGTTTATGATTGTCACTGTGCAAATACTTATGAATATCTTATTTTGTGTGAGTGTCCATAATAGAGCTTTGGCGCTGAACTGTTCTTGGGGTGCTTCTCTAGGTCCTGCTGAAAGCCCTGGAGAACAGTGGAGCCCTGCAGACCCCCATTGTGACCCTGGAAGTCTCACCATACTGAGAAAAGGTTACCTGTACAGATACTAGGTGTGTATATGCAGTCCATAAATGGAGCTGAAAGTTAAATTGCCAGTATATGCTCATTGGGAACATGCTTTGTGATTGTCTACTGCAGGCTGAATTATCATTGAACTGCACACTGTGAATGGGTCATTAACCCAAGAATACTAACGTGTAGATGTGTAACACCATCACTAACGTTGGGTATATTTTACCAAAATTGAAATACTAACAAAACAAGTACTTCTCATGAATGTTTTAAAGCAAAACAATACATGGCAGTTTGAACAACTGTACTTCTTTTTCCCAGGACACAAAGTCTCATAAAACAAACAGAAGGCATCATGTGGGGCCACTACCAAAAAATGATAAAACGAATGAAAGATTAGAGAATCGGTAACAAAGAAATTCCTGTGGAAAAATAACGGAGGTTGGAACTCGTTCTTCAGTATAAGCATTCTTGGGACCTGTGAGCCTTATCTGGTGAGGGCATGGCCTCCCTGCCTTAATGTTAACTGTAGGAGAGGTAGGACAAAAAAAAGGCATTTTTGAGAGGTGAAAAAGACTAACTAGTTATACTTTTATTTTTTTAAGTTTGAATTACCCTGGAAATGAACACCAAGTGATTAGTCATTACCATTATACCAAATTATGGAAACCCATAGTAGACAATATTCAAATGAAAATTTTAATCCCACTATTGCATTATCATTTTCCATTTATGAGTTATTTCAGACAATACTAAATTGAAAATGCCTTAATCCACTCATCACTTTCATTTTCATGTACACATATGGGAAATCTATGACTATATTCAAATGATAATGAAAAGCTGTTTGACATTTCATTTATCAAAGTCATGATCCACAACACAGTGGACAATATTTAAATGCACGCTCACGCTCACGCTCTTTTGGGGTCAGCATGATAATGAAAATGCTGTTTTCTAATCACTTGGAAATGATAATGATATAATAATGATGACGACATTTGACATTTCATTTTCAAAGTCTTATCCTGCAATACATGGGACAATATTCAAATGCAGTTAGTGAAACAGCGCCTCCCAGTCCATCGCATTTTCAAATACATGTCACCACGCTCTTTTTGGGACACGTTGAAAATTAAAATGAGATCTGTTCGCGTCTCATCAAGGCGGGTCTTCCGCAAGGACGTCACTGATTAGGGGCGCAAATGGAAACCATGTTCCTCATTTGCATACCAACCAATCAGACAATATTAAATTGTCCAGACCCACCTTTCTCCATGCTCCACCATTCTCTGAGGTTTCATTAAAATCAGCTGCACAGTTTTTCCATAATCGTACTGGATAACAGCCAAACAAAAAGGCGGACAAAAAAAAAAAAAACAAAATCCAAAAAATTACCTCATTAGTGGACATAAATACAGCAAATAGTTGAAGTAGTCACACACACATGCAGTTTTAATTCAGACACGTCAGTACAATGGACACAAGTGCAGTCTAGTCCAGGCCTACATTACATCTTGAATGAACCACCAATATAACAAAAGCCATTTTTAGTTAAGGGCCAGGCTGAATGAGTTTGTGAGAAACAAGATGCGAGCTGAAAAATGTTTTTCTTCTCTTGATTCAGGGGTAAAACAAATCTTGACAACTCAAGATTCAGCAGAAACCAGAGCAGATGGAGCTTAGAACCATCACGCTTACCTTCTCCACCTTCTCCAACATCTCTAACTCCACTGGAGGCAATGAGACAGGTGCCTTGCAGTCAGAGGGCCCTTACCAGGCAGTGGAGGTGGTGATCATTGTCCTGGTTACAGGGTTGATAAGTTTCATAACGATTACAGGGAACATACTGGTCTTGCTCTCAATCATAATCAACAGAAACCTTCAGACTATAAACAGCTACTTCCTCTTCAGCCTGGCATGTGCAGACCTGATTGTTGGGGTCAGTGTCATGAACCTGAATACAGTCTACATTGTGGTTGGCTATTGGCCATTGGGGCCAGTAGTCTGTGACCTTTGGCTGCTCTTGGACTATGTGGTCTGTACTGCATCTGGTATGAACCTCCTCATCATCAGCTTTGACCGATACTTCTGCGTCACCAAGCCACTCAGTTACCCTGCTAGAAGGACCACCAAGACTGCAGGCTTGATGATTGCGGCGGCCTGGGTCATTTCCTTCATCATCTGGGCCCCACCCGTCCTATTCTGGCGGTTTATTGTAGTTGAGAGTATTGTGCCAGAGGACCAGTGTTCCATCCAGTTCCTGTCTGATGTAACAGTTTCCTTTATCACCTCCACTGCCTTCTTCTACCTGCCTGTTGCCATCATGACCTTTCTGTACTGGCGGATCTCCAGGGCCAGCAAGAGCCGCATGAAAACGGGTAAGCGAGTGCCAAAACAGGACAGCAAAGCAGGAAAATACACCACCATGCCCTGTGATGATGATGACGTGAAAACCCGTTGCCCTGAGAGGAGCTGGAGTGGCGCAACAGGTGGTGTTGGGGAGGAGTCAAGCGCGCCAGTACATCCTGAGAGAAATGAAATTGTTGAGGCCCCTGCAGGTCATGAGGGAGACCCCACAGCCCACAGCCTAAATGCTACCACGCGAAAGCAGCAGCCCGAGAGGAAAACACCACCATCTCGTGAGAAAAAAGTTACACGCATGGCAATAATGATTCTTGTTGCCTTCATAGTCACATGGACACCCTATCAAGTCATGAAGATCATTAACACATTCTGTTCGACCTGTGTTCCCACCAGCATGTGGACATTTGGTTTCTGGCTCAGCTACACAAGCAGCACTATCAATCCAGCCTGCTATGCTTTCTGCAACGTCTCCTTCAAGAAGACCTTCAAACAACTCCTGCTCTGCCAGTACAAGGACATTCGCTTGGGCAAATAGTGAGGTTTGATTGTATCCGTTTCTGCAGTCATCATTTTTTTTTTTACCAGAAATACATGCATTATAGGAACACTTCTACTGGTAACCCTGACCATGGAACTGGCTTCAGAGCTGGAACTGGTCCCTGGGCGCAGTTCTCTGGCTGCCCACTGCTCCGAATTATAGGATGGGAGAAATGCAGAGGACAAAATACCCCACAGGGTTCAATAAAGTATATTTATCTGTCTGTCTCACTACAGTCCTATGAAAAACTATTTTCCCCTTCCTGATTTCTTATTTTTTGCATATTTGTCACACTGAAATGTTTCAGATCATGAAACAAATTTTTATATTACACAAAGATAACCCAGTTAAATACAAAATGCAGTTTTTAAATTAATTTCATTTATTGAGGGAGAAAAAGCTATCCAAACCTACCTGGCCCTATGTGAAAAAGTATTTGGTTCAGCCCACTCGTTGTCCACTCTGGTTTTCTTATATCTCTGTGAGTAAACCCTACCGCACAAGGTAACCAACTTCTTCACCTAATTTTGGACCGGCTTAGTTCACGTTTTCAATGAATAACACAAGGAAGTAAATGTTTCTAAAATATTGTGTCCGTGCTGTTCTTCAGGTCTGTAGTCGCCAGGATTAAATAAGTCACCAGAGATTTTATAACATTAACCACCGTATAAACAGGGCTTATTCTATACAGGGCGAATCGGTATACGTGGTGCATCGGACTTTTTCAGTTTTTTTTTTTTAATTTAAGGCGAACCAATTCTATTACATAACCAGACTGACGACACAAGAATGGCTACACTCACACTTTTACGTATAAGGAAATGTTTGCCAGTGTCCTGACAAATTTTGCTACCTATCAAAATATGCTACTTCGCGGTTCAGCGCTTGCGCAAACCTAAAATCTTGGGCTGTTTCCTCGCTCATATCTTAACTATCTTCAAAAATCTAGATTAATTCCCAGTGCGCATTTCGACCTGTGAGCGCACAGATATTTGCATGTACACGCTGGGTTTTCCTGAAAATGCAGAAATTAGATGATAATGGCGTATATGGACATTTGTTTTCGAACAAACTTATCCAACTCGTTATGAAATCTGCTAATGGTATAATAAAGTAACAAATAAAGTTACCTCTGTAAACTCACGCATACTGCAATATCAAGGCGATAACAAGGACTTTACGATCGCTTTGCATTACGGATGCATTTTTTGACAAGGGAGCAAAATTTGACAGAACACCGGCAAAACACAAATAGTGTGGTGTTGTGTTTATGTTTTCCGTGTGCGGTTAATGGAAGTCTCGTCAAGGCACTAGTTTGTGACAGGGAGTACAGGGAGAGAAGCCCTATGTTTTTTACAGAGACATACGTGACTCCGTAGTCTCCGTAGATGGATTTGAGCTGCGTTCACGCTAGGCCCCGAATCCACTCAGGGGCGCAGACTAAAATCAGGAATACATTCGTAACTAACGGCTCGAGTGTTAAAGTGCTCAGCTGTTCACATTTATCAGGACGGATTCTGTCCCAGACACCGAATCAATTCAGATAGGTTGCGGACCCTTTTTTTTCAGGTCCGGTGAGAAAATCTGTGGATGGATTTCTACTTTTGAGTCGGCGTCGAATAGCTGCAAGATCCTGCAGCTATCGCATGGTTTAAAGAGCTTATCACGCAGCTTCGGCAAGATTCTCACGTAAGTTTTCGGGAATCTCACGCAGCCGGCTTACTTACAGACAAGCTCGAACGCACCCAAAGTATTTATGCAATTTACCCACTGTCGCCATCTTCTTTCTGACATTTCTCGTCGCAATACATAAAAGCAGCAGTTCTTCCTCACTACTGCTTGTGTCTGCCATGCTGATGTTGTCGGTATCCAAGCTTTCTGACACGTGGCGTCTTCGGAACGTTCCGATAGGCCTATCTAGGTCAAGATGGATAACCAATCTCACATTTCCGGGTCTGTAAAACGGATGTGGGCTTCTAGCATTTCCGGTTAGCACCTGTCCCCATTATTAGAGTACAGGACTGCTCTGCATGGAGATGGGACATTTGTCCAAATGCATTCTTTCACTTCACTCATGTGGTGATAATTGTTTCTTAGAAGTTTGGTATGTGGACAAGTGATGCAAGTTATTTTTGCGCAGCTCTTTTATGATTCCGGTGGTGAATGATCGCAAAATGGTGGTGGCTAATAGGTAGCAGCTACATATTGAAGTCACTAGCGAGTTACTTTGATCCGAATTAAAGAACGTTTTAACCTAAGATGACGTTAAGTTTTTCAGATTCAGTTTTAGTTTCAGGCTATTTTTAAACTTACCGCCAGTTGTTCGTCTACTGTGTCGTTTGATACTGTGAAACGTAGCTGTTTGTTTACATTAACGTTTCCTGCCAGAATGTCCATTGTGCAGCTATGGGAGACCTTGGTAGCTATGCCTGCCTGGTTTGTTGCCCGCGAAAGCAGAGTGCGACGGTTTGGCTAAGCTTACCGATAACTAGCTATAACTTCGCAACAACGGGTATAGCGTAGAAAACTCTGGTAAGCATGGCCGGGTCACTGCCAACATTCCGCCTTTCATCTTCAGTTGTGAAATCTTGCTTTATTTACTGGCAATAAAACGTATATTCTCTGACAAATGTGTTTGTGTGTTTCCTTTCGCCATCGCATTACTGCCTAGTCTCAACACTGTAGCAGGCAAAATGTTCGTAAGAGCCAAGTGCTAAGGATCTCTTGAGAAGAGCGGAGAGAAGTCTTTGATTCTTCTCGAAATCCACCCCGAATCCTGCAAAAAGAAAAGAAAAAAAAAAAGAGCATGGTATCTTCGCTTTCTCAACAATGTTTAGACTAAGCACGTAGGCCAATACGATGGCAAACAGAGACACAGACACATTTCACAGAAAATGTCAGTTTTATTGGCAACGTTTCACAATTGGAGATGAAATGAGGAAAATGGTCGCTGTGTGACCAAGCCAACACAAAATTTGTGTACTTCAAACTTACAGATTGCTACGCTCGTCGTCTGAAGTTATGGTTAGTTAGCCAAGCCAGCATACTCTCTTGCAAGCTCTGCAAGTCATACAGGCCTTGCTACCAGGTGATAGCTAATGCAGGTTTAGTATGAATCTTCCTAATTTCGTAAATTGCTATAATTTCGCTTGTCAGTAAGATTTCAGGTCATAGGTCCCGCTGGACCTGAAATCCTACTGACTAAGGATATTAGTGCCATTTACGAAAGTAGGAAGGTAGCCTACATGCTAACGGACAGCAAGCAACGAAAGTTTCACAGTATCACATGACACAGCAAACAAATTACTTGCTGTAAATACAACCAAAACAAAATCCGTAGAACTTTGCTTTAGTTAAGGTTATAATGTTCCTTTAAATTAATTGTGATCAAAGCTAGGTAGTAACTTAGCCATGTAGCTGCTACCTGCTTGCCTCAGCGCCACATGTGTTTCACGATCAAAAAAAAAAACTGAAAAAAACTTGTGCCCCTAAACCGAACTTTTGATCTGGGACTTGTTTTCAATAATTCCAACCACATCAGTGATGCAAAATATTAGGAGCAAAAGAAGGCTTTTTCTGAAATCTTCGATTTACATGCTGAGAAGCCGAAAGCGGAGAAGTAAAGTGCCCAAATCCGGTTATGAGCACCATATTGTGAGATAGGCCTATACCGGGGGTGCGTTCGAGCGTGTCTGCAAGTAAGCCAGCTGCGCGAGATTCCTGAAAAATCACGCAAGAATCTTGTCGAAGTTGCGCAATAAGCCCTCCAAACCATGCGATTGCTGCAGGATCTTGCAGCTATCGTGGGGTTTGGAGGGCTTATCTCGGAACTTCGGCAAGATTCTCGCGTGATTTTTCGGGAATCTCGCGCAACACCTGAAAACACGCGCAAATCTCGCGCAGCACCTGACCTGGAACCTGTGGTTTCAGGTCAACCACATTTACATTATCAACCCTCATCTTTTCGGACAACCGACAACACGGTAATTTAATGGACTAAGTTTTCTCTCCACCTTCACAGGCCCGGACCATCTGGGTGCAAGTTTGGCAGAGAATCTGTCAGAGGCTTTAGACAATGGATGCAACCTAACCCACACCAGATCACCAACCTCAAAGTGTACATCTTTGCGTCGTGAGTTACAGTATCTGGCTTGTCTGGCTTTGGCAACACCAACATGTCTCTCAACCTCTCTGAGCAGTTGTGCCTGCGCGTGTATTATGTGATATGCAGATGTGCCTGGTGCAGGGGTCTTGTGAATGAGACGTTCTAGGGGGCCCTTGAGGTTGTGCCCTAAGGCTAACACAGCAGGGGTCACGCCAGTAGTCTCGTGAACTGCTGTGTTGATCGCCAACCGGAATTCCGGCAGCCACCGGTCCCAGTCCTGGGTGTGATCCCCTACAAAGCAGGCCATCATCGTCTTCAGTGTCCTGTTCACTCTTTCGGTTAGATTTTTCTGGGGATGGTAGGCCGTAGTGAGCTTCTGTGCCTCATCCCAAGACTCAGTTTTGACATCAGCTGGCTGGTGAATTGGGGGCCCTGGTCGGACACCAGGTAGCTCGGTGCCCCCCAGCGTGTAAAGATGTCATTCTTCAAAATGTGGCAGACCTTCAGTGTTTTTACATCTTTAAGAGCAAACAGCTCTACCCATTTGCTGTAGCAGTCTACTACGACCATCAAAACAGAATTCCGGGCCTTGCTGAGTGGCAAAGGCCCTATGAAGTCCACTCCAATCATTTCTCCTGGTGCCTTAACTTCTGGGGACTGGAGTTGACCCGCTGGCTTGTCATTGGAGCCCTTGTGCTGCTGACAAGTGGAGCACATGCGGACATGACTCCAGACATCCTTACGTACAGCTGGCCACCAAGCCACCTCCAGAATTCTTAAGAGAGAGTCTTCATTCTTCCCAGATGCCCACCAAAAGGACTGTTATGAAAGTAGGCTAGGAAACTAGGCACAAGAACAGCAGGTACAACCATTTGATAGTTGAACCCACCATACTTAGATGGTACGCCTCGGTATAAGACCCCTTGCTGATACTGAAAATGAATTTGGCCAGGAATGGGCAAGCCAACAGATTGGCCAAGCTCTTGGCATGTCATGTCAGATTGTTGGGCCTTCTCAATATCCTGCATGGCCCTGAGTGTGATCAGACTTCTTGCCAGCCTTTTTGATCGCCCAGTCAGAAGAGTTAGACTGCTGTTGCATGCGGCTCCAATAATCCTTGGAATTACTCCAATCCTTCTCTATTAAGGACCCCGCCTTGACCAGCTGATCTACAGTGGTCACAATGCCACAAAGGCCACTCGCCAGCCTTGGGTTGCAAGCAGTGGGGATGCAACGTACAATCTCCTCTTCAGACATGTCAGGTCTCCATTTCAAGCAGAGGGCTCAGTGATCGTAAGCAAAGTCCCTCAAGCACTGAGCAGGTAATTGTACATTCAAGCGGAGTTGCTCTTCAATTTCCGACTGATAATCGGTCTGGCCAGTTAGATATTTTGCTGTGTGCCGCAAGCCACCAGCTCCGTGGAGGCCCCTTCAAGACAGCATTGCGAGTGCCTAGGAGCTCAAAGTCACTCAGTGGTCTCAAAGCAAGGAAGTTCTCACATTGCTCAATAAAATCAGTAACATTAGAAGAACTCCTGGAGTCTCCAAACTGGGGAAACTCCAACCTAATAGGTGGTTTGACAGAGGCTGAATCCAAGATTGGGGAGATGGCATCACCCTCAGCTGTTAGGCAATTACCAGGTAGTAGCACTGTTGGCGTGGAAGAACTAACAGGCCGCCATGAAGCTCGAGTTTTGCTGATGGATTTCTGCAGCTCTTCTGACCATCGTTTATACCTCTGCACCAAACATGATGCTACAACCTGGTCAAATCTCTGCAGCTGAGCATTTGTCTGCACCTCTGCCTTCCTAACAGATGCTTTGATCACTGCTCTGAGTCCTTCCTCACGATTGAGGGTACTTTCGACCATTTCTTTAAGACAGTTTTCTAAGGCCTCAATTCTTAACTGAAGGTCCTGAAACTGTTCTGCAAATGTGCCGGCATCATCTTCATAGTCATCCTGTTGTTGTTGATTATCAGGTGGATCCAAATACATACATTTTAAAAGTGTGGTTAACTTGCCAACACCTCTCTGATTGGGTCTAATGGTAACATGTCGTTAAGGATCAACTTTAGCTGGTGGGGTAGTAGTTTCAGCCCCACCACCGAGGGAAGAAGCACCTTCTGTCTGTGCAACGCTACCCCCAGGTGACCCCTGCTGTTCTATATGAGACATTGCTATTATGAGGATTAGCTATACCAAAAGGAAGATGTATGCAATGTACAGAATATAAACTCATTAAAGCAGGGTTTCCCAAACCTCTCCTACAGTACCCCTTGTCCTGCCTGCTTTAGATCTCTCCCTCCTCCAGCACAGGTGATTCAAATGATCAGGTCATAATTAACCCCAGAAGCTGCTTGATAATGAGTAGATCATTTTAATCACCTGTGCTGGGGCAGGGAGAGATCTAAAGCAGGCAGGACAAGGGGTACTGCAGGAGAGGTTTGGGAAACCCTGCAATAAAGGATAGCATACAATGCCCTCTGAATGAAATGCTTTAAATAGATAGGGGTATGCAATAACTTGCAATACACACACTAATCCCACAGCAAAAATTCCAACAGCACTCAAGGAAAGAAAAACGAGCTGTATTATAAATGCTATTAATATTGGTGATACTGTCGGTTAACAGATACGCAAGTGTGCGAAGTTGCTAAAATTTGCGCGTGATCAAGAGACACAAAATGAGAAACTCCATATAGCAGGTCAAACGAGCATAATCCAAAAACAGCAATGGTGGTTATCAAATATCCAGCTGCTCCCCGTACTGGCCACCACTCTGTAACAATTCACTTAAACCAAATAGATAAATGAACGCTACAACCAGGCATGCAAACTGGTCATGGGTGAAAAAGGTGAGAAGGGCGCACAGACACACGGCGCGAACGGAAACGTAAATTTTACAGCCTGAGTTTTGAAACATGCATCACCAGAGGCATCTTGAATAAAATACTGTACAAGATGACTTACCATATTCATCTCTTTTTTATTGAGAAGACAATTCAAACAATTATAACTTATGCACAGGTCCTTTTTCTTTCTTTTTGGCCTGGACAATGATCACATGCTCTTTTTACCACCTAAATCTAAATCAACAAGTTATGCACATGTCATTTTTTGTTTTGGCCTGGACAAAGATCACATGCCCCGTCAGTGACTACAGGTAGGCTACAGTATAGGCTACACTCACTCTACGATCACGTGCTTGATACAACACAATGTATATCACCACATGTAGGCTAGCTCTTCAAAAGCAGTAAACGGTTACATGGAAAGTCACTTTTTAATAGGCATACCTTATGCATTTTTTCATGCCTTTCTCAACCTACATTAAACTTAACCAAGTTCCATAATTTCATTGATCATATTGGTTAAAACATTTGCACAATTGTTTTAAAATAACCACAAAAAGCTATAGCTATTGATTATTTATTATTTTAATTCAAGAAAACGAGATGTGCTTTACTCATCAGGTCGAGGTCTAAGCAATACCACCCATCGCCACATGGTGGAGAGTCGTGACTAATTATAAAATACGTGACTGAGACGGGAGGCCTATTCAGCCTTTCATCTGTTCCCAAAAACGAGTCTCCCTCGAAATTATAAATGCAGCAAGGGAGATGGCCTGCGAACTATTGAGGTTTAAGCTACTCTTTAAAAAGTTGAAGAGACAGGCTTGCTCGTCTAGCTAAAACTTTCTCAAACATCACGTCGATAGACCTACTGTGCAGTTTATTTGATAGGCCAGGATAACGTTATTCGAGGCGGTCAAATATCGAGGAATAAATTCAATTTTACAGATTAGTTAATTTACCCTCATGGCAACGTTCTGTTTCACTTTAACAGCAGCCTGTTGTAGGCTATACAATGGTCTGTTATCAAGAAATGTCACAGTAAAATGCTGGGAAGTGAATGGAGCATTCTACGGGATTATAGAGAGCCGTGTAGCCTATTAATGGCAGAATGAATTACGAACAGCACAGTAGGCGCGAACGAAACCAGCGCAAGTTCCAAGTGCAGGAATTAATCTGACGACAACATTGATTGCTTCAGGCTGGCTCCATTAGAAAAAAATTAGGAAGAAGGGGGCGCCTTGTAAATTTGTGTAAATTGCCGGGATGTAAGGCTCGCATGCCCTCATGCAGTACACCCTGTGTATTTTGAGATGAGCTGCTCATTGTCTGTCATCTTTTTTTTTCAGGGAATTTTTTTTTAATTACGTTATGTTTTTCAATAGACAAAAATGTGAAAATACACTAATTGCATCTAGACAGCATGGAGATGTTTGTAATTTGTTTTTGACAATGATTCATTGGCTCCATAAGTGAAAACCTGGTGTTTAAAAATGCCATTTTTGCATTGACTCCAATTGTTCACATGAGAGCAAAATTCAAAATGCTGCAAAAAATTCAGTCTTAGAGATAAAATTCTGATATTTACTAAACATCATCTACCATGACTCCAAAATTTTGTTGTTTTTTAAATGAACATTGAAAATGTATTTAGCAAGAATTTACAAGTATATGCTTACAATACTGTTTACAGTCAGATGCACTGTAGGCTCAATTTTCGATAAATCAAAAATCTGTGGATTTTGTTGTGTAGGATAGTCTGAAGATGCACTGTAGCAAGTTTAGTGTGAGTTGAGCAAAAATTGTGGGAGGAAATGGGTTTAAAAAGTTTTAGAGTAAAAAAAAAAACAGGGTGATGGACTTCATGATTTGCAATAGGTTTAAATGGACAAATATTTTCTTCAGTATTGGGGCTACATTTTGGTGAAAGTGGCAAATCTGTAGCGCATATGGTTGATTTGTTGTGAATGTTCAAAATTTTGAGCTTTAAAGGCTTGCTGCACCACCATCAGGACGATTGGCCTGTTTTGCAATTGAGGCAATCTGCCATAGGACTAGACCTTTGTGCAAAGTTTGGTGATTTTTCGTGCATGGGCAGTAGGATTTCCTCAGAAGAACAAGAAGAAGAAAGAGAAACATGCAGGATAACAATAGGGTCCTGGCAGCTTAAGCTGCTCAGCACCTATAATTATCAATCCCTGAGTCAGTTTTATGGACACAAGTGCAGTCTACTCCAAGGCTTTCATTACATCTTTAAAGGACCACCATCTACTTGGTCTGCCAACTGCAATGTCTATATTAAAACAAAAGGCACACCAGAACAAGCTAAAGTCCTGTGCATCAGAAACATTGCACAGCTAGATAAGTTCTGAGAGATCTTAAAGCCCAATATACCAGGTCAAGTCTGCAAACTGCATTGCACAGGTTTCTGTATACTGCTATAGTATAGGAAATATATTGTATATCATATCTGCATATTGTATATTCATACTACATGATGGAATTGGAGCGTGATATAGATCCTGAATATAACCTCTACAATATCATAAATACTAACTGCTGCTATTACACAGAGCAACAATTTAACAAAAATATCAAAATATAAGCATGGAATATCGATCATTCACTTTAATAGTACAAGTCTATATGCAAACTTCCAGAGGATAAAATAATTTTTAGGACAATTAAAACATTTTTTAATATTATAGCAGTTTCAGAAACATGGCTAAATGCAGACAAGGGAGCAGATTTCAATCTACAAGGTTATGAATTTAATTATATTAATAGAGGGAGCAAAAGTGGAGGTGGTGTGGCTCTCTTTGTGGACAAAGGACTTAACTACAAAGTTGTCAGCTGCATGTCTGTAATCATTGATGAGGTGATGAGGCATTACAATTGAGATATATATGGAAAGAATGAAAAATGTCATTGTTTGCTGTGTGTACAGAAAACCAGGATCAAGCATTGAAATATTTACTGAAAATATGGAAAAGTTGTTTTCCAAAACAAAGCAAAAGGTCAGCTTTATCTGTGGGAATTTTAACATAGATTTATTAAATCCCAACAAACACCAAAAGATAGATGAATTCACAGAAGCAATGTATAGCATGAGTCTATATCCTGCAATCACAAAACCTGCCGGAATAATCTCACGCTGCCACTCTGATAGACAATATATTCACTTACAATATGGATAACAAAACTGAGTGGATTATTCATGAATGACATTAGTGACCACCTCCCTGTCTTTATAATATATGACTGTAATTATCAAAAGAAGGAGTCTAATGAAATCATATACAGGAGAGTGAGAACTGAAGAATCAATATCTGCATTTAGAAATGATTTGCTGAATTATAATTGGAGTGATATATTTAAAGAAACCAATGTAAACAAAGCATATGATTTATTTTTAGATATATACATAACTTTATATGACAGGAATGGCCCATCAAAACAATTTAGTAACAAGAGTAACTTTCTAGAAAACCCATGGATGTCCAAAGGACTGCAAAATGCTTGTAAAAAAAAAAAAGAAAAAGAACTCTATACAGGAAATTTATTGAACACAGAACGAAAGAGACACAGCTAAAATATAAGAAATATAAAAACAAACTAATTCGTATTATAAGGACATCTCAAAGGGATTTTTATACCAAAATATTGCAGAATAACAGAAACGGCATTAAAGGAATATGGAATACAATAAATGGAATTATTAGGAACAAACAAATCAAACCAAACTATCCAGAACTTTTTACTGATAACGACACAACGATTACCAACAAGAATGAGGCAGTTGAAGGATTTAATAACGTTTTTTGTGAATGTGGGTCCAAAACTGACTAGTGGAATAAATAATACTGGAGAGAAATACATTGAGGACGACGGAGAAAGAAATCCAAACTCAATCCTGTTGAGAACAATAGAACAAAAATTAAATTATGAAAATAGTTAATGGATGTAAAAATAAAACATCCACAGATTGGAATGATATTGACATGAGTTTGATAAAGAAAACAATTGAAGAAATTATAGATCCGCTAACTCATATATGCAATTTAACTTTCCGAACCGGTGCATTCCCAGATGAATGAAAATTGCCAAGGTTATCCCAATATACAAAGCAAATGATAAACATCTTTATTCTAATTATCGGCCGATAGCTCTTCCTTCCTAATTCTCAAAAGTACTTGAAAAACTTTTTGTTGGATGGTTGGACAATTTTATTGAGCAAAACAATTTATTAATGGACAGTCAGTATGGGTTCAGATCAGCCAAATCAACCTTAATGGCTTTAATGGAGTTAGTTGAGGAATTAACGAGTCAAAAATAAAAAAAAATATGCTGTGGGAATATTTATTGATCTTAAAAAAGCATTTGATACAATAGACCATGAAATTTTACTTGAAAAAAACGGAGCGGTATGGTATCAGAGGTTGAGCTTTTGACTGGTTGAAAAGTTATATTGTAAATAGGCAACAATTTGTGCAGATGGGCCAACACAAATCAAAGTGCCTCATTTTTACTTGTGGGGTCCCACAGGGCTCAGTACTGGGTCCCAAATTGATTATTTTATACATCAACGATATTTGCAAAGTATCAGATTTGCTAAAATTTGTTGTTTTTGCTGATGATACAAATATATTTTGTTCTGGAATGAATTTACATCAGTTATTAATTAAAGGTGGTCACAAAAGAAATGGGTAAAATTAAATGCTGATTTGATGAAAACAAATTGTCCTTAAACTTGAACAAAGCAAAATATATGTTGTTTGGTAAGCATGTACAAAACATAATGTACATGCCAAGGACCCGGAAAACAGCATCTTTACCCTTGCTCAGTAAACTATGAAGCAGTTGTATTGAGGTGTTCTAATTCATACCAGGCATAGTTCAGACATATATCTTTATGTTGTGAAAGTTTTATTCCTCTGAGGTACCATCTACGTGGTCATCGACTCCCCTGAAAAAAGGAGTTCAGGGGTATTTTTTGAGCTGTGACCATATTCAGAACCCTCCAAATCAATTATTTGTTGTTTCTATCAAGTTATTTTGCATTTACTAAACTACTCTTTCCTATGCTACACTAAACAAGAGAAAATTCAGGTCTTGGCCAAGTGGGGGGCTCACAGCGGCTGGTCAAGAAGCGAAAAATATAAATCCGGCCCGACAAAACTCTTGTTTTGAGATGCCTACAACTTTTGATTTACACCTCCTGGCCCACTTCTGACAGCAGATTCTGAAAGAGGTGGCCAGAATTTGTCAGAATACTAATAGCAAGGCATGTCTCTAGTATAGAACTCAAGTTATAGGCCTCTAAAAAAAGATGAAAATGAACATGATGATTTGTGGGGCCGAAAAAGGGACGTGGCACTTAAACTTTGAGGGGCCATAAAATCCAAACCACTTGGAGATTTGACTTGAAATTTGGAGGTTCTTCATTGCTCCTATAGATGAGCATATGGTGTGATTTTCAGTCAAATCTGAGATGGTGCCCATGAAAACTTTTTCAATATTAGTTGAGTTGGGCTGGAATGACCCATAGGGAAGGTTGCAATTGCAATGATAAAGATATCTTGGTGATTTGAGCTTGTTAAATGGGTTCAAAGGGTTAGCATGGTCAAAGGCTTTGGATGCATCTATGAAGCCAATAAGCATAGTAGAACCCTGTCTTCTGTATGTCTTTATGACCTCTTTAAGAGCATAAATACATTGGCCAGTAATATGCCTTGGCTTAAATCCAAACTGATTGTCAGTGGTGGTAATATAGCCACTTACCCTTACTAGTATCAATCTTTCTAGCACTTCAGAGAGAATGCTAGCAAGTGCTATGGGTCTGTAGTTATCAGTACTACCAACTTTACCAGCCTTGTCTTTAATGACAGGGACAAGAACTACAGCCATCATGGAGTCTGGCAATGTGCCATGTGTCACCATCCCAGTAAAGCATATAGACAGCAACACTTCCAGCCTTGGACCAGCTAACTTTAAGTGTTCTGCTGTAATTTTTTTCAGTCCACTAGCTTTTTATGTCTGCAAGTTGCTCTAGGGCATTAAGAACATCACTGGGGTAGAAATAAATATTTTCCTCTTCTATTATACCAACCTGATGAGACTCACTACTAATGCAGTTAAACAAAGCAGCATAATGCTGCCTCCAGAGGTCAGCTATGCCCCCTGCATCGGTTAATATTTACTGGACTGCCTTTAGCTTTGGAAACCGGGCTCATTCACCCAGGCTAAATATGCTGTGACATTCTATCAGCTAAGTTTTGCTGACCTTATGTAATGTCACAATGTATTTTTGTCCAGAGTTGCATTAAATTTTTGCCAAGATCTTGTACAGATCATGGGAGAGTCGGTCCACAGCATAGTCTTCTCAAGTACATCCCAAAGATTATCAATTAGATGAAGGTTTGGATTCTGTGGTGGCTATTTGATGTGAAAAAATTATGTCTCATGCTCCCTGAATCACTCTTTTCCAATTTCATATTGATAACTCCTTGGATCGTCAAGTTGGAATATGCCCGTGCCATCAGGGAAGAAAAAATAAGTTTCTGGAAAAAGCTGATCACTCTGTGTATTCAGATAGTCAGCTGACATCATTTTTTGGGCATTTGGAATCGCTGAATCAAGAATGGACCAACTGAAGCAACCTCAGATCGTAACACTTCCCCCACAGACTCGGATGGTAGGCTCTAAGCATGATGGTTGCATCAATTCATCCGCCTCTCTTATTACCCTAATGTGGAACAGGGTAAATCTGGGCTCAATCTGGACCTTTCTACATTGCTCCAGAGTCCGATCTTTATGCTCCAAAGCAAACTGAAGCCTTTTTTCTTGATTGGCCTCACGGATAAGTGATTTTCAAATGGCTACAGAGCTGACTTGTCCCCATGCTTGAGTTGAGTTTTTCTTCACATTGTGCATGTTTAAAGGCTCTCACTTTCATTATTTAACAATGCCACAAGTTCTGCTGTTGATATTTCACAATTTGATTTCACCAAATGTTTCAGCGATCTCCAGTCACGATCATTCATGATTTTTACACACCACATTTCTTCCTTGAATACTGGTTGCAACCACCTGAAGATTTTCATAAAACGCTTCTCTCTGCTAGATTACATGTGATGCATACAAATACATAAGTAGATAAGAATGAATAGCAATTATTTCCCTATTTAGTGAGCTACCTTTTATATGCACCAAATATGATTAGATGAGCCAGCCAACTAGCTGGCCAGTTGGATTTGCCAGCTAACTAGCTAGCTAGTGCTGGTGTCTTAGCAAGCTATATGTAATGGTTATGCTGCATGCACAATTCAGATGCAAGGAGGACTGGAAGATAAAGACTGGACTCAGGTGTAAGGATGGAGTTGGTTGTATTTATCATGCCTACTGCACAACAGCAGGCACAACCTTTGCAGTACAAAACAAAAGTGGAAACCAGGTTCTGTTATCAATATAAGTAATACAGACTCAGGGCTTTAGCTGCAGTAAAAAATGTATTTCAAAAAGGAAAGAACCTCTTTTCCTTTTTGTTTTAACATTTAAGTACTGCAATAAACATCAACAGCACTAACCTTAAAGAGTTTAGAGTATCTAAAAGCGAATAAGGACAAAAAAGTCTATACAAGACTGTCAATTACGCACAGGCGTGGTTCTAAGAGACCTCACAATGAGACTGAGTGAAACTGCATCTTAAATACACACTGCTAGCACCCACTGGCAATTACAAACAGGTACGAGAGATCATTGAATAATGGATGAAGTGCAGTAGACTGGTGAGCTGGACGGCTGGAGGCGTGGCCTTACACTATATTTGGTGCATATGGATCAATAGAATCGAGAGTCAAAAAGAAGAGGTATAAGAAAAAAAAAAAAACTTAACAGGCCGACAGGGCATCTGACATGATGGTGCAAATTCGCTCGATTCTCTAACGTCGGCATTTTTCTGCATAAAACTGAAAAAATTTGCCCAATATTTGAGATAAAACCCCTGAAGGTCTATACTAAACTTAAGTACTTGAATATTAATAAAAAATTCTGGGAACTCTGGTGCTGCACAAAGAATAAGTGTCTCTCGAGTTCAATTTATTAATTAACATCAAGTATTTCCCAAGTATAGTCAAAGTACACTTCTGAATGTACTACTTCAATACTTCTATGGATTAAAACTGGCTGAAGTAAGTTGAACAAATTTTTAGTTCATGAGAATATACATTGAAGTATACTTTCAGTAAATTTAGAGATGCACAATGAAAAATTAGAATTAAGGACACTTTCAGTTTTTTTTAATTAATTTTTTTTTACTTTATCATGACCTTTTTATTGTTCTATACTCTAAATGGACATAATACTGCAGTTATAATGTAAAACTTTGTGCTTCGTATTGTCGGTGATTAATAATTGTAATAAAATAGTGTCATTTGTCGGTAATTTAGCTAAATGGAATGTTCTGTCACCTCTTGGTAGAAACATAGCTTTTTTACGATGTTATGAATGTGAGGGTGTATTCAGAAACCAGAAGCAAAAACCAAAACATCCAGCAAACTTGTTCTTTATTAATTCCGGGGTGGAAACCCCGGCAGGGCAATAGGCAATGGTACAGAGTCCACAATCCAAAATCAGAATCCAGTAGTCGTATTCCAGTTCGTAAACAGGGCAGCAAACACAAAACTCAGGGTATAGGGCAAAGCAGGTTCGTTACACGGGCACATGTATATCAAAGACGAAGGCAAAATCCGGGACGTTCAAGTCAGAAGTATAGCATGGAGAGTATAAGGCATAAACAACACAGTTCAAGGAAAAATGTTCTGACGAGGGCTGGCAGTGAACAGACTGCTTAAATACATGTAAGGGAAGTCACATGCTATAATAGGGAACAGGTGAGCTGGATCAGACTAATTAAAGCTGCAGTCAGTAACTTTGAGGAGAGAGAGGACTTTGCACAAAAAATTGAAAGAAAGCAACTTTCAGATCCCTCCCCCTCCCTCTCCACTGCACTCCTCAGACCCTCCCCTAGAAAGCTAGCGTGCACGCGAAGGCACGCGAACTGTTATCCATGCAACTGCGGAGAGAAGGCAAGGTGCGGAGATAAGAAGACAGCGAGTGCTGGGAGCTCATTAGTCAATTAGTAATGTGCAGTTATACAATCTCGTTAGTAAGTTAGTGCTTGATAGTACTATAAAAATGTTAGTTAATGTTAGTAATTTATCCAAAATAATAAACTGTTTGTATATATTAGTAAAGATAGAACAGCAAGGCGAAGGAAGCAAACAAGATTGGAAGGAATAATTGGAAACCCAGAAACCATGAAATCACCTGAAAACGTGGCACGCAATACTAGGGTATAAAACTCTCACATCACCTATTGACAATGTGCAATGCAGGGCATGGAGAAATACAAAAAACAGAATGATAATCTAAACTGAATATGAGAAATGGCAGGCAAAAGACATGGCAAAATACAAAACATGACATGGTCTTCAATCAAAAACATGGCTTGCTGGCAGAGTCAAAACGAAAACATGGTCAGGCGACAACAGAATCATAACAGTGAGTTTATGCAGTAACATTACACGTGTTGAAGATGTCATAAGAACAAGAATCCCTCCTTCATAATTTGTATTGTCTCAAAGTGGCTCTCGACAGTAGTTTACGAATTGAAGGATTTGAAGACAAAATGATATCTGACATGATTAATGACATCTTAACTGGTTGATGGAATTTTTTTTCCCCTCTTTGTTTGTCCGTTTCTGTTCTCTTATAAATTAATTTCCTTGTTCTGTGTGTTTAGTGTACTGTATGTGTAAGTTTAACCCCTTTCTGCTGATGTAGACGCTCGTGTCTATAGATATGCAAATTTAAGCACTTAGTTACAGTAGTCGACCACGAGATGGCACCCCCGGATCAACTATTGAATATTCACAAGCAGGCAGAGCTGAAACGCGATTTAGAATAAGGAGAAGTTCCCTCCAATCCCTGTTTTTCAGGAGTAGCATGAATTAAAATCCTCAGATAAGCCTGATGTGCAAAATGGTCAATATCCTTGCCCATAGGATTGATCCAGTAGTTTAAAAAAATTATCACTTGCGACAGAAAAAAACTTAGTACTCTGAAGCAACCATTTTAGCTACAGTGAGCCATCAGTATTCCAATCAGTGGTTAAAAAAATACGTTTTGTCAGCAAAAAATCCAACATAGTATTGATTCTCTCTCATTCTACTGTCAATTACAGTCATCACACACCAAATATGCGTAGTTCCCTCCCATGGATTAACGCGCATACTTCTCCATTGACAAATTCAGCGCTCCCTTCTATCCACCCAAGTACTGGTGTCGTTAGCCAGTCACTCAATTATATACCCAGATTCATCTGCGTAACTCTACAGTTATAGTTCACGCCCACGTGAAGCTTCCCCAGTAACGATGTATTGATAGACTCATTTCTTATCCAATTCCCAAGTGTTTAAACTTTCCTCAATAACTGAAATACATTGATCGGACAATAAGAATAGGATACAAAGCTAAGCGTAAAAGTAAGTTCGGTTGTGTTCTACGAATGTTGGCCACAGTTGCGCAGCTGAAAATGATGCGATATCAAAGAAACAGACACCCGAAACCGGCCTGAAGTGTTCAGTTTCATTTACGAGATACATGTTGTATGGACGCGGTCAATGGGAATTATTCCGAATGAAACAGTACTGGAGGGTTCCTTCCACCCGATACATCTGTCTCTGGAGGAGGGCATCAATGAAGAAAACAGGTTATACTTCTACTCTGTTTGCATTTTGCTCAATATGGCTTATTGCTGTAGAATTTATACAGCGTTTAAAGACCTCGAATGCCGAGGTTTTCGTTTCTCCAAATGCATACAGCCCACGCACGTCGGTAGATCCGTACCGATCCTCGGTACATTCATTACACCATTCTGCTGAATATGGTGGCGTATGTAGTTTGATTTTTCCTGAAAGTGAAATTTCTGTTCTGTTAAAATAAGGTATATTTCAGAATTCAGATATTATTGAGTCAGAGAGTTTTTACCTTTATAAGGTGTAAGGTTATGTGCTCGGATGTGAGATCGGTTAGCTTTTCATTGCAGCGTGAATGTTATGGCTGTTTAATCAGCACTTTATTTAATGCTTGGGGGACTTCAAAGAAAAATGGACAATATTGTTAACTTTATTATGGAGAAAAGGCATGTTTTGTGTTTGGAGAGGTTACTGGTGACCAATGATGTTCAACTGCACTGATATTGATAAATTCATGCTAAACTCAACCAGAAAGTCATTAGTTCATGCTGAATTTCATGCCCCAAAAGTTAGTGTTAAATATATGATTAATGTATGACTTGACAGTGAACCATTTTGATGGATCTCAGACTTTGGGGAGACACCTGGATAGCTGTCTAATTTGGCTCATAGCAAGCAGGTAATCTAGAATGTAATGTTCAAGATGAATTGTACTTGTGGTTAAGAAGTTTATGATCCCAGAAATGTGCAGATTTAAGCCCCAGCAGTTTTTCCATTTGTCAGTATTATTTTTTTGCTATTTCAATGGTGAATTCTCATGAAGATTTTTTATGTTTGCAGCCCCTTTTCTCCACCAAAATAATAAAAATAAACTGAAATACGATGGGAGTCTAAATGCTTCAAGTGTCTAGACCAGGGGTGGGCAATTCCGGTCCTGGAGGGCCGGTGTGTATGCAGGTTTTTATTTTTATCAATTACCCAGACTAATTGACCTAATTGGTTGCATACACAAATATAGATTTCTCCAATGATTAGATCAAAGAAAAATGTTTTATGAAGGGAGACAAGAACAGTCTTTGGTGATCATTCATGATAACTGAAAGAAATGCGTCTAAAACATCAGATTTCATAAATGGTTTGGCTAATTTAGGCAATCAAGTAATTAAAAGTCAAAAGTTGGTGTGAAAACCAGGGACAGATACGGCCCTCGTTGCCCACCTCTGGTCTAGACTCAATTGAGCCAAAGTTTTTCGGTCTGTGTAGCTGCAATCTTGAATTATAAAGCCTTGAATCAGGTAACACCTAAAAAGCCAGATTTGGCTTCTGCGCAAAGGGGTTAATGTATGTGTATGTTTTCTGTACCAATATGAGTATGAAATAAAGATATCTATATATTTACTATTGACTCTGAGACAAACAAGAATAGACATCATTTTCATTAAAAAAAAAAATTCTGCCACACATGCCATCATAGCTTTTCTGTCAGTCTGAACCAGATGGCATAACCTTCAATGCCCTTGTGCACTGGTGGATTGGTTGATTTTGCTTTAATAGTTGCAATCGCAACATGCAACTTCCTTGAGGGACTGAGTAATGATTCACTTCGAGAACACGCCGGTACGGTACGGTAGCCCACATTGCGGTACGGCGAAAGTCATTAATCTGGACGCGTAATTTCGCGCATTTAAATCAGCATTATTCAGAATTGCACACAGACGTTTCAAATGGCCTTTTATTTTATTTAAACAGAACGATCATGAAGCGTCAGTTAAATCACTTGATTTGTGGAAAAGGTAGCGCAGTCGTTTGAGAGCAGCTTGTCTTTCATAAAGCGTTGAACAATTTTTGAGTGGCCAAAATAATTTTTCTGATCTGAATTTATCCCATTTAGTCGTAAATAGATCGCATGGAGAGATAAATCGTGACTTCGATTGCCAGAAGATTATTGGCAAAATTGGAAAACGTGTTATTAACGGAAAATAACTGAGTACAAGCCAGGAACAATCTTTGGCGCAAATGGGCCAGGCCCCACCAATTATCACTTCCAGACACACCACTGACCTGCAGTTATGTATTATTCATGTGTGTTCACGGCGCGACATCGCTTTGTTTGTCAAAGAAATTACGTGACGAAGTTGTGCTCATGCATGTGGTTTCCAAAAGATTTCACGCCTGACGCAAAAATTTCATGAGGTTAAATTATTTTGCCAGAATCCCTGAGAGATTACGATTTTCATACAAGCGTGTTGTGAGGGACAGCCCACCCCGTTTCTCTACCTCTTCTCTTAGCCAGTCTCTCAGTGTCCCAGTCCTGCACTCGCTCCTGAGTCTCCTCCATCTCTCTCTCTCTCTCACTCGCGCTTTTTCCTTCCGGACAGCTGCGTCGCTTTACACCACATGCATGTTATTAGACCGACAGCGTGGTGTCTGAGACCGACTGACGGCTGCTGACTCTCACCTACTAAACGAAGGGCACAGGGAGAACTACAACAGATGATCGCGAACAGGTAATTAAATCGTAAAAATACAAGGCAGATACGCCACGCTTGTTCACTGTTTGCACAAAGTAATAGGCTAGTTATGTTTCATGAAAACGCAGTGCGGGTCACTAATGGCATCTGATATATCGCGGCATTTTACGCACTGCGTCCAACAGATGCAGGGTGGAGTCAGTTAATTTAAGACATCAGATAAAATGGTGCAAATAAGTTTCTCCCTCTCGGACTGTTGAATTATTGGAAACCTATCACTGAACGTGCATTATTTCTGCAAATGTCCGTGACATTTAACAATGACGCTGGCGGCACTGCCCTGCGTAATTTTCTCTGAGTAAAATCCAATAATTGTTCCCTACAGTTTAATTGGGTGCTGATTCCAAAAATGGTGCCCATTTGCTCTAGTATGTCACATTTTCTCATTTCTTAGCATTGTCTCTTCCGACAATCTCTTGTGAGGTTACAAAGTCGGGTATCATCTCTTAATCTTCTGAAAAACTGCCACGAAGACATGATTTCCATCTTCCTCGGAGCCAGGTGAAAACTATTTGGTCAATTCTCGGCTGAAGTTCACATGTATGAATGAGAGTAAAGACATTATTTTTTGCCAAATCCTGATTTCTGGCTTAGTAAAATGGCCCCTGGCAGAATAAAATGCAAACATGATCGAGATGTTTTCTGCTACATTTGTGAGTGTTTCACTTCACCCAGAGGAACAGAACATTTTAGACTTCGAGGAAAAAAGCTTACTTTGCTTATTTTTGGAAGAGACTTGTAAGCAAGACGAACCATGGGCACCCCCTACTGTTTGGGACGCTTGTGTGGAGAACCTCAGACAATAGACAAAAGGAAAGAGAAGTTTGAGTTTTTTATTCCAACAGTTCGTAGTCAGCCACTGAATCATGTTGATGACTGTTATTTCTGTCTGGTAAAAATTTCTAGCTTCAGAGCAAAAGCATATTTCTTCACTGCTAACTGCAGTCATACATTTTGAATACTCACTGAAACCTAAACTTCTGATATTTGAATATTTGTTGCTTTCTTGATCAGGGCATAAAACTGACATATCTGATATAATTTGAAAAATCTTAATTCTTACTTTATGAAAAAAAACTGCAATAGAAACCTTTTACTTGCATTTTTGAACTCAGCACCCTCAAATTAAGTAATACGTGACCTGTTTGTGAAATCAGCAGATTTTTTTCAACATGTAATCTGGTGTAATTTTATTTGTCTTTGATAACTAATTTGGACAGAGCAAAGATTAAAAAACAAAAAAATAATCCCTGACCATGCAAGGCCAGCATTGCGGCATGTTGATACACTTCCTTTGGTGATGTGAGCATTGCAGCTAAAATAGTGGGAGAATAACACCAAAAATGGTTGCAAGATGTTACTTTTTTTATCAATTGTTTGATTTGTAATCAAAAAATGTCCACAATGCATCTTACTTTTTATGGGAAAGAGTTTTAAGTGACTGTCTCATTTGCCCAGAATGCATGAGGTTAAAGAGGACAAAAATTCTAAAATGGGACTCAGTCTCTGAATTGAAACCTTCATTTTTGTCAGCTAACAGGTTCCATAAAATCATGAGTTAGAATGCTGTGTGTTTTTTCCAATCTTTTTTTTTCGTATTCTTGTCACAAACTATTGAAAATTGTGCGATGAGTCCATAATGGCCCCGAATTTGCCATTATTGTTACCAACAAGCAAACACATGCAGGCGTGTGTCCGTGTATATCACACATATGTACACAAGTACGAAGAATGCAAGTGTTTGTACATGTATGCACACTTGCATGTCTCTCTCTCCCTCTCTTTCATGTTCATTCAAACACACATCCAGGTGGGGATGGCAGGAGTAGTTTGAAAGGGAATGTAGAAATGTCCCATTTTACCATACTAGCTGCCAATTTTACACAATCATGTCATTGTTTTGAGGTGGGGGTTCATTGGAAACTGGTCCATTTAAACATGAAGACTTTTGCGTGGCGACATATTTTCTTTATCGCAGAGATCTATTGAAAGTTCTAAAAATGACTAAGGTAGTATTCAAAATTTTTGGCAGTTTTCTTTGCAATCTGCTAAAAAGTGTCCCAAAGTACCTGTGTTCCCCCTTCAGTCTGACAACAAACTGGCAGAGTTTTGGTGACCAAATGGTTGTAATGTAGAAACTAACCAGATGGTTTCAATGTACAAACTGATGTCTGAGATTACCTAAATTTCAAAAGAATTGGGATCGCATATGAAATGATAAAAGAAACAAAATCAATTAATTTGTAAATTTACCGCTTTGCCTTGCATTTTGTTGAACAGCAAATAATACGGCTTTGAGTTTTTGGGCTGATGATTCACCATTTCATTATGACCTGATGATTTTTGCAAATATTGCAAATTTTCAAGTCTGTTGCTTGCATCGTGTTCTGAAAAAATGAGACAGGGCAATATAAAAATTGGAAAATGTGGGATCCTCAGAAACAATCCTGTTTTTGAACATTGCTCATGTAAACAGACAGTGACGGTGGGTTGTATTGCTTTTTAGCGATGTTCCATTTTTATGGCTAAGTGAAATCGGAAAACACAACTGATTAACGAAACCAGAAAATAATCAAAAGCACTGACTCAGTGGGATGTTCATTTTCATGTAGAGCCAGAATGACTCCGTCTCAGCAAGGACGTAGGACGTAGGGAAAGGGGCAGAAAGAACTAGGAGGGGTTTCCAGCCCAACTGCAAAATTCCAATCCATGTGACAAGTGCAAGACGTGTCTTTTTTCACAAGGGACACAAACAATTATGAACGTGCTGCAGGTTGCTTTGATGTGAAGTTTTATTTCAAGTAAAAGAAAAATAGATGTACAAGTTTCTCTCAGAATTGCCAGGTTTTAAGACAAACAAGCAGAGATCACATGAAATAAGCATCATGTGTTTATCGGCTGCATTAGAAGGGGGCAGTTTGTCAGTATGGCAGTAAAAATAATCATTTGAAGTGAAACTGTCACTCTGCTCTCTTTCAGCAAACACAGGTGCAGCCCCATAAGCAACACTGGTTCTAACTTCATAATTATACTGCAAACAACAATGAATTTAAAACCATCCCTCAAATATTAGTTCCAAGTGACAGCGAGATGGATGTTCATTCCTAGTTTTAGTCTAAACAGTAGAATTTTGATGGTATTTAGATGTACATGGAGTGTGTCATATGGGCATTACAGATATTTATAATTGTGTCACTGTGCAAATACTTAAGAACATCTTTGTTCGTGTGAGTGTCCGTAATAGAACTCTGGTGCTAAACTATTCCTGGGGTGCTTCCCTAGGTCCTGCTGAAGTCCTTGCACAACTGTGGAACCCTGAAGACCGCCAGTGTGACCCTGGAAGCCTCACCATAGCGAGAAAGGGTAACCTGTACAGCAACTAGGTGTGTATCTGCAGTCCATAAACGGAGCTGAGACTTAAATGGCCATTGTGCTCGCTCATTGGGAACATGCTGTGTCATTATGTTTACTGCAGGATGAGTAATCTTCATACACAGCACATTCTGAATGGGGCTTTACACAAAGTTCATAGAGATGCTCAAAATATTTGCCCCTGCAAAGAACTGAGAGGCAAGCAATTTCATGCGCTTAAATTAAATAATTCAAATACTGACTGTTGAATCATTCTCAAAATATATGTAAATTCATGTTTAAGAAAGCATATAAATTCATGCCCATGACAGGATGGGCATTTGGAGGGTGCAAGTAATCACCAAGAGCAATACTCCACCCTTCTAAATGAGCTATGTTGTGTCGCGATGAATCTTTACCATTGTGGACTGAATTTTAAGATCAGAGGAAGTTTTTCTGCCCAGGCAGTATCTTCCGAAGTTAATATGCATTCGCTCAGTGATTTGGTTCCAGTCCAAATTTTTTTTTCTTCCAAATTTTTTGCCCTTACCACATCATTCCACCAAGTTTCATTAAATTTGTCAGTGTGATCAAAAAATTGGCATTTTATAAGGTTGGTATTTATTTGTGTATTTCTGTCCTGTACTTTGTTTTGCTTTTCAACTTCGTGTATTTTGTTTTAAATTTATTTTGTGTTATAGACATGTTTTGGTGGCTTTCTTGGCCAGGTCTCTCTTGTGAAAGAGATCCTTGATCTCAAGGGGCTAATTTCCTGGTTAAATAAAGGTTAATAAATAAGTATAATGACGCCCACAGTTTTTCCATAATCCTAATGACAAACAAACAAAAAGATTGACAAAGAAACAAAACCAAAAAAAATTACATAATTCATGGATGTAAATATAACAGATATGTAAAGTACATGGATCCAATTTGATTTCTAAATGCCAATCTCCAATTCCCTGAGCCAGTTTGATGGACACAAGTGCAATCTAGAACCAGTCTAGATTGAATTTTTAAAGGAGCACCTCTATAACAAAACCAGTTTTAGTTTGGGGCCAAGCTGAATTAGTTTGAGAGAAACAAACATATTATAGTGCTGAAAAATGTCTTTCCTTGATCTTGATTTAGGGGCAAAAACTGTCAACTCGAGATTCAGCATTGGCAGAAAAGATGGAGCTCATAATCAAGAAGCTTACCCTCTCCACCTTCTCAAACATCTCCAACTCCACCAGAGGCGATGAGACCGATGCCTCGCAGTCCGAGGGCCCTTACCAGACAGTGGAGGTGGTGATCATTGTCCTGGTTACAGGGTTCGTAAGTTTTTTAACAATTACTGGGAACATACTGGTCATGCTTGCAATCATAATCAACAGAAACCTTCAGACAATTAACAACTGCTTCATCTTCAGCCTGGCATGTGCAGACCTGGTCATTGGGGTCAGCTCCATGAACCTGTACACAGTCGACATTGTCTTTGGCTATTGGCCGTTGGGGCAAGTAGTCTGTGAAATATGGCTGACTCTGGACTATGTGGTCTGCGTTGCATCAGTTATGAACCTCGTCATCATCAGTTTTGACCGTTACTTCTGCGTCACCAAGCCCCTCACCTACCCTGCTAGAAGGACGACTAAGATTGCAGGCTTGATGATTGCAGCTGTCTGGTTCATTTCCTTCATCATCTGGGCTCCGCCCATCCTATCCTCGCAGTTAATCGTGGGTGAGAGTATTGTGGCAGATGGCCAGTGTTCCCTCCGTTTCCTGTATGATGTATCAGTCACCTTTATCACCTCCGCTGCCTTCTTCTACCTGCCTGTTGCCATCATGGCCTTTCTGTACTGGCGGATCTCCAAGGCCAGCAAGAGTCGCATGAAAACCGGTAAGCAAGAACAAAAACAGGACAACCCATCCAGCAGCGAAGCAGGAAAACACGGCACCATGCCCTGTGATGATGATTACGTGAAAACCCATTGCCCTGAGAAGAGCCAGAATAGCGGAACAGGTGGGGCTGGGGAGGAGGAGTCAAGCGCGCCAGTACATCCTGAGAGAAATGAAATGGCGGAGACCCCTGCAGGTCATGAGGGAAACCCCACAGCCCACAGCCTAAATGCTACAATGCTCAAGCAGCAGCCCGAGAGGAAGGCACCGCCATCTCGTGAGAAAAAGGTTACACGCATGATAACAATGATTCTTATTGCCTTCATAGTCACATGGTCACCATATCAAGTCATGAAGGTCATCGGCACCTTCTGTTCAACCTGTGTTTCCACCAGCATGTGGAGATTAGGATTCTGGCTCACCTACATGAACAGCACCATCAATCCAGCCTGCTATTCTCTCTGCAACGTCTCCTTCAAAAAGACCTTCAAACAACTCCTGCTCTGCCAGTACAAGGACATTCGCTTGCGCAAATAGTGAGGTTTGATTGTATCTGTTTCTGCAGTCATCATTTCTTGCCTGAAAAACATGCATGATAGGAACACCCTACTGGTACCCCTGACCAAAGAACTGGCTTTAGAACTGGAGTTGGTCCCTGGGCGCAGTTCTCTGGCTGCCCACTGCTCCTAATCATAGGATGGGTGAAATGCAGAGGACAAAATACCCCACGAGGTTCAATAAAGTATATTTATCTGTCTGTCTGTCTGTCTGTCTCCAGTGCTGTGAAAAAGTATTTGCCCCCTTACTGATTTCTTATTTTTTTGCATATTTGTCACACTTAAATGTTTCAGATGAAACTAATTTTAATATTCCACAAAAATGACCCGAGTAAAGACAAAATGCAGTTTCTAAATGATAATTTCATTTATTGAGGGGGGGGAAAAAAAGCTATCCAAACCTACCTGGTCCTATGTGAAAAAGTGATTTCCCCCCTTGTTAAATCATGAATTAACTGTAATTAACCGCATTTATTTAGATCAATTTCACTAGTCACACTCAGGTCTGATTACTGCCTGACCTGCTGAATCAAGAAATCACTTAAATAGAACCTGTTTGACAAAGTGAAGTAAGCTTAAAGATCTCAGAAAGCAAGTCATCACGTTGTGATTCAAAGAAATTCAAGAACAGATGAGAACAAAGTAACTGACATCTATCAGTCTGGGAAAGGTTACAAAGCCATTTGTATGGCTTCGGGACTCCAGAAAACTATGGTGAGAGCCATTATACACAAATAGAGAAAACTTAGAACAGTGGTTAGCTTTCCCAGAAGTGGCTTCCCAGGAGTGGAGGTAGTGGCCTACCTACTCCAAGAGAGCATCGACGACTCATCCAGGAGGTCACAGAAGAACCCAGAACAACATCTAAAGAACTGCAGGTGTCACTTGCCTCATTTAAATTCAGTGTTCATGAATCACCAGTAACAAAGAGACAGGGCAAAATTGGCATCCACAGGAGAGTTCAAAGGCGAAAACCATAGCTGACCAAAAAGAGCACAAAGACTCGTCTCACATTTACCAAAAAACATCAAGATGATCCCCAGGACTTTTGGGAAAATATTCTGTGGACTGACGAGACAAAAGTTTTTGGAGGGTGTGCGTCCAGTTACATCTGGCGTAAAATTAACACAGCATTTCATAAAAAGAACATCATGCCAACCGTCAAACATGATGGTGGTAGTGTGATGGTCTGGGGCTGCTTTGCTGCTTCAGGACCTGGGCGACTTGCTGTAAGTGATGGAACCATGAATTCTGCTCTCTACCAGAAAATCCTGAAGGGGAATGTCCGACCATCAGTTTGTGACCTCAAGGTCAAAGCGCACTAGGCAGCAGGACAATGATCCGAAAAACACCAGCAAGTCATCCCCTGAATGTCTTTAAAAAAAACTACATAAAGATTTTGGAGTGGACTTTTCAAAGTCCTGCCTTAAATCAGATTGAGATGCTGTGGAATGACCTTAACCGGGTAGTTCACTCTTGAAAACCCTCCAATGTGGCTGAATTGAAACAATTCTGCAAAGTAGAGTGGGCCAAAATTCTTCCACAGCGATGTGAAAGACTCTTTGCCAGTTATTTGCCAGTTTTTCCAGCTATCAAGAGGATAAGCATTTTGGTGGAAAAATTATGATTAAATGACAGTAGACTACCGTCAATAAAAACATTTGTGGTTATTCAGAAATATGATGCAAAATCTAAAAATAGACGTCTTGAAAACAATGGGAAGTACTTCCAAGGTGATTTAGAGTCTACGGGGCAAATAAATGGGAATTTGTTTTTCCGACACCCGTGTGATGAAGTCATCTCAGTACTCTTCAGTCCTAATTGTGCCAAGTTTCAAAGGTGACGCTTGTCACGTAATCGGATTTCTGCTTTCCCTCATAATAAAGGATAACCGTGTGATAAAATCTCAATGGTCAGCTAATAATTAGCCATTTGTCTTCTAAAATTCTGTATACAATAAACCTAGATTGTTGCTCATGAAAAGAATAAAAATTCACATTTAAAAGAAAGAAAACAGTTTCTAGCATCACTGCAAAATAAATTAATGATTATAGCGGCTTCGCGGCAAGGTCGTGGCCGGGCAATTTTAGGCAAAATTAGGCAATTCTAAGCAACATGCAGAGTGCAGAAAGATGAAAAAAGGTGGCATTCTAATGTGCATTTTACATCAATTGAGGTTTGAACTCAAACTCTGAGACTGAGGTCCACCTTCTATCTCTTTGAGCTAATTCACAAGTGACAGTTCATATGCGGCTTCACAAACTGACTTAGCCAAGCATCAGGGTGCCAGACGGTAGCCATCCATGCCATGGAAAAGCAAATTTCAATGTGAAAGTTCCAAAGCTGAAGCACATATGGTTGATTTTTTATGAATTTTCAAGGTTTTGAAATTTAAAGGCTTGCTGTAGCGCCACCATCAGGACTATTGTCTTGTGTTTCCAGTTGAGGACATCTGGCACGGGACTGGACCTTTGTGAAAAGTTTGGGTAAATTTCTCGTATGGAAAGCTGAGGCTTGAACTCACAATCTTAAACACCAAGAAACATCCTCCATCTCACTTAGCTAATTAGCAAATGAAAATATCACATGTAGCTTCACAAATTGACCAAGCCAATCACCTGTGTGCAAGGCAGCAGCTGTTTGCGTGTAAAGGCAGATTTCAAAATGCAGTCAAAAATTCAGTTAATAACACATTCATCTTCAATAATGACCTGCCTTGGGTCAGCCACTATTTTTGCAAGTTATCTTGATAACGTCGTTTGGTGGCCTTCTTGGACTTTGATGTTGTTATATCATTTTCAATAAGAACATAGAATAGGTCAAGATGCACCACCATACCAAATTAAAAGTTCCGAGACTACTTATGAACTTCGTTTTTGACAAAAATGGCGGCAGCCATCTTGGATTTTGATGCAGCGTGGCCATTTTCAATTGCGACCTGCATTAGATCAAGATACATCAGCATACCAAATCAGATCTGCCTACGACACATATTTTCTGCGTTCTCTCAATAACATTGTTTTTACATAAATGGCGGCGGCCATCTTGAATTTTGATGCAGCACGGCCATTTTCAATAGCAAACTGCCTTAGGTGAAGATAAATCAGCATACCAAATCAGAACTTCCAACGACACACATTTTTCGTGTTCTCGAACGTCATTTTTACAGAAATGGCGGCGGCCATCTTGGATTTTGACGCAGCATGCCCATTTTCAATAGTGAACAGGCTTATGTGAAGATACATCAGCATTACAAATCAGAACTTCCTACGACACAATTTTGGCGTTAACTTGATAATGTCGTTTTAAAAAAATGGCGACAGCCATCTTGGATTTTGACATTGCGCACCCATTTTCAATAGAGACCTGCCTTGGGCGAAGATGCGTCATCATCCCAAATGACAACTTCCTGGGCCAATTATTTTTGAAGTTAGTTGATAACGTTGTTACTTCGGACGGACGGCCAGAATGACGGATGGACAATGGATGAAAAAATTCACCCGCTCTATTTAATAAGTTTGGCGCTCTCCCATGAGATTTTTATCCTCTGAGAATTTTTCGGAGTTCGAGTCCACAAGTGAAAAAGCCATTCCTCGACCTGCTGCCTTCGGCGACACAGGTAAAAATCCGAAAAAACACAAATTGCATCTAGACAGCATGGAGATGTTGGTTATTTGTTTTTAACTATGAGATTTATTGGCTCCAAAAGTGAAAATGTGATGTTTAAAAATGCCATTTTTGCATTGACTCCAATTGTTCGCATGAGAGCGAAATTCAAAATGCTGCAAAAATTCAGTTTCACATAAAATTCTGATGTTTTCCAAACATCATATACCATGACTCCAAAAATAACATAACGTACGTACGTACGTACGTACGTACGGACGGACGGAGCCCAAAGCTATATCCCCTGCTTTGCGCTAATCGCGCGGCGGGGGCATTTTTTTGCATATGAATGAAAAAAATTGCCCAATATTTGAGATAAAACTACTGAAGGTTTATCCTAAACTTAAGCATTTTAATACTAATAAATAGTTCGGGTAACTTTGTGCTGCAGAAAAGTGTCTTTCAAGTTCAATTTATTAATCACAAAGTAATATCAAGTATATTTCCCAAATATGCTAGAAGTACACTTTTCAGTGTACTACTTCAATACTTCTTTGGATGAAATTGGCTCAATTAAAGTTGAAAAAATGTTATTGTCAAGTGTACTTTAATTGTCAGATTAGTATACTGCGAGCACCACTAGAACTTTACTTAATTCAGTATTTTTAGTTCATGAGCGTATACATTGAAGTATACTTTCAGTAAATTTAGAGATACACTTAATGAAAAATTATAATATAATCAATGACACTTTCAGTCCGGAGTTTTTTTTTTTTTTTCTTTTACTTTATCATGACCTTTGTACACATTTAATGGACATAAATATTATGTCCAAACAAGGATAGACATCATTTTCATAAAAAAAAAATATTCAGCCACAAACGCAATCATAGCTTTTCTGTCAGTTTGGACCAGATGGCGTAACCTTCAATGCCGTTGGGCACTGGTGAGCTGTGCAAGACCAGCACCCAGAGGTGGGCATTCCAGGGGTCAGAAAGTACGTTGTAAAAATCCTGCCTAATTTACCACCGTGGCAGCTGATTTCCCTACTTTGTTCAACTTTGGGGCTGAAGGGTTGCTGCAATTATTGGATCCTAGCAGTTGCAACAAAATACTGGGAAGGACTTTTACTTCCTGGAGCTGGATTGTCCACCTCTACCACAAGGAGAAATCCCCAAGCTGGATTTTAATCCCTGCATCTTCTAGCTGGACAGCTGTAGCTTTTCACTCTGCACTACAATACTAATAGAGGGTTGCAAAGAAATTTAATGCCATACTATCATAAGTTAAAAAAAATACTGAAGTTTAAAGCATGCTTTATTAAAATAAGATGGAGACAGGTCTTGAATAAATCTAAAAACATGTGAGTTGCCCCATGGTGCAATGAGTAAAGCTGCCGCTTTCCAGCCAGAAGATGCAGGAATTAAGTCTTTCCATGTGGAGTAATCTGTTAATGCAAGTATCTGAATGAATTGCTCTCCTTTAAATAATATGTTATTCCTTGGCATATTTAAAGGACTAGCAAAGACACGATATGGTCATAAAACACTGGACAGAAAGTTTAAGTGATTATCTATCTCAGTGGCACACAGAGGCCACTGTGTGTGCGTGTGTGGCCGGCCACTCAGTGCTAGATTCCATCAAGCGCGTATCTGCAGCATAGCATGAGCAACGCTAGTTGGCTACGTCTTGCAGGCGACTGTGTCGGGCCAATCAGTGCTAGACTCCGCCGGGCGCGTATCTGCAGCATAACATGAGTGACGCTATTATATTATAGACATACAGGGGGAATCCCCCGGTATTATCCTCACCTGCGGATTCCCCCTGTATGTCCTCTCCTGGGGATTCCCCCTTTTGAACCCAAGCCAATTCATCCACAGGAGCCCCGAATCCCAAAAAACAGATGGCAGGAAAAGTAACGCGTAATCAGCAGCATAATGAGCGAGATGCTATTATGCTCCGTCTTGCAGGCGACTTCGTGTTACCCGTGTTACCCCAAGTTACCCATTTTTTTGAGTACAGAAAATGTTGTGAATCCTGCTGAATGGCCAGTAAACCATGTATGACAACATTTGGCTGTGAGCACAGAAACCTTGCACAAATTTATGAGGACAACTACACAACTGATAAGACTGCCAGGTCACTTCATAGATATTTTCCGCTACTTTTTAATAAAACTACGCCAGTAACGTTAGCCCTAGCATCTGAAACAGGCTAACGTTAGGTCGACTGCAACATCACAGTAACATCACATGCACTACCGATTACTGTAACAATTACAAGACGCTGGCTATTCGAACAGCGACTGTGCTTGTAAGCGATGTTCACTCGCTTATGTGCATAATGAAAATGAATTGATGCCAGTTTGGGCTGGGGTTAGTACCAGCTGTGCATGTGAGCAACGCCAAATCGCTTATTTGCTGAGCATTGCGGAGCAAAAATGAACCAACGAACAAAGCAGGGGTTTACCTGTTAAGCAGAGAAGTCACCAACTCTGCGTCGGTTTTTAATCCTTCCAGATCACGGAGTTCCCTCCACCTCTGAAAAGCCACTCCGATGTTCACTCTTGTTTTAGCCCGGGCGTTTGTCCAATTCTTTCTTTTGTGCCTTTTTTTAGTTCTGACTTCCTCTTCTTACTTGTCTTAGCCGTGTGTGCTGTTGTCGGTAACAGAGGCATCGGTATTTTTTTCCTCGCTGATGACTGTTGCTGCGCCATTAGTTTCTCTAAGCTCCTGAACACTCTCGGAGATCTGAGCTTGACTGAGCACTGGCGTGAACTGAGGAGGAAGGGGGAGGAGGCTGTCTGCGGCGCGTGCATGTGCACTGTTTGACGGCTGTCAGACACCATCCTGGCTCTAATTGGTTCTTTTTGGTTGGACCGAACGATTCTTTTAAATTGCAGTAGGAGCAGTAGGTGGGTTTAAAGGAGTCTTTTTTTTAAATTACAGAGTACTAGTTTTATGTAATACTCTCTGTACACAGTGACAGTTTTAGCAAAAATGACAAAAAGTTACTAAGACTCATCAAATGCAGCTTTGAAGTATAGTCTACTTAAAATATAACTTTATAAACTTAAAATGGGCAAAATTATTACTGAGACATATTGAAATAGTTCCATTACAGTTACACTATGAGAATAGTTGGGAAATAAACTTCAAGTTTACAAAAAACATGTTCTGGAAGTAGACTTGTTTTTTGTCACGGCATGCAAACAAAGCTAATTTCCAATCCTGAGCCACCATAACGGGGAAGCTCCCTAAAATTCATGGATTAAAATTGGTTTTGGCTGGGCGCGCCCTCTCAGACTCAATTTAGACCAATCCAAATGGCAGCTCGTAGCACGAACTACGTTTACACAACGAATATAAAAATAGCGGATCTTACGTGAGTTAGTGTGTCAAACGGAAGTTATGAAACAAGTTGAATAATTTTGCATTTGTTGCAAGCTTCAGCAAGCAATGAACCTAAAATTAAATCAACGAGTTTCATAACTTTCATTGGCTACGACTAGGAGTACACGATTCCGTTTATCGCATAACTGAAGCATGTCATTTAGGAGAAAACAAATGTAATTTCCGAAAGTGCCTTATTGTGGCTACCAGTTCCAACACCAAATGTTCAGAAGCCGCGGTGGGCTAAGCAGCGGAAACTATATTGCCTTACGCACATTCAAAAATCCAATGTCCACACCTGTACTCCCTTTTTGTTGGTTTATTGCTCTCCATTTCATTACTTAGACCCCAATAGTCTTTCAAAAGCAAGGTTGAGCAAAAACATGTCAACGAACTTGAGTTCATGCAATGTGGTATGCGATGTGAAGCGAAGCGGTACACAAAAGGTAGCCTTTCCCCGTGCTCACCCCACGCCAAACTGAACTGAAACACAGGTGCCTGGTAAGACTAATTAAGGCTACCAATTGCGCACCGCACACGCCCAGTAACACACCCATGTCCAACACAAACCAAATAAACCAATACCCATAAAGTTGACCCATTACTAGAAAGCAAAAAATAAAGAAAATATTTATGGCTCCCACATTCCGGCCCCTAATTATGCTTTAGACCATAATTACAAAACAACAAAATATGTAGGCGATAAAAACCAAATAACCAATATTATAGTCTCTATTAGTGGATCTAGAACTCCTTAAATTAATCTTTTAATGCATTTTTCTTTTAGGATTTGTTATTCTTTTGTTATTTTTCATCGATACAGCTCCTTAGTTCTCTGCTTCATGAAGACATAGTTTAGTGATTGGTCTCTCCAAGAATCCAGTTTTTGTTTTGATGCGAACTCTGCGAACATGTCCTCTTCTGTCCGGATCCGCTTCAACAACTCTTCCAGTGAGCCATGAATTACGTGGAGCAGTTTCATCCACAATGATGACAAGGTCTCCAGGGATAAAGTTCCGTTTGACAGACTGCCACTTCTGCCGCTCCTGAAGTAGAGGTAAGTATTCCTTTAACCATCGCCTCCAGAACTAGTCGGACATGTACTGAACCTGTCTCCAACTCCGACGGGCGTACACGTCTTCCTTCTGGAATACCCCTGGTGGTAATGACTGTTTGCATTTCAGCAGCAAGAGATGGTTGGGCGTCAATGCTTCTAGGTCATTCAAATCAGTTGAGGCTTTAGTAATGGGGCGGCTATTGATTATGGCTTCGACCTCACAAAAGACTGTGTGGAGGCCCTCTTCATCAAGGTTCTGTGTTCGCAAGACAGAATTCAAGGCTTTCCTCACAGACCTTATCAGCCGCTCCCATATTCCACCATGATGAGAACCCACAGGAGGATTGAATGTCCATTTCATGCCTTTCTGGAGAAGGTAGTTACTGATCTGGACGTGATTCAATCTCTCTATCACCTCTCTCAGTTCACGCTCAGCCCCAATATAGTTCGTGCCATTATCTGACCGTAGCTCCAGCGCTTGGCCTCGCCTTGCCATGAAAAGTATGATGGCATGGACAAAGGAATCTGTGTCCAAGGATGACAGCACCGCCAGATGCACAGCTCTTATAGCCAGGCATGTAAAGATCACCCCATACTTCTTTATAATATTTCTGCCTCGTCTGATCTCAAAAGGTCTGAAGCAGTCGACCCCTACCCTGGTGAAAGGTGGCTCATCAGGAGAAACTCTGTCATGTGGTAGGTCTGCCATGTACCGAGTTGCTGGTGCTGCATTCAGCCGATGACAGACCACACACTGTGACAGAATCTTCCTTATGGCAACACAGGTGCCAGGAATCCAATACTTCTGACGCAACTGTGCCAGCATGTGGTTACGACCACTATGACCAGTGACTTGATGCACATGACAGAGGATGACAGTGGAAAGGTGGAGGTTTTTAGCCAGGATAGCTGGATGTTTTACCTCTTCTGGCATAGCTGCTCGTTCAAGCCTTCCACCAACTCTCAGTACACCATCTTCCAAAATGGGGTCAAGTTTGTAAAGGCGACTACTTTTCTTCACCTTTTCTCCATTCTGCAGGCATGCGAGGAGTTCGTCTGGAAACCATTGTCGTTGGCAAAAGCTGATAATTGCCTTTTCAGCCCCAGCAAACTCCTCCATTGGCAGGGGTCCCTTCTCCACAGCCTGCATTTTTACGTTTTGCATCTTCTCCTGCAACCTCCTTTCCAGCGGCTCTGCTGCATCAGATGGAGTGAGCTCTTCCATCAGCTCTTTCCTCCCTTGTCGACAGTCCAACATCCACTTCCTGAACCGAAGCAGCCAGCAGACAGCTCTCTTCAGCCGGGTCCAAGATGAGAAGTGTTCAATGAGGCGCATGACCGAGCCAGCCTGTTCTTCAGCCCTGACCGCGTTCACAGACACAACTGCTTTAACCTCAGGGTCTTCTGAGGAGCGCTTCTCAGAAAGGTCAATATTTGCTGGCCACTTCAGGTTCCATGAGAAAGCTTGGGCCCAGCAACCATACTTCAGACTTCAGGAATGTGTTCACCCTAGTTCCCCTAGAGGCCAAGTCTACAGGATTGCTAGAGGTGTTCACGTACCTCCATTGAGATGGTTCAGTTGTGGAGAGAATCTCTGCTACACGATTTGCCACGACGGTTTTGAATCGTGAGGTCTTGTTGTTGACGTACTTAAGTACTGATGTACTGTCACTCCAGAGCACAGAGTCTTGCAGAGGCACCCTTCACTCCTTTCTGCCCAGCTTATCCATTCGGCTTGCCATGACTGCTGCAGTAAGCTCCATGCGTGGGATAGTAACAGGCTTTAATGGTGCCACGCGGGCCTTTCCCAATACAAAGGCACAGTGACTCTGTAGATTGGATGTTCTGCTGTAACAGGTAGGTTACTGTTCCATATCCATCCTCACTCGCATCTGCGAAATGGTGAAGCTGGGTGGATGCGACTTCTCCAAAACCAGGGGGCTTGAAACACCTGCCAACCTTAAAGTCATCCAGCTGCTGGAGCTCCTCCAACCATGTAGTTTATTCTTGAGCAGTGTCGGCTGGCAGAGTGTCATCCCAGCCCAGCTCACGTCAACACAGGTTCTGCAGGATTCTTTCAGCAACAAGCACGACTGGTGACAGGAATCCCAAGGGATCGTAAATGGAGCTAATGACAGATAAGATGCCTGTCCTTGTCAGAGGTCTGTCACGTAGCGTTATCTTAAACCTAAAGGTGACTGATTGGACGCACCATTGAACTCCCAGGGCTCTTACCACAGGTAAGTTTTCATTGTCCAAATACAGGTCTTCGGCTTCAAGAGATCTTTCATCCTGAGGTATAGCAGCAAGCACTTTGCGACTGTTGCTGATCCACTTGGTGAGCTGAAATCCTCCTTTCTTGCAGAGTGCACACAGCTCCTGATAGAGTGTTAGGGCCTCTTCTTCAGTGCCTACTGAGGCCAAACAGTCGTCAATATAAAAGTTGTGAAGGACAGTTTCAACAATCGAAACCTCTTCAGTCAAATGACTATCTTCAGCACGCTTTCTGAGGGCATAAGACGCACAGCTGGGAGACGAGGTGGCTCCAAACTGGTGGACAACCATTCCACCAGATCTTGATCATGTTCTCCATCCGGCCACCATATAAAGCGCAACAGATCAGAGCTTGTTCTTGGTACTCTGACCTGATGAAACATAGCTGTGATGCCTGCCATGAGAACAATTTGCTCCCAACGGAACCTGGTGATAACACCAATCAAGGAACTTGTGAGATCTGGGCCTTGAAGAAGTTGGTCGTTTAATGACGTGCCCTGGAAAGTTGCTGCACAATCAAAGACTACTCTCAGCTTCTTCTTTTGAGGGTAGTACACCCCGTGATGTGGGAAGTACCACACCTTTGCATCACTGCAGCCTAGATCCTCTGGGGTTACTCTCTCAGCATAGCTCTTTGCCATTATGTCACTCATGAAGTCTGTATAATGAGTGTGGAACAGACGGTCTTTCATGGACCTCCTTTTGAGACTGAGGGCACGCTGTACTGCCACATTCCTGTTGTTAGGCATTTTGACATTGTTTTCCTTAAGGGCAGGCCAATGCTGTAATGCCCATCAATCAACTTAACTGATTCTTCAACAGATTTCATGAACTGGCAGTCTTCTCTAGATAGGCCTGGCTGCGCATCTTGAACACATTCAGGGAGTCAGCCTTTGTCTGCTGCTCCCATAGATCATCAAGCGTGAGTATGGAAATCCTGCTGACCGTGGCTGCTTGATTAACACAAGTGGAGTCATCATTGCTGTCCCCCCTCAGTGGACCATTCACAGTCCATCCCAATATGGTCTTCACTGCATAAGGACCACTATCTGCACCTCGAATGACCTCCCAAGGTTCCAAGACACGAGGGACATTAGTCCCAATGAGCTGGTCCACTTCACAATCGATCTTTGTTAGCTTGACATCCTTCAGATGTGGACATTTAAGGTCTTCCTGCCTTGAAATGTTGCCCTGGTGGACAGGCATGCACACTTGTGTGAAGAGCTCTGGCAGTGCACAGAAACTATCCGTGTCCAGTCCAGCTACTTCCAGGTTCATCACAATGTGACTACTGTCACGGCCTCCCTGGGCAGAGATACTGCAAGCTTCGTTTTACCGAGGTTTTCGTTTTACCAACTAAGCGTTTGCTCGGAATCTGTCTAGGGTAGTAGATTTTCTGTATCCCCACAAACTCCCCAGGGTGGCGTGCAGTTAACGCACTCGGTTTGCTTGCATACAATAATAACGAAAGGTTGACGTTACCTGGGTCATCGTCGAAACTCCCGGCCAGCCCGATCCCGTCGACCAACGACGAACAGCTCTGTCTCCGTGCTGATACGGGATGCAGACGTGTCCCTCAGCAATCAGTTCGTTTTATTTTATTTTCGTAAAAAGATTCCCGACCGGTTGGCTGCAGTTGGTGGTGAGTACGAGGTTGCTTCACTCCACAGCATACACGTGAACGCCAGTGTCTGTAGTATACCGAATCTCTTCCCAAACTGCTGATTCCGCTGTTGCCACTTCCCAACACACCCGCCTCCTTAACTGCCGCGGCAACACCTGATATCATCTCACAATCGCATCACGTGGTCACTGGATCAAACCATTCTCACTAAGCAACGTCAACCAGAATTGTATGCAAGCAACCCAAAAATATTCTAGGGGAATCCACAAAATATAAAAAATCTAATAATAATAATGCCTCATCAGGCCACCTAGCCCATCATTCTGGCACTCTTACCAGTTTATGCTTTCCTGGGAAATGGCCTGTCTGTAACAGTACCCCCCCCTTAAGTCAAAAATTCAAAAAAAGAAAGCACAACTTCATCCTTTTTGTCTATTACCCTTTTTTTTTTTTTAATTTCTTGGCAAAACACTACAGACAGACATTTCTGCCTGCCAGCACCTAACCAACTAACCCCACACGTCTAGATAAAAAGGTCACATCCAAAACAACACCACACATTGAGAAAATATGCTGACTAAATCAGCACTCAGAATTCAAGGCCAATTCTATCCCTACAGAGCTTCCATCTCAGACTCCTAAAGACCGGCACAATAGAACTAGACTCCCTGTCTCCTTTCAAGTGCCACACCGGGAAAGGGCATCCGCAATGACGTTCTCTCTACCCGCAATATGTTTAACTTTCAGACCATATGGCTGCAAAATCAAACTCCATCTGAAAACGCGCGCATTGGAGCTCTGAAACTTGGCAAGGAACGTAAGCGGATTGTGATCCGAATAGACCACAACATCACCAGCTACACTAGACACGTACACCTCAAAATGTTGCACTGCCAATACCAAGGCCAAAGCCTCCTTCTCGATGGTAGAGTAATTCTTTTGGTGGTGATTTAATTTCTTTGAAAAATATGCGACCGGTCTCTCCACCCCATCAATTCCAGCCTGAAGAAGAACACCGCCTACTCCAACGTCTGAGGCGTCTACGGCAAGGCAAAAAGGCTGTGAAAAGTCTGGAGCAGCCAGCACAGGTTCACATACAAGAATTGCCTTCACAGCATCTAGAGCACACTGACACTCCGAAGACCAGACCCACTTAACCCCTTTCTGCAACAGGTCAGTAAGGGGAGCAGTCACAGTGGCAAAATTAGGGACAAACTTGCGGTAAAACCCGCACATCCCCAACATTCTCATGAGCTGACGACGATTCTGCGGAGCCGGGAGATCCAAGATGGCCTTAATTTTGGCAGAACGCGGAAGTACCGTGCCACGGCCAACGCGATGACCCAAGTAAGTGACCTGACCCTGGCCGAACTCACATTTAGGTAAATTTACAACCAGTGAAGCCTCAGCAAATCGTGTGAAAAGTGTACGAATGTGCCCAATATGGCTCTCCCATGAGTCACTGAACACAACCACGTCATCAATATACGTAACTACATTGCTCAGGCCCTTGGTCACCCGATTCATCAGCCTCTGGAAACAAGCGGGAGCATTCTTCATGCCAAATGGTAAGACCCTGCAGGCATACAAAGAGTCATGTGTAGTAAAGGCGGACACTTCCTTGGCGTGGTCAGTAAGAGGCACCTGCTAATATCCTTTCAAAAGGTCAAATTTTGACACCCACTTAGCCTGGCCAATATGGTCGATACAGTCCTCCATTCGGGGGATAGGATAAGCATCTGATCGCGTCACGGCATTAACCTTCCGATAGTCAATGCACAAACGAGGCGCAACACCTTCCCTCACCACTAATACAACTGGGGAGCTCCACTCACTCACCATGGGCTCTATTGCACCAATTTTAAGCATAAACTCAAGTTCTTGCTGTACTAAGGCACGCTTCTGTGGAGCTAACCGATATGCATGCTGCTTTATCGGAGCAGCTGTCCCGGTGTCCACATCATGAACCGCCAGCTTAGTCAAACCTGGAGTGTCTTTAAACAACTCAGGGAAAAACTCAACCAAGCCCACAATGTCCTCGACTTGAGATACTGTCAAATGAGTCAAGCTATTCCGAAGCTTTCCCGTGCTTCTGTATTCTGAAGACGAGCACTGACCGGCTCACGAGGAGTAAAGCCTACCTCTTCATCACACTGCTCAGGATGCTGCACCACATTAAGACACACTGGAACCCTGGCCTCACGCTCTACAAATGATTTAAGCAAATTGACATGACACACTCGTGTCTTAACACGGCGATCAGGAGTGCTGATGACATAAGTACAGGATCCAGCCTGCTTTACCACGGAATACGGCCCTTCAAACTGGACACCAAGTTTGTCGCCCCCTGCTGGCAACAAAACGAGCACCTTATCCCCAGCCGAAAAACAACGCGGCTGAGCCCGCTTGTCATAGTGGAGCTTCATCCGAATTTGTGAACCCGCAAACTTCTGCCGGGCCACCTCACAAGCAGCCTGCAATCGATCAGTAAACTGAGCAACATATGAAAGCGAATCCACTGGAACGCTCTCACCCACTAACCGCTCCTTTAGTAAGCCCAAAGGTCCACGCACCTCATGCCCATAGACTAACTGAAAAGGTGTAAAGCCGGTGGATTCATTGACACTATCCCAAACCGCAAACATAAGAAAAGGCATGGCAGCATCCCATTCCCCAGGGAACTGATCGCTATACGCTCTCACCATCTCTTTCAAAGTCCGATGGAAGCGCTCAATCGCTCCCTGGGACTGAGGATGATAAGCTGAAGACAAAACTTGTTTAATGCCAAGCTGATTCAAAACCCCTTGGAAAACCGTAGAAGTGAAATTTGATCCCCGATCAGACTGAACCTCACGTGGAAGACCATATCTGGAAAAGAACTGAATAAGGCTCTCAATTATAGTTTGGGCCCTGATATTCCTAAGGGGAACCGCTTCAGGAAACCGTGTGGTAACATCTAGTATAGTAAAAAGATACTCGTTACCCTTCTTAGTTCTTGGAAGGGGCCCAACACAATCAATCATCACTCTTGTAAAGGGGGTAGAAAAAAATGGAAGCGGCTTAAGAGGCACGGGAGGTGGCCTATGTTGAGCCTTACCCGCACGTTGGCATGGCTCACAAGATCTACAATAATCACGAACACTTCTCTTCACACCGGGCCACCAAAAATGGCGTCTAAGTCGCTCTAGAGTACGATTTACTCCCACATGACCAGCCATGGGTCCAGTGTGAGCCATTTTAAGCACACCATCCCGATATCCCCCGGGCAAAACTACCTGCGGCAAGACATTCCAGTCCTCGGCAGGATCCCTTGGAGGTCGCCAACGTCTCATTAAGACATTGTCCTGCAAATAATACCCCTCAGAGACCACAGTATCCCCGATAGGTTCCTCCACTAAACGAAAATAGGGAGCCAAATCAGCGTCCGCAAGCTGAGCTTCAACCAGAGCCTCCCTACTCAAGTAGGGGTCCTCCTGCGTCTGTTTTAGGTGGGCCATGAATGTATCACACAAATTAACAGGTGCTTCTTGTTCCTCACATTGAGTGGGATGAGCATGAGATTTCGCCTGTGCGCGAGTCACCACGCATGCAGTGAACACCTCAGGAAACTCCTTAGCCAGCTTCTCGGTGTCCACCACATTAATTGGTTCAGGGGAAAGAACAGGAGGTTCCCTGACTCTGTTGCCCGCCAGGTCATTCCCCAACAATAATGACACCCCCGGAACAGGGAGAGTGTCAATAACTGCCACCATCACGAGACCAGTAACCAACTCAGAGCGCAGGTACACCTCCATTAGCGGATACGGCCCAAACTCTCCTCCTAAGCCAGCCAGAAGCACAACAGGACTTCCTGGTATAGGGCGGGGCAAGTCCAGCACACCAGCAACCAGCAGAGACTGACTAGCCCCAGTATCTCTCAGAATTTGAATTGGAACTCCCGGACTCTCACAATTCAAAGCGACAGAGCCAGGGGAAATAAAGCAAGCATTTTCAAATAACCGCTCTTTCCCATCATCGTCAAGCACCCGTTCCTCAGCTTCAGAACTCTGGGTTCTGGCTGACACCAGAGCAACAACCTGCTCACGGTTTGCTCTGTCTCTAAGGGCTGGACAATTACTACGAATATGCCCTGGCCGCCGACAGTAGTGACAAATAATATCCTGGTGGAAACCAACTCCACCACGTCCATTTCGGACAGACCGCTCAGGGAGCCGCTGACCACCGCCTCCCTGATGAACACTACTTTGGTGAGCCTTCCCAGAATCCAAGCCTCCCTTTCCAGGCTGGTCGCTATTAGGCTGCTTCATCTCAGGCTTTGAGCTGCCAGAGGACCTCCGTTTGTCCTGAACCCGATCATGATGACCACGCCCCACACCACCATAATGGATTACCTCCCATGTATCTGCAAGTTCCGCTGCCTCTTTCACCGTCTGAACACCACGCTCAGAAATATAAACATCAATTTCCCGTGACACACAACACCTGAACTGCTCCATCAAAATGAGCTCAGTCAGAGCCTTCACAGTGTCTGCCTTGCATGCCCTTAACCAGCGGGTCATAAGTATCTGTTGTCTACGAAATAGATCGAGGTGAGACTCACCACCTTTTCGCCAATGGGATCTAAACTTGCGGCGATATTCATCTGGAACACTACCATAGGCAGTTAAAACAGCCTCTTTTACGGCGTCATAATCGAGAGAGAGAGAGACATCTAATGCAGCATAGGCATGTTGTGCCTTACCAATAAGAGCCCTCTGCACTAACAATGGCCATCTTGAACGGGGCCAGGCCAACTCCGTAGCCACTCGTTCAAAGGCATCAAAAAAAATATCTACCTCCTCCTCATTAAACCGAGGTAGGAGTTTCTCAGCGGAACTCAGATTAAAACTTGGTTCTGACAACACACCTTTTTCCCTCGCAACTTTTTCCACCTCCAACTTCATGCGCTCCAGCTCGAACTTCTGCTCTCGCTCCCTCTTTTCAAGTTCAAAATAGCGCTCCCATTCCTCTTTCGCCAGCCTCTCCTGGCGCTCCTTCTCCTCCTTCTGCTCTGTCCAAAGTTCCTCCAGGCCAAACAGCTCCTTCACCAGCGCAACCAGCTCTTTTTTAGTCATGGAGGATGGAACTTCCATTCCGTCCCGCTCGGCCATTACAGCTAGTTGTGGCCTTGTAAAAGCCCTAAACTGAGAAGCAGTAGGCAACTCAACCCCGCCAGTGACATCAGGGGATGGGGCTATCCCACTTGTAGAACTACCACTCATCATGACTATCTCGCAAAAGTTATCGAAGACAACCGTAATCACGGCAACGCTGAAGCACAAAAAAAATTCCGGAGCACAACTACAAATATTCAACACATGCTACCGGCAACAGCTACAAGAGGTCACCTCTCCAAACACAAAGAACCACACGTGCAACAAGAGCACGATCAGGTTCTCCAGAAAAATTGAGGTGGAAAAAACCAGCAATTCAGCAGGCAAAAACCAAGAGTTTCTGGAGTACCACCCACAGAACACTGTCTGACCGCTCAAAGCGCAACAAGCGGCTATTACTGACACCGGCCCACGAGTAACGCAAATTCTCAGACCCCGCAGCGTTCTACTAGAGGGGGAAAAAAATTGGCCAAGTTATGCCTAATCTTAGATAATCTAAGACTAAGTTAGCCCACTATTACTCTGCAAAGCTAAACTACCCAAAATCCGACCGGACACACAGCTCTTTACTGCTAGGAGCGGTACAGCACGACTAATTCGCGCTTGGGCCTACACATTCAGACTAACCTACCTATCTAACCTGGCAATGTGTAGCCCTTTAGCAGGCCCAAACAACCTCGTGTACGTTTCCCAGCACAAAGAACCGTATTATCCGTAAATAATTAACCTACTGCAAATCCAACCTGACTTTAGTTATAAGTTACCGATTTAAACGGCTGATCTCATCAACGCAACAGACAAACGAACAAATACGTCAACCCTAATTACTATTCCAACAAATGCTAAAGCCTATGAACAGCAGACCCAGTTAATTCACTTCCGCGACGAGCCCCCACTATGTCACGGCCTCCCTGGGCAGAGATACTGCAAGCTTCGTTTTACCGAGGTTTTCGTTTTACCAACTAAGCGTTTGCCCGGAATCTGTCTAGGGTAGTAGATTTTCTGTATCCCCACAAACTCCCCAGGGTGGCGTGCAGTTAACGCACTCGGTTTGCTTGCATACAATAATAACGAAAGGTTGACGTTACCTGGGTCATCGTCGAAACTCCCGGCCAGCGCGATCCCGTCGACCAACGACGAACAGCTCTGTCTCCGTGCTGATACGGGATGCAGACGTGTCCCTCAGCAATCAGTTCGTTTTATTTTATTTTCGTAAAAAGATTCCCGACCGGTTGGCTGCAGTTGGTGGTGAGTACGAGGTTGCTTCACTCCACAGCATACACGTGAACGCCAGTGTCTGTAGTATACCGAATCTCTTCCCAAACTGCTGATTCCGCTGTTGCCACTTCCCAACACACCCGCCTCCTTAACTGCCGCGGCAACACCTGATATCATCTCACAATCGCATCACGTGGTCACTGGATCAAACCATTCTCATTAAGCAACGTCAACCAGAATTGTATGCAAGCAACCCAAAAATATTCTAGGGGAATCCACAAAATATAAAAAATCTAATAATAATAATGCCTCATCAGGCCACCTAGCCCATCATTCTGGCACTCTTACCAGTTTATGCTTTCCTGGGAAATGGCCTGTCTGTAACACTACTGACAACTTTCTCCTGACCCATCATCCTGAGGAGAATGCCAGTTCTCTTTCCAGTAACGTTCATCTTATTCATGAGACGTTCTGTACAGAATGACGCAGAACTCCCTGGATCTAGGAAGGCATACGTTGTGACTACTTCATTCCCTTTCTTAGACTTCACCTGGACAGGCAAGATGGCAAGTGTACAATCACGCGCTCCGGCCCCAGTAAGCCGGAGTACAACTAGATTGTACAGCGACTGGGCCGCTGCCACTGGCCCCTCCGCCGTTTCCCTTACCTCCTTGATTTACCTTTGCTGAACCAGGTTCTGATTCCTTTGAGTGGATGTGCAAAAAGGTAGGATGCCTCAAATTGCACACTTTGCAGAATAGACGGTTTGTGCAGTCTTTACTTCTGTGCCCAATGCACAACCAGCTATAGCACGCCACTATCCTTCAAGAAAGACATCTTGTCACTGTGTGCTTTCTTTTCCAATGAAAAGCATAAGTCCTAGGTATGTCCTGCTCCACAGAACAAGCAATTCTTTGTGGCAGGTGAGACACTATCTTTGTCATCACACACTGACTTTTTTGCATGGCGTTGTGAGCCTTTATCCATAGGAGCAATAGTAGTTGCAAAACTACTTCCTTTAGGTTTGGCAGAGTAAGGTTGGGATTTAGCATGTTTCACTTCTCTTTTTACAGCAACTGGATCATGTAAAGTTAGATCTCCAAACAGTGGGTCACTTGCGATTTTAACTTGCTTCTCCACAAACTCAACAATGTCATGAAAGGAAGCTCTGCGCTTTCACACTTCCTCTAAGTTACAAGTCACTTCCCTCCATCTCTCCTTGAGCCTGTATGGCAACTTCTTTATCACTGTTTGCATGTTACTTGGTGTTTATAGTTCCAGACTGAAGTTAATTCCTCTCATTGCATTATTGCACTGCCGTAAAAAGATGCTGTATGCTTGAAGCGCTTTCACGTCCTCAGATTTTATTACTGGCCTGGCAAGTATTTTTCCCATATAGGCAGCAGCTATCTTCATGGGATTACCAAACTGCTCCTGTAGCAGTGACTTGGCCCTTGTGTATCCCACCTCCGCCTGCATATGTTCACAACCTCGTACCAGCTCTCGAGGCTGCCCTCTGGTGTATTGCTCAAGGAAATACAGGCGATCTCTGGCACTGTAGGTCTTTAGCTCAAAATTATGTTCGAATGACCTCATAAACGTTTGAAACTGCAAGGGGTCTCCATCAAAGGTTTGCATGTCCCGCTTTGGGAGTAAAGAGTGGTACTGCTGCTCCACTAGCATTGACGTGATTTTGTTTTGTTTTTCTAGGACTGCTGCCAGATGTTCAGACTCAGAACTTTGCATTCCAGATGTAGCTTAGTGACGCTTAACCTGAGGCTGAGGATGGGCTGAAGGCAGGTAAGTAGACATGACTTGTGAATGTGGTGCCATATTTACTGTCATAGTTGGTGGTTGAGCAGGTGGTATGGCCTGTGATTGTTTCTCTTTGGGCCTAGCGCCCAGCAAGTGGTCTCCTGTTGCAGTGTTACATGGTTGTTGCACTGAAGACTTTGGAACGAATGTCTCAGCTTCCGCATTTAATGAACAAGGATTAACTTTTTTCCTTTCTCTTTTCAGGTGAGAATTCATCCCATTTAATTTTGCTCCTGCTGACATCAGATGGACTAAAGTCAGATGCTTTGAAGACATTCAATTTGGCTGCAGATACAGCAATATCCATTTCCAGATTCAACCATTCCTTCCTTTTCCTGAGTAATTGTTCCTCCTCCTCCAATGCATGCTTATTTTGCAACAGTTTTTGACGAGCTATGAGCACAGCCATTTCTGCTTCAGCTTTAATGCGTGCTGTACGGGTAGGTGAAGTATTGGATCTCCTTGAAGTGTTGGATTGTTTTGAAGAAACATTAGAAACGCTGTCACTTGTTTTACATCATCCATTTGTGTAGCATTCTCCATTGCATCAGGATCTCCAGCATCCTTATTGCATTCAGACAAGTGAACATCAGCTGTAGCATGTTCATTAGCAGGTGCATTCTCATGTTGCAAAATCCTAGTAAGTGAGTGTTCTGCATGATCTCGGGCTACATCAGTTTGACAAGTCACAGAGCCATTGTGTTACTTTTCCAATAAAAGACGCATTGTGTGCATGCACATTTATGGACCAGGTGCGTTGTTTTTCCTGCTCCTTCTGAGGAAGCATTGGCATGACAGTGTTATGGAGCTGGGTTGCATCTTTAAAAAGGGCATGACAATTTTCATGATGGGACTGTATGGCTTTTACATTTTGTTCATTTCGGTTTTCCATTAGGTCATTTATTATTTTAATTAAACCTTTTAGTTTGGTCATTTTTGCTTGCCTTTCCTTTTGAACACCTTCAAGTTTAAGTGCAAGTGCTTTGGCAGTTGGTTTAACTTGTCTTTTTTCTAAACCTTCATTTTGAACCAAGTTGTCTTTAGCAGACCCATTTCATTCCTCAATACTCATTTTCATTCAAATAAATGACCATACGTTGGTTACCATTGGACACTGAACACCATGACATCGGTTTCAAAACAATATTCATAAGAAACAGCAGCGAGCAATTAGACTGCCAGCAAACCCATAAGCACACCGCAGTTCATGTTAATAATTCACAGCAGCAAGAAAATTGAAATGTTCACAGGGCAACACCATCAGCAAGACAGTAATGGGCAAATGTCCATAATAATGTCCATTGCAGCAAACTATTGAAATGTTCAGCGCAACACCAGGCGAGTCGCGCGTAGCCAGCTCACAGCTGTAAAACGTTCCATAGGACAACACTCACAGGACGCAATGAGCAACAATGTTCGTAATCCACAGTTAAAAGCAGGCAGTTGAAACGTTCATAAGCAACACCACGATATTCCAATCAGTCTTATAATCCAATACGATTCAGTGAAAGAGTCTTTATACCTCAATTCCAGCGACGAGGCTATGATGATCAACGAATTAATCCAACAAGCGGAGCCTTCATATCAAAGACGCCGAGCGCAGTTCGGCTATAGTCCACCACACTGATAAGTCAATAAACGTTGCGATACCTTGATTCCAGCGACGAGGCTTGAAACGCTGCAGTAGTTACCCATTTTTTAGTGCAGGAAGCGAACTCAATCCCAGCGATGAGGCTTTGATGATCCGCAGCAGTAGCCTAGTCACTCTCGCAAGTTAGCATCTATTCAGGAAGCGGAGGGTGAATGAATCCGAGGATGCCGCCAACAGGAACGCAAAGCCGTCTTCTCCAATCGTCTCGTAGCTCGGTGGATGGAGCGATGACACCAGCAACGACGAGGCCAGCTTCTTCCAAAGGCAGTGAACACGTTGATCTCATTCAGAAAATTCGGCAACCAAGTTTGAATACTCGCTTTATGAGCGTCTTTTGTGTACAAATATTGCGGCTACCAGTTCCAACACCAAATGTTCAGAAGCCGCGGTGGGCTAAGCAGGGGAAAATGTATTGTCTTACGCGCATTCAAAAATCCAATGTCCAGACCAGCACACCTGTTTCGTTGGTTTATTGCTCTCCATTTCAATACTTAGACCCCAATAGTCTTTCAAGTGCAAGGTTGAGCAAAAACATGTAAACGAACTTGAGTTCATGCGATGTGAAGCGAAGAGGTACACAAAAGATAGCCTTTCCCCGTGCTCACCCCACGCCAAACTGAACTGAAACTCAGGTGCCAGGTAAAACTAATTAAGGCTACCATTTGCGCACCGCTCACGCCCAGTACCACACCCATGTCCAACAGTAACCAATAAAAATAAAAACACAAACCAAATAAACCAATACCCATAAAGTTGACCGATTAATAGAAAGCAAGAAATAAAGAAAATATTTATGGCTCCTACATGCCTTATTGTAATTCCAATTATATACCACTGAGTGAACCCCATCACTCTGCTACTCAGTCAGACACTGAGTAACAGAAATTTGCATTTGAAATAGTGACAGCTTGTTCACAGTTAACAGAGTAGCCAGCTTACATTTTGTTTTCGTTTTAGTTTGTTAGTTTAGCTAACAAACTAATGTTACATAATGGTAACGCATGCTGGCTGGCTGATCAAGTAACATTAACTTAGTTAAGGAATTGGCACTAAGCTAGCACACTACAGTGCTAAGCTAATATGATCTAACCACAACTGTAGTGATCGTTTGGGCCGTTTGTCAAGCAAACTAACTAAATTTAACTTAAATTAAACAAAGCAAACAACTTCTGGCACCCTGAGCAGGTAATGTGCCCAGGCAAGAATAAACATAGTTTCAAGGCAAAATTTTCTCTTTGAGGCTGGTTTATTGTTATTTTCCAGGTGAGTAAACAAATCCATGCATCTCTCGCGCTGGTAAAAAAAAAAAACCATGTGCCTACTACCCAGATGCATGCAGTTGTCTTACCACTTCCTACCTATATCCACCCTTTCCTGTGCACACTACTACCCCCTGGTGTCTAAACTAAATATTACAGTTAATAAACCAAACTAAAGACAGAACACATGAAGCAAAGCAATTAACTAGACCAGGGATCCCCAATCTTTCCCAGAAAGGGCCAGTGTGGATGCAGGCTTTCATTGCAACCAAGCAATTACACACCTGATTCTACTAATCAACCCCTGGACTCTTTGTTAATAAGCTTGATTAGTAGCATCAGGTCTGTAGCTGCTTGGTTGCAATAAAAGCCTGCACCCACACCGGCCTTTTCTGGGAAAGATTGGGGACCCCTGAACTAGACAAATATCTAACAAAAGAATATTACCAAAATATAAATTCTAATGTGAGCAAAATCATCATAATAAACAAATTAATTGACCACATTAGAACCATTTAAAGCAAAACTAATGTAGCTCCAACACTTACACTTGCTATTCGCTTCGGCTTAATATTAACAGCATGATGTAAAGCGAAGTTGGTTTTCTCCCCCCCCAGCCAATGAAATGTTTACAGTAGTGATGTACTGAGGGCAATATCCAAAATACGCCATGAGCTGGGCTAAGAGAAAAGTACTACAGCTATGTGATAAAACTTTTGACCAAGCATACCATGTTTTATGGCTGGAACGTTAATGTAATCGTGATTGCATTCATGTTAAACGGGTGACTCACTGTTGCTGCTCTGACAACGATACATTTAAATATTTTAGGCTCATAATTTATTTCATAGCACCAATAAGCTGCTTTCTATACTCAATGCAATAAACAATAAATTATGTGAAAATGCCATGTATTTGTTAACAAAATATGCCAAGGAGGTGGCTTATTTACAATGCATATCAGAATTAATTATTGGGCTTTGTTCCCCAAAAGCACAGATACAAAATTTCATTGTTTAAATTATTGACTGTTTATGATCAAACAATGTTGGGAAATTTATTCCTGGTCGAGATTTCAAGAGGATCATGGAGCGTGTACTTTTTAGACAATAAAAAGGATAAGTATATTGGTGAAGAATGATAATGATTTTAATTTTAGCTGACTACTATCAATAAGAATGAGATTTGTGGTTCCTCTGAAATATGATGCATAATCTAAAAATGGATGTTGGCTTTAAAACAATGGTAAGTAGGTGAAAAAAGGTGATTTTTTTTTTTTTTTTAAGTCTGCGAGGAAAAATTAATGGGTACTTGATTGTAAATGGCCCAGCTATGTTGGGAAACCTAAAGGCCTGTTCGGGAATCAGGAGGATCGTAGGAGGTGTAGTTATTTATTTATTTTTTCCTCTATAGAGGGGATTATCACGTTAGATTACCTCACTGCCATCGGATTTCCTTTGCGATAAAAGAAGAGCACTTATTCCCTCTAATCCCATATGCGGATTTAAAGGTTACTTGACATTTTGCAGCAGCCAAAGGCGTGATGTTCTGACTAAAGTTTCTAGTTTTGAGTCCTGGACCATTGAGAGCGTCCCTGACCTGCAGTTATTTATTATTCGTTTGTGTTCACTGCGCGACATCGGTTTGTTAGTAAAACAAATGACATGACGAGGTTTTGCTCATGCAGGTGGTTTCCAAAAGATTTCACGCCTGACGCAAAAATTTCTTCAGGTTAAATTCTTTTGCGAGAATCCCTGAGAGATTACGATTATCATACAAACGTATTGTGAGGGACAGCCCACCCCGTTTTTCTACCCCTTCTCTTAGCCAGTCTCTCAGTGTCCCAGTCCTGCACTCGCTCCTGAGTCTCCTCCATCTCTCTCTCTCTCACTCGCGCTTTTTCCTTCCATGCAGTCAGCTACGTCGCTTTACACCACATGCATGTTATGAGACCGACAGCGTGATCTGAGACCGACTGACGGCTGTCGACTCTCACCTACTAAACGGAGGGCACAGGGAGAACCACAGCAGATCATCGAGAACAGGTAATTACATCGTATTAAAAAAAAATACAAGGCAGATGCGGCACGATTGTTCACTGTGCACAAAGTAATACGCTAGTTAAGTTTCATGAAAACACAGTGCGGGTCACTATATCTGATATATCGCAGCATTTCACGCACTGCGTCCAACAGATGCAGGGTGAAGTCAGGTCATTTAAGACATCAGATAAAATGGGACAAATAAGTTTCTCAATCTTGGACTGTTGAAATATTAGACGCCTATCATCGAACGTTATTGCATTATTTCTGCCAATGTCCGTGACATGAAACAATGACACTGCGCTGCGTAATTTTCGCTGAAAAAATCAAATTCTTTAATCTGCGGTTAAGTTAGCCGACGTTCGTTTCTCCGAGGTCAAATCAGCCGACACTAAAAGCGGAGTGCCCGCGTATTCTAGCTTTCGCGGTAAATGCATTGAAACGATACTGCACGAGCTGACAGGCATGGTTGGGACATCTGTTTTTCAAAATACAATGTTGGAAACAGTTCATGAGGAATTTGTGATATACAGACATCTCTGATTATTGACACAGTGAAGACCATTCATTTTTACTGTGTCAGTTTGGAGAAATTTCAATTTAAAAGTCATACATCTGTACCTCGATATGGTTACATTTATGAAAGTTTGAGATACTGTAAAAACAAATTGCTCCATAATTTCTGGCAATGCCTGATGTATCTGAGTAGAGGGCATCTCTGACTACTGAAATACTGAAAATAATTCATTTTTTACGGTATCAGTTTGGAGAAATTTCAATTTAAAAGTCCTACATCTGTATTTTGATATGGCTACATTTATGAAATTTTGACATACTGTAAAAACAAAGTGCTCCATAATTTCTGGCAATGCCTGATGGATCTGATTTGAGGACATCTCTTACTACTCAAATAATGAAAATCATTCATATTTACTGAAGTAGTTTGGAGTAATTTCAATTTAAATGTCTTACATCAATACCTTGTTATGGTAACATTTATGAAAGTTTGAGATCCTGTAAAAAGAAATTGCTCCATAATTTCTGGCAATGCCTGATGTATCTGAGTAGAGGGCATCTCTGACTACTGACATACTGAAAATCATTCATTTTTTACTGCATCAGTTTGGAGAAATTTCAATTTGAAAGTCCTACATCTGTATCTTGATATGGCTATATTTATGATAGTTTGACCTACTGTAAAAACAAAGTGCTCCATAATTTCTGGAGATGCCTGTTGTGTCTGAGCAGAAGACATCTCTGACTACTCACTTACTGAAAATCATACATTTTTACAGTATCAGGTTGAAGTAATTTCAATTTGAAAGTCCTACATCTGTATCTTGATATGGTTACATTTATAAAACTTTGAGATAATGTACAAACAAATTGCTCCATAATTTCTGGCAATGCCTGATGGATCTGAGTAGAGGGCATTTCTGACTACTCACACACTGAAAATCATTGATTTTTACTGTATTAGTATGGAGATATTTCCATTCAAATGTCCTACATCTGTACCTTGATATGGTGACATTTGGGAAAGTTTGAGATACTGTAAAAACAAATTGCTCCATAATTTCTGGCAATGCCTGATGTATCTGAGAAGAGGGCATTTCTGACTACTCAGAGTACTCACGTACTGAAAATCATTCATTTTTACTGCATCAATTTGGAGAAATTTCAATTTAAAAGTCCTACATCTGTACCTTTATATGGTTACATTTATGAATGTTTGACATACTATAACAACAAACTACTCCATAATTTCTGGCAATGCCTGATGTATCTGAGTTGAGGACATCTCTGACTACTTGCATACTGAAAATAATTCATTTTTACTATGCCCGTTTGGGGAAATTTTAATTTAAATATCCTACATCAATACCTTGATATGGCAACATTTATGAAAGTTTGAGATTCTGTGAAAACAAATTGCTTCATAAATTCTGCCAAAGCCTAATGTATCTGAGTAGGGGGTATCTCTGGCTACACACATACTGAAAATTATTCATTTTGAATGTATCAGTTTGGAGAAATTTCAGTTTAAACATATGTACCTTGATATGGTTACATTTATGAAAGTTTGAGATACTGTAAATGGAAATTGCTCCATAATTTCTGGCAATGCCTGATGGATCTGAGTCAAGGGCATCTCTGACGACTCACATACTGAAAATCATTAATTTCCACTGAAGCATTTTGGAGTAATTTCAATTTAAATGTCCCACATCTGTACCTTGATAATGCTACATTTAAGAAAGTTTGAGATACTGTAAAAGCAAAGTGCTCCATAATATCTGGCTATGCCTGTTGTACCTGAGTAGAGGGCATCTCTAACTACTCACATACTGAAAATAATTCATTTTCACTGTATCAGTTTGGAGAAATTTCAATTTTAATGTCCTACATCTGTACCTTGATATGGTTACATTTATGAAAGTTTGAGATACTGTAAATGGAAATTGCTCCATAATTTCTGGCAATGCCTGATGGATCTGAGTCAAGGGCATCTCTGACGACTCACATACTGAAAATCATTAATTTCCACTGAAGCACTTTGGAGTAATTTCAATTTAAATGTCCCACATCTGTACCTTGATAATGCTACATTGAAGAAAGTTTGAGATACTGTAAAAGCAAAGTGCTCCATAATTTCTGGCAATGCCTGTTGTACCTGAGTAGAGGACATCTCTTACTACTCACATACTGAAAATCACTCATTTTTATTATAGCAGTTTAGAGAAATTCTTGCCTAATTCTTGAAAGTTGTACACACCGGAGGTCAGGACAGTTCGTGAAGGCCAGTGTCTTTTGTACTTATTTTAAAATTTAACTTTATCCTCCTAGGACCCGAGCACTTGTTTGATATGCATTTTTTTTCTCTTTTTGCTATTTGGGCTTTTTGCGACCTGATAAGTATTAAAACTAAGAACTCTGCATCATCTTTTGACATGATGTAGTGATAGAGAAAAATGATGTCCACATATGTGGACACCGTCTGAAATTCCATAAAACACAATAAAGAGATCTTTGTGTATAACAGTGATAAACTCTTCATTTCCACCCAGAACACAGCAGTTTTTTGCCTGACTGCTTTTGCATGAAATAATAACATCGACAAACATATTTTTGAACTTGTTTTGAATATCAGAGTGCAAAAAACAAAATGAAAACAAAGCATTTTTGCCCGTTTTGAACAGGCTCGATCTGGCAGCCGCGGCCAGCCCTGTGGCAACAATGGCTCTCAGGCGTCAGGCTTATCTGAAGCGGTAGTGGAGCCCATTCAGACAGCTAGGGCCCCTTCCACACATTCCCTGTACTCTTTGAAGCGGAGAATCTTTGCACAGTGGTGCTCTGTGCGCAGACATGACCCATACAGTGCTCAGTGGCAGTGGCGCTGGCAGTGCTTCGGCCCAATGCGGTTCAGTGGCAGGCTCTCACACCTTACTGTCCCGATTTATGGCTGGCTTGAGGTGTCTCCAGGTAGTGCGGCCCGCTCTCTTTCCAGCCTGGGACCTGTATGTGGTCCTGCATGCGCTCTTTAGCACCGCATTTGAACCCTTATAGTCTGTGGACATGAAGGTTATTTCCATCAAGACGGCTCTGCTTCTCGTCCTGACATCAGCTAAATGTTGGAGGGATCTACATGCGCTGTCGGTCCACTCGTCATTATGCGCATTTCAGCTGGTGGTGATCTGATGGTGATGTGTCCCAATGCATTATAAAATAAACATCCACTGGGTCGTTTACGTTCCCTGCTGTGTTCTGTGGGCTGAGGAATGGGGTCCTCATCACAACTGTCATCCTCACTGCTGCTTTGCTCCCGTGGCGGGGGGTTAATCAGCATCCAGGATGATTCAGAATCATCACAGTCAGACAAGTTTTCCAAATCTGACTTGTCTCCATCAAGTAGGCCTAACCCAAGTTGCTCCAGTGCTCTTTGCACGGAAAAAATGCTCTGGAAATCATGAAAAATTCAAATACTAATCAATGTAATTTATCTATGTTTTTATTTATCTATCTATTTATTTATTTATTCATTTGTTTTTTATTTCACTGGGAAATGTTCAGCTTTTTAGCTGCACCAGAGTTAGCTATAAGCTAATTTGCATGTCCACGTGTTTACGAACATATTAACATTTTCAACCAAACTAAGTCCCTATATACACATATGTGTACATAATGTTTAGCAGCATACTAAATCGTTTCTTTCACAATTTTTTGTCAAATTTGCATGTTATAGAAAACTTAAAATGCTTTCATGCATATCTAAATCAGAATAAGCCATGAAATATGATTGGACTTCTTACCTCATCGATGTTTGTGTTTGGAGTGGACACCTGAACTTTCCCTTGTGCTCGCCACCATTTTGAATTTTTCTCGTTGTGTGTTGTACTCTTCTGACACCACTAGACAGTATTGTAAGTGTCAACCTATGTGGCCATAAAGCCCCATTTAAGCAGAATTAACAACTGTGGTCATATGACCCAAAATGTGATGTCCACGCATGTGGACGGCAGGTCCTAAGAGATTAAATATTAGAAATGATGAAGTAAAATTTGTTTTTTCGGGAGCAGCAATAGTAAAAATGAATGATTTTCAGTATGTGTGTATTCAGACATACCCTTTACTCAGATACATCAGGCATTGCCAGAAATTTTGGAGCAATTTGTTTTTACAGTATCTCGAAGGTGGTAAATGTAACCATATCAAGGTACAGATGTTGGACTTTTAATTAGAAAATTCTCAATAATAATACAGTAAAAATGAATGATTTTCTGTATGTGAGTAATCAGATATGTCTTCTACTCAGATATATCAGGCATTGCCAGAAATTATGGAGCAATTTGTTTTTACAGTATGTCAAACTTTCATAAATATAACCATATCAAAATACAAATGTAGGACTTTTATATTGAAATTTCCTCAAACTGACACGGTAAAACTGAATGGTCTTCACTGTGTCAATAGTCAGAGATGTCTCGATATCACAAATTCTTCATTAACTGTTTCCAACATATTATTTAGAAAAACGGATGTCCCAACCATGCCTGTCCGCTCGTTCGGGATCGTTTCAATGCATTTACTGCAAAAGCTAGAATACCCTGTAATGGTTTTGGATGTTTGTGCATGTGTTCTGGACTTTTCTTTGTCTCTCTCATCCCGGGACAACATCAAATTCCTGTTCAATCGGATTCTTTGCCCAGCTGGCTGATTAAACTGGGGCGGTGCTTCCCCGGACTCTGTATAAAGCCGGATGTTCGCCCCGCCTCTTGGGCTATAGTGTCTGTTTGAAAAAGATATCTGTAGTCAGGTTTTGTTTGACTGTCTATATTCTAATTATTGGAGTTTCATCTCCCTTTTTCTGCCTCGCTTTGCTTCCATGATTCATACTATTATACGTCCTTTGGAAGTGTTTGTACCGTGTCCGTGCTACTCTCTTTCTCTCTGTCGTTGCACCTGGCCTCCGTATTCTACCGGCCATTACATACGCAGGCACTCTAATTTTAGTGTCTGCTGATTTGACCAGGAGAAATGAATGTCAGCTAGCTTGACCGGGCAGATAAAATGGGATAAATGAGTTGACTGTTTTCAATCTTTGACTGTTCAAATATTAGAAGCCTATCACCGAATGTTATTGCATTGTTGCTGCAAATGTCCGTGACATCTAACAATGACGCTGGCGGCAATGCCCTGCGTAATTTTCTCTGAGTAAAATCCAATACTTGTTCCTTACAGTTTTTCAAAAATTGTGTCTGTTTTGCTCTAGCATGTCACATTTTCTCATTTCTTAGCATTGTCACTTCTGACAATCTCTTGTGAGGTAAGAAAGTCGCTTATCGTCCCTTAATCTCCTGAAAAACTGCCACGAAGACATGATTTCTATTTTCCTCGGAGCCAGGTGAAAACTATTTGTTCAATTCTCGGAATGAGAATGAGAATGAAACAGGAAAATAAAATGAAATAAAAACTGTACAATTTGTGGGATCCTCAGAAACAATCCTGTTTTTGAACAGCTGTAGCTCATGTAAACAGACAGTGACGGTGGGTTGTATTGCTTTTTAGCGATGTTCCATTTTCATGGCTAAGTGAAATAGGAAAACACAACTGATTAACAAAACCAGCAAATTACCATCAAAAGCACTGACTCATTGGGATGTTCATTTTCATGTAGAGCCAGAATAACTCTGTCTCAGCAAGGACGTAGGATGTAGGGAAAGGGGCAGAAAGAACTAGGAGGGGTTTCCAGCCCAACTGCGAAATTCCAATCCATGCAACAAATGCAAGACACATCTTTTTTCTCAAAGCACACAAACAATTACGAATGTGCTGCAGGTTGCTTTGATGTGAAGTTTTATGACAAGTAAAAGGAAAATAGATGAACAAGTTTCTCTCAGAACTGCCAGGTGTAAAGACAAACAAGCAGAGATCACATGTAATATGCATCATGTATTTATTGGCTGCATTAGAAGGGGGCAGTTTGTCAGTGTGGCATTAAAAATACTCATTTGAAGTGAAACTGTCACTCTGCTCTCTCTCAGCAAACACAGGTGCAGCCCCATGAGCAACACTGGTTCCAGCTTCATCATTATACTGCAAACAACAATAAATTTAAAACCAACCCTGTAATATTAGTACCAAGTGACCGTGAGATGGATGATCATTCCTAGTTTTTGTCTAAACAGTAGAATTTTTATGGTATTTAGATGTACATGGAGTGTGTCATGTGGGCATTACAGATATTTATAATTGTGCCACTGTGCAAATACGTATGAACATCTTATTTCGAGTGAGTGTTCGTAATAGAACTTTGGTGCTAAACTGCTCCTGGGGTGCTTGTCTAGGTCCTGCTGAAGTCCTTGAAGAACTGTGAAACCCTGAAGACCGCCAGTGTGACCCTGGAAGTCTCACCATACTGAGAAAAGGTTACCTGTACAGATACTAGGTGTGTATCTGCCCTACATAAATGGAGCTGAGAGTTAAATGGCCAATGTACATGCTCATTAGGAACATGCTGTGTGATTATGTTTACTGCAGGCTGAGTAATCTTCATACACTGCACACTCTGACTGGGGCATTACACAAAATTCAAAAAGATACTCAAAATATTTGCCCCTGCAAAGAACTGAGAGGCAAGCCATTTCATGCACTTGAGCTAAATTAATTCAAATGCTGACTGTGCAATCATTTTCAAAATATAAATTCATGCACATGACTGGATGGGCATTTGGAGGGTGCAAGTAATCACTAAGAGCAATACTCCACCCTTCTAAATTAGCTCTGTTGTGTCTCGATGAATCTTTACAACTGTGGACTGAATTTTGAGATCAATAGCAGTTTTTCTGCAAAGGCAGTATCTCCTAAAGTCAATATGTATTTGGTCCGTGATTTGGTGCCAGTCAAAATTAATTAATTCATTTATTTATTTAAAAATAAATAAAAATTAATTTAAAATTTTATGTTTTGCCTTAACCACACCATTCCACCAAGTTTCATTAAATTTGTCATCAGTGTGATCAAAAAATTGCCATTTTACAGGTTCGTATTTATTATGTGCATTTCTTACGTGCCACCAGAAACTGAGGTTGAATCATTTATATTTGAATTTCAATTGCTAAACTTGAATCATTGCATTGAAAAACTGAATCTGAATAGTACAATTTGAAATTGTTACTATTATTTTGAACTGAAGTCCAATAAACTTGAAACAGAATGTAAGATTATGAAATTTAATTTGGTTTCTCTGGAACTTCATTTGATCCTCACTGAAAATTCAACTCTATATATTTTCATATTCAGTTCTCACAATTCAAATTCAGTTCTCAAAATTCAATTTCAATTTACTGTGACAGAAATCCAGGTAGTTGAGGAAGAGCAATCGAGTGCAGATACACAGGTCTCATCTTCGGCCAATCAGCACCTACGTTTTTGAGCACGTCATTTGTTGCCACCCGCCAGTGTAATTTTTTTTCCTCTGCGTTAGTTGAGTTAATCTTAAAAAATCTTAAAATCTTAAAAAAGTGGGCGTGGTCTGCCTTATTTGGAAAATGAGGAATGCGCCTCCACACTGGAGAGTTCTGCAACCAAGAATAACAGCTTCCGTTATCTAATGTAAACAAGCCAGATATATAATTTCATAGCCATTTAAAGCTTTTGGCAACATGTTCGGCGCTGAAGATTAATGAGGTAACCAATAAACTGTTAATATTGGTGGACTAAATTAATGGCTTGCTTACCAGAGTTGAGTCAAGTACTTTTAAAAGTACTTGAGTTCAAGTCCAAGTACTTGAAAAAGTACTTGCAAGTCCAAGTACTCAAGTACAAGTACTGACCCAACTCTGATATACTTAAGAAGCAATGTGTCATGTCATTCTAGTGAATGTGGTGAATTATTTTTCAGTTCAGTGTCAAAGAGGAAATCAGATGATATTTATATGTATATGTATATTCTGCGTAAATGAATGATCTGTTCCACAATTATTACTAGACAGACTTGGGTTGGTACTTGTACTTGAATCCTAATTCATAGTCGTCCAACTCTGTCAATGTGCAAACATGCAGTTGTATCGACAGAGATGTGGACCTTTCAGAATTCTCCGTTGCTTTACCCCTTAAGCCCTACGCCTCAGTTAGGGCTGGGCGATATATCGATATTATATCGATATCGTGATGCAAAGTAAAATATCGTCACATATTTTGACTATCGTAATATCGTGATAAGAAATAAGAGTTGGCTTTTCTGGTTTTAAAAGCTGAATTACAGTAATGGGTGGCATTTTTCTGCACTTGCAAGACTGTTGAAGCTGTTGCCTGCACCTGTTTCATTGTTATGTCAACATTACTAATAAATGGTTATAAAAAAATATAATTGTGTAATTATTTTGCAAAAGCACCAACATTTGTCCTGATAATATCGCCAAAATATCGATATCGAGATATTCGGTCGCAGATATCGGGATATTAGATTTTGTCCATATCGCCCAGCTCTAGCCTCAGTACCAGGGGCCGGTGCTTACGCACAATAAATACAGCATGTTTCCAAATCGCAACATTGTCATGCAGAATATCCACATTTCACGAAGAAACTAGGCAAAAAGCCTCATGTACGCCATTTTTACCTCAACCGAACATAATTCAAGCACCAAGCGAGTAAAGAACCATGCAGCAAAACATAGGATAAAATCATATCAGCGCTGAATCGATAGAATTTCTCCTAAATTTGTGCTATGCATAAAAACGATACCTCAAATGAAAGAGGAAAGTCCACAGAATCCAACAATGTATGCCTTGTCATTTTAAACCGACACCTCACTCAAAGAGCAGCAGATATACACTTTACAGTCTACAGAGATGAGCAAAGAAATTTCTTACCTTTGATATTTTGTAAAAAAAAAAAAAAAAAAGACATTTGAGGGTAAATCCACGCTTGCTATTGTTAGCTCAATGTGTCCGTGTTATAACCAAACTCAATCTGCGAGTCTGAAAGCATGTTTTTCTTCTCAGCATTGCTTCAAAGATCTCAGTTCCTCAGCATTCAGCTTGCTTGTAATGTATTTTCCTCTCTTTGATCAGATTGTGATGCTGTCAGTAAAACTTTGCCGCTGGCCGTTTGATTTTATGGCTTTTGACGATTCCAACGTGCTCTAAAGCACCTTTATCGGAAAAAGCTAGACTGAGCCATAGTCTTGCGTTCCCAGTGCGTCAAACCGAGTCCATGGGCCATTCGAATGTACTTAAATAGCGCGAGAATATAAACACTTAACAGGTTTGTTTGTGGAATTTTTGGTATAATTATCCATTAAATATTCAACCGTCCTTTTCAAAGTCATTTTCAGACAGAAATGCGCGAATACTGAAGGCACGGTGAAGATGACAGACTGCAATGCAGGGGAACAAGGTTTGATTCTAGGTCTGCATGCTGTTTCGCTGGCAATGATAGCATTTTCTCACGTATAAATAATTGTTGGGGTTTTTGTTCTTTGTACTTTTTTCCATTTTTTTACCTTTCTGTTTTATTCATAATCTTATTAATTTGTTTTCTTTTTTAAATAAATCTGCTGCAGTGGAGCCAAACTTCATTTTCTTTGTATTTATTGTGTTTGAATAGGATGGTATAGGCAATAGGACTGGCAGAAATGATAATTGAAAAAATATTTCTAAATTCAAAAAATTAAAAAACTGGCTGTATTTGGGTGGAATGTTTGCCTGTAGTGACATATAAGTGAAATTAGATGAGTTTTACAGTTTAATATCTGAGAAATCTGATTTGGCACACAAGGTACCTGAATTGCCAATTTGGAGAAGCCACTGAAACTTTCCTCTCTAATTGTGTTCTAATATACTTGATTGGAATAAACTTTGGTGTAGATAATGGTGAGATTCTGTGCTGTAAATTCTTAGAGGTTTTAGATTGCAACTAATTAAGTTTACTAGAGATTGAAGTAAAACTTTGTTTGGTGCAAAATAAGGTCTTTGATTTATACTGTGTTCCATCTTCTCTTCAGTTCCAAACTAATAAATTCTATTTCAAATTATACTATTCAGATTCAGTTTTTCAATGCAATGATCCAGGTTGAGCAATTGAAATTCAAATATAAATGATTAAAATTCAGTTTCTGGTGCCACATATTTCAGCCCATAATTTCTGTTCTGTATTTTGCTTCATTTTGCTTTTCAATGTTGTGTATTTTGTTTTTATTTTTGTGTTATAGACGTGTGTTGCTGCCTTTCTTGGCCTGGTCTCTATTGTAAAAGAAATCCTTGATTTCTAATTAACCAGGGCTTATTTCCTGGTTAAATAAAGGTTAATAAAAAATTTTGTACAATCAGGCCCACAGTTTTTCCATAATCCTCCTGACAAACATACAAAAAGTTGGACAAAGAAACTAAACCAAAAAAAATGACATCATTCCTGGATGTAGATATAACAGATTAGTAAAGTACATGCATCCATTTTGATTTCTAAACAGCAATCTCCAATTCCCTGAGCCAGTTTGATGGACACAAGTGCGATCTAGTCCAAGTCTGATTGCATTTTTAATGGAGTACCTATATAACAAAACCAGTTTTAGTTTTGGGCCAAGCTGAATTAGTTTAGTAGTGCTGAAATATGTTTTTCCTTGATCTTGATTTAGGGGCAAAAACTGACAACTCGAGATTCAGCAAAAGCAGAGAAGATGGAGCTCGCAAACAAAAAGCTTATCCTCTCCACCTTCTCAAACATCTCCAACTCCACCGGAGGCGATGAGACAGGTGCCCTGCAGTCCGAGGGCCCTTTCCAGACAGCGGAGGTGGTGACTATTGTCTTGGTTTCAGGGTTCGTAAGTTTTATTACAATTACTGGGAACATACTGGTCATGCTTGCAATCATAATCAACAGAAACCTCCAGACAATTAACAACTACTTCATCTTCAGCCTGGCATGTTCAGACCTGATCATTGGGCTCAGCTCCATGAGCCTGTTCACAGTCGACATTGTCTATGGCTATTGGCCGTTGGGGCGAGTCGTCTGTGAATTATGGCTGATCCTGGACTATGGGGTCTGTGTTGCATCTGTTATAAACCTCGTCATCATCAGCTTTGACCGTTACTTCTGCGTCACCAAGCCACTCAGTTACCCTGCTAGAAGGACCACCAAGATTGCAGTCTTGATGATTTCAGCCGCCTGGTTCTTTTCCTTCATCATCTGGGCCCCGCCCGTCCTATGCGCGGAGTTAATCGTGGGTGAGAGTATTGTGGCAAATGGCCAGTGTACCCTCCGGTTCCTGTATGATGTATCAATCACCTTTATCACCTCCGCTGCCTTCTTCTACCTGCCTGTTGCCATCATGGCCTTTCTGTACTGGCGAATCTCCAAGGCCAGCAAGAGTCGCATGAAAACGGGTAAGCAAGTGCCAAAACAGGACAATCCATCCAGCAGCGAAGCAGGAAAACACACCTCCATGCCCTGTGATGATGATTACGTGAAAACCCATTGCCCTGAGAAGAGCCAGAATAGCGGAACAGGTGGGGCTGGGGAGGAGGAGTCAAGCGCGCCAGTACATCCTGAGAGAAATGAAATAGTTGAGGCCCCTGCAGGTCATGAGGGAAACCCCACAGCCCACAGCCTAAATGCTACAATGCTAAAGCAGCAGCCCGAGAGGAAGGCACTGCCATCTCGTGAGAAAAAGGTTACACGCATGGTAACAGTGATTCTTATTGCCTTCATAGTCACATGGTCACCATATCAAATCATGAAGGTCGTTGACACGATCTGCTCGTCCTGTGTTACCGCCAATATATGGAGATTAGGCGCCTGGCTCAGCTACTTAAACAGCACCATCAATCCAGCCTGCTATTCTCTCTGCAACGTCTCCTTCAAGAAAACCTTCAAACAACTCCTGCTCTGCCAGTACAAGGACATTCGCTTGCGCAAATAGTGAGGTTTGATTGTATCTGTTTCTGCAGTCATCATTTCTTGCCTAAAAAACATGCATGATAGGAACACCCTACTGGTACCCCTGACCATGGAACTGGCTTTAGAACAGGAGTTGGTCCCTGGACGCTGCTCTCTGGCTGCCCACTGCTCCAAATTATAGGATGGGTGAAATGCAGAGGTCAAATTACCCCACAGGGTTCAATAAAGTATATTTATCTGTCTGTCTGTCTATCTCCAGTGCTGTGAAAAAGTATTTGCCCCCTTCCTGATTTCCAACAAACCCATTTCTGAAATAGTTGGGACGAAGTGTAAATTGTGAATAAAATCAAAATGCATTGACTTTCAGATCACATGAGCCAATGTTATTTACAATAGAACATAGATAACATTTCAAATGTTGAAACTGAGAAATTTTACATTTTTATCCACAAAATGAGCTTATTTCAAATTTTATGGCAGCAACAGGTCTCAAAAAAGTTGGGACACAGGCAAAAAAAGGGCTGAAAAAGCAATTAATATATAAGAGAATCAGCTGAAAGAACATTTAGCAAGTAATTAAGTCAACTGGCGTGAGGTGTGTAACATGATTGGCTATAAAAGGAATGTCTTAGTGAGGAGCTGAAGAGTTCTGAAATGCCATCGCCGAGTGACGGTGCATAGACCTTGCCTAATTATTATCAAATTATTTTTCGGTAATGAATGCAGCCTATTATATTGTCGCTTTTATATCGCATGGGGGAGAGAAGCCGTGTCTTCAACTGCCACTTGATTATTCTTGAATTGGAAAATGTGAGAGTAAAGGAAAACCATCTAGAATTAGCCAGGACTAATTATTTTCAGTCAAAGGAGGGAGATTTTCAGGTGTAACGACGTGCCTGTTTGTTGGCCAGCAGTGTTGACTGTTTGCAACAGTAAAGTCTAGCCTCAGCAACTTAGCCACTTTCATAATGTGAACGTGCAAAATCTCTCCGCAGTTGCATGCGTAACAGCTCGCGTGCCTTCGCGTGCGCGGTAGCCATCTGGTGGTGGATTGCAGTGGAGAGGGAGGGGGAGGGATCTGAAAGTTGCTTTTTTTCAAATTTTTGTGCGAAGTCCTCTTCTCTCCTCAAAGTTACCAACTGCAGCTTTAAGTATTATTCATCTGAAAGTATGCAGCTTGTTATCAAAAATGGGCATGGTTCGAGTATGAGTTAATTCAACTGAGGCCCACATTTTTGTAATATCTGAAACTTGGTTTACAAAATCAGTTTCTGATTCAGATATTGACAAGGATGGATACAATGTTTATCACTCTGACAGACCTAAGAAAGGAGGCGGAGTTGCTTTTTTTGGTCAAATCTAGCCTCCACACCAGGGTTGTTTTGTCTGAATCAATCTACAAGCACTTGGAATTCCTGGCTTTAAATGTGGAAATTTCCGAAAACCTCACCATAACTGTTGTTGGCTGTTACAGGCCTCTGTCTGCCTCAAAATATGCGTCGCATTCTTTGTCACACCTTTTATCCAGACTAAAGTACAATGAACTTGTTTTAGCTAGTATTGTGGGAATTTTTATTTGTATTCCTGAAAGAAATCAGACTGAGGCAAGATGAGTAAATAGCATCCTTTACTGCTTGCAAGTAGGATCTTCGTTACAGGCAAGAACAAAGACAAAGGTACCTCTCCTTTTCTTTGGATATATGTACAAGCAGAACGTCATGATGTACGCCCTCTGCGTCAGCTGTGTGTGTGCGCATCCCACGTAAGTCTGGCTCCAGTAATCCTAAAGAGTATCTCCTCCGGCAGAAATTTACATTTCCTCAGGTCTTTTCTAGAACACTCCAGGCTTAGAAGGAACACACTGTTTCAGTAAACACACTTCATGACGCTTCTACAAAGGAACAAGCTAGATTATTAAAGTTGCAATCACGCATGGCCTAGGTCACCAAGGCTACTTGAGAACAAGTAAGGATAAACACTTAATGACTGAATAAACAAGTAAATCAGTACTGAATCAAGAGCAAGCAAGGATAAACAATTAGTCACCAAATAAGCAGCAATAAGGAATTTATGACTGAATTCCACCAAGATTTCCCTCCTCTTTATAATTGATTATCCGCTAACATGCCACTTCTCTTGATTTCCAGCATGTGCTTCATTTACGGGAAACGCTAGAAAAATCTTTCGACTTCTGTTCAAACAGGCCTTCTATTTCTATCACTATCACATCACTGTATGCCTCCCCCAACTCCTCCAGCAGAGAATGTACTCCGTCGATATCCTTTAGCATAAACATCTGATACCATGGGTAAGCGTTCAGCATTTTCAATATCAATCCTCTTATTGGGAGTCCACAGCAACTGCAAAAGAGCATTACTGCAAATCCTGCTGCTATGAGGCTCAATACCGATGATATTGCTGCTTTCCACCTCCCGACATGATCCACTGCCTCCAGGTACCAAATCAGCCTGTTGTATATCTGATAGGTCTTTTAAATGTTCTAAGGCTTGATCTATCACTACCCCATCCTCATCACTTACTGGAATGTAGGTGCAACATGAAGGCCCTATAATTTGGCACACTCCTTCCTGTGCAGCTGTTAACAAATCCAGTACCATTTGATTTTGCAGTGTCATTAATCGTAAGGCAGTCAATTCTTGCTGGGCACTCCTAGTGATATTACAGGTCTCATTTAAAAGTGCACTTAAGCGCAGTATTTCACAGCTTCCATTCACAACATTACCCTTCCAACTCCCAGAAGCAGAAACAGGGAGAGGGCGATCTTCCCCCCGATGACCACAGCTTCGCATCTGCTGGAACATTGGATTCCCAAATTGGGTCACGTGGTGCTCCTGCATCTCCTCTCTGCCACGTGGTCATTGTGTCTGCACTCACAATGTACGTGTGATCACTTAATTGTACATAAGCACATACCCCTCCCCAATTTGGCGGTAAAGCTACATATATTCGATGTCATGAAGTGACTGTTTGAGTGTATGAGTGCTGTTTGTCCATGACAATCTGACAAACACATAAGTAATGGCAAACTAGCTCACATTTAGTTCATTTAATGTATCTTCAGTGATGTTAGCTGAGCTGAACGCCACATTACTAACCAATTACACATCCTTTAATACCTCTGATCTGTTTCTCTCTAACCTCTTAGGGCTGTGATGGGAATAATTTTGACAACCACCTTGCTAAGCCCGTCGAGTTTTTTGTGTCATCATCTTACCCAAACATTGGAGTCTCCGTTTAAGGCAGCGCATCTATTCCGGTGAATCGACAATGGTGTAATGATTCAGTTGAATTCGACTCCCAAAACGATTCTCACCCGATTGGCCAATAGGAACGTGGCCCCGCCCATGACATTATTTTCACAGCAAGGGCAAAATCCTGGCACGAGAGCAAATAAATCGCATCGAGAGCAAACACTGAAGTTTTGAGAGAAAGAAGAAAAATATTTTTAGAGAAACACTTTTTTTAATAAAATGTTTAAACACTGATAGCAAAAAAAAATTTGAGAGTAAAAAAAGGTTTTTGAGAGATATTTATTCTCAAAAATAATTTTTAAAATTTTAAATTTATATTTTTCTATGTTCCATGAGATTTTAAGTCTCAAATATAATTGTTTGCCATCAGTATGAAAACTTTTTCTCTCAAACATATATTTTTTTCTCTCATAAAATGCTTTTTTTGCTATCAGTGTGAACTTTTTCTCTCAAACATTTTTTTCCCTTTTGGATCATTTATCTTCTCTCATGTAATAAAGAAACAAATCTCACTCCAAACGCCCCAGTCTTTGAATCTTCGCGCCGAGACGCTGCGGGACGAATAGTCTCTGCCTTGTTTGTTTGTTAGTAATAAACCTAAGAAACCTCGCAAAACTCGATTGATGTAATACCTTGTGCCGCACGTAATTACTGTTATGCACTTTTCACGTGAGTATCCTCTGTGCCATCCTTCTCACGTGCAATATGGTCCTTGGTCCCATCCCACAGGGTGTATATGATTGTGAATCAATCTTGACCCAGACAGTAAACATGAGATGTCTGCCTGACGTGCAGACCATGTCGGCAATTTGTAAGAGTCACATTCAAAAGTTTTTATCACTGTTTAACTGGATGACCATCCCTATAGTCCAGCCCGCACATAAAGAACCCACCACATATGTATATATGTTCAGTACTCTTGATATCGTAAACCTGATCTGCCGGATAGCTCACTCGGTAAAGGCACTGACTTGAAGTGACTGCGACGCCGCGGGATCGAGCCCCGGTCATACCAACCGGTAGCTTTTTCAGAGTAGCGCACAACTGGCCATCGTGCTAGAGGGTTTTAAATTGGGAAGGAACTGCTGGAAAAGAGAAATAAATAAACAGTTTTGTTGTGGTAAGTACTCGTTCACAGAGCTCAAAAGCACCTCATTAAAATGCAAACCACGTGATTTCAATGAACTGATATATTCACTAAACTACTGAACTCGGAGATGCCAAGCGTCACGCATTCGGCGTAGGGCTTATTCACCGTAGTCCGTAATCATCCATTGAATGCTTAGTGACATTCTCATGCGGAATTAAAGTCCTTGTGCATTGAAGTTTTCGCTTCACTTGCGTAAAGGGGCGCCTCATCAGAAGTAACATGGAAAGCGATTATGACTCCGGACGTCCTGTGCTTCTATTTACTCGGGGATTGGAAACGATACCTGTGTTTTATGATCGTTTAAATTGTTTTAATGAAATAGACCATTTGAAACGTTTTTATGCAATTCCATTGCTTTTAATACATCAGTAAAGACAAGCCTGAGAATTCCTGTCATAATCGATTTCCGTGTCATTAGTGGGAAAATCCACCGTAATGCACGTGAAACTGATTAACTTGATGCACGATGACTTAAATTCCGCGAGTGAATTTCCTCGGTGCGCTTTGATTGAATAATTGCTGACGACAGCACAGAAAAGTGAATGTTTCTAAGAGGAGAAACTCGCGCATAGGACGTAAGCCTCTGTTAACTTCGTCCAAAACATCAAAGTTCAAGGTTGTCAAATCCTATCTTTGGGGATGCCTACCACATAAATCAAACTTGCAGGATTTTTTAATGAGAACTTCGATTTTAAATTTGATTTCCGCAACTGGAATCGTTCGTGGTCCTTTTGAGTGATGTGATCATTTTTGTCCTGCCCTGAAATCGCTCGTTCACATACCTCAGAAGGCTACTTCTCGCTAAACTTCTGCAGAATCGGAACACATGTGAAATCACGAACGACTGCAGCATGCCTTCTTTTATCCCACTCGTTGATGGAGTCATTGTTGGTGGCTATTTTACCGAGATGAAATGCACTATAGATGTTCAAGTCGACAGCATCTTTTTGGGGCGTTTACAGCCATGTGAACTCCAAGGGACATGGTAGAAATAACTTGTTCGCATACACCAAACGGACACCAGCTTGCTTGCAATTTACCAGTTGCAATTTAGCAAAGGCAAGCGTCTGACAGGAAAGGGAATTTAGAATTGAAGGTTAAATTTTCGATCTATAATAAATGCATGCAGCTATGTTATGAAATGTTATTACTTTTATCCTTGCAAGTATCCCCCTCCCCCAGAAAAAAATAGCTGCCTCCAAATTAACCAAACCCAAAGCTTTATAACTTGAAAATCTGCAAGGTTTTTTTTATTAATAATAATAATAATTATAATGAAAGGTTTAATATGGCTCTTTACTTGTTATACACTCTAATACTAGAGAATCCTTAGAATGTGTAGAAACTGCTTTTAAATGTGAACAGCTCGGAAAAGTGTCACATGGAGTTCATTTTGCCACATTTTTGTTATTTAATGACATTCTTTTGTTATTCAATGAGAATCTCCAAGGCAATTTTATAGACTGTAGGGCTGTCTAGAAAACCATTTCAGTGTTTCCACCTGTACATGTGTGATCTTATGAATAGACTTACTGTATCACGTATGGACAAACTAAATCGTTGTTTGGGACCTGTTCCCTCTTGTTCTCCTAGAAAAATATAATAATATAATAATTGTGGCACACATGATTTGATGTTAAAGAATTATTTCTTAATGTGGGATTTTTCTCCCCCTGATTCAGTTTTTTCTAAATAATATAGGACCACTCATTGTGGTCCTATATTATTTAGAAAAAAACTGAATTTATTAGAAGCTAAAGAACACATCTTAACCAGGGGTGCCAATAATTATTGAGGGCGTTGTAGTTTTCCATATGTGATACAGTAAGTTTATTCATAAGATCATACATGAACAGGTGAAACACTGAAATGCTTCTGGACAGCACTACAGTCTATAAAATTCCCTTTGAGAATCTCATTGAATTACAAATGTGGTAAAATGAACTGCATGGGACACTTTTCCGAACTGTTTAACATTTAAAACTTTTAAAACATTTAAAAGCAGTTTCTACACATCCTAAGGATTCTCTAGTATTAGAGTGTACAACAAGTAAAGAGCCATATTAAACCTTTTATTATTACTACAAAAAAAATAAATAAAAAAAACATACAAGATGTATTTGTGAAACACTGATGCCTCCGCGGCCCATGTTAAAGTTTGTGTCACCAAGCATCATGCGCCAAGGTCAAGGTCAAGTCATGACCCAATCTGAAACGGACAGGTGAAAAACTAGGCCTTTTTTCTGGGGGGGGGGGATACTTACAAGGATAAAAGTTATGCATTATGCAGAATTCTTGGTGTGTCCACCCTGGATTTTCTCCCTGCTAGAGTACCCACCCCGGAATTCCAGAGTCTCGGAAGGGGGGACGGTACAGATTTATTTGTGATGCCCAATGTTTGCTGACCTTGACTAAAAGTTGATTATTTCGCTGAGGTGTGGGGCACTTGCTCTTTCCAAAATCGTGGTATCCCTGGGGTATTGCCTGTGCATCTTGGCCACGACCCCTTAACGATCTTGCAAATTCCCCTTCCCCCAAATAATTCTAATCCCATACAAGTAAACATTTGTGTAGTTTAGTTCTGGTCAGTAATGTAACATAATATAGCTTTTTAGCTTTGGGATCCCCTTTCAAAAAATTTCTGGATCCACCTGCACCAACACAAAGAGTATAATGAATAATAAATTTCAAATCATAGCTCCATGCATTTATTATACATCGAAAATTTAACCTACAATTCTAAATTCCCTTTCTTGTCGGACACTTGCCTTTGTTGAATTGCAACTGTATTTTTAAATTCCAAACATTTCTTATGAGAACAGTTATTTCTAGCATACTCCTTGGAGTTCACATGGCTGTAAAGGCCCCAAAAAGATGCTGTCGACTTGAACATCTATAGTGTATTTCATCTCGGTAAAATAGCGACAAACAATGCCTCCATCAACGAGTGGGACAAAAGAAGGCAGGCTGCAGTCGACTCCAGTTGCGGAAATCAAATTTAAAATCGAAGTTCTCATATAAAAATCCACAGCAAGTTTGATTTATGTGGTAGGCATCCACAAAGATAGGATTTGACAACTTGAAAACCTTGAACTTTGATGCCTTGGACGATGTTTAGAGATGCCAAGGCTTACGTCCTTTGCGTGTTTATCCTCTTAGTGATATTCACGTCTTTGTGCCGTAGGTAGCAATTATTCAATCAAAGCGCACCGAGGAAATTCACTCTCGGAAATTAAGTGATCGTGCATCAAGTTAATCAGTTTCACATGCATTACGGTGGATTTCCCCACTAATGACACGGAAATCGATTATGACACAGGAATTATCAGGCTTGTCTTTACTGAGGGATTGAATGCAATGGAACTGCATAAAAAGGTTTCAAATGGTCTTATTTCAAAACAATTTAAACGATCATAAAACACAGGTATTTTTTCCAAACCCTGAGTAAAGAGAAGCACGGGAAGCAGTGGCGTGCACAGACATTATGGGGGGCAAGTGCTCAGGGGGAAGGGGGAGGGCACTTTTTTGCACACGTGGAACATGTTATTATAGTGTGAGATTGAAAAAAACTTATGTATTGCACTTATGTGTTCCGCCAGACCCACTTAGAGTGTTTGTTGCCAAAAAACTCTATCTTGGTCTCATCTGACCAAAGCACACGGTCCCAGCTGAAGTCCTACTACCGCTTAGCGAACTCCAGACGTTTGCGTTTATGATTGTATTTGTAAGTGAGAGAAGGTTTTTTCCGTGCATGCTTCCCAAACAGCTTGTTGGCATGTAGATTGCGCCTGATGGTTGTTTTGGAGACTTTGTGACCCAAGATGCTACAACTTGTTGCAATTCTTTAACAGTGAGCTTTGGAGAACTTCCTCACTGTGTGTGGTGGCAAAATAACATTGTGTCCTCGTCCAGGCTTGTTTACCACTATTCCAGTTGTTTTAAATTTCTTAATGATTCCCCTGACAGTAGATATGGGCAGGTGCAGGTGAGTGGCTATTTTCTTGTAGCCATTGCCTGACTTGTGAAGGTCGACACACATCTGCCTTAATTGAATGGTGTGTTCCTTTGTCTTTCTCATGTTGAAGAATGGAAAGGAGAAATGGCCTCTCTGTCACGCCATATTTATACTCCAGGGAAACGTAGTGATGAATTACTAATTAAATGTTCCTAGATACTGTGATCAACTTCGTAAACTACCGTAGAAATGACAGAAATACTTAAATTACATTAAATTCCCAGGAATTGTTAGGGATGCCAATAATTGTGGGACAGGTGATTTAATGAAAAATAATTATTTCTTAGTCAGGGATTTTTTCCCCCCTTAAAATTCACTTGGGATGAAGGTTACATTTTTCTACAATTTTCAGTGTGAAAGTATGCTTCTGCAATAAAAATTTAATTTATTGGAAGGCTTTTAACACATATTAACGAGGGGTGCCAATGATTATGGAGGGCACTGTAAATCACTGTTTGAGACCTGTTCCCTCGTGTTCCTCTGATAAACATATTGTATATTTTTTCTAATATAATACCAAGTCTGATTGGGATTTAGAAATATTCATCAGTGTGGGATGCATTGATTTTAAAACAGCGATTTAGATTAGACTTATTACATTTGTACAATCTTAATCGTCGTTCTAAAATTAATGCGCCCCACACTGATGAATATTTCTAAATCCCAGTAAGACTTGGTATTACATTGAAGAACATTTTATATATTTTTCTAGAGGAAGAAGAGGGAACAGGTCATAATTGATTTGGTAGTTTACAAAGTTTCGGTTTCTCCATCACTACTTCCGAGTTTCTCCTGTGTATGATTCCCGAGTCTTGTATTTTGCTGCGCCCTCGTCTTGTCTGCCCCGTGTTTAAGTCTCCCAGTGTGTCAGTCAGTTTAGTTAGGTTCAGTTTTTGTTTTCTTAGTTTATCCACTCTTGGAGTGGGTACTTCTGCTTCCCCCTGCCTTTGGCAGAGTACTTTAGTTTTCCCATTTGTTCAGTGCATGTGCACGGTGTTTTATTTCTGGCGTGTCTGCCAAGTTTCTCCTAGTGCTTTGTGTTTTAATAAACGCTTCTGGATCCTGCAACTGGTGTTCTCCTGACTTCTTCTTACAGTACCACTCAGAGTTTTGAAAGTTGTCTTGGAGACAGAGGCAGGCCCTGAATAAAGTAACTTCTATTTTATGGCCTCATTAAAATGATGAAGAATGATGTTTAATTTAAGCTTGATACTTCTAACTCTCCGAATGATTAAGTGGGAGTTGTTTTTTTTTCTTTAAGAACAAAGAAAATAATTCGAAAGTCAATCCAGTTTGTAAACTGCCCTGTGGTAAAAGCTGATGAGCGTAAGGTAAAAGCTGTTTAATTTCTCTTTATCCCCCACCCCCAGTACTTGACCAGGAATTGTTTGAAGTTTTTCTGCGAAATCCTGCAAGATGAACATTTCTCAAATTGAAAGAGGTAATACTTTCAATGGGAAGCACTTGAAAACATGTTGATGACTTTGATTTACCCAATTTTTTTCTGAAGAAATAAAGTACAATTTAAATTTAAGACAAATTCATATAAGGTCATTCATTCCATCATATGATTTCAATAGATAATTATTACTGTTAAATTTATTTTTAAAACATGTTAACTGTGAAAACCTGAAATGGCATTGCTCTTTAATCAGATTCTTATCGGTTTAGTGCTAGTATACACCTGGATTTGACGTTTTGAGTCTTAAACATTTCTAATGATTGTACTTGTTCGACGGTCCCTAAAATACAGGAGTCCAAAGATAGGCTATCCATGTAATTTGTAGCTCTCCGAACTTTAGTATGTCTGACAAAAAAGAGGTTGCAGTTGACTGTTTGAGCTGTCAAGGCTCCGAACATACAGATTAGATTGTATTTCATTGTTTTTTTCGTGAGCTATTGACGTACAAACACCGAATATCCGAATATGAATCCAACTTTACCGCAGTCAGGAAACTGTGAGAGGAAACCTGACCCGAAGTTATTGATCATTCATTTGTGCTACAGCTCTACATCGCTGTTTGTCAACCAAATAACGGAACGTGGTTGTACTCATGCAGGCGCTTTCCTGAAGATTTCAGACCTGACGCAAAAATGTCTTGAGTTGATGTTATTTTCACAGAATCCTCAAGAGCTAAAGAATTTGAAACGAGCGTGTAGTGAAGGACTGCCCACCCTGTTTTGCTTCCCCATTTCTTAACCAGCCTCTCCGTGTCCCTGTCCCGCACTCGCTCCTGAATCTCCTCCACCTCCCTCTAACTCGCGCTCTCTCCATCCAGACAGCAGTGTCACATACACTCGTCCCTCTGCGTCGCTTTACTCCACACTCATGCCATCAGCCCGGCTGCGAGGTGTCTGTCACCGACTACAGGCTGCGAACTTCCACCTACCTTGCAGAGGACACGATTGAGAGAATTGAAACGGATCCTCGAGAACAGGTAATAAAAAAAAGAAAACAAATCGAAAAACAGACGCGCTAAGTTTGTTCAGTGTTGGCATGAAGTGATAATGAACATCCATGGAAAGAGACTATTATCGCGCCACTGCGGGTCACCTGTGGCATTATGGCAAGCCGTTTTAACTTACACTGCCCGGCCAAAAAAAAAGTCGCACACTCAATTATTTAGTTGGAACCCCTGTAGCTTTGGTTACAGTGCATATTCATCTTGTCATTGTCTTGATAACTAAATGCAATGCCGGAACATTTATTTTCGATCAGAAATGCCATCATTTTTGGCCGAGATCTTGTCTTGTCGACATAATGGTTGAACCACTCGGTGGTCTTTCTTCAGCACATCCCAATAACTTTTAATGTGTGTAAGGTCAGGACCTTGTGGTGGCTAATTTGTTTGTGAAAATGATTCCTCATACTTGTTTTTGTCATTCATGGTTTTCTTTGCTGAATACAGGCCAATAACTTGCCTGTTCTGAAATATTGTAGCATCTTTTCCACCATCAGGGGATGCGTCTAATAATTTTAAGAAATGAGTAGCGACGCGCTTCATTAGTCAGGGTTAAAATGATTATTGCCAGTTAAACATATTAAAAACTGCAATAAAGATCCAATTACAGAATTTGTTTATTAATTTCCAAACGGTGACTTTTTTGGCCGGGCAGGGTATACTAGCGAAGTTTGACTATCCGGGATTAACATATCAACATAATTTTGACTCGTCGTAATTACATTGTGACTTGTCAGAATGTTCGTTCAAGATATCTACAACGTCATTTTAACTGGTGAAAACTACAATTAGAAATATCTGCAATTCCGTTTTGACTAGTCGCAACTGAATTACAGATATCAGCTGGGACGTCGCTGAAAGCGATACTCGACTCGTCACACATTAAGTGATAAATGTTGATATCTGTAATTCAGTTTTGGCAAGGCAGAATGAAGGTTAAAGATATCTCAGACGTCAATATAACTAGTCAGAATTGTTGTGCAGCGTTAGCAAATATTGCCGGAAGAAATGGTGGTTGCTGTTGAGGATAAGATTGTTAGAAAATGCCATAAAATAGAAAGAGCTTATCACCACGGAATTAGTGGCGAACGTATGGAAGTCCATTCCCGCCAGTAATAAAAAAATATCCCCATGTTAAGTCAAAATTATGAGATAAAAAGTAGAAATTATGAGATAAAAAGCCATAATTATGAGATACAAAGTCATAATTATGAGATAAAAAAGACCAAATTATGCGATAAAAAGTCATAACTATGAGATGCAAAGTCGAAATTATGAGATAAGTCAAAGTTATGAGATACAAAGTCATAATTATGAGATTAAAAAAAAACAAATTGTGCGATAAAAGGTCATAATTATGAGATACAAAGTCAAAATTATGAGATACAAAGTCATAATTATGAAATACTTTCACTCAACAGCTCTTAGCCATTTCCCGTTAAATTAGACACACAGATGGATTGTAAGTTCACTGAAGACCACTTTCTTCCACTCCGGAGTTATATATTGGCACTGCTCTCACCTCGCCTTAAAGCGCTTTATATCTCCAAACTCGAGCCCGTTTAGGTTTCCTAATTACCAACCAGTGTTGTTCTATCGCGAAGATCAGTCCGTGTCTTTCTCTATAGTTAATAGATATAATTATCTAGCATTTTCCTAACCACATTTGTGGTGACATAAAACGTCAACGTTTTACGAAGCTTCTGAATTCCTGCAGCGCACAAAACGGAATGTATTTATGCGTCTGCGTCCGATCGGCTAAGAAAACGTTTCTGATCAAAGTGACACTATAGTTAACTCCTGGATAAGCTGTCCGTGAATCTTACCACCAGTGGTGGTGCCAACGGCTAACTGATTGATTAGGCCCACTGAGTGACACTCGTGTATCATCTCCGCACTCCTTCCTGAGCTGCGCTTATCCAAGAGTAAAAACGCGGTTTTTCTGACCAAGGTGCGCGTAAGGCTGCACTAAAACTGTATGCAACCAGTGACATAACCAAAACACTCAACCTATTTCTGACTCAGAATCGGATAATAGACTGAATTAATTTACTGAGCAAATTCGCTGCGTTTCCATTAACCATTATGACATAGGGCCTACAACTTAGCGTCAACGAGGAAGGCTACAATGAGATTGCATGGGCGGTCATCAAGTTAAATTTACGGCGTTACACTCTCAGAAATAGGGGTACAGCAGGAGTCCATTTCTGTTCCGCAAGGTATTTTGTACCCTTTAGAGCTAATTATAGGACCTCAAGGTACCAGTGTGAACCTTTTTAGGGTCTAAAAGGTACTTTTACGTCCCAAAACAAATAAAAACCCACTTCTAAGGGACAACAGCAGTACCTTTTGAGGGTACTGCCGCAGTGACAAAGCCCAAATATGAACTGATGGTGGAATTTATTTTTATAAATTAAAGTTGATACTGTATAATGTGCCAATGCAGACAATTGGATGGGGAGTCATGTTTGAGGGCTGATAATTCCTGCTAATCAAATCGTTTGTGAAAATTAAGACTTGTACACTATATTAAATAGATCCTACTATAAGCTCAAAGAATATGAAGAGATTCTGTGGTGAAATTTTGTAATAAATGGCCATTAAATTTGATACTCTGTAATTTGCCAATGGAGACAATTGATTGGGGGGGATCATTTTTGAGGGCTGATAATTCCGGCAAATCAAAAGGTTTGTCAAAAATAACACTTCAATAGCATAACACACGGATCCTAGATATAAAATTTAAAATATGAAAAGATTCCATGGTGGAATTTTAAAATAAATGGCCGTCAAATTTGGTACTGTTTAATGTGTGAATACAGACATTTGAATGGGGGTCCATACTTGAGGGCCTGTGATTCCTGCAAATCAAGTAGTTTGGAAGAAGTAACTCTTGCTTACTATAGGTCATGTGTCGTAGTATAAACCCACTGAATATGAAAAGATTTGGTGCCAAACTTATTAAATAAATGGCCATCAAATCAGGAACTATTGTAATGTGTGAATGGAGAGGACTGATTGGGGTACCATGTTTGAGAGCCTGTAATTCCTGTAAATCAAAACGTTTGTGAAAAATAACAATTCCTTACCATACTACATGCAGTGAAATATAAATTGACTGAATATGAAGAGATTCTATGACTGAATTATTAAAAAAAGGGCACAAACTGTTGCAGTGTGCAAAAGGAGATGATTGAGTGTGGGGCCACATTTCAGGGTCTGTCATTCCTGCAAATCAAAAACTTTTAAAAAATAACACTTGCTTGCCACACTACATCTTTTCTATTATAATAAAAAACTGAATATAGAGATTCCACTGTGGAATTATTAAATAAATGGCCATAAAATTTTGTTACTCTTACAATGTACGCATGTAGACAGTTGAATGGGGGTGATTTTTGAGGGCCTGTAATTTCTGCAAGTCAGAAAGTTTGTGAAATATAACACCTCCTTTACATGCTTCATGTATTCTTGTACAAGCACATTGAAAATGAAAAGATTCCATGGCGGAATTATTAAATAAATGGCCATCAAATTAGGCACTTTGCAGTGTGAGAATGAAGACAATGGAATGGGTGACCATGAATTAAATTGAATGGATGACTGTGTTTTAGTACCAATAATTTGTCAAAAAGAACTTGCATACAATATTACTTGTAATATTTTACATCAAGTGTCAGCCTAATGTACGGGTAATTTTTGAATCAATGTGCATCACCTGAAGTACTTTTTACTGCCTTGATTGAAAAAAAAAATGCGTTAGCTTGAACTTGCCTTACTCGGTCCTGCGGCCCACCTACATTTGATGGTTTTTGTTCCAAACACAATTGCAATTGTATGTTTTCACCAAACTATTCATTTGCCTTCTTAGGTGTATTTACCCTCTGAACCCACTCCCCTTCACCAGAAGTATCCATGAATGTCTTGCAAAATAAAATTACCTTGAGCATATTGTTTAATTTTCTCTTATGTAAATTATTTCAAGTTATATAATCTTCCAGACCGAATAAGTCAATGATAGAATTAGATATCTCCAACTTAAGTACCTGAAAACAAGTGTTTTATTTATTTCAAATTGTTTTCTTGACCCTAAACATAAACACGATAGAAAATAGATTGCTCTAATTTGCTCGCCCAATAAATGGTTAGTTTTTGCGACCATATGTTCATAATTTCACCAATGTAGAACCCACCGATTCTCCGTTTTGATGTTACAGTTTTTTTTTCTTTTTGCTGTTGTTTTATGTATTTTAGAACATGCAGGTGTAAATTTTATTCTTCATGGCATTCATGCACTACAGCATAATGACAGAGGCAGTACAAAGTACTTCAGGTGATGCACATTGATTCAAAAATTACCGGTACATTAGGCTGGCACTTGATGTAAAATATTACAAGTAATATTGTATGCAAGTGTCATGGTTTGTTATGTGCTTTTTGCTTTCTTTGTTACTCTTGTCCCTGACGACATCGTTTTCTTTCCACATCAGATTTTTTACCCATTGGCTGATAACTCCTGGGGGGTTCTTCCCAGGGTCTATTTAAGCCGGAAGTCGCCACGCCTCCTTCGCTGGAGTGTTTGATATGACTTTGCTCACTTCGGCTCAATATATTTTTAGTCAGGGGTTCGCCTATTTATATATTCTTTGTTTCTGGGAAACTTAGCTTCTTTAGGTTATTTGGTACTATTGTTAGGTCCCTTGTTTAGTTCTCTCTCTTATTGAGATTTCTTTTTCTATCTGGTTGCTCGCTTCGTTTCTGGCACTTAAGCCTTTTGTTTATTCAGTAACGCGAGCTTGTTTCCGTTCTTATTTAGCTCTATCACTTTCAGCTGCGTCGGCTCTCTGCTTGATGCAGCTTTGCCTGCCTCGGCATCTGAAACTTTGCTCTAACCAGCCATTACAGCAAGTTCTTTTTGACAAATCATTGGTACTAAAACAGTCATCCATTCAATTTCATTCATGGATACCCATTCCATTGTCTTCATTCTCACACTGCAAAGTGCCTAATTTGATGGCCACTTATTTAATAATTCCACCATGGAATCTTTTCATTTTCAATGTGCTTGTGCAAGAATACATGAAGCATGTAAAGGAGGTGTTATATTTCACAACTTTTTGACTTGCAGAAATTACAGGCCCTCAAAAATCACCCCCATTCAACTGTCTACATGCGTACATTGCAAGAGTAACAAAATTTGATGGCCATTTATTAGATAATTCCACAGTGGAATCTCTCTATTCAGTTTTTTATTATAATAGAAAAGATGTAGTGTGGCAATCAAGTGTTATTTTCTAAAAGTTTTTGATTTGCAGGAATTACAGACCCTGAAATATGGCCCCACATTCAATCATCTCCTTTCGCACACTGCAACAGTTCTGACATTGATGCCCTTTTTTTCATAATTCCAAGATAGAATCTCTTCATATTCAGTCAATTTATATTTCAGTGCGTGTAGTAATTGTTATTTTTCACAAACATTTTGATTTAGAGGAATTACAGGCAATGTGAGGTTTTTACGAAATGAACCAAGAGCAAACTCCAGTAAAATGCAAAAGGAGGTTTAATTTCTGAAGGGGGAAAGCCCCCAACAGAGCTGGCAACAGTACAAAGTCCGCAATCCAAAATCAGAATCCAAAGGGCGAAACAGTACTGTTCGCCAACAGTACTGAATTTAGCCCATAATTTAATCGCTGTTAGATCACATATGGAGAGAAACTGTGTCTTCGGTTGCCAGTTACGATCATTGGAAAATGCGTCAATAAAGGAAAATGATTGATAACTACTAATTACAGTCATAAAGGGACGTGTCTTGGCCCCCCCGCTGGCTACGCCTCTGCGTGTCACTATTAATCTTTAATCTAAACTGAAAAGTTCATTTTGAGATGTATGCCGTTTATTCTGTCAAGGCAATATTTCAGAAAATTGAAGGCCATAGATGGATATTTTTTAAAAATCAATAAAGGTTGAGTAAATTTTTTGTACTTATGTATATTTGCAAGGCAAATAATGATTTTTATTTATTTATGTCATGGTTTAGGCATGCATTTGTTTGTTGGACCCTTCTTTGTTCTATCGTCTATCTATAGCAACTGCCTAACAACGCCCTAGCAACCACCCAGAACACCATAGCAACTGCCTAGTAACGCCCTACCAACCACCCAGAACACCATAGCAACCACCTAGGAAAGGCCTAGCAACCACCCAGAACACCATCGCAGCTGCCTAGCAACACCCTAGCAACCGCCCAGAACACCATAGCAACCACCTAGCAATGCCCCAGCAACCACCCAGAACACCCTAGCAACTGCCTAGCAACACCCTAGCAACTACCCAGAACACCATAAAAACCACCTAGCAATGCCCTAGCAACCACCCAGAACACCCAAGCAACCACCTAGCAACGCCCTAGCAACCATCCAGAACACCATACCAACTGCCTAGCTACTCCCTAGCAACCACCCGGAACACAATAGCAACTGTCTAGCCACGCCCTAGTAACCACTCAGAACACCATCGCAACTAACTAGAAACTTCCTATCAACCACCCAGAACACCATAGCAACCGCCTAGCAACGCTTTAGCAACCACCCAGAACACTATAGCAACCTCCTAGCAATGCTCTAGCAACCACCCAGAACACCCTAGCAACCACCCACAACACCATAGTAACTGCCTAGCTAGGCCCTAGCAACCACCCAGAACGCCATAGCAACTGCCTAGCAACGCCCTAGCAACTACCCAGAACACCAAAGCAACTGCCTAGCTATGCCCTAGCAACCACCTTGAACACCATAGCAACAGTCTAGCAATGCCCTACCAATCACCCAGAACACCATACCAACTGCCTAGCAACGCCCTAGTAACCACCCAGAACACCATAGGAACCGCCTAGCAATACCCTAGCAACTACCCAAAACACCCTAGTAACCACCCAGCAACACCCTAGCAACCACCCAGAACACAATAGTAACTGCCTAGCTACGCCCCAGCAACCACCCGGAACACAATAGCAACTGCCTTTCAACGCCCTAGCAACCACCCAGAACACCATAGCAACTGTCTAGCAACTCCAGAACACCATAGCAACTGCCTAGCTACGCCCTAGCAGCCACCCAGAACACCATAGCAACTGCCTAGCTACGCCCTAGCAACCACTCAGAACACCAAAGCAACAGCCTAGCATTGCCCTACCAATCACCCAGAACACCATTGCAACAGCCAAGCAATGCCCTAGCAACCACCCAGAACACCACAGCAACCGCCTATCAATGCCCTTGCAACCACGCAGAACACCAAAGCAACCACCTTGCAATGCCCTAGCAACCACTCGGAACACCATAGCAACCGCCTAGCAATGCCCTTGAGATCACTCTGAACACCATATCAACTGCTTACCAGAACTCTGGCAAGCACCTCCAACACTGTACTCGTAGAGCAGCAGGCACATTGAACATTTCTACTGGAATTTTCTTGTTTTATTTTACTCTGTCCGTGGATATTGAATTAACCATAACAGTCATGCAGCTCTGTGGCCACTGAGTTGTATTTAACACGTGACAAAACACATCAAACACTTTTCTCAGCTGTAGCAGTTAGTAATGTTGGCCAAGCAATCGGATGGTAGCTTTACTATGTTTGGTTCCCCAGTTTTACCCATATTTTGTTGTTGAAGCCAACTTTTTCAGTCTACAGAAGTCGATGGAATTGTGACAATGGTGAAAAGTTGTTTTTTTTTTGGTTGTGGCAAAATCAGAGACTCGGAGGTAGGTGTTAGCAGCTTGTAAGACTTCACTTGAGATGAGGTTGAAAAGAAAGTTAATACATTTTTGGATTCTACCGCACTCATAAAGCAAGATTATATTTCCAAATGATGCTGAAATAAAGCTGGATGTTGTGTGCATCCTTCAGAAAAACTGAGTAACAGACAATCTTATTGTCAATCTAGCTGATTTAATTGAAAATATCTGTTAGCAGTGAAGCATTTCCATGAGCATCGGCACTGTACTTGTGACAGCTTATCGATGGTCCTGAAAACATCCTCTGTAATAAATCTCCATATATGTGAAGGAGGTTTACTGTCAACTTGTGACATTCAAGCGGAAGGGAAATGACAGAAGGAGGTTTATGCCTGTTGTATTCTGGAACAGTTTATCAGCCCTACGTGCTATGTGTTGGACAAGCCAGATAATTTAGATATTGTGCATGGTGGGAAATCATTTCAGGGTAGGATGCTCAATATTCAAATTCAAAATTCAATTCAGAATCATAGCCACATTTGTTGGCTAACATTAGTGAATTACGTGAACTGTAGGTACCAACATCATAAATAATTAGCTAGCTAGCTACAGTAGCAATGTACATATCCATGCAAATGAGTATGACAGTGATTTGCCAGATAAATATTAATTAAATAACATGAGTATGTAAATGCTTGCTAGGTAAAGACTTGGTTCATCCCTCTTTCCTGAATAGAATTTTGTTCTGAAAATTCTTTCCATGACAGCCAGATGAAGAATTCACATGAGGGAGCTGCCAGTTTAGCTCACTCGGTTAAAGCACTGCATTGCAGAGCAGAATTGACTACCACGGCGCGGGTGCGATCCTCGCTCGTACAGGCAGTCGTTGGCAGCTTTTTCAGAGGAGCGCACAATTGGCCTTAGCGCTACAGGGATGAAAATTGGGAAGATAATGCCGGGAAGGGAGAAAAAAAAATTGTAGTGGCTTTGTTTGTTGCTGAAGCGCCTCCTATTGTCCAGGCAAGCGTTGCTCAGGACGTTTCTAAATTGCTCATGTTCGGGTATCATCTGCCCTTGTTCTGATCTTACAAAAGTTTTTACCAATGCATGTAAAGATGCAGGGGCTGACAGGCACGTACTTTGGAGGAAAGCCGCAAACTGCCTCCCTCTCCCAAAGTTGGCAGCATGGGGTCGCATACAAGCAAGGCTCGTGAATAGTTCTCCGACAGACAGACTGACACACACACACACACACACACACACACACACACGCACACACACACACACACACACACACAGACATGATCATTGCTTAACCTGGCCCCCTAGGGGAGGGGCCAGGTAATTACGCAAGCAATGTACAGTTTTACTGCAATGTCCCCGAACCCAGCCATGTGACATCTTTTTGCATACTAGTTGTAAGTGCCGCTTGTAAGCTCAAAATCTGTTCGGGGACTGTACCTAGCTATTTTAGGTAATGCCTAAATTAAGCCTACCCAGCCAGCAAAATATTTCGTCTACAGTAGCCAGCTGCAGAGCTACAGGAAATGCGGGCTGTTCAACGTCTTAATGTAGCTCTGTAGCTAGCTACCTGGCTTTTGTAGACATCAAAAGAACGTATATGCAAATAACATGAGTGCGGCATGCACTTCAACCGAGCCAGAAACGCAAAATAAACATTGCGAGCAGAACTATTGGTTCAATCAAGCCTTCATCAGGTTTTGTCAGAATTGCAAATAATTTTATTTATATTTTAGCTAGCTTGGATAGCAATCTAACTTATGGATGCAACATAGTCATATTGGCTTGTACAGGACCGTGCAATGCGGTGCATTGTTTGCATATTGTTTTTGCATAATGCAACTTCAGAGATTCAAACAAATTTTAATCAGCTTATCTGCTGCTCAATATCAGTTAAGTTGCAAAGGTTATAAGGTTATGGCTAGTACCATTAAGAAATTGAATATGAAAGGATTGTAACTCACTTTCTCACTTCCACTCTGGCCATATTAGCCCGCTAGAGCAGGAATACTATTCATCTGACAGAAGTTGCCAGATCCCAGATTTCTCTCTGGGAACTCGAAGAAAGACTTGCACATGCTGACTGGCATAAAAATGGCCATTTCCAAAGAAAAAACAGCAATACTGGGTGCATTACATTCTTTTAAAATGACAAACCTATGTAAATTCACACGGACATTACTCCATGGGTTATATACTAGCTGCAAATTTTTAAACTGATCATTTTGGGTTCCCATTTTATCAGTAAATGATTTCCATATAAGTTAACTTTGTTCTGCTTGTTGGTAATGTTAGCTGCTATAGATTTTATCACAGGAAGTGGCCATTTTTACGCCAGTCGCCACGTGCAGTAAGGTTTGGTTTAGGGATGGGGTTAAGGTTAGGTTTGCACCCTGAAGCCAGGCATTTTCCTGCCTACATTCCATAGTGGGAGTGCAAGATCGCTTATTGCCCTTGCGCTTGCGGAAGTTTGTAAGAATATTGTTTGTTAGATTGTAAGATAATTTGAGTTAATTTACCACTGGTGTAGAAATAGCCACTCCTATTTCTTTTTATTTTGCTTGCTGGGCAGAACAATGAGAAGCACAACTTCACTGCTGCTGCTCGAGGATGACTAATTTACCCAATTTCACGATTGTCTTTTTTCACCTTCACGTAGCCTAGTTATCTAAACCTTTGCTGAGAATGACTAAATTTGGGCATCTAACATGGTGTGAGCACTTAGATGCAAAAAAAAATCTTAGTGAATATTTATTTTGTTTATTAGCATTCGGCTTGATGTAAATATATCTCTTATTTTACGCTCCAGCCCAGATTGGCATTCCATTTTCCCTTCCTTCAGCTCTGGCTCAAACTTATATGCCCGCAAAGGTTGCTCAATTTCCTCTTCGGCTTCTTCAGAATCATCATCAAAGCTGTCGCTGGAAAACAGTTCCTCCGCTCCAATATCGGGCAAACAATCTATGTTTTTCGAGATTCCTTTGTACTGTCGTGTTGATAGCAAGTGCTGTCAATCTGTGATGTCACCGAAGAAAACTGTGGGCTCTGTCAAGCCTTGAGGGGACCACCTGAGCATGACTAAAAATATACTTTGCCTACTGTATGGGGACACTTTTGTCAGTGGTATTGATTTTCTGGATGTTACCCAGGCCTAAGCATTTTGCAAGAAAAATTTTTAGGACTGTCCATGGCCTTTAATGTGCATCCGCCTGATGATTGGGTTCAGCTCCCATATTTAATGACTTTCTCCTCTGCTCATGCCCCACCCTTCCTCTAAGTTTCATTAAGATCGCTCCCACAGTTTTTCCACTATCTTGCTGTAATGTGAAAAAAAGCCACTAGATGGCAGAATTGACCTTTTTTTTGTTAAGCCCAGTCTGGAACTAGGTTTGGGCATGTCCTGGGCATGTCTGAAAGGGGAAAGTCCAGAGAAAAAGAAAGTCTAAATGTGGGAGGGTGTTGCAAAAGAGTATATAAGGAGAAAAATTGAGAGACTAAAGTAGTCGAAGAAGGATACATTTGACCAGACCTGTCACTCTTTTCACGACCTGTGAATTTTTTTTTGTGGATTTTTGCCTGTGTTGGATTTTTGCCTGTCCCAGGACATCACCAAGCAACCCCATCTCAAGGGACTGTAAATACTTTTTTTCTTGTATATGTCAATCTTGGTCAGTAGTATAAATTGTAGGTTAGTTGTCAGTCTTTGTTGAATTAAATCTGTTTAAGTCTTAAAATTTTGTCTGTCATCCCTTGCGGTCTTATATGTCATAACAAATTGGGGCCATAACATTGCTAACAAACAGAAAAAAGACAGACAAAACAAAAACATTACCTCCTTAGTACATGTTTTGTGGATATTTATAAAATAAATATTTTCGGCACTCGCACACAAAATTTGATTTCTAATTGGCAACCCCTGGGCCAGTTTTACAGACAGCGGTGCAGCGTATTCCAAGAATACATGATATTCTCAATGGAGGACTTGGATAACAAACCCTGCATTTGTACAGGGCCAAGCTGAATTTTTGTGAGAGAAACAAGCCCTTAGTACAAAAAATGTTTCTCCTTTATCTGGATTTAGGGGCTGAACTGATAACTCAAGATTCAGCAAGACAAGAACAGAACAGATGGAGCTCCGATCCTTAAAGCTTGCCAACTCCTTCATCTCAAATATCTCCGACTTCACTGCAGGCAATGAGACGGATGCCCTACTTTCTGAGGGCCCTTACCAGGCAGCGGAGATGGTGATCATTGTACTGGTTACAGGGTCTCTCAGTTTGGTAACAATTACAGGGAACATACTGGTCATGCTTTCAATCATAATCAACCGGAGCCTCCAGACCATAAACAACTACTTCCTCTTCAGCCTGGCATGTGCAGACCTGATCATTGGGGTCAGCTCCATGAACCTGTACACAGTCTATATTGTGGTTGGCTATTGGCCGCTGGGACCAGTAGTTTGTGACCTTTGGCTGTTCCTGGACTATGTGGTCAGTGTTGCCTCTATCATAAATCTCCTTGTCATCAGCTTTGACCGCTACTTCTGCGTCACCAAGCCAGTCAGCTACCCTGCAAAAAGGACCACCAGGGTGGCGGGCGTAATGATTGGCGCAGTCTGGGTTCTTTCTTTCCTCATGTGGGCTCCGCCCATCCTGTTCTGGCAGTTTATCACAGGTGAGCGCCTTGTGAAAGAGGGCGAGTGCGACATTGAGTTCCTTTCCAACGAATCCATCACCTTTATCACCTCCACTTTTTGCTTCTATCTGCCTATTGTTATCATGAGCTTTCTGTACTGGCGGATCTCCAGGGCCAGCAAGAGCCGTGTGAAGACGGGCAACCGCGAGCCAAAAAAGAACAACCAAACCAGCTATGAAGCAGGAAACCACATCACCATTCCCTGTGATGATGGCAACGTGAAAACCCATCGAGCGGAGAGGAGCCAGAATGGTGGAACTGGTGGGGTTGGGGAGGAGGAGCCGAGAGTACCGGTACATCACGAGGGAAATGAAATTGCTCAGGCCTCTGCAGGTAATGAGGGAAACTCCACAACCCACAGCCTAAATGCTACAATGGAAAAGCAGCAGCCCAGAAGGAAGGCACCGCCATCTCGTGACAAAAGGGTTAAACGCACAGTAATGGCCATCCTTGTAGCCTTTGTAGTTACGTGGACACCCTTTGAAATTATGAAGGTCATCAGCACCTTCTGTTCAACCTGTGTTCCCCCCAGCATGTGGACCTTTGGCTACTGGCTCTGCTACATTAACAGCACCGTCAATCCAGCCTGCTATGCTCTCTGCAACGTCACCTTCAAGAAGACCTTCAAACAACTCCTGCTCTGCCAGCACAAGGACATTCGCTTGGGCAGATAAAAAGGTGTGATTATTTTGTTTTCTATTGTTGTTGTTATTTTCTCTCACTCTTCTACGCAAGAAAAATATCCCCACACATTACTTAGAACAAGGTTGGATACAAGCTCAAGAAGTAGAACTATTGAAACACAATCTTTATATGGAATGTAAACTTGCATCCATTTCTTTACCAGCAAACCCTATTTGAATTCAAAAACATTTACTGCAGAGCTGACTCAATAAATGTGTACACCCATTCATGTGATCAGAAAGTGCATCTGTTTATTGCAATTCATATTGTCATCAGATATCAAACATGCATCATTAAATGTGCTGTGCTTTCTAAAAATTTGCTATAACCTAGGCAATGTTTCTGTATTTAAAAAAAAACAATACTTTGTAATCTCAAAATATGCGAAGTTGTGATTGTGACTTGATTTGAATTACCATTAGAAACTATTGTTTTTAAATCCAGATTTTACATATAATTACAAACCCCCATTTTTAGCAGCCATTTCTGCCGTGTACAACAACCAAACCTGTCACCCCATCCTTTAAGGAGCATGCAGGAATCCAGGCCACAAAAGCAACATTTACAAATATCAAAGTGAATATTTGCTTCAATGTTTATTTGATCAAAGATGTTGACGCTTATGATTTGATTCACCCAACTAGAATCAGGAAAACTATTATTACCTCCGTCAAGGAGGTTATGTTTTCGCATCCATCTACTGATTGATTTATTTATTTATGTTTGTCTGTTAGCAAGATTACTCACAAAGTACTGGATGGATCTTTTTAAAATTTTGTGTAGTATGGGAAAATTGCCAGTGAAAGTGTTTCATTTCTTACCAAATTGACTGTGTGGAGAGATGTATATTGGCCAAGAAATGCATTTGTTTTTTGTATCATGTGTGCACAGACAGAAGTGGGCCAAATTTAGATGAGCAACCCCCCCAAAACCAACATATGAGGAAGAAAATCAATGAATTGATTGAAATGAAATCAATGAACCAATTGTCTCAGTGCTAGTATGACTGTTATTGTTGCTGCCATCCCAAGGAACAATTTGAAACCAAACATGGCTTAATTGCTTTGAAAATATGAGACCCAGGAGGAATTTAAGCCGTAAAAAGCATAATTTGGCTACATTTTTCGTCTCAAATTGAAAGTTTAACATTAAATTTATATAGTTCCCAAAGTGATCCACCGTAAATATTTGGTAAAAAGTAAGTGCAATATGCCAAGTTCGTTTGCACAAAGATTCAAGAAATTCTTTTGCCGTTAGCAATGTAGTAGGATGGCTGTATGTACATTTATTGGTCATGGCAGATATTTGCGCCCATGGCAGATTGGTCTTCAGATTGGTTGACCCAGAAAACAAGTGTAGAAGCGAGCAGAGCTCACATACCCCCGCTTTATGTTTGAACGAATCCGGACGCACAGAGACACGGACAGACAGACGGACGCGCGGAGCGCTATATACCCCCGACTACGTCGTAGCGGGGGTATAGTTGATAAGCCATCTGAAAAACTGATATCAGCTTTTGGAAATTGGTAGTTGCATATGCTCATCATCGTATCTAATTGGTGTTTGGACCACCCAGTCCACACCTGCTATCATCATCAGACAAACTGGGCGTTTTTGGTATTTGACATGACATCTATCACCTGCAAAAGGTCATTTATCAGCTCAGTAATACTCACATCAAGTTTAGATGTTAGAGGAATTCTTTCTTTTGGGTTGGTAACCACGTCTGGATGCAGTTCATGACCTATTAACCCTCCTGTGGTGTTTGGGTCCGAACGGACCCGTTTCAAGAATGTAAAATGCAATTAATGCCATCTAGTTTTTTTTTTTTTCAGAACAAAGCTTAGAGTATGTGCTCATGGTGTCTATTTCAACACAAAAACAAAACTGTTAACCATTTTAGCCAATTCTGAATTTCTTCTAGAAAAAAGTTACATCAGTGGTGTAAGGGTCCAAACGGACCCAGTGTAGAAAACTGACTATAGACCAATTTTAGAGCTGGTCATTTTATAGATCAGTTTGCTTCATTGAAATGCTATGGCTAGCTCTGTGGATCACATGTGGCTCAATCATGGTTTCATCTTTGATTGGACATTTCATTCACACGCGCGCACACACTATGAGGTTCCACCGATATCAAAACAAGCAGAGACACACGCAGCAACGTGTGTGTGTGTGTGTGTGTGTGTGTGTGTGTGCATGATTAACTTAGTAAATTGTGTTATGCGTCCGTGCAGGCGGGCATTGTTATGTGCAGATTGTATTTTACCCATAACAAGAAGTTGCATACAGCGTGTGCACGTCCATCTGTCACTGTTTTTCAAATGTTGTTAACGGAGACGCCTCAACGGGGTAGGCATACTAGGCAATTGCCTAGGGCCCCGAGCTGGAGGGGGCCCCAGGATAGCACTGACATTGGTCCTTTTGTCAATGACAAAATGACTGAACTGCTTTAGACACTGCAACTTTGATGCATTGGAAAATGCCCCGCATAGGTCCCGCACTAGCTGTCGCTGCCTCATGTGTTCAGGGACCCCGAGACAAGGCCAATATCGATCCATATCAACGACACAACCTGAAACCTCCATAGACAGTGCAGCGACACGTTTGGAACCCCCCCAATGAGGCCCCGACTGCCCGTGGCCGGCTTTCTGCGGTACTTCAAACTCGAGGAAAAATGAAGCAAGCATGTCCGTCAGGGCTTGCAAAAAGAAAAAAAAAACAAGAAGATGAAGAACAAAGAAAATGGGAAAGTGGTAAGTTCAAACGTGTTTAATCTGATATTATTTTTTAAAAAGTTGTGATGCCACTTTGTCCCAGTCTGTAGTCTCTCGATTCCGAACCAGCATCCTAAACAGACCTGTATTCTCCAAAGCAAGCATTCTACCAGACCCGCATTCTCCATTGCCAGCTTCTCGCTAAGTAAATGTTTTTCTCCTATCAGATGTTTCTACTTACCAAGCAACACAGACTACGAGTCCAAACTCCAGCTCAACCATCCGTCTCAAACTCAATCTTTCAACCGAACCAAAGTATTCCAACAAATTCTCCAACGCCTTCAGTTCAGATGATGTCTTCCTTCCAGATTAGACAGACCATCTTCCAGACGGCGGATCAAAGACAGCCGCGTCTCACCGGGCTTCTCCCCCAGGCAAAGCTGCACTTCACCGCCTCCAGTCAGCGTCTCCTGCTCCGGCGACTCCCTCCGGCGAATGTAACACGCTCCGAATTAAAGGATTTAATTGCCGAGGTTTCGCAAATTAAACCGGCAAGAGTACCATACACAACCTCCACTTTTTTGGGGGTTTTTTTGACCAGAATAATTTTAAAAGGGGGCACAAATATTTTTGGGGGGGTTTTATGAGGGAGAAGGGGGTTTGAATGAATGATGGGGGAAAATTTTAAAAGGAAGGGGTAGACGCAGCACGAGTAAAAAAAGTTTTGCAGTAATTCCACTCTATACATCTGTTTTGTTCCCTGGTGTCATTTACTCTCCTATTCTCTTAAACTACTTATGTTCTTCTTATTTATGATGTTTTTTTCCCCTTCCTCTGTCGTTGAGGCTGCAAACAAAGGTTTGTATGATAAGTTAGACATTACATTAGTGTCTACAGCAGGAGTCGAACCAGGAAACCTGTGGAGAAAGCAATGTTAATCACACCAGTCTCTGTGGCCTTAACCACTACACCAACTGAGTTTGTTGCAAGCTCAGCGCCAGTAGTTTCCATTCATCGCTAAAGGGTGAAAGAATCTTATTTATTGTTTTCGATGAGGAGACGTCGAGTGAATTTTGATGTTTTTCATGCTGGTGAGTTGCCTGATCTGTTGACACTGGGTAGAATAATTTGAACAGAACAAACCGTTGTTTGTGGCTGAGTTGGGTTTAGGTTAGGCACAGGGATAGGGATAGCATTCCCTTTGAGTTGAGTTAGGGTTTGGGATAGGGAAAGCATTCCCTGTGAGTTGGGTTAGGGATAGAGAGAGTTTAGTTCGTACAAGTATCAAATGTGAAAGCAACCGTACTTCAGCGCGGCAGCAGATTACAGTTGTGTGTCGCGGTTCTCTTGTTCTTAAGAAATTCCGCAGCGGCGAAAGGATCTCTACGTTCAAACGAAGAAATTCAATACTTCCTCGAAATGTAGGCGTTCAAAAACACAATCCACCACTGGGTGTGTGTGTGTGTGTGTATATATATATATATATATATATGTGTGTGTGTGTGTTCTGTTATTTAAAATTAAAGATTTCTGGACTGAATGATCTTCTTGGTGTTTTTGGGCCGGGAGGGCCCCCATGGTCACTCTTGTCTAGGGCTCCCAAGGTGACTAGAAACGCCCCTAGTTGTTAAGCGTTTACACCACATGTGCGGTCGCATTTTCTGAAACTACACAACCGGAAGTTGATGTGCATGTGCGCACCACTCCGCATACATGAACGCCTCACGTGGTGGGCCATTTCATTCCATTGAATTCTAGTTAACCGGGGAAGGCAGCACTGAGCCATACTAGCCATCCGGAAATTCAAAAGAAGAAGATGATGATGATTCCGGTAGGTGACTGGGAAAGATGATTAATACTTTGTAAATAATAATATATTTTTAAAAATACAATTAGGCTATATCTGTCTGTATTTTGTATTATTGGATTGATTGCATCATCTACTGGATGAAAATGGAACACAGAACAACTACGTGAGGCGTCCATGCCATGTCATGTCACGCAATAGATACAGTCGGCAACTAGAAGAGCACTCAGAGAGCGCAGAACTCGCCGCCAGGGGGCAGCAAAGCCGAAAGCACATTGATTGGAACTCCGGCCAATTGGAAAGACTTGAAATCTTGAACTTTGGTGCATGTCTCAGCAGTACTTTGGCCTAGATATGCCAAAATTTAATCACCTCTTCCTTGACTTGATACCCACCTATCCTGAAAATTTCATCAAAATCCGGCCATTAGTTATTGAGTTATCTTGTACACAAACAAACAAACCAACATACAAACCAACAAACTAGAACGGGCACTCGGTAGAGCGCATACCTTCGCCGACGCCACTGAATCCCTCACCACTGGCGTTGGTTTCATGCCGATCGGATAAAAATTGACCGATATGGCCGAAAGTCGGTTTTGACCTTTTCGTGGCCTTGACCTTGACCTTTGACCCGATCACTCCCAAAATCTAATCGATTGATCTTCAGGTCATGCCAAATCAACCCACCAAATTTTATGAAATTCCGTTTGGTACTTTTTGAGTTATTCGATACACCTACAGACAAACAAACAAATAAATACACGGGGATCAAAACAATACCTTCGTCAGCGAAGACGCTGGCGAAGGTAACAAACGGCACCGAAAACATAAACCTCCTCGGCGGAGGTTAACAAAGGGAACGCCCGCAAAAGTAGAGCCGAGGGGAAAATTAAACCGCTCTCTGACATTAGCCATCATGCCGAAGAGTTGCTGTGTGCCCTTTTGCACCGCAAATTAACAAAAAATCACCAATTAAAGTTTTACATTTTACCAAATAATAATATGGAACCACAAAGGAGGACAAAATGGCTTCAAGCTATCAGAAGAGAGGGGAGTTTGGCAGATTATGGAGAGACCCCACAACAGAACGCGTATGCCTGCAGGCCACTGAGTCGGATGATTCGCGCAGTCTTTTAAAACGTAGGGACAACAATCCAACCCCAGTATATGTAATTTTTTAATATATTGGTCCTTGTCAGCAGGCAATAGCAACTCAAAGTATGAAAACTTCTTAGCGTTAGCAAGACAAGTGTAAATTCCACGCTCTTACAGAATAGCGGACAGGGGGAAGAAGTGTTTTTTGTTTTTTTCCAAAACTTTGAGACTATTCAAATGTACAAATTAAGCAGACATGCGCTCAGCATAAAATAAACAGAAATACAAAGAGAGAGAGAAAAAAAAATGAAGTCTGTGCTGTGATAAATAAGTATAAACAAAAAATTTTTGGGACAATTACACTTCAAAAACATAAAGGTACACTGTAAAAAGTGATAAGCTCAATAAGTCATCATAACTTTTTTCTCTCATTTACTTCCACTTAACATCATGAGTTATGAAATTTCAGCTTAAAGCCACATACTCACGGATTCACTAATTAAGACTTAATTGTGAGAATTTTTTGAGAGAACTTTCCTATGTTCGTAGTGGCTAGATATAACGAATACGAACAATCGCACGATTTTAGAACCCTCAGGTCCAGCCAATAGATAAAATTATTGAGGAGGTTTTCCTTGTCGGCCAGTTGCTAAAAATAGACCCGGAAGGAAAAATAAGCGTGTCACGCGAACAAGGAAGCAAAGTCGTCGTCTTTTGGATTCGCACGAGGTAAATAGCCTAACATATATGACATAAAGAAATGATTGCGATGTTTGGATGACTCTACTGTAATAGCATGGTTGTTGATTTGATATACATGTGTCATATTTGCTAGATCGCTATTCGCTATAATCGCTATCATGTGTACTACGTCACAGAAATGTGTGTGTTTTTTTGGCGAGTGAAAAGAAGCAGAGTTACACACTTTGGCGGTCAAATACAAAAATTTCCCGATGTAGTTCATTTTTTTCAAAGGCATCACTGCATTGCGGAGAGATTAATCTATAAGGTAAAGTATTTTAAAGTTATTGTGTGATTTAGGCGATCTTCATTCTATCGAAGATGAGTATGTGGCTTTAATTTCATGAGTTCCTAGTACTCCAACTCAAGGTTGTAAGCCACTTCTGTGAAATGAAAAGTTGAAAAAAAGCTTTTCTTGAAGTTGAGTTTACTTACCTTTTTAAGGCAGCAATTGAATTTAAGTTTAAGTTGAACCACCCTGATATTTTTTACAGTGTATTCGATGTATGTAGTCAATTAAAAAAAATACATTATTCCTCTTGAAATAGTTAACCAAATATTTTAACAGTTTTATTACTTTTTTGAGAATTAATAAAGTTTAGAGTTCTGATGTACTCTTTAAATTCATGTAAAAAACGGATGAAATTAGGGGTATCCTTTGTTGTTCTAGATTTATGTATGTGAAATTTACCGTAAAGAATCATTAGATTCACAATAAAGTCAATGTTTTTTGCATCATATTCGAAGTAGGTAATGATATTTTTACATTCAATTGTGATATTCTGAGCGGTTTTACACAATATATAGTCCTTCATTCGATCCCAAAACATAACTGAATATTTACAATGATAAAATAAATGTATCGATGATTCTGGTTCATCTTTGCAAAAATTACATTTATTTACAGCATCTAAGAATTTAGAAAAATATAAATTTGTTGGTTATATATTGTGTAAAAGCTTGATATGCAATTCTTTAATTTTATTGGGAATACAGAATTTATATGGTAATCGCCATGCTTTCTCCCAATCAATATTGATGAAAATGTTGTTCCAAAAAGCTTTACATCTCGGAGTGATTTTCCTTCTTTAATAAAATATATTACGTATATGCTTATTGTTGCATTTAGTATTATTAATATCATACAATTTATCATCAAGATATCAAGGATATCATCAAGGTTTTATATTTATTACTTCTCATAAAATGGATAAGACCCTTAGGAATAGCTTTCATCACAATTATATTCTCTGCTTGTAATGGGAAATGAATTAACAAAAAGAAATTGTTCGTAACTTAATAATGAACCATTGGAATCAAAGATATCATTAACAAAAATAATTCCATTGTTAACCCATTTTTGTATAAAGAGAGATTTCTTCCCCACAGTGATGTCTCCGTTATTCCAAATAATGGTTTTATGAGGGGAGAAGTTGTGTGTGTAACATAATTTCCAAGCAAGAAGGGCCTGTTGATAAAATTTCGATGATTTGACAGGTAATTTGGGGACATCATAGTTACAAGTAAGTAAAAAATTTAGACCACCCAATTTAACAAAGATATTAGGAATAAAGTACCAAATAAATTTGGGAGCTTTTAAGCATTCCTTGATCCATTTAACTTTAAATGTATTATTTGAATCAGTAAAGTTTAACAATTCAAATCCACCTTCTTTTCTACCTCCTGAAAGAATTTTTTTTTAAGGTAAGGGTGATTGTTTTTCCAAACAAAATTGGTGAGCAAGTTGTTTATTTCCTTAGATGTTGAGTTATGGACAAACAATGAGAGGGCTGGGTAGACAACTCTGGAAACACCTTCTGCTTTGGTGAGGAGAATTCTTCCAAAAATAGGCAGATCACGTTGAAGCCACATATTCAAAATATTTTTTGTCCTTTTAAGTCTAGGGAGAAAATTAAGTTGTTGCCGAGTTATCATATCTTTTGTCACATCAATACCAAGGTATTTGACAGTTTTTTTTCACAGGAATATTGCATATGCTTTTGTCATCAGTCACGAGTAGGGATAAAATCTCACATTTCCTATGTTAAGATGCAACCCTGAGGCCTTAGAAAATTCATCACAGTTGAATAGTTGGTTCAATTTGGTATTTATCTTTCAGAAACAAAACCATACCATCTGCTAGTTGTGTAATTTGAATTTCTGTTTGGAATATAGATAAGCCAATAATGTTGGGACTGTTCAAAACTTTTAAGGAAAGTAATTCAGCAATAATTAGAAATAAAAAGGGAGAAATTGGGCAGCTTTGGCGGACTGATCTGTTAACAGGAAACCTTTTAGAGATATTGGAATAGAGCATTATGCAGCTATTGATGTCTTTGTATGACATTTTCACAACTGAAATAAATTTTTCCCTGAATCCAAACAAGTTCAAAGCATTATATATGAAAGGGTGTTCCACTGTGTCAAAGGCTTTAAAAAAGTCTCGAAATACCATGACTGCCTGTGACTCTACATATTCAGAGTAGTCAAGTAGATCTAAAACTAATCTTAGGTTATTTCTAATATGGCGGTTAGCCATGAAGCCTGTTTGGGTTTCATTTATAATTTCTTCAAGATTTCTTTTTAATCAATTTGCAAATACTAGAGCTAATAGCTTGTAGTCTACATTAAGGAGTGTAATTGGTCTCCAGTTTTCTATCAACTGAGAATCTTTGTTTGGTTTGGGTGTCAGGCTGATTAATCCTTGTTTCATTGTTGTAGACATCTCTTCCTTATCAATATGCTCTTTGTACATTTCCATAAGTGGCATTTCAATAAAATCCCAAAAATGTTGGTAAAATTCAATAGATAAACCATCCATTTCTCGATTTTCATGCGTTTTAATGCTTCCGTAAGTTCACAGTTCGAAATAGGATTTTCACAAATAATTTTACATTTTTCTGAAATAGTAGGAATGTGTTTTTTAATACCATTTAAAAATTCTTCACAATATTTAGGTTCAAATTTAGATTCATATTATTCTTTGTAAAAGGAACTTACATTGTCTGCTATTTCTTTCGGATTAGTACTAATGTTATTGTTTATTTTCAATGTCGAAATGTTATTTCTCTTATGGTTACCTTTTTCCAATGCAAAAAAATAGTTAGTATTTTTTTCACCATTTTCTAACCATCTTGCCCTGGATCGTATAAAGGCTCCTTTGGCGGTATTAAGATATGATGTAATGTACCAATCAGGAACCAGTCGCGAGAACCAGGAAATGCAGTAGAGCTTGTTTATTGGTAAAGGGGGGTGACCCCCGCAGGGCAGAAAGCAACAGTACAGAGTCCACAATCCAGAAGTCAAAATCCAGTTGGGCAAAAATAGTATCAAAAACCAGGGCAGCAATCACAGTAATCGTTGTCAGGCAGAAAAATGGTTAAAACACACAGATGCAAGAGTAATCCAAAATCACAAAGGCAAAAATCGAAAGTCGGGCAATCCAGTCAGAAAGATAAATCACTTAGAATCGAGGCGAGAAACAAACGTGGCACAGGAAGCTAGGAAGAACGATCTGACAACTGGAAGTGACTAAACAGACATCTTAAATACACATCCGGGTGAAACACATGACCAGGGAGAACAGGTGCAATCAATGATACAATAATCAGGAGTGACACATGAGGAATAATCTAATTACATGAATTTGGCAAATGCCAAAACGCAGACAGGGATCACAAGACAATCCTATGAACAAACAACAGCTCCGGTTAAGGAGTACTAAAAGTGCATAGTCTAAAGAAAAGGAAAGCATGAGATATAAGTGGAAATTCACAGAAGCTGCAACAGAGATAGGCAAGAGGGCGGAGATTAGAATTGGGCAATTGCTGAGAGATCGTTAGTCAATTAGTATGTGCAGCTATACAATCTCGAGTGCACGTTAGTAAGTTAGTAAAAATATACAATGTTAATATTGGTTAGTAATTATCGAAAACAACAAACTGTTAGTATGGATTAGTAGATAGTAAAAGAGAGGGGAAAGAAGCACACGAGATAATGAAGGCAGGCACAGAACTTAAACATGAGAAGCAGAATCACAGAATCACAACATATAATTTATCAATTTCAATCTTGAGTTCCAATAGCTTTATTTTATCATTTTCTGAAAGACATTCTTTATTCAATTAATCTTTCAAATTTTCCATAATTTCTTTTTCTTTTGCACAACTGGCCTTTTTAATGTCCTTACTGCGTTTAATAGCCATTTCTCTAATCTTAAATTTGAAATATTCCCATTTCTGCATATTGTTCATTTCCTTTTCTCCAAAAATATTTTGAGCTATTTTTTTTACGTATCCTGAAAGGTTTTGTCTTTAAGTAATTAATTATTTAGTTTCCAGTACCCACGTAATTTACTATTATTAATTTTAGAGCCAACGAAATGAAGAGAAATCATTTTGTGATCTGATAGAGGAGCATAGCAATGTGAAATATCAGAAATGTATTGCAGAAAAGAAGTTGAAGTTAACCATAAGTCTATCCTGGATTGCTTTGTACACTTAGTATTACACCATGTAAACTCTTTGCAGTTTGGATTGAAAAAACGCCATGCATCTGTTACTGACAACTCCTCACTCAGATATATAGTGGATTTAAATTGTGAGTTTTGGGAAATTCTTTCTGGAATTCTATCCAACAAACCATCTGAAGCATCGTTAAAATCCCCCCCTATAATCAAATATGCATCTTTGAATTTATCCTGTAAATGTTTTATCTTCAAATAAACCTGCTTGAACAGAACTTTAGGTTGGGTTACTCCATTGTGACCATATACATAACAGATTATGAAGTAAGAGTTATCTATTTTTATAACGATTATAATCCATCTGCCATCTTCAGAACTGAAATTTTCAAAAATGCCTCCTGTGAATTTGTTAAAGAGAAGAGCAACACTAGCGGAGTGATGAGAGGCATGAGAAAAGTGCGCTTGATCGCCCCATATACTTTTCCACAATTTGGCATCAGTATCACAAGAATGGGTTTCCTGTAGAAGAATAATGTTTGCATCAGATTTCCCAATAAAAAGGAATATTGCTTTCCTTTTAGTATTATCCCGAAATCCATGCACATTAAGAGAAACTATTTTCAAAGAGTTGAACGCAAATTCAGTCATCTAAACTAAAGAGCACAATGTCAGGAGAACTAAAACTAATTTAAACTCTGAAATAGAGAGATCTTAATATTGAGATGCTCACTGAATAAGAAATGGATAAATCTGGAAAAAGAATGAGTACCAATACAGCAGCCTAACATTATTTTGGTAAATGGACTATATCCATAGAACTAGCCTGACATAAGAGATTTAGACCAACCTGTTACACAAGTCCATCCTAAGAAGACAAAGCTTACTGAAGGTCCGCAGAGACAATCAATATTTATAAAGTGTCTTTAACTGCATCTGCAACAATTTTTTTCCCCATCGATAATTACCGAAGGGCCGCGCCACAAAGTCTTTCTCCCGTCCTTGCGCGCTTTTTCAACAATTGGTCGAAGTTTTTTCCTAAATTGTCTCTCCCGGTATGTTAAATCCTCCGCAAATCTGAGCTTTTTCTCCTTCATCACTGCGGAGTCACTGAAGCTTTCCAAATTTTCTGTCTGGAGGTACGCATGGTGAACTGAATTATCACTGGACGCGAACTCCCATCTTCCCTAGGGCGCCCGACTCGATGTACCGTGTCGATGAGAAAACCAAGCTTGTTTTTCTCATCCGGAGTGATTTGAGCAAAAAGTTCAAAAACTTGCTTCCTTGCATCCTCAAAAGTTTCGTTTACAGTTTCAGGGAGGTTGAACAACTTCAGGTTCCAACGGCGACTGTAGCGTTCGGCTTCTTCAATTTTTGTTTCTTGATCAGCTATCCGCCGATCCAATGCTTGCACTTTTTCATCAGTTACCCTAATCTGATAATGAAAATATCCACGGAATGGATTAACGGCCACAATGTCCCCAGTGTTTTTGGATATCTTTTGCTCGAGTGAAGTAAATCTATTCGTTGACCCCTGGATAGCTTCCAATATATCTGTATTGGACCCGTCCTTCTCTTGACTACTCGAACAGATTTTTTTGGGATATGGACTTGACAGGGGGGTTTCAGGGAGTGGAGAGCACAAAGAAAGTGTGCTTACCTCGTCAAAGTCCGTCAAAATGTTCTCTTTCCTTTCTTTGGGCATGTTGGAGATTCCACAGACAAGCATGAAGAAAAGCTAGTTCGTAGCAGGCTAATTAGCAGTTTCGCTAAAACTTTGTTGTGCTAACAATATTATTTGGCTCCGAAAATAAAAATTCTGCCGAAAAATTGGATCAATATCTCGTTATACTCGGAAACGTTAGTCCTTACAACGCCATTTTGAAACTTTTACTGTGAGTAAAACCATCTGGTACTCAAAGTTTTATAGGAGCTTAAAACAAACCGTCTACCTTGGCCGCTATCTTGCCGGCCCCCCCCGGGGAAGGAATGTTTTCCCCCTCGTCTCTAACCAGATGTGACGTTTGTGGGCGTTCCCATTGTTGCTGACTATATCTTTGCAGATAGCTTCCGGTCACATATGGGGTGCGATTAGTGCCACTGCCTATGGCGGGTGGATGATTCAAACAGAGCAGAAACACATCTGATACCGTAATGGGAAAAAAAAAAGCCACTAGATGGCAGTATTGACTTTTTTTTGTTAAGCCATTCTGTAGCTCATGTCTGAGAGGGGAAGTCTTAGAGAATTGAAAAAAAAAAAATCTAAAAGGTGGGAGGGGATTGCAAAAGAGTATATAACGAGAAAAATTGAGAGAGTAAAGTAGTAGGAGAAATTTCAAGGAGAAATTGTGGAAGGATACATTTGACCAGACCTGTCACTCTTTTCAAGACCTGCGAAGCTTTTTGTGGATTTTTGCCTTTGTTGGGGCATTTTCCTCACCCAGATCATCGCAAAGCAACCCCACCAAAGGGACTGTAAATATCTCATTTTTTGTTTATATCAATCTTGGTCAGTTTTTGTTTGTTTAATTAAATCGGTAAAAGTTTGTAAAAATTTTGTCTGTCATCCCTTGTTGTCCGATAGATCATAACAAATTGGGGGCTTGTCCGGGATAGACCATTGTGTGAGTCATTTATTGAAAATAACATTTCAAATTGTGAAATTCTTTTTTTTTTAATTTTCCTATATATATTGACAGATAGACGGCAATGGATGATTTCTTGGCATCACCAATCATATAGGTTTTAAACTCTTTCAAAAAAACAGAACTGCTAGAAATATGCAGACAGTTAGAGCTGACAGAGGTAAAACCAGCCATGCGAAAAGCAAGACTGCTAGAGAGATTGTTGAATATTACATAGATCAAAATGTGTTTGCACCAGAAGATCTGGAACAGAGATACGACGTGACAGAGGCCATTTCTCTTGTTCACTCTTCAGCATGGGAAAGACAAAGCAACACACCATTCAAGTAAGGCAGATGTGTGTCGACCTTCGCAAGTCAGGCAATGGCTACAAGAAAATAGCCACTCGCCTTCACCTGCCCATATCTACAGTCAGAGGATTCATTATGTTATGGCCCCAATTTGTTATTACATTTATAACACAACAGCAACAGCAAGGGATGACAAACACAGTTTTAACAACTAAAACACATTTAATTTTTAACAAAGACAAAGACTAATAACAACCTACAACTAAAGACCAAGATAAATATAGATAAAGATATAAATAAAGATAAATAAGAAAAAACAGAAATAATTACAGTCCCTTTTTGGTGGGGTGGCTTGGTGATGTCCTGGATGAAGAAAATGCTCAAACACAGGCAAAGAAATGCACAAAAGAAACGTCACAGGTCTTGAACAGAATGGCAGGTCTGGTCATCTTCTTGCTATTTCTCCTACTACTCTACTGTCTCAATTCTTTTCCTTATATACTCTTTTGCAGACCCCACCCACATTTAGACCTCTTTTTTTTAATTTTCTGAGACTTGCCCCAGACATGTCCAGGACATGTCTGAACATAACATCAGTCTGAGCTCAATAAAAGAAAGGTAAATTCTGCCATCTAGTGGCCTCTATTCACATCACACCTCCATTCCAAAAGGGAAAAATTTTGACTCATAAAGGCAAAATTTTTCTTTTCAATACAAAATGGCTAAGTGGACACTTGTCTATATGTACATATCATACAATATTCAAATAAACATGTGATATATTTATACATATTCAAACACGGGATAAGCAATCAGCAATTACATTGTCGGTACCCTTCACATGCTTAATTTCCAAGTCAAACTCCTGTAAAATCAAACTCCAATTCAACAATCTTCGATTCTTGTTTTTCATCTTACTCAAAAACATTAACGGATTGTGGTCTGTGTACACAACCATTGGCTTTTGCCCTGTACAAACATAAACATCAAAGTGTTGTAAAGCCAGAACCAGAGCCAACAGCTCCTTCTCTATTGTGGAATAGTTCCTTTGGTGGTGATTGAACTTCCTGGAGAAGTATGCTCAATGTCATCAGAGTCACTTCTCTGTAGGAGCACAGATCCACAAGCTTGGTCGCTAGCATCGACCGCGATGGAGAACGGTTTGTTGAAGTCAGGAGATTTGAGCACGGGGAAGTGACACAGCAGAGACTTCAGGCGATCGAAGGCTCTCTGGCATGCATCATCCCAAGTGAACTTTACGCCTTTCTTCAGTTGGTTAGTTAGACTGAGAGCAATCTCAGCAAAGTTCTTGCAGAACTTGCGGTAGTACCCGATCATTCCAAGGAAGCGGCGCAAAGCTTTTTTGTTGTGAGGAACTGGAAAGTCCATGATGGCTTGGACTTTAGCATTTATGGGTGCCACCTTACCCTGGCCTATGACGTAGCCAAGATAGGTGACAGTAGCACAACCAAAGTCACTCTTGTTCAGGTTAACAGTCAGGTTAGCCTGGGTCAGGCGCTGGAACAACGTCTCTACATCTTTTAGATGTTCTTCCCAGGAGTCACTCCATGTGATCAGGTCATCGATGTATGCACCCGTGTGTTGCAATCCGGCGATTGTAGACTGTATCATCCTTTGGAACGTGGCTGGGGCATTTTTCATGCCAAAGGGTAGGACTTCATACTGGTACAATCCAGATGTTGTGGCAAAAGCAGAGATGCTCTTGGCCCTCTCAGTTAAAGGCACACACCAATAACCCTTCAATAAATCAATCTTGGTCAGAAACTTTGCTTGCCCTACACTATCAATACAATCATCAATCCTAGGTTTTGGAAACACATCAGTTCTAGTTACAGCATTGACTTTGCGATAATCTGTACAGAATCTAGTACTTCCATCAGGTTTTGGAACTAGCACACAGGGTGAACTCCAATCGGAGTTGGAGGGTCTGATAATATCATGTTTTAACATATACTCAACCTCTTTCTCAGCAATCTTTCTCTTTTCAGGATTCATCCGGTATGGATGCTGTTTTATTGGTTTGGCATCACCAACATCTACATCATGAGAGGCTATAGTAACTCTCTTTGGAACATCAGGAAACAAATCCTCATATTTCTTGATCAACCTTTCAAACTGATCTCTCTGTGAGGGTTCTAAGTGCTGGAGTTTTACATCAAGATTTTGCAACACTTCAGTGTTTGACAATTTACATGAAAGAACTTCAGCTTTAATTCTTGGTTCATCATCTTGAAACTCCCCCTCATCTTCACACGTTTCGACCATTGGAGAATCTGAAGTGACAGCTGCAACCCTAGCATTTCTGTCATGATAAGGCTTTAGCATGTTAATATGACACAATTGTTTTGGTTTTCTCCTATCTGGAGTCTTCACAATGTAATTGAGATCATTGAGTTTTGTCAGAATTTCATAAGGACCATGAAATCTAGCCTGCAATGGATTGGACTGCAAGGGAAACAACACAAGGACCTTGTCTCCTGGTTTAAACTCACGGCTTCTAGCCTTATGATCATACCAAGTTTTCATTTTTCCCTGACTTGATTTCAAGTTCTCTTTGGCAAGGTCACAAGCTGCACGCAATCTTTCCTTGAACTTGCTAACATAGTCTAACAGACTGATTTGCGGCTCTTCCTCTTGCCATTGTTCACTCAATAATAGCAAAGGTCCTCTCACTTCATGACCAAACACTAGCTCAAATGGACTGAATCCAGTAGACTCCTGCACTGCTTCTCTAGCTGCAAACAACAGCAAATGAACCCCTTCATCCCAGTCTTTCTCATGGTCATAACAATAAGTCCTCATCATTGTCTTGAGAGTGGAATGAAACCGCTCTAAGGCACCCTGACTTTCTGGATGATAGGCACTAGAAAGAATCTGTTTTGCACCTAGTTCATACACAACCTGCTGAAACAATCCTGAAGTGAAATTGCTACCTTGTTCTGACTGAATTTCCCTGGGAAGACCAAACAACGTGAAGAACTTTATCAAAGCCTTCGAGATTGCAGTTGCTTTGATGTTACGTAGAGGTATGGCTTCGGGGAATCTGGTAGATGCACACATGATTGTCAACAAGTACTGATTTCCAGATCTAGTCTTGGGTAATGGACTAATGCAATCAACAATGACCCTAGAGAATGGCTCCCCAAATGCTGGGATAGGCTGCAATGGAGCTACAGGTGGGTCTAACTGGTGTTTTCCAACTACCTGACAAGTGTGACAGGTTTTGCAAAAGTTGGAAACGTCTTTCCGAAGCCCAGGCCAAAAGAAGTGTTTCATGATCTTATCAACAGTCTTGTTAACACCAAGATGACCTCCTAAAGGTAAACTATGAGCCATTGTTAAGATCTCATTCCTATAGACCTTCGGAACAACAATTTGCCTGACCACTGCCCAATCTGCATTGGCAGGGATATCAGGAGGGCGCCACTTCCGCATCAAAACACCATCCTTGAGATAATACCCAACTGGAACTGCATCTATTTCTTTTCCAGGAAGGGCTCTCCTCTTTAGTACACTAATTTCAGGATCATTAGTTTGCTCCTCAATCAACCGCTTTCTGGACAGAGACAAGTCTCCAGACACATCAGAATCACCAGACCCATCCGGCTGGCTGAATAGAGAACTGATAAAAGTATCTGATAAGTCCTCAAACGGAGAAACCATAGTAGGCCAATCAGAGTCATGAGGCGAACCACCTGAGTCCTGACTATTCAATGTACTGGACGGCACCACAACATCATCTTCTTTAGCCTTCTTGGCCATAGCACGAGTCACTGCGCAAGAAGGATACAGAGATGGGTCCTCATCCCCATTTTCAGTGCTCGGCTGTGAAGTAAGATGTACAGGGGGAACTACTTTGCCCCCAGCCAGGTCATTGCCTAGCAACAGAGAAACACCCTTTATAGGTAGACTTGACATAAGTCCCACCTTTACCTGTCCTGTAACTAAATCTGACTTCAAGAATATAGAGCGCAGGGGTACAGATACAGTCCTCCCTTCAATACCTTGTACAAGTATGAAATCCCCTGAAGCGGTCTCATCACGTAACTCCAAGGAGTCCATCAACAAAAGTGACTGAGAAGCTCCGGTATCCCTTAGGATATATATGGGGACAGGAGTAGTATGCTCATTCAGAGCCACAAATCCCTCTGACACAAATGGAAGAAATTCCTCCCTCACAAAGTCAGCTGTATTAGGCTTTTTAGCCCCACAAGAAGCAGGCAATTTAGCAGATTGGTTATCTACTACAGGGGTTTCTAACCTTGTTTTCACAAAGGCATTTGGTTTGGTATCCTTTTCTTTTTCTTTCTTAGCTTTAAGGAACCAACAGTTAGTTGTAACATGACCAGATTTCATGCAATAACTGCAAACTAGACCACTTTTGTCACTGTCAGCTTTCACACTTTGATCAGACCTGTTACTGGATTTCTGAGCACCATCACCAGATTTGTCTTTGTCTTTGGGTGAGGAATCTTGGGTATCACCGTAACCCTTTTTCTGAAATTGGGACCATTTATTGTTACTGCTAGACTGAAATTTGGATTTATGTGTGAGAACATATTCATCTGCAAATTTGGCAGCTGATTGCAAATTCAGTGCTTGCTTCTCATTAAGGTAGGTCTTAACATCATCTTTAACACAGTTCTTGAATTCTTCAACTAACACCATCTCTTTTAGTGAGTTGAAATCATCCTTGACCTCCATAGAAGTACACCAGCGCTCAAAGCAAACCTGCTTCTCATTAGCAAATTCAACATAAGTCTGATTTTCAGATTTCTTCAGACCTCTGAATTTCTGTCGGTAAGCCTCTGGAACCAACTCATAAGCTCTCAAAATAACCTTTTTGACAACCTCATAATCAGAGGAATCATCTGCAGACAAAGCCGAATAGGCTTGTTGAGCTTTACCCTTGAGGACAGTTTGCAACATCAGAGGCCAGTGTTCCTTTGGCCACTGGCAACTCTTTGCTACCTTTTCAAAACACTGGAAATAGTTGTCAACATCCTTTTCTGAAAATGGAGGCACCAGTTTTACGTCCTGACTGGCACAAAATTTATTTTTAGTTTCAATTTTAATTTTTAGTTGCTCCATTTGGAGTCTTTCTTCTCTATCAAATTTCTCTAATTCAAAATCTCTCTGTCTCTGTCTCTCTTTCTGCTCTTTCCTCTTTCTCTCTCTCAAATTCTCTTTGTTTTTCTTCTCTTGCTAATTTTTCTAACTCAAACTGCCTTTGTTTTTCTTTTTCTTCCCTCTCAAATTCTCTTTGTTTTTCTTTTTCCTCCCTTTCTTTTTCTCTTTCCTCCCTTTCAATCTCTAGCATTTTTAATTTAAGTTCCATTTCTATATTTGGATTTTCCACTGGAAACTGTTCCAGATCTCCTGGTGCAAACACATTTTCATCAATGTAATATTCAACTATCTCTCTAGCCAGTCTTGCTTTTTGCATGGCTGGTTTTACCTCTGTCAGCTCCAACTGTCTGCAAATTTCTAGCAGTTCTGTCTTTTTAAAAGACTTCAAAACCCTTACGGTTGGTGATGCCAAGAAATCATCCATTGCTGTTGTCAATATATATCTATGAAAATTCACAAAAACAATTTCACAATTTGGAATGTTAGATTTTCAATAAATTACTCACACAATGGTCTATCCTGGACCTTGAGCCCCCAATTTGTTATGGCCCCAATTTGTTATTACATTTATAACACAACAGCAACAGCAAGGGATGACAAACACAGTTTTAACAACTAAAACACATTTAATTTTTAACAAAGACAAAGACTAATAACAACCTACAACTAAAGACCAAGATTGATAAATAAGAAAAAACAGAAATAATTACAGTCCCTTTTTGGTGGGGTGGCTTGGTGATGTCCTGGATGAAGAAAATGCTCAAACACAGGCAAAGAAATCCACAAAAGAAACGTCACAGGTCTTGAACAGAATGGCAGGTCTGGTCATCTTCTTGCAATTTCTCCTACTACTCTACTGTCTCAATTCTTTTCCTTATATACTCTTTTGCAGACCCCACCCACATTTAGACCTCTTTTTTTTAATTTTCTGAGACTTGCCCCAGACATGTCCAGGACATGTCTGAACATAACATCAGTCTGAGCTCAATAAAAGAAAGGTAAATTCTGCCATCTAGTGGCCTCTATTCACATCACAATTAAGAAGTTTAAAACAACTGGAACGGTGGTAAACAAGCCTGGAAAAGGATGCAAGGTTATTTTGCCACCTTGCACAGTGAGGAGGATGGTAATAGAAATGAAACGTTTTCCAAAGCTCACTGTTAAAGAATTGCAACAAATGGTAGCATCTTGGGGTCACAAAGTCTTCAAAACAACCATCAGGAGCTATTTACATGCCAACAAGCTGTTAAGGAGGCATGCATGGAAAAAACCTTTTCTCACTCACAATCATAAATGCAAACATCTGGAGTTCGCTTAGCGGTACTTGGACTTCAACTGGGACCGCGTGTTTTAGACAGATGAGACCAAGATAGAGCTTTTTGGCAACAAACACTCCAAGTGGGTCTGGCAGAACACAAAAGATGAGTATGCAGAAAAGCTCCTCATGCCCACTGTGAAGTATGGGGGAGGATCGGTGATGCTGTGGGCCTGTTTCTCTTCCAGAGGCCCTGGGAACCTTGTTAGGGTGCATGGCATCATGAATGCTTTGAAATACCAGGTCATTTCAAATCAATATCTGGTGGCCTCTGCCCAAAAGCTGAAGATGGGTCAGCAATGGGTCTTTCAGCAAGATAATGACCCTAAACACATGGCCAAATCTACATAGAAATGGTTCACCAGACATAGAATCAAGCTCCTCCCATGGCCATCTCAGTCCCCAGACCTCAACCCCATTGAAAACCTGTGGAGTGAGCTGAAGAGGAGAGTGCTGAGGAGAGGACCCAGGTCGCTGGATGATTTAGAGAGACTGTGCAAAGAGGAATGGTCGAAGATCCCTCTTTCTGTATTCTCCCATCTTGTGAAACATTATAGGAGAAGATTAGGTGCTGTTTTTGTTGGCAAAAGGGGGTTGTACAAAGTATTAACATCAGGGGTGCTAATAATGGCACACATGATTTGATGTAAAAGAATTCTCTTAATGTGGAATTTTTTCCCACTGAATAAATTCACTTGAATTAAAGGTAGGATTTTACTCCTTTTTTCCCCATTGTGGTCCTATATTATTTAAAAAAAAAAAAACCCAGAATTTATGAGAAGCTAAAGAACACTTCTTAACCAGGGATGCCAATAATTATGAATGGCACTGTAAATGAATAAATGCTTTAAATGTATTTCTGCATTTATTTATGTATTTCTGTGTCTATATGCTAATTAGGAGGGAAGTCCTTGCTTCAGTCAGAATCTGGATTGGTTCGAGGAGTGTGATCGACTCAGGTCTACTACTTCCTTGCGCGCTAACGTGCTGACTCGTGAACAGGAAAGTTGATGCTACCAAACCAGTGAGCTAACAGTTGCCTGAAACTTGTGCAACTGACATTGGTTACTAGCAGCTAAATGCAGGAATTGCGCCGACCTGTGATTGGAAGATAAATATAGCATATCAACCGCAGTTAGGAATCGCACTGCGGTGGCCTACAGGGGGAAATGCGCTGCAACGGCCAAAAACATCTCCAATTGGAGATACGCGCTGCAAAAACAGAAAAACCAAAAACACGCAAACCACAGAAGGGGCAAATGCAAGAGAGAAGAGCTGCATTTAGATATCAACATAAAGAAAGCATTTTTGGTCGTTATGAGACTTGCCAGCTCATGTTAGTTCGCTAGCCTGGCTAAGCAACAGTTTGGTGCACGGAAGTCTAGAGAAGATAAATGAATAAAAATAATCTATTGTTTCGCAATCTCACTTAGCTACAGTTGAACCGCGAGCATTTTATCACTGCCACTAGCTAACTCGCTAACGTTAGTTCGCTTGCTTAGCTAGCTAGCTAGCCTAGCAAGGTGACAGTTACATAGACCATGTTGAAAACGTTCGCGGTTTTACTCACGCTAGATTTATCTTCCAAGCACAGGTCAGTGCAATTCCTGCATGTAGCTGCTAGTCTTTTGAGCTGGTCAGCCCGCATCTCGCAGCTGCTCTGCCAACGGCCTTTCCAGTCGAAGCCATTATAGCAGTTACCCGAGCTAGATCGCAAACATCGTGTTACTAAAGCTGCTTTCACACTGGACGCGAAACGATTTTTTTCGCAAGACAGATCATTCAAAATCAATGCAAAGACGCGAAACGTCTTTGACTTTGAATGGAATCTATTGTGTAAGAATATGTAAGAATTTGTTTTGCGTCTGGTGTGAAAGCAGCTTTATACACTCAATTCACTTTTCAGGGAAGATTCACAAACCAATTGACCAATCGAGTGTAACCCCAAGGGGGGGCTTTTTCCATCAATTACAGGTGGAAAACCAACAATTAGAGCTTTAAATGTTTACAGTAACCAGGCAGGCTATCCCAATAAAGGGAAATAAGCAGAGAGGGAGGGACTGGAGTATTATAAAAATAAAATAAAAACAGTTAATTATTTTGTTCTTCTAAAATCACACACAAAAACAGACATTAGGCCTTTGGACAGCAAACTCAGGGACAGGGGCAACAAATTGCACAATTAGGGTGTTTGAGTAAATAGTACTCAGCAAACATCCAGCAGGACTGGATAAGCAAACACAGACTAAATAGTGTACATCATAGGTCACACACATAGAAAATAATTTACACCCTGCAAACCAGTGACCACAACCAAATTGTTTATCCCTCCCAAATATTGCACTAACCCAATGGCCTAAAATACAAGATTACATATAACATATAGCAATCACACAACCACACACACAATAGGGAGAGACTGATAAGCAACACGGTGGGCTCCCCCCCACCCCCCATGCCCTCCTTCAACATTGAAAAGACATTCATTACAATATTATAGTGTAGCAGTAAGTACTTTTAAGTCGTAAAATGTCAACAAACAAAAAAAAAATAAAAATAAAAAATAAAAAAAAATTTAAAAAAAAAATGGGCCGACGATTTGATTCAGACCTGCAAACATTACAGTAATGAAAAAAGTGAGAAGATCCAACGTTCAAATCATGTAGACAGGTCTGGGGGCCTTTCCCTGGAAGAAAGATTGTGATTTTAATACACAAATGAAGGCTTTTGGAGCATTTAGATATTCAAATACAATGACACAAGAACGTCATGTCTTGATATATATACACACACACACACGTAAATAAATACAAATAATTTATATTAGATTATTTTCTCTCACAAAGTCTAACATCAAGCAAGATGGGTAACTGGACTAAACTAGCACACTGGCAGACAAAACACACACAGATGAAAGCGCATAGACCCAGAGTCAGAGGCATGCTAGGATGAGATCAAGGAGATCGGACAGAGGTTAAATAAATACATGGCCAGAAAGACAGATGCAGATGGGGGTGAGAGAAAGGAAGAGGAACCAAAATCATGCTTTTAAAAAGATATATATATATATATATATATATATATATATAAAATATAAAAATGATAGTCAGTACAAGTGTGCCGTATGCATGTTTACAAGTACTGTTGTAATACCTTTATAGAAATACTGCACAAGTAAAGCTTTGCATTGACATGTGTTGAGTAAAAGTACAAAACTACATAACCTGGTTTCTGTAGTCCAGAGGGCTTCAAAGTGGCAGTCTCAAGCTACAAAGCTACACTCAGTGGAGTGAAAGATAGATCCTTTTGATCAGTTACTGATAACCTATTTTTTCGCAGAGGCAGAAAGTAATAAAGGTCTTAGGACAGAATTTTTGTATTTTGTGTTGTCTGAAGTTCTGGGCTGAGGGGAGGCCCACAGCATCAAAACCCCAGCTGTAATGGATTAACGCACACTGTATAAAAAAAAAAAAATCAAATTTTCCTCAAATCTTTATAATATACATAAATTACATAAGGTCTTCTTCCAGAGGCTCAGTCAAAATACTTACCGAAGTGGAGCATCGAATTTTCAGCCAAATGTTGCATGAATTCTTCATTCCGGCTGGTTCTGCTTGATTCTGTAGTGCTGTAGCGCAGTGATTTTTTATCTCAGAAATTCTCCCTCTTGATGTGTCTCTTTTGTAATATTTCAGAAAATGGATTCAGACAAACAAGTGCATGATCCCCCTGTTTGCAGTGCTATTCCCACACCATAAAAAAAAAAAACCAAAAAACAATTGCCAAGCCACAAAACGAAATCCGAATATCAGAAAATCACGTGACCAAAGACAAATGAGGCCCCGGTTCTCTGAAATCACGTGATTGCCTCATTGCGGGATTCGATTCACTGAAAAAGCCACGAGATATTCAAGACGTTTTCTGCGTCATCTGGCTAGGTACATGCAGAACACTGGAGATAATGGAGCCAACAGAAAGGAGGACATCATCCGTTTGGGAACATTTTGATATGATATCTCCCAGTAGGGCAAAACATAATATACATCTGCTGAAATCATTCACGTCGAGGATGAGTGGTGTGTCTCTACATAGATACAAAAGCGCGCACACAGACAGAGACAGAGAGAGAGATTTGCAGATGTAGCCCACATGTGAACATCACAGTAGCACTGCTGTACATCCAATGACCAGCAGATGTCAGTACTCCCAAATGAGCTGTTAAACAGGGCTTCATGATCAGCCTTTTCATGAAGCAATTGCCTGGAAAGATTCGATACATTCAAGGGGCCTCATCACACCATCACTAACACAGGAATCGTGGTCGCATAAATATAGGTAGAAATCCAGAAAGGCAAAAACAATACAAAAAGGGCAACGGCAAGAATCTTAGTCGGACGAAACAGTCGAAGGGAACCAATACTCAATGGCTCTGCACAAAGTAATATTGATCAACGTTCTGACAAAGTAAGAACTGCAGTGAGGACTCTTAAATGGACGGGAGGGAAGTCACATGCTACGCAGGGAACAGGTGAGCTGGATCAGAATAATTACAATGGGAGGAACACGAGGGAAATCCGAACCACAACAACTGGCGAAAGCCAATACACAGACGGGAATTACGTTAACAGCCTATGACATTTAAACAGCTCCGGTCAACGAGTTCTAAGTGCACAGATAATGAGTGCTGGAAAGCAATTAGGCATGTGCGAGAAATCTCACAGAAACGTAGAGGGAGACCGGTAAAGCTGAGCAAGAGGCGGAGACTAGAACAGGGCGATAGCTGAGAGGGAATTCGTACTAATTAGTAGCAGTGCAACTTTACAGATTTAACTACAGTGCTTGTTAGTCACACACACACACACACACACACACACACACACACACACACAGACACGTTGGGTTAGTAGACTAATGATACAAAATACAAATGTTAGTCTTGTTAGTAATCAGAACAGTAAGGCGAAGGAAGTAAAGGAGGATTGAACGAAATATGAAATACCAGTAACCATTAACCACCAGAAGCATGCAAGCACACAGCTCGGGAAGACAGACTGAACCAACTAGATTACAAGACAGGGGAGACAGGTGCAATGAACTGAAAATGGACTGAACAAAAACCTGAGAATTTCAATTACAAAAAAGACAAAATCATGAAAATAGAACATGAGCAGGAACATGAAAACAAAACCATAACAATCTGCCCTGCATAATTACTTGAGTAATAAGCATCCCACCCTGAAAATGACTCAAACTACCCCATATACTGCTTCAATCACAACTAAACCCCCCCAAGTGCCGCATCAAAAAAGTTGAAAGTGTCATGGTTTGGTCCCGCCGGCAAAAGGCAATAAGCCAGCGGGCACTGGGACCATGTACCCAAACCAGAAGGAGAGAACCAAAGCGCACAGGCTGAGTAAAAAAATATAAATAAAGGTTTAATTTAAAAACCAGGAGAGCAGCAGCTACAGACAGGGCTCCATCAAGCACAGTCTACAAACAAGAATGCAGCTGCGCTGCCAACCTGGCAGAGCAGCTCTTTTATACACAATAGCACCTCCACCTCAACGAGCAGCAGCTGTGGCTCGTTGAGATGGAGGTACAAGCAGAAAGGGGGAGGCCCTGCAGGGCAGGACCATCACAGAAAGATTTGTCCCTTTAAAATATAATTGGCACTTTTCCATTTGATAACTGATTGTTTATTCTCTATTAGATATTGGTTTCGGAATTTCATTAATTTTAGATTTCTTTGTGCTTAAAATCCAATTATTAATTCACTTATTTGCAGGATTTTTATTTTGTGGTAAGGGGGTACTGTTTATATTGTTTTTCAGATTTTTTGTATTTATTTGTAATTTGTTAAAAGCATGTAGGCCTAAATTGGGTGACATGTTATCTTTTAAACAGGTAATGGTATAAAAAATATATATATATTTTTATTTATTTTATAAGAATCGCCGGTGGAGGGCGGCGCCATATAAAATCTCGCCTAGGGCGCCACATTGGGTAGGGCCGGGCCTCTTCCTTGAACAACAGTTGTTGTTTGTTGGCTATAGGCAATATAACGAGTAAGTAATCGAAATCACAAAGAAACCAAATAATTATTTCAAGCAGTGAAATGAAATTCATGTCAACGAACTTTTCGGCCGTTTTAAGTGACCCACTTATCGTGGTATATTAGAAGGCAGTGTTTATAGCCTTTTGCCAGTAATGCCGTTAAGAAATTATTAGTCAAGCCGGTGAAGTTCGGTAAAGTTGGCAACAGATTCGAGGTTTGCGGCTTAATAGCTCTTCAGCGAAGCACTCAGCAACACAGAGAAGCTACTACAACCCCGATTTTATCCAAACGGGCTATCCTCAGCGATCGGTGAATTGTATTGCTCCCAGTATAGAGCTGGCTCCCGAGCGAGAGCTTAGGGACCGTCTGCCAAGTGCAAAACGCAAAACGGCTACGTTGAGAACAGTCAGTTTGCTTCGACTCAGTGAAATGCCACCAAATTTAAGCCACGCACCCATGAATACCTTCTGCTCATACTACAGCACTTTGATTTGCCAAATTATTAGAAAATCAGAGCAATGTTATCTCACAATGATATTAATCATTTTTGGTATTTATAATGAATTCGATTTTCAATAAAAGCCAATCGCTCTGCCAATTCTCATCCCTGCACCATATTAACGCGTCCATGGATGCAGGGTCTCTCCATGGTCCTAGCACAGCTGTAAGTTTCAGGATATTTGACTTTCTGTAATTTTAGTGAATATTTTTTTTATTTTTTGGTTATAAAATTCAATAGCTCCCTTAATTTTCATCCCTGAGTCATAATAATGCATCCATGCGTGAAGGGTCTCTCCATGGTCCTACTTCAGCCATTAATTTCAGGAAATTGGACTTTGGCTATTTTTGGTGAATTTTTATTTCCAATAAAATTCTATAGTTACTCTTATTGTCATCCCAGGGCCATAATATTTGAAGTGCGCCATGCCTCGCCTTTCCAGACCCCAATGTGATCAAGCCATTGGGCTGTGGATGGCTGGAACATCCCAAAATCACATCGCCCAGCTTTTTGAGGCAAGCCAACCCACAATCTCTAACCTTCTGGCTCGTTACCAGGAGACTGGAAGCACCAATGATCAACCCCGACCTGGTCAGCCTAGGGTCACAACCCCAGCCCAGGACAATCAGATCCACCTCGTCCACCTGAGATATTGGTTGCGAACCTGCACCAGGACGGCTCAGGAGACCTCAGGAATCCAAAACCTAGGATCAGCAGAAGAACAGTCAGTCGCCGACTTGCAGAGTGAGGGATCAGAGCCCACAGGGCATGTGTCAGAATGCAGTTTGATGCACAGTGTAGGGCTACCATCCTTCGCTGGGCTGAAGAATATGGTCAGAGACGAGTCCCCAACTGATTCTGGAGGAATGTTGTCTTCAGTGATGAGTCCAGATTTTGTCTGTACTGACATGATGGAAGACAGAGGGTCTACAGACAACGTGGTGAGAGATGTGTGGCCCCCTGCATTGCTGAGACAGATCGCTTTGGAGGAGGCTCGGTGATGGCCTGGGGTGCCATTCGGTGCGGCTAGAGGTTCGACCTGGTCATAATCAATGGAAATCATAATGCAGCCCGCTACTGTGACCTTGTCATCAGACTGCACATCGTGCCTTACATCACAGACCACCCTGAAGTCACGTCCATGCAAGACAATGCACGACCACACTCAAGCACATGTGACCCAGCAGCTCCTGGCCCAGAATGGTGTGCAAGTCATGGATTGGCCACCTTTCAGCCCTGACATAAAGGGCATCGAGTGTGTGTGGGACCTGTTGGATCGGCGGGTTTGGCAACCCACTCCAGCGCCGAGGATGAGGGCGGAGCTCAAGAAGCCCTTGTCCAGGAGTGGCAGGCCATTCCCCAGCAACAGATCAACAGAATGGTGCTGTCCATGCCAAGACAATTGATGGCTTTGTCGAAGTTTTTGTTATGGGTAAAGTCAATAAATAGTTACAAATTTGAGTCTGAGTTTGGCGCGAATTCTGGTTATAAGTTTTTAAAGTCCATCAGTGTATATTATTACTTTTTGATTTGGAACCACAAAGCCCAAAAAAGTCAGGTGGCGCAACTGTCCGTGCAAATGAACATACTAAATGAACAATAAACAATATTATGTCAATGATACTACATTTGAAATAAAATGTTGTGGCATTTCTTAATATTTGAAACCTGTGAAATAAACCATATTTAGCAAGTATACATAGTTTTAAAGCTGTTGAGCGGATTTAAAAAAATGTCCCGGAATTTCTGTGTCATCAAATGTCAGGGTGGGGCAACCATACCATCAGACTTTTATTTAGACGTGAAGAGGTCATAACAAGAAATGGGATTTTGCGTCATTGAGGGGATCCAAAGTGACCAATGCGGCTGACTGAAAAGGTTTGTTGATCTCTCTCAAGTGTTGTTAATAATAGCTACTTTCAACTTATAGGTGGTATGCTTTCCATGTCAGGTGGTACAACCCATGTAAAAACTTCTAAAATGTCACATTATCATAATTTTTTTTCGTTTTAACTTGAAATTTAAAGTATTAACTTGCTAACAAAGGCTAACTCAAATTCAGGTGTCTAATCAGATGTTTAATTAGGAATTAATTGTGAAGTCAGGTGGCACCACCAGTGAGTCAGGGGGCGCATCTGCAGAGAATATCAAAATATAAGATAAATATCTTGGATTTTCAAGCTATTATCCGTTATATTTCTGAAATGTGTTATATTTTCAAATAAAATGTCAATTTTTGAAAACTTTTTCATGAATTTAATTTTTGGGTAAAACATAATAATAATGACTGATTGCATGGATGCAATATCATGGCCCAGGGATGACAATAAGAGAAGCTATTGAATTGTATTGGAAACAAAAATTCACCAAAAATAGCCAAAGTCCAATTTCCTGAATGTAATGGCTGTAGTAGGACGTTGGAGAGACCCTGCTTCTATGGATGCAATACTATGTCTCAGGCATGAAAATTAGAGGAGCTATTGAATTTTATTGGAAATACAAATTCACCAGAAATAGCCAATGTTCAATTACCTGAAAGTAATGGCTGTAATAGGACCATGGTGAGACTCTACTTGCATGGATGCAATATTATGTCTCTGGGATGAAAATTAGGGGAGCTTTTGAATTTTATTGGAAATAAAATTTCACCAAAAATAGCCAAAGTCCAATTTCCTGAATGCAATGGCTGTAGTAGGACATTGGAGAGACCCTGCTAGCATGGATGCAATATTATGTCTCAATGATGAAAATTAGAGGAGCTATTGATTTTAATTGGAAATAAAAATTCTCAAAAATAGCCAAAGTGCAATTTCCTGAAACTAATGGCTGTAGTAGGAAGTTGGAGAGACCCTGCTTGCATGGATGCAATATTATGGCTGAGGGATGAAAATTAGAGGAGCTATTGAATTTTATTGGAAATAAAAATTCTCCAAAAATAGCCAAAGTCCAAGTTCCTGAAATTAATGGCTGCAGTAGGACCACAGAGAGACCCTGCTTGCATCCATGCAATATTATGGCTAAGGGATGAAAATTAGAGGAGCTATTGAATTTTATTGGAAATAAAATTTCACCAAAAATAGGCAAACTGCAATTTCCTGAAAGTAATGGCTGTAGTAGGACCGCGGAGAGGCCCTGCTTGCATGGATGCAATATTATGTCTCAGGGATGACAATAAGAGCTATTGATTTTAATTGGAAATAAAAACTCACCAAAAATAGCCAAAGTCCAATTTCCTGAAATTAATGGCTGTAGTAGGACCATGGGGAGACCCTTCACGCATGGATGCAATAATATGACTCAGGGATGAAAATTATGGGAGCTATTGAATTTTATAACCAAAAAAAAATTCACTGAAAACAGAAAGTCAAATATCCTAAAACGTATGGCTCTAGTAGGACCACGGAGAGACCCTGCATCCATGGACACATTAGCATGGCGCAGGGATGAGAATTGGCAGAGCTATCGGCTTGTATTGAAAATCTGATTCATTATAAATACCAAAAATGATTAATATCATTGTGAGATAATATTGCTCTGATTTTCGAATAATTTGGCAAATCAAAGTGCTGTAGTTTGAGCAGAAGGTAATCATGGGTGCATGGCTTAAATTTGGTGGCATTTCACTGAGTCGAAGCAAAGGCACTGACTGTTCTCAACGTAGCCGTTTTGCACTTTGCAGACGGTTCCTAAGCTCTCGTTCGGTCGCCAGCTCCATATTGGGAGCAATACAATTCACCGATCGCAGAGGATGGCCCGTTTGGATAAAATCGGGGTTGTAGTAGCCTCTCTGTGTTGCTGAGTTCAGATAGAGCTGTCATATGTGTTCGAGAAGTGCTTCTCTGAAGAGCTATTGACCCGCAAACCTCGAATCTGTGAATATCTTTCTAACTTCACCGAACTAGCCGGTGAAACCAGCTACTGCGCAAGTTAAACCAGAAGTGCGGAAAAATAACGAAATTACATTCTTTGCCGTTAACTAGAAAAATAAACATTGCTAAATAATAACTCACATTCCATGCATGGATTTAACGTTCACTTAACATCTGGCAGCAGCCCAAAACATGATTTAAAGACTGAAAAGTTTTTCGTTTTGAGTCTCTGACCTACAGTTATTGATCATTCATTGGTGTTACTGCGCTACATAGCAGTTTTGTCACTGAACCAAATAACGGGACGTGGTTGTACTCATGCAGGCGCTTTCCTGAAGATTTCAGACCTGACGCAAAAATTTCTTGAGTTGATGTTACTTTCACAGAATCCCCAAGAGCTAAAGATTTTGAAACGAGCGTGTAGTGAAGGACTGCCCACCCTGTTTTGCCTCCCCATTTCTTAACCAGCCTCTCCGTGTCTCTGTCCCGCACTCGCTCCTGAATCTCCTCCACCTCCCTCTAACTCGCGCTCTCTCCATCCAGACAGCAGTGTCGCATACACTCGTCCCTCTGCGTCGCTTGACTCCACACTCATGCCATCAGACCGGCTGCGAGGTGTCTGTCACCGACTCGAGGCTGCGAACTTCCACCTACCTTGCGGAGGACACGATTGAGAGAACTGAAACGGATCCTCGAGAACAGGTAAAAAATAATAATAATAAAATCGAAAAACAGACGCGCTAAGTTTGTTCAGTGTCGGCACAAAATGATAATGAACATCCATTGAAAGAGACTATTATCGCGCCACTGCGGGTCACCTGTGGCATCTGTTATGTCGCGGGAGTTCAGTATAAGCCTACTGTACAATATGACAATGAATTTGCGGAGTCGTTGTGACCAAATTGTGTTGCTACGAACTTTCATTGATTAGATATTCTTTTGAAGTTGAGGTTTTATAAGTAGGCCTATTTTTTTGCATCTAGTTGAGAACTGCACGAAAAACTTTAAATGGTCACCTTTAGTGCAGTGGCGTTGCCAGCGGGTGTGCCAAACCACGTCTCTTGATCACAGCAGTAAGTCCTGGCTAGTTCTCTATCATTTTCCTGCATTGACGCGTTTTCCAATTGTCGTAATTGGAAACAGAAGACACAGTTTCTCTCCATATGCGATCTAACAGCGATGAAATCATGGGCTAAATTCAGTTTTGTTGCGGAACAAGAACAGAGAATTGGGTTGCACTAAACTTCCGTTTAAAACAATTATTAGTCCTGACCTGCTCTCAGTCATTTTCATAATTAACAGAAGGTTCATTCCGAGAGCGCTCCACAGTTGATTGGTGCTGCTTGTTCTCCCCGATTAGGTAAGACGGATGAATGATTGTCGGGGAGAACAAGTAGCACCTGTTGACTGTGGAGTTCTCTCGGAATGAACGTTCTGTTAATAATGAAAATGACTGAGAAAAGGTTCTCCCAAATTAGGTAAGACTACAGTCATTCATCTGGACGCGTATTTGCTGTATTTAAGTCAATGTTATTCAAAATTGCATACCAGCGCAAATAGCTTGAGCCACATGCTTTTTTATAGTGTATTTAACTGTCGAGTGCCACTTTTTTTTAAATCAGCCCACGCAATACCAAGAGTGAAAGGCAATATTTCTTTGGAATGCGGACCAGTTCAATCAACACAAAGCATTGGCCTGTAAGTAAATTATTATTCTGTCGCGAACTTAGCCCATGATTTCATCGCTGTTAGATCGCATATGGAGAGAAACCGTGTCTTCAGTTGCCAATTACGATAATTGTAAAACGCGTCAAAAAAGGAAAATGATTGAGAACTTGCTATGACTAGTTTTTCGTCATAAAGGGATGTGTCTGTGCCCCCCAATTCCTTGTTGTAGTGCCGGCCCTGCGTATGGAGAACACCTTACTCAGCATATTAAACCAGACTTGAGCACAACATGATTTTCACTTCAGTGTAAAATGGCTGTATAAGGCCACTGAGAAGCAGCAGATGAAATGGGAGCTACTGTGGTTGTATTGCTTTTTAGCAATGCTCCTTTTTTGTGGCAAAGTAAAATAGGAAATTACAACCGATTAATTAAACCAGGCAATGAGCATTGAAGGCATTGGCCCTGTAATGAAGTTCATTTTCATGAGGAGCCAGAAGGATTTTGTTTCAGCAGGGAAATAGGGGAAGGCAGATGGAAACAGGAAGGGTTTCCAGACCAACTGCAAAATTCCAATCCCTGCAAAAGCTGCAAGACGCGTCTGTTCTCATAAGGTACACAAATCACTGTGACAGCGCTGGATGTTGCTTTGATCCAAAGTATTAAACAGGAAAAAATAAAAAAACAAGTATTTGCCACTAACGTGTCTTAGTCCCCCGCCAGGAAATGACAAATCGTGTCAAAATGAACAGTGTCTCGGTGTAACCTTGAGAGTGACGCGAAGGTCACCAAAATCGACTGGCGCCGGGGCACCACCCTAATACATGTTGACATGAAATTTGAAGGAAATCCGTCACTTTGTTCTTGAGATATCTCGCTGACAAGGATTCGGGACGTACGTACGGACGGACGGGCGGGGGACAATAAATGAACAGATTCTGTTCAGAACTGTCAGGTGTGAAGAAAAACGAGCAGAGATGTCATTAATCATTTATCATGTGTTCCTGTGCTCCTCAGGCTGTGTCGCAAGGAGCTGTGATTTCATGTGAAACTGTGCCACTCTGTGCTCAGGTACAGCCCCATGAGTAACACTGACCTTCCCTTCATCATTATACTGTATATTATCATGAATTTAAAACCAACCCCACAATATCAGTACTAAGTGACAGTAAGATGGATGTTCATTAATATTTTTGGTGCAAACAGTAGTATTCTGATGGTATTCAGATTTACATGGAGAAAACGATGTTGGAAAGATAGACATTTTATAATTGTGCCACTGTGCAAATACTTTTAGACCTCTTGGTCATGAGGGGTGCCCGTTACAAAACTTTGGTGTTAAACTGTCATTCGGTTGCTTCTCTAGTTACTGCTGAAATCCCAGAAGAACTGTGGAACCCTGAAGTCCCCAGTGTGACCTTGGAAGTCTCACCATCGTGAGAAAGGGTCACCTGTACAGCAACTAGGTGTGTATCTGCACTCCATAAACAGAGCTGAGAGTTAAATGCCCTTTGTATCTGCCTACTGGGAACATCCTGTGTGATTATGTTTACTGCAGGCTGAGTTACCTTTACACACTGGACACTCTAACTGGGGAAATAAGCACATCTCAGAAAGATGCTCACTATGAGCTCCTGATGAATGCTGAGAGGCAGCCATTTCATGCGCTTCAGCAAAATTCATTATATTACCAGCTGTAGAATCATTCTAAAAATGGGTCAGATCGAGAACCTGTCAGGCTTCAGGCTTAAACTTTGATTGTCATATTTATCAGTTTTGTCCCACAGAACAACAATTTAGCCTTTGCGATCAAAACAAGAATTAATTTGCATGTCTTAAATTAAGGCATACAGCTTAATTATCTCGTTAAATCACAACAGAAGTTGGTGGCGAATTGACAATTATTTTGTTTCCGTCCATAACGCATCCCTATTTCTATATTCTGACTGATTATCAACAACCTCATTGATTATTTTACTTATACTGCACAGTTATCCCCACTTGTATCAATCATGCATACCCCACCAGATTTAAGCTCTCACTATTTTTATGGGACAATATTTCTCTGAATTCCTTCACTCGCAGAGGTTTTGGATCTGAATCAATTACATATTCATTTCTATGAATATGTAATTGTCTGGAAGAACATTTAGAGGGTGCAGATTTCCACTAAGGGAAATAGTTCACTCCTCTAAACTGGCTCTGTTGTGTCACTATTAATCTTCACTGAAGAGTGAATTTTGAGGTGTATGCCATTTATTCTGTCAAGGCAAAATCTCACAAGGCGATTTTTTTGAAAATGAATAAAGATTGTGTACATTTTTTGTACTTGTGTATAGTTGCTCTCCATCAAATGATTTTTTCAAATTTTTTATTTTTAGCTGCGACCAAGCAGCTCTATAAACGCCTCTGTCTGTCTGTTCGTCCGTCTGTGACACCTTTTTCACCATGTCCCTGTCGTCGTATCATCATGAAATTTTCAGGAGTTATTGACCTTCACCAACGTGATGTCCATGCACAAGGTGGAGGTCAAAGGTCAAGTTCACAGAGGTCACAACCTTGTTTGCAGGTTTTCACGCTGTAACTTCAGTTAGAATTCACGGATCGCTATGAAATTTTGGAAATGGCTTCTAGGCATAGAGGAGGTGTTCCCTCTTGTTTTTCATGGTCATCCGTCAAATTCCAAGGTCACACAGGTAAAAAAGTGTCCATTTTTCCCGACTTGACGGTTTTCGCACCGTAACTCAACTTTAATTCAATGAATGGCTATGGAATCTTAGAACAAGCTTCTTGGTATGGAGGAGGGGTTCCCTACTGATTTTTAAGGTCATCTGTTGAATCCCAAGGTCACACCAGTCAAAAAATTGTCGATTTTGCCCCGATTTCACTGTTTTCGCACCGTAACTCCAGTTTAACTTCATGGATGGCTATTAAATCTAACAACAAGCTTCTTGGCACAGAGGAAGGGTTCCCTATTGATTTTCAAGGTCATTTGCCAATTTCGAGGTCACAGTTGTACAAGACACCACCAGTCATGGACACTAGGCCACGTGACGGATGGTAGGCCAGGTCGCAGCTATTAGATCCCTCTGATCCACTTGCTTTATTTTATTTTACTCCCTTGTGGCAAATTCAGTATCCGTGGACAGTCATGCAGCCCTGTGGCCACTGAGTTGTATTTAACACGTGACAAAACACATCAAACACATTTCTCAGTTGTAGCAGTTAGGAATGTTGGCCAAGCAAGCAGATGGTTGCTTTACTATGTTTGGTTCCCCAGTTTCACCCATATTTTGTTGTTGAAGCCAAGTTTCTGAGTGTGCGGAAGTCGCTGGAATTGTGACAATGGTGAAAGATTTATCTTTTTTTTTGGTTGTGGGAAAATCACAGACTCGTAGGTTGGTGTTAGCAGCTTGCATGACTTCCCTTGAGATGAGACTCAAAAGAAAGTAATAGATTTTTGCATTCTACCACACTCATGAAGCTAGATTTTATTTCCGAATGATGATGAAGTAAAACTGGATGTTGAGTGCATCCTTGAGAAAAACTGAGTAACGGGCAATCTTATTGAGAGTCTAGATGATTTATTTGAAAATATCTGTTAGCAGTCAAGCATTTCCATTAGTATCGGCACTGCATTTGTGAAAATACAGTGAGCATATCTATGCTCCTGAAACCTTCTCTATTATAAATCTATCAATATGTGAAGGAAGTTAAATGTTAACTTGTGAAATTCAAGCGATAGGGAAATGACAGAAAGAGGTTTATGCCTGTTGTATTCTGGAACAATTTATCAGCCCTACGTGGTATGTGTTGTACAAGCCAGATAATTGAGATATTTTTCATGGTGGGAAATAATTTGAGGGGAGGATGCTCAATATTCAAATTCAAAATTCTATTCAGAATCATAGCCATATTCGTTGACTAAAGTCAGTGAAATATGTGAACTGTAGCTTCCAACATCGTCAATAACTAGCGAGCTAGCAACAGAAACAATGTACATATCAATTCAAATGAGTATGACAGTGATTTATCTGATAAATAGGAATTAAATAAAGTGAGTATGTAAATGCTTGCTAGCTAAAGCAAAGCAATTTGGCTCATCCCTCTTTCCTGAATAGAATTTTGTTTTTAAAAATCTTTCCACCATAGCCAGATGAAGAATTCACATAGGGGAGCTGCTAAGTCAGCTCACTCGGTTAAAGCACCGCATTGCGAAGCAGAAGTGACAACCACGGCACGTGTTCGATCCCTGCTCGTAACAACCGGCAGTGGTTGGCAGCTTTTTCAAAGTAGCGCACAATTGGCCTTTGCACTACAGGGATGCAAATTGGTAAGAAACTGCCGAGAAGGGACAAAAGAAAAAGAAGTTGCTTTGTTCGTTGCTGAAGTGCCTCATATTGGCCAGTCAGGCATTCCTCGGGAAGATTCTGAACTTGCTCATGTTCGGGCATCCTCCGCCCTTTCTCTGAACTTGAGAAAGTTTTGACCAATGAGTGTAAAGATGCAGGGGCTGACAGGCGCGTACTTTGGAGGAAAGCCGCAAACTGCCTCCCTCTCCCGAAGTTGGCTGCATGGGGTCGCGTACAAGCAAGCCTTGTAAATAGTTCTCCAATTAGTCATTTCTGATTCAGGTTGGATTGGAGATAAATTTAAAATTAAATTTTTTTAAATTTAAAAAAGAAAAAAAAAAGAGTTCACAATGGGGGGGAGAGGTGATGTCAATTGTCATGTGATTTCCTTTGTGACCATGGCGGCCAGATTGTACCGCCGAAAACTTGGATCGCAGTTCACAGATAACTTTCTTGCGTTACATACTGTCCACACGTATAATTGCACAAGCAATGTACAGTTTTACTGCATTGTCCGGGACCCAATGATGTGGCATCTTTTTTCATATTAAGTGCTGCTTGTAAGCTCAATATTTTTTCGGAGACTAGCTAGCTATTGTATTTAATACCTAAATTATGCCTACCCAGCCAGCAAAATGACATCTACAGTAGCCAGCTACAGAGAAACAGGAAATGTGGGCTGTTCAACGCTATGGTTTTTATGTAGCTTTGTAGCTAGCTACCTGCCTTTTGTAGACGTCAAAAGAAGTTATATGCAAATAACGTGTGTGCGGCATGCACTTCAACTGAGCCAGAAACGCAAAATAAACATTACTAGCAGAACCATTGGTGAAATAAAGCCTTCATCAGGCTTTGTCAGAGTTGCAAAAAAGTGTATTTACATTTTAGCTTGCCTGGTTAGCAATCTAAATTATGGATGCAACTTATAGTTGATTGATTTCCATATGGAAATATGGAATATATTGAATATATGGAATTGATTTCTATATAAGTTAACTTTGTTCTGCTTGTTTGTAATGTTAGCTGATACAGGTTTTTCCACAGGAAGTGGCCATTTTTATGCCAGTCGCCATGTGCAGTAGTGTTGGAGTTAGGGGTGGGGTTAAGGTTAGGTTTGCACCCTGAAGCACCCATTATGGAATTGCACCCATTCCATAATGGGAGTGCAAGATTGCTCATTGCACATGTGCTTGTGAAAGTTTGTAAGAATATTGTTTGTTAGATTGTAAGGTAATTTGAGTTAATTTACCACTGGTGTAAAAATAGCCACTCAATTGCCTTCACATAGCCTAATTATCCAAACCTTTGCTGAGAATGACTAAATTTGGGCATCTAACATGGAGTGTTAGATGCGAAAAACATCTTTGTGAATATGTCTTTTCTTTATTAGCATTCAGATCGATGTAAACAGACCTCTTATTTTACGCTCCAGTCCAGATTGGAATTCCATTTTCCCTTCCTTCAGCTCTGGCTCAAACTTATATGGCCGCAAAGGTCGCTCAATTTCCTCTTCGGCTTCTTCAGAATCATCATCAAAGCTGTCGCTGGAAAACAGTTCCTCCGCTCCAATATCGGGCAAACAATCCTTTGATTCCTTTGTACTGTCGTGTTGATAGCAAGTGCTGTCAATCTGTAATGTCACTGAAGAAAACTGTGGGCTCTGTCAAGCCTTGAGGGGACCACCTGAGCATGACTAAAAATATACTTTGCCGACTGTATGGGGACACTTTTGTCAGTGGTATTAATTTTCTGGATGTTACCCAGGCCTAAGCATTTTGCAAGAAAAAATTTTAGCTCTGTCCATGACCTTTATTGTGCATCCGCCTGATGATTGGGTTCCGCTCCAAAATTTAATGACTTTCTCCTCTGCTCATGCCCCATCCTTCCACCAAGTTTCATTAAAATCGGTCCCACAGTTTTTCCATTACCTTGTTAACAAACAGAAAAAAAAACAAAACAAAAACATGACCTCCTGAGTACATGTTTAGTGGATATTTATAAAATAAATAATTTTCAGCACTCACACATAAAATTTGATTTCTAATTGGTAACCCCTGGGCCAGTTTTACAGACAGCGGTGCAGCGTATTCCAAGAATACATGATATTCTCAATGGAGGACTTGGATAACAAACCCTGCATTTGTACAGGGCCAAGCTGAATTTTTGTGAGAGAAACAAGCCCTGAGTACAAAAATGTTTCTCCTTTATCTGGATTAAGGGGCTGAACTGATAACTCAAGATTCAGCAAGACAAGAACAGAACAGATGGAGCTCCGATCCTTAAAGCTTGCCGACTCCTCCTTCTCAAATACTTCCAACTTCACGGCAGGCAATGAGACGGATGCCCTACTTTCTGAGGGCCCTTACCAGGCAGTGGAGATGGTGATCATTGTACTGGTTACAGGGTCTCTCAGTTTTGTAACGATTACAGGGAATATATTGGTCATGCTTTCAATCATAATCAACAGGAGCCTCCAGACCATAAACAACTACTTCCTCTTCAGCTTAGCATGTGCAGACCTGATCATTGGGGTCAGCTCCATGAACCTGTACACAGTCTACACTGTGGTTGGATATTGGCCATTGGGGCCAGTAGTTTGTGACCTTTGGCTGTTCCTGGACTGTGTGGCCAGCGTTGCCTCAATCATGAATCTCCTTGTCATCAGCTTTGACCGTTACTTCTGCATCACCAGGCCAGTCAGCTACCCTGCAAAAAGGACCACCAGGGTGGCGGGCATGATGATTGCTGCAGTCTGGGTTCTTTCTTTCCTCATGTGGACCCCGCCCATCCTGTTCTGGCAGTTAATTGTAGGTGAGCGCCTTGTGAAAGAGGGCGAGTGCTACATCGAGTTCCTTACCAATGAATCCATCACCTTTATCACCTCCACTTTTTGCTTCTATCTGCCTGTTGTTATCATGAGCTTTCTGTACTGGCAGATCTCCAGGGCCAGTAAGAACCGTGTGAAGACTGGCAAGCGCGAGCCAAAAAAGAACAACCAAACCCGCTATGAAGCAGGAAACCACATCACTATTCCCTGTGATGAAGGTAACGTGAAAACCCATCGAGCTGAGTGGAGCCAGAATGGTGAAAAAGGTGGAGTCGAGGAGGAGGAGCCGAGAGTACTGGTACATCTCGAGAGAAATGAAATTGCTGAGGCCTCCGCAGGTAATGAGGGAAACTCCACAGCCCACAGCCTAAATGCTACAATGGAAAAGCAGCAGCCCAGGAGGAAGGCACCGCCATCTCGCGAGAAAAGGGTTACGCGCACAGTAATGGCCATTCTTGTCGCCTTTGTGGTTGCATGGACACCCTTTGAAATGATGAAGGTCATCAGCACCTTCTGTTCAACCTGTGTTCCCCCCAGCATGTGGACCTTTGGCTATTGGCTCTGCTACATTAACAGCACCGTCAATCCAGCCTGCTATGCTCTCTGCAACGTCACCTTCAAGAAGACCTTCAAAAAACTCCTGCTCTGCCAGCACAAGGGCATTCGCTTGGGCAGATAAAAAGGTGTGATTATTTTCTTTACTGTTGTTGTTGTTATTTTCTCTCACTCTTCTAAGCAAGAAAAATATCCCCATGCATTACTTAGAACAAGACTGGATATAAGCTAAAGAAGTAGAACTATTGAAACACAATCTTTATATGGAATGTAAAATTGCATACATTTCTTTACCAGCGAACTCAATTTGAATTCAAAAACATTTACTGCAGAGCTGACTCAATAAATGTGTGCACCCATTCATGTGATCAGAAAGTGCATCTGTTTATTGCAATTCATATTGTCATCAGATATAAAATATGCATCATTAAATGTGCTGTGCCTTCTAAAAGTTCGCTATAACCTCGGCAATGTTTATGTATTTAAAAAACAATACTTTTTAATCTCAAAATATGCAAAGACATAATTGTTTAACTTGATTTCATTTACCATTAGAAACAATTGTTTTTAAATTCAGATGTTACATATAATTACAAACCCCCATTTTTAGCAGCCATTTCTGCCGTGTACAAATAACACAACCTGTCACCTCATCCTTTAAGGGGCATGCAGGAATCCAGGAGACAAAAGCTACATTTACAAATATGAAAATGAGTATTTGCTTCAATGTTTATTTGATCAAAGATGTCAACGCTTATGATGTGAAGATTTACTTTGTTTCCCCCAACTAGAATTAGGAAAACTATTATTACCTCCCTTACGGAGGTTATATTTTCGCGTCCGTCTATTGATTGACTGATTTATTTATTTATGTGGTTGTCTGTTAGCAAGATTACTCAAAAAGATTTATTCACCGCTGCCAAGGAGGTGTATGTTTTTGCCAACGTTTATCCGTTTATCTGTCTGTTTGTCTGTTTGCAGGAAATCTCAAAAACACATAGATTTTAACCAAACTTTGCAGGATCTTAGAGTAGGGCAAGAGGAACAAGTGATTACATTCAGCATATCTAGGCCAAAGTACAGCTGAGCTGTAGGCCAAAGTTCAAATCCAGCTATGCTGGCAGAGATTTGAAGTCTTTCCAAAGGGCCCGAATTACAGTCGGTGGGCTTTTGGGTTTTGCTGCCACCTGGCGGTGGAATGCAACAACACCCTACATCAGCGAAGGGAAATAACTCGTGCACAGAGTTGCCTTGGCATGGCGGAGGTGCTGCTCTCTCTGAGTGCGCTTCTTTATTTATTAGCAATGATATTACTCTGTTTGTGGGTTTGTTACTTTTCGGAATCCCGGATTCCGCAAGTATATTACTCTGCTAGTTTGTTTGTGGGATTGTTTGTTTGTTACTTCCCGGAATCTCGGATTCTGCAAGTATATCACTGTTTGTTTGTTTGCACTGTGGTGTCCACAGTTTCAGCTCAATTTAGCTCATATTTCATGATCAACATAGGACAAGCACTGGGCAAGCACTGCACTATCTTTGTGAACCTAGATCAAAGGTCAAGGTCACACAAAAGGTCAAAAACACATAAGAAGCTATATCTTCGGTTCTAATTATCTTAGACACTTCAAACCAAGAGCATATTGTGGATAAACGAAAGGTATATCTTACTTGACCTAGGGATCTAGGTCAAAGTGCAAGGTCACACAAAAGTTCAAAAACACATAAGAAGCCATATCTTTCTAATCATCCTAGAGACTTCAAACCAAGTGCATATTGTTCATAAATGAAAGGTCTAAGTTACTTGACCTAGGTTCTGCACTATTTTGGTGAATCTACATCTAAGGTCTTCTTCTTCTTCTGAAATTCCAGCAGGCTGTACACCATATGGCGCAATGCTGCCCTCTACAGTTCATAACAAGATGCGATTCAAATCTTCTCACCATTTGCTCTACATCAAAGGTCAAGGTCACGCAAAATGTGGAAAACACGTATATGGCCATAGCTTGGCTTCTTATCGGTGTACACACTTCAAACCAAGTGCATAATTTATTGAAAAACTCAAGACCTGCTTTACGTGACCTAAGCTCTGCACTATTTTGGTAAATCTAGGTCAAAGGTCAAGGTCACCTAAGCTGTCTGTCTGCTTGTTTCTGTGCATTCTACAGGCCACAATTTTCACATTATCTTCACCAAACTTAGTGGCAACATTCACTGGCATTGTGGCAAGACACCGGTCTCTTTTCGAAGGCAAAGGTCAAGGTCAACCTCACCAGAAAGGTCCAAAACACATTTTGGCTCAAAACTTTGCTACTATTACAGATAGAGACGTGAAACCAACTCATTCCGTTCATTCTGTTTCAGAGATCTGTGCATGATTCCGGCAAGTCGTCACTCTATTAATGTCCTTTCATTTATTATTTATTTATTTATTTATTACTTGCCCGAATCTGAGGAATCTCAGATTGACAAGTATATTACTCTGTTCGTTTGTTACCTCCGCCAGGCGGTTATGTTTTCGGCAGTATTTGTCTGTTTGTTTGTTTGTTGGTTTGTTAGCAAGAAAACTCAAACAGTAATGCACAGATTTTGAAGAAATTTCAAAGTAGGAGTAGGTGCGTATAAAGTCAAGGAACAGGTCTTTAAATTTTGGCATATCTAGGCCAAAGTACAGGTGAGATATACGCCAAAGTTCAAGGTTTCAAGTCTTTCCGATAGGCTAGTTGCACAAGATGGTGCTGTGTACATTCTGAAATACGTTGGTAAGCTTAACTTAACTATTTCCGGTTAGCTACTGCTACTGATGATGAGCAGATGACAGGTATATGTCATCCCGAAAATGTGATTTTAGCTATAGCCATATTGAGGACTAAAGTAACGAAAAAAACTCCCGCACACGGTCTTCTCACTTGCAATGGATTTATTAGTCAACGTTTGGATTAAACGACCTTCCTCAGGACAGGACGGGACATAGTTGTCCTGAGGAAGGTCGGTTGACCGAAACATTGACTAATGAATCCATTGCAAGTGAGAAGACCATGTGCGGGAGTTTTTTTCATTACTTAAGTCCTAGTCGGCCTTTTTCCGACGCTCCTGTCTACTTACCGGTGTGCAAAAGTTTTTCTAGCTGTAGCCATATTCCCAGGATTTGGCTTAATTAACCACAAATGATGTTCGCATGATTTGTCTCGATTACCTGTTACTGATGTTTGTTCATTGGCTCTCTTAATGAGGCATTTGCCGCTCCAACGAGAAACGAGAGGATTTCTAAGTAGCAATACATTTCCAGCCATTCTCACTGATGAGTGATGAACTGGCTAGAAGCGACAGATTAATTATCAGATATTTTCTTGTATTTTATGTGTAAATAATCCATAACTTCGAAATGCTGTTTCATTAATCTTACATTCGATCCTCGCATATTTTAACATTGTTGAAACTTTGTTTCTTTATTCTTTTTCAGTGGGGCAGCTAATGTCTCATGAACAGTGCCAATGAACAAACAGTAGCAGCTAATCGAGACAAATCATGCAAACATCATTCACGGTTAATTAAGCCAAATCTTGGGAACAGCTGCAATAGTTAAAATCACATTTTCGGGATTATATTCCTGTCATCTGCTCAGCATCTGATGTAGACCGATAAATGACAGAAGCAAACTTAAAATAGTAAAGCAAGCCAGTGTATTAGAATTTACCTAGCGCCATTTTGTGCACATAGCCAATTAGAATAGAATATCGGATAGAATTCACTGAAAGTATGCTTGCTCACCACAAGCCATGTTTCCATCCACACGTTCTTATGCGAATGAAGTCATATCGAATTTAAAATGCCTTATGGAAACGGTGACATTGGACTTGATTTGAAGAATATTGACACAAAGAATATCGACACACACGGTTGATCTGATCGGATTTTCTTTTGATCGGTTAAAGGCTTATGCGATAAATGCTGATGGATACGTTATTTGCCGAATAAATCTGCAACTGCATCGTGACGGTGTTTTGATGCCGTTGTTGCCTTCTGATAATGGTTTGCTACGTTGCTAATAGTTGGTACATAAGCACGTACAACTTGTGCAAATTATCATCATTTGAATGGTAGACGCAATTCATTTTGGCTTACTAGCTAAATTAGTTTGCTAACACACTACTTTTGTGCTCTTGAAGGTTCTGCGATTCAGGGAGAAAATGAATGGAAACAGCTTAAAATGTCAGAAATCCATTCGATACACCAATTTGACCGCATAACAGCATGTGACGTCATTACACACAACTTTTTAATGACGTTAAATGACGTTCGAAACGCATTTTCACCTGCTTATTTCGCATGAATATTTTTGGCGATAGTTCAATTGACAAGTGGATGGAAACCTAGCTATGGACAACTCGGAAATTCTATTTCAATTTTCGTGCAATTCGGCACTATTTTAAAGGGCTTCTAAAGTCGATTCTTAGACGGGACGTTGAACGTCCAATGTTTACGAACAAATCACTTGCTTTTGTTGTCATCTTGCATTGGCATTGCCACATGACCAGTTTGATTCATTTAAACCAATGTTTTGTGTACATGCATAGATAATCCTTCTATTTCGGTTCATTTGCGCAGGTGCGGCTCGCTGATTGGCCGATGAACAAAAATAATGGGAATCGACTTTAAATGCCCTTTAAAGCTATAACTGAGCGTTGTCAACATTAGGGTTGAGAAAGTGCATTATTGTCTGACTTAAATAAATAGATCAAAAAAATATTGACTATTTTTTATTTTAAATTTTCTATCCCCAACCACGCCCATTCCATCAGAACAAAAATCTTAGGAGATCTTCAGAAATCGTTGACAGGGACGTCATCTCAGGAACGTGGAGCGATCTCAGGTACACAATGAATGACGAATACAATAGATTTACATCTGAATACATGCTTTCATGTGGTGCTGAATATCGTCGAAATGGTGAATAGATGCGTCGTGTTTGGCTGTAGTGCCACTGCGAATGCAGCCACTGGTGTGTCAACTCATTCCTTCCCTAGGTCCGTGGCAAAAGGCGACAGTGGGTGAATTTTGTCCAGACAATGAGGGCCGACTTCGTGTAGCCCTCGAAACCTGTGTGCTCAAAACCTTCCAGCACATCGGTTGACACATGTTCCCAGCACTTCAAAGATGACTGTTTTTAAGTACCTCCTTCGATTTCTTTGACTGATAGTGGTTTTATGACCGCTGGTATAAACATAAGTTGCTGGTGTACTAACAATACAGTTCAATGAGGAATTCAGTCTCGGCTTACTACGTTTCTTTGCTTTTTTTTAACCTGAATTGCCATGGCTTATATTTGTGTAGTGATGAGATGTAGTAATTCTGTACGAAAAACAAAGGGGTATTTTTAGGTTCCATGGAATTCCGGGGATCATAACAAATTGAGGAGAGAAAGTTCGCCGGCTGAGTGAATATTGTCAAAGAGAAGGTGATAGAATACATACTGAAAGGGGCTAGAGGGCAGAAAGGCCGATTACACCCGTGTCTATACTACTAAGTATTTCGTAACACATATGAAGAAACTATTCAGGGCTACGCAGATGGCCAAAACGGTTCCTATTACAGTACACGAAGAGGTAATAAATCAGGAGTAGCCCATCACTTGGTCTTTAACAGTATTTTCGTTTTCATGAATGCGTATTTGAAACTTTAATTTTAGGGCTTAAAAATGGTCTGTTTACCGCAAACAAGCTAACAAGCTTCTTTCAACTGAGGCTTTTGGCTAAGATTAAACCATATCTCAACAAGAGAGACATTGAAATAGTTGACACGATGAATCCTGACTGGGCACCAACTTTACACATCGGTCATGGAAAGATAAAGAATCAGTCTCGATTGAATGAAATTCTCTTTCCGAGGCTAGAAGCTGAAAAAGACAAGATCAACGAAACAGCCACGACCACTTTACACAGAGAGCAATTGACGAGGCCATATGCAACAAAACGAGGAGGTCATTCAACTGTTCGGTGTTAAGTCCTTCAGCAGAATCTGGCACTTGTATGCCAGTAATTGACATCGTTTTCTCCTGTCATGCCTGCTTTATTGCAAACAAATTACTCTGCACGGAATATTCTATTACTTCTATGAGGTCTGAAGCTGCAGGGAATTCAGAATGTCCGGACACTTGATATTTGGAAAACCAGATGCATCTTTGTTACAATCAGACTTTTTCAGCATGGGGCAAGAGTACCACACACAACCTCCATTTTATTTGGCTTTTTTTTAAAGCCAGAACGATTTTAACCCTATAATGCCCCCTGTATCATATATGATACACCAATCGTCCAATCACGTTTCCTCATTCTGTTTCGGCTTTGGTATTTCATTCATTGCTTCCAGCTGTGTTTAATTCTGGGCCTCGCGAAACTCTGAGTGAATGCGCTCTCTGATAGGATATTACTAACCCAAACTAACCAGCACTTATTTAAGGGTGATTGTAAATAATTTGTCACGTAGTATGAACCTTGATTAACTCATTTAGCGAGTGTGTGCATTTCTGGCTTTTGTATTTCAGTCTGAGCTGCATCTGATTAACTACATTTAAAACCCTGTGCTTTCCTCTGCTTCTCTTGTGGTGCTTTTTCCTTGTCACGTTTAGATTACCTTAATCTAAACTGTCTAGTTTGATTGATGGTCTCCACGTCTCGTCTCGAGTCTTTATTGTTAAACCCAGTCCTCGTGTAATTGTTTATTAATCCCATGTGATTCTGTTTCAGTCGTGATTGCTTTCTCCTAGTGTTTTTTGTGTTTAATAAACACTTCTGCTTCCTGCATCTGGTGTTCCCCGGACCTCTTCTAACATAGTCTCTCCCCTAATCTCTCACTTCAAAGTCGTAGCTCCCATGTGAATGGGAATTCATGAATTTCCTTGGAATTTGGCAGTGAGGTCCGGCATTCCAAGGTAAATATTCCACAAAAACCTATTCTTTTACATGTTAAGGGATAGGTATAGATAGTAGAGAGCATATAAATAATTTGAAATTTCGAGTGTTGAGTTCTGGAGGGGTGCTGATTTTTGGCTGTTTCAGATATGATACTCCTGGAATTAGAAGAAGTTCTGATCAGCAATCGGCTGGGAGCTCTCAGCTGCTCTAAATTGCTCATTACTGGAGTTGCAGGTATAAGTGCGGTAGTTCGGGTAGTTGGGGGTGGGATGGCTGCAGGGAAGCAGGCTCTGTCCTAAATTTTAAGGGGGAGGAAGATATTGTGTTATTTGTTTGGGGTTGGTCGCTCGCCTGCCAGCCCCAACCCCAGGCCTGGCTCCAGAGTGGGGTCCCGGTGACGCCAATCCGGGAAACGTAAATGTCCTTGGTTTACGATTCATCCATTAGGGGTGTTTTGAACTGCTCTTAGTCTGACCTCTCACCTAGGACCTGTTTGCCCTGGGAGACCCTACCAGGGGCAATAAGCCCCAGACAACATAGCTCTTAGGATCATCCAGGTACTCAAACCCCTCCACCACGATAAGGTGACGATTCAAGGAAGGGGGTCAAGTGGTTTTAAACTCAATAATTGATAAATTAAGAACCTTGTTATTTATAAAAAAACAAAGAAAGTGGACCAAATCATATATTTGAAGGTAGTGAAGGAAAAATAATGACCAAACACCATTTTCAAAGTACCTTGGTACATCGGCTTGTATATGATTTTTTTTTAATAAAGCCAGAGCAGGATCTCATGAGAATGCTCAGTTCAAATTAAATTATAACCTATGAAAAACTAATGAGATAAAGGACCGGCAATACTAGTAATTCAAAGAAAAAAGATGGACAAATGCCATATAAAACATGGCCTCCTAAAAATGTTCCCTCCTCCACGCACATTCACCAGAGGACACTTTAATTTACAAAGCATCGATCAATCCATGTTTCAATCAAATTGCGAGGATATGTATCTTTTTATTAGGTAAACAAAACACTCTCTCTTCACTGTCAGAAAAAAAAAGTTTGAGCTCGAGCTGTAAAAGGTACAAATGTTTCTCACCAAACTAGGATAAATTGAGTTTCCTAAACTCTGCCCCAACCCCGCGTGACAACATTTGTACCAATTAAGTATGTAGAAGGCATGTAATAGATCTCAAAATGGCCATTATTATACCCTCTGGGTACATTAAGTGTAATGGTGCGATCAGGAACCAGTCGCAAGAACCAGGAAATGCAGTAGAGCTTGTTTTATTAATAAAGGGGGAGGACCCCCGCAGGGAAGAAGGCAAAAGTACAGAGTCCACAATCCAAAAGTCAAAATCCAGTTGGGCAAAAATAGTTTCAAAAACCAGGGCAGCAATCACAGTAATCGTAGTCGGACAGAAATGGGTCTGGTACACAGAAACAGTTCTATCAGAGAGACAAGCCAGAATCCACAGGACGTAATCCGAATCGTTACCAGGGCAGCAAACAGATCTCGTAGTCGGGCAGAAAAATGGTTAAAACACACAGATGCAACAATAATCCAAAATCACAAAGGCAAAAATCGAAAGTCGGGCAATCCAGTCAGAAAGATAAACACTGAGAAATCAAGGCGAGAAACGTGGCACGAGAAAACTAGGGAGACGATCTGACAAGAGTGTGAACCAAACAGACATCTTATATACACACCCCGGGTAAACACATGACCAGGGAGAACAGGTGCAATCAATGGTAACAATGATCAGGGAGAGACACATGAGGAATAAACTAATTACATGAATTTGGCTGTAGCCAAAACGCAGACAGGGATCACGAGACAAACCTAAGTACAAAACAACAGCTCCGGTTAAGGAGTGCTAAAGTGCCAAGATAAAAGAAAAGGAAAGCACAAAGTATAAGTGGAAAACCACAGAAACTTGCAGCAGAGATAATTAGGGATAGGCAAGGAGGCGGAGATTAGAATTGAGCGACTGCTGAGAGATCGTTAGTCAATTAGTATGTGCAGCTATACAATCCCGAGCGCATGTGAGAAAGTTAGTAAAAATATACAAGATTAGTGTGGTTAGTAATTAGCAAAAACAATAAACTGTTAGTTTGTGTTAGTAAGGCAGTAAAAGAGAGAGGAAGGAAGAACACGAGATAATGAAAGAAGATTGAAACCCAGAAACCAATAAATCACCCGAATGAGTGACACACAAGACAAGGGACCGTGAGCAAAGATACACACATGACAAGACAGGGGAGACAAAGTGCAAAGCATGGAAATGAAAACATGGCATGGAAACTAAATGATTTACACATGAAAAATAATAAACAGGAAATCTAAATTACCAAAACACAATCCTAAGAATAGTCAGACATATGCAGTGGTCACTAAGCACAAAATCAAACAACATGGCATAGCCAGGCACAGACCTTAAACATGACATGCAGAATCAGAATCACAACAGATACAAAGAAAAAAGATGGACAAATGCCATATAAAACATGGCCGCCTAAAAATGTTGACTACTCCACCCGCATTCACCAGAGGACACCTTTTTTACAAAGCAGCTATCAATCCATGTTTCAATCAAATCGCGAGGATATGTCTCTTTTTATGAGGTAAACAAAACTAACACTATCTATCTCTTCACTGTCAGAAAAAAATTACAAGTGCTCAAGTACGTACAAATGTTTGTCACCAAACTAGGACACACTGAATTTCCTAAACTCTGCCCCAACCCTGCGTGACAACATTTGTACCAATTAAGCAGGTAGAAGGCATATAATAGATCTCAAAATGGCCATTATAATACCCTCTAGGTAAATTTAGTAAAGTTGTTCAATCGGGAACAAAAATGTACCACCATAGTAACTTCAATTCTGAGAATGAAAAGGTTAATTGTTTTGAAAATTCAAAAATGGAGAAATCAAGAGCCTTGGCATTTAAAAAAAAAAGAAAGAAAATGGACCAAAACACATATTTGATCAATCAAATCCAGACCAATTTCTCAGTGCGCAAGACCTACGGACAGATCTTTCCCAAAAGTAACCTAACTCAGGCTAATCTTCGCCGACTTTTTGGGCTCATGATTGGCAATGCCAGTCAATCCCCCATATTCACCGGCAAAAACAAAGAAGGAAAAATAACAAAGTGACAAGCCACTCAGGGCTCGCCCGGCGACTACCCTACAAAGTCTAACTGCTGCGCACTGGTTGGCCAAAACATCCCATTTTGGGTTTCAAGAAAAAAGCCAAAACCAGGAAACATTTATCTCTCTCTTCATTGTCAGAAAAAAGTTACAGCTCGAGCTCAAAAAGGTACAAATGTTTCTCACCAAACTAGGATAAATTGAGTTTCCTAAACTCTGCCCCAACCCCGCGTGACAACATTTGTACCAATTACGCACAAAGAAGGCATGTAATAGATCTCAAAATGGCCATTATCACACCCTCAGGATACATTTAGTAAAGCTGTTCAATTGACAACAAAATGTACCACCATTGTAACTTAATTTCTGAGAATGAAGAGGTCAAGTGGTTTTAAACTCAATAATTGATAAATTAAGAACCTTGTTATTAATAAAAAACAAAGAAAGTGGACCAAAACATATATTTGAAGATAGTGAAGTAAAAATAATCACAAAGCACAAGTATTAAAGAACCTTGGTACATCGGCTTGTAAATGAATTTTTTTTTTTAAATGCCAGAGCAGGATCTCATGAGAATGCTCAGTTGAAATTAAATTATAACCTATGAGAACTTAATAAGATAAAGGACAGGCAATACTAGTGATACAAAGAAAAAAGATGGAAAAATGCCATATAAAACATGGCCGCCTAAAAATGTTGCCTACTCCACCCGCATTCACCAGATGACACCTTATTTACAAAGCAGCTATCAATCCATGTTTCAATCAAATCACGAGGATATGTCTCTTTTAATGAGGTAAACAAAACTAACACTATCTATCTCTTCACTGTCAGAAAAAAAGTTACAAGTGCTCAAGTACGTACAAATGTTTGTCACCAAACTAGCACACATTGAATTTCCTAAACTCTGCCCAACCCCGCGTGACAACATTTGTACCAATTAAGCACGTAGAAGGCATGTAATAGATCTCAAAATGGCTATTATCACACCCTCTGGATACATTTAGTAAAGCTGTTCAATTGAGAACAAAAATGTACCACCAGTGTAACTTAATTTCAGAGAATGAAGAGGTCAAGTGGTTTTAAACTCAATAATTGATAAATTAAGAACCTTGTTATTTATAAAAAAACGAAGAAAGTCGACCAAAACATATATTTCAACTTAGTGAAGGAAAAATAATTACCAAACACCAGTATCAAAGAACCTTGGTACATGGGCTTGCATATGAATTTTTTTTCATAATGCCAGAGCAGGATCTCATGAGAATGCTCAGTTGAGATAAAATTATAACCTATAAAAAACTAATGAGATAAAGCACATGCAATACTAGAGATACAAAGAAAAAAGATGGACAAATGACATATAAAACATGGCCTCCAAAAAATATTCCCTCCTCCACCTGCATTCACCAGAGGACACTAATTTACACAGCAGCTATCAGTCCATGTTTCAATCAAATTGCGAGGATATGTCTCTTTTCATGAGGTAAACAAAACTAACACTATCTGTCTCTTCACTGTCAGAAAAAAAGTTACAAGTGCTCAAGAACGTACAAATGTTTGTCACCAAACTAGCACACATTGAATTTCCTAAACTCTGCCCCAACCCTGCGGGACAACATTTGTACCAATTAAGCACGTAGAAGGCATGTAATAGATCTCAGTTAAATTATCAAATTTTCATTGGCAAATTCTTCAGTTCTGGAAGTTGATATTCAATCATAATTTTTCTCCCCATGCATCTACTCTATGGAATAACAGAGTTATCACATTGGGCAGAAAATCAATATTTTGAAACGATTGGTACAAAAAGGGCATTATGTTTGTTAAAGACATACTAGACTGTAATGGTAAATTCTTGAACTTCTCAGTCTTTGTTGAGAAGTATAATGTTAGATGTTCCTATAAGGATTTCATGAATATTTGCACAGTGATTCCTGCATCCTTGGTTCAGTTAATCAGTAATACTCATTTATTTTCTGATGTGACTACGTCTTTACCAGCTTTAAAAGTAAATAATTGTAATTTAACTGATTTTTAATGCAACAATAAGCTAATTAAGGATGCTTTGAAACAAAAGATCTACCATGATTATAACAGGGTGATATTCAAAAAATTTGATGTGGATAATCAATCCATTATGACTAATGCTCACTCAAAATTTATGAAATGGCCTGTCTCCCCAAAAGTCAAAGAGACTCACTTCAAAATAATAAATAAAATATATCCAGTTGCCGTAATGCTGAAGGAAAGATTTAAATTTGAAGTAGATCTGTGTAGTTTTTGTAATTCCACTGATGAAACCTTGTAGCATCTGTTTTTTTCATGCTCTGTATCTCAACATTTTTGGTCTGATGTCATGAGCTGGGTATGTCTCAAATTAAATATACCTTCATTTTGCTGTACCTGCATTCTGTTATACATGGAAAACTTAAGCCCATGTTTTTCGAATATCATCATACTATAATTTGAGGAACGTTTGTCTGTCTGTCTGTTTGTTCCCCTACTCCTCCGAGGTCCTCTGACGGATCTTCACCAAACTTGGTGGGTCTATGTAGGTTGTCCCTGGAATTGTCCTTGAGGGGTTAGTTTTTGGAAAGGTCAAGGTCACTGGGGTCAAAGGTCAATTTCTACTTTGGACACTCCACCACCCCCATGCCAGACAAAACTCCCCTTCCTCTTGGGGATAAGGGTGTGGCATAGCCCTTTACAAATGTAACTGCTGTATTTCCATCTCGATGCTGGCACAGTCGAAATTATTCTCGCCACGGGTAATTCACTAGTCATTAACATTGTCTTACTCCTAGCTAAATATCACATTCACTGTAGTAAATGGAAAGGTAATCAACCTTCATTTGCATGTTTTATTAATGAATTTAAAGCATACTATGCTGCTTTACTAAAAATAAGAGATTGGAATTCTGCCAAGATAATTACTCAGGAAATTTCCAGGTCACTATTATTTTAATCCTTTTCACTAGCATGATTAACTCCTTTTTGGGTGTTTTTTTTTTTTTTAAACGAAGAAATTATATATGCCCCCTAGCTCTTTTTTCAGCTCTTTTGAGCCTTTTTGTTATTTTTGTTGTTTTTCAGTGAATCTTTTGTATGATGGATATGTTTATTCCTCAACAAGAGTTTGTATGTTTTTGTTATATTATTAAATAAATAATTTTTTTTTTTTAAAGGGAGCGTTCGAGCGTGTCTGCAAGTAAGCCGGCTGTGCGAGATTCCCGAAAAATCACACGAGAATCTTGCCGAAGTTGCGCGATAAGCCCTCCAAACCATGCGATTGCTGCAGGATCTTGCAGCCTGGTGCCCGTGCCTCGTTGTGCTTGCGCTCAAAGTGAGGCCCTGGTAACAAATGACTCAATTGCGGCCTCCAGCGAAGTAAATGCAAGATGGCGGACCAGGTAGGTTTATCATTGAAATGTCTTCGTTTTGATATTTCTAGGAGGTGTCATGAAACGTCATTGTGGTCATAAATACATTTCGATATGCCATGTTGATTACCGATCTCCATTCATTTTTAGAACAAAGGGATAATTTTATTTTGGTATGTGTACTTGCCGACAGTGGCGTAGCCAGCGGGGGTGCTGAGACACGTCACTTTCTGACTGCAATTATTAGTCCTGACCTGTTCCTAATCGGGGAGAACAAGCCGCACCTGTTAACTGTGGTGTGCTTTCGGAGTGAACCTTCTGTTAATTATGAAAATGACTGAGAACAGGTCAGGATTAAAAATTGTTTTAAACGGAAGTTTTGTGCAACCCAATTCTCTGGTCGTGTTCCGCAACTGGACTGAATTTAGCCCATGATTTAATCGCTGTTAGATCGCATATGGAGAGAAACCGTGTCTCCAGTTGCCAATTACGATACTTGGAAGATGCCTCAATAAATGAAAATGATTGAGAACTAGCCTACTAATTGCAGTCAAAAAGGGACGTGTCTCAGCACCTCCACTGGCTACGCCACTGCTTGCAGAGGCGAACCGAGAAATTAAAACAAATGCGGGCACGGACAGTGCATTAGTTAGAGGGGTGTTTACCATCGGGGATAACCATAACCACCTGATTTGTGGTACTTTTCATCTCTATGAACCTTGATTTTACATTTCCTCGCAATGGCACAACTTTTTACGGTCGGATTATCGTACTGAGCTCAATCGGAAGATGGGCTCAGCGATCGCGTTCGTGAAACATGAATCAATGTTTTTGCGATTATTTAACCCTTAACCTGCCGTACGCCACTGTCGGCAAGTACACATGCCAAAATAAAATTATCCCTTTGTTCTAAAAATGTACAGAGATCGGTAATCAACATGGTATATCGAAATGTATTTATGACCACAATGACGTTTCATGACACCACCTAGAAATATCAAAACGAAGACATTTCAATGATAAACCTATCTGGTCCGCCATCTTGGATTTACTTCACGGGAGGCCGCCATTGAGACATTGTTACCAGGGCCTCACTTTGAGCGTAAGGACAACGCGGCACGGGCACCAGGCGGCAGGATCTTGCAGCTATGGCAGGTTTTGGAGGGCTTATCGCGCAACTTCGGCAAGATTCTCGTGTGATTTTTCGGGAATCTCGCGCAGCTGGCAAACTTGCAGACACGCTCGAACCAAGGATGTTTTATATTTCACGGCTCGAACGCACCCAAAGCGTGAGAGTCTCGAGAGAGACTACGCCGTGACGTGTACAAGCACAGAGCTGTCATGATTTTAATTGGATAATATGATTCAAATAGATGCAGTTTTATCATGAGTTTTAGTTTTATTCTTTCTCTTTTTTTCTTCCTTTTTTTTTGGATCAGCCATCCCGATTGGCCAGTGGCTGCTCGAGCCCCGGAGCACCCACGGGATCGGCGCATATGCCTGCAGTCAGCTATTGATAATTCATTGGTGCTACGGCGCTACATCGCTGTTTGTCAACCAAATAACAGGACGTGGTTGTACTCATGCAGGCGCTTTCTTGAAGATTTCAGACCTGACGCAAAAATTTCTTGAGTTGATGTTATTTTGACAGAATCCCCGAGAGCTAAAGATTTTGATACGAGCGTGTAGTGAAGGACTGCCCACCCTGTTTTGCTTCCCCATTTCTTAACCAGCCTCTCCGTGTCTCTGTCCCGCACTCGCTCCTGAGTCTCCTCCACCTCCCTCTAACTCGCGCTCTCTCCATCCAGACAGCAGTGTCGCGTACACTCGTCCCTCTGCGTCGCTTTACTCCACACTCATGCCATCAGACCGGCTGCGAGGTGTCTGTGACCGACTACAGGCTGCGAACTTCCACCTACCTTGCGGAGGACACGATTGAGAGAACTGAAACGGATCCTCGAGAACAGGTAGAAAAGAAAAATTAAAAATCGAAAAACAGACGCGCTAAGTTTGTTCAGTGTTGGCTCAAAGTGATAATAAACATCCATGGAAAGACACTATTATCGCGCCACTGCGGGTCACCTGTGGCATCTGTTATGTCGCGGAATTTCAGCATTAGCCGACTGGACAATATGACAGCGAATTTGCGGAGTCGTGGTGACCAAATGGTGTACGAACTTTTATTGATTTGTTCTGAAACCTCAATTTCAAAAGAATTAAGTAAAATGAAAATAAAAACCAGTTAAATTTATTATTTTTAATTTGCATTTAGCTGAGAACTGCGCGAAAAACTGTTTAAAAGGTTTACTTTTACAACCGTAGTCTAATCATTTAATAACAAATTCGCAAATTTTTTAAAAAATGGGACAGAGGAATGGAAAGGCTGGAAAAATGTGTAATCCTCATAAAAACATCTGTTTATGAACATTAAACAGGTGAATTTGTAACTGATTCATTATGATTGGATATAAATGTGCAGTCACCAAAGGAATGATTGTTTACCGCAGAGATACGAGGGTCATCACTTTGCAAAAAGCTGCATAAGCAAATTTTCATAAAGCTCAGGAACATTTCTCAATGTTCAATTATACAGAATTTAGCAATCTCACAAATTTTTAGTCCAAAATACAATACAAAGATCTGGAGAAGCTCTGCGCAAAAAATTGGATGCACATGACCCTCAAGCCCTCAGACAGCGCTGCATAAATTGACAAGCTTGAGTATAATGGACATCATTACATGGGCTTGTAAATACCTCAAGACCTGTGTCCGAGAACACAGTTCATTGTAGGATCATCAATTCAAGCTGAAGACTACAAGAGGAAGCCAAAACACCGAAGCTCGTCTGGAAAAGGATGCTGGAGAGTTAGGATGGAGTGTTGCGGTCTGAGGAGTTGATCTCTCGCACTGTTCTTGGGAATAAGGGATGTTGAGTTCTCAGAATCATCCCAATTGCAATCAGTGACATTCAAAAGCCAATGTCGGTGGTGGTTTGGGGTGCTTTATTGCACTTGTTATGGGCAAGTGTTGGCAAAATTAGCACAGAAGAGTTCAAGCACATTTTTTTAACGACTGAATTTTAAGCATTTGACCCGTGAGACATCACTGGAGAGCACCTTGCTCAGCATATTAAACCAGACTTGAGTGCAACATGATTTTCACATTCGTGTAAAATGGCTGTATAAGGCCACTGAAAAGCAGCATATGAAATGGGAGCTACCGTGGTTGTATTGCTTTTTAGCAATACAAATAAAATAGGTAATCGCAACCCATCAATTAAACCAGGCAACGAGCATCGAAGGCATTGGTCCTGTAATGAAGTTCATTTTCATGTAGAGCCAGAAGGATTTTGTTTCAGCGGGGAAATAGGGGAAGGCAGATGGGAACAGGAAGGGTTTCCAGACCAACTGCAAAATTCTAATCCCTGCAAAAGCTGCAAGACGCGTCTGTTCTCATGAGGCACACAAATCACTGTAAGTGCGCTGGATGTTGCTTTGATCCGAAATATTAAACAGGAAAAAAAAAAAAAAACAAGTATTTGCCACTAACGTGTCTTCGTCCCCTGCCAGGAAATGGCAAATTGTGTCAAAATGAACAGTGTCTCGGTGTAACCTTGAGAGTGATGCGAAGGTCACCAAAATCGACTGGCGCCGATGCACCACCCTAATACATGTTGACGTGAAATTTGAAGGAAATCCGTCAATTCGTTCTTGAGATATCTCGCTGACAAGGATTCGGGACGTACGAATGGACGGACGTGAATACTATGTCCCGCCGCTTCAATAAATGAACAGATTCTGTTCATAACTGTCAGTTTTTTTTTTTGTTTTTTTTTACACCTATCAGAGATGTCATTAATCATTAATCATGTGTTTCTGTGCTCCTCAGGCTGTGTCACAAGGAGCTGTGATTTCATGTGAAACTGTGCCACTCTGTGCTCAGGTACAGCCCCATGAGTAACACTGACCTTTCTGTCATCATTATACTGTATATTATCATGAATTTAAAACCAACCCCACAATATCAGTACTAAGTGACAGTAAGATGGATGTTCATAAATATTTTTGGTGCAAACAGTAGTATTCTGATGTTATTCAGATTTACATGGAGAAAACGGTGCTGGAAAGATAGACATTTATAATTGTGCCACTGTGCAAATACTTTTAGACCTCTTGGTCATGGGGGGGTGCCCGTTACAAAACTTTGGTGCTAAACTGTCCTTTGGTTGCTTCTCTAGTTCCTGCTGAAATCCCAGAAGAACTGTGGAACCCTGAAGTCCCTCAGTGTGACCTTGGAAGTCTCACCATCGTGAGAAAGGGTAACCTGTACAGCTACTAGGTGTGTATCTGCACTCCATAAACAGAGCTGAGAGTTAAATGCCCTTTGTATCTGCCTACTGGGAACATCCTGTGTGATTATGTTTACTGCAGGCTGAGTTACCTTTATACACTGGATACTCTAACTGGGGAATTAAGCACATCTCAGAAAGATGCTCACAATATGTGCTCCTGATGAATGCTGAGAGGCAGCCATTTCATGTGCTTCAGCAAAATTCATTATATTACTGGCTGTAGAATCATTTTACAAAACCCAAAACCTGTGAAGTTGGCATGTTATGCAAATCGTAGATAAAAACAGAATACAATGACTTGCAAATCCTTTTCAACTTATATTCAATTGAATACACTGCAAAGACAAGATGTTTAACGTTCAAACTGAGAAACTTTATTATCCCCCGCCAACACGAAGTGGGAGGGGGATATAGGTTTGACCTCCGTCCGTCTGTCCGTCCGTCCGTGCGTGCGTCCGTCCGTCCGTCCGTCCGTCCGAGATAAAGGGGACAGCTTTACTCAGAAACTACTACAGATACAGTAACCAAATTTGGTGTGTAGCTTCAGACCATAAAGGCCTTGATCGAGTTCGAAAATGAGAAGCGCACGATTGGCGGGGGATGTTGTAGACCATGTCGACTTGTTTTTTTTTTTGCAAATAATCATTAACTTAGAATTTAAAGGCAGCAACACATTGCAAAAAAGTTGGCACAGTGGCCTTTTTACCACTGTGTTACATCGCCTTTCCTTTTAACGACACTCAGTAAACGTTTGTGAACTGAGGAGACCAATTTTTGAAGTTTTTCAGGTGGAACTCTTTCCCATTCTTGCTTGATGTACTACTTAAGTTGTTCAACAGTCCGGGGTCTTCGTTGTCGTATTTTACGCTTCATAATGCGCCACACATTTTCAATGGGAGACAGATTGGGAGACAGGTCTGGACTACAGGCAGGCCAGTCTAGTACCCGCACTCTTTAACTACGGAGCAATGCTGTTGTAACACGCGCAGAATGTGGCTTGGCATTGTCTTGCTGAAATAAGCAGGGGCGTCCATGTAAAAGACGTTGCTTGGATGGCAACATATGTTGCTCCAAAACCTGTATGTACCATTCAGCATTAATGGTGCCTTCACATATGTGTAAGTTGCCCATGCCTTGTGCACTAATACACCCCCATACCATCACAGATGCTGGCTTTTGAACTTTGCGCCTATAACAGTCCGGATGGTTCTTTTCCTGCTTGGTGCGGAGGACACGACTTCCACAGTTTCCAAAAACAATTTGAAATGTGAACTCGTCAGACCACAGAACACTTTTCCACTTTGCATCAGTCCATCTTAGATGAGCTTGGGCCCAGCGAAGCCGGCGGCGTTTCTGGGTGCTGTTGATAAATGGCTTTCGCTTTGCATTGTAGAGTTTTAACTTGCACTTACAGATGTAGCGACGAACTGTAGTTACTGACAGTGGTTTTCTGAAGCCCATGTGGTGATGTCCTTTACACACTGATGTCGGTTTTTGATGCAGTACCGCCTGAGGGATCGAAGGTCACAGGCATTCAATGTTGGTTTTCGGCCTTGTCGCTTTCGTGCAGTGATTTCTCCAGATTCTATGAACCTTTTGACGATATTACGGACCGTAGATGATGAAATCCCTAAATTTCTTGCAATAGCTCGTTGAGGAATGTTGTTTTTAAACTGTTCGACAATCAGCTCACGCATTTGTTCACTAAGTGGTGACCCTCGCCCCATCCTTATTTGTGAATGACTGAGCATTTCAGGGAAGCTGCTTTTATACCCAATCATGGCACCCACCTGTTCCCAATTAGCCCGTTCACCTGTGGGATGTTCCAAATAAGTGTTTGATGAGCATTCCTCAACTCTCTCAGTCTCTTTTACCACTTGTGCCAGCTTTTTTGAAACATGTTGCAGGCATCAAATTCCAAATGAGCTAAAATTACAAAGTTTACCTGTTCGAACATGAAGTAACTTGTCTTTGCAGTGTATTCAATTGAATATTGGTTGAAAAGGATTTGCAAATCATTGTATTCTGTTTTTATTTACGATTTACACAACGTGCCAACTTCACTGGTTTTGGGTTTTGTAAAATTGGGTCAGATCGAGAACCTGTCAGGCTTCAGGCTTAAACTTTGATTGTCATATTTATCAATTTTGATAGTTTTGTCCCACAGAACAACAATTTAGCCTTTCTGATCAAAACAATAATTAATTTTTAATTCTTTAAATTCTTTAAATAAAGGCATACAACTTAATTATATCGTTAAATCACTACAGAAGTTGGTGAGGAATTGATAATTATTTTGATTCCGTCCATAACGCATCCCTTTTTCCATATTCTGACTGATTTTCAACAACCTCATTGATTTTTTTTTAGTTACACTGCACAGGTATCGCAACTTGTATCAATCATGCATACCCATCCAGATTTAAGCTCTCACTATTTTTATGGGACAATATTTCTCTGAATTCCCTCACTTGCAGAGGTTTTGGATCTGACTGAATAACAAATTCATTTCTATTAATGTAATTATCTGGAAGGACATTTAGAGGGTGCAGATTTCCACTAAGGGAAATAGTCCACTCTTTTAAACTGGCTCTGTTGTGTCACTATGAATCTTTACAACTGAAGAGTGAATTTTGAGGTGTATGCCATTTATTTTGTGAAGGCAATATCTCACAAGGCGATTTTTTGAAAATTAATAAAGATTGTGTAAATTTTTTTTGTACTTGTGTATAGTTCCTCTCCAACAAATGCTTTTTTCAAATTTTTTTTATTTTATTTTACTCCCTTGTGGCAAATTCAGTATCCGTGGACAGTCATGCAGCCCTGTGGCCACTGAGTTGTATTTAACACGTGACAAAACACATCAAACACATTTCTCAGTTGTAGCAGTTAGTAATGTTGGCCAAGCAAGCAGATGGTTGCTTTACTACGTTTGTTTCCCCAGTTTTATCCATATTTTGTTGTTGAAGCCAAGTTTCTGAGTGTGCGGATGTCGCTGGAATTGTGACAATGGTGAAAGTTTCTTTTTTTTTTTGGTTGAGGGAAAATCACTGACTTGGAGGTTGGTGTTAGCAGCTTGCATGACTTCCCTTGAGATGAGACTCAAAAGAAAATAATAGATTTTTGCATTCTACCTCACTCATGAAGATAGATTTTATTTCCGAATGATGCTGAAGTAAAACTGGATGTTGAGTGCATCCTTGAGAAAAACTGAGTAACGGGCAATCTTATTGACAGTCTAGATGATTTATTTGAAAATATCTGTTAGCAGTCAAGCATTTCCATTAGTATCGGCACTGTATTTGTGAAAATACAGTGAGCTTTTCTATAGTCCTGAAACTTCCTCTGTAATAAATCTATAAATATGTGAAGGAAGTTTAATGTTAACTTGTGACATTCAAGCGATAGAGAAATGACAGACAGAGGTTTATGCCTGTTGTATTGTGGAACATTTTATCAGCCCTTCGTGCTATGTGTTGGAGTAGCCAGATAACTGAGATATTTTGCATGGTGGAAAATCATTTCAGGGGAGGATGCTCAATATTCAAATTCAAAATTCTATTCAGAATCATAGCCATATTTGTTGGCTAAAGTTTGTGAATTACGTGAACTGTAGCTACCAACATCATAAATAACTAGCTAGCTAGCAACAGTAGCAATGTACATATCAATGCAAATGAGTATTACAGTGATTTCTCTGATAAATATGAATTAAATTGCAATAGTATATAAATGCTTGCTAGCTAAAGCATAGCAATTTGGCTCATCCCTCTTTCCTGAATAGAATTTTGTTTTTAAAAATCTTTCCACCACAGCCAGATAAAGAATTCACATAGGGGAGCTGCTGAGTTAGCTCACTCAGTTAAAGCACTGCACTGCAAAGCAGAAGTGACTACCACAGCGCGGGTTCGATCCCCACTCGTAACAACTGGCAGTGGTTAGCCGCTTTTTCAGAGTAGCGCACAATTGGTCTTTGCGTTACAGGGATGCAAATTGGTAAGAAACTGCCGAGAAGGGACAAAAAAAAATTAGTTGCTTTGTTCGTTGCTGAAGCGCCTCCTATTGGCCAGGCAGGCATTCCTCAGGAAGATTATAAACTTGCTCATGTTCGGGCATCTTCCACCCTCGCTCTGAACTTGCAAAAGTTTTGACCAATGCATGTAAAGATGCAGGGGATGACAGGCGCATACTTTGGAGGAAAGCCGTAAACTGCCTCCCTCTCCCGAAGTTGGCAGCATGGGGTCGCATACAAGCAAGCCTTGTAAATAGTTCTCCAATTAGTCATTTCAGATTCTGGTAGGATTGGAAATGCCAAATTTAAAAAGAAAAAAAAAGAATTCACAATGGGGGGGAGAGGTGACGTCAATTGTCATGTGATTTCCTTTGTGACTGTGGTGGCCAGAAAACCGCTGAAAACTTGGATCGCAGATCACAGATAACTTTCTTGTGTTAGATACCGTCCACATGTATAATTACACAAGCAATGTTCAGTTTTACTGCATTGTCTGGGACCCAGTGATGTAAAGTAAGCCTTTTTCGAGCCTCGTGGCCCATCGGCCCGGTGCTTAACCCCAGATTCTGTGGCATGAAGCGACTTGGAGTATTACTACTCCCCCTGGATGGGGGAGTAGCTCCACCTGATGGCAAAATATTGAACCATACAGGTATGATGTCATCATGAGACACGTTGTTAGGTCATGACCTTGCAGTTGCACATAGTTTCATGTCAATTGGACAAATGATTCCAAAGATATGGAAAAAATGGTGAATTTATGTGACAAAGCTCCACCTTGTTTCAAAATTTTGAACCAAGCAGGTATAATGTCATCGTGGGACACATCCGCAGGACATGACCTTTCATTTGCACTTGATTTGAAGTCAATCGGACAAATATTTCCAGAGATAAGATAAAAACAGTGATTTTTTCGTTTTTGGCCCCTGGTGGCCAATCTAGTAATTGTAAATTGTCCAAAATCGAATCAGTTTTTCCTCTTTATGATACTTACTTATATGCAAAACATGAAATTTCTAATTGAAATAGTACTGAAAATATCGCGTTAACACGTAGGGCGGCGGCGGCGGCGGTCGGACCAAAAACATAATATCCCCGAAACGCTGTTCGGGAATATAAATATACTTTGCCTCCTGTATGGGGACACTTTGTCAATGTTATTGATTTTCTGGATGTTACCCAGGCCTAAGCATTTTGCAAGAAAATATTTTAGCACTGTCCATGGCCTTTAATGTGCATCCGCCTGATGATTGGGTTCCGCTCCAATATTTAATGACTTTCTCCTCTGCTCATGCCCCACCCTTCCACCAAGTTTCATTAAAATTGATCCCACAGCTGCCGTATAGCTCACTCGGTTAAAGCACTGCGTTGCAGTGCAGAAGTGACAATTCATCGCAGGTTCGAGTCGCAGTCGTACCAGCCGGCAGTGGTCGGCAGCTTTTTCAGCGTAGCGCCAGGGGCGAAGCTTGAACCCGGAATTGGGGTGGCACAGACACGTCCCTTTATGACAATTAGGATAGTCCTGGCTAGTTCTCAATTATTTTTCTTGATTGACGCATTTTCCAATTATCGTAATAGGCAACTGAAGACACGGTTTCTCATGCGATCTTACAGCGATGAAGTCATGTGGTAAATTCCGTAAAACTGAGAATTGGGGTGGACGTATCATCTGTTTTAAAGAATTATTAGTCCTGACCTGTTCGCAGTCATTTTCATGATTAACAAAATGTTCACTCCGAGAGCACTCCGCACTTAACAGGTGCTGCTTGTTCCCCCTGATTAGGGAAGACGACCATCATTCATCTGGAAACGTTTGATTAATTTAAATCAACATTATTCAAAATTACTCTCGGTATTGAGTGGGAAAAAAAGTGGCACTTGGCGGTGAAATAGGCTATAAAAAGCATGCGGCTCTATTTGACTTTCATTTAAATTTAAAAAAGAAAATCGATCCCACAGTTTTTCCATTATCTTGCAAACAAACAGAAAAAAGACAGACAAAAAAAAACAAAACAAAAACATGACCTCCTTCGTACATGTTTAGTGGATATTTATAAAATAAATATTTTCAGCACTCACACACATAAAATTTGATTTCTAATTGGCAACCCCTGGGCCAGTTTTACTGACACCGGTACAGCGTATTCCAAGAATACACAATATTCTCAATGGAGGACTTGGATAACAAAGCCTGTATTTGTACAGGGCCAAGCTGAATTTTTGTGAGAGAAACAAGCCCTTAGTGCGAAAAATGTTTCTCCTTTATCTGGATTTAGGGGCTGAACTGATAACTCAAGATTCAGCAAGACAAGAACGGAACAGATGGAGCTCCGATCCTTAAAGCTTACCGACTCCTCCTTCTCAAATTTCTCCAACTTCACTGCAGGCAATGAGACAGATGCCCTACTTTCTGAAGGCCCTTACCAGGCAGCGGAGATGGTGATCATTGTACTGGTTACAGGGTCTCTCAGTTTTGTAACGATCACAGGGAATATACTGGTCATGCTTTCAATCATAATCAACAGGAACCTACAGACCATAAACAACTACTTCCTCTTCAGCTTAGCATGTGCAGACCTGATCATTGGGACCAGCTCCATGAACCTGTACACAGTCTACACTGTGGTTGGATATTGGCCGCTGGGGCCAGTAGTTTGTCACCTTTGGCTGTTCCTGGACTGTGTGGCCAGTGTTGCCTCAATCATGAATCTCCTTGTCATCAGCTTTGACCGTTACTTCTGCGTCACCAGGCCAGTCAGCTACCCTGCAAAAAGGACAACCAGGGTGGCGGGCATAATGATTGCCACAGTCTGGGTTCTTTCTTTCCTCATGTGGACCCCTTCTATCCTGTTCTGGCAGTTAATTGTAGGTGAGCGCCTTGTGAAAGAGGGCGAGTGCGACATCGAGTTCCTTTCCAATGAATCCATCACCTTTATCACCTCCACTTTTTGCTTCTATCTGCCTGTTGTTATCATGAGCTTTCTGTACTGGCAGATCTCCAGGGCCAGTAAGAACCGTGTCAGGACTGGCAACCGCGAGCCAAAGAAGAACAACCGAACCAGCTATGAAGCAGGAAACCACATCCCCATTCCCTGTGATGATGGCAACGTGAAAACCCATCGAGGTGAGAGGAGCCAGAATGGTGGAACAGGTGGAGTTGGGGAGGAGGAGACGAGAGTACCGGTACATCACGACAGAAATGAAATTGCTCAGGCCTCCGCAGGTTATGAGGGAAACCCCACAGCCCACTGCCTAAATGCTACAATGGAAAAGCACCAGCCCAGGAGGAAGGCACCGCCATCTCGCGAGAAAAGGGTTACACGCACAGTAATGGCCATTCTTGTAGCCTTTGTGGTTGCATGGACACCCTTTGAAATCATGAAGTTCATCAGCACCTTCTGTTCAACCTGTGTTCCCCCCAGCATGCGGAGATTCGGCTTCTGGCTCTGCTACATGAACAGCACCATCAATCCAGCCTGCTATGCTCTCTGCAATGTCACCTTCAAGACGACCTTCAAACAACTCCTGCTCTGCCAATACAAGGACATTCGCTTGGGCAGATAAAAAGGTGCAATAATTTTGTTTTCTGTTGTTGTCATTTTCTCTCATTCTTCTTCAGATGAAAAATATCCCCATGCATTACTTAACATAACATAACATGAATGGCGAGAACAGGCCGTTCAGCCCAACTACGCTCGCCAGTTTCTTTATACTATTGTGAAAATAACCCTTCAGATACACAATGACTTCATGGTATCTAGCTTTAACTCAATCCTGCTCTTGAAAACCCCCAAGGTCTCTGCCTCGACAATATGGTGAGGCAAGCTATTCCACATTGAAATTACTCTTTGGGTGAAGAAATATTTCCGAATATCAGTGCTAAATTTACCTTTGGTCAACTTCCATTTGTGATCCCGAGTTCTACTCACAACACTTGATCGAAGGAATCCTATATAATTCACTTTGTTAATCCCTTTAACATGTTTAAAGACCTCAATCAAATCAGACCTTAATCTCCTTTTCCTAAGACTAAAGAGATTAAGGATCTTCAGCCTCTTCTCATAGCTTTCATCCTTTATACCTGGAATTAGCTTTGTGCAGGCCCGGCGCTAGAACAGGGAATTGGGGTGGCACAGACAAGCACCTTAATGACAATTAGGATAGTCCTGGCTAGTCTCAATTATTTTCCTATATTGACGCGTTTTTCAATTATCGTAATTGTCAACTGAATACGCGGTTTCTCTCCAGATGCGATCTAAAAGCGATGAAATCATGGGGTAAACTCAGTAGAACTGAGAATTGGGGTGGACAAAACATCCATTTTAAACAATTATTAGTCCTGACCTGTTCTCAGTCATTTTCATGATTAACAAAAGGTTCACTCCGAGAGCGCTCCGCACTTAACAGGTGCTGCTTGTTCTCCCCGATTAGGGAAGACGACAATCATTCATCTGGACGCGTATTTGCTTAATTTAAATCAACGTTAAATTAAGCAAACTATCCTAATTGTCATGAAGGTGCTTGTCTGTGGTCCCTCAATTCCCTGTTCTAGCGCCGGGCCTGGCTTAGTGGCTCTTCTCTGAACTTTCTCTAGAGCCTCTATATCTTTCTTAAAGTTTGGTCCCCAGAACTGTACACAATACTGCAGATGAACAAGGCTTAGAACAAGGGTGGATACAAGCTCAAGAAGTAGAGCTGTAGAAACACAATCTTTTTATGGAATGAAAAATTGCATGTATTTCTATACCAGCAAACTCAATTTGAATTCAAAAACATTTACTTCAGAACTGACTCAGTAAATGTCTGCACCCATTCATGTGATCAGAAAGTGCATCTGTTTATTGCAATTCATATTGTCATCAGATATAAAACATGCATCATTAAATGTGGCATGCCTTTCAAAAGTTTACCATAACCGAAGCAATGTTTTTGTATTTAAAAAAACAATACTTTTTAATCTCAAAATATGCAAAGATGTGATTTCAATTACCATTTGAAATAATTGCTTTTAAATTCAGATTTTACATATAATTACAAACCCCCATTTTTAGCAGCCATTTCTGCCGTGTACAAATAACACAACCTGTCACCCCATCCTTTAAGGAGCATGCAGGAATCCAGGCAACAAGAGCAACATTTACAAATACGAAAATGAATATTTGCTTCGATGTTTATTTGATCAAAGATGTCGACGCTTATGATTTGAAGATTCACTTCGTTTCCCCCAACGAGAATCAGGAAAATTATTATTACCTCATTCAAGGTGGTTATGTTTTTCGCATCCGTCTACTGATTGATTTATTGATTTATTTATGTTTTTGTTTGTTTGTTTGCACGATTACTCAAAAAGTACTAGATGGATGAAGACTCCATTAAAGGTGGTGTTGCATCAGTATGGGAAAATTGCCCATGAAAGCTTTTGATTCCTTACCATATTGACTGTGTGGAGAGATGTATGTAGGCATAGAAAATGCATTTGTTTTCTGTATCATATGTGCTAGGACAGATGTGGGCCAAATTTAGATGAGCACCCCCTAAAACCAACATCAAATCAATGAATAACTCCAAATTATCACAGTACTAGTTCATAAAATTTATAACTGTTATTGTTGCTGCCATCCCAAGGAACAATTTGACACCAAACATGGCTTAATTGCTTTGAAAGTATGACACCCAGGAGGAATTGAAGCTGTAAAAAGCATAATTTGACTACATTTTTCATCACAAATTGAATGTTTAACATTAAAATTTACATAGTTCCCAAAGTGATCCACCCTAAATATTTGGTAAAAAGTGGATGCAATATGCCAAGTTCGTTTGCAAAAAGTTTCAAGAAATTCTTTTGCCATTAGCAATGTAGTTGGACGGCTGTTTGTACATTTATTGCTCATGGCAGATATTTGCGCCCATGACCAGTTTGTCTAGAGTTTGGCCCAGAAAATTAATAAGCCATCTGAAAAACTGAAATCAGCTTTTGGAAGTTGGTAGTTGCATATGCATATCAGTTATCTGTTTGGACCGCCCAGTCCACACCTTGCAGTCATCATCTGACAAGCAATCCTAATGCAGTTTGGGCTTTTTTTGGTGTTTGACATGACATGTATCACCTGCAAAAGGTCATTTATGACCTGCTCAGTCATACTGGCATCAAGTTTAGATATTAGAGGAATTCTTTCTTTTTGGTTGGTAACCACGTCTGGATGCAATTCATGACCTATTAAATGTTCAGGACAATTGCGGGATATGGGTTGACACCATAATTTGTGTTGCACAATAAGTCCAAGACGAGCAACGTCTGAAAGCTGAGTGAAACATTCTAAATATGAAAGACAAATGGGACACCTTCTATGAGAACATGAGCCACACCACAGATCATCAATGGTGAGCAAAGGCAGGTCCTGACAGACTTCAGCATCAGATTCACCACAAAGATCTGCCTCCATGTCATCATCTTCTCCACATGGCCTGGGCCTTTTCTTTAGCCACTAGGTCAATGCCACTTTCATCTTACAAAGTAAGAAGCCAAGACTGACCGGGTGAATCTAACTTACAAGCTAACCGACACCGTTTCGACACATCCTTAAATCCAACCTTACATTCTGGTATCACACAAACACCATACAAAATATCTTATGGATTTTTGATCGTTGCGCGCCCGCGTCCGTAGAGATTACAGACTGCAATTCTTATCTGATCCTTTTGATATTTCACATGCACGTTGATAGTGGTTAGAGGATGAAGCCTATGATTTTCGTGCGGTGTCCGGAATATTCCCAAAAAACCAACAAAAATTTTCCCATTGGAAAGAATGGGTGTTGGGTTTTCATTGCTAGAGTGCATGATGTCACATTTAGAGTGGGAGCAGAGAGGCTGAAAAAAATACTTTTCATATCGCTATAGCTTCCACGAGTTTGAATCCCTCTTCATGAAATTTCACAACAACGTAGGCAAATTTGTTCTCGTCACAGCACTATAGGTTTTGTAGCACAGGAGCACATAGTTTTTGCTCAGGGAACAAAGGACATGAAGCACGTCAAATTTCTCTCTCTTTTTTTGCAGTCAAAAAAAGACATCCACGCACTCAGCAAAGTCTCGTGCCTTGAATGATATGGTTACAATGGTGACAGGATGAACGTTTTTTGCGCGAGAAGCAGGAGTTTGAGGTGTGCGCGAGCAAGGATTTCTTTGACTAAGTGACTGTTACGAGCCCAGGCACCTGGGGAAGCTTGGGTCGTACTTTGGCTTTACCGGGTTGGTGGGGAATAGATTAAGCCCGAATGGGCCACAACTAAGCTCATATAAAGAGGGGGGCAAAATATAAACACAGAGCCCAGAACGAATAAAAAGTGCAATGGTGTTTACAGGTGCAAAAAGGTATTTTCAATATTACAATATTTACAGCACAAAGGAAATATAGACAAACAAGACACACATCCAAGGTCCGGGGACCTGAGTGTTTGCCTAAGAAAAGAAATCAACAAAACCAAATATCGCTTACTAGAAGCCAAAAAGGGGAAGCTAGCTAGCTGCTTTCTTATATGTACACAAAGAAAAGCTGATCTAACTACAGTAACTGCCCAAACCAAAATACAGCGGTTGGCAATCACTCCTAAACGAGTGTGTCTAACAAGAATTCTTCCTACGTGCCAGTGTATAGAGGCCTCAGTCTTACCCTCCCCCAGCCTCAGTGTGGTCAACACAAACCAAGACGTAGACTGGAACTAAAAAAAAAACTGCCTCCAAAACTCAAAAGAACACAATACAGCACGACACGAAAATGGGGGTAACAAAACAGATCCCTTCAGGTCACAGGATCCGGATTTAAAATAGCGGGGGTAAAAGATGATTGGATGTGCAGAATGAAGGGCTGAAAGGTGATTGGATGAACTGACAGGAAGGGGGTCCCTCTGACTGGTGGAGGCGGGACTTGGGGTGATGATGACTGGCAGGGATGTGGACCAACAGAGAAACACAGCAGCACATGGGAAAGCAGGGAAACAAACAAACAAACAGAGGCGAAAACATAACCTCCGGGCCAACTTTGTTGGCAGAGGTAACAATATAAAGACAGTGAGTTTGTGAGTTGACAAGTGTGCATTCCATGTGCCATCATCAGAACAAAGTTGAACTAGACAGCGATTTTTAGGTTATTGAAATTCACCCAATGGTGCGAATTCCCAATCTTAAAAACTTAACCTAGCAAATTTTCCAGGCTGTTTTTTTTTTTTTACTGGCAGATCTAAGCTAATTCGGCACTATTTTAAAACGTTGTTCTTTGTGTCAAACAATCAAACACAAAGAAGCGTTCAATAGAAATGTAAAGTTAAAAAGAGAAACATGTGTTCATGAATGCGATATGCCTCTGTTTGCAGTCTACCTTTAATGGAATTACTACTTAGCAAAGCTAGTGTTTGCCTAATGCAACGCTCATTAGCAAATGTTATGTCTTCACTAATTACAATACAGCTTCATTTGGTCATCAGCATCTGTTTGCCAGCGTTACCGTTAAGATAAGCTAAACCTCCAAAGAATATTCAACCACATAACTTTCAGGCTCTCTGTCCACCAGCCGCCGCTGGTAACGACAGGAGCGCGATTCCCAGTAGCTCTTTGCATTGCGCATCAGCAAATGTGGATCTATATTTAGTCTGTTAATTTTGTGAAATGAATATTTTAAATATTCTCAATCCTTCACAACTCTGTCTCATATTGAGTTTTGTTAACTGTTCTTGTAAAATATATATTTTTTTATATGCTATCCCAATAACTTTTACACCGTGTTGTAACAGATAGATGCACTATCTGTCTTAACCATTTGTTATTACATTTCTTGTTTCTGATGTTAATACCATTAAGTAATATATCTGTTTGTAGAGTCGCTTGGTTTAAAGAAGTTGTAGGCACAAGAAGCCTCAAAAAACCATCAGGAAGAGCATCAAATACTATATTGTATTCCTTGGGGTGTATTGGGATGGCAAATTAATTTAAAAATACACTCTAAGTGAGAAATTGGCCGTCTGTATTCATTAATTGAGAGACAAAATAAATGTCATTGCTGGCCCACCTTTCATAAAATATTTGTTTTTATATGTGATGAATTTGTTATTCCAAATCAAATGTCTGTGTGGTGAGAAATTATGCTTGTAGGTCCGAAGCCAACATAGAAGAGCCTGTCTATGAATATTCGACAGTTTAATGGGGAGTTAGTCAATATCAAAATTACATTGAAGAAGAAATTCTATGCCGCCGATTTTCTGGAAGATAAGATTTGGTAGTAGATACCATATCTAGTTTCTGTTTTTGATGTAAACCTTAATCCAATTAAATTTGAAAATGATGTTTGAAGAGTGAAAATCCAAGACATTCAGACCTCCCTTATCATATGAGTTAAAGATGACTTGTTTATTTACATAATGAGGCTTGTTCCTCCAAAGGTGGCATCTATTTCCTTAATAATGGACTTTGGAACATCTAAAACTCTGGCAGGATACACAAGACGAGATAGACCTTCAGCTTTGGAAAGAAGTACACGACCTTTGATGGATAAGTCTCGCATAAGCCATAGGTTAAACCTGGTTTTGATTTTTGGAACAAGAGGTTGGAAGTTGCATTGTGTTCTTTCAACTTGAATTTTACAGATGTCAACACCCAAATATGTAACTTTGTCATGCGCACTAACATACTATTCGCACAGCTCGCACTACTGATGACGTCAGATTTAGGAGATATGGTTTTTTTATGCGCGGGGAGTGATTTTGTGTCTGCGAAAAGTTTCCGGATGTATGCTAGATCGGGCAGATATTTTGTGGATGCATCGCAAGCTCACTATTAAATTGCCTGTGCTCGAAACCTCGTACTAACGTGCCACTAACACTGCCGATTACGTCAGAGTTAGGGGTTAGGGTGTTCACTGATGCGTGGGGAGTGAGTTTGTGTCTGGAAGACGTTCCCGGATCTATACTAGTTTGAGCAGATATTTTGTGGGTGCATCGTATGCACACTATTCATACATAAATCGCCCAAGATGCAACGCGACGTAAACTGCCAGAAAAAAAACTTGCTGAGAAATAATAAGAAGCCACTTTAATTGCAAAACGGCGGAACTTGTGGGAGGCGACACGGCACCAGCCAGGATCAGCATCGATACAAATGCGAGTAAAATGTTTAATCTTCTAATATGGGTTATACAGGGGAGAGCCGCCTCAATTGTAACGTCACTTTTCACTCTATTACTAAGAGATTGTTTTATCTACAAATGTAATATTTTCAGGCAAAGCGCCAACACGTGTCTGCTATCATAAACCACCTAATGTGTTTCAAGTGATAAAACAGGTCTTGAGTAATATAACTGAAAGCAGACCCTGTCCGGTGTTACAACTGAAGTGTTTGAGTCTTAATTGTAACCGCAGGAGTTACAATTATAACACTGCTAAAAAGTAGCATTAAACTCATAATTTTCAGGTCAAATCAATTATATTTCATTTAGGCAACTGTTTAACGTTTCTTTAACACCAATAATGTGATAAGAATGTCCTATTAAAACTTACCAGATGTACCAGTTGGAGCGTTTGTGCGAGTTCCTTGATAGGAAAATGCATTGATTGTGCCTACAAAGTTAGCGACTTTGACTGATGGAGTCGTAAAAATGTTATACAACCCTAATTTGATTTAGAATATAATTGAATAACAGCTGACTGAACCATTCATAATTGAGTAATTGAATAACAGCTGTCCCATTCATATCTGCACTGGTACCCCTGCAGGGTCAATTATGAAGCAACACCCCAATCACTTATTCTTTTTTACAGTCTATGCTATAGAAAAACAGTCTATTTGTATTTTAAAGTTTTATTGCAAAAATCCAAAATAGGCTACAATAACATTTGCCTACAGACAGAAGCAAATAGGTTAGCTTATTAAATTTCAAGATAGGACTAAGCCTACATCTCAGTGCAAAGAACATTACAATATGTGCCGTTCAGCATCTAGTGCATTTTTTAAAATGTGCATTTTTGTGGGGACATTATGTGAAACAAACAAAAAAGCAAACAAAGAGCAAAATTATTTGAGCTGTGCTTGCATTGTCTCAAATGTAATGTGTTACAGCTGTGGCGCTCGGCGCACCGTTCATTTGTCGTTGTTTACAGAACAGACCTAACAATCATAATGTGTTAAAACGATGCAAACTAGTAACGAACATATACATACAGACACCCAAGCGGATTTTAGGTCTGTAACATTTAAGAAAAAATTAGTAGTCAAAAAGTACTGTGGGAGTGAATTTTTATTTACTTTGTGGAAAATCAACTTCTCTGGCGATATCTCCCTGCAGCATTGATGAAAAGACTTGCAACTTCCTGGGCATGTGCATTACGGTACTTGTCACATGCTGACGTGATGACATCACGACCGCATTGACCAATCAAGAGAAAACGTGCACGTTACAATTGTGACGCATTACAATTAAGGCGGCTCTCCCCTATGGTAAAATAATATTCAGCTGAAGGTTTATTGAATGTATTATTTCAGAGTTGTAAAGAACGTTTCCATCTGGTTATATACTGTCAGCATCAGCATACATAAATCGAGCCGTTAGCCAATGTAGCTAAAATGGGCTTATAACACCGCAGTTGTTACTAGTGATGGGAAGATGAGGTTTCATGAACCATTTTCTTTATTTTCTGTGCCCACAAGATGGTGCACTCTGGTCAGCAAAGGCTTGTAAGGTCGTTCTATAAGCCTTATTTTTTAACTATGGGCGCCATCTTATGGGCACAGAAAATGAAGAAAATGGTTCATGAAGCTTCATCTTCCCATCGCTAGTTGTTACTGGCGTATAAGTGAGGACTTCTGATGATTAATCCGTGTAAAATTTTGGATCTAATGACGCACATCTTGCTGCTCTGTTCGTTTCTTATAGGGGCAGATGAAGATACAGGGCGCCTCATCTCCTGGAGAGCCAGCAACGAGGCGCTCTTCACAGTGGGCCTCAATGCGGCGGTCAGAGGAGTTCAGAATGTAAATAATTTTCTTTGAGTATTACAACATTAGTAAATGCTTATATTCAGTTATGTCAATGTCACCGATGTTATGTTTGTGTAGAATGTTCATAAAGGAGCATGGCCTGGAGGGGAAGGTAGAGCCAGGGTGGATAAAACAGAAATGGGAGAACCTCAAACAGAAATATAAAGTAAGTTGAAAAATCATATGCACCACAGTCAACACAAAAGAAACAAGATGATGATGGGGATCGTGAGCTTAATCAAAATGTTAACAAAAAATGCTTTTTGTATAATTCTGTTCTGAATTGGGAAAAAGTTAATAAAGTTGAGGGAAAAAGGCAGCACTGTTGATTTTCAAGAGACCTTGAAAATATAAGAGACAACAAGTGATATTAGAGTTGTGACCAGCTGGTTTATTGCATTGTGGATTTTCATATACTTTTACATTGCTTTGGCCTGATGATACATAGCAACCTAGCACGAGAGAAAAAACAGTCAAGTACCATGGAATACGCACACAAATTGCCTTGCCTGAGAGAACCTACATAATAATGGAAGTTGTTGTGTCTGGTTTTTGCTCTGCAGAAATGTATTAAATATTGCAAGGGAACATGAAAGTCAAATATCAACCAGTTGACTAACTTCACTAAAAACCCCTCTTTTTCCGGCGGCAACGATCATGCATGAATTGAGCAACCTTTTTTTAGCTTTCATTGTCCAGCACCATGTTTGAGGGAAAGACCTTCGACTTCTACACTTAGCTATAGGTCTTCCAGCAATGTTTCTGTAATCATAACTGATCCGCTAGGCAGGTGATTGGTCCACATAGTTTTACCAGAGCCTCGTTAGCCAGTGCGTTTCCAGGTAGATCAAGACAGGCCTTCATGGTTACCGTATCAGCCCGGGTGGTTAAACCACCCACTAAACTTCTCCTTGCCTGGCAGTCCTGTACTTTACCTGTTTCCACCTCTAACGACTCGGACGAGGGGTTGGATTTTTAAGAGGCAATAATAAATGAGCTATAATACAACTAAATACACCAGGGGCGAATCACTCTTAACATTTGAGATAAATCAGGAACAAAGTACTCCCTGGGCAGCGTAACACAAACAAACAAACAAAAAAACTAACAATAATCCCGTTCTTGCAGCACTGCCATGGGAACATCAGGAGCAAACACCAATGCTGCTAGTCTGTCCCTGAGGGTGTCCCCGGACAGCTGGAGTGGCTCGTGGGCTTCAACATCATCAGTATCATCGCCATCATCCCCGTCATCCTCCTCTTTGACCTCAGGCTCCAAGACGTCCCCGTTCCTGAGGCAGACGTTGTGCAGGAAAAGGCAGGCACAGATGACCTCAGGCACAAACTCCAACTTCACCTCCAGTGCCTTCAGGAAAATGGAGCGCCACCTGGTCTTGAGGACCCCAACTACCCTCTCCACCAAGCACCGTGCCCCGGACAGCCTGGTGTTGTACCTGCCCTCCACAGGATTTGGGACAGGCTCCCGGAATGACGTCATCAGGCAGATGGGCTCTGCCAAGCACGGGAATCTGCCATAACTCAGCAAACACCATCCAGGAGGTGGGTACAGCCGGTGGACATAGAAGGGGCTCCACCTCAGGACCCGGGCATCATGGACGCAGCCGGGGAAGCCCACCACCACATCCAACAAGAAGATGTGATAAATAGCACTGTTTAAAATGCCTTTCAAAAGAACAGGTCCTATGTATAAGAGAAACTGTCTGAATTCAGTTACCTTCCAGCGATCCAGTTCTCACAGTGCCCTGGGTCTCCGAGAGAACTCGAGAGGGACGTGGCTACCAGCATCTGTCAGTCTTTGGGAAAGTCTTGCTATGTTTAGAGAGGAAAGTCGGCGGGAGAGAGGACCCTAAAGCCACAACATGAAGAGTTTTCGCATTACACTGAGGCAGGTCAGGTGCATATAGTCAAGAGGAAATCCTGACACCATTCCTAGGGATGTTTCTTGGAGAGGAGATGTACCAAGATGATGTTCTTCATCAACCATCCGATCAAAGTCCTCATCAGTCCTCAGAGGGGCACCGGTCTCAGGATAACATACCCTGTTGTCAGTGTACATCCCCTCTTGTGTACATTTGCCACAGCCGAAGCAACCAGTGTGACCTTTAATATTTTTAATAAATGCACATGCTGGTGCATCGCACACCATCAAAGAGATCTTCAGTGTAAGTCTCAGGCCCTCAAAATCAAAACCACCCTCTAACTGTATGATTTTGTTGACAAAGTCCTCGAGGAAATCGTGGATGGAGTTTGGTTTTGCGGCGCCACAGAGCAGCCCTAAAACAATGGGATCACCCTCGAAGTTCTGCACGTGTCCAATGATGAGCCATAGTTGTTGTCGAGCTCTTAAAAAGTGGTAGGCCATCAATATTGGTTTGCAAATTTACACACATATGTTGTTGAAGCTGGGCTTTGTTGGCATTCAGTATTCCTTTGATTGCACTAAGCACCCCAAAGTAATGGTAATGTCCACCAGCTTTTTCTGAGACATCCACTGACCGCACCGTACCGAGCAGTGTCCTGGAGTCCCTCGGAAGAGAACTATGATACGGTGGAAGCAAATTCAGCAGATCATTTAAAGCTGCATGTGGAAAAAAAAAGTTGGGATAGGGCCATGCTACCCATTGTGTTGCATCCCCTGTTCCTTTAACAACAGTCTGTAAACGTCTGGGAAGTGAGGAGACCAATTACTGGAGTTTTGGGAGAGGAATGCTGTCCCTCTCGCAAATCATACGCAATCATAGTGGGGTTAATGATATTAATTCACGTCCGCAAAACTAACTGGCAAGCAAATTCAACTTTGTTGGCTATACATAGCAAGTAAAGTCATCGAAATCAAAAAGAAACCAAATGATTATTGCAAGTAGTGAAATGAAAACCATGACAACATAGGCTTACTTTTTGGCCGTTTTAAGTGACGCAATTATCATGTTATGTTAGAAGGCAGTATATATAGCTTTTTGCCAGTAACGCCGCTAAGAAATAATTAACCAAGTCCGTGAAACCAGCTACTGCGCGAGTCAAACCAGAAGTACGGCAAAATAACGAAATTACATTATTTGTCGTGAACCAAAAAAATAAACACTGCTAAATAATAACGTAGACAACTAACTTAAAGTTGTTGCTTAGCTGCCTTACAGCAAATTTCAATGCGGCTTGAGAAGAGCTCTTGTTCTCTCAAATCCCATGTGTGGATTTAACGTTCACTTAACATCTGGCAGCAGCCCAATGATTTAAAGAGTGAAAGGTTTTTGTTTTGAGTCCTGGAAGTTTGAGAGGGACCCTGACCTGCAGTCAGCTATTGACAATTCATTTGTGCGGCAGCGCTACATCGCTGTTTGTCAACCAAATAACGGGACGTGGTTGTACTCATGCAGGCGCTTTCTTGAAGATTTCAGACCTGACGCAAAAATTTCTTGAGTTGATGTTATTTTGACAGAATCCCCGAGAGCTAAAGATTTTGAAACGAGCGTGTAGTGAAGGACTGCCCACCCTGTTTTGCTTCCCCATTTCTTAACCAGCCTCTCCGTGTCTCTGTCCCGCACTCGCTCCTGAGTCTCCTCCACCTCCCTCTAACTCGCGCTCTCTCCATCCAGACAGCAGTGTCGCGTACACTCGTCCCTCTGCGTCGCTTTACTCCACACTCATGCCATCAGACCGGCTGCGAGGTGTCAGTCACCGACTGGAGACTGCGAACTTCCACCTACCTTGCGGAGGACACGATTGAGAGAACTGAAACGGATCCTCGAGAACAGGTAAAAATAAAAGGAAATTTTAAAAAATATCGAAAAACAGACGCGCTAAGTTTGTTCAGCGTTGGCACAAAGTGATAATGAACATCCATTGAAAGAGACTATTATCGCGCCACTGCGGGTCACCTGTGGCATCTGTTATGTCGCGGAATTTCAGCATTAGCCGACTGGACAATATGACAGCGAATTTGCGGAGTCGTGGTGACCAAATGGTGAACGAACTTTCACTGATTTGTTTTGAAACCTCAATTTCAAAAGAATTAAGCAAAATGAAAATTAAAAACCAATTACATTTTAAAATGTTTTTTTTACTTGCATTTAGCTGAGAACTACGTGAAAAACTGTGGTTCACTTTTACAACTGCAGCCTAATCATTTAATAACATTTTCGCAAATTCAAAAAAATGGGACAGAGGAATGGAAAGGCTGGAAAAGTTGTGTGTAATCTTCATAAAAACACCTGTTTATGAAACAGGTGAATTGGTAACTGATTCATTATGATTGGATATAAAATGTGCAGTCACAAAAGGAATGATTGTTTACCACAAAAAAGCTGCAGAAGCAAATTGTCAAAAAGCTCAGGAACGTTTCTCGATGTTCACTCACACGGAATTTAGCAATCTCACAAAATACAATAAAAAGATCCAGAGAAGCTCTGTGTGAATGCACATGAGCCCCAAGCAAAGCTTGTGTATAATGGACATCAATGCATGGGCTTGTAAATACCTCAAGACCTGTGTCTGAGATCACAGCTCATATTCCAATCCCTGCAAAAGCTACAAGACGCGTCTTTTCTCATAAGGTACACAAATCACTGTGAGTGCGCTGGATGTTGCTTTGATCTGAAGTATTAAAAATAAGGCCAGAGCTGTCAGGTGTAAGGAAAAACAAGCAGAGATATCATTAATCATGTGTTCCTCTGGCTGTGTAACAAGGAGCTGTGATTTCATGTGAAACTGTGCCACTCTGTGCTCAGGTACAGCCCCATGAGTAACACTGACCTTTCCTTCATCATTGTACTGTATATTATCATGAATTTAAAACCAACCCCACGATATCAGTACTAAGTGACAGTGAGATGGATGTTCATAAATATTTTTGGTGCAAACAGTAGTATTCTGATGGTATTCAGATTTACATGGAGAGAACGATGTTGGCAAGATAGACATTTATAATTGTGCCACTGTGCAAATACTTTTAGACCTCTTGGTCATGAGGGGTGCCCGTTACAAAACTTTGGTGATAAACTGTCCTTCGGTTGCTTCTCTAGTTCCTGCTGAAATCCCAGAAGAACTGTGGAGCCCTGAAGTCCCCCATTGTGACCTTGGAAGTCTCACCATCGTGAGAAAGGGTCACCTGTACAGCTACTAGGTGTGTATCTGCACTCCATAAACAGAGCTGAGAGTTAAATGCCCTTTGTATCTGCCTACTGGGAACATCCTGTGTGATTATGTTTACTGCAGGCGGAGTTACCTTTATACACTAGACACTCTAACTGGGGAATTCAGCACATCTCAGAAAGATGCTCACAATATGAGCTCCTGATGAATGCTGAGAGGCAGCCATTTCATGCGCTTCAGCAAAATTCATTATATTACTGGCTGTAGAATCATTCTAAAAATGGGTCAGATAGAGAACCTGTCAGGATTCAGGCTTAAACTTTGATTGTCATATCTATCAATTTTGATAGTTTTGTCCTACAGAACAACAATTTAGCCTTTGTGATCAAAACAAGAATTAATTTGCGTGTCTTTAAATAAAGGCATACAGCTTAATTATATCGTTAAATCACAACAGAAGTTGGTGGGGAATTGACAATTATTTTGATTCCGTCCATAACGCATCCCTATTTCCATATTCTGACTGATTATCAACAACCTCATTGATTATTTTAGTTATACTGCACAGGTATCGCAACTTGTATCAATCATGCATACCCATCCAGATTTAAGCTCTCACTATTTTTATGGGACAATATTTCTCTGAATTCCTTCACTCGCAGAGGTTTTGGATCTGACTCAATTACAAATTTGTTTCTATGAATGTAATTATCTGGAAGGACATTTAGAGGGTGCAGATTTCCACCCAGGGAAATAGTTCACTCCTCTAAACTGGCTCTGTTGTGTCACCATTAATCTTCACTGAAGAGTGAATTTTGAGGTGTATGCCATTTATTCTGTCAAGGCAATATCTCACAAGGCGATTGTTTGAAAATTAATAAAGATTGTGTAAATTTTTTTGCTTGTGTATAGTTGCTCGCCAACAAATGATTTTTTTCAATTTTTTTATTTTTTTATTTTATTTTACTCCCTTGTGGCAAATTCAGTTTCCGTGGACAGTCATGCAGCCCTGTGGCCACTGAGTTGTATTTAACACGTGACAAAACACATCAAACACATTTCTCAGTTGTAGCAGTTAGTAATGTTGGCCAAGCAAGCAGATGGTTGCTTAACTATGTTTGGTTCCCCAGTTTCACACATATTTTGTTGTTGAAGCCAAGTTTCTGAGTGTGCGGAAGTCGCTGGAATTGTGACAATGGTGAAAGTTTCTTTTTTTTTTTGGTTGTCGGAATATCACAGACTCGGAGGTTGGTATTAGCAACTTGTATGACTTCCCTTGAGATGAGACTCAAAAGAAAGTAATAGATTTTCGCATTCTACCACACTCATGAAGCTAGATTTTATTTCCGAATGATGATGAAGTAAAACTGGATGTTGAGTGCATCCTTGAGAAAAACTGAGTAACGGGCAATCTTATTGACAGTCTAGCTGATTTATTTGAAATTATCTGTTAGCAGTCAAGCATTTCCATTAGTATCGGCACTGCATTTGTGAAAATACAGTGAGCTTATCTATGCTCCTGAAACCTTCTCTGTAATAAATCTATAAATATGTGAAGGAAGTTAAATGTTAACTCGTGAAATTCAAGCGATAGGGAAATGACAGAAAGAGGTTTATGCCGGTTGTATTCTGGAGCAGTTTATCAGCCTTACGTGGTATGTGTTGTACAAGCCAGATAATTGAGATATTTTTCATGGTGGGAAATAATTTGAGGGGAGGATGCTCAAATTCAAAATTCTATTCAGAATCATAGCCATATTTGTTGACTAAAGTTAGTGAAATATGTGAACTGTAGCTACCAATATCGTCAATAACTAGCTAGCTAGCGACAGTAGCAATGTACATATCAATTCAAATGAGTATGACAGTGATTTATCTGATAAATATGAATTAAAAGTGAGTATGTAAGTGCTTGCTAGCTAAAGCAAAGCAAATTTGGCTCATCCCTCTTTCCTGAATAGAATTTTGTTTTTAAAAATCTTTCCACCACAGCCAGATGAAGAATTCACATAGGGGAGCTGCTAAGTTAGCTCACTCGGTTAAAGCTCCGCATTGCGAAGCAGAAGTGACTACCACGGCACGGGTTCGATCCACGCTCGTAACAACCGGCAGTGGTTGGCAGCTTTTTCAGAATAGCGCACAATTGGCCTTTGCACTACAGGGATGCAAATTGGTAAGAAACTGCCGAGAAGGGACAAAAGAAAAAGAAATTGCTTTGTTCGTTGCTGAAGCGCCTCCTATTGGCCAGGCAGGCATTCCTCAGGAAGATTCTAAACTTGCTCATGTTCGGGCATCCTCCGCCCTTGCTCTGAACTTGAGAAAGTTTTGACCAATGAGTGTAAAGATGCAGGGGCTGACGGGCGCGTACTTTGGAGGAAAGCCGCAAACTGCCTCCCTCTCCCGAAGTTGGCTGCATGGGGTTGCGTACAAGCAAGCCTTGTAAAGCCTTGTTCTCCAATTAGTGATTTCTGATTCAGGTTGGATTGGAGATGCTAAATTTAAAAAAAAAAAAAAAGAGTTCACTATGGGGGGAGAGGTGATGTCAATTGTCATGTGATTTCCTTTGTGACCGTGGCGGCCAGATTGTACCACCGAAAACTTGGATCACAGATCACAGATAACTTTCTTGTGTTACATACCGTCCACACGTATAATTGCACAAGCAATGTACAGTTTTACTGCATTGTCCGGGACCCAATGATGTGGCATCTTTTTTCATATTAAGTGCTGCTTGTAAGCTCAAAATATTTTCGGAGACTAGCTAGCTATTGTTGGTAATGCCTACCCAGCCAGCAAAATGACATCTACAGTAGCCAGCTACAGAGAAACAGGAAATATGGGCTGTTCAACACTATGGTTTTTATGTAGCTCTGTAGCTAGCTACCTGCCTTTTGTAGACGTCAAAAGAAGGTATATGCAAATAACGTGTGTGCGGCATGCACTTCAACTGAGCCAGAAACGCAAAATAAACATTGCTAGCAGAACTATTAGTGAAATAAAGCCTTCATCAGGCATTGTCAGAATTGCAAAAAATTGTATTTACGTTTTAGCTAGCCTGGTTAGCAATCTAAATTATGGATGCAACATATAGTTGATTGATTTCCATATGGAAATATGGAATATATTGAATATATGGAATTGATTTCCATATAAGTTAACTTTGTTCTGCTTGTTTGTAATGTTAGCTGCTACAGGTTTTTTCACAGGAAGTGGCCATTTTTATGCCAGTCGCCATGTGCAGTAGTGTTTGAGTTAGGGGTGGGGTTAAGATTAGGTTTGCACCCTGAAGCCAGGCATTTTCCTGCCTACATTCCATAATGTGAGTGCAAGATTGTTCATTGCACTTGTGCTTGTGGAAGTTTGTAAGAATATTGTTTGTTAGATTGTAAGGTAATTTGAGTTAATTTACCACTGGTGTAAAAATAGCCACTCCCATTTCTTTTTATTTTGCTTGCTGAGCAGAACAATGAGAAGCACAACTTCACTGCTGCTGCTTGAGGACGACTAATTGACTCAATTTCACAATTTTTTCACCTTCACATAGCCTAGTAATCCAAACCTTTGCTGAGAATGACTACATTTGGGCATCTAACATGAACAGTGAGATACGAAAAACATCTTAGTGAATATTTATTTTGTTTATAAGCATTCAGATCGCTATAAATAGACCTCTTATTTTACGCTCCAGTCCAGATTGGCATTCCATTTTCCCTTCCTTCAGCTCTGGCTCAAACTTATATGGCCGCAAAGGTTGCTCAATTTCCTCTTCGGCTTCTTCAGAATCATCAACAAAGCTGTCGCTGGAAAAAGAGTTCCTCCGCTCCAATATTGGGCAAAAAATCTATGTTTTGCGAGCCTGAAGAATTCCTTTGTACTGTCGTGTTGATAGCAAGTGCTGTCAATCTGTGATGTCACCGAAGAAAACCTTGGGCTCTGTCAAGGCTTGAGGGGACCACCTGAGCATGACTAAAAATATACTTTGCCGACTGTATGGGGACACTTTTGTCAGTGGTATTGGTTTTCTGGATGTTACCCAGGCCTAAGCATTTTGCAAGAAAAAATTTTAGCACTGTCCATGACCTTTATTGTCCATCCGCCTGATGATTGGGTTCCGCTCCCAAATTTAATGACTTTCTCCTCTGCTCATGCCCCAACCTTCCACAAAGTTTCATTAAAATCGGTCCCACAGTTTTTCCATTATCTTGCTAACAAACAGAAAAAAGACAGACAAAAAAAAAACAAAACAAAAACATGACCTCCTTAGTACATGTTTAGTGGATATTTATGAAATAAATAATTTTCAGCACTCACACACATAAAATTTGATTTCTAATTTGCAACCCCTGGGCCAGTTTTACTGACACCAGTGCAGCATATTCCAAGAATACATGATATTCTCAATGGAGGACTTGGATAACAAAGCCTGTATTTGCACAGGGCCAAGCTGAATTTTTGTGAGAGAAACAAGCCCTGAGTACAAAAAATGTTTCTCCTTTATCTGGATTTAGGGGCTGAACTGATAACTCAAGATTCAGCAAGACAAGAACAGAACAGATGGAGCTCCGATCCTTAAAGCTTACCGACTCCTCCTTCTCAAATACTTCCAACTTCACTGCAGGCAATGAGACTGATGCCCTACTTTCTGAGGGCCCTTACCAGGCAGCGGAGATGGTGATCATTGTACTGGTCACAGGGTCTCTCAGTTTTGTAACGATTACAGGGAATATACTGGTCATGCTTTCAATCAAAATCAACAGGAACCTACAGACCATAAACAACTACTTCCTCTGCAGCTTGGCATGTGCAGACCTGATCATTGGGGTCAGCTCCATGAACCTGTACACAGTCTACACTGTGGTTGGATATTGGCCATTGGGGCCAGTAGTTTGTGACCTTTGGCTGTTCCTGGACTGTGTGGCCGGCGTTGCCTCTATCATGAATCTCCTTGTCATCAGCTTTGACCGTTACTTCTGCGTCACCAGGCCAGTCAGCTACCCTGCAAAAAGGACCACCAGGGTGGCGGGCATGATGATTGCCACAGTCTGGGTTCTTTCTTTCCTCATGTGGACCCCGCCCATCCTGTTCTGGCAGTTAATTGTAGGTGAGCGCCTTGTGAAAGAGGGCGAGTGCTACATCAAGTTCCTTTCCAACGAATCCATCACCTTTATCAGCTCTACATTTTGCTTCTATCTGCCTGTTGTCATCATGAGCTTTCTGTACTGGCAGATCTCCAGGGCCAGTAAGAACCGTGTGAAGACTGGCAACCGCGAGCCAAAAAAGAACAACCGAACCAGCTATGAAGCAGGAAACCACATCACCATTCCCTGTAATGACGGCAACGTGAATACCCATCAAGCGGAGAGGAGCCAGAATGGTGGAACAGGTGGAGTCGAGGAGGAGGAGCCGAGAGTACTGGTACATCACGAGAGAAATGAAATTGCTCAGGCCTCTGCAGGTTATGAGGGAAACCCCACAGCCCACTGCCTAAATGCTACAATGGAAAAGCAGCAGCCCAGGAGGAAGGCACCGCCATCTCGCGAGAAAAGGGTAACACGCACAGTAATGGCCATTCTTGTAGCCTTTGTGGTTGCATGGACACCCTTTGAAATGATGAAGGTCATCAGCACCTTCTGTTCAACCTGTGTTCCCCCCAGCATGTGGACCTTGGGCTACTGGCTCTGCTACATTAACAGCACCATCAATCCAGCCTGCTATGCTCTCTGCAACGTCACCTTCAAGAAGACCTTCAAACAACTCCTGCTCTGCCAGCACAAGGACGTTCGCTTGGGCAGATAAAAAGGTGTGATTATTTTCTTTACTGTTGTTGTTATTTTCTCTCACTCCTCTACGCAAGAAAAATATCCCCACGCATTACTTAGAACAAGGCTGGATATAAGCTAAAGAAGTAGAACTATTGAAACACAATCTTTATATGGAATGTAAAATTGCATTCATTTCTTTACCAGCAAACTCAATTTGAATTCAAAAACATTTACTGCAGAGCTGACTCAATAAATGTGTGCACCCATTCATGTGATCAGAAAGTGCATCTGTTTATTGCAATTCATATTGTCATCAGATATAAAATATGCATCATTAAATGTGCCGTGCCCTCTAAAAGTTCGCTATAACCTCGGCAATGTTTATGTATTTAAAAAACAATACTTTTTAATCTCAAAATATGCAAAGACATAATTGTGAAACTTGATTTCAATTACCATTAGAAACTATTGTTTTTAAATTCAGATTTTACATATAATTACAAACCCCCATTTTTAGCATTTCTGCCGTGTACAAATAACACTGTCCCTGCCCAAGTCGCTAAAGGACAACGGCTGACTTCGGTGTCCGGAAGCAGCAGCCTGGTGGAAAGACATCAGCAGCAGTCCTGCCTCCGTCATCTATTTTATTTATTTTTAGGGGGCGCTAGCGAGGCCCAGCATTGTGGTGTGGGCCTGGCTACGCCCCACTTTGTTCAATGTGTGAGTGTGTGTGTGTGTGTGTGTGTGTGCATGTGTGGACCCCCTCCTCCCTCGAGAGATTACATTTTGGCATATCTAGGCCAAAGTACAGGTGAGATATACGCCAAAGTTCAAGATTTCAAGTCTTTCTGATTGGCTTGTTGCACAAGATGGTGCTGTGTACATTCTGAAATACGTTGGTAAGCTTAACTTAACTATTTCCGGTTAGCTTCTGCTTCTGATGATGAGCAGATGACAGGTATATATCATCCCGAAAATGTGATTTTCGCTATAGCCATATTAACCCATTCAATCCCAAAGTACTCTTTGCAATGTAGGTGCATTCATTTTACTCCCCTGACCCCCAAACACATAAACTGTCAGTATTTTTGGTTTCATGATTGTTAAATTCAAAATAGCATTTTTTTGCCCAAAGCCAACAATAACATTTTTAGAGCTTCTAGAAATATAAATAAATAAATAAATAAAAATTGGTTACAAATGTGGCCAGTGGGATTAAATGGGTTAAGGACTAAAGTTACGAAAAGAAGTCCCGCACACGGTCTTCTCACTTGCAATGGATTTATTAGTCAGCGTTTCGGTTAAACGACCTTCCTCAGGACAGGACAGGACATGGTTGTCCTGAGGAAGGTCGGTTGACCGAAACGTTGACTAATGAATCCATTGCAAGTGAGAAGACCATGTGTGGGGGTTTTTTTCATTACTTAAGTCCTAGTCGGCGTTTCTCCGACGCTCCTGTCTACTTACCGGTGTGCAAAAGTTTTTCTAGCTATAGCCATATTCCCAGGATTTGGCTTAATTAACCACAAATGATGTTCGCATGATTTGTCTCGATTACCTGTTCCTGATGTTTGTTCATTGGCTCTCTTAATGAGGCATTTGCCGCTCCAACGAGAAACGAGAGGATTTCTAAGTAGCAATACATTTCCAGCCATTCTCACTGATGAGTGATGAACTGGCTAGAAGCGACAGAGTAATTATCAGATATTTTCATGTATTTTATGTGTAAATAATCCATAACTTCGAAATGCTGTTTCATTAATCTTACATTCGATCCTCGCATATTTTAACACTGTTGAAACTTTGTTTCTTTATTCTTTTTCAGTGGGGCAGCTAATGTCTCATGAACAGTGCCAATGAACAAACAGTAGCAGCTAATCGAGACAAATCATGCAAACATCATTCACGGTTAATTAAGCCAAATCTTGGGAACAGCGGCAATAGTTAAAATCACATTTTCGGGTTTATATTCCCGTCACCTGCTCAGCATCTGATGTAGACTGATAAATGACAGAAGCAAACTTAAAATAGTAATGCGAGCCAGTGTATTAGAATTTACTTAGCCCCATTTTGTGCACATAGCCAATTAGAATAGAATATCGGATAGAATTCACTAGAAGTATGCTTGCTCACCACAAGCCATGTTTCCATCCACACGTTCTTATGCGAATTAAGTCATATCGTAAAAATGCCTTATGGAAACGGTGACATTCGACTTGATTTGAAGAATATCGACACAAAGTTTGTACGGTTGATCTGATCGGATTTTCTTTTGATCGGTAAAAGGCTTATGCGATAAATACTGATGGAAACGTTATTTGCCGAATAAATCTGCAACTGCATCGTGACGGTGTTTTGATGCCGTCGTTGCCTTCTGATAATGGTTTGCTACGTTGCTAATAGCTGGCACATAAGCACTTACAACTTGTGCAAATTATCATCATTTGAATGGTTGACGCAATTCATTTTGGCTTATTGGCTAAATTAGTCGGCTAACACACTACTTTTGTTCACTTGAAGGTTCTGCGATTCAGTGAGAAAATGAATGGAAACAGCTTAAAATGACAGAAATTCATTTGATACACCAATTTGACCGCATAACAGCATGTGACATCATTACACACAACTTTTTATTTGCTTTAATGACGTTAGATGGAAACGCATTTTCACCTGCTTATTTTGCATGAATACTTTTGGCGAACTTCAGATAGTTCAATTGACAAGTGGAGGGAAACAGCTATGGACAACTCAGAAATTCTATTTCAATTGTTGTGCTATTCAGCACTATTTTAAAGGGCATCTGAAGTCGATTCTTAGATGGAACGTTGAACGTCCAATGTTTACGAACAAATCACTTGCTTTTCTTGTCATCTTGCATTGGCATTGTCACATGACCAATTTGATTCATATAAACCAATGTTTTGTGTACATGCATAGATAATCCTTCTATTTCGGTTCATTTGCGCAGGTGCGGCTCGCTGATTGGCCAATGAACAAAAATAATGGAAATTGACTTTAAATGCCCTTTAAAGGTATAACTGAACGTCGTCAACATTGGGGTTGAGAAAGTGCATTATTGTCTGACTTGAATAAATAGATCAAAAAAATAGACTATTTTTTATTTTAAATTTTCTATCCCCAACCACCCCCATTCCATCAGAACAAAAATCTTAGGAGATCTTCAGAAATCGTTGGCAGGGACGTCATCTCAGGAACCCGGAGCGATCTCAGGTACATAATGAATGACGAATACAATAGATTTACATCTGAATACATGCTTTCATGTGGTGCTGAATATCGTCACATTTTTAATCAATTCTGCTGCTTCTTCCCCAAAAATATCATCAATGAAATGTTGCACCAAAATGTTGAATATTTCTTGTTTCTTCATTGATGATTTCACATCAGATAATCCAAGGGTTGAGGCTATTTGCAGCAAGTCCTTCTTCTTTGCGAGCACAATTGATTCCTGGGTTGGATCTTTCAGAAAATTTTCAACATCAAATTTTCAACACTGGGAGCGACTTGGCTGGTCAATGAATCGCAAGTGATATCTGCTGGGGTTGAAGTGTATGCACAGGGGGCTAATCACAGGGAGGATGGGAGATGGATTCAAGTGCCTTGTCCTGAACAACCAGTAGAGCATTATTTAATGCCAATACCGTGATTTTCAAATCGCACAACGTGGATGAGAAGGTCGTGGTGACGGGCGAGAGGAAAGGCCCTGCTGTGTCCCCCCTTCCCCCCTGGTTGAAAAGCATGAAGCCCTCCAAAGTTTCCAAGGATACATCTCCATTAGTGGACAAATCACCTCAGTGAGTGTCTTAGTTAATAGATATTTAACCTACTTTATGAATTCAAAAGGAAATTATGGTGTCCACCTGGCTAACACAGAATGTTACAAAAACATTAAAGGAGAACTATCATCAAAAAATTTCTCCCCTCCTGTAATTTCAATTTTATCTCCTGCTAGTTAACCCCTTACTGCTCCGGTAACATTTTCTTAAAATGCCGATAAAGGACGTACTCAAGGGAAATTGAAATCTTTTCTTGTTTTTAACTTCCCTGATGGGCTCGTATACGGGCTGTCAGAGTGTTAAGGGTATTCATGTAGCTCAGTTGGCGAAGTGATGAAAAAAAATCAAATTTAATTGAGCCCACTGAGCAGCGCCATTATTTTCCGTAGCACCTGTCGAGTCAGAATCTCGGGCGCGAGATCATGACGTCAGCACGGAAGTCTGGCACTTCCAGGCATCATGGCCGATGCATTTGATTTAATGAGATTTTCTCGTCAGTGAACAGATCCGAAATTGCTTTGAAAATGCTGCATTGTCAGGCATAAGATTGTGTCAACGACGCTAAACAGAAGATGGCCAGTATGACAATGCACACGTCCCCATAGGACAGGGATTCAATTCGCCGTTGGGTTATAAACTCGCACAATGCATATCACTGTTCAGGGATGCTTTGTTTTTGCTCTCAGCTGTTGTTTCTGACACACATACATACATACATACATACACACACGCGCGCACACACACGCGCACGCGCACACGCACACGCACACACAGTTCCTTATTATTTCTTATTGTTCCTATTTTTTGTTTATTTTATAAATTTGGCGTCTATTCTCGCATTAGCGCGTTAGTCTTTTTTTACGCGCTTCGAGTTAAGCGCATTTCAGTTACGCGTATTCTCCCCTATGCGCTTCGATCACGCCCACAGCGCTTAACTTCAGAATGTAGGCGGCCTTATGAAAGAGGTGTGACTGATCCAAAAGAGAGGCAGACTCTGTACAAAGCTCATTGATTATGGCTATCAGGAAAACATGGAAAAAGGATTTTCTGACTAACCATGAAAATGCAGTTGTGGTCCATGGAAAACGCAAACCAGACTTTAAATTTGAATATCGTGGGCCTGCTGATAAAACCTCGTAGCCTATCTCCAAGCTGATAAGAAACAAAAACTCGTATGTCCACTATTCTTACATGCAGAATTAAACATGTTTTATTTTATTTATATTTAAAATGTATCAATTTATATATATTCTTTATTTTACATTTATTTATTTTCCTGTGAAGTTTATCATTTTGAAGATACATGGTTTTATCAGCAGGCCCACGATATGCGGCTGTAATAGTAGGCCTATGTGTGCCTGTGCCAATTACAAGAAGTAGGCTATTTCAGACATCTTTTTTTTATTTCTTATACTCTAGCCACCATGGCATTAAAGCCATGCAAACAAAGAAACTGCCGCGATAATGAAATAATTAATAAAGAATTTAGCGCTTCTCAACCAGCGTAATCAAAGCATTGAAAATGTGCCCCTCCTACAATAGCCTGTTTGCTCCGTGGAAGACAGGAACGAAGCGGCAGTATGCTTTTGATTCACTGACAATGATAAATTCATGTATGTCGCTGCAGAAACCTTGGCTCTGCTCTGAACAGGGCAATAAATACTACACATTGCTTTAAAGGTACTCGTTTGTTCACAAAATTAAGTGGGGGAACCTCTTTGAACTGGAGGAAATTCCTCGTGCGATTCGTGTGCGCTGGAGCTGGAATCGATCAAATCAGAAAAATACGCATGAGGCTCCGCTCCAGGAGCCGGGGGAAAATCGTGTAGATGGAAACACTTCATATAAAGACAATGATATGCGATTTTTGACGTACCCGTGTCTGCACCGGCGCCTGACTTCAGCCGTATAAATGGAAACAGCTTAATGCTGAGCCGACGTCTACGGTCTTTGTACATATTCTAGTGGAAGGGGTAGTTAGGCTACGCGCTTTTTTCGACTTATGCGCACGGGAGAATAGACCCCTCACAACATGGGTTTCAGCGATCAAATTGGGTCAATCAGTTGTTATTCTGTGACGTTATAACAATAGAAAAAAGATCAGTTATAATAGACACATTAACCTTCTTATCCAGATGCATTACATTCAGTGGTAGCCTACTTAGGGAGGGCAGTGTTAAGCTCATTTACAGCAATGACCTGAGTTCACAGACAAGCAGGGAAAAACCATTTAAATACTAACATGCGTCAGTCATGTTTAATGATGAGACATTTGCATTTTTGATCATCTCGCCAACCAGCCATTAGGGCCTGGTTATGTAGCCTACAGAGGGGGCTTGAACTGACCAGAATCAACGGATACAAATACGCATTAGGCACAGCCTAGGCCTACTACTAACAAGCCTATTCAGCTCATAGGTTTTATGTTTAATTTATCGTAATTTAGCCGGAATTCATGTTTTAGCCTACAACCCCAATTCCGAAATAGTTGGGACAAAATGTAAACTGTGAATAAAATCAAAACACAATGACTTTCAACTCACACCAGCCAGAATTTTATTCACAATAGAACAGAATAGAACAATAGAACATGGTAAATGTTTAAACTGAAGTAAGAACTCTGCACCATGATGATTTTGATTTAACATGGTTTCTGTAGGTCCATTTTGTCTTTTGCACACTGGCATTGGTTTCTGGTTATGATTCTCTTAAATTCACATTAATACTCTCCATGTCTGCATATGTACCTCTACAATGTATTTAATCTATTTATTTATTTACTTTTTCTTTTTTTTCCCCTTTTCTATTTTTCTTTGTATATTGTATATTTACTGTGATCATTGTCTGTTAACCACCACAAGGTGGATGGTGCCCTCTAAAATGTCAGGGTAACACTCCAACCTAACTAGGCTGTTTGATTGACAAGTCTGCCGTCAACTAGACACAGTCTATATAAGGGCGTCTCTTCCCATTTTCTGTTTGCACTGAGGATGGTCTGATTGTGACCGAAAACGTTTTGCACTGCACGCACTTTGGTAGCACTTTGCACTTTTTTATGGAATAAAACCCAATTATTTTTTGTATTGACTATTTTGGTGTGCGAGTTTCTTTTGATTGATGGACTGATTACGCTTTTGGAACCTACGCACCCACCAGGCCTGGAGTCTTTGGCGCGACACCCTATTTGCTTAACAAATGTTTAAACTGAGAAATATTACAATTTTATCCACAAAATGAGCTCATGTCAAATTTGATGGCTGCTAATGGTCTCAAAAAAGTTGAGACAGGAGCCTGTTTACTATGGTGTAGCATCCCCTCTTATTTTTTTAACAGAGTGGAGGCGTCTGGGCATTGAGGAGACAAGTATCTTGAGTTAAGCCATTAGAATTTGATCCCACTCTTGTGTAATACAGGCTTCCAGCTGCTGGAGAGTTTTGGGTCTCCTTTGACAAACTTTTTGTTCAATGATGCGCCAAATGTTCTCAATCGGTGGAAGATCAAGACTGCAGGCAAGCCAGTTCAGCACACGGACTCTTCTACTATGAAGCCATGCTGTTGTAATAGCTGCAGTAAGTGGTTTTGCATTGTCCTGCTGAAATACACAAGCCCTACCCTGGAATAGATGTTGTCTGGAAGGGAGCGTATGTTGCTCTAAAACCTTTATATACCTTTCCGCATTCAGGTGCTTTTTAAAACATGCAAGTGTCCCACACCATATGCACTAATGCATCCCCATACCATCAGAGATGCTGGAAGGAGGGGTGGTCTTTCTCCTCTTTAGCCCGGAGAACACAGCACCTATGATTTCCAACAAGAATGTCAAATTTGGACTCGTCTGACCACAGGACACTTTGCCATAGTCCATTTTAAATGAGCCTTGGCCCACAGAACAAGAGTGCGCTTCTGGATCATGCTCAAAAATGGTTTCCTTCTTTCAAACTGTTAGTTGTCATTAACTATGCCTCCAGTCAACTAAAGTAAACCACCACCTACCTAGCAATCAACATATCAACCATTGAAATGAAGCATCCATGTCAGTTTCCATATCAGTGAACATGATTATACTACCAACCACTGTAGTAACTGCTTTATTTGTGATTGTAGCCTTTATGGACACCCTAGCAACAACCTAGCAACCACCTCAAGTACCCTAGCAACAGCCTTGCGACCACTTCCACAGTTGCAACCTAGCAACCAACATGATTAACCTGGCAACCAGCATAGCAACCACCCCAACTACCCTAGCAACAGCCTAGCAAAAACCTTAAGCACCCTAGCAACAGCCTAGCGACCACTTCTAATGTTGCAACCTGGCAAGCAACATAGCAACCATCATGATTAACCAAGCAATAAGCAAAGCAACCACCATAAATAACCGGGCAACAGCCGAGCAACCACCTCAACTACCCTCGCAACAGGCTAGCAACCACTTCCAGTCACAACATAGCAACCAACATGATTACCCCTGCAACCAGCATAGCAACCAGTCCAGTTACCATAGCTACTACCATAATTATCCTACTTACAACCTAGCTGCCAATATCATAATGCAATTATTTGCCGCAAATTCCACCTTAAAGGAGAATTCCGGCGTGAAATTGACTCGGGGTGTATTGAAACATGATAATGGGTACTAACTTTTGTTGAATACCCAACGTCCGTACGCACGCAAAATTTTGAAATAAATGGCTTTTTACCCAAAGCTTCCAACAAGCTTACAATGGTATTGAATCGGGCATAGCATTGCCATGCAAAGAAATCGCCATTTTTTCATCATGAACAAGGCTCAAAGTAGCTCCACATTTCATCGGTAGAATTCCGTGGACCCTGACATTTAAAAAGAGGCACTGAGAACTTTGAAAATGCACAGGTAGTTTATTAAAAAAGACTATTGATGCAAACAGTACGTTGAAGTAGTTTCCAGTCGCCTCCGTCTTGAAAGTCACAATAAGTCGATTGACAAGCACAAACAAATAGATTGCGATCTGTTCCCCTATCCTTCCTATTTGTTCGTCTTTTACCTCATCCATTATTGGTATGACTGCCTCGTCCTTTTCATTGAAGACAAATGTTGGCGTCTTGTTGGAGTGATCAGTGGAGCGTGTTCTCTTTAAAAATAAGTCATTGTTGGAAAATATTACTAATAAAATTAAAAATGGAGTGTGTTGTTGATATGGGGTAAGATGAGCCGCTGGCTCAACTTGCCCCTGCTGTTTTGCCTCATCCTACCCCATGGCCACCATTTTTTTTTAAAAAGCTACTCGCATCAAACTAGGCTAGCATTCACGATTTTGTTTAGCCCTCAAATCGTAGCTTGTATAAGCACCAATTGAGATGTAATGTCTTGAATGTAATGTCTTTTGCTGTTTTCTTGAAATCACCTTAACTCTGGACTTGAACGTAACTCACTTTGAGACCATAAAAGTATATTTTTGAGTATTTTTCTCTGACCACGTGTGTCCCTTCTGCACAGGTTGTCAGGAATGCCTTCCTCTTCCTTAGAATGTGGTCACATAATTTATTTTATTTCTGGTTTCCGAGAAACAAGGGGAGGTCATCTTACGCCTAAGTTCATCTTAAGTCATCGAAATCACAAAGAAACAAAACGATTATTGCAAGCAGTGAAATAAAAACCAGGTCAACGAACTTTTCGGCCGTTATAAGTGACCCAATTATCATGTTATGTTAGAAGGCAGTATTTATAGCTTTTTGCCAGTAACGCCGCTAAGAAATAATTAACCAAGTCCGTGAAACCAGCTACTGCGCGAGTCAAACCAGAAGTACGGCAAAATAACGAAATTACATTCTTTTCCATGAACCAGAAAAATAAACACTGCTAAATAATAACGTAGACTACTAACTTAAAGTTGTTGCTTAGCTGCCTTGCTCGCCATATCCCATGTGTGGATTTAACCAGGGATGAGCCGTCAGGGTAGGCAGGGTAGGCACTGCCTACCCCAGGCTATCATCAAAAATAAAGTTGTTAACAATTATTGATCATTTTAATATCTAATCAAATTTTGATTATTTGATATTTGATATTTAGTTTGTCTTTATGCTGTTGCTTTAAGTCATTGAGTTATAATGACACTACAGCGCCTGCCTCTGGCCAGGCAGGGGCTTTCAAATCAGGCTTATCTTTGCAGGGTAGGCACAGCTCTGACATGCCTTTAAATGACACGTTATCAGATACGTTGTGTTCGCGCATGCGCAGTGTTTTTTCATATGCTTTAATATGTACGCAAAAAGGCAGGACGCTACGCTGCCTTTATGCGTAAGTGTCACAGGCTAGTAATTCAATCTGGACGTTCGGTGTCTTTGTGAATTCGCACCAATGAGTATACTGGAGAGGCCACTGCTTCTTTCTACGAGCGCAGTTGAAGAAACCAATATGGCGTCAAGTGCACCGCACTCCTCAATTCCCCATTGACTGTAATGTAGAAATTCCAGCTATTATCCGTCGAACTAAGGGGTCTTCCGAAAAGATTTCAACATATTTGTGATCGGAAAACAAGGATAAACTTTAATGCGCAGTTTTACATGACACTGTTCAAGACGTCGAAAATATCAAAACATGTCAGAATGGGAAGCACAGCACTAACTAGCCACTTGTGTACCTGGCGTGTTAGGTAATCGAGTCGCTGTCAACGGCTGTGATGGCAAACGTTATCTGTAATTTAGCTAGCTAGATAAACTTAGTCGGCACCATAAACTCATGTTGCTTACAAATGGTGATGGTCACTTAGCTCCTATGCCCATGTAATTTTAGCCAAGTTGCATATCTACATATAGCATTAGCCATAGCGAATGACCTCGTAAACTTCGTGTAACGTTAGTGGTGTTCATTCCGGATGAATTGTACAAATAAACGCATCCTTATCAGGCATCTGCCTATCTGGGTACTATTTAGTGAGCAAGCTTTGATTTTTTGTATTTATTTATTTTAATTACGATAATGCAATCCTAGCTGGGGCTATATACACTCATTGATTCACACATACGTCAATCAAATTTAAGGCTTAAATTTGATTAAACCACCTAACTAGTGTTATGTAATCTTGTTTGTTTTGGCAAAACAAACAAGATGACATCGCTAACGCAGCAAATATTTTGATTCTGTTAGGCGAAAGGCCAACCTCATCGGCTTATACAGCCATGCTATGGTCAAGGAAAAATCTCCCTAGCTTCAACTGCTGGCTTTATTGGTGGAGAATGACCTTGAACAAACTGTTCGAGGCCACAAAACTGCCGAAACTGGTGCCGACAATTCCAGCTACCACAGGGTCAGTGGAGCTGTCTTTTTTCTGCCTTAAAACGCGTCAAGACCTGCAACCGCAACAGTACGGAACAGGGGAGACTTTCATGTTTCGCTATCATGTCAATTGAGAAAGAGGGACTTGTTAAGCTGAAGGCCAAAACAGAAGTTTTACAACGCTGTCATCAACATCTTTGTCAAAAAGGACAGACGCATGGACTTCATATTCAAATAGCCTTAAGTGCGCTTTAACCACTTCTCTCACCCTCCGCTCTCTTTTACGCACACAAGAACTTTCCGGACTGTCATGTCTGTCGTTATGCATCTAATAACAGCCTTGTGGCTAAAGTTTTTTTTTAATTGTTGTTTGTTTGATAGAATTCTGTGGGTTTTTAGGTTTTGAAGTTTGTGTGTGTTGACATCATTTTGCGGTGAAGAGAGATGTGGTCAAAGATGGAATGTGTTTGAAGTGTTCTTCGCTTGTCTGGTTAATATGGTTTAGCAATAGGAAGATTAATTGCATTAAGTAAAGGGAGGAGATCCACTTAAGCATGCATCGGTGCAGGCAAGCCGTTACGTTGTTTTGCGCGCTTTCATGAACTTTCTCTCGCAAGAGCCTTCAACTTTTATTCAGACATAAAAGCGAAATTTAAAAAAAAAAATTGAACCTTCAAGATTATTTGAAAACAAAGTACACATTCATTCTGAATGCATACAATAAATGAAATTCGCTAGAAAACGTCAAAAACGTCAAACAATTCACATTAAATTGGTTTTAAACCTCCCTCCAATGCGCACATAGTGTGACAAGTTAAATAATACACTGATAACTCAAACACGGATTTGATTTCACTCTTAACAGTTTCAAAATAAACTAAAAGTCAAAATCTAACGAAAAACGCGACTTTGTGCATGTCCGGTGTCTTTCAAGTGTCCTTTAAGTCCCAATAAATTCGTTAATCCCCGCAAATGCATGATGTCATCAATCCAGATTCGCAGTGTTACTATGTACAGCAGGGGTGGGCAATCACGGTCCTGGAGGGCCGGTGTGTATGCAGGTTTTTATTCCTATCAATTACCCTGACTAATTGAGTTAATTGATTGCATGCACAAATATAGATTTTTCGCAATGATTCGATCAAAGGAAAATGTTTTATGAAGGGAGACAAGACTAGTCTTTGTAGTTTCATGATAATTTAAAGAAATGCGCATGAAACGTCAGATTTCATAAATGGTTTGGCTAATTGAGACAATCAACTAATTAAAGACCAGACGTTGGTGTGAAAACCAGGAACAGATACGGCCCTCGCTGCCCACCTCTGATGTACAGCATTCAACAGTTTTTGGAGTAATTATGTTTTATTTTGCCGGTGTTTTTACCGCTGACTTTATACATAAAATATTAATTCGTTTTTACGTTTCGGTCTGCCACTGCCTACCTCGACCCAAACCTCACGGTTCGTTACTGGATTTAACGTCCACTTAACATCTGGCTGCAGCCCAATAGCCTACATGATGTAAAGACTGAAAAGTTTTTGGTTTTGAGTCCTGGAAGTGTGAGAGGAAACCCTGACCTGCAGTTATACATTATTCATTTGTGCAACTGCGCTACATCGCTGTAAATCAACCAAATAACGGAACGTGGTTGTACTCATGCAGGTGCTTTCCTGAAGATTTCAGACCTGACGCAAAAATTTCTTGAGTTGATGTTATTTTCACAGAATCCCCAAGAGCTAAAGATTTTGAAACGAGCGTGTAGTGAAGGACTGCCCACCCTGTTTTGCTTCCCCATTTCTTAACCTGCCTCTCCGTGTCCCTGTCCCGCACTCGCTCCTGAGTCTCCTCCACCTCCCTCTAACTCGCGCTCTCTCCATCCAGACAGCAGTGTCGCATACACTCGTCCCTCTGCGTCGCTTTACTCCACACTCATGCCATCAGACCGGCTGCGAGGTGTCTGTGACCGACTACAGGCTGCGAACTTCCACCCACCTTGCGAACTTCCACCCACCTTGCGGAGGACACGATTGAGAGAACTGAAACGGATCTTCGAGAACAGGTAATAAATAAATAAAATAAGGGGGGGAAAATCGGAAAACAGACGCGCTAAGTTTGTTCAGTATTTGCTCAAAATGATAATAAACATCCACGGAAAGAGACTATTATCGCGCGACTGCGGGTCACCTGTGGCATCTGTTATGTCGCGGAATTTAAGCATTAGCCGACTGTACAATACGACTGCGAATTTTCCGAGTCGTGGTAACCAAATGTTGTTCAAACTTTCACTGATTTGTTATGAAACCCCCATTTCAAAAGAATAAGTAAAATGAAAATAAAAACCAATGAATTTTTTTTTTTTTTTTACATTTGCATTTAGCTGAGAACTGCACTAAAACTGTTTAAAGTTAGTTCACTATTACAAATGCTGCCTAATCATTTAACAACATAGACCTATTCCCAAATTCCAAATGTGATGCCTGCAACACATTTCAAAAAAAATGGGACAGAGGAATTGAAAGGCTGGAAAAGTAGGGGAATCTTCATAAAGAGATTTATGAACATTAAACAGGTGAATTGCGAACAGATTCATTATGATTGGATATAAAATGTGCAGTCACAAAAGGAATGATTGTTTACCTCAGAGATTATACGAGGGTCATCACTTTGCAAAAAGCTGTATAAGCAAATTGTCAAAAAGCTCATGAACATTTCTCGATTGTCAGTTATAAGGAATTTCGCAATCTCACAAATTTTCAGTCCAAAATACAATGAAAAGATCTTAGAATCCGGAGAAGCTCTGCGTAAAAAATTGGACATGAGCCCCAAGCCCTCGGGCAGCTCTGCATTATTTGACAAGCTGGTGTACCATGGACATCACAAGATAGAGACTTTTTTTTAATCCCGTGGGGTAATATGTCCTCTGCATTTGACCCATCCTATAGTTAGGAGTATGGATGGCCAAACCAGAAATTTTCTTGACCGACCACCGAGCCTCATCAGCCGGTTGAAACCGGTTAACCGATTAGTTTAAAATATGCTACGCTACTTGAAATAACAGCCATTTCGAGCCGCGTCTGCAATTTCGCGACTCTGTCGCATCTCTCTGCCGCACTGCCTCCAGCTCTCACACACACTGCTCCGGCGCCGCCCCTCCACTCACGTCACGTTTTTAAATCCCCTAACAGCGCGAAACATGAGTCCCGCAAACGCGGCGCTGAGGAGCTTGTATGTAATCGGAGGACAAATGGCTCCTTAGTTTCGAAATGGTTTGGATATAAGGTGATCCCGTTGAAAATAAAGGCGTTTGTCTAGCGTTAGAAGCTCATATGAAACATTGCCGCGGGTCATTTAAGAAAATGACAGCTCCGAAGAGACGCCGCTTTAGTTTGAGGTAGTGCTAACAATAATAAAGAAAGATGATCATCATCACCTTATCGGTTACCATTGATGATCCTTCCTGAAATGTAGATGAAATGTATTTCCAAATCTAAGCCCATCTTATGCGAAATGTTGCCTAATAGACTGCAACACGGTAAAACCAATGGATAAAACAGGCACCTTCAGAATGCGTAAAAGACGCACCGGCCAACGCAGGTCAAACTCACTGTGTGCCTTCTAATAACGGACAGAACAACTCTTTTCTATTAATTCTTTTTTAATTAAATTTTGTGATCAGGGATTGACAATTGTGCCACCAAAATATAATTGCGTAGACAGAAATGGTTACGTTTTTGAGTCATCTGTTTCGTCCACGAAAGCCAAGTGTCTCTCACTTATGTCGAGTGAATGACAAGCACTAAAGACAATTCCGTTCACGACAAGAATATTCCAGTTTTGTCTTCCGTTCACAAAAGGATTTAATCTCTCATGAATTTCTTCCACAAAACACCTACAGTTTTATAAATTTCATGGACAAAAATCCAGTTCTTGTAAACTAGTTTCGTGCAGATAACATTGATTTCGTGGCACAGAAATCAATTTCGTCCACGAAAAGGGCGTGTTACTCTTGGCGCCCCATAATGTGTAGCGTACAATGAATGAATAATAAAAAAAAACGATTACTCTTAAAGACAAAATTATAACCTACCTCCATGCGTTCACTCAATGACTGTCGAACCGTGCCCTGAACTCCGCTACCTGAGGCCTGTCATCGGTAGCGATGGCCATGTGCTTATTAATGATTGTGAGCGTGCGAACCCAAACGCTGTGACCTCACACCAAATGTTTTTATTGGTTTATTAAGTACAAACAGACGAGTTATTAAAAATTGAGTGTGAGGGATAATTTGTTCACATAAAAAGATCTTGGAATGAGATGGCTAACTGTTGAAGCGTTTAGTGCACTGTCTATAATTGCCTAATTTCGAGATCACCCTTTTTTTTGTTTAACCGACTACCGACAACTTTGATCGGTTAACGTTCATACGGTCAACCATCGGTTAAACGGTCATCGGTTAACATCCCTAGTTAGGAGCAGTGGGCAACCACAAAGCAGCACCTGGGGACCAACTCCAGTTCTAAAGCCAGTTCCTTGGTCAGGGGAACCAGTAGGAGTATTCCTAGGATGTTTTGTTTTTGTTTTTGCCCATCACCACATGGGCTTGTAATTGGGCTTGTGTCAGAGAACACAGTTCATTGTAGGATCATCAATGCAATTTCAAGACTACAAGAGGAAGCCAAAACACCGAAGCTCATCTGGAAAAGATTTCTGGAGAGTTAGGATGGAGAGTTGCGGTCTGAGGAGTTCAGTTTTTCTTTCGCTCCGTTTTTGGGAATAAGGGATGCTGTTTTCTCAGAATCATCCCAACTGCAATCAGTGACAGTCAAAAGCCAACTTCCACCACGGTTTGGGGTGCTTTATTGCACTTAGTATGGGCAAGTGTTCGCAAAATTGGCACAGAAGGGTACAAGCACATTTTTTGAACAACTGAGTTTTAAGCTTCTGACCTGTGAGTCATCGTTGGAGAACACCTTGCTCAGCATATTAAACCAGACTTGAGTGCAACATGATTTTCATATTAGTGTAAAATGGCTGTATAAAGCCACTGAAAAGCAGCATATGAAATGGGAGCTACCGTGGTTGTATTGCTTTTTAGCAATACAAGTAAAGTAGGTAATCGCAACCAATTAATTAAACCAGGCAATGAGCATCGAAGGCATTGGCCCTGTAATGAAGTTCATTTTCATGTAGAGCCAGAAGGATTTTGTTTCACCAGGGAAATAGGGGAAGGCAGATGGAAACAGGAAGGGTTTCCAGACCAACTGCAAAATTCCAATCCCTGCAAAAGCTGCAAGACGCGTCTGTTCTCATGAGGCACACAAATCACTGTAAGTGCGCTGGATGTTGCTTTGATCCGAAGTATTAAACAGGAAAAAATAAAAAAAAAAATGTACAGATTCTGTGCAAAACTGTCAGGTGTAAAGACAAACAAACATAGATTGCATTGAAAATGTGTCACGTGTTCCTCAGGCTGTGTAACAAGGGGTGATTTCATGTGAAACTGTGCCAGTTGGACCTCATGGGCAAGTAACGGATGCCTGTTACAAATCTTTGGTGCTTGACTGTCATTCGGTTGCTTCTCTAGTTTCTGCTGAAATCCCAGAAGAACTGTGGAACCCTTAAGTCCCCCAGTGTGACCTTGGAAGTCTCACCATCGTGAGAAAGGGTCACCTGTACAGCTACTAGGTGTGTATCTGCACTCCAGAAACAGAGCTGAGAGTAAAATGCCCTTTGTATCTGCCTACTGGGAACATCCTGTGTGATTATGTTCACTGCAGGCTGAGTTACCTTTATACAATGGACACTCTAACTGGGGAAATAAGCACATCTCAGAAAGATGCTCACAATATGAGCTCCTGATGAATGCTGAGAGGCAGCCATTTCATGCGCTTCAGCAAAATTCATTATATGACCAGCTGTAGAATCATTCTAAAATTGGGTCAGATCGAGAACCTGTCAGTCTTCAGGCTTAAACTTAGATTGTCATATTTATCAATTTTGATAGTTTTGTCCCAAAGAACACCAATTTAGGCTTCGTGAACAAAACATGAATTAATCTGAGTGTATTTTTAAATTACGGCATACTGCTTAATTATATCACTAAATCATTTCAGAAGTTGGTGGGAATTGACCCTTTTTACTTGGTCCATAACAAATCACTATTTCCATAATCAGACTGATTATCAACAACCTCACTGAGATATTTATATTTTTGGTCATTTTTTTGGCTATACTGCAGAGGTAGCCCAATTTGCATCAATCATGCATACCCCACCAAATGCAAGCTCTCACTCTATTTTTGATGGGTGATTATTTCTCTGAATTCCGTCAATTGCAGAGGTTTTGGATCTGACTCAAATATAAATTCTTATTTACAAATTTAAATGACTGAAAGGACATTTGGAGGGTGTAGATTTCTGCTAACGGCAATACTCCACTTTTCTAAACTGGCTCTGTTGTGTCACCATTAATCATTACAACTGAAAAGTGAATTTTGAGACGTGTACCATTTATTTTGTCATGGCAATATCTCACAAAGTCAAAGGCCATGGGTAGCGATTTTCTGAAAATCAATAAAGAGCGTAAATTTTTTGTGCATGCGTAAACAGGAAGGAAAATAAGTCATGAATGTGTCAACATTTTTCTCAGTAAATATATTCCTAATGGAGCTATTGACAGGAAATTTTCACCAGATGTCAGTAACAACCCAAGTAGTCCATAAATACAAACCACAATTCCAATGAAGTTAGGACTTTGAGTAAAATGTGAATGAAACAGAATGCAATGATTTGCAACTCCTTTTCGACCAATATTCAATTGACTACTCTACAAAGACAAGATATTTAATGTTCAAACTGATAAACTTTATCTTTTTTTTTATTTTTTTAATATTCACTCGTTTTGAATTTGATGCCTGCAACACATTCCAAAAAAGCTGGGACGGGGGCATGTTTACCACTGTCTTACATCACCTTTCCTTTGAACAACACACAAAAAGCGTTTAGTAGCTGAGGACACTAATTGTAGAAGCTTTGTCGGCGGAATTCTTTCCCATTCTTGCTCGATGTACGACTTCAGTATCTCAACAGTCCAGGGTCTCCGTTGTCGTATTTTGCGCTTCATAATCCGCCACACATTTTCAATGCAAGACAGGTCTGGACTGTTGGCAGGCCAGTGTATAACCCGTACTCTTTTACTATGAAGCCACGCTGATATAAGACGTGCAGAATGTTGCTTGGTATTGTCTTGCTGAAATAAGCAGGGCCATGCCTGAAAAAGATGTCACTTGGATGGCAGCATATGTTTCTCCAAAACCTGTCTGTACCTTTCACCCTTAATGGTGTCTTCAAAGATGTGCAAGTTAGATACCAACATTGTAAATAATTAGCTAGCTAGCTCCAGTAGCAATGTACATTTTGACGTAAATGAGTATGACAGTGATTTATCTAATAAATATGGATTAAATAACAGAAGTGAATAAATCCTGGCAGGCTAAAGCAAACTCAGCATAGTGATTTGGTTTATCCCTCTTTACTGAACAACTTTTTGTTTTAAAACTTTTCCACATGAAATCCGTGCTGCTCAATGCTATGGTTTTTATCTAGCTCTGTAGTTAGCTAGCTGGCTTTTGTAGATGTCAAAAGAAGGCATATGCAAGTAATGTTAGTGCAGCATGCACGTCAGTTGAGCCAGAAATGCAAATTAAACATTACGAGCAGAACTACTGATTGAAATCAAGCCCTTATCCAGCTTTGCCAGAATTGCTGATAATTTTATTTAGGCGTTATCTAGCTTGTTTAGCAGTCTACCAAATAGAGGCAACATGCAGTCATATTGTACGCGGTGCATTATTTGCATACTGTTTTTGTATGATGCAACTTCACAGATTCAACCAAATTTTAATCAGCTCATCTGTTGCGCAATATCATTTAAGGTGCATAGTTATAAGGTTAGGGTTAGTGCCATTACGGCTAGAACCATTCAAATATTGAGTATGAGGGGATTGTGACTCACTCACTCACTTGCACTCTGGCCATATTAGTCTGCTATCGCAGGAATATTATTCATCTCACAGAAGATGCCAGATTTCACCTTGGGAACTCGAAGAAAGACGTGAACATGCATGCTGAGTGGCGTAAAAATGGCCACTTCCAAAGAAAAAACGGCAATACTGGGTACCTGACATTCTTTCCAAAAGACAAACCTGTGTAAATTCACACTCACATCAATCCATAGGATATATACTAATTGAAAATTTTCAAACTGATCATTTCGGGTTCCCATTTTATCAGCAATTGAATTGGTGAATTCAATAAGGGCCCAACTCCATGTTGAAAATGTGTGCAGTTTGGCTCATATTGAATTCACCAATTTAACTGACTTCCCTACAAGTTCATTTTGTTCTGCTTGTTTGTAATGTTTGCTGTAACAGGATTTATTGTTGGAAGTGGCCATTTGTACTCCAGTTGGCATGTCAGTAGTGTTTGCGTGAGGGGTTTGGTCAGGCTTAAGGTTGCAGACCGAAGCCAGGCATTTTCCTGCTTACATACCATAGTGGTAGTACAAGACGGCTTATTGTGTTTGCGAAAGTTTGTAAGAATAGATCATTGGAGTACACTTACCACTAGCATAAAAATTGCCACTGGCTTTTACTTTTTCTTGCTGAGGAGAACAATGAGAAACACAGCTTCACTGCAGCTACTCAAGGAATACTAATTGACTCAATTTCAAAGTTGTCTTTTTCACTTTCACGTAGCCTGCAATTCCAAACTTTTTCTGAGAATGACTAAATTTGGGCATCTGACTCGGTTGGAACAGTAAGATGCTAAAAAAAATATCGGAGCGAATATTTTATTATTTCGGTTTGTTTATCAGGCCTGGTGTCAATAAACCACTAATTTTACGCTCCTGTCCAGATTGGCATTCCATTTCCCCGTCGTTCAGCTCGGATTCAAACTTATATGGCCAAAAGAAGGCCCCTCAATTTCCTCTTCGGCTTCTTCACAATCAATATCACAACTGTCACTTCCTGCTCTCTCATATCGGAGAAAATCCATGTTTTCCAAGGCTGCAGAATTGTGCTGTCGTGTTCACAGCAAGTGTTCTCAATCTGTGATGTCACTGCAGAAAACCATGTGATCTCTGTAAAGCCTTGAGAGGACCAAAAATATACTTTGCCTACTGTATGGGGACACTTTGTCAATGGTATTGATTTTCGGGACGTTACCCAAACTAAAGCATTTCGCAAGAAAAATATAGGCCCTGTCCATTGCCTTTAAGGTGCTTCTGCCTGATGATTGGGTACCACTCCAAAATTGAACTAATTTTTTCTCTGCTCATGCTTCACACATAAAATTTTGTTTCTAATTGGCAACCCCTGGGCCAGTTTTACAAACACCGGTGAAGTCAACTCAAAGCCAACATTATATTTCTAATGGAGGACTTGAATAACAATAACCGTATTTGTCCAGGGCCAAGCTGAATCTGTGTGAGAGAAACGAGCCCTTAGTGCAAACAATGTTTCTCCTCTGTCTGGATTTAGGGGCTGAACTGACAACTCAAGATTCAGCAAGACCAGAACGGACAAGATGGAGCTCCAAACCTTTAAGATTACCCTCTCCACCTTCTCAAACATCTCCAACTTCATTGCAGGCAATGAGACAGGTGACCTACAGTCTGAGGGCCCTTACCAGGCAGTGGAGATGGTGATCATTGTACTGGTTACGGGGTCCCTAAGTTCTGTAACGATTACAGGGAATATACTGGTCATGCTTTCAATCATAATCAACAGGAAGCTCCAGACCATAAACAACTACTTCCTCTTCAGCCTGGCATGTGCAGACATGATCATTGGGACCAGCTCCATGAACCTGTACACAGTCTATATTGTGGTTGGCTATTGGCCGCTGGGGCCAGTAGTTTGTGACCTATGGCTGATCCTGGACTATGTGGCCAGCGTTGCCTCTACCATGAATCTCCTTGTCATCAGCTTTGACCGTTACTTCTGTGTCTCCAGGCCTGTCACCTACCCTGCAAAAAGGACCACCAGGGTGGCGGGCATGATGATTACCGCTGTCTGGGTTCTTTCTTTCCTCATGTGGGCCCCAGCCATCCTGTTCTGGCAGTTTATCACAGGTGAGCGCCTTGTGAAAGAGGGCGAGTGCTACATCGAGTTCCTTTCCAATGAATCCATCACCTTTATCAGCTCTACATTTTGCTTCTATCTGCCTGTTGTCATCATGAGCTTTCTGTACTGGCAGATCTCCAGGGCCAGTAAGAACCGTGTGAAGATTAGCAAGCAGGAGCCAAAAAAGAAAAACCAATCCAGCGATGAAGCAGGAAACCACATCACTATTCCCTGTGATGAAGGCAACATGAAAACCCATCGAGCTGAGTGGAGCCAGAATGATGGAACAGGTGGAGTCAGGGAGGAAGAGCTGAGAGTACCAGTACATCAGGAGAGAAATGAAATTGCTGAGAGTCCTGCAGTTTGCGAGGGAATCCCCATGGAGTGCAGCCTAAATGATACAATGGCAAAGCAGTTACCCGCAAAGAAGGCATTGCCATCACGCGAGAAAAGGGTTACACGCACAGTGATGGCCATTCTTGTTGCCTTCGTGGTTGCATGGACACCCTTTCAAATCATGAAGGTCATCAGCACCTTCTGTTCAATCTGCATTCCCCCCAGCATATGGACCTTTAGCTACTGGCTCTGCTACATCAACAGCACCGTCAATCCAGCCTGCTATGCTCTCTGTAATGTCACCTTCAAGAAGACCTTCAAACAGCTCCTGCTCTGCCAGCACAAGGACATTCGCTTGGGCAGATAAAAAGGTGTAATTATTTTGGTTTCTGCCTTTGTTATTCTCTGTCATTTTTCTTGCATTACTAAGTACAATGTTGGATACAAGCTCAAGATGTAGGACTTATTGATACACAATCTTTATGTGTTGTTAAACTGCATACATTTCATTGCCAGCAAACTATATTCGAATTCAAAGACATTTACGAAAGAGGTGACTCAGTAAAAGCCTGCACCCACTCATGTAGTCAGAAAGTGCAACTATTTATTGCAATTCAAACTGTCATCACATATAAATCATGCATCATTTAATGTGCCATGCCATCTAAAAGTTTGTTTTAACCTTGCAATGTATATGTATTGAAACAAGAGGCCCATGGGCCTTAACGGTCACCTGAGTTGTATAAAAACTGATGTTATTTATGTGAATGAACCAAATATACCCAGAAGTATCATTTTCCTATCTAAAGTATCGTAAACTTCACACCCTCCCCAGGGGCAAACATGGATCCTGGGGGCCATGAAATGAACAGTTTTTATCAAGGACCTGATGACCCTTCCATCTTTGAAGAATATTGATTTCCAGCATATCTGGGTCTGGAGAAAATTTCAGCCGATTTGACCACTTTTAGCCCCGCTCCTCAGAGCCCCTGGGGGTGGGCACCGTATCAATCAAAATTTTGGTGCATATTTGACCATGGAAGGTTCTGCAAAATTTTATAGTAATCGGGCCAGCGGTTTCTGAGAGGTAGTCAAAAATATATTGACCAGTTTTAGCCCCGCCCTTCAGAGCTCCTGGGGGTGGGCACCATACAATTCAAAATTTTGGTGTGTATTTGACCAGGGAAGGTTCCTGCAGAATTTTATTGAAATCAGATCAGCAGTTTCTGAGAAGTCGTCAAAAATGTATTGGCCACTTTTAGCCCTGCCCCTCAAAGCCCCTGGGGATGTGCACTATATAATTATAAAATTTTGGTGCATATATGAGTAAGGAAGATTCCTGCAAAGTTATATGAAAATCGGATAAGCGGTTTCTGAGAAGAATTGGAAAATGTATTGACCACTTTTAGCCTCGCCCCTCAGAGCCCCTAGGGGTGGGCACCATATAATTCAAAATTTTGGTGCATATTTGATCACGGAAGATTCCAGCGGAATTTTATTGAAATCGGGTTAGCGGTTTCTGAGTAGAGGTGGAAAATGTATTCACCACTTTTAGCACCTCCCCTTACAGCCCCTGGGGGTGGGCACCATATAATTCAAAATTTTGGCGCATATTTGACCAAGGAAGTTTCCCGCAAAATGTTATTGTAATCGGACCAGCGGTTTCTGAGAAGTTGTCAAAAATGTATTGACCAGTTTTAGCCCCGCCCTTCAGAGGCCCTGGGGGTGGGCACCATATAATCAAAAATTTTGGTGCATGTATGACTAAGGAAGATTCCTGCAAAATTTTACTGAAATCGGATCAGCGGTTTCTGAGAAGAGGTGGAAAATGTATTGACCACTCAGGTCTCAGGTGTCTCAGGTGACCTAAAAATCAATACTTTCCAATCTCCAAATATGCAAAGGCATGATTGTGAAATTTAATTTCAATTACCAACAGAAACAACTGTTTTTTAATCAGATTTTATATATAATTGCAAACCTCCTTCTTTAGCAGCCATTTCCGCAGAGTACAAATAACACAACACTTCACCACATCCTTTAAAGGGGAAATTCGGTGTGAAATTGACTTTGGGTATATTGAAACATGATAACCTAACTTTTGTCAAATACACCACCTCCGTATGCACCCAACATTTCGAAATACAGGGCTTTTGAGCCGAAGCTCCCAACAGGCTTACAATGGTACTGAATGGGGCATAGCATTGCCATGCAAAGAAATCACCATTTTTACATCATTAAAAAGGCTCAAAGTAGCTCTACACTTCATTGTTAGAATTCCAGGGGCCCTGACATTTAAAACGAGACACTGAGAACTTTGAAAATGCACCGGTAGTTTATTAAGACTGTTTATGCAGACAGTACCTTGAGGTAGTTTCCTGTCGCCACCACCTTAAAGTCACAATAAGTCGATTGACGAGCACGAACGAATAGGTAGGATGGGGAACAGATTGCAAAATTAATTCCTTCGTGCTCGTCAATTGACTTATTGTGACTTTTTTTTTTTTATTTATTTCATTTTTAAGTCCAAGGAACTCTGTCCTGCATACAAGCCAGTTATAAAAGCTTGAGCAGAATGTGAAGCCTCACAAGATATTCCTTTCAAAAAAGTTTATTCAAGTTTGCTGCTGGTGTATGCATGCTTCTTTTAGACTAAAATAGGTAGGCATGGTTTTGCTTACAGCCCCAGTTCCAATAAAGGTGAGATGCTGTGTAAATTGTAAATAAAAACTGAATGCACTGATTTGCAAATCTCATGAACCCAGATTTTATTCACAATACAACATAGACAACATATCAGATGTCGACAGGGAGACATTTTACCATTTCATGAAAAATATTAGCTCATTGTGAGTTTGATGGCAGCAACACATTTAAACAAGAAGAGCACCGCCAACGGTGCATAATACGCCCGTCATGAACATGGATCACGAAGTGGACAGACAACATGATACCAATATCAAACAGACAACAGCCCCATGTGAGCTTTGACCTTTGTCCGTGACCTTGACCTTGGGGGGAGGTCCGTAAACATGGTACGCGACACTCCGCTCAGTGATGGTACACGTGTGTGTGAAACATCATGGATGTATCTGAAGCGGTTGAGAAGTTATGCTCCGGACAAGCCCCATCTGGGCCCCATGTGACCTTTGACCTTTGCCAGTGACCTTGACCTTGACCGGGTGAACGAAATCATGGTGCGCGACATAGCGCCTAGTGATGGTGCACGTGTCTGTGAAGTATCACGAATGTAGCTCAAGCGGCTTAGGAGTTATGCCCCGGACAAGGAATTGCTAACAGACAACAGACAGACAGACGGACGGACGGGGGTGATGACATAATACGTCCCGTCTTAAGATGGGCGTATAATAAAAACTAGAAAAGCACTCAGAGAGCGCTGACTTCCGCCAGGGGGGCAGCAAACCCAAAAGCACGGCAATCCATTGGAAAGACCCATTGGAAAGACTTGAAATCTTGAACTTTGGCGTATATCTCAGCAGTACTTTGGCCTAGATATGCCAAAATTTAATCACCTGTTCCTTGATTCAATACCCACCTACCCTGAAAATTTCATCAAAATTCAGCCATAAGTTTTTGAGTTATGTTGTACACAAACAAACCAACAAACAAACGGCACCAAAAACATAACCTCCTTGGCGGAGGTAAAAAAAAAAAAAAAAAAAAAGTTGGGACAGGGCCATGCTTCCCACTGTGTCGCATCCCCTCTTCCTTTAACAAGTCTGTAAACGTCTGGGAAGTGAGGAGACCAATTGCTGGACTTTTGGGAGAGAAATTCTGTCCCATTCGCAAATCATACGCAATCATCGTGGGGTTAATGCCATTAATTAATGTCCGCAAAACTAACTGGCAAGCAAATTCGACTTTGTTGGCTTTATATCGCAAGTAAGTAATCGAAATCACAAATATACATGATTATTGCAAGCAGTGAAACGTCAAAAAGTACGTCAACGTACTTTTCGGCCGTTTTAAGTGACCCTATTATCGTGATATAGGCCTGTTAGAAGGCAGTGTCTATAGCCTTTTGCCAGTAATGCCGCTGAGAAATAATTAACCAAGCCCGTGAAACCAGCTACTGCGCATGTCAAACCAGAAGTACGGCAAAATAACGAAATTAAATTGTTTGCCGTGAACCAGAAAAAAATAACACTGCTCAATAATAACGTAGACTACTAACTTAAAGTTGTTCCTTAGCTGCCTTACAGCAAAATTTCAATGCGGCTTGAGAAGAATTCTTGTTCACTCAAATCCCATGTGTGGATTTAACGTTCACTTAACATCTGGCAGCAGCCCATTACATGATTTATAGCCTGAAAAGTTTTTGGTTTTGAGTCCTGAAAGTGTGAGAGAAACCCTGACCTGCAGTTATTGATCATTCATTTGCGGTACATCGCTGTTTGTCAACCAAATAACGTTGGAGTAGTCATGCAGGCGCTTTCTTGAAGATTTCTGACCTGACGCAAAAATTTCTTGAGTTGATGTTATTTTGACAGAATCCCCGAGAGCTAAAGATTTAGAAACGAGCGTGTAGTGAAGGACTGCCCACCCTGTTTTGCCTCCCCATTTCTTAACCAGCCTCTCCGTGTCCCTGTCCCGCACTCGCTCCTGAGTCTCCTCCACCTCCCTCTAACTCGCGCTCTCTCCATCCAGACAGCAGTGTCGCATACACTCGTCCCTCTGCGTCGCTTTACTCCACACTCATGCCATCAGACCGGCTGCGAGGTGTCTGTCACCGACTACAGGCTGCGAACTTCCACCTACCTTGCGGAGGACACGATTGAGAGAACTGAAACGGATCCTCGAGAACAGGTAATAAATAAATAAAATAAGGGGGGAAAAATCGGAAAACAGACGCGCTAAGTTTGTTCAGTATTTGCTCAAAATGATAATGAACATCCATTGAAAGAGACTATTATCGCGCCACTGCGGGTCACCGGTGGCATCTGTTATGTCGCGGAATTTAAGCATTAGCCTGTACAGTACGACAGCGAATTTTCCGAGTCGTGGTAACCAAATGTTGTTCCAACTTTGGGGTTAATTGGGGTTATAAAACCCCAATTTCAAAAGAATAAGTAAAATGAAAATAAAAACCAATGAATTTTTTTTTTTTTACATTTAGCTGAGAACTGCACTAAAAACTGTTTAAAAGTTAGTTCACTTTTACAAATGCTGCCTAATCATTTAATAACATAGGCCTATTCCCAAATTCCAAATGTGATGCCTGCAACACATTTCAAAAAAATTGGGACAGAGGAATTGAAAGGCTGGAAAAGTAGGGGAATCTTCATAAAGAGATTTATGAACATTAAACAGGTGAATTGCTAACAGATTCATTATGATTGGATATAAAATGTGCAGTCACAAAAGGAATGATTGTTTACCACAGAGATTATACGAGGGTCATCACTTTGCAAAAAGCTGTATAAGCAAATTGTCAAAAAGCTCAGGAACATTTCTTGATGGTCAGTTATATGGAATTCAGCAATCTCACAAATTTTCAGTCCAAAATACAATGAAAAGATCTTAGAATCCGGAGAAGCTCTGCGTAAAAAATTGGACATGAGCCCCAAGCCCTCGGGCAGCTCTGCATTATTTGACAAGCTGGTGTACCATGGACATCACAAGATAGAGACTTTTTTTAATCCCGTGGGGTAATTTGTCCTCTGCATTTGACCCATCCTATAGTTAGGAGTAGGGATGGCCAAACCAGAAATTTTCTTGACCGACCACCGAGCCTCATCAGCCGGTTGAAACCGGTTAACCGATAAGTTTAAAATATGCTACGCTATTTGAAATAACAGCCATTTCGAGCCGCGTCTGCAATTTCGCGACTCTGTCGCATCTCTCTGCCGCTCTGCCTCCAGCTCTCACACACACTGCTCCGGCGCCGCCCCTCCACTCACGTCACTTTTTTTAAATCCCCTTACAGCGCGAAACACGAGTCCCGCAAACGCGGCGCTGAGGAGCTTGTATGTAATCGGAGGACAAATGGCTCCTTAGTTTCGAAATGGTTTGGATATAAGGTGATCGCGTTGAAAATAAAGGCGTTTGTCTAGCGTTCGAAGCTCATATGAAACATTGCCGCGGGTCATTTAAGAAAATGACAGCTCCGAAGAGACGCCGCTTTAGTTTGAGGTAGTGCTAACAATAATAAAGAAAGATGATCATCATCACCTTATCGGTTACCATTGATGATCCTTCCTGAAATGTAGATGTAATGTATTTCCAAATCTAAGCCCATCTTATGCGAAATGTTGCCTAATAGACTGCAACACGGTAAAACCAATGGATAAAACAGGCACCTTCAGAATGCGTAAAAGACGCACCGGCCAACGCAGGTCTAACTCACTGTGTGCCTTCTAATAACGGACAGAACAACTCTTTTCTATTAATTCTTTTTTAATTAAATTTTGTGATCAGGGATTGACAATTGTGCCACGAAAACATAATTGCGTAGACAGAAATAGTTACGTTTTTGAGTCATCTGTTTCGTCCACGAAAGCCAAGTGTCTCTCACTTATGTCGAGTGAATGACAAGCACTAAAGACAATTCCGCTCACGACAAAAATATTCCAGTTTTGTCTTCCGTTCACAAAAGGATTTAATCTCTCATGAATTTCTTCCACAAAACACCTACAGTTTTATAAATTTCATGGACAAAAATCCAGTTCTTGTAAACTAGTTTCGTGCAGATAACATTGATTTCGTGGCACAGAAATCAATTCCGTCCACGAAAAGGGCGTGTTACTCTTGGCGCCCCATAATGTGTAGCGTACAATGAATGAATAATTAAAAAAAACGATTACTCCTAAAGACAAAATTATAACCTACCTCCATGCGTTCACTCAATGACTGTCGAACCGTGCCTTGAACTCCGCTACCTCAGGCCTGTCATCGGTAGCGATGGCCATGTGCTTATTAATGATTGTGAGCGTGCGAACCCAAACGCTGCGACCTCACACCAAATGTTTTTATTGGTTTATTAAGTAAAAACAGACGAGTTATTAAAAATTGAGTGTGAGGGATAATTTGTTCACATAAAAAGATCTTGGAATGAGATGTCTAACTGTAGTAGCGTTTAGTCCACTGTCTATAATCGCCTAATTTCGAGATCACCCTTTTTTTTGTTTAACCGACTACCGACAACTTTGATCGGTTAACGTTCATACGGTCAACCATCGGTTAAACGGTCATCGGTTAACATCCCTAGTTAGGAGCAGTGGGCAACCACAAAGCAGCACCTGGGGACCAACTCCAGTTCTAAAGCCAGTTCCTTGGTCAGGGGTACCAGTAGGAGTATTCCTAGGATGTTTTGTTTTTGTTTTTGCCCATCACCACATGGGCTTGTAATTGGGCTTGTGTCAGAGAACACAGTTCATTGTAGGATCATCAATGCAATTTCAAGACTACAGGAGGAAGCCAAAACACCGAAGCTCATCTGGAAAAGATTTCTGGAGAGTTAGGATGGAGAGTTGCGGTCTGAGGAGTTCAGTTTTTCTTTCGCTCTGTTTTTGGGAATAAGGGATGCTGTTTTCTCTGAATCATCCCAACTGCAATCAGTGACAGTCAAAAGCCAACTTCCACCACGGTTTGGGGTGCTTTATTGCACTTAGTATGGGCAAGTGTTCGCAAAGCTGGCACAGAAGGGTACCAGCACATTTTTTGAACAACTGAGTTTTAAGCTTCTGACCTGTGAGTCATCGTTGGAGAACACCTTGCTCAGCATATTAAACCAGACTTGAGCGCAACATGATTTTCATATTAGTGTAAAATGGCTGTATAAAGCCACTGAAAAGGAGCATATGAAATGGGTGCTACCGTGGTTGTATTGCTTTTTTGCAATACAAGTAAAATAGCTAACCGCGACCCATTAATTAAACCAGGCAATGAGCATCGAAGGCATTGGCCCTGTAATGAAGTTCATTTTCATGTAGAGCCAGAAGGATTTTGTTTCAGCAGGGAAATAGGGGAAGGCAGATGGAAACAGGAAGGGTTTCCAGACCAACTGCAAAATTCCAATCCCTGAAAAAGCTGCAAGACGCGTCTGTTCTCATGAGGCACACAAATCACTGTAAGTGCGCTGGATGTTGCTTTGATCCGAAATATTAAACAGGAAAAAAATTTTTTTTAAAAATGTACAGATTCTGTGCAAAACTGTCAGGTGTAAAGACAAACAAACATAGATTGCATTGAAAATGTGTCACGTGTTCCTCAGGCTGTGTAACAAGGGGTGATTTCATGTGAAACTGTGCCAGTTGGACCTCATGGGCAAGTAACGGATGCCCGTTGCAAAACTTTGGTGCTAATCTGTCATTCGGTTGCTTCTCTAGTTCCTGCTGAAATCCCAGAAGAACTGTGGAACCCTGAAGTCCCCCAGAGTGACCTTGGAAGTCTCACCATCGTGAGAAAGGGTAACCTGTACAGCTACTAGGTGTGTATCTGCACTCCATAAACAGAGCTGAGAGTTAAATGCCCAGTGTATCTGCCTACTGGGAACATCCTGTGTGATTATGTTCACTGCAGGCCGAGTTACCTTTATACACTGGGTACTCTAACTGGGGAATTAAGCACATCTCAGAAAGATGCTCACAATATGAGCTCCTGATGAATGCTGAGAGGCAGCCATTTCATGCGCTTAAGCAAAATTCATTGTATTATTAGCTGTAGAATCATTCTAATAATGGGTCAGATCAAGAACCTATCAGGCTTCAGGCTTAAACTTAGGTTTTCATATTTATCAATTTTGATAGTTTTGTCCCAAAGAAAACCAATTTAGGCTTCGTGAACAAAAGATGAATTAATTTGCATGTTTTTTTAATTAAGGCATACTGCCTAATTATATCACCAAATCACTACAGAAGTTGGTGGGAATAGACCTTTTTTTTTTTTCGGTCCAAAAACATCACCATTTCCATTTTCAGACTGATTATCAACAACCTCACTGAGATATTTATATTTTTGGTCATTTTTTTGGCTATACTATAGAGGTAGCCCAATTTGCATCAATCATACGTACCCCACCAAATGTAAGCTCTCACTCTATTTTTGATGGGTCATTATTTCTCTGAATTCCGTCATTTGCAGAGGTTTTCAATCTGGCTCAAATATAAATTATTATTTATAAATTTAAATGACTGAAAGGACATTTGGAGGGTGTAGATTTCTGCTATGGGCAACACTCCACTTTTCTAAACTGGCTCTATTGTGTCACCATTAATCGTTACAACCGAAAAGTGAATTTTGAGACGTGTACCATTTATTTTGTCAGGGCAATATCTCACAAAGTCAAAGGCCTTGGGTAGCGATTTTCTGAAAATCAATAAAGTTTGCGGAAATTTTTTGTGCATGTGTAAACTGGAAGGAAAATAAGTCATGAATGTGTCAAAATTTTTCTCAGAAAATATATTCCTCATGGAGCTATTGACAGGAAATTTTCACCAGATGTCAGTAACAACCCAAGTAGTCCATAAATACAAACCACAATTCCAAGTTAGGACTGAGTAAAATGTGAATAAAACAGAATGCAATGATTTGCAACTCCTTTTCGACCAATATTCAATTGACTACTCTACAAAGACAAGATATTTAATGTTCCAACTGATAAACTTTATCTTTTTTTTTTATTTTTTTAATATTCACTCGTTTTGAATTTTATGCCTGCAACACATTCCAAAAAAGCTGGGACAGGGGCATGTTTACCACTGTCTTACATCACCTTTCCTTTTAACAACACACAAAAAGCGTTTCGGAGCAGAGGACACTAATTGTAGAAGCTTTGTCGGCGGAATTCTTTCCCATTCTTGCTCGATGTACGACTTCAGTAGCTCAACAGTCCAGGGTCTCCGTTGTCGTATTTTGCGCTTATAATTCGCCACACATTTTCAATGCGAGACAGGTCCGGACTGTTGGCAGGCCAGTGTATAACCCACACTCTTTAACTATGAAGCCACGCTGATATAAGACGTGCAGAATGTTGCTTGGCATTGTCTTGCTGAAATAAGCAAGGCCATTCCTGAAGATGATGTCACTTGGATGGCAGCATATGTTGCTCCAAAACCTGTCTGTACCTTTCACCCTGAATGGTATCTTCAAAGATGTGCAAGTTAGATACCAACATCGTAAATAATTAGCTAGCTAGCTCCAGTAGCAATGTACATTTTGAGATAAATGAGTATGACAGTGATTTATCTGATAAATATGGATTAAATAACATAAGTGAATAAATCCTGGCTGGCTAAAGCAAACTCAGCATAGCGATTTGGTTTATCCCTCTTTCCTGAACAACTTTTTGTTTTAAAACTTTTCCACATGAAATCCGTGCTGCTCAGTGCTATGGTTTTTATCTAGCTCAGTAGTTAGCTAGCTGGCTTTTGTAGATGTCAAAAGAAGGTATATGCAAGTGATGTTAGTGCAGCATGCACGTCAGCTGAGCCAGAAATGCAAATTAAACATTACTAGCAGAACTACTGATTGAAATCAAGCCCTTATCCAGCTTTGCCAGAATTGCAGATAATCTTATTTAGGCCTTACCTAGCTTGGTGAGCAATCTAACAAATAGAGGCAACATGCAGTCATATTGTACGCGGTGCATTATTTGCGTATTGTTTTTGTATGATGCAACTTCACAGATTCAACCAAATTTTAATCAGCTCATCTGTTGCGCAATATCAGCTAAGGTGCAAATAAGGTTTGGGTTAATGCCATTATGGCTAGTCCCATTCAAATATTGAGTATGAAGGGATTGTGACTCACTCACTCACTTCCACTTTGGCCATATTAGTCTGCTATCTTAGGAATATTATTCATCTCACAGAAGATGCCTGATTTCACCTTGGGAACTCGAAGAAAGACGTGCACATGCCTGCTGAGTGGCATAAAAATGGCCACTTCCAAAGAAAAAATGGCAATGCTGGGTGCATGACATTCTTTAAAAAAGACAAACCTATGTAACTTCACACACACACACACATCAATCCATAGGATATATACCACTTGAAGCTGATCATTTCAGGTTCCCATTTTATCAGCACTTGAATTGATGAATTCAATCAGGGTTCCAACTCCATGTTGAAAATGTGTGCAGTTTGGCTCATATTGAATTGACCAATTTAACTGACTTCCCTACAAGTTCATTTTGTTCTGCTTGTTTGTAATGTTTGCTGTAACAGGATTTATTGTTGGAAGTGGCCATTTGTACTCCAGTTGGCATGTCAGTAGTGTTTGCGTGAGGGGTTTGGTCAGGCTTAAGGTTGCAGACCGAAGCCAGGCATTTTCCTGCTTACATACCATAGTGGTAGTACAAGACGGCTCATTGTGTTTGCGAAAGTTTGTAAGAATAGATCATTGGAGTACACTTACCACTAGCATAAAAATTGCCACTGGCTTTTACTTTTTCTTGCTGAGGAGAACAATGAGAAACACAGCTTCACTGCAGCTACTCAAGGAATACTAATTGACTCAATTTCAAAGTTGTCTTTTTCACTTTCACGTAGCCTGCAATTCCAAACTTTTTCTGAGAATGACTAAATTTGGGCATCTGACTCGGTTGGAACAGTAAGATGCTAAAAAAAATATCGGAGCGAATATTTTATTATTTCGGTTTGTTTATCAGGCCTGGTGTCAATAAACCACTAATTTTACGCTCCTGTCCAGATTGGCATTCCATTTCCCCGTCGTTCAGCTCGGATTCAAACTTATATGGCCAAAAGAAGGCCCCTCAATTTCCTCTTCGGCTTCTTCACAATCAATATCACAACTGTCACTTCCTGCTCTCTCATATCGGAGAAAATCCATGTTTTCCAAGGCTGCAGAATTGTGCTGTCGTGTTCACAGCAAGTGTTCTCAATCTGTGATGTCACTGCAGAAAACCATGTGATCTCTGTAAAGCCTTGAGAGGACCAAAAATATACTTTGCCTACTGTATGGGGACACTTTGTCAATGGTATTGATTTTCGGGACGTTACCCAAACTAAAGCATTTCGCAAGAAAAATATAGGCCCTGTCCATTGCCTTTAAGGTGCTTCTGCCTGATGATTGGGTACCACTCCAAAATTGAACTAATTTTTTCTCTGCTCATGCTTCACACATAAAATTTTGTTTCTAATTGGCAACCCCTGGGCCAGTTTTACAAACACCGGTGAAGTCAACTCAAAGCCAACATTATATTTCTAATGGAGGACTTGAATAACAATAACCGTATTTGTCCAGGGCCAAGCTGAATCTGTGTGAGAGAAACGAGCCCTTAGTGCAAACAATGTTTCTCCTCTGTCTGGATTTAGGGGCTGAACTGACAACTCAAGATTCAGCAAGACCAGAACGGACAAGATGGAGCTCCAAACCTTTAAGATTACCCTCTCCACCTTCTCAAACATCTCCAACTTCATTGCAGGCAATGAGACAGGTGACCTACAGTCTGAGGGCCCTTACCAGGCAGTGGAGATGGTGATTATTGTACTGGTTACGGGGTCCCTAAGTTCTGTAACGATTACAGGGAATATACTGGTCATGCTTTCAATCATAATCAACAGGAAGCTCCAGACCATAAACAACTACTTCCTCTTCAGCCTGGCATGTGCAGACATGATCATTGGGACCAGCTCCATGAACCTGTACACAGTCTATATTGTGGTTGGCTATTGGCCGCTGGGGCCAGTAGTTTGTGACCTATGGCTGATCCTGGACTATGTGGCCAGCGTTGCCTCTACCATGAATCTCCTTGTCATCAGCTTTGACCGTTACTTCTGTGTCTCCAGGCCTGTCACCTACCCTGCAAAAAGGACCACCAGGGTGGCGGGCATGATGATTACCGCTGTCTGGGTTCTTTCTTTCCTCATGTGGGCCCCAGCCATCCTGTTCTGGCAGTTTATCACAGGTGAGCGCCTTGTGAAAGAGGGCGAGTGCTACATCGAGTTCCTTTCCAATGAATCCATCACCTTTATCAGCTCTACATTTTGCTTCTATCTGCCTGTTGTCATCATGAGCTTTCTGTACTGGCAGATCTCCAGGGCCAGTAAGAACCGTGTGAAGATTAGCAAGCAGGAGCCAAAAAAGAAAAACCAATCCAGCGATGAAGCAGGAAACCACATCACTATTCCCTGTGATGAAGGCAACATGAAAACCCATCGAGCTGAGTGGAGCCAGAATGATGGAACAGGTGGAGTCAGGGAGGAAGAGCTGAGAGTACCAGTACATCAGGAGAGAAATGAAATTGCTGAGAGTCCTGCAGTTTGCGAGGGAATCCCCATGGAGTGCAGCCTAAATGATACAATGGCAAAGCAGTTACCCGCAAAGAAGGCATTGCCATCACGCGAGAAAAGGGTTACACGCACAGTGATGGCCATTCTTGTTGCCTTCGTGGTTGCATGGACACCCTTTCAAATCATGAAGGTCATCAGCACCTTCTGTTCAATCTGCATTCCCCCCAGCATATGGACCTTTAGCTACTGGCTCTGCTACATCAACAGCACCGTCAATCCAGCCTGCTATGCTCTCTGTAATGTCACCTTCAAGAAGACCTTCAAACAGCTCCTGCTCTGCCAGCACAAGGACATTCGCTTGGGCAGATAAAAAGGTGTAATTATTTTGGTTTCTGCCTTTGTTATTCTCTGTCATTTTTCTTGCATTACTAAGTACAATGTTGGATACAAGCTCAAGATGTAGGACTTATTGATGCACAATCTTTATGTGTTGTTAAACTGCATACATTTCATTGCCAGCAAACTATATTCGAATTCAAAGACATTTACTAAAGAGGTGACTCAGTAAAAGCCTGCACCCACTCATGTAGTCAGAAAGTGCAACTATTTATTGCAATTCAAACTGTCATCACATATAAATCATGCATCATTTAATGTGCCATGCCATCTAAAAGTTTGTTTTAACCTTGCAATGTATATGTATTGAAACAAGAGGCCCATGGGCCTTAACGGTCACCTGAGTTGTATAAAAACTGATGTTATTTATGTGAATGAACCAAATATACCCAGAAGTATCATTTTCCTATCTAAAGTATCGTAAACTTCACACCCTCCCCAGGGGCAAACATGGATCCTGGGGGCCATGAAATGAACAGTTTTTATCAAGGACCTGATGACCCTTCCATCTTTGAAGAATATTGATTTCCAGCATATCTGGGTCTGGAGAAAATTTCAGCCGATTTGACCACTTTTAGCCCCGCTCCTCAGAGCCCCTGGGGGTGGGCACCGTATCAATCAAAATTTTGGTGCATATTTGACCATGGAAGGTTCTGCAAAATTTTATAGTAATCGGACCAGCGGTTTCTGAGAAGTAGTCAAAAATATATTGACCAGTTTTAGCCCCGCCCTTCAGAGCTCCTGGGGGTGGGCACCATACAATTCAAAATTTTGGTGTGTATTTGACCAGGGAAGGTTCCTGCAGAATTTTATTGAAATCAGATCAGCAGTTTCTGAGAAGTCGTCAAAAATGTATTGGCCACTTTTAGCCCTGCCCCTCAAAGCCCCTGGGGATGTGCACTATATAATTATAAAATTTTGGTGCATATATGAGTAAGGAAGATTCCTGCAAAGTTATATGAAAATCGGATAAGCGGTTTCTGAGAAGAATTGGAAAATGTATTGACCACTTTTAGCCTCGCCCCTCAGAGCCCCTAGGGGTGGGCACCATATAATTCAAAATTTTGGTGCATATTTGATCACGGAAGATTCCAGCGGAATTTTATTGAAATCGGGTTAGCGGTTTCTGAGTAGAGGTGGAAAATGTATTCACCACTTTTAGCACCTCCCCTTACAGCCCCTGGGGGTGGGCACCATATAATTCAAAATTTTGGCGCATATTTGACCAAGGAAGTTTCCCGCAAAATGTTATTGTAATCGGACCAGCGGTTTCTGAGAAGTCGTCAAAAATGTATTGACCAGTTTTAGCCCCGCCCTTCAGAGGCCCTGGGGGTGGGCACCGTATAATCAAAAGTTTTGGTGCATGTATGACTAAGGAAGATTCCTGTAAAATTTTACTGAAATCAGATCAGCGGTTTCTGAGAAGAGGTGGAAAATGTATTGACCACTCAGGTCTCAGGTGTCTCAGGTGACCTAAAAATCAATACTTTCCAATCTCCAAATATGCAAAGGCATGATTGTGAAATTTAATTTCAATTACCAACAGAAACAACTGTTTTTAAATCAGATTTTATATATAATTGCAAACCTCCTTCTATAGCAGCCATTTCTGCAGAGTACAAAAAACACAACACTTCACCACATCCTTTAAAGGGGAAATTCGGTGTGAAATTGACTTCGGGTATATTGAAACATGATAACCTAACTTTTGTCAAATACACCACCTCCGTATGCATCCAACATTTTGAAATACAGGGCTTTTGAGCCGAAGCTCCCAACAGGCTTACAATGGTACTGAATGGGGCATAGGATTGCCATGCAAAGAAATCACTATTTTTACATCTTTAAAAAGGCTCAAAGTAGCTCTACACTTCATTGTTAGAATTCCAGGGGCCCTGACATTTAAAACGAGACTGAGAACTTTGAAAATGCACCGGTAGTTTATTAAGACTGTTTATGCAGACAGTACCTTGAGGTAGTTTCCTGTCGCCACCATCTTGAAAGTCACAATAAGTCGATTGACGAGCACGAACGAATAGGTAGGATGGGGAACAGATTGCAAAATTAATTCCTTCGTGCTCGTCAATTGACTTATTGTGACTTTTTTTTTTTTATTTATTTCATTTTTAAGTCCAAGGAACTCTGTCCTGCATACAAGCCAGTTATAAAAGCTTGAGCAGAATGTGAAGCCTCACAAGATATTCCTTTCAAAAAAGTTTATTCAAGTTTGCTGCTGGTGTATGCATGCTTCTTTTAGACTAAAATAGGTAGGCATGGTTTTGCTTACAGCCCCAGTTCCAATAAAGGTGAGATGCTGTGTAAATTGTAAATAAAAACTGAATGCACTGATTTGCAAATCTCATGAACCCAGATTTTATTCACAATACAACATAGACAACATATCAGATGTCGACAGGGAGACATTTTACCATTTCATGAAAAATATTAGCTCATTGTGAGTTTGATGGCAGCAACACATTTAAACAAGAAGAGCACCGCCAACGGTGCATAATACGCCCGTCATGAACATGGATCACGAAGTGGACAGACAACATGATACCAATATCAAACAGACAACAGCCCCATGTGAGCTTTGACCTTTGTCCGTGACCTTGACCTTGGAGGGAGGTCCGTAAACATGGTACGCGACACTCCGCTCAGTGATGGTACACGTGTGTGTGAAACATCATGGATGTATCTGAAGCGGTTGAGAAGTTATGCTCCGGACAAGCCCCATCTGGGCCCCATGTGACCTTTGACCTTTGCCAGTGACCTTGACCTCGACCGGGTGAACGAAATCATGGTGCGCGACATAGCGCCTAGTGATGTTGCACGTGTCTGTGAAGTATCACGAATGTAGCTCAAGCGGCTTAGGAGTTATGCCCCGGACAAGGAATTGCTAACAGACAACAGACAGACAGACGGACGGACGGGGGTGATGACATAATACGTCCCGTCTTAAGACGGGCGTATAATAAAAACTAGAAAAGCACTCAGAGAGCGCTGACTTCCGCCAGGGGGGCAGCAAACCCAAAAGCACGGCGATCCATTGGAAAGACCCATTGGAAAGACTTGAAATCTTGAACTTTGGCGTATAGGCCTATCTCAGCAGTACTTCGGCCTAGATATGCCAAAATTTAATCACCTGTTCCTTGACTCAATAACAACCTACCCTGAAAATTTCATCAAAATTCAGCCATAAGTTTTTGAGTTATGTTGTACACAAACAAACCAACAAACAAACGGCACCAAAAACATAACCTCCTTGGCGGAGGTAAAAAAAAAAAAAAAAAAAAAAAAGTTGGGACAGGGCCATGCTTCCCACTGTGTCGCATCCCCTCTTCCTTTAACAAGTCTGTAAACGTCTGGGAAGTGAGGAGACCAATTGCTGGACTTTTGGGAGAGAAATTCTGTCCCATTCGCAAATCATACGCAATCATCGTGGGGGTAATGACATTAATTAATGTCCGCAAAACTAACTGGCAAGCAAATTCGACTTTGTTGGCTTTATATCGCAAGTAAGTAATCGAAATCACAAATATACATGATTATTGCAAGCAGTGAAACGTCAAAAAGTACGTCAACGTACTTTTCGGCCGTTTTAAGTGACCCTATTATCGTGATATAGGCCTATTAGAAGGCAGTGTCTATAGCCTTTTGCCAGTAATGCCGCTGAGAAATAATTAACCAAGCCCGTGAAACCAGCTACTGCGCATGTCAAACCAGAAGTATGGCAAAATAACGAAATTAAATTGTTTGCCGTGAACCAGAAAAAAATAACACTGCTAAATAATAACGTAGACTCCTAACTTAAAGTTGTTCCTTAGCTGCCTTACAGCAAAATTTCAATGCGGCTTGAGAAGAATTCTTGTTCACTCAAATCCCATGTGTGGATTTAACGTTCACTTAACATCTGGCAGCAGCCCATTACATGATTTATAGCCTGAAAAGTTTTTGGTTTTGAGTCCTGAAAGTGTGAGAGAAGCCCTGACCTGCAGTTATTGATCATTCATTTGCGCCAACCAAAATAACGTTGGAGTAGTCATGCAGGCGCTTTCTTGAAGATTTCTGACCTGACGCAAAAATTTCTTGAGTTGATGTTATTTTGACAGAATCCCCGAGAGCTAAAGATTTTGAAACGAGCGTGTAGTGAAGGACTGCCCACCCTGTTTTGCCTCCCCATTTCTTAACCTGCCTCTCCGTGTCCCTGTCCCGCACTCGCTCCTGAATCTCCTCCACCTCCCTCTAACTCGCGCTCTCTCCATCCAGACAGCAGTGTCGCATACACTCGTCCCTCTGCGTCGCTTTACTCCACACTCATGCCACCGGCTGCGAGGTGTCTGTGACCGACTACAGGCTGCGAACTTCCACCTACCTTGCGGAGGACACGACTGAGAGAACTGAAACGGATCCTCGAGAACAGGTAATAAATAAAAAAATAAATAATTAAATATAAAAAGGGGGAAAAAATCGGAAAACAGACGCGCTAAGTTTGTTCAGTATTTGCACAAAATGATAATGAACATCCACGGAAAGAGACTATTATCGCGCCACTGCGGGTCACCTGTGGCATCTGTTATGTCGCGGAATTTAAGCAGCCTGTACAGTACGACAGCGAATTTTCCGAGTCGTGGTAACCAAATGTTGTTCCAACTTTGGGGTTAATTGGGGTTATAAAACCCCAATTTCAAAAGAATAAGTAAAAGGAAAATAAAAACCAATGAATTTTTTTTTTACATTTGCATTTAGCTGAGAACTGCACTAAAAACTGTTTAAAAGTTAGTTCACTTTTACAAATACTGCCTAATCATTTAATAACATAGGCCTATTCCCAAATTCCAAATGTGATGCCTGCAACACATTTCAAAAAAATTGGGACAGAGGAATTGAAAGGCTGGAAAAGTAGGGGAATCTTCATAAAGAGATTTATGAACATTAAACAGGTGAATTGCTAACAGATTCATTATGATTGGATATAAAATGTGCAGTCAAAAAAGGAATGATTGTTTACCACAGAGATTATACGAGGGTCATCACTCTGCAAAAAGCTGCATAAGCAAATTGTCAAAAAGCTCACATTTCTCGATGGTCAGTTATACGGTATTTAGCAATCTCACAAATTTTCAGTCCAAAATACAATGAAAAGATTTTAGAATCCGGAGAAGCTCTGCGTAAAAAAATTGGATGCACATGAGCCCCAAGCCCTCGGGCAGCTCTGCATTATTTGACAAGCTGGTGTACCATGGACATCACAAGATAGGTAGATAGACTTTTTTGAATTCCGTGGGGTAATTTGTCCTCTGCATTTGACCCATCCTATAGTTAGGAGTAGGGATGGCAAAACCAGAAATTTTCTTGACCGACCACCGAGCCTCATCAGCCGGTTGAAACCGGTTAACCGATTAGTTTAACCTCTTAAGTCTTTTTTAGGTTTCTGTTTGAAAATGACATACCCAAAATTTATAGAGTATATCTCGGTTTGTGTTGCATGAAGTATCAGAGAGGGAGACATGGAAATGTGGAGAGAGGGTTGATTTTCTGACGCAACTCGGATTTTGATATTTGAACATTAATATGCTTGGCGTTTGAGTTGTGCTTGGTGTATGTAAAAATGACTTATATGTAGCAGAGGCTCTCCTGTTTCATTTGATGTGCAATATGACTATATTGCTACTTAATTAGCGCGGCGTTGTAGGTATTTTGCTGCAGTGAGTCTCAGAGTTAAAGAGGTTAAATTATGCTACGCTATTTGAAATAACAGCCATTTCGAGCCGCGTCTGCAATTTCGCGACTCTGTCGCATCTCTCTGCCGCTCTGCCTCCAGCTCTCACACACACTGCTCCGGCGCCGCCCCTCCACTCACGTCACTTTTTTTAAATCCCCTTACAGCGCGAAACACGAGTCCCGCAAACGCGGCGCTGAGGAGCTTGTATGTAATCGGAGGACAAATGGCTCCTGAGTTTCGAAATGGTTTGGATACAAGGTGATCCCGTTGAAAATAAAGGCGTTTGTCTAGCGTTAGAAGCTCATTTGAAACATTGCCGCGGGTCATTTAAGAAAATGACAGCTCCGAAGAGACGCCGCATTAGTTTGGAGGTAGTGCTAACACCAGGGGCGGTTCCAGGATTTTTTAAGTGGGGTGGCACAGGGGGGACCAATAATCAGTCAAAGGGGGAGCATTTTTTTTACCAGAATACAGCATTGAAAATCTGCTCAGAAATATAAGAAACATATTAGAGGATAGAACGCAATGTAATTCTGCTAAAGTAAACACAGTTTTCATTAATTTTACTTGCTTTTATTTTTAATAAAGTGTGTCCAAATACATTACACATTCTCTGTTGTGTGCCAGTTGTTTCAAAAACAATTCGTGGTATCAGAATTTTGGAAGTTCTTTTACACACAGATATCCATGGTACATATTTTATAACAAAAGTAAAACAGCTGTTTCACATTGCAGTGTTTGTGTCTATAAATGGAGTAGTGTCAATATCCCAGACCATTGTGGTTAAATTCTCCATGCCAGCCCAAGCAATTAAGGAGAGAGAGAAATAAATTTAATGGCAACGGCATACACCATGCTACATCTTAAAATTTCAACGACGTTCATCTGATCGCCACATTCTCAGACTCCTAAAACTTCAGTGTTTAATTTACCGCATTATCTTGGAGAAATTGATTGCGATTTTAGTCTTTAATCAAACATGAAAGACTACCTCAAGAAGATAATTGAAAAGTTTCGATTTAGGGAAAGTAGACACCAAGCATGACAATATTGCTTACTGGGAAAGATTCTTTGAATCGCCAAAAATTTGCAGTTGCTGTTGCTACTTGCCGCAGTTGAGATGACCACAGCGCAATACCGACCAGCGTTAATTTGCGAGCAGCCTTTTACTTTGAAGGGACGCTTCTTCAATGTTTCAAAATACAGTTTAATGGAATTGAGTTTATACTTACCATGCAGAGAGACGCGGTGATTATATGGACCACTCTAAAATTCTATGCATCGCATGCATTCCTATGCCAAAACGCAGCGCTCCTCTGTTGTGTCCCGCAGTGTAATGGATGATAGATAAGATCAGCTTGCAATCTATCATCGTTTTACGAAAAACCATCTAAGTTGAAGGAAATGATTGAATCGATAAGGAGAGATTAATGGCTGGAACTATAGGGGTTTTATGACTGCGATACACATTTCCAATGGTTTAATTTATCAAGGCATTAGCGGTGGCCAGATCAGGTCACGACTGACAGTATAAGATTCTGTTTATCACACAACTAAATTGCGCAGTTTATTAGAGAACAAATGTCATTTCTGTAAGCGCCTGGATAGTAATTCCCAATACATGTTCCCACTAAGCTGATGCCTTCACTCTGCTAAACTGAGACCGCCGTCGAGCCTTTACTCTCGCGTTTGAACGAGCAACGATTTGCATTGATAACTTTCACATCATTAGCTTGTCGAACAATGGGAGATGTATTAACACTCGTTAGCTATGAAAGAGAAAAATCTGGAACCAATGCCGAATCCCGGTATTCCTCACCAAGGTTATGTTAGACTGATATTCGATATTCAGACATTCGGCGCTGTATTCTTCCCAGCGGCGGCTCGACGGCCATAACAAAGGGAAGCCAAAACCTCGCCCCTCAAAGCATAATGACTTCAACCTTTTGCAGTTTTACCCTTCTTTTAATCAGCAGTTGCTGATACGAGTTGGTAAAACAGTCAAATGTATTTTCGGTAGCATTGTTATCCATTGCACCATGAAATGAAGAGGTTTTCTTTCACACATAAATTCCAACGTAAATTACCATATGCCCACATCTTTATAAATTGCGCTTAATTAAGCCAGCTGGTGAAACGGCATATATTCGCAAATTGATTAGTGAGGCTCATTAAGCAATAAGCTGTGCAATATCGCCTTCTTGACTTCAATATTCAGATTGTAGAAAACGGATTCTCGTGGCAGACGTGGCTTCTTCGCAAACTAATTTATAAAGACGTATTGATGATTTGCGTCGTCATTTGCTTTCGAACATAAATTTGACTGTCCGTCTACCAATTCGTATGAGCAACTGCTGATCAAGAAAAGTAAATTGCAAAAGGTTTAAGTCATTAAGCTTTGAAGGGTGAGGTTTTAGCTTCCCTCTCTTATGGCCGACGAACCCACTGATTCCTCCGGTGTCTAGTGTGTATATGGCTTGCTATCGCAGTAGGAGCAAGCGCAAATTGTGAGCTTCCCGAGACATTTGTTTTTTTTTTCCACCTTTACCGGCGCAAGCTAATGTTTCCCAAAGACTTCAATTCATGATGCTAAGCTAGCACACGTGCTAACTCTAGATATGACTTATTTATCGACTTAAACATTTGTAAATCATTTGACACTACACATTGTGAGAGACTGTTTACTTACCCTTGTTTACTCTTTTTTTTTGCCAAAATATTGTAAGTCTGCATGCAAGAGTTGAAGTGCAACCAGAGTGCATCCTGCATATTTTTTGAATGTCGACTCGGACAAACTGATTGGCAGCTCTGGTGGGGGTGGCCAGGCAGGGTGGCCAATCATATTCCAGGGGTAGCCGGTGCCACCCCTCAGCCACCCCGGTGGCCACGCCCCTGGCTAACAATAATAAAGAAAGATGATCATCATCACCTTATCGGTTACCATTGATGATCCTTCCTGAAATGTAGATGTAATGTATTTCCAAATCTAAGCCCATCTTATGCGGAATGTTGCCTAATAGACTGCAACACGGTAAAACCAATGGATAAAACAGGCACCTTCAGAATGCGTAAAAGACGCACTGGCCAAGGCAGGTCTAACTCACTGTGTGCCTTCTAATAACGGACAGAACAACTCTTTTCTATTAATTCTTTTTGAATTAAATTTTGTGATCAGGGATTGACAATTGTGCCACGAAAATATAATTGCGTAGACAGAAATAGTTACGTATTTGAGTCATCTGTTTCGTCCACGAAAGCCAAGTGTCTCTCACTTATGTTGAGTGAATGACAAGCACTAAAGACAATTCCGTTCACGACAAGAATATACCAGTTTTGTCTTCCGTTCACAAAAGGATTTAATCTCTCATGAATTTCTTCCACAAAACAACTACAGTTTTATAAATTTCGTGGACAAAAATCCAGTTCTTGTAAACTAGTTTCGTGCAGATAACATGGATTTCGTGGCACAGAAATCAATTTCGTCCACGAAAAGGGCGTATTACTCTTGGCGCCCCATAATGTGTAGCGTACGATGAATGAATAATAAAAAAAAACGATTACTCCTAAAGACAAAATTATAACCTACCTCCATGCGTTCACTCCATGACTGTCGAACCGTGCCTTGAACTCCGCTACCTCAGGCCTGTCATCGGTAGCGATGGCCATGTGCTTATTAATGATTGTGAGCGTGCGAACCCAAACGCTGTGACCTCACGCCAAATGTTTTTATTAGTTTATTAAGTACAAACAGACGAGTTATTAAAAATTGAGTGCAGGGATAATTTGTTCACATAAAAAGATCTTGGAATGAGATGGCTAACTGTAGTAGCGTTTAGTCCACTGTCAAAACTTGCCTAATTTCGAGTTCACCCTTTTTTTTGTTTAACCGACTACCGACAACTTTGATCGGTTAACGTTGATACGGTCAACCATCGGTTAAACGGTCATCGGTTAACATCCCTAATTAGGAGCAGTGGGCAACCACAAAGCAGCGCCTGGGGACCAACTCCAGTTCTAAAGCCAGTTCCTTGGTCAGGGGTACCAGTAGGAGTATTCCTAGGATGCTTTGTTTTTGTTTTTGCCCATCACCACATGGGCTTGTAATTGGGCTTGTGTCAGAGAACACAGTTCATTGTAGGATCATCAATGCAATTTCAAGACTACAAGAGGAAGCCAAAACACCGAAGCTCATCTGGAAAAGAATTCTGGAGAGTTTACATGGAGTGTTGTGGTCTGAGGAGTCTATCTTTCTCACTGTTTTTGGGAATAAGGGGTGTTGTGTTTTCAGAATCCCAACTGCAATCAGTGACAGTCAAAAGCCAACTTCCACCATTGTTTGGGGTGCTTTATTGCACTTAGTATGGGCAAGTGTTCGCTAAATTGGCACAGAAGGGTACAAGCACATTTTTTGAACAACTGAGTTTTAAGCTTCTGACCCGTGAGACATCACTGGAGAACACCTTGCTCAGCATATTAAACCAGATTTGAGTGCAACATGATTTTCATATTAGTGTAAAATGGCTGTATAAGGCCACTGAAAAGCAGCATATGAAATGGGAGCCACCGTGGTTGTATTGCTTTTTAGCAATACAAGTAAAATAGGTAATCACAACCCATTAATCAAACCAGGCAATGAGCATCGAAGGCATTGGCCCTGTAATGAAGTTCATTTTCATGTAGAGCCAGAAGGATTTTGTTTCAGCAGGGAAATGGGGGAAGGCAGATGGAAACAGGAAGGGTTTCCAGACCAACTGCAAAATTCCAATCCCTGAAAAAGCTGCAAGACGCATCTTTTCTCACAGGGTACATAAATCACTGTGAGTGCGCTGGATGTTGCTTTGATCCGAAGTATTAAACAGGAAAAAATGTAAAAATAAATGAACAGATTCTGCTCAGAACTGTCAGGTTTAAAGAAAAACAAGCAGAGATGTCATTAATCATTAATCCTGTGTTCCTGTGTTCCTCAGGCTGTGTCACAAGGAGCTGTGATTTCATGTGAAACTGTGCCACTTGGACCTTATGGGCAAGTAACGGATGTCCATTACAAAACTTTGGTGCTAAACTGTCCTTCGGTTGCTTCTCTAGTTCCTGCTGAAATCCCAGAACTGTGGAACCCTGAAGTCCCCCATTGTGACATTGGAAGTCTCACCATCGTGAGAAAGGGTCACCTGTACAGCTACTAGGTGTGTATCTGCACTCCATAAACAGAGCTGAGAGTTCTATCCATAGGATATATACTAATTGAAAATTTTCAAACTGATCATTTCGGGTTCCCATTTTATCAGCAATTGAATTGGTGAATTCAATAAGGGCCCAACTCCATGTTGAAAATGTGTGCAGTTGGGCCCTTATCGAATTCACCAATTTAATTGACTTCCCTACATTGACTTCATTTTGTTCTGCTTGTTTGTAATGTTAGCTGTAACAAGATTTATTGTAGGAAGTGGCCATTTGTACTCCAGTTTGCATGTCAGTAGTGTTTGCGTGAGGGGTTTGGTTAGGCTTAGGGTTGCAGCCCTAAGCCAGGCATTTTCCTGCCTACATTCCATAGTGGCAGTGCAAGATCGCTCATTGTGCTTGCGAGAGTTCATAAGAATAGATAATTGCAGTACACTTAACACTGACGTAAATATTGCCACTGGCTTTTTCTTTTGCTTGCTGAGCAGAACAATCAGAAACACTGCTTCACTGCCTCTGCTCAAGGACTACTAATTGACTCAATTTTGAAGTTGTCTTTTTCGTTTCACGTAGCCTGCATATCCAAACTTTTTCTCAGAATGACTAAATTTTGGCTGCAGCTCTACTATCTTAGCGGTTGCCATACATCTGACTCCATGTCAAATTTAGGATAGAAAATTTAGTTCTAACCCTTTAAGGTTACAATTAAATTATGCGTTCGCACAAAATTGATCTGACTCCAATTAATTCATTTAGAGCTCCGTTGTGCTTCCGACTCCTAACTGGTCTATACCTTATGTTCGCTGGACCAAAACATCTGTACAGCCCAGCCTGATGGATGAACTCAGAGGCTGGTGATCCTATTAAGCACAGTAATTTGACATAGAAAATAGCTATGACTTGGCATTACCGGGGCCCAAACCAAGTAACTCCGAGGTATAACGGTATATTGTCATTCAGGGACCGCGTGTCTTAAGATTTCCGCCCAGGGACCGAGCCGACTTGGCATATACATGGAATCTACTCAAAGCCAATAAAAATTACTCCTATCACAGCATGGAAAACTCACCTTATAACACAGAAACTAAGCGTTTTGATCAGGCATGCAATTACAGTCTATGTTACTCAATTAGGAGACAGGACTCTGGTCTGGAGGGATATAAGTTAGTTAGAGTCAGAAACACAGAACAAGTCCTTGAAAATTCATGCATGTGGAGTAATGAGAATTATTTTATTCATGTCGTTTCTGAAAAGTCCAGTAGATGACATTGTGGCAATGTCTGACACAGGGTGAGTTCAGGGAGGTCATTTTAGGGTGAATGGGGGGACATTTTTAATCGATAAGCTCCCACGGCCCTGAAATATTCCTGCCGGATGCAGGTGCCCCTAAGACCATAGATTTACCAAAGATCTGTGTCTGTGAGAAAGCGGATGAGTTTGGTTATATCTGCAATTCACGGCCCAGAAGTGTCTCTGCCAGGTTACACGTGCCATTAAGATAAGATTACCAGCGTCATGCTTCTGTAAGAAAGTGCTTGAGTTTCAGTTCTCTCTGGATTCTATTGCGGCTTACACAAGTGTAGTCAATATGTGATGTCACTGCAGAAAACCATGTGATCTCTGTCAAGCCTTGAGGGGACCACCTGAGCATGACCAAAAATATACTTTGCCTACTGTATGGGGACACTTTGTCAATGGTAATGATTTTGGGATGTTCCCCAAACTAAAGCATTGTCCATGTCCATGGCCTTTCATCCTGTTGATGATTAGGTTCTGCTCCAAAATGTAATTACTTTTTTCTCTGCTTATGCCGCACCCTTCCACCAAGTTTCATTAAAATTGGGCCCACAGGTTTCCATTATCTTTGTAAAAAATTTAAAAAATACATTTAAAAAAGCCTAACCAAAAACATTACCTCCATAGTGGATGTTTAAATAATACATGTTTTCAGCACTCGCACACATAAAATTTCATTTCTAGCTGGCAAACTGACAGAGACCTAAAAAATGAATTCCGACAGTGAAAAACAAATTCCAGGCCCTACAAGAAATTAGTCAAACAGAAAAACAGTGGGAAAATCTCAAAGATGGTATACCACAAGCAGCACAAGATATAATACCAAAACAGCAAAGAAAAGGCAAAAAGAAATGGATGACTGAGGGAATTCTAGATCTCATGGAAGAAAGAAGAAAGTGCAAAGATAACAGAGTCAACTGTGAAGCCCTTCAAGCACAGATAACAACCGAGGGCAAACAAGCTAAGGAGGAGGAGGCTTGAAGGAAGATGTGAAAGGATAGAACAGATACAGAAAAACAACAACAGCAAAATGATGCATGAAGAAATCAAAGAAGTCACAGGAAGGAAAAGGAGTTCGCCATCGACTGGATGTCTCAAGGCAAAGAACGGAGAGACAGATGGAAAGAACCGGTATAATACGAAGATGGTCAGAATATATCAAAGAACTCTACAATGATAAAGAGCGTGATGCTGACTTTGACCTCAGTGATGTAAGCACGGGACCAGAAATACTCAAGGTGGTGGAACATGCAGTGAAGAGAATGAAGAAAGGTAAATCAGCGGGCCCAGATAAGATCCCAATTGAAATGTATGAAGAACTTGAGCAGTTTGGCACAGAGCAGTTAACATCACTGCTGAACAAAATATACAACACAGGGGAAATTCCTGGAGATCTGCTAAAATCAGTATTTACTGCATTACCAAAGAAACCAGGTGCAACAGAATATGGTCAACATAGAGCCGTCAGCCTCATGAGTCATCTCACATAGATCTTATTAAGAACAATCATGCTCAGAATAAGAAATAAAATAAAGCCAGAAATCCAAGAAGAACAATGTGGGTTTGTTGAAGGCAAAGGAACTGCAAACGCTATCTATATCCTAAGGAACATCATGGAGAGAGCTATAGAAGTACAACAAGACCTTAACTTCTGTTTCATAGACTACACTAAAGCCTTCCACACTGTAAGACATCAAGTGATTATAGAAATGCTAAAAAATATCAACATCGATGGGAAGGACCTAAGAAAAATAAGAAACCTGTCCTGGAAGCAAGGAGCAGCTATGAGAATAGACAATGAATATGGAGAATATCAGCCAATAAAGAGAGGTGTCAGACAAGGTTGTGTACTATCCCCGACCTGTTTTCTCTCTGTAGTGAAAATATAATGAGAACCATACAAGGACTACCTGGAATATTGATTGGAGGGCAGAACATCAACAAGCTCAGATACGCAGACGATACTGTAATAATATCAAACAGTGAAGCAAATCTTCAGGAACTAGTAAACACAATCAACACAGAGAGTGAAAAACTTGGACTATCACTAAACAAAAAGAAAACTGAAGTAATGGTAGTGTGGAAGAAATCAGAAATCCCAAAATGCAAAATCACACTAGGAGAGGAAACACTGAACCAAGTAGACACCTTCAAATACCTAGGATGTTTGATAACATCAGATGGCAAATGTGAGAAAGGCATAAAAGCAAGAATAGCCAGGGCAAGAATCTTCTCAAACAACAAATTGGCATTTAGCACCCGCCTAAGAACACTCAATTGTTATATTCTCCCCATACTAATGTATGGATGTGAATCATGGAACATCACAAATGCAATGGAAAAATGAATTGAAGCACTGATTACTAAAACCCCACAAGTCAAGTCAAGTCAAGTGTGACTTATGGGGTTTTAGTAATAGGTGCTTCAATTAACGCAGCCAAGATGTGGTTCCTTAGAAGAATGTTACATAAATCATGCATAGAGTAAGAAATGAAGAAGTTCTACGCAGAGCAAACACAAAGAGAAAACTCTTAACCGACATCCGAAAACAACAATCCAAATTCTTTGGTCGTGTAATGAGAAGGGAACACCTAGTTGCAACAGGGAAACTACAGGGAAATTGAAGTAGAGGTAGACAGAGGATAAAAATGATAGATGGAATATCATCATGGTTGGAGGCAGAGAAGGCAACAGACACAATCGAGAGGGTTAGAGATCGAGATGGCTAGAGAGACATGATCGCCTACGCTGAACGGCATGGCACCTGAATGAATGATGAACTGGCAACCCTCGGGCCAGTTTTAGAGACACCAATGGAGCCTACGGAGAGACTGCATTATATTTTTAATGGAGGACTTGGATAGCAAAGCCAGTATTTGTCCAGGGCCAAGCTGAATCTGTGTGAGAGAAACAAGCCCTCAGTGCAAACAATGTTTCTCCTTTGTCTGGATTTAGGGGCTGAACTGACAACTCAAGATTCAGCAAGACCAGAATGGACAAGAGGGAGCACCGAACCTTTAAGATTACCCTCTCCACCATCTCAAACATCTCCAACTTCACTGCAGGCAATGAGACATATGACCTACAGTCTGAGGGCCCTTACCAGGCTGTGGAGATGGTGATCATTGTACTGGTTACGGGGTCCCTAAGTTCTGTAACAATTACAGGGAACATACTGGTCATGCTTTCAATTATAATCAACAAAAACCTCCAGACCATGAACAACTACTTCCTCTTCAGCCTAGCATGTGCAGACCTGATCATCGGGGCCAGCTCCATGAACCTGTACACAGTCTATATTGTGATTGGATATTGGCCGCTGGGGCCAGTCGTTTGTGAACTATGGCTAATCCTAGACTATGGGGCCGGTGTTGCCTCTATCATGAATCTCCTTGTCATCAGCTTTGACCGTTACTTTTGTGTCACCAGGCCAGTCAGCTACCCTGCCAAAAGGACCACCAGGGTGGCGGGCATGATGATTGCCGCAGTCTGGGTTCTTTCTTTCCTCATGTGGGCCCCGCCCATCCTGTTCTGGCAGTTTATCACAGGCGAGCGCCTTGTGAAAGAGGGCGAGTGCTACATTGATTTCCTTTCCAATGAATCCATCACCTTTATCAGCTCTACATTTTGCTTCTATCTGCCTGTTGTCATCATGAGCTTTCTGTACTGGCAGATCTCCAGGGCCAGTAAGAACCGTGTGAAGATTGGCAAGCGTGAGCCACAAAAGAACAACCAAACCAGCTATGAAGCAGGAAACCACATCACCATTCCCTGTGATGATGGCAACTTGAAAACCCATCGAGCTGAGAGGACCCAGAATGGTGGAACAGGCGGAGTCAGGGAGGAAGAGCTGAGAGTACCGGTACATCACGAGAGAAATGAAATTGCTGAGGCTCCTGCAGGTTACGGGGGAATCCCCGTGGCGCGCAGCCTAAATGATACAATGGCAGAGCAGCTCCCTGCAAAAAAGGCATTGCCATCACGCGAGAAAAGGGTTACACGCACGATAATGGCCATTCTTGTTGCCTTTGTGGTTGCATGGACACCCTTTCAAATCATGAAGGTCATCAGCACCTTCTGTTCAATCTGCATTCCCCCCAGCATATGGACCTTAAGCTACTGGCTCTGCTACATCAACAGCACTGTCAATCCAGCCTGCTATGCTCTCTGCAACGTCACCTTCAAGAAGACCTTCAAACAACTCCTGCTCTGCCAGCACAAGGACATTCGCTTGGGCAGATAAAGAGGTGTAATTATTTTTGTTTCTGCTGTTGTTATTCTCTGTCATTTTTCTTGCATTCCTAAGTAGAAGGCTGGATACAAGCTCAAGAAGTAGGACTATTGATGCACACTCTTTATATGTGTTGTTAAACTGCATACATTTCTTAGAATTCAATTAGAATTTTAGATTTGAATTTAAAGGCACGTACTGCAGAGCTGACTCAGTAAAAGTCGGCACCCATTCATGTGATCAGAAAGTGCAACTATTTATTGCAATTAATTTTGTCATCACATATAAATCATGCATCATTTTATGTGCAGTGCCATTTAAAAGTTTGCTTTAACCTTGCAATGTTTATATGCAACCACAATTCCAAAATAGTTGGGACAAAGTGTATATTGTGAATAAAATCAAAACGCAATGACTTTCAAATCACACCAGGCACTATTTTATTCACAATAGAACAGAGATAATATAGCAAATGTTGAAACTGAGAAATTTTACAATTTTATCCACAAAATGTGCTCATTTCAAATTTGATGGCTGCTACAGGTCTCAAACAAGTTGGGACAGGGGAATGTTTACCATGGTGTAGCATCCCCTCTTCTTTCTAACAGAGAGTGGAGGCATCTGGGCATTGAGGAGACAAGTTTTTTGAGTTTAGCCATTGGAATTCAATCCCACTCTTGTTAGATACAGGCTTCCAGCTGCTGGAGAGTTTTGGGTCTCCTTTGACAGACTTTTCATTTAATTAGGCGCCAAATGTTCTCAACTGGTGAAAGATCAGGACTGCAGGCAGGCCTGTTCAGCACACGAACTCTTCTACTACCAAGCCATGCTGTTGTAATAGCTGCAGTAAGTGGTTTTGCATTGTCCTGCTGAAATACGCAAGGCCTTCCCTGGAATAGATGTCATCTGGAGGGGAACATATGTTGCTCTAAAACCTTTTTATACCTTTTAGCATTCATGGTGCTTTTTAAAACATGCAAGTGTCCCACACCATATGCTCTAATGCATCCCCATACCATCAGAGATGCTGGCTTTTGAACTGAACGCTGATAACAGGAGGGGTGGTCTTTCTCCTCTTTAGCCGGTAGGACACGGCCCCCATGATTTCCAACAAGAATGTCAAACTTGGACTCGTTTGACTACAGGACACTTTGCCACTTTGCTTCAGTCCATTTTAAATGAGCCTTGGCCCACAGAACACGGCGGCGCTTCTGGATCATGTTCAACAAAGGCTTCCTTTTTGCATGATAAAGTTTAACGTGGTATCTGTGGATGGTACGGCGGACTGTGTTTACAGACAGTCATTTTTTGAAGTATTCCTGGGCCCATTTAGTAATGCCAATGAAATAATCATGCCGGAAAGTGATACAGTGGTGTCTGAGGGCCTGAAGATCACAGGAATCCAGTCAAGGTCTTCGGCCTGTAATGTGGGAAAAAAAAGCCACTAGATGACATTGACATGATATTGACATTTTTTTTGTTAAGCCCAGTCTGGAGCTTGGTTTTGGGCATGTCCTGGGCATGCCTCATTGGGGAAAGTCCCAGACAATTGAAAAAAGTCTGGAAGGTGGGAGGGGGCTGGAAAAGAGTATATAAGGAGAAAAATTGAGAGAGGTAGTGGTAGGAGAAATTGCGAGGAGAAATTGTGGAAGGATACCTTTGACCAGACCTGTCACTCTTTTGAAGACCTGTGAAGCTTTTTGTGGATTTTTGCCTGTGTTGGAGCATTTTCCTGTCCCAGAACCTCGCAAAATAGCAACCCCCATCTTAGTTAAGAAAGGAACTGTAACCATCTCATTTTTTAAAATATTTTAATCTTGGTCAGTTTTTTCTTAGTTTTTTTTAAATCTGGTAAAGTTTAAAAATTTTGTCTGTCATCCCTTGCTGTCCGATATGTCATAACAAATTGGGGCCATAACAGGCCATGTCCCTTACGCACTGATATTTTCCAGTTTCTCTGAATTCTTTGATGATGTTATGCACTGTCGATGTTTTACATTGAGGAACGTTGTTTTTAAAGTATTCCACAATTTTTTTAACAGAAGCCTTCACAGGTTGGAGAGCCTCTGGCCATCTTTACTTCCAAGAGCCTCATCCTCTCTCGGACATCCCTTTTATAGCCAATCATGTTACACACCTGATGTCAGTTAACTTAATTACTTTCTAAATGTTCTTTCAGCTGATTCTCTTATATATCAATTGCTTTTTCAGCCCTTTTTAGCCTGTGTCCCAACTTTTTTGAGACCTGTTGCAGCCAGAAAATTTGACATAAGCTCATTTTGTGGATGAAAATGTAAAATGCCTCAGTTTCAACATTTAAAATCTTATTTTTGTTCTACTGTAAATAACATATTGGCTCATGTGATCTGAAAGTCATTGAATTTAGATTTTATTCACAATTTACACTACATCCCAACTCTTTCGGAATTGGGGTTGTATTTTAAAAAATCAGCACTTTTCAATCTTAAAATATGCAAAGGCATGATTGTGAAATTTCATTTCAATTACCAACAGAAACAACAATTTTTAAATTCAGATTTTACATATAATTGCAAACCTCCATCTTTAGCAGCCATTTCTGCAGAGTACAAATAACACAAAACTTCACCCCATCCTTTAAGGAGCACGCAGGAATCCAGGAGACAAAAGCTACATTTACAAATATGAAAATGAATATTTGCTTCAATGTTTATTTGATCAAAGATGTCAACGCATTTGATCTGAAGATTAACTTTGTTTCCCCCAGCTAGAATCAGGAAAACTATTATAATTACAATGACCTCAGGTCATGCAGCCAGGACGATTTGAAACCACCTCATCACACAGTGGCCTACTCACTGCACACAGAGACCTGCACAAAACACTCAGAGGGCTCCTGTCTGTATATGAGGGGTTACACACAGCACTCAGCGGGCAATACACTAGATACAGAGCGCGACACAAAACACACAGAGGTTTAAACACTGACCACACAGACCTATATGAAATACACAGAAGATTATACCTGCAAACACTGTGCTACACACTGTAAGTAGTTTGCCTCACCCTGCACACATAGGGATATATACTGCACACGCTGTATTACATTTTGCACACAGAGGGATATACCCTGTATACAGATCATCACATGCTGCACATAGAGGGTTACACACTGAAAACAGTGCACAACACACTGCACATAGAAGGATATACACTGGATACAGAGGGTTGAGCATTAAAATCAGAGAAGGCGGGACCATGATGTCATCAGCAGCAGAGGAGGAGCTGCTCTCTCTTCATCCCTCTTGTCTCTAATGCCTGGGAGGCTTCAGGGCTGCAGGCAGCTACAGAGACACCCTTAGGAAAACACAGTTAATTGGCAATTAGCCCAGCAGCAGCTGGTTACCTTCATCAGGATTTCATCAGATATGGAAATGTGGAAACGCAACCAATGCTCTGAGTGCTAAACTCCGTCTCATCATTATCGTACATGACCAAGATCTGCCAGAGCTGTCAAAGTCAAATATACTTTCCATATCGCTAACGAACATACACACTTCATATCTTCTGTTTGTGACACATCCTGAAACTCTGAGTATCTTTACAACAGGAGTGACAAAGTAAGTAAAAAAAAGTATGGGCTCCAAATATTGCTTATTCGCAAATGCCTTTCATATCAGGCAGACATTTTTTTCTGGCTTGAAATAAATTCACTGTGTCACAGCCCAGGAGTTCCTCGGCTCACATCAGGGCCAGAAGAATAATTTTTAATAAAGTTTTTACAGGAGGGGGTGGAGAGGCTTATTATTACTAGGGCAGTGACTTTGTTTCGAGTGTTGGGAATCTCATCATGGGATTTCTCAATTTTTCTGCTGAAATTTGAAGGTATTCCTGTCTGGTTCGTATGTTCATATGCCACCAAGAATGTGCATTTGAAGGGGTTATTTCCATAAGCATTCTAGTCCATATTCATGAAAAATCTGATTACACTAAAAATCCATTCTTCCATTGGTGAGGAATAAGCCACATCAGCTAATTTTGGCCAATAAGCACTCAAGTACAATATAAAATGAGCAGTGAATGGGAAATTCCCCAAGAAGCTCTGTCTAGCAGGGACCAAGTCCAGTCAGCCAATCAAAGCAATGCTTAGAAAACTGGTTGGCCAGTAGCAGCCACTGTAGCTTTCCTACCTAACTAAAATGGCTGACTCCACAGGCCAGGAGGTGTGTGTGTGTGTGTGTGTGTGTGTGTGTGTGTGTGTGTGCGTGCGCGCGCGTGTGCTTTGTATTTGCAGGCTATTTTCATTATAAAATGGTGTGTTTTGTTTTCAAAAAGATGCTCTGCTTTAGTACTCTGAAATAATAAAATGTAACGTTGTTGATTTTTTAAATCGAGTTCAATTTTTGACATTTTGAGGCATTTGCTTCTAAAAGTACTCAAGTACGCAGTGTGGCGTTTCCATTATCTGGGCCAAGAATCAAGATAGAGGTTAGGTCTCCTAATATGTTTTAAGGCATCTTTTCTAATATTTCATTATGTTTACGTCAGCTTAGCAAATGTAACGTGATCCCCACAAGTTGTAAAATTCTGAAAATATTGTTTCTCTAGAAAGACGGAAACGGACTCGCGCACTTCTGAAAATCAACTGCTCGTTTGTAAGTTGAAGTCATTGAAATAGCCTCTCAAGCAAAGAAATACGAATAGGTATATGTGCACGTGCGCATGTAAGCGAATGTGTATGCCATGCATGTGTATGAGCACAGATGAGCCAAAACATTACGACCACCTCCCTTATCCTGTTGGTCCTCTGCATACTGCAAGATCAGCTCCATTAAATTGACCTTCATATGTGTGCCTGGACTCAGGGTTTCCCAGCAGATCATTCCCCAAGCCATCACACTGTTTCCACCACCTAGACTCTTCCGACAGTGAATTCTGGTGCCATCCCTTCCTCGGGGTAAATAGTGCATGCATACCTGGCCTATATACTTGATATTAAAGAATATGAGACTCACTGGAACAGGCGTCCATCATCCACTAAGTTACTTTTAAGTCTAGTTCTTAATACCGGAGTGCCCGCTGTAGGCACTTTCAATGGTCAACAGGGGTTAGAATGGGCACTTTGACCAGTCTGTGGCTCCAAAGCCCACCAAACAGCAGGGTGTCGTGCTGTGTGTGTTGTGACACTCTCCTACAGTCACCAACATTACATTTCTCCACAACTTATGTCATCGTAGCTCTTCTGTCAGTTTGGACCAGATGGGATAGCCTTCATCGCCCTTCTGCACTGATGAGCCTCGGGCACCCGATACCCTGTCTCTGGTTTGTGTGAAGGTTGTGTGAAGACACTCGCCACGGCTGACTGGGAGTTCCCACAAATCTCGTCACTTCAGAGTCTTACTCATCTGGCCCTAACCATTTGGCCTCATTTAAAGTCCCTCGGGTCTCATCTCTCCCTCATCCAACACCTCAACCATGAGAACTCTTCCAACACTTGTTAGGAGATATGTATTTCGGTCAGTGTTTAGAACTTGCTTTTCTAGAGATCCAATGAACCTATCCAGTGATTTTTGGGAAAATTACTTTGAACGGTTTCATTTCTGTGTCCAAGGAGCTCTGTCATGCGTCCAAGCTAGTTATTCAAAGGTGAGCAGAATGTGAGGCGGAATAAGATATCCCTTTCAAAAAAGTTCATTCAAGTTTGCAGCTGGTGTACGCAAGCTTCTTTCAAACTACAGTAGGAAAGCATTACCTCTTGCATACTTATCAGAGATTTACTTCACAAAATGACTCAACAGTATACTTTGTTTATGCCGAAATTAAGCAGAAAAGTCGACGTATTGTTCACTCAAGGTTGTATTTATTTTTCTGATTGAGATACAATAAAGACACACACTGGCTTCTTTGAGGTGCAATAGCTCAGGGAATACTGCATTGTCAAGACTGGAGTGGAAGCTGTTTTTTTTAACCTGAACAGATATAGCCCAGTGTGCTCATTTCAACGTTGAAATCAAGTTGATATATGGTCAAGATGTCTAACATTGAATCAAAGTTCATTAATCATGGGCTCCTTCAACGTTATTTATTGGTTGAAAACACAACGTTGTGTCTACGTTGAATAATCGTTGTATGTTTGGGCGCCAATGGTGATGCAACGTCAGGCTGCCAACTTCCACTCAACTTTCAAATCCAACCTTATTTCAGCGTTGTTCCAACGTTTGACGTGATGTCATTTCAACGTTGTTGTGCCCACTGGGAGATAAACATAACTGATTTTAATTGAAAACTAGAGCACTGAAGTGTTAAACTCTCTGCGCTAAGGTGTGAGCTTTTAACCCACTCTTGACCCCACCCACGGCCACATTATCGCATACCGGCATATCATACGTTTCGTGCAGTTAAACTTTTGCCTGCTTTTTCTACCGAGCGAAGGCTTGTTCGAAAAATCGGCCATATTTTAAATGTTTCTATGAAGATTAGAAGTGTAACTATGTACAAATTGCGAAGTTTGAGTCACGAGGAGAGCTCAAATAGACCGGAATGACAGACAGACCCACAGAATGACAGACCACTGTAACCCGCCGCCGCGCCTCGGGTTTACAAGTGGTGCCAGGCACAACAAAACCCCTCGCACTTACTTTCACCTACTTGTACGAAATTCAATAGGGATCTATTCTGGGTCAGTGGCAATCCCTAAACCCAATCTGGGGTGAATGTGCCCATTAGTGCCCTTCCTGATTTCTTATTTTTTTGGATGCTTCTCACACTTAACATTTGTTTGATGATCTGAAACATTTAATAATGGACAAAGATAACCTGACCAAATACAAAATGAATTTTTTAAATTATGATTTTATTTATTAAGGGGAAAAAGGTATCCAAATCTAACTGCCCCTATGTGACTTGTAGTTTACTGAAAGTTTGCTTCAGCTGGTATTTCCGTAAACTAATAAAAGCAATGCAAGACGTAGCAAATGCCTGGCGGCCATATTGAAAATTTCTGAAAACTGAAAGGAAGCTTCCGCTACTCACCATCAATGCATACAGCTAATTTTAATTTAATCAGAGCATCTGTTCTCCTAAAATTTGACGTAAACTAAATTCAACATGGCTGCTGTGGCGACCATATTGAAAACCACCACAAGTCGATTTTTGAAGAGAAACTTCCTCAAGCCACCACTAATGCACTTAGCAAATTTGAATTTGATCAGATCATCCCTTCTATTGGAAATTCGCGGACATCAAACTTCTACGTACTGATGCCTAAATGCCCAGAGGCCCGCCCAGGGTCTTCACATAATGCCACTGATTGGCCGCTTGGATTTCCAGGTTATGAAAATTGGGTGAGGAGTGTATAACTAGTTAAGCAACTTCCAGAATACGTTCATAAACTAAGAAGTCAATAGGTGGTATGGTGGTATTGAGGATCAGGCTGTGGCCTAACAGTAAGAAGGTATCGGGCCTTTCTGTGTGGAGTTTGCATGTTCTCCATCTTGCACTGCACATTACATCCATGCGGAAACTTAGGTATGATTGGCTTTTTGAAGGTATCAGCTAAGCTGGCTAGCGTCCTATAGCCACACATGCTGTCGTTACTCAGCTAAGCAAGCTGTAGTCGGTCACAAGCGATGACAGTACATTTATAAACTAATATTAGCAGGATTAAAAACCACCAACAGGACTACCTGAGACTGATAAAATGGCGTAAATACTACAGAGTAAGACAAAGCTAACCTGTCCATTAGCAGCAAGGCTAGCTGTGCAGCACTTTTTACACCTTTTGATTCCTTCCGTTTTCTCCACATTTTGAAAGTGACACAGATATAAATAAGCTCATGGCATCTCACACTTTTTCTTCCTTAGTTCCATTTGCTCCTCTACCATTCTTTGGTGCTTTGGCTGTGTATGCCATCTCCCGTAGCGCTGGGATTGGAAGCTTCATCTGTTCCACCATTGCGAACAACACAGATTCTTCTTCTTCAAATGATTTTCTGCAGGCGTAGTGGTTAGCACTGATGCCTCACAGTAAGAAGGTTGTGGGTTTGATTCTGGCCTGGGGATTTTCTGTGTGAAGTTTGCATTTTTTCCCCGTGTTCGCGTGGGTTTTCTCCGGGTGCTCCGGTTTCCCCCATCCATAAAAAGATGCATCATAGGAACACTCCAACCAGTACCCCTGACCAAGGAACTGGCTTTAGAACTGGAGTTGGTCCCCGGGCGCTGCTCTGTGGCTGCCCACTGCTCCTAACTGTAGGATGGGTCAAATGCAGAGGACAAATTACCCCACGGGGTTAAATAAAGTGTATTCAAATCTGTTTAAAAAACGTAGATTCAGCTCTCTGCACATTTACAAACAGAGAGAACCGCCTCTCAGTGACGTTCTCTAACCAAATTGGATAGAGGCAGTGGGTGACTTTAGAATTTTATGCACTGCTTTACTGCAGAGGACAGTGACTGTGAGACCTGTGTTATGGTCCAGATACTCTAAATCAATGATCTCTGTCAGCATGTGGAGCTATTTATAACACTTTTTTTAAAAACAAAAAAATCACTTACAGCAGCTTTAACAGAGAGATTGAACCAGCGAAAGAAGTCAAAATTAATCAAAGAACAATAGTGCATAATGCGCGTAAAATCCCGTTTGAGGCAACATCTAATTTAAAGTAGAGCTGAAATGAAAAATCCCTTTTCAACCCTTTTAGATCACATCCCCGGTCATATTGTGTATCTATTTAACCATAAATGACAAAAAATCAGTTTCTTTGTATTCTTATATCAAAATCAAATCATGTTTTCTTCATGTAAAACAAAATATGCCTTGTGCTTACGTAAGCTAGTACCAACCAATTTCAACCAATAATATCACGACACTCCCCCGTCAATCAATCTTAAACTTTTAGCGGCACAGAGCTAAGATTCATTTGTTAGCTAGCTAACATGGTACGTCGGTGCATCTTTGGGTGTTCGCCACCTCAAACTTTGTTTAGTTTCCCCAAAATTTCGTGGCCACGGACCCGCTGGCAAGAATCTATTCACTTTGAGGAAAGTGGTACCTGTGACAGCTCCAGATTATGCGCAAGGCATTTTACAGTGGACTACTTCACCAACTACATGGAGCATAGGATGGGCTTCGCCTCTCTCTCCCTGATGGATACTGCTGTCCCGTCGGTGTACACCCACTTTTCAATGGTCAAATCAAATTCTGCCCAACATTATGTCCCGCCCACAGTGATATAAGAAAACTAGAGTGGACAATCCTGTCGCTTCCGTGGCAGCACGCCGCCGCCATCTTGTGTATGTTTACCGGGGAAGACGTTCAATGGACAATTCAGTAGACCGTGCTCGAAAAAATGAAAACTCGCTCATACGGGACAACGGCTGAAGTTCTGATTTCTCTGTAATGTCTTCCGGTGAAATAAATGTTGAATACACCGGATTAAAAAAATAATTTTTTCAAATAAATTTTGTTGTTTGATTACAATTCCATATTCGTGTCCATTTTAAGTCTGAAAGGGCAAAAAGAACGCAGAAAACAAGTTGCTAAGTTGTCGACACCCATGTTTAGCCTACTGTTTACATGTGCCTCATTGGACATTTATTCATACATAAGATGGCGAAGCCATTCTGCCATTTCCGCTTCGGTCCAGCCCACACGTCCTCCACTCTAGTTTTCTTATATCTCTGTGGTCCCGCCTGTCTGTGCTGTTTCGCTCGGAAATACGTCACGATACAGAAGTTATACACTCTAAATGCCGTTTCAGCTTGACTTTAATGAACTACTCTTGTCTTACAGCCCTCCTTGCCCTTATCATAAATGAGGCTGAAAAACATCAGTGATCTCCGCTGTATACCTCATTAAAATGAAAGAAGAAAATCAATTAAAGTATTAAGAAGGTCAGTAGGTGACAGAGAGGGGTCTCCAGCCGGCACCAGATCATACAGTTGATTCATGATCCAATGCAAAAAAAAAGGCAAAAAAAAAAAAAAAGTTGCTGATTGGCTGCCTAAACTTTCTCTGTTAACTCTGGCTTGAGGGAGAGCACTTGCGAATTTTAAGGCGCAAATTTAAATTTCACTTTTTTCAGCAGCCCAAGGCATGATACTTTAGACAGAAAAGTTTCTGATTTTGAGTCCTGGATAATTGAGAGAGAGAGTCCCTGGCCTGCTGTTATTTCTAATTCATTTGTGTTCGCTGAGCTACATCACTGTTTGTCAAACAAATGACGTGACCTGGTTGTGTTCATGCAGACCCTCTCCTAAAGATTTCATGTCTGATGCAAAAATTTCTTGAGGTGAAATAATTTTTCCAGAGGCCCTGAGAGATTATTATTTTAATGAGAGCGTGTCGTAAGGGACTGCCCACCCTGCTTTTCTACCCCTTCTCTTAGCCAGCCTCTCCGAGTCCCTGTCCAGCACTCGCTCCAGAGTCTCCTCTACCTGCCTTTAACTTTCGCTCTCTCCATCCAGACAGCTGTGTCACATACACTCGTCCCTCAGCGTCGCTTTACTCCACACGCATCTCAGACCGGCAGTGTGGTGCCTGAGACCGACTGAAGACTGCATACTCTCACCTACCAGACGTCATTACAGGGAGAACCACAGCGGACCCTCGAAAACAGGTAATTAAATTGTAAAACCGTAACGCTAATGCTCTGTTTGTTCAGTGTTGGCACAATGTGATAATGATGATGCATAAAAATGATTGTGAAGACAGTGTTGCTCACCGATGGCTTACTGTTTGTAGCGTAATTCACGCAAGGCAGCCAACAGATACAATAAATTTTTCAATTTTCGGTGTAGTGGTGACCAAATGGTTTTAATATACTAACTTTGATTGATTTTTTTATACACCCTCAATTCCGAAAGAATTGGAACAGTGCATATAATTAATTAATTTACAATTCTCTTTGATTTGCATTTAGTTGAGAGCAGCACGAGAAAATGTTTAACCTTAACTGGAGCCTAACGATTTTCGGAAATATTCGGTAATTCCTAATGTGATACCTATAACAGGTTCTAAAAAAAAAGCTGGACCAGGGGATTCGAAAAGGCTGGAAAAGTTGTGAAATCTTCAGAAAAACACCTGTTTTTGAATATTCCACAGGAAAACAGGTTAATAGAGATTTCATTATGATTGGGTATGACATGTGTTGTCCTAAATGGCACCGTCATATACCAATGAGACGGTATGAGGTTCACCAATTTACTAAAAACTACATGAACAAAATTTTAAAATTTTGAAGAACTTTTTTCAATGTGCAGTTAAACAGAAATGACTAATCTCGTTGTTAACAGTCCAAACGATAATGAAAAAATTATCAGAATCCAGTGAACCATAGTACTCTCGTGTAAAATATTGGACGCGCATGACGTTGAAGCCCTAAGAAAGCATTACATTAACTGACATATTTCTGTAATGTATGTAACCACCTGGGCTCACAAATACTTCAGAGGACCTGAGACAGAGATCACGGTTTATTGAGGCATCATCAAATGCAGGTTAAGACCACAAGACAAAGCCATAACACCATCCAGAAGCTCTGGAGACTTCTCTGGTCTTGAGCTCATCTAAAAGGAATGTAGGGGAAGTATAAAGCAGTGCTGCAGGCCGACCGGTCCATTTCAAATCCAATTCAAATTGTTTTTGGAAATAAAGGATGTTGTGTCTCGGGGCCAGAGAGTAAAAGGACCATCCTGACTGTTATCAGCAACGTCTTCAAAGCCCAGCTTTGCAAATGCAGAAAAAATTGACGCAGAGGGACGCAGGTGCATCTTGGGCAGTGCAGGACCACTCTACACTCTGTAGGAAAATATAGATGCAGCTTATGAGTAACAGTGAGGTTTTCTTCACCATTATAGTGTATATGAAAATTTTAAACCGAGCCCGCAATATCAGTGCCAGCTGGAATTATGGTACAGACAGTGGTCTTTTGATGGTATTTCTATTTACTTCTCGTAAACCCTTCATATGGAGACTGGAGCCCTCTCAGTGTTTTGTGAAGGTCTCTGTCGGCAGTGTGTAACCCAAGGGCGTAGGTTCGCGTAGGGACATGTTCCTACCAATATTTTGGGAAGTCAGATTGTCCCTCCCAATATTTCAGCAAACTCGTTTTTGGAATTGTCGAAATTTTGGAATTTATCATTTAAATCATTGTGCCACTGTGTAAATACTCATGAACATTATGGTCTCTGTGTCAGTTTATGATAAAGCTTTGGTGTTAAACTGCTTTTGGGGTGCTTTTCTAGGTCCGGATGAAACCCCTGAAGAACAGTGGAACCCTGCACACAGTCCTGACCTTGGAAGTCTCCCCATAGCGAGATACGGTTACCTATACAGCGACTAGGTTGGTATATGCACTCCATAAACAGTGCTGAGAGTTAAATGGCCGCTGTAAATGTCTAATGGGAGCATGCTGTGTGATTACGCTTACAGCAGGCAGTTATCTTTATATAGTTCATGTGTTAGAACTTTGGGTGCTGTATGTAACTCCATGGGTGGACATTTTATAATGGTGATTGTGTTTTTATTGCGATTATTGTGCTGTGTATTATTTCTCCTTTTTAGGAGGTGTTAAATAAATAAATGAATAAATACTGCGTACTCTGACTGCAGTATGAAGCACTGCCCTGAGAGGTATTCACATGCTCCCGGTGAGAGCTGAGAGACAAGCCATTTCATGAGCTTTAGTGAAATTCATCGAATACTGGCTGTAGAATCATTCTTTCAATGCAAATTCATGTTTTTGAATTCATCAAAATTCATTTGTATGACTGGAAGGGCACTTATGGAGCGCAGAGATCTGCCAAAGGCAACATTACACAAATTGGCTCTGTTTTGCCGATATAAATACTTAATCTTTTGAGATGGATGGCATTTCTTCTGCCAAGGCAATATGTTGCCATGTTAACAGAAGTGATTAATAATTTGTGCATCCACCGTGGGATTCAGAAACTACAAACAATTTTGTTTGTTTTTTCTTTGCCTGTGCCATTCTTCCTGTGATCTGGAAAAAACCTAGTGAATTTATCAGAGGCAAGGATTCTCGCAACTGAACAAAAACCTTTGGATTCTGGAGTTCTCCAAACCAGAAAAAAAAAAATAAAAATAGAAGCTTGATCTAGACTGTTCAAATAACACTCATAGATAGTGTTTTAGGATTTTCACCACTCTTAATTACTGCAAAAGAGGGTCAAACTCACTTTCTCCCAAAAGTGACATATGTACAAGGTTTTTCCAGATCACAGGTGACTCCCTTCAACTGAATCTCCTGTGCTAATGTGTATTGTGTACACTGCATGTGTTGTGGCGATTATAGCATGGAGCCTGGCAGCATGATGTGGGGGACTAGTTTGAACATGTTCCAACAAACCCCGCTGTTCATTACAAGTAGACTGGTACATGTTACTGCACTTATGCTCGAAACTGATAGCTTTCTGTTCTTAAATAGGCCTGATCAAAAAAAAAATACCCTGATTTCTTCTTTATTTCTTAGCAAAATTGTCTTCAATTTTGATGAAGTTCTATATTTTTTAAAAATGAATTTAGGAAAAAATAAGTTCATATATTTTATGTAGTCAGAATGTTGCATCCAATAGATAACTAACCTGCTGAGGTCTAATGATTATTTAGTGTCCAGCTGCAGATCAAGACTTGCCAAGGGGCATGTAGGGTCACTCAAGAATTATGTGGGTGAGGCACATCCAAATGTTGGTAGTTTAGGGTCCTTGATTATTCCTCAACACATATATTTTCATCAGGACCACTCCCAGGGAGGACAAAAGAGTCAAAATTAGACCATATGTCAAGATAATTCATAATTTTCCCTTCAATAACTTAGGTGTTACAACTTGCCCCATGGCATGTTAAAACTCACCCCACTGTGGGGTGAGTTGGAACACCTCGACTCAAAATACAAAGACTTTTTTATAATCTCTTGGAACATTGCTGAACTTTATTGCTGAGAGTGTTGTACACATAGATATGTATTTAAAAAAAAAACATGCAGTAGAATTTTCAAAAAACCATATTTTGAAAATAAGCATTTTTGTGAAATCTGTTCCAACTATCCCCCCTCTCCCCTAATTAGCAATTCCAGGGCCAGGTTTTTTTAGGAGGTGCAGCCAATTCAAAAGCTAAAAAACATTTTTAAAGGAGCTCCATCATGACCAAACACTTCTAGTCCAAGGCCAAGCTGAATCTGTATGAAATGTTCCCTTATTGTGGATGAATCTGTGTGTAGTAAACGAGCCCTTAGTGCAGCTGACTGTGTGTGAGATAATTGAGCCCTTCTGTACTGCTACATCTTTGTTTCAGAAGAAAGCCATTAGTGCTCGAAAAAATGTTTCTCCATCATCTGAAGATTCTGGGCCTCAGCTGATCGATCAAGATTCAACGAGACCAGAACAGATGGAGTTCAGAACTTTCAAACTTACCCTCTCCAAGATGTCCAACTTCACCACTGGCAATGACACAGACGTCCTACAGTCCGAAGGCCATTACCAGGCAGTGGAGGTGGTGATCATTGTACTGGTTACAGGGTGTCTCAGTCTCGTAACAATTACGGGGAACATACTGGTCATGCTTTCAATCATAATCAACAAGAACCTTCAGACCATTAACAACTACTTCATCTTCACCCTGGCATGTGCGGACCTGATCGTTGGGGTCAGCTCCATGAACCTGTACACAGTCTACATTGTGGTTGGATATTGGCCGCTGGGTCCTGTGGTCTGTGACCTTTGGCTGGCCCTGGACTTTGTGGTCTGCAATGCCTCTGCCACAAATCTCCTGATCATCGGCTTTGACCGTTACTTCTGCATCACCAAGCCACTCAGCTACCCTGCAAGAAGGACCACCAGGATGGCAGGCATGATGATTGCAGCAGCCTGGGTTCTGTCGTTTGTCTTGTGGGCTCCAGCCATCCTGTTTTGGCAGTTTATCGTAGGTGAGCGCACTGTGCCTTATGGTCAGTGCTACATCCCGTTCCTGTCCAATGCAACCGTCGTTTTTATCATCACCATTGTTTCCTTCTACTTGCCCGTTGCCATCTTGAGTTTACTGTATTGGCAGATTTCCAGGGCCAGCAAGAGCCGTGTGAAGACAGGCACGCACGATCTAAAAAAGGATAAACCATCCAGCACCGAAGCAGGAGACCACATTACCACGCCCCGTGATGACGACACTGCGAAAACCCATCATGCTGAGAGGAGTCAGAATGGCCGAACAGATGGAGTCGGGGAGGCGGAGCCGAGTGAACCAGTACATCCTGAGAGAATTGAAATAGCTGAGACCCCTGCAGGTTACGAGGGAAACCCAACAGCCCACCGCCTAAATGCTGCAATGACAAAGCAGCAGCCCAAGAGGAAGACACCGACATCTCGTGAGAAAAGGGTTACACGCACAGTAATGGCCATTCTTGTCGCCTTCGTGGTTACATGGACACCTTATAACCTCATGGTGCTCATCAACACCTTTTGTTCAACCTGCATTTCCTCCAGCATGTGGACTGTCGGTAACTGGTTTGTCTACATCAACAGCACCATCAATCCAGCCTGCTATGCTCTCTGCAACGACTCCTTCAAGAAGACCTTCAAACAACTCCTGCTCTGCCAGCACAAGGACATTCGCTCGGGCAGATAGAGTTGTGATTATTATTGTTTCTGCAGTAGTTATTTTCTGTGTTTTTTTTTCAGAAGCAATATATCCTCTTGCATCACTCATGCAATATACAACCTCGAGAAGGAGAACGATTAAAATACAATCATCAGATGTGTGTAATGTCAAATTTCGTACATTTCTGTGCTAGCAAACTCGATTACGATTCAAGAACATTTACTTCCGAGATGATTCCAAAAAAGTTCATATCCGTTCACGTGATCAGAAAGAGCGTAAGTCTGTTTTTTTTTTTGAGAAACAAGATTTTAACAATTGGACAACTTATGAGGATCATGTTGCTTGTGTTAAGCTGATATAAAATTCATGAAATATCAAAAAAGATGTCTTGAAACATTACAGGAGAATTTGGAGAATTTGTCTTGAATCTTGGCCCAGATATTTCAAACACCAGTCTGCGGACTCAATACTTTTAGAAGCAAATGCCTCAAAATAACGAAAATTGAACTTAATTTAAAAATTTAACAGCATTAAATTTTATTGCTTGAGTATTAAAACAGAGCATCTTTTTGAAAACAAACCACACCACTTTCAAATGAAAATGAACAACAAATATAGTCGTACCAGTACACTGAAGTCATGGATGTCATAAATCTTCTTGAACAAAATGAATAGTAGATATACACAGTGAAATGGAAGGAAAATGCAGCTGAGCTAAGGTCACAGTAAAAGCCGATCTCCATATATTATGAATGGGCAGTACCACCATCCAAACAGGTTTAAAATCTTCATTTGTCATCGATAGGGATATGCCTTGGTAATTAGTAAGTTCAGCTCTCCTTCTGCCAGACTTCTTTTTCGCTTCTTTTTAGTCCATGTTTGTGGCTGCCTTTGCCTTCGTCAGGATTTTATCAGGATTTCGTCAGCTATGGAAATATGGGGAGCTTCATAAACGCAGCCAACGCTGTGAGTGCAAAACTATTACTACCCCCCCCCCCCACCCCCACACCCCCACACACACACACACACACGTGCACACATGCATCATTCCCCTTGCTTACCAAGATCTGCCAGAACTGTCGTGTCAAAATATACAGTCCATATCACACACAAACATATACACACACACACACACACGATTAATCGCCTAAATATCAATACTTAGACATGATGCTCTCACATACACGCACAAACACACACCTGCACAAAAAAATACACACACACACACACACACATACTCTTCATATCTTCTGCTGTTTGTGACTCATCATGACACTCTGAGTGTCTCACCAACAGCAGTGACATACTTACATACAAATGTGCTCCAATTATTGCCCATTCATAAATCCCTTTCATTTCAGGCAGACTTATTTTTATGGCATAAAATGAATTTGCAATGTCACAGCCCATAAGTTTCCAGGCTCAGATCAGGGCCACTCAAATCATTTTTAATAATGTTTGTACGGAACGTGGTGGAGAGGCAGTATATTAGTACAGTAGTGATTTTGCTTTGAGTGTTGGAAATCTCATAATGGAATTTATACATTTCTCTATTCATATTTGGAAGTATTACTCTCTGGTTTCTATGTGCATATACCAATGAAGTCATTGAAATGTCCTCTCAAGCAAAGAAGTACAAAGATGTGTGTGCGTGCGTGCGTGCTTGTGTGTGTGTGCGCACAAGTCGAAACATTAACACCACCTCCCTTTGGGAGCTTGTCAATATTCTGAACAGTAAACGTGTTCATTTTTGAATGGACGGCGGTTCATTTTTGGATGCATTAGAGGCTGCAAACCTGGTCAATGCGTTCGATAATAAACACCCTTCTGTTAATTTTCTGATGCCTGCCCAAGGCCTGATGCGTTCATCTAAAACTGAACGCCATTCATATAAACTTAACTCCGTTCATTATAAACTGTGCACAATCCAAGAATTTATGTTTGTAGTTAACTGTTCTGAGTTTTTTTATTGCAGAATTTGTCGATGTATGTGACGATTTATGCGGTTAACGCCATCTCCCCGTTTTCCATCATTTAGCCTAGGCCTACTATAGATAGATTTTATAGATTGAAATTAGCGATGTTACAGCAGGAGTCTTCTCTGAGTTTTATGCATCAGTTATTTAAAATATTTTCGTCACTACATTTTTGTTTCTGAAATGTAGGCGTACATATGACTGGGGACATCATACCAGAATTTGGAAAACACGAAACGTGCATGCAGGTTGCCCTTTGCCTGCTGTCGTCTTTTTGGTCTCGCAGTTGTGTTTTTCTGTATGCATATCTGATTTTTTCAAGCTCGGCTAAAGTTACATAATGTAATAAAAAATATCACCCAACGATAAAGATTTATAGCAAGATTTTAAGGGTGTCAAGAACAATAAATTTGCCATCATGACTGAAGATATTCAGCTATAGGGGAGACCGATCCAGTTTCCTGCTATTGTTCTGTAATATTGCATTTCGGAAGAAAAAAACAAATACTAACCTCGGGGTAAATCCTCTTGGACACTAGGTATGAATAACCAGTCGTCTTCAGTCCCTTCTTTGGCGATCAATCGTTCGATGACCTCGTCATCAGTTATTTCCATGGCGATAGGGGAAAACATGTAGAAAATGGATTCTTAGACTCAGAGAAGTGATGTGTATGAAAGTAGAAATTAACTGGCAATATTGGCAAATTAGATTGTATATAAACGTTTCGAAAACCAGTGGGGGACTTTTCAATCAGTGAAGGAACCAAAGGTGAGAAGGCTGTGCCTGAGTAACATTTGAGCTGTTGTCATTTGCACTACAGGAAGCACGACTGATGGTTGCTTGAGCAAACAATGTCAAATTTTAGCCGATTGACAGATTCGATTCGCATTATCAAATGGATTAGAGACGATTAGTATTAGCCTATTTAACAAATTCACAGAATCCTACTCAATAACTATGTTTGTGAGTGGCTCACTGTATTTTTCTGTTTAATGAAATGTCACAACATTTCAGACTAAATTTCAGACTAAAATATAAACGCAACACTTTTGTTTTTGCTCCCATTTGTCATGAGATGGACTCAAAGATCTAAAATTCATTCGAGATACACAATATTACCATTTCTCTCAAACATTGTTCACAAATCTGTCTAAATGCGTGAGAGTGAGCACTTTTGCTTTGCTGAGACAATCCATCCCACCTCACAGGTGTGCCACATCAAGATGAAGGCATGAAGGCATTTTTGAACACTCTGCCGTTCGTTTTTTAGCTGTACACCAACGGAGACCTGTTCATTTTTGAAGGCCTGTTCAAATTTGAATGCGTTCGGTATATTGACAAGCTCCCTTATGCTGTTGGTCCTCTGCATACTGTCAGATCAGCTCCATTAAATTACCCTTCATATATGTGCCTGGACTCAGGTTTCCCAGCTGATCATTCCACAAGCCATCACACTGTTTCCTCCACCTCGACTCTTCCGACAGTGAATCCTGGTGCCATCCCTTCCTCAGGGTAAATGGTGCATGTATACTTAGCCCATGTACATGAGGTAAAAGAAAATGAGACTCACTGGAGCAGGCGACCTTCATCTAGTTCTTCAAAGTCTGGTTCTTCATACTGGAGGGCTCACTGTAGGCACTTTCGATGGTAGACAGGGAGAATGGGCACTTTGTGGCTACAAAGCCCCACAGGCAGGATGTTGTTTGTGTTCTGATGCTCTCCTCCAGTAAACATCAGTAAAATTCTCTGCAACTCATGTCATTGTAGCTCTTCTGTTAGTTTGGACCAGATGAGCCTTCATTGCCCTGCATTGATGAGCCTTGGGTGTCCACCATCCTGTTGCTGGTTTGTGGTTTATCCCTCTTCACACCACTGTCTGAAGGTACTCACCTCTGCTATTCTGGAGTACCCCACAAGGATTGCAGCTTCAGAGATGTTCTGACTTCCTCAGCTAGCCATAATGATTTGGCCTCATTTAAAGTCGCTCAGATCTCATCTCTCCCACAAGCAGCAACTCAACTACGAGAACTCTTGTCTAACACTCGCTACAAGGTATGTATTTCAGTTAGTGTTTTGAACTCGCCCAACGTTCGCACAATCACAGACCAAGTCCAACATCACACTTACCCCAATCTCCCATCCGCAGTTCCGCCTCATACTCTCCTCCATTTTGCGGTCGAGAATTCATTAAAGGGAGTTCCTGATGACATAGGTTAATGAACAGGGCCACTCCCAATGCACCTTCCTGTTTGTCCTTATGCCTATATATATATATATATGTTACATTCCCTGAAAAATAGAGGATTAAATAACAGTTAACTGCCAGAATTTATACCGTTGAGGCAGTGGGTGATATATGTCTGTTAGATATTTGACTGATTTTTCTTCCAGTGGAAGGCCTTTGGGTAGACAGGAATATCACAAATTTTCAGGTTCCAAAAGTGAACAGTTTGGTTGCTAGGGCCTCCAGAAGGGTAACCCTCTGGAGGGCCAAAATTGAACTTTTAAGAAAAATTGTTGAAATATCGCAGTGCACCCTCAATAACCCAGCTTCATCTTCACTGATGTCAATCTGTTTTGGGTGGAGTAAAAACTCGGGAAAAAAGCGTTTATCATAGACATATCATCCCCCTATGGTTCCGCCCTTCCCAGTATCAACAGCCTTATACCCAGTGTTATGGCCCCAATTTCTTATTACAATCTACAACACAACAGCAACAGCAAGGGATGACAGACACAGTTTTAAAAACTTAAACACATTTAATTAAACACAACAACTAACTAAACTGACCAAGATTGAATAGGAAAAAAAAAAGAAATATTTACAGTCCCTTTTTGTGGGGTGGCTTGGTGATGTCCTGGATAATGAAAATGCTCAAACACAGGCAAAGAAATCCACAAAAGAAATGTCACAGGTCTTGAACAGAATGGCAGGTCTGGTCATCTTCTTGCAATTTCTCCTACTACTTTACTGTCTCAGTGCTTTTCGTTATATACTCTTTTGCAGACCCCACCCACATTTAGACCTCTTTTTTTTTTTTTTCTGAGACTTGCCCCAGACATGTCCAGGACATGTCTAAACATGACTACAGTCTGAGCTTAACAAAAAAAGGTAAATACTGCCATCTAGTGGCCTATATTCACATTACACCTCCATTCCAAAAGGGAAAAATTTTGACACATAAAGGCAAAATTTTTCTTTTCAATACAAAATGGTAAAGTGAACACTTGTCTATATATACATATCATACACATTCAAACACGGGATAAGCAATCAGCAATTACATTGTCTGTACCCTTCACATGCTTAATTTCCAAGTCAAACTCCTGTAAAATCAAACTCCAATTCAACAATCTCCGATTCTTGTTTTTCATCTTACTCAAAAACATTAACGGATTGTGGTCAGTGTACACAATCATTGGCTTTTGTCCTGTACAAACATAAACCTCAAAGTGTAGTAAAGAAAGGACCAGAGCCAACAGTTCCTTCTCTATTGTGGAATAGTTCCTTTGGTGGCGATTGAACTTCCTGGAGAAGTATGCCACGGGATGCTCAATGTCATCAGAGTCACTTCTCTGTAGGAGCACAGATCCACAAGCTTGGTCGCTAGCATCGACCGCGATGGAGAACGGTTTGTTGAAGTCAGGAGATTTGAGCACAGGGAAGTGACACAGCAGAGACTTCAGGTGACCGAAGGCTCTCTGGCATGCATCATCCCAGGTGAACTTTACGCCTTTCTTCAGTTGGTTAGTTAGACTGAGAGCAATCTCAGCAAAGTTCTTGCAGAACTTGCGGTAGTACCCGATCATTCCAAGGAAGCGGCGCAAAGCTTTTTTGTTGTCAGGAACTGGAAAGTCCATGATGGCTTGGACTTAAGCATTTACGGGTGCCACCTTACCCTGGCCTATGACGTAGCCAAGATAGGTGACAGTAGCACAACCAAAGTCACTCTTGCTCAGGTTAACAGTCAGGTTAGCCTGGGTCAGGCGCTGGAACAACGTCTCTACATCTTTTAGATGTTCTTCCCAGGAGTCACTCCGTGTGATCAGGTCATCGATGTACGCACCCGTGTGTGGCAATCCGGCGATTGTAGACTGTATCATCCTTTGGAACGTGGCTGGGGCATTTTTCATGCCAAAGGGTAGGACTTCATACTGGTACAATCCAGATGGTGTGGCAAAAGCAGAGATGCTCTTGGCCCTCTCAGTTAAAGGGACACACCAATAACCCTTCAATAAATCAATCTTGGTCAGAAACTTTGCTTGCCCTACACTATCAATACAATCATCAATCCTAGGTATTGGAAACACATCAGTTCTAGTTACAGCATTGACTTTGCGATAATCTGTACAGAATCTAGTACTTCCATCAGGTTTTGGAACTAGCACACAGGGTGAACTCCAATCGGAGTTGGAGGGTCTGATAATATCATGTTTTAACATGTACTCAACCTCTTTCTCAGCAATCTTTCTCTTTTCAGGATTCATCCGGTATGGATGCTGTTTTATTGGTTTGGCATCACCAACATCTACATCATGAGAGGCTATAGTAACTCTCTTTGGAACATCAGGAAACAAATCCTCATATTTCTTGATCAACCTTTCAAACTGATCTCTCTGTGAGGGTTCTAAGTGCTGGAGTTTTACATTAAGATTTTGCAACACTTCAGTGTTTGACAATTTACATGAAAGAACTTCAGCTTTAATTCTTGGTTCATCATCTTGAAACTCCCCCTCATCTTCACACGTTTCGACTATTGGAGAATCTGAAGTGACAGCTGCAACCCTAGCATTTCTGTCATGATAAGGCTTTAGCATGTTAATATGACACAATTGTTTTGGTTTTCTCCTATCTGGAGTCTTCACAATGTAATTGAGATCATTGAGTTTTGTCAGAATTTCATAAGGACCATGAAATCTAGCCTGCAATGGATTGGACTGCAAGGGAAACAACACAAGGACCTTGTCTCCTGGTTTAAACTCACTGCTTCTAGCCTTATGATCATACCAAGTTTTCATTTTTCCCTGACTTGATTTCAAGTTCTCTTTGGCAAGGTCACAAGCTGCACGCAATCTTTCCTTGAACTTGCTAACATAGTCTAACAGACTGATTTGCGGCTCTTCCTCTTGCCATTGTTCACTCAATAATAGCAAAGGTCCTCTCACTTCATGACCAAACACTAGCTCAAATGGACTGAATCCAGTAGACTCCTGCACTGCTTCTCTAGCTGCAAACAACAGCAAATGAACCCCTTCATCCCAGTCTTTCTCATGGTCATAACAATAAGTCCTCATCATTGTCTTGAGAGTGGAATGAAACCGCTCTAAAGCACCCAGACTTTCTGGATGATAGGCACTAGAAAGAATCTGTTTTGCACCTAGTTCATACACAACCTGCTGAAACAATCCTGAAGTGAAATTGCTACCTTGGTCTGACTGAATTTCCCTGGGAAGGCCAAACAACGTGAAGAACTTTATCAAAGCCTTCGAGATTGCAGTTGCCTTGATGTTACGTAGAGGTATGGCTTCGGGGAATCTGGTAGATGCACACATGATTGTCAACAAGTACTGATTTCCAGATCTAGTCTTGGGTAATGGTCCAACGCAATCAACAATGACCCTAGAGAATGGCTCCCCAAATGCTGGGATAGGCTGCAATGGAGCTACAGGTGGGTCTAACTGGTGTTTTCCAACTACCTGACAAGTGTGACAGGTTTTGCAAAAGTTGGAAACGTCTTTCCGAAGCCCAGGCCAAAAGAAGTGTTTCATGATCTTATCAACAGTCTTGTTAACACCAAGATGACCTCCTAAAGGTAAACTATGAGCCATTGTTAAGATCTCATTCCTATAGACCTTCGGAACAACAATTTGCCTGACCACTGCCCAATCTGCATTGGCAGGGATATCAGGAGGGCGCCACTTCCGCATCAACACACCATCCTTGAGATAATACCCAACTGGAACTGCATCTATTTCTTTTTCAGGAAGGGCTCTCCTCTTTAGTACACCAATTTCAGGATCATTAGTTTGCTCCTCAATCAACCGCTTTCTGGACAGAGACAAGTCTCCAGACACATCAGAATCACCAGACCCATCCGGCTGGCTGAATAGAGAACTGATAAAAGTATCTGATAAGTCCTCAAATGGAGAAACCATAGTAGGCCAATCAGAGTCATGAGGCGAACCACCTGAGTCCTGACTATTCAATGTACTGGACGGCACCACAACATCATCTTCTTTAGCCTTCTTGGCCATAGCACGAGTCACTGCGCAAGAAGGATACAGAGATGGGTCCTCATCCCCATTTTCAGTGCTCGGCTGTGAAGTAAGATGTACGGGGGGAACTACTTTGCCCCCAGCCAGGTCATTGCCTAGCAACAGAGAAACACCCTTTATAGGTAGACTTGACATAAGTCCCACCTTTACCTGTCCTGTAACTAAATCTGACTTCAAGAATATAGAGCGCAGGGGTACAGATACAGTCCTCCCTTCAATACCCTGTACAAGTATGAAATCCCCTGAAGCGGTCTCATCACGTAACTCCAAGGAGTCCATTAACAAAAGTGACTGAGAAGCTCCGGTATCCCTTAGGATATATATGGGGACAGGAGTAGTATGCTCATTCAGAGCCACAAATCCCTCTGACACAAATGGAAGAAATTCCTCCCTCACAAAGTCAGCAGTATTAGGCTTTTTAGCCCCACAAGAAGCAGGCAATTTAGCAGATTGGTTATCTACTACAGGGGTTTCTAACCTTGTTTTCACAAAGGCATTTGGTTTGGTATCCTTTTCTTTTTCTTTCTTAGCTTTAAGGAACCAACAGTTAGTTGTAACATGACCAGATTTCTTGCAATAACTGCAAACTAGACCACTTTTGTCACTGTCAGCTTTCACACTTTGATCAGACCTGTTACTGGATTTCTGAGCACCATCACCAGATTTGTCTTTGTCTTTGGGTGAGGAATCTTGGGTATCACCGTAACCCTTTTTCTGAAATTGGGACCATTTATTGTTACTGCTAGACTGAAATTTGGACTTATGAGTGAGAACATATTCATCTGCAAATTTGGCAGCTGATTGCAAGTTCAGTGCTTGCTTCTCATTAAGGTAGGTCTTAACATCATCCTTAACACAGTTCTTGAATTCTTCAACTAACACCATCTCTTTTAGTGAGTTGAAATCATCCTTGACCTCCATAGAAGTACACCAGCGCTCAAAGCAAACCTGCTTTTCATTAGCAAATTCAACATAAGTCTGATTTTCAGATTTCTTCAGACCTCTGAATTTCTGTCGGTAAGCCTCTGGAACCAACTCATAAGCTCTCAAAATAACCTTTTTGACAACCTCATAATCAGAGGAATCATCTGCAGACAAAGCCGAATAGGCTTGTTGAGCTTTACCCTTGAGGACAGTTTGCAACATCAGAGGCCAGTGTTCCTTTGGCCACTGGCAACTCTTTGCTACCTTTTCAAAACACTGGAAATAGTTGTCAACATCCTTTTCCGAAAATGGAGGCACCAGTTTTACCTCCTGGCTAGCCCGAAATTTATTTTTAGTTTCAATTTTAATTTTTAGTTGCTCCATTTGGAGTCTTTCTTCTCTATCGAATTTCTCTAATTCAAAATCTCTCTGTCTCTGTCTCTCTCTTTCTGCTCTTTCCTCTTTCTCTCTCTCAAATTCTCTTTGTTTTTCTTCTCTTGCTAATTTTTCTAACTCAAACTGCCTTTCTTTTTCTTTTTCTTCCCTCTCAAATTCTCTTTGTTTCTCTTTTTCCTCCCTTTCTTTTTTCTCTTCTCTTGCTAATTTTTCCAACTCAAACTGCCTTTGTTTTTCTTTTTCCTCCCTTTCAATCTCTAGCATTTTTAATTTAAGTTCCATTTCTATATTTGGATTTTCCACTGGAAACTGTTCCAGATCTCCTGGTGCAAACACATTTTCATCAATGTAATATTCAACTATCTCTCTAGCCAGTCTTGCTTTTCGCATGGCTGGTTTCACCTCTGTCAGCTCTAAATGTCTGCAAATTTCTAGCAGTTCTGTCTTTTTAAAAGACTTCAAAACCCCTACGGTTGGTGATGCCAAGAAATCATCCATTGCTGTTGTCAATATATATTTATTCAATTAAAAAAAAATTTTTTACAATTTGAAATGTTAGATTTTTAATAAATGACTCACAAAATGGTCTATCCCGGACCTTGAGCCCCCAATTTGTTATGGCCCCAATTTCTTATTACAATCTACAACACAACAGCAACAGCAAGGGATGACAGACACAGTTTTAAAAACTTAAACACATTTAATTAAACACAACAACTAACTAAACTGACCAAGATTGAATAGGAAAAAAAAAAGAAATATTTACAGTCCCTTTTTGTGGGGTGGCTTGGTGATGTCCTGGATAATGAAAATGCTCAAACACAGGCAAAGAAATCCACAAAAGAAATGTCACAGGTCTTGAACAGAATGGCAGGTCTGGTCATCTTCTTGCAATTTCTCCTACTACTTTACTGTCTCAGTGCTTTTCCTTATATACTCTTTTGCAGACCCCACCCACATTTAGACCTCTTTTTTTTTTTTTTCTGAGACTTGCCCCAGACATGTCCAGGACATGTCTAAACATGACTACAGTCTGAGCTTAACAAAAAAAGGTAAATACTGCCATCTAGTGGCCTATATTCACATTACACCAGCAATGATTTCTCCATACACTACTCCTCCGTGGACCATGCTATCACTCTCATCTGTCTCGCAGGCCACAGCGCCTGGTTGGCCAAAGTCTATATCACAAACGCTTTTCATGTAGTCCCACTCAACCCACTTTTTTGGGCATTTTTTGGCGTTTCATGGAAGGGGCGCTATTACTTCGCCGTTCATCTCACTCTCGGCTGCAAAAGCAGCCCAAGATTTTCGATTCCCAATCATAAGCAATGTGGTGGATACTGTGTAATAAACAAAAATTGCCGTTTATCACACACTTCCTCAACGACGCCCTCATTGTCACCCCTCCTTCATCTCCCCCTTACCAAGGTCTCGATACCTCGACTTTGGTTTTTTCCTGAACTCAGCGTTCCCCTGTCAGCCGGGAAAACCAAGGGTCCTTCCACCACACTCGAATTCCTAGGCATCTCGCTCGACTCATCCCTATTTCAGGCCTCCCAAGTCTCTCAGGTGTTATTATTTAATCAATAATCTACCACTTTAACACAAAAATATCGAAACTTCAAACCCATTTTAGTTGCTCTTCAAACAAGCGTCTTCCATTTGTTTTCACCGCCTTCAATTTTGCTGCCGCATCTGCGAGTAGAAGTGACGTGAGGATGCGCGCTCCCATCAAAGGGATTTCACGGTCCAACTCTGATCTTCTGAAATTTAGATGATGAAAAAGTTCCAGTATTTAGAGTGTGCTCACTGATCTATGTATAAGAACTGGATGGCTGATGACGTTACTGTTTTGAAGTAACTGTGCCGCCATATTGGTATGCCCAATTATAATCTCTCAGAACATTGCTCACATTGAATGCGTTGCGGCCTACGAAATAATTAATTGAGAAGATATCCTTTCACAGACATATAAGAGGCGGTATTTTATGTTTCCTCCTCAGATCGACCTGACTGGCCTGAAGGACCGCAGATTTAACTGCAGTAGGCAGCAGTTGTACGTGCCTTTAACATTTTCAATGGACAATATCAGCATTTGACAGTACAACCAATGAGTGCGTTCCATTGGAAATCTATATGGATTTTTCTACATCTCGTCTGAGTGGGGCAGTGGTAGACCGAAATCGAAGTCCCGAACTAACCACTTGGTGTTCTCTGGCAAATGCCAAACGTCCTGGACGGTGTTGGGCTGTAAGCACAACTCCCACTTGTGGACGTCGGGCCCCCATACCATCCTCATGGAGTCGGTTTCTGACCCTTTGAGCAGACACCTGCACATATGTGGCCTGCTGGAGGTCATTTTGCAGGGCTCTGGCAGTGCTCCTCCCGTTCCTCCTTGCACAAAGGCGGAGGTAGCAGTCCTGCTGCTGGGTTGCTGCCCTCCTACGGCCTCCTCCACGTCTCCTGATGTACTGGCCTGTCTCCTGGTAGCGCCTCCATGCTCTGGACACTACGCTGACAGACACAGCAAACCTTCTTGCCACAGCTCGCATTGATGTGCCATCCTGGATGAGCTGCACTACCTAAGCCACTTGTGTGGGTTGTGGAGTCCATCTCATGCTACCACTAGAGTGAAAGCACCGCCAGCATTCAAAAGTGACCAAGACATCAGCCAGAAAGCATAGGAACTGAGAAGTGGCCTGTGGTCACCACCTGCAGAACCACTCCTTTATTGGGGGTGTCTTGCTAATTGCCTATAATTTCCACCTGTTGTCTATTCCATTTGCACAACAGCATGTGAAATTGATTGTCAATCAATTTGCTGTTGCTTCCTAAGTGGACAGATTGATTTCACAGAAGTGTGATTGACTTGGAGTTACATTGTGTTGTGTAAGTGCTCCCTTTATTTTTTTGAGCAGTGTAATTATGAAGATACAATTAGGTAGAGCAGGATGTGCTCACAGCAAGCACAGAGGAGAAGAGAAACAATAACTATAAAAATTAATACCTGAAATTGAGCTTCAGTACATGAGAAGTACAGGCGAACGATTCAGGCTGCTTTTGAAGAATTGGATGGAGATATTTGAGGGGTATGATTGTGTTCTAAATGGCATCGACCTCATGTTTCTATGCCAGTCAATCACTGTTACGAGAGTCCACTCGATCGTGTTCATGCTTGCCCTGAAAATTGAATTTACTAACGGTCAATCACTTGTCATGGGTTGCTACAGACCACCTTCAGCCTGTGCTGAGGCCTTGTCCTCTTTATCCAAATATGTTGCAGAGTTGATTTCATATGAACTTAATTTGGTAGGTGATCTAAACCTCGATTTGCTGACCTCCTCTTCAGACAGTCTGAAAACTGTCTGTGATTCTTTAGATCTTACTCGACTTATAAACAGTCCAACTTGTCCAAATTTAAAACATCCTACTCGATCATCTTTGATTGATTTATTTCTAACGAATGCCCCGCATACGTACACGGATATAGGGGTATTTGCTAATGATGTGAGTGACTATTGTGCTATTGCAGCGGTCAGAAATACTACATTAGCCAAAACCAAGCCTTGTATTCTGTGCAAAAGGGACCTTCCATGAGCAGGCTTTTATGCATGATTTAGCTCGCAGTGATTGGTGCAGTGTCTCTTTTTGATGATCTAGAGCTGGCATGGAACTACTTTTATGATAAATTCACAAGCTTAATTAATAGACATGCTCCCGTTTGCAAGTTCAGGGTTAAAGGACGAAATAACCCCTGGTTTTCATTTGAGATCGGAAATCTAATCAGAAAAAGAGATGCTGCCTGGGCAAGGAAAACTCGTTGGCGACTGGCTCCGCCTTCGACAGCTTAGAAATAAGTGTACTTCTGTCGTTAAGAAAGCCAAATCTGAATTTTATTTGACTGAAATTTCTAAAAGTTTAAATGATCCTAAAAAATTTTGGAGAGTCACAAAAACGCTCTCTGGCTCTGAAACAACAAGTGATTTTCCAAACGTCCTTGTGAAGGATTCTCTTACTGTAACAGAAAAAGCGGCTATGCTGAATTGTTTTAATGAAAATTTTATTTCGTCTGGCTTTTTATTTGATTTTTCACATTCTGAGTCGTCTAATTCAGTTTTATTTTCTGATACTCAGGTTGCACCTAAGCACAATAATTGTGTTTTTCATTTTACTACTGTGTCGGCCTTTGATGTTAATCAGGCTCTAAAAATGCTGGATATTGGCTGCCTCAATATTTTCAGTTAAGTCCAGCTCCAGGAGAGGGCTTGCTCACTCTGATCCCATGTGTGGATCTGAATTGAGTCCAGGATAATTGAGAGGGAGTCCCTGCCCTGCAGTTATTTCTCATTCCCTTGTGTGCGTGAGCTACATCGCTGTGTTTGTCAAACGAATGACGTGACCTGGTTGTGTTCATGCAGGCCCTTTCCTAAAGATTTCACGTCTGATGCAAAATTTTCTTGAGGTGAAATTCTTTTTCCAGAGGCCCTGAGAGATTATTATTTTGATGAGAGCGTGTCGTAAGGGACTGCCCACCCTGCTTTTCTACCCCTTCTCTTAGCCAGCCTCTCCGAGTACCTGTCCCGCACTCGCTCCAGAGTCTCCTCTACCTGCCTTTAACTTTCGCTCTTTTCTTCCAGACTGCAGTGTCACACACACTCGTCCCTCAGCGTCGCTTTACCCCACACGCATGTCAGACTGGCAGTGTGGTGTCTGAGACTGACTGAAGACTGCATACTCTCACCTACCAAACAGACGTCATTATGGGGGAGACCGCTACGGACCCTCGAAAACAGGTAATTAAATACTAAAACCACAACGCCAATGCTCTGTTTGTTCAGTGTTGGCACAATGTAATGGTGACAAAATGGTTTTAATATACCAACTTTGATTGTTTTGTTATATACCCTCAACTCTTAAAGAATTGGATCAGTGTGTATAGTTAATTAATTTATGGTACTAAATCAAAATTTGATTTGTATTTAGTTGAGAGCAGCACAAAAAACTATTTTACCTTAACAACAGGAGCCTAATGATTTTTGTAAATATCTGTAAATTCCTTATGTGCTACCTTTAACAGATTTTAAAAATTCAGGACCAGGGGATTGGAAAGTTTGGAAAATGCATAATATGTAATGTATATTTTCAGGAGTTCCATCTGGATTGTGTTTTTTGTCAATAATTGGACACTGACAATACTCACAGAACTCATAGATGGTTTCTACAGGTGATTGGAAAAAGAAAAAAGATTTATCAGTGGTGTGTATCTACAGTGATTATGTTCTTATTTTTCATTTTTGCTATAACACAGTACATTCAGGGAAGTCTAAATTCATAAAATCTCATGAGCATGTGACATTGTGATATGATTTTGGAGTTGATTAAGAAGTCAATGATTTTATTGATATATTGACTATATTCAGTGAATGTTATTTGACTTTTATCTGAGAGCAACTGGGGCAGATTAAATTCTGTGTTCTAATTTAGACTTGACTTAGAAATCAATGATTGCATGTGTTTGGCTTGAATATACATTGGATAATAATTCTGTTTTTTTATTATTTTATTGAATTCTTGGTACACTTAGGGCACTAAAAATCACTAAAACCTCCCCCGTATCCCCCCACCAGGGCACTGCCCTGGACCCCGCTGGGGGCCAGTGGCCCCCAGACCCCCGGATTTTCAGATAATTTCACTTCACCCAAATCACATCCCTGAAAGTTGCATGAGCAAATTTTTAAAATGCTGAAAAACTTTTCTCAACGTGCAATTTCACAGAAATGACTCATCTCGCTGTTCACTGTCCAAATGAAAAAATTATCAGAATCCAGTGAAACCAGAGCACTCTCTTGTGTAAAATATTGGACGCGCATGACATTGAAGCCATAAGAAAGCATTACATTAACTGACATATTTCTGTAATGTACGTAACCACATGGGCTCACAAATGCTTCAGAAGACCAGAGACAGGGAACGCAGTTTATTGTAGCATCACCAAATGCAGGTTACGACAACAAGACAAAGTCATAACTCCATCCAGAAGCTCTGGTGACCTCTCTTGTCTTGACCTCATCTAAAAGGAATGTAGGTGAAGTATAAAGCAGTGCTGCAGGTTGAGCGGTCCATTTCAAATCCAATTCAAATTGTTTTTTGGAAATAAAAGATGTTGTGTTCTCACGGCCAAAGAGGAGAAGGACCTTCCTGACTGTTATCAGCAACGTCTTCAAAGCCCAGCGTATGTGATGGTCGGGGGCTGACTTACTGCACTCAGTGTGGAGAAATGCAGAAAAAATTGACACAGGCGCATCTCGGAACAGCACAGTGCCACTGAGCACTTTAGGAAAATACAGATGCAGCCTATGAGTAATATGGAAATTTTCTTCACCATTATGCTGTATGTGAAAATGTAAAACCAAGCATTTAATATCAGTGCCAACTGGAACTGAGAAAGATGTTCATACTTAATTATGGTGCAGACAGTGGTCTTTTGATGGTATTTATATTTACTTCAAGTAAACAATGTTGGAATTACAGACATTTATCATTGTGCCACTGTATAAATACTCATGAGCATTGTGGTCTGTTGTGTCTGGGGCATGAAGCACAGCCCAGAGAGGTATTCACATGCTCCTGGTGAGAGCTGAGAGACAAATCATTTCATGAGCTTTAGTTAAATTCATATAATACTGGCTGGGGAATCATTCTTTCATTGCAAATTCTTGTTTCTAAATTCATAAAAAACTCATTCATTTGACTGGAAGGAAACTGATGAAGTGCAGAGCTCTGCCAAAGGCAACATTACACTCCTCTAAATTGGCTCCATTTTGGCGATATTAATCCTTAATCTTTTGAGATGGATGGCATTTATTCTGCCAAGGCAATATGTTGCCATGTTAACAGAAGTGTTGCTGTTGCTGACCTCTTGGCTGTGCTGTAGCGCTGTTCGTTGGTGATCATTCTGCTTGAGTTGAGAGAGGAAGATGTGTGAGATTGAAGCTGAAGATTAAATCTTGTGTAAACTTGGTTTTCTGAAAATAATTTGAGTGTTAAGGCTCAAACAATAATAGAGATTAGACTATTTGTTCCCGAGGTTTTTTGGGGGGGGTTTCAGTCTCCCGGGAGCAAAGTAAGGTTACGCTAATGCTACGCTAACGCTAAATTTAGAGAATAAATTAAATGCTAAATAATTGTCTCGCTAAGTGATTTGTGGCCGCTATGATTAGTGAGGGCTATGACATAGTTGGGATTACAGAGACATGGCTTAGTGAAGAGGATGGAGATGAATATAATATAGAAGGTTATAAGCTCTTTAGGAAGGATAGATGTAATAGGCGAGGAGGGGGCGTAGCAATCTATGTGAACGAAAACATAAATGTACAGGAAATTCCTGAAATTGAACTTTCCTTGCCCTGTGAAGATAAAAGAATTGGGCAGAAATGTGGCAAATAAAATTTAATGTAGCTGAATGTAAAGTTGTACATGTAGGTAATAAAAACATTAGACGGGATTACTTCATGGGAGGTTTGAAACTGGAAGGGTCCACTAAAGTGATTTAGGATGACTTGGATAGAATCCAAATTGGGCAGAAATGTGGCAAATGAAATTTAATGTAGCTGAATGTAAAGTTGTACAAGTAGGTAATAAAAACATTAGACGGGATTACTTCATGGGAGGTTTAAAACTGGAATGTTCTCCACACGAGAAAGATCTGGGAGTGATTGTTGACCAAACGCTCACAGGTTCTAGCCATTGTGCCGTAGCAGGTAAAAAAGCCAATCGGATGCTGGGATACATTGCCAAAAGTATTGAGTACAAATCTAAGCAGGTGATGCTTCTTTTGTACAACACATTCGTCAGACCACATCTGGAGTATTGTGTACAGTTCTGGGTACCATACTTAGAAAGATATAGAGGCTTTAGAGAAGGTTCAGAGAAGAGTCACTAAGCTAATTCCTGGTATAAAAGATGAAAGCTACGAGAAGAGGCTGAAGATCCTTAATCTCTTTAGTCTAAGGAAACGGAGACTAAGGGGTGATTTGATTGAGCTCTTTAAATATGTTAAAGGGATTAACAAGGTGAATCATGAGGGATTCCTTCGACCAAGTGATGTGAGTAGAACTCGGGGTCACAAATGGAAGTTGACCAAAGGTAAATTTAGCCCTGATATTCGGAAATATTTCTTCACCCAAAGAATAATTTCAATGTGGAATAACTTGCCTGACCTTGGGGGTTTTCAAGAGCAGGCTTGACTTAAAGCTAGATACCATTGAGTCATTGAGTATCTGAGGGGATATATTCACAATAGTATAAAGAAACTGGCGAGCTTAGTTGGGCTGAACAGCCTGTTCTCGCCATTCATGTTATGTTATGTTGTGTTAAGTGATTAATAATTTGGATGTCCACCATGTCATTTGGATATCATACACAATTTTGTCAGTCTTTTCTTTGCTCATGCCACCCTCTTCCACCTTCCACTGAGCTTCATAAAAATTGGGCCCAGAGTTTTCTCACAATCCTGTTGACAAACATGAGAAAGACAGACAAGCATTCACAGGCATACAGTTTGATTTCTTGGAATTGGCGATTCCAGAGCCAGTTTTTCAGAAGATGCAGCCAATTCCAAAGCGAAACTTTTTTAAAGGAGCTTCAAGATGACCGAACACTTGTAGTCCAGGGCCGAGCTGAATCTGAATGAAATGAGCCCTTAGTGCGGCTGGATTTGTGTGAAATAAGTAAATCCTTAGTGTGGCTGAATCTGTGTTTGAAAAACGAGCACTTGGTGCTGCTGACTGTGTGTGAGATAATTGAGCCCTTTGTGCTGCTAAATCTTTATTTCAGAAACAAGCACCTTGATGCTGGAAAAATGTTTCTCCATCATCTGAAGATTTGAGCCTCAGCTGACTGTTCAAGATTCAACAAGACCAGAACAGATTGAGCTCAGAACTTTCAAGCTTACCCTCTCCAAGATGTCCAACTTCACCACCGTCAATGACACAGATGCCCTACAGTCCGACGGCCATTACCAGGCAGTGGAGGTGGCGTTCATTGTACTGGTTACAGGGTCTCTCAGTCTCATAACAATTACTGGGAACGTACTAGTCATGCTTACAATCATAATCAACAGGAGCCTTCAGACCGTTAACAGCTACCTCCTCTTCAGCCTGGCATGTGCGGACCTGTTCATTGGGGCCAGCTCCATGAACTTGTACACAGTCTATACTGTGGTGGGATATTGGCCATTGGGTCCACTGGTCTGTGACCTCTGGCTGGTCATGGACTATGTGGTCTGCTGTGCCTCTGCCCTGAATGTCCTCACCATCGGCTTTGACCGCTACTTCTGCATCATCAAGCCACTCAGCTACCCTGCAAGGAGGACCACCAGGATGGCAGGGATGATGATTGCAGCAGTCTGGGTTCTGTCGTTTCTCTTGTGGGCTCCAGCCATCCTGTCTTGGCAGGTTATCGTAGGTGAGCGCACTGTGCCTGAGGGTCAGTGCTACATCCAGTTCCAGTCTAATGCAACCATCATTTTTATCATCATCATTGTTACCTTCTACTTGCCAGTTGCCATCTTGAGCATACTATATGGGCAGATTTCTAGGGCCAGCAAGAGCCGTATGAAGACAGGCACGCACGATCTAAAAAAGGATAAACCATCCAGCACCGAAGCAGGAGACCACATTACCATGTCCTGTGATGACGACACTGTGAAAGCCCAACGCGCTGGCAGGAGTCAGAATGGTGAAACTGGTGAGGAAGAGGAGCTGAGTGCTCCAGTACATCCTGAGAGAATTGAAATTGCTGAGGCCCCTGCAGGTTATGAGGGAAACCCCACAGCCCACGGCCTAAATGCTACTTTGGCAAAGCAGCAGCCCAAGAGGAAGGCACCGCCATCTCGTGAGAAAAAGGTCACACGCACAGTAATGGCCATTCTTGTAGCCTTTGTGGTTACGTGGACACCCTATCATGTCATGGCGCTCATCAACCCCTTCTGTTCGACCTGTGTCCCCTCCACCATGTGGAGTCTCAGTTACTGGTTCGTCTACTTCAACAGCACCATCAATCCAGTCTGCTACGCTCTCTGCAACGACTCCTTCAAGAAGAGTTTTAAACAACTCCTGCTCTGCCAGCACAAGGACATTCGCTTAGGCAGATAGTTGTATTTTTGTTTTTGATTATTTTATTTATTGTCTTTCTTTTCCAGAAGTAATATATCCTCTTACATCACTCTGAACAAGGCTGGATACAAGCTCAAGAAGGAGAACTTCTGAAACACAATCAACAGATGTGTGTAAAGTCGTACATATTTATATACATTTTATGGACATTTATAAACATTTATAGTGTAATTGCGTACATATTTAGTATGCCAGCAAATTCAATGAGAATTCAAGGACATTTACTTCAAACCGGAGTTCATGAAAGTCTGCACTCGTTCACTTGTTCAGAAAGTGCATCGATGTATTGCAATTTATATTCTCATCTTTTATCAATAGTGACCCTGCCTGTGATAACCCTGCTAAAGCCATTTTCTGGTTGATGTACTGTTTTTTTTTTTACACAGTCATTTTACATCATGTAAGGAATATTCTGTGAAAAAATCTAACAGTAATATTCAAAAAGGTCACTTCAAAGTTTTGGAAAATTTCAGGCTCAGAAAAACTGTTAATTAACAAAATGTTTATCTACAAATGCCAACACTTCATTTCTGAGGTCAAGCAACGCAATCCGTGGAGAAATCTGCACCTGGCTGAAGTCGCGACTCTTCTGCCATACCATGAAATGACCTTCTTTACGATGGTGCGCATTGATACTATGGTCTATGTTCATTTTCAATGGTAGAAATTAAGTTCCTTAACCGAATGACACCCAAAGTATCGGGTGTTTATCCGCCGAAGGTAAACTAAAAGCCGATTGAAACCATTGTTGAAATGAGTCGTATGGAAACCAACTTCTGGTATTTCTCAGTAAAAAATGTAAATGTAGCGACAATAAATTAATTTTAATATGTATGATGTTACAAATTAATTTTTGAACGCTATATTTTGAAACCCCAATATGTAACCGGTCATTTACACCAATAAACTCATATTTATCATTGGGAGTACTTGACGGCCCAAGTTTGCTATAACCTAGCAATGTTCATGTTTTTAAGATACCAATATGTTTAAATGACAAATATGCAAATACAACATTATTGTTTCTGATGGTAATTTAAAAACAGTTTTTAAATTCACATTTTACAAATGGCTGCAAAGCCCCACTTTTAGCAGCCATTCCTCCAGTCCGCAAATAACATGTCACCTCATCTTTTAAAGGAGCAGGCTGGAATTTGGGAGACAAAAATAAAAAATTAACATTTTTCTTCAGTATTTATTTTATTGAAGACATCAGCACCTTTTATTTGGAGATCACTTTTGTTTCCCCCATCTAGAATCAGGAATACCATTTTTATTTTAATGACCTCAGGTCATGCAGCCCGGCCATTTTGAAACCGCGTCACGACACAGTGGGCTACACACTGCTCACAGAGACCTGCCTGAAACACTCAGAGGGCTCCAGTCCGAGTGTGGAGGGTCACACAGCACTAAGAGGTCAGTACACTAGACACAGAGGACTATACAAAACACACATAAGTTTAAAACACTACCCACAGAGACCTACATAAAATAGTCCAAGAGTTAGACTCAGCTCACAGAGGATTTCACCTGCAAACACTGTGCTACACACTGCAAATAGTTAGCTTTACTGTGCGCGCAGAGGGTTATACATTGCAAACCAAGTGCTAGATGCTGCGCACAGAAGGTTGCATACTGAGAGCAGTGCGCAACGCATTGCACATAGAGGGATATACACTGTACGTAGGGTGCTACAAACCACATGCAGAGGGCTACACTCTGCACATAGCGGGATGCATATTGCGCTCAGAGGCCTGAGCATTACAATCAGAAAAGACAAGTTGATGATGTCATCAGCAGCAGAGGAGGAGTTGCTCAGTCTTCCTCACTCTTGTTTCTAAGGCCTGGGAGGCTTCAGGACTGCACGTAGCTTTGAGCTCACCTACAGAAAAGCAGAGCTAATTGGCAATTAGCCCAGCTGCAGCTGGTTACCTTCGTCAGGCTTTCATCAGCTTTGGAAAGGCGGGGAGCTTCATAAATCCAGCCAATGGTCTGAGTGCTAACCGAACCCCCCCCAGCGCATCATTCCACATGCATACATAGACAGAGGTACAAGCACTTACCTCATTCCCCGGATGGACCAAGACCTGCCAGTACAGTCGGATCCAAATATACATTCCATATCATACACGCGCACACACACTCATACACACACCCATACAAATACAATACTCACCTCAATATCTATACTTATACATGGTGCTCTCACACACTCTGACATACACACCCACACTGAAATGCACACACACACACAAAGAAAAGCACTACTTCATCCTGTGACTCTGAGTATCTTAGCAACAGGAGTGACACACTAACATAGAAAAGGGCTCCATTTATTGCCCATTCATAAATACCTTTTGTTTCAAAAAGACATTTTTTCTGACATGAAATGAATTCAGTGTCACAGCCCAAGAGTTCCAAGGCTCATGTCAGGGCCAGTAAAATCATTTTAATAAAGCTTTTACAGGAGGTGATGGAGAGGCTGATTATCACAACATTGATTTTGTTTAGAGTGTTGGAAATCTCATGATGGAATTTTTTCCATTTCTCCATTCAAATTTGGAAGTAATATTGTGTTTCGCATGGCCATATGCCAACAAGAATGTGCATTTGTAAAATGAAGTCATTGAAATGTCCTTGCAAGCAAAGAAGTACGAAGGTGTGTGTGTGCGCGCGTGTGGTTGTGAGTTTTTGTGTGTCAGGGGGTGCTTGTGCGAGTGTGTGTTTGTGTATGTGAGTGACAGAGAATGTAAGCGTGTGTTTGCATATCATGCATGTGTATGAGCACAGATGAGCCGAAACATTACAACCACCTGCCTCATATGCTCTGCGCACTACCAAGACAGCTCCATTCATACGCGTGCCTGGACCCAGGGTTTCCTGGCAGAACATTCCCCAGGCCATCACACTCACTCTACCAGCTTGACTCTTCCAACAGTGAGTCCTGGTGCCATCTCTTCCTCAGGGTAAATGGTGCATGCATACTGTTACGACCCGCACAAAACAAAGGCAAACTGCAACAAAAAAGAGGGAGAGGCGACACAGGCTTTACTTTCTCTCAGAGTTTTTAATTATTTCAAGTTAGGGAACACACAAAAGAAAGTGGCGTTTTTTTGGAAGTAAAAAGCAGTCGGCCAGGACAAAAGCTGATGCCACATCAGTGAACCCTGGGCAGGGCCTCTTATACAGGTCCTGGAGCCATCAGGTGGCGAGGTGGCGCAGGTGCACGTCCAGAAACGAAAAGAAAGAATACACATTCGCCACCTAAGGCTGTTAGAAACAAAACAGTTGGGGCAGAGGACCACCATTGGAGCGGAGAGACGTAACATATCTGGCCCATGTACAACCCCAGTTCTGAAATGGTTGGGACGAAGTGTAAATTGTGAATAAAATTAAAATGGAATGACTTTCAGATCACACGAGCCAATATACTATTTACAAAAGAACATAGATAACCTTTCAAATGTTGAAACTGAGACACTTTACATTTTTATCCACAAAATGAGCTTGTGTCAAATTTTCAGGCTGCAACAGGTCTCAGAAAAGTTGGGACATAGGTAAAAAAGGGCTGAAAAAGCAATTATTATATAAGAAAATCAGCTGAAAGAATATTAAGCAAGTACTTAAGTTAACTGGCATCAGGTGTGTAACATGATTGGCTATAAAAGGGATGTTTTAGAGAGGCTGAGTCTCTCAGAAGTAAATATGGCCAGAGGCTCTCCAACCTGTGAAGGTTTGCGTAAAAAAAAAATGTTCCTCAATGTCAAATAGCAAAGGCTTTGAAGGTCTCATCGTCAACAGTGCATAACATCATCAAAAGATTCAGAGAAACTGGAAAAATCTCTGTGCATAAGGGAGAAGGCCAAAGACCTTTGTCATGTTTTGGGAGGTGTGCGTGTGTTGAGGACTTTTCTTTGAGGCTCTCGTCCCGGTGCCTTGTTTTTCTCGGCTCACCTAGATACTTCTTTTTTTTTCTCTCTCACTTTGCTTACGTTTTGTCAGATGTTTGGATGTCCTTTTGGAAGCGCGAGGACTGTCCCTGTCGTATGGTCTGTATTATTCTCTGTATTTGTACTGTGTCCCTGCTGCTCTATTTCCGTTTTGCCTCTGCACTTAGCCTCTCAATTCTACCGGCCATTACAGCCGTTACTGGATGCCCGTGAACTTTGGGCCCTCAGATACTACTGCATCACTCACCAGCGTGATTCTGTCATTGACATTGACAGGAATACTTCAAGAAACCACTGTCTGTAAACATAGTCCGCTGTTCCATCCACAGATGCCACCTAAAACTATATCATGCCAAAAGGAAGCCATTGCTGAGATTGGTCCAGAAGCACCGCAGTGTGTTCTGTTTGCTACTGTCCATTTTAAATGAGCCTTGGCCAAGTGGCAAAATGTCCTGTGGACAGCCAAGTCCAAATTTGACATTCTTGTTGGAAATCATGGGCGTTGTGTCCTCCAGGCTAAAGAGGAGAAAGACCATCCCTCCTGTTATCAGCGTTCAGTTCAAAAGCCAGCATCTCTGATGGTATTGGGACCCATTAGTGCATTTGGTGTGGGACAATTGCATGTTTTAACAGGAAAGCTTTTGCTGCGGCGAACCCCCCGTCGCATCTTTCTGAGCTTAAAGTCAGAGGCAAGTTAAATCACAACCAGTTCAGTAAAATTGTGCACTCACCAACCCCATAACCTGTTTAATATACAAATTAGGTCACAGTTACCATAGCACCCCTCCACCATCATAATGTTATTGTACCAAACTTAGTCGTGAAAGATCAAAGGCCTGAGACTGGCTCTGGGGATAGTGTCAACTGTGACGATCATTCGTGTAGACTATAACCTAATTTTAGGTCATGCCGATCTTCAAGGTCAAGTTCAAGGTCATTTGGCCTCCAGTTGATATCCAAGGAGAAGAGGTAGCTGCTGTATAGATTTCAGCCGCCTAACTTCATTACTAAGCTAGCAGTGGCCATAATTGTGATTTTTGTACTCGCTGACCCTGTGACCTAATTAATATGCAAATTAGGTCAAGGTCGCCGTGGTAACCCTTCCCCCATCCCAGTGTGATATGGTACCAAGTTTGGTTAGATTCGGACCAGGGGCATTGGAGACATAGTGCAAAATGTTTGGGCGAACGTACGGACGGACGTACATACATACATACGTACGCTGGTCTCCACTAGACCCCCCTTTCGGGGCCTGTCGGCCGTGACGGGGGGTAAACAGCACCATGAATGCTGTTCAGCACCATGAATGCTGTAGAGCAACATATGTTTCCCTCCAGATGACATCTATTCCAGGAAAGCCTTGTATATTTCAGCAGGACAATGCAAAACCACAAACTGCAGCTATTACAACAGCATCGCTTAGTAGTAGAAGAGACCGTGTGCTGAACTGGCCAGCCTGCAGTGCGGATGTTTCACTGATTGAGAACATTTGGCAGATAATTAAACAAAAAGTCCGTCAAAGGAGACCCAAAACTCTCCAGCAGCAGGAAGCCTGTACTAAACAAGAGTGGGATCAAACTCCAATGGCTAAACTCAAGAAACTCGTCTCCTCAACGCCCAGAGGTCTCCACTCTGTGTTAGAAAGAAGAGGGGATACGACACCATGGTAAACAAGGCCCTGTCCCAACTTTTCTGAGACCTGTAGCAGCTATCAAATTTAAAATGAGCTCATTTTGTGGAAAAATTGTAAAATTTCTCAGTTTCAGCCTTTGCTACGTTATCTCTGTTCTATTGTGAATAAAATACTGGCTGGTGTGATTTGAAAGTCATTGCGTTTGATTTTATTCACAATTTACACTTTGTGCCAACTATTTTGGAATTGGGGTTGTACATGGTAATGAGAAAAATGAGTAATGGAAAAGAGGTGCTCCTTGCCAAGGTTGTAAATAACATTTAAGTCTAGCATGCTAGCAACCTCTGCTTTTGCTACATGTTGCAGTCTTACCTTGTCTTTAAAGTGACCAAAAATATTCACTGTATTTTTATTTGATGTAGATTTTTAGCTCATTTTGGCTCAACAGTGTAGCAATAGGAAGATTCAGGAACATTTGCGAAAATTTCATAATGTGAGAGAAGAAAAACCAACTGACCTTGGGTCTATTTTGAATCTTCTGTCTAAAGCAATTCAGAGAGATTGAGAGAATTCTTTTGAATTTCAAGGTACAGCGTTGTTTTTATGAGCAAAGCAAGATACTTAATGTTGATGAGGAACATTCCGTGTGGGAAGCAGTTATTCACCTCCACCAAGGAGGTGTACATTTTCGCCTGCATGCGTTTGTCTGTTTGTTAGCAGGATATCTCAAAATGGCTGCATAGATTTTAACCAAACTTTGCAGGATGTTAGAGGAGCACAAGAGGAAAAAGTGATTAGATTTTGGCATATGTACACCTCACAGCTAAGGTATTGGCCAAAGTGCAAATCCAAGTCTTTCCACTGGGCTGGATTTCCAACCAGCGTGCTTTTGGGTTTTGCTGCCACCGGGCGGTGGAATGCAACAATACCCTACATCAGCCAATGAAAATAGCTAATGCACAGAGTTGCCTTGGTGTGGCGGAGGTGCTGCACTCTGAGTGCTTTCTAGTTCCCAATAAAATAATTGGGTTGTTTTGTTAAATTCCATGAATACCCCCCTTCTTCATAAATACAGAATTCTTTTGTGACACTTCATGATTTTTTAAAAAATTTACACAGAAAGGATTTTTGGGGGGATTAAAAGGAATGATAGAATCATGGATCTGGATGCATTTCAGTAATAAGAATTCATGGGGATATTTTGAATAATAACTATGAAAATAAACCAAAATTATTTTTTAAACACATGTCACTACATTGAACTTCTTCCCTTTGCAGAATATATAAAAACTGTTGATTAAAATATATTAATTTTTAGAAAATATGACTTGGACATGTTCACTTAAGCTTCATGAGAATCACCCAAAAGCTAATTTATCTAATATTTTGATGGGCACTTGCTTAAACCTGTCAACCACTGCGTAACGTTCGAGGAACATTCTCTCTCTCTCTTTTTTTTTTTTGTTTGCATTCATACCAAAATACAATCAACTGGAAACATTGCGTGAAGAGCACAATGACACTCTCAGAGAATGTTGGAATTTTTAGTTCCCTGAACATTAGGGGAATGTTCTGTCAATACATATCCTTGAGTGAATGTTCTCTTCATGTTAGTTTTTGGTTTTTGTGAATCAAACCTTAGGAGAACCATACGCAAACATAAGTTGAACGTTTTGTGTTTGTTAAGATTTAACTCGCAGGATACTGCTCATGAACAGTTTGGTCAAACGTGTAGGCCTTCCGGATTAGGCATTATTTGAGAAAATGGAATCAATTTGCATTTTAAAGATGCCACTTGGCAACCTCAACATTTTCAGTCAAGTGTGACTTGAGAAGAAGAATTGCTTGCTCTCATCCAATGTACGGATTAAAAGTTCCCTTCACATTTCACGGCAGCCCAAACCATGATTTTCAGACCTAAGTTAGTGGTTTTGAGCCCTGGATAACTGAAGGGGTCCCTGACTCAGCTATTCATTATTCATTTGTCTTCACTGCGCTTCATCGCTGTGATTGTCAACCAAACGTGACGTGGATGTGCTCATGCAAGTTTTTTTTTTAATGTGCTCATACAAGTGCTTATGTAAAGGTTTCACAACTGACGCAAAAATTTCTCGCGGTGAAATTATTTTGTCAGAATCCTTGAGAGATAAGGATTTAGTTACGAGCGTCTTGTGAAGGACTGCCCCACCCTGTTTTTCTTCTCTTAACCAGCCTCTCCGTGTCCCTGTCCCGCACTCGCTCCTGAATCTCCTCCACCTCTCTCTTTCTCATGCTCTTTCCCTCCAGACAGCAGACATACACTCGTCCCTCAGCGTCGCTTAACTCCGCACGCATGCCATCAGACCGACAGCGCGGAGCCTGAGACCGACTGAACTTGAAGGCTGCATACTCTCACCTACCTAACCGACAGCACTGTAGGAGAACTAGAAAAAGATCTTCGAGCACAGGTAACTAAATCGTAGATAAATAAATCAAATGGAATAAACTCTCTTTGACTTGCATTTAGTTGAGGGCAGTATGAAAAACAGTTTTTTACCTTTATGACTGGAGTCTTATGATTTTTAAAAATATAAGTAATTTCCAAAAAATTGGGACTGGGGAATGGAAAGTTTGTAGAAGTTGTGGAATCTTCAGGAAAAAAAGCCTGTGTTTGAACACTATGCAGGCAAAGAGGTGAATCGAAAACTGGTGATTTGATTATGATTGAGAATAAAATGAGTGGTCACAAAGTGCATGGTCATTTACATATTTTAAATTTTACATTGACATTGCACGGGGATAACCACATGGGCTTGTAAATACTTCAGACATACCGTTTCAGAGAACACAGTTCATTGTGGCTCCATCATGCACAAGACGACAAGAGGAGGCCATTACACCATATAGCAGCTCTGCCGACTTCTCAGGTCTTTGCCTCATCTGAAAAAGAATGTTTGGGAAATATAAAGGAGTGCTGCAGGCTGAGGAGACCATTTCAAGTCCAGTCCAAGTCCCTGTTCCCTATCTAGTCAGGCAATCACGTTAATTGTCTTGTGCTTAAATATCCCATTCCCCCTCTGTTCCAAGTTGATTCGTTCTTCCCTTGACTCTGTCTGGTTGGCTCGTCTCTGTGCTATTTGGGTTGTAATCGCTCTGTTTGAAAGTATTAGTCTGTTTGTATCAGTCTGTATATTTTAGTTTTGTGTTTGTAGAGAGATTGCAGTGTGATAGATAGGTCCTTGTATTCCCTTTACCCTTGTGTTCCCAATCCTTTAGTTAATTTCCCTAACCTCTCCTTCCCTATTTTTTCCCCTGACCCTTTTCCCCATTCCCTTCCTCCTTTTAGTTTATTTTCCCACTTTTGTGAATTGTCTTTGTGTGGACTGATTTCCTGGTTTCCCCATCTTGGCCTGTATTACTAATTAAGATTCTGCTCACCTGTATCTGTTTGCTGGCTTCTGACTATTTTCTGAACTGACCACGAGTAAGGAATCAAATCCAATGTCTAATAAACGCCCTGCTGAGTTTGATCTGCATTTAGAGTTTCTATCTGTTCTTAACAGAATTAAAGAATGAAGTATATATTTTTTGGAAAATGTATTACTTTTGAAGTTTTAAAACCATGAAGCAGAATTGGAAAATATCTCATTTAGCACATTCAACCAGTCTTGAATGCAATATAATTTCCAAACTGGTGTAAAACTGCTGTATGTGCCCTTGTAGAGGCAGCTAATGAAACAAGTGCTGCCGTGGTCGTTTTGCTTTTTAGCAATGATCCTTTTTCGTGGCGAATTAAAATAGGAAAACATAACAAATTAATTAAACCCGATAATCAGCCCCTCTGTGATGAAGTTCAGACTTCGGCTTGAGAAGGAAAACAATTAAAGGGTACAAGTGAGTAAAAAGTATCGCCAGACCAGCTGTGAAATAATTATCCCCGTGACAGATGCAAGATGCATCTTTTCTCACAAGCGGCATGAATCACTGTAATTGTGCCACATTGCTTTGGCCTGAATGATTGTACGGGAAAAGGAAATATTTACAGATCAGCTGAAAACTGCCTGGGAAAAAGAAAAAAAAAAACTGATTCCATGAAACATGCATCATTTGTTTATAAGCCCGCGCGACAAGCAGGCAATTGGTCAGAGTGGTGCTAAAACACAAATTTAATGTGAAATTGAGCCACTCCTCAAATACAGATGAAGCCTATGAGTAATAATAACATTTTCTTCATCATTATACTGCATGTAATAATGAATTTAAAACCAAGCATGTAGTATCAGGAGGCAGTGAGATAGATGTTCATACCTAATTTTGGTGAAAACAGTCTTTTGATGATATTTATATTTACATGGAGTGAACTATATTGGAATTACAAACATTTATGATTGTGCCACTTTGCAAATACTAATGAACATATTGGTCTGTGTGATTGTAAAGCTTTCGTGCAAAACTATTCAATGCTTTTCTGGGTCTTCCTGAAATCCCTGAAGATCAGTGGATTCTTTTAAACCCCTGTCTTGACCTTGGAGGCCACGGCATCCTCAAAACGGGTCACCTGTACAGCTAATAGGTGTGTATATACACTCCATAAAGAAAGCTCAGACAGAGCTCAGAGTTACATGTCCATTGTACATGTCTATTGGGAACTTGCCATGTGATTATGTTTACTGCAGGCTGAGATATATTTGTACATTGCACACTCTGATTGGGACTTTTAGTACTGCTCGAAAAGATTCTCACATGCTCCTTATGAATGCTCAGATGCACCTGGTGAATGCTGAAAGGCAAGCCATTTCATATGCCGAAGCGAAATTCATTATATTACTGGCTATGAAATCATTCTTTGAATGCAAAGTAGTGTCTACGAATTCATATCTAAATTAATTTATGTGATTGTTAGGGCACTTGTGGAGTGCAGATCTCTGCCAAGAGCAATAGTCCACTCTTCCAAATTGGCTCTGTTTTGCCAATATTAATCTTTAATCTTGTGAGATATATGGCATTTGTTCTGCCAAGGCAATAAATCACAATTATGGAGATTAATAATTTTTGCATCTGCCCAGTGATTTGTATCCCATACAAAATTTCACGGGATTTTCCCTTGCCTGTACCATCACCTTCCATCGAGTTCCATGAAAATTGGAGCTATGTTTTTCCAAAAGGCCATGTAAAAAAAAAAAACAAAAAAATTAGTAGGTGATCATCCCCGCCCGACTGGCAAAAATGGTGCCGACCCAATTTTTTATTTTTTTACTTTCAAAAAATTGTTTTTCTCATTGAATAAAATGTCTAGAATTGCGTAAAAGTGAAAAACAGTGCATCAGTGATACAAACTTTGCGCCATTCCGATTCAACTGGGATGACGGACCGGCCCTCTAGCGAGTGTTTGTTGAATCACTCTGCGCATGTGCAGTTGTCCAAAAAGTCTTCAGTTAAAAAGCATTTCATCTAGTTTCAGTCCTTAAAAAAAAAAAAACCTACCCCCCTGCCTTACTTTTTTATGCTGGAAAGGATGATCACCAACTTCTTTTTTTATGTGGCCTAATCCTGCTGACAAACAGAGAATAGACAAACAGACTGACAAGCATTCACAGGCATCCAGCATGATTTCTAATTAGCAAACCCAGGGCAAATTTTGAGGGCACAAGGGGAGCCTATTCCAAACTAAATTAATTCCGAAATAGTTGGGACAAAGTGTAAATTGTGAATAAAATCAAAACGCAATGACTTTCAAATCACACCAGCCAGTATTTTATTCACAATAGAACATTAACAAGATAAAATTGATTTTAATTACAATTTTATCCACAAAATTAGCTCGTTTCAAATTTGATGGCTGCTACAGGTCTCAAAAAAGTTGGGACAGGGGCCTGTTTACCATGGTGTAGCATCCCCTCTTCTTTCTAACAGAGTGGAGGCGTCTTTTTTTGTCGAAAAAAATGTAAAATGTCCCAGTTTCAACATTTGAAATGTTATCAATGTTCTATTGTGAATAACAAATTGACTCATGCAAACTGAAAGTCATTGCATTTCGATTTTATTCACAATTTACACTTCATACCAACTATTTCGGAATTGGGGTTGTACATTTTTAATGGAGCACCTGGATACCAAAATCACTGTTAGATTCATTTTGGCCCTGAACTATGAAGGAATGAGCCCTTTACGCTGCTAAATCATTTTCTGAGGAACAAGCTCTGATGCTTGAAAAATGTTTCTGCATCATCTACAGTTTCAGGGCCTCAGCTGACCGTTCAAGATTCAACAAGACCAGAACAGATGGAACTCAGAACTGACAACCTTACCCTCTTCACCTTCTCCAACATCTCCAACTTCACGACAGGAAATGAGAAAGATGCACTGCAGTCCAAGGGCCCTTACCAGGCAGTGGAGGTGGTGTTCATTGTCCTGTCTGCAGGGTCCCTCAGTCTCGTAACAGTTACTGGGAACATACTGGTCCTGCTTTCAGTCATAATAAACAGTAACCTCCAGACCATTAACAACTACTTCCTCTGCAGCCTGGCATGTGCAGACCTGATCATTGGAGCCAGCACCATGAACCTGTTCACAACCTACATTGTGGTTGGATATTGGCCGTTGGGGCCAGAAGCCTGTGACCTTTGGCTGATCCTGGACTATGTGCTCTGCAATGCCTCTGCCTTGCATCTCTTTCTCATCAGCTTTGACCGTTACTTCTGCATCACCAGGCCACTCAGCTACCCAGCAAAAAGGACCACCAGGATTGCAGGAATGATGATTGCAGCCCCCTGGGTTCTTGCCTTCAGCTTCTGGGGCTCAGCAATCCTGTTCTGGCAGGTTATTGTAGGTGAGCGCACTGTGCCAGAGGGCGAGTGCTACGTCCAGTTCCTGTCTAATCCAACGGTTATTTTTATCTCCTCCATTGCTTCCTTCTACTTGCCTGTTGCCTTCATGATCTTACTGTATTGGCAGATCTCCAGGGCCAGCAAGAGCCGTGTGAAGGCAGGCAAGCATGAGGCAAAACAGGACTACCCATCCAGCACCGAAGCAGGAAACCACATCCCCATGCCCTGCGATGAGGACGATGTGAAAATCCATCATGCAGAGAGGAGCCGAAATGGCGGAACAGGTGGAGTCAGAGAAGAGAAGCCGAGTGCACCAGTACATCCTGAGAGAAATGAAATTGCGGAAGCCCCTGCAGGTTACGAGGGAAACCCCACAGCTCATTGTCTAGATGCTGCAATGGCAAAGCAGCAGCCCAAGAAGAAGGCTTTGCCATCGCGTGAGAAACGGGTTACACGCACAATAATGGCCATTCTTATCGTTTTTGTAGTCACATGGTCACCCTATCACGTCTTGGTGCTCGTCAACACCATTTGTTCAACCTGTGTTCCCTCCAGCTTGTGGACTCTCAGCTACTGGTTTGGCTACAGCAACAGCACCATCAATCCAGCCTGCTATGCTCTCTGTAACAACTCCTTCAAGAAGACCTTCAAACAACTCCTGCTCTGCCAGTACAAGGACATTGGCTCGGGCAAATGAAGAGGTGCGATTATTTGATTTTGGTTTCTGCAGGTGCTCTTCTCTTTCATTTCTTAACATATCTCCAGCATCACTTTTAAAAGCGGCAGGTACAAGCGCAAGAAGTAGGACCTCAGACACACGACCAATAGATGTCGCGTCAAATTGCACACGTTTCCATGCTTGTGAAATTGATTAGAATTCAAGTAAATTTACCACAGAACTGAGACTCAAAGAGACTTTACAGCAATTCTTGAGATCAGAAAGGGCATTGTTCTTTGTAATTAATATTTTCATCTGATATCAGTCATGTTTTATGGAATGTATTGTACAGTGCCATACAGAAATTTGCTGTCACCAAGAAATGTTGATGGTTTAAAAAAATGAATAATTTTTAAATTAAAAAACCAAGCACAATTTACTTAGATCCCCCTGTCATGGGATGGCTGATAAACAAAACCTGGAGGAGGGGCAGATAGACAGACAGGAGGATGAATGAACTGGCCCTTCTTACACATCTAAGATGTGTCCATTTTTAACAAGAGAACTCTGTGAGCACATTATCCCCCGCCATCATGAATCAAGGGCCATAACTCAGTCAAAAATTATTCAATCGGAACGAAAATACGATATGCGTATCATGACTCAATATGAAGAGTTCATTTGGAAAAACAGTTATGCACATTTTGATAAATTTTTCTAAATCATGTTTTTTCATTGTTCACACCATGGAATAGCAATCAAATTAGAGTTGGGTCATTTCAGAAAGATATCTCAAAATGTTTTACTTTTCTTAAATGATGTTTTTGGATTGTGTTGTCAAAGGAATATTCACCAAACTGCTGTTGGTTTATTCACCTTCACCAAGGAGGTGTATGCTTTTGCCGGCGTTTATCTGTTTATCCATTTGTTGGCAGGATATCTCAAAAACAGCCATATAGATTTTAGAGTAGCACAAGAGGAACAAGTAATTAAATTTTGGCAAATCTAGGCCAAAGTACACCTGAGATATAGGCTAAAGTTCAAATACAGCTATGTTGGCAGAGATTTGAAGTCTTTCCAATGGGCCGGATTTCCAATCGGCGTCCTTTTGGGTTTTGCTGCCACCTGGTGGTGGAAAGCAACAACACCCTACATCAGCCAACGAAAATAACTAAGGCACAGGCTTGCCTCGGCTGCGCTCTCTCGGAGTGCTCTTGTTTATTTTAAGAATGGCTTTTATCTGCTTTTGCAAATGAACTCTTCATATAGACAATATGCGGTGAGCTTCAGAAAATTCCGTCAAGACATGTAGGAGGAGTTGATTACAGAAGATTTTGGGACAGACGGACGAACGGTACTATGACATGATCCGCCTTTCAGCCTCTCGGCCTGCGGGGGATAAAAAAAAGTTGAGAAACACTGAACGGTTTAGGGAGTTCTGACCCAGAAAAGAACAGCATGGTTGATATCTGGCAAGGAAACTGAATGCAATGGAGGACAGAAAGACAGACAATAGGACAGACAGAAGTATGAAAAGGCACATCAACAAATTTAGAGTGAAATATTTAGGAGTTCTGGCCCGAAAGCGAAGCATGACAGTTGGATGGACGAACGACACTCATTCCTACATCCTTATCCACCGCATATGGTATGGCATATGAAGCAATGACTTTATTTGCATATGATTGTAAACCGCCGTTTTAAGAAGCCATGATGATCGCAGGTCATGCATTCAGGATGCTGATATTTCAAAAACATCACCGTGAAACTGAACACACTCACCAGAGAGGAAAAAAGAAGAACGTGATAAACTTCACAAAGAGGGCTACACACTGCTCACAGAGGGCAATACACTGCAAACATGATGACAAGCATTTACAGAAGACTGCTGTGTCCTGCAAACTTAAAATGCAAGAAACACAAGAAGCTAGCATTTTCCATTTATTATGTCACTGTGTAGTGGACATATTTAAATTCATGTGACAGTTGTGAGAAGAGGTTTGATGAAAAAATAGCATTTTTGCAAGACAGATTCAAGTGTTTGCTGAAGCACAAGCGATATTTTCGAAATGTGTGCTTTTGGATTGTTTGAATGAAGCTCTGATAAGAAAGCCATAGTTTCAGTAATCATGTCCAACCACTGCTATAAAAAAAAAACTGTTCACTGCAACACTTTCTTGACACGAATGGCTTGACTCTGCAATTCACTCACAAATAAAACAGCGTTCTGTCCGTGTACAGTGATCTAAATATAAATTCCAGAGGCTTTGCAAAAGAAACCCAATAGGAACCGAAACAGAGTTTCCCACCAGAACATTCCCTAAGGTACTGTACTCTCTCTACCACCTTGACTCTTTCAACAGTGAATCCTGGTGCCATCTTTTCCTCAGGGGAAATGGTACACGCGTTCGTGGCCCATAAACATGACGTATAGAAGATGACTCACTTGAACGATGGACGGCCCTCATCCAGTACTTCACAGTCTAGTTCTTCTAGCTGTGATCACTGAATACATATAATTCTTTCAAACTAAAAATACGCAAGCATGGTTTAGCTTCCTTTTTGCTTACTCATCAAAGACGTGAAGAACAAATGACTCCACAGTTTACTTGGCTTGTGCTAAAATTAAGTAGGAAAGTTGAAGTAGGGGAGTGCGGGGTCTGATGAGCCATGGGGACCAATGAGCCATATCATTATTTTGCGATCAATCGATGCCAAAGGTGTTTAAAATAGTGATATGGCTCATTCATCCCCGTGACTCATCAGTCAATGGTCAAATATTTTGCCTATTTTAAGCAGCTATGTCATCGATTGATTGCAATATAGTGATATGGCTAATTGGTCCCCATGGCTCATCGGACCCCAGTCTCCCCTATGGTTCACTTGCAGTTGCACTTAATTTTCTGGTTAAGATACACAAGACACTTACTGGCTTCTTTGAGGTGGAATAGCTTAGAGTATACTTAGATTTTGATGCTGGTGTCTGTAAATTCTGAAATTTAATTCCTAATCAATTCTGAAATTCAATTACCAAATGGCTTGCTTCACTGGAATAATTTTCCACAATCTCTGTGACACTAATACTGAGTTATAAAGCCTTAAATAGGCTCATGCACAACACAAAAAAATTGTCAATATTTGTATAATGTGCAAAAGGGTTAAAGGGCAAGTTTAATGAAACTGAAACCCAAAAATGAATATTCACTCATAATATACTCACCCCGAGGCTAATTGAAGGGTCAGTTAATTTCTTTTTCATATTTTTCCTATAATGATGTCTGTGTGTGGGCATTATAAGGTTAAAATGCGTTGAATAAAAAAGTTGCCGGCTAAAGCCGCTTTCATACCGGACACAAAACACGACAGATTACTTTCCAAGTCAATGCAAAGACGCAAACACATGTTTAGCGTGTATTAGCATCTTTGCATTGACTTTGAATGTAATCTGTTGTGCGATAAATTTGTTTTGCGTCTGGTGTGAAAGCATCTGAACATTGACTAAGAAACCAAAAAACTAGCTTCATAAACTATAAACGTGATTAGTCACCATGCGCTCTAGTGGACATCCCTGCATCCAGCATGCCAATGGCACGTTCCCGCATGAACTGAGACATCTGAGGCATGATGGCTTTTGACATAATTTGACATTTTGGGGTGGCCTTTTATTGTCCCCAGTATAAGGAGTGTCTGGGTACTGCTCATTCTGTCTGATCACAGTCTGGAAATGCGACACCCATGTACTGAGTGAAATCACTGCATCACTGAGAAAATGCTCACTGACAGAGAGACTATTGTACAAGTAAAAGTCAGCATATGCTCACTTTGAGTTGTTAACTCCATGTGGCATCAATATTTGACATGGGGCGTTTATATTTTTGTTCAGTGTAATATGTCAATATGTATTCAATATGTCAATTGTGAACTGTAATGGTCACAGAATCTCAAGTTGTGGTCAGCAAATGGATTTTATATATGACTTTATAAATAACTCTTTTCAAACCTTGGCTTCATCTGTGACCATTTTGGTGATAAAAGTCAAGGTAATTTCACTGCCGAGTTTGACCCTCAAAGGTCACTGACAGTCAAGTAGAATGTTACCAAATGAAAGTTCATATGTGACTTCCTACACAAACCTAGGCTCCATCTGTGACTGTTTTAGAGTTACAAGTCACTGAATTTTCAGTAGGTCACATTTGACCTTTGAAGGTCAATACATGACTTCCTATATGTCTCTAATACAAACCTAGACTCCCTCTGTGACCATATTGGCCATACAAGTCATTATAATTGTATTATGTCAAGTTTGACCTTCAAATGTCATCAACGGTCAAGCTGAATGTCACCAAATGAAAGTTCATATGTGACTTCCTATGTCAGTAACACAAACCTAGGCTCCATCTGTGACCTTTTCAGTGAAAGAGGTCATTGAATTTTCTCTATTCCTTTGAAGGTCAATGTAAAGGTCACCAAATGAAAGTTCATACATGACTTCCTATACGTCTCCAATACAAACCTACACTCAATCTGTAATGATTTTGCTGATATAAGTCATTGAAATTTCACTGTATAGTTTGGCTGGTGAAGGTCACTGAAGGTTAAATTCAAGGTCACCCAATGAAAATTCATACATGACTTCCTATATGGCCACAATACAAATATAAACTCTATCTGTAATAATTTTGGTGATAGAAGTCATCAAAATTTCACTATGTGAAGTTTGACCTTCAAAGGTCACCGAAGGTCAAATTCCATAGGCCATCTTGCATATTCATAAAGTACAGCGCCCCCAATAGACTCACTTCCGTCGATTCCATCAAAATGGCGCTCGCACTGTACATTGATGGTACCAAGGTAAGTTGACTGTCTGATTTAGAAAAAAATGTATCACGCAGTTTTTAAGAAATAATTTTTGAAAATCTTGGAATCCTATCTTTAACATTGGTGCCAAAATTTCAAAATAAAAACAGACTAACAGAAAAACATCTGGAGATATGGTCTAGTTGTATGTTTTTGCAAATTTACACGAAAATTCATCAGGCCAAAAAAAAGATAAAAAATGTTCCGGATGACAGACAACGGATGCCACACCATGACAATAGCTTATCGGCCCATAGGGCCAGTAAGCTAAAAACAAAACCCGCCCATCACAACCCCCCCTTCCACCCCAAACCCCCCACCCTTATTCCATGTCCACAAAAGTGATTGGGTGCCGTAGATTAAGTTTATGCATATAAAGAATAAGACACATACTAGAGCTGAGCACGGGGGAACCAGAGGAAACACAGGCGGCCCTCTGCGCCGGGAGGCTGGCGCCGTCTCCAGGAACGCGGCCGGTGACACGAAGTCCCATCCCGACCCCAGGCAGGGGAAGGGCCAAACGCCACCCCCATAAGGTGGTGGTATGGACCTCCCGTTCCACCAGGGGGGACCAGAACCCAAACTAGCGCCGCAGCGGTCAGGGCCAGTAGCCGCCCCCAACTTAGCTGAGCACGGCCATTTTCTTCATGGGCTTGTTATGTCACTAAGCCTTTGTCCTGCCCAGGTGTTCTTCATTCCTGATCAAGCCTTGTCCCTTTATATTCTGTGGACACATTCCAGTTGGCAGTCGGTCCGTTGTGTTCTCCATGCTGCATAGTCTCTCGCTGATTCTGTCTCACCTGTATTCATGCCACATATTTCACGCTCTGTGTCTGTAATGCGTTCAAATTACCCTCCTGTTCAGCTCTTTGAGCGTAGTTTTTTGTTGGCCTCGTGCCCCCTTAAGCCTGCACTTGCAATAAAATCTGAATGGGACAGAAAACCATCCTAGAATTTCAATATGTTGTTTCCACACTTAAGATCTGTGTACAGGCCAAATTTAGTGATCCTAGGACCTGTCCCACATCTTCATTTTTGCCCCCAAAATTGAGCAAAAATGGCAAAATTCGAAATTTGAAGGGTGAATAATAGACAAAGTATGATAGTTACTTGCTCCATGAACTACAGAGTGGTAGTAAGGGTGTCTGAAAATATATGGCAGCAATTTGAACTATGTAGGTAAAATATAACAGGCCAAAAGAGACCAACAAAATCATTCTCAGAAAAAGTAAAAATGCCTTTTCCATTTTGGGGCAGCCAAAATAACCATATCTATTTGATCAAACTCTGCCAAATTTTGGCCAGGTATTCTTTACAAAAATATCTGAGGGATTACCAAATTTCAGTCTACTAAAATGAATATCTTTCCAGTCACAGGCATTGGAAAACCTGTGCAGAATAAGGGGTGCGATTTTGGGCATGCACTCCCCTCTCATATTTATGGGGCTGAGGGTCACAATTTACATCAGAACCCTTAGAAAATTTGCAGATGTTGTCAAATATGGTGACTTCACAACTGGTTAAAATTTGAAGAAATTCTGAGACATCAACTTTTTCACTTTCTAGAAAATTGGTTCATTTGACATGGAATGACCCAATATCACATATGAGAGTGTTGTCTAGCCCTCTTGATGTGGTACTGACAGCTTTTACTGACAGTGATGGATATCACTTGACTACATAAATGTGTTAGACGCATCTTAAATACGACTTTAGCATTTTTCTTAGCCGAGTAAAAAACTAAGTTTAAGTTTTACTTTGACTAAGTATTGAATCGAATACCGGCCCTGGACCTTAGTTCTGCTTTTGACACAATTGAACATCCTCTTACACAGACTGAGGCACTGGGCGGGGATGTTGGGTAAAGCTCTACAATGGTTTTCATCTTATCTATCAAATAGGAAGTTGTGTGTCTCAGTAAACAATTATGTTTCCTCACTTGCTCGCATCAAATACGGTGTCCCTCAAGGGTCAGTTTTTGGGCCCATTCTCTTTTCGCTATATATGCTTCCTCTTGGGCACATTATACAAAGAGGTGGCGTGTCTTATAATTTTTATGCGGATGATTCACAGATGTACCTGCCCGTGAGATCCTGAGACCCCAATAAGCTTAATTCTCTGAATGATTGCTTGTCTGAAGTTACGACTCGGATGACACAAAACTTTCTCCTGCAAAACTCAAATAAAATAAAAGAGTGTTGATTGGGCCCAACAAAATGACAAAACAAATTCCCTCACCTGCTTGTCCCTTAATTAATCACATCAAGCCCGTTGCAAGGAATCTGGGAGTGTGGTTTGATGCAAATCTAAGTTTTGAATATCACACAACAAAGCTTGTGCAACCATGTTTTTATCATCTGAGAAACATTTGAAAAATGAAGACTTGACGTAAGTTCTGATAGGCCATGGAGTCAAGCCTACTAACAGAGGAGCAGCTTCTACCTGAGTGCACATGACTGTCATCTGACCAGGCTGCCTGATTGCTTGCCTAGTAATATGCTACTCTACTTAAGCTCACCTCAGGAAGCTACTACTCAGTGCGCTCGCTCAACAACCCTCCTCCACGCCAGCTCCACCGATCTATTGTATTCATTAACCCGGCTCTCTTTGTCTAAATTTTCATTCTATAGCAATGTCTCTTTCGTGAGGTCATTGCTGCTGCAGCTCTGTTCCTTGGAGGGGGATTACTAGCAGCTCCCTGCCTTAGGTTCCTCGCTCGGACGGGCAGGGATCTCTCAGAACAGCCATGTTGCCAAACTCAAATGTATGATTGTATGCCTGTGCGTTGCAATAAATATTCTTTTTTGACGAAGTGCTCCTCTCAGAAATATGCTCTACATTATCTTTTAAAGACAAAGAGTGAATTTTACATGCTTTGATCTCACCACGCCTGGATTTCTGCAACAGCCTTTTTACCATCTTGAATCAAAAATCTGTTAATAGACTTTAAAATGAGCAGAACTCACCTGCCAGGCTTTTTGCTAGAACTAAAAAAACATGGCCACATCACTCCTGTTTTAGCTTCCTTGCATTGGCTCCCAGGATGTTTTCGAATTGATTTTAATATTTTACTGATGACTTTTAAAGCAGATGGCTACGCTCCCACATGTATTGCTGACCTTTTAGTACCTTATATACCAGGATGTACCTTCAGATCCTTGGGCAAAGGTCTTTGGTCGGGACAGGGCCTTTTCAGTCAGGGCCCCAAGGCTCAGGAACAATCTGCCCAAGGAACTTAGGTCAACTGAGTCATTAAAATCCTTTAAATCCCTCCTGAAAGAGAGCCTTCCCTGATCTTATCCAAGTTTGAACTGTTGTAATGTTTTTTTTTTGTTTACGATTTTACTGTTTTACCTGCTACTGGACGTTTGAATCTGTTTTTATCTTGCTGCTTTCTTTGTGAAGCACTTTGTAATGTGAATTTTAAAAAGTGCTCTAAAAATAAAAATTATTATTATTATTATTATTATTATTATTATTATTATTATAATACCACCATTTCCCCCCCTGACTACCTTACCCTGCTGCCCACTCCAGCTCAAAGGTTGTGTACGCAGAGCTTCTCTGCCAAAGCTTTCTTTGATCATCTCATAAAAAGACAACTGCAACTGCAGGCAATTTATACCCATCTCCTCTCCCACGCCAGGCTGGATTACGCTGCGTTTTTCACTATTATACATGGATTGAGCTGGTTTTACTCGTATAATCATCTCATCAACCAGGTTGATCACCTGTTTCACTCCACCAGCTTTGATCACCCATAACTAAGGCCGACGGGAATTTACAGCTGTTACACCCTCTCAGTATTTTAAACTAATGTTTGCTAATATTTCAGTCGTGCGTCTGTCACATAAGACGAAATGCAGCCATTAAGTCCCATGCCTAACAAATTGGCCATTCTCAAACTGCAGGAAAGTTACTGCAATCTGGTTGAAACCTTTACCTACCATCCAGGTGACTGTCAGCTCATCGCTGAGACCCCCTGATCCACCAGTGGGAGCCACTGCAGGAACTATCAAAGAAAAAAAACATAAGCTTTAGTATCTCATATTGATTCTGCTAAACACATCAGCTCAGAACTGTGCTCCACAGACCCATATAACGATATGAACACTTACTACTGCTGCCAGCCAGGCCCTCTTGACAATATCAGTGTTTCGCTTTTCAGAATCACTGCTATATAACATGAGCTCTAGAGCTTTATACAGGCACTGCTACATAACATGAGCTCTAGAGCTTCATACAGGCACTGCTAAACAAGGCAATCAGAGATAGCAGACCTGGCCCCAGCCACGGGCTGACAGACAGACTGACAGACACACACACACACACACACAGACATGATCATTGCTTAACCTGGCCCCCTAGGGGAGGGGCCAGGAAATAACATGAGCTCTAGAGCTTTATACAGGCACTGCTAAATAATGACCTCTAGTTTTTTAAACAGGTACAGCTAATAATATAACCACTCAGACTTTACACGGTAACCACTTCTACAACTACCGAGTTCTAATGCTTTGCACAGGTCCCGTCAGCAACACAGAAACAAGGGGAAAAGAATAATTTGGACATTGTTTTGTGCATTTTACTTTCCCAAGAAACTCAACATATACCTTCATTTTCCATTTGGAGGAGGAGTTCCCTGTACACAAACTTCAAAAATCTGACCAAAATAAATAATCACTGATTGTGAATTATAATACATAAGTTTAAAATTAAATGGGAATTGTTTCATGAAAGTGAAATAAAAGCAACCGGATTTTTCAGTTTTCGAGGATGTCAACTTCAAAGTCACCATTTCAGCAAAAAAAAGCTGATATAGCTTTCGCCACCAAGTGTCACCACAAAATTTTGATCCAGTTTAAAGAGTTGCTGTGGTCTGCACACAGATGGCATTGTACTGCTGACCTGGGGAGGGCCTCCCCAAACTGCAGGAGTGAAAACAAAACTCAATTCTTTCAAATTTGTCCCTAAAGGTGAATAGCAGATGATAAAGGAGTCCCCACCTGCTTCCCAGGTTCGGATCCGCGTCGCAGGGACACTGGACTCTCCCATTCCTAAGGCATTTGTTGCGATGACGCAAAACTCATATATCGTCCAGGGAGTCAATCCAACCAAGGTGGCCATCTCTGCATTGCCATCCAGGATCGGAGGAGCTGAAATGGGCCGAGCAGCAGTTAGGTTTACTTAGGTGCAACTGTGACTTCAACATAACACAACTACTACTGCCACATGAGACCAGACCTGATGACTTAACCTACAGGATCATTTCCCTGTTTTATGCTCACAAAAACTAGCAACTATGTGTTTCAGGATTTAAAAAGTTTAATGCACAGGTATAGTGTACAGACAGTGAAAACCATTTGCTGTATGAGCAGCAGGGATTAGCAGTGTGAGCTGCAAAGATGTGCAGTGTGATCAGCAGAGGTGTGCAGTGTGAGCAGCAGAGTTGGAGAGTGCGATCAGCAGAGAGGTGCAGTGTGATCAACAGAACTGTACAATGTGATCAGCAGAGATGCGCAGGGTGATCAGCAGAGATGTACAGGGTGATAAGTAGAGATGTACAGTGTGATCAGCAGAGATGTGCAGTGCGATCAGCAGAGGTGTATATTGTGATCAGCAGATATGCGCAGGGTGATCAGCAGAGATGTACAGTGTGATCAGCAGAGATGTGCAGTGTGATCAGCAGAGATTTGCAAGGCGATCAGCAGGCTCACCTGTAGTGATGTTGCTCCACACCTCCGGGTCCAGCGATAGGGGGTCAAGGACCTGCACTGTGTACCGCGAGTATATCTGCCTTCGCATGAATATTTTGATTTTTTCACCCCTTGAAAAGAGTATTGCTGGCAAGGGTTTGGAACACTCAAAACTTGCTGGCACTTTGGTTTTCATGTAGCAGGCTCTTCTAGCTTCAAGAAAAGGTCAACCATGTGTTTGTCAGCCTTCACATATATATTTGGCTTTTTTTTAACACCTGAAAGGCTCACTGTCCCTGCAAGGGTTCAAGCTGAAGTTGCCGGCGTTGACAAATTTTTGATGCCGCATCATCACCCTACAAGCCCATGTAGTTGATTTCATTGTCGACGTTCACATAACTGAAACCTCTTTTGGAGCCCTTTAAAAAGGGTGCCAGGGTCAAACGTACAGGTGTCCAGCAGCCAGCAATGGTAATTTATGTACATCACGTAGAATATCCTGACTTGTATGGAAGCCCAAAACTGCCAAAATTAAAAATAAATAAAAATAGAAATAAATGTATGAATAAATAAATAAAAACATTTTTAACTCATTTATTTATTTCTATATTTATTTCCATATTCATTTATATCTTAAATTATTTCCATTTATATTTATTTCCGAATTTATTTATTTCTGTATTTATTTATTTAGGTATTTATTTATTTCTTAATTTATTTATTTCTGTATTTATTTCCGTGGCAGTCCCGGACCAAGAAATCAGGAAATTTAATGGTAATGAGGGGGTGTGGCTTTCATCCCTGTCATCGCGTCGCCTCATTCCCATTGGTTGTTCCAAAACAGTGCTTAAATTGATCACACAGGCCTACTTCCTGTATAAGCTTGCTGTTTAAGAATGGTCAATTCACTAAATTTGGGAATGGCTTCACAAAGAGGAGCAGTAGCGAGAGATTTGAGACTTTTAGCTGACATCAAAGATATGAAAACGCCAATTTTGATTATTTGCTATTTCGCATGGAAGCCTCGAGGTTAGCTATATCTTGCACATATTTTCATTTAACGACACAGAGGTTGCCCCTGAGGTGTTGACCAATTTGGATGAAGTGGTTCATAGCCTGAATCGTTACTCCTAAAAAACTGAAATAAACTTTCAAATGACACCAAGATCAATGTGATAGGTTAAGAACTGACAAAGTTATTTAAGTTGGAAATTGGCTAATTGAGGGGTATAAGATGTCCTTAGTTTCTATAGAAAGAGAGAGAAATCTGTGACAGAAAACATGGTTTGCATAAAATGCTATAACTTTCTTAATTCTTTAGATATTCCTATGAAACTTTCAGATAATGTTCAATGGAATATTATCTGCCCATTCCAAAATGATGAATGAAAACAGAATTGAATTTTGCTGTGCAACCCTTAATGGGGGCGCCATTTCTGAAATTTTTCTATAGACAGTTTTTTTTTTGCTGACGGTAGAAACAGACTGCTGGCGCTCCAAATCTCATTATTTTTCGTCTGTTGGATCTTGAGTACTTAATCTAATAGTCTGTGCAGTTTTTATTAGAATTCCTACTCAGCTTCTATGAAATTGGTGTTTTTGTCACTTCAAACTTTGAAGCGCTCAGGCGGCCATCTGGGAAATCGGAAATTGAAAACAAGGTAACAAGGGGAATTCGGGGTAATTTTTATCTACGTCATCTACGGGATTTCCGAGAATTCCCCTCCTTTTGCCGATAAAAGGCGGTTTTGATGGGTATACCTCTGCCACTGGGAAATTACGCAACGCGCTATGGGAACCACTATCGCGGCGGCCAATGAACTGATAGTAACATAGGCCTACCAAGGGTGTCAAGCCCCTTTACCCTTTTCACATGAATAGAATGAGCCAGCTCCCGGTCTAACAGCGCCGGCCTCAGGAAATCTCCGGCACCTTCCCGGCGCGCAAAACTGCACTTCTGTGCAAATAATAATCATATACTTTATGTAATGAATACAGTCAATGCGGAAAATGCGTTCATGTGCGAAAAGTGATGCATAAGGAGTAGGGGTGTAACGCCATGGAATAGCAATAATATTGTGCTTTCACTGGTTTAAAAGTCTTAAAAATGAACCGCGTTGAAATCCTTTTCCTATCACTGGAAGTGTAGCTCCGGAGGGACTGAAGGACACGGTCTCCAGCGTTAATCTCAGGTTACGTTACCCAGCTGGATAACTTACAGTGTGGTAACTCGTTTATTATTGTCGGCTAATGTAACGGGAAGCCGGCTACGTTAAAATGAAGCTTCCCGAAGGTTAGCTGGTTTCATTTCATTAATCAGGATGAAACCGTTATCGTTACAGTTATGCTAACCTGGTCGTATCTTTCAGTCACTCCGACATCTTTTATTAACATCACCGATTAACTAACATTAACCTGCCGATGCAAACGAGAAATCTCGGGCTTTAAGCGCGCTGATTCGCACTTCCTGACTTGACCACTTGACTTAAATTCTGACATTTAAAAAAAATATATATTTTAGCTCGAGACACTGTCATTATAATATTACAAGTACTGACCTGTTAAGCCTTTCGCATTGCTGTAGTGGTTGGAACAGCCGAAAGCCAAACAATACTTTGGCATCTCGCCACCGGATCAGACGCAGAGTCTCCCTCTTAGTTACGGCGGACAGCGATCCTTGTAATCAGACATTTTGCACAGCCGCCCTCTAGGGCTGCATATAGAGGCTGAATCTCTATGGGCTCAGGTCACCCGAAGACTTCATAAGGCGGTCTGACAAAACCCATTTTGCCCCAGTTTCCACTACACATACTTCAGTTTCAATGAATAGCCGTATTGCTCATTATAAGCTATTGGCGATCTACCTTGACGGCGGATTGAGTGTCAATGTTAGCCCCTGCTAACGGTTACTATTTGCATAATTCAAATTAATTTGAGCTAACCTGACCCATCATGTCAGCCGCAAGATCCCTAGATTACTGAACTGTAGTAAACAAAGTCAACCAATGTTACGCACCATTAATTAGATATTCCAGTGATAGTGATGTGCAACGCTGTCTATATTAGACCAGACTGTTATCCAAGAAAACCAGACGTTGACTGATCAAATTATTAAGGCTAATTGAAGCCAGAACTAAACGGGCTGGAGCCCCTTTCACACCGGACGCGAAACGAATTTTTCGCACGACAAATTACATTCAAAGTTAATACGAAGACGCGAATACACGCGAGACTTTGCATTGACTTTGCATGTGATCAGTCGTGCGAAAAATTCGTTTCGCGTCCAGTGTGAAAGCAGCTTTACGCTCTTCTGACACTCAATTATCGTTGACGGACAAGTAAAATTTTCCCAGGGTATCAGTGAGGATGTAACGTTAGAGCTACTTCAACAGATAATGTGATTCACACTCTATAATGAATGGCAGGCAGTTTTACATACATCTCCATTACGCACCACTCACTTCGCTTCTCATGCGACCGCTGATTTAGCGACTTTGATAAGTTTACATTCAGTTCTCTTTATCGAACCCACTTTCGCTTCGGAGGAAATTAGCCGAGCTTCATGGCAGCTACTGAGAGGAGACATCAGAGGAGAAAACTCAATACAAGACATCCGTTGGGACTTACATATGCGTCATGCGCGATTGCATCTCACACCCAGTGTTTCTAAAATAAAGACAACCGTTGACAAGATGCAAGCTTATGGCAATTTTATTTTTTCATTAAGTTTTTAAAGCCCACTTGACAGAAAAATAATACGTGTAAGATAGATGTCTTGTCATCAACAGTCAACAATTGGACTTCAGTTTCGTTGTCCCACTGCCCCAGTCAGGCGGGATGAACGCAGATCCGTATAGATTTCCTATGATCCCCAGAACTCACTCATCAGCCGTACATATTGTCAAATGCTGATGTTGTCCATCGAAAATTTTAAAGGCTCGTACAGCTGCAGCCTACTGAAGTGAAACCTGTTGTCTTTGAGGCGTTTTTCGCACAAACAAGCCGAACTGAGAAGGTGACATAAGATGCCGCCTTCCGTGTCTGTGAAAAGCCTTCTCAGTTAATTAAATCCTTGGCTGCAACGAGTTCAAAGTGAGAAATGTTCTGATCAATTACAGTTGACCGTACCAATATGGCAGCACGGTAACTTCAAAACGATGACGTCATCAGCTATCCAGTTCAATCAGTTGTTCAAATATGACTCCGACATAGCATTGTGACATCACAACTGTTCTTGGTCGGAAGGTATTCTAGCTGCTGTTGTGATGTCAATATCTTCTACACCCACACTCCATGAACACTTTGCATTGCTGAGCATCAGAACTTATCAGTGCCACACTTGAGAGTGCATTTACGATTTTACTGAATTTACTGAATTCACGATGGATGTTTTCAAGATGGAGTTTTTCGAGCGATTGCTGGTGAGTAAATGTTTTCATACGATAGGATTTAAGAGCATGAGAAGTGTGCTCTGGGTATTCATTTCACCGCCCTGCATGTTGAAAAGAAAATTTCTTCTGATTTCCCAAAATGGCCTTTTATTCTCCAATTGGAGGATGCTGAGTTAAAACTGTTCGTAAAAAGTCTGTTGATTTCAGTTCTTTTTTTTTCCACAAAAGGACAAAGATTTTCCTTATTATATCATGTATATCAGTGGCGGCTGATGAGCTGGCAAAAGGGGAAGCTTAAACCATCCCTTAAAATAATGATTGGTCATGACCTGTTTTCAATCATTCATTTAAATTACAAGAACAAAAAACTCAACATTATCAGGAGTGGTCAGTTTTCATTAACAACGCATACTTGTCAATCTCACACATTCAACGTGAGTTTAAATGGCATATTAACGTTCCTCTGTAGTCATCAATTATTCAAAGAGATTCTCGCGCAGAATTGTCGTCCTTGTGCATGGAGGTTTATCAGTTTCAGGTGCGCTACGGTGGCTTTCACCCCTGGTAATTGGAAACCGATTATGGCTGTGGACTTTTCACGCTTTTCTTTTCCCAAGGGCTGGAAGCAATGCATTTGTTTCATAATCGTTTAAATTGTTTAAACATGGGTTTAATCATTGGTAAGGTTCTCTCTCAAGTTGATTCAACTATTCCATTTTCTGAAAGGACTATTTATGTTATATTTCAAATGTTAATAATTGTATTGATTATGAAGTCAGAAACAGCTTTTTGTCTGGAATAACTAATCTTGCAGCGGCTTTCAGAAACATGGCCTAATTTTAATCACCTCCATAGATTTTTTTTCAGTTGTTTCTTTGTAGCTGGGGTAATATTAAAATCTAAGGAATCACAGAGAATATAAGACCTCATAAACAATAAACATTGTTCCTGAATATCAAATTGTGATAAATGCTGGTCTGACTTAATTAAAGGTGTATTTCTACTGTGTCTGCGGAAAAACAGCACAAACCAAAAACTACTTTCTTGGCTTTGATTATTTTAAATCCTGCACAGCCGTGAGCTAACACTCACTGATCTGTGGTGGTGCATGGCTGAATGGAGGAAAATGTAAAGATTTGTCTGTGAGGGTGAATCTCAATCAGCTCTGTTTACTCACCCTTGAGAAAGTATCACTAGAATTGTTATTATAACTGAGTAGATAATAAGTAGGATAGAAATGATTATGGTGCGTTAATAGACTTTAATAAATTTATTTTCCATCATTTCAGTGGCAGAATTGTGATCTGTAGTTTAACACCATCTGAGTCAGGTAGCCAGAAGTACCAATATTTTTGATTCGTGTTTTATTCTCACCCTCCTTTCTTCAGTGTTGTTGCTGTCTGCCGAGAAAGGAGTCTAGAAGAGAACGCAAAGAACATGCTAGACTTCACGAAATGAGTGAAACACTTCCGTCTGATCGAAAGCCGGGGAGAGCAAAACCATTTACTGCCCAGGATATTCTGGTCACTTCTGATCTGGAGATGCCTACAGCCCAGATCGAGAAAGATACCAGTTCTGATCTGGAGAAGCCAACAGCCCAGATCGAGAAAGATACCAGTTCTGATCTGGAGATGCCAACAGCCCAGATCGAGAAAGATACCAGTTCTGATCTGGAGAAGCCAACAGCCCAGATCGAGAAAGATACCAGTTCTGATCTGGAGAAGCCAACAGCCCAGATGGAGAAAGATACCAGTTCTGATCTGGAGAAGCCAACAGCCCAGATCGAGAAAGATACCAGTTCTGATCTGGAGAAGCCAACAGCCCAGATCGAGAAAGATACCAGTTCTGATCTGGAGAAGCCAACAGCCCAGATAGAGAAAGATACCAGTTCTGATCTGGAGATGCCAACAGCCCAGATGGAGAAAGACATCTGTTCTGATCTGGAGATGCTTCCAGAGAATGTGGAGCAGAAGGTTCCAGAGAGCGGATCAGAGCAGGAAGAGCAAGCGGGTGAGGATGAAAGTCATGTGAAAACAGAGATCACTGCACCACTCTATGAAGTACGGGAGGAGAACGGACCCCGCATCTCAGAGGAGAGCTTTGAGTTTCACAGGGTGCTGGGCAGAGGCGGATTTGGGAAGGTAGGGCCCGATCATCTACCGGTTCGATGTAAAATCTCTGGTCAATGATGATCTTAAAGCTCCCTTATGAACTTGTGTCACTAATATGTCCCTCCATCTTTTGTCTCCTGCTTCACCTCTCTCTGCCTCTCCTCTCTCCTCGGTTTTCTCTTACTCAGGTCTTGCTGGCAGAACTGAAGGAGAGTGGGCAGTATTATGCTGTCAAAACCCTGGCAAAAGCCAATTTCCTGGAAACTGAGGAATTGGATTCCTTGAGAACAGAAAGGAGAGTCCTGATGTTGGCTACGGGAAGCCCATTCCTCTCCCGTCTGCACTGCATATTCCAAACAGAGGTAAAATCATTTCCAGCTCTCTCTCATTCTACCTCTTCTCAAAAACAGATCGTCACATACATACGCAGCACTGAGGCTACGGAAAATCCATCTACTTTTCAAACAACTATATTCGTCCTCAGACCGTGGTAGCTACTAGCTTCTTGCCTGTTTACAGATTTATGCTGGTCATTATGCTTCACTTCACATCCACCGACTGCACTGCGCACATCATCATTAGACCCCAAATACAGGAAAGTCTTTCGCTTCTGTGAGTGACAATGCCATTTTTTTCTTCAGGACTACGTATTCTTGGTAATGGAATACATTAGTGGGGGAAATCTGCGTTTCCACTTAGACCAGTGGGGATACTTCGATCTGGACTGTGTTCGGTGAGTATAAAGCCAGTTGCCCTTCCCACTAAACCTGGGGCCTGTTGATTGCCTTGAGTTAGATACAGATGTTTGGTTTATGGTCAGTGCTAACTGTACATTGCCTTGAGTTAGATACAGATGTTTGGTTAATGGTCAGTGCTAACTGTTCATTGCCTTGAGTTAGATACAGATGTTCTGGTTATGGACAGTGCTGTCCTTGGTTGTCATGGTAACTTCTCATTTGTGTATTCAACTCCCACATGATATTTAATGAGAAATCTAATTGGATGCATGTCACACAGGGCTTGGTGGAAAAACCTCTCTCCTGGATTGTATTTTTTTATTCAGTAGCCAGGCTTGTTTCGGGAAGCTTTTTGTCCAGAAGTGACCAGTCTTTCTATATCAATTGTCACTATAGTCAAATGAACAAAATGTCTCCACTTTCTTTTCTTTATATCATATCAATCTCATTTTCCCTGCTCTCCCTCAGATTTTACGCTGCAGAGATCATTTGCGGGCTTCAGTACCTCCACAGCAACGGAGTCATATACCGGTACGATACTTCTGTTCCTTCATCTACCGGAAGTTGTTGCTTCTTGTTTGCTCAGGATCGGGTCTGCTAAAGTGCTGACGAGCGTCATGTTTCACTGTGCTGATGTCAGCAACTCAATTATCCCGATGGCACTGAGTTAGAACCAAGTTTTAGCAACGTTTTTATTCAATAATAGGATTTTTCTGTTACTGTGACAATTTTACTCCCATCTTTGTGAGCATTTCTGTCTGTACCAGGCCTCAAATTAAGTTATTTTTAGGGCAAGGCCACTTGGCCTTTTAAAATTGGGCCATCTTGGCCAAAATGTAGGACAACAAAGGCCAAAACCAAATGAATCAATTTTGCAAGAAAAATAAGCGATAATTACATCACACTAGTTCCCAAGATGTACCAGTACCTCTCTGAGCATGGCCTAAGATAAATTTTAAGGATTCAAACGGAGGTAAGCAACATATTATTTTGATATCTTTGGATAGTATTTGAATTCCTTGGTGAATTTACAGTCTAGAGGCACCAATTTTATTGTGATAGCCCCACTGGTTGCTGAGATATGGGTGGTCAAACTTCGGCCGGTAACCCTGTTTTGGGCGATTTTTGCCAAATTGGGTGGGCCATAACTCAGGAACCACTGGTTGGATTGAGCTAATATTTGGAATTTCAGCTTTGCCAGCAAAAATCACCCTAGAAACCAAATATGGCCAAAATCTGAGGGGGTGGGATGACAATTTTGATTTTTTTTGGATGATTTGATATGGAATGACCCTAACATGATAATGAAAAAGTGAATGCCTACTGTCTACATTTGTATAATTGAAATGGCATTGCAAGGAAGGCATAACAAAATAAATGCAAAAATCCAAATCATTCGCTGACTTAGCAACATTAACATTTACATCCTTACAATTGTCATTCAGTTGTGCATAGAGCCTAACAACGTCTTTTAGCCATGACTACATTCAGAATATAGAACGGATTCTTGTGGCTGATTCTCGTAGCTTCGCAAACTAATTTACGCAAATCTGTGCTGTTTCACAGGCAACACGAGAGCAGACATTATCAGAACATATAGTTATTTTACATCATCATTTATGCGTGGAAGAAAGCGCCTCAGTTTTATGGTGCAATTTATAACAATGCTGTCAAAAGTAGATTAGACTCTCGTCGGTTTTACCAATGAGTCTGAGCAAATGTTGCTAACTGGGAAAAGTAAACTGCAAGAGTTTTAGGTTTTTAAGCACTGGAAGGTGAGGTTTCTGAAGGCCTATGTTACTGCACATGGACCGCTACTGCTGAGCTTTCACTGGCACTGCACGGGACGCACTGCACCGGCTAATGTCGTTAAGCGAATGCTCTCTCCAGCTCGGTCTCAAAGTTTAGTTTCTTTCGAGGAATGTAATACAACCTTCATTTTCACCCAGCTCGAAAGCACAGCTATACTTATACCTGCAGTATTTAATAGCTTGTGCTTAAAACGTAATGTTAGCCGATGTTTCTAAAGCCGGAACGATGTGTGGGTGTAGGATACAAACCTCACACAACATTGTTGCGTTCTTGAATGAGTGGGCGTGTCTTTGGTCGCACAAAGAGCAGAAGAGTCCAGCGCAGCGGGATGATGGAAGTCGCACAGCTCAGTGGCCGAGTCGCCGTGTCTAAAATCGCCACTTTGGGTAATTTTGGTCAAAATGGCCACTTGAAAAAGGGGCAAGCTAAACTGGCCAATTGAGAAGTGAGGCATTACAGCCACACAGGGCAATTGCCGCTCGGCCGTGGTATAATTCATGCGCTGCTGTACTCTTTTGTAATTGAGAATGTTGTTATGGTTACCCAAAAAACCCAAAATTTTCATTCTGTTCCTTTTCTCATCCTTTCCTCCCTCAGAGATCTCAAAGCAGAAAATATCATGCTGGATCAGGATGGGCACATAAAGATCGTGGATTTCGGGATAAGTAAGGAGAACATGTCGGGAGACAGACGCACCAAGACCTTCTGTGGTTCCCCGCATTATATGGCACCAGAGGTACGGGACCTGCTCCTTTCAGTCAACTGTAATCATACCAGTCAACCAATGTTCTTCTGAGCTTTTGAGCGCCCTGTTTCTCAGACCACTGATATTTTGAATTTATCACACAATTATGTGAATTTATAATTCATTTTTTGACAGGACAAGAAACTGTTTTAGCTCTATTTCTGAATTGTGCGCGTCCCTAAACTGTGTGAGCGCAGCATGTTTGAGCATGTGTGTACTTCCAGTACAGTAAGCGATGGTAGATGAAATGTTTTATTTTAGACTATTTGTCATACATACATACATATAGTCGACCATAATGTGACACAGTGAATGTCATTGTCTGAGTCATTATCTTTGTTATCATGTCAATGGCACTTAGTGTATCCATTTCTTACACAGATATACCAGGAGCAAGAATATTCCACAGCTGTGGATTGGTGGGCATTTGGGGTCCTGCTGTTCCAAATGCTCACTGGCGACACTCCCTTTCTTGGGGAAGAGTTAGATGACCTCAGCAAATCTGTTTGTTCGGATACTCTTGAATATCCGTCCTGGATGGACCAGTGCACAAGGGACCTTCTGGGAAAGGTCAGTGTGAGCGAGAACCCATCTTTCCAGCAGCATCAATATGGGGCGCAGCACCCAATGAGAGTTCAGAATTCAGCTGCATCTCCCAATGAGAGTTCAGAGTTCAGCTGCATCTCCCAATGAGAGCTGAGAATTAAGCTATCAGTTAAGGCCAGGAGGCCATGCAAAAATTACCCCACCCGAAGCATTAGCAGTATTGTTTTCTGTGGTTTAATCTGTTTGCGCATTTATCTGTCAACTTGCGCAAAAATGGCTCAAAATTACACAAAATTCTAAGTAAAGATGTGCAATGGCCCAAAGATCAAATCTTAGTTTTATAAGCAATTTAATATCACTTCTGTCTGCTTTACTTAACAGTTGTTGCAGAGGGATCCAGACCGCAGACTGGGGAGAAGCGGCAACATCAGGGCGCACCCATTCTTCAAACCCATCGACTGGGCCAAAACTGAAACAAGAGAGGTCGAGCCTCCATACAAACCTGAACTGGTACTTCCTGTTTGCTCATTGGTTTATGTGCTGATCATGGAGATATGAATATGTCCCCCAGTATAAGATAAATCAAATTTTTTATGAGAACACATTCAGTTATGCTCAAGAGTAACAATGCTTTTACGATTTGTACGGTAGATTCTTTGAAACATTGCACTAATTTCAGAGATTTTCAGATTATAGAATCGATGATGTATGAGAGAAATTAAATTCTTGTGTCAGGCCAGTATATGGGTGAAGATTTTAATGATAATTGTTGAAAAAAAGTCCTGTACTTTGAATGTAGCTACAATTAGTGAAAATGGAAAATGAATCCATGAACCAGCTGATGAGTTTGCCATTTGCAAACCCAGAAATGTTTTTGAAAGGGATAAAACTCTAGCAGATGGGGCGTCCTGATTTTCTTCATACACACAGCTTCATTAATATATGTTCAACACTGCCTCTCAACTCTGACTGACTCCTCTTTTCTGTCCATCACAGAAGAGCCCCCATGACTGCAGCTATTTTGAAGAGGAGTTCCTCCACGAGACACCATGGCTGTCCCAAGGTGGCGGCGGGAGCTTCTTTGATCAGTCTGAATTTTTGGGCTTCTCATTTGTGAATGCAAAGTTTGCGGCTCACATTGAACATTAATGAGTTAGCCATTTATGACTAAAAGATATTGTTCTTTGTTACTTTTGCCGCAGTTGTCTTTTGATTTGTCAGATGTTTTGATGCATGTGTTTTTGTAAATTATTTTTGGTTAGTGCATGTTTTTTATATATTAATTACAAAAAAACGGACAAATTAATCACAGAAAAACAAATAGCTGTAATATTAACATTCTGACCCAAAGCTGGACTTATTCAGCATGTAAAATTTCTTACTGGGAAATCAGACCAACACATTGTCCAGTGGTTATGACCCATGACTGTAATAAAAGACAAATCGCCGCTCCAACTCTGCCACTCGGGTGCCGTCTTTATTTATTGATTTTGTAAGGAAGATGAAAGGACAGGATCTGTGTGTACAGCCACTCCGCCCACCCTCACCTCTCCAAGGCAAAACCAGCAGCAAATAACTGACTGAATGGTTTTAATGTGGCAGTTTAAGATGTTAAGGTCTCGCTTCAAGCACTTTGCTGCACTTATTGCTGCCCCCGGAAAAAGTCGGGCGGCTACTATGGATTCACGTGTGTCGTCTCTGCTGCAATTTTTGACCGCTAACTTTCTTATTTGGTATGGACATGTGTTACACTACACTTATGACACCTATCAAGCAAGAAGAGGCTGCATTGGTGCCGAATTATCGATCCATGAGAGCTTCACGCAAAATTTACATGCAACCCAGGAAAAATGAGACGAGGCTATTCCACCTGTAAAAACTGCTGTGTTACTTAAGAAAACTCTGAGCCCCATTCATGTGCCTCCGAGGGCTAGTTTTAACATTTTGACATTTACTGGCCCAGCAGAGTCACATGCCGTAATGGTGGTTTAAAGTAAAAAAAAACAGAGCACAAAATCAGGTTTGTATGTGTCCTGGTAAACCAATACTCCAATCTAAGACTAGAAGACTAATTTTACATAACCAGGCAGTGCAGAGGTTAGACTGACCTACACTGTAAAAACTAACCTATTGAATTTACCTAATAAATCTGAGGTAACAACTTTTTTTTGGATAGATTTAATTCCATATATTGAGTATAAAATAACTGAAATAAAAAGTTATGAAATACTTAAATAAATTGGGTTCAATTTACGTCACATTTATGTATATATTCAACAGCTACTTACTCAATAAAATTGGGTAAAAGTCACCATTTCAGAAAGGTATGCTGAAAAAGCTTTCGCCATCAAGTGTCGACACAAAATTGTGATCCAGTTTAAAGAGTTGCTGTGGTCTGCACACAGTGAAAGATGGCATTGTACTGCTGACCTGGGGAGGGCCTCCCCAAACTGCAGGAGTGAAAACAAAACTCTATTCTTTCAAACTTGTCCCTAAAGGTGAATAGCAGATGATAAAGGAGTCCCCACCTGCTTCCCAGGTTCGGATCCGCGTAGCAGAGACACTGGGCTCTCCCATTCCTAAGGCATTTGTTGCGATGACGCTAAACTCATGTATCATCCAGGGGAGTCAATCCAACCAAGGTGGCCATCTCTGCATTGCCATCCAGGATCGGAGGAGCTGAAATGGGCCGAGCAGCAGTTAGGTTTACTTAGGTGCAACTGTGACTTCAATATAACACAACTACTACTGCCACATGAGACCAGACCTGATGACTTAACCCGCAGGATCATTTCCCTGTTTTATGCTCACAAAAACTAGTAACTGTGTGTTTCAGGATTTAAAAAGTTTAATGCACAGGTATAGTGTACAGACAGTGAAAACAATTTGCTGTATGAGCAGCAGGGATTAGCAGTGTGAGCTGCAAAGACGCGCAGTTTGATCAACAGCAGTGTCCAGTGTGATCAGTAGAGATGCGCAGGGTGATCAGCAGAGATGTGTAATCCTTGTAATCAGACATTTTGCATAGTCCGCCCTCTCAGGGTATAAATATATATATGTCTAGGCCGAGTACGAGTCCGAGTCACGGCAATCCAAGGCCAAGACTGGGAAAAGCCGGCCTCGAGTCCTCCAACCCTGGTAGACACCTTTATAGCCTAGCTTGCATCCAAGTCCTTTAACCCCGTCTTCTCCCGCGTAATTTGGTAAATAAAGCCGCCAGTGAGATGAATGGTTGCCAACCAGAATGGCAGGAACAACACGCATTTTAAAAGCGCTTTCACTCATATTGTGGATGAGTAGGAGGCGAAGGACTGGAAGAGAAAGGACTGGACTGGCAGAGGCAAAGAAGAACAGAGGTGCATTCGGTCAAACATAAAGTTTTCCTAGAACATGTCTGCAGATTGGTGCCCTGGAGGGAGAATTAAAAGAAAGACGAAAACAATATAAGGAGTCCAAATGAAAAAAGAATTATCGCCTGTAATGTGAATAGAGGCCACTAGATGACAGTATTTACCTTTTTTTTTGTAAAGCTCAGACTGGAGCTAGGTTTAGACATGTCCTGGACATGTCTGGAGCAAGTCCCCGAAAATAAAAAAGAAAAGGTCTAAATGTGGGTGGGGTCTGCAAAAGAGTATATAAGGCAAAGAATTGAGACAGTAAAGTAGGAGGAGAAATTGCAAGAAGAAGGATACACGTGACCAGACCTGTCATTTCTGTTCAAGACCTGTGAAGATTCTTTTGTGGATTTTTGCCTGTAAAAGAGCCTTTTTTCTAACCCAGCACAACACCGGAAAACCCACAAGGACTGTAAATATTACTGTTTTTTTTTTGTTTTCCAATCAATCTTGGTCCGTAGTTGTAAATAGTAGTTTAGTCTTTGTTTGTTAATTAAATGTGTTGAGGGTTTTAAAACTGTGTTTGTCATCCCTTGCTGTTGCTGTTGCGTTGTAAATCTAACAACAAATTGGGGCCATAACACGCCTGTAATGTTGAAGCAATAAAATGTAACAACTCCCATGCTTGACAGAACAACATTAATAATGCTAAATGCCAGGTGCAGGCGGCACCTACACTGAAGAGAATTAGTTTTTGGGAACTCATAAAATCCCACATGTACAACAACACTTGATTCAAATGTCCTACTTTTGTTTTTGGGTTAGCTTTTCCTAACCCTTCTTGTTAATAATGAGGCAGTCCACTTGAAATTCACAACAAAAGTGATTTGAGCCTTATGCATCATTATAATGAAGAAAGAAAGTAAATTTAAGTTCGGCAAGTGTCAGGATGTGCAGCCTGTGCCAGATCACACAGTTTAGAGTCATGATCCAATGTAAAAAAAAATATTAATAAAACTTAAATATAATAAGACTAAGGAGCTGAACAAATTCATGGCTTGGCTGTCTCAACATTTTCAGAGAAATGCACGGTGCCATCCTGAAGACTTTACACCTGACGCAAACATTTCTTGAGGTGAAATTATTTTGCCAGAACCCCTGTGGGATTATAATTTCGACACAAGCGTGTTGTGAAGGACGGCCCACCCTGTTCTTCTACCCCTTCTCTTATCCACCTCTCCGTGTCTCTGTCCCTCACTCACTCCAGAGTCTCCTCCACCCCTCTCTCACTCACGCTCTTTCCTTCCAGACAGCAGTGTCACATACACTCGTCCCTCAGCGTCGCTTTACTCCACACGCATGAGATCAGACCGGCAGCGAGGTGCATGAGACTGACTGAAGGCTGCGTATCTCACCTACCAAACAGAGGGCACAGCTGGGAAAACCACTACTAATCATCAAGAACAGGTAATTAAATCGTAAAATGAAAACGCAAATGTTGTGTTCATTCAGTGCTAGCACATTGTAGTAATGAAGGTACATGAAATGAGATTATTATGGACAAAGAGCGGTTTATCAATGGCATCTTTTGCGTTGCGGAATTTACACACTGCGACCAACAGATACAATGGGACAGTGAAAATGCAAATTTGCAGAGCAAATAATTCTGGGAAATATTCAAATTCAAAATGCAATGTCTGCAACAGGTTCCAAAAAAATTGGAAAGACTGTGGAATAAAGAAAATACCAATTTTTCAACATTACACAGCTTAACAAGTGAATATGCAACAGCAGATTTGATTATGATAGGGCATAAAATGGGCGCTCACAAAAGGCATGTTTTCCCAGTGAGATTGAATGAGGTTCATCACTTTTCCTTCCAAAACCAAACACAATCCATAACCACCGCCAACTTTTCTGGTCTCGACCTCACCTGAAAAACAATGTCGAGGAAGAAGGAAGGCGTGCTGTAGTCTGAGGAGTTCGTACCTTCCTGCAGCAAGAGAGATGAAAGTTTGTTCGAGGTTTTCTGATTCCATTTCAAACATGGCAACAGCGGCAGCTAAAAATTTTCTTTGTAGATGCTAAGCAGCAAGGCTGAACGCATGTTACAGGCTTTGCTGTGCAATGCTTATTGACCTCCATTTCACCATTGGGCCACACTTTTTTATAGGAAATACCAATAAAAGCACTTTTCCACAGATAGTGTTCGACTGTATGAAAAGTATATTATTGCTACATGAAAATATAGAGCTATTTAGACTAAACTTCACGATTAAGCCAGCTGTTGTGGGAAGCCTCAGGTAAGAATATGATGTGGTACAGTGAAGCATTAATTGGTAAGTAAACTGTTGGATGCCTGTTGGAAATGATTACCACCAAACATACCCTCTGTCCTCTTTCTTTCGATCCTGGAGAGTGTACGAATTTAATAAATACACTTTTCCAAACATGTCACATTTTTCTTCCCCAATGCATTGAAGGTTATTTTAAATAGATCTACAAACATGATCACTTACTCTTTTTAATTTAGATATATGGATCTGGGAACAGAAAATATTAGCAAAATCATTATAATTGAATTTTTTTGTTTACAAAACATTTTTATCAATTAAATGTTGTGCCCAGCTTACCATGTGCGCTGTAAGTTTTTATTTCAAAAATATTTTCATTACCATGTTAAACCATGTTTGTGTTTAATTGGCAACTGAAGTAATACCATTCAATGGTTGACTTAAACAAAAGGACTGAAAAAATTTGGTGGAGTCAATCTCCCGGCGAGCTACAGTGCAGTGGCACTATTTTTGAAGTTTAAGGTACACATTTGGGGGGATTTTGGACCATTCCTCTTTACAGCTCCTTTCAAGATCCTTCACTCCCTTAGGTTTGTGTTTTTAAACTGCTTTCTTCAACTCAGCCCACAGGATTTTATTTGGATTGAGGACTGGCGATTGAGATGGCCATTGCAGAATGTAAATTTTGTTGTCACAGGACTGTTTCGATGTAGATCTTGAGGTGTGCTTTGGGTCAGTGTTTTGTTGGACAGTCCTCCGATGGCCAAGTCCCAGCCTTCTTGCAGAGGTGACCAGATTGTCAGCCAAAATATCCTGTTCCTTGGTGGAATTCACGATGCCGTTTATCTTAACCAGTGCCCCTGGACCTCTGGAATTAAAATATCCCCAAAACATGACTGACCCACCATCATATTTCACTGTGGGTATGAGGTGCTTCTCCTTTTATGCATCTCTGTTTCAGTGCTAAACATGCCGATGTTGTATCTGCCTGAAACGTGTGATTTTGGTCTCATCTGACCAATGAGCCTTGTTCTAGTCATAATTTTAATGAGGTTTGGCAAACTCCTAGTGCCTCCTTCTGTGACTACTGGTCAGAAAGGGCATTCTTCTGGCAACCCTCCAAAGAGCCTGTGGTTGTGGAGGTCGCGCCTGATGGTACTTTTTGAAACCTGGTGATCCGCAAATGCCAACAAGGGCAGGAATTCCTTCACAGAGATTCTTGGAGATTTTGTTGCTTCTCTCACCTCAATAGCCTGAGTGGAGAATTTTAGCAGCATCGTCTTCCCTTGAGGTTTTCAACCGTTCCTTATCTTAGGAATGTTTTTATAATTGGTATCACATTGCACAGTGGCATGTTCAATCATTTGTGAGTCTTTTTGTATCCATTACCAGATTTATGAAGGTCTATGACCATCTGCCTGTTTTGAACTGACAGCGGTTTTGTTTTCTCCATGATATGGGATGACAAAGGGATATTGCATGTGTGTTGCCTCATTTTTATGCCCTAGTGAAACTGGAAGTGATTTTAATGGCTCATTACACTTCCTTAACACTTCGATAAAACTTAAGAAAATGGAATTTAAGATCTGGCTTAATTTTGGTAGATGACGTTTACAAGAACCTCAAAAGTTGCCATTAATTATGAAACATTGATTTGGAGGAAATTCATTTTTAATTAAATAAGAATATGATTTTTGTTGGTTCCAGTGGAACATCAATATTGTGCAATATTTCTCACAAGTTGTAATTTAGAGTTGCTCAATAAGTACATTTTTTTGAATTTTTGAATTCAGGGCTGCCAGTAATTTTGAAGCCCAGTATATATTTGCATGTAGTGGACCATGTTGGAATTACAGACATTTATAATTGTGCCTCTGTGCAAATACTTATGAACATCTTGGTCTGTGTGACAGTCTGGAACAAAACTTTGGTGCTGAACTGCTCTTGTGGTGCTTCTCTAGGTCTTGATGAAATTCTTGAAGAACAGAGGAACCCTGTGGACCCTTTTCTTGACCTTAGAAGTCTCAGCATCGTGAAAAAGGGTTACATCTACAGCAGCTAGGTGTGTATATTCACTTCATAAACAGAACTGAGAGTTAAATGTCTATTGTGCATGTTTATTGGGAACATGCTGTGTGATGCTGTTTACTTTAGAGTTATCTTCATACACTGCACACTGTGGCTGGGGCATTAAGCACAACTCAGAGAGATACTCACAATATGTGCTCCTGGTCCTCTGTTCGAAATTGGGAATAGTCCACCTTCTAAATTGGCTGCAGGGGCAGTCAATGGACAGAAAGCAGAGAGGGCTTAGAATATGCCTTTAAACTGATTGACTTGACCAGCTTTCAATCAACGGCCTTGATTGAAGATACTTAAACTCTCCTCTTTCAGGAGTCGCCAATTCTCTTTGTAAAGGCGGGAAATAAGACACATCGTGTCGAGTACATAATGTACACATTTCATTCTTTGTTCTCATCTTTACCATCATTAAGCGTAAGTTTGATGACCCGCTTCAATGACAGAGGTCAACGAGGAAAATCCAGTATTTCATTTTTATTATTTTTTTTAATGTGAAGGGTAGCTTAGTATGGAAAGTGAATCAATGATTTTGATTTAATTCATTATTCACTTGCCTTAATATTTCATTAAAAAGGAAGCCGGGTATTTAAGTGCCAAGAGATTTTGATCCAATTCAAGGGATGTCTTTCCGCCTCCCTGTGTTCTGTTCAGCAGCAGCCACTGATTGGCTCTTTTGTCACTCTAAATCTTTACATCTGTTGAATGACTTTTGAAATGTATGGCAATAATTCGCCCGCGGCAATATCTGGCAAAGTTGATGTGTATCCCCCTCGTGATTCAGTTCCTCTCCAAAATTTAATTAATGAGTTATTCCTTTGCCCTTGCCACCACGTTTCATAAAAATCAGAACAATGGTTTTGCATAATCCTGCTGACAAACAGACAAAAAGACGGAACAAATCCTAACCAAAAAAATTACCTCATGAGTCCATGTAAAAATAAAAAATATTTTGAGCACGTGAACAACTGGATTTCTAATTAGCGACCCCCAGGGCCAGCTTTACAGATGCAGGCGCAGCCGAGTCCAATGCTAAATTGCATTGTTAATGGAATACTACATAAATCTCGTTTTACTTATGGGCCAAGCTGATTTGAGGGTTAAAAGCAAGTCCTTATTGCTGAAAAAATGTGTCTCCTTTATCTGAATTTAGGGGCTAAACGGGCAACTCAAGATTCAGCAAGACCAGAATAGATGGAGCTCAGAACCTTTAAGCTTACCATCCCCATCTTCTCAAACATCTCCAACTTCACTGCAGGCAATGACACGCCACCATTTAAGAGCCCTTACCAGGCAGTGGAGGTGGTGATCATTGTCCTGGCCTCAGGAACCGTCAGTCTCCTCACGATAACTGGCAACATACTGGTCATTCTCTCAATCAGAATCAACAGGAGTCTCCAGACCATCAACAACTACTTCATCTTCAGCCTGGCATGTGCAGACCTGATTGTTGGAGTCAGTTCCATGAACCTGTACACAGTCTACATCACAGTGGGTTATTGGCCGTTGGGCCCGGTAGTCTGTTGCCTATGGCTGGTCGTGGACTATGCAGTTTGCTGTGTCTCTGCCTTCAATCTACTTCTCATCACCTTCGACCGTTACTTCTGCGTCACCAAGCCACTCAGCTACCCTGCAAGGAGGACCACCAGGATGGCAGGCATGATGATTGCAGCAGCCTGGGTCATTCCCTTCCTCCTGTGGGGCCCAATCATCCTCTCTGGAAAGTTTATCGTTGGTGAGCGTACTGTACCAGAGTGCTATGTCGAGTTCCAATCCAATGAATCCCTCTCCTTTATCAGCTCCGCTGCTAACTTGTACCTGCCCGTTGCCATCATGAGCTTCCTGTACTGGCAGATCTCCAGGGCCAGCAAGAGCCGTGTAAAGACGGGCGAGCACAAGCAAAAAAAGGGCAAAGAATTCAACAGTGAAGCAGGAAACCACATCAGCATTCCATGTGATGACGAGTCTGACACAACCCAATGCGATGAGAGGAGCCAGAATGGCGGAACAGGTGGAGTTGGGGAGGAGGAGCCAAGTGCACCAGTACATCCTGAGAGAAATGAAATAACAGAGGCCCCTGCAGGTTACGAGGGAAACCCCACAGCCCACCGCCTTAATGTTACAATGTCAAAGCAGCAGCCCAAGAAAAAGGCACCACCATCTCGTGAGAAAAAGGTAACACGCATGATAACGATGATTCTAGTTGCCTATGTGGTCACATGGACACCCTTTCAAGTCATGAAGATCATCGGCACCTTCTGTTGGACCTGTGTTCCCTCCAGCATGTGGACCCTTGGCTACTGGTCCTTGTACATGAACAGCACCGTCAATCCAGCCTGCTATGCTCTCTGCAATGGCTCCTTCAAGAAAACTTTCAAAAAACTCCTTCTCTGCCAGCACAAGGATATTCGCTTGGGCAAATAGAGATGTGATTGTTTTTGTTTCTGCTGTTGTTATTTTCTGTCATTTTTTGACAGAAAAAATATGCTCGTGCATCACTTTTAACAACAGCAGGTATAAGCTCAAGAAGTAGAACTACAGACACACAACTTGTACGGTACAGATCACGTCAAAACAGAATTCTATCGCGGTAGGGTCAGTCTAGTAAGAGAACTGTTAGGGTTTAGCTGCATATTTGAGGAAGATTTCTAGTTAGTAAGGGAATCTTTCTGTGTTCCTCTTTCTGTTCGTCCTGTCGAGCTCGCTTTGCTTCCTTGCCTCGGACTACATCTTGGTCCGTTATTAGTGCGATTCTTGCTCTCCTGTTTTGTTTGTCTCTCTCCCTTCTGCGTGTCCTCCTTTATTTCTGGTGACCGCGTTTGGCGTCTCAAACTCACCACCCACCACAACAAGTTAGTCTGGCAGTAGAGTAGTGATACAAAGATGGCAAGACAGAGGTAAGTTAGGGAGAGTTCTCGCAATTTTTTCCATTTTGATGTGAGCTGTATAGTAGGTGTCAAGTCAAATTGCAGACATTTCTATGCCAGCAAACTCAACTTGAATTCAACAACATTGACTGCAAAACTTTACTAGTCTGCACCCCTTCAAGAGATCAGAAAGTGCATCTATTTACTGCAATTGATATTTTGATTTGATAAGAATGATGTATTCTAAAAAGTACGGTTCCATCCAAAAGTTTGATTGAACATTGCAATGTTTTGTGAGGATTTACAAAATGAACCAAGAGCAAACACCAGTAAAATGCAAAAAGGAGGCTTTATTTCTGAAGGGGGAAACCCCCCAACAGAGCTGGCAACAGTACAATGTCCGCAATCCAAAATCAGAATCCAAAGGGCGAAATCCAGAGTCATACACAGGGCACCAATCACAAAAAATCGTAGTCAGACAAAAGAGGTCAAAAAACAAGAATGCGGCAAAAGTACAGGGAGTAGGCAAAGCTCGATATCAAGGACGGTCCAGTCAGAAAGATAAACACGGAGAAATCTAGGCGAGAAACGTGGCACGAGAAAACTAGGGAGAACGATCTGACAAGAAAGTGTACCAAACAGACATCTTATATACACACCCGGGGTGAACACATGACCAGGGAGAACAGGTGCAATCAATGGGAACAATGATCAGGGAGAGACACATGAGGAATAAACTAATTACATGAATTTGGCTGTAGCTAAAACGCAGACAGGGATCACAAGACAAACCTAAGTACAAAACAGCTCCGGTAAGGAGTGCTAAAGTGCCAAGATAAAAGAAAAGGAAAGCACAAAGTATAAGTGGAAATCCACAGAAACTTGCAGCAGAGATAATTAGGGATAGGCAAGGAGGCGGAGATTAGAATTGAGCGACTGCTGAGAGGTAGTTAGTCAATTAGTATGTGCAGCTTTACAATCCTGAGTGCATGTTAGAAAGTTAGTAAAAATATACAAGATTAGTGTGGTTAGTAATTAGCAAAAACAATAAACTGTTAGTATGTGTTAGTAAGACAGTAAAAGAAAGAGGAAGGAAGAACACGAGATAATGAAAGAAGATTGAAACCCAGAAACCAATAAATCACCCGAATGAGTGGCACACAAGACAAGGGACCGTGAGCAAAGATACACACATGACAAGACAGGGGAGACAAAGTGCAAAGCATAGAAATGAAAACATGGCATGGAAACTAAATTACTAAGACATGAAAAATAATAACACAATGAAATCCAAATTACCAAAACACAATACATAATCCTAAGAATGGTCAGAGGGCAGGCAGTGGTCACTATACACAAAAAGCATACATGGCTAAGCCAGGCACAGAACTTAAACATGACATGCGGAATGCAGAATCATAACATGAGCAAAAAGCAGAATCACAACATGTTTCTGTTTTTAAAAGACCAATTCTGCTCAATCTAAAAATATTTATAGACATAATTGTGACACTTTATTGCAATTACTGTTAGAAATAAAGGCTTGAAATTCAGATCTTGCATACGATTGTAAAACTTCCACAAAAGCAAAAATGAATATTTTGCTAAAATATTTATCTCATCAAAGATGTCATCTCAGGTCAATTGAAGATTTCCTTTTTTTACCCCATCGAGACACAGGAATGTTATTATAATTATAATGACCTGAGGTCATGCAGCCAGGGTATTTTTAAACCACGTTTCCGCAATGCAGACGCACGCACCTCATCTGAATAAAACATGAAAAGGCTACAAACTTCACAATGAGGGTGAGGCTCTGCACCCGAAGTGTTACACACTGCTCACAGATATTGATAAATGACAAAGGCATTGACTGGGTAATTTAAAGTAAGATTAAAAAAATAAAAGAGAATAAATAAATAAAAATAAATTTCACATTATGTTAAACAGTTACACTTAAAATCACTGACAGTTTTTTACTTAACCCTTCAAAATCAATGTGTAAAGTTTTAATCTATTCTGTAAATTATTCCAAGCAAATTAGGCAGAATATTTAATGGATTACTTTCCTAGATCTGTGTTTACTGGTGGAACATTCAGCATATTGCCAGCCAGTCCCGAAAACAGATGTTGTGAGTGTACTCACTAATAACGTGGGAATTTTTCAAGCAGTCCTTCATGCATGCATAAAAAAAATGCTGATCTTGGCCACCCTCTGAGAGAAGACACAATGATAGGTGCTGTGTGAGTCGTCAGGAATAAATCTGAGATATTTGTGATGAACAGCATCTGGATATTTAAGATGAGTGGTTTAGGGAGATAGATGGCTTCACACACCGTTGGAATTTACCAATACTAAGTATTAAACTAGGCTTATGCCGTCGGAGGCGACGGCTGTGGGTATATCCCCGAACGCCCCCAATCCTCTAGTTCCCCAATCCTTGAATAGACCTTGAATAGACTTTCATTTGAACTTAATTTCAGGTCAATCGGTCAAATGGTTCTGAAGATATGGCCAAAATGGTCATTTTCCATCACAAAGCACCACCTTGTGGCAAAATATTGAACCACACAGGTATGATGTCATCATGTGACATGTTGTGAGGTCATGACCTTGCAGTTGCACATAGTTTCATGTCAATTGGAGAAATAGTTCGAAAAATGTAGCAAAAATGGTGAATTTTATGTGACAAAGCTCCACCTTGTGTCAAAATTTTGAACCAAACAGGTATAATGTCATCGTGGGACACATCCTGAAGTCATGACCTTTCATTTGCACTTGATTTGAGGTCAATCGGACAAATATTTTATGATAAAAACAGTGATTTTTTCAGTTTTCGGCCCCTGGTGGCCAATCTAGACATTGTAAATTGTCCAAAATCAAATCAGTTCTTCCTCTTTATTATACATGCTTATATGCAAAAGTTGGAATTTTTAAATGAAATATTACTGCAGTTATTGCATTAACATGTAAATCAGTTTTTGGCCCCAGGTGGCCAATCTAGAAAGTGTATATTTTCCAAAATCGAATTAGTTCTTCCTCTTTATGATACTTACTTATATGCCAAACTTGGAATTTGTAATTGAAATATTACTGAAGTTATCGCGTTAACACATAGTGCAGCGGCGGTCGGACCAAAAACATAATATCCCCCGGAACACCATTCGGCGTTCAGGGATATAATTAGCATTACCCAAAACAAGTGTAAAAAAATTGTGCCATATGCTTTTTGTGCGGCACTGCCGATTGAGCTTAGTGGGCTATATATAGAGTACTGAGGTCACTACGACACTGCTACTCAGTGAAAATTCTATTGAAATTTATAATGGGGTTCAGGTAATTTCCACCATGATTCCAATTCAAATTAATTTTAAGAGCCAAGATTAGCCTACTATGCAGATGGAAGAGATCAAATTTGTCATTTTTTTTTCAAAATGTCATGCTTTTGCATTTGTAGTCCAGTTTGTAGTTGACTTTTGCAAGCTAACTTACATGTCCACTACACAAACATGTGAGTCGCTCTTGATTTGTTCCCACGAAATGAGGTATCTCAGTTTCAGCAAACATTTACAATATAACTTGACGTAAGCCGATCAGAGTCATAGAGTATTTTGCATTTGCAATCTTTGGGATACTGGAGATCATGCTACCGAGTGAAATTATTACACAGCGGGCTACTGCAGGCTACCTGAGATGCGATTAAATTAAAATTAATCACTTGTTTCCCATAAATTTACATTACCATAACTCATGGCTGCCCGATCTCTTATTAGTTGGCTTATCGAACCCGGAAACGTGTCTACTCGTATTACTGCCGACCGGCTCAAGTCCCGGAGCCGCTCCTATCACGTTGCTCGCTTTGCATCTAAACACGCAGAACTGTTATCATGAATGCTTTTTGCTTTGGTTTGAGTTCATATGATATTATGATTAGTCTTTGGTGATATAAGAAGTAACGTGTAAATTTTCTTTCGTTCATTTTCACCGTGATCACATGGTGACAGCCAAACAAACTGATGCTGGTCCTGCCGTGGCAGGACACGAAGCTTGTGAAGATGCTGTCAACCCGCAGGCCACATGTGCGAAACAGTGAAGAGGAATATTCAGGGTGAGCAAATGGTGAAACCATGTGTAAAGTGGAGTTTCAGATGCCATGGCAGGCGAAGGTGCACCAAGCATGGAGCCGGCGCAGCTGAAAGTGATAGAGCGAAAATAGGAAGGGAAAGAAGCTCGCGTTTCTGAATACACTAAATACTTATGAGCCAGAAACGAAGCGAGCAACCACAGAGGAAAAGAAATCTAAATAAACGAGAAGCTAACAAGGCACCAAACAATTGTGCCATAAAAAACCTAAAGAAGCAGAGCTTCCCAGAAATAAAGATAATATATATACTGGCAAACCCTGACTAAAGATTTTTCGAGCCAAAGCGAGTAACATAATATCAGACACTCCAGCAAAGGAGGCGTGGCGACCTCCGGCTTAAATAGACTCCGGTAAGGGGTCGCCCAGGAATAATCAGCCAGCTGGGTGAAAAATCCGATGGGGAAAGAAAACTATGTTGTCAGGGACGAGAGTAACAAAGAAAGCAAAAAGCACATTAGCAAACCATGACACCATGTTGTATTGTTGACAACAACTACGGTATGAGCGGTGTTGATCGCAGTGATCAACTGGCTAGTTCACGCCCGCCGACTGCGAAAAAGTTGAGACCGTGAGAATCTTGTGTACTTTGCCCCAAGAACGGTGTAAGGAAAGAGTCACACTACATGTGCGTGAGTTATGAGATTACATTATGCGTCAAACCATGCTTCCAAACTTACCACACTGTCGAGAGTTTTTTATGTAAGTTGTTTTTTAATGTCGCCGTCATTCTGTCACCTCGCAATCTGTTTCTTTGTAAGTAAAAGATGTAAAAAGCGTAAGTGATTGCATCCTTATCGTATATCGCATGAACTCAGGTCAGTGTTTGGATGGTTAAGATGCTAAACTGCACAGTTCTTATCACCCATTATGCCAACGACCATCAGTGAAAATAATTTGGGCCAGCGCACACGCCAGCACTCAATGCTGCCCTGTCAAACATGACTCCCATGAGTTATCATTCATAGACGGATTCGGGACTCAAGCCAGGCAATTGGTCATGAGTAAACACAGCCGGAGCGTTAAGTGGTTAATGGATAACAGCAGTGAATTGCAACCATTTTGCTATTTAGCTAATTAGGTACATTTATATGCATGAAATTCAATAAGCTATGCCAGTAAACTAGCTGGATAACTGGATTAGCCAGCTACCGGACAAGCTAGTTCGATGACTTGGCTATCTATAATTTGTGTGTATAGTTGAATAAAATGCAGCAATTATTTTGTTATTTGTCAAGTGTTGAACTGTGAGTTTTGATTACTGAGCTAGCTAGCTTGCATTTATGTGCACCATATATAGCCACGCACCTATCTCAGCAAACTGGATTATCTAGCCAAATTTGGTGCATCTAAATCAATAGAGAACAGTAAAAAAGTGATTTTTTTCGTTGCTTATCGAGTGTTAGACGAGCAAGTACGTGGCGAACTAGGTAAGAAAGGCAATGACGAGACTGATTAAATTATCTGCAAGCTACCAAGTTTTTACGATAACTAACTACAGCCAGAGATGCTTAGCTATGAATATAAATTGGCACAAGCTTCATAACTAGATATTAAGCAAGGTTAACATAACTGAGTAAGTTAGACCATTGAGTTGCTAACTAATCAGCAGTCTCATCAGGCTAGATTACAAAATATGGCAAGGAGCTGGCTGATCTATAACGCATATCTGAACTCTTCTGTTCAGGAACAGGCGGGATCGTGAATTGATAGTTTTTCGGCTAGTAAGCTGATTAGTGTGTTAGCAAAAAATTTGAATGACTAGCCTACAGTATAAGAAACAAAATTTGTGGGCCCAGGAGGGATTCTTTTAGCGAACGGCAAAAAACACTTCAGACAGTAAAGCGGCCTCTGCTGCAGTGTGCAGGTGATGCTCTTTAGTCCACACCTGCAGCTCAGGGGACAACATTCTTTAACATTGCTCAAGAACAATGATTTCACCAATGTCATTCAAACTTTTACTGCTAGGTTGAACCCACTTCCTGTACAGCTCTTTCAGTTTCACATACAGCTCTTTTGAAGTTTCCTCAGTTTCCACCCTAAGAGATCTGAATCTCTGGCGATATGTCTCACAGTTGATATCATATTTCACAAGAATGGCAAGTTTAACTTTGTCATAGTCAAGGGAATCATCAACATTCATATGCATGTAAGCATTTCAAGCTTTACCCATCAGTAGTGGCACAAGATAGAAGCCTCAGTCTTGCTTTAGCTACTGGCAAGCCACTGCTATCCTTTCAAATGTAATCAGAAAATGTTCAATGGCATCTGTATCATTTAATTTTACAAGTTTAGGCTCTTTAAAAAATCATGACTGACCGTACTGAGAGTCGCCCTGCTCCAAGATTCTGTGTTGAGAATCCGGTGTTTGGGAGCTGCCCAGGCCAACATCACCTGGAGGGCTCTGTTGTTGGAAACTGGCCCAAGCACTCCAGTTGCAGGACACCAAACTGTTGTTGAAGTGTCTGGAACCTCAGCTCTTTGCATGTCACCTCCTGTTCCCATCTAGCCTCACGTGCCTGCTGCTGCCTCATGTGAGGAGGAGGGATATTGGCCGAATCTCTGATGATTGGTTCTCTCACATGTCCGTTATCCATGCTAGTGCCAATTACCCCACACTTATCTGTATCACCATATTCTTGGATGTTGTAGCCCTCGACCACCGCCAATCTTGCTGCCTCTCCCTCGTTGTAGCATTCTGACACAAAGAGAAGGGGAGGTACAACAAAACTCGTGTGTCCTCCACTGAATGATCCCTCTGCAGCCATCAGCTGCTAGGGACCAACCAGCAAGGCAAGAACACAAGGTTAATTCTTCCAAAGTTTGGGGTTTGATTTCCAAACTAAAGCTTCCATTACAAAGCAAAATTTGTGAAAACAATTCAATATGTATCAAAGGAAAAATAAAGAATCAAACAATACTTAAAGTGGGCCCTTTAACGTAACTGAGATGAACCAAACAAGAACACAACAGACATGGAAACTGAACTAAGAACAAAGCTGACCTACGTAATGACACAAAAGAAGGGGTATGTATATCAGTGACGGTCTGTCGGCAGACACACAGGGCCTGCAATAACCTCACCGTTGCTCAGACTGATTGGTGGAACCGACGAGAATCTAATTTATTTTCGAAAGCCTTGTTATACATTGCACAACGAATATTTATGGCGTTTACTTCCGCACATCAATGACGATGGAAAATATCAATCGCCTAAGTCTTTCTAATTTCTGGATTTGCGTAATTTAGTTCGCGAGGTTAATTGAACAACAAGCCAAGAGAATCCGTTCTCTCGTCTGAATGTAGTGACAGCTCAAGTGCGTTGTTAGACGCACAGCTGAGTGATAATCACGAAAGTAACTGCCGCGAAGTCAGCGAAAGTTCCGGATTTTTTGCAGATTGTCATCCTTGCGGAGTCACATCAATTATATCAACAAAGCCAACAGGTAATCACTTTGTCATTCGTTAATTATTACGTGTCATGCATCGGCGGTGGCTGTTCAGTTAATAAACTGATAATCAGGCAAACCTGATCGCAAACCGTTTAAGAGAAATTATCCAGGAAAGGGGGATGTTATTGAAGGCCTTCTGACGGCACGCCACTGATGTGTGTATATATATATATATAATGTCACTCGATAAACTCAAATTTGTCTTTGAAATTCAGTATACAATAGGCATAGATTGTGTCATAAAAAGGAATAGGAAATCACATATAAAAACAGATAAAACTGTTTCCAGCTCTAATAATCAAAGCAAAGTGAATCAACATTGAAAACAGGTCAAAAGAATGGCTTCTATCAGGCGTAGGATCTGACACAATTAAGTTAACTAAGATTCAGCGACATTCAAGAACTCCAAAACAAAAATTAACTAGATTTAGTCAGTAAGCATGGCTTACAGGATACCCCCCCGCATAAACAAGTAGTTGGGCAGTACCACAGTCAATAGACCTTCCACCAAGAGAAATAATTTTCAAAATCGGATGAGAAGGTTATGAGATCTAGGTCCGGACGCACAGACGCACGCACACATACACAGACACACGCACAGACACACGCACACACGGACGGACAAAACAAATCCAGTATATCCCCCTAAACTTCGTTGCGGGGGATATAATTAGCATAAACATACAAGGCAAAGTCCTGAGCAGTACGTAATGGATACTGTCCTCAAGTTGCACAGCGTACACAAAATGAAAAGGACATTCTGATGGAAAAAAAACCCCAATGCCAGAGGCCAGCAAATTAAAATAGGCTGCAGTATTACGGATCAGAAAAACTTCGCCTCCATAGACGCTAATCTTGCATCCAAGTCCTTTAAACCTGTCCTCTCCAGCGCCCCCTCCTGGGTGATTCGAAGAATCAAGCAGCAAGAGAGATGTCGGTAGCCAACAAGAATGGCAAGAACAACAGGCGTTTTAAAGGCGCATTCACTCTCATTGTGGACGAGTAGGAGGCGAATGGGCTTTACAGAACAGGTAGGACAGGACTGGCAGAAGCCAAAGGCAAACAAAGATGCATTTAGTCAATCGCGAAGTTTTCCTAGCATGTGCACCATTATGCAGCAAAGACACCGGAGTATTGCAGAGACCCGTATCCCCAATTGCTTTTTGAATCTTTGAAAAAGAACATTACCCTATTAACTCCGTTTTTGAGTCGAACTCAGCCAACCGACTGATGCCCTGGAGAGAGAATTAACAGAAAGATGAAAACCAGTATAAGGAGTCCAAATGAAAAAGAATTACAGCGTGTAATGCCGAAGAAATAAAAAGCATTGACTCCCGTGCTTGTGAGAACATCAACAATAATGGTGAATGTCAGGTGCAGGCGGCACCAGCACTGAGCAGAATTACTTGTTGGGGACTCAAAATCCCACATGTGCAATAACACCGAATTCAAATGGCCTACTCTTGGTTTTTAGCAAGCTTTTCCTAACCTCTCTTGTTAATGAGGCTGTCTAATTGACAACATAAGTGATTCCAGCCTCATGTATCATTATAATGAAAAAAGATAGAATATTGTAAATTAAAGAACAGCAAGAGTCAGGATGTGTCTGTGCCAGATCACACAGTTTTAGACTCAGGATCCAATGTAAAAAATAATAATAATGATAATAAAACTTAGACTAAGAAGCTTAACAAATTCATGGTTTGACTGCCTCAACATTTTCAGTGAAAGGCGCAGGGCTATCCTGAAGACTTTACACCTGACGAAAACATCTCTTGAGGTGAAATAATTCTGCCAGAATCCCTGAGGGATTAAGATTTTGACGTAAGCGTGTTGTGAAGGACGGCCCACCCCGTTCTTCTACCCCTTCTCTTATCCACCTCTCCGTGTCTCTGTCCCTCACTCACTCCAGAGTCTCCTCCACCCCTCTCTCACTCACGCTTTTTCCTTCCAGACAGCAGTGTCACATACACTCGTCCCTCAGCGTCGCTTTACTCCACACGCATGAGGTCAGACCGGCAGCGAGGTGCATGGGACCGACTGAAGGCCCCAAATCTTACCTACCAAACAGAAAGTTGGGAAAACCAGTTTGAATCCTCAAGAACAGGTAATTAAATCGTAAAACAAGAAAGCAAATGATGTGTTTGTTCAGTGCTGGTCAAATGTAGTAATATAAGTGTCATGGTTGTGGTTTTTTCTCATTTTTCTGTTCATGATCTGTGTTCATGATTTTGTCTTTTATTTATTCTTTTCGGTTATTGTTATACTCAGGTTTTTAGTTCATTCCATTTCTCAGTTCCATTGCACTCGTCTCCCCCTGTCTTGTGATCTAGTTGGTTCAGTCCGTCTTCCCGGTTTGCGTGCTCACTGACTTCGGGTGATTTAAATGAATTCTGGTGTTTAATATATTCCTCCGATTCTCGTTTACTTCCTTCGTCTTACTGTTCTTATTACTAACAAAACTAACATTTTTATTTTGTATCATAGTCTACTAACACAACTAATCCATGTTCATAGATTACTAACTTACTAACAAGCACTCTAGTTTAATCTGTAAAGTTGCACCGCTAATAATTTATACTAATTCCCTGTTCTAGTCTCCGCCTCTTGCTCAGCTGTACCTGTCTCGCCCCCTGCGTTTCTGCGAGATCTCTCACACGTGCTTAATTACTTTCCTGCACTCGTTATCTGTGCACTTAGAACTCTTTGACCGGAGCTGATTAAATGTCATAGGCTGTCTGTGTGATTCCCGTCCGTGTCTTGGCTTTTGCCAATTTTCATGGTTAGGGTTTCCCTCATGTGATTCTCCCATTGTAATTAGTCTGATCCAGCTCACCTGTTCCCTGCATAGCATGTGACTTCCCTCCCGTCTATTTAAGAGTCCTCACTGCAGTTCTGACTTTGTCACAACGTTGATCAATATTTCTTTGTGCAGAGCTTCGTGTATGCCATTGAGTTTTGTTTTTCTTCTACTGGTTCGTATGACCACGATTTCTGTGTTTGGATGCCCTGTGTATGACCCTTGGCTTTGTTTATCGACTACGACTTTTTGCCTACCGTTTATGTACCTTTGCTCATCTGTCTTCCTGGTTCTGACCCCTGCCTGTCTAGTCGACACTGTTTTTGGATTTCGTATTGTGGCTTGGCAATTGTGTTTTTTGGCTTTGACTCAGACTTCATTAAAGGCATGCGTTTTTTTTGGGTTTCCCTCTCTTGCATGTGGTTCCTGAACGCACCGTTGCAATAGGTTCATAAAATGACATTATTATAGACACAGTGCAGCTTTCCAATGGTATCTTTTGTATGACGGAATTTTCGCACCGCAAGCAACAGATATAATGTATAACAAATTTTCATTGTACATTTTTCTTTATGAAATGCTTTTAAACTAAAAACCTTCATTGATTTTTTTTTTTTTGTACACCCTAAATTCTAAAAGAATGACACATAAAATTAATTAATGCGTAGTTTATTTGCATTCAGTTGAAAGAAGCACAAAAAACAATTTAATGATTAATCTTTACAACAAAACTCAATTAATTCTCGGAAATATTTGCAAATTCCAAATGTGATGCCTGCAACAGGTTCCAAATAAAAATGAGAGGGGAATGGAAAGACTGGAAGACATCAAAAAAGAAGAATATTAAAAAAAACACCTATTTTTCAACACTACACAGGTTATCAGGTGAATAGGTCACAGATGATTTGATTATGATTGGGTATAATATGAGCAGTCATAAAAGACATGGTCTTTTAAGTGAGGTTCGTCACTTTGCCAAAACCAAACACCATCCAGAACCACTGCCAACTTCTCTGGTCTCGACCTCATCTGAAAAAAAATGTAGGGGAAGAGGGAAGAGGTGCTGCCATCTTTCAAGTTGCATTTGGAAACAATAAGCATGTTCTCTGGGCTAAAGAGGAGAAAGACCATCCCGACTGTCATCAACGACATTTTCAACAAGTCGACACGGTCTACAACATCCCCCGCCAATCGTGCACTTCTCATTTTCGAACTCGATCAAGGCCTTTATGGTCTGAAGCTACACACCAAATTTGGTTACTGTATCTGTAGTAGTTTCTGAGTAAAGCTGACCCCTTTATCTCGGACGGACGGACGCACGGACGGACGGACGGAAGTCAAACCTATATCCCCCTCCCACTTCGTGTTGGCGGGGGATAAAAACCAGCATCTGTGATGGGCTGGGGCTGAATTGCTGCACTTAGTGTGGGCAGCTGTAGACAAATAGGACACTGCAGGGTACAGGCAAGTCTTTAAACAGGATATGTATGACTTGCAGATGTCGTCTTCAAGGAATCCCCTGCTTGTACCGGATAATGGCGAGCTGCGCACGGCACAAATTAAAACAGAATGGCCGTGTTTTTGCAGACAGCGAGTAATGGCCTCATCCCCAACCTATCTCTCATTATAAAAACATGGTGGATTATGAGGTGTAAAATGCAATCACGGAGACCTTGGACTGTTTACAAACCAAAATAATTCCTTATTTGGCATGACTGGGAATACATTTTTTAGCTTTTTTTTAGTTCTGGATGATGTCATTTGAATAAAGAATAAAATATCTATTTTTCGATCATTTATTATAAATTAAAATTTATGCACTATTGCCGTAAAGCAAAAGTGGAAAACATCCTCTTTACCATATTCAAGAAGACTTGAATGCAACATGATTTCTAAATTGGTGTAAAATGGCTGTACAATGCCCTGTAGAATCAGCTAATGAAATGGGTGCTGCTGTGGTCCTTTTGCTTTTAAGCGATGGGCCTTCTTTACAGGGTTCCCAGCATTTCAAGAAAACCAAATTCCCTGAGTTTTCCCAGATTTTTCCCTGAGTAAATCTTGAAATTCAGGAAATCGCAGAGCAATGATCAATTGAATTACATGGTGTTTGTATGGGAATTTCCTACGCGACGTAGGAACTTTACTGTTCTCGTGTAAGTGGCCAACCTACGAGGCTCCAAACAGTACCATCAGCAATGTCAGTTAAAAACCTCATCCCTGTTACAACTTCATGGTTGTATAGACTTTTTTGTCATGTATTTTCAAGCGTCTTTGTTGTTTATGCATGTACTGTGCGTATACTCTCTTACTCTTTAATGCCTGTGTGTGGCTGACTGCAGGTGAGCTTCATTCATTTGCTGACTGAATGATTGTAGGCGCGTGACAGCAAGTGGCTCCAGAGCGCTTCCACATACAAGACTGCATTTTAAAAGACGGACTAACCTCAGGGGCGGCGGACTCTCTTCTCCCTGCTCCCAAATCGACCACCAGTGGAAAACGATGTCCACACGTAAGATGCTGTTGCAGCCCTGGTTTGGGTGGGTAGCCTTTTGTTAAATATCTGTTTTCTCCTGTTTTATTGGCCAAGAGCTTAGGTCCATAAGCCTTTTGTTTTCTCTTTATTTTCGGGTAGGCGAACAAAGGTCATTTACATTTAGTCTGATTTTGTTGATTATTTTGCCGTGCGCTCACCCCAAAGCAACACTGCCCGGCCAAAAAAAAAAAGTCACCGCTTGGAAATTAATGAACAAATTCTACAATTGGATCATTCTTGGGGTTATTAATATGTTTCAGCTGGCAATTATCATTTTAACCCTGACTGATGAAGAGCGTCGCATCAAAAAGTAATAGAGGCATTTTCTTAATCATTATACTGTATATGATAACGAATTTAAAATCAAGCCAATAATATCCGTGCCGACTGGCAATGAGATAGATGTACTTACTTAATTTGGTGCAGACAGTAATATTATGATGGTATTTACAGTGGGCTCAAAAATTTCTGGCACCCGTGACAGGTAATGCAAATACAATGCAATAAATAAATAAATGAATGAATACAATATCATTATAGAGAAACAAAATGTGTGAAATAATTTATGATTATAACATTTCACTGGAAACTTTTCAAGGTTTAAAAACAATTGGCATCCTTAATTTAGAACTTAGGGCAACCACTACTGGCAAGGACAATAACATGGAATCATGTCCAGTAATTTTTGACAAGTTTAAGGTACACATGTGGGGGGTTTTAGACCAATCCTCTTTGCAGCTGCTTTCAAGATCCTTCACTTTCTTGGGTTTGTGTTTTTAAACTGCCCTCTTAACCTCCGCGCACAGAAGTCAATTGGATTGAAGTCTGGCGACTGAGTAGACCATTCCAGAATGTAAAAAAATGTTTTGTTGGAAAGTCCTCTTACAGCCAAGTCCCAGCCTTCTTGCAGAGGCAACCAGATTGTCAGCCAAAATATCCTGTTATTTGGCGGAATTCACTATGCCGTTTATCTTAACCAGTGCCCCTGGATCGCTGGACTTAAAATATCCCCAAAACATTCCTGACCCACAATCATATTTCACCGTGGCTATGAGGTGCTTCTCCTTTCATGCATCGCTGTTTCGATGCCAAACACGCCGATGTTGTATCTGACTGAATCATGCGATTTTGGTCTCATCTAACCAATAAGCCTTGTTCTAGTCATTATTTTAATGATATTAGGTAATTTCCAAGTGCTTGCTTCTGTGACTTCTGGTCAGAAAAGGCATTCTTCTGCCAACCCTTCCAAAGAGCCTGTGGTTGTAGAGGTGGCACCTGATGGTGCTTTTTGAAACCTGGTGACCACAAGATGCCACCAAGGCCTGCTACTCCTTCACAGAGGTTCTTGGAAATTCTTGGGGGTGAATTTCACTAGTGTCCTCTTCCCTCAAGCTTTTCAACAGTTCCATATCATTGGAATGTTTTAATAATTGCCCTGACAATGTACAGTGGCATGTTCAATCATTTATGAGCTTTTTTGTATCCATTACCAGATTTATGAAGGTCAATGACCATCTGCCTCTTTTGAACTGACAGTTGTTTTGTTTACTTCATGGTGTTGGATGACAAAGGGATATTGCATGCGTGTTACTCATTTTTATGCCTTAGTGAAACAAGAAGTGAAACACTTAACACTTTGATAAAACTTTAAACAGTGGAATTTAATACCTGGTTTAATTTTGGTAGACGTTATTTACAATAACCTTCATGATTGCCATTAATTATGAAACATCGATTTGGAGGAAATTTACTTTTAATTGAATCAGTAAATGATTTTGGTTGGTTCCATTGGAACAATAATATTGTGCAATATTTCTCATAAGATGCTATTTAGAGCTTCTCAATAAGTACATTTTAATATTTTTTTTGTTTGTTAATTGCCAGTCAGGGTTGCCTGCAGTTTTGGAGCCCAGTATATATTTGCATTAAGTGACCCATGTTGGAATTACAGACATTTGTAACTGTGCCTCTGTGCAAATACTTATGAACATCTTGGTCTGTGTGACTGTCTGGAACAAAACTTTGGTGCTAAAGCATTCTTGTGGTGCTTCTCTAGGTCTTGATGAAATTTCTGAAGAACAGTGGAACCCTGTGGACTCTTTTCTTGACCGTAGAAGTCTCAGCATCGTGAAAAAGGGTTACATCTACAGCGGCTAGGTGTGTATATGCACTTCATAAACAGAATTGAGAGTTAAATGTCCATTGTACATGTTTATTGCGAACATGCTGTGTGATGATGTTAACTGCAGGCTGAGTTATCTTCATACACTGCACACTCTGGCTGGGGCATTAAGCACAGCTCAGAGAGATACTCACAATATGTGCTCCTGGTCCTCTGTTCTAAATTGGGAATAGCCAACCCTTCTAAATTGACTGCGGTGGCGGCTGATGGACAGAAAGCAGGGAGGGCATAAAACCTGCCTTTAAACTGATAATTTGTCTTGATCAGATTTAAATTGTAGAAATGCCACAAATGGCTAGTCCAACAGTAACCTGCTATGAGTGAAAACTGTTCACCTTGCCGTCACCAATTGTGGAATTCCCTCTCAGGTTTACCAGAAGTCGGAAATACCTGAGAGGCAAAGGAATACGTGTCGTCTAACCGTGCTGCCAGATCGAGAGTAATTTGCAGCTTAATTGTTATAGTGAACTGACTCTAAATTAATTTGTACTTAACCTTCCTCCACATTAACTCTGACAAACAGAAGGCTGCACGTGATCGTATTGTGGCTCTGCATGGACAGCAATCTAGCTATGTAGATGCGGACGAGCCTACGGCTTATACAGCCGGCAGTAATACAATTAAATGTATTTGCGACGGCACTAAGTGCAGGCGAGAGACTACAGGGCGCCGATACCCAAAGATCTGTGCATCCATCAGAACTGAAAATCCATAGCTGTGCAGTGGATATCATTCACAGAGGAATACTCAGTAAAGATTAAAAGCATTTATTTACAGCTGTAGGAATTGCAATTTAAGCAACAGAATGTGGTGAGAAAAATGACTATATGCGAATGTTGGGCAAGAGCCCATGTTATAGAGTCTTCCAGAACCATTCTGCTCTTCCTCCTATATACAGGTCACTCCATTCTAAACTGTACAATTCACTACGTTGTAGAAGAATGGTCACTAAAACTTTCTCAGAGAATTAAATGATTTGCATTGTTGATATTTATTCACTCCTGGATTAAAGATATACCTAAGAAAAAACAGTCATCGGTCCAGCAACAGAGCAGAAAAAGTGGTGTCCTGATGTCAGCCAAGGCATTGTGAAAGCCATATTTTGTTACAAAATTTGGCAGCCAAATTCATGAAATGCTCATGACATGTCTGTTGATACCACGAAACAAAGTAAAGTGAAATATTGCAGAGAAATACCCATAATAACAGTTTGAATTGTCTGCACTAAATTACTGGGACTCGTCTGATCAGAAATGCAATTTGAAATGACCGTTGTGGGTGTAACCAGTCGTGGGTGTAACCAGTTGCGTCCTCAAGTGTTACGTCCAGACCTGTGGGTTAATTTGCATAATGTATTCAAATGGCGTAAAAATGACCGCGGCAAACTAAGGTACTCATTTCCTGCATCAAAATTTCACAAGGCATCAGACAATCATACATTCCATGCTTTAAAAAATAATGATTGAAAAATACATTTTTTCCGTGTCGTAATATCATGTTACGACCATAAATATCATTAGGAAATTTGCGTGGATCTTGTGCTGTGCATAGACTGTCTAAAAAGATGGACGCAGCACCTGGATCTAAAAAGTGGGCGGAAATCTCAAAAAATTGCATTGTGTTTAATGGCCAGCAGAATGGCGACGTCGGTAGTTGCAGAAAGAAGTTCAATGCTATGCTACTGAAGTCTATGAGAAAAATGACCTTTTACTTTGCCACCTGATTTATTATTTCATTCTTATTCTTTGAAATGCTTCCTTGTGAATAAAAAAATATATTCCTTTGGTGATTTAGAGCAACAGGTAACCAGTTACAAAATTTTAACAATGCTTTGCACTTAAGCCAGCTGAACGGAATACAAACATTGAGGACAATAGACATTAAAAACATTGACCGGCCGTAATTGTCCATAAATATCACTGATAGACTGAGGCCATTTATCATACAAAAGAATTGACTCTGAAATGTGTCTGATTTTCAGGAATTCAATATCTGTTTTGTGTCCTCGTTACACCCACAACGCCTGCCACCTTAGTACATTATAAGGTCACTGAAATGAAGTGATTACTCAGTTTATCTTCTTGCTTGCTTCTTTGTGATGCCCATGGATTGCATTTCACCACTGCAATGAAAAACTTTGGAAAAGGTGTATTTGACTTTTAATCACCATTGCAACAGATTTGTACAGTTTAGTATGGAAAGACCCATACCCGAAGATCAAAGGAAAATCAAGTCATCAATATAGAGGTCCAATGAGAAGGACACAAAAGCATCAATCATCAAATGTGCCGTCTGCTTACACATCAGCTGCATCTTATCTGACATAAGTCATACAAAGATGACCCTCCCACATGATTACACAAGACTACAAAATGGCTTAGACAATGCTGACCATCCTGAGGTGCAGAACAGAAACTTGCAGGAATAGCATAACAGGGTAACATGACATTGTGACTAAACAAGAGTCCCTTATTGACCCCCACATATCAGTTTTGTAAACAGTCCTGTTTCCTCGTGTGGGGACTGACAGGGTCACCCTTCTGTAAACACCCTGCACAATCAATGGCCTTGTTTGAAGATATTTAAACTCACCTCTTTCAGGTGTCAGCAATTCTCCTCGTCAAGGCATGAAATAAAACACATCATTTGGACTCCAAAATGTGCACATTCTTTGTATCATTTAAACCATTATGAAGCGTAAGTTTTATGACCTGCTTCAATGACAGAAGTCAATGCGGAAAATCTAGTATTTATTATATCCCCGAACGCTGAATGGCATTCCGGGGGATATTATGTTTTCGGTCCGGCCGCTGCCGCCGCACTACGTGGTAATGCAATAACTTCAGTAATATTTCAATTACAAATTCCAAATTTTGCACATAAGTAAGTATCATAAAGAGGAAGAAGTTATTTGATTTTGGACAATTTACGATGTCTAGATTGGCCACCAGGGGCCAAAAACTGATTTCACTGTTAACGCGATAACTGCAGTAATTTCAATTAGAAATTCCAACTTTTGCATATAAGTAAGTATCATAAAGAGGAAGAACTGATTCGATTTTGGACAATGTACTATTTCTAGATTGGCCACCAGGGGCAAAAAACTGAAAAAATCACTGTTCCGCGATAGCTTCAGTAATACTTCAATTACAAATTTCAAGTTTTGCACATAAGTTAGTATCATAAAGAGGAAGAACTGATTCGATTTTGGACAATTTACAATTTCTAGAAAAGGTGGATTTGAATTTTCATCACCATTGTAACACATTTGTACAGTTTAGTATGGAATGACCCATACCCAAAGATCAAAGGAAAACCAAGGCATCAATATAGAGGTCCAATGAAATGAAAGGTCATGACCTCAGGATGTGTCCCACGATGACATTATACCTGTTTGGTTCAAAATTTTGACACAAGGTGGAGCTTTGTCACATAAAATTCACCATTTTTGCTATATCTTTGGAACTATTTCTCCAATTGACATGAAACTATGTGCAACTGCAAGGTCATGACCTCACAATGTGTCACATGATGACATCATACCTGTATGGTTCAATATTTTGCCACCAGGTGGCGCTTTGTGATGGAAAATGACCATTTTGGCCATATCTTCAGACCCAAATGTCTGATTGACCAGAAATTAAGTTCAAATGAAAGTCTATTGAAGGTCTATTCAAGGATTGGGGAATTGGAGGATTGGGGGCGTTCGGGGATATACCCCCAGCTGTTGCCTCCGACGGCATAAGCCTAGTTTTATTTATTTTTTTGTGAAGCGTAGCCTATTAAGGAAAGTGAATAAAATATTTTAATTGAATTTATTATTTAATTGCCTTAATATTTCATTAAAAAGGACGCCGGGTATTTAACTGATAATTCAAATTCTTATAAAACGTAGTAATCAAGAACAATGATTGTAAACAGGTCAATTATGATCTACTTCAACTGATGTCTTACGCCCTCCCTGTGTTATGTTTAGCAGCAGCCACTGATTGGCTGTTTTGTGTCCCTCTAAATCTTTTCAACTGTTGAATGAATTTTGAAATGCATGGCATTTATTTGCCCAGGGCAATAAAACCTTCCTTCCATAAAAAACAGACCGATGGTTTTGCATAATCCCGCTGACAAACAGACAGAAAGACATAACAAACCCTAGGCAAAAAAATTACCTCATGAGTGGATGTAAAAATAGAAAATATTTTGAGCAGGTAAACAACCGAATTTCTAATTAGCAACCCCAGGGCCAGTTTTATAGACACAGGCGCAGCCTAGTTCAAGAATAAATTGCATTGTTAATGGACTGCTACATAACAAATCTAGTTTTACTCCAGGACAAAGCTAATTTGAGTGTTAAAAGCAAGCTCTTATTGATGAAAAAATATTTCTCCTTAATCTGAATTTAGGGGCTAAACTGGCAACTCAAGATTCAACAAGACTCGAACAGATGGAGCTCAGAACCGTTAAGCTTACCATCCCCATATTTGCAAACAACTCCAACTTCTCTGCCGGCAATGAGATAGACTCTCTACCGTTCGAGAGCCCTTACCATGTAGTGGAGTTGGTGATCATTGTCCTGGCCACAGGATCTGTCAGCCTCCTCACGATAACTGGAAACATACTGGTCATTCTTTCAATCATAATGAACAGGAGCCTTCAGACCATCAACAACTACTTCATCTGCAGCCTGGCATGTGCAGACCTGATCATTGGAATCAGCTCCATGAACCTGTACACAGTCTACATCACAGTTGGCTATTGGGCGTTGGGCCGAGTAGTCTGTTACCTCTGGCTGGTCTTGGACTATGTATCCGGCAATGCCTCTGCCTTTCATCTCCTTCTCATCACCTTTGACCGTTACTTCTGCATCACCAAGCCACTCAGCTACCCTGCATGGAGGACCACCAGGATTGCAGGCATGATGATCGCAGCAGCCTGGATTCTTTCCTTCCTCCTGTGGGGCCCGCTCATCCTCTCTGGAAAGTTTATCGTTGGTGAGCGTACTGTACCAGAGTGCTATGTCGAGTTCCTGTCCAATGAATCCCTCTCCTTTATCAGCTCCACTGCTAACTTGTACCTGCCCGTCAGTGTGCGAAATACGGGGGGGTCCGGGGGGGTCCGACCCCCCTGATCAGCCAATGAGATCCCCTGAAAGCCTCAGAAGCAAAATTTGAGGGGGGTCTCAAATTTGGGGAAAAAAATAATAATGACAATCATAAGTAAAATATTTTATTGTCACTAATGTTTGCTAAAACATTTTGAGCCCACCATGTTCAGTGTTCAGAGTTTAAAAAAAAATTTTAAGCATTTTTTGCCAAGCGCAGCCAGCCAGTCCTACGTATGTATGCAAATTAGCCATGTGAGCCAAACAGCAGAAAGCGTAAGCTTAACGTAGATAAACTACTAAAAATGGCTACCAAGAGAAAGCTAAAGCAGAATGTATCACTGGCACACTTTGGATTCACATCCAAAAAGGTGGCGCTCCAGGAAGAAGATACTGGTGCTGCAGCAAGCACAGTGGGCCCGGTCACCAGAACAGATCCTCTCCCTGCCATTGTTCCACCTGACTTGCCCGACTCCACTGAACAACGTGAAGTTGACGTTGATAGATCCGAAGAGGCAGCGGGGGCTGAGCCTGTAACGTTCGCTAAAACGGACTTGCCGGCTGGTTGGACTCTACAACAGGTGGAAGAATGGAAAGACCGCAACCCGTGGCTTGAATTTAAGGCAGGGAAAGTGGGTTGTTTAACGTGCAGAAAGGCAAAGACCCTACTGCTTTCAGAAAAGGGACCAGGTTTGCATCTTGCCGAGGAATGGATCAATGGTGATGTTACCAGTTCTGAGGCAAAGAAGCTACGGAAAAAAATATATAAACACAGGGGCAGCCAGGCCCATGCAAGGTCAGTTGAAATAGGGCAGATAAAAAAGAAAGATATCCCCCCCAACACTTTCATTGATATACAGTCCGAGTTACTGAAGGAAACCACAGTCTCGTTCAGAACAGCCTACACCGTAGCGAAGGAAAGGCTATCGTACAAAAAGATTAATCCACTCATGACAATGCAGGAACTTAATTGAGCAGAAGTTGGTAATATCCACAAATCTGACCATGCATGCGCAGAAATAATTAGGCACATTGCTGAGGAAATGCGCCGCAAATTTGTCTGCAGTGTGAAAAAAATTGGTTCGCAGGTGTCAATCACAATTGATGAAAGCACCATTCATGGCAGTTCGTATCTAATAATCTACGTAAGATGTGATGTAAGCGGTAAGGGGGATGTAGAAAATGTTTTCCTCGATCTAGTGGAACTTACTGATGGGGTCGATGCTGAATCAATTTATCACTCTATGATGGCGAGTCTACATAAAGCTGGAATGGATGATGACTTTTTGAAGACGCACCTGATATGCATCACCACCGATGGAGCTGCGGTGCTCACGGGAAAAAACAGTGGTCTTGTTGTCAGACTTAAAGAAAAGTTTCCAAACCTGCAGTCTGTTCACTGTCTGGCGCATAAATTAGAACTAGCTGTCAAAGATGCCCTTAAAGAAGTGGCTGGCACTAATCAGTTTGAGTTTTTTATTTCAAAGTTATACTCGCTCTACAATCAGTCAACGAGAAACGCAAAATTGCTTAGAGAAGCAGCGGCCGAGCTCGACATAGAAATACTGAAAATAGGTCAAATCTTCACCATCAGATGGGTAGCCAGCAGCTTTAAAACGGTGAAGGCAGTGTGGAAAGATTTCCCTGCATTAGCGCTCCATTTCAGAATAGCCAGTGAGGACGCATCACGAAGTGATCTTGAGAGACAAAAATACAAGGGACTTCTGAAGCGCCTCACAAACTCAGGATTCGTGGAAGATTTGGCTGTCATGAAAGACATACTGCGTGAGCTCCAGAGCCTGTCTCTCAAGCTGCAGAAAAGAGATACGTCTCTCGTGGATTCAAGTCTCGCTATCCAGCAAACAATCAATGTTTTGACGGCCATGAAGACTGGTGGGGGGAAATCAACGAAGAAGGCTGGACAGATAGTCTCATCGGGACTTTTTAAGGGCGTAGAGCTGAGTGAAGGCAGGGCAAAAATTAACAGCTCTTGGTTTTATCAATCAGTGACTGCGTCTCTTACTAAGCGATTACCGGAGTCAAATTTGGTGCGGATGCTCAAAGCTCTTGACAAGCGTTTTTGGCCGAGAGAGGAGGAGAACCTGATTTTACATGGCGAAGCAGAGGTACACAGCCTTGCGAAAGCGCTAGGAGAACCGACCAGGGAGGCCGTGGAGCAGTTTCGAGATTGGAAACTACATGGCACTGCACCGGGGAAAACACTGGAAAGACTGTGCGTTGCAAGTCGCACGTATCTCCCCACGTCGGCTGAATGCGAACGAGGCTTTTCCGCAGTAAATAACACGGACAACCAGATGCGCAACAGGTTGCGCGAAGACAGCCTGTCTTCACTCCTGTTTGTGGACCTCAACGGACCTCCTCTGGACAAATTCAATCCAGTTCCTTTTGTCAAAAGCTGGATTAAAGCAGGTCATCGTCTCTCTTCTTCATGGAAGCCAGGACGGCAACCACAAGAAGTCGAGCCAAGACATCTTTGGTCTATTCTAACTTAAGGTAAGCCCCTAAAGTTACTTTTTCATATCTTGAAGTGACTGAATTGTGATGACAGAACTGATTGTTATGCATAAGATGAGCGTGTGCGATTGTGCGTGTGGCCTCGGCATACTGTACTGTTATGTAGGCCTAGTGGTTGGTTGGTTGGTTGTTTATGCGTGCGTGCGTGCACCCCCCCTCCCTCTGTGTGTGTGTGTGTGTGTGTGTGTGTGTGTGTGTGTGTGTGTGAGAGAGAGAGAGAGAGAGTGAGCATCTGTCGTGGTATTGCCCTGTATTTTGCACACTGATCAGGTCTGTCTGACTGTATTTGCTCTTGTAAGTGTGCCAGATTGGTGTCAGTTATTGACTCTGACAATATTGACATTGTAATGCACAACTTTGGCAAATGTCTGATTTGGTAACTCGCACTGTATCGTTTAGATTGTATGGGATAGAAGAATCCAGGTGGAAACTCTGCAGCAGCCAAGCCTGCAGCAGCCATGGCCAACTGCGTGGACACAGAAACAAGTTTTTTTCCCCTCACACAAGGACACATAACTAAAGGGACTGTTCACATTGCCTTGCAGGCAGTATGTTCATACACATTCATTGCACAACAATCTACTAATAATTCCAAATGTCCATTCTTTTTCTTTCTTTAAAAAAGGTTAAAAATAAACTTGCTTACATTTTGCCATATCCCTGGTTCTGATTGTACGTTATTACATAGCTGAGGGATTGAGAAATCTTCAGTGTCCAACTAACACCATAGGCTATAGACTTGCCTTGGATTAAATCCATGAAATTTTGTAATGTACTAGGCTTACTGCATATTGAGAAAATTTAGATCGGTGTTGGGCAAGAATCGGGAGATGGGACCCCCCCAAATATTGACGGGTATTTCGCACACTGCTGCCCGTCGCCATCATGAGCTTCCTGTACTGGCAGATCTCCAGGGCCAGCAAGAGCCGTGTAAAGACGGGCGAGCACAAGCAAAAAAAGGGCAAAGAATTCAACAGCGAAGCAGGAAACCACATCAGCATTCCATGTGATGATGAGTCTGACACAACCCAACGCGTTGAGAGGAGCCAGAATGGTGGAACAGGTGGAGTTGGGGAGGAGGAGCCAAGTCCACCAGTACATCCTGAGAGAAATGAAATTACAGCGGCCCCTGCAGGTTACGAGGGAAACCCCACAGCCCACCGCCTTAATGTTACAATGTCAAAGCAGCAGCCCAAGAAAAAGGCACCACCATCTCGTGAGAAAAAGGTAACACGCATGATAACGATGATTATAGTTGCCTATGTCGTCACATGGACACCCTTTCAAGTCATGAAGGTCATCAGCAGCTTCTGTTGGACCTGTGTTCCCTCCAGCATGTGGACCTTTGGCTACTGGTCCTTGTACATGAACAGCACCGTCAATCCAGTCTGCTATGCTCTCTGCAACGACTCATTCAAGAAAACCTTCAAAAAACTCCTGCTCTGCCAGCACAAGGACATTCGCTTGGCCAGATAGAGATGTGATTGTCCTTGTTTCTGCTGTTATTTTCTTTCATTTTTTGACAGAAAAAATATGCTCGTGCATCACTTTTAACAACAGCAGGTACAAGCTCAAGAAGTAGAACTGCAGACACAACCTGTTGGCGTAATGTCAAATTGCAGACATTTCTATGCCAGCAAACTCAACTAGAATTCAAAAACATTTACTGCAAAACTCAGTCAAAATCTGCACCCCTTCACAGGATCAGAAAGTGTATCTATTTATCGCAATTGATATTTTTATCTGATAAAAATTATTTATTCTTAAAAGTACAGTTCCATCCAAAAGTTTGGTTTAACTTTGCAATGTTTCTGTTTTTAAAAGACCAATACTGTTCAATCAAAAAATATTTAAAGACATTATTGTGACACTTTATTACAATTACTGTTGGGAATAAAGGTTTTGCACATGGTTGCAAAACCGCACTCTTACAAATTCAAAAAATGAATATTTTGCTAAAATATTTATCTCATCGAAGATCTCATCCCAGATCAATTGAAGATTTCCTTTTTTTACCCCATCAAGACCCAGGAATGCTATTATGACCTCAAGTAATGCAGCCAGGGTATTTTGAGACCACCTTACCACAATGCAGACACAACCACCTTATCCGAAGAAACACAAAAGGCTACAAACTTCACAATGAGGGTGAGGCTCTGTACCCGAACTGCTACACACTGGTCACAGATATTGATCAATGACAAAGGCAATGATTGGGTCATTTAAAGTAAGATTTCTAAAGAATATAATGAATAAATACAAATAAATTTCACTTTATGTTAAACAATAACACTTAAAATCACTGACAAATTTTTTTAATTCACCCGTCAAAATCAATGTGTCAAATTTTAGTCTATTCTGTTTATTATTCCAAGCAAATTAGGCAGAATATTTAATGGATTACTTTCCTGGATTTGTGTTTCCTGGATGAACATTCGGTATATTGTCAGCCAGTCCCAAAAACAGATGTTGAGAGTGTACTGACAAATAATGCGGGAATTTTTCGAGCAGTCCTTCATACATGCATTAAAAAAATGATCTTGCCAGCCCACCCTCTGATAGAAGACACAATGATAGGTGCTATATTGGTCGTCAGTAATAAATCTGAGATCTTTGTGATCTTGGCTAGCTTTAATTTGTGCATATAATTGAATAAAATGGAGCAATTATTTTGTTATTTGTCAGGTGTTGAACTGCGAATTGTGATTATTGAGCTAGCTAGCTTGCATTTATGGGCACCGTAGCCACCTACCTAACTCAGCAAACTGGATTATCTAGCCAAATTTGGTGCATCTAAATCAAAAGAGAACAGTGAAAAGTGATTTTTCTCGTTACTTGTCAAGTTTTCGACGAGGATCTATGTAGCGAACTTGGTAAGAAAGGCTGTGACGAGACTGATTAACTTATCCACAAGATAAAAAGTTTTTACGATAACTAACAACAGCCAGAGATGCTGCTTAGCTATTAATATAAATTGGCACAAGCTTCATAACTTGATATTAAGCAAGGTTAACATAACTGAGTAAGTTAGACCATTGAGTGGCTAACTAATCAGCAGTCTCACCAGGCTAGGTTACAAAATATGGCAAGGAGCTGGCTGATCTATAACGCATATCTGAACTCGTTCTGTTCAGGAATCGGCGGGATCATGAATTAGCAAAAAAATTTGAATGACTAGCGTACAGTATATGAAACAAAATTTGTGGGCCCAGGAAGGATTCTTTTGGCGAGCGGAGATGGAAATGCTTTTTTCGCTATATGTGACATCATGATCACCTCCCAAAAATCCATTATTCGTGGCTGCTGCCATACATAAGGACTCTGCCACTGAAAAATGACCAGCTGCCTTTGCCTTCTGTTAAAAATTGCCATGGCAACAGCAGCAGCAGCGACCATTACTGTACCAACGTGCACAACGTTTTAGCCATCCTTACTGTGTGCGGTATCGCGGGACGCGCGTCTTTACGAGAATTACGCAAAATACCTTTCAATGGAAACAGCAGCAAGTTGCAATTGTACTTTATCGAAACTTGAGAAATACTGATTGTGTTTTGCGCAAAACTGTAATGCAGCTATTGAAGGTTTTACTGCTAGGTTGAACCCACTTCCCATACAGCTCTTTCAGTCTCACATACAGCTCTTTTGGAGTTTCCTCAGTCTGAGATCTGAATCTCTGGCGATATGTCTCACAGTTGATATCATATTTCACAAGAATTGCACTTTTAATTTTGTCATAATCAAGGTAATCATCAACATCCATGTGCATGTAAGCATTTCAAGCTTTACCCGTCAGTAGTGGCACAAGACCGAAGCTCCAGTCTTCCTTTAGCCGCTGCTATCCTTTCAAATGTAATCAGAAAATGACTACATTTACATGCAGTCAATAACCCTTTGATAACCGGAATATTAGCAATAACATGGTTGCGCACAGCCAATTACCCCTTTTAAAAACCGCCATATGCTCATATTCAGGTTTTCAAAAACCCAAAAATGACTCCCGGGTCACTCCTTTTCTAAGCCGAATATTTAGCCATGTGTACGCCTATCGGGATATCCTCACCTAAAGGAACATTAATTTGTGTTCTGTGCATGTTCTATTCGCAAAGAATCTCGTCTTTTTTGTTTTTAGATTCAGGAAGAAGAAGCGGAAGTGACAAGCATTATGTCATGACGTTTTCCGTGAGTCATGACGTTGTCCGTGTGTCGCTGTTTTGATCGGGATATCCTAATTGATTACAATTACCATGTATACAGGAATAACCCTGTTTGCTCACGCATGTGAATGGGTTGTTATCCCCCACCAACATGAAGTGGGAGGGGGATATAGGTTTGACCTCCGTCCGTCCGTCCATGTGTGTGTGCGTGCGTGCGTCCGTCTGTCCAAGAGAGAGGGGACAACTTTTCTCAGAAACTATTACAGATAGGACAACCAAATTTAGTATGTAGCTTCAGACCATAAAGGCCTTGATGGAGTTTGAAAATAAGAAGCACACGATTGGCGGGGGATGTTGCAGACCATGTCGAATGTTTCAGAAACCGGAATATTGACCTTAACCCGAATACTAACTGCATGTAAACATAGTCAATGTTCAATGGCATCTGTATCGGTTAATTTTACAAGTTTAGGCACTTTAGATAATTGTGACTGACCGTACTGAGAGTGGCCCTGCTCCAAGATTCTGTATTGAGAATCCGGTGTTTGGGAGCTGCCCAGGCCTACATCACCAGGAGGGCTCTGTTGTGGGAAACTGGCCCAAGCACTCCTGTTGCAGGAGACAAAACTGTTGTTGAAGTGACTTGAACCTCTGCTCTTGTCGTGTTTGTCCATGGGTTGGGAGGGCCCACTCTGCCCCCCACCAACTGACCAAACCAAATTTTTCTGATTGCTATTTGTGCCCACTTTGGATGTCAGGATGTTATCACTGAATAAACTGGGACTCGGTACTGTTTTGGTGGCAGTGTTTACAAAGCATGAGATCTAAATCTGATCCATCAACTTGGGGGTAGGGGAAATTCAAACAGTCATTACACAAAAGATTTTCAACATAGGTTAACAAGCTGGAACTCAAATTATTTCCTGTGGCAAACTCTTTCCAGTGGTATATAGTTTAAGTAAATTAGGTCAAGAATGACGTCAGCTGAGGTCAAAAGGTCATGATTTTTTGGCCTTGGCAAAAATCTCAAACGTTTCCCTTTATCAAAAAACTGTATGCAGGAATAGGGTTAGTACCTACAATCTGGACCTTAAAACTATTCTATACATATATCCATACAATTCTGGCCAACTAGGTAGGTGAGTGCTTTAGCTACTTCCATGTCAAGGTGAATAGCTGATTTACTATAGCTAGTTAGTAATTAGTGTTGTCTCAACTGGCGGCATAACCATTAACAAATGGCCTGTGGTCGTCTACGTTGCTGTGATGTCACTGGCTTGGGCTTGCTTGCTTTTTACGAGCAAGTTGAAGTTGTTTCCAGTTTTAGTTGCACACAAAACTGATTTGTGCAAAATAAGGACGCTATATTACTTTAGTTGACGCCGTTATCTGCAAATATTCGAACTATGGTGCGTTGGCTTTATGTTGCTAAATTGAAACCAGCCTTTTCAAGTCAAAAAATGTTTTTTTTTTTTTTGCCTTTGAGGAATCAAACTGATACCTAGTAGACTGGGATAGTTCACTCTCTAATAGGCCTATTAAGTCTTAACATGAGCCTTAAAGTGGTGATCTATGCGATGTCGTTAATACTCATTTTGTAATGCCGAGCTAAGATACTTGTCAGATACCTTGTTGTAGATAGCATTAATGGTGTAAATTTATCATCTGGCAATGGACGTCATCGTTGCTACCGGGCGTTTATCACAACGAGCTGTGATTTAGCCATTTACCCAGCTGAGTGAGCCATTCTTAAGCTGCTTTCACGCCAGTCGCAAAACTAATTTTTCACGCGACAGATTACATTCAAAGTCAATGCAAAGACGTGAATACACGTGAATTGCATGTAATCAAGTCTTTGCATCGACTTCGAGCGTAATCTGTCGCGCAAAAAATTCATTTCGCATCCGGTGCAAAAGAAGCTTTACTCAGAAGTTTCACTTCAAGAAAAGTGCGTTCATGTTCCTAGCTTCTGAAGGAGAGGGCCGAGTGGCTCTGTTGTGTTTAGAGAACGTTTCAACTGTCAAAAATAGTGACGTCATATCGCTAATATAGCTTTTAATAATTGTGTGTGATGGTCCTGCCTTGCAGTCCCTCCCCCCTCCTGTTGTCTGCACCACATCTCTTGCTTGTTGAGATGGAGGTGCAGTGAAGAGTATAATAGAGCTGCACTGCCAAACAGGTAGTGCGGCTGCATTCTGTGTGAGGAGCCCTGTTGTTGGTTGCCGCTGCTCCTCTCTGTAAATGCATAGAATTAACTAGAACGGGCACTCGGTAGAGCGCATACCTTCGCCGACGCCACTGAATCCCTCGGCACTGGCGTTGGTTTCATGCCGATCGGATAAAAATTGACCGAGATATGGCCGAAAGTCGGTTTTGACCTTTTCGTGGCCTTGACCTTGACCTTTGACCCGATCACTCCCAAAATCTAATCGATTGATCCTCAGGTCATGCCAAATCAACCCACCAAATTTTATGAAATTCCGTTAGGAACTTTTTGAGTTATTCGATACACATACAGACAGACACACAAACAAATAAATACACGGGGATCAAAACATTACCTTCGTCAGCGAAGTCGCTGGCGAAGGTAAATATGTTTTATATTTTTACTCAGCCTGTGCATGTGGGTCCCTTTATTTGGTTTTGGGTACATGGTCCCAGTGCCCGGCTTCTTGCCTTCTGCTGGGGCGACCAAACCACGAAACTGTGTGGTAATCAACATATCCTGCTTAAAATCAAATCCTTGTTCAGAAAACACTGTGCGTACATATATGAGCACAAACCCGCATCAAAAATCCCGCCCCCCTTTCAGAATATAGTTCCAACGTCTTTGAACTGTAGACACCTTTATAGCCTAGACTGCATCCAAGGTCTTTAAACCTGTCTTTTCCTGCGCCTTCTCCTGAGAGATTTGGTTAATCGAGCCGCCAGTGAGATGACAGGTAGCCAATGAGAATGGTAGGAACAACAGGCGTTTTAAAATTGCATTCACTCACATTGTGGACGAGTAGGAGGCGAATGGGCTTTACAGAACAGGTAGGACTGGACTGGCAGAGGCAAAGACGAACTAAGGTGCATTCAGTCAAACAAAGTTTTCCTAGAGCGTGTCAGCCAACAAACTGGTGCACTGGAGAGAGAATTAACAGAAAGACGAAAACAGTATAAGGAGTTCAAATAAAAAAGAACTATTATCGTGTAATGCTGAAGCAATAAAATAAATCAACTTCCATGCTTGTGAGAACATCAACAATGGTAAATGTCTTGCGCAGGCGGCTACTGCACTGAGCAGATTTAGTTTTTGTAAATCCCGCATGTACATTACCAAATTCAAATATCCTACTTCTGTTTTTTGGTAAGCTTTTCCTAACCCTTCTTGTTAATGAGGCTGTCCACTTCTCGACATAAGGGATTCGAACCATATGCATCATTATAATGAAACAAGAAAGTAAATTAAGTCTGGATGCCGCAAAGAAGGTGCCCAGCCTGTGCCAGATCACACAGTTTAGACTTATGATCCAACAGAAAAAAAAAAAAAACTTGGACTAAGAATGTTAAAGTAATGGCTTGGCTGACTCCACATTTTCAGAGAAATGCACAGTGCTCTCCTGAAGACTTTACACCTGACGCAAAAATTTCTTATCGTGAAATTATTTTGCCAGAATCCCTGAGGGATTAAGATTTTGACGTAAGTGTGTTGTGAAGGACGGCCCACCCTGTTCTTCTACCCCTTCTCTTATCCACCTCTCCGTGTCTCTGTCCCTCACTCACTCCAGAGTCTCCTCCACCCCTCTCTCACTCACGCTCTTTCCTTCCAGACAGCAGTGTCACATACACTCATCCCTCAGCATCGCTTTACTCCACACGCATGAGATCAGACCGGCAGCGAGGTGCATGAGACCGACTGAAGGCTGCGTATCTCACCTACCAAACAGAGGCACAGTTGGGAAAACTGCTTCTAATCCTCAGGAACAGGTAATGAAATCGTAAAAGGACAACGCGAATGCTGTGTTTGTTATGTAGTAATGAAGGTCTATAAAATGACATTAATATGGACACAGTGCAGTTTACCAATGGCATCTTTTGCGCAACGGAATTTACACACCGCAAATGTGCAAATTTGCGGAGTCTTGGTAGCCCAATGCTTTTAATATACAAACTTTTATAAATTTTTTGTACACCCTAAATTCCAAAAGAATAGGAACTATGAGCAAAATTAATTTATTCATAGATTCTCGTTTATTTGCATCTAGTTGAGAGCAGCACGAAAAACTATTTCAGGATTCATCTTAACAACCACACTCTTATAATTCTGAAAAATATTAGTGAATGTGATGCCTGCAACAGGTTCCAAAAAAAAATGGGACAAGGGAATGGAAAGACTGGAAGAGCTGTGGAACCTTCAAAAGAAAAAGAAAAGAACAAGTTTTTCAACATTACACAGATTAACAGGTGAAAATGTAACAGATTATTTGATTATAATTGGGCATAAAATGACAGTCACAAAAGGCATGGTTGTTTACCAGTGAGATGGTTCAAGGTTCAGCATTTTGCCTACCAAAACCAAACACCATCTAGAGCCACCGCCAACGTTTCTGGTCTCGACCTCACGTGAAAAACAATGTAGAGGAAGAAAGAAGGAGTGCTGTGGTCTGAGGAGTTCATATTTCAAATTGCTTTTGGAAAATGGAAGTAGTGTTCTCAGGGCTAAAGAGCAGAGGGACCATCCCGACTGTTATCACCGTTATATGACTCCAGATGTCGTCTTCAAGGAATCCCCTGCTTGTTCCAGATAATGGCGAGTCGCTCACGGCAGAAATTAGAACAGGATGGCTGTGTTGTCACAGACAGAGTAATGCAGCCCGCAGCCCAAGCCATACATTTATAATTGTGCCTCTGTGCAAATAGTTATGAACATCTTGGTCTGTGTGACTGTCAGGAGCAAAACGTTGGTTCTGAACTGTTCTTGTGGTGCTTCTGTAGGTCCTGCTGAAATCCCTGAAGAACAGTGGAACCCTGCAGACCCCCTTCTTGACCTTAGAAGTCTCAGCATAGTGAGAAAGGGTTACCTGTACAGCAACTAGGTGTGTATATGCACTCCGAAAACACAGCTGTCTGTTATAAATGTCCATTGTACATGTCTACTGGGAACATGCTGTGTGATGATGTTTACTGCAGGCTGAGTTATCTTCATACACTGCACACTCTGGCTGGGGCATTAAGCTCAGCTCAGAGAGATCCTCACAATATGTGCTCCTGGACCTCTGTTGTAAATTGTGAATATTCCACCCTAAAAATTGGCTCCAGTGGCGGTCAATGGACATAAAGCAGGGAGGAAGTAAATTGTGACCTTGGACTGATAATTTGTCTTAATCAGTTTTCAGGTGTCGTCAATTCTCTTTGAAAAGGCGAGAAATGAAACACATCATTTGGACTACAAAATGTGCACATTTCATTCCTTGTTTTCATTTAAGCGATTATGAGGCGTAAATTTCATGACCTGCAGAAGTCATGGCAAAAGTCAATGTGGAAAATGCAGGATTTTTTTTTTTTTAAATGAAGGGTAGTCTTAAGGTAAGCGAATAAAATATTTTACAACCCCTATTCCGAAATAGTTGGGACAAAGTGTAAATTCCAATTTGGCAGATTCCACAGTCACCAATTGACAACTTTTATTCATGAACCAATATAAAATATTCCATTTCTGTATGCATGCGCGTGCGGATGTTGACTTCCTGTCCTTCTAGAATTTTCACCAACTCGCGTCTGTGTCCCTGATCAAAAAGGAAAAATTTCCATCCACAGTAATAACGTTAGCAACAACTTGTAATCTCAGCACAGCACTGCTGTGATTGAGATTTGGCGGCTGCTGGCAGGGTATTTAAACCCTTTCCTGCGGATGTGTCCGCCAGTGGACTCGGAGCTGCAGATTTATGCGCGCAGTTACAATATTCTATCACTAGATGGCACACCCGGATCAGTTATTGAATTTCACTAGCAAGCCAAATTCACTCTAATCCCTGGATGGATAAAGCCAACCTTGGTTTGACTTAAAGGGGTTGGCATATCCATACATCAGGGTGTCCCAAAACAGTCTCCCTCCTTCCTCTCAGAACTCCAGGATGGATGAGGAACATGGAAATGAGTGGGCAGGATTGACTCATTATCCAGTGTATGAATTCTATTGCCACAAAATAATCCCGGGGAAAAACTGTGCATTTCAAGTCACTGTTCAAGAGTACATACACAGGCTTTAACAAAGCCCTGCTTATTGTGGATTAGCGGGTTGGTCACTGGTGTGCCTTCCCTTTTCTCTGCTCGTCGTGCCATTATTGCCGTTGGCTCAGACAGTCTTGTCACCGTTTGAGTTTTTAACTTTATAATTTCATCCTGTTAAGTACAGTGGGACCTCATTTATGTATATAAATATGTAACTTGCCACAGCTGTAAGGTACTGGAAAAGCATGAAAATGCACCTTGAAAATCCTTGAAAAGTGCCTCGAATATCACTTTGGAAAAGGTGTACGAAGCCTGTAAACAGCAATACAGTGCTGTGTTTTTAGATTTGTGTTTTGTTTTGGTGTTGGACGCTTGCATGTTTTAAAAAGCACCATGAATGCAGAAAGGTATATTAAGCTTTTAGAGCAACACTTGCTCCCCTCCAGATGACATCTAGTCCAGGGAAGGCCTTGCGTATTTCAGCAGGACAATGCAAAAACATATACTGCTGCTATTACAACAGCATGGCTTAGTAGTAGAAGAGTCCGTGTGCTAGACTGGTCTGCCTGCAGTCCTGATCTTTCACCGATTTAGAACATTTGGCGCATAATTAAACAAAAAGTCCATCAAAGGAGACCCAAACTCTCCTGCAGCTGGAAGCCTGTATTAAACAAGAGTGGGATCAAATTCCAATGGCTTAACTCAAAAAACTTGTCTCCTCAATGCCCGGACGCCTCCACTCTGTGTAAAAAAGTAGAGGGGATACTACACCATGGTACACAGTCCCCTGTCCCATCTTTTTTGAGACCTGTAGCAGCCATCAAACTTGAAAGGAGCTCATTTTCTACATAAAATTGTTACATTTCTCAGTTTCAACATTTACTATGTTATATTACTCTTATATCTGGAAGTATGGGCTTCTACGTGTTGTCCACGGGAAAAAACGGGGAAAATTGCAAGGGACACCCACGTGCTCCGAACGGATTTTCGAACCCGCAGACAGCACGCCAAGTCCATGGCACGTAGCCAGGCATCAAGGGCAAGGCAGGGGAGGCGTGTGTGACCCTTGCGAGTGTCGCAAGTTTAAAACGAAATGTTAACGGTCACTCGCAGACACGTAAGGGGCAGGCACGCGTGCCTCACTCAACACTTTCGTTCTCCATGATTGGCCTCATGATACTGGGCCCGCACGTGGGAAGTACGTGAAATGTGCATGCAACTTTCTTGGTTCGTGCTTGTCGTGTGCTTGCTCCATCTTGCACGCACGGCGATTGTGCAGAAAACGTAAACGGCACGCACATGCCCCGCGACATACCCAAGCGTCATATAACATTTTCCTCCTCTGCAACCAAGGTTTGGTCCAGAAAAGCCGTTGTTTTCTCTGTCGCTTGCGACGGTTTCTGAGGAGCACTAATATAAGAGTTTCACGGTCTTCTTCCTCCTCGATCAGCATGAGATGATGTTGGATTTTCAATGTCCCAGCCATGATGATGCTGAAGATGATGACGAGAAGAACAAAGATGGTCACCTTTTATACCCACTGGAAAAGCGTCACGATAAACGCAGTTGCCGTAGGAAGCTAGTTGGGGCATCTTGCAATCGAAGTAAGTGAGCTGCACGAGTCCCGTACAATGAGTTAACACGTGCGTCCCCAGTAAGAGATACGTGCCACCGCCGTACGTGACGCGCACCTAACACTCACGAGTCGCCAGCTAAACTCACGATCTAAAAGTGCCAGATGACTTGCGGCCCGCGCATGGGCATCACAAATGACTTGCTGCATCAGTGCGACACACTTGCAACCCCTTAAATACCTGGTTTGCTGGCCACGGCCAACATATTCACAAAAAATCACAGAGCCTGTGCGTGTGAAAACACGTACGTCGGGATGTAAGAGAAACTTTTTATGTTTTATTTTGAATAAAATACTGGCCGGTGTCATTTGAAAGTCATTGCGTTTTAATTTTATACACAATTTACACTTTGTCCTAACCCTAACTATTTCGGAATTGGGGTTGTAATAGAATGTAGAATTTACTTGCCTTTATATTGCATGAAAAAGGAAGCTGTGTACTTTAGTGCCATTCATAATCTTAGAAAATGAGGTAATCAGGAACAATGATTGAAAACAGGACAATTATCATCTGTTTATCGGGATGTCTTCTGCCCTACCTGTGTTCTGTTCAGCGGCTGCTACTGATTGGATCTTTTGTGTCATTGCAAATCATTGCAACCATTGAATGAATTTTTTAACCGATGGCATTTATTCAAAGCTGATGTGTATCCGCTTGCAATTTGATTCCTCTCCAAAATTTTTCCTTTGCTCATTCCACCATCTTTCATAAAAATCAGACCAATAGTTTTCCATAATCCTGCGGACAGACAGACAAAAAGACAGAACAAATCCCAAACAAAAAATGACCTCATGAGTGGATGTCAAAATTAAAAATATTTTGAGCACGTAAACTGCTCATTTCTAATTCTCAATCCCAGGGCCTGCTTTACAAACACAGGTGCAGCCTAGTCCAAGACTAAACTGCATTCTTAATGGAGTACTACATAACAAATCTAGTTTTACTCCAGGGCAAAGCTGATTTGAGTGTTAAAAGCAAGCCCTTATTGCTGAAAAAAATGTTTCTTCTTCATCTGAATTTAGGGGCTAAACTGGCAACTCAAGATTGGACAAGACCAGAACAGATGCAGCTCAGAACCTTAAAGCTTACCATCTCCATCTTCTCAAACATCTCCAACTTCACTGCAGGCAATGAGGCAGATATCCTACCATTTGAGGGCCCTTACCAGATAGTGGAGGTGGTGATCATTGTCCTGATCACAGGATCCCTCAGTCTCCTCACGATAACTGGGAACTTACTGGTCATGCTTTCAATCATAATGAACAGGAGTCTCCAGACTATCAACAACTACTTCCTTATTAGCCTGGCATGTGCAGACCTGATCGTTGGGATCAGCTCCATGAACCTTTTCACAGTCTACATGGTAGTTGGTTATTGGCCGTTGGGCACAGTAGTCTGTTACCCATATCTGCTTGTAGACTATGTGGTCTGCAATGCCTCTGTCTTTCATCTCATTGTCATCAGCTTTGACCGTTACTTCTGCATCGCCAAGCCACTCAGCTACCCTGCAAGGAGGACCACCAGGATTGCGGGCATGATGATTGCGGCAGCCTGGGTCATTCCCTTCTTCGTGTGGGCCCCGCCAATCCTCTTTGGGCCATTTATTGTATTTGAGCGTATTTGGCCAGAGTGCTACATCGATTTCCTGTCCAATGAATCCATCAGCTTTATCAGCTCCACTGCTTCCTTGTACCTGCCTGTTGCCATCATGAGCTTCCTGTACTGCCAGATCTCCAGGGCCAGCAAGAGCCGTGTAAAGACGGGCGAGCACAACCAAAACCAAAAAAAGGGCAAAGCATTCAACAGCGAAGGAGGAAACCAGATCAGCATTCCAAGTGATGACAAGTATGAAACAACCCAACGCATTGAGAGGAGCCAGAATGGCGGAACAGTTGGAGTTGGGGAGGAGGATCCAAGTGTTCTAGTTCATCCTGAGAGAAATGAAATTACGGAGGCCCCTGCAGGTTACAAGGGAAACCCCACAGTCCACTGCCTTAATATTACCTCAAAGCAGCAGCCCAAGAAAAAGGCACCACCATCTCGTGAGAAAAAGGTAACACGCATGATAACGATGATTCTGGTTGCCTTTGTGGTCACATGGACACCCTTTCAAGTCATGAAGGTCATCAGCACCTATTGTTCGACCTGTGTTTCCTCCAGCATGAAGAGCTTCGGCTACTGGATCTGCTACTTCAACAGCACCATCAATCCAGTCTGCTATGCTTTCTGCAACACGTCCTTCAAGAAAACCTTCAAACAACTCCTGCTCTGCCAGCACAAGGACATTCGCTTGGGCAGATAGAAATGTGAGCGTTGATGTTTCTGCTGTTGATATTTTCTGTCATTTTTTGACAGAATAAAATATGCTCTTGCGTCACTTTAAACAACAGCAGGTACGAGCTCAAGAAGTACAACTACAGACATACAACCTGTGGAAGTTGTAAGAGCATTGATGGGTGTGCTTTGATGGTTAATGCTGAAATTAAAGGGTCTAGTTCATTTCTGCAGTTGAGATACAGGAATTTTAAATTCATCATTAGTATGTGACCCTTTGACCCCTAATGATGTCATTGATTACATAACTGAGAAGTCGTTCGGGGGATACAATTACAGTCATATATAATAAAGACAGGCAGGTGGTCGCTAATGTCCTTCATTATTAATCCACTCAGTGTTGTTCTCCATATTGTTCGTGAATATATTGTCTATCAGAGTGGCACCATGAGATGTTATTCTGATAGGTTTTGTGATTGCTGGATAAAGACTCATGCTATACATTGCTTCCGTGAATTCATCTATCTTTTGGTGTTTATTGGGATTTAATAAATCTATGTTAAAATCCCAACAGATAAAGCTGACCTTTTGCTTTGTTTTGGAAAATAACTTTTCCATATTTTCAGTAAATATTTCAATGCTAGATCCTGGTTTTCAGAACACACAGCTAACAATGACATTTTTCTTTCTTTCCATACATATCTCAATCATAATGCATTCCATCACATCAATGATTACAGACACGCAGCTGACAACTTTATAGTTAAGTCCTTTGTCCGCAAAGAGAGCCACACCACCTCCACTCTCGCTCCCTCTGAATAACTAAATTCATAACCTTGTAGATTGAAATCTGCTCCCTTGTCTGCATTTTGCCATGTTTCAGAAGCTGCTATAATATTGAAAGATTTTTTAAAGTGTTCTAAAAATTCTTTTATACTCTGGAAGTTTGCATATAGAACTACTCTACTATTAAAGTCAATGATCGATATTCAATGCTCATATTTGATAAATTGTTGCTCTGTGTAATAGCAGCAGTTAGTATTTATGGTATTGTTGATCTTATATTCTAGATCTATATCACGTTCCAGTTCCATCATGTAGTATGAATATACAATATGCAGATATGATATACAATATATTTCCCATGCTATAGCAGTATACAAGAAACCTGTGCAATGTTTCTGATGCACAGGACTTTAGCTTGTTCTGGTGTGCCTTTTGTTTTAATGTCGACCCTGCAGTTAACAGACCAAGTAGATTGGATCTTGCCCTGTTTCCGTAAGAATGATATGAGATGAGATGAGGGGAATAGGGAGTTTATTAAAATAAAGAAAAACAGGCACGAGGGCCAACAAAAAACCTGGCCGAAAGGGTTGCAAAAATTCTAAGAGCTTCATAGAGCTGATAACTAAAAATCCAAAACGACAAAAACAAAACCACTGGAACCTCCAGGCAGAAAACCGTGAACAGAAAAGAATAATTTGACTAAGGATTTAAACAACAAGAGTTGGCTTGGCTCAGGAGAAATGCGTAAATACTACTACACACAAGAAGATCGTGGACATGAAATGCAGTGAACATGAAAAACTCAAGACTCAGTCTGCCAGCCAACTTCCACCGCCTCCAGATAAAGGGAGAAAATCATGATACATGAGGGGCAACACCTGGAGAGGAAACAATGGGCAGGGCAAGATCATGAGACATGGACAGAGATTGGTTGACAAGACTTGCTCATTAAGGGAATGAGCGGCTCAGCTTAAGTACCAATTAAGTATGCAGTTTGAAAGCAGCATGAATGTTTAGAACAGAAAAGCACAGCAAGACTTGAAAGAGCAAAGCAGGAATCATGACAATAAACTCCCTACCTAAATTAGTAGTATTAGTAATGTGCCTGTCTAAGAATTACACCCCCTCAGAGACTGTTACAAAATGTTAGTAACTTAAAAACAGTTAATTGTCAATTAAGCTTAGAGAGCCCCGAATCAGCACAGCACGGAAGGAAGGGGAAATACCAAAGCCAACCAGAGCTCTGAAATGTGCAACAACGAAGGCACGGGGCGGAACGCAGACAAGCGGTGGAGTGGCACGGCAGACCTGGCAAAACAAAAGACACAGAAAAGTAGAAACATGAACAATAAACATGAACTATGAAATGTTAAAACCTGGCACAAGAAACCGTTAAAACCCTAAAACACTGTCCTGGCCAAAGGCGTGGACCCTAGAAGACAACAATGAAGCGTGCTTTCTGTGCAATTTCTGCATTTTTTTTAGTGAGGTGTTCATTTTAGAACACATTTTAGCCCTTTAGTTTCCTTCCCTGCCTAAGTAGGTCAACCTTGCATTTCCCCTATTTGTAAACCACACAATTACAGAAAGTTTATCCTTCTGGTTTGTCATTGGAAGTGCGTGGCAGGCCTCAATATTATTTTTGTCTTTGGTTAAGTTCTTGCCAGAGAGGAATGCAGCCACCTGATCTTCTGTTGAGTCCTCATGGTCAGCACTGTCTGTCCCACTGTCCCCGTGTCAGGGTATGGGAGTACGTCTGAGGTTTGATGGCTAATCCAGTGATTATGACATCATTTATTCTTGAGTACTGTTCCAGGTCTGATACCCGGTTTTCCAAGTAGTCAATCTTCTTCTCCTGTTCCTCATTCAGTTCTTTAAGTTCCCTAATTTCCTGCACCAAGTTCATTATAGTACGTTGCTGGTTGGTTATGGTTGCCATTTCATCATGCATCATGTTCATTGCATTTAACTCCTCTATGTCTTTCTTGATTTCTTTTGTGCCCATCTTGGCTGAAAAAAAGAGTAATCTTGTTCCGGCTCTAGAAAACACTCCACCCTGGATTTTCCGAGCTGCCACTCTGACTATTGAGCAAGAGAGGAATTCGGTTCCTGCTACAAGACTGAAATTAAAAAACTAATTCTGTTCCGGATCTTCTACACAACGTCCATTAGAGCCCAGCCAAGACCAATGACAGCGTCAAGCGGTAAAAACAACTCTGAGATCTGGATGTTTAGTGCAATGGGAAAGGCAAGAATAGCCAACTTACTTCAAAAAATTTTATTAAGAACCACAAGAAGCTTTAACGCGAACAGCTGACACGTCATTCACGCCTATGCAAGACACCGATGCATACTCATTACACACACATTAGGCCAAGAGTTGCCGTGTAACGCTGTACCTTCCAGGTTAACCCCGTCAGCAATGGGATACCGGTTTGTGGAGAAACAGCAAGCAGCCAACCACCACAGCTAAATTGACCGTACAGGAATAAGTGGAGACTTACCCCGACCGCAGGCAGCCGCCTGGTGAGGAGTCGTTGGATTGGTGGATAGCACGGACAGCTCCCGGACTCAGCAGCACAGCTGATGAGTGCAAATTTCCCCAAATTTGCCAGCCATGGAGGGCGACCGGCCAGTCAAGCCCGAGGCCGATGTAGGCAACCACAGTGACCGGTCCTAAGAACTGACTAGGTTTTCACCGATAAAGAGGTAACAACGAACAACCAGTCACACTCCGGCATGAGTAGCGTGAACGAACAGCGTGAACGAGCGGAAGGGAGCTGTTGTCCAGTACTGCCTTGATTCTCCTAGCCATGAAATTCACCAGAGCTGCACAGGTTTTTGCTGGGATCTTCTTCCACTCCTCCATGGTAACATCATGGAGCTGGTGGATGTTGGACATCTGCTGCTCCTCGACCTTCCTCTTGTGGATGCCCCAAAGGTGCTCAATGGGATTCATGTCTGGAGAAATACTTGGCCACGCCATCACCTTCACCTTCAGCTTCTTCAGGAAGGCAGTTGTCATCTTGGAAGTGTGTTTCAGGTCATTATCATGTTGGAAAACTGCCATTTCCGAAGGGAGGGCATCATCTTCTGCTTCAGAATGTCACATTATGTGTTGGAATCTATTATATCCTCAATGAAGCACAGCTCCCCAGGACCAGCAGCACTCATGCAGCCCCAGACCATGATGCTGCGACCACCATGTTTGACTGTAGGCAGTACACATTTGTCTTGGTACTCCTCACCAGGGCACCGCCACACATGCTAAACACCATCTGAGCCGAACAAGGTTATCTTGGTCTCATCAGACAACAGAACATGGTTCCAGTGGTTCATGTTCTTGGACTGGTTGTCTTCAGCAAACTGTTTTCGGGCTTTCATATAGTCTAGCATCTGAAGAGGCTTCCGTCTTAGCCGATGGCCGTGCAGACCGACATGGGGCAGTGCACGGCGTATGGTCTGAGCACTGACAGGCTGTTTTCCCACTGCTGCAACCTCGTAAGCAATGCTGCCAGGGCTCCTGCGTCTGTTTTCTGAAGCCAACTTGTGCACCTGAGGCACCACGAGGACTCAACCTCTTCGGTCGACCCTGATGAGACTTGCTCCGAGTAGAACCCATTTTGGAAAACCGCTGAATAACCTTGGCCACCGCGCTGTAGTTCAGTTTCATGGTTTCACATATCTTCTTGTATCTTAAACCATCTTTTTGGACAGCAACAATTCTCTTTTCCAGATCCTCAGAGAGTTCTTTCGCATGAGGTGCCATGTTGACCATCCAGTGACCAGAATGCATTACACCCATAACACCTCACTTTAAACCTTCAACATGTGACACAACCTCATATGGCCCAGTGGAACAGACAAAAGCAGTAAATCTACACTGCTACACATATTGCTACAGAAATTGTAGAATGACGACTCTAGAATATATTCAAGTTTAATTTCTGTTACGTTGTCCCTTGAAAAGAAATAATCAATAAATTGTCGAAATGTGAGGGGTGTACTCACTTTATTTATAAAAAAATATATATCTGTGCAACCCCAATTCCAAAAAAGTTGGGACAAAGTCTAAATAAAATCAAAACACAATGACTTCCAAATCACACCAGCCAGTATTTCATTCACAATAGAACAGAGATAATATAGCAAATGTTGAAACTGAGAAATTTTTACCATTTTATTGACAAAATGAGCTCATTTCAAATTTGATGGCTATCCTCTCGATCCGGCTGTGAAAGCTGCGCCAACCTTAGCATGAAGATTGTGGAGTTGGAGCGAAGGATCTCCACTCTTTACCAAATCCAGGAAGCTGAGCGGTATTTGGACACATTTACTCTTGGTCTGGCACAAGCAACGTCCGCCAGTACGGCAGAGGTGGAAGTTACCACTGATGGCAGCACAGCTCCGGCTAATGCCGTTACTTCAGCGGCTCAAACCATGACAGCTACTGCTGATGTTCGGGCGCCGGTGACAGCTGCTGAGGAGTCATGGCTGCGGCTCGGGCGAAACCTAAAGCTCCGATAACCCAGGGCTCCGGGTGTAATGGAGTGGAGTTTAAGGTGGGCGTTCGCGGAAAGAGAGGCCGCATCCTCGTAGGCTGGGTGCACATATTCTGACACATAACATGTTTTATACAGTTTTTAATGCATCTACACACTGACTAAGACAGGCAGCATGCCCAAATATCTTGCAGTTTGCCAACCTGGTCATTTCCGGTCCTCAATTGCTTGCCGACTTCTGTCTGTTACCGCAATCTGCAGTTGACAATAACATAGAGTTACTAGGGTTACCCTGGTTCGTAGTACTTCGTAGTACTCAAACAAATCTGGTATCTTACATTGATTTTCTGTCCGAATGTATAAACAAGAAACTTCAAGTGGATGCCGTTTATACAGATTTTTCAAAAGCTTTTGATTCGATCAGCTACATATTACTCATCCATAAGCTGAAGTCTTATGGTTTCAGTGGTTTTCATCTGAAGTGGCTTGCAAGTTATCTGAGGACACGTGTTCAACAGATCGTGTTACATGGCCAGTGCTCGTCATGGATTAATGTCACTTCAGGTGTACCTCAGGGATCTTTACTGGGACCGTTGATGTTTGTACTCATTGTCAATGACCTACCGGATGTATGCTTAAATTCTAAATGTTTATCATATGATGACGATGCAAAGTTCTTTTAAACAATCTGGAGCACACAAGACTGTATACAATTGCAGGAAGATATTATAGACTGCTCAATTGGTGTCAAGTTTGGAAGCTATATCTTAATATCATCAAATGTACTGTTATTTCATTTACAAACAAGAATGAAAAGATATTATGTTCATATATCATTGGTGATATAGAATTATCCAGAGTGGATAATATAAAGGACCTTGGTGTGATATTATCATCGGACTTGAATTTTAATATTTATATTCAGAATGTTATTAATAGAAGCTTCTGAATGCTGGGATTTATTAGGAGAAATACTGTGTCTTTGAATAGCTGTAAAACTGTTGTATCTCTGTATGCTGCATATGTACGGAGTCATCTTGAATACTGCTTCACTGTGTGGAATCCGTGGCAGCAAGGTAATATTGACAGACTAGAGCGGGTACAGAGGGAACTTTAAATTCGTTTTAAATTCGGTCATATATATGTTACTGATAGATACAAGGAACTTTGTTCTCTATTTGGGCTCCCCACTCTTCAGAACAGGAAGGCATATCTGGATGCGGCGTTTTTAGTCAGTGGTTTTTACGACACTCCTGGTATTTTATCTCGATTAGATTTTGCTGTTCCTGTCAGACGTCTACGAAATTGTCATATTTTTAAACCTGTTAGGAGTAGAGTAAATGTTCGCAAATATTCTCCTTTAATCAGATGCATGCACGATTTTAATTCTTTGGTGTCTTCTAATGTTTCTCTTGACCTTTTTAGTGAAACATCATCTTTTAAAAGCAAACTTTGTGATATTTTGTTTCAACTCTTCAGCTTCTCTTGGTTACCGTTATACCCCTTGGGAATATGTATAATATAGAATTCTATGTATTTATATTTTAGATATATATGTATATATTTGTATCAATGTATATCTTATTAGGTTGTATTTGTTTTTATGCCCCCGCCCTCCAAAGAGGAAAGGCACCATTTCCGTCCGTCCGTCCGTTGTCCGTAAACCTTTCGTTTCCGTGGGATAACTCTAGAATCCCTCGTCGGATTGATGCCATTTCTCAGTGGCGTATTGGGAGTGGCTATCGGAGGGTTCCTTTCGAAAACCAGCGTCATGCAATATCTAATATGGCCGCCACAGATCAACATACAGGCGGGGGATAAGCCACGCTCGGCGTTGCTCTTATTCATTTTTGCCTTACGTGTCACATGTAAAATTTGTGTGTGTTTAATGTGTTTGTCGGAGCCCGTGAATGGGACTTGTGCCCGCGGGTCATCCTATGACAACTAAAATAAATAAATAAATAATAGATTTCGTCTCGAGGGGAGTATATGTTGCTCTAAAACCTTTATATACCTTTCAGCTTTCATGGTGCTTTTTAAAACTGTCAAAAATGTCCCACATCATATGCACGAATGCATTCCCATACCATCAGAGATGCTGGCTTTTGACATAAATGCTGATAAGAGGAGGGGTGGTCTTTCTCCTCTTTAGCCTGGAGGACACGACGGCGATGATTTCCAACAAGAATGTCAAATTTGGACTCGTCTGACCACAGGACATTTTGCCACAGTCCATTTTAAATGAGCCTTGGCCCACAAAACATGGCGGCGCTTCTGGATCATGCTCAACAATGGCATCCTTTTTGCATGATAGAGTTTTAGGTGGCACCTGTGGATGGCACGGCAGACTGTGTTTACAGACAGTGGTTTCTTGAAGTATTCTTGGGCCCATTTAGTAATGTCAATGACAGAATCATGCCAGTGAGTGGTGCAGTGGCATCTGAGGGCCCGAAGATCACGGCATCTATTAAACGTCTTCGGCCTTGTCCCTTACGGAGAGATTTTTCCTATTTCTCTAAATCTTATGATGATGTTATGCACTGTCGATGAGGAGACCTTCAAAGCCTTTGCAATTTGACGTTGAGGAACATTGTTTTTAAAGTATTCCACGACTGTTTTACGCAAGCCTTCACAGGTTGGAAAGCCTCTGGCCATCTTTACTTCTGAGAGACTCAGCCTCTCTAAGACATCCCTTTTATAGCCAATCATGTTACACACTTGATGCCAGTTAACTTAATTACTTGCTAAGTGTTCTCTCCGCTGATTCTCTTACATATTAATTGCTTTATCAGCCCTTTTTTTGCCTGCGTCCCAACTTTTTTGAGACCTGTTGCAGCCAGAAAATTTTAAATAAGCTCATTTTGTGGATAAAAATGTAAAATGTCTCAGTTTCAACACTTATGTTGAATGTTATCAACACAATGTTATCTAAGTTCTATTGTAAATAAGATATTGGCTCATGTGATCTGAAAGTCATATCACTTCGTTTTCACTTCGTCCCAACTATTTTGGAATTGGAATTGTATCTTTGCAGTTGCCTTCCAAGTATACTTTCATCAGCTAAAAATTAAAAATGATATCTTCTAGCTTTACACTTCAAGTTCACAAAACTTAGGCGAAAAGTATCCATGAAAATTTGCCATCTTAAAGTCTTAATTTAGTCTCCAAAAAGTATCAAAGTTGTCCACGAGTCTCCAGCTTGTAGCATGTTGATTTCAGCGTGCAACGTAAAGTAAGTTATTAAGCTTTAACTTAAGTTTGCAAAATAAAATTTACAACAAAAATTTTTGTGAGGATTAAATTAGCATTACCCTAAAATGTAAAAAAAAAAAAAGAATTGTTTGCGGTATTTGTTTATCAAGCTGGATTCACAAACAAGTGAAGTAAGCCCCCCATAAGCCAGCTTTTGCCATGTTACAAAGGGGACGTGATGGGATTTTTGGTTTAACATTTTTACACAGTCTGTGGGTTTCACTCATTATGATTTACTGATATACACTACCTGACAAAAGTATTAGGACGATCCTCATTCTCACTCAACCTTTGATGTACGTGCTATATTACACGTGAGTGTTGTAGGAATTTAATGGTGTCCTAAAATGTACATGTAAACATCACAGAACATTATTTGAACATTTGGGGATGCTACAGATATACAAATTGACATATTTTTTCTCTGCATAAAAAACTCTCACTTTGGGTCTGTAATAAATAAGAGATATTATAATAAATAGTGCTTGCAAGATGGTAATCTTCAAATTTACAAGTTTGGAATTGTGTCTTTGTTATAATGGAAGACCACGGCAATTATTAGTTCAATCAATATGATCAGGTGTGGCACATGGAGTGATTTTGATTCTCTATAAAAGGAGGGTCAAGACTAATTCAGTTTGGTGTATCCAAAATGGGGTCTGTATTTTTATTTGAATAAACAACTATTTCCAAATATGATACATTCACTATTTTCAACTGCACTGTAAGAAAATCACACACATAAATAGTGACGTCCTAATACTTTTGTCAGGAAGTGTAGTATGCGTGAGGTAAAACCCCACTTAATGAACACTTAATGAATCGAAACATGTCTTTGAAAATTCTGTATATACAATAGGCATTGATCGTTCCACTTGAAAAGAGATAGAAAATCACTTATAAAAACAGATAAAGGTGAAGTGAATCAACATTTAAAACAGATCAAAAGAATGGCCTCCATCAGGTGTAGGATTTGAAACATTGAAATTACATAAGACTCAGTGATATTCAAAAACTCTGATAATAAAATGAATTAGCATAAATATGAATGGTAAAATCCCTAATAGTATGTACTTGATAACTTCGTGAAGTTCCAGAGTGTACACAAAATGAAAATAAAATTCAGATGAAAAAAACCCCTCTGATCCCAAAAGCCAATTAATTAAAATAGGCGACACTATTAGGGATATGAGAGGAATGAGAGGGATTACATGGTTCAACCTAAATCTTCTGTATTTGCAACAGTAAGAACAACAGAGTTTCACGCAAAGTCGCCCCAAATAGCAGCAGCGGGGCCTCCGCACCTGATAAAGCTGCAGTCAGTTCAACACAGATCAACAACAGGTTCGCACTCCATGCACTTCCGCTCATTTAAGTGATAAATAAAATATCCTAGTAACTTTAAAACCGGGCACGCAGGAATACCTCATTTGTCAGGGAGAGAACATGCATATGCTCCAGTCCAAGAGACATGTAACTTATTTGCAGGGATTTGAAGCACCTCACACAAAAGAATTCACTCCATACACTCGCGCCCGTCGCAAAACGTGAAAAAGCAATAAGTCCCTGGGCAGAGTCAAAAATGGTCAGTCAGAGCAGCTTTGAAGCAAGGACGTGGCTAGTAAAGTTCACAGAGGGCGATAGGCTGTGACATGTCGCCTCCGTAGACACCTTTATAGCCTAACTTCCATCCAAGTCCTTTTACCCTGTGTTCTTTGGTGCTGCTGGGTGATTTGGTGAATGGAGCAGCAAGGGAAATGACAGGTTTCTAACGAAAATGGAAGGAACAACAGGCGTTTAAAAATGCATTCACTCTCATTCTGGACGAGTAGGAGGCGAATGAGCTTTTACAGAACAGGTAGGACAGGACTGGCAGAGGCAAAGGCGCATTCAGTCACCCAAAAGGTTTTCGTAGCACGTGCGCTATTATGCAGAAAACACACAGGCATAGTGCAGAGACCTGTATCCCCAATTGCTTTGTGAATCTCAAGAGCAAGATCCTCTGAACTCTTTTTTAAGTCAAAGTCAGCCAACAGAGTGGTACACTGGAGAGAGAATTAACAAAGACTAAAATAATGTAAGGGGTCCAAATGAAAACAAGAATTATAGCGTGTAACGCTGAAGCAATAAAATGCAACAACTCTCATGCTTGTGAGAACATCATCAACAATGGTGAATATCAGGTGCAGGTGGCACCCGCACTGAGCAGAATTAGTTTTTGGGGACTCATGATCTTCCATATGTGCGACAACACCTAATTCAAAGGGCCTACTCTTGGTTTTTAGTTAAGCCTTTACGAACCCTTCTTGTAAAAGAGGCTGTCCCCTTCACATTCGCGACATAATATGCATCATTATAATGACAAAAAGAAAGCAATTTCAAGCACAATAAGAGCCAGGATGCCGCAAAGAGGGTCTCCAGCCTGGGCCAGATAACAGAGCTTAGACTCGTGATCCAATGAAAAAAAAAAAAACTCAGACTAAGAATCTTAGTCTGAAAAACAAAGTCATGGTTTGGCTGACTCAACATTTTCAGTGAACGGCACGGAGCTATTCTGAAGACTTTTTACCTGACGCAAACATTTCTTGAGGTGAAATTATTTTTCCAGAATCTCTGAGGGATTAAGATTTTGACGTAAGCGTGTTGTGAAGGATGGCCCACCCTGTTCTTCTACCCCTTCTCTTATCCACCTCTCCGTGTCTCTGTCCCTAACTCACTCCAGAGTCTCCTCCACCCCTCTCTCACTCACGCTCTTTCCTTCCAGACAGCAGTGTCACATACACTCGTCCCTCAGCGTCACTTTACTCCACACGCATGAGATCAGACCGGCAGCGAGGTGCATGAGACCGACTGAAGGCTGCGTATCTCACCTACCAAACAGAGGGCACAGTTGGGAAAACTGCTTCTAATCCTCTGGAACAGGTAATTAAATCGTAAAACGACAACACAAATGCTGTGTTTGTTCAGTGCTGGCTAGATGAAGTAATGAAAGTCCATGAAATTAAATTACTATGGACACAGAGCAGTTTACCAATGGCATCTTTTGCGTAGCGGAATTTACGCACTGCGGCAAACATACAATGTAAGTCTTGGTTGCCCAATATTTTTAATATACAAACTTTTATAGAGTTTTTGCACGCCCTCAATTCAAAAATCAATAGGAACAATGCGCAAAATTAATTAATTTGGAGATTCTCGTTTATTTCCATCTACTTGAGAGCAGCAGGAAAAACCATTTAAAGATTCATCTTAACAGCCAGACTCTAATAATTTGGGGAAATATTCGCAAATTCGAAATGCGATGTCTGCAACAGGTTCCAAAAATAAATAAATAATTATATTTTTTTAATGGAAAGACTAGAAGACTTATGGAATTTAAAAAAAATGAAAAAATAAAAAAAAAATTCAACATTACACCGGATAACAGGTAACATATGATTTGATTATGATCAGGCATAAAATGAGCACTCACAAACGGCATGGTTGTTTACCAGTAAGATGATATGAGTTTCATCACTTTGCCTACTAAAACCAAACACCATTCAGAGCCACCGCCATGTTCTCTGGTCTCGACCTCACGTGAAAAACATCGAAGGAGTGCTGTGGTCTGAAGAGGTCGCATTTCAAACTGCTCTCAGGGCTAAAGAGCAGAGGGATCATCCCGACTGTTAAATGACTCCAGATGTCGTCTTCGAGGAATCACCTGCTTGTTCCAGATAATGGCGAGTCGCTCACGGCATAAATTAAATTAGCATGGCTGTGTTGTCACAGATATATGCCCGCAGCCCCCTATCTCTCATTAAACCGTGGTGGATTATGAGGTTTAAAATGCCATCACAGAGACATTTGACTGTCTACAAACCATCGTAATTTGGCATGAATGGGAATATGTCTTTAGCTTTTTTAGTTCTGGATGATGGCATGGGAATAAAGAATGAAATATTTATTTTTGGATCAATTATTACATTTGAAGCACTAAAACCGTAAAGCACAAGTGGAAAACGTCTTGTTTAGCATAATCAACTTGACTTGAACGCAACATGATTTTTAAATTGATGCAAGATGGCTGCACGAGGCCGTGTAGAAGCAGCTGATGAAATCAGTGCTGCTGTGGTTGTTTTGCTTTTTAGCAGAGGTCCTTTTTCACGGTGAGGTAAAATAGGAAAACACAGCTGATTTATTAAACCAGAAAATAGTCATCAAACACATTCTCCCCCAGTGATGACAGTCACTTTCATGAAGGGGCAGAAGGATTTGTGCTTCAGCAGGGAAACAATGGAAAGGAGATGAGGAAGTAGGAAGAGTTTCCACAATCCTTGCGACAGGTGCAAGATGCTTCTATTCTCACAAGCTGTATGAATCACCTTGATTGTGCTGCATTTTGCTTTAATGTGATAGATTATTCAGGAAAAATAAAAATGAGCACATTAAGCCCAGACCTGTCAAGTGGAAGGGAAAAAAAGCAGAGACTGCATGAAAAATTGTTTATCAAGCCATGTGAAAGGTTGGCGATTTGTCAGTGGTGTTAAAACACTAATTTCATGTGATATTGTGCTACTTGTCATTCTGTAGGTAAATACAGATGCAGCCTATGAGTAATAGAAACATTACTTCATGATTATACTTCATGTGATTATGAATTTAAAATCAAGCCCATAATATCAGTGCCAACTGGCGTTCATACTTAATTTTATTGCAGACGAGTAGTCTGAGGATAGTATTTACAGTGGGCTCAAAAATTACTAGCACAGGCAATTTAAATACAATTTAAAAAATAAATAAAGAAAATAAACAATACAATTCTAGAGAAAAGGAATGTGTGAAATACTTTATGATATGAATGTTTCGCTGGAAACAACCAAAATCATAAAAATAATTTAATGCATACCAAATGTTAACAAAATAAAGGTTTCAAAACAATTGGCACCCTTCATTTAGATTTTAGGGCAACCACCTCTTGCATGGAGTAATTTCCTGTCATCGTTTATAACAGGGGTCCCCAATCTTTCCCAGGAAGGACCGGTTTGGGTGCAGGCTTTCATTGCAACCAACCAGCTATGCACCTGATGCTACTAATCAAGCTTATTAGTAAGGAGTCCAGGGGTTGATTAGTAGCATCAGGTGTGTAAATGCTTGGTTGCAATAAAAGCCAGCACCCACACCGGCCCTTTCTGTGAAAGATTGAGGACCCCTGGTTTATAAGGTTACGGTACACATTTGGGGGCATTTTGGACCGTTCCTTGTTGGACCTTTCAAGATCCTTCACTTTCTTGGGTTTGTGTTTTTCAACTGCCCTCTTCAACTCCGCCCACAGGTTTCAATTGGATTGAGGTCTGTCGACTGAGATAGCCATTGCAGGATCTTAATTTTGTAGTCACAGAACCGTTTGTAAATAGATGTTGAGGTGCGCTTTGGGTCAGTGTTTTGTTGGAAAGTCTTCTTACAGCCAAGTCCCAGCCTTCTTGCAGAGGTAACCCAAATGTCCTGATACTTGCTGGAATTTACAATGCCCTTTATCTGAACCAGTGCCACTGGAACTCTTGAATTAAAACAGCCCCAAAACATGACTGACTCACCATCATATGTAAAGTGCCCCTTCAAGACATATCCCGACATTTTGTGTTAATCCCCAGTGCCCTGCCATCGTATTCATACCATTATTTGTGGGAAAAGTGCCTTGGATCGCTTATTTGATAACCATCTGACTTCTAACCATCACTGAAAGGCAGTCTGAGAAGACGGGTGAGTTCCCTCATGAATATCCAGCATTTAAATGAGCTTCGGGCTGATTGGATAGTTCAACTACATTCGTGAATATTCAATATGTATACAGCCCCAACGCCCTACTGGCCCAGAGCCTAGCTAGCTACAACAATAGATGGTGAAAGACAACAGATTTTACAAGTAGCATAGGAAGACTTTTTGTGAAGCAATGGCTACACAAAGTTCTTAAATATTGCCTTATATATATATATTTATGACCCCAAATCTGAAGAGGAGGCTGGATGCAATGCTGGAAATGCTGTCAACACATAACAATGGAGGTTTCATAGTGGAAATTTTACTAGCCTATCTAACAAATTAGACGAAATGTCTTGCAGTCCTCTCGATTGCACAGCTGCCAACTCCATCGCATTCGGCTCAAGTCTCGCGCTTTTTAGTGGCATTCACATTCCTGTGCATGAAAGTTTCTCAGTTTCACGTTGGCCTACATCACCGGTCATTTACCCACTATGGAAATCGATTATAACTCTGGAATTCTCACGCTTTTCTTTACTCAGGAATTGGAAGCAATGGAATGGCATAAAGACATTTCAAATTGTCTTATTCCAGTCAAACAATCAAAATGATCATGAAACGCATTCATTGCTTTCAATCCCCTAGTAATAAAAAGCGCAAGAGGTCCAGAATCATAAACGCATTCCGCGTTACTAGTGGTGAAATCCACCGCTACGCTAGTGAAACTGAAACTGCCATGCACAAGGACTTCAATTACATGTAAGAATCTCATTAATATACGTGCTGATTGAACAATTGCTGACTTCCGTGAATATGTCTCGAAAATACGCGAGACCTATGCCGTATGCATGAGAATGCGAAGAAATTTGGCAGGCCTGCGATTAGGTGATTTTTTTAAACCATTCTAAAAGTGGCCTAGCTCTCGGAGTTGCCTACCCAGATGGGCTTTCGTGTTTGTATGCATCATCCCACTTTGCCAAAATGAAAACGCAACGAGAAGGATGTCTCGTTATTTGCAATTGCCAATAGGTCACCCATATCCCTGCCTGTGATAACCCAGCTTAAGTCATTTTCTGGTGATGAACAGTTTAATTCACTTATTTTTTTACACAAGGTCATTCTATCATGAAAGGAATATTCCATCATGTAAGGAATATTCCTTGAAAAAATCTAACTGATATCTCTGAAATGACCTCCACTCAGTCAATATTAAAGTTTTGGTAGGCATGACATGTCCTCAAGCTAGGCTGGTTAGCTTCACAAGACGTTAATCTAGAAATACAACGCTTCATTTCTGAAATTTCCGTGGTGACACGACGCAATCCGTGGAGAAATCCGCACCTGGCTTAAATCGCAACTCTTTTGCCATAACTTTGACTGACCTGCTTTACGAGGGTGCGCATTATCGTCTACATTCATTATCAATTGTAGAAAAGAAGTTCCTAAACCGAATGACACCCAAACTATCAGGCGTTCATCCGCCGAAGGTAAACTAAAAGCCAATTGAAAACATAATAGACCAGGCATGTGGAAAGCAACTTCCGCGTAAACAACGTGTAAATAAATTAATTAATTTTAATATTTATACATTTTTGAACTTTATTCAAAACCCCAATATGTAACCTATCATTTACAGCCATAAACTCACATCTCATATTTTTGTTACTTTTCATCACAGGGACTACTTGACGGTCTTTATCTCAAAAATTTGACCAGGCGAGTTTTGCTGTTTTCACGGGCGGGGTCACAAATATTCAATGGTTTTTTTCAGTGTCACAGTATCACCCTGATCTCCAAATGAAGCCATATTTTGTATGAAAGAAAACAATAAATTTGAATAGCCATTATTAATTTTTCCAAAGCTGCAGGGAGCCACTGTAGAAGGGCTGAAGAGCCGCACGCGACTCTACAGCCGCAGCTTGCCGACCCCTGTCGTAGACTGTGGGTGACAGTTGGCACGTTGCTCAAATCTTTGTGTGCCCTGTTACACTCCAGAGTGAGCGAGAACTGGCGAGAATATGAATATTCAATTTGCAGTGTTTCGTATAACTGCAACACGTTTTTTACTGGCGTAAAATTCTCCGCCTGTTTCCTTTTATTCACAAAAACCAATACTTCAAGTGTTGTTGGGGTTCAAGAACCACAACATGTCACAAACTGATTATGAACCTACCATATTCAAATACTCAAAGATAAGTCCATTTTCTCGCGGAAGGGGCACTTTAACCATGGGCATGAGGTGCTTCTCCTTTCATGCATCTCTGTTTCGACGCCAAACATTCCGATGCTGTATCTGACTGAAACGTGCAATTTTGGTCTCATCTCACCAATGCATCTTGTTCCAGTCATAATTTGAATGATGTTTGGCAAACTCCCAAGTGCTTGCTTCTGTGACTTTTGGTCAGAAAAAGGCATTCTTCTGGAAACACTTCCAAACAGCCTGCGGTAGCAGAGGTGGTGCCTCATGGTGGTTTTTGAACTTGATGGTGACCCCAAGATGCCACCAAGGCTTGCAGTGCCTTAACAGAGACCCTTGGGGATTTTGTTGCTTCTCTCACCATCCTCCTCAGTATCCTGGAGAGGGGATTCAGTCAGATCCTCTTCCCTTGAGGCTGTTAGTTCCATGTCTTTGGAATGTTTCAATAATTTCCCTGTCCATGCACAGTAGCATATTTAATTATTTTGTGAATCTTTTTGTATCTATTACCAGATTAATGAAGGTCTATAACCATCTGCCTCTTTTAAACTGAAAGTTGTTTTGTTTTTCTTCATGGTGTTGGATGACAAAGGGATATTGCATGTGTGTTACCTCATTGTTATTATTGAGTGCCATTAATTATGGCACCTTGATTAGGAGGGAATTCATTTTAAATTAAATCAGTAAATGATCTTGGTTAGTTCCTAGGAATATTAATATTGTCCAGTGTTTCTCACGTTGAGTTATTTAGAGTTTCTCAGTAGGTCTTTTGAATTTTTGAAGTATTGTTTGTGAATTGCCAGTCAGGGGTGCCAGCAATTTCGGAGCCCAGTACATATTTGCATGTAGTGAACCATGTTGGAATGACAGACATTTGTAACTGTGCCTCTGTGCAAATACGAATGAATCTTGGTCTGTGTGACCGTCTGGAACATAACTTTGGTGCTGAAATGTTCTTGTGGTGCTTCTGCAGGTCCTGCTGAAATCCCTGAGGATCAGTGTGGACTGTCAGATCGTTGAGGGGTTTGTAATTTTTGAAAAATCTTTTATGAATCTTCTGTAATATCCAGTGAAACCAAGGAGGGACTTGAGCTCTTTGATGTTGTTCAATCTGGGCTAAGTCATGAGAGCAGAGATCTTGTCAGGGTCAGTTTCTACTCCATTTTCTGAGACAACATGTCCCAAGTATTTCACTGACTTCCTGAAGAAATGTCATTTCTCAGGTGATAGCTTCAGCCCAAACTCTTTCAATCTGTTCAAGACTCGCATAAGCCTCTCCCCATGTTGTTCAAGGGTTTCAGAGAATACAATAAGATCATCAAGAAAGACTAGAACTTCCTTCAGGTTAAAGGAACTCATACACTTCTCCATAACTGTGTGAAATATGCTGGGTGCGTTTGTGACTCCCTGGGGCATTCTATTGAATTCCCAAAATCCCATGGGAGTGACGAAGGCTGTTTTAGGTTTGTCATCCTCTTCCATCTCCACTTAGTAGAAGCCAGACTTTAAGTCCTTTACAGAGAACCAGCGAGATCCCATCAGTGCTGCAAAAGCTTCTTCAATATTTGGCAAAGTGTACGCATCTTTGATAGTCTGAGCATTCAATTTCCTATAATCAACGCGAAGTCTAATATTTCTGCTTTTCTTCTTCACTATGACAACTGTTGATGCAAATTGACTTTCAGACTCTCTTATGACGCTTGCATCATAAAGCTCTTTCAAATGGAGACAGACGGCTTCATGATCAGACGGATAGATTGGTCTGACTTTGCTTGAAGGTTGTTGGATCAGAGAGATGGATCTTGCGCTTAACGGCTGTTGTGTGTCCGTAGTCAAGGTCATCCTTCACAAAAACTTCGGGGATTGAGTTCAGCTTTCTCATTAACCTTTCTTTCCATTCCTCAGAAAGAGGTGAGTCACCAAAATCGAAAGTAATGGGATTGTCTGGAGACGCGGCATGCATTGTGTGGCATCCACCAGCAAGCTCCGCTGGTGGTGGCCCTTTGTTTCCTGGATGACCTCTGCTCCTTGAGGAGGTCAGAGGAGAAACAGAGAGTGGAGCTGTGAGCTCTGCCAGTGTGCAATGTGCTGGCACTGTAATGTCGTGTGTTGTTTCATTCTTCAGTAAGACAGGGACTTTGAAGGACGTTCGCCTGGGGCTTTTCATGACATTACTGCAAAAAGTCAAGCCACTTGGGAAGAATGAAATGGAGGGGCAATCTACCAGGAAGGAAGATCCAGGGAAGCTGTTTATGTTTCTTATGTAGCCATCCACTGCCATTTTCTGGCCCACTGGAACAACTACGCTCTTCTTGTGAAAAAGTTTGATTCTTCTTTACTTTGTCTTGTGTTTTCCTCTTGTATATACTACGCAGGTGATGGACAAGGGCAGCATAAACACAGCCCTCAATGACAGGCCCGCTAGTCTTTTTGTCGAACCCCTCATATATACTGAGTACAAATGAAAATGCACCACTTGAAAAAAGTCAATATTTAAGTTCAAATGAACTTCAATATAATCTTTATACAACAACAACACTACTGTGACGTCACCCGACATGCCAGGTGCAAGAAATGCGAGAATTTCAAGTTAACTGTAACGCTAGGCAATTTTTTGCAAAAACGCAACATCTTGCACGCACACCACGGGAAAAATGAATTTCACTCTCAATTTGTGCACACATTGCCTTTATAAGCATGTGAATCCGAATAAAATTTCACTTCTTCTCTGACACTTGTGAAACGTCAACACTATGCAGCGACTTACAGCCCCTGAATGGGAACGTGCCATAGGCATGCTTCAAATTGGCGCCAGCACCAGGGAAATTGCCAGACAACTACACTGCGCACACACAACGATCGCAAGACTCCATCAAAAGTTTCTGCAAACGGGGAGCACTCGGGACCGTCCTCGACCGGGTCAACAACGTGTGACAACGGCACGTCAGGACCGTCAGATCGTACGGGATCATGTCCGAGACCGAACATTACCAGTGACAAGAACGGCTGCTCAAGTCCAAGGACGACGTGGATTCATTCACCCCAACACCGTACGGAACCATCTGCGAGCTGCAGGCCTGCGTGCATGACGTCCTTATTTCGGCCCCATATTGACGGATCGTCACCAAAACCAGCGTCTACAGTGGGCAAACAGGCACCAGAATTAGCGACTTCGACAATGGTGCGGTGTCATCTTTTCTGACGAGTCACGATTTCACTTAAGGAACGCTGATGGCCGTAAACGTGCTTGGCGGAGACGTGGTGAACGTTATAACGCCGATTGTGTCGTTCAAACGGACCGTTGGGGTGGTGGCAGCGTTATGGTGTGGGGTGGAATAAGCTACCGTCACAGAACCCCTCTCCATATCTGCAGAGGAAGAGTGAACAGCGTCTACTACAGGGACCAGGTGCTGCAGAACCATGTTGTGCCGTTCTTCAACCAACACCACAATGTCCACACGTTCCAACAGGACAACGCTAGGGAACACACTGCAAGGGTGTCCATGCAGTACCTTGCACAGCAGAACATCCCCGTGCTTCAGTGACCAGCTCTGTCACCCGACCACTCCCCTATCGAGCACTTATGGGATGAAATTGGACGACGTCCTTCACGTCGACGCCAGATGGACAACATCCGAGAACTTGAGATTGCCCTTGTTCAGGAGTGGAATGCTATCCTTCAGAACACTATCCAGAGACTGATCAACTCCATGCGACGACGATGCACCACATGTGTCAATGCAAATGGCAGTCACACCCGTTATTGACTTTCCTGTTTGACCCCTACACCAGTTAAACCTCTCTTGCGCATTAACATTATCTTGAATTAAATTGAATTATGTTTACATGTCTTCTTAAATCATTCATTATCTCAAATGCATCATACATATATACTTCACATATCAATCTGTGGAGCTATTCCAGATTTCGTGAGTGGTGCGTTTTCATTCGTACTTTAGAATGTCCAGGGCATTAGTGCCAAAGAGAACTGAGACTTGCAAAGAGGCACTGGAATCAGGGATGATGAGGGCTAGCATTGTGACTGTCATGGGCATACCAGTGAAAATCTCATAAAAGTGTATGTCACCCTCAATGTAACCTATGTAGGGCACATGCTGACCTACTGCTCCCTTTACTTTGAGGAGGTCATCAATGGGACAGATCGGATGGGAAGCTAAGTGGGCATTATAAAATGACTTGGATATCGCAGTAAGTTGTGAGCCAGAGTCAATAAGTCAATAGTGATCTGGATCCAACTAGCCCACTCATGAGCTCATCTTCGGAGGAGCGCATGGAACGGTGGTTAGCTTTTCGACTCCTCCACTTTGCTTCAAGACTAATTTTCTCTCTCATCAGCTCCATGATGTCCCTCTTCTGGAGCCCGAACCAGTTTAAAGAAAATTCCTGTTTTGCCTTCCACTCATCTTGCTTTGCCTTCAGTTCTTTGTACTTCATGTCAACAGCTGCTTTTTTTATGGGGTTCTCACAGGTTCTGGCAATGTGGCTATCATCTCCGCATCAGAAACAAAACCAGGCCTTGCGCTGGGCCCTGGGTGTGAACTTGGGAGTTGCATGGTGAACTTGGGTCTCTTGGGTCTTGGGTCTGGGCTCAGGGTGTGGATGGACTCTGGCCGACTTCAACTTCTGCAGTGTCATGTTGCCTCTCCCTTTTGGACTTCTTTCTGTCGAGTTGCGTTTGCAGCTCAGCAACTTGTTTTCTCGGGCGCTCAGTCTCAGAGAAATAAGCTTGAAGCACATTAGCATTGCTGTCTGAGGGGCAGGAGAGGTTGGCTACACTCTGAACATGCATAGTGGACTTTGTTTTGGAAGCCACCAGGTGGCGGTTCATGCAGTCTAGCTTTGCAGCCCTTTAGTCTTTTTCTGTTCTCAGCTGTAGCAAGAGCTCGGCAAAATCAAGAGGCTCATCTGCTTTCAACTCTAGCTGGAGGACTAGGTCATGGTCCCAACAGCCACATTTGAAGTGTTTCAAATTGAAATGATGGAAATATTCATCTTGTAATAACATTGCATGTATGGCTCACATGAAAGACATGAATGAAGATCTTTAGTGTAGCTTTTAGCTGAAAAACATTAGCGCAACAGAGTTTCCTCGTAGCTGAATGAACATTGAACGAATTTTTCAAATTCCTGCTGCGCCATCTCATGCCTCATTAAACAGCGCACACTTATCTGATTAAAATGACGTTCTAAAGGTCAATGGAATTCCTAATCAGAAGGCACGATGTTCTTACACCAGTAAGACCATCCACTCTTTAATTGGAACAAAGGCTAAACATGATGTCTCTGTCATCTCCGATTGTTTTTTTTAAAAATAAGTAATAAGACTATCAACATAAAATGCGCAAAATACAAACTTTGATCGTCACATCTTGACATTATCAATCGAGTTACAATCGAGCTAGCAGCATGCGGTATTCAGGCGAATTCTGATCATTCGTATTCAAAGGAAAAAAACTAAGAAAAAAAAGTTGATTGTCTCTATTGAAAGTCAATAGAATGGTTCAGCCAACAGCTAAGGGACAGCGACACCTATAGGAAAGGAGGGTTGTGAAAATTTGTGCCAAAATTACAATGTGACTATGTATCTTATGCAGGTTACATTAGAAAATGTGGTAATCAAGAATTATGATCTGTCTCTAGGGATGTCTTCCGCTGTCCCTGTGTTCTGTTCAGTAGCTTCCACTAATTGGCTCTTTGAATCATTGGAAATCTTTACAACTGTTGAATGAATTTTAAAACGTATGGCATTTATTCAAAGTTGACATGTATCCACCTTGTGATTCAATTACTCTCCAAAATTTTATTAGTTTTTACCCATGCCACCAACTTTCAGAAAAATCAGACAAATAGTTTTCCATAATCCTGCTTACAAACAAACAAAAAGAGGGAACAAATCTCAACCAAAAAACTTACCTCATGAGTGGATGTCAAAAAACATTTTGAGCACATAAACAGCTGAATTTCTAATAAGCAATCCCAAGGCCGGCTTTACAGACACAGGCGCAGCGTAGTCCATGACTAAATTGCATTATTAATGGAGTCCTACAAAACAAATCTGGCTTGACTCCAGGGCCAAACTGATTTGAGTGTTAAAAGCAAGCCCTTATTCCTGAAAAAATTTAACTCCTTTATCTAAATTTAGGGGCTAAACTGGCAACTCAAGATTCAGCAAGACCAAAATAAATGGAGCTCAGAACTGTCAAGCTTACCATCCCTATCTTCTCAAACATCTCCAACATCACTGCAGATAATGAGACAGACATGATACCGTCCGAGGGCCCTTACCAGATAGTGGAGGTGGTGATCCTTGTCCTTATCACAGGGTCCATCAGTCTCCTCACGATAACTGGGAACATACTGGTCATTCTCTCAATCATAATGAACAGGAGCCTCCAGACCATCAACAACTACTTCCTCTTCAGCCTGGCATGTGCAGATCTGATCATTGGGGTCAGCTGCATGAACCTGTACACACTCTACCTCGCAGTTGGCTATTGGCCATTGGGCCCAGTCGTCTGTTACATATGGCTGGTCGTGGACTATGTCGTCTGCAATGCCTCAGCCTTTCATCTCATTGTCATCAGCTTTGACCGTTACTTCTGCATCGCCAAGCCACTCAGCTATCCTGCAAGGAGGACCACCAGGATTGCGGGCATGATGATTGTAGCAGCCTGGGTTCTTGCCTTCCTCCTGTGGGCCCCGCCCATCCTCTCCGGGCAGTTCATCGTAGTTGAGCGTATTGTGCCAGTGTGCTTCATAGATTTCCTGTCCAATGAATCCCTCAGCTTTATCACCTCTACTGTCACCTTGTACCTGCCCGTAGCCATCATGAGCTTCCTGTACTGGCAGATCTCCAGGGCCAGCAAGAGCCGTGTAAAGTCAGGTGAGCACAAGCAAAAAAAGGGCAAAGCACTCAACAGCAAAGCGGGAAACCACATCAGCATTCCATGTGATGACGCGTCTGACACAACCCAACGGATTGAGAGGAGCCAGAATGGCGAAAGAAGTGGAGTTCAGGAGGAGCCAAGTGCACTAGTACATCCTGAGAGAACTGAAATTACGGAGGCCCCTGCTGGTTACAAGGGAAACCCCACAGCCCACCGCCTTAATGTTACAATTTCAAAGCAGCAGCCCAAGAAAAAGGCACCACCATCTCGTGAGAAAAAGGTAACACGCATGATAACGATGATTATAGTTGCCTTTGTTGTCACATGGACACCTTATAATGTCATGAAGGTGATCAGCAGCTTCTGTGCAACCTGTGTTCCCTCCAGCATGTGGATCTTCGGCTACTGGTCCTGCTACATCAACAGCACCATCAATCCAGCCTGCTATGCTTTCTGCAATATCTCCTTCAAGAAGACCTTCAAAAAACTTCTGCTCTGCCAGTACAAGGACATTCGCTCTGACAGATAGAGATGTGATCCTTGTTTTTTTCTGCTGTTGTTATTTTTTGTCATTTTTTTTGATAGAAATAAAAATGCTCTTGCATCACGGCAGATACACGCTCAAGAAGTAGAACTACAGACACACAATGTGAAATGTGAAATTGCAGACATTATTTTGCTAAAATATTTTTCCCATCGAAGAAGTCATCCCAGATCAATTGAAGATTTCCTTTGTTTACCCAATCTAGACCCATGAATCCTATCATAATTATAATGACCTCAGGTCATGCAGCCTGGATGTTTTGAAACCACGTCACCACAAAGCGGACACACTAACCTTATCTGATGAAACACTAAAGGCTACAAACTTCACAATGAGGTGTTAAATACATACAAAGGTGTTACACACTGTTCACAGATATTGATAAATGAAAAAGGCAATGACTGGGTAATTTTAAATTAGATTTTTAAAGGAAAAAATGAATGAATAAATTAAAATCAATTGCATGCTATGTTAAACAGTTACACTCAAAATCACTATTAAAGTTTTTGAATTAACCCATCAAAATCAATCTGTTAAGTTTTTGTCTTCTCTGTAAATTAATCCAAGTAAATTAGGCAGAATATTCGATGGCTTACTTTCCTAGATTTGTGTTTACTGATGGAACATACAATAAATTGTCAGCCAGTCCCGAAAACAGGTGTAGTGGGTATAATGTCTTGGGTGCAGGAGTGTTGACAAATAACATGGTAATTTTTTGAGTAGTCCTTCATACATGAATCAAAAACTCCTGAGCTTATCTGGCACAAAGGGAGGGCCAGCGCACCCTCTGAGACAAGATATAATAATAGGCGCTTTATGGGTCGTCAGTAATAAATCTATGATCTCAGCGATAAATAGCATCTAAACATTCAAGGTTAGAGGTCTAGGGTGAGAGATGGCTGCACACAGCACAAAAGGCTCTGCACTGCACGCTGAAAGAAAAACAAAACACAATGAAGGTTACACACGGCAAACGGTGCATTACGCACTGCACGCGGGCGATTGCACAAAACAGACAGAGGTTTTATATACTGCACAGAGACCGACACGATACAGTGGTTTAACCATAGACTATATAAAAAGATGGACGAAACAACAGTGACGTCACCTATGAGTTTCAGCATTCCATTCAGGGAGCCTCAATTTTGGCAATTTGAACAGCGCCATTTTGAAACGGGATGTGATTCCTATTGGAGAAGAGCGTGAATTGAAGACCCAGGGAAGAAAGAGGGGTGGAACTGTGGGTGGATCAGACCGTATCTGACAAGGACCAGAGGTTAGCCACACCCCAAAAGCATATCTGGCATTATTTTTTATTCTAGTCTATTTGGGACCATAACTTACAAAACTGAATATCATGACACATCGAAGGGGACTTGAAACTTGCGAAAGATTCCATAAAATATTGTGGAAAATCATTTTTGAAACAAGTGGTGCCAGGCACAACAAACCCCGCCCCTCGGACAGACTTTCACCTACTTGTATGAAATTCAATAGGGATCTATTGTGGGTCATTGGCAATTCCTATACCGAATTTGGGGTGAATGTGCCCATCAGTTTGCTGCTAGAGCAGGGGTCACCAACCCTGTTCCTGGAGGGCTACCATCCTGTAGGTTTCTGCTCTGACTCCAATTCGGCACACCTGATTTAACTAATTAGCTGCTTAATTGCCCAGCTCATGATCTTGTTAAGAAGCTAATTAGTTGAGTCAGGTGAGCTGAATAGGAGGTAGTGCAGAAACCTCCAGGAACAGAGTTGGTGACCCCTGCGCTAGAGTGTTAACAAACAAACGCACAAACACACAAACACAGAAGCAAACCGAACCAAAAACAAAACCCCTTGCCCTCACCCTTTGGGTGGGGCGGGGTAATAATAAATCAGGTGGGAACGTTGGGTCATTTTCTCATAGACTTCTAGAGCATTGAACTTCTTTCTGCAACCACCAATGTCGCCATCTGCAGGCCATTAAAAAGAATGCAATTTTAATAGATTTCCGCATTTGCCTGACTTTTTAGGCCAGGGTGCTGCGTCCATCTTTTTATTCAGTCAGAGGGCTGAACACCTTGACCGAAAGAAACCACAGTGTTACACTCTACACATTACACAATACACCAGTGGTTCCCAAAGTGGGAGGCCAATTGCAGGGGGGCGCGGGATGAGGGAAGCAAGTTTCTTTCCCCCACTCGAGGACACCAACAGAAAATTATTTCCATACAGCAAATCGGCAACCTTGTTCCAGACCACTGAAGGAGTGTCTTGAGACAGTTAAATATTTTCTGTCTTTACTGGCCCTGCAGTGAGGTACGGTCTCGGAACCACTGACTGCCAGTCCATTCGCTGCCCAGAATTCTGCGATTACATTGTAAATGCTCGCCTTACTCTCAACATAACTGTTGGCCAAATCATTCATCTAGCCTGCCATTTTCAGAAATAATTACCTCCGCCAAGGAGGTTATGTTTTTGCCAGGGTTTGTTTGTCTGTCTGTCTGTTGGTTTCCAAAATAACTCAAAAAGTTATGGACAGATTTTGATGGAATTTTCAGAGAAGGTGTCAAGTCAAGGAACAGTTGATTAAATATTGGCATATCTAGGCCAAAGTACTGCTGAGATATACGCCAAAGTTCAAGATTTCAAGTCTTTCCAATGGCCCGGAGTTCCAATTGCCGTGCTTTTGGGTTTTGCTGCCCCCTGGCGGAGGTCTACGCTCTCTGAGTGCTTTTCTAGTTAATGAATGTAGTTGTTCAAATATTTGAAGCTGGTAAAATGAGCTTGTTACAATTAATGTTGTCTAGCTATACCCAACTCGCCGTTTTTTTTATCCTGCTGTCATGGTTTAGTTCCGCCGGCATAAAGAAGCAAGCCGGCGGGCACTGGGACCATGCACCCAAAACAGAATTAAGGGACCCAAGAGCACAGGCTGAGTAAAATATAAATAAGGTTTAATTAAAACAACAAACAAACACCCAAGGGAGCAGCAGCGAAAAAACAGGGCTCCTTACACACACGGCCGGCAGACACAGTGAGCCAACAGAATACAGCTAAGCTCTTATATACACACTCAAATCACCTCCACCTCAACGAGCAGCAGCTGTGGCTCGTTGAGGTGGAGGTGCAAACAGGAGGGGGGAGGGGCTGCAGGGCTAGACCATCACACCTGCACCGATCTGGTATATCAATAATAAACTAGTAAGTGACACCGAACAAATTCTGATGAATATAAAGCAGAAATAACCAAAATTGCGTCATCTTATTCTCGATAATATGAATGCTCTATAGGCCTACAGATTATTTTTATCTAGCCTGGCTACTGAACGTTACAAACATATCGGCAGGTTTGGCCTGCCGACAAGAGGTGTTCATGAATTTTTTTCGCACTTCGCTGTCGGCTGTTAATATTGGTTGATTATGGTGCTTTCTTTCTGCATTGTAGAAACACAGTTTTAAGTAGATGGCTATACTCAGGCAGAGGGGTGTGATACAGCCTAATGATTTTATACTTTAAAAGAGGTTTTGAATGATTAAATCTTCGTATCCTTCATTTGAAAATTATGGTGGCTGTTTCCAAACCTGCCAATCATTTTTAATGTTTCCAGCTAGGTTCATTCATATTCATATATTCTATAATAAGCTGACGCCATCTCGGTTATTTTTACTTCATATGTGCAAGGCCAGTGGAGCGAGAAAAATTTCACTGTCTCAAGACACTCCTTCAGAGGTCCGGCACAAGGTCGCTGATTGGCTGTATGCAAGTAAGTTTCTGTTGGTGTGCAGAAAATGCATTGATAGCAATGTTGTTGAATATTAAAAAAATAAGCCTGTTACACTGAACATAATGACACAGTTAAGGAGCTTGAAAACAGTTACACTTAAAATAATTACCCCGTGGTGGTTTGTTATTTTGGTATTTATTTCTCATTTTAAAAGTAGGCTAGTTGTAGTTTATGACAACCTACAGTTTATGGCAGTTTACTTTTATTTTTTCAAAAAAGGGTGAGGTTTATATTAATTACAATGTGTGAAATAAACTGCAATGGACTCTGAAAAAAAATATGAGTATTACCTGTTTTTTTTTCCTTTTGGGGGGGGGCGCAAAAATGTTCTTATGTACCAAAGGGAGGCCCAGCAGAGAAAGTTTGGGAACCACTGCATTACACAGTGTGACGCATCTGCACACAGGATACACACTGCACACAGAGGATTACACTTGCAAACACTGCATTACACACACACACTCCCGATTGAGCTTAGTGGGCTACGTATTGAGTACTGAGGTGACTACGGCACTGCCACTCAGTAGTGATGGGAAGATGAAGCTTCATGAACCATTTTCTTTAGTTTCTGTGCCCACAAGATGGTGCACTCTGTTCAACAAAGGCTTGTAAGTTCGCTCTATAAGCCTTATTTTTGTAACTATGGACGCCCTCTTGTGGGCACAGAAAATAAAGAAAATGGTTCTTGAAGCTTCATCTTCCCATCACTACCACTCAGTGTCTGGTGTCAGATGTGAAAACTCAACAGGAATTTTTAATGGGGTTCAGATAATTTTTGGCATGACTCAAACTCAAATTTATTTTAAGAGCCAAGATTAGCCTACAGGGTATATGGATGGAAGATATCAAATTTGTTGTTTATTTTCAAAAATGTTTCTAATGCTTCTGCATTAGTTGTGCCAATTGTAGTCCACTTTTGCAAACTAACTTACAGTATATACACTACATAAACATGGGAGTTGCTCATGATTTGTTCCCAGCAATGAGGTATCACAGTCTCAGCAAACATTTACAATGAAACTTCATGGAAGCCGACCAGAGTCACATTTTGTGCTTGCCATCTTTGGGATACTGGAGATCTTGCTACCATGTGAAATTATCGCATAGCGGGCTACTGCAGGCTACCTGAGATGTGATGCATAAAAATGAATAGATAACAGTGAATAGCAATTATTTTGCTATTTAGTGATCTAAGTACGTTTATATGCTCCAAATTTGACAAGCTACGCAGGCAAACTAGCTGGATAGCTGAATTAGCCAGCTACCTGACAAGCGAGTTCGCTAACTTTGCTAGCTACACTTTGTGCATATAATTGACTAAAATGCAGCAATTGTTTTGTTATTTGTCAAGTGTTGAACTTCAAATTTTGATAATTCAGTTAGCTAGCTTGCATTTTTGTGCGCCAAATAAACCCAGCGACCTAAGTCAGCAAACAAACTAGCTAGCTAGCTAACTAGTTGTGCCAAAATAGCTAAGCATCTCTGGACTCTGAAATAAGCAGTTCAAGCTTTACCCATCAGTGGTGGCACAAGATAGAAGCCCCAGTCTTCCTTTAGCCACTGGCAAGCCACTGCTATCTTTTCAAATATAATCAGAGAATGTTCAATGTCATCTGAATAGGTTAATATTTCAACTTTAGGCTCTTTAAAAAATCATGACTGACCAGAATGAGAGTCGCCCTGCACCAAGATTCTGTGTTGAGAAACTGTGTTTGGGAGCTGCCCAGGCCTACATCACCAGGAGGCTCTGTTGTTGGAAACTGGCCCAAGCACTCCAGTTGCAGGAGACAAACCTGGGGTTGAAGTGTCTGGAACCTCAGCTCTTTGCATGTCACCTCCTGTTTCCATCTAGCCTCAAGTTCCTGCTGCTGCCCCATGTGAGGAGAAATATTGCCCAAATCTCTGATGATTGGTTCTCTCACATGTTCGTTATCCATGCCAGTGACTTCACCAATAGCCCCACACTCATCTGTATCACCATCTGCATGGATCTCCGTGTCATGTTGTAGCCCTCGACCACCGCCAATCTTGCTGCCTCTCCCTCGTTGTAGCATTCTGACACAAAGAGAAGGGGAGGTACAACAAAACTCAGTAACAAGTCCTCCACTGAATGATCCCTCTGCAGCCATCAGTTGTTAGGGACTAACCAGCAAGGCAGGGACACAAGGTTAATTCTTCCAAAGTTTAGGGTTTTAATTGCAAAATAAAGCTTTAATTACAAAACAAGATTTGCAAAAACAATTGAATATGCATCAGAAGAACAAGAATTAATCAAACAATACTCAAAGGCATCTGTAGATGGCACGGTGGATTGTGTTCACAGACAGTGGTATCTTGAAGTATTTCTGGGCCCATTTAGTAATGTCAATGAGAGAATCATGCAGGTGAGTGATGCAGTGGTGTCTGAGGGCCCGAAGATCACAGGCATCCAGGAAAGGTCTTCGGCCTAGTCCCTTATGCACAGAAATTTTTCCAGTTTCTCTGAATCTTTTGATGATGTTATGCACTGTCGATGATGAGACTTCAAAGCCTTTGCAATTAGACATTGAGGAACATTGTTTTTAAAGTATTCCACAAATTTTTTACGCAAGCCTTCACAGGTTTGAGAGCCGCTGCCCATCTTTACCTCTGAGAGACTCAGCCTCTCTAAGACATCCCTTTTATAGCCAATCATGTCACATAGCTGATGCCAGTTAACTTAATTACTTGCTAAATGTTCTTTCAGCTGATTATCTTATATATCAATAGCTTTTTCAGCCCTTTTTTTTCCTGTGTCCCAACTTTCTTGAGACAAGTTGCAGCCAGAATTGAAATAAGCTTGTTTTGTGGATAAAAATTTCTCAGTTTCAACATTTGAAATGTTATCTATGTTCAATTGTATATAACATATTGGCTCATGTGATCTGAAAATCATTGCAATTTGATTTTATTCACAATTTTCACTTCGTCCCAACTGTTTTGGAATTGGGGTTATGCGACATTTACTTTTTGAGCGGCATTCACACAGAAGCGAGTGGGCCCACCCATGAGCTAGCTTTTGCCATGTGCAAAACTGACATTAGCCACGTGATTTAACTAATTAATAATTATTGATAAAGTATGCGTTAGGCAAAAACCCAATGTCATCTGTTAAACCAAAATTTTTCTTGAAAAGTCTGTATACAATAGGCATAGATTGTTACACAAAAAAGGATAGGAAATCACAGATAAACACAGTTGTCTATTTTTACTACCTGCATCAGAGCCTCTGTAGACTCAGTGAATTGATTTTATGTTAGGTGGAAATGTACACACAAACATTCCCAAAGCGTTGTATCATCATTTCGGTGATGACTGCTTTCATAACAACGGCTAGTACAGAGCAGGCTTTGCAATACATCTGAGGAAATAATATCAAGGAGAAATTCAACTGAAGATGTGCAAACATATACCTCATTTGAAGCTAACTTTTTATACTTGTTTGTAAATTGGATGCTTAGTACAACTGTTCATGGTAACGGAACTTACTGTCTGTCAAACCTGTATTGGACGGTAACTTTTGTCTCTGTCATAAGGATGACTTCTGGGTTACTACCGTATGTTAGTTTGCGTTCCATGCTACTTTAAAAAAATTACTCCTGGTTAATTTACACGCAGTATTTCAGATTGTTATGCTTGTCTTACTTTGGTTCACATCAAGGCGGTAGTTTCATCATAATGGCTGTAGCCGCAAGAGTTGAAGCTAACCGGAGAGGTGTTGTGCATGTCTGCAAAGCTGGGCTTATAAGGCTGCAGTTACACCAGACGTAGGCTTTGAGGAGCTTGGGGTACGCGTTTGGGTTTGTTTATTGCTGCGGTGAAATTACTGGTGTACTTATCCATGAGCAGGGTCAGCCAGGTACTTTGCCATGGTCTGGGCTAGCTCTCTGAGCCTACCTCGGTGAATGCAATCGCGAGACGCAGTATAATGTGTCTGGTATAATAAAAACGTTTTCTCTGCATTGCCTTGGCAGAATTTCATCCACCTTTAAAAACTGTTCTGGTGAATAAAAAGTTGAAAAAGAAGTGGAGATCTGATACAGATTTTTTTTTTTTTCCGGTAAAAGTTATCGATTGCTCTTGCTCTGCATAAGCAACGCTTACAGCGTTTGAGTGTTTTTGTTACGAACTCTTTCAGTAGCTCAGATTTGCGTTTCATTTTGGTAGAAATGGTTAACAGGAGCTTTTAGTGTCATGGTTTTGGTTGTTGGTTATGTTTATGTTCTGGTTTTGTGTTCATGATCATTGTCTTTTATTTATTCTTTTTGGTTTTTGTAATATTCAGGTTTTTTGGTTCATTCTATGCTCAGTTCCATTGCACTTGTCTCCCTTGTCTTGTGATCTAGTTTGTTCAGTCCGTCTTCCCTGTCTGCGTGCTCACTGACTTCGGGTGCTTTAAATGTATTCTGGTGTTTGATATATTCCTTCGAATCTCATTTTCTTTCTTCGCCCTTCTGTTCTGATCACTAACAAGACTAACATTTGTACTTTGTATTACAGTCTACTAACACAACTAATCCATGTATATATAAGATTACTAACTTACTAATGAGCACTCTAGTTTAATTTGTAAAGTTGCAGTGCTACTAATAGACTAATTACCTCTCCACAATCGCCCTGTTCTATTCTCCGCCCCTTGTCTGTCGCTGTCCTCTCCTGAGCTTCAGCGAGAATCTCTCGCACGTGCTATCTCACTCTCCTGCGCTTGTTATCTGTGCACGTAGAACTCCTAGACCGGAGCTGTTTGTGTGATTCAGGTTCGTATTTCGTCTCTCACCAATTTTCGTAGTTAGGGTTTCCCTCATGTGATTCTCCCAATGTAATTAGCCTCATTCCCCACAGCTGATCTCTGAATAGCATGTGACCTTTCCTGTGTGTAAATTAGGAGTCTTTTCACTCACAGCTCTTGTCAGAACGTTGATCAATATTTCTTTGTGCAGACCACCTCGTATGCCATTGATTATTGTTTTGCTTCTACTGGATAGTCCGACCTTGATTCTTGCCATTGCCCTTTTTGTACTGTTTTTGTCTTTCTGGATTTTGACCCATTTTTGTATGACCACGAGTTCTGTGTTTGGATTCCCTGTGTATGACCCTTGGCTTTGCCCATCGACTACGACTTTTTGCCTATCGTTTTTGTATCTCTGCCCATCTGTCTTACTGGTTCTGACCCCTGCCTGTCTAGTCGATACTGTTTTTGGATTTCATATTGTGGCTTGGCAATTCCTGTGTTTCCTGGCTTTGACTTGGACCCCATTAAAGGCATACGTTTTTTGGATTACGCTGTCTCGCGAGCGGTTCCTAAACGGTACTTCACATTTTAGCAAAGTTTCCTCTGGATAGCTAAGTGCTATATAACATGACTGTATGGATAACAGTATAGCTACAATCACATGCATGCATGGCGAGACACTACAAGCAAAACACTAAAATTTATCAATCAATCAATGAATCAATAACCTTTATTGCAGGGAAGTCCCTCTAAGACCGAGGTCTCTTTTGCAGGGGAGCCCTGATTACAATAAAACAATTTACCATGGAAGGTTAAAGACAAACAGCGCGCATAAAATACACAAAGTCACAAACAACAATTTCAGATTAAAGTGTCACCCTTTTTTCCCTTAGTGTTCAGAATCTACACCGTGGTTACACTAAATAAAATAAACAGGTCCTAGGTTCTCAGCTTAAGAGGGTGAATTCACTGGGGTCTTATTTAACAAGGGACTTTAGCATGAGAGTGGGGGAAAAAAATTGACTAGCACGGTGCCTCCACTGAAAACTTACTATGCTATGTGAGCACTAGCAAAATTTAGGTAAGCCCTCAGAAATACAAATTACTCTCAAAAGAATGATAAACCACAATATTTTATTTATGAAAAGAATAAACCTAAGAAATAGGTTTTAAGCTTAGTTTTAACCCAAATCAGATTTTGTTTATCTTTTTAATAAACCATTCACATGAAATAATTACATTGATGTGTTCTGAATATTTCAACTGCGTTCACACCTTTTAACTGTTCAGCATTATGATTGCAATAACTAAAGTGCAAAGAAATATAAACCAATAGTGCTCTTGTACTCTCAAAATACAGTACTATTACCCACCCTTGTACCCAAAATACTTTTCAATATGTTTCAAAACGGTTCACACAGATGATTATGATACCAACAGCAACAACAAAAATCTAAACCCAAACGCTTGGATAATTTAACCGTTGGGGCCCATTTGAAGAGTTGGTGCACATGAAGTTTTATCTAGTTATGAACGGAAGAGTTAACTTTGAAACCAGGACAGTCACAGTCGGTTCTAACACAGTGTCGTGCCTGTGTCCTGCACTCGGTCTCCTTCCCAGGTCCAGTACTCACGCAACCTCTCAGTGTGGAAGCAATAAGGCGGTGCAGCCAGGCCGCAGAGTGACGTCCAGACAGCTCCCCGCCGCCTCTCGTAGCTCCGGCTACCTGCGTCCTGCGACACGTCTTTGTCTCCTGCCGTCGACTCGTCTGCTCGTTCCGCTCGTCCTCACACACGCTCGAATGTCCCGTGGAAACTTCCTCCGTCCGTGTCCATGTCGTGACGCCGTCTAGCTTCTCTGCTAAGGAGCTAATTAGCGACACTGCTAAACTAACCAGGAGCTAATGGCGAAGACCACGCTGTAAGCGGCTCGGAGAAAAATACTTCACCGTCATGTAAAGTAAACACACTCGACTCGGATACATGAAAAAAAAGTGTTCCGACCGATTAAAGTCTCTCAGATCAATCCAACGTACGGGCCAACCCCTAGTCCGAGTCTCTAAAACTTGACCTCCCTCTCCCCGCCGATGAGAACGCATCCCGCTCCTCTACTGTCCCGGTCAACACCCGCAACTTCCTCCCAGAGAATGTTCTAGTCTCTTTTTCTTTTTTTTTTTTTAACAGGAAAAATTAACCTTATAATAATTTCTTAAGAACCATAGAATATTTTAAAACAACATAATACATGAATTACAGCATTAATAAATGAACAATATTTATTTTAATAGGACTATTGCAAAAACGATAAAGACCACAGGATTCTGGGAAATGAAGTCCTACTCTGTTTGTCTTCTAACAGCAATATAAAAAGGGATAATCTGCATATTTTTAACCTCCCTGAGATTATAGGAACCCTACACACTCCCCCCACCAAATATCAGCATGCCCCCATGCTGCCCTATACGAACACTCAAAACGAAACAAAATGTATAGTATTTTGGGGGTACAGTATTTCAAGTGCAAGGCAAGAGTTTTGGTAATCTTACACAAGTTCTACATAAAGCTTGAGGTGTACACCACCACACATGTGATCTATAGTAACGGTCAGAAAACAAGACACCACCCACGTACACTAAATGTACAGAACTCTTAGGGGCCGTCACAACTTCTTTGGTGGGTTCTCCTAAAGTATCATAGGTAAACCTTTCTGCAGGTTTTCTATCTCTCTCTGACCTTCTGAGTACACACGAGGACTCAAGGCCTACATTTGCTACCTCTGGGGGCGCAATCTGAACTCTTTCTGAGTCTTCTACAGATTCAGCATGATTTACTTCAACATCAGCTATTTCTGTAGGGTCAACATAAGACTCAGACTCTCTGGTCACATCAGTAGGATTCAACGCTACTGGCAAACCATCAGTGTGTTCAGAAAATGTCACTGACAAATCAGCAACTGGCTCAGTTTCCACTACTGATAGGTCAACACCCGACTCCACGGTCGTCTCATCACGCTCTAAAGATAACAACTCTTGAGCACCTGATTTCTCTGTCTCAGTCAAGTTCACATCTTCAAAATAGCATCCATACTCAGATTCTGAATCTGAAGAACATTGCTCTCTCTGAGGTTCATCAGATGCACAGTCTAAAACTTCAGCCGAAGTTTTGTTCTCTTCTTTAGCCTTCCTGCGCCTCATAGCTCTTGGAGAACAAGCAGGCTTGGGGATTTCTCCAGCACTCAATCTAACATCTTGTCCTAACGGCAGGAGATGGTTCCGATGTATCACTTTGATTGGTCCGTTTCCATCCACGGGTCTTAGTCGATACACTGGGAGGTCCAACATCTGGCCCTCAACCAGGTAAGGATCCGCACTCCAACGGTCCGCCAACTTGTGTTTTCCTTTTAGTCCGAGATTTCGGATTAGTACTCTATCTCCAGAGTTTAGACTGTGGTATCTCACTTTTTGATCATACCTGTCTTTGTTTCCTTGATTCATCTTGTCAGCTGTGCTCTGAGCCAACTGATATGCTGCATGAAGCTCCTTCTTCATCTTGGAAACATATCCGTTATGCGAAACCGCTGACGTACCATCTGCAGACACACCAAAACACACATCCACGGGCAGCCTTGCTTCTCTCCCGAACATGAGAAAGTATGGGGAGAACCCAGTAGCTTCGTTGGGAGTACAGTTATAAGCGTGCACGAGATGTGCGATGTGCTGACTCCACTTCTGCTTTTGACTCGGATCCAAGGTTCCCAACATATTCAAAAGTGTCCGGTTAAACCTTTCCGGTTGTGGATCACCTTGGGGATGGTAAGGGGAAGTTCGGGATTTCTTTACACCTAACATCGTCAACATTTCTTTTACCAGCTGGCTTTCAAAATCTCTCCCCTGATCTGAATGTATGCGGGCGGGAAGACCATAATGGATGAAATACCTCTCCCACAATGTTTTTGCAACGGTTATGGCTTTTTGATCACGAGTAGGGAAAGCTTGTGCATAACGTGTAAAGTGATCCGTTACAACTAACACGTTACACACATTCTTGCTGTCAGGTTCAATGGATAAAAAATCAATACATACAAGATCAAGGGGACCTGAGCCAGCGGCGTAGGTATTGCCGGTGCAGCTGGTGCGCTGAACCGGGGCCCCGATGACTTCTAAGGTCCCACGATGACGAACTATGCCATGCATCCTCTTATCATAACACACAAAGCAATTACGTCCATTAGTTTCGTCATTTCAAGTCTCCTGTTCAACGCAGTATTATCTTCTTTCTGAGCTAGACTTGACGAGTATATATAATGCTCCACTGTTTCATACAACACAGTCATGGTAACAACCCCCCCCCCCCCCCCCACACACACATTGGCCATTTTTCCTCTCTTCTTTGATATATGTCTTTTGTATTTCAGTAATGATACTTTGTCCGTTATAATCACAATTACTAATCATATATTTGATTGTTTTATTCACAACATTTTCAAATGAACATGGCCTGCTGGGAAATGTGTTTGTCCAATTAGTTGACATTCACTTATTCCTTTCTGATCGTAGCTTCGTAGGCTACGCGCTTGCTCGTGAATTGTTCTTTTTTGAGAGATCAGCTAACCCATTAGCCTAGTATTGGACGTGAAAAGTCTTGAGCACCATGTTGAGCAGCACAAAAGCGGTGCTCAAAAAAGAAAAGAAAAAAAGAGCTCGATGTACGGAACTCCAAATTGGCGAAATTGAATGCATTTTTTAAATAGTCATCTTGCCCAGATGCAGTTCCTGCTAGCGTTGTGAATGATAGCGGCGACACGCAGCAGTCAGACTTGGAGGCTAATGCTACCACCTCATTGCCCTCTTGCTCAACGACTTTGCAGAGCAGAAGGCACCCAGAGTTAACTTCTGAATGGGTGAGTGCAGTTTTTTTATTAGGCTACTGCAAGTGATCAGCTTGCCGGTTGTGGTTAAATGGCTGCTGTGCCAGGATGTGTGTCCATCTATCTGTTTACTTATTGATTTGGCCACTGTTGTGCTGTTAGGGAAATACGGTTGACTGCTCAGCCGTATGGATCTTTTTCGCATTTTCATTGGCAATGTATTGTCACTGTTGTTCATGGTTCAAACAGCCTAACGTGTTGTGTGATGTAGAGATGCAGTGCAAATATTCATTGTCCATGGTTCTAATAGCCCTAATGATTATGGGTGTCTGCGTTTTTCAGAAAACTGATTTTTCTTAATTACTGATTTGGATACCTACTGGCTCACTGTAGCTGAAGTGGTTGGCTACAGAGGACCATTGTTTCTGTGAATATCCAATAACTGTGTCTATCTAGTGATAGAATATTGTAACTACGTGCATAAATTTGCAGCTCCCTGTCCCCGCGCTAACATACCCTGCTGCCGAGCACCGTTGTTCTTCTCGAAGACGCTAAATCCAGATAAATCTTAAACGATGAATTGCGTTCATATTTTAATTTGTAACGAAGTGGCTAGTGTCAAAGTAACGAAGTAAAATGATAATAATTAAGTTTTAAATGTTGTAGAGTAAAAGTCCAGGTTTAAGAAAGAACTCAGGTAAAGTACAAATCCTCAAAAAACTAAAGCTCTGTTACAATTACACCTCTGCTTCGCGGATGGGCCTGGGGGGGGGGGGGGGCTAGCGCCATTCTCGCTCCGGGGCCCGGCGCCTCCACGCTACGCCACTGACCTGAGCTGTGCATGTGAGACAATGATGCAGCTTTTTGTGGCAAAGTCTTCCTCTTTATGCACCGCTCGCACGTCTTACAGTGAGACTCAACATCAACTTTCATGCGCGGCCAAAAAAATCTGTCGCGGACTAGAGCGTATGTCTTATCACAACCTAAATGTCCAGTTTGGTCATGCAAAGAGTTCAAAACGAAACTGTGAAACTGTTTAGGAAGTACAAGCTGCTGTTTGACTCGTCTGTCAGACAACTTTAATGTTCTGTACAGCAGCTCCTGCTCAACTGACAATTTGTCCCATTCTCTTTTGAAAAGTCTGAGGTCAGGATGATCTAGCTGAATGCTATCTGCAGTTTTGCGATGCTGTATAGCAAACAACACTTCTCGCATGCAAGGGTCATTTTTTTGAGCGGCTAGTAGTTCACTTGGGCTGAACGTGGGCATTTGATCTGTCACTACAGCTGCGGTTCGACAGAACGCTTTGGGCAAAGCGGAGACATGAATACCGATCTGCTGAATGACATTAAGATGACCTGCTCCTTCCCTTGTGGAGGCAGACTGACAAAGTGCTCGCACTCCAGGAATAGGTATCTCATGCCATTCACCAGCATCAGACACACTTGAATGGGGACGCCTGGACAGCGAGTCTGCATCGATGTTGTTTCGCCCTGGCCTATATTTAAGACTGAAGTTGTAAGTGGACAACGCCGATAGCCATCTGTGCCCTGTGGCATCGAGTTTTGCGGATGTCAGAATATAGGTCAAGGGATTGTTGTCAGTCCTCACTTCAAAATCCACACCATACAAGTAGTCATGTAGTCTGTCTACCACAGCCCACTTTCGAGCTAAAAACTCTAGTTTATGTGTGGGATAGTTTTTCTCAGAAGGTGACAAACTTCGGCTGATGAACGCAACAGGCCGCAGCCCCTCTTCATATGGCTGATACAACACGCCACCCAGGCCATCTGTACTAGCGTCAACGTGCAACACGTATGATCTCTGGGGATCGGCAAACGCTAAAACAGGTGCCTGCGTCAACCGGGTTTTGAGCTCTTGGAAGGCACTTTCACATCGCTCACTCCACCTGGACCCGAAAGGTTCTGAGGGTTTGAAAAAGGACTTGTGGTCGACTGGCTGTCCAGCTTTCACTTTCTTTGTGCGGGCACTGGGTGGATACCCTTGAAGCAGCTCATTAAGAGGTCGACAGAGCTTGGCAAAATCTCTCACAAAACGGCGATAGTAGCCACAGAACCCTAAAAAGGATCTGAGCTCGGTCACGGTCTTGGGTTTTGGCCATGAGATGACAGCATCTATTTTTGATGGATCAGTGGCGATCCCATCTTTCGACACAATGTGCCCGACATAAGTGACTGATGTTCTGCCGAACTGGCACTTATCCAACGACAGCTTTAGACCCTCTTCTCTAAGTCTGTCGAGGACTTTCAACAATCTCTCTTCATGTTCCTCGATGGTTTTGCCAAAAACAATCAGGTCGTCCAGATACACTAAAACTTCCAGAAAGTTCATATCCCCAATGGTTCGTTCCATCACTCTCTGGAATGTTGCAGGTGCTCCCGAGATTCCTTGAGGCATTCGTTCGAATTGATAAAAACCAAGGGGACATATGAAGGCTGTCTTTTCCTTGTCGAACTCACTCATAGGGATCTGGTAGTATCCACTCCTCAAGTCTAAGACACTGAACCATTTGCTTCCCGACAATGAGTGAAGCGCATCTTCAACTCTGGGAACAGTATACTGGTCGGGGATAGTTCGCTGGTTCAAAGTTCTGTAATCGACACACATTCTTACTTTCCCCGTCTTCTTGCGAACCACCACAATCGGGGATGCGTACGGGCTTCGGGACTCCGAGATGATGCCGTGCCCTTTAAGTTCCTGCAAATGTTTGCGAACATCCTCCAGATCAGCAGGCGGCAAGCGCCGAGATCTTTCTCTGAAGGGTCTTGTGTCTGTTAACCTGATGTCATGTTCTGTACTTTTTGAACATCCCACATCCCACTCATGACATGAAAAGACATCCTTCCTCTCCAACATTTTATGGCAGAGACGACTTTTAGCATCCTCAGGCATCGGAGAATTTCCAAAGTCGAACGAAGAAACAGTGAGTGCATTGGGTGATTCCTTTTTCGCCCTGGTGGCCACTTGTGGAACCATTGCAACAGGAAAAACATGAGCCAGAGGAGTTCCACGCTTCAGGATGACCTCCTCAGCTGAAATGTTTTTGAGAGTCACGGTGATGTGTTTGTTGTACACAACTGATGCTGGGTGCACTTCTGGTCTCACCTGGAGCTTACCATCTGACGAGTCTTTAGGCTGCTCTACAAGTGCTACCTTGTCGTTGAATTCACCAGGAAACTTAGCTATGCCTGTAACATGTAACTGTCTTCCTGGCTTAATAGTCAATGGTCTATGCTGCATAAACCACACAGTGCCATGCTTTTCAGCCTCATCTGGTGAAACATCTGTATGTGCAAGGGACTGATAAGCATCTCTGATCACTAGATGAATGTTTAATGTGCTCAAAAATCGTTCACCTGCTTCCTGTTTACAGGAGTCAAACAACTGTCTCACTAGACTGGTGTTTGTGCCTACAAGAAGTGCTATGCCTTCATCCTTTACCGGATCTGGGCACACCAAAGCCAATGTGTCAACAGTCTGCGGCACGCCAGCGACACTTTCAGTGAACTCAAGCCTGATTGGTAGGTAACCATCATAAGGGTATTTGTGAGAACTTAACCCCCATATCTCAAGATTCTCGACAGGCTGAACTGCTAAATGTTTCAAGTAAGTGTTGTAGAAGCTTCTGTACAGAATAGTGACTTGTGATCCACTATCTAACAATGCTTTCGCGTACACTCCCTCTATCAACACAGGTACAATGGAGGTGGGACCTACCAAACCTTGTGGTAAGTTGGACGTTGCAGCAGATGAACAGCTTGTGGAACGAGTTTCCGTTGGAGCTCCATGCCGTTCCTTCACCGAGCTCCGGCAGAGTTTCCCTGGTCCTTGTGCCTCTTCAGCAGTTTCTGATTAACTTTCCTCAAGTCCTCAGAGCCTTGGCATTCTCTCCTTGTATGCCCATCTTCACCGCACTTATAACAAAAGATGTCTGAATTGGTGGACTTAAAGGTCTTGACCTTAGGCGGGGCACTCTGAGCAGCCACCTCTGATACATGCATATTAGACCTGGTCTTAGTCGGTAACACATCAGGGCTAGAGGTTACAGTAGCTACACTCAGTAGTCTAGACACCTGTGAAGACAGCTCTTTAACTTCTTGTTTCAAACTATCCAGCCCAAAGACTGAAGATGTATCAGGAACAGTGGAGGTTTTAACTTTAGCGGTTGTTTTCACACTCTCTCGGCCGCTGATCCAGTTCTCCTCTTCTCTCACTTCTTTGATCAGTTGAGAAAAAGAAGGAGGGTTCTGTAGAGTATGGCTCATCCTAACACGTAAAGCAACCATATTCGTGGTTAACGCACCTTTTACCAGCTGCTCCATCCGTGCTCGGTTCATGCCTGCAGACTCAATGCCACCTTTCAGTAAGGCTCGATGGAGTAGCTTATCCAGCCGATATAGGAAGGCAGATAGTTTTTCTCCATCCTCTTGGTAGGTGTGCCTGAACTTAGCCATGAGATCTGGCCCACTCTCTGTAGTACCATAGGCTGTCTTCAGTGCAACTAAATAGTCTGGGGCGGTAGCAGAGGGATTACTGACTTTCAGAAACCTAACAATATCAGCAGCAGGTCCCTTCAAACTTTCAACAATGCGCTGCTTCTTAGCTGCATCACTACACTGCCACTCACTAATCATTTGAGTGGCCTGCTCCATCCAGGCATCATATTCTTCCTCACCGGAGGGAACAGGTTTTACACCAGAAAACAACCTCAGCTTTCTGTAACCAGGACCATCAGCGGGTCCCTGACAACACTTGTCTACCAACCTACCAATCGCATTAACTAAATCTGCATTCAGATCAGATTTAGCTGGTAGCTCTTCAGACACAATGGACTTAATGTCCTCAAGGGTTTTTCCTTCTTGTTGTAGTAGGGCCAGCAACTTTGACTGAAAGTCTGCATCAGGATCCTGTTTAACAAAACTATGAATTAAGTGTACAGTCCAAGGCCCGGCTTCTCCTAAAATGCCTATTTCAGGGGGTACACTCGCAGGATCCATGTCAGTTCTGGTCTCCACTAGTATGAACAACTTGAGACCAGTTGTGTCTCCACGGCGTCCACAAATCCTAGTTTGGCCAAAAACTTTCACGGTGTCCAACACTTTCTCAATGGTATCATCCATAACATCTATGGGTACATTACTCAATACAATGGCACGGGAAGGTCTGATATTCAACTCTCTGCTCCATTCCCCAGCCTTATTGAGCTCCATGTTTGAAACGATGCAAGCACGAAACAATAGGAGCACAAGAAAAAAAAAAATTCACTGTTTTCATAAAATTCACTGTTAGACACTGTCTCTTGTGTAGTAAAAAAACAACCCTATCCCAGCGGTGCCTCCAAAATGTAACCCTTTTTTCCCTTAGTGTTCAGAATCTACACCGTGGTTACACTAAATAAAGTAAACAGGTCCTAGGTTCTCAGCTTAAGAGGGTGAATTCACTGGGGTCTTATTTAACAAGGGACTTTAGCATGAGAGTGGGAAAAAAAATTTGACTAGCACGGTGCCTCCACTGAAAACTTACTATGCTATGTGAGCACAAGCAAAATTTAGGTAAGCCCTCAGAAATACAAATTACTCTCAAAAGAATGATAAACCACAATATTTTATTTATGAAAAGAATAAACCTAAGAAATAGGTTTTAAGCTTAGTTTTAAACCAAATCAGATTTTGTTTATCTTTTTAATAAACCATTCACATGAAATAATTACATTGATGTGTTCTGAATATTTCAACTGCGTTCACACCTTTTAACTGTTCAGCATTATGATTGCAATAACTAAAGTGCAAAGAAATATAAACCAATAGTGCTCTTGTACTCTCAAAATGCAGTACTATTACCCACCCTTGTACCCAAAATACTTTTCAATATGTTTCAAAACGGTTCACACAGATGATTATGATACCAACAGCAACAACAAAAATCTAAACCCAAACGCTTGGATAATTTAACCGTTGGGGCCCATTTGAAGAGTTGGTGCACATGAAGTTTTATCTAGTTATGAACGGAAGAGTTAACTTTGAAACCAGGACAGTCACAGTCGGTTCTAACACAGTGTCGTGCCTGTGTCCTGCACTCGGTCTCCTTCCCAGGTCCAGTACTCACGCAACCTCTCAGTGTGGAAGCAATAAGGCGGTGCAGCCAGGCCGCAGAGTGACGTCCAGACAGCTCCCCGCCGCCTCTCGTAGTTCCGGCTACCTGCGTCCTGCGACACGTCTTTGTCTCCAGCCGTCGACTCGTCTGCTCGTTCCGCTCGTCCTCACACACGCTCGAATGTCCCGTGGAAACTTCCTCCGTCCGTGTCCATGTCGTGACGCCGTCTAGCTTCTCTGCTAAGGAGCTAATTAGCGACACTGCTAAACTAACCCGGAGCTAATGGCGAAGACCACGCTGTAAGCGGCTCGGAGAAAAATACTTCACCGTCATGTAAAGTAAACACACTCGACTCGGATACATGAAAAAAAAGTGTTCCGACCGATTAAAGTCTCTCAGGCCAATCCAACGTACGGGCCAACCCCTAGTCCGAGTCTCTAAAACTTGACCTCCCTCTCCCCGCCGATGAGAACGCATCCCGCTCCTCTACTGTCCCGGTCAACACCCGCAACTTCCTCCCAGAGAATGTTCTAGTCTCTTTTTCTTTTCTTTTTTTTAACAGGAAAAATTAACCTTATAATAATTTCTTAAGAACCATAGAATATTTTAAAACAACATAATACATGAATTACAGCATTAATAAATGAAAAAAATTTATTTTAATAGGACTATTGCAAAAACGATAAAGACCACAGGATTCTGGGAAATGAAGTCCTACTCTGTTTGTCTTCTAACAGCAATATAAAAAGGGATAATCTGCATATTTTTAACCTCCCTGAGATTATAGGAAAGCAAAAAAAGGAATAACAAATTTGAATAAAACATAATAAAAATTAATTAAAAAAAAAATATATATATATATATACATATATATATATAAAGGACCAAAAGATATATGAGCAAATCCTATCATACTATAGATAAATACATCTGGCCTCCAGAAGCAATATATCCAACACTAATCTCTTGAAAGACACAAAGGGGATAAAGCAGTCAAGCTTCAAGGTATCCTGGGCATCATTCCACATACAAGGAGCGAATGCACTAAAAGAGGTACCTCCCAAATTTGTTCTAGTCCTGGGAGCCTCTAACAAAAACCATTCTTCTGGTATGCTGACTTCTGATTTTGATGGATAAGAGCTTAGTAAGATAGTGAGGGAAGTGAGGGAAGTTTGCCTAGTAAAGCTTTATGAATAAACAAAATACAATGTAGCTCCCTTCCGGTAGACATGTTGGAGCAGAGGAATATAGCACTGAGTCAGCATAAAAATGAACCTTGCAATTAGTTGCATTACAAGACATGTCATTCATATAAATTGTGAATAAAATTGGACCAAGAATGGAACCTTGGGGTACACCTTTTGTCACCTTTAAAATTGAGACTGCGCATCCCCAGAAATAATAGCTTGTGTTCCATTTGAGAGGTAGTCCTGGAACCATGAGCATGCTCTGTAACCAAGACCAATGGAGGACAGCTTATTTAATTAGATAATATGGTCTGCTGTGTCAAATGCTTTTGCTAAATCAATAAATAGGGCCACATATTTTTGTTTACTATCCACAGCTGTTACTAAATCATTTATCACCAATGAACCTGCTGTAATGGTGCTATGTCTAGGCCTGAATCCAGATTGCTGCGGCGTTAAAATGTTGTTGGAAGTTAAGAATTTGCAAAGTTGTTGTTTTACAAGAGATTTTAAAACCTTAGCCAGGCATGGCAATTTTGAGATGGGCTGATAACTGTTTACTGAACTGGGATCACCCCCCTTAAATAAAGGAAAATCATGAGCCACTTTCCATATCCTGGGAATAGATCCGGTCGATAATGACAAGTTAAAAATTTTAGTTATTGAATGTGCAATCAGTGGGGCTGCAAGACGCAAAAGACTCGGGACTAAGTGATCCTAAGTGATCCAGATTTTGTGCTTATCAGTAATAGGACCAAAATCCGTGTGGATAGAATGAGGTAACAAAGAAGGACTATTATTCAGGGACTTGACAATTTTCCAAAATTTTGCCGGTTTACCTTAACATTTAGCCAATGACGTAATGAAATATTCAGATTTTGCCTTTTTTTCTCAATAAGCAGAATTTATTTCTTAGTTTTCTGAAAAACTGGCAGTCTGAGATTGTCTGAGTTTCCCAAGATTTAAGCCAAGCTTCATCTCTCAAGCGAAGATCATTGGATAAAGCAACAGAAAACAAAGAATTTCTTCTGTTTTTTACTCGAAATCTCTTGACCGGAGGATGCTTATCAACAGCACGATTAAACACAGAGGTAAAATAAGCTAACACTAGGTCAGGGCAACCAATCAGAGCAGCGCCTCATTAGCATAGTCTCCCCGCCCACTCAAAACAGCTTGTGTTTCAGGCCGGCACAGACGGGGTGAGAGAAGAGGTCTCACATGGCCTGGATGTGTGTGGGGTTTTTTTGTAACTGAATTCTTAACATTCGACCCATTGGGCATATTTTAAATCTCTAAAAACAGCATAATATGGGACCTTTAAAGGCTCTTTCACTCTCATTGTGAACGAGTAGGAAGTGAATGGGCTTTATAGAACAGGAATGACCGGACTGGCAGAGGCAAAGGCGCATTCAGTCAACCAAATAATTTTCCTAGCACATGTAACATTACACAGAAAAGACACAGGCATATTGCAAAGACCCATTTCCACAATTGCTTTGTGAATCTCAAGAACATTTCACTCTGAACTCCATTCCTGAGTTGAACTCAGCTAATCAGATTGGTGCCCTGGAGAGGGAATAAACAGAAAGACTAAAACATTATTTAGTTCTTAGATTATATAGTTCTTTTTTTGTCCAAATGAAAAAAATAACTATAGCATGTCATGCTGAAGCAATAAAATGCAACAAGTCTTATGCTTGTGAGAACATCAACAATTGTGAATGTCATGTGCAGGTGGCACCCACACTGAGAATTACTTTTCGGGGACTCATAAAATCCCGCATGTACAACACCAAATTCAAATGTCCTACTTCTGTTTTTTGGTAAGCTTTTCCTAACCTGTCTAGTTAATGAGGTTGTCCACTTCAAATTCTCTACATAAGTGATTCAAACCTAATACATCATTATAATGAAAAAAGAAAGTCAATTAAAGCACAGCAAGAGTCAGGATGTGCCACAGAGGGTCTCCAGCCTGGGCCAGATCACACAGTTTACACTCATGATCCACTGTTTAAAAAAAAAAAACTCAGGCTAAGAATCTTAACAAAATCATGGCTTGGCTGACTCAACATTTTCAGTGAAAGGCATGGTGTTATCCTGAAGAATTTTTACCTGACGCAAACATTTCTTGAGGTGAAATTATTTTGCCAGAATCCCTGAGGGATTAAGATTTTGACGTAAGTGTGTTGTGAAGGACGGCCCCCCTGTTCTTCTACCCCTTCTCTTATCCACCTCTCTGTGTCTCTGTCCCTCACTCACTCCAGAGTCTCCTCCACCCCTCTCTCACTCACGCTCTTTCCTTCCAGACAGCAGTGTCACATACACTCGTCCCTCAGTGTCGCTTTACTCCACACGCATGAGATCAGACCAGCAGCGAGGTGCATGAGACCGACTGAAGGCTGCGTATCTCACCTACCAAACAGAGGCACAGTTGGGAAAACCGCTTCGAATCCTTAAGTAACAGGTATTTCAATCTTAAAATGACCAGGAAAATACTGTGTTTGTTCAGTGCTGCCACAATGTAGTTATGAAGGTCCATGAAATTACATTATTATGGACACATGCAGCTTTCCAATGGCTTCTTTGTGTAGTGGAATTTACACACAGCGGCCAACAGATACAATATGACAACGAATTCGCAAATTTGAGTCTTTGTAGCCAAATGCTTGAAAATATGAACTTTCATTGATTTTTTGTACACCCACAATTCCATAAGAATTGGAACAACATGTAAAATTAATTGTAGATTCTCTTATATTTGCATGCAGTTGAGAGCAGCACAAAAAACTATTTAAAGATTCATCTTTACAACCGGACTCTAATAATTCTGGGAAATATGAACAAATTCCAAATGCGATGCCAGCAACAGGTTCAAAAAAATGGGAGAGGAAAATGGAAAGACTAGAAACTCTGGAATTTTAAAAAAACCACCAACTTTTCGATATCACACAGGTTAAGAGGTGAATATGTAACAGATGATTTGATTATGATTTGGCATAATATGAGCACTGATGTTCTACATAAAATGGATGAAGTGTTCTCAGGGCTAACGAGCAGAGGGACCATCCCGACTGTTATCACTGTTATATGACTCCAGATGTCGTCTTCAAGGAATCCCCTGCTTGTTCCAGATAATGGCGAGCCGCACACGGCATAAATTAAAACAGCATGGCTGTGTTGTCACAGACAGAGTAATTCTCTGGGCCCCAACCTGCAGTATCTCTCATTAAAAATGTGTGCTGGGTTTTGAGGTGTAAAATGCAATCATGGAGACCTTGAACTATTGACAAACCACAATAATTCCTAATTTCAATGAATGGGAAGAAATTTTGAAGAAATTTTTTGCTTTTTGAGTTCTGGATAATGGCATATGAATGAAGAACAAAATATGTATTTTTGGATCATTTAATAAGTTTGAAGCATTATAACCATTAAGCATATGTAGAAAACATCTCGTATACGATATTCAGCTGGACTTGAGTCCAACTTCATTTCTAAATTGGTGTAAAATGGCTGCATAAAGCCAGGTAGGAGTAGCTAATGAAATGGGTGCTGCTGTAATTGTTTTGCTTCTTAGCAATGGTCCTTCCTCACGGTGAAGTAAAAGAGGAAGTCACAACCGATTAATTAAACCAGAAAATAGTCATCAAACACATTGTCCCCCTGTGATGACATTCACTTTCATGCAGGGAAATAAGAGAAAGGGAACAAGGAAGTAGGAAGGGTTTCCGCATTAATTTTGAAATACTGTAACTGTCACAAGCAGTATGAATCACCTCAGTTGTGCTGCATTTTGCTTTGATCTGAGGGATTATTCAGGAAGTACAAAAATTAACTGATTACACTTGACAGTTCTGGTCTTAAAGAAAAAAAGCAGAGCTTGCATGAAACCAAGCGACAAGTAGGCAATTCGTCAGTGTGTTGCTAAAGCACTAATTTCATGTGATATTGTGCCATCTCTTACTCTCGATGAATACAGCCCATAATATCAGTGCCAACTGGTAGAGAGATACATGTTCATGCTTAATTTTGGTGAAGAAAGTTGTCTTATGATGGTATTTACCGTGGGCTGAAGAATTGTATAATTATAGAGAAACTAAATTAGCTAAATAAATACAGTCAGGAAAGGCTTTCTTCTGGCAAACCTTCCCAAGAGCCTGTGGTTGTGGAGGTGGTGCCTGATGGTGCTTTTGGAAACCTGGTGACCCCAGGATGCCACCAAGGCTGACAATTCCTTCACAGAGATTTTTGTTGCTTCTCTCACCATCCTCCTCGATATCCTGGGGGGTGAAATTCAGCTTCACCCTCAACCCTTGAGGCTTTCAATTGTTCCATATCTTTGGGATGTTTTAATAATTGCCCTGACAAAACACAGTGGCATTTTCAATGGTTTGTGAATCTTTTTGTGTCCATTACCAAATTTATGAAGGTCTATGACCATCTGCCATTTTTGAACTGACAGTCGTTTTGTTTTCTTCATGGTGTTGGATGAAAAAAGGAAATTGCATGTGTGTCACCTCATTTTTATGCCCGAGCAAAACAGGAAGTGATTTTAATGGCTTATTATACTGAAGTTCCTTAACACTTAGACAAAACATGAAAAGGTGAAATTTAATACCTGGTGTAATTTTGTTACATAATATTCACAATAATGTTTAAGGGTGCCATTAATTGTGAAACCTTGATTTGTAGAAAATTCATTTTAGATTGAATCAGTAAATGCTTTCGGTTGGATCCACTGGAACATTAATATTGTGTAGTCCTCATCACATTTTGTTATTTACAGTCTCTCAATAAGTATATTTTTGAGAATTTTTGAAAGTATTGTTCATGCATTGCCAGTCAGGGATGCCAGCAATTTTGGAGCCCAGAGTATTTTTGCATGTTGTGAACCATGTTGTAATTACAGACGTTTATAACTGTGCCTCTGTGCAAATACTTATGAACATCTTGGTCTATGTGACTGTCTGGAACAAAACTTTGGTGCTGAACTGCTCTTGTGGTGTTTCTGTAGGTCCTGATGAAATCCCTGAAGAACAGTGGAACCCTGCAGACCCCCTTCTTGACCTTAGAAGTCTCAGCATAGTGAGAAAGGGTTACCTGTACAGCAACTAGGTGAGTATATGCACTCCAAAACAGAGCTGAGAGTTAAATTTCCATTGTACATGTTTATTAGGAACATGCTGTGTGATCATATTTACTGCAGGCTGAGTTATCTTCATACACTGCACACTCTGGATGGGGCATTAACCCTCTATTAACCAGCATAGCATATCTGCTACATGAAGTAAAAGGGTTAATAGCCTGGACACCCTGTCGGTTTTGTTTCTTATGCCAAATTGCCAAACATTTGAGAATAACTTGAATGTTATGTCACTTTAATTTTTTCATTAGCATTGTTACCCACTGTAGCAGTTTTTCTACAATTTGGAAAGGTGGGCCAAATGTGTCGGAAAATATTTTTGTCTACTGTTTTTCAAATAATAGCCCAAAATAAACCTTCTTGCATAGGGAAATAATTTTAACACAATTGGAAATGCGTTTGGTTAATAGAGGGTTAAGCACAGCTCAGAGAGATACTCACAATATGGGCTCCTGGTCCTCTGTTCTAAATTCAGAATTGTCCACTGTTCGAAATTGGCTCCAGTAGTGGCAAATGAGCAGAAAGGGAGGGCGTAGAACGTGCCTTTAAACTGATAATTTGTCTTTATCAGTTTTCAATGACTGGCCTTGTTTGAAGATAGATAATCTCACATTTTGAGCATTAAAACAAATGTATTTCTAATTAGCAGTTCCAGGGTCAGCTTTAAAAAGCCTAGTCCAAGAATCAATTGCATTGTTAATGGAGTACTGCATCACAAATCTGGTTTTATTCAAGAGCCAAGTGGACGTGAGTGTTAAAAGCAAGCCCTTATTGCTGAAAAATTGTTTCTCCTTTATCTGAATTTAGGGGCTAAACTGGCAACTCAAGATTTGGCAAGACCAGAATAGATGGAGCTCAGAACCGTTAAGCTTACCATCCCCATCTTCTCAAACATTTCCAACTTCACTGCAGGTAATGAGACAGACATGCTACCATTTGAGGGCCCTTACCAGATAGTGGAGGTGGTGATCATTGTCCTGGTCTCAGGGTCCGTCAGTTTCCTCACGATAACTGGGAACATACTGGTCATTCTCTCAATCATAATCAACAGGAGCCTCCAGACCATCAACAACTACTTCCTCTTCAGCCTGGCCTGGGCAGACCTGATCATTGGGGTCAGCACGATGAACCTGTACACAGTCTACATCATAGTTGGCTATTGGCCGTTGGGCCCAGTCGTCTGCGATTTATGGCTGATATTGGACTATGTAATCTGCAATGTCTCTGGCTTTCACCTCATTGTCATCAGCATTGACCGTTACTTTTGCATCGCCAAGCCACTCAGCTACCCTGCATGGAGGACCACCAAGATTGCAGGCATGATGATTGTGGCACCCTGGGTTCTTGCCTTCCTCCTGTGGGGCCCGCCCATCCTCTCGAGGCAGTTTACTGTAGTTGAGCGTATTGTGCCAGAGTGCTACATCGATTTCCAGTCCAATGAATCCATCACCTTCGTCAGCTCCACTGCTTCCTTGTACCTGCCCGTTGCCATCATGAGCTTACTGTACTGGCAGATCTCCAGGGCCAGCAAGAGCCGCGTAAAGACAGGTGAGCACAAGCAAAGAAAGGGCAACCCATTCAACAGCAAAGCAGGAAACCACATCAACATTCCATGTGATGATGAGTCTGACACAACCCAACGCGTTGAGAGGAGCCAGAATGGTGGAACAGGTGGAGTTGGGGAGCAGGAGCCAGGTGCACCAGTACATCCTGAGAGAAATGAAATTACGGAGGCCCCTGCACTTTACAAGGGAAACCCCACAGACCACCATCTTAATGATGCAATGTCAAAGCAGCAGCCCAAAAAAAAGGCCCTACCATCCCGTGAGAAGAAGGTAACGCGCATGATAATGATTATTTTAGTTGCCTATGTGGTCACATGGGCACCCTATAATTTCATGAAGGTCATCAGCACCTTCTGTTCGACCTGTGTTACCTCCAGTGTATGGATCTTTGGCCTCTGGTGCAGCTACATCAACAGCACAGTCAACCCAGCCTGCTATGCTCTCTGCAACGTCACCTTCAAGAAGACCTTCAAAAAACTCCTGCTCTGCCACTTTAGAGACATTCGCTCTGGCAGATAGGGGTGTAATTTTTGTGCTGTTGTTATTTTCTGTCATTTTTTGACAGAAAAAAAAATGCTCTAATATCACTTTAAGCAACAGCAGGAATAAGCTTAAGAAGTAAAATTACAGACATGCAACCTGTTGATGTAATTTCTATATGAGTAAACTCAACTAGAATTCGACAGCATTTACTGCAAAATATGTAAAAGTTTGCAGCCGTTCACAAGATCAAAAAGTGGAACTATTAAAAATTTATTTTTTTATTTGATAAAAATTCTTTATTATGAATATGCAGTTACATCCAAACGTTTGCAATAACATAGAAATGTTTCAGTTTTTAAAAGACCAATACTGTTCAATATCAAAATTCAAAGACATTGTTGTGACACTTAATTACAATTACTGTTTGAAACAAAAGGTTTGAAAATTAAGATCTTTGTCCGATGGCAAAACCCCACTCTTGCAAATACAAAAATGAATATTTTGCTAAAATATTCATCTCATCGAAGATGTCCTCACAGATCAATTGAAGATTTAAATTCTCTCTCCCATTTGGACTGAATGCTATTAAAACCCCAATTCCAAAATAGTACGAGCAAAGTGTAAATTGAGAATACAATCAAAACGCAATGACTTTCAAATCGTTCAAGCCAGTATTTTATTAACAATAGAACATAGCAAATGTTGAAGCTGAGAAATTTTACAATTTTTCCCACAAAATGAGCTCATTTCAAATTTGATGGCTGCTACAGGTCTCTAAAAAGTTGGGACAGGGGCCTGTTTACCATCGTGTAGCATCCCCTCTTCATTTTAACACAGAGTGGAGGCATCTGGGCATTGAGGAGACAAGTTTATTAGCTGAGCCATTGGAATTTGATCCCACTCTTGTTTAACCCCTTTCTGCAGATGTAGACGCTCGCGTCTACAGATATGCAAATTTAAGCACTTAGTTACAGTAGTCGACCACGAGATGGCGCCCCCGGATCAGCTATTGAATATTCACAAGCAGGCAGAGCTGAAAAGCTATTTAGAGTATGGAGAAGTTCCCTCCAATCCCTGTTTTTCAAGAGTAGCATGAATTAAACTCCTTAACTAAGCCTGATGTGCACATTGGTCAATATCCTTGCTCATAGTATCGATCCAGTAGTTTTAAAAAATTACCACTTGCGACAGAAAAAAACTCTGTAGCAACCATTTTAGCTACAGTGAGCCAACAGTATTCCAATTAGTGGTTGAAAAAATAAGTTTTGTGAAGCAAAAAATCCGACATTGCATTGATTCTCTCACATTCTACTGTCAATTACAGTCATCACACACAAAATCTTTTCTCTCTCATGGATTAACGTGTATACTCCTCCATTGACAAATTCAGCGCTCCCTTCTATCCACCCAAGTACTGGTGTCGATAGCCAGTCACTCAATTATATACTCAGATTAATCTGTGTAACTCTACAGTTATAGTTCACACCCTCGTGAAGCTTCCCCGGTAACAATGTATTGATAGACTCGTTTCTTATCCAATTCCCGGGTGTTAAAACTTTCCTCAATCACTGAAATACATTGATCGGAGAATAGGATACAAAGCTAAGCGTAAAAGTAATGTCGGTTGTGTTCTTCGAATGTTAGCCGCGGTTGCGCAGCTGAAAATGATGCGATATCAATGAAACATAGACACCTGAAACCGGCCTGAAGTGTTCAGTTTCATTTACGAGATAAATGTTGTATGGACGCGGTCAATGGGAATTATTCCGAATGAAACAGTACTGGAGGGTTCCTTCTACCCGACACATCTGTCTCTGGAGGAGGGCATCAATGAAGAAAACAGGTTATACTTCTACTCTGTTTGCATTTTGCTCATTATAGCTTTTTGCTGTAGAATTTATACCGCGTTTAAAGACGTCGAATGCCGAGGTTTTCGTTTCTCCAAATACATACAGCGCACACACGTCGGTAGATCCCTCGGTACGTTCATTACACCATTCTGTTGAATATGGTGGCGTATGTCGATTGATTTCCCCTGAAAGTGAAATTTCTGTTCTGTTAAAATAAGGTGTATTTCAGAATTCAGATACTACTGAGTTAGTGAATTTTTACCCTTATAAGGTGTAAGGTTATGAGCTCGGATGTGAGAGCGGTTAGCTTTTCATTGCAGCGTGAATTTTATAGCTGTTTAATCAGCTCTTTATTTAATGCTTGGGGGACTTTGAAGAAAAATGGACAATATTGCTAACTTCATTATGGAGAAAAGGCATGTTTTGTGTTTGGAGAGGTTACTGGTGACCAATGATGTTCAACTGCACTGATATTGATAAATTCATGCTAAACTCTACCAGAAAATCATTAGTTCATGCTAAATTTCATGCCCCAAAAGTTAATTTGTGTTAAATACATGATAAATGTATGATTTGACAGTGAACCATTTTGATGATTCTCAGACTTTGGGGAGACACCTAGATAGCTATCTAATTTAGCTCATAGCAAGCGGGTAATCTAGAATGTAATGTTCAAGATGAATTGTACTTGTGGTCAAGAAGTTTATGATCCCAGAAATGTATAGATTTAAGCCGCAGCAGTTTTTCCATTTGTCAGTATTTTTTTTTTTTTTGCTTTTTCAATGGTGAATTTTCATGAAGATTTTTTATGTTTGCAGCCTTTTTTCTCAACCAAAATCATAAAAATGAACTGATATACGATCGGAGTCTAAATGCTTCAAGTGTCTAGACTCAATTGAGCCAAAGTTTTTCTGTCTGTGAAGCTGCAATCTTGAATTATAAAGCCTTGAATAAGGTAACACCTAAAAAGCCAGATTTGGCTTCTGCGCAAAGGGGTTAATCCAGGCCTCCAGCTGCTGGATTGTTTTGGGTCTTTTTTGATGAACTTTTCATTTAATAATGCGCCAAATGTTCTCAATCAGTGAAAGTTGCAGGCGGGCCAGTTTAGCACACAAACACTTCTACTACAAAGCCACGCTACTGTAATAGCTGCAGTATGTGGTTTTGCATTGTCCTGCTGAAATACCCAAGGCCTTCCCTGGAATAGATGTCATCTGGAGGGGAGCATATGTTGCTCTTAAACCTTTTTAAAACCTGCAAGTGTCCCACACCACTAATGCATACCCATGCCATCACAGATGCTGGATTTTGAACTCAGGTCCGGGGGGGCACAGACACGTCCGTTTATGACAATTAGAATAGTCCTGGCTTGTTCTCAATTATTTTCCTTTATTGACGCATTTCCCAATTATCGTAATTGGAAACTGAAAACACGGTTTCTCTCCAAATGCGATCAAACAGCGGTGAAATCATGGGGTATATTCACTAGAGCTGAGAATTGGGGTGGACTAAACATCCATTTTCAACAGTTATTAGTCCTGACCTGCTTCAGTCATTTACATGATTAACAAAAGGTTCACTCCAAGAGGATTCCACACTTAACAGGTGTTGCTTGCTCTCCCCGATTAGGTAAGTCGAAAATCATTCATCTGGACACGTATTTGCTTAATTTAAATCAACGTTATTCAAAATTGCATACCTGCGCAAATAGCTTGAGCAACATGGGCATCCATTTAAGGTCTTTGGCCTTGTACTTTACGGACAGAGATTTTTCTAGTTTCTCTGATTCTTTTGATGATGTTATGCATTGTCGATGATGACACCTGCAAAGCCTTTGCTATTTGACATCGAAGAACATAGTTTGTAAAGTACTCCACTATTGTTTTACGCAAGCCTTCACAGGTTAGAGAGCGTCTGGCCATCTTTAATTCTGAGAGACTCTCTAAGACATCCCTTTTTCAGCCAATCATGTTAGACATCTGATGCCAGTTAACTTAATCACTTGCTAAATGTTCCTTCAGGTGATTCTTTTATATGTTAATTGCTTTTCAGCCCTTTTTTGCCTGTGTCCCAACTTTTTTGAGACCTGTTGCAGCCAGAAAATTTGGAATAAGCTCATTTTGTGGATAAAAATGGAAAAATGTCTGAGTTTCAACATTTGAAATGTTATCTGTGTTCTACAGAATGAGTCAAAAAAAAACTATACACTTTTTAATGGGTCATTTCGTGATGGTGTAGTAATATACATGTATACAACATATTTTGAACTTTTGCCTCAGATCTTTCCGTTGATATTGGTACCAGTTACACCTCATAAGGTTTCAGGCATGACTGCAAAGAGGACAATTAGGGGACTGAAATCTGACTTGTGCCAACTGACCAGGGCTGGATATGAAATTGACCAGTTCAGGCATCTCTGGTGGGCACCGGATGGTGCTCCCACAAACAGAAGAAGGGTCGTCACGGATTGTCTCAGGGAGTTATTTGGAAACAGACTGTGTAGGAGCCATTGAGCACATTAATAAATAGGAAACAATCTTTGTCCGGGCAGGTGTTCCGCCCGGAAGTAAAACAGTTTTTGACCGCTGAAGAAGCCGGTATTGTAAAATATTTGTACGCGTTGGATAAATGTTGGATTATGATTGCTCATATTGCATTAAGTTTTTGAGCAATAAATGCACAGATTATTGCAACGCAAGCTGTTGTCTCGGACTCTCTTCCTCAGATGCGGTAAAGTTTGTCAGCGCGTCAATCACATAAATTCCCGGTGAAGCACCTCAGGGGCTTCAAGCATTGGCTTAGCCTCTACAGAGTGATTGCCTTGAATCATGTGATCAAGTGGCCCCCAAGATCCCCAAATCTGACCCCCATGGATTTTTTCGTTCGGGGCAACTTGAAATCACGAGTCCTCACAACACCTCCAGCAAATCTGGATGATCTTCAACAGAGGATTATTTGTGAGGTGGACATTCTCAGGCAAGACAGGCAGATGATTCGCCGTGGTGTTGCAGGAATGATGCGCAGAGCCCAGCTTTGTATTCAAACAGATGGTGGCCATGTGGAGGACTAAAATCACGGACCACAGGGAGTGAAATGAACGTGCCATAAATGTTTTATGTTGATTTGAAAGTTCACAGCGGGAATTCTGTTTTTTTTTGCTTTGTATCAGAGCCTGATCAGTTGGCACAAGTGAAAATTTACTTAACTCCTTAAATTGTTCCACAGCAGTCGTAGGTTTAATCTAACAAGGTGCAAACTGGTATCAAAAGAAGCAGAAAGAGCTGCTGAAAACGTACATGTAAAAAAAATGTTGTTCACATTGCTACAGAATACAATAATTGGACATTTAAAAAGTGTATAGTTTTTTTTTTTTTTTTAACTTGCTCTGTATTCTAAATAACATATTGGCTCATGATCTGAAAGTCATAGCATTTTGATTTTATTCACAATTTACACTTTGTCCCAACTATTTCAGAATGGGGATTGTACAATTATAATGACCACAGGTTGTGCAACCAGTATATTTTGAAACCACTTCACCGCACACTCACTTGACACAAAGAACCACAAAAGGTTAAAAACTTCACAATGAGGGCGAGACGCTGCACCCAAAGCGTTCCACAATGCTCTCAGATATTGGTAAATGCTGAAGTCACTGACTCAGTAATTTAAAGTAAGAGTTTTAAAGAATACAATGAACAAATTTCAAGCATCTGGAAAGCAAGATCCTTCATCTTCAGGGCCAGTTGGTGGCACTACATAATTTGCAATTGGTTGACTTTCCAGAGGAAATGAGTAGTATTATGTTTCCAGAAATGTTGTCTATGCCACAACAAGGTAAGGGGGAGACCCCAGAGCAGGCTGGGAGACAAAATTGGGTCCAAATGACATAGGTAAGGGTAGGTTTGAGGTTCTGTGAAACAAATTAGTGAAATTAGCTGAAAAGCTTTGGGCCAGACCCTCCTCAGTAGGATTCTCTGGGATTCTACCGGTACCCTGTGCTAGCAGAGGGGGGCAGAATTTTATCTGGAGGTTTAACACGTGGATATGAACCTGGTGTAGGATAGAGGGGTACAAGTTTATGGGGCACTGCAACTTCTGGGACAGAAGTAACCTGTACAAGCCTGACAGGCTACACCTGAACCGCATGGGTACCTTTGCATTGGGTCATTGTATGTTGAGGGAAACACAGGGTTGTTAAAAATGGGGGCAGGGAGTTCAGAGAGTGTTATAAAAAGGGAAATGCAGACTGCCCTGATGAAAGTTGAAAGTTGAAAGATGATATATTTTTAAAGCAAAAAAGCCGAAGGAGGGGCTTGGAGCAGCAGGCAGCTGGGTAGCCGAAAGTTAAGTGCAGATTTAATGGCCTGAAATCTGAGGCTGTTACGATTCGTAAGGGCTTTAGTTGGGATTACAGAGATATGGCTTTGTGAAGAGGATGGAGACAACCATAAAATATACAAACAAAAAAGTTGTAAGCTCTTAAGGAAGGATAGATTGAATAAGAGGGGGTGTAGCACTCTGTGAACAAAAACATTAATGAGCAGGGGATATCTGAAATCGAACAAATTCTTGACGTGTGAAGATATCTGGGGTAGGCTCATTGACAACACGAGACAGGTTTAAACATAGGAGTGTGCTATAGACCACCAACTTCGGACAGTATTGTTAAGGAAATTCTCTTTAAGCTTGTCGATGAGGAGGGACTATTATTATGGGAGACTTCAGTTATCCTGCTATGGATTGGGAAATGGTGAAAGGACAGAATAAAGGGGAGAAAGACTTCCTAAAAGTCATAAATGACTATTTTTTTGGTGCAGTATGATCAGAAACCGACAAGACAGAAGGCCATTTTAAATGTTGTAATGACCGTGATAGAATTTGCAATGTAGAGGTATTGGAGCCACTTGGGACTAGTTATCATTCGACTGTTAAATTTATCTTTGAAAACCAAAATTTTCAATTTTAGGCCAGCAAACTCTCGCAGTATGCGCTCATATCAAAGTGAAATAAAATGGGAGATACTCCTTGATTGTAAATCTGTCAATGAGATGAGGGATAGATTTGAGGCAGTTTTGCTTGATGCTGAATGCAAATTCTTTCCAAAGCTGTCCAAAAGTAAGCTGAAAAAGCAGAATTCTCTGTGGATGACCACAGCTCGTAAGGGTTTGAGGGAAAAGAGGAACCTTCATAAGATGTATATAAAGGACATTAATGTGAATACTACAGCCTAATTCTGTAAAATGCAGAATATAGTTAAAAAAAGAGCTGAGGAAAGCTAGAAGACTGTATGAAAGACAAAGAGCAGGTAGGGCAAAAACTAATCCTAAGTGCTTTTTTTCAGTACTGTAGTAGAAAAAGGAAAGCCAAAGAAGAGGTGGATTGTATAAAGAATGAAGATGAATCACTCCTGTATGAGAATAAGGATATTGCTGATCCCTTAAATTGTTACTTTGTTGAGAATTTCATCTTGGAGGGCATTTTTTTTAGGCCAGAGGGCCTTTCCAATGCTCAAGATTATTGAGCAATAATTGAGGCTAGGGATAGTGAAGTATTAAACTAGTAGCAAAAACTATAGCCAGATAAGGCGGCAGATCCTAATTATACCCTAAAGTGCTCAAGGAAGTTGGTGAGATCTCTAAACCACTCTCAGCTATCTTTAGACGGTCTTTAGAAACTGGATAAATACCAAATGATTGGAAGTAGGGCAATATAATACCAATATATAAGAAAGAGGACCGTACTGAACCGGGAAATTACAGGCCGATCAGTTTAACTCGCATTGCATGTAAAATACGTGAATCTATTATAAAAGACAAGCTGGAATTATTTCTTGAACATAATAGTATCTTGAGGGATAGCCAACATGGTTTCCCTAAGGGCAGGTCATGCCTGAAAAACATTTCTTCGAAGAGGCCAATAAGACTTATGATCAGAGCAGGGCTCATGACATCATATACTTGGATTATTAGAAATCATTTGATACAGTCCTGCCTGAGAGATTAATTTTTAAAATAAGCTCTGTTGGAATTACAGGAGATATTTTGGAGTGGATTTGAAACTGGTTACAAGACAGAACACAAAGAGAAATCTCATCTGAGCGAGGAATGGTGGGGATCGGCGTCCCCCAGGGATCGGTGTTGGGACCCCTGCTGTTCCTCATCTACATGAATGACCATAATGGGAATATTGAAAGCAAATTAGTTAAATTTGCAGATGATACTAAAATTGGGAGGTTTAGCGAAAAGTTTAGAGTCCACTGAAGGGATTCAGGATGATTTTGGTAGAATTCAGAATTGGGAGAAATGTGGAAAATAAAATTTATTGGAGCTAAATGTAAAGTTGTACATGTAGGTAATAAAAGCATTAGACATTTATACTTACTTCATTGGAGGTTTTAAACTGGAATGAGCTCCACATTAAAAAGATCTTGGAGTGATTGTTGACCAAACTCTTACAGTTTTTTGCCATTGTGCCACAGCAGTTAAAAAAGCCAACAGGATGCTGGGATATAAAGCCAAAAATTCCGAGTATAAATGAATGGCATACTACATACTACGGACACACTTCTCTTTTACAACACATTAGTCAGACAACATCAAGAGCATTGTTGGCAGTTCTGGGCAGGGGTGGACTGGCCATCTGTGCGTTCTGGAGAATCACAGAACGGCCGGTACTCCTGGACAGCCGACACGCAGTCATAATCTATTTCTTCACACTCAAGTCCTGGGCGGACTCGCTATGGGAATACCAGGAGTTTTTCCGGTGAACAGCTCCGGTCAGCGAAAAAGCCCATCACAGTCTCACCTGGACGGCCCACAAGATAGTGACTAACGGCCCATAATGGGTTACATACAAGTGGCATAGATTAACCCCCCAACTATATGAATCGTGTTGTATTTCTAACATAGAAGACATAATCAGGCGGCCAGTGACAATCTTTCATCTATATCCCTTCGAGTGTGATAGTTATATATAACACTTTTAGTGGTTGTACTTCACTATTCTGGTTGTTCTAAGTCATGGCCTTACAGTTTTTATTTAGGCCTATACATTTGCTTTATGCTACAGAAATGACCGAAAAACTGTTTTCTTGCAAATAAAAACGATTTACGGGCTTTGGCTATTCCCGATATATTTCATTTTGTTGTTCTCGTCCTAAGGTTTAGGAAGGCAGGCTTGCTGTGAAATTTGTTTGACCAATGGCCTTGCCTGTCCACTGTTGCGGTAACAGTCTAAAAACGCGTTTCAACGACTACATGATCACGAAAATGTCAGAAAGCAATGGAGAGGCGGGAAAGCAAAGAGAATAAAGGAAGCAGATATGGAGCCTCAGGCTTTCAAATGCAAACTAAAAACCAACCAGCTGTTTTGCCACGATAATCCTCATGCAGCAAGCAGTTTTCTTTTGGAGGGGGACACGAAAGCGGTAAGACTGACGTTAAATTACTTGGCTATCGGAAGTATGAGTTTGGTTAAAATTTGCTTGAGCTTACGTAACGACTCCAATAGATAAGTTATTTGCCTACTATTTGATTCATATTGATTAGTTGTTTTACAGTGCCAAATAAAATTGGTCATAGAATATAGGAAGACTTCACAAATTTTCAATTCCAAAACCCAGTCGTTCAGAATCACCTGCCATTAAACTTGAAACCAAGTTTCTGTGGTTCTGAGGCTAGTGAGCTATTCTACGCCCATTAGAGTCTGTTGGTAAAATATGTAACTTCATTTTTAAAAAGGCTATGCATGAATCAATCCAAATAATGCAGTGGTCTTTTTGGGGGCATCACATTTTTCAACGTCGCATTTGTGTTTCACATCCATTGATGTAAAAATAATAATAAAAATAATAATTCTGTTAAATACATTAGTTATATGTTGACAATGGTATGTTTTTAATATAGGACGGCATCATTATATTTAGTTTATTTCAGGAAATCTTTCAGGTAAATAAGATCTTTAATATTTTGTAATAGGATTGTTTGTTTTTGGGTATTACCCACCCAACCCCTGCCTACCGAATAGTAAGTTCACTCACATATACAACATACATAAGTACATATACATGGGGGCAGGTGGTGGACTAGGTGATCTGTTAACATCTGCTAAGATCACACATGCATATAGCCACTGGGTTTGTATGTTCGATAAACACAACAATTATTTTGTTGCAGGCTAATTGGTGTTATATTAACTCAAAAACTAATAATGTCAAAGAGAAATATAGTCCAGTATGATGTTAAAATGCATTCTTTTTTTGTCAAATAATGTGAAATTTTTTCGGGCCAGCCACTACCTCCCCATCCCCGCCGTCTGGAGAGTGGGCCGGTCAGGTATGAATTCCCGGGCCACTTTTTTGCCCCAGTCCGCCCCTGGTTCTGGGGACCATACTTTAAGAAAGATATAGCTGAGAGGCTCTGAAAAAAGTTCAGAGAAAAGCCACAAATTTAATTTTAGGTATGAAAGATGAAAGCTATGAGAAGAGGCTGAGGATCCGTAATCTCTTTAGTCTTAGAAAAAAGAGACTTCGGGGTGATCTGATTGAGGTCTTTAAATTTGTTTAAGGAATTAAAAATGTGAATAATGAGGGGTTACTTTGGCCAAGTTTTTTCGGAAGAACTCTGAAGGCTCTAAATTCGTAGACCAGGCGCGGCGAATGGGGGGTGCGCCGCGCCAGCGAGGTGTGTCCAAGCGTATGTTGCAATTTTGTGCCCGGTGCAGCCTGGTGCAAGTACTCCTCTGTCCCGCCTTAGTCCTTCCTCCTGGCACAAGTAGCAAAGAAGGCGTTTTTGGGTATAACTCAGCCGAGTCAAATCTTCACCAATCAAATGAGTTCCTCCCCTCACCTTTAATGTGTTGGAATATAGAAGCCTCTTTCCTATATCTGCATGATGCGTTAATGTCACATTTTACTTTGCTGCTTCAGGCATGTTTTCTGCACCGCTTACGTCTATATTAAGCATTACGAATATGAGTTAGCTGGCTAGTTAGGGCATTCTGGAATTATTACCATTAGCAAACTTGAATGGAATTTCAAAACGAAACTACCCCAGATTATTCAAATTTATGAAGCTGGAATGAAATACGACTGGGAAGAGAAATGATGGATTGCGTGTTTCTATTATTACACCCTGTTACTACTTAAAATTTTGGGATTAACATGCATGGACAACAATGCAAGATACGTTACACATTTATGTTCACGATGTGAGCTTAACTCAGTTCGAGATCATAGCAATCAGGCTGTATTCCTTTCCCCCACTATAAACGATAAAACCAAAGTGACAATAATAGTAGGTTAGTTTTAAGCCGCTTGCACACTGGACACGAAACAAATTTTTTGCACAACAGATTTGGTTGAACGCATGTGTCTACGTGTCCTAAAGTTGGACAGGGTTTTAACATATCTCCGTGTTCGACAGTCGGATGGTTTCAATATAACTCCGTGTCAGGCAGTCGCTTTTTGTTTTTAATTTCTTCAAATCTACTGACTCTTTTAGATATTGAACGTGTATGTTTTGATAAGAGGGCTCAGTTCATCGAGATGAGTAGCCTACCGAGAATTTCAATCAATGTTTCAGTTTAAGCTCTGCTCAAAAGTGAGTCGACATTGGCGCGGGACAATGTACAATACCTGTCGGACATTAAATGCAAAATACTCCGTGTCTGACAGCCAAAAAAAAAGGGACGATTAGAACAGATTGATAACGAAATAAAGGATAAAAAGAAGCATTTTAACAACAAACAGAACATGAAATGAGCACTGCGATTTATTTATTTGCCGGCGTTCTTCTCTGGATGTTCTGTTTGTCGATGATATATTTTTATTCTTAATTTCGTTATAAATCTGTTCTCATATCAATACTTTCACTTTTTGCCGGCTGCTGGACCTGGAATATTTTGCATTTCCAGTCGGACAGATCATTTATTCACACTGTCACTGGTCATGGAATTGATATGCTCTCTGACTACAAGCACTATTTTATCTCTGATGTGGAAATAAAGCGTGAATCTGTTTGATCCATCTGTCTAATTTTCAAAAGAGAGACCGAATAAATACTGTTGCCTATCTTCAACGGAAGAAAACAGACAAATGAAAAGACCAAGAAAAGTCGATAGCTATCAATTTGCATTTTGTGAAGGTCGAACACAAACATGGCCAAGTTTGCTCATCTAATAATTCCTGGAATGCTCGAAAAATTAGACCTTTTATAACTCTCGGACACGGAGATATATTAAAACCCAGTCCAACTATCGCGTCTTTGCCTTGACTTTGTACTCAGTCATGCGAAAAATTTGTTTCGCGTCCAGTGTGCAAGCGGCTTTACTGAGCATAGAACGCAAGCATTATATTTATGCACTGCCTGATGCCGAGGGAGTTTGTGGTGGGCTAAGAAAGATGTGAAGTTGTTAACTGCATCACAGATTCAGCTGCGTTGATTAAGTCAGGTCGAGTTTCCATTATGCGTGCTAACTGCCATTGATCTGATCTTTGATCAGGACAATCAATATTGATACTATAATTTATGTGCTGATTGAGATAGTCACATTAAATAGTGGTTGCCGTAATTATTTATTGCATTGAAATGTGCCTGACATTCTGGAAACTTGCCTGTGAGATTTTGGTGACGTGTGCGCGCTGTGCACCAGTCAGCCAAATTACCACTGCGCAGAAAGTACACCAGTTGAGAGCAGACGAGTTTCCTGCGCAACTGCAAGGAAGACTTTTTCTACTTTTATGGCCCCAATTTGTTATTACATTTATGACAGCAAAGGATGACAGACACAATTTTAAAACTGAAACAAATTTAATCAGACAAAGACTTTAAACTAATCTACTATCTACTCTACTGACCAAGATTGATACACACAAGTCCAAAAATATTTACAGTCCCTTTGGTTGGGTTGCTTGGTGATGTCCTGGGTGAGGAAAATGCTCTAACACAGGCAAAAATCCACTAAAAGCTTCACAGGTCATGAAAAGAAGTGACAGGTATGGTCAAATGTACCCTTCTCCTTGTCATTTCTCCTACTACTCCACTCCCTCAATTTTCCTCCTTATATACTCTTTTGCAGACCCCTCCCACATTGAGACCTCTTTTTTTAATTCTCTGGGAATTGTCCCAGACATGCCCAAGACATGCCCAAACCTAGCTCTAGTCTGGGCTTAACATAAGAAAGGTCAATACTGCCATCTAGTGGCTTCTGTTCGCATTACACTATGGAATTGTCGCTGCGTTTTGATGGATATGTGGCACCTCCCCCTATTACGCCGTGACACCCATCACAGCGCACGTTCGTCTACCAAAGGCTGCGCACGGTGTTGCACCTCACGAGATTACCACTGCGCAGGCTGCGCCAGACGAAATTACCACTGCGTGGGCTGCGTCAAGCTACGCCATGCTGCGCCACCCTGCGCTGCGCCAAGAAAATAGAGCCCTGAGTCACAAAGGGAAGTTGGCAAAGAGTAAATTTAGCACTGACATTAGGAAATTTTTTATTCACACAGAGAGGATTCTCAGTGTGGAATAGCTTGCCTGATCCCATTGTTGTGGCAGAAACCTTGGGAAATTTCAAGGCTTGATTTTGCACTAGATGCCATTCAGTCATTGAGTATTTGATGTGATTGATTCACGATAGTAACAAACAAGAGCAACGCAGAGCGTGGCATATGCCCCCGCCTGGATGTTGATCAAGGGCATATTGAGATGGCTGCTGTGGCGGCCATATTAGATATCGCACGACGCTGGTTTTCGAAAGGAACCTTCCTCTAGCCCAGAGATACTCACTCTTTTCCAGAATGAGCTGCAGTGGGTGCAGGCTTTCATTCTAACCATGCAGTCTCACTCCTGATTCTACTAATCATGGGTCTTTGGAAAAAGCCTCAAGGGTTGATTAGTAGAATCAGGTGTGTGACTGGTTGGTTAGAATGAAAGCCTGCACCCACAGCGGCTCAATCTGGAAAAGAGTGAGTATCCTTGCTCTAGCCACTCCCAATACGCCATTAAGAAATGGCATCAATCCGACGAGGGATTCTTTAGATATCCCACGGAAACGAAAAGTTGACGGACGGACGGACGACACTACAAAAACAAGATATTTAATGTTCGAACTGATAAACTTTTTTTTTTTGGAAATATTCACTCATTTTGAATTTGATGCCTGCAACATCTACCAGATGTATACGTGTAGAGTACTGAGGAGACTACGGTACTGCTGCTCAGTGTCTGGTGTCAGACATGAAAACTCTCTGGAAATTTATAGTAGGCTTTGGATAATTTCCGGCATGACTCAAACTCAAATTGATTTTAAGAGCCAAGATTAGTCTTCTGGTTATACGAATGCAAGAGATCAAATTTGTTTTTTATTTTCAAAAAAGTACACATCCGCTCAAAAGTTTGGGATCACTTGCAAATTTCTTAGTGTTCCAAGGAAAAATACATTTTCATGAATTTCACAAACATTTTTTCCACTTCACGAAAATTTTTACCCAGATCACAAACGATTAAAATTAATCAGATGATTTTCAAAGAATGATGAATGATTTTTGATTTTTGCATAGAGGCCTATTATCAGCAACTGTCAGCAACTCTCTTCAACAATCTCCTGGTATGGCTGCTAATCCAACTTAAGCATTTTATAAGGCTAATTGATTTTTAGAAAAGCCTTCTGCAAATGTGTTGCACAGCTGAAAACCTTTGAACTAATAAGGGAGCGCAAAAGGGAGCATGGCATTCTTGAGGTTGGTTTAGTACCTGAAGCATCAGCAGTTGTTTCTGGGCAAACCTGCTCAAAATGGCCAGAAAGAAAGAACTTCCTTTAGAGACCCATCAGTCTATTGTTGTGCTTAGAAAAGAAGGCTATTCAATGCGAGAAATTGAAAACTTATAATCTCTTACGATACTTTCAACTACTCCCTTCAGAGAGCAGCACAAACTGGCACTAACAAGGAAAGAAAAAAGGAGTGGCCCCGATGTGCAACTGTACAAGAAGACAAATATCTGAGAGTGTGTAGTTTAAGACAAAGACGCCTCACAAGTTGTCAGCTAGTAGCTGCGCTAAATAGTTCCCGTTAAACACCAGTTTCAGTATCAACAGTGAAGGTGGGTTTTTTTTGATAAATATGTACTTCAAACTTTCCCTTCATCATTTTACATTAAAATCATAATTTCTAACTCAAACAATATCAGCATGTTCTGTTCATTTGCTATATTTCCAATTCAGACTAATTTCATGTGTGTTTCCATGGAAAACAAGAACATTTCCAAGTGATCCCAAACTTTTGAGTGGTAGTGTAATTCTTTTGCATTTGTCATCCAGTTTGTTGTCCACTTTTGTGAAATAAATCATATATCCAATACACAGATATGCGAGTCGTTCGTGATTTGTTCCTTACAAATGAGCTATCTCAGTTTCGGCAAATTTACAACATAACTTGCCAGAAACTGATCAGAGTCATATTTTGCGTTGGCTCTCTCTGGGAAACTGAAGATCTTGCTACCAAGTAAAATTATTACACAGAGGTGTTGCTGCAAGCTAGCTCAGATGTGACGCATAAAAATTAATAGGTTATAGAGAATAGCGTTAATTTTGCTATTCAGCTATCTTGGAAGCATTTATATGCACCAAATTTGACAAGCTATGACAGCAAACTAGCTGGATAGCTGAATTAGCCAGCTAGCTGACAAGCTAGTTCGCCGACTTGGCTAGCTATATTTTACATCTACAACGTACAATTCAATAGAATGCAAAAATTAAAATTTGCTATTTATTAAATATTGAACTGCAAATTGTGATTATTTAACTAGCTAGCTTGCATTTGTGTGCACCAAATATAGCTACCTACCTCACTCAGCAAACTAGCTAGCTAACTGGCCAGAAATTTTGTTGGGGTGCCTTGCCAAATTTGGTGCATATAGAACAGTAGAAGTTAGTCAATAGTGATTTTTTTTTTTCACTTCTTTACAGTGTGTTAGATGAGCAAATAGTGATCAATTAGCTCCGTAGCAAGCAAGGACAGACAAAACATTGACAAGACTGGTTAGCTAACCTGCAAGCAAAAAAGTTTTTACAATAACTAACAACAGCCAGAGATGCTTAGTTATTAACCCCTTTGTGCAGAAGCCAAATATAACCATTTAAACATTACTTAATGCTTTATAATTCAGGATTTAAGGTTCATTGAGAGGGGGAATATGACTCAACTGAGACAAGACGCTTGCAGCATTTAGAATTATATCATAAATAAACTAACCTATTTAGACATTTATCAAGTCTTTAGAAGCCAAATAAGACAGCTCTCCAGGTGGCTCCCCAAACTCTGAGAGCCTTAAAATGGCGCAACATCATACTAAGAAATAATCATATTTTTGACACACATTCTCCACCAAAGAATAAATGCTGTCAGCCCTCCAATCTGTTCCATTCAGAATAACTGCCATTTTCCATCTCAGAATCACATTTCCATCCCGCCGATAGTTTCAGTGACCATGCTCAACATAAGAGGTGAGCCAGAGTTAGCTACATAGCTCATTTGCATCTGCGGTCCCTGGGCAGGGAAGTGCAAAAGATAAAACAGGACAATACAAACACTACAGATAGTTAAAAAGACAATAAAATATACAAACAGTGCAACAATTAGTGAAATTTACAAACAATACATCACAAGTAAAAACACCTTAGAAGATATACACCACATAATCTCAATGTTTGATACAACTGCTTTATGCAAAGGTCAGCAATCACATGATTTGTTTGTCTTTAGCCATGTTTTAAGTGTTGTTTTAAAGATACCAAATCTTGTGCTTTTTGTGTCGCCTGCGAAGCATAGCGGCACATCGGGATCACTTTGTCCGGCGTCTGTCTGTCTGTCCGGTAGTCACACGCGAATCAGGCGACACGTGTTCACCTGAACACTCTAGTTCTAATATGGATGGGAGTTGAGTTCCACTAATCAGCAGCTCTTACTAGAAAATGCAGTTTGTCCTAAATCTATCTGAGCAATCCCCTCTTGCTGATGCCCTGGCAGTGTTTCCCACAAACCAGCTGATACGGAATCAGTAAGACACCAAATGCATGGTGGAAGGGAAATGAGGATTTATTAAAACAAAAAATAAAAACAGGCACGAGGGCCAACAAAAAAAAAAAAAAAAAAAAAAAACCTTGGCCCAAAGGGTTGCAAAAAGACAAACTAAGGAGTGCTTCACAGAGCAAAGAACTAAAGAGCTAAAGAGCTAAAAAAGGCAAGAACAAAAAAAACCACTGGAAACTCCAGGCAGAAATCCAAGAAAAATAAATAACAAGACCATGGCTATATTTACAAGGGCTATGAACAAGACTTGGAAGCGTGACCATGAGCGAAGACTTGTACTTGAAACGAGACTTGAAACACTGTCTGCCAGCCAACTTCCACCGCATCCAGATAAAGGCTAGAAATCAAGACACATGAGGGGCAACACCTGGAGAAGGAGAAACAAGAGGCAGGGCAAGATCATGACATGGACTAAGATTGGATGACAAGACTTGCTCATTAAGAGAATGAGCGTGCTCAGCTTAAGTACCAATTAAGTATGCAGTTTGAAAGCAGCATGAATGTTCAGAACAGAAAAGCACAGCAAGACTTGAAATAGTAAAGCAGGAATCATGACAATAAACTCCCTGTCTAAATTAGTAATATTAGTAATGTGCCTATCTAAGAATTACACCACCCAGTGAGTGTTAGTAAATGTTAGTAACTTAAAAACAGTAAATTGTCAATTAAGCTTAGACAGCCCCGAATCCAGCACAGTATGGAAGGAAGGGGAAATACCAAAGCCCACCATAGCTCAGAAATGTGCAACAACGAAGGCACGGGGCGGAACGCAGACAAGCGCTGGAGTGGCATGGCAGACCTGGCAAAAACAAAAACATGGAAAAGTAAAAACATGGACAATAAACATGAATTATGAAATGCAAAATCCTAATACAAGAAACTGTTAAAACTGTGACTATGAACATGAACTTGAACTATGAAATCTATGAAACTATGGAACATGACTGTTAAAACCATAAATGCTGTCCTGGCCAAAGGCCAGAACCCCGGAACACAACACCAGCAATGAATTCTTGCTTGCTCTCTGCCATGTTGAAAAGGTGAAAGGTTATTTCATCTCGGCAACTCGTTTATCAAAATTATCTCCCAGTTCTCCAGTGGATATTATGATGTGAGAAGGGATTCATGTGCAATTTTCATGTCGGTCACTCCTATTTACCATAATTCCTATTGCACGTGAAGGCAGCATAACTGAACATGAAAAAACAAGACAGAAAAGGACAAAAGAGTACATCAGACCCTCTGAAGACTCAGAGGATTGATTTTATTTTTGGTGGAAATGTACACACACACATTCCCAAAGCATTGTATGTGCGCGCTCATCATTTCCGTGATGACTGATTTCTTAACCTGTGCCAGAACAGACCAGGCTTTGCAATTCATCTGAGGTTAAAGCCTGGAATGATACCAAATGTCCGTGATTCAGCGACAGATGTGGAAGCCGCTAATTTTACTATTTTGTGTTGCTTTACTGCATAAACCTATCTATCATGATAGCCTGGTGAATGTGGCTGTAGCACTGCGGCAAACGTAGCTCAGTTACTTTTGGTAATATTCAAGTCCTAAATATGCCAGAGTGAATAAATAATATCAAGGAGAAATTCAACTGAAGATGTGTTAACATCAACCTCATTTGAAGCAAACTTTTTATAATTGTTTCTAATTTGGATTCTTAGTACAACTGTTCATGGTAACAGAACTTAGTGTCTGTAAAATCTGTATTAGAGGGTAACATTTGTCTCTGTCATGAGGATGACCGCTCAGTTACTACCGTATGTTGGTTTGCGTTCCGTGCTACTTAAAAAAATACTGGTTAATTTATACGCAGTATTTCAGATTGGTATGTTTGTGTTACTTTGGTTAGCAACAAGGTAATAGTTTTATCTTAATGACCGTAGCAGCAACAGTTGAAGCTGACCGTAGAGTTGTTGTGCATGTCTGCAAAGTTGGGCTTATAAGGCTGCAGTTTCACCAGACGTTGGCTTTGTGGAGCTTGGGGTACGTGTTTGGGTTTGTTTACTGCTGCTGTGAAACCACTGCTTTACTTATCCATGACCAGGGTCAGCCAGGTACTTTGCTGTGGTGTGGGCTAGCTCTCTGATCCTACCATGGTGAAAGCAATCACAAGACGCAGTAGAACATGTCTGGTATGATAAAAACGTTTTCTCTGCATTACCATGGCAGAATTTTATCCACCTTTGAAAATTGTCCTGGTGAATAAAAAGCCGAAAAAGAAGTGGAGATCTGATACAGATCTTTTTTCCAGTAAAAGTTATTGATTCCCTTACTCTGCATAAGCAACGCTAACAGCGTTTGTGTGTTTTTGCTTCAAACTCTTTTAGTAGCTTGGTGTTGGAATTGCGTTTCAATTTGGTGGAAATGGTTAACAGGAGCTTTCATCAAAGTTTCTTCCCGATAGCGAAGTGCTTTATAACATGACTGTATGTATAACAGTACAGCTACAAGCACATGCATGCATGGCGAGACAGTACGAGCAAAACACAAAAATATCAACATGCCACTCATTGATATTCAGCCGTAAATTTTGCTGCAATACTTCAATTGCTTCCTCATCGTTCGGTGACGAATTTGGGATCAAACAAGTATGGTCTCGCGGCAGTAGATGCAGCCATCTTGTGTTTCCTGGTTTTTCCGGTCTGCACCCGCCCTCGGAATCAAAGTGGCCAGGCAGCCAATCAGAGCAGCGCCTCATTAGCATCCTCTCCCCGCCCACTCAAAACAGCTTGTGTTTCAGGCCGGCACAGACGGGGTGAGAGAAGAGGTCTCACATGGCCTGGATGTGTGTGGGGTTTTTTTGTAACTGAATTCTTAACATTCGACCCATTGGACATATTTAAAATCTCTAAAAGCAGCATAATATGGGACCTTTAAAGGCTCTTTCATTCTCATTGTGACCGAGTAGGAAGTGAATGGGCTTTATAGAACAGGAATGACCGGACTGGCAGAGGCAAAGACGCATTCAGTCAACCAAATAATTTTCCTAGCGCATATAACATTACACAGAAAAGACACAGGCATATAGCAGAGACCCATTTCCACAATTGCTTTGTGAATCTCAAGAACATTGCCCTCTGAACTCCAATTCTGAGTTGAACTCAGCTATCAGATTGGTGCCCTGGAGAGAAAGACGAAAACAATATCAGGAGTCCAAATGAGAAAAATAACTATAGTACGTAATGCTGAAGCAGTAAAATGCAACAACTCTCATGCTTGTGAGAACATCAACAATTGTGAATGTCATGTGCAGGCGGCACCCGCACTGAGGAGAATTACTTTTTGGGGGCTCATAAAATCCCGCATGTACAACACCAAATGTCCTACTTCTGTTTTTTGCTAAGCTTTTCCTAAGGCTGTCCACTTTAAATTCACTACATAAGTAATTTGAACCTATATACATCATTATAACGAAAAAGGAAAGTCAATTAAAGCACAGTAAGAGTCAGGATGTGCCAAAGAGGGTCTCCAGCCTGAGCCAGATCACACTGTTTAGACTCATGAGCCAATGTTTAAAAAAAAGCAAAACTCAACATTTTCAGAGCAATGCACAATGCTCTCCTGAAGACTTTACACCTGACGCAAAAATTTATTGAGGTGAAATTATTTTGCCAGAATCCCGGAGGGATTAAGATTTTGACGTAAGCGTGTTGTGAAGGACGGCCCACCCTGTTCTTCTACCCCTTCTCTTATCCACCTCTCCGTGTCTCTGTCCCTAACTCACTCCAGAGTCTCCTCCACCCCTCTCTCACTCACGCTCTTTCCTTCCAGACAGCAGTGTCACATACACTCGTCCCTCAGTGTCGCTTTACTCCACACGCATGAGATCAGACCGGCAGTGAGGTGCATGAGACCGACTGAAGGCTGCGTATCTCACCTACCAAACAGAGGCACAGCTGGGAAAACCGCTTCGAATCCTTAAGTAACAGGTATTTCAATCGTAAAATGACCAGGAAAATACTGTGTTTGTTCAGTGCTGCCACAATGTAGTTTTGAAGGTCCATGAAAATACATTATTATGGACACAACGCAGCTTTCCAATGGCATCTTTGTGTAGCAGAATTTAGTCACTGCGGCCAACAGATACAATATGACAACAAATTCGCACTTTTGCAGAGTCTTCGTAGCCAAATGCCTTTAAAATATGAACTTTCATTGATTTTTTTTGTACACCCACAATTCCATAACAATTGGAACAACACGTAAAATTAATTGTAGATTCTCTTTTATTTGCATGTAGTTGCAAGCAGCACAAAAAAACAATTTAAAGATTCATCTTTACAACCGGACTCTAATAATTCTGGGAAATGTGAACAAATTCCAAATGCGATGCCTGCAACAGGTTCAAAAAATAAGAGAGGAAAATGGATAGAGTGGAAGAGCTCTGGACAAAAAAACACCAATTTTTCAACATCACACAAGTTAAGAGGTGAATATGTAACAGATGATTTGATTATAATTGGGAATAATATGAGCACTGATGTTCTACATATAATGGACATCATGTTCGCAGGGCTAAAGAGCAGAGGGATCATCCCGACTGTTATCACTGTTATATGACTCCAGATGTCATCTTCAAGGAATCCTCTGCTTGTTCCAGATAATGGCGAGTCGCTAACGGCACAAATTAAAACAGCATGGCTGTGTTGTCACAGACAGAGTAATTCTCAGGGCCCCAACCTACAGTATCTCTCATTAAAAATGTGTGCTGGGTTTTGAGGTGTAAAATGCAATCATGGAGACCTTGAACTATTGACAAACCAAAATAATTCCTAATTTCAATGAATAGGAAGAAATTTTTCAGAATTTTTTTGCTTTTTGAGTTCTGGATGATGGCATATGAATGTAAAACAAAATATGTATTTTTGGATAATTTATTACGTTTGAAGCATTATAACCATAAAGCAAACGTGGAAAACATCTCGTATACGATATTCAACTGGACTTGAGTCCAACTTCATTTCTAAATTGGTGTAAAATGGCTGCATAAAGCCAGGTAGGAGTAGCTAATGAAATGGGTGCTGCTGTGATTATTTTGCTTTTTAGCAACGGTCCTTCCTCACAGTGAAGTAAAAGAGGAAATCACAACCGATTAATTAAACCAGAAAATAGTCATCAAACACATTTCACATTTTTCACTTTCATGCAGGGAAATAAGAGAAAGGGGACAAGGAAGTAGGAAGGGTTTCCGCATTAATTTTGAAATACTGTAACTGTCATAAGCAGTATGAATCACCTTAGTTGTGCTGCATGTTGCTTTGATCTGAAGGATCATTCAGGAAGAACAAAAATTAACTGATTACACTTGACAGTTCTGGTCTTAAAGAAAAAAAGCAGAGCAGGCATGAAATGTTCATCATTTGTTTATCAGGCCAAGCGACAGGTAGGCAATTCGTCAGTGTGTTGCTAAAGCACTAATTTCACGTGATATTGTGCCATCTCTTACTCTCAATGAATACAGATGCAGCCTATGAGTAATTAAGAAACATTCTTCATCAGTAAACTGTATATATGATATTGAATTTAAAATCAAGCCCATAATATCAGTGCCAACTGGCAGAGAGATACATGTTCATGCTTAATTTTGGTGAAGAAAGTTGTCTTATGATGGTATTTACCGTGGGCTGAAGAATTGTATAATTATAGAGAAACAGAATAAGCTAAATAAATACGGTCAGAAAAGGCTTTCTTCTGTCAAATCTTCAAATCTTCTGCCTGTGGTTGTGGAGGTGGCGCCTGATGGTGCTTTTGGAAACCTGGTGACCCCAGGATGCTACCAAGACCTGCAACTCCTTCACAGAGATTTTTGGGAATTTAGTTGCTTCTCTCACCATCCTCCTCGGTATCTTGGGGGGTGAAACTCAGTTTCATCCTCTACCCTTGAGGCTTTCTGTTGTGTTCCGTGGGTCTGTGTGTTTGGTTAGTCAATTTTAGGTTTTTATTATTTTTGTGATGTTGGTTTTTAGTCCATGTCTTAGTGTTCACATTTCATTCCTCCCCCATGTTATTCCAGTCCACGTCTTACCCATGTACTGTCTTTGCTTTCTCCCCGGTCGCGTAATTATTTGTAGCAGTTTTCTGTCTTAATTGATTGTGACACTATTTCGGGTGATTTAATGGATTCTGGGTTTCAGCCTTCCTTCCTTTCTCGTTTACTAATTTCCCCTTGCTGTTGCTATCTTACTAACCCCTACTAACAGTTTGTTATTTTCTAGAATTTACTAACCAAACGAACATTGTATATTGGACTAACCTACTAACGAGCACCCGGGATTGTTCACCTGCACTTACTAATTGACTTGTGATCTCTCAGCATTCGCCCTGTTCTAGTCTCCGCCTCTTGCTTTTCTTTCACTGACTTTGCTGTGTTTTCCTGCAGAATCTTCTGCATTTATCTTATCTGTCCTGTCTCTTTCTATCCACTGTGAAATATTTATTTAGTTTATTTATCCCATCTTTGGGATTGTCTTGTGATCCTTGTCTGTGTGTTAATGTTTATCTGTTTCATGTAATTAGGTTTCCCTCATGTTCCACCCCTTGTTAATTGTATTAAGTTCCAGCACGTGTCTGTCCGTGTCCCTGCCCTATAAAGGTCTTCAGATTCTGCAGTCTTGCAGATCTGACTTCGCCCGCGCCTCACCACTCCTTGCCCCTGTGCACATTCCCTCTGGTCCCCGTAACTTCTTTGTGTTTTCCATCAGCCTCATGACCCGGCCCAGCCTGCCCTCCCTGCCGTTCCCGCTCCACTTTCGTCTGAGTCTGCCCCCCGCCAGTTGTTTCCAGAGCCTTCTTCCTGCCAGCTGTGCCAGTCTACCAGCTGTGCCGTCCAGTCCTGTCCGCTCTGCCTGTCGTCTCTGAGCCCCCTGGTGCCCCCTGATGTCTCCCGAGCCCTAAGTGTTCAAGTCGTCTCCCGAGCCCCAAGCTGTTCCTGTCGCCACTCCAAGCTGTTCCTGTTGCCGCTCCAAGATGTTCCTGTCGCCGCTCCAAGCTGTTCCTGTCGCCGCCCCGAGATGTTCCATTCTTCCTCGTCTGCCCCCTCCTGATGTCTTCCCTGACCCTTTTCCCGGCCAGCTGTGCCTTCCGAGTCAGCCACCTACCAGCTGTGCCCGTCTTCTCGTCCTGTGCCTGCCTTCTGCCTTTTGTCTCCAGCCTCTGTCCCGAGCTCCCCAGTTCCCGAGCTTCCCGAGTTCCTCCTTCCGAGTTGCCCCTATTCCCAGTCTGCCCCTATCCCAAGTTGCTCCATCCCGAGTCTGCCCCTGTCAGTTCCCGAGTCTGCCCCCTGGTGTTCCCTTCTATTAGTTTTGGATTCCTGAGTTCTCCGTCCTTCAGTGCAGTTGCACGGTTTTTCTGTTAGCCGGAGTGCCCCGTTTTCCCCTTTCAAGTTTTTCTGGTTTTATTTAATAAATATTTTTGGATCCCTACATATGGCGTCTCATCCCCCTTTGTCTCCTTGTTTTCGAGTTCCTAGTGTTTTCCCTTCCAGCCCCAACCAGAGCTTAACACTTTCAATAGTTCCATATCTTTGGAACCTTTAAATAATAACCCTGACAAAACACAGTGGCATTTTCAAACGTTTGTGAATCTTTTTGTGTCCATGACTAGATTTATGAAGGTCTATGACCATCCGCCATTTTTGAACTGACAGTGGTTTTGTTTTCTTCATGGTGTTGGATGAAAAAAGGAAAATGCATGTGTGTCACCTCATTTTTATGCCCTAACAAAACAGGAAGTGATTTTAATGGCTCATTAACACTTAGACAAAACATGGAAAGGTGAAATTTAATACCTGGTTTAATTTTGTTACATGGTATTTACAATAATGTTTAAGGGTGCCATTAATTGTGAAACCTTGATTTGTAGAAAATTCATTTTAAATTGAATCAGTAAATGCTTTCGGTTGGATCCATTGGAACATTAATATTGTGTAGTCTGTATCACATGTTGTTATTTATAGTCTCTCAATAAGTATATTTTTGAGAATTTTTGAAAGTATTGTTCATGCATTGCCAGTCAGGGGTGCCAGCAATTTTGGAACCCAGTGTATATTTGCATGTAGTGAACCATGTTTTAATTACAGACATTTGTAACTGTGCCTCTGTGCAAATACTTATGAACATCTTGGTTTCTGTGACTTTCTGTAACAAAACTTTGGTGCTAAACTGTTCTTGTGGTGCTTCTGTAGGTCCTGATGAAACCCCTGAAGAACAGTGGAACCCTGCAGACCCCCTTCTTGACCGTAGAAGTCTCAGCATAGTGAGAAAGGGTTACCTGTACAGCAACTAGGTGTGTATATGCACTCCAAAACAGAGCTGAGAGTTAAATCTCTGTTGTTCATGTTTATTGGGAACATGCTGTTGATCATATTTACTGCAGGCTGAGATATCTTCATACACTGCACACTCTGGATGGGGCATTAACCCTCTATTAACCAGCGTAGAGTATTTGCTACATGAAGTAAAAGAGTTAACAGCCTGGACACCCTGTCGGTTTTGTTTCTTATTGCCAAATAAACATTTGAGAATAACTTGAATGGTATGTCACTTTTTTCATTAGCATTATTACCCAATGTAGCAGATTTTCTACAATTTGGAAAGGTTTGCCAAATGTGTCGAAAATTTTTTTGTCAACTGTTTTTCAAATAATAGCCCAAAATAAACATTTTTGCATAGGGAAATAATTTTAACACAATTGGAAATAGGTTTGGTTAATAGAGGGTTAAGCATAGCTCAGAGAGATACTCACAATATGGGCTCCTGGTCCTCAGTTCTAAATTCAGAATTGTCCACTCTTCTAATTGGCTCCAGTAGTGGCAAATGAACAGAAAGCAGGGCGGGCGTAGAACGTGCTTTTAAAATGATAATTAGTCTTGATCAGTTTTCAATTAATGACCTTGTTTAAAAATAGATAAACTCACATTTTGAGCACTAAAACAAATGTATTTCTAATTAGCAATTCCCGGGTCAGCTTTTAAAACACAGGCTCAGCCTAGTCCAAGAATAAATTGCATTGTTAATGGAGTACTGCATAACAAATCTGGTTTTATTCAAGGGCCAAGTGGATGTGAGTGTTAAAAGCAAGCCCTTATTGCTGAAAAATAGTTTTTCCTGTATCTGAATTTAGGGGCTAAACTGGCAACTCAAGATTCGGCAGGACCAGAATAGATGGAGCTCAGAACCGTTAAGTTGACCATCCCCATCTTCTCAAACATCTCCAACAACACTGCAGGCAATGAGACAGACATGCTACCATTTGAGGGCCCTTACCATGTTGTAGAGGTGGTGATCATTGTCCTGGCCACAGGATCTCTCAGTCTCCTCACAATAATTGGGAACATACTGGTCATTCTCTCAATCATCATCAACAGGAGCCTCCAGACCATCAACAACTACTTCCTCTTCAGCCTGGCCTGTGCAGACCTGATCATCGGGGTTGGTACGATAAACCTGTACACAGTCTACATCGCAGTTGGTTATTGGCCGTTGGGCCCAGTCGTCTGCGACCTATGGCTGATATTGGACTATGTAGTATGCAATGTCTCTGGCTTTCACCTCACTGTCATCAGCTTTGACCGTTTCTTCTGCATCGCCAAGCCACTCAGCTACCCTGCATGGAGGACCACCAGGATTGCGGGCATGATGATTGTGGCACCCTGGGTTCTTGCCTTCCTCCTGTGGGGCCCGCCTATCCTCTCCAGGCAGTTTACTGTAGTTGAGCGTATTGTGCCAGAGTGCTACATCGATTTCCAGTCCAATGAATCCATCACCTTCATCAGCTCCACTGCTTCCTTGTTCCTGCCCATTGCCATCATGAGCTTACTGTACTGGCAGATCTCCAGGGCCAGCAAGAGCCGCGTAAAGACAGGCGAGCACAAGCAAAAAAAGGGCGAAGCATTCAAAGGTGAAGCAGTACCATCTCGTGAGAAAAGGGTAACACGCATGATAATGATGATTATCGTTGCCTATGTGGTCACATGGACACCCTATAATGTAATGATGGTCATCAGCACCTTCTGTTCCACCTGTGTTACCCCCAGCGTATGGATCTTCGGCTTCTGGTCCAGCTACATGAACAGCACTGTCAATCCAGCCTGCTATGCTCTCTGCAACCTCACCTTCAGGAAGACCTTCAAAAAACTCTTGTTCTGCCAGCACAAGGACATTCGCTCTGGCAGATAGAGATGTGATTATTTTTGTTTCTGCTGTTGTTATTTTCTGTCATTTTTTTGACAGAAAACAATATGCTCTAACATCACTTTAAAGCAAACACAAGCTCAAGAAGTAGAATTACAGACACACAACCTCTTGATGTAATATCAAATTGCAGACATTTCTTTGCAAGCAAACTCAACTAGAATTCATCAACATTTTCTGGAAAAAAAGTATCAGAAAATGCATCTATTAAAAATTGATATTTTGACTTGAAAAAGATTCTTTATTATAACTAGGCTTATGCCATCGGAGGCGATGGCTGGGGATATATCCCCGAACGGCCCCAATTCTCCAATTTCCCAATCCTTGAATCGACCTTGAATAGACTTTCATTCGAACACAATTTCAGGTCAATCGGACAAATGGTTCTGAAGATATGGCTAAAATGGTAATTTTGCATCACAAAGCACCACCTGGTGGCAAAATATTGAACCATACGGGTATGATGTCATTATGTGACATGTTTTGAGGTCATGACCTTGCAGTTGTACATAGTTTCATGTCAATTGGAGAAATAGTTCCAAAGATATGGCAAAAATGGTGAATTTTATGTGATAAAGCTCCACGTTATGTGTCAAAATTTTGAACCAAACAGGGATAATGTCATCCAGTTTTTGGCCCCTGGTGGCCAATCTAGAAATCGTAAATTGTCCAAAATCGAATCAGTTTTTCCTCTTTATGATATTTACTTATATGCAAAACTTGAAACTCCTAATTGAAATATTACTGAAGTTATCGCGTTAACACGTAGGGCGGCGGCAGTCGGACCAAGAACATAATATCCCCTGGAACACCATTCAGCGTTCGGGGATTCGTCATTCTGTTCTTCAAGATGAGTACCGAGAATTTCAATCAATGTTTCTGTTTAAGCTCTGCTCAATAAAGTGAATCGACATTGGCGCGGGACTTTGCGCATTTATGATGAATTTAGCGACTGTCGGATAGAGATCCTAAAATACTCTGTGTCTAAAAGTCATAAAATTTCTAATTTTTTGAATATTCCAGCAATTATTAGACGTTCAAACTTGGCCATGTTTGTGTTCGACCTTCACAAAATGCAAATTGATAGCTATCGACCTTTCTTGGTCATTTTATTCGTCTGTTTTCTTCCGTTGAAGATAGACAACAGTCTTTCTTCGGCCTCTCTTTTAAAAATTAGTTAGATGGATCGAACAGATTCACGCTTTATTTCCACACCAGAGAAAAAAAAAGTGCTTGTAGTCAGTGAGCAAATCAATTCCATGACCATTGACATTGTGAATTAAATATCGCATGCACGATCAAGACTGTCGGACGCGAAATGCAAAATACTCCATGTCCAGCAGCAGCAGAAAGTAAAAGTATAAATATGTGAGCAGATTTATTGCGCATAAGAAAAATAAAAATATATCACCAACAATCAGAACATCCAATGTGCACTGCAATCAATTTATTTGGGCCATTTTTTAAAATAAAATGAAGTCCGTAGGGGAGACCGGGTCTAGTTGTTACACTTTTTCTTTTAACGACTGTAGAATTGACATAATCATGTTTTTGTTATCAATATGCATCGTAATGATAGAAAGTTTATCAGACGACATGACTGATCGGCAACAACCCCTATATTCTGCGCATGCTAAATGCTGGTGAGAAAAAAACAGAGCCCTGTCACCTGTAACAAACTACCCCCATATGGAGTTGTTTGTTACAGGAGGGGTAGTTTGCTACAGGTTGTGGGGCATTTATCGCATGACAAACGGTACAAAATCTGCGACGACGATCCATGGAACAAAATCTGAATATCACTGCAGAATTTATCGTGGACATAGTGTGCTGTAAAGAAAATTTTTATTTTAATAATTTATAATTAATAATTGATAATTTTGCAGTTTGATATGAGCGGGACAAAGTTATCCTAGTTCTTATACTCACAGATCAGTAGAAGTAAACTTGGGCTGTCGCGCAGATAATGTGATCCAGTGCAACTATAATTTTAATGTATTTCATGAAATTTATTTCCAATATTTTATATACAAATTGCCTAGCGGTCACATTATGATTTGTAATTCTAAAATGCTTTTTTATATAAGAAGGAAAAAGTGGCATACTGACCCCACACGGAAGAGATGCTCATTCCAGTAAAGTATTCACTCAGCAATATTTGAATGTTTTGGCTGACTGACCGTACCCCGGTACCACTGAATCACAATTTATCTCCGGTCTTGATTGTGGAATGTGTTAAAGCATCTTATCGAACTCGGTGAAAAGCGTAAGCATATAGCGGAATATTGGCGATCAGTAAAGATTTAATCTCGAAATTGGAGATTTGGTCGAAGTTTTTAGTCGATGTGAAAACGTTGTATAATAGGCATGTACCTGTACCTTACAGTATACTTCTAAATTATTCAAGATGAGAGACGGGGAATTTTTTTTTCGAAAGAAGGAAATATTTACGCATTGTTGGCGTAAATTTTGCGTAGGGGGGTAGCAGATTTCTTTTGTAATGCGAGAGAGGGTAGCTGCGTAATTTTTGGATGCCGTTCGGCAGAGTGCGAATTAAACAGTGACAATCGGGGGGGGTCAACTTTTTCTCCAGGACATAAAGGGGCGTTTTTCAGTGAACTGAAGTCTGACAATCCTTACAGTATTTGAGGATTTTGCTTGTTTAACGTAATGTCTGATGATTATATCCACAACCCAAATTCCGAAATAGTTGGGAAGAAGTGTAAATTGTGAATAAAATCAAAATGCAATGACTTTCAGATCATGTGAGCTGATATGTTATTACAAGAGAACATAGATAACATTTCAAATGTTGAAACTGAGAAATTTTACATTTTTATCCACAAAAGACAAAACCCAAAACCAGTTAAGTTGGCACGTTATGTAAATCGTAGATAAATACAGAATACAATGATTTGCAAATCCTTTTCAACTTATATTCAATTGAATACACTGCATAGACAAGATGTTTAATGTTCAAACTGAGAAACTTTTTTTTTTTTTGCAAATAATCATTAACTTAGAATTTAAAGGCAGCAACACATTGCAAAAAAGTTGGCACAGGGGCCTTTTTTACCACTGTGTTACATCACCTTTCCTTTTATCGACACTCAGTAAATGTTTGGGAACTGAGGAGACCAATTTTTGAAGCTTTTCAGGTGGAACTCTTTCCCATTCTTGCTTGATGTATAGCTTAAGCTGTTCAACAGTCCGGGGTCTCCGTTGTCGTATTTTACGATTCATAATGCGCCACACGTTTTCAATGGGAGACAGGTCTGGACTATAGGCAGGCCAGTGTAGTACCTCTTTTACTACGGAGCCAGGCTGTTGTAACACGAGCAGAATGTTGCTTGGCATTGTCTTGCTGAATTAAGTAGGGGCGTCCATGAAAAAGACGTTGCTTGGATGGCAACATATGTTGCTCCAAAACCTGTATGTACCTTTCAGCATTAATGGTGCCTTCACATATGTGTAAGTTGCCCATACCTTGAGCACAAACACACCCCCATACCATCACAGATGCTGGCTTTTGAACTTTGCGCCTATAACAGTCCGGATGTTTCTTTTCCTCTATGGTCCGGAGGACACGACTTCCACAGTTTCCAAAAACAATTTGAAATGTGGACTCCTCAGACCACAGAACACTTTTCCACTTTGCATCAGTCCATCTGATGAGCTTGGGCCCAGTGAAGCCGGCGGCGTTTCTGGGTGCTGTTGATAAATGGCTTTCGCTTTGCATTGTAGAGTTTTAACTTGCACTCGCAGATGTAGCGACGAACTGTAGTTACTGACAGTGGTTTTCTGAAGTGTTCCTGAGCCCATGTGGTGATGTCCTTTACACACTGATGTCGGTTTTTGATGCAGTACTGCCTGAGGGATCGAAGGTCACGGGCATTCAATGTTGGTTTTCAGCCTTGTCGCTTACGTGCAGCGATTTCTCCAGATTCTCGGAACCTTTTGACGATATTACGGACCATAGATGATAAAATCCCTAAATTTCTTGAAATAGCTCATTAGGGAATGTTTTTTTTAAACTGTTTGACAATCAGCTCACGCATTTGTTCACTAAGTGGTGACCCTCGCCCCATCCTTGTTTGTGAATGACTGAGCATTTCAGGGAAGCTGCTTTTATACCCATTCATGGCACCCACCTGTTCCTAATTAGCCCTTTCACCTGTGGGATGTTCCAAATAAGTGTTTGATGAGCATTCCTCAACTCTCTCAGTCTTTTTTGCCACTTGTGCAAGCTTTTTTGTAACATGTTGCAGGCATTAGGTAATTAAGTTAACTGGCATCAGGTGTGTAACATGATAGGCTATAAAAGGGATGTCTTCGAGAGGCTGAGTCTCTCAGAAGAAGATGGCCAGAGGCTCTCCAACCTGTGAAGACTTGCGTAAAAAAAATTGTGGAATACTTTAAAAACAATGTTCCTCAATGTGAAATTGCAAAGGCTTTGAAGGTCTCATCATCGACAGTGCATAACATCATCAAAAGATTCAGAGAAACTGGAAAAATCTCTGTGCATTAGGGACAAGACCAAAGACCTTTACTGGATGCCTGTAATCTTCAGGCCCTCAGATGCCACTGCATCACTAACCGGCAAGATTCTGTCATCGACATTACTAAATTGTCACAGGAATACTTCAAGAAACCACCGTCAGTAAATACAGTCCACCATGCCATCCACAGATGCCACCTAAAACTATATCATGTGAAGAGGAAGCCATTGTTGAGCATGATCAAAAAGCGCCACCGTGTTCTGTGGGCCAAGGCTCATTTAAAATGGACGGTAGCAAAGTGGCAAAGTGTCTTGTGGTCAGACGAATCCAAATTTGACATTGTTGTTGGAAATCATGGGCGTGGTGTCCTCCGGGCTAAAGAGGATAAAGACTACCTCTCCTATTATCAGCATTCAGTTCAAAAGCCAGCACCCTGATGGTATGGGGATGCATTAGCGCATATTTTGTGGGCCACTTGCATGTTTTAAAAAGCACCATGTATTCTGAAAGGTATATAGAGGTTTCAGAGCAACATATGCTCCCCTCCAGACAACATCTATTCCAGGGAAGGCCTTGTGTATTTCAGCAGGACAATGCAAAACCACATACTGCAGCTTTTACAACAGCATGGCTTAGTAGTAGAAGAGTCTGTGTGCTGAACTGGCCTGCCTGCAGTCCCGATCTTTCACCAATTCAGAACAATTGGCACATAATGAAACGTAAAGTCTGTCAAAGGAGACCCAAAACTCTCCAGCAGCCAGAGGCCTGTATTAAACCAGAGTGGGATCAAATTCCAGTGGCTAAACTCAAGAAATTGTCTCCTCAATGCCCAGACGCCTCCACTTTTTGTTAAAAAGAAGTTGGGATGCTACACCATGGTAAACTGGCCCCTGTCCCAACTTTTTTGAGACCTATGGCAGCTATCAAATATGAAATAAGCGCATTTTGTGGATAAAATTGTAAAATTTCTCAGTTTCAACATTTGCAATGTTATCTCTGTTCTATTGTGATTGAAATACTGGCGGGTGTGATTTAAATGTCATTCCATTTTGATTTTATTCACAATTTGCATTTTGTCCCAACTATTTCAGAACTGGGGTTGTGTGTGTGTGTGTGTATATGTATGTATATATATATATTTCAGTGCTGGTAACATATCTAATTCAATGTTTGCAGATTCATAACTTGTCTGACTGAATTGGGGAGACCGCTACTTCCGTTGCCAAGATGCGCACGCATCTCATCTTTTTGATGACGTCGGCTGTAAATGGGTCTATACATCAGTCACAGTACAATTTTATAGTATTTTTTAAAAGTATTTTTACTCTGTGGGATTGATATTTTCACTTTGGAAAAGGATCTGAGTAGTTCTTCGACCACTGTCAAATCGCAATGTATCTGTAATTAGTTCTAATTGTCTCCAATGCTCCCATAAATGTAAAAAGTTCGGTGTGATACAACCCATTAGAACAGGTCTGGTGTTACATACGTGCTATCTTTTTAAACGGTCTATGGGTGCGATACAGCTTTCTGTCGTCCTGATTGATCAGATTCCAATCGCAGGCAAACAGGGTAACGTTACCAATTCTCCTGCTGGTATTTGTATTGTATTAATAAGTTAAACAAGTCTTTGTTATTGTGCAAAACTAGAATTTATTCATTTAATGGCAAAAATCGTTAGCATGGTAGCTTCCTCCAATGGATTTGAATAGACGACCAACTAGAAACTAACACTTTTCTTAAATTTTCCAAATAATACAATGCTGATATTTATGGGATAAATCTCAAATTTGTGAGCCTGAGATGTAAAATTTATGAAACTTCAGCAGAAATTTTTGTTTAACGTTATTCCTCGACGAAGGCTTGGGATCAACAAAAATTGCAACTTTCGTCTCATACATAATTCGATTCTTGGGCTCACTCATTAGAAATCCATATTTATACTACAATGCCAAGCCATAGATGCACTTAAGCATTCATCCGCAGACACCTGACACAATTTAATTCAGAAACTCTGTGAGAAAGGAGCAAAAGTGTATTGAACTAGCTAGACTGCTACTTACAGTAGCCTTCACCGTTGGGCGCAACACAAGCGAGCCATTGATGGGAGTGATACAGACAGACGAGATGTTTAACTAAGGTCAATGTCAATGGTATGGTCCACTTTAGGGGCGTCTGAAATCGTATTACAAGATTCTTTCAGGCATGAATAAAAGAAATATGTTGTAATATTCATCATGATAGGTACAATAAGGATAAATGTTTTGAACCCCCCCAACCTGTTGTTTTTACCTCCTTTAGGGGGGTTAAAGTCTTGGGGGGTCCGATCCCCCCCATAATTCGAACCATGCCGTCCGGTCGGAAATGATCGCATGCTTGTTCATTTTTGAAAGCAAAATGATCACATGCTCGTTAATTTTTGAACACTCAGGCGTTCGTTTTTTAGCTGAACATGAACGGAGACTTGTTCATTTTTGAATGCCTGTTCAAATTTTAATGCATTCACAATAATGACAAGCTCCCTTAGTTACAATTACTCTTCGAAACTGAAAATACGATCTTAGATACGATGGCAAAACCCCACGCTTACAAATACAAAAATGAATATTTTCCGAAAATATTTATCCCATCGAAGATGTCTTCGCAGATCAATTTTCATTTCATTTTCAGAAGATTTCATTTGTTTCCCCCATCTTGACTAAATGCTATTAAAACCTTAATTCCGAAATAGTTTGTAAAAAGTGTAAATTGTGGATAAAATCAAAACGCAATAACTTTCAAATCACTCCAGCTGGTATTTTATTCACAATAGAACAGAGATAACATAGCAAATGTTGAAACTGAGAAATTGTTCAATTTCATCCACAAAATGAGCTCATTACAAATTTGATGGCTACTACAGGTCTCAAAAAAGTTGGGGGCCTGTTTACCATGAGGTAGCATCTTCTCTTCTTTTCAACACAGAGTGGAGGCGTCTGGGCATTGAGAAGACAAGTTTCTTGGGTTTTGCCATTGGAATTTGATCCCACTCTTGTTTAATCCAGGCTTCCAGCTGCTGGAGGGTTTTGGGTCTCCTTTGATCAGGACTGCAGGCAAACCAGTTTAGCACACAGACTCTTCTACTATGAAGCCATGCTGTTGTAATAGCTGCAGTATGAGGTTTTGTATTTTCCTGCTGAAATACACAAGGCCTTCCCTGGAAAAGATATCGTCTGGAGGGGAGCATATGCTGCTCTAAAACCTTTATATAGCTTCTAGCATTCATGGTGCTTTTTCAAACCTGCAAGTGTCCCACACCATATGCACTCATGCATCCCCATACTAACAGAGATGCTAGCTTTTGAAGTAAAGGTTGAAAACAGGAGGGGTGGTCTTTCTCCTCTTTAGCCCGGAGGACACAATGCCCATGATTTCCAACAAGAATGTCAAATTTGGACTGGTCTGACCACAGGACACTTTGCCACTTTACTACAGTCCATTTTAAAAGAACCTTGGCCCACAGCACATGGCGTCGTTTCTGGATCATGCTCAACAATGGCTTTTGCATGATAGAGTTTTAGGTGGCATCTGTGGATGGCATGGTGTACTGTGTTTACAGACAGTGGTTTCTTGAAGTATTCCTCGGCCCTTTGAGTAATGTCAATGACAGAATCAAGCTGGTGAGTGATGCAGTGGCGTCTGAAGGCCCGAAGATCACGGGCATCCAGTAAAGGTCTACGGCCTTGTACTTTAGGCAGAGATTTTTCCAGTTTCTCTGATTCTTTTGATGATGTTATGCACTGTCAATGATAAGACCTTCAAAGCCTTTGCAATTTGACGTTGAGGAACATTGTTTTTTTTTTTTTTTTTTTTTTTTAAATTTGGCATCTCCAATCCCACCCGAATCTGGAATGCCCAATTGGGGAACTATGTATAAAGCTTGCTCGTATGCGACCCCTTGCTGCCAACTCAGGATAGTGAAGACAGTTCACGGCTCTCCTCCGAAGCACATGCCTGTCAGCCACTGATTCTTATACACTCGCTGGTTGAATCTTCGCAAGTTCAGAGCGAGGGCGGAGGATACCCGGACATGAACCAAGCCGGAGTCTTCCTGACGAGCGCCCGTCTGGCCAACAGGAGGCGCTGGAGCAACGAACAAAGCTGTTATCGTTTTACCCAAATCCGACAGTCCCTTCCCAATTTGTAACCCTGTAGCGCGATAGCCAATTGTGCGCTACTCTGAAAAAGCTGCCGACCCCTGCCGGTGGGTACGCCGAGGTTCGAGGAACATTGTTTTTAAAGTATTCCACTATATTTTTATGCAAGCCACCACAGGTTGGAGAGCTTCTGGCGATCTTTACTTCTGAGAGACTCAGCCTCTCTAAGACATCCCTTTTAGAGCCAATCATGTTACACACCTGATGCCAGTTAACTTAATCACTTGCTAAATGTTCTTTCAGCTGATTCTTTTATATATTAATTACGCTTTCAGCCCTTTTTTGCCTGTGTCCCAATTTTTTCAGACCCGTTGAAGCCAGAAAATTTGTAATAAGCTCATTTTTGTGGAAAAAATTGAAAATGTCTCAGTTTCAACATTTGAAATGTTATCTGTGCTCAACAGAGTGAGTCAAAAAAACTATACAGTTTTTAATGGGTCATTTTGTGATGGTGTAGCAATATACATGTATACAACATATTTTGTACTTTTGCCTCAGATATTTCCACTGATGTTGGTACCGGTTACACCTCATTAGGTTTCAGGCATGACTGCAAACAGGACAATTAAGGAACTCAAGTGAAATCTGACTTGTGCCAATTGACCAGTTCAGGCATCTCTGGTGGGCACAGGATGGTGCTCCCACAAACAGAAGAAGGGTCGTCACGGATCACCTCAGGGAGTTATTTTGAAACAGAGTGATTGCCTTGAATCATGTGATCAAGTGGCCCCCAAGATCCCCAAATCTGATCCCAATGGATGTTTTCGATTGGGGCTACTTGAAATCACGAGTCCTCACAACACCTCCAGCAAATCTGCATGATCTTCAACAGAGGATTATTTGTGAAGTGGACATTCTCAGGCAAGACAGGGAGATGATTCGCCGTGGTGTTGCAGGAATGATGCGCAGAGCCCAGCTTTGTATTCAAAGAAATGGTGGTTATGTGGAGGACTGAAATCACTGACCACAGGGAGTGAAATGAACGTGCCATAAATGTTTTATGTTGACTTATGTTGAAACGTCACAGAGTGAATTCTGTTATGTTTGCTTTGTATCAGAGCCTGATCAGCTGGCAGAAGTGAAAATTCACTTAACTCCTTAAATTGTTCCACAGCAGTCATGGGTTTAATCTAACAAGGTGCAAACTGGTATCAAAAGAAGTAGAAAGAGCTGCTGAAAACGCACATGTAAAAAGATGTTGTTCACATTGCAACAGAATATAATAATTGGGCATTTAAAATGTGTAGTTATTTTTACTCACTCTGTATTGTAAATCACATATTGGCTCGTGATCTGAAAGTCATTGCATTTTCATGTGATTCACAAATTACACTTCGTCCCAAATATTTTGGAATTGGGGTTGTACAATGATAATGACCTCAGGCTGTGCTACCAGGATATTTTGAAACCACCTCGGCACAATGCTGACACACTGACCTGAGACAAAGAAACACAAAAGGCGACAAACTTGACAATGAGGGCGAGACACTGCACCCAAAGGGTAACACAATGCTCTCCGATATGTCAAATGACATAGGTAAGGGTAGGTTTGAGGTACTGCAAGACAAATATGTGGAATTAGCTGAAAAGCTTTGGGCCAGAGCCTCCTCAGTAGCATTCTCTGGGATTCTCCCGGTACCACGTGTGAACAGAGGGAGGCAGAATTTTATCTGGAGGTTGAACACGTGGATATGAACCTGGTGTAGAAAAGAGAGACAAGTTTATGGGGCACTGCAACTTCTGGGACAGAAGTAACCTGTACAAGCTTGACAGGCTACACCTGAATCGGATCGGTACCTTTGCATTGGGTCATTGTATGTTGAGGGAAACACAGGGCTATTTAAACTGGGGGCAGGGAGTTTAGAGAGTGTTATAAAAAGGGAAATGGAGACTCCCCTGATGAAAGTTGACAGTGCTACATGCAGTATTGGTGATATATTTTAAAGGCAAAAAAGCCAATTGCGGGGCTTGGAGCAGCAGGCAGCTGGGTAGCCAAAAGTTAAGTGCAGTTTTAATGGCCTGAAATGTTTTTATTTAGCATAAAAAATAAATTCCCAGAAACTGAGGCTGTTATGATTCGTGAGGGCTTTAGTTGGGATTACAGAGATATAGCTTTGTGAAGAGGATGGAGACAACCATAAAATATACAAATAAAAAGGTTGGAAGCTCATAAGGAAGGATAGATCGAATAAGTGTAGGGTGAAGGGTGCAGCACTCTGTGAACAAAAGCATTAATGTGCAGGGGATACCTGAAATCGAACATTTCTTGGCGTGTGAAGACATCTGGGGCAGACTCATTGGCAAACACAAGACAGGTTTAAACATAGGAGTATGCTATAAATCACCAACTTTGGACAGTATTGTAAAGGAAATGCTCTTAAAGCTTGTCGAGGAGGAGGGACTATTATTATGGGAGACTTCAATTATCCTGCTATGGATTGGGAAATGGTGAAAACGACTTCCTAAACGTAAGAAATGACTATTTTTTTGGTGCAGTATGATCATAAACCGACAAGACAGAAGGCAATTTTAAATGTTGTAATGACCGTGATAGAATTTGCAATGTAGAGGTATTGGAGCCACTTAGGACTAGTTATCATTCGACTGTTAAATTTAACTTGCCATGAAATGTCAAAACTATCTTTGAAAACCAAAATTTTCAATTTTAGGCCAGCAAACTCTCACAGTATGCGCTCATATCAAAGTGAAATAAAATGGGAGACACTCCTTGATTGTAAGTCAGTAAATGAGATGAGGGATCGATTTGAGGCAGTTTTGCTTGATGCAGAATGCAAATTCTTTCCAAAGCTGACCAAAAGTAAGCTGAAAAACCAGAATCCTCAGTGGATGACCACAGCTCGTAAGGGTTTGAGGGAAAAGAGGAACCTTTATAAGATGTATATAAAGGACATTAATGTGGATACTACGGCCTAATTCTGTAAAATGTTGGCAATAGTCAAAAAAGAGCTGAGGAAAGCTAGAAGACCGTATGAAAGACAAAGAGCGGGTAGGGCAAAAACTAATCCTAAGTGCTTTTTTCAGTGCTGTAGTTGAAAAAGGGAAGCCAAAGAAGAGGTGGATTGTATAAAGAATAAAGATGGATCACTGCTGTACGAGAATAAGGATATTGCTGATCCCTTAAATAGTGACTTTGTTGAGAATTTTATCTTGGAGGGCATTTTCTTGAGGCCAGAGGGCATTTCTAATGCTCAATATTATTGAGCAATAATTGAGGTTAGGGATAATGAAGTATTAAACTAGTTGCAAAAACTAAAGACAGATAAGGCGGCAGATCCTAATTATACCCTAAAGTGCTCAAGGAAGTTAGTGAGATCTCTAAACTAGTGATGGGAAGATGAAGCTTCATGAACCATTTTCTTTATTTTCTGTGCCCACAAGATGGTGCAAGGCTTGTAAGTTCATTCTATAAGCCTTATTTTTTTAAACTATGGGCATCATCTTGTGGGCACAGAAAATAAAGAAAATGGTTCATGAAGCTTCATCTTCCCATCACTACTCTAAACCACTCTCAGCTATCTTTAAACTGTCTTTAGAAACTGGAAAAATACCAAATGATTGGAAGCAGGGCAATATAATACCAATATATACTGAGTCAAAAAAAAACTTCACACTCATAAATTTGTAAATATTTTCTTGAAACTTTTAATAAAAGAGTTTTTATTATCACTAGGGGTAAGTGCGTTGTCAAAGACATCACGACACACATCAACTCCGACGTTCACAGGTACGTAGCACGTGCGAGCGTACTTTAAGCTAAAACCATGTTTTCTCGTGCTCCTAGTCACGTGACCATATGAAAGATGTGCAACTGAGCTCACATTAGCACGTTAGAGTGACATCTCAGAAAAACAAGTTTTTACTTTTAATTATTTGTTGATTTTCAATGCCATGGCTACCAAACATTCAGCGTGAACATGCCATTGGAATGCTGAATATGGAAACGTCCGTCACTGACGTTGCAAGGGTTATGGGATGCAGTCGACGGACTATCCATGATCTTCGGACACGTCTCCAACAAACTGGCTCCACAGCTGACCGACCTCATTCTGGTAGACCACGTGTGATGTCAAAGGCAGAAGACTGTCTTATTGTCTTACGTCATTTGCATAATCGATTTCTCACTGCAACGTCCACTAGGAATGAATTGTTTAGAGGTCGTGTGACTGCCTAAACCATATGTAATCACCTGCGCACTGCTCTTATTCAAGTTGTAACCTACCATTTTTACTCTTGGACATTTCCGTTGCATTTCCGGTGGAACTGGTTACATTATGAATATTATTTTTATGATACACCATCTTTATTGAGTACAGAATTAAATACAATCATTATTTAAAACCTCATTTGTTGTATGTTCAACTTATCGACCTCCAAGAAAGAGGACCGTACTTGACCAGGAAATTACAGGCCGGTCAATGTAACTTGCATTGCATGTAAAATATGTGAATCTATTATAAAAGACGAGCTGGAATTATTTCTTGAACGTATTAGTATCTTGAGGGATAGCCAACATGGTTTCCATAAGGGAAAGTCATGCCTGAAAAACCTTTTGGAATTCTTTGAAGAGGCCAATAAGACTTATGATCAGAGCAGGGCTTATGATATCATATACTAGGATTATTAGAAACTATTTGATACAGTCCTGCCTGAGAGACTACTTTTTAAAATGAGCTCCGTTGGAATTACAGGAGATATTCTGGAGTGGATTTGAAACTGGTTACAAGACAGAACACAAAGAGTGGTGGACAGTGAAATCTCATCTGAGCTAGGTATGGTGGGGATCGAAGTCCCTCAGGGATCGGTGTTGGGACCCCTGCTGTTCCTCATCTACATGAATGACCTTGATGGGAATATTGAAAGCAAATTAGTTAAATTTGCAGATGATACTAAAATTGGGAGGTTTGGCGAAAAGTTTAGAGTCCACTGAAGGGATTCAGGATGATTTTGGTAGAATTCAGAATTGGGCAGAAATGTGGAAAATAAAATTAATTGGACCTAAATGTAAAGTTGTACATTTAGGTAATAAAAGCATGAGACAGGATTACTTCATAGGAGGTTTTAAACTGGAATGAGCTCCACACTAAAAAGATCTTGGAGTGATTGTTGACCAAACCCTTTCAGGCTCTTGCCATTCTGCCACAGCAGTTTAAAAGGCCAACAGGAAGCTGGGATATAAAGCCAAAAATCCTGAGTATAAATCCATGGCGGACATACTTCTCTTGTACACATTAGTCAGACAACGTCTAGAGTATTGTTGACAGTTCTGGGGACCATACTTTAAGAAAGATATAGCTGAGAGGCTCTAGAAAAAGTTCAGTGAAAAGCCACAATTTTAATTTTAGATATGAAAGATGATAGCTATGAGAAGAGGCTGAAGATCCTTAATCTCTTTAGTCTTAGAAAAAGGAGACTTGGGGGTGATGTGATTGAGGTCTTTAAATATGTTTAAGGAATTAAAAATGTGAATTATGAGGGACAACTTAGGCCAAGTTTTTTTGGAAGAACTCTGAGTCACACATGGAAGTTGGCAAAGAGTAAATTTAGCACTGACATTAGGAAATTTTTCTTCACACACAGAGGATTTTCAGTGTGGAATAGCTTGCCTGATCCCATTGTTGTGGCAGAAACCTCGGGAAATTTCAAGAGCAGGCTTAATTTAGCACATGATGAGAGGGGGAATATGACTCAACTGAGGCAAGACACCTGCAGCATTTAGAATTATATCATACGTTAGTTTATTTATTTAGACATTGATCAAGTCTTTAGAAGCCAAATAAGACAGCTCTCCAGGTGGCTCCCCGAACTCTGAGAACCTTAAAGTGGCGCAACATCATATTATGAAATAATCATATCTTTGACACACATTCTCCAGTCTATTTTTTTAGTCTAAATATTAGTCTATTTTTACTATCTGCATCGGACCTTCTGAAGACTCAGTGGATTGATTTTACTTTTGGTGGAAATCTACACACAAACATTCCCAAAGCGTTGTATGTGCGCGCTCATCATTTCCGTGATGACTGATTTCTTAACCTGTGCCAGTACAGAGCAGGCTTTGCAATACATCTGAGGATAAAGCCTAGATCGATACCAACTGTTCGTGATTCAGCCACAGATGTGGAAGCTGCAAATTTTACTATTTTGTGTTGCTTTACTGCATAAATCTACCAAACATGATAGCCTGGTGAATGTGGCTGTAGCACTGTGGCTAACGAAGCTCAGTTACTTTAGCTAATATTCATGTCCAAAATATGCCAGAGTAAATAAATAATATCAAGGAGAAATTCAACTGAAGATGTGTGAACATCAACTTATTTGAAGCGAACTTTTAATACTAGTTTGTAATTTGGATGCTTGGCAAAACTGTTCATGGTAACAGAACTTAGTGTCTGTAAAACCTGTATTGGACGGTAACGTTTGTCTCTGTCATTAGGATGACCGTTCAGTTACTACTATGTTGGTTTGTGTTCTGTGCTACTTAAAAAAAATACTCCTGGTTAATTTATACCCAGTATTTCAGATTGTTATGCTTGTGTTACTTTGGTTAGCACGAAGGTAATACAAATCCCAAAACCAGTAAAGTTGGCACATTGTGTAAATCGTAAATAAAAACAGAATACAATGATTTGCAAATCCTTTTCGACCTATATTCAATTGAATGCACTGCAAAGACAAGTTACTTAATGTTCGAACAGGTAAACTTTGAAATTTTTTGCAAATATTAGCTCATTTGGAATTTGATGCCTGCAACATGTGTCAAAAAAGCTGGCACAAGTGGCAAAAAAGACTGAGAGTGTTTTGACTATCACGAAAGTCACCACGACTTTTGGACTGGTTGACATTATAGTACACTCATGAACCCGATATAAGACGACTCCAAATATGATGCAATCCGTTTATTTCCAATAAAAAACACCACATAGCACTGGCTTACTTCGCATAGCTCAAGGTCAAAGACTGTTTGCTTCCCAGTCCCAATCAGCAACACCTGTACGGGTGAGCTCACCTATATGTGCCCTGGGCCGACACCAAAATCACCCAGTGGTCATATAGTGACATTACAATAATAAAACATCATTACCATAATGGCTGCAACACACCGGCTCCTAATTGTTCATTGGCGAGAGACATAACAATTCTATTTCAAACACCAAAGCCATTACAGCATTATAGCCATTATTAAAAAAATAAAAATACCATAGAAAATAGCAGTTGGAAATAATGTCAATTCAATGTGTAATAAAAGTCAATTCATAGGACTCCAATATTCCGTTGTGAATGTTTGACGTAAATATCTCATTGTCCATTAAGAATGTCTTATCGTCCATCAATAACAATCAAATGTCTTCAGGAGTTCAAGTTGAACATTAAACATCTTGTCTTTGCAGTGTATTCAATTGAATTTAAGTTGAAAAGGATTTGCAAATCATTGTATTCTGTTTTTATCTATGATTTACATAACGTGCCAACTTCACTGGTTTTGGGTTTTGTAGTTTCATCTTAATGACCGTAGCCTTAACAGTTGAAGCTAATCGGAGAGGTGTTGTGCATGTCTGCAAAGTTGGTCTTATAAGGCTGCAGTTTCACTAGACATTGGCTTTGTGGAGCTTGGGGTACGTGTTTGGGTTTGTTTACTGCTGCTGTGAAACCACTGCTTTACTTATCCATGACCAGGGTCAGCCAGGTACTTTGCTTTCACCATGGTAGGATCAGAGAGCTAGCCCACACCACAGCAATCTCGAGACACAGAATAACATGTCTGGTATGATAAAAACATTTTCTCTGCATTGCCATGGCAGAATTTCATCCACCTTTGAAAATTGTCCTGGTGAATAAAAAGCTGAAAAAGAAGTGGAGATCTGATACAGATTTTTTTCCCAGTAAAAGTTATTGATTCGCTTGCTTTGGATAAGCAAAGCTAGCAGCGTTTGTGTGTTTTTGCTTCAAACTCTTTTAGTAGCTTGGTGTCGGAATTGCGTTTCAATATGGTGGAAATGGTTAACGGGAGCTTTTATCAAAGTTTCCTCCCGATAGCTAAGTGCTATATAACATGACTATATATATAACAGTACAGCTACAAGCACATGCATGCATGGCGAGACAGTACCAGCAAAACACAAAAATTTAAACTTGCCACTCATTGATATCCAGCTGTAAATGTTTCACTCTGAACTCCAATTCTGAGTTAAACTCAGCTATCAGATTGGTGCCCTGGAGAGAAAGACTAAAACAATATCAGGAGTCCAAATGAGAAAAATAAGTAAAGCACGTAATGCTGAAGCAATAAAATGCAACAACTCTCATGCTTGTGAGAACATCAACAATTGTGAATGTAATGTGCAGGCGGCACCTGCACTGAGGAGAATTACTTTTTGGGGACTCATAAAATCCTGCATGTACAAAACCAAAATCAAACGTCCTACTTCTGTTTTTTGCTAAGCTTTTCCTAAGGCTGTCCACTTTAAATTCACGACATAAGTAATTTGAACATATAGACATCATTATAATGAAAAAGGAAAGTCAATCAAAGCACAGTAAGAGTCAGGATGTGCCAAAGAGGGTCTCCAGCCTGAGCCAAATCACACAGTTTAGACTCATGAGATAATGTTTAAAAAAAAAAAAAAAATCAGGTTAAGAATCTTAACAAAGTCATGGCTTGGCTGACTCAACATTTTCAGTGAACGGCACAGTGCTCTCCTGAAGACTTTTTACCTGACGCAAACATTTCTTGAGGTGAAATTATTTTGCCAGAATCCCTGAGGGATTAAGATTTTGACACAAGTGTGTTGTGAAGGACAGCCCACCCTGTTCTTCTACCCCTTCTCTTATCCACCTCTCCGTGTCTCTGTCCCTCACTCACTCCAGAGTCTCCTCCACCCCTCTCTCACTCACACTTTTTCCTTCCAGACAGCAGTGTCACATACACTCGTCCCTCAGCGTCGCTTTACTCCACACGCATGAGATCAGACCGGCAGCGAGGTGCATGAGACCAACTGAAGGCTGCGTATCTCACCTACCAAACAGAGGGCACAGCTGGGAAAACCGCTTCGAATCCTTAAGTAACAGGTATTTCAATCGTAAAACGACCAGGAAAATGCTGTGTTTGTTCAGTGCTGCCACAATGTAGTTATGAAGGTCCTTGAAAATACATTATTATGGACACGTGCAGCTTTCCAATGGCTTCTTTGTGTAGCGGAATTTACACACTGCGGCTAACAGATACAATATGACAAAAAATTAGCAAAATTGCAGAGTCTTCGTAGCCAAATGCCTTTAAAATATGAACTTTCATTGATTTTTTTGTACACCCACAATTCCAAAAGAATTGGAACAACGCGTAAAATTATTTGTAGATTCTCTTATATGTGCATGTAGTTGAGAGCAGCACAAAAAACTATTTTAAGATTTATCTTTGCAAACGGAGTCAAATAATTCTCGGAAATATGAACAAATTCCAAATGCGATGCCTGCAACAGGTTCAAAAAATAGGAGAGGAGAATGGAAAGACTGGAAGAGCTCTGGATTCTTTAAAAAACACCAATTTTTCGACATCACACAGGTTAAGAGGTGAATATGTAACAGGTGATTTGATTATAATTGGGAATAATATGAGCACTGATGTTCTACATATAATGGACATCATGTTTTCAGGGCTAAAGAGCAGAGGGATCATCCCGACTGTTATCACTGTTACATGACTCCAGATTTCGTCTTCAAGGAATCACCTGCTTGTTCCAGATAATGGCGAGTCGCTAACGGCACAAATTAAAACAGCATGGCTGTGTTGTCACAGACAGAGTAATACTCACAGCTCCAACCTACAGTATCTCTCATTAAAAATGTGTGCTGGGTTTTGAGGTGTAAAATGCAATCATGGAGACCTTGAACTATGGACAAATCATAATAATTCCTAATTTCAATGAATGGGAAGAAATTATGAAGAATTTTTTTGCTTTTTGAGTTCTGGATGATGGCATATGAATGAAGAACGACATACGTATTTTTGGATCATTTGTTACGTTTGAAGCATTATAACCATAAAGCATATGTAGAAAAAATCTCGTTTACGATATTCAACTGGACTTGAGTCCAACTTCATTTCTAAATTGGTGTAAAATGGCTGCATAAAGCCAGGTAGGAGTAGCTAATGAAATGGGTGCTGCAGTGATTGTTTTGCTTTTTAGCAACGGTCCTTCCTCACAGTGAAGTAAAAGAGGAAATCACAACTGATTAATTAAACCAGAAAATAGTCATCAAACACATTGTCCCCCTGTGATGACATTCACTTTCATGCAGGGATAAGAGAAAGGGAACAAGGAAGTAGGAAGGGTTTCCGCATTAATTTTGAAATACTGTAACTGTCACAAGCAGTATGAATCACCTCAGTTGTGCTGCATGTTCCTTTGATCTGAAGGATCATTCAGGAAGAACAAAAATGAACTGATTACACATGACAGTTCTGGTCTTAAAGAAAAAAAGCAGAGCAGGCATGAAATGTTCATCATTTGTTTATCAGGCCAAGCGACAGATAGGCAATTCGTCAGTGTGTTGCTAAAGCACTAATTTCATGTGATATTGTGCCATCTCTTACTCTCGATGAATACAGATGCAGCCTATGAGTAATTAAGAAACATTCTTCATCAGTAAACTATATATGTGATATTGAATTTAAAATCAAGCACATAATATCAGTGCCAACTGGCAGAGAGATACATGTTCATTCTTAATTTTGGTGAAGAAAGTTGTCTTATGATGGTATTTACAGTGGGCTGAAGAATTGCATAATTATAGAGAAACAGAATAAGCGAAATAAATACGGTCAGAAAAGGCTTTCTTCTGTCAAATCTTCAAAAGAGCCTGTGGTTGTGGAGGTGGCACCTGATGGTGCTTTTGGAAACCTGGTGACCCCAGGATGCCACCAAGGCCGGCAATTCCTTCACAGAGATTTTTGCTGCTTCTCTCACCATCCTCCTCTGTATCCTGGGGGGTGAAATTCAGCTTCACCCTCTACCCTTTAGGCTTTCAATTGTTCCATATCTTTGGGATGTTTTAATAATTTCCCTGACAAAATACAGTGGCATTTTCAATCGTTTGTGAATCTTTTTGTGTCCATAACCAGATTTATGAAGGTCTATGACCATCTGCCATTTTTGAACTGACAGTGGTTTTGTTTTCTTCATGGTGTTGGATGAAAAAAGGAAATTGCATGTGTGTCACCTCATTTTTATGCCCTAGTGAAACAGGAAGTGATTTTAATGGCTCATTATACTGTAGATCTGTAAATACAGGTGAACGGTGAAATTTAATACCTGGAATAATTTTGTAAGATGATATTTACAATAGTGTTCAAGGGTGCCATTAATTGTGAAACCTTGATTTGCAGAAAATTTATTTTAAATTGAATCAGTAAATGCTTTTGGTTGGATCCATTGGAATATTAATATTGTGCAGTCTTTATCACATGTTGTAATTTATATTCTCTCAATAAGTATATTTTTGAGAATTTTTTAAAGTATTGTTCATGCATTGCCAGTCAGGGGTGCCAGCAATTTTGGAGCCCAGTGTATATTTGCATGTAGTGAACCATGTTGTAATTACAGACATTTGTAACTGTGCCTCTGCGCAAATACTTATGAACATCTTGGTCCGTGTGACTGTCTGGAACAAAACTTTGGTGCTAAACTGTTCTTGTGGTGCTTCTGTAGGTCCTGATGAAATCCCTGAAGAACAGTGGAACCCTGCAGACCCCCTTCTTGACCTTAGAGGTCTCAGCATAGTGAGACAGGGTTACCTGTACAGCAACTAGGTGTGTATATGCACTCCAAAACAGAGCTGAGAGTTACATTTCTGTCGTACATGTTTATTGGGAACATGCTGTGTGATCATGTTTACTGCAGGCTGAGTTATCTTCATACACTGCACACTCTGGAAGGGGCATTAACCCTCTATTAACCAGCGTAGCGTATCTGCTACATGAAGTAAAAGGTTTAACAGCCTGGACACCCTGTTGGTTTTGTTTCTTATTGCCAAATAAACATTTGAGAATAACTTGAATGGTATGTCACTTTTTTCATTAGCATTATTACCAAATGAAGCAGATTTTCTACAATTCGGAAAGGTTTGCCAAATGTGTCGAAAATTTTTTTGTCTACTGTTTTTCAAATAATAGCCCAAAATAAACATTTTTGCATACGGAAATAATTTTAACACAATTGGAAATGACTTTGGTTAATTGAGGGTTAAGCACAGCTCTGTGCCACTCACAATATGGGCTCCTGGTCCTCAGTTCTAAATTCAGAATTGTCCACTCTTCTCAATTTGCTCCAGTAGTGGCAAATGAACAGAAAGCAGGGAGGGCGTAGAACGTGCTTTTAAAATGATAATTAGTCTTGATCAGTTTTCATTAATGACCTTGTTTAAAGATAGATAAACTCATATTTTGGGCACTAAAACAAATGTATTTCTAATTAGCAATTCCAGGGTCAGCTTTAAAAACACAGGCTCAGCCGAGTCCAAGAATAAATTGCATTGTTAATGGAGTACTCCATAACAAATCTGGTTTTATTGAAGGGCCAAGTGGATTTGAGTGTTAAAAGCAAGCCCTTATTGCTGAAAAATAGTTTTTCCTGTATCTGAATTTAGGGGCTAAACTGGCAACTCAAGATTCGGCAGGACCAGAATAGATGGAGCTCAGAACCGTTAAGCTTACCACCCCCATCTTCTCAAACATCTCCAACTACACTGCAGGCAATGAGACAGACACGCTACCATTTGAGGGCCCTTACCATGTTGTAGAGGTGGTGCTCATTGTCCTGGCCACAGGATCTCTCAGTCTCCTCACGATAACTGGGAACATACTGGTCATTCTCTCAATCATAATCAACAGGAGCCTCCAGACCATCAACAACTACTTCCTCTTCAGCCTGGCATGTGCAGATCTGATCATTGGGGTCATCGTCATGAACCTGTACACAGTCTACTTGGCAGTTGGTTATTGGCCGTTGGGCCCGGTCGTCTGCGACCTATGGTTGATATTGGACTATGTAGTTTGCAATGTCTCTGGCTTTCACCTCACTGTCATCAGCTTTGACCGCTACTTCTGCATCGCCAAGCCACTCAGCTACCCTGCATGGAGGACCACCAGGATTGCAGGCATGATGATTGCAGCACCCTGGGTTCTTGCCTTCCTACTGTGGGGCCCGCCCATCCTCTCCAGGCAGTTTACTGTAGTTGAGCATATTGTGCCAGTATGCTACCTCGATTTCCAGTCCAATGAATCAATCACCTACGTCAGCTCAGTTGCTTCCTTGTTTCTGCCCATTGCCATCATGAGCTTACTGTACTGCCAGATCTCCAGGGCCAGCAAGAGCCGTGTAAAGACAGGCGAGCACAAGCAAAAAAAGGGCAAAGGATTCCAGGGCGAAGCACTACCATCTCGTGAGAAAAAGGTAACACTCATGATAACTATGATTATAGTTGCCTATGTGGTCGCATGGACACCCTATAATGTAATGATGGTCATCAGCACCTTCTGTTCGACCTGTGTTACCTCTAGCGTATGGATCTTTGGCTTCTGGTCCAGCTACATGAACAGCATCGTCAATCCAGCCTGCTATGCTCTCTGCAATGTCTCCTTCAAGAAGACCTTCAAAAAACTCCTGCTCTGCAAGCACAAGGATATTCGCTCTGGCAGATAGAGATGTGATTATTTTTGTTTCTGCTGTTGTTATTTTCTGTCATTTTTTTGACAGAAAACAACATGCTCTAACATCACTTTAAAGCAAGCACAAGCTCAAGAAGTAGAATTACAGACACACAACCTCTTGATGTAATATCAAATTGCAGACATTTCTTTGCGAGCAAACTCAACTAGAATTCATCAACATTTACTGGAAAATAAGTATCAGAAAATGCATCAATTAAAAATTGATATTTTGACTTGAAAAAGATTCTTTATTATAACTAGGCTTATGCCGTCGGAGGCGATGGCTGGGGGTATATCCCCGAACGCCCCCAATCCTCCAATTCCCCAATCCTTGAATAGACCTTGAATAGACTTTCATTCAAACTTAATTTCAGGTCAATCGGACAAATGGTTCTGAAGATATGGACAAAATGGTAATTTTCCATCACAAAGCGCCACCTGGTGGCAAAATATTGAACCATACAGGTATGATGTCATTATGTGACATGTTGTGAGGTCATGACCTTGTAGTTGCACATAGTTTCATGTCAATTGGACAAATTGTTCCAAAGATAAGGCAAAAATGGTGAATTTTCTGTGACAAGGCTCCACGCTTTCAAAATTTTGAACCAAACAGGTATGTCATCGTGGGACACATTCTCAGGTCATGACCTTTCATTTGCACTTGATTTGAGGTCAATTGGACAAATATTTCCAGAGATATGATCAAGCAGTGATTTTTTCAGTTTTTGACGCCTGGTGGCCAATCTAGAAATCGTGAATTGTCCAAAATCGAATCAATTCTTCCTCTTTATGATATTTACTTATATGCAAAACTTGAAATTTCTCATTGAAATATTACTGAAGTTATCGCGTTAACATGTAGGGCGGCGGCGGCCGTCAGACCAAAAACATAATATCCCCCGTAACGCCATTCGCGGATATAAATATGCAGTTCCATCCAAAAATTTGCAAAAACATAGAAATTTTTCTGTTTTTAAAAGACCAATACTGTTGAATATAAAAATTCAAAGACATGATTGTGACACTTAGGGAGCTAGTCAATATTCTGATCAGTGAACGTATTCATTTTTGAACGGATGCCTGTTCATTTTTGGATGCGTTCGAGGCTGAAAACCTGGTCACTGCGTACAATGATGAGCACCTTTCTGTTCATTATATGGCGTTCCGGGATATTATGTTTTTGGTCGACCGCCACCGCCGCGCCGCCCTACGTGTTAACGCGATAACTTCAGCAGTATTTCAATTAGAAATTTCATCTTTTGCATATCAGTAAGTATCATAAAGAGGAAGAAGTGATTAGATTTTGGACAATTTACAATTTCTAGATTGGCCACTAGGGGCCAAAAACGGGGGGGCGGGGGGATAAATATTTATGAATATTCCGACATGCTGATTTTATAATAGCCTACAGTGCACATGCAGAGGTTTTATTTTGCTTATCTGATTATCTAGCTCTGGACTTATCGTCGGCAGCTCCCACAGAGCGGCGGTTTCATGTGTTGTGATTTCAATCTGAAAAAAATACTGTACAATTAATGAGAAACGCAGTGTCGACGTGTCCGAAAGTCGGATTGGGTTTTAATATATCTCCGTGTCCGACAGTCGGATGGTTTAAATATAACTCCGTGTCTGACAGTAGATTATTGTTTTTAATTTCTTCAGATCTACTGAATCTTTTAGATATTAAACGTGAATGTTATGAAAAGAGGGCTCTGTTCTTCAAGATGAGTACCGAGAATTTCAATCAATGTTTCTGTTTAAGCTCTGCTCAATAAAGTGAATCGACATTGGCGCGGGACTTTGTGCATTTATGACAAATTTAGTGACTGTCGGATAGAGATCCTAAAATACTTTGTGTCTAAAAGTCATAAAATTTCTAATTTTTTGAATATTCCAGCAATTATTAGACGTACAAACTTGGCCATGTTTGTGTTCGACCTTCACAAAATGCAAATTGATAGCTATCAACCTTTCTTGGTCGTTTTATTCGTCTGTTTTCTTCCGTTGAAGATAGACAACAGTCTTTATTCGGTCTCTCTCTGAAAATTAGTCAGATGAATCAAACAGATTCACGCTTTATTTCCACAGCAAAGATAAAATAGTGCTTGTAGTCAGTGAGCAAATCAATTCCATGACCATCGACATTGTGAATTAAATATCGCATGCACGATCAAGAATGTCGGACGCAAAATGCAAAATACTCCATGTCCGGCAGCAGCAGAAAGTAGAAGTATTAATATGAGAGCAGATTTATAACGACATTAAAAATAAAAATATATCACCAACAATCAGAACATCCAATGTGCACTGCAATTAATTTATTTTGGCCATTTTAATAAATAAAATGAAGCCCGTAGGGGAGACCGGGTCGAGTTGTTACACTTTTTCTTTTAACGACTGTAGAATTGACATTATCAGGTTTTTGTTATCAATCTGCATCGTAATGATAGAAAGTTTATCAGACTACGTGAATGATCTGCAACAACCCCTATATTCTGCGCATGCTAAATGCTGGAGAGGAAAAAATAGGCCCCTGTCACCTGTAACAAACTACCCCCATATGGAGTTGTTTGTTACAGGTGGGGTAGTTTGTTGCAGGTTGTGGGGCATTTATCACATGACAAACGGTACAAAATCTGCGACGACAATCAATGCAATGGAACAAAATCTGAATATCATTGCAGAATGTATCGTGGACATAGTGGGCTGTAAAGAAAAATATTTTTTTTTTTTGCTTGTTGGTTCACAGGTTTAATAGGATAGGATTAATATCACGGATAATTTTGCAGTTTGATATGAGCGGGACTAAGTTATCCTAGTTCTTATACTCACAGATCAGTAGAAGTAAACTTGGGCTGTGGCGCAGATAATGTGATCCAGTGCAACTATAATTTTAATGTATTTAATTAAAGTTATTTCCAATATTTTGTATTCAAATTGCCTAGCGGTGACATTATGAGTTGGAATTCTAAAATGCTTTTTTATATAAGAAGGAAAAAGTGGCATACTGACCCCACACGGAAGAGATGCTCATTCCAGTTAAGTATTCACTCAGCAATATTTGAATGTTTTGGCTGACTGAACGTACCCCGGAACCACTGAATTTCAATTTATCTCCGGTCTTGAGTGTGGAATGTGTTAAAGCATCTTATCGAACTCGGTGAAAAGCGTAAGCATATAGCGGATGATTGGCGATCGGTGAAGATATAATCTCGAAATTGGAGATTTGGTCGGATTTTTTAGTCGATGTGAAAACGTTGTTTAATAGGCATGTACCTTTCAGTATATTTAATTATTCGAGATGAGAGATGGGGAATTTTTTTCTCGTAAGAAGGAAGTATTTACGCATTGTAGGTGTAAATTCCGCGAAGTAGAGAGCAGATTCATTTTGTTACGCGAGAGAGGGTAGCTGCGATAAATTTTGGATGCCGTCCGGCAGATTGCGAATTAAACAGTGCCAATCGGGGGGGTCAACTGTTTCTCCAGGACATAAAGGGAACTCAGTTCTCCAAAGGCACGTTTTTCAGTGAACTGAGGTCTGACAATCCTTACAGTATTTCAGGATTTTGCTTGTTTAACGTAATGTCTGATGATTATATACACAACCCCAATTCCGAAATAGTTGGGACGAAGTGCAGATTGTGAATAAAATCAAAATGCAATGACTTTCAGATCACGTGAGCTGATATGTTATTTACAAGAGAACATAAATAACATTTCAAATGTTGAAACTAAGAAATTTTACATTTTTATTCACAAAATAAGCTTATTTCAAATTTTCTGGCTGCAAAAGGAAAAGTTGGGACACAGCCAAAAAAGGGACGGAAAAGCAAATAATATATCAGAGAATCAGCTGAAAGAACACTTAGCAAGTAATTAAATTAACTGGCATCAGGTGTGTAACATGATTGGCTATAAAAGGGATGTCTTAGAGAGGCTGAGTCTCTCAGAAGAAGATGGCCAGAGGCTCTGCAATCTGTGAAGACTTGCGTTAAAAAATTGTGGAATACTTTAAAAACATGTTCCTCAATGTGAAATTGCAAAGGCTTTGAAGGTCTCATCATCGACAGTGCATAACATCATCAAAAGATTCAGAGAAACTGGAAAAATCTCTGTGCGTAAGGGACAAGACCAAAGACCTTTACTGGATGCCTGTAATCTTCGGGCCCTCAGATGCCACTGCATCACTCACCGGCAAGATTCTGTCATCGACATTACTAAATGGTCACAGGAATACTTCAAGAAACCACTGTCTGTAAATACAGTCCGCCATGCCATCCACAGATGCCACCTAAAACTATATCATGTGAAGAGGAAGCCATTGTTGAGCATGATCCAAAAGCGCCACCATGTTCTGTGGGCCAAGCCTCATTTAAAATGGACTGTAGCAAAGTGGCGAAGTGTCTTGAGGTCAGACGAATCCAAATCTGACATTGTTGTTAAAAATCATGGGCGTCATCTTCTCCAGGATAAAGAGGAGAAAGGCCGCCTCTCCTGTTATCAGCGTTCAGTTCAAAAGCCAGCATCCCTGATGATATGGGGATGCAGTAGTGCATATGGTGTGGGCCACTTGCATGTTTTAAAAAACACCATGAATTCTGAAAGGTATATAGAGGTTTTAGAGCAGCATATGCAGTGGCGTTCCTAAGCAACTTGGCACCCTAGGCAGGATTTCTGGTAGTGCCCCCCCCCCCACCCCCTCCCCGCAACTTATTAGACTGACCACAAAATATTCATCATAAACTCACACAGGGCACAGGGTATCTTCACTTCTCTCGAATTTTAAATCCGCAGTTGCAGTGCAATATGCATAATGTAGTAATTGTACTACAATAAACTATACAGCAGCCATATTGTTAAAGAAAAACACAGGAAGAAAGTAGAATCTGCACACTGGGTACACTCCATATATTTACTGCTAGTCACGACCCAGTGTAACAATCTTCCTCATCATAGAAAAATAAAAACACAACAAATTTAAGACTTTAATGCAAGTAATTTTCTTATTTTTCTTATAGCCTCTCATGATGTAGATGTTGGTGATGCCAAACCAATTAAACAGCATCCGTACCGGATGAATCCTGAAAAGAGAAAGATTGCAGAGAAAGAGGTTGAGTACATGTTAGAACATGATATTATCAGACCCTCCAACTCAGATTGGAGTCCACCCTGTGTGCTAGTTCCAAAACCTGATGGAAGTACTAGATTCTGTACAGATTATCGCAAAGTCAATGCTGTAACTAGAACTGATGTGTTTCCAATACCTTGGATTGATGATTGTATTGATAGAGTAGGGCAAGCAAAGTTTCTGACCAAGATTGATTTATTGGTGTGTGTCTTTTACTGAGAGGGCCAAGAGCATCTCTGCTTTTGCCACACCATCTGGGTTGTACCAGTATGAAGTCCTACCCTTTGGCATGAAAAATGCCCCAGCCACGTTCCAAAGGATGATACAGTCTACAATCACCGGATTGCCACACACGTGTGCGTACATCGATGACCTGATCACATGGAGTGACTCCTGGGAAGAACATCTAAAAGATGTAGATGTTGTTCCAGCGCCTGACCCAGGCTAACCTGACTGTTAACCTGAACAAGAGTGACTTTGGTTGTGCTACTGTCACCTATCTTGGCTACGTCATAGGCCAGGGTATGGTGGCACCCATAAATTCTAAAGTCCAAGCCATCATGGACTTTCCAGTTCCTGACAACAAAAAAGCTTTGCGCCGCTTCCTTGGAATGATCGGGTACTACCGCAAGTTCTGCAAGAACTTTGCTGAGATTACTCTCAGTCTCACTGACCAACTGAAGAAAGGCGTAAAGTTCACTTGGGATGATGCATGCCAGAGAGCCTTCGATCGTCTGAAGTCTCTGCTGTGTCACTTCCCCGTGCTCAAATCTCCTGACTTCAACAAACCGTTCTCCATCGCGGTCGATGCTAGCGACCAAGCTTGTGGATCTGTGCTCCTGCAGAGAAGTGACTCTGATGACATTGAGCATCCCGTGGCATACTTCTCCAGGAAGTTCAATTGCCACCAAAGGAACTATTCCACAATAGAGAAGGAGCTGTTGGCTCTGGTTCTATCTTTACAACACTTTGAGGTTTATGTTTGTACAGGACAAAAGCCAATGATTGCGTACACTGACCACAATCCGTTAATGTTTTTGAGTAGGGTGAAAAACAAGAATTGGAGATTGTTGAATTGGAGTTTGATTTTACAGGAGTTTGACTTGGAAATTAAGCATGTAAAGGGTACTGACAATGTAATTGCTGATTGCTTATCCCGTGGTTGAGTATGTATATATATCACGCGTTAATTAGAATATTGTATTACATGTATATATAGACAAGTGTCCACTTAACCATTTTGTATTGAAAAGAAAAATTTTGCCTTTGAGTCAAAATTTTTCCCTTTAGGAATGGAGGTGTAATGTGAATAGAGGCCACTAGATGGCAGTATTTACCTTTTTTTGTTAAGCCCAGACTGGAGATAGGTTTGGGCATGTTTTAGGCATGACTGGGACAAGTCCCAGAGAAAATAAAAAAAAGCCTAAAAGGTGGGAGGGGTCTGCAAAAGAGTATATAAGGAAAAGAATTGAGGCAGTTAAGTAGTAGGAGAAATTGCAAGAAGAAGGATACGTGTGACCAGACCTGTCATTCTGTTCAAGACCTGTGAAGCTTTTAGTGGATTTTTGCCTGTGTTAGAGCATTTTCCTCACCCAGGACATCACCAAGCAACCCCACCAAAGGGACTGTAAATATTTCTGTTTTTGTTTATAATCAATCTTGGTCTGTAAAGTAGTTTGTTGTTAGTGGCCTTTGTTTAATTAAATGTGTTTTAGTTTTAAAATTTTTGTCTGTCATCCTTTGCTGTCGTTAATGTCATATTAAATTGGGGCCATATCAGAGGAAAATTGACAGAGTAAAGTAGTAGGAGAAATGGCAAGGAGAAGGATACATTTGACCAGACCTGTCACTCTTTTCATGACCTGCGAACAGTGGCGTGCACAGACATTATGGGGGGCAAGTGCTCAGGGGGGAGGGGGAGGGCACTTTTTTGCACACGTGGAACATGTTATTATAGTGTGAGATTAAAAAAAAAAAACATTACACGCACATGTTCAATGCAATTCATGACTACTGTCATTCATCACAAAAAGGCACATGGGTAGCCTTTATGGGGATATTTTTCTCAGGCAATGGGGAACTGCCTGATTCTTCTTGATGTGTTCATTTATGTTGTCTAACAAAACCTACATAAAAGAAAACGTTCAGCTTAACAGATAGATTTGCAAAATCGATCGACATTGTTTGTGGTGGTTGTCCTCACGTTATCTATCATTGTTTGGGCTATAGCATTGAACAAGCTAATCAGGTGACCAGTCGGCTAAAAAATGCTCAGTTGTTAGGTGCTGTTTGAGCAGTGGCGTACCATCAGATGCCAGGAAGACCTTCAGTAACATCACCCTTTCCCGAATAATTGCTCTTAAACTGTTTGCGATCACGTTGATTGATTAACTATCAAACAGTCAATTAACAGAATGGCCACCACCAATGCGTGACACGTAATGATTAAGAAATGCTAATTACAAACCGATTGCCTGTTGGCTATGTTGATATAATTGTCATCCTTGCGGATTCACATCAATCTGCAAAAAACCTGTAACTTTCGCGGACTTCACAGCAATTATTTTCATCTTCACTCAGCTGTGCTGCTACGCACTTTGGCTGTCACATTCAGAGTATATAGAACGGATTCTCATGGCTAATTGCTCAATGAACGTCACAAATTAATTTACGCAAATTCAGAAACTATAAAGACGTAGGCTATTGATATTTTTTCCGTAGCCATTGGTGTGCGGAAGTAAGTTAAACACCGTATAATTTCGTCGTGCAATGTATAACACGGCTTTCAAAAACAAGTTAGATTCTCGTCGGTTCCTCCAATCAGTCTGAGCAATGGTTGCTAATCGGGGAGGTAAACTGCGAGAGGTGTCTGTCATTAAGAAGTGAAAGGTGAGGTTATAGCTGGCCCTGTGTTTCTGCCGACGGACCGTCACTGTGTATGAGACATGCTAATGCACAACATAATGATTACAAGTTGGGCTTGGAGGGCAAACTGTACGATTTCACTTGATCTGTGTGTTACCTGGCTGGCGGGGCACAAGACCGTGGCTTCCAGTCGCTCATCTGATATGCTCCTGCAGCGCATCTATGTATGCGCGCGTGTTCACGTGACAAAGGAAGAGAGGTCAGAAGTGGGTGAGGAGGTGGCCCGTTTCGGGGCATTTTTTTCAGTAGTTTTTAATCACACAGCTTTTCTAAAAGATCATTTCAACATTGGCCCCACTAAAGTGTTAATAATAATAATAATAATAATAATCATAAAAAAAAAAAAAACGAAATTTCAAAAGGGCACTTTCATTGATAAAGGGCAAAGGGGCAAGTGCTGTAGCACCATCTCGTGTCTATTTGTGCACGCCACTGCCTGTGAAGCTTTTTGTGGATTTTTGCCTGTGTTGGAGTATTTTCCTCACCCAGGACATCACCAAGCAACCTCACCAAAGGGACTGTAAATATTTTTGTTCTTCTATTTATCAATCTTGGTCAGTAGAGTAGATCGTAGTTTAGTTAAAAGTGTTTGGTTTTATTAAATGTGTTTAAGTTTTAAAATTGTGTCTGTCATCCCTTGCTGTCATATATGTCATAACAAACTGGGGCCATAACAGGAAAAAAAGCCAACTGAGGGGCTTGGAGCCGCAGGCAGCTGGGTAGCCGAAAGTTAAGTGCAGTTTTAATGGCCTGAAATGTTTTTATCTAGCATAAAGAATAAATTCCCAGAAACTGAGTCTGTTATGATTCGTCAGGGCTTTAGTTGGGATTACAGAGATATAGCTTTGTGAAAAGGATGGAGACAACCATAAAATATACAAATAAAAAGGTTATAAGCTCTTAAGGAAGGATGGATCGAATAGGAGGGGGTGTAGCACTCTGTGAACAAAAACATTAATGTGCAGGAAGTTCCTGAAATCGAACATTTCTTGACGTGTGAAGATATCTGGGGCAGGCTCATTGGCAAACACGAGACAGGTTTAAACATAAGAGTGTGCTATAGACCACCAACTTCGGAAAGTATTGTAAATGAAATGCTCTTTTAGAGGATTTGGCAAGCTTGTTGAGGAGGAGGGATTATTATTATGGGAGACTTCAGTTATCCTGCTATGGATTAGGAAATGGTGAAAGGACAGAGTAAAGGGGAGAAAGACTTTCTAAACGTTATAGACGTATGTAAACGTTATATATAGTTGTGCTCTGTAATGACCCTGATAGAATTTGCAATGTAGAGGTATTGGAGCCACTTAGGACTAGTGATCATTCGACTGTTAAATGTAACTTGCCTTGAAACGTCAAAACTATCTTTGAAAACCAAAATTTTCCATTTTAGGCCAGCAAACTTTCACAGTATGCGCTCATATCAAAGTGAAATAAAATGGGAGACACTCCTTGATTGTAAGTCTGTCAATGAGACGAGGGATAGATTTGAGGCAGTTTTGCTTGATGCTGAATGCAAATTCTTTCCAAAGCTGTCCTAAAGTAAGCTGAAAAAGCAGAATCCTCAGTGGATGACCACAGCTCGTAAGGGTTTGAGGGAAAAGAGGATCCTTTATAAGATGAATATAAAGGACATTGATGTGAATACTACGGCCTAATTCTGTAAAATGCAGGCTACAGTCAAAAAAGAGCCGAGGAAAGCTAGAAGACCATATGAAAGACAAAGAGCGGGTGGGGCAAAGACTAATCCTAAATGCTTTTTTCTAGTGCTGTAGTAGAAAAAGGGAAGCCAAAGAAGAGGTGGATTGTATAAAGAATAAAGATGGATCACTGCTGTACGAGAATAAGGAAATTGCTGATCCCTTAAATAGTCACTTTGTTGAGAATTTTATCTTGGAGGGCATTTTTTTTAGGCCAGAGGGCATTTCTAATGCTCAAGATTATTTCGCAATAATTGAGGTTAGGGATAATGAAGTATTGAACTAGTTGCAAAAACTAAAGACAGATAAGGCGGCAGATCCTAATAATACCCTAAAGAGCTCAAGGAAGTTGGTGAGATCTCTAAACCACTCTCAGCTATCTTTAGACGGTCTTTAGAAACTGGATAAATACCAAATGATTGGAAGCAGGGCAATATAATACCAATATATACTGAGTCAAAAAAAAACCTCACACTCATAAATTTGTAAATATTTTCTTGAAACTTTTCATAAAAGAGTTTTTATTATCAGTAGGGGTAAATGCGTTGTCAAAGACATCATGCCACTCATCAACTCCGACATGCACAGGTGCGAGCATACTTTAAGCTAAAACCATGTTTTCTCGTGTTCCTAGTCACGTGACCATATGAGAGATGTGCAGCTGAGCTCACGTTAGAGTGACATCTCAGAAAAACAAGTTTTTACTTTTAATTATTCGTTGATTTTCAATGCCATGGCTGCCAAACATTCAGCGTGAACGTGCCATTGGCATGCTGAACACGGAAACGTCCGTCACTGACGTTGCAAGGGTTATGGGATGCAGTCGAAGGACTATCCATGATCTTCGGACACGTCTCCAACAAACTGGCTTCACAGCTGACCGACCTCATTCTGGTAGCCCACGTGTGATGTCAAAGGCAGAAGACTGTCTTATTGTCTTACCTCATTTGCATAATCGATTTCTCACTGCAACGTCCACTAAGAATGAATTGTTTAGAGGTCGTGTGACTGCCCAAACCATACGTAATCGCCTGCGCACTGCTCTTATTCAAGTTGTAACCTACCATTTTTTCTCTTGGACATTTCCTTTGCAATTTTGGTGGAACTGGTTACATTATGAATATTATTTTTATGATACACCATCTTTATTGAGTACAGAATTAAATACAATCATTATTTAAAACCTCATTTGTAGTATGTTCAACTTATCGACCTCCAAACCTCCAAGACCTCCAAGAAAGAGGACTGTACTGAGCCAGGAAATTACAGGCCGGTCATTTTAACTCGCATAGCATGTAAAATACATGAATCTGTTATAAAAGACAAGCTGGAATTATTTCTTGAACGTAATAGTATCTTTAGGGCTAGCCAACATGGTTTCCATCAGGGAAAGTCATGCCTGACAAACCTTTTGGAATTCTTTGAAGAGGCCAATAAGACTTATGATCAGAGCAGGGCTTATGACATCATATACTTGGATTATTATAAAGCATTTGATACAGTCCTGTCTGAGAGACTAATTTTTAAAATGAGCTCCATTGGAATTACAGGAGATATTCTGGAGAGGATTTGAAATTGGTTATAAGACAGAACACAAAGAGTGGTGGACAGTGAAATCTCATCTGAGCTCGGTATGGTGGGGAGTGGAGTCCCTCAGGGATCGGTGTTGGGACCCCTGCTGTTCCTCATCTACATGAATGACCTTGATGGGAATATTGAAAGCAAATTAGTTAAATTTGCAGATGGTACTAAAATTGGGAGGTTTGGCGAAAAGATTAGAGTCCACTGAAGGGATTCAGGATGATTTTGACAGAATTCAGAATTGGGCAGAAATGTGGAAAATAAAATTAATTGGACCAAAATGTTAAGTTGTACATGTAGGTAATAAAAGCATGAGACAGGATTACTCATAGGAGGTTTTAAACTGGAATGAGCTCCACATTAAAAAGATCTGGGAGTGATTGTTGACCAAACCCTTACAGGTTCTTGCCATTGTGCCACAGCAGTTAAAAAGGCCAACAGGATGCTGGGATATAAAGCCAAAAATCCTGAGTATAAATCCATGGAAAACATACTTCTCTTGTACAACACATTAGTCAGACAACATCTAGAGTATTGTTGACAGTTCTGGGGACCATACTTTAAGAGAGATATAGCTGAGAGGCTCTAGAAAAGGTTAAGAGAAAAGCCACAATTTTAATTTTAGATATGAAAGCTATGAGAAGAGGCTGAAGATCCTTAATCTCTTTAGTCTTAGAAAAAGGAGACCTGGGGGTGATGTGATGGAGATCTTTACATATGTTTAAGGAATTAAAAATGTGAATTATGAGGAATAACTTAGGCCAAGTTTTTTTTGGAAGAACTCTGAGTCACAAATGGAAGTTGGCAAAGAGTAAATTCAGCACTGACATTAGGAAATTTTTTTTTCACACACAGAAGATTCTCAGTGTGGAATAGCTTGCCTGATCCCATTCTTGTGGCAGAAACCTTGGGAAATTTCAAGAGCAGGCTTGATTTAGCACATGATGCCATTCATAACTAACAACAGCCAGAGATACTTAGTTATTAACCCCTTTGGGCAGAAGCCAAATATGACCATTTATACATTACATTACTTAATGCTGTATAATTCAGGATTTAAGGTTCATCGAGAGGGGGAATATGACTCAACTGAGGCAAGACACCTGCAGCATTTAGAATTATATCATACGTTTTTTTATTTATTTAGACATTGATCAAGTCTTTAGAAGCCAAATAAGACAGCTCTCCAGGTGGCTCCCCAAACTCTGAGAGCCTTAAAATGACGCAACATCATATTATGAAATAATCATATTTTTGAAACACATTCTCCACCAAAGAATCAATGCTGCCAGCCCTCCAATCTGTTCCATTCAGAATAACTGCCATTTTCCATCTCAGAATCACATTTCCATCCCACCGATAGTTTATTTAACAGTGGCCATGCTCAACATAACAGGTGAGCCAGAGTTAGCTACATAGCTCATTTACATCTGTGGTCCCTGGGCAGGCAAGTACAAAAGATAAAACAGGACAATACAAACACTACAGATAGTTAAAAAGACAATAAAATATACAAACAGTGCAACAAGACAAACAATTAGTGAAATTTACAAACAATACATCACAAGTAAAAACACCATAGAAGATGTTTGATACAAATGATTTATGCAAGGTCAGTGATCACATGATTTGTTTGTCTTTCGCCGTGTTTCAAGTGTTGTTTTAAAGATACAAAAACTTGTGCTTTTTAGCTCGCCGGGACGAATGTCCGGAGAGCTATTGTCGTACCCAGACGCAGAAAAACTTCAACCTCGCCCCCCGGCGAGCTTTGTTGTCTTTCTGACAACTTTTGTTCAAATATAGATGGGAGTTGAGTTCCACTAATCTGCTGCTCTAACTGGAAAATGTGGATTGTCCAAAAGCAGTTCTCCTAAATTATCTGACCAATCCCCTCTTGCTGATGCCCTGGCAGTGTTTCCCACAGACCAGCAATAAATCTTTGCTCACTCTCTGCCATGTTGAAAAGGTGAAAGGTTATTTCATCTCGGCCACTCTTTTATCAAAATTATCTCCCAGTTCTCCAGTGGATATTATGATGTGAGAGGGGATTCATGTGCAATTTTCACGTCGGTCACTCGTATTTACCATAATTCCTATTGCACAAGAAGGCAGCATAACTGAACATGAAATAACAAGACAGAAAAGGACAAAAGAGTAAATAATAAAACAGAACATGTCAAAAAGGAACAGGACAGAACCGAATAGAACAGGAGTCCGCATCCCGAAAGCACAGATGCTAACTTGCATAATTGGAGCCACTGACTCTGAATGGACAAACAATGCTAGGTTGCTAAGTGATTCCTTTAGATGTTAGGAAGAGTACAACTGATGACACAATATATCCATAAAATAAAATTCAGAAAGTGCTGTAAATAAAGCATGTTTCATTAATAAAGTTTATCCTTAATTTCACCTGCAGAAAACAGCAACACATACTTGGGCCAATGTGACAAAGCTGGTCAACAGACTGCATATATTTATGTTTCCTTACAGCAGATTTCAAAGTATACTTTCATCAGCTCAAATTAAAAATAATGTCAACTAGTTTTGCACTCAAAATTCACAAAACTCATACTAAAAGTATCCAGAAAAATGCACTTTTATCATCTTAAAGTCTCAATTTTGTCTCCAAAAAGTATTGGAGTTGTACATAGGTCTGCAACTTGTAGCATGTTGATTTCAGTAAATTTAGTACATAAAGTATTCTCAGGAAATTTACTGTAACTTTAAGTTCTCAAAATAAAATTTACCATTAATGTTTACGGACGGATTGTATTTAATTTCCATTACTCTAAAATGTAAAACAAAAAGTTTGCGACATTTACTTTTCGAGCGGCATTCACAAAGAAGCAAGTAGGCCCCCCCCATGAGCCAGCTTTGGCCACGTTCAAAGGTGATATTAGCCACGTGATTTAACTAATTAAGAATTGTTGAAAAAGTATGCGTCAGGCAAAAACCCAATGTGATCTGATAAATGGAAATATTTCTAGAAAATTCCGTACACAATAGGCATAGATTGTAACACAAAAAAGGATAGGAAATCACAGATAAACACAGATAGAACAGTACCCAGCTCTAATAATCAAAGCATAGTGAATCAACATTTAAAACAGGTCAAAATCATTGATTTCCACTGTAAGATGTCAGACAGGGAGATAACTCCTCCCCTCAGGTTGGTGACACTCCCTTCGACACTCCCCTCGGCAAATGAGCTTTGCCGTCTCAAATTGCCTTGCTACCACTTTGTTCCCGCGTAACAGAGACATGGCACTAGCACGAACAAAGCATAGCCATTGCGTCATTGTTGGCGGCGATAACGGGCATCGTAGTCTATTTTTACTACCTGCATCGGACCCTCTGAAGACTCAGTGGATTGATTTTACTTTTGGTGGAAATGTACACACAAACATTCCCAAAGCGTTGTATGTGCGCGCTCATCATTTCCGTGATGACTGCTTTCTTAACCTGTGCCAGTACAGAGCAGGCTTTGCAATACATCTGAGGATAAAGCCTGGATCGATACCAACTGTCCGCGATTCAGCGACAGATGTGGAAGCTGCAAATTTTACTATTTTGTGTTTACTTTTCTGCATTAACCTACCTAACATGATAGCCTAGTGAATGTGGCTGTAGCACTGCGGCTAATGTAGCTCAGTTACTTTTGGTAATATTCATGTCCTAAATATGCCAGAGGTAATAAATAATATCAAGGAGAAATTCAACTGAAGATGTGTGAACATCAACCTGCCATCTTGTGTTTCCTGGTTTTTCCGGTCTGCACCCGCCCTCGGAATCAAAGCGGCCAGGAAGCCAATCAGAGCAGCGCCTCATTAGCATAGCTTCCCCGCCCACTCAATACGGCTTGTGTTTCAGGCCGGCACAGACGGGGTGAGAGAAGAGGTCTCACATGGCCTGGATATCTGCGGGATTTTTTTGTAACTGAATTCTTAACATTATTTTAAACACCCATTGGACATATTTTAAATGTCTAAAAACAGCATAATATGGGACCTTTAAAGGTGCATTCACTCTCATTTTAAAGGTGCATTCACTCTCATTGTGAACGAGTAGGAAGTGAATGGGCTTTATAGAACAGGAATGACCGGACTGGCAGAGGCAAAGAGGCATTCAGTGAACCAAATAATTTTCCTAGCTCATGTAACATCTAACAGAAAAGACACAGGCATATTGCAAAGACCCATTTCCACAATTGCTTTGTGAATCTCAAGAACATTGCCCTCTGAACTCCAATTCTGAGTTGAACTCAGCCAACAGATCGGTGCCCTGGAGAGGAAGACTAAAACAATGAAAGAGTCAAAAATGAGAAAAATAACTATAGCATGTCATGCTGAAGCAATAAAATGCAACAACTCTCATGCTTGTGAGAACATCAACAAATGTGAATGTAATGTGCAGGCGGCACCAGCACCGAGGAGAATTACTTTTAGGGGACTCATAAAATCCCGCATGTATAACACCAAATTCAAATGTCCTACTTCTGTTTTTTGCTCAGCTTTTCCAAAGGCTGTACACTTTAAATTCACAGCATAAGTAATTTGAACCTATATCCATCATTATAATGAAAAAGGAAAGTCAATTAAAGCACAGTAAGAGTCAGGATGTGCCAAAGAGGGTCTCCAGCCTGAGCCAGATCACACAGTTTAGACTAATGAGCCAATGTTTAAAAAAAACACAAAACTCAACATTTTCAGTGAAATGCACGGTGCTCTCCTGAAGACTTTACACCTGACGCAAAAATTTCTTGAGGTGAAATTATTTTGCCAGAATCCTTGAGGGATTAAGATTTTGACACAAGCGTGTTGTGAAGGACTGCCCACCCTGTTCTTCTACCCCTTCTCTTATCCACCTCTCCGTGTCTCTGTCCCTCACTCACTCCAGAGTCTCCTCCACCCCTCTCTCACTCACGCTCTTTCCTTCCAGACAGCAGTGTCACATACACTCATCCCTCAGCATCGCTTTACTCCACACGCATGAGATCAGACCGGCAGCGAGGTGCATGAGACCGACTGAAGGCTGCGTATCTCACCTACCAAACAGAGGGCACAGCTGGGAAAACCGCTACCAATCCTTAAGTAACAGGTATTTCAATCGTAAAAAGGACCAGGCAAATGCTGTGTTTGTTCAGTGCTGCCACAATGTAGTTATGAAGGTCCATGAAAATAAATTATTATGGACACAGTGCAGCTTTCCAATGGCATCTTTGAGTAGTGGAATTTACACACTGCGGACAACAGATACAATATGATAACGAATCAGCAAATTAGCAGAGTCTTAGTGGCCAAATGTTTTTAAAATGAAAATTTATGAACTTTCATTGATTTTTTTGTACACTCACAATTCCATAACAATTGGAACAACATGTAAAATTAATTGTAGATTCTCTTTTATTTGCATGTAGTTGCAAGCAGCACAAAAAAAACTATTTAAAGATTCATCTTAACAACCAAACTCTAATAATTCTGGGAAATATTGACAAATTCCAAATGCGATGCCTGCAACAGGTTAAAAAAAATAGGAGAGGAAAATGGAAAGACTGCAAGAGCTATGGAATCTTAAAATAAAACACTAATTTATCAAAATCACACAGGTTAAGAGGAGAATAAGCAACAGATGATTTGATTATAATTGGGCATAATATGAGCAATGATGTTCTACATATAATGGACATCATGTTCTCAGGCTAACGAGCAGAGGGACCATCCCGACTGTTATCACTGTTACATGACTCCAGATGTCGTCTTCAAGGAATCCTCTGCTTGTTCCAGATAATGTCGAGTCGCCCGCGGCACAAATTAAAACAGCATGGCTGTGTTGTCACAGACAGAGTAATACTCACAGCTCCAACCTACAGTATCTCTCATTAAAAATGTGTGCTGGGTTTTGAGGTGTGAAATGCAATCATGGAGACCTTGAACTATTGACAAACCATAATAATTCCTAATTTCAATGAATAGGAAGAAACTTTTAAGAATTTTTTTGCTTTTTGAGGTCTGAGTGATGGCATATGAATGAAGAACAAAATATGTATTTTTGGATCATTTAATACATTTGAAGCATTAAAACCATAAAGCATTAGTGGAAAACATCTCGTATACGATATTCAACTGGACTTCAGTCCAACTTCATTTCTAAATTGGTGTAAAATGGCTGCATAAAGCCAGGTAGGAGTAGCTAATGAAATGGGTGCTGCAGTGATTGTTTTGCTTTTTAGCAACGGTCCTTCCTCACAGTGAAGAATAGAGGAAATCACAACTGATTAATTAAACCAGAAAATAGTCATCAAACACATTGTCCCCCTGTGATGACATTCACTTTCATGCAGGGAAATAAGAGAAAGGGAACAAGAAAGTAGGAAGGGTTTCCACATTAATTTTGAAATACTGTAACTGTCATAAGCAGTATGAATCACCTCAGTTGTGCTGCATGTTGCTTTGATCTGAAGGATTGTTCTGGAAGAACAAAAATGAACTGATTACACATGACAGTTCTGTCTTAAAGAAAAAAAGCAGAGCAGGCATGAAATGTTCATCATTTGTTTATCAGGCCAAGCGACAGGTAGGCAATTTGTCAGTGTGTTGCTAAAGCACTAATTTCCTGTGATATTGTGCCATCTCTTACTCTCAATGAATACAGATGCAGTCTATGAGTAATTAAGACACATTCTTCATCAGTAAACTGTATATATGATATTGAATTTAAAATCAAGCCAATAATATCAGTGCCAACTGGCAGTGAGATACAAGTTCATACTTAATTTTGGTGAAGAAAGTTATCTTATGATAGTATTTACAGTGGGCTTAAGATTTGTATAATTATAGAGATTATTATAGATACTGAATTAGCTAAATAAATACGGTCAGAAAAGGCATTTTTCTGGCAAAACTTCCAAAGAGCCTGTGGTTGTGGAGGTGGTGCCTGATGGTGCTTTTGGAAACCTGGTGACTCCAAGATGCCACCAAGGCCGGCAATTCCTTGACAGAGATTTTTGTTGCTTCTCTCACCATCCTCCTCGGTATCCTGGGGGGTGAAATTCAGCTTCATCCTCTACCCTTGAGGCTTTCAATAGTTCCATATCTTTGGGATGTTTTCATAATTGCCCTGACAAAACACAGTGGCATTTCAATCATTTGTCAATCTTTTTGTGTCCATTACCAGATTTATGAAGGTCTATGACCATCCGCCATTTTTGAACTGACAGTGGTTTTTTTCCCTCATGTTCTTGGATGAAAAAATGAAAATGCATGTGTGTCACCTCATTTTTATGCCCGAGCGAAACAGGAAGTGATTTTAATGGCTCATTAACACTTAGACAAAACATGGAAAGGAGAAATTTAATACCTGGTGTAATTTTGTAAGATGATATTTACAATAATGTTTAAGGGTGCCATTAATTGTGAAACCTTGATTTGTAGAAAATTCATTTTAAATTGAATCAGTAAATGCTTTCGGTTGGATCCATTGGAACATTAATATTGTGCAGTCTTTATCACATGTTGTTATTTATAGTCTCACAATAAGTATATTTTTGAGAATTTTTGAAAGTATTGTTCATGCATTGCCAGTCAGGGATGCCAGCAATTTTGGAGCCCTGCGTATATTTGCATGTAGTGAACCATGTTGTAATTACAGACATTTATAACTGTGCCTCTGTGCAAATACTTATGAACATCTTGGTCTGTGTGACTTTCTGGAACAAAACTTTGGTGCTGAACTGTTCTTGTGGTGCTTCTGTAGGTCCTGCTGAAATCTCTGAAGAACAGAGGAACCCTGCAGAGCCCCTTCTTGACCTTAGAGGTCTCAGCATAGTGAGAAAGGGTTACCTGTACAGCAACTAGGTGTGTATATGCACTCCAAAACAGAGCTGAGAGTTAAATTTCCATTGTACATGTCTATTAGGAACATGCTGTGTGATCATGTTTACTGCAGGCTGAGTTATCTTCATACACTGCACACTCTGGCTGGGGCATTAAGCACAGCTCAGAGAGATTCTCACAATGGCCCTCATTTATCAAAGTTGCGTACACCAAAAAAATGAGTGTGCGCCAAATCTCCCTCAAGAATTGGCATTTATCGAGCGAACGGTTCGCAAAAATCTCACGCCAGCTCTGACCAGGTGTACGCAAATCTGAAAACAGCGAACAACATGCAGGAACGAGTGCAGCTGTCAAAAAGAGTAATAAAACATATGCGGACGTCATGCTGTTGTTGTTCTTATTAGTCAAAGAAATAAATAGACTAAATAATGAATGATCAATAAATGAATAAAAGCAGGTTGTTTCCAAATATAAGTGTAATTAATTTCTCTACACAGATGTCATTATTTATTTAATTTAAGAAATGTATTTCATAAATTAATAAATTGCACCTGTGTTGAGAAATTTGTTACTATTATTTGGAAATAACCTGCTTGTCAGGCCAGACAGCTGACATGTACAATTAATTTGATTAAGCGCAATGCGCAGCTTGGCAGATATGCAGTGTATGTCAGATGCTCATCCAGTCAGGTATATACTGAACAACAAAAGAATCAAAAGTTAGCCTAATTAAAGGCGGACTGGAAAATAAGTTTGCGCGTAATTATTTTAGAAAATCAAATTTATTACTAGCACGTGCAGATTTACACTCGTTTCATCAAACTTTTCTTTATTTTGCAGTCCCTTTGACTGAGTAACCATAAGAGTACATTAACTAACTAGCTAGCTTGCCTTTCTTTTGTTGTTCAGTATATAGATGCCTATGGACACTTCGACCGTGATCACATTTTGACAATGGCAGATCTACCATTGTTAGAAGAATAAACTTCTGAATTGAGGGGAACTTTCAGCACAGAGATCTCACCCAGGAAAGTGACGAGTGGCTGCTCGTTTTGTGTGGCACCCAATAAAATGCCATGGAGTAACACTGATAAAAGTACAATGAAGAGTGATCTCTGCAGACTGTATTTTACCAATTACCCTCATGGTGCTCCGATCGAGGCGGGGGGGGACTCATCCATGTCCCCACCGGCTCGTACTCCCACGATGGAGGGGGAGCCCATCACTGCTGTGACAGCTGGAGGTTCGAGTCTAGTTGGCCTCCACCGCTCCCTGCGCTGTTGCAACCCGTTTTTTGGAGGCGATCTTAAAATCGGACCACTTTTTTAACCTACATGTAAAGCATTTGGATTGTCAATTATGTAGGCAATATAACATGAAATATCGTGGATCTATAAATTGAATTTATTAAGGCCGATGTTATTCGCACTTTTACGTGTGCCCAATGCTAATTTTTTTTTCTTGACCACAAGTGCGCAAGTTGATGACCATTCCGGTGCCGCTTAGAAAGTTCCGCTTAAAATAAGTTTGGCCAACAAAAAATTTTAAGCTTTGGACACACTTAAAATAAGTGTGGGCAATGGAGAAATATGTGTCTTGGCCACAATAATAACTGTGTCTAACAAGAATTTTGGTCATTTAAGTGTGTCCAAGCACAAAAATTAACTGCAAATAGTCACTTCGATTTATTAATGAATTAAATCAAACCTCTGCTGCACTCCGGTTTTCCACCCCAACGATGTTTACTACTGCAGCAGCAATAGTTTTCCAAACTGCAGCCAACTGGGCTCCCTTTATGCCACTCTTAAGACTTCCAAATAAAATAATTTTGTTTTTCTCCATCTATCGTCGGCCTGCTGATAAAACCTTGTATGTTCAAAATGATTAACTTTACAGGAGAGCAAAAAAGAAAGACTTTAATTTTGCATGCAAGAATGCAGTTGAGCTGTGTTCGGGTAGGATGACTATTTTTCCTCCAAGAATGTATCCAATCAATGAAATTTTGTATTTTGCAATGTTTATGCTATTATCATGGACATACAAGTTTTTGTTTCTCATCAAATTGTAGCTACGAGGTTTATCAGCAGGCCGACGATATTTCCTCCTCAGTTAAGTTCTTTATTCTTTGCCATCTTTCGAGAGTCCATGTCGTAAAGTGGGCTGGACTATGCCTCCCGGAGCATGAATTTATAGGGGCGTGTCATGTAAATTACGATGGTTTCTGCCGCCAGATTTATCAACGCCTCGGCAGTTCAACACCGAAATCTGCAACGCACGCACTTTTAGTAAATCAGACATGACAGCTGGCGAACGATGATATTTACACCAGTATCTACACCAGATCCTACGCAAGTTTGATAAATGAGGGCCATTGTGTGCTCCTGGTCCTCAGTTCTAAATTCAGAATTGTCCTCTCTTCTAAATTGGCTCCAGTAGCAGCAAATGAACAGAAAGCAGGGAGGGCGTAGTACATGCCTTTAAACTGATATTTTTGTCTTGATCAGTTTTCAATGAATGGCCTTATTTGAAGATAGTTAAACTCACATTTTGAGCACTTAAACAAATGGATTTCTAATTAGCAATCCCTGGGTCAGCTTAAAAACATAGGCTCAGCCTAGTACAAGAATAAATTGCATTGTTAATGGAGTACTGCATAACAAATCTGGTTTTATTCAAGGGCCAAGTGGATGTGAGTGTTAAAAGCAAGCCCTTATTGCTGAAAATTGTTTTTCCTGTATCTGAATTTAGGGGCTAAACTGGCCACTCAAGATTCGGCAAGACCAGAATAGATGGAGCTCAGAACCGTTAAGCTTACCATCCCCATCTTCTCAAACATCTCCAACTTCACTGCAAGCAATGAGACAGACAGGCTACCATTTGAGGGCCCTTACCAGGTAGTAGAGGTGGTGATCATTGTCCTGGCCACAGGATCTCTCAGTCTTCTCACGATAACTGGGAACACACTGGTCATTCTCTCAATCATAATCAACAGGAGCCTCCAGAATATCAACAACTACTTCCTCTTCAGCCTGGCCTGTGCAGACCTGATCATTGGGGTCAGCACGATAAACCTGTACACAGTCTACATCGCAGTCGGCTATTGGCCGTTGGGCCCAGTCGTCTGCGACCTATGGCTGATATTGGACTATGTAATCTGCAATGTCTCTGGCTTTCACCTCATTGTCATCAGCTTTGACCGTTACTTCTGCATCGCCAAGCCACTCAGCTACCCTGCATGGAGGACCACCAGGATTGCAGGCATGATGATTGCAGCACCCTGGGTTCTTGCCTTCCTCCTGTGGGGCCCGCCCATGCTCTCCAGGCAGTTTACTGTAGTTGAGCGTATTGTCCCAGAGTGCTACATCGATTTCCAGTCCAATGAATCCATCACCTTCATCAGCTCCACTGCTTCCTTGTACCTGCCCATTGCCATCATGAGCTTACTGTACTGGCAGATCTCCAGGGCCAGCAAGAGCCGTGTAAAGACAGGAGAGCACAAGCAAAAAAACGGCAAAGCATTCAAAGGTGAAGCAGTACCATCTCGTGAGAAAAAGGTAACACGCATGATCATGGTTATTTTAGTTGCCTATGTGATCACATGGACACCCTATAATGTCATGAAGGTCATCAGCACCTTCTGTTTGACCTGTGTTACCTCCAGTGTATGGATCTTTGGCTTCTGGTCCAGCTACATGAACAGCACCGTCAATCCAGCCTGCTATGCTCTCTGCAACGTCACTTTCAAGAAGACCTTCAAAAAACTCCTTCTCTGCCAGCACAAGGACATTCGCTCTGGCAGATAAAGATGGGATTATTTTTGTTTCTGCTGTTGTTATTTTCTGTCATTTTTTTGACAGAAAAAAAATGCTCTAGCATCACTTTAAAGTAGGTATAAGCTCAAGAAGTAGAATTACAGACACGCAACCACTTGATGTAATATCAAATTGCAGACATTTTTATACGAGCAAACTCAACCAGAATTCGACAACATTTACGGTAAAATAGGTAAAAGTTTGCACCCATTCACAAGATCAGAAAGTGCATCTATTAAAAATTGATAATTTTATTTTATAAAGATTCTTTATTATAAATATGCAGTTCCATCCAAAAGTTTGCAATAACATAGAAATGTTTTTGTTTTTAAAAGACCAATACTGTTGAATATAAAAATGCAAAGACATGATTGTGACACTGAGGGAGCTTGTCAATATTCTGAAGAGTGAACGCATTCATTTTTGAACGGACGCCTGTTCATTTTTGGATGCGTTCGAGGCTGAAAACCTGGTCACTGCGTTCAATGATGAGCACCTTTCTGTTCATTTTCTGATACATTCATTTCTTCATGTGTTCATTCTTCGATGCCTGCCCAAGGCCTGATGCATTCATCTATGTGTAAAGTGAGCTTTTAGATATTCTTTTGTGAACGACGACTGAATATGGATGACGGATTATATAAATGCTTGTACAGGCCTATTTTAAATTCTCAGTTCCTTTCAGTGAAATAGTTCTCATTGTCATTGTTAGGTTTTTTTCATATAGAGTGAAATAGTTCTGATGGTCTTTTTTAGTTTTTTTTTAATGAAGTGCAGTTGTTCTCATTGTCATTGTTAGTTTTTTGTCATAAACTGGATATAATCCACCTGCAAAAGATCATTTGCCAATTTAAATGATACTTCAGGATGGGATTATATACGACCTACTCCTGTTCTCTGTACAAAAACATATTACAGTTATCTAAACATAAACATATAAAACTCGGTATTCAACGGTATTCCAGCATGTGGCATGAACACAGTGCTATGCCCAAGTGTGATCAATCATGAAAAGCGCCCCCTGCTAAAAAGTTACGTACCATGACTTATAGAATGCAGAAATGGACCACTAATGGACAGCCTTCAAAAGAAGATTGCCAATGGTGATAATAATAACGGTGCCTTCAAGGTCAGTGTGACACCCCTGCTGCCTTCAGAGACAGTGCCCAAAATCTTAAGGGGGTGATCTGGGATTAAATGGGAAAATTTTGATTATTTTTCCGAAAAATTTTTTTGAATAAAAATTTTCTGTAATAACCTACCTTTAACAATCACTTATTGCTTCATGGATTAAAACCTGATGTCAACTTTTCAATGCGGTCTAATGCATTTTCCATTGATTTCCTGAGGTATTACTTTTTCCACGTTTCTCATGTTTGTGGCAGCAATAACATTTATATTTATCATTGAAAATCAATTAAATTTGAGCTGCTGGTACTTTACTTCATTAGAAATGCAATGGCATAGAGAAATTTTGCCTATCTGTCACATACTTATATTATTTTCAGTATTCGTCTGATTCTGCGCAAAATAATTTCAAAATGAGAGTAAAATGCCCCAAAAATCACAAAACTGATCAATTGGGCAAAGAATGGCTGTGTCATTTCATTTGGATAAGCAATGGGTTTTAAATGATGAAAGAAAAACTGAATTCTATCAGAGAGTTAAAGAGGGATTGGTGCCAGAAGTTTTCTGCATATTTAATGAGCTTGCTCGGTTACCATGGCAACCGCATAAACAGAAAAATGCCAACTCGTATCTTTTTTGATGGTTATTATACATACCTCTTTAGATTAATTCTGAGTTGTTTCCTGGTGTCATTTTTCATTTAACCCCAGATCACCCCTTAATTTTGAGTGCTTTCCATTCGGTCACTAAAATGGCACTTAACTTGGGTATTAAAATTTATGGCAACAAAGGCCACACGTTTACATTTACTAAATACTAAGATCTGAAATTCTATGGCAGAGGGTTTTAAAAAGGGAAAGGCTGCGTGCAGTGAACTCACTATTGTCAGCTTCTGCGATCATGCTAGTGTCAGGGCTCTCAAGTTTTGAATGCAAGTTAGAGTGAGATTTTCTTCGGGGGGGTGCATGATACTCCCATTTTCAAAGGTGCACAGTATCGATGTACTTGTACTTTACAGTTTTTAAGAAGTATACTTTCACTTCGTTACTTTGACACAGGCTTAGTTACTCGTTTCAAATGAAAATATCAATTTATTTCATCATTTACGGATTATCTGGATTTGGCGTGTTCGAGAAGAACAACGTTGTATCTTTGCGCAGATGTGTCCGCCAGTGGACGTGGAGCTGCACAGATATGCACGCAGTTACAATATTCCATCACTAGATGGCAGACCAGGATCAGTTATTGAACATTCACAACTGCCAGTAAACTGAAATAAGTGACTCTTCATTCCCCCCAATATCTGTGCTTTTTTTATTTCATTGGGACTCCCAAGTATAATAAAGGTTAAATTAAAGGTATTCGTATCGTTTTTGTAAGTCACAAAAGAGATTTTGCGGTAACACCTCTGACATCGAATCGGAGCTGGGTTTTTTTTCAGCCTAAATACACTACATGGAGGGCAGAGAGCCCCCACTCTCCCCGTAACAAGCTAGAAGTCAATTCATCTAACCATAACCGTCCAAACCTGTTAAATTGAGGTAAAAATGAACCATAAAGCAAATAGCCTACATAGGTCCTCGACTTTAAGAAGCAGTTATTAGAAAAAAAAGTGATGAAGCGATTACCTGATTTCTGGCTTCTACCTTCAGCTCTTCTTTGACGCGTGCATACGATAGCAGCATTCCCGCGCGTGTGGAAGACGTGATTACGGCGCTGCTATTTCACCTGGCAACAAGAAATACTATTTTCTGATTGGCTGATAGTTTGCTGATTCAGGCAGAGCAGTCTGCCTTCACCTCATCCATTCATAGATTACTAATCTCTTATAAATACAGTCTATCTTACTAATGTGCGGCGAGTTTTATCACTTCTCAGCGTGATAAATGTCATGCGTGGCGTGAGAGCGCGTGAACTTATTGAAATGTGTGTCATGCTCAATGCATGAGACTTGAGAGCCCTGAAATGTTCTCCGTCCCCGGGTTCAGCTGTTGCTGTCAGCCCAGCTGCGACAGGCTCCTGTTAACGTCAGCTAATGTTATGCTCTGCTGCATCTGCCTCATTAGCATTAGCCTCTGACATACATTGATTACTTTTGTAACGAAAGCACTAGCTGTTAGCGCCGGAGGAACGGAATTGGCGGGCGGAACAGTTGCCTCTCTAGCGACAGCTTCTTTGCTGCCAGTAATGTTTGAAAAGCAAGATATTTCTCGAACATTTCTGGAACAACCCCTCGGTTGCTTCCTCCGCCGCTCAGTGTGTTGTAGCAAGTGATGTCAGAGCGAAAGCACATCGTTGGTATCAACAGCTGATTAGAGATCGGTGCCCATTCAGTTTCTAAATAGCGGGATTCTAGCTCAGCTTGCAACACTGATCTGGGACCAGTTTGGTCTTTCGGTGACTTTGGCAAGGCAGTTCCAAATCGCCGTTTTTTAATTTATATTCTTTTTTATAAATATTCTCTTTTGATATCAACAGGTAAGTTTGAAGTTGTTCATAATATACATACAAATCTCTACCGATTAAAATAAAAAGCTGAGGATTCGTAAATCATGTGATGCCCCTCCCAGCATGATGCCCCTGTGTACGCACACCAGTCATTATATGGATAATCCGGCCTTGAATTCAGGTCTCACTCCGTCACCTCGTATAGTACCAGCTAATCTCCATGGCATCACAAGACTACTTAAGCCTGATTCATGCTTCTTGCGGTCGGCGCGGTCAGCACGGCCCACACGGTGAAATGACGCGATTGCGGCCAGGGCGACAGAGCGCGGAGGGTCCGCGGAGGCTCTGAACGCCAAGCAGCGCACCTGGAGGATTTTGTAACAACGCGGCAGGTGTCGCACAGACCGCGTTGCAATGATTGGCTAGCTTCAGGACTCCGAAGTAGGTATACCTATTAAAATTAAAAATGGAAAGCTTTAAAGAAAGGCCAGCTGAACATACAAACAGCTGAAAATACTTGTGACTTCCAACACATGGAAGCACATCGGAAATTTTCATCAGACGTGTATAAGATAAAATGGAAAACCCCTTGCAACCGGTTTGTGAAAGCACAAAAAAAAATGAAGGGGAGGAGTGGAGAGGCTTGGCGAAATCAGCATATCGGCAATATGTAACATTGCCCTGGCTCATGCTGTTTATGAAACTTAGGGAGTCAAAATTAAATTTGTATGCAGCGCTCTGTTTAACCCCAAGGTTTTCCGTATTTATGGTATTTTGAACGTATTTATCACAGAAATAAGATTCAGTAGCACAACTGTAGAGCATGTCCGTTTTTGGAGCCGCTTTGACCGCATCGAGCATGAAATGACTTGACGTTCGTGGAGACCGTGCGCGCCGTCTGCACCTCTGAAACCGTGCCGACCGCAAGAAGCATGAATCAGGCTTTAGTCCTTTATCTTGCAATCAAGCTAATTCATAAATTGAACTGATAACACCCTTATAATAAGGGTTATATTCATAAAGGGGGAAGGGGGGGATAAATATTTATGAACATTCAAACATGGTGATTTTATAATATCTGGACTTATTGTCGGCACCTCCCACAGAGCGGCGGATTCATGTGTTGCGATTTCAATCTGAAAAAAATACTGTCCAATAAATGAGAAACGCAGTGTCGACGTGTCCAAAAGTCGGACAGGGTTTTAATATCTCCGTCTCCGACAGACGGATGGTTTAAATATAACTCCGTGTCTGAAAGTTGTTTATTGTTTTTAATTTCGTCAGATCGCCTGAATCTTATAGATATTGAACGTGAATGTTATAAGAGGGCTCTGTTCTTCAAGATGAGTACCGAGAATTTCAACCAATGTTTCTGTTTAAGCTCTGCTCAATAAAGTGAGTCGACATTTGCGCGGGACAATGTGCATTTATGACGAATTTAGCGACTGTCGGATCGAGATCCTAAAATACTCCGTGTCCAACAGTCATTAAAGTTCTAATTTTTCTAGTATTCCAGCAATTATTAGATGTACAAACTTGGCCATGTTTGTGTTCGACCTTCACAAAATTCAAATTGATAGCTATCGACTTTTCTTGGTCTTTATATTCATCTGTTTTCTTCCATCTTTATCAGGTAGCTCTTTTAAAAATTAGTCAAATCGATTGAACAGGGTCACGATTTATTCCCACACCAGAGTAAAAATAGTGCTTGTAGTCAGTGAGCAAATCAATTCCATGACCATTGACATTGAGAATTAAATATTGCAGGCACGATCAAGACTGTCGGATGCTAAATGAAAAATACTCCATGTCCGGCAGACAGCAGAAAGTAGAAGTGTGAAAATGTGAGCAGATTTATAACGACATAAAAAATAAAACTAGAAAAGCACTCAGAGAGGGCAGACCTCCGCCAAGGGGCAGAAAAACCCAAAAGCACGGCGATTGGAACTCCGGCCCATAGGAAAGACTTGAAATCTTGAACTTTGGCGTATATCTCAGCAGTACTTTGGCCTAGATATGCCAAAATTTAATCACCTGCTTCCTGACTTAATACCCACCTTCTCTGAAAATTTCATCAGAATCTGTCCATAACTTTTTGTGTTATTTTGGAAACCAACAGAAAAACTAACAGACAGACAAACAAAACCAGGCAAAAACATAACCTCCTTGGCGGAGGTAAATATATCACCAACAATCTGAACTTCCAATGGGCACTGCAATTAATTTATTTGGGGCATTTTTAGAAATACACCGAAGTCCATAGGGGAGACCGGGTCTAGCTGTTACACTTTTTCTTTTAACGGCTATAGAATTGACATTGTCAGACTTTTGTTATCAATATGCACTGTCATGAGAGATAGTTTATAAGACTACATGACTGATCTGCAACAACCCCTATATTCTGCACATGGGAAATGCTGGTGAGGAAAAAATAGACCCCTGTCACCTGTAACAAACTACCCCATTTATTCTCACAGAATAGTTGAATTAAACTTAGGCTGTCGTGCAGATGAGGTGATAAAATGCTACTTTAATTTTAATGCATTTAATTACATTTATTTCCAATATTTTGCATACAACTTGCCTTGCGGTCACATCATGATTTGGAATTCTAAAATGCTTTTTTATATAGGAAGGAAAAAGTGGCATACTGACCCCACACGGAAGCGATGTTCATTACAGTAAAGTATTCACACAGCATTATTTGAAAGTTTTGGCTGACTGAACGTACCCTGGTAGCAGGGAATCACAATTTATCTCCAGTCTTGAGTGTGGAATGTATAAAAGCATCTTATCGAACTCGATGAAAAGCGTAAGCATATAGCGGAAGATTGGCGATCGGTAAAGATATAATCTCAAAATTGGAGATTTGGTCGGATTTTTTAGTCAATGTGAAAACGTCGTTTAATAGACATGTACCTTACAGTATACTTCTAAATTATTCAAGATGAGAGACGGGGAATTTTTTTCTCGTAAGAAGGAAATATTTATGCATGTTGGTGTAAATTTCGCGAAGTGGAGAGCAGATTCATTTTGTAACACGAGAGAGGGTAGCTGCGATAATTTTTGGATGCCGTCCGGTAGAGTGCGAATTAAACAGTGACAGTCGGGGGGGTCAACCTTTTCTCCAGGACATAAAGGGAACTCAGTTCTACAAAGGCGCGTTTTTCAGTGAACTGAGGTCTGACAATCCCAACAGTATTTCTGGATTTTGCTTGTATAATGTAATGTCTGATCATTATATATATATATATATATATATATACAACCCCAATTCCGAAATAGTTGGGACCAGTGACAGTTCTAGACAAATTTCAATGGGGGGGGGGCCCAGGTGGGGCCAGTGTTTAATCAGAGGGGCAAATTAAAAACAACAATGATGGCCCTAGACATGGGCCTGCAGCTGAGACGTGCTGCAACACCACTCACTCCCCGGCTCTCTAAACTTTCTTGCGTGAATAAAGGCAAAAAGCCCAAAATACTTTTAAAAAGCTACAACAATGATATCAAAGCATTAAAAACTTCTATTTTGCTTTAGTCTCTAAAATCATGCTGAAGATTTTTTCATGAAGAAAAAATGCATTGACTGATGGCCATCAAAAATGGAAAATAAAAACAACATAACAAAGTGTCATACAAATCAAATGGCTTATGCCCTTAAGAATGCGTGACTCGTTCTTAGAAAAAAAGCTCCTCATCAGTTATTAGGCCTGTCAGAACCACAGCACTCAAGTAACATTTGTACAAACTTTTCAGTACTCATGGCCACTGACTTGAGAGTCCAGCCTTCACACTTATTTATAAAATATGCTGCCAATGGGTGCATCTCAAAGCCTTGGCTGCATCCTTTGAAGGCTGCATTTATAGGCGTCGTCAAGTAATTCCATCTGCCGGACTGACGTAACGTTATTTCATCTCCGTTAAACAGCTTTGGTTTAAGTGAGTTGTCACTGGTTTACCTAACCATAACCTTAACTCTAACCATTAACCCAAAACCTACCCCTAAATTTCACCTTTCCTCTTGCCCTAAATGACAGGTTAGTAAATAGAAGTAAGTGACGACCCCTAAAAGTGTGGCCTTCAAAGGATGCGCCCTATGCTTTGAGAAACGGCCAGTGCCTGAATATATAGCAGCTCACACAGGTGTGCATGTCATGCTGACTATCATTAGTGACTGACAGAGATACTTAGAAGGATCTGGTAGTTGAGGAGTGATAGTTCTTCAAACATAAATCAAAATTACACATATACAGTATACAGTAGGCTATCTGTGGATTGAAGCTAGTTTTGAAAAGGTGTTTATTCATACAAATGTAACAAAATAGTACTAACAAAACAACTGGTTCTAGTTACTGTAATCACAATGAAATAAGTAATCAACATAATCATAAAACATACATATATATATATATATACCCTCTACTCACTCAGACACAATGTGCCATTTCCATTTATGGAAGCCAATATTACTGTGGAGTGATTGATTGAAAATATGAATTGGAAAAATGCTGCGGTCAACTGAAATATAATCATAGGTTTGTGAACTGCACTAATACTAGGCAAATATTGCCATATAAGCGATTTATTTGGTTTCCTGTCATTTTAATTATTTTTTTTATTACTCGGGCAAAAAAGGAGGCGATATCCCTTCCTCGTTTCATGACAGTCTCAGGAGAAAAAAAATGTACAGCGATGCATACATCTCATCTCACAAATAACCATCCCTACTTAGCACGGGCAGATAGGCTGCTGATTACTTTCCTTCGTAGCCTATTATTTATCAAAATGGAACAGCTTAAAGCTGCCGGGTGGCTCACACGGTTAAGGCACTGCTCTGCAGTGCAGACGTGATCACCACGTCGCGAGTTCGAGCCCCGGCGTACCTACCGGCAGGGGTCGGCTGCTTTTTCAGAGTAGCGCACAATTGGCTATCGCGCTACAGGGTTTCAAATTGGGAAGGGACTGCTGGATTTGGGTATATAATAATAACAGCTTTGTTCCTTGCTCCAGCGCCTCCTGTTGGCCAGATGGGCGCTCGTCAGGAAGACTCTGTTCATGTCCGGGTATCCTCCGCCCCAGTTCTCAACTTGCGAAGATTCAACCGATGAGTGTATAAGAATCAGTGGCAGACAGGCAGTGCTTCGGAGGAGAGCCGTGAACTGTCTCACTATCCTGAGTTGGCAGCAAGGGGTCGCATACGAGCAAGCTTTGTACATAGTTCCCCAATTGGGCATTCCAGATTCGGGTGGGATTGGAGATGCCAAATTTATAAAAAAAAAAATGGAACAGCCTAGTCAGATGAGGTTAGTGGTTAACATCACACCATCGTGTGGAACTTTTCATTAGTACCTCGCCGAGTGTGATTCGTAACGTAAATCTAAGAGACATTGACAAACTTGACAACAAGCTTTCGTTGCCGGTGTTATGTCCCAACTGGTTTCCAAACTAACTGGTTCTCTTGCGCGTGCATGCATTGCATTCGTCAATCATCTGTTGCTCTGGTGGCTGTCATCCACAGATTCGTCAAACATTCACTTACATCTTAGCACATCCACTGGCTACGCCACTGATACTTAAAACATAAAGTATTCTCCAGAGATTCATTTTTACTTTACTTAAGTTTAGATTCTAAAATTTCCAATCAATGTTATCGTAAGGATTGTATTAGCATGACCCTAAAAAAGAAAAAAGTTGTGCTGTTTGTTTCTAGAGCAGCATTCCTGAACAAGCGAAGTGGGCCCTCATGAGGCAGCTTTAGCCATGTTTTAAAGGTGACGTTAGCCATGTGATGGGAATCTTGGTTTTATCTTTTCATACAGTCTGTAGGTTTAACTCATTAACATTAATTGATAAAGTATGCGTGTGGTAAAACCCAAATGACTTTTAATAAATCAAAAATTGTTTTTGAAAATTTTGTATGCAATAGGAAAAGATCGTTACTCGTATAAAGTATAGGAAATCACTTATAAAAACAGATAAAACGGTATCCAGCTCAAATAATCAAAGCAAACTGAATCAACATTTAAAACAGGTCAAAAGAATGGCTGCTATCAGGCGTAGGATCTGACACTGTTATATAAGCGTAATATAAGACTCAGCGACATTCAAAAACTCAGACACAAGAATGAATTTGCGTAAATATAAATTGTAAAATCCCCAGCAGTACGCACTTGATAACTTAATGAAGTTCCAGAATGTACACAAAACTTTAAATAAAATACTGATGAAAAAAAATCCAATGAATAGTGATTGGCTACAGTATTAGGAATCAAAATAGCATGGCATGAGAGAGATTTCATGGTTCCACGGACGCCGCAATTTAATGGCAAATTTTACTGTCATTGTGGACCAGAGACTGAAGTGATTGGTTTTTGCAGAACTGGTAGGACAGGACTGGCAGAGGCAAAGGTGAACAAAGGCACATTCAGTCAAACAAAAAGTTTTCGTAGGACGTGCACCATCATGCAGAAAACAGACAGGTAAACTGCAGGGACCGATATCCCCAACTGCTTTGTGAATCCAAGAACATTGCCCTGTGAACTGCATTTTTTAGTCAGTCAGCCAACAGAGCAGTACACTGGAGAGAGAATTAACAGAAAGACTAAAATAAAATCAGGAGTCAAAATGAAAACAAGAACTATAGCCTGTAATGCTGAAGCAATAAAATGAAACAACTTTTATGCTTGTGAGAACATCAACAGTGGTGGATGTCATGTGCAGGCGGCACCAGTACTGAGCAGAATTAGTTTTTGGAGACTCATAAAATCCCGCATGTGCAACAAGACTTAATTCAAACATCCTACTCTTGGTTTTTAGTTGAGCCTTTCCTAACCCTTCTTGTAAATGAGGCTGTCCAATTAAAATTCCTAGCATAAGTGATTCAAACCTTATACATCATTATAATTAAAAAAAAAAGTAAATTAAAGCACAGTAAGAGTCAGGATGTGCCAAAGAGGGTCTCCAGCCTGTGCCAGATCACACAGTTTAGAGTCATGATCCAAAAAAAAAAACTTAGACTGAGAAGCTTAACAAAGTCATGGCTTCGCTGCCTGAAGATTTTCAATGAAAGGCACAGTGCCATTTTGAAGACTTTACAGCTGACGCAAAAATTTCTTGAGGTGAAATTATTTTTCCAGAATCCCTGATGGATTAAGATTTTGACGTAAGCGTGTTGTGAGGGACGGCCCCCCCTGTTCTTCTACCCCTTCTCTTATCCACCTCTCCGTGTCTCTGTCCCTCACTCACTCCAGAGTCTCCTCCACCCCTCTCTCACTCACGCTCTTTCCTTCCAGACAGCAGTGTCACATACACTCGTCCCTCAGCGTCGCTTTACTCCACACGCATGAGATCAGACCGGCAGTGAGGTGCATGAGACCGACTGAAGGCTGCGTATCTCACCTACCAAACAGAGGGCACAGCTGGGAAAACCTCTACTGATCCTCAAGAGCAGGTAATTAAATTGTAAAACAACAACAGAAATCCTCTGTTTGTTCAGTGCTGGCACAATGTAGTAATGAAGGTCCATAAAATGAGAGCATTATGGACACAGTGCAGCTTTCCAATGGCATCTTTTGCATTGCAGAATTTACGCACAGTGGTCAACAGATATAATGTGATAACAATTTTGCAAATTTGAGGAGACTTCTTGAGCAGTCTTCCATTGATTTTTTCATTGATGGGACCCCCCATTCCAAAAGAATACGATGCTAAAAAGTAAATAATTTGTAGATTATTATTTATTTGCGTCTAGTTGAGAGCTCTAAGAAATATTCGCAAATTCCAAATGGGATGTCTGCAACAAGTTCCAAAAAAATTGGGAAAGGGGAACGGAAAGACTGGAAGAGCAGTGGAATCTTCAAAAAAAAAAACACCTATTTTTCAAAATTACGCAGGTTAACAGGTGAATTAGTAACATATGATTTGATTATGATTGAATATAATATATGCACTCACAACAGACATGGTCGTTTACCAGTGAGATGGTACAAGGTTTGTCACTTTCCCTAAACCAAACACCGTCCAGAACCGCCGCCAACTTCTCTGTCCTCGACAAGTGCTGCACGATTAATCTAATTGAAATTGCCATCGTAATGTCAAGATGTGCGATTGCAAAACCGCAAAAAAAGGCTGTGATTTGCCATTTAATCTAAATAAATGTGTGTGTGCCAGGAAACATGACTACATATCCTTAAATTGTATGGAGTCTGTTGACGTTACGCCCACAAGCTATCCTGGGCTGCATCCGAATAGTGAAAAAATTACGTCCTATCCACTAATTCCAAACCACTTTTCTTAAACCTATGTAAGTGTCTGGAGATAAAGGAAAGGTGGGAAAGGGAATTCCTACCACTTTGGAAGACAACCTCGCTTATTAGAAAATCAGCATGCACTTCAAGCAGGCAACATAAACGGAAGTCCCTTGCCTATCTCATACGTTTCTTAGCGCGATTGGCCGGGTGAATGGTCACCGCTTTAAATACTTCTGCTGCCAAAATTGTGGAATGGTGTCATCTCCTTTCTTTTCGAAAAGGGTGCTTCTGTGTACCCTATGCTAAAGGAGTTAAATTAGGAAGCACTCAGACACCTTTCCTTAACATTAAAAGAATTTGAAGGCACTCAACATAGTTGCCACGTAATCATTTCCGGATCATTTTTTTCGGAGTTAGGAACTTACCTCGGCAACAAACTATTCAGACGTATCCCTGGTCTGTGCAGCAGGGATGGTCACATGACTACTCGCTACAGTTCGCAGTGACTAACGTCGATGCCGCAGAAAATCAGGACCGTGAGCAAGCACAGGCTGAGCAAGCACAGAGTGAGTTGGTGGCGTAAAAAAAAAAAAAAACGTAACATCTATGTCTATACTTCGATTTAAGGTACGGCGACGTTGAAAGACGTGTTGTGTAAAACTTGCAAAGTTGAAATCGCCACATCCTGCGGCAACACTATCAATGTGTATCAACACTTGAGACAGTAAAAGTGTGAAGAATGCATGCGAGTGAAAGCCCAGCAAAGTTAAGACAAAGGGACAACTGAAAGCCGCTAACGCCCAATGGTGCTACTGCTTTTGTACTTTACAGAAATGCCTTTATTGTGTGCTTGCTTCAGCAGAAGCAGCACACTCTTCTCTTCTTCTTCTCCTTCTTTTTCTTCTTCCTCCTAAATTTAGCCGACGAACTCCTCCAACACCGTTTAAACTATTGATTCCGTTCAGACAGCTTGTTCTGAATTACGTTGCATCAGTACAGATTTTTGACTTTCTTTTGACTTTGATTTTTGACTTTCCAAAAAGTCAGTTTTTTGGGGTCCTATTAAATCAAGCCAATTTTGTGCTGATTCAGTAGATTCAGCTATTTTCTGCTATTTTTTACTCTGTCATACTTTTAGCTAGAAATGTCATTCAAACTGCAAAATGTTAAGCTTGTATAATTTCTTCACGGTTTAAAATATTCATAACTTCAAAATTTTTTATCATAATTTCAAAAAACAATTTCTGTTGCAACTCATTCTTGGAACATAGTGTGGTGACGTCACTGGTAGAGTGGCGAACAGCTGTAAAATCGTCAAGAAGTCTTCTCTTAAACTTGCTTTAACTCCCACAGTTTTCACTCCACATGAATATTTTTATATCAAAGTTGTAGGAAAAGTTGTGCTGGTCACGAAAATGTAATAATGCAAGCAATCGTGACAGATGGTTTTCGCAGTATGAGCCAAAAAGCGATGGGAGCACAAACCGAAACTCCATTTATTCCTATATTAAATGAGACAGAAAATTCGGTTGGAAAGCTGAAAAACACGGTTTTATTGTAGACTAGATGTTCTATCCTTGAGGTAGAGGCAGTAGTATGTAAGAAACTCCTTAGCTAAAATCTCCAATGGACCAAACTATTAACTCAAATGGCTAAGCGAAATTGTGGCATAGCGGTTCGATTCTGCCCTCTGCTGGACTTTTTCCTGGCCTCAGCATTATCATCGTTCGGATTAAGATTCATACAACTGTTAGACAAATCTCATTCTTCTGTGTCAAACTCAGTTAAGGAATTTTTGGTATCGTCGTTTGTAAAATCGCTCAAACCAGCTCCAAGAGAGCACATTTAGGGCAGCAAAAACCATTCTTTTCGCAGGGCAGGTCCATGAGAACACACTACAGTAAAAAGTCGCAAAGCAGAGTGCTCCTATTCCTGCATATACAAGCAACTGTATATACAAGCAACACACTACCTAGATTTATTTACGATCGTATCTAAAACAGGCGAAATACTATTGAGTAGTTTACGTGAGCTAGCTATTGATGATGTCATCTGTCGTGATGGCAATTTAAAAACTCAAGTTCGACCCGTTTCGAACACGTTCTGTGAACTGTGCGTTTGTAACCTAACTAGTTAATAGTAGCGCAGACATAAAAAGGGAGCCGTGAATAATATCACGTGTTAACCATACCTTGCAGCTAGCTATTATTAGCTATTTAGCTACAGAAATGAACAGAGAACCGCAAACAGTAGCACTACACCACTTGGCGTTTTATAGTGCAGGACTGGGGGGGAGACTATCAATGAGCAAGAGGCATTCAACGGCTGCGGTAGTCTGCCAATGTGGCCTGCCATGTTTGCTCCACCATAAAGCTAATTTCTCAGCATGCACTGCGTTGACCAAGATACGCACAGAGCCAAAGAGAGAAATGCATTGACCTCATTGAATCCAATTTAATTTTTTTTTTTTTCCTTTTACAGCTTGGTTGATGCCGAGTAGAGTCGGTCATGATGCAGATGAAAAGTCAGAATTCCTTAAACTATTACTTTCAGCTTCTGGTTCTTGTGTTTACATTTTAGCAGTTTTTCAACATTTCTTCAGCAATTTCCGTTGCCTCTCAGTTTCCAAACACCATCATTTTACAAGCCAACCTCTTCACCTTTTCTCGCTGAAGTAAGCACACAAATTTTCTTCAGAGAATTTAGCCTTTTCTAGTTTTATAATAGTACTGTAGAGACTTTTACGTTTTTGTATTAAAGGACATCTAAAGTCGATTCTCAGACGGGACGTTGAGTGCCCAATGTTTACAAACAAATCACTTGCTTTTGCTGACATCTTGCATTGTCACATGACCAGTTTAATTCATTTAAACCAATATTTTGTGTACCCGCGTAGATAAACCTTCTATTTGGCAACGAACGTGGTGTAGAAAAGAGGGGTATAGGTTTATGGAGCACTGTAACTTTTTCTGGGACAGGGGTGACCTGTTCAAGCCTGATGGCTGCACCTGAACCGGAGGGGTACCTTTGCAGCGTATGTTGAGGGTAGCACAGGATTATTTATTTATAGGGACTTGGGGGGCAGGGAGGTTAGTGAGTGTTACACATAGGGAAATGCAGACTGCCCCGATGGAGGCTGACGGCGCAACACACACTATTGACGATATACTTTTCAAGCAACAAAGCGTAGTGAGGGGCTTGAAGCAGCGGCCACATAGGAAATCAAGGGGAAGAGCATTAATAATAACCTGAAATGTTTTTACTTAAATGCAAGAAGCATAAAAAATAAATTTCCAGAGCTTGAGGCCGTTCTAATTAGTGAGGGTGATGACATAGCCATGTCTCTGTAATCCCAACTAAGTGAAGAGGATGGAGATGAATATAATTTAGAAGGCTATAAGCTCTTTAGGAAGGATAGACGTAATAGGTGAGGAGGGGGCGTAGCAATCTATGTGAACGAAAACATAAATGTACAGGAATTTCCCGAAAGTGAACATTCTTTGCCCTGTGACGATATCTGGGTCAGGCTCAGCGGCAAACACGAGACAGGTTTAAACATAGGAGTAAGCTATCGACCACCAGCTTTGGACAGGTGGAAGGACTATTATTATGGGAGACTTAAATTATCCTGGTATCAATTGGGAAATGGGGTGAAAGGACAGGGTAGGGGGGAGGAAGAATTTCTCGATGCTATAATGATAATTTCTTGGTGCAGTATGTTAATAAACCTACAAGAGAGAAGGCAATTTTAGACTTGGTGCTCTGTAATGACCCAGAAAGAATTAGCAATGTTCAGGTACTGGAGCCACTTGGGACAAATGATCACTCTGCTGTTAATTTTGATGTTTCATGGGAAGTTAAAAAGGTGTATTCAAAAACAAAAATTTTCAATTTTAGGCGAGCAAAATTTGACAGGATGTGCTCATATCTAAGTGAAATAAAATGGGAGACACTCCTGGATTGTGAGTCCGTAAATGAGATGTGGGAAATATTTAAGGGGGTTTTACTTGAATCACAATGCAGATTCATTCCAAAGGTGTCCTAAAGTAAGCTGAAAAAGCAGAATCTTCAGTGGATGACCAAAAGTGTTTGTAGGATTTTGAGGGAAAAGAGGAATCTTTATAAGATGTACATAAAGGATAACAATGAGAACACTACTGTCTTAAAAATGCGGGCTGGGGTCAAAAAAGAGCTGAGGAATGCTAGAAGACTGTATGAAAGACAAATTGCAGTGGGGGCAAAAATAACCCTAAGCGCTTCTTTCAGTACTGTAGCAGAAAAAGGAAAGTTAAAGAGCAGGTTAAGTGCATAAAGAATAAAAACGGATTGCTGCTATATGATAACAAGTATATTGCAGATGCCTTAAACAGTTACTTTGTTGAGATTTTTACCTCAGAGGGGGTCTTTATTTAGCCAGAGGGCATGTTAAATGCGCAAGATTATTTAGCAGAAATTGAGGTTCGGGATAACAAAGTATTAGACAAGCTGCATAAACTAAAGGCAGATATGTAATGTAACAGTATCTTGAGTAATCGCCAACATGGTTTTCGTAAGGCAAGGTCATGCTTGACAAACCTTCTGGAATTTTTTGAAGAGGCCACCAAGACTTATGACTAGAGCTGGGCTTATGACATCATAGACTTGGATTTTCAGAAAGCACTTGATACAGTACTTAAGAGTCTAATTTTTAAAATGAGCTCCATTGAAGTTACAGGAGGTATTCTGGAGTGGATTCAAAACTGGTTTGCAGGACAGAACACAAAGAGTGGTAGTCCGTGGTATTCCATCTGAGCTAGGTATGGTGGGAAGTGGCGTCCCCCAGGGATCAGTGTTGGGGCCCCTGCTGTTCTTCATCTACATTAATGACCTTGATTGGTATATTAAAAGCAAATTAGTTAAATTTGCAGGTGATACTAAATTGGAAGGTTTGGCAAATAGTTTAGGGTCCACTAAAGTGATTCAGGATGATTTGCATAGAATCCAGAATTGGGCAGAAATGTGGCAAATGAAATGTAGCAAATGTAGCAAAATGTGAAGTTGTACATGTAGGGAATAAAAATATTAGACGGGATTACTTCATGGGAGGTTTAAAACTGGAATGTGCTGCACACGAGAAAGATCGGGGAGTGATTGTTGACCAAACCCTCACAGGCTCTAGCCATTGTGCCATAGCAGATAAAAAAGCCAATCGGATGCTGGCATACATTGCCAAAAGTATTGAGAACAAATCTAAGGAGGTGATGCTTCTTTTGTAAAACACGTTCGTTAGACCACATCTGGAGTATTGTGTACATTTCTGGAGACCATACTTTAAGAAAGATATAGAGACTCTAGAAAAAGTTCAGAGAAGTAAGATTTGAAGTAAGATTCAGTAGATTTGAACAAATTAAAAACAATAATCGACTGTCGGAAACGGAGTTATATTGACACCATCCGACTGTCGGACATGGAGATATATTAAAACCATGTCCAACTTTCGGACACGAAGACACTGCATTAATGCAGCAACGCAATCTGTTGTGCAGAAAATTTGCTTCGCGTCAAGTGTGCAAGTGGCTTAATACTACAATTATTGTCACTTAGGTTTTACCGTTTTAAGTGGGGGAAAGGAATACAGCCTGATTGCTATGATCTTTCACTGAGTTAAGATCGCATATTGAAAACTAGGCTTATGCTGTCGGAGGCGACGGCTGGGGGTATATCCCCGAATTCCCCCGATCCTCCAATTCCCCAATCCTTGAATAGACCTTCAATAGACCTGCATTTGAACTTAACTTCAGGTCAATCGGACAAATGGTTCTGAAGATATGGCCAAAATGGTAATTTTCCATCACAAAGCGCCATCTGGTGGCAAAATATTGAACCAGTCAGGTATGTCATCATGTGACACGTTGTGAGGTCATGACCTTGCAGTTGCACATAGTTTCATGTTAATTGGAGAAATAGTTTTAAAGACATAGCAAAAACGGTGAATTATATGTGACAAAGCTCCACCTTGTGTCAAAATTTTGAACCAAACAGGTATGATGTCATCGTGGGACACATCCTCAGGTCATGACCTTTCATTTGCACTTGATTTGAGGTCTATCGGACAAATATTTCTAGAGATATGATAAAAACGGTAATTTTTTCCGTTTTTGGCCCCTGGTGGCCAATCTAGAAATTGTAAATTGTCCAAAATTGAATCAGTTTTTCCTCTTTATGATACTTATTTATGTGCAAAACTTGAAATTTGTAATTGAAATATTACTGAAGTTATAGCAGAACAGTGATTTTTTTTTTCAGTTTTTGGCCCCTGCTTGCCAGTCCACAAATTGTAAATTGTCCAAAATCAAATCAGTTCTTCCTCTTTAGGATACTTACTTATATGCAAAACTTTGAATTTCTAATTGAAATATTACTGCAGTTAACACCTAAATCCAGTTTTTGGCCCCTGGTGGCCAAAATAAAATCAGTTCTTCCTCTCTATGATACTTACTTATGTGCAAAATTTGAAATTTGTAATGGAAATATTACTAAAGTTATCGCGTTAACACGTAGCGCGGCGGCGGCGGCGGTCGGACCAAAAACATAATATAATAAATGTTTAACGCATCTTGTGTTGTCGTCCACGCATGTTAATCCCAAAATTTTAACACGGTGAATTGATAGGAACACACTATCCATCGTTTCTCTGCCCAATGATGCAGGCAGAAGAAATAAATGAGCAACCGTCGTATATCATTCCAACTTCATTAGTTTGAATGATCAGACGTAGTTTCGTTTTGAAATTCCATTCAAGTTCGCAAATGGCAATAATTCAAGAATGCTTCATATTCATAATGCTTAATATAGACATAGGCGGTGCAGAAAACATACTTGAAGCAGCAAAGTAAAATGCAACATTAACGCATCATGCAGATATAGGACAGAGGCTTCTTTATTTCAACACTTCAAAGGTGAGGCGAGGGGCTCATTTTATTGGTGAAGAGTTGACTCGGCTGTGTTAAACCAACTTAAGCTTTTTCTCCTCCCTCTTTGCATGTTGCGCCGGCAGGAGGGACAGAAGCGGGACAGAGCAGTACTTGCGCCAGGCTACGCCGGGCACGAAATTGCAACATACGCCTGCACACACCCTGTTGGCACGGCGCTCCCCCTATTCGCTGCGCCTGTGCCTGGTCTATTTACAGCCCTTAATGTTTGCATGGTTTGTGTTGAGAAATATACACTTCAAAACTTTAACTATACTATGAATTTTCCTTGATAACAAAGCAAGTAGCCTCAAGATACCATTTTTACCCCGCCCTGCCCGAAGGGGGAGGGCAAGGGGTATTGTTTTTGGTTTGGTTTGTTTGTGCGTTTATTTGTTGCCAGATTCACCCCGTATTGGGTTTATGGATTGCAACTGACCCAGAATAGATGCCTATTGAATTTCGGAAAAGTATGTCAAAGTATGTGCGAGGGGCGGGGTTTGTTGTGCCTGGCACCCCTTGTTTTACTATGATATCATAATCGCAATCGCAAATTGCAATATGGTCCACTATAATCGCATTCGCACAATTTTTCCAAATCATGCCGCACTAGTCTTGACCTCATGTGAATGTTTTCCAGGTAACTGAAGAAATTGGCTCTCAAGAAAAATAAGTACTGTAAAAGATATCTCCAAAGCCCAAGTCCCTTACTATCTACCGCTTACAAAAATTAAAGGAACCAACTCAGCAATCTTCTCAAGATACTAAACGGGGTCATTATAATGACCAACTTACCAGATCTTGAAAAAATATTAAAGTTAGAAGGAATACTCTTAAAGAATTACTCAATATGAGATGTTCTTCTACTCCTTCACCCACTGATTTCTGGGATGGCAATGTAAGGGTTAGAGAACCATCGCAAATAGCCAAAAAATTTCATAATTTTTTAATGAATGTGGCATTATAACGTTAAAAGTTACTTACTTTGTTACTCGACATGTTCCACAAAATGGTGTTGTTATTGTGCTCGGTATGTTTGCACTTTGCAGATCGTCATTTGCAGACAAGGCGGGGGTGGGGGAGCAGAGATAGAAGGAGGTGTGACTCATGACACTCTTTGTTTTGGTCTACAGGCAGTGCACAACAGCAAACCTAGTGGTGAAACGATTTCGCTTTTTGCTCCTTTAAAGACCTCAATCAGATCACCCCCGAGTCTCCTTTATCTGTGACTAAAGAGATTAAGGATCTTCAGCCGCTTCTCATAACTTTCATCTTTTTACCTGGAATTAGCTTAGTAGCTTAGTAATAGAAAATTACCATTTTGGCCATATCTTCAGAACCATTTGTCCGACTGACCTGAAATTAAGTTCAAATGCAAGTCTATTCAAGGTCTATTCAAGTATTGGGGAATTGGAGGATCGGGGGCATTCGGGGATATACACCCAGCCATCGCCTCCGACGACATAAGCCTAGTTTTCAATATGCGATCTTAACTCAGTGAAAGATCATAGCAATCAGGCTGTATTCCTTTTCCCCACTAAAAACGGTAAAACCTAAGTGACAATAATTGTAGTATTAAGCCACTTGCACACTTGACGCAAAGCAAATTTTTCGCACAAAAGATTGCGTTGCTGCGTTGAACGCAGTGTCTACGTGTCCGAAAGTTGGACATGGTTTTAATATATCTCCATGTCCGACAGTCGGATGGTATCAGTATAACTCCGTTTCCGACAGTCGATTATTGTTTTTAATTACTTACTTCAAATCTTACTTCTCTGAACTTTTTCTAGAGTCTCTAAATCTTTCTTAAAGTATGATCCCCAGAACTGCACACAATCATCCAGATGTGGTGTGACAAATGTGTTGGACGACCACCGACTGGGTACCATTACCCACAAATACATAAAAAAACTCGATGACGCATCGCCTATTTGCCAAAGGCAAGTTGATGCGTCAGCTGTTGTTGGGATGGTGGCCATATTGGGGAGGTCGAAAAATGTAAACAAACAAAGCGGACAACGTGGAAATAGATTTACACCTTATGCGTTCGGCCTGTTTATGGTTTGTTATCTGAACATACCCTGGCCTATATATTTGAATTACATAATGGCTTAGTGGATTCTGTTATAAATTATAAGAACATATTTTGAAACTATATATTGCTGGATAGAGTGCCTTGTAATACCAATTTTTCCAGGACTCATCTTTCTGTAGTATGCTTAATTGGCTTAGATGCAGGGACCAGGCTAGGCAAATACGTCTTTGCGTTGACTTTGAATGTAATCTGTCGTCTTTCGCGTCTGGTGTGAAAGCAGCTTTAGCTGGCAGCGTTTTTATTCGGCGTATTTTATTGCCAGCTAGTGAGCTAAATGCAAGCGGTGCAACTGCAGCCAAATTAGTTCACATAATAATTACTATAGCCGCTATATGCATTTTAAATTGATTAAATTTAAATACATGAAATATAATGTTAGCTAACTAGCAAGAGAGCCTTTATGCCAACTTATCCATTGACTTCTGTGAGCAAGTCAAAAAATAATACAACTCAGCATGTGTACCGGAGGTCGCGGCCAAATGGCGGTAGTAATGTGAAAATCGTTAACAGCAAAATACACTAAACTAGTAAACTATTTTTTAGTCAAAGTTACACAGCCATAGCATCGAGATGTTTCATTGTTCTTTATTTCAGGACTGCTAAATGCTAGGTCTAAGTAGATTCTAGATTTTTCCTTTTGAGTTTTTATTCTGTACAGAATGAAAGGAAATGGCAGCAACTGAAACTGCATTTTATACAAGTACTAATAAAACATACATAAGTATGTAAAGTGTTCCAAGAGCGCGGTTTAATTTAAAAAACATCAAATATCCTGGATTTTATATAACAGATTTTCGCTCAAACCAGACAGTCCCATCACAATGCATTTTCACTAAAAAGCACTTGTGTCTACCGGACAAGCTGGTTTGCACCTTGCACATACGCATTTGCAACAGAGCAACGCAATGTTTGGCTTTAGTACTTTAGAATGCATTAATCCTGGCATCAGTTCAACGGGAAAGATTCTCCCCAAGACAGCTCGCTATGTAAAATGTGAAAATTACTTAAGTGGAGCCAGGGTAACGTGAGGGACTTGGCTTACTGTTTTTAAAAAGGCTAACTGTGGCCGGCTCTGCACATGCATACAAGTGCCTATAACGTGATGTTCCGTAAGATATTGTTCTTCTTTAGAGACGCAATGCATGCATCTGGGGGTTGAAACAAATAGAAAATGTCAGAATTGTGAGGCTGCTCCGTGGAATGTCAAATATTACCAGCAATAATGAAACAGTGTTTTGCCCTCCAAGGGTACTCAGAAACCAAATGTGTCAATAAAGGAAAAGGATTGAAAACTCGCCAGGAATAATTCTTGTCATAAAGGGACGTTTGTGGGGTGTACTCTGACCGGCACAACACTACCTGAGGTCAATTTATTTATCGACGACGCAGCATCAGAGCAATTTCACAGCACTGCAATGGGGATTCGCCAGTGCCTAGCTAGGGGCAGGGCAAGAGCTAGCCTCACTTGCACCGAACGCTGCATCATCACGCTATATAGCCGCCTTGTTTTCCACAAACAAGGCTACTTATTTGTGAAATGTGATTCATTGTTGTCTGGACTCAACCGTTCATTTTACCATCATAGGCAGACCACCCCGGTTCCCATGCTCCTGTCCGGCAATCATCACAAGACCATCCAGTTCTACATCCTGAACTCTCCGGGCCTGCAGTTAATCCTGGGCTATCCTGGCTTCGTCGTCATAATCCCCACATTGACTGGGTGACCAGCTCCATTCATGAGTGGGGAACATCCTCTTCGCCATTCCGCTGTCTCATGACCAGTTCTTCACCTGATGTCTCCGAGGTGCTTTTCGAACACCACAACCTCCAGCAGGTGTTCAGCAAAGCCGTTCTTCTGGGGTGTACGCAATTGATATTTGATATATTCAGAACGCAATGGATATTTGGGTGAAATTTTGCTGAGCTATCGAAGGCTTGACAGATGTCATTACATTTTGGCTCATTTAACTGTTTCCACAGCTCCAGCTCCGTGTCTACAGCATCAGCATCAGGCATCAGATGTGCGTACTCGGCTTTTATTTCCTGCTATAAATTGTCTAACAAAGCCGATATTTTATCTGGCTGCAAATATTGGCCCTTCAGACACGGCAGTGCTACGCAGACACAATCCCGTACTTCTGTTATGAGATTCTGTTATAAAGGGAAGGAACAGATTCAGTGGCCAGTACTCTGCGGGGCTTGATGCAGGTGTGTTTGACCGCTTTGTCTGCGTCGCGAAAATACCAGGCGGCGAGGGCTCGATGTCCACCCGAGCAGCCAAAGCGCAGTCCTACTCCCACAACTTCCCAAACAGTGTCTCCCTCTTCCCCTCAAGCAGCGATACTAAGCCGCTCGCATTGGTTGCAGCTGTTGGTAAATCGCACTCAGGATTCTGCAAACTATTGCTGAGGGGCATAAGATATTGTAACAAACCCTCGATGACAGTGATGCCAATGATGAAGTCAAATGACTCCATTGATTTAGAACGTGTAAAGACACATATTGTGCTGGGACCAGCGGATATCAGAGAACTTTTGCAAGCGGCTAGTGCTTTGGTCACTCAAGAACATCTGCAGTCGTTTCGGTGAGGCAGATATGAGGTTCACGATGTCTTGGACAGTGGTCAATGCATTTCTGACTGATGTTAAACAAGTTGAGTGCACAATGGCCAAAGTCAGGGCATGATTTCAGCAGTGAACATAGGCAGCATCAGGATAAAGTTGCTTGATGCGCTCCTACACCCCTCGCACCTTGCCACTTACATTTCCTGCACCGTCGTAGCCCGGTCCAACCATACACTTGGACTCTTTCAGCTGATCAAGCAAGAGCTCAGTTAGCACCTCACCCGTGGTATCAGCAGTAGTGATAAAGCATAAGAAGTCCTCTCTCTCTGAGAAACATATCTTCCAAACATTCTGGTGCTGCAATGTTATTTTTAAAACCAACAGATCAGGAGAAAGTGAACTTCGTTCGAGATTTGTGTACCTCTCAGCAGCAGTCACCTAACATTTGGCAATACAAAAATACAGTATGGACTGCAGCAAACTTTGAATTAAACTTTAAAACTGAAATAATGCTTGTGTTTATTGATACTGTTATTGCCATCAATGTTTAATCATTTTTCAAGGAAAAAGGAATATATTTGATCCCTATGATCTTCTACTGGATTGATATCAGATATTAAACAAGCAGGGAAAAGCAACAAAATATGCGTTTGTCATCCACGTTAAAAATGCTGAAACGTGGAGCAATAGGTTTTTCTTTTCTGAAGAAAGTAGACAGGCAAGAAATAAATTAGTATTACATCTGTCTGTCGTATGTCGTATTACATACCAGCTTCATAGGCTTAACCTAGCTGATGCAATCATGCCCTTCACGCTATAGCTAATGCCAATTACAGTAAAATATGCTACATAATTTGAGTATTATTTAGTTTAGCCGAGGAATCCCACTGAAATTAACAAATTGCAGATATGGCCTAACATTATCCTGTTCAAAACCTAACGACCACTCCAAGAGAAAGCGCAAGCCAGCCACAATAAAATTTTTAAACTCATGTCAAATAACATTCACGAATGCTGTAGCTGGCCAGCTAACTCATATTCTTAATGCTGAGTACAGCTGTTAGTTGTGTTGTAAAATGCCTGATGTAGCAAAGTAAAAGGAAATATACACGCAACATGCAGATATAAGATAGATACTTCTATATCCCAAAGTATAATTGCTTGCCTACCTGAGCTACCACTTCTGACAAGATGCGACAGATAACCCGGTCAGCATTCATTCTGCAAATGGCGCCGCGCGATTGGTGGTTCTTGCCAAAAGGTCACCCAATCAGCCAAGAGCAGAAAACATGAATATTTTTATACTCAGTTCATTAGTGAAGTAAGGGCTAAACACTGGCCTACCGACTATACTGGGCTACCGCCTAGGCCAGACTATATCAGTGAGTGACTGTTGGGAGTGACCAGCATTTCTCCACAATATCATTTAAAATTTGTTTTCCGCACAAATCAACGATCTCATTTTGGACTTGGTGGCCACAATAATTTGCTTTGGCAGGAGCGAGTTGTAAGTATTGGTTTAAAGAGGCATCCCCCTTTACGTGATACTTTAAAAATTCCTAAAAACTGCTCTGGTCGTCTGTATGGCCCCGAAGAGCGACGTTTTGCTGACCACACATATTTATGAGATCAATAATGGCTTTAATGCCATGTCTATTGCGCCCGCTTGTCTCTTGGATGGAGCGATCCAGGGCTGCACAAACTGAAAGCTTTTTTCCTGTGCATACCTGAACGAATTCAGAGGCCCGCAACTGGGCAGTCTGATGTGCTGGTGCGGATATATCTTTTGCAAATTCTTTTTGGCATTACTCCAAACGCGGAGAGGCTTGGTCCTGAGTATCAAATCACCAGACGAAGAAAGCATGCAATGCCATGCACAATACGCTATCCTGACACACACTATAGCGCAGGGTGGGATAGCTAGTCTCGTTGAAAAACTCCTCGGCCACTTTTCTTTGTTTGCCAAAAATCAAGGTTGACACAGCTACCCAGCCTCTGGGAGGCTTGAGTCGGTTTGGTAGAACCTGGAGCTTGACGGAGTCAGAGGTAGACTTGAAGAAATTTGCTTCAAATTTGTCTATGCCTGACAAGTCTGATGCTCGTGTTAGGGGTGGCTGACTAACTGGCTGGGAATCAGTGCTAGCAATACTAGACACACTGGTTTGTACGAGCAAGTTCAGTTGGCTGGAGGGATGCTGCGAAACAGTTTTGTGTCACATTTGATATTGTGGAAGGGAGAAGGGGATGTAGGCTTAGGTATATCTGACTCAGAGGGATCAGAGGAAATTAAGGGTCTCGGTTAGGAATGCTACCACCTCAACTGACTCCATTGAGAGGTTGTGGCAGCCAGCACTGCCAGGGGGGATTGAGGATGCCTCGCTAGCCACCTCGAATGGTGGTGGTGACGACTTAGCATCATGCTTTTAAGCTTTTTGGGGAGTGTTTGAAATAAATGCAGTTGTTTGAAGCCTCGCTTCATTTTAGGATTATGCATAGACAGATTTTCGCACACAAGTAAAACTGCTTGCTGACTGCTCTTGCTGTTCAACAATCTGGAGGGAACCATGCAGACGTTGTGAGAAGAGCAGGGAAAAAAAGATTCATTTTAATTATTTGTCACTCCTCTAACCAATGAGTTTTCTTAGTCCTGCATACCCCGCCCCAGTCTCGATTCTGCCCCTCCCTGTCCCTCAGCACAAGCACACTCTCTCACTCTGTCTCTCTCTCTCTCTCTCTAGTACGCACCGAACCGGCATCATGATTTGTGCGGTACGCTCTAGAATTTTTAGAATACACAGTGCATACGGCTATACAGCTGCAGGCGCCGCTGGTTCAGTTGATGACAAGTCTCGAAGTAGGCATAGGGATGGAGACTGTGGAAGTGTGGAATGCTGTGGTCCACAAAGGTGGATAATCTAAGTAAAATGTTTTTCCAGAATGTTTGGATTGGTGGACAGAGCCAGGTGGGATGAAAGTAGTTCATCAGTGGTGTTGAGGCTGCAATTTCAACATGTGTTCATATCGGTATACCCCATTCTACACATTTTGTATTGTGTGATATGTGCTCGATGAATAATCATATATTGGATGAGCTGGGTTTTTGGGTTGTTAGTCATAGTGATAATATTGTTGTTGATTTGTTTGCAGAAATTAATATTTGTTGTTGTAGACGAATCTTTCTCCCATTCTGAAGTCGGTAGTGAGAGTGTGGTATTCGTGCTGGATATTAATTTATATAATTTGGATAAGAGGTTTTTTTTACTTACCAATTAGCTTGAGCTGTTCTGTTAATGGTACAGGTTGAAGACTATTGTTTGATACATTGATTCTTGATTTCAGTGAGGTTTTTAGTTGAAGGTATTGCAGAAAATTGTCACAGCTAATATTATATTTCTGAGTTAGTGCTCTGAAAGATATTTATTTTCAAATATGTGCTCTAGGTGAGTTATTCCTGGTGATTTCCACAAATTGAAAGTGAAAGATTTATTTTGTGTTAGTTTTACACCAGATGTAACAGGATGCACACCTCCAAAAAAGTTAAACTTTTGTTTTGTCAGTCCACAGAATATTTTCCCATAAGTCATGGGGAGCATCAAGATCTTTTTTGGCAAATGTGAGGCGAGCCTTTGCGTTCTTTCGATCAGCAGTGGTTTTCGCCTTGGAACTCTCCCATGGATACCTTTTTGCCCAGTCTCTTTATAATAGTTGAATCATGAACACTGACTTTAACTGAGACAAGTGAGGCCTGCAGTTCTTTAGATTTTTTTCGGGGTTCTTTTGTGACCTCCTGGATGGGTCGTCGATGCGCTCTTGGAGTCATTTTTGTAGGCCGGCCACACCTGGGAAGGTTCACCACTGTTCCAAGTTTTCTCCATTTGTGAATAATGGCTGTCACCGAGGTTCTATGGAGTCCAAAAGCCTTAAAAATGGCTTTGTGTGGTGCCACGGTGGCTCATTCGTCTAAGCGCGCGCAACATATAGGCTGTGTCGTTCCCGTGGTGGTTCAATTCCGACTCAGGTCATTTGCCGCATGTCTTCCCCATTCTTCTCCCCAACTTTCCTGTCTCTTTCCACTGTATAACTATCAAATAAAGGCAAAATTCTCAACAAAAAAAAAGAAATGGCTATGTAACCCTTTCCAGACTGATAGATGTCAATGACTATTTTTTCATCTGTTGTTCAATTTTTTTTAGTTTGTGGCATGATGTGTTGCTTTTTGAGATCTTTTAGCCTATTTCACTTTGTCAGACAGGTTCTATTTAGTTGATTCTTTGATTCAACAGGTCTAGCAGCTATAAGGCCTGGGTGTGGTTAGTGAAATTGAACTCAAAAAATGTGGTTAATCACAGTTAATTCATGATTTAACGTGAAGGGAGGGGGAGAGCAATTACGTTTTCACACAGGTCCAGGTAGGTTTGGATAGTTTTTTTTCCATTAATAAATGAAATTATCATTTATAAACTGCATTTTGTATTTACTTGGGTAATGTTTGTCTTAATATTATTAATAAAATTATCTTCTTGTCTTAATATTAAAATTAGTTTGATGATCTGAAATATTTTAGTGCTTTGGGTCAGTGCTTTGTTGGAAAGTCCTCATACGGCCAAGTCCCAGCCTTGTTGGAGAGGCAGCCAGACTGTCAGTCAAAATAACCTGATACGTGGTGGAATTGAATTTGTCATTTATCTCGAAATAGCTGTGATTTTGTTTGCCCCTGCCTGAAGAACATTAAATACCAGTAAACCTTCATTGTTTCTGATTGTGTTGCTTTTGGGTCCTGCTACTCCTCGTGTCAGGGGGCAGGAACTGCTTACATAGGCTTTGGACAAGAATCTAGGAAAACGACCAAATCGGTTACAGCAGCTTTAACCAGTGCCCCTGGACCTCTTAGATTAAAACAGCCCCAAAACATGACTGGCCCACCATTATATTTCACCATGGGTATGAGGTGCTTCTCCTTTGATGCATTTCCGTTTTGACGCCAAACATTCCGATGCTGTATTTGAATGAAACGTGCCATTTCGGTCTCACCTGACCAATGTTCCAGTCATAATTTGAATGATGTTTGGCAAACTCCAACTGCTTGCTTCTGTAACTTCTGGTCAGAAAAGGCATTCTTTTGGAAAGCCTTGCAAAAAGCCTTTGTTTGTGGATGTTGTGCCTGTTGATGCTTTTAGGACGTGAAATTCGGTTGCATCCTCTACCCTTGAGGTTTTAAACAGTCCCATATCTTTTGAATGTTTTAATAATTGCCCTAATGATGCATGGTGGCATATTCAGTCATTTGTGAATCTTTTGGTATCCGTTACCAGATTTACAAAGGTCTATGACCATTTGACTCTTTTGAACGGAAAGTTGTTTTGTTTTCTTCATGCTGTTGGCTGAAAAAGGGATCTTTACACCCTAGTGAAACAGCAAGTGATTTAAATAGCTCATTATATTTCCTTAACGCATAGATAAAACACAAAAAAGTGAAAGGTGGTGTTGCGTCAGTATGGGAAAATTGCCCATGAAAGCTTTTGAATCCTTACCAAATTGACTAGGACAGATGTGAGCCAAATTTAGATGAGCACCCCCTTAAAACCAACATATGGGGATAAATCAATGAATTACTCCAAATTATCTCAGTGCTAGTTCTAAAATTTATAACCGTTATTGCTACTGCCATCCCAAGGAACAATTTGACCCAAACATGTCTTAATTGCTTTGAAAATATGATACCCAGGAGGAATTAAATCTGTAAAAAGCATAATTTGGCTACATTTTTCAACACAAATTGAAAGTTTAACATTAAAATCATTATAGTTCCCAAAGTGATCCACCCTAAATATTTGGTAAAAGGTAGGTGCAGTATGCCAAGTTCATTTGCACACAGTTTCAAGAAGTTCTTTCATCAGTTACAATGTTGTAGGACGGCTGTATGTACGCCATCTTCGGACAGTGCAGATGTTGAGTTTCCTGAACTTTCTCTGGAATACTTACTAACTTACAAACCTGGTTTAAATATCCTAGATGTTATCTGCAAAAATCTTTAAGGGTACCATTAATTGTGAAACCTTGATTTAGAGGAATTTCATTTTAAATGAAATCAGAAAATGATTTTGATTTTTTCCATTGGAACATTAATATTGTACGGTATTTCTGACATTGTTATTTATAGTTTCTCAATAAATACATACTTATTTAAACTTGAAAAAGTATTGTTCATGCATTGCCAGTCAGGGGCGCCAGCAGTTTTTGAGCCCAGTGTATATTTGCATGTAGTGAGCCATGTTGGAATTACAGACATTTGTAACTGTGCCTCTGCGCAAATACTTTTGAACATCTTGGTCTGTGTGACTGTCTGGAACAAAACTTTGGTGCTGAACTGTTCTTGTGGTGCTTCTGTAGGTCCTGATAACATCCCTGAAGAACCGTGGAACCCTGCGGACCCCCTTCTTGACCTTAGAAGTCTCAGCATAGTGAGAAATGGTTACCTGTACAGCAACTAGGTGTGTGTATGCACTCTAAAACAGAGCTGACTGTTAAATATCCATTATACATGTATATTGGGAACATGGTGTTTGATAATGTTTACATGGTGTGTGATTATAGTTCTCTTCATACACTGCACACTCTGGCTGAGGGATTAAGCACAGCTCAGAGAGATCCTCACAATATGTGCTCCTGGTCCTCTGTTCTAAATTGGGAATATTCCACTCTTCTAAATTGGCTCCACAGGTGGCTGATGGACAGAATGCAGGGAAGAGGTAAAACATGCCATTAAATTGATAATTTGTCTTGATCACCAATTAATGGCCTTGTTTGAAGATACTTAAACTGACCTCTTTGAGGTGTCGTCAATTCTCTTTGTAAAGGTGAGAAATAAAACACGTCATTTCGATGACAAAATTGTTTTCATTTAAACGTTCGTGAAGCGTAAATTTGATGACCTGCTTCAATGGCAAAAGTCAACGCAAAAAATCCATGATTTTTTTTTTTTTTTTGTGACGGGTAGCCTATTAAGTCAAGTGAAAAAAACATTTTAATTTTGTATAATTATTTACTTGCCTTAATATTCATTAGAAAGGAAGCCGTGTATTTATGTGCCAACGAATTATTCATTCGTAGAAAATGCGGTAAACAAGAACAATGATTGAAAACACAATTATGATCCGTTTCAAGTGATGTCTTCTACCCTCCCTGTGTTCTGTTCATCTGCTGCCACTGACTGGCTGTTTTCTTTTAAGCTAAATCTTTACAACTGTTGAATGAATTTTGAAACGTATTGCATTTATTCGGCTAGGGCAATATCTGGCAAAGTTCTGGTGTATCCGCCTTGTGATTCAGTTTCTCTCCAAAATTCAATGAGTTTTCCATTGCCCACATCACCAAGTTTCATAAAAATCAGACCAATGGTTTTCCATAATCCTGCTGACAAATGGACAAACAGATGGAACAAATCCCAACCACAAAAAATTACCTCATGAGTGTTTGTAAAAATAACAGATGTTTTGAGCAGTCAAACAATTAGATTTCTAGTTAGCAATCCCAGGGCCAGCTTTACAAACACTAGTCCAAGAATGAATTGCATTATTAATGGTTTCTAGTTTTACTCCTGGGCCAAGCTGATTTGAGTGTTAAAGGCAAGCCCTTATTGCTGAAAAAATGTTTCTTCTTTATCTGAATTTAGGGGCTAAACTGGCAACTCAAGATTCAGCAAGACTCGAACAGATGGACCTCAGTACCTTTAAGCTTACCATCTCCAACTTCACTACAGGCAATGTGACAGACACGCAACTGTTCAAGGGTCCCTACCAGGCAGTGGAAGTGGTGATCATTGTCCTGGTCTCAGGAGCCGTCAGTCTTTTCACGATAACTGGCAACATACTAGTCATTCTCTCAATCATAATGAATAGGAGCCTCCAGACCATCAACAGCTACTTCCTCTTCAGCTTGGCATGTGCAGACCTGATCATTGGGATCGGCTCCATGAACCTGTACACAGTCTATGTCACAGTTGGCTATTGGCCATTGGGCCCAGTAGTGTGTTACCTATGGCTGGTCGTGGACTATGTAGCATGCAATGTCTCAGGCTTTCATCTCATTGTCATCAGCTTTGACCGTTACTTCTGCATCACCAAGCCACTCAGCTACCCTGCATGGAGGACCACCAGGATTGCAGGCATGATGATTGTGGCAGCCTGGGTTCTTGCCTTCCTCCTTTGGGCCCCGCCCATCCTCACCCGGCAGTTTGTTGTAGTTCAGCGTATTGTGCCAGTGTGCTACATCGAGTTCCTGTCCAATGCATCAATCAGCTTTACCAGCTCCACTGCTTCCTTGTACTTGCCCGTTGCCATCATGAGCTTCCTGTACTGGAAGATCACCAGGGCCAGCAAGAGCCGTGTAAAGACGGATGAGCACAAGCAAAAAAAGGGCAACCCATTCAACAGTGAAGCAGGAAACCACATCAGCATTCCATGTGATGATGAGTCTGACACAACCCAATGCGTTGAGAGGAGCCAGAATGGCGAAAGACAGGGAGTTGGGGAGGAGGAGCCAAGTGCACCAGAACATCCTGAGAGAAATGAAATTACAGAGGCCACTGCTGGTTACGAGGGAAATTCCACAACAATGTCGAAGCAGCAGCTCAAGAAAAAGGCACCACCATCTCGTGAGAAAAAGGTAACACGCATGATAACGATGATTCTAGTTGCCTATGTGGTCACATGGACACCTTATAATATCATGAAGGTTATTGGCACCTTCTGTTCGCCCTGTGTTCCATCCAGCATGTGGATCTTCGGCTACTGGTCCTGCTACTTCAACAGCACCATCAATCCAGCCTGCTATGCTCTCTGCAACGTCACCTTTAAGAAGACCTTCAAACAACTTCTGCTCTGCCGGTACAAGGACATTCAGACGGGCAGATAACATAACATACCATTACATAACATGAATGGGGAGAACAAGCCGTTCAGCCCAACTACGCTCGCCAGTTTCATTATACTGTTGTGAATGTATCCCTTCAGATACTCAATGACTCAATGGTATCTAGCTTTAAGTCAAGCCTGCTCTTGAAAACCCCTAAGGTCTCTGCCTCAACAGTATGGTCAGGCAAGCTATTCCACAATGAAATTACTCTTTGAATGAAGAAATATTTCCAATAAAGATGTGATCATTTTTGTTTCTGGTGTTGTTATTTTCTGAAATTTTTTGACAGAAAAAAATATGCTCTTGCATCGCTATGAAGAATGGCAGGTACAAGCTCAAGAAGTAGAATTACAGACACACAACCTGTTTGTGTAATGTCAAATTGCAGCTAACTCTGTGCCAGCAAACTCAACCAGAATTTAGCAGCATTTACAGCAAAACTCGTAAAAGCCCGCACTCATTCACAAGATCGGAAAGTGCACCTATTTGAAATAGATATTTTTATCTGATAAAAATGTTTAATGATTAAATGTGCGGTTCCACTCACTAACCGGTGCCTCTGAATCTGACTCGATTGCCCCGTTTCAAGGTGCTTTCACACTGGACGCGGAACGAATTTTTCGTACGACAAATTACATTCAAAGTCAATGCAAAGACATGAATACGCCCGAGATTCGCGTCTTTGCATTGACTTTGAATGTAGTCAGTCGTGCGAAAATCGTTCGTTTCGCGTCCAATATGAAAGCAGCTTCATTCGCGCTGCTCACTTTCTCACCGCACTCGTCAGGGGAGGAGGGGAGCCAAAGAGGTCAGGCAGGGGGAAGAGGGAGGGACTTTGGAGGGAGGCGTAGTTGTTCATGTCCAAATTTCTACTAAGTACTGTGCCACATGCCAGAAAGGTAAGAATAGCTTGAAAAAGTATAAAAAGTATGAAAGAGAAAAATAATAGCAATAACGTCCAGAAAAATCTGAACATGAAAAATCTGAATTTATGAATTGTTGAAATAGCGCAAAGTATGTAGGAGTAGTTTACTAGCGTGGAACGGCGGAAGAAGTAAGAACAATAATCTATACTACTAAAAAAATAGATTCTGTGAGTCTGTCTGTCCGGCTATGCGTTTCGCGGTCTTTCAACGTATTGAGTTGAAAATTGGTACAAGGATAGGTGTTGGGTTCGCGAGGTTTGCGGCGCACTTTGTTTGCTAATCGGAAGGTCAAAGGTCATCTATTGCATCAAAAAACAATGCCCACACATATCGGCAAGTAAGTATAAAGAAAATGCCCAACATGAAAAACAATAGTATGAATACTAATTACAGTTAAATTACCTGGCAAAAAAGCCTTCAGTTTATTTGTTTATTATTAACAGTGTATTCGCCGAAACTGAAACTGATGCGGTTTCATTTACATACTTTAGTTTTGAGACTCTACATTGATCCCAGTTGGGGCAACACGCAGTATCATCCTGTTATCCATCGTCTCAAAGCAAAGACGGATTAAATGAAGACAAGTAGGTATGAATACTTCAGAATGAAGTTGTTCCGATCTTAATCCACAAAGCATACATATAAATTAATTTATGCATATAACGACTAGTTTCTTCCAGGTATAGACCTGAGTCAGACTTGCAGGTACAACTGAATGCGAGCGCTTTTTTTTTTTTTGGACGAAATGAAAACGTAGGTAACTGAGCGATTTGCTAGGCCTATATAAAGGATATTGCTATTCCTTAGCTTGGGCAAATAATACAGCCTGAATATTGTTGATTTACAATTCCTTATTCGTGTCCTTTTTTGACAAACAACAAGTCCCCCACCCAAAAAAATAATTGTCAACATCCATGTTTACTGTTTACATGCATCTCATTGGACATTTACACATACAAAAGATGGCATAGCTATTCTGCCATGTGCATTTGTGGTCCAGCCAGTGACGTTGTCCGCTCCAGTTTTTAGGTCACCTGCCGAAAGGCGTGACCTATTGCGATCCCCTTTTGTCCGTCATCCTGCGTCGTCCGTAAACTTTTCCTTGTGAACAAAATAACTTAAGTATTTATGAACTAATTTTGATGAGACTTTGTTTGCAGGCTTATATCCATAAGATCTATAAAACCAGAGTGATTCGATCATATTTGATGGGGTTATTGCCCTTTGTTGTATTTTTATCATAAGCAACCTTGTGAATACTATAATTTTAGTAAATATTGGTCAATTTTCATGAAACTTTGCATGCTGGCTTATATCTATAAGATCTCAAAGAAGTTCGAAAACCAGACCGATTCAATCAAATTTGATGGAGTTTTTGCCCCTTGTTATATTGTCATCATAAGCCACCTTGTGAACACAACTATTGCCTTGCATTTACTTTTTTATACCTAGATATGCTGGAAACCAGTTATCTTTATGGATGGAAGTGTCTTGAGGTGCTTTATAAAGATTGTGAATTTCATGACCCCCAGGCTCCATGTTTGCCCCTGGGGAGGGGGTCAAGTTTACTATAGTTTATATAGGAAAATGATACTTTTGGGTATATTCTGTTTCATTTCTACTGGAAATCATTGACACTTGATTGACATTACAACAATGAGATGATATTATGATATTTTTGACAGTTTCCCTTACCCAGGGGATAAGGGGCAGGGCCCAAGGGTCTAAATGGCTTGAGAAATCTTCTTTGCTTAAAGAAAATAGCCACAAGTTATATACATACAATTTATAATACTCTATTGCTTATGATACTGGTTTCCATTAATCTGATCCCTGGGGTCAAAATTAGGGCCACGCCTAATGGCTAAGGTTTAACGTTGGATATACTATACTCAGGTGACCGTTAAGGCCCATGGGCCTCTTGTTTTATATCTCTGTGCCAAAGACCGTCTGCTATTTTTTCCCCCACATCTTTATTGACGTCAGATATACATACAAAGACAAACCGAAGCTTGTTTTAGCGTCTGTGTTACCGCAACATGGGGTATCAAGAAAATGGCCGGCATGAAAAACAATACTGTGAATACTGTCAGCATTCTCACTAATTAAGTGCTCTGTGATGACTGATGGAATGAGCAATGTAAAGTTACTGGAGCCACTTGAGACTTGTGATCTTTCTACAGTTAGTTTTGATGTTTCATGGCAAATTAAAAAGTTTTCTTTCAATTTTTGGCCAGGAAATTGAGACAGGATGCACTCAAATCAAAGAGAAATAAAACTGGAGACAGTCCTTGATTGCAATTCTGTAAATGGGATGAGGAATAGATTCAAGGGGGTTTTGCTTGATGCACAATCCGAAATTCATTCCAAAGATTTCCAAAAGTAAGCTGAAAAAGCAGGATCCTCAGTGGTTTTCCTGTTGTGATTTACGAAATGATGAATGCAAAAAGGAGGCTTTATTTCTGAAGGGGGTAACCCCCCAACAGAGCTGGCAACAGTGCAAAGTCCGCAATCCAAAATCAGTATCCAAAGGGCGAAATCCAGAATCGTAACCAGGGCACCAAAAACAAAATCCGTAGCCAGGCAAAAATAGGTTGAGACACAAGAATGCGGTACAATGCAGGGAATTGGCAAAGCTCGGTAGTCAGGCGGTCCAGTGAGAAAGATAAATCACTAAGAATCAAGGCGTAAACAAACGTGGCACAGGAAGCTAGGAAGAACGATCTGACAACTGGAAGTGACGAAACAGACATCTTAAATACACATCTGGGTGAAACACATGACCAGGGAGAACAGGTGCAATCAATGATACGATAATCAGGAGTGACACATGAGGAATAATCTAATTACTTGAATTTAGCAAGTGCCAAAACGCTGACAGGGATCAGTACTAAAGTGCATAGATAAAAGAAAAGGAAAGCACAAAGTATGAGTAGAAATTCACAGAAGCTGCAACAGAGAAAGGCAAGAGGGCGGAGATTAGAATTGGGCGATTGCTGAGAGATCGTTAGTCAATTAGTATGCGCAGCTATACAATCCCGAGAGCACGTTAGTAAGTTAGTAAAAATATACAATGTTAATATTGGTTAGTAATCTAGCGAAAACAAACTGTTAGTATTGGTTAGTGGATAGTAAAAGAGAGAGGAAGGAAGCACATGAGATAATGAAGGAAGATTGAAAACCCAGAAACCAATAAATCACCCGAATGAGTTGCACGCAAGACTAGGGACCGTGAGCAAAGACCTACACAAGACAAGACAGGGTAGACGGAGTGCAAAGCATGGCAGAAATAAACAAGGCAAGAGAATGAAAACATGGCAAGAATAACTATGGCATGAAACATAATAAAACAAGAAATCTAAATACCAAAAAACACAATACACAATACTAAGAATAGTCAGACATGCAGTGGTCAGTAAACACAGAAATCCTAAACATGGCTAAGCCAGGCACAGAACTTAAACATGAGAAACTTAAACATGACAGAATCCCAACAGAACCCCCCTCCCAACGAACGCCTCCTGGCGTTCAACCTGAGAGTCTCTGTTGACTAGCATGAAAGTCTCTTATTAAGTCCTTATCCAGTATGCGCCGTGCTGGCACCCAACTGCGATGTTCGGGTCCGTAACTCTCCCAGTCGACAAGGTACTGCAGTCCTCTGCCTCGTCGACGAGAGTCCAGGAGGGCACGGACCGTTTAGGCTTCGCCTCCGTCGATGATCCGGGCAGGTGGTGGGGGATCAGGTCCAGAGGACAGGGGGTGGGTTACTGCAGGTTTGATTTGAGATACATGAAAGGTGGAATGTATTCGTCGCATGGACAAGGGGAGACGGAGGCGAATGGCAGTGGGGCTTAGGATCTTTTCAACGGTAAAAGGCCCCAGGAATTTGGGGAAAAGTTTACCCCCGTTACCTCTGAGGGGGATGTCCCTTGAAGACAACCAGACCCGCTGCCCAGGTCGGTACGCAGGAGCCGCGATGCGTTTCTTGTCGGCCTGCTCCTTCATCCGGGCGATCGACCTGAGCAGGGCCTGGCGGGTGGCAGTCCAGGTGCGTCTACATCTACGAACAAACTCGCAGGCAGAGGGGACAGCTACCTCCTCCTCCTGGGACGGGAACAACGGGGGCTGGTAGCCCAGGCAGGCCTTGAAGGGGGAGACGCCAGAGGCAGCAGAGGTGTGGCTGTTCAAGGCGTATTCCACCCATGGCAACTGATAGCTCCAGGAGGAGGGGTTCCTAATGCAGAGGCATCATAAAACACTTTCCACACATTGGTTAGCTTGCTCGGTCTGGCCATTAGTCTGGGGGTGGAAGCCTGATGACAAACTGATTGAAGTGCCTAGAGCTTTAAAGAATGTTCTCCAAAAAAGTGCAGTGAATTGGGGGCCGGGATCGGAAGTGATATCAGTGGGTATACCATGGAGTCTAATGACATGTTGAATGACAAGGTTAGCAGTGTCTTGAGCGGAAGGGAGTTTAGTGAGGGGAACTAGGTGAACTGCCTTGGCAAATCTATCAACAATAGTGAGAATGGTGGTGTGGTGTTTGGATGGGGGAAGGCCTGTGATGAAATCAAGAGCAAAATGGACGATGTGGTGTTGGGACGATGTGGTGTTGGAAGGGGCTGTAGTAAACCTTGTGGTGGCTGGTGAGAAGCCTTAGCCTGGGCACAGACCGAGCAAGCAGTTACGAACCCCTGGATATCTTGGGTGAGTTCTGGCCACCAAAACCTCTGAAGAATAAAGTTCTTGGTTCGGCGGATCCCAGGGTGGCCGGACAGTCTGGATGCGTGTCCCCATTCCAGGAATTTGGAGCGCAGGGTAGCTGGGACATATAAACAGTTGGTAGGACACGTACTGGGGGTAGCAGCATTGGTTTGGGCATTTCTAACTTCTCTCTCAATATCAAAACATAAGGCATTAATTAACGGTTCTTTAGGGAGGATGGTATCATTGTTAAGTTCGCTTCCTGGATCTTAAAACATCGGGAGAGAGCATCAGGCTTAACGTTCTTACTTCCAGGTCAATAGGCAATATGGAAGTTGAAGCGTGAAAAGAATAGCGCCCACCTGGCTTGTCTTGGATTGAGTCTCTTGGCCATCTGCAGGTACTCCAAGTTCTTGTGGTCTGTCCAGACAATGAAGGGTACCTTGAAGCCTTCCAACCATTGTCTCCACTCCTCTAAGGCCAATTTCACCGCCAACAGTTCCCGATTCCTGATGTCGTAGTTTCTCTCTGCAGAGCTGAGGCGGCGAGAAAAGAAGGCACAAGGATGGACCTTACCATCTTCTGTGGACCTCTGAGACAGGATGGCTCCAGCTCCGAGATTGAAGGCATCCACTTCAACAATAAACTGGAGTTCTGGGTTGGGAATGGTTAGAATGGGTGCAGAGGTGAAACAGGCTTTTAAATCATTGAAGGCCTTTTCAACCTTTTCAGACCACAGTGTAAGAGAGAGGCCAGGAGATAACATGGACAGTGCCTGTTGCCCTCTGTTCTTAACATAGTGGCATAATAAAGGCATAAAAACCTATACTTCCACCTCAGCTGGCCTCGTCTCCAGTCAGGCATGGCTGGGAACAGTGGGGCAGTAAAAGTTATCAGGGTCCAAACATCCTCTACAGCTGCACCCCCAATTCTACCACTGAGATAAGGGGGCCTGGAACTGGACACTTCAGCATGGGTGATTGAGCGCATCAAGGATGGGGAAGGGAGCGCATGGCTTAGTTGCTGCAAGGAATTCCTCTCACAGCAGGGTGTGACCTGTGCTCTCTGCCCTATTGGTGCCATAGTGACCTCTTCTGGACACACTGTCACCGCACCTTTTGATTTCTTCACTGTGACTGTTCTGAGTTAAGAGTTTCAATTAAAACAAAACCCACTGTTACACTGTTTTAACTGCCCTCATATCATCACTGAATTATTATATTATACCTGGGGTAATAGTGATGTGAATCTCATGGGGAATGGGTCTGTTGGGAAGGAAATTCATAATTGTTACATCATCATAATTCTCTATGTAATCGTGTTTGGTATGTATCTCTTCAGCTAAATTCAAGGAGTTGAATGAGTTGTATTTCATATGCACTATATTTCAAGAAAACATAGTTTCTGTTCCCCAGCAATGATTTGTCCTTAACCAGAGTTATCTCTTGTGGTATTTACACTCATCTCTCCCCCTTTGCAGAAGTGCTTTGCGACCCCTCCCTGAGGTCGGTCTCTAAGGGTCCTGGCACTGATCTAAAAACTTTTATTATCTCCTTTGAATAATAAATGTTTTCTTATTTCCTCCGGAGGGGGGAATCTAAATTCCGATTTGGGCCATCTGTGCGGCCTGATCAAAGGCGCCACCGACCTTAAATCTGAGAGAGACGACCTAGTCTGGGAAGATTGTATCCGACTTCCCATACATTGGTCCGTGCATATTCTTCGTTTAATGGTTGCGTAATTCGGACTTCTGCACGACCATTTGTACGAGCCTTTTCGCCAGGTATGACTTTTCTCTCATTTTCTAAACTGCGTGTGACTTGTAATTGGGTAATGTCGATTTGTTCGATTTAAGCTCTTGCCTACCTGGTGAATAAACTATTGTTATTTCTTTAAACTTGAGTGGCTCTTAACTCTTGAACCTTCTTTTTTTTTCTCTTTTTTTTTTTTTTTTAAATTTTTATTTTTTTTTAATTTTTTAAATTTGGCATCTCCAATCCCACCCGAATCTGGAATGCCCAATTGGGGAACTATGTACAAAGCTTGCTCGTATGCGACCCCTTGCTGCCAACTCAGGATAGTGAAGACAGTTCACGGCTCTCCTCCGAAGCACGTGCCTGTCAGCCACTGATTCTTATACACTCGCTGGTTGAATCTTCGCAAGTTCAGAGCGAGGGTGGAGGATACCCGGACATGAAACAAGCCGGAGTCTTCCTGACGAGCACCCGTCTGGCCAACAGGAGGCGCTGGAGCAACGAACAAAGCTGTTATCGTTTTACCCAAATCCGACAGTCCCTTCCCAATTTGTAACCCTGTAGCGCGATAGCCAATTGTGCGCTACTCTGAAAAAGCTGCCGACCCCTGCCGGTGGGTACGCCGAGGTTCGAACCCGCGACGTGGTGATCACCTCTGCACTGCAGCGCAGTGCCTTAACCGTGTGAGCCACCCGGCAGCTCGAACCTTCTTTTTAAGCTACGTCACGCCGGACGACCTAGGGGTATGCTCAACTAAGGACTGACTGATCAGCGGCTTTGGGATGAGCTTCGGTTTTAATCAAGTTAGATAGGCAGCCAGGATCTACCAACATAAGGATTCATGTTTGCCGACTCTGGGAGTTTTTAGCATGAAGAAGACCCATGGACGAAAAGTCGGTTATTTGTTAAAATTTCTATGAAAGAGTCCATGGGCGGATTGAATCTGGGTTTGCTATAATTCAAGCCAAAAGATGCTGTTATAGTGCTGACTGACTTTTAATCCTGTGGTATTACCGACGCACCTAAGCAACCGAAATAGTACTAAAACCCTATCTGAGAATAAGGATATAACTGTTACCGTAAATAGTTACTTTGTTGAAGACAAAGACAGATAAGGTGGCAGGTCCTGAAGGCTTATAATCTAAAGCAGTGGTCTTCAACGTCGTTCCTGGGGACCCACTGTGTATGCTAGTATTTGTTCCAACCACAATTGTAATGGCAGGATTTCAACAAGCTGTTAATGTCTTAATTACGTGTTTTTCATGTTTAGAGATGTTTATTACTCTTTAGCCAAATGTTACATAGAAGCATCCATACATGCTTTGAAGAATAAAATACCCGAGAAGACAGAGAGTTTATTTCCATACAGCAAGAATTTCAAGTAATATAACATTTCAAACAGATCAAATTAGACACTGAGGAAATCAGTAAACCCAAAATTACGCTGCTGGACACAACTGGTTCAAGTTCAAGTTTATCCTGTTATTTCCAATATATCGCAATGTGAGTATGGTATTTTTTATTCTTCATGGCAAACATAAATATTTCTCTTCATCATATACTTCCTTGTAAATACAGGGAATCTGCACCTGTGATACAAACGCGAGGCGCAATATGAAAATGCCTGAATGATATTCTCAATTGACTTCTTAAGAGGACAAATAACTGCTCTAAACATTAAATGTAAGACAACTTAAACTTAGGACAATTTAACTGCTTTTTAAAACACTGCAGTTAAAATTGTGGTTGGAACAAAAACTAGCATACAGTGGGTCCCCAGGAACAATGGTGAAGACCACTGCCCTAAAGGTCGAAAGCAATTCTGTGAGATCAACTCTAAACTGCCCTCAGCTATCTTCAGATGGACTTTATAAACTGGAAAAATACTAAATAATTGGAAGCGGGGCAATATAATACCAATATATAAGATATGGGACCATACTGAGCCAGGAAATTACAGATCAGTCAGTTTAACTTGCATTGCATGCAAAACTAAATCTATCATAAAAGACAAGCTTGAATTATTTCTTGAACGTACTTTTGGAATAATATCTTGAGAGATAGCCACCATGGTTTTCCAAAAGGACAAAGCTCCTGTAAATTCTTTAAAGAGGCCACCAAGACTTATGATCAGAGCAGGGTTTATGACATCATTTACTTGGATTTTCAGAAAGATTTGACACAGCACTGCATGAGAGCCTAATTTTCAAAATGAGCTCAGTTGGAATTACAGGAGATATTCTGGAGTGGATTCCAAACTGGTTATAGGACAGAACACATACAGTGGTGGTCACGGGAACCTCATCTGAGCTAGGTATAGTGGGGAGTGGAGTCCCTCAGGGATCAGTGTTGGGACTCCTGCTCTTCCACATTCACATGAATGACCTTGATAGTAATATTTAAAGAAAATTTGTGAAACTTGGGGATGATACGGAAATTGGGAGGTTTGGCAAACAGTGTAGAGTCCACTAAAGTGATTCAGGACAATTTCTATAGAATTCAGAATTGGGCGCAAATGTGGCAAATGAAATGTATTGTAGCTAAATGAATAGTTTTCATGCATATAATAAAAACATTAGATAGGATTACTTCACGGGGGGTTTAAAGGGGACCCAACATGCTGATCCTTCTTTTAATACATATTAGTAATGTTATAATGTTGGTTGTTCATGCTCAACCTCTGAAAAGTTTCTAAACATAAGATACAGGGATTTAGCCATAATCCAAGAATGTGATTTCGTGAGCGTGATTTTCTCTCTGAACAGTTCCTCCCCAGATCTTCACGAGATCTGGGTAAAACCAGACGTCAGGTTGGGCCGTCCAATTAGTGCAGACCGAGCCAGAGCCAACCGCTGCGCTGGACCTGCCCACACTAGAAAGTATTCTAGCAGGCACTAACAACGGCAGATCAAACTATGCCTTAGTAGCGTATACAGTTTTGGAAATACAAAAGAAGAACCACAGATCATCTGAGGTGAAATTTTGTCAGCATCTCTCCCAAAGCTACTGTTTACTTTTGGACGCGAAAAAAACAAATATCTCTCTTCCGAAAGACGATGCCACCAGAAATCAGTGGCTTTTTTTCTTTGCTGGCAGCAAACAGCCACGGCCAAAGGGAACGTTAGCTGCTTGTGCTCAGCATATTAATTTGACACAGGATAAACGTTTCAACTGCAATGTTAGCACTAACAACTGGCCTAAAACGCAGGCTTTGTAAAATATCTGAAGATAAATCCTGTATCTGTCGCGCTGTAAGTTGCTTTTACTGCATAAGCAAACCTGACGTGACAACCAGTTGATTGTGGCTGTAGCACAGCGGCTAATGTAGCCAAGTTACTGTTGCTAATGTTTGTGTCCTAAATATGCAAGAGTGATATCAGGGGAAATTCTTCAGAAGGTGTATGAACATTAATCTCATTTGAAGCTAACTTTTAATACTTGTTTGTAATTTGGATGCTTGGTATAACTGTTCACAGTAACAGAATTTGCTGTCTGTAAAACCTGTATTGCAAGAGTTTATGGTTATGACCGCTCGGTTACCAGCTACTGCATGTTACTTTGGGTGTCGTGCTAAATAAAAATGCTCCTGGTTAATTTATATGCAGTAATTCTGATCGGTATGCCCGTGTTACTTCAGTAAGCATCAATGTGGCAGTTTCATCATAACGTTGCCCGATTGTAGCCACTACAGTTAGTGATCGCTTCACTTATCCATGACCGGGATCAGCCGAATACTTCACAAATGTCTCTCTGGTGCCACCATGAAAGCAATGCGAAACGCAGAAGATCTACTGGTTTACAAATGATTTCTCTGCACTACCTTGACATAATTTCATCCCCCCTTTAGAAATTGTTGTGGCGAATAAAAAGCCGAAAAAGGCAGAGATTAAATGGATAATTCTTTCCTGTAGAAGTTATCAATTCGCTAGCTCCACATAAGCAACTTGTCTGTAAAACCTGTAGTATGTTCATAACATAACCGAGCTCTCTCTAGCTGTCGCGTACTATCCATAAAGCTGCTTTCACATCAGACACCAAACAATTTTTTCGCTGGACAGACTAGTCCACATTCAAAGTCAATGTAAAGACGTGAATACACATTATGGGCACGTCAAGCCACTTTCACTACGGACGCAAAACAAATTTTTCGCGCGACAGATTGGCAACATTCAAAGTCAATGCAAGGACGCGAATACAGTCGTTATGGGCGCGTTAAGCAGCTTTCACACTGGATGCAAAATGAATTTTTCGCGTGACAGATTAGCTACGTTCAAAGTCAATGCAAAGATGCAAATACAGGCCTTTTGAGCACGTTGAGCAGCTTTCACACCAGACGCGAAACAAATTTTTTGAGCGACAGATTACATTCAAAGTTATGACCGCTTTTCAGCTACTGCATGTTAGTTTGCGTGCTTTGCAAATTAAAATTGCTTCTGGTTAACTTACATGCAGCAATTATGATCGGTATGCTTGTGTTACTACAGTAAGCATCAATGTGACAGTTTCATCATACCGTTGCCTGTTTGTAACCACTACAGTTGAAGCTAAACGGAGAGGTGCTGTATGTGTCTGCTGAGTTGGGCTGCAGTTAGACTAGACTTAGATTTTGCAGAGCTTGGGGTGCGTTTTTGGGTGCTTATGAAGCGATCACTTTGCTTATCCATGACCGGGGTCAGCCTGATACTTCACAAATGTCTTGTAATGAAAAAAAAAGCCACAAGATGGCAGTATTGACATTTTTTTTTTTGTTAAGCCCAGTTTGGAGCTAGGTTTTTGGGCATGTCATTGGCATGCCTCAGAGGGGAAAGTCCCAGAGAATTGAAAAAAGTCTGGAAGGTGGGAGGGGGCTGGAAAAGAGTATATAAGGAGAAAAATTGAGAGAGCAAAGTAGAAGGAGAAATTTCAAGGAGAAATAGTGGAAGGATACATTTGACCAGACCTGTCACTCTTATCAAGACCTGTGAAGCTTTTTGTGGATTTTTGCCCGTGTTGGAGCATTTTCCTGTCCCAGGACATCGCAACATAGCAACCCCATCTCAATTACAAAGGGACTGTTAATATCTTTTTTTTTCTTTATATTCCAATCTTGGTCAGTGCTTTGTTTTATTAAATCTATCAAAGTTTTACAATTTTTTCTGTCATCCCTTGCTGTCCAATATGTCATAACACATTGGGGCCATAACAAATTGGGGGCTGGTCCGGGATTGACCAATGTGTGAGTCATTTATTGAAAATCTAAAATTTCAAATTGTGAAATTTTTTATTTTTTTATTTTCTTAGATATATATTGACAGATCAACAGTAATGGATGATTTCATGGCATCACCAACCGTAGAGGTTTTGAAGTCTTTTAAAAAGACAGAACTGCTAGAAATATGCTGACAGTTAGAGCTGACAGATGTAAAACCAGCCCATGCAAAAAGCAGGACTGGCTAGGGAGATTGTTTAATATTACATTGATGTGTTTGCACCAGCAGATCTGGAACAGTTTCCAGTGGAAAATCCAAATATAGAAATTGAACTTAAATTAAAAATGCTAGAGATTGAAAGAGAGGAAAGAGCATTCGAGATAGCAGAAAGAGAGAAGGAAAGAGAATTTGAGAGAGAAAGAGGAAATAGCAGAAAGAGAGAGACAGAGATTTTGATTTACAGAAGTTAGACAGAGAAGAAAGGCTCCAAATAGAGCTACAAAAAATCAAAATGAAAGCTGAAAACAAATTTCATGCTAGCCAGGAGGTAAAGCTGGTGCCTCCATTCTCAGAAAAGGAGGTTAATAAGTATTTCCAGTGCTTCGAGAAGGAAGATAAGAGTTGTCTGTGGCCAAAGGAACACTGGCCCCTGATGTTGCAAACTGTCCTCAAGGGTAAAGCTCAACAAGCCTATTCGGCTTTGTCTGCAGATGATTCCTCTGGTTATGAGGTTGTCAAAAAGGTTATTTTGACAGCTAATGAGTTGGTATCAGACGCTTACCGACAGAAATTTAGAGGTCTGAAGAAATCTGACAATTGGACTTATGTGGAATTTGCTTACAAGAAGAAGGTTTGCTTTGAGCGCTGGTGTACTTCTATGGAGGTCAAGGATGATTTCAGCTCACTAAAAGAGATGGTGTTAGTCAGTGGCGTTCCTAAACAACTTGGCACCCTAGGCAGAATTTCTGGTAGTGCCCCCCCCCCCCCCCCAATCTTAAAATTGGAAAACAGATATATACTGTATAAAATGAATGTAGGCATATGTATACAGTTGGTCTTAGGGCAAACAGTTAATGTTTGGACAGCACACACTTAACATTAAAAGAAAAGATGTAATCTTATAATTAAATTATGTTGCTTATTCATTCCCCAAACCTGTCTTTTGAACTTCCCCTAAAATTGGAGTAACATCAACTGACATTAACTCTAGCTCAAGCTGAATGCTGGACATATTTCGTGGACAAGTTATCATCCAAAACTAATGTAGTAAAAAGTAAACCCACTGCCACACCAGCTCCAAGTGAGCTAGTTAGAAAATGCTTTAGGTAAAGTAACCTGTTACTGCGCTGCAAATTTTAGTTAAACTAAATTCGTGATCACAAACAATCATCACATTCACATCATCATCCATCACCTCTGTCTTTTTCAAGTTTCTCCTCCTCTTCTTTCCTTTTCCATTGCCTGACTTGTGAAGGTCGGCACTCATCTGCCTTACTTGAATGGTGTGTTTCTTTGTCTTTCCCATGTTGAAGATTGGATAAGAGAAATGGCCTCTGTGTCATTTCTGTGTCAGTTTGGGCTGTGGCCAAACAGCAAGAAGGTTCAGGTAGTGATGGGAAGATGAAGCTTCATGAACCATTTTCTTTATTTTCTGTGCCCACAAGATGGTGCACTCTGTTCATCAAAGGCTTGTAAGTTCATTCTATAAACCTTATTTTTTTAACTATGGGCGCCATCTTGTGGGCACAGAAAATAAAGAAAATGGTTCATGAAGCTTCATCCTCCCATCACTAGGTACAGGGGCTTTCTGTGTGGAGTTAGCATGTTCTCTGATTTGGCTGAACATGTGAGTATCTGAGGAATTGTATGTGATTTGATACAATATACACAATATATATATAAAACAATATGAAGAAGGCATTGTAAATAAAGCATGTTTCATAATATAGTTCATCCATAAGTTCAATTGCAGAATACATCATTACATACTTGGGCTAGTGTTACATAACTAGTGAACAAAATGAAAGTGTAAAGAAATATTGAATCATGAGACATAGGACCACCCATACAGGCAATTTCATCCACCTAATCACAACATATGTCTTTTATTTAAGTACTCATAACATAATTTGCAGAGATTTCACATCACCCACCAACTGCCCACCACCACCAACTTCTGGCTCCGCCCCCTTGAGCATCAAACCCATTGCCCTGCTAAAAAGATGAACCTTCCAGTCAAACAGGTGACTTCGCCTCTGCCCGCTATGCCAGCAGATCTACACCCCACCACGTCCTCGAGGGTCCTATTGAATTCATTCCATTGTTAATAAATATTTTCTCCTTTAATTCCAGTCTTTGGGATTGAATTGCGTATCTCTATGAATCCTTACAGTAGACTTCAAAGTATACCCTTATCAGCTAAAAATGAAAAATTACGTTGATTAGTTTTGCACTCAAAGTGCACAAAACTTACGCTAAAAGTCTCCATGAAAATGTACTTAAATCCTCTTTAAGTCTTAATTTAGTCTCCAAAAAGTATTGAAGTTGTACACTCCGACTTGTCGTGTGTAGATTTCAGTTTACTTAGAACATAAAGTAGTCTCAGGAAATTTACCTTCACTTTAAGTTTACATGATAAAATTTACAATCAATATTTTCGTAAGGATGGTATTGAATGAGCATTAACGTAAAATATACGTTTTAAAAAAAGTACTATTTGCTTTTCAAGCGGCATTCACAAACAAGTGAAGTGGGCCCCCCTTGAGCCAGCTGTTGTTTAAAAGGTGACATTAACCACGTGATGGGATTTTTAATTTAAATTTTTTGCATGATTGGTGAGTTTAACTCGTTAAGATTTATTAATGAAGTGTGCGTGAGGTAAAACCCCAATGAAACTTGAAATTTGTCTCTGAAAATTCTGTATTCAGAAGGCATGGATTGTTGCACAAGAAAAGGACAGGAAATCCCATACAGGCTAACAGATAAAACGGTGTCCAGCTCAAATAATCAAAGCAAATTTAAACATTTAAAATGGGCCAAAAGAATGGCCTCTATCAGGCTTCGGATCTGACACAATTAAGTTACATTTACTCAGGGACATTTACAACTCCGATACAAAAACGAATTATCGCAAATATAAATGGTAAAATCCCCAGCAGTACGTACTTAATACTTTCATCAAGTTCCACATTGTGCACGAAATGAAATGAAAATTCTGATGGAAAAAAAAAAACCCTCCCGTCCCAAAGGCCTGAAAATGAAAAAAGGCTACAGCGGGATCAAAATAGCATGGAATGACAGGGATTCCCTGGTTCAAACTAAGTCTTCTGTATTTGAAAATATAAGAACAACAGAGTTTCGCGCCACGTCGCTCCAAATACCAGCAGCGGGGCCTCAGCCCCGACCCGGTGTGATCAGCGCGCCTGATGAAGCTGCAGTCCGCCGGGCACAGATCAACAACAGGTTCCCGCTCCATGTACCTCCAGCTGTCTAAGCAATACAATATCCTGGTTACTTTAAAATTCGGCGACGGAAATACTTTTTTTGTCACGGAGAGAACATGAATACGCTCCAGTCCAGGAGGCATGCGACTTTACAGCAGGGGCTCGGAGCACCTCACGCGGAAGAATTCACTCCATATATTCGTGCCCGTCGCAAACGTGAAAAAGCAGTTAGTCCCAGGGAAAAGTCAAGAATGCCCGGTCAGAGCAACTTGGAGGCCAGGACGTGGCTAGGAAAGTTCACAGAGGGCGATCCTCAATTCCGTGACGCCTCCATAGACACCTTTACAGCCTTACCTGCATCCAAGTCTTTTTACCCTGTCTTCTGCGATTGATTTGGAGAATTGAACAGCAAAAGAGAAGACAAGTAGCCAGTGAAAATGGCAGGAGAAACAGGCGTTCAAAGGCGCATTCACTCTCATTGTGGACGAGTAGGATGCAAATGGTCTTTACAGAACAGGTAGGACAGGACTGGCAGAGGGAAAGGCGCACTCAGTCAACCAAAAGGTTTTCGTAGCACATGCACCATTATGCAGAGAAGACTCAGGCATAGTGCAGAGACCTGTATCCACAATTGCTTTGTGAATCTCAAGAACGCTGCCCTCTGAACTCGTTTTTGAGTCAAAGTCAGTCAGCAGAGTGGTTTACTGGAGAGAGAATTAACAGAAAGACTAAAACAATATAAGGAGTCCAAATGAAAAAAGGACTATAGCCTGTAATGCTGAAGCAATATAGTGCAACAACTCCCATGCTTGTGAGAACAACAGTAGTGAGTGTCAGGTGCAGGCGGCACCAGCACTGAGCAGAATTAGTTTTTGGGGACTCATGAAATCCCACATGTGCAACACCTAATTCAAATGTCCTACTCTTGGTTTGTAGTTACGCTTATCCTAACACTTCTTGTTAATGAGGTTGTCCACTTCAAATTCACGACATAAGGGATTTGAGCCCTTCATTATAATGAACCAAGAAAGTCAATTATAGCACAGCCAGGATGTGCCAAAGACGGGTCTCCAGCCTGTATCACTTAACACAGATTAGACTCATCATCCAATGTAAAAAAAAGAAAGAAAAAAAAGAAAAAAAAAAAACAGACCGAGCATCTTAACAAACTCATGGCTTGGCAACCTCAGCATTCAGTGAAAGGCACAGTGCTAACCTGAAGACTTTACACCTGACGCAAGAATTTCTGAAGATGAAATTATTTTGCCAGAATCCCTCAGGGATTAAGATATTGACGTAAGCGTGTTGTGAAGGACTGCCCACCCTGTTTTTCTGCCCCTTCTCTTATCCACCTCTCCGTGTCTCTGTCCCTCACTCACTCCAGAGTCTCCTCCACCCCTCTCTCACTCACGCTTTTTCCCTCCAGACAGCAGTGTCACATACACTCGTCCCTCAGCGTCGCTTTACTCCACACGCATGAGATCAGACCGGCAGCGAGGTGCATGTCACCGACTGAAGGCTGTGAACTCTCAATTACCAAGCGGAGGGCACAATTTTGAAAACCACAACAAATCCTCAAGAGCAGGTAATTAAATCGTGAAACAATAATGCAAATGCTGTATTTGTTCAGTGCTGGCAGAATGTAATTATAAACGTCCATAAAATTACATTATTATTGACACAGTGCCAATGGCATCTTTTGTGTCGCGGAATTTACGCACTGCGGCCAACAGATACAATATGAAAACAAATTTGCAAATTTTCACAGTCTTGGCAGCCAAAATACTTTTAAAATTTGAACTTTCATTGATTTTTCATGCACCCACAATTCCAAAAGAATTGGAACAACAAGTAAAATTAATTAATTTGTAAATTCTCGTTTATTATAACCCCAACAAAATGTTGGGGTTATATAGTATACAAAGAATTCTTTATGTCCCTCCGTCCGTCATTCCATCCGAAGACATTATTTATCTGATCGATATCTTGAATATTATTCATTGGACTCTTCAAATTTGGCAAACGTATTCTCTACCACAGGGAGAGGTGCAGTGCAAAGTGTTAGTCATTTGGTATGATTTTTCACAAAAATATTGCAGTTTTCCTTTTTTTCAAATAGGACACTGAAGGGTACAGGGACATCTTTAAGCAGTGTACGTATGACTCCTGATATCCTCAAGAAAAAAAGCAGAGATTGCCTATAAAATGCTGATGTAATAAATACAGATGCAGTCTGTGAGTAAGAGAGACATTTTCTTCATCATTAGACTTTTTATGATAATGGATTGAAAATCAAGCCCATAATATCAGAGTCAACTGTCAGTGACATCGATGTACATACTTAATTTTGGTGCAGACAGTAGTCTTAAGATGATATTTACAGTGGGCTCAAAAATTACTAGCACCCTTGACAGGCAATGCAAATACAATGCAAAAAAAAAAGAGGAAAAAGTAAGCAGAGGTTACTAATACCCCCGACGTCCCCAATCATGCTTTTTCCATTGGTGATTATCGAAATGATCGCATTCCAAAAATCAATTTTGACAAAAATAACAACACATCTACGACACTCTGCACTGCACCTCTCCATATGTTAGAAACTATGTGTGGCAAATTTGAAAAGAATCCATTGAATAATATTTGAGATATCAATCAGACAAATAAACATTGAACTCACTTGAAAATTTCTAACTCCAAAAAGAGGAAAACAATATTTTTGTAAAAATTTATCCCAGATGGCCGCCACTTCGCACTGTGCCTCTCCCTGTGATACAAAATATGCCAAATATGAAAAGAATCCAATATATAATATTTGCGATATTGATAGGACAAATTGACATTGAACCCACATGAAAAGTCCAAAAGCAGAAAAACTGCAATATTTTTGGAAAAATCATCCCAGATGGCCGACACTTTGCACTGCACCCCTCCCTGTAGTACAGAATATGTGTGAAAAATTTTAAAGGAATCCAATGAATAACACTCGAGATATCAATCGGACAAATAATGTCTTCATTTTAACACCCTAGAGAAACAGGAAGTGATTGTCATGGCTCATTTCAGTTCCTTAACAATTGGATAAAACGTATAATAGTGGAATTTAATATCTGGTTTAATTTTGGTAGATGTTATTTTCAAAAGTCTTTAAGGATGCCATGAATTATACAACTTTTATTTGAAGGAAATTCATTTTTTAATTACAACTTTACAAATTACAAATTATTAACTATTCCGAAATAGTTGGGAGAAAGTGTAAATTGTGAATAAAATCAAAACGCAATGACTTTCAAATCACACTAGCTAGTATTTTATGCACAATGGAACAGAGAGATCACAGCAAATGTTGAAAATAAGAAACTATACAATTTTACCTACAAAATTAGCTCTTTTCAAATTTGATGCGGCTACAGGTCTTAAAAAAGTTGGGGCAGGGGCCTGTTTGCCATGGTGTAGCATCCCCTCTTTTTATCACAGAGAGTGAAGGCATCTGGACATTGAGGAGACAAGTTTTTTAAGTTTAGCCATTGGAATTTGATCCTACTCTTGTTTAATACAGGCTTCCAGCTCTGCTGGAGAGTTTTGGGTCTCCTTTGACGGGCTTGTCGTTTAATAATGCGCCAAATGTTCTCAATTGGTGAAAGATCAGGACTGCAGGCAGACCAGTTCAGCACACAGACTCTTCTACTACGAAGCCATGCTGTTGTAATAGCTGCAGTATGTGGTTTTGCATTGTCCTGCTGAAATACATGAGGCCTTGCATGCTTTTTAAAACATGCAAGTGTCCCACACCATATGCACTAATGCATGCCCATGCCATCAGAGATGCTGGCTTTTGAACTGAACTTTGATGACAGGAGACAGGTCTTTCTCCTCTTTAGCCCGGAGGACACAATGTCAAAATTGGACTCGTCTGACCAAAGGACACTTTGCTACTTTGCTACAGTCCATTTTAAATGAACCCTGGCCCACAGAACTCAGCGGCGCTTCTGGATCATGCTCAACCATGGCTTCCTTTTTGCATGATAGAGTTTTAGGTGGCATCTGTGGATGGCGCGGCGGACTGTGTTTTATGTAGGACAATTTGTGCCATATTAATAAATAAATCTTTCAGTAAATCAATAAATATAGTCGCCTCCATCTTGAAAGTCGCGATAAGGCGATTGACGAGCACGAATGAATAGGAAGGATAGGGGAACAGATTGTAATCTATTCGTTCGTGCTCGTCAATTGACTTATTGTGAGTTTCAAGATTGAAGAGACTGGAAACAACCTCAGGGTTAGGTTTGCATGAAGAGTCTTCTTTTATTCAACTACCTGTGCATTTTCAAAGTTCTCAGTGCCTTGTTTTAAATCTCAGGGCCCTCGGAATTCTAGCGATCAAGTGTGGAGCTACTTTGAGCCTTGTTAATGATGAAAAAATAGCGATTTCTTTGCATGGCAATGTTAAGCCCGATTCAATACCATTGTAAGCCTGTTGGGAGCTTCGGCTAAGAAGCCATTTATTTCGAAATGTTGCAAGCGTACAAAGGTGGGGTATTCGACAAAGGTTAGTACTCATTATCATCCGTCAATACACCCCAAGTCAATTTCACACCAGAATTCTCCTTTAAGCTACAAGATCTTTGCATATGTCCTAATTATCGCATGGTTTCAACTGTGGTGCTAGATGGGCTAATTGCTTGGTTTGTATATCCCCATAGAATATCAGAATTGTACTCTGAGATTACGGACGAGCAACTCGATGAACTTGTTTTGGCAAATCATCGACATTTCCCTAGAGCGGGGTACAAAATGATGTTGGGATGCTTGAAGGCCCAAGGGGTTCGAATGTGTTTTAAGTTTCTTCTTTAATTGAGTGCAATTTATAAGTTGCATCAACCTTTAGAAACCAATGAAATCTTAGCATTTGGCATGTGTTCTCCAGCGCATCGTGTGCAAGACTCTCTGTGATGAGTGGATCCCAAGGGAACACTTGCACATCGGCGCAGGCAGTACCATGTTCCAGCCCCAACAGCCTGTGGCACATTGATGGAAACCATCCACTGATAAGGTATGAACTGGCAGATGACTTTATTATTTTTTAACTTCCTTCATCATAATACCTGTTGAGAAAAAACATGTCAACATCAAGCTGTCTGAGAACTAGTGTTCAGGTGAACAGGTGTCGCCTGCAAAGCAGGCGTGACTACCAACTGTGTGAAAGTGTGACTACCAACTGAAAGTGTGACTACCGGACAGACAGACACCGGACAAAGTGATCCCTATGTGCCGCTATGCTTCGCAGGCGATACAAAAACAATGCTTAGAGTAGACAATAGAATCATTTTTATTACCGAGGTACACATCGAGTCTTCAGAACAATTAAAAAGTGATGGTGGTTGGTAAAAGATTTGAATGTTGCAAATACGTATGTTCATTAATAAGTTATTTCCTTATTCTGATCAGATGGTGAGTCATCGTACACGATGGTGTGGATGGATTTATTAGACTGATTGTCTATTTAAATGCTCCCGCCAACAATCGTGCTACAACTGTTTTGGAGAGCTTTTTGGGGGCTGTGCAGGAATATGGCCTACTCTCTTGGGTGAGATTTGATAAGGAAGGGGAGAATTTTGAGGTGTCCAGATTCATGGTGAGCCAAAGAGGAATAAACCGCTGTTCTCACATCACCGGGCGAAGCGTTCACAACCAAAGGTATTGCAGCAATCTGCATAATGCAGTGAGCATATTAAAATGTTCTGTTGTCGGAGTTAATTTCAGTTATTTAATCAATATCACTCGGGAGAGTGATGTTAAACTGGATATCAGCACCGGCTGTGATTCAGTCGGCCTCATGCCTGAGATCATTACAAGTGCATCCCAAAAAATTAAAATATTGCAAAAAAGTTCTTTTTTTTTCTCAGAAATTCAGTTGCAAAAGTGAAAATCGTTTGTTAGATTCATTAAACAAATTATCATATTTCACAAGCCTTCATTTGTTTTGATTTTGACGATGATGACTTGCAGCTTATGAAAACCCAAAGTCCAGTATCTAAAAAATGAGAATATTGTCTGGTGAAATAAATAGTGGTATTTTCATCCATATCAGATTAACTGTTCAGAAATGAAAGCCCTCATTATACACGTTCCCTCATTTTCAGGCTCTACAAGCACATTTTCAGGCTCGACAAACAATACTACAACTCCTTAATTTGAATGAATCTCTACAGAAATTGGAGGTGGGACTAGATTCAGCTGTAAATTATTAGTTCATGCTATGGAAAACATTTGTTTGTTAAATGGCGTCAAGTCAACAAGTGTCATAGGAATCAGATAAGCCTCAAACCACAATGCTGGGGCAGGATATGCTGTTGATGATGTCTTTCTCCTGGCAAATTTTCCTATAAAACTCAATAGAAAAAATGTCAAAAGAAACAAATACTTTGTATCTATTGCATATCTGGTACCAGCATGGTAGTTAAATGCTCATATGATTCCTTCGACCCTCATTGCCTTAAAGCCATTCAACCAAAAAATGTTGTCCATACCATAAATGAATAATTTACAGCTGAATCTAGTCCCATCTCCAATTCCCATAGAGATTCATTCAAATTAAGGAGTTTTAGTATTGTTTGTAGAGCCTGAAAATGCGCTTGTAGAGCCTGAAAATGAGGGAACATGTATCATGAGGGCTTTCATTTCTGAATACCATTATTTATTTGATACGACAATATTCTCATTTTTTTAGATACTGGACTTTGGGTTTTCATAAGCTGCAAGTCATCATCGTCAAAACAAATGAAGGCTTGAAATATTTCACTTTGTGTAATGAATCTAAGAAATAAGTTTCACTTTTGTAACTAAATTACTTAGAAAAAAGAACTTTTTTGCGATATTCTAATTTTTTGGGATGCACTTGTAATGATCTCAGGCATGAGGCCAACTGAATCACAGCCGGTGCTGATATCCAGTTTAACATCACTCTCCCAGGTGATATTGCTGAAATAACTGAAATTAATTCGGAAAACAGAAAATTTTAATATGCTTACTGCATTATGCAGGTTGCTGCAGTACCTTTGGTTTTGAACGCTTCGCCCGGTGATGTGAGAACAGCGGTTTCGTCAGATCAGATCTCACCTGAGCGAGTAGGCCATATTCCTGCACAGCCCCCAAAAAGCTCTCCAAAACAGTTGTAGCACGATTGTTGGCGGCAGCATTTAAGTAGACAATCAGTCTAACAAATCCATCCACACCTCCCTGTACGATGACTCGCCATCTGATCAGAATAAGGAAATAACTTATTAATGAACATACATATTTGCAACATTCAAATCTTTGACCAACCACCATAACTTTTTAATTGTGCTGAAGACTCGATGTGTACCTCGGTTATAACAATAATTATATTGTCTAAGTAAGCATTGTTTTCCTAAGACAGCTTGATGTTGACATGTTTGTTCTCAACAGGTATAATAATGAAGGAAGTTAAAGAATAATAAAGTCATCTGACAGTTCCTACCTTATCAATGTATGGTTTCCATAAATGTGCCACAGGCTGTTGGGGGCTGGAACATGGTACTGCCTAAGCCAGAGCGTACGTATTGAGAGCCGACGTGCAAGCATTCCCTTGGGATCCACTCGTCTCAGAGAGTCTTGCACACGATGCGCTGGAGAACAAATGCCAAATGCTAAGATTTCATTGCTTTCTAAAGGTTGATGCAACTTAGAAATTGCACTCAATTAAAGAAGAAACTTAGAATAAATTCGAGCCCCTTGGGCCTTCAAGCCTCCCCACATCATTTTGTACCCCGCACTAGGGAAATGTCAATGATTTGCCAAAACAAGTTCATCCAGTTGCTCAGAGTACATTTCTGATATTCTACGGGGATATGCAAACCAAGCAATTAGCCCCTCTAGCGCCACAGTTGAAACCATGCGATAATTGGGACATATGCGAAGATCTAATAGCTAAATGCCATATAAATCACACAGACACTGATGAAGCCTCAACAGAAATGGCACCAAAATATGCTGAAAGAAATTGGTGCCAAATAGGGATAAAACTTATTATTCCGCTCCAACCAAACTGAAGTATGTCCGTGAATTACCCATTCGTGTTGTGTAAAATGGCTTAAGCTGAAATAGGTAGCCGCTGAACAGAACAAGAAATGTTTTCAAAATAATTTTATGTCAAACTAGAAAAGCACTCAGAGAGCGCAGACCTCCGCCAGGGGGCAGCAAACCCAAAAGCACGGCAATTGGAACTCCGGCCCATTGGAAAGACTTGAAATCTTGAACTTTGGCGTATATCTCAGCAGTACTTTGGCCTAGACATGCCAAAATTTAATCACCACTTCCTTGTCTTAATACCCACCTACCCTGAAAATTTCATCAAAATCCTGCCATATGTTTTTGAGTTATGTTGTACACAAACAAACAAACAAACAAACGGCACCGAAAACATATACCTCCTCGGCGGAGGTGAATTACGTTCTTGTCTGGCCAGTTCTGGGAAAAGAGAAAACTGGCGGATGTTTTGTTTTCGTGCTCTCACATTAGGCCGTGCTGTTCCATCCTCCTTCTAGTCGTCCGTAAAGACACCCCGAAGAGAGAAGCAACATCTGCCGGTTTAACGCCACTCAATATATAAGCTTCTAAAGCTTCAGGGGGGATGTCACGGGTGGGTCGTCCTACTCCGCGTCTCCTGTGAAAATTTTCAAATGCAGCTCGATGTAGGATTGTCTGCAGGTTGTTCCACACAAACTCGTCCACATCGGAATGAGTCAGCGCTGCGATTTCAGCAACGCTGTCTATAAGGCCTTCGACTCTTTCTATTACACTTTCGGAGGGTACAACATTGCCACTTTCAATGTCATCCGCAAGAGTCAACATTTCCGGTCTTAGCTCCACCATGAAGTCCATTTTGAATTTGGATATTTTTAGATCAGGGATAAGCTATCGCATTCGTCACTGAGCTATATATACACACGCAACTGCCGACCAATCAGAACAGCTAGGCCAACTGAAACCCATTCCTCATTTGCATTTACAGATCATGAAATCCATCAATAAAAGTGTAAGTAAATAAAAGCATCAATATATCCTTCAACAAATCTATAAATATATCCTTAAATAAACCTTGAAATAAAATGTGAAATATATCCATCAATAAATAAAAACATTTATTGATGTGTAAAAAGATTTATTTATGGATTTATGTATTTATTTATGCATGAATTTATGTTTTTATTTATGGATATATTTATTTATTTAATGAATTAATTATTGAAAGATTTATTTATTAATATGGCGCAAATCGTCCTCCATAATGATGAGACCTTCAAAGCCTTTGCAATTTGGCGTCGAGAGAAATTATTTTTTAAGTATTCCACAATTTTTTTTATGCAAGCCTTCACAGGTTGGAGAGCCTCTGGCCATCTTTATTTCTGTGAGACTCAGCCTCTCTAAGACATCCCTTTTATAGCAAATGATGTTACACACCTGATGCCAGTTAATGTAATTTCTTGCTAAATGTTCTTTCAGCTGATTCTTTTGTATATTAATTGCTTCTTCAGCCCTCCTTTGCCTGTGTCCCAACCTTTTTGAGACCCATTGCAGCCAGAAAATTTAAAAGAAGCTCATTTTGTGGATAAGAATGTAAAATTTCTCCGTTTCAATATTTGAAATGTTATCTATGTTCTATTGTAAATAACATATTGGCTCACGTGATCTGAAAGTCATTGCATTTTGATTTTATTCACAATTTACACTTTGCCCCAACTATTTTGGAATTGGGTTTGTAAATCAGTCAATTATTTTGGAGTTTCTCAGTAAGAATTTTTTTTTGAGAAATTTTCAAAGTATTCTTCGTGCATTGCCAGTCAGAGGTGACAGCCATTTCGGAGCCCAGTGTATATTTGCATGTAGTGAACCATGTTGGAATTACAGACATTTATAATTGAGCCTCTGTGCAAATGCTAATGAACATCTTGGTCAGTGTGACAGTCTGGAACAAAAACTTTGGTGCTTCACTGTTCTTGTAGTGCTTTGCTAGGTCCTGATGAAATCCCTGAAGAACTGTGGAACCCTGCAAACCTCTATCTTGACCTTAGATGTCTCAGCATTGTGCAAAAGGGTCACCTGTACTGCAACTAGGTGCACATATGCACACCAAAAACAGAGCTGAGAGTTAAAGGAGAATTCCGGTGTGAAATTGACTTGGGGTGTATTGAAACGTGATAACGAGTACTAACCTTTGTCGAATATCCTGTTGGTTAGAGGATTTAACAGCTTTAGTTTGTCCACTTTGTTGGTGAATTCTTCTACAAAGTGAAAAGATGACGGTGTGTCCGTGTCCAAAAAGGTTCAGTCTAGTGCTTCCTGAATAAAGTCCTGTCACCCGTTGTTTATAGGGATTGGTTAAAACTTATTTCTGAATGAAAACGGGAGCTAATTGAGATAAGTAGTAGCCAGCTACACAGCAACAGCATGCAAACTTTTCCTATGTTTGCATGACGGTCCTTCACCAGAGTTCCTTGTTTTGGCCGTTCATTTGCAGCGTTACTAAACGGCTGAAATACAAGATTAAAACCATTTTTAAACAAACCCCATAGCAGCAGGATACTCTGAAGTAACTGGATGCGAGTGGAGCCTGACAAACCACCCCCGTCCTCTTCCGCCATGATTGATCTCTTAAACTTACACAGCGCCTGCAGATCTGGGCAAAACCTGACATCAGGTTGTTGCATCTAATCAGGACAGACCGGGCCTGAGCCAATCACTGCGCTGGACCTGCCCGCCCCGGAATTTATTCTATCAGACACAAACAAGCCCAAATCATTTAACATTTAGATTTATCTGCATGTCTCCCAAAGCTGTTTGTAAATGTCTCTTTGGATGCGAAAAAGAAGCACAGCTATTTTCTCTTTCAAAAGAAGATGCCACCAGAAATCAGTGGGTAGCTTTTTTGTTTGCTGGCAGCAAACAGCCTCACTCAAAGGGAACGTTAGCTGTTCGTGATCGGCATTTCACCGAAGACAGCTTTGTCAATTAAGGATAATTTGTCGCTGCATATGCATCTCAGCTGCTTCTCAAACCAGGGGCATTGATAAAGCGCTCGGAGCCACAAGCTGTAAGTAACCATATGACAACAAATAATTTAAGTGAAGCTAACGTGTTATGGGTGGCTAGCAGGTCCACGAACGATAGTTAGCATTAACAACTGGCCTGAAATGCAGGCTCTGTAAAATATCCGAAGATAAACCCTGGATTGGTAGCGACTGTCCGTCACTCACAGACGCGGAAACAGTCAGTTTTACCATTTTGTGTTGCTTTACTGTAAAAGTCTACCTTACTTGATAGCCCCTTTAATGTGGCTGTAGCATTGTGGCTGTTGCTAAAATTCACCTCCTAAATGTTATGGCCCCAATTTGTTATGACATTTACGACAGCAAAGGATGACAGACAAAATTTAAAAACTTAAACACATTTAATTAAACAAACACTTTTAACTAATCTACTATCTACTCTAATGACCAAGATTCATTATATACAGAGAAAGAAATATTTACAGTCCCTTTGGTTGGGTTGCTTGGTGATGTTCCGGGTGAGGAAAATGCTCCAACACAGGCAAAAATACACTAAAAGCTTCACAGGTCTTTAAAAGAGTGACAGGTCTGGTCAAATGTATCCTTCTCCTTGCAATTTCTCCTACTCTTCCACTCCCTCAATTTTCCTCCTTATATACTCTTTTGCAGACCCCTCCCACATTTAGACCTTTTTTTTTTAAATTCTCTGGGACTTGTCCCAGTCGTGCCCAAAACATGCCCAAACCTAGCTCCAGTCTGGGCTTAACATAAGAAAGGTCAATACTGCCATCTAGTGGCTTCTATTCGCATTATATAAATAAGCCAGAGTAAATTATATCAATATTCAACAGAAGGTTCGCAAACATAAACCTCGTTTAGAGCAACTTTTTAAACTTGTTTGTAATTTGGATGCTTAGTACAACTGTTCATGGTAAGGGAACTTACTGTCTGCAAAACCTTTATTGCAGGGTAATCTTTGTCTCTGTCGTTATGTTGACCGCTCAGTTACTACCGTATGTTAGTTTGCGTTCTGTGCTACTTAAAAAATGCTGCTGGTTAGTTTATATGTAGTAATTCAGATCAGTATGCTTGTGTTACTTTGGTTAGCATCAAGGTGGCAGTTTCATTATAATGATACCTGACCGTAGCCGCTACAGTTGAAGCTAACCGGAGGTGTTGTGCATGTCTGCAAAGTTGGGCTGATAAGGCTGTTAGACCACATGTAAGGTTTGCAAAGCTTACGGTACATGTTCAGGTTTGCTTACTGCTGCTGAAATGATCATTTTACTCATCCATGACCGGGGTCAGCCAGGTACTTTGCCGTGGTGTGGGCTAGCTCTCTGATCCTACTGCGGTGAAAGCAAATGCGAAATGCACTATAATGTGTCTGGTATAACAAATGATTTCTCTGCATTGCGCTGGTGGAATTTCATCCACCTTTTCAATTTGTTCTGGCTAATAAAAAGCTGAAAAAGAAGGGGAGGTCGGATATGGATTTCCGGTCAAAGTTATTGATTCTCTAGCTCCACATAAGCAACGCTTACACAGTTTGTTTGTTTTGCTATGAGCTGATTAAGTAGTTTGGTCTCAGAATTGTTTCGTTATGGTAGAAAAGGTTAACAGGAGCTTTTAGCAAAGCTTCCTCAGGATAGCTCAGTGGGTCTATAACGTGACTATATAACAGTACAGCTACAATCACATGCATGCATGCCAAGACAGCGCGAGCAAAACACGAGCAATTTCAACTTGCCACTCATTGACATCTTGCTGTAATCATTGCTGCAATACTGTAATTGCTTCCTCCTCTTGTTCGAGGTCGGATTCAGGATCAAACAAGTACGGTTTACAGAAGTACAAGCCGTGGAGAGCTGTCCTAAAATACCTGCTATCTTGATTTCCTGGTTTTTTGGTCTCTACGCTTCACCGGGAATCGGTCAGGCAGCCGATCAGAGCAGCACCTCATTACCCCAACCGCTCAAAACAGCTCATGTTACAGGGAACAGACGGGGTGAGAGAAGAGGTCTCACTAGGCCTAGATGTGTGTGGGTTTTTTTTTAAACTGAATTCTTAACATTATTTAACAGACCGACTGGAAATATTTTAAACAACTAAATACTACATAATAGGGGACCTTTAAACAATCATGAAGTGTAAATTTGTTCACCTGCTTCGATGGCAAAAGTCAATGCGGAAGGTCCAAGAATTTTTTTTTGTGTGAGTATGAAAGGTAGCCTATTAATACGGTGGCCGACAGGTACAAACGCGCTGCGTATACAGAAACGAGATGCATATACATAAACGACGCGCTGCATATACAAAAACGAAATGCAAATACAGAAACGACATGCAAATACAGAAACGATATGCATATACAGAAACGACATGCATATAAGAAAACAGATGCAAAAGAAAAACGCTGTAAATACAGAAACACGTTCCGAATAAGAAAACAGATGCAAGAGGAAAACGCTTTAAGTACAGTAACGCGCTGCATTTAACCCATCACCTTGGCCAAACTACCAACTTCCTATCCTGTTTATTATGTATTTATTTTTTCACTAATCAATCACAATTGATTATTATCGCAAATTATTCAAGTTTGCTTGCGTATTTTTCTGAACAAAGTAGGCTACATATTCATTTTTGTTGAACAAGCCTCGTTACATCTTTCCATGTGACGATTATTTGACAGCAAGTACATCATGTAATGTTGCTAAAGTGATGTCTGCTGTATTTGCGCATTTTATTATTAGCTGTGACGGTTTCTAGTGATAGCTTGACCGATGTTCAGAAACGTCGCTACCTCCGGGGCGTCAGGCTCATTCTGTCTTCTGTACAGCCCCAAGCATTTTAAAATCCCCCTTGTACGCATACTAATCACAGTATTGCCCACCGTGCTCAATAATAGCATAATCTCGCCATTTTTCGAGACAAGCAAGAAGTAGAACTTTATGAAACCATGTAAATGAGCAAAAAGTTTCTTGTCATAATGTGATGTTTTCGCGTTGCAATAACGTGATATCTTGTTAAATCGTGAAAATACGTTGTCATAACACGAAAAGGATCTTGTAATAACAAGAAACTTTTCACCACAGACCCGTTTTTTTCCAGGAATGGCAGCAATACGCTACCGTAAGTCAGGGACTCTACCACATGACCTTGCCCATTCATAAGTTTCAATGGCTCCTTGGAGACGAATGACCAATCAGGGAACAGATATAAGGTACAATAGACATAACGTTTAGAGAAAAAAATCGCGGCCCGCCTGCGTCATGAATATTCATGAGAAAATGCGAAATCTGGCCTCTCATGGTTACAAAAAAAAAAAGACGCGCGGCCTGGAGCACTTCCGTTGTGTGACTTTCTTATTTGCATGTTTTCTTAAATGCAGCGCGTTCCTGTACTTAAAGCGTTTTCCTCTTGCATTTGTTTTCTTATTCGGAGCGCGTTTCTGTATTTACAGCGTTTTTCTATTGCATCTGTTTTCTTATATGCATGTCGTTTCTGTATTTGCATGTCGTTTCTGTATATGCATATCGTTTCTGTATTTGCATGTCGTTTCTGTATTTGCATGTCGTTTTTGTATATGCAGCGCGTCGTTTATGTATATGCATCTCGTTTCTGTATATGCAGCGCATTTGTACCTGTCGGCCACCGTATATTAAGGCGAGTGAATGAAAAATTTTAATTGAATTTCCTTCATATTTTTTTAAAAATGAAGCCATGATTTTAAGTGCCAACGGATTATTCATATTCTTACAAAATGTGGAAATCAAGAACAATGATTGTAAACAGGTCAATTATGATCCTTTTCAATGGATGTCTTCCGACCTTCCTTTGTTCTGTTCAGCAGCTGCCATTGATTGGCTCTTTTCAGTCACTGTAAATCTTTCCTACTGGTGAACAAATTTTGAAACGTAAGGCATTTATTCGGCCAGGGCAACATCTGGCAAAGTTCACCTGTATCTGCCTTGTTTTTCCTTAGCACATGCCCCCAGGCTTCACAGACATCAGACCAACTGTCTTCCATAATCCTGCTGACAAACAGACAAAAAGACAGAACAAATCCCAACCAAAAAAAATACCTCATGAGTAGATGTAAAAATAACAAATATTTTAAGCACTCAAAAACTGGATTTCTAATTATCAATCAAAGGGCCCGCTTTACATACACAAGCGCAGCCAAGTCGAAGACTAAATTGCATTGTTAATGGAGCACTAAATGAAAATATCTAGTTTTATTCCAGGGCCAAGCTGATTTGAGTGTTAAAAGCAAGCCCTTATTGTTATAAAAATGTTTCTCCTTTATCTGAATTTAGGGGCTAAACTGGCAGCTCAAGAAATGGCAAGACCAGAACAGATGGAGCTCAGGACCTTAAAGCTTACCATCCCCATCTTCACAAACATCTCCAAATTCACTGCAGGCAATGAGACAGACACACTGCCATTTGAGGGCCCTTACCAAGCAGTGGAGGTGGTGATCATTGTTCTTATCACAGGATCCCTCAGTCTCCTCACGATAACTGGGAACATACTGGTCATTCTCTCAATCATAATGAACAGAAGTCTCCAGACCATCAACAACTACTTCCTCTTCAGCCTGGCCTGTGCAGACCTGATCATTGCTATCAGCTCAATGAACTTATACATAGTCTACATCGCAGTTGGGTACTGGCCGTTGGGCCCAGTAGTCTGTTACCTATGGCTGATCGTGGACTATGTAGTCGCTAATGCCTCTGCCTTTCATCTCATTGTCATCAGCTTTGACCGTTACTTCTGCATCACCAAGCCACTCAGCTACCCTGCATGGAGGACCACCAGGATTGCAGGCATGATGATTGCGGCAGCCTGGGTTCTTGCTTTCCTCCTGTGGGGCCCGCCCATCCTCTGCGGGAAGTTTATCGTAGGTGCGCGTATTGGGGAAGAGGGCGAGTGCTACGTCGACTTCATGTCCAATGAATCCATCAGCTTTATCAGCTCCACTGCTTCCTTGTACCTGCCCGTTGCCATCATGAGCTTCCTGTACTGGCAGATCTCCAGGGCCAGTAAGAGCCGTGTAAAGACAGGTGAGTGCAAGCAAAAAAAAGGCAGCCCATTCAACAGCGAAGCAGGAAATCACATCAGCATTCCATGTGATGATGAGTCTGACACAACCCAATGCGTTGAGAGGAGCCAGAATGGCGGAACAGGTGGAGCTTCGGAGGAAGATCCAAGTGCACCAGTACATCCTGAGAGAAATGAAATTGCTGAGGCCCCTGCAGGTTACGAGGGAAACTCCACAGCCCACCGCCTTAATGTTACAATGTCAAAGCAGCAGCCCAAGAAAAAGGCACCGCCATCTCGTGAGAAAAAGGTAACACGCATGATATCAATGATTCTTGCTGCCTATGTGGTCACATGGACACCCTTTCAAGTCATGAAGGTCATCGGCACCTTCTGTTGGACCTGTATTCCCTCCAGCATGTGGATCTTCGGCTACTGGTGCTTGTACATGAACAGCACCATCAATCCAGCCTGCTATGCTCTCTGCAGCGTCTCCTTCAAGAAGACCTTCAAACAACTCCTGCTCTGCCAGCACAAGAACATTCGCTCGGGCAGATAGAGATGTGAATGTTTTTGTTTCTGCTGTTGTTATTTTCTGACAGAAAAAATATGCTCTTGCATCACTTTAAACAGTGGCAGGTACAAGCTTATGAAGCAGAAGTACAGCCACACAACCTGTAGGTGTAATGTCATATTGCAGATATTTCCATGCCAGCAAACTCAACCCCAATTCAACAACATTGACTGCCTCATTCGCAGGATCAGAAAGTGCATCTATTTACTGCAATTGATATTTTTCTCTGAAAAAAATTATGGGTCATTCCATCCGAAATCAACCTGAGGACCCCAGGGCACTGTCTCAGAAAATTCTGAAAAGAATCACAATTGAAGTACTCCCTAAAGAATGAATGTGTGCAAAATTGCAGGTCTGTAGGTGCTGAGATATGGCCATTTATATTTTTTAGGAAATTTTTTTTTTCCGATTTTTGCTAAATTGCTTGAATGTGTATTTACAGTAAAGTAATGATGCTACAGGGTTGTAATGTTGCATGTAAATTTAATTTTTCCAGATTTTTTCATTTTTGGCTTCATAAAAGTTGTATCTTCAGTCTCTGATCATCTATTGATCCCCAAAAATGAAGAAAAATCCGATTTCATGAAATTATGCGGTATCTTTGCATTACTGTTTAGATATCATGAAATGTTTCAAGATATCTAAGCTGATGTTTTGCTTGCATGTGTACAAGCAGTCAAAAGTTTTAAACAACCATTGCTTCCAGCTCCAGTGGCCTATTCTTATTAGAACATTTTGTGTTTTTTCCAAAAACTAGCCCATATTTCACCGCCAAAAACTGCTGAATGACAGCCTTGAAATTTTCACCATGTATTGACACATACTTAAGGATAACACATGCCTGAAGTTTAAATCTTTCTTCGTTGGTCTTTTTTGCAAGTTGTTACTACCTGCACCGCCTAGACAACCAGCAAGGTTGTAACAGTTAAAAATAAAGGGTTTGAAATTCAGATCTTACATTCAATTGAAAACCCTTCTCTTATAAATAAGCTAGCAGTTCAGTCAGGAAAACTCACGTTTCAATAAAATAGAACAATTTATTCATGAGTATAAGCATTACATTGTATTTTGGTGGCGGTTCTGCTCTGGGGGAATGTCCTACCTAGGCGCAGCAAACACACAATCATAGCTGGTCATGAACAGCAATCAAAATCCCCCCGATGTGAGCAGTTTCGTTTTGAAATTCCATTCAAGTTTGCTAACGGTAATAATTCGCGAATGCCCTAGCTAGCCAGCTAACTGATATTCGTAATGCTTAATATAGACGTGAGCGGTGCAGAAAACATGCCTGAAGCACCAAAGTAAAATGCAAAGTTACCGCATCATGCAGATATAGGACAGAGGCTTCTTTATTCCTACATCTTAAAAGTGAGGAGCGGAGCTCATTTTATTGATGAAGAGTTGACTCGGCTGTGTTAAACCCACTTAAGCCTTTTCTCCTCCCTCTTTGCCACTTGCGCCGGCAGGAGGGACAGAGGCGGGACAGAGGAGTACTTGTGCCAGACAGCGCGGGGCATGAAATGGCGAAATAGGCCTGGATACACCCCGTTAGCGCAGCGCTCCCCCCATTTGCTGCGCCTGCGCCGGGTCAACGAATTTAGAGCCCATTGTGTCCAACCACTGGTAATAAACTGTTAACTGCAATACTTTCTCGCTTCCAATGGCTTGACTCTGCAATTCTGTTAGGCTTGCATGCTCTCATGCTGTACAACCCATGCATTTTAAGATGAGCTGCTCGTTTGTCGGTGATCTTTTTTCGTCAGGTTTGTATCAGCATAAGTTTATCTGACAATAAACTTTTGTACTCAGGTAATGAACCCCTGCGATTTTTGTCTTATTAATATTATTATAATTATTCTCACGAGTGTGCCTGCCCAGGTAGGAGTCAGCATCAGCGGATTCCAGCGGCGTTGTCAGTGGATTACCCCAAAATATTTGGGTTTTTTTTTTTTTGCTTTTTTGAGATCAAATTGGATGGGGACCGTTCTGAGACCTCTTTCCCAGCCGTATGGGAGTTGGTGACCTATACCGCGGTCGTGTCTGTAATGTTGTGATCAGGAACTAGTCGCGAGAACCAGGCAATGCAGTAGAACTTGCTTTATTAATAAAGGGGGAGGACCCCCGCAGGGCAGAAGGCAAAAGTACAAAGTCCCCACTCCAAAAATGAAAATCCAGTTGGGCAAAAATAGAGTCCAAAACCAGGGCAGCAATCACAATAATCGTAGTCGGACAGAAATGGGTCTGGTTCACAGGTACAGGAATGTCAAAGAAGCAAAACCAGAATCCAATGGGCGTAATCCGAATCGTAACCAGGGCAGCAAACAGATCTCGTGGTCAGGCAGAAAAAGGTCAAAACTCATAGATGCAACAATAATCAAAAATCACAAAGGCAAAAATCGAAAAGTCAGACTGATTACAAAGGAGCAGCACATTAGGGAGAACCTAATCAACATGGAATTTGGCAGAAGCCAAAACGTGGACAGGGATCATGGGAAAAACCTTAACAAAGATAAACAGCTCCAGTTACGGAGTTTCTAACGTGCATAGATAATTAAAGAAGGACAGCGTGGTAAGACGTGGAGCTTCCACAGAAAATGCAGCAAAGCTAATCAGGAAGAGACAAGAGGCAGAGATTAGAACAGGGCGAGTGCTGAGGACTTGTTAATCAATTATTAAGTGAAACTATGCAATCCCTTGGTGCTTGTTTAGTAAGTTAGTATTATAAACAATGTTAGTTGGTGTTAGTAACTTCTTGCGAAAATAACAAACTGTTAGTATGGTTAGTAAGACAGAAGAGTAAGGCGAAGTAAGCAAATGAGATCGGAAGGAAGGCTGAAATCCAGAATCCAATAAATCACCCGAAGAGTAACACGCAGGACTGGGGCTGTGTGCAATGACAAGACACGAGACCAGACGGGGGAGACAAAATGCAATGCATGATGGAAAACATGAACCGGAATGTGACTATGGCAAAATGTAAAACATGGAAAAGTAAAAACTAAGACAACACATTAAACTAATCAAAGAACCAAATCCCAAATACACATACAAAGAATGGTCAGGCGTAGCGAATGTCAAAAAACACAAAACGCTGTCAGAATAAGCAAGGCATGAACATGGTCAAGGCAGAACAGAAAATGGCAGAATCACAACAGTGTCAGTCTTCTACTGCCGCGGTGATTCACTCTCTCTTCACCTGAACTCCTGATACTGCGTTAACTTGTATTAATACATTTTTCTGGAAACTGAACTTTCTCTCGCCTTTTTTCGTTAGAGTTTATTTTATTTAAAATACTTAAGTCACTTAATAATTTCTTCTGATTTTGGTATTATTTATTCATTTTAGGCTGGTCAGTCGGCACAGTCTAATTACTGCAATATCAATCCGCCTGCTGCCTTAATTTGCTTTGTAGCCATTCATTTATCTATTTGGTTTCAGTGAATTGTTACAAATCACCCATACATAAAATAGATTACTGTCATGAACATTGTTCCGAATGCTGCTTTTTCATGCTAACAGCACCTTTTCCTATGTTAAACCTCTAACAAAATCACTTTGAACTTAAATTCCAGAGGCTTTGCAAAAGAAAGCCAACAGGAACCAAAACACACTGTGTCCTAGGAGAGCATGTTCAAGAAAAAAAAATTGATTTGTTCTTCAGAATTTTGGAGATCTTTCACTTCAACATACCGTTGCAGTGCATGTTCTCACTGATAGAGTGACCAACGTAAAGGAATAAAGTCTGAGAATCAGAGAAGACGAGACCATGATGTCATCAGCAGCAGAAGAGGAGCTGCTCTCTCTTCACCCCTCATGTCTCAAATACCTGAGAGGCTTCAGGACTGCAGGCAGCTTTAGACTCATTTACAGGAAAGGAGGGCTAATGGGTAATTACCCCAGCTGCAGCTGGTTGCTTTTGTCAGGCTTTTGTGCTAACCTGCACTCGCCAGCCCCCATACACGCACTCCCCACTCATACATACACATTATTATATACACACATCATTCCTCTGGTTGACCAAGACCTTCCAGAACTGTTGCATCTAAAAATACACTCAATGCACATGCATGCGTGCGCGCACACACACGTGCGCGCATACACTCACCTGCACATCATTCTACATGGCGAGCAAGGCCAGCCAAGTGCATACAAATACACAGTTAATATTACACACACACTCACACGCAAACGCACACAAATATAATTTCCCAAGTCGACAACGAGTTGCCCAGACTCTTGCATCGAAACACACTTCACATCGCACGCGCAGTCGCAGTCGCACTGTCAAAGTTGCACGCACCCACATACACATAACACACACTTACACACACACTCATGCATACAAATGCATTCACTCTCACCTGAGCATCCACACTCATAGAAGTCTAGTCACCGACTCCCACATGCACACATACCCCTTTAATGTGCTCTTGCAGTAAAAACTATCAAATTAGTAGTTTACTGAAAGCATGCTGACAATTTTACTTCCGTAACTAAAAAGTGGGCCTGGATTATGCAAACAATGAACCGACAATATTCATTCTTAAACTCAAAAGTGGACAGGTGACATGATGGCACAATGGTTTGGCTGCGGCCAAACAGCAAGAGGGTACAGGACCTCTCTCTGTGGAGTTTATGTGTTCTCTAATTTGCCCGAACATGTGAGTATCTGAGGAATTGTTCTTGATTTGATTCTTTTGCATGCTGAGAAGAGTATAACTCACGACATAATATTTCCAAAAAATATGAAGGAAATACTGAAAATAGTATTATAATAAAATAAATGTATCCATGAGTCCACTCGCAGAATACAACACATACTTGGGCTAGTGTTTTTTAACTAGTCAACAAACTGTCTATCTCTGTTTCCTTGCAGTGGACTTCTATACACTGATCATCTAAAAATCAAAAATAATGACGAGTTTTACACGCAAAGTTCACAAAACTTATGCTAAACGTATACGTAAAAATATACTTTTATCATCTCAGGTCTCAATTTAGTCTCCAAAAATTATTGAAGTTGTACACAAGTCTCCAACATGAAGCTTGTTGATTTCACTATATTTAGAACATAACGTATTCTCAGGAAATTTACTTTCACGTTATTTCGTTATGAATTGCATTATAAAATTTACGATCAACGTTTTCGTAAGAATTGTCTTCGCTTTTCACGCGGCATTCACGAGCAAGTGGAGTGGGCCCCCCATGAGCCAGCTTTTGCCATGTTTCAAAGGTGACGTTAGCTACATGGTTTAACTCATGAAGATTAGCTGAAGTATGCGTGTAAAACCCCAATGAGACCAAATCAATTGAAATTTTTCTTTGAAAATTCTGTATGCAGTAAGCATAGATTGTTACACATCACTTGCAAAAACAGATAAAACGATATCCAGCTCAACTAATCAGCAAAGTGAATCAACATTTAAAACAGTTCAATAGAATAGCCCCTATAAGGCTTAAGTTCTGACACAATTAAGTTACATAAGACTCAGTGACATTCTAAAACTCAGATACAAAAATGGATTAGCAGAAATATAAATGGTAAAATCCCCAACAGTACGTACTTGATAACTTCATCAAGTTCAAGAGTGTACGCAAAATGAAAAGAAAATTTTGATGAAATGAAAAGAAAAAGAAACCAAAAAAAAAAAACCTCCGGTTCCTATGCCAGTGAATGGTAATAGGCCTCAGCATGAGGGATCAAAATAGCTTGGAATGAGAGAGATTCCACGATTCAACCTAAATCTTCTGTATTTGAAAAGATTAGAACAACAGAGTTTCACGCCACGTCGCTCCAAATAGCAGCGGTGTGCTCAGGACGCCTAACGAAGCTGCAGTTCGCCGGGCACAGATCAACGACAGGTTTGTGCTCCAGGTACCTCCACTCGTTTAAGTAGTAAATAAAATATGGTTACATTACAACTTGTAATTTGGAAGAACATGAAAATGCTTCAGCGCAGGAGACATGTAACTTAATTGCGGGGGCTCGGAGCATCTCACACAAAGTAATTCGCTCCATACACTCGCGCCCGTCGTAAATGTGAAAAAGCAATATATCCCAGGGGGAAGTCAAGAATCGCCGGTCAGAGCCGCTTTGAGGCAAGGACGTGGCTAGGGCAATTCACGGAGGGCGATTGGCACAATTCCGCAACGCCTCGCGTCCGTAGACACCCTTATTGCCTCACCTGCATCCAGGTCCTTTTACCCTGTCTTCTCGTGTGCTTCTCTGTGATTTGGTGTGTCAAATATCAAAGGGGATGACAGTTTGCCAGTGAGAATGGCAGGTACAACGGGGGTTTAAAGGTGCGTTCTCTCTCATTGTGGACTAGTAGGAGGCGAATGGGCTTTACAGAACTGGTAGGACAGGACTGGCAGAGGCAAAGGCGAAAAAAGACGGATTCAGTCAACCGAAAAGTTTTCCTCCCACCTGCACCATTCAGCAGAAAAGGCACAGGAAAAGTGCAGAGACCTGTATCCCCCACCGGTTTGTGAATCTTAAAAACAGAGTTCGGAGGGAAATGTTCTTAAGTCAAAGTCAGCCAACAGAGTGGTACACTGGAGAGAGAATTAACAGAAAGACTGAAATAACATCAGGAATCCAAATGAAAAAAAGAACTATAGCGTGTAACACTGAAGTAATAAAATGCAACAACTGGTATGCTTGTGAGAACAAGATCAACAATGGTGAATGTCAGGTGCAGACGGCACCCGCACTGGGCAAAATTAGTTTTTGGGGACTCATGAAATCCCGCATGTGCAGCAACACTTAATACAAATGTCCTACTCTTGGTTTTTAGTTCAGCTTCTCCTAACCCTTCTTGTACAAAAGTAAATGAGGCTGTCCACTTGAAATTCCCAACATGAGTGATTTGAACCTTATGCATTATTATAATGAACCAAGAAAGTCAATTAAAGCTCAGCAGGATGTGCCAAAGAGGGTCTCCAGCCTGTGCCAGATCATATAATTTAGACTTCTAATCCAATTAAAAACAAAACAAAAATAACTTTAGACTAAGCAGTTTAAGAAAGTAATGGCTTTGCTGCCTCAACATTTTCAGAGAAATGCACAGTGCTCTCCTGAAGACTTTACACCTGACGCAAAAATTTCTTGAGGTGAAATTATTTTGCCAGAATCCCTGAGGGATTAAGATTTTGACGTAAGTGTGTTGTGAAGGACGGCCCACCCTGTTCTTCTACCCCTTCTCTTATCCACCTCTCCGTGTCTCTGTCCCTCACTCACTCCAGAGTCTCCTCCACCCCTCTCTCACTCACGCTCTTTCCTTCCAGACAGCAGTGTCACATACACTCGTCCCTCAGCGTCGCTTTACTCCACACGCATGAGATCAGACCGGCAGCGAGGTGCATGAGACCGACTGAAGGCTGCGTATCTCACCTACCAAACAGAGGCACGGCTGGGAAAACCGCTACGGATCCTCAAGAGCAGGTAATTAAATCTTAAAACAAGAAAGTTAGTTAGTTAGTTCAGTGCTGGCACCATGTAGTTATGAAGGTCCATAAAATGACATTATTATGGACACAGTGCGGCTTACAAGTGGCATCTTTTGTGTCAGAATTTTCGCACCCTGGCCAACAGATACAACGTGACAAAGAATTTACAAATTTTTAAAAAAGAATTGGAACAATGGGGAAAATGTATTAAATTGTAGATTCTCGTATATTTGCATGAAGTTAAGAGCAGCACGAAAAAAGATTTGCCTTAAAAATTGCAAATTTTTGCAAATTCCAAATGCGATGCCTGCCACAGGTTCCAAATAAATGGGACAGGGGAATGGAAAGACTGGAAGAGCAGTGGAATCTTCAGAAAAACATCTATTTTACAACATCACACAGGTTAACAGGTGAATAGGTAACAGATGATTTGATTATGATTGGGTATAATATGAGCCCTCATGAAAGGCATGGTCATTTGCCGTTCAGATGGTACAAGGTGTGTCACTTTGCTAAAACCAAACACCATCCAGATCCACCGCCAACTTCACTGGTCTCAACCTCATCTGAAAAAGAATGTAGGGGAAAAATGAAGAGGTGCTGAGGAGTCCTTCAAACTGCATTTGGAAAAAAATGGACAAAGTTTTCTCAGAGCTAAAGAGGATAGAGATCATCCGGACTGTTATCAGCAACATGTTCAAAAACCAGCATCTGTGATGGGCTGGGGTTAGGACGCTGAAGGGGGAACGCATTTTTAGTGCTGGATGATGGCATATGAATAACTAGGCTTATGCCGTCGGAGGCGATGGCTGGGGGTATATCCCTGAAAAGCCCCCAATCCTCCAATTCTCCAATCCTTGAATAGATCTTGAATAGACTTTCATTTGAACTTAAATTCAGGTCAATCGGTCAGATGGTACTGAAGATATGGCCAAAATGGTCATTTTCCATCACAAAGCGCCACCTGGTGGCAAAATATTGAACCATACAGGTATGATGTCATCATGTGATACGTTGTGAGGTCATGAGCTTGCAGTTGCACATAGTTTCATGTCAATTGGAGAAATAGTTCAAAAAGATATAGCAAAAATGGTGAATTTTATGTGACAAAGCTCTACCTTGTGTCAAAATTTTGAACCAAACAGGTATAATGTCATCGCGGGACACATCCTCAGGTCATGACCTTTCATTTTCACTTGATTTGAGGGCATTCGGACAAATATTTCCAGAGATATGATAAAAACAGTGATTTTTTCAGTTTTTGGCCCCTGATGGCCAATCTAGACATTGTAAATTATCCAAAATCGAATCAGTTCTTCCTCTTTATGATGCTTACTTATATGCAAAACTTGGATGTTTAATAGAAATATTACTGCAGTTATCGCGTTAACATGTGAATCAGTTTTTGGCCCCTGGTGGCCAATCTAGAGATCGTAAATTGTCCTACTCGAATCAGTTCTTTCTCTTTGAGATACTTACTGATGTGCAAAACTCGAAATTTCTAATTAAAATATTACTGAAGTTATCGCAGAACAGTGATTTTTTTCAGTTTTTGGTCCCTGGTGGCCAATCTAGAAATAGTACATTGTCCAAAATCAAATCATTTCTTCTTCTTTATGATACTTACTTATATGTAAAAGTTGGAATTTATAATTGAAATATTACTGCAGTTAACGCGTTAACATGTAAATCAGTTTTTGGCCCCTGGTGGCCAATCTAGAGATCGTAAATTGTCCTACTCGAATCAGTTCTTTCTCTTTGTGATACTTACTTATGTGCAAAACTTGAAATTTCTAATTAAAATATTACTGAAGTTATCGCGGAACAGTGATTTTTTCAGTTTTCGGTCCCTGGTGGCCAATCTAGAAATAGTACATTGTCCAAAATCAAATCATTTCTTCCTCTTTATGATACTTACTTATATGCAAAAGTTGGAATTTATAATTGAAATATTACTGCAGTTATCGCATTAACATGTAAATCAGTTTTTGGCCCCTGGTGGCCAATCTAGAGATCGTAAATTGTCCTACTCGAATCAGTTCTTTCTCTTTGTGATACTTACTTATGTGCAAAACTTGAAATTTCTAATTAAAATATTACTGAAGTTATCGCGGAACAGTGATTTTTTCAGTTTTTGGTCCCTGGTGGCCAATCTAGAAATAGTACATTGTCCAAAATCAAATCATTTCTTCCTCTTTATGATACTTACTTATATGCAAAAGTTTGAATTTATAATTGAAATATTACTGCAGTTATCGCGTTAACATGTAAATCAGTTTTTGGCCCCTGGTGGCCAATCTAGACATTGTAAATTGTCCAAAATCGAATCAGTTCTTCCTCTTTGTGATACTTACTTATGTGCAAAACTTGAAATTTCTAATTAAAATATTACTGAAGTTATCGCGGAACAGTGATTTTTTCAGTTTTCGGTCCCTGGTGGCCAATCTATAAATAGTACATTGTCCAAAATCAAATCATTTCTTCCTCTTTATGATACTTACTTATATGCAAAAGTTGGAATTTATAATTGAAATATTACTGCAGTTATCGCATTAACATGTAAATCAGTTTTTGGCCCCTGGTGGCCAATCTAGAGATCGTAAATTGTCCTACTCGAATCAGTTCTTTCTCTTTGTGATACTTACTTATGTGCAAAACTTGAAATTTCTAATTAAAATATTACTGAAGTTATCGCGGAACAGTGATTTTTTCAGTTTTCGGTCCCTGGTGGCCAATCTAGAAATAGTACATTGTCCAAAATCAAATCATTTCTTCCTCTTTATGATACTTACTTATATGCAAAAGTTGGAATTTATAATTGAAATATTACTGCAGTTATCGCGTTAACATGTAAATCAGTTTTTGGCCCCTGGTGGCCAATCTAGACATTGTAAATTGTCCAAAATCGAATCAGTTCTTCCTCTTTATGATACTTACTCATGTGCAAAATTTGGAATTTGTAATTGAAATATTACTGAAGTTATCGCGTTAACACGTAGTGTGGCGGCGGCGGCTGGACCAAAAACATAATATCCCCCGGAACGCCATTCGGGGATATAATGACTTAAATATTTATTTTTGGATCGTTTATAATGTTTGAAGCATTACCCCTCCTGTTATGTTCAAATTAGTAAACCATTTTTGGTTTGAGGTCAGTTTGATCTGCACAATGTAAAACTACATAAGATGTGTGTAAAAGTGTTATCCAATCTGCTGTCAGCTCATTTATGCCTATCAATTGACCATTTCAATAGCCAAGTAAATGAAACATGATCCCCCATCCTCCTCTTACACATCAAGCATCGATTTTACATGATTATGGCAAAATGTGAAATGAATAAGAAATTAATTTGAACATGCCCTCAGTCTGAGGCAACACTGCAAAAAACAAGATGATGGTTCTATTTAATAATTGATCCTGGGTCAAAATGACTGAAGCAACACCAATGCTTACAATGAGTATAGAACATTATATATATATATATTTTTTTGGATTAAATTCATGTTTTACCTGTGAAGTCAGGGAAAAAATTAGCTGAAAAAAGTATGTTAACCAAGTTTTTAGAGACATTGAACACTGAGTCGGGTCAAATTGACCTGGAACATCACAGGAGGGATAAAACCCAAAAGGTTAAGTGGAAAATATTTTGCTGAGCATATTCAACTAGTCTTGAATGCAACACGATTTCGAAATTGGGGTAAAACGGCTGCATAAAGCCTGGTAGAAGCAGCTAATGAAATGGGTGCTGCCGTGGTTATTTTGCTTTTTCGCAATGGTCCTTTTTCTCAGCGTTGTAAAATAGGAAAACACAACCCATTAATTAAACAAGAAAATCATCAGACACGTAGTTCTCCTTTGATGAGGTTCGCTCTCAGCCACAGAGGGATTTGTGCTTCAGCAGGGAAACAGTGGAAAGGAGATGAGGAAGTAGGAAGGGTTTCCACATGAATTGCGAAATTCTAATCCTTGCGAAAGTTATAAGGCCCCTCTATTCTCTCAAGCAGTATAAGTCACTTACTTTTTGCTGCATGTTGCTTCGATCTAAGGAATTATTCCGGAAAAACGCAACAGACTATGCTCAGAATTGTCCAGGGTAAAGAAAAAAAAAGTTGAAATTGGTTAAAATAAGCATCATTTGTTTATCAGGCCACGCAACAAATAGGTGATCTGCAAGTGGTGCTAAAACACTAATTAATGTCATGTTGCGCCACTTGGCACTCTGTAGGTAAATATAGATGCCTTTTAGTGGTAGATACATTTTCTTCGTATGATCATGAATTTAAAATTAAGCCCATAATATCAGTGCCAACCGGCAGTGGAATTGGTGGAATTCACTGCGCCAGTGCTTCCCAAACCTCTCCGGAGGCCAACCTGTCCTGCATGTTTTAGATTCAAATGATCAGCTCGTTAATCACCCCCTAAAGCTGATTGATGACAACCAGATCATCTGAATCACCTGTGCAGGAGCAGGGAGAAATCCAACACATGCAGGACAGGTGGGCCTCCAGAGAGGTTTGGGAAGCACTGCACAATGCCATTTATCTTAACCGGTGCCCCTGGACCTCGTGAATTAAATCAGCCCCAAAACATGACTGACTCACCATCATATTTCACCATGGGTTTGATGTGCTTCTCCTTGTATGCATTTCTGTTTCCAAACATTCTGATGCTGTATCTGACTGAAACGTGCAATTTTGCTCTCATCTGACCAATGCATCTTGTTCCTGTCACCATTTGAGTGACATCTGGCTATCGCCAAGTGCTTGCTTCTGTGACTTTTGGTCAGAAAAGGAATTTTTCCGGAAACCCTTCAAAAGAGCCTGCGGTTGCAGAGGTGGCGCCTGATGGTGCTTTTTGAACCTGGTTACTTCTTGAACCATTGGGAGGCATCGGGAGAACTGCAAAAAATTTCGATGCTTGCACTGAAATTTTTCCTGATATGTTCCCTACGTTTTATCTGGAAAACAGGGCGAGGAGGCCTCACCGGAGCTTTCCAGAGGCATCCCTGAAGCATCGGTGATGTCACACCGAAGTATTACGGGACCTTCGCAGATATTTGAATCATTGGCGAAAGTTCGGTGACTTTTCTGTGGCACATTCCCGATGTCGAGGTTGCATACGCGAATATTCGCCGAAACTTTGGCGACGGTTGAAAAGTGCATTCTTCCCATGGCACTGATTGGCTGGATTTTGCATTTGCGTACACTATAAGTACATTTCATACAAGTACATGCCAAAGAGAGAATGATGCTGAGCCCTAAATGTGCATATATTATAGCATAGCCAAAAACAGTTGTTTTTCCAATGTTTTGTCTGGGCGTCAGGTCGTCTGTTAGACCAAAATAAATTAGTTGTGTTCAGCTCCACTACAGCAATTCATGGAAAAACGTACATAGTAAGTAAATAACTTGCATTGCACCAATAAAGAAAGGGGCACTTCCGTTTGCTCAAATCATAACATTATTTACATCAAGAGAAAAAATGAACAGGATAAGGTATAGTCGGTAATCCTGTTCAGAAACACTTTTTGTTATTCTGGGTGAAATGGTCCATCGATAGAGTAGTCAATACATTATGTATTCAGAAAAAGGAACGAAAAGAATCAGACCTCTGTGTCGGCTGCAGGACTGTAAAAACTCCCTGCCAATCGGTCCGAATGGATAGAACCAATCAGATGCCTTCATGTCTAGTCCTGCCCACGCCTCCCTCTGTCCCTCCCTCCTCCCCGCGTGCAGCTCATCACATCACACCGTTGCCCGAAATATTCAGCCAGTAGTTGTCAGTAATACACCTATGGTAGTGAAATTGCCATAAAACTCGAAAAAGAAGAAGAAGAAGGAAACTTTTTTCGTAAGTGAGAACTTTGCCGATCGGAGCGGAGGCATTGTTTACACGCGCGATCAGCTGACTGCCCAGTGTAAGCCTGTGCTGTTGCCCGGAGACAGACCTCTGATCCCGCAGGAGTTATGGAGGAGACCCCGGGGTTGCAGATCAGAAGTCAAGCGGAAGGAGAAAAGGAGAAGACAGAAGTCAGCGGTCCCGGCGATTATAATGGGAAACATGAGGTCTTTGGGGAACAAGACGGTTGAGCGCGCGGCGCTGGTGAATACCCAAAGGGAATACTGTGAGTGTAGCATTTTTTTACTTCAGTGAAACATGGCTAAACTCGCTCAAGAAGGGAGGTGAGTTTGCGCTTTATGTGAGTGAGAGGTGGTGTAATGCCGGACATGTGAACGGGAAGAAGCGCCTCTGTACCAGGGACATTCAGACCGCCCAACATTTGGATTTTGCAATTAGTATTTTTTGTCTTGTATCCTAATACTATACCGGGATAACCACACCGACATAATAACCCGACCGCGTGTAGCGCCAAAGTGGACAATCATGTTAAAACTCTTAATAAAAGTATAGAAGAATACTCACCCAACAAAGTGACATCCAAAGAAGCTGAAAGTTGACCATGTTCAATGTGGAATGTCATCCAACAGAATACTTAGTGACTGTCCTCCAATCACAGATTCATTTCTTCAGTAAACTTGGAAACTTAAAAGTCCTGGATCCCCTAGTCAACACAGACACTATGTGACACTAATAACATGGGATGAATCCCAGGAATACACGTGATTAACGGCCACACACTGCACAGTGCGCCTTATCACTAGCGTTGATTTGGTATCCCACAGCTGCAACGGCAAGCAACAGTTATCGGGCATTTATTTTTCTATGAAGCCGAATATCTCGAAATGATAGTTAAGAGTTAAATCCACAATTTACCGTTCTAGCGATTTCGAACTCAAGGCTGACAGCAAAGTCGTTTTCCCGCGACAAAAAGTTTGATTTCTGCAAATTGCGGAATCGGTCAAATTGCGGAACCGGTCAACCCACTGTATATCGAAGATTACTCGAACCCCGTCTCAGTAAAATTCATTTAGGGAAAGAACTTGAATGTTTTTCGATTTATATACGGTTTCATTCTAAAATTCTAATTGGCCATTTTCATCGGTATTTGTTTTAATGACTTCTCATCCATTCAGATAGGCTAACCATTCAGATGTTCAAACAATGTTCGCAAAGCTTGCAAGTAGAAAATAATTGCGTACAATATGAATTTAGTTCGACCATAACGACTCTTGATAGCACTAAAAAAAAGCAAAATAAACTATTTGCGGAACCTTACACAGGATGTTTTAGTAAGCTTATTCTATATCTATCAATAAGGAAACGCAATTTTAAAAAATGATCTGCTTAATATCTTTTCTCTAAAGGAGAATGTCACTTAAAATTGAATGGCTCTTTCGTAAACTGAATTCACGGAATTAAAAGCGGATACTTGGCACTGATTAAATACAGCTAAGTTCGTGTCATCTCTATTTATCACTCATTGTCACCCTAATATTCCCTTTAAGCTCATTGTAGCCTATTAAAGAATTAATAACCTGGTCAGCGCGTGGCAGAAATTTTCAATAAAATGCCCTGCCATAAACTGACATCACATTCACAACTAGGGAACCTGTCACGATACGACGCATTTCCCCAGAGTTTAGGAGGAAGATTGACTCCAGGCGAGAGACAACCTCACACCTCTGCAGGTCTGAAAACGCATAATTACGGAGAATGGCGTGATCATAAGCTCACAGGCTATTAAGTTGTATATTGCCATATTATTTATTTATATTTCTGCTGGCTTTTCAAAACCAATAAATCAATTGCGGCACACTTCGCTGAAGATCTACCCACAAACTCTCAGAATCACAGTTTCTGCAATAAAAAGACATATTTAAAAAACCAAAAAAAAATTCCTTCCAGAATACAATTTCTTTTATTTTGCTGTCGAATTTATCATAATAGGCTATTTTTTTCTTGTTCATGCTAGGCTTTTTAAACAGAGGATCAGCCACGCGCTTTCCAGAGGTCGCATAAGCTCTCACTTCCACTTTCACTGCAAGAGAAAATAAAAAGATGTTAAAATAGCCTACATAACGGCAAACACACGTAATTCTAACAGGCAAAATTCCCTCTACTCTATAACTTACATGCGGTACTACATTCAGTTCTGCGGAGCCACATGTGGTTATTACTAGCGGTAAATTGTCCGATGATACGTCTCATTGGTTAGATCGTGGTTAGAAATGGGTAAGAAGGGCGAAATGTTCGAGATAACCGGGTGTGAACTAACGGCATCTCTTTGGTTTTAACGGCGACTGTTCTGTAGGATACAGTCACTGTACTCTCAAGTACAGCACAGATGGGTGCCCTGGAGACGGGGTTGGGTCCGCTTGTCGTCTGCTATTCTCAAGCGCGCGAAAACGGTGCTTTTCCATTTTTGAAAAAATCGATCTTCCAATTCGTAAAAATTGGAACTGATTGCGTATTTTCGTAAACGGGCCCAAAATTCCTAAAAAATACGGCTAATTCGTACACGTTGGGAGGTCTGGACATTGAACCGCTTGCTGTGGAAATGCGCCTGTATTATTTACCAAAGGAGTAAACGTTCACCATTGTGATTGCTGTTTATGTTTCTCCGTCAGCTGATGCAGCAGTGGCCTATGACTCGAAATGCGTGTATTCGCGTCTTTGCATTGACTTTGAATGTAATTTGTTGTGCAAAAAATTCTTTTTGCATCCAGTGTGAAAGCAGCGAAAGCCGGTGGTCAGTACTGGTGACGTGAATGGAATTGGCACACCATTCTGCCATTTAGTCTTGTATATCAGTTACAGCATGTTCCATAATTATTGGCACCCATGAATAAATTACATTTTTATTGCAGAAGCATACTCTCATACTGAAAATTGTGGAAAAATGTAACCTTTAACTCAATTTTAAGGAAAAAAAATCCCTGACTAAGAAATTATTATTTTTCATAAAATCACCTGTTCCACAATTATTGGCACCCCTAACAATTCCTAGGAATTAAATGTAATTGAAGTATTTCTGTCATGTTTACAGTAGTTTACAAAGTTGATCAGAGTATCTAGGAACATTTAATAATTAGTAAAACATCACTTCCTGTTTCCCTGGGGTATAAATATGATGTGACATGAGGCCATTCCTCTTATCCACTCTTCAACATTGGAAAGACAAAGGAACACACCACTCAAATAAAGCAGATGTGTGTCGACCTTCACAAGTCAGGCAATGGCTACAAGAAAATAGCCACTTGCCTGCGCCTGCCCATATCTGCTGTCAGAGGAATCATTAAGAAGTTTAAAACAACTGGAACAGTGGTTAACAAGCCTGGACGAGGACGCAAGGTTATTTTGCCACCACGCACAGTGAGAAGGATGATAAGAGAAATAAAAAGTTCTCCAAAGCTCACTGTTAAAGAATTGCAACAAATGGTAGCATCTTGGGGTCACAAAGTCTCCAAAACAACCATCAGGCGCTATCTACATGCCAACAAGCTGTTTGGGAGGCATGGTCGGCAGAAAACTTTCCTCACTCACAATCATAAACACAAACGTTTGGAGTTCGTTAAGCGGTACTGGGACTTCAACTGGGACCGTGGGCTTTGGTCAGATGAGACTAAGATAGAGCTTTTTGGCAACAAACACACTAAGTGGGTCTGGCGGAACACAAAAGATGAGTATCCAGAAAAGCACCTCATGCCCACTGTGAAGTATGGGGGAGGATCGGTGATGCTGTGGGCCTGTTTCTCTTCCAGAGGCCCTGGGAACCTTGTTAGGGTGCATGGCATCATGAACGCTTTGAAATACCAGGACATTTTAAATCAAAATCTGGTGGCCTCTGCCTGAAAGCTGAAGATGGGTCGTCACTGGGTCTTTCAGCAAGATAATGGCCCTAAACATGTGGCCAAATCTACACAGAAATGGTTCACCAGACACAGAATCAAGCTCCTCCCATGGCCATCTCAGTCCCCAGACCTCAACCCCATTGAAAACCTGTGGAGTGAGCTGAAGAGGAGAGTGCAGAGGAGAGGAGGTCACCCAGGTCGCTAGATGATTTAGAGCGATTGTGCAAAGAGGAATGGTCAAAGATCCCTCTTTCTGTATTTTTCCATCTTGTGAAACATTATAGGAGAAAATTAGGTGCTGTTTTGTTGGCAAAAGGGGGTTGTACAAAGTATTAACGTCAGGGGTGCTAATAATTGTGGCACACATGATTTTATGTGAAAGAATTATTTCTTAATGTGGCATTTTTTTCCCACTGAATAAATGCACTTGAATTAAAGGTTGGATTTTCTTTTTTTTCTTTGTGGTCCTATATTATTTTCGGGGGAAAAAAAACGGAATTTATTAGAAGCTAAAGAACACATCTTACCCAGGGGTGCCAATAATTATGGTGGGCGAGAAGAGAAGGCTCTAAAAGAACTACGAAGAAGGTTGAAATTTCATGCTTTCGTTTCATTTTTTCACCAGCATTTTTGATCCCTCATAACTTCATGTGCACTAGAGATAGCATAAGCAATTTTTCAGAACTGAAAGACATATCAGAGCACTATTAAAAACTGCAATGAAATCATTTGTATGCCCATTCTAGGTGTCACAGTCTTAAGCCAAAATCTGTATTTTCCTCAAAGAGATTTGTTCTGTTACCAACTTCAAGCTTCAATATCCTGAGAACAGTGGAGGTTTCTATTGCAACACTGCACCAATTTAATAACTATGATATAGTGTAATAAAATCAAAAATTGGAACCATGTGATTTGTCATGTGTTTTATCGCAATTCACCAGGGAAAACGTGAAAAAATGTGTGTTAGGAAAACTTCACAGGGTTGTATCACGATATGGAATAGGTTGATGATCAAATCAAGTTATGGCATATAAAAGATCAGATTTTGATCCATATACTGAGTCAAAAAAGAAACTTGACACTCCTAAATTTGTGAATATTTTCTTGAAACTTTTTAAGAGTTTTTATTATCACTAGGGGTAAGTGCGTAGTCAAAGACATCATGACACACATCAACTCCGACGTGCGCAGGTACGAAGCATGTGCGAGCGTACTTAAAGCTAAAACCATGTTTTCTCATGTTCCTAATCACAAGACCATATTAGAGATGCGCAACTGAGCTCACGTTGACACAGGCCATTGGACCTTACTGTCCTTCCCAACCCCTGACTTAAACTCACCTCTTCCGCCAATTCTCTATATAAAGGCGAGAAATTTCACACTTCATTTGGAGTACAAAATATACACATTTCATTCTTTTTTTTCATTAAAAACATCATGAAGCGTAAGTTTGATGACCTGTTTCAATGACAAAAGTCAACGCGGAAAATCTTATTATATTATATATATATATATTATATATATTATTATATTTATTTTTTGTGAAGGGTAGCCTATTAAGGCTAGTTAATAAAACAATACAATTGAATATATTATTTACTTGCCTTAATATTTCATTAAAAAGGAAGCCAGGTATTTAAGTGCCAACAGATTACACATATTCTTAGAAAATGTGGTAATCAAGAAAAACGATTGTATGATCAGTATGATCCATTTCAAGGGATGTCTTCCGCCCTCCCTGTGTTCTTTTCAGCAGCTGCGACTGATCGGCTCTTATGTGTCACTGTATATTTTTACAACTGTTCAATGAATTTTGAAACGCATTGTATTTATTCGGCCAGGGCAATATCTGGCAAAATTGATGTGTATCTGTCTCACGATTTAGTTCCTCTCCAAAATTTAATGTGTTTTTCTTTTTCCCAAGCCACCAAATTTGATAAAACTCGCACCAATGGTTTACCATAATCCTGCTGACAAACAGACAAAAAGACAGAGGAAATCCAAAGCAAAGAAATTAACTCATGAATGGATGTGAAAATAACAAATATATTAAGCACTCAAACAACCAGATTTCTAATTAGTAATCCCAGGGCCAGCTTTACAGACACAGGTACAGCCTAGTCCAAGACTGAATTGCTTTGTTAATGGACTACTGCAAAACAAATCTCATTTTACTCCGGGGCCAAGCTGATTTGAGTGTTAAAAGCAAGCCCTTATTGCTGAAAAAATGTTTCTCCTTTATCTGAATTTAGGGGCAAAACTAGCAACCCAAGATTCGGCAAGACCAGAATTGATGGAGCTCAGAACCTTTAAGCTTACCATCTCCATCTTCTCAAACATCTCCAACTTCACTGCAGGCAATGAGACAGACACACTACCATTCAAGGGCCCTTACCAGGCAGTGGAGTTGGTGATCATTGTTCTGGTCTCAGGAACTGTCAGTCTCCTCACGATAACTGGGAACATACTGGTCATTCTCTCAATCATAATCAACAGGAGCCTCCAGACCATCAACAACTACTTCCTCTTCAGCCTGGCATGTGCAGACCTGATCATTGGGATCATCGTCATGAACCTGTACACAGTCTACATGGCAGTTGGCTATTGGCCATTGGGCCCAGCAGTCTGTTACCTATGGATGATCGTGGACTATGTCGTCTGCAATGCCTCTGCCTTTCATCTCATTGTCATCAGCTTTGACCGTTACTTCTGCATCACCAAGCCACTCAGCTACCCTGCAAGGAGAACCACCAGGATGGCGGGCATGATGATTGCGGCAGCCTGGGTTCTTGCCTTCCTCCTGTGGGGCCCGCCCATCCTTTTCGGGCAGTTTATCGTAGGTGAGCGAATTGTGCCAGAGGGCGAGTGCTACGTCGACTTCATGTCCAATGAATTCATCAGCTTTATCAGCTCCACTGCTTCCTTGTACCTGCCCGTTGCCATCATGAGCTTCCTGTACTGGCAGATCTCCAGGGCCAGCAAGAGCCGTGTAAAGACGGATGAGCACAAGCGAAAAAAGGGCAACACATTCAACAGCGAAGCAGGAAACCACATCAGCATTCCATGTGATGATGAGTCTGACACAACCCAACACGTTGAGAGGAGCCAGAATGGCGGAACAGTTGGAATTGGGGAGGAAGAGTCAAGTGCACCAGTACATCCTGAGAGAAATGAAATTGCTGAGGCCCCTGCAGGTTACGAGGGAAACTCCACAGCCCACCGCCTTAATGTTACAATGTCAAAGCAGCAGCCCAAGAAAAAGGCACCACCATCTCGTGAGAAAAAGGTAACACGCATGATAATGATGATTCTAGTTGCCTATGTGGTCACATGGACACCCTTTCAAGTCATGAAGGTCCTCAGCACATTCTGTTCGATCTGTGTTCCCTCCAGCATCTGGACCTTCGGCTACTGGTCCGTGTACATGAACAGCACCGTCAATCCAGCCTGCTATGCTTTCTGCAATGTGTCCTTCAAGAAGACCTTCAAAAAACTCCTGCTCTGCCGATACAAGGACATTCGCTTGGGCAGATAGAGATGTGATTGTTTTTGTTTCAGCTGTTGTTATTTTCTGTCTTTTTTTTTGACAGAAAAAAATATGCTCTTGAGTCACTTGTAACAACGGCAGGTACAGGCTCAAGAAGTAGAACAATAGACACACAACCTGTAGATGTAATGTCAAATTGCAGACATTTCTATGCCTACAAACTCAACTAGAATTGAGCAATATTTACTGTAAAACTCTGCACCCGTTCACAAGATCAGAGGGTACATCTCTTTACTGCAATTGTTATTTTTATCAGATAAAAATGATGTTTTATTAAATGTGCAGTTCCATGCAAAAGTTTGCTATTACCTAGAAATGTTTCTGTTTTTAAAATACACTTTATTGGGACACTTTATTACAATTACTATGAGAAACTAGAGGCACTCGTAGTGTGCAAACCTCTGCCAGGGCAGCACAATCCAAATCTTCATGAGCAGGAACTAAGTTGAGTTATCACGTGTGATATGATTTCAAGATGGCTGCCGTGGCGGCCATATTGTTTCACTGATCACGGTGAAAATCAATAGGGTCCATCCTTGATGTAAGAGCAATGCACCCACAAAATTTCAGAGAAATCTGTACATGACTTTTTGAGTTATGTTGTTCTCAGACAGACAGACAAACTGACTAACGGGGGCGAAAACATAACTGCGGCCCCAACTTCTTTGGCGGAGGTAATAAAAGGTTTGAAATTCAGATCTTACAAAATCTGAATCTGAAAAATGGGATCGCAAAACCCCAAATACAATAACATAACATAACATGAATGGCGAGAACAAGCCGTTCAGCCCAACTAAGCTCGGCAGTTTCTTTATACTACTGTGAATATATCTCTTCAGATACTCAATGATTCAATGGTATCTAGCTTTAAGTCAAGCCTGCTCTTGAAAACCCCCAAGGTCTTTGCCTCAACAATATGGTCAGGCAAGCTATTCCACATTGAAATTACTCTTTGGGTGAAGAAATCTTTCGGAATATCAGTGCTAAATTTACCTTTGGTCATCTTCCATTTGTGACCCCGAGTTCTACTAACAACACTTGGTCGAAGGAATTCTACATAATTCGCTTTGTTAATCCCTTTCACATATTTAAAGACCTCAATCAAATAACCCCTGAGTCTTCTTTTCCTAAGACTAAAGAGATTAAGGATCTTCAGCCTTCAGCTTTTCATAGCTTTCATTTTTTATACCTGGAATTAGCTTAGTGGCTCTTCTCTGGACTTTCTCTAGAGCCTCTATATCTTTCTGAAAGTATGGTCCCCAGAACTGTAAACAATACTCCAGATGTAGTCTGACGAATGTGTTGTACAAAAGAAATATCTCCTTAGATTTGTATTCAATACTTTTGGCAATGTATCCCAGCATCCTATTGGCTTTTTTTAACTGCTACGGCACAATGGCTAGAGCCTGTGAGGGTTTGGTCAACAATCACTCCCAGATCTTTACTCATGTGGAGCACATTCCAGTTTTAAACCTCCCATGAAGTAATCTCGTCTCATGTTTTTATTACCTACTTGTACAACTTTACATTTCGCTACATTAAATTTCATTTGCCACATTTCTGCCCAATTCTGGATTCTATCCAAATCATCCAGAATCACTTTAGTGGACTCTAAACTATTTGCAAAACCCCCCAATTTAGTATCATCTGCAAATTTAACTAATCTGCTCTCAATATTCCTATCAAGGTCATTAATGTAGATGAGGAACATCAGGGGTCCCAACACCGATCCCTGGGGGATGCCACTACCCACCATACCTAGCTCAGATGAGATACCACTGACCACCACTCTTTGTGTTCTGTCCTGTAACCAGTTTTGAATCCACTCCAGAATACCTCCTGTAACTCCATTGGAGCTCATTTTAAAAATTATTCTCTTATGCGGTACTGTATTAAATTTTTCTGAAAATCCAAGTACATGATGTCATAAGCCCAGCTCTGGTCATGAGTCATGGTGGCCTCTTCAAAAAATTCCAGAAGGGTTTTCAGGCATGACCTTCCCTTACGGAAACCATGTTGGCTATCCCTCAAGATACTGTTATGTTCAAGAAATAAGTCCAGCTCATCTCTAATGATAGATTCCAATATTTTGCATGCAATGCAAGTTAAACTGACTGGCCTGTAATTTCCTGGCTCGGTACGGTCTTTATTCCTCTATATTGGTATTATATTGCCCTGTTTCCAATCATTTGGTATTTCTCCAGTTTCTAAAGACCGCTTGAAGATGGCGGATAGCGGCTGAAATATGATCTCACCAACTTCCCTGACCACTCTAGGATATAAGCCATCAGGACCCGCTGCCTTATCTACCTTTAGTTTATGCAACTTGTCTAATACTTCGTTATCCCGAAACACAATTTCCACTAAATAATCTTGAGCATTTGGACAACTTCACGGGGCACTGGGAACATGAGGGCTGAAAGGTATGCGTCAACAATCACCACAACTTAACTTGTGCAGTGTTCATTATTTTAATTTAACTTTTTTAACCCCTTTGTGCAGAAGCCAAATTTGGCTATTTATGGGTTACCCAATTTAATGCTTTATAATTCAAGATTTAAGCTTCATAAAGAGGAAAAATGTGGCTCAACTCAGAAAAGACACTTACAGTATTTAGAATTACATTGTAGTTCAGTTTATTTTCATGATTTTGGTAGAGGAAATGAGCTGCAAACATAAAAAAAATCTTTATAAGAACTCACCATTGAAACTGCAAAAAAAATAATTCTGAGGATTGAAAAACTGCTGGGGCTTAAAACTATATATTTCTGGGATCATAAACTCCTTGACCACAAGTAAAATTAATCTTCAACATTACATTCTAGATTACCTACATGCTACTAGCCAAATTATACAGCTATCCAAGTGTTTCCCCAAAGTCTCAAAATGATGTACTGTCAAATGAAAAAAAAATCATGTATTTGACACAAATAAAGTTTTAAGGCATGAAATTTAATATGAACAAATGATTTTCTGGTTGAGTTTAGTATGAATTTATCAATATCAGTGCAGTTGAACATCAGTGGTCACCAGTAACCTCTCTTATCCATAGCGACGTACAAAAGTGCACAGGATCAGTACAATATGGCCACCCCCATTGTGGAATCCACACGATAGATCAGCACCCATTCATCACTGGATAAAGTCGACAAGCAGGTAAACTCATGAAAAATAAGCTACTCCTAATACTCCAGCTATATGTCAACTGTTTTATCATTCAAGTCATTTGAGCAAAAGGTCCCCGAAATGCCCATTGTGACATATATGTCACGGAACTAAAATGAGGTAAAAGGTCACCAAAAATTAAAAAGTGCTCTTGAGATGTTATTAGCCCCTCCCCAGGACATATTAACAGGATACATAGATTTTTCTTTCAACTTTTTCTATTGTTGGGCATTTAAGGGTCAATGGTGACTCGGATTATGTGTATGTTGGTGTTTCACGAGACGACACTTTCTACTTTCACAACACTTTGAGTGTTTTGGAAGCCTTAACCCCTTTCTGCAGATGTAGACACTCGCGGACATGGAACTGCTAATTTAAGCACGCCATTACAGTACTTGATCACTAGATGGCACCCCCGGATCAGTTATTGAATATTCACAAGCAAGCAGAGTTCGACCACGGTTTAGAATATGGAGAAGTTCACGCCAAGCCATATTTTTCAATTAAACTCCTCATCTAAGCCTGATGTGCAAACTGGTCAATATCCTTGCCCATAGTATCAATCCAACAGTTAAAAAAAAGATCTCCAGTGACAGAAAAAATCGTTGTCCTCTGTAGCAACCACTTTAGCAACAGTGAGCCAACGGTATTCCATTTAGTGGTTTAGAAATATCAGTTTTCAAAAGCAAAAAATTCTACATGGTATTGGTTCTCTCACATTCTACTGTCAATTACAGTCGCCACATACAAAAAATGCATAGTTCCCTACCGTGGATTTATGTGTAGATTGCCTCATTGACAAATTCAGTGCTTCCTTATATCCACCCAAGTACTGATGTTGATAGCCAATCACTCAATTATACACTCAGGCTCTTCTACGTAACTGCAGAGTTATAGTTCACTCCCTCATGAAACTTCCCTGGTAACTATGTATTAATTGGCTCATTTCTTATCCAATTCCCGAGTGTTTAAATGTTTCACAATAACTGAAACACATTTATTGGACAAGCAGAGCATACAAGCCTATGCGTATCAGTAAGGTAGGTTGTATCCATTCAACATTGAGCACGATTGCGCAGCTGACAATGACGCCATTTATAGAAAAAAAAAGAAAGAGTCTCAAACTGGCCTGAAGTGTTCAGTTACATTTACAGGATTTACATGAGGTAAGGACATAGTCAATGATAATTATTTCAACCGAAGGGTTCCTTCCACTGGATACATCTCTGGAGGAGGGTATCAGTGAAAAAGGTTAGGTGGCTACTTTTGCTTATTTTTTTGGAATGTATACCGTATTCAACAAAATCGAATGCCAAGGTTTTTTTCATGTTTAAAACGTGAACTGGTCATGCATTCCGGTGGATCCTCGGTACGTTCATTGCACCTTTCTGTTGAATTTAGGGAGGCATTTTATTGTTTGATTTTCCCTGATAGTGGAGTGTCTGTTCTGTTAAAATATGGTATATTTCAGAAATCCGATATTTGAATAAGTGAGTCGTACTTCTTCCTTATAAGTCTTGAAATAGGGTTGTGAGTTTTGAAGTGGGAAATGCAAGCTTTCACTGCAGGGTGAATGTTCTGACCGTTTAATCAGGAGTTTATTTCATGAGTTTGTGTGCTGGCTTGGGGGACTTTGAAGAAAAATGGACAAAATTGTAAACTTTAATATGGCGAAAAGGCATGTTTTGTGTTTGGAGAGGTTACTGGTGACCACTGATGTTCAATTGCACTGATATTGATAAATTCATGCTGAACTCAACCAGAAAATCATTTGTTCATATTAAATTTCATGCCTCATAACTTTATTTGCGTAAAATTTTATGATTATTTTATGATCTGACTGTGAATCATTTTGAGGGATCTCAGACTTTGGAGAGCCACCTGGATAGCTGTCTAATTTGGCTCACAGCAAGTAGGTAATCTAGAATGCAATGTTCAAGATTAATTATACTTGTGGTCAAAGAGTTTATGATTCCAGAAATGTATAGATTTAAGCCAGAACAGTTTTTCAATCCTCAGTATTATTTTTTTGCAATTTTCATGAAGACTTTTTGTGTTTGCAGCCTCTTTTCTCTACTAAAATCATGAAAATACACTGGAATACAATTGGAGTCTAAATGCTTTAAGTTTCCAGACGCAGTTCAGCCACTCCTTTCCTGTCTGTGAAGCTGCAATCTTGAATTATAAAGCCTTAAGTAAGGTAACCCCGCAAAGAGCCAGATTTGGCTTCTGCGGAAAGGGCTTAAAGCCTCCTCTTTTAGTAACATTTCAGAAAAAAAATACCATCACAGCATTGTACTAGCTTTTTACAAGATGTTGAGGGTGGTATCTTTTCCTAATTTGGTTTAAGGACTTGGGCAGAGGGGGGACTGGGTGATCTGTTAACATCGGCTAAAATCACAAATGCATATAGCCACTGGGTTTGTATGTTAGATATACACAACAATTATTTTCTAGTAGGCTATTTGGTGTTTTATGAACTCAAAAACTAATAATATCAATGTTATATGGGAAATTTGATCTAATATGATGTTAAAATCCATATTTTTTTGTCAAATAACAAGACATTTTTTCAGCCGGTCACTTCCTCCTCAACCCTTCCCCCTGGAGAGTGGGCCAGTTACGTCCGAATTCCCGGGCCACTTTTTTGCCCCAGTCCGCCCCTCCATCTGCGTCACCAAGCCACTCAGCCACCGTGAAAGGAGGACCACCAGGACTCCATGCATGATGATTACGGCTGGATGGTTTCCTGCCTTCCTCTTGTGGGCCCCAGCCAACCTGTTCCAGCAGTTCACTGTAGGTGTGCGCACTGTGCCAGAGAGCGAGTGCTACCTACATCCAGTTCCAGTCCAGTGCAACCATCACTTTTATCACACCATTCTTTCCTTCCATCATGGTGGTGCCATCATGCGCTTACTGTTTTGGCAGATTTCCAATGTTAGCCAGAGCTGCGTGAAGATGGGCGAGCATGAATCGATACCGGACAATCCTTCCAGCATTGAAGCAGGAGACCACACCGCCATAGCCAGTGATAACGGCAATGTGAAAACCCACTGCATTGAGAGGAGCCAGAATGGAGGAACAGGTGGAGTCGGGGAGGAGGAACCGAGTGCACAAGTACATCTGGAGAGAAATGAAATTGCTGAGACCCCTGCAGGTTACAAGGGAAACCCCACAGCTTAAATGCTACAATGGCAAAGCAGTGGCCCAGGAAGACTGTCATGTCATTACGGTTACACACACAATGGACACCCTATTACGTCATGGTGCTCACCACAACCTTCTGTTTTACCTGTGTCCTCTCCATCCTGTGGATCTTTGATTATTGGATTTGCTGTATTAACAGCAACATCAAACCAGCCTGCTATGCTCTCTGCAACATCACCTACCATAAGATCTTAAAACAACTACTGCTCTGGCAGCTCAAGGATATTTTCTTGGGCAGATGAAGAGGTGTGATTCTTTATTTGTTGTTTCTTACAGTGCTCTTTTGCATTTCTTTACATATCTTCCTGGACCACTTTAAACAACCGCAAGTAGACTCAGAAAGTAGAACTACGGGCACATGACTAAAAGGAGTAAAGTGAAATTGCTCGCATTTCGATGCCAATGAACTTCACTAGAATTGCGCATTTACCACAGAACTGTTACTTAAAGAGTGTACACACACACACCCACATGCACAAAGAGACACACACACACACATGCACGCAAACACTCAGATGTCATTTCCCAAGTCAAAGAACAGTTGCCCAGACGTTTCATCCAAACACACGCTTAAGATCTAAAGCTAAGCAGGTGTGGACTTGGTTAGTACTTGGATAGGAGACCACCTGGGAAAATCGAGTTTCTGCTGGAAGAGGTGTTGGTGGGGCAGTAGGTTGTGATCTTCCATCTGGTGGAATTATCTCCAATGCCCCAGTGCAGTGATGGGGACATTGTACTGAAGGAGTCGCTGTCGTGTGGATGAGATGTTAAGCCAGGGGTCCCCAATCTTTCCCAGAAAGGGCCAGTGTGGGTGCAGACTTTCATTGCAACCAAGCAGCTACACATCTGATACTACCATTCAACCCCTGGATTCTTTGCTAATAAGCTTGATTAGTAGTATCAGGTGTGTAGCTGCTTGGTTGCAATGAAAGCCTGCACCCACACTGACCCCTTCTGGGAAAGACTGGGGACCCCAGTGTTAAACCGAGGTCTTGACTCATTGAAGATCCTATGGCACTCTTCGACAAGAGCAGGGAGTTCCCCAGTGTCATGGCTAAATTCCTAACCTGGCTCTTTCAACATGCCACCCTGATCTAATTGGCTGTGCAACTTGTCCTCTCCCTCTCCGCCTCAACCCCCTGGATTCCCTTGAAAAAGAGATTTCAATCTCAATGTGACTTCCCAGGTAAAGTAAATTTAAGTAAAAGATCGCGCACGCAAACAAACACACAGTTTTGCGTGTCTACACTTGCACCAGCACAGGTGCAGGCACACATAAACAAACACACACATACAAATGCACATACTCCCACGTGAATATCCACACTCATACGTGCACACACATTCACATTTAATGTGCCCTTGCAGTTAAAAATGAAGCTTAGTGAAAGTTCAATCAGGAAGACTCTCTCGCACTCCCATTCCGTTTATTTTCCAATCATTCAAATGCATGCTCACTCGTAAATCTCTGCAGTCACAGTCTAGGACTGTTAATTTAGCTGTCAGCTGGCCTCTATCCAACCGTGGCAGCCAACAGAGTGGTGCACTGGAGAGAGAATTAACAGGAAGACAAAAACAATACATGGAATCCAAATGAAACAATAGAAATATAGCGTGTAACGCTGAAGCAATAAAATGCAATAACTCCCATGCTTGTGAGAACATCATCAACAATGGTGAATGTCAGGTGCAGACGGCACCCGCACTGAGCAGAATTAGTTTCTGGGGACTCATAAAATCCCACATGTGCGACAACACCTAATTCAAAAGGCCCACTCTTGGTTTTTAGTGAAGCTTTTCTGAACTCTTCTTGTAAATGAGGCTTTCCACTTGAAATTCACAATGTAAGTGATTCGATACTTATACATCATTATATTGAACTAAGGAAGTCAATTAAAGCCCAGTAAGAGTCAGGATGTGCCAAAGAGGGTCTCCAGCCTGTGCCAGATCACACAGTTTAGACTCATGAGATAATGTTTTAAAAAAAGTATCTTAACAAAGTCATGACTTGGCTGCTTCAACATTTTCAATGAAAGGCATAATGCTATTCTGAAGACTTAACACCTGACGCAAAAATTTCTTGAGGTGAAATTATTTTGCCAGAATGCCTGAGGGATTAAGATTTTGACGTAAGTGTGTTGTGAGGGACTGCCCACCCTGTTCTTCTACCCCTTCTCTTATCCACCTCTCCGTGTCTCTGTCCCTCACTCACTCCAGAGTCTCCTCCACCCCTCTCTAACTCACGCTCTTTCCTTCCAGACAGCAGTGTTGCAGACACTCGTCCCTCAGCGTCGCTTTACTCCACACGAATGAGATCAGACCGGCAGTGAGGTGCATGAGACCGACTGAAGGCTGCGTATCTCACCTACCAAACGGAGGGCACAGCTGGGAAAACCGCTACGAATCCTGAAGAACAGGTGATTAAATCATAAAACGACAATGCAAATGCTCTGTTTGGTGCTGGCAAAATGTAGTTATGAAGGTCCATAAAATGAGATTATTATGGACACAGTGCGGTTTACCAATGGCATCCTTTGTGTTGCGGAATTTAAGCGACGCGGCCAACAGATGAAATCTATCAACGAATTTGCAAATTTGAAGTCTTGGTAGCCAAATACTTTCTAATATACTTTCTATATAACTTTCATTGATTTTTTTTTTTGTACAATCACAATTCCAGAAGAATTTAAACAGTGCGTAAAATTTAAAGAGTCTCGTTTATTTGCATTTCGTTGGGAGCAGCACTAATGTTTAAGGTGCAATGAAAGGCGCAATGAATCTTTAAACTAATATGTTTAAAGATTCGCCTTAACAACCAGACTCTAAGAATTCTAGGAAATATTCTCGAATTCCAAACATAATGCCTGCAACAGGTTCGAAAAATGGGTAAGGGGAATTGAAAGACTGGAATCCTGAAAAAACGCTTAATTTTCAACATGACACAGGTTAACGGGTAAATAGGTAACAGATGATTTGATTATGATTCGTTGTCAGAACCACCGCCAACTTTTCTGGTCTCGACCTCATGAAAAACAATGCAGGTGCAGGAGGAAGGAGTGCTGTGGTCTGAGGAGTCCATCTTTCAAACTGCTTTTGGAGATAATGGACATCATGTTTTCAGGGCTAAAGAGGAGAAAGATCATCCCGACTGTTATCAGCGACATGTTCAAAACCCAGCATCTGTGACGGGCTGGGGATAAATGACTGCACTCTGTATGGGCAGCTATGGACAAATAGGACACTGAAGGGTACCGGCGCTTCTTTGAACAATCCATATATGACTCCAAATATTGTCTTCAAGGAATCCCCTGCTTGTTCCAGATAATGGCTAGCTGCACACGGCAGGAATGAATACAGCATGTCAGTGTTGTCACAGACAGTCAGTAATGTCTGCACCTCCAACTTATCTCTCATTAAAAATGTGTGGTGGGTTATGAGGTGTAAAATGCAATCACGGAAACCTTGGACTGTCGACAAACCATAATAATTCCTTATTTCAATGAATGGGAACGAACTTTTAGCTTTTTTACTTCTGGATGAAGGCATATGGAATGAAATATGTATTTTTGGAACATTTACTTTGTTTTAAGAATTAAAACCCTAAAGCATAAGTAGAAAACATCTTGTTTACCATATTCAACAAGCCTTGAATGAAATATAATTTCTAAATTGGTGTAAAACGGCTGCCTAAGGCCGTGTAGAAGCATCTAATGAAATGGGTGCTGCCGTGGTTGTTTTGCTTTTTAGCAACGGTCCTTTTTCTCACGGCAAAGTAAAATAGGAAAACACAACCGATTAATTCAACCAGAAAATAAGCACCAGACACTTTGTTCTCCTGTGATGACGTTCACTTTCACGAAGAGCCAGAAGGATTTGTGCTTCAGCAGGGAAACAATGGAAAGGAGATGAGGAAGTAGGAGGAGTTTCCACATTAGTTGTGAAATTCCAATCCTTGCATCAGGAGCAAGATGCGTCTATGCTCACTGGATGAATCACTTCAAATGTGCTGCATTTTGCTTTGATGTGATGGATTATTCAGGAAAAATAAATTAGCAGATTACTTTGGACAGTTCTGTGCTTAAAGAAAAAAAAAAAAACGGTTTGCATGAAATGTGCATCATTTGTTTATCAGGCCAAGTGACAGGTAGGCAATTTGTCAGTAGTGCTAAAACACTAATTTCATGTCATAATGTGCCACTTGGCCCTCTGCAGGTAAATAAAAATGGAGCCAACGTGTGATAGAGACATTTTCTTCGTCATAACACTGAATATGATAATGAATTTAAAAGCCCCCAATATCAGTGCCAACTGGCAGTGAGATAGATGTTAATACTTAATTTTGGTGAAGACAGTCTTTTTATGATGGTATTAACAGTGGGCTAAAACTGACTTTGTCAAAGAGAATATTTATTTAATGCATACAAGCATACATTGAGTTTGGCGATGTGGCTCTGTTCGAGAGATCCCTGCCCGTCCAGCGCGGAACCGAAGGCAGGGAGCTGCAATTAACCCCCCTTTCACAGAACAGAGCCAACGGCAACAATGACGTCAAAAGAGAAGAGACCTTGTTATTGAACGACAGTTTAGTCATAAAAGAACAGGATTGCAGAATGCTAAAAATCGACGGGAGGAGCTGGGGTGGAGGAGGGATGTTAAGCGTATAAGCTGCAGAGCCTCTGCTCCGAATGCGAGCTTCAGTAAACTAGCATATCAATCAACCAATCATGCGACAGCAAATCAGATGACATTCATGAGCACTCAGGTGATTCTCAATTATCTCCTGGATAAAATTGGCATGCCATTGTGCCTTTTAGTCTTCGTAAATAAGTAAACCAATCCTCTGATTGCCAATCAAGCAAAGTAAGTGGGAGTTATTGTTTGTTTAACGGTGAGGATTCGGCCTTCCCTAAGTGACCTTCCACGGCAGATCACTGGTACGATTTAACCCCGTCAGTGCAAGATATGAAATTGCATTATAATCCTAAAACATGAAAACAATTACACAAATTATTTGGAAAAATCACAAAAATAGCAGTCAGAAATGTCTTGCCTTGGAGATGAATGGCCAGATGCTAAACGATGGTCCAGAATAAGGATGGATTCAGAGGATTTTTCTCAAAATTGCTTCTTCAATAACGGTCTTGACAGCATACAAAACATTATGAACATCTTGGCCTGTGTGACTTTCTGGAACAAAACTTTGGTGCTGAACTATTCTTGTGGTGCTTCTGTAGGTCCTGCTGAAATCCGTGAAGAACAGTGGAGTCCTGCGGACCCCATTCTTGACCTAAGAAGTCTCAGCATTGTGAGAAAGGATTACCTGTACTGTAACTAGGTGTGTATATACACTCCAAAACAGAGCAGTAAGTTATAAATGCCCGTTGTACATGTCTATTGGGAACATGCTGTGTGATCATGTTTACTGCTGGATGAGTTATCTTCATACACTGCACACTCTGGCTGGGGCATTAAGCACAGCACAGAGAGATACTCACAATATGTGCTCCTGGTCCTCTGTTCTAATTTGGAAATAGTCCACTCATCGAAATTCCAGTGGTGACCAATGGACAGAAAGCAGGGAGGGCGTAAAACGTGCATGTAACTGATAATTTGTCTGGATTAGTTTTCAATCAATGGCCTTGTTTCATTTAAACTCACCTCTTTCAAGTGTCACCAATTCTTTTTGAAAAGGCGAGAAATAAAGCACATCATTTGGACTACATTATGTGTGCATTTAATTCTTTGTTTTCATGTAAATGATCATGAAGCCTTAATTTGATGACCTGCTTCGTCAACGTGAATTTTTTTTTTTGGAAGGGTATCTTGTTAAGGCAAGTGAATAACACATTTAAATTGAATTTATAATTTACTTGCCTTAATATTTCATTAAGAAGGCAGCTGTGTATTAAAGTGCGAACAGTTTATTCATATTCTGAAAATGTGGTAATCAAGAGCACTGATTTTAAACGGGTCAATTATGATCCGTTTCAAGTGATGTCTTCCGCCCTCCCTGTGTTCTGTTCATCTGCTGCCACTGATTGGCCCTTTTGTGTCCCTCTAAATCTTTTCAACTGTTGAATGAATTTTGAAACGCATTGCATTCATTCGGCCAGGGCAATGTCTGGCAAAGTTGATGGGTATCCGCCTCGTGATCCAGTAGCTCTCCAGAACTTAATTTTTCTATTCCCCATGCCATCAAGTTTCATAAAAATCAGACCAATGGTTTACAATAATCCTGCTGACAAACAGATAAAAAGACAGGACAGCTCCCAACCAAATTAATTGCTTCATGAGTGGATGTAAAAATAACAAATACAACCCCAATTCCAAAATAGTTGGGACAAAGCGTAAATTTTGAATAAAATCAAAACACAATGACTTTCAAATCACACCCGCCAGTATTTTATTCAAAATAGAACAGAGATAACTTAGCAAATGTTGAAACTGAGAAATTTTACAATTTTATCCACAAAATGCGCTCATTTCAAATTTGATGGCTGCTACAGTTCTCAAACAAGTTGAGACAGGGGCCTGTTTACCATGGTGTAGCATCCCCACAGAGCGGAGGAGTCTGGGCATTGAGGAGACAGGTTTCTTGAGTTTAGCCATTGGAATTTGATCCCACTCTTGTGTAATACAGGCTTCCAGCAGCTGGAGAGTTTTGGGTCTCCTTTGATGGACTTTTTGTGTAATTATGCGCCAAATGTTCTCAATCAGTGAAAGATCAGGACTGCAGGCAGGCCAGTTCAGCACGCGGACTCTTCTACTATGAAGCCATGCTGTTGTAATAGCTGCAGTATGTGGCATCGCATTGTCCTGCTGAAATACACAAATGCCTTCCCTTGAATATATGTCGTCTGGAGGGGAGCATATGTTGCTCTAAAACCTTTATACCTTTCAGTATTCATGGTGCTTTTTAAAACATGCCAGTGTCCCACACCATATGCACTAATGCATCCCCATACCATCAGAAATGCTGGGTTTTGAACTGAACGCTGATAACAGGAGGGGTGGTCTTTCTCCTCTTTAGCCCGGAGGACACACGCCCATAATTTCCAACAAGAATGTCAAATTTGGACTCGTCTGACCAAAGGACACTTTGCTACAGTCCATTTTAAATAAGCCTTGGCCCGCAAAACACAGCGGCGCTTCTGGATCATACTCAACAATGGCTTCCTTTTTGCATGATCGAATTTTAGGTGGCATCTGTGGATGGCACGGCGCACTGTGTTTACAGACAGTGGTTTCTTGAAGAATTCCTGGGCCCATTTAGTAATGTAAATGACAGAATCATGCCGGTGAGTGATGCAGTGGCGTCTGAGGGCCCGAAGATCATGGGCATCCAGTAAAGGTCTTCGGCCTTGTCCCTTCGGCACAGAGATTTTTCCAGTTTGTCTGAATCTTTTGATAGTGTTATGCACTGTCTTATACACTGTCGATGATGAGACCTTCAAAGCCTTTGAATTGAGGAACATTGTTTTTAAAGTATTCCATTATTTTTTTACGCAAGGCTTCACAGGTGGCCATCTTTACTTCTGAGAGACTCAGCCTCTCTACGACATCCCTTTTATAGCCAATCATGTTACACACTCGATAATTACTTGCTAAATGTTCTTTCAGCTGATTCTTTTATATATCAATTGCTTTTTCAGCCTTTTTTTGCTCGTGTCCCAAGTTTTCTGAGACCAATTGCTGCCAGAAAATTTGAAATAAACTCATTTTGTGGATGAAAATTTAAAACGTCTAAGTTTCAACATTTAAAATGTTATCTATGTATAATTGTAAATAACATATTGCCTCGTGATCTGAGAGTCATTGCATTTTTATTTATTCACAATTTACACTTCGTCCCAACTATATTTATAATTGGGGTTGTATGTTGAGGACTCAATTAACTGGATTTCTTATTAACAATCCCAGGGCCAGCTTAAGTCGCATTGTTAATGGAGTACTACATAAAAATCTAGTTTTACTCCTGGTCCAAGCTGATTTGAGAGTTCAAAGCAAGCTCTTATCGCTGAAGAAATGTTTCTCCTTTATTTTAATTTAGGGGCTTAACAGGGAACTCAAGATTCAGCAAGACCAGAACAGATGGAGCTCAAATCCTTTAAGCTTACCATCCCCATCTTCTCAAACATCTCCAACTTCACTGCAGGTAATGAGACAGACATGCTACCATTTGAGGCCCCTTACCAGATAGTGGAGTTGGTGATCATTGTCCTGGCCACAGGGTCCCTCAGTCTCCTAACGATAACTGGGAACATACTGGTCATGCTTTCAATCATAATCAACAGGAGCCTCCAGACCATCAATAACTACTTCCTCTTCAGCCTGGCCTGTGCAGACCTCCTAATAGGGCTTGGCACAATGAACCTGTACACAGTCTACATGGCGGCTGGCTATTGGCCATTGGGCCCAGAAGCCTGTTCCCTATGGCTGATTTCTGACTATGTGGTCTGCAATGTCTCTGGCTTTCACCTCATTGTCATCAGCTTTGACCGTTACTTCTGCATCGCCAAGCCACTCAGCTACCCTGCATGGAGGACCACCAGGATTGCGGGCATGATGATTGCAGCACCCTGGGTTCTTGCTTCCCTCCTGTGGGCCCCGCCCATCCTCTTTGAGCAGTTTACTATAGTTGAGCATATTATGCCAGAGTGCTACATCGAGTTCCTGTCCAATGTATCCATCAGCTTTATCAGCTCTACTGCTTCCTTGTACCTGCCCGTTGCCATCATGAGCTTCCTGTACTGGCAGATCTCCAGGGCCAGCAAGAGCCGTGTAAAGACGGGCGAGCACAAGCAAAAAAAAGGCAACCCATTCAACAGTGAAGCAGGAAACCACATCAGCATTCCATGTGATGATGAGTCTGACACAACCCAACGCGTTGAGAGGAGCCAGAATGGTGGAACAGGTGGAGTTGTGGAGGAGGAGCCAAGTGCACCAGCACATCCTGAGAGAAATGAAATTACGGAGGCCCCTGCTGGTTACGAGGGAAACTCCACATCAATGTCAAAGCAGCAGCCCAAGAAAAAGGCACCACCATCTCGTGAGAAAAAGGTAACACGCATGATCACGATGATTCTAGCTGCCTTTGTGGTCACATGGACACCCTTTCAAATCTTGAAGGTCATCAACAGTTTCTGTTCGACCTGTGTTTCATCCAGCATGTGGAGCTTCGGCTTCTGGTCCTGCTACTTCAACAGCACCGTCAATCCAGCCTGCTATGCTTTCTGCAACGCATCCTTCAAGAAGACTTTCAAACAACTCCTGCTCTGCCAGCACAAGGACATTCGTTTGGGCAGATAGAGATGTGGGCGTTGCTGTTTCTGCTTTTTTTAATTTTCTGTCATTTTTTTGACAGAATGAAACATGCTCTTGCATCGCTTTAAACAACAGCAGGTACAAGCTCAAGAAGTACAACTACAGACACAACCTGTTATTGTACTGTCAAATTGCAGACATTTCTATGCCAGCAAAATCAACTTGAATTCAATAAAATTTACTGCTAAAATCAGAAAATCTGTACCCATTCACAGATCAGAAGTTCCATCTTTTTATTGTAGTTGATATTTTTTCCTGATAAAATTGATGTTTTTTTAAATGTGCAGTTTAAAAAGTTTCCAATAAACTTGGAATATTTCTGTTTTTCAAAGACCAATACTATTCAATCAAAAAACATTCTTAGACATTATTGTCTCACACTGTTACTATTACTTTAGGAAATATAGGGTTTGCAATTCAGATCTTATACCCCCATCCCACACAACCGTTCAAGCTACTGTTCCCATACCGATCAAGGAATGGTACCGGAAAAGGAGAGGTCGGGAGGGAACCTTAATGGAACCTTATTGGAACGGCACTGGACGTTAACAGAACTCCTTCGAATGGTAGGAACAGTTGGGACGGCTGAGGTTGGGCTGCATGTTCAAAATTTTAGCCGTTCTCCTCCCGTTTTGAATGAACGGTAGTGAATACTTAACACATCGTTATGAAACCTGATGAGTCGTTAATGCAACGGTAACGCAACGCTAATGCATCGGGAGTGAACAGACACCAATATTCCCCCTGCACCCGTAACGTTCTCATACCGTTGCTACCGTTCCCTATCCTTCTCATACCGATCTGGTAACGTTCTGATCCGACCCAATCTCTACCTCACCGTTTCAACCAGATTGTCATACGTTCCCCAAGCGTTGTATTAAGGTTCCAATAGCATCCCGATACCATCCCAACCATTCCAATACCGATGCATTCGCGTTGCCGCACCGTGCCTGCCGATGTGTATATAGGTGTCACGTTCCAATACCAATCAGCTTATTTTCACAGGAGCTAGAGCGCACACCGTCGCAGAACAGTAAACTTGGGCGTCGACGATTATTATTATTTTTTTGGGTGAGAGACTTGTTTTCCGTGTTCTTTTTTATCTTTTCGTTCTAAAAAAAGGACACGAAGAAGGAATTGTAATTTGAACAATATTTTTGATCATTATTTGGCAAAGCTAAAGAATAAGCTCTACGATTGCCTTACCTTGCGTAAAACGCAGTGCCTTCATTTCCGAAAACCGGACAGAGTTTTAATATAACTCCGAGTCCGACAGTCGAATGGTTTCAACATAACTCCGTGTTCGACAGTCGATATTGTTTTTAATTTATTAAAATCTACTGAATCTTTTAGATATTAAACGTGATTGTTTTGATCAGAGGGCTCAGTTCTTCAAGATGAGTACCGAGAATTTCAACCAATGTTTCTGTTTCATACATTGCTCAACAGCAATTGCAACTCACTTGCTCAATAAAGTGAGTCGACATTGGCGCGGGACTTCGTGCATTAATGACGAAGTTTGCGACTGCCGGACAGAGATCCTAAAATAGGCTTCTCCGTGTCTGAAAGTCATATAAGTTTTAATTTGGGTATTCCAGCAATTATTAGACGTACAAACTTGGCCATGTTTGTGTTCGACCTTCACAAAATGCAAATTGATGGCTATCAACTTTTCTTGGTCTTTTCATTCGTCTGTTTTCTTTCGTTGAAGATGGATATCAGTCTTTATTCGGTCACTCTTTTGAAAATTAGTCAGATGGGTCGAACAGAATCATGCTTTATTTCCACACCAGAGATAAAATAGTTCTTGTAGTCAGTAAGCAAATCAATTCCATGACCTTTGACATTGCATAGTCCAGAGACTGAAAAAGAAACAATAGTTAAAAACAGAGACATAAAACATGAGTCATGTGCTCTATCAGGAATGCCACTTAGATCCTTCGAACCACCCCTCCCAGGGCGTAGTTCTAGGCTAGATCTCTTTCCACAGAGATCTTTGCCCAGGCTCCCCCAGGTTGAGAAATCTGCCTTCTGCTTCCTGGTGTCTTCTTTTCAAAGCCCACTGACCACAGAAGTACCACTCGCAGACTGACGCATTCGCTTTTGGTTTATGATGGTCTGACTGTACATTGAGCCGAGCGCGGCGGCTAACTTTGTGGTCCTACTGCCATCTGCGACCCGACCGGCCGGTGACCCAGTCAATAGCAATCCCCGAACCCCGTATTGGTTACCAACCGCCCAGGTGGGAACCAACGGTCTGATCCCTACCCCACTTAGCTATGGGTATAGAAACTTTGACCATTTTCACCAGCCTTGCCTGTTCACAGAGGTCATACTTCGCGTCCCTCTGCTTAGGTGTGGGCTGTCACCAGGGCAGTTGCTTGGAATTCTGGGACCCCTGACAGAATATCAGTGTGGGCCCCCAACCCCAACTTTTCATTGTTTTTTTTACAACTCTGTATCATAATGTTATTCTTTATTTTTCTGTTTCTCAGTATTCTTGGTAGTGCCTAATGCAATACAATAAAACTCGCATATAACGGATTCAATCGGACAAGCTCATTTTGTCCGTTATAAGCGAAATCTACTATATGCATAATACAGACAACGTCCATTATACACATAATACAGATTATATCCGCGATGTGCTTTTAACAGATTATATCCTTGATATACATGTATGAATTTATATGCATGCATTGTGTATTAAAGGAGAATTCCGGTGTGAAATTGACTTGGGGTGTATTGAAACATGATAACGAGTTACTAACCGTTGTCGAATACCTTGTACTAAGACCGAGTACTAACCTTTGCCTCCATCTTGAGAGTCAAGATAAGGCGATTGATGAGCACGAACGAATAGGAAGGATAGGGGAACAGATTGCAATCTATTCGTTCGTGCTTGTCAATTGACTTATTGGGAGTTTCAAGATGGAGGCGACTGGAAACTACCTCAAGGTTAGGTTTGCATAAACAGTCTTTTTTTAATAAACTACCTGTGCATTTTCAAAGCTCTCAGTGCCTCGTTTTAAATCTCAGGGCCCTCAGAAATCTAGCGATCAAGTATGGAGCTACTTTGAGCCTTGTTAATGATGAAAAAAATAGCAATCTCTCTGCATTGCAACGTTATGCCCGATTCACTACCATTGTAAGCCTGTTGGGAGCTTCGGCTAAAAACCCATTTATTTTGAAATGTTGCATGCGTACGGAGGTGAGGTATTCGACAAAGGTTAGTACTTGTTATCATGTGTCAATACACCCCAAGTCAATTTCACACCGGAATTCTCCTTTAATATCGGAACAACCTCATTCTCTGACACAATGCACTGTTAGAAACTGACTGAATTAAGTTAAATTAGCGCATTGTCTCCGTGTTATTTGAACCAAAAAGGAGGTGCGAGTTTAGAACTGTAAGGATGATATTGTGTGTTACTGAAACTGGAATGGAAACCGCACCAGTTTCAGTTTCCGCGAATAGGAAAGCCGATCTTCATTTCATTGCTCTGTTGCAACTGGGCACACGCAAGGAGCAAACCAGCCTGTTCGGTAATGGAAATACATTGTGACGGGACTGGACATTTTATTCAATGTAAGCGAAAATGCGTTATACAAAATCCTTAAACTTCATTTATTTATACAGCCTTTTCCAACCACCCACATGTGAACCAAAGTGCTTTACAATAGATAGTAAATAAAACAGTTATTAGAAAACAATAAAAGCAATAAAATAGAATAACATAAAATAAAATAAAAAATCCGGTATATCCAATGTTTATTAATGGAAAAACACTGCAGAAAAATGGGGACTTCAGTTGTTGTCTGGTATGAGCGAGTTTACGTTTTATATGAGGACGGTTTAGGCGAGTTTTAATGTACACCCAATTTTTCCTTTTTTTTGTACGATTAAACACTCAACAGTCAGCGTATCATTAAGTTGTCTTATTCGCATTAACTCACTCAACATCAAAAACATCCTCAGACTGCCGGTGGTGAGGGTCTAACACTGGGTCAGGTTCAGATGAAGTGATCACAGCTGATTCTGGAGTAGAAGTGCATAAAGGTTTCATTGCTCCATTTCATATCACTTTTCTAAACATTGATAGTTATGTTTGGTGGAACAACTGATGATGAACTAACCTATCCAGTTTTGGAATGAACAAAATCTAAATGGGCTTCTCAGTGCCATAGCTCTAAGTACTCAGCTTCATTTTGCTATTGTTAAGAGGAGAGCAAGCTCTGTAAAATTACTCCCTGTGTGAGCAATACTTATGTCAAAAGGCTAAAGTATTTGTTTCGTTTTAGTAAACACATATGTGAGAAGGTAAACGTAATGTCAGCCTTGTCAAGTGATTATTTAAGTTACACCTCAGGTTACCTCACTGACTGCATGTAGTTCACTAGCCAAACCTAGCCTGTACAGTCACTTGCAGCTTGAGAGAGCTAAGTATGCAGTACCCACTAAGAACGGAGGAACGTCTTCTGCTACCGGATTTTTTGACGGCATATTATGATGGCTGGCGAACGATAACCTTTCCGATCTTTTCTGTGGATGATACCGTTAATAACAGAGTAATATAATTCTTGTTAGGCAATTATTTACACAGCTGATGGCATGTGACATTAACGTAACATAAGCAGCTGAATAGCCAGCCTGAACAGCTAACATAGCAAGCTACTTAAATACTCTCACCTTTCTTTGAAAAGAATCTCGTAATGTTCTGGACCCCTGCTCTGCTCCTGCTGCTCTCTCTATTCTTTTCTGGTGTCGATTTGTGCTTTTTTTTTGGACATGATATTCGCGGTGCTCCCTGTTTGCTGCCTTAGTTCGCGACCTCGCCAGCAAAAATGCACCCACAATTTTCCAACACAAGCATGAAGCATAGACCGAACCATTTTTTAAGAAGGGAGTTACTGAAATGTATTTTGTCAATATTGCACACCTTCATGGCTTTGTTTAAACTCTCAGGTATTAGTATGAATATTAGATTAATCTATGCACAATAATTTTGTCATGGCGGGTACAGTAGGTTTTGAGGGCCCTAATGGACTGTGGGCCCTTGAAATTGTCATCACCTTTCCCTCCTTTACGATGGCGCTGTCTGTCACCCACATACCACGCGATGCCCACACACTTACATGCGACAACACGCCAACTAGACGGTACTATGGCAGCATGTAAATTCATATATCAATGGACACGGAGGCCTTCAGTTTACTCCCCTGCACTATACACCACCTTTAACGTGCCCTCGGAACTTTGCAGTCCCTCCGCCGCTTGTTGTGCCCAAGGTTTGGGGGGCCTAATCCCCTCCTTAAGGCACACTGGTGAGTAGGGCAGAGGGAGAGAGAGAACACAAGCAGAGGAATGGTAGGCTTGTGAGATCCTGAATAGTTGAAAAGGAGTACGCCAAGCATTGCCAAAATTACCAAACCCATCTAGCTCCCACATTCAGGGGTGAATGCAAATTTTGAATAAAATGATAAGAAATGCAAATTTAGGGGAGGAAATTTCTTCTCCCAAAGGTAAACCATCATAGGCATTCCAAGATAGAGTTTCCTTCCCCCCTGAGGTCATAAATCGTCCCCCTGCTGGACAGACAATGTAAACCTTAATGTCCCCATAAGTAGTCAGAGCTCAAATATTGTTTGATACATTGTGGCATTGACAGTATACAACAAATGGCGAAAAATAGACATTTTAACAAACATATTTAGTGGTTATTGAAGTCCACACGATCACAATAAGAATTGGAGGTTTTCCAGCTAAAGGCATTCAAGCAAGTTATTAGTACACCGCCAGACTCAAAATGGTGGATACAGGCATGCCGTTGGTGAGACGCATGCAAATTACCACTGGTTCTGTCTTCTTCCCAGAAGGAAGACAGGGAACCAGCATAAAAATGCGGCTGCGCTTGCTCAGTTGGAACGGCGCCATTTGGCCTCGTGGGTGATTGCGGCTTTGTCAGCCAATCAGCCCACTAGCAAAGGGCCACGTCACCATATTACGCGGTATGACCTGGGGGCTGTATCAGCCAACCAGCTCACCTTCAAATGGTCACGTGACCCAATGCTGGCCGAGACTTCCCCCTCTGGGAAGAAGTACTGACCCAAATGCCAAATCAACCAATTACTGTCTCCTGATGAAACCAAGGTATGTTGCCCCAACAAAGCGAGCCAAAAATGGCAGGCCGTTCAACTTGATAATTGTTTTTTTAAAGGTAACACGGCAGCTCCACTTTGGATAAGCTCAAATGCAAGGAGATTGATTGACACTCAGAGGAGTCAGTGTGATTTTAAGAGCAGTTGTAATGAGAGTTTCCCAATGTTATGTGCAACCCAAAAATATCCAACATTTTCAGTGATAAGCTTTCCCGTTGTAATGTCCAAGAGACATGCCCTCCCACAAACTGCACAGCCTAGGTGAACGAAGCGCAAACAACCTGCAGTCTGAGAAGCCCATGTGTCACGTAATAACAAACCTTAACCCACACCCAAATTGCTGAACATTCCACTTGCGAAAAAACCGCATCGCAAACCCAATCAAGAACAAGTATATGCCACTAACTTGTCTTAGTCCCCCGCCAGGAAATGGCAAATCGTGTCAAAATGAACAGTGTCAAGGTGTAACCTTGTGAGTGACGCGAAGGTCACCAAAATCAACTGGTGCCGGGGCACCACCCTAATACATGTTGCCATGAAATTTGAAGGAAATCCGTCAATTCATTCTTGAGATATCTCGCTGACAAGGATTCTGGACGTACGTACGCACGGACGGACGGTCGTGAATACTATGTCCCGCTGCTTCGCGCATTCGTGTGGCGGGAGACAATGAATCTAATCGTTCATTGTCCATGCCCCAAAAGGCTGCCGGCACGAAAACCTCTGCCGAATTTGTCCAACTTCGAAAACCCAATGGTTCGGACTGCACCCGACTTAAACTTTGAGTCCAAATTATGACAATTTTCCGAATGCTGTTTTGCAGCTCTCTCGGGGTGCTGATCAAAATTGCACACACACTGGGCAGTGAAAAAGAGTTACCTTGACACAAAGTTTAACAAGAGTTTAACAAGACAAGAGGCTGAAAATATTTGCCAACCGGAACCAAACTAATGTTGCAGGTCAGAGCACTAAAGAACATACTTGCCCCCAGCATACAATTGTTATAACTATAAAAGATGTTAACCCAGTGATATTTTCAAACCATTCTGTCTCAACATGCACTCTGTTCAGTATTTGGACAAGATTCTCCGCACGGTCACAGGAGGAGCTTACTCCAAAACCATTAGCATTAACCCATTGTAACTATTCTAAAGCAATATCCAGGATATGGTGTCAACGTCCTGGATTCACTGCCCACAATGGCACAATCCATCCAACTTACTCCATTCGCACAAATGCATGAAAATATGAAATTACAGATGGTGAAAATATCAAAGTCTAGAAAAGTTACAGAAAAACAGGTCTCACAAGCCAGAGATAACACAGTGCAGTTTCCACAGTAAACCCCACCCACAAAGTAAGCTAAGCTATGCAAACATTCACTCAACTTGCCCTTAACGTTACTTCTCTGCTCCCGTGAATACTGTAAATGAGTTTGTGCCTGGTTGCTACGGTCTCAGGCCTAACACTTCGGTATATCAACCCTTACTACAGAAAAGTGTCAGTATGTACAGTGGAAAAGCAAAACATAAGTAAGAAAGCTAATACTCACCACCAAGATGTACAGTTAAGGAAGGGAAAATGGAACCTCACTGCATGGGGTGTCTCACTGGCTGCTGCCATGCAGACACTCCAAGTCTGAGATGTCGTGGATTATTGTGACTCACACCCTGCACCGCAAACTGCAAACGCTCCCTAAAAGACATATTACGGTATCATGTCGGGGTCACCAACTGTAAAACCTCACAGCAGTACCAACGACGAAAATTGCTGAAGGCAAAGGCGTTCTTCTGGCTGGTGCGTTAACTTTTGGGTTGGTGTAAATCATAATAAGAATGGATCAATTTTCTCTGTTTGTAGAACAGGGCACAAAAGCACAACACTTGCGATTAATCTGACTCCATATTATTCATTACGAATATGAAATTTAGTTGTAAATGTGTTGAGTTTAGAATCATAATAGCATACTCGGTTCTTCGGCAATTTTACACGATTGCGCTTCCGGACTCACACGGTCGCTAAACCTTAGTTCAGGGGGCTCTGCATTGGTTAGCCAGCAACCACCGTAATACGCGAATACCTTTCCCTCGCGACAGTTACGGATCCGAGTCAACTAGTATGATACTAATAGTACCTACCGGGCTCCTTAAGGAGAATTTGACAAGTATTGCGCCCATGGGTCCTCTTAAGCTAAACCTCCAGAGCTAATACCCCGCCAATCCCGTTAGCAGTCGAAGGTGGCCCCCGTTCTAACTTAGAGATCGGATACGATCTTCCCAGAATGGATTGTTTCTCTCTCCTTTAAACTTACCCTGTCCTTTGATGAAGGCGCATGGCCATAAACTGCCTGGAAGGGGGCCGAAACCAATACTTGGGCTTTCCCCATCTGCAAGCTGTAAAGTAATTTAGCAAATAGCTAGTACTATTACCCAATAGGAAATTCTACCAATGTTAGGGAGTTTCTGAGAGTGAATGCATGAGAATCTCATTTGATATGAAATAAATTGCATTCAAGTCCTCGAGTTATAGCAAAAACATACATACCAAACAAGCCAGGAAAATGTATTAATATGATGCAGTTGTCATGAAAAAGTCTTAAGATGAATTATACAGGTAAATTGAGTTATAAGTACAGAAGTGATTTTATAGCAGTGTATTGAACCTATGAGTATATTGTGACGTTTCCAGAGGTTTGGATTTTTTTGAACAGGTAAGTTAAGGTCCAGTTATATTAAAGACTGAGGACAATAATATGACTTCCACAGGGGGCATTTTGTCCGCCAGAGCCTTGCAACTACCTGTCATGGATTAGCTCCTGCCGAATAAATCCTGCAATGCGGCGGGAGCTGGGACCAAAGGCCTAAAAGGAAGATAAACTCAAATGCTGGTTCAAATAAGAGGATATTTAATTAGTAAATAATTAAATTAAAACAGAGCTCAAACAATACCGAGAGCTGCCGCACACATAACACCAGAGTAAAACCAACAAAATGTAGAAGCATTGAGGACTGGCAATAGCCAGCCCTTTATACTCTGCAATCACCTCCACCTTAACGGGCTGCACCTGTTGCCCATTAAGGGGGAGGTGAAAGAATGCAACAGGGGGAGGGACTGCAAGGTCAAACCCTTACCCTACCCCTCCTGTACAGAGTAATACCAAGGACACAAAAAGACCATTAACACCTTCCACTTGCGGGCTGAGCGAACGTCCTGGGCTCACTCATAATGGAGGAAGTCCAGTTTTATTGTAATCTTGCATGGCTCCGGAGTTACCTGAGGCCCAGTTTCAGCCATTTCCAGCTTTTGTGCTTCCCCACTCATCAGCTTTTTCAGAGCTCCAACCCCCTTTCCAGATCTTACAGTGGCAAGGAAAAATTCCCTATATGGCTCAAATATACTGTCGGAAGAAACCTTGGGAAGAACCAGGCTTAAGAGGGGAGGTCCATCCTCCTCTGACCATCCCAGGTTAGAGTTCATGGTTGCCATAATGCGAAATGGACTGTTAAAAAGCAGTCCAGGATATGTAGTTTGCTGAATAGACGCTGTAATGTGAATAGAGGCCACTAGATGGCAGGATTTACCTTTTTTTTTGTTAAGCTCAGACTGGAGTTACGTTTAGACATGTCCTGGACATGTCTGGGGCAAGTCCCCGAAAATTAAAAAAAAAAGAGGTCTAAATGTGGGTGGGGTCTACAAAAGAGTATATAAAGGGGAGAATTGAGATAGTAAAGTAGGAGGAGAAATTGCAAGAAGGATACATGTGACCAGACCTGTCATTTCTGTTCAAGACCTGAGAAGTTTCTTTTGTGGATTTTTGCCTGTGTTTGAGCATTTTCCTCACCCAGGACATCACCAAGCCACCCCACCAAAACAAGGGACTGTAAATACTTCTGTTTTTGTTGTAAATCAATCTTGGTTAGTAGATTAGTTAGTTTTTATTGTCATTGTTAATTAAATGCGTTTAAGTTTTAAAAACTGTCTGTCATCCCTTGCTGTTGTTGTAAATGTAATAACAAATTGGGGCCATAACAACGCCATGGACCATACTATTTCGATGGCGGAGCAGCACTTGAGCAGAGGCTAAGTGGCCTTGATGGTAGAGACCAGCAGCAGCATGCTTATGGCAGGGCCGCCGTGGACATAGTGGGGTCTATTCTCCCATGCGCTTAAGTCGAAAAAAAGCACGTAGCTACGCGCTTTTCACCCTACGCGTATTCTCCCCTCGACTTAAGTCTGTGCATTACGCGCCTTGAAGGCAGTTACGCGCTTGGGGCAGAGCTAGGCCAAAATCGGGGCGTTTCCGGGCGTTTCTCATGCAAATAACACTTACGCGTATTCTCCCCCTGGCTTACGCGCTTTTTCTGTTAAGCGCTTTTGAGGGCTGTATTAAGGTCAAGCGCCAACATTAGGCGAAATTGAATATTGCATTTGATGTCGGTTATAGGCCGAATTTTAACATTACCATGTTAAATAAAATAAATGTAAAGGTTGAGACATTTAATATTCGATTGTGCTTCCTTATTTCTAAACTACATTTCTCAAAGCCATGATAATTTATCAAACGAAATCACATGATATTACGCATCAGCCTCTTCTCCAATCAGTTAAATTACAAACGCAAAACAATCAATTAATACGAGTATACATAAGACAATCATTCTACCATGCCCTCAAATTCTAAAGCCAAAATGCCAGTCCTGCATTTGCTTGCACTTTTGCGTGATTGGGAAAGAGTAAGAGGAGTGCGCCGAGCTCGAAGACAAACACGCATATGTTGGCTTCGTTTGGACATCCTGGGACAAACAAACATCGAGTGCATCCAGCGCTTTCGCCTTGACTGTGCATGAGGCAATCATCTATCTCTGCCGACTTCTGGATGAACAGCTATCCAGCCGCAGCAATTATCCACAAAACATACCCGTGGTCATCAACGTCAGAACTGCGCTGTCGCTCCTGGCATCTGGGTCGTTTCAGAGAGTGGCTGGTGATGTCATTCACATCACAGGCGTCTGTGTCAAGGTGTCTGACGCAGTTTGTTGGCGCTTCAAGTTCTTCTCCATGCACTTCCACTGCAGAAAGAGTGGATGCCATCCCTTCCTCCTGTGCAGTGAGATGCACAGGGGATGATGGTTGCCCACCACCTGTTGCGTGTACATGATATGGAATCAGTGACACCAGATGCGGGAAAAGGGAATGAGGATTTATTGATAAACCAAAACAGGCACGAGGGCCAACAAAAAACTTGGCCCAAAGGGTTGCAAAAAACAAACTAAGGAAGCTACACAGAGCTATAAACAATAAATGCAAAAAGGCAAAAAACAAAAGGCACTGGAAACTCCAGGCAAGATGCTCAAGAAAAGTAAATAACAAGACTAAATATATATACACAAAACAAGAGGCTGGGACAAGACTTGAGACTAGAAATGCTAGGGAACTATGATAACAAGAACTTGGCTAAACTTGCACAAGCAATGAGACGCGAGACACTGTCTGCCAGCCAACTTCCACCGCATCCAGATAAAGGCTTGATTATCAAGGACACATGAGGGGCAACACCTGGAGAAGCAGAAACAAGAGGCATGGCAAGATCAAGACATGGACAGAGATTGGATGACATGACCTGCTCATTAAGAGAATGAGCGTGCTCAGCTTAAGTACCAATTAAGTATGCAGTTTGGAAGCAAGCATGAATGTTAAGAACAGAAAAGCACAGCAAGATCTTGAAATAGCAAAGCAGGAATCATGACAATAAACTCCCTGTCTAAATTAGTAGTATTAGTAATGTGCCTATCTAGAATTACACCAACCCAGTGAGTGTTAGTAAATGTTAGTAACTTAAAAACAGTTAATTGCCAATTAAGCTTAGAGAGGCCCGAATCCAGCACAGCATGGAAGGAAGGGGAAATACCAAAGCCAACCATAGCTCAGAAATGTGCAACAACGAAGGCACGGGGCGGAACGCAGACAAGCGGTGGAGTGGCATGGCAGACCTGGCGAAAACAAAAACATGGAAAAGTAAAAACATGGACATGGAATGTGAAATCCTGAAACAAGAAACTGTTAAAACTATGACTATGAACATGAAACTATGAAACTATGAACTATGAAATCTTGAACATGAAACTGTTAAAACCATAAGCAATACTGTTCTGGCCAAAGGCCAGAACACAACAGTACACCTCTCCGGTGTGCAGAGAACCTGGCTTTTACAGCGCCCCGCAGATCACTCCATTTATGCTTTAAATCTGGGATACTGCGCTTACATCTCCCCACCAAAGCCACATCCAGAACGATTCGCAGATTAATCCTCGGATCAGCCTTCATTGCTCGCTTGCCATACAACACCAACATCTGTGAAATTTGGTTTTCGGCTTTGGCTCGACGTCGCCATCATTGTCTTCCATTTTCTATTAACAAATGCGACTGCCCTGTATGTTCGTGATAATCTAAAAAGTTGTGATATTCTCAGGAGTGAGGGGATTGATTTTCTAATTGAGGATATCTGTATTAACTAACTCGAGTCCTAGTAATTTTTTTACCATTGGTAATACTGTGTAATTTAATGTGTGAATAAAGATATTATTAAATAGGCTACTCTAGATTGAGCCCTACCCTGGCAAATACCAAAGCACTATCCATTTGTTAATCAATTTTAGCCTTGAAAGAATAGCCAACATGGGAAGAATCATTATCAGTAAATGGGATAATTGATTATAATAAAGTATTAGGCACAAGTTCAAGTGAATGTGTCGCTCAAATCAAATAGGATGATAGGCTATGGATATGGAATTGCGTCATTACTGAGGCGGTCTCGGGGCGGGGAGATGACCGCGTGCGGAGTAAGAATCCTTGTTAAAGCGTTTCCATGTCTTTTAGTTGCAAACCTGACATCGGAGTAGTTTTCAAGTGCGCAATTTCTAAATGAGATCATATAAACTGTCTTTGATTGTCTTTGTGTGACTAGAATGTTCCCTTTGTCTTCTTCCCTGTCTTCCACGGAACAAACAGGCTGGTGTAGGAGGGGCACATTTTCAATGATCTGATTGCGCTCATTGAGAAGCGCTAAATTCTTTATTTATTATTTCATTATCGCGGCAATTTGTTTGTATGCATAGCTTTAATGCCATGGTGGCTAGAGTAAGAAATAACAAGTGTTTGTCACTAACATATCCCCCACCGTCGCAATTTTTTGTGTCCGTACGGACGGAGCCCAATGCTATACCCCCCGCTTCGCGCTAATTGTGCGGCGGGGGATAAATAAAGAGATATCTGAATTACGTCTTGTAATTGGTACGGCCTACTATTACAGCGGCATATAAAACCTTGTATCTTCACAATAACAAACTTCACAGGAAAATAAAAAATAAATATAAAATAATAATAATAATTATAATAATATAAATGGATAAATATAGTTTAAAATAAAAATGTTTAATTTTGCATGTAAGAATAGTGGACATACGAGTTTTCGTTTCTTATCAGTTTGGAGATACGAGGTTTTATCAGCAGGCCGACGATATTGAAATTTAAAGTCTGGTTTGCATTTTCCATGGACCACAAATGCGTTTTCATGGTTAATCAGAAAATCCTTTTTCCATGTTTTCCTGATAGCCATAATTAATGAGCTTTGTACAGAGTCTGCCTCTCTTTTGGATCAGTCACACCTTTTTCATAAGGCCGCCTACATTCTGAAGTTAAGCGCTGTGGGCGTGATCGAAGCGAGTAGGGGAGAATACGCGTAACTCAAAAGTGCTTAACTCGAAGCGCGTAAAAAAAGACTTACGCGCTAATGTGAGAATAGACCCCGGTATACATAAAAACCAGGCGATTAGTGGAGAACACAGGTGGAAGCAGTGCTAGGAATGTACCATGAAATAATATCGCCTACTCCATGAAGTTGATATAACAAGGAAAGGAAAAAAACTGTATATATTTATATACACAAACACACGCACACACACATGAATGAAAACTGGAAAGAGTCTTCTTGAATCTGAAAGCTGAGAACGTTACTAGAATCCCCCCCAAAACTAATGATGTTGCAAAACCCAAACACCCGAGGCTAATGACAGTTAGCCTTGGAGCCATGACCTTTGGGCCCCTGCAACTGGCACAGTTAGATGCTATAGGACATACTGAGCAGGCAGAAGCAAAGTAATATGAATGAAATAAGTAAAAGACCACAAGCACTAGGTAGTTATTGACATAGGGTAAAAATAAGCGAAGCATTGGCAACGTGCTGCATCACGGCATTGCTGCGATGATAAGCCACAGCTTGAGTATGCAAGCTTGATGTTGGCAAGCACTCTGATGCTTTCTTGCAAAGCAAAAATAGCCATCAAACTTGGCTGCTAGTGCGTGTATGAATATGCAAAAACAGAAGAGGTGCTCCTAGAGTGCAAACCTTTGCCAAGGCTGCACAGTCCAAATCTTGCTGAGTGGGAGCTAAGGATTTCAAGATGGCTGCCATGGAGGCCATATTGTTTTACTGATCGCAGTCAAAATCAATTGGGTCAATCCCTGATGCAATAGTGACCCACCCACAAAATTTCAGAGATACCTGTTCATTATACAGTATTTTGAGTTCTGTTGTTCAGAAACAAAACAGACAAACAAATGGCACAGATCACAAAACCTCCAGCCAACTTTTTTTGGCAGAAGTAATTACAGCCAATGTGACAGGGGAAACGGCTAATTTGGAAAATAATAAATAATCAGGGTTCTGCCGATGCTGGTCAGCGGTGGTCGGCGCCAACCAGCACTCTGAATGCACCGACCAGCACTTAGAATGCACCGATCACCACTCAGTTCAGATACCTAGTGCTTTTCCCGACCGGCACTATTATTTCAAACATCAATTAAAATGAATGCATCCAGTGTCCAATTAAATTGCGAGAAACAAAACATAAATGACCCTAAATATGCACCCCTCCCTAATTGTCAGAATAGCAAACATTCATTTTTCACCCATGCCCCGTCTGCGCTGGTCTTCATTGATACTGAAAAACCTGAAACACCGTGCCATCCGAGCCCGAGTGTGCTGGTACGGTGAACATTTTAGGACATCCTCAGGTCTCAGAGTGAGGTATCAGGTGTCAGACAAAACGGCATCATTTGTCGAACTAAAAGGCCTCATTTGTAAAACCAAGCGGCGTCATTTCTCAGACAAACCTCCGTCAAACCAAACAGTCTCAGGCTTCAAAATAAACGCCATCAGATGAAACGGCGTCATCCGAAACATCCTCAGATTAAACGACTTCATCCGAAACGGCCTCAGATTAAACGGCATCATCCAAAACGGCTTCATCCGAAACGGCCTCAGATTAAACGGCTTAAAAATGAAAGTCATCAGACAAAGCGCCGTCAAAAAACAGCCTCAGGTCGTAAAACATGACATAACATTTTATTTTCAAGGAAACTGAAGTATACGGTGGCAACCTAGCTAATGTTAGTTTGATTGCTTAGTTAACAAGTTCGCTAGCCTAGCTAGCCAACAGTCTGGTGCACGGTTGTCAATAGAAAATAAATCAATAAGTAGTTATTATTGTGTTATCTCCCTCAGCTAGAGTTGAACTGCGAGCATTTGATTTTATACCAAATATAGCTACTCCTTAGCCTTAATTTGCTTGCTCAGCTTGCTAGTTCGCTAGCCTAGCTAGCCAACAGTTTGGTCCGCTATACTTAATATCACTGTCAGCTAGCTAGGCTAGCAAACTAATGTTAGCGAGCTAGCTAGTGAACAGTTATATTTGATATTGCATAAATGATAGCAGTTCACCTCTAGCTAAGGGAGATGGCGAAATAATGGATTTTTTTTTATTGATGTATTTTCTATTGACTTCTGTGCACCAAACTGTTGGCCAGCTAGGCTAGCAAACTTGCTAGCTAAACAAGCCGAACTAACGTTAGCGAGCAGTTATATTTGGTATAACAGAAATGATCGCGGTTCAATCGTACCTAAGTGAGATAGAGAAATAATGGATTTTTTTATTCATTTATTTTCTACTGGCAAATATGACTACTCGCAGGCTAGCTTGCTAACTTCAGTTCGCTTGTTTAGCTAACAAGTTTGGTAGCCTAGCTAGCTGACAGTTATATTTAGTACGTAATTGCTCGCGGTTCAACTCTAGCTCAGTGAGATGGCAAAATAATATTTTTTAAATTCATTAATTTTTTATTTACTTCCATACACCAAACTGTAGGCCAGCTAGGCTAGCAAACTTGCTAGCCAAATAAGCGAACTAACGTTAGCGAGCTATTGGTATAACGTAATACATGCGAAATGTCATCAATATTCGACACTGTGGTCAAGCTATTACCAGTTCGCATAACGACAGTCAAACTATCACCGCTAAAAATTTTCATTTTTATGAGCTTCCCTGAGACGGTTTCTGACAGTTTGTGCAGAAATTCTTTGGTTATGCAAACCAATTGTTTCAACAGCTGTCTGAGTAGCTGGTCTCAGACGATCTTGGAGGTGAACCTGCTGGATGTGGAGGGCCTGGGCTGGTGTGGTTACACGTGGTCTGCGGTTGTGAGGCCGGTTGGATGTAATGCCATATTCTATGAATCGCCTTTGGAGACGGCTTATAGTGGAGAAGTGAACATTCAATGCCCGAGCAACAGATCTGGTTGACATTCCTGCTGTCAGCATGCCAATTGCACGCTCCCTCAATGCTTGCGCCATCTGTGGCATTTTGCTATGAGACAAAACTGCACATTTCAGAGTGGCCTTTTATTGTGAACAGTATAAGGTACACCTGTGCACTAATCATGGTGTCTGATGAGCATCTTGATGTGGCACACCTGTGAGGTGGGATGGATTGTCTCAGCAAAGCAAAAGTGCTCACTATCACACATTTAGACAGATTTGTGAACAATGTTTGAGATAAATGGTAATATTGTGTATCTGGAATGAGTTTTAGATCTTTGAGTCCATCTCATGACAAATGGGAGTAAAAACAAAAGTGTTGCATTTATATTTTTGTTGAGTGTATATACCAAATATAACTGTTTGCTTGCTAGCTCGCTAACGTTAGTTCGCTAGCCTAGCTAGCTGACAGTGATATTAAGTATAACGGACCAAACTGTTGGCTAGCTAGGCTAGCGAACCAGCAAGCTGAGCAAGCGAATTAAGGCTAAGGAGTAGCTGTGAGGTATCGATCTGGAACCAAATGCTAGGACACGGGATTGCAAAAATGGGGTGCTTTATTGAATCAGGGGGATAACCCCCGCAGAGAAAAAGGCAACAGTACAGAGTCCGTAATCCAAAGCTCAATTCCAACGGGGCAGAGCAGAGTTCGTTAACAGGGCACCAATCACAAAAATCGTAGTCAGATAAAACAGATCCGGTACACAGGCGTAGGTTTGTGGGAGAAGCAAACTCATAAGCCAAAGGACAGTCCGAATCGTAAACAGGGCAGCAATCTACAAATACAAGGTCGGGCAGAAAAAGGTCAAAAATACACAGATGCAACAATATCCAAAAGGGCAAACCAAGAATCAGTAGTCGGGCAATCCCGTCAGAACGATAAATCACAATGAGTCGAGGCGGAAACAAACGTGGCACAAGAAACAAGGAAGAATGATCTGACATGGAAGAGCTAGAAATGACATCTTATATACACATCCGGGGTGAACACATGAGGAGGACGAACAGGTGCAATCAATGATACAATAATCAGGATCGACACATGAGGAATAATCTTAATTACATGAATCTGGCAAAAGCCAAATTGCAGACAGGGATCACAAGACAGTCCTATGAACAAACAACAGCTCCGGTTAAGGAGTACTAAATGTGCATAGTCTAAAGAAAAGGAAAGCATGAGATATAAGTGGAAATACACAGAAGCTGTAACAGAGATAGGCAAGAGGGCGGAGATTAGAATTGGGCGATTGCTGAGAGATCGTTAGTCAATTAGTATGTGCAGCTATACAATCCCGAGTGCATGTTAGTAAGATAGTAAAAATATACAATGTTAATATGTGTTAGTAAATTATCGAAAACAATAAACTGTTAGTACGGTTAGTAGATAGCAAAAGGAGAGAGGAAGGAAGAACACGAGATATGAAGGAAGATTGAAAACCCAGCAACCAGTAAATCACCCGAATGCGTGATACGTAAGACTAGACCGTGAGGAAAGACCTACACAAGACAAGACGGGGTAGACGTAGGCGAGCAATGAAACATGGCATGATAACTGTGGCAAGAAACATAATATAACATGGAATCTAAATTACCAAAACACAAGACGTAATCAGAGAATGGTCAGATAACATGCAGCGGTCACTAAACACGAAAATCCAAAACATGGCAGAGCCAAGCACAGAACTTAAACATGGAATTGAAAGCATGGGAAAAAGCAAGAGCATGACATGAACAGGCAGATCATAACAGTAGCTATATTAGGTATAAAAACAAATGCTCGCAGTTCAACTCTAGCTGAGTGAGACAGCAGAATAATGTTTATTTATTAATTTATTTTCTATTGACATCCGTGCACCAAACTGTTGGGTAGCTAGGCGAGCGAACTTGGCAACTAAGCAATCAAACTAACATTAGCTAGGTTGCCACCGTATACTTCAGTTTCCTTGAAAATAAAATGTTATGTCGTGTTTTACGACCTGAAGTCGTTTTTTGACGGCGCTTTGTCTGATGACTTTCATTTTTAATCCGTTTAATCTGAGGCCGTTTCGGATGGAGCCGTTTTGGATGAAGCCGTTTAATCTGAGGCTGTTTCGGATGACGCCATTTCATCTGATGGCATTTATTTCGAACCCTGAGACCGCTTGTTTTGATGGAGGTTTGTCTAAGAAATGACGCTGCTTGGTTTGACAAATGAGGCCGTTTTGTCTGACACCTGATACCTCACTCTGAGACCTGAGGATGTCCTAAAATGTTCACCGTATGCTAAGTATTCATGGGCGAATTGAATCTGAGGCTGTAGGGAAATGACTGCTGCGGTTGTCTCAATCTAATGAAAGACAGGCAATTATAATCGGGCACGGTGATTGATTTCTGTACTGCTGTACTTTGCAAGTACAGTTTTTGCGAAAAAGCGAAAACTTTCCTTTTTATATAATCAACAGCAAAACTAAATAAATCTCTGTCAAACACAGCAACATTCTTTACATGTTAATTTATCAGTGTTTAATAATAAAGGCGTTCGTTGCACGGAAAACCGAGAGGGCCGAAAACATACCTTGAAACAGATGAGATTATTGACCCGATTTTAATCAGTGGGTTAACACGTTTTCCAACAATATGAAAAATCCATTTGCAGTTAAGTGCACAGTATCCCTTTCAATTAAATGGCAAGGCGAGTGAATAATAAATTCAATAATAATGTTTAAATTATGTGCCTTTATAGGTAATCCTTCACAAAAAAAAACCTACTGCGGATTTTCCGTGTTAAGTAACTTTTGCCACATTTTTCAAAGCAAGAAATGCGCACTTTTTTGCCTTCAGTTGACGCTTTTTATCTCTCGTCTTTAACACAATTAGCTACACCTGAGAGGGGAGAGTTAAAGTATCATTTATCTAGTAAAATGACTGAAATAGATCAAGACTAATAAGCAGTTTAAAGACGTTTATCGCCCTCCTTGTTCTCTGTCCAACGGACGCCACTAAAGAAATGTTTAAAACATAAATGACAGTTGTTAAGTCATTTTCAGAAATTTTATCAAGTTTTTGGATACAAAACAGAAAAACAAGTTTATGAATATGGCATCTATCTATAAAAATTAGAGGCATCTTGCTACGAACCGAGGAGCACATCAAAGAAACACGGTAATCTGGTGAAAGCAATATCTGCTTTCGAATTGAGGCAAAAAATTTCCAGCTGAACAATTCTCTGAAGAACCTTGAATAATAATACATTCATTTATATAGAACCTTTACAGGAAACAGCAGAAAGTGCTTCACAAACGGGTAAAAATATACTGCCCAAAAATACAAACGCAATTTTCTATTTCTTGATTTTATCAAGTGTACTGTTATTAATCCACATTTCATTGCTTTCAAAGGAAAGAGGGAATCTCAGACAATAGATATAACAGAAAATCGGATTGGAATATCGCCATGTTGGCTTTTATTTAACCAAGGTGAAGTTTGACATTGCGAAACACAAATGACACTATCAGTATCTCGTATGTCCCCGGTTAGCGTCGCGCACGGCGGCACACCTGCATCTCATAGACTTCATCAGATGTCTGATTGTCGCTTGTGGAACGCTGTTCCACTCTTCGGTCAGTTCTCGTCTTAGCTGACGTACTCTAGCTGGTGGTGGTTGACGTCACTAAATTGCTCGATCCAGAATGTCCCACAAGAGTTCTATAGTTGAAAGATCTGGAGAAAATGCTGGCCAGGGTAGAATTTGCATGTTTTCGGCTCAAAAGAACTCCATACACATACGTGCCATGTGCGGATGCGCATTGTCCTGTTGGAAAGTCAGTTGGTGAATGGAAGGACGACTGGACAACTTTTTATTTTTAGATTCACTGAGCATATCAGTGGCTACCATTTATTGATGCAAGGTGAATGCAATATGGTTTGCAAACAGTACCATAACTCGACACTGCTACCAATGGCAGCACCTGCTAGGTACAGATGAACGGGGAAGTAGTTGCAGCATGACTATTATATTATATTATATTGGTGATATTGACAAAATTTTGCAGAAAAAAATAAGACGAGCTACAACAGAACTACAGCTTTCTCAAGACGGTTGTCATAACGGTACATAGTACGAGAATATTCCACTCAATAGAATCATTTTATTTGTAGTGGATGATGCTTTTTACAGAAATCAGGCCATTTCTGAGCAAGCCAATTTTAGGAAGTGAACCAACTTGCATATAATTATGGACTGAGTGAGCATCTAAATTACCTGGCAGAATGACACATGTAACATGGCAGGACAGATTTTTGTAAGTCTGATGTTAACTGACAAGCAAGTCTACACAGGTCAGTAATGTAGAATAGAAAACCAAGTGAATAATGGACAATACATCAGTGTTTCACACAGGTTCAGAGGTTACTTGTGGTGGTGGCTGTACAAACTAAGTGCATCAAAAACAGTCATGAGTGGAAAAACCAAACCCACCCCACAGGCAGCATTGTTTGACGAGCCATTTGTTGTTCTTACAGAAATAAACTCGGGTCGTGGTGCGGGGGAAATCGCTTTCGTTTCGCAGTGTTCGCATGATTAAGCCAAGCCAACATCCTCAAAATCATACAGCTTTTTGCACGATGCGGTGAAATGTTGCATTTTGGGTAGACGTGTCTTTACAAAATAATATATAATTGACTTGAAGTTCACTTGCCATTCTTATGAACTGCATAAGAACTACAACGGAAATGGGGCTTTTTTAATATTGGAATGCAATCGTGCGGAAGACTGTATGATTGTCTTGTGCAAATAAAAATAAATCAGACGCTGCTGAAATAGAGCAAATAAATTACCGCACAGACCGTAATTTGCAGCAACAATATGCGTACCTAGGTGTGTCAAAAGGTGACGGTACACTGAAGGGTGCCGTAAGAAGTAACGATGCACAGAGCGGGAGAAATCAGGGGTGGCGGTAATGCGTACCGGTGAGAAACGGCCCATTTCAAGCACTGGTTAAAAGCCTTAAAATAAATTCACTTTTTATTGCAGTGCATACTCTCACACTGAAAATTGTAGAAAAATTTAACCTAAAACTCAAGTGAATTTTAAGAGAAAAAAATATCCCTGACTAAGAAAAAATTTTTTTCATAAAATCAACTGTTCTACAATTATTGGCAACCCTAACAATTCCTAGGAAATAAATGTAATTGAATTATTTCTGTCATTTCTACAGTAGTTTACAAAGTTGATTAGAGTATCTAGGTGCATTTAATTACTAAATCATCACTTCCTGTTTCCCTGGCGTATAAAAATGACGTGACACACAGGCCATTTCTCTTATCCACTCTTCAACATGGGAAACATAAAGGAACACACCATTCAAGTAAGGCAGATGTGTGTCGACCTTCCCAAGTCGGGCAATGGCTACAAGAAAATAGCCACTCGCCTGCACATGCCCATATCTACTGTCAGAGGAATCATTAAGTTTAAAAGTTTAAAACAACTGGAACAGTGGTAAACAAGCCTGGACGAGGACGCAAGGTTACTTTGCCACCACGCACAGTGAGGAGGATGGCAAGAGAAATAAGAAGTTCTCCAAAGCTCACTGTTAAAGAATTGCAACAAATGCTAGCATCTTGGAGTCACAAAGTCTCCAAAACAACCATCAGGCGCTATCTACATGCCAACAAGCTGTTTGGGAAGCATGCGCGGAAAAAACCTGGGACCGTGTGCTTTGGTCAGATGAGACCAAGATAGAGCTTTTTGGCAACAAACACACTAAGTGGGTCTGACGGAACACAAAAGATGAGTATCCAGAAAAACACCTCATACCCACTGTGAAGTATGGGGGAGGATCGGTGATGCTGGGGGCCTGTTTCTCTTCCAGAGACCCTAGGAACCTTGTTAGGGTGCATGGCATCATGAATGCTTTGAAATACAAGGACATTTTAAATCAAAATCTGCTGGCCTCTGCCCGAAAGCTGAAGATGGGTCGTCACTGGGTCTTTCAGCAAGATAATGACGATAAACATGTGGCCAAATCTACACAGAAATGGTTTACCAGACACAGAATCAAGCTCCTCCCATGGCCATCTCAGTCCCCAGACCTCAACCCAATTGGAAACCTGTGGAGTCAGCTGAAAAGGAGAGTGCAGAGGAGAGGACCCAGGTCACTGGATGATTTAGAGAGATTGTGCAAAGAGGAATGGTCGAAGATCCCTCTTTCTGTATTCTCCCATCTTGTGAAACATTAGAAGAGAAGATTAGATGCTTTTTTGTTGGCAAAAGGGGGTTGTACAAAGTATTAACTTTATTAATACATAAGTATTAATCAGGGGTGCTAATAATTGTGGCACACATGATTTGATGTAAAAGAATTATTTGTTAATGTGGGATTTTTTTCCCACCGAATAAATGCATGTGAATTAAAGGTTGGATTGTCCTCTTTTTTTCATTGTGGTCCTTTATTGTTTAGAAAAAATGAATTTATTAGAAGCAAAAGAACGCATCTTAACCAGTAATTATGGAGGGTGATATATATATATATAATTTATATACATATAACTTATATACATACGTACTTATATATATACTTATATACATGTATTACTTATATACAATGGAATGGCGTAGAGACGTGTGTGCAAATTTTTTTGAAGGGGAGGTCATTTTAGTGAAGCTTTTCCTAACCCTTCTTGTAAATGAGGCTGTCCACTTGAAATTCCCAACATAAATGATTCAAACCTTGAATTCATCATTATAATGAAACAAGAAAGTCAACTAAAACACCGCAAAAGTCAGGATGTGCCAAAGAGGGTCTCCAGCCTGTGCTAGATCACACAGTTTAGACTCATGATCCAATGTTTAAAAAAAAAGTATCTTAACAAAGTTATGGCTTGGCTGCCTTAATATTTTTAGAGAAATGCACAGTGCCATCCTGAAGACTTTACACCTGATGCAAAAATTTCATGAGGTGAAATTATTTTGCCAGAATCCCTGCGAGATTAAGATTTTGACGTTAGTGTGTTGTGAAGGACTGCCCACCTTGTTCTTCTACCCCTTCTCTTATCCACCTCTCCGTGTCTCTGTCCCTCACTCACTCCAGAGTCTCCTCCACCCCTCTCTCACTCACGCTCTTTCCTTCCAGACAGCAGTGTCACATACACTCGTCTCTCAGCGTCGCTTTACTCCACACGCATGAGATCAGACCGGCAGCGAGGTGCATGAGACCGACTGAAGGCTGCGTATCTCACCTACCAAACAGAGGGCACAGCTGGGAAAACCACTACTGATCCTCAAGAACAGGTAATTAAATTGTCAAACAACAATGCAAATGCTCTATTTGTTTGGTGTTGGCATAATGCAGTAATGAAGATAAAATAACATTTTTATGTACGCGTTGCAGTTCACCAAATGGCATCTTTTGTGTCACGGAATTTACGCACCTTGGCTAACAGATAAAATCTGGCTACAATTTTTCAAATTTGCAGAGTGTTGGTATCCACATGCTTTAACTATACTAAATTTCCTAGATATTTTTGAACACCCTCAATTCCAAAAAAAAATGGAACAATGCATATAATAAATGTTTTGTTTTATATTTATTTGCATATAGTTGATAGCAGCGCATAAAAACTGTTTAAAGAGTAGCCATAACAACTGGACCCTAATTATTCAAGGAAATATTCGCAGATTCAGAAAATTCCAGAAAATGGGGGAGGGGAATGGAAAGTCTGGAAGAGCAGTGGAATCTTAAAAAAACAAAAAAAACTGTTTTTCAACATTACACAGCTTAGCAGGTGAATAGGTAACATATGACTGGGTATGATATGAGCACTCACAGAAGGCATGATCATTTGAATAGATCGGGCCCTATGGATCAGGCCTACCGTCACTGATACCCGAAAATCTAGAATATTCTTCAATATCGGGACTAATACTGATACCAATATCGGATCGGAGCATCCCTAGTTTTTGGATGGTTAACCGCACCTATTATAAAACCACCCTGCATCATTTTTGGTGAATAAATTCCAAGTCTAGTTTCTCACTAACTTTTGGGTGCCGATTCCAAAAATAGAGTCAGTTTTGCTCTGGCACCTCACATTTTCTCACAATGTATGATGAGCATTTCATAGTATTGTCACTTTCGACAACCATTTGTACGATTAAGAAGTGCTTAACCACCGGAAAAACTGCCACAATGAATGATTTCTATTTTCCTCTGAGCAAGGTGAGAACAATTTATTCAATTCTTGGCTGATTTTCACATGTAAAATGATTCTTAGGACATTATTTTGTGCTTAATCCTGATGTCAGGCGTAGTAATATGGCCACTGGCAGCGAAAAATGCAGACATGAAACAGAAGTTGGTGTTTCACTATACCCAAATAGCATTTGTTGCTGTTTGATCGGTTCATAAAAGTCGATTTATATGATGTAATAAGGAATATCTTCATTTTTATTTTGTGAAAAAACTTTTTCCTTGCATTTTTTTATTTAGCATCCTCAAATGAGGTAATATGAGACCTTTTTGTAAAATCAGCAGAAATTTTTTTCAACATGCAGGGTGGTGTTACTCTAAGTGCCTACAGAGAGACTGCCCCGAATGAAATTATTCCCATAAATCAAAGAAAAAATTTAATCCTTAGGTGAGCTGCATTTTGTTTTACTACATCTCGCAGAATGCTTCAAATCTAACTTTCGCCGCTGTTTGTTTGTTTGTGAACAACATAACTCAAAAAGTAATGTACAGATTTTAATGAAATTTTCAGAGGAGGTGGGTATTAGGATAAGAAACAGGTGACTAAATTTGGGCATATCTGGGCCAAAGTACAGCTGATATATACGCCAAAGTTCAAGATTTCAAGTCTTTCCAATGGGCCGGAGTTCCGATCGCTGTGCTTTGGGTTTTGCTGCCACCTGACGGAGGTCTGTGCTCTCCGAGTGCTTTTCTAGTTTATCATTGTGTATCTTAGATAAATCAATATTTCAAAAAAAAATTGGCGATTTGTCAAAAAACCTGATGTGATACACAAATTAGGGCAAATTTGAATCAGCGTTTCTAATTATACAAAAACAAATCACAGGTTATCAAATCAGAAGAGAAAAAGTATCAAAATGCAGGGCAGTGTAATTGATCCTTTCAGCCTATTGGTGTGGACAATGGATAAATATGGGCGGGTTTTCCATTTTTAAATGTGATGACCTGAGGGTGATCCATGCCAGATCGAAAGGTTGTTTGTATTTAATAAAGTTCTTGTGGCATGAGAAACTGTGCAGGCTTCGCTTCCTTTTCTGAATGAAAGTGAGACACTTTACCATTTCATGAAAAATACTAGCTCATTTTGAATTTGTTGGCAGCAACAAATCTCAAAAAAAGTTGGGGCTGTTGTCCCACCCTTGTTAGATGTAGGATTCCGGAGGCTGATGTTTTCAATTACTGAATGGTCTGGACTGCAGGTAGGCCAGCTCAGCACTCAGACTCTTCTACCAAAAAGCCATGCTGTTGTGATGGATGCAGTATGTGGTTTGGCATTGTTTTGCTGAAATATCCATGTCTCCCTGAAAGAGACATCATTTGGATGGGAGCATATATTGTTGTAAAACCTCCACCGACTTTTCAGCATGGAGAATGGCTTTCCAGAGGTGTGCTCCTCACACCACAGGCAAGAATGCATCCCGATACCATCAGAGATGTAGGCTTTTGAACTGTGTGCTGTTAATAAGCTCGATGATCTCTCTCCTTTTCGGGCTGCATGTGGATTCCATAAAGAATTTCAAATTTTGATTCATCTAACCACAGAAGAGTTTTCCATTCTGCGACAGTCCATTTTAAATGAACTTTTGGCCCTGAGAGGACGATGGCGTTTCTGAATTGTGTTCATATATGGCTTCTTTGCATGAAACAGTTTTAGCTTGCATTTGTAGATTTCACAGTGAACTGTGTTCAGACTAAACGGTTTCTGGAAGTGTTCCTGAACCCATGCAGGTTCCCATTACCTCATTTTTAGGCCCTATTGAAACAGGACATGATTTTTAATGGCTCTCTATAAATCCTTATAACTTAGATAAAGCTGTAAATAGTGGAATTTAATTTTGGTTGATGTGATTTACAATAATCTTTTAGGGTGGCATTACTTGTGAAACATTAATTTGAAGCAAATTCATTTTAAAACAAGAGCAACGCAGAGCATGGCATATGCCCCCGTCTGTATGTTGATCAAGGGCATATTGAGATGGCTGCTGTAGCGGTCATATTAGATATCGCACGACGCTGGTTTTCGAAAGGAACCTTCCTCTAGCCACAATACGCCATGAAGAAATGGCATCAATCCGACAAGGAATTCTATAGTTATCCCATGGAAATGAAAAGTTAACGGACGACGGATGGACATGGTGTCGACAAAATGCCCCTTTTCCTTCTTGGAGGGTGGGGGCAAAATAAATCAGAAAATAATTTGGGTTGGTTCCATTAGAACATAAGTATTCTGCAGTATGTCTCATATGATATTGTTTGAAAGTTTCTCACTAAGTATATTTTTCACCCTCCTATTACATTCTGGCTCAATTTGACACGTCTCAATTTTCAATGTCTCTCAAATCATGGTTAGCATACATTTTTCAGCTAGATTTTTTCCCTAACGTTATAGGTAAAACATGAATTTAGCTTTAAAAAAAAGATTTTACGTTCTGTACACATGTTGTAAGCATCGATGTTGTTTGGGTTATATTGATCCAGGGATCAATTATGACAAAAAAACCGTCATTTTGATTTTCGTTTTCGTAATGTTGCCTAAGATTGGGGGCATATTCAAATTAATTTCCTATTCATTTCACATTTGGTCTTGTTCATTTAGCTGTAATCATGTAAAATCGAGGCTTCATGTATAAAGGAGGATGAGGGAGTCGAGTTATATTTACAGCTGTTATAATGGTCAGTAAAAAGAGACATAAGGGAGCTGAGAGGAGATTGGGAAACACTTTCCGTTACAAACAGCTTATGTAGGTCTTCATTACAGGAATCAAACTGAACTCAAATCAAAAGTGGCTTATTAATTTGAACATAATTGGAGGGTTAAAGAATTTTCTAAAACATTGTTTGCGCATCGCCTGTTGCGGGTGCCAGCAATTTTGGAGGCCATTTGATATTTGCATGTAGTTAATCATGTTGGGATTACAGACATTTATAATTGTGCCTCTGTGCAAATACTTATGAACATCTTGGCCAGTGTGACGTTCTGGAACAAAACTTTGGTGCTGAACTGTTCGTGTGGTGCTTCTCTAGGACCAGCTGAAATCTCTGAAGAACAGTGGAATCCTGCGGACCCCCGGTCTTGTCATAAGAAGTCTGTGCATGGTGACAAAGGGTTACCTGTACAGCAACTAGGTGCGTATATGCACCAAAAACACAGCTGCCCGTTATAAATGTCCACTATAAATGTCTACTGGGAACATGCTGTGTGATCATGTTTACTTCAGGCGGAAATATCTTCATACACTGCACACTCTGGCTGGGGCATTAAGCTCAGAGAGATACTCACAAAATATCCACAAAATATTCTTATGGCTTACTTAACATCCAAGTTTGCAGACCCTCGCTTTGCACTGAATTCACTTCTTGACCACCCAGTGATTGGAAAACAAAAAATTCCGTTGCCATCTCCTGCCACAGCTGAAAGCTTCATCTCACTGGAACTGCATGTGCAGGGAACCACCAGTAACCAGCTGGGGTTAGTTTCACTAATATGGAAAACTTTTGTTTCTTCTGTAAAATAGAATACATGCTACCTTTATTTCTTTTCTTATTGCTTGCCACACACCCAACATATTGGACGGTTCATGGTCAGACATCATGAATAATGAAGATCAATCCACAGCACTGCTTTCTTATGGTAGAGGAGTGTAGTACCATAAAATGGTACGTCCCAGATACCTGAAAGTACAGTTTAGATGCACGAAAGCGCTGCGCATTTTAAAACATAACATTTTCAAAACTTGCTATTATCACCAGCTATTGCTAAACAAGCATAAGACGTGGTTGCCTTTCAGACCGTAAGAATACTGTACTCAGCTGACTCACTGGAGGGCCATGGCCCTGTTTCTGAAAACAGTAGCACTGAAAGTGGAAAAAAAAATTTGCTTGCTCGGTTGCTAGGTTAAATTTTTTTTCACCTGGCAGCAACATTCCTGAGAAAAAAAAAAAGGTTCACCTGGTGGCAAAATATGGTGGCACATTACGCATGACACACTATTTGCAGGTACTAATCCTCGTGTATGTTGGCATATAGGCACGCATGTCACAGAGACATGACGCAATTAGTAATACAATGTCTTGAAGAAAAGTTTATGTTCAGAAAGGAATATTTTGATATTCATGTTGCCATTGAGTCATCTCTGTCTTCGGGCATGTCTCAGAGATTATTGTTGTACATTGATTTTTGTACTTAAGAAAGGAGGAGTAAATCTAGAACCATGGTTTTCAATGCTGGGACCCAAGCAATGAACACGATCCCCTTTTCTTCCCTTAATGTAATGCGCTACGTTACGAAAGGGAGAGAAGTGCCTGTCAGAGTACGATGGTCAATGAGCCTGGACTATAGAGCAGCTTGCCATGGTAAATTATTGTGTTTGTACGGGGTGTAAGAATTAATCCCAAACAGGGCACAGGGCCCATTCGTCTCCTGGTCGCGGAGTGAGCTGTTCAAAATACACTGACCTCCGTACAGCTCATGCGCTTCACTGCAGTTTCCATGGGATGACACCACCGACACAAGCACCGGTCAGAAATAGTGACAAAGGACTCTACTCTAACTCTCTCTTGGAATACCTCCCCCAGATAGACCAGAGCACTCTCAAGAATCAGCTATGAAGTTTGAGCAACACCAGATTAAGCCTGGCATGCGATATTTTGTTTATTCAGCATGTCAAAAATGATTATGTCTGCGCACATGAATGTTCATGTCAGAGGTGTAGTAAAATTATGCAACACATTACCCCTTTGAAGGTAGCACCCTCATAGAAATGTCCATAGCACCCGCAGGAAAAAACTGCCACCACCACTCGGCTTAGATGTTGTAGAGCTAGTACCACACTATCGAAGCATGGGACAGTCAAGCGGATATGTTCACAATGTCAAGGTGAAGGGAGAATATCGATAAAATAAACATCAGTTTGACAGGCGGGGTGGGGACTGGCAAGCTACACCCAGGCTAGCTAGCATGATGCCTTCGTTATCATTTGGCTCGGAAATGTTTGGTCAATGTTTTCATCTGAACATATCATAAAACATTGGTTTCTTCACTCAGTGTTATTCATACATTGTAAAATATGTGTTGTCGATTTTTTTTCACTGTTGTTTTTTTTTCCCTGAGTTTTCACTGTTGTTCGTAGACTAGCTCTAGGGCTAGTTGCTATATAGCTACTCACCAGGACACCTCGCCAACCCTCCACTCGTTCGTCTCCGACCAAACATTAATCAGTCTCTGAGGGCCAGTATTTGTTGGATTGTTCCTCCCCTCTCTCACGCCTGACCAGCTCAAAATTACATGGTTGTGGCCCATCATAGTTTCTGCAGCGTTTCTTGCCACCTCCTGATGCTCCCAATCACCGTAGTAAGCTGAAACTAATTTCCTCCACGACTCTAATATGTGATGTTGTTACCAGGTTATGTTAAAAAACCCAGCTACAACAGAAACAGACAAAAAGTGTAATTTAATGGCATTTGTAGATGGTTTTAGAAATATATATAAATCTTGAAGGCTGTATGTACACATTAGTCGAGAGTATTGTTTAACCTGCACTATACACTTTTACAGATACAGGCACAGCTTAGTCCAAAACTATATTACATTGTTATTGGAATACTACATAGCAAATCTAGTTTTACTCCAGGCCCAAGCTGATTTGAGTGTTAAAAGCAAGCCCTTTTTGCTGAAAAAATGTTTCTCCATTATCTAAATTTAGGGGCTAAACTGGAAACTCAAGATTCGGGAAGACCAGAGCAGATGGAGCTCAGAACCTTTGAGCTGACCATCTCCATCTTCTCCAACATCTCCAACTTCACTGCAGGCAATGAGACAGACACCCTACTAGTCAAGAGCCCTTACCAGGCAATGGAGGTGGTGATCATTGTCCTGGTCTCAGGAACCGTCAGTCTCCTCACGATAACTGGCAACATACTGGTTATTCTCTCAATCATGATGAACAGGAGCCTCCAGACCATCAACAACTACTTCCTCTTCAGCCTGGCATGTGCAGACTTGATCGTTGGGGTCATCGGCATGAACCTGTACACTGTCTACATCACAGTTGGTTATTGGCCATTGGGGCCAGTAGTCTGTTGCTTATGGCTGGTCTTGGACTATACAGTCTGCAATGCCTCTGCTTTCCATCTCCTTGTCATCAGCTTTGACCGTTACTTCTGCATCACCAAGCCACTCAGCTACCCTGCAAGGAGGACCACCAGGATGGCAGGCATGATGATTGCGGCTGCCTGGGTATCTGCCTTCCTCCTGTGGGGCCCGCCCATCCTCTATGGACAGTTGATCATTGGTGAGCGTGTTGTGCCAGAGTGCTATGTAGAGTTCCTCTCCAATGAATTCCTCAGCTTCATTAGCTCCACTATAACCTTGTACCTGCCCGTTGCCATCATGAGCTTCCTGTACTGGCAGATCTCCAGGGCCAGCAAGAGCCGTGTAAAGACGGATGAGCACAAGCAAAAAAAGGGCAAAGCACTCAACAGCGAAGCAGGAAACCGCAGCACCATTCCAAGTGATGACGAGGCTGACACAACCCAACGCGTTGAGAGGAGCCAGATTGGCAGAACAGGTGGAATTGGGGAGGAGGAGCCAAGTTCACCAGTACGTCCTGAGAGAAATGAAATTACGGAGGCCCCTACAGGTTACAAGGGAAACCCCACAGCCCACCGCCTTAATGCTACAATGTCAAAGCAGCAGCCCAAGAAAAAGGCACTTCCATCTCGTGAGAAAAAGGTAACACGCATGATAACAATGATTCTGGTTGCCTATGTGGTCACGTGGACACCCTTTCAAGTCATGAAGATCATTGGCACCTTCTGTTCGACCTGTGTTCCCTCCAGCATGTGGACCTTTGGCTACTGGTCCTTGTACATGAACAGCACTGTCAATCCAGCCTGCTATGCTTTCAGCAATAGCTCCTTCAAGAAAACCTTCAAAAAACTCCTGCTCTGCCAGCACAAGGACATTCGCTTGGGCATATAGAAATGTGATTCTTTTTGTTTTTGCTGTTGTTATTTTCTATCTTTTTTTTTTTACAGAAAAAAAACACGCTCTTCCATCACTTTTAACAACAGCAGGTACAAGCTCAAGAAGTAGAACTACAGACGCACAACCTGTCGGTAAAATGTCAAATTGCTGACATTTCTATGCCAGCAAACTCAACTAGAATTCAACAACATTTACTGCAAAACTCTCGGAAAGTCTTCAACCCTTTTACAGGATCAGAACATGCATCTATTTACTGCAATTTATATTTTTATCTGATAAAAATGATGTATTCTTAAATGTGCATTTCCATCCAAAAGTTTGGCATAACCTTGCAATGTTTTTGTTTTTCAAAGACCAATGCTGTTCAATCAAAAAATATTCAAAAACATTATTGTGAGATTTTATTACAATTGCTGTTAGAAATAAAGGTTTGCTTCCGAATAACTCACTCGGTTAAAGCACCACACCGCGGAATTGAAGTGACTATCACAGCGCGGGTTTGAGCCCCGGTTATGCACAACAAGGATGCAAATTGGGAAGGGTGATATAAAAATGATTGCTTTGTTTGTTGCGCAAGCGTCAGGAAGATTCTGGGCTTGTAAATGTTGGGGTATCCTCCGCCCTCGCTCTGAACTTGAGAGGATTCAACCAATGAGTGTATAAGAAGCTGCAGTTGACAGGCGTGCTTCCTGAGGTTGCACATCTCTGGGTTATATTGAGTTACTAATTTAGAAATAAAGGTTTGTTGCTGAATAGGTCACTCGGTTAAAGCACCACACTGCAGAACAGAAGTGACTATCACAGCGCGGGTTTGAGCCCCGGTCATTACAACTGGCAGTGGTTGGCAGCTTTTTCAGAGTAGCTCACAATTGACCATTGCGCAACAAGGATGCAAATTGGGAAGGGTCTGCCGGGAAGGGTGATATAAAAATGGTTGCTTTGTTTGTTGCGCAAATGCCTCCTGTTGGCCAGCCGGGCGCTTGTCAGGAAGATTCTGGGCTTGTAAATGTTGGGGTATCCTCCACCCTCGCTCTGAACTTGAGAGGATTCAACCAATGAGTGTATAAGAAGCTGCAGTTGACTGGCATGCTTCGGAGGAGAGCCATGAACTGTCCCTCTCTCCTGAATTGGCAGCAAGGGCTCACATTTGAGCAAGCCTTGTACATTGTTCACCAATGGGGCATTTAAGATCCAGGTGGGATTGGAGATGCCAAATTAAAAAAAAAGAAAGAAAAGCAATTAAGATATGAAACTCAGATCTTGCATGCGATTGCAATATCCCAATCTTACAAATACAAACATAACACGTTGCTGAATACCCCTCGGCCCGGACAAGATTTCAAGGGTCAAGGTCACAGTTCTAAGGTCAAAGGTGAAATCCAGCAAAAACATGACCTTGCACATCCATGTGTCACAGTGAGTTACCATACCAAATTGAGTGAAGCAGCGATCAGTAGTTGCTGAGTACTTACGGGGACAAGATTTCCTGCCAAAAGGTCACAGCGCTAAGGTCAAACGGTGAAATCCAGCAAAAAACCTGACGTTGCACATCTATTGGTCATATTGAGTTACTATACCAAATTTGGTGAAGCTGTAAGAATTAGTTGCCGAGTTCTGACCGGGGCAAGATTTCCAAGGTGAAGGTCAAAGCGCTAAGGTCAAAGAAGAAATCCAGCAAAAAACCTGACTTTGCACATCTATGGGTCATCCTGAGTTAACATACCAAATTTGGTGAAGCTGTGAGGATAAATTGCCGAGTACTGACCCGGACAATATTTTCAGGTTCATGGTCACAGCGCTAAAGTCAAAGGTCAAATTCAGCAAATAACCTGATGTTGCACATCTATGGGTCATAGTGAGTTACCATACCAAATTTGGTGAAGTTGCGATCATTAGTTGCTGAGTACTGGCCTGGACAATGTCACCTGGACAAGATTTCAAGGGTCAAGGTCACAGCCCTAACGTCAAAGTGTAATCGAGCAGAAAACCTGACATTGCACATCTATGGGTCACAGTGAGTTACCATACCAAATTATATGCAGCTGTGAGAATTAGTTGCCGAGTACTGACCCAAGCAAGATTTCCAAGGTGAAGGTCAAAGCGCGAAGGTCAAAGAAGAAATCCAGGAAAAAACCTGTCTTTGCACATCTATGGGTTATCTTGAGTTAAAATACCAAATTTGGTGAAGCTGTTAGAATTAGCTGCCGAGTACTAACCTGAAGAAGATTTCCAGGGTCAAGGTCAGAGAGCTAAGGTCAAAGGTCAAATCCAGCATAAAACCTGACATTGCACATGCATGGGTCATAGTGAGTTACCATACTAAATTTGTTGCTAAGGTCAAAGGTCAAATACAGTAAAAAAAAACCTGACCACACACATCTATGGGTCATATTGAGTTAACGGACAAAATTTGGTGAAGCTGCGGTAATTAGTTGCCGAGTATTGACCCGGGCAAGATTTCCGAGGTGAAGGTCAAAGCGCTAAGGTCAAAGGTCAAATCCAGCAAAAAACCTGATGTTGCCCATCTATGGGACATAGTGAGATACCATACCAAATTTGGTCAAGCTGCAATCATTAGTTGCTGTGACTGGCCTGGACAGTGTCATCCGGACTAGATTTCCAGGGTCAAGGTCACAGCCCTAAGGTCAAAGTTCAAATCCAGTAACCAACCGAAACTTGCCATCTATGGGTCACAGTGAGTTACCATACTAAATTTGGTGAAGCTGTGAGAATTAGTTGCAGAGTACTGACCCAAAGAAGATTTCCAGGGTCAAGGTCAGGGAGCTTAGGTCAAAGGTCAAATCCAGCATAAAACCTAAAGTTGCAAATGCATGGGTCATACTGAGTTACCATACTAAATTTGGTGAAGCTGTGAGAATGACTTGCTGAGTACTGACCCGGACAACATTTCCAGGGTCAAGGTCACACCCTAAGGTCAAAGGTCAAATCTAGCAAAAAACCTGCCGTTGCACATCTATGGGTCATAGGGAGTTACCATACTAAATTTGCTGAAGCTGTGAGGTTTAATTGCTGAGTACTGACCCGGATAATATTTCCAGGGTCATGGTCACAGAGGTGAGGTCAAAGGTCAAGTCCATCAAAAAACCTGACTTTGCACATCTATGGGTCATCCTGAGTTAACAAACCAAATTATGTGAAGCCGTTAGAATTAGTTGCCAAGTACAAACCCGGACAAGATTTCCAGGGTCAAGATCAGAGAGCTAAGGTCAAAGGTCACATCCAGCAAAAAATCCTGACTTTGCACACCTAAGGGTCACAGTGAGTCACCATACCAAAGTAGGTGAAGCTGTGAGAATTAGTTGCTGAGTACTGGCCTGGACAATCTCCCCCGTACAAGATTTCCAGGGTCATGGTCACAGCGCTGAGGTCAAAGGTCAAGTCCAGCAAAAAACCTGACTTTGCAAATCTTTGGGTCATCCTGAGTTAACATACTAAATTTGCTGAAGCTGTTAGAATAAGTTGCCGAGTACTAACCCGGACAAGATTTCCAGGGTCAAGGTCAGAGAGCTAAGGTCAACGGTCAAATCTAGCATAAAACCTGACGTTGCACAAGCATGGGTCATAGTGAGTTACCATACTACATTTGGTGAAGCTGGATTGGTCTGCGAGGCTCATGTAGCTGTAAGTCACGAGAATCCATTCTTTTCTACATTCTTAATTGCTGAATTTAGAAGGAAATGTCTGGCATGTTTCACAGCTTGTTGCTTTGTGAGCCTTGCGGGCTTTCCTGTGCCTTTCGCGAGCCACTCGACCACAGAATTAATGTAAACATGCAGATATTTTACGTCGTCATTTATGTGCAAAAGAAACGCCTTAATGAAGCAATGTATAACAACGCTATCAAAAATAAATATGATTGTCGTTTTACCAATTAGTCTGAGAAACTCTGCAACAGGTTTAGGTCATTCAGCACTGAAGGGTGAGGATTGAGCGTCCCTTTGCAGCAGCTGACGCACCGCCTGTGGTACCAAGTGCCCACTACTATTAGTTATGCTCGAGTGGCGTTTATGAATAGCAACTGGCGAAGAGTGGGACCGCTCCCTCGGTTAGAGGTAGGTCGATCTCTTTCTCACACTCCAGTTACATTTCAATCGTACTCAGGCCCGTATTCAGAAATGACACTCACACTAATTGAGTGCGAGTGAGTACTAAAACTTAGTGTCAGGTTATACTAAATGAGTCAGAGGTTGTCCTAACACTCATTTGCTTTCAGAGACCTCACTCACACTGAAAATAGCGTCTCTTTCAGAGAGAAGGTTTAGTGCAGGGAACACCTCCCTTCAGCCGCACTAACTTGCGCCGATATTTCGTTGTCATGGCTTTCAGGTGGTTCCAAACATTAGAAACTCTGGATCATTAATTGCCACGTGCTCGACGCAGTCGCAACTATGCAAATTTTAAATCTAATGATGATAACAATGCCGGTAAATTACTTGGTGACCACCTGGTGTCAGTGTTTACGAACTGCACTGTGGTGAACTCGAGGTTAGCATTTGTGTACCCACCAGTAGCTACGGGTGAAGTGGCAATAAGGGAAGCGCAAAACCATCCCTTAAAAATAATGATTGGATATGACCTTTAATCAAATTTTATTTACTTGAACTCCAAAAATCCAAAGGATTATCATGTGTCGCCAGTTCTGCCTGTTAAGTTAGAATGAACATTCATAATTATCGCCTGGTTTTCAATTCATTTAAGTTACCATTGAAGAAACTCACGCATTCGGCTTTTCTTTACTCATGGGTTGGAAAATGCTGCACTCAGCGGCTCGTGGGGCGCGTGCGGATTGGTCTGTGAGGCTCGTGTAGCTACAAGTCTCGAGAATCCATTCTTTTCTACATTCTTAATTGCTGAATGTAGAAGGAAATGTCCGGCACGTTTCATTGCTTGTTGCTAAGTGAGCCTCACGGGCTGTCCTGCGCCTTTCACGAGCCACTCGACCACAGAATTTATGAAGACATATATTTACATATATTTCTGATATTTTACATCGTCATTTATGTGCAAAAATGCCTCAATTTTGTGAAGCAATGCATAACAACGCTATCAAAAATAAATTTGATTGTCGTTTTACCAATTTGTCTGAGAAACTTTCTAATCAAGAAAAGTAAACTGCAACAGGTTTAGGTCATTCAGCACTGAAGGGTGCGGATTGAGCAGCCAACGCACTGCCTGTGGTACCCAGTGCCCACTTCTATCAGGAATGCTGGAGTTGCGTTTATGAATAGCAACTGGCGAGGGGAATTCCCAGAGAATTGAAAAAAAGTCTAAAAGGTGGGAGGGGTTTGCAAAAGAGTATATAAGGAGAAAAATTGAGAAAGTAAAGTAGTAGGAGAAATTGCAAGGAGAAGGATACAGTTGACCAGACCTGTCACTCTTTTCAAGACCTGTGAGGCTTTTTGTGGATTTTAACCTGTGTTGGAGCATTTTCCGGTCCCAGAACATTGCACAAAGCAACCCCATCTCTGTAACTATCTCGTTTTTTTATATTTTAATCTTGGTCAGTGCTGTATTTAATTAAATCTGTTTAAGTTTTAAAATTGTGTCTGTCATCCCTTGCTGTCAGAAAGGTCATAACAAATTGGGGCCATAACACCACAAGCACTTGTTAGTTATGGACATAGGCTAAAAATAATCAAAGCATCGGCAACGTGCCACACCACGGCATTGCAGCGATGACAAGCCACAGCTTGAGTATGCAAGCTTTATGTTGGCAAGCACTCTGAGGCTTTCTTGGAGAGCAAAACAAAGCCATCAAAATTTTTCCCAAACTTGGGTGCTTGTGCAAAACACAAGAGGCGCTCCGAGAGTGCAAACCTTTGACAAGGCTGCACGGTCCAAATATTGCTGAGTGGGAGCAGAGTTCAGTTATTGTGTGTCATAGGATTTCAAGATAGCTCCCATGGATGCCATATTGTTTTACTGATCGCGGTCAAAATCAATTGGGTCCATCCCTGATGCAATAGTGACCCACCCACAAAATTTCAGGGATACCTGTTAATTATATTTTGAGTTCTGTTGTTCACAAACAAAACAGACAAACAAATGGCACAGATCACATAACCTCCCACCAACTTTGTTTGGCGGAGGTAATTACCGCCAATGTTACAGGGGAAAGGGGTAATTCGGAAAAAAATAAATAATCAGGGTTCTGCCAATGCTGGTCAGCGGTGGTCGGTGCTGACCAGCACTCGGAATGCACCGATCACCACTCAGTTCAGATAGCTAGTGCTTTTCCCGACTGGCACTATTTTTTCAAAGATCAGTTAAAATAAATGCATCCAGTGTCCAATTAAATTGCTAGAAACAAAACATAAATGACCCTAAATGTGCACCCCTCCCTTATTGTCTGAATAGCGAACTTTTTGACCCATGCCCCGCCTGCTGATACTGAAAAACCTGCCCAACAGTGATGAAAACACCATGCCATCCGAGCCCGTGTGTGTTGGGTATTCATGGTGAATTGAATCTGAGGCTGTGGGGAAATGATCGCTGCGGTTGTCTCAATCTAATGAAAGACAGACAATTATAATCGGGCAGGGTGATTGGTTGCTGTAGCGCTGTACTTTGCATGTCGAAAGAAAACTTTTCTTTCGTATAATCAACAGCAAAAAAAATCAACAGTCAAAGACATTAACTTTCTTTACATGTTAATTTGTCGGTGTTTAATAACAGAGACGGTCGTTGGACGGAAAACCGAGAGGGTGGAAAACTTACCTTGAAACGGATGAAATTATTGACCCGATTTTAATCAGTGTACTTGGGTTAACACATTTTCCAACAATATGAAAAATCCATTTGCAGTTAAGTACACAGTTTCCCTTTCAAATAAATGGCAAGGCGAGTGAATAATAAATTCAATAAAAATGTTTAAATCACATGCCTTAATAGGTAATCCTTCACAAAAAAAGAAAACCTACTGCGGATTTTTGGCGTTAATTTTACCACATCTTTCAAAGCAAGAAATGCACACTTTTTTGACTTCAGTTGACGCATTTTATCTCTTGTCTTAAACACAATTAGCTACGCCTGAGAAGGGAGAGATAAAGTATCTTTTATCAAGTAAAATGACTGAAACAGATCAAGACATACGCAGTTTATTGACGTTTACCGCCCACCTTGTTCTCCGTCCAACGGACGCCACTGATGAAATGTTTGAAACATAAATGACAGTTGTTAAGTCATATTCAGAAATGTAATCAAATGTATTTGGATACAAAACATAAAAACAAAGGTGACATAGAATGGTTGATGGAGTATTTATCCTTGTTCTGTGATGTGACAGATAGACAACAAAATTTTGGTTGAGTCTGTAATGTCTCAGAAGCTTCCTAAAAACCTTTCTCAAAAAGTTATGTTAGGGTGGGGGATTTTGAACGCGTTGTTTTGCACCTATTTGGCAACCTTTCGGGCTTAACAGGCAACCTCATTATAAAATGCAAGCACTTGTCGGTGATTGGCTGGCTTTGCTGCCACTCTAAAGAATGTAACTTCACCCAGAGCAATAGGGAAATAGAAAACACTCGCCGGCTTTGGAACAAGGACAGACCTTTATGCAGCTATGGCATATTCAGAGATTCAGCCTTCTATGTTTGAGCCCGAATCGGATGCGGTCACTGAACTGGAGGAAGAAAAATCCTGTAAAGACTGGACTTAAACGTTTCTGAATGGTAAGTATTTCTGAATGTTTTTTTTTTCAAACAAGCTGCCCAGGCTTACGCATTCGGAGTGAGTCTCTTGCACTGACGCTCCGGTGCCATAGCCAGCAAGTATTCAGTGGAGGCACCATGAAGAAATTCAGTTGCGGAATTTAAGTCCTTGTTTAATAAATTAATCCCTTTCATGTGCATTACGGTGGATTACCCCTCAAGTGACACAGAAATCAATGATGACTCTGGAATTCTCATGCTTGCCTTTACTGAGGGATTGGAAGCAATGGAATGGCGTAAAGACATACATGCAAATTTTTCTGAAGGTGAGGTAATTTTAGTTAAGCTTTTCCTAACCCTTCTTGTAAATGAGGCTGTAAATGGCTTGGCTGCCTCAAGATTTTTGATGAAAGGCACTCTGCTATCCTGAAGACTTTACGCCTGACGCAAAAATTTCTTAAGGTGAAATTATTTTGTCAGAATCCCTGAGGGATTAAGATTTTGACGTAAGTGTGTTGTGAGGGACGGCCCACCCTGTTCTTCTACCCCTTCTCTTATCCACCTCTCCGTGTCTCTGTCCCTCACTCACTCCAGAGTCTCCTCCACCCCTCTCTCACTCACGCTCTTTCCTTCCAGACAGCAGTGTCACATACACTCGTCTCTCAGCGTCGCTTTACTCCACACGCATGAGATCAGACCGGCAGCGAGGTGCATGAGACCGACTGAAGGCTGCGTATCTCACCTACCAAACAGAGGGCACAGTCGGGGGAAACCACTACTAATCCTCAAGAACAGGTAATTAAATTGTCAAACAACAATGCAAATGCTCTGTTTGTTTGGTTTTGGCATAATGTCGTAATGAAGGTAAAATAACATTTTTATGGACACGTTGCAGTTTACCAAATGGCATCTTTTGTGTCACGGAATTTACGTACCTTGGCTAACAAATAAGTGTTGGTATCCAAATGCTTTAAATATACTAAATTTCCTAGATATTTTTGAACACCCTCGATTCCAAAAAATGGAACAATGCACATAATTAATTTTTAGTTTCTTATTTATTTGCATATAGTTGATAGCAGCGCAAATAAACTGTTTAAAGAGTAACCATAACAACTGGACCCTAATTATTCAAGGAAATATTCGCAGTATAACCTACTTAGTTGCAAAATGCTTCTACAGCCGTTTTTTTATTGGTACCCAGGGGCAGATGTAATTCTTCAAGAGCAGTTCTTGAAATTTTCGCAAGGGATATTTTGTTCCCCCCAATACCCTGTTCTAGCTTCGCCACTGCCTAAATCATTATCATATTAATCTGAACCTGCTTGCGATGCCATGGAATGGGTTAAAAAGCAAAGCGAAAGCTGTTGTTTTCACGAAGACTGCAAAATCGGAGTTCAGTTATACACAGTAACATATGTATTAGCTGCAAGGCAAAATCCGGGGAGAGAAAAAGCCTTCTCAACGTGAAGTCACATGATTGACAGCCCGATAAGCCAGCTTCAGGAAACGAGTGCCAGGATCGTGTTTTTCATCAAAAATTACGATAGTGTTGGAATTTTAAATTTTCAAAGGCTCCCTTTGTCAGGGAGCCTTTAATTTTGTTGTCACAGAGCTGTCTTTTTGTGCATCTTGAGGTGTGCTTTGTGTCAGTGTATTATTGGAAAGTTCTCCTCCCGCCAAGTCCCAGCCTTCTTGCAGAGACAACCAGATTTTAAGGCAAAATATTGCGATGCTTTGTGGAATTCACAATGCAATTTATCTTAACCAGTGCCCCTGGACCTCTTGAATTACAACAGCCCCAAAACATAATTTCATAATATCATATTTCACCGTGAGTATGAGGTGCTTCTTCTTGTATGAATCTCTGTTTCAACGCCAAACCTGCAAATGCTGTATCTGACCGCAACAATCTGACCACAATTTTGTCCTCATCTGATCAATGCACTTTGTTCAAGTCATAATTTGAATGGAATTTGGCTCCAAGTGCTTGTTTCGTTCAGAAAAGGGCATTCTTCAGGCAACCCTTCCAAAGAGCCTGTGGTTGTGGAGGTGGTGCCTGGTGGTGCTTTTTGAAACCTGTTGACCCCAAGATGCTGCAGATATCTGGAATTCCTTCACAGTCATTCTTGGGGACTATGTGACTTCTCTCACCATCCTCCTCCAAACCTTGGGGGGCAAAATTCTGTTGCATTTGCTACCCTTGACGTTTTCAACAGTTCCAAATCTTTGGAATCTTTTCATAATTGCCCTGACAATTAACATAACATAATATGAATGGCAAGAACAGGCCTTTAAGCCCAACTAAACTCGCCAGTTTCTTTATACTATTGTGAATATATCCCTTCAGATACTGAATGACTTAATGGTATCTAGCTTTAAGTCAAGCCTGTTCTTGAAAACCCCCAAGGTCTCTGCCTCAACAATATGGTCAGGCAAGCTATTCCACATTGAAATTACTCTTTGGGTGAATAAATATTTCTGAATAACAGTGCTAAATTTACCTTTGGTCAACTTCCATTTCTGACCCCGAGTTCTACTCACAACACTTGGTCGAAGGAATCCTACATAATTAACATAATTAAAGACCTCAATCAAATCACCCCTGAGTCTCTTTTTCCTAAGACTAAAGAGATTAAGGATCTTCAGCCTCTTCTCGTAGCGTTCATCTTTTATACCTGGAAAAAGCTTAGTGGCTCTTCTCTGAACTTTCTCTAGAGCCTCAATATCTTTCTTCAAGTATGGTCCCCAGAACTGTACACAATACTCCAGGTGTGGTCTAACGAACGTGTTGTACAAAAGAAGCATCACTTAGATTTGTATTCAATACTTTTGGCAATGTATCCTAGCATCCGATTAGCTTTTTTAACTGCTACGGCACAAGGCTAGAACCTGTGAGGGTTTGGCTAACAATCACTCCGAGATCTTTCTCTTGCGCAGCACATTCCAGTTTTAAACCTCCCATGAAGTAATCTTGTCTAGTGTTTTTATTACCTACAGTGTCGTGAAAAAGTATTTGCCCCATTTCTGATTTCTTATTTTTTTGCATATTTTTCACACTTGAATGTTTCAGATCATCAAACAAATTTTAATGTAAGACAAAGATAACTCGAGTAAATACAAAATGCAGTTTTTAAATGATGATTCATTTATTAAAGGGGAAAAAGCTATCCAAACTTACCTGGATGTGTGTGAAAAAGTAATTGCCCCCCCTTAAATCATTAAATCACTAATTAACTGTGATCAACCACATTTTTGAGTCCAATTTCACTAGCCACACCCAGGCCTGATTACTGCCAGACCTGTTGAATCAAGGAATCACTTCAGATGAACCTGTCTGACAAAGTGAAATAGCCAAAAAGATCTAAAAAAAACAACATATCATGCCACAAAATAAAGATATTACAGAACAGATGAGAAACAACGAATTTGACATCTATCAGTTTGGAAAGGGTTGCTAAGCCATTTCTAAGGCTTTGGGACTCCAGCGAATCATGGTGAAAGCCATTATCCACTAATAGAGAAAACTTGAAACAGTATTGAACCTTCCCAGGAGTGGCCAGCCTACCAAAATTACTCCAAGACCGCATTAACGACTCAGCCAGGAGGTCACAAAAGAACCCAGAACAACATCTGATGAACTGCAGACCTCACTTGCCTCAGTTAAAATCAGTGTTCTTGATTCTACAATAAGAAAGAGACTGGGCAAAAATGTCATCCATGGGAGAGTTCCAAGGTGAAAGCCACTGCTGACCAAAAAGAACAAAGCCTCGTCACGCGTTTCCACAGAGATGTGAAAGGCTCATTGCCAGTTATCGCAAATGTTTGATTGCAGTTCTTGTCGCCGAGGGTGGCACAACCAGTTATTAGGAATTAGGGGGGAATTATTTTTTCACATAGGGCCAGGAAGGTTTGGATAGCTTTTTCCCCTTAATAAATTAAATCATCATTTAAAAACTGCATTTTGTATTTATTCAGGTTGTCTTTGTCTCATATTAATCATTTGATGATTTGAAACATTTAAGTGTGACAAATATGCAAAAAAATAAGAAATCAAAAAGGGGGCAAATAATTTTTCATGGCACTGTACATGTACAACTTTACATTTTGCTCGATTAAATTTCATTTGCCACATTTCGGCCAAATTCTGGATTCTATCCAAATCGTCCTGAATCACTTTAGTGGACTCTAAACTATTTGCCAAACCCCCCAATTTACATGTAGTATCATCTGCTCTCAATATTCCTATCAAGGTCATTAATGTAGATGAGGAACAGCAGGGGTCCCAACACCGATCTCTGGTGGACGCCACTCCCCACCATACCTAGCTCAGATGAGATATCACTGACCACCACTCTTTGTGTTCTGTCCTGTAACCAGTTTTGAATCCACTTCAGAATACCTCCTGTAACTCCAATGGAGCTCATTTTAAAAATTAGTCTCTTATGCGGTACTGTATTGAATGCTTTCTGAAAATCCAAGTATATGAGGTCATAAGCCCTGCTCTGGTCATAAGTCCTGGTGGCCTCTTCAAAAAATTCCAGGAGGTTTGTCAGGCATGACCTTCCCTTCCGAAAACCAGGTTGGCTATCCCTCAAGATACTGTTACGTTCAAGAAATAAGTCCAGCTCTTCTTTTATGATAGATTCCAATATTTTGCACCCAATGCAAGTTAAACTGACTGGCCTGTAGTTTCCTGGCTCAGTACGGTCCCCTTTCTTATATATTGGTATTACATTGCCCTGTTTCCAATCATTTGGTATTTCTCCAGTTTCTAAAGACCGTCTGAAGATGGCGGATAGTGGCTTAAAGATGAACTCGCCAACTTCCCTGAGCACTCTAGGATATAAGCCGTCAGGACCCGCCGCCTTATCTGCCTTGAGTTTATGCAACTTGTCTAATACTTCTTTATCCCGAACTTCAATTTCCGCTCAATAATCTTGAGCATTTGACATGCCCTCTGGCCAAATAAAGACCGCCTCTGAGGTAAAATTCTCAACAAAGTAACTGTTCAAGGCATCCGAAATATCCTTGTTATCATGTAGCAGCGATTCGTTTTTATTCTTTATGCACTTAACCTGCTCTTTAACTTTCTTTTTTCTGCTACAGTACTGAAAGAAGCGCTTAGGGTTAGTTTTTGCTCCCTCTGCAATTTGTCTTTCATACAGTCTTCTAGCATTCCTCAGCTCTTTTTTGACCACAGCCCTACAGTATTCAGCCTTAGTGTTCTCATTGTTATCCTTTATGTACATCTTATAAAGATTCCTCTTTTCCCTAAAAATCCTACGAAAACTTTTGGTCATCCACTGAGGATTCTGCTTTTTCAGCTAACTTTTGGAAACTTTTGGAATGCATTTGCATTGTGATTCAAGTAAAACCCCCTTAAATCTTTCCCACATCTCATTTACAGACTCACAGTCCAGGAGTGTCTCCCATTTTATTTCACCTAGATATGAGCGCATCCTGTCAAAGTTTTTGAATACACCTTTTTAACTTCCCAGGAAACATCAAAATTAACAGCAGAGTGATCACTTGTCCCAAGTGGCTCCAGCACCTCAACATTGCTAATTTTATCTGGGTCATTACAGAGCACTAAGTCTAAAATTGCCTTCTCTCTGGTAGGTTTATTAACATACTGCACCAAGAAATTATCATTTATAACATCTAGAAATTCTTCCTCCCCCCTACCGTGTCCTTTCACCATTTCCCAATTGATACCAGGATAATTTAAGTCTCCCATAATAAAAGTCCCACCACCTCTACAAGCTTGTGTAATCCTCCTAAAAAGCATTTCATTGATTGTACTGTCCAAAGCTGGTGGTCGATAGCATACTCCTGTGTTTAAACCTGTCTCGTGTTTGCCAATGAACCTGACCCAGATATCTTCACAGGACAAGGAATGTTCAATTTTGCGAATTTCCTGAACATTTTCGTTCACATAGAGTGCTACGCCCCCTCCTCGCCTATTACATCTATCCTTCCTAAAGAGCTTATAACCTTCTATGTTATATTCATCGCCATCCTCTTCACTAAGCCATGTCTCTGTAATCCCAACTATGTCATAGCCCTCACTAATCATTACAGCCTCAAGTTCTGGAAATTAATTTTTTATGCCTCTTGCATTTAAATAAAAACTTTTCAGGTTATTACTAATGCTCTTCCGCCTTGATTTCCCATGTGGCCGCTGCTTCAACGCTTTGTTGCTTTAAAAGTAAATCATCGATAGTGCATGTAACGCTATCAGCTTCCATCGGGGCAGTCTGCATTTCCCTATGTGTAACACTCACTAACCTCCCTGCCCCCCAAGTCCCTAGTTTAAATAATCCTGTGCTACCCTCAACATACGCTGGCCCAGTGCAAAGGTACCCCTCCGGTTCAGGTGCAGCCCGTCAGGCTTGAACAGGTCACCCCTGTCCCAGAAAAAGTTCCAATGCCCCATAAACCTATACCCTTCTTTCCTACACCAGGTTTGTTAAACCTCCAGATAAAATTCTGCTTTCCTCTGCTTGCACAGGGTACCGGTAGAATCCCGAAGAACAGTACCGTTGAGGATCTGCTCCTAAGCTTCTCAGCTAATTCCACAAATTTGCCTTGTAGAACTTCAGACCTACCCTTACCTATGTAATTTGTCCCAACATGGACCATGACAACTGAATCCCTCCCCGCTCCGGCCAGGAGCTTGTCCGCACACTTTAGGAGGTCTCCTACCTGGGCACCAGGCTGGCAACACACCGTATGAGACTCCTTGTCGTGCGAACAGACTAAGCTATGTATTCCTCTAAGTATTGAGTCCCCCACTATCAATAACTCTCTTTTCTGAGGGGTAGAGGCCAACAGGGTGCCCTGCTGCTCATCAGTGCCCTCACTCTCAGGGTCAGGGGCCAAGTCGAGTTCCTGCAAGGGCTGGAATCGGTTGGACACCTCAACCACAGGAGAAGCTGTCGCTGTACGGCATGCACACCCTTTCCTGCGCTGCCGACCTACAGTCACCCACTGCCAACTGGCCCTGAAGATCAAGGATCTTGCTCTCCAGATGCTCAATTAGCTGGCACCGGTGGCAGACAAACCCACTCTGGAAATTTCTTCCCAAAAGTGCGATCATCCTGCAACCATCATATAGTGTCATAATTCAGTGTTGCATATTCAATCATTATATCCGGGGGATATAATGTTTTTGGTCCGATATTTCAAATTACAAATTACAAATATTTCAATTACAAATTCCAAAATTCCATAAGTAAGTATCATAAAGAGGGAGAACTGATTCGATTTTGGACAATTTACGATCTCTAGATTGGCCACCAGGGGACAAAAACTGGTTTACATGTTAACGCGATAACTGCAGTAATATTTCAATTAGAAATTCCAAGTTTTGCATATAAGTAAGTATCATAAAGAGGAAGAACTGATTCGATTTTGGAGAATTTACAATTTCTAGATTGGCCACCATGGGCCAAAAATTGAAAAAATCACTGTTTTTGTCATATCTCTGGAAATATTTGTCCAATTGACCTCAAATTAAGTGCAAATGAAAGGTCATGACCTGATGATCTGTCTTACGGTGACATTATATCTGTTTGGTTCAAAATTTTGACACAAGGTGGAGCTTTGTCACATAAAATTTACAATCTTTGCTATATCTTTGGAACTATTTCTCCAATTGACATGGAACTATGTGCAACTGCAAGGTCATGACCTCACAATGTGTCACATGATGACATCATACCTGTATGGTTCAATATTTTGCCACCAGGTGGCACCAGGTAGAAAATTACCATTTTGGCCATATCTTCAGAACCATTTGACTGATTGACCTGAAATTAAGTTCAAATGAAAGTCTGTTCAAGGTCTATTTATGAATTTAGTTTATGAATCTTTTTGTATGCATTACCGTTTTTATGAAGGTCTTTGAGCGTCTGCCTCTTTTAAACTGACAGTTGTTTTCTTTCTTCCTGGTGTTTGATGAAAAGGGGATATTGCACGTAGTTACCTAATTTTTAGGCCCTATTGAAACAGGACGTGATTTTATTGGCACACTATAGATCCTTAAAACTTAGATAAAGCTGTAAAAAGTGGAATTTAATTTTGGTTGATGTGATTTACGATAATCTTTTAGGGTGGCATTACTTGTGAAACCTTAATTTGAAGCAAATTCATTTTAAAATAAATCAGTAAATAATTTTGGTTTGTTTCAGTAGAACATTAATATTGTGCAGTATTTCTCACAAGATATTGTTTGAAAGTTTCTCACTAAGTATATTCTTCACCCTCCTATTATGTTCTGGGTCAATTTGACCCGACTCAATTTTCAATATCTCTAAAATCATGGCATCAGTGTTGTAAGCATCAGTGTTGTTTGGGTCATATTGATCCAGGGATCAATTATGACAAAAAACTGTCATTTTGATTGCGTTTTTGTAATTTTGCCTAAGTTTGGAGGCATATTCAAATTAATTTCCTTTTCATTTCACATTTGGTCTTGTTCATTTTGCTGTAATCATGTAAAATCAGGACTTGATGTATTAGGGAGTATGAGGGAGTCGAGTTATATACTGAGTACAAATGAAAACGCACCACTCACGAAATCTGGAATAGCTCCACGGATTGATATGTGAAGTATATACGTATGATGCATTTGAGATAATGAATGATTTAAGAAGACATATAAACATCATTCAATTTCATTCACGATAATGTTAATTCGCGAGAGAGGTTTAACTGGTGTAGGGGTCAAACAGGAAAGTCAATAACGGGTGGAGTTGATCAGTCTCTGGATAGTGTTCTGAGGGATAGCATTCCACTCCTGAACAAGGGCAACCTCAAGTTCTCGGATGTTGTCCATCTGACATCGACGTGAAAGTTGTCGTCCAATTTCATCCAATAAGTGCTCGATAGGGGAGAGGTCGGGTGACAGAGCTGGCCACTGAAGCACGGGGATGTTCTGCTGTGCAAGGTACTGCATGGACACCCTTGCAGTGTGTGCCCTAGCGCTGTCCTGTTGGAACGTCTGGACATCGTGGTGTTGGTTGAAGAAAGGCACAACATGGTTCTGCAGCACCTGGTCCCGGTAGTAGACGCCGTTCACCCTTCCTCTGCAGATATGAAGAGGGGTTCTGTGACGGTAGCTTATTCCACCACACACCATAACGCTGCCGCCACCCCAACGATCCGTTTGAACGACACAATCGGCGTTAAAACGTTCACCACGTCTCCGCCAAACACGTATACGGCCATCCGCGTTCCTTAAGTGAAATCGTGCCTCGTCAGAAAAGATGACACCGTGCCATTGTCGTAGTCGGTAATCAGAAAATGGAATATAATACAAAAAAGTAGGTACTTTTAACAGCGGTTTACGACGTTCCCCTTTCCTCCCATAATGCAATGCACTACGTTAAGAAAGGGAGAGAAGTGCCTGTCAGAGTACGACGGTCAATGAGCCTGGACTATACAGCAGCTTGCAATGGTGAATTATTGTGTTTATGCGGGCTGTAAGAATTAATCCCTAACAGGGCACAGGGCCCATTCGTCTCCTGGTCGCAAAGTGAACTGTTCAAAATGCACTGACCTCCGTACAGCACATGCTCTCCACCGCAGTTTCCATGGGATGACACCGCCCACACAAGCACCGGTCAGAAATAGAGCCAAAGGACACTACTCTAACTCTCTCTCGAAATACCTCCCCCCAGATAGACCAGAGCACTCCCAAGAAACAGCTATGAAGTTTGACCAACACCAGATTAAGCCTGGCATTCGATATTTTGTTTTATTCAGCATGTCAACAATGATTATGTATGCGCACATGAATGTTCATGTCAGAGGTGAAGTAAAATTATGCAACACATTACCCCTTTAAAGGTAGCACCCTCATAGAAATGCCCATAGCACCCACAAGAAAAAACTGCCGCCATCACTAGGCTTAGATGTTGTAGAGCTAGTACCACACTATCGAAGCATGGGACAGTCAAGCGGATATGTTTACAACGTCAAGGTGAAGGGAGAATCCCGATAAAATAAACATCAGTATGACAGGCAGGGTGGGAACTGGCAAGCTACACCCAGGCTAGCTAGCATGATGCCTTCGTTATCATTTGGCTAGGAAATGTTTGGTCAATGTTTACATCTGAACATATCATAGATGTACAGAAAACATTGGTTTCTTCACTCAGTGATACTCATACATTGTAAAATATGTTATTGTTTTTTCTTTTCACTGTTGTTTTTTTTCTCGATTTTCACTGTTGTTCATAGACTAGCTCTTGCAGTAGTTGCTATATAGCTACTCACCAGGGCACCTCGCCAACCCTCCTCTCGTTCGTCCCCGACCAAGCATTAATCAGTCTCTGAGGGCCAGTATTTATTGGATACTCCTCCCCTCTCTCACGCCTGACCAGCTCAAAATTATGTGGTTGTGGCCCATCATTAATTTCTGCAGTGTTTCTTGCCACCCCCTGATGCTCCCAATCACCATAGTAAGCTGAAACTACTTTCCCCCACCGACTCCCTTATGTGACGTTGTTACCTGGTTACGTTACAAAAAACCAACTGTGAGGTATCGTTCAGGGACCAGTCGCAAGAACACAGGATTGTAGGTGAGGAGATTTTATTGAGCGAGGGGGGTAACCCCTGCTGGGCAGAAGGCAAAAGTACAGAGTCCACAATCCAAAAATCAAAATCAAGGAGGGCAGAATCAGAGTCAAAAACCAGGGCAGCAAACACAGGACTCGTAGTCAGGCAAAAACAGATTCGGGACACAGGCACAGGTTTGTCAGAGAAGCAAAAATCTAAAACCAGTGGCCGTATCCAAATCGTAACCAGGGCAGCAATCACAAAAACCGTAGTCGGGCAAAAAGGGTTTGTAAACACAGATGAAACTAAGAGCCAAAATCGAAAGTCGGACGGTCCAGACAGAAGAGTAACACAATGAGTACAAGGTGGAATACAATAACAGCACAGGTGAACACGAGAAATGTTCTGACAAGGACGTACTGTGAAGAAACACCTAATATACACTCCAGGGAGATCACATGGTACATAGAACACAGGTGCAAGAAATGAGACTAATTACTAAGGGTGGAACAAGAGGGAGAACCTAATCACATAAAGTAGGCAAAAGCCAAAACGCGGACAGGGATCACGAGACAATCCTATAGACAAACAAATGGCTCCAGTCAAGGAGTTATAACGTGCATAGAAAATTAGAGAAAGGACAGGGCGAAACAGGTGTGGAGAATCCACAGAAATGCAGCAGAGAAGATTAGGGAAAGACAAGAGGCGGAGACTTGAACAGGGCGAGTGCCAAGAGCTTGTTAATCAATTAGTAAGTGCAGCTATACAGTGCTTGTTAGTAAGTTAGTATTACATACAATGTTAGCTGGATTAGTAATCTTAGCGAAAACAATAAACTGTTAGTATTGGTTAGTGAAATAGAAAAGTAAGGCGAAAGAAGTAAACGAGATTGCGAAGGAAGGTTGAAATCCAGAAACCATTAAATCACCTGAAAGAGTGACACGCAGTACTGGGGCTGTGAGCAAAGACAAGATGAGATCAGACAAGGGGAGACAAAGTGCAATGCACGGGAGAAAGCAAAACATGGACCAGAATGAAACTATGGTTAAATGTAAAACATGGAAAGACTAAACTAAGACAATACATGAACAAATCTAGGTGACCAAATCACGATACACATATCAAAGAATAGTCAGACAATGCAAGGATTCAAATATGAATAAGGCAGAATATAAAAATATGGCAAAGCAGAACATGAACATGGCAGGCCAGATCAGAGTCATAACACCAGCTACCACAGAAACAGACAAAAAGTGTCATTTAACGGCATTTGTAGATGGTTTTTGAAATATATTTATTTGTCTTGAAGGCTCTATTTACACATTAGTCAAGATTATTGTTTAACCTGCACTATACACTTTTACAGATACAGGCACAGCTTAGTCCAAGACTAAATTGCATTCTGAATGGAATACTACATAGCAAATCTAGTTTTACTCCAGGCCCAAGCTGATTTGAGTGTTAAAAGCAAGCCCTTTTTGCTGAAAAAATGTTTTTCCATTATCTAAATTTAGGGGCTAAACTGGAAACACAAGATTTGGCAAGACCAGAGCAGATGGAGCTCAGAACCTTTAAGCTTACCATCTCCATCTTCTCCAACATCTCCAACTTCACTGCAGGCAATGAGACAGACACACTACCATTCAAGGGTCCTTACCAGGCAGTGGAGGTGGTGATCATCATCCTGGTCTCAGGGTCCCTGAGTCTCCTCACAACTACTGGCAACATACTGGTCATTCTCTCAATCATGATGAACAGGAGCCTCCAGACCATCAACAACTACTTCCTCTTCAGCTTGGCATGTGCAGACCTGATCGTTGGGATCATCTCCATGAACCTGTACACAGTCTACATCACAGTTGGTTATTGGCCATTGGGGCCAGTAGTCTGTTGCTTATGGCTGGTCTTGGATTATGCAGTCTGCAATGTCTCTGCTTTCCATGTCCTTGTCATCAGCTTTGACCGTTACTTCTGCATCACCAAGCCACTCAGCTACCCAGCAAGGAGGACCACCAGGATGGCAGGCATGATGATTGCAGCAGCCTGGGTTCTTGCCTTCCTCCTGTGGGCCCCGCCCATCCTCTATGGGCAGTTGATCATTGGTGAGCGTATTGTGCCAGAGTGCTATGTAGAGTTCCTCTCCAATGAAACCCTCAGCTTCATTAGCTCCACTATAACCTTGTACCTGCCCGTTGCCATTATGAGCTTCCTGTACTGGCAGATATTCAGGGCCAGCAAGAGCCGTGTAAAGACGGGTGAGCACAAGCAAAAAAAGGGCAAAGCATTCAACAGCGAAGCAGGAAACCGCAGCACCATTCCAAGTGATGACGAGTCTGACACAACCCAACGCGTTGAGAGGAGCCAGAATGGTGGAAAAGATGGAGTTGGGGAGGTTGAGCCAAGTGCACCAGTACATCCTCAGAGAAATGAAATTACGGAGGCCCCTGCTGACTGCAAGGGAAACCCCACAGCCCACCGCCTTAATGCTACGATGTCAAAGCAGCAGCCCAAGAAAAAGGCACGACCATCTCGTGAGAAAAAGGTAACACGCATGATAACAATGATTCTAGTTGCCTATGTGGTCACTTGGACACCCTTTCAAGTCATGAAGATCATCGGCACCTTCTGTTCGATCTGTGTTCCCTCCAGCATGTGGACCCTTGGCTACTGGTCCTTGTACATCAACAGCACCATCAATCCAGCCTGCTATGCTCTCTGCAATGTCTCCTTCAAGAAGACCTTCAAAAAACTCCTGCTCTGCCAGCACAAGGACATTCGCCTGGGCAGATAGAGATGTGATTCTTTTTGTTTCTGCTGTTGTTATTTTCTGTCATTTTTTTTACAGAAAAAAACATGCTTTTGCATCACTTTTAACAATAGCAGGTACAAGCTCAAGAAGTAGAACTACAGACACACAACCTGTAGGTAAAATGTCAAATTGCAGACATTTCTATGCCAGCAAACTCAACTAGAATTCAACAACATTTACTGCGAAACTCTCTGAAAGTCTTCACCCCTTTTACAGGATCAGAACATGCATCTATTTACTGCAATTGATATTTTTATTTGATAAAAATGATGTATTCTTAAATGTGCAGTTCCATCCAAAAGTTTGGCATAACCTTGCAATGTTTTTGTCTTTTAAAGATCAATGCTGTTCAATCAAAAAATATTCAAAGACATTATTGTGAGATTTGATTACAATTGCTGTTATAAATAAAGGTTTGCTTCCGAATAACTCCCTCGGTTAAAGCACCGCACTGCGGAGAAGAAGTGACTATCACAGCGCGGGTTTGAGCCCCCGTCATTCCAACTGGCAGTGGTTGGCAGCTTTTTCAGAGTAGCCCACAATTGGCCATTGCGCAACAAGGATGCGAATTGGGAAGGGTCTGCCGGGAAGGGGAATATAAAAATGGTTGCTTTGTTTGTTACGCAAGCGCCTCCTGTTGGCCAGCCGGGCGCTCGTCAGGAAGATTCTGGGCTTATAAATGTTGGGGTAACCTCCGCCCTCGCTCTGAACTTGAGAGGAGTCAACCAATGAGTGTATAAGAAGCTGTAGTTGACATGCGTGCTTCGGAGGAGAGCCATGAACTGTCCCTCTCCTGAATTGGCAACAAGGGGTCTCATACGAGCAAGCCTTATACATAGTTCCCCAATGGGGCATTTAAGATTCAGGTGGGATTGGAGATGCCAAATTTAAAAAAAAAAGAAAAGAAATTAAGGTTTGAAACTCAGATCAGATGGCAACCCTGGTTTAGATGTGTTAAAAGCCTTAAAATAAATCCAATTTTTATTGCAGAAGCATACTCTCACAATGGAAATTGTAGAAAAATATAATCTTCAACTCAAGTGAATATTAGGGGAAAAAACATCCCTGACTAAGAAATAATTATTTTTCATAAAATCACCTGTTCCACAATTATTGGCACCCCTAACAATTCCTAGGAAATAAATGTAATTGAAGTATTTCTGTCATTTCTACAGTACTTTAAAAAGTTGATCAGAGCATCTAGGTACAATTAACTAGTAATTCATCACTTCCTGTTCCCCTGGGGTAGAAACATTACGTGACACAGAGGCCATTTCTCTTATCCATTCTTCAACATGGGAAAGACAAAGGAACACACCATTCAAGTAAGGCAGATGTGAGTCGACTGCACCTGCCCATATCTATTGTCAGAGGAATCATTAAGAAATCCAAAACAACTTGAACAGTGATAAACAAGCCTGGGCGAGGACGCAACGTTATTTTGCCACCGCGCACAGTGAGGTGGATGGTAAGAGAAATAAAAAAGTTCTCCAAAGCTCACTGTTAAAGAATTGCAACAAATGGTAGCATCTTAGGGTCACAAAGTCTCCTAAACAATCATCAGGCGCAATCTACCTGCCAACAAGCTGTTTGGGAGGCATGCACGGAAAAAACCTTTTCTTCAGTGAGCTGAAGAGGAGAGTGCAGAGGAGAGGACCCAGCTCGCTGGATGAGTTAGAGCGACTGTGCAAAGAGGAATGGTCGAAGATCCCTCTTTCTGTATTCTCCCATCTTGTGAAACATTAAAGGAAAAGATTAGGTGCTGTTTTGTTGGCAAAAGGGGGTTGTACAAAGTATTAACATCAGGGGTGCTAATAATTGTGAGCTCACACACTATCAAACTCTCTCTCTCACACACACTGTCAAACTGTCGCTCACAAAGTATCAAACTCTCTCTCACACACTATCAAACTCTCGCTCACACACTATCAAACTCTCTCACACACACTCTTAAACTCTCACACATTATCAAACTCTGACTCACACACTGTCAAACTTCTCTCACACATTATCAAATTCTCTCTCTCACACACCATCAAATTCTGGCTCACACACTGTCAGACCCCCCTCACACTTTCAATCGCCACTGGTTCTTCTTAAGTTTCAGTTTCACCTTCAGCGGTTATGGAAAGCCATTTTGACTATAATGCAAAGACTGGCACATAGGGCAAGCCATTACTGAAGCTGGTTTAACATTTCATGGAGGTGACTTACGGTTTTCTTAACGTTTCCATTTTATGTAGTATAGGCCTAGAGAACATTTTTCATGAAGTAGTTGGACATGCAGTGAAACTGCTAATTGTAATATATTGAAATAAATAAGAAGAAAGAGTACAAGAATAAAAAGGAGGGTAGAGTGCATAGTTCTGAGGCACTATTTACACATGCAAAAAGAAAAAAAAAATGCTCATTGCCCATTACATCCATCACATACAGGCCCTCACATTTCAAACAGGAGAGACTCAAGTGAAATCAAGAAATTATATATATTCCTTTGAGCATAAAGGGGTAACATGCTTATAATCGAATCAAGTCTTTGGCGCTTGGACTCTTTGGGAAGACTCGAAGATCAGGAGCACTGCTCGGAGCAGCCGCACGAAATCCCGCCGAAGAGTCCAGACACTGGAGGTGGTGGTGGCTGAAGACTGGTGAAGCTGGAGTGGCGGAACGGGAGGTCTGATGAGTAGGGTGGCGTTGGGGCGGAGGAGGGTCAGCGAGTGGCAGCATGGGCGAACTAGGGCGGAGAAAATAACATATTTAAAAAGACGGCAGCACAATGATTGGCTAGCGACGCGACTGAGGTGTGCCCTGGTTGGATAGAAACAATCAGCTGCAATGCCAGATGACTGCTCATTGACAGCCCCGGATATTGTCTGTGGGGAATCAGGAGTGAACATGCATGAACAAATTAGACGGGGCTGACAAGCGCGAAAGAGAGAGAGTCTTCCTGACTGAACTTTCGCCAAGCTTCATTATGTGCCTCTGCAAAAAGTAATGCATGTTATGAATATTGTAAATGTAGTAGTCTGAAGAAGTCTGCTGTGGCCTTACATACTGTAATGCTGATCAGTGCTTTTGCTGTATATTGGATAAGCCCTGACTTACAGCACATAACCTACAGTGGAAATAGAACACACGGCAACTTCAATATCAACTTTCTATTAGTTTGCCCATATGCCTATGCATGCAAATGCAACCTGTACGCAGAAGTGGACGAAGTACACAATTCATTTACTTGAGTCAAAGTGTGGATACTCCTAGTCAAATATTACTCCACTACAAGTGGAAGTTGCCATGCAAAATTCTTACACAAGTTGAATGATGAAAGTACTTGCTTTCAAACATACTTAAGTATTCAAAGTACAAGTATATTTTCTTTTTATGTTTCTTTTTTGCTGATAATATGAGGCCACTAAAACTTGACCTGAGCTTAAGTTCTTTATGCACAATATCACTATTTTCACATTTTAGGGCCTACCTGATGTCATAATTCTGATACTGTTAAAGCAGGAGTATACATGGTTTTTACCTTTTACTATAATATATTATATTCAGATGCAAATGAACACACAGGAAATGAACTAATTAGGAGAACTGCGGTCAGCATTGCCTTGGTATTTGAAAATTATCATTACTAGTTTCTGACCTTTAGCTTGAGAATAAATCCACATATAATTTCAAGGATTCAAGGAGTTTTATTGTAACATGCAGTGAAATACTGAGAGCGGGACATATAGTGAATTTGCGATTCTGTAGAGCAGTCTAACCTGTGCATGAGTGTGTGTGTGTGTGTGTGTGTGTGTGTGTGTAGGAAGTGGATAAGAAATAGGGATAGTTGTGCTAATCTAAAGCTATATTTAGGAGTTGAGTGTACTTCATGCATATTTCAAATGTAGTGGAGTAAAAAGTACAATATTTGTACTGAAAATATAGTGAAGTGAAAGTCACAAGTTGTCAAAATGTTTAATACTCAAGTAAAGTACAGATACCTAAAAATTGTACTTAAGTACAGTACTTGAGTACATTTACTTAGTTACTGTCCACCACTGCCTGTATGGCTGGTTACCAGCGGGAAAAATTCCAAACACTGTAAACAAATGGACAGCTTCTGCTTCATAATCTAAGATCTAAACAATTATTTTGGGTTAAAGATTACAGCATTAAGTGTTAAGTAGCCTACATGATGCAATTTTTTTGCAGCATATTTCAATAAATGTTATTTTCTTAGAGTTTTGAGCTATTTTGACCTTAAAGTTAACTTATTTGATAAGAATACTGAAATGTCTGCAAAAGTAGGTATTGTGCATAATTTTGATACTGTGTGAGCAAATTAGATGTGATTGCATGCAGTACTGAAAGATTATCATAAATGAATGCTTCTCATGGTGAGCTATAATGAAGAAACTATATGCTCAGCCATGTAGGCTACTATTAAACTATGTCATCCTCAATTTCTCACGTCATTTTCCCAGCTTGTGATCAATAAAGTAAATCTATCTATCTGTCTGTCTGTCTGCCTATCTATCTATCTATCTATCTATCTATCTATGGTTGTATGTGAGAAAGGTTATGACAGTGTGTGAGAGTGGGTTTGGTGATGTGTGAGAGAGAGTTTAGTAGTGTGCGCATAAGAGTTTGATTGTGTGTGAGAGAGAGTTTGATCTTCGCAGTTTCCTATTGGCTGATAAAGCTGCCAGTTGTTTCCACCACTCCTGATTGGCTGGAACTGTTTTCCCTCCAAATGAACTCCAGTCTTCAGGATTGTCTCGGAATGGCTGCCTCTTCAAACAATGGCGAAATTACAAATGCCATTCAGCTGCTTTCTAATGTATTAAACTCCTCCCAGGATAGCTCTCTAAGGATAGTGAGCAATGCCATTAATGACATGAGGCAGCCTGTGGACACTGAAATGCCAGAAAAAAAAACAAAGTGAATTTTAACTAAAGCTGTAGGATAAGGAATAGCCATAACGTATTAGTGACAGTGTTACCCTATACAAGATAAGAGCAGCTAAGTTACTCTACATTGAGGTGATGTTAATAGCTTTATTCTATAGCTCATAGTCAAGTAAGGTCATAGCTGATTCTGGAGATAGTAGATATACCTCGAGGAGATATCTCAAAGGAGATATGTCTCGCAAATTTCTTAAAAGCTTGTTTCGGTCATCGATGTTTTAGCCTTATTCCAGTACATACGTTAGTGTCAGCTAGTTTCAGATCAACTGTAAGCTAACGGTAAGACTAATGAGTGAGGGTTTTCAATCGTAGCCTTTAGACATTGCTTGTTAACTTTGCTTCAAGTCTTACTCAACTTTGGGCTGAAGGTAATTTACCCAAGATGATTTGTCTTTAAAAATAACCTTGGGGGCAACAAAAACCAATGTATGGTTCTGCTATTTCATTCCAGGTGTTCTCAGGTACTTTACTCTTCATTCAACCAAGGATTTACTGCTTCTGGCACGTATATCTTGGCAAATTGTGGGCAAACACAGAACACGCACAAGACTGCACGAAAGTGGCCACTTCATGAATGGATTTGAAATAAAGAAAGAATGGGACCACAATGAGATTTTGAGACAGATACTGCTTGCATTCAAAGATAAAATCCCAGAGGATGCGAGGTAAGTTTGTTCGTGTAAAAAGGTGTGTGTTCTGTGTGTGTATATAGGCTACTACTGTTGTTGGATGCATGTATGCCAACTGCTGCGCACCAGGACTGGCGATCCTTTATCTAAATGTTAGCATTTTACAGAGCTCCAAATTGGGACCAAGTGCTCACGTGAAGTTCACTGGTTGAGTTAAGGATGTTTTCATTTTCCATAAATATATTATGAATTAAACCACATGGAAATACACTTCTTAGTTGGGGTTGGCACTGTATGCTTAAGGTTAATTGTCAAGGTTGTATGTCATTTCTGTTTAATTGCAGAGGACGGTGGACCTGCCAAGTTGGGAGAACGTCTTGCTTTCGCCACTGGTGCAAGCACTGTCCCTCCCATTGGCTTTTCACCCCAGCCATCCATAGATTTCTTGCACAAGGACAAGTATGCAGAGGGTCCCAAGCAGAAATTGCCCATTGCTATTACTTGTGTTAATTGTCTGAATTTGCCACTGCATAATACCTATGATGAATTTAAGCACGCTATGGATTTTGCTCTTGGAAACACTCAAGGCTTTGGGAGGGAGTGATTTCCTTTTTATTTTCATTTTATTTTCCCTGATTTCCATGTGTTGTTTTTTTTTTTGTTATGATGTAGCTATTGAAATTCTTTATGAATTCCTAATGAATTCTTTATTCTTTAACTGTTGAAATTAATGTGAATTGATATTAATATTTGGATGTTAATGTTGATGTTTGACTTGAATTGTTTCATGTTAAATTTGCTGTGGTCTCTCATTGAGGAAATTATGTTCCCTGCAAATACTCAAATTCAGTTCACAGTATTTGGCTTACTCAATACACAGTTCACTGTACTTGGCTTACATACCATGTTTTGTAGAGAAATGCTGAATGTTTTAATAAATCATTCAAGGGAACAAAGGAGTTTTTATTGACTATGTCGAAGAACATTAACTAAATCTATAAACAGATCAAAACCATGGTTGCCATCATTGTGCAGCGGATTTACAGTTTCAAGCAAACGTCTTGTGGTTGCATTTACATTGAAATGGTTCTCTGGTATGACTACATTGTTGTCAGTGTCTGGGAGAGGGGCAGAAGGTTCATCCATTCCGAGGACGGGATGTGGTTGAAAAACCTCATCAACGGCAGTGTTTGAAATGCCAGCAACATTAAGAATACACCTTTGCCACAGTTGTAAGGGGGTTTGCCCCCCCCCTCTGTGGACAGGCAATGGTTGTTCCACTCATTCCTAAACTCATTAGCTGCTCTTTGTACCCTTGGCATAAAGATTTGATGTAAACAGAATAGGTGAAGTTCACTTGTTGAGTTTAGGATGTTTTCATTTTCCATAAAGGTGAACAGATTGCTAAAATGGAATGTGACAACCCTGTTAAGTTCTGCCCATAATCTATCTATACTCTGATAATGTACACTGCGTCCTGTGATTACAGGGTGCGCATGTACACCTCTCCTCTCCAGCATGTAGCGTGCCACAGCTGTATTTTCCATGCCATGATCACAGCGAACCCAAGATGGTATTCCAAAGTCACAGACACCATTAGGGAACAGTTCTAAAACACTGAAGGCTCTGTTGTTATTAAGGCATTGCAGGTAGATTGTTCTACTGAATCCATCCACACAACCATGGAAGACCATCCTCCACCTGACAAGCTTGTGATTGCCATCGATGTGCCTATTGAGGAGACAAGTCATGAATTAGCCTATTATAACCTTTATTTATTCAGGTTGGTCTTGTTTCAAAAGAGACCTGGGCAAGTAGTTTTAAATATTTCAGAATTACAAAGCAAAGGCAAAGACATCACCTACTATAAATGGTAACACTTATTTGAAGGAGTTCATAAGAGTGATACAGTGATGGGACACTTAATGTTTGACTATTACCAAGTGTCATTTGGTGTTCGCAATGTCTGTCAAAGGACACTTGTCTTTCTTACAAACCAAGACCAAAGCCCCCCCTCCCAACACATACACACAACATCGCCCACAACAGCATGCAGCTTATGTAATTTGTATTCGTAAATCCACGTTTTTCCAGCTTTAGAGCTAGTCCTAAATTGTACAGGCCTGTTGTCATGTACCCTAAAGCACAGAATATTTTCACCACCCACTAGGACATAATTTTCAGAACTCTTTACTGCTGATTTGAATCTGTTGGGGTCATACATGCTTGAATATGCCACTGCTGCCACCACCAACAAAAATTGATAGTTAGGCACCCTCCTTCCTCCTTTACTTTCACAACCACCAGCCGCCACTGATGAATAGCCATGTGTATTGGATGCCAAATCGCAGGTGAGTTCCCTCTTGAACCCACACCAGGTGTGACCTCCTGTCCCCAGGTGGCTAACTCTGCTAGTTTTGAGATTAACATACAGACGTTGTTTGAAGAAGCTCTTTGTCTCACTGTCCGTCCCACCACTCAAATGTCTATTGTATATTCATTTAGGAGTTGGTACTCTCACTTTTCTGTGTAGGATATCTATATCCTTTGTTTGTCAGGTTTGTTATGACTAAGGCATGTATTTTTGTATTTTGTTTTCATGCTTGGAGTGCTGCTGTTTTCCATTGCTATCTTCCGGTTCGGTGATCTGGGTTGCTGATTGGACAACAGTTAATTGCACACGGCATAAAGGGAAGCTGCACCAGAAGTGGTGCTACGCAGCCTGTACGATGACTCTTTGTAGACGCTTGTAAGAATTGTAATCCGGACGATGCAGTTCGTTGTGTGTCCTCTTTGAAAGAGTCTGAAAGAATTGTAAATCTGGCGATGCAGTTTGTTCTGTGTCCTAGTCTTTGTAAGCTCTTGTCAAGTTTGCACTTAGTCAGGTTGTTCGTCTGTGTAAAGTGGTGTTTTGGCATTGAAACCTGAAACATCGCAAATGAAAAGAGTACTCTTGGACTCAGGTGGGGGAGGGGTGGGGGGGGCTGTGTTTTTTTTCCCATTACTGTGTGTGTATATATAAATTTTTTTTTTTCTCCTGTGTCATTAGCGAGTAGTTGGGTTAACATATTGTTCTGTTCTTTTTTTTTTGATGTTAGGTAAGAATTATTTGTAGAGTTGTCTTTGTTATTTTCTGCTATGCCCTCCCTGACGTCGCAGAAACTCCTTTGGAATAAAACGAAAGTTTCGATTGCATATTTGGTTGTTGGTTTTCCTTGGAAGTAAGGAAGGAGCACGTCACTTTTATGCTGCGCTCCGGTTTTCCCCAAGGCTGGACGTAACAGGTTCAGAGTCATGATCATGAATACTGGAGAGATTGGCTGATGACTAACTGACTGATTGACTGGCGAGGCCTAGGCCTCTGCCTTCTGGAAGGGATGCCGCTCAATATCCATTGATCCATCAATGCCAATAAAACCTTGTTCCTGATTTTCCAACCACCATGCTGACTGAGTCTGCAAATTTACCAAGTATATATAAAATATATATATATATACTTTCAATAACATGCTCATGTCACTTTTTTGTGTACACACTTTCAAATAAAGTGTTACCATATCAATTTACAGATGAAAGATATTGGCTGTACAAATATGTTACTGATAGCAGCAATAATAACTTACCATAACTCATTTGGAGTCTGCACACTGTAAACTCGTCTATGAATGGCTCTCCGGCGACTGAATGATCTTCCAATTGGGTCAAGCCTCTGCAGACAGTCTCTGACACGCCAGCGCTGTATGTAGATATTGCGGGCTCTAAGGCTTCCTTGAACATAACGCTCTCCTGCATTGGGAGCATTGCTTAGTATTTCAGCAACCAATGTGTGCAGTTCCTCACGAGACAAAGGTGTGAATGATCGAGGTGGGATTCCAAGGCGTTGTCTGGGCCTATGCAGCGTTCGCCGGCTGACCCCAAGGGATGAAGCAGTCAACTGCCAATTCATTCCGATTGATGCACAATGCATAATCTGATTATGGGAAATGTTGTACCTGGGCCGACCAACATTCCCATTCTCGTCCGTCGGAGGGAAAAGGGGATTAAGGAGGGGTCTCTGACCTTAACCTCCGTCCATTTTCAGCCAAAACAGAACAAAAAGACCTGTATATATCTTCCAGTGTCCTCTCACAATCCCCTCTCCTCAGGTCCCTTGAGTCTGACATGATTTGGAGAAAAAAAGAGACAGTCCTTGTGTGGTCTCCAAGTTCCCTTTGCAGTCGTGCCAGTGCCATTGTGTCTGTCTGCCTTTGAATGTCTTGCAGACAATGCAAGGCATTTTGAAAAAAACCTATGCGCATCATCATTTCCTTCTACCAGAAATAACCCAGGCAAGATAAGTAAGATAAATTGATAAAACATTCTTTTACTTTTCATATATTACACTATTCTTTTACTATACGACTGGGATGTGTAGCCTTTACACGAGCGCATTCAAACCCTCAACTGTGTCCTCATTCTCTGAACTGAACTAAACTGGAAAATTGGAGGGAAAAAGTCAGCCAATCAGACAGTTTACTTTACACCGAAAAAGGGGCAGTAACCAGGAAGCAACTGGAAAGTTCCCAGAAGGTGGGCATTACAATTAAAGACCAATCAGAAACTGCGAAGATTAAACTCACTCTCACACACCATCAAAGTCTCTCTCACACACCATCAAACTCCCTCACACACAAACTCACTCATGCGCGCACAGTCAAAGCCTCTCTCACATACTATCAAAGTCTGTGTGTGTGACGGACTTTAATGGTGTGTGAGAGAGTTTCACAGTGCATGGGGGAGTGTTTGATGGTGTGTGAGATTGAGTTTCATAATGTGTGAGAGATAGTGTGATGGTGTGTGAGAGACAGTTTTATAGTGTGTGCAAGACAGTTCAATAGTGTGCAAGAGAGGTCTGATAGTATGTGAGCAAGAGTTTGATGTTCAGTTTCTGATTGGCTTTTATCTGTAAAGGCCGCCCTCTGTGAATTCAGTTGATGTTAATGACCACAGTTATGTACAACAAGAGATAATTTTGCAGATATTTCAACAGGAGTTACCTTAAAAATTAGCTTTAAGGTCAACTCCATAAAGAAAAAATCACATACAATAAAACATCCCACGTCTTGTCAGACAAATGACATGATGTACTTCACACATAATACTGTAATGTTTTAGCAAACTAATTATTTGTCTTTTAAATTATGTAGCAGAAGTTGTCAGTTTGTTAATAGTTGGTCTTTTTGGAATTTGTGCAACTTGTCACCAGGCATACAAAGAGGTTCCATTTGCAGGTATTGGCATGTGGGAAAACTGTCATAGAAAGTTGGTACTGAAGTTGCTGCGCATACAAGGAATAAAAGGACATTTATTTTAAATCAGATTAAATTCAACTTTAATGTCATTACACATGTATAAATACAGGGTAACAAAATGTGGTTTAGCATCTAATCAGAAGTGCAAGGAGCAGCAATTGCAATAGATACGGTATACCAATATATAGCAATATACAGAATATTTCAGTATAGCTCGTAGTGAATTATATACAAATAAGGACAGTATGAACAGGTAGGAATAATTTGGTGGTACATAATTGGGTAAACAGATGTATTATAAACACGTATCCTGTTATATTACAGTATAATGCACTATGAACAAGTATCCAGGTGTGCTATAAAACAAATAAATAAATAAGAGCAAAATATATATATATGAACAGGTATTCAGGTATGCCACAAAAATAAAAAGATACATAACACATGTATGTACAGAGGATATACAGCATTGACAATATAAATATATAGTTTGGATGAAGGGATTGGCTGGGGTACATTCAATGTCCATGAAGAGGGAAGGGGCAAGTATGGTGGCATGGTAGAGGGGCATGGGGGTTCAGCAGGAGATTGAGTTCAGTAGGTAAACAGTTCCTAAACCTGCTGGTTTTGGTCAGAAGGCTCCTCAAGCGCCTTCTGGAGGGGAGGAGTTGAAAAAGTGTATGGTTGGGATGCAAGGGGTCCTTAAGGATGCTGGAGAAGAGTTGGTGATGGGCCTTCTTAACCAGGCTGGAGATGTTAATAGTTTATGTCAGGTTCTCAGAGATGTGAATCCCCAGGAACTTTAAGCTGGAGACATGTTCAACAGCCATACTGTTGATGTGGATAGGTGTGTGTGTCTCACTTCTCCTTTCTGAAATCCACAATGAGCTCCTGGGATTTGCTGGTGTTGAGTAGAGTAGAGTAGAGATAGAAGGTTATTGTCAGCACACCAGGCAGGTAAGTGCTGAACCTCTGCCTTGCACTGACTCATCGTTGTTTGTAACGAGTCCAATCACCGTGGTGTCATCTACTAATTTGATGACGAAGTTGGATCCATACATGGGCTCGCAGTCATGGATGAAGAGGTTGTGGCCAGACTTAACATGCTGGGGTCTGTTGATCAGAAAGTCCATGATCCAGTTGAAGAGGAGGGCACTAATTCCGAGATCCCCAAGTATAGTGATTAATTTGGAGGGAACAACTTAAATGCTGAACTGAAATTAAGAAACAGCAGTCTTGCGTAATTTTTCTTGTTGTCCCTCTGTTGGCACACTAGACTGACAATCAGCAGTTTCACTGCATGTCCTACAACTTTATGAAAAATGATATCTACACAAAATGGAAACATTTAAAGAAAACAGTAAGTACCATGAAATGTTAAACCGGCTTCAGTAATGGCTTGTTCCATACGCTATGTATATGTCCTTGCATTATAGTCAAAATGGCTGGCCATAAGCGCTTAAGGTAAAACAGAGAGAGTTTGATAGTTGTGTAAGAGAGTTTGATAGTGTATGAGAGAGAGTTTAATAGTGTGTGAGCGAGAGTTTGATAGTCTGTGTGAGAGAGTTTAATAGTATGTCAGAGAGTTTTATAGTGTGTGTGAGAGAGTTTAATAATGTGTGTGAGAGAGTTTGATAGTGTGTGAGTGAGACTTTGATTGTGTGTGAGCGAGAGTTTGATAGTGTGTGAGTGAGATTTTGATAGTGTGTGAGTGAGAGTTTGATAATGTGTGAGCCAGAGTTTGATAGTGTATGTGAGTGGTTTGATAGTGTGTGAGTGAGATTTTGATAGTGTATGAGAGTGGTTTGATAGTGTGTGAGCGAGAGTTTGATAGTGTGTGAGAGTGGTTTGATAGTGAATGAGAATGAGTTTGATAGTGTGTGAGAGAGAGTAGCTGATATTTTTGGCCTATACGGCCTCTCATAAAACTTAAATCAATAAAAAATCACTTGCACTTCACCATTTCACAAGAGAGACTAAATGATCTTGAGAGAACAAAAACTGGCCAAGAGAATTGATTTCGATAATATTATACATGACTTTGCAACTAGAAACGTGCGGCGCCTCGCATTTGTCAAATGAATAGGCTTTGTGTAGCCCACTTTATGTTTTTTGTTTTTGCTTTAATTAGCCTGTCAAAACATTTCCCTACGTATGTGTGTAACAATATTCATGATTTTATCGGTTGTGATCCTAGAGAACACATATTTTCAAATAGGCTTCTAAGGAATTTATCCTGTGGCGGGCGGTGGACAGAGAACAAGGAGGGCGATAAACGTCTTCAAACTGCTTATTAGTCTTGATCTGTTTTCAGTCAATTTACCTGGTAAAAGACACTAGAACTCTCCCCTCTCAGGTGTAGCTAATTGTCTTCATCAAGACGAGAAATCAAAGGCACCAGTTGAATGCAAAAAAAGAGCGCATTTCAATCTTTTTCCAATTAAACAATCATTACGCGCAAGTTTGACGACTTTCTTAGGATGTGACTGAATTTATTGCGGAAAATCCACAGTGGTTTGTTTGTCAAGAGTTGCCTATTAAGGCATGTGAATTCAACGTTTTATAGAATTTATTATTCACTCGCCTAAACATTTCACTATTAGGGAAACTAACATCTTGACCAAGAACAATGATCGAAATCGGGTCACTAATCTCATCCGTTTCAAGGGATGTTTTCCGCCCCCTCGGTTTTCCGTCCACCACCCGCCACTGCATTAATCTGTGAATTCATGCATCTGTTTGAGAAAAGTAGCTTACATTGTTTATTTTACATGCGATCCTTGGAACATGATATGATTTATCTAAATAACACTAAACAAGTGTCGCATAGTGTCCTATCAGCGTGTTTTTTTCATTTTGGAGGGGATTCCGAGACCATTTTATCCTCGGGCATTGGCAAAGCTAACGGCGGTGCTGAATACGGGTCATATTAATGCCTTGGAATTTTGATTGAACAGTACTGGTCTTTTAAGAACAGAAACATTTTTATGTTACTGCAAACTTTTGGATGGAATTGCACATTTAATAATAAAGAATTTTTATCAAATAAAATGATCAATTTGTGAGAGTTGCACTTTCTGATCTTGTGAATAGGTGCAGACTTCTACTGAGTATTGCAATCAATGTTGTTGAATTCTAGTTGAGTTTGCTGGCACATAAATGTCTGCAATTTGACATTACACCAAGAAGTTACAACCAACTTGTACCTGCTGTTGTTTAAAGCGATGCAAGAGCATATTTTTTTCTGTCTAAAAAGTTGCAGAAAATAACAACAGCAGAAACAAAAATGATTCTATCTCTATCTGCCCAAGCGAATGTCCTTGTGCTGGCAGAGCAAGAGTTTTTTGAAGGTCTTCTTGAAGGTGACGTTGCAGAGCGCATAGCAGGCTGGATTGACGGTGCTGTTGATGTAGCAGGACCAGAAGCCGAATATCCATACGCTGGGGGTAACACAGGTGGAACAGAAGGTGCTGGTGACCTTCATGACATTATAAGGTGTCCATGCGACCACATAGGCAACTATAATCATAGTTATCATGCGTGTTACCTTTTTCTCACGAGATGGTAGTGCCTTTTTCTTGGGCTGCTGCTTTGACATTGTAACATTAAGGCGGTGGGCTGTGGGGTTTCCCTCGTAACCAGCAGGGGCCTCTGTAATTTCATTTCTCTCAGGATATACTGGCACACTTGGTTCCTCCTCCCCAACACCACCAGTTTCGCCTTTCTGGCTCCTTTCAACGCGTTGGGTTGTGTCAGACTCATCATCACATGGAATGCTGATGTGGTTTCCTGGTTCACTGTTGAATGGGTTGCCCTTTTTTTGCTTGTGCTCACCCGTTTTTACACGGCTCTTGCTGGCCCTAGAGATCTGGCAGTACAGTAAGCTCATGATGGCAACGGGCAGGTACAAGGAAGCAGTGGAGCTGATAAAGCTGATGGATTCATTGGACAGGAACTCGATGTAGCACTCGCCCTCTTCCCCAATACGCGCACCTACGACAAACTGCCCACAGAGGATGGGCGGGCCCCACAGGAGGAAGGCAAGAACCCAGGGTGCCGCAATCATCACGCCTGCAATCCTGGTGGTCCTCCATGCAGGGTAGCTGAGTGGCTTGGCGATGCAGAAGTAACGGTCAAAGCTGATGACAATGAGGTGAAAGCCAGAGACATTGCAGACTACATAGTCCAATATCAGCCAAAGGTAACAGGCTACTGGGCCCAACGGCCAATAGCCAACCGCGATGTAGACTGTGTACAAGTTCATCGTGCCAACCCCAATGATCAGGTCTGCACATGCCAGGCTGAAGAGGAAGTAGTTGTTGATGGTCTGGAGGCTTCTGTTGATTCTGATTGAGAGAACGACCAGTATGTTCCCAGTTATCGTGAGTAGACTGACGGATCCTGAGACCAGGACAATGATCACCACCTCCGCTGCCTGGTAAGGGTCCTCAAATGGTAGCGTGTCTGTCTCATTGCCTGCAGTGAAGTTGGAGATGTTTGCGAAGATGGGGATGGTAAGCTTAAAGGTTCTGTGTTCCATCTGTTCTGGTCTTGCCGAATCTTGAGTTGCCAGTTTAGCCCCTAAATTCAGATAAAGGAGAAACATTTTTCAGCAAGAAGGGCTTGCTTTTAACACTCAAATCAGCTTGGCCCTGGAGTAAAGCCAGATTTGTTATGAAGGACTCCATTAAGAATGCAGTTTAGTTTTGTACTGTGTTCGTAAAGCTATCCCTGGGATTACTAATTAGAAATCCAGTTGTATGTGAGTGCTCAAAATATTTGTTATTTTTACATCCACTCATGAGGTAATTTTTCTGGTAGGGTTTTGTTCTGTCTTTTTGTCTGTTTGTCAGCAGGATTATGGAAAACCATTGGTCTGATTTTTATGAAACTTGGTGGCATGGGCAAAAAATAAAATTTAATTTTGGAGAGAAAGTGGAGCTTTTGGCAAGATATGTTGTTCGGAATGTTTGTTTATTGTTTGTTTTTTTTTGTCGGTAATCATTTTTCTTGAACACTTCTCTCTGCTGTGCGCGTTGCCTGCTCCTTGTCATCTCTTGTGCAGTTGCCTACCAATGACTCATCACGATTCCCATCATTCAGGGGACTCCATCTAGGTTAAGGTCAATTTTTGGTAAATTTGACAGGTTGACAAAACCCTTATTTTTTGAGTAGCTTTGATCGGATCGACTTCAAACTTTGTTTGAATGTAGTATATGGTCAGGCACTCAGTTGATTAGTTTTGGTGGCGATCGACCTTGACCTTCATAGTTCTCGCTGAAGGCCGAAAATTTTTGACCCCAAGGTCAAATTTTGAACTTGCAGGAACTATGTCGAGCAATGGCTCATATGAAAGCCCTTGATGACCGCTTTCCAGAACAGTCAAAATTTTTGCGCTCTGACGTCATTTGGTGACGTTATGATGAAAAATCTGTTTTTTAACGGAAATTTTTCTTGAACTATTTTCTCTGCTCTGCGTGATGCTTGCTCCTTGAGATCTTTTGTACCGTTGCCTAACAGTGACTCATCACGATTCCTATTATTCAGGGGACTCCATCAAGGTCAAGGTCAAAGGTCAAGGTCAATTTTTGGTCAATTTGAGGGTTTGACAAAATCGTTATTTTTTGAGTAGCTTTAATCGGATCGACTTCAAACTTAGTGTGAATGTAGTATATGGTCAGGCCCTCGGCTGAATAGTTTTTGGTGGTGATCGGCCTTGACCTTCATGCTTCTAGCTGAAAAAAACACGACCCTTTTGGCAAGATACCGTTCAACCTACGGTTGACATCCTTCATTTGTTTGTTCGTACACACTTTAGCACCAAAACTAATGGCCAAATTCTCCCCAAATGTGATTTAGGGATTGTCGCTGACCCAGAATAGATGCCTATTGAATTTCAGTGAGGGGCGGGGTTTGTTGTGCCTGGCACCACTTGTTTATGTATGAAATTCACGCAAATTTTTATAAATAAGGCCCCTTGTGAGTATCTCTCTGAGCTGTGCTTAATGCTCCATCCAGATTGTGCAGTGTATGAAGATAACTCAGCCTGCAGTAAACATGATCACACACCATGTTCCCAATAGACATGTACAATGGACATTTATAACTTACAGCTCTATATTTGGAGAGCATGTACCCACCTAGGTGCTGTACAGGTAACCCTTTCTCACTATCCTGAGACTTCTGAGGTCAAGAAGGGGAGCTGCAGGGTTCCACTGTTCTTCGGGGATTTCATCGGGACCTAGAGAAGCATCACAAGAATAGTTTAGCACCAAGGTTATGTTCCAGATAGAAAGACCAAGATTTTCAGAAAAATTTGCAGAGAGGCACAATTATCAATGTCCGTAAATCCACCATGGTTCATTACAAGCAAATATACAAGGGGCTTCAAAAGTGCTGGCACCCCAGATATGCAATGCATGTACAATACAAAAATATTTATATACTTATTAAGAGACTATAAATTTAGACGTGAAAAATACTGCACAACATTAATGTTTCGATGGAACCGACCAAAATTATTTACTGATTTAGTTGACTTGATTTGGAGGAAATTATTTTTTTTCACAATTAACAGCACCCTTAACGATTATTGTAAATAACATCTACCAAAATTAAACCAAGTACTAAATTTCACTTTTTTATTATTTATCAAAGTGTTAAGGAACTATAATTAGCCATTACAATCACTTCCTCTTTCACTAGGGTGTAAAAATGAGGTAACACAAATGCAATATTGCTTTTTCATCCAACACCATAAAGAAAACAAAACAACTGTCAGTTCAGAAGAAGCAGATGGTCATTGACCTTCAAAAATCTTGTCATGGATACCAAAAAAATTCACAAATTATTGAATATGCCACTGTGCATTGTCCAGATTTAAACATCCCAAAAATATGGAACTGTTGAAAAACTCAAGGGTAGCGTTTGCAACTGAATTTCACCTCCCAGGATACTAAGAAGGATGCTGAGAGAAGCAACAAAATCCTCCAGCATCCCTGTGAAGTAATTGCAGGCTTTGTTTGGCGTCTGGGGTCACCAGATTTCAAAAAGCACCATGAGGCTAAAATAAGCGAATTTACGAGAATGTGGATGTAACAGCTACGTCTTACAATTCATTGTTAAACATCTGCATTAACAATAACGTCATATTTGGAAGTTTTACTTACCAACCGAAGGAGACACGCCTGATACCGCTATCTCTGAAAGCAGCCTGGGCCGGTACGCGCAAGCGCAGTAAATGGCAAAGACGGATGCGAAAGAAGATGTTGCAGTTTCATAGTCTTATGCTACGAGTCAACAGTTTATGTTGCGGTTTTTGCAGTTTCGGTAGCGGGGTATTGTTTTTCTGTTGCTATTTCCGCGATTAATGTAGGCATTTCAAAGTTTTTGTGTGCTGAGGCTACGTTTTCTTTGGCAGGCCTGAGTACTGCATTGCTTGAGATGTGGAGATGCACATTTAAATTCCGTTTCAAATTAAATAGCCTAAATAACTATTGGTTTGCAATACTAATAGCTGACATATAACAGCTCAATCTTAATATTCACCGACAAAACAGATTAAACACATGTATATGTGGAGAGAATACAAAGTAGGCTGATGCACCCTTTTCAAGTGGTACGCGGTCGTTGCTAAGCTGGGTCAGCGAAACTTTGCTTGTATATTTATTCCAGTTTTTCAATTATCTGCGACTTAAAAGAAATGCCCCCAACTTGCCTTGAATTTCAAGTTCCAAGGCCATATCGAAGAGGGCAACTGAAGTGAACCTGTAGTATATCACCATCACTAATCTTACCAGTAAACCAGGCAGATCCTAAGCTACGATTACAACGCATATTTGCATGCCTGTATAAGAGGAATGTAATGTAGGAATGAGAGCTGATACCCATGTCAGTTCAACATGGTAAGCGATTATGGTAATATGTCGCATATATTAGCTTAAATGAATTGTGTTCAACATTAATATCACCTTTACTATTGTGACGCGGCTAAAATAGCATTTAAGCTGAGTTTTTTTTTTAAATGCGCACCTAAGGCTGAAAATTAAAGTTTACGGGCGCAAATGCTTGCACACCTAAAGAGTTTTCAAGAAAAGGCCTGTCATATGCCATCATCCAGAACTAAAGATAAAAATTTGTCCCCATTCATTGAAATAAGGATCATCATTATGATTTGTCGACAGTCAAAGGTCATTGGTGATTGCATTCTACACCTCATAACCCACCCCACATTTTTAATGAGAGATAGGTTGGGGCTGCAATCATTACTGGCTGTCTGTGACAACACAGCCATGCTGTTTTAATGCCGTGTGCGGCTTGCCATTATCTGGAACAAGCAGGGGATTCCTTGAAGACGATATCTTACACACATACTGTTCAAAGATGTGCCTGTACCCTTCAGTGTCCTATTTGCCTACAGCTGCCCACGCCTAGTGCAGTAATTCAGCCCCAGCCCATCACAGATGCTGGTTTTTGAAAATGTTGTTGATAACAATCGGGATGGTCTCTCTCCTCTTAAGCACTGAGAACACGACATCTATTATTTCCAAAAGCAATTTAAAGATGGACTCCTCAGAACATAGCACTCCCTCTTCTTCCCCGACATTCTTTTTCAGATGAGGTCAAGACCAGAGAAGTTTGCGGTGGTTCTGGTATTTGGTTAAGGAAAATTGAAGAACCTCGTAACATCTGACTGGTAAATGACCATGTGAGTGAGTGCTCAAATATACCCAATCAAAATAAAATAATCTGTCACCTATTCACCTGTTAAATTGTGTAATGATGAAAAATGTGTTTTTCTGAAGATTCCTCTGCTCTTCCAGTCTTTCCATTCCCATGTCCCATTTTTAGGAACCTGTTGCAGGCATCACATGTGCAATTTGCAAATATTTCCTGGAATTATTGGAGTCTGGTTATTCAGGCGAATCTTTGAACAGTTTTACGTGCTGCTCACAACTAAACGGAAATAAACGAGAATCAACCCCAATTCCAAAATAGTTGGGACGAAGTGTAAATTTTGAGTAAAATCAAAATGCAATGACTTTCAGATCACATGGGCCAGTATGTTATTTACAATAGAACATAGATAACATTTCAAATTTTGAAACTGAGACGTTTAACATTTTTTCCACAAAATGGGCTTATTTCAAAATTTTTTACTGCCTGCAGTAGGTCTCAAAAAAGTTGGGAGACAGGCAAAAAAGGGCTGAAAAAGCAATTAATATATAAGTGAATAAGCCGTAAGAACATTTAGCAAGTAATTAAGTTTACTCGCATCAGGCGTGTAACATGTTTGGCTATAAAAGGGATGTCTTAGAGAGGCTGAATCTCTCAGAAGTAAAGATAGCCAGAGGCTCTCCAACCTGTGAAGGCTTGCGTAAAAAATTTTGGAATACTTTAGAAATAATATTCCTTAATGTCATGTTGAAAAAGCTTTGAAGGTCTCATCATCGACAGTGCATAGCATCATCAAAAGATTCAGAAAAACTGAAAAAATCTCTGTGCATAAGGGACAAGGGCAAAGACCTTTAATAGATGCCCGTGATCTTCGGGCCCTCAGACACCACAGCATCACTCACCGGGATGATTCTGTCATTGACATTTCCAAATGGGCACAGGAATACTTCAAGAAACCACTGTCTGTGAACACAGTCTGCCGTGCCATCCACAGATGCCACCTAAAACTTTATCATGCAAAAAGGAAGCCATTGTTCAGCATGATCCAGAAGCACCGCCATGTTCTGTGGGCCAAGGCTCATTTAAAATGGACCGTAGCAAAATGGCAAATTGTCCTGTGGTCAGACAAGTTCAAATTTGACTGGAAATCATGGGTGTCGTGTCCTCTCGGCTAAAGAGGAGAAAGACCAACCCTCCTCTTATCAGCGTTCAGTTCAAAAGCCAGCATCTCTGATGGTATGGGGATGCATATGTTGTGGGACACTTGCATATTCTAAAAAGCACAATGAATGCTGAAAGGTATATTAAGGCTTTAGAGCAGAATATGCTTCCCTCTCGAAGACATCTATTCCAAGGCTTTTTGTAATTCAGCAGGACAATGCAAAACCACATACTGCAGCTATTACAACAGCATGGCTTTGAAGTAGAGGAGTCCGTGTGCTGAATTGGCCTGCCTGCAGTGCTGATCTTTCACCGACTGAGAACATTTGCCGCATTATTAAACGAAAAGCCCGTCAAAGGAGACCCAAAACTCTCCTGCAGCAGGAAGCCTGTATTAAACAAGAGTGGGATCAAATTACAGTGGCTAAACTCAAGAAACTTGTCTCCTCAATGCCCAGACGCCTCCACTCTGTGTTAAAAAGAAGAGGGGATGTTACGCCATGGTAAGCGGGCCCCTGTCGCTACTTTTTTGAGACTTGTAGCAGCCATCAAATTTGAAATGAGCTCATTTTGTGGATAAAATTGTACAATTTCTCAGCTTCGACATTTGCTATGTTATCTCTGTTCTCCTGTGAATAATACACTGGCTGGTGTAATTTGAAAGTCATTGCATTTTGATTTTATTCACAATTTACACTTTGTCCCAACTATTTCCTAATTGGGGTTGTACGAGTCAATTCATTTTAAGCACTGTTTCAATTCCTCTGGAATTGAGGGTGTAAAAAAAAAATCCATGAAAGTTAGTATTTTAAAAGCATTTAGCTACCTAAACTTGCCAAGTTAGCAAATTCTTTGCCAGATTTTATCTGTTGACGGCGTTGCGTAAATTCCGCTATACAAAAGGTGCCATTGGTCAGCCGCACTGTGTTCATAATAATACATTTCATGGACCTTGATTAATACATTGTCCTAGCACTGAAAGAACACAGCATTCGCGTTATCATTTTACAATTTAATTACCTGTTCTTGATGATTAGTAGTGGTTTTCCCAGCTGTGCCTCTGTTTGGTAGGTGAGATACGCAGCCTTCAGTCGGTCTCATGCACCTCACTGCCGGTCTGATCTCATGTGTGTGGAGTAAAGCGACGCTGAGGGACGAGTGTATGTGACACTGCTGTCTGGAAGGAAAGAACGTGAGTGAGAGAGGGGTGGAGGAGACTCTGGAGTGAGTGAGGGACAGAGACACGGAGAGGTGGATAAGAGAAGGGGTAGAAGAACAGGGTGGGCCGTCCTTCACAACACACTTACGTCAAAATTATTATCCCTCAGGGACTCTGGCAAAATAATTTCACCTTGAGAAATTTTTGCATCAGGTGAAGAGTCTTCAGGATAGCACCGTGCATTTCATTAAAAAGCAAGAGGCAGTCAAGCTATGACTTTGTTCTGCTGCTTAGTCTAATTATTATTATTTTTTTTTTTTTTTTTTAAACATTGGATCATGAGTCTAAACTGTGTGATCTGGCACAGGCCAGCGACCCCTCTTTGGCACATCCTACTGGGCTTTCACTGACTTTCTTGGTTCATTATAATGATATATAAGGGTTGAATCACTTATATCGTGAATTACAGAGAGGTTAGGAAAAGCTTCCTGAAAAACCGAAAGTAGGCCCTTTGAATTAGGTTTTATTTCACATGTGGGATTTAATGAGTCCCCAAAAACTACTTCTGCTGCCTTCACCTGACATTCACCACTGTTAATGCTGTTTTCACAAGCATTGCAGTTGTTGCATTTTATTGCTTCAGCATAACATGCTATAGTTCTTATATTCATTAGGATTCCTTATAATATTTTAGTCTAGCTGTTAATTCTCTCTCCAGTGCATCACTCTGTTTGCCGACTTTGACTTGAAAATGGCGTTCAGAGGGCAATGTTCTTGATATTCACAAAGTAACTGGGGTAACAGGTCTCTGCACTACGTCTGTCTTTACTGCATAATGGTGCATGTGGGAGGAAAACTTTTTGGTTGACTGACTGCGCCTTTGTTCACCTTTGCCTCTGCCAGTCCTGTCCTACCTGCTGTGCACCCATTCGCGTCCCACTTGTCCACAGTGAGAGTGCATCCATCTCTAAACGTCTGATGTTACTGCCATTCTCATTGGCTCCCTGTCATATCCCTTGCTGCTCCATTCACCAAAATCTCTCAGAGGCACAAGAGAAGACAGGGTAAAAGGACTTGGATGAAAGTTAGGCTATAAACGTGTCTATGGAGGCTAGGTGTTGCGCAATTGCAGCGATCGCCCCCCGTTAACTATCCTAGCCACGTCCTTGCCTTGAAGCGACTGTGACTAGCCATTTTTGACTTTCCCCTGGGACTTACTTCTTTTTCAAGTTTGCTACGGTCCCGAGTGTATGGAGTGAATTCTTTTGCATGAGCTGTTTCGAGCCCCTGAAGTTAAGTTACATGCCTCTGGTGCAAATTCAGGTCCTTTCCGATGACAAATAATGCATTTCTCTTCGCGTAGTTTTAAATTAACCAGGAGATTTTAGTGTGTCATGGCCGGGAACTTGTCAAATGTATTGTTATTTACACACATGGCCATTGGAAATCTCCATTAAACTACAATTTTTTCAGCAAATATCTCCCTCTCTTGGCAGTATGATATCAATTTCAACAAATAATTTTTTTATTCGTTAGGAATATATATCAGCTACAACGTGCATTGATAAGCACATGTTTACAACTAGAACGGGCACTCGGTAGAGCGCATACCTTCGCCGACGCCACTGAATCCCTCGCCACTGGCGTTGGTTTCATGCCGATCGGATAAAAATTGACCAAGATATGGCCGAAAGTCGGTTTTGACCTTTTCGTGGCCTTGACCTTGACCTTTGACCCGATCACTCCCAAAATCTAATCGATTGATCCTCAGGTCATGCCAAATCAACCCACCAAATTTTATGAAATTCCGTTTGGTACTTTTTGAGTTATTCGATACACATACACACAGACAGACAGACACACAAACAAATAAATACACGGGGATCAAAACATTACCTTCGTCAGCGAAGTCGCTGGCGAAGGTAATCATTGGTGCAGGGTTGCCAATTTTCACGCATTCAGTGGCATATTCACGTTCCCGTGCTGCAGTCAGAAATTATACAATCAGCGCGTTTGTAAGAAGTTCCCAGGCGGAATTGAAGTCCTTGTGCAAGGAGGTTTATCAGTTTCACAATCGTTCCGGTGGATTTCACCACTAGTATCATGGAACTCAATTATGACTCTGGACTTCTCACACTTTTCTTTACTCGGGGGTTGAAAGCAACGGAATTGCATAAAAAATGTTCACAAATGGTCTTATTTTATTTAAACATTTTGAACGATCGTGAAACTGTGGGGGTTGTAAGGTTTTGGTGAAGCGAGTGTAACAGAAAATGGGGATGTCGAAAAGCCAAGGTAACCCTGACCACTAAATCCAAAAAGGACTGCAAAATAGGGAGTAGTAAAGAATGAAAAACAACCCTTACAACCATGGGCGTAGTTTTGATTTCAAAAGTCGGGGGGACACATTCCCGGTGCAAATTCTCAAAAGGGCTTTCGTTCTGAAGTAGAACAAAATAACCATGTTTTTTGATTGTTAAAGGGGACGTAACATGCAGATCCTTCTTTTAATACATATTAGTCGTTTTATAATGTTGGTTGTCCATGCTCAACCTCTGAAAAGTTTCTAAACACACAGGGGTTTTGCCGGAATCCAAGGAGGTGATTTCGTGAACGTGATTTCCTCTCTGAACAGCTCCTTCCGAGATCTGGGTAAAACCTGATGTCAGGTTGTGCCGTCCAATTTATACAGACCTAACCAGAGCCAACCACTGCGCTGGACCTGCCCGCACCGGAAACCATTCCAGCAGGCACTAACAACGGCAGATCATACTATGCCTTAGTAGCGTCTACACTTTTGGAAATACAAAAGAACCGCAGATCATTTGAGGTGCAATTTTGTCAGTATCTCTCCCAAAGTTACTTGTCCGTTTACTTTTGGATGTGAAAAAAACAAGTCGACATGGTCTACAACATCCCCCGCCAATCGTGCACTTCTCATTTACGAACTCAATCAAGGCCTTTATGGTCTGAAGCTACACACCAAATTTGGTTACTGTATCTGTAGTAGTTTCTGAGTAAAGCTGTCCCCTTTATCTCGGACGGACGGACGGAGGTCAAACCTATATCCCCCTCCCACTTCGTGTTGGCGGGGGATAATAAAATTTCTCTTCCAAAAGACGATGTTACCAGGAATGAGTGGGTTGCTTTTTTTTTTTTGCTGGCAGCAAACAGCCACGGCCAGAGGGAATTTCACTCAAAACAGCTTTGTCAATAAAGGATAAATCGACACAGGATAAGCGTTTCAGCTGCTTCTCAAACCGGAAGCAGTTGCATCGATTAAGCGATTGGAGCCACAAGCTGTAAGTAACCATATAACAGCAAACTAGGCTTATGCCGTCAGAGGCGACGGCTTGGGGTATATCCCCGAATGCCTCCAATCCTCCAATTCCAAATTCCTTGAATAGACCTTGAATAGACTTTCATTTGAACTTAATTTCAGGTCAATTGGACAAATGGTTCTGAAGATATGGCCGAAATGGTAATTTTCCATCACAAAGTGCCACCTGGTGGCAAAATATTGAATCAAACAGGTATAATGTCATCTTGGGACACACCCTCAGGTCATGAACTTTTATTTCCACTTGATTTGAGGTCAATCAGACAAATATTTCCAGAGATATGATAAAAACAGTGATTTTTCAGTTTTTGGCCCAGTTTTGGTGGCCAATCTCAAAATAGTAAATCATCCAAAATCGAATCAGTTCTTCCCCTTGATGATACTTACTTGTCTGCAAAACATGAAATTTCTAATTGAAATATTACTGAAGATATCGCGTTGACACGTAGGGCAGCGCGGTGGCGGCAGCAACGGCGGCGGCAGCAGTCAGACCAAAAACATAATATCCCCGGAACACTGTTTGGCATTCGGGGATATAATAATGCAGTGGCGAGCCGTGCATTTTACACCTAGGACTTCAGTAAGCCTCTCGCAATTAACTTAAATTTCACCTTGGCAACAGCATGACAATTCCCAGTGACAGCATTCACACAAAAAGCACTTTGCCATACTGTCTGCATTAATCAATCTCTGCCTTTACCAAGAAACAAGAAAAAACTCACCGCAACCAGTCACATCCAAGTAGACTACCTAGTAGTGATGCGCGGGTCGGCCCGGAACCGCGGGTCGGGCGGGCCGGGTCAATATTTTTATAACATTTAGCGGGTGCGGGTGGGTTGGGCCATACAGTGGCGACATCTAATTCCCACGAAATTGCGAATAAAAAGTAAAATAGGCTATCGGCCACTTGAGGGCTCTAGACATACAGCCTAGATAATATGCTCTCGTGAAACGATGTAACGCCACCTTAAGCAGAATAGAATGCCAATTGTACCTCTCCCTCTTCCTACTCTCTACTCTCGATATACTCGCACTCACTGGTGCGCAGCTTAATCCTCCACGGTTACAGAACATTCACATTGGCGCGGTGCGTCCGTTGACGGCTACGCCTCCCCATTCATTTGCAATGGAAGGCGGTGAGCGCGTCTGCAGCCGCGGCGCAATGCATGATGGGAGCGGCGCGTCAAATTTTGTGCTTGCGGCGCGTCGAGGAAGCTGGGAAAAATTAAGTTTATGATATTGAATCTGGCAAACGGAACGCGTATATCCAATCAAGTGGTTGAAGGCAGTATGTACGTTGTCTTCCAGGAACGTGGGCAACGAAATAATGGTTCCGCTTATTGCAAGTGATTCAGGAACACAATGGAGGAAAAGCTTAATATCGCAGTGTCCTCCTCTTCGGTGCTAGCTGAACTATTTCTCATCACAAGATATGATGACTTCAGCCATCATCGAAAAAAAACAAGAAAAATATAACTAAATGAACAAAACGCACCGTAGACAAATAGCGAGGCGTTCAGCCGGACCAATCGACTCCTGGAGAGCGGTGTTGATCCTTGTTATTCTCGGTGCTACTCGCAGAAGCAGGTCTTCAAACTGACTTCTTGTCAGTCTGAAATATTGCTGAAGAAGGTATTCATCCAGGCGTAGTTCCTGCACCAAACAGGGGTACTCCCCATACCGCTTGCAGTCTCGCAGGACTGGATGAACCCAGAGAGACCGGCGCCGTTTTCGCCGAAGATGCAGGATGGCGACTATCAGAACTGTCCTCGTTCTCCGATCCATGACAATGATTAAACTCCATGACAATAACGGAATGCATTTATACACAACTGCTGTCCCTCAAAAATTCAAAATCCAAGCGGGAAAAACGACAATTGGGTGAGTTAATATCGTTATCAATGAAAACTTGCTTCAGCCAGTTGACTGCTGCATTTCGCTTCCAGCGACGTCACTATAAAACTGGACCACCCAAAGGCGGCAAAACCAAGGGGATAGAAGCGTCTGCAGGCGTTGACGCGCCGCGCCAATGTGAATGTTCCGTAAGGATCTAAAGGTTTGAATGATAGCTCATCTTATAAATCGTTCTGCAGTCAGCACCGAAATATTATATAGCCTAGTAGTAGTAATTTTATTCACCTGTAGGTCCAAACAACACATAGCCTAGGCAAAACATTTTTTCGCCACTTCACAGTGGAAGGCATATTACGATTCTTATTCAAAAATAAACTCAACTTGTTGAGTTGCTTCCGTTTATCAGCTACGTGTTCTCTAACAGGAGAGCGTGTTGCTGCCATTGGCAGTAAGGACACCTCTTGGATATACATTTAAGAGATTTTTGCGTGGAATTTAAGTAGCCTTCTTGGGCATGGAGGGGTTTGAAGGAACGGAATTGCATAAAGACGTTTCAAATGATCTTATTTCATTTAAACAATAATGAAACAAATGCACTGCTTCCAACCCCAACCCCTGAGTAGCCTAAATAAAAGCGTGAGAAGTCTGAAGTCGTAATCAGTATGCGTTAAAAATGAAAACTAGTCACATCTGATAATGTAGAGAGTTTTCGGAGTTTCTGTTATTGTAATTTAAATGAATGATTGAAAACAGGTCATGACCAGTCATCTTTCATTTTAGGGGATTGTTTGAGCTTCCCCTATTGCCAGTTCACGAGCCGCTGCTGTCATGTTCATTTTGTTCCAATAAAACAGCCTGTTTGCAATATTTTGTCTGATGGCATTTCGTTTGGTTGCAAATGTAATGAGGGAATACCGTACAGTCCTGAACCGAACACAATGACCAGATTCAAATGCACAAGGCGGCAGACGTGAATTCCAATTAAAATCATTTTATTAGTTACGGGAAAAGGGAATGGGAGGCAATATAAATCAAAGTCTCTCGAAGCAAGAAATTTAGCAAAATACAAAAGGTATATTTATTAAATACCAATATGCCAGTATAGCTAAAAACAGATATTCCTTGAAGTGAAAAATACACACAGTACAGCTAGAAACAAGAGGGCCAGGCAAGGCTTACCTGAGGGAGGCACACTAACCGTAGACGTGCTCTGGATTCCACCACACTCACTCGTGCACACACTCAAGGTAGTGGTGATCTGTGAACACTCCACAGCAACAACGCAAGGCACACAGCACACTACACGACACCAAACTATTAAACGCACGCCTGCATGCAGTGACAGAGGCCGCCACCAGGTGCCTAGCCTCCCTCTAAAATCGTTCAACACCTGCCAAAGGGATAACAGGTCAAATTACTGCACCACAAAAGTAGCAAAAATTACTTAAAACAAGACGTTGATAGTCATATCAGATGGGAGAGAGTGTAGCCCGGGACTCGCCCAAGCACCTTTAACAAACGGGTTCAATTATAATTGAACATAAGGTCATTACAATAGTTGAACCCTTAATAGCTTGCACTAGATCAATGAAATACCACAGGTACAAACAATGACAGCAAAAAAACAAACAATATATAAAAAAAACAAACAGTCAATTCAAAACATAAAATCTCATAATTCCAAGACAAAGCAAGGAATTTGGTAGTTGAACAAAACAGCAGCGCCTGCGTGAGTGAACCTCCAGCACACTGGCCGCTAACTCCCACGCTGGATAGGCGACAATGAGGTCACAGAATCTCACTGCAAGACAATAAGCCTGAGCCAAACACGAAGAAAGTAGGCTGCTCAAAATAGGTAACGAGCCAGGTCACAGATCCTCACGAAGCAGAGGAGTCGAGAAACATATTCATCACGAAATGACAAGACGCAGTTCCTCCCTGAACTGGCAGGAACACTTGCATACACGAAATCAAGCGGCAGGCAGTTATAACTATGGGGCTAGCAAAACAGGAAGTCACATCCACAAGAGAGGGGCGTGGTTACGGATGCAGTTACCGGCACAAACACCATCCTGCTCTTTTATTACCACTCGGCCAAAAGCTACCAATGACAACAGTTAACAAGTAAATTGACTAATTAACCATGGGACAGGAAGTGTAGGAACAGCGTTATCCTATTACAAACATAAACCTCATTTGAAGCTAACTTTTAATACTTGTTTGTAATTTGGATGCTTGGTACTACTGTTCACAGTAACAGAACTTGCTGTCTGTGAAACCTGAATTGCAAGGATTTGTCTCTGTGGTTATGACCGCTTGGTTACCAGCTACTGCATGTTAGTTTGCGTGCCGTGCTAATTAAAAATGCTCCTGGTTAATTTATATGCAGTAATTCCGATTGGTATGCTGGTGTTACTTCGGTAAGTATCGATGTGACAGTTTCATCATAAGGTTGCCTGATTGTAGCCACTACAGTTGCAGCTAAGCGGAGAGGTGCTGTATGTGTCTGTCGAGTTGGGCTGCAGTTAGACCAGACGTAGATTTTGCAGAGCTTGGGGTGCGTTTTTGGGTGCTTATGAAACGATCGCTTTACTTATCCATGACCGAGGTCAGCTTGATACATCTCCAATTTCTGGGCAAGCTCTCTGATACTACCGGTGTAGCTCCACATAAACAACAGTTCACATTGTCATATGAATATAGGCCACTGGATGGCAGTATTTACCTTTTTTTTGTTAAGCTCAGACTGGAGCTAGGTTTCGGGCATGTCTCAAACAAGTCCCAGAGAAAAGGAAAAAAAAGTCTAAAAGGTGGGAGGGGTCTGCAAAAGAGTATATAAAGGGAAGAATTGAGACAGTAAGGTGGTAGGAGAAATTGCAAGGAGAAGGATACATGTGACCAGACCTGTCATTCTGTTCAAGACCTGTGAAGCTTTTAGTGGATTTTTGCCTGTGTTAGAGTTTTTCCCTCACCCAGGACATCACCAAGCAACCTACAAAAGGGACTGTAAATATTTCTGTTTTTTTGGAAATCAGTCTTGGTCATTAGTTGTAGATATTAGATTAGTCATTATTGTTAGTTGTTGTCTTTGTTAATTAAATGTGTATAAGTTTTAAAAACTGTGTCTGTCATCCCTTGCTGTTGCTGTTGCGGTAGTGTTGTAAATGTAATAACAAATTGGGGCCATAACAACACAGACGGAACTTACGGTCTGTGAAACCTGTATTATGTTCATGACATAACCGGAGCTCTATCTAGCTCTCGCACGCTATCCATAATGCGCCCATTTTCCGTGAGGGAAAGCTGGTCATTCCGAAGCAATAAGTAAACCATTACCACAGGCAATTTCCAAAAAGGCCATTTAGCCTGGAGCTTTCGCCCCTCCGTCATTTACCAGCGCGGAAGCTGTTCATTTCTCCACGCAAACGACACACCACAGCAATGCACATGAACCATCAGGTCCTATTACACACCGAAGCAGTCCATAAGCTGTTGGTCCACCAGATTTCTACGATCTCCGGTCTACACTTGGGCATGTCAACCCGTTCTACAAATGTGTCTATATGGGGAGGATTCTAGCTTTCTCTGCATCCTAGCTACAAAGTAAAAAAAAAAAAAACTGCTGTTACCACTGTCGCTGTAGCAAACTGTAGCGATAGCAAATTTGAGCTTGAGCTACCAGATTTTCGCACTGTGTCCTCCACTTTCACCACTGTGTTTGTAAGAAAAAGTTCATTTCATTAGATCTATATTCAAGTATCAAGTTAGATTGCGGAATTTTCTGCCGCTGCCTTATCAGATTGCAGACGTGTCTTGTGTTTCACACTGGCGAGCCAGACCCGGAAAGTGTTCTGCAGCCTTGTCCCGCCAAACTCCGCCCTCCACAGAGCTGGCCAATCAGAAGAAAGTGGGCAGACGGGGAGTGGGGGCAATAGCGGAAGAGCCACCCCAATGAGACTACAATGGACGACAAATGGGGTTTTTTGAGGATGGCAGTATGAGCGAAATAAGTACCCTTTTTTTACTTTGCGCGATCAGGAGTACTCTAGGGTAGTCCAAGATCACAATATAACCTTGGAAATATAGCATCTGAGGTCCCCTATAATTATCTGATTACACATAGCTTTAAAAAAAATCACCAAGTTCTTGTCCAGAATAACAAAGTTCATGTGCCGCCATGAAGGGAACATAGAAAACCAAATAAACTGTAAATAGTGGCCTTAGATCAAATTTTTTGTGCCCCCTTTTCACCAGGTAGGCCATCTGTAAGCTGCTGCATGCATCTACTAATGTAAGTCAGATATTTTGCCAATTTTAAGCTAGAAAGATAAAGGAAGTTACATTTAGTAACAAGAACTGAAATTTACTGTATACAACATCAAAAAGACGCATCTCTCGGAACTTGTTCTTGCCATGGCATCCAAAAAGGTTGAACTGAAGTGCAAATTGATTGGACATAATGCCTAATATAAATAAAATTCAACGTGAATCAGTTTGAACTTACAACTCCAGACATGAACTCCGAGTCACTGAGCTTCTCGTTCATGGCCTGCACATCTTGAATTGTGGTCAATGGAAATACTGCTCCTTCAGCTGGCTCCAATACTAGCACGGCCACTTTCTGCTTCATCGGTGTATTTAACATTTTTCCATCTATTCTTTGAGTGTCCTTTACTTCTTCCAGGAGAGTTACCTATTTTACAAACATGGCTCCTTCAATGTCACTATGCACGAACCGTGGGGGTCGCGCTGGGGCTTCGAACACTGGGGGTCGCGCTGGGGCTTCGAACACTGGGGATCGCGCTGGGGCTTCGAACACTGGGGCTTGCGCTGGGGCTTTGAATATTGGGGGTCGCGCTGGGGCTTCGAACACTCGAGGTCGCGCTGGGGCTTCGAACACTCGGGGTGACGCTGGGGCTTTGAAGATTCGGGCTTGCACTGGGGCTTCGAACACTGCGGGCTGCACTGGAGCCACTCATTCTTGCTGTGATTTTGGGCTTATTTCCTACTGCTGAATGTCTGCCAAACTCCGGGGGAGGAGAGGGTGGTCCTTCATTGTCATCACACGAGTCAGCTTCCTCCTCACTCGGCAGAACCTGACTTCTTTTAGATGGCCTACATTCAGGTAAAAGATATTTTAGCATATAATAAGAAAAAAAAAAACTTGAAGGCTAAAAGGCTATTTACAAGTTACGGACACATTGCAACACCTTGGTAAAAAGACTGGGACATTATTAGAATTTGTTATCAACTACACATTATTGAAGGAGTGGTCTCTTTTTTGACATTTAAGTCAGCTTGTAAACATTAGAATTTGGTGGACCCTAAAATGAGTCAGTATTGTTTGTTGGACTAAGTGATACAGGCATATACACAAAAATACTGAAGCTCAAAAATTATGTGTTACCTGTAGCACTAGGTGCTTTTATTTTGACAGTAGTCGCTGGCCTCCTGATTTCCTCTGAGTCAATACCACGAGGGGTTTTTGAGACCCAGCAGCAACACAATTAGCCTGGTAGGATTTCCTTCAGCTGTTAAATGTGCAGTCTTTTTGTTCTTTGATGAAACGCTGCATTAGGTTCACTAGTCTTGTGGTTGCTGCTCAGTTTTGTTTGGAAACTTTAGCGTGGTTAGACCTGCTTGAGCACTGGCGATCGTTTGAATTCTGCTTGAAGACGGCGTGATTTCGCTGTGGAGCGTAGTTGCAGCTTTGCCAGCCTGGGGTCGAACGGCGTTAGCCAGCATTTAAGTGGGCACAGGAGTCTGTAGCCAAGGTAATTGTTCTTTTCCTTTTGCCTCTTCTCACAATGCCAATACTACGTGTGTTATGGTTGAATTTGTGATAGCATCTATGTGTTTGCTCTGCCTTTCTCTGTTTAGGAGAGTCAACTTCGTAAACGGGCGCGACGTATTACGGCATAGAGGGAGGGGGCACCACTGTTTTTCCCAGTTTTGTTTGTTTGTTTAAACGTGCTGCGATCTGCCCGCACAGAGCAGAGCGAGTGATCCATGGTTATGTGCAATATTGGGGCTAGCTCTTTTGTAATCAGTAGTAGCCTAGTATGCCTGGTCTATGTTTATTTCGGGTCTGTGCAATATTTTAGTATCAACGAACGTTTGTATCTTAACAGTATTATTTATTCGGGTTTGTGCAATATGTCTGGTACTAATTAGCGTCGGCAGTGTAATGTAACAATCTCGCATGTATATTTATTTGGGTCTCGTGCAATATTTCCTGTATCAACTAGTGTTTGCTTCTGCGTAATTGGATGTCCAGTGTATACTTATCTGGGTTTGTGTAATAGGCCTATTCAAGCACCAATTAGTGCCTTGTTTAGTGCAAAGACTACATATAGCCTATACATATTTCTATTTATTGGGTTTGCGCAATATGCACGTGCCATTTGGCTTGCGGTATATTTAACATAATTCGGCGTGTGCAATAGGCTCTTCATTCCTGAGGCCTGCTGGTGGCAATTTAGGACGGGGAATTTGCGCCCCTAGTGGCCGGTCTACGTAGGCCTTAGTTTGAGACGTATGGAGTGTCATTACCCTGATTTGTCCCTCACATGGCTGCTGTTTTGATGTGCTTATTTATTGTTTTGCTTTGATTTTTGGGGGATTTTCTATTTTGTTTCTTTATTGGTTTCACTTGTGCTGTGTGAAGGGCTATGTTAACTGACCATATGTTGTGGGCTGACAATTATACCCTGTGAACCTTTGCTGTTTTGCACATTCAATTTTGTATATTTGCACGTTTAGTGGCATATGATCTAGTCAGGATTTAGCCTGATACCTGTGTATTTAATTGTTGTGCCACTTGTGTGTAGACTATTTAGCCTATTTATTGTTATCTAATCTATATCTACTTATTGCCATTTTGCACTAGCTTTATTGCCATTTTGTACAAGTTGCATTGCCATTTAGCACCAGACCTGTTGTTAAATTGTATAATACCTGTTTGTTAAGCTCTTGCTGTGCTTGTTTTTTTTAAAGAACAGAAGTTAAGAATAAACAAGACTATAAGGACACAGTCGTTGCTTTGTCTTACTTGGCTAACTTGTTGGGGAATATTAATACTGTAAGTAAACTGTTCTCTCCCTCTGATACTGGGGGTGGTGTAGTCAACACATATTCTCTAGCCTTGGTTAAGGTCACATATGTAAGGGATAATGTAGAGTGAGGAGGTTGATACGGAGAAATAAACCCTGACAGGACGTATGGAACCCTGATGCGAAGCGGAGGGGTTCCATACATCCTTTCAGGAACCCCCTAGTTTGACTAGTCAGAATCTAGCATTTGATAAAGCCGTGTAATAAAGAGAAATAAACCCCTTCAGAATGGATGGAACTCTGACGCAAAGCAGAAGGGTTTCATTCATCCTGAAGGGCTTCATGTCAAAATACTACAACAAAACTACAAAAATATGCAAAATCTTCCCTTGCTGTGAAGCTAAACTATAAAATTGCACTTAGGCAGTTACCGGTTAAAGCATATTTACCTTACCTTCTTTGTCGCTTCTTTGGTACATCCTTGTCTGTTTGGAGATCAGACGTAACCTCTGCACGTGCAAGCTTGTGTCGAGCATCTACATATGTATCTTAAGACCAAGAAAGTACTGGTTAGTCTAAATGTCATATAGCTTCACTTATCCCACATCCCAAAAATCAGTTTTTTACCTGCATTTCCAATTACACGAACACTGTATGTCCTCCAAGAAGCATCTGGCTGAACACACAGCTTAACTGCCTTGGCGATGTTAAGACTAAGGCCTGATGGCCAAAAGCACTCTGTCTTGTCCTCATCGGTGAACCAACAGGATGGGATTACATCCACTAGAGCCTTCCCGTCTCTTGATTCTACATCTTTGAACGCCACAATGCTGAAGAGGGACATGCTGCAAGGTTCATCAGGTCAATCACTCATCATGTAACTGAGGAAAAGCCACATATCGGTCTTGCATGGGAAGCAGGATGAGTTTTTTTGTGAAGTCAGTCACAGGCACGCCGTGAAGCTAGTCAGAGAGTTGTGTCACCGTTCTGGTCCCCACACAAGATGAATCAATAGGTTAACTATATATATAATATAATATATAATTATTAAACTCTACACAACTGGGACAGCAAAAACCGAACACCAGAAAGACCAACATTAGGTTGATGAGGTTGACAACAACAATGGAACGTCCATACTTAGGCAGCTTAACCTCTCAAGTATATCTCAAGAAGAAGGCAATGAAAGACAGAAATAATGAAAGACTAAATAAACAAAATAATAATCAACCAGAATCATACATTCTATCGTAAAAGTTCTTCTTCCTCGCTTCTCTGGTAGAGAAGTCCTCAATAACACTAGAAAAATCCAATTCGCGCAGAATGTCATTTTCAAGGGACATGAGAGACAGATGATTCAATCTGCATTGGCCCATAGTGGATCTCAGTCTACTTTTAACCTGTGCCAATTTAGCACTGGCATTGGTTACAGGCAGAGTCAAAAAGAGCCGTAGGGCGATGTCGACATTTGGAAACACCGGCAGTAATTTCTTTTCTCTCAAAACCTGCAGGACAAACTTAACAAACTCCACAAAATCTGCTTCAAGATCACAAGAATATTGTTTCTGGAGTTCGCAGGCTTCCCTGTAGAGATCTTGCAATGGCATGGATGAGATATTATTCAAAAATCCAAATGTTAGATAAATTTTTTTATAGGAGTCATATCCCCGATCTAGTTCTGCAATGAGTCGGTCAATTATAGCAAGAAACACTGTTTCTCTAAACAGGTCTCGGCCCGATCGCTCATGCTCTGGTTCTGACGATTCATCGTCTAGTCTTTTTCTATTACTGTGCCTCTGTGTGTCTGCTTTTTCATTTTGAGAGACAGTTGGAGACATTTTTTTCGCATCACTCTCAAATTGGTCAAAATCATCACGTAGGCTGGGCACGTAAGCCTTCAATGAGCTGACTGAAGTTAACAGCATTGCATAAATATAGTTCCACTGCTTGCAGAGCAACACTAGTTCCGTGGAAACGGTGCAATATGATGTTCCATAGTTTACACAGGAACGCATTTTCTAATTCGTCCATCTTTACATTGTATGTCTCGGCTTCACGCTGTGTAGTAACATTTTGTCTGGGGTCTTTTCTCAATTCCAATACAACTCCTGAATTTTCCCATAGTTCTGGTGAAGTGCTTTGGTTGCAAATGCGTGAGCTGACCATCTAGTATTGGAGAGATTTTTAAGAGTCTCGATCCTATGGTTTTCATTAGGCGTCAAACCAGTTGTTATCGTCTGCCAACGCAATGTAGATTTGGACGCAAAGTTGAAAAGTGACTGTACTAAGGTTAAAAATGCATCCGTCTCAAAGCAGCTGTTGACACTGTTGATCCCAACTAAATTCTGAGTGTGTGCGGCACAAGGTACCCATTAAGCCAGAGGGTTCATCTGCCTGATTCGTGCTTGTAGGCCACTGTAAGTACCAGGCATGTTTGCAGCATTGTCATGACACTGGCCTCTACAGTTATTGATGTCAATCTGCATGTCATTCAACACATCAAGAACAGCCTGGAAAAGTGATTCTCCCGTATGAGACTCAATTGGCAGAAATTTCACAAGACGCTCTGTAACACGCCCATTTGTTGACACATAACGTATTATGAATGTTAGCTGATCTGTGTGTGCAACGTCTGGTGTTGAATCAACACTGATCGAGAAATACTTCGCCCCTTTTATTTGTCTGATTATTTCTGCAAGAACCCTCTCTCCCATCACTTCAATAATCTCCAGACACGTTGTTGACGAAAAGTATGAGGGTGTTCCCTTGCCAACATTGCCAAATTTTTCAATATGCGCTTTCAGGAAGGGATCAAATTCGCTGATTACTTCCAGCGTTCCCATAAAGTTGCCATTATCTAGTCTTTCAAGGATTTCACTACTTCCCCTGAAAGACAGCCCTCGCTCCGCTAAATACCTGACCACAACATCCACTCTCTTCAAAACCTCCCTCCAGTATGCACATTCACTGTCAAACTGTTTTCTCAGCTCATGGTCAATACATTCAACATTAGCACACCGTCTAAGGTTAATCATCATCGCGTCTCTGTGGCACTGTGATCCTTCATGCTCTGACAAGCGCCCGTATGCATTTTTCCAATCACTATATCCTCTGGTCAACGGACTAGTTCTCCCGAATAGTTTGCATGCAAAACAAATGACTGTGCCCTTTGAAGGAGAGTAGAGTAGCCACTCTCGCTCCACAAGTTCACCACTAGCAAGTTTCCTCATGAATAAAGATTTAGAGCAGTGGTTCTTAAGTTCGGTCCCGGCGCCCCCCTGTGTATGCTGGTTTTCGTTCCAGCCACAACTGCAATTCTAAGATTTTAAGGAGCTGTTGATTTGTTTTAATTAGGCGCATTTATGCAAATATCCACATTGGCGTATATTGGCAGAGGGAAACAATTTAACCAAACATTTAATCAACATAAATAATGAAAAGGTTCCTCATTGGCGAAACTCTTGACACATGGTGGCAAAACCCGACAATTTACTTGGCAAACAATGTAGTCACACCTGTTGTGTTTTCTGTTGATTTTATTTGGTTCAGGCAGGTTATTTGGGAAAAAGTCAAAACACCTGTGTTCAGAAACCTAATTTGGAGCTTATTGATTTTCTCAGTCTAATTTCATCTGTTTAAAACTGTTTTCACCTGAAAATCCTAGCAATATTGAAAATTAAGCACAATATGTTCAAGGGTTTTTATTGTTCATAGCAGAATGCATATGTCCATCCAAATGTGACTTAAGATGGGAAATAACTACTCTAAACATGGAATGCTGCTAATTAAGACAAAGTAACAGCTTTTTAAAATCCTAGAATTGCAGTTGTGGCTAGAACAAAAACCAGCATACACAGCATACACTATTTCGCCCCCACAACCAGGATTCGAATTTACGTTAGCATCGACTTGGCTAGAACGTTCCGGAGATCCATCATCACACGCAGCCGCCGGCGGGACAGAGACGTTAGTATCACTAGTGTTTGCGGTCCCTTCAGATACAGTGGGGATATGTATTGCAGGCTCTGGCTTTGAAATGTTGTTGGGCGTTGGAAGACAACTATCATAGCAAGAGTTGTCATCATCCGTTAACTCAGTCTCAATGATTGTGGGACTAGTGGCACATTCATCCACGCATAGGCCTACTGTCGCTCTTTCAGGGTCTGGAAGTGGTCCTTCGCCATCCCCAGAGCTAGAACAAGCTGCAGATCCAGCTAGCATAACGTTAGTGGCGGTGGCGCTATCGGCATTATGAATGGTAACATCGGTTTCATGACTTTTCGGTCGGAATTCGGCAGGCTTAAAAAAGCCTGTTAACTTGGGCCTCGCTGTAATTTTGCTCGTTGAGCCTTTCGCTTTTGAGCACCACTCTCATATTTTCTCTCCATGTTTGCGGATTGCTATCCAACTGAATGGAAGATTTTTTTTCTCTAGTATGAAACGGGGATATCCACGCCCCCAACACATTTGATTGGATATGTGTGTGATGTTCTGACGTTTAAAGCTGGACAGCCAGATTTGAACTTCTAAACTCTGCGTTGCTGCCATATTTACCCAATCAGCGTCTTCTTCATTTACATATTGTATTTATTTTGAGCCAATGTAGTTTAAGTTTTCTTCTCTTACGTACATTTAATGTTTTTTTTTTTTTCCCTTTGGCCAATCGGGGGCCTCTGGCAGGCTGGCACACGTGGGGGCCCCTAGGCTGCAGCCATATATAGCCTGTGCGTTGATCCGGCCCAGGTCGTCTAGGTAGGCGTCCTTGAAGAACCACAGGGCCAGTATTACAAAAAATTGTCTGAATTCAGTGGCCTTCCACTGACCGTATTCCATAAGTGACCATAGTTTTCGAGAAAAATTCCTTGGGAGATGTTCTCTAATTGATTTTAAATGGTTAGAGATAATGGTGATGGTAGTTACAGAAATCCGACACCTTAAGGGCCCTTTGATCCACAGGCTTACAAGTTTTCTAACATTTCCCAAGCAAACTAAATGCATGTAATCAAGGACAAAGCTTGACACTTTGCCTATGCCAAGCTCTTGCAGGGGTGAAACACCATGGTGATCTTCTTTCACCATCATATGTGTAAACTGTGAATCTGTTCTAAGTGGGGCTGTCAAATCAGGAAACACCACCATATTGTCCATGCGAATCCCATGCTCTGTACAGCGTTCACAGGAGTTGTAACCAGAATGACCCTTGGTACATTTCAAGAAGGCACGGGCAGGTGCATCACAAATGAAGGCATCTTGCAGTGCAATATTGTAATGCTTTCCATTGTATTGCAATCCCTCATTCATTATAACTTTCAGGTCCTGTATGAAATTCTTCAAGTAATCCTCAACAGAATTAGGCTTTGTTGGGCCAGACCGATGATAAGAACATTGAGACCTCGGAAGTTCTTTGATCTTGACCAAAATAGGCCTTAATTCCATTTTGGAGCTTCTGAAGTGCGGTAACCCATCAATATTGACACAGAGAGTTAGAGTGTCTGTTGAAGGACCTGATTTATGTGACAGCTGTGAAATAATTGCATTTGAAACTACAAAATGATAATAACTACCATCTCCAATTTCTTTAACCTCACAGGTCGTTAAGGTTGACAAAAGAGTCCTTGGATCTCTGGGTAAATCCAAGCCAGACTGCACTAAAATATGCAATAGTTCTGACAACGCACTATGTGAAATATTGTGATTTGGGGCCCAATCAGCCAATTTCCTTTTAAGAACATTACATGAATTAGTTCCTTCAGTGCTACTATCCATATTTAATTCTTCACTGCGATCACTGCAGAATATTTCAGAATCAGATTCTTGGCCACTTTCAATATTAACAGCCAGAGCCAGGGAATCCAGCTCTTCATTAGGAATCTGGCCGTTCATTTCTGTGACACATTCCAGATCTGAAGACACTTTGTTTTTGGCACACAACATCTTCGAGTGCTCTGCAACTTTGGCTTTAATGCGTCTTCGTTTCGTTCGAGAACTACCGTAGTAATCCATTTTTTAAAAATCTGTAACAGATGAAGATTTTGACGCTTACATATATATATCTGACTATGGGGTCTATTCTCCCATTGGCGCGTAAGTCCTTTTTTACGCGATTCGAGTTAAACGCTTTTGAGTTAGGCGTATTCTCCCCTACGCGCTTCAATCACGCCCACAGCGCTTAACTTCAGAATGTAGGCGGCCTTGTGAAAGTGGTGTGACTGATCCATTTATTTTGACCAACAATGTTCCTGCCGCCCCTGCCACAAACCTATTCTGGCGTGCACTGCATTTCATGTCAGACTCTTTTCCACCTCAGACCAGTACAAAGCTGGCTTAGTGAAAAACCTGTGCCTGCAGAAAGGTGTTGTTCCAACACTACGGACCCCATCACTTTAATATTGTCTGCAAATGTAAACTTTCGCATTAGCTGACAGCTTTGTTCCCCCATCTTCAATATTATCATTACATTACCATTAAGCTATTGGATGGATGGTGGTGCAGTTCAAAAGAAATTTGGCAGTATACCCGATATGTAAACGTTACCCTCACAACCCGAGGGTTCTCCTGACATTCTGTAAATCCGAGGCTGTAGCCGGCTCAATTTCAGCTTAGGGGAAGATACACACATTATAAGAAAAACAACCTAGATACAAGACAACCTAAGGAATCATAGATGCCAAAAACGTTATGCTATGATGTCGGCAAGCAGCCGAAATAATGCTTCAACCATACGCTAAATTTCCTCAAGCAAAAAGCTATCGTTGGCTAGCTCAGTTAATTTAGGCCAGAATTAACCTTGCACAGTCTGTTAATTTGTTGATGGGTTGCTGTAGCTATATTGTGGTTGTTTCATGCTGTCCAAACGCAGTGTGTTACTCTTGATTTTACGATGAAACTTAGATCTACTAACATTAGGTTGTGCCCAATACATAATAAACGTTACCCTCACAGCCCGAGAGCTCGCCTGACATGCCATATTTCCGAGGCTGTTGTGAGCTCACTTTTGGCTAAAGTAAAGAGACAGACATCAAATGAAACTAGACAACCTAAGGAATCTACAGATGCCAAAAACGCTATGATATGATGTCAGTTAGCAGGTAAAATAACGTTCCAAACATAAATTTCCACTAGCAAAAAGCTAACATTGGCTTGCGGAGTTAATTTAGGCCAGCACTGTGCATTCTGATAATTTGTTGATGAATGGCTGTATATTATTGTCTTTTTATGCTGCCCAAACACAGCGTGTTACTCTCGATTTTATGATCATGGAATTTAGATGTACTAATGTTCGGTTGCATGTGACATTTATATTCCCCTGTATTTAGGCTATTTCGCTTGGACATCTCATGCCAGTGCATCGCACTCAGATAGCAGGAGCACATCTATGCCACCTAGAATTGTTGATACATTCAGCCATGGTGACAACGAGCTATATAAACTAGAGACGCTATGTCATGATTTCAATAGTAAGTAAGTAAAGTTTATTAATATAGCACCTTTCACAGACAGGGTCACAAAGTGCCTCACAGTCATTTACATAGAAAAATGAATAAATACAATAAAATACAATATAAAGTTTGCGAGTTAGGCCGCCTTCTTGCGACGGGCGTCTGTATCACAGAAAGGTGCAGCAAAGTGGATTCAGGGCTTCCATAAATTTTGATTTCCACTGAATGCCATACAGTCCTAACAAGCAAATATACCGCAGTACTTTGAATCACTCCCGACTTAAGAGTTAGGTACGCCCGGAAACCTTTTAAAATCAGCAGCCTCTGTCCGTAGATGCGAATAGGTTTAGTTGTTCCTCATCCACCATGATGTCAGTGTCCAGGTCTGCACCATGTAGCTTTTATTAAACAAAAAAAAGGTAATAGATACGTGTCTGATCCAATTACAAACCAATTTTTTTTTAATAGGCTAGGCCTATGTGACAGATTCAATTAAAAGGATGGAGTAATTGGTGCGCACTCTGAGCAAAAAATAGTTATATATTATACACTAAGATAGTATATAATCACAAAACACATGATGAGATCTAGAAAAAACATGAGTAGTTTATATCTTCATTTATCCCTTTAGGAAACAAGCTGCTACATTCACAAATCCAAAAAGCTTCTCTCTGTAAAAGTTTTTTTTTTTTTATCTAGGTCACCGCCTCTCCTCTTGGGCAAGTTGCTTCTTTTTGCTAAGACTTCTTTGTCTTTTTTGTTCAGTGAGCACCAATTACTCCATCCTTCTTTTATTCATTGGTTTTATGCACCTGAAGAATAGAATCTACATCTTGAGTGCAAAAATATTTTTTCATTTTTGAGATTCAATTAAAAACCAGTGTTTTTTCTTTTTTTCTCTAATTAATAAACTAGTTTCAGGACTTGGCTGCAGTCACAAAAAAACACTTGTTATCAAGGTTATCAATTATCAATTTATCTTACTAGTTAATAAGTGCCCCGTCCTACATCGCACTGCTAGAGTAATAGACCCAGCCTGACAGAACAGATCAGTCATAATATTCCCGTACCGAAGGGGTTTTAAGATGGCCTGGATGTATACCACTGTATTTTCAAACATTCCCTATGGAAAAATATCAATCGCTCAGGGGTGACAGATGCTAACTTAAGTCGTGGGAACCATTGACAATGAATGGACGAACTATGTAAGCTGTTAACTTAGTTAGCAACTTCGCTTTTGGTAAACACAATGGGCAATAATAGACAGAAATGGCGCTTCAGGCTGACTCTTCTCTAATTATCGGTCAGAAAAAGGCCGGAAATGAAAACGCTGCTGAATGATTATTATTGATACTGACCAAAATATTAACCGGAGCGCATTGGTTCACATGGGTTCCAGCAGATGGCCCATCATACGGTGGAGGCCAGCTTTGCACACATTGGCTGATCCGAAGGGAACAACGTAGTGCCTCTAGTTTATATATCTCGTTGCATGGTGAGGTCACATGTTGTGTTGCTATGCACGCATTGCTATGGCTGCGCTTTCAAGCCACTCCCCCCCCCCCTTCCCTCGCACCGCCCCGTCCGCTCAGCCACGCCTCTATCTTCCGGCCCAGTCAAATTACTGCTAAACATTACGTTTTAGACCCAAATCTCTAATTTTTAGCAGGTGTAAATACCAGGTAATGGATCCCTTAAGTTATCCTAAACCTTCTTGCAAATGAGGTTGTCCACTTGAAATTCACATCATATTTGAAACCTTATGAGATTGAAACCTTATAAATCATAAAATGAAACAAAAAAGTAAATTAAAGCATAGCAAAAGTCAGGATGTGGCAAAGAGGGGTTCTAATATTTAAAAAAAAACATTCAAAAAAACTTAGATTAAGCAGTTTAACGACATCATGGCTTGCCTCAACATTTTCAGTGAAATGCATAGTGCTATCCTGAAGACTTTACACCTGATGCAAAAATTTCTTGAGGTGAAATTATTTTGCCAGAATCCCTGAGGGATTAAGATTTTGACGTAAGTGTGTTGTGAGGGACGGCCCACCCTGTTCTTCTACCCCTTCTCTTATCCACCTCTCCGTGTCTCTGTCCCTCACTCACTCCAGAGTCTCCTCCACCCCTCTCTCACTCACGCTCTTTCCTTCCAGACAGCAGTGTCACATACACTCGTCCCTCAGCGCCGCTTTACTCCACACGCATGAGATCAGACCGGCAGCGAGGTGCATGAGACCGACTGAAGGCTGCGTATCTCACCTACCAAACAGAGGGCACAGCTGGGAAAACCACTACTAATCCTCAAGATCAGGTAATTAAATCGTTCAACGATAACGCAAATGCTCTGTTTGTTCAGTGCTGGCACAATGTAGTTATAAAGGTCCATAAAGTGACATTATTATGTGAGGCAGAATTTATGTACCTTGGCCAAAAGATAAAATCAGACAACGAATTAGAAAATTAGCCGAGTCTTGGTCGCCAAATGTTTTTGATTTCTTGTACACCCTCAATTCCAAAAGAATTGGAACAATTTATAAAATTAATTTATTTGTAGATTCTTATTTATCTGCAACTACAACGTCCTTGAGGGCAGCCTAAAAAACTATTTAGAGATCCACCCGAACAAATGGACCCGAATTTTTCAAGGAAATATTTGCAAATTCCAAATGAAGACCACAATGGAAAAATTATCAGTCACATTTTCACATTATGGAGAAATGATGAATAAAAAATTCAAAAAGATCTGAGACTCAAAGCACTGAAAAAAATATGCAAAAAATATATATTATAATAATATACTCTATCATTATAGTATAAAATTATAATAACATAAAATATACAAAAATGCAAAATATGGACTCTGATCATTCTTCTTTTGTCATGTGATGCCTGAAACAGGTTCCAAAAAAATGGCAGAGGAGAGTGGAAAGACTGGAAAAGTCTTCAGAAAAACACCTTAACAATGCGCAGGTTAAGAAGTGAATAGGTAGCAGATGATTTGAATATGATTGGGTTTAATACCAGCAGTCTAAAAAGGCATGGTCATTTACCGGTGAGATGGTACGAGTTTCAGCACTTTGCCAAAACAGAGCACCATTCTGAACCACCGCCAACTTCTCTGGTCTCAACCTCATTTGAAAAAGAATGTAGAGGAAGAAGGAAGGAGTGCTGCGGTCTTAAGAGTCCATCTTTCATATTTATTTTGGAAAGAATTGATGTCATGTTCTCAGGGCAGAAGAGAAAGACCATCCCAACTGTAATCAGTGACATGTTCAAATTCCAGCGTCTGTGATGGACTGGGGCTGAATTACTGCACTCAGTGTGGGTAGCTGTCGACAAATAGGACACTGAAGGGTACAGGCACATCTTTGAACAGTATATGTATGACTTTCAAATGTCTCTTATAAGGAATCCCCAGCTTGTTCCAGATAATAGCGAGCCGCATACAGCACAAATTAAAAGTCACAGACAGTGAGTGATGCCTGCAACCCCAACCTCTCATTAAAAATGTATGGTGGGATATGAGGTGTGAAATACAATCATAGACACTTTTGACTGTGGACAAACCATAATAATTCCTTATTTGGCAAAAATGGGAACAAATGTGTAGCTTTTACATTTCTAGATGATGGCATATAATAAAGAATGAAACGTTTCTTTTTGGATCATTTATTACATTTGAAGCACTAAAAAGATAAAGCATAAGTGGAAAACAATGTGTTTAGCACATTCAACTCGAATGCAACACAATTTCTAAATTGGTGTTAAACAGCTGCATGAGGACATGTAGAAGCAGCTAATGAAAAATGGTGCTGCTGTGGTTGTTTTGCTTTTAAGCAGAGAGCCTTTTTCACAGGGTAGTAACATGGGAAAAATAATCATCAAACACATTGTCCCCCAATGATGACAGTCACTTTCATGAAGGGGCAGAAGGATTTGTGCTTCAGCAGGGAAACAATGGAAAGGAGATGAGGATGTAGGAGGGGTTTCCACATTAATTGCGAAATTCCAATCCTTGCGACAGGTGCAATTCTCACAAGCTGCATGAATCATCACGATTGTGCTGCTTGTTGCTTTGATCTGAACGATTATTCAGGGAAAACAAAAATGACCAGATTAAGCTCAGAACTATAAATTGTAAAGGAAAAAAGCAGAGATTGCATGAAGTTTGCATCCTTTGTTTATGAGGCCGTGCGACAGGTAGGTGGTTTGTCAGTAATGGTAAAATAAATTTTGTGCGATATTGTGCCACTTGGCGCACTCTTGACAAATACAGATGCAGCTTTTGAGTAATGCTGTATCTGATCATGAACTTAAATTCAAGCCCATAATATCAGTGTCAAGGCCTGTGTATATTTGCATGTAGTCAGGTATGTTGGAATTACAGACATTTATAAATGTGTCTCAGTGCAAATACTTCTGAACATCTTGGTCTGTCTGACTGTCTGGAACAAACCTTTAGTGCTAAATTGTTCCTGTGGTGCTTCACTAGATCCTGCTGAAATCCCTGAAGAACAGTGGAACTCTGCAGACCTCCTTCTTTCTCAGCGCAGTGAGAAAAGGTTACCTATACAGCAACTAGGTGCGTATATGCACTCCATAAACAGAGGTGAGAGTTAAATGTCCATTGTACATGTCTCTTGAGAAAATGCCGTGTGATGATGTTTACTGCGGAATGAGTTATCTTCATACACTGCACACTCTAGATGGGGCATTAAGCACAGCTCAGAGAGATACTCACAATATGTCAGGGGTGATGGGAATTTGGCACCATGCCGGATTTCCAGCGTGCGGTGATCTGCGTGGGAAAAAATAAAATGCGAGATACATGCGTGAAGAAAGATCGCAGACGTAGACCTTTGATGGGATTTGATAGACTACTTGCTCTAAGCCTATTGCTTTCTCTCCCAACCAGTCCAAAGCATGGATATTTTATTGGAACTGGATACTGTATTAGGGCTGAGATGCACGCTGACAAGGGCGTAGCGGTCAAGCTGATATTACAAATCACGTGATTCCATGGAGGAAAAAGAATTGATTCCATAAGGAATAATTGAAAAAGACACTGAGAAATCTGTGAATAATTTCTTTTGACGACCACAAATGATCAATATATAATCTGTTGATTTTTCTCTTATAAATCGTTGGTGCCTTTTTCACAGCAATGTCTTGGCTAGTTCTTAATCATTTTCCTTTATTGACGCGTTTTCTGATTATCGTAAGTGGGAACTGAAGACAGTTTCTCTCCATATGCGAAGTAACAACGATGAAATCATGGGCTAAATTCAGTAGAGCAAAATAATTTACTAATTAATAGGCCAGTGCTTCGCGTTGATTGAACTGGTCCATGTTCCAATGAAATGTAGACTTTTACTCTTGGCATTGTTTGGGTTGATTAAAAAAAAAAAGTGGCACTCGGCAGTTCAATAGGCTATAAAAAGCGTGCAGCTCCAGTTTGCATGAGAGTCAACAGGAATGCAATTTTGAATAACGTTGATTTAAATACAGCAAATACGCGTCCAGATGAATGATTGTCGCCTTACCTAAACGCTGAGAACAAGCAGCACCTGTTAAGTGTGGAGTGCTCTTGGAGTGAACCTTCTGTTATGAAAATGACTGAGAACAGGGCAGGACTAATAATTGTTTTAAACGGATGTTTTTAACAACCTAATTCTGTTCTTGTTCAGCAACTGCACTAAATTTTAATAGATATAAAATGATTTTATCACTGTTAGATCGCATGTGGAGAGAAACTGTGTCTTCAGTTGCAAATAACCGTACAGGCCACCAGACAGTGCTATTTCTATGCAAGATTATCAGGAGAAAGACATGCACAAGAATATCGCGACGCAGTGTAACTGCAGGAGTCACATATATTGTGGGTAGGAGCAGTAATAGGCCTAGTGCCAGTGACAAGTATCCATGTGTATCGCAATGAGTCTCGAATGAAACTGGTGTCGGTAAATAGCATTGTGAGTGAACAACATTCTGAATGCTTAACATCCAGTTTTGAGGTTTCTCGGTCTCAAAACTTTAAAATATGGCTCCAGGACTGTGTCATTTATGTATTTGATTTTCTGATGTATTGATAATGCACTCAAAATATTATTTTGTTAAAATTTAAGAAAAACAAATTTGTTACGCCTTTGTAACAAATTAATTTGTTGATGCAACAGAATCCGATTTTTTATTCGAACAAAAATCTTAACAAAATAGATTTTGTCCAGTTGTCTTGACAAAATAGATTTGTTACTTTTCGGCACGGCCAACTTTTCTTTTGCTACTTTCGATGGCGAGAATCAATCACTTTCACCAATTTCAGTGTCGTCTGACTGCAAAGGATCTTGAAATGAGCAGGAACGCAACGGGAAGGCGAGTTTTAACCTTTGTCATCTTTTCTCTGTATACTATATGTCGTCGTTCTTTAAGTTTTAATATTTAGTAGTATACACTGACAACGTTATTCTATCTTTATTTTTGTGTCGCAATCTAGATATTTGTGTGTGCAGATGATATTCCTATCCCACCATATTTTATCTTCCGCAAAGCAGGTCATTAAACATTGCTGTCCACTTCTTGCATTACCACTTCACTGTGAAGTAATGAAAGTACACACTAAATTATTTCATCTCCATGTACATCGGCCACATAATCGGTTTGTGCAGATTTATTTTACGAAAAATCCTAACGAAATAATTTATGGTCCAATCGTGTTAGCAAATCAAATTTGTTACTTGATTGTTAGTCTAACACAATATTTTTAAAATACAGCAACAATTTTACCTTGTTAATAAAATGAACTAATTTGTTACTTCCTGAACAAATTCATTTTGTTGGATTGATTTTAACAAATTAATTTCTCATCTCTCATGGAACAAGTTAGCTAATTTGTTAAACATTTTGTTAAAAGTAACAAATTAATATTTTGAATGTAACGGTCATCACATTATTATTAAACTGCTCAAAAAAAGATTTATGTGATTGTTGTCTTTATCCAATTGAGAGGTTTACCAGCTCTGTTAAGTTTAGAGTTTTGGACCGATTGGTTGGGATGTGGGGTGTGTTCAAGGATAGCTATATTATTACAAATACAGAAATGAAAAACCAAATTCTTCTGTTCACAATGCAACCCTGCATTACATTATTTTTATAATCCTATACTTGATTAATGAGTAGATGTCCCTTTGCACTTAAGTGTTTCATGCCACCTGTGAAAGAAGCCACGGCTTAGATAATACAAAGGCCGTGAGTTCTAGATGTCAAAATGGAAAAGGAGCTTGAGGCCCATTCATCAGACCTTTAAATTCATAGTCTACGTAATGAGCAAAATTTCCAGTCCAGAAGACACATCGTATTTCCTTTTATTTAGGAGCACATATGTCTCTGTAAATCAAGAAATGCCGTCACACATAAAAGGCAGTCTGATCGCAGAAGAGGCAATATCCATTCAAACTAAATCCATGAAACTGTACATACAGAGGCAGAATGTATACGCCAAACAAATATCATACTAATAATTACTGTACACTTAATCAATTCCAATTGAAGAAAAAAAGACATGGAATGTGAGCTCTGTCATTTTCAGGGTACTGCAAAGAGGCGTCGCTTTAAATATCATTTGACATGTGAATCGATAGATTTGTTGCTTTATTTATGACACAGTAAAACATGCACAGAAAACATTCAACAGTGCATTTACAGTATAAATGTTTAAGAATAAACCAACATCGTCAAACAGAAGGCTATTAAACAGCTAATATAATATGAGTTCTCTCTCTCTACCACATGACCAGAAATAAATGCAAAATTAAAATCTACATGTATGTAGCACATCACGTTACAGTCCTCGATTTTCAAGGATTAGTGATAAGCGATTCCCAACAACCCCGCAGCAATGCAACAATGTTTTATACCAATTAAGTCCGCATAAAATAAGTAATTCTCAGCAAAAACTGTGCATAGGTCTAATTCGGACTACATAACGTCGCGCATTTGGCAGACTCTAGGCATACGTGTGTAGGTTCGGCGGCACACCTACTGCAAGGCTTGTCTCGACAGTACGAGGTTGATAATACCATGCAACATAAAGAGGAGATTACCACGAGAAATCCACAAGAAATCCATGAGAGATACACGAGACGTCTTATGGGAATTAGGCAGTATCTGTATGGTACGATAACTGGAAAACGCGTCAATAAAGGAAAATGATAGAGAAATAGCCAGGACTAATTATTGCCATAAAGTGACGTGTCTTGGCCCACCCATTGGCTGCACTGCTGACTGCAGCCTTTCAGATTTTGATGCATCAGTGAAGCAGGACGCGTACCGAGCAAAATCACTGATAACTATATAAACTACCGGTTACATACGGCATAAAGATGCATGTGTGGGAAGTCATCTGCAATCTTCTCAGAATGGATTGTCTCCCTTTGCTTTGAGCCAAATGACATCTTTGATCCAGGCGGCATGGCCATAAATTACCTGGAGGGGGGGTTGAATCTGGATTTTGGGTTTCTGCCATTTGCTGGAGGTAATAAAACAATTTAGCAGAGCGAGGAAAAAACCAAATGATTACCCGAGGGCATATTCTGCTTTGACCAAAATTTAGGGAGTTTCTAAGAGAGATTCATCCATAATTTCAGTTGGTATAAAACATACTCCATCCAATTCTTTGGATTTTTCTAAGATCATCGATACCAAACATGATATGAATTCGTATTAATATGATGCAGTTATCATGTAAAGCTCTTAAACTGGATTATTGCATAAGCAATTTTGGTAATGAGCACATAAGTTATTGTATAGTTATATATGGAATATATGAGAAAAGTTTGATATTAATATAGTGTCAGAAAATTTTAACAAATGAGTTAAGGTCGAGTTTCATAAAAAGTATGACCAGGGCTGTCACAAACCCCCCCAGTCTTCCACAGACACAACCATAAGCACGCAATTTCCCTTCGACACCACAGCAAACATCCTGGGGAGCTAACAGCCCTCTCATCCTGAGGAAGGCCAAACAGCTTATTGTCAAACTGCAGGCCACATGAGTCCTTTATGATGAGCCTCAGTTCCTGGACTCCCCCAGGTTGTTAGCCCTTTGCGGCATCTCAGTTTGATCTCCCATCTTACACTGTGTTCTATTCAGCAGCTGCCATTGATTAGCTCTTTTGTGTCACACTAAATATTTACAGCTGTTGAATAAATTTTTAAACGTTTTGCATTTAATCAGCCAGAGCAATATTTGGCAAAGTTGACGTGTATCTGCCCTGTGATTAAGTTCCTCTCCAAAATTTTAATGGTTTTTCCATTGCCCATGAAACCAAGTTTCATAAAAATGAGACTAATGTTTGTCCAAAATCCTGCTGACAAACAGACAAAAAGACGGAATATATCCCAACCAAAAAAATGAACTCATGAGTGGATGTAAATATAACAAAAAATTTGAGCGCTCGAACAACTGGATTTCTGATTAGCAATCCCAGGGTCAGTTTTTCAGACACAGACGCAGCATAGTCCATGACTAAATTTAATTGTTAATGGGGTAAGACTAAACAAATCTAGTTTTACTCCAGGGCCAATCTGATTTGAGTGTTAAAATCAAGCCTTTATTGCTGAAAAAATGTTTCTCTTTTATCTCAATTCAGAGGGTAAACTGGCAACTCAAGATTCAGCAAGACCAGAACAGATGGAGTTCAGAACCTTTAAGCTTACCATCTCCATCTTCTTAAACATCTCCAACTTCACTGCAGACAATCAGACAGGCTTGCTACCGTACAAGGGCCCTTACCAGGCAGTGGAGGTGGTGATCATCGTCCTGGTCACGGGATTCCTCAGTCTCCTCACGATAACTGGGAACATACTGGTCATTCTCTCAATCAAAATGAACAGGAGCCTCCAGACAATCAACAACTACTTCCTCTTGAGTCTGGCATGTGCAGACCTGATCATAGCGATCAACTCCATGAACCTGTACACAGTCTACATTACAGTTGGCTATTGGCCGTTGGGCCCAGTAGTCTGTTACATATGGCTGCTCCTGGACTATGTAGTTTCCAATGTCTCTGTCTTTCATCTCCTTGTCATCAGCTTTGACCGTTACTTCTGCATCACCAAGCCACTCAGCTACCCTGCAAGGAGGACCACCAGGATGGCCGGCATGATGATTGCGGCAGCCTGGGCTCTTGCCTTGATCCTGTGGGTCCCGCCCATCTTCTTTGGGCAGTTTGTTGTAGTTGAGCGTATTATGCCAGAGTGCTACATCGAGTTCCTGTCCCATGAATACCTCAGCTTTATCACCTCCACTGTCACCTTGTACCTGCCCGTTGCCATCATGAGCTTCCTGTACTGGCGGATCTCCAGAGCCAGCAAGAGCCGCGTAAAGACGGGCGAGCACAAGCAAAAAAAGGGCAAAGAATTCAACAGCGAAGCAGGAAACCACATCAGCATTCCATGTGATGACGAGTCCGACACAACCCAATGCGTTGAGAGGAGCCAGAATGGTGGCTCCTCCTCCCCAGCTACACCTGTTCCATGTGCACCAGTACATCCTGAGAGAAATGAAATTAGGGAGGCCCCTGCCGGTAACAAGGGAAACCCCACAGCCCACCACCTTTATGTTACAACGTCAAAGCAGCAGCTCAAGAAAAAGGCACCACCATCTCGTGAGAAAAAGGTAACACGCATGATATCCATGATTCTAGCTGCTTTTGTGGTCACATGGACACCCTTTCAAATCATGAAGGTCGTCAGCAGCTTCTGTTCAACCTGTGTGACCTCCAGCATGTGGATCTTTGGCTATTGGTTCATCTACACTAACAGCACCATCAATCCAGCCTGCTATGCTCTCTGCAATGTCTCCTTCAAGAAGACCTTCAAACAACTCCTGCTCTGCCAGTACAAGGACATTCGCTTGAGCAGATAGAGATGTGATTGTTTGTGTTTCTGCTGTTGTTATTTTCAGTCATTTTTTGGACAGAAAAAAAATGCTCTCCCTTCAATTTCAACAATGCCAGGTACAAGCCCAAGAAGTAAAACTTCAGATACACAAGCTGATGTAATGTCAAATTTCAGAGATTTCTATGCCAGCAAGCTCAACTAGAATTCCCTGTAAAAGTCTGAGCCCATTGCGCAGAATCATAAACGTCATCTGTTGGCTGCAGTTCATATTTTTATCCAATAAAAATAATGTATCTTTAAATGTGCAGTTCCAAATATGAGTGAGATTTCAACAATTAATTTTATTGAGAAATTGAGTAAAATCGAAAAAATTCTGCTGCCCTGGAAAGGGAAACATCGGACCATTCATTGCAAAATAACTTAAATTCATTACTTGTATCACAGTTTACATACTTATTTTTGGCATTATCAACCCCTTAAGAATCAATCTTCAAAATATATGAACAGAAGATATTTAAATTTATATGGAAAGATAAACTTGATAAAGTTAAACGTGCATACCTTATATAACGATTATGTATCTGGTGCGCTAAAACTCTTAAACATAATAGGCCAAATAGCAAATAGGCCAAAAAGCAGTCTGAGCAGAGAAGGGTCACTCTCTTTTATGAGCTGGAATGTCAAGGGGTTAAATTCACCCGTCAAAATTAATGAAGTCCTAAATCACTTGCGGAGCTTAGACACAATGGTCGCCTTTCTGCAAGAAGCACATTTGAGACCTTCTGAGCACAACAAATTAAGAAGGAGTTGGGTTGGACAGTTGTATCATTCCACCTTTACATGTAAATCTCGAGGAACGACCATAATAATTCATAAGGCCATTCCATTTAAAGTATCTCACACTGTGGTAGACCCGAATGGGCATTATATTTTCATTTCTGGTAAACTATATTATACGCCACTAGTTCTTGCTAATATATATGGGCCCAACTGGGACGATTTTCTTGGATTGTTTTCAGCTATTTCTGACCTTGAATCCCACTACCTTATACTAGGTGGGGATTTCAACTGCTGTTTGGACCTGGTTCTAGATTGATCCTCTGCAGTGCGTGCGCGTAGTTCAAATTTGTCCAATGTAATTAAGTCTTTAGATTCTTATATCCCCAAAGTAAAAAATTTCTTTCTTTTCCCCAGTTCATCACACCTTTTCACATGTAGATTTTTTCCTGTTAGATAACAGATTATTTCCCCAGGTACGTGCAGTTTCCGATAATGCGATTGTTATCTCTGACCATGCCCCTGTGACCCTTTAGCACTCCTTCCCAGATAACAGCTAAGACACACAGTATATGAATCTGGGGAAAGGCCCTCTAAGTTATTGGCTTACCAGCTAAGACAAGTGAGCACTAACAACCTTATTTCCAAATTAGCCACACCAGCTGGCATGACTTCAGGCCCCCAGGAAATTAATAGCCACTTTAGAGACTTTTTCAGTATATTGTATAGATCTGAACAGAGCAATGACCCACAAACTTATGATTCCTTTTTCAATCAAATAAATATGCCCCAAATTTCTACAAACCAAAAGAAAAATCTGGATAAAGCGCTCACTGCTGATGAACTCATTATGGCAATCAATTCTATGCAGTCTGGGAAAAGCCCAGGTCCAGATGGTATTCCCATTGAGTTTTTTAAAGAAATTATCTGCAAAAATTGCGCCTTTACTTCTAAATATGTTCAATGAGTCTTTATTATCTGGTATTCTTCCTCTTTCCCTCCAGCAAGCCTCAATCTCTTTAATATTAAAAAGAAAATAAGGACCCACTCCAATGCTCATCCTACTGCCCTATTTCACTGTTAAATGCAGACGTTAAGGTGCTTGCCAAAGTTCTTGCACATCAATCATACACCCTGACCAAACTGGGTTTATTAAAAACTGGCATTCATTTTTTAATGTCAGGCATCTCTTCAATATAATATAGGATAATAGGGTTTCTAGGTGTCCAGAGGTAGTAGTCTCCCTGGATGCCGAGAAGGCTTTTGATAGAGTCGAATTGGAATACCTTTTCACCACCCTCTCTAAATTCGGATTTGGCCAGGGCGGTCTATCTTGGACACGGCTTTTCTATTCACCACCCTAATCCTCAGTTCACACGAACAATGACATTTCTGCCTACTTCCCTCTTCATAGAGGGACTAGACAGGGATGTCCTCTCTCTCCTCCTCTCTTTGCTGCAGCTATTGAACCGTTAGCCGTTGCTCTACGTACTCTTCCAGGATTTAAAGGAATTACGAGATATGGAAATGTTCAGAAAGTATTTCTCTACGCTGCTGATCTCCTTTTATTCAATTTCAAGCCGTCTGAGTCTGTTCCTCATATACTAAAGACATTAAAATGTTTCGGAAAGATTTCTGGTTACAAAGTCAACTTTGACGAAAGTGAGGTTTTTCCTGTCAATAAAGCTGCAGCAACAAATCCAAATCTACTTGCAGCACTTCCCTTTAAAGCCACATACTCACGGATTCACTAATTAAGACTTCATTTTCAGAATTTTTTTAGAGATCTTTCCTATGTTCGTAGTGGCTAGATATAACGAATACGAACAATCGCACGATTTTAGAACCCCCAGGTCCAGCGATATAGATAAAACTATTGACGAGGTTTCCCTTGTCGGCCAGTTGCTAAAAAAAAGACCCGGAAGGAAAAATAAGCGTGTCGCGCAACGAACAAGGATGCCAAGTCGTCAACTTTTGGATTTCCGCGAGGTAAATAGCCTAACATATATGACATAAAGAAATGATTGCGATGTTTGGATGACTCTAAGATGGTTGTTGACTTGATGTATGTGTGTCATATTTGCACAAAAATCGCTATTCGCTATAATCGCTATCATGTGTACTACGTCACGGAAATGTGTGTGTTTTTTTGGCGAGCGAAAAGAAGTAGGGTTACACACTTTGGCGGTCAAATACAAACATTTCCCGATGTAGTTAATTTTTTTCAAAGGCATCACTGCATTGCGGAGAGATTAATCTACAAGGTAAAGTATTTTAAAGTTATTGTGTGATTTAGGGGATCGTCATCCAAAGATGAGTATGTGGCTTTAAAGTGTCAAAGAAAGGCTTTACTTACCTAGGAGTGGCAGTTGCTGAGAAATTTAACAAAGTATTTAAATCTAATTTTGAAACTCTATTTACACGTGTAAAAGATTATCTTAACCGTTGGTCGTCACTGCCTCTATCTTTAGCTGGTAGAATCAATTCAGTTAAGATGAGAGTACCTCCCAAGTTCCTTTATTTTTACCAGTGAATTCCTGTATTTATTCCCAAGATATTTTTTCACAAATTAGACATGGTCATACTGGAATTTATAAGGGACAAAAGGGTTCATCGACTGCGTAAAAATGTCCTACAGAAACAAAAAAAGGACGGCGGTATGGCAGTACCCAACTACTTATACTACTACGGGGCCGCCGACATGCAACCAATCCTGCACTGGATGCGAGCAGATGATGATTCCCCTGCTTGGTGTGTGACGGAGTCGTCATCTTGCACTCCAGCCTCTCTCTCTGCACGAATTGCTTCCTTCCCTGTTTCTGGTCAGCTCGAAATTGGCAACAATATGCTTGTAAACTCCACTCTGCATATAAGGAGACAGTTTTGTAAAAAACATTGGAGTTCAGACACCACCACAATGCATGTCAATTTGTAAGAATCCTATATTTCCCCCTTCAATGCAAGATAAAGCCTTTGACTTATGGTTTAAGAATGGCATATGTACAGTGAGGAACTTATTTGTTGAAGGTGTTTCAGGAATTGGCTGGGAGATTTCATCTTCCAAATTCTCATCTGTTTAGATACCTTGAAGTAAGAGACTTCTACAGAATGAGGTATCACGATTTTCCACACACTCCAGCAGATACACCTATTGATACAATCCTTAAGGCTCCTATGGCAATGAAGGGGTTAATATCTACTGTTTATAATGTAATTCTCTCTTTTTGCTCTCCATTTGACCAAACACTTGTCACTATTTGGTCCCAGGATCTGAACTTAGATCTGTCAGACTTGTGGGAATCTATCCTCTTGCGTGTCCCTTCATCTTCTGTGTGTGCCAGACATGGGGTTATTCAATGTAAGCTTCTGCATCGTGTACATTGAACCAAGTCCAGACTATCCCGTATCTATTGTAACATCGACCCACTGTGTGATAAATGTCGAATATATCGCGGTACGCATATCCATATGTTTTGGTCATGTCCATCCTTGCATTGGTACTGGGTTTCCATATTCTCCACTCTCTCTGGTTTGTGTCAAAAAACTTTAGAGCCATGTCCACTCATGGCCCTATTTGGTGTCTTATCGGATTCCACTAAATTATCAAATCCCCAATCTGATTTTGTTGATTTTCTTTGTATAATTGCTAGGCATCTAATTCTGAGACACTGGAAATCACAACACCCACCATCACATTCATTGTGGATTAGAGATGTATTAATGTTTTCAAAACTAGAAAAGATTCGACACTTGAAGAAAGGCACTGTATCCAAATTTAATGAAATCTGGCAGCCATTTCTTTTACATGTGGAGGGCCTTGACTTACAACTTCCAGACACTGTGTAAGTCTACTGTGCGTCTACTTCGTTCTCTAAGACTGAACTTCTTCATGTAACTGCTCTGGTGCATGTGATTTGATGTATTGATATACATATGTGAGACCATCCCCCCCAACACACCTTTTATTTTTTATTATTATTATTTATTCATTTTAATTTCCCTTTCTTGTTTGTATGTATGTGCTGTTATCATTCTTGTTAACTTCCATCATTGTCCAATCTTGTATCTTTTATTTATGTATGTGTAAAAAAACAAAAAACCTTCAATAAACATACCATACCAAAAAAAAAAAAAAAACCTCAAACATAAAAGCTTTAGATTTTTCACTGACGGCTTCCCTTCTTCCAAAATTCTACTTCAATCCTAACTGGTTTTCTAGCAAATTACTTAAGTGTCCATCCTATGCTTGATAAAGGCTTCTCTTCATTTCTTCAAATTAAACATTTGCATTTTGAATTAATTCATGACGTTTTCTGATGTCTCCACTTTTTTGGAACAGGGTCTACAAAGTTGGTTACAATTTCAGTTTCACCCACCAGAAAACTCAGAACGAGTTCTACTACAAATGGAGCGTCAGTGTTAGTTCAGACAGGCACGGAAGTCAGTCTTGGCTCCACCCCTTGTCCAATTGCATTGGACTTCAGTGTGGCGTACCTAATTGAGCGTCTTTTTAAATAAGCCGGCGCTCTCCATCTCAACTAGCCAAGCTCTACCATTCCCACCAAGACCCATTACAGATCTACACAAACATCCACACCTGCAATTCTCTAAGGTATGAGAATCAGTTCTTGGGTATTTTTCTTACCTCGTGCATCATCAGTATGTCCCGGCATCCGAATCCTTTCTCGGAGGAGGAATGCGTCCTATTTCAGCTGCCATCTCTCCCATCTTCACAGTCAGATCATGGCAGGTCATGTCGTAAACTTGGTTAAAAAATGTTAAGTTCGTCCGACTCTGGTTAGGCGCGAAATACCTAATGGACTACAGGGACATTTTCGTCATTCTGAAGGACAATGATCCGAGACTGTTAAAAAATCTTACCATGACAGAGTTGACTGTAGTATTTGGTGTATTAAGGGATGTGATTGGTGAAATGTACCTTGGACGCAGGGTCGACCTAAACACTTATTTGGCTACCACTTCTGATCTCACTCTGTCTTACGGTGACAGTCCTTTACTAGTATCATAAGTACTTTTCAGATTAAAGCTGCTTATTCTTCCAAAACTCTAGTCCAGTGATTCCCAAAGTGTGGGCTGTGGTGGTACTGCAGGTGGGCCGTGAGAGATCATTAAAAATGATTTTTTGCAAATAAAAATTCATTTTTGCAAATATGATTTTTTATTTTTTTTATTGTAAAATATTTATTGCACAATTTTAAAAAATATTTAGACGTAATAACCTATTGAGTGTTATTGACCTCACAATATTTTAGGAACCTTATATATTTTATGATCGGAACGTAGCTTTCTGGCCATCATGACCGGGGGTCATACTTGAAGGAGCATGTACTGTGTTCGATAATTAATTCTGTTTTGTGTGTACACCTCGGTATCAGAGGTAACATAACTACTTTCCCAATTTCGTACTAAGTCGCAGCATCTTTACACTTAAAGACGTTTTCAAGAAACTGGGGTATTGCGAAGGAACTGGAGTTTTGGGTATTTTCTCTTGGCTCAGTTAAAATGCAAGCTTCTCTACCCCAGGATAAATAGCGCAGAATCAGGGAAGTTATGGAGAGTGCACGTTGGCTAGTCTATGACAAAGCACGAATTGCTGTCCCTGTTGCGGCACCTGAACTTCCTTCTTGTACCGGCTTCTCGACCTCTCTCAATCTGTAATCAATTTGTTAAAAAAACTGTCAAATTCGACGAAGGTTACAAAATTTGATTTGCGCTTTTGGTCACGGTTGCGCAAGCCCCGGAATGGCATTTCGTTCTTTCATAAGGATAGGCCGGAGTCATCGGTCGCCTTCGAGTCTTCACTGATGCGGCTATCTCTGTTGGTTTTGGGAGTTGGTTGGCTTTGGAGGTTTGGATTGTCAAATCGCATTAAAAGCTTATGAAGCTGCTGGTCGTACTTCTCTCTTGTGCAGGTTTTTAATCCCAGTTCTGCCGGATATCATTTCCATGATCTGTACCTTTTTTATAATGCATTGTTCAGTTTCATAAAATTCATCCCTGTTCTACTAAAGCTTGAATTTCTGGGATCTAGTTTTACTTAAGATGTTTAGATCCTTCAATCACTAGCTTGCTTGGATTCCCTCCATTCGCCTAATAACAGATTAAAGAAGGTTCATCCAGAAGACAATGATAAGCGTTTTTCCCTCACACTTTATTTGGTGAAAAGTTGGTATCGCACTTAAGAGCTTGGTGTTTTAGTCCTTATGTAGATGTATTGTTGGAATTAGTCTGTCTTACAGCTTTCTTCGGGGTCTTGGATGTGTGGAATTAACTACACCTTCAGAGAAATTTAATCCTTTACACAACCTCACCATTTCTGATTTCTCCTCTGATAACTGTATGTTCACTGGCAACCTCAAACATTCCAAAACTGATCAATGTGGGTTAAGGCACTTCTGTGGTCTTTGCCAGAACTAATACTGCATTCGTCCTTTTCTTCTATTTCTCGGTCCCTGAAATGGCGAGCCAATGCAAGAGGAGATGAGCCCCTGCTCATGACTGATTCTGGGAATGCGATGTACAGAGTTTGGTTGCTGTTCATCTCCGTATACTGTGCAGTGCTGCGGTCTGCCCCCAATCCTATGAACCACACATTCCTTTTGCATCGGCACTGCAACTACGGCTACCTCTGTAGTTCCAGCATCTATTCTCCTAACCCTGTGCCGCTGGTCCTCAGGAGTATACCAGAATTAAGTCTGTCTTAATACTAGTGAATAATTTATTTAATTGGTAAATTGTAGTTCTTGCAATGTTAATTCTATGCTCACACGAAGTGTTGCCACCTCAAATTGTCGGTCAACTGTAAAGGGCCTTAGGAAAATTAACGCATGCAAAATTCATGGGTATTGTCCAATCCGTTCAAGTTGGGGAAACTGGCATTTCATTCATATCGATTCACTATCTGCCTTCGGTCTATCTAAAATTTAAAATGTCAATGTATTTACAACATGTAAACTCATATCTCGTAGCATATTTCCTTATTTGTATTAAGTCACTCAATGTGTCTTGGCGAATGTTCTTCTGCTTGCATTCAGCTGCCGCTGATGTCCAGCATCAAGAAAAGATTCATGAATTCAAAGGAAATGCGACATGCTTGTCGCTACACATATCCTCATTCTCATATGGTATATTTCCTTTGTATTAAGTCACTCAGCGTGTCTTGCTGAATGTTCTTCTGCTTGCATTCAGCTGACTGCTGATCTCCTGCATGCAGAGGAGAAGGTCATGCATGCTTGCACGAATTCAAAGGAAATGCGACATGCTTGTCGCTACACATATCCTCATTCTCATATAGTATATTTCCTTTGTATCAAGTCACTCAATGTGTCTTGCCGAATGTTCCTCTGCTTGCATTCAACCTGCCGCTGATGTCCAGCATCCAGAAGAGAAAGTCATGCACGCTTGCATGAATTCAAAGGAAATGCGATATGCTCATCGCGTTCACATTGCTTATCCCCACATAACACACTTACCGCGTATCGATTTTTTTTGTCTAATGTTCAAGTCAATGTCATCATCTATTCCTTGATCATAGAATGAGCTTGTTTGTTATTCGTATCCAAAGTTTAATGGCTCGAAACGCATTTCATGTTCGGATCCCCGCGGGTGACTCTGCTCATCTGCTCCCTGCAGGAGCGCGAGTTTGGGGGTTGTGATCTCCTGGGATGTCTGTGTCATGCTTGCTCAGATTGTTCCAGAGTATCACTTGAGCAGAGTCACCGGCAAATCCAAACGCATGTCATTCCAAATAAATGGTAAAATCTGACGTAAGTGTCCTGTCTGAAATGAAGCATCAGTGTTAGTTGAGACAGGCACGGAAGTCGGTCTTGGCTCCACCCCTTGTCCAATCGCATTGGACTTCAGCGTCGCGTACCTAATTGAGCGTCTTTTTAAATAAGCCGGCGCTCTCCATCTCAACTAGCCAAGCCCTACCATTCCCACTAAGACCCATTACAGATCTACACAAACATCCCCTCCACCTCCCCAGCCTCCTCCTTTCCCACGGTGCAGTCTTTGGCAGCACGTGTCATACTCTTGTCTTTGAATGGTATTGGCATTGTTTTGTATGGTATCGGCATTGTTTGTTAACTGTATTGTCTTTCATTTAATTTTTAACGCTGGTTGCTGCTGTCCTGATCCAGTTCTGCACCATCCTGCCACTTCCTGGAGCTACCAATGCCACTGTTCAGATGGACTTAAATGGAACTCTCATTGCCATTTTACTCTTTGACTTTATCTTGTTATTATTTAGCTAGCTCGCGGAGGATGGGCTTCCCCACTATAGCCGGGTTCCTCCTGAGATTTCTTCCCACTGGGGAGTTTTTTCTCACCACTGTTTGAGGATTTTTCTCCGTCTGTACACTACAACAATATAATCAACTTATTGGAGGTTTTTCAAGTGCTTGGAAATTAAAAATTATGAAAGGAACAGTCGGGCATTTAGTCTGTAAGCCTCATATGAAAATGGCAAATTGGTTGAATAGAGTAAAGACCAATAAACGTATGTACACATTTTATTTAAGAATTAGGAACTTAGTCGCTGTACCTTACAGGATTCCTGACAGTTGGGAAAATATGTTAGATACAGCAGTCCCATGGAACCAAGTTTTCAAAATCCTTTACAGTACATCACTTGATCCAAAGATGAGATATTTTCAATAAAATTTTATATACAAGTTTTTAGCAACTAAAAAGATGCTAAATATATGGGGAATCATCACCCCTTTGTCGATTCTGTCTGGAAGAAGTGGAGTCAGTAGACCATTTATTTTGGTACTGACCTAAAAAAGCCTGACCCGCCAGGTCAGTATAGAAATACTAAAATGCTGAAATATTATAGAAATACTGGTCAGGTCAGATTCTAGATATCTTCTGTTTGGGGCATGTTCCCTCGTGGAATGGCTGAGCTGCGGGCGGTAGGAGTTGATGTTTGCCTTGGTTGACTCCTGGTCTGTCTTGTTAGCAGGCTCTCTGCAGCCTCATGTGCCACTGGTGGGCGAGAAGGACTCTGTGGAGGTTTTGGTGGTCACAAAGCTAGTCACCGTCCCATCCGTCTTAAACCCAGCCGTGTGAAGAAACATGGTCTTACAGATGAACTAGAAGGATGGTTAGTGCCATTTGGCAATGTGCTGCACTTTTTCTTTTTATCAAGGGCCATTACCTTGCGCCTTTTTACATCCATAATTTTAATTTAATGGCTAAAAAACATCCTCTGGAACATTCAACGAACACTTCCGAAGGCAGGTGTCTCTCAATGGCTCCAATAGCAGGTATTCCTATTTATAATGGTCTTTCCTTTCAAATGATGAACGGAATCTTTTCCCGAAATGGTGAAAACAGTGATATTGATGGGGCACTCAGCGGCATTTTCGGGCCTGATATCAAATTCAAAGGTCTGCTGTAACAAGGAGCATGAATGACCAGATCTGGTTGAATAGCTGTGACTTTAAAGATCTGTTATAATATATAGGCATATAGGGATATAGGCATTGCCTCGTCCCTCTGTCCATAATCATTTTGTTTCCGGAGCAGAACTCGGGAACTATACAAGATATCAGCACCAAACTTAGTACATGTATTCTATGTATAGTCTAGATGTGCCCTTTGCTACTTTGCAAGTTTCGGGATTCCTGTTTTTATCGTTTCCATGCAAACAAATCTGGACTTTGTGCAAATTAGACCGTGTTCATTTCCTGAGCAGAACTGAAAAAGTATGTAAGATATCAGCACCAAACTTTGTACATGTATTCTATGTATAGCCTAGATGTGCCTTCTGCTACTTTGGAAACTTCAGGATTACTATTTTTGCTATTTCCATGGAAACGAATCTGAACTTAGTGCACATCAGGCCTAGTTCGTTTCTGGCGCACAACTCAAAAATCGTTCATCATATCTTTCTGAAACTCGGCATGTGTATTACTCACATACTGAAGTGGTGCCTTTTCATATTTTCAAATTTCTGAAATTATTATTTTTTCCCTTTCCATGAAAGCAAGATGGATTTTGGACTCGCAGGGCTGGGTTTGTTACCGGAGCAGAACAAAAACACTGTTCATCAATGACTCTTGTTTTATTATTGCCTTTGTCAACATGTGCTTCATAGTCTTTGGTAGATGTTGCCAGTACATACTTCCAGATAATTCCAGAGGAAAATCATCTCAATTTTTTGTTTTAATTTCTTTGAAGGTGTTGTGTTCTGTGGGTCTGTGTGTCTGGTTAGTCAATTTTAGGTTTTTATTATTTTGGTGATGTCAGTTTTTAGTCCATGTCTCAGTGTTCACATTTTATTCCTCTCCAGTAGTAGTCCAGTCCACGTTTTACCCATGTACTGTCTTTGCTTTCTCCCCGGATGCGTCATTGTTTGTAGCAGTTTCTGTCTTAATTGATTGTGACACTGTTTCGGGTGATTTAATGGATTCTGGGTTTCAGCCTTCCTTCCGTTCTCGTTTGCTAGTTTCCCCTTGCTTTCCTATATGTACTAACCATTACTAACAGTTTGTTGTTTTTCTAAAATTACTAACCATACCAATATTGTATATAATACTAACCTACTAACGAGCACCCGGGATTGTATAGCTGGACTTACTAATTGACTAAGGATCTCTCAGCAGTCGCCCTGTTCTAGTCTCCGCCTCTTGCTTTTCTATTCACTGGCTTTGCTAAGTTTTCTTGCAGAACCTCTGCATTTCCATTATCTATTCTGGCTCTTATTCTGTACACTTATGAGTCTTTTTATTCAGTTTATTTATCCCGTCTTTGGGATTGTCTTGTGATCCTCGTCTGTGTGTTAATGTTTATCTGTTTCATGTAATTAGGTTTCCCTCGTGTTCCACCCCTCGTTAATTAGATTAACTTCCCACACCTGTGTCTGTGCATGCCCCCTGCCTATATCTGTTCTCCCTGCAGCAAGCCAGTCAGATCTGACTTCGCTCTCGCCCCCGCTCCCACCTCTCCCTGCCCGGTGCACCTTCCCTCTGGTCCCCTCATCTCTTCTGTGTGTTTCCAGTTCAGCCGCTTTCCCAGCCCAGCCTACCCCTCCTGCTGCTCAGCCCCTGGTGCCCCCTGTCTTCCGAGCCCTGTGTGCCACCTCCTGTGCCCAGTGTGTCAGTGGCCTTCACCGTCTCCAGTGCCCAGTGTGTCAGTGGCCTTGGCGGTCTCCAGTGCCCAGTGTGCCAGTCCTCTTCGCCGTCTCCAGTGCCCAGTGTGCCAGTCCCCTTTGCCGTCTCCAGGGCCCAGTGTGTCAGTCGCCTTCGCAGTCTCCAGTCCCCAGTGTGCCGGCCGCCTTCGCCGGCTTCCGAGCCTGCATTCCCGCCGTCCTGTCTGTCCCCCTCCTGATGTTCTCCCTGACCCTTCTCCCGGCCAGCTGTGCCATTCGAGTTAGCCATCTGCCAGCTGTGCCCACCATCTTGTCTTGTGCCTGCGCTCTGCCTGTTTCCGAGTGTCCCCTAGCTCCAGCTTCCGAGTGTCCCCTAGCTTCAGGTTCCTAGTATCCCCTTTTCAAGCGTCCACTAGTCCTGAGTTGTCCCGAGTCTGCCCCCTTGTGGTTATGTTTTTGGATTCCTTAGTTCTCCCTCGTTCAGATATGCACGGTGTTTCCGTTGGCTGGAGTGCCCCGTTTTCCCCCCTGTCTGGTTCCCCATTTATTTAATAAATCATCATTTTGGATCCTGGCGTCTCTCCCCTTTTGTCTCCCCCCAGTTTCGAGTCAGTTCCTGAGTCCAGTGTTTCCGAGGTTTCCTTAGTTCCCAGTGTGTTCCTAGGGTTTTTCTCCCGAGACCCCACTCTCTTAACAGAAGGTGTAGGATTGACATGACTTTCGCAAATAATCAGGGGCCGGGGGGATATGTCATCCTCTGATGACTCGTTTATTTCTTATTTCTGCCAGTGCACTTCCATTGCATTTTCCTCCGCTGGTAAAAACACGAGAAATAAAACTACAAACACACGACCAATAGATTTAAAGTAAAATTGCACACAATTCAATGCCAGTATAAATCATCAGAATTGAAGCACATTTACCACAAAACTGAGACTCGAAGAAAGTTTACAGTGATTTATGAGATCCTAAAGGGCATCCATTTATTGTCATTTTTATTTTCATCTGATATGCCTATTATGCCTATTCTTCACGACGGCATTTTAAATTGTGCCGCTTCAGTTGTGTCTGTTTCAAGAAATTATACGCGACCCCATGACGGCAAGTGGTCTTAAGATGATAGAATGGGGCCATTTTCAGTTTTATTTTGACAAGGGCACTGTACACATTTGGGCACATTTTGGACCATTCCTCTTTGCAGATCCTCTCAAGATCCTTCACTTATTTAGGTTTGTGTTTTTCAACTGCCTTCTTCAACTCCGCCCACAGGACTGATCCGCTTCAGCCAATTAGATCACAGACTTGGCCACCTGCATAGCAACAGTGGGAGTTTGCTTATGATTGGGCCCTCGAAAATTTGTCTGCATCTCTCATGTGAAATATTTAAATGAGGATTTCTTTGCTTTATCACGAAGAGGTAATGCCAAGCTTTATATGGATACCAGGGTTGCCCTCTGACGGCCAGGAATAACGCCAGCAGCGAGCGTGTTTTGGAGCCTAAAATGGCAACTTTTTGTCAAAATTGGAAAGTCCAGTCAAGATAGTGTTTAGAAAACTGGTGGAAAACAATTAATGAATTAATAATTAATTAATTAATTGATTATTAAGATTAATATTTATTGATTCTGATGCAGGAGTATTTATTAACCAAATTTAGCCAATTTTGAAAATTGGACAAAATTCACCCGCATTGACTTGGCTCGAGCACAAAATTAGCCTATGCAACTTAATACCCGATTTGATGTGATGGGTCACATTTACAGTAATCTTTTCAGGTGCCATTGATTCTGAAACCTTGATGGAGCGGAAATTGATTTTAAATTAAAGGAGTAAATAATTTTGGTTAGTTCCATTGGAACATTAATATTGCAGTATTTCTCACATGTTGTAATTTGGAGTTCATTAAAAATTTTGAAAAAATATACTTTCTCTCCATGCATTGCCAGTCAGGGTTGCCAGCAGTTTTGGAGGCCAGTGTATGTTTGCATGTAGTCAGGTATGTTGGAATTACAGACATTTATAAATGTGTCTCAGTGCAAATATACTCTTCCAAAAAAGAAACTATGCATTGTTCTTAGCATCAATTTATTATACATGAAATGTTTTGACAAATGTGGAAAACATATTGAAATAAACTCTCCCAAAAAAGAAACTATGCAACTATTGAATTATTAATTACACTTTCTTTTCAATATGTTTTCCACATTTGTGAAAACATTTCATGTTCCAAACATGACTGTCCGGAACAAACCTTTGGTCCTAAATTGTTCCTGTGGTACTTCACTAGATCCAGCTGAAATCCCTGAAGAACAGTGGAACTCTGCGGACTCCCTTCTTTCTCAGCACAGTGAGAAAGGGTTACCTGTACAGCAACTAGGTGTGTTTTTGCACTCCATAAACAGAGGTGAGTGTTAAATGTCCATTGTACACGTCTCCTGAGAACATGCCGTGTGATGTTGTTAACTGCAGGCTGAGTTTTCTTAATACGTTGTACACTCTAGATGGGGCATTAAGCACAGCTCAGAGAGATACTCACAATGAGCTCTAATTTCCTGGCGCAGCGCAGGTGGCGTAGGGTGGCGCAGCCCACGCAGTGGTAATTTCGTCCGGCGCAGCCCGCGCAGTGGTAATTTCGTGCAGTGCATACCCTGTCAGACTTTCAGACACAAGACACTGCTTTAAACGCAATCTGTCGAGCGAAAAATTCATTTCACGTCCTGTGTGCAAGCGGCTTAATACTAGGCTACTATTATTGTCACTTAGGTTTTATCGTCTTTAGTGGGGGAAAGGAATGCAGCCCGATTGCTATGATCTTGTACTGAGTAAAGATCACATATTGAAAATAAATGAGTAACGTGTCTTGCATTGTTGTCCATGCATGTTAATCCCAAAATTTTAAGCAGCAACAGGCTGTAATAAAAGGAACACGATATCCATCGTTTCTCTTGCCAATGACCAATATTTTATTTGGCTGTGTTCTACCCAAACACGCCTTCTATGCCAACTTGCGCTGGAAGGCGGGACAGAGGAGTACTTGCGCCAGGCTACGCCGTGCACGAAATTGCAACATACGCCTGGACACACCTCGTTGGCGCGGCGCAACCCCCATTCGCTGTGCCTGCACCACGCCTGTGCGTGGTCTACGAAATTAGAGCCCAGTATGTCAGGGGTGATGTGAATTCGGCACCATGCCATCCATAATCACCATCAGTTACCATATTATGTAGGGAGCAGTAACAGACACACACACACACACAGAAAACCTAATATAACACACTCACACATACAAGTAGTTCATATACGCATAGGGAGGGGATGAGCAGTGCACACAGACAAGTAGTTCGCACACACACAGGCAGCACACGTACACATGCGCACTCACAGACAGACACACACATACAAGTAATTCAGCATGAGCAGCTCACACACATAAGCAGCGCGCTTCTGTAGCTTTGATTAGTAAGCAGGCTTCTGTTTAGTTGATTCAAAAATATAATCAGAGGGTGTATTTGATCATTATTTGTTGAGTAGAATCATTACTTGTTACTGAAAACATAATCAATTGAATCATTTATGTATCTGCTTGTATCCTATTCATCTGAAAGTGTTTTTCCACTCATAAACTGTAATTTTCCAGTCCATATATGTATATATTCCTCTTATTTTTTTAAATCCTATACTGAAAATTTTCCAACGTAATTTAACAAAACAAAGTTGATGAGTTAAAAATAAAAAGTTAAAGACATGGGGCTCTAATTTCTTGGCGCAGCGCAAGTGGCCTAGCTTAGCGTGGCGCAGCCCACACAGTGGTAATTTCGTTCGGCGCAGCCCGCGCAGTGGTAATTTTGTGAGGTGCAACACCGTGCGCAGACGAACGTGCGTCGAGATGGGTGTGGCAGCATAGTAGGGGGAGGTGTCACTTATTCATCAAGACGCAGTGACAGTTTCGTACAAAAAGTCTTCGCTGCAGTTGCGCAGAAAGCTCGCCACCTCCAACCTGGTTCACTTTCTGTGCAGTGGAAATTTGGCTGACTGGCGCGCAGTGCGCACACGTCACCAAAATCTCACAGGCAGGTTTCCAGAATGTCAGGCACATTTCAATAAAGTAAATAATTACAGCAACCACTGTTTAATATAACTATCTGAATCAGCACATAAATTATAGTGTCTATATTGATTGTCCTGATGTCAGATCAAAGGTGGTTGGCACGCGTAATGGAAACTTGACCTGGCTTAATCAACGCAGCTGAATCTGTGATGCAAACTAACGACTACACATCTTTCTCAGCCAACCACGAACTGTATAATTTATATGCTTGCGTTCTATGCTCAGTAAAGCTGCTAGCACACTGGACGCGAAACGAATTTTTCGCATGACTGATTATAGACAAAGTCAATGCAAAGACGCGATAGTCAGACAGGGTTTTAATATAGCTCCGTGTCCGAAAGTCATAAAAGTTCTAATTTTTCCGAGTATTCCAGGAATTATTAGACGTGCAAACTTGGCTATGTTTGTGTTCGACCTTCACAAAATGCAAATTGATAGCTATCGACTTTTCTTGGTCTTTTTAGCCTATTCGTCTGTTTTCTTCTTGAAGATAGACAGCAGTCTTTATTCGGTCTTTCTTTTGAAAATTAGTCAGATAGATCGAACAGATTCACGCTTTATTTCCACAGCAGAGATAAAATAGTGCTTACAATCAGAGAGCAAATCAATTCCATGACCATTAACAGCGTGAATAAATTATCGCATGCACGATCAAGACTGTCCGATGCGAAATGCAAAATACTCCATGTCCGGCACCCAGCAAAAAATAAAAGTATTGATATGAGAACAGATTTATAACGGAATAAAGAATAAAAATACATATACATCACCAACCAACAGAACATCCAAAAAAGATGACCCGCACATAAATTAATCACAGTGTTCGTTGGATGTTCTGTTGATTAAAATGTTTCTTTTTATTTTTTATTTCGTCATCAATCTGTTGTAATCGTCCTCTCTTTTTTTTTCTGTCAGACACGGAGACATTGTACATCGTCTCGCGCCAATGTCGACTCACTTTATTGAGCAGAGCTTAAACAGAAACATTGATTGAAATTCGCGGTACTCATCTTGAAGAACTGAGCCCTCTTATCAAAATATTCCAGTTTAAAGAGGAAATACGGGCCACCTACCTTGTTATGGCCCAGTCACACAGCCGATCACGCACAAATCACGCACAGATTGGGTTTGTACGTGCTTGTGCGTTGAGAAATAGACCAATTTTTCGGGGTGTCGGGGGGTAGAAATCTCTGACGAATCACGCATGAACCACGCATGTATCACTTACAACCACTGACGAATCACTGACGTATCGCGCACGTCGACGCATACTCGCAAATACGGTGCAGTATTCCACGAACATTCGACGCACGCCCGACGCTTGAATCACCGATGGAGCACGTCCAAACACGAACGCTTCACGTATTGTCAGTGGATGTCACTGGAGTGAACGTGATACATGCACGTTTTATGCGTAATATGAACGTGGGGCATCAGTGGACGGACGTGGACGTGCGCGGGTTCAAACCAGTTCTGGCGCATAAGCACTGACGGCCGACGAGTGTCCCGCGCATAGTTACGCATACTCGACGCATAAACTATGCATGCCGACTCATGAATTACGCACACCAACACACAGTTGTGCGTCGGAAAAATTTTGAACCGTTCAAAACTCAAAATCACGCACAAACCGCCTTCGACGCACATCCACTTACAATCACTGACAGTCCACGTTCGTTCCACCTACGAATTACGACGTACGCTCCGCGCAGAAATGAAAATTTGTGCGTAATTCGTGCGTAATTCATGCGTTTTCGCTATGTGACTGGGCCATTAGTTATAAACTAATAGAAATTACATTACTGAAAAAGAATACAACATCCAAATGGGCCGAAAAATGCGGTTATTCCACATTATTTTGATGTTTATGCGACCCACTCGGTGACCGCATGAAAAACGGAGGCAGGCGAGGCTGGACAGGCACGTGACCGCATGACGTCACGGGCGGAACACGCCGAGGGCTGCTGAAGAGAGTAGACTAGAAGTAACAATGGCGGATGCTGACTTCGAGTGCGTTGATGTGGATTTATCTTGTTCCTTTTCATCAGTGGAAGATAGTTTTGACGCAGTGCATGACTATTTACTTCCAATGTCAATATCTCAAAGTATGTAGTGTTGTCAGGGGAGGGGGTGGTCACATCATCACGCTCCACTCGTACCTTATGAGCGGTGTATATTTAAAAAAATTATTTTCCCATTTTCTTCTTACATTACATTATCAATTTATCATCGAAATTTTTTTTTTATATTGCATATATTGACGGTGACATTGAAGGGAGAACTGGTCCTCTATGTATGTACCAAATGGGTGAGAATATCGTCTGCTGCAGACCAAAGCGTGGCAGTCGCCCAGTTCCGGTTATGGAAATGACATCTGCGATATTGTGTACATTCTGGCGTGGAATATTGAGGTCATTTCCCAGCTCAAAATACTGAACATTTTAAAAATAAATAACGGAAAACTCAAAATAAATGACGAGATCTGGTCGATGAAGGAAAATAATTGAGAACTGGCCAGGACTAATTGTCATAAAGTCCGTGTCAAAGTCCCTACCTCCTCCCAGTTAAATCTACGCCCCTGCTCGCAACACACCATGCCGGCATTCTGCAAACTCATAGGCCTTGGAACTGATTCTACGATTGAACAACACGCTTGAAATGCCGATTGATCCGCTGAATAATCCTCACTAAATTGTAGTAAACAATGCACAATGTGCGCGCGGGTGTGCCGCCGATGACGTCTCGCAGCGTGAATCTCGCATTGTCCCGTTCATTCTCGTTTACTTCTCGCCTCGCAGCTGCTGAGCAGATGTCATATTAAAGGTATTATTCTGAGGTAGAGAAAGATTTTTTTTGGCAGTTGCGCTGCAATTTATGAATCTATACTACATATACAAAAGATTGAGCATACATTTTTTTTCATTTCAAAATCTGCCCGTATTTCCTCTTTAATATCTATAAGAGTCAGTAGATTTGAAGAAATTAAAAACAATAATAGACTGTCGGACACGGAGATCTATTAAAACCCTGTCTGGCTTTCGGACACAAGACACTGCTTTCAACACAATCTGTCGAGCGAAAAATTTGTTTCGCGTCCTGTGTGCAAGCGGCTTAATACTAGGCTACCATTATTGTCACTTAGGTTTTATTGTTTTTAGTGGGGGAAAGGAATACAGCCTGATTGCTTTGATCTCATACTGAGTTAAGATCACATATTGAAAATAAATATGTAATCTATCTTGCATTGTTGTCCATGCATGTTAATCCCAAAATTTTAAGCAGCAACAGGCTGTAATAATAGGAACACTATATCCATCGTTTCTCTTGCCAATGAGCAATATTTGACTCGCTGTGTTATAGCCAAACACGCCTTCTTTGCCAACTTGCGCTGGAAGGAGGGACAGAGGCAGGACAGAGGAGTACTTGTGCCAGGCTACGCCGAGCACGAAATTGCAACATACGCCTGGACACACCCCTTTGGCGCTGCGCACCCCCCATTCGCCGCGCCTGCGCCTGGTCTACGAAATTAGAGCCCAAGATGGTTCAACCCATGAATTGTGATTGGATCAAAGTTTGTTAGAGATGAGATGGTTACAACCCATGCATTTTGATTGGAGCAAAGTTGGTTGAGTTTTTCCCATAAATATTCCTTTGTAAAGAATACCGAACTAGAACTGCCTGGCCAGGGACTGCTCACCGTGGGAATGAAGATGGCTTCTGAAGATTTTGTCTCTCTCCAATTATTCACGAACTAGGCAACCTCAAAAATATGTAAACATCTAGACAAGAAAATACAACAATAATTTGACGTGTGAATCGATAGATTTGTTGCTTTATTTATGACCCAATGAGACCTACGCAGAAAACATTCAACGGTGCATTTACAGTATATATGTTTAAGAATAAACCAACATCGTCAAACAGAAGGCTAATAAACAGCAAACATAATATGAGTTATCTCCCTCTACCACATGACCTGAAATAAATGCAAAATTACAATCTACATGTATGTAGCACATTATGTTTTACACAGACCAGCGGTACATATATAGGCTACTGAGATTTTCAAATTTCAAATGATTCTTCAACCGCTGCTGGATATTGTATACTCTTCTTCAGTCCACCCCACCTTCGATTTTCACGGATAAGTGATAAGCGATTCCCAACAACCACGCAGCAACGTATTTTATCTATTAGAGCTGTAAACGATCTGAGAATCAGTTGAGAAAGATTGAGATGTTGAGAAAAATTTGAAAAAAGCATCCTGCCCACACACACACACCCCCCTCCCCACTGTGCTCCCTGATCCCTCCCACCGAGCATGTGTGGCCGTCCGCGTGGAGACTCCCAGACACACTCCCTCTACCAGAGCAAAAAGCCGGTGGGTGTTCTGACAAATTTTGCTCCCTATCAAAATATGCTACCTCACCGTTCTGTGCTTGCGCAAACCTAAAATTTTGGGTTGTTTCCTCGTTCATATCTTAAGTATCTTAAAAAATCATAAAAATAGATTTACTTTCAGTGCGCATTTCGTCCTGTAAACGTACATATATTTGCATGTACACGCTGGGGTTTCCTGAAAATGCAGAAATTAGACAATAATGGTGTATATGGGCAGATATCTTCAAACAAACTTACCCAACTCGTTACAAAATATGTGTATGTTATAAAAGCTAACAACAAAGTTACTGCTGTAAACTGATTCATATTGCAATATGAAGGCGAAAACAAAGACTTTACGATCGCTTTGCATTAAGGTTGACAAGGGAGGAAAATTTGGCTGAACACCGGCAGTAAACAGACACAGAGCCAGCCTTGAATTAAGATTTACCATGTTGGATTCACAGGTATAGCAACATTGAAAGTCATTAAATGCATGTTAAACCTAACGTAAATTACAATGCATCAGTAAGAGAGTGCGCCGTTCACAAACACCACAATGAACAAGTTCACAATAATATTCATCAATCGTAAATACATATGAACGAGTTCATGAGTTCATTGAATGAATTCAGGCACAACACTGACGATAGCAATGCTAGTTTACAATGCTAAAAATAAATGGCTAACGTTCCAACGCCATCTCTCGACACAGAGAAAACGACCGGCAACGTTTACAGTCATAAGCCAGCATTGTTATAGACGTTATTTATGTAATAACTCACACAAGAGAAGTCAAAAGTTGCCTACCTGTTCAACAAAAAGTCTGCTGTATCAGCATCAGTTTTCAGGCCCAAATCCTCCTGGAGCTTCCTCCAGCGGTGAATGGATGACCCGATGTTTACTCGGCTTTGAGTCCTGCGTTGCTCACATTTCCTCTTCGTCTTTGCCTTTTCCTCTGCAGACTAACGCTTTCCCCCAACTTTTGCCGGTGGGGCAGCAGGGGCCGCTTGCTGCTGTCGCTGTCTTTCTTTTCCATTCTTCTAGCCCTTGTTGCTAAGCTGCTACTCAGCTACTTCTTCTTCTTTAATGTTTGTTATGGTTTGAAAACACTTGCATTACCGCCACCAGTTACTTGCTTGTTGCAGAAAGTTTATACGCGGAAGGGGGCGGGGAAAAGGCGGAACGCGGAGCACGGGGAGTCAGAGCAAGCTCTCGGGGGAGTGTCAACTAGAGCGAGGGGATTGGATGAGAGTAGGAGAGAGACATTGACCAATGAAAGCCATCCGGGCGGATGGCTTACATTGGTGAACGTCTCTGCAGCCCTGCAGCCACTAGAGTGAATGGATTTTTTTTTTCTCTCTTCATTGTGGAGATATAGGACCATATAGGACCATTGTGCAGTATAGGACCATAACCACTATCTAAATGAGGTTATTGATAATGATCAAACTTTCAAAACATATACTACAGCTTTAAGTCTGCATCTAAAAAGCAATCCTCAGCAAGAACTGTGCATGGGTCTAATTCGGACTACATTACGTCGCGCATTTGGCAGACGATAGGCATACGTGTGTGGGTTCGGCGGCACACCTACTGCGAGGCTTGTCTCGACCGAGGACGAGGTTGATAATAGCATGCAACATAAAGAGGAGATTACCACGAGAAATCCACGAGAGATACACGAGACGTCTCATGGGAAATAGGCAGTAGCTGCTGGCCTGTATGGTACGATAACTGGAAAACGCTTCAATAAAGGAAAATGATAGAGAAATAGCCAGGACTAATTATTGCCATATAGTGACGTGTCTTGGCCCACACACTGGCTGCACCGCTGACTGCGGCCTTTCAGATTTTAATGCATCAGTGAAGCAGGACGCATATCAAGCAAAATCACTCATAACTATGTAAACTAACGGCTACATACGGCATAGAGATGCATGTGTGGGAAGTCGTCTGCAATCTTCTCAGAATGGATTGTCTCCCTTTGCTTTAAGCCAAATCACATCTTTGATCCAGGCGGCATGGCCATAAATTACCTGGAGGGGGGGTTGAATCTGGATTTTGGGTTTCTGCCATTTGCAGGAGGTAATAAAACAATTTAGCAGAGCAAGGAAAAAAACCAAATGATTACCCGAGAGCATATTCTGCTTTGACCAAAATTTAGGGAGTTTTTAAGAGTGATTAAACCATAATTTCAGCTGGAATGAAACATACTCCATCCAATTCTTTGGAGTTTTCTAAGATCATCGATACCAAACACGATATGAATATGTATTAATATGATGCAGTTATCATGTAAAGCTCTTAAACTGGATTATTGCATAACCAATTTTGGTTATGAGCACATAAGTTATTGTATAGTTATATATGGAATGTATGAGAAAAGTCTGACATTACTATGGTGTCAAAAAATTTTAACAGATGAGTTAAGGTCCAGTTTCATAAGAAGAATGACCAGGGCCGGTGTTGATATTCACCGGGGGAGAACTGTGATAGTTACCCCCCTCCCTTCCCCCCCCCCCCCCCCCCCCCCCCCAGTCTTCCACAGACACAACCATAAACATGCAATTTCCCTACGACACCACAGCAAACATCCTGGGGAGTTAACAGCCCTCTCATCCTGATGAAAGCTGAACAGCTTATTGTCAAACTGCAGGCCACATGAGTCCTTTATGACGAGTCTCAGTTCCAGCCCTTTGCTGCATCTCAGTTCGATCTCCTGTCTTACACAGTGTTCCGTTCGACAGCTGCCATTGATTTGCTCTCTTGTGTCACACTAAATATTTACAGCTGTTGAATAAATTTTGAAACATATTGCATTTAATCAGCCAGGCCAATATCTGGCAAAGTAGACATGTACCTACCTTGTGATTAAGTTACTCTCCAAACAGTGGCGGATCTAGACAATTTTACAAGGGGTGGCAAGAGGTCTGGGAGGGGTTGCATGGGACGTCCTCATTGCGGTATTAGGAAATCCCCAATTCCAATGAAGTTGGGACATTGTAAAATACATGCATAAAAACAGAATACAATGATTTGCAAATCTCAATAACCCATATTTTATTCACAATAGAGCATAGACAACATATCAGGTGTTGTAAGTAAAGACAAGCAGAGGTTCACCAATCTGCAAAAAAACTGTGGCTGAAAATTGGGGAACAATTTCAGAGAAATAAGTGTTTCCCAAAAAAGGAAACCAAGAATAAATGGTTAAGTCTATAACAATTGCTTAACATTCTATGATTAAAATTGGCATTTGGTTTTTCATAACTACGTGTTGTATCTAATGATGTTAAGTAAGTGAAGGTTGTGCGGCACTCAACTGAACAACAATGACACTTTTGGAGTAATTCAGTCACCACCAGATTACATAAAATGATGACAGGCCTAAACACTGATGAACTGGGATAATCAGTTTCAACTTTTCACTGTCAAGGCTATTTGCGCTTTAGGTTGTGTAATGTGTACTGCTTTAAATGTAAACCCTACTAGCTGCATGACAGATGTGCTCAAATCAAGCAGCTGACAATAGAACAATGAGTTCTGACAACGATGCCTGACTAAGTTTGTTTTCTTTGTATGATGTGAAAAAGTACAGAGTTGTGTAATTATTAATCCTAATTAGGCAATATCACATGAGAGGGAGTGCTTTTGTGCTGAATATCAGCACTGGTGTGATTCGGCAGATAATCACACCAGTGCTGATATTCAGCACAACAGCACGAGCTCGAGTGTGATATTGCTTTTATACGAAAGTTCTACAAGCGCATTTTATTAATTAACAGTAATGAGCGACAAGAGATTATGATTTGTTTGTTTATTTAATCATTTATTTGGATCCGCCAACACAAATAACTGATGTAGCATTAAATAACGGTTATTAGAACGCCTGTACAGCGGAGTGATAATGTCTGTAAAAAGTCCCAGTTCTGTTGTACTCTCTGTCATCACTCATGGAATGTCTTTTGTCCAATCAAATTACTTGATTGGAACTAACCATTGTATAATTAGTTTTATAGATACTAAGTTTCAACAGAATACTTTTCATTTTATCCCCAGTTTCCTTTTTTTCGGGTCACACTGTATTATTATGCCTTCCAAGATGTAGTAGAGTGAATATTTAGGGCTAATGAAATAAAAGTACCTCAAAATAAATACAGCAAAAGTACCTATGTCACAGTCCAGGACTGATACTGGCCAAAGCTTCAGACGACGATTGTTGTGTTGTGCAGCAAAACGTCTCACAAACATATCCAAACCTAGCTCTGTTGCACATTGTTTCTCAATTTTGAGAACGGCTACATTTCTAAGAAGATTGTCTGATGATTGTTAGGCTACATAGACTCCTAGTCGTGTGAAGGAATATCCACCAAATCGGATATTGCTCCTGCCGCGGCTACTTATGTGCTACGTCAAAATATAGAATTTCTGGATCTATACAAACATATATACGGTAAAATAATAATAATTATATTTCAAGTTTCAATGGAATTTAAGAAATTTTGCCTGTTTTGGCTGACACATGCTAAATTCATTAGGACTTACCATCCCTATGTTTAGAACCAGGGCTAACGGTCGTAGGTACGGACCCGCCCATACGTTTACCTGTGATAGAATAAAGGAATAGGTCCTGAGGAGCAGTGGGTTGCAGTGATTTAATAATGTCTTAGTGCCCCTCCGCCGTTATAAAATCACTGTAACCCACTGCTTCAAGGGGTTTATTGCTTCTATAAAACAGTTACCCTGCATATAGCCCATTAAATAAACACACAAGAAAAATGATCAACGATTTATGGACAGAATGGTTGGCAAGCAACACAGACGCTGAGATTGCTTTTTATATCTAGCGCCATTATGTCACGTCAGGCTATTGGCTATTGATTGGACAAATTATAACTTGCTCCTCCCATACCAGCCACTCAGCTATTCCATCACAGAAACTTTTTTTTTTTTCCTCCCTCCATCATGGGCCCCTGACGGCGTCTGTGCCCCGGTGCAGCTGCACCGGTTGCACCGCCGATATTTACGCCAGTGCCAACAAGTGTATATGACAACTGACACACGTCAGTGCAGGGCAGGAGGCTCGTCACGCAGACTCCGCGCGTTTCATGCAAGACCATAGCTAAGTATTTGAGGAGCCAATATTATATTTACATTAGATTATTTTTTTTGTGAATTCATCTTTTATTTCAATGCTTTGAGGGCCTTTTAGACATAGTGGTGATTTGGTTTACAAGTATAGTTTTCAGAACATTAAAGCTAGGGGGGCAGCTGGGGGGGCAAGGCTTGACAGTGGGGGGGGCAACTGGAACCAAGTTCCATAAAAATCAGACCAATGTTTGTCCAAAATCCTGCTGACAAACAGACAAAAAGATGGACCATATCCCAGCTAAAAAATTTAACTCATGAGTGGATGTAAATATAACAAAAAATTTGAGCAATTTTAGGGTCAGCTTTTCAGACACAGACGCAGCATAGTCCATGACTAAATTTCATTGTTAATAGAGTTAGACTAAACAAATCTAGTTTTACTCTAGGGCCAAGCTGATTTGAATGTAAAAAGCAAGCCTTTATTGCTGAAAAAATGTTTCTCTTTAATTTGAATTCAGAGGGTAAACTGTCAACTCAAGATTCAGCAAGACCAGAACAGATGGATGTCAGAACCATTAAGCTTACCATCTCCATCTTCTTAAACATCACTGCAGACAATCAGACAGGCTTGCTACCGAAGAAGGGCCCTTACCAAGCAGTGGAGGTGGTGATCATTGTCCTGGTCTCAGGATCTGTCAGTCTCCTCACGATAACTGGCAACATACTGGTCATTCTCTCAATCAAAATGAACAGGAGCCTCCAGACAATCAACAACTACTTCCTCTTGAGTCTGGCATGTGCAGACCTGATCATAGCGATCAACTCCATGAACCTGTACACAGTCTACATTACAGTTGGCTATTGGCCGTTGGGCCCAGTAGTCTGTTACATTTGGCTGCTCCTGGACTATGTAGTTTCCAATGTCTCTGTCTTTCATCTCCTTGTCATCAGCTTTGACCGTTACTTCTGCATCACCAAGCCACTCAGCTACCCTGCATGGAGGACCACCAGGATTGCGGGCATGATGATTGCGGCAGCCTGGGCTCTTGCCATCCTCCTGTGGGTCCCGCCCATCCTCTTCGGGCAGTTTGTCGTAGTTGAGCATATTGTGCCAGAGTGCTACATCGAGTTCCTGTCCTATGAATATCTCAGCTTTATCACCTCCACTGTCACCTTGTACCTGCCCGTGGCCATCATGAGCTTCCTGTACTGGCAGATCTCCAGAGCCAGCAAGAGCCATGTAAAGACAGGCAAGCACAAGCAAATAAAGGGCAAAGCATTCAACAGCGAAGCAGGAAACCACATCAGCATTCCATGTGATAACGGGTCTGACACAACCCAACGTATTGAGAGGAGCCAGAATGGTGGAACAGGTGGAGTTGGGGAGGAGGAGCCAAGTGCACTAGTGCATCCTGAGAGAAATGAAATTACAGAGGCCCCTGCTGGTTACAAGGGAAACCCCACAGCCCACCACCTTAATGTTACAATGTCAAAGCAGCAGCCCAATAAAAAGGCACCACCATCTCGTGAGAAAAAGGTAACACGCATGATATCCATGATTCTAGCCGCTTTTGTGGTCACATGGACACCCTATCAAATCATGAAGGTCATCAGCAGCTTCTGTTCAACTTGTGTTCCCACCAGTATGTGGATCTTTGGCTCTTGGCTCATCTATACTAACAGCACCGTCAATCCAGCCTGCTATGCTCTCTGCAATGTCTCCTTCAAGAAGACCTTCAAACAACTCCTGCTCTGCCAGTACAAGGACATTCGCTTGAGCAGATAGAGATGTGATAGTTTGTGTTTCTGCTGTTGCTATTTTCAGTCATTTTTTGGGCAGGAAAACAATGCTCTCCCTTCAATTTCAACAATGCCAGGTACAAGCCCAAGAAGTAAAACTTCAGATACACAATCTGATGTAATGTCAAATTTCAGAGATTTCTATGCCAGCAAACTCAACTAGAATTCCCTGCATAACTCAGTAAAAGTCTGAGCCCATTGCGCAGAATCAGAAACGTCATCTGTTTACTGCAATTGATGTTTTTATCCAGTAAAAATGATGTATCTTTAAATGTGTAGTTCCAAATACGAGAGAGATCTCAACGATTAATTTTAATGAGTAATTGAGAAAAATCGAAAAAAATTCTGCTGCCCTGGAAAGGGAAAAATCTGACCGTTAATTTCAAAATAACTTAAACTCATTAGTTTTATCCCAGTTTGCATGCGTATTTTTGGCAACACCAACCCCTTAAGAATCATTCTTCAAAATATGTGAACAGAAGATATTCAAATTTATATGGAAAGGTAAACCTGATAAAGTTAAACGTGCACACCTTATATAATGATTATGTATCTGTTGCGCAAAAACTCTTAAACATAAACGCTTTAGATTTTTCACTGAAGGCTTCCCATCTTTCAAAATTCTACTTCAATCCAAACTGGTTTTCTAGCAAATTACTTTTCTTAAATTTTCTGGGACTTGCCCCAGACAAGCCCAGAACATGTCCAAACATAGCTCCAGTCTGGGCTTAACAAAAAAAAAGGTAATTGCCATCTAGTGGCCTCTATTCAAATTACAAGTGTCCATCACATGTTTGATAAAGGCTTCGCTTCATTTCTGCAAATTAAACACTCGCATTTTGCATTAACTAATGACATGTTTTCTGGTGTCTCCACTTTACAACAAATCATATTGTTAAATTCTAATTCACTTGTTGATAGAATGATGATTTCTTTGGAAACGCATGTTTGATATAGGTATTATCTTTATAAGGGATATAGTGAATGAAGATAATAAACTCATGTCCTACAAACAATTAACTAGTTTTTATGCTACAGTCTGTACATTACAACAATATAATCAACTTATTGGAGCTTTACCAAGTGCTTGGAAATCAAAAATTATAATAGGAACAGGAGGGCATTTAGTCTGTAGGCCTCGAAAATGAAAATGGCAAATTGTTAAAATAGAGTAAAAATCAATAAACATATTTACACATTTTATTTAAGAATTAAGAACTTAGTCGCTGTACCATACAGGAGTCCTGACAGTTGGGAAAATATGTTAGATACACCAGTCCCATGGAGCCAAGTTTTAAAAATCCTTTACAGTACATCACTTGATCCAAAGATGAGATATTTTTAATATCATTTTATATATAAGTTTTTAACAACTAAAAAGATGCTAAATATACGGGGAATCATCCCCGTTTGTCGATTCTGTCTGGAAGAAGTGGAGTCAGTAGACCATTTATTTTTGGTACTGTCCTAAAATAGCCCTATTTTGAATAAAGGAACAAAGCTGGACATCTCAGTATACAATAGTTGTAATGATTCTGTATTTTGCCTGACCATGCCTTGTATTGTGTATTGTGATTTGGTTGCCTGGTTATGTTCATGTTTTCTCTTAGTTTAGTTTTGCCATGTTTTTGTTATTGCCCTGTTTTCATTCTGGTCCATGTTTTTTGTTTTTCCCCATGCATTGCAATTTGCCTGCCCCTGTCTGGTCTCATGTCTTGTGATTCCTCACAGCCCCAGTATTGCATGCCACTCTTTCGGGTGATTTAATAGTTTCTGGGATTTCAATCATTCCTTCCAATCTCGTTTACTTCCTTCATCTTGCTTTTTCTATATTACTAACCAATACTAACAGTTTTTTGTTTATATGCCCCCGCCCTCCAAAGAGGACAGGGGGCATTATGTCGACACCATGTCCGTCCGCTGTCCGTCGTCCGTTAACTTTTCGTTTCCGTGGGATAACTATAGAATCCCTCATCGGATTGATGCCATTTCTTAATGGCATATTGGGAGTGGGTAGAGGAAGGTTCCTTTCGAAAACCAGTGTCGTGCGATATCTAATATGGCCGCCACAGCAGCCATCTCAATATGCCCTTGATCAACATACAGGCGGGGGCATATGCCACGCTCTGCGTTGCTGTTGTTATTAAATTACTAACCTAGACGAACATTGTATATAATACTAACTTACTAACGAGCACAAGGGATTGTATAGATGCACCTTATTAATTGATTAACAAGCTCTCAGCACTCGCCCTGTTCTAGTCTCTGCCTCTTGCCTTTACCTAATCTTCTTTGCTGCATTTCAGTGGATCCTCCACACCTGCTCACTCTGTCCTTTCTCTCATTATCTGTGCACGTTAAAACTCCCTAATCTGAGCTGTGTGTTCTGTCTATAAGCTGTCTTGTGATCCCTGTCTGCGTTTTGGCTTTTGCTTAGTTCATGTGATTAGGTTGTCCCTCATGTCTGCTCCTTAGTAATTAGTCCTATTTCCTACACCTGTTTTCTGTTTAGCATGTGACTTCCCGTATGTGTATATTAGCAGTCTTCTCACAGCAGTTCCCAGTCAGAACGTTTCCCCAAGTTTACCTGTGCTGCTCTTGTACTCATAGTGTTGCTCTTCTGACTGGACCGTCCTCGACTTTTGATTTTTGGCTCTGATTTGGTACCTTTATCTACATCTGTTTATGAACCCTTTTTCTGCCCGATGATGATTACTGTTTTTGCTGCCCTGGTTTTTTGACTCAGATTCTGCCCTGTGGATTGTGATTTTTGGATTGTGGACTTTGTACTGTTGCCTTCTGCCCTGCGGGGGTTTACCCCCTCGCTCAATAAAATCACTCCTACTGCATTACTAGATTCTCGCGACTTTTTCCTGAACACAACCTCACAATAGTATACAATTAGATTCATTGAAAGTGTTACTGGGTCTTGTAACAAAAGGTACACATCTAGGGCCGGATCTACAAAAGCTTTGCGTGTATAAGAACGTGTGCAAACTCAATGCACACGCAAAAATGTACAAACTGATTTACTAGCAGTGCACAGTAAGGGTTGCCTCTTTCAAAGGTGCAAAATAGCACGTCTGCATCCAGTTAGTACGTCTGTCACAATGAATATGTAATATGGGGCGTTTACATGCAATTGTGCGTGTGTTGGGAGGAGAAAATGTAAATATATTAATTAATATATCAAACCTGAAAGAAACTTTGCTAATAAAATCTGCGTCTAAATTTTAACACGTGTCAAAAGGAGGTGCAAACGGTTTTTATGCGTAATTGCGCACACATGGCTACAGTTATTGTCGCAAGAAGGAGACATCGAAATCATGAAAGGAGACGCAGAGAACGCATTTTTCACCCTCGTGTGAATGTTTTTGGAATGAAGGAGGAAAAAATCATTGAAACGTATCGCCTATCCAGCACTGCCATTTTGGAGCTGTTGGAGGAACTCAGAGAGGATTTGTAGCCAGCCACGAGAAAGAGTCACGCAATACCTGTAATAACAAAACTCCTTGCAAGCTTGCATTTTTTTGTATCTGGGTCATTCCAGCGTACAGTAGCTATTACAGCTGGGATCTCCCAATCCCGTTTTTCAGATGTGCTGTCTGAAGTCCTAAATGCCATGTCGCGCCGGATGGCCAAGTTCATTAGGTTTCCACGCACTCGGCACTTATTGAATGAGACCAAACAAGGTTTTTTTGCAGTAGCTGGATTTTCTAGAGATATAGGGGCGATTGACTGCACCCATGTGCAGCTTGTGCCCCCCGCAGACACTGAGCATGTGTACGGAAATCGCAAACACACACATTCATTGAATGTGCAGTGCGTTTGTGATGCCAAAGGCATCATTTCCAACGTTGTGGCAAAATATCCCGGGTCAGTACATGATTCTTTTATTCTGAGAAACAGTTCTCTGTTTTCCAAGTTGCGAGATGGCGAGTTTGGAGATGCCTGGCTTGTAGGTGAGTCAATTTGTAAAATCCTTAGTGAAATTTATTTCATTAAAAACAAGAGCATGTTTCACATTGATTCATATGTTTTTTAAGGTGACAGTGGATACCCCCTACACCCCTTCCTCCTGACACCTGTTCTCAACCCGACCACTGCCGGAGAAATAAGATACGAGGCCCATATTCGTACACGGAATATTGTGTCGCGCACCTTCGGAATCCTGAAGAGCAGGTTTTGTTGTTTGGATCGCACTGGTGGAGCACTGCTGTACAGGCCAGAAAAAGTGGCCCAGATTGTAGTGACCTGCTGCATGCTACATAACATCGCCAAGCAACACGGGCTGGAGCATGAGGCCATGCCGGAGGAGAACACAGACCTGCCCCCCTGTATGGAGCAACAACCCAATGCTGCAGGGATGCAGACACGCAGCAATCTCATTCGAAGTCACTTCTTGTGAGCTGTTTGGTATGTGCATTTTTCCATTTTCATTCAATAATGCATTGTAGATTGCAATACAATGCCGTTCCCTCTGGCTAGTGTGACCCAACAAACTGCGGAACATTGCAAAGTTAAGCAAATCAACATTTATTGAAAAAAAGACTGAAATCACTATCTGAATTTCAAACATTATCAAACGAAATACTCATTCACGTCCATAATGTTAAGTCCCGCAAAATCATAAAGACACATTGTTTCAGTCAGAAAATGTATTAGGCCATAGTCTTAACATTTATGGTGGGAAAAAAAGAAAAGCAGTTCATCATATAGCCCATTTTATACAAAAAAAAAGAAAAAAAAAATTTTCACAGCCAATAGAGGACAACTTAAACGTGACAGTTGAATGTATCACTTGTGTTTCCTTTTACGCAGGTGGAACTTGCCCGTCATGCGCACCTCTCCTCCCTCTCCGGTGCCCGGCTGCCTAGCTGTCGCTGTGGGACTCGGTCGGCCCACTTCTCCACCTGGATTGAGGGCAGTCTTTGCCTGCATCCCTTCCCGTAGCCCTCTTGCCACAGAATTGACGGCCATCGTCAGGGCAGATACTGCGCTGACCATCTGTCTGCAGTGCGTGGCAATGGCCTGAGTATGGCGCCTTGCCGCCCGTGCCAACGATGACGCCGCTCGCATCTCCCGTGCAATTGTCTGAATGGCTGCAGACTGTTTCTTTTGTTCCTCCAGCAACTCCAGATCAATGTCCTCGGGACCCTTTCGAGGCTCTGCAGGGGTGGCGGCTGCTCTGGGGGGATTTGAGGTGGATGGCTGGACTTCTGCTGAAGATTCTACTTGTAAAAAATAAATGTTTTTTGTTTGGGATTTGAGTTAAAGGACAGCAAAATGTAACCACAGGAGGTACATTCATTTTTCACTTACTAAATAAATATCTTTTCAGAAAAAGTGTGTTTATACAGTATTATTGTGCCCCTACCTTGTTCTGCTGTTTGGTCCAGTGTGTCATACCCGGCAATTCCAGTGACTTGCGTCTCGCAGAACGTTAACTGCACCTGTTCCTCAATGCTGGTCAGGGGCATCTCATCCACTGTGCCCCCACCTGTTTTCTTTGCAGATGTTTTATTATACGCCAATTTTTCTTTTGTTCGTCTTCGGATATCTTGATATCGTCTTTTCACCTCATTCGCAATTTGCATCGTTTTACCCACAGCATTTACTTTTTCACAGATTTCTGCCCATATGGCGTTCCTTTGTGCGAAAGTCAGGTTTCTTTGCTGTAGCTCATTCACGTGTTTATTGGCTTCATCTACCAACACCTCTAATTCCATAGGGTCGAATTTCATTTTGCGCTTTCTTCTCTCCAAACTCTCCATGCTGCAAACCATGAAACACGCAAAGCCCTTATTTAAATAGGGGGTGTCCAACTCATTTGCACCTGTTGCCATTTGCGCAATGACTCTTAGTAAATCACCTGCAAACTGCGGTTCAGCCCCACACGCAAAATTCTATATTGCACACGCAAATTGGGATCTTAGTAAATCCGGCCCTTAATCTGTAATATAATTATATATTTATCAAAAATATTTATTTTCGGGTTGACATCTGTGGAGACATTAAGAATTGAGAAATTCAAAAATTTTGTCAAGTATTATGGTAGAATTGAGTGTGTGATAGCCCATGAGACAGGACTTTAAAAAAATAGAGTGCAGTTCCATACAAAAGCTTGCAATAACCTAGTTGAGTCACGACTCTTACAGGATACCCTGCATTTGAGTTTGGCGGTGGTTCTGCTCTGGAGCAATCTGACCATGCATGCCACAGACCCTGAGATCACAACCTGCCTTGAGATTCTTTTAAATCTTGTGAAAGTTTTAGTTATTGAACATGATATGAACAAGTGCTCCTTAAGATGAAGAATTAAATTATTTAGGAGGAGGCTGGGGAAGTGGAGGGAGAGGAGAAGCATATTTCTTAGTAACCCAAGTATGAGCGGTGAGGAGGGCATGGCACCAGAAAAATGAAGGAACACTGCCTTGGTTATAAAATCTCAATAATTAGGTGGGAGGAGCTAAAGTTAAGAATGATTGGACAGAAAGAGCCTTGTGACCAGCCTGACTTCTGTGCCTGACTGAAGTAATGTCTAAAGCTCCATGAATTTTTCTGTTTTGAAAAGACCAATACTGTTGAATCAAAAAATATTCAAAGACATTATTGTGTCACCTTATGACCATTAGTGTTTGAAATAAAATATTTTAAATTGAGATCTTACATACAACTGCAAAACCCCACTCTTAAAAAAACAACAACAAAAAAATCTATATTTTGCTAAATAACTCAGAAGTCCTCCCAGATCAATTGAAGATTTCCTTTGTTTCCCTCATCTTGACCAAGGAATGCTGTTATAATTACAATGACTTCAGGTCGTGCAGCCAGGATATTTTGAAATCACGCCACCACAATGCGGACACACTCATCTTAGCCAAAGAAACGCAAAAAGCTACTAACTTCACAATGCGGGTGAGACACTGCTACACACTGCTCGGAGATATTTATGGGTAATGACTGGGTAATTTAAAGTAAGATTTTCGAAGATTAAAATGAGTAAATAAATAAAACTAAATTTTACTTTATGCTAAACGGTGACATTAAAAATCAATGGCAAAGTTTTGCAATTAACCCATCAAAATCAATGAGTAAAGTTTTAGTCCTTTCTGTAAACTATTCCAAGCAAATTCGGCAGAATATTTTATGGCTTATTTTCCTAGATTTGTGTTTACTAATGTTACATAAAGTATATTGTCAGCCAGTCCCGAAGACAGTTGTTGTGAGTATAATGTCTAAGATGCAGGACTGCTGACAAATTATGTGGTAATTTTTTTTTGAGTAGTCTTTTATACATGAGTAAAACGTGATCTGGCCTGACACAAAGGGAGGGCCAGTCCACCCTCTGATACAAGACACAATGATAGGTGCTATATGGGTTGGCAGTAATAAATATGAGATCTTTGTCATGAGCAGCATCTAGATATTTAAGCTTCGAAGTTTAGGGTTATAGATGGTTACACGCAGCACAAAAGGCTCTGCACTGCACACTGAGGGCAAAACAAAACACAGTGAGGGTCAGCAAACAGTGCGTTGCACACTGCACGCAGAAGGATATATAGTATATACTGCACGCAGGGGATTGCACAAAATAGAGGTTTTAAACACCGCATACTGTCACCAACAAAAAACACAGTGTTACACCCTACAAACAGTGCATTACACACAGGATGTGCACTGCACACAAAGGATTACACTTGCAAACACTGCGTTACACACACAGAGGCCCTCATTCATCAAACTTGCGTACATCAAAAAAATGTGTGTGGCCAGACGGGCGCTCGTCAGGAAGACTCTGGGTTTGTTCACGTCCGGGTATCCTCCGCCCTCGTACGGAACTTACGAGGATTCGACCAATGAGTGTATAAGAATCAGTGGCTGACGGACACGTGTTTGGAGGAGAGCCGTGAGCTGTCTTCACTATCCTGAGTTGGCAGCAAGGGGTCGCATACGAGCAAGCTTTGTACATAGTTGACTAATTGGGCATTCCAGATTCGGGTGGGATTGGAGATGCCAAATTAAAAAAAAAAAAAAATGTGTGTACGCCAAATCTCTCGCAAGAATCGGCATTTATCAATCTGAACGTGAGCGAACGGTCGGCAAAAATCTCATGCCAGCTCTGACCAGGTGTATGCAAATTTGAAAACAGCGAACAACATGCAGGAACGAGTGCAGCTGTCAAAATGAGTAATAAACCATATGCAGCGATGCGGACGTCATGCTGTTGTTCTTATTAGTAAAGTAAATAAATAGAATAAATAAATTAATAAAAGCAGGTTGTTTCTAAATATAAGTGTAATTAATTTCTCTACACAGATGTCATTATTTATTTAATAGTTAACATAACATAACATGAATGGCAAGAACAGGCGTTTCAGCCTAACTGAGCTTGCCAATTTCTTTATAATATTGTGAATATATCCCTTCAGATACTAAATGACTCAATGGTATCTAGCTTTAGGTCAAGCCTGCTCTTGAAAACCCCCAAGGTCTCAACAATATGGTCAGGTAAGCTATTCCACATTGAAATTACTCTTTGGGTGAAGAAATATTTCCGAATATCAGTGCTAAATTTACCTTTGGTCACCTTCCATTTGTGACCCCGAGTTCTACTAACAACACTTGGCCGAAGGAATCCTACATGATTCACTTTGTTAATCCTTTTAACATATTTAAAGACCTCAATCAAATCACGTCTGAGTCTCCTTTTCCTAAGACTAAAGAGATTAAGGATTATCAGTCTCTTCTCGTAGCTTTCATCTTTGATACCTGGAATAAGCTTAGTGGCTCTTCTCTGAACTTTCTCTAGAGCCTCTTTATCTCTCTTAAAGTATGGTCCCCAGAACTGTACACAATACTCCAGGTGTGGTCTAACGAACGTGTTGTACAGAAGAAGCATCACCTCCTTAGATTTGTACTCAATACTTTTGGCAATGTATCCTAGCATCCGATTAGCTTTTTTAACTGCTATGGCACAATGGCTAGAACCTGTGAAGGTTTGGTTAACAATCATTCCCAGATCTTTCTCTTGTGGAGCACATTCCAGTTTTAAACTTCCCATGAAGTAATCCCGTCTAATGTTTTTATTACCTACATGTACAACTTTACATTTTGCTAGATTAAATTTCATTTGCCACATTTCTGCCCAATTCTTGATTCTATCCAAATCGTCCTGAATCACTTTAATGGACTAGACTATTTGCCAAACCCCCCAATTTAGTGTCATCTGCAAATTTAACCAATCTGCTCTAAATATTCCTATCAAGGTCATTAATGTAAATGAGGAATAGCAGGAGTCCCAACACCGATCCCTGGGGGACGCCACTCCCCACCATACCCAGCTCAGATGAGATATCACTGACCACTACTCTTTGTGTTCTGTCCTGTAACCACTTTTGAATCCACCTCAGAATACCTCCTTTAAAAAAATTCCAGAAGGTTTGTTAGGCATGACCTTCCCTTCCGAAAACCATGTTGACTATCCCTCAACATACTGTCACGTTCAAGTTTTAAATAAATAAATAAATAAATAAATTGTACCTGTGTTGAGAAATTAGTTACTCTTATTTGGAAACAACCTGCTTGTCAGGCCAGACGGCTGACAATTACAATCAATTTGATATAGCGCAATGCGCAGCTTGGCAGATATGCAGTGTATGTCAGATGCTCATCCAGTCAGATATATACTGATCAACAAAAGAAACGAAAGTTAGCCTAATTAAAGGTAGACTGGAAAATAAGTTTGCGCGTAATTATTTTAGAAACCAAATTTATTACTAGCGCGTGCAGATTTACACTCGTTTCATCAAACTTTTCTTTATTTTGTGGTCCCTTCGACTGAGTAACCATAAAAGTACATTAACTAACTAGGTAGCTTGCGTTTCTTTTGTTGCTCAGTATTTAGATACCTATGGACACTTTGACCGTGATCACATTTTGACAATGGCAGATCTTCCATTGTTAGAGGAATAAACTTCTGAATTGAGGGGAACTTTCAGCACAGAGATCTCATCCGGGAAAGTGACGAGTGGCTGCTCGTTTTGTGTGGCACCCAATAAAATGTCATGGAGTAACACTGATAAAAGTACAATGAAGAGTGATCTCTGCAGGCTATTTTACCAATTACCCTCACGGTGCTCCGATCGAGGCGGGGGTGACTCATCCATGTCCCCACTGGCTCGTATTCCCACGATGGAGGGGGAGCCTATCACTGCTGTGACAGCTGGAGGTTGAGTCTGGTTGGCTTCCACCGCTCCCTGCGCTGTTGCAACCCGTTTTTTGGAGGCGATCTTAAAACCGGACCACTTTTTTAACCTACATGTAAAGCATTTGGATTGTCAATTATATAGGCAATATGACATGAAATATCGTGGATCTATAAATTGAATTTATTAAGGCTGATGTTATTCGCACTTTTACGTGTGGCCAATGCTAAGTTTTTTTCTTGACCACGCTTGTGAGTGCGCAAGTTGATGACCATTTCAGTGCCGCTTATAAGGTAAAACCTATGGCATTGAAAGGAGCCGGAATGGAGGGACAGGTGGAGTCGGGGAGGAGGAGCCAAGTGCACAAGTTCATCCTGAGAGAAATGAAATTGCTGAGGCCCTTGCAGGTTATGAGGGAAACCCAACAGCCCAAATCTTTTGTCCCTTGGAAATAGCTAGTCAAGTCTCATCTGGTTGCTTTTAATTAATAAACAGAAAATCAGAATTTATTAAATTGAATTTGATGCCCTCAGAGCCTGCCAGGCCAACATAATCTGACAATCTGTCCCTTGGGTTACCTTATTTTCTTCTGGATTGTGAGAAGCAAAAACATGACTCATGGAATTTTACAGCAGTGGAGTGCCATTCATGTTTCCATTCATCATGACGTTATTTCTATACTGACCAGTAATGGTCAGGTAACACTCAAGATATCTTCTGTTTGGGGCGTGTTTCCTGGTGTAATAGCTGATCTGCGGGTGGTAGGAGTTGATGTGTGCCTTGATTGACTCCTGATCTGTCTTGTTGGCTGGCTCCCTGCAACCTCACGTGCCACTGGTGGGCGAGAACGACTCTGTGGAGGTTTTGGTAGTCACACAGCTAGTCACCGTCCCATCCGTCTTAAACCCGAACATCTGAAGAAACTAGAAGGATGGTTAGTGCCATTTGGCATTGGAAAAAAATATGCAAATGTGCTGCTCCTTTTCTTTTTATCAAGGACCATTACCTTGCGCTTTTTTACATCCATAATTTTAATTTAACGGCTATCAAACATCTCCTACATCCTTCCAACTGCAGTGCCCAGAACTGGCTGTTGGCCAGCTTTTGATGTTCCTCTGGAACTTTCAACGAACATCTCCGAAGACAGGTGTCTCTGCATGGCTCCAAAAGCAGGTATTTTTATTTATAATGGTCTTTCCTTTCAAACGATGAACGGAATCCTTAAATGGTGAAAACAGTGATATTGATGGGGCTCTCAGCGGCATTTTCGGGCCTGTTATCAAATTCAAAGGTCTGCAGTAACAAGGAGCATAAATGACCAGATCTGGTTGAATAGATGTGACAAGGTTTTGAAAGACCTGGTTTAATATATAGGCATATAGGGATATAGGCATTGCCTCGTCCGTCTGTCCATAATCAGAACTCAGAAACTTCAAGATATCAGCATCAAACTTAGTACATGTATTCTATGTATATTCTAGATGTGCCTTTTGCTACTTTGGAAATTTCGGGATTCCAATTTTTATCATTTCCATGGAAACGAATCCGTACTTTGTGCCTTTGCTACCTTGGAAACTTCAGGATTACTATTTTTGCTAATTTCATGGAAAAAAATCTGGACTTAGTGCACATCAGGCCTAGTTTGTTTCTGGCGCGCAACTCAAAAATCGTTCATTATATCTTTCTGAAACTCAGTATGTGTATTGCTTACATACTGAAGTGGTGCCTTTTCATATTTTCAAATTTCTGAAATTATTATTTTTTTCCCTTTCCATGGAAGCAAGATGGATTTGGACTCAGTCGCAGGGCTGGGTTTGTTTCCGGAGCAGAACTAAAACATTGTTCATCAATGACTCTTGTTTTATTATTGCCTTTGTCAACGTGTGCTTCATAGTCTTTGGTAGATGTTGCTTGTACATACTTCCAGATAATTCCAGAGGAAAATCACCCCAATTTTTTTGTTTGAATTTCTTTGAAGGTGTAGGATTGACATGACGTTCGCAAATAATCAGGGGCCGGGGGGATATGTCATCCTCTGATGACTCTTGTTTATTTCTTATTTCTGCCAGTGCAGAAACATGAGAAGTAAAACTACAAACACACGACCAATAGATTTAAAGTAACATTGCACACATTTCGATGCCAGTATGCATCATCAGAACTGAAGCACATTTACCACAAAACTGAGACTCGAAGAAAGTTTACTGTGATTTATGAGATCCTAAAGGGCATCCATTTATTGTCATTTTTATTTTCATCTGATATGTGTATTATGTTTTGCTGGATGTACAGTGCCATTCAAAAGTTTGCAGTCACCTAGAAATGTTGATGTTTTAAAAAATGAATATTTTTTTCATTTAAAAACCAAGCATGATATACTCAGTTCCCCTGCAAAATGACGGCTGATATCTGGCCTGGAAACAAAATACAGAGGGAGAGACAGACAGACATCTGGATAGGTGGAACTATAACAGACAGTAGGATGTATAAAATGGTCCGTCTAATGCAATAAGGTGTAACTATAAAATTTAATTGAGAACTAATGTACTCTGGACCACTCCCAAAGTGGAGGAGAGTATGCGGTGGAACGATGGATTGGGGATCGGGGCGAAGGCGATGTTGTATGGACTTGGTCTGTGATTGTTTGATCTTTGGGAGCCCCAGGTGGCGAGACTCACGGTGGGGCTAGCGTCTCTCGTCGGAGTCCGTTTAGGCTCCGAAGCACCCATAAGGTTTTAATTGTTACGGACAGTTTCGCGTTCCAGATATTTCTGGAAGATTCCAATTTAGCAGAAGGATTGAATTCACACGATTTATTAAATAACTGAGCGAATGAACGTAGCAATTACAATTGTACAGAAATGGGTAATGAAATTATTACATTAAAGATAGAAATACTGTCCTCTAATTGTCCATCCTTGCGATATTCTCACGACGATGGTGAAAATCCACTGGTATCTGACGTCTCTGGTGTGGTGATCCTAATCACCACAAAGTCCGTATCCAAAAGGTCCGTAATCCAAAGTCCAATTGCACTCAGCCAGTCTAGCTTTCAGGTGTAGCAGACAGGAGATGATTATTTTCCCTTTCTCTCTTCCTGAGTGTGTGTCAGAGTCTGGTCCATTGGCTGCAAGTTCCCTTTATATACAGTGGCTCCAATAAGTATTTGTACACTACTTCAAAATTCGACTACAAAACAGCTTTTGTATATTCAGGTAAATGCTTGCTATTGTGTGGAAAAGTGATTAAAATATTTGATAATCAATTATTTAATGTCAAAATGGCATATTTGGTCAGAAAGGCGATTATCTGACCCAATAAGTATCTGTACAGTTCCATTTTTGAGTCACAAAACTTATAATACTCACCTAAAAATGACTCAAGATGTTTACAGGACATGGTTGACTCACTTGGTCTGATTTGGTCAAGCGTGGCCATACTGGACACTCCCTCTGTACACAGACTGGCCTATGTAAATGGCCTGACCATGCCCATAATGTATTCCTGTGATATATGGCTAAGACAGGCGAGATACCCCGTCGAATGCGGGAGCAAATCATTCAGCTACATAAAGAAGGCCAAAGCACCAGAAAAATTGGAACTCGGCTATAATTACGCCACACGACTGTGCAGTACATCATCAAGAAGTACAAACAGTCTGAACGCATAGCCAATGCAGCCAAGAAAGGACGTCCCAGGAAGACCAGCCAGCGCACTGACCGGTACATATCCCTGCTGGTACAGAGGGAGGGACAGTCCTCGGGCTCCAGTCTTGCCACCAAAGTGGAGGAAGCAACTGGAAGCCATGTTTGTGCCCAGGCCATCCGTAACCGGCTCCATGAAGTACAGTAGTGTCCAAATACTTATTGGAGCCACTGTAAATCCTTATTTTTTGAAGATTGGTATGAGAGGAATATATGGTCTATAGTTGACTTGATGGACACGAATGGCAATTTCTTAACTTATGAACAATTCTGTATGAAATATACAGAAATATACAGTACAAATAAGTATTTGTACACTACTGTACTTCATGGAGCCGGTTACAGATGGCCTGGGCACAAACATGGCTTCCAGTTGCTTCCTCCACTTTGGTGGCAAGACTGGAGCCCGAGGACTGTCCCTCCCTCTGTACCAGCAGGGAGATGTACCGGTCAGTGCGTTGGCTGGTCTTCCTGGGACGTCCTTTCCCGGCTGCATTGGCTATGCGTTCAGACTGTTTGTACTTCTTGATGATGTACTGCACGGTCATGTGGCGTAACGATAGCCGAGTTCCAATTTTTTTGGTGCTTTGGCCTTCTTTATGTAGCGGAATGATTTGCTCCCGCATTCGACGGGGTATCTCACCTGTCTTAGCCATATATCACAGGAATACATTATGGGCATAGTCAGGCCATTTACATAGGCTAGTCTGTGTACAGAGGGAGTGTCCAGTATGGTCACGCTTGACCAAATCAGACCAAGTGAGTCAACCATGTCCTGTAAACATCTTGAGTCATTTTTAGGTGAGTATTATAAGTTTTGTGGCTCACTAATGGAACTGTACAGATACTTATTGGGTCAGATAATCGCCTTTCTGACCAAATATGCCATTTTGACATTAAATATTTGTTTAAAACATATTGATTATCAAATATTTTCATCACTTTCACACACAATAGCAAGCATTTAGCCGAATATACAAAAGCTGTTATGTAGTTGAATTTTCAAGTAGTGTACAAATACTTATTGGAGCCACTGTAGGCCTTGTACTCCTGTATGATGTCATAATGTAGAATCCTGACTGACATCACAAAGAAGAATCTTGAAGGTGATAGGACTCTCCAGATGGCTCCTGTAGAATCTTGCAGACAGTAGAACTCTCCCGATGGAAGAATCTATGGGGTTCTCAGTCTCTCGTCATTATGTTTACAAGCACTCATGAATATTTATTAGCCTAACATGAGTATACAGAAACTACTGGCTGAGCAAAATAACACAATCAGGTGTTATAAACCCTCGTGACCTCACAACATAAGTATACAGGAACTACTGGCTGAGCAAAATAATACAATCAGGTGTTATAAACCCTCGTTACGTAACACCTCCCTCCGTAAAAGAAAAAGTTGCAATGTATGACAACTTTTTATGACAAAAGTGCTATGCATTGCAGCTGAAAATAATAACAAAAAAAAACACAATCTCAAAAGCAATATTTTTTGCAAAAAAAAAAAAAAGTTTCTCAGTTTGAACACCAAACATCTTGTCTTTGCAGTGTATTCAACCAAACAAAAGCCGAAAAGGACCTGCAAATCATCACACCCTGCCCTCATCTACGGTCCACACAATGTGCCAACCTCACCGGTCCCGGGCCCTGCACTTAGCTGTATATACGCACACACACACACACACACACACACTGAGCGCGTATCGCTTGACACATGGACTCGGACACGCGTTGGCCAGTTAATATTTCAGAAGATCCCGCGGTTGGCAGTTAACTGGTTTGGATTGAACTGCAGCTCTGGCCTATGAGTCCTGGGACTCGGCTGGGGACTCCGCTCCAGAGAACGGCGCTGCGGTGGACGAGGACCAGCCCAGGATATCCACCACAAACGTTTCCAAGGATATCTGTCCCGGAAGAATCCTCTCCAGCAGGTCTTTCGAATCTGTTCTGTGGACGCTCTGCTGCTCAGGTGAGCTCCAGTCCGCCTTCGCTCCCAGCAGTACGGTGAAGCACTCCGCCAGCTCATCCTCGCTCATTGGCTCTCCTCTGGTCTGCAGAAGATGCAGCAAGTCGTCTCTGGCGATGACGTGTTCGCCGTTTTGGGTCAGGTGACCTAGGACGCTGAAGGCGTGCTGCAGCTCCTGCTCGCTGTGGTCCACCAGGGGGCGATGGTTAATGTACAGCCTGATGAAGTCATCCAGGTCCACGTCGCGCACGAGAGCCCCCGTCTCCGCGTAGCGACTGTACAGCACCTCGTTTTGCAGGTCCTCAATCTCTCTGTCGGAGAGGAAGAACCCGACGGCCCGCATCATGACCGACAGCTCGCTCAGGGGCAGTCGGCTGGACACGATTCGCGGCTCCATGGAGTCGATTCCCTGCAGCTGCAGCTGGCAGTAGTAGAAGTAGTCCGATATATCTTTGAACAGCTGTCCGTCTCGACCTCCTTCCAGTAGGGTGTAGAAGGGCTCAATGCCCTGCCCGCCCAGTGCTGCCTCGGCCTGCAGAGCATTTCGGTTGACCTCCCAGCAGCAGACGGTGGCATCGGTCCCACCGCAAGTGAAGACGTACTTCCCGTCTGAGGAGCAGGACAGTCCCGATATCCCGCTCGGATGGCAGATGAGGGCGGAGTATTTATACGGATTCCCATCCAAGGGCAGGATCTGTAATCCCAGCTTGTTTCCTGCGACGTACGCAAGATAATGGGTGTCAGGGTCCTCGTCCGGCAACGCGGGCAGGACTGCCATCTTCCGCACAGGAGAACTGTGGGCCGGGCCGAGGACGGTTTTTCTGCACATTTTGGCACTGTTGAAGAGCTTCATCTTGTAGCTGTCGGCGGCGGTGAGGAGGAGGAGCTCAGCAGAGACGGGCGGGTGCCAGACCATGCAGGTGGGCGAGGCACTTTGCTCCACCCTCACGACGCTCCGAATTCGCTGCTCGTCCTTGCCGCTGTTCTCCAGGTTGTACTCCACCAGCCGGCGGTCGCTGCCCAGAGAGAGCAGCATGGGCTGAGTGCTGTCCGAATATTCCCCGAACAGCAGGTCCTGAATGGGCTCATAATGGTACCGGTGCCTCCACTGGAAGTCCCAGACCAGCTGCCCATGTTTGGTGCTCAGTGAGTACACGGTCACAGCTTTCCCAGAGTCCGCTGTGGCCAGGTAGTGGGAATCCTTGGAGAAGACGATGTGAGTGATGCAATCGTGGGCGGACCTGAACTTCTCCTCTGGATTGTTCTGCAGGTCCTCGGGGTTCAGTATGTAAACCGTCCCACATGCAAACCCTACAGCCAAATAAAAACCTCTGGGGTCGAACGCCAGGCACTGGATCTCCCTCTCTTTGTGGAAGACACGGCTGCGCTTCGTGACCTTGCTCTCGTAGTCCCAGGTTCGCAGGGTGCCGCAGTGGCTGCCCATAGCTACGACAGGCTCTGTTGGGTGACAGGCCAGCGCGTGCACCGCGATAGACTGCTCCTTCACCATCCACTGCAGCTGCCCGTTTGCCGTGTTCACGTGCCCCACCTGGGCGCTCGCCGTGGACAGAACAAAGTTTCGGACGAGGGATGGTTTGCCACCTTTCAGGATGCTGTCCAGGTGTCCACCCTCGCTGTGTGTCTCTTTGGAGAAGGAAATGGAGGTGATGGGGTCCAGAACGAACTGGTCGTACCATTTAATCAACCTTAAACGCTGGTTGTAGAAAGTCACATGACCACCAGCGTTGCCCGTGACAATAAAGGTGTCAGTGCTGGTGAGCACGGTGATGGCATGCCTCTCCAGACGGATGAGCTTCACGGCGGTCCTCTGCGTGTTTGTATCCGTGGAGCTCGTCCGCAGTACATCCCACACCACCGCGTTCCCCATCGAGGTGCCGGAAAACGCCTGGAATCCCTCAGTGCTGAAGAGAGACTGACTCAAGGAGCCCACCTTCTGCTTAAAGGTCCTATCTGAGACCTCTGGGGCGTAATAATCCAGCTTCTTTTCCTCCCAAGTGTAAAATACAACCTGCCCTTCGCTGTTACTGACGATCTGGCAGTTGTCGTTCGGGTGAAATACGATGTGAGTCTGGTAGCCTAAATCAGGCTGCAGTACTGTGACGCAGAGCGGACCCTCTCTCTCACTGGTCCAGTCCCAGATGCACACTCTCTGGATTTCTGCAGCTCCGACGGTCACCAGGTACTTGGCGTCCCGTGATAAAGCCATTGCTGCGACGCCCCCTTCAGGGTGGCAGTGGAAGAGCGTCTGCACTGGAAGGCCTGAATGTGTCTCCCATACGAGCACCAGGCTTTCAGGTCCCACATCTGCTGTCACCAGCCAGCGTCGGTCCTCACTTGCGCACAGACAGGAAATGGGGTTGTAGTGGCCCTGGAACAAGTGTTGGCTATTGCAGGAGTGGTCGTAGATGATCGCCACGTTGGCACACGCGTACGCGATCTCCATTCGGTTCTGGTCCGCCAAGCAGAACACGGGTAGAGTCCGGCCGATCCCCAGGGCCCATTTCAGATTCAGCGGGTACTTTTCACAGTTCATGGTTATTCGCTGCTGGGGCAGGAGTGAACTGGGACTGCAGCTTCCGTCCATAGGGTGATGTGGCTGCTCGGCAGTGTTTGGGTCCATCTCTTCTGCAGCCCCCAATTATGTTACGGATAGTTTCGCGTTCCAGATATTTCTGGAAGATTCCAATTTAGCAAAAGGATTGAATTCAAACGAATTAATTAAATAACTGAGCGAATGAACGTAGCACTTACAATTGTACAGAAATGGGTAATGAAATTATTACTTTAAAGATAGAAATACTTTCCTCCAACGTCCTTGCGATGTTCTCACGAAAATGGTGAAAATCCACTGGTATCTAACGTCTCTGGAGTGGTGATCCTAATCACCACAAAGTTCGTATCCAAAAGCTTCGTAATCCAAAGTTCAATTGCTCTCAGCCGGTCTGACTTTCAGGTGTAGCAGACTGGAGATGATTATCTTCCCTTTCTCTCTTCCTGAGTGTGTGTCAGAGTCTGGCCTGTTGACTGTGAGTTCCCTTTATATAGGCCTTGTACTCTTGTATGATGTCATAATGTAGAATCCTGACTGACATCACAGAGAAGAATCTTGAAGGAGATGGAACTCCCCAGATGGCTCCTGAAGAATCTTGCAGACTGTAGAACCCTCTAGATGAAAGAATCTATGGTGTTCTCAGTCTCTAGTCATTATGTTTACAAGCACTCATGAATATTCATTACCCTTACATTGTTACGTAATGAGGGTTTATAACACCTGATTGTATTATTTTGCTCAGCCAGTAGTTTCTGTATACTCATGTAAGGGTAATTGTTATGGCCCCAATTTGTTATTACAATTTACAACATAACAGCAACAGCAAGGGATGACAGACACAGTTTTAAAAACTTAAACACATTCAATGAAAAAAACAAAGACTAAACTACTATCTACAACTAAATGACCAAGAATGATTAAGAAAATAGAAATATTTACAGACCCTTGGTGATGGTGGGGTGGCTTGGTGATGTCCTGGGTGAGGAAAATGCTCAAACGCAGGCAAAAATCCACAAAAGAAACTTCACAGGTCTTGAACAGAAATGACAGGTCTGGTCACGTATCCTTCTCCTTGCAATTTCTCCTACTCAAATTCTCTTTGTTTTTCTTCTCTGGCTAATTTTTCTAAGTCAAACTGCCTTTGTTTTCCTTTTTCCTCCCTTTCAATCTCTAGCATTTTTAATTTAAGTTCCATTTCTATATCTGGATTTTCCACTGGAAACTGTTTCAGATCTCCTGGTGCAAACACATTTTCATCAATGTAATATTCAACTATCTCTCTAGCCAGTCTTGCTTTTCGCATGGCTGGTTTTACCTCTGTCAGCTCTAAATGTCTGCAAATTTCTAGCAGTTCTGTCTTTTTAAAAGACTTCAAACCCTCAACGGTTGGTGATGCCAAGAAATCATCCATTGCTGTTGATCTGTCAATATATTTATACAGGAAAATTCAAAAAAACAATTTTACAATTTGAAATGTTAGATTTTCAATAAATGACTCACACAATGTTCTGTCCCGGACTTGAGCCCCCAATTTGTTATTATATTTACAACATAACAGCAACAGCAAGGGATGACAGACACAGTTTTAAAAACTTAAACACATTTAATGAAAAAAACAAAGACTAAACTACTATCTACAACTAAATGACCAAGATTGATTAAGAAAATAGAGATATTTATAGTCCCTTGGTGATGGTGGGGTGGCTTGGTGATGTCCTGGGTGAGGAAAATGCTCAAACGCAGGCAAAAATCCACAAAAGAAACTTCACAGGTCTTGAACAGAAATGACAGGTCTGGTCACATGTATCCTTCTCCTTGCAATTTCTCCTACTACTTTACTGTCTCAGTTCTTTTCCTTATATACTCTTTTGCAGACCCCACCCACATTTAGACCTCTTTTTTTTATTTTCGGGGACTTTCCCCAGACATGTCCAGGACATGTCTAAACCTAGCTCCAGTCTGGGCTGAATAAAAAAAAGGTAAATAATGACTAGAGACTGAGAACACCAAAGATTCTTCCATCGGGAGAGTTCTACTGTCTGCAAGATTCTTCAGGAGCCATCTGGAGAGTTCCATCACCTTCAACATTCTTCTTTGTGATGTCAGTCAGGATTCTACATCATGACATCATTCAGGAGTACAAGGCCTATATAAAGGGAACTGGCAGCCAATGGAACACACACTCAGAGACACTCAGAGACCCTGACACATTCACTCACGCACTCAGAGAGAGAGAGAGGTGAAGATAATCATCTCCGGTCTGCTACACCTGAAAGCTAGACCGGCTGAGTGCAATTGGACTTTGGATTACAAACCTTTTGGATACAGACTTTGTGGTGATTAGGAACACCACACCAGAGACGTCAGATACCAGTGGATTTTCACCATCGTTGTGAGAACATCGCAAGGACGGACAGTTAGAGGACAATATTTCTGTCTTTATTGTAATAATTTCATTACCCATTCCTGTACAATTGTAATTGCTACGTTCATTCGCTCAGTCATTCAATAAATCATTTAAATCCAATCCTTTTTCCAAATTGGAATCGTTCCAGAATACCTGGAACGCGAAACTGTCCGTAACATAAATAACTGGTCTTTCCTGAAAGTCTCTAAAACATCAAGGGAGGGATTTTCAACAAATTCAGCAAGCTCAGCCATTTTGCTACGTTCAGCAGCTCGACACAGAAAAAATATTGTTCTATCCGGACGAGCCCCCAATTATGTTACGGACAGTTTCGCGTTCCATATATTTCTTGAAGATTCCAATTTGGAAGAAGGATTGGATTTAAACGATTTAATAACTGAGCAAATGAACGCAGCAATTACAATTCTGCAGAAATGGTTAATGAAATTATTACATTAAAGATAGAAATATTGTCCTCTAACTGTCCGTCCTTGCGATGTTCTCACGACGATGGTGAAAATCCACTGGTATCTGACGTCTCTGGTGTGGTGATCCTGATCACCACAAAGTCTGTATCCAAAAGGTCTGTAATCCAAAGTCCAATTGCACTCAGCCGGTCTAGCTTTCAGGTATAGCAGACCGGAGATGATTATCTTCACTTTCTCTCTTCCTGAGTGTGAGTCCGAAAACTGTTCCATTGGCTGCAAGTTCCCTTTATATACAGTGGCTCCAATAAGTATTTGTACACTACTTGAAAATTCGACTACAAAACAGCTTTAATATTAAATATATTTTAATATTAATTTAATACTTTAATATTAATATATATTCAGGTAAATGCTTGCTATTGTGTGGCAAAGTGATTAAAATATTTGATAATCAATTATTTAATGTCAAAATGGCATATTTGGTCAGAAAGGCGATTATCTGACCCAATAAGTATCTGTACAGTTCCATTTGTGAGTCACAAAACTTATAATACTCACCTTAAAATGACTCAAGATGTTTACAGGACATGGTTGACTCACTTGGTCTGATTTGGTCAAGCATGGCCATACTGGACACTCCCTCTGTACACAGACTGGCCTATGTAAATGGCCTGACCATGCCCATAATGTATTCCTGTGATATATGGCTAAGACAGGCGAGATACCCCGTCGAATGCGGGAGCAAATCATTCAGCTACATAAAGAAGGCCAAAGCACCAGAAAAATTGGAACTCGGCTATAATTACGCCACACGACTGTGCAGTACATCATCAAGAAGTACAAACAGTCTGAACGCATAGCCAATGCAGCCAAGAAAGGACGTCCCAGGAAGACCAGCCAGCGCACTGACCGGTACATCTCCCTGCTGGTACAGAGGGAGGGACAGTCCTCGGGCTCCAGTCTTGCCACCAAAGTGGAGGAAGCAACTGGAAGCCATGTTTGTGCCCAGGCCATTCGTAACCGGCTCCATGAAGTACAGTAGTGTCCAAATACTTATTGGAGCCACTGTAAATCCTTATTTTTTGAAGATTGGTATGAGAGGAATATATGGTCTATAGTTGACTTGATGGACACGAATGGCAATTTCTTAACTTATGAACAATTCTGTATGAAATATACAGAAATATACAGTACAAATAAGTATTTGTACACTACTGTACTTCATGGAGCCGGTTACAGATGGCCTGGGCACAAACATGGCTTCCAGTTGCTTCCTCCACTTTGGTGGCAAGACTGGAGCCCGAGGACTGTCCCTCCCTCTGTACCAGCAGGGAGATGTACCGGTCAGTGCGTTGGCTGGTCTTCCTGGGACATCCTTTCCCGGCTGCATTGGCTATGCGTTCAGACTGTTTGTACTTCTTGATGATGTACTGCACGGTCATGTGGCGTAACGATAGCCGAGTTCCAATTTTTTTGGTGCTTTGCCCTTCTTTATGTAGCTGAATGATTTGCTCCCGCATTCGACGGGGTATCTTACCTGTCTTAGCCATATATCACAGGAATACATTATGGGCATAGTCAGGCCATTTACATAGGCCAGTCTGTGTACAGAGGGAGTGTCCAGTATGGTCACGCTTGACCAAATCAGACCAAGTGAGTCAACCATGTCCTGTAAACATCTTGAGTCATTTTTAGGTGAGTATTATAAGTTTTGTGGCTCACTAATGGAACTGTACAGATACTTATTGGGTCAGATAATCGCCTTTCTGACCAAATATGCCATTTTGACATTAAATATTTGTTTAAAACATATTGATTATCAAATATTTTCATCACTTTCACACACAATAGCAAGCATTTAGCCGAATATACAAAAGCTATTATGTAGTTGAATTTTCAAGTAGTGTACAAATACTTATTGGAGCCACTGTAGGCCTTGTACTCCTGTATGATGTCATAATGTAGAATCCTGACTGACATCACAAAGAAGAATCTTGAAGGTGATAGGACTCTCCAGATGGCTCCTGTAGAATCTTGCAGACAGTAGAACTCTCCCGATGGAAGAATCTATGGGGTTCTCAGTCTCTAGTCATTATGTTTACAAGCACTCATGAATATTTATTACCCTAACATGAGTATACAGAAACTACTGGCTGAGCAAAATAACACAATCAGGTGTTATAAACCCTCGTTACCTCACAACATAAGTATACAGGAACTACTGGCTGAGCAAAATAATACAATCAGGTGTTATAAACCCTCGTTATGTAACTTAATGAATCAGCAATAGATGGGCTCTACACGTTGTTGATATACTTGCGAATATAGCTTGCGTTAGAGTTTGACGTCCGACGGTCGAGGATTTTAATCAGGTAGTCCGGCCCTCCTCGCTTGGATTCTGTGGTGGCGGCACCTATTCAAAAGGATGTCCAGGGAAGTATTTGGGCGAAATATTGGATGTAATTCAATTTGATTCAATTCCGTTAATTTGCATAGCGCTTTTCGCGGATAGATTGAGAGATGAAATAGATTACGTTGAGAGATTAAATAAATGAAAGGGCAGTGGCCAGCCTATTCCCCACAAAGCAAATAAGCCAAAACTCCCAGTAGGGAGGAAAATCCTTGAACGGTGGTAAGAAAAAACCCCCCAGTGGGAAGAAATCTCAGGAGGAACCCGGCTAAGGTAGGAAAGCCCATCCTCCGCGGGCTAGCAAATTAATAGTAAAATAAAGTACTAATGTCATAAATGGCTTTAGAGTTCAATTAAAGCCCATTTCAATGGGGATGTCTGTAGCTCCAGGAAGTGGCATGTTGAATATGGAACTAATCCAATGTCGTGTTGGTCGTGAATAATGGGTCCTCGGGACAAGTGTGGTTATTGTATGTTGTTTGATATTGGCTCGGACGGACTGAGGGCAGAGTCTAGGCAGAATGAGAAAATGGGCAGAGAAATGCCAAACCGATCCGTTTAACTACTTTTTATCTTGAACGCGAGACAGTCGGTGGAGTAGGAAGAGATGTTGGTTCAAGCTGGTGTGGTGAGGGGGATTATAATTAGTGGAGAGCAGAGCGAACTCGGAGCATCTCAAAAACTGAAGAAGGCTAGTAGGAACATGGCTCCTAGAGTGGAATCTGTGGGAGGAGAGAGGAACCCTGAGCGCAGCATCTGGATGCAGCGAGAGGAGGTCTACCGTTAGGGGTAAACGTTTGCCCGGAGGCAGAGGTTCTCGTTTACATAAACCTTTAGTAGTGACTGCACGTCAATGTGGGAAATTGACGGGCACGAATAACCAGCGGCTGGTTTGATGAAGAGGTTGATACGGCTAAGATAGACTTGGCCGGTCGAACGTGCTGTACGGCGTAAATGTACAAAATGCCCAGAGGTGTCAAAAGTATTCAGACTCATTACTTGAGTAGAAATATAGATAATGGGGTTTAAAAAGACTTTTCTAGAAGTGAAAGTGTCAACTCAAGCTTTTTACTCAAGAAGAAGTATAAAAGTACTGCCTTCAAAAACTACTTAAAAGTATAAAAGTAAAAGTAATAAGAAAAAATGCCATTAAGGACGAAACCAGCTTAGGCCGCGTGCCAGAGGGGCCTATAGTACACTACCCCACTTTCAAATAAACCACCATTTTTCCAAATGCCATGACGACTAATGCCATGTTAAAATGTTAATGTTGAAAAATTTGTGATGCACTGGGCTACCCATTTCAGCCTCATATGCCCATTGAAAATGAATGCATTTCAGTACAATGAAAATGCATTCAAGAACCATGTGTAGTACCAAAAATGAATCATTAGACTAACGGTCAAATGATTTATTTTTGGTACTACTGAGCATTAACATGCGTTTCATGGAGCAGATAACACGATGACTAGTGTATTGTAATGGTGCAAAAAGTCAAACTTCCGAGGCGTTTTCAATAACCTTTATTGGTTATTGGTTATTATTATTATTACATCAGGCTACAGGTGTTTCAAAATTTTCTGAAGGGGTCAAGCCAGAGGCACTTGTGGGCGATTCCATGCCACTTCAACCAGTTATAAAAAATAACTAACTAAAAAAATAAAACAGGGTGGAGTCCACATAGAGTCTGTTCAATATGGTGGCTTTTTTTTTTTAAATCTTACAATATTTCTTAGTTTTTACTGTGACACGTGCTTCGTAAATTTAAAGGAACAATAAGCGAGTTACTCTTAAAACAGTACATCCAGTATAATGTGCTTGTAATGCCATCATTGTTCATTAAGTGTGTGTGCGCGCACCAGGCGCGTGCAAAATTCAAAACTGAATTGAGAATTGCTCTAGAACTTCCACTTCATGCAATTCCAATTCATGAATTAAATTGAGACAAACTTTAAAATTCTAAATTTTGCACAAGCCTGGCGTGAACGAATGCATGTGTGCGATTGTTTGAGCGTGCGTGTGTTTGTGTGCGCGTGTGTCAGGGTCTACATCATTTAAGCACAGTACATGCAACAAAGTTACCAATAGGCTTTGTTCAGCTGCAAAAGCAGCTGGTTCTCAAAGTTCTTTGAGCCAATGCAGGCTCTTCATGGCCTGAAGATCAGCCCTGCAACACTAAACAGCCTTTCACAGGCTGCTGAGGCAGGGAGTGCTATATTAAGCTTAAGTGATAGCTGGAACACAGCGGGGAAGGACTTCAGTACCTCCACTGTGTCTCCTGGGCACCCCAGGTATGCGTCCAGCTGCTTGGTCGTTTCAAAAGGGGCGGACTTCTTCAATGAAGAAAAGAAGTGTTCTTCCTCAGAGGAATGGGAGCCCTCACTGACGCGATTCTTAGTTTGACCATCAAGGTGGCTTCTGATATAGTCAAGGCCTGCAGAATTTAAAATAAAAAAAAAAATCAGGACAAATTAGACCATAACAGTATTGTAATTTAGCCATGATTACATGCAAAGCTAAATGCATCCAACAGGTTACTACCCTGCAAACAAAGCCCCACTCTATTACTGCAAACACAGAACACGCTTTATCAACCAGCTGTAACGTTTGACTACAGCTTTGCACAATTAACTTATATCGATTGCATGCAGCATTAACGTTAGCTCAAATAACATTTGGTTTAAGTCTCATTTCAAATCTCACACAGAGCCCACCAAATGAACTTGCAACGTTAAATCATAGCCTACTGCAAGCAAAGCATGGCATGTACCAAGCCATAGCAAACATCGCAAATTTACCTTTAACACATTACTAGGTTACCACAATGTTTTATCAGTTGACTGATAATAACAAACTTGCAGCTTACCTCCACGTGTTTTTTCAAATTAGCTGGCGAGTTTTTGAATGCCATTATCTCGTGGTATTTGGGTGCGCAGAGCTTCCATCACATTCGGTAGGAGTTGTTTTTGGATCCAGCGATTTCAAAAAATTCTTCCAGGTACGGCCAGGGATGTAGAATGCTTGGCTTGTCGTTGTCTTCCTGGCTATCAGCCTCCTCGCTGGTGCTTGCTTGGGACATTCACTGGGCTTCTCTTCGCAACTACAGGCAACTTCGCACTAAATGCACGAGTCCAACGATGCACTGCAACCACATGTGTCTCTTGCTTGCATCTAACTGATTTGTATTCGTCATTCATGTGCAGGGGCAAAGGATCGCGTACAAACCAATAGGGTGTCAGAATTGTATGTGTTTTTACTTCTCACCCAATCACAATCTCATTGACTCTATCCGGATGGCGCGATTTATTTGGATCTTTTTTTTTTGAACAATGAAAAAAAAAACAGTCTAAATGAAATGAGAGTAACGAGGCTGTTTTAAAAATGCAAGGAGTAGAAAGTAACGATAATTGTGTGAAAAAATAAGGAGTAGAAGTGAAAAGTTGCCTGAAAAATAATTACTCCAGTAAAATACAGATACCTAAAAATTCTACTTAAGTAAGGTAACGGAGTATTTGTACTTCGTTACTTGACACTTCTGAAAATGCCCGAGGAACTAAGTAGAGGGATTCGAAAATCTTGGGGCTGCGTATGCATCTGAAAGTGAGACGAATGGCGAGGTAGAAGCGCCTCTTCCTGGAAACACCAAAAAAAAAAAAAAATCCCCAAAAAGGTGGGTCGAGCCAGGAGCCAGGCGAAGGTATAACTGAGACTTTAGGAGGATACGCGTGCAGGATCTGTGGATGTTTGTCGACGAGGCAAAGTGCACCCATATCCGAAGTGTTAGCTAAGCGCTAGAGAGCTGCGCCACTGAGTGGCTGTGAGGTGGATACGCGTTCCAGATAGCAAGCTCCTCCGCTCCGGATCTGCCCTGGCTCTGAGCTGGATCAGCTGGAGTTGGCACAGAGCCAGGGCAGATCCGGAGCGGAGGTGCTTGCCATCTGGGGTAGTATCCGTGCCACTGCAAGAGGCCATGGGTTGGATACGCGTGGTATCCGTGAATGTTAGCCGAAGTGTACCAAAAACGTGCTACCAAATGGCAATCATTCAACAGCACGAAAATGGCAATCATTCAACAGCATATAAAAGTATGAGTGTTAATTTGCGAAGAATGCAACGTGCATAATAGGTAGAAGCAATGAAAGTCTGCTTTATTTTGAAAGCCTTGTTAAACATTGCTCTTCTACGGAATTACGTGGCAATTCCTTCCGCACATCGCTGACCACAAAGTTATCGATATGTCTATGATTTCTGATTGAAATCCTGCAGCGCATGCGAGGTCCCCCAGCTCAAGAAGGCACATGTACAGGCCCGCCTAAAGTTCGCCAATGACCACCTGGATGACTCAGAAGAGGCCTGGAAGAAGGTGATGTGGTCAGATGAGATCAAAATAGAACTTTCTGGGCTCAACTCAACTCGCTGTGTTTGGAGGGCAAAGAACACAGAGTGCAACCCAAAGAACACCATCCCCGCCGCCAAGCACAGTGGTGCTTTTCAGCCATGGGGATGGCACAACTCCATTGCATTGAGGGGAGGATGGACGGGGCCATATACCGTGGAATTCTGGACCAACAGCTCCTTCCCTCAGTGAGAGAGCTGAACATGGGTCGAGGATGGATGTTTCAGCGCGAAAACTACCCTACAACTACCACACCGCCAAAGCAACAAAAGAGTGGCTGAAGAAGTACATCAAGGGTCTGGAGTGGCTAAGCCAGTCTCCAGACCTGAATCCAATTGAAAATCTTTAGAGGGAGCTTAAAATTCGGGTTGCAAGGCGACAGCCTCGGGACCTGAATGATTTGGAGGCTGTCTGCAGGGAGGAGTGGGCCAACATCCCTGCCAAAATGTGCACAAACCTTGTCAACAACTATAAAAATTGTTTGACATCTGTGCTGGCCAATAATGGCTTTTCTACAAAATATTAACATGCTGTTTGTCCAGGGGGTCAAATACTTATTTTTCCTCATCAGATGGTTAACAATTTTTATAAATTCATATGATGTGATTTTCGGGAATTTTCTTTGCGATTCTGTCTCTCACTGTTAGAATGTATATACGATTAAAATTGTAGATCGCTGCATTCTTTCTAAGTGGGCAAACCAGCAAAATCAGCGAGGGGTCAAATACTTATTTTCCCCACTGTAGTCTTTAATTTCCCTAATTGCTGGATTTTTACGGCGATAATGCTCTGATATGATAACTTTTTCAGATCGGGGATGATCGGGGTGATCAGCATGGTCTTCGTAAGGTTGCAGAGCTGTGTGAACGGGGTGTTAGAAACAATTTTTTAAAAATTCACATTCATATGATTGCAAACCCCCATTTTTAGCAGCCCTTCCTCCAGTGTACAAATAACAGAATGTATCATCCCATACATTCAGGAACTCAAGGGACATAACATTCACAGAAAAAAGAAAGAGCTGAAGAGGAGAAAGACCATCCGGACTGTTATCAGCGACATGTTCAAAAACCAGCATCTGTAATGGTCTGGGGCTGAATTACTGCACTCAGTATGGGCAACTGTGGACAAATAAGACACAGGGTCCAGGCACATCTTTGTACAGGATATGTATGACTTCTAGATGTCACCTTCAAGGATTCTCCTGCTTGTTCCAGCGAATGGCAAGCCGCACACAGCACAAATTAAAACAGAAAGGCTGTGATGTCACAGACAGTGAGTCATGCCCGCAGCCCCAACCTCTCTCCTTTTAATCTCTGATTAAAAACCTGTGTTGGGTTATGAGGTGTCAAATGCAATCACAGAGACCTTTGACTGTCGACAAACCATAATAATTCCTTATTTGGCATGAATAAGACCAAATTTTTCACTTTTTTAGTTCTGGATGATGGTATATGAATAAGGAATAAAATAATAATTTTTGGATCATTTATTATATTTGAAGCAGTAAAACTAAAAAGCATAATTGGAAAACACCTTGTTTTGCATAATCAACTAAACTTGAATGCAACACAATTTCTAAATTGGCGTAAGGTGGTTCCAGAAGGCCAAGTAAAAGCAGCTTATGAAATGGGTAATGCTGTGGTTGTTTTGCTTTTTAGCAATGGTCCCTTTTGACAGCATAGCTAATTAGGAAAACGCAACCAATTTAATTAAACTAGAAAATAATCATCAAACACATTGTTCGCTTGTGATGATGTTCACTTTCATGAAGAGTGAGGATTTGGGCTTCAGCAGGGAAACAAAGGAAAGGAGATGAGGAAGTAGGAAGGGTTTCCACATTAATTGTGAAATTCCAATCCTTGCGACAGCTTGAAATTTGCATCATTTATCAGGCCATGCAACAGATTGACGATTTGTCAGTGGTGCTGAAACACCAATTTCATGTCATATTGTGCCACTCAGCACTTTGGAGGTAAATACAGATGCAGCTTATGAGTGATAGACACTTTCTTCATCATATACAGTACATGATAATGAATTTAAAATCAATCCCATAATATCAGTGCCAACTGGCAGTGAGATAGATGTTTTTTCTTAAAGAGGAATTCAGGGCTAAATCTTAATGCTGTTTTATACAAACATAATTAGGAAGTAAATATTGTAAAATACAAAAATGTGGAATTTTTGTTTTAAAATACGAGATAAATTAGGTTTTATTCCCCCTAATTAGTTGTCGTCTGCTTCAACGGTCATGTGATAATGACATAACATCTGCCGAGAATTACGAACAACCGCCCTTCGCCAACAGGTATGCGCTATTATTGTGTAGGATAGTGTGATTGTCCCAGTCCATTATTTTATGACAAAAAATCATTCAATATGGCCCATTGGCTACTTGCACGAGATGTTAAGTACTTTCTGAAATATGCAGGGTTGCTCGACCTCATCTGGCTGGTGTGTGCAATTTTGGTCTCATCTGACCTTGTTCCAGTCATAATTTGAATGATGCTTGGGAAACTTCCAGCACTTGCATTTGTGACTTGTGGTCAGAAAAGGCATTCTTCTGGTAACCCTTCCAAAGAGCCAGTGGTTGTAGAGGTGGCGCCTGATGGTGCTTTTTGAAACCTGGTGACCCCAAGATGCCACCAAGGCGTGCAATACCTTCACAGAGGTTCTTAGGGATTTTGATGCTTCTCTCACCATCCTCCACAGTATCCTGCAGGGCAAAATTCAGTTGCATTCTCTGCCCTTGAGGTTTTCAACAGTTCCATATCTTTGGATTGTTTTCATAATTGTCCTGAAAATGCACATATTCAATGATTTGTGAGACTTTTTGTATACATTACCAGGTCTATGACCATCTGCCTCTTTTGAATTGACAGTTGTTTTTTTTTTCTTGTGGTGTTGGATGAAAAAGGGATATTGCACGTGTTATCTCATATTCACGCGCCAGTGAAACAAGAAGTGATTTTAATTGCTCAATAAAGTTTCCCAATACTTAGATAAAACTCAAAAAAGTGGAATTTACCTGGTTTCGTTTTGGTAGATATTATTTACATACTCTTGGGGTGCCATTAATTGTCAAATTTTGGCTACTTCCATTGGAAAATTAATATTGTGCAGTTTTTCTCTCATTGTTATTTACAGTTTCTCAATACAAACAATTTTTATAATTTATTTTTAAGTATTGTTTTTGCATTGCCAGTCAGGGGTTCCTGCAATTGTGGAAGCCAGCGTATATTTGAATCTAGTGGCCCCTGTTGAAATTGCAGACATTTGTAATCCTGCCTCTGAGCAAATACAAATACTTTTGGTCTGTGTGACTGTCTGGAACAAAACTTTGGTGCTAAACTGTTCTTTTGGTGCTTCTGTAGGTCCTGCTGAAATCCCTGAAGAACAGTGGAAGTCGCGGACCTCCTTCTTGACCTCAAAAGTCTCAGCATCGTAAGAAAGGGTTACCTGTTCTGCAACTAGGTGCGTATGCAAACTTCAAAAACACAGCTCTGCATTATAAATGTCTATTGTCCCTGATTGGGAACATGCTGTGAGATGATGTTCACTGCACACTCTGTCTGGAGGATTAACTGGCCTTGTTTGAAGATACCTAAACTCACCTCATTCAGGTGTTGCCAATTCTCTTTGTAAAGGCCAGAAATGAAACATGTCATTTGACAAAGAAAATGTGCACCTTTCATTCATTGTTTTCATTGAAATGATCATGAAGTGTATACTTGATGCCCTACTTCACAGGATGTGACAAAAGTCAACATGGAAAATTGAGGAATTTTTTTTGTGTGTGTGAAACTTAGCCTGTCAAAGCAAGTGAATAAAACATCCATCCATTCTCTATACTCGCTTCTTCCCCATGATTGGTTGCGGGGGGAGCTGGAGCCTATCCCTGCTGACTACGGGCGAAATGCAGGGACCCACCGTGGACAGCTAGCCAATCCATTGCAGGGGCGCATACAGCATTCACACAACATTCACTCTCACACTCATACCTGTGGGCAATTTAGCGTCTCCAATTACCCTGATATGCATGTCTTTGGACTGTGGGAGGAAACCGGAGGAACCCATGCGAATACCAGGAGAACATGAAACTCCACACTGAAAGGCCCCAGGCCGGATTCAACCCACAACCTTCTTGCTGTGAAGCGGCAATGCTAGCCACTGGACGTGAATAAAACATTTGTATTGAATTTATTACTTACTTGCCTAATTATTTCATTAAAAAGGAAGCTGTCTGTTTAAGTGCCATCGGATTATTCATTTTCTTAGAGAATGCGGTAATCAAGAAAAATGATTGTAAACAGGTCAATTATTATCCGTTTCAAGCGATGTCTTCACTCTGAATCTTTACAACTGTAGAATGAATTTTGAAACGTATTGCATTTATTGGCAAAGTTGACGTGTATCCACCTTGGGATTTAGTTCCTCTTCGCAATTTTATGAGTTTCTCCTTTGCCCAAGCCAAAAAGCTAAAATAAAATCAGACAAATGGTTTTCTATAATCCTGCTGACAAACAGACAAAAAGACAGAACAAATCCCAAGCAAAAAAATTACATCGTGAGTGGATGTAAAAATAACAAATATCTTGAGCACTCAGACAACTGGATTTCTAATTAGGAATCCCAGGACCAGCTATTCAGAAACAGGTGAAGCATCGTCGATGACTAAATTGCATTTGGAATAGAACACTACATAATAAATCTGATTTTACTCCAGGTTGATTTTTGTGTTAAAGCAAGCTCTTCTTGCGAAAAAATGTTTTCTCCTTTATCTGAATTTAGGGCCGAAGCTGGCAACTCAAGATTCGGCAAGACCAGAATGGATGGAGCTCAGAACATTTAAGTTAACCATCTCCATCTTTACTGCAGGCAATGAGACAGACACACTACCCTCCAAGGACCCTTACCAAGCAGTGGAGGTGGTGATCATTGTCCTTCTCACAGGATCCCTCAGTCTCCTCACGATAACTGGCAAGATACTGGTCATTCTTTCAATCAAAATGAACAGGAGCCTTCAGACCATCAACAACTACTTCATCTGCAGCCTGGCATGTGCAGATCTGATCATTGGGATGAGCTCCATGAACCTGTACACAGTCTACATCACAGTTGGCTATTGGCCGTTGGGCCCAGTCGTCTGTCACTTTTGGCTGACCCAGGACTATGTCGTCTGCAATGTCTCTGTCTTTCATCTCCTTCTCATCACCTTTGACCGTTACTTCTGTGTCATCAAGCCACTCAGCTACCCTGCAAGGAGGACCACCAGGATGGCGGGCATGATGATTGCGGCAGCCTGGGTATCTGCCTTCTTCCTGTGGGGCCCACTCATCCTCTTTGGGCAATTTATCATTGGTGAGCATATTGTGCCAGAGGGCGAGTGCTACGTTGACTTCTTGTTCAATGAATCCATCTCCTTTATCAGCTCCACTATCTCCTTGTACCTGCCCGTTGCCATCATGAGCTTCCTGTACTGGCGGATCTCCAGGGCCAGCAAGTGCCGCGTGAAGACGGGCGAGCACAAGCAAATAAAGGCCAACCCATTCAACAGTGAAGCAGGAAACCACATCAGCATTCCATGTGATGATGAGTCTGACACAACCCAACGCGTTGAAAGGAGCCAGAAAGGCGAAACTGGTGGAGTTGGGGAGGAGCAGCCAAGTGCATCAGTACATCCTGAGAGAAATGAAATTACGGAGGCCCCTGCAGTTTACGAGGGAAACCCCACAGCCCACCGCCTTAATGTTACAATGTCAAAGCAGCAGCCCAAGAAAAAGGCACCACCATCATGAGAAAAAGGTAACACGCATGATAACGATGATTATAGTTGCCTATGTGGTCACATGGACACCCTTTCAAGTCATGAAGGTCATCAGCAGCTTCTGTTGGACCTGTGTTCCCTCCAGAATGTGGACCTTTGGCTACTGGTCCTTGTACATAAACAGCACCATCAATCCAGCCTGCTATGCTCTCTGCAACGACTCATTCAGGAAAACCTTCAAAAAACTCCTGCTCTGCCAGCACAAGGACATTCGCTTGGTCAGATAGAGATGTGATTGTTTTTGTTTTTGCTGTTGTTATTTTCTGTCTTTTTTTGACAGAAATAAATATGCTCTTGCATTACATTAAGCAACAGCAGGTACAAGCTGAAAAAGTAGAAATACAGACACACGACCTGTCGGTGTAATGTCGAATTGCAGATATTTCTATATCAAAAAACTCAATTAGAATTCAACAACATTTGCTGCAAAACTGTAGAAGTTACTTTAAAAGTCACCTATTCACAGGATCAGACAGTGCATCCTTCTGTTAATCATGAAAATGACTGAGAGCAGGTCAGGACCAGATGCGTCGTTAGACCTGAAAATTCCGAGGCTAATATCCCCCACTTTTCTGAAAAGAATTAGCCCTGGCTAATTCTAGATGAGTTTCCTTTTTTAAACACGTTTTCCAATTCAAGAATAATCAAGTGGCAATTGAAGACACGGCTTCTCTCTCCCATGCGATCTAAAAGCGACAAAATAATGGGCTACATTCAGCACAGAAAAATAATTTTATTATAAATAGATCTATGCAGCTTCACTGGGCAATGGCATTTCAGAACTTTTCAGCGAATGAAGGTAATTTTGGTGACTAGTATGTGGTTTCTTCAGTTTACATTTTCCAATCGGACAGCTGCCTATTTTTCACAGCGAGTTGAGTGACCGTGCTGCAAAAACAGGTGTACGTACTTGTCACCAAAATTACCTTAATTCGCTGAAGAGCAAGTAAGCCTTTATATTGTTTTGCGTGCTTTCTCCACCTTTCTAGCTAGAGCCCTTAACTTTTATTCAGACATAAAAGCGAAATTAAAAATATTTAACCTTCGAGATTATTTGAAAACAAAGTACACATTCATTTTGAAAGAATAACATAAATCAAATTTATCAAACTTTAAACATTCAAACATAAATCAAACTTCAAACATTTCGCATTTAATTGGTTTCAAGCCTCTCTCCTTTGCGGTCATAGTGCAACAAGTTAAATAATACATTGATCACAACTCAAACATAGATTTGATTTCACTCTTAAGAGTTTCAAAATAAACTAAAAGTAAAAATATAACGAAAAACGCAACTTTGTGCCTGTTAAAGGTCTTTCAAGTGTCTTTTAAATCCCTTTAAATCTGTTAATACCAGCAAATTAAATTAATGATGTCATTAATCCAGATTAGCAGTGTTATTATTTACAGCATTCAACAGTTTTTGGAGTAATTATTTTTGCCTGTGTTTTTACCGCTGACTCTATTCATAAAATATTAATTTTTTTTAACGTTTCGGTCTGCCACTGCCTACCTCGACCCAAACCTCATGGTTCATTACTGGGAGTGGCCAGTTTTCATTAATGACACACATCTGTCAACTCTCACGCATTCAGATTTCTCAAGCTTTTCTTTACTCATGGGTTGAATAATTCTGCGCTTTGCTGGCTCGTGGGGCGCGTGTGGATTGCTCTGCGAGGCTCATGGAGCTGTAAGTCACGAGAATCCATTCTTTTCTGCATTCGTAACTGCCGAATGTAGAAGGAAATGTCAGGCACGTTTCACAGCTTGTTGCTAAGTGAGCCTCGCGGGCTGTCCTGCGCCTTTTGCGAGCCACTCGACCACAGAACTTATGTAGACATGCTGATATTTTACGTCGTCATTTATTGTGCGAAAGAAACGCATCAATTTTGTGAAGCAATGTATAACAACGCTATCAAAAATAAATTTGATATTTCATTTCATATTTCATATCATGTATGAAAACATGAAGAGGCGCACCGCTGGAGAGGCAAACAGGTCAAGTATTTGAGGCCGCCCAAAACGGCAAATGTTTGGGATCTCCGATAGCCACTCGAAGTGGCTTATTTTGTAATGACTTACAAAAACCGCAAGAAGCCGTCTATGAAGGCTTTATAGCGCACCACCGCCCATTACTCCCTCTCAGCTTTCCACGGTCGGAGTTGCCGGTTTTCTCCGTCTGATATACTCGTTGTATGAAGACTGAGCTAGCTAAGAAGTGTAGTAAGTATTCAATGTCGACAAATGATGTAGCTAAAGAGCTATGGTAGCTAATACTCTGAAAATTTCAAGAAATACAGTCGTCACCTTAGCTAATGTTGCTAGCTCCTCAGACTTATCAATTTGGTATGTGAACAAAAAATAACTTTAAAAAGTAATTTTCTTGCTCCATTCCGGGGGTATTATTTAATTAATATAATGGTGAGCTTTGATGTAAACATTTTAAAGCATTATCTAAGCAATGTTATGCGTTTTTAAGTATAAAATTATCAATGAAAATCATATCAATACTGATTTCAGGCCAGGTCACGGTCCAAATAGTTTCTGACCGATAAGATGGGTTGATAAATTTTGCGAATTAAGTTACAATATTAAAGAACTTGTCTACTTGGCTTTTATTGGTGTCTAATCAGTAGCCTATTTGATGGAAATTGGACACCTTAAAAACTAGCGTATGCTTCCAGCCTTTCATCGAAACGCTCAATGTGCGCAGATTTCTAAAATGTGAAGTTATGCCCATAAGGTAACTTCCAGCTACTCTATACCCAAGGTGTTTTGGAACATAACCCCGAGCAAAGCCAATGAAGAGCTAGTTTTCTGGGACAAGTCGCAGTTCAGGCATCTCTGCACAGTTTTCGAGAAGAAAATTATCAGTGCGGACCTGTTCGATTTTCTCATATTCATCAGAGCATTAAATTAACGTTATACACTGTGCCGCATTTTAATATAATGTAAGCTAAATGTACTTTGTGCGAAAAAAAAAACATGCCATTTCATTCACATTACATCACAACTTTATTCAAACATTAAGACGGTGAACATGCTGAAAAATTATTGACTGTTTAGTACAGGCTACATCATTACAATCATAGCTCTGGCAAAGGCAGCCTCATTCTTTGGCAAAACGGAGGGATAGCCTGTCACCTAGTGTGTAATGTTAATAGCTACAATGTGAATTTGAATTTAAGTCATCTAGTGCTTCTAAGCCTAGTCCACTCAAGCGACATTAAATTATACTGGTGGGATTTCGAAGTTATAGCCAAGTTTTACTGAAGCATTATCCCTGAGTTTATGTTGTAAAGCTATCCAGTAACCCTGACCCCAAAGAAGAAAACAAAGCGATAGGCTTGCAGTGCAGCTAGCTTGTTGGGCTGAGTTGCACATTTCAGTTTTTGAGAAATGAATTACATTTACGCATGCATACAATTTTATTGCCAATATTTTCATAAATCATCACAAATAAACATCAAGTTTCAACCAGAAAAGTTAACATTTCACTGAATAGGCTAAGCTGTAAGCTTTCATCTAGCAAAACGATGAAGCTCTTATGTTTCATTCTTTTGAAACGGGCCCCAGATGCTTAAGGCTGCCACTCACTGGACCTCAAGCAACTTGGATTCTGTGCCTCTCCTCTCTTCCTTCAGACCCTTGATCTCCAAATGAAATGCAAAATTTACTTTCATCTGAGGAGAAGACTTTTGACCACTGAGCAGCAGTCCAGTCCTTTTTGTCCTTAGCCCAGGTAAGACGCCTCTCTGGTTCAAGAGAGGCTGGACACAAGGAATGCGACAGTTGAAGCGCATGTTCTGGATACGTCTGTGCACGGTGGCTCTTGAAGTACTGACTCCAGCTGCAGTCCACTCCTTGTGAATCTCCCCCATGTTCTTGAATGGGCTTCCTGTCACAATCCTCTCCAGGCTGCGGTTACCTCTGTTGCTTGTGCACCCTTTTCTCCCACATTTTTTCTTTCCATTTATGTGCTTGGATACAGCACTCTGTGAACAGCCAGCTTCTTTAGCAACGACCTTTCGTGTCTTACCCTCTGTGTGCAGGGTGTCAACGATCATCTCCTGGACAACTGTCAAGTCAGCAGTCTTCCCCATGATATGTCGCCTCCTGAGCCAGACTGAAAGACCATTTAAAGGCTCAGGTGTGACTCCATGAGTCTTCAATATTGAGCTTCTTCACAATATTCTAATTTTATGAGATACTGAATTTTGGCTTTTCATTAGCTGCCAGTTGCAATGATCAAAATTAAAAGAAATAAACACTTGAAATATATCGGTCTGTGCGTAATGAATCTATGTAATATATGAGTTTCACTTTTTCAATCAAATAACTGCAATACATTAACTGTTTGATTTCTAATTTATTGAGGTGTACCTGTACTGCGCATGGGATTGCACAAACGGAAGTTTTAGAAACTGTACACAGAGACTTTAGAAACAATGCACACCCTGACCAACTGAAAACACAGTGTTACACTCTACAAACAGTGCATTACACACTGCACACAGGATATACACTGCACACAGAGGATTACACTTGCAACACTGCGTTACACACAGAGGGCTACTCACTGCTCACAGAGGATTACCATCAGCCACGACCCTCAAGGTCTAGCTCTTAATGCTGGAGTGCCCACTGGAGGCACTTTCACTTATGGACAGGGGTTCAAACGAGCACTTTGACCAGTCTGTGTCAACAGTGTCTGTGTCTTTGTACTTTGTCCCTCCTCAAACCACTGTCTGTTGGTATTTACCAACATTAAGTATTAAATTAGCATCATCTAAAAAAGGGGGGAAAATTGTGCAATATCCTCTAGACTACTGAGGTGACTACAGCACTGCTACTCAGTGTCTGGTGTCAGACGTGAACACTCTACTGAAATTTATAATGGGTTTCGGATTATTTCCAGCATGACTCAAACTCAAATTAATTTCATGAGCCAAGATTAGCCTACTTGGTATACGGATGCAAGTAGAAATTTCTAAAATGTAATGCTTTCGCATTTGTAGTCCAGTTTGTAGCCCAGGTTTGCAAACTAAGTTACATGTCCAATGCACAAACATGTGAGTCGCTTATGATTTGTTCCCAGCCAATGAGGTATTTCAGTTTCATCAAACATTTACAATTGTTGAGCCTTGCCCCCCTAGCTGCCCCCCTAACTTTAATGTTCTTAAAACTACACTTGTAAAACAAATCACCATGTCTAAAAGCCCCTCAAAGCATTGAAATAAAAGATGAATTCACCAAAAAAAACTATAAATGTAAATATTAAATTGGCTCCTCAAATACTTAGCTATGGTTCTGCATCAAACGCGTGGAGTTTACATGACGAGCCTTCTGCTCCGAGCTGGTGTGTGTCAGTTGTCATGGACACTTGTTGGAGTCTGTGTGCAGCGCAGCAGAGTGGAGCCACTTAGCCAGCCAACTTTCGCCAGGTAAATTCATGTTTCCCCAGGTGATGTTTTAACACACGAAGTTTAAGTTGTAATAATTGAAATGGACAGTAAAGGTGATGGTTCAATGCGCTCATTAATCACTGGTCAAAAGTTACTCACTCCCGTGTGATTTGTTGGTGCATTTTTTCCCTTCAGTTAGTTTTGATTATTGTAAAAAACGAGAACAGTTTATGAGCCATTTAGCTAAGGTAGATATCAAAAACAGGCATGTTGAATCCAGAGGGTCGCTGTTAATTTTCAGTGTTATGTGATCAACATCACAGCAATGAGGCTGCATAATAAAACCAGGTCCTTACGGTCAAGGCAGTGGCTATGGGCACGGACCCGTATCTCTGGCCTGTACGCTAAAGGTAAAGCAGTGGCTACGGGCACAGACCCGCATCTGTAGCCAGTATGCTAAAGGTAAGGCAGCGGCTAGGGGCACGGACCCGTGTATCTAGCCTGTATTTTAAAGGAAAGGCAGCGGTATTATTACCCTCTCATCTCATTCCATCACAGGTAAAGGTACGGGCGGGTCCGTACCGACTACCGTTAGCCCTTGGTGTAAACATACGGATGGTAGAAAGTCCTAATGAATTTGGCATACGTCAGCCGTACCAGGCAAAATTTCTTAAATTCCATTGAAGCTTGAAATATAATAATTATTTTTACCGGATATATGTTTGTATAGATCCAGCAATTCCGTTTTTTGACGTAGCACATAAGTACCATTGACTGTATAAAACATGGACGTAGCCTCCGTGACGTCATCCATAGCTTTCTGAGTATCCATTTTGAAGCAAATTTGGTCGCCATCTTGGCACTTACTTGACTCCGCCTACCTCCCGGAAAATCCAAAAATGGGCAAAAAGGCGGGCCGTTGCTGGAGCTGACGCAAGCCTCGTGGACAGGCCGAATGGAGCTCGTTTGCTGAAACACGCCCTCCAGGCTCGCAGCTACCAAGCTCGCTTCGGCTTCCATATTGGACTGAAAACCTCAACCAGTTGATGCTTCCTGGTTCGCTAAGGCCGAGATGCGAGGTCATATATGTATCCCAGTAAAGCAATGGATCCTGCCAAGTCGCTTGCGGTGGCAGTTTGTACGCTGTTTATATTCGTGAAGCGGTTGCAGGACGAAAATTGTTCTTCTCCGTGAGGCAGTAGTGCGACAAACACTGTACACTGCTGGGAAGTCGAGGCGGTTGTCTCACTGATATCAGAATCCCCCCAGAGTGCAAGCGGGTGCTCGTCTTAGCTCTTGTTCGCAGCTTACCCCGGTCCCATTAACGGTAGTATGGCCATCCAAATGATAAAATTTCACTACGTAACCTTACTGACGAACCTGACGGATCTTTATTTTCCTACCACATTCTCGCACATTCTGATCACCCTACATTTTGACTTTGCTGAATGCTGAATTCATCGGTTGCTGTAGCATATGTGGGCTCATCAATACTAACACAGCTGGGCGTCTGGCTCGAAGGATGGATATTTCATCCGCTGCCCAGCTTATCTTATATTATACTGCTGCAACGCGCAATTTTTTTTATTGTGCCGTGAAATTAATGTTAATTTCAGGGGGAAAAACCTTTACTCCTATTGACACTGAATATGGCCGAACGTGGCTGGTTAGTAGCACTTTTTCATTGCTGTCTGGCTTAATTGTTGTGTTAATGTAGTTAGCTTGTTTGTGGATGATGGACTTCATGTAGAAACACTTTTAGCAACAGCTAGCTAGCTTACTAGATAACATGGGATATGTTAAATTATAGCTAGCTAGCTAGCCTTTCTATTTACAATGATACGGTTCCGTAATAGCACTGAAAATTGAACGAATCCATCGGTGGAGAACGCACTTCTATATGGTACTGCTGTGTGAATCTCCTGAGTGTATAGCCACGGCATTCTCCGGTCAAGCCTTCCAAATACTCCGGGGAATCAGCTAAGGAGGCCCGTCAATTGGTAGCATGCTATCGTGGTTCTAATGTAGCTGACCAGCCAGTTGCGTTGGCTACCTGTTAGGAAAACCGTGAGGTTTTCCAACAAGTGACTGACACCTATTGTTCAAAAATTTGTTCAAGCTAAATTCAAACACTTCTGTTCCTCCATTACTTCGCTGCATGCCTGTGTAATAACAGTGGCAGGCGTACGTGGGGTTACTGTATTCATTCTCTGGCTAATTACTTGGCTAGAGAATGAACTAACACTACTATGTGTTGACAGCAAATTTTATATGAAATCATATTAGTATTTCATCATCTTGCAAAATAGACCACAGATTCTTAACCACACAGCAAGACATTATCACCCTGATATTCGATAAAAAAAATCTTCAGTCAGAAACGCGGCCGATGGAACAAGTTCCGTGACTCGTATGAGCCTAGGTAGAATAACGGCTCACAGACGACTAGAAAAGGCCAAGGGCTAGCAGCTAGGCTAGGCTAGGCTAGCTGAGCTGTAGTAACCCCCCCTCCCTCAGACAGCCGTGGTTAGCGGTAGAGCTTGACGTTCCTACTGTACAGCCCGAGGCCACGTAGGCCTGTGCTCTAGCCTAGCCGCAACATAACCGGATGAGCCGACTCCCACCCAGAGACTGTAATTCAAGGTTCTGTCACTCGGCCATGCCCTTAATTTTGCATAAATTTAAGCCTTTAAATAGAAAAGTTACAAAAAAAATTACAAAAAAATTCACTCCCTCCACAGTTTTCGTGGAAAGGAAAATTAGTCATAGAGACCAAAACGGTATTTTGAAAGAGGCTGTAAACATGTTTATTTTTGCTGTAAAATTGGGCTTTTTAACATGAGGGGTCAATGGGGATTGACTCGTTTCTGCTGCCAGCCTCAAGTGGCCATTCGAGGAACTGCATCTTTTGGCACTTCTGTATTTGCTTCACTTTTCAGCCTCGCAGGTTGCCGCTTGATAAGTGCTCGCGGCAGGAGCAATATCCGACTTGGCGGAAATTCCCCCACATGAGTAGAGGTCTATGTATCCTGACAATCATCAGGGGATCGTCTTAGAAATCTAGCTGTTCTCAGTATTGAGAAACAATGTGCAAAAGAGCTAGGTTTGGATATGTTTGTGAGACGTTTTGCTGCACAGCACAACAATCGACGTCTGAAGCTCTCGTAAAACAGATGGCCAATATCAGTCTGGGACTGTGACATAGGTACCTTTGCTGTATTTATTTTGAGGAACTTTTATTTCATTAGCCCTGAATATTCACTCTACTACATCTTGGAAGGCGTAATAATACAGTGTATCCCGAAAAAAAAGGAAACTGGGGATAAAATGAAGTATTCTGTTGAAACTTAGTATCTATAAAACTTATTATACAACAGTTAGTTCTGACCAAGTAATTTGATTGGCCAGAAGACATTCCATGAGAGATGATAGAGAGTACAACAGAACTGGGACTTTTTACAGACATTATCACTCCGCTGTACAGGCGTTCTAATAACGGTTATTTAACACTACATCAGTTATTTGTGTTGGCAGAGCCAAATAAATTATGAAATAAACAAATCATAATCTCTTGTTGCTTATTACTGTTAATTAATAATATGCACTAGTAGAACTTTTGTATAAAAGCACTATCACACTCGAGGTCGTGCTCCTGTGCTGAATATCAGGACTGGTGTGATTATCTGTGGCACTCAGCCTGCGGCCTCGTGCCTATGACCGAATCACACCAGTGCTGATATTCAGCACAACAGCACTCCCTCTCATATAATATTGCTTAATGAGGACTATTAATTACACAACTGTGTACTTTTTCACATCATACAAAGAAAACAAACTTAGTCAGGCATCGTTGTCAGAACTCGTTGTTCTGTTGTCAGCTGCTTGATTTGAGCACATCTGTCATACAGCTAGTAGGGTTTACATTATAGCAGTACACATTACATAACCTAAAGCACTAATAGCCCTGACAATGAAAAGATGAAACTAATCATCCCGGTTCATCTGGGTTTAGGCCTGTCATCATTTTATGCAATCTGGCACAAAGTGGTGTCTGAATTACTCCAGAAGTATCATTGTTGTTCAGTTGAGTGCCGCACAACCTTCACTTACTTGACATCATTAGATACAAGACATAGTTATATAACACCAAATGCCATTTGAATTAACCATTTATTCTTGGTTTCCTTTTTTGGGACACATTCTACAATAAAGTCATTGAAGAATATTTTTTCTAAAATTGTTCCCCAATTTTTAGACAGTTTTTTGCAGATTGGTGAACCACTGCCTATCTTTACTTACAACATCTGATATGTTGTCTGTGCTCTATTGTGAATATAATATGGGTTATTTAGATTTGCAAATCATTGTATTCTGTTTTTGTGCATATTTTACACAATGTCCCAACTTCATTAGAATTGGGGATTTCCTAATACCGCACTGAGGACATCCCATGCCACCCCTTTGCCACCCCATGTAAAACTTTCTAGAACCGCCACTGTTGCAGGTCAAGTTCAGTGTCACCAAATGAAACTTCACACATGCATCCTATATGCCTACAATACAAACCTAAGGTCTATCAGTAAGTTTTAGTGATAGAAGTAATTGACATTTCACTACGTGATGTTTGACCTTCAAAGGTCACTGAAGGTCAAGTTCAAGGACATCAAATGAAAGCTCATATTTGACTTCTTAAAGTGTTCAAAACACGTATGTTCCCAATTGTAAGATGAGAAAAGGGGGGTTGGAGCACCAATGGCGCTGATGAGTGCATCTGTGACACTGCAGCAAGACTGGCGGGCCCTCTGAGCATCAAAAGACTTCAACGCCATGCAATCTAACAAATTGTTGAGTTCCTGATGACAAGCGGGCTGTTGTTTGCCGGGCTTTGTGTGAAGGGAAGTGAGGGTGGTTAATGCCTGTAAGAGACTGGAGACCAGAACTGGGGGATGCAAAGTGTGAACAAACAGTATCTGTGAAAGGCCGGACAGGAGGAGGCTATAAACCCGGCCTCTGAGATGAGAGTTGGAGTTTGTATGGTTTCTGTGCCTTTGTCACCCTGCATGGGAGGCCTTTAGCTTACCAAATGCCCCATATTGCCCTCAAAAATCTGTTGTAAGACTGAACCCTAACCTATCTATTCAAAATAATCTCAACCTGTGGAAACTTCACATATATGCTCATCTATTTAATATATTGTCATGAAATCTAAAACACTATTTACCTGCATCATATTCATACATTTTCCAGGCTTGTTTGATATGTATGTTTTTGTTAGGATTCGAGGAGTTGAATGGCATATAATTCTTATCAAATGAAATTATAATTCATTCACTTTTAGAAACTCCCTAAATTTGATTAAGGTAAAATCTCCTCGCGGGTAATAAAGTTGAGACCTGTAACCCGATATCCCACCTGGTTAACTTATGGGGCTCTCTGGTTGGAGGAGGGGGTAGCTGGTTTGGTATACAGGAAAGAGAAATGAGCTATTCGGGGAAGATCGCATTTGATCTCTCCCTGCGTACTTTAGAGCGTGTATAGCCTCTGTGGAAGATCGCAATTGACTTCCCACATGTGCATCTCTATGCCGTGTGAAGTCTCCATAGTTATGACAGAACGTCTCTCTGATCTCGCCCTCACACAACTGTGTGTGTGTAGCTTTCGCCAGGTATGACTTTTATATTTGTCTAAATTTGTGGTAACTGATGTTTGGTTTGTTGATTTAAGCTCTTGCCTAAATGGTGAATAAATTATTGTTATTCCTTTAACTTGCGTGGTCTCAGTGACTCCTAATCATTTTATCCTTTCTAGCCAAGTTACAACGGAGACTTAGGGGTGAAGCTCAACCAAGACTAATTTATCAGCGGCTTTGGGATGAGAATTGGTTTTATTAAGTTGGAGAGACAATCATGATCTACTTACTATTGTATTGCCTGTACTGGGATTTTAACCTTAAGGAAACCCATGGACGAAAAGTGGGTTATCTGTTAAAATCGCCTGAAGGAACCCATGGGCGTGCTTAAATTTGGGTTTGCAGTATACATGCCAAAAGATGCTGTTGCTGCAATGATTGACTTCCATCCCCTGGTATTACCAACAAACCAAAGATTCGCCAATAATGCTAAAACCCTGGAGCATATAATAGAGTAATGCAGGCCTTCACCTACGAGTCTGAAGTGTAATCACCCCGAGGTCCATGCATGCTTTCCCAAAATTCTAATAGGAGTCAGATATTTAATGAGAGTATAACTAAATTTGGTATTCTAAACTTACTATGGAGCCAAATCAATTGTAACCATTGTGCTTTTGTGCCCCATTCTTTGAATGGAGAAAATTCATTTTATTGTGATTTTACACAATCTTCAATATATTCAAGCCAAGAAGCCTTTGAGAATTGTAACATTTGCTTGAACTCATGTTTGACCTTTCAAGGTCATCTGAGGTCAACTTTAACATGGCCAAAATCATATATGACTTTAAATATGTCGACAATACAAATTTAATCTCTATCTGCAGCTATTTGGCCTCCACAGGCCATCTTGAACATTCCCTTTAGAATCAGGTTAAAGTACAGCGCCCCCATTAGACCCACTCTCGTCGATTCAATCAAAATGGCACTCGCTCTGTACATTGACGATGCCAAGGAAAGTTGATTTCCAGATTCAGAAATAAATTTGCCCCACATTTTTGAGAAATATTTTTTTTAATTTCTCCGACCTATCTTGAGCATTGGGCCCAAAATTTAAAGGCCCCATAAAACGGATAAAAATGATTCAATCAAAAATCAGAAAAAAAAAACTCTGAACATATGGTCTCGTACAGGGCTATTCAACCTTGTCTAGAAAGGGCCACTGTGGGTGCAGGTTTCCATTCCATCCAAGCAGCTACACACCTGATTCTACTAATCAAGCTCATTAGCAAAGACTCTTGGGGTTGATCAGTAGAATCTGGTGTGTAGCTGCTTGGCTGGAATGAAAGCCTGCACCCACAGTGGCCCTTTCTGGACAAGGTTGAATAGCCCTGGTCTAGTAGTATTATATGGCAAATTTACACAAAAATTCATCAAGCCAAAAAAAATATTTAAAAAAGTTCCGGATGACAGACAAAGGGCGCCACACCATGACAATAGCTTATCGGCCCATAGGGTCGGCAAGCAAATAATCCATGTAAATGACATGGTAAACCAAAAACCACAACAAATAAAACAGACATTTTACAATTTACCAAATAAGAATGTGGCCAGCAAACTGTTGTAAACTTTTTCTTCACCCAAATGGATGCCTATAAATGAACTGTGGTGTTGAATTCAATTTGAGCCATGCAAATTTAAGTGTTCACATGTAAAAAAATGGCCTGAAAATTTCTGAAATAACAACATGTATTTGCTTATGAGCAAATATGTATGTAACATTTGGTAAACATTTCTCCATTGCCAAGTTCGGCATTTTGTTGAGGTCTGGAATTTCTGTAACAGTGATGATCCCTCCATTGCAAGCTAGCAAGCTACCATGCCAAAATGATGTAATATAACTTCGCTAAATTAAATACACAACCAAGTTTATCATATTGACCAAAGCTAACTTGCAAGCACAAATTAACTGCTATAGTGAATTAGCTAACACACCCCACGAAATGAGCTTGCAAGCTTGATAATGTTAACATACCTTAGGTTTGATGGAATCGTGAGACAAAACCCAATAAAAATTAAGTTTGCAACTTGTAAGCAAGGTATTACAACCACTAACTCAGTTTAGTTAAAAAACCCAAAACCAGTGAAGTTGGCACATTGTGTAAATCGTAAATAAAAACAGAATACAATGATTTGCAAATCCTTTTCAACCTATATTCAATTGAATACACTGCAAAGACAAGTTACTTAATGTTCGAACAGGTAAACTTTGTAATTTTTTGCAAATATTAGCTCATTTGGAATTTGATGCCTGCAACATGTTTCAAAAAAGCTGGCACAAGTGGCAAAAAACACTGAGAGAGTTGAGGAATGCTCATCAAACACTTATTTGGAACATCCCACAGGTGAACGGGCTAATTGGGAACAGGTGGGTGCCATGATTGGGTATAAAAGCAGCTTCCCTGAAATGCTCAGTCATTCACAAACAAGGATGGGGCGAGGGTCACCACTTAGTGAACAAATGCGTGAGCTGATTGTCAAACAGTTTAAAAACAACATTCCTCAACGTGCTATTGCAAGAAATTTAGGGATTTCATCATCTACGGTCCGTAATATCGTCCAAAGGTTCAGAGAATCTGGAGAAATCACTGCACATAAGCGACAAGGCCGAAAAGTAACATTGAATGCCCGTGACCTTCGATCCCTCAGGCGGTGCTGCATCAAAAACTGACATCGGTGTGTAAAGGACATCATCACATGGGCTCGAGAACACTTCAGAAAACCACTGTCAGTAACTACAGTTCATCGCTACATCTGCAAGTGCAAGTTACAACTCTACAATGCAAAGCGAAAGCCATTTATCAACACCACCCAGAAACGCTGCCGGCTACGCTGGGCCCAAGCTCATCTAAGATGGACTGATGCAAAGAGGAAATGTGTTCTGTGGTCTGACAAGTCCACATTTCATATTGTTTTTGGAAACTGTGGACGTCATATCCTCCGGACCAAAGAGGAAAAGAACCATCCAGACTATTATAGGCGCCAAGTTCAAAAGCCAGCATCTGTGATGGTATGGGGGTGTATTAGTGCCCAAGGCATGGGCAACTTACACATATGTGAAGGCACCATTAATGCTGAAAGATACATACAGGTTTTGGAGCAACAAAGTTGCCATCCAAGCAACGTCTTTTTCATGGACGCCCCTGCTGATTTCAGCAAGACAATGCCAAGCCACATTCTGCACGTGTTACAACAGCATGGCTCCGTAGTAAAAGAGTGCAGGTACTAGACTGGCCTGCCTGTAGTCCAGACCTGTCTCCCATTGAAAATGTGTGGCGCATTATGATGCGTAAAATACGACAACGGAGACCCCGGACTGTTGAACAACTTAAGCTGTACATCAAGCAAGAATGGGAAAGAGTTCCACCTGAAAAGCTTCGAAAATTGGTCTCCTCAGTTCCCAAACGTTTACTGAGTGTCGTTAAAAGGAAAGGCGATGTAACACAGTGGTAAAAAGGCCCCTGAGCAAACTTTTTTGCAATGTGTTGCTGCCTTTAAATTCTAAGTTAATGATTATTTGCAAAAAAAAAAAAGTTTCTCAGTTTGAACATTAAACATCTTGTCTTTGCAGTGTATTCAATTTAATATAAGTTGAAAAGGATTTGCAAATCATTGTATTCTGTTTTTATCTACGATTTACATAACGTTCTAACTTCACTGGTTTTGGGTTTTGTACTATTTCAGAATGTAAAACTTAGGAGCTTTTGCTAAAGTCAAAGCAAGTAGTTGTTACAAAAATGTAAAAGGTCTCCTGTTATGTTATTTTTAGTCATTTAAATTATGTCCAATGGGGGGCAACCTGGTGGCTCATTGGTCTAAGTGCACATCATAAAGGCTGCGTCCTTCGATTCTGGCTCGGGTCATTTGCCGCATGTCTTTCCCATTCTTCTTCCCGACTTTGCTGTCAGTCTCCACTGCATGACTCTCAAATACACAAGTGCAAGTGTTACTGAACCTGTCGCTGTACGCGTGAAATGTAGAAGTCTGCTTTGGTGAATAAAATTTGCATAGATTGAGTGATGGTGAATTTTTAATGATTATGATGACGACGATGATGATAGATAAATAGATGCAGTCACATGGAAAAGATAAACTGGAAAGGATTTTGGCGTAGCGCACTCATCTTCAATAATGACCTGCCTTGGGTCAGCCACTTATTTTGCGAGTTATCTCGAGAACGTCATTTGGTGACCATTTTGGATTTTGATGTTGTGATTTCATTTTTAATAAGAACATGCAATAGGTTAATATGCACCACGATACCGAATTAAAAGTTCCTAAGCCACTTATTTTTCTCGATAACGTCGCTTTTATAAAATTGGTGGCGGCCATCTTGGATTTTGATGCAGCTCGGGCATTTTTCGACAGCGAACTGCCTTAGGTGAAGATACATCAGCATTCCAAATCAGAACTTCCTACAACACACATTATTTGCGTCATCTCGATAACGTTGTTTTTACAAAAATGGCATGACTATCATAGATTTTGATGCAGCGCTGCCATTTTTAATAGCAACCTGCCTTGGGTCAAGATACATCAGCATACCAAATCAGAACTTTCTTCGACATATTATTTACGTTATCTTGATAACGTCGTTTTTACCAAAGTGGCAGAGGCCATCTTAGATTTTGATGCAGCTCGACCATTTTCAATAGCAACCTGTCTTCGGTCAAGATACATCAGCATACCAAATAATAACTTCCTCAGACACTTTTTTTGCATTATCTTGACATTGTTTTTACAAAAACGGTGGCGGAAATCTTGGATTTTGACGCAGTGCGCCCATTTTCAATATCAACCGGCATACCAAATTACTGGGCCAATTATATTTGAGTTATCTCGATAACATGTTACTTTGGACGGACGGACGGAATGACTGACAGACAGTGGACAACAAAAATTCACCTGCTCTATTTGATGAGTTTGGCGCTCTCCCAAGAGATTTTTGTCCTTTGAGCATTTTTCAGAGTTCGGGTTCGGAAGTGAAAAGCCATTCCTGGACCTGCTGCCTTCAGCGACACAGGTAAAAAAGGATAAAAACCAAAAAAATAATCTATGAAAAAATAAAAAATATGCCCAATGGGTCTTTAAAATTATGTTAAGAATTAATTTACAAAAAAATAATCCGCACGCATCCAGACATCCAGAGAAATACTATATGTTGCGGAAGTGCATGACATCCGACCGAAATGTGTGACAATCAAGCTCATTGCGTGAGACTTGTGAGCCCTGAAGCTACCCGCGGCTGCAGGTGAGTGGCGGAGCACTGGTTAGCCGTAATCGGCTCGTTTTCATGGAATGAAGCCATAATCAGCAGAATCCAGACATCGCCAGAGTTCGTCTGATTCTGGCACAGTCTGGATCGGCAGCTGTATGGCGAGATGGAATCGGCAAGATTACGGCTGAGCTGAAGCTACCTGCAGCTGCAGGTAAATGGCAGCGCTCCAGTTTGCCATAATTGGCCCGACCATGTTTTCATGGAATTAAGCTGTATCCTGTAGAATCCTCACATTGCTAGAGCCTGTCTGATTCTGTCACTGTCAGGATCGGTGGCTGTATGGCGAGAGAGAATCAGCAAGATTATGGCTGAGTTGATAGTGCTCGGATCTGTCACTTTGCCAACGGTGTCGACACGAAAACGGAATCGGGCTAATTCCAATAGCTATTTGGGTAATAGTGATGGGGAGCCAGTCATATCTAGCGTGATATATTTGTTTCATTTCAAGGATACCTGTGAAGATAAGCGTGGAAATGATGTTAACTGTACTCTTTTATAAGATGTTATTCTTCTATGCTTGAACTTGATTTAGTTATTGAAATCTGGTGGCGTAGGGGTCAATGCCTTGTCAATGCTAGTTACTTTGCTGGATTACTATTGCTTTTTAGGCATGCATTTTGCTTACGCAGGGGATCAACATCAGATCCTTGCACATGGCTAGCTAATTCCTTCAGCATTTCTAGGAATGGATTGAAATTGCTGGGGCTAATTTTTGTCAACTACAGTAAAATTAAATGATTTAGCGAGCTTGCAGCCTAACGCTCAGCAAAACAGCCCCTAGATTCGGCTGATTCCATTAAAGCCAGCAAGCCAATGTCTCGTTTTTCAGCTATGTATCCTTATTTTACAACCTTGCGAGCCTGCTGACTTAGGGCACTTACACACCAGGATAGTTCAGAGGACTCCGTTCAGTTGGGCGGGGAATGCTGGAAAATGTCACACCTTTATTTGATTTGGTTCACCTGGACAATGTCATGCAGTTACAACAGCTGTTCGTTTGTGGCGGTATTGCCCGAAACCAGAAGAAGAAAAAAACGGGAAGATAAAAAGCATGAGGAAGAAGAAAACCTGGCTCACTGATTGGCCAGAACCTCTCTTTAGTTCACTTCCTCTCTTTGATTCACTGGATAGTTTTTTTGCTTTTCCCACTGAAAGCGAGCTGCACCAAGGTTTGTTTGAGGCAAATGTCCTATAGGGTTCCTTAAGGAATCCTACAGGACAGAATTGTCCTACAGGGTTCCTGTAGGATTCCTCTTGGGCTACATCTGTCCTACAATTCTCGTCCTTTAAGGCTCTGGTTGCCCTATAGGTTTTGTGTAGCATGCCTTACAGGCCGGTACTCGTCCTATAGGACCCATACTTGGGTCCAATTGGACACCCTACAAGATAACGGTTTATTCTTATAGGACTGTAGGATTCTTATAGACTGGGAATGTAGGACATGTGACATGTCCTACTGGGCGTTCTTGTCAGAAAAACAGTTAGTAAAGAGGCAATGCATTCAAGCCCTACTATCTGTCTCTGAGTTTTGAAAAATGTATTAGAAATAAAGTATACTGCACGCCAGCCATTTTCTATGCACTGTGATCAATTAGCAGATAACAAAGTGGCATGTACAGAGCTGAAATAATTTCACCTGTATGGGTACATGGTCTTCTCAGTGTCGAATGAATCAAAACAGAACAATCAAGCCAGTTATTACTAGCTAAATAAATCCATGTCAAACATGCCTCTCTGATTTTGCAGAACTATATGTAGAGTAGCGTTAATCCTTTTCCTTACATGGATAATAAGACTTAGCTTGGCTGACAGTTTTAAGAACTTAAGAAATGACACAATTTCAATCTTAAGCAAAGATTTTATTTCTTATATAATGCAATCTCACTTTGATATAAGAGCAAGATTTGGAAATTCTTACAATAAACATGAAATAAAGTAAGTAGAATACAAAAGCTTTGGATTGTAAGTTGAACCAATTACACAATTTCCATTGGTTACTAATTCTTAAGGCCAGGATTTGGAATGCAATATCCACTGACTGGTACTGTAAAGGTTAGAAAAGGTAGAAAAAAGTTGTAACTGGTTTGCACCTCTGATATACATCTTAATGATTGTAATACTAGATGTAGCACTCAAAAGTAGCCATAACTATGGCAAAGACCTTTCTTATATACTATGTATGCAATCATGTAATGTGAGGGGAAATGAAAGATAAATATCAATGAATTTTACAGAATAAGAATCCTATAAGAATGCTGTAGGGTTCCTATAGGGGTTCCTATAAGGACCCTATAGCATTCCTATAACAATCCTACAGGTAGCCCCTGTAGGAATCCTATAAGAATACTACAGACTTTACTGCAGACTTTATGCTATAGGAATCCTATAGGGTATTTTTATAAGAGGAGACCACCTCAAGGAAGTTTGAGGGCAGCTGCAGCAGGTAAGGATGGAGTGTCATCGATGTTGGTGGCGTCAGCTGGAGTCAACTAGGAGATCATGTAGAGTTAATCCGGTAAAAATAAGATGAACAAGATGAACGAGGGATGAGATGAAAGAAGAAACTAGTTTAGCCTTGACGGTGCAGAGAACAAACGTAAGAGCACAAAAAGAAAATTGCAGGTGGAGAAGTGGCGAACAAACAGCGCCCGAGTCCTCTCCTACCAAGAAGTTAGCGGAAATTGAGTATGGGCGATGAAGAGGGCATGGCGCATGAGAAATGACGGAACACTACCTTGGTTATGAAAGCTCCCAAATAAGGTGGGAGGAACTAAAGTTTAGAATGATTGGACAGAAACAGGCTTGTGACCAGCCTGACTACCTTGTCTCACTTAACTAATCCATAAAGCTCCATAAATGTTTGCTTTTAAAAGACCAACACTGTTCAATCAAAAAATATTTGAAGACATAACCGTGACACTTTTTTACAATTACTGTTTGAAATTCAGATCATACTTACAATTGCAAAACCCCTCTCTTGCAAAAACATTTATCTCATCAACGGCGTCCTCTCAGATCAACTGAAGATTCTCTTTGTTTCTCCCATCTAGACCCTCATGACTTCAGGTTGTCCAGCCAGGATATTTTGAAACCACGTCAACACAATGTGGACACACTCACCATAGTCGAAGAAACACAAAAGGCTATGAACTTTAAATCAGGGCAAGACACTGCATTCAAAGTGTTACAACCTGCTCACAGATATTGAAAAATGACAAAGGCAATGACTGGGTAATTTATAGTAAAATTTTCAAGAATAAAATGAATTAATAATTAAAAATAAATTTTATGTTATGTGAAACGGTTACACTTAAAATCACGAACAAAGTTTTTGAATTTTAGTCGAGCTGAAATGAAAAATGCCTTTTTAACCCTTTTAGATCACATCCCTGGTCATATTGTGTATCTATTTAACCATAAATGACCAAAAAAAAAAAAAAAAAATCAGTTTCTTTGTATTCTTATATCAAAATCCAATCTTGTTTTTTTCATGTAAAAAAAAATGCCTTGTGCTTACGTAACCAATTTGAACCAATAATATCAAAACATCCACCTGTCAATCAAACTTTTAGCGGCACAGAGCTAAGATTCATTCGTTAGCTAGCAAGCACGGTATGTCGGTGTGTCTTTGGCTGTTTGCCACCTCAAACTTTGTTTTGTTTCCCCAAAATACCATGGCTATGGACCCACTGGCTTTAATTTATTCACTTTGAGGAAAGTGATATCTGTGACAGCTCCAGATGTCCCGCCTGTCTATGCTGTTTCGCTCAGAAATACGTCACGATTCGGAACTCAGACACTCTCTAAATGCTGCCTCAGCTCGACTTTAACCCGTTGAAATCAACATGTAAAGTTTAAGTCTATTCTGTAAATTATTCCAAGCAAATAAGGCAGAATATTTGATTCATAGATTTGTGTTTACTGATGGAACAAACAGTATATTGTCAGCCAGTCCCGAAAACAGGTTTTGTGAGTCTAATGCTTTAGGTGCAGGAGTGCTAACAAACAACATGGTAATTTTTTGAGTAGTCCTTCAGACATGAATAACAAGATAACTCCATCGCCACAGGGACTGAGTTGTGAATCTCCTCAGTCCTCAAATTTCGGACAAAATGGCCCCCGGTAGACATATTGGATGTCCAAAATTGGCGAAAATAAGTCGAGCATTGTCAAATCAATATCTTCACCTGTGTAAAATTAGAAAAAATTCCTATAATAATTGTGGCTTCCAGAGCCCAGAACAGAAAATCTCTGCGGGCGCAGTGGTGGCGGCGGCAGCCCCAAAACTAAACCGTTGTATGTCCCGACTTTCGCCATTGGGGAGGTACAAATATAGGGCACAGGTGGCCCCAGAAGCTCCCGCAAAAAGTTTTTGTTGACGGACGTGCGCGCGCATGCACGCACAGACGGCGGCAGCTAAAAAAATGCTGATCTTGCCCGACACAAAGGGAGGGCCAGCCCACTCCCTGATACACGACACAACAATAGGTGCTACAAGGCTTGTTCGTAATAAATCTGAAATCCTTGTGAAGATCAGCAGCTGGATATTTAAGGTTAGAGGTTGAGGGTGAGAGATTGCTACACACAGCACAAAAGGCTCTGTTCTGCACGCTGAGAGCTAAACAAAGCACAATGTGTGACACGCTGCATGCAGAAGGATATTTTCTGCACACAGGAAACTACACAAAACAGACAGAGGTTTTAAACACTGCACACAGAGGCCCAGGGGCGGACTGGCCACCTGTGCGTTCTGGACAATCACAGAATGGCTGGTACTCCAGGACGGCTGGCGGCCGCCATGCAGTCATCACCATTTTTTTTTCCCTGCTAATCTACTGTTTCACACTCCAGTCCTGGGCCGGACAAACCATCGGGAATACCGAGAGTTTTCCCGGTGGGCCGCTTTGGTCAGCAGAAAAACCCACCATCAAGCTCGTAAATACCCAGATAGCCCACAGTTCAGTGACCAGTGGCCCGTAATGAGTTGGTTACGAGTGTGATCACTTTGCTTCAATTATGGTGGACATCTGGTAAAGTTACAAATAATGGTTTCAATGTATCGAGATAATCAGCGCAATATGGACTTTTCACCAATTCTCAAGCAGTAAGAGTATCATAGTTATATATATAACATTGTTAGTAGTTCTACTTCACTATTACGGTTGTTTCAAGTCATGGCCTTTTTTCGTGAGTATTTATATATTTGCTTTATGCTACAGGAATGACCGAAAAACTGTTTTCTGGCAAATAAAAACGATGTCCCCTGCTGCGGTATCTGTCCAAAAACACTCTCAACGACTTGGCCTACGTGTTCACGAAAATGTAAGAAAGCAATGGAGAGGCAGAAAAGTCCAGAGAAGAGGATAAAGGAAGCAGACAATGGAGCCTCAGGTTTTCAAATGCTAACACGAAACCGACCAGCTGTTTTGCCACAATGATCCTCATGCAGCAAGTAGTTCTCTTTTTGGAGGGGGACACGGAAGCGGTAAGACAGACGTTAAAATGAATATGCTATCGCAAGTATGAGTTTGGTTAAAATTTGCTTGAGCTTACGTAACGACTCCCATTGACAAGTTATTAGCCTATACTATTTAATGTATTTTGATTTGTTGTTTTACGGTGCCGAATAAAATTTTTCTTTGAATATAGGAAGACTATCCAAATTTTCCTTTCCAAAACTCTGTTGTAGAGAATCACCCGCTACTAAACTTCCAACCAAGTTTCTGCGGTTCTGAAGCTAGTGAGCTATTTTACACCCATAAGAGGCAGTTAGTAAAATGTGTAGGCTAACTTTATTTTTAAAAAAGGCTATGTATGAATCAATCCAAATAATGCAGTAGTCTTATTGAAAGATTCAATTTCCCCAAAGTTACATTACTTTTAAACATCCATTCATGTAAAATATATATATATTTCTGTAAAATACATTCGTTATATGTTGATAATGAAATGTTTTTAATGTAGGACAGCATCATAATATTCAGTTTTTCGGGACATTTTTCGGGCATCACCAACCGTAGAGGTTTTGAAGTCTTTTAAAAAGACAGAACTGCTAGACATATGCTGACAGTCAGAGCTGACAGAGGTAAAACCAGCCATGCGAAAAGCAAGACTGGCTAGAGAGATTGTGTACATTGATGAAAATGTGTTTGCACTAGGAGATCTGGAACAGTTTCCAGTGGAAAATCCAGATGTAGTAATGGAACTTAAATTAAAAATTCTCGAAATAGAAAGGGAGATAAAATAAAAACAAAGAGAATTTGAGAGGGCAGAAAAAGAAAAACAGTTAGAGTTAAAAATATTAGCAAGAGAACAGAAAAAAGAAAGAGAGGAAAAAGAAAAACAAAGGCAGTTTGAGTTAGAAAAATTAGCAAGAGAGAGAAAGAGGAAAGAGCAGAAAGAGACAGACAGAAAGATTTAGATTTACAGACGTTAGATAGGGAAGAAAGTCTCCAAATGGAGCTACTAAAAATCAAAATAGCAACTGAAAACAAATTTTGTGCCAGCCAGGAGGTAAAGCTGGTGCCTCCATTCTCAGAGGAGGAGGTTGATAAGTATTTCCAGTGTTTTAAGTAGGTAGGTAAGAGTTGCCAGTTGCTAAAGGAACACTGGCCTCTGATGTTGCAAACTGTCCTCAAGGGTAAAGCTCAACAAGCCTATTAGGCTTTGTCTGCAGATGATTCCTCCGATTATGAGGTTGTCAAAAAGGTTATTTTGAGCTTATGAGTTGGTTCTAGAGGCTTACTGACTGATGTTCAGAGGTCTGAAGAAATCTGACAATCAGACATATGTGGAATTTGCTAACGAGAAGACGGTTTGCTTTGAGCGCTTGTAAACTTCTATGGAGGTCAAGGATGATTTCAACTCACTAAAAGAGATGGTGTTTGTTGAAGAATTCAAGAACTGTGTTAAGGATGATATTAAGACCTACCTTAATGAGAAGCAAGCACTGAATTTGCAATCAGCTGCCAAATTTCACACAAAAGTGCAAATTTCAGTCTAGCAATAACAATAGCGACCAAGCTTGTGGATCTGTGCTCCTACAGAGAAGTGACTCAGATGACATTGAGCATCCCGTGCATACTTCTCCAGGAAGTTCAATCGCCACCAAAAGAACTATTCCACAATTGAGAAGGAGAAAATTTTTTACTGGAGTTTGACTTGGAAATTAAGCATGGAAAGGGTACTGACAATGTAATTGCTGATTGCTTATCCCGTGTTTGAGTATGTGTATATATCACGTGTTTATAAGCATATTGTATTATATATACGGTATATCATGGTTGCGCATGCGAAAATGGGCAGTTGATCCAGCAAAACCAATCAAGGCAGAACCAAACAACTCGGTATGGAAGACGCTAAAGATCACAGAGATATAAGAAAACTAGAGTGGACAATCCCGTCATTTCCGCGGCAGCACGCCACCGCCATCTTGTGTATGTATCCCGGGCAGACGTTCAATGGACAATGCAGTCTAACTGCCTAAACCATGCTTGTATAAAACGAAAACTTGCTCATATGGGACAACAGGTGAAGTTCCGATTTCTCTGTAATGTCTTCCGATGAAGTAAACATTGAATACACCGACTTAAAAAAAAAAAAAAAATCTACATAATTTTTGTTCTTTGATTACAATTCCTTATTCGTGTCCATTTTAAGTCTGAAAGGATAAAAAGAACAAGGAAAACGAGTCTCTATGTTGTCGACACCCATGTTTAGCCTGCAGTTTACATGTGCCTCATTGGATATTTATACATCCACAAGATGGCTAAGCTATTCTGCCGTTTCCGCTTTGGTCCAGCCCGCACGTCATCCACTCTAGTTTTCTTATATCTCTGTGCTAAAGATGCTCGCGGACATGGAACTGCAAATTTAAGCATGCAGTCACAGTACTCGATCACTATATGGCACCCCCAGATCAGTTATTGAATATTCACAAGCAAGCCGAGCTGGAACACCATCTATTGAATCTAGGGAGGCAAAGACAGTGCCCTCAATAATTATTGGCACCCCTGGTTAAGATGTGTTCTTTAGCTTCTAATAAATTCTGTTTTTTTCTTAATAATATCGGACCACAGTGAAAAAAAGAGGAAAATCCAACCTTTAATCCATGTGCATTTATTCAGTGGGGAAAAAAAATCCCACATTAAGAAATAATTCTTTTACATCAAATCATGTGTGCCACAATTATTATCACCCCTGATGCTAATACTTTGTACAACCTCCTTCTGCCACCAAAACAGCACCTAATCTTCTCCAAAAATGTTTCCCAAGATGGGAGAATACAGAAAGAGGGATCTTCGTCCATTTCTCTATGCACAATCTCTCTAAATCATCCAGTGACCTGGGTCCTCTACTCTGTACTCTCCTCTTCAGCTCACTCCACAGCTTTTCAATGGGGTTGAGGTCTGGGGACTGAAATGACTATAGGAGGAGCTTGATTCTGTATCTGGTGAGCCATTTCTGTGTAGATTTGGCCACATGTTTAGGGTCATTATCTTGCTGAAAGAGCCAGTGATGACCCATCTTCAGCTTTTGGGCAGAGGCCACCAGATTTTGATTTAAAATCCGAGTATTTCAAAGCGTTCATGATGCCATGCACCCTAACAAGGTTCCCAGGGCCTCTGGAAGAGAAACAAGCCCGCAGCATCACCGATCCTCCCCCATACTTCACATTGGGCACGAGGTGCTTTTCTGCATACTCATCTTTTGTGTTCCGCCAGATCCACTTAGAGTGTTTGTTGCCAAAAAGCTCTATCTTGGTCTCATCTGACAAGAGCACACGGTCCCAGCACTGCTGAGCGAACTCCAGACGTTTGTGTTTATGATTGTGAGTGAGGAAAGGTTTTTTCCGTGCATGCCTCCCAAACAGCTTGTTACCATGTAGATAGCGCCTGATGGTTGTTTTGGAGCCTTTGTGACACCATGCTACCATTTGTTGCAATTCTTTCACAGTGAGCTTTGGAGAACTTTTTATTTCCGTTATCATCCTCCTCACTGTGCGCGGTGGCAAAATAACCTTGCGTCCTCGTCCAGGCTCGTTTATCACTGTTCCAGTTGATTTAAACTTCTTAATGATTCCTCTGACAGTACATATGGGCAGGTGCAGGCGAATGGCTGTTTTCTTGTAGCCATTGCCTGACTTGTGAAGGTCGATACACATCTGCTTTACTTGAATGGTGAGTTACTTTGTCTTTCCAATGTTGAAGAGTGGATAGGAGAAATGGCCCCTGTTTCAAGTCATTTTTATACCCCAGGGAAAAATAGAAAAAAGAAGTGGACCCAAAGTTGATCCCTGAGGGACACCTCTGGGCTGAGTTTGTAAATCAGACTTACAACCATTTTGAGAAACACACTGCTTTCTCTTGTGTAAATAACAGTTCAACCTCAAAAGGGCATGTCTAGATAGACCAACTGCATAGAGCTTGTCTCGTAATAAATAATGATCGACAAGATCAAAAGCTTTTGTTCAGTCAACGAAAATGGATCCAGTTAGAAAACCCTGATCAAAAGCTGAGATTATGTCATTTCTGAATTTTAAGAGAGCAGTAATTGTCGAATAATTGGATCTGAAGCCAGATTGAAATTGAGCTAATATTATTGTTGTTCAGATAATAATTTAATTGATAAAAAATACTTTTTTTCAAAAACTTTTGCAATAGAACACAAGATTGAAATGGGCCTGTAATTGTTATGATCGAGTGCATCACCACCCTTGTGCAGTGGAGTAATTCGCGCACATTTCCAAATAGTCGGCATTTCATGTGTAGATAGTGAAAGATTAAATAAGTCTGATAATGGGAAACAAATAATATGAGATGATAATTTAATACATTTTGTCTCAATTCCATCAAGGTCAGGACCAGAGCTCTCTTTGGACTTAACAATCGCATCAGCAATATCAGTGGGAGTAATAGTCTGAAAATTAAAGAAGCTATGAGTTAACTGGACAGGGATTGAACTTAACTGGGGAGGATAAGGGATCAAATTTGAACAAAAGAGAAATGCTGACTGAGTGCAGAAGCAATTGATAGTGGTTCATTCAGTATTATGTCAGCAAGTCTGAGCTGATTAATTGATGGATTATCTGAAGTATTTATAATGTCATTGATTAATTCATAGTTCGGGAGTTTAATTTCGTAGTCTGATATTTTGCTACAAAGCCAAGTTTCAGACAAGGTTACAATGGATGGTTTATTAGAAATAACCCATGCTCTAAACAAGTCAATTTTGAAAAAAAAAAGGCTCCTTATATTCATTTGTATTATTTTCAAACTTTTTAGTCTTCCCATTGAGCCTCATTATGAAATAGCAAAAGACACTGGCACAATTAAAGTATATTCTGATACACCTAACTAGTCCAATATATAAGTTCAGGTTTAGGGACACATACATAAACATCACACAGACAAAAAATAAGAAAATCTGTGAAAATTGGATTGCACTAGCCTATTTCAGGGGCCATGGGTCATTATCACACCAAATAGACTCAGTCCTCCAGAGAAAATAGAATTAAACAGATAAATAAGTAATTAAACAAAGGCCAAAAATAGCCTGGAACAAACAACTCGACGTTCATTTGACAGGATCAATCGTCATTATTTAATTAACTAATGTAGATGGTTAAAAATGTTTAAACTGCGTTTTCATAATAGAGGTGTCACTTTATCAACGTCAAGACGTCACAAAACTGTACGACTACCGGCACAACTTTGCAGGCAGGAAAAAGTAAACAAAACCACACTGAGCAGAATAACAGAGTTACTCACCCCAGACAAAACTGGAGAGGCAATTAAGTCCATTCTTATAACAAGAGTCCACCTTAATATCAGGAATATCGAGTGGGAAAGAAATTAAGAATAAACAAAGGACTGCACCTCATCAAGTCCACGTTAAGTTATGTCCCATCAGGTGAGCCCATGGAGACCTCTGAAGCCGGAGACAGTGGCATGAAAGCAAGTTTGGCATCCTCGGGACTTCGAAAGATCTGAGCTTTCCCGTCAACCAAAACACTAAGCATGCATGGGTAACGGAGAGAGAACTTATTGTTAAGTTAATGGAGACTTCTCTTCAAGTGGTCAAATCCACGGTGCTTCTTGGCTGGCTGAGGACTAAAGTCAGGGTAGATGTGGATACGGGATCCGTTGTAAAGCAGCTGGTTCTTCTTCCGAGCAAGACGTAGGATCTTATCTTTATCCTGGAAGTAGCTTGACGAGGATGGGTCGGGACTTGGCTGCATCATCAACTCGCCGAAATGTAGGGCTCCAGTGGGCTCTTTCGATGGCAGGGGCTCCGGGAAGTTCTCATGACCCAGGAGCTCAGGAATCAACCTCCACATGAAGGCAATGATATCACGGCCTTCTGCCGGTTCTGGTACATGGATGAAACAAAGGTTTGAACGACGAGTCAGATCTCCAGATCCTCAATTTTGTCAACCGGATGAGCATGAGATTCCTCGAGTTGCTCAAGTCGAGTCTTATGATTTTCAATGTCTAAACCTTGACCTTTGACCTAGATTCTAGAAAAAGAATTGGTCTCTTGCAAGGAAACAATACTATCATATGCCAAAATTAGGTGAAAATCACTGAAGGATAAAGTGTAGTAAGGCTTGTAACTAACAAACAGAAACTCAGACAGACGTCTAACGCAACCAACTAACAGAAGTGATTAATAAACAAATGGAAGCACAAACATAACCTCCTTGGCGGAGGTAATAACAGCATTTTTCATGTGCTCCTTGTTCAAGGGCAGATGACTAGATTCACTGCTGAAAAACTGAAGCCATAGAATAACTGGTTTGTAATGTATTATTAAACACACAAACATGAGGTGAAAATGAAGTGTAAATCACTGTCTTGCAAATAAATTGCAAGTTTTACTGAAAATGCATAGTGTAGCATTTTGACAACTATTTTCATCAGTTTTTTATTCGCAAATTACTTCAGAAGTATAATCTAACAATAAAACAAAAGAATTGCTTGAAGCATCCTCCTCGTCCTCTCTGGGTTACGCTGAGGTCTGAATTTTTGTGGGTCGCTTCTGTACTCACATGAATATTTTGAAAAAAAATCATCAGTTAAAAGCAAACGCTATGCCGAAGACAGGTTGCTATTGAAAATGGTCGAGCTGAATCAAAATCTAAGATGGCCACCACCACTTTTGTAAAAATGATGTTATCAACGCAAATAATATGTGTCGAAGGAAGTTTTGATTTGGTATGCTGATGTATCTTGACATAAGGCAGGTTGCTATTGAAAATGGCGGCGTTGCATCAAAATCTAAGATGGCACAGTGGTTAGCATTGCTGCCTCACAGCAAAAAGGTTGTGGGTTCGAATCCGGCCTGGGGCCTTTCTGTGTGGAGTTTGCATGTTCTCCCCGTGTTGCGTGGGTTTTCACCGGGTACTTCGGTTTCCTCCCACAGTCCAAAGACATGCATATCAGGCTAATTGGAGACACTAAATTGCCCATAGGTATGAGTGTGAGAGTGAATGGTGTGTGCGCCCTGCGATGGATTGGCAAGCTGTTCAGGGTGGGTCCCTGCCTTTGCCCGTAGTCAGCTGGGATAGGCTCCAGCTCGCCCCGTGACCCTAGTGAGGAATAAGCGGGTATAGAAAATGGATGGATGGATGGAACTTTTAATTTGGTATGGTGGTGCATCTTGACCTATTGGATGTTCTTATTAAAAATGAAATCACAACATCAAAATCCAAAATGGTCACCAAATGATGTTATCGAGATAACTCGCAAAATAAATGGCTGACCCAAGGCAGGTCATAATTGAAGATAAGTGCGCTGCGCCAAAATCCTTTCCAGTTCACCTTTTCCATGTGGCTGCATCTATCTATCTATCATCATCGTCATTGTCATCATTATCATAAAAAATCACCATCACTAAATCAATGCAAATTTTATTTACCAAAGCAGACTTCTACATTTCACCCGTACAGCGACAGGTTCAGTCACACTTGCACTTGTGTATTGAGAGTTATGCAGTGGAGACTGACAGGAAAGTCGGGGAGAAGAATGGGAAAGACATGCGGCAGATGACCCAAGCCGGAATCGAAGGACACAGCCTTTATGATGTGCGCACTTAGACCGATGAGCCACCAGGTTGGCCCCCATTGGACATAATTTAAATGACTAAAAATAACATAACAGGTGACCTTTAACATTTGTGTAACAACTACTTGCTTTGACTTTAGCAAATTCACTAGGAAGCTCCTAAGTTTTACATTCTGAAATAGTAATATCTCACGAGTTGAAAAAGTCCTGTCTTTTCAGATATCTAAAAAACATATTAGTATTTTCTACAGGGAACTTGCATCTAATCTACCTTCCACATCTCAAGCAACCAAGGAGGCCTGGGAAAGGGACTTTGGCATTACCATTAACGATTCGGATTGGCGGGAGGTGTGGGCCCATGGTGCAGACATATCTGTCTGTAACCGAGCTAAAGCTGCTCAATTTAGAATTGTGCATCGTACAAATATAAGACCGGTTATTAAAAATAAATTTTAATAGGAGCTCTACTTTGCTAAATTAGAAATGTTATTCTAAGACCGGTGATTACATGTATTGTTTCTGATCACATATAAGTTATTGACCAGCTTCCAGAAAGAACGTTTTGCTTTGTTGGGACAAGGATTCTGTCCCAATGAGAAAATCATGGCACAATCCTGTAATGGACAGTATTCCTTTGGGAAAACATTGCGTGTATCCTTCATTGAACAGTAGACAGTATTTTGAGAATCTCGGACCCATATTTGAAGTGCATCGGACCCATAATACCTCCCGTTCCTCTTGTTTCATAAACAATATGGGGGCCATTTGCAATGACAATGGCCAAGCGAGGGCCACAAGTTTTTTTTTTTCTCTCTCTCTCTTCCCGGTAATAGCGTAGCCCCATTTCTTTCAAAAAGCTTTCAAAACCTTGACTTTACAACACTCAAAGTATTGAATATCTGTGTCCATTTTGGCTATATTTACTGTTGTGGACATGATCTGGGTAGTCCTGAACTTTGACTAGGACCAGCATGCTTTGAACGCAGCGAGTTGCCGAAGTCGTCCATTAATTGTATTTTATGTTTGGGGACAAAGCCCTGGGCGTAACTTTTGCAAAGGAATTCAATACTTATTGTGAGATAATGCAAACTCCTAGCCAGGGAATGCAAAATTTATGCGAGGGAAGGCAAATGAATTGAGAGGGAACGCAAAACCCTTGCGAGGGAACGCAAACATATCTCTCCAAAAAATTTCAGCCATGACCCTTTGGAGGGTCCGTTAGAAATAGATTTACTGGATCTGATTGCTCAGTTTCTTTGTGAGGATGAAAAATAATTGAGTCTGCTTTGATGAACGCAGTGGTTTCATGTGTAAGATCTTACACCAGGTTACACAGTCTCACTTGTGCACCAGCTGGCTGACTGCATTGCGTCACTTGTTTGTCTGAGAGTGTATCACTGACAAATAATATATTGTTAGAACAGGGATAGGGGGGCACTCATCTACCCCTCCTTTTAGCCCCTCCTCTGTTTTACTGCTGACCTGTTTGTCACATCACAAACTCACTCTGCAAACCCAACCCCCTCTTGCACACCCATCCATCCTTAAATATAATCCTGTGGTGACAAGGAATTGTTCAGTCACTTCAACTGCTGTTGGTCCCGCAATGGATTTGTGACTGGATATCTTCTGCACTGCGTACGTATCACTAGAATTTATATATTTATATGAACTGGAACTATATTGAATAAAAATATAACCCTCCTGGACAGTGATACAGGGGGCCTTCTGGGGGAGTGTTTAGGAGGGTTATGACCTTGAGGAGTGTTATGTCGAGCTATTGCAGTTTCTCAGGTAAGTTATTCATTCTTATAATTTGATAAACCACTCTCTCATGCAGTGCCTGAGTGAAAGACTTTTGCAGACTGTAAAAAAATAGACCCAAAGGGCAAACCTTGTCTACTGGGAACACTGTCACCAATCTCAGGGAGCTCCAGTGCAGCTTTAAAGAGCACAGCTGGTGTCTTAGAAGAGAGTTAGTTTTCCCAGGATGCATGTAATATTCCCAGAATACAAAAACTATCCTTCAGTGTGACAATGGGACAAAAGTGTGCAGGTATTCTTTGACATTAATAAATTATCTAAAGGGAGAGCTTAACCGGTTGTTCCCGGAGTGTGAGAAATGAATGAATGCACTGCTGCTGTAACGACTGCAATTTCCTGTAAAGGATTATGGAAGTATCTAGCTATCTAACTTCGTGCAAAATAGGCCAGTATAAGTGCTTCCATCTCTATTGTGCAGTTAATGTGTTATGATAAGGAATTAGAGAGAATAATGTAAAATAATGCTGGAATCAGCATAAGAACATAATTTAGCCCTGTAGTCACTTTAAGTGGTGAGTTCAGTTAGGCTTGACCATGTAACCGACATTCAATCTCTTTTCTCAGGATCATCAACCCTCAAACCTGCTAGATAAAATAAAAGCAAAATGAACAGCTCTGTTCTCAACTCTAGCCAACCCTTCAACCACACCTCTTCAGATTCCAGTCCTCAACTCTCGGACACATTTACACAAAGCATTGTCCACCCTGCTACGTTTGTGTTTCTGTTTATTGAAAGGATCCTCAACCTTGTCGTGGGCTACCCTGCCAACATCGTGGTAATGTGGCTGGTGGCCAGAGAGAAGAGGGACTCTTTGACCTCCAATATCTTTATCTTCAACTTGGCCATCGCTGATGCATTGCTCTGCGTGATGAGTTCCGTCTGCTGCCTTGGCTTAGACATACTCGGAATCAGATATATTGTATATGTACTGCTCTTTATCACCGGGATTAAAAACAGCTCCCCACTCTTTCTCACCTGCATTTGCCTGGACCGCTACGTGGCCGTAGTCCATCCCATTTTATTCACCAGCACCAAGGATACCAAGATCAGAGTGGCTTTTTGCATGCTTATTTGGGGGCTCACGATTGCCTATGCCCTCTGCAGGATATGGTCGTTGTCACTCTCAGGTTTCATCTACATTGGGTTGATCCTGGCCGTCTTCGCCATCATGGTTTTCTGCAACATTTCCATTATGTGGACTCTGAGGATGTCAGTCTTGGGCAAGGAGAAGATTCACCCCATGAAAAAGAAAGCCTTCAGAATCGTGAAAATCTATCTGGCCATCATAGTGTTTCATTACCTGCCTGTAGTTGCTATCAAGCCCTTTCAACTTAAACCTGATTTCCCAAAATACGTCACTATTGAATATTTTTTGTTTTCCCTTATGTACCTCAGTTCCGTCACGACACCCTTTCTCTACATCTCCCAGATTAAGCATCTGCCGTGGCTGAAAAAATTACTCTGCATCTGCTGCCGAAGCCCTTCCCCTGAGTGTCATAATGTGAGCACGTGAGATGTATGCTTGTGATTGTCTGTTACATTTACTCTTGACATGAATTCCTGAAAATGAGTTCATGAAACAAAGCAAGAATGTTATCTGAGTTCAATGAAAATAAAAACATTATCTTCAATTTGACTGTTATTAGGAAAGAGTTTAGAATGAACACAACTATAACCATATGCATTGATTAAAAAGTAAAAAATTAATTCAATCATCCACATGCCTTTATCACCATGATTTCATATTTAATCAAACTCTTTTTGATTATTTAAAAACTTGTATGATCAATCAATGAGACCATTTTTGTATGTAATGGGTAAATGCTATTGATATTAATTTCTAAACTTCCAACTCTGTTTTATTACATGTATTTAATTTCATTGTGCCAGCATGGGATCTAGTTTTTCCCAGCCAAAACCTACAGTGACTCACTGATCTATAAAGAATAACTGGATTGCTGACGTGATAGACGTTGGGAGGTTGAAGCAAGAGGAAGTGGTCGAGTGGCCATATTACTATGCCCGGTCGTAAGCAATTGTTATATAGTGATGCGAGATCAGAGAGACACCAAATGCGAGGTGGAAAGGAAAGGGAATTTATTAAAACAAAAGCAAAACAGGCACGAGGGCCAACAAAAAACTCAGCCCAAAGGGTTGCAAAAAACAAACTAAGGTGAGCTTCACAGAACTAATAACCAAGGATCAAAAACGACAAAAACAAAAGCCACTGGAAACTCCAGGCAGATAATTAATAAACAGAAAAGAACAAAGAGGCTAAGAAAGCAGAAGGCTATATACAAAATGACTATGGAAACCGAGACTTGGGAACATGAGCTTGGAACAAACTTGGCAACAAAACTTGAGACACTCTCTGCCAGCCAACTTCCACCGCATCCAGATAAAGGGTAAGAAATCAAGACATGAGGGGCAACACCTGGAGAAGGAGAAACAAGAGGCATGGCAAGATCATTGGACATGGACTGAGATTGGTGGACAAGACTTGCTCATTAAGAGAATGAGCTGCTCAGCTTAAGTACCAATTAAGTATGCAGTTTGAAAGCAAGCATGAATGTTAAGAACAGAAAAGCACAGCAAGACTTGAAATAGTAAAGCAGGAATCATGACAATAAACTCCCTGTCTAAATTAGTAGTATTAGTAATGTGCCTATCTAATGAATTACACCACCCAGTGAGTGTTAGTAAATGTTAGTACTTCAAAACAGTTAATTGTCAATTAAGCTTAGACAGCCCCGAATCCAGCACAGCACAGAAGGAACGGGAAATACCAAAGCCAACCAGAGCTCTGAAATGTGTAACAACGAAGGCACGGGGCGGAACGCAGACAAGCGGTCGAGTGGCATGGCATAAACATGAATTATGAAATGCTTGACCCTGATACAAGAAACTGTTAAAACTGTGACATGAACTATGACTGAGGACTATGGAATCCTGATACATGAAACTGTTAAAACCATCAATGCTGTCCTGGCCAAAGGCCAGGACCCCAGAACACAACATATAGTATCCTCTGGCAGAGATGCTTTGATGTGCAGCTTTCCAATGCAGGGGGGCATTTTTTGGGGGATGTGGTGAGACGATGCATTTGTTGTAGTAAAGACAGATATACATAGATTAATTTCAGTGAATATATTGCTTATTATAAGCCATTGGCGATCTACCTTATCACTGCGGTGAAGCTATCACCAGTGCAGAAAACGACGGTCAGACTATCACCGCTAAAAATCTGTTGCGCAAAAACAGCAGACGGCGCAGTTGTTAAGTCACGTGATAGAATTGCTGTCAAATATCAGCTTGTGGAAAGAGACAAGGAGGCTTATTCAAAATTATTTCGTTGTTCAGACTAAAGTCGAAAACCACTTTCACAATTTGGTTTGATAATTACTTTTGTTTATTTATTTTTTCACTTAATAATCAACATTTCATGCAGATTGAAACGCAAGATTTTAGTGAAGTTTTGTTCCTCACGATTACTAATTGTAATGATGTCACTGTATCAGTGTTTTACTTAAAGCAAAATGAATAAATAAAAGGGAAGATGTCACTCTGGCATTACTGTAGGAATTGCCACTAGAATTGGTATTTTGAGGTGGATAAAAAAGGAGAAACTTCCAGTGGGGACCATAATACTTCAAATGTTTGTGGAAATTAGTGGGCCCGAACCATACTGCACACGCTGTAGTAAAAGCACATTGAATGAAGAGAGAATGCATGGGTGAATCACCAAATTAACTGCCATCTAAGTATCTGCTTTGCATTTTGGACACAACAAAATGAGGGCGTTTGAGGGCCTGTCATGATTAAAATTGGAAAACTTTGTGGAAATTAGCACTTGCATGGAACAATGCACGCATTCCAGTACAGGGTGTCTGAATATGAAGAGATTCCATGCTGGATATATGATATGTAAGACATCAAACTTGGTTCTTTGCAATATGCGAATTCAGACAATTGAATGGGGGAGTTATGTTTGAGGGCTGACAATTCCGGTAAATCCGGCATGTCATGAAATACATACAATAACAGCATAATAAGTGAAATAAAGTAACATCAAAATGGAAAATTGGTGGCTTCCCTATTGGTGAAATTATGAATGTGGTTGCAAAAACTAACCATTTATTGGGCAAGCAAATTTCCAGAATGGAATCTCTAGCAGTTTTTTAAAGATATATAATAGAATAAATTTAGTGCGGCAAGCAAGTGTTATTTTTCAAAAAGGTTTTGATTTGCAGGAATAACAGACCCTGAAACGTGGCCCCTAATTCAATCGTCTCCTTTCGCACGTATTTTTTTCATAATCCCATCATAGAATCTCTTCATATTTAGTTATTTTATATAAGAGTGCACGTAGTATGGTCAGCAATTGTTATTTTTCACAAACTTTTCTATTTACAGGAATTACAGGCTCTCAAACATGGAACCCTAATGCATTGTCTCCGTTCACACATTACAATAGTTCCCGATTTGATGGCTATTTATTCAAGTTCAGCACCGAATCTCTTCATATTCAGCGAGTTTATATTGTAATGTGAATATAGGCCACTAGATGGCAGTATTTACCTTTTTTTTGTTAAGCTCAGACTGGAGTCATGTTTAGACATGTCCTGAACATGTCTGGGGCAAGTCTCAGAAAGTTAAAAAAAAAGAGGTCTAAATGTGGGTGGGGTCTGCAAAAGAGTATATAAGGAAAAGAATTGAGACAGTAAAGTAGTAGGAGAAATTGCAAGAAGATGACCAGACCTGCCATTCTGTTCAAGACCTGTGACGTTTCTTTTGTGGATTTCTTTGCCTGTGTTTGAGCATTTTCTTCATCCAGGACATCACCAAGCCACCCCACCAAAAAGGGACTGTAATTATTTCTGTTTTTTTTCTTATTTATCAAGCTTGGTCTTTAGGTTTGTAGGTTGTTATTAGTCTTTGTCTTTGTTAAAAATTAAATGTGTTTTAGTTGTTAAAACTGTGTTTGTCATCCCTTGCTGTTGCTGTTGTGTTATAAATGTAGTAACAAATTGGGGCCATAACAAATTGGGGGCTCGTCCGGGATAGACCATTGTGTGAGTAATTTATTGAAAATCTAACATTCCAAATTGTGAAATTGTTTTTGTGAATTTTCCTAGATATATATTGACAACAGCAATGGATGATTTCTTGGCATCACCAACCGTAGGGGTTTTGAAGTCTTTTAAAAAGACAGAACTGCTAGAAATTTGCAGACAGTTGGAGCTGACAGAGGTAAAACCAGCCATGCGAAAAGCAAGACTGGCTATAGAGATAGTTGAATATTACATTGATGAAAATGTGTTTGCACCAGGAGATCTGGAACAGTTTCCAGTGGAAAATCCAAATATAGAAATGGAACTTAAATTAAAAATGCTAGAGATTGAAAGGGAGGAAAGAGAAAAAGAAAGGGAGGAAAAAGAAAAACAAAGAGAATTTGAGAGGGAAGAAAAAGAAAAACAAAGGCAGTTTGAGTTAGAAAAATTAGCAAGAGAAGAAAAACAAAGAGAATTTGAGAGAGAGAAAGAGGAAAGAGCAGAAAGAGAGAGACAGAGACAGAGAGATTTTGAATTAGAGAAATTCGATAGAGAAGAAAGACTCCAAATGGAGCAACTAAAAATTAAAATTGAAACTAAAAATAAATTTTGTGCCAGTCAGGAGGTAAAACTGGTGCCTCCATTTTCAGAAAAGGATGTTGACAACTATTTCCAGTGTTTTGAAAAGGTAGCAAAGAGTTGCCAGTGGCCAAAGGAACACTGGCCTCTGATGTTGCAAACTGTCCTCAAGGGTAAAGCTCAACAAGCCTATTCGGCTTTGTCTGCAGATGATTCCTCTGATTATGAGGTTGTCAAAAAGGTTATTTTGAGAGCTTATGAGTTGGTTCCAGAGGCTTACCGACAGAAATTCAGAGGTCTGAAGAAATCTGAAAATCAGACTTATGTTGAATTTGCTAATGAGAAGCAGGTTTGCTTTGAGCGCTGGTGTACTTCTATGGAGGTCAAGGATGATTTCAACTCACTAAAAGAGATGGTGTTAGTTGAAGAATTCAAGAACTGTGTTAAGGATGATGTCAAGACCTACATTAATGAGAAGCAAGCACTGAACTTGCAATCAGCTGCCAAATTTGCAGATGAATATGTTCTCACTCATAAGTCCAAATTTCAGTCTAGCAGTAACAATAAATGGTCCCAATTTCAGAAAAAGGGTTACGGTGATACCCAAGATTCCTCACCCAAAGACAAAGACAAATCTGGTGATGGTGCTCAGAAATCCAGTAACAGGTCTGATCAAAGTGTGAAAGCTGACAGTGACAAAAGTGGTCTAGTTTGCAGTTATTGCAAGAAATCTGGTCATGTTACAACTAACTGTTGGTTCCTTAAAGCTAAGAAAGAAAAAGAAAAGGATACCAAACCAAATGCCTTTGTGAAAACAAGGTTAGAAACCCCTATAGTAGATAACCAGTCTGCTAAATTGCCTGCTTCTTGTGGGGCTAAAAAGCTTAATACAGCTGACTTTGTGAGGGAGGAATTTCTTCCATTTGTGTCAGAGGGATTTGTGGCTCTGAATGAGCATACTACTCCTGTCCCCATATATATCCTAAGGGATACCGGAGCTTCTCAGTCACTTTTATTGATGGACTCCTTGGAGTTACGTGATGAGACCGCTTCAGGGGATTTCATACTTGTACAAGGTATTGAAGGGAGGACTGTATCTGTACCCCTGCGCTCTATATTCTTGAAGTCAGATTTAGTTACAGGACAGGTAAAGGTGGGACTTATGTCAAGTCTACCTATAAAGGGTGTTTCTCTGTTGCTAGGCAATGACCTGGCTGGGGGCAAAGTAGTTCCCCCTGTACATCTTACTTCACAGCCGAGCACTGAAGATGGGGATGAGGACCCATCTCTGTATCCTTCTTGCGCAGTGACTCGTGCTATGGCCAAGAAGGCTAAAGAAGAAGATGATGTGGTGCTGTCCAGTACATTGAATAGTCAGGACTCAGGTGGTTCGCCTCATGACTCTGATTGGCCTACTATGGTTTCTCCGTTTGAGGACTTATCAGATACTTTTATCAGTTCTCTATTCAGCCAGCCGGATGGGTCTGGTGATTCTGATGTGTCTGGAGACTTGTCTCTGTCCAGAAAGCGGTTGATTGAGGAGCAAACTAATGATCCTGAAATTGTTGTTTTAAAGAGGAGAGCCCTTCCTGAAAAAGAAATAGATGCAGTTCCAGTTGGGTATTATCTCAAGGATGGTGTGTTGATGCGGAAGTGGCGCCCTCCTGATATCCCTGCCAATGCAGATTGGGCAGTGGTCAGGCAAATTGTTGTTCCGAAGGTCTATAGGAATGAGATCTAAACAATGGCTCATAGTTTACCTTTAGGAGGTCATCTTGGTGTTAACAAGACTGTTGATAAGATCATGAAACACTTCTTTTGGCCTGGGCTTCAGAAAGACGTTTCCAACTTTTGCAAAACCTGTCACACTTGTCAGGTAGTTGGAAAACACCAGTTAGACCCACCTGTAGCTCCATTGCAGCCTATCCCAGCATTTGGGGAGCCATTCTCTAGGGTCATTGTTGATTGCGTTGGTCCATTACCCAAGACTAGATCTGGAAATCAGTACTTGCTGACAATCATGTGTGCATCTACCAGATTCCCCGAAGCCATACCTCTACGCAACATCAAGGCAACTGCAATCTCGAAGGCTTTGATAAAGTTCTTCACGTTGTTTGGCCTTCCCAGGGAAATTCAGTCAGACCAAGGTAGCAATTTCACTTCAGGATTGTTTCAGCAGGTTGTGTATGAACTAGGTGCAAAACAGATTCTTTCTAGTGCCTATCATCCAGAGAGTCAGGGTGCCTTGGAGCGGTTTCATTCCACTCTCAGGACGGTGGTGAGGACTTATTGTTATGACCATGAGAAAGACTGGGATGAAGGGGTTTATTTGCTGTTGTTTGCAGCTAGAGAAGCAGTGCAGGAGTCTACTGGATTCAGTCCATTTGAGCTAGTGTTTGGTCATGAAGTGAGAGGACCTTTGCTATTATTGAGTGAACAATGGCAAGAGGAAGAGCCGCAAATCAGTCTGTTAGACTATGTTAGCAAGTTCAAGGAAAGATTGCGTGCAGCTTGTGACCTTGCCAAAGAGAACTTGAAATCAAGTCAGGGAAAAATGAAAACTTGGTATGATCATAAGGCTAGAAGCCGTGAGTTTAAACCAGGAGACAAGGTCCTTGTGTTGTTTCCCTTGCAGTCCAATCCATTGCAGGCTAGATTTCATGGTCCTTATGAAATTCTGACAAAACTCAATGATTTCAATTACATTGTGAAGACTCCAGATAGGAGAAAACCAAAACAATTGTGTCATGTTAACATGCTAAAGCCTTATCATGACAGAAATGCTCGGGTTGCAGCTGTCACTTCAGATTCTCCAATGGTCGAAACGTGTGAAGATGAGGGGGAGTTTCAAGATGATGAACCAAGAATTAAAGCTGAAGTTCTTTCATGTAAATTGTCAAACACTGAAGTGTTGCAAAATCTTGATGTAAAACTCCAGCACTTAGAACCCTCACAGAGAGATCAGTTTGAAAGGTTGATCAAGAAATATGAGGATTTGTTTCCTGATGTTCCAAAGAGAGTTACTGTAGCCTCTCATGATGTAGATGTTGGTGATGCCAAACCAATAAAACAGCATCCATACTGGATGAATCCTGAAAAGAGAAAGATTGCTGAGAAAGAGGTTGAGTACATGTTAAAACATGATATTATCAGACCCTCCAACTCCGATTGGAGTTCACCCTGTGTGCTAGTTCCAAAACCTGATGGAAGTACTAGATTCTGTACAGATTATCGCAAAGTCAATGCTGTAACTAGAACTGATGTGTTTCCAATACCTAGGATTGATGATTGTATTGATAGTGTAGGGCAAGCAAAGTTTCTGACCAAGATTGATTTATTGAAGGGTTATTGGTGTGTGCCTTTAACTGAGAGGGCCAAGAGCATCTCTGCTTTTGCCACACCATCTGGACTGTACCAGTATGAAGTCCTACCCTTTGGCATGAAAAATGCCCCAGCCACGTTCCAAAGGATGATACAGTCTACAATCGCCGGATTGCCACACACGGGTGCGTACATCGATGACCTGATCACATGGAGTGACTCCTGGGAAGAACATCTAAAAGATGTAGAGACGTTGTTCCAGCGCCTGACCCAGGCTAACCTGACTGTTAACCTGAACAAGAGAGACTTTGTTTGTGCTACTGTCACCTATCTTGGCTACGTCATAGGCCAGGGTAAGGTGGCACCCATAAATGCTAAAGTCCAAGCCATCATGGACTTTCCAGTTCCTGACAACAAAAAAGCTTTGCGCCGCTTCCTTGGAATGATCGGGTACTACCGCAAGTTCTGCAAGAACTTTGCTGAGATTGCTCTCAGTCTAACTAACCAACTGAAGAAAGGCGTAAAGTTCACCTGGGATGATGCATGCCAGAGAGCCTTCGATCGCCTGAAGTCTCTGCTGTGTCACTTCCCCGTGCTCAAATCTCCTGACTTCAATAAACCGTTCTCCATCGCGGTCGATGCTAGCGACCAAGCTTGTGGATCTGTGCTCCTACAGAGAAGTGACTCTGATGACATTGAGCATCCCGTGGCATACTTCTCCAGGAAGTTCAATCGCCACCAAAGGAACTATTCCCCAATAGAGAAGGAACTGTTGGCTGGTCCTTTCTTTGCAACACTTTGAGGTTTATGTTTGTACAGGACAAAAGCCAATGATTGTGTACACTGGCCACAATCCGTTAATGTTTTTGAGTAAGATGAAAAACAAGAATCGGAGATTGTTGAATTGGAGTTTGATTTTACAGGAGTTTGACTTGGAAATTAAGCATGTGAAGGGTACAGACAATGTAATTGCTGATTGCTTATCCCGTGTTTGAATGTGTATATATATATCATGTGTTTGAATATTGTATGATATGTATATATAGACAAGTGTTCACTTAACCATTTTGTATTGAAAAGAAAAATTTTGCCTTTATGAGTCAAAATTTTTCCCTTTTGGAATGGAGGTGTAATGTGAATATATGCCACGAGATGGCAGTATTTACCTTTTTTTTATTCAGCTCAGACTGGAGCTATGTTTGGACATGTTTCAGACATGTCTGGGGCAAGTCCCCGAAAATTAAAAAAAAAAGGTCTAAATGTGGGTGGGGTCTGCAAAAGAGTATATAAGGAGTAGAACGGGGTTTATGATTCATTCTTTAGTCTGTATATCATAAATCATCCTTGACGTGATATCTTTATGCGAGTATTTTGATAACTTTGCTCACCTCTTTGCGAAGATGTCGCTGTTTAATTTCACTTCCAGCTTTTTTTTAATGCATTAATGCACGTAGGACATTAGGCGCATCGTTTGACATGAAAATTCCGGGGCCAATATCCCTCCCTTTATTGAAATTAATTAATTGCAATTGTCCTTTATTAACACTTTTTCCAGTTCATGAGTAATCAAGTGGCAATTGAAGACACGGCTTCTCTCCCCCATGCGATCTAAAAGCGACAAAATAATGGGCTAAACTCAGTACCGAAAAATAATTTGATAGGTCTATGCACCGTCGGCGACGGCATTTCATAACTCTTCAGCGAATGAAGGTAATTTCGGCGACAACTACGTACACCTGTTTTTGCAGCACGGTCACTCAGCTCGCTGTAAAAAATAGACAGCTGTCCGATTAGAAAATGTAAACGGACGAAACCACGTAGGCTACTAGTCACCAAAATTACCTTCATGCGCTGAAGAGTGACGGTGCATATACCTAATAATAATGAAATTATTTTTCTGTGCTGAATGTAGCCCATTATTTTGTCGCTGTTAGATCGCATGGGGAGAGAAGCCGTGTCTTCAATTGCCACTTGATTATTCTTAAATCGGAAAGCGTGTTAATAAAGGAAAACCATTCAGAACAAGCCAGGACCAATTGTTGCCGATTATCGTCTAGGCGAGCGCCGGTGTTCAGTCAAATTTTGCTCCCTTTTCAGAAATGCTACCGTAATGCAAAGCGATCGTTAAGTCTTCGTTTTCGCCTTGGCATTGCAATATGAATCAGGATAGAATAGTAACTTTGTTATTTGCAGTGGCGGGTCGACGGCCGTTACACAGGGAAGCCTAAACCTCGCCCTTCAAAGCTTAATGACTTAAACCTTTCGCAGTTTTCTTTTCTTGATCAGCAGTTGCTCATACGAATTGTTAGAAGAACATTCAATTGAGTCAAATTTATTTTCGATAGCATTGTTATACATTGCCCCACGAAATTATGAGGGGTTTTCTTTCACACACAAATTACGACATAAATTACCATAGGCCTACGCTAAAAATTCCGCGCTCAAGAAGCTAATGAAACGGCATAGATTCGCAAATTGATTAGTGAGGCTCATAAAGCAATAAGCTGTGCAACATCGCATTCTTTTCTTCTATATTAAGATTGTAGAAAATGGACTTTTGTGGCTTCTTGCGAAAGAAGCCTCGCAAACGAATTTATAAAGACGTATTGATAATTTGCGTCATCGTTTGCTATCGAAAATAAATTTGATTGTCCTTCTACCAATTCGTATGAGCAACTGCTGATAAAGAAAAGTGAACTGCGAAATGTTGAAGTCATGGCTTTGAAGGGCGAGGTTTTAGCTCCCTTTTGTTACGGCCGACGAGCCGCCACTGGTTATTTGTCATCTTATTATAACAAAATCAGATGTTAAAATGAGTTGGATTAATTTGTTTGAAGATATTTGCCCATATACGGCATTAGCATTTAATTTCTGCATTTTCAGGAAAACCCAGCGTGTACATGCAAATATATGTATGCTTACAGGCAGGGGCGTAATTTAGGGGGGGGGACACAGGGGACATGTCCCCTGCACTTTTTGAAAAGGCAGCATTGCCCCCCCCCCACTTTTCACAGTTTTAAAACTAATGTTTTAAAACCAAAAGCTGGCACGCACTAAGACCTCGGGGAAATGAAACCCGCTCAAGCTGCCAGTGGCCAATCCAGTTCAACTTTCCTTCCCTTCTTCTCTCCAAGTCCTGCCCTTCATTCAAACAGGCAGTAGGCTTTGCCAGCATCTAAGAAAAAATACTTGCGAATCGCAATGTGTAAACCACCTCATCACCGAAGACCGATGACATAAGATTTTATATGAAGAAAAAATTGCGAGTCAAATTAAACCAAATTTACGAATGTATATTTTGCGGGGAACCTCTTTTTTTCCCTCTTACATTGCTAGCTACGTGGATAAACAGTATTAGGAACTTCCTTAAACGACGTAGTTGAGTTGGGGGATTGATTGTAAAGAGTGAGCTGCTTGGCAAACAAATATCAATATTGTCAGGGCTCTCATTTCAATAAGTTCACACGCTCTCACGCAAAAAATGACATTTCTCACGCTGAGAAGCGATAAACTCGCCGCATATTAATAAGTTAGACTGTATATAAAAGATTAGTAATCTATGAATGGATGAGGCAGACGGCTCTGCTTGAATCAGCAACCTATCAGCCAATCAGAAAATAGTATTTCTTGTTGCCAGGTGAAATAGCAGCGCCGTAATCACGTCTTACACACGCGCGCGAATGCTCTTGTGTGCACGCGACAGAGAAGCGCTGGAAGTGGAAGCCCGAAATCAGGTAATCACTTCATCACTTTTTTCCCCAATAACGGCTTATTAAAGTCGAGGAACTATGTAGGATATTTGCTTTATGAATCATTTTTACCTCAATTTAACAGCTTTGGACGGCTATGGTTAGATGAATTGACTTGTAACTTGTTACGGGGAGAGTGGGGGCTCTCTGCCCTCGATGTAGTGTATTTTTGCTGAAAACAAACCCTGCTACGATCCGGTGTCAGAGGTGGCACCGCAACATCTCTTGTTTGTGACTGACAAAACGATACAAATACACAAAATAAATATTTAATTTAGCCTTTATTATACTGGGGAGTCCCAAATGAAATTAAAAAAAGTACAGATATTGGGGGGAATGAAGAGTCACTTCTTATTTCAGTTTACTGGCAGTTGTGTGAATATTCAATAACTGATCCTGATGTGCCATCTAGTGGTATAATATTGTAACTGCGTGCAAAAATATGCAGCTCTACCTCTACCGGCGGACACATCTGCCCAAAGATACACCGTTGTTCTTCTCGAACACGCCAAATCCAGATAATCCATAAATGATGCATTAAATTAGTATTTTGATTTGAAACAAGCTATTAAGTTGCCAGTGTCAAAGTAACGAAGTGAAAGTATACCACTTAAATATTGTAACGAAGTACATGTACATCGTACGATGCATCTTTGAAAATGGGAGTATCATGCAACCCCTCCGCCTCCCCCCGAAGAAAATCTTACTCTAGCCTGCATTCAAAACTTGGGAGCCCTGAAATTGTTTCATCCCCGGTCATGACAATTCAGATCCAGTGAGGTGCTGTTGGAGGTCAGTTAGGGGAGGCAGAATCCTCACCTTTAAACTAACGATAACTCACTATTACTTTGATTAGCAATCTGAGGATTGATTAACTTACCAGACTAAATGGCGGAAATGGCGCGCCAGTTCCGTCCACAACATTATTACTCAGTGCATCGAATTTAAAATGCCCACGAGACAGCAAATTTGTTCATATTTGCTTTCAGGAAGATAACGCAATGCCATTTACAAATATTAAAACCTTTTATGCGGCATTCAATATGTGGTCAATATGTTTATGATCATTTTTTTCCCCTTAAATACGTACTTTTAAATGCCATTCAAAAAAATGGGGAGTTTATTTCCAGTCTTCTTTCAGAAACCCATAAACAAAAGGTGGCGGAATTACTGAGGTTTTTTTTTTTTTTTTCCCTAATTAATTATAAAGATTTACATACTTGCAGTCTCAAATCAAAGCGTAGACGTATATGATTTTTTTTTTTTGGTCGCTATCATCTCTTAATCGTTAGAGACTACATAAAGCCTATGCTAGTTCTTAATTGTTTGGTAAAGAAAAAAGTTAAAATTGACCGATTGTCAATTAGGCATAGTACATGGAAACATGTTGACAAAAATATAGTGATAAAAAGGAGTTACTGCCTCCCCTGACCGCGCGTCTCTGTTCAGATCTGACCTGGGACTGCACTACAAAGCAAGATTTGTCATTTTCGAGGTTTTCAGGACCACTTCAGTGGTTCATTTCTTACCGGGTTAAATCAGCATGTTGACCTATGCCAGTGGTTCTCAAACTCGGTCCTGGCGCCCCACTGAGTATGATGATTTTTGTTCCAGCCACAATTGGAATCGTAAGATTTTAAGATTTATCTGTTTATTTGTCTTAATTAGTTGCATTCCATGTTAAGAGCAGTTATTTGCCATCTAAACCTGCATTTTGATGGACATATCCATTGTGCCATGAAGAATAAAAACCCGTAAACATATTGTGTGTATTTCCTATAATGTGAGGATTTACAGTGAAAACATTATTAAACAGATCAAATTGTACTGATAAAATCAGTAAGCTCCAAATTAGGCTGCTCATAGAGGTGTTTTGAGTTCTTGCCAAATAATTTGCCTGAGCTGAATAAACATGACACAAAACTGGTGCGACTCAGTTTGCCAGTAAATAATTAGTGCTTGCAACCATGTGTCAACAGCTTTATTGATGAGAACCTATTGTTTGTTAATTAACCAATTGTTTACATTGATTAAATGAATGGTTAAATTTTTTCCCTCAGCAGTTATTTGTACTAGTTTTTAATATATCTCAATTTGGATATGAAATTTTTATTCTTCATGGCATGTATACATCTGTCAAATGTGGATGAAGAGGATGAAGAACTGCTGTGAATGTAAATGCGCCTAATTAAGACAAATCAACATCTTTTTAAAATCCTAAGATTGCAATTATGCCTGAAACAAAAACCAGCATACATAGTGGGGCGCCAGGACAGAGTTTGAGAACCACTGATTGCTTAACAGTTAACCTGCACCAAAGCTCAAATGTGTGATTTCCAAACAAGATAGGTAGGGAGAAGTTTTGAGAACTCTGATTGGCTGAAAACAAGTTAAAGCCAACTTTGCAGGCAATAAGCTTCTCGGGACGGCGTACACACTGGTAGGGGGAGGCACTAGCCCTCTTATGATTGGTTGCTTTCAATGCGATCACGCCCACATAACCTCTAACAGCTTCTTGTTAGCTGAACACAGCAAGCATGCACTTTGGCCACAGACATTATCATTAGCTACCTTATTTTGTTCCGTATACAGTTGCGAATTACATTATTGTTGAGATTATATAGCCATCTAGCTAGCTAGCTCATGTTAGTAAAGAAAAAGCTTTGAAAATAATTGTCATATTTAAGCGATGTGATGTGGTTTTTGCCCTAACTAGCAAGCTTCAACAGTTATTACATTGGCGTTAACTGTTTTCCTGGGGTGTTTGGAGATGAAGCATGTGACTTACAACAGTAGTTTAGCACAGAGAACCTGAGGGGGCGCAGTTTTGAAAAAATTCCAATGTCAACAGAATGTGGCTTTAAAAGCCGCTGGGCTCAGGTTCAAAGAAAATACATACTTTGATATTCATGTTGCTTTGATGGCAGCTATCAGAGTACTGTTATTGCAAATTGTTACTAAATTTCAGCAATGGGTGAAAAAATACGTGAGATTAAGTTGTCACCCCAATACCCCGCGCACACCTCGATCCAGGGTGGTTTTACTGTGCTGATTTCCACCTTATGGGGTACGCCAATATTTTTATCAATTTCATTAGTCTCTGATGTATTTTGTATTAAATTTATTTAACAATCAAAAAATATGGTTGTTTTGTTCTACTTCAGAACTAAAGCACTTTTGAGAATTTGCACGAGAAATGTGTCCCCCCCACCTTTGAAATCAAAACTACGCCCATGCTTACAGGTCGATTTGCGCACTGAAAATAAATCTATTTTTATGATTTTTGAGGATAGTTAAGGTATGAGCGAGGAAACAGCCCAAGATATCAGGTTTGCGCAAGCGCTGAACCACGAGGTAGCATATTTTGATGGGTAGCAAAATTTGTCAGAACACCGGCCCTGAGGTGCGCTAGTAGATTAGTTCTCAAGTGCTGCTGTGTCGCTGGCATGAATTGCATCATTTTTTTTTTTTTCTGCCCGACATTCTAGCCCGGGCGCTACAGATTTCAGGCGGGGCGGGGCGCCTGGCCAAAAAAGCTCTGCCGGAAACCATGCAGTGGATTCACACACATTCGCACCAAATTTTATGGCCATTTATTTTAAAATTCCACCATGGAATCTCTTCAATATTGAAGAATTTTATACTAAGATCCATGTGTCATGGGACTGAAGTGCTACCTTTGACAAAAGTTTTGATTTGCCAGAATTATCAATCCTCAAACATGACCCCCCGCCCCCCGCCCCCCCCCATTCTATTGTCTGCATTTACTCATTGCACAGTGCTAATTTTGATGGCCATTGCTTTAAAAATTCCACCACAGAATCATTTCATATTCTGTGGGCTTATACTAGGATCCATGTTTTATGATATGCAAGTGTCACTTTTCACAGACAACTTGATTTGCAGGAACTACAGGCCCTCAAGTACGACCCCCCACCTCCATTCAATTCTCTGCTTTGCACATTGCCGAGTAATTTTGATGGCCATAAATTATAAAATTCCTTCACAGGATCTCTTCATATTCTGTGGGCCTATATTAGGACACATGTGTTATAGTTTGAAGTGTTACTTTTCACAAACTTTTCGATTTTCAGTCATTATAAGCCCTCAAACACGAACCCCTCCCCCTTCAATCGTCTGCAATCCAAGACTGCAACATCCTGGACTGGAATGCATGCAGTAATGTATGGAAGTGCTCATTTTCACAAAGTTTTTCAATTTTAACCATTACGGGCTAGGAGTGTTGTGATACTGAATCGATTCTTTATTCGATGTTTTTTGAGGCATAGGACTGCCATGGGGAGAACATCCGAGATTAACCATTTCCTTTATTAAACCTGGCGCAGTCTTAAACGAAAGTACCAAACATCAAAGGGCATGAGAAATGCTTCCGGAAAAAAACTTGACCGCTTCGGCGACATGCTGCACAGAACCAAGTAAAGGACTACAGAATCATGTCCTTTTATGCAATCAGGCCTTGTACTCTAATCTTGTTTACTTTGCTCAATTAGCAATCAAACCGGTGATTCTCTTTTTTACTTTGCTGAATGAGTAGAGCTGTTTATTAAGACAGCATGTTTGACTGCTGCATTCTGAAAGTTAAATGGGCATAGATTTGCAAGAGCGCGTATTTGGCCATTTCGTGTGATTGTGATCATTTATAAGTCACATTCACGTTTCATCTGCTTTAATGTTTTCCACCCTGTGTATATTTTAGACGCTTGAAATAAGTCTCTGAATTTTTATTTTATCATAGATCTCCACAATGACAGATGAAATGCTGAGTATGGACTAGGCGATGTTGAACGAGGATTTTTTAAAGTGTGATGAGACAACTTGCCGTCATGGGGTGTGTAGGCAGTAGCATGTAATTCTTGAAACATACACACCTGAAGCGGCTTAAAACGATTTGAAATGTCATCGCCCGAGTTTAGATTTTGCTAATTGCAGGTGCTCCGCCTTTCCTTAAATCTGCTCCCATTGGCCTAAATAACGATGAAGAAATTTAGCCAATAGCCTATCACAATTAAGATGTGATAATGAAAAGCAGACAAACTTAACTGGGCCACAGTGTTAGATTGAAAGAATGCCATATCTCCCGCTTCACGCTAATCGCGCGGCGGGGGATAATAATTAGAAAAAATCTTCCTCTGAATTACATCTCTCATTGAAGCATTTTAGGACATTATTCAAGATTAACTTAAGACAGATTTGTTATAGCTAAGATCGACCTGGAGTTACAGCGTCTAAAAAACACACAAGGTGGAAAACATTCTGAAAAGCGGATGAACCGTGAATGTGAGATATAAATTATCGCAGTCGCACAAAATGCCACGGCAATAGCAAGCCGCCGCCATCTTGTGCATGTATACCTTGGCTGACGTTCAATGGACAATGCAGTATAACTGGCCTAAACCGTGCTTGTATAAAACGAAAACTCGCTCATATGGGACAACAGCTGAAGATCCAATTTCTCTGTAATGTCTTTCGATGAAATAAACATTGAATACACCGGATTTAAAAAAAAATTTTTTTAAATAAATTTTGTTGTTTGATTACAATTCCTCATTCGTGTCCATTTTAAGTCTGAAAGGACAAAATTCACTCTGGTTTTCTTATATCTCGGTGCTAAAGACGCTTGCAGACATGGAACTGCAAATTTAAGCATGCAGTTACAGTACTCGATCACTAGATGGCACTATCAGAACAGTTATTGAATATTCAATATTCATATAATATCGGACCATAGTGAAAAAAAGAGGAAAATCCAACCTTTAATTCAAGTGCATTCATTCAGCGGGGGAAAAAAAATCCCCCATTAAGAAATAATTCTTTTACATCAAATCATGTGTGCCACAATTATTATCACCCCTGATTCTAATACTTTGTACAACCCCCTTTTGCCACCAAAACAGCACCTAATCTTTTCCTATAATGTTTCAGAAGATGGGAGAATACAGAAAGAGGGATCTTCGACCATTCCTCTTTGCTAAATCATCTCCCTAAATCATCCAGCGACCTGGGTCCTCTCCTCTGCACTCTCCTCTTCAGCTCACTCCACAGGTTTTCAATGTGGTTGAGGTCTGGGGACTGAGATGGCCATGGGAGGAGTTTGATTCTGTGTCTGGTGAACCATTTCTGTGTAGATTTGGCCACATGTTTAGGGTCATTATCTTGCTGAAAGACCCAGTGATGACCCATCTTCATCTTTTGGGCAGAGGCCACCAGATTTTGATTTAAAATATCCTGGTATTTCAAAGCGTTCATGATGCCATGCACCCTAACAAGGTTCCATGGGCCTCTGGAAGAGAAACAGGCCGACAGCATCACCGATCCTCCCCCATACTTCACAATGGGCACGAGGTGCTTTTCTGCATACTCATCTATTGTGTTCTGCTAGACCCACTGGTTTGTTGCCAAAAAGCTCTATCTTGGTCTCATCTGACAAAAGAACACGGTCCCAGTTGAAGTCCTAGCACCGCTTAGCGAACTCCAGACGTTTGTTTTATAATTGTGAGTGAGGAAAGGTTTTTTCCGTGCATGCCTCCCAAACAGCTTGTTGGCATGTAAATAGCGGTTGATGGTTGTTTTGGAGACTTTGTGACCCCAAGGTGCTACCATTTGTTCCAATTCTTTAACAGTGAGCTTTGGGGAACTTTTTATTTCTCTTACCATCCTTCTCACTGTGCGCGGTGGCATAATAACCTTGCGTCCTCGTCCAGGCTTGTTTACCACTGTTCCAGTTGATTTAAACTTCTTAATGATTCCTCTGACAGTAAATATGGGCAGGTGCAGGCGAGTGGCTATTTTCTTGTAGCCATTGCCTGACTTGTGAAGGTCGATACACATCTGCCTTACTTGAATGGTGTACTCCTTTGTCTTTCCCACGTTGAAGAGTGGATAGAAGGAATGGCCTCTGTATCAAGTAATTTTTATACCCCAGGGAAAAATAGAAAAAAGAAGTGGACCCAAAGTTGATCCCTGAGGGACACCTCTGGGCTGAGTTTGTAAATCAGACTTACAACCTTTTTGAGAAACACACTGCTTTCCATTGTGTAAATAACAGTTAAACCACAATAGAGCTTGAGAGCATAGAGCTTGTCTCGTAATTAATAATGAGCGACAAGATCAAAAGCTTTTATTCAGTCAACAAAAATGGATCCAGTTAGAAAACGCTGATCAAAAGCTGAGTATACATCATTTTTGAATTTTAAGAGAGCAGTAGTTGTCGAGTAATTGGATCTGAAGCCATATTGAATTTGAGCTAATATTATTGCTGTTCAGATAATAATTTAATTAATTAAAAACAAATTTTTCAAAAACCTTTTGCAATAGAACACAAGATTGAAATAGGCCTGTAATTGTTAGGATGGAGTGTATCACCAGCCTTGTGCAGTGGAGTAATTCGCGCACATTTCCAAATAGTCGGCATTTCATGTGTGGATAGTGAAAGATTAAATAAATCTGATAATGGGAAACAAATAATATGAGATGATAATTTAATACATTTTGTCTCAATTCCATCAAGCTCAGGACCAGAGCTCTCTTTCAACTCAGCAATCGCATCAGCAATATCAGTGGGAGTAATAGTCTGAAAATTAAAGGAGCTATGAGTTAACTGGACAGGGATTGAACTTAACTGGGGAGGATTAGGGATCAGGGAGAAATGCTGACTGAGTGCAGTAGCAATTGATAGTGGTTCATTCAGTATTATGTCAGAAAGTCTGAGCTGATTAATTGATGGATTATCTGATGTATTTATAATGTCATTAATTAACATAAAGTTCGGGTTTAATTTCGTTGTCTGATATTTTGCTACTAAGCCAAGTTTCAGACAAGGTTACAATGGATGGTTTATTAGAAATAATCCATGCTCCAACAAGTCAATTTTGGAAAAAAAGGCTCCTTATTTTCATTTGTATTATTTTCAAACCTTTTAGTCTACCCATTGAGCCTCATTATGAAATAGCAAAAGACACTGGCACAATTAAAGGATAATTTGATACACCTAACTAGTCCAATATATAAGTTCAGGTTGAGGGACACATACATAAACATCACACAGACAAAAAATAAGAAAATCTGTGAAAATTGGATTGCACTAGCTTATTTCAGGGGGCCATGGGTCATTATCACACCAAATAGACTCAGTCCACTGGAGAAAATAGAATTAAACAGATAAATAAATAATTAAACAAAGGCCAAAAATAGCCTGGAACAAACAACTTGACGTTCATTTAACAGGATCAATCGTCATTATTTAATTAACTAATGTAGATGGGCAAAAATGACAAAACTGCGTTTTCATGATAGAAGAGCCACATTATCAACGTCAAAACGTCACAAAACTGTGCGACTACCGGCACAACTTTGCAGGCAGGAAAAAGTAAACAAACCACACTGAGCAGAATAACAGAGTTACTCACCCCAGACAAAAATGGATAGGCAATTAAGTCCATCCATATAACAAGAGTCGACCTTAATATCAGAAAAAATTGAGTGGGAAAGAAATCGAGAATAAACATAAAGGACTGCACCTCATCAAGTCCGCGTTAAGTTATTTCCCATCAGGTGAGCCCATGGAGACCTCTGAAGCCGGAGACGGTGGCATGAAAGCAAGTTTGGCATCCTTGGGACTTCGAAAGATCTGAGCTTTCCCGTCAACCAAAACACGAAGCATGCATGGGTAACGGAGAGAGAACTTATAGTTCAGTTAATGGAGACTTCTCTTCACATGGTCAAATTCATGGCGCTTCTTGGCTAGCTGAGGACTCAAGTCAGGATAGATGTGGATACGGGATCTGTTGTAAAGCAGCTGGTTCTTCTTCTGAGCAAGACGTAGAATCTTAACTTTATCCTGGAAGTTAACTAGCTTGACGAGGATGGGTTGGGACTTGGCTGCATCATAAACTCACCGAAAAGTAGAGCTCCGGTGGACACTTTCGATGGCAGGGGACTCCGGGAAGTTCTCCTGACCCAGGAGCTCAGGAATCAACCTCGACATGAAGGCAATGATATCACGGCCTTCTGCTGGTTCTGGTACATGGATCAAACAAAGGTTTGAACGACGAGTCAGATCTCCAGATCCTCAATTTTGTCAACCAGATGAGCATGAGATTCCTTGAGTTGCTCAAGTCGAGTCTTATGATTTTCAATGTCCAAACCTTGACCTTTGACCTAGATTCTAGAAAAAGAATTGGTCTCTTGCAAGGAGACAATACCATCACATGCCAAAATTAGGTGAACATCACTGAAGGATAAAGTGTAGAAAGGCTTGTAACTAACAAACAGAAACTCAGACAGACGTCTAACGCAACCAACTAACAGAAGTGATTAATAAACAAATGGAAGCACAAACATAACCTCCTTGGCGGAGGTAATAACAGGATTTTTCATGTGCTCCTTGTTGAAGGGCAGATGACTAGATTCACTGTTGGAAAACTGAAGCCATAGAATAACTGCTTTGTAATGTATTATTAAACACACAAACATGAGGTAAAAATGAAGTGTAAATGACTGTCTTGCAAATAAATTGCAAATTTTACTGAAAATGCATAGTGTGGCATTTTGACAACTATTTTAATCAGTTTTTCATTCAAAAACTACTTCAGAAGTACACTCTAACAATAAAACAAAAGAATTGCCTGAAGCATCCTCCTCGTCCTCTCTGGGTTACGCTGAGGTCAGAATTTTTGAGGGCAGCTTCTGTAATCACATGAATAATTTTTTAAAAAATCATCAGTTAAAAGCAAACGCTATGTTGCATAGTGGTGAACATAACAGACCATAGAAGAAGCGACACCAAATTTCAAACTAACTACTTAACTATCATAATTTAAAAATAATAAAGCAACATTTTGTCTCTGTACAATGGCCTATCCCAGCTCTAACTCTCATCATTCATTGCCGTGTGCAAATTAATAGGCTAGTTAATGGTGACTCAGGCTGCTTTCAAAACCGGCCTCATTTGGTTTGGTTGAATCACACCAGAATTCATTTTCCTTCATGGTACGGTCTTTTTGGTTCGGTGTGAAAGCAGCAATCGTACCAGGAATCGCACCAAATGTGTACCAAAGAAAGCGTACAGTATGCTTTCAAGCAAACCCTGGTGCTGTTCGCTTTCAGCGGGAAAAGCAAACGAACTATCTAGTGAACCAAAGAGAGGAAGTGAACTGAAGAGAGGTTCTGGCCAATCAGTGAGCCAGGTTTTCTTCTTCCTCATGCTTTTTTTCTTCCTGTTTTTTTCTTCTTCTGGTTTCGGGCAATACCGCCACAGACGAGCAGCTGTTGTAACTGCATGACATTGCCCAGGCGCTTTGGTCTGCTTCCTAAAGTGCAGTGCGAAAGTGAACCAAATCAAATAAAGGTGTGAAATTTTTCTGCATTCCCGCCCAATTGAACCGAGTCCTCTGAACTATTCTGATGTGAAATTGCCCGAAGTCAGCAGGCAAGCTAGGTAACATTTAGGTAACTCGATAGCAAACACAGCCATAGTTACTAGTACAAAATTTACAATTTACAATTTACAGTTTACTAGTACAAAATAGATTGCGCTGTAACACACATTTTCGATGTTATTCTTCCCGTTTACTGCAGTCCTTCCTTAACGTTAATGTGTCTACCTCTTTCTCGGCCAAATTCGAAGTGATGTCGTATTTTACCCCATACTTTTACCAAGCAGTCTTTTAAGAGACTGCAGCCAGCTGACTTGCCAGTTCCACTTGCCGCTTTTATATTGTAATTATTGAGGGACAGAATTTGCTCTCAGTATGTTTCATTTTTGTCATATTCTTGTCATTCAAATAATCTGTACTTTTCCTGCAATTCAGAAATTTGCAAGGTTGTAAAATAAGGATAGATAGCTGAAAAACGATATATTGGGCTTGCTGGCTCTAATGGAATCAGCCGAATCTAAGGACTGTTTTGCTGAGTGTTTGGCTGCAAGCTCGCTGAATCATTTAATGTTACTGTAGTTGACAAAAATTAGCCCCAGCAATTTCAATCCATTACGAGAAATGCTGAAGGAATTAGCTAACCATGTGCAAGGATCTGATGTTGATCCCCTGGGTAAGCAGAATGCATGCTTTAAAGGCAATAGTAATCCAGCTAAGTAACTAGCATTGACAAGGCATTGACCACTACGCCACCAGATTTGAATAACAAAATCAAGTTCAAAAATAGAAGAATAATATCTTATAAAAGAGAACAGTTAACGTCATTTAAACGCTTATCTTCAGAGGTATCCTTGAAATGAAACAAGTATATCACGCTAGATATGACTGGTTACCCATCACTATTACCCAGATAGCAATTGGAATTAGCCCGATTCCGTTTTTGTGTCGACACTGTTGGCAAAGTGAAAGATCTGAGCACTATCAACTCAGCCAAAATCTTGGCGATTCTGTCTCGCCATACAGCCGCCGATCCTGACAGTGCCAGAATCAGACAGACTCTAGCAATGTAAGGATTCTACGGAATACAGCTTAATTCCATGAAAACATGGTCAGGCCAATAATAGCATACCGGAGCTTTGCCATTTACCTGCAGCCGCGGGTAGCTTCAACTCAGCCGTAATCTTGCTGATTCCATCTCGCCATACAGCTGCCGATCCAGACTGTGCCAGAATCAGACTGACTCTGGCGATGTCTGGATTCTGCTGATTATGGCTTCATTGCATGAAAACAGTCGGGCTGATTACAGCAAACCAGAGCTCCTCCACTCACCTGCAGCCTCGGGTAGCTTTAGGGATCTCAAGTTTCATGCAATAAGCGTGATTGTCACACATTTCGGTCGGATGTCATGCACTTCCGCCACATATAGTATTTCTCTGGATGTCTGGATGCGTGTGGATTTTTTTTTTGTAAATTAATTCTTAACATTATTTTAAAGACCCATTGGGCATATTTTTTATTTTTTCATAGATTATTTTTTTGGTTTTTATCCTTTTTTACCTGTGTTGCTGAAGGCAGCAGGTCCAGGAATGGCTTTTCACCTCCGAACCCGAACTCTGAAAAATTCTCGAAGGAGAAAAATCTCTTGGGAGAGCGCCAAACTCATCAAATACAGCCGGTGAATTTTTATTGTCCATTGTCTGTCAGTCATTCTGTCCGTCCTTCCGAAGTAACAACGTTATCAAGATAACTAAAAAATAATTGGCCCAGGAATTTGTAATTTGGTATGCCGGTTGATATTGAAAATGAGCGCACAGCATCAAAATCAAAGATGGCCGCCGCCATTTTTTTAAATGCGACGTTATCGAGAAAAATAAGTGGCTTAGGAACTTTTAATTTGGTATGGTGGTGCATCTTGACCTATTGCATGTTCTTACTGAAAATGAAATCACAACATCAAAATCCAAAATGGTCACCAAATGACGTTATCTCGATACCTCGCAAAATAAGTGGCTGACCCAAGGCAGGTCTTTATTGAAGATGAGTGCGCTACGCCAAAATCATTTCCAGTTTATCTTTTCCATATGGCTGCATCTATGGGCGGCACGGTGGCATAGTGGTTAGCACTATTGCCTCACAGCAAGAAGGTTGTGGGTTCGAATCCGGCCTGGGGCCTTTCTGTGTGGAGTTTGCATGTTCTCCCCGTGTTTGCAGGTACTCCGGTTTCCCCCACCCACAAAACATGCAATATAGGAACCCTCCTGTATGGCTGTGTGTGAATGTTTGGTGGTGGTGGTGGTCGGAGGGGCCGTAGGCGCATACTGGCAGCCACGCTTCTGTCAGTCTGCCCCAGGGCAGCTGTGGCTTCAAAGATGTAGTTTACCACCATTAGAGTGTGAATGTGTGAGTGAATGAATAATGCCTCCATTGTAAAGCGTCTTTGAGTGTCCAAAAAAGCGCTATATAAAACTGATGCATTATCATCATTGTCGTTGTCATCATTATCATAAAAATTCACCGTCACTAAATCAATGCAAATTTTATTCACCAAAGCATACTTATACATTTCACGCGTATAGCGACAGGTTCAGTAACTTCGCACTTGTGTATTGAGAGTTATGCAGTGGAGACTGACAGGAAAGTCGGGGAGAAGAATGGGAAAGACATGCGGCAGATGACCCGAGCCGGAATCGAAGGACACAGCCTTTATGATGTGCGCACTTAGACCGATGAGCCACCAGGTTGCTCCCCATTGGAAATAATTTAAATGACTAAAAATAACATAACAGGAGACCTTTAACATTTGTGTAACAACTACTTGCTTTGACTTTAGCAAATTCACTAGGAAGCTCCTAAGTTTTACATTCCGAAATAGTACTCTCTCACGAGTAGAAAAAGTCCTGTCTTTTCAGATATCTAAAAAACATTCGTATTTTCTACAGGGCACTTGCATCTAATCTACCTTCTACATCTCAGGCCACCAAGGAGGCCTGTGAAAGGGACTTGGGCATTACGATTAACGATTCGGATTGGCGGGAGGTGTGGGCCCATGGTACAGATATCTCTGTGTGTAACGGAGCTAAAGCTGTTCAATTTAGAATTGTGCATCGTACAAATATAAGACCGGTTATTCAAAATAAATTTAAATAGAAGCTCTACTTTGCTTGATTAGAAATGTAATTCTAAGACCGGTGATTATATACATTGTTTCTGATCACATGTAAGTTATTGACCTGCTTCCCATTTGCAAGGGAATTCAATACTTATTGTGAGATAATGCAAACTCCTAGCCAGGGAGTGCAAAACTTATGCGAGGGAAGGCAAATGAATTGAGAGGGAGCGCAAAACCCTTGCGAGGGAACGCAAACATATCTCACCAAAAAATTTCAGCTATGACCCTTTGGAGGGTCCGTTAGAAATAGATTTACTGTATCTGATTGCTCAGTTTCTTTGTGAGGATGAAAAATAATTGTTTGAGTCTGCTTTGATGAACGCTGAGGTTTCATGAGTAAGATCTTACACCAGGTTACACAGTCTCACTTGGGCACCAGCTGGCTGACTGCATTGCGTCACTTGTTTGTCTGAGATGCATTTCTTGGATTGTATCACTGACAAATAATATATTGTTAGAACAGGGATAGGGGGGCACTCATCTACCCCTCCTTTTAGCCCCTCCTCTGTTTTACTGCGGACTTGTTTGTCACATCACAAACTCACTCTGCAAACCCAACCCCCTCTTGTACACCCACCCATCCTTAAATATAATCCTGTGGTGACAAGGATTTGTTCAGTCACTTCAACTGCTGTTGGTCCCGCAATGGATTTGTGACTGGATATCTTCAGCAGTGCGTACGTATCACTAGAATTTAAATATTTATATGAACTGGAACTATATTGAATAAAAACATAACCCTCCTGGACAGTGATACAGGGGGCCTTCTGGGGGAGTGTTTAGGAGGGTTATGACCTTGAGGAGTGTTATGTCGAGCTATTGCAGTTTCTCAGCACTGCAAAAAAATGGTAAGATAAAAATACAAGGTAAGATGAATTTACTTATTTTAAGACTTAAAACACTTATTTCCATCACCATTTTTCTTTGTAAGACAAAAAAAAAATATTCTTGTTTTGAGGTAATTTTTATTAGCTTGCCAGTGGGGTAAGTAAATTTCACCTGTCAAGTCAAATAGTAACTTGTATTAAGTTTTTTTTTTTTTTCTTCTTAATACAAGTTACTATTTGACTTGACAAGTGAAATTTACTTACCCCACTGTCTTACAAAGAAAAATGGTGATGGAAATAAGACTAAAAAAAAAAAAAATTTTTGTTTTGAGGTAATTTTTATTAGCTTGCCAGTGGGGTAAGTAAATTTCACTTGTCAAGTCAAATAGTAACTTGTATTAAGAAGAAAAAAAAAAAAACTTAAAGCAAGTTACTATTTGACTTGACAAGTGAAATTTACTTACCCCACTGGCAAGCTAGTAAAAATTACCTCAAAACAAGAAATTTTTTTTTTGTCTTACTAAGAAAAATGGTGATGGAAAAGTGTTTTAAGTCTTAAAATAAGTAAATTCATCTTACCTAGTATTTTTATCTTATCATTTTTTGCAGTGAGGTAAGTTATTCATTCTTATAATTTGATAAACCACTCTCTCATGCTGTGCCTGAGTGAAAGACTTTTGCAGACAGTAAAAATTAGACCCAAAGGGCAAACCTTGTCTACTGGGAACACTGTCTCCAATCTCAGGGAGCTCCAGTGCAGCTTTAAAGAGCACAGCTGGTGTCTTAGAAGAGAGTTAGTTTTCCCAGGATGCATGTAATCTTCCCAGAATACAAAAACTATCCTTCAGTGTGACAATGGGACAAAAGTGTGCAGGTATTCTTTGACATTAATAAATTCTCTAAAGGGAGAGCTTAACCGGTTGTTCCCGGAGTGTGAGAAATGAATGAATGCACTGCTGCTGTAACGACTGCAATTTCCTGTAAAGGATTATGAAAGTATCGAGCTATCTAACTTTGTGCAAAATAGGCCAGTATAAGTGTTTCCATCTCTATTGTGCAGTTAATGTGTTATGATAAGGAATTAGAGAGAATAATGTAAAATAATGCTGGAATCAGCATAAGAACAAAGTTTAGCCCTGCAGTCACTTTAAGTGGTGAGTTCAGTTAGGCTTGACCATGTAACTGACATTCAATCTCTTTTCTCAGGATCATCAACCCTCAAACCTGCTAGATAAAATAAAAGCAAAATGAACAGCTCTGTTCTCAATTCTAGCCAACCCTTCAACCACACCTCTTCAGATTCCAGTCCTCAACTCACGAACACATTAACACAAAGCTTTGTCCACCCTGCTACGTTTGTGTTTCTGTTTATTGAAAGGAGCATCAACCTTGTCGTGGGCTACCCTGCCAACATCATGGTAATGTGGCTGGTGGCCAGAGAGAAGAGGGACTCTTCTACCTCCAATATCTTTATCTTCAACTTGGCCATCGCTGATGCATTGCTCTGCGTGATGAGTTCCGTCTGCTGCCTTGGCTTAGACATACTCAGAATCAGATATTTTATAAATGTACTGCACTTTATAACCGGGATCAAAAACAGCTCCCCACTCTTTCTCACCTGCATTTGCCTGGACCGCTACGTGGCCGTGGTCCATCCCATTGTATTCACCAGCATCAAGGATAACAAGATCAGAGTGGCTATTTGCATGTTTATTTGGGGGCTCATGATAGCCTTTGCCCTCTGCAGGACATGGTCGTTGTCACTCTCAGGTTTCATTTACATTGGGTTGATCCTGGCCTTCTTCGCCATCATGGTTTTCTGCAACATTTCCATTATGTGGACTCTGAGGATGTCAGTCTTGGGCAAGGAGAAGATTCACCCCATGAAAAAGAAAGCCTTCAGAATCGTGAAAATCTATCTGGCCATCATAGTGTTTCATTACCTGCCTGTAGTTGCTATCAAGCCCTTTCAACTTAAACCTGATTTCCCAAAATACGTCACAATTGAATATTTTTTGTTTTCCCTTATGTACCTCAGTTCCATCACAACACCCTTTCTCTACATCTCCCAGATTAAGCATCTGCCGTGGCTGAAAAAATAATTCTGCATCTGCTGCCGAAGCCCTTCCCCTGAGCCACATAATGTAAGCACAGGAGATGTATGCTTGTGATTGTCTGTTACATTGCATTTACTCTTGACATGAATTCCTGAAAATGAGTTCATGAAACAAAGCAAGAATGTTATCTGAGTTCAATGAAAATAAAAACATTTTCTTCAATTTGACTGTTATTAGGAAAGAGTTTAGAATGAACACAACTATAACCATATGCATTGATTAAAAAGTAAAAAATTATTTCAATCATCCACATGCCTTTATCACCATGATTTCATATTTAATCAAACTCTTTTTGATTGTTTAAAAACTTGAATGATCAATCAAAGAGACCATTTTTGTATGTAATGGTTAAATGCTATTGATATTAATTTCTAAACTTCCAACTCTGTTTTATTACATGTATTTAATTTAATTTTGCCAGCATGGGATCTAGTTTTTCCCAGCAAAAACTTACAGTGACTCACTGATCTATAAAGAATAACTGGATTGCTGACGTGATAGATGTTGGGAGGTTGAAGCAAGAGGAAGTGGTCGAGTGGCCATATTACTATGCCCGGTCGTAAGCAATTGTTATATAGTGATGCGAGATCAGAGAGACACCAAATGCGAGGTGGAAGGGAAAGGGAATTTATTAAAACAAAAGCAAAACAGGCACGAGGGCCAACAAAAACTCGGCCCAAAGGGTTGCAAAAAAACAAACTAAGGTGAGCTTCACAGAACTAATAACCAAGGATCAAAAACGACAAAAACAAAAGCCACTGGAAACTCCAGGCAGATAATTAATAAACAGAAAAGAACAAAGAGGCTAAGAAAGCAGAAGGCTATATACAAAATGACTATGGAAACCGAGACTTGGGAACATGAGCTTGGCACAAACTTGGCAACAAAACTTGAGACACTCTCTGCCAGCCAACTTCCACCGCATCAAGATAAAGGGTAAGAAATCAAGACATGAGGGGCAACACCTGGAGGAGGAGAAACAAGAGGCAGGGCAAGATCATTGGACTTGGACTAAGATTGGTGGACAAGACTTGCTCATTAAGAGAATGAGCGTGCTCAGCTTAAGTACCAATTAAGTATGCAGTTTGGAAGCAGCATGAATGTTAAGAACAGAAAAGCACAGCAAGACTTGAAATAGTAAAGCAGGAATCATGACAATAAACTCCCTGTCTAAATTAGTAGTATTAGTAATGTGCCTATCTAATGAATTACACCACCCAGTGAGTGTTAGTAAATGTTAGTACTGAAAAACAGTTAATTGTCAATTAAGCTTAGACAGCCCCGAATCAGCACAGCACAGAAGGAAGGGTGAAACACCAAAGCCAACCAGAGCTCTGAAATGTGCAACAACGAAGGCACGGGGCGGAACGCAGACAAGCGGTGGAGTGGCTTGGCAGACCTGGCAAAAACAAAAACATGGAAAAGTAAAAACATGGACAATAAACATGAATTATGAAATGCTTGACCCTGATACAAGAAACTGTTAAAACTGTGACATGAACTATGACTGAGGACTATGGAATCCTGATACATGAAACTGTTAAAACCATCAATGCTGTCCTGGCCAAAGGCCAGGACCCCAGAACACAACATATAGTATCCTGTGGCAGAGATGCTTTGATGTGCAGCTTTCCAATGCAGGGGGGCATTTTTTGGGGGATGTGGTGAGACGATGCATTTGTTGTTGTAAAGACAGATATACATAGATTAATTTCAGTGAATATATTGCTTATTATAAGCCATTGGCGATCTACCTTATCACTGCGGTGAAGCTATCACCAGTGCAGAAAACGACGGTCAGACTATCACCGCTAAAAATCTGTTGCGCAAAAACAGCAGACGGCGCAGTGGTTAAGTCACGTGATAGAATTGCTGTCAAATATCAGCTTGTGGAAAGAAACAAGGAGGCTTATTCAAAATTATTTCGTTGTTCAGACTAAAGTCGAAAACCACTTTCACAATTTGGTTTGATAATTACTTTTGTTTATTTATTTTTTCACTTAATAATCAACATTTCATGCAGATTGAAACGCGAGATTTTAGTGAAGTTTTGTTCCTCACGATTACTAATTGTAATGATGTCACTGTATCAGTGTTTTACTTAAAGCAAAATAAATAAATAAAAAGGAAGATGTCACTCTGGCATTACTGTAGGAATTGCCACTAGAATTGGTATTTTGAGGTGGATAAAAAAGGAGAAAATTCAAGTGGGGACCATAATACTTCAAATGAAGTGGGCCCAAACCATACTGCACACGCTGTAGTAAAAGCACATTGAATAAAGAGAGAATGCATGGGTGAATCACCAAATTAACTGCCATCAAAGTATCTGCTTTGCAATTTGAACACAACAAAATGAGGGCATGTTTGAGGGCCTGTCATGGTTAAAATAGAAAAACTTTGTGGAAATTAGCACTTGCATGGAACAATGCACGCATTCCAGTACAGGGTGTCTGAATATGAAGAGATTCCATGCTGGATATATGAAATGTAAGGCATCAAACTTGGTTCTGCGCAATATGCGAATTCAGACAATTGAATGGGGGAGTTATGTTTGAGGGCTGACAATTCCGGTAAATCCGGCATGTCATGAAATACATACAATAACAGCATAATAAGAGAAATAAAGTAACATCAAAATGGAAAATCGGTGGCTTCTTCATTGGTGAAATTATGAATGTGGTTGCAAAAACTAACCATTTATTGGGCAAGCAAATTTCCAGAATGGAATCTCTAGCAGTTTTTTAAAGATATATAATAGAATAAATTTAGTGCGGCAAGCAAGTGTTATTTTTCAAAAAGGTTTTGATTTGCAGGAATAACAGACCCTGAAACGTGGCACCTAATTCAATCGTCTCCTTTCGCACGTATCTTTTTCATAATCCCATCATAGAATCTCTTCATATTTAGTTATTTTATATAAGAGTGCACGTAGTATGGTCAGCAATTGTTATTTTTCACAAACTTTTCTATTTACAGGAATTACAGGCTCTCAAACATGGAACCCTAATGCATTGTCTCCGTTCACACATTACAATAGTTCCCGATTTGATGGCTATTTATTCAAGTTCAGCAACGAATCTCTTCATATTCAGCGAGTTTATATAACGACACATGACAAGATTTCCTGCAAGAAAAAAACTTTGGCCAGGAGGGGAAGTTTAACCCAAGAATGGTTGCCGAGAACCGTTCTTAGTAAAAAATAAATAAATTAAAAGATAAATTAATTAGATTGTTCAAGCATTATTTTTGCCCTCAAAATGAAAGAGAATATGCTTAATCAATTATTATTTTTTGGCTCTCAAAATATGAGAGAAGTTGCTTAACAACAAACCCACAAACATGATGTTGGACGACTCGAAATTAACATTAAAACATTACTCGCCAACTGAATGAGACTGGTTTAATTAATCATGAACAATTAAGCATTGTTGGCCTTTTAATTATTCTAGTTGTAACTAGTTGGTGTACGTTTATATTAGACTAAAATGCCCGCCTTAGTTTTCGGAGCAGATCTCACCGAGTCATAGCTCAGGCTGCATTGTGAACAAACGGGGTTTATGATTCATTCTTTAGTCTGTATATCATAAATCATCCTTGACGTGATATCTTTATGCGAGTATTTTGATAACTTTGCTCACCTCTTTGCGAAGATGTCGCTGTTTAATTTCACTTCCAGCTTTTTTTTAATGCATTAATGCACGTAGGACATTAGGCGCATCGTTTGACATGAAAATTCCGGGGCCAATATCCCTCCCTTTATTGAAATTAATTAATTGCAATTGTCCTTTATTAACACTTTTTCCAGTTCATGAGTAATCAAGTGGCAATTGAAGACACGGCTTCTCTCCCTCATGCGATCTAAAAGCGACAAAATAATGGGCTAAACTCAGTACCGAAAAATAATTTGATAGGTCTATGCACCGTCGGCGACGGCATTTCATAACTCTTCAGCGAATGAAGGTAATTTCGGCGACAACTAGGCCTACCTACACTTGTTTTTGCAGCACGGTCACTCAGCTCGCTGTAAAAAATAGACAGCTGTCTGATTAGAAAATGTAAACGGACGAAACCACGTAGGCTACTCGTCACCAAAATTACCTTCATGCGCTGAAGAGTGACGGTGCATATACCTAATAATAATGAAATTATTTTTCTGTGCTGAATGTAGCCCATTATTTTGTCGCTGTTGGATCGCATGGGGAGAGAAGCCGTGTCTTCAATTGCCACTTGATTATTCTTAAATCGGAAAGCGTGTTAATAAAGGAAAACCATTCAGAACAAGCCAGGACTAATTGTTGCCGATTTTCGTCTAGGCGAGCGCCGGTGTTCTGTCAAATTTTGCTCCCTTTTCAGAAATGCTACCGTCATGCAAAGCGATCGTTAAGTCTTCGTTTTCGCCTTGGCATTGCAATATGAATCAGGATAGAATAGTAACTTTGTTATTTGCAGTGGCGGGTCGACGACCTTTACACAGGGAAGCCTAAACCTCGCCCTTCAAAGCTTAATGACTTAAACCTTTCGCAGTTTTCTTTTCTTGATCAGCAGTTGCTCATACGAATTGTTAGAAGAACATTCAATTGAGTCAAATTTATTTTCGATAGCATTGTTATACATTGCCCCACGAAATTATGAGGGGTTTTCTTTCACACACAAATTACGACATAAATTACCATAGGCCTACGCTATAAATCCCGCTTTAAGAAGCTCATGAAACGGCATAGATTCGCAAATTGATTAGTGAGGCTCATGAAGCAATAAGCTGTGCAACATCGCATTCTTTTCTTCTATATTGAGATTGTAGAAAATTAACTTTTGTGGCTTCTTGCGAAAGAAGCCTCGCAAACGAATTTATAAAGACGTATTGATAATTTGCGTCATCGTTTGCTATCGAAAATAAATTTGATTGTCCTTCTACCAATTCGTATGAGCAACTGCTGATAAAGAAAAGTGAACTGCGAAATGTTGAAGTCATGGCTTTGAAGGGCGAGGTTTTAGCTTCCTTTTGTTACGGCCGACGAGCTGCCACTGGTTATTTGTCATCTTATTATAACAAAATCAGATGTTAAAATGAGTTGGATTAATTTGTTTGAAGATATTTGCTCATATACGGCATTAGCATTTAATTTCTGCATTTTCAGGAAAACCCAGCGTGTACATGCAAATATATGTATGCTTACAGGCAGGGGCGTAATTTAGGGGGGGGGACACAGGAGACATGTCCCCTGCACTTTTTGAAAAGGCAGCATTGGACCACCCCACTTTTCACAGTTTTAAAACTAATGTTTTAAAACAAAAAGTGGCACGCTCTAAGACCTCGGGGAAATGAAACTCGCTCAAGCTGCCAGTGGCCAATCCAGTTCAACTTTCCTTCCCTTCTTCTCTCCAAGTCCCGCCCTTCATTCAAACAGGCAGTAGGCTTTGCCAGCATCTAAGAAAAAATACCAGCGAATCGAAATGTGTAAACCACCTCATCACCGAAGACCGATGACATAAGATTTTATATGAAGAAAAAACTGCGAGTCAAATTAAACCAAATTTACGAATATATATTTTGCGGGGAACCGCTTTTTTTCCCTCTTACATTGCTAGCTACGTGGATAAACAGTATTAGGAACTTCCTTAAACGACGCAGTTGAGTTGGGGGATTGATTGTAAGAGTGAGCTGCTTGGCAAACAAATACCAATATTGTCAGGGCTCTCATTTCAATAAGTTCACACGCTCTCACGCCAAAAATGACATTTCTCACGCTGAGAAGCGATAATACACGCCGCATATTAATAAGTTAGACTGTATATAAAAGATTAGTAATCTATGAATGGATGAGGCAGACGGCTCTGCTTGAATCAGCAACCTATCAGCCAATCAGAAAATAGTATTTCTTGTTGCCAGGTGAAATAGCAGCGCCGTAATCACGTCTTCCACACGCACGCGAATGCTATTGTGTGCACGCGACAGAGAAGCGCTGGAAGTGGAAGCCCGAAATCAGGTAATCACTTCATCACTTTTTTCCCCAATAACGGCTTTTTAAAGTCGAGGAACTATGTAGGATATTTGCTTTATGAATCATTTTTACCTCAATTTAACAGCTTTGGACGGCTATGGTTAGATGAATTGACTTGTAACTTGTTACGGGGAGAGTGGGGGCTCTCTGCCCTCGATGTAGTGTATTTTTGCTGAAAACAAACCCTGCTACGATCCGGTGTCAGAGGTGGTACCGCAACATCTCTTGTTTGTGACTGACAAAACGATACAAATACACAAAATAATTATTTAATTTAGCCTTTATTATACTGGGGAGTCCCAAATGAAATTTAAAAAAGTACAGATATTGGGGGGAATGAAGAGTCACTTCTTATTTCAGTTTACTGGCAGTTGTGTGAATATTCAATAACTGATCCTGATGTGCCATCTAGTGGTACAATATTGTAACTGCGTGCATAAATATGCAGCTCTATGTCTACCGGCGGACACATCTGCCCAAAGATACACCGTTGTTCTTCTCGAACACGCCAAATCCAGATAATCCATAAATGATGCATTAAATTAGTATTTTGATTTGAAACAAGCTATTAAGTTGCCAGTGTCAAAGTAACGAAGTGAAAGTATACCACTTAAATATTGTAACGAAGTACATGTACATCGTACGATGCATCTTTGAAAATGGGAGTATCATGCAACCCCCCGCCTCCCCCCGAAGAAAATCTTACTCTAGCCTGCATTCAAAACTTGGGAGCCCTGAAATTGTTTCATCCCCGGTCATGACAATTCAGATCCAGTGAGGTGCTGTTGGAGGTCAGTTAGGGGAGGCAGAATCCTCACCTTTAAACTAACGATAACTCACTATTACTTTGATTAGCAATCTGAGGATTGATTAACTTACTAGACTAAATGGCGGAAATGGCGTGCCAGTTCCGTCCACAACATTATTACTCAGTGCATCGAATTTAAAATGCCCACGAGACAGCAAATTTGTTCATATTTGCTTTCAGGAAGATAACGCAATGCCATTTACAAATATTAAAACCTTTTATGCGGCATTCAATATGTGGTCAATATGTTTATGATCATGTTTTTCCCCTTAAATACGTACTTTTAAATGCCATTCAAAAAAATGGGGAGTTTATTTCCAGTCTTCTTTCAGAAACCCATAAACAAAAGGTGGCGGAATTACTGAGGTTTTTTTTTTTTTTTCCCTAATGAATATTTAAGATTTACATACTTGCAGCCTCAAATCAAAGCGTAGACGTATATGATTTTTTTTTTTTTGGTCGCTATCATCTCTTAATCGTTAGAGACTACATAAAGCCTATGCTAGTTCTTAATTGTTTGGTAAAGAAAAAAGTTAAAATTGACTGATTGTCAATTAGGCATAGTACATGGAAACATGTTGACAAAAATATAGTGATAAAAAGGAGTTACTGCCTCCCCTGACCGCGCGTCTCTGTTCAGATCTGACCTGGGACTGCACTACAAAGCAGGATTTGACATTTTCGAGGTTTTCAGGACCACTTCAGTGGTTCATTTCTTACCGGGTTAAATCAGCATGTTGACCTATGCCAGTGGTTCTCAAACTCGGTCCTGGCGCCCCACTGAGTATGATGATTTTTGTTCCAGCCACAATTGGAATCGTAAGATTTTAAGATTTATCTGTTTATTTGTCTTAATTAGTTGCATTCCATGTTAAGAGCAGTTATTTACCATCTAAACCTGCATTTTGATGGACATATCCATTGTGCCATGAAGAATAAAAACCCGTAAACATATTGTGTGTATTTCCTATAATGTGAGGATTTACAGCGAAAACATTATTAAACAGATCAAATTGTACGGATAAAATCAGTAAGCTCCAAATTAGGCTGCTCATAGAGGTGTTTTGAGTTCTTGCCAAATAATTTGCCTGAGCTGAATAAACATGACACAAAACTGGTGCGACTCAGTTTGCCAGTAAATAATTAGTGCTTGCAACCATGTGTCAACAGCTTTATTGATGAGAACCTATTGTTTGTTGATTAACCAATTGTTTACATTGATGAAATGAATGGTTAAATTTTTTCCCTCAGCAGTTATTTGCACTAGTTTTTAATATATCTCAATTTGGATATGAAATTTTTATTCTTCATGGCATGTATACATCTGTCAAATGTGGATGAAGAGGATGAAGAACTGCTGTGAATGTAAATGCGCCTAATTAAGACAAATCAACATCTTTTTAAAATCCTAAGATTGCAATTATGCCTGAAACAAAAACCAGCATACATAGTGGGGCGTCAGGACAGAGTTTGAGAACCACTGATTGTTTAACAGTTAACCTGCACCAAAGCTCAAATGTGTGATTTCCAAACAAGATAGGTAGGGAGAAGTTTTGACAACTCTGATCGTCTGAAAACAAGTTAAAGCCAACTTTGCAGGCAATAAGCTTCTCGGGAGGGCGTACACACTGGTAGGGGGAGGCACTAGCCCTCTTATGATTGGTTGCTTTCAATGCGATCACGCCCACATAACCTCTAACAGCTTCTTGTTAGCTGAACACAGCAAGCATGCACTTTGGCCAGAGACATTATCATTAGCTACCTTATTTTGTTCCGTATACAGTTGCGAATTACATTATTGTTGAGATTATATAGCCATCTAGCTAGCTAGCTCATGTTAGTAAAGAAAAAGCTTTGAAAATAATTGTCATATTTAAGCGATGTGATGTGGTTTTTGCCCTAACTAGCAAGCTTCAACAGTTATTACATTGGCGTTAACTGTTTTCCTGGGGTGTTTGGAGATGAAGCATGTGACTTACAACAGTAGTTTAGCACAGAGAACCTGAGGGGGCGCAGTTTTGAAAAAATTCCAATGTCAACAGAATGTGGCTTTAAAAGCCGCTGGGCTCAGGTTCTAAGAAAATACATACTTTGATATTCATGTTGCTTTGATGGCAGCTATCAGAGTACTGTTATTGCAAATTGTTACTAAATTTCAGCAATGGGTGAAAAAATACGTGAGATTAAGTTGTCACCCCAATACCCCGCGCACACCTCGATCCAGGGTGGTTTTACTGTGCTGATTTCCACCTTATGGGGTACGCCAATATTTTTATCAATTTCATTAGTCTCTGATGTATTTTGTATTAAATTTATTTAACAATCAAAAAATATGGTTGTTTTGTTCTACTTTAGAACTAAAGCACTTTTGAGAATTTGCACGAGAAATGTGTCCCCCCCACCTTTGAAATCAAAACTACGCCCATGCTTACAGGTCGATTTGCGCACTGAAAATAAATCTATTTTTATGATTTTTGAGGATAGTTAAGGTATGAGCGAGGAAACAGCCCAAGATATCAGGTTTGCGCAAGCGCTGAACCACGAGGTAGCATATTTTGATGGGTAGCAAAATTTGTCAGAACACCGGCCCTGAGGTGCGCTAGTAGATTAGTTCTCAAGTGCTGCTGTGTCGCTGGCATGAATTGCATCATTTTTTTTTTTTCCGCCCGACATTCTAGCCCGGGCGCTACAGATTTCAGGTGGGGCGGGGCGCCTGGCCAAAAAAGCTCTGCCGGAAACCATGCAGTGCATTCACACACATTCGCACCAAATTTCATGGCCATTTATTTTAAAATTCCACCATGGAATCTCTTCAATACTGAAGAATTTTATACTAAGATCCATGTGTCATGGGACTGAAGTGCTACCTTTGACAAAAGTTTTGATTTGCCAGAATAATCAATCCTCAAACATGACCCCCCCCCATTCTTTTGTCTATTTACTCATTGCACAGTGCTAATTTTGATGGCCATTGATTTAAAAATTCCACCACAGAATCATTTCATATTCTGTGGGCTTATACTAGGATCCATGTTTTATGATATGCAAGAGTCACTTTTCACAGACAACTTGATTTGCAGGAACTACAGGCCCTCAAGTACGACCCCCCACCTCCACTCAATTCTCTGCTTTGCACATTGCCCAGTACCAATTTTGATGGCCATAAATTTTAAAATTCCTTCACAGGATCTCTTCATATTCTGTGGGCCTATATTAGGACACATGTATTATAGTTTGCAAGTGTTACTTTTCACAAACTCGATTTTCAGTAATTATAAGCCCTCAAACACGAACCCCTCCCCCTTCAATCGTCTGCAATCCCAGACTGCAACATCCTGGACTGGAATGCATGCAGTAATGTATGCAAGTGCTCATTTTCACAAAGTTTTTTTATTTTAACCATTACGGGCTAGGAGTGTTGTGATACTGAATTGATTCTTTATCGATGTTTTTTGAGGCATAGGACCGCCATGGGGCGAACATCCGAGTTTAACCATTTCCTTTATTAAACCTGGCGCAGTCTTAAACGAAAGTACCAAACATCAAAGGGCATGAGAAATGCTTCCGGAAAAAAACTTGACCACTTCGGCGACATGCTGCACAGAACCAAGTAAAGGACTACAGAATCGTGTCCTTTTATGCAATCAGGCCTTGTACTCTAATCTTGTTTACTTTGCTCAATTAGCAATCAAACCGGTGATTCTCTTTTTTACTTTGCTGAATGAGTAGAGCTGTTTATTAAGACAGCATGTTTGACTGCTGCATTCTGAAAGTTAAATGGGCATAGATTTGCAAGAGCGCGTATTTGGCCATTTCGTGTGATTGTGATCATTTATAAGTCACATTCACGTTTCATCTGCTTTAATGTTTTCCACCCTGTGTATATTTTAGACGCTTGAAATAAGTCTCTGAATTTTTATTTTATCATAGATCTCCACAATGACAGATGAAATGCTGAGTAGGGATTAGGCGATGTTGAACGAGGATTTTTTAAAGTGTGATGAGACAACTTGCCGTCATGGGGTGTGAAGGCAGTAGCATGTAATTCTTGAAACATACACACCTGAAGCGGCTTAAAACGATTTGAAATGCCATCGCCTGAGTTTAGATTTTGCTATTTGCAGGTGCTCCGCCTTTCCTTAAATCTGCTCCCATTGGCCTAAATAACGATGAAGAAATTTAGCCAATAGCCTATCACAATTAAGATGTGATAATGAAAAGCAGACAAACTTAACTGGGCCACAGTGTTAGATTGAAAGAATGCCATATCTCCCGCTTCACGCTAATCGCGCGGCGGGGGATAATAATTAGAAAAAATCTTCCTCTGAATTACATCTCTCATTGAAGCATTTTAGGACATTATTCAAGATTAATTTAAGACAGATTTGTTATAGCTAAGATCGACCTGGAGTTACAGCGTCTAAAAAACACACAAGGTGGAAAACATTCTGAAAAGCGGATGAACCGTGAATGTGAGATATAAATTATCGCAGTCGCACAAAATGCCACGGCAATAGCAAGCCGCCGCCATCTTGTGCATGTATACCTTGGCTGACGTTCAATGGACAATGCAGTATAACTGGCCTAAACCGTGCTTGTATAAAACGAAAACTCGCTCATATGGGACAACAGCTGAAGATCCAATTTCTCTGTAATGTCTTTCGATGAAATAAACATTGAATACACCGGATTTAAAAAAAAATATTTTTAAAATAAATTTTGTTGTTTGATTACAATTCCTCATTCGTGTCCATTTTAAGTCTGGAAGGATAAAATTCACTCTAGTTTTCTTATATCTCTGTGCTAAAGATGCTTGCGGTCATGGAACTGCAAATTTAAGCATGCAGTTACAGTACTCGATCACTAAATGGCACTACCAGAACAGTTATTGAATATTCAATATTCATATAATATCGGACCATAGTGAAAAAAAGAGGAAAATCCAACCTTTAATTCAAGTGCATTTATTCAGCGGGGGGAAAAAAATCCCACATTAAGAAATAATTCTTTTACATCAAATCATGTGTGCCACAATTATTATCACCCCTGATGCTAATACTTTGTACAACCCCCTTTTGCCACCAAAACAGCACCTAAGCTTCTCCTATAATGTTTCAGAAGATGGGAGAATACAGAAAGAGGGATCTTCGACCATTCCTCTTTGCATAATCTCCCTAAATCATCCAGCGACCTGGGTCCTATCCTCTGCTCTCTCCTCTTCAGCTCACTCCACAGGTTTTCAATGTGGTTGAGTTCTGGGGACTGAGATGGCCATGGGAGGAGTTTGATTCTGTGTCTGGTGAACCATTTCTGTGTAGATTTGGCCACATGTTTAGGGTCATTATCTTGCTGAAAGACCCAGTGATGACCCATCTTCAGCTTTTGGGCAGAGGCCACCAGATTTTGATTTAAAATATAATGGTATTTCAAAGCGTTCATGATGCCATGCACCCTAACAAGGTTCCATGGGCCTCTGGAAGAGAAACAGGCCGACTGCATCTCCGATCCTCCCCCATACTTCCCAATGGGCACGAGGTGCTTTTTTGCATACTCATCTTTTGTGTTCTGCCAGACCCACTGGTTTGTTGCCAAAAAGCTCTATCTTGGTCTCATCTGACAAAAGCACATGGTCCCAGTTGAAGCCCCAGCACCGCTTAGCGAACTCCAGACGTTTGCGTTTATAATTGTGAGTGAGGAAAGGTTTTTCCGTGCATGCCTCACAAACAGCTTGTTGGCATGTAAATAGCAGTTGATGGTTGTTTTGGAGACTTTGTGACCCCAAGGTGCTACCATTTATTGCAATTCTTTAACAGTGAGCTTTGGGGAACTCTTTATTTCTCTTACCATCCTCCTCTCTGTGCGCAGTGGCATAATAACCTTGCGTCCTTGTCCAGGCTTGTTTACCACTGTTCCAGTTGATTTAAACTTCTTAATGATTCCTCTGACAGTAGATATGGGCAGGTGCAGGTGAGTGGCTATTTTCTTGTAGCCATTGCCTGACTTGTGAAGGTCGATTCAAATCTGTCTTACTTGAATGGTGTGTTCCTTTCCCATATTGAAGAGTGGATAGAGGAAATGGCCGCTGTTTCAAGTCATTTTATACCCCAGGGAAAAATAGAAAAAAGAAGTGGACCCAAAGTTGATCCCTGAGAGACACCTCTGGGCTGAGTGTGTAAATCAGACTTACAACCGTTTTGAGAAACATGCTGCTTTCTATTGTGTAAATAACAGTTAAAACACAAAAGGGCATGTCTAGATAGACTGCAACTGCATAGAGCTTGTCTCGTAATAAATAATGATAGACAAGATGAAAAGCTTTTGTTCAGTCAACAAAAATGGATCCAGTTAGAAAACGCTGATCAAAAGCTGAGTATATATCATTTTTGAATTTTAAGAGAGCAGTAGTTGTCGAGTAATTGGATCTGAAGCCATATTGAAATTGAGCTAATATTATTGCTGTTCAGATAATAATTTAATTAATAAAAAATAATTTCTTCAAAAACCTGTTGCAATAGAACACAAGATTGAAATAGGCCTGTAATTGTTAGGATGGAGTGTATCACCAGCCTTGTGCAGTGGAGTAATTCGCGCACATTTCCAAATAGTCGGCATTTCATGTGTGGATAGTGAAAGATTAAATAAATCTGATAATGGGAAACGAATAAAATGAGATGATAATTTAATACATTTTGTCTCAATTCCATCAAGCTCAGGACCAGAGCTCTCTTTCAACTCAGCAATCGCATCAGCAATATCAGTGGGAGTAATAGTCTGAAAATTAACGGAGCTATGAGTTAACTGGACAGGGATTGAACTTAACTGGGGAGGATTAGGGATCAAGGAGAAATGCTGAGTGCAGTAGCAATTGATAGTGGTTGATTCAGTATTATGTCAGAAAGTCTGAGCTGATTAATTGATGGATTATCTGATGTATTTATAATGTCATTAATTAATACATAGTTCGGGTTTAATTTTGTTGTCTGATATTCTGCTACTAAGCCAAGTTTCAGACAAGGTTACAATGGATGGTTTATTAGAAATAACCCATGCTCCAAACAAGTCCATTTTGGAAAAAAAGGCTCCTTATATTCATTTGTATTATTTTCAAACCTTTTAGTCTACCCATTGAGCCTCATTATGAAATAGCAAAAGACACTGGCACAATTAAAGGATAATCTGATACACCAAACTAGTCCAATATATAAGTTCAGGTTGAGGGACACATACATAAACATCACACAGACAAAAAATAAGAAAATCTGTGAAAATTGGATTGCACTAGCCTATTTCAGGGGGCCATGGGTCATTATCACACAAAATAGACTCAGTCCGCCAGAGAAAATAGAATTAAACAGAAAAAAAATCACTAAACAAAGGCCAAAAATAGCCTGGAACAAACAAGTCAACGTTCACTTAACAGGATCAATCGTCATTATTTAATTAACTAATGTAAACGGTCAAAAATGATTAAACTGCGTTTTCATAATAGAAGTGTCACATTATCAACGTCAAGACGTCACAAAACTGTGCGACTACCGGCACAACTTTGCAGGCAGGAAAAAGTAAACAAACCACACTGAGCAGAATAACAGAGTTACTCACCCCAGACAAAACTGGAGAGGCAATTAAGTCCATCCATATAACAAGAGTCCACCTTAATATCAGTAAAATCGAGTGGGAAAGAAATTAAGAATAAACATAAAGGACTGCACCTCATCAAGTCCACGTTAAGGTTTGTCTCATCAGGTGAGCCCATGGAGACCTCTGAAGCCGGAGACGGTGGCATGAAAACAAGTTCAGCATCCTCGCGACTACAAAATAGCAGTGCTTTCCCATCAACCAAAACACTAAGCATGCATGGGTAACGGCGAGAGAACTTATAGGTATGTTCATGGAGACTTCTCTTCACGTGGTCAAATCCATGGCGCTTCTTGGCTAGCTGAGGACAGGATAGATGTGGATACGGGATCTGTTGTAAAGCAGCTGGTTCTTCTTCTGAGCAAGACGTAGAATCTTAACTTTATCCTGGAAGTTAACTAGCTTGACGAGGATGGGTTGGGACTTGGCTGCATCATCAACTCACTGAAAAGTAGAGCTCCGGTGGACTCTTTCGATGGCAGGGGGCTCTGGGAAGTTCTCATGACCCAGGAGCTCAGGAATCAACCTCGACATGAAGGCAATCATATCACGGCCTTCTGCCGGTTCTGGTACATGGATGAAACAAAGGTCTGAACGACGGGTCAGATCTCCAGATCCTCAATTTTGTCAAGCAGATGAGCATGAGATTCCTTGAGTTGCTCAAGTCGAGTCTTATGATTTTCAATGTCTAAACCTTGACCTTTGACCTAGATTCTAGAAAAAGAATTAGTCTCTTGCAAGGAAACAAAACCATCACATGCCAAAATTAGGTGAACATCACTGAAGGATGAAGTGTAGAAAGGCTTGTAAGTAACAAACAGAAACTCAGACAGACAGACAGACGTGTAACGCAACCAACTAACAGAAGTGATTAATAAACAAATGGCAGCAAAAACATGACCTCCTTGGCGGAGGTAATAACAGCATTTTTCATGTGCTCCTTGTTGACAAGATTCAGTGATGGAAAACTGAAGCCATAGAATAAATGCTTTGTAATGTATTATTAAACACACTAACGTGAGGTAAAAATGAAGTGCAAATGACTGCAAGTGCAAAATTGCAAGTTTTACTGACAATGCATAGTGTAGCATTTTGACAACTATTTTCATCAGTTTTTCATTCAAAAACTACTTCAGAAGTATACTCTAACAATAAAACAAAAGAATTGCTTGAAGCATCCTCCTCGTCCTCTCTGGGTTACGCTGAGGTCAGAATTTTTGAGGGCAGCTTCTGTAATCACATGAATAATTTTTTAAAAAATCATCAGTTAAAAGCAAACGCTATGTTGCATAGTGGTGAACATAACAGACCATAGAAAAAGCGACACCAAATTTCAAACTAACTGCTTAACTATCATAATTTAAAAATAATAAAGCAACATCTTGTCTTTGTACAATGGCCTATCCCAGCTCTAACTCTCATCATTCATTGCCCTGTGCAAATTAATAGGCTAGTTAATGGTGACTCAGGCTGCTTTCTAACCGGCCTCATTTGGTTTGGTTGAATCACACCAGAATTCATTTTCCTTCATGGTACGGTCTTTTTGGTTCGGTGTGAAAGCAGCAATCGTACCAGGAATCGCACCAAATGTGTACCAAAGAAAGCATACGGTATGCTTTCAAGCAAACCCTGATGCGGTTCGCTCTCAGTGGGAAAAGCAAACGAACTATCCAGTGAACCAAAGAGAGGAAGTGAACTAAAGAGAGGTTCTGGCCAATCAGTGAGCCAGGTTTTCTTCTTCCTCATGTTTTTTTTTCGTCCTGTTTTTTTCTTCTTCTGGTTTCGGGCAATACCGCCACAAACGAGCAGCTGTTGTAACTGCATGACATTGCCCAAGCGGTTTGGTCCGCTTTCTAAAGTGCAGTGCGAAAGTGAACCAAATCAAATAGAGGTGTGAAATTTTTTGCCATTCCCCGCCCAGTTGAACCGAGTCCTCTGAATTATTCTGGTGTGAAATTGTCCTAAGACAGCAGGCAAGCTAGGTAACATTTAGGTAACTCGACAGCAAACACAGCCATAGTTACTAGTACAAAATTTACAATTTACAGTTTACTAGTACAAAATAGATTGCGCTGTAACACACATTTTCGATGTTATTCTTCCCGTTTACTGCAGTCCTTCCTTAACGTTTATGTGTCTACCTCTTTCTCGGCCAAATTCGAAGTGATGTCGTATTTTAGCCCATACTTTTACCAGGCAGTCTTTTAAGAGACTGCAGCCAGCTGACTTGCCAGTTCCACTTGCCGCTCCTATATTGTAATTATTGAGGGACAGAATTTGCTCTCAGTATGTTTCATTTTTGTCATATTCTTGTCATTCAAATAATCTGTACTTTTCCTGCAATTCAGCAATTTGCAAGGTTGTAAAATAAGGATAGATAGCTGAAAAACGAGATATTGGGCTTGCTGGCTCTAATGGAATCGCCGAATCTAAGGGCTGTTTTAATGAGTGTTAGGCTGCAAGCTCGCTGAATCATTTAATGTTACTGGAGTTGACAAAAATTAGCCCCAGCAATTTCAATCCATTACGAGAAATGCTGAAGGAATTAGCTAACCATGTGCAAGGATCTGATGTTGATCCCCTGGGTAAGCAGAATGCATGCTTTAAAGGCAATAGTAATCCAGCAAAGTAACTAGCATTGACAAGGCATTGACCACTACGCCACCAGATTTGAATAACTAAATCAAGTTCAAAAATAGAAGAATAACATCTTATAAAAGAGAACAGTTAACGTCATTTAAACGCTTATCTTCAGAGGTATCCTTGAAATGAAACAAGTATATCACGCTAGATATGACTGGTTACCCATCACTATTAGCAATTGGAATTAGCCCGATTCCGTTTTTGTGTCGACACTGTTGGCAAAGTGAAAGATCTGAGCACTATCAACTCAGCCAAAATCTTGGCGATTCTGTCTCGCCATACAGCCGCCGATCCTGACAGTGCCAGAATCAGACAAACTCTAGCAATGTAAGGATTCTACGGAATACAGCTTAATTCCATGAAAACATGGTGAGGCCAATAATTGCATACCGGAGCTTTGCCATTTACCTGCAGCAGCGGGTAGCTTCAACTCAGCCGTAATCTTGCTGATTCCATCTCGCCATACAGCTGCCGATCCAGACTGTGCCAGAATCAGACTGACTCTGGCGATGTCTGGATTCTGCTGATTATGGCTTCATTGCATGAAAGCAGTCGGGCTGATTACGGCAAACTAGAGCTCCGCCATTCACCTGCAGCCTCGGGTAGCTTTAGGGATCTCAAGTCTCATGCAATGAGCGTGATTGTCACATATTTTGGTCGGATGTCATCCACTTCCGCCACATATAGTATTTCTCTGGATGTCTGGATGCGTGTGGATTTTTTTTTTGTAAATTAATTCTTAACATTATTTTAAAGACCCATTGGGCATATTTTTTATTTTTTTGGTTTTTATCCTTTTGTGTCGCTGAAGGCAGCAGGTCCAGGAATGGCTTTTCACCTCCGAACCCGAACTCCAAAATATGCTCGAAGGACAAAAATCTCTTGGGAGAGCGCCAAACTCATCAAATACAGCCGGTGAATTTTTATTGTCCATTGTCTGTCAGTCATTCTGTCCGTCCTTCCGAAGTAACAACGTTATCAAGATAACTATAAAATAATTGGCCCAGGAATTTGTAATTTGGTATGCCGGTTGATATTGAAAATGAGCGCACAGCATCAAAATCAAAGATGTCCGCCACCGTTTTTGTAAAAACCATGTCAAGATAATGCAAAAAAAAAGTGTCTGAGGAAGTTATTATTTGGTATGCTGATGTATCTTGACCGAAGACAGGTTGTTATTGAAAATGGTCAAGCTGCATCAAAATCTAAGATGGCCTCTGCCACTTTTGTAAAAATGACGTTATCAAGATAACGCAAATAATATGTGTCAAAGGAAGTTCTGATTCGGTATGCTGATGTATCTTGACCTAAGGCAGGTCGCTATTGAAAATGGCGGCACTGCATCAAAATCTAAAATGGTCATGCCATTTTTGTAAAAACAACGTTATCGAGATGACGCAAAAAATATCTGTCGTAGGAAGTTCTGATTTGGTATGCTAATGGATCTTCACCTAAGGCAGTTCGCTGTCGAAAATGCCCGCGCTGCATCAAAATCAAAGATGGCCGCCGCCATTTTTTTAAATGCGACGTTATAGAGAAAAATAAGTGGCTTAGGAACTTTTAATTTGGTATGGTGGTGCATCTTGACCTATTGCATGTTCTTACTGAAAATGAAATCACAACATCAAAATCCAAAATGGTCACCAAATGACGTTATCTCGATACCTCGCAAAATAAGTGGCTGACCCAAGGCAGGTCTTTATTGAAGATGAGTGCGCTACGCCAAAATCCTTTCCAGTTTATCTTTTCCATATGGCTGCATCTATGGGCGGCACGGTGGCATAGTGGTTAGCACTATTGCCTCACAGCAAGAAGGTCGTGGGTTCAAATCCGGCCTGGGGCCTGTCTGTGTGGAGTTTGCATGTTCTCCCCGTGTTTGCGGGTACTCCAGTTTCCCCCACCCACAAAACATGCAATATAGGAACCCTCCCTCCCTCCTGTATGGCTGTGTGTGAATGTTTGGTGGTGGTGGTGGTCGGAGGGGCCGTAGGCGCATACTGGCAGCCACGCTTCTGTCAGTCTGCCCCAGGGCAGCTGTGGCTTCAAAGATGTAGTTTACCACCATCAGAGTGTGAATGTGTGAGTGAATGAATAATGCCTCCATTGTAAAGCGTCTTTGAGTGTCCAAAAAAGCGCTATATAAAATTGATTCATTGTCGTTGTCATCATTATCATAAAAATTCACCGTCTCTAAATCAATGCAAATTTTATTCACCAAAGCATACTTATACATTTCACCCGTACAGCGACAGGTTCAGTAACACTTGCACTTGTGTATTTAGAGTTATGCAGTGGAGACTGACAGGAAAGTCGGGGAGAAGAATGGGAAAGACATGCGGCAGATGACCCGAGCCGGAATCGAAGGACACAGCCTTTATGATGTGCGCACTTAGACCGATGAGCCACCAGGTTGCTCCCCATTGGACATAATTTGAATGACTAAAAATAACGTAACAGGAGACCTTTAACATTTGTGTAACAACCACTTGCTTTGACTTTAGCAAATTCACTAGGAAGCTCCTAAGTTTTACATTCCGAAATAGTACTATCTCACGAGTAGAAAAAGTCCTGTCTTTTCAGATATCTAAAAACCATTCGTATTTTCTACAGGGCACTTGCATCTAATCTACCTTCTACATCTCAGGCCACCAAGGAGGCCTGTGAAAGGGACTTGGGCATTACGATTAACGATTCGGATTGGCGGGAGGTGTGGGCCCATGGTACAGATATCTCTGTGTGTAACGGAGCTAAAGCTGTTCAATTTAGAATTGTGCATCGTACAAATATAAGACTGGTTATTAAAAATAAATTTTAATAGAAGCTCTACTTTGCTTGATTAGAAATGTAATTCTAAGACCGGTGATTATATACATTGTTTCTGATCCCATGTAAGTTACTGACCTGCTTCCCATTTGCAAGGGAATTCAATACGTATTGTGAGATACTGCAAACTCCTAGCCAGGGAATGCAAAACTTATGCGAGGGAAGGCAAATGAATTGAGAGGGAGCGCAAAACCCTTGTGAGGGAACGCAAACATATCTCTCCAGAAAATTTCAGCTATGACCCTTTGGAGGGTCCGTTAGAAATAGATTTACTGGATCTGATTGCTCAGTTTCTTTGTGAGGATGAAAAACAATTGTTTGAGTCTGCTTTGATGAACGCTGAGGTTTCATGTGTAAGATCTTACACCAGGTTACACAGTCTCACTTGGGCACCAGCTGGCTGACTGCATTGCGTCACTTGTTTGTCTGAGATGCATTTCTTGGATTGTATCACTGACAAATAATATATTGTTAGAACAGGGATAGGGGGGCACTCATCTACCCCTCCTTTTAGCCCCTCCTCTGTTTTACTGCGGACTTGTTTGTCACATCACAAACTCACTCTGCAAACCCACCCCCACTTGCACACCCACCCATCCTTAAATATAATCCTGTGGTGACAAGGAATAGTTCAATCACTTCAACTGCTGTTGGTCCCGCAATGGATTTGTGACTGGATATCTTCTGCACTGCGTACGTATCACTAGAATTTATATATTTATATGAACTGGAACTATATTGAATAAAAACATAACCCTCCTGGACAATGATACAGGGGGCCTTCTGGGGGAGTGTTTAGGAGGGTTATGACCTTGAGGAGTGTTATGTCGAGCTATTGCAGTTTCTCAGGTAAGTTATTCATTCTTATAATTTGATAAACCACTCTCTCATGCAGTGCCTGAGTGAAAGACTTTTGCAGACAGTAAAAAAATAGACCCAAAGGGCAAACCTTGTCTACTGGGAACACTGTCACCAATCTCAGGGAGCTCCAGTGCAGCTTTAAAGAGCACAGCTGGTGTCTTAGAAGAGAGTTAGTTTTCCCAGGATGCATGTAATCTTCCCAGAATACAAAAACTATCCTTCAGTGTGACAATGGGACAAAAATGTGCAGGCATTCTTTGACATTAATAAATTATCTAAAGGGAGAGCTGAACCGGTTCTTCCCGGAGTGTGAGAAATGAATGAATGCACTGCTGCTGTACCGACTGCAATTTCCTGTAAAGGATTATGAAAGTATCTAGCTATCTAACTTCGTGCAAAATAGGCCAGTATAAGTGTTTCCATCTCTATTGTGCAGTTAATAATGTTATGATAAGGAATTAGAGAGAATAATGTAAAATAATGCTGGAATCAGCAGAAGAACATAATTTAGCCCTGCAGTCACTTTAAGTGGTGAGTTCAGTTTGGCTTGACCATGTAACCGACATTCAATCTGTTTTCTCAGGATCATCAACCCTCAAACCTGCTAGATAAAATAAAAGCAAAATGAACAGCTCTGTTCTCAACTCTAGCCAACCCTTCAACCACACCTCTTCAGATTCCAGTCCTCAACTCTCGGACACATTTACACAAAGCATTGTCCACCCTGCTACGTTTGTGTTTCTGTTTATTGAAAGGATCCTCAACCTTGTCGTGGGCTACCCTGCCAACATCATGGTAATGTGGCTGGTGGCCAGAGAGAAGAGGGACTCTTCTACCTCCAATATCTTTATCTTCAACTTGGCCATTGCTGATGCATTGCTCTGCATGATGAGTTCCGTCTGCTGCCTTGGCTTAGACATACTCGGAATCAGATATTTTGTATATGTACTGCACTTTATCACCGGGATCAAAAACAGCTCCCCACTCTTTCTCACCTGCATTTGCCTGGACCGCTACGTGGCCGTAGTCCATCCCATTTTATTCACCAGCACCAAGGATACCAAGATCAGAGTGGCTATTTGCATGCTTATTTGGGGGCTCATGATTGCCTATGCCCTCTGCAGGATATGGTCGTTGTCACTCTCAGGTTTCATCTACATTGGGTTGATCCTGGCCGTCTTCGCCATCATGGTTTTCTGCAACATTTCCATTATATGGACTCTGAGGATGTCAGTCTTGGGCAAGGAGAAGATTCACCCCATGAAAAAGAAAGCCTTCAGAATCGTGAAAATCTATCTGGCCATCATAGTGTTTCATTACCTGCCTGTAGTTGCTATCAAGCCCTTTCAACTTAAACCTGATTTCCCAAAATACGTCACTATTGAATACTTTTTGGTTTCCCTTATGTACCTCAGTTCCATCACAACACCCTTTCTCTACATCTCCCGGATTAAGCATCTGCCGTGGCTGAAAAAATTACTCTGCATCTGCTGCCGAAGCCCTTCCCCTGAGTGTCAGAATGTAAGCACATGAGATGTATGCTTGTGATTGTCTGTTCCATTGCATTTACTCTTGACATGAATTCCTGAAAATGAGTTCATGAAACAAAGCAAGAATGTTATCTGAGTTCTACGAAAATACATTGTCTTCAAATTGAATGTTATTAAGAAAGAGATGAGAATTAACGCAACTATAACCATATGCATTGATTAAAAAGTGAAAATTATTTCAATCCTCCACATGCCTTTATCACCATTATTTCATATTTAATTAAATTAAACTTTTTTTGATTATATAAAAAATTAGCATGTATGATCAATCAAAGAGACCATTTTTTATGTAATGTGTAAATGATATTAATATTTATTTTCAAACTTCCAACTCTGTTTTATTTCATCTATTTAATTTCATTATGCCAGCATGGGATCTAGTTTTTCCCAGCAAAAACCTACAGTGACTCACTGATCTATATAGAATAACTGGATTGCTGGCATGATAGACGTTGGGAGGTTGAAGCAAGCGGAAGTGGTCGCGAGGCCATATTAGTATGCCCGGTAGTAAGCAACCGTTGCATAGTATCCTGTGGCAGAGATGCTTTGATGTGCAGCTTTCCAATGCAGAGGGGCATTTTTTGGGGGATGTGGTAGACAATGCACTTGCTGTAGTGAAGACAGATATACATAAATCAGTTTCAGTGAATATATTGCTTATTATAAGCCATTGGTGATCTACCTTATCAGTGCAGTGAAGCTATCACCAGTGCAGAAAACGACGGTCAGACTATCACCGCAAAAAATTTGTCGCGCAAATACAGCAGATGGCGCGGCAGTAAAGTCACATGATACAATTGCTGTCAAATATCAGCTTGTAGAAAGAAACATGGAGGCGTATTCAACGAAATAATTTTGTTCAGACAAAAGTCGTAAACCACTTTCACAATTTGGTTTGATAATTACTTTTGTTTATTTATTTTGTCTCTTAATAATCAACATTTCATCCAGATTGAAACGCGAGATTTTGGTGAAGTTTTGTTCCTCCCGATTACTAATTGTAATGATGTCACTGTATCAGTGTTTTACTTAAAGCAAAATAAATCAATAAATAAAAAGGCAGATGTCACTCTGGCATTACTGTAGGAATTGCCACTAGAATTGGTATTTTGAGGTGGATAAAAAAGGAGAAAATTCAATAATACTTCAAATGTTTGTGGAAATTAGTGGGCCCAAACCATACTGCACACGCAGTAGTAAAAGCACATTGAATAATGAGAGAATGCATGGGTGAATCAACAAATTAACTGCCATCTAAGTATCTGCTTTGCAATTGGACACAACAAAATGAGGGCGTGTTTGAGGGCCTGTCATGATTAAAATTGGAAAACTTTGTGGAAATTAGCACTTGCATGGAACAATGCACGCATTCCAGTTCAGGGTGTCATATGAAGAGATTCCATGCTGGATATATGAAATGTAAGGCATCAAACTTGGTGCTGTGCAATATGCGAATTCAGACAATTGAATGGGGGAGTTGTGTTTGAGGGCTGACAATTCCGGTAAATCCGGCATGTCATGAAATACATACAATAACAGCATAATAAGAGAAATAAAGTAACATCAAAATGGAAAATCGGTGGCTTCTTCATTGGTGAAATTATGAATGTGGTTGCAAAAACTAACCATTTACTGGGCAAGCAAATTTTTAAAGTTTTTAAAGCAGTTTTTAAAGATATATAATAGAATAAATTTAGTGCGACAAGCAAGTGTTATTTTTCAAAAAGGTTTTGATTTGCAGGAATAACAGACCCTGAAACGTGGCCCCTAATTCAATCGTCTCCTTTCGCACGTATTTTTTTCATAATCCCATCATAGAATCTCTTCATATTTAGTTATTTTATATAAGAGTGCACGTAGTATGGTCAGCAATTGTTATTTTTCACAAACTTTAATATTTACAGGAATTACAGGCTCTCAAACATAGAACCCTAATGAATTGTCTCCGTTCACACATTACAATAGTTTCGGATTTGATGGCTATTTATTCAAGTTCAGCACCGAATCTCTTCATATTCAGCGAGTTTATATAACGACACATGACAGGATTTCCTGCAGGAAAAAAACTTTGGCCGGGGGGGGGAGGTTCAACCCGAGAACGGTTGCCGAGAACCAGCAAAAAATAAATAAATTAAAAGATAAATTAATTAGATTGTTCTACCCAGATAACATGCCGGAGTTGGCCCAACGTTGGCCCAACATTGTCACAGACGTTGGCCTGACATCACAAGCCAACGATGGGCCAATGTCATTTTGGCCGTCGGGGACACGTTGGGCCAACATTGTATTGCCAACGTATGTGTAAAGGCTCATAACCCATTACTGAGGGAAGGATCACAACAAGCCCACCAACTTTAATTGGTCTCCCATCCAGGAACTAACCAGGCCTACACTTGCTTAGCTTCAGCAACACACAGGAGAGGATCAAATAGTGCCAAGTTATAATATTCATTTACACAGCAATTAATAATCAAGTCATTACAATCAAACAATTACACAACTTAATTGCAATATCAAGAGCAATAATAATGATGATAAAAATAATTTTAATAATATTAATAATAGCTAGCTAAATGGGGCCAACCTCAGACAACCAACAACCCCTCCTTCAAATAGCTGAACACCCGTTTGTTCTCCAACATGGGAACTCCCACTTTCATTGTCGCCCAACCTATTTATTTGGTTGTTTGCCTTACGTTGGTTCAATGTTGGCCCAACGTTGGCAATGGTTGGCAGCGTCAGAGTTGGAATTCCAACGTTGGGCCAACATTGAACCAACGTTAGATGCCCAACCTATTTATTTGGTTGTTTGCCTTACGTTGGTTCAATGTTGGCCCAACGTTGGCAATGGTTGGCAGCGTCAGAGTTGGAATTCCAACGTTGGGCCAACACTGAACCAACGTTAGTTGCCCAACCTATTTATTTGGTTGTTTGCCTTACGTTGGTTCAATGTTGGCCCAACGTTGGAATTATACGTTGGAACCCTAATGAATTGTCTCTGTTCACACATTAAAATAGTTCCTGATTTGATGGCTATTTATTCTGCACCAAATCTGTACATATTCAGTGAGTTTATATTTCGACACATGACCTGTAGTATGCATGAGTTACTTTTTACAAACTACTTCATTTGCAGGTATCACAGACCCTCAAGTACGGACCCCCATTCAATTGTCTGCATTCACACATTGCACAGTACCAAAATTTATGGCCATTTATTTTAAAATTGCACCATGGAATCATTTCATATTCCCTGGGGTTATACTAGGATCCATGTATTATGATACGCAAGTGTCACTTTTCACAAATATTTTGATTTGCAGGAACTACAGGCCCTCAAGTACGACCCCCCACCTCCATTCAATTCTCTGCTTTGCACATTGCCCAGTACCAATTTTGATGGCAATTAATTTTAAAATTCCTTCACAGAATCTCTTCATATTCTGTGGGCCTATACTAGGACACATGTAGGCTATTATAGTTTGCAAGTGTTAGTTTTCGATTTGCAGGAATTATAAGCCCTCAAACATTCCACCCCCATGAACCATTTTCTTTATTTTCTGAGCCCACAAGATGGTGCACTCTGTTCAACAAAAGCTTGTAAGTTCATTCTATTAGCCTTATTTTTTAACTATGGGCGCCATCTTGTGGGCACAGAAAATAAGTAAAATGGTTCATGAAGCTTCATCTTCCCATCACTACTTGACAGTAGTACCTTGATGGCAGATAATGTGTCAACGTAAGCCCAGCTAAGGGTTATTATTAGAATACTTGAAAATAATGTTAACTTACGTGACCCATCACGTTAGCCTGAAGCTACCTAGATAACCCAAACTGAAGTCAACAATATCAATCAATGTCACACAACATGAATTAGATCATCCAAAAATACTGATGTGCAATGCTTTACATAATATTAAACCAGACTAGTTAGACAACAAAACCAGGCGTTGACTGGTCAAATCATTAAGGCTAATTTATCTTAGCCCAGCACAAAAAAAAGGCTAATGTTTTATTGATGTTAAATTACCGTTCTTTATTCCTTATTTACCGTGGAATGACCCCTTGAGATGCAGCATCTCGTTTCCAAGGGGGTCCCACACAAAGTAACCAGCAGCAGAATCCTAAGAACAGAAAGACAAAATTAAATAATAAGTTACAAACAAGACAAAAACAACACTTAACTAAAACCTCAACAAAGGAAATAAAATCACAGAAAAAGAAACAGAGAAGTTAGGCCAGATTAGATTATCCTAAAATAATTTGATGATATGATTAACCCCTTAAGAACTACGCCCCGGTACCCGGGCGTAGTATTACGCATTATAAATACAGCATTTTTCTAAATCGCGACATTGTCAAGCAGCTTATCCACATTTCGCGAAGGAACTCGGCCAAAAGCTCATGTAAACCATTTTTACCTCAACCGAACACAATTCAAGCACCAAGCAAGTAATTAAGCATGCAGCAGAACATAGGATAAAATCGTATCAGTGCTGAATCGCCAGGATTTCTGCTGAATTTGTGCTATGCATAAAAACGATACCTCAAATAAAATAGGAAAGTCCACAGAATGCAACGATATGAGCCCTGTCATTGTCCCCTGCCGCTCGGAACGCGCGAAGCGGCGGGACATAGTATTCACGACCGTCCGTCCGTCCGTCCGTCCCGAATACTTGTCAGCAAGATATCTCAAGAACGAATAGATGGATTTCCTTCAAATTTGATGTCTACATGTATTAGTCTGATACCCCGGCGCCAGTCAATTTCGGTGACCTTCGCGCCATTCTCAAGGTCACACCGAGAGATTGTGGATTTTCACATTGATAGCCTTGTCAGCGAGATATCTCAAGAAGGAAACGACGGATTTACTTCAAATTTTATGTCAACATGTATTTCTGTGATACCCCGGCGCCAGTCGATTTCGGTGACCTTCGCGCCATTCTCAAGGTCACACGAGAGATTGTGGATTTTCACACCGATAGCCTTGTCAGCGACATATCTCAAGAACGAATCAACGGATTTACTTCAAATCTTATGTCAACATGTATTAGGGTGATACCCCGGCGCCAGTCCATTTCGGTGACCTTCGCGCCATTCCCAAGGTCACACCGAGAAATTGTTTATTTTGACACGATTTCACATTTTGTGGCGGGGGACAAAGACATGTTAGTGTCAAATACTTGTTTTAAACCGACACCGCATTGAAAGAACAGCAGGTATACAGAGATGAGCAGAAAAAAATTCTTACCTTTGATATTTTGCAATAAAAAAACTGCTCGAGGGTAAATCTGCGCTTGCTATTGTTAGCCCAATGTGTTCGCATTGTAACGAAACTAGATCTGCCGGGATCCTAGAATGTTCTTTCCCAGGGCGTTGCTTCAAATATCTCAGCTCCATAGCATTCAGCTTCCTTGCAATGTACTTTCCTATCTGATTTCGGCTTGTGATGCTGTCAGTAAGACTATGCCGGTAGGAATTTGATTGTGTGAGTCCTGATGATTCTAACGAACTCTAAACCACCTTAATGACAGTAATGTGCCTTGCACTCCGAGTGGGACATATGCATGTTCTTGAATAGCGCGACAATATAAACTCATAACTAGTTTGTTTGAGGCAGGGTTATTATAGTTAACGAAAACTAAGACTAAAACTAAAACTAGCTGAGAAAAAAGAATTTAGTTAACTGAAATAAAAATAAAAATGTCAATTTTATAAAAAACGAACACTAAATAAAAACTACAATGGACAATACAAAACTAACTAAAACTAAACTGAATTGCAGATAAAATCAGCTTCGTTTTCCTTGATAGTTTCGTTTTCTCCCTCGATTACTATCCTGTTCAGTCAGAGTTAACCGGTTGCTTCCAGAGGGGGGAAGCATAGCGGCTATTAGCTGCCGTAGTTGCTGCAGGCGTCAGCCGAAGATGATGCTTCACGTGCACAATTCAGCCAAAAGGGTCTAGCTGCAAACGCACGGGGGAGTGGAGCTCCACTACTTCTCTAATTCAGCGCCGTCATAAGGGCTCACAAAACCCACAGTAGACGCCATGACAAAATTATTTTGCATAGATTTACCTAATATTAATACTAATGCATCAGAGTTTAAACAAAGCCATTAAGGCATGCAATATTGATGAAATACATTTCTTTAAAAATGGTTCAATCCATGCTTCATGCTCGTATTGGAAAATTGTCTGTGTGTTTCGCAAACTAAGGCAGTAAACAGGGATCACCGTCCTTGCGAATATGATGTCCAAGAGCAAACAAACAAACGCACACAAATCTGGACGCCAGAAAAGACTAGAGAGAGGACAGGAAGAGCAAAGCAGGAGTCCAGAACATTACAAAATTCTTTTCAAAGAAAGGTGAGAGTATTTAACTAGCTTGCTATGTTAGCTGTTCGGGCTGGCTGTTCAGCTGCTAAAGTTACGTTAAAGTAACATGCGGTCAGCTGAGTAAATAATCGCCTGACAAGAATGACATTACTCAGTTATTGACGGTATCATCCAAGAAAAGATCGGTAAGGTTATTATTCGCCAGCCATCATAATATGCCGTCAAAAAATTTGGTAGCAGCAACCTAGGACACCGTTCCTCCGTTCTTATGAGTGGTTACTGCATACTCAGCTCTCTCTAGCTGTAATTGACTGTGCACGCTAGGTTTGGCTAGCGAACTACATGTAGTCAGTGCGGTAACCTTAGGTGTAACTTAAATAATCGCTTGTCAAGGCTGACATTACTTTTACCTTAATTGTTTACGAAAACTAAACTGCTATTTTAGCCTGTTGACATAAGTGTTGCTCACCCAGGGGGTAATTTTACAGAGCTTGCCCTCCTCCTAACAGTAGCAAAATGAAGCTGGGTGCTTAGAGCTATGGTGCTGAGAGGCCAATTTAGATCTTGTTTATTCCAAGACTCGGTAGGTTAGTTCTTCATCAGTGGTTCCATGGAACATAACCATAAATGTTTACGAAAGTGATATGAAATGGAACAACTAAGCCTTTATGCACTGCTACTTCAGAAACAGCTGTAGTCACTTCATCTGAACCTGACCCAGCAATAGATCCTCACCACCAGCAGTCTGAATATGTTTTTGATGGTGAGTAAATTAGTGAATAAGACAACTAGTAATTCATAATTCACGTATTGATACTCTCTTTGTTGAGTGGTTAATTTTAAAAAAAGGAAAAATTGGGTGTATTGCATTAGGCACTGTCAAGAACACTGAGAAACCGAAAAATAATGAATAACATCATGATATATTGTCGTCAAAGAGTGGAAATGAACAGTCGGGGGCGGGGGCCCACACCGACATTCTGTCAGGGGCCCCAGAATTCAAAGCAACTGCCTTGCGCACATTCAGTGAAGAAGATGGTTAGCTCTCAAACATGGCAAAAGCTGCGGAAATAACTGAGCATGAATGACTGTATGGGGTGAGATGGATTGGATTTTTTTCCCCCCAGTTATATTTGTATCATCAGTGTCACATGTTAAAAAAGATGATGGTTAAAGAATACAGGATTAATAAAGGACTTGGGAAAAACATATTTGCTGTCATACATTCTTTTATCCTTTTCAGCTTCTACAAATTAAGGCCTTCCTCCTAATAGCTGAAAAACTAAAACTAAGACTAAAACTAAATAAAAACTAAACTGAAACTAGTGAATTCCTCAAAATAAAAACTAAACTAAAACTGCTTAATAACTCGTTCAGCTAACTAAAACTAAACTGAAATAAAAAAGCAAACTGTAAAACTAAATAAAAATAAAAACTAATGAAAATTTCAAAACTATAATAACCTTGGTTTGAGGTATAGTCCAAATAATTATCTGCTAAATATTCAACATTCATTTTCAAAGTCATTTTCTAACAGAATCTTTGCACTTTTTCGCACAAAAACTGAGACTACTCCAGTACAGTACGTATTTTCCTTACCCGTTCGTTGAATGGGCAATTCATAGACTGTTGTGGATTGGCGCAGCCTATTGGATAAAATGCCGTGCTGCTGAAAGGAAATTGTGAAGGTACGATTCCTGATCAGGGTACCTTTTTTATTTTTTTATTTTGGAATTAATTGCAGTTGCCTTCAACAAATAATTGATGGGGTTTTTGTTATTCTTACTTTTCTTTAAAATATTTTCACATTGCCTTTGAATTTATCATTTTACTTATTTGTTTTGTTTTTTCATAAATATGCTCCAGTGGAGTCAAACTTAATTTTCATTGTATGTATTATCTTTGAGTGGGAAATTGTATAGGCAACAAAACTGGCAGAAATAATTATTTTGTTTTTTATTCTAAAAATTTAAAAAATGTTGTATTTGGATGGAATGGATGCCTGTTGTGATATATGAGTGAAATTTCATGGGTTTTACAGCTTGGTATGTAAGAAATCTGAAATGGAACACAAGGTACCTAAATTGCCAAAATGGAGAGGCCACCTAGACCAGGGGTGGCCAACCCTGGTACTGGAGAGCCGCAGTGTCTGCTGGTTTTTAGTGTAACTTGATTGATAAATTAAAGCAGTTGATTACACCCTTCACTTATATCACCTGGTGTCTTTGTTTTTCTCCACCCATTTAAATCCTAACTCAGCACGCCCTCTGGCTCTGCAGGACCTGCGTTATTCACCCCTGCTCTATAAACTTTTATCTGTACTCTGTACTTCTACTTTGCCTGCATTAGAACTACACTAAATATCCAACCACTTTGACAAATCTTTCACAACCTGCAAGTCTGCTTAATTGGCTCTAGGTGCGGGTTATTCCTGCTAATTGCTTGAATGGCTCAATTTCCAAATTAATTGCTTGATTGCCAAATTAAGCCTGAGACACCAGGTGAGATCAGTTAAGTGAGTAATCAACTATTTAAATCCATCAGTCGAGTGCAAAGTAACACCAAAAATCAGTAGACACTGCGGCTCTCCAGGACCAGGGTTGGCCACTCCTGACCTAGACATTCCTCTCTAATTTTGCTCTGATTGACCTGATCAGAATAAACTTTGGCACAAATAATAATGACATTCTGTGCTGTAATTTTTTAGAGGTTTCAGGATGCAACTTAACAAATCGAAGTAAAACTTTGTTAGGTGCAAAATGAGATCTTTCATTTACACTGCGTTCAATCTCCATTTACTCTGACACAGTAACATATATAGTGATTTTTACGCCAGGTATGAAATCCCAAATGGTTTTACCTTTATTACAATACCAAGATTATTCAAATGGTCCAAGCAGTCGCAGAGATATACTCATTTCATTTTGGGCTTGCCATTTTCAAAAAAGAGGCTCAGGGCTTAAGGGGTTAAATAAAAAACTGCAAAAGCAAACATAGAATGAGGATTGGGGAGTAACCATTAAATTATAATCAGAAGCATTGGCAAACAGGTTGTAAATAAGTAAATAACACATTTTTGAATATATGGAGTAGAAATAACACACAAATATTGAGAGGTAGAGTATTCCAAGTAGCGGGTGCCAGATACTTGAAGGTTTTATTGCCCATTTCTTTCTCGACAAATGGGACGGCATAAAAAGACTGACCTGAACTTCTCAGTGGGTAACTGCAGACAAATGGAACAAAAAATTGTTTCAAGCAATAAGGAAAATTGAAAGAAATTAGGACTGTCGCGTTAATCAATCGCGATTAATTTAAGCGCAATAAAAGTAACTGCCGCTATGAGGCAGACAGACTTTCTTGCTTTTTTCTTTTTCTACGACACATACCTAATGCGGTCATTTGAAATGCTTCCGGGAAGAAAACTGTGATATGAAGTCCACTAATTACCAGCGAGGTTGGACAGCCTCCATCGCCTTGGTAAAATCTCAGTCGAGTAGAGTCTGAGAAGTAGGGGTGATTCTCGTGGGCTCAGAAATTAGTTGAGTTAAATTCATGTTTGAAAAAGATGCTTTTTTCCCTACTGGAAGACCTGTCTAACCAATTTTTGTTGAAATCACCTAGTAAAACGAGTTCATTGCTACAATCTGTGGAGCCGATAGTAGCTGACAAACAGTTGGATGACTCAGCAAGTGCTGAAGGAGGTCTATTTATATTTCCTTCGGTGATATATTTATTCTCATGAAGAATGACTTTCACAAAAATACTCTCAAAATGACGTGGCTCTACTCAAGCTATAATTATCTCAGGGGCAAGATTAGATGCAACATATGTGGCCACACCACCACCCATGCTACATCTATCAGCTCTATATAATACATAGTTTAATTTCGTTGTCTGATATTTTGCTACTAAGCCAAGTTTCAGACAAGGTTACAATGGATGGTTTATTAGAAATAACCCATGCTCTAAACAATTCCATTTTGGAAAAAAAGGCTCCATATATTCATATGTATTATTTCCAAACCCATTGGGCCTCATTATGAAATAGCAAAAGACACTGGCACAATTAAATGATAATCTGATGCACCTAACTATTGCAATATAGAAGTTCAGGTTGAGGGACACATACATAAACATCACAAAGACAAAAAATAAGAAAATATGTGAAAATTGGATTGCACAAGCCTATTTCAGGGAGCTATGGGTCATTGTCACACCAAATAGACTCAGTCCGCCAGAGAAAATAGAATTAAACAGATAAAAAAATAACTAAACAAAGGCAAAAAATAGCCTGGAATGAACAACTCAACGTTCACTTAACAGGATCAATCATCATTAATTAACAAATATGGACGGTCAACAATGACTAAACTGCATTTTCACGCTGTGTCACGCAAGTGCCGATGTCTTGACGTCTTGACTACAGGCACAACGTTGCAGGCAGTAAAAAGTAAACAAACCACACACCCCAGACAAAACTGGAGAGGCAATTAAGTCCATCCATATAACAACAGTCCACCTTATTATCAGTAAAATCGAGTGGGAAAGAAATCGAGAATAAACATAACACGGACTTGATGAGGTGCAGTCCTTTAAGTTATGTCCCATCAGGTGAGCCCATGGAGACCTCTGAAGCCGGAGACGGTGGTATGAAAACAAGTTTGGCATCCTCAGGACAACGAAATAGCTGTGCTTTCCCTTCAACTAAAACACTAAGCGTGCATGGGTAACGGCGAGAGAACTTATAGTTACGTTTGTGGAGACTTCTCTTCACTTTGTCAGATCCACGGTGCTTCTTGGCTAGCTCAGGACTAAAGTCAGGATAGATGTGGATACGGGATCCACTGTAAAGCAGCCGGTTCTTCTTCCGAGCAAGACGTAGGATCTTAACTTTATCCTGGAAGTTAGGTAGCTTGTCGAGGATGGGTCGAGACTTGGCTGCATCATCAACTCGCCGAAAAGTAGGGCTCCGGTGGGCTCTTTCGATGGCAGGGGGCTCTGTAAAGTTGTCATGACCCAGGAGCTCAGGAATCAACCTTGACAAGAAGGTAATGATATCACGGTCTACTGCCGATTCTGGTACATGGATGAAAAGAAGGTTTGAATGACGAGTCAGATCTCCAGATCCTCAATTTTATCAACAAGGTGAACATGAGATTCCTTGAGTTGCTCAAGTCGAGTCTAATGATTTTCAGCGACTTCATTTGTACTGACACGGTTCTCAAGCTCCTCTATGTGACTGTTCACATTGTTCAAAGAGGTCTGTAGTGCAGTCAAACTTGTCTGTAAGGACTCAATCTTGTTGTAGATATGTTGTTTGATGCCTTGAATGGCATCCCAAACCGCTTGTAGCGTAATTTCACCGGAAGCGTTTGTCTGTGCCAGCGACATTGAAGCAACTCTTAGAACTTGTTACAAAATAACAAATCAAACGCGAGATACCGACTCCTAGCAAGCAAAACCTTTAAGGTGTTGAGGATCAAAGAAAAAAAAATGAAGTTTTAGGTTATTTATAAAGTTTTTTTTTTTTTTTTTTTTAATTTGGCATCTCCAATCCCACCCGAATCTGGAATGCCCAATTGGTGAACTATGTACAAAGCTTGCTCGTATGCGACCCCTTGCTGCCAACTCAGGATAGTGAAGACAGTTCACGACTCTCCTCCGCTGCACGTGCCCGTCAGTCACTGATTCTTATACACTCATTGGTTGAATCCTCGTAAGTTTAGAACAAGGGCGGAGGATACCCGGACATGACCAAACCCAGACTCTTCCTGACGAGCGCCCGTCTGGCCAGCAGGAGGTGGTGGAGCAACGAACAAAGCTACTATTTTATCCCCAAATCCGGCAGTCCCTTCCCAATTCGGAACCCTGTAGCGCGATGGCCAATTGTGCGCTACTCTGAAAAAGCGGCCGACCCCTGCCGGTGGGTACGCCGGGGCTCGAACCCGCGACGTGATAGTCACCTCTGCACTGCAGCGCAGTGCCTTAACCGAGTGAGCTATCCAGCAGCTCTGTTATTTATAAAGTTAACAGACTGAGGCGGACTAGAGCATTTGGAGCCAAAATCACCGTGCGGCAATCTTGTGACACACCGTTGACGGACAAATTTAATTCTCCATGGTTATCAATGAGGATTTAACATTAGAGCTACTTAAATAGATCAGTGATTTACGCTCTATAATGAATGGCAGGCAGTTTTACATGCATCTCCATGATAAGACTTGATAAGTTTACATTACGTTCTCTTTAGCAAATTCACTTTCGCTTCATTGGAAAATAGCCGAGCTTCATTCCAGCTATGGAGTGGATAAATTGCAAGCGAAAACTAAATACAAAGCATCTGTTGGGACTTACATATGCATTATGAGCGATTGCATCTCACACCCAGTGTTTCTAAAAGAAAGACAACGGTTGACAAAATGCTAGCTTACGGCTAGTTCATTTATTCATGAAGTTTTTAAAGCCCCCCCCACGCAGAATAATAAAACGTGCAAGACTGACGTCTCGTCTTCTTCAGTCTCAATAACTTTCAACTTAAATTTCTTTGTATCATCACCCCTCCCTGCTACAGGCCATCGTACCATCTTGCCTGAAATCCAGCACTATCATCCCCGTGCGAAAGAAGTCAGCATCGAAGGATCTCAACAGCTACAGACTGGTAGCACTAACACCTGTTGTCATGAAGTGCTTTGAGAAGCTGATTTCACAGCACACCAGATCCAGCCTCCCAGTCACTTTTGACCCTAACCAATTTGCATACAGGCCTGACAGATCCACCGAGGACGCCATCATCACAGCAACACACACTGCCCCGAGTCATCTGGAGCACCGCAACACCTACAGTACAGTCGCCGTTAAAACCAAAGAAAAAGGCGTTAATCTGCCAGTATGGGGGCGTTAGGCTCTCAGTAGAATCGGAAAATATCGTCGTGAGCTGTGTAGTAAGACTGGCGTATTGATGCGCATGAAGACGAAAGAAGACCTCCCACCGCCTACCGCGCACGGGGTAGCTGGGCGACTGCCCGTTGGCCGTGTGTTTGTTTAATCATAACTGAGCCACGAGGGCAGTTGGGGCGGTCGTTTTGACAGTAGTCCGTATGTGCAGATAATGGCACGGCTTGTTGGCGGTTTATTTCCATATATGAATGCAAAAAGTAACCTACATAAATTATTGATTTGCTTTGATGGGGTGATGTTGCCGGAAATCATTTCTGCAAACTTTTTTATAACCAGCACTTATTTGAGGATGATTGTAAATATTTCGTCACATAGTATTAACCTTAATTAACTCATCAGAGAGTGCGTGCATTTCTTACTTCAGACGATTCTGCCTGAGCTATCTCTGATTAACTGATTTAAAAGCTGTGCTTTCCTTTTCTTTTCTTGTGGTGCTTTTTACTCGTCACGTTTAGATTACCTTAATCTAAACTGTCCAGCTTGATGGTCTCAGCGTCTTGTCTCGAGTCATTCTTGTTAACCCGGTTCTCGTGTAATTGTTAATTAATCCCATGGGTTTCTGTTTCAGTCGAGATTGCATTCCAAGTCCCCACCTTCTCTCGTGACTATTTATGTGGCAGTATTGGGAGGAGACGTCAGACGGATCCTTGTATTTGACTCAGTTCTGCTTGGTGAAATCTCAGCTCCTCGTGCCTTCCGAATTTCTCCTTTGTATGATTCCCAAGTCTTGTATTTTGCTGCGCCCTCTTCTTGTCTGCTCCGTGTTTAAGTCTCCCAGTGTGTCCGTCAGTATAGTTAGGTTCAGTTTTTGTTTTCTTAGTTTATCCACTCTTGGTGTGAGCATTTGTTCCCCCCTGCCTTTTGCAAGGTACCTTAGTTTTTCCCATTGGTTCAGTGCATCTGCACTGTGTTTTATTTCTGGTGTGTCTGCCAATTTTCTCCTAGTGTTTTGTGTTTAATAAACACTTCTGGATCCTGCAACTGGTGTTCTCCTGACCTCTTCTTACAGAAGGATCCATCTCCTGAACACCAGCGGGATGAATTCCGGCGATGCCGAGCTCCAGCGCCAGCGGCAGCAGATCCAACACCTGACTGCTGCCCTTGCAGCGCAGCAGACCACCGCTACAGGGAGCATGGGGCAACCTTACCCTCCCGCTGGAGCTACTGCATCGCCACCTCCTGGTTTTGGTCCTGAGCCTCAGCTACCACCTCCCAAGCACTACAATGGCAATCCTGGGTACTGCAGACCATTCCTGACCACCTGCCAGATGCACTTTGCCCTGTAGCCCAGAACCTACGCCACAGAGCCTGCCAAGGTAGCCGTCATTTCTCACCTAACGAGTCCAGCTCTCCAGTGGGGCACCGTCGCCTGGTCAGCCCGCCTCCCTTATGTTTCCACCTTCTCGGCCCTGTCATTCAAGATGGAACGGCTGTTTGACCGCACCAGGCGCGTTACCGCTGTCAGAAGAGAGCTGACCCGGATCCGGCAGGGAAGCTGCTTGGCGGCAGAGTACGCCATCGAGTTCCAGACCCTAGCTGCCAGTTCCGTGTGGAATTCCCAAGCGCTCTGAAACTTCTTTGTAGAAAGGCTAGCTGATGGCATCAAGGACCACCTCTTGTATCATGAGTTACCCAAGACTCCCGAGGCTGTGGCGGATCTTGCCATCCTGATTGACAACCACCTGGATGAGACTGCCACTCGCTTGGGGCGACGTTGGCCTGCTCTCTCTAACAGCCACCAGGAGGAGACTGCCACTCGCTTGGAGCGATGTCGGCCATGCTCTCTCTAAACCCTCCAAGGCTCCTGTTATCCGGTCCCTGTCACCAGCTCCTCCCAGTCAAGCATCCTCCCGAGCCCACCTACCCGAGCCTGAGCCTATGCAGATAGGATGCAGTCGCCTGACGAAGGAGGAGAGGGATCACCGCATGCGGTCCAAGGCGTGCCTCTACTGTGGTCAGCAGGGGCATTTTGTTACCAACTGCCCTGAGAAGAGCCAACGCCCTGTTGTGACTGGTAGTGGGCACTACTCGACCCGAGGCCTCTTCCATCTGTTGGGCCTGCATCCCTGTGACCCCCTCCTAGGGTAACCAGAGCCGTCGTGCCTCCACTTCGGTGGATTGCGAAGCGGAGGGGAACTTCCTGGACGCCGAAGCTGCAGCCTCCTGGGGTATTCCACTCTCCCCACTGGCGCAGCATCTGACTGTCTTTGGCCTCGGGGGCTGGACTGCTCCAGTCCAGCTTCTTGTCTCAGGCAACCACCAGGAGACCATCTCCTTCCTGATCATCCCATCTCCCAGATCCCCGGTGGTTCTGGGACACCCCTAGCTCCGCGAGCATGGCCCGGTCTTGGACCAGTCTACCCACAAGGTTCGTGAGTGGAAGTCCTCCTGTTCCGCCCGCTGCCTTCACCACGCGGCTTCAGCTGTGTCTGGGTCACAGGTTTCTTCTGTGCCAGCGCCTGATCTCTCCCGAGTCCCTGCTGAATACTATGACCTGGGTCCAGTATTCAGCAAGTCTAGGAGGATGTCTCTGCCACCTCACCGGCCCTATGATTGCGAGATCAACCTCCTGCTGGGAGCAGTGCTGCCTCGGGGGCGGGTCTTCTCCCTGTCTCAACCTGAGAGAGTCGCTATGGAGAAGTACCTCCAGGAGTCCCTCGCAGCTGGGATAATTCGGCCCTCCACGTCGCCAGCAGGAGCCAGGTTCTTCTTTGTGGCAAAGAAGGATGGTTCGTTCTGGCCCTGGATCGACTATAGAGGGTTGAACAAGATAACTGTCCGGAACTGTTATCCCCTCCCTCTCATGTTTTCCCCCTTCGACATCATCCAGGGGGCCCAGGTGTTTACCAAGCTGGATCTGCGGAACTCTTACCACCTGGTGCGGATTGACAAGAGGGATGAATAGAAGGTCGCGTTCAATACCCCCAGTGGCTACTGGGAATACCTCTTGGCCTTATCAATGCACCCGCAGTGTTCCAGGGTCTGGTGAACGATGTCCTGGGTGACATGATCGGCTGGTCTGTTTATGTCTACCTGGATGACATCCTCATTTTCTCACGCATCCGGGAGGAGCACATTCGGCATGTGCGCCAAGTCCTGAAATGTCGGAGAACCACCTTTTTGTGAAGGTCGAAAAGTGCAAGCTCCACACCTGCTCCACAATGTTTCTGGGTTACATCATCTCTCCTGGGTCGCGGAGAATGGATCCCGCCAAGGTGCAGTCCATCCTGGAATAGCCCCAGCCCAAGGACCGCAAAGCTCTCCAGGGATTCCTGGGGTTTGCGAACTTTTACAGCCGCTTCATCCGAGGGTACAGCGCGATAGCTGCTCCCCTGACCGCGGTGACTTCTGTTAAGCAGCCATTCTGCTGGAACCCCCAGGCGGACCAGGCCTTCCAGCAGCTTAAGTGGTTTACATCTGCCCCTATCCTGATGACTCCGGACCCGGCGTCCCAGGTCATTGTGGAGGTGGATGCCTCCAACGTGGGCATGGGAGCAGTGCTGTCCCAGAGATCCACCAAGGACAGGAAGGTAAACCCCTGTGCCTTTTTTGCACCGCCTCATGCCTACTGAGGCCAACTATGACGTTGGTAACTGGGAGTTACTAGCGGTCAAGTTGGCTCTAGAGGAGTGGCGTCACTGGCTAGAGGGAGCCACTACACCATTTCTGGTGTGGACGGACCACAAAAACCTAGAATAACTGAAGACGGCTAAGAGGCTTAATCCCCGCCAGGCCCGATGGGCCTTATTTTTCAAGAGATTCAATTTCTCCTTGGCTTACAGGCCTGGGTCCCGTAATACCATGGCTTATGCCCTCTTTCGAGGGTTTGAGACTGGTGCCACTCCCGAGAGCCCGCCCGAGACCATCCTCCCTCCGAGTCGTTTCCTCAGTGCTATCCAGCTCCCCATTGAGGAAAGGGTCCGGGCAGCACTGGGCGGGCAGGCCGCGCCCAGTGGCTGTCCCGATAATTGTCTGTTTGTTCCCCAGGTCCTCCGGTCTGAGGTTCTTCAGTGGGTACATACTGAGGTCAAGAGGACCACCTTCATTTGGCGTCGCTTTTGGCGGCCGAACCTTCCAGATGACGTCAAGAGCTTCGTAAGTGTCTGCTCGGTCTGTGCCACAGCTAAGACACTACCAACACCCCCCTCTGGTCTCCTTCAGCCACTCCCAATCCCTAGTCACCCACGGTCCCACGTAGCCCTAGATTTCGTCGCTAGCCTCCCTCCCTCCCAAGGCAATACCACTATCCTCACCATAGTCGACCAGTTTTCTAAAGCAGCCCATTTCATTGCACTCCGCAAGCTCCCCTCAGCCAAAACACTGCCAATCTCCTGATCCAGCACATTGTCCGTCCCCATGGCATCCCTGCAGACGCTGTGTCTGACCGTGGTCCCCAGTTCACCTCCCATTTTTGGAAAGCCTTCCTGTCCCTCCTAGGTCCCTCCTGTTTCCTCACTTCCAGATTTCAACCACAGTCCAACGGGCCAACCAGACCCTGGAGACCATGCTGCGGTGCGTATGCGGCAAGAACTCAGGCTCATGGTCGGCCCATCTGCCTTGAGTTGAATATGGCTAGAACTCGCACGCATCCGCAGCCTCTGGTCTCACCCCATTCGAGTATTGCCGAGCCTACCAGCCTCCCCTGGTCCCCTCACTGGAGGTGGAGGTGGGGGTCCTGTCTGCCTTCATAAGGCGATGTCGTAACACCTGGCACTCCGCCCGCAGTGCTCTCGTCCGGGCGGGGAAGCAGATGAAGGACTCAGCGGACAAGCAATGCAAGCCGGCCCCCACCTACCATGTCGGCCAGATGGTCTGGCTCCCTGCCCTGGACATCCCCCTCAGAGTCGAGTCCCGCAAGTTTTCCCCCAGATTCCTTGGTCCCCTTCCCCGTGGATAAAGTCATCAGTCCCAGCGCCATCTATCTCAAGCTCCCACACACCATGCACCGAATCCACCCTGTATTCCATGTCCGCCCCTCTGTCATCCCCCCTCCACCCGGACCTTCTAAAAGCCTTGATGTTCATCAGTCTTCAGTAAGAGTATCTATAAATGTATATGAATGGAGACAGTTCAGCACTGTCGCTGCTCACCCTAGGAGTGGCTGCCTGTAAAGATGACTGCAAGAGCACAGCGCAGAATGCTCAATGAGTTGAAGAAGAATCCTCGCTTGTCAGCTAAAGACTTATGAAAATCTCTGGCATCTTTTTTCCCACAAATTTTTTGTCCTCATATGCATACGCGCATGCCCACTCTAGTGAGTTCTTGAATAATGACCAGGCATTGCCACGTGAGTCGCCCACTTGCAATTGCGTGCTTTTATGCTTTGAAAGGCACCTCCGAACGAATTCTAAACTCACCCAACTATACCCTGAAAAATGTTTACCAAACCGTCAGCTCTATCAGTTTTTTTGTTTTAGCTCATCATATTAATCTTCAGCAGTTAACCCTGAGTTAGCCCAAGATTATCAGTAAATGCACTCGCTAATTTCTAGCGTTTCTTCGGCGCAGTAAATAATGCTCACGCTAGTTACGATTGAGTCACTTTTTCTCCCAGTCAGTATGTGTGAATGTATTTCGTTGGCGAGCCCACACGTTTAAGCTCGTGGGCTTTAAGTGTAACGTTATATTCAGTCAAAATCAAAATAATGAGATAGAGCTGTTCAGAACTTCAATTTCATATGGCTTAATGGTTAAGAATACCTGGAGTCACAAAATGACGGCATACACGCGAGAATTATTAATATTCAACACTTCAGGTTCATTTATAGCTAGCTAGCCAGGGGCGGACTGGCCATCTGTGCGTCCTGGAGAATCACAGAACGGCCGGTACTCCAGGACGGCCGACACGCAGTCATCACGTTTTTTTTTGTGTGTGTGTGTGTTTGTTTTTTTCTCCCAGCTAATCTAACTACTGCTTCACACTCGCTACGGGAACACCGGGAGTTTTCCCGGTGAACAGCTCCGGTCAGCGAAAAAGCCCGCCAGAGTCTCACCCGGACGGCTCACAAAATAGTAACTAACGGCCCGTAATAGGTTACGTGCATGCGGCATTTCTTAGTCCTTAAAAGAAATGAATTAACTTAGTTTACAAACTCAGATGATATAATCAAGCGGCCAGTGCCGATCTTGCATCAGCAGACTTTGAGTGTCATAGGTATATATAACACTTTTAGTAATTGTACTTCACTATTCTGGTTGTTCACAGTCATGGCCTCATAGTATTTATTTAGGCCTATATATTTGCTTTATGCTCCAGAATTGATCGAAAAACTGTTTTCTTGCAAAATAAAAACGATTTAGGGGCTTTGGCTATTCCCAATATATTTAATTTTGTTGTTTTCGTCCTAAAGTTTAGGAAGGCAGGCTTGCTGGGAAATTTGTTTAGCCAATTGCCTCGCTTGTCCCCTGCTGCGGTAACAGTGTAAAAACGCGTTTCAACGACTACATGATCACGAAAATGTCAGAAAGCAATGGAGAGGCGGGAAAGCGAACAGCATAAATGAAGCAGATATGGAGCCTCAGGCTTTCAAATGCAAACTAAAAACCGACCAGCTGTTTTGCCACGATGATCTTCATGCAGCAAGCAGTTTTCTTTCGGAGGGGGACACGGAAGCGGTAAGACTGACGTTAAATTAATTAGCTATCGCAAGTATGAGTTCGGTTAAAATTTGTTGAGTTTACGTAACGACCCCAATAGACAAGTTAGTTGCATACTATTTGATGCATATTGATTCGTTGTTTCACAAAGACAAATAAAACTGGTCTTAGAATATAGGAAGACTTCACAAATTTTCAATTCCGAAACCCTGTCGTTCAGAATCACCTGCCATTAAACTTGCGACCAAGTTTCTGCGGTTCTGAGGCTAGTGAGGTATTCTACGCCCACTAAAGTCTGTTGGTAGAATATGTAACTTAATTTTTAAAAGGCTATGTATGTATCAAAATAATGGTATGTTTCTAATATAGGACAGCATCATTATATTCAGTTTATTTCAGGACATCATTCAGGTAAATAAGATTTTTAATATAAATAGGATTGTTTGTTTTTGGGTATTACCCACCCAACCCCTGCCTACAGAATAATGATTTCACTCACATGTGCAACGTACATAAGTACATGTACAAACCCAAAACCAGTGAAGTTGGCACATTGTGTAAATCGTAAATAAAAACAGAATACAATGATTTGCAAATCCTTTTCAACCTATATTCAATTGAATACACTGCAAAGACAAGTTACTTAATGTTTGAACAGGTAAACTTTGTAATTTTTTGCAAATATTAGCTGATTTGGAATTTGATGCCTGCAACATGTTTCAAAAAAGCTGGCACAACTGGTAAAAAAGACTGAGAGAGTTGAGGAATGCTCATCAAACACTTATTTGGAACATCCCACAGGTGAACGGGCTAATTGGGAACAGGTGGGTGCCATGATTGGGTATAAAAGCAGCTTCCCTGAAATGCTCAGTCATTCACAAACAAGGAAGGGGCGAGGGTCACCACTTACTGAACAAATGCGTGAGCTGATTGTCGAACAGTTTAAAAACAACATTCCTCAACAAGCTATTGAAAGAAATTTACGGATTTCATCATCTACAGTCCGTAATATCGTCAAAAGGTTCAGAGAATCTGGAGAAATCACTGCACATTAGCGACAAGGCCAAAAACCAACATTGAATGCCCGTGACCTTTGATCCATCGGGCGGTACTGCATCAAAAACCGACATCAGTGTGTAAAGGACATCACCACATGGGCTCAGGAACACTTCAGAAAACCACTGTCAGTAACTACAGTTCGTCGCTACATCTGCAAGTGCAAGTTAAAACTCTACAATGCAAAGCGAAAGCCATTTATCAACAGCAACCAGAAATGCCGCCAGCTTCGCTGGGCCCAAGCTCATCTAAGATGGACTGATGCAAAGTGGAAAAGTGTTCTGTGGTCTGACGAGTCCACATTTCAAATTATTTTTGGAAACTGCGGACGTCGTGTCCTCCGGACCAAAAAGGAAAAGAACCATCCGGACTGATATAGGCGAAAAGTTCAAAAGCCAGCATCTGTAATGGTATGGGGGTGTATTAGTGCCCAAGGCATGGGCAACTTACATATATGTGAAGGCACCATTAATGCTGAAAGGTACATACAGGTTTTGGAGCAACATATGTTGCCATCCAAGCAACGTCCTTTTCATGGACGCCCCTGCTTATTTCAGCAAGACAATGCCAAGCCACATTCTGCACGTGTTACAAAAGCATGGCTCCGTAGTAAAAGAGTGCGGATACTAGACTGGCCTGCCTGTAGTCCAGACCTGTCTCCCATTGAAAATGTGTGGCGCATTATGAAGCATAAAATACGACAACGGAGACCCCGGACTGTTGAACAACTTAAGCTGTACATCAAGCAAGAATGGGAACGAGTTCCACCTGAAAAGCCTCAAAAATTGGTCTCCTCAGTTCCCAAACATTTACTGAGTGTTGTTAAAAGGAAAGGCAATGTAACACAGTGGTAAAAAGGCCCCTGTGCCAACTTTTTTGCAATGTGTTTCTGCCTTCAAATTCTAAGTTAATGATTATTTGCTAAAAAGTTTCTCAGTTTGAACATTAAACATCTTGTCTTTGCAGTGTATTCAATTGAAAATAAGTTGAAAAGGATTTTCAAATCATTGTATTCTGTTTTTATTACCCCTCAGCCCTCAAGGCTGACGGGGTATTGCTATCCTTCGTGCGGTTCGGCATGCGGGCGGGCGTCTCCAAAAACTTCGACATTGGACTGAGGGGTATTCCGTGCATTGCACGCCTATTTTCTACGATTTAAATAACGTGCCAACTTCACTGGTTTTGGGTTTTGTAATCTGTCGCGCGAAAAATTTGTTTTGCGTCCGGTGTGAAAGCTGCTTAACGCGCCAATAACGCCTGTATTCGCATCTTTGCATTGACTTTGAATGTAGCTAATCTGTTGCGCGAAAAATTTTGTTCGTGTCTGATGTGAAAGCAGCTTTATGGATAGTACGCGACAAATAGAGAGCGCTCGGTTGTGTTATGAACATAATACAGGTTTTGCAGGCCATAAGTTCATAAGCGCGGACAAGATGCTTTTGTGGTGCTGGTGAATTGATCACTTCAACAGGAAAGAATAAATCTCCGCCTTTTTCGTTTTTTATTTGCCACAACAATTTCTTAAGGGGGATGAAATTATGTCAAGGCAGTGCAGGCAAATAATTGTAAACCGGTACAGCTTCTGCATTTCATATTGCTTTCATGGTAGCACGAGAGAGCTTGCTTAGACATTTGTCAAGTATCTGGCTGATCCCAGTGGATAAGTGAAGCGATCACTAACTGTAGTGGCTATAATCAGGCAACGTTATGATGAAACTGCCACATTGATGCTTACCAAAGTAACACAAGCATACTGATCAGAATTACTGCATGTAAGTTAACCAGGAGCACTTTCAATTAGCACGACACACAGACTAACATGCAGTAGCTGGTAACCGAGCGGTCATAACCACAGAGACAAACCCTTGCAATACAGGTTTTGCAGACAGCAAGTTCTGTTACTGTTAACAGTTGTACCAAACATCCAAATTACAAACAAGTATTAAAAGTTAGCTTCAAATCAGGTTTATGTTCACACACCTTCTGTAGAATTTCCCCTGATATTACTCTTGCATATTTAGGACAGAAATATTAGCAACAGTAACTTGGCTGCGTTAGCCGCTGTGCTACAGCCACAATTAACTGGCTATCACGTCAGGTTGGCTTATGTAGTAAAAGCAACTTACGCCTTCTTTGTCTGCGAATCGCGGACAGTCGCGACCGATACAGGCTTTATCTTCAGATATGGTAAATGGACTGCATTTATATAGCGCTTTCTAGTCACTTGAAATGATCCCAAAGTGCTTTACAACTTTTTTGCCTCACATTCACCCTGATGTGGGTGAATTTTACAAAGCCTGCGTTTGAGGCCAGTTGTTAGTACTAACTATGGCTAGCGGTCCTGCTAGCCACCCGTAACACGTTAGCTTCACTTACATTATTTGCTGTTATATGGTTACTTACAGTTTGTGGCTCCAAGCGCTTGATCAATGCAACTGCAACTTATCCTGTGTCGAATTATCCTTTATTGACTAAACTGTCTATGGTGAACTGCTGAGCACACGCAGCTAATGCTCGCTTTGGCCCCGGCTGTTTGAGGCCAGCAAACAAAAAAAGCTACCCACTGACTTCTGGTGGCATCATCTTTTGGAAGAGAAATATTTTTTTTTGCGTCCAAAAGTAAACGGACAAGTTGCTTTGAGAGAGATACTGACAAAATTGCACCTCAAATGATCTGCGTTTCTTCCTTTGTACTTCCAAAAGTATAGACGCTACTAAGGCATAGTATGATCTGCCGTTGTTAATACCTGCTAGAATAGTTTCCAGAGTGGGCAGGTCCAGCGCAGTGGTTGGCTCTGGCTAGGTCTGTACTAATTGGACGTGTAATGTGAATATAGGCCACTAGATGGCAGTATTTACCTTTTTTTTTTTAAGCTCAGACTGGAGTCATGTTTGGACATGTTTCCAGACATGTCTGGGGCAAGTCCCCGAAAATTAAAAAAAAGAGGTCTAAATGTGGGTGGGGTCTGCAAAAGAGTATATAAGGAAAAGAATTGAGACAGTAAAGGAGTAGGAGAAATTGCAAGAATGTGACCAGACCTGCCATTCTGTTCAAGACCTGTGACGTTTCTTTTGTGGATTTCTTTGCCTGTGTTTGAGCATTTTCTTCATCCAGGACATCACCAAGCCACCCCACCAAAAAGGGACAGTAATTATTTCTGTTTTTTCTTATTTATCAATCTTGGTCTTTAGTTGTAGGTTGTTATTAGTCTTTGTCTTTGTTAAAAATTAAATGTGTTTTAGTTGTTAAAACTGTGTTTGTCATCCCTTGCTGTTGCTGTTGCGTTGTAAATCTAATAACAAATTGGGGCCATAACAAATTGGGGGCTCAAGGTCCGGGATAGACCATTGTGTGAGTAATTTATTGAAAATCTAACATTCCAAATTGTGAAATTGTTTTTGTGAATTTTCCTAGATATATATTGACAACAGCAATGGATGATTTCTTGGCATCACCAACCGTAGGGGTTTTGAAGTCTTTTAAAAAGACAGAACTGCTAGAAATTTGCAGACAGTTGGAGTTGACAGAGGTAAAACCAGCCATGCGAAAAGCAAGACTGGCTAGAGAGATAGTTGAATATTACATTGATGAAAATGTGTTTGCACCAGGAGATCTGGAACAGTTTCCAGTGGAAAATCCAAATATAGAAATGGAACTTAAATTAAAAATGCTAGAGATTGAAAGGGAGGAAAGAGAAAAAGAAAGGGAGGAAAAAGAAAAACAAAGAGAATTTGAGAGGGAAGAAAAAGAAAAACAAAGGCAGTTTGAGTTAGAAAAATTAGCAAGAGAAGAAAAACAAAGAGAATTTGAGTTAGAAAAATTTGCAAGACAGAGAGATTTTGAATTAGAGAAATTCGATAGAGAAGAAAGACTCCAAATGGAGCAACTAAAAATAAAAATTCAAACTGAAAATAAATTTCGGGCTAGCCAGGAGGTAAAACTGGTGCCTCCATTTTCGGAAAAGGATGTTGACAACTATTTCCAGTGTTTTGAAAAGGTAGCAAAGAGTTGCCAGTGGCCAAAGGAACACTGGCCTCTGATGTTGCAAACTGTCCTCAAGGGTAAAGCTCAACAAGCCTATTCGGCTTTGTCTGCAGATGATTCCTCTGATTATGAGGTTGTCAAAAAGGTTATTTTGAGAGCTTATGAGTTGGTTCCAGAGGCTTACCGACAGAAATTCAGAGGTCTGAAGAAATCTGAAAATCAGACTTATGTTGAATTTGCTAATGAAAAGCAGGTTTGCTTTGAGCGCTGGTGTACTTCTATGGAGGTCAAGGATGATTTCAACTCACTAAAAGAGATGGTGTTAGTTGAAGAATTCAAGAACTGTGTTAAAGATGATGTTAAGACCTACCTTAATGAGAAGCAAGCACTGAATTTGCAATCAGCTGCCAAATTTGCAGATGAATATGTTCTCACACATAAGTCCAAATTTCAGTCTAGCAGTAATAATAGATGGTCCCAATTTCAGAAAAAGGGTTATGGTGATACCCAAGATTCCTCACCCAAAGACAAAGAAAAATCTGGTGATGGTGCTCAGAAATCCAGTAACAGGTCTGATCAAAGTGTGAAAGCTGACAGTGACAAAAGTGGTCTAGTTTGCAGTTATTGCAAGAAATCTGGTCATGTTACAACTAACTGTTGGTTCCTTAAAGCTAAGAAAGAAAAAGAAAAGGATACCAAACCAAATGCCTTTGTGAAAACAAGGTTAGAAACCCCTGTAGTAGATAACCAATCTGCTAAATTGCCTGCTTCTTGTGGGGCTAAAAAGCCTGATACAGCTGACTTCGTGAGGGAGGAATTTCTTCCATTTGTGTCAGAGGGATTTGTGGCTCTCAATGAGCATACTACTCCTGTCCCCATATATATCCTAAGGGATACCGGAGCTTCTCAGTCACTTTTGTTGATGGACTCCTTGGAGTTACGTGATGAGACCGCTTCAGGGGATTTCATACTTGTACAAGGTATTGAAGGGAGAACTGTATCTGTACCCCTGCGCTCTATATTCTTGAAGTCAGATTTAGTTACAGGACAGGTAAAGGTGGGACTTATGTCAAGTCTACCTATAAAGGGTGTTTCTCTGTTGCTAGGCAATGACCTGGCTGGGGGCAAAGTAGTTCCCCCTGTACATCTTACTTCACAGCCGAGCACTGAAGATGGGGATGAGGACCCATCTCTGTATCCTTCTTGCGCAGTGACTCGTGCTATGGCCAAGAAGGCTAAAGAAGAAGATGATGTGGTGCCGTCCAGTACATTGAATAGTCAGGACTCAGGTGGTTCGCCTCATGACTCTGATTGGCCTACTATGGTTTCTCCGTTTGAGGACTTATCAGATACTTTTATCAGTTCTCTATTCAGCCAGCCGGATGGGTCTGGTGATTCTGATGTGTCTGGAGACTTGTCTCTGTCCAGAAAGCGGTTGATTGAGGAGCAAACTAATGATCCTGAAATTTGTGTACTAAAGAGGAGAGCCCTTCCTGATAAAGAAATAGACGCAGTTCCAGTTGGGTATTATCTCAAGGATGGTGTGTTGATGCGGAAGTGGCGCCCTCCTGATATCCCTGCCAATGCAGATTGGGCAGTGGTCAGGCAAATTGTTGTTCCGAAGGTCTATAGGAATGAGATCTTAACAATGGCTCATAGTTTACCTTTAGGAGGTCATCTTGGTGTTAACAAGACTGTTGATAAGATCATGAAACACTTCTTTTGGCCTGGGCTTCGGAAAGACGTTTCCAACTTTTGCAAAACCTGTCACACTTGTCAGGTGGTTGGAGAGCACCAGTTGGACCCACCTGTAGCTCCATTGCAGCCTATCCCAGCATTTGGGGAGCCATTCTCTAGGGTCATTGTTGATTGCGTTGGTCCATTACCCAAAACTAGATCTGGAAATCAGTACTTGTTGACAATCATGTGTGCATCTACCAGATTCCCCGAAGCCATACCTCTACGTAACATCAAGGCAACTGCAATCTCGAAGGCTTTGATAAAGTTCTTCACGTTGTTTGGCCTTCCCAGGGAAATTCAGTCAGACCAAGGTAGCAATTTCACTTCAGGATTGTTTCAGCAGGTTGTGTATGAACCAGGTGCAAAACAGATTCTTTCTAGTGCCTATCATCCAGAAAGTCAGGGTGCCTTAGAGCGGTTTCATTCCACTCTCAAGACAATGATGAGGACTTATTGTTATGACCATGAGAAAGACTGGGATGAAGGGGTTCATTTGCTGTTGTTTGCAGCTAGAGAAGCAGTGCAGGAGTCTACTGGATTCAGTCCATTTGAGCTGGTGTTTGGTCATGAAGTGAGAGGACCTTTGCTATTATTGAGTGAACAATGGCAAGAGAAAGAGGCGCATATCAGTCTGTTAGACTATGTTAGCAAGTTCAAGGAAAGATTGCGTGCAGCTTGTGACCTTGCCAAAGAGAACTTGAAATCAAGTCAGGGAAAAATGAAAACTTGGTATGATCATAAGGCTAGAAGCCGTGAGTTTAAACCAGGAGACAAGGTCCTTGTGTTGTTTCCCTTGCAGTCCAATCCATTGCAGGCTAGATTTCATGGTCCTTATGAAATTCTGACAAAACTCAATGATCTCAATTACATTGTGAAGACTCCAGATAGGAGAAAACCAAAACAATTGTGTCATATTAACATGCTCAAGCCTTATCATGACAGAAATGCTAGGATTGCAGCTGTCATTTCAGATTCTCCAATGGTCGAAACGTGTGAAGATGAGGGGGAGTTTCAAGATGATGAACCAAGAATTAAAGCTGAAGTTCTTTCATGTAAATTGTCAAACACTGAAGTGTTGCAAAATCTTGATGTAAAACTCCAGCACTTAGAACCCTCACAGAGAGATCAGTTTGAAAGGTTGATCAAGAAATATGAGGATTTGTTTCCTGATGTTCCAAAGAGAGATACTATAGCCTCTCATGATGTAGATGTTGGTGATGCCAAACCAATAAAACAGCATCCATACCGGATGAATCCTGAAAAGAGAAAGATTGCTGAGAAAGAGGTTGAGTACATGTTAAAACATGATATTATCAGACCCTCCAACTCCGATTGGAGTTCACCCTGTGTGCTAGTTCCAAAACCTGATGGAAGTACTAGATTCTGTACAGATTATCGCAAAGTCAATGCTGTAACTAGAACTGATGTGTTTCCAATACCTAGGATTGATGATTGTATTGATAGTGTAGGGCAAGCAAAGTTTCTGACCAAGATTGATTTATTGAAGGGTTATTGGTGTGTGCCTTTAACTGAGAGGGCCAAGAGCATCTCTGCTTTTGCCACACCATCTGGATTGTACCAGTATGAAGTCCTACTCTTTGGCATGAAAAATGCCCCAGCCACGTTCCAAAGGATGATACAGTCTACAATCGCCGGATTGCCACACACGGGTGCGTACATCGACGACCTGATCACATGGAGTGACTCCTGGGAAGAACATCTAAAAGATGTAGAGACGTTGTTCCAGCGCCTGACCCAGGCTAACCTGACTGTTAACCTGAACAAGAGTGACTTTGGTTGTGCTACTGTCACCTATCTTGGCTACGTCATAGGCCAGGGTAAGGTGGCACCCATAAATGCTAAAGTCCAAGCCATCATGGACTTTCCAGTTCCTGACAACAAAAAAGCTTTGCGCCGCTTCCTTGGAATGATCGGGTACTACCGCAAGTTCTGCAAGAACTTTGCTGAGATTGCTCTCAGTCTAACTAACCAACTTAAGAAAGGCGTAAAGTTCACCTGGGATGATGCATGCCAGAGAGCCTTCGATCGCCTGAAGTCTCTGCTGTGTCACTTCCCCGTGCTCAAATCTCCTGACTTCAACAAACCGTTCTCCATCGCGGTCGATGCTAGCGACCAAGCTTGTGGATCTGTGCTCCCACAGAGAAGTGACTCTGATGACATTGAGCATCCCGTGGCATACTTCTCCAGGAAGTTCAATCGCCACCAAAGAAACTATTCCACAATAGAGAAGGAACTGTTGGCTCTCGTCCTTTCTTTACAACACTTTGAGGTTTATGTTTGTACAGGGGAAAAGCCAATGATTGTGTACACTGACCACAATCCGTTAATGTTTTTGAGTAAGATGAAAAACAAGAATCGGAGATTGTTGAATTGGAGTTTGATTTTACAGGAGTTTGACTTGGAAATTAAGCATGTGAAGGGTACAGACAATGTAATTGCTGATTGCTTATCCCGTGTTTGAATGTGTATATATATATCATGTGTTTGAATATTGTATGATATGTATATATAGACAAGTGTTCACTTAACCATTTTGTATTGAAAAGAAAAATTTTGCCTTTGTGAGTCAAAATTTTTCCCTTTTGGAATGGAGGTGTAATGTGAATATAGGCCACTAGATGGCAGTATTTACCTTTTTTTTGTTAAGCTCAGACTGGAGTCATGTTTGGACATGTTTCCAGACATGTCTGGGGCAAGTCCCCGAAAATTAAAAAAAAGAGGTCTAAATGTGGGTGGGGTCTGCAAAAGAGTATATAAGGAAAAGAATTGAGACAGTAAAGGAGTAGGAGAAATTGCAAGAATGTGACCAGACCTGCCATTCTGTTCAAGACCTGTGACGTTTCTTTTGTGGATTTCTTTGCCTGTGTTTGAGCATTTTCTTCATCCAGGACATCACCAAGCCACCCCACCAAAAAGGGACAGTAATTATTTCTGTTTTTTCTTATTTATCAATCTTGGTCTTTAGTTGTAGGTTGTTATTAGTCTTTGTCTTTGTTAAAAATTAAATGTGTTTTAGTTGTTAAAACTGTGTTTGTCATCCCTTGCTGTTGCTGTTGCGTTGTAAATCTAATAACAAATTGGGGCCATAACAGACGGCACAACCTGACTTCGGATTTTACCCAGATCTCGTGAAGATCTCAGAAGGAGCTGTTCAGAGAGGAAATCACGCTCACAAAATCACATTCTTTGATTACGGCAAAATCCCTTTATCTTATGTTTAGAAACTTTTCAGAGGTTGAGCATGGACAACCAACATTATAACATTACTAATATGTCTTAAAAGGAGGATCATCATGTTAGGTCCCCTTTAATGAACTGATATTTCAACTGACATATAAGTCAAACAGCAAAGTCATTATTCAAGTAGCTGGAAAAAAAATGTCTCCAGTATTAAGCACTGTGAAGTTAAGAGTCCAGTGAACCGGAAACTTCTCCTGCGAGTAATTATGGGTAATGTTGGAACGATGGACTCAATCAAGCTTGTTGCTCGCATGGAAAAGCACTAAGTTCCAGGGGAAAGTCATGATTGGCCAGTCAGAGCCACTTCGAGGCAAGGGCGTGGCCAGGAAAGTTCACGGGGGGCGATCGGCACAATTCCACAACACCTCGCCTCCGTAGACACCTTTATAGCTTCATCTGCATCCAAATACTTTTACCCAGTTTACTCCTGCGCCTCTGAATGATTTGATAAATCGATCAGCACGGCAGATGTTGGTAGCCAGCGAGAATGGCAGGAACAACAAGGCATAAAAAGGCCCATTAACTCTCATTGTGGACGAATAGGAGGCGAATGGGCTTTACAGAACAGGTAGGACACAACTGGCAGAGGCAAAGACGAACTAAGGCGCATTCAGTCAACCAAACAGTTATCCTAGGTCTTGCACCATGATGCAGAAAAGACACAGGAATAGTACAGAGAACTGTGCCCCCAATTGCTTTGTAAATCTCAAGAACATTGACCTATGAACACCGCTTTTAAGTCAAAGTCAACCAATAGAGTGGTGCACTAGAGCGAGAATTAACAGAAAGACTAAAATAAAATGAAAAGAGTATGAAAGCATGTAATCCTGAAGCAATTAAATGCAACAACCCATGCTTGGGAGAACAACATCAGCAACAATGATGAATGTGAGGTGCAGGCGGTTTTTGGGGACGCGTATGTGCAAATCCCATATGTGCAATAATCAATCTAAAGGCCCTACCCTTTGGTTTTTAGTTGAGCTTTTCCTGACCCTTCTTCTTAATGGGGCTGCACACTTTAAATTCCCAGCATGTGATATGAACCTTATACATCAATGTAATGAAACAAGAATATCAATTAATCACAGCAAATCTCAGGATGTGCCAAAGAGGGGTCTCCAGTCTGTGCCACATCACACAGTTTAGACTCATGATCCAATTTAAAAAATAAAAAAATACTTTAGACTTAACAGTTTAACAAAGTCATGGCTTGGCTGCCTCTTGATTTTTAATGAAATTCACAGTGCTCTCCTGAAGACTTTACACCTGACACAAGAATTTCTGAAGATGAAATTATTTTGCCAGAGTCCCTGAGGGATTAAGATTTTGACGTAAGTGTGTTGTGAAGGACGGCCCACCCTGTTCTTCTACCCCTTCTCTTATCCACCTCTCCGTGTCTCTGTCCCTCACTCGCTCCAGAGTCTCCTCCACCCCTCTCTCACTCACGCTCTTTCCTTCCAGACAGCAGTGTCACATACACTCGTGCCTTAGCGTCGCTTTACTCCACACGCATGAGATCAGAACGGCAGCGAGGTGCATGAGACTGACTGAAGGCTGCAGGCTCTCAACTACCAAGCGGCGGGCACAAGAGGGAAAACCACTTAGAATCCTCAAGAACAGGTAAATAAATAAACAACAATGCAAGTGCTATGTTTGAAAATTATATTATTATGGACACAGTGCAGCTTACTGATGGCATATTCTGTGTCATGGAATTTACGCACCTCAGCCAACAGAGAAAATCTGACAACAAATTTGCAGTCTTGGTAGCCAAGTGCTCTTAATATACAAACTTTCAGAGATTTTTTTAAATCCAAAAGAATTGGAACAATGCGTAAAATTAATTTATTAGTAGTTTCTTGTTTATTTTCAGGGTCATTCCATGTGAAATGTTCGAATTTCAGAGAAATTTCCCACTTGACCATCTCAGATTTGGCTGAATCTAAAAAAGTATCTCAGCTAAGTCCTTGAAATGTTCAGGAGTGAAAATCAGCTACCATAACTTCAGGAATATGGACTTATAAAGGTGTCAATTTAGTTTATCATATATTTCTGGGTGCTTGTAGTTGCTCAAAAAGTTTCCTCTGTGCTCTGCGGTAGCATATTTGAAGGACTGTAAAAAAGCCTAATTTCAAAGACAGAGATTTGGTATGAACATACAGCTTCCCATATATGTTGTGTATTTTTTGTCTTATAATTCTAGCCCTCTTTCATGGATGATCTCAAAAATATTAAGGCTTGAAAATGAAAAAAAAAAGTGCAATTTTTAACATTCTATACCAAAAAAAGGCACAATCCACCAACATCAAATTGACTGTTTCAGACAGATTAGATGCCTGTTATTAACATATCCAAAATTTGTGGTGGTGTTCTGCTTTATTTCTCAAAAATATATTTTTGAAAATATTGTAATTTTGTGGACATACAGCGTTTACTGGCAAAGTCAGAAAAATGCACATAGTTAATTAATGAAAGCTCAAACTCCACAAAATTCTTTATTTCATAAATGTTACGCTTGAAGAATACACCATCTTCGGTGTTTAGATATTGAAATAATACAACCTTAAGGGGGCAAAAATTCAAGTTTGCTATGTTTTCGGAAGTGTTACAAGAATTAATGATCTAATACAATATAGCTATCTTACAGTGTTAAGGATGCCAATTTTATTTGATCACAGATTAAATGATTTATCATATATATACATTCTTCTATTAATTTATTTATATTTTATTTAATAAATCAAATGAATGATTATAACATTTTTTAAGCTGTAAGTTTAGGAACATGTTTGGTAATGCAGAAGCTATAACTTGTCTGAACATGTCATGTATTGTGGAGGTAAGAGGGTTTTGTGGATAATCTTGGTGATGTAACAAAGAATTTGCAATTTGTGCAAGTCTGAACAATTAATTTGTGGCAATATTCCGTACATCCCAAGATCACCCAATAAAACATGGATCTAATGATGCCTTCTTTAAGACTTGGTTTGATCTGATTAATTTTCATTGCTCAAACCCTTTCTATAGTCTTCTAACGAATTTGGTTCAGACTTGCACAGATGAAAATTTTTTTGTTACATCAATAGGGTTACCCACAAAACCCTCATATATGACAAATCAATTAATCTGTGATCAAATAAAATGGCATTAGTAACACATCCTCTATAAGATAGCTTTATTATATTAGATAATTAATATTTGAATTTGTGGCCATTAAGGTTTTAATATTTCAAAATCTAACCACTACATATGGATTATTCTCCAACTGTAAGTTAATATTTATAAAATAAAGCATTTTGTTCTGTTTGAGCCTTTTATTATTAACTTTGTGCATTTGATAAAATTATGTTTGAATACGCCTTCAATGCCACTAAATGCAGAGGGTCCACAAAAATACCATATTTTCAAAAATTTATTTTGAGAAAATAATGCACAACACCATGTGAGGGAAGACAAAAGGAATGCTGTGGTCTTAGGAGTCCATCTTTTTTGCTGGGGAATGTAATGGACGTCGTGTTCTCAGGGCTGTAGAGGGGACAGACCATCCAGACTGTTATCAGCGACATGTTCAATCAATCATTAGCATAATAAGCTACATCATTAGCACGTAATTGTTAGGGTACAGGCACATCTTTGAACAGTATGTGTATGAAGTCATCCTCTAGGATTCCCCAGCTTTTTCCAGGTAATGGCCACACGCAACACAAATTAATACAGAATGGCTGCATTGTCACAGTGAGTAACACCCGCAGCCCCAACCTATCTCGTTAAAAACGAGTGGCGTTTCCAATCACAGAGACCTTCGAATGTCAACAAACCATAATTATTCTTTATTTGGCGCGAATAGGAAAAAAACTTCCTGCTTTTTTTTTAAATTCTGGATGATGGCAAATGAATAAAGAATGAAATACTTATTTTTGGATAATTTGTTACATTTGAAGTATTAAAACCATAAAAATAAACAGAAAACATCCTTTTTAGCATATTAAACTGTATTCAATTGCAGAACGATTTCTAAATTGGTGTGAAATGGCTGCACAAGGCCATGTAGAAGTAGCTAATGAAATTGGGGCTGCTGCGGTTGTTTTGCTATTTAGCTTTTTGACAGCGTAGTAATTTAGGGAAACACAACCGATTAATTCAACCAGAATATAATGATCAAACACATTCTTCTCTTGTAATGAAGTTCACTTTCATGAAGAGCCAGTAGGATTAAGGCTTCAGCAGGGAGACAATGGAAAGGGGACAAGGAAGTAGGAACTGCGAACACATTAAATGCGAAATTCCAATCTTGCGACAACTTGAAATTTGCATCATTTGTTTGTCAGGCTGTGCGACAGGTTGGCGATTTGTCAGTGGTGCTATAACACTAATTTCATGTCATATTGTGCCACTCGGCACTTTGGAGGTAAATACAGATGCAGCTTATGAGTAATAGAGACATTTCCTCCACCGTATATGATATTGTATATCAATATCAGTATATCAGTATATCAAATTGACTGTTGTATACAGTATATGATAATGAATTTAAAATTAAACCCATAAAATCAGTACCAACTTGCAGCAGGATAGATTTTCATGCTTAATTTTGGTACAGACAGTTGTCTCACGATGGTATTTACACTGGGCTTAAAAATGACTGGCAACCCTCACAGGACAGGCAAATACAATGCGCAAAAAAAAAAGAAATAAACAATTTAATTCGAGAGAAACGGAATGTGTGAAATACTTTGAGAAAGTAATGTTTTGCTGGAAACACCCAAGATCATACTAATCATTTAATACAAACTCGATGTCACTAAAATCAAGGTTTCACTACTATTAGCACCCATTATTAAGAACTTAGGGCAACCACCTCTGGCAAGGATTACAGCATGAGGCCATTTCCAGTAATTTTTGACAGTTATGGTACACATCTGGGGGGCATTGTGGATCATTCCCCTTTGCAAATCCTTTCAAGATCCTTCACATTCTTGGGTTTGCGTTTTTTCAACTGCCTTCCTCAACTCAGCCCACAGGATTTCAATTCAATTGAGGTCTTGCGACTGAGTTGACCATTGCAGAATGTTAATTTGTTGTCACAGAACCGTTTGTATATGGATCTTGAGGTGTGCTTAGGGTCAGTGTTTTATTGCAAAGTCCTCCTACAGCTAAGTCGCAGCCCTCTTTCAGAGGCAACCAGATTGTCAGCCAAAATATTGTGGTATATGGTGGAATTCACTTTGTCATTTATCTTAACCGGTGCCCCTGGACCTCTTGAGTAAAAACAGCCCCAAAACTTTACTGACCCACCAACATATTTCAACGTGGGTATGAGGAGCTTTTCTTATTATGCATCTCTGTTTCAACGCCAAACATGGCAATGCTGCATCTGACTCAAGCGTACAATTTTTTTCAAGCATCCAACCAATGCACCATGTTCCAGTTAAAATTTGAATGACATCTGGCTGTCTCCAAGTGCTTGCTTTTGTGTGTTCTGGTCTGAAAAGGCATTCTTCTGGCAACACTTGCAAAGAGCCTGTGTTTGTGGAGGTGGCGCCTGATGGTGCTTCTTGAAACCAGGTGACCCCAAGATGCCACCAATACCTGCAATTCCTTTACAGAGATTCTTGGGGGTTTTGTTCCTTCTCTGAAGTCCTTTTCGTTCTCCAGTTGGGAACAATGTTGTTTTCTGTACCCTTGAGGTTATCAACAGTTCTCTTTCATAATATTTCGCTCGATGTCTCACTATGGGATGCACGCCTCGCTGCAGCCTCAGAAGCATTAATCTCATTACGCCAATCCTGATTGGCTGGTGAACGTGTCCGTCCGCCCAGGTGGTACACCCACCTTAAATAGCTCATGCGGACGGCACCACGTCATTCAAACACCTCTTCTCACTCGGAGCATATCTCGCGTCCAGGGCTAGTTAGCTGAACTGTCCACAGACGGATTTTCTGTCGCCGGGCGCTACTAGTTTTGGATACCTTTTTGCTTCGTCGGTCACACCAGACCGGACTCAGTGCTCTCCCGCCCTACACGGCTTGGTCAGCACTGTCCTCGACGCCTCACCACGGCACGTCGAGTACCGAAGGCTAGCACACCAGTTACCTGTCGGTTTTCTTCACTCGACGCCTCACCACGGCACGTCGAGTACCGAAGGCTAGCACACCAGCTACCTCTCGGTTTTCTTCACTCGACGCCCCACCACGGCACGTCGAGCTCCGAGCGCTAGCACACCAGCTACCTCTCGGTTTTCTGCCTCGTCTCCCGGCTTGCACACCAGCTGGCTAGGAATGGAGGCCCAAAACCCCCATACCAAGGGGTACGGAGACTCCGGGACCCGTCCCTGTCGCTGTGGGAACAAGATCTCGAGTAAAGATCCACACCAGGTCTGCTCGAGCTGCCTGGGGCTGGAACACGCCCGTATGGCTTTCGAACTTCCCGGCTCGTGCCAACACTGCGCGGTGTTTACAGCGAAAAGTCTCCGCAGACGGCTAGCCCGCCAGGCTAGCTTGTCTGGAATCGACCCCCTTTTCCCCTCCGACGGTGCTGCCGCCGAGGGCAAGCAGGATTTGGCGGTCGCTACGGCGGCGATTCCGGAGGCTAGCGCCAGCTGGGGCTCCCAGCTCGACCTAGCCGCGGATCCCCCGTGTGAGGAAGACGTCCTAGAACTGGACTATGGGGACGATGAAGATGGCGTCTCTGAACTCCTCATATCAGAGGATGAGGAAGATGACGACGTCTTCATTACTCCGGCTCGGGCCGCGCAGCCCGCGGCCTCCGTCACCTCTCGGGATGGAGATGAGAGTAGCATACCAGCTTCTCCTCTCCCCAGCTCCGACATGCTCGACGTGTGCAAACGCGCTGCTGTCCGGCTGAACATCCCCTGGCCCGTTGTCGTAGCTGAGACCACCAGATCCCGCTACGAGGGGAAGAAATTGCCCTTGGCTAAGAGTGCGACGAAACAACTTCTCCCCGTCTTCCCGGAGCTGCTAGATGAGGTTGCGCGCTCTTGGAAAGACCGCCCTTATAGCAGCAGGAGCCCAGTTCCCGGTGCCTCGTCCCTCGATTGTGAGGCGATGGAGAGCCTGGGTCTGCTCCGCATGCCTCCGATGGAGCCACTCGTGGCAGCGCACCTTCACCCCCGCCTGTCAGCGGTGTCCTCCCGGAGCCCCAGTCTGCCGTCCAAGTCGGACCGTTTTCAGTCAGCCTTGACTGAGAAGGCGTATAAGGCGGCTGCGCTTTCGGCCAGAGCGCTCAATGTCCTCTCCCTGCTCACGGCTTATCAGGCTGAGTTGTGCGAGGATTTTGTGCTAACTCAGGACCCAGCTACATGGGAGGAAATACCGGTCGTCACCGACCTGTGTCTCCGTGTCCAACGCTGCGCGGTCCAGGCCACGGGAAAAGCGCTGGGGACTATGGTCCTACAGGAACGGGCGCGGTGGCTCAACCTCGCCAACCTGTCTGACAGGGAGAAGGATGACATCCTGGACATGCCCATTGTCCCGGAGGGGATCTTCGGTTCCGCGTTGGCTTCTATGCAACGGCGGTGCGAAGCTAAAAAGAAGGAGGATGAAGCTCTCAAGCTCTGCCTCCCTCGAAAGCCCCCTGCTCCTCTTCCGCCTGCTCAGCGTAAGACCTTTGCACAGGCTGCTTCACAGGATTCGCAGTTTAAAATGCCGAAACTGCGGAGGCCTCAGCCCGCCCCGCCTGCTCCGCCAGGTCGGCCCGGCTGGCCTAAAAAGCCCTCGGCCCCGGTTGTAGCTGCGCCTGCGCGACCCGCGCACACCGCCAGCAGCCAGGCCAGGAAAAAGAAGAGAGCGGCCTGACTCCCCCTCTCTCCTCTGGTGACGCAGCTGGAAGTTCCCCGTTCTCCGGCTCCACCTGTTTGGCTTTCGGGCGTGCACCCAGGGGCTCCCCACGCCCCTATCTCCCAGCTGCCTCGGACCGTGCCAGTGCAAGCCGGGAGAGATGGACATTTGACGTCGCGGGGTTTAGCGGTTGCCCCCCTCTCATGTCCACAAGCACGCACATACACAAATGTTTTCACAAAGAGAATAAATTGTGTCCCGCTGTCGCAGCCAGGCCGAGTGCCGAGGGCGCAGCTGAAAATAAAGAAAGCCAAATCTGTCAAAATAAGCACGCCACCCGGGGGCCTTGTCATTCCGCCACAGGAGAACGCCACCGCACTGTGGCTGCGCCCTCTTGTGGTGGGAGGACTGCAGGGCACGTCACCCGGGGGCTGTGTCATTCCGCCACAAGAGGGCGCCACCGCACTGCGGCTGGGCCCTCTTGTGGTGGAAGGGCTGCGGTGCACATCACCTCTCGCCCTCAGATGGCGGAGATGGGTCGCACTGGCAGCCCCACCCTGGGTGTTGAGGACGATTTCGAGGGGGTACAGGCTGCAATTCGCCGCTGTCCCCCCGCGATTCGCCGGCGTTATACACTCCCAGGCGCGGGGAGAGTCAGCTCGTGTTTTACAGGAGGAAATTTTCTCACTGTTAAACAAAGGAGCAATCTGTGTCGTCCCTCCCGCACAATGTCAGAGCGGTTTCTACTCCAGGTATTTCCTAGTCCCCAAACGGGGGGGAACGGTATTCGCCCTATCCTGGATTTACGGGCTCTGAACAAATATCTCAGGAAGTACAAGTTCAGGATGCTCACACACGCATCCCTGTTGCGTCTTGTACGTCAGAACGATTGGTTCACTTCAATCGATCTGAAAGACGCGTACTTCCACATTCCAATCTATCCTCCCCACAGAAAGTTTCTGAGGTTCGCTTTCCAGGGGATCTGCTACGAGTATCGCGTGCTCCCTTTCGGTCTGTCATTAAGCCCGAGGGTGTTCGTGCGGTGCACGGAGGCAGCAATAGCCCCGCTGAGACGGCGGGGCATCCGTCTGGCCACTTACCTGGACGATTGGCTGCTTTTAGCGCAATCGGAGCAGGAAGCCAGGGCGCACACGCGTATTCTCACACAGCACCTAGTCGATCTGGGTTTTGTGATAAACGCGGAGAAAAGCATGCTGTCCCCAGCGCAAGATGCTATCTTTCTGGGGTTATCCCTGAATTCGGTGTCTTTCACAGCTCGCCTCTCGGCGGAACGGGTGAGAGCTTTCAGGGCATGCCTCGCGCTTTTTTATCCAGGCAGGTTTGTTCCATTCAGATTGTGTCTTCGGTTACTCGGTCTGATGGCGTCTGCCATCCTCGTGATCCGTCTCGGTCGCCTCCACATGAGAGAATTCCAGCTTTGGGTGGCCTCATGCGGGCTAGATCCCGTGCGTCACGGCGCGCGGAGAGTCTTAGTCACACCGGAGTGCGCCAGGGCGCTGCGTCACTGGCGGACTCCGTCCTTTCTGACCCAGGGGGTCCCAATGGGCTCGGTCCTGTCCAGGAAGGTGGTCACTACAGACGCCAGCCTGACGGGCTGGGGTGGAATTCACGGGGGCCAGTCTGTGAGGGGCCGCTGGAGTGTGGGCCTCCAGCAGTCTCACATAAATTTTCTGGAACTTTCAGCGGTGTTCCTCTCCCTGAAACATTTCCTTCCATCTCTCATGGGTCATCATGTCCTGGTGAGAACGGACAATACGACGACGGTAGCGTACATCAACCGTCAGGGGGGGTTGCGCTCCCGTCAGTTGCACATGCTGGCACGCAAACTGATTCTGTGGAGCTGCGGCCGTCTCCTCTCCTTGAGAGCGACGCACGTCCCGGGGGTCTTGAACACAGGCGCGGACCTATTGTCCAGGGGTGCGCCGGTGTATGGGGAGTGGACTCTGCACCCGGAGATTGTGGAACAGATATGGGCCCGGTTCGGTCGGGCCGCGGTAGATCTGTTCGCGGCGAGAGAAAACGCGCAGTGCGCGCTGTTTTACTCTCTGCGCGGCATGGATGCTCCCCTTGGCTTAGACGCACTAGCGCACGTCTGGCCGCACGAGCTTCTTTACGCGTTCCCTCCCCTGGCCTTGATATCCCCCACTCTGTCCAGAGTGAGGGAACGTGGTCACGCACTGATATTGATTGCTCCGCATTGGCCGGCGATGCATTGGCTAGCGGAAATATATCGGTTACTGTGCGCTCAGCCTTGGCAGCTCCCGCTGCGCAGGGACCTGCTATCGCAGGGGGGGGGGGCGATCCTCCACCCGCACCCGGAACGCCTGGCGTTGTGGGCGTGGCCCCTGAGTGGCTCAGTCTCTCGGCTGTGGGATTGTCACAGCGTGTGATTTCCACTATACAAAACGCTAGGGCCCCATCCACTAGGTCTTTGTATGACTGTAAGTGGAGGGTGTTTGAGGGGTGGTGTCACAGGAACGGCCACGTTTCTTTTCAGTGTCCGGTGAGTGCTATATTGTCATTCTTGCAGGACCTGATTGACAAAGGCAAAGCCTTCTCCACGATTAAGGTGTACTTGGCGGCTATCGCCGCCTGTCACGTGGGGTTTGAAAAGCGAACGGCGAGTCAGCACCCACTGGTTTGCCGTTTTATGAAGGGAGCGCGCAGGCTTCTCCCCGTGTCCAGACCACTGGTGCCACCGTGGGATCTGGCTGTGGTTCTGGAGGGGCCTAAGGGCCCTCCTTTTGAGCCACTGGAAGGGGCAGACTTGAAGCACGTGTCTTTCAAGGCTGTGTTGTTGCTGGCTCTGGCTTCAGCTAAGCGAGTTAGTGACATCCATGCGCTTTCGGTGCATCCGTCATGCGCTCAGCTCTTCCCGGGAGATGTAAGGTTGATTTTGAGGCCCAACCCGGCTTTTGTGCCTAAGGTGGTGGGCTCATGTTCTCCAATTGACCTTCTGGCCTTTGCTGCCTCAACAGAGGAGCAGCAGTCGCACGCGTTATGTCCAGTCCGTGCGGTGCGCATGTACATGGACAGGACTAGGGGATTCAGGAGGAGCGATCAGCTGTTCGTCTCCTGGGCTAATCCTCATAAAGGAAAACCTATCACTAAGCAGCGCCTATCCCATTGGGTGGTGGAGGCGATTGCTTTGGCCTATACGTGTCGGGGTTTGCAGCCGCCTGTGGGCATGCGGGCGCACTCGACTCGGGGCTTGGCCGCATCCTGGGCCTTATTCAGGGGAGTTTCTGTTCAGGACATCTGTGCAGCGGCAAGTTGGTCCTCGCCTCTCACTTTTGTCCGCTTTTATAAGCTGGACGTTTCCGCCCCGTGCGTGGCACGCGCGGTTCTGCTGTCCTGACTGGAACAGAATTGCTTCTCTGTGGGTTGGTGGACGCTGGATAAGCTTGTCTGGCAATACGGGAGCTACGATATCCCATAGTGAGACATCGAGCGAAATATTATGAAAGAGAACTTTAGGTTATTTACATAACCCCGGTTCTCTGAGTAATATGAGTGAGATGTCTCACCAGATAACCCTTCTTGCTGGGGCGAGTGAGAAGAGGTGCTTATCTTGAATGACGTGGTGCCGTCCGCATGAGCTATTTAAGGTGGGTGTACCACCTGGGCGGACGGACACGTTCACCAGCCAATCAGGATTGGCGTAATGAGATTAATGCTTCTGAGGCTGCAGCGAGGCGTGCATCCCATAGTGAGACATCTCACTCATATTACTCAGAGAACCGGGGTTATGTAAATAACCTAAAGTTCTGTATCTTTGGAATGTCTTCATAATTGCCCTGTCAATGCTCAGTGGCAGATTCAATCATTTGTAAATCTTTTTGTAACCATTACCAGATTTATGTAGGTCTATGAGCATCTGTCTCTTTTGAAAGGACAGTTCTTTTTGGTTTTTTTTTTTTTGGTGTTGAACGAAAAAGGGATTTTACACATGTTATCTCATTTTTATACCCCAGTGAAATAGGTAATGATTTTGGTTACTCAATATATTTCCACAGCACTTGAGGTAAAATTACACTTTTTTGAGTTTTACTTATTTAATTTTGGTGGGTGTTATTGACAATAATGTTTTAGGGTGCCCTTTTTAGTCAAATCTTAATTTGGAGAAAATTATTTTGGCTGGTTCCATTGGGAAATTAATATTTTGCAGTTTTTCCTCACATATTGTCATTCAGAGTTCCTCAATAAGTATATTTTTTTGAATTTTTTTAAAGTATAGTTCCTGCATCCCCAGTCAGGGTTGCCAGAAATTTTTGAAGCTCAGTGTATATTTGCATGCAGATAACCATGTTGGAATTACAGACATTTATAATTGTGTCTCTGTGCAAATACAAATACTGTGTGTGACTGTCTGGAACAAAACTTTGGTGCTGAACTGTTCTTGTGGTGCTTCTGTAGGTCCTGCTGAAATCTCTGAAGAACAGTGGAACCCTGCAGACCCCCTTCCACAGCACAGAGGGCTCAGCATTGTGAAAAAGGGTTACTCGAACTGCAACTAGGTGTGTATGTGAACCTCATAAACACAGCTCTGCGTGATAAATGTCTATTGGGAACATGCTGTGTGATCTTCATATACTGGACACTCCGGCTGAGACATTCAGCACAGCTCAGAGAGATACTCACAATATGTGCTCATGGTCCTCTGTTCTAAACTGGGAATAGTCCACCCTTCTAAATTGGCTTCAATGGCAGCTGATGGACAGAAAGTTGGAAAGGGGTAGAATATGCCTTTAAACTGATAATTTGTTTTGATCAGTTTTTAATAAATGGCCTTGTTTAAAGACACTTAAACTCACCTCTTTCAGGTGTTGCCAATTCTATTTGCAAAGGCGAGAAATAAAACTTATCATTTGGAGAAAAAAATGAGCGCATTTCATTTCTTGTTTTCATTTAACCAATCATGAAATTTTTATTTGATTACCAAGTGAATAAAACATCCATCCACTCTCTATACCCGCTTCTTCCCCATGATTGGTTGCGGGGGGAGCTGGAGCCTATCCCAGCTGACTACGGGCGAAATGCAGGGACCCACCGTAGACAGCTAACCAATCCATAACAGGGCACACACATCATTCACACACCATTCACTCTCACACTCATACCTGCGGGCAATTTAGCGTCTCCATTTAGCCTGATATTTACGTCTTTGGAAACCAGAGGAACCCATGCGAATACCAGGAGAACATGAAACTCCACACAGAAAGGCCCCAGGCCGGAATCAACCCACAACCTTCTTGCTGTGAAGCAGCAATGCCAGCCACTGCATGTGAATAAAACATTTGCATTAAATTTATTCTTTACTTGCCTCATCATTCCATTAAAAGGAAGCTGTGTTTTTAAGTGCCAACATTCATATTGTTAGAAAATGCGGTAATCAAGAACAATGATTGTAAACAGGTCAATTATGATCAGTGTCAAGGGATGCCTTCCGCCCTCCCTGTGTTCTGTTCAGCAGCTGCCACTGATTGGCTCTTTTGTGTTGCTCTAAATCTTGACAACTGGTGATTTAAAAAAAATTTTTAAACGTATGGCATTTATTCGGCTTGGGCAATATCAGGCAAAGTTGACGTGTATCCACCACGTGATTCAGGTCCTCACCAAAATTAAATGTTTTCCCTTTGCCCATGTCACTAAGTTTTATAAAAATCGGACCGATGGTTCTCCAAAATCCTGCTGACAAACAAAGAAAAAGACGGAACAAATCCCAGCCAAAAAAATTTAAAGGAATTTAAAAATGATGTTTCTTTTAGCACTGAAATCACTGAAACAACTGGATTTCTAAAGAGCAATCACAAGTCAAGCTTTTCAGATACAGGCGCAGCATAGTCCACGACGAAATTACATTTTTAATGGAGAATTACACAAGTATTTGACACTAACGTGTGTTTGTCCCCCGCCACAAAATGTGAAATCGCGTCAAAATGAACAATTTCTCGGTGTGACCTTGAGAATGGCGCAAAGGTCACCGAAATGGACTGGCACCGGGGTATCACACTAATACATGTTGACATTAGATTTGAAGTTAATCCGTCGATTCGTTCTTGAGATATGTCGCTGACAAGGCTATCAGTGTGAAAATCCACAATCTCTCGGTGTGACCTTGAGAATGGCGTGAAGGTCACCAAAATCGACTGGCGCCGGGGCGTCACACTAGTAAATGTTTACATGAAAGTTGAAGTAAATCCGTGAATTCGTTCTTGAGATATGTCGCTGACAAGGCTATCAGTGTGAAAATCCACAATCTCTCGGTGTGACCTTGAGAACGGCGCGAAGGTCACCAAAATTGACTAATGCTGGGGTATCACCCTAATACATGTTGTCATGAAATTTGAAGTAAATCCGTTGATTTGTTCTTGAGATATCTCGCTGACAAGGCTATCAGTGTGAAAATCCACAGTCTCTCGGTGTGACCTTGAGAATAGCGCGAAGGTAACCGAAATCGACTGGCGCCGGGGTATCACCCTAATACATGTTGACGTGAAATTTGAAGGAAATCCGTCAATTCGTTCTTGAGATATCTCGCTGACAAGGCTATCAGTGTGAAAATCCACAGTCTCTCGGTGTGACCTTGAGAATAGCGCGAATATAACCGAAATCGACTGGCGCCGGGGTATCAAAGTAATACATGTTGACTTCAAATTTGAAGAAAATCCGTCACTTCGTTCTTGAGATATCTTGCTGACAAGGATTCGGGACCTACGGACGGACGGGCGTAGGACGTACAGACGGACGGACGGTCGTGAATACTATGTCTCGCCACTGCGTGTTCCGCGCGGCGGGGGACAATAACAAATCTAGTTTTACTCCAGGGCAAAGCTGATTTGAGTGTTAAAAGCAAGCCCTTATTGCTGAAAAAATGTTTATCCTTTCTCTGAATTCAGAGGCTAAACTGGCAACACAAGATTTGGCAAGACCAGAACAGATGGAGCTCAGAACCTTCAGGCTTACCATCCCCATCTTTTTAAACATCTCAAACTTCACTGCAGACAATGAGACAGACACGCTACCATTCGAGAGCCCTTACCAGGCAGTCGAAGTGGTGATCATTGTCCTGGTTTCAGGGTCCCTCAGTCTCCTCACGATAACTGGGAACATACTGGTCATTCTCTCAATCATAATCAATAGGAACCTCCAAACCATCAACAACTACTTCATCTGCAGCCTGGCATGTACAGACCTGATCATTGGGGTCTTCGCCATGAACCTGAACACAGTCTACATCACAGTTGGTTATTGGCCGTTGGGCCCAGAAGTCTGTTACCTATGGCTGACCCTGGACTATTTAGCTTCTATTGCCTCTGTCTATCATCTCCTTGTCATCAGCTTTGACCGTTACTTCTGCATCACCAAGCCAATCAGCTACCCAGCCTGGAGGACCACCAGGATTGCAGGCATGATGATTGCAGCAGCCTGGGTACTTTCCATCCTGTGGGCCCCGATCATCCTCTGTGGGCAGTTTGTAGTACATGAGCATATTGTGCCAGTATGCTACTTCGATTTCCATTCCAATGAATCCATCAGCTTTATGAGCTCCACTGCTTGCTTGTACCTGCCCGTTGCCATCATGAGCTTCCTATACTGGCAGATCTCCAGGGCCAGCAAGAGCCGTGTAAAGATGGACGAGCACAAGCAAAAAAAGGGTAACCCATTCAACAGCGAAGCAGGAAACCACATCAGCATTCCATGTGATGATGAGTCTGACACAACCCAACGCATTAGGAGGAGCCAGAATGGTGGAACAGGTGGTGTTGGGGAGGAGAAGCCAAGTGCACCAGTACATCCTGAGAGAAATGAAATTACAGAGGGTCCTGCAGGTTACGAGGGAACCCCCACAGCCCACCGCCTTAATGTTACAATGTCAAAGCAGCAGCCCAAGAAAAAGGCACCACCATCTCGTGAGAAAAAGGTAACACACATGATAACAACGATTCTAGTTGCCTTTGTAGTCACATGGACACCCTTTCAAATCATGAAGGTCGTCAGCAGCTTCTGTTCGACCTGTGTTACCTCCAGCATCTGGACCTTCGGCTACTGGATCTGCTACATCAACAGCACCATCAATCCAGCCTGCTATGCTTTCTGCAATTTGTCCTTCAAGAAAACCTTCAAACAACTCCTGCTCTGCCAGCACAAGGACATTCGCTTGGGCAGATAGAGATGTGATCATTTTTGTCTCTGTTGAAACAAAACAGAAAAATTACCAGAATTGACAGAAAAAAATACGCTCTTGCAAACTGAAGAAGCAGAACTAGAGACACAGAACCTGCAGATGTAATGTCAAATTGCGGACATTTCTATACCAGCAAAATCAACTTGAGTTCAATAACCTTTACCGCAAAACTCAGAAAAGTCTGTACGCATTTATAGGATCAGAAAGTCCATCTATTTACTGAAGTTGATATTTTTATCTGATAAAAATTATGTATTTTTCAATGTGTTGTCGTGATTCTAGTTTTGGCCATGTCTTTTCTACATTGATTTTGCTTTTTGTCAATCCTGGTTTTTCTGTTCGTGCCATGTCTGTAATCATTGCACTTGTCACCCCTGTCTTGTGATCTGTATGGTACATTCCGTCCTCTCAGTCTGCGTGTCCACATGCTTCGGGCGATTTCAGTGGTGACTGTTGTTTCACATTATTCCTTCAATTCTCGTTTACTTCCTTCTCTCTGCTTTCTTGATGACTAATAATACTAACATTTATATTTTGTATTATACTAACTAACCTAACTAACCCATGTACAAACTACTAACTACAAACAAGCACTTCAGTTAATTTATAAAGTTGCAACACTACTAATTACTTGTAGCGCAATATCAGCACTGGCCCAGTTCTAGTCTCCGCCCCTTGCTTTACTTTCCCTGTATCTTCCTATGCTTCAGTGAAACCTCTTGCATGTGCTTAATTGCAATCCTGCTGTCCTTGATCTGTGCACGTAGAACTCCTTGACCAGTGCCGGGTATCTGTCATAGGTTGTCTGTGTGTATCCTGTCCATGTCTTGGCGCTTGGACTTCCCCATCTGTATTTCCCGTTGTATTTCCCTTATCCAATTCACCTGGCCCTGCATAGCATGTGACTTCCCTCTTGTGTATTTAAGGTCTTCACTGCAGCCTCGTATGCCTTTTGATTATTGCTTCTAACTTCAACACTTTTTGTAAGACCTTGCGATTGCCTAGCCCTTTCTTGCTCTTGTTTGCGACTTTCTGGATTCTGGCCCTTTTTCTGTACGACCACGAATCTGGTTATTGACGCCGTACGTATGACATACCCTTCTGGATTTTTGACGATTTTTGCATTGCCGTTTCATGTACCCTTACACATCTGCTTCTCTGGTTTCGATCCCCGCTTATTAATTGACTTTGTTTTTGGATTTTGACTTTGGCTTGGCAATTCCTGCGTTTTCTGGTTTTGACCCTTTTTGTAATAAAGGCTTACCATTTTTAGAATTTCGGTACTTCACGTGTGCAGTTTCATTGAAAGGTTTGCAATAATATAGGAATGTTCCTGTATCTGCCCTGGTTTCGAAAGAATCACGATCTGTACTGATGTCCACAATCAAGTTTATTTTTTCTCTGGAGTGTCGTGGAACACCCTGAAAACTGGGAACAGTAAAATGTTTCAATAATCACATAACATAAATAAACATTATTTATTTATACTATTTTCACAGAATACAACACAAATGATCTGTACCGTGTACACCCCGTAAACCAGCGGTAGATACGTTTGCAGAACATGAAAGTCCTCCGTCTCACTGGTTTAGTGTCTCTCCTCTTTGCCAGCACTTCGCTCACTGCTTCTGAGTCTTGTGATTTACATAAATCTTTAATCATTCAAAACATTTTAACCAATGTATTTTAACAACTCATGGCATTAACGTTATGAGGTACATTGCAAAAATGTAATTATAATTGTACATCATAAAGGAAAACTCCAAACAACAAGATACTAACTATCGGTGTTGCCATGGAAACACACAAACTGTCACGCTTGCGTCAGCTACACTGCCACCAATCACCTTTTATAAGTACAATGAAGATGTTAAAAAACATACACTCTTCATGAAACAATGGTAATTCTATGCCCCTTTTTGTTTGATACTCACATTAGAAATGAACCATGTGATTTCCTTTACAAACAATCTTAACAATAGAAGCATTACCAACAGCATTTACATCTCAACATACAAATAGTGCACGAAATGGATGGACTACAGTATAATCACCATCCTCAGCTTAAACAAAGATATTTGACATTTCCCACCCCTTTAGCTACTCTTCACTAAAACCACTAACTTCTGAACGGGTCTTTGAATGATTGGTGGTGGTCTGAGATGTTCAACCCTTTTCCCCAACTTCCGTTCTCCAATCTGCACTGTCGCTTTTTTACCAGTCCATCATCATCTTCATGTGCTTCAACAACTCTGGCAAGGTTCCATTCATTTCGATGATGATCACAACATCACCCACGTCTACGTTGCGCCGAGACGCGTGCTATCGTTGTCTCAGAGTAATGTTTCCGAGATACTCCTTTCTCCATCTGTGCCAAAACTGCTCAGATAGATATTGGACTCTTCTCCACCGTTTTTTAGCATACAGGTCTTCCTTGAGGAACTGACCAGGTGGGGGAAGTGGAACAGAGGATTTCATTGGTGATCAAATGATTCGGTGTGAGGGGCTTCAAACTCGTGGGATCATTGATGGTATCAACAGTGAGTGGGCGATTATTTCATTTCTCACCGTCCTGATTTGACGTTCCCACACTCCTCCAGTGTGACTCGAGTGTGGTGTATTCATCTGGAAGTCACATTGTTGGCCTGCCAGGTATGCAGCCACTCTTTCCTGATCAAGTACCTTCAGAGCCCTTGCCATTTCATTTTGAGCTCCAACAAAGTTAGTGCCCTAATCCGATCTAATGTGTCTGAAAGCTCCACGAGTAGCAGTAAAACATCTCAGAGCATTGATGAAGTCATCAGGTCTTCCAACATCTCTATGTGCACTGCCCTGGAGCAAAGACATGTGAGGAAGAAGCCATACCGTTTTTCTTCCTTGAGTCCCTGCTTAGTGTGGAAGGGACCAAAGCAGTCCATACCGCAATAAGAGAATGGTGATGAGGGATCAACACGGTAGCTGGGTAAGTCTGCCCTTCGTTGTTCCTCTGGTGGGGCACGAGCTCTCCTGCACCGTACACACTGCCTGATGTATTGAGCTACGGCTTTACTTCCACAAACAATCCAATATCCATTGGCTCTTAGTTCATTAAGGGTTTGTCCCCTGCCTTGGTGTTGTATTTTGTCATGATGATGTGCGATGATGAGGTTTGTGACAGCACCATCTTTAGGGAGGATTACTGGGTGTTTCAGTTCAAAGGGCTCAAATACTTTTTTCAGTCTTCCTCCTACTCTCATTATATCATCCTGGAGGAATGGGTCAAGCTGATAGAATTGATGGTTGCAAGGCAGTTTTGCTGATTTCTGACTGAGTGTGTTCAACTCTTCTTGAAAGGCATCCTGTTGTGCAAGTTTGACAAGAGTCAACGTAGTTCGCCTTCTCTCTCTAGGTTAAAAATAAGCAAAGTATCGTTTTGTTTATATGGACATAATGATTAGGCTACGCACCATTCAAGATTGGGGTTCTTCCCTTCCAGGAAGTTAATGAAACACTCAGAGATTTCACTTATTTTGATTTCTTTTATTTCTTCCTCAATATAACTTTCTCTCTTTTTGTTACGGTCTGATCCACGAGGGAAACACACTAGGGGAACATGAGCTTGGGAACATGGACGTGGAAACATGAACTTGGAAACTCAGAAGAGGAGGGAGACACAAAAGGGGAGTGAGACGCCAGAAGCAGGGATTCAAAATGATATTTAATAAAATAAACAGAAATAATCCAGGGGGAAAAATGGGGCACACCGGCTAACAAAAACACCGTGCCTAGCACTGAAACAGGAGAACTCAAGAATCCAAAACACCAACAGAAACCGGAGGGACAGACTCGGAACAAACTTGGAACAAGACTAAAACATGGAACGAGACTTGGGAACAACAGAACTCTAGAAGCTACTCACAAGACAAGACAGTTGGCACAGCTGGCAGATGGCTAACTCGGGTGGCACAGCTGGCTAGGAGAAGGGTAAGGGAGAACATCAGGAGGGGGACAGACAGGACACAGGACTCAGGGCAGGCAGGAACGCTGGGGCTATGGCTTGGGCTATGACAATGGCTATGGCATGGCTTGGCTTGGCTTGGCTTGGCTTGGCATGGCTTGGACTTGGCTGGGGCTGTGGCTATGGCTTGGACTTGGCTGGTGCTCAGGACAGGCAGGGCGGCTGGTGCTCAGGAAAGGCAGGGCGGCTGGTGCTCAGGAAAGGCAGGGCGGCTGGTGCTCAGGAAAGGCAGGGCGGCTGGTGCTCAGGACAGGCAGGGCGGCTGGTGCTCAGGAAAGGCAGGGCGGCTGGTGCTCAGGAAAGGCAGGGCGGCTGGTGCTCAGGACAGGCAGGGCGGCTGGTGCTCAGGACAATAGGGGTGTGCCATCTAAGGAACCTCACGATTCGATTCGATTACGATTCAGGGTACTACGATTTGATTATTCAACGATTATCACGATATTAACGATTATAACGATTTTCGAAGCATCTTTTTTCCCTATTTAGGAGATCTTTTTGTTCATCACTTTGTGGCTACTTCATACTTTTAAAAAAAAGTGTATTTGTCAGTATCCATTAATTAAAGTAACCAAACAAATTTATCTCCATCTTTTATTTGCCTGTAGCAGCAGCCTATACAACAAAAAGCTGCTCTTATTAACAACAAATAAACTTTAGGAGTTACCTACATTTACTGTGTCAAAGCAATACTTTTCAAAAAATAGAATTCTCTATTAACAGTACAAAAAATAACTTTGGTGGAACGAATTCCACATTTTCAAGAAAAACAGGTAACATAAAGTGCCATTAGAAATAAATAAGACTTATTTTAATCCTTAGTGGTTTTCACAGATTTCTGTGGGGGGGAAAAAAACCCTATTAGCTTAATCAGATAGCTTTTCTGATGTTTCAGATTATATGATCTTATTCAGACTTCAAAAACATCCTCAATAAGCAGCATAAACCCCACAACATGCATAGTAAATATTTTCCTATCCAGAATCAAAGCAGCTTTAAAATAATATCCAACATCATCAGCTCTCATAACACTTGTGGAATTTGAAACATTGAAACAGGGCATGTAAGTGCAACAAAATGGCAAATTTGCAGCTACTCATCATCATTGCTGTCTTCGCTATCACCATTGCTGTCATCAGTCTCAGGACTGTACACTTTCAAGTTCTTGTGTCAGAACAGGAGCTGGTCAACATGCTCGGAGTTAAGTGTGCTCCACTGTGCAGTAATGATGTCTCCTGCTGTAGAGAATACTCTCTCTGCAGAGACACTGGTGCCAGGAATGCAAAGGAACCTCTTGGCTAACTTAGAAATCATAGGATACAGCACTTGGTTCTTTTTCCACCAGCCGAGAGGGTCCTCTGAGAGTGTCGGTGTTTCAGCACGGCAGTACTTGGTCACTTCCTCCTCAGCTCTGGCATGTGCTGACTTGGGCTGCTGCTGAACTGTAGCATCATAGAGAGAGTGTGATGGAAATTAGAATCAGCCACCAGCTAAATGCTGGTATGATATGAAAGCAGATTGTAGATTTCAGACATAAAAAAATAATTTGCTACTAGGTAAATCTTAAATTTTAAAAAGTTGGTTTCATACTCTGATCAGAGAAGGCTGGCCCCAGCAGATTCTCTAGCAGAAAAGATGATGAAACCCTTCTTTTGGCAGCAGGACTTTGTTGTGACTCCTCCTCACTGGTTGCTGAGCTGGCTGTGTTGTGGTCTGGGTGGGTTTCCCCATTTACCTCCACCTCTTGCTGGATCTATGCACAATGCAAAAACAAGTAAACCCACAAAGATTTTATTTAAATCACAATTCCAATATCTTAACATTTAAAAACACATTTGACGAAACACAAATTCACTACCATCAATCTGGTATTATGGAATAGCAGTATTGGTTACTATTTTTACACATTAGATTTTTTAACAAGATTAAATAGCAGTATTACCTCTAATGATGCAGCCTCAGCAATCACTCTTCCATACGTCTCCCCTCTCTCTTCCTCAGAAAGGAAAGGTAAGGCCTTGAAACGTGGGTCAAGGGCAGAGGCTGTGTGAAGAGTGTTTCTCTCCTGCTCACTGCTGTATCGCTTGCTGAGATCCTCACTGATGGCCTGTTTTATCTCCCGGACCAGTGGTGAATCTTCAGCAGTGGGCCTTGTGTTCTGGATGAGCTTGGCATGCACAGGAGCAATCAAACACACAGTGGGGGTTTTCTCCTGAGACATGAGAGTAGTGGCATCCTTCATGGGCTTGAGGGCAGTGATGAGATCTTCTGCATTTGAGATGTCAGCTTCAGTGAGAGTGGCAATATCTGAGTCTTTTTTTCTCACCTGAGGAGAGAGCAAGGTGGCGCAGATAGCAGGCTGTTGCTCCAGGAACCTTTCAACCATCTCATAAGCACTATTCCACCTTGTGCACACATCCGTTTTAAGCTTGTGTTTTTTGAGGCCAAGCAGGTTCTGATTCTCCTCCAGCAGATGACTGGCAGTGGTGCTGCGGTGAAAAACCGTGGTGATCCGTCTGACCTTGCCCAGGAGCCTTGTCACAGCAGGCACCTTGAGTGCTTTCTGAGAAGCAAGGTTGAGAGTGTGCGCATAACATTTAACATGGAGGAAGTTTCCTAGCTGAGCAGCAACAGCCATATTGGAGGCATTATCAGTGACTAAAACCAAATCTTTGTCTTTAATCTGCCATTCCTCTGCTACGTTTTGCAGCAGCTCAGCTACATTTGCACCGGTGTGGTTCTAAGTCATTGCTCTCGTTTGGAGAACATAATTCGCCAGCTCCCAGTCGTTACGCGACTCACTCATTAAGTGCGCTGTTACCGTGACATATGATTCTGTAGCAACTGAAGTCCATGCATCACATGTGAGAGCTATCCTACATGCTTTCTTCAACGATTCCAGTACGTTGGTTTTGGTCACGTTGTAGAGTTCGGGAACTGCTTTCCGGGCAAAATATTTTCGCTTTGGGAGTTTGTATCTGGGCTCCAGTGTCCGCATCAGAGCACGAAAGCCCGGGTTGTTAACGGCAGCATATGGACGTAAATCCTTAGCGATAAAAGTTGCGATAGATGACGAGATTCGTTTCGCCCTTTCAGAACTGCGGGGAAGTTTTGACAATCCTTCTTCAATTGTTCGCTGGTTAGCGGCAACAACCGGCGGATTCTTCTCCTCCTCTAACCCGGGGTGGAAACGGGCGAGGTGCTGTCGCATGTTCGTAGTGTTGCCACTGTACTTAATCCTGGTTTTACACGCCTTACATATCGAGTAGGTTTTGTCGATGCCCTTTCCATTTTCACATCCATAAAAACCGAAATGCTTCCAAACGCTAGCTTTAAATCCTGATGAGTGAATCACACGCTCAAAAACGGTACTAGCTAAAGTGCTAGCTGTTGCCATCTTCACCTCGTCCGTTCCTTCAGGTGTCCGAGCGGCATGCTCGTCTTTCACATTTTGTTCCGCGAACTGCGGTTGTGTTCCTGTCATTTAGTTATAAGGAAAAACAATCGATTTTGAACGTTTATGAATCGTAATTGAATCCCCACGTGTCGCATCACGATGAATCTAACAATCGATGTATCGGCACACCCCTACAGGACAACATGAGACAGAGGAAGAAGACTGGCACAAGGACACAGCAGACGCTGGAGGAGACAGGGGGCACCAGGGGCTTGAAAGCAGCAGGAAGGGCAGGCTGGACAGGGAAGGAGGCTGAACTTGAGAACACACAGGAAACTGAGGGGACCAGAGGAGAAGTGCACCGGGCAGGGAGAGTGAGAGTGGGAATGCGTACGTGAGTGAAGTCAGATCTGCATGCGTGCAGAAACTGCTCAGCTAAATAGGGCAGGGGCACACACAGACACAGGTGTTAAACTTCATCTAATTAACAAAGGGTGGAACATGAGGGAAACCAATTACATGAACAGATAAACATTAACACACAGACAAGGATCACAAGACAATCCCAAAGATGGGATAAATAAACTGGATAAAAAGACTCCTAAGTGTACAGAAAGAGCCAGAATAGATTATAAGAATGCAGAGTTTCTGCAGGAAACTTTAGCAAAGCTAGTAAACAGAAAAGCGAGGGGCGGAGACTAGAACAGGGGTGCGTTTCCCAAAATCTCAGATGCTAACTTACATAGTTGGACCCGCTGACTGTGAATGGAAATGCACCCCAGAGCGACTGCTGAGAGATGATTAGTCAATTAGTAAGTGCAGCTATACAATCCCGGGTGCTCGTTAGTAGATTAGTATTATATACAAGGTTAGTTTGGTTAGTAATTTTAGAAAACAACAAACTGTTAGTAATGTTAGTATGTATAGAAAGGCAAGGGGAAACTAGAAAACGAGAACAGAAGGAAGGATGAAACCCAGAATCCATTAAATCACCCGAAATAGTGTCACAATCAATTAACACAGAAACTGATACAAACAATGACGTGACCGGGGAGAAGCAAAGACAGTACATGGGTAAAACGTGGACTGGACTACACAGGAGAGGAATGAAATGTGAACACTAAGACATGGACTAAAAACTGACATACCAAAATGATAGAAACCTAAAATTGACTAACCAGACACTCAGACCACGGAACACAACACTTTTCATCTTCCTTTGCCTCTTCTTCCTTCGCGAGATTTGTTTTTCCTTGTCGTTTCGGCATTTTTGACCTAAATACGAAAGTTTTGGGGAGGCGCAAGATGGCTATAATACAGCTTCTTTACGCACTGGCGTCCAGCGAGAAATGCGCACTCAATCTCCCAGGTTTCCTGAGGCAGTAAGGGGAAGTGCTATACGTCATTGGAAAGGTCTATTCATTGGCTACAAGGACATCTTGGGCTCATCTTTGTAGCTTGTAATTTAACGGAGAAACCATCAATCAAAGCAAGTTAGTGCGATTTCACGCTTGCAAGCCTCACTCGCTTTCAAGACTTGTAACTCAACACCGATAGGTCCTACAGACATGCATATGGTGTCTACGTAATCGTGAGAGTCTAACAAACACGGCGAGCTGTGTCAGTCCACTGAAAATAACGAGGAACTATTCAAAATGTCTTACTTTTTACCGGAGAAAAGTTTGCGTTTGTTTTTTTATAACGAAACGGTTTTGTTTGAGTTGGATAATGCATCTACCAATCGTAATATCAGCAAAACACGGTGGATATTCGAATTTGCTGGGTTCTAACAGATATTTCAAGACCAAGCATGCCACGGTCGGATACAGGCTTCGGATGTAAACACTCGGGGTCTCAACGATTGCAATTTTTTCTACACGTGTACACGGGACTACTAACCGACGCTTACCCGGTTAGACGTTCAGAGATTTATGAGCTTGTTCTATTGCAGTTGCGCTGTATAATCACAGAAAGTAAAATGAGTTGAAAATAAAATCCTCTATCATTTTGACAGATGTTACGAACCCCACAGTGCCTAGGAAAGCTAGGGGTCGCACTTTGGCTTTTAAACGAGGTGATGGAAACTAGCGCAAGCCTGGGGCAAGCAATACTTAAAGAAAACGGGATATGGGGCAATGACAAAATCCACGAGTGAAGAAGTACAAATGGGTGCTTTTACTGTGTAAAATAGTGGTATTTACAATATTTACAAGACAGGAAATAAGAACATGACAAAACACACAATTGAGGTCCGGGGACCTGAGTGTTGCCTGTTATGGCCCCAATTTCTTATTACATTTATAACACAACAGCAACAGCAAGGGATGACAAACACAGTTTTAACAACTAAAACACCTTTAATTTTTAACAAAGACAAAGACTAATAACAACCTACAACTAAAGACCAAGATTGATAAATAAGAAAAAACAGAAATAATTACAGTCCCTTTTTAGTGGGGTGGCCTGGTGATGTCCTGGATGAAGAAAATGCTCAAACACAGGCAAAGAAATCCACAAAAGAAACGTCACAGGTCTTGAACAGAATGGCAGGTCTGGTCATCTTCTTGCAATTTCTCCTACTACTTTACTGTCTCAATTCTTTTCCTTATATACTCTCTTTCAGACCCCACCCACATTTAGACCTCTTTTTTTTAACTTTCTGAGACTTGCCCCAGACATGTTCAGGACATGTCTAAACATGACTCCAGTCTGAGCTTAACAAAAAAAAGGTAAATACTGCCATCTAGTGGCCTATATTCACATTACACCTCCATTCCAAAAGGGAAAAATTTTGACTCATAAAGGCAAAATTTTTCTTTTCAATACAAAATGGTTAAGTGAACACTTGTCTACATATACATATCATACAATATTCAAACACATGATATATATATACACATTCAAACACGGGATAAGCAATCAGCAATTACATTGTCTGTACCCTTCACATGCTTAATTTCCAAGTCAAACTCCTGTAAAATCAAACTCCAATTCAACAATCTCCGATTCTTGTTTTTCATCTTACTCAAAAACATTAACGGATTGTGGTCAGTGTACACAATCATTGGCTTTTGTCCTGTACAAACATAAACCTCAAAGTGTTGTAAAGAAAGGACCAGAGCCAACAGTTCCTTCTCTATTGTGGAATAGTTCCTTTGGTGGCGATTGAACTTCCTGGAGAAGTATGCCACGGGATGCTCAATGTCATCAGAGTCACTTCTCTGTAGGAGCACAGATCCACAAGCTTGGTCGCTAGCATCGACCGCGATGGAGAACGGTTTGTGGAAGTCAGGAGATTTGAGCACGGGGAAGTGACACAGCAGAGACTTCAGGCGATCGAAGGCTCTCTGGCATGCATCATCCCAGGTGAACTTTACGCCTTTCTTCAGTTGGTTAGTTAGACTGAGAGCAATCTCAGCAAAGTTCTTGCAGAACTTGCGGTAGTACCCGATCATTCCAAGGAAGCGGCGCAAAGCTTTTTTGTTGTCAGGAACTGGAAAGTCCATGATGGCTTGGACTTTAGCATTTATGGGTGCCACCTTACCCTGGCCTATGACGTAGCCAAGATAGGTGACAGTAGCACAACCAAAGTCACTCTTGTTCAGGTTAACAGTCAGGTTAGCCTGGGTCAGGCGCTGGAACAACGTCTCTACATCTTTTAGATGTTCTTCCCAGGAGTCACTCCACGTGATCAGGTCATCGATGTACGCACCCGTGTGTGGCAATCCGGCGATTGTAGACTGTATCATCCTTTGGAACGTGGCTGGGGCATTTTTCATGCCAAAGGGTAGGACTTCATACTGGTACAATCCAGATGGTGTGGCAAAAGCAGAGATGCTCTTGGCCCTCTCAGTTAAAGGCACACACCAATAACCCTTCAATAAATCAATCTTGGTCAGAAACTTTGCTTGCCCTACACTATCAATACAATCATCAATCCTAGGTATTGGAAACACATCAGTTCTAGTTACAGCATTGACTTTGCGATAATCTGTACAGAATCTAGTACTTCCATCAGGTTTTGGAACTAGCACACAGGGTGAACTCCAATCGGAGTTGGAGGGTCTGATAATATCATGTTTTAACATGTACTCAACCTCTTTCTCAGCAATCTTTCTCTTTTCAGGATTCATCCGGTATGGATGCTGTTTTATTGGTTTGGCATCACCAACATCTACATCATGAGAGGCTATAGTAACTCTCTTTGGAACATCAGGAAACAAATCCTCATATTTCTTGATCAACCTTTCAAACTGATCTCTCTGTGAGGGTTCTAAGTGCTGGAGTTTTACATCAAGATTTTGCAACACTTCAGTGTTTGACAATTTACATGAAAGAACTTCAGCTTTAATTCTTGGTTCATCATCTTGAAACTCCCCCTCATCTTCACACGTTTTGACCATTGGAGGATCTGAAGTGACAGCTGCAACCCTAGCATTTCTGTCATGATAAGGCTTTAGCATGTTAATATGACACAATTGTTTTGGTTTTCTCCTATCTGGAGTCTTCACAATGTAATTGAGATCATTGAGTTTTATCAGAATTTCATAAGGACCATGAAATCTAGCCTGCAATGGATTGGACTGCAAGGGAAACAACACAAGGACCTTTTCTCCTGGTTTAAACTCACGGCTTCTAGCCTTATGATCATACCAAGTTTTCATTTTTCCCTGACTTGATTTCAAGTTCTCTTTGGCAAGGTCACAAGCTGCACGCAATCTTTCCTTGAACTTGCTAACATAGTCTAACAAACTGATATGCGGCTCTTTCTCTTGCCATTGTTCACTCAATAATAGCAAAGGTCCTCTCACTTCATGACCAAACACTAGCTCAAATGGACTGAATCCAGTAGACTCCTGCACTGCTTCTCGAGCTGCAAACAACAGCCAATGAACCCCTTCATCCCAGTCTTTCTCATGGTCATAACAATAAGTCCTCATCATTGTCTTGAGAGTGGAATGAAACCGCTCTAAGGCACCCTGACTTTCTGGATGATAGGCACTAGAAAGAATCTGTTTTGCACCTAGTTCATACACAACCTGCTGAAACAATCCTGAAGTGAAATTGCTACCTTGGTCTGACTGAATTTCCCTGGGAAGACCAAACAACGTGAAGAACTTTATCAAAGCCTTCGAGATTGCAGTTGCCTTGATGTTACGTAGAGGTATGGCTTCGGGGAATCTGGTAGATGCACACATGATTGTCAACAAGTACTGATTTCCAGATCTAGTCTTGGGTAATGGACCAACGCAATCAACAATGACCCTAGAGAATGGCTCCCCAAATGCTGGGATAGGCTGCAATGGAGCTACAGGTGGGTCTAACTGGTGTTTTCCAACTACCTGACAAGTGTGACAGGTTTTGCAGAAGTTGGAAACGTCTTTCCGAAGCCAAGGCCAAAAGAAGTGTTTCATGATCTTATCAACAGTCTTGTTAACACCAAGATGACCTCCTAAAGGTAAACTATGAGCCATTGTTAAGATCTCATTCCTATAGACCTTCGGAACAACAATTTGCCTGACCACTGCCCAATCTGCATTGGCAGGGATATCAGGAGGGCGCCACTTCCGCATCAACACACCATCCTTGAGATAATACCCAACTGGAACTGCGTCTATTTCTTTATCAGGAAGGGCTCTCCTCTTTAGTACACAAATTTCAGGATCATTAGTTTGCTCCTCAATCAACCGCTTTCTGGACAGAGACAAGTCTCCAGACACATCAGAATCACCAGACCCATCCGGCTGGCTGAATAGAGAACTGATAAAAGTATCTGATAAGTCCTCAAACGGAGAAACCATAGTAGGCCAATCAGAGTCATGAGGCGAACCACCTGAGTCCTGACTATTCAATGTACTGGACGGCACCACATCATCTTCTTCTTTAGCTTTCTTGGCCATAGCACGAGTCACTGCGCAAGAAGGATACAGAGATGGGTCCTCATCCCCATCTTCAGTGCTCGGCTGTGAAGTAAGATGTACAGGGGGAACTACTTTGCCCCCAGCCAGGTCATTGCCTAGCAACAGAGAAACACCCTTTATAGGTAGACTTGACATAAGTCCCACCTTTACCTGTCCTGTAACTAAATCTGACTTCAAGAATATAGAGCGCAGGGGTACAGATACAGTCCTCCCTTCAATACCTTGTACAAGTATGAAATCCCCTGAAGCGGTCTCATCACGTAACTCCAAGGAGTCTATCAACAAAAGTGACTGAGAAGCTCCGGTATCCCTTAGGATATTTATTGGGACAGGAGTAGTATGCTCATTCAGAGCCACAAATCCCTCTGACACAAATGGAAGAAATTTCTCCCTCACGAAGTCAGCTGTATTAGGCTTTTTAGCCCCACAAGAAGCAGGCAATTTAGCAGATTGGTTATCTACTACAGGGGTTTCTAACCTTGTTTTCACAAAGGCATTTGGTTTGGTATCCTTTTCTTTTTCTTTCTTAGCTTTAAGGAACCAACAGTTAGTTGTAACATGACCAGATTTCTTGCAATAACTGCAAACTAGACCACTTTTGTCACTGTCAGCTTTCACACTTTGATCAGACCTGTTACTGGATTTCTGAGCACCATCACCAGATTTGTCTTTGTCTTTGGGTGAGGAATCTTGGGTATCACCGTAACCCTTTTTCTGAAATTGGGACCATTTATTGTTACTGCTAGACTGAAATTTGGACTTATGAGTGAGAACATATTCATCTGCAAATTTGGCAGCTGATTGCAAGTTCAGTGCTTGCTTCTCATTAAGGTAGGTCTTAACATCATCCTTAACACAGTTCTTGAATTCTTCAACTAACACCATCTCTTTTAGTGAGTTGAAATCATCCTTGACCTCCATAGAAGTACACCAGCGCTCAAAGCAAACTTTCTTCTCATTAGCAAATTCCACATAAGTCTGATTTTCAAATTTCTTCAGACCTCTGAATTTCTGTCGGTAAGCCTCTGGAACCAACTCATAAGCTCTCAGAATAACCTTTTTGACAACCTCATAATCAGAGGAATCATCTGCAGACAAAGCCGAATAGGCTTGTTGAGCTTTACCCTTGAGGACAGTTTGCAACATCAGAGGCCAGTGTTCCTTTGGCCACTGGCAACTCTTTGCTACCTTTTCAAAACACTGGAAATAGTTGTCAACATCCTTTTCTGCAAATGGAGGCACCAGTTTTACCTCCTGGCTGGCACGAAATTTATTTTTAGTTTGAATTTTAATTTTTAGTTGCTCCATTTGGAGTCTTTCTTCTCTATCGAATTTCTCTAATTCAAAATCTCTCTGTCTCTGTCTCTCTCTTTCTGCTCTTTCCTCTTTCTCTCTCTCAAATTCTCTTTGTTTTTCTTCTCTTGCTAATTTTTCTAACTCAAACTGCCTTTGTTTTTCTTTTTCTTCCCTCTCAAATTCTCTTTGTTTCTCTTTTTCCTCCCTTTCTTTTTCTCTTTCTTCCCTTTCTTTCTTTTTCCTCCCTTTCTTTTTCTCTTTCCTCCCTTTCAATCTCTAGCATTTTTAATTTAAGTTCCATTTCTATATTTGGATTTTCCACTGGAAACTGTTCCAGATCTCCTGGTGCAAACACATTTTCATCAATGTAATATTCAACTATCTCTCTAGCCAGTCTTGCTTTTCGCATGGCTGGTTTTACCTCTGTCAGCTCCAACTGTCTGCAAATTTCTAGCAGTTCTGTCTTTTTAAAAGACTTCAAAACCCCTACGGTTGGTGATGCCAAGAAATCATCCATTGCTGTTGTCAATATATATCTAGGAAAATTCACAAAAACAATTTCACAATTTGGAATGTTAGATTTTCAATAAATTACTCACACAATGGTCTATCCCGGACGAGCCCCCAATTTGTTATGGCCCCAATTTCTTATTACATTTATAACACAACAGCAACAGCAAGGGATGACAAACACAGTTTTAACAACTAAAACACATTTAATTTTTAACAAAGACAAAGACTAATAACAACCTACAACTAAAGACCAAGATTGATAAATAAGAAAAAACAGAAATAATTACAGTCCCTTTTTAGTGGGGTGGCCTGGTGATGTCCTGGATGAAGAAAATGCTCAAACACAGGCAAAGAAATCCACAAAAGAAACGTCACAGGTCTTGAACAGAATGGCAGGTCTGGTCATCTTCTTGCAATTTCTCCTACTACTTTACTGTCTCAATTCTTTTCCTTATATACTCTCTTTCAGACCCCACCCACATTTAGACCTCTTTTTTTTAACTTTCTGAGACTTGCCCCAGACATGTTCAGGACATGTCTAAACATGACTCCAGTCTGAGCTTAACAAAAAAAAGGTAAATGCTGCCATCTAGTGGCCTATATTCACATTACATGCCCAAGAAAAGAACTAAACAAAACCAAAACAGGACTAGCTAGAAACAAACCGAGTAAGCTACCTAACTGCTGATTATATATACAGAAAGAAAACCTACCTAACTATACTGACTAGCCAAAAACATAAAAATCTAGCCAAAAACAGCGGGTGGTAAACACTCCTAACCTAGTGTGTTTAACAGATTTCTTTTGGCCTGTGTGCAGGTGTACAGAGGCCACTTTCTTACCCTTCCCCGGCCTAGATGTGGTCAGAAAGAAACCCAGTAGACAACCGAAAAGAAACCAGCACAAAGACGGAATTACAAACCAAAATCAAAAAAGCAAAAGACTGAAGTACAACAAACTTAGGATGAACAGAACTCCCTCTCAGGTCACAAGATCCGGATTTAAACAGGTAAGGTGAATGATGATTGGTTGGACCAGTGTCAGGAGACTCCCACTGATTGACGAGGCGGGAAATGGCATGACTGGGGTGATGATTGATAGGAACCTGGACCAATAGAGAGACACAGCCAGAACAACCAAGGAAATACAGAAAAAAAGTGTGGCACGTAACAACAGATAAGAAAACGTACAAGTGAAAGCTGAAAAAGGTTTAACCTTCTTTGTTAATCACAAACTATTTTAGTTTTATATAAATAGTTTTAACTATTGCTCACTTTTGTACATTTTTTTCAAGCTTAAAGTCCAAACTGCATCCCTCTCACAACTGGAGCTGCGTCTGAATTTTAATATGCGTCTCATGATAAAAGTAATCTGGAATTGGCGAGAGAAAGCAACTCAAAAAGAAGCCAAAGTAAGCTGAAGTGAGAGGAAAAAACTTCACCTTTATATCCACAAAGTTAAAAAAGTAGAGGGGGACTCTCACAATTATTCACTAAAATTGGCGGAAAAAAAATGTTTTCTTCCTCCTCTTTAGACGCGAGAATGCGTGATCAGGTCGTGAAAAGCCGACAGAACACCAACCAACAATATAATGTACAACAACACGCAACAATATAGGCTAAAATAACAAGCCATTAACATTTTTTGTTTTCAGCTGCTCGACATTTGCACATGGAGAAGATGATGAGCACAGCACTCTTCTCAAGTCCTCTGCAGCCTATTCTTGAAGTGACGCGACACTGGCTGTGGCTGCGGGTTTTTTTATTTATTATCAAGGTAACATTGCCCCATGCATCTGTATGCGGATAACTGCACTAGTAGGAGCATTTAAGTGTATTGTAAGTTAATGTTATTATCTGAAGCTTTCAGGCAATATTATCACCTCTAAAAATAGGCGACTATATGTATTGGTGAGAAATGAACGAGGAGGAAAAAAATGACGTGTCCACAGTTATTGATTTTTCTTAAGGGTTATGATTTGTTATCCGTGTAACTGTTTACTCGTGTAGATTTTGACACTCCTAGTAAACACTGGTTTAAAGGCAAGATGACGCGATTCAAGGGGGAGTTTCGGGGGGTGTTTTGAAACGTGACGCAGTGATTTGACCGTTTTAGCGTACAAAACATTTCTCTGTAACCTATGTTTATAAGGATTCCCAAGACTCTCAGCTTTCTAATGATATACCTTGTTACTATGTTATTTAATGAAGGGTTGCGTTCCAATTAGTTTACCGTTCATTTTAATTATCGTGCAAGGCCATTTGGCTTGGATCCGGGTCGTCTGCTGAGTAACAGGTTAACAGGGTCCATATAGACCATCCACTCCGATACAATGAAATCAAGAAATGAGACAGTCTTGGCATTAAAAACATTTCTCAGCCTTGACAAAAAGCTTGGCATTAATGTTTATGCTCTGAGAGCGATGAAGAAAAAATCTGAATGTCGTCAAGATAAATGAAGACAACTTTTTCAAACATCTCTCGGAGGCCGTCATGAACGTCATGCTTGAAACACCGAGGGGCCATTAACCAATCCGAATGGCATGACCAAATATTCCTCATACCCGTCATGCGTATTAAATGCCGTTTTTAATTCGTCCCCCTTCTGAATGCGAACTACGTTATATGCATTTCAGAGATCAAGCTTGGTAATTGACGCCTCCTGCAGACGTTGAAATGCGGAATTCAAAAAAGGAAAGGGGCTTTGGTTTTTAATGGTGATTTTATTCAAACCCCCATTATCAATACAGCATCTCTAACCGCCGTTTTCTTTTCCCACAAAAAAACCCCTGCTCCGGCAGGAGACGCGTTTGGCCAAAAAAAACCATTAGCAAGAGCCTCCTGAATATATTCGCGCAAGGCCTTACGCTCAGGCCCTGACAAGAGAGTATAGTGAACCCCTAGGTGGAGTAGTACCAGGGTGGAGATTGATCTCGCAATCTTACGGGCAATGAGGAGGTTAAGTCGAGGCTCATTGTTTGCTATAAAAACTTTGGCGAGATCAGCATAATCACTAGGAACATTAGGAGGCAGATCAAAATTCAAAGCGGCCCCAAACTCTCCTTTTGTTTTGGACTCGCCATATCCATAACCGAATCACAGTGAAAGAGATCCTACAAATCACAAATATCCTCTGGCTGCTGCCAGTCAACTTGAGGATCCCACTCCAACCCCTCCTCCGCCTCCTCTTCTCAAGCAGGAGGGCTGTATGAGACAAACTCAGCAGAATCACTCGCGGCATCTGCCTCCTCCCTAGGTTGATGAACGAAACTACACGTTAACACTCTCCCAACAGTGGGATCTACAATTAGCGCCCCACTGAACAATAGGGCTAGTCTGACTACCCCAACGGATGTAAGGCTTACATTCCGTAACCACGAGTGATTTAACGCAACAGGAAAAACAGAGGAACAAATAATAAAAAATCAGACCTCCTCAGAATGGCGACCGAAGGGAATGAACATGATTAGTGCTTCGAAGATATCAGTTATAATTCCCGAAAGACAAAATGCTTTATTTGATTCATCATAAACTACACTTAAAGGATCGCCTATATGCAATTTTTAGATATTGAAATAATGGAGCTCCAATATGGGTGAAAATGAAACTTGTTACAAACAGTTACATTTCTGTTGCACCATGATGAACCAAAAATAACCTCTATGCTTCAGTAATTATCCATGATAAAAAGTAATTGACAGTCTAGTAGAAACGATTATGAATATTCTTATGATTTATGGAACTTATTAAATGAATTATAAAGTTGGTAACTTTCAGACAACTATTGTAAATTATCTGAACTCTTTCAAGAAACTTTGATGCTTTGATGTCACATTCCTAAATTGTCTATATACGTCCAGTTGAAAATGAGAAAAGAATAAAAATCGTTTGTACCACATGTGGTACAAACATAAAGTTGCATCATGTGGTACATCATCCTCGAAACCATACCTCTGCTTTAGGAGCATTTGGTCATCATTTGACAGTGAGGTGATAGAGATCAGCTGACTTGTTTTGAAACAATAGAAGCATAAAATTTCATGAATGCTTATTAAATTGACTCATACTACATTCGCAGTTATCAGGAAAGTTTAAATAGTAAGTTAAAAATACTGGTGTTCACCACATAAGTCAGTCAATAATGTCTAGATCTTGAGGTGAAGCTGCAAAATGTAGTTGCAAGAAAAATATTAATGTAAAGTAGTGAGAGTTAGATAGCATAACTTTTGATGTAATCCAAACTGTGGCAGTCTTCAGCACATCCCAACGCAGCTCCAATAGAACATGGAACCAATGATGCCATCTTGAAGACTTGGTGCCTGTTCACTCAAGTCATATATATGGTAGATCTGACAACTAATGGCTTGTTCTAAATACAAGTGTGAACAATTCCAAAGTGCTTTGGAATCTGATTGTTAAAACCATATGTGGAGGTGGTTTGATGCGTGTATCCATATTAAGTTCTGTAGTGTGAGTGCTCAATTTGACATATTTCTATTTCTATATCTAAAGACTACATTTGGGTTATCCCTCAAGTATAGTATATTATGAATCAAATGAAGCATTTTGTTGAGTGTAAGCTGTGTGTCATGAATTCAGGGTGTTTTCTTAGCTTCTTAAAGTGCCTTCATAGGCCGTGAATGCTATGCGTGTATGCAAACACCACATTTTCAATAATTCATTTTGCAAAAATAAGGCAGAACACCATCACAAATTTTGGATATGTTAAAAATAGACTTCTAATCTTTCTAAAACCGTCAATTTTATGTTGTTGGGTGCTGTCATTTTTTTAGAATAACATGGCAAAAATGGCACCAAATTTATTTTTTCCGTTTTTAAACCTTAATATCTTCTAGACCGTTCATCAAAGAGGGCCAGTTTTAAAATACAAAGTACACAGCATGTGTGAGATGCTGTATGTTTAATATCAAACCTCTGTCTTTGAAATTGCACTTTCCACAGTCCTTCAAATATGCAGTCATATTTGAAAAGTAGAAGTAGAACAAGTACTTTTGCAAGATTTCAACCCTTGAAAATTTGAAGGACCTGCCTCAAATAGTTTTGTAGATACAACAATCTGAAAGTGGCTCCCCAGAAAACTCTGCTCAAAACAGGTCAGGGGGTAGTTGACAAAATGTTTTTTCATGACAAAAGTATAAGGAGTTGGGAGTTAAAATTTGGGACTTTTCCTATTGGGAATTGTGTGAACCTCCTGGAATTTTTTCAGTCAAATCTGAGATGGTCGAGCGGGGGCATTCGGACGTTTGGCGTGGAAGACTGAAACTGAAAGACTAAAATAAAATGAAAAAAGTGCAAATGCATGTAATCCTGAAGCAATAAAATGGAACAACATCAGCAACAATTATGTTTTTTACTGTCCTTCAAATATGCTACCGCAGAGCAAAGAGTAAAATTCTCAAGCAACTATGTTATGTGAGGTGCAGGCGGTTTTTGGGGGCTGGTATGCGCAAATCCCGTATGTGCAACAATGGTCAATCTAAAGGGCCTACCCTTGGTTTTTAGTTGAGCTTTTCTTGACCCTTCTTCTTAATGGGGCTGCGCACTTTAAATTCCCAGCATGTGATACGAACATTATACATCAATGTAATGAAACAAAAATATCAATTAATCACAGCAAATCTCACGATGTGCCAAAGAGGGGTCTCCATTCTGTGCCACATCACACAGTTTAGACTCATGATCCAATTAAAAAAAAACTATTGATCAAACAGTTTCACAAAGTCAAGGCTAGGCTGCCTTGAAATGCACAGTGCTCTCCTGAAGACTTTACACCTGACGCAAGAATTTCTGAAGATGAAATTATTTTGCCAGAGTCCCTGAGGAATTAAGATTTTGACACAAGTGTGTTGTGAAGGACGGCCCACCCTGTTCTTCTACCCCTTCTCTTATCCACCTCTCCGTGTCTCTGTCCCTCACTCACTCCAGAGTCTCCTCCACCCCTCTCTCACTCATGCTCTTTCCTTCCAGACAGCAGTGTCACATACACTCGTCCCTCAGCGCCGCTTTACTCCACACGAATGAGATCAGACCGGCAGTGAGGTGCATGAGACCGACTGAAGGCTGCGGGCTCTCAACTACCAAGCGGAGGGCACAAGAGGGAAAACCACTAAGAATCCTCAAGAACAGGTAATTAAATCTTAAAACAACAATGCAAATGCTATGTTTGAAAATTATATTATGGACACAGTGCAGCTTACTTATGGCATATTCTGTGTCATGGAATTTACGCACCCAACAGAGAAAATCTGACAACAAATTTGGTAGCCAAGTGCTCTTGATATACAAACTTTCAGAGATTTTTTTTTTACACCCCCACTTCCAAAAGAATTGGAACAATGCATTAAATGAAATAATTTGTAGTTTCTTGTTTGTTTTTAGTGTCATTCCATGTCAAATGTTTGAATTTCAGAGAAATTTCCCCCTTGAACATGTCAGATTTGGCTGAAAAAAATTCAGCGGGTGCATACACCTCCTAATAGGATAAATCCAAAATTTTAGCCGTCAACTCCTTATAGTTTCGTTAGAAAAAATATTTTTGCAGCTATGCTATGCTCGTTTTCCAGCCCTTTCTGAGAAGCCACTTTCACATGGCAATATCTAAAAAAATATCTCAGCTAAGTCCTTCAAATGTTCAGGCGTGAAAATCAGCTACTATAACTTGAGGAATATGGACTTATAAAGGTGTTATCATTTATTTCTGGGTGCTTATAGTTGCTTGAGAATTTTACTCTTCGCTCTGCGGTAGCATATTTGAAGGACAGTAAAAAAAAAGCCAAATTTCAAAGACAGGGATTTGGTATGAACATACAGTTTCCCATATATGTTTTGTATTTTTTATTCTAATTCTGCCCCTCTTTCATGAATAATCTCAAAAATATTAAGGCTTAAAAATGAAAAAAAAAAAATTGTGCAATATTTAACATTTTATACCAAAGAATGACACAATCCACCAACATCAAATTGACAGTTTCAGACAGATTAGTTCCAAAATTTGTGGTGGTGTTCTGCTTTATTTTCTCAAAATGAACTTTTGAAAATATTGTATTTTTGTAGACACACAGCGTTTAAAGGCATCAGAGGCATATTCAAACATTATTTTTAAAAATGCACGTAGTGAATGGTTGCAAGCTCAAACTCAACATTCAACATTCATAAATTCTTCTTGATTAATTTATTTATAAATACATCAAATAAATAATTATAACATTTGTTAAGCTGTAAGTGTAGGAACATGTTTGGTTGCAGAACCTGTAACTTCTCTGATCATGTCATGGATTGCTGAGGTAAGAGGGTTTTGTGGATAATCTTGGTGATGCAATCGGTGCAAGTCTGAACAATTAATTTGTGTATTGATTTGTGGCAATCTTCTGTATATCCCAACATCACCCAATAAAACATGGATCTAATGATGCCTTCTTTAAGACTTAATTTGATCTGATTAATTTTCAAACCCTTTATATAGTCTTCTAATGAATTTGGTTCAGACTTGCACAGATTACAATATTCTTTGATACATCACAAGGGTTATCCACAAAATCCTCATATATGACAAATCATTTAATCTGTGATCAAATAAAATGGCATTTGACTGTCAGGTAGCAATATTGTATTAGACAATTATTGAACTTGTGGCCGTTAAGGTTGTAATATTTCAATATTGCACATAACTGCATATGGGTTATTCTCCAAGTGTTATTATTTATGAAATAAAGCATTTTTTTCAGTTTTAGCCTTCTCTTATTAACTATGTGCATTTTATGAAATGATGTTTGAATATGCCTTCGATGCCACTAAATACTGTGTCCGCAAAAATACCATATTTTCAAAAATTTATTTTGAGAAAATAATGCACAACACCATCACAAATTTTGGATATGTTAAAAAAACAGGCTGAAATACTTTTCGAGAAATAGCCAAGTGAGAGTGGCTCCTCAGTAATTGCTGTCCAAAAAGGGCCAGACAACGAGCACAGCTTAGTTGTATAAATATTTTTTATGACAAAACTATTAGGAGGTGAGAGCTAAAATTTTGGATTTCTCCTATTCGGACATGAATGCACCCACCGGACTTTTTCCTGCCAAATCTGAGATGGTCCAGTGGGGGCCATCTGGACAGTTGGCATGGAATGGCCCTGGATCTATTTGAATGCAGCACAAAAATAATTTAAAGATTCACCTTGACCCTAATAATTCAACTGGACCCTAATTATTCTTGGAAATATTTGCAGATTCCAAATGTTATGCCTGGGACAGGTTCTAAAAAAATGGGGAATGGAAAGACTGGAAGAGCTGTGGAATCTTCACACTCACAAAACGCATGGCTCTTTACCAGTTTGTCACTCAGCCTAAATCACACAGAATATAGACAGGACTTTTGATGCGGGTTTGTGCTCATATATGTACACACAGTGTTTTCTGAACAAGGATTTGATTTTAAGCAGGTTACTTTGATTACCACACAGTTATTAAAGGCTGCATCAGCGATATGATGTCACCTGGCGCGGATTAGTGCACGGGCTGACCTAGGCTGCAGCCTAGGGGCCTCACGTGCGCAGGGGCCCCGGATTGGCCAGGCTATTTTTAATTATTTTAAATTTATCTCAGCAGAAACGAGAAAAAAAAAACGTCTGTTGGACCATAAAACAAATATACAGGTGATTTGATAGATGTGATGCCTCATCTATCCAATCAGCTGCAGTGGTAAGTTATTTTGAAATACGTCACTGCTTTTGCTGGACAGCATAGCAGCAAAATATCACATGACGTTAAAAAAATATGATGGCAGATTGCATTTAAAAGAACAGCTCGACTAAGAGGTAAAAAAAAAATCCCTAAATTGATGGGATATTTCAAGCCTTCATCCAGTCAACAACGAGGCACAGAAGATGAAACACCTGCAGCGTCGGGATCCTGAGCTGTTGCCGCAAAGGTCATCTCCTCGGTAGGCTAACGGTTAATATTACAGCGAATGGAAAGAGTAATGTGGCCATATTCAACCTCGACCATGAAGTCAATGAAGTCAGTACTTTTTCTGCTTACCTTAATGTTCGATGACCCAGAGAAACAGTCACGTGTAAAAACATCAAGTGTACATCCAGTCGAGAGAATTTATAGTTCAATTTCTAGTGCTGCTATAGACTTTGGGGGGCAGGGGGAACAGATACATCACTTTAAAACAATTATTAGTCCTGACTTTCACAATACATTCACTCCGAAAACACTCCACAGTATCAGACGTTGCTAGTTCTCCCCATTAAAGTAAGGCAACTCGCACTTTGATGTATTTAAATCAGTGTTACTGAAAATTGCACGCAGGCGTATCAAACGGCCTTTTATTACATTTCAACAATTTAAACGATCACGAAGCGCAGGTAAGACTGCCTGATGCGCCGATAAAGTAGCAGTAAAGTAGAAGTTATAGAGCAGTTATAAGTAAATATTTAGTTTGATTGCATGCGGAGTGAAGCTGTGTCTTCAATTACCAATAGATAATTACTATGATCGGAAAACGTGTCAATAAAGGAAGACAACTAGCCTGCAGGACTATTTGTTGTTAAAATGGGATGCGTCTGTACCCTCCCTCCCAAATCCCAGTTCTGGTGCCAACACTGGGCGGCAGCCATGTCACTGAGGGATGGGCCTGAACTCTGTAATTGAAATCCGTGTGCTTGTGAATATTCACAAACAGATCCGTGTGTGCCATCTAGTGATAAAATATTGTAACTGCGTGCATAAATTTGCAGCTCCATATCTGCTGGCGGACACATCTGCACACAAGGGTTGAAGGGCTACTTCTATGCACTGGGTCCTCTGCTTGTTTATAGTGTTTTGTTTGTAATTTTCTTTTTATTATTTTTTGTAGCTGTGATGTGGTGGTAATTTTGTAACTGCGGCAGTCCAACCACTTGAATAAATGTAGAGGAAACTCCATAGCTTTGGCTGTCTCTTTGTGTGGATGCCACTTCACCTTAGTATTTGTGTATTTGTGTATTCCTTAGACACCTAACAGACTCAGTGTGAGCTTTGGAAAAGAAATGCAAAATCCGCTTCTGTGACATTGTCTTGATCGTTGCTTGAATTTACTGCCTTTGCTTGCTAACAGGAAATAAACAATGCACGCACTTACATATTACAAAACCCAAAACCAGTGAAGTTGGCACGTTGTGTAAATCGTAAATAAAAACAGAATACAATGATTTGCAAATCCTTTTCAACTTATATTCAATTGAATACACTGCAAAGACAAGATGTTTAATGTTCAAACTGAGAAACTTTATTTTTTGTTTGCAAATAATCATTAACTTAGAATTTAAAGGCAGCAACACATTGCAAAAAAGTTGGCACAGCGGCCTTTTTACCACTGTTACATCGCCTTTCCTTTTAACGACAATCAGTAAACGTTTGGGAACTGAGGAGACTGATTTTTAAAGCTTTTCAGGTGGAACTCTTTCCCATTTTTGCTTGATGAACAGCTTAAGTTGTTCAACAGTCCGGGATCTCCGTTGTCGTATTTTACGCTTCATAATGCGCCACACATTTTCAATGGGAGACAGGTCTGGACTACAGGCAGGCCAGTCTAGAACCCGCACTCTTTTACGACGGAGCTATGCTGATGCAACACGTGCAGAATGTGGCTTGGCATTGTCTTGTTGAAATAAGTAGGGGCGTCCATGAAAAAGACGTTGCTTGGATGGCAACATATGTTGCTCCAAAACCTGTATGTACCTTTCAGCATTAATGGTGCCTTCACATATGGATAAGTTGCCCATGCCTTGGGCACTAATACACCCCCATACCATCACAGATGCTGGCTTTTGAACTTTGCGCCTATAACAGTCCGGATGGTTCTTTTCCTCTTTGGTCCCGAGGACACGACGTCCACAGTTTCCAAAAATAATTTGAAATGTGGACTCGTCAGACCACAGAACACTTTTCCACTTCGCATCAGTCCATCTTAGATGTGCTTGGGCCCAGCGAAGCCGGCGGCGTTTCTGGGTGCTGTTGATAAATGGCTTTCGCTTTGCATTGTAGAGTTTTAACTTGCACTTGCAGGTGTAGCGACGAACTGTAGTTACTGACAGTGGTTTTCTGAAGTGTTCCTAAGTCCATGTGGTGATGTCCCTGACACACTGATGTCGGTTTTTGATCCAGTACCGCATGAGGGATCGAAGGTCACGGGCATTCAATGTCGGTTTTCGGCCTTGTCGCTTACGTGCAGTGATTTCTCCAGATTCTCTGAACCTTTTGACGATATTACGGACCGTAGATGATGAAGTCCCTAAATTTCTTGCAATAGCTCGTTGAGGAATGTTGTTTTTAAACTGTTCGACAATCAGCTCACGCATTTGTTCACTAAGTGGTAACCCTCGCCCCATCCTTGTTTGTGAATGACTGAGCGTTTCAGCGAAGCTGCTTTTATACCCAATCATGGCACCCACCTGTTCCCAATTAGCCCGTTCACCTGTGGGATGTTCCAAATAAGTGTTTGATGAGCATTCCTCAACTCTCTCAGTCTTTTTTGCCACTTGTGCCAGCTTTTTTGAAACATGTTGCAGGCATCAAATTCCAAATGAGCTAATATTTGCAAAAGATGACAATGTTTACCTGTTTGAACATTTGTCTTTGCAGTGTATTCAATTGAATATAGGTCAAAAAGAATTTGCAAATCATTGTATTCAGTTTTTATTTACGATTAACACAACGTGCCAACTTCACTGGTTTTGGGTTTTGTATAATTGTGTCTCTGTGCAAATACAAATACTGTGTGTGATTGTCTGGAACAAAACCTTGGTGCTGAACTGTTCTTGTGGTGCTTCTGTAGGTCCTGCTGAAATCCCTGAAGAACAGTGGAACCCTGCGGACCCCCTTCTTGACCTTAGAGGTCTCAGCATTGTGAGAAAGGGTTACCTGTACAGCAACTAGGTGCGTACGTGAACCTTATTAACACAGCTCTGCATTATAAATGTCCATTGTATATGTCTATTGGGAACATGCTGTGTGATCTTCATATACTGGACACTCTGGATGGGGCATTAAGCACAACTCAGAGAGATACTCACAATATGTGCCCATGGTCCTCTGTTCTAAACAGGGAATAGTCCACTCTTCTAAATTGGTTTCAATGGCGGCTGATGGACAGAAAGCTGGAAGGGGGTAGAACATGCCCTTAAACTGATCATTTGTTTTGATCAGTTTTCAATGAATGGCCTTGTTTAAAGACATTTAAGCTCACCTAATTCCGGCGTTGCCAATTCTCTGTGTAAAGGCAAGAAATAAAACTTTTCATTTGGAGAACAAAATGTGCGCATTTCATTTCTTGTTTTCATTTAACCAATCATGAAATATATATTTGATGACCTGCATTGCAGTATATGATGAAAGTCAACGTAGGAAATCAAGGATTTTTTTTTTTTTTTGTGAAGCGTAGCCAGTTAAAGCAAGTGAATAATTCTCGATACCCGATTCTTCCCCATGATTGGTTGCGGGGGGAGCTGGAGCCTATCCCAGCTGACTGCGGGCGTAAGGCAGGGAGCCACCGTGGACAGCTAGCCGAGTCTCTTCGATCTTCCCTGTTTAGGTGCACATGGGAGGAGGCGGGAAAACGGAAGGGAATCTTCCTTGGAAACAGAAACACATGGGATTAATAAACAAATGCACAAGGACCGGGGTAACAATAATTACTCGAGACAAGACACTGAGACGGTCAATCAAGCCAGACAGTTTAGATTGAGGTAATCTAAATGTGACGAGTAAAAAGCACCACGAGAACAGCAAAGGAAAGCATAGCTTTTAACCCAGTTTACCAGGGAAAGCCTAGGAAGGAATTTCCATAGCTAGAAACGCTCTCACTCGCTAATGAGTTAATTAGGTTAGTGACTACGTGACAAAATATTTACACACCCTTAAATAAGTGCTGGTTAGTACGGCTAGTCATGGCCCTATCAGAGACTACATGCACTGTTGTGGGTTTTCCCCCTTCAGAAATAAAGCCTCCTTTTTGTATTTTACTGGTTCTCGCTCGTGGTCCTTTTCGTAAATCCTCACACTGACAAACAAAGAAAAAGATGGAACAAATCCCAACCAAAAAAATTACTTAAAGAGCAATCACAGGACCAGCTTTTCAGACATAGGCGCAGCACAGTCCATGACAAAATTACATTGTTAACGGAGAACTAAATAACAAATCTAGTTTTACTCCAGGGCCATGCTGATTTGAGTGTTAAAAGCAAGCCCTTATTGCTGAAAAAATGTTTATCCTTTCTCTAAATTCAGAGGCTAAACTGGCAACTCAAGATTTGGCAAGACCAGAACAGATGGAGCTCAGAACCTTCAGGCTTACCATCCCCATCTTTTTAAACATCTCAAACTTCACTGCAGACAATGAGACAGACACGCTACCATTCGAGAGCCCTTACCAGGTAGTGGAGGTGGTGATCATTGTCCTGGTCTCAGGAACCCTCAGTCTCCTCACGATAACTGGGAACATACTGGTCATTCTCTCAATCATAATGAACAGGAGCCTCCAGACCATCAACAACTACTTCCTCTGCAGCCTGGCATGTACAGACCTGATCATTGGGGTCATCGGCATGAATCTGAACACAGTCTACATCACAGTTGGCTATTGGCCGTTGGGCCCAGAAGTCTGTTACCTATGGCTGCTTCTGGACTATGTAGTTTCCAATGCCTCTGTCTATCATCTCCTTGTCATCAGCTTTGACCGTTACTTCTGCATCACCAAGCCACTCAGCTACCCTGCATGGAGGACCACCAAGAGGGCGGGCATGATGATTGCGGGAGCCTGGGTACTTTCCATCCTTCAGTGGGCCCCGATCATCCTCTGCGGGCAGTTTATCGTACTTGAGCGTGTTGTGCCAGTATGCTACTTCGAGTTCAATTCCAATGAATCCATCAGCTTTATCAGCTCCGCTGCTTGCTTGTACCTGCCTGTTGCCATCATGAGCTTCCTGTACTGGAAGATCTCCAGGGCCAGCAAGAGCCGTGTAAAGATGGGTGAGCTCAAGCAAAAAAAGGGCAAAGCATTCAACAGCGAAGCAGGAAACCGCATTAGCATTCCATGTGATGATGAGTATGAAACAACCCAAGGCGTTAAGAGGAGCCAGAATGGTGGAACAGGTGGAGTTGGGGAGGAGGAGCCAAGTGCATCAGTACATCCTGAGAGAAATGAAATTGCTGAGGCCCCTGCAGGTTATGAGGGAAACTCCACAGCCCACCGCCTTAATGTTACAATGTCAAAGCAGCAGCCCAAGAAAAAGGCACCACCATCTCGTGAGAAAAAGGTAACACGCATGATAACGATGATTCTAGTTGCCTTTGTGGTCACATGGACACCCTTTCAAGTCATGAAGGTCGTCAGCAGCTTCTGTTCAACCTGTGTTACCTCCAACGTGTGGACCTTTGGCTACTGGATCTGCTACTTCAACAGCACCATCAATCCAGCCTGCTATGCTTTCAGCAACGTCTCCTTCAAGAAAACCTTCAAAAAACTCCTGCTCTGCCAGCACAAGGACATTCGCTTGGGCAGATAGAGATGTGATCATTTCTGTTTCTGCTGTTGTTATTTTCTGTCATTTTTGCAAACTGAAGAAGCAGAACTAGAGACACAGAACCTGCAGATGTAATGTCAAATTGCAGATATTTCTATACCAGTAAAGTAAACTTGTATTCAATAACATTTACTGCAAAACTGTAAAAAGTCCATCAATATACGAAAGTTGATATTTTTACCTGATAAAAATTATGTATTTTTAATTGCGCTGTCATGATTCTGGTTTTGGCCATGTCTTTTCTTCATTTATTTTGCTTTTTGTCAATCCTGGTTTTTCTGTTCATGCTGTTTCTGTATTCATTGCACTTGTCACCCCTGTCTTGTGATCTGTATGGTACATTCCGTCCTCTCAGTCTGCGAGCCCACATGCTTCGGTTGATTTCAGTGGTTTCTGGTGTTTCACATTATTACTTCAATTCTTCCTTGATTACTAATAATACTAACATTTATATTTTGTATTATACTTACTGACATAACTAACACATGTATATACTACTACCTAACTACGAATGAGCACTTGAGTTAATTTGTAATGTTGCACCGCTACTGATTACTAGCAGCGCAATATCAGCACTCGCCCTTGTTCTATTGTCCGCCCCTTGCTTTACTTTCACTGTACCTCCCTATGCTTCCGTGAAACCTCTCGCACGTGCTTTATTGCTATCCTGCACTCCTTGCTCTGTGCACGTAGCACTCCTTGACCGGAACTATGTATCTGTCATAGGTTGTCTAAATGTATCCTGTCCATGTCTTGGCGCTTGCCAATTACTGTGTTCAGGACTTCCCCGTGTGTATTTCCCTTTGTAATTAGTTCTTATCCAATTCACCTGGCACTGCATAGCATGTGACTTCCCTCTTGTGTATTTTAGGTCTTCACTGCAGCCTTTACCTGTCAGAATGTTTCCCAATTTTCACTACCGCAGAGAGCCTTGCATGCCTTTTTGATGATTGCTTCTAACTACGACACATTTTGTAAGACCTTGAAATTGCCTAGCCCTTTCTTGCTCTTGTTTGCTACTTTCTGGATTCTGACCATTTTTCAGTTTGGCCACGATTCTGGTTATTGACGCCATGTATGACCTACCCTATTGGATTTTAAACTATGATTTTTTTTGTCATAGTTTGTGTATGTGCTTTTTGCGTTCTTTGTTACTCTCGTCCCTGACGACATCGTTTTCATCTGATTTTTCACTCAGCTGGCTGAGTATTCCTGGACAGTCCCTTACCGGAGTCTATTTAAGCCAGAGGTCGCCATGCCTCCTTTGCTGGAGTTTCTGATAATGTTACTTGCATCTGGTCAATCTTTAGTCAGGGTTTGCCAGTATATATATTTTCTTTATTTCTGGGGAAGCTTTGCTTCTTTAGCATTTTTAAGGCACAATTGTCTGGTGCCTTGTTAGTTTCTCGTTTATTGAGATTTCTGGGAACACAGTACAATAAGGGTACAACAATTAACGTTAATTAACATTATTTCATTAACTATCAGTTAATTAGCAGGTAACTAATGCGTTAGAGAGCTGAATAAACATTACGTAACCATAATTGAACATGTATTAATTTGCTCTCTATCCCTTAATGTGAAGTTGAAAACATCCCTTAAGTATCCCCCATGTAGCACTTCAAACAATTAAACCATAATTTAGAAATTAATGCTTTAGTTGATGTGAAAATCATTTGTAAATGATTACGAGGTGCATTAGTTAATGTTAATTACCTGTTAGTAAATGCTAATTACTGCATTAACTAATGTCAATTGTTGTACCCTTATTGTAAAGTGTTAACAGATTTCTTTTCCTCTGTGGTTGCTCGCTTCGTTTCTGCCACTTAAGTCTTTAGTGTATTCAGAAACGCGAGCTTCTTTCCCTTCCTGTTTTTGCTCTCACTTTCAGCTGCGCTGGCTCTGTGCTTGGTGCACCTTCGCCTGCCACGGCATCTGAAACTCCACTTCAACCAGCCTTTTCAATTTTGGATTCCTGTTTCATGTACCGTTACACATCAGCTTCTCTGGTTTCGACCCCTGCTTATTTATCAACTTCGTTTTTGGATTTTGACTTGGCAGTTCCTGTGTTTTCTGGCTTTGACCCTTTTTGTGATAGAATTTTGGTACTCGCGTGCGTTTCCTGAACGCACCTTCACATGTGCAGTTTTATTTAAAAGTTTGAAAACATCTAGGAATGTTTTTTTGAAATCACAAAATATTCAAAGACATTGTCTTGGGCTATTTCAATTTACTGTAAGAAATATGGTTCGAAATTCAGATCTTGCAAACAATTGCAAAACCCGACTCTTAAATACAAAAATGAATATTTTGATAAAATCTCAAAGTCTTCCTCCCCAATCAATTGAAGATTTCCTTTTTTCCCCCCCATCTAGTCCCAGTAATGCCGTTATAATTATGACCTCCAGGTCATGCAGCCAGAATATTTTGAAACCACGTCACCGCAATGTGGACGTACTCAGTTAAGATAAAGACACAAAAGGCAAACTACAAACTTCACAATGAGGGTGAGGCTCTGCACCCAGTGTTTCACACTGCTCACAGATGTAATAAAATGACAAAGACAATAAGTGGGTAATTTAAAGTTGGATTTAAAAAAAAAAAAAAAATTGGCATCTCCAATCCCACCCGAATCTGGAAATGCCCAATTGGTGAACTAATGTACAAGGTTTGCTTGTTTGCAACCCCTTGTTGCCAACTCAGGGGAGTGAAGACAGTTCACAGCTCTCCTCCGACGCACATGCTTGTCAGCCACCGCTTCTTACACACTCATCTTCGAAAGTTCAGAACGATGGTGGAGGATACCTGGACATGAACAGACTTAGAATCTTCCTGACGAGCGCCCGTCTGGCCAACAGGAGGCGCTTGAGCAACAAAGCTATTTATTTTATTTCCCCATTCCCAGCAGTCCCTTCCCAATTTGAAACCCTGTAGCGCGAAAGCCAATTGTGCGCTACTCTGAAAAAGATGCTGACAACTGCCGGTTGGTACTAAAGTTTGATTTTTAGAATCAAATTAAGAAATAAAAAAGTTTCGTCTAACACTTTTGTTTTAAAATCACTGACAAAGTTTTTGAATTAACCCGTCAAAATCTGTGTAAACTTTGTCCTGTCAATCAAACCAAGCAAATGAGAATATTTTTAGGCTTACTTTCCAAGATTTGTTTCCTGATGGGACATCCAATACATTGTTGGTCAGTCCTGAAAACAGGTGATTGGAGATTAATGTCTGAGATGCAGGAGTGCTGACAAATAACGGTGATATTTCAAGTGGTCCTTAATCCATGGGAAAAAAAAGGATATGTGCTTTTGGTGCTATATGGGTTATCAGTAGCCAATATGAGATTAGTGATAAACAGCTTCTAGATACTTAAGGTGAGAGGATGAGGCCGAAAGATGGCTACATACTACACACTGTGAGCTAAACAATACCATTAGGGTAACATGGCAAATAGTGTGTTATACACTGCATGTGGAAGGATATACTGCACAGGCGAATGTACAAAACAGACTGAGGTGACAAACACTGCATGCCGTGACCAACACAAGACAATGTTACACTCTACAAACACTGCATTACACACTGCAAACGCTGTTTTACACACAGGGCTCCACACTGCATACAGAGGGCTCAACACTGCAAATAGTGAGTTACCCTGAATACAGTACTGCACACTGCAGACAGAGGATTACCATCATTCTGCACATCAAGGTCTGGCTCTTCATGCTTGAGTGTCCACTGAAGGTACTTTCTGTGAGGTATCGTTCAGGAACCAGTCACGAGAACCAAGCAGTGCAGTAAAACTGGATTTTAAAAGAAGGGGGAGAACTCCCGCAGAGCAGGAGGCAACAGTACAGAGTCCACAATCCAAAAATCTAACTCCAGAGGGCGGAATCCGAGTCGTTGCCAGGGCAGCAATCACAGTACTCGTAGTCAGGCAAAAAAGGGTTTGATACACAGATGCAGACAGTAATCCAAAACAGAGCCAAAATCGCAAAACAGGCACGGTCCAGTCAGAAGTGAAGGCGAAAACAAGCAATACACAGGGAAACATTCTGATAAGGAGCTGGCTGTGAAAAGAATGATTTAATAGACAAACGGGAAGTCACATGCTCCGAAGGGAAACAGGTGAACTGGATCAGATTAATTACAAAGGAATGAACATGAGGAAGTTCCTAATTTAAAAAAATTGGCAAAAGCCAAAACGCGGACAGGGATCTCGAAGAGCGCCTACTGACAAACATACGGCTCCGGGTAGGGAGTTCTACCGTGCACAGAGTGAGACACAGAACAGTGATTAGCCAGGGGCAGAAGATCTGCTGAAGCACAGCAAGGTAAATTGAGTGAAGGCAAGGGGCGGAGACTAGAGCAGAGCGAGTGCTGAGAGCTTGTTAGTCAATTTGTAATGTGCAGCGATACAATCCCTAGTGCTTAATAGTAATTTAGTACTATAAACAAAGTTAGTTTTGATTAGTAAGTTTAACTAAAACAACAAACTGTTAGTATTGTTAATAATATAGAAAAGTAAGGTGAAGGAAATAAACGAGATTGGAAGGAATGGTTGAAATCCTAGAAACCATGAAATCACCCGAAAGTGTGGCACACAATACTGGGGCAGAGAGCAATCACATGACAAAAGACCAGATAGGGGGAGACAAAGTGCAATACGTGGTAAGACGCAAAACATGGACAGACATAGAACTGCAATATGGCAGAACATACAGAAACAAAACAAGGTATGGAGTTCTAATCACAAATTCAGTGCATGGTCAGACAAAGCAGAATTCATAATCAAAAACGGTGGGTCCCTTTTTCTGGTGTTTGGGTACATGGTCCCAGTGCTCGCCGGCTTCTTTCCCCCTGCCGGCGGGCCCAAACCATGACACATTAATCATGCACTTCCTCATAAATACAGGGAATCTGCCCATGTGATACGAGCATGAGGCACAAGGCGGGGTAAAAATCCTGTGTCACCCATATCTGCCCGCCAGGCAAAATCCCACATCAGTGGCAGCAACCATTGCTATCGCAAAAGTCAAGAGCATCGTTTAGGCGAAGGGCTGTAGTAATCGCATTTACATGCTAGCTATCTAATTAGCCATTTTATTGAAAACACTGCCGACTAAAAGCAAATGCTTGAGCGACCGGCCTGTAATGATGTCAAGAATAACCTGAAATAAATGTTTTGGATAAAATACATTGCTAATTATGGTCAAAATCAGTATATGATAAATGGAATGTCATACGCGCATTTTTATATCGCACTGTATTTTGGCTGATGCTGGGGTCTAGGGGGTTGATTCAACGTGTGATATGAAAATCCCCTGTTTATGTACAGAAGAAAATGCCTCTATGAGGCAGCAAAACTTTCCTATTCTATCCCTACTTTGTAACAGAGGGTGTACCAAAAACCTCCCCTTTTTTCTTACACAAGGAAACGATTTTCATAACTGGAGGATGAGACTTTTTTCCCCTCTTCTTCCCTTTTCTTCCTCTGTCTTCTTTTTCCTCTTCGGAGTGAGCTGTCAAAAATTCAAATTTCGTTTTCCCTTCTTTCTGTTGCAAATTTGTGTCAAAGGCGGTATGAAGAGTTTTGATCAACATTTAGCATCCCAATAGTTCGCATTTTCATGTCATTTTTGTGTCAGGGCAAATAAGAGATTTCATTTTATAATCCGCCCCGCTCTTTTCACTTTTGCGCCGAAGTGCTGCAGGGTGAGTAGAATCTTTCTGGACTGCCTCAAAAAATACATTTCATAGTTCTGGAATCTTATTTTCATTTTTTTTGCATTGGAATTATGTCCAAATGTTCTGACAATTTTTCAAGTAAACAATGCACAACTAGTGGTAACTCACAAACACAAATTTGTTTCATCATCAAGGCAACTTACCTGACACAAAACAAAGATGAAGTCAGTTTCCAGCCGGCTCTGCTAACCTTCACTTCCCAAATCTGTCGTCTTTTTGGATCAGAAGAAAATCTAAACATTTGAAACTCTTTCCCAGATCTATTGGCACACCCGAAGGCACAACAACCAGTCATTTTTTTCAGTTTTCAAAACACGAAATGCAGGGATGTAGTACAATTCCTTAGGAAGTAATATTAATTGATCAACCGGATGGATACAAAATGGATCTACCTGTCATGTGACCAACTTTTTTGGTACCCCTAATGTTGCAACTCTCAGCATAAATGGACTCAAACCATAACATCACCCATTGGTTTCAGCATACCATTTAGGAAGCCTCGATTTTGGCAATTGGAAGAGCGTAATTTTGTCATTTTGAAACCGGATGCGATTCCTATCGGACGAGAACATGAATTGAAGATCCAGGGAGTAGTAAGGAGTGGATCTACGGCTGGATTTGACGGTATCTGACCAAGCGGCAATCTCCAAGATAGAAAAGTGAAGCCAACACGGAAGTGCCAAAAACTGCTCTTCAAATGGCCACTTGAGGCTGACTGCAGAAGTGAGTCAATCCGTATTGAACCCCATGTTAAAAAGCCCGATTTTACAGCAGAAATAAACATGTTTACAGCCTGGTTCAAGATACGGTTTTGGTCTCTATAGCTAATTTTCCCAAGGCATTCATAAGAATTAATGTCTTTCTTCATATTTAACAGTAGCTTGCAGATGTGAAACGTGGCCATGTCCCCCGCCAGGTGACAGAAATCGACTCCGGTCGGCGTACCACACAAATACACATTGAAGCCAAAGATGAATAAAATCGGTCAAAATGTTCTTGATATATTTCGTTCACAACAAACAGGACATGACAGACGGATGAATAGACTGACTGAGCTGAATACTATGTCCCGCAGTCCTAATACACCTTCACACCAAAGATGAATGGAATCGGTCTAACCATTCTTGAGATATCATGTTGACAAGGTTTTAGTAAGTGGTAAAATGCTTGTAATGACCTTGAGAATAATGCCAAGGTCACGTAAATCAAGTGGCTGTGAGCACCCCCCTAATACACCTTGACACCAAAGATGAATGGAATCGGTTAAACCGTTCTTAAGCTATGGCACTCACAACAAACGGGACTTGACGGCCAGATGGACGGATGGAACTAAATATGATGTCCCCTGCCCCTAATACACCTTGACACCAAAGATGAATGGAATCGGTCAAACTGTTCTTGAGAAATCATTTTGACAAGGTATTTGTAAGTGGTCAAATGGTCGTAATGACCTTGATAATAATATCGAGGTCGCGTAAATTAAGTGGGCTGTGCGCACCCCCCTAATACTCCTTGACACCAAAGATGAACAAAATTGGTCATACTGTTCTTGAGATATGTAGACAAGGAATTTGTAAATGGTTGTAACAACCTTGAAAATAATGCCAAGGTCACGGATATCGACTGGGGTTGGCGTATCACACCAATACACCTTGACAGCAAAGATGAATGGAATAGGTCAAACCGTTCTTGAGATATCGTGTTCAGAACAATCGTGACGTGAAGGACAGACGTGACGGGTGAATGGACGATGGAGCTGAATACAACGTCTCCCACTCCGTTCGCAACCGCGGCCGCGGGGGACAACAATCCATTTGAATGTGTATGCAAAATATGAAATATATTACTTTGAAAATAAAATAATAAAAAACCCATCAAGGAAGACCAATCAATCGCTTATTTAATAATACCTGTAGGTCTTGAGTTTGTAAACACTATGGGCCCTAATTTCGTAGACCAGGCGCAGGCGCGGCGAATGGTGGGTGCGCTGCGCCAACGGGGTGTGTCCAGGTTTATGTTTCAATTTCTTGCCCGGCGTAGCCTTGCGCAAGTACTCCTCTGTCCCGCCTCTGTCCCTCCTTCCAGCGCAAGTTGGCTAGGAAGGCGTGTTTGGGTATAACACAGCCGAGTCAAATATTGCTCATTGGCAAGAGAAACGATGGATAGCGTGTTTAAAATTTTGGGATTAACATGCATGGACAACAATGGAAGATACGTTACACATTTATTCTCAATATGTGATCTTAACTCAGTACGAGATCATAGCAATCAGGCTGTATTCCTTTCCCCCACTAAAGATGATAAAACCTAAGTGACAATAATAGTAGCCTAGTATTAAGCCGCTTGCACACTGGGCACAAAACAAATTTTTCGCTCGGCAGATTGCGTTGAGAGCAGTGTCTTGTGTCCGAGAGTCTGACAGGGTTTTAATATATCTTCTTGTCTGACAGTCGATTATTGTTTTTAATTTCTTCAAATCTACTGACTCTTTTAGATATTAAACGTGAATGTTTTGATAACAGGGCTCCGTTCTTCAAGATGAGTACTGAGAATTTTAATCAATGTTTCTGTTTAAGCTCTGCTCAATAAAGCGAGTCGACACTGGCGCGAGACAATGTACAATGCCTCCGTGTCTGACAGCAAGAAAAAAAAGAGGACGATTAGAACAGACTGATAACGAAATGAAGAATAAAAAGAAACATTTTACAACGGAACATCCAACGCACACTGTGATTAATTTATTTGCGGGTCATCTTTTTTGGATGTTCTGTTGGTTGGTGATGTATATGTATTTTTATTCTTTATTCCGTTATAAATCTGTTCTCATATCAATACTTTTATTTTTTGCTGGGGGCCGGACATGGAGTATTTTGCATTTCGCGTCGGACAGTCTTGATCGTGCATGCGATAATTTATTCACACTGTCAATGGTCATGGAATTGATTTGCTCTCTGATTGCAAGCACTATTTTATCTCTGCTGTGGAAATAAAGCGTGAATCTGTTCGATCCATCTGACTAATTTTCAAAAGAAAAACCGAATAAAGACCATTGTCTATCTTCAAAGGAAGAAAACTGACGAATAAAAAGACCAAGAAAAGTCGATAGCTCTTTGCATTAACTTTGACTGTAATCAGTCGTGCGAAAAATTTGTTTCGCGTCCAGTGTGCAAGCGGCTTTACCGAGCATAGAACGCAAGCATTATATACGCACTGCCTGATGCCGAGGCAGTTTGCGGTTGACTGAGAAAGATGTGAAGTCGTTAATTTGCATCATTGATTCAGTTGCGTTGATTAAGTCATGTCGAGTTTCCATCACGCGTGCCAACCGCCTTTGATCTGACATGAGGACAATCGATATAGACACTAAAATTTATGTGCTGATTCAGATAGTTACATTAAACCGTGGTTGCTGTAATTATTTACTGTACTGAAATGTGCCTGACATTCTGGAAACCTGCCTGTGAGGTTTCGGTCAGCCAAATTACCACTGCACAGATATTAAACCAGGTTGGAGCTGGCGAGCCTTCTGCGCAACTGCAGCGAAGACTTTTCTACGAAATTGTCACTGCGTCTTGATGAATAAGTGACACCTCCCCCTACTACGCCGCCACACCCATCTCGGCGCAGGTTCGTCTGTGCACCATGTTGGACCTCACGAAATTACCACTGCGCGGGCTGCGCGGACGAAATTACCACTGCGTGGGCTGTGCCAGACTACGCCACCTGCGCTGCGCCAGGAAATTAGAGCCCTTTATGTGCTGTTCGAGAAAGAATATAAATGGAGACCAAGTCTTTTGAAAATGTTTAAATTGATCATGAAAAACAAACCTAATTCTTTCTTGGTGGAGTGTATCAATTACGTCTTTGAGCCATAATTTAACTGAAGGGGCCTCTGCTTTTATTCCCAAAATTTAAGTGTTAGGTTTTTTTCGCAGTTATAAGCCCATAGGAGACAAAATGTTGTTGGGAGGTAGTTAGCGTTCTGAAAGTCTCCGACGTCCCAATATTATCATTTAAGGTTGTGGTTCCAGGGGTGTCTTTAATGTAAAGAAGACACTAAAAATTTAGATCCATAAACTTTATCTGTCTGTGGGCAGAGTACGAAACGAAGGATTAAAGTGGCATCTTGGGATTGGCATTTATCACACTCAGGGCAGATGTTGGGAAACATCTGAGTTTAGATTTGCGTAGTATATCCTGTGCAGCACCTTAAACTGTATCAAGCAACATTGATAATATAGGATATCAGCCTCTCTGAATCAGCTTGTTTTTTTAAAACAGTTATCAAGTTTGACTCAAATTGCAATTCTATAATCCGGCATAAATGATTTCTTATAGTCTCTAACCTGAAGAAATTAAAAAAAAAATTTCTTCTCATTGTATTTCGGCTGCAGCTCATGAAAGGAAGCCGTTATTTACCAATCACCCACTGAGTTGATTCCTCTGGTTTCCATTGAGTAAAAGCACCATCTAAAGTAGAGGCTTTGAAGGAAGGGTTATTTGTATTGGGGAGGAGATAGGACATATTCCTCAATTTGAGCTTCAACTGTTTCCAGCTACGAATGGCATCGTGTATAATGGGATCATGTATAATGGGATCATGTGTAATGGGCGGTGATGGGACGCCAGGTGCCGCGACCAGTGAGAGAAAGAACTGAGAGCAGCCCAGATAAGAGACAAACACAAAAGAGGTACACACACAAAAGAGGTAAAAGCTCGCGCTTCCAAGTAGTGATGGGAAGATGAAGCTTCATGAACCATTTTCTTTATTTTCTGTGCCCACAAGATGGCGCCCATAGTTGAAAAAATAAGGCTTCTAGAATGAACTTACAAGCCTTTGTTGAACAGAGTGCACCATCTTGTGGGCACAGAAAATAAAGGCGTGGTGAACCCCCGGTCATATAAATACAGTCTGGAAAACTCCGCCCCAGCTCAATCAGCCAGATGGGCCAGGAATTCAATAGAAAAGACATCCGATATCATCCCATATGACAGAATAAAGAAAGGTCCAACAAACAAACGCACACCAAAACCATGACAGGACCCCCCATCCTAAGGGATGACAGTAGAAGTTCCCTGAGAACTCTGTGCATGGAACTCAGAGATGAGGCTGGGATCGAGGATATCCCGAGCAGAGACCCAGCACCGCTCCTCAGGCCTATATCCCTCCCAGTCCACCAAAAATTGGGCTCCGCGACCCACACGCCTCTCGGCGAAAATGCGACATACAGTATAAACCGGGCCCCCCTCAATTATCCGTGGTGATGCCGGAGGCTTGTCAACCACAGCTGGACGCTAGTGCTAACTGGTTTTAGTCTTGAGACATGAAACGAGGGGTGGATACGCAAGGACTTAGGGAGTTTTAACCTGACAGTATAAGGGTTCATTCTCCGCACTATTTTAAAAGGGCCAATGAAGCGAGGAGCTAACTTTCGTGACTCCACTTTTAAGGGATTCTCCTGAGTACAAAGCCAAGCTTTTTGGCCAACCGGATTAAAATGGGGCCAACCGGCACCTTTTATCGGTAGCAGTCTTCTGTCTCTGCCTAGACCACAACAAAGAGGACCAGACCCTGGTCCAGACAGACAGCGTTGAATAAAATAATTGACAGAGGGGAGTTCAGAATCCTTTTCAGTCTCAGGAAAAAGGGGGGATGATAGCCCAACTGAGCCTGAAATGGTGAGAGGCCTGTGGAAGAGTTGTCCTGACAATTCTGTGAATGTTCAGACAAGCTAAAAAATGACTCCATGACGATGGATTATCGGCCATCAAACATCGAAGGGTATTCTCCAGAGACTGGTTAGTCCACTCCGTCTGACCATTAGTCTCTGGATGAAAGCCAGAAGAAAGGCACACAGTGGCCCCCAACAGACTACAGAAGGCCTCCCAGAACTAAGCCATGAATTGAGGGCCCCTGTCAGAAACCACATCTTACGGGAGACCATGCAGGTGGAAAACATGGTCCAAAACAAGAATGGCCATCTCCGGCGCTGAAGGCAACTTTGGCTGGGCGATAAAATGGGCGGTCTTGGAGAGTGTTTAAACTTTCCTTAATAACTGAAATACATTGATCGGACAATAAGAATAGGATACAAAGCTAAGAGTAAAAGTAAGGTCGGTTGTGTTCTTCGAATGTTGGCCACGGTTGCGCAGCTGAAAATGATGCGAAAGACACCCGAAACCAGCCTGAAGTGTTCAGTTTCATTTACGAGATACATGTTGTATGGACGCGGTCAATGGGAATTATTCCGAATGAAACAGTCCTGGAGGGTTCTTTCTACCCGATACATCTGTCTCTGGAGGAGGGCATCAATGAAGAAAACATATATACTTATATATATTATACTTCTTCTATAGGTTATACTTCTACTCTGTTTGCAGTTTGTTCAATATGGCTTTTTGCTGTAGAATTTATACCGCGTTTAAAGACATCGAATGCCGAGGTTTTCGTTTCTCCAAATTTATGCAGTCCACGCACGTCGGTAGATCCCTCGGTACGTTCATTCCCCCATTCTGTTGAATATGGAGGCATAGCTATGTTGTTTGATTTTTCCTGAAAGTGAAATTTCTGTTCTGTGAAAATAAGGTGTAGTTCAGAATTCAGATATTACTGAGTTAGTGAGTTTTTACCTTCACAAGGTGTAAGGTTATGAACTCGGATGTGAGAGCGGTTAGCTTTTCATTGCAGCGTGAATGTTACGGCTGTTTAATCAGCACTTTATTTAATGCTTGGGGGACTTCGAAGAAAAATGGACAATATTGTTAACTTTATTACGGAGAAAAGGCATGTTTTGTGTTTGAAGAGGTTACTGGTGACCAATGATGTTCAACTGCACTGATATTGATAAATTCATGCTAAACTCAACCAGAAAACCATTAGTTCATGCTGAATTTCATGCCCCAAAAGTTCATTTGTGTTAAATATATGATTAATATATGATTTGATAGTGAACCATTTTGATGGATCTCAGACTTTGGAGAGACACCTGTGTAGCTGTCTAATTTGGCCCATAGCAAGCGGGTAATCTAGAATGTACTGTTCAAGATGAATTGTACTTGTGGTCAAAAAGTTTATGATCCCAGAAATGTATAGATTTAAGCCCCAGCAGTTTTTCATTTGTCAGTATTATTTTTTTTGCTATTTCAATGGTGTATTCTCATGAAGATTTTTTATGTTTGCAGCCCCTTTTCTCCACCAAAATCATGAAAATAAACTGAAATACGGTAGGAGTCTAAATGCTTCAAGTGTCTAGACGCAATTGAGCTAAAGTTTTTCTGTCTGTGAAGTTGCAATCTTGAATTATAATGTCTTAAATCAGGTAACACCTAAAAAGCCAGATTTGGCTTCTGCGCAAAGGGGTTAAAATTCGGCAAGCAGAAATTCTTTTTTGTCATCGAGAGAGAATTAATACGCTCCAGTCATGTAACTGAACTGCAGAGGCTCTGAGCCATCCACCGTTCCAACATTACCCATAATTACTCGAGGCAGGAGCAGTTTCCAGTTCCCTGGGCACTCAACTGAGTGTGGAATACTGGAAACCTTCGAACTCAGCCGGAAATTATCGTCCATGAAATATGTTTTAACCAAATGCATCATATGTCCATGTTTACATTGTCACTGGCAGAGAATAAGCCAATTCAAAAAAATGTTTTTAAATTCTTATTCATTTTATAATCCCAATACATTCATCATGAAGTCTTAATGAACTGATATTTCAACTCAAGTCAAAACAGCAAAATCGTTATCCAAGCACCTGGAATAAAAAAATGTCTCCAGTATTAGCAGTATTCAGCACTGCTAAGTTAAGCATCCAGTGAACTGGAAACTGCTCCTGCTGTGAGTAATCATGGGTAATGTTGGAATGGTGGATACACTCACGCTTGTCGCACACGCGGAAAAGCATTAAGTCCCAGGGGAAAGTCATGAATGGCTGGTCAGAGCCACTTCCGAGGCAAGGACGTGGCGTGGCCAGGAAACTTCACAGAGGGCGATCAGCACAATTCCACAACACTTTGCCTCCATAGACACCTTTATAGCTTCATGTGCATCCAAGTACTTTTACCCAGTTTACTCCTGCCCCTCTTATTGATTTGATAAATCGAGCAGCAAGGCAGATATCGGTAGCCAGCAAGAATGACAGGAACAACAAGGCATAAAAAGGCCCATTAACTCTCATTGTGGACGAGTAGGAAGCGAATGGGCTTTACAGAACAGGTAGGACACAACTGGCAGAGGCAAAGAGGAACTAAGGCGCATTCAGTCAACCAAACAGTTATCATAGGTCTTGGACCATGATGCAGAAAAGACACAGGAATAGTACAGAGAACTATTGTCCCCAATTGCTTTGTAAATCTCAAGAACACTGATCTATGAACACCGTTTTAAAGTCAAAGTCAACCAATAAGAGTGGTGCACTGGAGAAAGAATTAACAGAAATACTAAAATTAAATGAAAAAAGTGCAAATGCATGTAATCCTTAAGCAATAAAATGCGACAACATCAGCAAGAATGATGAATGTGAGGTGCAGAGGGTTTTTTGGGGACTGCAAAGCGCAAATCCTGTATGTGCAACAATGGTCAATCTAAAGGGCCTACCCTTGGTTTTTAGTTGAGCTTTTCTTGACCCTTCTTCTTAATGGGGCTGCGCACTTTAAATTCCCAGCATGTGATACGAACCTTATTCATCAATGTAATGAAACAAGAATATCAATTAATCACAGCAAATCTCACGATGTGCCAAAGAGGGTGTCCAGTCTGTGCCACATCACACAGTTTAGACTCATGATCCAATTATAAACAAACAAAAAAAAAACTGTTGACCAAACAGTTTCACAAAGTCATGGCTTGGCTGCCTCTAGATTTTTAATGAAATGCACGGTGCTCCCCTGAAGAGTTTACACTTCACGCAAGAATTTCTGAAGATGAAATTATTTTGCCAGAATCCCCGAGGGATTAAGATTTTGACGTAAGCGTGTTGTGAAGGACTGCCCACCCTGTTCTTCTACCCCTTCTCTTATCCACCTCTCCGTGTCTCTGTCCCTCACTCACTCCAGAGTCTCCTCCACCCCTCTCTCACTCACGCTCTTTCCTTCCAGACAGCAGTGTCACATACACTTGTCCCTCAGCGTCGCTTTACTCCACACGCATGAGATCAGACCGGCAGCGAGGTGCATGAGACCGACTGAAGGCTGCGTATCTCACCCACCAAACGGAGGGCACAGCTGGGAAAACCACTACGAATCCTCAAGAGCAGGTAATTAAATCATAAAACAACAACACAAGTGCTATGTTTGAAAATTATATTATTATGGACACAGAGCAGCTTACTGATGGCATATTCTGTGTCATGGAATTTACGCACCGCAGCTAACAGAGAAAATCTGACAACAAATTTGCAGAGTCTTGGTAGCCAAGTGCTCTTAATAAACAAACTTTCAGAGATTTTTTTTTTACACCCCCAATTCCAAAAGAATTGGAACAATGCATTAAAAGAAATAATTCGTAGTTTCTTGTTTGTTTTCAGGGTCATTCCATGTCAAATGTTGGAATTTCAGAGAAATTTCCCAAATGACCATGTCAGATTTGGCTGAAAAAATTTCAGTGGGTGCATACACCTCCTAATAGGATAAATCCAAAATTTTAGCTGTCAACTCCTTACAGTTTAGTCATAAAAAATATTTTTGCTGCTAAGTTATACTCGTTTTCTGGCCCTTTTTGAACAGCTATTTCTGACAAGCCACTTTCACATGGCCTTATCTAAAAAAGTATCTCAGCTAAGTCTGTGATGCATCAAAATTATTACAGTTTCTGTTGTTTGCTGATGACACAAATTTTTTTGTTCAGGAGAAGACTTGCATATGTTGACAGAGACTATTGCAAATTAAATGGTCAAGCTTAAAAAATGGTTTGATGTCAATAAATTAACATTAAACTTGAAAAAAACAAAATCGGAGAAAAGGGAGTGTTTCACTGTGTATTGATGGAATAAGTTTGGAGAGAGTGTCTGAAATCAGATTTTTGGGTGTTATAATGGATGATAAATTGACATGGAAATATCACATGTGAAAGCTAAAGTAGCTAAAAATGTTTTTGTGCTCAACAAAGCAAAGTATTTGTTGGATTATAAATCAATGCGGATTTTGTATTGTTCTTTGATTTTGCCGTATTTGCAGTACTGTGTTGAAGTGTGGGGCAACACATATAAGAGTAATTTAGGACCATTATTTATTTTACAAAAAAAGGCAGTGAGAATTATTTATAATGTACAACCAGGAGAACACACAAATGCACTGTTTATTGAATCAGGGCTGTTAAAATTTTAAGATTTAATTGAACTGCAGACTTTATTAGTTGTGTACCGCGCAAAAAACGGAAAATTACCAGAAAATATACAGAAATTATTTGTTTTACGTTTTAGAGATGAGCAATATAGAAGAAAATTTAACATTAAGCATCCGTTTGCACGGACTACATTAAAGCAGATGTGTATCTCTGTAACTGGGGTGAAACTGTGGAATTCCTTGCCAAATGATTTAAAGGGGTGTATGAATATATTTAGATTAAGAAAATGTATAAAGAAAGAATAATTAGACAAGATTTTCTTCTCCCTGCTCCTTTCCGTCATGGGTTATGTAAATGCTGAGCTGAATATATTTTGTGAATTTCTTTTTGTCTCTAATGCCATGAGCAGATCAAATAAAGTGAAATGAAATGAAATGAAATGTTCAGGGGTGGAAATCTGCTACTATAACCTGAGGAATATGGACTTTTAAAGGTTTCCCTTTGGTTTATCATATATTTCTCGGTGCTTATAGTTGCTTGAGAATTTTACTCTTCGCTCTGCGGTAGCATATTTGAAGGACAGTAAAAAAAGCCTAATTTCAAAGACAGAGATTTGGTATGAACATACAGCTTCCCATATATGTTGTATATTTTGTCTTTTAATTCTAGCCTTTGTCTTTTTAATTCTCTTTCATGAATAATCTCCAAAATATTGAGGCTTGAAAATGTAAACAAAATTGTGCAATTTTTAACATTTTATACCAAAGAATGACACAATCCACCAACATCAAATTGACTGTTTCAGACAGATTAGATGCCTGTTATCAACATATCCAAAATTTGTGGTGGTGTTCTGCCTTTTTTTCTTAAAATGAATTTTTGAACATATTGTATTTTTGTGGACACACAGCGTTTAATGGCATCAGAGGCATATTCAAACATTATTTTTATAAATGCACATAGTGAATGGTTGCAAGCTCAAACTCAACAAAATGCTTTATTTGATCAATGTTAACTTACACTTGAAGAATAACCCATATGCAGTGTTTAGATACTGAAAAAATACAACCTTAACGGCGAGAAAAATTCTAGTTTGCTGTTTTTTTGGAAGTGTCACAAAAATTAAATATCTCATACAATATAGCTATCTTACAGTGTTAAGGATGCCACAGATTAAATGATTTATCATAAATATTAATTCTTCTTTTTTAATTTATTTATAAATACATCAAATAAATAATTATAACATTTGTTAAGCTGTAAGTGTCGGAACATGTTTGGTTATGCAGAACCTGTAACTTCTCTGATCATGTCATGGATTGCTGAGGTAAGAGGGTTTTGTGGATAATCTTAGTGATGCAATCGGTGCAAGTCTGAACAATTAATTTGTGTATTGATTGTGGCAATCTTCTGTACATCCCAACATCACCCAATAAAACATGGATCGAATGATGCCGTCTTTAAGACTTAGTTTGATCTGATTAATTTTCATTGCTCAAACCCTTTATATAGTCTTCTAATGAATTCGGTTCAGACTTGCACAGATGACAATATTCTTTGATACATCACTAGGGTTATCCACAAAACCCTCATATATGACAAATCATTTAATCTGTGATCAAATAAAATGGCATTTGTAACACATCCTTGGTCAGGTAGCAATATTGTATTAGACAATTATTGAATTTGTGGCCGTTAAGGTTGTAATATTTCAATATTGCACATAACTGCATATGGGTTATTCTCCAAGTGTTAATATTCATGAAATAAAGCATTTTGTTCAGTTTGAGCTTTCTATTATTAACTATGTGCATTTTATAAAATGATGTTTGAATATGCCTTCGATGCCACTAAATCCTGAGTCCACAAAAATACCATATTTTCAAAAATTTATTTTGAGAAAATAATGCACAACACCATCACAAATTTTGGATATGTTAAAAAAACAGGCTGAAATACTTGTCGAGAAAAGTAATTGCTGTCCAAAAAGGGCCAGACAACGAGCACAGCTTATTTTTGATGCGGGTTTGTGCTCATATATGAACGCACAGTGTTTTCTGAACAAGGATTTTATTTTAAGCAGGTTACTTTGATTACCACACAATTATTTAAGGCTGTATCAGCGATATGATGTCAGTATGGTTGACAATTGAAACGCTCTCAAAACACAACAGAGCCGCTCGCCCGTCTCCGTCAGGAGCTTGGACCATAAACGCGCTTTTCTGAAAGTGAAACTTTTAAGTAAAGCTCCTTTCATAATGGATGCAAAACGAATTTTTCGCGCAACAGATTACTTTCAAAGTCAATGCAAAGACGCAAATACATGGGTCAGTCCATGTCAAATCACCCAGGGGTGGTTGCGGCACCATTTTCAAATTTAACAAGCTTCCACTAACTTAAAGATAATGCCGAAAGAACATACCATGCAAAATTTTAGATCTCTAATTCAAATAGTTTTCAAGCAAAGTAGTTTTTAAGTTTCAGCAATTTAGGCCTGAACCAGCCCCTCCTAATCCTCGAGGGTATTTTTTAGAAAATGAAGTGCTTGTATCTCAGCTTCTAGGCAACAAAGCATCACCAAATTTGACATGCATGTTCTTTATAAGTAGCTTGTTAAATTATACCCTTCCTAGCCCTCTAGCTAGTGTGTAGCAGGTACTGGAGCTTGTCAAAAATGCCCAAATTTACGAAAAATAAGCTTGCGAATGAGTTTTAGAAACCCTAAAAAACAAGAAATAGTGCTCATACCTGCTATAATACCCTCCAGTTCCATTCTTAACAACATTATGCAGTATTTCAACGAATTAGAGCCCCTTAGCTTCATTGTCTGCAGAGAGAGCTGAATTTCTAATCAGAGTGAAAATTATCGAAAATTGCCAAAATTCGACAGGCCAGAAGCCAGTGTAGCACAGGTGGCAGGGATATGAAACTTTGTGCAGGAAAGCATCTATTATTTGGCTGTTTCCACATAATAATTGCAAGTTTTCCCCATCACAGTATCATTGAATATTTTTCACATTTTGTAAGCCATTATCGGTAATTGATGATTCTTACCATAATCACTATATATTACTTAGAGTGGTACATCAGTGTAACTGAATAGTTTGGAGAGCCTGTGTTTGTGGAGGTGGTGCCTGATGGTGCTTTTTGAAACCAGGTAACCCAAAGATGCCACCAACACCTGCAATTCCTTCACAGAGATTCTTGGGGGTTTTGTTGCTTCTCTCAAAGTTATCAACAGTTCTGTATCTTTGGAATGTCTTCATAATTGCCCTGTCAGTGCTCAGTGGCATATTCAATAATTTGTGATAATTTTTTGCATCTATTACCAGATTTATATAGGTCTATGAGCATTTGTCTCTTTTGAAAGGATAGTTTTTTTTGTTTTGTTTTTTTGTGGTGTTGGATGAAAAAGGGTTATTGCACGCATTCTCATTTTTACACCCCAGTGAAACAAAAGTGATTCTGATTACTCAATATATTTCCCCAGCACTTTGGTAAAACTCAAAAAAGTGGAATTTTACCTAGTTTAATTTTGCTGGATGTTATTAACAGTAATCTCTTTGGGTGCCCTTAATTGTCAAATCTAAATTTGGAGAAAATTATTTTGGCTGGTTCCATTGGAATATTAATATTGTGCGCCCCTCACATATTGTTATTCAGAGTTCCTCAGTAAGTATATTTTTTAGAATTTTTTTAAAGTATAGTTCCTGCATCCCCAGTCAGGGGCGCCAGCAATTTTTGAGGCCAGTGTATATTTGCATGCAGGTAACCATGTTGGAATTACAGACATTTATAATTGTGTCTCTGTGCAAATACAAATACTGTGTGTGACTGTCTGGAACAAAACTTTGGTGCTGAACTGTTCTTGTGGTGCTTCTATAGGTCCTACTGAGATCCCTGAAGAACCCTGTGGAACCCTGCAGACCCCCTTCTTGACCACAGAGGGCTCAGCATTGTGAGAGAGGGTTACCAGTACTGCAACTAGGTGCGTACGTGAACCTCATAAACACAGCTCTGCGTGATAAATGTCCATTGTACTTTTGTACATGTCTATTGGGCACATGCTGTGTGATCTTCATATACTGGACACTCTGGATGGAGCATTAAGCACAGCTCAGAGAGATACTCACAATATGTGCTCATGGTCCTCTGTTCTAAACTGGGAATAGTCCACCCAGGCGGGAAGTAAAACTTCTCCAAAGATTTAGACCAAAATATGCGCATGTCTTTCCTTGTTTTCATTTAACCAATCATGAAAGATATTTTTGATAACCTGCATTGCAGGATATGATGAAAGTCAACGTAGGAATTTAAGGATTTTTTTTTTCGGTGAAGCGTAGCCAGTTTAAGCAAGTGAATAAAACATCCATCCATTCTCGATGCCCGCTTCTTCCCCATGATTGGTTGCGGGGGGAGCTGGAGCCTATCCCAGCTGACTACGGGCGTAAGGCACGGACCCACAGTGGACAGCTAGCCAATCCATCGCAGGGCGCACACATCATTCACACAACCTTCACTCTCACACTCATACCTGTGGGCAATTTAGCATCTCCAATTACCCTGATATGCATGTCTTTGGACTGCGGGAGGAAACCGGAGGAACCCACGCGAATACCAGGAGAACATGAAACTCCACACTGAAAGGCCCCAGGCCGGATTCAACCCACGACCTTCTTGCTGTGAAGCGGCAATGCTAGCTACTGCGCGTGAATAAAACATTTGTGTTAATTAATGGTCAGGTGGACACCAGGTGCAGGATCCAGAAGTGTTTATTGAATACAACACGAGGGAAAATGATGGCAGACAGCCCAGAAACAAAACACCGTGCTCGTGCACCGAACAACTGGGAGGACTAAAGTACATTGCCCAAGGCACGGGGAAAACACAACAGCAAACAAAACGAAGTCTTATGTAAAGGTCTCTTCGATCTTCCCTGCTTGGGTACACATGGGAGAAGGTGGAGAAACGGAGGGGAATCTTCCTTCGAAACAGAAACACATGGGATTAATAAACAAATTCACAATGACCGGGTTAACAATAATTACTCGAGATAAGACACTGAGACGGTCAATCAAGCCAGACAGTTGAGATTGAGGTAATCTAAACGTGACGAGTAAAAAGCACCACGAGAACCGCAAAGGAAAGCATAGCCTTAAACGTGGTTAATCAGGGAAAGCCTAGGAAGGAATTTCCAAAGCTAGAAACGCTCGCACTCGCTAATGAGTTAACTAGGTTAGTGACTACGTGACAAAATATTTACACACCCTTAAATAAGTGCTGGTTAGCACGGCTAGTAATGACCCTATCAGAGAATGCATTCACTCAGAGTTTTGCGAGACCCAGAATTAAGCACAGGTGGAAGCAATGAAATACCAAAGCTGAAACCGAAAGAGGAAACGTGATGGGACAACGAGACTCAGGCATGCTCAAGGCTGTCATACGACACCACAGGGCAAGAGGGAATCAATGGTCAGACCGCGAGAATGGAGCTGAAACGCAAACCAAGAGAGACACGGGGAAAAATGCAAAAGCACAAACAAGCACACAGGGCAGAATCATAACACATTTGTATTGAATTTATTATTTACTTGACTTGTTATTTCATTAAAAAGGAAGCTGTGTGTTTCAGTGCCAACAGATTTTTTACAATGATTGTAATTATGATCAATTATGATCCGCTTCAAGGGATGTATTCCGCCCTCCCTGTGTTCTGTTCAGCTGCTGCCACTGATTGACTCTTTTGTGTCGTTCTGAATCTTAACAACTGGTGATTGAATTCTTAAATGTATGGCATTTATTGGGCCAGGGGAATATCTGGTAAAGTTGACGTGTATCCACCACGTGGCTCAGGTCCTCACCAAAATTGAATAAGTTTTTCCTTTGCCCATGTCACCAAGTTTTATTAAAATCGGACCAATGGTTTTCCAAATCCTTCTGACTGTTGTGATTCTGGTTCTGCCTTGCCATGTTTTTGTTCTGACTGCCATGTGTGTATTTTGATCCTTGCCATGTCTGACTATTCTTTAGAAATATGTATTGTGATCTGGTTGCTTTTTCGTTCATGCATTGTCTTAGTTTTGGTTTTCCATGTTTTACTTATCGCCATAGTTTTATTCCGGTCCATGTTTTGATTTATCCATGCATTGCACTTTGTCTCCCCCTGTCTGGTCTTTGGTCTTGTCTTTCCTCACAGCCCCAGTAATGCGTGCCACTCCTTCAGGTGATTTAATGGTTTCTGGGTTTCAATCCTCCTTCCCGAACTCGTTTACTTCCTTCTCCTTGCTTTTTCTATATTACTAACACATACTAACAGTTTTTTGTTTTTGTTTATTTACTAACCAAGGCTAACATTGTATATAAGACTAACTTACAAACGAGCACTCGGGATTGTATAGCTGCACTTACTAATTGATTAACAAGCTCTCAGCACTCGCTCTATTCTAGTCTCCGCCTTTCAGTGGAGTCTCCATACCTGCTTATGCTTTCCTTTATCTTAGTATTTATGCATGGTAGAACTCCTTGACTGGAGCTGTGTAATTGTCTATAGGATTGTCCTGTGATCCCTGTCCGCGTTTTGGCTTCTGCCAATTTCATGTGATCAGGTTTTCCCTATGTGTTGCTCCCTTGTAATTAGTCTGACTGCTTGCACCTGTGCTCTGTTATCATGTGACCTCCCAGAAATGTATATTAGGTGTCTCTTCACAGCACTGCCTTGTCAGATCGTTCTCTCATGCTAACTTGTGCCACGGTCATTTCGCCCTGTTCTCATCGGGGTCTATTCTCCCATTGGCGCGTAAGTCCTTTTTTACGCGATACGAGTTAAGCGCTTTTGAGTTGCGCGTATTCTCCCCTACTCGCTTCGATCACGCCCACAGCACTTAACTTCAGAATGTAGGCGGCCTTATGAAAGAGGTGTGACTAATCCAAAAGAGAGGCAGATTCTGTACAAAGCTCATTGATTTTGGCTATCAGGAAAACAAGGAACAAGGATTTTCTGATTAACCATGAAAATCCAGTTGTGGTGCATGGAAAACGCAAACCAGACTTTAAACTTGAAAATCGTGATAAATACTCGTATCTCCAAACTGATAAGAAACAATAGCTTGTATGTCCACTATTCTTACACGCAGAATTAAACATGTTTTATTTTATTTATATTTTATATTATATTTATCAATTTATATATTTTTTTATATTTATTTATTTTCCTGTGAAGTTTATAATTTTGAAGATACAAGGTTTTATCAACAGGCCCACGATATGCGGCTGTAATAGTAGGCCTATGTGCGTCTGTGCCAATTACAAGAAGTAATACAGACATCTCTTTTTTATTTCTTACTCTAGCCACCATGCCATTAAAGCTATTCAAACAAACAAATTGCCGCGATAATGAAATAACAAAAAGAATTTAGCGCTTCTCAACCAGCGCAATCAGAGCATTGAATATGTGCCCCTCCTACACCAGCCTGTTTATTCCGTGGAAGACAGGGAAGAAGACAAAGGGAACATTCTAGTCACACAAAGACAATCAAAGGCAGTTTATATGATCTCATTTAGAAATTGCGCACTTGAAATCTCAAACTACTCCGATGTCAGGTTTTCAGCTAAAGGACATGGAAACGCTTTAACAAAGGATTCTTACCCCGCACGCGATCATCTCCCCGCCCCGAAACCACCTCAGCAATCACACAATTCCATATCCGTAGCCTATTATGACCCATTTGATTTGAGCGACACATTCACTTGAACTTGTGCCTAATACTTTACTATAATCAATTATCCAATTTACTGATAATGATTCTTCCCATGTCGGCTATTCTTTATTAGCTAAAATTGATTAACAAATGGGTAGTGCTTTGGTATTGACCAGGAAAGAATTACCTATTTAATCTCCGCCTTTTTCGGCTTTATTAGCCACAACAATTTCTACAGGGGGATGAAATTATATCAAGGTAGCGCAGAGAAATCATTTTTAAACCGGTAAGTCCACATCTGTGAAATTTGGTTTTTGGCTTTGGCTCGACATCGTCATCATTGTCTTCATGTTCTATTAACAAATGCGACTGCCCTATATGTTCGTGATAGTCTAAAAAGTTGTGATATTCTCACGAGGGAAGAGAACGATTTTCTAACTGAGGATATCTGTATTAACTAACTCGTGTCTTTGTAATTTTTTTTTTACCATTGATAATACTGTGTATTTTAATGTGTGAATAAAGATATTATTAAATAGGCTACTCTAGATTGAGCCCTAACCAGTAGAAGTGATCAATTTGCTAGCTCCACATATGCAACTTGTCCGCGCCAACAGAACTTGCAGTTCGCAAAACCTGTATTATGTTCATAACATAACAGAGCTCTCTCTAACTGTCGCGTACTGTCCATAAAGCTGCTTTAACATTAGACACGAAACGAATTTTTGGCAGGACAGATTAGCCTACATTCAAAGTAAATGCAAAGACGCGAATACACAAGCCGCTTTCACACCGGAACGCGAAACGAATTTTTCGCGCAATGGATTAGCTACATTCAAAGTCAATGCAAAGACGCGTATACAGGCATTATAGTCGCCTTGAAGCAGCTTTCACACCGGAGATGAGACAAATTTTTCGAGTTAAGCTGCTTTCACATCGGATGCGAAACGAATTTTTCGCGCGACAGACTACATTCAAACTAAGTCATGACCGCTTATCAGTTACTGCATGTTAGTTGGCGCGATCTGCAAATTAAAAATGCTTCTGGTGAACTCATATATCCGATTCGACGGTCGAATAACATGGCAAACAGTTGTAGTGCCGTCCGCGGCACTAAAAGTAAAAGTATATCCTTGTGGAGAAGTATGCGACAGAGCAGACGGCAAAATAGCCTTCCAGCGTGAATTGCCGTCTGGGCAGACAGCATAATAGCCCTTTAGCGTGAATTGCCGACGCCGTGTATATGCCTACAAACTTTAAGTCCACATCTGTGACAACTGCGCATGTCAAGCGGACGTGACGGCAAAATAGCAGAAAATAACGGGAACGTCAGACGGCAAAATAGACACTGCCTAGTCTAAATGGAGAGATCTGCGGGGCTTGGTAAAAGCCAGGCTCAATGCACACCGGAGACGTGCGCACAGAGCAGGTGGTGGGCAGCCATCATCCCCTGTGCATTTCACTGCACTGGAGGAGGAGGTAGCACCCACTCTTTCTGCAGTGGAAGTGCATGGTGAAGAACTTGGAGCGTCAAAGAACTGTGTCAGACACCTTGACACAGACGCATGAGATATGTGCATGAAATCACCAGCCACTCTCTGGAACGACGCAGATACCAGGACCGACAGTGCAGTTGTGACCTTGATGACCACCGGTATGTTTGTAATTATTTGTAATGCGTTTGTAATTAAACTAATTGGAGAAGAGGCTGTTGCGAAATATCTTTCGTTTGATAATTTTTTATGGTTATGAGAAATGTAGTTTAGAAATAAGGATGAACAATCGAATATTGAGTGTCTCAACCTTTACCATGTTAAATAAAATAAAATGAATGTTAAAATTCAGCCTATTACTGACATCAAACGCAATATTCCATTTCGCCTTATCTTGGCGCTTGACCTTAATACAGCCCTTAAAAGCGCCTAACAGAAAAAACGCGTAAGCCAGGGGGAGAATACGCATAAGTGTTATTTGCATGAGAAACGCCCGGAAACTCCCCGATTTTTTTCGACTTACGCGCATAGGAGAATAGACCCCATCGTGATTATCTTTCTGACTGGACCGTCCTTGATATTCAATTTTTGCCTACTCCCTGTACCTCGCCGCCTTCTTGTTTACTAAACCCTTTTTGTATGACTCTGATTTTTGTGATTGGTGCCCTGGTTACGATTCTGGATTTCGCCCTTTGGTTTCTGATTTTGGATTCTGGACTCTGTACTGTTGCCTGCTCTGTTGGGGGGTTTCCCCCTTCAGAAATAAAGCCTCCTTTTTGTATTTTACTGGTTCTTGCTCGTGGTCCCTTTCGTAAATCCTCACACTGACAAACAAAGAAAAAGATGGAACAAATCCCAACCAAAAAAATTACTTAAGGTTAAGGAGTGTAAAAATTGTTTTTTTTTTAGCACTGAAACAACTGGATTTTTAAAGAGCAATCACAGGACCAGCTTTTCAGACATGACAAAATTACATTGTTAATGGAGAACTACGTAACAATTCTAGTTTTACTCCAGGGCCAAGCTGATTTGAGTGTTAAAAGCAAGCCCTTGTTGCTAAAAAAATGTTTATCCTTTCTCTGAATTCAGTGGCTAAACTGGCAACACAAGATTTGACAAGACCAGAACAGATGGAGCTCAGAACCGTCAGGCTTACCATCCCCATCTTTTCAAACATCTCCAGCTTCACTGCAGACAATGACACAGACACACTACCATTCGAGAGCCCTTACCAGGTAGTGGAGGTGGTGATCATTGTCCTGGCCACAGGAACCGTCAGTCTCCTCACGATAACTGGGAACATATTGGTTATTCTCTCAATCATAATGAACAAGAGCCTCCAGACCATCAACAACTTCTTCCTCTGCAGCCTGGCATGTACAGACCTGATCATTGGGCTCATCGGCATGAATCTGAAAACAGTCTACGTCACAGTTGGTTATTGGCCGTTGGGCCCAGAAGTCTGTCACCTATGGCTGCTCCTGGACTATGTAGCCACCAATGCCTCTGTCTATCATCTCCTTGTCATTAGCTTTGACCGTTACTTCTGCATCACCAAGCCACTCAGCTACCCTGCATGGAGGACCACCAGGAAGGCGGGCATGATGATTGCGGTAGCCTGGGTAGTTTCCTTCCTTCAGTGGGCCCCGATCATCCTCTGCGGGCAGTTTGTCGTACTTGAGCGTATTGTCCCAGTATGCTTCTTCGAGTTCAATTCCAATGAATCCATCAGCTTTATCAGCTCCGCTGCTTGCTTGTACCTGCCCGTTGCCATCATGAGCTTCCTGTACTGGAAGATCACCAGGGCCAGCAAGAGCCGTGTAAAGACGGGCGAGCACAAGCAAAAAAAGGGCAACCCATTCAACAGTGAAGCAGGAAACCACATCAGCATTCCATGTGATGATGAGTCTGACACAACCCAACGCACTGAGAGGAGCCAGAATGGTGGAACAGGTGGAGTTGGAGAGGAGGAGCCAAGTGTACCAGTACATCCTGAGAGAAATGAAATTACAGAGGCCCCTGCAGGTTACGAGGGAAACACCACAGCCCACCACCTTACTGTTACAATGTCAAAGCAGCAGCCGAAGAGAAAGGCACCACCATCTCGTGAGAAAAAGGTAACACGCATGATAACCATGATTCTAGCTGCCTTTGTGGTCACATGGACACCCTTTCAAGTCATGAAGGTCGTCAGCAGCTTCTGTTCAACCTGTGTTACCTCCAACTTGTGGACCTTCGGCTACTGGATCTGCTACTTCAACAGCACCATCAATCCAGCCTGCTATGCTTTCAGCAATGTGTCCTTCAAGAAGACCTTCAAACAACTCCTGCTCTGCCAGCACAAGGACATTCGCTTGGGCAGATAGAGATGTGATCATTTCTGTTTCTGCTGTTGTTATTTTCTGTCATTTTTTGTTGAAAAAATACGCTCTTGCAAACTGAAGACGCAGAACTAGAGACACACAACCTGCAGATGTAATGTCAAATTGCGGATATTTCTATACCAGCAAAATCAACTTGTATTCAATAGCATTTACTGCAAAACTCAGAAAAGTCTGTACCTATGTACAGGATCAGAAAGTCCATCAATTTACTGAAGTTGATATTTTTACCTGATAAAAATTATGTATTTTTAAATGTGCTGTCATGATTCTGGTTTTGGCCATGTCTTTTCTACATTGATTTTGCTTTTTGTCCACCCTGGTGTTTCTGTTCATGCTGTTTCTGTATTCATTGCACTTGTCACCCCTGTCTTGTGATCTGTATGGTACAAAACCCAAAACCAGTGAAGTTGGCACGTTATGTAAATCGTAGATAAAAACAGAATACAATGATTTGCAAATCCTTTTAAACTTATATTCAACTGATTACACTGTGAAGACAAGATGTTTAATGTTCAAACTGAGAAACTTTTTTTTTTGTGCAAATAATCATTAACTTAGAATTTAAAGGCAGCAACACATTGCAAAAAAGTTGGCACAGGGGCCTTTTTATCACTGTGTTACATCGCCTTTCCTTTTAACGACACTCAGTAAACCTTGGGAACTGAGGAGACCAATTTTTGAAGCTTTTCAGGTGGAACTCTTTCCCATTCTTGCTTGATGTACAGCTTAAGTGATTTATCCAGATTCTCTGAACCTTTTGACGATATTACGGACCGTAGATGATGAAATCCCTAAATTTTTTGCAATAGCTCGTTGAGGAATGGTTGTTTTTAAAATGTGCGACAATCAGCTCACGCATTTGTTCACTAAGTGGTGACCCTCACCGCATCCTTGTTTGTGAATGACTGAGCATTTCAGGGAAGCTGCTTTTATACCCAATCATGGCACCCACCTGTTCCCAATTAGCACGTTCACCAGTGGGATGTTCCAAATAAGTGTTTGATGAGCATTCCTCAACTCTCTCAGTCTTTTTTGCCACTTGTGCCAGCTTTTTTGAAACATGTTGCAGGCATCAAATTCCAAATGAGCTAATATTTGCAAAAAAAAAAAGTTTACCTGTTCGAACATTAAGTAACTTGTCTTTGCAGTGTATTCAGTTGAATATAGGTTGAAAAGGATTTGCAAATCATTGTATTCTGTTTTTATTCACAATTTACACAACGTGCCAACTTCACTGGTTTTGGGTTTAGTACATTCTGTCCTCTCAGTCTGCGAGCCCACATGTTTCGGTTGATTTCAGTCTGGTGTTTCACATTATTACTTCAATTCTTGTTTACTTCCTACACTCTGCTTTCTTGATTACTGGTAAAACTAAGATTTATCTTTTGGATTATACTTACTAACCTAACCCATGTACATACTTCTACCTAACTACTCATGAGCACTTGAGTTAATTTGTAATGTTGCACCGCTATTAATTACTAGTAGCGCAATATCAGCACTCGCCCTGTTCTAGTCTCCGCCCCTTGCTTTACTTTCCCTCTATCTCCCAGTGCTTCGGTGAAACCTCTTGCAATAGCTAAATTGCTATCCTGCCCTCATTGCTCTGTGCACGTAGAACTCCTTGACCGGGGCTATGCATCTGTCATAGGTTGTCTATGTGTATCCTGTCCATGCGTTGGCGCTTGCCAATTATTGTGTTCAGGACTTCCCCGTGTGTATTTCCCTTTGGAATTAGTTCTTATCCAATTAACCTGGCCCTACATAGCATGTGACTTCCCTCTTGTGTATTTTACGTCTTCACTGCAGCCTTTACCTTGTCAGAATGTTGACCAATTTTCACTACTGCAGAGAGCCTCGTATGCCTTTTGATTATTGCTTTTAACTACGGCACTTTTTGTAAGACCTTGCGATTGCCTTGCCCTTTCTTGCTCTTGTTTGCTACTTTCTGGATTCTGACCCTTTTTCTGTACGACCACGATTCTGTTTATTGACGCCCTGTGTATGACCTACCCTAGTGGATTTTAAACTATGATTTTTTTGTCATGGTTTGTGTATGTGGTTTTTGCGTTCTTTGTTACTCTCGTCCCTGAGATCGTTTTCTTTCCCCATCGGATTTTTTACCCAGCTGGCTGAGTATTCCTGGGCGGTCCCTTACCGGAGTCTAAGCTGGAGGTCGCCATGCCTCCTTTGCTGGAGTGCCTGATAATATTACTCGCTTCGGGTCAATCTTTAGTCAGGGTTTGCCCATCTTTATTTCTGGGAGGCTTCTTTTGGTTTTTTTATGGCACAATTGTGTGGTCCCTTTATAGAGATTTCTGGTAATACTTTACAAAAAGGGTACAACAATCAACTTTAATTGACATTAGCTCATTTACTATCAGTTAATTAGCAGGTAACTAATGCGTTAGAGAGCTGAATAAGCATTATATCCATAATTGAACATGTATTAATTTGGTGTCTTTCCCTTATTGTGAAGTTGAAAACATCCCTAAAGTATCCCCTATGTAACACTTCAAACAATTAAACCATAATTTAGAAATTAATGCCTTAGTTGATGTGAACATCATTTGTAAATGATTACCAGGTGCATTAGTTAAATGCTAATTACTGCATTAACTAATGTTTGTAGTACCCTTATTGTAAAGTGTAACCAGATTTCTTTTCCTCTGTTGTTGCTCGCTACGTTTCTGCCACTTAAGTCTTTCGTGTATTCAGAAATGCGAGCTCCTTTCCCTTCCTATTTTCGCTCTATCACTTTCAGCTGCGCCGTCTCTGTGCTTGGTGCACCTTCGCCTGCCACGGCATCTGAAACTCCACTTTCAAATTCAGATCTTGCATACAATTGCAAAACCCCACTTTTAAATACAAAAATTTATATTTTGATAAAATTTCGAAGTCCTCCTCGCTAATCAATTGAAGATTTCCTTTTTTTCCCCCCCATCTATACCCAGGAATGTTATAATTATGACCTCCAGGTCATGCAGCCAGAATATTTTGAAACCACGTCACCGCAATGTGGACGTACTCAGCTGAGATAAAGACAAAAGGAAAACTTCAAACTTCACAATGAGGGTGAGGCTCTGCACCCAGTGTTACACACTGCTCACAGATTATGAAATGACAAAGACAATAAGTTGGTAATTTAAAGTTGGATTTTTAAAAAAAAAATAAATTTGGCATCTCCAATCCCACCCGAATCTGGAAATACTCAATTGGTGAACTAATGTAGAAGGCTTGCTCGTTTGCGACCCCTTGTTGCCAACTCAGGCGAGTGAAGACAGTTCCTGCTCTCCTCCGACGCACGTGCCTGTCAGCCACCGCTTCTTACACACTCATTGGTTGAATCTTCGAAAGTTCAGAACGAGGGCGGAGGATACCTGGACATGAATAGACTTAGAATATTCCTGACGAACGCCCGTCTGGCCAACAGGAGGCGCTTGAGCAACAAACAAAGCTTTATTTTATTTATTTTATTTCCCCATTCCCAGGAGTCCCTTCCCAATTTGAAACCCTGTAGCGCGAAAGCCAATTGTGTGCTACTCTGAAAAAGATGCCGACCACTGCCGGTTGGTACTAAAGTTCGAATTTAAGATTCAAATTTAGAAATAAAAAAGTTTTGTTCAACACTTTTGTTTTAAAATCACTGACAGTTTTTGAATTAACCCGTCAAAATCTGTAAAATTTGTCCTGTCAATCATTCCAAGCAAATTAGAATATTTTACGGCTTACTTTCCTAGATTTGTTTCCTGATGGGACATCCAATACATTGTCGGTCAGTCCTGAAAACAGGTGATGCGAGATTAATGTCTGAGATGCAGGAGTGCTGACAAATAAAGGTGATATTTCAAGTGGTCCTTCATCCATAAGAAAAAAAAAAAAAAAAAAAAAAAGATAGGTGCTATATGGGTTATCAGTAGTAAATCTGAGATTAGTGATAAACAGCTTCTAGATATTTAAGGTGAGAGCAAGAGGGCAAAAGATGGCTACATACTACACACTGAGCTAAACAATACAATTAGGGTAACATGGCAAATAGTGTGTTATACACTGCATGTGGAAGGATATACTGCACACGCAATTGCACAAAACAGACTGAGGTTTCAAACACTGCACACCGTGACCAACACAAGACAGTTTTACACTCTACAAACACTGCATTACACACTGCACATGGAAGATTACTTTTGCAAATGCTGTGTTACACACAGGGCTCCACACCACATACAGAGGGCTTATCACTGCAAATAGAGTGTTACCCTGTATACAGTACCACGCACTGCAGACAGAGGATTACCATCATTTCGAACATCAAGGTCTGGCTCTTCATGCCCGAGTGTCCACTGAAGGTACTTTCTGTGAGATATCGTTCAGGAACCAGTCATGGGAACCAAGCAGTGGAGTAAAACTGGATTTTAAGGAAGGGGGAGAACCCCCGCAGAGCAGGAGGCAACAGTACAGAGTCCACAATCCAAAAATCTAATTCCTGAGGGCGAAATCCGAGTCGTTACCAGGGCAGCAATCACAGTACTCGTAGTCGGGCAAAAAAGGGTTTGATACACAGATGCAGACAATTATCCAAAACAGAGCCAAAATTGCAAAACAAGCACTGTCCAGTCAGAAGTGAATCACAAAGAATACAGGGCGAAAACAAGCGTAGCACAGGGAAACATTCTGATAAGGAGCTGGCTGTGAAAAGACTGCTTAAATAGACAAACAGGAAGTCACATGCTCCAAAGGGAAACAGGTGAAATGGATCAGACTAATTACAAAGGAATGAACATGAGGAAGTTCCTGATTACAAGAAATTGGCAAAAGCCAAACCGCGGACAGGGATCACAGAGACAGCCTACTGACAAATATACGGCTCCGGTTAGGGAGTTCTACCATGCACAGAGTGAGATTCAGGACCATGATTAACCAGGTGCAGAAAATCTGCTGAAGCACAGCAAGGTAAATTGAGTGAAGGCAGGGGGCGGAGACTAGAGCAGAGCGAGTGCTGAGAGCTTGTTAGTCAATTTGTAATGTGCAGCGATACAATCCCTAGTGCTTGTTAGTAAGTTAGTACTATAAACAAAGTTAGTCTTGGTTAGTAAGTTTAACTAAAACAACAAACTGTTAGTATGGTAAATAATATAGAAAAGTAAAGTGAAGGAAATAAACGAGATTGGAAGGAATGGTTGAAATCCTAGAAACCATGAAATCGTGGCACACAATACTGGGGCAGTGAGCAATCACATGACAAAAGACCAGATGGGGGGAGACAAAGTGCAATGCATGGTAAGACACAAAACATGGACAGGAATAAAACTGCAGGAGTGGAATATGGCAGAACATACAGAAACAAAACAAGGCATGGAATCCTAATCACAAATACAGTGCATGGTCATACAAAGCAGAATTCATAATCAAACATGGCAGTCAGGCAGAATCATAACAAAAACATGGTCAGGCAGAACAGGATCATCACACTTTCACTGCTGGACAGTATAGACCAGAGGTGGGCAGCGAGGGCCGTATCTGTCCCTGGTTTTCACACCAACGTCTGGTCTTTAATTCGTTGATTGTCTCAATTAGCCAAACCATTAATGAGATCTGACGTTTCATGCGCATTTCTTTAAATTATCATGAAACTACAAAGACTAGTCTTGTCTCCCTTCATAAAACATTTTCCTTTGATCAAATCCTTGCGAAAATCTATATTCGTGCATGCAATCAATTAACTAAATTAGTCAGGGTAATTGATAGGAATAAAAACCTGCATACACACCGGCCCTCCAGGACCGTGATTGCCCACCCCTGGTATAGACTGTATGAAAAGATGGATGAGGCAGCCGTTACTCGAGTCCTTTTGTACTGAGAGTAGCGGCAACTCAGTATTTGAACATCATCTTGTTTCCATCTTTCAGCGCGCGCACACACAGCACAGAGTTGTGAGCTTCCCCAAGCACAGACCAACGTACAAAACAATACTAATATTAACAATGAGGGTCATTACACATGTTAATAATGCGCACGAAAAAACTTGCATTTATTTTCGCTGTCCTTACGATTGTCACTCAGCTGTGCATTGTACCTAACAATGTCCTTTAACCATGACTATATTCAGAATATAGATTGGATTCTGGTGTTTCACTGCTAAATGAACCAAACAAACTAATTTACCCAAATCTGTGCTGCTTCACAAGCTAAAAAAAATATAGGCCAAATGATATTTTATGCCATCATTATGTGATGGTCCTGCCCTGCAGGCCCTCCCCCCTGTTTGCACCTCCACCTCAACGAGCCACAGCTGCTGCCCGTTGAGGTGGAGGTGCTATTAAGAGTATAAAAGAGCTGCACTGCCAGTTTGGCTGTGCAGCTGCATTCTGGTTTCCATTCTGTATGTGATGGAGTCCTGTCTGTAGCCGCTGCTCCCCTGGTTTTGTTTTAATTAAATCTTTTATTTATATTTTTACTCAGCCTGTGCGTGTGGGTCTTATTTTCTGGTGTTTGGGTACATGGTCCCAGTGCCCGCCGGCTTCTTTCCCCCTGCCAGCGGGCCCAAACCATGACACATTAATCATGGACTTCCTCATAAATACAGGGAATCTGCCCATGTGATACGAGCGTGAGGGCCGGGTAAAACTCCTGTGTCACCCATATCTGCCCGCTGGGCAAAATCCTGTATCCGTGGCAGCAACCATTGCCATAGCAAAAGTCAAGAGCGTCGTTCACAATGCATTGCTGCAGACGCTGATTAGACGCTGTCATGGCAGAGAGACTCATGAATTCCTTAGCCGCTGAAATTTCTGAAGTTATTGAGAAGGAAGTTGATGCAGAATTATTTGTAAACAGCATGCGTAATGCAGCGTTATGCAGCAATATTCAGGCGAGGGGCTGTAGTAATTGCGTTTACATGCTAGCTAGCTAGTTAGCCATTTTATTGAAAACAGCGCCGACTAAAAGCAAATGCCAGGGCGACTGGCCTGTAATGATGACAATAATAACCTGTAGTAAGGGCAAATTATGAAAATCTGTTATCAAACAATTTCTTCACGAATATGTTCAGAAAGGTGTGTAATAACATGTATTAAAATGTTGAAACTCAACTCCAGTGGGAAACCCTGAAAAAAACCTGCTAAAGTTAGGGTACCAATAAATAATTGTCAAAAAGTATTATTTTTAAAATTTGGCCTTAAAATGATGATAGATGTGATAGATGTGATCAAGGTCTTTATCAGAACTGAGCGACTTGCAAACCACAATGCTTGACATGTCGGCCATCATCAGTATGCCAAGGGTGCACGGCTGTACTGTCAAGTCATGAAGGAACTTGAAACTTTGCCTGCTTACAAGGACACTTTAGAAAGTTTCACTGCCCATGGGAACCACGTTGTCCATTACTCCAGCAATGAATGGTCTGGCACTTAGTGCGACATCTGCATTGAGCAGACATTAATGAAAGCAGCCAAGTCAGAAGGTGGACTGAGCAGAGTGAGAATGAGAAACAGCGATTCTGGCCACAAGTGCTGGGTGCTCACCCTCAGTCACTTCTCTGATGTCAACCAGCAGATGGAGGAAGGCATCAGGAAACATGCCCCCCTCCACAGAGACCTTGCCAAAGCACAGATGAAGCGAGATGCTGAGGCAGTTGAACTTGCCCTAAAATGGTTTGAAGAAAACCAGCCATTTGACAATGATCGAGACAAGAATATGCTCGCGTCTTTCTCAACAGGATTCACAAGCACAGGAGATGACTCAGTCAATGCTGAGAGAGCAGCTGAAGTAGAGAGGGAGATGCAGATCAAGCTGGATTGACAGTCAGTAACATCAACCATGGATATCAAGTCAAAGGTACAAGCCCTGTCGTCCCTCAGAAAGATTCCCATGGTCAATGAGAGGAAGATTCACCTTGACTCACTAAAGTTGTTCAACCAACTGATCATTATCACCCAGCGAGACATGACAGTTGAGACAAGCTTACAGTATGAGCTGACTCCCTTCCCATTGTCTCTGCTCAGCCACAAAGATCAGAAGATGAACAAGGCAGGCTTTTCAAAGACAAGTCTGGAGGCATTAACTGATCCACTTGACCTTATTAACCAATCCTGCTGCACCCTAGTGATTGATGGCGGATGGCTTCTCTACACGGTGAAGTGGGAACAACATCAGACTTGGCAGGAGATCGCCAATAGTTACAGGAGCTACATACATTGTCTGGGCAGCCGCTCCCAAAAGATCATTGTGGTCTTTGATGGCTACAACAGATCGCCGAAAGATCATGACCACATTCGGCGTTCCAGGAATTCCTGTTATGATCTCCAGATTCGACCAGATGTGGTCCACTGGACCCCAAGAGTGAAGTTCTTGGACAACACTCATAACGAGGGTGAGCTCATCCACCTCCTCGCTTCAACCTTCCAAAAACATCACATCACTGTGGAGCAGTGTGACAATGATGCTGACACCTTGATTGTAAGAGAGGGATTGGCCCGCTGCTACAGATTGCTCTGTTGAGGTCAGTAACATTTGCGTCTGTATTTTCCTTCATTAACTACTAGATGATGATCCTGGGATGGGGGTAGTTTAAAATAAAATAATTCACATTGTTGAAAAGCGTGATCTGTTTTTGCATAGTTCAATATGCTTTGTATATCCATTTTCAGGTGCGGGCAGAAGATGCAGGCGTGCTGGTAATGCTGGTGTACCGTAGTTCAGGCAGCCACCATCTAGTCTTCTTTACCACATAACACGGCTCTTATGATGTCCAAAAGATCCAAGAATCTCTCTCTGAAAGACAGAAGCGCTACTTGCTCTTTTTTCATGCCTTCACCGGGTGTGATACAGTTTCCGCATTTGCTGGCCATGGGAAAACAACTCTATTTGACAGGTGATAATGATTAACTACTATCACTGCCACAAATAACAGCAATGATCATAACCATTATCATCATCATAATCATAAAAATATTAAAAATAATAATTGTTGTTTCGCATTGTACTTGACACAAACCTGGTACATTTTTCAGGTTATGTGCAGGGGACATGGATGCGTGCATGGACATCTTCCTTGACACAGAGGCCACTAAGGAAGCAGTGATTCAGGCTGGTACTTCGATTTTCAAGTATATTTACCATGGATCAGATACTACCTTGAGAACATGTTGTACCGCATTTCACCCAATGAAGGCGGCGGTCGGACAGATCAAACCAGAAGCTCTACCTTCAACAGAGGGTGCAGCTGCACAACATTCACTCCGTGCCAACCTGCAGACCAGGGACTGGCTCCTTCTACAGAGTATGTCTCTGAACCCCAGTGACTATGGATGGACATTAGGTGTGCATGGGTATGAGCCAGTTTCAACACTAGATCCCATGGCTCCTGAGGAGTTACTGAAGATCACAAGCTGTAATTGTCATGGAGATTGCAACGACCGGCGGTGCAGCTGCAAGAAAAATGGGGTCACGTGCATCTCGGCCTGTGGAGTCTGTAAAGGCATTACATGCAGAAATTCCAGTCATGATGGTGTTGAGTCTGGAGAAGACATAGACAATGACTCTTGAAGCTTCTGACATTGTGAATCAGAATTAGCTCTGAGTATTATATAAGTATTTGAAATAAATGTTACTTAGATGCAATTGTAAAAGTGAGTGTAGCTTTTTCCACAAAGGAGTGTTTCTAGTGAAATATGAATACTAACAATTAAGTCAGGGGCTGCGGTGGCCTAGCGTGCTAAGGCATGGCTTAAAAAACACTGACTGTTTGCTGGTTGCGTTGTGCTGGTCCCAAGTTCAAACCACTAGTGGTGCTGACCTGCTATCTGGCGGGACACGAACCTGGCGACTATACTGTTGTGTGCCCCTTGCAGTGCTGCTCGACTGCATATCAAAGGCAGAAGCAGTGTGTGCTTACTGTCTATGGTAACATGCACTTGAAACAGGGACCTCTGTACTATATATGTCCCTGTTTGAAAAGGCCCCTTGGGACCTTTCGAAAAGAGAAGGGGATTGTCCCCGATCCAGGGTTTCTGTCTTGGCGTATATGACCATAGCTGTTGAACACGCCGTAAAACCAAATGCAAAAATGCAAATGCTAACAATCATCTCAGAATCATGAAAGAACCCTGATTTGACCTTTGCAAGTCATTTAAGTCCAAATTTTAATAATCGATTTTTTGACATTCTTTTATCAATACCATATAACTTTGGCAAGTTTTTTTCAGGGTTTCCCACAGGAGTTGAGTTTCAACATTTTAATACATGTTATAACACACCTTGACAAATATATTGGTGAAGAAATTGTTTGGTGACGATTTAGTTGGCAGATTGAAGAAATTTCTGATAAAATGCCCTTACTACTGAATTAAATGTTATGGATAAAATACATTGTTAATTTTGGTCAAAATCAGTATATGATAAATGGAATGTCATACGCGCATTTTCATATCACACCGTGTATGAACCCACGACCAGTATTTTGCCTGTTGCTGGGGTCAAGGGGGTTGATTCAACGTATGATATGAAAATGCCCTGTTAATGTACGGAAGAAAATGCCTCTATGAGGCAGCGAAACTTTCCTATTCTATCCCTACTTTGTAACAGAGGGCGTACCCAAAACCTCCTTTTTCTGACACGAGGAAACGATTTTCATAACTGGAGGATGAGACTTTTTTCCCCTCTTCTTCCCTTTTCTTCCTCTGTCTTCTTTTTCCTCTTCGGAGTGAGCTGTCAAAACTTCAAAATTCGTTTTCCCGTCTTTCTGTCGCAAATTCATGTCAGAGCCGGTGTGAAGAGTTTTGATCAACATTTTGCATCCGAACATTTTGCATTTTCATGTCGTTTTTGTGTCTGGGCGAATAAGAGATTTAATTTTATAATCCGCATGAGTACCAAGAATTCGATCAATGTTTCGGTTTTAGCTCTGCTCAATAAAGTGAGTCAACATTGGCGCGGAACTTCGTGCATTTAGGATGAATTTAGCGACTGTCGGACAGTGATCCTAAGATACTCTGTGTCCGAGAGTCATAAAAGTTCTAATTCTTTCAGTATTCCAGCAATGATTAGACATACAAACTTGGCCATGTTTGTGTTTGACTTTCACTAAATACAAGTTGATAGCTATCCACTTTTCTTGGTCATTTTATTCGTCTGTTTTCTTCCGTTGAAGACAGACAACGGTCTTTATTTGGTCTCTCTTTTGAAGATTTGTTCGATGGATGGAACAGATTCACGCTTAATTTCCACACAAGAGATAAAATAGTGCTTGTAGTCAGTAAGCAAATCAATTCCATGACCACTGACATTGTGAATTAAATATTGCATGCACAATCAAGACTGTTGGACGTGAAAAGCAAAATACTCCATGTCCGGCAGCCAGCAAAAAGTAAAAGTATTGTTATGAGCACAGATTTATGACAAAAAATAAAGAATAAAAGTATAGCAACAACAAACAGAATGTCCAAAAAAGATGGCCCGCAAATAATTAAATCGCAGTGTTCATTGGATGATGTGTTTGTTGTTAAAAATTTTTTTCTATTCTTTATTTCTTTATCAATCTGTTCTAATCGTCCTCTTTTTTTTCAGACACAGGGTATTTTGCATTTAATGTCCGACAGGAATTGTACGGACTTCGTTCATTCGTGAGATATTTTTATTCTTTATTTCATTATAAATCCGCTCTCATATTAATACTTTCACTTTCTGCTGGCTGCCGAGCATGGAGTATTTTGCATTTTGCGTCAGACAGTCTTGATTGGGCATGTGATATTTAAATCACAATGTCAGTGGTCATGGAATTGATTTGCACACTGACTATGCGCACTGCTTTATCTCTGCTGTGGAAACAAGGCAATCAGAGATAGCGGACCTGGCCCCAGCCACGGGCTGACAGACAGAGTGAGTGACAGACACACACACACACACACAGACACGATCATACATACAGCACAAACATTCACAGAAATTTTACGTAATGTTCATTTCGCAAAAATAATACAAAGACAACCTAAGCAGACATAGAAAACAATATAATACATGACAATCCAGGCTCCTCAGGCATCAAGCAAATAGGCCTACGAGCCGCAGCGGCCTCCATTTTAATACGAAGAGCGGTGAACTGCGCTGGTCCCCGAGGCAAGGCGTAGTTTATCCCGGGCAGCTAGGTAGGTAATGGCCACGGGCTGACAGACAGAGTGACAGAAACACACACACACACACGATCATTGCTTAACCTGGCAATAAAGCATGAATCTGTTCGATCCATCTGACTAATTTTCAAAAGAGACTGAATAAAGACTGTTGTCTATCTTCAACAGATGAACAAAAGACCAAGAAAGGTCGATAGCTATCAATTTGCATTTTGTGAAGGTCAAACACAAACATGGCAAGTTTGTACATCTAATAATTGCTAGAATAGACAAAAAATTTTAACTATTATGACTGTCAGAAACGTAGTATTTTAGGATCTCTGTCTGACAGTCGCCAAATTCCTTCTAAAAGAGTCCTGTGGTCAGAGGGGTCCAAATTTTACATTCTTGTTGGAAATCATGGGCATCGTGTCCTCTGAGCTTAAGAGAAGTAAGACCACCCCGCCTGTTATCAACGTTCAGTTCCAAAGCCAGCATCTCTGATGTTATGGGGATGCATTAGTGCATATGGTGTGGGACACTTGCATGCTTTAAAAAGCACCATGAATGCTGAAAGGTGTATATATAGGTTTTAGAGCAACATATACTCCCCTCCAGACAACGTTTATTCCAGGGAAGGCCTTGTGTATTTCAGCAAGACAATGCAAAACCACATACTGCAGCTGTTTCAAAAGCATGGCTTCGTAGTAGAAGAGTCTGTGTGCTGAACTAGCCTGTTTGCAGTCCTGATCTTTCACCGATTGAGAATATTTGGCGCAGAATTAAATGAAAAGTTTGTCAAAGGAGACCAAAAACTCTTAATGAACTGATATTTTGACTGAAAAATGAGTCAAACACCAAAGTTTTTATTCAAGTACCGGGAATGAAAAAATGTCTCCAGTGTTGGCAGTATTCAGCACTGCTGAGTTAAGCATCCAGTGAACCAGAAACTGTTCATTCTGCGAGTAATTATGGGTAATGCTGGAGAGGTGGATACACTCACGCTTGTTGCACACGCGGAAAAGCATTAAGTCCCAGGGGAAAGTCATGAATGGCTGGTCAGAGCCACTTCGAGGCAAGGACGTGGCCAGGAAAGTTCATGGAGGGCGATCGGCACAATTCCACGACACTTCGCCTCCATAAACACCTTGAAAAGCTTCATCTGCATCCAAGTACTTTTACCCAGTTTACTCCTGCGCCTCTGTATGATTTGATAAATCAAGCAGCACGGCAGATGTCAGTAGCCAGCGAGAATGACAGGAACAACAAGGCATAAAAAGGCCCATCATCTCTCATTGTGGACAAGGAGGAAGCGAATGGGCTTTACAGAACTGGTAGGACACGACTGACAGAGGCAAAGGTGAACAAAGGCGCATTCAGTCAACCAAACAGTTATCCTAGGTCTTGCACCATTATGCAGAAAAGACACAGGAATAGTACAGAGAACTGTGTCCCCAGTTGCTTTGAAAATCTCAAGAACATTGACCTATGAGCACTGTCTTTAACTTTAAGTCAACCGATAGAGTGGTGCACTGGAGAGAGAATTAACAGAAAGACTAAAATAAAATGAAATAAGTATGAAAACATGTAATGCAGAGGCAATGAAATGCAACAACTCACATGCTTGTGAGAACAACATCTGCAACAGTGAGGAATGTGAGGTGCAGGCGGTTTGTGGGTCTCATAAAATCCCCAAAGTATGCGCAACAATGGTCAATCTAAAGAGCCTGCCTTTGGTTTCTAGTTGAGCTTTTCTTGACCCTTCTTCTTAATGGGGCTGCACACTTCAAATTTCCAGCATGTGACTCAAACCTTATATATCATTATAATGAAGCAAGAATATCAATTAAAGCACAGCAAACATCAGGATGTGCCAAAGAGGGTCTCCAGTCTGTGCCACATCACAGTTTAGACTCATGATCCAAAAAAAAAAAAAAACAACTTAAGACTAAGCAGTGTAACAAAGTCATGGCTTGGCTGCCTCAAGATTTTTAATGAATTGCACTGTGCTCTCCTGAAGACTTTACACCTGACGCAAGAATTTCTGAAGATGAAATTATTGTGCGAGAGTCCCTGAGGGATTAAGATTTTGACGCAAGCGTGTTGTGAAGGACTGCCCACCCTGTTCTTCTACCCCTTCTCTTATCCACCTCTCCGTGTCTCTGTCCCTCACTCACTCCAGAGTCTCCTCCACCCCTCTCTCACTCACGCTTTTTCCTTCCAGACAGCAGAGTCACATACACTCGTCCCTCAGCGTCGCTTTACTCCACACGCATGAGATCAGACCGGCAGTGAGGTGCATGAGACCGACTGAAGGCTGCGTATCTCACCTACCAAACAGAGGGCACAGCTGGGAAAATCACTAAAAATCCTCAAGAACAGGTAATTAAATCATAAAACAATAACGCAAATGCTCTGTTTGAAAGTTATTATGGACACAGTGCAGCTTACCAATGACATATTTTGTGTCACAGAATTTACGCACCGCAGCCAACAGAAAAAATCTGACAACAAATTTTCAAATTTACAGAGTCTTGGTAGCCAAGTGCTCTTAATATTAAAACATTCATCAATTTTTTGTACACCCCCAATTCCAAAAGAATTGAAACAATGCATAAAATTAATTAATTTGTAGTTTCTTATTTATTTTCAGGGTCATTCCATGTCAAATGTCAGAATTTTAGAGAAATTTCCCCCTTGACCATGTCAGATTTGGCTGAAAAAATTTCAGTGGGTCCATACACCTCCTACTAGGATAAATCCAAAATTTTAGCTGTCAACTCCTTATAGTTTTGTCATAAAAAATATGTTTGCAGCTAAGTTATACTCGTTTTCTGGCCCTTTTTGCACAGCGATTTCTGAGAGGCCACTTTCACATGGCTATATCTAAAAAAGTATTTCAGCTAATTCCTTCAAATGTTCAGGGGTGAAAATCTGCTATTATAACTTGAGGAATATGGACTTAGAAAGGTGTCCCTTAAGTTTATCATATATTTCTGGGTGCTTGTAGTTGCTTGAAATTTTTTCCTCTGTGCTCTGTGGTAGCATATTTGAAGGACAGTAAAAAAGCCTAATTCAAAGACAGAGATTTGGTATGAACATACAGCTTCCCATATATGTTGTATATTTTGTATTCTAATTCTGCACCTCTTTCATGAATAATTTCAATAATAAAAAAGTGCTATTTTTAACATTTTATACCAAAAAAATGACACAATCCACCAACATCAAATTCACTGTTTCAGCCAGATTAGATGCCCATCATTAACTTATACAAAATTTGTGGTGGTGTTCTGTTTGATTTTTTCAAAATGAATTTTTGAAAATATGGCATTTCTGTGGACATACAGCGTTTAATTGCATCGAAGACATATTCAAACATTATTTTAAAAAACGCGCATAGTTCATGATAGAAAGCTCTAACTCAACAAAATGCTTTATTTCATATATGTTAACTTACACTTGAAGAGTGTATCTGCAGTGTTTAGATATTGAAACAATACAACCTTAACGGGGCCAAAAATTCAAGTTTGCTGTGTTTTCAGAGGTGTTACAATAATTAATTATCCAATACAATATAGCTATCTTACAGTGTTAAGGATGCCATTTTATTTGATCACAGATCAAATGATTTATCGTATACATACATTTTTCTATCAATTAATTTATAAATAAATCAAATAAATAATTATAACATTTTTTAAGTTGTAAGTTTAGGAACATGTTTGGTATTGCAGAGGCTATAACTTGTCTGAACATGTCATGGATTGCTGAGGTAAGAGGGTTTTGTGGATAATCTTGGTGATGTAACAAAGCAATTTGTGGGAGTCTGAACAATTAATTTGTGTATTAATTTGTGGCAATATTCTGTACATCCCAACATCACCTCAATAAAACATGGATCTAATGATTTAATCTTGAAGACATAGTTTGACCTGATTAATTTTCATCGCCCAAACCTTTTAGATCGTCTTCAAATGAATTTAGTTCAGACTTCCACAGATTACAAAATTCTTTGTTACATCACTAGGGCTATCTACAAACCACTCGTATATGACAAATCTAATAATCTGTGATCAAACAAAATGGCATTTCTAACACATCCTCTGTAAGATAGCTATATTGTATTAGATAATTAATTATTGTGACAGGTCCACATTCAAAACAAACTTGAATTTTTGGCCACTAAAGTTGTAATATTTCAATATCTAACCACTGCATATGGGCCATTCTCCAAGTGTAAGTTAATATTTATGAAATAAAGCATTTTGATCAGTTTGAGCCTTTGATTATTAACTATGTAAATTTAAAAAAATTTAAAATGATGCTTGACTATGCCTTCAAAGCCACTAAATGCTGTCTGTCCACAAAAATACCATATTTTCAAAAATGTATATTGAGAAAATAAAGCATAACACCATTACAAATTTTGTATAAGTTGAAAACAGCATCTAATCTTTCCACAACAGTCAATTTGATGTTGGTAGACGGCGGTATAAAATGTTAAAAATAGCAAAAATTTCTTTCTCATTTTCAAGCTTAAATATTTTCTAGATTATTTGTGAGAGAGCTGCAAAATGAGTATACAAAATACACAACATGTATGGGAATCTGGATGTGCAATAACAAATCCCTGTCTTTGAAATTTTGCGTTTTACAGTCCTCCAAATACGCTACCGCAGAGCACAGAGTAAACTTTTGAGAAATGTTAAGCACCCAAAAATAGATGATAAACAGAAGGAACATCTTTATTATTCCATACTTATAGTAGCTGATTTTCACCCCTGAAAATTTAAAGGACTAAGCTGAAATACTTTTCGAGATATAGCCACGTAAAAGTGGCTCCTCAGTCATTGCTGTACAAAAAGGGCCAAACAACGAGCGCAACTTAGTTGTAAAAATATTTTTTATGACAAAACTATTAGGAGGTGAGAGCTAAAATTTTGGATTTCTCCTATTAGGAGGTGAAAGCACCCACTAGATTTTTTTTCTACCAAATCTGAGATGATCAAGTGGGAGCCATTTGGACAGTTGGCATGGAATGACCCTGGATCTAGTTGAATGCAGCACAAAACTAATTTAAAGATTCACCTTGACAACTGGGCCCTAATTTTTCGAGGAAATTTTTGCAGATTCCAAATGTTATGCCTATGACAGGTTCCAAAAAAATGGGGAATGGAAAGACTGGAAGAGCTGTGGAATCTTCGGAAAAACTTCTTTCAACATTACACAGCTTAACAGGTGAATAGGCAGCAGATGATTTGATTATGATAGGGTATATTATGAGCATTCACAAAATGCATGGTTGTTTACAATTCAGAAAGTACGAGGTTTGTCACTTTGCCTAAACCAAACACCATCCAGAACCAACGGCAACTTAATTTTTGACAAGGTTATGGTACACATCTGGGGGGGGGGGAATGTGGAGCATTGCTCTTTGCAAATCCTTTCAAGATCCTTCACTTTCTTGGTTTGCATTTTTCAACTGCCTTCCTCAACTCAGCACACAGGATTTCAATTTGATTGAGGTCTGGTGACTGAGTTGACCATTGCAGAATGTTAATTTTGTTGTCACAGAACCGTTTATATATGGATCTTGAGGTGTTCTTTGGGTCATTGTTTCGTTGGAAGCCCTCTTTCAGAGACAACCAGATTGTCAGCCAAAATATTGTGGCATTTGGTGGACTTCACTACGTCATTTATCTTAACCAGTGCCCCTGGACCTCTTGAGCTAAAACAGCCCCAAAAGATCACTGACCCACCAACATATTTCAACGTGGGTATGAGGAGCTTTTCCTATTATGCATCTCTGTTTTGATGCCACACATGCCGATGCTGTATCTGACTCAAGCGTACAATTTTGGTCTCATCTTACCAATGCGCCTTGTTCCAGTCAAAAATTGAATGACATTTGGCTGTCTCCAAGTGCTTGTGTGTTGATGTCTGAAAAGGCATTCTTCTGGCAACCCTTCCAAAGAGCCTGCATTTGTGGTCGTTGTGCCTGATGGTATTTTTTGAAACCAGGTAACCCCAAGATGCCACCAAGGCATGCAATTTCTTCAAAGAGATTCTTGGGGATTTTGCTGCTTCTCTCAATGTCCTTCTCAGTATCCAGTAGGGGATAATTTTGTTGTGTTCTCTACCCTTGAGGTTATCAACTGTTCTACATCTGTGGAATGTCTTCATAATTGCCCTGTCAATGCTCAGTGGGATATTCAATAATTTACATTTTTTGTTTCCATTACCAGATTTATACAGGCCTATGAGCATCTGCCTCTTTTGAAAGGATAGTTGTTTTTTTTTTGTTGTTGTTTTTTTTTGTGCTCTTGGATGAAAAAGGGATATTGCCTGTGCTATCTCATTTTTACACCCCGGTGAAACAGGTAGTGATTTTGATTACTCAATATAGTTCCCCACCATTTAGGTAAAACTCTAAAAAGTGGAATTTTACCTGGTTTAATTTTGGTAGATGTTATTGGCAGTAATCTGTTAGGGTTCCCTTAATTGTCAAATCTAAATTTGGAGAAAATTATTTTGGCTGGTTCCATTGGAAAATTTGTATTTCTCCCACATTGTTATTTAGAGTTCTTCAATAAGTATATTTCTGATTGGACCACTTTGTCAAAAAAGAAAATATTTATTGGCAGCATACAGGCACACAATCATACATTGAGTTTGGCAACATGGCTCTGTTCTGAGAGATCCCTGTCCGTCCGAACGAGGGACCAAAGGCAGGGAGCTGCTAGCAATCCCCCTCCAAGGAACAGAGCCAAAAGCAGCAATAGACATTGATATAGAAGGAAAATTTTGACAAAGAGAGCCAGTTTAATGAATACAATAAATCGGTGGAGCTGGGGTGGAGGAGGGTTTGTTCAGCGAGTGCACTGAGGAGCTGCTTCCAGATGGAGAGCTTCAGTAAAGGAGCTTGTCAATACACTGAACGCATTCAAATTTGAACAGGCGTTCACAAGTTTCTGTCCGTGTTCAGCTAAAAGACTAACAGCAGAGTGCTCAAAAATGAACAAGCATGCGTTCATTTTTGACTGGATGGCATCCAAAAATTAACTCAGCTGCCCTCTCGCGCGTAACAAAATGAATCTGCTCTCCACTTCGTAAATTTTACACTGGCATGCATAAATATTTCCTTCTTACGAGGAAAAAAAGTCCCTGTCTCCCATTCTGCAGAATTTAGAAGTATATTGTTAGGTACATGCCTATTAAACAACAGTTTTCACATCGACTAAAATATCCCACCAAAACTCCAGTTTCGAGATTATATCTTTACCGATCGTAAATCTTCCGCTATATGCTTACGCTTTTCATGGAGTACGATAAGATTCCACACTCAAGACCGGAGATAAACTGTGATTCACTGGTACCAGGGTATGTTCAGTCAGCCAAAACATTCAAATGTTGCTGTGTGAATACTTTACTGGAATGAGCATCTCTTCCGTGTCGGGTCAGTATGCCACTTTTTCCTTCTTATATAAAAAAGCATTTTAGAATTCCAAATCATAATGTCGCTGCTAGGCAATTTGTATGCAAAAGATTGTAAATTAAGTAAATTTAATACATTAAAATTATAGTTTCTGCACTGTATCACATCTGTGCGACAGCCCAAGTTTTAATCTTCTATTCTGTGAGTATATGTGATGGTGCATTCAGGAATCACTGGCTAGAACAGAAATTCCAAAAATCGTAAGCCTTTATTGCAAAATATGGCGGGACCAGAAGTCACAAGAATTGCCAAGCCAATATCAGTATCCAAAACGCGAAGTCAAAATAACAGGCAGGGCTCATTACCAGAGAAGCAGATGTGCAAAGGTAAATAAACAGTTACCCTAAATCGTAGTCGAGAATCCAGAAGGGCGGGTCATACACATCAAAAACAGGAATCGTGGTCGTACAAAAATTGGGTCGAAATCCAAACCGGCACACCCGTAGGAAAAATGTGTTGCTCAATCTCGTCTCTTGAGATGAATTTGAGCTTCTCATATTTGTATCATTCTCTGATTATTTGTTTCTGAGTTACTTCTCCTAAAGGTCCCTTAGGAGCAAGAGATGAGCTTAAAAGAGACAAGACATCACTGAGACAAAGGAGGTTGAGTTGAGATAACCATTTGAGCAATACTTGAGAAGTGGGATGAACAGAGGAGATCTCATAATTGTATGCCCCTGATCTCAATTATGTCTTGGTTATTTTGAAGGAGAATTAAAGAGAACAACTCAAAAAAAAAAAAACTTCTAAATCCTCCAAGCAGTGGGCTGCAGAATTATGTTTTTTGGGGAAACTTTTATTCAGTTTTGCCTGTGATTACCATAGAAATCTTTTTTTTTTGTGACTGTTTTCTAATATGAGAAGTTCAAATTCATCTCAACAGACGAGACTGAGCAAAAGATGAGAAATACACTTATGGGTATTACACCTATGGGTAAACAAGAATAACAAGGGCAAGGCAATCTCATGGTCGTACAAAAATAGTCGTAGGAGACGATTCAGGAACAATAAACAAACGGCATGCAAGGAGCTCTGCGCAAGTAAATATTGATCAACGTTCTGAAAGGGACAAACTGCAGTGAAGACTTTATATAGACAAGAGGGAAGTCACATGCTATGCAGAAACAGGTGAATTGGATAAGAACTAATTATAAAGGGAATACACATGGGGAGGTCCTTAACCACAAATAATTGGCAAAAGCCAAGACATGGACAGGATCCACGCAGACAACCTATGACAGATAAACAGCTCCAGTCAAGGAGTTCTAAGTGCACAGACAAAGAGTGCAGGATAGCAATTAAGCACGTGCGAGAGATCTCGCGGAAACACAGGAAGATGCAGAGGAAGTCAAGTAAGACCCATAGACTAGAACGGGGCGATAGCTGAGATTGAATTAGTAGCTGCGCAACTTTACAAATTAATCCAAGTGTTTGTTAGTTAGTAATATGTTCATGGATTAGTTAGGTTTGTAAACTATGATACAAAATATAAATGTTAGTTAGGGTTCCCTTAATTGTCAAATCTAAATTTGGAGAAAATTATTTTGGCTGGTTCCATTGGAAAATTTGTATTTCTCCCACATTGTTATTTAGAGTTCTTCAATAAGTATATTTCTGATTGGACCACTTTGTCAAAAAAGAAAATATTTATTGGCAGCATACAGGCACACAATCATACATTGAGTTTGGCAACATGGCTCTGTTCTGAGAGATCCCTGTCCGTCCGAACGAGGGACCAAAGGCAGGGAGCTGCTAGCAATCCCCCTCCAAGGAACAGAGCCAAAAGCAGCAATAGACATTGATATAGAAGGAAAATTTTGACAAAGAGAGCCAGTTTAATGAATACAATAAATCGGTGGAGCTGGGGTGGAGGAGGGTTTGTTCAGCGAGTGCACTGAGGAGCTGCTTCCAGATGGAGAGCTTCAGTAAGGGAGCTTGTCAATGCACTGAACGCATTCAAATTTGAACAGGCGTTCACAAGTTTCTGTCCGTGTTCAGCTAAAAGACTAACAGCAGAGTGTTCAAAAATGAACAAGCATGCGTTCATTTTTGACTGGATGGCATCCAAAAATTAACTCAGCTGCCCTCTCGCGCGTAACAAAATGAATCTGCTCTCCACTTCGTAAATTTTACACTGGCATGCGTAAATATTTCCTTCTTACGAGGAAAAAAAGTCCCTGTCTCCCATTCTGCAGAATTTAGAAGTATATTGTTAGGTACATGCCTATTAAACAACAGTTTTCACATCGACTAAAATATCCCACCAAATCTCCAGTTTCGAGATTATATCTTTACCGATCGTAAATCTTCCGCTATATGCTTACGCTTTTCATGGAGTACGATAAGATTCCACACTCAAGACCGGAGATAAACTGTGATTCACTGGTACCAGGGTATGTTCAGTCAGCCAAAACATTCAAATGTTGCTGTGTGAATACTTTACTGGAATGAGCATCTCTTCCATGTGGGGTCAGTATGCCACTTTTTCCTTCTTATATAAAAAAGCATTTTAGAATTCCAAATCATAATGTCGCTGCTAGGCAATTTGTATGCAAAAGATTGTAAATTAAGTAAATTTAATACATTAAAATTATAGTTTCTGCACTGTCTCACATCTGTGCGACAGCCCAAGTTTTAATCTTCTATTCTGTGAGTATATGTGATGGTGCATTCAGGAATCACTGGCTAGAACAGAAATTCCAAAAATCGTAAGCCTTTATTGCAAAATATGGCGGGACCAGAAGTCACAAGAATTGCCAAGCCAATATCAGTATCCAAAACGCGAAGTCAAAATAACAGGCAGGGGTCATTACCAGAGAAGCAGATGTGCAAAGGTAAATAAACAGTTACCCAAAATCGTAGTCGAGAATCCAGAAGGGCGGGTCATACACATCAAAAACAGGAATCGTGGTCGTACAAAAATTGGGTCGAAATCCAAACCGGCACACCCGTAGGAAAAATGTGTTGCTCAATCTCGTCTCTTGAGATGAATTTGAGCTTCTCATATTTGTATCATTCTCTGATTATTTGTTTCTGAGTTACTTCTCCTAAAGGTCCCTTAGGAGCAAGAGATGAGCTAAAAAGAGACAAGACATCACTGAGACAAAGGAGGTTGAGTTGAGATAACCATTTGAGCAATACTTGAGAAGTGGGATAAACAGAGGAGATCTCATAATTGTATGCCCCTGATCTCAATTATGTCTTGGTTATTTTGAAGGAGAATTAAAGAGAACAACTCAAAAAAAAAAAACTTCTAAATCCTCCAAGCAGTGGGCTGCAGAATTATGTTTTTTGGGGAAACTTTTATTCAGTTTTGCCTGTGATTACCATAGAAATCTTTTTTTTTTGTAACTGTTTTCTAATATGAGAAGCTCAAATTCATCTCAACAGACGAGACTGAGCAAAAGATGAGAAAGACACTTATGGGTATTACACCTATGGGTAAACAAGAATAACAAGGGCAAGGCAATCTCATGGTCGTACAAAAATAGTCGTAGGAGACGATTCAGGAACAATAAACAAACGGCATGCAAGGAGCTCTGCGCAAGTAAATATTGATCAACGTTCTGAAAGGGACAAACTGCAGTGAAGACTTTATATAGACAAGAGGGAAGTCACATGCTATGCAGAAACAGGTGAATTGGATAAGAACTAATTATAAAGGGAATACACATGGGGAGGTCCTTAACCACAAATAATTGGCAAAAGCCAAGACATGGACAGGATCCACGCAGACAACCTATGACAGATAAACAGCTCCAGTCAAGGAGTTCTAAGTGCACAGACAAAGAGTGCAGGATAGCAATTAAGCACATGCGAGAGATCTCGCGGAAACACAGGAAGATGCAGAGGAAGTCAAGTAAGACGCATAGACTAGAACGGGGCGATAGCTGAGATTGAATTAGTAGCTGCGCAACTTTACAAATTAATCCAAGTGTTTGTTAGGTTTGTAAACTATGATACAAAATATAAATGTTAGTATTATTAGTAATCAAGGAAAACAAGCCAAAGGAAGTAAAGGAGAATAATATGAAACACCAGAAATCATTGAAATCACCTGAAGCACGTAAGCACACAGACTGGGAGACAGACTGAACCAAACTAATCACAAGACGGGGGTGACAAGTGCAATGAATACGTAAATGGCATGAACTGAAAAACCAGGATGTATAATTAGCGAAATGAATAAAGAAAAAACATGGCAAAAACACGAATCACGGCAGCAAAACACAGAACCATAACAGTTTAAGAACAAGGATAACTTCGTCCCGCTCATATCAAATTGCAAAATTTTCCGCAATATTAATTCTTTAATTTTAAATCTGTGAACGTGCAAGCCAAAAAAAAAATGCCACACAGCCCACTACGTACACGATGAGTTCTGCAATGATATTCACATTTTCTTCCATTGATTGTCGCAGATTTTGTTGGCTACCATTTGTCATATTATATGTATTCTTCTAATTTATTGTATTTTTTTCAGATTGAAGTCACAACACATGAAACCACCGCTCTGTGGGAGCTGCCGACGACAAGTCCAGATCTAGACAAGCAGATGAGCAAAGTAAAACCTCTGCATGTCCACAGTATTATAAAATCAGCATGTCTGAATGTTCATAAATATTCCCCCCCCCCCTTTATGAATATAACCCTTATTATAAGGGTATTATCAGTTCAATTAATGAATAAGCTAGATTGCAAGATTAACGACTGAGTAGTCTAGTCTCGTGATGCCATGGGGATTAGCTGGTTCAGGGATACGAGATCACGGAGTGAGACCTGAATTCACGTGACACGCTGGAATACCGGTGACAAGACTTTTGGATGATGTGCACGAATAATACTTCATTTGTTCAGTCGACTAAGTTTAATATGTTTTTTGTATAGATAACAGGAATATGTTTTTGTTCAGAGAACAGTAGTAGGTTGCATATAATCCCATTCCTGAAGCATCACTTTAATTGCCAAATGATCTTTAGCAGGCGGATTATACCCAGTATATGAAAAAAACATTTTCCGAACAATGACAAAGACAACTATTTCATTTTAAGGAACTTAGAATTTAAAATAGGCCTGTACAAGCCTTTACATAAACCGTCATCAATATTCAGTCGTCGTTCACAAAAGAATATCCGCGCCCATAATCTAAAAGCTCACTTAACACACTTTGGCACCAAATCGCAGAAATCAGCATAGTCTCAGCATAGTTTCAGATAAAAGAAAAGGATTCAGCAATGCCGGGATGACCTGGGATCATATTACCTCACTGAATGACTTTCTAAATTTTTACTTTCAGAAAGATGCCTCGAAATTGCAAACGAATAATGAAACATGGCAATGCCATTAGAGAATGACTCAAGAGGATCCTTACTACTTTTATCCCACGAAGCTACTGTAAGGTATCCCCCTTAACTTGCCTACTTAAGCGGGAAACATGTCTCGCTTAAGCAAATTCTTAGTGTAACAAAATGCACCACAACCAGTAGAAAACTACCCCTCCTGTAACAAACTACCCCGTATATGGGGGAGTTTGCTACAGGTGACGGGGGTCAATTTTTCCGCACCGGCATCACACATGCGCAGAATATAGGGGTTGCTGCAGATCAGTCATTTAGTCTAATAAACTTTCAATCTCTACAGTGCATATTGGTAACAAAAACCTGGTAACGTCAACTCTATAGTCGTTAAAAGAAGAAGCGTAACAACTAGACCCGGTCTCCCCTATAGCTGATTATTTTCAGTCATTGTGGCAAATTTATTGTTCTCGACACCTTTAAAATTTTGCAATAAATCTTTATCGTTGGGTGATATTTTTTATTACATTATGTAACTTTAGCCAACGTTGAAAAAATCATATAGGCATACAAACAAACACAAATGCAAGACCACGAAGACGACGGCGGGCAAAGGGTAACACACATACACGTTTCACATTTTCCAAATTGTGGGACCATGTCGCCAGTCATATGTAGGCCTATATTTCAGAAAAAGAAATGAGTGACGACAATATTTTATATAACTGATGCATAAAACAGAGAGACTCCAGCTGTAACACCGATAATTTCTATCTATAAAATGTAACTACAGTAAATGACGGAAGACGGGCAGATAAACTGTCACATACATCGACAAAATCCGCAATAAAAGAACAGTTGACTTCAAACAGAAATTCTTGGATTGCGAACATTTTATAATGAGCGGAGTTAAGTTTTATATGAATGGCGTTCAGTTTTAGATGAACGCATCAGGCCTTGGGCAGGCATCGGGAAATGAACGCATCAGAAAATGAACAGAAGGGTGTTCATTATCAAACGCCGTGACCAGGTTTGCAGCCTCGAATGTCTTTCCTTGTTTTCATTTAACCGATCACGAAGTGTATATTTCATGACCTGCTTCACAGGATATGATGAAAGTCAATGTAGGAAATCAAGGTTTTTTTTTTTGGTGAAGCGTAGCCAGTTAAAGTAAGTGAATAAAACATCCATCCATTCTCTATACTCGCTTCTTCCCCATGATTGGTTGCGGGGCGAGCTGGAGCCTATCCCAGCTAACTAGGGGCGAAAGACAGGGACCCACCATAGACAGCTCTCCAATCCATCGCAGGGCGCACACATCATTCACACAACATTTGCTCTCCTGCCATACCTATGGGCAATTTAGCGTCTCCAATTAGCCTGGTATGCATGTCTTTGGACTGTGGGAGGAAACCGTAGTACCTGGAGGAAACCCACGCGAATAACAGGAGAACATGAAACTCCGCACAGAAAGGCCCCAGGCCGGATTCAACCCACAACCTTCTTGCTGTGAGGCGGCAATGCCAGCCACTGCATGTGAATAAAACATTTGCATTGAATTTATTCTTTACTTGCCTTATCATTCCATTAAAAAGGAAGCTGTGTTTTTAAGTGCCAACATTCATATTGTTAGAAAATGCGGTAATCAAGAACAATGATTGTAAACAGGTCAATTATGATCCGTTTCAAGGGATGCCTTCCGCCCTCCCTGAGTTCTGTTCAGCAGCTGCCATTGATTGACTCTTTTGTGTCGTTCTGAATCTTAACAACTGGTGATAGAATTTTTAAACGTATGGCATTTATTCGGCTAGGGCAATATCTGGCAAAGTTGACGCATATCCACCATGCGATTCAGGTCCTCTCCAAAATTTTTGAAGTTTTTCATTTGCCCATGTCACTAAGTTTTATAAAAATTGGACCTATGGTTTTCCTTAATCCTGCTCACAAAGAAAAAGACGGAACAAATCAAAAAAATTTCTTAGGGAGCGTAAAAATATTTTTTTTAGCACTGAAAAAACTGGATTTCTCATGAGCAATCACAGGATCACCTTTTCAGATATAAACGCAGCATAGTTCACGACAAAATTGCATTGTTAGTGGAGTATTGCATAACAAATCTGATTTTACTCCAAGGCCAAGCTGATCTGAGTGTTAAAAGCAAGCCCTTATTGCTGAAAAAATGTTTATCCTTTCTCTGAATTCAGAGGCTAAACTGGCAACACAAGATTCAGCGAGACCAGAACAGATGGAGCTCAGAACCTTTAAGCTTACTATCTCCATCTTCTCAAACATCTCCAACTTCACTGCAGGCAATGAGACAGACACACTACCATTCAAGGGCCCTTACCAAGCAGTGGAGTTGGTGACCATCGTCCTAGTCTCAGTAACCGTCAGTCTCCTCACGATAACTGGGAACATACTGGTCATTCTCTCAATCAAAATGAACAGGAGCCTCCAAACCATCAACAACTACTTCCTCTTCAGCCTGGCATGTGCAGACCTGATCATTGGGGTCATCGGCATGAATCTGAACACAGTCTACGTCACAGTTGGCTATTGGCCGTTGGGCCCAGAAGTCTGTTACCTATGGCTGCTCCTGGACTATGTAGTGACCAATGCCTCTGTCTATCATCTACTTGTCATCAGCTTTGACCGTTACTTCTGCATCACCAAGCCACTCAGCTACCCTACATGGAGGACCACCAGGATTGCAGGCATGATGATTGCAGCACCCTGGGTATCTGCCTTCCTCCTGTGGGGCCCGCCTATCCTCTGTGGGCAAGTTGTTGTAGTTGAGCGTATTGTGCCAGAGTGCTACATTGAGTTCCTGTCCAATGAATCCCTCAGCTTCATCACCTCCGCTTTCACCTTATATCTGCCTGTTGCTATCATGAGCTTACTGTACTGGCAGATCACCAGGGCCAGCAGGAGCCGTGTAAAGACGGGCGAGCACAAGCAAAAAAAGGGCAAAGCATTCAACAGCGAAACAGGAAACCACATCAGCGTTCCATGTGATGATGAGTCTGACACAACCCAACGCATTGAGAGGAGCCAGAATGGCGGAACAGGTGGAGTTGGGGAGGAGGAGCCAAGTGCACCAGTACATCCTGAGAGAAATGAAATTACGGAGGCCCCTGCTGACTACAAGGGAAACCCCACAGCCCACCGCCTTCATGTTACAATGTCAAAGCAGCAGCCCAAGAAAAAAGCACCACCATCTCGTGAGAAAAGGGTAACACGCATGATAACGATGATTCTTGCTGCCTTTGTGGTCACATGGACACCCTTTCAAGTCATGAAGGTCATCGGCAGCTTCTGTTGGACCTGTATTCCTACCAGAATGTGGACCTTTGGCTACTGGTCCCTTTACCTCAACAGCACCGTCAATCCAGTCTGCTATGCTCTCTGCAACGACTCATTCAAGAAGACCTTCAAACAACTCTTGCTCTGCCAGCACAAGGACATACGCTTAGGCAGATAAGAGATTTGATAGTTTTTGTTTCTGCTGTTGTTATTTTTGGTCATTTTTTGATATAAAAAATGCTCTTGCATCAATTTCAACAATGCCAGGTACAAGCTCAATAAGTACAACTACAGACACATGACCTGTAGGTATAATGTCAAATTGCAGAGTTTTCTATGCCAGCAAACTCAACCAGAATTCAACAACAATTACTGCAAAACTCAGTTAAAGTCTGAGCCCATTCATGGGATCAAAATATTCATCTGTTTACTGCAATTGATATTTTTATCTTATTAAAATAATTTATTATTAAATGCATCTCGTGCAGTTCCATACTAAAGTCTGCAATAACCTAGTTCAGTCAGGACACTTACGTCAGATTTAAGCATTTATTACAGGACAACCTGCATTTGAGTTTCGCGGGGGCTTTGCGAGAGTGACGCTCTGGAACAATCTGAGCTCACATAACACACAGTCCCCAAGACCACAACCCACCCCCCGGCAGAGCCTGAGATTCTTTTGAATCTCATAACAGTTTAAGTTATTTAACATGATATGAACAAATAAAGCTTAAGCCCGAACGCCCGGTACCAGGGGCGGTCTTAACGCACAGTAAAAACAGCATGTTTCCTACTTATGTCATCATGCAGTTTATCCACTTTACGCAAAGAAACTGGGCAAAAACCTCACGTTGACCATTTTTACCTGAAACAATTACAATTCAAGCACTAAGCAAGCAATTAACCATGTAACACAACATCGGATAAAATCATATCAGCGCTGAGTCGCTAGCATTTGTACTATATTCGTGCTATGCATACAAATGATACCTCAAATGCCTGTCGCACGGGACATTCAGACAGTATTTCACATCCATAAAATGAAATGACGATTGGCTTTAAAGTAGGCTGTGACCTTTAAATTGTATTCCCATACTTCAACATTATTCAATGACCGAACTGATTCATTTCCATTTTTAGGGGGTGAAATAAGCAAAAATGTGATCTGTCATACGGAACGCTGAGAAATCACTATTTTTTTTCCAAGGAATTCTTTTCAAGAACTCTGTGAACTTCTGGAAAGTAGTCAAGAAATATTGAAGAGAGTCTGCTGTATTGTGTTAACGCAGTTTTATTTTTTAAAAAATCAAAAGACAAGAATTCAACTGGGTATAAAAACTCTAGGGGATACCTGTCGTACGAGACAGAAAAAAATTTGTTGTACGGGACGCTCTGAATTGAGCTCAGGTTTTTACTGAAGCACTACCCCCACCTGTTATTGCACTTGAAACTTGAACAGCTAAAGCTAAATAAATAACGACTGATTACTTTGTAACAATTCTTGTCCTCCCAGTTAGCTCTTGTCCTGTGATAATTCCGTACCTGCCGTACGGGACAAAATGTCTGTCGTACGGGACAACTATTATCTGTAAAAACCTGTCGACCTTTCCTGCCTCATTATTTACCAACTTCTTTTCTTCAGAACACAGTTTCAAATTCTACCAAAACAAACAGTACACAAATCACTAGATAAAGCTCAGAATGATTGAGAAATGACAAATCTGAGCCATGAAAAACACTTACTTGTAACACAAATTATGATTGGTTCATGATTATGATATGATTGGTTTATCATTCCATTGCCAACTTGGATGCTGCATGTAGCCTCAGGGTGCTTTTACACTAGGGACTCGGGCAAGGATCAGAGTACCCTTGACCCTTAAGTCCGGTTTATTTGGTATGTGTGAACACAACCGTACCAAACTGGGGCACGGTATGCGAGTCCGCTTGGAAGAGGTGAACTCGGGCGCGGTTCATCCGTACTTGTATCAAATGTGAAGGCAACCATGCTCGAGCTTGGAAGTGGAGCATCACGTGACATTTTCACTGTCCGACTCTTGTGTTCTGATGCATATAGCGGCAAGAGGATCTCTCTGGTTAAACAAAGAAATTGGACAGAAAAATCTCATCAGTTAGAAGACATATAGGGCTACCCAAAAGAAGAAGTTTCATCAAAACAGGATGTGGGCATCTCATGATGCCAGATTTCAGTTTTTCCCTGACTGAAGTGCCACCTACATTCTTGCGCCCTAAACATCCCACGTTATTTAGTATTGATTACGTAAAGGGTATCACATTATGAATAAACCGTCTTGGGTTGTTAAGTGCACAGTCTGGAAATGCAAACATTTTCAGATTATTTCAAACTACTCACAGTAGATTGACGTATGCGAAAAGGAATGTGGGAAGTTGTCGGCTCAATGATGTAATGGCATTTGAAAACTGAATTTTTTTTCAGCGCTCATTTCTCATCTCCGAATCCTTGGCCCTTCTGGTACCCCTAAAAAAGAAACCAAAGGGTATTAGCGCCTAAAAATTAGCAGTTTTTCTATTGAACCACCCATCATTCGCCAACAAAACTTTTCGGCAAATCTGAGACCATCTTATATCACCCTCTGCCTGGCTCAAAGAAACCACCTAGGTGCATACATCTACCTTCTGTATTGAAATTTTGATAAATTAATCCGCATTCGGGCATGGTGCAAAGTCGTTTGTGTGAAAGCTGACCAGCAGGGGGAGAGGATAAGGGGGACAATCATACCTAGTGTGAAAGCGCCCTGAGGCTCAGGGCCTTTGGAGTTTTCGGGGGCAAAAATTTCCTCGCCCAAGTGTTGACAATGTATTATGCTCTCATTTCGTTTGAAGGCTTCATTACATGAACTATATTTTATTCATTTTTTTTCATTCAGTCTGACAGTGCATAGAATGTACACAACCCTAGTGCATGTTCATGCATGAGACATTCAGTCAGGAAAGTCAACTCTTTTCTGTCTTTATAATGCAAAAAAAAAAAAAGCAAATGAAATACACAGACATGGCACATATTACTTTCACAAATATGTTGAACAATTCCTTGAATTTCAAAACATTTTCACAGTTTTACTTACCTCTGAATCGGTGACTGATACCATTAAGAAACTCTGAACAGCCACTACCAAACCCTTGAAACAGTCACTTCCCTTTCCTTGGTGTAACTTTCGATTCACTAATGCCCCCTACTGTCTCGGTGGTGAGGAAATAACGCCCTTTGTTTTTCAGGCAGAACTAATAAACTGAATAGTAATTGCCTTGAGATTTTCGTAAGCAGTTCTGTAAAGGACTGTGCCAATGACCTGTCGTACCGGACAGTACTTTTAAGGCTAATTATGTGAAAACATTCATGTAATTTTTTGGAGACAGTAGCATTGTAGTACCTTTCCTCTTTCGTCGTCTTTATTTGAAATTACGGAAGCCCTGAACCGCACCACGAAAAAAAAAATTTTTTCAAAGTGTAATTTTTCAAAGTGTAAGTCAAAGTGTAATTTTTTTCCTTTTGTTATTTCGAGATATTATCTTGTTATTTCGAGATACTAAGTTGTAATTTCGTGATAGTATCTCGAAATAACAAGATAATAAGTCTTATTTTTGAGATACTATCTCGTTATTTCGAGATAATATCTTGTAATAACGACTTATTAACTCGTAATTTTGAGATACCAAGTCGTATTTTCGAGATATTATCTCGTTATTTCGAGATAACATTACGCCCTGTCTGGGATTGAATCAATATTAATATCAGCCACTAGAGGGCAGACAATGACCGCAGACGGCAGACACAGCCGTTTCGGCCTATTCACCTGACCCATTGACTGTGAATGGACGAACTATGTACGTTGCTAAGTATCCCCCGCCACGCGATTAGCGCGAAGTGGGGGATAGAGCATTGGGCTCCGTCCGTACGGACACAAAAAATTCAGGCGGCGGGGGATATTGCCATGTCAGTGGCTAACACTTGTTTAGTTAGCATCTACGCTTTTGGGAAACGTAACCCTGCCCTTCTCTCTCAGGAGGATCCCGCTCCCGCTTAGATGCCGAAAATAATTCTGTGATATGCGTGCTGTCAAGTTCACACAAGTTACCATCCGATGCATCCTCGGAAAAATGGGCGATTCAAGAACAATTCCGGGCAGTGGCGGCTTGTGAACTGGCAATAAGGGAAGCTCAAACAATCCCTTAAAATTAATGACTGGTAATGACCTGTTTCCAATCATTCATTTCAATGACCAAAACACAAACTCCAAAAACTCTGTACATTATCAGATGTGGCCAATTTTCATTTGTAACGCATACTGATTGCGACTCCAGACTTCTCACGCTTTTATTCACTCAAGGGTTGGGGTTGGGGTTGGAAGCAATGCATTTGTTTCATGATTTTTTAAATGAAATAAGATTTGAAACGTCTTTAAGCAGTTCCATTGCTTCAAACTCCTCCATGCACAAGTAGTTAAATTCCATGCGAAAATCTCTTACATACACGTTGATAGAATAATTGCTGTCTACAGCAGAGGAACTTAAAAATGCCACTTAAACTCATGCCGAATGCGTGAGAGTCGACAGGTATGCGTTATTAATGAAAACTGGCCGCACCTGATAATGTTGAGTTTTCTGAGTTTCTGTTATTGTAATTTAAATGAATGATTGAAAACGGGTCATGAATAATCATTAACTTTAAGGGATTGTTTGAGCTTCCCCAGTTGCCGATTCACGAGCCGCCACTTTCTGGGACTGGTGACGGTTCTCGTCGAGATACAAACTTTGAATTGAGACAGTACTTGGTCTCAGAGGGATGACGTTTCTCAAGTTCACAAGAACTGAAGCACAGAGAAGTACGCATATTGAGAAACGGCCAGGTGAATAGACGGCCGAGACGGCCGTGTCTGCCGTCTGCGATCATTGGCTGCCCTCTAGTGGCTGATATTAATATTGATTCAATCCCAGACAGGGCGTAATGTTATCTCGAAAAACGAGATAATATCTCGGAAATACAACTCAGTATCTCGAAATAACGAGATAATATCGTGAAATAACAAAAGGAAAAAAAATTTGCACTTTCACCACAAAAAACTGTTTTTTGGCTTCAATCTTTTGTATGGGACATGACAATAAACACCCCGTCATTTATCATATTTTTCTCCGTTAAGCAAAGGTTCTTGTCACCATCACTTTGCAAGTGGACGGACTTTGTTCGAGGTACAGTGGATCTTAAAAGGTCTACACACCCCTGTTAAGTGCCAGGTTTTTGTGATGTAAAAAAATGCATTTTATGCTTCAAATGCATTTTCGCAAAATGTAGCCGAGCTTGGATGTTTTTCTTCGAAAGAAAAGGCTTCCGTCTTGCCAACCTACCCCATAGCACAGACATATGAAGAATACGGGAGATTGTTGTCACATGTACTACACAGCCTGTACTCGCCAGAAATTCCTGCAACTCCTTTAATGTTGCTGTAGGCCTCTTGGCGGCCTCCCTGACCAGTTTTCTTCTTGTCTTTTTCATCAATTTTGGAGGGACGTTCAGTTCTCGGCAATGTCATTGTTGTGCCATATTTTCTCCACTTGATGATGACTATCTTCACCGTGTTCCATGGTGTATCTAATGCCTTGGAAATTCTCTTGCACCCTTCTCCTGACTGATACCTTTTAACAATGAGATCCCTCTGATGCTTGGGAAGATTTCTGTGAACCATGGCTTTTGCTGTAAGATGTGACAAAGAAAATGTCACGAAAGGCCTGCTAGAACAGCTGGAATTTATTTGGGGTTAATCAGAGGCATTTTAAATGATTGCAGGTGTGTACTGACTCCTATTTAGCAGTAGTTTTCATGTGCTTAGTTAATTCTGAACACAGCCACATCCCCAGTTATAAGAAGGTGTGCACACTTGTGCAACCACATTTTTTCAGTTTTTTATTTTTACTTCCCCCTCCTGAAAAGATTTCACTTTGTTGTTCAATTGAGTTGTACAGGTTATAGGTCACATTCAAAGTGGAAAAAGTTCTGACATGACTTATCTTGGTCTCATTCTTTTACATCACAAAAACTTTGCATTTTATCAGGGGTGTGTAGACTTTTTATATCCATTGAAGGTGACTGGTAAATACTATGAACTTGGGGGATATCAATTTGCGGGAAATTAAGGCAATTGATTGAAAATTGGATAAAATTTCATGTCTCCTTTAATTCAACCCTGTAATGTGGGGAAATAAATGCCACTAGATGGCAGTATTGACTTTTTGTTGTTAAGCCCAGTCTGGAGCTAGGTTTAGGCATGTCCTGGGCATGTCTGAGAGGGGGAAGCCCCAGAAAAAAAGTCTAAAAGGTGGGAGGGGGCTGCAAAAGAGTATATAAGGAGAAAAATTGAGGGAGTAAAGTAGTAGGAGAAATTGCAAGGAGAAGGATACATTTGACCAGACCTGTCACTCTTTTCAAGACCTGAGAAGCTTTTTGTGGATTTTTGCCTGTGATGGAGCATTTCCCTGTCCCAGGACATCACCAAGCAACCCCATTTCAAGGGACTGTACATATTTTTTTTTCTTGTATATATCAATCTTGGTCAGTAGTATAAATTGTAGGTTAGTTGTTAGTCTTTGTTAAATAAAATCTGTTTGAGTTTTAAAATTTTGTCTGTCATCCCTTGCTGTCTTATGTCAAAACAAATTGGGGCCATAACAAATTGGGGGCTCTTCCGGGAGAGACCGTTGTGCAAGTCATTTATTGAAAATCTAACATTTCAAATTGTGAAATTGTTTTTTTAAATTTTCCGATATATATATATATATTGACAGATCAACAGCAATGGATAATTTCTTGGCATCACCAACCGCAGAGGTTTTGAAGTCTTTTAAAAAGACAGAACTGCTAGAAATATGCAGACAGTTAGAGCTGACAGAGGTAAAACCAGCCATGTGAAAAGCAAGACTGGCTAGTGAGATTGTTGAATATTACATTGATGAAAATGTGTTTGCACCAGGCGATCTGGAACAGTTTCCAGTGGAAAATCCAAATGTAGAAATGGATTTCCACTTCCAGAGAAAAAGAGGTCTAAATGTGGGTGGGGTCTGCAAAAGAGTATATAAGGAAAAGAATTGAGACCGTAATGTAGTAGGTGAAATTGCAAGGAGAAGGATACATTTGACCAGACCAGTCACTCTTTTCAAGACCTATGAAGCTTTTTGTGGATTTTTGCTTGTGCTGGAGCATTTCCCCGTCCCAGGACATCACCAAGCAACCCCATCACAAGGGACTGTATTTTTTTTTTTCCTTGCATATATCAATCTTGGTCAGTAGTATAAATTGTAGGTTAGTTGTTAGTCTTTGTTAAATAAAATCTGTTTAAGTTTTAAAATTTTGTCTGTCATTCCTTATGTCATAACACATTGGGGCCATAACAACCCCAAATCACCATTCTGCAGTCATGCAAGTGAAAAAAAAGTACTTGTTCTAAATGACTTGGGTATCCAGGGTTACAAATCATAATAAACCAGTCAGTTAAAAACATTTCTCCATCGCACTGCTAAGCAGAAGTGACTATCATGAAGCAGGTTTGAGCCCCGGTCGTACTGACCGGCAGTGATCGGCAACTTTTTCATCGCAGCGCACAATTGGCCATTGCGCTACAGGGATGCAAAGTGGGAAGGGTCTGCCAGGAAGGGTAATATAACATGGTTCTGTTGTTTGTTGCTTAGGCGCCTCCTGTTGGCCAAGACAGGCGCTCATCAGGAAAATTCTAAGCTCGTTCATGTTTGAATATCCTCTACCCTCGCTCTAAACTTGCGATGATTCAACCAATGAGTGTGTAAGAAGCGTTGGCTGACGGGTGCGTGCTTTGGAGGAAGGCCGCAAACTGTCTGCACCCTCCTGATTTGGCAACAAGGGGTCGCAAGTGTTGCACATAGTTCCTGAATTGGGCATTCCAGATTAGGGTGGGATTGGAGATGCTAAATTTATTTTTTTTTAATTCTCAAATTAAGCATTTTTTCCATTTCTAGCATGGAATCGCCCTAATGAAAGAGGAAAGTCCACAGAATCCAATAATTTAAGCCTTGTCATTTTATCCGACACCACACTCAAAGAACAGCAGGCATACACTTGAAAGTCTGCAGAGATAGGCAGAAAAAATTTCTTATCTTTGATATTTTCTTCTCAAAAACTATTTGAGGGTAAATCTGCGCTCGCAATTGTTACCCCAATGTGTCCATGTTATGCCAGTCTCGAAGTATGTTTTTCTCCAGGGCATTGCTTCAAAGATCTCAGCTCCTTAGCATTCAACTTGCTTGCAATGTATTTTCCTCTCTGTGATTGGCTTATGATGCTGTCAGTAAGACTATGATGGTAGCTATTTGATTCGATGGGTTCTGATGTTTCCAACAAGCTCTTAACCATCTTAATCGCACGAACCTAGCCTGAGCTACAGCCTTGCGTTCCCAGTACGTCAAACTGAATCCATGGGCCATTTGCATGTACTAGAATAGCGGGACAATATGAAAGCATAACTAGTTTGTATGTGGCATTTTCCAAATAATTATCCGCTTAATGTTCAAGAGTCATTTTCATAGTCGTTTTCTGACAGAATCTTCATGGCATTCCGCACAAATACTGAGAGTACAACAGAACAGCTCGTGTTTTCTTGATTTGTTTGATTCATGTTTTCTTATATCGACAATTGTACCTGCAATTTTCAGTCAGCTGATGTAGCCTTGTGGTTAGGATGCAGCACTGAAGTCTACACTATCAGGGATCAATTCCCAGCGTTGGCATAAAGGGCAATAATCCCATTTTTCTTTTATAAATAATTGTTGGGGTTTTTGCTTTTTTACTTTTCTTTACCATTTTTTACATTGCATTTATATTTATCATTTTTTTATTTGTTTGTTTTTTTGGTTTTTTCCTCCAGTGGAGTCAAACTTTCATACTTTTGTCATTCCAATTCATGAATGTGCATTCAAATTTTACACAGCGCACGCACACAAAAATATTTGGCCATTCAAATTCAGAATTTGAGCGATCAATTTCATTTATTTGAACTCTATTTCGTTTCTGGCAAATCAAATTCACGCATGTGCGTTCAATTTCCAAATGCCAGCATTGCATTTCCTGCTTGTGCATTCAAGTTCCCGCGATAATCACGATGAGCCTGTTTGGCACACCGGCACACCCTCCCCCCAACACATGCACACAAAATTCGTATTTCCAATTCCATAGTCTTCTATGTATATATATATATATATATATATATGTTTTTTTAAGGTTCTATATTGTTCTGTTCTTGTATCTCCGTGATATCACAGTGATATCATGTCCTTGTACACGTTCATATATTCTCGTTGTTTCATTTCAAGAAATTTTAAATGATAAGGCCAAGTCATCTGTACATCCAAACAACACAAAGTAATTTTCTAACTTACACTCCTTGATAACACCACACATAACAAAGACACAATCCACACAACGTGTCAATCCGAAGACCAACTGATAAACATCATGATATCACAATCTCTCGGGTGGAAAGTAAATAAGATACCAATCAACAACAAATGTTCGTGTTTTGACTTTTAACAAAAACATTGCATAATTCTTTAAGATATGGAACTAAAACAAGAAATATAATATCAAGTATACACTGCTCAACATGTTGAAAGACGTCTCCAGCTTGAAACCCTCCCACGAAGATACAAACTATCGACCTGGCCGTTAATCGATTTATTCCAGGGGTGTCTGCCAAAGCAATGCAGTCAAGATTTTCGTTCTCAAAGGCCTCGCTCAACCTTCCCCCATCCTCGTTTGTAATGCGCCTGTAGCGTACGCAGTAGCGCAGATAGAGCTGGGAAATGGGGGGGACACAGACATGTCCTTTATGACAATTAATCCTGGCTAGTTCTCAATCATTTTCCTTCATTGACGCTTTTTTAATTATCGTAATTGGCAACTGAAGACACGGTTTCTCTCCATATGAGATCTACCAGCAATGAAATTGTGGGATAAATTCAGTACAGAGATGGACTACTTGCATGAGGGCCGGCAGGTATGCAATTTTGAATAACGTTGATTTAAATACAGCAAATACGCCTCCAGACGCATGATTACCGTCTTACTTAATCAGAGAGAACAAGCAGCACCTGTTAACTATGGAGTGCTCTCGGAGCGAACCTTTTGTTAATTATGAAAATGACTGAGAACTGAGAAGGTGAAAGTGAATCAACATTTAAAACAGGTCAAAAGAATGGCCTCTGTCAGGCGTAGGATATAATATATTATTATTATTCATATTATAATTGGATAATATAATTATTGTTGAGACGCAGCAATATTCAAAAACTGAGATACGGAAAAGAATTAGCGTATCTATAAACGGTAAAATCCCCAGCAGTACGTACTTGATAACTTCAAGTTCCAGAGTGTACATGAAATTAAAAGAAAATCCTGATGAAAAAAACCTTCCAATCCCAATGGCCAATGAATAAAAATAGGCTACAGTATTAGGGATCAAAATACCATGGAAGGAGAGGAATTCCAAAGTTCAACCTAAATCTTCTGTATTTGAAAAGATAAGAACAACAGAGTTTCACGCCAAGTCACCCCAAATAGCAGCAGCGGGGCCTCCGGCCCGAACCGGTGTGATCAGCGAGCCTGATGAAGCTGCAGTCAGATCAACAAGTTCGCGCTCCATGCAAAGGGAGATGACAGGTAGCCAAGGAGAATGACAGGAACAACAGGTGGTTAAAGGCGCATTCACTCTCATTGTGGACTCCATAGGAGGCGAATGAGCTTTACAGAACAGGTTAGTCAGGACTGGCAGAGGCAAAGGTGAACAAAGGCACATTCAGTCAACCGAAAAGTTTTCAGAGTACGTGCACCATTCAGCAGAAAAGATACAGGCTTAGTACAGATCCTGTGGCCCTAATAGCTTTTTTGAATCTCAAGAACACGGCCCTCTGAACTTGTTTTTAAGTCAAAGTCCGTCAACAGAGTGGTGCACTGGAGAGAGAGAGATAAGAGAAAGACTAGGATAATGCAAGCAGTCTAAATCAGGGGTGTCAAACTGACCCGTAAACAGGCCAAGAGGCTGCAGGTCTTCAATCCCACCAAGCAGAAGCTCACCTGAAAGCAATGATTTAATCAGCTGATCTAGGCCTGCACAACTGATTAGTTGTATCAGGTGCGCATCTGCATTGTTGGAGTGAAAACCTGCAGCCTCTTGGCCCGTTAACGGGTGAGTTTGACACCCCTGGTCTAAATGAAAACAGGATAGAAAGAGTGTAATGCTGAAGCAATAAAATGCAAAACTCCCATGCTTGTGAGAACAACATCAACAATGGTGAATGTCATATGCAGACGGCACCCGCACTGAGCAAAATTAGTTTCTGGGGACTCATAAAATCCCACATGTGCAACAACACTTAATTCAAATGTCCTACTCTTGGTTTTTAGTTCAGCTTTTCCTTCTTGTAAATGAGACTGTCCACTTGAAATTCACAATATTAGAATTCTCAAACCTTATGCATCTTTATAATGCACTAAGAAAGTCAATTAAAGCACAGTAGGATGTGACAAAGAGGGTCTCCAGCCTGTGCCAGATCATATAGTTTGGACTAATGATCCAATTAAAAACAAAACAAAACAAAAAAAAACTTAAGACTAAGCAGTTTAACAAATTCATGGCTTGGCTGCCTCAACATTTTCAGTGAAATGCACAGTGCTCTCCTGAAGAGTTTACACCTGACGCAAAAGTTTCTTGAGGTGAAATTATTTCGCCACAATCCTTGAGGGATTATAATTTCGACACAAGCGTGTTGTGAAGGACTGCCCACCCTGTTCTTCTACCCCTTCTCTTATCCACCTCTCCGTGTCTCTGTCCCTCACTCACTCCAGAGTCTCCTCCACCCCTCTCTCACTCACGCTCTTTCCTTCCAGACAGCAGTGTCACATACACTCGTCCCTCAGCGCCGCTTTACTCCACACGCATGAGATCAGACCGGCAGCGAGGTGCATGAGACCGACTGAAGGCTGCGTATCTCACCTACCAAACAGAGGGCACAGCTGGGAAAACCACTACTGATCCTCAAGAACAGGTAATTAAATCGTAAAACGACAACGTGTTGTAGAATTTACACACCGTGACCAACGGATAAAACAAATTAGCAAAGTTCTTGGTCTTGGTATGTAAATGCTTTTCATTGATTCTTTTGTTTACCTTGAATTCCAAAAGAATTGGAACAAAGAGTAAAATCAATTTTTAAATCCTTGTTTATTTGCATTTAGTTGAGAGCAGCACAAAAAACTGTCTAAAGATTCACCTTAAAAACTGGACCCAGATTGTTCTCGGAAATATTCACAAATTCCAAAAGTGATGCCTCCAAAAGGTAAAAAAAAACTGGGACAGGGGAATGGAAAGACTGGAAGAGAGCAGAAATCTTGAGAAAAACATCTTTGTTTCATCATCACACAGGTTTACAGATAAATAGGTCACAAATGATTTGATTATGATTGGGTATAATATGAGCAGTCACACAAGGCACGGTCGTTTACCAGTCAGATGGTACGAGGTGCGTCTCTTTGCCAAAACCAAAAACCACCCAGAACCACCGGCAACTTTTCTGGTATCAACCTCATTTGAAAACGAATGCAGGGGAAGAAGGAAGGAGTGCTGTGGTCTTAGGAGTCCATCTTTCAAACTGCTGTTGGAAATAATGGACGTCATGTTCTCAGGGCTGAAGAGGAGAAAGATTATCCCGACTGTTATCAGCAACATGTTCTAAAACCAGCATCTGTGACGGGCTGGGGCTGAATTACTGCACTCAGTGTTGGTAGCTGTAGACAAATAGGACACTGAAGGGTACAGGTACATCTTTGAAAAGAATATGTTTCACTTCCAGACGTCTTCTTCAAGGAATCCCTTGCTTGTTCCAGATAATGGTGAGCTGCACGGTAAAAATTAAAACACAATAGCTGTGTTGTAGCAGACAGTCAGTAATGCCCCCAGCCCAAACCGATCTCTCAAACACATTCTCCCTTCGATGAACTTCATTTTCATGAAGGGGCAGAAGGATTTGTGCTTCAGCAGGGAAACAATGGAAAGGAGATGAGGAAGTAGGAAGGGTTTCCACATTAATTGCGAAATTCCAATCCTTGCGACAGATGCGAGATGCTTGATACCTTGACCTTGATAGTGCTGCATGTTGCTTTGATCTGAATGAGAATTCAGGAAAAAACAAAAATTAACAGAATAACCTCCGAACTGTCGAGTGTAAAGAAAAAAAGCTAATATTTTTAAAATATGTGTCCTTTGTTTATCAGGCCGTGCGACAGGTAGGCGATTTGTCAGTGGTGCTAAAACACAAAATTAATGTTATATTGTGCCACTCGGCCCTCTGTTGGTAAATAGCGATGCAGCCGGTGAGTAATAGAGACATTTTCTTCATCATTATACTGTATATGAATTTAAAATCAAGCCCATAATATGGGTGTCAACTGACATAGATGTTCATACTTAATTTTGGTATATAATTTGGTAATTATGGTGGTATTTACAGTGGCTAAAAAATTACTGGCACCCCTGACAGGCAATGCAAATGCAATGCAAAAATAAATAAATAAATAAACAATATAATTATAGAGAAACAGAGTGAGTTTCTTTAATACTTTAAGATATTAATTTTATGCTGGAAATACCGAAAAATCATAATAATCATTTAATACAAACTAAATGTCAAGAAAATCAAGGTTTCACAACAATTGGCACCCTTCCTTTTGACCTTTGGGCAACCACCTCTGGCAAAGATGATAGCATGGAGTCATTTCCTGTAATTTTTGACAAGGTTACGGTACACATTTGGGGGCATTATGGACCATTCCTCTTTGTAAATCCGTTCAAAATTCTTCACTTTTTGAGCTTAACATTTTTCAACTGCCTTCTTCAACTCAGCCCACAGGTTTTCAGTTGGATTGAGGTCTGGCGACTGAGATGGCCATTGCAGAATGCAAAATTTTTTGTCACAGAACCATTTCTATGTGAATATAGAGGTGCACTTTAGGTCTGTGTTTTGTTGGAAAGTTCTCCTATGGCCTAGTGCAGGGGTGAGCAATTTTTTTTGGTCCTGGAGGGCTGGTGTGTATGCAGGAATTTATTTCTGTCCGTTACCCTGACCAATTGAGTTAACTGATTGCATACGCAAATATAGATTTGTGTAATGATTAGAACAAAGAAAAATGTTTTTTGAAGGGAGACAAGAATAGTCTTTGATGGTGATTCATGATAATTTAAAGAAATGCTCCAGAAATGTCAGATTTCAGAAATGGTTTGGCTAATTTAGATAATCAACTAAAGAAGGCTAGAAGCTAATGTAAAAACCAGGGACAGATGCGGCCCTTGTTGCCCACCTCTGGCCAGGTCCCTGCCCTCTTGCAGAGGCAACCAGATTGTCAGCCAAAATATTGTGATTCTTGGTAGAATTAAATATGGCATTTATCTTAACCAGTGCCACTGCACCTCTCGAATGAAAACAGCCCCAAAACATTCCTGACCCACCAATATATTTCAACGTGGGTATGAGGTGCTTCTCCTTGTATGCATCTCTGTTTTGGCGCCAAACATGCAGATGCTGTATCTGACCGAATGTGCAATTTTGGTCTCATCTGACCAATCCACCTTGTTCCAGTCATGATTTTAATGATGTTTGGTAAAGTCCAAGTGCTTGCTTCTGTGACTTCTGGTCAGAAAAGACATTCCTCTGGCAACCCTTCCGAAGAGCCTGTGCTTGTGGTGGTGGCGCCTGATGGTGCTTGTTGAAACCAAGTAACCCCAAGATTCTGCCAAATCCTGCAATTACTTCAGAGATTCTTCGGGATTTCGTTGCTTCTCTCACCATCCTCCTTAGTGCCCTGGGGGGGCGATTTCAGTTGTGTCCCCAACACTTGCAGTTTTCAACAGTTCCATATCTTTTTCAATGTTTTTTTTTATAATTGCCCTGACAATGCACGGATATCATTTGTGAATCATTTTGTGTGCATTACCTGATTTATGAAGGTCTATGAGTATCTGCCTCTTTTATATGAGTTGTTTCGTTTTTTTTGTGGTGTTGAATGGAAAAGGGCGATTGCACGTGCATTACCTCATTTAATATGCCCTAGTGAAACAGGATGTAATTTTACTGGCTCAATATAGTTCAATAACAGTTAGATAAAACTTTAAAAATAGGACCAAGGGTCCTGTAGCTTACCGGCAAGCAGTCGTACATTGATGATACAAGTTATGAAAATTTCATGTGAAGTTTGACATTTGAATCAATGAAAATCAATGTAAAGGTCACTAAATAAAAGTTCACATACATTTATAGGACCTTCTGTAATACAATCCTATGTTCTGAAGCTGTTTTGGTGATACAAGTCATTATAATATGTCAATATGTATTCAATATTTCGATTGTGAACTTTAAAGGTCAGAGAATATCAAGTTGTGGTCAGCAAATGTCCTGCATATTTGACTTTCTAAATGTTTCTATACAAACCTTGGCTCAATCTGTGACCATTTTAGCAATACAATTCATTGTAATTTCACTGTGGAGTTTGACCCTCAAAGGTCACTGACAGGCAAGTTGAATGTCACCAAATGAAAGTTCTCATGTGACTTCCTAAATGTCAGTAACACAAACCTAGGCTCCATCTCTGACCGTTTTAGTGATACAAGTCATTGAATTTTCTCTAGGTCACATTTAACCCCTTAAGCCCTGAGCCTCTTTTTCGAAAATGGCATGGCCATAAAGAAATGAGTATATTTCTGCGACAGCTTGGTCCATGTGAATAATATTGGTATCATAATAAAGGTAAACCATATGTCACTGAGTCATACAACTCAGTGACATATAAATGAAAGAGCTCATTTTGCACCTAACAAAGTTTTGCTTCCATCCCTTGTAAATGTGTTGAGTTGCAGTCTGAAACCTCAAAAAAATTACAGCACAGAATCTCGTTATTATCTGTGCCAAAGTTTATTCTGATTAGGTAAATCAGAGCAAAATGAGAGAGGAATGTCTAGGTGGTTTCTCCAATTTGGCAATTTAGGTATCTTGTGTTTCATTTCAGATTTCTCAGATCCTAAACTGTAAAACTCATTTAATTTCACTTAATTTCACTTCAGGCATCCATTCCCTCCAAATAGAACATTGTTAAATTTTTAGAATAAAAAAATAAATAACTGGCAGAAATAATAATAAACTTTTGTTGCCTATACAATTTCCCATTCAAAGATAATATATGCAATGAAAATTAAGTTTGACTCCACTGGAGCAGATTTATTAAAAAAACAAAACAAATAAATAAAATTATAAATACAAAGGAAATGTGAAAAAATGTTCAAGAAAAGTAAGAATAACAAAAACCCCAGTGATTATTTGTAGCAGGAAACTGTGATAATTTCCCAAAAGAATGGACCTTTGAACATTCAGACTTCCCCTTGCAGCGCAGCATTTTATCCATTAGGCTACACCAATACAACAGGCTACAACAATTCTGTGGTCAAATTGCCCATTCAACAAATGGGTAAAGAAAATACATACTGTACTGTTGTAGTCTCAGTATTTGTGCGGAATGGTGCAAAGATTCGGTCAGAAAACGAGTTTGAAAATGAATGTTGACTATTCAGCGGATAATTATTCCGACAATACCTCAAACAAACTAGTTATACGTCTATATTGTTGCGCTATTCAAGAACATGCAAATGGCCCATGGACTCAGTTTGACGCACTGGGAACGCAAGGCTGTAGCTCAGGCTAGGGTTCTGCAATTAAGGTGGTCTAGAGTTCATTGGAAACATCAGGACTCATAGAATCAAATGACTACCGGCATAATCTTACTGACAGCATCACAAGCCAATCGCGGAGAGGAAAATACATTTCAAGGAAGCTGAATGCTAAGGAGCTGAGATCCTTGAAGCAGCGCCTTGGGAAAGAACATGCTAGGATACTGGTAGATCTAGTTTCGGTTTAACCCGAACACATTGGGCTAACCATAGCAAGCACAGTTTTTTATTGCAAAATATCAAAGGTGATATCTCTGGATTCTGTGGACTTTCCTCTTCCATTTGAGGTATCATTTTTATGCATAGCACAAAGTCAAAAGAAATTCTGGAAATTCAGCGCTGATATGATTTTATCCTGTGTGTTGCTGCATGCTTATTTACTTGCTTGGTGCTTGAATTGTGTTCAGTTGAGGTAGAAATGGTCTACATGAGCTTTTGGCCAAATTTCTTTGCGAAATGTGGATATGCTGCATGACAATGTTGCAATTTGGAAACATGCTGTATTTATAATGCATAACAACCGGCCCCCGGTATTGGAGCATAGGTTTTAAGGAGTTCACCTTTGAAGGTCAATACGAAGGTCACCAAATGAAAGTTTGTCTCTAATACAAACCTAGACTCCATCTGTGACCATTTTGACAATACAAGTCACTGTAATTGTATTATGTCAAGTTTGACCTTCAAATGTCATCACCAAGCTGAAAGTCACCAAATGAAAGTTCACATGTGACTTTCTATGTCAGTAACACAAACCTAGGCTCATTGCCCTAAGTCATTGCATTTTCTCGAGGTCAAGTTTGACCTTCGAAGGTCACCGAAGGTTAAGTTCAAGGCCACCGTATGAAAGTTTGTGTTTGACTTCCTAGACATCTCCAGTTCAAACTGAAACTATCTGTAACCATTTTGCTGATATAAGTCATTGAAATTTCACTCTGAAGTTTGGGCATTCAAGGTCACTGAAGGTCAGGTTCTATGCCACCAAATGAAACGTCATACATGACTTCCTATATGCCCGCAATACAAACCTAAGCTCTATCTGTGTTAGTTTTGGCCCTGGAAGTTTTTGAAATTACACTATGTGAAGTTTGACCTTCAGAGGTCGCTGAATGTAAGTTCAAGGCCACCAAATGAAAGTTCATACATGACTTCCTATAAGTGTCCAATGCACATATGTTCCCAATCTTCAATATTTTCAAGCCTAGAAACTATTGAAAATTGCAACACTTTGTTTGACCTCAAGTTTGACCTTTCAAGGTCATCTAAGGCCAACTTTAACACAGCCAAAATATAGGTCATATATTACTTCCTTTATGTCAGTAATACAAACTTAACCTTTATCTGCAACCATTTAAATTCCAGAGGCGATTTTGCCCATTCTCCATAAGACCATATGTTAAAGTACAGCGCCCCCACTCGACCAGCTTCGGTCAATTCAATCAAAATAGCACTTGCATTTCAAGTCATATCTTTTAACATTGTTAATATTCCCTGACCTTAAGTTTGACCTTTCAAAGTAATCTGTGATCAAATTTAATATTGCCAAGTGGTCATTCCATGTCAAATTATCCAGATTTTGAGGAATTTTCCAGGTCACCACCACCATTTTTGAAAAAATTCACATGAGTAAATATTCACACAAAATAAAAAATTGCCCAATATTAGGCTAGTATCCCAAATAGATTTCAAGTTATAGCCTTTCAAAATTTGAATAATATTTTGACTGAAAATGGGTTCACCAAAAATATTATTCAAATTTCAAAGGGCAAAAACTCAAACTATTTGAGACACTGGCGTAATATTTCACATTTTTTCATTTTGTGTGAATATTTACTCATGAATTTTTTCAATGAATTTTTAGGAGGTGACCTGGCTCCCCCTGGATGATTTGACATGGAATGACGCCAAAATATAGGTCATATATGACTTCCTATATGTCGATTATACAAACTTACTCTCTATCTGCAACCATATGCATATCTTGCATTTTCACAAAGTACAGCGCCCCCAACAGACCCACTTTCGTCGATTCAATCAAAATGGTGCTCGTACTGTCCATTGACGGTACCAAGGTAAGTTGATTACTTGAGTTAGAAAAAAATGTATCACACAGTTTTTGAGAAATAATTTTTTATTTTTATACCAAAAACAGCCCAAAAATTGGACTTTGTCCCTTTTCTAGTGCAGAATTCAAAAACTCTGCCACTTAGAAACTTCAAAAACTCCAAAAGTCTCGGCTCACACAGAACAAGTGAAATAGAGTGAAATGTCCTTGTTGTATCTCACATCTGAGCCATGGAATGAGGAACACACAGAACTGTCAATTACCTAGGACTCAGTAGCACACCAGCCATCGCTATTGAAAGAGTATGGGTTACAGAACACTGTCAAGTTTGTGGTAGACAAGATATCACTATGGAAGTTACATCATTGATTATTTATAAAGGTAAGTATATGTCAACATATACGGAAATAGGTGTTCCATTTCATACAGTGGTAATAGCAAGTCTCACATTATTGTATTTCCCGCACTTCATGACACAAGATCCTAGTTCTGAATCAATACATTCATCATTACATGCTTGCCTTGATAACAAACTAATCAATCCATCTGTTTTATGAGTATACAATTACTACAGTGATGATATTAAGAGGATACAATTCTCCTGCAATGAGTAAATTATTATTATACAGTGAATTATGTGTAACCGGTGGGATATGCCATCTTCTGATGACTCTTGTTCAGAGTAGCGTATAATTGGCTATTGCGCAACAGAATTTGAAATTGGGAAGGGACTGACGGGAAAGGGAAATAAAATAAATAGCTTTCTTTGTTGCTCAAGCACCTCCTGTTGGCCAGACGGGTGCTCGTGAGGAAGATTCTAAGCCTGTTCATGTCCAGGTATCCTCTGCCTTCCTTCTGAACTTGCGAAGATTCAACTAATGAGTGTATAAGAAGCGGTGGCTGACAGGCACGTGCTTTGGAGGAGAGCCGTAAGCTTTCTTCAGTCTCCTGAATTGACAACAAGGGGTCACATTCAAGCAAGTCTTGTACATAGTTTCCCAACTGGGCATTCCAGATTCGGGTGGGATTGGAGATGCCAAATGAAAAATGTAACAAAAAGATTGTTTGTGCGTCGCCAGTCAGTGGTGCCAGCAATTTTAAAGGCCGGAGTATATGTGCATGTAGTGAACCATGTTGGAATTACCGACATTTATAAGTGTGTCACAGTGCAAATACTACTTGGTCTGTGCGACTGTCTGGAACAAAACTTGTGCTAAACTGTTCTCGTGGTGTTTCTCTAGGTCCTGCTGAAATCCCCGAAGAATAGCGGAGCCCTGCAGACCCCCTTCTTTCTCAGCATAGTGAGAAAGGGTTACCTGTACAGCAACTAGGTGTGTATCTGCACTCCATAAACAGAGGTGAGAGTTAAATGTCCATTGTACATGTCTATTGGGGACATGCTGTGTGATGATGTTTACTGCGGGATGAGTTATCTTCATACACTGCACACTCTGGCTGGGGCATTAAGCACAGCTCAGAGAGATACTTACATGTGCAATATGGTTCTCTGCTCTAAATTTGGAATAGTCCACTCTTCTAAATTGGCTCCAGTGCCGGCTGATGGACAGAAAGCAGGGAGGGCGTAAAACATGTCTTTAAAATGATAATTTGTCTTGACCAATTTTCAATCAATGGCCTTGTTTGAAGAAAGATTTACTCACCTCTTTTCAGTGTTGCCAGTGAGAAGAAACCCCCACATCATCTGGACTACATAATATGTGCAGATTTCATTGCTTGATTTCATTTAAATGATCATACAGCTTAAGTTCGGTGACTTGCTTCACAGGACAATTCAGAAGTCAGGGCGGAAACTCCAGGAAGTTTTTTTTTTTTTTTAATGGTAATAGGCAAGTGAATGAAACATTTTAATTGAATTTATTATTTACTTGCATTCTGAGAAAATGAGGTAATCAAGAACTATGGTTGTAAACAGGTAATTTATAATCCGTTTCAAGGGGTGGCTACCGTCCTCCCTGTGGTCTGTTCAGCAGCTGCCACTGATTGGCAATTTTGTGTCACTGCAAATCTTTAAAATAGTTGAATGAATTTTGAAATGTTTGGCATTTATTCTGCTAGGGCAATATCTGGCAAAGTTGACGTGTATCTGCCTTGTGATTCAGTTCCTCTCCAAAATTTAATACGTTTTTCCCTTTGCCCATGCCACCAAGTTTCGTAATAATCAGACGAATGTTTGTTTGCAGGATTACAGGAAACCAAACAAAAAGACTGAACAGAGCCCAAAAAAATTACCTCATGAGTGGATGTAAAAATAACAAATATTTTGAGCAGTCAGACAGATTTATAGATACAAACGCGGCCTAGTGGAGTACTACATAACAAATCTATACTGACCAGAAAAAGAAACACAGTTTTCTTTTTCTTCATTTTATTTAGCGTAACTTATTAATTAACACTTCATTTGGTATGAAATGAAAGAGGGAATCTCAGACAATAGATATAACAGAAAATCGGGTTGGAATATCGCCATGTTGGCTTTTATTTAACAAGGTGAAGTTCGACGTTACGAAAAACAAATGACACTATCAGTATCTGGTATGTCCCCCGTTAGTGTCGCGCACGGCGGCACACCTGCATCTCATAGACATCACCAGACGTCTGATTGTTGCTTGAGGAACGCTGTTCGACTCTTCGGTCAGTGCTAGTCTTAGCTGACGTACTGTAGCTGGCGGTGGTTGACATCTCCAGATCGCTCTATCCACAATATCCCAAAAGTGTTCTATAGATGAAAGATCTGGAGAAAATGCTGGCCAGAGAAGGATTTGTGCGTTTTCGGCCCGAAAGGAATTCCATACAGACACGTGCCACGTACGAAAGTGCATTGTCCTGTTGGAAAGTCAGTCGGTGACGTCGGACAAAGGGAAGGATGACTGGACGGAGAATTTAATCTCAGTAACGGGTGGCATTGAGCAACGCATCTTAGCGGGAGTTTGAGTTTCCGACCAGAAGTGAAGCGGATACCAACGGTCAGACCCTGGAGTCGTAACGCGTGGCCAAACGGATCTGGGGCGATCAGCCGTGTGTCATTAAACCTGGATCTGAGGTGATGAATTGTTGCAGAATGCATGCCGAATTGACGGGCAACTCTATTTACCTGACTTCCGGCTCGTAGCATCCCAAGCGCGCGTTCTCACTGAACTTCCATTAACTTCCGGCATAATAACCCGTCTGATTTTTACCCATTTTCGGTCAAACTTTTATAGGCCCCGATGTCTACGAGGAAATCAAAACGAAAATGGGAGTGTCAGGACAGTGGTAGCACTCAAACCCAAGCACTGCCGATGTTTGGTTCTGGACGAATGGTGTCTCCAGAATATGCGCTGTGACCACGAAAATTTGTATGGTAGAAGTACTCACCTCAAAAAATAACTCAGAGCAAAAGCATCTTTCTCAATGGGTTTGTTGAAATTTGGCACTGGATTACGTAATTGCGTTTCATTTTTTGGTCAGTATAGTTTTACTCCAGAGCCAAGCTTATTTTAGGGTTTAAACCAAGCCCTAATTGCTGAAAAAATATTTCTCTTTATCTGAATTTAGAGAATAAACTGGAGACTCAAGATCCCGCAAGACAAGAACAGATGGAGCTCCAAACCTTTAAGCTTACCATCTCCATTTTCTCAAACATCTCCAACTTCACTGCAGGCAATGAGACAGACATGCTACCGCCCGAGGGCCCTTACCAGACAGTGGAGGTGGTGATCATCGTCCTAGTCTCAGGAACTGTCAGTCTCCTCACGATAACTGGCAATATACTAGTCATTCTCTCAATCATAATGAACAGGAGCCTACAGACCATCAACAACTACTTCCTCTTTAGCCTGGCATGTGCAGACCTGATCATTGGGGTCAACTCCATGAACCTGTACACAGTCTACGTCACAGTTGGCTATTGGCCGTTGGGCCCAGTGGTCTGTTACCTATGGCTGCTACTGGACTATGTAGTTTCCAATGCCTCTGTCTTTCATCTCCTTGTCATCAGCTTTGACCGTTACTTCTGTGTCGTCAAGCCACTCACCTACCCTGCAAGAAGGACCACCAGGATGGCGGGCATGATGATTGCGGCAGCCTGGGTATCTGCCTTCCTCTCGTGGGGCACGCCCATACTCTGCGGGAAGTTTGTCGTAGGTGCGCGTATTGGGGAAGAGGGCGAGTGCTACGTCAAGTTCATGTCTAATGAATCCATCTCATTTACCAGCTCCACTATCACCTTGTACGTGCCCGTTGCCATCATGAGCTTCCTGTACTGGCAGATTTCCAGGGCCAGCAAGAGCCATGTAAAGATGGGCGAGCACAAGCAAAAAAAGGGCAACACATTCAACAGCGAAGCAGGAAACCACATCAGCATTCCATGTGATGACGAGTATGAAACAACCCAACGCATTGAGAGGAGCCAGAATGGTGGAACAGGTGGAGTTGGGGAGGAGGAACCAAGTGGACCAGTACATCCTGAGAGAAATGAAAGTAAGAAAGAGGCCCCAGCAGGTTACAAGGGAAACCCCTCAGCCCACCACCGTAATGTGAGAATATCAAAGCAGCAGCCCAAGAAAAGGGCACCACCATCGCGTGAGAAAAAGGTAACGCGCATGATAATGATGATTCTTGTTGCCTTTGTGGTCACATGGACACCCTTTCAAGTCATGAAGGTCATCAGCAGCTTCTGTTCAACCTGTGTTCCCTCCAGCGTGTGGACCTTTGGCTACTGGTCCTGCTACATCAACAGCACCATCAATCCAGCCTGCTATGCTTTCTGCAATGTCTCTTTCAAGAGGACCTTCAAAAAACTCCTGCTCTGCCAGCACAAGGACATTCGCTTGGGCAGATAGAGATGTGATTGTTTTTGTTCCTGCTATTGTTATTTTAGGTCATTTTGTTGACAGAAAAAATATTCTCTGGCATCACACGGCATGTACAGGCTCAAGAATTAGAATAGCAGACACGCAACCTGTTGGTGTAATGTCAAATTGCAGACATATTTGTGCCAGAAAACTTGAAATCAACAACATTTCCAAAGACAAGAAAGTGCATCTATTTACTGAGATTGATAGTTTGATCTGATAAAAAATTTTGTTTAACTGAAGGCGCAGTTCCATTCAAAAGTTTCCAATAACCTAGTTCAGTCAGGACACTTACGTCAGATTTAACAATTTATTGCAGGACGACCTGCATTTGAGTTTGGCGGTGTCTCAGCTAGAGTGATGCTCTGGAACAATCTGATCAAGCATGACAGAGACAGTCCCTGAGATCACAACCCCAAAATCTGCACTCCCAAATGGAGCAGGTGAGCAGTCCCCTTCTCATAAAATTAAAATATGAATGGAATAGAATGGAATAATTTGCAGCAGCTATCATGTTGCATTCCTCTGAGTTCTGCAAACATGTATGGCTTACTGAATAAAGACAAAAGAACACTTGGTAAGACACTCCTGAGGTGGCTTGAAACAAAGGAAATGTACTATATGACATATGAGACTATGTAAGAAGGAAATGTACTAAATGAGATATGAGACATTGTGTTGCAACAAGCATGTTGGGGTGTAGGGAGCACAGTGATCTCTGAATACAGACAGCAGAAAATCCGGCAAGACACTTAAGTGGCTTGATACAAAGAAAACACATTATATGAAAGGAGACTGTGTGTAGCGAGAAGTGTGTTGCATTTCCTTTTAATTTAGGCAACCATGCGTGCCCTTCTGCCCTGGTGACAGGTAAATCAGCAAGCATGCTGAATGCAAACAGAAGTACATTTGGCAAGACACCAGCACAGTGACTTGAATCAAAGGAAATATTCTATGTATGCGTGCAAGTTTGCCTAAATTGAGTGAAATTGCATGTAACTCAACTGAGAGTGCAGAAAAAAAAACGCCCAAAACAAATTCATGGCAGCTAGGCTCAAAAACTTTAGGTTAACATTTATGGCCCTTTACAGCCGGAAATGGCGTGCCCTTGTATTTACTGCATTAGTTCAACTAAGGTGATTGAGAATACTGCCAAACAATTGAAGATATATTTCAAAGCAAGCAGATGTGGCAGGCGCAAATGAAGCATATATGTTGGAGTAGGGAACAACATAGCCCTTGACTCTGGAAAATAGATACATAAATACAAACTGAAGTTAGTATCAAACGAAAATTGAGTAATTTCAGCAAACAAAACAAGCTTTGGAATGTGTAGTGGAAACTGGCAGGGTAACAGGATGGTTTGCCTGCTGGGCAGCACACACTGATATAAATGGCACTAGATTAGAGCGTAAGTGATGAGCTATGGCTTGAGGAGGTGAGGCTGGTACTATTAAGAATTAGCAATTCTTTTCTAATTGGAAACATTCCTCCATAGCCATGGCAAGAGTGGGAATGAACAACAAGTGAACAAGTGAACAACAAGCTCAACAAGTGAAGGACAATCCCCCCTCCCCCCACTCCACAAAATGAACCACTGTGATTATGGACCAGCATTTCGATCCTCCAAACTTTGGAGGTATGAACCTCCAGATGACCACATTGGGGGGCTTGAAGCGGCAAGATGGCGGCTTGATTAGTCTCTCACCTTTATCTCTGTCCCTAAAACCTTGAATTTAGAATGACATGTTTGAAAGATTTATAAAACTTTTATGAAGTTATTGAATGAAGTGATAAAGATTCCTTTTGCGGGGACGAAGGATTGCATAATTCAAACGGATTATCACCATTTCATAGCTTTTTTGGACTATGCAAACAATACCTGCCATTTTTTCGAAAGTAACGCTCACTTGCTTATGAGCAGGAGTTGTCTGGACGCACCGCGCGAAGGACTTTTTTTTTGTCTCCCTTTTCTTTTTCTTAAATTGTCCACAATATGGCTTCACAACGGAAAAGGCAAAAACCAGAAACATGTCCTGAAGGATTTTCTGAGGCTGCATGGAAAAAACTGCTAGCAATTGAAGCCAGTACAAAATCTGCACTGGACAGATTATTTGATTATTTAGAGGAGAAAGTAAACTCGGTCGATGTATCGAGGCTACTTCGTGCAGTATCGTTGCTAACTGCAAAAGTTGCTCGCCTAGAGGTGTCAAACGCTAGACTCCAAAGTGAACTTGATCAGCAAAAACAACATTCAATGAAGTATACCCTTATTTTTACATTCGACATGTCAACTGACCATGGGAAAGAAATAGAGGGTGAGAACACCGTTTCCGTCATAAAACTTCTTCTCAGAGATGTCATGAGAATAGACAAAGCAATGGACTTTTTCATTCCAGTTGCCCATAGGCTACCTGCTCCTAAGGGCAAACGGCGTCCAATTCTAGCTAAGTTTCCGGTGGCTTCTCAACTGGAGGAAATTCTATCTCACGGAAATCGGCTCAGGGATACGAAACATAACGTATCCAGACAGATGCACGCTGCTATCAAAGAAAGCAATTCTTTTGTTATGAACACATATAAATAAAAACGTAAAGATCCCAACAACAAGGCTCCACTAAAGGATGGGAAACTCTTCGTAAAACAAAAGCTTCGAGCTGCATTCCTAAAGTCAACTTTACCAGAAGTCATAGCTGCAGAAGGTGAGGATGATGATATCCAATTGGAGACAAGCCAAGAAGTGAAGGACTCTGCCAGTACGTTCAAGGCTTTTGTTGCACCTATCAGCAGTCTTGCTGATGTGTCATCCAGTATCAACTCTGTTTTAACACGTTGTTGCATTAGCAGTAGTAGCCACATTATCTACGCTTATAGGTACAAGACGGGCAAACAGACTTGTGAAAATTTTGACTCCGATTGCGATCATGGCATGGGTCTCGATTTGTTGAATTACATGCATGAACGCGGAGATATGAATGTGCTTTGTGTGGTGAGCAGACACTGTGAACCTGGATCTATCCCAGAAAAAACGTTCCCAACATCAGCGTGACGTCGCGGAGGAAGTACTGAGTAAGTTGTCGTGATTATCTGGCAAAATGCAGACAAGAATGCATGTTCCTACTCAGGGTAACATGTCTGACACCTTCTTTATCTCAGCCTCGTCCTTCATGACATCTAAGGCCGCAAGCTCCAGTTCGTGGGTAGTGCAATGAAAGGACAGGAGGTAGGGGACTTCCTCTCGAAGAAGAGCGGCCAGCCCGCCTGTGCTGCCCACCATGATAAATGCTCCATCCATCCCCAGCACCTCCATCTTCTTTTTCCAGCCCTGTATTCTCTCTAGTCCTGTCATTCATAAGTAGCAAAAATTAATGGATACTTAGGTTTATTAGACAACATTGTTGAAGACCAATCTTGCCACAAGTGATAATTTGTATGCCGCAACTTTACCAATCCAACCTCAGATTTATGTTCATTATATTACCACAACCATTATTTCAGTCGAGTCAAGTTGAAGTGACTCTAAGGAGGCAGTCCCTTACAACTCTCAATGCCTTTCTTGCGCCCAGCTGCTGTTGCCAACTAGAGCTCTTCCGCACACACAAAAGTGTTGACTGGCTTACCATCTCCGACATATCTGACATAGATGGACTCGAGATCCTTGTTACTGGAGTCTGCGCTTCTGCGGCTTTCTCAAGTCTTCAAAAATGAAGGGGATGAACCTGCAGAAGTTCAAGAAGCCATTAGATATTGGATGGTGTCCTGTGATGGAATTTGGTAGTTCTGAAACTAATGTAACATTTTAATAATTTTATGGAATTCAAAAAACCTTCTGACAGCTTGGTCAGAATGGTAGGAGCTGCCCATCTGTAACCCATTATTCTCCTGGAGGGCCACAAGGGAACAATATGTTGTGAAGGGAATCTCTACCTTAGCCACGTGATAGGCAGTGACAAATAACCGAATCAGCAGCTGGAGGTGAAGCAGAGCTGTGCTTTATTTTCATATCATGTAAATAAATATTTTTTATATATATATATATATATATATATATATATATATATATATATATATATATACAGTGCTGCTTGAAAGTATGTGAACCCCTTGAGCAGTTTAGATGTTTCTGCAGTTTTACCATGATTTTCTTATTTTATCATCACCAGTTTTATGTATGGAATGTCAGATATATGTTTATCAATTGCATGTACTTGTTAAGTGGGACTTGTTTAAGTAGCCCAAAAACTGCATGAAACAAGGAATAAGGGTAAGTGCAAAAGTAAGTGAACCGCCAGCTGCATTGATTTAGTCAAGGAGGTAACAGACTCAGGTGAAACACATTTGGGTGCTTAATTAATCATTTAAACAGACAAATGAAATGAGACATCTTTTGGAAAAGGTTTGGCCTGTACTAAATAAAAGAAAGAGGAAATCAACCAAACCACTGTGGTCCTATACAAATAAACAATGCCAAGAGCAAAGGAGATATCCGAGGACATAAAGAAGAGTGTAGAGACAGCCCATCAGTCTGGGGAGGGCTATAAGACCATCTCCAAAAGATTCCAGCTCCACCCATCCACTGTAAGACAAATCATTTACAAATGGAGGGCCTTCAACATGACAGCAACTCTGCCTAGAAGTGGACGTCCATCAAAACTTTCACCCAGAAGCACCAGAAAAATAATAAATCAGGTAAAGTCCAACCCACACATCACGTCTAGAGAGCTGCAGACTTCTCTGGTAGCATCTGGAACAAAAGTGCATGCGTCTACAATCAGACGAAAATTGAATAGCCATGGCATTTATGGGAGGGTTGCTAGGAGGAAGCCTCTGCTCTCCAAGAAGAACAAAGCTGCCCGTTTAAACTTTGCCAGAGAGCGCCTTGACAAACCAGACCCCTTCTGGAAATCTATTCTCTGGACAGACGAGTCAAAAAGAGAATTATTTGGTCACAATCAACACCAACATGTCTGGAGAAAAGCCAACATGGCGTATGAAGAAAAGAACCTCCTCCCAACAGTGAAGCAGGGTGGTGGAAATGTGAAGGTCTGGGGCTGCTTTTCTGCTTCCGGACCTGGACGACTCCATATTATCCAAGGAACCATGAATTCTCAGGCATATCAACAAATTCTTGACCAAAACCTCCTGCCATCAGTTAGAGAGCTGAAGCTGGGAAGAAAATGGATCATGCAACAAGACAATGACCCAAAGCATTCCTGCAAAACTACAAAGGAATGGCTCCAGAAAAAGCGGATTCGTACTCTGGATAGGCCCAGTCAAAGTCCGGACCTTAATCCAATTGAAATGTTGTGGTGAGACCTTAAGAAGTCAGTACATGCCAGACGTCCCTCCAACCTGTCTCAAATGGCTGAGTTCTGCAAGGAGGAGTGGGCGAAAATCCCCAAAAGCAGATGCGAGGGACTGGTTAGTGGTTAGAGAAGACGTTTGGAGGGACTGGTCAGTGGTTACAGAAGACGTTTGGTTGAAGTACTGGCTGCGAAAGGAGGAACCACAAGTTACTAATACAAGGGTTCACATACTTTTGCACATGTTAAATTTTCAGTTTTTGTGAAATAAACCACCTTTGTTGTATTAAATAATGAAAATATATATATATATTTGTGTGTGTGTTCATTATTTGGAAGGTGTGCTTTACAAATTGGGATTTGGATCTGTGTGTAAAATGGTTGTTTCACTGTCTTTTACAAAAACAGTGACCATGTCTGGAGGGTTCACAAACTTTCAAGCAGCCCTGTATATATAATATATATACACACAGTACCGGGTCACTTGGAAATTTTCTTGTTTTCCATTGAAATACACATGAAATTAGTCTGAATAGGAAATATAGCTAATGAACCGAACATGTTGACATTGTCTGAGTCAGAAACAATGATTTTAACGGAAAATAACAGTGAACCACCTTCACTGTTGATACTGAAACTGGTGTTTGACGGGAGCTATTTAGCGCAGCTGCTAGTTGACAACCTGTGAGGCGTCTTTGTCATAAACTACACACTCTCAGATATTTGTCTTCTTGCGCAGTTGTGCATCGGGGCCTCCCATTCCTTTTTTCTGTCCTTGTTAGTGCCAGTTTGTGCTGCTCTCTGAAGGGAGTAGTTGACGACATGGTAAGAGATTATAAGTTTTCAATTTCTCGCGTTGAGAAGCCTTATTTTCTAAGCACAACAATAGACTGACAGGTCTCTAAGGGAAGTTCTTTCTTTCTGGCCATTTTGAACCTGTATTCAAACAAAAAACTGCTGATGCTTCAGGTACTAAACCAACCTCCCTTTTGCGCTCCCTTATTAGTTCAACAGTTTTCAGCTATGCAACACATTAGCAGAAGGGTTTTCTAATAATGAATTAGCGTAATAAAATGCTTAACTTGGATTAGCTGCCATACCAGGAGATTGATGCAGAGGACTGACAGTTGCTGATAATAGGCCTTGATGCAAAAATGTAGATCATTCTTTGAAAATCATCTGATTAATTTTATTCGTCTGTGAAATGGATAAAAATGTTTGTGAAATGCATGAAAATGTATTTTTCTTTAGAAAACAAAGACATTTGCAAGTGATACCAAACTTTTGAGCGGTTTGTGTATATATATATATATATATATATACACACACACACACCGTATTGACCCGAATGTAAGACAACCCCTCTTTTTTACGACCCTTATTTGGAAAAATACTTTTTATTTGAACAAAATCTCATTCGCATAAAAAAAATTCATTATTTTCCTTGTACATTTCAACATCTTTGATGTTTAAAAAAATCATGCAATTGTCTATAGCCCCGCAAATAAGCAAAGTGCAGAACGCACTTCAAGGTTCTATGCCACGAAAACAGTGCAATAAAACGAGCATCGGTCTACTGGCCTAACGAATAAACGGCGCACATTTGCTTGACAAACAGTGTCAGAACAGTCTACAAAATGCAAGAGCATTAACATCCAAAAAACACCACGGACAGATTTTTCCACATTCATTCAGCTGCATCCTCCGCATCACTGGGTTCCTCCTCTTCACTCCCCTTCTCGTTGTCGCTCTCTGCCGCTGCCGCCGGCTCCTCCCACATCAAATCATCCTCGCTTCCATCCATCAGATTTGAGATGCAACATTTCTTGAACTTGATGATGCTCTCAGAGGACACGTCTGCCCAAGCTTGCCGGATCCATTCGCAGAGAAGACGGACAGAAGGTTTCTGAGTTTTTCCAGAACATGTCAGGACATGGTTACCAGCCAGAAGCCACGCTGTGTAGGTCTTCCGCTGATTGTTCTTGAATGGGTTATTCACGACCACATCCAATACCTGTAACAAGGTTGTTTTTTTTTTTTTTATCATTATAGGCCTACAGTATCTTGCTGTTATGTACAGTGGCGTGCCGTCAGATGTCAGGAAAGCCTTCAGTAACATCACCCTTTCACACATAATTGCTCTTAAACTATTTGCAATCAAAGTTTTCCTGATTAACAATCAAACAGTTCATTAACTGAAGAGCCACCAGCAATGCATGACATATAATTATTAAGAAATGCTAATGACAAAGCGATTACCTTTTGGCTAGGTTGATATAATCAATGTGACTCCACAAGGATGACAATCTGCAAAAAATCCAAAACTTTCGCTGACTTCACAGCAATTATTCTCGTTATTATCACGCAGCAGTGCATCATACCCACCAACGCAGTTCGCCTGTCAATACATCCAGACTATAGAACGTATTCTCATGGCTTATTGCCATGAGAATACAAAACTAATTACTAATCGCAAACTAATTTATGCAAATCTGGAAATTATACAGGGGTATGGATAATTTTCGTAGTCATTGATGTGTGGAAGCAAACGCCTCATAATTTCATAGAGCAATGTATAACAAGGCTTTCAAAAATAAATCAGATAAATTAGACACTCGTCGGTTCTCGTCGGTTCTACCTCTAGTCTGAGCAACTGTTTCTAATCGGGAGAGGTAAACTGCGAGAGGTGTCTGTCATTAAGAACTGAAAGGTTAGGTGATTGCTGGCCCTGTGTTTCTGCCGATGGACCATCACTGGTTATGTACACATACTGTAGCCTACTGATAAACATTGAGCTACACGGAATGTAGACTAGACAGCCCCCAAAACATACTTCATAAATTCATACTGTATTTTTTCAATCCCCCAATAAAATGACTCAAGCCACACAAGGGGTGTAACGATTCTGAATTGATGTTTTTTTAAAGCGTCGTAACACCACCTGCTACCATGGGACGAACATCCGAGCTTTCCCTTTTCCTTTATTAACCCCCGTGGTGTCCTAAATGAAAGTGCTTAACATCAAAGGGCATGGGAAATGCTTCCGAAAAAAACTTGACTGACATCAGTATTTTTCGGCTACGTGCCGAGAGGAGCCAACCAAATGCAAACAAAATCGTCATCCGATTAACCAATTAGGCAACTCTAAGAAACGTATACCTGTTCCCGTATACTTTACTCTTTAAGTTGAATGAGTAGAGCTGTTTATTAAGACAACGTTTGATTGCTGCATTTTGACGTTTAAATGGGCATAGAACAGCACTGCTTGAACACGATTGCCTTTGCCATGGCATTCCGTGCAACTGTGATAATTCATCTCACAATCACATTTCATCCGCTTTTCAGAATGTTTTCCACCTTTAGTATTTTTTAGATGCTTAAACTCCAGGTCGATCTTTTAACAAATCTGTTTTAAATTAATCTTGAATTATGTCCTAAAATTCTGCAATGAGAGATGTAATTCAGAGGAAGTTTTTTCTAATTATTCAAATTGGCATTCTTTCACTCTAAGACTGTAGCCCAGTTAGGTTTGTCTGCTTTTCACCATCACATTTCAATTGTTGCTACTGGCTAAATTCCTTGATTGTTATTTAGGCCAAGTACACGGGGGCAGATTTAGGGAAGGGCGGAGCACTTGCAAAATCCAAACTCAGGCCTCTTCTCGACGGCATTTTAAATCGTTTTAAGCTGCTTTAGGTGTGTATTTTTCAAGAAATTACATGCGACTGCCTACACACCCCATGACGGCAAGTTGTCTCATCACACTTTAAAAAAATCCTTGTCCAACATCGCCACATACCAACTCAGCATTTCATCTCTCATTGTGGTATTTTTAGGAGATCTATAAAGATAAAATAAAAAAAAATAAAGAGATTTATTTTCAGATTGCCCTGGATTTCAAGCGTCTAAAATATACACAAGGTGGAAAACATTAAAGCGTATGAAACGTGAATGTGAGCTATAAATGATTGCATTGTACCACATGTGATTAATATGAAGAAAAAAAAATTTCCCCAATCAGTCAGTCATAAAACATGTAATATCACAGCAACAACACACACACGCATTTGCAAAAAAATCAAGACAAAACAACATAACTTATAACAAAACAACAAATTTGCTGTTGTCTTTCTATTTGATTCTGTCTTCTCTTATCTGTTGCTGCATTTTCTGATTAGTTATATTTGTTATTCATATTTGTGAATTGTTGTTAAGAGACATTTGTTGTCATGTTTTGTTAATTTACACAACACACAACAAATTAATTTGTCAATGTGTAATGTTAATTGTGCTCATGTTGGGTGATTTTTGGTCGTGTTTTTGGTCGTCTTTTTTATATTTGTTGTTCTTTTTTCTGTTCTTTTCTTGTGTTCTCCATTTATTTTTGTGTGTTTTTTCTTGTATTTTCCATTTAGTGGTCTGTCTTACATTTTTTTGAAATATTTTGTTGTTTTGCCCCCCAACACTACGTTTGCCCGGATAAAAAAATATTTCAAATACAAAAAACACTATAAAACACTAATCAAATTATGGTTTTAACCTATTAGTTTACCGAAAAATTCTGTTTCTTGCATAGCAGAACTTGAAGAATGCAGTGGGGTCATCCCCCAACATGACAGGTAACCCCCGAATACACTGGCATCTCATGTCAGTGGGTTCAGTGCTCTGCAATATAATGCACAGAGATCACAATAAAGTTTGTTAACAGAGTTTTACTGGAAGTGATCATGAATAAAACACAGCTAGAGGTCAAAAAAAGTGCAGTTGAGAGTAAAGAAGAGTTAAAGGGACAGTCCAGCCATTTTTCTAAAAAATAAACAAGAAATAAATAATAATTTGAAGAAAACAAAATTTAAAGCGTTAGAAAGCGTTTTTTTTCCTTCTTCAGTGAACACTCTGATTCGCTCCCCTGTAACTCGTCTGAACACACACACAGTAAGTCACCTGCGCCTTTTTCCTGTCACCATTTGAAAAGCGGCTCCTTATGCCACCCTGGCATCTGTACGTCAGCTTTGTTCATCAGATGTAGGTTTCTTAGTGAGGCAGAACTACTGATAACCGATGTGTGCACTCACTTTTCTGTCCCGTAGACACGTGTACAGAGACTGGTATTATTTACATCTCAATAATACGAGGTTCAATACCAGGACTACGAGGCCTATATAAAAGGAACTTGCAGCCAATGGATGTGGGATCCTTTTCCGGTCTGCTATACCTGGAAGCTAGACCAGCTTTGCTGGGTGCAATCAGACTTTGGATCCTTTCCGGTCTGCTATACCTGTAAGCTAGACCGGCTGGGTGCAATCGGACTTTGAATTATACAGATACTTTTTGGGTATGGACTTTGCGGTTATCAGGATCACTGCATCGAAGACATCAGATTCCAGTGGATTTTCACCATCGTCATGGGTGTATCGCAAGGACAGACAGTTCGGGCTAGCAAATACTATTTCTATCTTTAATGTAGTTATTTCATTGTTTATCCATTCCTATATTATTGTAATTGCTACATTCATGTGCTCAGTTATTTAGTAATTATTTTTAAATTGAATCCTTCTAAATTCGAAACTTCCAGAATATTCTGGAATACACGACTGTTCGTCAGAATGGACAGCGACGCAAGATATGTTACACATTTATTTTCAATATCGTTGGCCTAATAGCATAGTTGCCGAAGTCATATTTGAACGAGAGACACAACTTTTAGCACGCACATTGGTATTTTTTATTGATATTGATAATTTGGCCAAAAAATGACTTGGGCAATTATGCTATGAGGCTAACGATATGTGATCATAACTCAGTAAGACATCATAGCAATCAGGCTATATTCCTTTCCCTCACTAAAAACTATAAAACCTATCTGACAATTATAGTATTACTGAGCATCGAACACAGCATTATTTCAGTTTTAAATTTTTATTTGTGGTTTCCCGCAGTCCATACTGTATATCTGTATTGCCAGATGTTATGTGGACGCTGCTGAGAGACACAGATCTCGGACAAAGTTTATTTTCTCTTGGTCTGTTGGTGTTAAATTACAGTGATGTGATCGACTGGCTCTGTAGCAAATAGGTTCTTAGGAGATGCGTGGGTTGAGCTGACGGTAGCAAGAATTGTTCTTTCTGTTAGTTGCGCTGACAGTACCAAGCGTGGAAAGTATTTGTCACAATGAGACTCAGAGATCAGAAAAGTTCAACATAGTAGCTGAAATTGTTTTGACCTTGTTATTCTCGACTGGGCGCTCTCTCCACCATGTTGTTGAGACCCATATGAATTCAACAGTTACCATCCTTGTCCTCTTTTTCTCATACTTTTCTTTCACACTTGCCACTGTCTCAGACTCAGCTTGCTCAGTCTGGGCCGCCTTGCTGCTGGAAAACCAGGGCAAAGCGCCCTGTTTAAGTAACTTCGGCATGGTGGGCAAACTTTCTAGCTTGGCCTGGAAGCTGAATCTTCGCACACTCGCGTCGCCGATTAACGTAAATTGTCAAAGATGAAATCGATTTCCGGCTGCGCTCGCGGGACTTCATATTGCTATGTCTTAAAAATTCTAAAACATTCCTCTGCGATTTCCCTTTCAATAAAAAAAAATGCTACATACTTTGAAAGGCTGACATGTACAAACTGGCAATCAAAAAAACCAATAACTACTCATGGAAATATGGCGATGGCCCGATCGGGCAAGCACAGGACGAGGTGCCCTGACCCGATCGGCACTTCCACAGGTCCGGGGCCATCGGGCCAATGTACTTGTCGAGCCCTGCCCTAACCACAGGCGTGCCCCAAGGCTCAGTTCTTGGTGCACTACTCTTCCCTCTTTATATCCAGTCTCTTGTTCCTGTCCTTTCTGCTCATGCAAGACATCTGCAAGACATCCAGAGCTGGATGAACAACCATCATCTGAAGCTCAACCCAAGCAAGATGCAGATGATCTACATCCCTGCTCCATCCACCCCCCTTCTGGACCTGACCACAACCTTGTGGGATACCACCATCTCCCCCTCGCTGAGGGTGAAGAACCTTTGGGGTCCTGTTCGACGACAGGCTCTCCTCTGCTGCGAAAACCGCAGCAGAGACCCAGACCTGCAGGTTCTTCCTCGACCACATCCATAGAATCTGACCCTTCCTCACCAGTTACTACATGCGCTGACAAAAATAAGGCTGTTTGTGTGCAGTAAATGGATCATTGTATGGGGTTTATGCTGACGGTATTTAGCTGGGCAATTTTGGGGACATAGTGATATTGTTTTAAAAATATTTAAATATCGTTAAATGTTGAAACTTTTTACCATCTCGTTGCATGCTTTTTCAAGTCATCATCAAGTCCTGCTTTTAAGTCAGATAATGCACTAGTGAAGTAGTCTCACAAAAACTCAAATTTTTGGATGTTTTAACTGACCCAATTATGGCAGTAGAGGAGAAAGAGTGGTAAATAAAAGAGGATGGTTAGTGCATCATGTTCAAATTATGATTTCATTGATCTATATTCGTCATCGGATATATTTAGGCTAAGTTTATGAAGTAAATGGAAAGACTTCTATGCCCAACCACTTTTGTCTGCTTTTTATTTGCCAGAACAATTTTTAACGGGGCTGCCAAAAAAAAAAAATTTTTTTTTTGGAAGGGTTTAGTGAGAAAAGGTATTAGAATTTAGTATCAATATTTAATATTGAGAATGCTAGTGCTGCACTTGCCCTAGCAACCTAATCAGTTGCATGGCTGCCGCTGTTCCACCAAAATTTGAGACCCATCGGAATCTGTGATGGCAGGGGGCCATCACATCACATAACAGAGCACTTACGTCAACGGCGTACTGCTACTCTCATTTAGCAGAAGTCTGGCAACCATGCCCTATGTGCTTTTTTTGCCAAAACACTGGCAACTTTTCTTTTCTCCCTCTTCCCTCATAACAAGCTTGACTGACAAAGACGCTTCACTGTGTTTTCTTAAACATAAATTTGCTTGGCTAAATAAGTGATGATTTGTGTTGGATAGGATAAAATAAGATAGAGGCCAATCCGTTATTTTACAGTTGACTGCAATGACTATCTGAGTGGCCTCTCAATAATGCTCCGCCCCCTCTGGGGTGAGAGTCTAGCTCCGCCCCTGGTATTAAGGGTCAAAATAGCATGCAATGAGAGAAATTCCACAGTTCAACCTAAATCTTCTGTATTTGAAAATATAAGAACAACTGAGTTTCACGCCAAGTCATCCCAAATTGCAGCAGCGGGGCCTCCGCTCGACCTGTGTGCTCACTGCTCAGCGCGCCTGATTAAGGTGCAGTCAGATAAACACAAATCAACAACTCGTTCGCGCTCCATGCAAGGGACATGACAGGTAGCCAAGGAGAATGGCAAGAAAAGCAGGCATTAAAGGCGCATTCACTGTCATTGTGGACGAGTTGGAAGCAAATGAGCTTTACAGAACAGGAATGACGAGACAGGCAGAGGTAAAAGTGAACAAAGGCGCATTCAGTGAACCGAAAAGTTTTCCTAGTACGTGCACCATTATGCAGAAAAGACACAGGCTTAGTGGAGAGACCTGTTTCCCCAATGGCTTTGTCAATCTCAAGAACACGGCCCTCTGAACTCCGTTTTTAAGTTCCTAAGTCTTCTTGTAAATGAGGCTGTCCTCTTAAAATTCACAATGTAAGTGATTAAGACCTTGTGCATCTTTATAATGGACAAAGAAAGTCAAGTGAAGCACAGTAAGAGTCAGGATGAGCCGAAGAGGGGTCTCCAGTCTGTGCCAGATTACACAGTTTAAACTTTTTATCAAATGTTAAAAAAAAAAAATTAGACTAAGCAGTTGAAGAAAGTCATGGCTTGGTTGAATCAACATTTTCAGTGAAATGCACGGTGCTCTCCTGAAGACTTTACACCTGATGCAAAAATTTCTTATGGTGAAATTTTGTCAGAATCCCAGAGGGATTAAGATTTTGACGTAAGTGTGTTGTGAAGGACTGCCCACCCTGTTCTTCTACCCCTTCTCTTATCCACCTCTCCGTGTCTCTGTCCCTCACTCACTCCAGAGTCTCCTCCACCCCTCTCTCACTCACGCTCTTTCCTTCCAGACAGCAGTGTCACATACACTCGTCCCTCAGCGTCGCTTTACTTCACACGCATGAGATCAGACCGGCAGTGAGGTGCATGAGACCGACTGAAGGCTGCGTATCTCACCTACCAAACAGAGGGCACAGCTGGGAAAACCACTACTGATCCTCAGGAACAGGTAATTAAATTGTAAAACAACTACGCAAATGCTGTGTTTATTCAGAGCTGGCAAAATGTAGTTATGAAGGTCCATAAAATAACATTATTATGGACACAGTGCGGCTTTCCAATGGCATCTTTTGTGTTGCAGAATTTACGCACCGCGACCCACGTATAAAATCTGAAAACAAATTAGCAAATTTGTTGGTCTTGGTAGCCAAATGCTATTATTATACTGACTTTCAATGATTCTTTTGTATACCCTCAATGACACAGAATTGGAACAATGCGAAAAATCAATGTTTAGATTCTCGTTCATTTGCATTTAGTTGAGAGAAGCACAAAAAACTGTTCAAGATTTGCCTTACAATCTGGACCCTAAATTGTGCTCGAAAATGTTCACAAGTTCCAAATGTGATGCCTGAAACAGGTTCCAAAAAAATAGGACAGGGGAATGGAAAGTCTGGAAGAGCAGTGGAATCGTCAAAAAAACACGTTTTTCAACATTACACAGGGTAACAGGTGAATAGGTAACAGATGATTTGATTATGATTGGGTATGATATGAGCACTCACAGTAATCATCGTTTTCCAGTCAGATGGTACGAGGTTCGTCATTTTGCCAAAGCCAAACACAATTTAGAACAACCGCCAACTTCTCTGGTCTCGACCTCATTTGAAAACAAAAATGTAGGGGAAGAAGGAAGGAGTGCTGTGGTCTTAGGAGTCCGTCTTTCAAACTGCTGTTGGAAATAACGGATGTCATATTCTCAAAGCGTAAGAGGAGAAAGACTATTCCAACTGTTACCAGCGACACGTTCAAAAACCAGAATCTGTGACGGGCTGGGGCTGAATTACTGCACTCAGTATGGCAGCTGCAGACAAATAGGACACTGAAGGGTACAGGTACATCTTTGAAAAGAATACGCATGACTCCAGATGTCTTCTTCATGGAATCCCTTGCTTGTTCCAGATTATGTCGAGCCGCATACGCAGAAATTAAAACACAGTGACTGTGTTGTAGGAGACGGTCAGTGATGCCCCCAGCCCCAACCTCTCATTTAAAACTAGTGGTGGGTTATGAGGTGTAAAATACAATCACAGAGACCTTGTACTGTTGACAAACCATGAGAATTTTTAATTGGGCTTGAATGGGAACAAATTTTTAGCTTTTTTAGTTCTGGATAATAAAAGAATAAAATATTTCTTCTTGGATCATTTACTACATTTGAAGCAATAAGAAGATAAAGCATAAGTGGAAAATATCTTGTTTATCACATTTAACTCGAATGCAACATGATTTCTAAATTGGTGAAAAATGGCTGCATGAGGACATGTAGAAGCAGCTAATGAAATGGGGGCTGCTGTTGTTTTGCTTTTTAACAATGGTAAAATAGGAGTAAGTAAGTAAAATAGGAAAACAGAACTGATTTATTAAACCAGAAAATAATCATCACATTGTTACCCTATGATGAAGTTCACTCTCATGAAGGGGCAGAAGGATTTGTGCTTCAGCAGGGAAACAATGGAAACTTAACAAATTAAGCTGAGAACTGTCAAATTTAAAGAAAAAAAGCAAAGATTTCTTAAAATATTCATCCATTGTTTATCAGGCCGTGCTACAGGTAGGCAATTGGTCAGTGGTGCTAAAACACTAATTTCATGTCATATTGTCCCACTTGGCCCTTGGAAGGTAAATACAGATACAGCCTATAAGTAAAAGAGACATTTTCTTCATCATTATACTGTATATGATCATAAATTTAAAATCAAGCCCAAAATATCAGTGCCAGCTGGGATTGAGATAGATGCTCATACTGAATTTTAGTACCGACAGTAGTCTTATGATGGAATTTACAGTGGGCTCAACAATTACGGGCACCCCTGACTGGCAGTGCAAATATAAAGAGAAATAAATAAATAAAAACAACAGAAGTATAGAGAAACGCAATGAGTGAAATACTTTAAAGGGACATTTCAACATGTTGGCAAATTAGGCTATTGCCATAATCCCTATAGTCATATGAGTAGGTACATTGCCTTTAGTTGTCTGTGCCTGTTGTTTTGAGATTCGGGGGGGGGGGACGCGAGCTGCTCAGCGAACATAACGAAAGTGAACAGTGCAGGTCCCCTGCTCCTTCAAAACTCATAAAACACACAATCCAACAGGTCCAAAACAGACTCGCGGACCTGTTCGATTGTGACCTGCACATTCCCTACGCTATGAAATAATAATTTATAATTAATTTGTAACATTATGACACATGAAGCAAATACTCGAAACTACAACCCCAATTCCGAAATAGTTGGGACAAAGTGTAAATTGTGAATAAAATCAAAACGCAATGACTTACAAATCACACCAGCCAGTATTTTATTCACAATAGAACAGAGATAGCACAGCAAATGTTGAAACTGAGAAATTTTTCAATTTTATCCACAAAAGGAGATCGTTTCAAATTTGACGGCTGCTACAGGTCTCAAAAAAGTTGGGACAAGGGTCTGTTTGGTGTAGCATATCCTCTCTTTTTTACTTCGAAGTGGAGGGGGCACTGAGGAGATAAGTTTCTTGAGTTCAGACACTGGAATTTGATCCCACTTTTGTTTAATACAGTCTACCAGCTGCTGGAGAGTTTTGGAACTCTTTTGACTGACTTTTTATTTAATTTTGCGCCAATGTTCTCAATCAGTGAAAGATCAGGACTGCAGGCAGGCCAGTTCAGCACACTGATGTGGTATGTGGTTTTGCATTGTCCTGCTGAAATACACAAGGCCTTCCCTGGAATACATGTCATCTGGAGGGGAAGCATTTGTTGCTTTAATACCTTTATATACACCTTACAGCATTCATGGTGCTTTTTAAAACATGCAAGTGTCCCACACCATATGCATTAATGCATCCCCATACCATCAGAGATGCTGGCTTTTGAACTGAACGCTGATAACAGGAGGGGTGGTCTTTCTCCTCTTTAGCCGAAGGACACAATGCCCATGATTTCCAACAAGAATGTCAAACTTGGACTCCTCAGACCACAGGACACTTTGCCACTTTGCTAAAGTCCATTTTAAATGAGCCTTGGCCCACAGAACACTGTGGCGCTTCTGGATCAAGCTCAATAATGGCTTCCTTTTTGCATGATAGAGTTTTATGTGGCATCTGTGGATGGTACGGCAGACTGTGTTCATAGACAGTGGTTTCTTGAAGTATTCTTGGACCCATTTAGTGATGTCAATGACAAAAAGCATAAACATGCTGGTAAGTGATGCAGTGGCAGAGGGCCCGAAGATCACGGGCATCGAGTAAAGGTCTTCGCTCTCGTCCCTTACGCACAGAGATTTTTCCAGTTTCTTTGAATCTTTTGATGATGTTATGCACTGTCGAAGATGAGACCTTCAAAGCCTTTGCAATTTGATGTTGAGGAACATTGTTTTTAAAGTATTCCACAATTTTTTTACGCTAGTCTTCACAGGTTGGAGAGCCTGAAGCCATCTTTAATTCTGAGGGACTCAGCCTCTCTAAGACATCCCTTTTATAGCCAATCATGTTACACACCTGATGCCAATTAACTTAATCACTTGCTAAATGTTCTTCCAGCTGATTCTCTTACATATGAATTGCTTTCTCAGCCCCTTTTTGCCTGTGTCCCAACTTTTTTGACACCAGAAAGTTTGAAATAAGCTCATTTTGTGGATGAAAATATAAAATGTCAAAGTTTCAACATGTGAAATATTATCCATGTTCTATTGTAATTAGCATATTTGCTCATGTGATCTGAAAGTCATTGTATTTTGATTTTATTCACAATTTACACTTCGTTCCAAATATTTTGGAATTTGGGTTGTAATTTCAGTATGCCTCCATCAGAGGTGATTAAAAGCAGAAAGTAAACTCAACTAGTCAAAACGTCTTCAAGATTGGACTATCATTTCCGTTTGTATTGGACAAAAAAGGGCTTGTAGCAAAATTGCGGTACGTATATCGGAAAAAAAAAATACGCTAGTAAAATAAGAAATAAGCATTTGGATTTTCTTGCAATTTACGCACAATGACATCTGTCCACTTTGTTGTCTAGATATTATATCTGTCTGGCAGCGATGGCTTGTCTGAAATGAAATATCTTCTAGCAGAACTTGAATTAAATTTTGGTTTTGAATTGAATTTAATTAGTTTTGAATTTAAATTTTATCAGTTTTGAAATTGAATGAACAAGTAATCTGAAACTGAATGCAGGAATTTGTATTGAATTTTAGATAAAACTTGAAGCATTTCATTCAGTTCGCACATTCAAATTCACTTCATAAAATTCAAATTCAGTTCTTCAAATTTCAAGTTGAGTAAGATCACATGAACGCGCATCGCGAGCTGCAGCCCCGCCTCCGTCCCTCCTACCATAGAGAGCTCTGGGAAGGCGCACTCAGGGTAGCACTCTGGGGCCTATGGCAGGGGAAAGGCGCAGCATTAGTAACAGATGGGAAACAGGGGCTCAGTGTGCACTGGATGTGGCCCCTATTCTCCTCGGGACAGCTGAGGCAAACCGGGGGGGCGAGGAGCACCTTAGGATTGGGTAGCAGCTGAGTTCCGTCTTGGTCTGGCGCTTCTCCATTCTTGGCGCGTCTGCTCACTGGCAGTCTCCTTACATCAGCAGCCACGGCCAAACTGACCACCGGCTGCTTCTGCCAGCCTGTTTATATAGAGCGCGTGGTTAAGATTAACACAGTTCAGGTCAGGGCCCCCCTCCCACACCTGCTTCCGCGCTCTACGCTCTCCATGGCGCTGTCTTATGCAGAGGTGCAGGAGCTGTCCAGGGTGCTGATCCGCTCAGCAGCTTTTGTGGATAATGCACGGCATCCAGTACCTGTCCTCTGCGTGACTTTGTCTTGCTTCCTCCCCTCCTTGTGGCACTCATGTCAGAGGTGGGGATACTACTTTATATATATATATATAATATTCTCTTACATATATTTAGACTAGATTGCTGATGATGTTATATTTACATTATCCAAAGTGAAGCACCCGCCCGCCATATTGTTACACCAAACTTCTTCATAAAAATGAATGGTTTCCTATGAGGCAAATTTTCAAATATGTCAATATTAGCGTTAAAATGCTGATGTGCGGCTTCGTTTTGCAGCAATATTCATTTGTAATTGTAAATGTTTCTTGCGTAAGTTAACATAGAAATGCAAATTTGTCACTTTAATAGAAAAAAAATCCCATTTTCATGCTAGCTAGCTAATTAGCCGTCCCATTGAATTGAATACACTGCTGAATAAAAGCAAACGATAGCGATTTATTACGGTCATCAGTGAGCTACGCCTACCTTGGTACCATTACTGTCTGGGGGACTGCATTGACTTCGCAGTTAACATAATTAACAAGACAGCTTTGTAAGTGGCATTTAATAACAATGCTTCTTACCTGCATAATATTTAAAACAGTGGACAAGTCGCTTTGTCTGTTTATACAGAGTTCAAAAAGACAAGGCAGAGAGAAAGGCTTGGCTGTTAGAAATCAGGAGAAAAACCTTTTCTCTATCCCCTCAATCCATGCTGTGCAGTGATCATTTCTGCGAGCAGTGTTTCAACGGGACAGGTGCAAAGATGAAGCTTAGTAAAGGAGTAGCCAGAGTAAACTTGCGCTTCCTTTTAACAATGTTGGCATTAGCTATGTGATTCAATATGAACAATTAGGTTGGCGGCAAATATGCTCAACCAGGGTGCAATGAAGTGAGGAAACCAGAGAGTAATTTGATATTCTTCGATGTTTCTTATAACGGTGAAAACTTCAAGCAATTATCTTATCAGTCGGTCAATAAAAGCCTCAGTCACGTTAAATCAACTTTTCTGCGGGCTGATAATGGTCACCAGCGAGCTACCTTGGTGTCGCGGGGACTGCACTGCCTTAGTGGTGAATAAAATTAAAAAGGTGGCTAACAAGCTTGCTAGCTACTAGTAATTGACATTCAACGACAATACTTCTTACCCGCATAATATTTAAAACAGCGGACATGTCACTTTCTGTTTATACAGAGCTCCAAAAGACAAGGAGGGAAAACGGCTTCACTAGCACTTACTTTTATCAACGTAGGCATTAGCCATATGATTCAATATAAACAATTCGGATGATGTCAAATAGTCAACCAGGGTACAATGAAGTGAGGAAACGAGGAGTATAATTTGATCAAGGATACGGACATTCATCGACGTTTTTTAAAACGGCGATAACTTCAGAGGTAAAAGCCTCGGTCGCGTTAACGGCTCTTCTCTGCTGCACTTTAATGTTAACACCCAGTCACATTTTGATCTTCCCTTTAGTTAGTGTGCCACTTTCCATCCTCCAAAAAAGCAAATATTTAGGGAGACAAAATGCTACTCTGCACAGCGATACCAAGATAACACCGACTCGCACACTAGTATTTTTGAAAATGTAATTTTAAAGTAGGCGAAAATGAATGGGAGTCTACGAGCATATTTTACTTCCGGATGTATACGCTCCTAAAAAAGATGCTTCACTTGAGCGTACCCTATCAGGAATCATATATATACATATATTGATACCTCCTACACGCCCCCATGCATAATTTCTTTTCCTATGTTGGTTGAGTGGAGAGCCATGTAGAGAAAGAGTCGCGTCAACGTAAGTCCAAAAGTCTCGATCGTCACGTAGTTCATGGAGACTGCGAATGGTTCAAGGAAGTTGCTGGCGGCAATTTAAATGTAAATGTCAAATCAGCTTGGGAGACATAACTGCAATTCTCGGTAATTACTAGTCAATAAATAGCATTATTTCCGCCTTGTTGACATATTTTAGGCTTGATAAATGTTTGCCTTCTCACTTAAGTGACCCCAACGTTGAACAACGGCGGAAAAGTTACATTTAACAGCAGAGTGTTGAACATTTGCACTAAATATATGCAGTATTCGAGCGGTTTTAGTGCCTTAGAATGATTAAAATAATTAAAATGACCAAAACGAGTTTTATTCATTTTAAAGAGCGTGTTCCTGTTGTTGATTGCTTTGAATTCTTGGTTTGTTTTTCCTTTTGACTACAATGCTTGTTTAATCTCATGTTTATTATGCATATGGAGGGGAAGGAACATTTCAAAATTCTGTCTAATGTTCTACCATTTCTTTATTTGTTTGGGGTTTTAATGATCCCATGAAAATGGAGGATCTAAGTTATCGATTCAATCATGACTTATGCAAACTTCATGACTTTCAGAAAGGACAGAGGACTGACAGGTGACTATCAATGAGTATTAAAGGAGAATTCTGGTGTGAAATTGACTTGGGGTGTATTGAAACATGATTATGAGTACTAACTTTTGTCAAATATCCCACCCCCGTAAGCACAAAACATTTCGAAATACATAGCTTTTTAGCCAAAGCTCCCAACAGGCTTACAATGGTAGTGAATCAGGCATAGCATTGCCATGCAAAGAAATTGCTATTTTTTTCATCGTTAACAAGGCGCAACGTAGCTCCACACTTCATTGCTAGACTTCCTAGGGCCCGGACATTTAAAACGAGGCACTGAGAACTTAGAAAATGCACAGGTAGTTTATTAAAAAAGACTGTTTACGCAGACTGTACCTTGAGGTAGTTTCCAGTCGCCTACATCTTGAAAGTCACAATAAGTTGATGGACGAGCACGAACGAATAGATTGCAATCGGTTCCCCTAGAGTTAAGACTCTGGGTGTTTGGTGACTGTCATGTGTCTCATTACAGGGAGTTCTCTCTTATTGAACTGCCTGCCACTCTTCAGCTGAAAGGGAGAGGCCGGGGGGGGAACAGGAGAAAGGGTTAGACCCACCTATATAGCCCTGGATGGGAAATTGTGTTGAGAGATGAGGTGTGGCCTTTGTTTCCCTACTTCGGTTATGAAACTCAAGTAGTTGCGATCAACAGCTTTTGCTGCTGATTTTTAGGAAAGTCTGGTAAGTGGCATCAGTGACAGATATTAGCATAAAGTTGGATCATGTTCTTTGCAGTCTTTCAGACAAGAAAATTAAGCATAGAAGGCTATTTGGATAATATGTTCTGTTTTCAATCTTCTATTTGGTCCTCCAGCTTCCCTCTCCCTTAATCATCAATCCAAAATGAGCTGAGCTGCAACATAATATTGACTGGTAATGGTCAACAGAATCACAAATCCTAAAACACTCAACCAAGAGATCATGTCTAAGTTTACTGAATAGAAGTTAAAAAAAGAAAAAAGCTCCCACAATCAATCTTAATAGTGCTGTGATACATTCTGGGAGCTCTTTTCTTTTTTTAAAGAACTGCTTTAAGAAGCATTTTTTTCCTTAAATTTCGCATCTTTGGATGAAATGGCACTGAGAGGACGGAGTTTGCAAGTATGCTGCTGCTCATGGTTAGCGGTAGTAACTGTCGCTAACTGTACCTAGCTAGTACCGTAGCCGAATTTGTTGTCCGTAAACGTTAAATATCTCTTCAATCGTGCTGGGGATAATCCAGTAAAACGCTTTACTGTCCGTGTTATTTAATTCATATATGCTGACAATACACAGTCTAATTATTTAAACGTCTTACCTTTTGAAAGGTCATCACGAATGTCCATTCCGCTTCAACTCAGCTGCTGGACTAGTCTTGTCGCTAACTTCCGGTAACTATTGAGAGACTCCACGACCCGCCATTGCTGTTAAAAAGTGGCCCATTGGAGTGAACGGAGTTGATGCGACTCTCCAAAAGTGGATGTGGCCTGCCTTATTTGGAATAAGGTTACCTATATAATGTCCAGGAAGCGCACCTCAGAACGAATTCTAAACCCATCCAACTATACACCGAAAAAACATTATCAACTCTTCGGCTCTTTATCAGTTTATTTGTTTTAGCTCATCATATTAATCTTCAGCAGTTAACCCTGAGTCAGCCCAAGATCATCAGTAAATGCACTCAATTATTTCTAGCGTTTCTTTGGCGTTTTTTGCTTGTAACGGACAAAATAAACAGGTCCAATTGAATCCGTTATATGCGAGTTCTACTGCAGGGAAGACCGGGGTTACCTCGTCATGATTTTGTATTTCGCAGCATAACTCTTTGTTGCTAAAACTTAGAGAAATACCTTTATGAGATATGTGTAGTGCCGAATGTCGCCTACAAAACTTGTATTGATACAATCTCAATAATATATAGATACGTCACAAAATTCAATTTTCGATAAATCACAAACATGCTGAAACAATCCCATACCTGTGGTTTCTTTGTCAGATTGGTGGGGTAAAATCGTCATAGTTGGTAATCAACTGAAGCTTATTATTATAAGTAGTAGTAGGTATTATTAGGCTATTATTATCAGTTGTAGTAGGAGGAGTAGTAGTAATTATCATAATTATTATTATTATAATTATTATAAGGTTTATTATTATTATCTTGTGCATAGTTAACATTTTTATATTACAGTTTATTCACAAGGTTACATACCCAGGCTGTTGTATTGTTGTACCACCGGTTTCAGGTCACTCATTAGTCTTTGGGTTCAAATATGTTTTTGTCTTACAGCTCACCCAACTTGGTGAAGAAATCTCGAACTGAGTGTTCATTGTAGGTGTCACTTGGGCAAGAGAGGGTGGTTGAGGCTTCTTGACAGCAAAGATGTGTACAAGTGGTGTGACGTAGCATTCAGGAGCCACACGCAAGAGATGGAAATCCAAAAAACGTATGACTTTAATGAAGTCCTGGTCAAAGCCAAAAAACACAAGAATTGCTAAGCCACAATATGACATCCAAAAACAGTCGACTAGACAGGCAGGGGTCAGAACCAAAAAAACAGATGAGCAAAGGTACATAGACGGTAGGCAAAAAGTCATAATCGATAAACAAAGCCAAGGGTCATACACAGGGCATCCAAACACAGAAATCGTGGTCATACAAAAATTGGTCAGAATCCAGAAAGACAAAACAATACAAGAAGGGCTATGGCAAGAATCCAAGTCGGACGAAACAGTCGAAGGGAAACAATACTCAATGGCATACAAGGCGCTCTGCACAAAGAAATATTGATCAACGTTGTGACAAAGTCAGAACTGCAGTGAGGACTCTTAAATAGGGAGGGAAGTCATATGCTCTGCAGTGAACAGGTGAGCTGGATCAGACTAATTACATTGGAAGGAACACGAGGGAAACCCTAACTAAGAAAAGCCAAGACACGGACGAGAGTCACGCAAACAGCCTATGACATTTAAACAGCTCCGGTCCAGGAGTTCTCAGTGCACAGATAATGAGTGCAGGAAAGTAATTAGGCATGTGCGAGAGATCTCGCAGAAACGCAGGGAGAGACAGGTAAAACGAAGCAAGAGACGGAGACTAGAACAGGGCAATTGCTGAGAGAGAATTAGTATTAATTAGTTGCGGTGCAACTTTACAGATTTAACTAGAGCGCTCGTTAGTAAGTTAGTAACATATATACATGGATCAGTTGGGTTAGTAGACTATGATACAAAATACAAATGTTTGTCTTGTTAGCAATCAGAACAGTAAGGCGAAGGAAGTAAACAAGGATTGAAGGAATATATACACCAGAAATCAATGAAATCACCCGAAGTCAGTGAGCACACAGACCGGGAAGACGGACTGAACCAACTAGATCACAAGACAGGGGAGACAAGTGCGATGAAACTGAATAATGGACTGAACTAAAAACCTGAGCAATAACAAAAACCAAACAGAATAAATAAAAGACAAAATCGTGAACAATGAACTTAACCATAAACATGAACATTAACATGAACAAAAACCATAACCACGACAAGCGGGGCAACTTCGGCATACCCGGACAAACTAACCCCATGCTGTTTGGCCAGTGTAGCCCCGTGTGGCCATTTTGGAAATAGGGCCACATCTCTCATCTCATGATCGCAGCAGGCCTTTATCTTATGGGTTGTTAATAACTCCAGTTGCATACGTTTATGAAACAGTAAAACCACCAGGGAAATCTTTTTCTTCAAAGAAGCTAGACGCATTTTTACTTAAATTTTACAGTTTGGGTCAAAATTCAAGTTTTTAGGCAGAAAGCACTTATATGACAATACCGATCCTTCTTCAAAAAAAAAAAAACTGGGGTGACGGACCTAACCCTGTGGCCGAAGTAACCCCGCTTTCCCCTATTCAGTTTTTGGAGCGGTACTTCATGCACATGCAAATTCCCTCATGCAGGAAAATATGAGATTAAGAGTACGGGGATATGCTATTTGCTGAAATATGGTGCCAACATGGATTTACGTATTGAGTGCACATGGTTCTGTAGTTCCATATTAAACGCTGCAGGTTCATTTATAGATGGTTAGCTATATCGGACAAATCATCTACAGGATTCACGAACATATGACATGCAGTGTAAATTCAGTGGCTCCTCGGAATTCAGCACTTTCTACTGGTCATCGGCAGTGTCACTAGTTCGGTCTCTGGCAGCGTCTTTACAGTGAGTGAACAACGTCTGAGAACAGCATTTTTTACTTTAGCATATTCCTTCAGGATTTTGTGAAGGGGGCTAGATAATCTAATGTAGATTATAGATTAGAGATTTACTTTCACTTTAGTTTCGCTCACTGTAATACTTCTCTCAAACTTCTCACGCCATTCAGACAGAAACTGACGGAGTAACAAGCAGAGGCATTTCAGAGATGACATTGTCCCTTTGTCTGAACATGGCCCATTTGAGGTAGCCGTGTGTGCGATCTCAGCAGGATCAGCGGCACTGGGCTTCACTTAGCCTATCCTCCTCGACTCGCTGTTGGCTTTGTGCAGTCAATTAAGCCGGCACCGTGCTGTTTGGGATATGGCAATCCTCGCTTTGGCATTGATCCAAGATCTCAGGATCTGACTTTTGTGCAACAGGTCCCAGCTCGCGTACTGCACACTCTGGCTGGGGCATTAAGCACAGCTCGGAGAGATACTCACAATATGTGCTCCCCTGGTCCTCTGTTCTAAATTGGGAATATTCCACTCTTCTAATTGGCTCCAGTGGTGGCCAATGGACAGAAAGCAGAGAGGTCGTAAAACATGCCATTAAAAATGATAATTTGTCTCAATCAATTTTCAATCAATGGCCTTGTTTAATTTAACTCACCTCTTTTCAGTGTTGCCAGTTGTAAAGGCAAGAAAAAAACACATCATCTGGACTGTGAAGTGTGCTTCATTGCTTGTTTTCATTTAAATGATCATACAGCTTAAGTTTGGTGACCTGCTTTGCAAGACATTATAAAAGTCAGTGCGGGAAATCCAGGAAATTTATTTATTTTTTTTTTCGTTACGGGTAGCCTTTTAAGGCAAGCAAAGAAAACATTCTAAATTATATTTATTATTTACTTGCCTAAATATTTCAAGAAAAAGGTTTATGTTGAAGTGCCAATGAATTATTCATATTCTAAGAAAATGAGGTAATCAAGAGCACTGATTGTAAACAGGTCAATTATGATTCGTTTCAAGGGATGTCCTCTGCCCTCCTGTGTTCTGTTCAGCAGCTGCCTGGGCCATTTAATTGGCCCAGGCAATATCTGGCAAAGGTGACATGTATCTGCCTTGTGATTCCGATCCTTTCCGAAATTTAATGAGTTTTTCCTTAACCCATACCACCAAGTTTCATGAAATCAGACCAATGGTTTTCCGTAATCCTTGTACAGACAGAAAGGTGGAACCGATCCCATTAAAAAAAATTACCTCATGAGTGGATGTAAAAATAACAGAGGTTTTGAGCACTCAAACAACTGGATTTCTAATTAATCCCAGGGCCAGATTAGCAGACAAAGATACAGCCTAGTACAAGACTAATTAGCATTGTTGGTGGAGTGCTACAAAACAAATCTAGTTTAACTCCAGACCTAGGCTGATTTGACTGTTGAACGCAAGCCCTAATTCCTGAAAATAATGTTTCTCCTTTATCTGAATTCAAAGGCTAAACTGGCAACTCAAGATTCGGCAAGACCAGAACAAATGGAGCTACAAACCTTTAAGTTTACCATCTCCATCTTCTCAAACATCTCCAACTTCACTGCAAACAATGAGACACCGTCCCAGGGCCCTTACCAGACAGTAGAGGTGGTGATCATTGTCCTGGTCTCAGGATCACTCAGTCTCCTCACGATAACTGGGAACATACTGGTCATTCTCTCAATCATAATCAACAGGAGCCTCCAGACCATCAACAACTACTTCCTCTTCAGCCTGGCATGTGCAGACCTGATCATTGGCGTCAGCTCCATGAACCTGTACACAGTCTACGTCACAGTTGGCTATTGGCCGTTGGGCCCAGTAGTCTGTTATCTATGGCTGCTCCTGGACTATGTAGTCGCTAATGCCTCTGCCTTTCATCTCCTTGTCATCAGCTTTGACCGTTACTTCTGCATTGTCAAGCCACTCTGGTACCCTGCAAGGAGGACCACCAGGATGGCGGGCATGATGATTGCGGCAGCCTGGGTAGCTGCCTTCCTCCTGTGGGGCCCGCCCATCCTCTGCGGACAGTTTGTTGTAGGTGCGCGTATTGGGCAAGAGGGCGAGTGCTACGTCGAGTTCATGTCCAATGAAACCATCTCCTTTATCAGCTCCACTGTCTCCTTATACCTGCCCGTTGCCATCATGAGCTTCCTGTACTGGCGGGTCTCCAGGGCCAGCAAGAGCCATGTAAAGACGGGTGAGCACAAGCAAAAACAGGGCAACCCATTCAACACTGAAGCAGGAAACCACATCAGCATTCCATGTGATGACGAGTATAAAGCAACACAACGCATTGAGAGGAGCCAGAATGGCGGAAGAGGTGGAGTTGGGGAGGAGGAGCCAAGTGCACCAGTACATCCTGAGAGAAATGAAATTACGGAGGCCCCTGCTGGTTACAAGGGAAACCCCTCAGCCCACCACCTTAATGTTACAATGTCAAAGCAGCAGCCCAAGAAAAAGGTACCACCATCTCGCGAGAAAAAGGTAACGCGCATGATAACGATGATTCTAGCTGCCTTTGTGGTCACATGGACACCCTTTCAAATCATGAAGGTCATCAGCAGCTTCTGTTCAACCTGTGTTCCCTCCAGCATGTGGACCTTCGGCTACTGGTCCAGCTACATCAACAGCACCATCAATCCAGCCTGCTATGCCTTCTGCAACGTCTCCTTCAAGAAGACCTTCAAAAAACTCCTGCTCTGCCAGTACAAGGAAATTCGCTCGGGCAAATAGAGACGAGATTTTTTTTGTTTCCGCTGTTGTTATTTTCTTTCATTTTTTTTCCGAAAAAATATTCTCTTGCATCAAAAGTCTGCACCCATTCACATGATCAGAAAGTGCAACTTACTGCAATTGATATTTTTGATCTGATAAAAAATGATGTATTATTAAAGGCGCAGTTCCATCCAAAAGTTTGCAATAACCTAGCTAAGTCAGGACACTTAGGTCAGATTTAACCACTTATTGCAGGACCTGAATTTGAGTTTGGGGGTGATCCTAGAGTGATGCTCTGGAATAATGTGAGCGAGCGTGCACAGGCAGTCCCTGAGATCACAACCCCAAACCTGTGTTCCCAATGGAAACAGGAGAGCAGAGTCACCTTCTAATAAAATTAAAGTATTAATGGAATGGAATGGATTAAATTGCAGCAGCTATCGTGTTGCATCCCTTTGAGTTTTGGACACATGTATAGCTAACTGAAAACAGACAAAGGAACATTTGGTAAGACACTCCTGGGGTGGCTTAATACAAAGGAAATAAATGATATGAGATGTGAGACTATGTGCTGTGACAAGCATGTTGCATTTCCTTTAAATTCATGCAAGCATGCGTGACCTTCTCCTCCTGGTGTACGGTGCTCACCAGCCAGCTGAATACATTCAGAGGAACGACCGGCAAGACACTCCTTAAGTGGAAATATACAAAGGAAATGTACTATTTAGGATATAGAACTATCTGTGGCAACAAGCATGTCGTATTTCCTTTGAATTCATGCAGCCATGTGTGACCATCTGCCCTGGAGACAGGTTAATCAGCAAGCATGCTGAACGCAAACAGGAACACTTGGCAAGACACCAGTGGAGTGACTTGATTCAAAGGAAATATTCTATGTATGCGTGCAAGTTCCCCTGAATTGAGTGAAATTGCATGTAACTCAACTGAGAGTGCAGAAAAAAATGCCCAAAACAAATTCATGCTCGCTAGGCTCAAAAACTTCAGGCAAACATTTATGGACCTTTAGAGCCAGAAACGGCGTGCCCTTGTATTTACTGCATTAGTTCAACTAAGGTAATTTATGTTACTGCCAGACAGTTGAAGATATATTTCAAAGCAAGCAGATGTGGCAGACACAAATGAAGCATACTTATATATATATATACTTTTGTTTTTGTTCCCATTTGTCATGAGATGGACTCAAAGATCTAAAATTCATTCCAGATACACAATATTACCATTTCTCTCAAACATTGTTCACAAATCTGTCTAAATGTGTGATAGTGAGCACTTTTGCTTTGCTGAGACAATCCGTCCCACCTCACAGGTGTGCCACATCAGGATGCTCATCAGACACCATGATTAGTGCACAGGTGTACCTTAAACTGTCCACAATAAAAGGCCACCCTGAAATGTGCAGTTTTTGCATTATTGGGGGTCTGGGGACTCAGAACCAGTCAGTATCTGGTGTGACCACCATTTGCCTCATGCAGTGCAACACATCTTCTTTGCATAGAGTTTATCAGATTGTCAATTGTGGCCTGTGGAATGTTGGTCCACTCCTCTTCAATGGCTGTGCGAAGTTTCTGGATATTAGTGGGAACTGGTACGCGCTGTCGTATACGCCGGTCAAGCACATCCCTAACATGCTCAATGGGTGAAATGTCCGGTGAGTATGCTGGCCATGCAAGAACTGGGACATTTTCAGCTTCCAAGAATTGTGTACAGATCCTTGCAACATAGGGCCGTGCATTATCTTGCTGAAACATGAGGTGATGTTCATGGATGTATGGCACAACAATGGGCCTCAAGATCTCATCACGGTATCTCTGTGCATTCAAAATGCCATCAATAAAATGCACCTGTGTTCTTCGTCCATAATAGATGCCTGCCCATACCATAACCCCACCACCACCATGGGCCACTCGATCCACAACATTGACATCAGCAAAGCGCTCACCCACACGACGCCACACACGCTGTCTGCCATCTGCCCTGAACAATGTAAACCAAGATTCATCCGTGAAGAGAACACCTCTTCAACATGCCAGACGCCATCGAATGTGAGCATTTGCCCACTGAAGTCTGTTACGGCGACGATCTGGAGTCAGGTTAAGACCCAGATGAGGACGACGAGCATGCAGTTGAGCTTCCCTGAGACGGTTTCTGACAGTTTGTGCAGAAATTCTTTGGTTATGCAAACCAATTGTTTCAGCAGCTGTCTGAGTAGCTGGTCTCAGACGATCTTGGAGGTGAACCTGCTAGATGTGGAGGTCCTGGGCTGGTGTGGTTACACGTGGTCTGCAGTTGTGAGGCCGGTTGGATGTACTGCCATATTCTCTGAAACGCCTTTGGAGACGGCTTATGGTGGAGAAATGAACATTCAATGCCCGAGCAACAGATCTGGTTGACATTCCTGCTGTCAGCATGCCAATTGCACACTCCCTCAATGCTTGCGCCATCTGTGGCATTTTGCTGTGAGACAAAACTGCACATTTCAGAGTGGCCTTTTATTGTGGGCAGTATAAGGTACACCTGTGCACTAATCATGGTGTCTGATGAGTATCTTAATGTGGCACACCTGTGAGGTGGGATGGATTGTCTCAGCAAAGCAAAAGTGCTCACTATCACACATTTAGACAGATTTGTGAACAATGTTTGAGAGAAATGGTAATATTGTGTATCTGGAATGAATTTTAGATCTTTGAGTCCATCTCATGACAAATGGGAGCAAAAACAAAAGTGTTGCGTTTATATATTTTTTGAGTGTATATATATATATATATATATATATATATATTTATATATATACACACACACACACATACATATATATATATATATATATATAGATATATATCTGTACATACAAATGTTAGAGTAGGTAACAGCATAGCCCTCGACTCTGGAAAATAGATACATAAATACAAATAGAAATTAAAATCAAAAGAATATCGAGTAATTTCAGCAAACAAAACGAGCTTGAGAATCTGTAGCGGAAACTGGCGGGGTATCAGGATGGTTTGCCTGGCGGGCAGCACTCACTGATATAAATGGCACAAGCTTAGAGCGCAAGGGATGAGCTATGGCACGAGGAGGTGAGGCTGGGACTACTAAGGATTAGCAATGCTTGTCTAATTGGCGACATTCCTCTATAGCCATGGTAAGAGTGGGAATGATTGAAATATGCCACTATTCTAGAGAGAAGCATAAGACAAAAGCAAATTGCCTGAAACTGGTTGCTTATTAGGGCAACGTGGTTGATGCTAATTCAGTACAGGGGGCATTGACCACAGCGAGACAACATGAGCTTCATGCTGTCAAATATCTAAGGTCTTACATTGCAGGCAAAGTGCAGCAATCCCAGTCTTCACTGAGTAGAGCACTAGAATGTGAAAAATCATGCAAAGCCATAATTGTAAGGACACAAAGTCAAGAGGGAACGGCAATACAGATAGACACAGACTAGGCCTGCTTAATAAAAATCCAGTTCTTGCCGGTGACGTCAAACAATTAGTGTTGAAAATTACCATGGCCGCACGTAGAGAATTTGATGGTACAACCTCCAGCTGACCACATTTGAGGCTACTGAGCCTCATGCAGCAAACAACCTCATGTAGTGAACATATCCAGCCGCGCAGCTGCATGCAAATATATGGAATGGAGTATTTGCATCCATTACTTCAATTTCCTGGACATTATAGCTAAAATCACACCAGTTGGGGGCAATGTTAAGACATTAGCTGTGTTCAAAATCGCCCCCAATCACGGATATAGTGCACTATATAGTGTGTCCACCATTTTGTAGTGTTGTTCGAATTCTTTTCATCCACTATATAGTGGACTATAAAATACCCACAATGCACAGCGAAATCGAGTGAACAAGCAATGTACACTACACTATAGTGCTGTATACCACAATGCTCAGCTGTTGTGTTTTTCCACAGAAGAAGAATATAAAGAGCGAGATAGCTCCATGGACCTGTAAAACATCCCTTGACAGCTCCGCTCGGCAGAAATACATTCTCCAGTGTTACTGTAAAGCTGCAGTATAGTCAATTTTACAGCTGACTATAGTGACTATCTGAGTGGCCCCTCAATAATGCTCCGCCCCCACCTAAGGTGAGAGTCTAGCTCCGCCCCTGGTATTAGGGATCAAAATAGCATGGAATGAGAGAAATTCCACAGTTCAACCTAAATCTTCTGTATTTGAAAAGATAAGAACAACAGAGTTTCACACCAAGTCATCCCAAATAGCAGCAGCGGGGCCTCCGCTCGACCTGTGTGCTCAGCGCGCTGCAGTCAGATCAGCAACAGGTTTGCGCTCCATAAAAGGGAGATGACAGGTTACCAACCAAAATGGCAGGAACGACAGGCATTCAAAGGCACATTCACTCTCATTGTGGAAGTTGGAAGCAAATGAGCTTTGCATGAATGACAAGACTGGCAGGGGCTAAGGCGAACAAAGGCGCATTCAGTCATCTGAGAAGTTTTCCTATTACATGCACCATTAAGCAGAAAAGACACAGGCTTAGGGCAGAGACAGGTATCTCCAATTGCTTTGTGAATCTCAAGAACACGGCCCTCTGAACTCCATTTTTAAGTGAAAGTCAGCAGAGTTCCTAACTCCTCTTGTAAATGAGGCTGTCCACTTAAAATTCACATTGTAAGTGATTCAGACCTTATGCATCTTTATAATGAACCCAGAAAGTCAATTAAAGCAAAGCAAGAGTCAGGATGTGCCGAAGAGGGTCACAAGCCTGTGCCAGATCACTCAGTTTAGACTCGTGATCCAGTGTTAAAAAAAAATTCAAACGCAAAAGTTTCTTATGGTGAAATTATTGTGCGAGAGTCCCTGAGGGATTAAGATTTTGACGTAAGCGTGTTGTGAAGGACTGCCCACCCTGTTCTTCTACCCCTTCTCTTATCCACCTCTCCGTGTCTCTGTCCCTCACTCACTCCAGAGTCTCCTCCACCCCTCTCTCACTCACGCTCTTTCCTTCCAGACAGCAGTGTCACATACACTCGTCCCTCAGCGCCGCTTTACTCCACACACATGAGATCAGACCGGCAGTGAGGTGCATGAGACCGACTGAAGGCTGCTTATCTCACCTACCAAACAGAGGCACAGCTGGGAAAACCACTACTGATCCTCAGGAACAGGTAATTAAATCATAAAACAACTAGGCAAATGCTGTGTTTATTCAGTGCCAGCAAAATGTAGTTATGAAGGTCCATAAAATAACATTATTATGGACACAGTGCAGCTTTCCAATAGCATCTTTTGTGTTGCGGAATTTACACACCGCAACCAACAGATAAAATCCGAGAACAAATTTGCAAATTTCTTGGTATCCAAATACTTTTATTATTCTGACTTTCAATGATTCTTTTGTACAACCTCAATAACAAAAAAATTGGGACAATGCGAAAAATCAATTTTTAGGTTCTCGTTTATTTGCATTTAGTTGAGAACAGCATAAAAAACTGTTCAAGATTTGCCTTAAAAACTGGACCCTAATTGTTATCGAAATTGTTCGAGAATTCCAAATGTGATGCCTGAAACAGGTTCCAAAACAATGGGACAGGGGAATAGAAAGACTGGAAGAGCAGTGGAATCTTCAGAAAAACATGTTTTTCAACATTTTACAGGTTAACAGGTGAATAGTTAACAGATGATTTGATTATGATTGGAAGACATCGTGTTCAGCATATTCAACTCAAATGCAACACGATTTCTAAATTGGTGTAAAACGGCTGCATAAAGGCCACGTAGAAGCAGCTAATAAAATGGGTTCTGCTGCGGTTGTTTTGCTTTTTAGCAACGGTCCTTTTTCATGGGGTAGTAACATAGGAAAACAACCAATTAATTAAACCAGAAAATAATCATCAAACACATTGTCCCCCAGTGATGATGTTCACTTTCATGAAGGGGGCAGAAGGATTTGTGCTTCAGGAGGCAAACAATGGAAAGGAGATGAGGAAGTAGGAAGGGTTTCCACATTAACATTAACAGAATTCCAATCCTTGTGACAGATGCAAGACACTTCTATTCTCACAAGCCGCATAAATCACCTTGATTGTGCTGCATGTTGCTTTGATCTGAATGTTTATTTCGGAAGAATTAAAATTAACGGAAGAAGCTCAGAACTGTTCAGAGGTATAAAGAAAAAAAGGCAGAGATTATGTGTCATGTGCTTATCAGGCTGTGTGTCAGGTAGGCACTTTGTCAGTGGCGCTAAAACATTGATTTCGTATTGTGTCATATTGTGCCATTTAGAACTCTGTTGGTAAATACAGATGCAGCCAATGAGTAATAGAGACATGTTCTTCACCATTATACAGTATATGATCATTAATTTAAGATCAATCCCAAAATATCTGTGCCAACTGACAGTGAGATAGATGTTCTTACTTAATTTTGGTGCAGACAGTATTCTGAAGGTGATATTTACAGTGAACTCATAAAATGATTGGCACCCCAGACAGGCAATGCAAATACAAAGCAAAGAAAAAAATTAAACACCATAATTATAGAGAAATAGAATTGGTGAAATACTATGATATTATTGTTTTGCTGGAAACACCGAAATACAAACGACATGCCAAGAAAATCAAGGCTTCACGCCAATTGGTACTCTTCATTTCAAACTGGCAACGAAAATTGCATAGTGTCATTTTCAAAATTTTTTGACAAGGTTTCGGTACACATTTGGGGGCATTTTGGACCATTACTCTTTGCAAATCCTTTCAAGATCCTTGACTTCCTTGGGTTTGGGTTTTTCGAGTCCCAGCCTTCTTCCAGAGCCAGCCAGATTGTCAGCTAAAACATCCAGATATTTGGTGGAATTCATCATGCCATTTATTTTAACCAGTGCCACTGGACCCTCTGAATTAAAACAGCCCCAAAACATTACTGACCCGCCATATATTTCATCATGGGCATGAGGTGCTTCTCCTAGTGTGCATCTCTATTTCAACGCCAAACATGCCGATGCTCTATCTGACTGAAATGTGAAATTTTATTCTCATGTGACCAATTCACCTTGTTCCAATCATAGTTTGAATGACGTTTGGCAAACTCCAAGTGCTTGCTTCTGTGACTTCTGGTCAGAAAAGGCATTCTTCTGCCAACCCTTCCAAAGTGCCTGTGTTTGTGGAGGTGGCGCCTGATGCTGCTTGTTGAAACCAGGTGACCCCAAAATGCTACCAATACCTGCAATTCCTTCGCGGAGATTTTTGGGGGTTTTGTTGCTTCTCTCACCATCCTCTTCAGTATCCTGGGGGGTGAAATTCAGTTACATTCTCTACCCTTCATGTTTTCAACAGTTGCATATCCTGAGAATGTTTTCATAATTGCTCCGACAATACACAGTGGCATATTCAGTCATTTGTAAATCTTTTTGCGTCCATTACCAGATTTAGGAAGATCCATGAGCATCTGCCTCTTTTGAGCTGTTTTTTTTTGTGGTGGATGAAAAAGGGGTTTTGCTTCGCATGTAGGATAATGTGTTACCTCATAATGTGTTTTCTTTTTAACACCCAAGTGAAACAGGAACTAATTTTTATGGGTCAATACAGTTTCTTAACACAGATAACTTAAAAAAGAGGAAATTCATTTTAAACTAAATCAGTAAATAATTTTGGTTGCTTCCACTGAAAATTAATATTATGCAGTATTTCTCGTATATTATTTCGAGTTTCTCAAAAAGTATATATTATTTTGAATTTTTAAGTGTTGTTCGTACATCACCAGTGAGAGGAGCCAGAAATTTTGGAGTCCAGTGTGTATTTCCATGTAGCGAACCGTGTTCTTGGTCTGTGTGACAGTCTGAAACAAAACTCTGGTGCTCAACTGTTCTTGCGGTGCTTCTATAGGTCCTGATAACATTCTTGAAGAACAGTGGAACCCTGTGGACCCCCTTCTTTCTTAGCATAGCGAGAAAGAGTTACCTGCACAGCATCTAGGTCCGTATATGAGGATTCCACTTGCAAAGCTTAGAATGTCAAGTTGGTCCAATTTTTTTTTTCTAAAATCAGATTTTTTGGTAGGCATAGAAATTATCTTCCATAGGTATCAATTTTCACTATACTGAAACTATTAGCCTTGCAGACAAACTCCATGAGGCAGTTCATAATTTTATTTTTTCTGAGGAAATGACTTTGATTTTGCAACTCAAAGTTTTGTCTTAGCAGGTTTTGAAAGTGGAGTGGAAATTCAGCATTGTTTGACAGTGTTTAATCCAGCCCGTTTGCTCAATAGTTGAACACACCAGGTTTTAACTTGAAGAAAGTTGAGAAAAATTGCCCAGAGAAACTAATGATTTGAAGTTGTTCTTTACGGCCTACTGATATCAACCATGAGAAACGTTTAAAATTTCCAAAGCAAATTTTTGAGAAATCTGCGTTTTAAGAAAATCATGAATTCTTAGATATATTTCTTTTATTTGTGGAATGTAACTTACAATTTTCCTCCAAGCATTTCACAATTCAAAACCCCTCTCCATTTTGTTTGTTTGATCAAATAATTATGTAAGAACCCAATAGTTGACACCTATAACAGTTCGTTGCAGGACAGTGACCTGTTTGGGATAAATGGTTTCAAGGAAAGTTCTAACTGCATTCCACAAATTCCACCCACACTTATTTCATCTGAAAAGGCCTATTTTGAATTGCATTATAAGCATTAGGTAATCGTAAGGACATGGAATCAATAGATTTGCACTAGGATGTTATGATGTTACATAATAAAGGTGAACAAAATTTGGTGTCAACCACTTCAAGTGCAGTTACATGAAAGATGTTGCACGTTGAATGCTGAGAGAAAGTTTGCCTGGTTTGTTTCCGAAAAGGAAATTTCAAGATCACCGAAAATTTGCTTGATAAAATTAATTAACACATTTTGACTGATTCTGATATTGATGATATTCGTTTTTCATGTGGATTATGTTCACCATACAAAAGGTCTTGTCTGTGGAGTACCTTTAACAATGTTTGCGCATGCGTTGGGATGCGTTTAGGAGAAGATTTGCAGGATGCTCAATAACTACAAAAGTACACTCGGTCATACACTATCTTGCATCATTTTGCCTTGAACACAATTATGGGCTAGGGCGCTAAACTGAGCAATCGTTTGAGGCGGTTCATGCCTCATTTGTGAATCACTGGAAATGCCATCTCGTCAAAGACATCCAGACTATGGAAAAAGATTGAAACTGGCAATTAGAGAGTTTAATGCAGCTAATGCTCAAAATGTTTCAGGAGCAATTCTAATTGGTGATCTTTTCATACTAGTCTTAGACTAACCAAAGTTAATTTTAGCAAAAGGTCTTTTTAAGAAAAGGTCTTTTTTTTCTTTAAAAAAACATTCATTTTCAAAAAAGTAGTTTTTTTGAAAAAAATGTTTTTGGTAACTCAAAAACAAGTGGGAAAGGATCTCTCGAAAAGATTTCATCCAGATGGTCATGAAACGTCCCATCAATATAAAGAGATGGTAATTTTTGTAAATTTAAAGATGTCAATTTGTGAAATTGAATAAAAAGTTGATTTTTTCAAGAATTTGTTTTGGAATATTTAAACGGTTTTCATGGTTGATACTAGGGGGCCATATAGAACAACTTCCAAGCATTAGTTTCCCTGAGCAATTTTTCTTAACTTTCTTCAAGTTAAAACCTGGTGTGTGAAGGTATCTGACTCAAGACCCACTCTACATGCAACTCAATGCTACAGTCAGCACAGTGGTTATTTAGCTGCTGTGACAATGACAGCATCAACATGAGTCCATGGATTTAAGATTTGTTTGCATTTTCCGTAATCAAAACGAAAATTGAATCTGCATTGCCCATCTTGAGTTTGAGAAACAAAAAGCTGAACAGGCTATAAAAGCTTGACTGGGATTGGTTCCTTCTAGTAAACAAAAGCAGAATGATGTTTCCACATTGGCTGATGAATGAGGAGAAATGAGTGTAACTAGTTCAGGCAGGCAACTCGAGAAGAGCTACGTCAGCTGACAGCAGCCTGGTAAGCTACCGGCACGTCAGCACCAGCAGGCGAACAATTGGAGGATACACATCACGAGGTCATACAGCGGTCTATTTGAAAGACGTCAAGCTCACTTGCTTCCGCTGCTGTTCGCAATGACGCTTCATGCTATGCAACATGCTGTTTGGTTTTTGCTTGCCGCCTCCACCCCAGCCTCCACCTGTTTGGTTCTGCTCACATCGGGGGGATTTTGATTTCTGTTCCTGACTATGTTTGTATGTTTGCTGTGCCTACATAGATTATTCCTCCAGAGCAGAACTGCCGCCAAAATACAATGTAATGCTCATATCCATGAATAAATTGTTCTATTTCATTGAAACGTGAGTTGTCCTGACTGAATTTAGAGTTTTCTCCTTGACTTGGCGGGTTTTGACAGAGTTTTGATTTTTCCATTACAATTTATAACATGCTTTGTAGATTTTGAAAGTGAAACTATCATTGGAACAAGAGAGGCTGAAGGACATCACTCGTATATTTTCATAACTTGACTTAGCAGGAGGCCAGAGTATATTTGCATGAAGTGAGTGAACCATGTTTGGAATTAGAGACACTGACAAGTGTGTCTCAGTGCAAATACCTCTTAGTCTGTGTGACAGTCTGGAACAAAAATTAGGTGCTAACTAATTAAACTGCTCTTGTGGTGCTTCTCTAGGTCTTGCTGAAATCCCTGAAGAACAGTGGAACCCTGGGGAACCCCTTCTTTCTCAGCATAGAGAGAATGGGTGATCTGTACTGCTACTAGGTGTGTATATGCACTCCATAAACAGACCTGAGAGTTAAATGTCCATTGTACATGTCTCTTGGGAACATGCTGTGTGATCATGTTTACTGCAGGCTGAGTTCTCTTCATACACAGCGCACTATGGCTGGGGCATTAGGCACAGCTCAAGATGATATTCACAATATCTGCTCCTGATCCTGTGTTCTAAACTGGGAATAGTGCATTTTTCTAGATTGGCTCCAGAGGGGGCGCGATGGACAAACAGCAGGGAGGGTGTGAAACATGCCTTTCAACTGATCATGTGTCTTCAACTGCCGGATAGCTCACTCGGTTAAAGAATGGCATTGCGAGCCAGAAGTGACTATCACGACGTGAGATCAAGCCCTGGTCGTACCAACCCGCAGTGGTTGGCAGCTTTTTCAGCGTAGCGCATAATTGGCTATTGCACTACAGGGATGCAAACTGGGAAGGGTCTGCCGGGAAGGGTAATATAACTTGGATCTGTTCTCCGTTGCTTAGGTGCCTCTTATTGGCCAAGACGGGCGCTCGTCAGGAAAATTCTAAGCTTGTTGATGTCCGGGTTTCCTCCGCCTTCTTTCCGAACTTGCGAGGATTCAACCAATGAGCGTATAAGAAGCAGTGGATTACAAGCACGTGCGTCAGAGGAGAACCGCGAACTGTCTGCACTCTCCTGAATTGGTAACAAGGGGTTGCATAAGAGCAAGCGTTGTACATAGTTTCCCAATTGGGCATTCCAGATTCGGGTGGGATTGGAGATGCCAAATTTAAATTTAAAAAAAAATTTCATGATCAGTTTTCAATCAATGGCCTTGTATGAAGATACTTTAACTCACCTCTTTCAGGGGTGGCCAATTCTCTTGTTAAAGGCAAGAAATAAAGCGCATGATCTAGCCTACAAAATGTGCACATTTCATTGCTTGTTTTCATTTAAACGATCATACAGCGTAAATTTCATGACCTGCATTGCAAGATATTACAAACGTCAGCGCAGAAAATCCGGGCAATTTATTAAATTTTTTTTTTTTGTGAAGGGTAGCCTATTAAGGCAAGTTAATAAAATATTTTCATTGAATTTGTTATTTACTTGCCTTACTATTTCATCACAAAGGAAGCCGTGTACTATAAGGTCTAGACTGAAACCAAGTTTGAGTGCCAATTTTCTTGTTCCTTTTTGTAGGCTCATATATTTTGACTAAATACAAGAAAAAAAATTCAAAAAATATCCCATGATTTTTATGTAATTGGCATTTAATCATCCAATTTCCGATGTTTTCCAAAAACAAATTTAATAAGCGCACCAAACCAGAAGTGAAGTCAGCTCAGGAAAACAAAGGTTGCAGAGCACGAAAAATAATGGAGACTAATAGAGAAAAGGACGATTCTGAGAGCGAAAAAGTGGACTCGGGCACGGTTCAGCGATACTCGCACCAAATGTGAAAGCAACCATAGGAGCCCGTAAGATTACTGTTTTGAGTTACGGCTCGCTAATTCTAACAATTGCAGCAGCGAAAAGATATCGCCATTCAAACAGAGAAATTCATTGCTTGCTCAAAATGTTGGCGGACAAAAACCCACGATCACAACTGGGTAAAACACACAAAACTCAAGAGATTTATGGAATAATTTGTGAGTAGTTACACTTAACAAAAATATAAACGCCCAATGTAAATTATTCATGTAACATGAAAAGTGTTACCCTAAATGAGCTGATAATGTCTTAATTGTACAAAACGGTTATTTTTCTTGATTTGTATACAACATTTGTGTTAATCTCTGCCAGTGAGCACTAGTGAACTAAACCTGGTTTCAGTCACATGTTGGTTAGTAATCGGGTTGCTAGAAGTAGTAGCTAAATATGAGCCAGGTGGATGTGTCATATTATAGGTAAATTTCAGTGGAGAAATCCCGCGAAGGTGCCATTATTAATTAATTATTTTATATGCAGGAACCACAGCAGCAAGCTAGGGAAACAGAGCAAGCTGTTGAGTACACATGTCATGGTTTTGCCCCCGCCGGCTGAAGACACGAAGATGGCGGGCACTGGGACCATGTACCCAAAAGCAGATGAAGGGACCCACATGCACAGGCTGAGTAAAAATATAAAAATCTTTACTTTGCAGCTGCCGGGTGGGCAGCTGCCGGGTGGCTCACACGGTTAAGGCACTGCGCTGCAGTGCAGAGGTGATCACCACGTCGCGCATTTGAGCCTCGGCGTACCCACCGGCAGGGGTCGGCAGCTTTTTCAGTGTAGCGCACAATTGGCTATCGCGCTACAGGGTTTCAAATTGGGAAGGGACTGCCGGATTTGGGTATTCGATAACAGCTTTGTTCGTTGCTCCAGCGCCTCCTGTTGGCCTGACGGGCGCTCGTCAGGAAGACTCCGGCTTGGTTCATGTCCGGGTATCCTCTGCCCTAGTTCTGAACTTGCGAAGATTCAACCAATGAGTGTATAAGAATCAGTGGCAGACAGGCACGTGCTTCGGAGGAGAGCCGTGAACTGTCTCACCATCCTGAGTTGGCAGCAAGGGGTCGCATACGAGCAAGCTTTGTACATAGTTCACCAATTGGGCATTCCAGACTCGGGTGGGATTGGAGATGCCAAATTTAAAAAAAAAAAAGAGAGAAAAAAAAAAAAAATCTTTACTTCAAAAAAGATTTAAAAACAGTCAGGAAAGGAGCAGCGACAGGGAAAACATGACAGGGCTCAGGAAACAGACTGCAGCTGCACTGCCAGTTTGGCAGAGCAGTGCTTAAATACTCTTCGCTGCACCTCCACCTCAACGAGCAATAGGTGTGGCTTGTTGAAGTGGAGGTGCAGACAGCAGGAGGGGGGAGGGACTGCAGGGCAGGACCATCACAATACAGGTGTATCAGGGCCTCAGGTGAGGTCATTGTTATGACTTGTTCTGTGGAATTATAGAGAAAGAATTAAAGTGAGTCTCATGATGTTCAGCAAATATAAGCTTTGAATGTCAAAATGTCCCAACCAACTTTGGCTCAGTGGGGTAAATGAAAGGAACACGTAATCGTAAATCTAACATGATCCAGTCCAATTAACGCTTGGTTTGCGGCTTGTCCAATTCATAGTCGGTGGTCCATTTTCAGGTGTTTATCACGGCTGCAATTGCGTTACTGCATATCAAGATGCTTAATAGAGAGGATTGCGAGCTGGCTTGCTAACTTCACTATCCACTCACTTGGTATCAGCGTCCAGGTTACTAGATCTGCGCGGGTTTCCTGAGTGCACTGAGATGGTTTGCAGCTGTCAGTTAAGGTTGTGCCAAGTTTATGTACGTGGCATCTTTGTCTGAAAATTTTGGAGGCACCTTGCGAAACCTAATTAAAAAAACGGAGAAACACTCATTTGGATAATCTCTGTATACAGTAAAGGCAGTATGTGCACTCAGATTTACAAAAATTTTGAAGCTCATGTGCTACACGTGCTCACATCACATACGTGTCCCTACCAATTCTCACATTAAACCTACGCCCTAGGTTGAATGGTTCATTCCTTTGTTAGCCGAAGCTCTGTTCCTGAGTTTACGCCATCACCCAAAGATCGCCGAAGATTTTTATTTCTTGAAGAGGGGCGTGACCCACGAGTTTTAAATTAAAATAAAACTGTAACATACATTAATTTTTTTTTAAAATTTCAAATCGACCAATTGTTTTTTTTTTTTCCTATGGAAGCCTCATGGTCTTGACCTTTAAGTGCCAACGTATTATTCATATTGTTAGGAAATGTGGTAATCAAGAGCAATGATTGTAAACAGGTCAATTATGATCCGTTTCAAGAGAACAGTTTAAAAAAAAAAGATTTCTACAGTAATCACAGGCAAAACCGAATAAAAGTTTCCCCAAAAAACATAATTCTCCATCCCACTGCTTGGAGGATTTTGAAGGTTTTTTTTTTTGAGTTGTTCTCTTTAATTCTCCTTCAAAATAGCCAAGACATAATTGAGATCAGGGCATACAATTATGAGATCTCCTCCGTTTATCCCACTTCTCAAGTATTGCACAAATGGTTATCTCAACTCAACCTCCTTTGCCTAAGTGATGTCTTGTCTCTTTTTAGCTTATCTCTTGCTCCTACGGGACCTCAGAAACAAACAATCACAGAATGATACAAATATGAGAAGCTCAAATTCATCTCAAGAGATGAGATTGAGTAAAACATTTTTCCTATGGGAAGAAATACTTTGAAGACTCAAACAACTAGATTTCTAATTAGCAATCCCTGGGCTAGCTTTTCAGATACAGCCGCAGCCTATTTCGAGACTAAATTGCATTATTAATGGAGCACGACATAACAAATCTAATTTTACTCCTGGGCCAAGCTGATTTGTGTGTTTAAAGCAAGCCCTTATTGCTGAAAAATGTTTCTCCTTTATCTGAATTTAGGGGCTAAACTGGCAACTCAAGATTCGGCAAGACCAGAACAGATGGAACTCAGAACCTTTAAGCTTACCATCGCCATCTTCTCAAACATCACCAACTTCACTGCAGGCAATGAGACAGACACGCTCCTATCCGAGGGCCCTTACCAGACAGTGGAGGTGGTGATCATTGTCCTGGTCTCAGGATCTGTCAGTCTCCTCACGATAACTGGGAACATACTGGTCATTCTCTCAATCAAAATGAACAGGAACCTCCAAACCATCAACAACTACTTCCTCTTCAGCCTGGCATGTGCAGACCTGGTCGTTGGGGTCAGCTCCATGAACCTGTACACAGTCTACATCGCAGCTGGCTATTGGCCGTTGGGACCAGTCGTCTGTTATCTCTGGCTGACCACGGACTTTTTAGTCATCAATGCCTCTGCCTTTCATCTCATTGTCATCAGCGTTGACCGTTACTTCTGCATCACCAAGCCACTCAGCTATCCTGCAAGGAGGACCACCAGGATGGCGGGCATAATGATTGCGGCAGCCTGGGCACTTGCGTTCCTCGTGTGGGCGATCCTCTTCGGGCAGTTTGTCGAAGGTCAGCGTATTGGGCAAAATGGCAAGTGCTACGTTGACTTCCTGTCCAATGAGTCCATCAGCTTCATCAGCTCCACTATCTCCTTGTACTTGCCCGTTGCCATCATGAGCTTACTGTACTGGCAGATCTCTAGGGCCAGCAAGAGCCGTGTTAAGACGAATGAGCACAAGGAAAAAAAGGACCACCCATTCAACAGCAAAGCAGGAAACCACATCAACATTCCTTATAATGACCAGCATGATACAACCCAATACGTTGAAAGGAGCCAAAATGGCGGAACAGGTGGAGTTAGGGAGGAGGAGCCAAGTGCACCAGTACATCCTGAGAGAAATGAAATTACGGAGGCCCCAGTAGGTTACAAGGGAAACCCCCCAGCCCCCTGCCTAAATGTTACATTGTCAAAGCAGCAGCCCAAGAGAATGGCACCACCATCTCGTGAGAAAAAGGTAACACGCATGATAATGATGATCCTAGCTGCTTTTGTGCTCACATGGACACCTTTTCAAATCATGAAGATCATCAGCAGCTTCTGTTCAACCTGTGTTCCCTCCAGCATGTGGACCTTCGGCTACTGGTCCTGCTATATCAACAGCACCATCAATCCAGCCTGCTATGCTTTCGGCAATGTCTCCTTCAAGAAGACCTTCAAAAAACTCCTGCTCTGCCAGCACAAAGACATTCGCTCAGGCAAATAGAGATGTGATTGTTTTTTGTTTCTGCTGTTGTTCTTTTCAGTCATTTCGTGGACGGAAAAAAATATAGTCTTGCATCACTTTAAACAATAGCAGGTACAAGCTCAAGAAGTAGAATTACAGACATGCCACCTGTTGGTGCAATGTCCAATTGCAGACATATTTGTGCAAGAAAACTCAACTTGAATTCAACACCATTTATTAGTAAACTCAGTAAAAGTCTGCACTCATTCACACAATCAGAAAGTGCATTTATTTCCTACAATTGATATTTTTATCCGATGAAAATGATGTATTATTAAATGTGGAGTTCCTTTCAAAAGTTTGCAATAACCTTGTTCAGTCAGCACACTTACATCAGATTTAACCATTTATTGCAGGATAACCTCCATTTGAGTTTGGTGGTGATTCTGCTAGAGTGATGCACTACAACAATCTGAGCAAGCATGACACAGACGGTCTCTGAGAGATCACAACCCCCAGACCTGCACTTCCAAAGGGCGTAGGTGACCAGAGTCGCCTTCTAATAAAATTAAAGTATGAATGGAATGGATTAATTTGCAGCTGAAGCGGAGAGACGTGATGGTTTAGGGGTCCTGTCACTAGAAATGCCTCCTAAAAAGTATGCGCCCTGGCTACCTTGCCAACGAGCCTGGCTCTTCGGCAATGTGGTCAGCACATGTGACTCTTACCCGGGAGTCTGTGGTTCAAACTCCTGCCTGGGCCCTCCTTTGGTCTGCCACACATCGGCGGTGTCCACTTTGAACCCCAATCCATTGAAGTGCAAGCCTGCACCATTAAAGCCTCTGGGCAATGTTTTATTTATTTGACACCTGCAACCTCCAGCCTCCTGGAGGGTAGCTTCATGATCGCAAATTCAAATCATAGCATTAATTCACGAAAACAAAATGTTGCCAAGCGAAGTGTGAGCATTAAGTAGTTGACTTGATTCTTGCTACTATACATTTTGCAACTAAGATGCACCGCCCATTAGTTCACTAGGTGGAAAGACAAATATCATGCATACACACACCAGTTACTAAGCATTTGATTTGCGATACGCAGGTAGCAATTACACTACGGTTAGCCCTGTTTAAAGAGCAACATTCTGTCAGCATCATCTTCAAAGCCAAAGCTTCAAAGTTTATAAAACTCAAAATGCGTGATGTGAATACGCCTTGCACACAATTCCATACGGAAACTAGGCTTATGCCGTCGGAGGCGACGGCTGGGGGTATATCCCCGAACCCCCCCAATCCTCCAATTCCCCAATCTTTGAATCGACCTTGAATAGACTTGTATTTGAACTTAATTTCAGGTCAATCGGACAAACGGTTCTGAAGATATGGCCAAAATGGTAATTTTCCATCACAAAGCACCACCTGGTGCTTTCAAAATATTGAACCATACAGGTATGATGTCAGCATGTGACACGTTGTGAGGTCATGACCTTGCAGTTGCACATAGTTTCATGTCAACTGGAGAAGCAGTTCCAAAAATATAGCAAAAATGGTGAATTTTATGTGATAAAGCTCCACCTTGTGTCAAAATTTTGAACCAAACAGGTATAATGTCATCGTGAGACACATCCTCAGGTCATGACCTTTCATTTGCACTTGATTTGTGGTCAATCGGACAAAGATATTTCTATATATATATATATATATATATTTATGATAAAAACAGTGATTTTTTCCGTTTTTGGCCCCTGGTGGCCAATCTAGAAATTGTAAATTGTCCAAAATTGAATCAGTACTTCCTCTTCATGATACTTACTTATGCGCAAAATTTGATATTTGTAATTGAAATATTACTGAAGTTATCGCGTTAGCACGTAGTGCGGCGGTGGCGGTGGTCGGACCAAAAACATAATATCCCTGGAACGTCATTCGGCGTTCGGGGATACAATTAATTGAAATCTCTGGAGGTTACACGAAGGAGCTTATTTACCATGATGATCTGAAGAGGATCCTTGCAATGCGTCTCAGATCTGCCCTCAGCCGAGCTGATGAACATAATGCTTCTTGGCCAGAATTCGCCAGTTGCTGGTGACGGAACATTTTAAACAGACATTCAAAGAAAACAACCAGCTCCTTCAAGCCAGATGAACTACAGCATCAAATACCCTGAGAGCAGACAATCTATCTAGACCGATATCAGCCAAATTAAACCTCCTCCAATTGTGGCAGAGACCGAGATCTGCTGAAGGTCAGATGAAGCAATTCAGCAGGAAGTCGGGAGAAGCCATCCAAAGTGCAACAAAGCAGATTGTTTAAATTGGTGGTCCGAATAAGGTAATTTCCTTCCCTACTTGTGAAGTGCTTCAATGCTAAGTGCAAGAACTAACGCAATCAGCCAAAAATTTCTTGCAGTTCATCCCAATTGACATTCATCATAACATGCCACGTCCCATTTGCAAGCTACATTTAAAACCATAACAAATGAGAGCATAATCATGCACACATACTGCCTCTCGTACGTTTACTTGATCATTTACGGAAACGCCAGCCTCGTGGAGGGTAGATTCATGATAGCACATTTCTGAGCAGATACTTACTATTGCGTTTCATTAATACAATGCGCAATTCCCCTTACTTCTTGAGGTTTAACGATAGATCTCTGACATACCTGTTGCAAAGCATTTCATTGGGCAATGCACAGGCAACCATTCCATTTCAAATAGCCACGTTTAAAAGGCAAGATTCACGAGGCGTAGCTTTCTAGCGAAACCCTCAACAAAGTTTGATACTCAGAATAAACCTAATGGTGAAAATATGGCCTGCGCACCAGTCAATAAGGTCATGAATTGAGTGCACCGGAGATCACTCAAAGTAACACTGACTACAATTAGGAGATTGTAACAATATGACTCAGACTTGAGCTCAGAATCCGCGATTTGCTGGTAATGAGATGTGTTATGTATGAGTGTTTTATGTTAAGCACTGGATATCACTTGTAAATGGAGATTTGTTATATACTATTTGTGCTGCCTTACTGGTCAGCTATTTGTTTATTTTGTTCATCATTTAGCTCCCTCTGGTGGTGTGTCTGTTGAAATACATGATCTGATGCAATAACACTTGTTTTTGATGAAATAGACTAGTGCTTTCTAGAGGTTTCTGGCACCTGCTTGCCTGGAGGGGGCCGAATTACTCAGGAATCCTGTAGATCTTTCCAGAATGTTCCTAGTGAATATACATGCTGATTTTGGTCAGTTAGGGAGTTTTTTTGTTTTGGCATCAGAGTTACATAGTGGCATTAGAGTGTAATTATAAGATTACACAGTGGATTATTTCTAGAAATTTTTGGACCTAATCAGTGAAGATTAAATTTGTTTGAATTGTCATTGCTGGTTTTCTGTGTTGTGATTTTCAAGTCATAACAGATGAAACAACTTTAATAGTCATTAAATGAATACCAGCTTCGTCAAGCAGTCAAACTACAGCATTTAGTAGTCCTGAAAAGAGTGCACAAGCCTAACTCCAATCCATATCTTCATCAGGCAAATTAGCCCCTGCCAAATTGTGGTAGGTTGAGGACCTTGATATTTGTGAAGATAATAATAATTGCTTCCCGCGAGAGTGAAAAACCACATCCTCAGAGCAGGTGGGCTAGATTAGCTTAAAATAGGAGAGGAAAAAAACCACAGTGTCTCTTCATGGTGACGAAGGTTTACCTTGGAAGCAATCAACCTCACAAAACCAAAGAAATTGTCATACTGCTTAAGGATGAGAAACATATATCTGAGCGACCCAAGTATAAGCAATGAAGAGGGCATGGTGCCTAAGATATGAAGAAACATTTTCTTGGTTATAAAAGCTCACCAATTAGGTGGGAAGAACTTAAGTTAAGAATGATTCGACAAAAACCCTGTCTGACTTAACGCATAAAGCTCCATAAATGATTCTGTTTTTGAATGTAATGTGAATATAGGCCACTAGATGGCAGTATTTACCTTTTTTTGTGAAGCTCAGACTGGAGTCATGTTTGGACATGTCCTGGACATGTCTGGGGCAAGTCTCAGAAAATAAAAAAAAGAGGTCTAAATGTGGGTGGGGTCTGCAAAAGAGTATATAAGGAAAAGAATTGAGACAGTAAAGTAGTAGGAGAAATTGCAAGAAGATGACCAGATCACACATTCTGTTCAAGACCTGTGACGTTTCTTTTGTGGATTTCTTTGCCTGTGTTTGAGCATTTTCATCATCCAGGACATCACCAAGCCACCCCCACGAAAAGGGATTGTAAATATTTATGTTTTGTACATAATTCAATCTTGGTCTTTAGGTTAGTTAGTTGTTATAGTCTTTGATAATTAAATGTGTCTGAGTTTTTAAAACTGTGTCTGTCATCCCTTGCTGTTGCTGTTGCTGTTGTGTTATAAATGTAATAACAAATTGGGGTCATAACAAATTGGGGGCTCAAGGTCCGGGATAGACCATTTTGTGAGTAATTTATTGAAAATCTAACATTTCAAATTGTAAAATTGATTTTTTTTTATTGAATACATATATATTGACAACAGCAATGGATGATTTCTTGGCATCACCAACCGTAGGGGTTTTGAAGTCTTTTAAAAAGACAGAACTGCTAGAAATTTGCAAACATTTAGAGCTGACAGAGGTGAAACCAGCCATGCGAAAAGCAAGACTGGCTCGAGAGATAGTTGAATATTACATTGATGAAAATGTGTTTGCACCCGGAGATCTGGAACAGTTTCCAGTGGAAAATCCAAATATAGAAATGGAACTTAAATTAAAAATGCTAGAGATTGAAAGGGAGGAAAGAGAAAAAGAAAGGGAGGAAAAGGAAAAGCAAAGAGAATTTGAGAGGGAAGAAAGAGAGAAAGAAAGGGAAGAAAAAGAAAAACAAAGGCAGTTTGAGTTAGAAAAATTAGCAAGAGAAGAGAAAATAGAAAGGGAGGAAAAAGAAAAACAAAGAGAATTTGAGTTAGAAAAATTTACAAGACAGAGAGATTTTGAATTAGAGAAATTCGAGAGAGAAGAAAGACTCCAAATGGAGCAACTAAAAATTAAAATTGAAACTAAAAATAAATTTTGTGCCAGTCAGGAGGTAAAACTGGTGCCTCCATTTTCGGAAAAGGATGTTGACAACTATTTCCAGTGTTTTGAAAAGGTAGCAAAGAGTTGCCAGTGGCCAAAGGAACACTGGCCTCTGATGTTGCAAACTGTCCTCAAGGGTAAAGCTCAACAAGCCTATTCGGCTTTGTCTGCAAATGATTCCTCTGATTATGAGGTTGTCAAAAAGGTTATTTTGAGAGCTTATGAGTTGGTTCCAGAGGCTTACCGACAGAAATTCAGAGGTCTGAAGAAATCTGAAAATCAGACTTATGTTGAATTTGCTAATGAAAAGCAGGTTCGCTTTGAGCGCTGGTGTACTTCTATGGAGGTCAAGGATGATTTCAACTCACTAAAAGAGATGGTGTTAGTTGAAGAATTCAAGAACTGTGTTAAAGATGATGTTAAGACCTACCTTAATGAGAAGCAAGCACTGAATTTGCAATCAGCTGCCAAATTTGCAGATGAATATGTTCTCACACATAAGTCCAAATTTCAGTCTAGCAGTAATAATAGATGGTCCCAATTTCAGAAAAAGGGTTATGGTGATACCCAAGATTCCTCACCCAAAGACAAAGACAAATCTGGTGATGGTGCTCAGAAATCCAGTAACAGGTCTGATCAAAGTGTGAAAGCTGACAGTGACAAAAGTGGTCTAGTTTGCAGTTATTGCAAGAAATCTGGTCATGTTACAACTAACTGTTGGTTCCTAAAAGCTAAGAAAGAAAAAGAGAAGGATACCAAACCAAATGCCTTTGTGAAAACAAGGTTAGAAACCCCTGTAGTAGATAACCAATCTGCTAAATTGCCTGCTTCTTGTGGGGCTAAAAAGCCTGATACTGCTGACTTCGTGAGGGAGGAATTTCTTCCATTTGTGTCAGAGGGATTTGTGGCTCTGAATGAGCATACTACTCCTGTCCCCATATATATCCTAAGGGATACCGGAGCTTCTCAGTCACTTTTGTTGATGGACTCCTTGGAGTTACGTGATGAGACAGCTTCAGGGGATTTCATACTTGTACAAGGTATTGAAGGGAGGACTGTATCTGTACCCCTGCGCTCTATATTCTTGAAGTCAGATTTAGTTACAGGACAGGTAAAGGTGGGACTTATGTCAAGTCTACCTATAAAGGGTGTTTCTCTGTCGCTAGGCAATGACCTGGCTGGGGGCAAAGTAGTTCCCCCTGTACATCTTACTTCACAGCCGAGCACTGAAGATGGGGATGAGGACCCATCTCTGTATCCTTCTTGCGCAGTGACTCGTGCTATGGCCAAGAAAGCTAAAGAAGAAGATGTTGTGGTGCCGTCCAGCACATTGAATAGTCAGGACTCAGGTGGTTCGCCTCATGACTCTGATTGGCCTACTATGGTTTCTCTGTTTGAGGACTTATCAGATACTTTTATCAGTTCTCTATTCAGCCAGCCGGGAGGGTCTGGTGATTCTGATGTGTCTGGAGACTTGTCTCTGTCCAGAAAGCGGTTGATTGAGGAGCAAACTAATGATCCTGAAATTTGTGTACTAAAGAGGAGGGCCCTTCCTGATAAAGAAATAGACGCAGTTCCAGTTGGGTATTATCTCAAGGATGGTGTGTTGATGCGGAAGTGGCGCCCTCCTGATATCCCTGCCAATGCAGATTGGGCAGTGGTCAGGCAAATTGTTGTTCCGAAGGTCTACAGGAATGAGATCTTAACAATGGCTCATAGTTTACCTTTAGGAGGTCATCTTGGTGTTAACAAGACTGTTGATAAGATCATGAAACACTTCTTTTGGCCTGGGCTTCGGAAAGACGTTTCCAACTTTTGCAAAACCTGTCACACTTGTCAGGTAGTTGGAAAACACCAGTTAGACCCACCTGTAGCTCCATTGCAGCCTATCCCAGCATTTGGGGAGCCATTCTCTTGGGTCATTGTTGATTGCGTTGGTCCATTACCCAAGACTAGATCTGGAAATCAGTACTTGTTGACAATCATGTGTGCATCTACCAGATTCCCCGAAGCCATACCTCTACGTAACATCAAGGTAACTGCAATCTCGAAGGCTTTGATAAAGTTCTTCACGTTGTTTGGCCTTCCCAGGGAAATTCAGTCAGACCAGGGTAGCAATTTCACTTCAGGATTGTTTCAGCAGGTTGTGTATGAACTAGGTGCAAAGCAGATTCTTTCTAGTGCCTATCATCCAGAAAGTCAGGGTGCCTTAGAGCGGTTTCATTCCACTCTCAAGACAATGATGAGGACTTATTGTTATGACCATGAGAAAGACTGGGATGAAGGGGTTCATTTGCTGTTGTTTGCAGCTAGAGAAGCAGTGCAGGAGTCTACTGGATTCAGTCCATTTGAGCTAGTGTTTGGTCATGAAGTGAGAGGACCTTTGCTATTATCGAGTGAACAATGGCAAGAGAAAGAGCCGCATATCAGTCTGTTAGACTATGTTAGCAAGTTCAAGGAAAGATTGTGTGCAGCTTGTGACCTTGCCAAAGAGAACATGAAATCAAGTCAGGGAAAAATGAAAACTTGGTATGATCATAAGGCTATGCCGTGAGTTTAAACCAGGAGAAAAGGTCCTTGTGTTGTTTCCCTTGCAGTCCAATCCATTGCAGGCTAGATTTCATGGTCCTTATGAAATTCTGACAAAACTCAATGATCTCAATTACATTGTGAAGACTCCAGATAGGAGAAAACCAAAACAATTGTGTCATATTAACATGCTAAAGCCTTATCATGACAGAAATGCTAGGGTTGCAGCTGTCACTTCAGATTCTCCAATGGTCGAAACGTGTGAAGATGAGGGGGAGTTTCAAGATGATGAACCAAGAATTAAAGCTGAAGTTCTTTCATGTAAATTGTCAAACACTGAAGTGTTGCAAAATCTTGATGTAAAACTCCAGCACTTAGAACCCTCTCAGAGAGATCAGTTTGAAAGGTTGATCAAGAAATATGAGGATTTGTTTCCTGATGTTCCAAAGAGAGTTACTATAGCCTCTCATGATGTAGATGTTGGTGATGCCAAACCAATAAAACAGCATCCATACCGGATGAATCCTGAAAAGAGAAAGATTGCTGAGAAAGAGGTTGAGTACATGTTAAAACATGATATTATCAGACCCTCCAACTCCGATTGGAGTTCACCCTGTGTGCTAGTTCCAAAACCTGATGGAAGTACTAGATTCTGTACAGATTATCGCAAAGTCAATGCTGTAACTAGAACTGATGTGTTTCCAATACCTAGGATTGATGATTGTATTGATAGTGTAGGGCAAGCAAAGTTTCTGACCAAGATTGATTTATTGAAGGGTTATTGGTGTGTGCCTTTAACTGAGAGGGCCAAGAGCATCTCTGCTTTTGCCACACCATCTGGATTGTACCAGTATGAAGTCCTACCCTTTGGCAAGAAAAATGCCCCAGCCACGTTCCAAAGGATGATACAGTCTACAATCGCCGGATTGCCACACACGGGTGCGTACATCGATGACCTGATCACATGGAGTGACTCCTGGGAAGAACATCTCAAAGATGTAGAGACGTTGTTCCAGTGCCTGACCCAGGCTAACCTGACTGTTAACCTGAGCAAGAGTGACTTTGGTTGTGCTACTGTCACCTATCTTGGCTACGTCATAGGCCAGGGTAAGGTGGCACCCATAAATGCTAAAGTCTAAGCCATCATGGACTTTCCAGTTCCTGACAACAAAAAAGCTTTGCGCCACTTCCTTGGAATGATCGGGTAATACCGCAAGTTCTGCAAGAACTTTGCTGAATTGCTCTCAGTCTAACTAACCAACTGAAGAAAGGCGTAAAGTTCACCTGGGATGATGCATGCCAGAGTGCCTTCGATCGCCTGAAGTCTCTGCTGTGTCACTTCCCCGTGCTCAAATCTCCTGACTTCAACAAACCGTTCTCCATCGCGGTTGATGCTAGCGACCAAGCTTGTGGATCTGTGCTCCTACAGAGAAGTGACTCTGATGACATTGAGCATCCCGTGGCATACTTCTCCAGGAAGTTCAATCGCCACCAAAGGAACTATTCCACAATAGAGAAGGAACTGTTGGCTCTGGTCCTTTCTTTACAACACTTTGAGGTTTATGTTTGTACAGGACAAAAGCCAATGATTGTGTACACTGACCACAATCCGTTAATGTTTTTGAGTAAGATGAAAAACAAGAATCGGAGATTGTTGAATTGGAGTTTGATTTTACAGGAGTTTGACTTGGAAATTAAGCATGTGAAGGGTACAGACAATGTAATTGCTGATTGCTTATCCTGTGTTTGAATGTGTATATATATCATGTGTTTGAATATTGTATGATATGTATATATAGACAAGTGTTCACTTAACCATTTTGTTTTGAAAAGAAAAATTTTGCCTTTATGAGTCAAAATTTTTCCCTTTTGGAATGGAGGTGTAATGTGAATATAGGCCACTAGATGGCAGTATTTACCTTTTTTTTTGTTAAGCTCAGACTGGAGTCATGTTTGGACATGTCCTGGACATGTCTGGGGCAAGTCTCAGAAAATAAAAAAAAAAGAGGTCTAAATGTGGGTGGGGTCTGCAAAAGAGTATATAAGGAAAAGAATTGAGACAGTAAAGTAGTAGGAGAAATTGCAAGAAGATGACCAGACCTGCCATTCTGTTCAAGACCTGTGACGTTTCTTTTGTGGATTTCTTTGCCTGTGTTTGAGCATTTTCATCATCCAGGACATCACCAAGCCACCCCCACGAAAAGGGATTGTAAATATTTATGTTTTGTACATAATTCAATCTTGGTCTTTAGGTTAGTTAGTTGTTATAGTCTTTGATAATTAAATGTGTCTGAGTTTTTAAAACTGTGTCTGTCATCCCTTGCTGTTGCTGTTGCTGTTGTGTTATAAATGTAATAACAAATTGGGGCCATAACAGAAAGACCAACACTGTTCAATCAAAAAAAATTCAAAGGCATTATTGTGACACTTTATTACAATCACTATTTGAAATTCAGATCATACGTACAGTTGCAAAAATATTTATCTCGTCAAAAGCGTCCTCCCAGATCAATTGAAGATTTCCTTTGTTTCCCCCATCTTGACCCAGGAATGCTGTTATAATTATGATGACCTCAGGTTGTCCTGCTTGGATATTTTGAAACCACGTCACCACAATGTGGACACACTCACCTTAGACGAAGAAACACAAAAGGCTATAAACTTTAGAATGAGGGCAAGACACTGCACCCAAAGTGTTACACACTGCTCACAGATATTGATAAATGACAAAGGCAATGAGTGGGTAGTTTAAAGTAAGATTTTCAAGAATAAAATAAATAAAAATAAATTGTACCTTATGTGAAATGGTCACACTTAAAATCACGAACAAAGTTTTTGAATTAACTCATTGAAATCAATGTCTAAAGTTTCAGTCTATTCTGTAAAGCAAATTAGGCAGAATATTTGATTCATAGATTTCTGTTTACTGATGGAACAAACAGTATATTGTCAGCCAGTCCCGAAAACAGGTTTTGTGAGTCTCATGCTTTAGGTGCAGGAGTACTGACAAATAACATGGTAAAAACCATGCTAATCAAAAAAATTTTGATTCGGTTATTGGTCACTGATCCCAGGGTGGTGCCCCATTGCTATTAACTCATATCGGCAATCCTATTAATAGTAATAATTCTATTGACATTAATGATGATTGTTAATACTTGTGTATCACCGGACCTGTTCTTACCAGAAAACCCCAACATTCTGCTGCCCTGTGTGAAGCCTTCTAGCACCAGCTTTGTTGCAATATTCATGTGCAAAGTCCAGAAATACTTCTCTCAATTATTGAATTGAAAGATAGTTTTACAGAAACTTTTTGTTTCAATTTCAAAGATTCATTTTTGTGCTATTTGCCAAGCATACATTCTACTGTTTGTTGCTTTGGTGTGTACTAGCGGTTAGTAAGGTTTATTGTCATTGTTTCATAACAGCTTGGCACGTAGCTTAGATTTGTGATTCTCAACACAATAACACTGCTCACCAGAGGTGCTCTTAATCACATTAACCGGCTTCCGTAATTTATGTATCCGGCAGTCGTAATTTAAAAGATTGGCTGTTGTGTAGGACCAGGCTTTCAAGTCCCTGTTCCTGCACAGCCTCCATGACAGTGTGCACTACGAAATCACCATGCATGGCTGAACAAACTAAGCATGTAGGAAATTTGGAAGTACGTGCAGCTGGCATGGGAAACACACATTTGTCACCCCAAAAGACATGGTGAGGATGCCAAAGTGTCGGGAATCCAAACTTCAGGAACCACTGACCTAACACTAAGATTAAACCAAGAGTGAGACCCTGGGGGCATCAACCACCTCACCAGCAGGGTGAGCAACAGAGCCAAGGGGGTGAGAACCTGGCACAACCCCAGGATCAGGTGAAACCAAAACGAAACCCCTATCGAAAGGAGAAAGCTGGGCATCAACACCCCGAAGGGGGGGGGGGCAGCCTCCACTCCAAGAGGGAGAAGTGTTATGGTGTTGGCCTGCAGGCCCTTCCCCCTGCTGCATTCTTCGCCTCCACCTTAACGGGCAACAGGTGTGGCTCGTTAAGGTGGAGGTGAAGTGCCCTTATTTAAGGGTTGGCTGCACCTTAGTTTGGTGCAGCAGTATTCTGTGTTCTGGAGCCCTGACATGTATTCTTGTGTACTGCTGCTCCCCTCTGAGAATGTGTTTTTGTAACTTAAATTAAAGATTTTATATTTCTACTCAGCCTGTGTGTTTGGGTCCCTAAACCTGCTTTTGTGTACATAGTCCCAGTTCTCGCCAGTTTCTTGTCTTCCGCCAGTGGGGGCAAATCCATGACAGAAGACTCCTCTCAGTAGAGCCACAGTGATTTAATGCAGGACCTCATTTGGGAAATTAGCTCCTCGACCAACAGCCTCGGCAGTGGAAGAATTCCAGCCTATCTGGTCTCCCTGAACCTTGTTGAACATGTCCTTAAGTCCGCTACTACCACTAGTGCATCTGGCATATAGTCTCGGCAGTGCAATCCCAAGCTTGGTAGACCCCATTAATTTAGACATTAGGTCCACCCTTAATCTACCTATAGTCTAGGGACAGAACATTTATAGAGTGGTGTCTGTTTTAAATGTTGGGTTTTGGAGAGGTAACACGTGTGCACCTTAAAACGCCACCAACTATTGACTATCATAACGATGACCCCTCACTCTGTTTTATCCCTAACCTAAACATGCGTATGAAAACAAAGGACATCCACTGGGTTTGTTCAAGCAATCCCTTCATTAGAGATGTGGCCAGCTACCTCTGCGGTTTGAGGACTGCATCCCATGAGCAAAAGTGCCAAGGTAGCATGTCCATCAAGGATGAGAGGACAGAGACAAAGGTAGAGCTAGTGGGAAACCAATAGCTTGTCAGCACGCCTGCAACCAAAGTCCTGTTGTCCCACGACTGCCATGATACAACCACTAAGCTAACCCTGCCTAATAAAACGGTGTTCTTTTCAGTTCCTCAAGGGGGCCAGAATACACATTAGTGACATTGTCCTCCATCATCTCAATTCAGATTATGGGCGCATTTAAGGGCCACAACCTCATGACTGGTGAAACCCTTCAGCAACAGCTCTTTGCTGAAGGTAATAAACTATACGCCTTAACCCGAAACGGATGGAACACATTTATCAGTTTTCCTCTTTTCGTATTGACTGACTCTTTTCTTGTTGACTTTGTCACAAGTTTGCCGAATGACTTGCCTCCATTTTGTTCTATTTCCTACTTTAGATTTCCATTCGTTGAGCGCTTGATAGTTTGTAAACCCGTCAAAATTTTCTATATTTCTGCATAAATACCACCTAAAACAACATCAGATTTTCACACAAGTCCTAATAGTAGATAAACAGAACCCAGTTAAACAAATGAGACAAAAATATTATACTTGGTCATTCATTTATTGTGAAAAATGATCCAATATTACATATCTGTGAGTGGCAAAAGTATGTGAACCTCTAGGATCAGCAGTTAATTTGAAGGTGAAATTAGAGTCAGTTGTTTTCAATCAATGGGATGACAATCAGGTGTGAGTGGGCACCCTGTTTTATTTAAAGGACAGGGATTTATCAAGGCCTGATCTTCACAACGCATGTTAATGGAAGTGTATCATGGCACGAACAAAGGAGATTTCTGAGGACGTCGGAAAAAGCGTTGTTGACGCTCATCAGGCTGGAAAAGGTTACAAAACCATCTCTAAAGAGTTTGGACTCCACCAATCCACAATCAGACAGATTGTGTACAAATGGAGGAAATTCAAGACCATTGTTACCCTCCCCAGGAGTGGTCGACCAACAAAGATCACTTCAATAGCAAGGCATGTAATAGTCGGCGAGGTCACAAAGGACCCCAGGGTAACTTCTAAGCAACTGAGGGCCTCTCTCACACAGGCTAATGTTAATGTTCATGAGTCCACCATCAGGAGAACACTGGACAACGATGGGGTGCATGGCAGGGTCGCAAGGAGAAAGCCACTGCTCTCCAAAAACAACATTGCTGCTCATCTGCAGTTTGCTAAAGATCATATGGACAAGCCAGAAGGCTATTGGAAAAATGTTTTGTGGATGGATGAGACCAAAATAGAACTTTTTGGTTTAAATTAGAAGCATTATGTTTGGAGAAAGGAAAACACTGCATTCCAGCATAAGAACCTTATCCCATCTGTGAAACATGGTGGTGGTAGTATCATGGTTTGGGCCTGTTTTGCTGCATCTGGGCCAGGATGGCTTGCCATCATTGATGGAACAATGAATTCTGAATTATACCAGCGAATTCTAAAGGAAAATGTCAGGACATCTTTCCATGAACTGAATCTCAAGAGAAGGTGGATCACGCAACAAGACAACAACCCTAAGCATATAAGTCGTTATACCAAAGAATGGTTAAAGAAGAATAAAGTTAATGTTTTGGAATGGCCAAGTCAAAGTCCTGACCTTAATCCAATGGAAATGTTGAGGAAGGACCAGAAGTGAGCAGTTCATGTGAGGAAACCCACTAACATCCCAGAGTTGAAGCTGTTCTGTATGGAGGAATGGGCTAAAATTCCTCCAAGCCGATGTGCAGGACTGATCAACAGTCACCGGAAACGTTTACTTGCAGTTATTGCAGCACAAGGGAGTCACACGAGATACTGAAAGCAAAGGTTCACATACTTTTGCCACTCACAGATATGTAATATTGGATCATTTTCCTCTATAAATAAATGACCAAGTATAATATTAGTTTCATTGGGTTTCTCATTAGTTTAAATGGGCTTTCTTAATCTACTTTTAGGACTTATGTGAAAATCCGATGATGTTTTAGGTGATATTTATGCAGAAATATAGAAAATTTTAAAGGGTTCACAAACTTTCAAGCGCCACTGTATGTATAACTTATGTACAATAAGCTGGACGTCGCACTTTGCCATCACTTAAAAAAAATTATTGGTTGGTGTTTTCAAAATTAAGTTGTCTGTTGAATATTTTGAGATTGACATGTATAGCTTGCCTCTGGGTCCTGTTGTCATCTGTCATTACTGATGACACTGACACCTTTATAGGGCGTTTAAAAACCTTTAGCATTTGACGAGACGCTCCACTTCAACACCAGTGGGCATTGGGTTTAATCGCCAATATAATTTGTTAAAATCCCCAGGAATCTATTTTTACTTTCTTTTCCCAATGGATGCAAAATAATCAAATAATTCTGACAAAAAGAAAAAGAACTGTTTGTCCTGGAGGCCAGTAATTTCAAATAGCCTCCCCGACACCTTTCTAGACTCACCTGCATCCAAGCCCTTTTACTACGGTTCCACTAGGACCTGTCGGTGATTTGGTGAATTGTGCAGCAAGGGAAAAACAGGTAGCCGATGAGAATGGCAGGAACAATGGTTGTTCAAAACTGGCTTCACTCTGATTCGCCAAGTTGGTAGCTGACAGTCTTTCCCACAGAACAGTAGGCCAATACAGAACAGGTGAAGGCAAAGGCGCATTCAGTCGACCAAAATGTCTTCGGAACTCATGCGCTATTCAGCAAAGAAGACCTAAAACGACCCGGAGCCCCAGCTGTGAATCTCAAGAATATTTCCCTTTTCACAAAGCCTGCCCAAGAGTCAAAATCAGCCAACAGAATGGAACACAGGAGAGAGCATTAAAGGAGCTGTGTCACGATTACTGAGCATGCTCACAACTTTGAAAAAGTAAATCTGCTGAACTGCAAGTCAAAATCTACCTCCATCCTTGTAAATCTGTTTTTTTGCAATGTATTTATACACACAGTTACTCAGGCATGATGCTCGTTATATTAATGAGTTTGCTGTAGAAATTTGAAGATTTGAAGAGCTATTTTCGTGCTGAAGCCAAAGTTTATGAATAATGTGAACTGGTCTGCCAACTGCCAATAATCAGAGAGGAGGAATATGGAAGCCCATAAGGGACAATATTAAAATGAATATGTAATTCCTCTATTGCATTACAATTTTCCACTTATGAAGGAGTTAAACGCAATGCCACAAAATAAACCGAAAATCGTCTTTGAAATTCTGTATACATAGATTGTTACGTATGAAAAGTAAAGGAAATCACTTATAAAAACAGATAAAATTGTCATCCATCTCAAATAAAAATAAATCAAATGACGGGACTGGCAGAGGCAAAGGCGCATTTAGTCAACCGAAAAGTTTTCCTAGCTTGTGCTCCATTTTGCAGAAAAGACACAGGCACAGTGCAGCGCCTGTATCCCAAATTGCTTTTTTGAATCTCAAGAGCACGGCCCTCTGAACTCCGTTTTTTTTTTTTTTAAGTCAAAGTCAGTCAACAGAGTTGTGCATTGGAGAGAGAGTTAGCAGAAAGACTAAAATAATGTAAGGAGTCTAAAGGAAAACAGGATCTAAAGAGTGTAATGCCGAAGCAATAAAATGCCAAACTCCCATGCTAGTGAATTAGACTAACGGGACTGATGAAATCCCACATATGCAACAAGACCAAATTCAAATGTCCTACTCTTGGTTTATACAAAACCCAAAACCAGTGAAGTTGGCAAGTGGTGTAAATAGTAAATAAAAACAGAATACAATGATTTGCAAATGCTTTTCAACCTATATTCAATTGAATACACTGCAAAGACAAGTTACTCAATGTTCGAACAGGTAAACATTGTAATTTTTTGCAAACATTAGCTCATTTGGAATTTGATGCCTGCAACGTTTCAAAAAAGCTGGCACAAGTGGCAAAAAAGACTGAGAGAGTTGAGGAATGCTCATCAAACACTTATTTGGAACATCCCATAGATGAACGGGCTAATTGGGAACAGGTGGGTGCCATGATTGGGTATAAAAGCAGCTTCCCTGAAATGCTCAGTCATTCACAAACAAGTATGGGGCGAGGGTCACCACTTAGTGAACAAATGCGTGAGCTGATTTTCGAACAGTTTAAAAACAACATTCCACAACGAGCTATTGCAAGAAATTTAGGGATTTCATCATCTACGGTCCGTAATATTGTCAAAAGGTTCAGAGAATCTGGAGAAATCACTGCACGTAAGCGACAAGGCCGAAAACCAACATTGAATGCCCGTGACCTTCGATCCCTCAGGCGGTACTGTATCAAAAACCGACATCAGTGTGTAAAGGACATCACCACATGGGCGAAGGAACACTTCAGAAAACCACTGCCAGTAACTACAGTTCGTTGCTACATCTGCAAGTGCAAGTTAAAACTCTACAATGCAAAGCAAAAGCCATTTATCAACAGCACCCAGAAACGCCGCCGGCTTCGCTGGGCCCAAGCTCATCTAAGATGGACTGATGCAAAGTGGAAAAGTGTTCTGTGGTCTGACGAGTCCACATTTCAAGTTGTTTTTGGAAACTGTGGACGTTGTGTCCTCCGGACCAAAGAGGAAAAGAACCATCTGGACTGTTAAAGGCGCAAAGTTCAAAAGCCAGCAGCCAGGTATGAGGGTGTATTAGTGCCCAACGCATGGGCAACTTACACATATGTGAAGGCACTATTAATGCTGAAAGGTACATACAGGTTTTGGAGCAACATATGTTGCCATCCAAGCAACGTCTTTTTCATGGACACCCCTGCTTATTTCAGAAAGACAATGCCAAGCCACATTCTGCATGTGTTACAACAGCATGGCTCCGTAGTAAAAGAGTGCGGGTACTAGACTGGCCTGCCTGTAGTCCAGACCTGTCTCCCATTGAAAATGTGTGGCGCATAATGAAGCGTAAAATACAACAACGGAGACACCGGACTGTCGAACAACTTAAGCCTGTACATCAAGCAAAAATGGGAAAGAGTTCCACCTGAAAACTTCAAAAATTGGTCTCCTCAGTTCCCAAACGTTTACTGAGTGTCGTTAAAAGGAAAGGCGATGTAACTCAGTGGTAAAAAGGCCCCTGTGCCAACTTTTTTGCCACGTGTTGCTGCCTTTAAATTCAAATTAAGTTAATGATTATTTGCAAAAAAAAAAAAAGTTTCTCAGTTTGAACATTAAACATCTTGTCTTTGCAGTGTATTCAATTGAATATAAGTTGAAAAGGATTTGCAAATTATTGTATTCTGTTTTTATCTACGATTTACATAACGTGCCAACTTCACTGGTTTTGGGTTTTGTAGTAGAGCTTTTCCTAACTCTTCTTGTAAATGAGACTGTCCACTTTAAATTCTCAATATTAGAATATTTAAACCTTATGCATCTTTATAATGCACTGAGAAAGTCATTTAAAGTCCAGCAGGATGTGACAAAGAGGGTCTCCTGCCTGTGCCAGATCATACAGTTTAGACTCATGAGCCAATGTTTAAAAAAAAAATTAGACTAAGCAGTTTAAAAAAGTCATGGTTTGGCTGCCTCAACATTTTCAGAGAAATGCACAGTGCTATTCTGAAGACTTTACACCTGATGCAAAAATTTCATAAAGTGAAATTATTTTGCCAGAATCCCTGAGGGATTAAGATTTTGACGTAAGCGTGTTGTGAAGGACGGCCCACCCTGTTCTTCTACCCCTTCTCTTATCCACCTCTCCGTGTCTCTGTCCCTCACTCACTCCAGAGTCTCCTCCACCCCTCTCTCACTCACGCTCTTTCCTTCCAGACAGCAGTGTCACATACACTCGTCCCTCAGCGCCGCTTTACTCCACACGCATGAGATCAGACCGGCAGTGAGGTGCATGAGACCGACTGAAGGCTGCGTATCTCACCTACCAAACAGAGGACACAGCTGGGAAAACCAGCACTTATCCTCAAGAACAGGTAATTAAATCATAAAACTATTATTATTATTATGGACAAATTGTATCTTACCAATGGAATTTTTTGTGTTGTCGAATTTACGCACCGCGAACAATGGATAAAATTAAAACAAATTGGCAGATTTCTTGGTCTTGGTAGGTAAATGTGTTTCATTGATTCTTTTGTACACCCTGAATTCCAAAAGAATTGGAACAAAGCGTAAAATCAATTTTTAGATTATCCTTTATTTGCATTTAGCTGAGAGCAGCACAAAAATTTATTTAAATATTCACCTAAAAAACTGGACCCTAATTGTTCTCAGAAATATTTGCAAATTCCAAATGTGATGCCTGCAACAGGTGAAAAAACTGGGACAGGGGAATGGAAAGACTGGAAGAGCAGTGGAATCTTCAGAAAAGCACGTTTTTCAACATTACACAGGGTAACAGGTAAAAAGGTCAAAGATGATTTGATTATGATTGGGTATAATATGAGCAGTCACACAAGGCACGGTCGTTTACCAGTCAGATGGTACGAGGTGTGTCTCTTTGCCAAAACCAAAAACCATCAAGAACCACCGACCTCATTTGAAAACGAATGCAGGGGAAGTAGGAAGGAGTGCTGTGGTCTTAGGAGTCCATCTTTCAGATTTATTTCGGAAAGAATTGATGTCGTGTTCTCAGGGCAGAGACCTTGCAATGTTGACAAACCAGGAGAATTTCTTATTTGGCATGAATGGGAACAAGTTTTTAGCTTTTTTACTTCTGGATGACGGCATATAATAAAGAATGAAATATTTATTTTTGGATCATTTATTAAGTTTGAAGCATTAAAACCATAAAGCTTAAGTGGAAAACATGTTGTTTATCATATTCAACTCGAATGCTACACGAGTACTAAATTGGTGTTAAACGGCTACATGAGGCCCTGTAGAAGCAGCTAATGAAATGCGTGCTGCTGTGGTTGTCTTGCTTTTGAGCAGAGGTCCTTTTTCATGGGGTAGTAACATAGGAAAACACAACCGATTAATTAAACCAGAAAGTAATTATGAAACACATTCTCCCCCTGTGATGAACTTCACTTTCATGAAGGGGCAGAAGGATTTGTGCTTCAGCAGGGAAACAATGGAAAGGATATGAGGAAGTTGGAAGAGTTTACACATTAACTGCGAAATTCCAATCCTTGCGACAGGTGCAAGACGCTTCTATTCTCACAAGCTGCATGAATCACCTTGATTGTGCTGCATGTTGCTTTAATCTGAATGATTCCTCAGGAAAAACAAATATTAACAGATTAACCTCCGAACTGTCGAGTGAAAAGAAAAAAAAAAAAGCAAAGATTGCTTAAAATATTCGTCCTTTGTTTGACAGGCCGTGAGACAGGTAGGCGATTGGTCAGTGGTGCTAAAACACAAAATTCACGTCATATGGTGCCACTCGGCCCTCTGTTGGTAAATAGCAATGCAGCCTATAGGTAATAGAGACATTTTCACCATCATTATACTGTATATGAATTTAAAAACAAGCCCATAATATCAAGGTCAACTGATACAGATGTTTTAACTTAATTTTGGTGCAGACCATAGTCTAATGATGGTATTTACAGTGGCTAAAAAATTACTGGCACCTCTGAGAGGCACTGCAAATACAATGCAAAAATAAGTTAATAAAAAATCAAACTAAATGTCAAGAAAGTCAAGGTTTTGCAACAATTAGCACCCTTTTCCTAGAGGTCCTTCTCCTAGAGTGCATCTCTGTTTCGACGCCAAAAATGCCAATGCTGTTTCTGATTGAAACGTACAATTTTGGCCTCATCTGCCCAATGCACCTTGTTTCAGTCATAATTTGTATTACATTTGGCTATCTCCAAGTGCTTGTTTCTGTGACTTCTGGTCAGAAAAGGCATTCTTCTGCCAACCCTTCCAAAGAGCCTGTGGTTGCAGAGGTGGCACCTGATGATGCTTTTTGAAACCTGGTGACCCCCAGATGCCAACAAGGCCTGCTACTCCTCCACAGAGATTCTTGGGGATTTTTTAGCTTCTCTCAACATCCTCCTCAGTTTCCGGGGGGCGAAATTCAGTTGTGTTCTCAACCCTTGAGGTAATCAACAGATACATGTCTTTGAAATGTTGTGAGAATAGCACTGACATTTGCCCTGTGGCATATCCAATCATTTATAAATCTTTTTGTATCCATTACTAGATTTATGAAGATCTATGAGCATTTGCCTCTTTTGAACAGACTTTTTTTTTTTGTGGTGTTGGATGAAAAAGGGATATTGCATGTACGTTATTCATTTTTACGCCCCAGGAAACATGAGACGTTATTTTAATGGCTCAATATAGTTCCTTATCACTGAGATAAAACTTTAAAACGTGGAATTTAATACCTGCTTTAATTTTGGTCGATGTCATTTACAATAATCTTTTAGGGTGCCATTAAGTGTGAAACCTTGATTTGGAGGAAATTCATTTTAAATTAAATCAGTAAATAATTTTGGCTGGTTCCATTGGAACATTAATATTATGCAGTATTTCACGTCTTGCTATTCAGAGTTTCTCAAAAAGCATATTTAAATATATATTTTTTTTAAAGTATTGCGCGTACATCACCAGACATTGGTGCCAGCAATTTTGGAGCCCAGTGTATATTTGCATGGAGTGAACCATGTTCGAATTACAGACATTTATAAGTGTGTCTCAGTGCAAATACTTATGAACATCTTGGTCTGTGTGACTGTTGGAACAAAACTTTGGTGCCAAACTGTTCTTGTGGTGCTTCTCTAGGTCCTGCTGAAATCCCTGAAGGACAGTGGAACCCCGCCAACTCCAATCTTGACCTTTGAAGTCTCAGCAAGGTGAGAGGGTTACCTGTTCAGCAACTAGGTGCATATATGCTCTCTATAAACAGAGCTGAGAGTTAAATGTTCATTGTAAATGTACCATTGTTGGCTGGGGGATTAAGCACAGCTCAGAGAGATCCACACAATATGTGCTCCTGGTCCTCTGTTCTAAATTGGGAAAACTCTTCCTAATTGGCTCCAGTGGCAGCCGATGGACAGAAAGCTGGAAGGGCGTAGAATATGCCTTTAAACTGATCATTTGTCTTGACCAATTTTCAGTCAACGGCCTTGTTTGAAGACATTTAAACTCACCTTTTTCAGATGTGGCCATTTCCCTTTGTAAAGGTAAGAAATAAAACACATAATTTGGACCACCAAATGTGCGCATTTTATCGCTCCTTTTGATTTGAACAATTATGAAACGTAAGTTTGATGACCTGCTTTGCAGGAGATGACAAAAGTGAAGAACAATAATTAGCTCAATTATGATCTGTTTGGGCATCTGTTATTCATATACTTGGAAAATTTTGGAAATCAAGAACTATGATTATAAACTGGTCAATTATGATCTTCTTCAAGGGATGTCTTCCGTCCTCCCTGTGTTCTGTTCAGCAGCTGCCACTGATTGGCTCTTTGGTGTCACTCTTAATCTTCACAACAGTTGATTAAATTTGGAAAAGTTTTGCATTTATTCGGCCAGGGCAATATCTGACAAAGTTGACATCGTCCCGCCTTGTGATTCAGTGCCTGTCCAAAATTTTATGGGTTTTTCCATTGCCCATGCCACCAAGTTTCCGGAAAATAAGACGGTTTTCCTTAATGCTGCGGACAAACAGACAAAAAGACAGAACAAGTCCCAATCAAAAAATTTACTTCATTAGTGGATGTGAACACAACAAATACATTGAACACTAGAACAACTGGATTTCTAATTAGCCATCCCAGGAATAGGTTTACAAACACAGGTGCGGCCTAGTCCATGACCTAATTGCATTGTTGATGGGATACTTCATAACAAATCTGGCTTTATTCCGAAGCCAAACTGATTTGAGTGTTAAAAGCAAGCCCTTATTGCTGAAAAAATGTTTCTCCTTTCTCTGAATTCAGAGGCTAAACAGGCAATTCAAGATTCAACAAGACTGGATGGAACAGATGGAGCTCAGAACCTTTAAGCTTACCATCTCCATCTTCTCAAACATCTCCAACTTCACTGCTGGCAATGAGACAGACACACTACCGTCCGAGGGCCCTTACCAGACAGTTGAGGTGGTGATCATCTTCCTGGTCTCAGGATCCCTCAGTCTCCTCACGATAACTGGCAACATACTGGTCATTCTCTCAATCATAATCAACAGGAGTCTCCAGACTATCAACAACTACTTCCTCTTCAGCCTGGCCTGTGCAGACCTGATCATTGCGATCAGCTCCATGAACCTGTACACAGTCTACATCACAGTTGGCTTTTGGCCGTTGGGCCCAGCAGTCTGTTACATATGGCTGCTCCTGGACTATGCAGTCACCAATGCCTCTGTCTTTCATCTCCTTGTCATCAGCTTTGATCGTTACTTCTGCATCACCAAGCCACTCAGCTACCCTGCAAGGAGGACCACCAGGATGGCAGGCATGATGATTGCGGCAGCCTGGGCTCTTGCCTTTCTCCTGTGGGGCCCACCCATCCTTTTTGGGCAGGTTGTCGTAGTTGAGCGTATTATGCCAGAGTGCTACATCCAGTTCCTGTCCAATGAATCCCTCAGCTTTATCACCTCCACTGTCACCTTCTACCTGCCCGTTGCCATCATGAGCTGCCTGTACTTGCAGATCTCCAGGGCCAGCAAGAGCCGTGTAAAGACGGGCAAGCAAAAGCAAAAAAAGGGCAAAGCACTCAACAGCGAAGCAGGAAACCACATCAGCAGTCCATGTGATGAAAAGTGTGAAACAACCCAACATGTTGAGAGGAGCCAGAATGGTGGAACAGGTGGAGTTGGGGAGGAGGAGCCAAGTGCACCAGTACATCCTGAGAGAAATGAAATTACGGAGGCCCCTGCTGGTTACGAGGGAAACCCCACAGCCCACCGCCTTAATGTTACAATGTCAAAGCAGCAGCCCAAGAAAAAGGCACCACCATCTCGTGAGAAAAAGGTAACACGCATGATAACCATGATTTTGGCTGCCTTTGTGGTCACATGGACACCCTTTCAAATCATGAAGGTCATCAGCAGCTTCTGTTCAACCTGCATCCCCTCCAGCTTGTGGATCTTCGGCTACTGGCTCTGTTACATCAACAGCACTGTCAATCCAGCCTGCTATGCTCTCTGCAATGTGTCCTTCAAGAAGACCTTCAAACAACTCCTGCTCTGCCAGCACAAAGACATTCGCTTGGCCAGATAGCGATGTGACTTTTTTTGTTTCCGCTTTTTTCATTTTCCATCATTTTTTTTGACAGAAAAAATATGCTCTTGCATCAATTTCAACAACGACCGGTACACGCTCCAGAATTTGAACTACAGGCACACAACCTGTAGGTGTAATATCAAATTCCAGAGACTTCTATACCAGCAAGCTCAACTAGAATTCAACAACATTCACTCCAAAACTCAGTAACCCATTCACGAGATCATCTGTTTACTGCAATTCATATTTTAATCTGATAAAAATGATGTATTATTAAATGTGCAGCTCCATACAGAAGTTTGAAATAACTAAGTTTAGTCAGGACACTTACGTCAGATGTAATGTAACCATTTACTGCAGGACGACCTGCAGTTGAGTTTGGCGGCGCCTGGGGTCATTCCATGTCAATTCACACAAATCCCCTAAACCTCCCCAGTAACTCTTCGATTTGCCTGATTTTTATTCTATTCGTGCCTTATGATGTCAAATGAAATAATCTGAAGTTTGAGCTTCCTAGCTCAAATGGTTTTTTGAATTATGGACCTTCAAAGTTTTGGTGCCACGCCCACTTTTGGAGTCCAGGAATTGCACACTTAATTTGCAAGCATTTTTGGAGACTCATATCTTTTGTTTTAAGCTTGATACAGGTCTGTAAATTGCTATATCTCTGTATTCTGTCCCTGTCTATCAGAATATGCACTTAAAACTAGCATAGGTTTACCATTTTTAGAGATATTAACCGCTTAAAAGTGGATTTTTCAATGACAAAATACATTTTTGGGGCACTTTGGGGGTCTATATCTTGGAAAATGTTTGTCCTGATGGGGTTTCAACTAATTAATTATCATGTATGGGTACACTATTGAGTGTTTTGAGAATCTCAGGGCACTCAGAGCCTTGATGGGGTTACAGGAGGGTCCCAAATATGGCCTTGGGACAAAATTAACCTTTGGTACCCCCTACTTCAGGCTCCGAGTTGGCCATGTGGGCACATGATGACTGGAAATAGCTTTTTACCCCATCAACAGTCACCCTTTATCAAAGTTTTGAGTCAATAAAAACTTTCATTATCTAACTCCTTCACTTTCAACTAAGCCTTTGAATATGGTACTATTTTTGGATATTGTAGGAAAAATCCTAAGCCCAGAAAGTAGGTCAACTGTTTTTTTTAACTACCTATTCATGGTTATGGTAGTTATGAGATCAAAACCCCCAAACCCGCACTCCTGAAGGGAGCAGGTGAACAGACTCAGCTTCTAATAAAATTAAGGGAACTACAGCGTCTAGACGGCAAAATTTCACAAACAGGCTCTCAGTATGTAATTTTACATCCAGGAAAAAAACATGGCAGTCATTTCCCGTAATATCAAACTGTTTTGGAGTAATTAGTAACTTTCTAATTGCCCTGGGAACGCCCCTTTTTAATCACTACAATCGATAATGCCGCCCTTTCTTAGCACAACGTCATATTAAGAACTCAAGAACCAATTTGCTTCATAGCCAGTATGTACAATTGCATGTAAAATATCATTTTGACCACTTCATTACATGTTTTTGTCGCCCCAGTGCTTAGTCACTTCAAATCTGATATGATTTACATAAGGAGCAAAAGAAAAATTGGCAATATGTATATTTTATTATTTAGTCTTTCACTAACCCCCGCGGGTTGAGGTTTTTTAACACCCGCACCAACCCAACCCGACGTGACAGCTAACCCGCCCCGCCCGCCCCGCTAAAACTCGCACTGATTTTCAACCCGAACCCGACCCGACCCGACACAAAAATGAGGCAAGAGAAAAAGAATACAGTGGGTCTGTGTGACATGATTTGCAATGGAAAAAGAAACGATTCCTCTGTTACGCTATGGACTTGAGTGGAGCACAACATACATTTGGCTTTTAGCTGGAATTCTTGATCCAAAGTTTAGGCGCTGTCTATTAATTGAACCTTACCGTGATTTCTGATCTTTGGAACCAAACAAAATGCCATCAGAAAAAATTTTGGCAAACAGGCTTTTTTATTGGAACAAAATTAACATGACAGTGCCGCCCTGGCGCTATCGTCTGCTCTCCCATACAGTGTTGCGATATCCTGTCTACGAGGAATTTTTTCCCCTCATATATTTATTTCAAGATTGTGGGCTTTTAGGCTATACTCAACACAGCTTACACTTTAGGCCTAGGCGTATTTTTTCCCAAACTTTGCGAAAACAAAATCGCGTCAACAGTGGCAGGGTTTAAGCGATTACGGCGCGCTTCTAGGACACGGCTAGCCGAACTGAAGGTTGGCTCGCTTGTTGCGCTAGTTGCTGGGACGCAGAGGACTGCTTTGGCCACCATGGAGTTTTACACGATTACTCTTTGTCTCATGGTATGGTAATTAATGAGAGCAAGACTAAGTTTATGACCACACATGCTCCAGTATAAGTTACCTATTGGTTTGGGTGATATGTGTATAGAATGGTGTTATAGAAATGTATATCGAAGAAGTGTCTTTCCTGCCGATGGCAGCACACGCTCTGCTGTTAGAGCACACGTAGCTGATGAACGGAAGCACCTCGACAAGTTGATTTTATTTTTGAATAAGAATCGTGATATGCCTTTCACTGTAAAGTGGTGAAAAAATGTTTTGTCCACGTGTTGTTCGGACCCACAGGTCAATAAAATTACTACTACTAGATAATATTTTGGTGCTGACTGCAGAACGATTTATAAGATGAGCTATCATTCAACCTTTAGATCCGTTGTCTAACCATGGCGGATTAAGCTGCGCACCAGTGAGCGCTTGTACATCGAGAGTAGGAAGAGGGAGAGGTACAATTGGCATTCTATCCTGCTTAAGGTAGCGTTACATCATTTGACAAGAGCATATTATCTAGGCTGTATGTCTAGAGCCCTCAAGTGGCCGATAGCCTATTATACTTTTTGTTCGCAATTCCGTGGGAATTAGATGTCGCCGCTGTTTGGCCCAACCCGCCCGCACCCGCTAAATGTTATTAAAATATTGACCTGCCACGCCCGTCCCGCGGGTTCCGGGCCGACCCGCGCATCACTAGTGCCCGGTCTCCTCTTCTTTCTCTCCTTTTCCTCGGTGCTTCTCTCATGAAATGGACTTTTGATTTTCGGGATAACATCTGGCTTGATTTTTCTACTCTTTTACAGCTACAACTACAGCTGTAGGCCTTAGATGCCTGTCATGTTATTAAATGATCAATTTTCATGAGCTTTACATAAACCTCATTACTATTTAAAAGGGCCTGAACATTTATTCTGTTTATGAGCAATTGTTTCCAACAGAAATCCATTAAATTCCCCTATGTAAATCTTTGAATGCCATTTTCTCAAAACAAGTTTTTTGTCATACTTCAAGTCTAACTTCTCCACCTTTGTACTACCTATGTATACCAAACTTTGCAGTTATACATTTAGCAATATTCTGAAGATATTTACAGAGGGATTTCTTAATATATCATCCCTAGCCTGATTTATGAGACATTTTATTCCCAAAAATATGGCGAAAATTGATTTTTTGAGGCCATGGACAGCATATTTTGATTTTCTCAGTAATAAAAGCAGATATCCTTAAATCCCTCTGTAATTTTTTTATCTTGTATGTTAACAAAATAAAAAAAAGAATTTTTCACCTGACTTAATCAGATGTTTAGATTTATCTTCTTAAAATATATGCAAATTAGTGCATATTTAGTAAGATAATGCCTGGTTTGCATATTTTAACATAAAAAAATCAAAAACTTGTAATACAAATTTTTTTCATACTATTGCAACTAATCAACTGAGGAAGTTTCATGATAATTTGCATAGCGCCAAAAAAGAATGTCAATGCAACTACGATTCGGGCCGGTTATTAAAGTATGGCCAAGTGTCTTGAAACACTTTGCCTAATGAGGCGACTGTCATCCGAATGATGGCATAATAATCATGACCATAAACAAGTCCCATCGGAAACTGTAACGCTGCCTGATAGCAATCAGTTTCCCTTGACATTCATGCTGAAATGCAAAACAAAGCCAACATCAATGAAAAACAAATGTTTTTGTTTAGAATTAAAGAGCAACAATGTCTGGAACACAAGGATAATTTAATTACTGTATATGAAATGTTTTTTTTCCATAATTGCTCAGTGCAGCAGAAGTTCCACTGAACTTCAGATGAAATAGCATACGCCAACCAATTTCACTAGAAAACGAGGAAACCATTCCAGTGCTACTGAGCTGATCGGTTTAATTGCTGAGCCGTGTAAAGTGAGTTTCTCTCCCCGCTTTGAGGCTCAGTGCAAAACCCAACGCGATAAGCAATAACATATTAGCAGTCCAGCCAAATTGCCGCAGAGTACATGCATCTGTGACAGGCCAAGGGAGGGCCCGGACGGGGACTGAAGCCCAGACTACCAAGTGAGAGTCACATGTGCTGGTCACATCGCCAGAGGCAGGCTCGTTAGTAAGTTAGCCAGGGTGTGTACTAACGAGAAGGCATTTCTAGTGACAGGACCATCAACTGTTACATCTCTCCCCCTATTTCGGGAGTGTGTCCTCACACTCCATGCTTTACGCATGCTGCCATCCATTGGCATTCTCTGAATCCTGCCGATTGTGGCAGAATTTGGCAGACGGAAGGAGGACCCGGGCGGGGATTGAACCTCAAACTCCCGGGTAAGAGTCACATGCACTGGCCACATTGCGAAATAGCCAGGGTTGTTGGCAGGGTAGCCAGCCAGGGGGTGCACGGATTAGGGGGCATTTCTCGTGACAGGACCCATCATCTGTCACATCTCTCCCCCTCTTTCGGGAGCGTGTCCTCATGCTGCCATCCATTGAGATTCCCTGAATCCTGCCGATTACGCCAGAATGTGGAAGGCTAAAGGACGGCCCAGGCGGGGGACTGATTCCCAGACTTGCAGGTAAGATTCACATGTGCTAACCGTGAGCACATGCCCTGGCTACCTTGACAATGACCCTGCAGGAGTCTGGTATTCAGTCCCGCTCTGGCCCTCCGCAGGCCTGCCACAATCTGGTGTAATCGGCAGAATTCAGGGAATCCCAATGGATGGCAGCGTGCGTAAAGCATGCAGCATGAGGACACTTGTAATATAAATTGGCACAAGCTTCATTACTTGATACCAAGCTAGATTGCATTAAAAAGTAAGTAAGACCATTGAGTGGCGAACTAATTAACACAGTCTCTCTAGGATAGAAAATATGGCAACGAGCTGTCTGATCTATAATGCGTATCTGAACTCATTCTGTTTGGGCATTGGCGGGATCATGGAGTGTGTAGTTTTTACGCCAATAAGTGTTGTGGGAATTTTAAATTGTATTCCTGAAAGACATCAGACTGAGACAAGATGAGAGTGAATAGGATCCTTTCCTACTTGCAAGTAGGGTCTTCGTTACAGTCAGAAACAAAGACAAAGGAATTCCTCCTTTGCCTAGATATATGTATGAGCAGAACGTCATGATGTACGCCCTCTGCGTCAACTGCATGCATGCGCATCCCACGCAAGTCTGGCTCCAGTAATCCTAAAAAGTTTCTCCCCCGCAAAAATTTGTGTTTCCTCGGGTCTTATCTAGAACACTCCAGGCTTCAGAGGGAACACACTGTATCAGTACAGTAAACACACTTCATGACTCTTCTACATGGGAACAAGCTAGACCAGTGTTCCCCAACCCTCTCCTGGATTCCCACCTGTCCTGCATGCTTTAGATCTCTCCCTGCTCCAGCACAGGTGATTCAAATGATCAGGTTTTCATCAATCAGCTTTAGGGGGTGATTAATGAGCTGATCATTTGAATCACCTGTGCTGAAGCAGGGAGAGATCTAAAGCATGCAGGACAGGTGGGAATCCAGGAGAGGGTTGGGGAACACTGATCTAGATTATAAAAGTTGCAATCACACATGGCCTAGGTCACCTAGGCCACTCGAGAGCAACTAAGAGAGCACACTTAAAGGTGTAACAGAGGATTTTCTCGAAAAGTTGACCCAAACGTTTGTTTGTCACTTTTTGAAAAATGCGCACGCGCAAAGCCATCCTACCAGCTTTACTGCTCCTCCACAGGGAACGCCTATCACCTGAATGTCCGGAGCAAGCGTGTGCGAGCTCACACCCGTGCACAATTCTGCTTACAGTCTCTGCAATAGGCCTTCATTTATAAAAGATTTATAAAAAGACCTTTTAACCATTTCAGACTCACCATCGTTAAGTAAAAAATATTTCCTACAGCCAAAAAATCGTGAAATAAACAATTAGTAAAGCGTCTGAGCGAAAAGCATGCCATTATGAGCCTCTTCTGACTGCATTCAGTTTGTTTGTACGACTCACGTTCTTTCAAACGGTACTTGGGGTTTAGGCACGTTTCTTTTCTAAATGAGCAGTGTGTACTTGTCCACTATGAAGATACATTTGTGTCTTTATTTTTCAATCAAAAAAATTTGCTTCAACCAAAAAACATATTTTCCACCAAAAAAACTTCACTTCAGTCAAAAAAACTCGTTTCAAAGAAAAAAGTGTTTGAGTGCAAAAATAAAATTAAGTCCCAATTTAAACACAAATTGAATCTTTGATTGAAAAGGTTTTTATTTTATTGAAGTGAGTTATTATTTGATTGAAAATTTTTCTTTGGTTGAAGCAACTTTTTTTGTACCATATTATGGGTAGGACATTTGAGTCCCTATTATTCGATCCCAAAAAATATCACTTCGATCAAAAAATATGTTATCAATCAAAGAAAAAAAGTGTTCGACTGAATTTTTTTGGGTCTCAATTTTATTTTTGCATTGCACTTTTTTTGCTTGACTGAAGTAAAAAAGTTTTGGAGTCATTTTTTTTTCTCGATTGAAGTGAAAAAGGTTTTGAGGTCATTTTTTTCCGATTGAAGTAAAAAAAGTTTTGAAGTCGTTTTTTCCCCCAAAGTGGACTTTAGTCTTTTTAAATTCCTCTGTGGTAGTGTTAATGCTGCTAACTTGAACTTAAGCAGCAGTGATAAATATCGTAGTTTCTTTACATTTTCCTACGGGGCTAACATGGTTTATCCTATATGAATTAACTAGTGTTGGCTATTAGTTTCTTTTAATTGCTCTGGTGTCCATGTTTAGAGGCGGTAATTGCCTGGGGTAACAAATTCAGGTGCTGACTTTGAAACCTTGTAATATTAAACGTGTGTTTCAGAATGTTATCAGCCGACGTTTATCATTTGCATCTTGAATACGGTGGAGTAGGCTGGTTCACATCCGCTGTAAATACCCTTGGTGTATTATCTGGCCTGGGGACCTCTGTAGTGTGTGTAACTTTTTGGGGATTGTTCTTTTTATTTTTTCCTCTCTCTGTTCCCTTCTTGGACTGGGTGTCAGCCAAGTTGGTACAATATCTAGTTGGACAGGCTGTTTTCTGCCTTGTCTTATAGGCCCCCTTCTGACGTGGTGAATAGGTTAATCTCTCTTCAAGCAACCTTTGTGTTGTCGCAGTAGTAGTACTGTGTTATTGGCGATCCAAGTTGGTTGGGGTATCGGCCGATTGTGATGTGTAGCAGTACTTGGTTGAACCGCGTGTGCCGTGTTACGTTTCGAGTGTCTTGAATTTTTGTGCCTTGTATTCAATTTTCATCAGGGTCCTTACGGCCTTGGTAGGTGGTGTGGCCGCTAATTGGTAGATTGGCTAACACTATTCCAGAAGGGTTCAAATTAATTTGAAATTTGATTTCTTAATTTGGGTTGTTAGATAATTTTTTTTTCTTTTGGTTTACTTTGTTTGGACTGGAATTTAGATGTGTCCCCATAAGCAGTAACACACCTTGGGTATACGCAAGTTTACAATTGTTAAGTGAATTTATTGTCCTAGACTGAGTCATTGGTGAGCCTATCAAACAAGTGCGTGGCATTTTATAACGGCTTCGTTATTTAATTCCTGCTATTGAATTTCTAATAGATTTTTATTCTTTGCCATTATTGATTGTGCATAGTAAAATTGTTTGTTCATTCATTTGAACACCCTGCAGTGGGGAATTTGGGTATCATTAATTGGGTCTCCCACTCTTTTAATTGGGAGTGGCGTAATCGGGTGTGAATGTTTCGGAGGCAAAGTACCTCCTTTAGCAGAGGTGGGCAGTGAGGGCCGTATCTGTCCCTGGTTTTCACGCCAACGTCTAGCCTTTAATTAGTTGATTGTCTCAATTAGCCAAACCATTTATGAAATCTGACGTTTCATGCGCATTTCTTTAAATTATCATGAAACTACAAAGACTAGTCTTGTCTCCCTTCATAAAACATTTTCCTTTGATCATATCATTGCAAAAATCTATATTTGTGCATGCAATCAATTAACACAATTAGTCAGGGTAATTGAAAGGAATAAAAACCTGCATACACACCGGCCCTCCAGGACCGTGATTGCCCACCCCTGTCCTATAGGCTACACATGTCTGGATGTCCAAATAATCAATGAAGTTACGGTGCTGTGCCTCATACTTAAAAGCGCAGAGATGCGCACTTAGCCTTTTATTTCTGCTGCAGGAGGATCCGTGCAGCAGGCATTTAATAAAACAAACAAATACATATTTTCTCGGAGGAATCCTGTGGCTACTTTCACCTTGCGCACCTGCAGACCCGTTTCCTCTTCAGAGAAGTAAATCCATACTGCAGAAAGTCAGGGCGATATTTCCGAAGCTCAGGTCGGGGCTCCTTTTCACCCGCCGGCACCTTACTTTTCTCAATTGTTTGACACTTTCACACCCATAAATACCCACAATAAAATCTATTTAAGACAAATTATATGACTGCATGTGATGTAACCTTAAAAAAAAAAAAATCATTCCAGGAGGGGGTCGCTTCCCCCTTGTTGAGACCCACTGCAATAGATATGCCACAAACAAATTACATTTCATATCTCACCACGACAGACATATGGGACGTGCGGTCAGGGTAGGCAGTGACTTCTCCTTTTTTATCGCTTTATTTTGTCAACCTGTTTCCACGTACTATGTCTGATTGTCAATCAATCCATTTGACTTTATTTCTGGTCAATTAAGCCTGTAATGATTAACCCTCTATTAACCAAACCCATTTCCAATTGTGTTAAAATTATTTCCCTCAGCAAAAATGTTTCTTTTGGGCCTTTATTTGAAAAACAGTTGACAAAAAAGTTTTGACACGTTTGATCTGCTACACTGGGTAATGATGCTAATGAAAAAATTAAAGTGACATACCATTCAAGTTATTCTCAAATGTTTATTTGGTAATAAGAAACAAAACCAACAGGGTGTCCTGGCTGTTAACCCATTTACTTCATGTAGCAGATACGCTACGCTGGTTAATAGAGGGTTAAGAGGAGATGGAGAAAAGAAGATGAATTCACCTTTATGCTTTGATTCGACACTGCAAGGACGTAAATCTTTAGAATTAGGAAAAAACCTCAACTCTCTTGGTAATTCCGTATATTGGGCCTCATTCATGAACCGTTCTTACGAGCAAATTTGTTCCAAAGTCCTACTCGCGAAGTTTTTACGAAGATTGTGGCATTCATGAATGTTTTCTTACGCACATTTCAATGTCGACATGCTGGCACATTGGTAGTGTTGCCTTCATTTGCGCACTTAATGAAATGCGATATTACAGTTATATTTCTGTCTTATTTATTGGCAATTTACAGAGCATTTTTTATTTTGAAATAAATTTTATTTAATTAAATTACACTTTATAAAACAGCTCCGTGAGAATGCATCTCGAGCAAGGATCAGCTGGCAAAGCATGACTCATTGGTACGTATCTTTTAATAATTATAATTTTCCACAAAAGTGTCTTTTGATTTGATTTTATCTTGATTTGATTTGTTTTATTAGGGGATCTAGAATATGTCCTGGCCTGGTTAATAACGCCACTGACCAACCCTCAGAGTCCACAGATTTCATATAGCCTAATGGCACCCTAACATGAAACATGATAACTGTATCATATTGTAGGTCACATTTACAGTAAAATACGATTACAATACAATGCCAAAAAACAAAATTGCCATATCATACCGGAAACAACTATTGCAGCAGAGCAGTTGTATTGTGGAAGACCCTCACGGTAAAGCTGTTTTACTGTAAAACGTCATTACACTGAAGGTACTGTTCCTGGGTAACTACGGTAACTTGCTGGCGACAGTGTTGCCAGTAAGTTACTGCAAAAATACAGTAAAATGTCTAACAGTGCAGTCATATCAATAAATTAATTTTCAAACAATATTTCATAAAATGCCACGATCATATTCTGACCATAAGAAGAAGAGTGCCTTTTTAAAAATTAATAATGTAATAACTTCGACTCTGTTTCACGTCTCTATGTGAAGTTCCCTTGTAGCTATTGAGAAAATATTTATTTTTCCATTCACATTAATCAATTAATCTTTTATTCAATATTTATTAGAAAGCGACAATGTAAAGTCTGAAAATAAAAAGATGTGCATCATTACCTATTAATATTAGAATTAGTTGGGGTTTGTTTTCAGTCCCTGGGTCAGGTTTGCTAGTAGCTATTGGAAAAAAGAATGTTTTTTCCACTGATTTTATTAATTTACGTTAGCTATGTAATAAAAAGCTATAAAATTATATTTTGATAATAAAAAAAGTGGTGCGCCTCATTAAGGGTATGTACTGGAATAATTTAGTATTTGTGTTGTATCCATGGGTAATGTTTCCCCATTGGATTGGAAAAAACAAAATATTTTTGCATTCGTATTAAGATATTAATTTTAATTAAATATTTTCAAAAACACTGCAATGCACTTTCTGATGATGCATGTAGAATGTGTCCCATGCAGAATAAATATTAGAATTAATTAGGTTTTGCTTTGATTCCCTGCTTCAAGTGGTTTAATCAAGTGGTTTAGCAACCGAAAAAATATTTTTTTTTACACTTTGTCATGATGATTATTCACAAGCATCAAATATCTCAAATTGAAAACATAACATTTTTCCTTTCAGGAATAAATATATTTTTATTCGGCACTTTTACCATCATTATTAATTTCGTCAGGAGGTCATATACAGTGGAAACAGTTGGCATAAGTATACGCGTCAATGACAAATAAGCCTTTAAAATTTTTTAAATATCAATCTTTAAAAATTTACCAAGTACATTTTATTTGAAGTTTGAAGAGTGTGTTTATACAAGTTTTAATGGTTGCGCAACATTTACGAGGTTTTATTACAGTTTCAGACTGTATGTGAGAGAGAAATAGCATGCGCCTTATGTCAAAATGATTGATGGCTTTTTAATGAGTTGAAGAGTTCACATGAGTTCATATGAAAAAATAAAAATAGTTACAAAAGTTAATTTTGTATTTCCCGCCCTTTTCTCCTAACCCGCTCCCCCCTCGCCTCTTCTCTCCGTCTCCGGGGAGGCTGTGTGTGAGTGAGATTCAGCACCGTCCCCAACTAGTGATGGGAAGATGAAGCTTCATGAACCATTTTCTTTATTTTCTGTGCCCACAAGATGGTGCACTCTGTTCATCAAAGGCTTGTCAGTTCATTCTATTAGCCTTATTTTTTTAACTATGGGCGCCATCTTGTGGGCACAGAAAATAAAGAAAATGGTTCATGAAGCTTCATCTTCCCATCACTATCCCCAACCCCCCTTCTGCCTTGAACATTCTGGTGCGGGGAGAGAATTTTATACATTTTAGTGTGTTTTACGTTTTTTGTGGGGATGAACCTTTCAAAGCGTTTATTTTCTTGTGTTATAGTTTGGTGGTTTTAAAACGGTTATGGTTGGAAGGGGAAAGTGTATGTGATAAAAGTGGTAAAACTTTATTTCAAGAGTTTCGTTGGTTGTGTGTTGTAACGAAAGAAACGAAAGAGAGTTTAAATTCGGAGAGTTTCGGAGAGAAAAGAGTGTTTTTTAAAGCAGAAAAAAATGAGAACATGAAGTGTTAAAAGGGGTAAGATAAAGGAAATAAATCAATAAAGGTGAAAGAGAAGAAAATTATTTTCCAGTATTTCGGCGCGATGTGCGTGGAAAAGTAAAAAGTTTTCCATTACAATCAAAAAGTTGTAATGTAGTTGACGAAAGAAGTGCGAAATAAGGATGGTTTCTATGCAGAGTGTTAATTATGTACGTCTTCTTCCCTGGTCTTCCCATCTGTGTGTCTGCAGGCATTGGAAGTGAGCGGATCCCATGGGCGGGCGGGGTTTGCGGGGAGGGGGTAAGCCACGGAATGATTGATTGCGCATTGATGCGCGATCAGCTTCTGCCAAAAAGCAGGAGACCTATAAAACTTACCCAGGAGGGGAGGGGTTGAATCCGACAGGTGTTTGAGCGCGTTGCTGAGTTGGCGGAACTTGCGGATGCGCACAGCTGTCATTTTTAAAACAACAGCTGAATTCGGGATGATTGATGCGCGAACGACTTCTGTAAAAAGCAGGAAAACGATAAACTTACACAGGTGGGGCGGGGTTGAATCCGGCGGGGTGTTGGTGTGTGGGACCGCATGGGACGGCGGAACCTGCGTTGGGGTAGCGATTCATGAATGAAATCTTCCGTCGAGAATTAATAGGGTAATGAAACTTACCCAGGGCGGTGGTCTGAACGATACGGGTGTCTGCGTGTTGTCAGATTGTTCCTGGCGGTCATTGCTATGTATTAGGGATTTTCCTGGGCCTTCGTATTGATTTTAAAAAGTGCGAGAAAATCATACATTAAGCACGTTCACATTGTCAAGTTATTGAATGAAGGGAGCGAAATTGAACGGCCGCATATAAACATGACTGAATAATTATTTTGAAAATAACATCCGCAGTATTCGCAATCAATTTAAAAAGTTTTGAGGTGGCCTAGGCAACAGGGTATTCACATTCCAAAGTTTTTGAAGGCCTGGGAACTCTCAAGGTGAAAAGAGTAAACATGAAATGATATATTATTCTGAAATTGTGCATGGGAATGCGCTGGTTGGTGGTCAGTATGTTTTTGAAGGTGCGGAGATGCGCACAGCTATGGGGCGTGAAATTGCTCTCTGAGGTCATAGGTCTCAGGATGTTTCATTAATAGGCTTTTGGGCACTGCGCTAAATATTTTTCTAACGGGTTGTCATTATTTTTTAAACAATCATACTTTCCCACCATAAGTAATTACCGCCCTTCCCCCTAATCCTCCCCCCTCTCCTCTTCGCACCCTCTCCGGGGAGGCTGTGTGTGAGTGAGATTCAGCACCGCCCTCTCACCCTCCCCTTGCACGTTCTGGTGCGGGGAGAGAATTTTAAACATTTTAGTGTGTTTTAGCTTGTTTTACATTTTTTTGTGGGGATAACCCTTATAAAACATTTATTTAATTGTGTTAAAGTTTAATGATGATTTTGATGATTTGCGTCGTTAAATAAAGAATTTACATTTTGTTGAAGGTCTGCCTGAATCATTGACTGATGAAGCACTGCTTCCTTTGCATAAAACCCATTTGGTTATTATTGATGACCTCATCGAAGCGGCCTGTAATAGCTCTGAAATTTGAAGGCCATGCACGTCAGGGAGGCGCCATTCTTCAATCTACCAGCCCAGAACTGATAAAAACTATTTGTGAAATCGCCCTCAATATTTTACACGATGAGATTGCTCTCTCATTGCCAAACACAGTTTTAGAAGCCACATGGTAAAGTCTTGAAATCTGGCTGCGGAGCAAGTTTTTTAGAAACTTGCCAGTTTGTCAGCGTGAAGCCTGTTTTTGTTGTGTTCCAGGGTTCTGGCCTTTGGCCAGAACAGTATTAATGGTTTTAACAGTTTCATGTTTCGTAGTTCATAGTTTCATAGTTCATAGTTCATGTCACAGTTTTTGCATTTCATGTCCTTGTCCATGTTTTTACTTTTCCATGTTTTTGTTTTTGCCAGGTCTGCCATGCCACTCCACCGCTTGTCTGCGTTCCGCCCCGTGCCTTCGTTGTTGCACATTTCAGAGCTCTGGTTGGCTTTGTGGTTTCTCCCTTCCTTCCGTGCTGTGCTGGATTCGGGGCTTTCTAAGCTTAATTGGCAATTAACTGTTTTTAAGTTACTAACATTTACTAACACTCACTGGGTGGTGTAATTCTTAGATAGGCACATTACTAATACTACTAATTTAGACAGGGAGTTTATTGTCATGATTCCTGCTTTGCTATTTCAAGATCTTGCTGTGCTTTTCTGTTCTTAACATTCATGCTTGCTTCCAAACTGCATACTTAATTGGTACTTAAGCTGAGCACGCTCATTCTCTTAATGAGCAGGTCATGTCATCCAATCTCTGTCCATGTCTTGATCTTGCCATGCCTCTTGTTTCTCTCTCTCCAGGTGTTACCCCTCATGTCATGATTTCCAAGCCTTTATCTGGATGCGGTGGAAGTTGGCTGGCAGACAGTGTCTCAAGTTTGTTTCTAGTTGCGTCTCGATTAGCCAAGTTCTTGTCAAGTTCCCTAGTATTTGTCCCAGCCTCTTGTTTTTTGAATTTATATATAGTCTTGTTATTTATTTTTCTTGATCTCTTGCCTGGAGTTTCCAGTGCCTTTTGTTTTTTGCCCTTTTGCATTTATTGTTTTATAGCTCTGTGTAGCTTACCTTAGTTTGTTTTTGCAACCCTTTGGGCCAAGTTTTTTGTTGGCCCTCGTGCCTGTTTTGTTTTGTTTGAAAATAAATCCTCATTCCCTTTTCCCGCATCTGGTGTCACTGATTCCATATCAGTTTTATGGCATACAATTTGCTGCGTGGCTGTAAGCAGTGTCAATGATCATACACTGGTTGTTTTATTGTAAAAACAAAACAGACATCTTAATAGCAAAGTTTCACACAGGTTTTGGTACATAAAAACTACCTCTTCACATCTTGTAGATAGTCATGAACATAGTCGCTGTATGCCCACAAGCACACCTATGGTTTTTAACGGCGCACTCACATGCAACATGATGACAGCCCTCCCCGTTGGGCCCGTCGTAAATAAGCACCATTTTAGGGCCCTTACATTCGGGACATTGCAGGTGAGCATTTTTCACTGCGAAAGCTTCCTTATACACCTTTTCCTTACGCCGCCGACACAAGGGGCATTTGTTTCCAGTCTTTCTATCGCAAGTTGCACAGGTTACATGCCCACACCCAAAAGTGTGTTCCGCTCTGTGACTTGTACAAATTGGGCACCACCACACGTCCTCTACTGTGGCCTCAGGTGTCATGGCACTGTTCACATGTATGATGTCATAATTCCCCTGTCCATTGAAAGTCTTCTCGATTTTCTGTTGGTGTGTGTCGTCCTGTGAAACAAGCTCTGTGTTTGGTGACGGCCAAAAGCGTATTAATGAAACATCCTGAGACCTATGACCTCAGAGAGCAATTTCACACCCCATAGCTGTGCGCATCTCCGCACCTTCAAAAACATATAGACCACCAACCAGCGCATTCCCACCTTTATTTATTTATTTCTATTATCTTACCCCTTTTAACACTTCATGCTCTCATTTTTTCTGCTTTAAAAAACACTCTTTTCTCTCCGAAACTCTCCGAATTTAAACTCTCTTTCGTTTCTTTCGTTACAACACACAACCAACAAAACTCTTGAAATAAAGTTTTACCACTTTTATCACTTTCACTTCCCCCTTCCAACCACGCATATAATAACCGTTTTAAAACCACCAAACTATAACACAAGAAAATAAACGCTTTGAAAGGTTCATCCCCACAAAAAAACGTAAAACACACTAAAATGTATAAAATTCTCTCCCCGCACCAGAATGTTCAAGGGAGAAGGGGGGTTGGGGACGGTGCTGAATCTCACTCACACACAGCCTCCCCGGAGAGGGAGAGAAGAGGCGAGGGGGGAGCGGGTTAGGAGAAAAGGGCGGGAAATACAAAATTAACTTTTGTTACTATTTTTATTTTTTCATATGAACTCATGTGAACTCTTCAACTCATTAAAAAGCCATCAATCATTTTGACATAAGGCACATGCTATTTCTCTCTCTTATGTGCAATTTCACCAGCCAAAAAAATGTCAGGTGGTGCAACCAAAAACACACTCCCTCTTTTTTTCAATGTGATTTTATTTTATTTAATTTTTTTTTTGTATTTGAGCTGGGTATTAAAAGTAACTTATTGGTTCTTTATTGTAGGGGGCGGGTATTTTGGGTTCCTAAACAAGGAAACAACAATTAAACAGTTAAACTTTGTTATAATATAAAATGATGCCCCCATATTAATATTATATTAATTCAAATTTTAAATGACATATTTAAGACATTTCACATAGTGTTAACTTGCTCGGACACCTGATATTTTGAAGGTTTGAGATGGGAAAACATAAAATAAATATCTTTATGATAAATTGGAAATATGTCCAAATTAAACAGGTTTTATAGAATAAAATTATGCTTATTAGGAATCATTTAAAATGATTTTAAACCAAAGTAGTGTGCTCGGACACAAAAAATCTGCATGTCACGTCATTGACTCATACATGACTTCAAATACTTTTGGAATGTATTTATTATTATTATTATTATTATTTATTTATTTATTTATTGACGGTCCCTAACCGCTGCAGCCAGTATTGAATTGATAATTGATTACCCACAGTCAGAGCACTGACTCTAGCCGTTTCTTAAAGCCTAGGCTGCATCCTTCGAAGGCTGCATTTTTAGGGGTCGTCACTTACTTCCATCTGCTAAACTGATATTTAGGGTAAGGGAAAAGGTATAATTTAGCTGTAGGTTTTGAGTTAATGGCTAGAGTTAAGGTTAAGGTTGGGTAAACCAGTGACAACTCACTTAAACCAAAGCTGTTTAACGGAGATGAAATGAAGTCACGTTAGTTCGGCAGATGGAATTAAGTGACGACCCCTAAAAATGCTGCCTTCAAAGGATGCAGCTTTGAGATGCACTCTCTGTAAAATCGCGAAATTATGTCAGAGAGTGCACCGCTAATGTCCGTCGATATTCAACATAAAGCTAACTTCACCTCAATACTGTAATTGTAGATCGTGAAGTTTATGGTTCTGAGCCCTAAATAAACTAAGCCCACTAACGAGCCTTTACTTTCATTCGCTTGTGATCCCTGCACAGCAATTCCTTAGCCAGATTGCGAGATTGAGCTCATGCCCGGTGCTTTCCTGAAAACTTTGCACCTGACGCAAACATTGCTTGAGGTGAAATTATTTTTCCAGATTCCCTGAGAGATTACGATTTTGGGACAAGCGTGATGGGAGGGACTGCCCACCCTTGTTATTCTAACCCTTTACTTAGCCAGCATTTCCGTGTCTCTGACCTGCACTCGATCCTGAGTCCTGTCCATGTCTCACACTCGCGCTTCTTACTTCCTGACCGTCACCGCAAAATTTACTTAACCGCAGTAAAGCAGCGCTGAGTCACGAACACATGCGACACTGCAATCTGGCTTCATTCCACAAGCATGTACTCAAACCGGCAGCCAGGTGCATGAGACCGACTGAAGGCTGCGTACTCTCTCCTGCCTAACGGAGGGTACTATTGGGTGGACCGCTACGAAACCTCTGGAACAGGTAATTATATAATAAAACTACAGAAAACTACAGCGCAAATACTCATTGTTCAGTGTTGGCACAATGTGAAAACGAAGGAGCATAAAATTACATAATTATGGCAATATTGCGGCTTACCAATTGCATCTTTTGTGGAGCGGAATTTACGCACCGGGGTCAACCGATAGAATGTGACAACGACTCTGCAAATTTGCGGAGTCCTGGTAGTCAAATGTTTTTATTTGACTAACGTTCATAGTTGTTTTTGATGTTCCTTCGATTCTAAAAGAATTGGACAGAACATAACATTAATTAATTTGGAGGTTCTCGTTTTGTTGCATGTTGTTGAAAAAAAAAAAAAGCTTTAAATTTTAGCCTTAACTACTGGGGCCTTTTGAATGTGATACTTGCAACAGTTTCCAAAAAAATAGGACCCTTGGCCCTGTAGCTCACCGGTCAATAACTGAACCCATTGTTCAGCATTTCTGAGAAAAGCTTTTCAGACACGGAATGGTGTATGAATACTGCGTTTTGAGTACTGAGGAGAATCTGGATGCCGGTTTCAGAGGAGATGATTCTGAAAGATTTTTCCCCTTTGTAATTCAAGGGGGAAATTAGAAAAACAATCATGAAAAATAAAAAAAAATTATAATGTTTCAAAAGTGAGAGTAATCTTGGTAAACATTTTCCGAAGGAAGTGCTCTACCAAGTTTGGAGTAAATCCAGCCTGTGGTTTAGGAGAAGAAGATTTTAAAAGATTTTGCTAACTGATGACAATAACGAATATGACGCCAGACGGCGCCTGAAAACTATAGCTGGCAGTCTACCAGCCAGTGAGTTAAAAATTTGGACCGGGAAATGGAAAGACTGGAAGAGTTGTGGAATCTTTGGAAAAAGACCTGTTTTTAGCTCACTGATCGATAGGCTGTGAGCGGTTGTGATCAGGCAGTGCCGGTGTCATTATAGTGATTTTCATCATCTTCTGTTTGCAAAATCTTTAAAAATCTTCTTGTTTAAGGGGGCCAGTCTGGTAAAAAAAAAAAAAAAAAAATTCACAATTTTTCTTTTTAGTATTTAAGTGATATTTTGATATACACTCAACATTCAATTGATGTTTTCATGATATTTTTCGTGTTTGATTGTATTTTAGGCAAAAAAAAAATCAGGTGAGCCTATAATCAGACCGGAAGTGGATAATTTTGGTCCAAAATGAAAAAAAGAAAAAAAAAAAGTCAAAATTGACCATTTTTAGCTCGCTGGGACGAATGTCCGGAGAGCTATTGTCGTACCCCCGGCGTCCGCGTCCACGTCCAGAAAAAACTTTAACCTTGCCACGGCGAGCTTTGTTGTCTTTCTGAGAACTCTTGTTTAGTGTTGCAGTGGACCTCTGGATGTAACTGACAGGGCACTAACGTGTTTGCTGCCATCTATTGGCCAAGTAGGGTCAATTATTATTTCCTTTATAAAATGCAAATTATCTCAGAATTAGAAGTTTTGGACAAAAATTGCTATAACTTAAAAAATATTCGTCAGAATTACTTCAAAATTGCACATACAAGCAAAATTATTAACAAAAAACACTAATTTTTTTTTTTTTTTTTTAAATATTACATGTAAATGATGAAAATTATACAAACGATGTCATAGGATTGTTGTGCATACCATATACTATCACATCACATAAAAGTGCCCTGATATTGTAAGTACAATTACTGTGGAGTACAAAGAACAAGCACAATATATTTTGAATATTCATGTCCTTAAGAAATTTGCATATAATTTTCATATTTAATGAGAAATAAATCTCTCATGAAGATTCAGATGCTCCATAGTCTCAGCTCTCCAGAAATATATGGTTTATAGGAGTTTACTTAATCAAGTGCTGATTTAATCAGAATTCTTTATCAACTTGCATTTCACTGTATTTTATCAGACTGGCCCCCTTAAAGCGACTGGTGGGATTCACTTGAAATTTGGCATGGAGCTTCCTTGGGACAATGGGGCTCATGCAAGAAGCGATATAAGAACAAATTCTCTTATTTTTGTTCGTATCCCTGATCTTTCCTTATTTTGTTCTTACTCATCCAGCAAACATGAGACATCTGCCCGACGTGCAGATGATGTATATAACGCAATATAGACATGATCTGCACGTTGGGAAGACGTCTCAGGTTTGCTGGGCATAGATTTCTGGGATGCATCAACGTTTTCTTATTTTTGCTCTTGTCTTAGTTGAGAGCAAATTTTAAGAGCGGTCGACAGAACTCTTACCGAGATAAGAGAAAACAAAACTTTTATCTCTGTCCATGAATCTTGTCCAGACCATGGAAACACAAGTTTTAAAACCTAAACATTAAAAATGCATCATAATCAAATTTTGATTGTTTTATGTTTTTGAGGAATTATAATGATTTTATTATTTAATACTTGGTCTAAAGAGTTTAGCCAGCTAATCCTAACTACAAATTTATTAATAAGCGATAAAAACCCTTAGATACTTGCGTTCGTTCTGCTGAATGGCTTACGTATTGCTTTGGCCATCCAGGCCTTGTGCAGAGACTGCGTTTTCAGAGGGAATCTGTTTGCTGAGACAGATGAATGGCTACTCCTACCAAATGTGAAAGCAACCGTACATTAGCAGGGAAGATTATTGATACGTGTTACGGCTCTCTTTTTCTAACAAATGCAGCGGCAAAAAGGTATCTCCATTCAAACAAAGAAATTCAATGCTTGCTCGAAATGCAGGTGGGTGAAAACATACAATCACAACAGGATACTACACGCAAAAACTCGAAGATTTATGGAATAATTTGTGAGTAGTTACATTTGTGTGGTAATCACAGAATAATAGAGCAGTGGCACGACAAACTTAAGAAAATGTGGCTGCGATATTTCAAAGTGTGGGACGCGGTATGAAAATCTGGCAGCTCAAATTATGAGATAAACTTTTTCGGTATGAGGCAGTGAACAGCATAATCGGCCAAAAAACCAAGGGCTGAAGAATTCTGCATGCAACATCCACCTTGATGTTTGGGTACCCAGAGAAAGAATGAGAAAGAAAGAGAAAGACACACTGGGTTGCTAGGGCATGCACAGCATATGCATTTGTGATATTAATATTCAATATTAGTTTTCTAAAACACCTTCTCAACAATAAAACCCCCTGAAATTTATTGGCGCCTCCTTTTAAAATCGTTCTCCATTTAAAACCACGTAGGTGCATACTGCAACGCGCTGTATCGGAGTATTGACATGTATGCAAGTGTACTCGGATCAGGTACAGTATGATATTACCTAGTGCAAAAGCTGTCCAGAAAGGGGAGGGGGGACAATCGCACTGTTGGCTGCAGGATGAAGTTGCCTTCAGCAGTCGACTTCAAGGCTGCTCAGCCTGTCAAGCTGCGTAAACGCCCTCCCCAAGTACAACCTAGCAGATCCCGAGCTAGAGTTCAACCAATCCCCTCTGGAGGCAGCCAGTTCAATTCGAATTCCTCTCCTCGAAGCAGAGTAGTGATGGGCAGTTTGATTCTTTACAAAGAATCGACTCTTTCGAGTTGATACGTGTAAATGTATCGAACCTTTGGAACCTTTCGAGTTTTCAAAAGCAGGGAGGGGAGGGGGGCTGCGGAGGGGAAATCGAAAACAAAACAACAGGCTATTGAGTCAAATTGTAAAAAACAAAGTTTTTGAAGACTGGTGGCTGGAGATTTAGTTTTCGCAGAAATCTATCAGTTTCTATCGGTACTTTAGCAGCCTGTGAGCAGTACGGGTGGGCGAGTCTAACTGGTGGGAGAAGCTGAGGATTCACTTCAGCACTTGGGCATTTGACAGGCTGATCCGGTACATATCGGACACTAAAAAGGATCGTTCAAAAAGATTCCTTTTATTAATTTTCCCCATCACTACCCACTAGCCTAGCCATCTGGAAGCCTTTACATTTGGAAGCCTTTACTTGGTAAGTGGGCTTAAGAACATTAATGTTGTTGAAAAGGAATGCATTTCATTGTGAGTTTTCTCATTAAAGAAACTGATTAGTGCGGTAACATTAGATATTTCAGCTATTTTGATTATGTTATCCAATGCAAACAAGTGCTATTTTTTTGTCTTACAGTTAACTTATAGACCTAACCTGAGCTAAACAGTTCAGACTTGTTCGTTTAAACACTTCTACAATATAACTTCAAGTATAACTCCGTTTGAAACATAAAATTGGCCTACTTGTGAGATATTCTGTTTAATAAGCTGTTTAGTTGAGCTTCTTAAGAACTGCAACTGCAAGTTGTTGTAACCTTAGCTGCCTTCAAGCCTGATTGTAGAGACTAGTGCCTTGCAGGCTGGTTAGAAGGCTAATGTTGATATGATATTGTACAATAGGATATATATTATGCACAGGGCTCTCAAGTCATTTCAATAAGTTCTCACGCTCTCATGCCAGACATGACATTTCTCACGCTGAGAAGTCATAAAATTGCTGCACATCAGTAACAGCCGTTTCTCAATATGCGTTCTTCTCTGTACTTCTGTTCTTATGAACTTGAGAAACGTCATCCTTCTGAGACCATGTACTGTCTCAATTCAAAGGTCGTTTCTCAATACCAAGAATGCAAAGAACGAACTTGCATTCTTTGGAGGAACGTTCTCGCTAGTCATTCTAGGAAGAGTGCACTTCCAAGGCTACAAGCACTCAGAACGCTGTCGACGGTTTGAGACGATGCGTTCTCGTTGGTATTACGCAATACGCCAGCCAGTGAGCCGCGACTTCCACCGCGTTCATCCTTCTTTTTCCCCTGCAATGTTATCTGTGGAGGAAGAGGGGTCTTAAGGTGCTTAAGCTTAGCTACATTCCGCCGACTGTTGTGGAGTTTTTCTACTACAAAAACACTGGAGCATATGCGACATAAACCAGCCAATATTCCAAATGTACTCAGAAAATAGTTCCTCGCCAGAAAATTAGCAGAATAGTATTTAGCTATGAAATAGTAAATGAATATCGACAGATTACATTCAAAGTCAATGCAAAGACGCGTGTGAAAAATTCGTTTCGCGTCGGGTGTGAAAGCAGCTTTACTAATCCTGGGGTGCATTTCCCGATATCACAGATGCTAACTTGCATAGTTAGACCCATTGACTGAATGGACGAATGATGTACGTTGCTAATTATGTCTTCTGGAGGGGGGACATATAGCGTTTGTGACAATTCCTGTGCGCCGTGATCGTTATCGTGATCGTTATCGTGCGCCGTACCAAACAACGTCACACACTTTTTATGAACATTTATGAAGGTATCATCACAAAACTTTTCATACACACACATCTGGTCCCGAGGTAGGTTGCTATTGAATTTCGGCCAAATCGGAAAAACAACATGGCCGCAATGGCGGCCATCTTGAATTTTTTGTAAGCCTCTCCCTCCAGGAGCCCGATTAACGTCCAGTGGCCCAATATGTTGTACATCATGGTATTTGAGAGAGAGAGAGACAGTGAGAGACGCACGCACACCACACCACACCATGCATGCGTTATTTGGATCTATGGTACAATGGACTTCTGCCATGTTCCATGTGCCATTCCAGTCATACAGCGAAAACCATTCAGTGAGTTTGGGCAAAATTTGGCATAAATATTCGAGAGTCATATACCTTTAGATGTTTTACTGGCATCACTAAGATGCCGTTGCAGTTTTGGCATATCCATTGCACCTAAACATTCAAAATGAAGTCTAGTTCAACAAAAATTACCCTGACTGATTCCATTGCCTACTTAAGCCGCTCCCTTGGAATCCTGAACCCCACGTGTATGTGTATGTGTATGTGTATGTGTGTGTATATATATATATATATATATATATATATATATATATATATCATTTTTCACATTTGCCCAATTTCATCTGACAGCTGCGCACCGGGGGACACCAGTCGCGGGCGACCGACTGGACTGCGTCTAGTTTGGTTAGCAACTACGCTTTTGGGAAACGTAACCCTACCCTTCTCTCTCGGGAGTGTCCTGCTCCCGTTAAGATACCGAAGAGAATTCTGGGATATGAGTGCTGTGAAGTCCACACAAGTTACCATCTGATGCATCCTCGGAAAAATGGGTGTATCAAGAACACTTCCTGGACTGGTAACTGTTCTCGTTGACATGCAAACTTTGAATTGAGACAGTACATGGTCTCAGAGGGATGATGTTTCTCAAGTTCACAAGAACAGAAGTACTGGGAAGAACGCATATTGAGAAACAGCCAAAGTTTGCATCTCGACGAGAACGGTTACCAGTCCAGAAAGTGTTCTAGATACGCCCATTTTTCTGAGGATGCATTGGATGGTTACTTGTGTGAACTTGACAGCACGCATATCCCAGAATTCTTTTCGGCATATAAGCAGGAGTGACACGCTCCTGAGAGAGAAGGGCAGGGTTACGTTTCCCAAAAGCGTAGTTGCTAACTAAATTAGCAACGTACGTAGTTCGTCCATTCACGGTAAATGGGTCTAACTATGTAAGTTAGCATCTGTGATTTCGGGAAATGCACCCCAGGATCAGTAAAGCTGCTTTCACACCGGACGCGAAACAAATTTTTTGCACGAAAGATTTACATTCAAAGTCAATGCAAAGACGCGAATTTGTGTCTTTGCATTGACTTTAAATGTGATCTGTCAGTATTCGTTCGCTATTTCTTAGGTAAATACTATTCTGCTAATTTTCAGGCGAGGAACTATTATCTGAGTACATTTGGAATATTGGCTGCTTTACGATGTTTCATGTCAAATATGCTCCAGTGTTTTTGTAGTAGAGAAACTCCGCAACAGCCGGCGGAACGTAGCGAAGCTAAGCACCTTAACTAGCTCACGCTCACAGATCCCTCTTCCCCCACAGATAACATTACTGGGGAAAAAAAGGATGAACAAGGAGGAAGCCGCGGCTCACTGGCTGGCGTATTGTGTAATACCAACAAGAACACATCGTCTCAAACCGTTGACAGAGTTCTTAGTGCTCGTAGCCTTGGAAGTGCACTCTTCCTAGAATGACTAGCGAGAACGTTCCTCCCAAGAATGCAAGTTCGTTCTTAGCATTGTTGGTATTGAGAAAAGGCCTAACAGACTGTATATAAAAGAGATTAGTAATCTATGAATGGATGAGGTGAAGGCAGACGGCTCTGCTTGAATCAGCAACGTATCAGCCAATCAGAAAATAGTATTTCTTGTTGCTAGGTGAAATAGCAGCGCCGTAATCACGTCCTTCACAAGCGCGGGAATGCTGCTATCGTAAAAGAAGAGCTGGAAGTGGAAGCCCGAAATCAGTTAATCGGTTCAATTTTTCTTAAACAATAGCTGCTTATTAAAGTCGAGGAACTATGCAGGAAATTTGCTTAATGGATCCTTTTTTGCCTCAGTTTAACAGCTTTGGACGGTTATGGTTTGATGAATTGACTTGTAAGTTGTTTCGGGGGGAGTGGGGACTCTGCCCTTCATGTGGTGTATTTTGGCAGGAAACAAACCCTGCTCCTATCTGGAGTTAACACGTGGTACCGCAAAATCTCTTGTTTCTGACAGAAAAAACGATACAAATACACAAAAGAATTATTTAATTTAGCCTTTATTATACTGGGGAGTCCCACTGAAATGAAAAAATACAGGAATGGCTGAACATTGTCATGTTCAAAATCTAACAACTACTCCAAGGGTAAATGCTCGCAAGTTGAAATCAAAATTTTAAGCTCATGTTAAATAGCATTTGCGAATGCCGTAGCTGGCCAGCTAACTTATATTCGTGACGCTAAGCACAGCTGTTAGGTGTGTTGTAAAGTGCTTGATGTTGCAAAGTAAAAGGAAAAAAACACGCAACATGCAGATATAAGATATCTAGATACTTGTATATCACAGCGTTTAATTGTTCGCCTACTTGAGCTACCACTTGAGACAACAAGATGCGACGGATAAACGGGGGCCTGTCTCACAAAGCTGGATTACCATACTCGGGGTTTCCCTCAGTTACCCAGCTGCACTTAATCAGACATCCGCGGTCTTGATTGTCGGTCTCACAAAGCCGGTTATCAACTCATTATGTATGGAGTGAGATTTGTTTCTTAATTACCTGAGAGGAAATAAGTGATCCAAGAGGGAAAAAAATGTTTGAGAGAAAGTTTTCACCCTGATGGCAAAAAAGCATTTTATGAGAGAAAAAACATATATTTGAGAGAGAAAGTTTTCATACTGATAGCAAACAATTATAATTGAGACTAAAAATTTCATAAAATTAATATTTTATATTCTAAAAATTATTTTTGAGGAAAAAAATAATCTCTCAACCTTTTTTTTACGCTGAAATATGTATATATATATATATATTTGCCCTCAGCGTGAAAACATTTTATTAAAAAAAGTGTTTTTCTCAAAATGTTTTTCTTCTCTCTCTCAAAACCTAAGTGTATGCTCTCTGCAATTTTTTTTACTCTCGCGGTGAAAATAATGTCATGGTCGGGGCCACGTTCCTATGGGCCAGTTGGGTGAGAATCGTCTTGGGAGTTTAATTCAACTGAATCATTACGAGCTGCAGACTTCACACTTCCTGTCTCCTAAGAGGGCGCGGTCACGGAAGTTTTGTTTGCGTTATAGGCTATTTACAGAATGAATGCTGACCGGGTTATCTGTCGCATCTTGTCAGAAGTGGTAGCTCAGGTAGGCAAGCAATTATACGTTGGGATATAGAAGTATCTATCTTATATCTGCATGTTGTGTGTATATTTCCTTTTACTTTGCTACATCAAGCATTTTACAACACAGCTAACAGTTGTACTCAGCATCACGAATATGAGTTAGTTGGCCAGCTATGGCATTTGCGAATGCTATTGGACATGAGCTTAAAAATTTGATTTCAACTTGCTAGCGTTTACTCTTGGAGTAGTTGTTAGGTTTTGAAAAAGATGATGATTAGCCACATATGTACTTTTTTAATTTCAGTGGGACTCCCCAGTATATTAAAGGCTAAATTAAATAATTCTTTTGTGTATTTGTTGCGTTTTGTCTGTCAGAGATAAGAAATGTTGCGGGGACACCTGTGATGCCGGATCTGAGCAGGGTTTGTTTTCAGCCAAAATGCACTACTTGGAGAGCAGAGAGTCCCCACACTCCCCGAAACAAGTTTCAAGTCAATTCATCTAGCCATAACCGTCCAAAGCTGTTAAATCGAGGCAAAAAAGGATCCATTAAGCAAATATCCTGCATAGTTCCTCGACTTTAATAAGCAGCTATTGAAAAAATTGAAGTGTTGAAGTGATTACCTGATTTTGGGCTTCCACTTCCAGTTCTTCTTTGACGTATGCATACGAAAGCAGCATTCGCGCGTGTGTGGAAGATCTGATTACGGCGCTGCTATTTCACCTAGCAAGATTTGGCTGATAGGTTGCTGATTCAAGCAGGGCAGTCTGCCTTTGCGTCATCCATTCATAGATTTTTAATCTCTTTTAAAAACAGGCTATGTGTCTATTGTGCGGCGAGTTTAATCACTTCTCAGCATGAGAAATGTCTTATGTGGCATGTGAGCGTGTGTACTTATTGAAATGTGTGTGTCTCACGCTCTATGCGGGAGGCTTGAGAGCCCTGTCTATAAGTTAAAGGGGACCTAATATGCTATTTTTCCAAGTTTATATTTTGGTCTTTGACTCCCCTAGAGTACTCCTGATCACGAAAAGTAAAAAAAGGGTACTTATTACGCTCATACTACCATCCTCAAAAAACCCCATTTGTAATCCACAGTAGATGATGATAGAATATTTATTGTCCTTACGGAAATTTGTTCTGTGCCATTTACATTCACATTCACAGTGCGTCTGATAATTACAACTGTACACAATAGACAAACACAATACCCCCCCCACCCCCACCCCCCAAGACAAAAGTCTCTGCGTAAAACTCTTCATTGGGGTGGCTCTTCCGCTATTGCCCCCACTCCCCGTGTGCCCACTTTCTTCTGACTGGCCAGCTCTGTGGAGGGCGGATCTAGGCGGGACAATGCGGTGTCACAGTGAAATGTGAGATGCGTCTGCCATCTGGGCTAAGGAATCAGCGGGGAAATTCTGTTATAAAACGCAGTACATGTGTATAGATCTAATTAAATTAACTTGTTCTAATAAACGCAACGGCAAAAGTGGAGGTCGCAGTGCAACAGTCTAGCAGCTCAAGCACGAATTTGCTATCGGCTACAGTCTGCTACGGCAACAGTTGCTGGGTACAACGCTTTTAATACCCCTAGCTAGGATGCAGGGGAAGTTAGAATCCACCCCATATAGACACATTTGTAGAACGGGTCGACATGCCTAAGTGTAGACCGGAGACCGTAGAAATCCGGTGGGTCTGAGTTTAGGGGGAAACATGGCCAGTGAGGGGCAGCTAAAAGTGGACCAACCGCTTATGGACTGCTTCGGTGTGTATTAAGACCTGCTGGTTCCTGTGCATAGCTGTGGTGTGTTGTTAGCGTGGAGAAACGAACAGCCTCCGCGCTGGTATATGACGGAGGGACGAACGCTCCTAACTAAACGGCCTTTTCAGAAATTGCCCATGGTAATGGTTTACTTATTGCTTCGGAATAACCAGTTTTTCCCCGCGGAAAATGGGCGCATTATGGATAGCATGCGAGAGCTAAACATAGCTCCGTTATGTCATGAACATAATACAGGTTTTACAGACCGTAAGTTCCTTCTGCGTGAACCGTTGCTTATGTGGTGCTAGCGAATCGATCACTTTTACAGGAAAGAATTTAATATTCAATCGATGGCAATGCAGCCTGTGCGCTTCCCTATTGCTTTCACCGGTAGTATCAGAGAGCTTGCCCAGGCATTGGTGATGTATCAGGCTTACCCCGGTCATGGATAAGTGAAGCGATCGTTTCATAAGCACCCAAAAACACACCCCAAGCTCTGCAAAACGTCTGGTCTAACTGCAGCCTAACTCTCCAGACACATACAGCACCTCTCCGGTTAGCTTCAACTGTAGTGGCTACAATCAGGCAACGTTATGATGAAACTGCCAAATTGATGCTTACCGAAGTAACACAAGCATCCCAATCATAATTGCTGCATATAAGTTAACCAGAAGCATTTTTAATTAGCAGAGCACGCAAACTAACATGCAGTAGCTGGTAACGGAGCAGTAATAACCACAGAGACTAACCCTTGCAATACAGGTTTTACAGACAGCAAGTTCTGTTACTGTGAACTACTGTGACTAAAAGTTAGCTTCAAATGAGGTTTATGTTCACACACCTTCTATCGAATTTCCCCTGATATCACTCTTGCATAATTGGGACACAAACATTAGCAACAGTAACTTGGCTACGTTAGCCGCTGTGCGACAGCCACAATCAACCGGCTATCACGTCAGATTAGCTTATGCAGAAAAAGCAACTTACAGCTTCTGTGTCTGTGAGTCACAGACAGTCACGACAGATACAGGCTTTATCTTCAGATATTTTAGAAAGCCTGCATTTGAGGCCAGTTGTTAGTGCTAACTATCGCTAACGGGCCTGTCAGCCATCCGTGACACGTTAGCTTTACTTACATTATTTGTTGTTAAATGGTTACTTACAGCTTGCGGCTCCAAGCGCTTGATCGATGCAACTGTTTCAAGTTTGAGAAGCAGCTGAAACACTTATCCTGTGTCGAATTATCCTTTATTGATAATGCTGTCTTTAGTGAAACGTTCCCTTTGGCCGTGGCTGTTTGCTGCCAGCAAACAAAAAAGCTACCCAGTGATTTCTGGTGGCATCGTCTTTTGGAAGAGAAATATTTGTTTTGTTTTTTTTTTTTCCGCATCCAAAAGTATACGGACAAGTAGCTTTAGGAGAGAAACTGACAAATTGCACCTCAAATGATCTGCGGTTCTTCTTTTGTATTTCCAAAAGTGTAGATGCTACTAAGGCATAGTATGATCTGCCGTTGTTAGTGCCTGCTAGAATAGTTTCCGGTGTGGGCAGGTCCAGCGCCGTGGTTGGCTCTGGCTAGGTCTGTACTAATTGGACGGCACAACCTGACGTCAGGTTTTGCCCAGATCTCGTGAAGATCTCGGGCGGAGCTGTTCAGAGAGGAAATCGCGCTCACGAATTCAAGTTCTTGGATTTCGGCAAGATCCCTGTTATGTTTAGAAACTTTTCCGAGGTTGAGCATGGACAACCAACATTATAACATTAACCCCTTTGCGCAGAAGCCAAATCTGGCTTTTTAGGTGTTACCCGATTTAAGGCCTTATAATTCAAGATTGCAGCTTTACAGACAGTAAAACTTTGCTCAATTGAGTCTAGACACTTGAAGCATTCAGAATCCCACCGTATTTCAGTTTATTTTCATGATTTTGGTGGAGAAAGGGGGCTGCAAACACAAATCTTCATGAAAATTCAACTTTGAAATAGCAAAAAAAAAAAAAAAATAATACTGACAATTGAAAAACTGCTGGGGCTTAAAACTATACATTTCTGGAGTCATAAACTTCTTGACCACAAGAACAATTCATCTTGAACATTACATTCTAGATTACCCGCTTGCTATGAGCCTATCCATGTGTCTCCCCAAAGTCTGAGATCCATCAAAATGGTTCATTGGCAAATCACACATTAATCATATATTTAACAGAAATTAACTTTTGGGGCATGAAATTCAGCATGAACTAATGATTTTCTGGTTGAGTTTAGCATGAATTTATCAATATCAGTGCAGTTGAACATCATTGGTCACCAGTAACCTCTCCAAACACAAAACATGCCTTCTTTTTTCTTCGAAGTCCCCCAAGCATTAAATAAAGTGCTGATTAAACAGCTATAATATTCACGCTGCAATGAAAAGCTAACTGCTCTGACATCCAAGCTCATAACCTTACACCTTGTAAGGTTAAAATCTCACTAACTCCGTAATATCTGAATTCTGAAATATACCTTATTGTTAAAATAATAATACAATAATAATTGTTCTGTTAAAGAAGAGAAATTTCACAAAAATCAAATGACATATGCCTCCATATTCAACAGAACCGTGTAGTGAACGTACCGAGGGATCTACCGACGTGCAAGGGCTGCATGCATTTGGAGAAACGAAAACCTCGCCATTCGATGTCTTTAAATGCGGTATAAATTCTACTGCAAAAAGCCATATTGAGCAAAATGCAAACAGAGAAGTATAACCTGTTTTCTTCATTGATGCCCTCCTCCAGAGTAAGGATCGACCTAAACATCCGCCGGCCGATATATTAGGCCGATATTTGCATTTTTTTAGTTGAATTGGCATGGGCCGATTCGCGCGTGGGTTCGCCGATATATTTTTCCGCAGCATGATTTACAGACGGGCATCTAGGGGCAGCTCTTTGTTGCTGGAAGACCCTGCAACACTTGCAGACGCATTACCCCTCCCCCACTGGAAGAGTGGTGAACGCAGTGGCTGCTTCAGAACAAGGTGTTTTAAAATTTCAATTAGCCTCTCACTGTTAAACTTAGTTGAAATATTGCCACCCCCTTTGAAATAGGAAACATGAATGGCAAGTAAGTGCCATGTAGTAACCGTGCTTGCAAACATAGATAAGTTTGTGGGTCGAAAAACGGGAATGCTGCTGAATGCTTCGTCTTGAAAAGTGCTTACCATTGTATTTAGGGAGCTGTTGACGTAGTTGTAGGCTAATATGTACAGATGTTACGAACACTGGTTTAAGGATTAAGTAATGTCAATGTTGTCATTCAGTTCCACGGTGTTTGTAGGAGTTTAAGACAGCGAACACCGGGGTGAGGTTAAATGCGTTTCGTGTCGTGTGTGTATGTGCAGGGCTCAAAATTGCGACCAAAATTAACCCTGTGCGACCTTCGAATTAAAATAGTCGCACCTCTGCGACCGCTTTTCCCCCCCCAAATTAATCGCCTCTTTTCGCGTACATTTGGTAGTCAAAAGGCAAGCCAGCCGCCGCTGCAGCTTAAATAAAGATGGGCGTGTGTCTCGGGGCGTGCATGAATCTACTGGACATACCGCAGCCGAGCGCACCCAGTGTGTTCTTCTTGAGCTGACAGTAACCATTCTGACCAGTCAGAGGGGAGGTTGACATCCTAAACCTCAGTACTGATTCTATAATGGTTAATATTAGCTGTCAAACAATCCATTTCGCAGGATTGAGAGTTACTATTGTAGCTATGCACAAGATTTGGACGGAAATGAAATGAAGAGCAATGGAAGACTTCTTCTTTTGTTTTGGTACCATTAACATTATAGTCGAGTCGGTATCAAAAGTTATTGAAACGGAGAACCATGACAGTGATTCGGATGAAGCTGCGGCGAAATCAGTTCATTATTTTTGCGAAGAGATGCATTGACATTTTGAATGGCTGAGGTTATAAAAAGATGAAGTGCACCGTGTTCATTGTAAAGATAATGGGGCGTCTCACTGGGGAGGAGCTGCCATCACATCGATGGCTGGTTGAAACTTTTCAATAAATGTTTGTCTAACTTGAGACCTGTGATATTTGTTATCGTGTCATTTTTTTGATGAAAATTGAGGGAGCAAAAGCAGTATCGGCCACAAATATCGGCCCAAGAAAATCGGCAGTCCATAATCGGTCATCGGCTAAGGGTGATGGAAAAAAAAAATCGGTATCGGCATCGGCCCTAAAAAATCCATATCGGTCGATCCCTACTCCAGAGACAGATGTATTGGGTAGAAGGAACCCTCCAGTGCTGTTTCATTCGGAATAATTCCCATTGACCGCGTCCATACAACATGCATCTCGTAAATGAAACTGGACACTTCAGGCTGTTTTCGGGTGTCTTTGTTTCTTTGATATCGCATAATTTTCAGCTGCGCAACCGTGGCCAACATCTGAAGAACACAACCGACCTTACTTTTACGCTTAGCTTTGTATCCTATTCTTATTGTCCGATCAATGTATTTCAATTATTGAGGAAAGTTTAAACACTCGGAAATTGGATAAGAAACGAGTCTATCAATGCATCGTTACCAAGGAAGCTTCACAAGAGCGTGAACTATTATTGTAGAGTTACGCAGATGAATCTGAGTATATAATTGAGTGACTGGCTATCGACACCAGTACTTGGGTGGATAGAAGGGAGCGCTGAATTTGTCAATGGAGGAATCTACGTGTTAAACCATGGGAGGTAACGACGCATATTTTGTGTGTGATGACTGTAATTGACAATAGAATGTGAGAGAATCAATACAATGTCTGATTTTTTGCTTCTAAAAACAAATTTTTTAACCACTAGCTGGAATACTGTTGGCTCACTGTAGCTAAAATGGTTGCTACAGAGTAGCAGTCGCAAATGATAATTTTTTTGAAACTACTGGATCGATACTATAGGCAAGGATATACTGTAGACCAGTTTGCACATCAGGCTTAGCTGAGGAGTTTAATTCATGCAACTCCTGAAAAATAGGGATTGGAGGGAACTTCTGCATTCTCTAAATCACATTTCAGCTCTGCCTGCTTGTGAATATTCAACAACTGGTCCAGGGTGCCATCTCGTGGTCGAGTACTGTAACTAAGTGCTTAAATTTGCAGCTCTATAGACGCGAGCGTCTACATCTGCAGGAAGGGGTTAATGCAGGTTATTCTGCATAAGTAGCCATGTGCTCTCTCAGACCGTGGAACTCTACACTGTCAACTTCCGCATATACTTCACTTTGCTGTAAAGTGCCTTTTTTGAGTTTATCCAAGATCAGTAGCACGATCGAGGGGTGCAGTCATGAACAGTAGGCAATGCCAGACTGAAAAGTCTGACCATTCTCCATTCGCATTTGAGGTTGCCTAGCAAGGAAGTAGGTATGTGTTTATCTGACAAAGGTATGCACGCACATCACTGCCTACTTAGAGTTGTTTATTTGCTCTCAGCCGCTTGAGGGAAACGTATAGAAACGTTAGCGAATTTTCACGATTCACAAGAGCCCGTTGTTGAAGTCAGTGTCCTGGAAGTGGTCACTGCAAACTATGCTAGACTCATTCGGTCCGTGCCACTTGGCTTGAGGTAGCCTCACTTTCGCGGCCCAAAGTTGTCTTCGAGCCTTGCCTTTGGGGAAAGTATGTAAGCTTATCCCGTGTTTGGTTGTTTTGGTACAGCAACCCACGATGTACCGACCTGGCATTTCAAGTATTGAAGCAGTTGTTATTTATAAAATACTACGTGAATACCCACCGCCAAGCTCAGAAAATGTCAGGTGCGTTCCCAAGTTTACGTCACAGCTGCACGTGATCATGCGTGCTCGTTTTTTTCACAATTATCGGAGGCGGGCCCAAAGAACTGGCAAAGTGGCTAAAATAATAACTCCAAAAATGTTTTTTTTAAGTTGTCGAAACGCTGTTCACGGAATTAATGTTAAAATGTTTACCAAAAGCAGTGCCCAGAGCACATATCAAATTTAAATTTTTGGTGGCTGAAGACCTTTAAGTGTAAGACTTGTTTGCATGGTGAACATAATCAAAATGGCTGAAATATCTAACGTAATCTTATTAATCAGCTTCTTTTATTGTGAAAACTCACAATTAATTAATCGCGATTAATTTAAGCACAATAAAAGTAACTGCCACTAGGAGGCAGACAGACGTGATTGTTATTACCTTTTCTGTGACACATACCTAATGCGGTCATTTGAAATGCTTCCGGAAAGAGAACTGTGGTTTGAAGTCCGCCAATTACCAGCCAGGTTGGACAGCCTCCATGTCCTTGGCATAATTAGCACACCTTAAATCATTTCCCGTGTACTTTGTCTAATCAAGCCATTTATTCAGCCAACTGACTAATCTAAATCAAAATTTGGCCTATAATGATTAAGAAGTGATAATTAGAAGCAGACAGACCTAACCAGGTTGCCGTGTTAGATTGAAAAAATTTCAATAATCTGAATAAATAGCAGACCTCTGAATCCCACCTTTCATCAAGGAATTTTGTATGCATTATTAAAGATATTTCTAAAAAAAAAAAAGTTATTCAAAGCTTAAAGCTGGTTTTAAAAGCTTAAAAATATAGGCTACGTGAAGTGTAAAACATTTTGTGAAGCATACCGAGCATGAATGTGAGAGAGAATACGTTTGCATTGCAGGCAATAGTCAAATGCACCGAAGATTTGGCAATTAACGTTCAGGCGAATCTTTGCCGCAAATTTGAGGCATTTTTTATTAGATAATTGAAAGAAAATAATTTAAAATAATGTAACTCGTAGCACTAGATTTTTTTTACTTTTGAGCATCTAAATAACCAACAGTGAAGGTGGAAAACATTTTATAGAACGTGACATGTAAATAGTTAACGAATTTGAAAATCCCTCAATATAACGCGGCAGCCTGGTTAGGTCTGTCTGGTTCTCATTATCTCTTCTTAATCATTATAGGCCACATTTTGGTTTTGATTTGTCAGTTGGCTGAATAAATACTTGATTGCAAGTCAGGCAAAGTACACAGGAAATGATTTAAGGTGAGCTAATTATGCCAAGGTGATGGAGGCTGTCCAACCTGGCTGGTAATTAGCGGACTTCAAATCACAGGTTTCTTACCGGAAGCATTTCAAATGACCGCATTAGGTATGTGTCATAGAAAAGGCAATAAGCAATCACGTCTGTCTGCCTCCTAGTGGCAGTTACTTTTATTGCGCTTAAATTAATCGCGATTAATTATTGCGGCAGCCCTAATTTTTTATTACCATATCTAGCAGTACTGTAGCCTGTACAATTTCCCATTCAAAATTAATACATAAAAAAATTAAGTTTGACTCCACTGGAGCAGATTTATAAAAAAGCAAATAAATAAGATCATCATACAAAGGAAAGGTAAAACAAAAGGAAAAAGGTCAGAAGAACAAAAACCCCAGCAATTATTTATACAAAAAAATGCTAGTAATGTTTAGTAATGTAAAACATGCCAAATTGAGGTCTTGAACTTGATCTCCTGCATTATAGCACTGCAGTCTAACCTCAAGGCTACATCAACTGAATATTTAGCTGCTGTCAAATTGCTCATGTAAAGAATGAGTCAAGAAAACACATCTCTCACCCCATTTGTACTGTTGTGCTCTAAGTATTCACGCAGAATGGCACAAAGATTCTGTCAGAAAACGAATTTTTAAAAATGGCTCTTGAATATTTAGCTGATAATTATACCGAAAATACCACAAACAAACCTGTTAAGCATATATATTCTTGCACTATTTAAGTACATGCGAATGGACCATGGACTTAGTTTGACGCAATTGGAACGCAAGGCTCTTTCTCTGGCTAGGTTTGTGCGATTAATATTAAAAAAAAGGGCTTGTTGGTAACGTCAGAGCCCATGGAATCAAAGGGTCACCTGCAAAGTCTTACTGACAGCATCACGAGCTGATCAGAGAGAGGAAAATACATTGCAAACAAGCTGAATGCTGAGGAGCTGAGATCTTTGAAGCAATGCCCCAGAAAAAAACATGCTTAGAGACTGGAGGATCTAGTTTCGTTATAACACGGACACATTTAAAGCACAGATTTACACTCAAGCGTATTTAAAAAAAAACGAAATATCAAAAGAAAGACTTTTTTTCCCCAGTTCTGTAGACTGGAAAGTGTGTGCCTGCTGTTCTTTGAGTCTGGTATCAGTTTAAAATGACAGGGCACATATATCGATGTATTCTGTGAACTTTCCTCTTTCATTTGAGGCATGATTTGTATGCATAGCACAAATTAAGGAGAAATTCTAGCGACTCAGGGCTGAACTGATTTTATCCGATGTTTTGCTACATGCTTATTTACTTGTTTGATGCTTGAGTTGCGTTCGGTTGGGCTAAAAATGGTCAACATTGGCCCTGGGGTGTTCGGGTTTAAGGTTAGGTGTAACCCAAAATGAAAACGTCCTTAATTTTGAACAAAGACTGGATTTAAGGTTTCAATGATGATGGCTATGATGAAAGAAAGCATTTTTTAGTAGAATGTACATAATTATGCTAATTAGGTCTGTTGGAAAACATGGGAGGCAGTAGCAGAGAGGCCTTACACAACCTCGCCTGGCCCCAATGCTTCTTGTGTATACTTCCTTGATCATTTCCTTTGTGTGGTGACCTCATCATCCCTCACCCCTGTGAGTTAACCTCATCACCCCTCACCCCTCACCCCAATGTCCCCACACCTTGTTTGTCTCTCCCTCACCTCCTATCATTCTTGGCAAATTACCATTTTGTTCCTAAGCATCCTTAGAACTTCAAGCTATAAGTGCTCATCTTCATCTGTTCTTGGAGAACGGACCCCATAGCTCCTCTACTCAATTCAACAATCCACTTTGAAACTGAGACTTGCCAGCATTCATTTTTCTACTTACAAAAGGATGAAGGAGTACAGCAAACTCTCTTTAAAATCCCACTAAGTCACACGATCCAAGATGGCCGACATCCGATTTGTATAAATACATTCCATTTTTCTCAAAAATCGTTCCATGTATTGATTTGAATTTTTGTACACACTATATGGACATCATATTGAAGGTTTTGAGCCAAAGGTTTGGGAGATTTGGGAGACAACAAATAAAAATTTTAGCGGGTCTAGATGGGGACCTCAAAATGCAGTCAGGCTTGAGAGCCTATGCTGAGGTGTCTAAGACACCCCAACATGGATATTACTGTGTTCTTTGGCTCAATACGTAGCTCAGAGTGAGATCTACTCACTCAAAACATTTCATGCAGATATCTTCACTCGTTCTCAAGATATCTGGATTTACAGTATATGGCGGAAATTCCCTTACGGGGGAAAATCCGTCTCAAAGTTAAATGACTGTTTTTTTGACCAAGTATCATCAATGTACCCACCAGATATTGTCAATGTTCAGTTATTATACCTTCAAAAGCCACCAAGAATGTATTCTGAGAAGTAAAAATGAAAAATGATATTTTTTCAAATTTCGGTGTTAACATTTTGACAAGTGAAAACTGAGTTATGTACATCTATAATATGAACTTCTACTGGTCAAAGCGACATATGGATATCTTGGTTTGGAATTCTCACTTGAAAAAAAGCTATTGACAATTGTTAAACTGCTCCTAATAAAATGTTAAATTGGTTTGCCATAAGCCCTGAGTGCTGCTGAGTCTGTTTTTGAGCAGCACTTAGGGCTTGTTGCTCAATCTGTGTGTGAGAAACAAGCCCTTGTTGCAGGCCCCAAGTACAGCTGAATCTGTGAGAAATTAACCCTTAGTGTGGCTGAATTTATGTGAGAAACGCAAGCAGATTGTGCTGCTGAGTATGGGAGGGAAGCAAGCTCTTAATGCTTCAAAAATGTTTCTGCGTCATCTGAAGATTCAGGGCCTCTGCTAAACATTCAAGATTGAACAAGACCAGACCAGATGGAACTCAGAACATTCAAGCTAATTATCTCCACCTTCTTCAACATCTCTAACTTCACCACAGGCAATGACATAGACACCCTGCAGTCCGAGGGCCCTTACCGGGCAGTGGAGGTGGTGATCATTGTCCTGCTTGCAGGATCCCTCAGTCTCATAACAATTACTTGGAACATACTGGTCCTACTTTCAATCATAATTAACAGGAGCCTCCAGACCATAAACAACTACTTCCTCTTCAGCCTGGCATGTGCAGACTTGACCATGGGGGTCAGCACGATGAACCTGTACACAGTCTACCTTGTGTTTGGATATTGGCCCTTGGGGCCAGCAGTCTGTGACCTTTGGCTGATCCTGGACTATGTGGTCGGACTCGTCTCTGGCTTGCATCTCTTAATCATCAGCTTTGACCGTTACTTCTGCGTCACCAAGCCACTAAGCTACCCTGCAAAAAGGACCGCAAGGGTGGCGGGCATGATGATTGCTGCAGCCTGGGTACTTGCCTTCCTCCTGTGGGCCCCACCCATCCTGTTGTGGCAGGTTATTGTAGGTGAGCGCACTGTGCCAGAGGGCGAGTGCTACGTCCAGTTCCTGTCTAATCCAACTGTCATTTTTATCACTGCCATTGCTGCCTTCTACGTGCCTGTTGCCATCATGATGTTACTGTATTGGCAGATCTCCAGGGCCAGCAAGAGCCGTGTGAAGAAGTGCAAACAAAACCCAAAACAGGACAACCCTGCCAAAAGCAAACCAGGAAAACACATCACAATGCCCTGTGATGATGAAAGGGTAAAAACCTATCCCACGGAGAGGAGCCCGAATGGCAGAACTGGTGGAGTTGGGGAGGAGGAGCCGAGTGCATCAGTACATCCTGAGAGAAATGAAATTGCTGAGGGCCCTGCAGGTCACGAGGGAAACCCCACAGACCACAGCCTAAATGCTACAATGGAAAAGCAGCTTCCTTCAAAGAAGGCATCGGCATCGCGTGAGAAAAAGGTAACACGCACGGTAATGGCCATTCTTGTTGCCTTCGTGGTCTCATGGTCGCCCTATTATGTCATGGTGCTCATCAGCACCTTTTGTTCAACCTGCATTCCCTCCATCATGTGGACTCTCAGCTACTGGTTGTTCTATATGAACAGCACCATCAATCCAGCCTGCTATGCTCTCTGTAACAACTCCTTCAAGAAGACCTTCATACAACTCCTGCTCTGCCAGCACAAGGACATGCGCTTGGGCAGATGAAGAGCCTTCTGCACATGCTCTTTGTCTTTTCTCTTCATATATCACCTTTAGGGACAGCAGGTAGAAGCTCAAGTTGAACTACAGACACACAACCAAAAGATTTGAAGTCAAATTACACACATTTTTATGCCTTTCTATGCCTTAAATTAGAATTTAAGTGTGGTAACTTCAGAGTTAAGACTCAAGGAGAGTTCATAGCAATTCATGTGATCAGACCGGCCGTCTTCTTATTGTAATTTATATTTTCATCTGATGTACATTGAGAAATCTGAAATTTATAATGCCATAAAAAGTTTGCAGTCACTTGGAAATGTTGTTGAATTAAAAAATGAATACTTTTTTATTGTCCCCCGCCGCACGGAACGCGCGAAGCGGCGGGACATAGCATTCACGACTGTCCGTCCGTCCATCCCGAATCCTTTTCAGTGAGATATCTCAAGAACGAATTGACGGATTTCCTTCAAATTTCATGTCAACTTGTATTAGGGTGATACCCCGGCGCCAGTCGATTTTGGTGACCTTCGCGTCACTCTCAAGGTCACACCGAGAGATTGCTCATTTTGACACGATTTCACGTCTTGTGGTGGGGGACAAAGACACATTAGTGGCAAATACTTGTTGAAAAAAAAACTAAAAAAAAAGGAAACAACGACAACGAAATGCTCAGATCCCCCGCTATGGGATGGCTGATATCTAGCTTGAAACAGAATGAGAAGGGACAGACAGCCGAACAAAAGGACAGATGGAAATTTGAGTCGACACATCGACAGTACAAATATCTTTATCTTAAATTTTGTTGAAATATTGAGGGGTAGGGAGTTCTGGGCCAGAAAAGAAGTTTTAACAGATGGACGGATGGACAACACTCATTCCAGTATCCCCATCCACTTCATGGCGCTGGATATTCAGCCAAGTCCTTATTATTATAGAACTTGATTACAATTACTGTTAAAATAATGCTTTTTAAAATTTTTCTTCAGATTTTTAAGATGATTGCGAACCCCAATTTCAGCAGCCATTCCACCAGTGTACAAAGAACCCTCGGTACTTTCAGGAGTTGCAGAGATAAAAGTGACATTTACAGGAAAAAATAACTGAACATTGAGCCTCAATATTTATTATATGGTAGAAATCCACTCGCATTTTTGAACATTTTATTTGTTTCTACCATTTGTAATCAGGATTATTATTATTGTTGTTATTATTATGAACACTGGTCTTGTATTCAGGATGCTGACGTTTTGAAACCAGGTCACCTCCAAAGGTTATACACACTGTACACTGACAGCTACAAACTGCAAACAAAAGGCAAAACTGAACAGAAGGGGCTGGACACATCAGAAAAAGGACAACCCACTGAACACTGAAGACAACAAACAGCACACAGAGGGTTACACACCACGCAGATAGAGTTGCACACTACAGACTCCACGTAGGAGCTCACACACTGTGCAGAATGGACCATACTTTGCACAAGGGGGCTATACACACTCCACAGTTGGCTATACTCAGCGCAAGGAAGCTAAACACCACACAAAGGGCTACACTCTGCAAACAAGGGGTTACACACTGCACATAGAGGCTTGCACACTGCTCACAGAGGGCTCCAGGCTGCACACATGATGACAGACATTCTCACCAGACTGCTGTTTCCTGCATAATGTAAAAGACAAGAATGTAGTGTCTCCCGTTCATTATGCTGCTTCATAGTTGGCATGTTTAAAGAATTATTCGTGTGATATTTGCGTAGAGTTTTGGTGCAAAAATATCAATTTAAAAAAAATAAATGAAGTGATTGCTTTAGGACAATATGATATTTTCAATACATGTACATTTAGATTGTGCATGTAAAGTTTTGACATAAAAAGCCATCGTCTCAGAAATTTTACTTGAGCATTGATTAAATAAAATTGCATACTGCAACCTTTTCTTCTCTTCAATGGCTAGACTTGTCAATTCACATTCTCAAATAAAGCAGCGTTCTGTCATGTAGAGTGTTCTAGATGCTGTTTTTTCATGGTAACAGCATCTAGTCCTTTGTTAAACCCCTAACAGAATCACCTTGGTCTTCGAGACTCCTGAAGCCTTGCAGAATAAACCCAGTAAGAACCGAAACACACTGAGAGCTGGGGTAGCATGTTGGAGAAAAAAAGATCGATTTGTTCTGCACAATCCTGGTGATTTTTTTAAAACTTAAAACTACCTTTATTTTGAATTTTATCACTTATTTTTGTGACCACAAAAAAAAGGAATAAAGTCTGAGCATTAAAATCTGAAAAGATGGGTTTACGATGTCATCAGCAGCTGAAGAGGAGCTGCTCACTCTTAATCCCTCTTGTCTCTAATGCCTGTGAGGCCTTCATGACAGCTTTAGACTCACCTACAGGAAAACAGCTAATTGGTGATATTACCCCAGCTGCAGCTGGTTGCCTTTGTCAGGCTTTCATCAGCTTTGGAAATGTGGGGAGCTTCATAATGGCAGCCAATGAGTGCTCACCTTCCGCAGCCCGCCCCCCCCCCCCCCCCCAACTCCATCCCCCCTCCCAAGCATCATTCCACAAGCATACATGCAAACAGATAGACACACTAACATCATTCCCCAGGTGGACAAAGACCAAGAAGAACTGTACACACACACACACATGCATGCGCACACACTCATGTACAAACACAAAGGCACATGCAAACATTCGCAACTGTCATTTCCCAAGTCGACAAATACCTGCCCTGATTTTTGCATCCAGACACACATTCCATTTGGTCCTCATACACATGCACGCACGCACGCACGCACGCACACACACACACACACACACACACACTTCATTCCCCAAGTCAAATAAGACTGCCCAGACCCTTGCTTCCAAACACATTTCCTTTTGCACTCGCAAGCGTGCGCATATACACACACACACACACACACACACACACACACACATGCATGAATACATTCACACCAGCACCAGAGCAGGCACACACACACACACACACGCGCGCACACATACACCCAAGCACACTTACAAGCTTCATCACATACTCACATGTATTCACACACTCTGCCGCAATTAATATTTCTTGCTAAGCAGGTTTGGGCTTGGTAAGAACTTGAATCGGGGGACATCTGGGAAAATCAAGTTGTTCATGGAAGGCCAGTAGGTGGTGATTTTATTATGCTGACGTGCACTGTCTTTTGTACGAGATGGTATATCGCAGACATTACACACTGTGGTTATTAAAGATGATATGATAGCATTTAATAAGAGTAGGGGAGCCAGTGTTATGGCTAAATTCCTATGGATGAATAAAATTTAAAAGGAAATACTAAAAATGGGCCTGGCTGAAGCAGGCAATATCCCTCAGCCCCAAAGGTCACTGCTGCAAGGTCAAAAGTCAAACTGGGACGAAACCTCAAACGCACACCTACCCCCCATGGGGAGTCCACATATGCAATATGAACTTCCTAACCCAAGTGGTTACAGAGTAATAGCCCGGACAAAATTGGCAGCCGCCCGCCCGCCCGCCAAAGGGAAGACGATACCCCTCGTGTCCGTGTCTGCTGAGGAGTAAAAATTCTACTTCCATAAACTAAAAAGGTGGGCTTGGAATATGCAAGCAATAAACCAACAATTCATCTATAATAGGTGTAAACATACAGTGCTGTGAAAAAGTATTTGCCCCCATCCTGGTTTCTTTTTTTTGCATATTTGCCACAATTAAGTGTTTCAGATCATCAAATAAATTGTAAAATTAGACAAAGACAACCTAAGTAAATACAAAATGCAGTTTTTAAATGATTTCATTTATTAAGGGAAAAAAGCTGTCCAAACCTATCTGGCCCTATGTGAGTAAGTAATTGCCCCCTGGTAAATCAAGAATTAACTGAATTAACACATTTTTGAGTTCAGTTTCACTAGCCACACCCAGGCCTGATTACTGCCACACCAGCCATTGAAACCAATCAGTCTGGAAAAGGTTACAAAGCCATTTCTAAGGTCTTTGGGACTCCAGTGAACCATGGTGAGAGCCATTATCCACAAATGTTGTAAACTTGGAACAGTGGTGAACCTTCCCAGGAGTGGCCTACCAAAATCAATCCAAGAGCGCATCAACTACTCATCCAGGAGGTCACCAAAGAACCCAGAAAAACATCTAAAGAACTGCAGGCCTCACTTGCCTCAGGTAGTCAGAGTTCATGATTCAACAATAAGAAAGAGACTGGGCAAAAATGGCAAACATGGGAGAGTTCCAAGGAGAAAGCCACTGCTGACTAAACAAAGGCTCGTCTCACATTTGCCAAAAAACATCTTGATGATCCACAAGACTTTTTGGAAAATATTCTGTGGGCTGAAGAGTCCAAAGTTTGGAAGGTGTGTGTCCCTTCTGGCGTAGAACTTACACAGCATTTCATTAAAAGAATATCATGCCAACAGTCAAACATGGTGGTGGTGGTAGTGTGATGGTCTGGGGCTGCTTTGCTGCTTCAGACCTGGACGAATTGCTGTAATTGATGGAACCATGAATTCTGCTCTTTACCAGAAAATCCTGACAGAGAATGTACGACCATCCGTTTGTGATCAAGATTTGTGCCACCAGCTGATATAGCGGCAAGCGAGCTCTTGTGCTACTAACCAGATGTGACAGCAGACGAGGTTCCGTGTCACCAACGAACTCACAAAAATGACTGTCACGTGGCTTCGACACAAAGAAAGAGCGTCTCCTCTGGAAAGAGGAACAGTGAGAGACTTTTTGTGTGAAATGATGCTCTATGCGGCAGCACTTGTAATCATAGTGCCTGTGTTACTAGCGATCTTAAATACACCATGTTGCACCGACACAGCCGTGAACACCACTCACACATCACAAAGGCAACCAAAAAATATCACGCGTACAGAACACTGCATCATTAGGTTGCAAGTACATACATACCAAGTTCATCCACTACTGACTGTTCAAATACAAACTTGCGAGCATTTCACCTCAGGACAATTTACAGAACATAAAGGGAAAATTGTTAATATCTTTTGTAACTAAATGTTATTAAGTCATTGTATTGAACAAAATTGTCCTTGTACGGAAGATAAACATGATTTTGTATTCTCAGAGATGGGAACCTGGGTACCATTCTGACCCAGGAACGTAACCCTTTATTTTCCTCCATAATGATGTCTTATCTTAAACCATGTTTTGAGGTGATCTGACTGATGTATTTTGGTTGATTGTTTAATCAAAAGGGAGGAGTGTGAAGGAATTTTTGTTGATACTGTTATTGTTTTAAAATTCCTTGTGTTTAGTGTACTTTGATTTTATTACATTATAGTTTTACTGTTTAAAACATACTTGTCATATATACTTGTTTAAATGTAACTGCTTCTTTTATACTCAGCATTAGGCTCAAAGAAAACTGTCTGTGGAAAAGTATTGATAGGAGGGGTGCGTGCCACCTGGGTATGAGTTATCGACTCATGTCTGGGAAAGGTACCAACTTAGAAGCAACTCTGTTCTCTTGCTATCTGTACCTAGCACCGAAATCGAGCCCCTAAGCACAAGATGCGACTCCTCCAAGCGCATCTCAACGGCAGATATTTCCAAAGAATAACATGTTTGTGTAATGTTGTGATTGATTGCTTGAAGGAACGCCTGTCTAGAAGGGCATAAAAATTGTCTGTGTAAGTTGACTAACCTCTGTCACCGACCTCTGATTGCTGTACACATTGTTCGTTGTCTCATTCTGCAGAATTATATTGCAATAAACTGTTGATCGTGTTTCTTTTTATCCTGCTCTAAGACCCTCTTATTATGACTCTGTTACAACCCTGGTTGTCTTCCAGGGCCTGTGTAGTCTGTTTTGTATTAGGTACCTGTTGGGGTGGAGCTTGGAGAAATTAAACAAACTCAGTGCAGCTGCATTCGGCGATTCCAGGGGTCAAAAGACCGGTCAGCCCTTGGCGCCACGGGATGTTTCGTCGTTCTCCCCACACACTTTGTTTTATTTGTGGTTTTGTTATGTTTGTTTTTGCAACCAACATGCATCACACCATACTTTCCCTTCATCCACATCATACACTGCTGACAGCGCTGACTTTCATATCTCATTGTTCGGACATCTTTTCTTGATGTTGCAGTTGTTTCTTTTGGATATTTTTGCGACCAATTGAGCCGTGGTTGTAACAACTCAAACAGAAAAAATCACCCAAGTCAGTATCTTGTATGGCCTCCTCTGGCGTCACACACAGCCTGGATTCTGCGATGCATGGAGTCAATCAAATGCCGAATTTCAGCTTGTGTGATGCGGTCCCATTCCTCCTGGAGTGCTTGACGCAACTGCTGGACTGTGGCTGGTTCTGGATCACGCCTTCTCACCCGGCTATCCAGAGTATCCCATTGATGTTCTATAGGGTTTAAATCAGGCTAATCAAGACACTGAACGTTATTCTTCCTCAGGTAGTCCTGACAGACTCTGGCGACATGTGGTCTCACGTTATCCTGTTTCAGTGTTAGGCGATAGCGATGAACGAGTGGAACTACGACAGAGGTAAGGATGTTGTCACGGTAACGGGCCGCACTGAGGTTTCCATCAATGAAAATGAGGTCTGTCTTGTGTCTACTGCTTATTCCAGCCCAAACCATCTCACTGGGTCCACCCCAGCAGTCACGCTGCAGGATGGTAGCATCAGTATAACGTTCCCGTCACCTACGCCAAACAGGCAGTCTTCCGTCAGACACACTCAACTTGAACCTCGATTCATCGGAGAAGAGCACCCTGTTCCACCTGAGAGCATTCCAGCCCAAATGTCCCCTTGACCATCGCAGACGGACGCGGCGACGTGCAGGAGTCAACACCAAACCACGGCGGGGACGTCGGTTGCACAAGTCGGCTTCACGCAGGTGGTTGCGTACGGTTTGGTCGCTAATCCAGTTCTGGTGACTATCTCTGGTCTGAGCAGCAGTGACTGTAGCTGGCAGGAAGCGATTGCGCAGGTGCTGGATGTGAATATGGCGATCCTGCTGAGGGGTGGTGACACGTGGTCTGGGGGCACGTGGTCGATCACCGGTGCTTCCTGTTTCATTACACTGGCTCCAGAGACGTGATATGCTCGACACGTGGACGCCCAGGTTCCTTGCAACCCGTCTTTGCGACATTCCACCAGTGAGCATACCAACGGCTCGCTCTCGCTGATTTTGACCTAGGCGCAGCATGGTCACACGTTGACCCAGGATAATGCAAAGGAATATTTAAGTTGCCCATTGCTACGGCTATTTATTGACCAAATCCTCGAAGGATTGGTCTTAGAGTTATACTCAACCTGACGGGATAGGCAAAATTCTAAACAATGTGCAATCAAGCGGAACGAGCTGCCCACACGACAAAATCCAAACAATTTTCTGAGCTTTTAAGGTGTTTGATGTATCATGGCTCAAAATCAATATCCCATTTTATGTACACCAAATATTTCAAATTGTATGTGTTGCGTTGGAAGTTTTGGTGAGTTTATTCTGTGTGTTCTGGCTGCTCAGTTAAAAGGCCGCCAGTGATTGTGACTAACGCTCTCTGAAAAAGCCAGACATGCAGGCCTTACTTCAAGACGTTGCTGCGGTACTCTTGGGATAGAATCAACTCTATTTCCTCTTCAGATGATGCCTGATTTTATTTCAAGAAAACATTTAGTTTGATCATCGATAAGCTGAAAATATTTAGGACTAAGAATCCTTACTATCTCTGGTTCTCCCATGAGTTACCTGAGCTTATCCATCAAAAGAACACCCTATGTCGGAAAGCCTGTTCCTCTCAGTCTCCTGTCGACTGGCTTGCCTTTAAGCAATGCAGAAATAAAACCACACAGGCAATCAGAAATGCCAAAATCTCCCACTTTAAGGAGAAATTCACCACCTGTGGTTCTGATGCAAGGAAGTTCTGGAAAACTGTCAAATCCATGGAAAACAAACTTACTTCTCCCCATCTGCCAATCTCTGTGGTATTCAACAATATTGTAATTACTAATAAGTCTCGTATGGCCTCTATGCTCATCCATCACTTTGTTAACTCAACCAAAACTATTCCATACCCTGTTAAGGCCTCATCTGTTACTCAGCCTTCCCCACTCAGCAATACTGGTTTCTCCTTCTAATCTCTCTCTATCTCAGAAGTGCAGGATGAACTCCACAAGCTGGATGCAAACAAATCTGCTGGCTTCGATGGGCTTGATGTTTTTAAAAGCATTTGCTCATATCATTGCTGCTCCCATCACACGCATGTTTAATCTGTCTCTGCAGCTCAGTCTTTCATCCTGACTGGAAATTAGCTATGATCTTTCCACTCTTCAAAGGTGGCTCTGGCTCCAACCCCAACTGCTATCAACCCATCTCCATATTACCGTGTTTAGCTAAAGTCCTGGAGAGGCTGGTTCATAAACAGCAAAGCCACTTCTTGTCTCAAATCACAGCCTGTTGGACCTGCAATCTGGTTTCCGGCCTGGACATGGGTGTATGACAGCCACCATGAAATCATTGACGGAATTATTTCAGCGCTAGGCAGCAAGCAGGCCTGTATAGCTGCCTTTATTGACCTTGCAAAGGCCTTTGACTCGGGAAAAGATAGGATCCTTCTACGTAGGCTCACCAGCATTGGTCTGCTGCCACTGGTTTGCTAGCTATCTTGATAACCGTGTCCAGCAGCTGAAGAATGAAAACATCAGAACCACTTACCATCTCTAAAGATGTGCCTCAGGGCTCCATCTTGGGCCCAACCATATTCTCAATCTACATTAATGATGTAGCCAAAGCAGTTGGCAGTTCCTGGATCCATATGTATGCCAATGACACCGTCCTACATTCAGTTGGCCCTTCTCTCCTCTTTGCAGCATCTACTCTTCAACTCAGCCTCACTTTTGTAGAGCGGTCCTTTTGCAACTTCCATCTCCGCCTTAATGCTAAGACCAAATGCATTATCTTCGCTCGGAAATATGATCCCTCAAGCCCCCCCCAAAGATCAACTGTGCCAATGGCTTGGCTTTGGATTATTTCCAATCCTATAAATATCACGGCATCAGGCTGGATTCATCTGTCTTTCACCACAATCTTCAGACAAAAGTCAAAGCCAGACTTGCTTTCCTCTTCCGCAATAAGGCTTCCTTTACTCATGCAGCCAGGCATACCCTTGTCAAGATGACAACACTCCCAATGCTGGATTATGGTGATATCATCTATTAAATGGCATCAAGCCCTGAAAAAAATTGGACACTCTTCATCACTAACGCACCCTTCCACACTCACCACTGTGATCTCTATAAACTGGTGGGCTGGCCCTCCCTCCATTCCCAGCGGCTCCATGACTGGTTTCACTCTGTGCAAAACACCATCCTATCTGTCATCTCTACTTCACCTCACCCATAATAAATATTGTTCTAGGTCGAGTGAATACATCAAGCTCATGATCCCCAATACCTCTACTATTTTTGGCAACTCCTTTCATTTTGCAGCAGCACATGACAGGAACACTCTACAAAACACCCTCAAACTCGCCACTTTGACGTCTCTCACCACTTTCAAGCATAAGATCCAACCGATTATAATTGACTGTTGTTCTTGTTGATCACCCTGGCTCACACTTAAATGCATACATTCTCACACACACAAACACACATACACACATACATACTTTCTCTCCTATACTTCATACACACCTCTACATTCACAGGCATGCACATGCATGTATAGATACATAGACATAAATATTACTTCCCCCCCTTTTCCTTTAATGTTAGCTGAACCATTCTTCTACTCTTCCCTGATGTTTATCCTTCTCTCACGATTTGCATGCATGCTCCTTGTTGAGCTTTGTATTTTTGTTTTGTGTCTCAGAGGGTTTATATGGATCAATGTACTTGTTCCTACTGGGGCCTCATGGCCAGGTCATGTTTGCAAATGAGAACTGGTTCTCAAACATTTTAGCTGGTAAAACAGAGGTCAAATAAACAAGTCGACGTGGTCAACAACATCCCCCGCCAATCGTGTGCTTCTTATTTTCGAACTCCATCAAGGCCTTTATGGTCTGAAGCTATACATTAAATTTGGTTGTCCTCTCTGTAATAGTTTCTGAGTCGTCCCCTTTCTCTCAGACAGACGGACGCACACACACGAACGGATGGACAGACGGGCAGATGGACGGAGGTCAAACCTATATCCCCCTCCCACTTCGTGTTGGCGGGGATAATAATTTTTCCATAAGTTCACATGCAAAATACATCAACACATACTTAGACATAACTAGTCAACAAACCACATATCTCTATGCTTCCGTGCAGTAAGCTTCGAAGTATGATTTCAACAGCTAAAAATGTAAAATTATGTCAACTACTTTTGCGCTCAAAATTCACAAAACTCATTCTAAAAGTATCAATAAAAATATACTATTATCAATTTTAAGTGTCAATTTAGTCTCCAAATAGTATCGAAGTTGCACGCAAATCTCCAAGTATGTTGATATTAGAATACTTGGAACATAAAGTATTCTCGGGAAATGTACTTTCATTTTAAGTTTACAAAATAAAATTCACAATCAACCTTTTTGAAAGGATAGTATTCAATTAGCTTTTCTCAGGGAAAAAAAAAAAAAAACACGTTAATTGCTTTTCAAGCGGCAATCACAAGCCAAGTGGGTCCCCCATGAGGCAGCTTTTGCCATGTTTCAAAGGTGACGTAAGGCACGTGATGGGATTCTTAGTTTAACCTTTTTATAAAGTCTGTGGGTTTGTCTCATTAAGATTTAGGCTATTGATAAAGTATGTATGAGAAAAAACCCCAGTAACACCTAATAAATCAAACTTTGTCTTTGAAATTTCTGTATACAATAGACATAGATTGTTACATATGAAAAGTATAGGTAATCACTTCAAAAAACAGATGAAACAGTATTCAAATAATCAAAGCAAAGTGAATCAACATTTGAAACAGGTTAAAAGAATGGCTGCTATCAGGTGTAGGATCTGATACAATTAAGTAACATAAGACTCAGCGACATTCAAACACTCTGATACAAAAATTAATTATCATGAAAATAAAAGGTAAAATCCCCTGCATTACGTACATGATAACTTCATCAAGTTCCAGAGTGTACACGAAATGAAAAGAAAATTCAGATGACATAAAAAACCCTCCCTCTGATCCCAAAGGACAGTGAATTAAAATAGGCTTCAGTATTAGGGATCAAAATAGCTTGGAATGAGAGGGATTCCACGGTTCGAACTATATCTTCTCTATTTGAGAAGATCAGAACAACAGAATTTCACTCCAAGACGCCCCAAATAGCAGCAGCGGGGCCTCCACCCCGACCCGGTGTCATCAGCGCGCCTGATGAAGCTGCAGTCCGTCGGGCTCAGATCAGCAACAGGTTCCCTCTCCATGCACCTCCGCCTGTTTAAGTGATGAACAAAATATTCTGGCTACTTTAAAGGGGAACTCAAGGATACAGCACAATGCTGTTTTATACAAACATAATTCTTTATCTAAGTCACAACAATAGACAAACACAGTCTTCTTATAATAATACCTCACAAACAATTATATGCTTTCATGGTTTTTATTGAACACAAAATGTACACATTCACAGTGCAGGGTAAAAAAAATATGCAAAAGAATAAGAAATCAGGAAGGGGGCAAAGACTTTTTCACAACACTGTACATTGTGAATGCCATTTTATATCTCGCCTGCACTTAATGTGAAATGAAATGTGATCAGGATTGTTGAGTCATGCATGGTATTGGTGGACAGTATTGTTTCCTGGGGCGTATAAAAAGCAGTTTTAAAATCCTGCAAGCATGAGACTGAAAATAACTATTTTACAGACCAATCCACAAAAGAACATTGCTGAAAGTTGGCAAAAAGAAAAAGAGGAGTTGAACATTAGAATAAAAACAAAAATTTCTATCAAAATTTGTGAAAAGAATAGTAAAATAAAATAATAACCGTTTTCAGCCTTTTTGTGTTTGACAAGTGCTTATGGTGTCCTTTTCGCAGCCTGCAATTTTTTTTTCTGTACCGTTAATGCAGCACAATTTCTAGGACCAAGAGAGGAAAAAAAGTCCCCCAAGAAGAAACCACTTCCATAGTCCACATTGTTCCTGATATCCAATGTGAATAAAGCTGAGCACTAAAGATTTTCATTATTAAAGACATAATAATGATTCCCAGTGATAGTTACTGAGAATGCCCCCCTGAAATGAGGAAAGTAAGGATGTTAAATACATAAGCATACTATCACATTGTAGAATTCGATGTCACTTCATCTTAATACCTGGGTATCCAAATATCTCGCTCACGAGTATTCCATTGTAATACTTGGAATTACTTCAGCTTGCTAGCTAGGTAGCCAATGAGCTCACTAGCAAGTAAAACAGTGCACGCAAACTGTAGCCTTATTTTGTCGGCGTCATTATTTCTGAGAATAGTTCGGTCATTGAAAGCGAACTGTAGCCTTTTTAGCCTGCTAGCTATTAGGGGTGTAACGATTCTGAATTAATGTTTTTATAAAGCATAATAACACCACCTGCTACCATGGGGCGAACATCCGGGCTTTCTCTTTTCCTTTATTAACCCCTGTGATGTCCTGAACGAAAGTGCTTAACATCAAAGGGCATGCTTCCGGAAAAAAATTTGGCTGACTTCGTTTTTCGGCTACGTGCTGAGAGGAGACAAGCAAATTAAAACAAAATCGTCATCCAATTAACCAATTAGGCAATTCTAAGAAACTTATACCTGCTCCCTTTTACTTTGCCTGAGTAGCAATCATGTTTTGGATTTGTTTGCTCTTTAAGTTGAATGAGTAGAGCTGTTTATTAAGACAACATGTTTTATTGCTGCATTTTGAAATTTAAATGGGCATAGAACAGCACTGCTTGAACGCGATTGCCACTGCATTTCGTGTGACTATGATAATTTATATCTCACATTGACGTTCCATCCACTTTTCAGAATGTTTTCCACCTTGTGTATTTTTTAGATGCTAAAACTCCAGGTCGATCTTATAACAAATATATTTAAAATTAATGTTGAATAATGTCCTAAAATGCTACAACGAGAGATGTAATACAGAGGAAGATTTTTTCTAATTATTCAAATTGGCATTCTTTCAATCTAACACCGTAGCCCAGTTAGGTTTGTCTGCTTTTCACCATCACATCTTAATTGTTATAGGCTACTGGCTAAATTTCTTGATTGTTATTTAGGCCAAGTACATGGGAGCAGATTTAAGGGAGGGCGGAGCACCTGCAATTAGCGAAATCTAAACTCAGACTTCTTCCCGAGGACATTTTAAATCGTTTTAAGCAGCTTCAGGTGTGTATGTTTCAAGAAATTACACACAACTGCCTACACAGTACACCCCATGACGGCAAGTTGTCTCATCACACTTTAAAAAAATCCTTGTTCAACATCGCCACATCCCAACTCTGCATTTCATCTCTACATTCTGGTATTTTTAGGAGATCTATAATGATAAAATAAAAATAAAGAGATTTTTTATCAGATCGCCCTGGATTTCAAGCGTCTAAAATATGCACAAGGTGGAAAACATTAAAGCAGATGACACATGAATGTGAGCTATAGATGATCACAATCTCACGAAATGGCCAAATACGCGCTCTTGCAAATCTATGCCCATTTCACAGTCAGAATGCGGCAATCAAACATGCTGTCTTAATAAACAGCTCGACTCATTCAGCAAAGTAAAAAAGAGAATCGCCAGTTTGATTACTAATTGAGCAAAGTAAACAGGGACAAGATTAGAGTAACGTAATTGCTTAAAAGGAGACGATTCTGTAGTCCTTTACTTGATTCCGTGCAGTATGTCACCGAAACGGTCATTTTTTTTTCTGGTAACATTTCTCATGCCCTTTGATGTTTGGCACTTTCGTTCAAGACTGCATCAGGTTTAATACAGGAACCGTTTAACTCGGATGTTCGCCCCATGGCGGTCCTATGCCTTAAAAAACATTGATTCAGAATCGTTACAACCCTACTGGCAATAACAGTATACAGCTCGATATCACTTTAGTTTGCTAGCTAGATACTCGCTTGTGAGCTGTGTTATGGCCCCAATTTGTTATTAGATTTACAACGCAACAGCAACAGCAAGGGATGACAAACACAGTTTTAACAACTAAAACACATTTAATTTTTAACAAAGACAAAGACTAATAACAACCTACAACTAAAGACCAAGATTGATAAATAAGAAAAAACAGAAATAATTACAGTCCCTTTTTAGTGGGGTGGCTTGGTGATGTCCTGGATGAAGAAAATGCTCAAACACAGTCAAAGAAATCCACAAAAGAAACGTCACAGGTCTTGAACAGAATGGCAGGTCTGGTCATCTTCTTGCAATTTCTCCTACTACTTTACTGTCTCAATTCTTTTCCTTATATACTCTTTTGCAGACCCCACCCACATTTAGACCTCTTTTTTTTTAATTTTCTGAGACTTGCCCCAGACATGTCCAGGACATGTCTAAACATGACTCCAGTCTGAGCTTAACAAAAAAAGGTAAATACTGCCATCTAGTGGCCTATATTCACATTACACCTCCATTCCAAAAGGGAAAAATTTTGACTCATAAAGGCAAAATTTTTCTTTTCAATACAAAATGGTTAAGTGAACACTTGTCTATATATACATATCATACAATATTCAAACACATGATATATATATACACATTCAAACACGGGATAAGCAATCAGCAATTACATTGTCTGTACCCTTCACATGCTTAATTTCCAAGTCAAACTCCTGTAAAATCAAACTCCAATTCAACAATCTCCGATTCTTGTTTTTCATCTTACTCAAAAACGTTAACGGATTGTGGTCAGTGTACACAATCATTGGCTTTTGTCCTGTACAAACATAAACCTCAAAGTGTTGTAAAGAAAGGACCAGAGCCAACAGTTCCTTCTCTATTGTGGAATAGTTCCTTTGGTGGCGATTGAACTTCCTGGAGAAGTATGCCACGGGATGCTCAATGTCATCAGAGTCACTTCTCTGTAGGAGCACAGATCCACAAGCTTGGTCGCTAGCATCGACCGCGATGGAGAACGGTTTGTTGAAGTCAGGAGATTTGAGCACGGGGAAGTGACACAGCAGAGACTTCAGGCGATCGAAGGCTCTCTGGCATGCATCATCCCAGGTGAACTTTACGCCTTTCTTCAGTTGGTTAGTTAGACTGAGAGCAATCTCAGCAAAGTTCTTGCAGAACTTGCGGTAGTACCCGATCATTCCAAGGAAGCGGCGCAAAGCTTTTTTGTTGTCAGGAACTGGAAAGTCCATGATGGCTTGGACTTTAGCATTTATGGGTGCCACCTTACCCTGGCCTATGACGTAGCCAAGATAGGTGACAGTAGCACAACCAAAGTCACTCTTGTTCAGGTTAACAGTCAGGTTAGCCTGGGTCAGGCGCTGGAACAACGTCTCTACATCTTTTAGATGTTCTTCCCAGGAGTCACTCCATGTGATCAGGTCATCGATGTATGCACCCGTGTGTGGCAATCCGGCGATTGTAGACTGTATCATCCTTTGGAACGTGGCTGGGGCATTTTTCATGCCAAAGGGTAGGACTTCATACTGGTACAATCCAGATGGTGTGGCAAAAGCAGAGATGCTCTTGGCCCTCTCAGTTAAAGGCACACACCAATAACCCTTCAATAAATCAATCTTGGTCAGAAACTTTGCTTGCCCTACACTATTAATACAATCATCAATCCTAGGTATTGGAAACACATCAGTTCTAGTTACCGCATTGACTTTGCGATAATCTGTACAGAATCTAGTACTTCCATCAGGTTTTGGAACTAGCACACAGGGTGAACTCCAATCTGAGTTGGAGGGTCTGATAATATCATGTTCTAACATGTACTCAACCTCTTTCTCAGCAATCTTTCTCTTTTCAGGATTCATCCGGTACGGATGCTGTTTTATTGGTTTGGCATCACCAACATCTACATCATGAGAGGCTATAGTAACTCTCTTTGGAACATCAGGAAACAAATCCTCATATTTCTTGATCAACCTTTCAAACTGATCTCTCTGTGAGGGTTCTAAGTGCTGGAGTTTTACATCAAGATTTTGCAACACTTCAGTGTTTGACAATTTACATGAAAGAACTTCAGCTTTAATTCTTGGTTCATCATCTTGAAACTCCCCCTCATCTTCACACGTTTCGACCATTGGAGAATCTGAAGTGACAGCTGCAACCCTAGCATTTCTGTCATGATAAGGCTTTAGCATGTTAATATGACACAATTGTTTTGGTTTTCTCCTATCTGGAGTCTTCACAATGTAATTGAGATCATTGAGTTTTGTCAGAATTTCATAAGGACCATGAAATCTAGCCTGCAATGGATTGGACTGCAAGGGAAACAACACAAGGACCATTTCTCCTGGTTTAAACTCGCGGCTTCTAGCCTTATGATCATACCAAGTTTTCATTTTTCCCTGACTTGATTTCAAGTTCTCTTTGGCAAGGTCACAAGCTGCACGCAATCTTTCCTTGAACTTGCTAACATAGTCTAACAGACTGATTTGCGGCTCTTCCTCTTGCCATTGTTCACTCAATAATAGCAAAGGTCCTCTCACTTCATGACCAAACACTAGCTCAAATGGACTGAATCCAGTAGACTCCTGCACTGCTTCTCTAGCTGCAAACAACAGCAAATGAACCCCTTCATCCCAGTCTTTCTCATGGTCATAACAATAAGTCCTCATCATTGTCTTGAGAGTGGAATGAAACCGCTCTAAGGCACCCTGACTTTCTGGATGATAGGCACTAGAAAGAATCTGTTTTGCACCTAGTTCATACACAACCTGCTGAAACAATCCTGAAGTGAAATTGCTACCTTGGTCTGACTGAATTTCCCTGGGAAGACCAAACAACGTGAAGAACTTTATCAAAGCCTTCGAGATTGCAGTTGCCTTGATGTTACGTAGAGGTATGGCTTCGGGGAATCTGGTAGATGCACACATGATTGTCAACAAGTACTGATTTCCAGATCTAGTCTTGGGTAATGGACCAACGCAATCAACAATGACCCTAGAGAATGGCTCCCCAAATGCTGGGATAGGCTGCAATGGAGCTACAGGTGGGTCTAACTGGTGTTTTCCAACTACCTGACAAGTGTGACAGGTTTTGCAAAAGTTGGAAACGTCTTTCCGAAGCCCAGGCCAAAAGAAGTGTTTCATGATCTTATCAACAGTCTTGTTAACACCAAGATGACCTCCTAAAGGTAAACTATGAGCCATTGTTAAGATCTCATTCCTATAGACCTTCGGAACAACAATTTGCCTGACCACTGCCCAATCTGCATTGGCAGGGATATCAGGAGGGCGCCACTTCCGCATCAACACACCATCCTTGAGATAATACCCAACTGGAACTGCGTCTATTTCTTTATCAGGAAGGGCTTTCCTCTTAAGTACACCAATTTCAGGATCATTAGTTTGCTCCTCAATCAACCGCTTTCTGGACAGAGACAAGTCTCCAGACACATCAGAATCACCAGACCCATCCGGCTGGCTGAATAGAGAACTGATAAAAGTATCTGATAAGTCCTCAAACGGAGAAACCATAATAGGCCAATCAGAGTCATGAGGCGAACCACCTGAGTCCTGACTATTCAATGTACTGGACGGCACCACAACATCATCTTCTTTAGCCTTCTTGGCCATAGCACGAGTCACTGCGCAAGAAGGATACAGAGATGGGTCCTCATCCCCATTTTCAGTGCTCGGCTGTGAAGTAAGATGTACAGGGGGAACTACTTTGCCCCCAGCCAGGTCATTGCCTAGCAACAGAGAAACACCCTTTATAGGTAGACTTGACATAAGTCCCACCTTTACCTGTCCTGTAACTAAATCTGACTTCAAGAATATAGAGCGCAGGGGTACAGATACAGTCCTCCCTTCAATACCTTGTACAAGTATGAAATCCCCTGAAGCGGTCTCATCACGTAACTCCAAGGAGTCCATCAACAAAAGTGACTGAGAAGCTCCGGTATCCCTTAGGATATATATGGGGACAGGAGTAGTATGCTCATTCAGAGCCACAAATCCCTCTGACACAAATGGAAGAAATTCCTCCCTCACAAAGTCAGCTGTATTAGGCTTTTTAGCCCCACAAGAACCAGGCAATTTAGCAGATTGGTTATCTACTACAGGGGTTTCTAACCTTGTTTTCACAAAGGCATTTGGTTTGGTATCCTTTTCTTTTTCTTTCTTCGCTTTAAGGAACCAACAGTTAGTTGTAACATGACCAGATTTCTTGCAATAACTGCAAACTAGACCATTTTTGTCACTGTCAGCTTTCACACTTTGATCAGACCTGTTTCTGAATTTCTGAGCACCATCACCAGATTTGTCTTTGTCTTTGGGTGAGGAATCTTGGGTATCACCATAACCCTTTTTCTGAAATTGGGACCATTTATTGTTACTGCTAGACTGAAATTTGGACTTATGAGTGAGAACATATTCATCTGCAAATTTGGCAGCTGATTGCAAGTTCAGTGCTTGCTTCTCATTAAGGTAGGTCTTAACATCATTTTTAACACAGTTCTTGAATTCTTCAACTAACACCATCTCTTTTAGTGAGTTGAAATCATCCTTGACCTCCATAGAAGTACACCAGCGCTCAAAGCAAACCTGCTTTTCATTAGCAAATTCAACATAAGTCTGATTTTCAGATTTCTTCAGACCTCTGAATTTCTGTCGGTAAGCCTCTGGAACCAACTCATAAGCTCTCATAATAACCTTTTTGACAACCTCATAATCAGAGGAATCATCTGCAGACAAAGCCGAATAGGCTTGTTGAGCTTTACCCTTGAGGACAGTTTGCAACATCAGAGGCCAGTGTTCCTTTGGCCACTGGCAACTCTTTGCTACCTTTTCAAAACACTGGAAATAGTTGTCAACATCCTTTTCCGAAAATGGAGGCACCAGTTTTACCTCCTGGCTAGCCCGAAATTTATTTTCAGTTTGAATTTTTATTTTTAGTTGCTCCATTTGGAGTCTTTCTTCTCTATCGAATTTCTCTAATTCAAAATCTCTCTGTCTTGCAAATTTTTCTAACTCAAATTCTCTTTGTTTTTCTTCTCTTGCTAATTTTTCTAACTCAAACTGCCTTTGTTTTTCTTTTTCTTCCCTCTCAAATTCTCTTTGTTTTTCTTTTTCCTCCCTTTCTTTTTCTCTTTCCTCCCTTTCAATCTCTAGCATTTTTAATTTAAGTTCCATTTCTATATTTGGATTTTCCACTGGAAACTGTTCCAGATCTCCTGGTGCAAACACATTTTCATCAATGTAATATTCAACTATCTCTCTAGCCAGTCTTGCTTTTCGCATGGCTGGTTTTACCTCTGTCAGCTCTAAATGTCTGCAAATTTCTAGCAGTTCTGTCTTTTTAAAAGACTTCAAAACCCCTACGGTTGGTGATGCCAAGAAATCATCCATTGCTGTTGTCAATATATATCTAGGAAAATTCACAAAAACAATTTCACAATTTGGAATGTTAGATTTTCAATAAATTACTCACACAATGGTCTATCCCGGACCTTGAGCCCCCAATTTGTTATGGCCCCAATTTGTTATTAGATTTACAACGCAACAGCAACAGCAAGGGATGACAAACACAGTTTTAACAACTAAAACACATTTAATTTTTAACAAAGACAAAGACTAATAACAACCTACAACTAAAGACCAAGATTGATAAATAAGAAAAAACAGAAATAATTACAGTCCCTTTTTAGTGGGGTGGCTTGGTGATGTCCTGGATGAAGAAAATGCTCAAACACAGTCAAAGAAATCCACAAAAGAAACGTCACAGGTCTTGAACAGAATGGCAGGTCTGGTCATCTTCTTGCAATTTCTCCTACTACTTTACTGTCTCAATTCTTTTCCTTATATACTCTTTTGCAGACCCCACCCACATTTAGACCTCTTTTTTTTTAATTTTCTGAGACTTGCCCCAGACATGTCCAGGACATGTCTAAACATGACTCCAGTCTGAGCTTAACAAAAAAAGGTAAATACTGCCATCTAGTGGCCTATATTCACATTACAGCTGCTTGGCTAAGACAGTACGCAAACTGCAGCCTCATTTTGTCGGCGTAATCAAGACGTGATTATGGGATGAAAGTGAAATGGAGAGATCAGAATTCCAGAGTAGCGACGCATTAACTGTACAAAAAAAATATTGCAGCATTCAGAACACGCAATACAAATAGACAGGAGCTGTGTTCAAAATCGCCCCTATCACGGACATATTGTAAACTATACTCAGCAACAAAAGTTTCTGTGACACCAATATTGTTAATTATTTTTCATAACGCAATTATGAAATTGTCATACATGGTGATATCAGACTGAAACAGTACACGTAAACACAACATTGAAATGGAAATCATGAAAATGCGAGAAAATGACTTTGCACGTGAAAATGTGCGTAAATCATGCTTGTGGATGGCAATAAAAGAGGAGAATTTTTGGAATGTTCACATTGTGCCTGATGAACGACGGAAGCATCACTTATCGAAAACACAGCCATTTCGGATCAGGAACTCTACCCTCTAAATGCCAAGACTGTCTGAAAATGATCGGTGGAGGGCCATTGGGATGATTGAATCCGGAACCTCGCAGAGGGAAGTTGCTCATCGCCTGAATGTCCACCGAAACACCATTTGGAACTTATGGCAGCGTCATCAGCAGACAAGACATGTCAGAGACCGTCCTCGCAGCGGCCGTCCACGAGTAACCACTCCCAGACAGGACAACTGGATTCAAACAACCCATCTCCGAAATCGATTCCAACCTGCAACCATAACTGCAAGAACGATACCTGGTTTGAGGCGACTGTCTGCACAGACAATCCGTCGCCGTCTCCGTCATTTTGGCATTGTCCCACGTCGGCCAGCAAGACGTCCAATACTCACAGTACAACACCGACGACTGCGTCTACAGTGGGCACAACAACATCGACGGTGGATCCAACGTCAGTGGGATCTTGTACTCTTCACTGATGAATCAAGATTCATGCTTAACCGATGTGATGGTCGTTTACGTGTATACCGTCGACGTGGAGAACGTTATGCCAACAACTGTGTTCAGGAATTTGATCGTTTTAGAGGTGGTAGTGTCATGATTTGGGGAGGGATCACGGCTAGAAACAGAACAGATTTGCTTGTTATTGATGGAAATCTGACAGGTCAAAGATATCGCGATGAAGTGCTACGGCCATTGGTGGTACCGTTTTTGATGCAACATGGTCCCGGAATAACGCTGCAACATGATAACGCCAGACCACACGTTGCAAGGATTGTACAGCAGTATCTGATGCAACAACATGTCAATGTCCTGCCATGGCCAGCCAGATCCCCAGACATGTCCCCAATCGAGCATCTTTGGGACGAGATGGATCGACGTTTGCGGCGGTTGGATAACCCGCCAGCTACACTCCAGGAATTGCGACAACGTCTACGTCAGATTTGGAATGACATCCCACAGCAATTTCTGGCACATCTGATTCGGTCCATGCGCCGGAGATGCGTTGCTTGCATCATGGCACGAGGAAGTCACACCCGGTATTGAAGTGTGAAGGTCACAATTGGTTAGACGTCAGACAAGTGCTTCATGACGCATGAAAATGACTTTTTTCGTTTTGAGTGACGTTGGCACTGAAAAGTCAGTGTTTCTCCTGTTAAATAAACATATTGATTGCATTGAGATCTTTGCGTGTCATTTATAACATACACATAAATGGTGTCACAGAAACTTTTGTTGCTGAGTATATATGGTGTTTTCACCATTTTGTAGTGTTGTTCAAATTCTATTCATCCACTATATAGTGGACTATAAAATACCCATAATGCAGAGCAGACTTGAGAGTTGAGTTTGTTTACATGATGCTCGGCGCGTTCGCTTACATCACTGGAATATCCAGCGCATTTGCTGACGCAACCATGTTCAGAAAATTCTGGTGTAGTGTCCGAAATCTCCTTTGGTCATTCCTTATGTTGTGCACTATATCATATTCGCGATGTAGGGAATAAGGAGTGAGTGAGTGAGTGAGTGAACGAAATCTAACACAGCTTGTGAGAAATTATTGTCCCCCCTTAAGAACAAATATTCTTTGAGTTCCTCCAGCCACTGCACACTTCCGTTGTGGCTTTTGTATTTGCGTTGTGGCTTTTGCAGTTGCATTGTGACATTTCTGGCTGTGTTGTGGCTTCTGCAGCAGTGTTGTTCGTTTTGTATTTGTTGTGGCCTTTCTGGGCCACCGTAGTTTTCAGTTAAGCTTTTCATCACGCTTGAAAATGAGGGTGTCCAATTAAAATTCCCATCATAAGTGATTCAAACCTTATACATTATTATTATGAACCAAGAAAGTCGAGTAAAGCACAGCAAGAGTCAGGATGTGCCAAAGAGGGGTGTCCAGTCTGTGCTAGATCACACAGTTTAGTTTATGATCCAAAAAAAAAAAAAACTTAACAAAAAAGCTTAACAAAATCATGGCTTGGCTGCCTCAAGATTTTTAATGAAAGACACAGTGCTCTCCTGAAGACTTTACACCTGACGCAAAAATTTCTTGAGGTGAAATTATTTTGCCAGAATCCCTGAGGGATTAAGATTTTCACGTAAGCGTGTTGAGAAGGACGGCCCACCCTGTTTTTCTACCCCTTCTCTTATCCACCTCTCCGTGTCTCTGTCCCTCACTCACTCCAGAGTCTCCTCCACCCCTCTCTCACTCACGCTCTTTCCTTCCAGACAGCAGTGTCACATACACTCGTCCCTCAGCGTCGCTTTACTCCACACGCATGAGATCAGATCGGCAGTGAGGTGCATGAGACCGACTGAAGGCTGCGTATCTCACCTACCAAACAGAGGCACAGCTGGGAAAACCAGCACTAATCCTCAAGAACAGGTAAATAGTAAAACAACAAGGCAAATGCTGTGTTTATTCAGTGCTGGCACAATGTAGTTATAAAAGTTCATAAAATGACATTATTATTATTATTATGGACAAATTGTATCTTACCAATGGCATTTTTTGTGACAGGTGCAAGATGCTTCTATTCTCACAAGCTGCATGAATCACCTTGATTGTGCTGCATGTTGCTTTAATCTGAATGATTCTTCAGGAAAAACAAATATTAACAGATTAAGCTCAGAACTGTAAAGAGTAAAGAAAAGAAAAAAGCAAAGATTGCTTAAAATATTCAACCTTTGTTTGACAGGTCGTGAGACAGGTAGGCGATTGGTCAGTGGTGCTAAAACACAAAATTCACATCATATGGTGCCACTTGGCCCTCTGTTGGTAAATAGCAATGCAGCCTATAGGTAATAGAGACATTTTCATCATCATTATACTGTATATGAATTTAAAATCAAGCCCATAATATCAAGGTCAACTGATACAGATGTTTGAACTTAATTTTGGTGCAGACCGTAGTCTAATGATGGTATTTACAGTGGCTAAAAAAATTACTGGCACCCCTGAGAGGCACTGCAAGTACAATGCAAAAATAAGTTAATAAATTTAAAAAAAACAAACGATATAATTATTAAGAAACAGAATTTGTGAAATACTTCAAGATATAAATGTTCCGCTGGAAACACGCAAAGTCATAATAATCATTGAATACGAACTAAATGTCAAGAAAGTTAAGGTTTTGCAACAATTAGCACCCTTCTCCTAGAGGTCCTTCTCCTAGAGTGCATCTCTGTTTCGACGCCAAAAATGCCAATGCTGTTTCTGATTGAAACGTACAATTTTGGCCTCATCTGCCCAATGCATCTTGTTTCAGTCATAATTTGTATTACATTTGGCTATCTCCAAGTGCTTGCTTCTGTGACTTCTGGTCAGAAAAGGCATTCTTCTGCCAACCCTTCCAAAGAGCCAGTGGTTGCAGAGGTGGCGCCTGATGGTGCTTCTTGAAACCTGATAACCCCCAGATGCCACCAAGGCCTGCTACTCCTTCACAGAGATTCTTGGGGATTTTGTTGCTTCTCTCACCATCCTCCTCAGTGTCCTGGGGGTGGCGAAATTCAGTTACTTCCTCTACCCTTGAAGTTTTCAACAGTTTCACATCATTGGAATGTTTTAATAATTGCCCTGACAATGCACAGCGGCATATTCAGTCATTTGTGAATCTTTTTGTATCCCTTACCAGATTTATGAAGGTCTATGAGCATCTGCCTCTTTGAAGTGAGTTGTTTTTTTTTGTGTGTGTTGGTGGATGAAAAATGGATATTGCACGTGTGTTCTCATTTTTACACCCAAGAGAAACAGGAAGTGATTTTAATGGCTCAATTCAGTAGTTCCTTAAATTGAAACTTTAAAAACGTGGAATTTAATACCTGGTTTAATTTTGATTTATGTCATTTACAATAATCTTTTAGGGTGCAATTAATTGTTAAACCTTGATGTGGAGGAAATTCATTTTAAATTTAATGAGAAAATCATTTTGGTTGGTTCCATTGTAACTTTAATATTCTGCCATGTTTCTCACATGTTGTCATTTGGAGTTCCTCAAAAAGTAAATATTATTTTTGGAATCAAAGTATTGTTTGTACATCACCGGTCAGGGGTGCCAGAATCTTGGAGGCCAGTATATATTTGCATGTAGAGAGCCATGTTGGGATTATAAACATTTAAAAGTGTGTCACAATGCAAGTACTTTTGAACATATTTGTCTTTGTAGCTGTCTGGAACAAAACTTTGGTGCAAAATTATTCTTGTGGTGCTTCTCTAGGTCCTGCTGAAATCCCTGAAGAACAGTGGAACCCAGCAGACACCTTTCTTTCTCAGCACAGTGAGAAAGGGTGACCTGTACAGCAACTAGGTGTGTATAGGCACTCCATGAACAGAGCTGAGAGTTAAATGTCCATTGTACATGTCTATTAGGAACATGCTGTGTGATGATGTTTACTGCAGGCTGAATTATCTTCATACACTGCACACTCTGGCTGGGGCATTAAGCACAGCTCAGAGAGATACTCACAATATGTGCTCCTGGTCCTCTGTTCTAAATTGGGAATATTCCACTCTTCTAAATTGGCTCCAGTGCCGGCTGATGAACAGAAAGCAGGGAGGGCGTAAAACATGCCTTTAAACTGGCAATTTGTCTTGATCAATTTTTAATCAGTGGCCTTGTTTGAAGAAAGTTTAACTCACCTCTTTCAGGTGTTGCCAGTTCTCTTTGTAAAGGCAAGAAATAAAACACATCATCTGGACTACAAAATGTGCACATTTCATTGCTTGTTTTCATTTAAACGATTATACAGCATATATATATATATATATATATATATATATATACAGTTTTTTTTTCATGAAGGGTAGCCTATTAAGGCAAGTGAATAAAACATTCTAATTAAATTTATTATTTACTTGCCTTAATATTTCTGTCGTGGCCGGTAGTATACGGAGGCTAAGCGCAACGATAGAGAGAAAGAGAGTAGCACGAACACAGTACAAACACAGAGGATAATATAGACCAAACGCAAGTATGAGAGCTTCCAGAGGTCGTTTAATAGTCCGAACCACGGAAGCAAAGCGAGATAGAAAAAGGGAGAAGAAACTCCTACAATAAGCAGATAAAAAGTCATTCAAAACCTCACCGTAGATATCTTTGGCTATAGTGAGAATCCAAACACAAACACTCTAGCGAAGGAGTCGTGCCGGACATCCTGCTTCTATAGACTCTGGGGAAGTGCCGCCCCAGCTCAGTCAACCTGCCGGGTAAAGATTTTGATGGCCCGGGAATTTGATATTGCCCCCGGACGAGAGCCGCAAAGAAAGGTCCAAACAACACGCACACCTCACAAACCATGACAGTTTCATTAAAAGGAAGCCGTATATTAAACTGCCAACAGATTATTTGTATTCTTTAAGAATGTGGTAATCAAGAACAATGATTGCGAACAGGTCAATTATGATCTTCTTCAAGGGATGTCTTCTGCCCTCCCTGTGTTCTGTTCAGCAGCTGCCACTGATTGGCTCCCTGAGTGTCACTCTTAATCTTCACAAAAGTTGAATAAATTTTGAAACGTATGGCATTTATTCGGCTAAGGCAATATCTGGCAAAGTTGACATGTGTCTGCCTTGTGAATCAGTTCCTCTCCAAAATTTATTGGGTTTTTCCATTGCCCATGTGACCAAGTTTCATAAAAGTCAAACCAATGGGTTTCCTTAATCCTGCTGACAAACTGACAAAAAGGCGGAACAGATCCCAACCAAAAAAAAGGCCTCATGAGTGGATGTGAAAATATCAAATATCTTGAACAAATGGATTTCTAATTAACAATCCCAGGGCCAGCTTTACAGGCAGGCGCAGCAAAGTCTGTGTCTAACTTGCATTGTTAATGGAGCAATACGTAACAAATCTAGTTTTACTCCAGGGCCAAGATAATTTGAGTGTTAAAATTAAGCCCTTATTGCTGAAAAAATGTTTCTCCTTTATCTGAATTCAGAGGCTAAACTGGCAACTCAAGATTCAGCAAGATCAGAACAGATGGAGCTCAGAACCTTTAAGCTTACCATCCCCATCTTCTCAAACATCTCCAACTCTACTGCAGGCAATGAGACAGACACACTCCCCTCCGAGGGCCCTTACCAGGCAGCGGAGGTGGTGATCATTGTACTCGTCTCAGGGTCCCTCAGTCTCCTCACGATAACTGGGAACATACTGGTCATTCTCTCAATCAGAATCAACAGGAGCCTCCAGACCATCAACAACTACTTCCTCTTCAGCCTGGCATGTGTAGACCTGATCATTGGGGTCAGCTCCATGAACCTTTACACAGTCTACATCGCAGCTGGTTATTGGCCGTTGGGCCCAGTAGTCTGTTACCTATGGCTGGTCGTGGACTATGTAGCCACCAATGCCTCTGTCTTTCATCTCCTTGTCATCAGCTTTGACCGTTACTTCTGCATCACCAAGCCACTCAGCTACCCTGCAAGGAGGACCACCAGGATGGCAGGCATGATGATTGCGGCAGCCTGGGCTGTTGCCATCCTCCTGTGGGCCCCACCCATCCTTTTCGGGCAGGTTGTTGTACTTGAGCATATTTTGCCAGTGTGCTACATTGAGTTCCTGTCCAATGAATCCCTCAGCTTTATCACCACAACTATCACCTTGTACCTGCCCGTTGCCATCATGAGCTTCCTGTACTGGCGGATCTCCAGGGCCAGCAAGAGCCGTATGAAGACGGGCGAGCACAAGGACAAAAAGGGCAACCCATTCAACAGCGAAGCAGGAAACCACATCAGCATTCCATGTGATGATGAGTCTGACACAACCCAACGCACTGAGAGGAGCCAGAATGGTGGAACAGGTGGAGTTGGGGAGGAGGAGCCAAGTGCACCAGTAAGTCCTGAGAGAAATGAAATTACAGCGGCCCCTGCTGGTTACAAGGGAAACTCCACAGCCCACCAGCTTCAGGTTACAGGGTCAAAGCAGCAGCCCAAGAAAAAGGCACCACCATCTCGCGAGAAAAAGGTAACACGCATGATAACGATGATTCTAGTTGCCTTTGTGGTCACATGGACACCTTATAATGTCACGAAGGTCATCAGCAGCTTCTGTTCGACCTGTATTCCCTCCAGCATGTGGATCTTCGGCTACTGGATGTGCTACGTCAACAGCACCATCAATCCAGCCTGCTATGCTTTCTGCAATGACTCTTTCAAGAAGACCTTCAAACAACTCCTGCTCTGCCAGTACAAGGACATTCACTTGGGCAGATAGAGATGTGATCGTTTTTGTTTGTGCTGTTGTTATTTTGGGTCATATAAATATTCATTTTCATCAATTTCTGTTAGCAGTTCTCGGATCCATATGTACGCCAATGACACCATCCTATATTAAGTTGGCCCTTCTCTCCACTGTGCAGCATCAACTCTTCAACTCAGCCTCACTTCTGTAGTGCAGTCCTTTTGCAACCTCCATCTCTGCCTAAAAAGACCAAATCTTCGCTCGGAAATATGATGCCTCAGCCCCCCCAAGATCAGCTGTGCCAATGGCTCGGCTTTGGATTATGTCCAATCCTACAAATACCAAGGCATCTGACTGGATTCATCTCTGTCTTTCACCCCACACATCAACAATCTTCAGACAAAAGTCAAAGCCAGACTTGCTTTCCTCTTCCGCAATAAGGCTTCCTTTACTCATGCTGCCAGGCATACCCTTGTCAAGATGACAACACTCCCAATGCTGGATTATGGTGATATCATCTATTAAATGGCATCAAGCACTGCCCCCCAAAAAAATGGACACTCTTCATCACTCGGCCATCCTTTTTGCCACTAACGCACCCTTCCACACTCACCACTGTGATCACTATAAACTGGTGGGCCGGCCCTCGCTCCGTACCCGGCGGCGCCATCACTGGTTTCACTTCGTCTATAAGACTATTCTGGGCAAGACGCCATCCTATCTGTCATCTCTTCTTCACCTCACCCATAATAAATATTGTTTATGGGTGAATACATCAAGCTCATTATCCCCAACACCTCTTTTGGTTTATTTTTGACCGCAATTCCTTTAGTTTTGCAGCAGCACATGACTGGAACAGTACAAAACACCCTCAAACTCGCCACTTTGACGTCTCTTACCACTTTCAAGCATAAGATCCAACCAATTATAGTTCACTGTTGTTCTTGTTGATCACCCTGGCTCATACTTAAAATACATTCTTACACACACACACACACACACACACACACATGCATACATACTTTCTCTCCTATACTTCATACACTCCTCTTCATTCACAGGCATGCGCATGCATTCATAGATACAAAGACATAAATATTACTTCCCCCCCTTTTCCTTTAATGTTAGCTGAACTATACTTCTTCTCTTCCCTGATGTTTATCCTTCTCTCATGATTTGCATGCCTGCTCCATGTTGATTTGCTTTGTGCTCAGTGGGTTTATATGTTTATATGGGTCAATGTACTTGTTCCTACTGGGGCCTCTTGGCCAGGTCATGTTTGTCAATGTTCTCAAGTGTTTTTGCTGGTAAAATAGAGGTCAAATAAATAAAATAAAGCTTTGCATCAGTCCATCTCAGATGAGCTTGGGCCCAGAGAAGCCGGCTGTGTTTCTGGGTGTTGATGATATATGGCTTTTGCTTTGCATGGTAGAGTTTTAACTTGCACTTGTAGATGTAGCAACAAACTGTGTAAACTGACAGTGGTTTTCCGAAGTGTTCCTGAGCCCACATGGTAATATCCTTTACAAAATGATGTTGGTTTATAATGCAGTGCCGCCTGAGGGACCGACGGTCACTGGCATTCAATGGTGGTTTTTGGCCTTGCCACTTGCGTGTAGAGATTTCTTTGGATTCTCTGAATCTTTTGATGATATTATGGACTGTAGATGATGAAATCCCTAAATTCCTTGCAATTGCATGTTGAGAAATGTTGTTCTTAAACTATCAGACTGTAGAACCTGAAATTTTCATTTTGCTTGATTTTACTCAAAACATATGCCAAAAATCATATTGTTGGAACACGTGCCCATTATGCATGTAAAATCTGAATGTTTGGTTGATCTGGTGCAGCTCAAAAAGTCAGCAGTAAAGTTTTATAACCCTAGAATGGTCTTATTGCCTGCCTGCGAGAGTGGCATCCTTTGTTCCCCACGGCGGGGGGTGAGAGCCATCAAGTCTAGCAGGCCCAGCATCTCTGGAACTCAAATTCACTGGTTTCATTGAAGTTAAAGCGCAGCTACTTCAATTGGCTTAAAACAACTTAAACCTCTACCAAATTCATAATATATTTCTGTTCAATATCCTAGGAAGGAACCTCTTATATATTGATAACGCAATTGGGCTATAATATTCCATTTTAAGGCTTTCCATGACAACTGCATCATTTTAGCACACATTCCTATCATGTTTAGTCTCTTTATTCTCGGGGGAGTCCAAGGAGTTGAATGGAACATGTTTCATTTCCCTTGGAATTATGGTTCGTTTGTAAGATTCATTCAAGCAACTGCCCTAGTCTCCCTGTGCAAATTATCTTATCACCTAGGCCAGTAAAACTCTGATTCGGCCAACCTTCCCTCTACCTTTTTCGGAGGTGTGGTTTGGAGCCTTTAAAGGTACGAGATCCTGAAGGGGGTGGGCTTCTTCTTCTCTTCTCTTCTTGCTCCTGCACTTCTTCTTCCTGTCCTGTCCTTTCTTGGTCTACTTCTGACGTGCGAATAGGTAAGTGGGGAGAGGTCACGTGCTGCCTTGTTCCGGAGCGGGGAACATTTGACTTCTCCCCGACCACGTGGAGCGACTTTAGCTGCACGTGGTCATTCATCTTTTCCAGGTATGAAAATACTCTAAATCCTTCTAAATTATATGTAACGGTAATTGGCTTATCATTGATTTGTTTGATTCAAGTTGTGCCTACCTGGTGAATTAAATTATTGTTATTCCTTTTCCAGCCTGCGTGTTCTCATTGTATATTCTTTCTGGCCTTGTTGCGATTGGGACTTAAGGGGAGACTCCTACCAAGACATGTGTAGGTAGCGGTACTTCTAAGTTAGATTGAGATTGGGTTCTACCTATTAAGGGGTTAGAAATTATCGGCTCTTAAGATTTAGCTATTGGTTAATCTTTCTAAGGGGCCCTTTGATATACATAAACCTAGGTTCGTGGTACGTTCATACTCAGAGCTATTTGCCTGATGTTGCTGCCGTGCCAGTCTCCTCTATCCAATGGATTTATCGTCGAATTAGACCAGGCAGAGACGCCTATTTTAACCCTAGGGGGTGTTCTGCTTAGTGACAATGGTTTTCGCAGACAGAGTTTGGGTGCGTAACTGCCCTGAGATTCACGCATGCTGTTTCAAAATTATCAATTCTAATTCTAATTTGGAGTCAGATTTTTAACGAGATTATAGCTAAATTTTGTATTCTAACTGTTATATGGAGTCAGATAAATCGTAACCATTGCGCTTTCATGCCCCGTCCTCGGACGGTGAATAAATATTCATTATATTGAGATTCACACCAGCCAGAAGAATGCTCTAATTCAAGTTAGACTAAAAGAACACGTAAGGCCTTCAACCCGGGCAATATCCGCCTTTTGGTTATTGCTCTTTTGGGGTTTTACAAGACTATTTGCAGTTGTTCACAAAGTGGTGAACCTCGCCCCATCCATGCTAGTGAACGACTGAGCCTTTCGGGTATGTTCTTCTTGTACCTAATCGTGACACTCACCTGTTTCTAATCAACCTGTTCACCTGTGGAATGTTCCAAACAGGTGCTTTTTGAGCATTCCTCATTTTTCTTTTGTCTCTTGTTCCCCCTGTCCCAGCTTTTTTGGAACGTGTTGCAGGCATCAAATTCAAAATACGTGAATATTATCAAAACAAACAATGAAGTTTATCAGTTTGAACATTAAATGACTTGTCTTCGTAGGGTACTCCATTGCTTATAGGTCGAAAAGGATTTGCAAATCATCGTTTTCTGTTTTTATTCACGTTTTACACAAAATCCCAACCTCATTGGAAACGGGGTCTGTATTATTACAGGCACAAGTCATGCTATCAATATGCTAATATTTTGAAAAAACGCTCCCAAGAAGTAAACATACTCAATGAAGAAGAAAGAACATAGAACGTGATGGACTTCACGCTGAGGGCTACATACTGCACACATGCTGAAAAACATTTACAGCACACTGCTGGTAGACTGTCATAAATTGTGATTTATGGGATTGCTTCTGTTTTTGCATTTTAATTAATTTAATGCTTGGGTTGGCATGAAGCCCTTTGTGGCTGCTTGCAGCTTTATTCATTATCCATCCATTCTCTATACTAAGGAGGGGGAGGGATCCCAGCTGACTATGGGTGAAAACCAGGGACCCACCCTGGACAGCTCGCTAATCCATCGCAGGGCACACACAAGCAGTGCGATAGAGAAAAAATGAAAACGAGACGCAATAAATTCCTTGTTTTTCTCCATGGAATGAAGCAGAAATGTGTGCTCAAAGGTAGTTTAAAAATAGAATTACTCCTCCCAAGGCATATATCATTGAATATTAACTGATTACACTAAATGGATGGGCGAATGACGAGTGGTAAATTTCGTCACACTCCTCGCTTTCTCCCTCGTCACGGGCTGTGACTTACGCCCAGGTAACCTGGGTAATGTGTTGCCTTCTGATACTTATGTAGACCCACCAGCAGCAGTAGGTGTACATTTAAAACAGGACAAAAAATGGCTGCTATCAGGCATAGGATCTGATACAATTAAGTTACATAGGACTCAACGACATTCAAAAACTCTGACACAAAAATGAATTATTGTGAAAATAAAAGGTAAAATCCCCAGCAGTAACTTGAAGTTCCTGAGTGTACAAGAAATGAAAAGAAAATCCTGAAGAAAAAAAACCCTCTGATCCCAAAAGGCCAGTGAATGAGAATAGGCTTTAGTATTAGGGATCAAATAGCTTGGAATGAGAGATTCCCAGATTCAACCTAAATCTTCTGTATTTGAAAATATAAGAACAACAGACTTTCACACCAAGTCGCCCCATTTTGCAGCAGCGGGGCCTCCGCCCGACCCGGTGTGCTCAGGGCACCTGATGAAGCTGCAGTCTGCCGGGCACAGATCAGCAACAGGTTCCTGCTCCATGCACCTCCAGCTGTCTAAGTAATACATTATCCTGATTATTTTAAAACTCGGTGGGCAGAAATGCTTTATTTGTCATGTAGAGAACATGAAAACGCTCCTGTCCAAGAGACATGTAACTTGACTGCGGGGGTTTGGAGCACCTCACACAAAAGAATTCACTCCACGCACTCGGGCCTGACGCAAATGCGGAAAAGCAATCAGTCCCAGGGGAAGTCAAGAATGGCCTGTCAGAGCCGCATCGAGGCAAGGACATGGCTAGGAAAGTTCACAGAGGGCGATCGGCGCAAATTCCGCAACAGCTTGCCTCCGTAGACGCCTTTATAGCCTCACCTGCATCCAAGTTCTTCTACCCTGTCTTCTCCTGAGCCTCTGGGTGAGTTGGGGAATCGAAGAGCCAGAGAGATGACAGGGATCCAATGAGAATAGCAGGAACAACAGGTGTTTAAAGGCGCATTCACTCTCATTGTGGACTCCATAGGAGGCGAATGAGCTTTACAGAACAGGTAGGACAGGACTGGCAGATGCAAAGGTGAACAAAGGCGCATTCAGTCAGACAAACAGTTATTCTAGAATGTTCACCATTATGCAGAAAAGACACAGGCAGTTTGCAGAGACCTGTATCCTCAATTGGTTTGTCAATCTCAAGAACATTTCCCTCAGAGCTCAGTTTTTGAGTCAAGGTCGGCCAACAGAGTGGTGCACTGGAGAGAGAATTAACAGAAAGACTAAAATAACGTAAGGAGTCCAAATGAAAACAAGAATTATAGCGTGTAACACTGAAGCAACAAAATGCAACAACTCTCATGCTTGTGAGAACAGCGTCAACGATGGTGAATGTCAGGTGCAGGCGGCACCAGCACTGAGCAGAAGTGGTTCTGGGGACTCATAAAATCCTGCATGTGTGACAACGCTTAATCCAAATGGCCTACACTTGGATTTTAGTAAAGCTTTTCCTAACCCTTCTTGTAAATGAGGCTGTCCACTTGAAATTCCCGTCATAAGTGATTTAAACCTTATACATCATTATAATTAAAAAAGAAAGTAAATTAAAGCACAGTAAGAGTCAGGATGTGCCAAAGAGGGACTCCAGCCTGTGCCAGATCACACAGTTTACACTCATGATCCAAAAAAATAAATAAATAAACTTGGACAAAGAAGCTTAATAAAGTCATGGCTTGGCTGCCTGAAAGGCGCAGTGCTCTCCTGAAGACTTTACACCTGATGCAAAAATTTCTTCAGGTGAAGTTATTTTGCCAGAATCCCTGAGGGATTAAGATATTGACGTAAGTGTGTTGTGAAGGACGGCCCACCCTGTTCTTCTACCCCTTCTCTTATCCACCTCTCCGTGTCTCTGTCCCTCACTCACTCCAGAGTCTCCTCCACCCCTCTCTCACTCACGCTTTTTCCCTCCAGACAGCAGTGTCACATACACTCATCCCTCAGTGTCGCTTTACTCCACACGCATGAGATCAGACCAGCAGCGAGGTGCATGAGACCGACTGAAGGCTGCGTATCTCACCTACCAAACAGAGGGCACAGCTGGGAAAGCCACTACGAATCCTCAAGAACAGGTAATTAAATCGTAAAACGACAACAGAAATGATGTGTTTGTTCAGTGCTGCCACAATGTAGTAATGAAGGTCCATAAAATGACGTTATTATGGACACAGTGCGGCTTTCAAATGGCATCTGTTGTGTCCCTGTATTTACGCACCGTGGCCAAAGAATAAAATCTGAGGACGAATTTGCAAATTTGCAGAGTCTTGGTAGCGAAATGCTTTTATTACACTGACTTTCCATGATTTTTTTTGAACACACCCAATTCTAAAGAATTAGAACAATGCGTAAAATTAATTTTTAGATTCTCATTTTTTTGCATTTTATTGAGAGCAGCACAAAAAACTGTTTAAAGATTTGCCTTAACAACTGGATCGTTCTAGGAAATATTCACAAATTCCAAATGTGATGCCTGCTAGAGGTTCTAAAAAATTGGAACAGGGGAATGGAAAGACTGGAAGAACAGTGGAATCTTCAGAAAAACACGTTTTTCAACACTACACAGGTTAACAGGTGAATAGGTCACAGATGATTTGATTATGATTGGGTATAATATGAGCACTCACAAAAGGCACGGTCGTTTACCAGTCAGATGCTATGAGGTTCGTCACTTTGCCTAAACCAAACACATTCCAGAATCACCTCCGACTTCTCTGGTCTCGACCTCATTTGAAAACGAATGTAGGGGAAGAAGGAAGGAGTGCTGTGGTCTAAGGAGTCCAAGAAAAAACAATAATTATAGAGAAACAGAATGAGTGAAATACTTCAAGGTTTATGGTGGAAACACCCAAACTAAACGTCAAGTAAATCAAGCTTTCACAACTATTGGCACTCTTCATGTAGACCTAAGGGCAACCGCCTCTGACAAAGATAATACCATGCAGTCATTTCCTGTAATCTTTGACTAGGTTACGGTATAAATTCGGGGGCACTTTGCATTTTACAACTGCCTTCTTCAACTCAGCCCACAGGTTCTCAATTGGATCTTGGTCTGGTGACTGAGATGGCCATTGCAGAATGTTAGTTTTATGTCACAGAACATTTCTTTGTGGATGTTGAGGTGCGCTTTGGGTCAGTGTTTTGTTTGAAAGTCCTCCTACGGCCTAGTCCCAGCCTTTTTGCTGAGGCAACCAGACTGTCTGCCAAAATATTATGATACTTGGTGGAATTCAATATGCCATCTATCTTAACCAATGCCACTGCACCTCTGGAATTAAAACAGCCCCAAAAAATTACTGATCCACCATCATATTTAACCATGGGCACGAGGTGCTTCTCCTTGAATGCATCTCTGTTTCAAAGCCAACATGCCAATGCTGAATCTGACCGAAATGTGTAATTTTGCCCTCAATGGACTAATGCACCTTGATCCAGTGATAATTTGAATGACCTTTGGCTATCTCCAAGTGCTTGCTTCGGTGACTTCTGGTCAAAAAAGGCATTCTTCTGCCAACCCTTTCAAAGAGCCTGCGGTTGTTGAGGTGGCACCTGATGGTGCTTTTTGAAACCTGGTGACCCCGAGATGCCACCAAAGCCGGCAATTCCTTCATAGAGATTCTTGGGGATTTTGTTGCTTCTCTCACCATCCTCCTCAGTATCCTGGGGGGCGAAATTCAGTTGTGTTCCCAACCCTTGAGGTTTTCAACAGTTCCATATCCTTGGAATATTTTAATAATTGCCCTGACAATGCACAGTGGCATATTCAATCATTTGTGAGTCTGATTTATGAAGGTCTATGAGCATCTGCCTCTTTTGAACTGACAGTTTTTTTTTGGTTTGGTTTTTTTTTTTGTCGTGTTGAATGAAAAAGGGCGATTGCTCGTGCAATCGGATTTTAAGCCCTTGTGAAACAGGAAGAAATTTTAATGGCTCAGTATAGTTCTGAACACTTAGATAAAACTTTAAAAAGTGGAATTTATTACCTGGTTTAATTTTGGTAGATGTCATTTACAATAATCTTTTAGGGTGCCATTAATTGTGAAACATTTATATGGAGGAAATTCATTTTAAATTAATCAGTAAATAATTTTGGTTGGTTCTATAGGAACATTAATAATATGCAGTATTTCACATATAGTTATTTGGAGTTTCTCAATAAGCATATATTTTTTAGAATTTTTTTGAAAGTATTGTTTGTGCATCACCAGTCAGGGGTGCCAGCAGTTTTGGAGGCCAGAGTATATGTGCATGTAGTGAACCATGTTGGAATTATAGACATTTACAAGTGTGTCACAGAGCAAATACTACTTGGTCTGTGTGACAGTCTTGAACAAAACTTTGGTGCTGAACTGTTCCTGTGGTGCTTCTGTAGGTCCTGCTGAAATCTCTGAAGAACAGTGGAGCCCTGCAGACCCCCTTCTTTCTCAGCACAGTGAGAATGAGAGACCTGTCCTGCTACTAGGTGCGTATATGCACTCCAAAACAGAGCTGAGAGTTAAATGTCCATTGTACACATCTCTTGGGAACATGCAGTGTGATGATGTTTACAGCGGGATGAGTTATCTTCATGCACTGCACACTCTGGCTGGGGCATTAAGCACAGCTCAGAGAGATACTTACAATGGCCCTCATTTATCAAACTTGCGTACAGCAAAAAAATGGATGTACGCCTTCATCTCCCGCAAGAATCGGCATTTATCAATCTGAATGTGAGCGAACGCTCCGCAAAAATCTCACGCTAGCCCTGACCAGGTGTACACAAATCTGAAAACAGCGAACAACATGCAGGAACGAGTGCAGCTGTCAAAATGAGTAATAAACCATAAGCAGCGATGCGGACATCATGCTGTTGTTGTTCTTATTAGTAAAATAAATCAATAGACTACATAAATGAATGAATAAATAAATGAATAAAAGCAGGTTGTTTCTAAATAAAAGTGTAATTAATTTCTCTACACAGATGTCACCATTTATTTATTTAATAAATTTATTTAATAAATAAATAAATTCCACCTGTGTTGAGAAATTAGTTACTCTTATTTGGAAACAACCTGCTTTTATTCATTTATTTATTCATTCATTTATGTAGTCTATTGATTTATTTTACTAATAAGAACAACAACAGCATGATGTCCGCATCGCTGCTTATGGTTTATTACTCATTTTGACAGCTGCACTCGTTCCTGCATGTTGTTCGCTGTTTTCAGATTTGTGTACACCTGGTCAGGGCTAGCGTGAGATTTTTGCGGAGCGTTCGCTCACATTCAGATTGATAAATGCCGATTCTTGCGGGAGATTAAGGCGTACATCCATTTTTTTGCTGTACGCAAGTTTGATAAATGAGGGCCATTGTAAGTATCTCTCTGAGCTGTGCTTAATGCCCCAGCCAGAGTGTGCAGTGTATGAAGATAACTCATCCCGCTGTAAACATCATCACACTGCATGTTCCCAAGAGACGTGTACAATGGACATTTAACTCTCAGCTCTGTTTTGGAGTGCATATACGCACCTAGTAGCAGGACAGGTCTCTCAGCCAGACGGCTGACAATTACAATCAATTTGATTAAGCGCAATGCGCAGCTTGGCAGATATGCAGTGTATGTCAGATGCTCATCCAGTCAGATATATACTGAACAACAAAAGAAACGAAAGTTAGCCTAATTAAAGGCAGACTTGAAAATAAGTTTGCGCATAATTATTTTAGAAAATCAAATTTATTACTAGCACGTGCAGATTAACACTCGTTTCATCAAACTTTTCTTTATTTTGCGGTCCCTTTGACTGAGTAACCATAAGAGTACATAAACTAACTAGCTAGCTTGCGTTTCTTTTGTTGTTCAGTATATAGATGCCTATGGACACTTCGACCGTGATCACATTTTAACAATGGCAGATCTACCATTGTTAGAGGAATAAGCTCTAACAATGTGTGAAGTGAGAGGAACTTTCGGCAGAGAGATCTCATCCAGGAAAGTGACGAGTGGCTGCTCGTTTTCTGTGGCACCTAATAAAATGCCATGGAGTAACACTGATAAAAGTACAATGAAGAGTGATCTTTGCAGACTGTATTTTACCAATTACCCTCATGGTGCTCCGATCGAGGCGGGGGGGACTCATCCATGTCCCCACCGGCTCGTATTCCCACGATGGAGGGGGAGCCTATCACTGCTGTGACAGCTGGAGGTTCGAGTCTGGTTGGCCTCCACCGCTCCCTGCGCTGTTGCAACCCGTTTTTTGGAGGCGATCTTAAAATCGGACCACTTTTTTAACTTACATGTAAAGCATTTGGATTGTCAATTATGTAGGTAATATAACATGAAATATCATGGATCTACAAATTGAATTTATTAAGGCCGATGTTATTTGCTCTTTTACGTGTGTCCAATGCTAAAGTTTTTTCTTGACCACAAGTGCGCAAGTTGATGACCATTCCAGTGCCGCTTAGAAAGTACCGCTTAAAATAAGTTTGGCCAAGAAAAAAATTTAGCTTTGGACACACTTAAAATAAGTGAGGGCAATGGAGAAATGTGCGTCATGGCCACAATAATAAGTGCGTCCAACAAGAATTTTGGTCATTCAAGTGCGTCCAAGCACAAAAATTAAGTGAGAATAGTCACTTCGATTTTTTAATGGATTAAATAAAACATCTGCTGCACTTCGGTTTTCCACCCCAACGATGTTTACTGCTGCAGCAGCATTAGTTTTCCCAACTGCAGCCCACTGGGCTCTCTTTATGCCACACTTAAGACTTCCAAATAAAATAATTCTGTTTTTCTCCAACTATCGTCGGCCTGCTGATAAAACCTCGTACCTTCAAAATGATAAACTTTACAAGAGAGCAAAAAAAACCAAAAAGTTTAATTTTGCATGTAAGAATGCAGTTGAGCTGTGTTCGGGGAGGATGACTATTTTTCCTCCAAGAATGTATCCAATCAATGACACTTTGTATTTTGCAATGTTTATGCTATTATCGCGGACATACGAGTTTTTGTTTCTTATCAAATTGTAGATACGAGGTTTATCAGCAGGCCGACGATATCTCGTCCTCAGTTAAGTTCCTTCTTCTTTGCCGTCTTTTGAGAGTCCATGTCGTAAAGAGGGCAGGACTATTCGCATGAATTTATACGGCCGTGTCATGTGAATTACGATGGTTTCTGCCGCCAGATTTATCAATGCCACGGCAGTTCTACACCGAAATCTGCGACGTAAACACTTTTAGTAAATCAGACGTGACACCTGGTGAACGATGATATTTACACCAGAATCTACACCAGATCCTACGCAAGTTTGACAAATGAGGGTCAATATGTGCTCTGTTCTAAATTGGGTATAGTCCACTCGTCTACATTGGCTCCAGAGCCGGTTGATGGACAGGAAGCAGGGCGGGCGTAAAACATGCCTTTAAAATGATAATTTCTCTATCAATTTTAAAACAATGGCCTTGTTTCAAGATAGTGTAACTCACATCTTTTCAGTGTTGCCAGTTCTCTTTGTAAAGGCAAGAAATAAAACACGTAATCTGGACTGCAAAATGTGCAGATAACATTGCTGGTTTTCATTTAAAACATCACACAGCTTATGTTTGGTGACCTACTTTGCAGGATATTACAAAAGTCAGTGGGGAAAATCCAGGAAGTTTTTTTTTTTTTCGTTAAGGGTAGCCTTTTAAGGCAATTGAATGAAACATTTTAATTGAATTTACTATTAACTTGCCTTAATATTTAAATAAAAAGGAAGTCAATTGAAGTGCCAAGGGATTATTCGTATACTCAGAAAATATTGGAAATAAAGAACAATGATTGTAAACAGGTTGATTATGATCCATTTCAAGGGATGTCTTCCGTCCTCCCTGCGTTCTGTTCAGCAGCTGGCATTGATTGGCTCTTTTGTGTCACTGCAAATCTTTACAGCTGTTGAGTGAAGTTTGACATGAATGGCATTTATTCGGCCAGGGCAACATCTGGCAAAGTTGACGTGTATCCGCCTTGTGATTCAGTTCCTCTCCAAAGTTTAATGAGTTTTTCCATAGCCCATGCCACCAAGTTTTACAAAAATCAGACCAATGGCTTTCCATGATCCTGCTGACAAACAGACAAAAAGATGGAACAGATCCCAACCAAATACATTTCCTCACAAGAACATGTAAAAATAACAAGTATTTTGAGCATTCAAACAACTGGATTTCAAATTTGCTATCCCAGGGCCAGATTTACAGACAGACACAGCCTACTGGAGTACTATATAACAAATCAAGTGTTAATCAAGTGCCAAGCTGATTTGAGGGTTGAAATTAAGCCCTTATTGCTGAAAAAATGTTTCTGCTTTATCTGAATTCAGAGGCTAAACTGGCAACTCAAGATTCAGCAACACCAGAACAGATGGAGCTCAGGCGTTTTAAGCTTACCATCCCCATCTTCTCAAACATCTCCAACTACACTGCAGGGAATTGGACAGACACACTCCCCTCTGAAGGCCCTTATCAGGTAGCGGAGGTGGTGATCATTGTCCTGGTCTCAGGATCCCTGAGTCTCCTCACGATAACTGGGAACATACTGGTCATTCTCTCGATTATAATGAACAGGAGCCTCCAGACCATCAACAACTACTTCCTCCTCAGCCTGGCATGTGCAGACCTGATCATTGGGATCAACTCCATGAACCTCTACACAGTCTACATTGCAGCTGGTTATTGGCCATTGGGCCCAGTAGTCTGTTACCTATGGCTGACCCTGGACTATGTAGTCTGCAATGTTTCTGTCTTTCATCTCCTTGTCATCAGCTTTGATCGTTACTTCTGCATCACCAAGCCACTCACCTACCCTGCAAAGAGGACCACCAGGATGGCGGGCATGATGATTGCGGCAGCGTGGGTACTTGCCTTCCTCCTGTGGGGCCCGCCCATCCTCTGTGGGCAGTTTGTCGTAGGTGCGCGTATTGGGGAAGAGGGCGAGTGCTACGTCGAGTTCATGTCCAATGAATCAATCTCATTTACCAGCTCGACTATCACCTTGTACCTGCCTGTTGCCATCATGAGCTTCCTGTACTGGCGGATCACCAGGGCAAGCAAGAGCCGTGTAAAGACAGGCGAGCACAAGCAAAAAAAGGGCAACCCATTCAACAGCAAAGCAGGAAACCACATCAACATTCCATGTGATGACGAGTCTGACACAACCCAACGCATTGAGAGGAGCCAGAATGGTGGAACAGGTGGAGTTGGGGAGGAGGAGCCAAGTGCACCAGTATGTCCTGAGAGAAATGAAATTACGGAGGCCCCTGCTGACTACAAGGGAAACCCCACAGCCCACCGCCTTAATGTTACAATGTCAAAGCAGCAGCCCAATAAAAAGGCACCACCATCTCGTGAGAAAAAGGTAACACGCATGATAACGATGATTCTAGTTGCCTTTGTAGTCACATGGACACCCTTTCAAGTCATGAAGGTCATCAGCAGCTTCTGTTCGACCTGCGTTTCATCCAGCATGTGGACTTTCGGCTACTGGTCCTGCTACATCAACAGCACCGTCAATCCAGCCTGCTATGCTCTCTGCAATGTCTCCTTCAAGAAGACCTTCAAAAAACTCCTGCTCTGCCAGTACAAGGAAATTTGCTTGGGCAGATAGAGATGTGATTTTTTTTGCAGTTATTTCCTGTCATTTTGCTGATGGAAAAAATATGCTCTGGCATCACTTTAAACAACAGCAGGCACAGGCTCAAGAGTTACAATTACAGACTTGCAACCTGTTGGTGTAATTTTAAATTGCAGACATTTAAATATTTGTGACAAAAAACTCAACTTGAATTCAACAAAATTTATGGCAAAACTCATTCATAAGATCATAAAGTGCATCTATTTACTGTCTTTGATATTTTTATTTGAGAAAAATTATGTATTATTAAAGGTGCAGTTCAGGGCTGGCATTAAACAAAAATAACTGCGTAGCAAAAATGCTATGCAGTCTCTAGAAGTCTGTAGCATTATGTTGCATTTTTCTGAACTGTGTAGCAAAAATAAAACTTAACACAAACATCTGTACATGCACTTTTTATTTTAATCTCTGAGAACACTTGGCTAACAGTATTAAAACTAATTAAAGCTGCATGCAGCGTTGAACGGGCCCTCGCCATCTTGCACATATTGGGTGTAGTTGTGAGATCCTGACGGATGCAGGTGTGCACTCACGACCAGTGGACGGGTCAAGTACAGGCACCAACCTGTGATAATGGTTCGAATGAATCGGACAAAGCAGGAAGGAGATATGAAAAGTTGATAGTTCATCCACCAGGGGGCGTTCTGAGTGTAACCAAATGTGGGCAGGTGCATTCAGGGGCAGACTGTCAGCATTAATGCGAAGTTTCAAGCAAATCGGCCAATGACCATGTAAAATATGGCATTTCCTGTTTCCACAAGGGGGCGCAATAGAGACATTTTGCTCCCCCCATGGGCAAGGCCCCTATCAGATTTAACAGCTTGCCATCCTTGACCTGTGGATCAATTTTTATGATGATATAAGTAAAGACATCAAAAACACAAACGTATTTTCATAGCAAGGGATCCACCTTCGCTGCGTTGCCACACAAACGCCATTACTTGTAGCTTCACGGCATTCATAATGTAGCTTCACCAACTTGTTCAGAATGTTTTAGAAGGGGAATGAAGTTGATGGGTTCAACAATGTGTCATCAGTACAAAATGGTCACTTCCTGTCACCACCAAGAGGTGCTATTAGTAAAGTAGGAAGTTATGATATCATGACGTTCAGGGTGGAGGCATCATCATTTCCAGCAAGATTGAAGCTGCTTTGATCAAGTATGTTGGTGTGAGAGCATTTTGAAATTTCTTTGGCGAGTCACCTATTTTTGTCACGCCCTTGCAGCCACGCCCTTTGACCGACAGAAGTGCAGAGCATAACTTTTGATCAGTTTGGTCTCTAGATAGTCTGGACCACATTTTACGTCAATCGGTCGAAAACCCGAGGAGGAGTTAGTTTTAAAATTCAAAAATTCAAATCAAAGTGGCCGACTTCCTGTTGGGCTTAGGGCATGGCTCCAATGAGTTTTTTGTATGTCTGGGTATTATACATATGTATATCAAATTTCATTTGCCTACAACAAAGTAACCGAACTGGTCACTTCCTGTTACCACCGGGGGGCGCTATTATTAAAGTGGTAAGTTATAATATTAAGACGTTCAGGGCAGAGCCATCGTCATTTTCAGCAAGTTTGAAACTGCTACGATCAAGTAAGTTGGCATGAGAACATTTAGAAATTTTTTTGGCGAGTCGCCAAAATTTGTCACGCTCTAGCATCCACGCCCTTTGACTGACAGATGTGCAGAGCATAACTTTTGATCAGCTTGCTCTCTAGATAGCCTAGACCAAATTTTAAGTCAATCAGTCAAAAACCCGAGGAGGAGTTTGTTTTAAAATTCAAAAATTCAAATCAAAGTGGCCGACTTCGTGTTGGGTTTAGGGCGTGGCTCCATTGAGTTTTTGTATGTCTGGGTATAATACATATGTATATCGAATTTCATTAGCCTACAACAAAGCATCAAACTGGTCACTTCCTGTTACCACCTGGGGGCGCTATTATTAAAGTGGTAAGTTATAATATTGAGACGTTCAGGGCGGAGCCATCATCATTTCCAGCAAGTTTGAAACTGCTACGATCAAGTAAGTTGGCGTGAGAACATTTAGAAATTTTTTTGGCGAGTCGCCAAAATTTGTCACACTCTAGCATCCACGCCCTTTGACTGACAGATGTGCTGAGCATTACTTTTGATCAGCTTGCTCTCTAGATGATCTGTACCAAATTTGAAAAATTTGAAAAAATCTCTGAGGACTTCACTTTCAAAGTAAAAACTGGTCACTTCCTGTTACCACCAGAAGGCGCTATTGATAAAGTGAAAAGTTATGATATAGGGATGTTCAGGGCAGAGATATTATCAAGTCCAGCAAGTTAGAAGCTGATAAGATCAAGTATATGGGCGTGAGAGCATTTTGAAATTAATTTTGTCAAGACGCCAAACTTTGTCACGCCCTAGCAGCCACGCCCTTTGACCAACGGACATGCAGAGCACAACTTTTAATCATCTTGGTCTCAAGATGTTCTGTACCAAATTTGAAGTCAATCAGTGGAAAACCCTAGGAGGAAAAAATTCAAATCAAAATGGCTGACTTCCTGTTGGGTTTAGGGTGTGGCTGTCATGAAATTTTTTGTATGTCTGGGTATGATGCACATGTTTACTGAATTTTGTCTCCCTCCGAGAAAGTAACCGAATTTCCCCATGGGAATTTTGAAACATGTTTAGGGGGCGCTATCTTGGCATTTTGCGTCGTCCATGAACGAACGCCCAAAAATATCGAATTTTGGAAGAGGCCGCACAAATGTGGAAAGTTACAAGCGTTTTCAAGTTTGAGAAAGGGGCGAAATTGGCCCTTGAAATGTCGGAGGAACAATAATAATAATAATAAACAGCATGATTTCAATAAGGTCCTCCGCGGACGACTTGCTGTCGTCGCTCGGGCCCTAATAATAAAAATAAACAGTACGATTTCAATAGGGTCCTCGGACGACTTTCAGTCGGCTTGGGCCCTAATTAACACTGCCTAATGAAGACAAAGGCAGCTGAGTTACAGAAGCATTGCAGTGTGAAACTGCTTGGACTTACCAGTTGGGACCCACTTAGAGTTATTATGTAATAACTCAGTAACTGAATAGGAATTACTAAATTTTAGTTGGTTCTACCTAAGCCACTCTCCTGGCTCAGGCTGTGAATGAGTGACTATTCGGGACTGAGTTTTATCATACAAAATATTTTTAATGTGAAAGAAATTAATACTGGTAATTATGAAAATGGCCCTAATCAAGAATATAGAGCACTACAGGAAATCAAGGTACAAATATATGTCTCCAAAATATGAAAACAGCATTCCTTTGACATAAATATGCCACTCTTTTTTGTATATCAGGGATAGAAATTATTAGTTTTTTTTCTCCCCCCGAGACATCCTGACCAGTAATGATGCAGGTTTACAAGTTTTCCCCATCTTTTACAAGAAAACCCTTTTTTCCTTTTAATTTACGGCACCAAGATAAGATAAAATATCCGTATCTCAAATTTCTTTTTTTTTTTACCACAGCAACTCATACCTATGCCAATTTAACTCCTATTAGGTTCTAATATTAATTAATAACCAGTCATGCCAATGATCATAAGACACAGATTACACAAGCCCTTAAGTAAAACGGAAAGTAACTTTTTCTTCATAATTAATAGCAAATGATAAAAGCTTTTAATTTCAAAGTACCTTGCACAAAGAGAAATCGCACTAACCATGTACTTCCATGAACTAAAATGCAGGTTTGTCAATTTGTTGGGTTAGAATCGATGTTGTCAGTGCTCACGTGCTTGCCTAATATTTGCAAAACAGTACACTATACAGCGATACAAAAATACAACGATGTGCCAAAATCCTTTCGTAATGACCGGTTAAAATAGTTAAATGACCGGCCCATAGTTAAAAAATAAGGCTTATAGAATGAACTTACAAGCCTTTGATGAACAAAGTGCACCATCTTGAGGGCACAGAAAATAAAGAAAATGGTTCATGAAGCTTCATCTTCCCATCACTACAGTGAGCACGCAGACAGGGAAGACGGACTGAACCAACTACATCACAAGACAGGGGAGACAAGTGCAATGGAACTGAAACATGGAATGAACCAAAAACCAGAATATTACAAAAACCAAAAAGAACAAATAAAAGACAATAATCATAAACACAAAACCAGCACATAAAACATGATCAAAACCCAGAATCATGACAGGATCCAGGGAAGCAATGGATTGTTCCCTGAAAGTGGAGTGTCTGTTCTGTTAAAATAAGGTATATTTCAGAATTCAGATATTACTGAGTTAGTGGGTTGTACTTGTTCCTTATAAGTGTTGAAAGGGGTCGTGAGCTTTGAAGAGGAGACTGGTATCTTCCATTACAGGGTGAATGTTCTGACTGTTTAATTAGCAGTTTATTTAATGCGTGTTTGTGCTGGCTTGGAGGACTTTGACGAAAAATGGCCAGAAATCTAAACTTTATTATGGAGAAAAGGCATGTTTTGTGTTTGGAGAGGTTACTGGTGACCACTGATATTCAACTGCACTGAGATTGATAAATTCATACTAAACTCAACCAGAAAATCATTTGTTCATATTAAATTTCATGCCTTAAAACTTTGTGTTATATCAATGATTTTTTAATGATTTGATAGGACATTATTTTAGACTTCGGGGAGGCACTTGGATAGCTGTATAATTTGGCTGATAGCATGTAGGTAATCTAGAATGTAATGTTGAAGATGCATTCTACTTGTGGTCAAGGAGTTTATGATACCAGAAATGTATAGTTTTAAGCCCCAGCAGTTTTTCAATCCTCAGAATTATTTTTTTTTGCAATTTCAATGGTGAATTCTCATGAAGATTTTTTATGTTTGCAGCTCATTTTCTCTACCAAAATCATGAAAATAAACTAAAATACTATGTAATTCTAAATGCTGCAAGTGTCTTTTCTGAATTGAGCCACAATTTTCCTCTTTATGAAGCTTAAATCTTGAATTATACAGCATTAAAGTGGGTAACCCATAAATAGCCAAATTTGGCTTCTGCACAAAGGGGTTAATATATCCTGGGGAGGGGCTAGTAACAACCCAATTGCAATTTTTAATTTTTGGTGACCTTTGACCTCATTTTAATTTTGGGACATATATGTCACAATTGGCATTTCGAGGACGCTTATTGCTAAAATGACTTGAATGATAAAATAGTCGACATTTCGCTGAAGTACTCGGGATAGATTATTTTTCATTAGCTTACCTGTTTGTCTACTGTATCCAGTGATGAATGGGTGCTGATCAATGGTGTTTATTATACCATGGGGGCAGCCATATTGAAAAGCATAACTGGTGCAGACAGTGTAGTGTCAGTTCCACTTTAATGCATCAAATGGCAGCACTGATGGTCTAAATATGCCATTATGGGCATTAGGTTGCATAATTTACGCGGGGTTAGTGGTTTTGACGACCCCCAAAATCGTGTGACAAATTTGTCACGGGGGTATTTAAGGGTTAAAATGCCATTAGCACATCTGGAAACCGTCGTTGTCATTATTTTTCATTTAATACCTGTGTTAGATGACACCTGATGTGAGTCATCAGTCTAGTGTTTTTAATTTAATTTAATCTGGTCGCATATACACATGTACAGCATTTAATTGCGCAATTCCCCGCCAATTCTTTACAAAGGGTCCAAAACAGGGTCCTTATTTAGCTTATACTGCCATCCTCAAAAAACCCCATTTGTTGTCGATTGTAGTCTCTGCCTGAAACGCTTCATTGGGGTGGCTCTTCCACTATGGGCCCCACTCTCCGTGTGCCCACTTTATTCTGACTGGCCAGCTCTGTGGAGGGCGAAGTTGGGCGGGACTAGGCTGCAGAATGCAGTTTTCCGGGTCCGCCTCCTCACAGTGAAACGTGAGACATGTCTGCCATCTGATAAGGAATCGGTGGGGAAATCCCGAAATCTAACGCTATACTTGAATATAGATCTAATTAAATTAACTTGTTCTGATAAACGCAGCAGCGAAAGTGGAGGACGCAGTGCAAAAGTCTGGCAGCTAAAGCTCGAATTAGCTGTCGGCTACAGTTTGCTACGGCAACAGTGGTGAGTACAGTGGTTTTTCTACTCTACAGCTAGGATGCAGGGAAAGTTAGAATCCACCAAAAACAGACACATTTGTAGAACGGGTCGACATACCCAAGAGTGGACCGGAGACCGTAGAAATCCGGTGGGTCTGAGTTTAGGGGGAAACGGACAGTGAGGAGCAGCTAAATGTGGACCAAAAAGCTTATGGACTGCTTCAGTGTGTATGAGGACCTGCTGGTTCATGTGCATAACTGTGGTGTGTCCTTAGTGTGGAGTAATGATCAGCTTCTGCGCTGGTATATGATGGAGCGGCGAAATCTCCAGGCTGAACGGCCTTTTTCGGAAATTGCCCATGGTAATGGTTTACTTGTTGGGTCGGAATGACCAGTGTTTCCTCTCGGTAAATGGGCGCATTATAGAAAGTACGCGAGAGCTTGATAGAGCACCGGTAATGTTATGAACATAATACAGGTTTTACTGACCGCTAGCGAATCGATAACTTTTACAGGAAAGAACTTAATATTCAATTGACGACAGTGCGGAGAAATCGTTTGTTATACCGGACACATTATAGCCTGTGTGCTTCCCAATTGCTTTCACTGGTAGCATCAGAGAGCTTGCCCAGATATTGGAGAAGTATCAGGCTGACCCTGGTCATGGATAAGTAAAGCAATCGTCTCACAAGCACCCAAAAACACGCCCCAAGCTCTGCAAAACCTAAGTCTGGTCTATTGTGGGGTGTTTTGCTGCAGGAAGGACTGGTGCACTTCACAGAATAGGTGGCATCATGTGGAAATACTGAAGCAACGTCTCGAGACATTGGCCAGGAAGTTAAAGCTTGGGCGCAAACAGGTTTTCCAAATGGACAGTGACCCTAAGCAATAAGCATACTGCCAAACTGCTTACAAAGTGGCTTGAGGGTAACAAAGTCAATGTTTTGGAGTGGCCATCACAAAGCCCTGATCTCAATCCTATTGAAAATTTATGGGCAGAGCTGAAAAGGCTTGTGCGAGCAAGGCGGCCAACAAACTTGGCTCACCAGTTCTGTCAGGAGGAATTGGCCAAAACTCCTGCAAACTGTTGTGAGAAGCTTGTGGAAGCATATCCAAAACATTTGACCCAAGTCATACAGTTTAAAGGCAATGCTACTAATGCAATGTAAGTAAACCTCTGACTCTCAAGAAAGTAATAAAAAAATTGTCTAATAAATTCTCTCTCTCATTGCTCTGGCATTTAGCAAATAGAAATAATTTTGGTAATCCTAATTGACCAAAAACAGGAAAAGTTTAATCTGATTTAATGTTAGACAGTGAGAAAAAAAAGGTTATGTGCCATTTTATATGGTGTATGTAAACTTCTGGTTTAAACTATATATATATATATCACATATATATACAGTGCTATGAGAAAGTTTGGGCACCCCATCTGAGGTTGTACAATAATTGACTCTGTCTCCACAGAAAAACATCCTAGTGGCATGTCCTTCCTTTGCCCATCAGAGCCAAGTGCTGGGTTGTTTTGCAGACACTGATTTTAATTATTGGTGTATTCCTTTGTATGAAATTAAATCAAATGTGAAAAATGGGCTGTGCAAAAGTATGGGAACCCTTGACATTTTGTTGCTTTGAGGACCTGTAACTAATCATCACAGAGTAATTGAAAACACCAAGTTGGTTAAGTGAGCTCATTAAGCCTTGAACTTAATAGGCAGGTGCATCCAATCATGACAAAGGCTATTTAAGGTGGCCAAATGCCAGTTCTCTTTCTCTTTGACTGTCCTCTGAAGAGCTGCAAGATGGGGGCCTCAAAACAACTTTCTCATGACCTCAAAACGAAGATTATAGAGCAGTATGGACTAGGGGAAGGCTACAAAAAACTTTCCAAAAGATTTCAACTGTCAGTGTCTACCGTGAGGAACATTGTAAGAAAATGGAAAGCCACAGGCACAGTCCTTGTCAAGGCCAGAAGTGGTAGGCCAAGAAAAATTTCAGGGAGGCAAAGACGAAGGATGCTGAGAATAGTTAAAAACAACCCACAGACCACCACCAGAGACTTGCAAAGGGATCTAGCTGCAGATGGGGTCATTGTGCATAGGTCAACAATACAGTGCAATTTGCATGAGGAAAGACTGTACGGGAGAGTGATGAGGAAAAAGCCCTTTCTTCACCGTCGCCACAAATTGAGTCGCTTGAACTATGCAAAAGCACATTTGGACAAGCCAGTATCCTTTTGGAATAAGATCTTGTGGACTGACGAAACAAAAATCAAATTATTTGGTCACAACAAGAGGCAATACACATGGCGAAAAAAGAACACAGAATTCCAAGAGAAACATCTGCTACCCACAGTGAAATTTGGTGGAGGTTCCATCATGCTGTGGGGCTGTGTGGCGAGTACTGGTACTGGGAACCTTGTTAAAGTTGATGGTCGCATGGATTCCACTCAATACCAGCAGATTCTTGAGGATAATGTGCAAGAGTCTGTGACAAAGTTGAAGTTGCGACGGGGATGGATGTTTCAACAAGACAATGACCCGAAACATTGCTCCAAATCCACGCGGGCATACATGCAGAGGAACAAGTACAATGTCTTGGAATGGCCATCCCAGTCCCCAGATTTGAATATCATAGAAAATCTGTGGGATGAATTGAAGCAAGCTGTCCATGCTCGTAGACCTTCAAACCTCAAGGAATTAGAGATCTTTTGCAAGGAGGAGTGGGCCAAGATGCCTTCGTCCAAGATCCATACACTCATTGGTGGCTATAGAAAGCGTCTAGAGGCTGTAATTTTTGCAAAAGGAGGGTCCACAAAATATTGATGGAATGTTTCTGTTAGGGTGCCCAAACTTATGCACGGGCCTATTTTTGTTTTGCTGCTTATTGCACTTTTTCTGTTAGCCCAATAAACTTCTCTTTAATGCTGAAAGATGTCTGTGTCTTTTAGTTATTTAATATGTCAAGACTAAGTTGTAGAATCAAACACCCAATTATATATGAATGAAAAACACTTTGATTTGTCAAGGGTGCCCAAACTTTCTCATGGCACTGTATAGAATAGCAAAGCCCTCGACTCTGGAAAATAAATTCATAAATACAAACTGAAGTTAAAATCAAACGAAAATTGAATAATTTCAGCAAACAAAACGAGCTTGGGAATGTGTAGCGGAAACTGGCGGGGTATCAGGATGGTTGGCCTGGTGGGCAGCACACACTGATACAAATGGCACAAGCTTAGAGCTCAAGGGATGATCCATGGCATGAGGAGGTGAGGCTGGTACTACGAAGAATTAGCAATACTTTTCTACTGGGCGACATTCCTCCGTAGCCATTGCAATTATGGGAACGACTGAAGTATGTCACTACCTGTAGATACAAGCAAGATACAAGGAAATTGCCGTAAACTGGTTGGCTGCTAGGCCATGTGGTCGATGAATTCAGTGCAGGTGACATTTTCCACAGCTAGACCACATGAGCTTCATGCTGTCAAAGATTTAAGGTCTTACATGCCAGGCAAAGTGCAGCAAACCCAGTCTACACTGAGTAGAGCACTAGAATGTGAACAATCACGCAAAACCCTAATTGTAAGGACACAAAGGCAAGAAGGAATGGCAATACAGATAGACACAGACTAGGCTGCTTAATAAGAATCCAGTACTTGCCAGTGAGTTCGAACAATTCGTGTTGAACATTAATATAGCCTCAAGTATATGGAATGGAATATTTGCATCCATTCCTTCAATTTCCTGGACATTATGGCTAAAATCACACCAGCTGGGGGCAATGTTAAGACATTGATTGTTTCAAATGTGCTTCAAGGCAGAGGATGTGAGATTCCAAAAGGACCCAACTTGCGTGGTGCCAATTAATAAAAACATGTTAATGCAACTACGATTTGGGAAGTACGGCCACATGTTCTGACTGTAAGCAAGTCCCATCGCCAACCATAACACTGCTTGATATAGCCGCAGGTTCGTAACTTCTGTCAACACCTCACAGGTATACCAACTACGGCAATAGCCGGAGGGGAAGGCACAGCGCATTCTTCCTCAGTTGGTGTGTATCAGGATAAAACAAATGTTAATTTATCAACTTTCTCTGTTCGTAGAACAGGGTGCATAGTATAGCGGTTATGCCCTGTTTACACCAAAATATGACTGAAATGGCGACTGCTGCGACTTGTGAGATCACAAGGATTTGATGAACTCGCACAATTCTTGTGTACTCTTGTATACTCTTGTGTACTCTTGTATACTCTCCAATCTAATCGCTAATTTGCGTTCACACCAAGCTTCCAGTGAGACCACATTTGAGATATATTAATAAAAATTAGGCGATCTATGCAACATAATTTACGATGACTCTCCTTTCTCTTGTTTGGTCTCTCTTGGTCTTGTGTTGTTGATGCGATCATAGCAGCAAATGATGAACTGATTAAAACAATGGCTTTATATAGGAAACCCACTCTTAGAAAGAGTCGCATGGAGGCTCGCCATTGGTCAAATTTCACTCACACTGATCGCCAATGGTCAAATTTCGATCCCATCCATCACTGATGCTCTCGCAATTTCACTCGCCATGACTTATTTGCTCTTGAAGGCATTGCAATGGGCTCTTGTTCAGCTCGCAAAAACGATCGCCATAGTCGCATAATGAAAAATATTCCGATATTTGGAGATTATTTATGCAACCTGTTTGAGAGTCCATCAAGACCTGTGAGACTGAGCTAAGAGTGACTTGAGAGTTATGAGAGCTCACTACGATTGTTTTTGAGATCTGCATTTATTTCTGACCACTCGCACACACTCGCAAAAGTTATGCGATTTTTTTGAACAGCTCAAAACAATCTTAAACCCCTTCAAGATCGATAGAGAGTGAAAGAGATCAGAGAGAGTGAATTGGAGACCATTGAGAGTTTATTGAGAGTTACTTGCAACCTCATCAAGAGTCAGTATGAGTGATGGCGATTTTTTTCCATTTTTCGGTCGCAACGTGCTCGCAAGTCTGGTGTAAACAGGGTTTTACAGCTTATCTGACTCCAAATGAAACTTTAAAACTAAATTGTATATTCCATCACGGTTACAATTAAACCATGCAATTCGTTAATGTGATCTGACTCCAATTTATGAAATTAAGAGTTCTGTTGTGCATTGGATTCGTAACTGGTCTATACCCCAAGTCTGCCGCACCAAAAACATCTGTACAGCCCAATTCAGTGGAGAACTCAGAGGCTGGCGGTCCTATTATATTCCTACATCCTGGTGTTTTGATCATATAAAGTATGACTGGGGACCGCCAAGGACTGGAAGATATCCATCATTGACTTCTTAGTTTGAACTGCAAAGAAAGGCGTTCAGGGACTGTTTACTCTGCATAACGCAAAATAAAAAAGGCATTTTCTTTCCCCCCTTTGAGGCAGAGTGTGAAAAACCAACGCAATTAGCCAAATGATATTAGCAGTCCAACCAAATTGTCGTACATGTACCTGTGACAGGCCGAGGGAGGGCCAGGGTGAGGATTGAACCCCAGACTCCGGGGTGAGAGCAGGCGCTGACCACATCACCAAAGAGCCAGGCTCATTGGCAAGGTCGCCAAGGTGCGAACTTATTAGGAGGCATTTCTAGTGACAGGACCCATCGGCTGTCACATCTCTCCCATGCAGCTATCCATTGGGATTCCCTGAATCCTGCCGATTGCGCCAGAATGTGGAAGGCCAGAGGAGGGCAAAGGAACTGAAGGACCAACGTTCACGGACATTCAACGTTGGTTTTCGGCCTTGCCACTTACGTACGTGTCGAGATTTCTCCGGATTCTCAGAATGTTTTGATGATATTATGGCCTGCAGATGATGAAATCCCTAAATTCCTTGCAATTGCACCTTGAGAAACATTGTTCTTAAACTGTTGGACTGTTTGCGTGCACAGTCGTTCACAAAGTGGTGAACCTCACCCCATCCTTGCTTGTGAACAACTGAGCCTTTTGGGGATGCTCCTTTTATACCTACTCATGGCACTCACCTGTTTACAATTAACCTGTTAATTGGTTAACTCACCTGTTAACCAATTAACCAAATAGGTGTTTTTTGAGCATTCCTCAATTTTCCCTGTCGTTTGTTGCCCCTGTCCCAGCTTTTTTGGAACCCATTGCAGATATCAAATTCAAATTGAGTGAATATTTCCAAAAAAAAAAAAAAAACGAAGTTTATCAGTTTGAACATTAAATAACTTGTCTTCACAGTGGACTCCATTGCTAATAGGTTGAAAAGGATTTGCATATCACCGTATTCTGTTTTTATTCACGTTTTTCACAACGCCCTAACTCTGAAATGGGGTTTGCATTATTACAGGCATTCAAAATGCTGACATTTTGAAAATACACCCCCAAGAAGTAAACATTGTCAATGAAGAAGAAACACTGAACGTGATGGACTTCAGGCAGAGGGCTACATACTGCACACATGCTGACAAACATGTACAGCACACTGCTGGTAGACTGTCATAATTTGTGACTTATGGGATTGCTTCTGTTTTTGCATTCTAACGCATTTAATGCTTCGGTTGGCATGAAGCCCTTTATGGCTGCTTGAAGCTACATTCATTCTCCATCCATTCTCGATACTCTATACCAGGGATACTCACTCTTTTCCAGATTGAGCCGCAGTGGGTGCAGGCTTTCATTCTAACCATGCAGTCTCACACCTGATTCTACTAATCACAGGTCTTCGGCAAAAGCCTCAAGGGTTGATTAGTAGAATCAGGTGTGTGACTGGTTGGTTAGAATGAAAGCCTGCACCCACAGCGGCTCAATCTGGAAAAGAGTGAGTATCCCTGCTCTATACTAAGGAGGGGAAGGGATCCCAGCTGACCACAGGCAAAAGGCAGGGATCCACCTTGGACATGTCCATCGCAGGGCACTCACACCTACCTATGGGCAATTCAGCATCTCTATTGAACCTGAGATGAATGTCTTTGGACTATGGGAGGAAACCTGCACGAACTCGGGGGGACCATGCAAACTCCACACAGAAAGAGGCAGCAATGCTAACCACTGCGCCACCATTCATTGTCATCATCATCATTATCATCAGTAGCAATATTAGTAGTAGCAGTAGTTTTACTGCAGACTGCTGTGTCCTGCACACTGAAAATCAAGAGACACGAGTAAGTTGCGTTTCACATTTATCATGTTTCATGTTTAATGAAACATGTTTAAATTCATGTATTATTTGTACGGAGAGTTTTGCTGCTAAAATACTGGCTGGTTGCTTTTGTCAGGCTTTAGTGCTAACCTGCGACCCGACCCCCCCCCCCCCCCAATTAAGATTTAGGCTATTGATTAAGTAAGTGTCAGGAGAAACCCCAATGACACCTAATAAGTCAAAATTTGTCTTCGAAAATTCTGTAAACAATGGACATAGATTGTTAAATATGAAAAGTATTGGAAATCTCTTATAAAAATAGATAAAATAGTACCCAGTTCAAATAGTCAAAGCAAAGTGAATCAACATTTGAAACAGGTCAAATGAATGGCTGCTATCAGGCATAGGATCTGAAACAATTAAGTTTCATAAGACTCAGGGACAATCAAAAACTCTGATACAAAAGTGAATTATCGTAAAAATAAAAAGGTAAAATCCCCTGCAGTACGTACTTGAGAAATTCATCTAGTTCCTGAGTGTACACAAAATGAAAAGAAAATTCACATGGAAAAAAAACCCCTCTGATCCCAAAGGCCAGAGACTTAAAATAGGCTACAGCATAAGGGATCAAATGAGAGGGATTCCACGGTTCAACCTAAATCTTCTGTATTTGGAAATATAAGAGCAACAGAGTTTCACACCAAGTCACCCCATATAGCAGCAGTGGGGCCTCCGCCCGACCCGGTGTGATCAGCGCGCCTGATTAAGCCGCAGTCCGCCGGGCACAGATCAGCAACAGGTTCGCACTCCATGCAAGGGAGATGACAGGTAGCCAATGAGAATGGCAGGAACAACAGGCATTTAAAGGCACATTCACTCTCATTGTGGACGAGTAGGAAGTGAATGAGCTTTCCAGAACAGGAATGACGGGACTGGCAGAGGCAAAGGCGAACAAAGGCGCATTCAGTCAACCAAAAAGTTTTCCAATCACGTGCACCATTTTCAGAAAAGACATGGGCTTAGCGCAGAGCCTGTATCCCTAATTGCTTTTTTGAATCTCAAGAACAAGGCCCTCTGAACTTTGTTTTTAAGTCAAAGTCAGTCAACAAAGCGGTGCACTGGAGAGAGAATTAACATAAAAACTAAAATAATATAGGGAGTCCAAATGAAACAAGAAGAGCACAGCCAACGGTGCATAATACGCCCGTCATGAACATGGATCAGGAAGTGGACAGACAACATGATACCAGAGGCGTTACCAGGATGCCAAGCTTGGGTGGGCATTTGTCCTCCTTGGGGGGGCAAAAAAAAAAAAAACCTCTAAATCGCCGTAAAATAAATAAATAGAGCCTATATATATCACTTAGATTCTTAAATCACATCATGCCAGAATTGACAATGTATGCAATGTAAAATTTCTCTTCTATGGGCATGTGGTACTCACTGGATTAAATTTCAAACAGTTGATTTCAATATACATGAAGAAATGTAACTATAACCAATGCAATTAAAGTCTGAGGTCAATCAGCAGGCTCTTAATTGGTATGTACACCTGGCCTTCATTCCTAACCATCAAGAAGATAATGATGAATGCAATAACAACGCCAATGATGATAATGAGGCCCACCAGTTTTGTGGTGAAGTATCAGGTGAAAATAGCCAATTATTGCATATTCAGCAAAAAACCAAGGTACAAGTTAAGTCATTAAGTTGGCAAGTTAACCTTATTGGTCTATTACCTCTTTAATTTTTTGCCAATAGTGCAATGAGTACAATGTAAAATTAGTCATCTTTGGGGCATTTCAAAGCCATGTTTAGCATTCTGTAGATTTAGATGATAAATTTCCTTTCTGAAGATCAGAAGAACCTAATTAAGAAAACAGCTTGTTAAAATCCTGGAATTGCAATTGCGGTTGCAATAAAAACCAGCATACACAGGGGTCCTCCGGGACTGAGTTTGAGAACAACGGAAGTAAAGGACAACAGAATCGCCAATTAGGCAACTCTCAGTTAAAACAAACCTATTCCCATTTACTTTGCTTGATTGGCAATCAAATGGTGGATTCGTTTACTCTCGAAGTTGAATGAGTAAAGCTGTTCAGACAGCATGATTGATTGATGCATTTCTAAATTTAAATGTCCATAGAAAAGCAGTTTTGCATGAACGCGATTGTCATTGCCACGCGATTTCGTGCGACTGATCATTTATATCTGACATTCACGTTTCATGGTTTTGGGGAGGAGGAAGATTTTTTCGAATTATTCAAACTAGCAGTCTTTCAATCCAACACCGTCGCTCAGCTATGTTTGTCTGCTTTTCACCATCACATCTTAATCGTTATAGGCCACTGATATTGTTTGATTGTTATTGAGGCCAAGTGCACGGGAGCAGATTTAGGGAAGGGCGGAGCACCTGCAGAAATCTAAACTCGGCTTCTTACCGGCAGCATTTTAAATAATTTAAGCCGCTTCAGGTGTGTATCTTTGAACGCGTTTACTTTTCTTAGAGTTGCCTTCTGAAATCCTTTACTTGGCTCCGTTCAGCATGTCACCGAAAAATACTTACGCCACTAGTTTTCTCCCGGAAGTGCTTATGATCCAGAATTATTGTAGCAACAACCCCAGTGAGTGACTAATGTTAGCAACTCCAGACTTGCTGCTGGCGAGCTGCCTGGGCTCACTCGGTAGCCAACTCGGGTTATAACCGCACAAGTGAACACAAATGACCATAATATCAAACACAAAGACTTACAAAATAAGCGGTGGTAGAAATAGCAACAAAAGAGACGGGCGAAGTTTTAATTCCCTGAGAGAAGCACAGAGCAGTGGACGTGACCTCAGACTGATGAGCGAAGACGGCAGTCTAAGAGTATGGGAGGGTCCAAGTAATTCGATAGTTTCACAGCAGAATAAACTGGCAAAGGAATCCACCAATCACACATAGTGATAGATAAATGAAGCATGTAAAGCTCACTCTAAATGGCTGTCTACCTCCAGCTGAGAATTAGTTGGATTTCGCGTGTTTGCTGACAAATAGTAGTAAATCATGTTTTTATGTTGAGTTTTCATTAGGGGGGGCAGAGCTTTTCTCAGGGTGGGCACTGCCCACCCCCTGCCCCCCCTTGGCAACGCCCCTGCATGATACCAATATCCAACAGACAACAGCCCCATGTGAGCTTTGACCTTCGTCCGTGACCTTGACCTTGGAGGGAGGGCCGTAAACATGGTACGCGACACTCCGCTCAGTGATGGTACACGTGTGTGTGAAATATCATGGATGTATCTGAAGCGGTTGAGAAGTTATGCTCCGGACAAGCCCCATCTGGGCCCCATGTGACCTTTGACCTTTGCCAGTGACCTTGACCTTGAATGGGTGAACGAAATCATGGTGCGCGACACAGCGCCTAGTGATGGTGCACGTGTATGTGAAGTATCACGAATGTAGCTCAAGCGGCTCAGGAGTTATGCCCCGGACAAGAAATTGCTAACAGACAACAGACAGACGGACGGACGGACGGACGGACGGGAGTGATGACATATTACGTCCCGTCTCAAGACGGGCGTATAATAATAATAATAATAATTATAAAAAGGACTATAGCCTGTAATGCTGAAGTAATAAAATGCAACAACTCCCATGTTTGTGAGAACAGCATCAACAATGGTGCACTGAGCAGAAGTGGTTCTGGGGACTCATAAAATCCTCCATGTGCTACAACGCTTAATCTAAATGGCCTACACTTGGTTTTTAGTTATTTTTTTTCCTCACACGTCTTGTAAAATGTCCAATTAAAATTCCCAGCATAAGTAATTCAAACCTGATGCATCATTATAATGAACCAAGAAAGTAAATTAAAGCACAGTAAGAGTCAGGATGTGCCAAAGAGGGTCTCCAGCCTGTGCCAGACCACACAGTTTAGTTCATGATCCAAAAATAAATAAATAATAATAATAATAATAATTTGACAAAGAAGCATAACAAAGTCATGGCTTGGCTGCCTCAAGATTTTTGATGAAATGCACAGTGCTCTCCTGAAGACTTTACACCTGACGCAAAAATTTCTTGAGGTGAAATTATTTTGCCAGAATGCTTGAGGGATTAAGATTTTGACGTAAGCGTGTTGTGAGGGACGGCCCACCCTGTTCTTCTACCCCTTCTCTTATCCACCTCTCCGTGTCTCTGTCCCTCACTCACTCCAGAGTCTCCTCCACCCCTCTCTCACTCACGCTCTTTCCTTCCAGACAGCAGTGTCACATACACTCGTCCCTCAGCGTCACTTTAACTCCACACGCATGAGATCAGACCGGCAGCGAGGTGCATGAGACCGACTGAAGGCTGCGTATCTCACCCACCAAACAGAGGCACAGCTGGGAAAACCGCTTCGAATCCTCAAGAACAGGTAATTAAATCGTAAAACGACAACAGAAATGCTGTGTTTATTCAGTACTGGCACAATGTGAAAATGAAGGTCCATAAAATGACATTATTATGGACACAGAGCAGCTTACTTATGGCATCTCATGTCTTGCGGAATTTACACACCGCGGCCAACGGATATGTAATCTGAGAATGAATTTGCAAATTTGCGCAGTCATGGTAACGAAATGCTTTTATTATACGAACTTTGCTTGATTTTTTCGTGCACCCTCAATTCCAAAGAATTAGAACCATGAGTAAAATTAAATTTTTAAATTCTGGTTGATTCGCATTTTATTGAGAGCAGCACAAAAAAAAAAATGTTTAAAGATTCGTCTTAACAACTGGACCCTAATCGTTCTTGGAAATATTCACAAATTCCAAATGTGATGCCTGCAACAGGTTCCAAAAAACTGGGACAGGGGAATGGAAAGACTGGAAGAGCAGAGGAATCTTCAAAAAAACATCTGTGTTTCAACATCACACAGGTTAACAGGTGAATAGGTCACAGATGATTTGATTATGATTGGGTATAATATGAACACTCACACAAGGCACGGTCGTTTACCAGTCAGATGGTACGAGGTTTGTGTTGTGATCCTGCATTTTCTGTCTTTGCCATGCCCATGTACCATGTTTTTGCCCATGCCCTTGTCTAGTTTTAGTTCTGTGCCTGGCCTGGTGCCATGATAGATTGATTCTTGTGTTTAGTGACCACTGCCTTTGTCTGACCATTCTTGGATTATGTATTGTGTATTGATAATTAGGATTTCTTGTTTTATTATTTTCTTGTTCTAGTTTTTCATAGCCATGTTCATTTTCCATGCTTTGCACTTTGTCTCCCCCGTCTTGTCATGTGTGTATCTTTGCTCACGGTCCCTTGTCTTGTGTGTCACTCATTCGGGTGATTTATTGGTTTCTGGGTTTCAATCTTCTTTCATTATCTTGTGTTCTTCCTTCCTCTTACTTCCACTATCTTACTAACACATACTAACAGTTTGTTGTTTTCGCTAATTACTAACCCACACTAACCTTGTATATTTTGACTAATTTACTAACAAGCACTCGGGATTCTACAGCTGCACTTACTAATTGACTAACGATCTCTCAGCAGTCACCCTATTCTAGTCTCCGCCTCTTTGCCTTTCCATAATTATCTCTGCTGCGATTTTCTGTGGATCTCCACAAATACTTTGTGCTTTCCTTTCTCTAAACTATACACTTTGGTACCCCGTGACTGGGGCTGTTTGTCTGTCCATAGGTTTGTCTTGTTATCCCTGTCTGTGTTTTGGCTACAGCCAAATTCATGTGATTAGTTTACTTCTAATGTGTCGCTCCTTGATTATTGTTCCATTGATTGCACCTGTGTTCCCTGATCATGTGTTCACCCGGATATGTATATAAGATGTCTTTTTGATTCACTTCCTTGTTTCCTGTGCTACGCTTCTCTCGCTTTGATTCATAGTGATTTAGCTTTCGGATTGGACCGCCCTAGACACCGAGTTTTGCCGATTCCCTGAACTTTTGCCGCATTCTTGTTTTTTGACCTCTTTTTGTCTGACTACGATTTTGTGATTTTGGATTGTTGCCAGCTCTGTTGGGGGGGTTTCCCCCTTCAGAAATAAAGCCTCCTTTTTGTATTCTACTGGTTTTCGCTATTGGTTCATTTCGTAAAACCCAACAGTTTGTGACTTTGCCGAAACCAAACACAATCCAGAATCACTGCAAACTTCTTTGGTCTCAACCTCATTTGAAAAACAAATGTAGGAGAAGAAAGCAGTGCTGTGGTCTTAGGAGTCCATCTTTACCTCCGCCAAGGAGATTATGTAGTCATTGGAATCTGTTTGTTATTTAGCAACATTCTTGGTAGAATTAACTATGCCATTTATCTTAACCAGAGCCCCAGCACATCTTGAATTAAAACAGCCCCAAAACATTACTGACCCACCATCATGTTTAACTGTGGGCATGAGGTGCTTCTCCTTTTATGCATCTCTGTTTCGATGCTGAACATGCCAATGCTGAATCTGACTGAAATGTGCAATTTTGCCCTAAATGGACCAATGCACCTTGTTCCAGTGATAATTTGAATGACGTTTGGATATCTCCAAGTGCTTGTTTCTGTGACTTCTGGTCAAAAAAAGCTTTCTTCTGGCAACCCTTTCAAAGAGCCTGTGGTTGTGGAGGTGGCACCTGATGGTGCTTTTTGAAAACTGGTGACCCCAAGATGCCACCAAGACCTGCAATTCCTTCACAGAGATTCTTAGGGATTTTGTTACTTCTCTCACCATCCTCCTCAGTATCCTGGGGGGTAAAATTCAGCTGTGTCCCCAATTCCATATTTTTGGAATGTTTTCCTAATTTTCCTGACAATGCACAGTGGCATATTCAATCATGTGTGAATCATTTTGTATGCAGTACTTGATTTATGAGGGTCTGAGAGCATTTGCCTCTTTTGAACTGACAGTTTTTTTTTGTGATGGTGATTGTTGAACGGTGACAGTGCAAATGATGCACCACCTCTCGGCAGGTGAGACCTGCCCGTATCATGCTAATGGCTCTTTTTCTCTCTGTGTCAAAAGCTGTTCCATTTTCTTGATGCAGTAGCATTTTTTGTTTTTTGTTGGCTTTATGTAGGCTATTGACCACACCCAAAAGAACAAGTCAAGGGTCACTGTACACATCACATACAGCTCAGTGTTTGTTATTACTGAAGTGCTTGGCGCGTTCACGTGGCGCGCGTCAGAATTACAATACCATGCGCTTGTCTTCATTTCAACTCGTGCCTCACTAGAAAAGCAATAAAAATCAATTGATTATTCACTTTGCTGCAATCACACTACATATCTCACCCTTGCCTCTCTTTTGGAGTTGAATATAGTTTCTTAACACTTAGATAAAAAGTGGAATGACATGGTATAATTTTGGTAGATTTTACTTACAATAATCTTTCCGGGTGCCATTAATTATGAAACCTTGATATGTCGGAAATTCATTTTAAATCAATCAGTAAATAGGTTTGGTTGGTTTCATTGGAACATTAATATTATTCAGTATTTCACATGTTGTTATTTAGAGTTATCAATAAGTATATACATGTATTTTAAGAAATGTTTTAAAGTATTGTTCTTGCATCGCGAGTCAGGGGTGCCAACAGTTTTTGAGGCCAGAGTATATGTGTTGTGCATGTAGTGATCCATGTTGGGATTACAGACATTTATAAGTATGTCACAGTGCAAATACTTCTTATTCTGTGGGACAGTCTTGAACAAAACTTTGGTGCTGAACTGTTCTTGTGGTGCTTCTGTAGGTCCTGCTGCAGTCCCTGAAGAACAGTGGAACCCTGCGGGCCCCCCTCTTTCTCAGCACAGTGACAAAGGGTTACCGGTACGGCAACTAGGTGTGTATAGGCACTCCATGAACAGAAGTGAGGGTTAAATGTCCATTGTAAATGTCTACTGGGAACATGCTGTGTGATGAGGTTTACTGCAGCCTGAGTAATCTTCATACACTGCACACTCTGGCTGGGGCATTAAGCACAGCTCAGAGAGATACATTGGCCCTCATTTATCAAACTTGCGTAGAATCTGGTGAAGATTCTGGTGTAAATATCAGGGCTCGCCAGGTGTCACGTCTGATTTACTAAAAGTGTGAACGTTGCTGATTTTTGTGTAGAACTGGCCCACTTTACAACATGGACTCTCGAAAGACAGCAAAGAAGAAAGAACTTCACTGAGGAGGAAATATTAATTATCACGTCCGAGGTGGAGAAAAACAAAAATTTTATTTGGAAGCCTTAAAAGTGGCATAAAGGGAGTCCTGAAGGCTGCAGTCTGGCAAACTATTGACGCTGCGGTAAACCCCATTGGGGTGGAAAACTGGAGTGCAGCAGACTTTTGATTTAATTCATTAATAAATGATTCGCACTTATTTAAGTGCCTCCAAGCACAAAAATATTGATCAAAATTCAAGTTAGACACACTTATAAGAGTGCCAAGATGCACATTTCTCCATTGCCCACACTTATTTTAAGTGAGTCCAGAGCTAAAAAAATTTTCTAGGCCAAACTTATGTTAAGCGGTACTTTCTATAAGCGGCACTGGAATGGTCATCAACTGGTGCACTTAAAAGTGTGGCAAAGAAAAAAAAAATTAGCATTGGCCACACGTATAAGTGCGAATAACATCGGCCTTAATAAATTCAATTTATAGATCCATGATATTTCATATTATAAAGCCTACATAACTGACAATACAAATGCTTTACATGTAGGTAAAAAAAAAAAAATTGGTCCTATATTAAGATTGCCACCAAAATCGACGCTCAGGCTCAGCAGCGCACGGACCAGTGGAGGCTAACCAGACTCCACCCTCCAGCTGTCACCGCTCGAGGAGCGGATGAGTCCCCACCGCCTCGATCGGAGCTGCATGAGGGTAATTGTTAAAATACAGTCTGCAGAGATCACTCTTCATTGTACTTTTAATAGTATTACTCCATGACATTTTATTGGGTACCGCACAAAACGAGCAGCCACCCGTCACTTTCCCGGAGGAAATCTTCTCTCTGCCGACAGTTCCTCTCATGCCGGACAGAAGCTTATTCCTACAGCAATAGAAGATCTGCCATTTTCAAAATTTGATCACGGTCAAAGTGTCCGTAGGCCTATATATACTAAGCAACAAAAGAAACGCAAGTTAGCTAGTTAGTAAATGCACTCTTATGGTTACTCAGTCAAAGTGACCACAAAATAAAGAAAAATTTGATGAAATGAGTGTAAATGTGCACGCCCAAGTAATAAATTTGATTTTCTAAAATAATTAAGTGCAAACGTATTTTCCAGTCTGCTTTTATAGTCCAGTCAATTTATGCAAAATATGGGCCTAACCCAAAATAAATTGCAGTATTAACGATCTGATGTTTTTCTGAAACCTTGGAATGTAATGAACATGATCTGAAAATTATAGTAAAATATTTTGAGTGGAACATTTATTTTTAGTTTATTTCTAGATTCAAACTCATGGTTTAGAAGCTTCTCGTTTCTATTTTTGCAATATGTATTTTGCTCTTTGTTTCATCAGTAGTAATCCAAAACCACCATGAATGGTATTCTTTTCCTTGTTTTCATGGTCAATGCTTCATTTAATTTATGTTTCAGGTTATTTGTGCAGGTTTTTAGTGGTGGATTACAGTCCACCCCTACCCTATTTCCAGTGCGCGCCATGTATTTAAACATGAATTCAGTGTATCATTGTCGTTTGAGAGGGAATTAATAAAACTTTGGTGTTACCCATGTTTTTTTTTGTATTTTCCATCATATAAAGACTGTATAATAATATTTTGATGGTTCAGTATACTTTATCTGGGTATACCACTACCCCACATGTCCCTACTCAAATCAATAGAAAAAGCAAAGCCTGTAGTTTTGGCTCCTAGTATCTAATGTCGGGGCATAAACCTGGGCATACCTTGTTATGAGGGTAATTTTGGTAATTCAGCAGAGGACTATTTTTATGCAATTAGTCAACATAAAAATAATGACCCCCCCCAAAACATCTGTGGTGTTCCTGCCCATGATTGATTTGAATTCGAGTGACCAGAACTGCATAAACACAACTCTGCATTTCATATTTTACTATAATTTTCAGATCTTGTTCAGTAGATTCCAAGGTTTCAGAAAAACTTCAGTTCGTTAATATTGCATTTTCTTTTGGGTCAAACCACAGATTGATTGGACTATTAATTAACTTGTGTTTCTTTTGTTGTTCAGCATATATCTGACTGGATGAGCATCTGACATACCTCACTAGGTATCTGCCAAGCCACGCATTGCGCTTGATCAAATTGATTGTAATTGTCAGCCATCTGGCTTGACAAGCAGATTGTCTCAAAATATAAGTTTAGTTAATTTCTCAACACAGGTGTCTAATTTATTTATTTATTTATTAATTCAATTAGCCTATTTACCTATTGAGCTCATTTATTAATTTTACTAATAAGAGTAACTACAGCATGACGTCCGCATCGCTGCATATTACTCATTTTGACAGCTGCACTCGTTCCTGCACGTTGTTCGCTGGCTTCAAATCTGCGTACACCTGGTCAGACCTGGCGTGAGATTTTTGCGGACCGTTGGCTCACGTTCAGATGGATAAATGCCTATCCTTGCAGGAGATTGGCGTACACTCATTTTTTTTGGTGTAAGCACGTTTGATAAATGAGGGCCAATATGTGCTCCTGGTCCTCGGTTCTAAATTGGGAATATCCTACTTTTCTAAATTGGCTCTAGCAGTGGCCAATAAACAGAAAGCAAAAGAGCAGGGTGTAAAATATGCCTTTAAAATGATCATTTGTCTTGAACAATTTTCAATCAATGGCCTTGTTTGAAGATAATAGGCCTTTTGCAGTAAGCGGGTCACGTGACCATTCTCCCATAGCAACAAGTCTCTGGTGGGCAAGCAAACCAGACATTCCTTGACAACGCTAAGTGCTTGACTGACCAAGAGTGGAATACCTACAATATAGAGGCTGTTTACGTAATTATTCTATAAGTTCGCGACATCTCCTTCCAGATATAGCTAGAAGAAGCATTGATTATTAGTTGTAGCTAATGTTTGAGATGAAAGAACGAGTGAAGGCGAGTTATCGAGGCCGATTGCTTTGCATTCGGTGGACGCGACACGCCAAGATGGCGGCGTTCTCAGGTATGTTTACTACCATTTAAACACTCGTGTTTATACCGCTAATCGTTCCGCGTTTTGTAGAGCTTCAGGATTTTATTTGTAGAGTCACTAGACTCTCTAGTTTCAGCCATAATTGCGAATATTTTTGCGATCAGATCGTTTCGCGATCAAAGATACTGTGTTAGTTTATATGTGCGAAGTGCGCCATTGCAGTGACAAACTTGACAAAACAAAGTACTAGAACCTAGTTAGTTTGTTTTATCTTTAATCTCTTGCTCTGTAATAGTAAAAATAAGACTAATGACATCATTACCACTTGTATAAGCTCTTTAGTTAGTGATCTAGATGCGGAAAAGCAGCCAAATGGCATCTCCTTTATGAATCCTTTACTTGTAATTTGTCACTTTTCGGTCTTCTTTCAAGTTATAAGCGGTATAAACATGAGTGTTTAAATGGTAGTAAAACATGCCTGAGAACGCCGTCATCTTTGCGTGTCGCCTCCACCGAATGCAAAGCAATCGGCCTCGATAACTCGCCTTCACTCGTTCTTTCGTCTCAAAAATTAGCAACAACTAATAATCAATGCTTCTTCTAGCTATATCTGGAAGGAGAAGTCGCAAACTTTAAGAATAATTACATAAACAGCCTCTATATTGTAGGTATTCCACTCTTGGTCAGTCAAGCACTTAGCGTTGTCAAGGAATGTCTGGTTTGCTTGCCCACCAGAGACTTGTTGCTATGGGAGAATGGTCACGTGACCCGCTTACTGCAAAAGGCCTATTAAACTCACCTCTTTCCGGTGTTGCCAGTTCTCTTTGTAAAGGGAAGAAATAAAACATGTCATCTGGCCTGCAAAATGTGCGGATTCAGGAGTCAGGGCGGAAAATCCAGGAAGTTGGTTTTTTTTTGTGAAGGGTAGCCTAAGGTAAGTGAATAAAAAGATTTAATTGAATTTATTATTTACTTACCTCAATATTTAAATAAACAAGGAAGCCATGTATTGAAGTGCCAAAGGATTATTCATGTTCTTAGAAAATATTGACAATCAAGAACAATAATTGTAAACAGGTCAATAATTATCCGTTTCAAGGGATGTCTTCCGCCCTCTCTGTGTTCTGTTCAGCAGCTGCCATTGATTGGCTCTTTTGTGTCCCTCTAAATCTTTCCAACTGTTGAATGAATTTTGAAATGTTGCATTTATTCGGCTAGGGCAATATTTGGCAAAGTTGACGAGTGCCCGCCTTGTGAATCAGTTCTTCTCCAAAATGTATTGGGTTTTTCCATTACTCATGCAACCATGTTTCATGAAAATCAGACCAATGGTTTTCCTTAATCCTGCTGACAAATAGGCAAAAAGACGGAACAGATCCCAACAAAAAAATTACCTCATTAGTGATTAGTGGAAGTGAAAAAAAAAACATATTAAGCACTCAAACAACTGGATTTCTAATTATCATTCCCAGAGTTAGATTTACAGACACAGCCAAGCCTAGTCAAAGACTAAATTGCATTGTTAATGGAGCACTACATAACAAATCTAGTTTTACTCCAGGGCAAAGCTGATTTGAGTGTTAAAATTAAGCCCTTATTGCTGAAAAAATGTTTCTCCTTTATCTGAATTCAGAGGCTAAACTGGCAACTCAAGATTCAGCAAGATCAGAACAGATGGAGCTCAGAACCTTTAAGCTTACCATCTCCATCTTTTCAAACATCTCCAACTTCACTGCAGGCAATGAGACAGACACACAACCCTCCAAGGGCCCTTACCAGATAGCGGAGTTGGTGATCATCGTCCTGGTCTCAGGGTCCCTCAGTCTCCTCACGATAACTGGGAACATACTGGTCATTCTCTCAATCAGAATCAACAGGAGCCTCCAGACCCTCAACAACTACTTCCTCTTCAGCCTAGCATGTGCAGACCTGATCATTGGGGTCAACTCCATGAACCTGTACACAGTCTACATCGCAGTTGGTTATTGGCCGTTGGGCCCAGTAGTCTGTTACCTATGGCTGACCCTGGACTATGTAGTGACCAATGCCTCTGTCTATCATCTCCTTGTCATTAGCTTTGACCGTTACTTCTGCATCACCAAGCCACTCAGCTACCCAACATGGAGGACCACCAGGAAGGCGGGCATGATGATTGCGGTAGCCTGGGTATCTGCCTTTCTCCTGTGGGGCCCGGCCATCCTCTGCAGGCAGTTTGTTGTAGTTGAGCGTATTATGCCAGAGTGCTACATTGAGTTCCTGTCCAATGAAGCCCTCAGCTTTACCACCACCTCAGTCACCTTATACCTGCCTGTTGCCATCATGAGCTTCCTGTACTGGCAGATCTCCAGGGCCAGCAAGAGCCGTGTAAAGACGGATGAGCACAAGCAAAAAAAGGGCAACCCATTCAACAGCGAAGCAGGAAACCACATCAGCATTCCATGTGATGACGAGGCTGACACAACTCAATGCGTTGAGAGGAGCCAGAATGGCGGAACAGGTGGAGTTGGGGAGGAGGAGCCGAGTGCACCAGTACGTCCTGAGAGAAATGAAATTGCAGAGGCCCCTGCTGGTTACGAGGGAAACCCCACAGCCCACCACCTTAATGTTACAATGTCAAAGCAGCAGCCCAAGAAAAAGGCACCGCCATCTCGTGAGAAAAAGGTAACACGCATGATAACAATGATTTTAGCAGCCTTTGTGATCACATGGACACCCTTTCAAGTCATGAAGGTCATCGGCAGCTTCTGTTCAACCTGTGTTCCCTCCAGCATGTGGACCTTCGGCTACTGGTCTTTCTACATCAACAGCACCATTAATCCAGCCTGCTATGCTTTCTGTAATGACTCCTTCAAGAAAACCTTCAAAAAACTCCTACTCTGTCAGTACAAGGACATTCGCTCGGGCAGATAGAGATGTGAACGTTTTTGTTTCTGCTTCTGTCATTTTGTTGACAGAAGAAATATGCTCTTGCCTCACTTTAAATGGCAGGTACAAGCTCAAGAAGTACAACCTCAATTCTGAAATAGTTGGGACAAAGTGTAAATTGTGAATAAAATCAAAATGCAATGACTTTCAAATCACACCAGCCAGTATTTTATTCGCAGGAGAACAGAGATAACATAGCAAATGTTGAAACTGAGAAATTTTTAAATTTTATCTACAAAATAAACTCATTTCAAATTTGATGGCTGCTACAAGTCTCAAAAAATTTGGCACAGGGGCCTGTTTACCATGGTGTAGCACAGAGTTTTAACACAGAGTGGAGGCGTCTGGGCATTGAGGAGGCAAGTTTCCTGAGTTGAGCCATTGGAATTTGATCCCACTCTTGTTTAATACAGGCTTCCAGCTGCAGGAGAATTTTGGGTCTCCTTTGACGGACTTTTCGTTTAATTATGCGCCAAATGTTTTAAATCAGTGAAAGATCAGGACTGCAGGCAGGCCAGTTCAGCACATAGACTCTTCTCCTTTGAAGCCATTCTGTTGTAATAGCTGCAGTATGTGGTTTTGCATTATCCTGCTGAAATACACAAGGCCTTTTTTGGAATAGATGTCGTAAAACATGCAAGTGTCCCACCCCAAATGCACTTATCTCTGTTTTTCAGTTTTTGGGTATAAAGCACTACAGGCAGGACCTCTAAACTTTTAAAACTGAATTACTCCTAAAGTTATTGCCTCACAGTAATCAATCAATTATGTATTGAATGTACAGAATCTAAACTTAATGCATATACTGTATGTAAATATTTGTGCTTTTACAAATAATTTCATGTTTTAAGGTGTTTTTCCCCCCCAAAACTGTTAATTTAGAATTCTCTGCTGTAACAAGAGGCTCTAACTTTCCACACATTCTCCTCCATATCATGGTTCTCAGGTGTCTGATACTAATTATCTTCACATTTTCTGACAGATAAGTAAAACAGCCACATCAAATTTGCCATCAGTTGGTGTGTATTTAGCAATTTATAACAATTTGTAATAAGGATGTCAGTTTCTCCATTTCACATGAGGTCCAGACCCCTTGGGCCTGTTGGCCATCACCCAGACAACCACATTATAGATAACGACACAGAGTTGGTAAGCTGGAAGCACTTTGTCTAAATGAACTTTGTATACAATTTCATTGAAAAGATGCACATTTTCTGGGTAAACCAGGCACCTTCAGGAATCTCAGTGGGTAATTACCAGTCGGTTGGAGAAGGCCATTTTGCCCTACTGAGCTGCAGATGACTTTCTTCATATCTAAAAGTAGATTTTCCTCCATGAAAGTTATATATTTTGAATACAATTTTGAGACCTACACTTTTATCAAAATTATGACTTTGAAAATACAGCATTTTTGTTGTCTTATTCTTTGAATCTCCTCCTCTGTAATTGAGTCAGAGCCTTGAGGCAGGCTACTAGCAGGATAGGTCAGCAGAACAACAGGCCTCTATTCTGCTGAACTTTGATATTTTCTCATGAAAATTATATGGTTTGAAAGCACTTTTTGAGAACTACATTTTCATCAAAATTATACTTTGAAGTGTAAAAATAAGCAGCTTTCTAACCTTTTTCTTGAATCTCCTTATTTGTAATTGTTAGACCTGGGATACTCACTCTTTTCCAGAATTAGCCACAGTGGATGCAGGCCTTCATTCTAATCATGCAGTTACACATCAAATTCTACTTATCAAGGGTCTATGGTGAAAGCTTTAAGGGTTGATTAGTAGAATCAGGTGTGCGACAGGTTGGATAGAGTGAAAGCTTGCAACCACTGTGGCTCATTCTGGAAAACAGTGTGTATCCCTGTGTTAGACAGTCAGACTTGAGGCAGGCTGCTAGCAGCAAATGACCTAGAGTAGAGGCTGCTTGCTTCTGTCACTTCTTATAGCCTTTTATACATGTGTACCCCAAAAGGTGAAAAAACAGAGTAATCCATCCCCATACCATCAGAGATGCTGGCTTTTGAACTGAACGCTGATAACAGGAGGGGTGGTCTTTCTCCTCTTTAGCCCGGAGTACGCAACATCCATGATTTCAAAAAAGAATGTCAAATTTGGACTAGTCTGACCACAGGACACTTTGCCTCTCCACTACATTCCATTTTAAATGAGCCTTGGCCCACAGAACACGACGGTGCTACTGGATCATGCCCTACAATGGCTTCCATTTTGCATGATAGAGTTTTAGGTGGCATCTGTGGATGGTACGGCAGACTGTGTTTACAGACAGTGGTTTCTTGAAGTATTCCTGGGCCCATTTAGTAATGTCGATGACAGAATCATGCCGGTGAGTGATGCCGTGGCATCTGAGGGCCCAAAGATCACGGGCATCTAGTAAAGGTCTTCGGCCTTGTCCTATATGCATAGAGATTTTTCCAGTTTCTCTGAATCTTTTGATGATGTTATGCACAGTCGATGATGAGACCTTCAAAGCTTTTGCAATATGACATTGAGGAACATTGTTTATAAAGTATTCCACAATTTTTTTGACACAAGCCTTCACAGGTTAGCAGGGCTGTCGTATAGGGGGGAAAGGTGATGACAATTATAAGGGCCCACAGCCCATTGGGGCCCACAAAACCCACAGTAACCGCCATGACTAAATTATTATGCATAGACCTAACTGCTATTCATACTAATGCACCACAGTTAATCACAAAGCCACAAAGGCATGCAATATTTATGAAATAAATTTCAACCACCCCCTTCTTAAAAAATGGTTCAGTCCATGCTTTTTGCTCCTCATGGAAAATCATTTGTGCCTTTTTACTTGCGAGGTTCACGAACTACAGCATCAATAGTATGCCGAGCCCACACACGCGAATCTGGACACCAGAAAAAGATAGAGAGAGAGAGGCCAGCAAAGCAGGGGCCCAGAAAATTACAAAATTCTTTTCGAAGAAAGGTGAGGGTATTAAATTAGCTTGCTCTGTTAGCTGTTCGACTAGCCGTTCAGCTGCTAACGTGACGTTGATCTAACGTGTGGTTAGCTGAGTAAAAAAATCGCCTGACAAAAATGACATTACTCAGTTATTAACAGTATCATCTACAGAAAAGATTGGTGGGGTCATCAGTCGCCACTCATTATAGTATACCGTCAAAAAATCCAGTAGCAGCGGGACTCGTTCCTCCATTCTTATTATGAGTGGTTACTGCATACTTGGCTCTCGTGACAGTACAGGCTATATGCAGCGGTAACCTTAGGTGTAATTGAAACAATCACATGACAAGGCTGACATTTTACTTTCTTCCAAAAGTGTTCACTAAAACTAAACTGCTACTAAATTCTGTTGACGTGAGTCTTGTTAACATAGGGGGGTAATTTTACAGAGCTTGCCCTCCTAATACAATATCAAAGTGAAGCTGTGTACTTAGAGCTATGATACTGAGAGAGAAGCCCATCTAAATTTGGTTTATTCCAAGACTAGGTAAGTTAGTTATTCATTAGTTGGTCCATAAAAATTAATTTTAAATGTTTACAAAAGCAATATGAAATGGAATTATTAAACCTTTATGTACTGCCACTTCAGAATCAGCTGTGGTCACTTCATCTGAACCTGACCCAGCAGTAGATCCTCACCAACAGCAGTCTGAAGATGTTCTTGATGGTGAGTGAGTGAGTGTGGCAGAAACTAGTTGACTGTTTAGATTTATTAGTGACCTGTTGTACGAATGGCAATTACTTACATATAGGTCAGTCTCTCTGCCATTTGAATTATATAATTAAATGGCAAAATTGGCTGGATTTATTTATAAGGCTACTTAAGTCACTACCCATCCTGTTGACAGAGCCAGGCCCATCTCCCAAAAGCAAGGCTACTTCAGATACTGAAGGGAATTGTGAATCAGATTATAGCTGTAGGCTACAGCAACAACAACCTAAGAGAGGTTTAATAGCCTGGCCAGACTTTCAATTTAAAGTCATTTAAGCGGACGGTTGGACTTCAAAGCCCTTAAGCTGTGAACAAACAAAATAACTTAAGCTCAAGTCGAGATAAGGTAAGACTTAAAATGAAAGTTTTTGATATTTATTTTACAAGAAAGTGTTTCATTGTGTTGTCAATATTACTTGCAAGAAATTCAAATAGTTACATAGCTACCTTTGTGATTTCACTATAACAGCTCCACCTTGTGTTGTATCTTTAGCCAGTATACTTTGAGTTATTGTCTGTTGCACATCAGCGCTCGATGTTTTGCAATAGAATACCCAGTACCCATTTGCTGATTGGTTAATTGAACATTTATTTCTGATCAGACTGATCACTTCTGATCAGAAGTGTAATGATGTGGTTTCAGGTAGCCTCCTTTGTGAATACGCGCCACATCTAATAATTCAGAATTTGCGTAATAATACTCTTGACTCTGTGTTGAGTCGTTAATTGTTAAAAAAGAGAAAAATTTGGTGCATTGCATCTTGCACTGTCAAGAACACCAAGAAACAAAAAAATGAATAACAGCCATTGTCATTAAAAAATGGCAATGAAATGTCGGGGGAGGGGGCCCACACTGATATTCTTTCAGGCGGCCCAGAATTCCTAGCAACTGCCCTGCAGGTTAGAGAGCCTCTGGCCATCTTTACTTCTGAGAGACTCAGCCTCATAGGGAATCATGTTACATATCTGATGCCAATTAACTTAATTACTTGCTAAATGTTCTTTCAGCTGAATCTCTTATATATTTATTTCTTTTTCAGCCCTTTTATGCCTGTGTCCCAACTTTTTTGAGACCTGTTGCAGTCAGAAAATTCACTCAGTTTCAACATTTGAAATGTTATCTATGTTCTATTGTAAATATCATATTGGCTCATGTGATTTGAAAGTCATTGCGTTTTGATTTTACTGACAATTTACACTTCGTCCCAACTGTTTTGGAATTAGGGTTGTAGAATTGAATTCAACAATATTTACTGCAAAACTCAGTAAATGCCAGCACCCATTCACAAGATCAGAAAGTAAAATTAAAGTATTAATGAACTGGAATGGATTAATTTGCAGCAGCTATCGTGTCGCATTACTTTGAGTCCCGGAAACCTGTATGGGTTACAGAATACAGACAAAGGAACATTTGGGAAGACACTCCTGAGGTGGCTTAATACCAAGGAAGTATACTATATGAGATATGAGACCATGGGCTCTAAATTCTCAGACCAGGCGCAGGCGCGGCGAATGGGGGGTGCGCCGCGCCAACGTGGTATCTCCAGGCATGTGTTGCAATTTCCTGTCCGGCGTAGCCTGGCTCCTCTGTCCTGCCTCTGTCCTTCCATCCTGCGCAAGTGGCAAAGAAGGCGTGTTTGGGTATAACACAGCCAAGTCAAATCCTCACCAATCAAATGAGCTTCTCTCCTGACCTTTGATGTGCTGGACTATAGAAGCCTCTGTCCTATGTCTGCATGATGCCTTAATGTTGCATTTTACTTTGCTGCTTCAGGCATGTTTTCTGCACGGCTTACGTCTATATTAAGCATTAAGAATATGAGTTAGCTGCCTAGCTAGGGCATTCGCGAAATATTACCATTAGCGAACTTGAATGGAATTTCAAAACAAAACTACGTCAGATCATTCAAACTTATGAAGCTGGAATGAAATACTACGATTGCAAATTGGGAAGAGCACATTTATCTTCAATATGTGATCTTCACTCGACATCATAGCAATCAGGCTGGACTCCTTTCCCCCACTAAAAATGAAAAAACCTAAGTGACAATAATAGTAGCCTAGTATTAAGCTGCTTGCACACTGGACACGAAACAAATTTTTCGCACGACAGACTGCGTTGAACGCAAGCATTCTTATATGTGGTAGGCTGAGAATGATGTGAAGTCCTTAGTTTGACTTAGTTAGTTTACAGATTCAGCTGCGTTGATTAAGCCAGGTCGAGTTTCCATTACGCGTGCCAACCGCCTTTAATCTGACATCAGGACAATCAATATAGATACTATAATTAATGTCCTAATTCAGATAGTTACATTAAATAGTGCTTGCTGTCATTATTTATTGCATTGAAATGTGCCAAACATTCTGGAAACCCGCCTGTGAGGTTTCGGTGACGTGTGCGCACTGTGCGCCGGTCGGCCAAATTACCACTGCACAGAAAGTAAACCAGGTTGGAGCTGGCGAGTTTTCTGTGCAACTTCAGCGGAGACTTTTTCTACGAAATTGTCACTGCCTCTTGATGAATATGTGACACCTCCCCCTACTACGCTGCCACACCCATCTCAGCGCACTTTCATCTACCAAAGGCTGCGCACGGTGTTGCACCTCACAAAATTAACACTGCGCGGGCTGCGCCGGATTAAATGACCACTGCATGGGCTGCGTCAAGCTACGCCACGCTGCGCCACCCTGTGCTGCGCCAAGAAATTAGAGCCCAATGTGTTGCTACAAGCATGTTGCATTTCCTTTGAATTCATGCAGCCAAGCGTGACCTTCTGCTCTGGTGACAGGTAAATCAGCAAGCATACTGAATGCAAACAGGAACACTTGGCAAGACTTCATTAGAGTGACTTGATATAAAGGAAACATTCTATATTTCAAAGCAAGTTCACCTGAACTGAGTGAAATTGCATGTAACTCAACTGAGAGCGCAGAATAAAAACCCAGAAAGATTAATGCCGGCAAGGCTCAAAAACATTAGGCTAACATTTATGGCCTTTCGAAGCCAGAAACGGTGTGCCCTTGTATTTTTGTATTAGTTCAACTAAGGTGATTTATGTTACTGCCAGACAAATATTTCAAAGCAAGCAGATGTGGCAGACGCAAATGAAGCATGTACAGTACAGTCGCCGTTAAAACCGAAGAGATAGCGTTAGTTCACGCCCGGTTCCCTCGGACATTTTGTCCTTCTCGCCCATTTCTAACCCCGATCTAACCAATGAGCCGTATCACAGAACAATTTACCGCCAGGAATAACCACATTCGGCTCCGCGGAACTGAATGTAGTAGTGCCTGTTCGTTATAGAATAGAGGGCATTTTGACTGTTAGAATTACGTTTGTGTTTGCCATTGTGTATTTTATCTTCTTATTTTTTCTTGCAGTGAAAGTGGAAGTGAGAGCTTATGCGACCTCTGGAAAGCGTGTGGTTGATCATTTCCTCGGTTTAAAAAGCCAAGAATGAACAAGAAAAAAAATATAATGATACATTCGACAGTGTAATATAAGCAATTGTATTCTTGAGGGAATTTTTTTTTTTTGTATTTTAAATACGTCTTTTTATCGCAGAAACTGTGTCTGCAATTCTGAGGGTTTGTGTGTAGATCTTCCGTGAAGTGTGCCGCAATTGATTTATTGGTTTCGAAAAGCCAACCGCAATATAAATAAACAAATTGGCAAGATACAACTTAATAGCCTGTGAGCTTATGATCAAGTTATTCTGCGAAATTATGCTTTTCGGACCTGCAGAGGTGTGAGGTTGTCTCTTACCAAGGAGTCAAATCTTCGTCCTAAACAGTGGGGAAATGCGTCATATCGTGATAGGTTCCATAGTTGTGAATGTGACGTCAGTTTATGGTTGGGCATTTTATAGCAAATTTCTGCCACGCGTTGAGCTGGTCATTAATTCTGTAATAGGCTACAGTGAGCTTAAAGGGATTATTAGGTTGACAATGAGTAGCCTAATGAATAGAGATGACACGAAATGAGCTGTATTGAATCAGTGCCAGGTGTGTCCGCGTTTAATTCCATGAATTCAGTTTTCGAAAGAGCCTTTCAGTTTTAAGTGACATTTAAGTTGTCCTTTAGAGAAAAGATATTGAGCAGATCTTTTTATTAATTACGTTTTCCTTATTGATTGACATATAGTAAGCTTACTAAAAATAACCCGTGTAAGGTTCCGCAAATAGTTTATTTTGCTTTTTTTCTTTTTTTTTTTTTAAATGGTGCATTCAAGAGTGGTTTGGGTCAAACTAAATTCATATTGTATACAATTATTTTCTAGTTGCAAGCTTTGTGAACATTATATTTGAACATCTGAATGGTTATGACAAATCATTAAAACAAATACAGACGATGCAAAACGTTTTGTCATGAAAAACTGGTTCAAAATGGCCTATTAGCGTTTTAAAACGAAACTGTATATAAATCGAAAAACATTCAAGTTCTTTCCGTAAATGAATTTTACTGAGATGGGGTGCGAGTAATCTTCGACATAGGAATGGATATAAGCTACTAAATTACAGGTTTGTAACAGGAAAAATAATATAGCCTATTTCAGCACTCGAGTGTAAAATAATAGCACATAAAAGCACACATTATTTCCGATCATAAAATATTGCAGAAATGATACCCGACAAACAAAATCCTCACCAAAAATAGCATGATATTTAATAATCCAATTGCGTATTATACCGGACTAAAGTTTTAAATAGTAGCACAGGTTAAGCAAACTGTATCGTCAAATATAAAAAAGGTTTGCAGAAATGATTACCGGCAACATCACCCCTAGAAAGCAAATCAATATTTTATATAGGCTTACGTTACTTTTGCATTCATATTTGGAAATAAATCACCAACAAGCTGTGCCATTATCTACATGTACGGACTACTATCAAAAAGACCGCTCCAACCGCCCTCGTGGCTCAGTTATGATTAAACAAACAGCCGGCCAACGGGCTATCGCCCAGCTATCCCGTGCACGGTAGGCGGCGGGAGGACTTCTTTCGTCTTCGTGCGCGTCAATACGCCGATCCTACTGCACAGTTGACAACGAGATTTCCCGGTCCAACTGAGAGCCTAACGCCCCCGTACAGGCGGATTACCGACTTTTTCTTTGGTTTTCACGGCGACTGTACTGTATGTTAGAGTAGGGAACAGCATAGCCCTCGACTCTGGAAAATAGATACATGAATTCAAACTGAAGTTAAAGTCAAAAGAAAATTGAGTAATTTCAGCAAACTAAATGAGCTTGGGAATGTGTAGTAGAATCTTACAGGGTATCAGGATTTGAGTGGTGGGCAGCACGCACTGATATGAATGGCACTAGCTTAGAGCGCAAGGGATAAGCTATGGCATGAGGAGGTGAGGCTCGTACTACAAAGAATTAGCAATGCTTGTCTAATTGGCGACATTCCTCCATAGCAATTGCAAGTGTGGGAATGACCTAGATACAAGCAAGACAGAAGCAAATTGCCGGAAACTGGTTGTCTAGTAGGCAACGTGGTTGATGCAAATTCAGTACAGGTGACATTTACCACAGCTAGACCACATCAGCTTCATGCTGTCAAATATCTAAGGTCTGGCATTCCAGGCAAAGTGCAGCAATCCCAGTCTACACTGAGGAGAGCACTAGAATGTGAAAAATCATCAAAATCGTAATTGTAAGGACACAAAGGCAAGAAGGAATGGCAATACAGATAGACACAGACGAGGCCTGCTAAATGAATATCCAGTACTTGCCAGTGACGTCAAACAATTAGTGCTGAACATTACCATGGGCTCACGTAGAGAATTTGATGATACAACCTCCAGCTGACCACATTTTAGGCTACCGAGCCTCATGTAGCAAACAACCTCATGTAGTAAACATATCCAGTGGCGTGGCTGCATGCAACTATATGGAATGTAGTATTTGCATCCATTACTTCAATTTCCTGGACATTATGGCTAAAATCACACCTGCAAGGGGCAATGTTAAGACATTGATTGTATCAAACGCACTTCAGGGCAGAGGAAGTCAGATTCCAAGGGGACCCAAGTTGCATGGTGCCAATTAATAAATACATGTCAATGCAACGACAATTCGGACCAGTTATTAAAGTATAGCCTCGTGTCCTAAAAGACTTAGCCTAATGAGGCGACAGTCATCCGAATGACGGCACAATAATCATGACCATAAACAAATCCCATCGCCAACCATAATGCTGCTTGATATAGCCACAGATTCACAACTTCAAATAAGCAACCAGTTTCCCTTTACATTCATACTGAAATGCAACACAAAGCCAACATCAATGAAACCGAGTGGTTTTCATTTAGAATTCAAGAGCAACAGCAATGTCTGGAATCACAAGTATAATTTAATTATTGTATATGAAGAATTTTTTTCCATAATCGCTCAGTGCAGCAAAGACAAGTTCCACTGAACATCAGATGAAATGGCGTACGCCAACTAATTTCACTAGAAAACAAGAAAAAACCATTCTAGTGCAACCAAGCTGATCGTTTTAATTTCTGAGCCGTGTAAAGTGAGTTTCTTTCTCTGCTTTGAGGCTCAGTGCAAAACCCAACGCAATAAGCAATAAGATATTAGCAGTCTAGGCAAATTGTCGTTGAGTACATGCATCTGTGACAGGCCAAGAGAGGGCCCGGGCGGGGATTGAATCCCAGACTACCAGGAGAGAGTCACATGCGCTGGCCACATCACCAGAGGCAGGCTCGTTAGTAAGGTAGCCAGGGTGCGCACTTATGAGGAGGAATTGTTACGGACAGGACCCATCAACTGTTACATCTCTCCCCCTCTTTTGGGAGCGCATCCTCAGACTCCATGCTTTACGCATGCTACCATCCATTGGGATTCCCTGAATCCTGACAATTGCACCAGAATGTGGAAGGCCGAAGGAAGGCCCGGGCGAGGATTGATCCCCAGGCTCCCGGGTAAGAGTCACATGCGCTAACCACATTGCCAAAGAGCCAGGCTCGTTGGCAGGGTAAACAGGGTGCATACTTATTAGGAGACATTTCTAGTGACAGGACTCATGAACTGTCACATCTCTCCCCCTCTTTCGTGAGGGTCCTCATTCTCCATGCTTCTCACATCCTGCCATCCATTGGGATTCCCTGAATCTTGCTGATAACGCCAGAATGTGGAAGGCTAAAGGAGGGCCCAGGTGGGGACTTGATCTCCAGACTGCTGGGTAAGAGTCACATGTGCTAACCATAGGTACATGCCCTGGCTACCTTGCCAACGAGCCTGCGGGAGTCTGGTGTTCAATTCCCGCTTTGGCCCTCCTCAGGCCTGCCACAATCTGGTGTAATCGGCAGGATTCAGGGAATCCCAATGGATGGCAGCGTGCGTAAAGCATGAGGACACTTTTAATTTAAATTGGCACAAGCTTCTTTACTCGATATCAAGCTAGTTTAAAAAGTAAGTAAGACCATCGAGTAGCAAACTAATTAACACAGTCTCAGCGGGCTAGGTTACAAAAATGGAAAGGAACTGGCGGAACTACATCGCGTATCAGAACTCATACTGTTCGGGAATAGGCGGGATCATGGAATGTGTAGTTTAAGGCTAATAAGACAAGTAGCATGTTGGTGAAAAATTTGAATGACTAGCCTACAGTCTCGAAAAACTAAATTTGAAGTTACTCAGAAGTTTGACTCAAAATTCCGAAATCGTTAGAGACTTGAAAACAACGGGAAGTACATCAAAAGTAAATTAAATTTTACTAACGTAGCCAAGCAACAGTAACTTGGCTATGTTAGCCGGTGTGCTACGGCCACAATCAACTGGCTATCACGTCAGGTTGGCTTATGCGTAAAAGCAACTTACAGCCTCTGTGTCTGTGAGTCACGGACAGTCGCGACCGATACAGGCTTTATCTTCAGATATTTTACAAAGCCTGCGTTTGTGGCCAGTTGTTAGAACTAACTAGCGCTAGCAGTCCTGCTAGCCACCCATAACATGTTAGCTTCACTTACATTATTTGCTGTGATATGGTTACTTACAGCTTGTGGCTCCGAGCGCTTGATCGATGCAACTGCTTCAGGTCTAATAAGCAGCTGAAACGCTTATCCTGTGTCGAATTATCCTTTATTGACAAAGCTGTCTTTGGTGAAATTCGGAGCACAAACAGCTAACGTTCCCTTTGGTTGTGGCTGCTTGCTGCCAGCAAACAAAAAAAGCTACCCACTGATTTCTGGTGGCATCCTCTTTTGGAAGAGAAATGAGTGTTTTTCTTTGCGTCCCAAAGTAAATGGACAAGTAGCTTTGGGAGAGATACTGACAAAATTGCACCTCAAATGATCTGCTGTTCTTCTTCTGTATTTCCGAAGGTGTAGACGCTACTAAGGCATAGTATGATCTTCTGTTAGTAGTGCCTGCTAGAATAGTTTCCGGTGAGGGCAGGTCCAGCGCAGTGGTTGGCTCTGGCTAGGTCTGTACTAATTGGACAGCACAACCCTTACGTCAGGTTTTGCCCAGATCTCGGGAGGAGCTGTTCAGAGAGGAAATCACACTAACGAAATCACGTTCTTGGATTACGGCAAAATCCCTGTATCTTATGTTTAGAAACTTTTCAGAGGTTGATATTTTGGGTCAGTCTTATTTGACTCGTATACATCTCTTGGCGCTCTCCACTTTTTAATCTTGCCTCTTCCTCCTAAATACAAATCATTAAATAACCCTAATATGATGCACCTTGCCTGAATATTCCAACTGATTTCCATAAAATTCCGATAAGCTGGTCTGCATCACTCTATACTGTCAAATCCTATTGACTCACCTCAGCAATGGAGGCCTCTCCCCTCTCCCTCTCCCAATGTTCGGGGCCTGAGTCTGTGCCTGGATGTCGACAGGGGTGGTTGTGGATTGATTATTAGAGTATCATTCTTTTCCATCAGTAATAATGATAATTAAAGCTGCAAGCAGCGTTGGGACGGGTCCTCGCCCACCCGCGCACGTTGAAACGGGGGCGAGACGCCTACGAGCGCCGTCGAGCATCGTCATTCGTTGGACAGTACAAGATCGAGGGAAATGTTTTATGTTGAGTTGAGTGCAAACCCCTTTACTGAAAGAGATTTTTCTTTTGTGAAATGGAGCTTTGAACCATGGGACCAGGTCAAAGTATCTGAAACAGATTTTATCACTGCTGTGTATTGTGTAGTCTTCCCTTATGCATGAACTTAGTGAAGGGAGATGAGCAATGTGGTCCTATTGCCACCCGGTGGACAGAATGTGTAGTAACACATAGACAAACATGGAAAATCAATAATAATCAAGAAATTAATAAATGCTTCTTCTACGTAAATCCTAGAAAGCTGAAATTTTGGGAGCATGTTCCTTGAACACAGACAAAAGTTTCATATGCTGCAACTTATGGTGAATTCAGAAGTGCGTCACTCTATATTTTTCAAAATATGAATATTCATAACATGTTAATATCTCGACAAATATTAATTCAAATGGTACCATGCTTGGCCCATTGTTTCTCCAAATAGAGATTATAAAGTATTCAATAAAGTGTTCAATAACGTAACATTGGCATGCTAGCTAAAATATTATCGTTATCGATGTCTCTAGCAAAACAGCTCGCTCGCGAGTATTCAATTGTGAGCAAACTGTAGCCTTTAAGCTCGCTAGCTAGTTGGCCTTGTAGCCAAATACAGTGGCGCGCTAATTATGACACACAGCTTGGCATCACTTTGGCTTGGCCTATTATCACTTTGGCCTATTATTAGCTAGGTAGCCAACTAGCTTGCTAGCGAGTAAGGCTCAAACTGTAGCCTTATTTCGCCGGCGTAATCATGACCCAAATTGAGCCCTGTTTAAATCAGGATAATTAGATTGTCACTTCACGGCCTGAACTGAATTTTAAGATGATACTTATAGATCTAGTCAATTATTATAACAGATTTACAAACCTGTTCCCAGACTCAGTCTCCAACACCCGGTCCAAGTTGTCACTGTCAGCATGTAGATCGATCGCCGTGATGCCGATGCTCCTCAAATGAGCAACCTGGGTCCTAATTAATGTCACCAACGGAGACACGACTAACACGGCTGGATCTGCAGCCTGGCCCGAGGGTGACAAAAGTGACAGGCCTGACTCACGAGCGGTTGAAATCGCCGTAGTCAGGCCTTCAAAACACAAGGATTTGCCGCTGCCAGTCGGCATACAAACGAGAACACCTTTCCCCAGCAGCACAGACTTTATAGCTTCCATCTGGTAGGTTCTTAAACTGTTGTTATGCCATATACCGCACAGTTTTTCCTCGACATTTTTCATCAAAACGTCCATGTCGTGGAGGAAGCCAAAATGTTTGATCACGCCGGTCACCCGGAGCCAATGACAAAAGATGTCATAGATTCTGATTTTTAAGGCAAGATGAGTGCACTGATTGGATGGTTGTGATCATGTGACCTAGTGGCCATTATTATGAAATGGTACGAAAGCGTGCAGTGGGTAGAAGGACTTAACCTACCCACTGGAGATGGAGTGTATGTAAATCCTAGAGAGCTGAAATTTTGGGAGCATGTTCCCTGAAAACACACAAAAGTTTCATACACTGCAACCTATGGTGAATTCAGAAGTGCGTCACTCAATATTTTCCAAAATATGAATATTCATAACATGTTAATATCTCGAAAAATATTCATTCAAATGGTACCATGCTTAGCACATCGTTTCTCCAAATAGAGATTATAAACTATACTAAAGATCATTTTGATCCGATCAACGCTTTGTCCACAGCAAGAGAAAATGTATTAATGTACAGCGTATTATGTTCATAATATTTTTTATCTCATGAAGTCTTGAGAGGGCATGGTACAGCAATGATGTGTCATTTTTTCAGAATTTTATGACATTGCGACAGGCCATTGTGGAGAAAGTGAAAGTGCCATTTTGGAGGATTTAGGTGGCGCTAGAGAGCCATTTTGTGTCTTTGGTGGAGAATTTTGAGAGAAGAAGTATGTTTGAAGCCACTATGAATTTACTGCAAAATTTGGTTTGTTTTTGAGCATGTTTAAGGGGTCAGATTTAGGTTGGAAATTGCGGACGCATCGAAAAAAGGGAGTGAAAGTGGCTGGGGACCCCATCTTTGATGCCTCATAAAATCCAAAAATCCAAATCTTTTGACAAAGTTGTACGGTCGTTTTCATTGGCAGAGTGTGCTTTGTCATCTATCAGCATTTGGGGTCGATACGATTAACGTCCTTAAAGGAGTTTGCGTTTGTTCAAGGGCAAATTTAGGCCAAATTTAGGGGAAAAAGGAAATTTTGATAAGCAAACTGCGAACTTCCTGTTTGATTTAGGTAATGGGTGTTGTTTGTTCATTTTTAGGTCTTGACGAGATGAAAAATATAGTGTTGGTTCCATCTCTCTATGACTTTCCTACGGGTCGTGGTGGCCGTCTAAGTGCCAATAAAATGTTTCTTGGTGGCGCTAGAGAGCCATTTTGTGACCTATGAGGATATTTTTTTCATTTTATCAAATTTTTCGCCAGACATGAGGTTGTGCCAAGTTTGGTGAGTTTTTGAGCATGTTTAGGGGGTCAAATTTAAGCTCAAAGAGGCGTAAGAAGAAAGAATAATAAAGAAACAAAGAAAAAACACGACAAGAACAATCCGGTCCTCTCCAAGGCCTTGCAGGCCTGGAGGCTCGGACCCTAACAAGCCAGTAAACGAGCTGATCTCCCTTTGTTTTCAGTGCTGATACAACTGACAAATCAAGCGAACACTTTACAGGTCAAGCCAAATTAAGCAAATATTCAATTTGAAAAAACGGGGAGCACCAAGTTAATTGATACATAGGACTCACTGCTGTTAGTTAACTTAAGCTAACTAATTACTACAACCAGTAGTGATGCTGGCTTACTTTACTCTTCGAAAATCTCCTGATGTCCATGCAGTGAGGTGCGGTGGAGGTTAGTTTTGTGAGGCAGAAACCTCCCCTTTGCTTGATTAGCAATCAGACGATTAACTAGTTTAGTTAGACTATTCGGCAGAATGACGGGCCAGTTTAAGTTTCCACGGCGTTATTACTCAGTAGGCTACATCGAACTTGAAATGCTCACGAAACTGCAGATTTGCGAGTAGCCTACTTGCTTACAGGAAGCCAGAGACGTGCAGTGAGGTGAGGCAGTAACCCAAACTTTTATCACAGGATTTTGTTCCCACGTAGGATACAATTCCTGATTGACAAACAAAAACAATTAAGACCAAGCCTATAGGAAGCCTGATACTGATAGAGGAGATAATGACAAAAAGATTCATTCACATATACGCTTAAATTCGAGACTGCCAAGGATGGAAACCTGAATAATCAATAAGGAAAAATTCTCGGCTCTCGGTAATTCTGTATATCGTTCAAACATTTTGTTAATCGGATTATGAATGACGACTGAAAATAAACGCCCGCTTTTTGTTTGGGTGTAAAATCGCGTATTTAAAGGAGAATACATTGTACAGGTGCTGGTCAACGAATTAGAATAATTTGAAATAGTGCAATCGTTACATTTTCTTGATGCATTTTTTGTGCAGAAAGCAAATCGGGTGTTCACCGCACCTGTCCTACTTATTAGAGTAATCACAGAACTTGCTACCTGTAAAAAACATTTGCTCAGGTGAGCTTTCCAAAAGGCCCATTTAGGCCATTTAACTGTGACACTGTTGTTTTATTGAATTAGAATAATTGAGAAACTGTTTCACTGAATTAGAATAATTTTTATTATAATAAGAATCATCACTTTCTCAGTATTTTGTGGCTGCCCCCTTGGCTTGTATGACTGCCTGAAGTCTCCGCGGCATCGATTTCACCAGCTTGTCGCAAGTTTCCGCACTCACAGCTTCCCAGGCAGTGGCGATGTTCTGCTTCAGTTGGTCCAGCGTAGTCGGCTTTCTGTCGCGAATTTTCCGCTAGACGATGGCCCAAAGGTTTTCAATGACATTGAGGTCAGGCGAGTTGGCCGGCCATGCCAAAACTTCAAGATGTTTTTCGGCGAACCCATCTTTGGTCGACTTTGCCGCTTGAGCCGGTACAAGATCCTGTTGAAATATGAGGTCTTCTTCGCCAAACTGTCCCTCAACAGTCGGAATCAGGAACGTTTCCAGAACATCTTAGTATACGGCAGCGTTGACAGTCTTCTTGAGGAAGCGGAGTTCCCAAAACACCCAGAGCGGACATGCATCCCCAGACCATAACGCTCGGATGAAACTTGACAGATCTTTTTACGCACTCGTGGTTGTAGGTTTCGCCACCACAACGCCAGACACGAGGACCTTGGTCACCGAAGGAGATGCAAAAGCGTGATTCGTCACTGAAGACCACTTTCTGCCTGTCTTCAGCAGTCCACTCGCCGTGTTCTTTGCCCCACTTCAGCCGTTTCTCCATTTGTTTCTAGTTCAGCATCGGTTTTACTGCTGGAATGCGAGATTTGAAGTCGAGTTCGCGCAGACGACGGTAAGTGGTTGATCTCGAGACGTTAGCGCCGGTCTGCTCGTTCCACAAGTCGCTGAGCTCAGAAATGGACTTGAACCGGTTGCTGACTGCGATCTTTCTCAGCTGCTTGTTGTTGTGAGCAGAAGTGTTTTGGACGCCGGAACAGTTGGTGCGCTTGCTGCAGTCTTTCATGAGAGCTTTGCAGATGGAAGACTGGCTGATGCTGAGCTGCTCAGCAATTTTAGTTTGGGTTAAGCCTTGTTAGCGAAGGGCTTGAATTTGAGCAACTATTCCCGTTGAGAGGTTGCGCTGCTTACCCATGATTGATTTTACAACTTTTCTACTCAACCCTGACTTTATACTGCACAGTGAACACTCTTCACAGAAAACAAAAATTCGAGCACTTATTCTAATTCAATGAAATGACTTATGAATTATTCTAATTCAATGAAACAACAGTGTCACAGTTAAATGGCCTAAATGGGCCTTTTGGAAAGCTCAGCTGAGCAAATTTTTTACAGGTAGAGAGTTCTGTGATTACTCTAACAAGTAGGACAGGCGCGGTAAACACCTGATTTGCTTTCTGCACAAAAAATGCATCAAGAAAATTTAACAATTGCGCTCTTTCAAATTATTATAATTCGTTGACCAGCACCTGTATATTAATTAAGCATTGAACTCTGCATAAATCGAACTGTTTTAATATTTGTTGATGACATTGCTTCGGCTTCGCATGTACGCGCATATCTGCTGTTGAGCATTTCAGGTTCGATATACTGAGTAATAACGCCGTGGAACCTTAAACTGGCCCGTCACTCTGCCGAATAGTCCTACTAAATTAGTTAATCGCCTGATTGCTAATCAAGCAAAGGAGAGGTTTCTGCCTCACCAAACCAACCTCCACCGCACGTCACTGTGCCCATGTTGTGGTAGCCAGTGCTGTGCCTCCAAAACAATTTTGTGTCCCCTTTTAAAATTGTTCTGGCAAATAAAGATGCAAAAAAAAAAAAGGTGGACGTGACCATGGAACGGTTTCCGCAAAGGATGTTTGTATTGTGTTTCGAAGTCTGTTGCCAGCTAGCTGTTACGGACATACATTAAAACCGCATGGAAAAGCTAGATTTTCACGTAGCTCTGCTGCAACCTTGCTCCTATCAGCAGAGGATTTCTCCCGGGCGTAGTGCGTTACTGAATCCGGAAATAATAGTACTGCTGTTGGTATCACCGCTGACAAACTTATAACATACCGTGGACTCACTAACACACTACACCCGGGAGAAATCATCTCCCGCTCCTATCAGTTAGCTTGCTAACGCATTAACATAAAATTACGAGCGATCCAGTCGGAGCCTTACAACTTACAAACACTGCTCACAACAAAATAAGCATTTTGAATGCAGCTCTTACCAACTACAAGAAAATCCGTCAAAATGATAAGTGCCTTTGTAGTCTCTTCTGGGCAGCTTTATTTTGTTTGCGTTATTTTGGGGTTTTTTTTTCAGACAATGGGCGTGGGTAGTCTATAAAGCCTAAAACTTGCCCAATAAAATGTTTTGAGCAGTGTTGTTTGTCCACTCACACTCAGTGGTTCCTGCTTTAAGTTGGCCTCGGTGCTTTTGGGAAACATTACAAAGATTGTAGCTACGTTGCATGTTTCATTTTGGACTTTGAGTTTCAATGAGCCAAGTTTGGTTTTAGGACCCGGAAACAGTGTTACGTCAGACTTGGGAACCGGATTCAGAGCTAAGTATCAAAGAACTTTCGTTAAAAAAACCTTTAACATAAGATTCAACAATTCAGATTCGGCATTAATCTGGAGATGAGTTAACGCAATAATAATGCGTTACCAGTCCAAATAATATTATTTGTTCATTTCATGTTGTTTTTAGAAAAAAAAATTATTTGCATGTATGTATGTATGTGTGTGTGTGTGTGTGTGTGTTGGGAGGCTTGGGAACAAACATAGGCCTAACGACGTCCATGCTTTATGAACATGCACAGCTTTTGTATTTCTACAAGTTCACACACATGGGTCGGAAACGAGTCGGACCCACATGCATTTACAATGCCATTTGGTGGGAAACTGAAATTTCTGGTTTGTTTGCAAGTAAAACCCCAATTCCAATGAAGTTTGGACAATGTGTAAAACGTGAATAAAAATAGAATACAATGATTTGCAAATCCTTTTCGACCTATATTCAATTGAGTATACTACAAAGATAAGATATTTGATGTTCAAGCTGATAAACGTTTTTCATTTATTTTGTAATTTTCATTTATTTTGAATTTGATGCCTGCAACGCGTTCCAAAAAGGCTGGGACAGCGGCATGTTTACCAATGTGTTACATCTCCTTTTTAACAACACTTAATAAGCATTTGGGAACTGAGGACACTGATTGTAGAAGCTTTGTTGGTGGAATTCTTCCCCATTTTTGCTTGATATACGACTTCCGTTGCTCAACAGCTCGGGGCCTCTGCTGTTCTATTTCGAACTTAATAGTGCACCACAGACTTTCAATGTCCTACTTAGAGTAATCACAGAACTTGCTACCTGTAAAAAATATTTGCTCAGGTGAGCTTTCCAAAAGGCCCATTTAGGCCATTTAACTGTGACACTGTTGTTTTATTGAATTAGAATAATTGAGAAACTGTTTCACTGAATTAGAATAATTTTTATTATAATAAGAATCATCACTTTCTCAGTATTTTGTGGCTGCCCCCTTGGCTTGTATGACTGCCTGAAGTCTCCGCGGCATCGATTTCACCAGCTTGTCGCAAGTTTCCGCACTCACAGCTTCCCAAGCAGTGGCGATGTTCTGCTTCAGTTGGTCCAGCGTAGTCGGCTTTCTGTCGCGAATTTTCCGCTTGACGATGGCCCAAAGGTTTTCAATGACATTGAGGTCAGGCGAGTTGGCCGGCCATGCCAAAACTTCAAGCTGTTTTTCGGCGAACCCATCTTTGGTCGACTTTGCCGCTTGAGCCGGTGCAAGATCCTGTTGAAATATGAGGTCTTCTTCGCCGAACTGTCCCTCAACAGTCGGAATCAGGAACGTTTCCAGAACATCTTGGTATACGGCAGCGTTGACAGTCTTCTTGAAGAAGCTGAGTTTCCCAACACCCAGAGCGGACATGCATCCCCAGACCATAACGCTCTGGGGAAACTTGACGGATCTTTTTACGCACTCGTGGTTGTAGGTTTCGCCACCACAACGCCAGACACGAGGACCTTGGTCACCGAAGGAGATGAAAAAGCGTGATTCGACACTGAAGACCACTTTCTGCCTGTCTTCAGCAGTCCACTCGCCGTGTTCTTTGCCCCACTTCAGCCGTTTCTCCATTTGTTTCTAGTTCAGCATCGGTTTTACTGCTGGAATGCGAGATTTGAAGCCGAGTTCGCGCAGACGACAGTAAGTGGTTGATCTCGAGACGTTAGCGCCGGTCTGCTCGTTCCACAAGTCGCTGAGGTCAGAAATGGACTTGAACCGGTTGCTGGCTGCGATCTTTCTCAGCTGCTTGTTGTTGCGAGCAGAAGTTTTTTGGACGCCAGAACAGTTGGTGCGCTTGCTGCAGTCTTTCATGAGAGCTTTGCAGATGGAAGACTGGCTGATGCTGAGCTGCTCAGCAGGGTTAAGCCTTGTTAGCGAAGGGCTTGAATTTGAGCCACTATTCCCGTTGAGAGGTTGCGCTGCTTACCCATGATTGATTTTACAACTTTTCTACTCAACCCTGACTTTATACTGCACAGTGAAACATACGTTGCATGTTTCATTTTTGACTTTGAGTTTCAATGAGCCAAGTTTGGTTTTAGGACCCGGAAACAGTGTTACGTCAGACTTGGGAACCGGATTCAGAGCTAAGTATCAAAGAACTTTCGTTAAAAAAACCTTTAACATAAGATTCAACAATTCAGATTCGGCATTAATCTGGAGATGAGTTAACGCAATAATAATGCGTTACCAGTCCAAATAATATTATTTGTTCATTTCATGTTGTTTATAGAAAAAAAAATTATTTGTATGTATGTATGTGTGTGTGTGTGTGTGTGTGTGTGTGTGTGTTGGGAGGCTTGGGAACAAACATAGGCCTAACGACGTCCATGCTTTATGAACATGCACAGCTTTTGTATTTCTAAAGTTCACACACATGGGTCGGAAACGAGTCGGACCCACATGCATTTACAATGCCATTTGGTGGGAAACTGAAATTTATGGTTTGTTTGCAAGTCAAACCCCAATTCCAATGAAGTTTGGACAATGTGTAAAACGTGAATAAAAATAGAATACAATGATTTGCAAATCCTTTTCGACCTATGTTCAATTGAGTATACTACAAAGATAAGATATTTGATGTTCAAGCTGATAAACCTTTTTCATTTATTTTGTAATTTTCATTTATTTTGAATTTGATGCCTGCAACGCGTTCCAAAAAGGCTGGGACAGCGGCATGTTTACCAATGTGTTACATCACCTTTTTAACAACACTTAATAAGCATTTGGGAACTGAGGACGCTGATTGTAGAAGCTTTGTTGGTGGAATTCTTCCCCATTTTTGCTTGATATACGACTTCCATTGCTCAACAGCTCGGGGCCTCTGCTGTTCTATTTCGAACTTAATAGTGCACCACAGACTTTCAATGGGAGACAGGTCTGGAGTGCAGGCAGGTCAGTCTGTTACCCGCACTAATATGAAGCCAGGCTGTTGTAACATGTAAAAGATAGCTTGGCATTGTCTTGCTAAAATAAGCAGGGATGTCCCTGAAAACGACGTTGCTTGAATGGCAGCATATGTTGCTCCAAAACCTGTGTATACATTTCAGCATTAATCATGCCTTCACAGATGTACAAGCTACCTATTCCATGGGCACTAATACATCTCCATACCATCACAGATGCTGGCTTTTGAACTTTGAGCTGATAACAATCTGGATGGTCCTTTTCTTCTTTTCCCTGGAGGACACTGTGGAGGACACAATGTCCATGATTTACAAAAACAATTTGAAATGTGGACTCGTCAGACCACAGTGCACTTTTCCACTTTGTGTCAGTCCATCTCAGATGAGCTCAGGTCCAGAGAGGCCGGCGGCATTTCTGGGTGCTATGGATATATGGCTTTTGCTTTGAACTGTTGAGTTTTAACATATACTTGTAGATGTAGCAATCAACTGTGTTAACAGACAATGGTTATGTGAATGAAGTGTTCCTGCGCCCAAATGGTAATATCCTTCACAGAATTTTAAATGCAGGGCCACGTGAAGGACTGAAGGTCATGGGCATGCAATGTTGGTTTTTGGCCTTTCTGCTTACGTGTAGATATTTCTCCGCATTCTCTGAATCTTTTGATGATATTCTGGACTGTACATGATGAAATCCCTAAATTCCTTGCAACTGCATGTTGAAAAAACATTGTTCTTAAACTGTTGGACTATTTGCTAATACAGTTGTTCACAGAGCAAAGAACGTAGTCCCATCCTTGCTTGTGAACAAATAAGCCCTTTGGGGATGCTCCTTTTATGCCTAATCATGACACACCTGTTTCCAATTAACCTGTTGCTAGTCTATATAAATGCTGTGATTTTAAGCACAGGGAGAGAAAAAGAGAGCAGACAGCCGCAGAGAGCAGAGCAGAGTTTTGTTTTGGGCAACAGTTAAATAGTGGCATCACAGTGCTATTAGAGAATTAAATAGTGGATATATATATATTTTTGTACAACTTTTTATACTTTATATTTAACTTTTTTTTTTTTTCAGCATTCCTCACCTTTCCCAGTCTTTTGTTGCCCCTGTCCCAGCTTTTTTGGAACACGTTGCCGGCATCAAACTCAACATGAGCGAACATTCCAAAAAAAAAACAATGAAGTTTATCAGTTTGAACATTAAATATCTCGTCTCTCAAGTGTACTCAATTTAATACAGGTCAAAAAAGGATTTGCAAATCATTGTATTTTGCTTTTATTCATATTCTGCCCCTGCTCGTGTATGCGTTGGTGCGAGGCTACAAGCTCGGCAGATAGCTAACAGTTCCCAAGAAAAGTCGAATGCCAGAATTATCTTCAGACCTTTACTTAAGATTCACTGTAAAACTGCAACCAAACATACAAAATATACCTTAGTTGCATCTGTTTCTGAAGGATATTCGCATTAGATAATACTCAAAACGGGTAGAAAATAAGGTGTTAGCTTAATGCTAACGTCTATGGGAAATCCCATTATACAGCTAGCGGTTAGCAATTCCGTAACTAACTAAGGAAATAAAACGTAATTTCGGTTTTTAACTTTGGTTTTCATCAGAGATATTCTCAGTTTATACTTATACAGCAGCTGAACATAAATTTACTTACAGGCAAATGTCTTCTGGCCATTAACGTGGAAAAAAAGGAAATTCTTTGCTGCTTTGCTTCTTCATGCAAAACGAACTGCCTACGGCAAACCCAAAGGTACGAAAATATGCAACTCAAAATATGCGCTACTGCGACACATTTAGACCACTAGAGGTCTCCCTTACCCCATGTTAACAACAGAACATCACAATTCACATTTCACACAACGACCCCAACTTCACTGGAACAGGTCCTGACCTGTTTAGGACTTGTTGTGGAATTTCTTCAACGTATTGAGAAATTCCCCCATCAAGCAACTGGAGAGAGACAGATTCTTAAAAAGTACAAACTTAGGCTTTATTGTGTCATGATGAAAAATGCAAAGCTGGGTTCCTCCTCTCCCGATCTGGTCCCTCGCGAACTGTCCGTAGCACTCCCAATTTTCTTTAACCCTGTAAAAAACTCCACCAACTGAGCAATGGCATACAGTTTTTATACAGGAAAATATGGTCCCTCCCCTCATTACAATTGGTCAAGTAACTTGAGATTGCAATTAAGTAATCCTTCTGAATTTGATGTCACGCATGAATCACGCAGGAGATGTATGCGCATTACAATGGACACTTACTGTCTCACCCAGATGGAAAATATACAGAGATCAGAGATACAAAGACAGAAAATACAGCCAAAAGAAAAAGATACCAGCGGATGAATTTGATGCATATCAAATTAAAAACAAATGATTCAATTGAGTATGTTTTCAGGAGCAAATAATGATTTTGCTGAACAAATATTGATCAAAGCTGCAGAAATCAAATACATCTTATGATTATGGTTTTTGAATCAACTCAGCAAAAAGCCAGCTTATGTGTGTGTGTACTGCTCATGCAAGTGTGAACTGAATTGCCCTGTTAGTATATTTGTCTGTGTTTGCACTGCAGTATATGAATTACTTGTATGTATGCGTGTGTGTCATGTGTGTGTCATGTGTGTGTGTGTGTCTTTCTGCTGCCTGCATAATATAATTATTGATTATTAGTATGAGCAAATGATAAAATATAACTATAATCAATATTATCGAATATAACAAACAATGCTGAAATAAAATCCTCAACAGACTCAGGCCAAAATATATATCAGCTGCTCTCTTTATATATGCCTGCAGTCTCTTCTCCTGTTCTTCTGTGAAGACCTTGTTGTGAGCCCTGTACCCCGGGGCCTTGGTCTGCTGCACTCTTGCCTCTGACCTCCTCTTGCAGTACCTGAACAGGGTGACATGACAAATGCCATGCACCACCGCTGCCCTCCTTATACTTTCGCCTCTTCGGATATCAAAAAAGGCCCTTGCGTAAACCTCCGGGTCAACCGTTCCTCTCTGGGTAGTTCTGACCCGAACTCTTGGCATTTTCTGTCGGTAAAGTATAACACGCATTTTTATTGAGCTTTAAAACACAAAATGCGGCCGCATTAGCAGAGAGGGATGAACGTAACTGTTGCTACTTCAGTCCCGACGGTGACTCCTGACATTTAAACGAGGATTACTTCCAAAGTGGAAAAATTGTGTTCAAACTTCACCATATGTTACGGAACTAAATCACCTATCATTTCATCATAAATATGACACATGGAGCGATAAGGACAATCTTTAAATCGTAAAAGTTTACCATTCGTCAGAATTTACTCACCGCTGTGGAAAACGGTCTTCTCGGTCTTGTGATGCGAGGAAGACTGGGCGCTTCAATAATGTTCGTCGGTCTGGATAGGGGCGCGAGCTGCACGTGCTGACCTAGTATGATGCATCAAAGTGCAGATGGCTGTGAGTAAATCGCCGTGTTACGTTCGTCCTGCGTTACTTTTGCTCCGGAGCTCCCCTACTGCAGGAAAAGAGCATCATAAATCACAGAAAACAATTAATGAACTGCTTAAGCCCAATGCCCACTGGCCGCTAAGCAAAGCGTCGCGTCAAAATCCGAACGCTTTTAAACGCACACTGGAAGTCAGTGGCATCAATATTGACGGATGACAACAAGACCGTAAATTAACACCATGGAATCCTTGGAAATTCCCATGTTCTGATAATTTGGGCATGTCGGACATGAAGGGGTTAATATCTAAAATTCCCCAAAGGGAACTGTCACCTTCCTGATTCATGATAAGCATGCCGTAGACTACCAGAAACAAGTAAGGAAAAAAAAAAAAAAAACTTTATCCGACAAAACCATGTTCTCTGAAATTTAGGGGTTTGGCTGCCGGACTAAATGAGCAATCAATGTAAACTGCAGAGAAACGCGAAGCACGTAGGTGATGACGATATCACGTAGGTTGGTCATGTAAAGGCTGTTAGTCCTTTTGCAGTAATGACAGTGTGAAACCCATACAGACCGAAATGTATGCCTACACAATGTAACAAAAACATGGACACTGGTCCGGACCTTCAGGTGTGTGAAAACACCCGAAGTTATTTAACTTTAAATCACACTTGGATTAATGGGTCATTTTTGACCCAAGTGTGTAAACTTGATGTGGTAATACAAAAAACTTTAGATAAAAATAAAAAAAATAAAGTAAGCAGGGAAAATGGAAATAATAATCTATGGTACATGGAATATTCAATCATAAAATGAATTGATTTCGAAAGATAAAAAAAGCGCAAAAAAAAAAACAACCAACCAGCATGAAATTACATGGGGAATGGATGTGGGTCATTTTGACCAATGTTGTGCATTAGAAGGGGTGTGCATGTGTTGCGCATTAAAGGGGTTCGTTGATTTTACGACAACCGAGACATTATTTTTTCGATCGCAAAGTTTGTGGTTTTGAGCTTGGAAAAGCTAAGGTCACTCCCGACCTGCCGTTTTTTATCATTCACTTGTGTGCACCGCGCAACATTGAGCCGATCATTGCCAAATTACCCGACCTGATAGTGTTCATGCCCAGTTATATTCTGAATACTACACACCCGACGCACAAATTTCCTGAGGTGAAATTATACTGCCATATTCCCTGAGGTGGAAAGGGGACTGCCCACTGTTTTTCTTCCCCATATCTTAGCCAGCCTCTCAGTGTCTCGGTCCCGCACTCGCTCCTCGTCCTCCTCTCTGTCACTGACGCTCATTCCTTCCAGACAGCAGCGTCGCATCCAATCGACCCTCAGCGTCACTTTGCTCCGCACGCATGTCATCGGACCGGCAGCGAGATGCATGAGACCGACTGAAGGCTGCGTACTGTCACCTCTCAAACGGAGAGAAAATTGGGAAAAACCACGAATCCTCGAGATCAGGTAATTAAATCGCTAACTACAGCGCCAGCGGCGGCGTTAGACCTGGGCTAATATCCCTCCCTTTATTAACAATTAGTCCTGGCTAATTCTAGATGGTTTTCCTTTATTAAGGTTTTCCATTTCAAGAATAATCAAGTGGCAATTGAAGACACGGCTTCTCTCCCCCATGCGATCTGTAGGCTACTGGGCTTCAGTACAGAGAAATAATTTAATTGTAATTAGGTCTTTGGACCAGCACTCGGCGATGTTTCAGAACTCTTCAGCGAATACAGGTAATTCTGGTCACTAGTACGTGGTTTCGTCCGCTTACATTTTTTCAATCAGACAGCTGTCTATTTTTTACAGCGAGTTGCGTGACCGTGCTGCAAAAACAGGTGTAGGCCTACGCACTTGTCGACGAAATTACCTTAATTCGCTGAAGAGTTCTGAAATGCCGTCGCCGAGTGCCGGTGCATAGATCTAATTATGATTAAATTATTTTTCTGTACTGAATACAGCCTATTATTTTGTGGCTTTTAGATCGCATGGGGGAGAGAAGCCGTGTCTTCAGTTAGTGATGGGAAGATGAAGCTTCATGAACCATTTTCTTTATTTTCTGTGCCCACAAGATGGTGCACTCTGTTCAACAAAGGCTTGTAAGTTCATTCTAGAAGCCTTATTTTTTTTAACTATGGGCGCCATCTTGTGGGCACAAAAAATAAAGAAAATGGTTAATGAAGCTTCATCTTCCCATCACTATCTTCAATTGCCTCTTGATTATTCTTGAAATGGAAAACGTTAATAAAGGAAAACCATCTAGAATTATCCAGGACTAATTGTTAATAAAGGGAGGGATATTAGCCCAGTTCTAACGCCGCCGCTGTACAGTGCAAATGCTTTGTTTGTTCAGTGACATTGTGCAGCAGCGCGGCTTATCAATGACATCTTTGGTGTCGCGGAATTTACGCACCGTGGCAAACAGATACAATATGACAACGAATTTGCGAATCCGCGGAGTTGTGGCAACTACATTTTTTTAATATACTAAATTTCAGATTTTTTTTAATACAACTTCAATTCCAAAACAATTGGAACAGTGCGTAAATTAATTAATATGCAAATTCTCATTTGTTTGTATTTAGTTGAAAGCAGCACGAAAAACTGATCACCTTAACAACTGGACCCTAATGATTCTAGGAAACATTCGCGAACTCCGAACGCGATACTTGTAACATGTTCCAAAAAATGGGAAAGGAGAATGGAAAGACTGGAAGAGCTGTGGAATCTGAAAAAAAACACACCTTTTTTCAGAATATACCAATTTTTGCAACATCACGCAGGTAGACTGGTTAATGGGAAACGATTGCTTTGATTATGACAGTCACAGAAGGCACGGTAGTTTGCCAGTTAGATGACATGAGGCTCTTCACTCTGCTTAAACCAAACACAATCCAGAACCACCACCAACTTCTCCGATCTAGAACTCACCTGAAAAAGAATGTTGGGGAAGAAGGAAGCAGTGCTCTAATCTGAGGATTCCATATTTCAAAGTTTTTTTTGGAAATAATAAACATTGTGTTCTGTGGGCCAAAAAGGAGGTGGACAATCCCTTCTTATCAGCGATGCTCAAAATCCAACATCTGTGTTGGTCTGGGGCTGAATTACTGCACTCTGTATGGATATCTATAGACAAAATTGACACAGAAGGGTACAGGAGCAGGGGAGAGCAGTATATTTGTGACTCCATATGTCTCCTTCAAGGATGCCCCTGGTTGGTCTTGATAATTGCAAGCCACACATGGCACAAATTAAAACAGCATAGCTGCATTGTCTCAGACAGTGAGTAACCTATCGCTCCTATAGCCCCAACCTATCGCTCATTAAAAACATGTGGTGGGTTATGTGGTGCAAAGTGCAATCATAGAGACCTTGGATTGTCGAAAAAGTGTAGTTTATTATAAGGCATGAATGGTAACCAATTTTAAGCTTTTTTAAGTTCTGGATTATAGCATATGAATAAAGAATGAAATATTTACCTCAGTCAAGGAGGTTATGTTTCAGGCAGCATTTGTTTGTTTGTTAGTTAGCAAGATAACTCAAAAAGCAATGTACCGATTTTTATGAAATATTCAGAGAAGGTGGGTATTAAGTCAAGGAACGGATGGTTAAATTTTGGCATATCTAGGCCAAAGTACAGCTGAGATATACGCCAAAGTTCAAGATTTCAAATCTTTCCAATAGGCCGGAGTTCCAATTGCCGTGCTTTTGGGTTTTGCTGCCCCCTGGCGGAGGTCTGCGCTCTCTGAGTGCTTTCCTAGTTATTTATGGATCATTTATTTCATTTGAGGCATTAAAACCATGAAGTGTAAGTGGAAAAAACCTTATTGAGCACATTCAGACTTAATGTAAGGGTTTTCCCTTGCAGTCCCTCCCCTGCCGCATTCCTTACCTCCACTTCAACAAGCGTCAGGTGTGGCTTGTTGAAGTGGAGGTGAGGGCGGGTTATTTAAGGGTTGGCTGTGCCATTATTCAGTGCAGCAGCATTCTGAATTTTAGCCCTGTCTTGTCCTGCTGCTGCGCCCCTTATGTTTGGTAGTGTTGTTTATTCTTTTTATTAGTTGATTTTTTTAAAATCTTGCTGCTTTTACTCAGCCTGTAAGTGTGGGTCCTTTTCCCAGCTTTTGGATCCATGGTCCCTGTGCCTGCCGGATTGCAGGTCGCATCCAGCGGGACTAAACCATGTCACCTAAGTGCAGCACAATCCCCAAATTGGTTCGAAACGGCTGTATAAGGCCACGTAGAAGCAGCTTATAAAATGGGTGCAGCCGTGGCTGTTTTGCTTTTAAGCAACGGTCCTTTTTCACAGTGAAGTAAAATAGGAAAACACAGCTGATTCATTAAACCAGCAAATCAGCATCAAACACATTGGTCCTCTGTGATGAAGTTCACTTTCATGCAGAGGCAGATGGATTTGGGCTTCAGCAGGGAAGCAATGGAAATGGGACAAGGAAGTAGGAAGACTTACCAGAAAAACTGCAAAATTTCAGTCCCTGCAACAGGCTTCTTATCTCAAAAGGTATAACCATGAGTGTGCTGCATTCTGCTTTGGCCTGAAGGATTATTACTGGAATAACAGAAATATATTAACAGACTCAGCTCAGAACTGTCAGCTGTAAAGAAAAACAAGCCGAGATTGCATTAATCACTGAGTTTATGTGTATCAGGCTGTGTGTTAAGGAGGTGATGTGTAACTGTACTGCTAAAACACTCATTTAATGTGAAACTGAGTAACTCTATTGGCATATACAGGTGCAGCCCCATGAGCAACAGTGACGTTTACTTCATCATTATACTGCATATGAGAATGACTTAAAAATCCCGTAATATTAGTACCAAGTGACAACGTGATTGATGCTCATAACTAATTTCTGTGCAAACAGAAGTATTTTGATGATATTTACATTAACATGGATTGAATCAAATTGTGATTATGGACATTTATAATGCAGTCATTTTGCAAATACTTCTGAACATCATGTGACTCTCCGCAACAAAACTTTGGTGCTTCTCCAGGTCCTGCTGAAGTCCATGAAGAACCGAAGAGCCCTGCAAACGGTCTTGACCTTGGAAGCCACACCATAATCAAAACGAGTTACCTGTACAGCTACTAGGTGTGTATATGCCCTCCACAAACAGCTGAGAGTTAAATGGCCAGTGTGCATGCCTACTGGGAACATTCTGTGTGATGATGTTTACTGCAGAGTGAGTTATCTTCATACACTGCACACTCTGTCTGGGGCATTAAGCACAGCTCAGAGAGATACTCACAATATGTGCTCATGGTCCTCAGTTCAAAACTGAAAAAAAGCAAACACTTATAAATTGGCTCTATTGTGTCGCTGTAAATCTTTACAACTGTACACCTAAGTGTGAAATATATGGCATTTATTCTGGCAAGGCAGTAACTCACAAAGTTAATGTGTATCTGCCCCCGATTCAGCTTCAGTCTGAAATTAAACAAGTTTTCCCCTCTCTTATGCCACACCCTTCTACCAAGTATCAAGAAAATTGGGCCAATAATTTTTAAAAAATCTTGCAAACAGACAAAAAGACAGACAAAAAAACCAAACAAAAAAAAATTACCCCATGAGTGGATGTATATATAACCATTTTTTTGAGCGCTCGTTTCCATTAAAGTTGGGACGTTGAATAAAATGTAAATAGGCATAGACTGCATTGATCGACAAAACATTTAAACTCCATAATACAAGTAAATCGACGATGGTATCAAATGTTGAAAATGAGAAATTTTATCGTTTTTGAAAAATATCTGCTCATTTTGAATTTGATGCCAGCAACACATTTCAAAAAGGTGGAGATGGACCCTGCATGGGCGTCAGTTTGTTTTGAAAAGTGAGGGGGACGATAACTATCAGAATGAGTGCGTTTTGAGAATTGGTGTGACAATAATTAATATTTCCACTTTTGGTGAAACGCTACCATCACGTGCATGAGCATATTTCATGTTTTACGTCAATAGTCGAGTTTCCATCTCATATCAAGCGATTTTATTTTTTTGGCGAATTTTAGACAATTCGCTTCAAAGGAAATAAGAATGACCTGCGTTTCCATCAACCGGCTTGGAGCAAATAAACTCCAATGTATTAAGCCAGGTTTTCCACAAGATGGCAATAAATCACTTGTAACCTGTGTACCATATATAGGCCCTACAGTAGCCTACAATAGTAGAAGAGGAGGTCGTAATTTGATCCAAAAAAAAAAAGCACATAAAAATAGTGCGATGGAAACCCGACTACTGTCATGTACTGAATTAGAGGATAAACCTAGTTTTTTTTTTTTCAATCACGGGGAATTCAATCGCAGGATTGATACCTGGAAATTACATTTTATTCCCTTGTTTGAATAAACTGCCGATAAAGCCAACGCCTGCGATGGTGAACGGTTACCAGCAAAACTGATGAAGTAATTTGCAGAAATTGGCGTTTATCAATGAACGTAGCAGGAGTGGGAAATCGCAAGGCGTAAACCAATCACCGAAGTAATGAGTAATAATGGGAACACATATCGGAGTAAACGAGCCCCGCGGTAGGAAAAGCTTAACGCGGGGCGGCATATCCCAGGGTTACGCAGTTTATTGTAGGAAAACAGTTACTATCAGGGTTCAAATTACACATTGGCTTTCGAAGGAGCCTCATTTTCCAGCGGGCACCACTATTAAACCAGGCCACAAGCACGTGCATAAATACAAGTGTGTAGCAGCCCGGTACAGGGTTACTACGAAAAATATTGTATTTGTACGAATACCATTGTTAGCAGTTAATAGCCTACCACAGGTAATATTTCATTGAGGCACAAGCGAACGTCAAATTTCTGGGAAGAAAACAAGAACGAAATTGGTCATCAGCTGGGAAGGAATTCCATATTCAACCAAATCAGTATTTTTTTTTTTTTTTTGGCTCGCCTTGATGTTTGGGTACCCAGAGAAGCGTTTGGGTGTGTTGACTACATCCAGTCAAGAAAATGTAGAGTTGATTTTCAAGTGCTGCTGTACGCGGCAATAGTATTTAATAGCAACAGCCATGTTACAGATGACAAATCAGGTTGCTAGGGCTTGCGCAACTTTCTCCTCTAGCCTACAGCGATAATTGGGTCAATTAAAACATCCAAAAACTTGCATTTTTGTGCAGCTACCTCTCTAGAGCATTATTTGACATAAAGGCAGAATGATAGTGACTTGAAAAACCACACTACGAGATGGACGAAAGCTGCAATATTTGACAGAATTTAAATATATTTGAAGCAATGCCACCATGTCCCCCAAATGGCCCAGCTGAAAACCGTTGGCATAAACCCCATAAAATGATCAATTTACTGCACAGACAGCCTTATTTCTGCCATATATATCCTATAAAATCAACACTGGACTAAAACAAAAAATTCACTTATAGGCCTACTTGGTCTTGGTATCATTGGATAATTTGAAAAATGAAGAAACGGTCATTTTGTTATATGTTTCAGAATGAGCAATGGAAAAAGCATTTTTATTGTCAGAATGTAAAACCAAAAACCAATCCAAACAAGGACAAAAACCAATCCAAACAGGCTGTTTTTAATTTTTAAATATTTCTGTCAGTTACTATGTTGCTGAAATTCTAGTCTATGCAACTGTGTTATTCTGGCTGAAGTTATGACGATGTTGCGATATCCACGCAGCCAGTCCTGGGTCTATGCAGGCACATTTAGGGGTCTATTCTCCCATTAGCATGCAAGTTCTTTTTTACGTGATTCGAGTTAAGCGCTTTTGAGTTACGCGTATTCTCCCCTATGCGCTTCGATCACGCCCACAGCGCTTGACTTCAGAATGTAGGCGGCCTTATGAAAGAGGTGTGACTAATGCAAGAGAGAGGCAGACTCAGTACCGAGCTCATTGATTATGGCTATCAGGAAAACATGGAACAAGCATTTTCTGATTAACCATGAAAATGCATTTGTGGTCCATGGAAAAACAAACCAGACTTTAAATTTGAATATCGTCGGCCTGCTGATAAAACCTCGTATCTCCAAACTGATAAGAAACTAAAACTTGTATGTCCACTAGCCTATTCTTACATGCAAAATTAAACATTTTTTTATTTTAAATTATATTTACCCATTTATATTATTATTATTATTTAATTTTATATTAATGTTTTTATTTTCCTGTGAAGTTCCTGTGTGAGTGACAGCACAGTTCTAACGTTGATGACCACAGGTATGTTTTGGGGACTTCATCCAGAAGTCGGCGAAGATAGATGATTGCCTCATGCACGGTCCAGACGAAAGCACTGGATGCACTCAGTGTTTGTTAGTCCCAGAATGTCCAAACGAAGCCGATATATGCGTGTTCGTCTTCGAGCTCGGCGCGCTCCTCTTACTCTTTCCCAATCACGCAAGAGTGCAAGCAAATGCAGGACTGGCCTTTTAGTTTTAGATTTTGAGGGCATGGTAGAATGACGGTCTTATGTATACTCGTATTAATTAATTGTTTTGCTTTTGTAATTGAACTGATTGGAGAAGAGGCTGATGCGTAATATCGTGATGATTTTGTTTGATAAATTATGGCTTTGAGAAATGTAGTTTCAAAATAAGGAAGTACAATCAAATATTAAATGTCTCAACCTTCACCATGTTAAATAAAATAAAATTAATGTTAAAATTTGGCCTATAACCGACATCAAACGCAATATTCCATTTCGCCTTATGTTGGCGCTTAACCTAAATACAGCCCTCAAAAGCGCTTAACAGAAATAGTGCGTAAGCCAAGGGGAGAATACGGGTAAGTGTTATTTGTCCGAGAAACGCCCGGAAACGCCCAGATTTTGGCCTTGCTCCGCTGCAAGCGTGTAACTGCCTTCGGGGCGCGTAATGCACAGACTTAAGTCGAGGGGAGAATACGCTTAGGCTGAAAAGCGCGTAGCTACGCGCTTTTTTCGACTTACGCGCATGGGAGAATAGATCCCTTGGTGGCCGACGATTTTTTTTTAATTGAATAGAAAAAAAAAAAACCACTGCGAGATAAAGTGGGGGGGACAACATGACTTCTGACAAAAAGTGGTAGGGACATGTCCCCCCGAACCCCCCTAATCTGACGCCAAGAACTGCTTGTGAGAACACCCTGTACGTGTTTTGGAACTGAGGAGACCAATTACTGTAGTTTTGAAAGCAAAATGTTTTCTCATCCTCACTTGATTTTAGGTCACAGCTTCTCAACACTTCTGCAGATTCTTTTTTCGCATTTGTGGACCAAATTTTTTCATTGGGTGACTACTCTTGACTGCAGGCAGGCCAGTTAAGCACCAGGACTCTTTCTTTGTAATGCACTTACAATGTAGTTTGGCATTCCCTTCCTGAAATAAGCAAAGCCTGACCAGGAAAAGATATATGGTTCAGTATTAATAATGTCTTCACAGATGTACAAGTTACCCATGCGACATGCTCCCCCATACTATCATAGATGCTGGCTTCTGAACGGTGCACCGATAAAAAGCAGGATGTTCCCTCTCTACTCCTTAGCAGAAGGACTCGGGATCCTTGATTTCCAAAAAATTTTAAATTTTGATGTATCAGACCACAGGGTAGTTTTTCACTTTGTCTGAGGCCATCATAAACCAGCTTATGCCCAGAAAAGATGCCAGCGTTTCTGGATCTTGTTTGTTTATTTATTTATTTATTGTATTCTCTGCGTAGTAAAGTTTTAAGCAGTGACAAATTGTGCTCATTGAGATAGATTTTCAGAAGTGTTTGTGAGCCCATGCATTGATTTCCACTACAAAATCCTGTTTGTTTTTAATGCAGTACCACCTGAGGGCCTGAAGATTGCAACCATTCAGTGCTGGTTTTTGAACTTTTTTTTTGAACTTGCATGCAGAGATTTCTCCGGATCCTCAGAATAATTTTATGACACTACATACAATAAATGATTAAATCCCCAGTTTCTTTGCAATTTAATTCTTAAACAATTCTTGAACAATTTTCCCATTCTGTCTGTCACAGAGAGGTGAAGCCCTCACCATCATCTGAAAGATTCAGCCTCTCTGAGATGCTCTTTTCATACCCCTTCATGTGACTGACCCATTGATAATTTATCTAATTTGCAGTGAAATATTCCACCAGGTGCATTTTTAGCATTATCAAACATTTCCAAACTTTTGTTGCTCCTATCCCAACTTATTTGAAACATATTGCTGGCATCACATTTAAAATCAGTAAATATTTTTCTAAAAACAATACATTTCTCAGATTCAACGTGATGTATTGTCTTTGAACTATTTCAGATTAAATATAGAGTTTACATGATGTGTAAATTCTTGAATTCTGCTTTTATTTAGATTTTACACAGCATCCCAACTTTTCTGGAAATGGGTTTTTCATTTTGATTTCTAATTAGAAATCCAAGGGCCAGTTTTACAGGGACAGGGGCAATCCAATCCATGACTAAATTACATTTCTAATGGAGTGTCTTCATAACAAATCCAGTATTACTCCAGGGCCAAGCTGAATCTGTGTGCGGCAAACAAGCTGTTACTACTGAATAAAACATTTCTCCTTTTATCTGGATTTAGAGGCTAAACTGAAAACTCAAGAATCAGCAAGACCAGAACAGATGGAGCTCAGAACCCTCAAGCTTACTATCTCAATCTTCTCAAACATCTCAAACTTCACCACAGGTAATGAGACAGACACTCTACTGTCTGAGGGCCCTTACGAGGCAGTGGAGGTCGTGCTCATTATCCTGGCCGCAGGGTCCCTCAGTTTTATAACAATTACTGGGAACATACTGGTCATGCTTTCAATCAAAATCAACAGGAACCTCCAAACCATCAACAACTACTTCCTCTTCAACTTGGCATGTGCAGACCTGATCATTGGGGTCAGCTCCATGAACCTGTACACAGTCTACATTGTGATTGGCTATTGGCCATTGGGGCCAATAGTCTGTGAACTTTGGCTCGTCCTGGACTATGTGGTCAGCGGTGTCTCTGTTTTGCATCTTCTCGTCATCAGCTTTGACCGTTATTTCTGCGTCACCAAGCCACTCAGCTACCCAGCAAGAAGGACCACAAGGATTGCAGGCATGATGATGGGAGCAGCTTGGGGTCTTGCCTTCCTCCTGTGGGCCCCACTCATCCTGTTTGGGCAGTTTATCATAGGCGAACGCATTGTTAAAGAGGGCACGTGCGACATCGAGTTCCTGTCCAATGAATCCGTCACCTTTTCCACCGCGACAGGTTTCTTCTACCTGCCTGTTACCACCATGACCTTTCTGTACTGGCGGATCTCCAGGGCCAGCAAAAGCCGTGTGAAGATGAGCGATCGCAAGCAAAAAAAGGGTAACCCATTCAGTAGCAAAGCAGGAAACCACATCAGCATTCCATGTAATGACGAGTTTGACAGAACCCAACCCGCTGAGAGGAGCCAGAATGGTGGTACAAGTAGTGTTGGGGAGGAGGAGTTGCGTGCACCAGTACATCCTAAGAAAAATGAAATTACTGAGGCCCCTGCCGGTCACAGAGGAAACCCCACAGCCCACGGCTTAAACTCCTCAAAGCACCAGCCCAAGAAGTCATCATCTCGTGAAAAAAGAGTAACATATATGGTTATGATAATTCTTGTTGCCTTTGTGGTCACATGGACACCCTTTAACATCTTGAAGGTCCTCAGCACCTTCTGTTCAACATGTGTTCCCTCCGCTGGTTGGATCTTCAGTTACTGGTCCTGCTACATCAACAGTGCCCTGAATCCAGCCTGCTATGCTCTCTGCAATGAAACCTTCAAGAAGACCTTCAAGCAACTCCTGCTCTGCCAGCACAAGGACATTCGCTTGGGTAGATAAAGAGGTGTGATTATTTATTTTTTTGTTTCTGCAGGTGCTCTTCTCTGACATTTCCTCACATGTCCTCCTGCATCACTTTAAGCAATGGCAGGTAGAAGCTCAAGATGTAGAACTACAAACACATGACCAATAGATGTAATGTCATATTACAAACATTCCTATGTGTGTGAAGTTTATTAGAATTCAAGCAGATTAACACAGAACTGACACTTGAAGACACTTTACAGTGATTCAGGAGATCAGAAAGGACATCCTTGATTGTAATTTATATTTTCATCTGATATAAATGATGTATTACTGAATGTACAGTGCCATACAAAAGTTTGCAGTCACCTAACAATGTTGATAGTTTAAAAATGAATACTTTTTTTAATAAAAAAAAAAGATAAAAAAACAAGCTCAAAATTCTCAGATCCCCCAACATGGGATGGCTGATAACTGGCCTGGAAACAAAACCTGGAGGAGGGACAGATGGACAAGCTGGAGAAAGGACAAACGTATGAAGAGACTCATCCTCAACAAGTAGATCAGAAGAATCTAATAGCTGTGACCTCGCCTAGCATCCGTCACAAGGCCTACTGTCCATGACTGGTGGTTTCTTGTACAAGTGTGATGTCGAAATTGGCAAATGACCTTTAAAATCAATAGGGGACCCTTCCTCTGTACCAAGAAGCTTGTTCTAAGATGTAATAGCCATCAATCAAGTTAAAGTGGAGTTACGGTGCGAAAGCTGTGAAATTGGGGCAAAATCGACACTTTTTTGACCGGTATGACCTTGGGATTCGACAGGTGACCTTGGGATTCAACAGATGACCTTGAAAATCAATAGGGAACCCCTCCTCTATACCAAGAAGCTTGTTGTAAGATTTCATAGCCATTCATTGAATTAAACTTGAGTTACGGTGCGAAAACCGTCAAATTGGGCAAAATTGACACATTTTTACCTTTGTGACCTTGGGATTTGACGGATGACCTTGAAAAACAATAGGGTACACCTCCTCTATGCCTAGAAGCTATTTCCAAAATTTCATAGCGGTCCATGAATTCTAACTGGAGTTACAGCGCGAAAACCTGCAAACAAGGTCATGACCTCTGTGAACTTGACCTTTGACCTTTGACCTCGACCTTGTGCATGGACATCACTTTGGTGAAGGTCAATAACTCCTGAAAATTTCATGATGATACGACGACAGGAACATGGTGAAAAAGGTGTCACAGACGGACAGACAGACAGACAGAAGCGTTCATAGAGCTGCTTGGTCGCAGCTAAAAATAAAAAGTATCTATACATTCAATTTTGTTGACAAATATTAAACAGTTCAGAAGTTTTGGCCCAGAAAAGAACAGGATGGCTGATATCTGGCCAAGAAACAGAACGCGGTGGAGGATGGATAGACCCGAACTGGAGTGCAGATGGAAGTTTGAAAGGGATCATCTTCAAAATAAAAAGTATCCAAACATAAAATTTTATTGAGAATTTTGTTTGGTTTAGGAGTTGGGGCCCGGAAAAGAAGTGTGATAGTTGGACGGATGAACAACACTCTCCCATATCACCATCCACTGCAGTGCGAGGCAGATTAGGCCAAGACCTTTTCAAAATTAAACTTTGTTACTATTACTGTTAGAAACAGTTGTTTATAATTCAGTTTTTACATATCATTGCAAACCCCCATTTCCAGCAGCCACTCCTCCAGTGTATAAATGAAACGTTTCACCCCATCCTTTATGATACATTCAGAGACTGGGGACAAAAAGAGTATTTACAGAAATTAAAATAAATGTTGAGCTTGTTGGATGGAAGAAGTCCAGTCATTATTTGAAGATTCAAGTTTTTTTTTTTTGCCCTATTTGTAATCAGGATTATTATCATTATTATTATTACAACCACAGGACATGTATTTGGGACGCTGACATATAGTAAACACATGCACCCCCCCCTCCCCCCCCAAAAAAAAAAAACACTCACCAATCGATAGACGAAGAAACACAGAAGGTGAGAAATGTCAAAACGAGGGCTGCACGCTGAAAAGAGGTTGGAGGAAAAAGGTTTGATTTGTTCTGTTAAATACTGGAGATGGTTTTAACATCAATTACTGTTGCGTTGTATTTCATGACTAATATGAAGGACCACCAAAAAGGAATAAAGTCTGAGCATTAAAATCAGAAAAGATGGGTTTATGATGTCATCAGCAGCTGAAGAGGAGCTGCTCACTCTTCATCCCTCTTGTCTCTAATGCCTGAGAGGCCTTCATGACAGCTTTAGACTCACCTACAGGAAGGCAGAGCTAATTTCTAATTAGCCCAGCTGCAGCTTGTTATTTTATAAGCCTTTATTGGGAAAATATGGGGAGCTTCATAAATGCAGACAGTGCTCTGAGTGCTAACCCCCCCCCCCCCCCCATCATTCCACACACACGCGCGCACACACACACACACACACACACACACACACACACACACACACACACACACACACCACCCCACCCGTGAATCAATACTTACAAGAACTGTCCAAGTATAAATTCCATGTCAAACAAGTGCATTCACACATACCCACACAGACTCAGTCCAAGGTTATTATAGTTTTGACATTTTCATTAGTTTTTATTTTTATTTAGTTTTACAGTTTGCTTTTTTTAAATTTCAGTTTAGTTTTAGTTAGCTGAACAAGCGATTAAGCAGTTTTAGTTTAGTTTTTATTTAGAGGCATTGACTAGTTTTACTTTAGTTTTTATTTAGTTTTAGTCTTAGTTTTTCAGCTTTGAGGAGAAGGCCTTAATTTGTAGAAGCTGACAAGGAACAAAGAATGTATGACAGCAAAATTTTTTTTTTACCGAGTCCTTTATTAATCCTGTATTCTTTAACCATTTTTTTTAACATGAGACACTGATGATACTAATATATCTGGAAAAAAAATCCAATCCATCTGACCCCATACAGTCATCATGCTTAGTTATTTCCTCAGCTTTTGCCATTTTTGAGAGCTAACCATCTTCTTCACTGAATGTGCGCAGGGCAGTTGCTAGGAATTCTGGGCCCCCTGACAGAATATCGGTGTGGGCCCCCCTCCCCCGACTTTTCATTGCCATTCTTTTACGACAATGTATTATGATGATACTGTTGTGTTTCAGGGTTCTGGCCTTTGGCCAGAACAGTATTGCTTATGGTTTTAACAGTTTCATGTTCCAAGATTCCATAGTTCATAGTTCATGTTCATGTCACAGTTTTAACAGTTTCTTGTTTCAGGATTTTACACTTCAAGTTTCATTCCTTGTCCATGTTTTTACTTTTCCATGTTTTTGTTTTTGCCAGGTCTGCCATGCCACTCCACCGCTTGTCTGCGTTCCGCTCCGTGCCTTCGTTGTTGCACTTTTCAGAGCTCTGGTTGGCTTTGGTATTTCCCCTTCCTTCTGTGCTGTGCTGATTCAGGGCTCTCTCAGCTTAATTGACAATTAACTGTTTTTAAGTTACTAACATTTACTAACACTCACTGGGTGGTGTAATTCTTAGATAGGCACATTGCTAATATTACTAATTTAGACAGGGAGTTTATTGTCATGATTCCTGCTTTGCTATTTCAAGATCTTGCTGTGCTTTTCTGTTCTTAACATTCATGCTTGCTTCCAAACTGCATACTTAATTGGTACTTAAGCTGAGCACGCTCATTCTCTTAATGAGCAGGTCATGTCATCCAATCTCAGTCCATGTCTTGATCTTGCCATGCCTCTTTTTTCTCTCTCTCTCCAGGTGTTACCCCTCATGTCATGATTTTCAAGCCTTTATCTGGATGCGGTGGAAGTTGGCTGGCAGACAGTGTCTCGCGTCTCATTGCATGTGCAAGTGTAGTCAAGTTCTTGTTGTCAAGATTCCCTAGCATTTCTAGTTTCAAGCCTTGTCCCAGCCTCTTGTTTTTCGAATTTATATATAGTCTGGTTATTTATTTTTCTTGTGCTTCTTGCCTGGAGTTTCCAGTGCCTTTTTGTTTTTTGCCTTTTGCATTTATTGTTTATAGCTCTGTGTAGCTTACCTCAGTTTGTTTTTTGCAACCCTTTGGGCCAAGTTTTTTGTTGGCCCTCGTGCCTGTTTTGTTTTGTTTATAAATAAATCCTCATTCCCTTTTCCCGCATCTGGTGTCTGCCTTATTTCGTATCAGATATTCTTTATTTTTCTGTTTCTCAGTGTTCTTGACAGTGCCTAATGCAATACACCCAATTTTTCCTTTTTTAAAATTAACCACACAACTAAGAGAGTATCATTATATAAATTATGAATTATTGGTTGTCTTATTCAAATTCAAGATCTCACTCACCATCAAAAACATATTCAGACTGCTTGTGGTGAGGATCTATTGCTGAGTCGGGTTCAGATGAAGTGACCACAGCTGATTCTGAAGCAGCAGTGCATAAAGGTTTAATTGTTCCATTTCATATTACTTTCGTAAACATTTATAGTTATGTTCCATGGAACAACTGATGAAGACCTAACCTACCGAATCTTGGAATAAAAAAAATCTAAATGGGCTTCCCAGTACCACAGCTCTAAGCACTCAGCTTCATTTTGCTATTGTTAAGAGGAGGGCAAGCTCTGTAAAATTACCCCCTGCGTGAACAATACTAATGTCAACAGGCTAAAGTAGCAGTTTCGCTTCAGTAAACACTTAAGGTAAAAGTAATGTCAGCCTGGACAAGCAATTATTTAAGTGACACCTAAGGTTACCCAGTGGCGTTCCTTAGCAACTTGCCACCCTAGGCAGGATTTCTGGTAGTGCCCCCCCCCCCCCCTGCAACTTATTCGACTGACCACAAAATATTCATCATAAACTCACTCAGGGCACAGGGTATCTTCACTTCTCTGGAATTTTAAAACCGCAGTTGCAGAGCAATATGCATAATGTAGTAATTGTACTACAATAAACTATACAGCAGCCATATATGTTATAGAAAAACACAGGAAGAAAGTAGAATCTGCAGACTGGGTACACTCCATATATTTACTGCTAGTCACGACCCAATGTAACAATCTTCCTCATCAAAGAAAAATACAAACACAACAAATTACAAATAGTAAAAAATGTAAACTAGAAAGAGTGCAAATAATTAGTGCAATATGCATGTGTAGTAATTGTACGACAAAAAACAGGGCCATAAACAAAATACCTAGGACAACCTCAATCTAGCCCACGACATCTAGCCAACAACAACAAAATGGCTCAAAAAACAGCAGCATTGTCAAGGAAACAAGTGGCAAATATCTGTAAAGTCTAAAAGAGAATGCTGTCTACATTTGGAGTGGTCTAATGGCCTCAAATAGACTCGTGCCCAACTCAATTCCAGAGTCTAAGGGCCTGGCTACACATTCGCGGATTACGCCGCGTGTTAACGTCGCGTGAAAAGTCGCGAAAAACGCTCTGAGCAGACGCTGCGTGATGCGCAGCGGTGAACAGTCTACACATTGGCAGGTAAAGTGGGTGTACACGCTTTGTCCTCCGAGTTAGCTGGAAACCCTACCCTAATCTGGGAAAAACCAAGGCACTCACTTTTCATGAAGCTGAGAAAACAAAGGAACTGAAGTCCTTCAGGATAAACTTGCTGTGAAAAAAAATAATCAATAAAAAAGAGCAAATTGGTGACTGGGCACTTTATTTGATGATTAGTAACTTAGTAATTTCAAAAATTGTTCTAACCTACTTTCTACCAAAATGAGTTACTAGGACTCGCACTCTGTTTTTCTTCACTTCGATAATCAAACGTTCAGTTTAATTGTCTTCTTCCTTTCGTCCCATTCTGCATGTAAATGAATGCGAACTGGGTTGTGTCTCAGAGTTTGACAGGATAATTAGCCACGTCTTTTTAAAAAAAAATCTGTCAGGCCTGCAGATCATCACGTGGGAGAGTTTCCTGAATTTCTATTGGCTGACTATGGAACACGCTTAACTGGACGCGTCGCCTGATACGCTCAGAAACCCCTCCGGAGGTTTCTGAAATTTCACGCGGCGGTGGCAGCGCGTTCTTTTTTTCCCGTCCCGCCGATGTGTAGACCCGATCATTATAAATCAATTACTACAATCAAAGCGTTTTAGCGCCGCGCTTCACGCGGCCGTAACACGCGGCGTAATCCGCGAATGTGTAGCCAGGCCCTAACTTCAATTAAAACATTAGCAAATGGCTTGACACAAACGATTTGCTTAGCTAGTACGTTGTGTTTTTGATCTGCATTCTGCAACATGCTGGACAGCCATTAAGCCATGATGATAATTGACGCCGCTCTGTCTGGCCTGCCTTATGTTATTATTGCTTTGTTGGCTGTGCTTGGTGTGGTCTCTCTGTGTGGTGAACTAGTGGTGGCGTCGCGAATGCATAAGCCGCGGCGGCGCCGTGGGTGTGTTGTGTTAGGGCCTGGCTACACATTCGCGGTTTATAACGCGTGTTCACGCCGCGTGAAAAGTCGCGAAAAACGCGATGAGCAAAAGCTGCGTAATGCGCGGCGGTGAACGGTCTCCACCAGGGGTGTCAAACTGACCCGTAAACGGGCCAAGAGGCGGCAGGTTTTCACTCCAACAATGCAGAAGCTCACCTGATACAACTAATCAGTTGTGTTTAGATCAGTTGATTAAATCAGTGCTTTCAGGGGAGCTTCTGCTTGGAAGGATTGAAGACCTGCAGCTTTTTGGCCCGTTTACGGGCCAGTCTGACACCCCTGGTCTACGCCCTAGCAGGTAAAGTGGGTGTACACACTTTGTCCTCCGAGTTAGCTGCACACTTCTCCCCTCATCTGATAAAACCAAGTGGCTCACTTTTTCATGAAGCTGAGAAAACAAAGGAACTGAAGTCCTTCAGCATAAACTTGCTGTAAAAAAAAAAAATCTATAAAAAAGAGCAAATTGGTGACTAGGCACTTTATTTGATGATTAGTAACTTCGTAATTTCAAAAATGGTTCTAACCTACTTTCTACCAAAATGAGTTACTAGGTTTTACCAGATTAGGGGAGACTCGCACTCTGTTTTTCATCACTTCGGTAATCAAACGTTCAGTTTGATTGTCTCTTCCTTTCGTCCCATTCTGCTAGTAAATGAATGCGAACAGGGTTGTGTCTCAGTTTGACAGGATAATTAGCCACGTCTTTTAAAGAAAAATCTGTCAGGTCTGCAGATCATCAGGTGGGAGAGTTTCCTGAATTTCTATTGGCTGACTATGGAACACGCTTAACTGGACGCGTCGCCTGATACGCTCAGAAAACCCTTGGAGGTTTCTGACCTTTCACGCGGCGGTGACAGTGCGTCCTTTTTTTCCCTGTCCCGCCGATGTGTGGACCCAATGATTATAAATCAATTACTCCAATCAAAGCGTTTTAGCGCCGCGCTTCACGCGGCATAATCCGCGAATGTGTAACCGGGGCTTTACAAGTTACCTGTCTGTAACCAGTTCAATTCAACAGAGAGAAAATTACCAATCCAACATACCTCAGACGCAAGCGCAGTAGGACTACAAGAGAGAGCAGGGGGGCGGGGAGCAAGATTTTTTTTTACAGGTCAGTTGGTACGTATGTACATTGATCAGCCAATCACAGCACGACACTCCTCCACGTCACTTGACTGCGCACACATGGTGCTTGTTTACCTTCCTTGCACGACACTCCTCTACGTCAGAGATTATCTCAATGGCGCTTGACATGAACAATACTTTGCTCTTGGAAGAACATTCTCAACTGAAGGTTCGTTCCTCGTGTTCATTGTGTTCTTCGCAGTCGTTAACAAAGCGACAGTTCAGTTTCCAAACTCTGCATAACTGATGGGGGAATGAAAGCTCAAGTGAAGTGGCGCGCGCCCACCAATGACAAGTCAATGACAAGGTCATGCGAATTCAAGTTTAAATTCGATCATGCATTGCATGTTAAAAGAATGCTCACACTGCCGCGATGATGATCTCATATGCACTGTCGTGCACTGTCGAGTCAATGACCAAACACAGGCTAGGGCCTACAGATCCAACAGCATAGGCTCAATACGTACAACACGTACAATGCTAGGCTTTTTAAAATACTAAATTTCGTATGTAGGCGTAAGTATATTAGGCATATTAGGCTTTAGCACTAGGTACGATTGTTCGATACTGAGCCACAGTGCGATTGTCCCCTCTCCCCGCTGGTCTGCTTTCTCGCTAGTAATATCGTGCCATACCCTAGTACACATATGCCAAAATTCCAATACAGCGCGTTGCAGTATGCACCTAGGTAGTTTTAAAAGGGGAAATGTACAGAAAGGAGTGGTTAACTCTTGCGTAGAAAGAACTCCGCATCCAGTCTCTGCTTTTTCCTGGCTTTTTATTTTATTTGATTTTAGTTGTGAGAAGGGGCTTTAGAATATTGATATCGCGAATGCATGCTGCGCGTAACATGGATTACCACGTAGAGCAGCACAACAAAATTAATCTAAAAATTTTCTTGACTGAATTTCCGTGGCGCAATCATCAAAATTGCTCCCTACAACTGTCAAACGCCAGTCCGTAATCTTGGATTTTCCCACTTTCCATAAATATAGCCCCAAATCACCGTTTGTGGCGCCGTAAATATCGCGCCACTGCACATAAATTTTCGCATGTGTAGAGGCAGCTTTACAGTATTATACTTGGCGCAGGTCGAAGGCTATGATCAGTTGCGGCTCGTGAATTGGCAACAGGGGAAGCTCAAACAATCCCTTAAAGTTAATGATTGTTCATGACCTGTTTTCAATCATTCATTTCAACTACCATAACGGAAACTCCGAAAACTCTCTACATTATCAGATGTGGCCAGTTTTTCATTTCTAACGCATATTGATTACGATTCCAGACTTCTCACGCTTTTATTTACTCAGGGCTTGGGGTTAGAAGCAATGCATTTGTTTCATGATCGTTTAAATGAAATAAGATAATTTGAAACGTCTTTAAGCAATTCCATTGCTTCAAACTCCTCCATGCACAAGTACTTCCACGCGAAAATCTCTTGCATGCGCATTGATAGAATAATTGCTGTCTACAGCAGAGGAACGTAAAAATGCCACTTAAACTCATGCCGAATGCGTGAGAGTTGACAGGAATGCGTTATTAATGAAAACATCAGATAATGTTGAGTTTTCGGAGTTTATGTTATTGTAATTTAAATTAATGATTGAAAACAGGTCATGAACAATCATTAGCTTGAAGGGATTGTTTGAGCTTCCCCTGTTGCCAATTCACGAGCCGCCACTGATCATAGCCTTCGACCTGCGCCAAGTATAATACTGTAAAGCTGCCTCTGCACATACGAAAATGAATGCGCAGTGGCGCGATAGTTACGGCGCCACAAAAGGTGATTTGGGGCTATATTTATGGCAAGTGGGCAAATCCAAGATTACGGACTGGTGTTTGACAGTTGTAGGGAGCAATTATGATGATTGCGCCACTGAAATTCAGTCAAGAAAATTTTTAGATTAATTTCTTGTGCTGCTATACGTGGTAATCCAGGTTACTGATGACACACCTGGTTGCGACACGCGCAGCATGCATTCGTGATATCAATATTCTAAAGCCCCTTCTCATAACTAAAATCCCGCAAAACATATTGGCACCTGCTTTTAAAATCGTGCGGGCAAGTAAGAAGCCATGAAAAAGCAGAGACTGGATGCGGAGTTCTTTCTACGCAAGAGTTAACCACTCCTTTCTGTACATTTCCCCATTTAAAACTACCTAAGTGCATAGGCCTACTGCAACGCGCTGTACTGGAATTTTGGCATATGTGTACTCGGGTATGGCACGATATTACTAGCGAGGAAGCTGACCAGTGGGGAGAGGGGACAATCGCACTGTGGCACAGTACCGAACAATCGTACCTTGTGCTCAAGCCTAATATGCCTAATATACTTACGCCTACATACGAAATTTAGTATTTGAAAAGCTTAGCATTGTGCGTGTTGTACGTATTGAGCCTATGCTGTAGGATCTGTAGGCCCTAGTCTGCGTTTTGTCATAGACTCGACAGTGCACGACAGTGCATATGAGAGCATCATCGCGGCAGTGTGAGCATTCTTTTAACATGCAATGCATGATCGAATTTAAATTTGAATTCGCATGACCTTGTCATTGACTTGTCATTGGTGGGCGCGCGCCACTTTACTTGAGCATTCATTCACCCATCAGTTATGCAGAGTTTGGAAACTGAACTGTCGCTTTGTTAACGACTGCGAAGAACACAATGAACACGAGGAACGAACCTTCAGTTGAGAATGTTCTTCCAAGAGCAAAGTATTGTTCATGTCAAGCGCCATTGAGATAATCTCTGACGTAGAGGGGTGTCGTGCAAGGAAGGTAAACAAGCACCATGTGTGCGCAATGGCGCAATCAAGTGACGTGGAGGAGTGTCGTGCTGTGATTGGCTGATCAATGTACATACGTACCAACTGACCTGTAAAAAAAAAATCTCGCAGGCGGAGAGGAGTCGTGTCCAGGTCGTGTCCTGTGTGCGATCCATGGTTACGTGGCGAAATTGCAGGCAGGTTGCAGGCAGACAGACACTTAAGCCCGAATATAAATGCTTTATTTAGCCATTGCTTGAAGACTTTACGACTGTATGTACTGTTGTTAGATTGCCGTGTCTTTGTTGTTGTTGTTATTGTGAAATAATAAGTATTTATAAAAAAAAAAAAAAAACTTCTCCCCTCCCTGGCGCCCTTTCTGCTCGCGAGCGCCCCTAGCATCCGCCTAATCCGCCTAATGACGGGAGCGCCCTTGCCTAATCTATTTCGAAATTGCTCAAAGTTACAGTAAAACTGTATCACCATGGATCCCGAGAGACTTGCTATGATTGGTGCTGTAGCGTAGCGGCGAATAGTATTATTTCAGATTATGTTCGGAATCGGGCGCCAGGTCGATATAAAACCGAAGAAGGAAACTATTCAACTGCACCACAAATATACATATAAAAACATCAAAACAAGTATAGTCAAGTGGGAATAGAATGAATTAATATAAAACCAAAAAACCACAGAATTTCTGCAAAATCTTACTAAACGATATCCATAAAAGAAAAAAAAAGGAAAGCAAAAATAAAAAAAACCTTTTAACATTCAATATCCATCCACAACATTCCGAAAAGCCATCCGAATTCAGCTGTTTAGGTTTTTTTCACCTGCAAAACTCAGAAAATTAAAATATTAACGAATCAAAGCATTCAAGAGAGGAAAAAACAGAAAAACACAGGATAAGGCAAATTAGGAATTATTTCAGTCTGTCCGCACTCGCAAGACGCGAGTCGCGCACATAAAACAATTTCGTTCAACAAATCATAAATCCTTCTAAACGAATTTAAAGTGAGTGCTGAATAAAGAAGGTATTTGAATAAACGAAATAAGGGAATGGATATGGAGTAGAAATGGGCCAGAGGGAAAAGTTGCTGTGTAGCCTATTGTTTTTGTGGGAAAGAAGTTTTTGATTGAATTAAATGCCTCGGCAGAGTCTGATATCCGCGTTGACCAGGGTGCAGGCTTTTGGAAAACTGTGCGTTAGAGAAAAGGATCCAGCTTGATAAAATAGATAACATAAAAAGTTCTTTCCAAACCATGTAGATGCCGTCTCTCCGTGTGATTGCTCTTAGACGAGATTGAGAATAAACCGTCCCGAACTTGGCTGGTAGGCGCAACTGAAGATCCTCCTCAGGGCAACTCCACAACCAAAGCAGCCGAAGGAACGTTGCTAATTTCTCTTTTATTTGTTTATTTATTTATTTCCCGCACCGACACTGGCCTGCAACCCTTTCAGCTACCACCTCCCGAATATCCGCACTTCCTCATCCGACCTCACCATCCCATCATTCCCATTAAGGACACCTCACTATATCCCGAGGTCATGGGTTGTAAGGTGGAGTTTCAAAGTAATACGCCGAATGGAAAAAATGAATATTACATCCCCATTTGTATTTACACAATTTTAGCATTCGGTAGCATTTTATTATTATTATTATTATTATTATTATTATTATTTTATAATAAAATAAACCGCTACAGTGCACTAGTCCAGCAGCAGAATCAGAACCTCCTCAAATTGCAACAAGCTGTTGCCCACGTGGCATGATGAACTTCAACTATCGACTTCTATCAAAAATCTATCAGAACTTGTATCAAAACGATCCGTTCAGCTCCGTAGTCACAAGCGGTATGTCGCTAAACCAACTTTATATCCCCGCCGAGCCAAAGCCCGCATGCGTAGAACGCCGCTATACCAACGCTCGCGTCACCGCTAAACCAACGCTCGCTACCGCTCAAAACCAACGTTAAAGCAACGCCGGCTTCAGCGGTGCACCGCGAAGCCAACGCCCGTGTTTTCGATTTTTTTCCCATTTTGTGCGCGGTGACGAGCGTTGTCGAAATTCGCCCCCCTCCCTACCGTTCAAGGAACGCTCCAGCAAAGTTCGGGCGGTGTGACCGGGCCTTTAAAGTGAATGATTGTTCATGACCTGTTTTTAATCATTAATTTAAATTACAATAACAGAAACACCGAAAACTCAACATTATCTGATGCGGCCAGTTTTAATTAATAACGCATACCTGTCAACTCTCACGCATTCGGCATGAGTTTAAGTGGCATTTTTACGTTCCTCTGCTGTAGACAGCAATTATTCTATCAACGCGTATGTAAGAGATTTTCGCGTGGAATTTAATTACTTGTGCATGGAGGAGTTTGAAGCAATGGAATTGCTTAAAGACGTTTCAAATTATCTTATTTCGTTTAAACAATCATGAAACAAATGCATTGCTTCCAACCCCAACCCCTGAGTAAATAGAATCGTGAGAAGTCTGGAGTCGTAATCAGTATGCGTTATAAAAGAAAACCGGCCACATCTGATAATGTAGAGAGTTTTCGGAGTTTCTGTTATGGTAGTTTAAATGAATGATTGAAAACAGGTCATGACCAGTCATTAATTTTCAGGGATTGTTTGAGCTTCCCCTATTGCCTGTTAACGAGCCGCCGCTGCTCATGATCCAATAAAAAATAACTAGGCCTATTCAAACAGGGAAAGTTACGGCTTGGCTGCCCCAACATTCTCAGTGAAGTGCGGTTTGAGAAGAGCACTTGGTCACGCTATAGGCGGCTTTAATGTTCTCTTATTTAACGACAGCCGAGACATTTTTTTTTCGACTGCAAAGTTCATGGTTTTGAGTCCTTAAAGCTGAGGTCACTCCCGACCTGCCGTTATTTATCATTCACTTGTGTGCACTGAGCAACATTGAGCCGATCATGAGACAAATTACGCGACGTGACTGTGCTCATGCACTGTTCTATCCTGCATACTTCACATCTGACGCAAACATTTCTTGAGGTGAAATTATTTCGCCTAAATCCCTAAGGGATTAAGTTTTTGACACGTGTGTTGTGAGGGACTGCCCACCCTGATTTTCTACCCCATATCTTAGCCAGCCTCTCAGTGTCTCGGTCCCGCACTCACTCCTCGTCCTCCTCTCTGTCACTGACGCTCATTCCTTCCAGACAGCAGCGTCGCATCCACTCGTCCCTCAGCGTCACTTTGCTCCGCACGCATGTCATCGGACCGGCAGCGAGATGCATGAGACCGACTGAAGGCTGCGTACTGTCACCTCTCAAACGGAGAGTAAAATTGGGAAAAACCACGACGAATCCTCGAGATCAGGTAATTATTTTGCTAACTACAGCGCAAATGCTGTGTTTAAAGGGCGGGGGTTTAACGTGACAAGTGGTTGGGACACGTACGTGATGCGAGCGCGCGTAGCGCCCGAGTTGGACATTTTTGTAAATCTGAGTGCAGATACTGCCTTTACAGTACACTGTAAAAAGTCATTCAATGGCAATGTCCATATTACTTAATTTTAAAATGTATATTTAGTAGCCTACAATAAATTGATTTTGTCTTTTTTTTTACTGATTGTTTAAGTTTCAAAAAAGTAAAAAGCGTTAATGTTTTGGTAACTAATTTTTCTATCAGAAATTTGATTTCCTGGTACTCCGCAATAAGCTGATTGCACAAAACTTAATTTAAAAACGTACTCTAGGAGTAAATTATCAGGACCCGCCCACATGTAGTAACTGGAGAACACATTTCAGCCTTGTAATTTAATTTCTTCAGTAGACATGTTAAATCTGCAAGTCAGACCTCGTCTGCACAATACACTGCGTAGGACAGCTCGCAGGACACCGCACAGGACAGGACAATTTCGGCTCTTACTGCTACTGGGTGAAGAGTGAACAAAAGGGATTACTGATATTTGACGGGCGGACTGGTCATCGGGAATAAGGGGAGTTTTCCTGGTGGGCCGCTGGGTCAGTGCACCGGTCCCGTCCAAGACCTAAATCGCAGTTGAGTAGACGGACCACTGGTGGTCAGTAGCCCTCATTAATGTGAGCGATAGCGCAGTGCTGTCACTTATTTGTTCTGCTTTACTGCCTTAACACGTTTAATTTCCATACCCTTTTTAAACTAACTAACAACCACTCTGTACATGCAAGTAGTGATGGAAAGATGAAGCTTCATGAACCATTTTCTTTATTTTCTGTGCCCACAAGATGGTGCACTCTGTTCAACAAAGGCTTATAAGTTCATTCTAGAAGCCTTATTTTTTTTAACTATGGGCGCCATCTTGTGGGCACAGAAAATAAAGAAAATGGTTCATGAAGCTTCATCTTCCCATCACTACATACAAGTAAATGAAGTTATCAGTTAAGTCAGTTACTGCAGAAGATGAGCACTGCGTGACCAAAAGCTATGTAAACCACTTTTTATGCTTCGGCTTCACTATTCCGATTATCCTGCGCCATGATCATTTTATTTTCTATGTATCTTTAAATATGCTTTATGATATATTGACCGAAAAACTGGATTATTGCAAATAAAAAGCGACGCATGAGTTTAATCGATGCAATTTATTTAATGTTGCTGTTTTCGTCATAAAAGTTTCAGGAGAATTTGTTTGACTAATGGGCTTGCTTGTTATGGCAAGCCATTTTAACATTTAATAGCTAGACTGGATATGTGCTGCAGATATCCGCAATTCAATTCTTCCTTCAATTGGATTGAAGATATCCGAAATGGGAGTTTTTCCTCGTCAGAATTAAATTGCAGATATCCAGAATGTTAATTCTAGATATCAAGAATGTAACTGTGGATATCTGAAAATGAAAGCCCAATACACATGAATGGCAAAAGTGACGTCATTTGCCCTAGGAAGAATGCCATCGTGGATATCTGAAATGACAGTTGTGGATAGGAAGAATGTCTGAAATGTTCTTTTTGACTAGGAAGAATTGAATTACAGATATCTGTAATACATATCCAGTCTAGCTATTAAATGTTAAAACGGCTTGCCATATGTGTGACGAGTCGAGTGTCACTTTCAGTGACGTCCCCGCTGATATCTGTAACTCAGTTGTGACTAGACAAAACTGAATTACAGATATTTCTAACAGTAGTTTTCACGAGTCAAAATGACGTTATAGATATCTTGAATGAAAATTCTGACGAGTCACTATGCAATAATGTCGAGTCAAAATGATGTTTTTGATGTCTGTGATATTAATCCCGTTTAGTCAAATTTCGCTGTTAAATGTTAAAATATAGCAGTCTTTAAACATGTTTCAACGAATACGTGGTCAGACGCAAATATCAGAAAACAATGGAGAGGCAACAAGCTGCTGACATTGTCAAGCAATATCCCCCGCAACCGGCATTGAATTTTTGAATAGAGAATGTCTATATGCATTTAGATTTCTAAAGAACTGTACTAATCGCAAAGCTGTTAATTTCCTTGCAAAAAAAAAAATAGGCCGGAGAGTATGCATCAGAAAACTCGGAAAATTATACCAAATTGTTTTCATGATGCATATTTATGTGTTTTTACACCTTGACGCCCAATATGATCGCAATCGGATGATCATTTTGAAAGTTAAAGCCCGGACACGAGACATTACAGATTTGCCACAAATTTGTCGCTTTTTGCCCCAAAACGTGAGAAATTACAAAATTATTTTCAAAATTGTTTTTCATTACACACCTTTATGTGGTTTTACACCTCGATGCCAAATATGATCAGAATCGGATCATTAGGTTCGAAGTTATAGCCCGGACACGACACATTACAGATTTCCCACAAATTTGTCACTTTTTGCCCCAAAACGTGAGAAATTACAAAATTATTTTCAAAATTGTTTTTCATGACACACCTTTATGTGGTTTTACACCTCGATGCCAAATATGATCAGAATCGGATGATTAGTTTCAAAGTTATAGCCCGGACAACAAACGTATCGAACGAACGGACGGACCCCAAAATATATGGTATTTATTTCTGGCAAGGCAGTGTCTCAAAGTTAATGTGTATCTGCCCCCAATTCAGCTTCAGTCCGAAATTAGATGAGTTTTTCCCTCTCTTAAGCCACACCCCTCTACCAAGTATCATGAAAATTGGGCCAATAGTTTTTCCATAACTCTGCTTACAAACAGACAAAAAGACCAACCAACCAAAAAAAAAAAAAAAACCTCATGAGTGAATGTCTAACAAATTTAGAACAAAATTTTTGAGCTCTCCCACACATACAATCCCATTTCCAGAAAAGTTGGGATGTCGAGTAAAATGTAAATGAGCACAAACTGCAATGATTAGCAAATCATTTATAATCTTCAGTAAATGGAAACTGGTATCAAATGTTGAAACTGAAATTTTATTGTTTTTGAAAAATATCTGCTCATTTTGAATTTGATGCCAGCAACGCATTTCTAAAAAGTTCAGACGGACCTGTGTTCAAGAGCTGTGTTTGTGAGAACACCCAGCCAGAGTTTTGGAACTGAGGAGACCAATTATTATAGCTTTGAAAGCATCATGTTTTCTCACTCTCAGTTGATTTTAGATTACAGCTTCTCAACCCTTCTGCAGACTCTTTTGTCACATTTGTGCACCAAACTTTTTCAATGGGTGACTTTTGACTGCAGGCAGGCCAGTTTAGCACCAGGACTCTTTCACTAGGGATCCATGGTGTTGTAATCTGCGCACAATGTGGTTTGACATTCTTTTGCTGAAATAAGCAAAGCCAGACCAGATAAAGATATATTGTTTAGCGTTAATATTGTCTTCACAGATGTGCAAGTTACCCATGCCACATGCACCCCCATATTATAACATAACATGAACGGCGAGACTAGGCCGTTCAGCCCAACTAGGCTTGCCAATTTCTTTATACTATTGCGAATATATCACTTCAGATACTCAATCACTCAATGGTATCTAGCTTTAAGTCAAGCCTGCTCTTGAAAACTCCCAAGGTCTCTGCCTCAACAATATGGTCAGGCAAGCTGTTCCACATCAAAATTACTCTTTGGGTGAAGAAATATTTCCGAATATCAGTGTTAAATTTACCATTGGTAAGCTTCCATTTGTGACCCCGATTTCTACTAACAACACTTGGTTGAAGGAATCCTACATAATTCAGTTTGTTAATCCCTTTAACATATTTAAAGACCCCAACCAGATCACCCCTGAGTCTCCTTTTCCTAAGACTAGAGATTAAGGATCTTAAGCCTTTTCTCATAGCTTTCATCTTTTATACCCGGAATTAGCTTAGTGGCTCTTCTCTGAACTTTCTCTAGAGCCTCTATGTTTTTCTTAAAGTATGGTCCCCAGAACTGAGAGAGAGATATACACTTTATTGAACCCCCTGGGGTAATTTGTCCTCTGCATTTGATCCATCCTATTGTTAGAAGCAGTGGGCAGCCACAGAGCAGTGCCCGGGGACCAACTCCAGTTCTAAAGCCAGTTCCTTGGTCAGGGGTATGGGCTATAATGCATGTTTTTGTGGGTGGGGGAAACCGGAGTACCCGGAGGAAACCCACGCGAACACGGGGTGAACATGCAAACTCCACACAGAAAGGTCCAGATTCAAACCCACATCAGAGCTAACCACTACGCCACCGTGCCGCCCCAAACTGTACACAATACTTTAGATGTGGTCTGACGAATGTGTTGTACAAAAGAAGCATCACCTCCTTGGATTTGAGCTCAATACATGGATGCTGGCTTTTAAACGGTGCACCGATAAAAAGCGGGATGTTTCCTCTCCTTAGCCAGAGAATGTAGCGTCCTTGATTTACAAAAGATTTCAGATTTATAAGACCACAGGGTAGTTAAACACTTTGTGTTAGGCCATCATAAATGAAGTTAGGCCAAAAGAAGGCGGCCTCGTTTCTGAATCCTGTTTATTTATGTTTTTTTTTTCTCTATGTAGTGAAGATTTAACTTGAATTTGTAGAAGCAGTAACAAATTGTGCTCACTGAGAATGATTTTCAGAGGTGTTTGTGAGCCCATGCATTGATTTCCACTACAAAATCCTGTTTGTTTTTTATGCAGTGCCACCTAAGGGCCTGAAGATCGCAACCATTTATTGCTGGTTAATGAACTTGTCCCTTGCATGCAGAGATTTCTCCAGATCCTCTGAATAATTTTACGATAGCACCAGGGTTATTATTGTTAACGAAAACTAAGACTTAAACTAAAACTAGCTCTGAAAAATAATTTAGTTATCTGAAATAAAAATAAAAATGTCAATTAAAAAAAAACGAAAACTAAATAAAAACTACAATGAACAATATAAAACTAACCGAAACTAAATTGAATCGCAGATAAAATCAGCTTCGTTTTCGTTGATGATTTCATTTTCTCCCTCGATTACTGTCCTGTTCAGTCAGAGTTAAGTTAACCAGTTGCTTCCAGAGGGGGGAAGCATAGCGGATATCAGCTGCCGGAGTTGCTGTATGCGTCAGCCGAAGATGATGCTTCATGCGCATAATTCAGCGCCGTCGTATAGGGGGGAAAGGTGATGACAATTCTAAGGGCTCACAGTCCATTGGGGCCCACAAAAACCCACAGTAGCCGCCATGACAAAATTATTTTGCATAGATTTACCTAATACTGTTTTAATACTAATGCATCAGAGTTTAAACAAAGCCATTAAGGCATGCAATATTGATGAAATACATTTCAGTAACCCCCGTCTTAAAAATGGTTCAATCCATTCTTTGTGCTTGTATTGGTAAATTGTCTATGCGTTTTTGATGGCGAGGTCGCGAACTAAAGCCTCGTTCACATATCGCTACTTGCCCATCGCCCCTCGTTGAAATTGTACTCGCCGGCGGAAAGATTCTCTGCCGTCAGCGCCGGTTGCCATGGCTTCCCGTTGGTTAACTTCCCACTGCAAAAGTGTCTGAGGGAAACAAGTTGTGGCTGTAATAACATACCAGCGGGTGCATACACATAATTATCTGCCTTGGTTAAGATCGCTGACAATTTACTTTTCTAAATTCATAAAATTAACCCATAAATAGTACCACTTGTAGATCGCCTTTTCTGTTTTCTATTGTCAGCTAAGGCATAGTTTGATGTCCACAGTTGGCTGACAATTAGCTAACAAAACCATATTCGGCTAAAGAGAAAAACATATTTTAAAACATGTTCTCACCTGAAACGCAGATCATGGCAGACACTCTCTTCCATGCGTCATGCTTTCGGTTTTTGTTTTTATTATTTTTGAGGGTGGTATCATAGAGCTCCGGCTGGTTTGAGATTGCTATTATTAGCTGCTCGTCAGACATAATGTAGGAACCAGACCTTGTGCGTTGCGGTGTTCAAACGGCAGCTCTCTGTGGAACTGTCTGTTCACGTCAACCGTCAATCATCTCTGTCCTACTTTCCCATTGGGAACTGGCTTCACTCGCATCGCTGACAGTAAAAACTATTTTATGTCTGTACCCGCCCACATCGCTTCGCCTGTCCTCGCCTCATTCTGCTGGAACACATTCACATTCCATAGATGGTTATCGCTCAGAGATCAGCGAGTTGCGATATGTGAGAAAGCAGCTCAAGGCAGCCAACAGGGAGCACCGCCCTTGCGAATATGATGTCCAAAAAACAAACTAAGAAACAAACAAACACACACACACACACACACACACACATCAGGACGCCAGAAAAGAATAGAGCGAGGACAGGAAGAGCAAAGCAGGGGTCCAGAACATTACAAAATTCTTTTCAAAGAAAGGCGAGAGTATTTAATTAGCTAGCTATGTTAGCTGTTCAAGCTGGCTATCCAGCTGCTAAAGTTACGTTAAAGTAGCATGCGGTCAGCTGAGTAAATAATCGCCTGACAAGAATGACATTACTCAGTTATTAACGGTGTCATCCACAGAAATCGGCAAGGTTATCATTCGCCAGCCATCATAATATGCCGTCAAAAAATCCGGTAGCAGCAGCCTAGGACATGTTCCTCCGTTCTTTTTTTTATCCCCCCGCCATATAATGCGGTGGGATATAGCGACCCAGCTAACACACTTACGTCTCCAAGACGTCGTGACAACGTAACCGGACGACCTTAGATTCGTCGTGGCAACGTAACTACTTACGTCGTGACAACCGGAAGTGAAATTCCTAGATACGTCGTGGCGACGTAACTTCGTGACGTTGTCAGTTCGTCTTCTGCACGTTGTGGCAACGTAATTTATTAAAGGTCCCCTGTTGGTAACTTAGTAGTACCTTATTGCGACTGCGATGCTTGCACTCGGCTCTTCCTTCCTTATGCTTATTGGTTGGATTTCTCGTGCTGTAATTAGCATTTGCCCTGCACGACTTAACAGGCCTACTAGCATTCAAAAATAATAATAAAAGACAATCAACTTGGCTAACATTGGCACATGCTTAACCCTGCTCAACTGAGAGCACAAACAGTCTGTTAAAAAAAACAATTTAATTTGCCACAAAACTTCTTCAGTCCAGGAATACCCATTTCGGGTGGCTCAGGATATTTCATGCATAATGTGCGTCGTAAAACTGTTAAACCCCCTGCTAAGTCAGACATTTCAATTGATGATAATTAATACATGAATATAAATTTTATATGAACTGTATACATTAGGTCTATTTTAAACAGTATTTAATATTTTAATTTACAATAATAGTACTTTAATGAATTACAAGACAGAAACATGCATTTTGCACCACAAACTATTTTATTAACATTACAAATGGAATATAGTCTCTGCAGAAGTATCCAACACTTTCCTTTTTCACTAAGGCAAACATCAGTTCAGTTAGGTATACAATCTTACATTCAGAAGGAACCTGATTAGTTGGGTGGTGTATTGCAGTGTATAATAATAAAGGATCAGAATGAGCTATCACAGATTTCAGTAGAATTCACCAGTTTCAGAGGGGATGCCCAGTCAGTTCATGAAACTTGAGGCAAAGACTCAATCATGAAAACTGTAACTTTCCAAAAATGAAAAGGATCAGGGGCCTTATTTATAAAAATTTGTGTGAATTTCATACCTAAGTAATGTGTACGCACAAAAAAACAAAAATGACATTTTGTGGACAATAAGCTAATTTATAAACCTATGGGTAAAATAAACTGCACGGAATTTTCATTTATTTAATCGGGATGGACTTGGAATTCATTTACATTGCGCATAGTCTTAATAATTTCTCTTTTTATAATGTCAAGTTTGTTTTTGTAAATCAGAAATCTGCAAAGAAAGTGACGTACAAATCTTTTTTGTGCCTACGCACCATTTATAAATGATGCCCCTGGTGCAGTTAAGTGTGAAGCTGTAGTGGCTCCAAAGCAGACAGTAGACGTTGAAACCATATTCTGAAAGAAAGAGTATGACCTGTAGTTTTGAAACTGACTGTTAATTTCAGGTACATTTCCCCGCTAATATAAGACGGGCTCAGACTACTTGAGTTTTAGGCTGAGGTATCCCAGATTCTCCCCTCCCAACAATCACAGAAATCTGGCCTGGGACCCTCGACAGAAATGATCTTCAGCCAAGATTATCTGGTAATGTAAGGAGTTTACAGATCCAGTCTTATTCCTCCCAAACTGCTCACACACTCAGCAGGGCAGCGCTGATAATATCAAACATTTTTGATATTCAGGATTTAGAACTGGAATATTTTGTCAGAAAATAAATTTTAACATCCCATTCAGGGTTTAAGAGCTGACGGTATCAAACAGCAATGGTAAAACCTTAACCACCTAGAGGCTAGCTGAGTAGCAAAAGTTATAAAACCTAATTAAAACCGACCATTAAATTCTCACCCCCAGCTGTTGGAGAACAAATTAACTGTGTTCCCAGTTTCCCTAACCGCTCCCTCAAAATCTTTGCCTTTATACATCTGCCTTCTGCGTCCCCCTGGTCACCTGAGTCATGGCATACCCTTTCAGGCAAGATGACCTTAATAATAGCTTGTAAGGTGTGATTTATTGCAAATTTCTAAATGTGCAGTTTGAGCTTTTTTGCAAATTGAGAGAAAAAATAAGAAAAAGTTCTGTGAGCTAAACACAATTTGTGAGCCTTTTCTGTGAGCTAAACACAATTTCAAATCAGTGAGGACTTTAAATCTCCTGTCGTCTGAGCCCGGCTCTATGAAGATCAGAAAAGCCATGGCAAGCAATGTCATGCGTGCTGCAATTCCGGAATCACTGCAGTGGATGTTCATTCAGCTTGTTTTCTACAAAGCAAATCAACAAATTGCAGACAGGACACAATTTTTGTTCATTAGCTTAACATTCAGGCTTCATGGAACGCACAGCAAAGAAATTAATTTTAATAAATGGCATATTTTTTCATAAACAAGTAGAGGAAATATATGGCATCACTATAATTTGAGGAAAGAATTATGTAGTCGTCAAATCCAGAATTAATACTTTGTTGCTCCACCCAGGGCTAGTCTTATGGCCTGAATTCTTAGAGGCATGGACATCACTAATAAAATCATTCCCGACAGCATCTGGGCATCCTTCTGATGAGTCAGCGGTGGTGTCCTGAGGGACCTCCTCCCAAACCTAGATCATGGCATCAGTGAGCTCCTGCACAGTTTATTGTGGTACTTATCAGCGTTGGATGCACTGATACATAGCATCCCATAGGAGCTCAATTGGGTTTAGGTCAAAGGAACGAGAGGGGCAATCTATGGTATCAATGCTTTTATCATCCAGGAAGTGCCTACATGCTGTGACCACATATGGCCAGGTATTGTTCTGCACCAGGAGGAACCCATGACCCACTGCCCCAGCAAAAGTTCACACAATCGCTCTAAGGATTTCACCCCAGTGTCTAACAGCAGTCGGGGTAACGTTGGCAATCACATACAGGGCTGTGCAACACCCTAAGGATATGCCTCCCCAGACCATTACTGATTCACTGCCAAATCAGTCATGCTGGATGATGTTACAGGCAGCAGAACATTCGCCACAGCGTCTGCAGACTGTTTCATGCCCATCACACGTGCTCAGTGTGAACCTGCTCTCATCTGTGAAGAGAACGGGGCACTAATGCCGAATCTACCAATTTTAGTGTTCTCTAGCGAATACCAATCAAGCTGCATGGTGCTGGGCTGGGAGTTCAGGTCCCTCTTGACGACATCGGGCCCTCACGGTGCCATCACAGTCTGTTTGTGACAGTGTGGTCAGAAACATGCGCACAGATAGCCTGCTGGAGGTCATTTTGTTGGGCTCTGGCAGTGCTCTTCCATTCCTTCTGGCACAAAGGAGCAGAAACAGTCCTGCTGCTGGGTTGATGCCCTTCTACAGCCCAGTCCAGCTCTCCTCGTGAAACGGTTGGTGTCCTGGTATCTCCTCCATGATGCTCAAGACTGCGCTGGGAGACACAGCAAACCTTCTAGCAACTGCACATATGGAAGTGTTGTCCTGGAAAAGCTGGACTACCTGTGTAACCAGACTGGGCTGCAGGTACCGCCTCATGCTACCAGTTGTGACAAAGACACTAGCAGAACATAAAAACAGAGAAGAACCTGTCTGGCCCTTATTTGCTATGGAGTAAAATAGCTGAATGTACATCATCAGTGAGGGTTTTCCATAATTTTTGCCAGGGGTTCCACAAACCAACTTAACTTCAAAACAGGTTTCATATTGCTCTTGTTGTTCTCTAATTATTTAAATAAATCGCGAAGAACCTGTAATTGTTTGTCATCTCTCACAAGCTCTCAAAATGTACTGTAAGAGGGCTTAACATGAGTTTGGAAAATAACAGTTCATTATAATAATTAACATTATCCTGGGGTGCTGAGATTAAATTTAGGGGTGCTTGAGTATCCCTATAAAAAATCTAAAATCACAATTTCTTAATTCGGATTAGTTTTTTTTTTTTTACACATTTACAAGTCGTCGTCCTCTTCTTTCGCCGAGTGCGCTGCGCATTGCGTCTTCTGCAAGGAACAACACAAACACAGCAAAAGAGGTCAGTGCATGAAATTATTTTACTTTTTCCTCAATTTTTTTAAGCAGTGAAGTCTAAGAATGCAGTTTGGGGTGCAGCTTAAGGCTACTTCAAAGCCCCCTTCAGTGACCGTGTGACACCTATGTCGAAACTTCTCCTCTAAACATTAATTCTGAGAGAGAGAGGAGTACGGTTTATCTACCAACTAGGAGCCTGGATAGTGTTTCACCTGCCTGTTTACAAGGACACGCCCCCATTGAATACTCCCATTTTACTAGTTAAAACAATGATTCCACCCTGACCTCAAAGCCCCTGCCCTGCCCTAAAATTAAGGACTTCTGTGTACATAATCATCACAGCACCATAAGTGTTGGACAAAAAGAATGCTAATACTATACCATGTTCTCAGTCACCTTTCTAAACATCGCTGTGAAGCATTTCACTGATCAGACTCCTCACATCCTTTTCTGCTAGCCCTTGCTTGCATCTCAAGACAGTCTGTGCAATGCATAGGACAGATATCTCAACAATAAAATTAGAGTATCCACTTCATTTCAGCTAGCTAATTATATTTGCTTTCGCAGGTGCATCCGTATAATGCCAAATTCGCATCGTTTACCGTAATTTTCTAATTACAAAAGGCGCAGCGAACTTGCCATAACAGAGACTTGAGGTAACGCCGTAACGTATGTTAGCTACACCTGACAACTGATATTATAGCGCAGTGCTAATCAGTGTTGTTGTTTGTGCGACTAAGTTGAGCGATTGGTTGAGCAAGTATAGCTAACGCTAGCTTTCTAACTTAATTTGTACTGACTACCGTAAAACTTTATTTTCAAAATCGATCAGTGGTTAGAATAATGTTACCGTTAATTAACCACGTTTTTCCTGGGCAACAACCTAACTTATGGAAGCTTCAATCGTTTGCCAACGTAAGCTACAAAGCTACAAGCTAACATTAGCAATCCAAATTTTTCCGCCTCTAAATTTAAATTATATTTCCAGCAGGCAGCTAACGAAGAAAAAAAATTAGAGATGTCTAAATTATTAGTTATATTAGCTGCTGAACTATTTATATCCTACAAAATGGTTAATATCTATTAATATGATGAAGGAAACTTACCTTTAACATTAGCTGACTGAAATGTTGAAGGTCCTTAACGGTTGAGAAAAAAAATTCATTATGGATTCACTGTCCTCGAGAGTGAACTTCACTTCCCGGTTCCCGCCACTGCTGCTCCACGACTGACAAACTGATTACCCTCAACTTCTTCTTCTTCTTTCGTTTTATACGGTTGACATTCTTTGTGTGTATTCCTGCCAACTGCTGTAAATTCAGGGTAACTTTTTAAAATTAATTATTTCTCAAAAAAAAAAAACTCCACCTTCACCCGCATTCTTACACAAACGTAATTTTACCCTCAACTTGCCAGCATTCGTCACTTAATTACCAACAAGCGACGCGTCCTCGACATATTGAAAGGGTCTTCAAGTTTGCCAGTATTCGTAACTTAATTACTAACAAGCGACGTGTCCTCGACGTATTGAGAAGGTCGTCAAGTTTGCCAGTATTCGTAACTTAATTACCAGCAGGCGACGTAACCAAATAACCGTCAAGCCACTTATTTACGACGTATTGAAAAGGTCGTCAAGTAACGTTACTGAATTACCATCTGACAACGTTGTCAGACCGTTCTCACATGGGCTGTCAATAACTTACGAAATGAGCACGAATAGTTTCGTCGCCAGTTCGTCGTGTGTTAGCTGGGGATAGCCATGTCTGTCTGTCTGTCCGTCCGTCCGTAATCATTTCGTTTCCGGGGTAGAACTCAAAAACCGTTACGAAATTTGATGTGTAGATCTGATGTATCATGTAGATGTGCCTTTTGGTATTTTGGAATTTCTTGAGCAGTTAATCTATGAATGTGGGGGGCCGGGGGATATGCCATTGCCAGATAGCTCTTGTTATGATTGGTTACTGCATACTTAGCTCTCTCTAGCTGTAAGTGACTGTACAGGCTAGGTTTGGTTAGCAAACTACATGTAGTCAGTGTGGTAACCTTAGGTGTCACTTAAATAATCGCTTGTCAAGGCTGACATTACTTTTACCTTAAGTGTTTACTGAAACAAAACAGCTACTTTAGCCTGTTGACATTAGTCTTGTTCACGCAGGGGGGAATTTTACAGAGCTTGCCCTCCTCTTAACAATAGCAAAATGAAGCTGAGTGCTTATGGTACAGGGAAGCCCATTTAGATTTTGTTTATTCCAAGATTCGGTAGGTTAGGTCTTCATCAGTTGTTCCATGGAACATAACTATGTTTACGAAAGTAATATGAAATGGAACAATTAAACCTTTATGCACTGCGACTTCTGAATCAGCTGTGGTCACTTCATCTGAACCCGAGCCAGCAATAGATCCTCACCACTAGCAGTCTGAATATGTTTTTGATGGTGAGTGAGTTAGTGAATATGAATAAGACAACTAATAATTCATAATTTACATAATGATACTCTCGTTGTTGAGTGGTTAATTTTAAAAAAGGAAAACTTGTATTGCATTAGGCACTGCCAAGAACCCTGAGAAACAGAAAAATAAAGAATAACATGATGATACATTGTCGTAAAAGAATGGCAGTGAAAAGTCGGGGGCGGGGGCCCACACCGGTATTCTGTCAGGGCAGTCAGAACTCCTCGCAACTGCCCTGCGTGCATTCAGTGAAGAAGATGGTTAGCTCTCAAACATGGCAAAAGCTGCAGAAATAACTGAGCATGATGACTGTATGGGGTCAGATGGATTGGACTTTTTTTTCAGTTATATTAGTATCGTCAGTGTCACATGTTAAAAAAGATGATGTTTAAAAAAACAGGATTAATTAAGGACTCGGTAAAAACATACTTGATGTCATACATTCTTTTATCCTTGTCAGCTTCTACAAATTAACGCCTTCCTCCGAATAGCTTGGAAAACTAAGACTAAAACTAAATAAAAACTAAACTAAAACTCGTCAATTCCTCAAAATAAAAACTAAACTAAAACTGCTTAATCACTTGTTTAGCTAACTAAAACTAAACTGAAATAAAAAAGCAAACTGTAAGACTAAATAAAATTAAAAACATGAAAATTTCAAAACTATAATAACCTTGGATAGTACATAAAATAAATTATTATATCGTCAGTTTCTTTGCAATATCACTCTTAAATTGGTGAACAATTTTCCCATGCAGTCTGCCACAGAGTGGTGAAGTCCTCACCATCTTCAGAAAGATTCAGCCTCTCTAAGATGGTCTTTTCATACCCATTCATGTGACTGACCCGTTGCAAATTAATCTAATTTGCTGTGAGATATTCCCCCATGGGAATTTTTAGCATTATGAAACATTTCCAATCTTTTGTTGCCCCTATCCCAACTTATTTGTTTGTTCCGGGCATCAAATTCAAAATCAGCAAATATTTTTCTCAAAACAAAACATTTCTCAGTTTCAATGTGAAATTTTGTCTTTGAGCCATTTTGTAAGGGTTAGAGAAAAAGTGGACTCGTTAGAGTGCACAATTCTCAGACGAAAAGCTGAGGCTCAAAGACCTGAACCACAGAGGTCACGAATGAGACGGACTAGAAGGGACTAATCCCAAAAATAACGTAACACAAAAGCTCACTCCTGTGGGAAAATCCCAACGAAAAGAAAACCAAAGAACTGAGGCTTCAGGAGTATAACTATGAACAGCCCCTGAGAAGGAAAGAGCTCGGTGCGAAGCACCACACAGATATTTAAACACCAAAAACACTTGGCGGATAAAAGAGGATAAATTCCGCAAGCAAAAATAAAGAATTCAGCAAAAGGTAAGACACTGCTTTCTAAACTCAAAATACTAGCCGAAAAACAACGGACAAAACCACGGCCTAATCTGATAAAGTGCAAGACGACACTAACGCGAAGAAATGCAGGAGTCGGGTAAAATATATTGACTTTGCACACCTGAAAACAATACTGACCAGCCACAACTGCGGTCAGCAGGTAGATCGCAACCAGAGAGGAAAAGATAGCCGATAAGCAAAAAGAACGTTGTTAGCTCCTCGACGATCATTTCCTTAGTACTAACAAGACAAAAGATGAGAGCAACTCCACGGACAGACCTAACCAGTCCTGTCAATAATGAAAATATCCAGAAGCTGAAAGCAGCTCCATGAAGACAGAAAAATCAAAGATAAACCTGCAACCATGACACATTTTCAATTAAATATTAAATATGATGTGAAAATTCTTACATTCGGCTTATTCACATTTTAAATGGCATCCCAGCTTTTCTGGGAACGGGTTTTTCAATTTGATTTCTTATTAGCAATCAAGGTCCAGTTTTAAAGACACAAGAGCAGTCTAATCCCAGACTAAATTACATTTTGAATGGAGAGCCTACATAACAAATCCAGTATTACTCCAGGGCCAAGCTGAATCTGTGTGTGATTAACAAGCTCTTACTACTGAAAAAAAATGTTTCTCCTTTTATCTGGATTTAGGGGCTAAACTGACGACTCAAGAATCAGCAAGACCAGAACAGATGGAGCTCATATCCCTCAAGTTTACTATCTCCATCTTCTCAAAGATCTCCAACTTCTCCACAAGTAATGAGACAGACGCTCGACTGTCTGAGGGCCCTTACCAGACAGTGGAAGTCGTGCTCATTATCCTGGCCGCAGGGTCCCTCAGTTTTGTAACAATTTTTGGGAACATACTGGTCATGCTTTCAATCAAAATGAACAGGAACCTCCAAACCATCAACAACGATTTCCTCTTCAGCTTGGCATGTGCAGACCTGATCATTGGGGTCATCCCCATGAACCTGTACATAGTCTACATTGTGATTGGATATTGGCCATTGGGGCCAGTAGTCTGTGATCTTTGGATGACCCTGGACTATGCGGTCAGTGTTGCCTCTGTTATGCATCTCCTTGTCATCTGCTTTGACCGTTATTTCTGCGTCACCATGCCACTCAGCTACCCAGTAAAAAGGACCACCAGGATTGCAGGCATGATGATGGGGGCAGCCTGGAGTATTGGCTTCCTCCTGTGGGCCCCAGTCATGCTGTTCGGGCAGTTTATCTTTGGGAAGCGCCTTGTGAAAGAGGGCGAGTGCTACATCGAGTTCCTGTCCAATGAATCCATCACCTTCACCACCGCCACTGTTTTCTTCTACCTGCCTGTTACCACCATGACCTTTCTGTACTGGCAGATCTCCAGGGCCAGCAAGAGCCGTGTGAAGACGAGCAATCACAAGCAAAAAAAGGGCAACCCATTCAACAGCGAAGAAGGAAACCACATCAGCATTCCATGTGATGATGAGTATGACAGAGCCCAACCCGCTGAGAGGAGCCAGAATGGTAGAACAAGTGGTGATGGAGAGGAGGAGCCGAGAACACTAGCACATCCTGAGAGAAAGGAAATGGCTGAGGCCCCTGCAGGTTACGAGGGAAACCCTACAGCCCACGGCTTAAATGCCTCAAATCACCAGCCCAAGAAGAAGTCATCGTCATCTCGTGAAAAAACAGTAACACGCATGGTTATGATCATTCTTGTTGCCTTTGTGGTCACATGGACACCCTTTAACATCTTAAAGGTCCTCAACACCTTCTGTTCAGCATGCGTCCCCGAGGCTGTTTGGATCTTCAGTTACTGGTGCTGCTACATCAACAGCGGCCTCAATCCAGCCCTCTATGCTCTCTGCAACAACACCTTCAAGAAGACCTTCAAACAACTCCTGCTCTGCCAGCATAAGGACATTCGCTTGGGCAGATAAAGAGGTGTGATCATTTATTTTTTTGTTTCTGACAGTGCTCCTCTCTGTCCTGTCTTTACAAATCCTCCTGCATCACTTTAAACAGCGGCAGGTAGAAGCTCAAGAAATAGAATGACAGACACAACCAATTGATATAATGTCATTTTTCAGATTTCTATGCCTGTGAACTTCATTAAAATTCAAGCACATTTACCACAGAACTGAGGCTTGAGGAGACTTTACACTGATTCGGGAGATCAGAAAGGGCATCCATTTACTATTATTATCATTACAATCACAGGACATGGATTCAGGACATGTATTTATGAATTTAGGATTCATAAACATCAGAAGGAGGGCTACACGCTGAAAAAAAGTCAGAGGAAAAAGGTTTGATTTGTTCTGTTAAATACTGGAGATGGTTTTAACTTCAATTGCTGTTGCATTGTATTTCATGACTAAAATGAAGGAATAGTGCTCCTTCAAAATGTAGCCAGTGCTCTGAGTGCTAACCCCCCCCATCATTCCACAAACACACACACACACACACGTGTGCGCACGCACACACACAGGTACATACGCTCACATCATCGCACTGGTGAATCAAAACCTGCCAGAACTATCCAAATATAAATTCCATGTCACACAAGTGCATAAACGCACACATACCCACACACACACACACACACACACACACACAGACACACATGCATACATACAGACATACAATCACACACAAAGACCGTTTCCCAAGTCGACTAAGAGCTGCCTGGACTCCTGCATCCAAACACACACTTCATATCGCACACGATAACATACACATACAGCGCCCTCAATAATTATTGGCACCCCTGGTTAAGATGTGTTAAAAGCCTTAAAATAAATTCAATTTTTCTTGCAGAAGCATACTCTCACACTGAAAATTGTAGAAAAATGTAACCTTCCACTCAAGTGAATTTTAAGGGAAAAAAATCCCTGACTCAGAAATAATTATTTTTCATAAAATCACCTGTTCCACAATTATTGGCACCCCTATCAATTCCTAGGAAATAAATGTAATTGAAGCATTTCTGTCATTTCTACAGTAGTTTACAAAGTTGATCAGAAGAACAGGAACATTTAATTAGTAATTCATCACTTCCTGTTTTCCTGGGGTATAAATATGATATGGCACAGAGGCCATTTCTCTTATCCACTCTTCAACATGGGAAAGACGTAGGAACCATTCAAGTAAGGCAGATGTGTGTCGACCCTCACAAGTCAGGCAATGGCTATAAGAAAATAGCCACTTGCCTGCACCTGCCCATATCTACTGTCAGAGGAATCATTAAGAAGTTTAAAACAACTGGAACAGTGGTAAACAAGCCTGGACGATGACGCAAGGTTATTTTTCCACCACACACAGTAAGGAGGATGATAAAAGAAATAAAAAGTTCACCAATGCTCACTGTTAAAGAATTGCAAGAAATGGTAGCATCTTGGGGTCACAAAATCTCCAGAACAACCATCAGGCGCTATCTACATGCCAACAAGTTGTTTGGGAGGCATGCACAGAAAAAACCTTTTCTCACTCAATCATAAACGCAAATATTTGGAGTTCGCCAAGCGGTACTGGGACTTCAACTGGGACTGTGTGCTTTGGTCAGATGAGACCAAGATAGAGCTTTTTGGCAACACACACTCTTAGTGGGTCTGATGGACCACAAAATATGAGTATGTAGACAAGCACCTCATGCCCACTGTGAAGTATGGGGGAGGATCGGTGATGCTGAGGGCCTGTTTCTCTTCCAGAGGCCCTGGGAACCTTGTTAGGGTGCATGGCATCATGAACGCTTTGAAATACCAGGACATTTTAAATCAAAATCTGGTGGCCTCTGCGCAAAAGCTAAAGACGGGTTGTCGCTGAGTCTTTCAGCAAGATAATGACCCTAAACATGTGGCCAAATCTACACAGAAATGGTTTGCCAGACACAGAATCAAGCTCCTCCCATGGCCATCTCAGTCCCCAGACCTCAACCCCATTGAAAACCTGTGGAGTGAGCTGAAGAGGAGAGTGCAGAAGAGAGGAGGTCACCCAGCTCGCTGGATGATTTAGAGAGATTGCGCAAAGAGGAATGGTCAAAGATCTCTCTTTCTGTATTCTCCCATCTTATGAAACATTATAGGAGAAGACTGGGTGCTTTGTTGGCAAAAGGGGGCTGTACAAAGCATTAACATCAGGGGTGCTAATAATTGTGGCACACATGATTTGATGTAAAAGAATTATTCCTTAATGTGGGATTTTTTTCCTACTGAAAAAATGCACTTGAATTAAAGGTCAGATTTTCCTCTTTTTTTCATTGTGGTCCTATGTTATTCAGAAAGAAACTGAATTTATTAGAAGCTAAACAACACATCTTAACCAGGGGTGCCAGTAATTATGGAGGGCAGTGTACATGCTGGATACATTAGCACAACCACAGCTTCACACATACACTTACACACAAGCCCACACAAAGTCATTCTTAACCGAGCATCAGAACTTCCGCAAGTATAGTCGTACATTTAAATATGCACACACACACACACACACACACACACAGGCACACATTTAAAGTGTATTTGCAGTATAAACTATTAAACTAGCTGCTTCCTAAAAGCATACTTAAAATTTCACTTCCAAAATGTTAAAAGTGGGCTTGGAATATGCAACCAATTGACCAACAGATTATGAGTTTATTAGCAGTATATTTCCAAGAATTCATTCATAAATTAAAGTGCATTGGTGGCATGATGGCACAGTGGGTCAGGCTGTGGCTGAACAGGAAGAGGATACAGGCCTTTCTGAGAGGAGTTTTCGTGTTTCCCTGCTTGCTCATGCATGTGAGTGTCTGAGGATGTGATTTGATTCCTTTGTGTGGTAAAACAGTACAACTGATGATATGATATATCCATAAAGTAATATGCAAAAATTGTAAATTAACTATTTGTTACATAAACAAGTAATGTACTAGCAGTAGACAGCACAGGACCCTGCGCTAAGGCTGCCATATTCAACCTGAGGATTAAAAGCAGTTAAATTTGGCAGATGATCACCAAAATCTAATCAGCTGGAGACCTATCCATAATGAATATATGTACCAAATTGCATTGCTATTTGCTCTTAATACTTTTTTAAGTTCTCGCGTAAACAAATTTTGTGGAACCACTCACTGACTCACTCACTGACCCCCTGACTGCATGACAATCTCTGCGGACTAGCCCTGCTTACGAAGGGAATAAAGTACATCCATTAGTTCACTTGCAGAATACATCAAAATATACTTTCATAAACCAAAAAATTGGATAGTATTACATTACTAGCAAACAAACACTATATCAATGATTATTTGCAGTTGACTTCAAAATATACTTTCATCAGTAAAAAATACAAATTTAGTAAACTAGTTATGTACTCAACGTTCGCGACACTTACACAGAAAAAATATGTATAAGTATACGTTCATCATCTTGAAGTCGCAATATAGTCCCCAGAAAGTATTAAAGTTGTCCACTTCCAAGTATAAAACTTGTAGCATGTTGATATTAGTATACTGAGACCATGAAATATAGCCTACTTGGGAAATGTACTTGATCTGTATTTAAAGGGGAACTCAGGGCTAAATCATAATTTGTAAATAACTGTTGTCAAATACAAAAATGTGGAATTTTTGGTTTTCAAAGATGAGATAAATGAGGTTTTATTCCCCCAAATTAGTTGTCGTCTGCTTCAATGGTCACATGGTAATGACATAACGTCGCCCGTGAATGATGAACCGTCATTCTTTGCCAACAGGTATGCGCTGTTATTGTGTTGGATAGTGTGATTGTCCCAGTCCATTATCTTATGACAAAAGATCATTCAATATGGCCCATTGGCTAGCTGCACGAGATGGTGTTAAGTACTTTCTGAAATACTCAGGGTTGCTTCAGCATTAATGGTTCTGTCACTTTTCAGTCTATATCAGATGCTGAGCAGATGGCAGGTATATCATCCCGGATATGTGATTTTAGCTATAGCCGATATTCCCAGGATTTGGCTTAATTAACCACGAATGATGTTCGCAAGATTTGTCTAGATTACCCGTGACTGATGTTTGTTCACTGGCACTCTTGACGAGACATCGAGGCATCAGCTGATCCACTGAGAAACAAGTGGGTTTTTAACTGGCATCACATTTCCAGCCGTTCTCACTGATGACTGATGAACTGCCTTTAAGCGACAGACAACAAATGTGAAAATATCTGGTGTGTAAATATTCCATAACTTCAAAATGCTGTTTCATAAATCTAACATTCGATTGATGCATATTTTAATATTGTCAATCCTACACATCAGTTGCACTCTCAGGACCATCACTTCTGTAGCTATGGTTAGCTGAGTACATGTAAGAAAACCATAACAATGTAGCAGAACTAGCTGGGTAGTCGCATCAGAAAATGTCGAAGTAAATTCACTATAAAACCAAAACTATTAGGCCAAATCCTGGGAATATCGGCGATAGCTAAAATCACATATCGAGGATGATATAGCCTACCTGTCATCTAATATAGACTGATAAGTGACAGAAGCAAACCGCTAATGTTGAAGCAACCCTGCGTATTTCAGAAAGTACTTCACAGCATCACGGGCAACTAGATGGGCCATATTGAACAATAAAAAATAATGGACTGGGACAATCACACTATCCAATACAATAACACCGCATACCTGTGGGCGGAGGGCGATGGTTCGTTATTCTCGGGTGACATTATGTCATTATCACGCGACCGTTGAAGCAGACGACAACTAATTAGGGGGAATAAAACCTAATTTATCTCGTCTTTGAAAACAAAAATTCCACATTTTTGTATTTTACAGTATTATTTACTAATCATGATTGTATAAAACAGCATTATGATTTAGCCCTGAGTTCCCTTTCAAATTCACTGAGTAAAATTTACAATACCCTTTTTGTGTGAGGATTGTATTAAATTATCAAATAGGCACTACCGCTGTTTAAAAAAAAAATGTTTCCGCTGTTTGCTTTTTGAGCTGCATTCACAAACTCTCCTCATAAGCATCATGTTCCCAAGGAGACGCAAGGCTGATCGGATTTTTGGTTTAACCTTTTTACGTGGTCTATGGGTATAACTCAAAAATTTATTTACAACATAGGGAAAACCTCAATAACGCCTAATAAATCTATATTTGTCTTTGAAAATTCTGTTTCCAATTGGCATATATTGTTACACATGAAAAGGAGAGAAAATAATTTTAAAAGACAGACAAAACAGTATCCAGCATGAATCATGAAAGCATAGCAAATCAATACGGATTAAAAGTATGGCCTCTATCAGGCATACAGGATCTCAAATAATTCAGTTACATAAGATTCATCAACAGTAAAAAATTATCATCAGAAAACTCTGATACAAAAATGAAATATCGTAAATATAACCTAAACGGTAAAATCCCCAGCAATTATAGGCCTACTTGATAAAGTTTTCAAGTTCCGGAGTCTTCACAAAATGAAAATAAAAGCATTGTATTAAAAAAAATCCAGTCTGAAAGGCTGGTGAATTCAAATTCTAATTTTATATCACTGAAAAAAGAACAATAGAGTTTCAAGCCCGACAAAGTCTGCGCAGATGGCAGAATCGAGGTCTTCACCTTGACCAGGTGTTGCACTCGGTGTTCCTGACGAAGCTGCAGTGCGCCGGGCACACATAAACGAAAGCTTCATGCTCCATGCGCTTCCAATGGCCACGGCTCCCCCTGGAAAACTGCTGGCCACTCCACTGGCCCCCCTGAGCACTGACTGTGTAAAACATGGACGTAGCCTCCTTGACTTCACTCATAGTTTTCTGAATATCGTAAGTTATGGCAATAACTATGGATCTATGACACCAAACGATGACCACGGTCTTCACTTTTGAATGATGCGTCATCTGCCTATCCTCGAGACTTTATGTCAACAGAGTCATTTTTCTGACCTTAGGCAGTCCGGCCCACCGCTTTTAAAACATCCAGGTGGCCACACCTCCTCCTCACCCCTGCAACGCCTCAGCCTAGTCTGAGCAATAGGAGATGGTGACGGTCATTGTTCGGTCTCATAGATCCATAGTTATAGCCATAACTTACAACCTATTTCGACCTCACTCAGACCGTCACCACGGTCTTCACCTTTGGATGACGAGTGTCATCAGTGTCGCGAGAACCTGAGGACTCCAGTACCTCACCACCTCACGCAGTCGCTGAAAGCAAAACGGTAGAGGCCTCGGGAACTGGGGATGCCACATTGACCCTGTAAAACCTGGAAAATGTATAGGGGGCATTGCAGCAGCACATATTTCAGACAGAGGGACCCCTTTTAAAGCAGCCCAGGCAGTGGTAACACTCCAGGTGGAGTGAGCAACTAAATTAGGTTGCACTGGCAGCCTCTGTCCAGAATATGCCTCAGAGATATTATTCACAATCCAATGAGATAGACATTGCTTAGATACAGTAGACCCTCTTTCTTAGCATCAAAACACGCAAATAGCTGAGAGTGTGGGCATCTCAGGCACTGAGTACAGGTGATATAAGCCCTCAGCGCTCTCACAGGACACAAAGTGTGCAGGTCCTTTCCCCATGTGCGAGAGCCTGATCAGGATGAAACGCACTGATCTCTAGTACTTGATTCACCATCTGAATGTTCACCACCTTTGGTTAAAAAGAGGGATTTGGCCAGAGAGACACGCCTGTGCTATCAGCCTTCCACCTCAGACATTCCCCACTCACAGACAGAGCATGCAACTCACCCCCTCTCTTGGGAGAGCATAGGGCCAAGTGGAATGCAGTTTTGTGCAACAGAAACTGAAGGTCGGGGTGCTCTAAGGGTTCATAGGGAGGCCTAGTGAGTGACCTTAGCACCAAAGGGAAGTCCCATGCTGGAGCCCTGAGAGCCTTACCTGGTTGTAGGTGCCATGCTCCTTTCACCCCTTTCAGCAGATGCAGACACCAGTGTCCGTAAATTCCAAAATTAAATTCCAAAACAATTCTGTAATTGAATTTCCAAATGTCTAGCTTCACTTGAATAGTTGGCAAAAATCTCTGTGACACAAATCCTGAGTTCTAAAGCTTAAATAGTAAGGGTGTCCCGATCCCGATCCCCTGACGATCTTAAAATTTTAAGGTGGATTGGATCGGCCAATCAACCTTATTTTAACACACAGATCTTTTTTCATTATTTTTTCTCAAAAAGTGATCCTGATTAACACAAATGAATAAAGTAATCATACTGCACAAACTACATTTTTTTTAAACGATATACATTTAATAATTTGTACTGAAATGAAGTTTCCCAGCTGCCCTTTCTTGTATCCAGCTTAAAACTTGATGCAGCGTCAGTCGCCATTAGCTCGCGTGGTGAGCTTGGTGGCAGTGGCGGACTGGCGGTGTTAAGCTAAACTTTAGCAAAAATGTCAGCAGTGTGGCAGCACCATAAAATTAAAAAGACCGACGCTTCAACTGCGACTTGCAACGTGTGTAAGGCTGAGATATCAAGAGGGGGAAGTAAGAAGGTAGCTTACAACACCACCAATCTAATCATACACTTAAAAAATCACCATCCTACCGAGCATGCTGCCTTCTGTCGGGCGTCGGCAGCAGGTTTGAAGCCGGATACACTACAGCAGCAAACGCTCCGTGAAACTTTGAAAAGAAAGGACAAGCTCCCGAAAGACTCGGAGAAATACAGAAAAATCACTGAGCTAATCGCGGAATGTATTGCCGAGGACGACCAGCCCATTCAGTATGTGCAATACAGGACATTTAACCGGCCCGTTAATGACCTCGAGCCTCGTTACTTCCTGTCATTACTCGCACGACGAAGGACTGCCAGCCCTGGACACAATGGTGCGCGAACATGTGCAGCGGGTCTCGAAAGAAGCGACTTCTATTTCCTTCACAACTGACCTGTGGAGTTCGGATGTTTCAACGATGTCACTGCTAAGCCTGACGGCCCGCTGGATCGACTCAAACCTAACTCTGCATCAAGTGGTTCTGCACGCGAGCGAGCTCCGCGGCTCCCACATCTCAGAAAAAAATCCAGACTGCGCTGGAGGACTTTGAAGTGAATGCAGTAGGTTGAGAATAATAGGAGAAAATGGCAGCTTTATTTGGCACTACGTTTTTTAAGTTAATATTTTATGTTATTTATTTTTACTCTAATGTGATTACCTTGATTGTAAGGCTTCTGCTAGTGTTTTCATTGCCTTAAACTGCTAGCCAAGTTTACCTGCTGCTATTTAAATGGAAGTGCTATGTTCTTTAGTACTGAGACTGTTGAACAGACACTGTTCTATAACTAAATGTGTTTTATAATAATTCTCTCAAAGAAAAAAGAAAAACATCAGTGTTTAAATAAGTACTTGTTTATGAGATAAGAAAAGCTATTAATCTCAGCTTGGATGCAGGCCTATTTATTAATGTACACAGGAAATAAAAGGCATAGGAAATTAAGCTCTGTTTGCCCACTCAAAGTGAAATCGGATCGGAAAAATTGGGAATCGACCGATCGAAATTAAAAGATCGGAATCGGATCGGGACCCAAAAAACGTGATCAGGACATCCCTACAGTTTACATCTAAGTTTTATTTTGTAGTGCATGTACACTACAAGTGAACTTTTCAGTAACTTGGTCACAAGTAACTTTTAAGTTAACTAATTATATACTTCTAACATACTTTTCAGTTTATGAAAGTATACAATTAAGTATACTGCAAGTAAACTTACAGATATTCTGCTAGTTTATTAATTGTATAATTCTAGTAAACTTTTCAGTTCATGAAAGTATACTGCTAGTATACTTGAAGGGTGTCATAATACCTTTGATAGCCACAGCGAGTTAGGACTTCAGTTTAACATCTCATCTGAAATACAGCGTCCCCATCACTGCACTGGGGTATTGTGGATTATTCCGTCAGAGAATAATCAGATTGCTACCTACCGGCCCACAAATAGCAACTTAGTTGTCCCAGCTAATCTCCCATCCTAGCACAAACTGAGCTCACACCTGCTTAGCTTCACTCACAATGCTGGTGCCGATGAAATAGTGGGATGGCTGCCAGTTATATCTTATATCATATGATATCAGGCCAGATAGCACTGAAGTTTCCAGTCTTCTTAATCTCATGTATGAAAGTACTGAATACACTTATCTGTGAATCTACACAATGGCTAGATTCATCTCAACTAAAAGACAGCAATGTTTGGCACCGTTACAATATGCAGGGCTTTGATGTCCACACTTGTTTAAAAATGATTACATAATTTATTAAACACAATGTACCACCTTTCAAGTATACAGCACTGTTGCATCTTTTCTTTAGTCGGTCATTTTTTTGACTGTGATACAGAACATTAACCAACCAGAAACACACGCATTTGAACACCCTCGGCCTGACGGCGCACACACGGACAGACAGACAGACAGACGACGAACTGATGACAATACCCTTCCGCCTGAAGTCGGGCCGAGGGTAAAAAATGGCTCAGCGGTGTGCTCCTTTGGAATATTTCATCAGCCTTTGCTTGGGTTCTCTAGCCTACTGGTCAGGTTGAAGGAATTGCTAATTCATTTTTATGCACATTTTTGGTTGCATATGAGGGGAAGAGGCAGTTTTTTGATTTGAAATGGGATTTCGATAAGAGTTGCCATTGCTGTGCTCTTATGCTTTGGCATCCAATACAACATTGTGTTTGAAAATTTAATTTATAAGGGAATCAATTTTGTTCTAAATCCTGAGAATGTGTTTCATTGTGAATTCTGCCTTTATCTGTGAATTAAAGCAGAATGCACTTAAGCATTGTCTACTAGTAGAGTACATGAGTAAACCTCTAGTCTACTGACGTTTAATAATATTTGAATAGCAACAGTAATATATTTTGGAGTGCAATAATCTTAAGCTATTAGTATGATGTTAACTTAAGGAAGACTTTGAAGTATAGTTACAATTTAAAAACTAAAAACGTTAAGCTCCCTGAACTAAACTCCCTGAACTAACTAAATTTAACCTGTAAAGGGCTTGAAGAAAAGAACTAGTAGACTAGTAGTATATGTACCTGTAAGTTTATTTGCAGTATACTTCAAAGTATTGTTATGATTTGAAAATCACTACAAAGAAATACAGCAATGACAACTTAAACAAAATTATTCTTCACTGATTAAGTAAAAACTTAAAAAAACTTCTACAAATAATCCACTGTAATCTTAAAATAATAACACTCTAATGCCACTATGTAACTCTGATGCCTAACCAAAACTCTCCCCCTAGCTGAGCAAAATCACAGCGTGTAGACTAGCAACATTCTGGAAAGATCTACAGGATTCCTGGGCGATCTGGCCCCCTCCAGGCAAGAAGATGCCAGACGCTACTAGAAAGCACTAGTATATTTCATTACAAAGAAGTGGTATTGCATCAGATCATGTTTTTCTACAAACATACCACTAGAGGGTGCAAAATGATGAACAAAATAAACAAATAGCTGACCAGTAAGGCAGCACAAATAGTATGTAACAAATCTCCATTTACAAATGATATCCTGTGCTTTATAGAAAACATTCATACATAATACCTCCCCTCTAAGAAAAGAAAGGTTTGCTAAAAGCTTTCTTTTGTTAAAATTAACACAGTTTTATAATCAGTATAATCTTGAAACTTTACACATAAAGTGTCATTGATCATTATAACAATCATATGTATAACAACTAGTGCAATTTTCACTATCATATAGAAAAGTAAAATTTACATTTTTCACAATCAAACAGAGAAGTAAAATTTACATGCGTGAAAGTGCTATTCCAGATCTTTTCCCCTGATGTGAGAAATATCCAAATCATACTCTTGCCAAAGTAAACTCCATCTTAGTAATTCTTGTTTTTGGTCTCATGCAAGAATGTGAGGGGATTGTGATCACTGAAGACCTTGATGGAAGTAGCTGAACAAGTCAAATAGACTTCAAAATGCCGTAAAGCCAAAACAAGTGCCAAACATTCTTTTTCAATTGTTGAATAGTTTTTCTGATGTTTATCAAACTTTTTGGAAAGTAACAAACAGGATGATCTACTCTATCAGTGTCCTCTTGCAGTATAACTGCTCCTGCACCAATATCACTGGCAACAGCCAACTTGAACTCCTTTTTGAAATTAGGAGATAAGAGAACAGGTGCGTTTTTGAGGATAGCTTTCAGTTAGTCAAATTAATTTTGACATTTTTCATCCCAAACAAATTTTGGATTTTTCTTCAGTAAATTTGTCAAAGGTTCAGAAATGATGGAAGAATTTTTACAGAATTTTTTGTAGTAGCCAGCCATCCCTAGAAATCTCATTAGTTGTCTTATAGTCATAGGTTCAGGAAATTCAGTGATAACTTTCACTTTTGCATCAGTTGGTTTGACTTATTGTTTAAGGTATTTCTACTTCTCTGGATTCATTCTGTAAGGATGCTGTTTTACAGGCTTCGCATCATCTTGTAGGATGACATCATGGTAAACTATAGCAGTCCTTAATGGAATGTCTGGGAATACGTGACTATATTCAAATATGGGCTACTTTAGCTGTTGTTGTTGAAAAGGGTACAGGTGGGACAACTTGCTGTCAATATTTTGAAGAATGTCTGAATTTTCAAGTTTGGCTGGACCAGGTTCATTTTCCAAATAAGAGTCACAATCTTCTTCAGAATTTTCCAGTTCAATCCTATTTACCTCATTGACTGGCCTATGCTGAGTGTCTCTGTCAACGTATTCTTTCAGCATGTTAATGTGACACATTTGTTTTTGTTTCCTCCTTCTAGGGGTTAAAATGACATAATTTAGATCCCTGACCTTTTTGAGGACAGTGTAAGGGCCGAAATATCGGGCTCTTAGAGGGTTTCCAGGAACTGGTAAAAGTGCAAGGACTTTGTCACAAGCTTTAAAACTACAAAACCCAAAACCAGTGAATTTGGCACGTTATGTAAATCGTAAATAAAAACAGAATAAAAGAACAGAACAGAATAAAAGCAGCTTCCCTGAAATGCTCAGTCATTCTCAAACAAGGATGGGGCGAGGGTCACCACTTAGTGAACAAATGCGTGGGCTGATTGTCGAACAGTTTAAAAACAACATTCCTCAATGAGCTATTGCAAGAAATTTAGGGATTTCATCATCTAATATCGTCAAAAGGTTCAGAGAATCTGGAGAAATCACTGCACATAAGCGACAAGGCCGAAAACCAACATTGAGTGCCCGTGACCTTCGATCCCTCAGGCGGTACTGCATCAAAAACCGACATCAGTGTGTAAAGGACATCACCACATGGGCTCAGGAACACTTCAGAAAACCACTGTCAGTAACTACAGTTCATCGCTACATCTGCAAGTGCAAGTTAAAACTCTACAATGCAAAGCGAAAGCCATTTATCAACAGCACCCAGAGACGCCGCCGGCTTCGCTGGGCCCAAGCTCATCTAAGATGGACTGATGCAAAGTGGAAAGGTGTTCTGTGGTCTGACGAGTCCACATTTCAAATTGTTTTTGGAAACTGTGGACGTCGTGTCCTCTGGACCAAAGAGGAAAAGAACCATCTGGACTGTTATAGGCGCAAAGTTCAAAAGCTAGCATCTGTGATGGTATGGGGGTGTATTAGTGCCCAAGGCATGGGCAACTTACACATACGTGAAGGCACCATTAATGCTGAAAGGTACATACAGGTTTTGGAGCAACATACGTTGCCATCCAAGCAACATCTTTTTCATGGACGCCCCTGCTTATTTCAGCAAGACAACGCCAAGCCATATTCTGCACGTGTTACAACAGCATGGCTCCGTAGTAAAAGAGTGCGAGTACTAGACTGGCCTGCCTGTAGTCCAGACCTGTCTCCCATTGAAAATGTGTGGCGCATTATGAAGCGTAAAATACGACAACGGAGACCCCGGACTGTTGAACAACTTAAGCTGTACATCAAGCAAGAATGGGAAAGAGTTCCACCTGAAAAGCTTCAAAAATTGGTCTCCTCAGTTCCCAAACGTTTACTGAGTGTCGTTAAAAGGAAAGGCAATGTAACACAGTGGTAAAAAGGCCCCTGTGCCAACTTTTTTGCAATGTGTTGCTGCCTTTAAATTCTAAGTTAATGATTATTTGCAAAAAAAATAAAAAAAAATAAAGTTTCTCAATTTGAACATTAAACATCTTGTCTTTGCAGTGTATTCAATTGAATATAAGTTGAAAAGGATTTGCAAATCATTGTATTCTGTTTTTATCAACGATTTACATAACGTGCCAACTTCACTGGTTTTGGGTTTTGTACTATCTTGGTAATGGAGGTCATATATGGTTTTCATTTTGCCCTGAGCCTCTTTGAGTTTAAACTTAGCAAAGTCACAAGCCATAGAGAGATGATTACCGAAGTCAGAGACATACTGAAGCAGGTTCATTGGGACATCATCTTCAGCCAGTAACTTTTCCTTCAGAAGCTTCAGAGGTCCACGGACTGTATGCCCAAAAACAAGCTCAAAAGGACTGAACCCAAGAGACTCCTGAACAGCTTCACGGGCAGCAAACAGAAGAAGATGGACACCTTCATCCCAGTCTTTCTCTGTATCAAGGCAGTAGGTCCTTATGTTCTTCGGGGCTTGATGGAACCTCTCCAAAGCACCTTGACTCTCAGGATGGTAAGCTCATGACCTGTATTGTTGAATACCAAGCTCATGCATAACTTGTTGAAATATGCCAGACATGAAATTTGACCCTTGATCAGATTGAATAGACTTAGGAAGACTAACAAAGCAGAAAAACCTGGTAAGAGCTTTGATAATAGTCTTTGCCTTGATATTACGCAGTGAAATTGCCTCAGGAAACCGGGTGGAGGCACACATGATAGTCAGTAAGTATTCACAACCAGACCTAGTCTTCAGCAATGGTCCAACACAGTCAATGATGATTCGACTGAAAGATTCTTCAAAAGCACGAATGGGCTTAAGTCGAGCCTTTGGAATATTCTGGTTTGGCTTCCCAACCATTTGGCAAGTATGACAGGATTTGCGGTGCTCCTGTACATCGGAACTCATGGAAGGCCAGTAGAAGTGGTTTCTGACACGTTGAAGGGTCTTCTTGATACCCAAATGACCTGACATGGGATTGTTATGGGCCAGAGTAAGAGTTTCTTGATGATAAGACTTTGGAAGAACAATTTTATGGGTGATCATCCACTCTTCATCTGCAGGAACATCAGATGGACACCACTTTCTCATAAGCACACCATTTTTATAGTAAAATCAAACAGGAACTTGAGTAGCCATTTGTTCACTTGCAGCTTGTGGTAGAAGATGCGCTAGATCATGAGCTTGTTGTTGCTCCTGAATTTGTTGTGTCCGAGATAGCATGTCATTAGAATGACCTGACAAGGACAAGTCTGAAAATTCCCCAGACATCTCAGGACTGGAAGGTTCCTGATGAAAAGACTGCCCAATGAAGGTGTCAGCCATGTTAAAGTCCAGGTCAGCATCATCTTGAATAGCCTTTTTGGCCATAGAATGAGCACATGAAGGATAGAGGTCTGGAATTTCCTCCTCTATAGAGTCAGATTCTTGATCAATCAAAGGAGTGTCAGTTACAATAGGGTAGGGCACAACCTTATCCCCAGCAAGATCATTACCAAGAAGCAAATGAACACCTTTGACAGGAAGAGAAGACTTAACACCAACAGTAACAGGCCTAGAGACCAAGTCTGATTTGAGATGAACATTATGGAGAGGTACACTTGTAAAACCACATTCTACTCCTTGAATAAGGTCATTAGCCTGAGTAGACGATTTGTCCGAAAAAGGCAGAATATCTGGAAGAATAAGAGATTGGGAAGACCCAGTATCCCTTAGAATTCGAACAGGCGCAGATGAGGAAAAATCATGTGAAAGTGAAACAAAACCATCGGTCATGAATGGCTCAAAACCCTCCATAACCCTCCATAACAGAATCAGACACAGAAGGTAGAAGATCAGGCGAACTGACCATTGATACAAGAGATTCTCTCTAAGTGAAAGCAGTTGGCTTGGTTTCTTCTCGTTGCTGTTTTTTCTTGAGAGCATAACACTCAGAAATAAGGTGACCTTGCTTTTTGCAATATTGGCAAGACACAGAAGGTATAGAATTAGAGGACTGCCTCTCACTGGAAGGTTTCCAGTCACAAGTGGCCTTAAAATCATCAGAGGAGTTATTAGAAGAAGTCTTGGACTGAAACTTGCTTTGAAATTTAGAAAAAGTGGATTTTTGGACAGAAGAAGACTTATGAGTCAATGCATAACTATCGGCTAGGTGGAAGCATCTTGCAAAGTATTGGCTTGTTTTTCCTCAAGGAAAGTTTTGATATCAGGCTGGATACACCTTTTGAATTCCTCAACCGGAATAAGTTGCCTCATTCTCTCAAAATCTTTCTCAACTTTCATGGAATTACACCACTGATCAAACAACTGTTCCTTCAATCTGCCAAATTCAACATGAGTTTGACTGGCTTCCTTGCGATAATTCCTAAATTTTTGTCTGTAAGCCTCAAGGACCAATTCAAAACCCTTCAGAATGGCAGATTTGACAAAATCATAATCGGAACACTGTTGGATAGATAACTGGTTATAGTTTTTTCTTGCTTTACCAGAAAGAACACTTTGCAACATCATTGTCCAATGCTCTTTTGGCCATTTCAAGTTATCAGCATTTTTTTCAAAATGGGTAAAGTATTGGTCAACATCATTTTGTAAGAAAGGAGGAACAAGTCTGATGTGTCTAACCACATCAAAATGATCAGAAAGTCCAAAAGATTTTGAAATAATACCTGCTTCTATTTTCTTCATTTCCAATTTGTACTGCATCCTTTTTTCTTCTAGTTCTTTCTCTATCTCCATCCTTCTTTCCGACAGTACTCGTTCCTTCTCCCTCTCCGACCTTCTTTCTTCCAGTTCTCTCTCCTTCCTTCTCTCTTCCAGTTCTTTTTAGTGAAGCTGTTGCAGGCACTTCCACATCTTTAATTCTGCTGCTTCTTCCCCAAAGATATCTTCATCGATGAAATGTTGCACCAAAATGTTGAATATTTCTTGTTTCTTCATTGATGATTTCACATCAGATAATCCAAGGGTTGAGGCTATTTGCAGCAAGTCCATCTTTGCCAGCACAATTAATTCCTGGGTTGCAGCTTTCAAAAAATTTTCCACATCAAAAGTCATGATTGCTGGTTTTTCAACTCGTCACAAGATTTAAAATAATAATTCAGCTTTAATCTTTGGTGAATCCAATCGTTGATCAAATGAATGATTACTCTCGGTGGAACCTCCAATTTGTCATGACTTAAAAAAAATCACAACAAAGAAAACCAGCAATGACAACTAAAACAAATTTATTCTTCTCAACAAAAGGTTCTACAAAAAAAAAAAAAATCCACTGTTCAATCCTCTAATAACTGTTTAATTCCACTAATTAACTCTGTTGCCAAAACAAAACTCTGCTTCTGCTCTGCTCTGCTGTGCTTAAAATCACGGCATTTATATAGACTAGCAACATTCTGGAAAGATCCACAGGGTTCCTGGGTAATCCAGTCCCCTCCAGGCAGGAAGGTGCCAGAAGCTCCTAGAAAGCACTAGTCTATTACATCAGATTATGTTTTGCTAGACACGCCACCAGAGGTTGCCAAATGAACAAAATAAATAGCTGACCAGCAAGGCAGCAAAAACAGCAGGTAACAAATCTCCATTTATAAATGATATACAATGCTGTACATAAAATACTCATACATAACATTGTTATGGCCCCAATTTGTTATCACAATCTACAAAACAACAGCAACAGCAAGGGATGACAGACACAGTTTTAAAAACTCAAACACATTTAATTTTTAACAAAGACAAATAACGACTAAACTAATATTCTGACCAAGATTGAATACAAAAAACAGAAATATTTACAGTTTCCTGGTGATGTGCTGGGTGAGAAAAAAAAAGCTCAAACACAGGCAAAAATCCACAAAAGAAACTTCAGAGGTCTTGAACAGAAATGACAGGTCTGGTCACACGTATCCTTCTTCTTGCAATTTCTCCTAATTCTTTACTGTCTCAATTCTTTTCCTTATATACTCTTTTGCAGACCCCACCCACATTTAGGCCTCTTTTTTTTTTAATGTTCGGGGACTTGCCCCAACCTAGCTCCAGTCTGAGCCGAATAAAAAAAAGGTAAATGCTGCCATCTAGTGGCCTCTATTCACATCACACCTCCATTCCAAAAGGGAAAAATTTTGACTTACAAAGGCAAAATTTTTCTTTTAAATACAACAAAATGGTTAAGTAGACACTTGTGTGTACATATATATAATACAATATTCAAATAAACACCTGATATATATATATACATATTCAAACACGGGATAAGCAATCAGCAATTACATTGTCTGTACCCTTCACATGCTTAATTTCTAAGTCAAACTCCTGTAAAATCAAACTCCAATTCAACAATCTCCGATTCTTGTTTTTCATCTTACTCAAAAATATTAACGGATTGTGGTCTGTGTACACAGCCATTGGCTTTTGTCCTGTACTAACATAAACCTCAAAGTGTTGTAATGAAAGGACCAGAGCCAACAGTTCCTTCTCTATTGTGGAATAGTTCCTTTGGTGGCGATTGAACTTCCTGGAGAAGTATGCCACGGGATGCTCAATGTCATCAGAGTCACTTCTCTGTAGGAGCACAGATCCACAAGCTTGGTCGCGATGGAGAACGGTTTGTTGAAGTCAGGAGATTTGAGCACGGGGAAGTGACACAACAGAGACTTCAGGCGATCGAAGGCTCTCTGGCATGCATCATCCCAAGTGAACTTTACGCCTTTCTTCAGTTGGTTAGTTAGACTGAGAGCAATCTCAGCAAAGTTCTTGCAGAACTTGCGGTAGTACCCGATCATTCCAAGGAAGCGGCGCAAAGCTTTTTTGTTGTCAGGAACTGGAAAGTCCATGATGGCTTGGACTTTAGCATTTATGGGTGCCACCTTACCCTGGCCTATGATGTAGCCAAGATAGGTGACAGTAGCACAACCAAAGTCACTCTTGTTCAGGTTAACAGTCAGGTTAGCCTGGGTCAGGCACTGGAACAACGTCTCTACATCTTTTAGATGTTCTTCCCAGGAGTCACTCCATGTGATCAGGTCATCGATGTACGCACCGGTGTGTGGCAATCCGGCGATTGTAGACTGTATCATCCTTTGGAACGTGGCTGGGGCATTTTTCATGCCAAAGGGTAGGACTTCATACTGGTACAATCCAGATGGTGTGGCAAAAGCAGAGATGCTCTTGGCCCTCTCAGTTAAAGGCACACACCAATAACCCTTCAATAAATCAATCTTGGTCAGAAACTTTGCTTGCCCTACACTATCAATACAATCATCAATCCTAGGTATTGGAAACACATCAGTTCTAGTTACAGCATTGACTTTGCGATAATCTGTACAGAATCTAGTACTTCCATCAGGTTTTGGAACTAGCACACAGGGTGAACTCCAATCGGAGTTGGAGGGTCTGATAATATCATGTTTTAACATGTACTCAACCTCTTTCTCAGCAATCTTTCTCTTTTCAGGATTCATCCGGTATGGATGCTGTTTTATTGGTTTGGCATCACCAACATCTACATCATGAGAGGCTATAGTAACTCTCTTTGGAACATCAGGAAACAAATCCTCATATTTCTTGATCAACCTTTCAAACTGATCTCTCTGTGAGGGTTCTAAGTGCTGGAGTTTTACATCAAGATTTTGCAACACTTCAGTGTTTGACAATTTACATGAAAGAACTTCAGCTTTAATTCTTGGTTCATCATCTTGAAACTCTCCCTCATCTTCACACGTTTCGACCATTGGAGAATCTGAAGTGACAGCTGCAACCCTAGCATTTCTGTCATGACAAGGCTTTAGCATGTTAATATGACACAATTGTTTTGGTTTTCTCCTATCAGGAGTCTTCACAATGTAATTGAGATCATTGAGTTTTGTCAGAATTTCATAAGGACCATGAAATCTAGCCTGCAATGGATCGGACTGCAAGGGAAACAACACAAGGACCTTGTCTCCTGGTTTAAACTCACGGCTTCTAGCCTAATGATCATACCAAGTTTTCATTTTTCCCTGACTTGATTTCAAGTTCTCTTTGGCTAGGTCACAAGCTGCACACAATCTTTCCTTGAACTTGCTAACATAGTCTAACAGGCTGATGTCTGGCTCTTCCTCTTGCCATTGTTCACTCAATAATAGCAAAGGTCCTCTCACTTCATGACTAAACACTAGCTCAAATGGACTAAATCCAGTAGACTCCTGCACTGCTTCACTAGCTGCAAACAACAGCAAATGAACACCTTCATCCCAGTCTTTCTCATGGTCATAACAATAAGTCCTCATCATTGTCTTGAGAGGGGAATGAAACCGCTCTAAGGCACCCTGACTTTCTGGATGATAGGCACTAGAAAGAATCTGCTTTGCACCTAGTTCATACACAACCTGCTGAAACAATCCTGAAGTGAAAGTGCTACCTTGGTCTGACTGAATTTCCCTGGGAAGGCCAAACAACGTGAAGAACTTTATCAAAGCCTTTGAGATTGCAGTTGCCTTGATGTTACGTAGAAGTATGGCTTCAGGGAATCTGGTAGATGCACACATGATTGTCAACAAGTACTGATTTCCAGATCTAGTCTTGGGTAATGGACCAACACAATCAACAATGACTTTAGAGAATGGCTCCCCAAATGCTGGGATAGGCTGCAATGGAGCTACAGGTGGGTCTAACTGGTGTTTTCCAACTACCTGACAAGTGTGACAGGTTTTGCAAAAGTTGGAAACGTCTTTCCGAAGCCCAGGCCAAAAGAAGTGTTTCATGATCTTATCAGCAGTCTTGTTAACACCAAGATGACCTCCTAAAGGTAAACTATGAGCCATTGTTAAGATCTCATTCCTGTAGACCTTCGGAACAACAACTTGCCTGACCACTGCCCAATCTGCATTGGCAGGGATATCAGGAGGGCGCCACCTCCGCATCAACACACCATCCTTGAGATAATACCCAACTGGAACTGCGTCTATTTTTTTATCAGGAAGGGCTCTCCTCTTTAGTACACAAATTTCAGGATCATTAGTTTGCTCCTCAATCAACCGCTTTCTGGACAGAGACAAGTCTCCAGACACATCAGAATCACCAGACCCTTCCGGCTGGCTGAATAGAGAACTGATAAAAGTATCTGATAAGTCCTCAAACGGAGAAACCATAGTAGGCTAATCAGAGTCATGAGGCGAACCACCTGAGTCCTGACTATTCAATGTGCTGGACGGCACCACAACATCTTCTTCTTTAGCCTTCTTGGCCATAGCACGAGTCACTGCGCAAGAAGGATACAGAGATGGGTCCTCATCCCCATCTTCAGTGCTCGCCTGTGAAGTAAGATGTACAGGGGGAACTACTTTGCCCCCAGCCAGGTCATTGCCTAGCAACAGAGAAACACCCTTTATAGGTAGACTTGACATAAGTCCCACCTTTACCTGTCCTGTAACTAAATCTGACTTCAAGAATATAGAGCGCAGGGGTACAGATACAGTCCTCCCTTCAATACCTTGTACAAGTATGAAATGCCCTGAAGCGGTCTCATCACGTAACTCCAAGGAGTCCATCAACAAAAGTGACTGAGAAGCTCCGGTATCCCTTAGGATATATATGGGGACAGGAGTAGTATGCTCATTCAGAGCCACAAATCCCTCTGACACAAATGGAAGAAATTCCTCCCTCACAAAGTCAGCTGTATCAGGCTTTTTAGCCCCACAAGAAGCAGGGAATTTAGCAGATCGGTTATCTACTACAGGGGTTTCTAACCTTGTTTTCACAAAGGCATTTGGTTCGGTATCCTTTTCTTTTTCTTTCTTAGCTTTAAGGAACCAACAGTTAGTTGTAACATGACCAGATTTCTTGCAATAACTGCAAACTTGACCACTTTTGTCACTGTCAGCTTTCACACTTTGATCAGACCTGTTACTGGATTTCTGAGCACCATCACCAGATTTGTCTTTGTCTTTGGGTGAGGAATCTTGGGTATCACCGTAACCCTTTTTCTGAAATTGGGACCATCTGTTGTTACTGCTAGACTGAAATTTAGACTTATGTGTGAGAACATATTCATCTGCAAATTTGGCAGCTGACTGCAAATTCAGTGCTTGCTTCTCATTAAGGTAGGTCTTAACATCATCTTTAACACAGTTCTTGAATTCTTCAACTAACACCATCTCTTTAAGTGAGTTGAAATCATCCTTGACCCCCATAGAAGTACACCACCGCTCAAAGCAAACCTGCTTCTCATTAGCAAATTCAACATAAGTCTGATTTTCAGATTTCTTCAAACCTCTGAATTTCTGTCGGTAAGCCTCTGGAACCAACTCATGAGCTCTCAAAATAACCTTTTTGACAACCTCATAATCAGAGGAATCATCTGCAGACAAAGCCGAATAGGCTTGTTGAGCTTTACCCTTGAGGACAGTTTGCAACATCAGAGGCCAGTGTTCCTTTGTCCACTGGCAACTCTTTGCTACCTTTTCAAAACACTGGAAATAGTTGTCAACATCCTTTTCCGAAAACGGAGGCACCAATTTTACCTCCTGGCTAGCCCGAAATTTATTTTCAGTTTGAATTTTAATTTTTAGATGCTCCATTTGGAGTCTTTCTTCTCTATCGAATTTCTCTCATTCAAAATCTCTCTGTCTTGCAAATTTTTCTAACTCAAATTCTCTTTGTTCCCTTTCTTTCTTCTCTTCTCTAGCTAATTTTTCCAACTCAAACTGCCTTTGTTTTTCTTTTTCTTCCCTTTCAATCTCTAGCATTTTTAATTTAAGTTCCATTTCTATATTTGATTTGACCTTGATTTATGACATGTTCACGATATTGGAAGCCAGTGTTATGTAAATCCATGTGGAACCGGTGGCACTGAGCCTGCATTGACGGTGCCAGTGGGGCTTGCTACAGCCTTAGTCACTGGGGAGGACCATATGTTACTGGTGTAGTGTTAAGCAAATCCACGTGGAACCGGTGGCACTGAGCATGCATTAACGGTGCCAGTGGGGCTTGCTACAGCCTTAGTCACCGGGGAGGTCCATTTGGTGCTAGTGTCTAGAAAATCTGAAGTGATCTTCCTGGAATAAGTGTAGGGCCTCTGTGCTGCTGGAAGTGGATGGAGCGGTGTTGACTGTTTCCTGACCAGTCAGCTCCTAAATTCTCATTTGGCACATGACACAGGACTGTATTTTTATTAATATGCAGTAGTTTTATCCAGTGCCTCACCCCACTTTTTTCTGTCTTTCTCCAAGGATCTCTCCCTCCACAACCCTGAGTCCTGGACCATCCGAGCCCTGTACCTCACCATGAGCGCTGGCTGCTGCTGTCCTGATCCAGTCCTGCCCCATCCTTGGCATGCCACTTCCTCCAGCAACTGATGGCACTGTTTAGATGGACTTTTATGGAACTCTATTGTCATTATCTTCTTATTAACTAGCTAGCCCGCGGAGTATGGGCTTCCCCACTATAGCCGGGTTCCTCCTGAGATTTCTTCCCACTGGGGAGTTTTTTCTCACCACTGTTTTAGGATTTTTCTCCCTACCGGGAGTTTTTTTGCCTCATTTGCTGTAGTGGGGAATAGGCTGGGCACTGCCCTTTCAGTAACTCATCTCTGACTGTAAAGCGTCTTTGTGACAGTTTATCTGTGAAAAGCGCTATACAAATAAATTGAATTTGAATTTTTGAATTTGAATATTTGGATTTTCCCCTGGAAACTGTTTCAGATCTCCTGGTGCAAACACATTTTCATCAATGTAATATTCAACTATCTCTCTAGCCAGTCTTGCTTTTCGCATGGCTGGTTTTACCTCTGTCAGCTCCAAATGTCGGCATATTTCCAACAGTTCTGTCTTTTTAAAAGACTTCAAAACCCCTACGGTTGGTGATGCCAAGAAATCATCCATTGCTGTTGTCAATATATTTATATAGGAAAATTCACATAAACAATTTTACAATCTGAAATGTTAGATTTTTAATAAATGACTCACAAAATGGTCTATCCCGGACCTTGAGCCCCCAATTTGTTATGGCCCCAATTTGTTATCACAATCTACAACACAACAGCAACAGCAAGGGATGACAGACACAGTTTTAAAAACTTAAACACATTTAATTTTTAACAAAGACAAATAACGACTAAACTAATATTCTGACCAAGATTGAATACAAAAAAAAGAAATATTTACAGTTTCCTGGTGATGTGCTGGGTGAGAAAAAAAAAGCTCAAACACAGGCAAAAATCCACAAAAGAAACTTCACAGGTCTTGAACAGAAATGACAGGTCTGGTCACACGTATCCTTCTTCTTGCACTTTCTCCTACTACTTTACTGTCTCAGTTCTTTTCCTTATATACTCTTTTGCAGACCCCACCCACATTTAGACCTCTTTTTTTTAATGTTCGGGGACTTGCCCCAGACATGTTCAGGACATGTCTAAACCTAGCTCCAGTCTGAGCTGAATAAAAAAAAGGTAAATGCTGCCATCTAGTGGCCTCTATTCACATCACAACATATAGTGCTCCTCGTGGTTGCTATGGCGTTGCTAGGCGGTAGCTATGGTATTCCTGATAGTTGCTAAGGCGTTGCTTGGCAGTTGCTATGGTGGTGTGGGTGATTGCTTGTGCGTAACTAGGCGGTTGCTATGGAGTTCTGCCTGGTTGCTAGGGAAATCCATATTTTTGCGGGAATTGTAGGAAATCCGTAAGTCGGATTACTTAGAAATGACATACCACACCTTTCCCGATTGAGCCGCACGATTTAATATCTACATTGTATGGTTTTTCTCAAAGCTGTTAGACTGTGGCGAACCAAAAATTTTACGGAAGAATAAATAATAATAAAAACATAGGCCCAGAATAATATAAGTGGCCTGGGCTTTTCCCAGGCCCACTACACTCCCTACTGGGGAGAGTAGTGCACCTGCACTCAGCTCAGGCTCACTAATTAGTCTCACCCAAAACAAGTGTAAAAAAGTTGTGCCATATGCTTTTTGTGCGGCACTCCCGATTAAGCTTAGTGGGCTATAGAGTGGGTATAGAGTACTGAGGTGACTACAGCACTGCTACTTGGTGTCTAGTGTCAGACGTGAAAAATTTATAATGGCATTTGGATAATTTCTGTCACGACTCAAACTCAATTTTAAGAGCCAAGACTTGCTTTCTGGGTATAAGAATGCAAGTGATCAAATTTGTTATTTGTTTTCAAAACTGTAATGCTTTTGCATTTGTAGTCCAGTTCGTAGTCTACTTTTGCAAACTGACTTTTATATCCACTAGACCACTACACAAACTGCAAGTCGCTCGTAATTTGTTCCTGGCCAATAAGGTACCTCAGTTTCAGCCAGCATTATCAATATTACTTAACGGAAGCCGATCAGAGTATTTCTCGTTTGCAAGTGAAATTAATACACAGCAGGCCGCAGCAGGTTAGCTGAGATGTGATGCATAAAAATGAATAGATAACAGTGAATAGCAATTACTTTTCTATTTAGCGATCTTGGTAGCATTTATATGCGCCAAATTTGACAAGCTACACCAGAAAACCAGCTGGATAGCTGGATTAGCCAGCTACCTAACAAGCTTGTTCGCTGACATAACTAGCTATATTTTGTACATATTTTACCTTTCGACCGTAAACAAGTGATGGAAGACTCAGTGGCATTTGCAAACTCTGATACAAAAGTATAAAGCCCAACGCTCATTGGCGGCGCTGACATATGTCATTATCCCCTGCCGCGCGATTAGCGCAAAGTGGGTGATATAGCATTGGGCTCCGTTCGTCCGCACGGACACATAAAATTGAGGCGGCGGGGGATTTTGCAATGTTAGTGGCAAACACTTGTTTTTTTCATTTTTTGCCACTGCATGCTCTATTTCTTGTGCATCAACTCAATGGATGCACATTTGTCTTTTAGGTTATTTAAAAATTTTGCCATGTCATGGATGTTTGCAGACATTTTGCAAATACCTCACGTGCAATTGTCTAAACCGATATAACCCCTTTTTAACCACGTTTGGGGTTTTTGAATGGAAATTAATTATTTTTTCGGGAATTTAAGTTATCAAACGATCTGCTGTTACACAGTACCTTACTCAAGGTACACTGGTAAGAACTTAACACGGCTAAGTTCGCAAACTAGCTAACTCGCTCCTGGGCGAAGGAAAGTAAATCATAATGTTAAATTGCTTGATGGCTAAATTTAGGAGGTAAATTATGCCTGAGTATAATGTATAATGGACAGCAAGCTGGACATCGAACTTTTCCATCACTTAAAAAAAGCTTAATAACTTTCGCAAATATAATTTATTAAAATACCCGGCGATCTATTTTTCCTTTCTTTATTAAGTTTCCCAATGGATGCAAAATAATCAAATAATTCTGACAAAAAAAAAGCCCTTCTACCCTGTTTCCACTAGGACCTATGGGTTATTTGGTGAATTATGCAGCAAGGGAAATGACAGGTAGCCTACAAGAATGGCAGGAACAATGGTTGTGCAAAACTGCCTTCAGTTTGTTTTGCCAAGTTGGAAGCTGACGGGCTTTTGCACAGAACAGAAGGCTCGTACAGGACAGGTGAAGGCAAAGGCGCATTCAGTCAACCAAAATGTCTTCGGAATTAAGCGTAGAAGACATAAAATGCTGAGACCCAAAACCCCAGTAGTGAATCTGAAGATTATTGGCCTTTTCACAAAGTCTGTGCAAGAGTCAAAATCAGCCAACAGAATAGTACATTGGTAGAGCGTTAAAGAAGCTGTGTCATGATTAAAACTTGCAGTCAAGCAGATTCACTTTCTTACAATGTATGTTCCGAGCATGTGCAGTAATCATGACACAGCTCCTTTTAAAGGTTCCATATTATGTGGCATTTAGTTGTTAAAACATGTTTTTCAGTTCCAAAAAAAAAAAAAAAAAACACGCACCTTGGCTTGTCTCTCAGCCCATCTGTGCCGGCATGAACTATGAGCTGTTTTAAGTGAGCGGGGAGGCTATGTTAATGGGAGGGTGCAGACTTGAAAAAACTAAGAAACCAAGATGGCAGGTATTTCAGGACAGCTCTCTGTGGCATCTATTGCTGTGAGACCGCACATGTCTGATCCCGAATCCGACTCTGAATGGAAGGAGGAAGCTATTGAAGTGTTTCTACAACGTTTACAGCAGGATGTCAATGAGTAGTAAGATGAAATTTTAGTGTTTTGCTCATTCTGTCTCTCCTTGCATGCATGTTGTTGTGGCTGTATTATTATATAATCATGTTATATACCCAATTATCCAGAAGAAACTTTGCTAAAAGCTCCTCATAACCATTTCAACTAAGACAAAACACAAATCTGATACCAAGCTACTAAATGAGATCGTATTAGAAACACTCAAACGTTGTGAGTGTTGCTTATGTGGAGCTAGCTAATTGATAACTTCTACCGGACAGAATTCCGTATCCAACTGTTACTTTTTTCGGCTTTTTATTTGCCAGAACAAATGAAATGTAAAACAATATATAATTTTTATTTATTCATTTTTTAAGTTTAGGGTGGGCCTGTAGATGAATGGGTGGGCCTAGGTCCACCTAGGCCCACCCATAACGCCGTGCCTGTAAGAAGAGGTCAGAGGAACACCAGGCGCAGGATGCAGAAGTGTTTATGAAACACGAAACGCGAAGAGAAAAATGGCAGACACGCCAGAAACAAAACACCGTGCACAAAAAAATTATTAAATTTAAAAGCCTTAAATCTTTCACTGAAGGCCTCCCTTATTCCAAAATTCTATCTCAATTCAAACTGGTTTTCCAGTAAGTTACTTAAAAGTGTCCATCCTATGTTTGAAAAAGGATTCTTCCCATTCCTGCAGATTAAACCTGTGCATATTAAGTTAATTACTGACATGTTTTTTAGTGTTTCCACCTTTCTGGAAGAAGCTCTACAGAGTTGGTTGCAATTTCAGTTTCATCCACCAGAAAATACAGAAGAAGTTCTGCAACAAATAATATGGTTAAATTCCAATATACTTGTTGATAGAAGAATGATTTTCTGGAAACGCATGTTCGATAACGGAATTATTTTTTGAAAGGATATAGTGAATGAGGAAAATAAAATTATGTCCCACAGACAATTAACTAGTGTTTATGGAACTGTCTGCACACTGCAACAATATAATCAACTTATTGGAGCTTTACCAAATACTTGGAAATCAAAAATTATTAAAAGACCAGGAGGACATTTAGTCCGTCTGCCTCAAATGAAAATGGTACAATGGTTAAAGAAAATAAAGATTAATAAACATATATACACATTTTACTTAAGAACAAAGAATTTAGTTGCGACACCATATAGAATTCTAGATAGTTGGGAAAATTTGTTAGACACACCAATTCCATGGAATAAAGTCTTCAAAATTCTTTACAATACATCACTTGATCCGAAGATAAGATATTTTCAATATAAGCTAATATATAAGTTTCTAGCAACAAAAAAAGATACTAAATATCTGGGGAATTGAGCCGTCACCCCTCTGTCGATTCTGTCAAGAGGAAGCGGAGTCAGTAGTCCATTTGTTTTGGTACTGTCCTGTAACAGCCCTTTTTTGGATAAAGGTGCAAAATTGGATATCTCAGTATAATAGTATACAACTAAATTTATTTAAGGTATTACTGGGTGATGTAACTAAAGAAAAACACCAAATATGTAATATAATTGTATATCTTGCAAAAATATTTATTTTCAAGTTGACATCTGTTGGGGAGTTAAGACTTGAGAGATTCAAGAATTTTGTCATGTATTACAGTAGAATTGAGTGTGCGATGGCCTATGAGACGGGTCTTGTAATTTATGCCAAAAGATGGGATAAAATTCGGGAGGCTGAAGGTTGGGAATAATAAAGAGATGGAATGGATGAGCTAATGGTTACAAATGCCAAAAATATAAAACTCTGTGAATGTAATCCTTATTGTATTGTATTTTATTTTAGTTTTTTTTTTTTTTTTAATTTATTTATTTATTCATTTATTTATTTATTTATTTTTTTTGTTTTTTGTTTTTTGTGGGTGTGTGTTTTGTTGGGTGATGGTAGGAGGATTCATACTTAATTATATAACTGATTAAATTAATAAAGTTGTCCTCCAAAGTGGGGGGGTGGTGGCGGGATAGAAAAAAAAAAAAAAAAAAACACCGTGCACAAGCACTGAACAAATGGGAAAACTAAGGTACGCTGCCAAAGGCAGGGGGAAACAGAAAAACTCTCTCCAAGAGAGGATAAACTAAGAAAACAAAAACTGAACCTAACTAAACTGACGGACACACTGGGAGACTTATACACGAGGCAGACAAGACTAGAGCGCAGCAAACAGAAAGACTCGGGAACCATACACGGGAGACACTCTGAAGGCACGAGGAGCTGAGACTTCACCATGTAACACAGAGACAATACGGAGGATCCGTCTGACAATCACGTCCAATGCTGCCTCATATATGACCACGAGAGGAGGCGGGGACTCGGAATGCAATCTCGGACTGAAACAGAAACACATGGGATTAATAAACAATCACACAAAAACCGGGTTAACAATAATGACTCGGGAAAAGACGCTGAGACGATCAATCAAGCGAGACAGTTTAGATTAAGGCAATCTAAACGTGACGAGGAAAAAGCACCACAAGAAAAGCGAAGGAAAGCACAGGGTATTAAATGCAGTTAATCAAAGAGCTCAGGCGGAAAGCACAAAAGCCAGAAACGTCAGTGATGTCGCAGTCACGCGACATCACTGAAGGCAGATTGGGAGTGTATCGTCAGACACAGACGGCTGAACTGAAGGCTAGAAAATATAAAACGAAAGTAAGCACAATGTGATGTGAATATAGGCCACTAGATGGCAGTATTTACCTTTTTTTTGTTAAGCCCAGACTGGAGCTATGTTTGGACATGTTCTGGGCATGTCTGGGGCAAGTCCCAGAAAATTAAAAAAAAAAAGTGGTCTAAATGTGTATGGGGTCTGCAAAAGAGTATATAAGGAGTAGAATTGCGACAGTAAAGTAGTAGGAGAAATTGCAAGCAGAAGGATACATTTGACCAGACCTGTCACTCTTTTCAAGACCTGTGAAGCTTTTAGTGGATTTTTGCCTGTGTTAGAGCATTTTCCTCACCCAGGACATCACCAAACAACCCACCAAAGGGACTGTAAATATTTCTGTTTTTGTATATAATCAGTCTTGGTCTTTAGAGTAGAGTAGTGTGTTGTTTTTGTTAATTAAATGTGTTTAAGTTTTACAATTGTGTCTGTCATCCCTTGCTGTTGTGGATGTTTTAAATGTAGTAACAAATTGGGGCCATAACAACAAGCACAAATAAACACGGGACAACACATGAAAGGGCAGAATCACAACATTGCCTATGGGTTACAGTTATTTTATAACGGTGGAGGGGCGTTTCTTAGTGTCCCCCCCCCCCCACCGTTATAAAAATCATTGTAACCCACTGCTTCAAGGGGCTTATTGCTTTGATAAAACGAATACCCTTCATATAGCTCATTAAATAAACACACAAGAAAAATAATCAACGATTTATTGGTAATAAAGCAACAATAAAATTGAGAACTATTCGTTCTTCCACCTAGCAAGATAGAGTGGACAGAATTGTTGGCAAGCAATACAGACGGTAAGATTGCTTTTTCATCTAGCGCCATTATGTCACATCAGGCTATTTGGACTCGTAAATGTAGATATATTATGAAAGCAGGCTATTTGGAATGTCTCCTTCGGTCTCCCGAAGGCCCCGTTAAATAATTTCACATTAGTTTAGGTTTTACAGTTTCCTTGTTCTCAACTTGCGTCGATGGGCCAAATCATTACAACCAGCAGCGAGAGTGTGATTGTACGTTGCCTCTCATGAGTGTAAACGCAAACTCTCTCTCTGTCTCACTCACTCACTCACTCACACACACACAGGACTGTTTATGTTGAGATTGTGTTCATATGGTCTCTGTTTGAGTTTGCTTGCTTGCTTGTTTGTTGGTTTTTTTTTATTTTAACCATAAATGTTCATTTAGAAATACATGTTTGGTGTCTATTCTTTGTGCAATAACTGCAATTATCATGTTCAGCATTAGCTGATTACATTCTTTCATAGCTGAAAAGGTTTTAAAATTCAGTGGCCAAACACAGACCGGTCACATCGCGAACACAGTAATAACACTGGAAGAGGGCTAATAGCACCGTTTTTAATTCAAAGACAGGCAACTGAGTGGTACTCTGGAGAGGGCATTAATAGAAAGACTAAAATAATTTAAGGAGTCCAGATGAAAAAAAATAAAAAAATAAAGTGCAATGCTGAAGCAATAAAATAGCCAACAACAACTCTAATTCAAGTCAGAACAATAACATAAACAAGGGTCAGGTGCAGTCAGCGCTCGCACTGCGCGGAATTAGTTTTCGGGGACTCAAAAAATCCCGCTCATGCACTGTTCTATCCTGAATACTTCACATCTGACGCAAAAATTTCGTGAGGTGAAACTATTCTGCCTATATCCCTAAGGGATTAAGTTTTTGACACAAGTGTGTTGTGAGGGACTGCCCACTCTGTTTTTCTTCCCCATATCTTAGCCAGCCTCTCAGTGTCTCGGTCCCGCACTCGCTCCTCGTCCTCCTCTCTGTCACTGACGCTCATTCCTTCCAGACAGCAGCGTCGCATCCACTCGTCCCTCAGCGTCACTTTGCTCCGCACGCATGTCATCGGACCGGCAGCGAGATGCATGAGACCGACTGAAGGCTGCGTACTGTCACCTCTCAAACGGAGAGAAAAATTGGGAAAAAACCACTACGAATCCTCCAGATCAGGTAATTAAATCGCTAACTACAGCGCAAATGCTGTGTTTAAAGGGCGGAGGATTAACGTGATAAGTGGTTGGGACACGTACGTGATGCGAGCGCGCGTAGCGCCCGAGTTGGAAATTTTTGTAAATCTGAGTACAGATACTGCCTTTATGGTACACTGTAAAAAGTCCTTCAATGGCAATGTCCATATTACTTAATTTTAAAATGTATATTTAGTACAATAAATTGATTAGGCTATGTCTTTTTTTACTTACTACACTTAAGGTACAGAAAAGTAAAACGTGTTAATATTTGGCTAACTTAAATTTTTCTATCATAAATTTAATGTCCTGGTACTCAACAATAAACTGATTGAACAAAACTTAGTTTAAAAATGTACGCAATAAGTAAATTGTCAGGACCCGCCCACATGCAGTAATTAGTGAACACATTTCAGCCTTGTAATTTAATTTCTTCAGTAGACATGTTGAATCTGCAAGTCAGACCTTGTTTAATGTGAAATATGGAGTAGAAGGAGAGGCAGTAGCAGCAAAAATTGTCCTGTGTCCTGTGTGGTGTCCTGCACACTGTCCTGCGCAGTGTCCTGTGTCCTGTGCGGTGTCCTGCCCCAGTCATAGTGTCCAGCGCGGTGGCCTGTTGCAATTTAGCAGTGTCCTGCACACTTGTACCAGGATAGGACAATTTTATTTATTTAAATTTTATGCAGTCTGCGAGAGGTGATGAGTTTATATTTATTTTTATCTTGAAAACAGCGACATTGAAATAGTACACATCCTTGTATATTTTGGCTCTGCGTTGTAGCTTACTGGCTACGTTCAATCACGAGTACTAACCTGTTCAAAATATCAAATAGACCACACTGCTCCTGTTGCAGGACAGTCGCTATCTGTACACCATTTCTCATTTTAACATCGATATGTTTCAAACTCATCTCGGTTTTACGTGGGTTTACAATGCTGATTCGAAACTGTAGTCACGTTGCCTGTACATAGGCAGAGATATGACAAAGCTAACAGTTCAATCACTGAGTTGTAAAAGCAATTTTGCGGTTCATTCTGGACGGATGACATTTGGCTTAATAGGCTGTGTCATCACCTCGTCCCTCCGTCAAAGCAACAGTTGAAGTGTTCAACCCGAGAAACACGGTCCCAACGGTCAAACACGGTGGCGGGACTATCATGCTCTGGGGTTGCTTTTCAGCAAATGGGCACGGAAACCTTGTTAAAGTTAATGGCATTGAAACGGGATCAGTATGACAACATTAAGCAATCCGCGAAAAACTTGTTCTTGGCATGAATGGACAATCTTCCAACAGGATCTTCCAACAGGACAATGATCCTAAACACACGGCCAAATCCGTCAAGAAATGGTTCGTGGACAACAAAGTGAACGTTTTAGAGTGGCCAAGCCAGAGCTCCGACCTCAATCCTATCGAGAATCTGTGGAGGGAACTGAAGACCAAGGTCATGGCAAGGAAAGCCTTAAACTTTACGGATCTAGAGAAGCTTGCCAAAGAGGAGTGGGCCAAAATCCTTGTGGAAACGTGTAGAAACCTTGTGATCAATCACAGGAATAATGAATAATTTCTGGACATGCCATTTTTTTGTAAATCTGTCAAATAAAATACAAAAAAGTATTGTACTTTTTGAAAAATCGTTTACATCTTACAGCTTTATGTCAACTTTCTGTGTCAATTGCGCAAGAATAAATTTGATTTGTTAAAAAATATTTCGAAAAAAAAAACAAAAATTGGTAGGGGTATGAATAATTTTGGGCATGGCTGTATATATTTGGATTTCAAGATAAAAATAAACAAAAACCCATCACCTCTTTCCGACTGCATGAAATTTCAATAAGAAAACTGTCCTGTCCTTTCACAAGTGCGCAGGACACTGCAGAGGAGACAGGCCACCGCACAGGACACAGGACGCTGCGCAGGACAGCCCGCAGGACACCCCACAGGACAGCTCGCAGGACACCGCACAAGTCGGAAATGCAATGCTCGCATTCGGAAATTGAACGCACATGCGTGAATTTGATTGAAAAATAGAGTTCTCATAAATGAAATTGATCGCTCGGATTCTGAATTTGAATGCCGGAATATTTTCGCGTGCGTGCGCTGTGTGAATTTGAAAGCACATTCATGAAATGGAATGACAAAAGTATAAAATTGACCGGGAAAACCTATATTAGGCTATCGCAAGTATGTGTTCGAGTAAAGTGATAGACAGTAAAAGAAGTGGACGGTGGGATGGCACTGTTTTCAACGGTAGAGTGCGAAGCGCAATTGAATGAATTTTCGTTGGCACCACGCCTACTGCGCCGGCTCGAAGTCAGCTCGCTAATGTAAACCAACGTCCTGAGAAGCGGTAACTCGTCTGGAAGATGTATCCTACACATAATTCCCAGCGAGCAAGCGATTGCGCCTGTCCGGATAGTCTGATTCCGTTCACTGTTATGATGTTTTACGAATTATCACTTCATAGGTACTTCACTTTGTTAGAGATGAGGCTCAATGGTCCTCTGTTTATGATTCGTTATGGGCTTCTGGTCTAAACAGCACGGTTATTCATGTCCTGTCTTTGGCGTGAAAGCATTTACAGACATGCCAATCAATTTGGTCTAAGTCATGTGACCAGGAACTGACAGCAAAGCAATCTCAGTCCACTTAGCAGCCATTTGTGGGAAAATCACCTGGTCAAGATGGACTTACAGCTAACTTTTATCATTTTTTCTGGGCTGACATATGAAAACTGCTATTTGGAGCTTTGAGCGAATGCTTGGAAAATAATACTCTAACAACAATGAAGCAAGGAATTATTACATTTTTACCTAAACCAAACAAGGATACAACCATTATTGATAACCTAAGACCAGCATTACTTCATGTTGACTACAAAATATTTACATATACTTTGGCAAGTAGATTAAATGTGGTATGAATAAAATCTTAAGCGAGATTCAATCCAAATAGATTAATCCATAACAACATTAGATTCGTTTTTAGGTATAATGGACTATGCCAATTTTATTGAAGATGATGATATACCATCATCTTCAATAAAATTGGCATAGTCCATTATACCTAAAAACGAATCTAATGTTATGGATTAATCTATTTGGATTGAATCTCGCTAAAGATTTTATTCATACCACATTTATTTTTGGTTTTCCTCAAAGCTTTTGATCGACTTGAACACCCATTTATCCTTCGTTCACTTCAACATTTTGGATTTGGGAAAAAAATTATTCACATTATTTCAATGTTATACAAGGAAACAACTAGTTCTGTCTTGCTTCATTTGGGAACAAAAAGATTTGATGCAAGGAGAGGAATAAGACAAGGACAGTTAGCCCTCTCCTTTTCATTTTAGCAGCTGAACTACTAGCACTGCACATTAAAACTGAAAATGTAAAACCATTAAATGTTTTAGGTTGTCCATTGATAATTACACAATTGGCAGATGATACAACACTATTTTTAAAGAACTCTGACCAAGGCTTTAAAGGCTGTGTGTTAGTTTTTTTCTGGTGCATCAGGATTGCATTTAAATTTGAATAAGTGTGAGATCTTGACCATTCACAATAATTTAGATACTGTAATTCATAATATTTCAGTTTAAAAAAGATAAAATATTTGGGGGTAACCATCAGTAAGAATTCTATAGAGATGGAAAATTCATTTTTTGAAAATTTTTTCAAAAATTAAATAAATCTTGAATAGCTGGCTACGGAAAAATATTTCAATTTTTGGCTGAATATTGTTGACAAAAATGGAAGGGATTTCAAGTTTAATTTACCCAGCTTATTCTTTGGCTGTATTAAGAAAATAAACAAACTTCAGTATAACTTTATTTGGAATAATAAGCAACATTTAATTAGAAAAGATGATGTGGTCAAAACAGTCGAAGAAGGAGGGATGAATGTTCTTGATTCTGAGGTGATGAATGGTGTCATCAAGGGAAGATGACTGCAGATTTGCAGTATGAACATTTTCTGTGGTTCAGCCTACCTTCTTATCTTTTAAGGGTAGTTGGAATTAATTTTCTATTAAGAAAAGATCCTTTAAAATTACATATAAAACTGTCAGATTATCATATGCAGGTGTTACTGTACTGGAAAATGCTTTATAAGCATAATTTCACTCCTCTTGTTAAAATCTGGAACAACAGATATATTTTGCATAACAGGAAATCCTTATTTTATAAAGATTGGATGGAGAAAGGGGATTGGGCTATAACACATTTATCGAATAAAGATGGAAATATTTTGAGTTATTTTGATTTTAAAGGTAAATGTAATCTGGATTGCTCAATTAAACAATATTCCTTAGTACTTAACGCAATTCCTGTTGCTTTCTTGATTCTCGTAAAAGGTTTATTGCAATATTCATCTGTAATACCTGCATCTGCTACTTTGGTCATTGATGGTCACAATTTTTTAAACACTTAATGTAATAATACATTTTTGAGGTCCTTAATAACAGAAGAATGTTTTCCTCTCCCTGTCAAAAGGAAAATGTTATCTCCAGAGTTTTCTAAAACGGAAACTGTCAAAATCAGAACCAGTTATCTAGTATTTCCCTTATTTCCCAAGATGAAGGAAGTACATTTCAAACTGATAAATGATATTTATCCTTGTAAAGAATTTTTGAGACTCAGACTTAATTTGGATGATAATACATGTACATTTTTTAAAAATGAAATTGAATCTCAGGAGCACTTTTTCTACTCTTGTAATGAAGTCAAAATATTTTGGAACAGAATTTATGAATGGGTTTGTAGACAATATATACCATGATGTTAAATTTGGAATTTTTACTAATGACAAAGAAACAGCATTTTTCTTGAATAATATTTTAATCATGGAGAAGTTTTACATACACAAAAGTAGATTCTTTAAAGTTCCCTCAAATTTTGTTGCTTTTTCAAACTGCAAAAGTACTTGAAGGTGTTCCTGAAATCTCCAAAGAAAATAACCAGTAGAAATGCCTCCAAACTATACAAGTTACTTGTGGTATATATTAACCCCCCTGCTTAATATTTATTTTTATTATTATTATTATTATTATTATTATTATTATTATTATTATTATGTTGATTATTGTATTTTTTGATGAGTCATTTATTTAATTTATTGTAATTTATTTAGTTGAAATTTTATACGTACATTTTTATGAGTTATACTATTTGTATCTTTGTTTTCCTGTTTGCTGCTCGGATTGCATATATGCCACTGGTTGTATACACCTGACATGTGGTTTGCTGGTTTCTGTATAAGAAATCAATATTTTTTTTTTAATTTTGGCAATTTGAAGAAAAAAAAAAAAAAACTTAGCGGCCATTCATAGTTGCTGTTTGACGTCATGATTATTCTAGCTTATTTGCATATGCGGAATTAGTCAGGTAGAAAGGGTGTGGATTCAGCTGGTGATTGTATACCCAGAACAACAGAAGGTGTTCTAAATCAGTAGCAGTCCATTGGCGGTATTAAAGACCTTTTGGTCATGGTACATCTGTATGCTTAATTACCTAATCCTGCGGCAGTTTGCGTTGTCTGTTGTCATTTTTTGCTTTGCTACGCCCCCTCCTCCGCCAGTAGACATTTTCTGATCCATTTTAAAGATACGCTCCTCCCTCACTCCTTGTCATCACTTCTCGCCATGAATAGCATTTTGCATCTAATTAAGTTAATTGGCAACAGGTCACTAACATGACTGGGTATAAAACGAGCATTCTGAGAGAGGCGCTTTTTCTGAGAAGTAAAGGTAGGCAGAGGTTCACCAATCTGCATCTAAAAATCAAACAATTTCAGAAAAAAATTCTTAATACAAAATTGCAAAGACTTTGATTATGTCACCATCTACAATACGAAAGCTTCAGAGAATCTGGAGAAATCTGTGCACATGGGACAAGACCAAAGGTGGATATTGGATGCTCAAGATCTTCTGGCCCTCAGGTTGCACTGCATTAGACACAAGTATGATTCTGCACTTGAATTCACTCCATGGGGTCAGGAACACGTCCACAAATCAGTGCGTGAGCACAGTTTGCTGTGCAATCAATGAATGCTAGTTAAAGCTGTATCATGCAGAGAAGCTACATGTGAACAAGATCCAGAAATGGTGCCATCTGCTCAGGGCCAAAGCTCATTTTAAAATGGCTTGACATTTTGCCTCAGTCCATTTAAAATGAGCTTTGGCCTAGAGAAGATGGCAGAATTTCTGGATTTTTACATACGGCTTCTTTACACGATCCAGCCTTAACTAGCAGTTGTGGATTGCAGTGAACTGTTTTCAGAGAATGATTTCTGGAAGTGTTCTTGAACCCATGCGGTGAATTCCCATGCAGTATCATACCCGTTTTTAGTGTAGTGCTGTCTGAGGGCCCAGAGATTGTGAGCATCCAATATTCACCTTTGGCCTTGTCCCTTACGCACAGACATTCTCGAGATTCTCTAAATCTTTTTTTTACTCTGGATGGTGGGATATTCAAAGTCTTTGCAACTTCACATTGAGAAACCTTTTTCTGAAATTGTTCTTAATTTTTAGATGCAGAGTGATGAACCTCTGCTCATTTTCTAAGAGAGACTGTCTCTCTAATGCTGTTTTTATAGCCAGTCCTGTTACTGACCTGATGCCAATCAACATAATTAATTGCAAAATGCTCCAAGTTTTTTTTTTTTTTTCTACCACCACTGTTCCAGCCTTTTGTTGCCCCGTCCCAACTTTTTTTAAATGTGTTGCTGCCATCAAATTCAAAATGTGCTAATATTTCCAATATTTTTCATGAAATTATGAAATGTCTGAATGAATGTTGTGAATAAAATGTGAGTTTGAGTTTTGCAAATCATTGCATTCCATTTTTATTTACATTTTACACAACGTTCCTACATTTTGGAATTAGGTTTGTAGGTTAATACAGTACTTCCCAAACCTCTGCTGGAGGACCACCAGTCCCACATATATCTCTGCCGGCTCTAGCACAGGTGACTCAAATAATCAGCTTGTTATCATTCCTCTGAGGCTGATTGATAATGAGCTGATCATTTGAATGACCTGAGCTGGAGCAGGGAGATCGAAAGCATGCAGGACAGGTGGTCCCCTGGGAGAGGTCAGGGATTGGTAAATATGGGAAAAAAAGCAAAATGAAAGAAAAGTTGTATTTAAAAGTAAACAAATTTAAGTTAGATGTAGTTAAAATGCTGTCCATTTTGACAATGGATGTACTCAATTTTTTGTACTTTTCTTAAAAATTTTACTTTATGCTAACATTTTATGATTGACTTTTCTCAACCTAAAAAAACAAGAAGTCACTAAACTAAGAAACAGTGCTTGAAAATGTTGCCTTTTTTTTTTGTTTGTTTTATCTAAGTATCCGTTTTAACAGTGTACAATATGACAGCGAATTTGGGAATCTGCCGAGTCTTGGTAGCTAAATAGTTTTAATATATTAAGGTTCGCTGATATTATACAACCTCAATTCCAAAACAACTGAAACAGCGCGTAAAATGTATAAGTTTGTAAATTCTTGTTTGTTTGAATTTAGTTCAGAGCAGCACGAAAAACTGTTCAAGGATCATCTTAACAACTGGATCCTAATGATTCGAGGAAATATTCGCAAATTTCTAATGCGATGCCTGCAACAGGTGCCAAAAAATGGGAGACGAGAAAGGAAAGACTGGAAGAGCTGCGGAATCTTAAGATCAGGTGTCTCCAATCTTTCCCAGAAAGGGCCGGTGTGGGTGCAGGCTTTCATTGCAACCAAGCAGCTACACACCTGATACTACTAATCAAGCTTATTAGCAAAGAGTCCAGGGGTTGATTAGTAGTATCAGGTGTGTAATAGCTTGGTTGCAATGAAAGCCTGCACCCACACTGGCCCTTTCTGGGAAAGATTTAGGACCCCTGCTTAAGATAAACACCCATTTTTTTGACATTACGCAGGTAGACAGGTTAATAGGAAATTGCTGATTTGATTATGACTGGGTGTCAAATGAGCAGTCACAGAAGGCACAGTAGTTTGCCAGTGAGATGATATGTGGTTCTTCACTTTGCTAAAACCAAACACCATCCAGAACATAGAGATATAATAGAACCAGAGGGAACGAGGAAGTACCTTTGCTTCAGCCAGTTTGCATGTTAGCTTCCTGCTTCCGCGTTTCCCAATCATGCAATTTCGTGGCCAAAGACACTGAAGCTCCATAGACACCAACTGAAAAGTGCACAATTTTTTCTCACCAAATAAAGCGAAAACAAAAGAAAATGTATTCGGTAATCCTTCATGATTTTGCTCTTTGTCTGACGCAACTGTTCGATGTTTTCAAGTGGGCCTGTAAAATAAGAACTGCTACTAAGAGCGTGATGACAGTTTGTGCACGAATTTGGTTGTCGAGCTGTTGCTCTGACTGCAGCAGTTCAGCCAATGAGTGTATACTGCCCATGCGTTCTGGATTAACAGCGCTGCTCATCATTTCCCCTCAAAAACATTCGCCAATCCGCACAGACGACACATTTTCTTGGCCATTTGTGCTGTGTAATCAAATTGGCAATCTTATGAAATGGTGCCGGAAATAAGCACCCATGGAACGTCATTTTTATAGATGGCGTCGGTCAATTCCGTACTTCCTGGGCTGAAGTAGCTAGCCTAGCATCTCCCATCGAAAGTAATAGGGGTGGTACTTCCACGCTCTCTCCAGTTCTATTATATTACCTCCATGATCCAGAACCAGCACCGCCTTCTCTGATCTAGAACTCATCTGGGACACAGTGCTGTGGTCTGAGTCGTCCATCTTTCAAAGTATTTTCGGAAATAATAAATGTTTTCTGGGCCAAAAAGGAAGACCATCCCTACTTATCTGTGACGTTCAAAAGCCAACGTCAGAAAAACTGCCAAATCCCAATCCCTGCAACAACTGCAACAGGCTTCTTATCTCAAAAGGTATAACCATGGGTGTGCTGCATTTTCCTTTGCCTGAAGGATTATTACTGGAATAACAAAAATATATTAACAGACTCAGCTCAGAACTGTCAGCTGTAAAGAAAAACAAGCAGAGATGGCATTAATATCTCAGTATATGTGTATCAGGCTGTGTGTCAAGGAGGTGATGTGTTACTGTGCTGCTAAAACACACATTTGATGTAAAACTGAGTAACTCTGTGCTCTCTTGGCGTATACAGGTGCAGCCCTATGAGCAACAGTGACGTTTACTTCATCATTATACAGCATATGATTATGACTTAAAAATCCTGTAATATTAGTACCAAGTGACAATGTGATTGATGCTCATTACTAATTTTCATGCGAATAGAAGTATTTTGATGGTATTTACGTGAACATGGATTGAATCAAGTTGGAATTACGGACATTTATAATGGTGTCACTTTGCAAATACTTCTGAACATCATGGTCTGTATGACTCTCCGGAACAAAACTTTGGTGCTTCTCCAGGTCCTGCTGAAGTCCATGAAGAACCGAAGAGCTCTGCGGACGGTCTTGACCTTGGAAGCCTCACCATAATCAAAACAAGTTACCTGTACAGCTACTAGGTGTGTATATGCCCTCCACAAACAGCTGAAAGTTAACTGGCCAGTGCACATGCCTACGGGGAACATTCTGTGTGATGATGTTTACTGCAGGCTGAGTTATCTTCATACACTGCATACTCTATCTGGGGCATTCAGCACAGCTCAGAGAGACTCACAATATGTACTCATGGTCCACTGTTCAAAACTGGAAAAAGTACACTCTTCTAAACTGGCTCTTGTGTCACTGTAAATCTTTACAACTGTCAACTTAAGTGTGAAATATATAGCATTTATTCTGGCAAGGCAGTATCTCACGAAGTTAATGTGCATCCGCCCCAAATTCAGCTTCAGTCCGTAATTAAACGAGTTTTTCCCTCTCTTATGCCACACCCCTCTACCAAGTATCATGACAATTGGGCCAATAGTTTTCCATAACCCTGCTTTCAAAAAGACAAAAAAAACCAAAGCATATTACCTCATGAGTGAATGTATAACAAATTTAGAACAAAATTTTTGAGCACTCTCACACATACAACCCCATTTCTAGAAAAGTTGGGCCGTCGAGTAAAATGTAAATGAGCACAAAATGCAATGATGAGCAAATCATTTATACTCTGTAGTAAATGGAAAATAGTATCAAATGTTGATACAGAAATTTTATTATTTTTGAAAAATATCTGCTCATTTTGAATTTGATGCCAGCAACGCATTTCAAAAAAGTTGAGACAGACCTGTGTTCAAGAGCTGTTTGTGAGAACACCCTGTTAGTGTTTTGGAACTGAGGAGACCAATTATTATAGCTTTGAAAGCAACATGTTTTCTCACTCTCAGTTGATTTTAGATTACAGCTTCTCAACCCTTCTGCAGGCTCTTTGCAATGTTTGGCTCTCACCAAACATTTTCAATGGGTGACTTGTCTTGACTGCAGGCAGACCAGTTTAGCACCAGGACTCTTTCACTACGGATCCATGGTGTTGTCATCTGCGCACAATGTGGTTTGGCATTCTCTTGCTGAAATAAGCAAAGCCTGACTAGAAAAAGATATATTGTTTAGCTTTAATATAGTCTTCACAGATGTGCAAGTTACCCATGCCACATTCACCCCCATATTATAACATAAAATAACATGAATGGCGAGAACAGGCCATTCAGCCCAACTGTGCTCGCCAGTTTCTTTATACTATTGTGAATATATCACTTCAGATACTCAATGACTCAATGGTATCTAGCTTCAAGTCAAGGCTGCTCTTGAAAACCCCCAAGGTCTCTGCCTCAACAATATGGTCAGGCAAGCTGTTCCACATCGAAATTACTCTTTGGGTGAAGAAATATTTCCAAATATCAGTGTTAAATTTACCTTTGGTCAGCTTCCATTTGTGACTTACAGCACTTGGTTGAAGGAATCCTACATAATTCACTTTCTTAATCCCGTTGACATATTTAAAGATCTAAATCAGATCACCCCTTAGTCTCCTTTTCCTAAGACTAGAGATTAAGAATCTTCAGCCTTTTCTCATAGCTTTCATCTTTAATACCCGGAATTAGCTTAGTGGGTCTTCTCTGAACTTTCTCTAGAGCCTCTATGTTTTTCTTAAAGTATGGTCCCCAGAACTGAGAGAGAGAGATATACACTATATTGAACCCAGTTGGGTAATTTGTCCTCTGCATTTGACCCATCCTATTGTTAGGAGCAGTGGGCAGCCACAGAGCAGCGCCCGGGGACCAACTCCAGTTCTAAAGCCAGTACCTTGGTCAGGGGTACGGGCAGGAGTGTTCATATAATGCATGTTTTTTGGGTGGGGGAAACCCACGTGAACACGAGGAGAACATGCAAACTCCACACAGAAAGGCCCCAGCCCAGATTCAAACCCACGACAGTGCTAACCACTACGCTACCGTGCCGCCTTAAACTGTACACAATACTCTCGATGCGGTCGGACGAATGTGTGTTGTACAAAAGAAGCATCATCTTCTTGGATTTGAACTCAATATATGGATGCTGGCTTTTAAACGGTGCACCGATAAAAAGCGGGATGTTGCCTCTCCTTTGCCAGAGAATGTGGCATCCTTGATTTCCAAAAGATTTTAGACTTTGATTTATGAGACCACAGGGTAGTTTTACACTTTGTCTCAGGCCATCATCAATGAATTTAAGCCTAGATAAGGCGGGTGCGTTTCTGAATCCTGTTTATTTATGTTTTTTTGTCTATGTAGTCAAGATTTAACTTGCATTTGTGGAAGCAGTAACAAATTGTGCTCATTGAGAATGGTTTTCAGAAGTGTTTGTGAGCCCATGCATCGATTTCCACTACGAAATCCTGTTTGTTTTTAATGCAGTGCCACCTGTGGGCCTGAAGATCGCAACCATTTGGTGCTGGTTTATGAACTTGTCCCTTGCATGCAGAGATTTCTCCCAATCCTCTGAATAACTTTACGATAGTACATACGATAAATTATTAAATCCCCAGTTTATTTGCAATATCATTTTTAAATTGGTGAACAATTTTCCCATGCAGTCTGCCACAGAGTGGTGAAGCCCTCGCCATCTTCTGAAAGATTCAGCCTCTCTGAGATAAGCTTTTCATACCCATTCATGTGACTGACCCGTTGCTAATAAATCTAATTTGCTGTGAGACATTCCCCAGAGGCATTTTTAGCATTATGAAATATTTACAATCTTTTGTTGCCCCTATCTCAACTTATTTGAAATGTTGCTGGCATCAAATTCAAAATCAGCAAATATTTTTCTCAAAACAATGTGACATTTTGTCTTTGAACCATTTTGTAAGGGTTAGAGAAAAAGTGGACTCGTTACAGTGAACAATTCTCAGACGAAAAGTTGAGGCACAAAGACCTGAACCACTGAGGTCTCGAATGAGATGGACTAGAAGGGACCAATCCCAAAAATAACGTATCTCAAAAGCTCACTCCTGTGGGAAAATCCCAATGAAAAGAAAACCAAAGAACTGAGGCTTCAGGAGTATAACTATGAACAGCCCCTGAGAAGGAAAAAGCTTGGTGCGAAGTACCACACAGATATTTAAACACCAAAAACACTCGGCGGAAAAAAGAGGATAAACTTCGCAAGCAAAAATAAAGAATTCAGCAAAAGTTAAGACACTGCTTTCTAAACTCAAAATACTAGCTGCAAAACAGCGGACAAAACCTCGGCCTAATCTGATAAAGTGCAAGACGACACTAACGCAAAGAAATGCAGGAGTCCGGGAAAATATATAGACTTAGCACACCTGAAAACAATACTGACCAGCCACAAAGGCAATCAGCAGGTAAATCGCAACCAGATAGGAAAATATGGCCGATTAGCAAAAAGAACGTTGTTAGCTCCTCGACGATCGTTTCCTTAGTACTAACAAGACAAAAGATGAGAGCAACTCCACAGACAGAGCTAACCAGTCCTGTCAATAATGAAAATATCCAGAAGCTGAAAGCAGCTCCATGAAGACAGAAAAATCAAAGATAAACCTGCAACCATGACACATTTTCAATTAAATATTAATTATGATGTGAAAATTCTTACATTCTGCTTATTCACATTTTAAATGGCATCCCAGCTTTTCTGGGAACGGGTTTTTCAATTTGATTTCTAATTAGCAATCAAGGTCCAGTTTAACAGACAGAAGAGCAGTCTAATCCCAGGCTAAATTACATTTTGAATGGAGAGCCTACATAACAAATCCAGGCCAAACTGAATCTGTGTGTGATAAAGCTCTAACTACTTAAAAAAACATTTCTCCTTTTATCTGGATTTAGGGGCTAAACTGACGACTCAAGAATCAGCAAGACCAGAACAGATGGAGCTCATATCGCTCAAGCTTACTATCTCCATCTTCTCAAACATCTCCAACTTTTCCACAGGTAATGAGACAGACGCTCTACTGTCTGAGGGCCCTTACCAGACAGTGGAAGTCGTGCTCATTATTCTGGCCGCAGGGTCCCTCAGTTTTGTAACAATTTTTGGGAACATACTGGTCATGCTTTCAATCAAAATGAACAGGAACCTCCAAACCATCAACAACGACTTCCTCTTCAGCTTGGCATGTGCAGATCTGATCATTGGGGTCATCCCCATGAACCTGTACATAGTCTACATTGTGATTGGATATTGGCCATTGGGGCCAGTAGTCTGTGATCTTTGGATGACCCTGGACTATGCGGTCAGTGTTGCCTCTGTTATGCATCTCCTTGTCATCTGCTTTGACCGTTATTTCTGCGTCACCATGCCACTTAGCTACCCAGTAAAAAGGACCAGCAGGATTGCAGGCATGATGATGGGAGCAGCCTGGAGTATTGGCTTCCTCCTGTGGGCCCCAGTCATGCTGTTTGGGCAGTTTATCTTTGGGAAGCGCCTTGTGAAAGAGGGCGAGTGCTACATCGAGTTCCTGTCCAACGAAACCATCTCCTTTATCACTGCCACTGTTTGCTTCTACCTGCCTGTCACCACCATGATCTTTCTGTACTGGCGGATCTCCAGGGCCAGCAAGAGCCGTGTGAAGACGAGCAATCGCAAGCAAAAAAAGGGCAACCCATTCAACAGCGAAGCAGGAAACCGAACCAGCATTCCATGTGATAACGAGTATGACAGAACCCAACCCGCTGAGAGGAGCCAGAATGGCGGAACAGGTGGTGATGGAGAGGAGGAGCTGAGTGCACCAGTACATCCTGAGAGAAAGGACATAGCTGAGGCCCCTGCAGGTTACGAGGGAAAACCTACAGCCCACGGCTTAAACGCCTCAAAGCATCAGCCCAAGAGTTCATTGTCATCTCGTGAAAAAACAGTAACACGCATGGTTATGATCATTCTTGTTGCCTTTGTGGTCACGTGGACACCCTTTAATATCTTGAAGGTCCTCAGCACCTTCTGTTCAACATGCGTCCCCGAGCCTGTTTGGATCTTTGGTTACTGGTCTGCCTACATCAACAGCGCCCTGAATCCAGTCCTATATGCTCTCTGCAACAACACCTTCAAGAAGACCTTCAAACAACTCCTGCTCTGCCAGCATAAGGACATTCGCTTGGGCAGATAAAGAGGTGTGATTATTTATTTTTTTGTTTCTGATGGTGCTCCTCTCTGTCCTGTCTTTACAAATCCTCCTGCATCACTTTAAACAGCGGCAGGTAGAAGCTCAAGAAATAGAATGACAGACACAACCAATTGATATAATGTCATTTTACAGATTTCCATGCCTGTGAACTTAATAAGAATTCAAGCACATTGACCACAGAACTGAGGCTTGAGGAGACTTTACACTGATTCGGGAGATCAGAAAGGGCGTCCATTTATTATTATCATTACAATCACAGGACATGTATTCAGGACATGTATTTATGAATTTAGGATTCATAAACATCAGAAGGAGGGCTACACGCTGAAAAACGGTCAGAGGAAAAAGGTTTGATTTGTTCTGTTAAATACTGGAGATGGTTTTAATTTAAATTGCTGTTGCATTGTATTTCATGACTAATATGAAGGACCAGTGATCCTTCAAAATGCAGCCAATGCTCTGAGTGCTAACCCCCCCCCCCATCATTCCACACACACACACACACACACATCCACACACAGACATACACAAACATAAAAGCAAGTGCACATGCACATACGCATGCATGCACACAAGTGTTATGGCCCCAATTTGTTATTACAATTTACCACACAACAGCAACAGCAAGGGATGGCAGACACAATTTAAAAACTTAAACACATTTAATTAACAAACAAGGACTTTTAACTAAACTAATTTTCTGACCAAGATTAAATATATACAAAAAAACAGAAATATTTACAGTCCCTTGTTTTGGTGGGGTGGCTTGGTGATGTCCTGTGTGAGGAAAATGCTCAAACACAGGCGAAAATCCACAAAGGAAACTTCACAGGTCTTGAACAGAAATGACAGGTCTGGTCACACGTATCCTTCTTCTTGCAATTTCTCCTACTACTTTACTGTCTCAATTCTTTTCCTTATATACTCTTTTGCAGACCCCACCCACATTTAGACCTCTTTTTTTTTTTATTTTCGGGGACTTGCCCCAGACATGTCCAGGACATGTCTAAACCTAGCTCCAGTCTGGGCTATAAAAAAAAAAAAGTAAATACTGCCATCTAGTGGCCTCTATTCACATCACACCTCCATTCCAAAAGGGAAAAATTTTGACTCATAAAGGCAAAATTTTTTCTTATCAATACAAAATGGTTAAGTGGACACTTGTCTATATATACATATCATACAATATTCAAATAAACACGTGATATATATATATATATATATATATATATATATATATATACATTTTCAAACACGGGATAAGCAATCAGCAATTACATTGTCTATACCCTTCACATGCATAATTTCCAAGTCAAACTCCTGTAAAATTAAACTCCAATTCAACAATCTCCGATTCTTGTTTTTCATCTTACTCAAAAACATTAACGGATTGTGGTCAGTGTACACAATCATTGGCTTTTGTCCTGTACAAACATAAACCTCAAAGTGTTGTAAAGAAAGGACCAGAGCCAACAGCTCCTTCTCTATTGTGGAATAGTTCCTTTGGTGGCGATTGAACTTCCTGGAGAAGTATGCCACGGGATGCTCAATGTCATCAGAGTCACTTCTCAGATCACAGCACAGATGGAGCACAGATCCACAAGCTTGGTCGCTAGCATCGACTGCGATGGAGAACGGTTTGTTGAAGTCAGGAGATTTGAGCACGGGGAAGTGACACGGCAGAGACTTCAGACGATCGAAGGCTCTCTGGCATGCATCATCCCAAGTGAACTTTACGCCTTTCTTCAGTTGGTTAGTTAGACTGAGAGCAATCTCAGCAAAGTTCTTGCAGAACTTGCGGTAGTACCCGATCATTCCAAGGAAGCGGCGCAAAGCTTTTTTGTTGTCAGGAACTGGAAAGTCCATGATGGCTTGGACTTTAGCATTTATGGGTGCCACCTTACCCTGGCCTATGATGTAGCCAAGATAGGTGACAGTAGCACAACCAAAGTCACTCTTGTTCAGGTTAACAGTCAGGTTAGCCTGGGTCAGGCGCTGGAACAACGTCTCTACATCTTTTAGATGTTCTTCCCAGGAGTCACTCCATGTGATCAGGTCATCGATGTATGCACCCGTGTGTGGCAATCCGGCGATTGTAGACTGTATCATCCTTTGGAACGTGGCTGGGGTATTTTTCATTCCAAAGGGTAGGACTTCATACTGGTACAACCCAGATGGTGTGGCAAAAGCAGAGATGCTCTTGGCCCTCTCAGTTAAAGGCACACCAATAACCCTTCAATAAATCAATCTTGGTCAGAAACTTTGCTTGCCCTACTCTATCGATACAATCATCAATCCTAGGTATTGGAAACATATCAGTTCTAGTTACAGCATTGACTTTGCGATAATCTGTACAGAATCTAGTACTTCCATCAGGTTTTGGAACTAGCACACAGGGTGAACTCCAATCGGAGTTGGAGGGTCTGATAATATCATGTTCTAACATGTACTCAACCTCTTTCTCAGCAATCTTTCTCTTTTCAGGATTCATCCGGTACGGATGCTGTTTAATTGGTTTGGCATCACCAACACCTACATCATGAGAGGCTATAGAAACTCTTTTTGGAACATCAGGAAACAGATCCTCATATATCTTGATCAACCTCTTAGAACCCTCACAGAGAGATCAGTTTAAGTGCTGGAGTTTTACATCAAGATTTTGCAACACTTCAGAATTTGACAATTTACATGAAAGAACTTCAGCTTTAATTCTAGGTTCATCATCTTGAAACTCCCCCTCATCTTCACACATCTCGGCCATTGGAGGATCTGAAGTGACAGCTGCAACCCTAGCATTTCTGTCATGATAAGGCTTCAGCATGTTAATGTGACACAATTGTTTTGGTTTTCTCCTATCTGGAGTCTTCACAATGTAATTGAGATCATTGAGTTTTGTCAGAATTTCATAAGGACCATGAAATCTAGCCTGCAATGGATTGGACTGCAAGGGAAACAACACAAGGACCTTGTCTCCTGGTTTAAACTCACGGCCTCTAGCCTTATGATCATACCAAGTTTTCATTTTTCCCTGACTTGATTTCAAGTTCTCTTTGGCTAGGTCACAAGCTGCACACAATCTTTCCTTGAACTTGCTAACATAGTCTAACAGACTGATGTGCGGCTCTTCCTCTTGCCATTGTTCACTCAATAATAGCAAAGGTCCTCTTACTTTATGGCCAAACACTAGCTCAAATGGACTGAATCCAGTAGACTCCTGCACTGCTTCTCTAGCTGCAAACAACAGCAAATGAACACCTTCATCCCAGTCTTTCTCATGGTCATAACAATAAGTCCTCATCATTGTCTTGAGAGTGGAATGAAACCGCTCTAAGGCACCCTGACTTTCTGGATGATGGGCACTAGAAAGAATCTGCTTTGCACCTAGTTCATACACAACCTGCTGAAACAATCCTGAAGTGAAATTGCTACCTTGGTCTGACTGAATTTCCCTGGGAAGGCCAAACAACGTGAAGAACTTTATCAAAGCCTTCGAGATTGCAGTTGCCTTGATGTTACGTAGAGGTATGGCTTCGGGGAATCTGGTAGATGCACACATGATTGTCAACAAGTACTGATTTCCAGATGTAGTCTTGGGTAATGGACCAACTCAATCAACAATGACCTTAGAGAATGGCTCCCCAAATGCTGGGATAGGCTGCAATGGAGCTACAGGTGGGTCTAACTGGTGTTTTCCAACTACTTGACAAGTGTGACAGGTTTTGCAAAAGTTGGAAACGTCTTTCCGAAGCCCAGGCCAAAAGAAGTGTTTCATGATCTTATCAACAGTCTTGTTAACACCAAGATGACCTCCTAAAGGTAAACTATGAGCGATTGTTAAGATCTCATTCCTGTAGACCTTCGGAACAACAATTTGCCCGACCACAGCCCAATCTGCATTGGCAGGGATAACAGGAGGGCGCCACTTCCGCATCAGCACACCATCCTTGAGATAATACCCAGCTGTAACTGTGTCTATTTCTTTATCAGGAAGGGCTCTCCTCCTTAGTGCACAAATTTCAGGATCATTAATCATCAATCAACTGCTTTCTGGACAGAGACAAGTCTCCAGACACATCAGAATCACCAAACCCATCTGGCTGGCTGAACAATGAACTGATAAAAGTGTCTGATAAGTTCTCAAACGGAGAAACCATAGCAGGCCAATCAGAGTCATGAGGCGAACCACCTGAGTCCTGACTATTCAATGTACTGGATGGCACCACATCATCTTCTTCTTTAGCCTTCTTGGCCATAGCACGAGTCACTGCGCAAGAAGGATACAGAGATGGGTCCTCATCCCCATCTTCGGTGCTCGGCTGTGAAGTAAGATGTACAGGGGGAATTACTTTGCCCCCAGCCAGGTCATTGCCCAGCAACAGAGAAACACCCTTTATAGGTAGACTTGACATAAGTCCCACCTTTACCTGTCCTGTACCTAAATCTGACTTCAAGAATATAGAGCGCAGGGGTACAGATACAGTCCTCCCTTCAATACCTTGTACAAGTATGAAATGCCCTGAAGCGGTCTCATCACGTAACTCCAAAGAGTTCATCAACAAAAGTGACTGAGAAGCTCCGGTATCCCTTAGGATATATATGGGGACAGGAGTAGTATGCTCATTCAGAGCCACAAATCCCTCTGACACAAATGGAAGAAATTCCTCCCTCACGAAGTCAGCTGTATCAGGCTTTTTAGCCCCACAAGAAGCAGGCAATTTAGCAGATTGGTTATCTACTACAGGGGTTTCTAACCTTGTTTTCACAAAGGCATTTGGTTTGGTATCCTTTTCTTTTTCTTTCTTAGCTTTTAGGAACCAACAGTTAGTTGTAACATGACCAGATTTCTTGCAATAACTGCAAACTAGACCACTTTTGTCACTGTCAGCTTTCACACTTTGATCAGACCTGTTACTGGATTTCTGAGCACCATCACCAGATTTGTCTTTGTCTTTGGGTGAGGAATCTTGGGTATCACCATAACCCTTTTTCTGAAATTGGGACCATCTATTGCTACCGATAGACTGAAATTTGGACTTATGTGTGAGAACATATTCATCTGCAAATTTGGCAGCTGATTGCAAATTCAGTGCTTGCTTCTCATTAAGGTAGGTCTTAACATCATCTTTAACACAGTTCTTGAATTCTTCAACTTGCACCATCTCTTTTAGTGAGTTGAAATCATCCTTGACCTCCATAGAAGTACACCAGCGCTCAAAGCAAACCTGCTTCTCATTAGCAAATTTCACATAAGTCTGATTTTCAGATTTTTTCAGACCTCTGAATTTCTGTCGGTAAGCCTCTGGAACCAACTCATAAGCCCTCAAAATAACCTTTTTGACAACCTCATAATCAGAGGAATCATCTGGAGACAAAGCCGAATAGGCTTGTTGAGCTTTACCCTTGAGGACAGTTTGCAACATCAGAGGCCAGTGTTCCTTTGGCCACTGGCAACTCTTTGCTACCTTTTCAAAACACTGGAGTAGTTGTCAACATCCTTTTCCGAAAATGGAGGCACCAATTTTACCTCCTGGCTAGCCCGAAATTTATTTTCAGTTTGAATTTTAATTTTTAGTTGCTCCATTTGGAGTCTTTCTTCTCTATCGAATTTCTCTAATTCAAAATCTCTCTGTCTTGCAAATTTTTCTAACTCAAATTCTCTTTGTTTTTCTTTTTCTTCCCTCTCAAATTCTCTTTGTTTCTCTTTTTCCTTCCTTTCTTTTTCTTTTTCTTCCCTTTCTTTCTCTTTTTCCTCCCTTTCTTTTTCTCTTTCTTCCCTTTCTTTCTCTTTTTCCTCCCTTTCTTTTTTCTCTTCTCTTGCTAATTTTTCCAACTCAAACTGCCTTTGTTTTTCTTTTTCCTCCATTTCAATCTCTAGCATTTTTAATTTAAGTTCCATTTCTATATTTGGATTTTCCACTGGAAACTGTTCCAGATCTCCTGGTGCAAACACATTTTCATCAATGTAATATTCAACAATCTCTTTAGCTAGTCTTGCTTTTCGCATGGCTGGTTTTACCTCTGTCAGCTCTAACTGTCTGCATATTTCTAGCAGTTCTGTCTTTTTAAAAGACTTCAAAACCCCTACGGTTGGTGATGCCAAGAAATCATCCATTGCTGTTGATCTGTCAATATATATAGGAAAATTCAAAAAACAATTTCACAATTTAAAATGTTCAATTTTCAAAAAATGACTCACACAATGGTCAAGCCCGGACGAGACCCCAATTTGTTATGACCTATCGGACAGCAAGGGATGACAGAAAAAATTTTCAAACTTTAACAGGTTTAATTAAACAAGTGTGGGGGATTTCCCCTTCTGCCTTGTGTATTTTAAGTCTTGTAAGCAATAAGTAATAACACACACACAAAAGTCAAAGGCAGTTGATATTAGTTTATACGTGCACGGGAAGCCACACTATACAGACAAAAGTCCTAGGTGGAGACCTCCTAGAAACGGGGGTGACCCCAGATCTTATTCACAACAGGAGGGGAGGAGTTACAGTGAACAAAGAGAAAGGGCCGGAAGGTTACAGTAAGCAAATCCTTATATAAACAGTGACACCTACAGTTCAGGAGGTGCACACTATGAAATAAGAATTTCCACCACACAAGCCACTGACCAAGATTGAAATATTAACAAACAAAAAAAAGAGATATTTACAGTTCCTTGAGATGGGGTTGCTTTGCGATGTTCTGGGACAGGAAAATGCTCCAACACAGGCAAAAATCCACAAAAAGCTTCACAGGTCTTGAAAAGAGTGACAGGTCTGGTCAAATGTATCCTTTCACAATTTCTCTTTGCAATTTCTCCTACTACCTTACTCTCTCAATTTTTCTCCTTATATACTCTTTTCCAGCCCCCCTCCTACCTTTTAGACTTTTTTTCAATTCTCTGGGACTTCTCCTCTGAGGCATGCCCAGGACATGCCCAAAACCTTGCTCCAGACTGGCTTAACAAAGAAAAAGTCAATACTGCCATTTAGTGGCTTCTTTTTATCCGACATTACACTATTCTCTTCAAAATGCTACTTTCTGCTGGCTGCCAATGATTTGGTGGGCGATTGTAATTCAAAGTGGGCAAGACCATGAAAAATAATTCACAAACCTACGTAGGTTCGTTGAGCTTTTCTGAATCGCCCGTTTTTCCGTCTATTTTTTTCAATTCGCTATTACACAGAGTGGGGGTTGATATTCATGCTCACAGGCAGCATGTATGCGCAACTCATGTTGACCGATGGCACTTCAGAAGCAACACGTAATACACGGTTTCCTGTGGGATGACACCTTTAATTCAATGAATGTGGAACCGATGGCACTGAGCTTGCATTAACCAGGGAATATTTTCAGGTTGAAAATTTGCATAGCAATGATTCCTATACAAACCCTGAAATGTACAAAATACCACTTTTTCAAAATTGCACAGCAGTGAACAAGGTCCATAAAAACCAAGCAAAGGGTTTTTTTTCTTGATTTTTAGAGTATTTAATGAAAGAGGCATGTACAATAAATCAGTTCAACAGATTATTCAGATTGTTAACTCTAGCTTTTATTATAAAAATCAGAAATTTTTTTTAACATGGTAATTTACACCATACTAGGTGGTACACAAACCAGCCATTGAAATTTCAAACATTATTCATTTAAGTCCCGCACCATGAACCTGACTTAAGTAATGAAGACAAAACAGCTTTGTATCAGATTTCAACAACAAAACATAGAACCCAATGCTAAAGCACCTCGGCTGTATGGGCATAAGATAAGGAATTCAAACCTATAAAGGGATTTTTAATGTATGCCTAAGTAACACAATGTGCATCATACTTTCAGGCTCGAGATAAGTTTCAAGAGTCAAAAGGAAGACAGAGGTAATTGTCCAATTTCATCCAGGACCTGGCAGGTTATTTGGAAAGTGTGAAACAGGACAGCTGGGACTTTACATCGTTTGGCATTCAGAATATGAAGTCTGACATGATGCGCAGTCATCAAAAAATTCAATGTCATGTTGAAGGTGACTGAACAGTTTGGTTGATAATGTTGCTACATCAAATTGTTATTAGAAGGTATTTAAAGTAGGTGAAGGCCATGTGGCTTCCATGTCCTCCAACTTGATTGTCCAGTGAGTTCACCTTATGAATTTGATGTACGTACACCAAAAAATGTACTCGGACTGCAAAAGCGTAATGTAAGTAACACTGTTCAGGAACAATGTGACCTTTTGATCCCACTAACCAGCTGAAGGTCATCCACCTGTAATCTTCTGCAAGCTGATTATCCAGGACGTACAAGCTGTAAATTTTACGCAGCTACAACAAAAATAGCTGATGAAATCAAGGAAATGGTGTTTACAAAGAATGTGACTTTTGACCCTTTAAAGTAGGTCAAGGTTACCCATCTTCAAACTTGTCGAAGCTATATGTCCCAGGAACCGTCCCTGTGAATTTCATTACCCTGACATTGATAGGAAAGGAGCTGTTGTCTACACAGACGGAAAGGCAGACAGACAGACGGACACAAGGCCTTCGCAGTAGCATGGCCATATTTTGGCATCGGGTAAAAACTAATTTAACCAACACAGCACTAACAAGATATCTGTTATTTCAAATCTTTTTATCAGGGGCCAGGCAGCGAAAGCTGCCGGGAACCTATTGTTGTCACCAGTATTATTCCTCTTCTTCTTCCAAGGAAATCCTACTTCCCATAAATAAAAAATCACAAAACTTTGCACAAAGGTCCAGTCCCATGCCAGATTGCCTCAGCTGCAAAAACAGGCCAATAATCCTGATGGTGGCGCTACAGCAAACCTCTAAAATTCAAAAATTTTTGAATTCACAACAAATTGACCATATGTGCTACAGATTTGCAACTTTCACGAATACGTAACTCCAATATTTAAGAAACCTTTGTCCACTTAAGCTTAGTACAAATTATGAAGTCTATCACTCTGTTTTTTTTTTTTCAAGAAAACTGAAAAAAATGAAAAACTTTTCTTGCCCCACAATTTTTGCTCAATCGTCGCCAAATTTGCTGCACTGAATCTGCAGATTGTCCTCCACAAAATTATCAACTGGCGTATCGATATTTGAAAAATTTAGCCTTCAGTGCAGGAAAATGTTTGACTGTAAACAGTACTGTAAACACATACCTGCCAATTCTTGATAAATACATTTCAATCTCCCCGAAAAAAATGGATAATATTTTAGAGTTATGGTCGATGAAGTTTGCCAAATATCAGAATTTTTTCGCAAAAACTGAATTTTTAAAAACATTTTGAATTCTTCTCTAATGGAACAATTGAAGTCAGTGTAAGAATGGCATGTTTAAGAATTAGATTTCCTCATATGAAGCAAAACAAATAAAAAAAAACAAAACAAATCACCAACATTTCAAGCTGCAATTTATGTATAATTAGATTTTTGTCTTGATAACAGAAATTTTGACATTTTGACAGTTTTTGACAACTGCTGCCTGGCTGGTGACTCCCTGAGTCGATTAATGAAGCCACACACATGTTTTTACTTCCAGCCATTTAGCTCAATGAGTTAGGAGTTATTTCTTGGTGTCAGAGGTTGTGTGTTCAAGCCCCAGCTATGACAGAATGGACATTGTGCTGTTGATGTTCTTGCTATTTGCCTATTTGGGAACTTATTGTTTTCCTCAATAAGCGTTTAAATTGAAAAACTTTGAAAATTCCCACCAAACCAACCATGCATGCTACAGTTTTGCAACTTTCACCAAAATGTAGCCCCAATACTTCAGAAACTTTTGTCGACTTAAACTCACTACAAACCTTCAGAACCAGCAGCAAGAAATATTATTTTCTGATTGGCTGATAGCTCGCTAATTCAAAACAGCTGTATGGATGGACAAAGCAGAAAAACCTTGGCCTCTGAGGTTTCATCTCTTCTCAAAGTAAGAAATGTCATGTGTGGTGTGTGAGCGTGTGTCTCATGTCACGTGTGGTGTGTGAGCGTGTGTCTCATGTCATGTGTGGTGTGTGAGCGTGTGTCTCATGTCATGTGTGGTGTGTGAGCGTGTGTCTCATGTCATGTGTGGTGTGTGAGCGTGTGTCTCATGTCATGTGTGGTGTGTGAGCGTGTGTCTCATGTCATGTGTGGTGTGTGAACGTGTGTCTCATGTCATGTGTGGTGTGTGAGCGTGTGTCTCATGTCATGTGTGGTGTGTGAGCGTGTGTCTCATGTCATGTGGTGTGTGAGCGTGTGTCTCATGTCATGTGTGGTGTGTGAGCGTGTGTCTCATGTCATGTGTGGTGTGTGAGCGTTTGTCTCATGTCATGTGGTGTGTGAGCGTGTGTCTCGTCATGTGTGGTGTGTGTGTGTGTGTGTCTCATGTCATGTGTGGTGTGTGAGCGTGTGTCTCATGTCATGGGGGGTGTGTGTGAGTGTGTCTCATGTCATGTGGTGTGTGAGCGTGTGTCTCATGTCACGTGTGGTGTGTGAGCGTGTGTCTCATGTCACGTGTGGTGTGTGAGCGTGTGTCTCATGTTAGGTGTGGTGTGTGAGTGTGTGTCTCATGTCATGTGTGGTGTGTGAGTGTGTGTCTCATGTCATGTGTGGTGTGTGAGCGTGTGTTTCATGTCATGTGTGGTGTGTGAGCGTGTGTCTCATGTCATGTGTGGTGTGTGTGTCATGTCATGTGTGGTGTGTGAGCGTGTGTCTCATGTCATGTGTGGTGTGTGAGCGTGTGTCTCATGTCATGTGTGGAGTGTGAGCGTGTGTCTCATGTCATGTGTGGTGTGTGAGCGTGTGTCTCATGTCATGTGTGGTGTGTGAGCGTGTGTCTCATGTCATGTGTGGTGTGTGAGGGTGTGACTCATGTCGTGTGTGGTGTGTGAGCGTGTGTCTCATGTCGTGTGTGGTGTGTGAGCGTGTGTCTCATGTCATGTGTGGTGTGTGAGCGTGTGTCTCATGTCATGTGTGGTGTGTGTGTGTGTCTCATGTCATGTGTGGTGTGTGAGCGTGTGTCTCATGTCATGTGGTGTGTGAGCGTGTGTCTCATGTCATGTGTGGTGTGTGAGCGTGTGTCTCATGTCATGTGGTGTGTGAGCGTGTGTCTCATGTCATGTGTGGTGTGTGAGCGTGTGTCTCATGTCATGCGGTGTGTGAGCGTGTGTCTCATGTCATGTGGTGTGTGAGTGTGTGTCTCATGTCATGTGTGGTGTGTGAGCGTGTGTCTCATGTCAGGTGTGGTGTGTGAGTGTGTGTCTCATGTCATGTGTGGTGTGTGAGTGTGTGTTTCATGTCATGTGTGATGTGTGAGCGTGTGTCTCATGTCATGTGTGGTGTGTGTGTCATGTCATGTGTGGTGTGTGAGCGTGTGTCTCATGTCATGTGTGGTGTGTGAGCGTGTGTCTCATGTCATGTGGTGTGTGAGCGTGTGTCTCATGTCATGTGTGGAGTGTGAGCGTGTGTCTCATGTCATGTGTGGTGTGTGAGCGTGTGTCTCATGTCATGTGTGGTGTGTGAGCGTGTGTCTCATGTCATGTGTGGTGTGTGAGCGTGTGACTCATGTCGTGTGTGGTGTGTGAGCGTGTGTCTCATGTCGTGTGTGGTGTGTGAGCGTGTGTCTCATGTCATGTGTGGTGTGTGAGCGTGTGTCTCATGTCATGTGTGGTGTGTGCGTGTGTCTCATGTCATGTGTGGTGTGTGAGCGTGTGTCTCATGTCATGTGGTGTGTGAGCGTGTGTCTCATGTCATGTGTGGTGTGTGAGCGTGTGTCTCATGTCATGTGGTGTGTGAGCGTGTGTCTCATGTCATGTGTGGTGTGTGAGCGTGTGTCTCATGTCATGCGGTGTGTGAGCGTGTGTCTCATGTCATGTGGTGTGTGAGTGTGTGTCTCATGTCATGTGTGGTGTGTGAGCGTGTGTCTCATGTCATGTGGTGTGTGAGCGTGTGTCTCATGTCATGTGTGGTGTGTGAGCGTGTGTCTCATGTCATGTGTGGTGTGTGAGCGTGTGTCTCATGTCATGAGTGGTGTGTGAGCGTGTGTCTCATGTCATGTGGTGTGTGAGCGTGTGTCTCATGTCATGTGTGGTGTGTGAGCGTGTGTCTCATGTCATGTGTGGTGTGTGTGTGTGTCTCATGTCATGTGTGAGCGTGTGTCTCATGTCATGAGTGGTGTGTGAGCGTGTGTCTCATGTCATGTGGTGTGTGAGCGTGTGTCTCATGTCATGTGTGGTGTGTGAGCGTGTGTCTCATGTCATGTGGTGTGTGAGCGTGTGTCTCATGTCATGTGGTGTGTGAGCGTGTGTCTCATGTCATGTGGTGTGTGAGCGTGTGTCTCATGTCATGTGGTGTGTGAGTGTGTGTCTCATGTCATGTGTGGTGTGTGAGCGTGTGTTTCATGTCATGTGTGGTGTGTGAGCGTGTGTAATGCACAAGACTAGAGAGCCCTTTTGTTGTTGCAGCACGACTGCAGCAAGCATCTTCCTGTCATATTGACGTCAAAGAGAAGAATATCCTCAACTGAGAATATTCATGCCTGAAATAATCAAACCATTATGAAAATAGTTGTGTATTAACTATTAGGTATTTAAATATCTGATTTATTGCCAATCGTCGATGCTTTATTTCTTATTTTAGTCCTAAAATGCGCTAGAAGAAGTTTGAATTGCATGTAACTCTTAAAAGTCACCTGCTAATTAGCTCAGTGAGATGAAGGAGACAAGGCTATTTGATGTCAGAGATTATTAGTTCAAATGTCAACCAATGCAAATTGTACGATGTAATCCCACCTTTCTTGTTATCCTCCATATTTTGCCTCTTGTTGCTCAGAATTGCCTAAATTTGCCTGTCCCCGATATTGCTGCAAAGCAGCTTTAATAAAAAAAAATTTTTTCACAACTGAAACTCATATCTATGCTCAATTAACTCCAGCTATGCTCTAATACTAATTAATAATCATTCCTGCCAATAAAAGTAAGCAATAAATGACACAAGCCCTTCAGTAAAACAGAAACTTTTTCTTCATAATAACTGGCAAAAAATAAAAACTTCACATTTCAAAGCGCTTCAGAAGGCAACCAAGGACAAAGAGAAATCCATTGCCAATTATTGACATGATCTAAAATGCTGGTTTGTAAATTTATCATTATTTTTTCCCTTTCATTTTATCCAAGATAAATTATGAAGTACAGACATACTTAGCAGTTCTTAGGCAAAAGTTAACGTCAAATTATTCAACATCCATCAATTTCATGTGTGTTACAGTGGATTTGAAAACTAGCAACATGAAAACCCAATTATGTCTCCGGACTTAAGAGCCTCACTTTGAATAAGAAACATACGGGAAATCAAACACAAACTTTCATTTGGTGACGTTCAACTTGCCTGTCAGTGATCTTTAGTAGGTCTAACTGGACACAATACAATTACAATGACTTGTATCACCAAAACTGCTTCAGAGCTTAGAACTGTATTAGATATAGGAGGTCTTATAAATGTATGTAAATGTATGTAATATTGCATGAAATAAATACTTAGACAGTAAAGTACTTGGTCTCTGATTTATCTTCATTCTGTTAAGTGTGTAATCATTACTGCACACTATGGTTGTTCTTTCCTTAAGGTGAGTCTAAAACTGTCATGAAGTTCTCTCAGGCATTAGAGACGAGTGAGCAGCTCTTCTTCAACTGCTGATGACATCATAAACCCAACTCATTTTAATGCTCAGACTTTATTCCTTTTTTCATATCAGTGATGAAATACAGTGCAGCAGTAATTTGAAGTTAAAACAATGTATTATGTGGAACAATCCGGGCCCTAAGGGAGCCAATTGGGTGGGATTGAGCAGATTTGTCTACAAGTATGAAATATGGCACAGGTGTCGACCAGGTCATACTAAATTCATTTTCAGAGGGCGCTAAAGCCAGTGCTCAATGGGGCCGCCATATTGGCAAATCCAAGATGGCCGCCAGTCGTATTTTGAATTTGTCATAACTTCATGACAAGTCATAGGATCATGAGCGAGGACACTTTGTATGGGTTTTTTATGTCAAGGATTCCAAATCTTAACTTTATTTTCACATTAAAGAAACATTTGACCAAGTTCGATACAATAAATATTCGCAGGGGAATACGTTGTATTTTTGGGCAAAATAAATGGAGATTCTTCCTTTCAATTTATACGAGGCAACTTACGGCTGCATTATAGGTGCAAATTTGTAAATTACACTAGTTTGTAGTGAAATGATCACATAACACTTGATGACAAAAATCCTCTGGCAGCATCAACTACCAGAAACAGGCAGCGACAACCACCAGAATAGGAAACAACAACTATTTCTGCCGCGCATGTCTTTCAGAAGTGAGAACAGTGGTTTGTTGCATTGGTAGTTGCTTCTGTTATTTGTGATAAAATGAAAGGTATAAATTGGGAAAACTGCTGTCTTTGTCAGTCTGACAAAACTGAACAGTTACAAACTCCAAAAGAGGAACGACTATTACGTCTTGAACGGGGCTTGAACGATTTCATGGAAAACAATGCTGTTCCTTCTGGAATTACAGTCTCGTTGGATCAACTAAATGATGCATCAGGAATAAATAAAAAGAGAATACAATGATTTGCAAATCCTTTTCAACCTATATTCAATTGAATACACTGCAAAGACAAGTTACTTAATGTTCAAACAGGTAAACTTTGTAATTTTTTGCAAATATTAGCTCATTTGGAATTTGATGCCTGCAACATGTTTCAAAAAAGCTGGCACAAGTGGAAAAAAAGACTGAGTTGAGGAATGTTCATCAAGCACTTATTTGGAACATCCCCCAGGTGAACGGGCTAATTGGGAACAGGTGGGTGCCATGATTGGGTATAAAAGCAGCTTCCCTGAAATGCTCAGTCATTCACAAACAAGGATGGGGCGAGGGTCACCACTTAGTGAACAAATGAGTGAGCTGATTGTCGAACAGTTTAAAAACAACATTCCTCAGCGAGCTATTGCAAGAAATTTAGGGATTTCATCATCTACGGTCCGTAATATCATCAAAAGGTTCAGAGAATCTGGAGAAATCACTGCACGTAAACCAACATTGAATGCCCATGACCTTTGATCCCTCAGGCGGTACTGCATCAAAAACCGACATCAGTGTGTAAAGGACATCACCACATGGGCTCAGGAAAACTTCAGAAAACCACTGTCAGTAACTACAGTTTGTCGCTACATCTGCAAGTGCAAGTTAAAACTCTACAATGCAAAGCGAAAGCCATTTATCAACAGCACCCAGAAATGCTGCCGGCTTCGCTGGGCCCAAGCTCATCTAAGATGGACTGATGCAAAGTGGAAAAGTGTTCTGTGGTCTGACGAGTCCAAATTTCAAATTGTTTTTGGAAACTGTGGACGTCGTGTCCTCCGGACCAAAGGGGAAAAGAACCATCCGGACTGTTGTCGGCGCAAAGTTCAAAAGCCAGCATCTGTGATGGTATGGGGGTGTATTAGTGCCCAAGGCATGGGCAACTTACACATATGTGAAGGCACCATTAATGCTGAAAGGTGCATACAGGTTTTGGAGCAACATATGTTGCTATCCAAGCAACGCCTTTTTAATGGACGCCCCTCCTTATTTCAGCAAGACAATGCCAAGCCACATTCTGCACGTGTTACAACAGCATGGCTCCATACTAAAAGAGTGCGGGTACTAGACTGGCCTGCCTGTAGTCCAGACCTGTCTCCCATTGAAAATGTGTGGCGCATTATGAAGCGTAAAATACGACAACGGACACCCTGGACTGTTGAACAACTTAAGCTGTACATCAAGCAAGAATGGGAAAGAGTTCCACCTGAAAAGCTTCAAAAATTGGTCTCCTCAGTTCCCAAACGTTTGCTGAGTGTCATTAAAAGGAAAGGCGATGTAACACAGTGGTAAAAAGGCCCCTGTGCCAACTTTTTTGCAATGTGTTGCTGCCTTTAAATTCTAAGTTCATGATTATTTGCTTGAAAAAAAAAAAAGTTTCTCAGTTTGAACATTAAACATCTTGTCTTTGCAGTGTATTCAATTGAATATAAGCTGAAAAGGATTTGCAAATCATTGTATTCTGTTTTTATCTACGATTTGCATAACGTGCCAACTTCACTGGTTTTGGGCTTGCATATCTCTGATAATGCAAAAGTTGGAGCCTTGCTTGCAAAGGCCATTGAGTCTAGATTTGATGAAGACGATGCTCTGTTGTTCATGCGAGCAGCAGTCATTTTGCGATTTTCCTTCATCTGGCCCATGTTGCAGCACAGGGCCACCAGAAAGCCTATGCCCACACAGTTGATCGTGATGTGGTGGTTCTTAACATACACTTCTTCTGCACAATTGGGTTCTCAGAACTGTGGGTTTGTTTCGGTAGCGGCAAAAAAGTCTGAGATATTCCCATTCATGATATTTGCTCCCATCGTGGACAGCCACTTTTCCATGCCATAACAGGGAGTGATACAACATCACAGCTTCTTGGATATGGCAAGAAAACTGCTTTGGCAGCATTACATGGCAAAATTCTCCAGGACTCATTGAAACATTGGTGACACTAACCAATGAACCTGAACGTTTTACCCTAGAGTCTCTGCACGTGCAGGAGCTTGAATGATTTGTTATTCTGATGTATAGCAAAGGATGTGGTTTGGCTAAGGTCAACGAAGCCATACACCATCTTTTCACAAGTGGTAAGAGAACTCTCGACAACATACCACCAACTCAAGCAGCCTTGTTTGAACACATAAAGAGGGCATTACTCCAGGCAAGCTTTTACTGGAATCAAGTGACGTCAGTTTGCCAGGACATCCCACACTTCAGTGAATGGAGACTGCAATAGGTAGACAATTGCCCCTGATTACCATGGTGGACAAAACTCGAAGATCTCAGTAAGGCATGTTCCATCCTTTTGCATTGTGGGAGTGAAAGTTCTTGCGGAGGAAACTGTAAATGTAGTTGAGCTGGAGTCCGTTGCACAAGTTGATGCAAATATGAAGGATTTATTGAGATTAATTACCAATAAAAATGCTTTTATTTGTGATCATGTGACATTTGGTTGTGATGGAAATCAATTAGAACATGGCACTACAAGGCTAGTTGCTTTCACAATGTAGAAAAATTTAATATTCAGCTAGGTTGGGATTATTCTGTAGATTTACTCTATCGGAGTATGTTCTAGAAAGGTTAGCTAACGACAACTTGAATCTGAAACACTGACTCCAAAAACAGCCTCATTTGTGCACTAAAAATTGTGTTTGACACCAAAACAGTTGCGCCTGGTTTCAGAGGCCAGTTCCATTCCAGTTTTGTAATTGTATTTTGATAAATTATCATTGTTGAACGATTTCCTTGTTCATTTTTTTAAAACGTGATTTAGATATAGAACTTGTTGGTGACAACATTGCTGAGGCACATAGGCTCATATGGGAGATAGAATTTTACAGCTCACAAAATCACTATTTTGAGAACCAGAAGGTCTCCCATTATGTCTCCCATTTTTTTGACATCTCAAAATACTGATTAAAGCCTTATAATTATTGGCAGGTACAGTACGTAACATGTGAAACCTTTGCACCCATGTACCTTATCGAAAAATCCAAAGTTCAGAAAGTCTGATGGAGTTGGAAGATCTATGGCTGCAAAACTTCAAATGCAATTTTTGAAATATGGATATAGGACTGCCTAACCCTCAGCCCACAAAATGTTGTTGTTGTCCCCAGGGTTCCTGGATGTGTCGTAAAGGATGGGTTGTATTATTTTTACACAGGAGAAATGGCTGCTAAAAATGGGGGTTGTCAATCATATGTAAAATCTGAATTAACAACAACTGTTTCTACCAACAATTGAAATCAAGTTTTATGATCAGAAGGTCTTGGCCTTATATGCCCCGCCATACAGTGGATGGTGATATGGGAATGAATGTTGTTCGTCACACTTCTTTTCCAGGCCAGAATTCCACCCTTCAACATTTCTCAAGAAAATGTAATGTTCGGATTGTGATGTGGAAAAGAAGCGCCACTAGATGGCAGTATTGACTTTTTTTTGTTCAGCCAGCCTGGAGCTAGGTTTTGGGCATGTCCTGGGCATGCCTGAGAGGGGAAAGTCCCAGACAATTGAAAAAAAGTCTGGAAGGTGGGAGGGGGCTGGAAAAGAGTATATAAGGAGAAAAATTGAGAGAGTAAAGTAGTAGGAGAAATTGCAAGGAGAAATTGTGGAAGGATACATTTGACCAGACCTGTCACTCTTTTCAAGACCTGTGAAGCTCTTTTTGTGGTGTTTCGCCTGTGTTGGAGCATTTATCCTGGCCCAGGACATCGCCAAGCAGCCCCATCTCAAGGGACTGTATTTTTTTGTATATATTTCAATCTTGGTCAGTGATTTGTTTAATTAAATCTGATTAAGTATTAATTAACAGTTTTTGCTGTCTGATATGGCCCCAATTTGTTGTGACCTAACAGGATACTCTTTATTTTGAAGATGTCAAACTTCCATCTGCACTCCAGTTCATCTATCCATCCTCCATCGCGTTCTATTTCCACGCCACATATCAGCCATCCAGTTCTTTTCTGGGTCAGAACTTCGAAACCATTCAATATTTCTCAACAAAATGTTATGTACAGATACTTTTTATTTTTGAGGATGAGTCTCTTCATACGTTTGTCCTTCCTTCAGCTTGTCCATCTGTCCCTCCTCCAGGTTTTTTTTCCAGGCCAGTTATCAGCCATCCCATGTTGGGGGATCTGAGAATTTTGAGCTTGGTTTTTAAATAAAAAAAGTATTCATTTTTTAAGCCATCGACATTTTGAGATGACTGCAAACTTTTGTGTGGCACTGTACATTCAGTAACACATCATTTATATCAGATGAAAATAAATTTTACAATAAAGGATGTCCTTTTTGATCTCCTGAATTACTGTAAAGTCTCGTCAGTTCTGTGAGCTTGAATTTTAATAAAGTTCAAATGCATAAATATTTGTGCAATATGACATTTCATCTATTGGTCACGTCTGTAGTTCTACTTCTTGAGCTTCTACCTGCTGTAGCTTAATGTGATGCAGGAGGACATGTAAAGAAATGACAGAGAACAAAAAATTAATTCTCACACCTCTTTATCTTCCCAAGCGAATGTCCTTGTGCTGGCAGAGCAGGAGTTGTTTGAAGGTCTTCTTGAAGGTTCCATTGCAGAGAGCATAGCAGGCTGGATTGATGGTGCTGTTGACGTAGCAGGACCAGTAACTGAAGGTCCAAACTGCGGAGGGAACACATGTTGAACAAAAGGTGCTGAGGACCTTCAAGATGTTATAGGGTGTCCATGTGACCACAAAGGCAACAAGAATGATCATAACCATGCGTGTTACTTTTTTTTCACGAGATGACGATGACTTCTTCTTGGGCTGCTGCTTAGTAGCATTTAGGCCGTGGGCTGTGGGGTTTCCTTCGTAACCAGCAGGGGCCTCAGCAATTTCATTTTCCTCAGGATGTACTGGTGCACTCAGCTCCTCCTCTCCATCACCACCTGTTCTGCCATTCTGGCTCCTCTCAGCGGGTTGGGTTCTGTCATACTCATCATCACATGGAATGCTGATGTGGTTTCCTGCTTCGCTACTGAATGGATTGGCCTTTTTTTGCTTGTGATTGCTCGTCTTCACACGGCTCTTGCTGGCCCTGGAGATCCGCCAGTAAAGAAAGGTCATGATGATAACAGGCAGGTAGAAGAAAGCTGTGGCGGTGGTAAAGGTGATGGATTCATTGGACAGGAACTCGATGTAGCACTCGCCCTCTTTCACAATGCGCTCACCTATGATAAACTTCCCAAACAAAATGACTGGGGCCCACAGGAGGAAGGCAATACCCCAAGCTGCCCCCATCATCATGCCCGCCATCCTGGTGGTCCTTCTTGCTGGGTAGCTGAGTGGCTTGGTGACACAGAAATAACGGTCAAAGCTGATGGCGAGGAGATTCATAATAGAGGCACAGCCAACTGTATAGTCCTGGGCTAGCCAAAGGTCACAGATTATTGGCCCCAATGGCCAATATCCAAACACAATGTAGACTGTGTACAGGTTCATGGAGATGAACCCAGTGGCCAGGTCTGAACATGCCAAACTGAGCAGGAAGTAATTGTTGATGGTTTGGAGGTTCCTGTTCATTTTGATTGAAAGCATGACCAGTATGTTCCCAGTAACTGTTACAAAACTGAGGGACCCTGCGGCCAGGATAATGAGCACGACCTCCACTGTCTGGTAAGGGCCCTCAGACAGTACAGCATCTGTCTCATTACCTGTGGTGAAGTTGGAGGTGTTTGAGACGATGGAGACGGTAAGCTCAAGGGTTCTGAACTCCATCTGTCCAGGTCTTGCTGATTCTTGAGTCGTCACTTTAGCCCCTAAATCCACATAAATGGAGCAACATTTTTTTCATTAGTAAGGGCTTGTTTGTCGCACACAGATTCAGCTTGGCCCTGGAGTAATACTGGATTTGTTATGAAGGCACTCCATTAGAAATGTAATTTAGTCTCGGATTAGATTGCTCCTGTGTCTGTAAAACTGGCTCTTGGATTACTAATTAGAAATCAAATTGAAAAACCCATTTCCAGAAAAGATAGGATGCTGTTTAAAATGTAAATAAAAGCAGAATGTAAGGATTTGTGAATAATTTAGACCCTATATTTAATCTAAAATGGTTCAAAGACAATATATCATGTTGAAAGTGAGAAATGTATTGTTTTGAGAAAAATATTTGCTAATTTTGAATTTGATGCCAGCAACATGTCTCAAATAAGTAGTGATGGGGGCAACAAAAGATTGGAAATGTTTCATAATGCTAAAAATGCACCGGGTAGAATATTTCACAGCAAATTAGATAAATTATCAACGGGTCAGTCACATGAAGGGGTATGAAAAGAGCATCTCAGAGAGGCTGAATCTTTCAGAAGTTGGTGAGGACTTCACTACTCTGCGACAGACTGCATGAAAAAATTGTTCTACAATTTAAGAATGATACTGCAAAGAAACTAGGGATTTAATCATTTATTGTAAGTAGATCCAGAGAAATCTCTGCATGCAAGGGACAAGTTCAAAAACCAGTACTGAATGGTTGCGATCTTCAGGCCCTCATGTGGCACTGCATTAAAAACAAACAGGATTTTGAAGTGAAAATGAATGCATGGGCTCACAAACACTTCTGATAACCATGCTCAGTGAGCACAATTTGTCAATGCTCCCAGAAATGCAGATTAAATCTTTACCACATACAGAAAAAAACATAAAAAAACAAGATCCAGAAACGCTGCCGCCTTCTCTGGGCCTGCGCTCATTTATGATGGCCTGAGATAAGGTGGAAAACTACCCTGTGGTCTGATACATCAAAATCTGAAATCTTTTGGAAATCAAGGATGCCACATCCTCTAGCCTAAGAAGGTGAGGAAACATCCCGCTTTTTATCAGTGCACAGTTCAAAAGGCAGCATCGATGATAGTATGGGGGTGCATGTCGCATGGGCAACTTACCCATCTTTGAAGACATTATTAATGCTGAACAATATATCTTTTTCTGGTCTGGCATTGCTTATTTCAGCAAGAGAATGCCAAACCACATTGTGCGCGTATTACAACACCATGGATCCCTAGTGAAAGAGTCCTGGTGCTAAACTGGCCTGCCTGCAGTCAAGACAAGTCACCCATTGAAAATGTTTGGTGCACAAATGTGACAAAAGAGTCTGCAGAAGGGTTGAGAAGCTGTAATCTAAAATCAAGTGAGGATGAGAAAACATGTTGCTTTCAAAACTACAGTAATTGGTCTCCTCAGTTCCAAAACACTTACAGGGTGTTCTCACAAACACAGCTTTTACACAGGCCCTTCTCCACTTTTTTTATATGTGTTGCTGGCATCAAATTCAAATGAGCCGATATTTAAAAAAAAAAAATTTTTTTTGAATTTCTTAGTTTCAACATTTGATACTATTTTCCTTTTATGATAGCATTTTAATGATTTGCCAATCACTGCAGGCTGTGCTTATTTACATTTTATTAAACGTCACAACTTGGAAAAAATCTGGAAACGAGATTGTTAGTGTAGGAGTGCTCAAAAAATTTGTTGTACATATTTACATCCACTCATGAGGTAATATATTTGGTTGGTTTTTTGTCTGTCTTTGTGTCTGTTTGTATGCAGAGTTATGGAAAAACTATTGGCCCAATTTTCATGACACTTGGTAGAAGGGTGTGGCATAAGAGAGGGAAAAACTTGTTTAATTTCGGACTGTAGCTGAATCAGGGGGCAGATACACATTAACTTTGTGAGATACTGCCTTGCCAGAATGAATGGCATATATTTCACAATTAAGTTGACAGTTGTAAAGATTTACAGTGACACAATAGAGCCAATTTAGAAGAGTGTACTTTTTCCAATTTAGAACAGAGGACCATGAGCACATATTGTGAGTCTCTCTCTGAGCTGTGCTTAATGCCCCAGACAGAGAGTGCAGTGTATGAAGATAACTCAGCCTGCAGTGAACATCATCACACAGAATGTTCCCCGTAGGCATGTACACTGGCCAGTTAACTCTCAGCTGTTTATGGAGGGCATATACATACCTAGTAGCTCTACAGGTAACATGTTTTGACTATGATTTGGCTTCCAAGGTCAAGACCTGGGTCTACAGAGTTCCACTGTTCTTCAGGGATTTCAGCAGGATCTAGAGAAGCACCATAAGAACAGTTTAGTTCCAAAATTATGTTCCGGAGAGTCACACAGACCATGATGTTCACAAGTATTTGCAAAATTACACCATTTTAAATGTCCGTAATTACCTCCACCAATGAGGTTATGTTTTTGCCTGTTGGTTTCCAAAATAACAGTAACACATCACCTCCTTGACACACAGCCTGATACACACATACTGAGTGATTAATGCCATCTCTGCTTGTTTTTCTTTACAGCTGACAGTTCTGAGCTGAGTCTGTTAATATATTTTTGTTATTCCAGTAATAATCCTTCAGGCCAAAGCAAAATTCAACACACTCATGGTCATTTGTGTACCTTTTGAGAAAAGAAGCCTATTGCACTTGTCGCAGGGATTGGAATTTTGCAATTTGTCAGAAAACCCTTGCTACTTCCTTGTCCCCTTTCCGTTTTTTAGCTCCAGCCGCTCACAGTGTGGGAGCAATGGTATCGAGCTCCGTTCGTGTGTGCGTGCATGCGTGCGTCCATCAACACATTTTGCTTTATCTCATCAACAATTTCAGTTCCAGGCTCCTAATTTTTCTGGACATGCACCTCATAAAGGCCTACAAATGACACGCCTAAAGGTGACCTTGGCCTATTTTTTCAAGGTCACTGGCCAAAAAATTTCACCAAAAACTTTGACATTTTGTTGTACCTCGTCAACTATTTCAGTTACAGGCTCGTAATTCTTCCTGCAAATGCATCTCATAAAGGCCTACAATTGCCGTGCCTAAAGGTGACCTTGGCCCATTTTTTCAAGGTCACTGGCCTAAAAATATCACCAAAAACTTTGACATTTTGCTGTATCTCATCAACTCTTTCAGTTCCAGGCTCCTAATTTTTACTGGACAAGCATCTCATGAAAGCCTACATATGACGTACCTAAAGGTGACCTTGTCCTGTTTTTCAAGGTCACTAGCCCAGAAATATCACCAAAAACTTTGACATTTTGCTGTATCTCATCAACAATTTCAGTTACAGTCTCCTAATATTTCCTGGACATGCATCTCATGAATGCCTACAATTGACGTGCCTAAAGGTGACCTTGGGCTATTTTTTCAAGGTCACTGGCCTAAGAATATCACCAAAAACTTTGACATTTTGCTGTATCTCATCAACTATTTCAGTTCTAGGCTCCTAATTTTTCCTGGACATGCATCTCATAGAAGCCTATATATGACGTACCTAAAGATGACCTTGACCTGTTTTTCAAGGTCACTGGCCCAAAAATATCACCTAAAACTTCGACATTTTGCTGTATTTCATCAACGATTCCAGTTACAGGCTCCTAATTTTTCCTGGTCATGCATCTCATAAAGGCTGACAAATGACGTGCCTAAAGGTGACCTTGGCCTGTTTTTTTCAAGGTCACTGGCCTTAAAATATCACCAAAAACTTTGACATGTTGCTTTGTCTCATCGGTTATTTCAGTTACAGGCCCCTAATTCTTACGGGACATGCAATTCATAAAGGCCTACAAATGACATGCCTACAGAGGACCTTGGCCTACTTATCAACGTCACTGGCCTAAAAATATCACAAAAAAGTTTTTGACATTTTGCTTTATCTCATCAGCTATTTCATTCACAGGCTCCTAATTCTTACTGGACATGCACCTCATAAAGCCCTACAAATGATATGCCTAAAGGTGACCTTGGCCTATTTTTCCAAGGTCACTGGCCTAAAAATATCACCAAAAACTCTGAGATTTTGCTTTATCTCATCAACTATTTCAGTTACAGGCTCCTAATTAGCTCCCGCCACCCGAGTGGCACAGGAGCTATGGTATCGGGCTCCATCTGTGCGTGCATCAGTCCATGCATTTGTCCATCAACAAAAACTTCAACATTTTGTTTATCTTAATGGCAGGAGCTTCTGGGGCCGCCAGTGCCCTATATTTTTCTCTGCTGAATCCCAAATCCCTCTGCCTCTGCATGAAAGTGAACTTCATTACAGAGGGCCAATGTGTTTGATGCTGATTTACTGGTTTAATTAATGAGCTGTGTTTTACTGTTTTATTTCACTGTGAAAAAAGACTATTGCTGGAATGCAGAACAAACAGGGCTGCACTCATTTTATTAGCTGCTTCTTCATGGCCTTAAAGACTGTATCAGCGATATGATGTCACTATTGTTGACAGTTGAAACACAACAGAGCTGCTCGCCCCTCCCCTTCAGAAGCTTGGAACATGAACGCACTTTTCTTAAAGTGAAATTTTGCGTCTGTGCATTGACTTTGAAAGTAATCTGTCGCGTGAAAAATTTGTTTCGTGTCCGGTGCGAAAGCAGCTTTAGAATGGCTCACTCAGTTGGGTAAATTCCTGTGTACAGCTCTTTGTGATAAACGCTCAATAGCAACAATAACGATCATTGCCAGATGATAAATTTACACCATTAGTGCTAGCAACAACAAGGTATCTGACAAGTATCTTAGCTCAGCATTACAAAATGAGTATTAACATCGTCACATAGATCACCACTTTTAGCTAAACTTATCATGCTGTTATACATTCATTAACAAATTTCAAGTCTGAGTACTAACCAGAGAAAAAATGTTTTTAGACAACACAAACACTGGTATGATCACACAGAATTAGCAAATTCACTAGCTTGCCAACGGAGAGTTAGCAGAGGTTGGTAACTCGCTCCAAAGAGCAAATATCGATCTCGCAACTGTTTGATTCATTCTGACCAGTATGATCTACGTAAGATAGCCTTACAAAAACAATACACGAGCTTCCCTCAGTTTTGCTTGGGATGACAATTTACAATTCACATGCAACCGAGTCAGCACCAGCTCTACTAATCTCAAGTAGAAACAAGGCAACCTGGGCATCAGAATTAAAACCATTCAACTCCCGGAATACTCTCCAACGTTGGTATGCTTTCCCGATGTTTATTCGAGACTTCGCATAGCTGCAATCGCGTTCCTTTTTCCTCGACTAGTTTGAGCGTCTCTTTTCCGGTTTAGCTTCCACCATGCTTCCCTCTGCCGCCTCGGTAGTGCCACTGCCCGTACCTTTTATTGCTCAATCCCACCCGCTTGTTGTGCATGAGCACGGAACTGGCACAGAAGACCGACCCCTGCCCTCTGATTCATTAGAACACTTCTCTTGATGTTTGGGAACGCGGGTAGGTCCCCATGAGTTTGTGTATCTTTCTCAGTGTGTTCCTGGCTGTAGGTGGCCTGCAGGAGTTTTTCATCACCCACTCATGAGAGGAGCTGCTAACAGTTTGGAGGAAAAATCTCCTGCATGTGACAAATTATGTTTTGGCTAAGAATCGCTGATACAACCTTTAAACAACCGTTTCAAATCAATTTGGGAATTGTGCCTCGCTTAAGTCTGTTTGAATGTGCTCAATAAAGTGTTTTCCACTTATTCCTCATGGTTTTAATGCTTCAAATGTCAGGAGCCCACTTGCAAAGCCTTCTTAGTCAAGTTAGTCCATTTTTGAGAAAAAATCAGATTTTTTGGTCGGCATAGAAATTATCTTCCATAGATACAAATTTTCACCCTAGTTAAACTATTAGCCTTGCAGACATAATCCATAAGGGAATTCATTATTTTCTTTTTTTCAAAATTACTTTGATTTTGCAACACAAAGTTTTGACTTAGCAGGTTTTGAAAGTGAAGTGGAAATTTAGCTGGTTTTGACAGTGTTTAAACCAGCCCCTTTGCTCAAGGCGTCAGTCTTAAAGAAATCTTGATTTAAATAGAAGATCTAGACCTAAAGAGAAAGCATATTCACATTAGAACCCTGATTTAAATTTGTTCACATTAAAATGTACAACCCCAATTCTAAAATTGTAGGGACGAATAGTAAATTGTGAATAAAATCAAAATGCAATGACTTTCCGATCACATCAGCCAATATATTATTTATATTAATATATAGAACATAGATAACATTTCAATGTTAAAACTGAGACATTTTACATTTTTATCCATAAAATGAGCTAATTTATAATTTTCTGGCTACAACAGGTCTCAAAAAAGTTGGGAACCCAGCCAAAAAAAGGCTGAAAAAGTAATTAATATATAAAAGAATCAGCTGAAAGAACTTTTAGAGCCAGTAATCAAGTTAACTGGCATCAGGTGTGTAACATGATTGGCTATAAAAGGGATGTCTTAGAAAGGCTGAGTCTCTCAGAAGTAAAGATGGCCAGAGGCTCTCCAACCTGAGAGGGCTTGCGTAAAAAAATTTTAGGAAAACTTCAAAAACAATGTTCCTCAATGTCAAAATGCAAAGGCTTTGAAGGTCTCATCATCAACAATGCATAACACCATCAAAAGATTCAAAGAAACTGGAAAAATCTCTGTGCGTTAAGGGATAAGGCCGAAGACCTTTACTGGATGCCCGTGATCTTTGGGCCCTCAGACACCACTGCATCACTCACCGGCATGATTCTGTCATTTACATTACTAAATGGGCCCAGGAATACTTCAGGAAACCACTGTCAGTAAACACAGTCCATCCATAGATGGCACCTAAAACTCTATCATGCAAAAAGGAAGCCATTGTTGAGCATGATCCAGAAGCCCCGCCGTGTTCTGTGGGCCAAGGCACATTTAAAATGGACTGTAGCAAAATGTCCTGTGGACAGACGAGTCCAAATTTGACATTCTTGTTGGAAATCTTGGGCGTCGTGTCCTCCAGGCTAAAGAGGAAAAAGACCACCCCTCCTGTTATCAGCTTTCAGATCAAAAGCCAGCATCTCTGATGGTATGGGGATGCATTACTGCAAATGGTGTGGGACACTTGCATGTTTTAAAAAGCACCATGAATGCTGAAAGCATAAAACGGTTTTACAGCAACATATGGTCCCCTCCAGACAACATGTATTCCTCATTGTGCTTGTGTATTCCATAAAAGTGGCTTTGGCACCAAAACCAACGGGTCATTCCGTGTCAACTCAACCAGAGCTCCCCACATCAAAATTTTGATTTTGATAAAACTTTGTACATTTCAAGATATATGCATTGGCAGTACTGAAGTAAAATATTTTAAGCTTATTGCTAGTTCCTGAAATTTAGCGTGTTTTAGGGAAGGGGGGGTCAATCTTAACAAAATCGCCTTAACTTAAGAGGGAGTTTGAGGGCCTCAGAAATGGATTTTCAGAGCTGACAGACCCACAAGTTTCATTTCGTCTTTAGAGTACTTGCTGAACTCTTGGCTTAAGCTACTTTTCTTTACTCAGTGTGTTTATTTTATCTGTACTGTGTCCTGGAAAAAGCAAAAAACACCAATCGTAGTATTTTTTTTTTCAAATTTAATGCATTTATTATTCTGTAACTAATTAAGATAGAGCCCTGAGACTTGGTATGCAAACTGTTGGTCGACTTTCTGAAGACCACATAAAATATCAAAGTCACGATGGTTGTATTTAATGTTTTAATGGAAGTTGTCTTCAGAATGAAAAGTACGTATTTTGGGTCATTATATCTCAAAAGGGACACAAGTGATCAATGTCACACCGTTTTTCTTTGAAAAAAAAAGTTGATTTTCTGAAGATTCCACAGCTCTTCCAGTCTGTCCATTCTCCTTTCGCATTTCTCATTTTTTGGATCCTGTTGCAGGCATCACATTCGTAATTCGCGAATATTTCCTCGAATCGAGGGTTCAGTTGTTCAGGTGATCTTTAAACAGTTTTTCGTGCTGCTCTTAACTAAATACAAACAAACGAGAATTAACAAATTAATTAGTTTTACGCACTGTTCCAAATGTCTTGGAATTGAGGTTTTCTAAAAACCATGCACGACTCCGCGGTTTAGCACATTCGTCGTTGTATCTCTTAGGCGCGGTGCGTAAATTCCGCGACACCAAAGATGCCATTGGTAAGCCACAGCGTCTGCATAATGTCATTTTACCTATTGTCATTACCACATTGCGCCATTTGTGCTGTCGTTTGCGATTTAGTTACCTGATCTCGAGGATTCGTCGTGGTTTTTTCCAACTTTTCCCTCCGTTTGGAAGGTGAGAATACGTAACTCGCTGCCGGTCCGATGGCATGCGTGTGCAGTAATCGTTGCTGAGCGACGGGCGAATGCGACTCTGCTGTCTGGAAGGAATGAGCGTCAGTGACAGAGAGGTGGAGGAGACTGAGGAGTGAGTGTGGGACCGAGACACTGAGAGGCTGGCTAAGATAAGGGGTAGAAAAACAGAGTAGGCAGTCCCTCACAACACGCTTGTGTCAAAATCTTAATCCCTCAGGGCTTCAGGCAAAAAAATTTCGCCTTCACACCTGAAATTTTTGCGTCAGATGTTAAGTATTCAGAATAGTTCTGTGCATGAGCACAATCACATCGCGTACTTTGGCTCATGATTGCCTCACTGTTGCTCAGTACAAACAAGTGAATGATGAACAACGGCAGGTTGGGAGTGGCCTAAGCTTTCCAGGACTCAAAACCATCAACTTCGCAATCGAGAAATGTCTCGGCTGTCTTAAAATAAGAGCGCACGAAGACTGAACAAGTGCTTTTTTCAATCGGCACTTCACTGAAAATGTTGATGCAGCTTAACTGCACTGCCCGTCCAAGAAAAAAAAAAATTGCACAATCAAATATTTAGTTGGAACCCCTGAAGCTTTGATTACAGAGCTTGTCCTTGTCAACATCCCAACAACTTTCAACTTTCTGCTCCGCGCAGAAACGAAAATCTGTGCGCAATTCGTGCGTAATTCATGCGTTTTCGCTGTGTGACTGGGCCAATAGTGTTTCAGAAAAATGTTCGGAAATGTAACTTTCTCGGTGTTTGGGAGATTTCGATTTACATCAAGTGTAACTGATACATATCTGAGATTTTCTCGATTATGAGAGAAGAAGACATTAGCCACTGTGTCATGACACACCCATGTGAAGATTGCGGAACATTTCAAAATGTCGGGACAATGGCGAAGGGTTTCAGATGGACTAGTTGATACACCCAAGTTGTTACAGTAAGAACTTGCCCAAAACCTGTAACAACTTGGGCAAGATCAAATTACCTCACTGAATGACTTTCTTCCTTTTTGTATTTCAGAAAGATGCCTTGAAAATACAAATGAATAACAAAATGTGGCAATGCCATTAGAGAATGACTCCAGAGGTTCCTTGCTGTGGCTTCTTGGGATAATAGTAGAAAGGCATCACCCTTAACTTGCCTACTTAAGTGGGAAACATGTCTCACTTAAGCAAATTCTTAGTGTAACAAAATACCCCACAACCTGCAATAAATTAGCCCTCCAGATACAAACAACCCTGTATATGGGGAAGTTTGTTACAGGTGGCAGGGGGGCAATTCCAGCAAAACAGTCTAAAGGCAACTTAAATTTCCAACTAGAACTATCACTTCAAATACTATTTGGTCATATACTTTGGCTTCCTAACTGTCAGAAAAATAATGATTTCAAGCAGCTTGACCGAATTTTGGATTTGTACTACACATCGAATTTCAGCCACTGAAAAATAGCATTTTTCAACCAAAAACCACCTCTTTTCTTCTTTGCACCCTCACTCCAGACTCTAGCTTACCACAGGATTTATTGTTTTTGTTTGTTTCTATGGATTGGAGCATCATCTTAATTTAGCAAGTAAGTACGATTTTCTGTGGGCTGGATGACAGAAATGGTGCAGTCTCTTTCTGTAATGTGAGTAACAAGAAATGACAAACTTTTCCCTCGTTTCACGCTGCTGTTAGACAGGACTGTCCGATTCCTGTATTCAACTCTTCTGCCTCCACTAGTTACATTTTTGAAATAAAATAAGGAAAACCCCTCATAAGCTCTGAGTGGGACTGTATCAAACTCTGTAACATGAGTAACATGTAACATGAGTAACAGTGTCTGTAATATTGAGTGACACTTTATCACTGAAATCTAAAGACTGAAGTTTACTTTCCTGTCTGTCAGCGAGTGAGAGCAATATTGTTCTGAGACAAAGGTCGTAGCATATTCACCCACACTGCATAATATAATAATAATAAAAATGTGAATAAGAGTTTTTGTCCAGTTTTGAGCAAAAACGGGCTCCTACAGTCTCTTAATATCGTCCTGATTGGCCTCTGTCATACTGCCATACTGCAGTATGGATAACCTAACGGCGTGACACTGAAACCATAGTATCGAGTGGAAAGACCCCATTATTTTATCTAAGATAAATCAGAACATAACAGATCTAACATAAATACAAACATTATCCATTACCAAACCGAGAATCTGCCCTACTACACCCTATTGACGATTCATGTAAGTGTTGAAGATGGTTTTGGCCAGGTTTACCCCGATCGGATCTGATGCCAATCCTACCCAAGGAACTGTAACCTGAACGAAGTGGAGCAACACAACCGGACCCTAACCCGCGCTGTTTGACCAGGACACACTGAACTGAACTAAATTGAATCAGATTGAACAACTGAACTGAACTGAACTGAACTGAGTGATATTATATTTAAGACAGTTAAATGGTTGAAATCTCATTGGTGAAATTGAATTGATTATAAATGTGCACAGGAGTATTTTGAACATTTCAAATGTATGCATTTATATTTCACTTTCTTTTAATGGGTTACCTGTAAAGAAAACCTGTTTAGTGAAATAATCACAGGTTAAAAATACTTACCTGTTCACCTGAGAGAAAGAGTTAACTCAAAGAAAAAGAAACAAAATAGAATTAAATAGCTGGAAATTGACTTAAACAATTTATTCAAAATAAGCAATTAATAAGAACATAACAGACTGGTGTAACATCTAATATATATATATATAAACCAACATCTAACATCTAAGATAATAGAGCAATCAAACCAGAACACATCAACTAGATATTTTTACTTTTTGTCTTATTACGGACTGTATCACGTAACAGTCTCCTGTCGCCTCTGGCGAAAGGGAGACATAGGAATGCACCCTTTCCGTGCATCCTTGTGTGTCTGTCCGTCCATCCGTCCGAAAAATGGCGTTAACACCCCATGTTCTGCATATAAGATTAGATTATGAACCAGTTTCCTATTTAATATCAGTGACCTTGACCTATTAACTCAAAATTGTTCACTCTGATGTTTTGCGGCATTCTCTCTAGTCTGATGGTCAAATTTTATGGATCCACTTCCTTCACGTTGAACAGAATTGACCTCCTTTAAGGTCACATGGTACATACTTATTTTGCCGATGGAAGACTGTGGGGCTCGCGGCCAGCTTGTTCACATAAAAAAAGGTTTAACAGAAAGAGTGCTTAAGAATATTTATTGAATATACAAAACCCAAAACCAGTGAAGTTAGCACGTTATGAAAATCGTAGATAAAAACAGAATACAATGATTTGCAAATCCTTTTCAACTTATATTCAATTGAATACACTGCAAAGACAAGATGTTCAAACTGAGAAACTTTTTTTTTTTTTTGCAAATAATCATTAACTTAGAATTTAAAGGCAGCAACACATTGCAAAAAAGTTGGCACAGGGGCCTTTTTACCTTTTACATCGCCTTTCCTTTTAACGACACTCAGTAAATGTTTGGGAACTGAGGAGACCAATTTTTGAAGCTTTTCAGGTGGAACTCTTTCCCATTCTTGCTTGATGTACAGCTTAAGTTGTTCAAAAGTCCGGGGTCTCCGTTGTCGTATTTTACGCTTCATAATGCGCCACACATTTTCAATGGGAGACAGGTCTGGACTACAGGCAGGCCAGTCTAGTACCCGCACTCTTTTACTACGGAGCCATGCTGTTGTAACACGTGAAGAATGTGGCTTTGCATTGTCTTGCTGAAATAAGCTGGGGCGTCCATGAAAAAGATGTTGCTCCAAAACCTGTATTTACCTTTCAGAATTAATGGTGCCTTCACATATGTGTAAGTTGCCCATGCCTTGGGCACTAATACACCCCCATACCATTACAGATGCTGGCTTTTGCACTTTGCGCCTATAACAGTCCGGATGGTTCTTTTCCTCTTTGGTCCGGAGGACACGACGTCCACAGTTTCCAAAAACAATTTGAAATGTGGACTCGTCAGACCACCGAACACTTTTCCACTTTGCATCAGTCCATCTTAGATGAGCTTGGGCCCAGCGAAGCCAGCAGCGTTTCTGGGTGCTGTTGATAAATGGCTTTCGCTTTGCATTGTAGAGTTTTAACTTGCACTTGCAGATGTAGCGACGAAGTGTAGTTACTGACAGTTTTTTTCTGAAGTGTTCCTGAGCCCATGTGGTGATGTCCTTTACACACTGATGTCGGTGTTTGATGCAGTACCGCCTGAGGGATCGAAGGTCACGGGCATTCAATGTTGGTTTTCGGCCTTGTCGCTTATGTGCAGTGATTTCTCCAGATTCTCTGAACCTTTTGATGATATTACGGACCGTAGATGATGAAATCCCTAAATTTCTTGCAATAGCTCGTTGAGGAATGTTGTTTTTAAACTGTTCGATAATCAGCTCACGCATTTGTTCACTAAGTGGTAACCCTCGCCCTCCTTGTTTGTGAATGACTGAGCATTTCAGGGAAGCTGCTTTTATACCCAATCATGGCACCCACCTGTTCCCAATTAGCCCGTTCACCTGCGGGATGTTCCAAATAAGTGTTTGATGAGCATTCCTCAACTCTCTCAGTCTTTTTTGCCACTTGTGCCAGCTTTTTTAAAACATGTTGCAGGCATCAAATTCCAAATGAGCTAATATTTAGCAAAAAATAACAGTTTACCTGTTCGAACATTAAGTATTTTGTCTTTGCAGTGTATTCAATTGAATATAGGTTGAAAAGGACTTGCAAATCATTGTATTCTGTTTTTATTTACGATTTACACAACGTGCCAACTTCACTGGTTTTGGGTTTTGTATTTATTTCATTTATTTTTCTACCTATTTATTGTTCTATTGAATATTTATTATTTTTTAGTAAACTGCCGGCTTGTTTTATACAAAACCCCTGTTTCTAGTCTTGTAATTTCTTGTTTATTTAACCAATTTCCTCAAACCTTGATACTGATCCAGTAGCCACATAATTAAATTGTTGTATTAACAGCGACAAGAGTGCTACACAAGAGTCTTGGCAACTCTTAGCCATCCTGGGACAACATGTGTGTGTGTGTGCATGTGTGTGTGTCAGTGTGTTATTGTATGTCTGTATGTATGTGTGTGTATGCATGCATGTGTTTGCTTCTGTGTTTGTGGGTATGTGCCTGTGTGAATGAATGGGTGTGTGTGTGTGTGGTTGTGTGTGTGTGAGTGAGTGTGTGTAATATGGAAAGTGTATTTGGATGCGCATTTCCTGGCTGGTCTTGATCATTTGACGTGGTGGAAATTCAATGATTTTCATCACTAAAAAGGTCACAGATAGAGCCTAAGTTTGTATTAGAGACATACAGGTAGTCAGACATGAACTTTTATATGGTGACATTCAACTTCGCTGTCGGCGACCTTTCACAGGTCAAACTTGACACAGTACAATTGCAATGACTTGTATCACCAAAACAGCCACAGATTTTTATGAGAGACATATATAAAAGTCACATGTGAAGTCCATTGGCTTCCCTCAACTACACCTGTGACCTTTAAAGTTCTGCCCCACCAAGGCAAATCCAATTTTTTGTCGAAATCGATCCGAGACCATTACATACACCTACTAGTGGTACTCGATTTAGAAGAAGCATGATAATAGCGAAATTCTCCTTAGTTACTGAGATTCGGCACATGCAAGTGAATATTCTTTCTGTAGAGCAGAGGCAAAAACAAACTTCTGCATTTTTCTCAAAATGGTTGCCGATGGATTTACCTCCTTTACCCAGAATTGACATATTGAATAATCAATTATTTTTATCACCAAAACCTCAATGCTCAGGATTGTATTACATATAGGAGGTCTTATAAATGAATGTAAAATATAGTGACCTTGATCTTGACCTTGACATTGACCTTCTTCAATGTGACATCATGTCCCGGTTATCAACATCCAGGTCAAAATTCACATGAAATTTTCATTACTTGTCTTTTCACAATAGGATTGCTTGCCAGTAAGCTACAGGACCCTGGGTCCTTTCTGTAATGTTTGGAGTGTGGGTCGTGCCTGTGAACACTGGAATAGATTGAAAGTCTAAAATGCAACCAGATTATGTCTAAAAGTGATACTTATCAGGAAGACATCACCACTAAAGCCTCACGTAGAAGGCAAACTAGGAGGGATGAAAACCCCTGTACAAAAGGAGAATAACTCCAGAAGGAAACAAACTCTGGTAAGAACGCGACCAAGCTATGTGCAAACCAGGACAAAACCCTCTCTCAAATCCCTCCCACAGATAAAGACCGTGAAAGAGCAGAGAGGAGGAGAGCCTAATGTTGGGGTCACACGCAGAAAAACTTTCATATGTGAGGAAATTCAAAATGGATCCTCGGATTTCCCATGTCCACTTGTTGCCTGTAAGCCCCTCCTGCCAGCAGGCCAGGCTCATAAAAGCAGTGGTCAACCAGTTTATCACTCTCTTGGCTCTTGACTCTCTCTCTCTCTCGGCTCTGCTCTCCCCTCCTTGGTGAGACTCCTGGACCCCTGGGGACTGCTCAGGCTCTGGTACTCCTGCACCATCTCTGGGCCTCTCTGAATGCTGAAGCGTCAGCCATGCTACTTGGAACAGCCTTCATAATTTTTTATTTCTTTACATGAATGGCGAGAACAGGCCGTTCAGCCCAACTACGCTCGCCAGTTTCTTTATACTATTGTGAATATATCCCTTCAGATACTAAATGACTCAATGGTATCTAGCTGTAAGTCAAGCCTGCTCTTGAAAAACCCCAAGCTCTCTGCCTCAACAACATGGTCAGACAAGCTATTCCGCATTGAAATTACTCTTTGGGTGAAGAAATATTTCCGAATATCAGGGCTAAATTTCCCTTTGGTCAACTTCCATTTGTGATCCTGAGTACTACTCACAACACTTAGTCAAAGGAATCCTACATAATTCACTTTGTTAACATATATCAGCCTCATCTCATAGCTCTCATCTTTTATACCTGGAATTAGCTTAGTGGCTCTTCTCTGAGAAAATTCTAAATTGAGTGAAGGCAAGAGGCGGAGACTAGAACAGGGCGAATGCTGAGAGATCGTTAGTCAATTAGTAGAGTGCAGCTATACAATACCTAGTGCTTGTTAGAAAGTTAGTACTGTTTACAATGTTAGACTTGGTTAGTAATTTAACAAAACAACAAACTGTTAGTATTGGTTAGTAATCTTGAAAAGCTAGGCGAAGGAAGTAAACGAGACTAGAAGGAATGATTGAAATCCAGAAACCATTAAATCACCCGAAAGAGTGGCACGCAATACCGGAGCTGTGAGCAAAGGCAAGACGAGAGACAAGACAGGGGGAGACAAAGTGCAATGCATGGCAAAAACGAAAACATGGACCGGAATGTAACTGTGGTGAAATACAAAACATGGCAAAGACTAAACTAGACAAAACATGAACAAAAACCAGAACCAATTTACAATACATAATACAAGGCACGGTCAGGCAATACAGAGATCAGACAGAACGTCAAAAACATGGCAAACAGAGCAGAATCATAACACTATCACTCTCAGATCTTTCTTGTGTGGAGCACATTCCAGTTTTAAACCTCCTATGAAGTAATCTCGTCTAATGTTTTTATTACCTACATGTGCAACTTTACAATTCGCTACATTAAATTTCATTTGCCACATTTCTGCCCAATTCTGGATTCTATCCAAATCATCCTGAATCACTTTAGCGGACTCTAAACTATTTGCCAAACCCCCCAATTTAGTATCATCTGCAAATTTAAATAATCTGCTCTCAATATTCCTATCAAGGTCATTAATAATTTTTGGACAAAAGAAGACTTATGAGTAAATGTACAGGGTGGAAACATCTTGCAATGTATTGGCTTGTTTCTCCTCAAGAAAAAGTCTTGATATCAGGCTGCGTACACCTTTTGAACTCCTCAACCAGAATAAGTTGCCTCATTCAGTCAAAATCTTTCTCAACTTTCATGAAATTAGACACTGATCAAACAACTGTTCCTTCAACCTGTCAACCAGGTGCCCTATCATCCTGGTCTCCCGTTAAATCAGGGGTTCCACAAGGATCAATTTTGGGCCCTTTGATGTTTCTGCTGTATATTAATGACATGCCAGACTGTAAGTCCTGAGACTAGGGTTGCCTTGTTTGCAGATGATTCTAAATGCATAAGAGTGATCAGAGCAAGACTGTTCACACCTGCAGTGCGACCTAGAAAACATCTTGGATTGGAGTCGTAAATGGGACATGAGATTTAACGCTGGTAAATGTAAACTTTTGAGCGTTACAAGGAAGCGAATTCCCATTCTTCACCATTACACAATGAATGGTAATCTAATTGAAAAAGTCGACTGCATGCGTGATCTTGGGATTGTGGTGTCATCAAATTTATCATGGGATGCACATGCTAATGTCTTGGTCAGTGAAGCAAATTGCATGCTTGGATTAATTCAAAGAACTTGTGGTCATACGTGTTCAGTTCAAACAAAACGAAAACTATTTCGCTTATAAGACCACTTTTAGAATACTCCACCCAATCTTGGGCCGCATCATCAAAAAAATCTCTCCTTCATTTTGAAGGTGTGCAACGGAGAGCCACTAAGTACATTCTTGGTTATAATGATTGTGTTGATAGCAATTATAAAGCCCGACTAGTGAAGCTTGATCTTTTACCGCTGGGCTACAGACGTGACATATTTGATTGTGTATTCTTGTGCAAATGCTTGAAGGGGGAATATGACATTAACTACAACCATTTTGTTTCATTTCAAAATGAGGATACATTTTTAATGAAAATTCCAAAATTTAGGACTGAAACTTTTCGCCATTCATATTTTAACAGATTATTTTATTTGTGGAATGCCAGTCACCTCTATCAAATTTCTGATACTACAGCTGCTTTTAAATCGAAGCCATTTCATTTTTATAAAGAAAAGTTCAACAACTATTTTTCTTCTGATGATTCATGTACATGGGTTGGCAAATGTCATTGTTCACGTTGTCGCCTGTCCCTCTGATGTTACTTACAGTTGCTGATAAACTGTCTTATTTTATTATTACTATACCTGTATGTGTGTATGTATATATATATATATATATATATATATATATATATGTGTGTGTGTGTGTGTATATATATATATATATATATGTGTGTGTGTGTGTGTGTATATATATATTTTTTTTTTTTTCTTCTTCTCATTGTTCAATTGTCTGCACATGTTGTGGGATGATTGCCTCACAATAGGTGCCTTGCCACCTGTGCGATCATTTCCTGACTTCTGTCAAAGCTTAATAAATAAATAAATAAATTCAACATGAGTTTGACTGGCTTCCTTGCGAGAATTCCTAAATTTTTGCTTGTCAGCCTCGGGGACCAATTCATAACCCTTCAGAGTGGCCGATTTGACAAAATCATAATCAGAACACTGTTGGACAGATAACTGGTTATAGATTTTCCTAGCTTTTAGCTGTAAGAACACTTTGTAACATCATTGTCCAATCCTCTTTTGGCCATTTCATATTTTCAGCAATTTTTCCAAAATGGGTAAAGTATTGGTCTACGTCATTTTCTAGGAAGGGAGGAATAAGTCTGATGCGTTTAACCACATCAAAATTATCAGAAAGTCTAAAACATTTTGTAACAGTATCTGCTTCTATTTGCTTCATTTCCCGTTCAAAATTGTACATCCTTTCTTCTTCTAGTTCTAGTTGTTTCTCTAACCTTTTTTCTTCCAGTTCTCTCTCCTTCTCCACCCTTCTTTCTTCGAGTTCTAGTTGTTTTTGGCGTAGCTGAATATCTAGTGTTTGCAGCTCTGTTGCAGGCACTTCCACATCTTTAATCAACTCTGGTGCTTCCTCCCCAATGATATCTTCATCAATGATGTTGCACCAAAATGTTGAACATTTCTTGTTTTTTTATTGATGATTTCACATCAGATAAATCAGGGTTGAGGCTATATGCAGCTAGTCCTTCTTCTTTGCTTGCACAATTGATTCCTGGATAGGAGTTTTCAAAAAATTTTCAACATCAAAAGTCATGATTGCTGGTTTTTCAAATAGTCACAAGATTTAAAAATGATAGATCAGCTTAACCCTCTGTTAACCAGCGTAGCATCTCTGCTACAGGAAGTAAAAGGTTTAACAGCCTGGACACCCCGTTGGTTTTGTTTCTTATTGCCAAATACCATTCAAGTTATTCTCAAATGTGTATGTCACTTTTTCATTAGCGTTATTACCCAATGTAGCAGATTTGCTACAATTTGGAAAGGTGGGCCAAATGTGTCAAAAATTTTAGTCTACTGTTTTTCAAATAATGGCCCAAAATAAACATTTTTGCAGAGGGAAATAATTTTTAACACAATTGGAAATGGGTTTGGTTAAATCTTTGGTGAATCCGATGGTTGATCCAATGAATGGTATATCTCGGTGGGACCTCCAATTTGTTTTGACTTGAAAATCACAACAAAGAAAACCAGCAATGACAACTTAAACAAATTTATTCTTCACTGATTAAGTATAAAAAACTTCTCCAAATAATTCACAGTAATCATATAATAACACTCTAATGCCACTATGTAACTCTGATGCCAAACAAAAACTTTCCCTCTACTGACAAAAATCACAGCATTTATCTAGACTAGTAACATTCTGGAAAGACCAACAGGATTCCTGGGTGATCCGGCCCCTAGCGCAGATTCCTAGCGAAGATACAGCACGCCGCTACAAACTCCCGGATGTCATCAATCATGCTGGGCCACCAAAAACGTTGGGCCAAGAACTGCCTGGTCTGATGAACCCCCGGGTGACCTGCCAGGTGGGGAGAGTGCCCCCACCAGAGAACTTATAACTGTACCACTACTGGAATAAAGAAACAGCCAGACAGCTCTCCACAAGGACTGGGATCGGATCTCAAGGCTTCCCACGCAACAGACCCAGGCGATAGGTTAACGTAAAGTTAAAGCGACTGAAAAATCACGACCACCGTGCCTGCCGGGAATTACGTTACTTAGTCTTTTGGACGTATTGGAGATTTTTATGATCCATCCAAACCACAAATGGATGTTCAGCCCCCTCCAACCAATGGTGCCTCATTTTTAATGCCAACTTGACAGCTGACAACTCCCGGCCACAAATGCTGTCATTCTGTTTGGCCACCGACAACGACCAGGAGAAGTAGGCGCATGATTGCAACTTATTGTCCCGAAGGGGGCACTGGGACAAAATAGCACCCACCCCAACTTCCGACGCATCCACCTCCACAACAAATCGGAGTGAGGGGTCGGACAAAACGAGAATGCGTTCTGAGTTCAATCATTTCTCTAACTCCTGAAAAGCAGCCTCAGCTGCTGGAGACCAAGCAAATGACGAGGAGGTATTCTTCTTAGCGATTGCAATAATGAGGGCAGCTACTGTGCTAAAAGTATGGATAAAAAGCCCAAAATCTGTTGAACCTCTTTGACGTTTTGAGGGGCAGGCTAATTCCTGACCACTGCCACCTTGTCAGCATCCATGCGAACCGACCAATCAGGCACATTGAAGCCAAGAAACGAGACTGTCTTGGCATGAAAAATGCATTTTTCAGCCTTGACAAAAAGCTTGGCTTTAAGGAGATCCTCAAGCACTTGTCTGATATGTTGTTTATGTTTCAAGAGAGTTGAAGAAAAAATCAGAATATCGTCCAGGTAGACAAAGACGAATTTCTCCAACATCTCTCGGAGGACGTCATTAGCAAGTGCCTGGAACACAGACAGGGCGTTAACTGATCCAAACGGCATGACCAAATATTTTAAGCACCCGTCATGCATATTAAATGCCGTTTTCCACTTGTCCCCCTCCTGGATCAGAACCAAGCTATAAGCATTCCGGAGGTCTAGCTTGGTAAAAAAATGACTCCTCCTACAGACGTTCAAATGCGAAGTTCATCAATGGAAGGGGGTATTGGTTTTTAATGGTGATACTATTCAAGCCCCTGTAATCAATAAAGGGTCTCAGGCCGCCATCTTTTTTGCCCACAAAAAAACTTAGCCGCGTCCTGACCACAAATATCCTGATCAAACACTGATTCCATTTCTCTCACGAGAGTCTCGGTGAATTAGATCAAATAAGTGGCCCGACCCAAGTGAGCGCTGTGTCGGTCTACAGGGATAAAATAAATGAAACCTGAGACTCTTCATTCATGAACCGTGAAGGCTGCGCTTTAAAAAATATTTAATATTGGGCAATGAAATCTTTACATCTTCCCGCCTTGCCTCCATATCTTGGGGGTAACAGGAGTTTTGGCTCTTGGGGAAGGCGTAAAGATTGTGCATGAGCAACCCTCTGTGTGTTCTGAGTAGACAAGGCTCTAATACTCTCAGTGAGACTTAACAGAATGTTCTCTTGTCTCTGCATGGCATTCTCCTGAAAGCGGACTCTCTCCACCAACTCTGCCTGCTGATTGTTCAGGCTAGAAAGACCCTTGTTATATTCAGAGAGAACTGCTTGTTGATTAGCTACAACTTTCTCTTACGCAACTGCTGCTGATGATTTCATGCTGACTAGAGTGTTATTTAATGGCTGGTAAAATTGAGAAGCTAAGTGCAGCGGCCAGAGAAAAACAAGCAGCACGGACACAATGCAAACGCAGAGAATTATACAGACCACTGGAAAGTACTCGTGCTTCTAAAGGACATATAATAGTCCGAAACATGGAAGAAACGCAACAGAGATAAAAGGGAGAAGAATCTTGGCAGCCGAGAAAAACAAAGCACCTAACTAGTGTGACAAAAAGACCAGAGAGAAAAAAGTAGAGTAGGGAAAAATCCCTAAAGAGGAAGGAACTCCAATAATAATGAGAAGATAAGTAACACAAATTCTGACTACAGATATCTTCGGCTATAATGCTTAGCTACCAACAGACACTCTAGCAAAGGAGGCGTGGCGGACTTCCAGCTTATATAGAGTCTGGGGAGGCGCAGCCCCAGTTCAATTAGCCAGCTGGGTAAAGAATCCAATTGAAAAGAAATTCGACATCATCCCGGGATGAGAGCCACAAAGAAAAGTCCAAAACACCCGCAGACCTCACAAACCATGACACTAGCAGTATATCTGTAAGTTTACTTGCAGTGTACTTCAAAGTATACTTTTATAAATTAGAAATTGCTAGAAGTATATAACTAGTGAACTAATAGATCATCTTTAAGTTTTCTAGCAGTATACTTCACAGTATACGTTCATGAACTGAAAAGTTTACTAGAAGTATACAACTAATAAACTAGCAGTATATCTGTAAGTTTACTTGCAGTATACTTTAATGTATATTTTCATAAACTGAAAAGTATGCTAGAACGATACAACTAGTTAAGTCACAGTATACTTAAGAGTTCACTTGTAGTGTACTTGCAGTACAAAATAAAACTTAGATGCAAACAAGATGAGTGATTTAAGTTTACTTTGCTTAAACCTGTCTTTTTGTAAGGGTTGCTATACACTTTTCAGTTTGTGCCAAGTACACCTCAGGATAATTTTGTTGAGTATATATTTTATTAGTTCATAAACCATAAACTCAAAGTATACTTTCCCATTTTTTAGTTTAAAACAGTATACTAATAGTATACTCAAATATACTTCTTTTTTGTAAGGGGATAGAACTAGCCAAACTGGACGCATGATGGTTTTTACAATATATTGCTAACAGTTTACTTATTTATATCCATATGACCCAATATTACATGAAATAAATACTTAAATAGTTTATGGTCTCTGATTTATCTTTTTTTTTTTTAAAAGTCATATCATTACTGCACACTACGGTGGTTCTCCGTTCCTTAAGTGGAGTCTAAAGCTGTCATGAAGGCCTCTCAGGCATGAGAGACAAGAGGGACGAAGAGTGAGCAGCTCCTCTTCAGCTGCTGATGACATCATCAACCAATCTTTTCTGATTTTAAAGCTCAGACTTCATTCCGTTTTGGTTATCATTCATATCAGAGACGAAATACAGTGCAGCAGTAATTTGAAGTTAAAACAATGACCAGTATTCGGTGGAACAAATCATACCGTTTTTCAGTGTGTAGCCTTTCGTGAGCAGTGTGTACCCCTCATTGTGAAGTTTTTCACCTTGTGGGCTATTTCTTCTTTGGTGAGTCTGTTTATGTTTTGGTGATGTGTTTTCAAAATGCCAGTGTCCTGGGGTGCATTTCCCAAAATCACAGATGCTAACTTACGTAGTTGGGCCCATTGACTGTGAATGGACGAACTATGTAAGTTGCTAACTTAGTTAGCAACTACGGCTTTGGGAAACGCGGTCCTGAATGTTACTTTTGTGGTGTAATAATAATAATAATAATAATAATAATAATAATCCTGATTACGAAGGAGGAAACAAATTGAATCTTCAAATCACAACTGGACTCCTTCCATCCGATAAATATTGAGACTCAATATTTATTTTCATCACTGCAAATGTTCTTGTTCTCCCCAAAGTTCCTGAATGTATCATTAAGGATGGGGTGACAAATTGTGTTATTTTTACACTGGAGGAATGGCTGCTAAAAATGGGGGTTTGCAATCACATGTCAAATCTGAATTAAAAACAACTGTTTCTATCAGTAATAGTAATAAAGTTTTATTATAAAAAGGTCTTGGCCTAATCTGCCCTGCAGTGCAGTGGATGGTGAGATGGGAAAGTGTTGTTCGTCTGTCCAACTATCACACTTCTTTTCCAGGCCCCAACTCCTAAACCAAATAAAATTCCCAACAAAATTTAATGTTTGGATACCTTTTATTTTTGAGGATGAGCATTTTCAAACTTCCATCCATCTTCCAGTTTGTCGATCCATTTTGTTTCCAGGCCAGCTTTCAGCCATCACGAGTCGGAGGTGTGTGAGTATTTCGTGCTTGGTATTTCAATAATAAAAAAAAATCATTTTTTTAACCATCAACATTTCTAGATGATTGCAAACTTTTGTAAGGCACTGCACATTCAGTAATACATCTTTTATATCAGATAAAAATATTAATTACAATAAATAGATTCCCTTTCTGTTCTCCTGAATCTCTGTAAACTCTGAGTCTCAGTTTTGAGTTAAATGTGCTTGAATTCTAATTACGTTCACAGCAAAGAAATGTGAGAAATTTGACGTAACATTTATTGGTTGTTTTTCTGTAGTTATACTTCCTGAGGTTGTAGCGGCTGTTTTTTTAAAGCGATGCAAGAAAATATGTAAAGAAATGAGGGAGGAGAGCACCTGCGGGAACAAAAAACTTTGAATCACACATCTCTATCTGTTCAAGCAAATGTCCTTGTGCTGGCAGAGCAGGAGTTGTTTGAAGGTCTTCTTGAAGGAGACGTTGCAGAGAGCATAGCAGGCTGGATTGATGGTGCTGTTGATGTAGCAGAGCCAGTAGCCAAAGGTCCACATGCTGGAGGGAACACAGGCTGAACAGAATGCGGTGATGAGCACCATGACATTATATGGTGTCCATGTGACCATGAAGGCAACAAGAATGGCCATTACTGTGCGGGTGACCTTTTTCTCGCGTGATGACAATGCCTTCTTCTTGGGCCGCTCCTTTACTATTGTAAAATTTAGGCTGAGAGCTTTGGGGTTTTCCTCAAAACCTGCAGGGGCCTCAGAAATTTCATTTCGCTCTGGTGCACTCGGTTGCTCCTCTACGACACTGCCTGTTCCACCATTCAGGCTCTTCTCAGTGTGATGGGTTTTCATGTAGTCGTCATCGTGAGGCATGGTGATGCGGCTTCCTGCTTTGTTGCTGGATGGGTTATCCTGTTTTGACTGGTGTTTGCCCGTTTTCATGCGGCTCTTGCTGGCCCTGGAGATCTGCCAATACAGAAAGCCCATGATGGTAACAGGCAGGTAGAAGAAAACAATAGAGGTGATAAAAATGATAGTCGGATTGGACAGAAACTGGATGTAGCACTCGCCCTCTGGCACAGTGCGCTCACCAACGATAAACTGCCAGAATAGGATGGCTGGAGCCCACAAGACAATAGCAAAAACCCAGGCTGCTGCAATCATCATGCTCGCCATCCTGGTGGTCCTTCTTACAGGGTAGCTGAGTGGCTTGATGACGCAAAAGTAACGGTCAAAGCTGATGATAAGGAGATTCATAGCTGAGGCATTGCTGACTACATAGTCCAGGGCCAGCCAAAGGTCACAGACTACTGCCCCCAATGGCCAATATCCAACCACAATGTAGACTGTGTACAGGTTCATGGAGCTGACCCCAATGATCAGGTCTGCACATGCCAGGCTGAAGAGGAAGTAGTTGTTTATGGTCTGTAGGCTCCTGTTGATTATGATTGAAAGCATGACCAGTACGTTCCCAGTAATCGTGACAAGACTGAGGAACCCTGTAACCAGTACAGTGATCACCATCACCACTGCCTTGTAAGGGCCCTCAGACAGTAGAGCGTCTGGCTCATTGCTTGCAGTGAAGTTGGTGATATTTGAGAGGGTGGAGAGGGTAATCTTGCGGGTTCTGAGCTCCATTTGTTCTGGACTTGCTGAATCTCAAGTTTTCAGTTTATCTCCTAAATCTAGGTAAAAAAGAAATGTTTTTCAGCACTCTGAGCTTGTTTCTCACACAGAGATACAGTTAGAATTGTTTTTTTTTTTTTAAATAAAGTTTCTCCATCAAAAATGCAATTTAGTATAGGAATAGGCTATACCTGTCTTTGTCATACTGACCCTGGGATTGCTGATTATAAATAAAATTATACTGCTTAAAATGTGTATTTACATTAATTCATTCATATGAATTCATAAACATGAATTCTTATTAGACAATAATTCCACAACCAGTATTTGAATAAATTTCACTTGAGCGCATAAAATGGCTTTGGCTCTCACCATTCATCAGGAGCACATATTGTGAGCATCTCTCTAAGCTGTGCTTAATGCCCTGGTTGGAGTGTGCAGTTTAAGTATATCTGTGCATGCAGTGAGATTAATCACACAGCATGGTCCCAGTGGGGACGTACAACGGCCACTTAACTCTCAGTTCTGTTTACAGAGCGCATATACACATCTAGTTGCAGCACAGGTAACCCTTTCTCACTATTGTGAGGTTTCCAAGGTCAAGAAGGGGTCTGCAGAGTTCCACTGTCATTCAGGGACTTCAGCAGGACCTAGAGAAGCACCCAAGGAACCATTTATTATCAGACACTTGCATTGTCCAAAATGCTTATGAGTATTTGCACAGTGGCACAATTATAAATTTCTTTAGTTCCAACATGTTTTACTCCCTATCAATCCAGATACCATAAAAAGAGTACTGTCTACACAAAAATTGGGTTTGAAAATCTTTGTGTCATAGTTCAAATATTTGTAGACATTGTAGAATCAATGGAAGAGCATATTCTTGCTGTCATTTACTTATGAAACTAGGCTTATGCCGTCAGAGGCAATGGCTTGGGGTATATCCCTGAATGCCCCCAATCCCCTAATTCCCCAATCCTTGAATTGACTTTGAATAGACTTTCATTTGAACTGAATTTCAGGTCAATCAGACAAATGGTTCTGAAGATATGGGCAAAATGGTAATTTTCCACCACAAAGCGCCACCTGGTGGCAAAAAAATTGAACCATACAGGTGTGATGTCATCACGTGACACGTTGTAAGGTCATAACCTTGCAGTTCCACATAGTTTGATATCAATTCGACAAAAGGTTCCAAAGATATGGCAAAAATTGTGAATTTATGTAACAAAGCTCCACCTTGTGTCAAAATTTTGAACCAAACAGGTATAATGTCATCGTGGGACATTAGGTCAAAGGTCAGGTCATGACCTTTCATTTGCACTTGATTTGAGGTCAATCGGACAAATATTTCCAGAGATATGATAAAAACTGTGATTTTTCAGTTTTTGGCCCCTGGTGGCCAATCTAGAAATTGTAAATTGTCCAAAATTGAATCAGTCCTTCCTCTTTATGATACTTACTTATGTGCAAAACATTAAATTTCTATTTGAAATATTACTGAAGTTATCGCGTTAACACGTAGGGCGGCGGAGGCGGCAGTAGCGGCAATCGGACCAAAAACATAATATCCCCGAAACGCCGATTGGCATTCGGGGATATAATAATGGGCTTTATTTTAAAGTCCTCAGCATATAAACTGTAATGACGTAGAAAAGGTTGTAATTGCTCTTTGGTTCGCACATTTATTTCCCAAGAGGGCAGAGCGGTGCTCCTTCCTACTCCCCCATCATTCTTTTGCAGATGAGCTCAAGACCAGAGAAGTTGGCATGTTTCTGGATGGTGCTATGGCATCCTGTTCTCTAAACTTGCATTTGATGATGCCAAAATGAACTGCGTTTTCTGACACAGGTCTTCTGAAGTATTTTTGAGCTCGTGGTTGTGTCCCCTCCACAGAAGCATGTAAGTTCATGCAGTGCTGTTTGAGGACTCAAAGGTCTCATGCATCCTGAGGCATGTCTTAGGTTATTTTAGGGGGGCTTGCTTCTAATTCCTGGTCTGTAACATTACAGACATTGTCTTCAGAGGCTTAATCAGTGGGTACTTCAAATGACGTGCATCGCTTCGTGGACATCCTTTCTTACCCTGACGTGCCCATTGTCTAGAGTTAGGTAAATCTGGACCTTTTTCCATCTCTCCACAAGGCAATCTTTGTGCTGCTTTGTAAATGAAACTTACTAAGCTGACATTTTAGCGTTTTTTCACTGATGAATCAACGTCATGGATCATTGTTGAATTACGTTTTGATTTTGAAAGATGAATCAATGTTGATTCTGCAACGTTGTTTCAATGTTGTTTCAATTAAAATCTTGTTCAAATTTCAGTGTTGATTTGAGATCATTTTGTTCATCTTTTTACAACCATCAGAGTTGTTTCAATAGCGTTTCAACGTTGAAACGACAACTGACATAATTTCAACCATATTTCAATGTTGAATATTGGTTGTATGCCGGCTGGGTTTCTCTTCCTGCTAATAGCCTCACTAACAAGTGGCTGTCTTGTGGCCACACAGCTGTTAAATCCCAATCCTGCCAGTTCTGGTCCCATTGTATGAGTATAAATGCTCTTACTTTAACTACAACTCCAATTCCAAAATAGTTGGGACAAAGTGTAAATTCTGAATAAAATCAAAATGCAATGACTTCCAGATCACATTAGCATGTTACTTACAATAGAACATAGATTACATTTCAAATGTTGATACTGAGACATTTTTTACGTTTTTATCCACAAAATGAGCTGATTTCAAATTTTCTGGCTGCAACAGGTCTCAAAAAAGTTGGGACACAGGCAAAAAAGGGCTGAAAAAACAATTAATATATAAGATCATTTAGCCAGTAATTAAGTTAACTGGTATCAGGTGTGTAACATGACTGGCTATGAAAGAGATGTAGTAGAGAGGCTGAGTCTCTCAGAAGTAAGGATGGCCAGAGGCTCTTCAACCAGTGGAGGCTTTAAAAAAAAAAAAAGTGTGGAATACTTTAAAAACAGCGTTCCTCAACCTAAAATTGCAAAGGCTTTGAAGGTCTCATAATCGACAGTGCATAACATCATCAAAAGATTCAGAGAAACTAGAAAAAATCTCTGTGCGTAAGGGACAAGGCCGAAGACCTTCACTGGATGCCCGTGATCTTTGGGCCCTCAGGCGCCACTGCATCACTCACCGGCATGATTCTGTCATTGACATTACTAAATGGGCCCAGAAATACTTCAAGAAAGCACTGTCCGTAAACATGGTCCGCCGTGCCATCCACAGATCCCACCTAAAACTCTATCATGCAAAAAGGAAGCCATTGTTGAGCATGATCCAGAAGTGCTGCCATGTTCTGTGGGCCAAGGTTCATTTACAATGGACTGTGGCAAAGTGGCAAAGTGTCCTGTGGTCTGACGAGTCCAAATTTGACATTCTTGTCGGAAATCATGGGCGTTGTGTCCTCTGGGCTAAAGAGGAGAAAGACCACCCCTCTTGTTATCAGTGTTCAGTTCAAAAGCCAGCATCTCTGATGGTATGGGGATGCATTAGTGCATATGGTGTGGGACATTTGCATGTTTTAAAAAGCACCATGAATACTGACAGCTATGTAAAGGTTATAGAGCAACATATGCTCCCCTCCAGATGACATCTATTCCAGGGAAGGCCTTGTGTATTTCAGCAGGACAATGCAAAACCACATACTGCAGCTATCACAACAGCATGGCTTCGTAGTAGAAGAGTTTGTGTGCTGAACTGGCCTGCCTGCAGTCTTGATCTTTCACCGATTGAGAACATTTGGCACATAATTAAACAAAAAGTTTGTCAAAGGAGACCCAAAACTCTCCAGCAGCTGGAAGCCTGTATTAAACAAGAATGGGATCAAATTCCAATGGCTAAACTCAAGAAACTTGTCTCCTCAATGCCCAGACGCCTCCAATCTGTGTTAAAAAGAAGAGGAGATGCTACACCATGTTAAACAAGCCTGTGTGCCAACTTTTTTGAGACCTGTAGCAGCCATCAAATTAGAAATGAGCTGATTTTATAAAATTTTAAAATTTTAAACATTTGCGATGTTATCTCTGTTCTATTGTGAATAAAACACTGGCTGGAGTGATTTGAAAGTCACTGCGTTTGATTTTATTCACAATGTGCACTTTGTCCCAACTATTTCGGAATAGGGGTTATATAAAATATAGCAATAAGTTCTTCAGTCAATTTTTTAGTATGAGACTTCACCAAGTGTCTTAGTGATCACCAGTCATGATTGTTCATGATTTCTTTCTGACCCACTTATTCCACAAAGTTGATGATTTACCACTATCCTTCCAGGTTTGATTAATTTGTTGCACAGTTTTAGACCTAATTCCAGTGATTTCAGCAATATCTTCAACAGTTTTCTTTGCTTGAAGCTGGCCAATAATTTGCCCTATTTGAACCTTCTTCAGAGAAGGTTTTGTAAAAAAAAAAAAAGAGAGAGAAGCACTGAATCAGTCAGGATTAAAACAATTACCCCCCGCTGAAAGATATTCATCCCTGCAATAATGATTCAATTATTGGTGTTTGAGCATTTGGCAGATCCAAATGACAATTTTTTTTTTTTTTGGACAGGCAGTGCATATCATTCATAGATAAAGGAGAACAGGCCAGATCAGCCCCCTCAGGTGAAGGCTTAGTCCCCCTATCGATTCATCGTCGGTCAAGTCCCTACGTACTTCTAATATTTTCTGCACAGATAGTGCTCCGGTTTCTCAGAGGCTTTTCACCATATTATTGGCAGTCAGTAGTAACATTTTTAAATTGCGTGCAATTACTGCAATTACTCATTGAGAAAAATTAGTCCTCAACTGTTTTACTTATTGTTCACGCAGGTTTTTAGCAAAGTGGCGAATCCCAAACTATCTGGCTGATAAACATCAGCGCCTTTTGGGATGGCTGATTTTACACCCAATCATAATTGAATAACCTGTAACCTGTTCGGCTGTGGAATAGCGAAACTGGTGTTTGTCAGGAGGTTCCAAAACTTTTTCAATCGGTCTCGGATTTTGTACAAAGGAGTTGCATCAGGAATTTGCCAATTGGCCTTTTTACAAGAATCAATACAATTGTTGAGGCGAAACTTTACAAAGTTATCAAGTAAATTCCAGACTGTTCCAATTCTTTTAAAACTTGCGTTGTACAACAAATACAAAAAAAAAAAAAAAAAGTTCATTCATCGAAACCTCAGTCCTCTCGCATTACCTGATGGCCACAGTGCGTGAGATACCGCGACACAGATTCCATCTATAATATTTCTTTCTTTATTATGGGACAACCTTCATCATCAGATTAACAATAAACAAACGTTGCATAAGGCGTCACCTTAGTTTTCCGAGACTCATAACCATCAACTTTGCTAGAAAAAAAAAATAGTGCCCAGGCTGCCGTAAAATAAGTGAACCTTAAGTCTGCTTATGAGATTTGAGTGACAAAGTGCTCTTTTCAAACTGTTGTTTTGCCTGTTTCATTCTTAGGCTTAAAACAATATGCAGCACACTCACGGTCATGTCAGCTAATAATCCCCGATATAATTGGTTATGCAATTACAGAACTCCATCTTAACGTCAAGCTGAAGTGTGGAGAGCGCTCTGGTGCAGAACGGCTGCACGCGGATCACCCACGTAGGTTCTGCACATTGGCAGTGGAGAGGTGTGATTACCCCATAGGACTGTAAAGTGCTTTACATGTCCGTGTGAAGGTGCTATATTCACGCAATGTTCATTCATTCAACCATTCATTCATGTACCCAGTGAGAAAAGAAGCATCGCGCTCCTATCGCTGGGATTGGAGTTTCGCAGCTGGTCTGGAAACCCTTCCAACTTCCTCATCTCCTTTCCATTGTTTCCCCGCTGAAGCACAAACCCTTCCATTTCAACACCGAAGTAAAATTCATCACAGAGCACCAATGCTTTTGATAATGATTTGCTAGTTGAATATACTAAACAATGCATTTCACACTTATGCTGCATGGTTTTATCGTTTCAAATGTGATACTGAATTGTCCAAAATAATTTTTTTCATTCTTTATTCATATGTCATCATCAAGAGCTAAATAATAAAAAAAACTTGAAAATGTGCAGAATTTGTTCCAATTTGGGCCTAATATGACATTTCAGTTGGTTAGCAGTCCAAGATCTCCACCATCACATTCAACATCTCATAACCCACCACACGTTTTTAATGAGAGATTGGTTAGGGCTACGAGCAGTACTCACTCCCTGTGACAACACAGCCATGCTGTTTTCATACATTCCGTGTAAGAATTGCCATTATCCAGAACACACTGGGGCATCTCGGAAAAAGACGATGTCTGGAAGTCACACATTTTGTCCCAAATTGCGGCTGTACCCTTCTGTGTCAGTTTTGTCTACAATTGCCTAAAATGAGGACAGCAGCCAAATTCAGCCCAAGACCATGACAGAAACGGCCTTTTCAATATGTCACTGATAACAGTCGGGATGGTTGTTCTCCTCTTTGGCCCAGTGAACACAACATCCATTATCTCCAAAAACTATTTGTGAGATGGACTCCGACTGCAGCACTGCTTCCCACTTCCCCACTTCGCCATCATTCTTTTTCAGATGAGCTAGAAACCAGAGAAGTCAGTGGTTCTTCAGGATGGTTTTTTTGGGCTTCATTTTGTAGCCTAAACTTGCATTTGATAATGGCACAGTGAACCTTAATCTTTGATACAGGTCTTCAGAAGTATTTAAGAGCCCGTATGGTTGAGTCCATTGCAGAAGATGTCAGTTAATATAATTCTGTCTGAGAGCTTAAAGGTCATGCGCAACCAATATTTCATACAAACAGAGTGCTCTGGTTTTTTCCCAGATTCTCAGAATGTTTTCATTATATTGTCAACTGTAAATTGTGAGATAGGTAAATTTCCTGCGATTGCACATTAAGAAGAGTACTCAAGCTTTTTCAAAATTTGCTCAAGCAGCTTTTAGCTTATTGGCAAACCTGATACTGTCTCGCTAGTAAATTACCATGTCCTTTCGTGACAGCTCAATTTAAACCCGATCATTATCAAATCACCAATTCACCTGTTTGCCTGAGTGATTTTCAAAAATTGCTGTTTTTCTGAAGATTCCAGAACTTTTCCAGCCTTTCCATTCCCCAGACCCAATGCTCTGGAGCCTGAGGCAGACATTATTTTGGAATTTGCGAATATTTACAAAAATCATTAGGCTCCAGCTGTAAGGTTGAAACTTCAAAACAGCTCAATAAATGTATAAAAAGATCATTTACAAATAAATTCATTGTATGAACTGTCCCAATTATTTGTAATTGAGTTTAAATAAGAAATTAGTGAAAGTTAGTATATTAAACCATATGGTCTCCATGATTCTACAAATTCAGTGTCATATTGCATCTGCTGACTGCTGCAGGTAAATTCCACGATACAAAAGATGCCGTATATTGGAACAAACACTGCATTTGTAGTTTTATGATTTAATCACCTGTTCTCGAGGAATCTCTTTGGTTCTCCCTGCAGTGGCCTCCGTTTCGCAGGTGTGAGCATGCAGCCTTTTGTCGGTCAGAAACGCCTTGCTGTCGGTCTGATCTCATGCGTGCGGAGTAAAGCGGCACTGAGGGATGAGTGTATGTGACACTGCTGTCTGGAAGGAAAGAGCGTGAGTGAGAGAGGGGTGGAGGAGACTCTGGAGTGAGTGAGAGAAGAGGCTGGATAAGAGAAGAGGTAGAAGAACAGGGTGGGCCGTCCCTCACAACACACTTGCGTCAAAATCCTGATCTCTCTGGGATTCTGGCATAATAATTGCACCTTAAGAAATTTTTGCGTCAGGTGTGAAATCTCGACGGAAGCACCTGCATGATCATAACCACATCACGTCATTCAGTTGATAAACACTGCAAAGTAATGTAGTGAACACGAATTAATAATATATATTAAAATAAGTTAATAAATAAGTTTAAAATGGGATTCAGTTCAGAAACATGCTCTAACTGCACCCAAAACCAACCAGACACTTATATCCATGCTATTTGGCACTGCACACCTATTCAGCAGTTTTGGGAAAAGGTCACAAATACACTCTCTGATCTCTTTGGCCGTCACATCGCTGTATCCGCCCCCCACCCCCAACTCTGCTTACTAGGTGACACAACAGTTACAAATTTGACAAGACCAAATGATAAAATTCTTCTAATAGCCCTAACTGTCGCCAAGAAAACAATCCTCATGAACTGGAAATCAAAAAGCAACTCAAACATCACACAATGGAAGAATTATCTGATGGATCACATTACCATGGAAAACACAACATCTGACCTCACGGAACAGCACACAACAGAACCCTCGTCCATCTGGTCCCCTCTCATCAACTTCTTACAAACATAATCCGGCAAAGCAATATACCTCTTTTGCCTGGGAACCAATCTCAAATGAGGTTAAGCTCATTCATTTTTTCAATTATTCATTTATATGCATGTTTACATTCATGCTTACATACCGTTATGGCCCCAATTTGTTATGACACTTATGACAGCAAGGGATGACAGACAAAATTTAAAAACTTTAACAGATTTAATTAAACAAACACCTTTAATTAATCTACTGTGTACTCCACTGACCAAAATTGATATATACAAGAAAAAAAATATTTACAGTCCCTTGAGATGGGGTTGCTTGGTGATGTCCTGGGACAGGGAAAATGCTCCAACACAGGCAAAAATCCACAAAAAGCTTCACAGGTCTTGAAAAGAGTGACAGGTCTGGTCAAATGTATCCTTCCCCTTGCAATTTTTCCTACTACTTTATTCTCTCAATTTCTCTCCTTATATACTCTTTTGCAGCCCCCTCCCACCTTTTAGAATTTTTTTATTCTCTGGGACTTTCCGTCTCAGACATGCCCAGGACATGTCCAAACCTAGCTCCAGACTGGGCTTAACAAAAAAAGGTCAATACTGCCATCTAGTGGCTTCATTCAACATTACACCTCCATTCCAAAAGGGAAAAATTTCGACTGAAACTGGTTTGAGGAGGGACAAAGTGCAAACCGAAGACAGGGTGTTGGGGATAAAAAGCTACTCAATGCACAAGGCTATCCCATCCGGTACAAACTGACAGAAGAGCTGCCATCGCATAAGAGGCAAAATTAAATGATGGTTACAATAGGGGTTGTGTCACAACACACAACATGACAACCAGAATTGCCTGGAAAAGGATATATTTGACCAGACCTATCACTCTTTTCAAGACCTGTGAAGTTTTTTGTCAATTTTTGCCTGTGTTGGAGCATTTTCTTGTGCCAGGACATCACCAAGCGACCCTATCTCAAGGGATTGTAAATATTTTTTTTCTTGCATATGTCAATCTTGGTCAGTAGTATAAATTGTAGGTTAGTTGTTAGTTTGTTGAATTAAATCTGTTTAAGTTTTAAAATTTTGTCTGTCATCCCTTGCTGTCTTGTATGTCATAACAAATTGGGGCCACAACACACTCAAGGATGATTTTTTTTTTCTCCAGCGAGAGCGCGCTTCAGAATTCTTCTGCAAATGTAGATAATTTCGGTGAAGAGTGTGGTGTCCTTCATTTATGTTTTCTAATCAGACAGCTCTTCCAATTGGACAGCTGACTGCGCAGTTAAAAGCGGTGAGCTGCATATTGTCAGGCCACATTGATTGTTACTTGTTTATTTTACTGGCTTCAAATATTTTGAACAATTAGACCTACAGTCCTAACGATTTAATTATCCAAATAGCAGCCAAATAAATGATTTACCCAACAGTAATGCTCAGGGTAAAGCAGGCATTTACAATGTAATTGCAATATTCCTAGCATGGACGGTACAGTCAGTGGTTCCGAGACTGTACCTCTACATGGCCACTGAAAGCAAAATTTCACTGTCTCGAGACACCTTGGACCAGTGGTCTGGACCAGTCCTCTAGTGGAGCAGGACAGTTACTGCAGTGGTCCGTGCTCCAAAGACTAGTGGTCAGGACCAGTCCCCTAGTGGAGCAGGACAGTTACTGCAGTGGTCCGTGCTCCAAAGACTAGTGGTCCGGACCAGTCCCCTAGTGGAGCAGGACAGTAATGACAGTGGTCTGTGTTACAGGACAATACGGTACACAAAATGTTACAGCCCCTGCAGTGATGAGATCTAGCTTGTCATCACTTTTTATACTACTACTTTGATTTTGCATTGTAATGGACTTAGGTCATGACATTACATCGGGGACAAATCAATCTGCCATAGCGGCATTGATCATTATCATATTGATTTGCAGTAGACAGGCTTTATAAGTCATGTCGTTAACAGATAAATAAATGAATAAATAAATAAAACAAAATGAAAATAATAAAGTAAAATTATGTAACATGGGTTTTTTGCACCTTAATGGCCCTACGATGGAGTCTGAAGAGGGATTTTCATCAGTCCAATATAGAGCAGCATCTGCTAGCTCAGGCGGTGAATGCCAAAACATCCCTGCAGGCCTTGGTGGCATCTTGGAATGGAAGCCCAAAATGGACAATATTCTAATGAAAATGTAATCCCACGATTGCATTATACTTTTCCACTCATGAACTCCAGGAGGTGGGCATCGGGCCCCGGGCTGACTCCAGGAGGTGGGCGCCGGGCCCCGGGCTGGCGCCGGGCTCCGGGGCCCGGGCCCCAGGCTGACTCCGGGCACCGAGCGCCGGGCCCCAGGCTGACTCCGGGCACCGGGCCCCAGGATGACTCCGGGCGCCGAGCGCCAGGCCCCAGGCTGACTCTGGGCGCCGAGCGCCGGGCCCCAGGCTGACTCCGGGCACCGGGCCCCAGGTTGACTCCGGGCGCTGGGCGCCGGGCCCAGGCTGACTCCGGGCGCCAGGGCTGCGCCATGATGTTTTCCGGAGGGGTGGCTCCTGGCACGCCAGGAGGCGTGCCTTTGGGGGGAGGGTGCTGTGATGGTCTGGCCCTGCAGGCCCTCCCCCCTCCTGTTTGCACCTCCACGTCAACGAGCCACAGCTGCTGCTCGTTGAGGTGGAGGTGATTTGTAGAGTACTTAAGAACTGCTCTGTCAGTGTGGCAGTGCAGCTGGATTCTGTAGGCTCTCTTTGTCTGTTGGCCGTGTGTTTTAGGAGCCCTGATTCTTGCTGCTGTTCCCTTGGGCGTTGGATGGTTTTTTAATTCAACTTTATTTACATTTTACTCAGCCTGTGCATTTGGGTCCTTCAATTTCTGTTTTGGATCCATGATCCATGATCGCTTCCTTACGCCGGCGGGACTAAACCATGACAGAAAATGCATTAATCCAATTATCACTTTCATTTTCACATACACATATGGGAAATCTATGACTATATTCAAATGATAATGAAAAGCTGTTTGACATTTCATTTTCAAAGTCATGCTCTGCAATATAGTGGACAATATTCAAATGCAATAGGCAAAGCAGCACCCCCAACCTATTGCATTTACATTTCCCCTAACTAGCCTCAGCAGGGTGGGAAGACTGATAGCGTTTTATCTGGAGTAATGTAATGCGCTATAGCACGCATGGAAGGATAATGCTGCTTTAACTAGCTATGAAATAACATGTCTCAGGCTGAACTGCCAGTTTGTTCTTTCGGGAAAAGATGCTGCTGATCAATGGTGAAAGAGGTTGTGTGTGCAAGATGGTGTTGAAAGTGACAAATCAGGGCTGGAAGAGCTTCTCCAGTAGGCATCATGGCTGGTTAGCAAGCTGTACCTCAGCAAGTCACTAGCAAGCTAGCTAATGTCTCTGAGATCTACAAGCACACTTAGGTTGCAGTTGCACAACGCTGCCAAGAAGCCTTGGATAAGTTCATGCATATTACAGCTAGCTCAGTTATTAGAGTTGGGGCACAAATCTAATCATATCACTTTAATGTGATGATCATTACCTCCACCAAAAAGGTTATGTTTTTGCCTGGGTTTGTTTGTTTGTTTGTCTGTTGGTTTCCAAAATAACTCAAAGTTATGGACAGATTTTGATGAACTTTTCAGAGAAGGTGGGTATTAAGTCAAGGAACAGGTGATTAAATTTTGGGTTTTGCTGCCCCCTGGCAGAGGTCTGCGCTCTCTGGGTGCTTTTCTAGTTTACAAATATTTTCCTTAGTTAACGTAAGCTAGCATACTAGCTGCCGAGATGGCTACATCCAAACTGCAACGTAGCCTACTGCGTGATGGCACACAATAAATAGCAGCCTAGCCATCATGATATTATCAGTAAGCCTCCGTGCGTACAAGCGCTACCCAGAAGCTGATTTGTTGGTATGCAAATGAGGAACATAGTTTTCGTTCACGCCCCTAATGAGTGACGTCCTAGCGGAAGACCCTTCTTGATGAGACACTGACAGATAACATTTTAATTTTCATTGTCCCAAAAAGAGCGTGGTGACATGTATTTGAAAATGCAATAGACAGGGAGGCGCAGTTTCCCTTACTGCGTTTGAATATTGTCCCATGTATTGCAGGATAAGTCTTTGAAAATGAAATGTCAAATGTCATCATTATTATGGCATTATCATTTCCAAGTGATTAAACAGCATTTTCATTATCATGTTGACCCTAAAAGAGCGTGATGACATGTAAATGTAAATGCAATAGGTTGGGGGTGCTGTTTTGCTTATTGCATTTGAATATTGTCCACTGTATTGCAGAGCATGACTTTTAAAATGAAATGTCAAACAGCTTTTAATTATCATTTGAATATAATCATAGATTCACCGTATGTGTATGTGAAAATGAAAGTGATAATTGGATTAATATATTTTCAATTTAATATCGTCTCATAAAACTCATAAGTGGAAAATTATAATGCAATGGTGGGATTACATTTTCATTTGAATATTATCCTCTTGGGACTTCCATATCTTGGGGCCACCAGGTTTCTAAAAGCAATATTAGGCGCCACCTCCACAACTACAGGTGCTTTGGAAGGGTTGCCAGATGAAAGCCTTGCCGGACCAGAAGTCACAGAAGCAAGCGCTTGGAGTTCGCCAAACATCATTTCAATTATGACTGAAACAAGGTGTTTTGGTCAGATTAGAGTGAAATTACAGGTTTCGGTCAGATACAGCATGGGCATGTTTGGCTTCAAAACTCCGATGCATACAAGGAGAAACACCTCACACCCATGATGAATTATGATGGTGGTCAGTCATATTTTGAGGCTGTTTTAATTCAAAATATCCAGGGGCACTGGTTAAGATTAATGGCATAACAAATTCCACCAAGTATATGGATATTTTGGCTGACAATCTTGTTGCCTCGGCCAGAAGGCTGGTACTTAGTAGAAGGTGGACTTTCCATCAAGGCAATGACCCAATGCATACATCAAGATCGGCGCAGAAATGGTTCTGCAACAACAAAATGAACATTCTGCGATGGCCATCTCAGTCACCAGACCCCAATCCAGCTGAAAACCAGAGTTGAAGAGGGCAATTGATAAATGAAAATCCAAGAGTGTGAAGGATCTTGAAAGGATCTGCGTAGAAATACCCCTATATGTGTGCCTGAGCCTTGTCAAAAATTAACAAGAAAGGACTCCATCCTTTTACTCTTGGCAGAGGTAATTGCCCTAAGTACTAAATGAAGGGTGCCAATAATTATCAAACCTTCATTTTGTTGAAATTCATGAGTTCTTCACGTAAAAGCTATGAAATCATGTCCAAGAACGTGTTGTATTTCAAGCATTCACCTACTTAAATAATGTATAATCAATGGAAGCAATAAAGTTCACAGAGAATACATTGACTCGGCTTGGGCAGAATCGTACTCAACTCTGATTCGCCACTGAAGAAATGCTATATTTAGTGGTAGGGTGAGGGTATTGTAATCACCTAGTTTGTGCATTTATTTATTTGTTTGTTTGCAAGATTTTGAGACCACAGTCTAAATTTTCACCAATTTTTGACCTTTTCAGGGACCTTTGACCTTGGATCATTTCATTCCAATATTTAATGGGATCTAATCTGGGTCTTGGCCCAAATTTAGGAAAAATATTACACTGAGACTCTAGGAAATCTAGGAAAGTAAGTCATCAAATATTCTAATTTGCTTGGGATAATTTACAGAATAGACAAGAGGTTTGTGCTTTGATTTTGACAGGTTAATTTGAAAACTGTCAGTAAAGTGTAGCCGATTAACAAAATGTGCAATTTGTTTTTATTTATTTTTTCATTTAATTCTTTAAAAATCTCACTTTAACTTACTCAGTCATTGCCTTTGTCATTTCATAATATCTGTGAGCAGTGTGTAACACTTTGGGTGCAGAGCCTCACCCTCATAGTGATGTTTGTAGCCTTTTGTGTTTCTTCAGATAAGGTGAGTGCGTCCGCATTGTGGTCTCATGGTTTCAAAATATCCTGGCTGCACGACCTGATGCCATTATGATTATGAAAGCATTACCGGGTCAAGATCGGGGAAGCAAAGGAAATCTTCAATTGATCTGGGAGGACATCTTCAATGAGATAAAAATTGAAGCAAAATATTCATTCTTGTATTTGTTAGAGTGGGGGTTTTTCTGCAATCATGTATATTAGATCTGAATTTACAAACTTTTGGCTTCTAACAGTAATTATAATGAAGTGTCAAAATAATGTCTTTGATTATTTTTTGGTTGAACAGTTATTGTTCTTTCGCAGAAACAAAAAGAATCACATCTCTATCTGCCCAAGCGAATGTCCTTGTGCTGGCAGAGCAGGAGTTTTTTGAAGGTCCTCCTGAAGGAGACGTTACAGAGAGCATAGCAGGCTGGATTGATGGTGCTGTTGACGTAACAGGACCAGTAGCCGAAGGTCCGAATGCTGGAGTGAACACAGGTGGAACAGAAGGTGCTGATGACCTTCATGATTTGAAAGGGTGTCCATGTGACCACAAAGGCAACTAGAATCATCGTTATCATGCGTGTTACCTTTTTCTCACGAGATGGAGGTGCCGTTTTCTTGGGCTGCTGCTTTGACATTGTAACATTAAGGCGGTGGGCTGTGGGGTTTCCCTCGTAACCTGCAGGGGCCTCTGTAATTTCATTTCTCTCAGGATGTACTGGTGCACTTGGCTCCGCCTCCCCAACTCCAACTGTTCCACCATTCTGGCTCCTTTCAACGCATTGGGTTGTGTCGGACTCGTCATCACATGGAATGCTGATGTGGTTTCCTGCTCCGCTGTTGAATTCTTTGCCCTTTTTTCGCTTGTGCTCATCCATCTTTACACGGCTCTTGCTGGCCCTGGAGATCTGCCAGTACAGGAAGCTCATGATGGCAACGGGCAGGTAGAAGGAAACAGTGGAGCTGATGAAGGCGATGGATTCATTGGACATGAAGTCAATGTAGCACTCGCCCTCTGGCACAATTTGCTCACCTACAATAAACTGCCCGAAGAGGATGGGCGGGGCCCACAGGAGAATGGCAAGAGCCCAGGCTGCTGCAGTCATCATGCCCGCCATCCTGGTGGTCCTCCTTGCAGGGTAGCTGAGTGGCTTGGTGATGCAGAAGTAACGGTCAAAGCTGATGACAAGGAGATGAAAGGCAGAGGCATTGCAGACGACATAGTCCAAGACCAGCCATATGTAACAGACGACTGGGCCCAATGGCCAATAACCAACTGTGATGTAGACTGTGTACAGGTTCATGGAGCTGATTCCAATGATCAGGTCTGCACATGCCAGGCTGAACAGGAAGTAGTTGTTGATGGTCTGGAGGCTCCTGTTGATTCTGATTGAGAGAATGACCAGTATGTTCCCAGTTATTGTGAGGAGACTCAGGGATCCTGAGACCAGGATGATGATCACCACCTCCACTGCCTGGTAAGGGCTCTTGGACGGTAATGTGTCTGTCTCATTGGCTGCAGTGAAGTTGGAGATGTTTGAGAAGATGGGGATGGTAAGCTTAAAGGTTCTGAGCTCCATTTGTTCTGGTCTTGCCGAATCTTGAGTTGCCAGTTTAGCCCCTAAATTCAGATAAAGGAGAAACATTTTTTCGGCAATAAGAGCTTGCTTTTAACACTCAAATTAGCTTTGCCCTGGAGTAAGACGAGATTTGTTATGTAGTACTCAACATTAACAATGCAGGTTATCCTTGGTCTAGGTTGCGCCTGTGTTTGTAAAGCTGTAAAGCCCTGGGACTGCTTATTATCCCCCGTCAACAGGAAGTTGGAGGGAGATATAGGTTTGACCTCCGTCCGTCTGTCCGAGATAAAGGGGACAGCTTTACTCAGAAACTACTACAGATACAGTAACCAAATTTGGTGTGTTGCTTCAGACCATGAAGGCCTTGATCAAGTTCGAAAATAAGAAGCGCAGGATTGGCAAAGGATGTTGTAGACCATGTCGCCTTGTTAGAAATCCAGTTGTTTGCTCAAAATATGTTACTTCTACAACAACTCATGAGGTATTTTTTTTAGTTGGGATTTGTTCTGTCTTTTGGTCTGGAGGATTATAAAAAACCATTGGTCCAATTTTTATAAAATTTGGTGGCATGGGCAAAGGAACAAGAGTCATCAGAAGATGACATATCCCACCGGTTCCACATAATTTGTGATTTGTGGCAGAGTTTTTGAATTCTGCTGTAGAAAACGGACAAAGTCCAATTTTTGGGCTGTTTTTGGTATAGAAATGAAAAATTTTGGGCATAATGGAACTGAAACCCCCAAAAGGCACAACTACAGCATAAGGGTAAGTACTTACCGAATTTGAAGTTTTTGAGTTCTGTCCCGGAAACGAGACAAAGTCCAATTTTAGGGCTATTTTTGGTGAAAATTTCCGAAATTATGGGCAGCATGGAACTGAAACCCCTAAAAGGCACAACTACGCCATAAGTGCAAGTTCCATAGCAAATTTGAAGTTTGTAAGTGGTATATTTTTTGAGTTCTGCTCCCGAAATGAAAATGATTACGGACGGACGGACGGATAAATTTTGGGCACCATGATTCCAAAATGCCCAAAAGGCACAATGGGATCACTAGAATAACATGCGTACAAAATATGAAGTTTGTAAGTGGCAGAGTTTTTGAATTCTTCTCTAGGCACAACTACACCATAAGAGTAAGTTCCATAGCAAATATGAAGTTTGTAAGTGGCATAGTTTTGGAGTTCTGTCCCGGAAATGAGACAAAGTGCAATTTTAGGGCTGTTTTTGGTGGAAATTTCCAAAGTTATGGGCAGCATGGAACTGAAACCCCCAAAAGGCACAACTACACCATAAGAGTAAGTTCCATAGCAAATTTGAAGTTTATAAGTGGTGTAGTTTTTGAGTTCTGGTCCGGAAATGAGAATGATTACGGACGGATGGACAGACGGACAGGGCGATGACTATATCCCACGGTATTCCATACCGGTGGGATAATAAAAACTCATAAAATTTTGGAGAGGAAATGAATCACGAGGCAGATTCACATGAACTGAATAAATGGCATACGATTCAAAATTCTTTCAATGGTTGTAAAGATTTAGAGGGACACAAAAGAGCCAATCAGTGTCAGCTGCTGAACAGGGCACAGGCCGGATGTAAGACATCGTTTCAAACTGATCATAATTGACCTGTTTACAATTACTATTCTTGACTTTTGTCTTATCCTGCAAATCAGGTCATCAAAATAACGCTTTATGATCGTTTAAAAGAAAACAAGCAATAAAATACACACATAATGTAGTCCAAATGATGTGTTTTATTTCTTTCTTTTACAAAGAGAATTGGCGACACCTGAAAGAAGTGAGTTTAACTTGGCCGTTGATTGAAAATTGGTCAAGACAAAGTATCAGTTTAAAGGCATGTTTTAAGCCCTCACTGCTTTTTGTCCATTGGCCAGCACTGGAGCCAATTAAGAAGGGTTGGCTTTTCCCAATTTAGAACAGAGGACCAGGAGCACATATTGTGAGTATCTCTCTGAGCGGTGCTTAATGCCCCATCTAGAGTGTGCAGTATATGAAGATAACTCAGCTGCAGTAAACATGATCACACAGCATGTTCCTAATAGACATGTACAATGGACATTTAACTCTCACCTCTGTTTATGGGGAGCATATACACACCAAGTTGCTGTACATGTAACCCTTTCTCATTGTGCCTAGACCTCTAAGGTCAAGATTGGAGTCGGCGGGGCTCCACTGTTCTGCACGGATTTCAGCAGGACCTACAGAAGCACCGCAAGAACAGTTCAGCGCCAAATTTTGTTCCAGACAGTCACACAGACCAAGATGTTCATAAGTATTTGCACTGGAGACACACTTATAAATGTCTGTAATTCCAACATGGTTCACTCCATGCAAATATACACTAGCATCCAAAATTGCTTGCACCCCTGACTGGCAAAGCATGAACAATACTTTTAAAAAAATTCTAAAAAGTATATGCTTATTGAGAAACTCCAAATAACAATATGTGAAATACTGCATAACATTATTGTTCCAATGGAACCAACCAAAATTATCTACTGATTTAATTTAAAATTAATTTCCTCCAAATCGAGGTTTCACAATTAATGGCACCCTGAAAGATTACAGCAAATGACATCTACCAAAATTAAACTAGGTATTAGATCCCACTTTTTAAGTTTTAAGGGACTATACTGAGCCAGTAAAATCACTTCCTGTTTCCTTCGGCTTAAAAATGAGGGAAAACACATGCAAAATTACTCTCAGTATTGAATGAAAAATAGTGGCACTTGGCAGTGAAATAGGCTATAAAAAGCATGCAGCTCAAGCTATTTGCGCAGGTATGCAATTTTGAATAACGTTGATTTGAATTCAGCAAATACGCGTCCAGATGAATGATTGTCGTCTTACCTGATCCGGGTTAACAAGCGGCACCTGTTAAGTGTGGAGCCTCTCGGAGTGAACTTTCTGTTAATCATGAAAATGACTGAGAACAGGTCAGGACTAATAATTGTTTAAAACAGATGTTTTGTCCACCCCAATTCTCAGTTCTGCTGAATTTAGCCCATGATTTCATTGCTGTTCTGGTCGCTGGTCTCTAGTGAGAAAGTTGTTGAGGTATTAGCTGCAAATGAGTTAAGTGCTAGATAGCAAGGGAATCTTTCTGTTTTTCCTCTTTCTGGGTACTGTCTGGTGCCAATTCTTTTTATCTCAGTTTCCGAGATTTTTTTCCCATTCTATACGTTCTGTCATGCTCGCTTTGCTTCCTAATTGTTACTCGGACCGGATCTAGGTCCTATGGAAGCGCAAGTCTGTAGCGGTGTTAAGTATTTAACACGGATCCATGCGCAGAATCAGGAAGTCTAAAAGCTACCTAAACACAAGGCAGCCACTAAATCTACGAACAGACTAATCAGAGAGAGAGAGAGCCAGGGAATTTAAAAACAAAAATTGGCCCGAAAGACTATGTATATATATATATATATATATATATATATATATATATATATATATATATATATATATATATATATATATATATATATATATATATATGTCTGTATAAAGCTGTGTATGTATATTATATATATATATATATATATATATATATATTGTAATGTACCTTTTTTTTGTTAAGCTCAGACTGGAGTCATGTTTAGACATGTCCTGGACATGTCTGGGGCAAGTCTCAGAAAATTAAAAAAAAGAGGTCTAAATGTGGGTGGGGTCTGCAAAAGAGTATATAAGGAAAAGAATTGAGACAGTAAAGTAGTAGGAGAAATTGCAAGAAGAAGGATACATGTGACCAGACCTGTCATTTCTGTTCAGAACCTGAGAAATTTTTGCCTGGATTTGAGCATTTTTCCTAACCCAGGACATCACCACGCCACCCCACCAAAACAAGGGACTGTGAATATTTTTTTGTTCTTGTTATTAATCAATCTTGGTCAGTAGTTTAGTTAAAGTCTTTGTTTGTTAATTAAATGTGTTTGAGTTTTAAATTGTGTCTGTCATCCCTTGCTGTTGCTGTTACGTTGTAAATGTAATAACAAATTGGGGCCATAACAATATATATATATATATATATATATATATATATATATATATATATATATATATATATACACACAGGAGGGAAAATAAGTATTTGACCCCTCGCTGATTTTGCAGGTTTGCCCATTTAGAAAGAATGCAACGATCTATAATTTTAATCGTATATACATTCTAACAGTGAGAGATAGAATCACAAAATTCCCGAAAATCACATCATATGAATTTATAAAAATTGATAACCATCTGATGAGGAAAAATAAGTATTTGACCCCCTACCAAACAGCAAGTATTCTGGGTCCCACAAGCCAGTTAGTCTTTCTTTAAGACGCACCCCCAATCCCAACTAATTATTTACATCAAATACACCTGCCTCACCTCATTACACGTATAAAAGACACCTATCCACTCCCAAACAACCAGATTCCAACATCTCCACCTTGGGCAAGAACAAAGAGCTGTCTAAGGACATCAGGGACAAGATTGTTGACCTACACAAGGCTGGGAGGGCTACAAGAGAATGGGAAAGCAACTTTGAGAGAAAAGATCAACTGTCGGTGCAGTTATCAGGAAATGGAAGAAGTACCACACTGCCGCCAACCTCCCTCAGTCTGCGCCTCCATGCAAGGTCTCGCCTCGTGAGATGTCCGTGATCATGCGAACGGTGAGGAATCACAAGGGGGGAACTGGTTAATGAACTGAAGGCAGCTGGGACCACAGTTACAAAAGAAACAGTTGGTAACACACTACGCGGTCATGGATTGAAATCCTGCAGCGCATGCAAGGTCCCCCTGCTCAAGAAGGCACATGTACAGGCCCGCCTGAAGTTCGCCATTGACCACCTGGATGACTCAGAAGAGGCCTGGAAGAAGGTGATGTGGTCAGATGAGACCAAAATAGGGGATATCACATCACATAACAAAGTCACATGCTCGTGGGATATTATTAATTTAGACTTTCCTGAATGTACAGTGTAATAGCAAAAATGAAAAATAAGAACATAATTACTGTAGATACACACCACTAATAAATCTTTTTTCTTTATCTAATCTGTAGGAACCACCTATGAGTTCTGTGAGTATTTTCAGCCTCCAATTATTGACTAAAAACACAATCCTGATGGAAGCATTACATATTATGCATTACATATTAACCTAGTGAATAAGCCAATCAGAAAACAGTGTCACTAACTAGCCACATTTGGCTATATTCGGTGTCCAGTGATGCTCCATTTACATAAAAAAACAAAAGTGAAACTACGAGGAAGGGCTCCTCATCGAGGTCCTGAAGCACCTTTAATTATAGGACGCGATAGAAAAGTTGCATGTCGTAGTGGTATCGCTCGCTAATATTGCTAAAGGTCATGGATTAGCTGGGCAGCTGATGAAATAACTATCATGATTTAGCTTTGGAGCTAGACGCCCAGCTGCGCTAGCACTGATAACCCTTGCATATGCTGGCCACAGTAACCAACTAATTCAGTATTCACTGAATCAAAATGTAGGGTGATAATGCTTCATATTAAAGTGTTCGAAAGCGAGATAGAAAAATAAAGGTCCATAAGGTTTGTTGGTAAGCTTATGTAATGCAATGTTGTGGTTTGACTGGTCATACTACCATTAATGGGAGCTGGCGAGCGTGCGTCAAAGAGCTAAGACAAGCACCCACTTGCACTCCCGGGGGATACTGATACACACTGAACCAACCACGCAACTTACCAGCAGTGTACAGCATTTGTCTCGACAAGTTATATAAAGGGGCTCAGCAGTGTTCAGCCGTCAACCACTCACGCCGCTGAAACTTGGGTTACAAGACTGCTTCATCCTCGCTCCACTAGCCGAATGGGCTACACAAATATTAATATTCCGTATCGTATACCTATAACTATTATTATACTACAAGCTATCGGTCATCTCGAATATCCGCAATATCTAAGTCGTTTCTTTTCCGCAGTGTTGAAACTTGCCGCCGCGGGCCCTGCCCACACAGCATGACATTTGAAGTGCTTTAGCTGGCGAATTTGAAAACGGAAGTTCTGTAGAATGCATCGTGCATAAGATCAATTCAGTAACGGAAACACTAAAAGTCGGCATGCTGTAGATATGACATCGGATTTTCATGACTGAAAAATCAGTTTTATATATTTTTTAAATTTTGAAGATAAAAAAGCGGAATTCCGCAAATTAGCGGAAAAATCACATCCCTGTAATATAATATTGATTTGGGACATAATTTTACATTGAAAACCTTACAAATAAGATAGATAGATATAGATATAGATATGGCGGCACGTTATTTACTAAAATAACCGCCCCAAAAAATAAAGAATCCATAAGTTACTTTTAATACTGTTATGGCCCCAATTTGTTATTACATTTATAACACAACAGCAACAGCAAGGGATGACAAACACAGTTTTAACAACTAAAACACATTTAATTTTTACCAAAGACAAAGACTAATAACAACCTACAACTAAAGACCAAGATTGATAAATAAGAAAAAAACAGAAATAATTACAGTCCCTTTTTAGTGGGGTGGCTTGGTGATGTCCTGGATGAAGAAAATGCTCAAACACAGGCAAAGAAATCCACAAAAGAAACGTCACAGGTCTTGAACAGAATGGCAGGTCTGGTCATCTTCTTGCAATTTCTCCTACTACTTTACTGTCTCAATTCTTTTCCTTATATACTCTTTTGCAGACCCCACCCACATTTAGACATCTTTTTTTTAACTTTCTGAGACTTGCCCCAGACATGTCCAGGACATGTCTAAACATGACTCCAGTCTGAGCTTAACAAAAAAAAGGTAAATACTGCCATCTAGTGGCCTATATTCACATTACAATACCCAGATCAACTATAAAATAGTAATGTTTCAGGCAGAGTAGACACTCTCAGGTACACTGACTAAAAAATCACTTAGTAAAAAAACGAGGGAAGTTGGTTTTTTTTCCAAGAAACTTTTGGTTGCGCCATGTGACATTTTTTGGCTTGTGAAATTGCAAATACAGTCAAAAACTGTGCTAAAACCCTGTAAATCTTGTGCAACAATTAAGACTTGTTTAAACACTCTCTTCCAACTTCAAATAAATGTATTCAGTACATTTTGAAAGATTTATAAAAAATCTTTTTGGCAAAGTGACAAACTTTGTTCCATCAGACTGGTAAACGACCATGCCTTGTGTCAAAGCTGACATTATACCCAATCATAATCAAATGATCTGTTAACTATTCACCTGTTAGCCTGTGTAATATTGAAAAATGTGCTTTTCTGAAGATACCACAGCTCTTCCAGTCTTTCCATTCTCCTCTCACATTTTTTGGAACCTTTTGCAGGCATCAGATTTGGAATTTGTGAATATTTCAGAGAACAATGAGAGTCCAGTTTTTAATGTGAATCTTTAAAAAGTTTTTTGTGCTGCTTTCAACTAAATGCAAATAAACAAGAATGTAAAAATTGATTTTACGCATTGTTCCAATTCTTTGTAATTGAGCGTGTACAAAAGAATCAATGAAAGTTAGTATAATAAAAGCATTTGGCGACCAAAACCAAGAAATTTGCCAATTTGTTCTCAGATTTTATCCGTCGGTCGCGGTGTGTAAATTCCACGACAGAAAAGATGCCACTGGTAAGCCGCACTGTGTCCATAATAATATCATTTTATGGACCTTCATAACTACATTGCGCCAGCACTGAATAAACACGGCATTTCAGCATTTGTGTTGTCATTTTATAATTTAATTACCTGTTCTTGATGATTAGTAGTGGTTTTCCCAGCTGTGCCTCTGTTTGGTAGGTGAGATACGCAGCCTTCAGTCGGTCTCATGCACCTCGCTGCCGGTCTGATCTCATGCGTGTGGAGTAAAGCGACGCTGAGGGACGAGTGTATGTGACACTGCAGTCTGGAAGGAAAGAGCGTGAGTGAGAGAGGGGTGGAGGAGACTCTGGAGTGAGTGAGGGACAGAGACACGGAGAGGTGGATAAGAGAAGGGGTAGAAGAACAGGGTGGGCAGTCCTTCACAACACACTTACGTCAAAGTCTATATCCCTCAGGGATTCTGGCAAAATAATTTCAATATTAGAAATTTTTGCGTCAGGTGTTAAGTCTTCAGGAGAGCACCGTGCATTTCACTGAAAATGTTGAGGCAGCCAAACCATGACTTTCTTACCTCAATGTTAGTACTAAGGAAACGATCGCCGAGGAGCAAACAACGTTCTTCTTGCTAATCGGCTATCTTTTCCGATCTGGTTGCGATCTACCTGCTGACTGCCGTTGCGGCTGATTAGTATTGGTTTCAGGTGTGTTAAGTCTATATATTTTCCCGGACTCCTGCATTTCTTTGCGTTAGTCTCGTCTAGCGCTTCATCAGATTAGGCCGAGGTTTTGTCCGCTGATTTGCGGCTAGTATTTTGAGTTTAGAAAGCAGTGTCTTACCTTTAAATGAATTCTTTATTTTTGCTCACGGAATTTATCCTCTTTTATCCGCCGAGTGTTTTTGGTTTTTAAATATCTGCGCAGTACTTCGCACCGAGCTCTTTCCTTCTCAGGGGCTATTCATAGTTATAGGCCTACTCCTGAAGCCTCAGTTCTTTGGTTTTCTTTTCGTTGGGATTTTCCCACAGGAGTGAGTTTTTGAGTTACGTTGTTTCTGGGATTGGTCCCTTCTAGTCTGTCTTATTCGAGATCTTGGAGGTTCAGATCTTTATGCCTCAGCTTTTCATCTGAGAATTGTGCACTATAACGAGTCCACTTTTTCTCTAACCCTTACAAAATGGTTCAAAGACAATATATCACATTGAAACTGAGAAATGTATTTGTATGTATGTATCAGAATTGTTCTGAGAAAAATATTCGCTGATTTTGCCAGCAACATTTGAAGTAAGTTGTGACAGGGGCAACATCCATCCATTTTCTATACCCACTTATTCCTCACTAGGGTCACGGGGCGAGCTGGAGCCTATCCCAGCTGACTACGGGCAAAGGCAGGGACCCACCCTGAACAGCTTGCCAATCCATCGCAGGGCGCACATACCATTCACACTCACACTCATACCTATGGGCAATTTGGTGTCTCCAATTAGCCTGATATGCATGTCTTTGGACTGTGGGAGGAAACCGGAGTACCCGGCGAAAACCCACGCAACACGGGGAGAACATGCAAACTCCACACAGAAAGGCCCCAGGCCGGATTCGGACCCACGACCTTCTTGCTGTGAGGCAGCAATGCTAACCACTGTGCCACCGTGCCGACAGGGGCAATAAAAGATTGGAAATGTTTCATAATGCTAAAAATGCCCCGGGGGAATATCTCAGCAAATTAGATTAATTAGCAACGGGTCAGTCACATGAATGGGTATGAAAAGAGCATCTCAGAGAGGCTGAATCTTTCAGAAGATGGTGAGGGCTTCACGACTCTGTGGCGGACTGCATGGGAAAATTGTTCACCAATTTAAGAATGATATTGCAAAGAAACTGGGGATTTAATAATTTATTGTATGTATTATCGTAAAATTATTCAGAGGATCTGGTGAAATCTCTGCATGCAAGGGACAAGTTCATAAGCCAGCACTGAATGGTTGCAATCTTCAGGCCCTCAGGTGGCACTGCATTAAAAACAAACAGGAGTGGTCAGCACTGTCGCCTCACAGCAAGAAGGTCATGGGTTTGAATCAGGCCTGTGGCATTTCTGTGTGGAATTTGCATGTTCTCCCCGTGTTCGTGTGGGTTTCCTCCGGGTACTACGGTTTCCCCCACACACAAAAACACGCATTATAGGAACACTTATATCTTAAAAACTATCAAATCATTTATGTTCAAATTTTAATATGTTAAAGTGGGTAATTAGACCTTTCTTTTGACATAAGTTTATAGACCCACTGGTTGAAAAAATACACCCCCTTAAACAGTAAGTGCTCCATCTGAGACGCATTTGGCCAACCCCTGTTGTTAAAAAATGGTAAACATGCCCCTGTCCCAACTTTTTTGAGATCTGTTGCTGCGATCAAATTCAAAATGAGCAAATATTTCTCATGAAATGTTAAAATGTTTCGCTTTCAAATCTGGGATGATGTTCACGTTGTGTTATGAATAAGAAGTCTGTTTATGAGATCTGCAAATCATTGCATTCTGCTTTTATTTACCTTGAAGAGGTTAAGCGGCCATATTAGTATGCCCTGGAGTAAGCAACAGTTATACAGCGTGTCCCGAAAAAAAGGAAAGTGGGAATAAAATGAGAAGTACTCTGTTGAATCTTAGTATCTATAAAATTAATTAGCACTATTTATTACACAACTGTGCACTGTTTTTACATCATACAAAGAAAACAAAATTAGTCAGGCATCGTTGTCAGAGCTTGTTCTGTTGTCAGCTGCCTGATTTGCGCACATCTGTCATGCAGCTAGGAGGGTTTACATTGAAAGCAGTACACATTACATGACCTAAAGCACTAACAGCTCTGACAATGAAGAGGTGACACATTTTTTTTGGGACACGTGGCAGAGATGCGTCAATGTGCAAAGCGACATTTTTCGGGGGGGGATGAGGCGAGACAAGGCACTGGTTGTTGTAAAGACAGAGAGGGGAAACTGGGACAAAATGGGGTACTTAAGAAAGATCTTTCCCCACATGTGTATAATTCATTTAAGGGACTCAAACTTGTAAAAACATTAAAGGTTTGCACAACAATATGACAAAGCAAGAAATGCATAAATTTCAAGTTCAGGTATTTATTCAAGATTGAAAAAAACTGGCCCGCAACCCCGTTTTGCCTCATGCAAGGGGCAAAACGGGGTGCCTCCTGGGGCAAATTGGGGAACCAGCAAACTTTTGTGGCAAGTCCAAAAAATGATCACAAAACAAAGTCTAATTTCATTTTCAGTCTCACACAGTTCTCACATGAATACTGGGTTTCTGTTGCTTTTATCCAGTCCAGTAGAGCGGTAGATCCTTCCGCTGCCATGGCGGTTCCACCGGAGACCTGTGAGAGCTGCCCAGGCTGGGTGCACGACCTGCCCAATCAGTGTGTCATCTGCCTCGGCGCGCGCCACACTCGCCAAGCACTGCAGGAGCAGTAAGCGTGCACAGTGTGCGCTGCGATTCCCATGCCCATCCGGGAGAAAAGAGCAGTTCACTTCTCAGCTAATGCGCCTCTCGACAGAGCCATTAGTGAGTTAATTAGTGAGCCATCTGACTCCAAAGATGATGTACTGGGCCTGGGCAGGTTCCCAGAGCCCCTGCATGAATGGACGCCACTGGAACTTAAAGAAGACTACCCGGCTGTCCTCGAATTAGCGGCCATTCTGTCGGGCGTGCATTTCTCCTCTACTCCCTCCGAGTCTGCGAGAAACCCCAGTAAGCCGATGGAGTTCGGCACATACAAGAAAGTGAGGCTGTCGGCACCTGGGGCAGGGGCCCCCATGTTATCCGGTTTGCCAAGACTTTGTACAGACCGCATGGACCTCTCTGGTGAAAGTCTCATTCCGAGCCGTGCAGTTCCTCCCCTGAACAGCTGTGGCAGGCTGGATGACCGAGTTCCTCGCCGGTGCCCCACCTGTAGACGCACCGCTGACGGACCAGTGCAGGCTGGAGCCCACAGTCCGATCCCAGCAACAACCCCTCCCGCCCAGACGTGAGAAGGACGCCAAGTAGGAGAACAAGATGTTCATTGGCAGCGCACAGACAGCATCTGCCATGAATAGCATCGGCTTGACAGGAAATACTCTGGCAGAGCTGTCACTCCTCCACGCCTGTCGGGAAGGGAACGACATGGCTTGGCAGGACACCCACCGGCTTGCTGGTCTTCTGCTCTGTGCAGCCCAAGCGGCCTCAGTGTGTGTTGGGCAGGTCATGTCTCTGGCAGTGGTCTCCAGGTGTCAGATGTGGCTCAGTCAGACATCTCCAAAAGAACACCAGAAGGCATCGCTGCTCAACACGCCGCTGTGCCCATCCTCCCTGTTTGGTCCGCCACTCGACGCTGCCATACCGGAGCAGGTGGAAAGGTGTTCGTCCAAAAACCGGCCACGAACGCCATTTTCCATGGTCACTCCAGCCGGCGGGAAGATGCGTCCCCCGGCTCCGAAGAGGAGGCCGCCCCCTAGTGCTCCGTACCGCCAAATGTCAGACTTGGTGCAAATCATTTCTTTCTTGCTGATCAGTAGGGGTGTAACAATCGCGATAATATGGTGCTTTCACTGGTTTAAGTCTTCAAAATGAACCGCGGTGAAGTCGGTTTCCTATCACTGGAAGTGTAGCTCCGGAGGGACTGAAGGACATGGTCTGCACCGTAAATCTAAGGTTACGTTACCCAGCTGAATAACTTACAGTGTGGTGACTCGTTTATTATTGTCGGCTAATATAACAGGAAGACAGATAGGTTATAATGAAGCTTCCCGTAGGTTAGCTAGATTATTTTTCATGAATCAGGTTGAAACCGTTTCGTTATAGTTATGCTAACCTGATCGTATCCTTCAGTCACTCCGACATCTCAGATCAACATCGCCGATTAAATAACAGTAACCTGCCAATGCTAACGAGAAATCTCGGGCTTTGATCGCACTGATTCGCACTTTTTTTTTTTTTAGCTCTTGACACTGTCATTGTACAAGTACTGACCTGTTAAGCCTTTCGCATTGCTGTAGTGGTTGGAACAGCCGTAAACCAAACAATACTTTGGCATCTCGCCACCGGATCAGACGCAGAGTCTCCCTCTTAGTTACGGCGGACAGCGATCCTTGTAATCAGACATTCTGCACAGTCCGCCCTCTAGGGCTGCATATAGAGGCTGAATCTCTATGGGCTCAGGTCACCCGAAGACTTCATAAGGCGGTCTGACAAAACCCATTTTGCCCCAGTTTCCACTCCACATACTTCAGTTTCAATGAATAGCTGTATTGCTCATTATAAGCTTTTGGCGATCTACCTTGACGGCGGATTAAGGGTCAATGTTAGCCCCTGCTAACGGTTACTATTAACATAATTCAAATTAATTTGAGCTAACCTGACCCATCATGTTAGCCGCAAGCTCCCTAGATTACTGAACTGAAGTTCACAAGATCAATCAATGTCAAACACCATTAATTAGATATTCCAGTGATAGTGATGTGCAACGCTGTCTATATTAGACCAGACTGTTAGCCAACAAAACCAGACGTTGACGGGTCAAATTTTTACGGCTAATTTAAGGCAGGACTAAACAGGCCAGAGCCCCTTTCACACCGGACGCGAAACGAATTTATCGCACGACAAATTACTTCCCGAGTTAATGCGAACACGCGAGACTTTGCGTTGACTTTGAATGTGATCAGTCGTGCGAAAAATTAGTTTCGCGTCCAGTGTGAAAGCAGCTTTACGCTCTTCTGACCCTCATTTACCGTTGACGGCCAAGTTAAATTTTCCCAGGGTATCAGTGAGGATGTAACGTTAGAGCTACTTCAACAGATAATGTGATTCACACTATAATGAATGGCAGGCAGTTTTACATACATCTCCATTACGCACCACTCACTTCGCTTCTATGACCGCTGATTTAGCGACTTTGATAAGTTTACACTCAGTTCTCTTTATCGAAGCCACTTTCGCTTCGGAGGAAATTAGCCGAGCTTCATGGCAGCTACTGAGAGGAGACATCAGAGGAGAAAACTCAATACAAGACATCCGTTGGGACTGACATATGCGTCATGCGCGATTGCATCTCACACTCAGTGTTTCTAAAATAAAGACAACCGTTGACAAGATGCAAGCTTATGTCAAGTTTATTTTTTCATTAAGTTTTTAAAGCCCACCTGACAGAAAAATACGTGCAAGACAGACGTCTTGTCATCAACAGTCAACATTGGACTTCAATTTCGTTCTCACACTGCCCCAGTCAGGCGGGATGAACGCAGATCCGTACAGATTTCCTATGATCCCCAGAACTCACTCATCAGCCGTACATATTGTCAAATGCTGATGTTGTCCATCGAAAATTTTAAAGGCTCGTACAGCTGCAGCCTACTGAAGTGAAACCTGTCGTCTTTGAGGCGTTTTTCGCACGGTCAGGCCGATCTGAGGAGGCAACATAAAATACCGCCTTCCGTGTCTGTGTAAAGCGATCTTCTCAATTAATTAAATCCTTGGCAGCAACGTGTTCAAAGTGAGTAATGTTCTGATCAATTACAGTTGATCATACCAATATGTAGTGATGGGAAGATGAAGCTTCATGAACTATTTTTCTTTATTTTCTGTGCCCACAAGATGGCGCCCATAGTTAAAAAATAAGGCTTATAGAATGAACGAACAAGCCTTTGTTGAGCAGAGTGCACCATCTTGTGGGCACAGAAAATAAAGAAAATGGTTCATGAAGCTTCATCTTCCCATCACGACCAATATGGCAGCACGGTTACTTCAAAACGACGACGTCATCAGCTATCCAGTTCAATCAGTTTTTCAAATATGACTGGGACATAGCAGTGTGACATCACAACTGTTCTTGGTCGAAAGATTCTTGCTGCTGTTGTGATGTCAATAACTTTTACACCCATACTACACAAACACTGTGCATTGCTGAGAGTCAGAACGTCTCATTGCCACACGAGTGCATTTACAATTTTACGGAATTCACATAATATTTTAAAGATGGAGTTTGTCGAGCGATTGCTGGTGAGTAAATGTTTTCATACGAATATGTTGTATATTCAGGGTATTCACTTCACCAATCTGTGGTACCGATCTGGAACCAAGTGCGAGGACACGGGATTGCAAAAATGAGGTGCTTTATTGAATGAGGGTATCCAGAGAAAAAAGGCAACAGTACAGAGTCCGTAATCCAAAGCTCAAATTCCAACGGGGCAGAGCAGAGTTCGTTACCAGGGCACCAATCACAAAAATCGTTTCTAATGTGCATAGATAATGAGAAGCAGGACAGCGTGATAAGACGTGAGCTGACACAGAAAATGCAGCAAAGGTAATCAGTGAGAGCAAAGAGGCGGAGATTAGAACAGGGCGAGTGCTGAGAGCTAGTTAGTCAATTAGTGAGTGCAACTATACAAATCCTAGGTGCTCGTTAGTAAGTTAGTATTATATACAAGGTTAGTTATTGTTAGTAATCTTAGGAGAAAATAATAAACTGTTAGTTTTGTTAGTAGATAGAAAAGCAAAGTGAAGTAAACGAGATCGGAAGGAAGGTTGAAATCCAGAATCCAATAAATCACCCGAAGAGTGAGACATAAGACTGGGGCTAAAACAACAGGCGAGACTAGAGACCAGACGGGGGAGACAAAGTGCAAAGCAAAATGGAAAACATGAACCGGAGTATGACTATGGCAAAAAGTAAAACATGGAAAAGTAAACTAAGACAGAAAATAGCAAATCGAGGCAGGCAAATCACAATACATAATCCAAAGAATAGTCAGAAGACAGGCAGTGGTCACTTGGCACATAAATCAATAAACATGGCAAGCAGGTACAGAACTTAAACAAGGCATGAAACAGACAGCATGGCAGAATCATAACACACTCTGCACGTTGAAAAGAAAATTTCTTCTGATTTCTTCTTCTGATGGCCTCATATTTTCCAATTTGAGGATGCTGAGTTAAAACTGTTAGTAAAAAGTCTCTAGCTATTACTTTCAGTTCTTTCTTTCACAAAAGAAGAACAAAGATTTTCCTTATTATATCATGTAGGCCTGTATCAGTGGCGACTGATGAACAGGCAAAAGAGGAAGCTTAAACCAGCCCTTAAAAATAATGATTGGTCATGACCTGTTTTCAATCATTCATTTAAATTACAATTACAGAAAACTCTCAACATTATCAGGTGTGGTCAGTTTTCATTAACAACGCATACTTGTCAATCTCACACATTCAGCGTGAGTTTTAATGGAATATTAACGTTCCCCTGCTGTACTCATCAATTATTCAATCAACGCATATGTGAGAGATTCTCGTGCAGAATTGTCGACCTTGTGCTTGGAGGTTTATCAGTTTCACATGCGCTACAGTAGACTTCACCCCTGGTAATTGGAAACCAATTATGACTCTGGACTTTTCACGCTTTTCTTTACTGAAGGGTTGGAAGTATCGCATGAGTGTCATTATTGTTTAAATTGTTTAAAGATAGGTTTGAGCTTCCCCTATCGCCAGTTCACCAGCCGCCACTGATGTATATCGGCTTTTGTGCACTGGTAAAAACAGTTTAAAAATAAATAAGTAAATAAATAAACGTTTGGGTGTAGTGAAACATCCACAGATGGAGCAGAAATATCTGGATCATTTTTGCATTTTCTTCTGTCAGTGACTATATTACTGAGGTTGAAATCAGGATTAGGCATAAAATAATGTCTTGGAATCATTGATACATATGAAAATGAGCTGCACATCTTACAAATAATTTTCCTCTGAGCGAGGTGAAAATTATTCGTAGTCTACGTCTTAATCTTCCAAGTAGTAGCTAAAAGGGACAGTGCTATGAAATGCTCATCATAAATTGTGATAAAATGTGACATGCAAGAGCGACACAGATGCTATTTTTGAAATCGGTGCCCCTCATTTGGTAAGAATCTGACATTGGATTTTATTCGGCAAAAATGATGCAGGGCAGTGTTATTTAAAGCATTAATCATTGGTAAGGTTCCCTCTCAAGTTGGATCAACTATTCCATTTTTTTGAAAGGACTATTAATGTTAAATTTCAATGTTAATAAATGTATAGATTATGAAGTCAGAAACAGCCTTTTGTCTGGAATAACTCATCTTGAAGATTGAAGCGGCTTTCAGAAACATGGCCTAATTTTAATTACCTCCACAAATATTTTTTTCAGTTGTTTTTTTGTAGCTGGAGTGACATTAAAACCCAAGGAATCACAGAGAATATAAGACCTCATAAACAAGAAACATTATTCCTAAATATCAAATTATGACAAATGCTGGTCTGACTTAATTAAAGATGTATTTCTACTGTGTCTGCGGAAAAACAACACAAACCAAAAACTACTTTCTTGGCTTTGATTATTTCAAATCCTGCACAGCCGTGAGCTAACACTCACTGATCTGTGGTGGTGCATGGCTGAATGGAGGAAAATGTAAAGATTTGTCTGTGAGGGTGAATCTCAATTAGCTCTGTTTATTCACCCTTGAGAAAGTATCACTAGAATTGTTATTATAACTGAGAATAGATAATAAGAGGGATAGAAATTATGATGGTGCGTTAATAGAATTTAATATATTTATTCTCCCTCATTTGAGTGGCAGAATTGTGATCTGTAGTTTAACACCATCTGAGTCAGGGAGCCAGAAGTAGCAATATTTTTGATTCTTGTGTTTTATTCTCACCCTCCTTTCTTCAGTGTTGTTGCTGTCTGCCAAGAGAGGAGTCTAGAAGAGAACGCAAAGAACATGCTAGACTTCACAAAATGAGTGGATCTCTTCAGACTGATCACAAGCCAGGGAGCGCAAAACCATCTACTGCCCAGGATATTCTGGTCACTTCTGATCTGGAGATGCCAACAGCCCAGATCGAGAAAGATACCAGTTCTGATCTGGAGAAGCCAACAACCCAGATCGAGAAAGATACCAGTTCTGATCTGGAGCTGCCAACAGCCCAGATCGAGAAAGATACCAGTTCTGATCTGGAGAAGCCAACAACCCAGATCGAGAAAGATACCAGTTCTGATCTGGAGATGCCAACAGCCCAGATAGAGAAAGATACCAGTTCTGATCTGGAGAAGCCAACAGCCCAGATCGAGAAAGATACCAGTTCTGATCTGGAGAAGCCAACAGCCCAGAAAGAGAAAGACACCAATTCTGATCTGGTAATGCTTACAGAGAATGTGGAGCAGAGCGGATCAGAGCAGCAGGAGCAAGCGGCTGAGGATGAAAGTCCTATGAAAATTGAGATCACTGCACCAGACTGTGAAATACGGGAGGAGAACGGACCCCGCATCTCAGAGGAGAGCTTTGAGTTTCACAGGGTGCTGGGCAGAGGCGGATTTGGGAAGGTAGGGCCCGATCATCTACCGGTTCGATGTAAAATCTCTGGTCAATGATGATCTTAAAGCTCCCTTATGAACTTGTGTCACTAATATGTCCCTCCATCTTTTGTCTCCTGCTTCACCTCTCTGCCTCTCCTCTCTCCTCGGTTTTCTCTTACTCAGGTCTTGCTGGCAGAATTGAAGGAGAGTGGACAGTATTATGCTGTCAAAACCCTGGCAAAAGCCAATTTCCTGGAAACTGAGGAATTGGATTCCTTGAGAACTGAAAGGAGAGTCCTGATGTTGGCTACGGGAAGCCCATTCCTCTCCCGTCTGCACTGCATATTCCAAACAGAGGTAAAATCACCTCCAGCTCTCTCTCATTCTACCTCTTCTCAAAAACAGATCGTCACATACATACGCAGCACTGAGGCTACGGAAAATCCATCTACTTTTCAAACAACTATATTCGTCCTCAGACCGTGGTAGCTACTAGCTTCTTGCTTGTTTACAGATTTATGCGGGTCATTATGCTTCACTTCACATCCACTGACTGCACTGCGCAGATCATCATTATACCCCAAATACAGGAAAGTCTTTCGCTTCTGTGAGTGACGATGCCATTTGTTTCTTCAGGACTACGTATTCTTGGTAATGGAATACATTAGTGGGGGAAATCTGCGTTTCCACTTAGACCAGTGGGGATACTTCGATCTGGACTGTGTTCGGTGAGTATAAAGCCAGTTGCCCTTTCCACTAAACCTGGGGCCTATTCATTGCCTTGAGATAGATACAGATGTTTGGTTTATGGTCAGTGCTAACTGCTCATTGCCTTGAGTTAGATACAGATGTTTGGTTTATGGTCAGTGCTAACTGTTCATTTCCTTGAGTTAGATACAGATGTTTGGTTTATGGTCAGTGCTAACTGCTCATTGCCTTGAGTTAGATACAGATGTTTGGTTTATGGTCAGTGCTAACTGTTCATTGCCTTGAGTTAGATACAGATGTTCTGGTTATGGACAGTGCTGTCCTTGGCTGTCATGGTAACTTCTCATTTGTGCATTCAACTCCCAGATGATATTTAATGAGAAATCTAATTGGATGCATGTGGTACAGGGCTTGGTGGAAAAACCTCTCTCCTGGATTGTATTTTTTTATTCAGTAGCCAGGCTACTGTTTCAGGAAGCTTTTTGTTCAGAAGTGACCAGTCTTTCTATATCAATTGTCACTATAGTCAAATGAACAAAATGTCTCCACTTTCTTTTCTTTATATCATATCAATCTCATTTTCCCTGCTCTCCCTCAGATTTTACGCTGCAGAGATCATTTGCGGGCTTCAGTACCTCCACAGCAACGGAGTCATATACCGGTACGAAACTTCTGTTCCTTCATCTACCGGAAGTTGTTGCTTCTTGTTTGCTCAGGATCGGGTCTGGTGAAGTGCTGACGAGCGTCATGTTTCACTGTGCTGATGTCAGCAACTCAATTATCCTGATGGCACTGTGTTAGAACCACGTTTTAGCCATGTTTTTATTCAATTATAGGATTTTTCTGTTACTGTGACAACTTTACTCCCATCTTTGTGAGCATTTCTGTCTGAACCAGGTCTTAAATTAAGTTTTTTTAGGGCAAGGCCACTTGGCCTTTTAAAATTGGCCCATCGTGGCAAAAGCCCAAAACCAGATGAATCAATTTTGCAAGAAAAATAAGCGATAATGACATCACACTAGTTCCAGAGATAGGTAGTGCCCAGAGAGGTACTGGTACAAGATAAATTTTAAGGATTCAAACAGAGGTAAGCAACATATTATTTTGATACTTTTGGATAGTATAGTGGAACAATAACTACGGCAGAGAAATTCACGAGAGCTGAGTTTGTTGGTTGTTGTATATGTAAAAAGTCAATTAATTCTAGACACCAGTAGGGGTAACAATTAACATTGAGCAGTAACTTAATACTTGTGGAATTCAAGCCTTTTCCCTGCTGTCCTTTGAGGACTCAACATTTTACTTGTATTAAGAGGTATTTAATGAATATACTGAAATGATATGTTGTTTACCTGTGTTTGAAACCTGAAAATTTATCATGCACCAGTAGCTCTATGGGCACCACCTATCTCAGTAACTACTTAAACCAGCCAACTGCCAAAGTGAAATCAGTGTTTTCGCTATGTATACATGGCACATATTTAATTTCAAGAGATTTCTCCATGGCACCCCTGCATAGAAATGTGCTATAGTAATTCCTATAAATGTGCAGTAGGAATCCAATAGAATTCTACAGTATTTTAGTACCTCAAGTCCTGTAGAAAAAAGTTCTCTGGAATACAGTTCCATAGAAAATCTCTGGAGGACTTTTTCCAGTTTTGCATCTTCAATCCAACCCAAATTCAGAAGGCAATCATAAACAAAGCAGCCACTTTATATGAGATTTCCCAGCAATCCTTTCCCGACTTGCATCCCTGTAGCACAATGACCACTCATGTGCTGCTCTGACTGGGGCTTGAAACCACAGACTTCTGCTCCGCAATGCAGTGCTTTAACTAAGTGAGCCCTGCAGTATTTAATTTCTTGTGCCTAAAACGTAATGTTAGCCCATGTTTCTAAAGCCGGAAGGATGTGTGGGTGTAGGATACAAACCTCACACAACATTGTTGTGTTCTTGAATGAGTGGGCGCGTCTTTGGTCGCACAAAGAGCAGAAGAGTCCAGCGCAGCGGGATGACGGAAGCCGCACAGCTCAGTGGCCGAGTCGCCGTGTCTAAAATCGCCACTTTGGGTAAATTTGGTCAAAATGGCCACTTGAAAAAGGGGCAAGCTAAACTGGCCAATTTAGAAGTGAGGCATTACAGCCACACAGGGCAATTGCCGCTCGGCCGTGGTATAATTCATGCGCTGCTGTACTCTTTTGTAATTGAGAATGTTGTTATGGTTACCCAAAAAACCCAAAATTTTCATTCTGCTCCCTTTTCTCATCCTTTCCTCCCTCAGAGATCTCAAAGCAGAAAATATCATGCTGGATCAGGATGGGCACATAAAGATCGTGGATTTCGGGATAAGTAAGGAGAACATGTCGGGAGACAGACGCACCAAGACCTTCTGTGGTTCCCCACATTATATGGCACCAGAGGTACGGGACCTGCTCCTTTCAGTCAACTGTAATCATACCAGTCAACCAATGTTCCTCTGAGCTTTTGAGCGCCCTGTTTCTCAGACCACTGATATTTTGAATTTGTCACACAATTATGTGAATTTATTATTCATTTTTTGACAGGACAAGAAACTGTATTAGCTCTATTTCTGTGTCGTGCATGTCCCAAAACTGTGTGAGCGCAACATGTTTGAGCATGTGTGTATTTCCAGTACAGTAAGGGATGGTAGATGAAATGTTTTATTTTAGACTTTTTGTCATACATACATACAGTGGACCATAATGTGACACAGTGAATGTCATTGTCCGAGTCATTATCTTTGTGATCATGTCAATGGCACTTAATGTTTCCATTTCTTACGCAGATATACCAGGAACAAGAATATTCCTCCGCTGTGGATTGGTGGGCGTTTGGGGTCCTGCTGTTCCAAATGCTCACTGGCGAGACTCCTTTTCTTGGGGAAGAGTTAGATGACCTCAGCAAATCTGTTTGTTCGGATGCTCTTGAATATCCGTCCTGGATGGACCAGTGCACAAGGGACCTTCTGGGAAAGGTCAGTGTGAGCGAGAACCCATCTTTCCGGTAGTGTCAATGTGGGGCGCATCACCCAATGAGAGTTCAGAGTTCACCTGCATCTCCCACTGAGAGCTCAGAATTCAGTTGCATCTCCCAATGAGAGCTCAGAGTTCAGCTGCATCTCCCAATGAGAGCATAGAATTCAGCTGCATCTCCCAATGAGAGCTGAGAATTCAGCTGCATCTCCCAATGAGAGCTGAGAATTCGGCTATCAGTTGAGGCCAGGAGGCTATGCAAAAATTACCCCACCCGAAGCATTAGCAGTATTGTTTTCTGTGGTTTAATCTGTTTGCGCATTTATCTGTCAACTGAATTGCGCAAAAATGGCTCAAAAATAACACAAAATTCTAAGGAAAGATGTGCAATGGGCCAAAGATCAAATCTAAGTTGAATCAGCAATTTAATGTCACTTCTGTCTGCTTTACTTAACAGTTGTTGCAGAGGGATCCGGATCGCAGGCTGGGGACAAGCGGCAACATCAGGGCGCACCCATTTTTCAAACCCATCGACTGGGCCAAAATTGAAACAAGAGAGGTCGAGCCTCCATACAAACCTGAACTGGTACTTCCTGTTTGCTCATTGGTTTATGTGCTGATCATGGAGATAAGAATATGTCCCCCAGTATAAGATAAATCAAAATTTTTATGAGAACACATTCAGTTATGCTCGAGAGTAACAATGCTTTTAAGATTTGTACGGAAGATCCTTTGAAACGCTGCACTAATTTCAAAGATTTTCAGATTAGAGAATTGATGATGTATGAGAGAAATTAAATTCTTGTGTCAGGCCAGTATATGGGTGAAGATTTTAATGATAATTGTTGAAAAAAAGTCCTGCACTTTGAATGTAGCTACAATTAGTGAAAATGGAAAATGAATCCATGAACCAGCTGATGAGTTTGCCATTTGCAAACCCAGAAATGTTTTTGAAAGGGATAAAACTCTAGCAGATGGGCGTCCTGATTTTCTTCATACACACAGCTTCATTAATATGTGTTCAACACTGCCTCTCAACTCTGACTGACTCCTCTTTTCTGTCCATCACAGAAGAGCCCCCATGACTGCAGCTATTTTGAAGAGCAGTTCCTCCACGAGACACCATGGCTGTCCCAAGGTGGCGGCGGGAGCTTCTTTGATCAGGCTGAATTTGACGGCTTTTCATTCGTAAATCCAAAGTTTGAACATGAATGATTTTGCAATTTATGATGATAAGATATTGTTTTTTGTTTCTTTTCCCCCAGTTGTCCTTTGTTTTGTCAGATGTTTTAATGCATCTGTTTTTGTAAATAATTTTTGGTTAATGTATGTTTTGTATATATAAGTAACAAAAAAACCTTAATAAGAAGTTAATCACAAAAAAACCCAAATAGCTGTAATAATAACATTTTGACACAAAGCTGGACTTCTTCAGGACGTAAAATTTCTTACTGTGAAATCAGACCCACACATTGTCCAGTGGTTGTGACCCATGACTGTAATAAAAGCCAAATCACCGCTCCAACTCTGCCACTCGCGTGCCGTCTTTATTTGTTGATTTCGTAAGCGAGATGAAAGGACAGAATCTGTGTGTACAGCCCCTCCGCCCACCCTCACCTCTCCAAGGCAAAACCAGCTGCAAATAACTGACTGAATGGTTTTAATGTGGCAGTTTAAGATGTTAAGGTCTCACTTCAAGCACTTTGCTGCACTTATTGTTGCTCCCGGAGAAAGTCGGGCGGCTACTATTTATAGCAGGGAATGGCTTTCATTCTCCTGCTCTCCCTGCAAGCAATTTTAATTACATAGGTGGAGTAGGCAGCAGCTCCACTCATTAATCAATTATTCAATTAACATGGGGTGTATATAAGGCAGCTGGTTTAGTAGCTGGGATTTATACTTCTGCAGGCTGAGTTCACCCCTGTCTGTTGTGTTGTGGAGGTAACTTTGGTTTTATAGTATTATCCCCCGCCAACACCAAGTGTAAGGGGGATATAGGTTTTACCTCCGTCCGTCTGAGAAAGGGGACAACTTTTCACAGAAACTAGCTTCAGACCATTAAGGCCTTGATGGAGTTTGAAAATAAGAAGCACAAGATTGGTAGGGGATGTTGTTGACCATGTTGACTTGATGGTTTGAGTTTGGCTGGATATTGATGCATGTTCTCTTGCAGCAGTTCTTTCCTAGATTCCTCACCTTATGGTCCTGAAGCCTCTGGTACATGTAGGCTGGAAGTGTTTTTTCAGCTGAGGTGTCTGGTTGCATTGTGGGCTCAGGAACCGGTGGTTTGAGTGTCCAGCTGCTGTCTTTCCCATCTCAGAATGGTTCAGGGTTCAACTGATTCTCTATAGGATGTTTAAATTTGAGTCTCTTGGTAGACTTACTATTGTAAAGCACTGGTATACCCTTTTGGATTGTTTTATTGGTCTTGTAGGCCAGCTGAGTGCCGTTGGGTGGAGGAAAGCCATTGGTGTCTGGAAGTGTCCTGGTCCTTTTTAGGTCTGGTTAACACTTATTCTCTTTCAGCTGATTGCTGGCTGTCAGTTCAATAAAACATGATTTGTTTGGAATCACGCCTATCTTTCTTGGTCTGCATTTTCTGGGCATTCAATTTGGTATAAGTGATTTAGAGTAAGGCTGCTTAACTCCACCCCTAAGGTGGTATTTTGCCTTTCCCAACCTTTGCTCGGTCAGATTCACGCGTGTCGTCTCCGCCGCAATTTTTTGACCGCTAACTTATTTGGTATGGACATGTTACACTACACTTATGACACCTACCACACAAGAGGCTGCATTGGTGCCGAAATATTGATCCATGAGCGTCGCACAAAATTTACATGCAACCCAGGAAAAATGAGACGAGGCTATTCCACCTGTGAAAACTGCAGTGTTACTGAAACTCTGTGCCCCATTCATGGGTCTCTGAGGGCTTGTTTTAACATGCTGACATTTACTGGCCCAGCAGAGTCACATGCTGTGCCATGTGCAGAAATGGAAATGCCAGACACCACTTGTCTTCTCTCGCTGTTTGCCGCAAAACTCTCGTCTTTGTGTCTATTGTCGTTACGCCGATACCAAAGTTTCAGCACCAACCATTCATCGTAACTCCCTCTCGTTCAGAAGAAGGAGTCTGGAAAAGGCAAGACTTCATCCCTGAAATCTAACTTCCTGCCCAGAATTGTTCACAGCACAGCCATGAAATTGTGACACGTGCGCTGATTGGCTGGCGCTTAAGACCTGGCAGGCCTCTCGAGCGCCAGCGACTCAGCACTCGTGTCAGAATCTCATGGCTGTGTAGAGTATTGCCGTGAACGATTCCGGGCAACGATTTTATGTGGATGATTCACGGATGTACCTGCCCGTGAGATCCTCAGACCCCAATATGCTTAATTCTCTTCATGATTGCTCGTCTGAAGTTATGACTCAGATGTCACAAAACTTTCTCCAGCTAAACTCGAGTGTTGATTGGGCCCAAGAAAATGACAAAGCAAATCCCCTCACCTGTTTGTCCCTTGATTAATTGCATCAAGCCCATTGCAAGGAATCTGGGAGTTTGGTTTGATGCAAATCTAAGTTTTCAATATCACACAAGGCTTGTGTAATCATCATATGAGAAACATTTCAAAAATATGCTCTATATTATCTTTTAAAAACACAGTCAATTTTACATGCTTGATCTCATCACGCATGGATTTCTGCAACAGCCTTTTTAACTTTCTTGAATCAAAAATCTGTTAATAAACTTCAAAATGAGAAGAACTCAGCTGTCAGGCTTTTAACTAGAACTAAAAAAACATGGCCACATCACTCCTGTTTTAGCTTCCTAGCTTTGGCTCCCAGTATGTTTTAGAATTGATTTTAAGATTTAACTGATGACTTTTAAAGCCCTTTATGGCTTCGCTCCCACATGTATTGCTGACCTTTTAGTACCTTATATACCAGGATGTACCTTGAGATCCTCGGGCAAAGGTCTTTTGCCGGTTCTGTGTGCGAGGCTGAAAACTGAAGGGGGGGCCCCAAGGCCCTGGAACAATCTGCCCAAGGAAATTAGGTCTGCTGTGTGATGGGTGGTGAGTTTGAGATGCCAAACGCAGTGGTCAGAAATAAAGGAGGACACGCAGAAGGGAGAGAGAGAAACAAACAATACAGGAGAACGAGAATCGCGCTTCCAACGGACTAAGATGTAGTCCGAGGCAAGAAAGCAAGGCGAGCTCAACAGGACGAAAAGAAAGAGGAACACACAAAGATTCCCTTACTCACTAGAAGTCTTCCTCAAATATGCAGCTAAACCCTAACAGCTCTCTTACTAGAGACTTTACTGACTATGACAGTCTAGCAAGGGAATTAAGGCGGAACTAGGGCTTAAATAGAATCCGGGCGACGCCCCCAATTAATGCCAGCTGCCCCAAGAATTCGACTGAGAGCAAAACGATGTCGTCCTGGAGGAGACCAGCAAACAAAGCTCTCAAATCCACCAAACCATGACAAGCTGAGTCATTAAAATTCTTTAAATTCCTCCTTAAAACATTTTTAGCAGAGAGCCTTCCCTGATCTTATCAAAGTTTGAACTGTTTTAATGTTTTTTTTTTTTTGATAAATGTTTTCACTGTTTTACCTGCTACTGGACGTTTGAATCTGTTTTTATCTTGCTGCTTTCTATGTGAAGCGCTTTGCATTGTGAATTTTGAAATCTGCTCTTAAAATAAAGATTAATATTATTATTACTATTATTACAATACCACCATTTTCCCCCTGACTACCTTACCCTGCTGCCCACTCCAGCTCAAAGGTTGTGTACGCAGAGCTTCTCTGCCAAAGCTTTCTTTGATCATCTCTTAAAAAGACAACTGCAACTGCAGGCAATTTATACCCATCTCCTCTCCCACGCCTCCGTCAGGATGGATTACGCTGCGTTTTTCACTATGATACATGGATTGAGCTGGTTTTACTGATATAATCATCTCATCAACCAGGTTGATCACCTGTTTCACTCCACCAGCTTTGATCACCCATAACTAAGGCCGACGGGAATTTACAGCTGTTACACCCTCCCAGTATTTTAAACTAATATTCGCCAATATTTCAGCTGTGCGTCTGTCACATAAGACGAAATGCAGCCATTAAGTCTCATGCATAACAAATTGGCCATTCTCAAACTGCAGGAAAGTTACTGCAATCTGGTTGAAACCTTTACCTACCATCCAGGTGATTGACAGCTCATCACTTGATACCCCCTGATCCACCAACACCACTGGGAGCCACTACAGGCACTATTAAAGAAAAATAAAACATAAGCTTTAGTATTTCATTTTGATTCTGCTAAAAACATCAGCACAAAACTGTGCTCCAGGTCCCATATAGCAATATGAACACTTACTACTGCTGCCAGCCAGGCCCTCTTAACAATATCAGTTTTATAGCTTTTCAGAAGCACTGCTAAATAACATGAGCTCTAGAGCTTCATACAGGCACTGCTACATAATGAGCTCTAGAGCTTTATACAAGCACTGCTAAATAACATGAGCTCTAGAGCTTTATACAAGCACTGCTAAATAACATGAGCTCTAGAGCTTCATACAGGCACTGCTACATAATGAGCTCTAGAGCTTTATACAAGCACTGCTAAATAACATGAGCTCTAGAGCTTTATACAAACACTGCTAAATAACATGAGCTCTAGAGCTTCATACAGGCACTGCTACATAATGAGCTCTAGAGCTTTATACAAGCACTGCTAAATAACATGAGCTCTAGAGCTTTATACAAGCACTGCTAAATAACATGAGCTCTAGAGCTTTATACAAGCACTGCTACATAATATGAGCTCCAGAGCTTCATACAGGCACTGCTAAATAATGAGCTCTCGTGTTTTACACAGGTACAGCTAATAATATAACCACTGAAACTTTATATGGCCACCACATATACAACTACCGAGTTCTAATGCTTTACACAGCTACTGTCAGCAACACAGTCACAAGGGGAAGAGAATAATTTGGACATTGTTTTGTGCATTTTACTTTCCTAATAAACTCAACATATACCTTTTCTTCCATTTGGAGGAGGAGTTCCCTGTACATAAACTTCAAAAATCTGACCAAAATAAATAATCACTAATTGTGAATTATAATACAGAAGTTTAAAATTAAATGGTAATCGTTTCTTGAGAGTGAAATAAAAGAAACCAGATTTTTCAGTTTTCCAGGATGTCACCTTCAAAGTCACCATTTCAGCAAGGTATGCTGAAAAAGCTTTCGCCATCAAGGGTCAACACAAAATTTTGATCCAGTTTAAAGAGTTGCTGTGGTCTGCACACAGATGGCATTGGACTGCTGACCTGGGGAGGGCCTCCCCAAACTGCAGGAGTGAAAACAAAACTCTATTCTTTCAAATTTGTCCCTAAAGGTGAATAGCAGATGATAAAGGAGTCCCCACCTGCTTCCCAGGTTCGGATCCTCATAGCAGGGACACTGGGCTCTCCCATTCCAAAGGCATTTGTTGCGATGACGCTAAACTCATATATCGTCCAGGGAGTCAATCCAACCAAGGTGGCCCTCTCTGCATTGCCATCCAGGATTGGAGGAGCAGAAATGGGCCGAGCAGCAGTTAGGTTTACTTAGGTGCAACTGTGACTTCAATATAACACAACTACTACAGCCACATGAGACCAGACCTGATGACTTAACCCGCAGGATCATTTCCCTGTTTTATGCTCACAAAAACTAGCAACTATGTGTTTCAGGATTTAAAAAGTTTAATGCACAGGTATAGTGTACAGACAGTGAAAACAATTTGCCATATGAGCAGCAGGGATTAGCAGTGTGAGGTGCAAAGATGTGCAGTGTGATCAGCAGAGATGTTTCGTGTGATCAACATAGGTGTGCAGTTTGAGCGGCAGAGATGTGCAGTGTGATCAACAGAACTGTACAGTGTGATCAGCAGAGATGTGCAGTGTGATCAGCAGAGGTGTACAGTGTGATCAGCAGAGGTGCGCAGGGTGATCAGCAGAGATGTACAGTGTGATCAGCAGGTGTGTGGAGTGATCCGCAGCGGTGTGCAGTGTGATCAGCAGAGATGTGCGGGGTGATCAGCAGGTGTGTGGAGTGATCAGCAGCGGTGTGCAGTGTGATCAGCAGAGATGTGCAGGGTGATCAGCAAGCTCAGCTATCGTGATGTTGCTCCAAACCTCCGGGTCCAGCGATAGGGAGTCACGAGCCTCTACTGTGTACCTTGAGTATATCGGCCTTCACATGAATATTTTGATTTTTTCACCCCTTGAAAAGGGTGTTGCTGGCAAGGGTTTGGAACACTCTTCGGTTTTCATGTAGCAGGCTCTTCTCGCTTCAAGAAAAGGTCAACCATGTTTTTTTCGGCCTTTACATAAATATTTGGCTTTTTTTTTTTCCCCTTAAAGGCTCACTGTCCCTGCAAGGGTTCAAGCTTAAGTTGCTGGCGTTGACAAATTTATGATGCCGCATCATCACCCTACAAGCCCATGTAGTTGATTTCATTGTCGCCGTTCTCAAAAATAAATCCTCTTTTGGAGCCCTTTAAAAAGGGTGCCAGGGTCAAAGATACAGGAGTCAAGCAGCCGGCAATGGTGGTTTATACACATCACGTAGAATAGCCTGACTTTTAGGGGTCAAAACCCTTTACTCTTTTCACATAAATAAAATTAGCCAGCTCCTGGTCTTACAGCGCGAGCTTCAGGAAATCTCCGGCACCTTCCCGGCGCGCAAAACACTCCTGTGAAAATACGCATATAATACGTATAATCATATACTTTGTGCAATGTATACAGTCAATGTGGAAAATGCGTTCATGTGTGAAAAGTGATGCATAAGGGGTAGGGGTGTAACAATATGGAATCGCGATAATATGGTGATTTCACTGGTTTAGAAGTCTTCAAAATGAACCGCGTTGAAGTCGTTTTCCTAACACTGGAAGTGTAGCTCCGGAGGGACTGAAGGACACGGTCTGCATCGTAAATCTAAGGTTACGTTACCCAGCTGGCTAACTTTCAGTGGGGTGACAGTCGTTAATTATTGTTGGCTATTGTGACGGGAAGCCAGCTACACAGGGGCGTAGCCTTCATTTCAGAAGTGAGGGGGACAGATTGTTCAGGAGCAAGATTATTTTTATTAAATTATTCATCAAAAGATCCTCTCCCAATCAACTGCACCAAACAACAAAACCTTATGACTCGGGAAAAGGTCATCCTCTGCAGTGGGCAGCCACACTACATCGCCCAGGGACCAAGTCTAGTTCTTTAACGTTATCGAATTCATAACTTAAATGATCTAAATCAAAAGTTTGAGCAGCCAAGCTCTGGTTAAGTTGACATGGAGTGACATAAGCATCGACAGGTTAAGTAGCCAGATAATTCAGTCATGCAAACAAAAAGAGGCACATTAAACACAAGCAGTGAAACATCATTCCTGTTAGCACTTGCTAAGTCAACGGTACACAAAATGGCATGAAAGTGACAGGGTAACAGTGTAAGTAGCCAGATTATTTAGCACCATGAAAACAAAAAATGACATTATCATCAAGATAATCAGTCAAGTACAGCTGCAGAGAGAATAGTCTTCAGCATATTCTATGAAATATGCAAAATAAATGAAGAAAAAATGTCAAACGAACTGACCTAAACCTCTTCACAACTCTCAAAACCTTTGTAATCTCATAATCCTGTGGCCTCTCCAAACCCAGATAAATTTACTACAGCATGAGTCAGGACACTACACAATCCTCAGTGCTTTTCACCAGGATGCTGCTACTGGAACATCCTCCAGAAAGTGCTAGAGATGTGTAGAAGGAGACGGATGACATCACCCAAGCATGAGAAAGCCTCGTGCCTTTACAAGCATGTACACTTATCTAGCATAAGTGAAGCAGCCAAATGAGTTTCTGCGCCTCTCCTTAGCTGCAGTGAATTGCTGAGCGATCAGATTCCAATTTAGGGTGTCCAGTTTCTCTTTTTGGATGTAACACACAGCAACACTGTTGAGCCGAGACTGTGTCATTGTGCTTCGGAGCCAGGTTTTTAACCGCCGAAGACCACTCAAGCTTTTTTCGGCTTCAGCGGAAGAAGCAGGCACAGTAAGGAGCAACCGCACAAGTATTTCTACTTGTTCAAAGAGGGCAAGGACTTCTGGCAAGATTCCATGCAGAATGGTTGCAGCTTCGCTACTTGACTGAAAATCATACTTGGACTTGAACATCGCTAACTGCACTCTAAGAGAATCCCTGTTCACTTCTGGGTATTGCAAAACATCATTTGTCTCCCCTGTTAAGAGTACCTTTTCAAGATCCCTGATCCTAAACACCCCTTCCTTTTCAAAACGTTCTGTAAATTGAATGCTCACAACATCCAGAACCTTGAAAAATTCTGTTCTGAAGTAGTCAACTGAGGAAGGAGGGGCATGAGCTGCAGCCTTACCAGCCCGGCGTTTGGGAGGGTTTCGGACACGAGGCATTTCAACTGGAAACAGTTTGAGGGTTTCACACATTTGTGATGCTTTGTTGTAGATGCCTTGAAATGTCTCTTTTGTTCTTTTTTCAGCCATCCTGTCTTTTACACAAGTGACAGCAGCAAGCAGACCATCGACTGTCTGTGTACGACTTTGAAGAGACTTGTTGAGGCACTCTAATTCCTCTGTAACCTCCAAGGCAAGCAGGAGACCGAGAACTACATTGCCCTTTTGCAAGCCATTCTTTCATGCAAGCCATTTGCCTTACTGGCTGAATCTGACTTACCAGATGCCATTTCCTCCAAGGCAAGCAATACAGGCTGATACTGGTTCAGCAGTGAATGAATGGTACCTGTACACACAGTCCACCTTGTGGGACATAAAGGCCTGATAGAATGGCCTGGCCCGCTCTCTGATTTAGCAATGTCCTGGAAAATGGACTTCATTTTCATTGAGTGGCCAAACAAGACTCCCAATTCATGAGCCCACTGCACAGAGTCACGGACAACAGGAGAAGCTGAGCCGGCATTAAAATGTGAAAAACAGCCAGTAGATGGCAGTATTGACTTTTTTTGTTAAGCCAGTCTGGAGCTCGGTTTGGGCATGTCCTGGGCATGTCCGAGAGGGGAAGTCCCAGAGAATTGAAAAAAAAAAAAAAGTCTAAAAGGTAGGAGGGGGCTGGAAAAGAGAATATAAGGAGAAAAATTGAGAGAGTAAAGTAGTAGGAGAAATTGCAGGGAGAAGGATACATTTGACGAGACTTGTCACTCTTTTCCAAGACCTGTGAAGTTTTTATTTGGATTTTTGCCTGTGTTGGAGCAATTTCCTGTCCCAGGACATCACCAAGCAGCCCCATCTAAAGGGACTGTAAATATCTTTTTTTTATGTATATATCAATCTTGATCAGAGTTCTTTTAATTAAATCTGTTTAAAGTTTTAAAATTTTGTCTGTCATCCCTTGCTGTCTTACACATCATAACAAATTGGGGCCATAATAGCATGTTGTGTAATTAAGCTCACACAATGGGCCCCACAATGTACATAAGGAGTGAGAGGTTGATGCTGTTTGATGATGGCCTGAGCTCCTGAGTATATTCCTGCCATGTTTGCAGCACCATCGTAGGCCTGCCCTCTCAACCCAGAGATAGATCAATTCAAACAAAGCAATACATCCAAAATGACCTTCGCAAGGTTCTCTCCTGTGGTCACAGACACTTCATACATGCCAACAAAATCCTCATGAACTACCAGATCATGGTTGACATCTCAGACATATCGCTTCCTCCTCTTTTCCTGACACGTCTTGTGTGCCATCCATAATCACAGAAAACTGCAGTTGTGGAAGTGACCTGATGTTTTCTTCAATTTCACGAAGTATTGAGTTGCTCAATAAACTCAGGATCTCGTTTTGGACTTGGGGACATGCATAGTCAGTTTGGGAACTTAACCATTTGTTTACACCAGGGTCATCCTCAGACTTATATTTTAGTAGCTGGGCAAAGTTTCCCTCACTGTCATCATGCCCTCTTAGAGCTATACCCTGCCTTGCCAAGAACTGCACAGCACTTTTTATTTTTAACAGACAGGTTCTTGCCTCCTCTTGCTGCAATGCCTGTATATTAGACTGTTGCACATCCACTGATCTTGTCTCATATATTTGTATTGTTATGGCTATCTTATGACACTCTGCATGTAATGCAAACCTTTCATGGCCCTTCTTCCAGTTTTTAGAACCAGTAGAAATAAATGTGGCTTCTGTGTTTTTTGCAAGCTGTGATGTTTTATGTTCAAATGCTTTGCGACAGGAAAAGCACAATGCTCCCTCAACACCTGGGATAAAATGGAGCCAAGGGAAGTCCTGATCAATATTTGTCTTTGAAAATTCTATTTCCAATTGACAGATGTTCTTACACATGAAAAGGATAGAAAATAATTTTAAAAGACAGAAGAAACAGTATCCAGCATGAATCATGAAAGCATAGCAATCAATTCGGATACAAAGTATGGTCTCTATCAGGCATTCAGGATCTCAAATAATTAAGTTACATAAAACTTAATAAGACTGCTGGAACTGGATTCTGTACCCTTCCGAAACTGTTGCCAAGACCCAAGGGTCTGAAACCATCGCTTCCCAGCTGTCCAGGCATAGCTGTGAAAGAGCTCTGGCAGGCATCCCCCCCACCCTGAATCGGCAACACGGCGAGGCCTTGAACTCCTGGGGGGAGGCCTCCTCTGGGGTGGAATTCCCACCGAGAGACGGGACTGACTCACTGGGCGAAGCAGTGGTAGATCCTTGGCACCGCTCGCCGAGGTCGAGAACCTTGCACTCTCGCATCTTCCAAAGACAGGGGCTCTTGGCTCTTGTAGACGGGGGCCCTTATACACTCCACACGTGGGTTTTTTTTTTTCGTTGTCTAGTCCACTAGTTTAAGGCCCAGTCACACAGCCGATCACGCACGAATCACTCACAAATCACGCACAGATTGGGTTTGTGCGTGCTTGTGCGTTGAGAAATTGACCAATTTTTCGGGGTGTCGGGGGTAGAAATCTCGGACGAATCACGCATGAATCGCGCATGAACCACGCATGTATCACTTACAATCACTGACATATCGCGCACGTCGACGCATAATAGCAAACACGGTGCAGTATTCCACGAACATTCGACGCACGCCCGACGCATGAATCACCGGCGGAGCACGTCCAAACACGAACGCTTCACGTACATTCCACGTACAAGCACTTTTGTTCCGCGCATGTCGACGCATGCCCCACGGATGAATCACTGACGGATCACGCACGAAAAACGCACCTTCGGCGTCACTATCGCTTCAGTTCAGCGCATATAAAAAGCGGTGAACGACGGGAGTTCCTCAGTACCTTTCGCCAATCAAGAACACTTCAAGAGATGCCACCCAGGAAAGCTCGCTTGCCCTCAAAGGCAAGGGAGCAGAAGAAGAAAGCTGCTGAAGAAGAAGTCCATGTAGATCCACCAGAAGCTGCTGCTGCTGAAAAACCTGCTGCTGGTGCTGCTGCTAGGAGGTCCCAAAATGGCTGCTTTTATATGCCAAAATACATACATGAGTTATCAGTGGTTCGTCAGTGGAACATCAGTGAATCATCAGTTTTCTGTCAGTCAGTCGTGCGTCGGAAATGCGTCACTCGTCAGTGGATGTGCGTCGTTCCGTCAGTGATATGTCAGTTATTCGTCAGTTTTATAATTGATTGTCAGTGGATGTCAGTGGAATGAACGTGATACGTGCGCGTTTCATGCGTGATATGAACGTGGGGCATCAGTGGAAGGACGTGGAGTGCGCGGATTCAAACCAGTTCTGACGCAAAAGCACTGACGGCCGACGAGTGTCCCGCGCATAGTTACGCATACTCGACGCATAAACTACGCATGCCGACTCATGAATTACGCACACCAACGCACAGTTGTGCGTCGGAAAATTTTTGAACCGTTCAAAACTCAAAATCACGCATAAACCGCCTTCGACGCACATCCACTTACAATCACTGACAGTCCACGTTCGTTCCACCCACGAATTACGCATACGACGTACGCTCCGCACCGAAACGAAAATCTGTGCGTAATTCATGCGTAATTCATGCGTTTTCGCTGTGTGACTGGGCCTTTAGCGACAGCTGCCACCCTCTGTATTTTGGTTTTTGGCGCATATGTTAGAGTAGTTAGTTATTTTATTTTGTGAATACGGGTATTTTAGTTAGTACTGCACTTTTGTTTTTCTAGAAGAGTTTTGTTTTATTCCTTTCGTTTATTTGGCAGTGCTTTAGACCTTGTTGTTTTCCCCTAACTTTGTTTTGTAAATACCTTTGTAAATTATTTACTGTTCACCTATCCTTCACCTTTGTACCGCTGTGGTAATTGTAAATACACTTTTTGCACCCGATTTCCGTGTTCCCTGTCTTTTAATACCACTGAGCGCTATATTATTAAATTAAAGTTTCAACTTTTTTGGACAACATCATCCCTAGACCTAACAATGATGAATGTATATTTATACATATTTTCTCTGCGTAAGTGTTGTGAACTTTGAGTACAAAACTAGTATACTAAATTTGAATTTATTTGTATTTACTGATGAAAGTATATTTTGAATATAGTTATGTAATACTATCCTATTTTTTGGTTTATGAAAGTATATTTTGATGTACTCTGCAAGTGAACTAATGGATGTACTTTATTCCCTTTGTAAGCAGGGCTAGTCCACAGAAATTTTCATGCAGTCAGGGGGTCAGTCAGTGAGTGAGTCAGTGAGTGGTTCCACAAAATTTGTTAATGCGATAACTTAAACAAGTCGACATGGTCTACAACATCCCCCGCCAATCGTGCGCTTCTTATTTTCGAACTCGATAAGGGCCTTTATGGTCTGAAGCAACACAACAAATTTGGTTACTATCTGTAGTAGTTTCTGAGTAAAGCTGTCCCCTTTATCTCGGACGGACGGACGGACGGAGGTCAAACCTATATCCCCCTCCCACTTCGTGCTGGCGGGGGATAAAAAGTATTGGACAAACAGCAATGCTATTTAGTACCTATATTCATTATAGATAGGTCTCCAGCTGATTAGATTTTGGTGATCATCTGCCAAATTTAACTGCTTTAATCCTCAGGTTGAATATGGCAGCCTTTGTGATGGGTGTGGAGTATTAGACGCCAAACGCAGTGGCCAGAATTAAAAGGCAAAACGGCAGAGTAAGGAGAGACACAGATAGAGTAATAATGCGAGACTCACGTTACCAACGGATCTAGAAGTAATCTGAGGTAGAAAGCAAAGCGAGCTTGAAGGTACAAAAAGCAAAGGGAAAATAAAACAAAGGTTCCCTTGGTCGCTACAACTTAACCTCAATTATACAGCTAAAGTCCCAAACAATTCTCTTTCTAGAGACCTTACCGGCTAAAGCGCAAATGAAACACTGACACTCTAGCAACGGATGCGAGGCTGAACTAGAGCTTAAATAAAGTCCGGGCAACGCCCCCAATTGATGCCAGCTGGCCCAGGAATCCGATTGGGAGCAAAACGATATCGTCCCGGACGAGAGCAACAAAGAAAGCTCTCAACGCCTCCAAACCATGACAGCCTTAGCGCAGGGTTATGTAACGAATGCATCATTTACAACACTTTTTGCAAATTACTTTATAGATATATCATATCATCACTTGCGCTGTTTTACCACACGAAGGAGTCAAATCACATCCTCAGATACTCACATGCATGAGCAAGCAGGGGAACGCGCAAACTCCACCCAGAAAGGCCTGTATCCTCTTCCTGTTCAGCCACAGCCTGACTCACTGTGCCATCATGCCACCAGTGCACTTTTTTAATTTATGAATGAATTCTTAGAAATATACTGCAAATAAAATAATAATCTGTCGGTCAATTGGTTGCATATTCCAAGCCCACTTTTAAAATTTTGGAAGTGAAATTTTAAGTATGCTTTTAGGAAGCAACAAGTTTAATAGTTTTTACTGCAAGTACACTTTACATGTGTGTGTGTGTGTGTGTGTGTGTGTGTGTTTGCGTGTGTGCGTGTGTGTGTGTGCATATTTAAATGTGCGACTATACTTGAGGAAGTTCAGATGCTCAGTTAAGGATACCTTTGTTAGTGTGGGCTTGTGTGTAAGTGTATGCGTGAAGCTGTGCTTGTGCAAACGTATCCAGCATGTACACTGCCCTCCAAAATTATTGGCACACCTGGTAAAGATGTGTTCTTTAGCTTCTCATAAATTCAGTTTTTTCCGGAATAATACAGGACCACAATGAAAAAAAAGAGGAAAATCCAACCTTTAATTCAAGTACATTTATTCAGTGGGAAAAAAAATCCCACATTAAGAAATAATTCTTTTACATCAAATCATGTGTGCCGCAATAATTAGCACCCCTGATGTTAATACTTTGTACAACCCCCCTTTGCCAACAAAACAGCACTTAGTCTTCTCCTATAATGTTTCACAAGATGGGATAATACAGAAAGAGAGATCTTTGACCATTCCTCTTTGTGCAATCTCTCTAAATCATCCAGCGACCTGGGTCCTCTCCTCTGCACTCTCCTCTTCAGCTCACTCCACAGGTTGAGGTCTGGGGACTGAGATGGCCATGGGAGGAGCTTGATTCCGTGTCTGGTGAACCATTTCTGTGTAGATTTGACCACATGTTTAAGGTCATTAACTTGCTGAAAGACCCAGTGATGACCCATCTTCAGCTTTCGGGCAGAGGACACCAGATTTTGATTTAAAATGTCCTGGTATTTCAAAGCGTTCATGATGCCATGCACTCTAACAAGGTTCCCAGGGCCTCTGGAAGAGAAACAGGCCCACAGCATCACCGATCCTCCCCCATACTTCACAGTGGGCATGAGGTGCTTCTCTACATACTCATCTTTTGTGTTCTGCCAGACCCACTTAGAGTGTTTGTTGCCAAAAAGCTCTATCTTGGTCTCATCTGACCAAAGCACACAGTCCCAGTTGAAGTCCCAGTACCGCTTAGCGAACTCCAAACGTTTTTGATTGTGAGTGAGAAAAGGTTTTTTCTGTGCATGCCTCCCAAACAGCTTGTTAGCTTGTAGATAGCGCCTGATGGTTGTTTTGGAGATTTCGTGACCCCAAGATTCTACCATTTGTTGCAATTCTTTAACAGTGAGCTTTGGAGAACTTTTTATTTCTCTTACCATCCTCCTTACTGTCCGTGGTGGCAAAATAACATTGTGTCCTCGTCCAGGCTTGTTTACCACTGTTCCAGTTGTATTAAACTTTTTAATGATTCTTCTGACAGTAGATATGGGCAGGCGCAGGCAAGTGGCTATTTTCTTGTAACCATTGCCTGACTTGTGAAGGTCGACACAGATCTGCCTTACTTGAATGGTGTGTTCCTTTGTCTTTCCCATGTTGAAGAGTAGATAAGAGAAATGGCCTCTATGCCACATCATATTTATACCCCAGGGAAACAGGAAGTGATGAATTACTAATTAAATGTTCCTAAACACTCTGATCAACTTTGTAAACTACTGTAGAAATGACAGAAATACTTCAATTACATTTATTCCCTAGGAATTGTTAGGGGTGCCAATAATTGTGTAACGGGTGGTTTTCTGAAAAATTTCTTCGTCAGGGATTTTTTCTCCCTTAAAATTCACTTAGGCTGAAGGTTACATTTTCCTACAATTTTTAGTGTGAGAGTATGCTTCTGCAATAAACATTGAATTTATTTAAGGCTTTTAACACATCTTAACCAGGGGTGCCAATAATTATTGAGGGCGCTGTATGTGTGTGTTTGCGTGTGTGATATGAAGTGTGTGTTTGGATGCAGGAGTCCAGGCAGCTTTTAGTCGACTTGGGAAATGGTGTTTGTGTGTGTCTTTGTGTTTGATTGTATGTCTGTATGTATGCATGTGTGTGTGCGTGCGTATGTGTTAATCACCATGAATAATGATATACAGGTGTGTGTGTGCAGGCATGTGTTTGTGTGTGTGTATGCATGCATGTGTGAATTTACATGTGTGTTTGCGTGAGTGTGTGTGTATGTGTGTGGAATGATGGGGGGGGGTTAGCACTCAGAGCACTGGCTGCATTTTGAAGGAGCACTGGTCCTTCATATTTGTCATGAAATACAATGCAACAGCGATTGAAGTTAAAACCATCTGCAGTATTTAACAGAACAAATCAAACCTTTTTCCTCCGACCGTTTAGCACTCCTTCTGATGTTTCTGAATTCATAAATACATGTCCTGAATCCATGTCCTGTGATTGTAATGATAATAATAAATGGACGCCCTTTCTGATCTCCCGAATCAGTGTAAAGTCTCCTCAAGCCTCAGTTCTGTGGTAAATGTGCTTGAATTCTAATCAAGTTCACAGGCGTAGAAATGTGTATTATAAAATGGGTGCTTCCCATCCTGAAATGTGATTGGCTGAGCCGTGTTCCATGCCGGTATAAATGATTGTAACCCACTGTGGCAGGCTGCAGCACAAAATATCCCTGCGCGTAATGAACTACTCTGCGCTCAACTGACTCGTCAGCTTAATGATTGTTTCAAGACTTTTATCTTGGTATTTCAGTGTTCGCGAAGTTTAGCCTTTTAACCCGCTAACCAGCTGGCTATCTACCTAGCTAGCTATTGCATAACAGAGTTCGATATCACTTCTGCGTTGCTAGCTACGTTGCTAACTAGCTTGCTATTTCAGTAGCCTATTAGCGATAAATTGTTGAATGTGTAGGGTAACCACATCTATAGAGTAGCGAAGTCACGCCCCTTCCGGTGGACCGCAAGGGACCTTATTTCGAAAAAAATTTGTATGGTAGTCAACGGCGGGAGAAAAGTTAATTTTCGATCCCGTTTGTTTTGCGCCATGAATTACACATATGATGTTTCTGAATTGAAATGATAATTTTCTAACTGAAGAAAGTTGCAGGTTGTCGTAAAGATTTTAAGTTATATTTATTTTTGTCTGAGGCCGCTCAATGAACTACATCCCTCCGTCTCACTGAAATTACGTCATCGACACCAACATGGCCGTAAGTCTGGCACATTTCACCGAGAATAAAAGTATTAAAGAGGCGAAAACCACTTCAAGTCTGGTCATATTGAGAGCTGCAGCTATGCGAATGGGGAGTTGGTCGGTTCCGTCGGAGCTAGTATGCGGGACCGACTCTACAAGGTTTTGGTGAGTGTTAAACAAGCGAAATGCCAACAAGCTAATGTTACGTTTCTGTTAGCACCAGGAAGTATCTTTAAGTGTAGCTAGCTTGCTAACGTGCGAGTGAACAGTAATCCGTAAAACTCGTGCGATTTAATCTGTACGTCAGAGACTACAGATATGTGCACACTGTCAAGGCTGTTATTTGATTTTTGTGAAAATAACAAATGGCTACGAGTTTTACGGATTACTGTTAACTCGCATGTTAACAAGCTAGCTACACCGCTGCGCGTCGTGCCTTAGAACGCCCCTCCGTCGTTATAAAATCACTGCAACCCACTGCTTCCCGGTACTTATTCCTTTAATATGACATTACATCAATTGGTCGTGTCTGTAATTCTATTTCTTGAGCTTCTACCTGCCGCTGTTTAAAGTGATGCAGGAGGATTTGTAAAGAAAGGACAGAGAGGAGCACCGTCAGAAACAAAAAAATAAATAATCACACGTCTTTATCTGCCCAACCGAATGTCCTTATGCTGGCAGAGCAGGAGTTGTTTGAAGGTCTTCTTGAAGGTGTTGTTGCAGAGAGCATAGAGTGCTGGATTCAGGGCGCTGTTGATGTAGGCAGACCAGTAACTGAAGGTCCAAACAGCAGATGGAACACATGTTGAACAGAAGGTGCTGAGGACCTTCAAGATGTTAAAGGGTGTCCATGTGACCACAAAGGCAACAAGAATGATCATAACCATGCATGTTACTGTTTTTTCACGAGATGACGATGACTTCTTCTTGGGCTGGTGCTTTGAGGCTTTTAAGCCATGGGCTGTAGGGTTTCCCTCGTAACCTGCAGGGGCGTCAGCTATTTCCTTTCTCTCAGGATGTACTAGTGCACTCGGCTCCTCCTCTCCATCACCACCTGTTCCGCCATTCTGCCTCGTCTCAGCGGGTTGGGTTCTGTCATACTCGTCATCACATGGAATGCTGATGTGGTTTCTTGCTTCGCTACTGAATGGATTGGCCTTTTTTTGCTTGTGATTGCTCGTCTTCACACGGCTCTTGCTGGCCCTGGAGATCTGCCAGTACAGAAAGGTCATGGTGGTAACAGGCAGGTAGAAGAAAACAGTGGCGGTGGTAAAGGTGATGGATTCATTGGACAGGAACTCGATGTAGCACTCGCCCTCTTTCACAAGGCGCTTCCCTATGATTAACTGCCCGAACAGGATGACTGGGGCCCACAGGATGAAGCCAATACTCCAGGCTGCCCCCATCATCATGCCTGCAATCCTGCTGGTCCTTTTTACTGGGTAGCTGTGTGGCTTGGTGACGCAGAAATAACGGTCAAAGCAGATGACAAGGAGATGCATAACAGAGGCAACACTGACTGCATAGTCCAGGGTCATCCAAATATCACAGACTACTGGCCCCAATGGCCAATATCCACTCACACTGTAGACTGTGTACAGGTTCATGGGGATGACCCCAATGATCAGGTCTGCACATGCCAAGCTGAAGAGGAAGTCGTTGTTGATGGTTTGGAGGTGCCTGTTCATTTTGATTGAAAGCATGACCAGTATGTTCCCAAAAATTGTTACAAAACTGAGGGACCCTGTGGCCAGGATAATGAGCCCGATCTCCACTGCCTGGTAAGGGCCCTCAGGCAGGACAGCGTCTGTCTCATTACCTGTGCTGAAGTTGGAGATGTTTGAGAAGATGGAGATGGTAAGCTTGAAGGTTCTGAGGCCCATCTGTTCTGGTCTTGCTGATTCTTGAGTCGTCAGTTTAGCCCCTAAATCCAGATAAAAGGAGAAACGTTTTTTCAGTAGTAAGAGCTTGTTTATCACACATAGATTCAGCTTGGCCCTGGAGTAATGCTGGATTTGTTATGAAGGCACTCTGTTAGAAATTGCTAATTGAATTGCTAATTAGAAATCAAATTGAAAAACCCGTTACCAGAAAAGTTGGGAGGCCATTTAAAATGTGAATAAGCAGAATGTAAGAATTTTCACATCATATTTAACATTTAATTGAAAATGTGACATGGTTGCAGGTTTATTTCTGTCTTCATGGAGCTGCTTTCAGCTTTTGGATATTTTCATTATTGACAGGACTGGTTTGGTCTTGTCTGTGGAGTTGCTCTCATCTTTTGTCTTGTTAGTACTAAGGAAACTATCGTTGAGGAGCTAACAACATTCTTTTTGCTAATCTTTTCCTATCTGGTTGCGATCTACCTGCTGACTGCCGTTGCGGCTGATTAGTATTGGTTTCAGGTGCGTTAAGCCTATATATTTTCCCAGACTCCTGCATTTCTTTGCTTTACTGTTGTCTTGCACTTCGTAAGAGTAGGCCGAGGTTTTGTCCGCTGATTTGCGGCTAGTATTTTGAGTTTAGAAAGCAGTGTCTTAACTTTTAATGAATTCTTTATTTTTGCTTGCAGAATTTATTCTCTTTTATCCGCCGAGGTGTTTAAATATCTGCGGGGTACTTGGCACCGAGCTCTTTCCTTCTCAGGGGCTGTTCATAGTTATACTCCTGAAGCCTCAGTTCTTTGGTTTTCTTTTCGTTGGGATTTTCCCACAGGAGTGAGCTTTTGAGTTACGTTATTTCTGGGATTGGTCCCTTCTAGTCCGTCTCATTCGAGACCTCAGTGGTTCAGGTCTTTGTGCCTCAGCTTTTCGTCTGAGAATTGTGCACTCTAACCAGTCCACTTTTTCTCTAACCCTTACAACATGGTTCAAAGACAATATATCACATTGAAACTGAGAAATGTATTGTTCTGAGAAAAATATTTGCTGATTTTGAATTTGATGCCAGCAAAATTTCAAATAAGTTGTGACAGGGGCAACAAAAGATTGGAAATGTTTCATAATGCTAAAAATGCCCCGGGGGAATATCTCAGCAAATTAGATTAATTAGCAACGGGTCAGTCACATGAATGGGTATGAAAAGAGCATCTCAGAGAGGCTGAATCTTTCAGAAGATGGTGAGGGCTTCACGACTCTGTGGCAGACTGCATGGGAAAATTGTTCACCAATTTAAGAATGATATTGCAAAGAAACTGGGGATTTAATAATTTATTGTATGTACTATCGTAAAATTATTCAGAGGATCTGGTGAAATCTCTGCATGCAAGGGACAAGTTCATAAACCAGCACTGAATGGTTGCAATCTTCAGGCCCTCAGGTGGCACTGCATTAAAAACAAACAGGAGTGGTCAGCACTGTCGCCTCACAGTAAGAAGGTCATGGGTTTGAATCAGGCCTGTGGCATTTCTGTGTGGAATTTGCATGTTCTCCCCGTGTTCGTGTGGGTTTCCTCCGAGTACTACGGTTTCCCCCACACACAAAAACACACATTATAGGAACACTTATATCTTAAAAACTATCAAATCATTTATGTTCAAATTTTAATATGTTAAAGTGGGTAATTAGACCTTTCTTTTGGCATAAGTTTATCGACCCACTGGTTGAAAAAATACACCCCCTTAAACAGTAAGTGCTCCATCTGAGACGAATTTGGCCGACCCCTGTTGTTAAAAAATGGTAAACATGCCCCTGTCCCAACTTTTTTGATATCTGTTGCTGCGATCAAATTCAAAATGAGCAAATATTTCTCATGAAATGTTAAAATGTTTCGCTTTCAAATCTGGTATGATGTTCACGTTGTGTTATGAATAAGATGTCTGTTTATGAGATCTGCAAATCATTGCATTCTGCTTTTATTTACCTTGAAGAGGTTAAGCGGCCATATTAGTATGCCCTGTAGTAAGCAACAGTTATACAGTGTGTCCCGAAAAAAAGGAAAGTGGGAATAAAATGAGAAGTACTCTGCTGAATCTTAGTTTCTATAAAATTAATTAGCACTATTTATTACACAACTGTGTACTGTTTTTACATCATACAAAGAAAACAAAATTAGTCAGGCATCGTTGTCAGAACTTGTTCTGTTGTCAGCTGCCTGATTTGCGCACATCTGTCATGCAGCTAGTAGGGTTTACATTTAAAGCAGTACACATTACATGACCTAAAGCACTGACAGCCCTGACAATGAAGAGGTGACACATTTTTTTTGGGACACGTGGCAGAGATGCGTCAATGTGCAGAGCGACATTTTTTGGGGCGATGAGGCGAGACAAGGCACTGGTTGTTGTAAAGACAGAGAGGGGAAACTGGGACAAAATGGGGTACTTAATAAAGATCTTTCCCCACATGTGTATAATTCATTTTAGGGAATCAAACTTGTAAAAACATTAAAGGTTTGCACAACCATATGACAAAGCAAGAAATGCATAAATTTCAAGTTCAGGTATTTATTCAAGATTGAAAAAAACTGGCCCTTGCAAGGGGAAAAACGGGGTGCCTCCTGGGGCAAATGGGGGAACCAGCAAACGATTGTGGCAAGTCCAAAAAATGATCACAACACAAGGTCTAATTCCATTTTCAGTCTCACACAGTTCTCACATGAATACTGGGTTTCTGTTGCTTTTATCCAGTCCAGTACATGAGTGATGCGCCCATCTGCTGCATCTGCTGCAGGAAACACAACTTTCATGACTGACCCAATAAAATCTTCACAATAGAGACATTCAGTCTCCTCCTGTGCATCTGAACGTTTCTTTCCTTTCTCTTTTCTGCAACCTTTTACTTTTGGAGCACTTTTCTTTTCTTTCATTTCCAGCAGTTGCTTTTTGTACGGTGAACATGAGTACAGCTGTTTTCCCTCTCTGTCTCTCTCGACACCCGTTTGACACAAGAGTATCTGTGACTTTACAAAATAAGGTTCATTCGACTCCCTTAAATCTTCAGCCCCAAAGAAAATAATGCAAGAAGGTAACTTACAATCGTCATCGCGGTCTTCAAGCCCAGCTCAGACCGTCGCACTGAAGGAGCAGTGTGCGGTAGATCCGTCCGCCGCCGTGGCGGTTCCACCGGAGACCTGTGAGAGCTGCCCAGGCTGGGTGCACGACCTGCTCCGTCAGTGTGTCATCTGCCTCGGCGCGCGCCACACTCGCCAAGCACTGCAGGAGCAGTAAGCGTGCACAGTGTGCGCTGCGATTCCCATGCCCATCCGGGAGAAAAGAGCAGTTCACTTCTCAGCTAATGCGCCTCTAGACAGAGCCATTAGTGAGTTAATTAGTGAGCCATCTGACTCCAAAGATGATGTACTGGGCCTGGGCAGGTTCCCAGAGCCCCTGCATGAATGGACGCCGCTGGAACTTAAAGAAGACTACCCGGCTGTCCTCGAATTAGCGGCCATTCTGTCGGGCGTGCATTTCTCCTCTACTCCCTCCGAGTCTGCGAGAAACCCCAGTAAGCCGATGGAGTTCGGCGCATACAAGAAAGTGAGGCCGTCGGCACCTGGGGCAGGGGCCCCATGTTATCCGGTTTGCCAAGACTTTGTACAGACCGCATGGACCTCTCTGGTGAAAGTCTCATTCCCAGCCGTGCAGTTCCTCCCCTGAACAGCTGTGGCAGGCTGCATGACCGAGTTCCTCGCCGGTGCCCCACCTGTAGACGCACCGCTGACGGACCAGCGCAGGCTGGAGCCCACAGTCCGATCCCAGCAACAACCCCTCCCAGACGTGAGAAGGACGCCAAGTAGGAGAACAAGATGTTCATTGGCAGCGCACAGACAGCATCTGCCATGAATAGCATCGGCTTGACAGGAAATACTCTGGCAGAGCTGTCGCTCCTCCACGCCTGTCGGCAAGGGAACGACATGGCTTGGCAGGACACCCACCGGCTCGCTGGTCTTCTGCTCTGTGCAGCCCAAGCGGCCTCAGTGTGTGTTGGGCAGGTCATGTCTCTGGCAGTGGTCTCCAGGTGTCAGATGTGGCTCAGTCAGACATCTCCAAAAGAACACCAGAAGGCATCGCTGCTCAACACGCCGCTGTGCCCATCCTCCCTGATTGGTCCGCCACTCGACGCTGCCATACGGGAGCAGGTGGAAAGGTGTTCGTCCAAAAACCAACCACGAACGCCAATTTTCCATGGTCACTCCAGCCGGCGGGAAGATGCGTCCCCCGGCTCCGAAGAGGAGGCCGTCCCCCAGTGCTCCGTACCGCCAAATGTCAGACTTGGTGCAAATCATTTCTTTCTTGCTGATCAGTAGGGGTGTAACAATCGCGATAATATGGCGCTTTCACTGGTTTAAGTCTTCAAAATGAACCGCGGTGAAGTCGGTTTCCTATCACTGGAAGTGTAGCTCCGGAGGGACTGAAGGACATGGTCTGCACTGTAAATCTAAGGTTACGTTACCCAGCTGAATAACTTACAGTGTGGTGACTCGTTTATTATTGTTGGCTAATATAACAGGAAGACAGATAGGTTATAATGAAGCTTCCCGTAGGTTAGCTAGATTATTTTTCATGAATCAGGTTGAAACCGTTTCGTTATAGTTATGCTAAACTGGTCGTATCCTTCAGTCACTCCAACATCTCTGATCAACATCGCCGATTAAATAACAGTAACCTGCCAATGCTAACGAGAAATCTCGGGCTTTGATCGCACTGATTCGCATTTTTTTTTTAGCTCTTGACACTGTCATTATTCAAGTACTGACCTGTTAAGCCTTTCGCATTGCTGTAGTGGTTGGAACAGCCGAAAGCCAAACAATACTTTGGCATCTCGCCACCGGATCAGACGCAGAGTCTCCCTCTTAGTTACGGCGGACAGCGATCCTTGTAATCAGACATTTTGCACAGTCCGCCCTCTAGGGCTGCATATAGAGGCTGAATCTCTATGGGCTCAGGTCACCCGAAGACTTCATAAGGCGGTCTGACAAAACCCATTTTGCCCCAGTTTCCACTACACATACTTCAGTTTCAATGAATAGCTGTATTGCTCATTATAAGCTTTTGGCGATCTACCTTGACGGCGGATTAAGTGTCAATGTTAGCCCCTGCTAACGGTTACTATTAGCATAATTCAAATTAATTTGAGCTAACCTGACCCATCATGTTAGCCGCAAGATCCCTAGATTACTGAACTGAAGTTCACAAGATCAATCAATGTCATACACCATTAATTAGATATTCCAGTGATAGTGATGTGCAACGCTGTCTATATTAGACCAGACTGTTAGCCAACAAAACCAGACGTTGACTGGTCAAATTTTTACGGCTAATTGAAGGCAGGACTAAACAGGCCAGAGCCCCTTTCACACCGGACGCGAAACGAATTTATCGCACGACAAATTACTTCCCGAGTTAATGCGAACACGCGAGACTTTGCGTTGACTTTGAATGTGATCAGTCGTGCGAAAAATTAGTTTCGCGTCCAGTGTGAAAGCAGCTTTACGCTCTTCTGACCCTCATTTACCGTTGACGGCCAAGTTAAATTTTCCCAGGGTATCAGTGAGGATGTAACGTTAGAGCTGCTTCAACAGATAATGTGATTCACACTCTATAATGAATGGCAGGCAGTTTTACATACATCTCCATTACGCACCACTCACTTCGCTTCTATGAGCGCTGATTTAGCGACTTTGATAAGTTTACACTCAGTTCTCTTTATCGAACCCACTTTCGCTTCGGAGGAAATTAGCCGAGCTTCATGGCAGCTACTGAGAGGAGACATCAGAGGAGAAAACTCAATACAAGACATCCGTTGGGACTTACATATGCGTCATGCGCGATTGCATCTCACACTCAGTGTTTCTAAAATAAAGACAACCGTTGACAAGATGCAAGCTTATGTCAAGTTTATTTTTTCATTAAGTTTTTAAAGCCCACCTGACAGAAAAATACGTGCAAGACAGACGTCTTGTCATCAACAGTCAACATTGGACTTCAATTTCGTTCTCACACTGCCCCAGTCAGGCGGATGAACGCAGATCCGTATAGATTTCCTATAATCCCCAGAACTCACTCATCAGCCGTACATATTGTCAAATGCTGATGTTGTCCATCGAAAATTTTAAAGGCTCGTACAGCTGCAGCCTACTGAAGTGAAACCTGTCGTCTTTGAGGCGTTTTTCGCACGGTCAGGCCGATCTGAGGAGGCAACATAAAATACTGCCCTCCGTGTCTGTGTAAAGCGATCTTCTCAATTAATTAAATCCTTGGCAGCAACGTGTTCAAAGTGAGTAATGTTCTGATCAATTACAGTTGATCATACCAATATGTAGTGATGGGAAGATGAAGCTTCATGAACTATTTTTCTTTATTTTCTGTGCCCACAAGATGGCGCCCATAGTTAAAAAATAAGGCTTATAGAATGAACGAACAAGCCTTTGTTGAGCAGAGTGCACCATCTTGTGGGCACAGAAAATAAAGAAAATTGTTCATGAAGCTTCATCTTCCCATCACGACCAATATGGCAGCACGGTTACTTCAAAACGACGACGTCATCAGCTATCCAGTTCAATCAGTTTTTCAAATATGACTGGGACATAGCAGTGTGACATCACAACTGTTCTTGGTCGAAAGATTCTTGCTGCTGTTGTGATGTCAATAACTTTTACACCCATACTACACAAACACTGTGCATTGCTGAGAGTCAGAACGTCTCTTTGCCACACGAGTGCATTTACAATTTTACGGAATTCACGATAATATTTAAAAGATGGAGTTTGTCGAGCGATTGCTGGTGAGTAAATGTTTTCATACGAATATGTTGTATATTCAGGGTATTCACTTCACCAATCTGTGGTACCGATCTGGAACCAAGTGCGAGGACACGGGATTGCAAAAATGAGGTGCTTTATTGAATGAGGGTATCCAGGGAAAAAAGGCAACAGTACAGAGTCCGTAATCCAAAGCTCAAATTCCAACGGGGCAGAGCAGAGTTCGTTACCAGGGCACCAATCACAAAAATCGTTTCTAATGTGCATAGATAATGAGAAGCAGGACAGCGTGATAAGATGTGAGCTGACACAGAAAGTGCTGCAAAGGTAATCAGTGAGAGCAAAGAGGCGGAGATTAGAACAGGGCGAGTGCTGAGAGCTAGTTAGTCAATTAGTGAGTGCAACTATACAAATCCTAGGTGCTCGTTAGTAAGTTAGTATTATATACAAGGTTAGTTATTGTTAGTAATCTTAGGAGAAAATAATAAACTGTTAGTTTTGTTAGTAGATAGAAAAGCAAAGTGAAGTAAACGAGATCGGAAGGAAGGTTGAAATCCAGAATCCAATAAATCACCCGAAGAGTGAGACATAAGACTGGGGCTGAAACAACAGGCGAGACTAGAGACCAGACGGGGGAGACAAAGTGCAAAGCAAAATGGAAAACATGAACCGGAGTATGACTATGGCAAAAAGTAAAACATGGAAAAGTAAATTAAGACAGAAAATAGCAAATCGAGGCAGGCAAATCACAATACATAATCCAAAGAATAGTCAGAAGACAGGCAGTGGTCACTTGGCACATAAATCAATAAACATGGCAAGCAGGTGCAGAACTTAAACAAGGCATGAAACAGACAGCATGGCAGAATCATAGCACACTCTGCACGTTGAAAAGAAAATTTCTTCTGATTTCTTCTTCTGATGGCCTCATATTTTCCAATTTGAGGATGCTGAGTTAAAACTGTTAGTAAAAAGTCTCTAGCTATTACTTTCAGTTCTTTCTTTCACAAAAGAAGAACAAAGATTTTCCTTATTATATCATGTAGGCCTGTATCAGTGGCGACTGATGAACAGGCAAAAGAGGAAGCTTAAACCAGCCCTTAAAAATAATGATTGGTCATGACCTGTTTTCAATCATTCATTTAAATTACAATTACAGAAAACTCTCAACATTATCAGGTGTGGTCAGTTTTCATTAACAACGCATACTTGTCAATCTCACACATTCAGTGTGAGTTTTAATGGAATATTAACGTTCCCCTGCTGTACTCATCAATTATTCAATCAACGCATATGTGAGAGATTCTCGTGCAGAATTGTCGACCTTGTGCTTGGAGGTTTATCAGTTTCACATGCGCTACAGTAGACTTCACCCCTGGTAATTGGAAACCAATTATGACTCTGGACTTTTCACGCTTTTCTTTACTGAAGGGTTGGAAGTATCGCATGAGTGTCATTATTGTTTAAATTGTTTAAAGATAGGTTTGAGCTTCCCCTATCGCCAGTTCACCAGCCGCCACTGATGTATATCGGCTTTTGTGCACTGGTGAAAACAGTTTAAAAATAAATAAGTAAATAAATAAACGTTTGGGTGTAGTGAAACATCCACAGATGGAGCAGAAATATCTGGATCATTTTTGCATTTTCTTCTGTCAGTGACTATATTACTGAGGTTGAAATCAGGATTAGGCATAAAATAATGTCTTGGAATCATTGATACATATGAAAATGAGCTGCACATCTTACAAATAATTTTCCTCTGAGCGAGGTGAAAATTATTCGTAGTCTACTTCTTAATCTTCCAAGTAGTAGCTAAAAGGGACAGTGCTATGAAATGCTCATCATAAATTGTGATAAAATGTGACATGCAAGAGCGACACAGATGCTATTTTTGAAATCGGTGCCCCTCATTTGGTAAGAATCTGACATTGGATTTTATTCGGCAAAAATGATGCAGGGCAGTGTTATTTAAAGCATTAATCATTGGTAAGGTTCCCTCTCAAGTTGGATCAACTATTCCATTTTTTTGAAAGGACTATTAATGTTAAATTTCAATGTTAATAAATGTATAGATTATGAAGTCAGAAACAGCCTTTTGTCTGGAATAACTAATCTTGAAGATTGAAGCGGCTTTCAGAAACATGGCCTAATTTTAATTACCTCCACAAATATTTTTTTCAGTTTTTTTTTTGTAGCTGGAGTGACATTAAAACCCAAGGAATCACAGAGAATATAAGACCTCATAAACAAGAAACATTATTCCTAAATATCAAATTATGACAAATGCTGGTCTGACTTAATTAAAGATGTATTTCTACTGTGTCTGCGGAAAAACAACACAAACCAAAAACTACTTTCTTGGCTTTGATTATTTCAAATCCTGCACAGCCGTGAGCTAACACTCACTGATCTGTGGTGGTGCATGGCTGAATGGAGGAAAATGTAAAGATTTGTCTGTGAGGGTGAATCTCAATTAGCTCTGTTTATTCACCCTTGAGAAAGTATCACTAGAATTGTTATTATAACTGAGAATAGATAATAAGAGGGATAGAAATTATGATGGTGCGTTAATAGAATTTAATATATTTATTCTCCCTCATTTGAGTGGCAGAATTGTGATCTGTAGTTTAACACCATCTGAGTCAGGGAGCCAGAAGTAGCAATATTTTTGATTCTTGTGTTTTATTCTCACCCTCCTTTCTTCAGTGTTGTTGCTGTCTGCCAAGAGAGGAGTCTAGAAGAGAACGCAAAGAACATGCTAGACTTCACAAAATGAGTGGATCTCTTCAGACTGATCACAAGCCAGGGAGCGCAAAACCATCTACTGCCCAGGATATTCTGGTCACTTCTGATCTGGAGATGCCAACAGCCCAGATCGAGAAAGATACCAGTTCTGATCTGGAGAAGCCAACAGCCCAGATCGAGAAAGATACCAGTTCTGATCTGGAGCTGCCAACAGCCGAGATAGAGAAAGATACCAGTTCTGATCTGGAGCTGCCAACTGCCCAGATCGAGAAAGATACCAGTTCTGATCTGGAGAAGCCATCAACCCAGATCGAGAAAGATACCAGTTCTGATCTGGAGATGCCAACAGCCCAGATAGAGAAAGATACCAGTTCTGATCTGGAGAAGCCAACAGCCCAGAAAGAGAAAGACACCAATTCTGATCTGGTAATGCTTACAGAGAATGTGGAGCAGAGCGGATCAGAGCAGCAGGAGCAAGCGGCTGAGGATGAAAGTCCTATGAAAATTGAGATCACTGCACCAGACTGTGAAATACGGGAGGAGAACGGACCCCGCATCTCAGAGGAGAGCTTTGAGTTTCACAGGGTGCTGGGCAGAGGCGGATTTGGGAAGGTAGGGCCCGATCATCTACCGGTTCGATGTAAAATCTCTGGTCAATGATGATCTTAAAGCTCCCTTATGAACTTGTGTCACTAATATGTCCCTCCATCTTTTGTCTCCTGCTTCACCTCTCTCTGCCTCTCCTCTCTCCTCGGTTTTCTCTTACTCAGGTCTTGCTGGCAGAATTGAAGGAGAGTGGACAGTATTATGCTGTCAAAACCCTGGCAAAAGCCAATTTCCTGGAAACTGAGGAATTGGATTCCTTGAGAACTGAAAGGAGAGTCCTGATGTTGGCTACGGGAAGCCCATTCCTCTCCCGTCTGCACTGCATATTCCAAACAGAGGTAAAATCACCTCCAGCTCTCTCTCATTCTACCTCTTCTCAAAAACAGATCGTCACATACATACGCAGCACTGAGGCTACGGAAAATCCATCTACTTTTCAAACAACTATATTCGTCCTCAGACCGTGGTAGCTACTAGCTTCTTGCTTGTTTACAGATTTATGCGGGTCATTATGCTTCACTTCACATCCACTGACTGCACTGCGCAGATCATCATTATACCCCAAATACAGGAAAGTCTTTCGCTTCTGTGAGTGACGATGCCATTTGTTTCTTCAGGACTACGTATTCTTGGTAATGGAATACATTAGTGGGGGAAATCTGCGTTTCCACTTAGACCAGTGGGGATACTTCGATCTGGACTGTGTTCGGTGAGTATAAAGCCAGTTGCCCTTTCCACTAAACCTGGGGCCTATTCATTGCCTTGAGATAGATACAGATGTTTGGTTTATGGTCAGTGCTAACTGCTCATTGCCTTGAGTTAGATACAGATGTTTGGTTTATGGTCAGTGCTAACTGTTCATTTCCTTGAGTTAGATACAGATGTTTGGTTTATGGTCAGTGCTAACTGCTCATTGCCTTGAGTTAGATACAGATGTTTGGTTTATGGTCAGTGCTAACTGTTCATTGCCTTGAGTTAGATACAGATGTTCTGGTTATGGACAGTGCTGTCCTTGGCTGTCATGGTAACTTCTCATTTGTGCATTCAACTCCCAGATGATATTTAATGAGAAATCTAATTGGATGCATGTGGTACAGGGCTTGGTGGAAAAACCTCTCTCCTGGATTGTATTTTTTTATTCAGTAGCCAGGCTACTGTTTCAGGAAGCTTTTTGTTCAGAAGTGACCAGTCTTTCTATATCAATTGTCACTATAGTCAAATGAACAAAATGTCTCCACTTTCTTTTCTTTATATCATATCAATCTCATTTTCCCTGCTCTCCCTCAGATTTTACGCTGCAGAGATCATTTGCGGGCTTCAGTACCTCCACAGCAACGGAGTCATATACCGGTACGAAACTTCTGTTCCTTCATCTACCGGAAGTTGTTGCTTCTTGTTTGCTCAGGATCGGGTCTGGTGAAGTGCTGACGAGCGTCATGTTTCACTGTGCTGATGTCAGCAACTCAATTATCCTGATGGCACTGTGTTAGAACCACGTTTTAGCCATGTTTTTATTCAATTATAGGATTTTTCTGTTACTGTGACAACTTTACTCCCATCTTTGTGAGCATTTCTGTCTGAACCAGGTCTTAAATTAAGTTTTTTTAGGGCAAGGCCACTTGGCCTTTTAAAATTGGCCCATCGTGGCAAAAGCCCAAAACCAGATGAATCAATTTTGCAAGAAAAATAAGCGATAATGACATCACACTAGTTCCAGAGATAGGTAGTGCCCAGAGAGGTACTGGTACAAGATAAATTTTAAGGATTCAAACAGAGGTAAGCAACATATTATTTTGATACTTTTGGATAGTATAGTGGAACAATAACTACGGCAGAGAAATTCACGAGAGCTGAGTTTGTTGGTTGTTGTATATGTAAAAAGTCAATTAATTCTAGACACCAGTAGGGGTAACAATTAACATTGAGCAGTAACTTAATACTTGTGGAATTCAAGCCTTTTCCCTGCTGTCCTTTGAGGACTAAACATTTTACTTGTATTAAGAGGTATTTAATGAATATACTGAAATGATATGTTGTTTACCTGTGTTTGGAACCTGAAAATTTATCATGCACCAGTAGCTCTATGGGCACCACCTATCTCAGTAACTACTTAAACCAGCCAACTGCCAAAGTGAAATCAGTGTTTTCGCTATGTATACATGGCACATATTTAATTTCAAGAGATTTCTCCATGGCACCCCTGCATAGAAATGTGCTATAGTAATTCCTATAAATGTGCAGTAGGAATCCAATAGAATTCTACAGTATTTTAGTACCTCAAGTCCTGTAGAAAAAAGTTCTCTGGAATACAGTTCCATAGAAAATCTCTGGAGGACTTTTTCCAGTTTTGATCCAACCCAAATTCAGAAGGCAATCATAAACAAAGCAGCCACTTTATATGAGATTTCCCAGCAATCCTTTCCCGACTTGCATCCCTGTAACACAATGACCACTCATGTGCTGCTCTGACTGGGGCTTGAAACCACAGACTTCTGCTCCGCAATGCAGTGCTTTAACTAAGTGAGCCCTGCAGTATTTAATTTCTTGTGCCTAAAACGTAATGTTAGCCCATGTTTCTAAAGCCGGAAGGATGTGTGGGTGTAGGATACAAACCTCACACAACATTGTTGTGTTCTTGAATGAGTGGGCGCGTCTTTGGTCGCACAAAGAGCAGAAGAGTCCAGCGCAGCGGGATGACGGAAGCCGCACAGCTCAGTGGCCGAGTCGCCGTGTCTAAAATCGCCACTTTGGGTAAATTTGGTCAAAATGGCCACTTGAAAAAGGGGCAAGCTAAACTGGCCAATTTAGAAGTGAGGCATTACAGCCACACAGGGCAATTGCCGCTCGGCCGTGGTATAATTCATGCGCTGCTGTACTCTTTAGTAATTGAGAATGTTGTTATGGTTACCCAAAAAACCCAAAATTTTCATTCTGCTCCCTTTTCTCATCCTTTCCTCCCTCAGAGATCTCAAAGCAGAAAATATCATGCTGGATCAGGATGGGCACATAAAGATCGTGGATTTCGGGATAAGTAAGGAGAACATGTCGGGAGACAGACGCACCAAGACCTTCTGTGGTTCCCCACATTATATGGCACCAGAGGTACGGGACCTGCTCCTTTCAGTCAACTGTAATCATACCAGTCAACCAATGTTCCTCTGAGCTTTTGAGCGCCCTGTTTCTCAGACCACTGATATTTTGAATTTGTCACACAATTATGTGAATTTATTATTCATTTTTTGACAGGACAAGAAACTGCATTAGCTCTATTTCTGTGTCGTGCATGTCCCAAAACTGTGTGAGCGCAACATGTTTGAGCATGTGTGTATTTCCAGTACAGTAAGGGATGGTAGATGAAATGTTTTATTTTAGACTTTTTGTCATACATACATACAGTGGACCATAATGTGACACAGTGAATGTCATTGTCCGAGTCATTATCTTTGTGATCATGTCAATGGCACTTAATGTTTCCATTTCTTACGCAGATATACCAGGAACAAGAATATTCCTCCGCTGTGGATTGGTGGGCGTTTGGGGTCCTGCTGTTCCAAATGCTCACTGGCGAGACTCCTTTTCTTGGGGAAGAGTTAGATGACCTCAGCAAATCTGTTTGTTCGGATGCTCTTGAATATCCGTCCTGGATGGACCAGTGCACAAGGGACCTTCTGGGAAAGGTCAGTGTGAGCGAGAACCCATCTTTCCGGTAGTGTCAATGTGGGGCGCATCACCCAATGAGAGTTCAGAGTTCACCTGCATCTCCCACTGAGAGCTCAGAATTCAGTTGCATCTCCCAATGAGAGCTCAGAGTTCAGCTGCATCTCCCAATGAGAGCATAGAATTCAGCTGCATCTCCCAATGAGAGCTGAGAATTCAGCTGCATCTCCCAATGAGAGCTGAGAATTCGGCTATCAGTTGAGGCCAGGAGGCTATGCAAAAATTACCCCACCCGAAGCATTAGCAGTATTGTTTTCTGTGGTTTAATCTGTTTGCGCATTTATCTGTCAACTGAATTGCGCAAAAATGGCTCAAAAATAACACAAAATTCTAAGGAAAGATGTGCAATGGGCCAAAGATCAAATCTAAGTTGAATCAGCAATTTAATGTCACTTCTGTCTGCTTTACTTAACAGTTGTTGCAGAGGGATCCGGATCGCAGGCTGGGGACAAGCGGCAACATCAGGGCGCACCCATTTTTCAAACCCATCGACTGGGCCAAAATTGAAACAAGAGAGGTCGAGCCTCCATACAAACCTGAACTGGTACTTCCTGTTTGCTCATTGGTTTATGTGCTGATCATGGAGATATGAATATGTCCCCCAGTATAAGATAAATCAAAATTTTTATGAGAACACATTCAGTTATGCTCGAGAGTAACAATGCTTTTAAGATTTGTACGGAAGATCCTTTGAAACGCTGCACTAATTTCAAAGATTTTCAGATTAGAGAATTGATGATGTATGAGAGAAATTAAATTCTTGTGTCAGGCCAGTATATGGGTGAAGATTTTAATGATAATTGTTGAAAAAAAGTCCTGCACTTTGAATGTAGCTACAATTAGTGAAAATGGAAAATGAATCCATGAACCAGCTGATGAGTTTGCCATTTGCAAACCCAGAAATGTTTTTGAAAGGGATAAAACTCTAGCAGATGGGGCGTCCTGATTTTCTTCATACACACAGCTTCATTAATATACGTTCAACACTGCCTCTGAACTCTGACTGACTCCTCTTTTCTGTCCATCACAGAAGAGCCCCCATGACTGCAGCTATTTTGAAGAGCAGTTCCTCCACGAGACACCATGGCTGTCCCAAGGTGGCGGCGGGAGCTTCTTTGATCAGTCTGAATTTGACGGCTTTTCATTCGTAAATCCAAAGTTTGAACATGAATGATTTTGCAATTTATGATTATAAGATATTGTTTTTTGTTTCTTTTCCCCCAGTTGTCCTTTGTTTTGTCAGATGTTTTAATGCATCTGTTTTTGTAAATAATTTTTGGTTAATGTATGTTTTGTATATATAAGTAACAAAAAAACCTTAATAAGAAGTTAATCACAAAAAAACCCAAATAGCTGTAATAATAACATTTTGACACAAAGCTGGACTTCTTCAGGACGTAAAATTTCTTACTGTGAAATCAGACCCACACATCGTCCAGTGGTTGTGACCCATGACTGTAATAAAAGCCAAATCACCACTCCAACTCTGCCACTCGCGTGCCGTCTTTATTTGTTGATTTCGTAAGCGAGATGAAAGGACAGAATCTGTGTGTACAGCCCCTCCGCCCACCCTCACCTCTCCAAGGCAAAACCAGCTGGAAATAACTGACTGAATGGTTTTAATGTGGCAGTTTAAGATGTTAAGGTCTCGCTTCAAGCACTTTGCTGCACTTATTGTTGCCCCCGGAGAAAGTCGGGCGGCTACTATTTATAGCAGGGAATGGCTTTCATTCTCCTGCTCTCCCTGCAAGCAATTTTAATTACATCGGTGGAGTAGGCAGCAGCTCCACTCATTAATCAATTATTCAATTAACATGTGGTTTATATAAGGCAGCTGGTTTAGTAGCTGGGATTTATACTTCTGCAGGCTGAGTTCACCCCTGTCTGTTGTGTTGTGGAGGTAACTTTGGTTTTATAGTATTATTATCCCCCGCCAACACGAAGTGTGAGGGGGATATAGGTTTTACCTCCGTCCGTCTGAGAAAGGGGACAACTTTTCACAGAAACTAGCTTCAGACCATTAAGGCCTTGATGGAGTTTGAAAATAAGAAGCACAAGATTGGTAGGGGATGTTGTTGACCATGTTGACTTGATGGTTTGAGTTTGGCTGGATATTGATGCATGTTCTCTTGCAGCAGTTCTTTCCTAGATTCCTCACCTTATGGTCCTGAAGCCTCTGTGGTACATGTAGGCTGGAAGTTTTTCAGCTGAGGTGTCTGGTTGCATTGTGGGCTCAGGAACCGGTGGTTTGAGTGTCCAGCTGCTGTCTTTCCCATCTCAGAATGGTTCAGGGTTCAACTGATTCTCTATAGGATGTTTAAATTTGAGTCTCTTGGTAGACTTACTATTGTAAAGCACTGGTATACCCTTTTGGATTGTTTTATTGGTCTTGTAGGCCAGCTGAGTGCCGTTGGGTGGGGGAAAGCCATTGGTGTCTGGAAGTGTCCTGGTCCTTTTTAGGTCTGGTTAACACTTATTCTCTTTCAGCTGATTGCTGGCTGTCAGTTCAATAAAACATGATTTGTTTGGAATCACGTCTATCTTTCTTGGTCTGCATTTTCTGGGCATTCAATTTGGTAGAAGTGATTTAGAGTAAGGCTGCTTAACTCCACCCCTAAGGTGGTATTTTGCCTTTCCCAACCTTTGCTCGGTCAGATTCAGATTCACGCGTGTCGTCTCCGCCGCAATTTTTTGACCGCTAACTTATTTGGTATGGACATGTTACACTACACTTATGACACCTACCACACAAGAGGCTGCATTGGTGCCGAAATATTGATCCATGAGCGTCGCACAAAATTTACATGCAACCCAGGAAAAATGAGACGAGGCTATTCCACCTGTGAACTGCAGTGTTACTGAAACTCTGTGCCCCATTCATGGGTCTCTGAGGGCTTGTTTTAACATGCTGACATTTACTGGCCCAGCAGAGTCACATGCTGTGCCATGTGCAGAAATGGAAATGCCAGACACCACTTGTCTTCTCTCGCTGTTTGCCGCAAAACTCTCGTCTTTGTGTCTAATGTCGTTACGCCGATACCAAAGTTTCAGCACCAACCATTCATCGTAACTCCCTCTCGTTCAGAAGAAGGAGTCTGGAAAAGGCAAGACTTCATCCCTGAAATCTAACTTCCTGCCCAGAATTGTTCACAGCACAGCCATGAAATTGTGACACGTGCGCTGATTGGCTGGCGCTTAAGACCTGGCAGGCCTCTCGAGCGCCAGCGACTCAGCACTCGTGTCAGAATCTCATGGCTGTGTAGAGTATTGCCGTGAACAATTCCGGGCAACGATTTTATGTGGATCATTCACGGATGTACCTGCCCGTGAGATCCTCAGACCCCAATATGCTTAATTCTCTTCATGATTGCTCGTCTGAAGTTATGACTCAGATGTCACAAAACTTTCTCCAGCTAAACTCGAGTGTTGATTGGGCCCAAGAAAATGACAAAGCAAATCCCCTCACCTGTTTGTCCCTTGATTAATTGCATCAAGCCCATTGCAAGGAATCTGGGAGTTTGGTTTGATGCAAATCTAAGTTTTCAATATCACACAAGGCTTGTGTAATCATCATATGAGAAACATTTCAAAAATATGCTCTATATTATCTTTTAAAAACACAGTCAATTTTACATGCTTGATCTCATCACGCATGGATTTCTGCAACAGCCTTTTTAACTTTCTTGAATCAAAAATCTGTTAATAAACTTCAAAATGAGAAGAACTCAGCTGTCAGGCTTTTAACTAGAACTAAAAAAACATGGCCACATCACTCCTGTTTTAGCTTCCTCGCCTTGGCTCCCAGTATGTTTTAGAATTGATTTTAAGATTTAACTGATGACTTTTAAAGCCCTTTATGGCTTCGCTCCCACATGTATTGCTGACCTTTTAGTACCTTATATACCAGGATGTACCTTGAGATCCTCGGGCAAAGGTCTTTTGCCGGTTCTGTGTGCGCGCCTGAAAACTGAAGGGGGGGCCCCAAGGCCCTGGAACAATCTGCCCAAGGAAATTAGGTCTGCTGTGTGATGGGTGGTGAGTTTGAGATGCCAAACGCAGTGGTCAGAAATAAAGGAGGACACGCAGAAGGGAGAGAGAGAAACAAACAATACAGGAGAACGAGAATCGCGCTTCCAACGGACTAAGATGTAGTCCGAGGCAAGAAAGCAAGGCGAGCTCAACAGGACGAAAAGAAAGAGGAACACACAAAGATTCCCTTACTAACTAGAAGTCTTCCTCAAATATGCAGCTAAACCCTAACAGCTCTCTTACTAGAGACTTTACTGACAATGACAGTCTAGCAAGGGAATTAAGGCGGAACTAGGGCTTAAATAGAATCCGGGCGACGCCCCCAATTAATGCCAGCTGCCCCAAGAATTCGACTGAGAGTAAAACGATGTCGTCCTGGAGGAGACCAGCAAAGAAAGCTCTCAAATCCACCAAACCATGACAAGCTGAGTCATTAAAATCCTTTAAATTCCTCCTTAAAACATTTTTAGCAGAGAGCCTTCCCTGATCTTATCAAAGTTTGAACTGTTTTAATGTTTTTTTTTTTTTGATAAATGTTTTCACTGTTTTACCTGCTACTGGACGTTTGAATCTGTTTTTATCTTGCTGCTTTCTATGTGAAGCGCTTTGCATTGTGAATTTTGAAATCTGCTCTAAAAATAAAGATTAATATTATTATTACTATTATTACAATACCACCATTTTCCCCCTGACTACCTTACCCTGCTGCCCACTCCAGCTCAAAGGTTGTGTACGCAGAGCTTCTCTGCCAAAGCTTTCTTTGATCATCTCTTAAAAAGACAACTGCAACTGCAGGCAATTTATACCCATCTCCTCTCCCACGCCTCCGTCAGGATGGATTACGCTGCGTTTTTCACTATGATACATGGATTGAGCTGGTTTTACTGATATAATCATCTCATCAACCAGGTTGATTGCCTGTTTCACTCCACCAGCTTTGATCACCCATAACTAAGGCCGACGGGAATTTACAGCTGTTACACCCTCCCAGTATTTTAAACTAATATTCGCCAATATTTCAGCTGTGCGTCTGTCACATAAGACGAAATGCAGCCATTAAGTCTCATGCATAACAAATTGGCCATTCTCAAACTGCAGGAAAGTTACTGCAATCTGCTAGAAACATTTACCTCCCATCCAGGTGATTGACAGCTCATCGTTTGATACCCCCTGATCCACCAACACCACTGGGAGCCACTACAGGCACTATTAAAGAAAAATAAAACATAAGCTTTAGTATTTCATTTTGATTCTGCTAAAAACATCAGCACAAAACTGTGCTCCACGTCCCATATAGTGATATGAACACTTACTACTGCTGCCAGCCAGGCCCTCTTAACAATATCAGTTTTATAGCTTTTCAGAAGCACTGCTAAATAACATGAGCTCTAGAGCTTCATACAGGCACTGCTAAATAACATGAGCTCTAGAGCTTTATACAAGCACTGCTAAATAACATGAGCTCTAGAGCTTTATACAAGCACTGCTAAATAACATGAGCTCTAGAGCTTTATACAAGCACTGCTACATAATATGAGCTCCAGAGCTTCATACAGGCACTGCTAAATAATGAGCTCTCGTGTTTTACACAGGTACAGCTAATAATATAACCACTGAAACTTTATATGGCCACCACATATACAACTACCGAGTTCTAATGCTTTACACAGGTACTGTCAGCAACACAGTCACAAGGGGAAGAGAATAATTTGGACATTGTTTTGTGCATTTTACTTTCCTAATAAACTCAACATATACCTTTTTTTCCATTTGGAGGAGGAGTTCCCTGTACACAAACTTCAAAAATCTGACCAAAATAAATAATCACTGATTGTGAATTATAATACAGAAGTTTAAAATTAAATGGGAATCGTTTCATGAGAGTGAAATAAAAGAAACCAGATTTTTCAGTTTTCCAGGATGTCACCTTCAAAGTCACCATTTCAGCAAGGTATGCTGAAAAAGCTTTCGCCATCAAGGGTCAACACAAAATTTTGATCCGGTTTAAAGAGTTGCTGTGGTCTGCACACAGTGAAAGATGGCATTGTACTGCTGACCTGGGGAGGGCCTCCCCAAACTGCAGGAGTGAAAACAAAACTGAATTCTTTCAAATTTGTCCCTAAAGGTGAATAGCAGATGATAAAGGAGTCCCCACCTGCTTCCCGGGTTCGGATCCGCGTCGCAGGGACACTGGGCTCTCCCATTCCTAAGGCATTTGTTGCGACGACGTGAAACTCATATATCGTCCAGGGAGTCAATCCAACCAAGGTGGCCATCTCTGCATTGCCATCCAGGATCGGAGGAGCTGAAATGGGCCGAGCGGCAGTTAGGTTTACTTAGGTGCAACTGTGACTTCAATATAACACAACTACTACAGCCACATGAGACCAGACCTGATGACTTAACCCGCAGGATCATTTCCCTGTTTTATGCTCACAAAAACTAGCAACTATGTGTTTCAGGATTTAAAAAGTTTAATGCACAGGTATAGTGTACAGACAGTGAAAACAATTTGCTGTATGAGCAGCAGGGATTAGCAGTGTGAGCTGCAAAGATGTGCAGTGTGATCAACAGAGATGTGCAGTGTGATCAGCAGAGGTGTACAGTGTGATCAGCAGAGGTGCGCAGGGTGATCAGCAGAGATGTACAGTGTGATCAGCAGGTGTGCGGAGTGATCAGCAGCGGTGTGCAGTGTGATCAGCAGAGATGTGCGGGGTGATCAGCAGCGGTGTGCAGTGTGATCAGCAGAGATGTGCAGGGTGATCAGCAGAGATGTACAGGGTGATCAGCAGAGATGTACAGGGTGATCAGCAGAGATGTGCAGGGTGATCAGCAGGCTCACCTATCGTGATGTTGCTCCACACCTCCGGGTCCAGCGATAGGGAGTCACAGGTCTCTACTGTGTACCTTGAGTATATCGGCCTTCACATGAATATTTAGATTTTTTCACCCCTTGAAAAGGGTGTTGCTGGCAAGGGTTTGGAACACTCTTCGGTTTTCAAGTAGCAGGCTCTTCTCGCTTCAAGAAAAGGTCAACCATGTGTTTTTCGGCCTTTACATAAATATGAGGCTTTTTTTTCACCCCTTAAAGGCTCACTGTCCCTGCAAGGGCTCAAGCTTAAGTTGCTGGTGTTGACAAATTTATGATGCCGCATCATCACCCCACAAGCACATGCAGTTGATTTCATTGTCGCCGTTCTCAAAAATAAGACCTCTTTTGGAGCCCTTTAAAAAGGGTGCCAGGGTCAAAGATACAGGAGTCAAGCAGCCGGAAATGGTGGTTTATATACATCACGTAGAATAGCCTGACCTTTAGGGGTCAAAGCCCTTTACTCTTTTCACATAAATAAAATTAGCCAGCTCCCGGTGTTACAGCGCGAGCTTCAGGAAATCTCCGGCACCTTCCCGGCGCGCAAAACACTCCTGTGAAAATACGCATATAATACGTATTATCATATACTTTGTGCAATGTATACAGTCAATGTGGAAAATGCATTCATGTGTGAAAAGTGATGCATAAGGGGTAGGGGTGTAACAATATGGAATCGCGATAATATGGTGCTTTCACTAATTTAAAAGTCTTCAAAATGAACCGCGTTGAAGTCGTTTTCCTAACACTGGAAGTGTAGCTCCGGAGGGACTGAAGGACACGGTCTGCATCGTTAATCTAAGGTTACGTTACCCAGCTGGCTATCTTACAGTGAGGTGACAGTTGTTAATTATTGTTGGCTATTGTGACGGGAAGCCAGCTAAACAGGGGCATAGCCTTCATTTCAGAAGTGAGGGGGACAGATTGTTCAGGAGCAAGATGATTTTTATTAAATTATTCTTCAAAAGATCCTCTCCCAATCAACTGCACCAAACAACAAAAGCTTATGACTCGGGAAAAGGTCATCCTCTGCAGTGGGCAGCCACACTACATCGCCCAGGGACCAAGTCTAGTTCTTTAACATTATCAAATTCATAACTTAAATTATCTAAATCAAAAGTTTGAGCAGTCAAGCTCTGGTTAAGTTGACATGGAGTGACATAAGCATCGACAGGTTAAGTAGCCAGATAATTCAGTCATGCAAACAAAAAGAGGCACATTAAAAAATGGCATGAAAGTGACAGGGTAACAGTGTAAGTAACCAGATTACTTAGCACCATGAAAACAAAAAATGACATCATCATCAAGATTATCAGTCAAGTACAGCTGCACAGAGAATAGTCTTCAGAATATTCTACGAAATGTGCAAAATAAATGAAGAAAAAAATATCAAACGAACTGACCTAAACCTCTTCACAACTCTCAAAACCTTTGTAATCTCATAATCCTGTGGCCTCTCCAGACCCATTTAAATTTGCTGCAGCATGAGTCAGGACACTACACAATCCTCAGTGCTTTTCACCAGGATGCTGCTACTGGAACATCCTCCAGAAAGTGCTAGAAATGTGGAGAAGGAGACGGATGACATCACCCAAGCATGAGAAAGCCTCGTGCCTTTACAAGCATGTACACTTATCTAGCATAAGTGAAGCAGCCAAATGAGTTTCTGCGCCTCTCCTTAGCTGCAGTGAATTGCTGAGCGATCAGATTCCAATTTAGGGTGTCCAGTTTCTCTTTTTGGATGTAGCACACAGCAACACTGTTGAGCCGAGACTGTGTCATTGTGCTTCGGAGCCAGGTTTTTAACCGCCGAAGACCACTCAAGCTTTTTTCGGCTTCAGCGGAAGAAGCAGGCACAGTAAGGAGCAACCGCACAAGTATTTCTACTTGTTCAAAGAGGGCAAGGACTTCTGGCAAGATTCCATGCAGAATGGTTGCAGCTTCGCTACTTGACTGAAAATCATACTTGGACTTGAACATCGCTAACTGCACTCTAAGAGAATCCCTGTTCACTTCTGGGTATTGCAAAACATCATTTGTCTCCCCTGTTAAGAGTACCTTTTCAAGATCCCTGATCCTAAACACCCCTTCCTTTTCAAAACGTTCTGTAAATTGAATGCTCACAACATCCAGAACCTTGAAAAATTCTGTTCTGAAGTAGTCAACTGAGGAAGGAGGGGCATGAGCTGCAGCCTTACCAGCCCGGCGTTTGGGAGGGTTTCGGACACGAGGCATTTCAACTGGAAACAGTTTGAGGGTTTCACACATTTGTGATGCTTTGTTGTAGATGCCTTGAAATGTCTCTTTTGTTCTTTTTTCAGCCATCCTGTCTTTTACACAAGTGACAGCAGCAAGCAGACCATCGACTGTCTGTGTACGACTTTGAAGAGACTTGTTGAGGCACTCTAATTCCTCTGTAACCTCCAAGGCAAGCAGGAGACCGAGAACTACATTGCCCTTTTGCAAGCCATTCTTTCATGCAAGCCATTTGCCTTACTGGCTGAATCTGACTTACCAGATGCCATTTCCTCCAAGGCAAGCAATACAGGCTGATACTGGTTCAGCAGTGAATGAATGGTACCTGTACACACAGTCCACCTTGTGGGACATAAAGGCCTGATAGAATGGCCTGGCCCGCTCTCTGATTTAGCAATGTCCTGGAAAATGGACTTCATTTTCATTGAGTGGCCAAACAAGACTCCCAATTCATGAGCCCACTGCACAGAGTCACGGACAACAGGAGAAGCTGAGCAGGCATTGAAATGTGAAAAACAGCTCGAAGATGGCAGTATTGACTTTTTTTGTTAAGCCAGTCTGGAGCTCGGTTTGGGCATGTCCTGGGCATGTCCGAGAGGGGAAGTCCCAGAGAATTGAAAAAAAAAGGCTAAAAGATGGGAGGGGGCTGCAAAAGAGTATATAAGGAGAAAAATTGAGAGAGTAAAGTAGTAGGAGAAATTGCAGGGAGAAGGATACATTTGACCAGACCTGTCACTCTTTTCAAGACCTGTGAAGTTTTTTGGTGGATTTTTGCCTGTGTTGGAGCAATTTTCCTGTCCCAGGACATCACCAAGCAGCCCCATCTAAAGGGACTGTAAATATCTTTTTTTTTATGTATATATCAATCTTGGTCAGAGTTCTTTTAATTAAATCTGATTAAAGTTTTAAAATTTTGTCTGTCATCCCTTGCTGTCTTACACATCATAACAAATTGGGGCCATAATAGCATGTTGTGTAATTAAGTTCACACAATGGGCCCCACAATGTTCATAAAGAGCAAGAGGTTGATGCTGTTTGATGATGGCCTGAGCTCCTGAGTATATTCCTGCCATGTTTGCAGCACCATCGTAGGCCTGCCCTCTCAACCCAGAGATAGATCAATTCAAACAAAGCAATACATCCAAAATGACCTTCGCAAGGTTCTCTCCTGTGGTCACAGACACTTCATACATGCCAACAAAATCCTCATGAACTACCAGATCATGGTTGACATCTCGGACATATCGCTTCCTCCTCTTTTCCTGACACGTCTTGTGTGCCATCCATAATCACAGAAAACTGCAGTTGTGGAAGTGACCTGATGTTTTCTTCAATTTCACGAAGTATTGAGTTGCTCAATAAACTCAGGATCTCGTTTTGGACTTGGGGACATGCATAGTCAGTTTGGGAACTTAACCATTTGTTTACACCAGGGTCATCCTCAGACTTATATTTTAGTAGCTGGGCAAAGTTTCCCTCACTGTCATCATGCCCTCTTAGAGCTATACCCTGCCTTGCCAAGAACTGCACAGCACTTTTTATTTTTAACAGACAGGTTCTTGCCTCCTCTTGCTGCAATGCCTGTATATTAGACTGTTGCACATCCACTGATCTTGTCTCATATATTTGTATTGTTATGGCTATCTTATGACACTCTGCATGTAATGCAAACCTTTCATGGCCCTTCTTCCAGTTTTTAGAACCAGTAGAAATAAATGTGGCTTCTGTGTTTTTTGCAAGCTGTGATGTTTTATGTTCAAATGCTTTGCGACAGGAAAAGCACAATGCTCCCTCAACACCTGGGATAAAATGGAGCCAAGGGAAGTCCTGATCAATATTTGTCTTTGAAAATTCTCTTTCCAATTGACATATGTTCTTACACATGAAAAGGATAGAAAATAATTTTAAAAGACAGAAGAAACAGTATCCAGCATGAATCATGAAAGCATAGCAATCAATTCGGATACAAAGTATGGTCTCTATCAGGCATTCAGGATCTCAAATAATTAAGTTACATAAAACTTAATAAGACTGCTGGAACTGGATTCTGTACCCTTCCGAAACTGTTGCCAAGACCCAAGGGTCTGAAACCATCGCTTCCCAGCTGTCCAGGCATAGCTGTGAAAGAGCTCTGGCAGGCATCCCCCCCACCCTGAATCGGCAACACGGCGAGGCCTTGAACTCCTGGGGGGAGGCCTCCTCTGGGGTGGAATTCCCACCGAGAGACGGGACTGACTCACTGGGCGAAGCAGTGGTAGATCCTTGGCACCGCTCGCCGAGGTCGAGAACCTTGCACTCTCGCATCTTCCAAAGACAGGGGCTCTTGGCTCTTGTAGACGGGGGCCCTTATACACTCCACACGTGGGTTTTTTTTTTTCGTTGTCTAGTCCACTAGTTTAAGGCCCAGTCACACAGCCGATCACGCACGAATCACTCACAAATCACGCACAGATTGGGTTTGTGCGTGCTTGTGCGTTGAGAAATTGACCAATTTTTCGGGGTGTCGGGGGTAGAAATCTCGGACGAATCACGCATGAATCGCGCATGAACCACGCATGTATCACTTACAATCACTGACATATCGCGCACGTCGACGCATAATAGCAAACACGGTGCAGTATTCCACGAACATTCGACGCACGCCCGACGCATGAATCACCGGCGGAGCACGTCCAAACACGAACGCTTCACGTACATTCCACGTACAAGCACTTTCGTTCCGCGCATGTCGACGCATGCCCCACGGATAAATCACTGACGGATCACGCACGAAAAACGCACCTTCGGCGTCACTATCGCTTCAGTTCAGCGCATATAAAAAGCGGTGAACGACGGGAGTTCCTCAGTACCTTTCGCCAATCAAGAACACTTCAAGAGATGCCACCCAGGAAAGCTCGCTTGCCCTCAAAGGCAAGGGAGCAGAAGAAGAAAGCTGCTGAAGAAGAAGTCCATGTAGATCCACCAGAAGCTGCTGCTGCTGAAAAACCTGCTGCTGGTGCTGCTGCTAGGAGGTCCCAAAATGGCTGCTTTTATATGCCAAAATACATACATGAGTTGTCAGTGGTTCGTCAGTGGAACATCAGTGAATCATCAGTTTTCTGTCAGTCAGTCGTGCGTCGGAAATGCGTCACTCGTCAGTGGATGTGCGTCGTTCCGTCAGTGATATGTCAGTTATTCGTCAGATTTATAATTGATTGTCAGTGGATGTCAGTGGAATGAACGTGATATGTGCGCGTTTCATGCGTGATATGAACGTGGGGCATCAGTGGACGGACGTGGACGTGCGCGGATTCAAACCAGTTCTGACGCATAAGCACTGACGGCCGACGAGTGTCCCGCGCATAATTACGCATACTCGACGCATAAACTACGCATGCCGACTCATGAACAACAAACAGTTGTGCGTCGGAAAATTTTTGAACCGTTCAAAACTCAAAATCACGCACAAACTGCCTTCGACGCACATCCACTTACAATCACTGACAGTCCACGTTCGTTCCACCTACGAATTACGCATACAACGTACGCTCCGCGCAGAAACGAAAATCTGTGCGTAATTCATGCGTAATTCATGCGTTTTCGCTGTGTGACTGGGCCTTTAGCGGCAGCTGCCACCCTCTGTATTTTGGTTTTTGGCGCATATGTTTGAGTAGTTAGTTATTTTATTTTGTGAATACAGGTATTTTAGTTAGTACTGCACTTTTGTTTTTCTAGAAGAGTTTTGTTTTATTCCTTTCGTTTAATTGGCAGTGCTTTAGACCTTGTTGTTTTCCCCTAACTTTGTTTTGTAAATACCTTTGTAAATTATTTACTGTTCACCTATCCTTCACCTTTGTACCGCTGTGGTAATTGTAAATACACTTTTTGCACCCGATTTCCGTGTTCCCTGTCTTTTAATACCACTGAGCGCTATATTATTAAATTAAAGTTTCAACTTTTTTGGACAACATCATCCCTAGACGTAACAATGATGAATGTATATTTATACATATTTTCTCTGCGTAAGTGTTGTGAACTTTGAGTACAAAACTAGTATACTAAATGTGTATTTTTTACTGATGAAAGTAAATTTTGAATATAGTTATGTAATACTATCCGATTTTTTGGTTTATGAAAGTATATTTTGATGTATTCTGCAAGTGAACTAATGGATGTACTTTATTCCCTTTGTAAGCAGGGCTAGTCCACAGAAATTTTCATGCAGTCAGGGGGTCAGTCAGTGAGTGAGTCAGTGAGTGGTTCCACAAAATTTGTTTATGCGATAACTTAAACAAATCGACATGGTCTACAACATCCCCCGCCAATCGTGCGCTTCTTATTTTCGAACTCGATCAAGGCCTTTATGGTCTGAAGCAACACAACAAATTTGGTTACTGTATCTGTAGTAGTTTCAGAGTAAAGCTGTCCCCTTTATCTCGGACGGACTGACGGACAGGGGGTCAAACCTATATCCCCCTCCCACTTCGTGTTGGCGGAGGATAAAAAGTATTGGACAAACAGCAATGCTATTTAGTACCTATATTCATTATGGATAGGTCTCCAGCTGATTAGATTTTGGTGATCATCTGCCAAATTTAACTGCTTTAATCCTCAGGTTGAATATGGCAGCCTTTGTGATGGGTGTGGAGTATTAGACGCCAAACGCAGTGGCCAGAATTAAAAGGCAAAACGGCAGAGTAAGGAGAGACACAGATAGAGTAATAATGCGAGACTCACGTTACCAACGGATCTAGAAGTAATCTGAGGTAGAAAGCAAAGCGAGCTTGAAGGTACAAAAAGCAAAGGGAAAATAAAACAAAGGTTCCCTTGCTCGCTACAACTTAACCTCAATTATACAGCTAAAGTCCCAAACAATTCTCTTTCTAGAGACCTTACCGGCTAAAGCGCAAATGAAACACTGACACAGTAGCAACGGATGCGAGGCTGAACTAGAGCTTAAATAAAGTCCGGGCAACGCCCCCAATTGATGCCAGCTGGCCCAGGAATCCGAATGGGAGTAAAACGATATCGTCCCGGACGAGAGCAACAAAGAAAGCTCTCAACGCCTCCAAACCATGACAGCCTTAGCGCAGGGTTATGTAACGAATGCATCATTTACAACACTTTTTGCAAATTACTTTATAGATATATCATATCATCACTTGCGCTGTTTTACCACACGAAGGAGTCAAATCACATCCTCAGACACTCACATGCATGAGCAAGCAGGGGAACGCGCAAACTCCACTCAGAAAGGCTTGTATCCTCTTCCTGTTCAGCCACAGCCTGACCCACTGTGCCATCATGCCACCAGTGCACTTTTTTAATTTATGAATGAATTCTTAGAAATATACTGCAAATAAAATAATAATCTGTTGGTCAATTGGTTGCATATTCCAAGCCCACTTTTAAAATTTCGGAAGTGAAATTTTAAGTATGCTTTTAGGAAGCAACAAGTTTAATAGTTTTTACTGCAAGTACACCTTAAATGTGTGTGTGTGTGTGTGTGTGTGTGTGTGTGTGTGTGTGCGTGTGTGTGTGTGCATATTTAAATGTGCGACTATACTTGAGGAAGTTCAGATGCTCAGTTAAGAATACCTTTGTTAGTGTGGGCTTGTGTGTAAGTGTATGCGTGAAGCTGTGCTTGTGCAAACGTATCCAGCATGTACACTGCCCTCCAAAATTATTGGCACACCTGGTAAAGATGTGTTCTTTAGCTTCTAATAAATTCAGTTTTTTCCGGAATAATACAGGACCACAATGAAAATAAAGAGGCAAATCCAACCTTTAATTCAAGTACATTTATTTAGTGGGAAAAAAAATCCCACATTAAGAAATTATTCTTTTACATCAAATCATGTGTGCCGCAATAATTAGCACCCCTGATGTTAATACTTTGTACAACCCCCCTTTGCCAACAAAACAGCACTTAGTCTTCTCCTATAATGTTTCACAAGATGGGATAATACAGAAAGAGAGATCTTTGACCATTCCTCTTTGTGCAATCTCTCTAAATCATCCAGCGACCTGGGTCCTCTCCTCTGCACTCTCCTCTTCAGCTCACTCCACAGGTTGAGGTCTGGGGACTGAGATGGCCATGGGAGGAGCTTGATTCCGTGTCTGGTGAACCATTTCTGTGTAGATTTGACCACATGTTTAAGGTCATTAACTTGCTGAAAGACCCAGTGATGACCCATCTTCAGCTTTCGGGCAGAGACCACCAGATTTTGATTTAAAATGTCCTGGTATTTCAAAGCGTTCATGATGCCATGCACCCTAACAAGGTTTCCAGGGCCTCTGGAAGAGAAACAGGCCCACGGCATCACCGATCCTCCCCCATACTTCACAGTGGGCATGAGGTGCTTCTCTACATACTCATCTTTTGTGTTCTGCCAGACCCACTTCGAGTGTTTGTTGCCAAAAAGCTCTATCTTATTCCCATCTGACCAAAGCACACAGTCCCAGTTGAAGTCCCTGTACCGCTTAGCGAACTCCAAACGTTTATGATTGTGAGTGAGAAAAGGTTTTTTTCTGTGCATGCCTCCCAAACAGCTTGTTGGCATGTAGATAGCGCCTGATGGTTGTTTTGGACATTTTGTGACCCCAAGATGCTACTATTTGTTGCAATTCTTTAACAGTGAGCTTTGGAGAAGTTTTTATTTCTCTGACCATTCTCCTCACTGTGCGTGGTGGCAAAATAACCTTGTGTCCTCGTCCAGGCTTGTTTACCACTGTTCCAGTTGTTTTAAACTTTTTAATGATTCCTCTGACAGTAGATCTGGGCAGGTGCAGGCAAGTGGCTATTTTCTTGTAGCCATTGCCAGACTTGTGAAGGTCGACACAGATCTGCCTTACTTGAATGGTGTGTTCCTTTGTCTTTTCCATGTTGAAGAGTAGATCAGAGAAATAGCCTCTGTGCCACGTCATATTTATACCCCAGGGAAACAGGAAGTGATGAATTACTAATTAAATGTTCCTAGACACTCTGATCAACTTTGTAAACTACTGTAGAAATGACAGAAATACTTCAATTAAATTTATTCCCTAGGAATTGTTAGGGGTGCCAATAATTGTGGAACGGGTGATTTTATGAAAAATTTCTTAGTAAGGGATTTTTTCTCCCGTAAAATTCACTTGAGTTGAAGGTTACATTTTTCTACAATTTTCAGTGGGAGAGTATGCTTCTGCAATAAAAATTGAATTTAGTTAAGGCTTTTAACACATCTTAACCAGGGGTGCCAATATTTATGGAGGGCGCTGTATGTGTGTGTTTGCGTGTGCGATATGAAGTGTTTGTTTGAATGCAGGAGTCCAGGCAGCTTTTAGTCGACTTGGGAAATGGTGTTTGTGTGTGATTGTATGTCTGTATGTATGCATGACTGTGTGCGCGTGTGCGTTAATCACCATGGATAATGATATACAGGTGTGTGTGTGTGCGTGCATGCACGTGTTTGTGTGTGTGTATGCATGCATGTGTGAATGTACATGTGTGTTTGCGTGAGTGTGTGTGTATGTGTGTGGAATGATGGGGGGGGGGGGTTAGCACTCAGAGCACTGGCTGCATTTTGAAGGAGCACTGGTCCTTCATATTTGTCATGAAATACAATGCAACAGCGATTGAAGTTAAAACCATCTGCAGTATTTAACAGAACAAATCAAACCTTTTTCCTCCGACCGTTTAGCCCTCCTTCTGATGTTTCTGAATTCATAAATACATGTCCTGAATCCATGTCCTGTGATTGTAATGATAATAATAAATGGACGCCCTTTCTGATCTCCCGAATCAGTGTAAAGTCTCCTCAAGCCTCAGTTCTGTGGTAAATGTGCTTGAATTCTAATCAAGTTCACAGGCGTAGAAATGTGTATTATAAAACGGGTGCTTCCCATCCTTAAATGTGATTGACTGAGCCGTGTTCCATGCCGGTATAAATGATTGTAACCCACTGTGGCAGGCTGCAGCACAAAATATCCCTGCGCGTAATGAACTACTCTGCGCTCAACTGACTCGTCAGCTTAATGGTTGTTTCAAGACTTTTATCTCGCTATTTCAGTGTTAGCGAAGTTTAGCCTTTTAACCCGCTAACCAGCTGGCTATCTACCTAGCTAGCTATTGCATAACAGAGTTCGATATCACTTCTGCGTTGCTAGCTACGTTGCTATTTTAGTAGCCTATTAGCGATAAATTGTTGAATGTGTAGGGTAACCACATCCATTGAGTAGCGAAGTCACGCCCCTTCCGGTGGACCGCAAGGGACCTTATTTCGAAAAAAATTTGTATGGTAGTCAATGGCGGGAGAAAAGTTAATTTTCGATCCCGTTTGTTTTGCGCCATGAATTAACGTTACACATATGATGTTTCTGAATTGAAATGATAATTTTCTAACTGAAGAAAGTTGCAGGTTGTCGTAAAGATTTTAAGTTATATTTATTTTTGTCTGAGGCCGCTCAATGAACTACATCCCTCCGTCTCACTGAAATTACGTCATCGACACCAACATGGCCGTAAGTCTGGCACATTCCACCGAGAATAAACGTATTAAAAGAGGCGAAAACCACTTCAAGTCTGGTCATATTGAGAGCTGCAGCTATGCGAATGGGGAGTTAGTCGGTTCCGTCAGAGCTAGTATGCGGGACCGACTCTACAAGGTTTCGGTGAGTGTTAAACAAGCGAAATGCCAACTAGTAGCGATGGGAAGATGAAGCTTCACGAACCATTTTCTTAATTTTCTGTGCCCACAAGATGGCGCCCATAGATAAAAAAATAAGGCTAATTGAATGAACTTAGAAGCCTTTGATGAACAGAGTGCACCATCCTGTGGACACAAAGAATAAAGAAAATGGTTCATGAAGCTTCATCTTCCCATCACTACCAACTAGCTAATGTTACGTTTCTGTTAGCACCGGGAAGTATCTATAAGTGTAGCTAGCTTGCTAACGTGCGAGTGAACAGTAATCCGTAAAACTCGTGCGATTTAATGTGTACGTCAGAGATATGTGCACATTGTCGAGGCTGTTATTTGATTTTTGTGAAAAGAACAAATGGCTACGAGTTTTACGGATTACTGTTAACTTGCATGTTAGCAAGGTAGCTACACTTATAGATACCTCCTGGTGCTAACGTTAGCTAGTTGGCATTTCGCTTGTTTAACACTCACCGAAACCTTGTAGAGTCGGTCCCACATATTAGCTCTGACGGAACCGACTAACTCCCCTTTCGCATAGCTGCAGCTCTCAATATGACCAGACTTGAAGTGGTTTTCGCCTCTTTTAATACTTTTATTCTCATTCTGGAAGATTGAGGAAAAATGTGACAGACTTAAGGCCATGTTGGTGTTGATGACGTAATTTCAGTGAGACGGAGGGATGTAGTTCAGTGAGTGGCCTCAGACAAAAATAAATATAACTTAAAATCTTTACGACAACCTGCAACTTTCTTCAGTTAGAAAATTATCATTTCAATTCAGAAACATCATATGTGTAATTCATGGCGCAAAACAAACAAAATAACTTCTCTCTCGCCATTGACCACCATACAAATTTTTTTCAAAATAAGGTCCCATGCGGTCCACCGGAAGGGGCATGACTTCGCCACTCTATTTTAGTGAACGCTAGGAAGTAGACGAGCTCGCGAGCAAACTAATGTACAACATATTTTCCTGGAAACCGGCAAGTGTGGAGGACAAAAGTCAATCGTTACATACTCTTGCTACTGGTTGTAATAATTCGGCTGATCGGCGCAAGTTGAGAACAAGGAAACTCGAAACGAACATAAAATTCGGGAGAGCGAAGGAGACATTCAAAAAGCCTGCTTTCATAGAATATCTACATTAGCAAGCCCAAATAGCCTGATGTGACATGACGATGGCTCTAGATGGAAAAGCAATCTTAGCGTCTGTGTTGCTGGCCAACCATTCTGTCCACTCAATCTTGCTTAGTGGAAGAAGTTCGCTGCGCGTCGTGCCTTAGAACGCCCCTCCGCCGTTATAAAATCACTGCAACCCACTGCTTCTCGGTACTTATTCCTTTAATATGACATTACATCAATTGGTCGTGTCTGTAATTCTATTTCTTGAGCTTCTACCTGCCGCTGTTTAAAGTGATGCAGGAGGATTTGTAAAGACAGGACAGAGAGGAGCACCGTCAGAAACAAAAAAATAAATAATGACACGTCTTTATCTGCCCAACCGAATGTCCTTATGCTGGCAGAGCAGGAGTTGTTTGAAGGTCTTCTTGAAGGTGTTGTTGCAGAGAGCATAGAGGGCTGGATTCAGGGCGCTGTTGATGTAGGCAGACCAGTAACTGAAGGTCCAAACAGCGGATGGAACACATGTTGAACAGAAGGTGCTGAGGACCTTCAAGATGTTAAAGGGTGTCCATGTGACCACAAAGGCAACAAGAATGATCATAACCATGCGTGTTACTGTTTTTTCACGAGATGACGATGACTTCTTCTTGGGCTGGTGCTTTGAGGCTTTTAAGCCGTGGGCTGTAGGGTTTCCCTCGTAACCTGCAGGGGCCTTAGCCATTTCCTTTCTCTCAGGATGTACTAGTGTTCTCGGCTCCTCCTCTCCATCACCACCTGTTCCGCAATACTGGCTCCTCTCAGCGGGTTGTGTTGTGTCAGACTCGTCATCACATGGAATGCTGATGCGGTTTCTTGCTTCGCTACTGAATGGGTTGGCCTTTTTTTGCTTGTGATTGCTCGTCTTCACACGGCTCTTGCTGGCCCTGGAGATCCGCCAGTACAGAAAGGTCATGGTGGTAACAGGCAGGTAGAAGAAAACAGTGGCGGTGGTAAAGGTGATGGATTCATTGGACAGGAACTCGATGTAGCACTCGCCCTCTTTCACAAGGCGCTTCCCTATGATAAACTGCCCGAACAGGATGACTGGGGCCCACAGGATGAAGCCAATACTCCAGGCTGCCCCCATCATCATGCCTGCAATCCTGGTGGTCCTTTTTACTGGGTAGCTGTGTGGCTTGGTGACGCAGAAATAACGGTCAAAGCAGATGACAAGGAGATGCATAACAGAGGCAACACTGACCGCATAGTCCAGGGTCATCCAAATATCACAGACTACTGGCCCCAATGGCCAATATCCACTCACACTGTAGACTGTGTACAGGTTCATGGGGATGACCCCAATGATCAGGTCTGCACATGCCAAGCTGAAGAGGAAGTCGTTGTTGATGGTTTGGAGGTTCCTGTTCATTTTGATTGAAAGCATGACCAGTATGTTCCCAAAAATTGTTACAAAACTGAGGGACCCTGTGGCCAGGATAATGAGCGCGATCTCCACTGCCTGGTAAGGGCCCTCAGACAGGACAGCGTCTGTCTCATTACCTGTGGTGAAGTTGGAGATGTTTGAGAAGATGGAGATGGTAAGCTTGACGGTTCTGAGGCCCATCTGTTCTGGTCTTGCTGATTCTTGAGTCGTCAGTTTAGCCCCTTAATCCAGATAAAAGGAGAAATGTTTTTTTCAGTAGTAAGAGCTTGTTTATCACACACAGATTCAGCTTGACCCTGGAGTAATACTGGATTTGTTATGAAGGCACTCCATTAGAAATTGCTAATTGAATTGCTAATTAGAAATCTAATTGAAAAACCCGTTCCCAGAAAAGTTGGGATGCCATTTAAAATGTGAATAAGCAGAATGTAAGAATTTTCACATATTTAATATTTAATTGAAAATGTGTCATGGTTGCAGGTTTGTCTTTGATTTTTCTGTCTTCATGGAGCTGCTTTCAGCTTCTGGATATTTTCATTATTGACCGGACTGGTTTGGTCTTGTCTGTGGGGTTGCTCTCATCTTTTGTCTTGTTAGTACTAAGGAAACTATCGCTGAGGAGCTAACAACATTCTTTTTGCTAATCTTTTCCTATCTGGTTGCGATCTACCTGCTGACTGCCGTTGTGGCTGATCAGTATTGTTTTCAGGTGTGTTAAATCTATATATTTTCCCAGACTCATGCATTTCTTTGCTTTAGTGTTGTCTTGTACTTCGTAAGATTAGGCCGAGGTTTTGTCCGCTGATTTGCAGCTAGTATTTTGAGTTTAGAAAGCAGTGTCTTAACTTTTAATGAATTCTTTATTTTTGCTTGCAGAATTTATTCTGCGAGCACAATTTGTTACTGCTTCCACAAATGCAACTTAAATCTTGACTACACAGAGAAAAAAACATAAATAAACAGGATTCAGAAATGTTCCCTCCTTCTCTTGGCCTAAGCTCATTTATGATGGCCTGAGATAAAGTGTAAAACTACCCTGTGGTGTCAAATCGAAATCTGAAATCTTTTGGAAATCAAGGATGCCACATTCTCTGGCTTAGGAAAGGAAACATCCCGCTTTTTATCGGTGCACCGTTTAAACGCCAGCATCCATGTATTGAGCTCAAATCCAAGGAGGTGATGCTTCTTTTGTACAACACATTTGTCAGACCACATCTAGAGTATTGTGTACAGTTTGCGGCGGCACGGTGGCGTAGTGGTTAGCATTGTCGCCTCACAGCAAGAAGGTTGTGGGTTTGAATCTGGCCTGGGGCCATTCTGTGTGGAGTTTGCATGTTCTCCCTATGTTTGCGTGGGTTTCCCCCACCCACAAAAACATACATTATCGTAACACCCCTGACCAAGGAACCGGCTTTAGAACTGGAGTTGGTCACCGGGCGCTGCTCTGTGGCTGCCCACTGCTCCTAACAATAGGATGGATCAAATGCAGAGGACAAATTACCCCACCGGGTTAAATAAAGTGTATATATCTCTCTCAATTCTGGGGACCATACTTTAAGACACAGAGTCTCTAGAGAAAATTCAGAGAAGAGCCACTTAGCTAATTCCGGGTATAAACGATGAAAGCTATGAGAAAAGGCTGAAGATCCTTAATCTCTAGTCTTTGGAAAAGGAGACTAAATATGTTTTATCTTTAAATATGTTAAAAGGATTAACAAAGTGAATTATGTAGGATTCCTTCAACCAAGTGTTGTTCATAGAACTCGGGGTCAGAAATGGAAGCTGACCAAAGGTAAATTTAACACGGGTATTCGGAAATATTTCCTCACCCAAAGAGTAATTTCGATGTGGAACAGCTTGCCTGACCATATTGTTGAGGCAGAGACCTTGGGAGTTTTCAAGAGCAGGCTTGACTGAAAGCTAGATACCATTGAGTCATTGAGTATCTGAAGTGATATATTCACAATAGTATAAAGAAACTGGCGAGCCTAGTTGGGCTGAACGGCCTGTTCTTGCCATTCATGTTGTTATAATATGGAGGTGCATGTGGCATGGGTAACTTGCACATCTGTGAAGACAATATTGACGCTGAACAAAATATCTTTTTCTGGTCAGGCTTTGCTTATTTCAGCAAGAGAATGCCAAACCATATTGTGTGCTTATTACAACACCATGGATCCCTAGTGAAAGAGTCCTGGTGCTAAACTGGTCTGCCTGCAGTCAAGACAAGTCACCCATTGAAAATGTTTGGTGCAAAATTGTGACAAAAGAGTCTGCAGAAGGGTTGAGAAGCTGTAATCTAAAATCAACAGAGAGTGAGAAAACATGTTGCTTTCAAAACTATCGTAATTGGTCTCCTCAGTTCCAAAACACTAACAGGGTGTTCTCACAAACACAGCTCTTGAACACAGGTCCGTCTCAACTTTTTTTAAATGCGCTGCCAGCGTCAAATTCAAAATGAGCAGATACTTTTCAAAAACAATAAAATTTCTGTTTCAACATTTGATACCATTTTCCATTTATTATAGAGTATAAATGATTTGCTAATCATTGCAGTTTGTGCTCATTTACATTTTAGTCAACGTCCCAACTTTTCTGGAAATGGGGTTGTATGTGTGGGAGAGCTCAACAATTTTGTTCTAAATTTGTTAGACATTCACTCATGAGGTAATTTGCTTTGGTTTTTTTGTCTTTGTGAAAGCAGAGTTATGGAAAAACTATCGGCCCAATTTTCATGATACTTGGTAGAAGGGTGTGGCATAAGAGAGAGAAAAACTCGTCTAATTTCAGACTGAAGCTGAATCAGGGGGCAGGTACACATTAACTTTGTGAGATACTGCCTTGCCAGGGTAAATGCCATTTTTTTCACACTTAAATTGACTGTTGTAAAGATTTACAGTGACAAAACAACCAATTTAGAAGAGTGTACTTTTTCCAGTTTTGAACAGTGGACCAGGAGCACATATTGTGAGTATCTCTCTGAGCTGTGCTTAATGCCCCAGACAGAGTGTGCAGTGTATGAAGATAACTCAGCCTGCAGTAAACATGATTACACAGCATGTCCCCAGTAGGCATGTACACTGGCCAGTTAACTCTCAGCTGTTTTTGGAGGGTATATACACACCTAGTAGCTGTACAGGTAACTCGTTTTGATTATGGTGAGGCTTCCAAGATCAAGACCGTCTGCAGGGCTCTTCGGTTCTTCTTGGATTTCAGCAGGACCTGGAGAAGCACCAAAGTTTTGTTCCGGAGAGTCACACAGACCATGATGTTTGTAAGTATTTGCAAAGTGACACCATTAAAAATGTCCGTAATTCCAACTTGATTCAATCCATGTTAACGTAAATACCATCAAAATACTCATATTTGCATGAAAATTAGTAATGAGCATCAATCACGTTGTCACTTGGTACTAATATTACGGGATTTTAAAATCTTTATCATTTGCAGTATAATGATGAAGTAAACGTCACTGCTGCTCATGGGGCTGCACCTGTATACGCCAATAGAGCACAGAGTTACTCAGTTTCGCATTAAATGAGTGTTTTAGCAGCACAGTAACACATCACCTCCTTGACACACAGCCTGATACACATATACTGAGTGATTAATGCCATCTCTGCTTGTTTTTCTTTACGGCTGACAGTTCTGTGCTGAGTCTGTTAATAAGTTTTTGTTATTCCAGTAATAATCCTTCAGGCAAAGGCAAAATGCAACACACCCATGGTTATGCCTTTTGAGTAAAGAAGCCTGTTGCAGTTGTTGCAGGGATTGGAATTTGGCTATTTGTCTGGTAACTCTTCCTACTTCCTTGTCCCATTTCCATTGTTTCCCCGCTGAAGCATAAATCCTTCTGCCTCAGCATGAAAGTGAACTTCATCACAGAGGACCAATGTGTTTGATGCTGATTTGCTGGTTTAATTAATCAGCTGTGTTTTCCTATTTTACTTCGCTGTGAAAAAGGACCATTGCTGAAATGCAAAACAGCCACGGCTGCACCCATTTTATAAGCTGCTTCTACGTGGTATTATGCAGCCGTTTCAAACCAATTTGGGAACTGTGCTGCACTTAAGTCTGTTTGAATGCACTCAAAAAGGTGTTTTCCACTTACACTTTCTTTTCAATATGTTTTCCACATTTGTCGAAACATTTCATGTATAATAAATTGATGCTAAAAACAATGTTTAGTTTCTTTTTTGGAAGAGTATATTATACCATCACCTTCAATAAAATTGGCATAGTCCATTATATCTAAAACTAGTCTAATGTTGTTATGGATTAATCTATACTGACCAAAACTTCCAACGCAACACTCGGGTTTATTGCAACACGTCATTTTCTTCCGATAAATTTAACAATACATAAATATTAAGATTCAAATCAAAAACACAGTTTTAGAGTCAGGAATGAAGAACAGATTTTTCCTGGTTTCCAATTCATTGCATCAGTTGAAGGCGCAATTCTGGATCACCAAAGTCAGTATCTTGTATGGCCTCCTCTGGCGTCACACACAGCCTGGATTCTGCGATGCATGGAGTCAATCAAATACCGAATTTCAGCCTTTGTGATGCGGTCCCATTCCTCCTGGAGTGCTTGACGCAACTGTTGGACTGTGGCTGGTTCTGGATCATGCCTTCTCACCCGGCTATCCAGATTATACCATAGATGTTCTATAGGGTTTAAATCTGGGGAATACGCAGGCCAATCAAGACAATGAACATTATTCTGCCTCAGGTAGTCCTGACAGACTCTGGCGACATGTGGTCTCGCGTTATCCTGTTGCAGCGTTAGGCGATAACGATGGACGAGTGGAACTGTGACAGGGGTAAGGATGTCGTCAGGGTTACGGGCCACTGTGAGGTTTCCATTGATGAAAATTAGGTCTGTCTTGTGTCTACTGCTTATTCCAGCCCAAACCATCACACTGGGTCCACCCCAGCGGTCACGCTGCAGGTTGGTAGGGTCAGTATAACGTTCCCGTCGCCTACGCCAAACACACAGTCTTCCGTAAGACACTCAACTTGAACCTCGATTCATTGGAGAAGAGCACCCTGTTCCACCTGAGAGCATTCCAGCCCAAATGTGCCCTTGACCATCACAGACGGATACAGCGACGTGCAGGAGTGAACACCAAACCACAGCGGGGACGTCGGTTGTGCAAGTCGGCTTCACACAAGCGCTTGCGCACGGTTTGGTCGCTAATCCAGTTCTGGTGACGACCTCTGGTCTGAGCAGCAGTGACTGTAGCTGGCAGGAAGCAATTGCGCAGGTGCTGGAGGCGAATGTGGCAATCCTGCTGAGGGGTGGTGACACGTGGTCTGGGGGCACATGGTCGATCATCGGTGCTTCCTGTTTCATTATACCGGCTTCAGAGACGTGATATGGTTGACAAGTGGACGCCCAGGTTCCTTGCAACCCGTCTTTGCGATATTCCACCAGTGAGCATATCAACGGCTCGCTCTCGCTGATTTTGACCTAGGCGTGGCACGGTCACACGTTGACCCGGGATAATGCAAAGCAATATTTAAGTTGCCCATTGCTACAGCTATTTATTGACCAAATTCTCGAAGGATTGGTAAATGAGTTCTACTTAACCAGACAGGATAGGCAAAATTCTAAACAATGTGCAATCAAGTGGAACGAGCTGCCCACACGACAAAATCAAAACAATTTTCTGAGCTTTAAAGTTGTAGTTGATGTATCATGGCTCAAAACCAATATCCCATTTTATGTACACCAAATATTTCAAAATTGTGTTTGTTGCGTTGGAAGTTTTGGTCAGTGTATTTGGAAGAAATCCAGATTGAATCTTGCTAATGATTTTATTCATACCACTTTTTAGTCTACTTGCCAAAGTATATGTAAATATTTTGTAGTCAACGTTAAGTAATGCGATTGGTCTTAGGTTATCAATAATGGTTTTATCCTTGTTTGGTTTAGGTAATAAAGTAATAATTCCTTGCTTCATTGTTGTTAAGAGAGTATTATTTTCCAAGCATTCACTCAAAGCTCCAAATAGCAGTTATGTCAGCCCAGAAAAAATGATAAAAGTTAGCTGTAACTCCATCTTGACTGGGTGATTTTCCCACGAATGGCTGCTAAGTGGACTGGGACTGCTTTGCTGTCAGTTCCTGGTCACATGACTTAGACCCAATTTATTGGCATGTCTGCAAATGCTTTCACGCCAAATACTTTGCCTTGTGTTCAGTCATTTTGTCTATTTGTGACACTTGTGTTCAGTGCTAGGCGTTAGACACTATAGGGACTGAAAATGAGCAGATCTAAGGCAGGTATCAACTCTCAGGTGCCAAACAGGGGGCGAACTGGGGAAAAAAATTGGCCCGGGAATTCACATGACCGACCCACTCTCCAGGTGGCAGGGATGGGGAGGTAGTGACTGGCCGAAAAAAAAATCATGTTATTTGACAAAAAAAAATTGGATTTTAACATCATATTAGGCCATATATCCCATAAGGAAAAATTTTATTTGGCACCGTAAAACAACAAATCAATATGCAGCAGGCTATTAACAACTGGACCATCAGTGGGTTCCTTTTATAAGCACAAGCAAATTTTACCCGAGGGGGTAGGAATACACACGGAAGTTGAAGCTCAATTGAACGCTCAAAGAAGACAGCAGATGATCAACTAGCGGTAGCTTCTCCATTCACCCCCATTCATTTTGCCTGATTTTTGACATCAAATAACTTCACACTAAAAACATTATGAGCCTTCATGTCACCGATAATATTTTCTACAGAGAAACTACATTTTATAGCAGACGTCTTTACTTCGTATGTAACATTATGGTCTAACAGGAAGCATTTTTAGCCGATGACACCAGGGTAGGCTAAAAGTGACGTGAAATGCCGGCGACTTTCTGTCGCCCAGGACATAAATAACTGTACTGTGGTCTTAGGTTAAATTTAAATAAATGTGAACTTATTTCCATACACGATTATCCAGTTACAAATTTATACGACATACCAGTTAAAAATCAAGTGAAATATCTGGGGGTGGTTATAACTAAAGATGGCAAAATTAGAGAAGATCTGAACATTGTGAATGGTATAAAAAAAAGTGAAGAAATTCTCAGGTCTTGGTTACAGAGGGATCTGTCCATATTTGGACGTATCTTGGTCACAAAGATTGAATCACTTTCCAGGGTTATGTACCCGGCATTCTCGCTATCCATACCTGACAATTTAATTAAATCTATAAATCAAAAAAATTTCAACTTCATTTGGAAAAACAAACATCATTATCTCAGAAGAGCAGATGTGGTCAAATCATTAAAAGAAGGGGGTTTAAATGTGATTGACTATGAGGCAATGAATGGTATGATCAAATTAAAGTGGTTCAATGTTTTTTAAATAATATTGGGGGGTTCTGGTTCAATATCTCGTCTAAAATATTCAACAGATGTGGTGGTATTCAGTTTCTATTAAGTTGTTACTTTTGTATATCTAAATTACCCATTAAATTGTCCAGATTTCATCAGCAGGTTCTCCTATACTGGAAACTGATTTTCAAACATAATTTTTCTCCACATAATTCTCCGATCTGGAATAATCGTTACATTCTATTTAAAAAAAATCTCTGTGTTACTGTGATTGGGTGGAGAGAGGTATTTGGTCCATTTTGCACTTGATGGACTCCAGGGGTAATTTGCTTAAATATGATGAATTCATAAACACTTTTAATGTGAAATGTACCAAAAAGCAATATGCCGTGGTTATAAAAGCAGTTCCAAAAGTAATGGTGAACATATGTAAAGAAATGGTGTCTTATAATTGCGTAATACCACAGTTACCATCACTATATATAAAGGAATTTAAATTTGAGGAGATAAAGTGCAACAATAGGATTCTAAGAAATGCCCTCACTTCGGTGCTATTCCCCCTTCCCTTAAAAAGAAAGAACTTGTTAAATGTTTACCCTGAAGAAATCAAGGTGAGAATTAGGACTGGATACCTCACTCTCCCCATATCGCCCAAAGCTAAAGAGACTCATTTTAAGACGATAAATGATATATACCCTTGTCATGATTTTTTACACAGGAGATTTAATTTAGAAAGGAATAATTGTACCTTTTGTGACTCTAATATCGAAACTCAAGAACATTTATTTTTTGAGTGTAAGGATTCTAGATCTTTTTGGGAACGATTCCAAAATTGTTTCACGGAGAAAGACATTCATCTACCTAATTTACAATACGATGATATTAAGTTTGGTGTTTTACTGCAGGACAAAAAAAGAGAAATGATGTATAAGAGTATGATTATTATGGCCAAACACTTTATACACAGATGTAGATTTACCAATACCAAACCTCTGCTTCCTGTCTTTATGAATGAGTTGATGAATTTTAAGAAAGCCTTGAAACATGTAAAAACCAAACAAGCATCGGATGTACTTGGTTATTTAAATAATTTGGTTTAATTAATAGCCTTATGACCTTTTATGTGTGTTTTTTTTTCTTTTTCTTTGTCCTCTTTATTACTTTTTATTTAATTTTATTTATCGGTTATCTCTGGTATGCTACATTCTTTTCTCAATAGTTGATGCTTGGTCTTTGTGTATTTTGCGAAACTGTTCTGTAATTTGTACTTTTCAACGGATTTTGTTAATAAATAATTATTTTTAAAAAAAAATAAAAAATAAAAAAAAATAAATAATTGTACTGTTTAGACCAGAAGCCCATAACGAATCATAAACAGAGGACGATTGAGCCACATCGCTAACAAAGTGAAGTACCTATATTGTGTGTAGGATACATCTACCAGACGAGTTTCCGCTTCTCAGGACGTTGGCTTACATCAGCGAGCTGACGTCGAGCCTGTGCAGTAGGCATGGTGCCAACTGAAAACTCATTCAATTGTGCTTCTCACACACTACCGTTGAAAATAGCGCCATCCTGCCGTCCACTTCTTTTACTGTCTATGATTTACCCGAACACATACTTGCGATAGCCTAATATAGGTTTTCCCGGTCAATTTTATACTTTTGTCATTCCAATTTATGAATGGGCATTCAAGTTCACGCAGCACACGCACGCAAAAATATTCCGGCATTCAAATTCAGAATCCCAGCGATCAATTTTATTTATGCGAACTCTATTTCGTCTTCGGCGAATCTAATTCACGCATGTGCGTTCAATTTCCAAATGCGAGCATTGCATTTCCTACTTGTACATTGAAATTCGCGCGATAATTACGATGAGCCTGTTTGGGGCGCTCAATTTCATTTTCAGGTGATCAATTTCCTACTTCGTGCGCTCAATTTTGTGGAGAAGACAGGATGGTTTTTTGAAGAAGGGGGTTATTGGGGGGACAAGGGGGCGTATAAAACGAACACGCATACAGAACCCACCGGCACACCCTCCCCCCAAGACATACACGCAAAATTCATATTGTGGATATCCATAATGACATTTTTACTAGTCACAATGAATTTTGGATATTCAAAATTACATTCTGGATATCTGGAATAGTTTTTCATCTCAGATATCATATCTGATTATCATTTCAGATATCCAAAATGAAAAACTATTCCAGATATCCAAAATGTAATTTTGAGTATCCAAAATTAATTGTGACTAGTAAAAATGTCATTATGGATATCCACAATTTGTATTATGACTAGTAAAAATTTAATTTCTGATATCTGTAATTATGACAACATTATATCTACAATTATTATGAATTATGACTGGCAACAATACCATTGCAGATATCCATAAAAGCATTGTTGGTATCTGAAATGAAAATGAAAATTATGACTAGTAACAATTGGATTGAAGATAATTCAATTGCAAATATCCTAAATGTTCATTCTAGATAACCACAATGTAATCGTGGATATCTGAAATTGAAAGCCCAATACACATGAATGGCAAAAGTGATGTCATTTTTCCTTGGAAGAATGTCATTGTGGATATCTGAAGTGTTCTTTTTGACTAGGAATAATTGAATTACAGATATCTGCAATACATATCCAGTCTAGCTATGAAATGTTAAAACGGCCACTTACAGTTTTTAAGGATTTTTCGATATCTTAAATTTAGTTTTGACTAGTACAATCAATGTTGTTGATATCTTAAAATAACATTTCTACTAGTAAGAATGTTATTGCAGATATCTTTAATGACCATTCTGACTAGTCAAAATTACACTTTGACCAGGAGAAATGCTATTATGGATATCTAAAATGTAATTACAGATATGAGTGTGGTTCGATTAAATGTGAAAACGGCTTGCCATAAAACCCCATTCACATGAATGGAAAAAAGTGACATAATTTGTCCTAGGAAGAATGATGTTGTAAATATCTTAAATGACAGTTGTGGATAGGAAGAATGTCATTGTCGATATCTGAAATGCTCTTTTTGACGAGGAAGAATTGAATTGCGGATTGGTCAAACTAATTTCCCTGAAACCTTTAGGACGAAAACAACAAAATTAAATAAATTGTACATAAATTAAACTCATGTGTTGCTTTTTATTTGCAAGAATACAGTTTTTCGGTCAATATATCATAAAGCAAATTTAAAGGTAGATACAAAATAAAATGATCATGGCGCAGGATAATCGGAATAGTGAAGCGGAAGCATAAAAAGTGGTTTACATAGCTTTTGGTCACGCAGTGCTCATCTTCTGCAGTAACTGACTTAACTGATAACTTCATTTACTTGTATGTACAGAGTGGTTGAAAGCTAGTTTCAAAAGGGTATGGAAATTATACGTGTTAAGAGTGTAACGTAGAACAAACAAGGGACAGCACTGCGCTATCGCTCACATTAATGAGGGCGACTGACCACCAGTGGTCCATCTACTCAGCTGCGATTTAGACCGGACCGGTGCACTGACCCAGCGGCCCACCGGGAAAACTCCCGGTATTCCTGATGGCCAATCCGCCTGTCAAATATTAGTAATCCCTTTTGTTTGCTCTTCACCCAGTAGCAGTAAGAGCCGAAATTGTCCTGTCCTGTGCGGTGTCCTGCGAACTGTCCTACGCAGCGTCCAGTGTCCTGTGCAGTGTCCTGCGCAGGATTCTGTGCCCTGCGCGCTGTCCTGCGCAGTGTCCGGTGTTCTGTGCAGTGTCCTGCACACTGTCCTGTGTCCTCTGCAGTGTCCTGTGCGTCCTGCGCCAGTCACAGTGTCCTGCACACTTGTAACAGGATAGGACAGTTTTCTCATTGAAATTTCAAGCAGTCGGAAAGAGGTGATGGGTTTTCATTTATTTTTATCTTGAAATCCAAATATATACAGTTATGCCCAAAATTATTCATACCCCTGCCAATTTTTGTTTTTTTCGACATATTTTTTGACAAATCAAATTTATTCTTGCACAATTGACACAGTAAGTTGACATAAGGCTGTAAGATGTAAACGATTTTTCAAGAAGTACAATACTTTTTGGTATTTTATTTGACAGATTTACAAAAAATGGCATGTCCAGAATTATTCATTATTCCTATGGTTGATCATAAGGGTTCTACATATTTCCACAGGGATTTTGGCCCACTCCTCCTTGGCAAGCTTCTCCAGATCGGTAAAGTTTAAGGGTTTCCTTGCCATGACCTTGGTCTTCAGTTCCCTCCACAGATTCTCGATAGGATTGAGGACGGAGCTCTGGCTTGGCCACTCAAAAACGTTCACTATGTTGTCCACTAACCATTTCTTGACGGATTTGGCCGTGTATTTAGGATCATTGTCCTATTGGAAGATCCATTCATGCCCAAGACCAAGTTTTTCGCGGATTGCTTAATGTTGTCACTGAGGATCTGGATTTCCTAGTCCTGTTTCAATGCCATTAACTTTAACAAGGTTTCCGTGCCCATTTGCTGAAAAGCAACCCCAGAGCATGATAGTCCCGCCACCGTGTTTGACCGTTGGGACCGTGTTTTTCGGGTTGAACACTTCACCTTTTGCTTTGACGGAGGGATGAGGTGATGACGCAGCCTATTAAGCCAAATGTCATCCGTCCAGAATGAACCGCAAAATTGTTTTTACAACTCAGTGATTGAACTGTAAGCTATGTCATATCTCTGCCTATGTACAGGCAACGTGACTACAGTTTCGAATCAGCATTGTAAACCCACGTAAAACCGAGATGAGTTTGAAACATATCGATGTTAAAATGAGAAATGGTGTACAGATAGCGACTGTCCTGCAACAGGAGCAGCGTGGTCTATTTGATATTTTGAACAGGTTAGTACTCGTGATTGAACGTAGCCAGTAAGCTACAACGCAGAGCCAAAATATACAAGGATGTGTGCTATTTCAATGTTGCTGTTTTCAAGATAAAAATAAATATAAACCCATCACCTCTCGCTGACTGCATAAAATTTAAATAAATAAAACTGTCCTATCCTCTTACAAGTGTGCAGGACACCGCACAGGACACAGGACAATTTTTGCTGCTACTGCCTCTCCTTCTACTCCATATTTCACATTAAACAAGGTCTGACTTGCAGATTCAACATGTCTACTGAAGAAATTAAATTACAAGGCTGAAATGTGTTCTCCAATTACTGCATGTGGGCGGGTCCTGACAATTTACTTATTGAGTACGTTTTTAAACTAAGTTTAGTGCAATCAGTTTATTGTGAAGTACCAGGAAATCAAATTTATGATAGAAAAATTTAAATTACCGAAACATAAACACGTTTTACGTTTCAGTAACTTAAACAGTAAGTTAAAAAAAAAGACAAAAATCTTGTTCTAAATATACATTTTAAAATTAAGTAATATGGACATTGCCATTGAAGGACTTTTTACAGTGTACTGTAAAGGCAGTACCTGCACTCAGATTTCGAAAAATTTCCAACTCGGGCGCTACGCGCTCGCATCACGTACGTGTCCCAACCACTTGTCACGTTAAACCTCCGCCCTTTAAACAGGGCATTTGCGCTGTAGTTAGCGATTTAATTACCTGATCTCGAGGATTCGTCGTGGTTTTTTCCAATTTTTCTCTCCGTTTGAGAGGTGCAGTAGCCTTCAGTCGGTCTCATGCATCTCGCTGCCGGTCCGATGACATGCGTGCGGAGCAAAGTGACGCTGAGGGACGAGTGGATGCGACGCTGCTGTCTGGAAGGAATGAGCGTCAGTGACAGAGAGGAGGACGAGGAGCGAGTGCGGGACCGAGACACTGAGAGGCTGGCTAAGATATGGGGTAGAAAATCAGGGTGGGCAGTCCCTCACAACACACTTGTGTCAAAAACTTAATCCCTTAGGGATTTAGGCGAAATAATTTCACCTCAAGAAATGTTTGCGTCAGATGTGAAGTATGCAGGATAGAACAGTGCATGAGCACAGTCACGTCGCGTAATTTGTCTCATGATCGGCTCAATGTTGCGCAGTGCACACAAGTGAATGATAAATAACGGCAGGTCGGGAGTGACCTCAGCTTTAAAGACTCAAAACCATGAACTTTGCTGTCGAAAAAAAATTATGTCTCGGCTGTCGTAAAATAAGAGAACCTTAAAGCCGCCTATAGCGTGACCAAGTGCTCTTCTCAAACCGCACTTCACTGAGAATGTTGGGGCGGCCAAGCCGTAACTTTGCCAATTTGAATAGTTATTTTTATATTGGATCATGAGTCTTAATCAGATGTAGGCTGGTGATCCTTCTCCGTCACTTCCTGACATTCGCAGTGCTTTAATTGTTCTCGTTTCGTTATGATGAGGCGTATGGTTCGGGTCACTTATGTGGGCGATATAAAGTGGACAGCCAAAGGCCATCCGAATTAAGTGCTGCTGCATCTGCGAGATTTTTTGAGTCCCCGAAAACTAATTCCGCGCAGTGCGAGCGCTGACTGCAGCTGACCCTTGTTTATGTTATTGTTCTGACTTGAATTTGAGTTGTTGTAGAGTTGTTTTTTCATCTTCATTCCTTACATTATTTTTGTCTTCCTCTTAATGCCCTCTCCAGACTGCCACTCAGTTGCCTGTCTTTGAATTAAAAACGGAGCTATAAGCCCCCTTCCAGTGTTATTACTGTGTTCGCGATGTGACCGGTCTGTGTTTGGCCACTGAATTTTAAAACCTTTTCAGCTATGAAAGAATGTAATCAACTAATGCTGAACATGATAATTGCAGCGATTGCACAAAGAATTGACACCAAACATGTATTTCTTAATGAACATTTATGGTTAAAAAAAACAAACAAAAAAACAATCAAACAAACTCATACAGAGACCATATGAACAGAGAGCAGCAGAGAGCTGTCCTGAAATTCCTGCCATCTTGGTTTCTTAGTTTTTTCAAGTCTGCACCCTCCCACACAATCGAAGCGGCCAGGCAGTCAATCACAGCAGTACCTCATTAACATAGCCTCCCCGCTCACTTAAAACAGCTCATAGTTCATGCCGGCACAGATGGGCTGAGAGACAAGCCAAGGTGCGTGTTTTTTTTTTGGAACTGAATTCATTGGACATGTTTTTAACAACTAAATGCCACATAACATGGAACCTTTAAAAGGAGCTGAGTCATGATTACTGCACATGCTCGGAACATACATTGTAAGAAAGTGAATCTGCTTGACTGCAAGTTTTAATCATGACACTGCTTCTTTAACGCTCTATCCAGTGTACTATTCTGTCGGCTGATTTTGCACAGACTTTGTGAAAAGGCCAATATTCTTCAGATTCACTACTGGGGTTTCGGGTCTCAGCATTTTATGTCTTCTATGATTAATGGTGCCTGAGTTCCGAAGACATTTTGGTTGACTGAATGCGCCTTTGCCTTCACCTGTCCTGTACAAGCCTTCTGTTCTGTGCAGAAGCCCGTCAGCTTCCAACTTGGCAAAACAAACTAAAGGCAGTTTTGCACAACCATTGTTCCTGCCATTCTTGTAGGCTACCTGTCATTTCCCTTGCTGCATAATTCACCAAATCACCCATCGGAAACAAGGTAGAAGGGCTTTTTTTTGTCAGAATTATTTGATTATTTTGCATCCATAGGGAAACTTAATAAAGAAAGGAAAAATAGATCGCTGGAGATTTCAACAAATTAAATTCGCAAATAGTTATGAAGCTTTTTTTGAGTGATGGAAAAGTGCGATGTCCAGCTTGCTGTCCATTATACATTACACACAGGCATAATTTACCTCCTAAATTTAGCCGTCAAGCAATTTAACATTATGGGCTCTAATTTCTTGGCGCAGCGCAGGTGGCATAGTGTGGCACAGCCCACACAGTGGTAATTTCGTCCGGCGCAGCCCGCGCAGCCCGCACAGCGGTAATTTCGTGAGGTGCAACACCGTGCGCAGCCTTTGGTAGACGAACGTGCGCCGAGATGGGTGTGGCAGCGTAGTAGGGGGAGGTGTCACATATTCATCAAGATGTGGAGTCAATTTCGTAGAAAAAGTATCCGCTGAAGTTGCGCAGAAAACTCGCCAGCTCCAACCTGGTTTAATTTCTGTGCAGTGGTAATTTGGCTGACCGGCGCACAGTGCGCACACATCACCGAAACCTCACAGGCAGGTTTCTAGAATGTCAGGCACATTTCAATGCAATAAATAATTACAGGAAGCACTATTTAATGTAACTATCTGAATAAGGACATAAATTATAGTATCTACATCGATTGTCCTGATGTCAGATTATATAGTCATATTATTTCAGCATTGAGTGAATGGACCGACACCTTTATTCCCTATATTTCACACTTTTTTAGCCCACTTCTTTGCAGTCAATGCCTGAAAAAATAACCGTAAAAGATTAAGCTATGAAATCATTGTTTTTGTAAACCTGAGATAATGTTCTTTGATTGGAAATAGAATTTAAAGAGGAATTATGAAGCTTAATTTTTCATTCAAAAGAAACCTTTTTGTACCAACTTATGTGCTACCTTTTGCCTTTTTCATGTGATTAGGTACTTCCTCATGTTCATTCCTTTGTAATTAGTTTGATCCAATTAACCTGTTCCCTGCATAGCATGTGACCTTCCTCTTGTCTCTTTAAACAGTCTTTTCACTCACAGCTCTTGTCAGAACGTTGATCAATATTTCTTTGTGCAGAGCGCCTTGTATGCCATTGATTATTGTTTCGCTTCTACTGGATAGTCCGACCTTGATTCTTGCCATAGCCCTTTTTGTACTGTTTTTGTCTTTCTGGATTTTGACCTATTTTTGTCTGACCACGAGTTCTGTATTTGGATGCCCTGTGTATGACCATCGGCTTTGCCCATCGACTACGACTTTTTGCCTCTCGTTTTTGTACCTCTGCCCATCTGTCTTACTGGTTCTGACCCCTGCCTCGATACTGTTTTTGGATTTCGTATTGCGGCTTGAAAATTCCTGTGTATTTTGGCTATGACTCAGACCCCATTAAAGGCATACGTTTTTTGGATTTCTGTGTCTCGCGATTGGTTCCTGAAAGATACCACACACATCCTTACCTTTGCTATTACTGTTTGGTTTGGGAGTACGTCTGCAGAGGAGGAAAGGCAGCTGAACAAGGTGGTGCACACTGCACTGCATCAAAAATCACAAGGTGTGAGATCCCATTACTTTCAAAAATCTATAAGCCCAGGCTGCAAAAAAAGGCCTTAGGATTTTAAAGGACTCCTCCCATCAGCTAACTGCCTTTTTAACTTTCTCCCATCACAAAAAAAAACACAAAAAAAAAAACAAACTGAGAAGCATCAAGACCAGAACTAGCAGATTCCAAAATAGCACAAACCCCCAAGCTGTCCGACTCCTTAACACTTTATAACACCTTTTAGCAACACATATGTTTAATTATGGGGCTGGAACTGTTTTAAGGTTTTATGTGCAGTGATTATGTATTCATTTATTTATTATTGTTCATTTTACTGCTGCTATTTTCCACAGGGCTTAGTATTTTTTTCCTTCTGATAAAATCAATCTTATTGTTCGTTTTTAATGTTGGATTGATTTCATCTTATTGTTGGGTTTTGGCGTAGCCCAAAACAGCGATGGCTAAAAACAATACATTTTTATTTTAGAGGGCCTCCATTCTCTAGGATCCTCTGACTACCAGGGCCCCTGATCCTGTTACAGGGCCTCTGATGAAAACCGGGCGGGAGGGGGGCCCTCTGACATTTGGCAACCAAAGTCCCTTGGGGGAGGGTGCTTTCAGTAGGCCCTTGGATTACCAGGGCCCCAAGCCCTGCTATAGGGCCCCATATAAAATGCATTAGGGGTGGCGGTCCTCTGACTTCTGATTACCAGGGATCCTCGGGAGGACAGGGCGTACTTTTAGAGGGCCCTCTGATTACGCCTCTGACTAACCAAGGGCCATGGGTGAGGGTGCTTTCAGCTGGCCGCTGAAAGCCCCTCCACCCTGGGCCCTTGGTAAGGGTGGGCATGATTGTGTGAGTGGGGTAGGGCCTCATGGACTATGAGTGGCCCCCACTCCTTTGACTACAAGGGCTGCTGACCTCACTAAGGGCCTACTCACACAAGGCAGCCCATACTGTACCTAAGTATACTTGATTCCCAAAGTCCGGTATGATTGGTCTTTCGTACCTGGGTATGATACACTAGTACACTTAGAAGAGGTGGACTCTAGCACGATACATATGTAGTGTGATCGCTAACCGTGCCCCCGCACGGATCTCAAACATGACCTCAATGACAAGACTCCAAATAATAAATATGTCAATGCATTTGAGAATGTTGTTAATAACTGGTGTATCTTTAAACATATTGTTTCAGAGCATAGTGAATTATATGACATGACATTCAAACTCCATCATCAGTCTGCACTGTTGAGTAAAACTGGACCGGTTCTAATATGTTCTGATTTCATCATCAATATTTTTATTTCACACGATACCAAAACTAGCTTGTTAACTAATGATGGCTAGTGTGAGTACACCCTAAAAGGCATACACAAGCTCTGTGTTCTCTCATGAAACCCTCTCATTACCAGCGCCTTGGCCTCTTTGTTTACTATGGCTGCTTGAACCTCTTGATCTACAACACATTTGCAAACATAGTTGCAAACACTGTGAAACTGCAAGGCGAGCTACCATATTTTCCTAAAGCACGTTCCTTTGATCTCAAACTTTTTTGAAAAGCCGCTGGATATCAGTAAGACAAGTAACGCTAATGTTAGCAGTGACCTGAGTTCTAGCGATGAAGATGTGATCACCACTGGCTTAGTGTCACCTGACAATGACTATGAACCCTTGCAGACCTAGTCAGGTGCAGAATTGGGATGCCAGCCCTGCCAGGCTCCCACAGACCACCAGCAGCAGAAAGATTATGAAATGAAAGTTGCAGGCGTGTCAGACCCATAATCAGACCAGTTAGCTTAATCGCCTGAGAAACTTCTTTGAAATGAGGAGGGCAAGGACCCCAACTCCTGGTGTGAAACTGTCAAAGACCCTGCTTTATGGCCCAGTACCATTAACGACCAAGCCAAGTCCATTCTTGTTAGTAGAAGATTAGCTGCTTTTCAAAACAGAGGTGCTCAGTACCTAGGCTCAGTCAGGGATAGAAGCATTGGGGGTACCAGAAGGAGCTTTACAAATGCTTTACTCAGTTGCTCGCTACCAAATGGGCAAACTGTGACTCGGCAGTGGCTACTTTACTCCCCTTAAACTGGCTGTGTGTATTGTTTCTCTTTCAAACTGTTTTCCGGTAAGCAAAATACTTTTGTTCATGGATTTTCTGACTGGAAACATTCAGAGCGGATTAGCGGGCATGAGAGGAGTGTGGAGCATAGGGCTTGCATGCTAGCATTACATAATTGCTCCAGAGGCACAGCAACAATTGATTCTGATATTGTCAAACAAATTAATGCAGAGAGACAATACTGGCGGGAGGTTTTGAAAAGAGTTGTTGCAGTCATCCAGTTTTTGGGGGAGAAAGGACTTGCTTTCAGGGGAGATGATGAGCTACTAGAATAAGCCCACAATGGTAATTTTTTGGGCATCATTGAACTCTTGGCCAAATTTGACCCATTCCTAGCAGAACACCTCCAATGCTTTGGAGGCAAGGGGAAAGGCTCTGTGTCCAACTTATTATCAACAGTCTGCGAAAAATTTATCCATTTAATGGGGGAGAGAACAAAGCAAGCAATTGTTAATGAGATCAAAGAATCAAACTACTTCTCTGTTATAACATAACATGAATGGCGAGAACAGGCCGTTCAGCCCAACTACGTTCGGCAGTTTCTTTATACTATTGTGAATATATCCCTTCAGATACTCAATGACTCAATGGTATCTAGCTTTAAGTCAAGCCTGCTCTTGAAAACCCCCAAGGTCTCTGCCTCAACAATATGGTCAGGCAAGCTATTCTACATTGAAATTACTTTTTGGGTGAAGAAATATTTCTGAATATCAGTGCTAAATAAACCTTTGGTCGACTTTCATTTGTGACCCAGAGTTTTACTCATAACACTTGGTTGAAGGAATCCTACATAATTCACTTTGTTAATCCCTTTAACTTATTTAAAGATCTCAATCAAATCATCCCTTAGCCTCCTTTTTCTGAGACTGAATAGATTAAGGATCTTCAGCCCCTTCTCATAGCTTTCATCTTTTATACCTGGAATTAGCTTAGTGGCTCTTCTCCGAACTTTCTCTAGAGTCTCTATATCTTTCTTAAAGTATGGTCCCCAGAACTGTACACAATACTCCAGATATGGTTTGACGAATGTGTTGTACAAAAGAAGCATCACCTCCTTAGATTTGTACTCAATACGTTTGGCAATGTATCCCAGCATCCATTTGGCATTTTTTATTTATTTTTTTTAATTTGGCATCTCCAATCCCACCCGAATCTGGAATGCCGAATTGGCGAACCATGCACAAAGCTTGCTCGTATGCGACCCCTTGCTGCCAACTCAGGATAGTGAAGACAGTTCACGGCTCTCCTCCAAAGCGTGCCCGTCAGCCACTGCTTCTTATACCCTCATTGGTTGAATCTTCGCAAGTTCAGAACGAGGGCTGAGGATACCCGGACATGAACAAACTTTGAATCTTCCTGACGAGTGCCCATCTGGCCAATGAGGTGCTTGAGCAACGAACAAAGCTGTTTATTAATATCCCCTTACTCGGCAGTCCTTTCCCAATTTGAATCCCTGTAGCGCGATGGCCAATCGTGCGCTACACTGAAAAAGCTGCTGACCACTGCCGGCTGGAACGACCGCGGCTCGAACCCGCGATGTGATAGTCACTTCTACATTGCAAGGCAGTGCCTTAACCGAGTGAGCTATCCGGCAGCTCGCCTGATTGGCATTTTTTAACTGCTACAGCACAATGGCTAGAACCTGTGAGGATTTAGTCAACAATCACTCCCAGATCTTTCTTGTGTGGAGCACATTCCAGTTTTAAACCTCCCATGAAGTAATCCCGTCTAATGTTTTTCTTACCAATATGTACAACATTTCGCTACATTAAATTTCATTTGTCACATTTTTGCCCAATTTTGGATTCTATCCAAATCATCCTGTATCACTTTAGTGGACTCCAAACTATTTGCCAAACCCCTCAATTTAGTATCATCTGCACATTTAAGTAATCTGCTCTCAATATTCATATCAAGGTCATTAATGTAGATGAGGAACAGCAGGGGTCCCAACACCGATCCCTGGGGGACGCCACTCCCCGCCATACCTAGCTCAGATGAAATACCACTGTCCACCACTCTTGGTGTTCTGTCCTGTAACCAGTTTTGAATCCACTCCAGAATACCTCCTGCAACTCCAATGGAGCTCATTTTAAAAATTACTCTCTTGTGTGGTACTGTATCAAATGCTTTTTGAAAATCCAAGTATATGATGTCATAAGCCCTGCTCTGATCATAAGTCTTGGTGATCTCTTCAAAAAATTCCAGAAGGTTTGTCAGGCATGGTAAAAAGGTAAATCGCCAACATAACTGTTTATATTTGCTTGAGATGAATGAATGTCTTAATTGAATAGGCCACCTGTTCTGTGAAATTATGCATAATAAACAGCTCAATTGAAAAAGTAAGCTTCCTACGTGCACAGATATGTTAAATGATATCGGATCAGTGTTGGTTATACATCCCGCACTTCGGTATACATGCATGGCATTCTTTAAGCACGGTGTTTCATGAATTAGAATGAACACTAGAGTGTTCAGGTGAACACATGTGTCGCCTGCGAAGCTTATGTGAAAGTGTGACTACCAACTGAAAGTGTGACTACCGGACAGACAGACAGATACAAAGACAGACGCCGGACAAAGTGATCCATATGTGCCGCTATGCTTCGCAGGCGACACAAAAATGATCAAATTTCATGGTATCCAGTCTGTCGTTAATAATGGCAGCATTCTTCCTAAGCCAAGAAAGAGTACACTTGCTATGTCGTAATAACCGAAGCATATTTTGACTTTGATAATAGATGTGAATGCGATTGAAAAAAACCATATACCTCTGCGTAACGTCAATGAAGAAATTATTTATTTTCGTCATGGCTTTTGAACATCATTATCACAATTTACATTAAAGCAAGTCACAGTAGCCCGCATAATGATCGTGATTGAGGTCTTTGCATGTTTACTTTGTACCCGATGTTGTGATTCCGTTTCTGCCATGCCATTTTCCATGTTTTTTGCCATGCCCACGTTTAGTTATGTGCCTGGCCTAGTGCCATGTTCTGACTGACCTGTGTTTCTGAATTATTGCTCTTGTCTGACTATTCTTTGTATCATGTATTGTGTATTGGTAATTAGATTCATGTTTTATTATTTTTCATGTTTTGTTTTCATTGCCATGTTCATTTCCCATGCCATGTTTCCATGCTTCGCACTTTATCTCTCCTGTCTTGTCATGTGTGTATCTTTGCTCACGGTCCCTTGTCTAGTGTGCCACTCATTCAGATGATTTATTGGTTTCTGGGTTTCAATCTTCTTTCATTTTCTCGTGTTCTTCCTTCCTCTTACTTTTCTATCTTACTAACAGTTTATTGTTTTCGCTAATTACTAACCCACACTAACCTTGTATATTTTGACTAACTTACTAACAAGCACTTGGGATTGTATAGCTGCACTTACTAATTGACTAATGATCTCTCCGCAGTCACCCTATTCTAGTCTCCGCCTCCTTGCCTTTCCCAAATCATCTCTACTGCGATTTTCTGTGGATCCCCACAAATACTTTATGCTCTCCTTTCTCTAATCTATACACTTTAGCACTCCTTAACCGGAGCTGTTGTTCTGTACATAGGTTTGTCTTGTGATCCCTGTCTGCGTTTTGGCTACAGCCAAATTCATGTAATTAGTTTATTCCTCATGTGTCACTCCCTGATTATTGTTACAATTGATTGCACCTGTTCTCCCTGGTTATGTGTTCACCCTGGATGTGTATTTAAGATGTCTGTTTGATTCACTTCCTTGTCAGATCGTTCTTCCTTGTTTCCTGTGCCACGCTTGTTTTCGCTTTGATTCATTGTGATTTATCTTTCTGACTGGACCGCCCTAGACACCCAGTTTTGCCTATTCCCTGTGCTTATGCTGAATTCTTGTTTTTCGACCTCTTTTTGTCTGACAACGATTTTATGATTGGTGCCCTGTGTATGACTCTGGATTTCGCCCATTGGACACCGATTTTTGGATTGCAGACATTGTACTGTTGCCCGCTCTCTTGGAGGGTTTCCCCCTTCAGAAATAAAGCCTCCTTTTGCATTCTACTGGTTTTCGCGATTGGTTCATTTCGTAAAACCCAACACCCGAGATGTATAGTACACGCACTCCAGCCGTAGGTTTGATGAGTGCGTCAACATTTTATTTATTTATTTTTCCTCAGAATTCCAAAGAAATGGCTGCTTTGTAGCTTATCTCACCAAAGTCAGAATGTTATGCCGCCCGCTCCAAAAAAAGGAAAAAAATTGGGAAGTAGGCTACTGGAAGATGTGCAATTGAGTGCGCAATATTACTGAACAAAAGAACACATCTCATCAAACCCCCCCCCCTCAACAAAATGGAATCGGCACGCCAGAAATGAGCCGACCAGCTCTATACCATCCTGGGCAGAACCCTGAGGACATTCACTTTCTGCCTAATTGGTCTTAACCTTGCTCTAAAATTGAAATTACATGTTTACACTAAAAAGCATTTTAAAACCTTAATAAAATTGTTTGCAAAAAAATTGAGTTCTCAGCAACTGTACAACTAATTAACTTCATATTTGGCAGTTTTCTTAATTTTGTGATCTGTCTTAATGAGCTATTTTTGCAATATGTAGCTTTTGAATATGAGTAAATCAAAGTAGGCTATGCATGTTTAATTAGCTGTTTCCCACCAAAACTGATTTAGGGGGGGGGGGGTCAAAATCAATACTAGGACACAGAAACCTGGAAAAAAAAAGCTCTGTAGTGACATTAGGAATGTTTTTTCCTTGACATTACAGTTGAAATTATAACCAAACACTGTTTAGTTATCTCAATAATGGTGTTTTTCTATATATCTATATATTCATTAAAACAGCCATTGCCATGGCAACCACTGATGTAATGCAACAGAAACTCAATGTTTTAAGTTGCAATTTCAAATAGAATTAAAGCTGCAAGCAGCGATGAACAGGCCCTCGCTCCCTTGTGCACGTTGTGGGTAGTGGTGAGATCCTGATGGATGCGGGTGTAAACTCACGACCATTGGACAAGTCAAGTACACGAACCAACCTATTTTGAAATTTTTTTGGCGAGTTGCCAAAATTTGTCACGCCCTTGCAGCCACGCCCTTTGACCTGCAGACATGTAGAGCACAAATTTTGATCAGCTTGGTCTCTAGATGATCAGTGCCAAATTTGAAGTCAATGGGCTGAAAACTCTCGGAGGAGTTCATTTTAAAATTCAAACAAAATGGCCCACTTCCTGTTGGGTTTAGGGCATGGCACCGATGAGTTTTTTGTATGTCTGGGTATGATACATATGAGTATCGAATTTTGTCTGCCTATGACAAAGTAACTGAACTGGTCACTTCCTGTTACCGCCGGAGGCACTATTAGTTAAGTGTGAGATAATGATATTATGACGTTCAGGGTGGAGCCATCATCATCTCCAGCAAGTTTGAAGCTTCTACGATCAAATTTGTTGGCGTGAGAGCATTTTGAAATGTTTTTGGGGAGTCGTCAAATTTTTTCACACCCTAGCAGCCACGCCCTTTGACCGACAGACATTCAGAGCACAACTTTTGATCAGCTTGGTCTCTAGATGATCTTTACCAAATTTGAAGTCAATCGGTCAAAAACCCTAGGAGGAGTTTGTTTTAAAATTCAAAAATTCAAGTCAAAATGGCCGACTTCCTGTTGGGTTTAAGGCGTGGCACCAAAAAGCTTTTTGAGTGACTGGGGATGATAATCGAATTTCGTCTGCCTACGACAAAGTAACCTAACTGGTCACTTCTTGTTACCACCAGGGGGTTCTATTAGTAACGTGGGAAATAATTATATTGTGACGTTCAGTTTTTTCACACTAAAAACTGGTCACTTCCTGTTACCATCGGGGAGTGCTATTGAGAAAGTGAAAAGTTATTACATGGGGATGTTCAGGGCAGAGAAATCATCATGATCAGCAACTTTGAAGCTGCTAAGATCAAGTATATGGGCGTGATAGCATTTTGAAATTTTTTGGTCGAGTCACCAAACTTTGTCACGCCCTAGCAGCCATGCCCTTTGACTGACAGACATGCAGAGCACAACTTTTAATCAGCTTGGTGTCTAGGTGATGTGTACCAAATTTGAAGTTGACCCGGCGAAATCCATAGGAGTTCGTTTTACAATTCAAAAATTCAAATCAAAATGGCCAACTTCCTTTTGAGTTTACGGCATGGCTGCAATTGATTTTTTTGTATGTCTATGATACACAATTTTACCGAATTTAGTTTGCCTTCGAGAAAGTAACCGAATTTACCTTTGGGAATTTTGACAAGTGTTTAGTGGGCGCTATTTTGGCATTTTGCGTCGACCATGAACAAGCGCCCAAAAATATCGAATTTCGGACGTGGCCGGACGAATGTGGAAAGTTACAATCAAGTTTGAGAAAGGGGCAAAATTGGCCCTTGAAATGTCGGAGGAATAATAATAATAATAATAAACAGCATGATTTCAATAGGGTCCTCCGCGGACGACTTTCAGTCGTCGCTCGGGCCCTAATTATTTTGAAAATAATTCTAGATTAAAAAGTGAATAACTTGGAAAAATGTGCTTCACAATACGTCCCCTTAAAGCTTTTCCTCACCCTTCTCGAAAATGAGGCTGTCCAATTAAATTTCCCGACATAAGAGATTCAAACCTTATACATCATTATAATGAACCAAATAAATTAAAGCGCAGCAAGAGTCAGGATGCGCCACAGAGGGTCTCCAGCCTGTGCCAGTTCACAGAGTTTAGTTCATGATCCAAAAAAAAAAAAAAACTTGGACAAAGAAGCTAAACAAAGTCATTGCTTGGTAGGTAGGTCTACCAAGGTAGGTCTGCACACTGCCAAATGAGCTCCAAAAATAAACTTTATTAAATTAAAACAAGCAACGTTTAGATCACCCACGAAACGTTGCTTGTTTTAATTTAATAAAGTTTATTTTTGGAGCTCATTTGGCAGTGTGCAGACCTACCTTTCTAAAGTCAAAATCAGAGTGGTGCAGTTAGACTACGCAGTTTAACAAAGTCATGGCTTGGCTGCCTCCACATTTTCAGAGAACGGCATAGTGCTATCCTGAAGACTTTACTCCTGACGCAAAAATTTCTTGAGGTGAAATTATTTAGCTAAAATCCCCGAGGGATTATAATTTCGGCAGGAGTGTGTTGTGAGGCCCACCCTGTTTTTCTGCCCCTTCTCTTAGGCAGCCTCTCCGTGTCTCTGTCCCTCACTCACTCCAGAGTCTCCTCCACCCCTCTCTCACTCACACTCTTTCCTTCCAGACAGCAGTGTCACATACACTCGTCCCTCAGCGTCGCTTTACTCTACACGCATGAGATCAGACCGGCAGCGAGGTACCTGAGACCGACTGAAAGCTGCGTATTCTTACCTACCGAACGGAGCGCACAATTGGGAAAACCACTACGAATCCTCAAGATCAGGTAATTGAATTGTAAAGCAACAACGCAAATGCTGTGTTTGTTCAGTGCTGACAACATGTAGTACCTAATGAAGTTCTAGAAAATTACATTATTATGGACACAGTGCAGTTTACCGATGGCATCTTTTGTGTCGCGGAATTCACGCACCGCGGCCAAAGGAAAAAATATGATAACGAATTTGCAGAATCCTGATTGCAAAATTCTTTTAATATATGAACTAGCATAGATTTTTTTTGTATACCATGAAATTCCAAAAGCATTGGAACAATGCGTAAAATTGATTAAGTTGTGGATTCTCGTTTATTTGCATTATAAGTTGAGAGCAGCAGGAAAAACTGATTAAAGATTCGCCTTAATAACGAGACTAACAATTCCAGGAAATCGCAAATTCCAAATGTGATGCCTGCGACAGGTTCTAAAAAATTGGAGGGGGAAATGGAAAGACTGGAAGAACTATGGAATTCTCAAAAAACACATTTTCAACATTTACACGGGTTAATTGGTGAATTAGTTGCGGATGATTTGATTATGATTGGGTATAATATGAGCTCTCACAAAAGGCATGGTCGTTTACCAGTGAGATGGTTCGTCTCTTTGCCTAAACCAAACACCATCTGGAACCACCGACAACCGAGACCTTTGACTGTCAAACCATAATAATTCCTTATGTGGCATGAATGGGAACACGTTTTTTTAAAGCTTTGTTAAGCTCTGGATGATGGCATCTGAATAACGAATGACATTTTTTTTTTTTGGATCATGTATTACGTTTGAAGCATTAATCCAGCATAAGTGGAGAACATCTTGTTGAGCATATGCTAGTACACTTGAATGCAACACTATTTTCTAAATTGGCGTAAAACGGCTGCACAAAGCGTAGAAGCGGTAATGCAATGAGTGCTACCCTGATTGTTTTGCTTTTCAGCAATGGTCCTTTTGACAACGAAGTAAAATGGGAAAACCATACCGATTAATTAAACATGAAAATAATCCTCGAACACTTTGTTCCCCTGTGATGAAGTTCACTTTCACGAAGAGCCAGAAGGATTTGTGCTTCAGCAGGGAAACAATGGAAAGGAGATGAGGATGTAGGAAGAGTTTCCACATAAATTGCGAGATTCCAATCCTTGCGACAGGTGCAAGATGCGTCTATTTTCACAAGCTGCATGAGTCATTTCGATTGCGCCGCACGCTGCTTTGATCTGAAGAATTTTTCACGAGAAAGAAAAATTAACAGATAAAACCCAAAACTGTCAATTGTAAAGAAAAAAAAAAGGCAGAGATTCAATGAAATATACATCATTTGTTTATCAGGCCTTGCGACAGGTAGGTGGTTTGTCAGTGGTGCTGAAACACTAATCTCGTGATATTGTGCCACTTGTTGGTAAAGACAGTTGCAGCCTATGAATAAGGGACATTTTCTTCATCAATATACTTTGTGTATGATTATGAATCAAAATTCAAGCCCATAATATATGTGCCAGCCGGCAGTGAGATAGATGTTCATAGTTAATTTTGGTGCAGACAGTAGTCTTATGATCGTATTTACGACCTGCTCAAATATTACTGGGAACCCTGACAGGCAATTACAATACAATGGGGAAAAAAAAACAGTATAATTATAGAGAAACGGAAGGTGTGAAAGACTTGATGATATTTATGTTGTAATTAGGTCTGGTGACTAAGATTATCATTGCAGAGCGTTAATTTTGTTGTCACAGAACTGGAGCTTTGTAGATCCCCTTAGCAAAAAGAAGTATACTTGAAGTTCATTTTATTACGTATACTAAGTACAAGTATAGCAAGTACACTACGGACCATGTACTTGTAGTGTACTAGAAAGTATACTAATTTAATACTTCTTCTGACTAAATTGGAACAATTCAAGTTTATAAAAGTATACTTTTTAGTATACGTTTAGTTTAAGCAAAGTAAACTGACAGTACCCATCTAGTTTACATAGAAGTTTTATTCAATACTGCAAGTACACTACAAGTGAACTTTTTAGTATACTGTTGTGTGTATATATATATATATATATATATATATATATAGTATATAGTCGTATACTTCTAGTATACTTTTCAATTTATGAAAGTATACATTTAAGTATACTGCAAGTAAGATATATATATGCAGTATACAGATATACTGCTAGTTCATTAATTGTATACTTCTAGTAAAATTTTCAGTTCATGTAAGTATACTGTGGGGCATACTGCTAGGAAACTTAGAGTACCATTGAGTGTTTAATGACCACAGTGAGTCAGGAATTCAGGTTCACATCTCATCACACAGACAACATCCTCATCACTGCGTGGGGGTATTGTGTATTATTCTCTAGGAAGATCCCAACCTACTGGCCATCAACACCTTTTCCAGCAGCAATTCATTTTCCCAGGTGGTCTCCCATCCAGGTACAAACCAAGGCCACACCTGCTTAGCTTCAGCCACACAGCTTGTGCAGATCAAGCTCTGGTAGGGTTGCCATTTTTAAAACTTTGACAGACATTTCATTGTTACCATGTCAGATAGCACTGAAGTTCCAGTCTCCTTAATCTCATGTTTGAAAATACTGTGTACATTTATCTGTGAATCTGCATGGTCAGCTAGATTGAACTGATATCTCAACTTAAACACAGCTGTGTTTGGTACAGGTACAATATGCAGGGCTTTGATGTCCACAATCTTGTTAAAAAATGATTAAATTGTTAATTAAATAGAATGTACCATTTTCAAGTATTACAGCACTGTTGCATCTTTTCTTTAGTCGGTCATATTTTTGACTGTGATACAGAACTCCATTAACCAAAAAAAAAGCTCATCTGTGTACTCATTTGGAATATTTCATCAGCCTTTGCCTGAGTCCTTCAGCCTACTGGTCAGCTCTGAAGGCATAGCTAATTAATATTTTATGCATATTTCTGGTTCCATATGAGAGAAAGAGGTTTTTTTTTGTTTTTTTTTTGAATTGGGATTTCAATAAGAGTTGTCATTGCTGTGTTCTTATACTTTGTCATCCCTTAAAATATTGTGTTTGAAAATTAAATTTATAAAGGAATCAATTTTGTTCTCAGTCCTGAGCATGTGTTTCATTGTAAATTCTTATAAGCACCTTCACCTGTAAATTAAAGCAGAATGCACTTAAGCATTGTCTACTAGTAGAGTATGAGGTAACCTCTTGTCTACTTACGTTAGATAATATCTGAATAGCAACAGTAATATATTTTAGATTGCAATAATCATAAGCTGTGAGTATGATGTTAAGTTAGCTTAAAGAAGACTTTAAAGTATACTTGCAGTGTAAAAAAAAACAAAAAACTTTTAGCTCCCTGAAAGCTTAAAACTAAATTTAAAGTATAGAACTAGTAGACTTGTAGTCTACCTACAAGTTTACTTACAGTATACTTCAAAGTGTATGTTCATGAACTAAAAAGTTGGCTTTAAGTATATAACAAGTGAAGTTGTTGTATATCTGAATTTACTGTCAGTATACTTCAAAGTATACTTTCATAAATGAGACATTGTGCTAAAAGTATATAACTAGTGAACTAATAGTTCATCTTTACGTTTACTAGCATTATACCTCACAGTATACTTTCATGAACTGAAAAGTTTACTAGAAGTATACAACTAATAAACTAGCAGTATATTTATACGTTTACTTGCAGTATACTTAAATGTGTACTTTCATAAATTGAAAAGTATGCTAGAGGTATACATCTAGTTAAGTTAAAGTATACTGAAAAGCTCCCTTGTAGTGTACTGGCAGTACAAAATAAAACTTACATGTAAACTAGATGGGTACTTTAAGTTTTTGTTGCTTAAACTTGAAGTATACTTTTTTTGTAAGAGTATGCATCAAGTCTGTCAATACTGGAAAAATTGTCAAATTTGTTCTAAAACATAATTAGACAAATGTTTATCTGTTTCTGTATGGGTTAAAACACTGCATAAAAATCAAGCTCAGCTCCACCCACGAGCTATTTACTCTGCTATGCTGCCCCAAAGTTCACTTGTTACTGCAAAAGTACATGTGGAATATGTAAGTCCGTGACAAAGTAAAAACTGAGTAAAAATATAGTGCAGTATACTTCAAAGAAGCCAAGCACAGTATTTTAAATATTTAATATTTTAACATTAACATTAAAATATTTTAATGTGCTTATTTTTTTGATAGTAGCCTAACTGCAAGCCAGTATACTTGAACATTAGGCATGAATATTTTAATACTTCGATATACTCAAGAAAAGTATGATAATCAAAATTTGGGTACGAGTATAAGCCAAATATACTTAGACTTTTCTGTGTACTTTTCAGTATAAGCTAAGAATACTTAAGTATTACTTAGCTAAGTATATCTCTGATAAGTACATCAAAAGTAAACTGAAAGTATACTCTCTTATTTTTAGTTTTGAAGAAGTATACTACTAGCACACTTGAATAAACATATTTTTTGTAAAGGGTTTTGTGGTGTGTTTTTGGTTGGTTTTCTTTTTTTCTTTTTTTTTTTGGAAAGGAAACTAGTACCCCTGGACCTCTGGAATTAAAACGGCTTAAAATATAACAAATGACCCATCATCTCCTTTTATGCATCTTTGTTTCGATGCCAAACATGCTGATGCTGTATCTGAAAGAAAGGTGAAATTTTGGTCTCATATGACCAATGCATCTTGTTCTAGTCATAATTTGAATGACGTTTGGCAAATTCCAAGTGAGTTCTGTGACTTTTGTTCTGAAAAGGCATTCTTCTGGCAACCCTTCCAAAGAGCTTTTGGTTGCGGGGGTGGTGCCTCATGGTGCTTTTTGAAATCTGGTGACCCCCAGATGCCAAACAAAGCCTGCAATTACTTCACAGGGATGCTGGAAGATTTTGTTGCTTCTCTCAGCATCCTTCTTAGTATCCTGGGGGGTGAAATTCAGTTGCATACTCTACCCTTGAGGTTTTCAACAGTTCCATATCTTTGGAATGTTGAAATAATTATTCGGACAATGCCCAGTGGCATACTCAATGATTTTTTGAAAATGTTTTGTATCCATGAAAAGATTTTTGGAGGTCAATGACCAGCTGCTTCTTTTGAACTGATAGTTGTTTTCTTTTCTTTGTGGTGTTGGATGAAAAAGGGAATGTGTGTTACCTCATTTTTAGGCCCGAGTGAAGCAGGAAGTGATTGTGATGGCTGATTAAAGTTCCTTTATACTTAGATTAAACTTATAATAGTGGAATTTTTTTACCTGGTTTCATTTTGGTAGATGTTATTTTCAGAAATAGTTTTGGATGCCTTTAATTGTGAAACCTTGATTTGACTGACATTCATTTTTTATTAAATCAGTAGATGATTTTGGTTGGTTCCATTGGATCATTAATATTGTGCAGTATTTCTCACATATTGTTATATTCAATAAGAATATATTTTTAGAATTTTTTAAAGCATTCTTTGTGCATTGCCAGTCAGGGGTCTCAACAATTTTGGAGCTCAGTGTATATTTGCACGGAGAGAATCGTGTTGGAATTACAGACATTTATAATTCTGCCTCTGTACAAATACAAATATTGTGTGTGACTGTGGAACAAAATTTTGGTGCTGAATTTTTCTTGTGGTGCTTCTGTAGGTCCTGCTGAAATCCCTGAAGAACATTTGGATTTATTGATGTTAGAAGTGTCAGCATAGGGAGAAAGGGTTACCTGTACAGCCACTAGGTGTGTATACAGCACCCTCCATAATTATTGGCACCCCTGGTTAATATTTGTACTTTAGCTTCAAATAAATTCAGTTTTTTTTTTATAATATAGGACCAGAATGAAAAAAGTGGAAAATCCAACCTTAAATTCAAGTGCATTTATTAAATTCAGTGGGAAAAAATCCCACATTAAGAAATAATTCTTTGACATCAAATCATGTGTGCCACAATTATTAGCACCCCTGATGTTAATACTTTGTACAACCCCCTTTTGCCAACAAAACAGCACCTAATCTTCTCCTATAATGTTTCACAAGATGGGAGAATACAGAAAGGGGGATCTTCGACCATTCCTCTTTGCATGATCTCTCTAAATCATCCAGCGACCTGGGTCCTCTCCTCTGCACTCTCCTCTTCAGCTCACTTCACAGGTTTTCAATGGGTTGAGGTCTGAGGACTGAGATGGCCATGGGAGGCGCTTGATTCTGTGTCTGGTGAATCATTTCTATGTAGATTTGACCACGTTTAAGGTCATTATCTTGCTGAAAGACCCAGTGATGACCCATCATCAGGCAGAGGCCACCAGATTTTGATTTAAAATGCCCTGGAATTTCAAAGCGTTCATGATGCCATGCACCCTAACAAGGTTCCCAGGGCCTCTGGAAGAGAAACAGGCCCACAGCATCACCGATCCTCCCCCATACTTCACAGAGGGCATGAGGTGCTTCTTTACATACTCATCTTTTGTGTTCTGTCAGACCCACTCAGAGTGTGTGTTGCCAAAAAGCTCTATCTTGGTCTCATCTGACCAAAGCACATGGTCCCAGTTGAAGTCCCAGTACCGCTTAGCGAACTACAGATGTTTGCGTTCATCATGGTGAGTGAGAAAAGGTTTTTTCCATGCATGCCTCCCAAACAGCTTGTTGGCATGTGGCCTGATGGTAGTTTTGGAGACTTTTTCACCCCAAGATGGTACCATTTGTTGCAATTCTTTAACAGTGAGCTTTGGAGAACTTTTTATTTCTCTTACCTCCTCACTGTGCGTGGTGGCAAAATTACCTTGCGTCCTCGTCCAGGCTTGTTTACCACTGTTCCAGTTGTTTTAAACTTCTTAATGATTCCTCTGACAGCAGATATGGGCAGGTGCAGGCAATTGGCTATTTTCTTGTAGCCATTGCCTGACTTGTGAAGGTCGACACACATCTGCCTTACTTGAATGGTATGTTCCTTTGTCTTTCCCATGTTGAAGAGTGGATAAGAGAAATGGCCTCTGTGTCACGTCATATTTATACCACAGGGAAACAGGAAGCGACAAATTACTAATTAAATGTTCCTAGATACTCTGATCAACTTTGTAAACCACTGTAGAAATGACAGAAATACTTCAATTACATATATATCCTATGAATTGCTAGTGGTGCCAATAATTGTGATTTTATGAAAAGTAATCATTTCTTAGCCAGGGATTTTTTTTCCCTTGAAAATTCAATTGAGTTGATGGTTACATTTTTCAACAATTTTCAGTGTGAGAGTATGCTTCTGCAATAAAAATTGAATTTATTTTAAGGCTTTTAACACATCTTAACCAGGGGTGCCAATAATTATGGAGGGCACTGTAAGCACTCCATAAACACAGGTGAGAGTTAAATGTCCATAATACATGTCTATCGGGAACATGCTGTGTGATGATGTTCACTGCAGGCTGACTTATCTTCATACACTCCACACTCTGGCTGGGGCATTAAGCACAGCTCAGAGAGATACACACAATATGTGCTCATGGTCCTCTGTTCTAAATTGGCAATAGTTCACTCTTCTAGATTGACTCCTGTGGCAGCCAATGGACAGAAAGCAGGGAGGGTGTAAAACATTTATGTAAATTATTTAAACAGATTTCTTTTGGTTAGTTTTCAAACAATGGCCTTTTTTGAAGATTAACTCACCTCTTTCGGGTGACGCCAATTCTCTTTGTAAAGGCAAGTAATAAAACGTCATTTGGACTACGAAACGTGCACATTTTTTTTCTTTGTTTTCACAGAAACGATCATGTAGCGTAAGTTTGGTGACTTGCTTCGATGCCAAAAGTCAACGTGGCAAATCTGGGACTTTTTTTTTTTGTGAAGGCTAGCCAATTAAAGCAAATGAATTAAATATTTTAATTGAATTTATTATTTCCTTGCCTAAGTATTTCATTAAAAAGTAGGCCATGTATTTAAGGGACAACAGATTACTCATATTGTTAGAAAATGAGGTCATCAGAAACAATAGTTGTAAACAGGTCAATTATCCGTTTCATGGGATGTCTTCCATCCTCCCTGTGATCTGTTCAGCTGCTGCCACTGATTGGCTCTTCTGTGTCACTCAAAATCTTAATAACTGTTGATGGAATTTTGAAATGTATGGTATTTAATCAGCCAGGGAAATATCTGGCAAAGTTGAGGTGTATCCGCCTTGTGATTCAGTTCCTCTCCGTTTAATTAGTTTTTCCTTTGCCCATGCCACCAAGTTTCATAGAAATCGGACCGTTGTTTTCCATAATCCTGCTGACAAACAAACAGACAAAAATATGGAACAAATCCCAACCAAAAAAAATTGGATTGAATTTTGAGCACTCAAACAACTGGATTTCTAATTAGCAATCCCAGGGCCTGCTTTACAAACACAGGTACAGCCTAGTCCAAGACTAAATTGCATTGCTAATGGAGTACTACATAACAAATCTAATTTTACTCCAGGGCCAAGCTGATTTGAGTGTTAAAAGCAAGCCCTTATCGCTGAAAAAAATGTTTCTTCTTTATCTGAATTTAGGGCTAAACTGGCAACTCAAGATTTGGCAAGACCCGAATTGATGGAGCTCAGAACCCTTAAGCTTACCATCCCCATCTTCTCAAACATCTCCAACTTCACTGCAGGCAATGAGACAGACACGCTACCGTACAAGGGCCCTTACCAGGTTGTAGAGGTAGTGATCATTGTCCTTCTCACTGGATCCCTGAGTGTCCTCACAGTAACTGGGAACATACTGGTCATTCTCTCAATCAAAATGAACAGGAGCCTCCAGACCATCAACAACTACTTCCTCTTCAGCCTGGCATGTGCAGACCTGGTTGTTGGGATCAGCTCCATGAACCTGTACACAGCCTACATCGCAGTTGGCTATTGGCCGCTGGGACCAGTCGTCTGTTACCAGTATCTGCTCCTGGACTATGTAGTGGGCAATGCCTCTGCCTTTCATCTCATTGTCATCAGCTTTGACCGTTACTTCTGCATCGCCAAGCCACTCAGCTACCCTGCATGGAGGACCACCAGGATTGCAGGCATGATGATCGCGGCAGCCTGGTTTTTTGCCTTCCTCCTGTGGGCCCCGGCCATCCTCTTCGGGCCGTATATCGTATTTGAGCGTATTGTGCCAGAGTGCTACATCGACTTCCTGTCCAACGTATCAATCAGCTTTATCAGCTCCACTGCTTCCTTGTACCTGCCCATTGCCATCATGAGCGTACTGTACTGGAAGATCTTGAGGGCCAGCAAGAGCCGTGTAAAGACGGGTGAGCACAAGCAAAAAAAGGGCGACTCACTCAACAGCGAAGCAGGAAACCACATCAGCATTCCATGTGATGATGAGGCTGACACAACCCAAAGCGTTGAGAGGAGCCAGAATGGCAGAACAGTTGTAGTTGGGGAGGAGGAGTCAAGTGCACCAGTACATCCTGAGAGAAATGAAAGAAATGCTGAGGCCCCTGCAAGTTATGAGGGAAACCCCACAGCCCACAGCCTTAATGTTGCAATGTCAAAGCAGCAGCCCAAGAAAAAGGCACCGCCATCTCGTGAGAAAAAGGTAACACGCATGATTACGATGATTCTAGCTGCCTATGTGGTCACATGGACCCCCTTCCAAATCATGAAAGCCATGAGCACCTACTGTTCGAACTGTGTTTCCTCCAGCATGTGGAGCTTCGCCTTCTGGATCTGCTACTTCAACAGCACCATCAATCCAGCCTGCTATGCTTTCGGCAACCCCACCTTCAAGAAGACCTTCAAACAACTCCTGCTCTGCCAGCACAAGGACATTCGCTTGGGCAGATAGAGATGTAAGCATCGTTGTTTCTGCTGTTGTTATTTTCTGTCATTTTTCTGACAGAAAAAAATATGCTCTTGCTCAAGCTCAAGAAGCATAACTACAGCCACACAACCTGTGATTGTAATGTCAAATTACAGACATTTCTATGCCAGCAAACTCAACTAGAATTCAATAACATTTACAGCCAAACTCAGTAAAAGTCATCACTCATTAACAGGATCAGAAAGTGCATCTATTTACTGCAATTGATATTTTTACCTGACAAAAATGTGGTTTTACAAATGGGTGGTTTCATCCAAAAGTTTTTCAATAACCTAGAAATGTTTCTGTTTTTAAAAGACCAATACTGTTCAATCAAAAATATTCAAAGGCATGATTGTGACACTTTTTTACAACTACTTGTACAAACTCAATTCTGAAATAGCTGGGACAGAGTGTTAATTGTGAATAAAATCAAAATGCAATGATCACGCCAGCCAGTATTTTATTCACAGCAGAGATAACTTAGCAAATGTTGAAACTGAGAAATTTTACCATTTTATCCGCAAAATGAGCTCATTTCAAAATTGCTGGCTGCTACAGGTTTCAAAAAAGTTAGGGCAGGGCCCTTTTTACAATGGTGTAGCATCCCCTCTTCTTTTTAACACAGAGTGGAGGCGCCTGGGCATTGAGGAGACAAGTTTCTTGAGTTTAGCCATTGGAATTTGATCCCTCTCTTGTTTAATACAGGCTTCCAGCTGCTGGAGAGTTTTGGGTCTCCTTTGACAAACTTTTCGTTTAATTACACACCAAATGTTCTCAATCAGTGAAAGATCAGGACTGCAGGCAGGCCAGTTCAGCACAGGGACTCTTCTACTACAAAGCCATGCTGTTGTAATAGCTGCAGAATGTGGTTTTGCATTGTCCTGCTGAAATACAGATGGCCTTCCCTGGAAATGATTTCGTCTGGAGGGGAGCATATGTTGCTCTAAAACATTTTTATACCTTTCAGCATTCATGGTGCTTTTTAAAACCTGCAAGTGTCCCACACCATATGCACTAATGCATCCCCATACCATCAGGGATGCTGGCTACTGAACTGAACGCTGATAACAGGAGGAGTGGTCTTTCTCCTCTTTAGCCCGGAGGACACAACGCCCATGATTTTCGACTAGAATGTCAAATTTGCACTAGTCTGACTGTAGGACACTTTGCTACAGTCCATTTTAAATGAGCCTTGGCCCACAGAACACGGCGGCGCTTCTGGATCAGGCTCAACAATTGCCTTCTTTTTAGATGATAGAGTTTTAGGTGGCATCTGTGGATGGCACGGCAGACTGTGTTTACAGACAGTGGTTTATTGAAGTATTCCTGGGCCCATTTAGTAATGTCAATGACAGAATCGTTCACAATTTACACTTCTTCCCAACTTTTTCGGAATTGGGGTGGTATTATTACATACAAGAAATTATTCCAGCTCGTCTTTAATGATTGATTCAAGTATTTTGCATGCAATGCAAGTTAAACTGACTGGCCTGTAATTTCCTGGCTCAGTACGGTCCCCTTACTTATATATTGGTATGATATTGCCCTGTTTCCAATCATTTGGTATTTCTCCAGTTTCTGAAGACCATCTGAAGATAGCGGAGAGCAGCTTAAAGACGATCTCACGAATTTCTCTGAGCACTCTGATATAAGCCATCAGGACCCACCACCTTATCTGCCTTTAGTTTATGCAACTTGTCTAATACTTCATTATCCCTAACCTCAATTTCCGTTAAATCATGTTGAGCATTGGACATGCCCTCTGGCCAAATATAAGTACGCTCCAAGGTAAAATTCTCAACAAAGTACTGTAACTGTATAAGGTATCCGCAATATCCTTGTTATCATATAGCAGCGATACATATTTATTAGTCGAACCCCCGGAGGGGTTTCCGAGACTATTGTAATCACCTTGTGAGTCTCTCTGTCTGTCTGTGTATGTGTGGTTCTGGGCAGATATCTCCAGAACTGCTTGACCGATTTCAAATATCTTTCACATGTAAACACCTTGGGCTGACCTCACGGCACGACATAAATTTCGGGCTGTTGGGCGAGACTATGAATTGTCTGAATGCTTGGCCCTTATAATTTAACCTCCTCTTTGACTTTCCTTTTTCTGCTACAGTACTGAAAGAAGCGCTTAGGGTTAGTTTTTGCCCCCTCTGCTATTTGCCTTTTATACAGTCTTCTAGCATTCCTCAGCTCTTTTTTGAGGAATGTGAGGTTCAAATTGTTCAAAATGTAAGCTGTTGAAAATGAGTTTAAAGCTTCTGAAAATTTAAATTATTAAAGACAATAGGATATTTTATCCTTTCATTGTCATGGGAAAAAAAACAATACAAAAAATGAACAAAAACAATCACTTCACTTTAAAAGGAATGAAAATGCTGAAGGAAAACCGTGGTTAAAGTGGTTTTGTACATAAAAGTAGGTAAAAGTGCTTCAGGTAGTATTGTATCGACATTTTGAAATATTCAAGTGCCAATGCTATTCCTGTAACTGTGATCAATATAACAGATTAAACAACTGTCATTTAGTCAGTGTATTATTTTATACTTGTCAGCTATTTGACTGCACACAATAAAGGTGAACATAAATAGCAACATTTTATGTTGCATTAATATTTAGAAAATAACAAAATTATTCAGAATATTTCATCAGAGCAAAGAACCCCAAATGTGCTATAAACACTAACATATTGGGGTACGGCCATTAAAAAATTCATTTTGAGGTTTTACCAATTTTCTAGGGCTGGTAGCACGCAGCTACAGGACTTGCGCCTGATCTTAAGCCAAGTATTGTGACCTTGGAGGCATAATTTCAAGACTATTGCACTAAATGGTAATAAACTCTATTTTCACGAGGACTGTGTTTAAAATCAACTCCTATCTGCAGGGATGCATTAAATGAATTTCCAGGCAGTTTCCAAGGGAAAGCACTAATTAAGGAAGACCTCCCCAAGACGCAAGGTTACCACACATCATACCTCATACATATTTGTTCAAGATAAACTAATACAGTTTCCTGCTGAATTATTGCCATAAAAATATGTGGTCTGATTCAGAAAAAAGACAATTCTCAGATGCTATTTTGTGCAAAAGTGCACCAACATATTTACACACATGGCTTAAGATTATGGGAATTATTCAAGCGCAACACTAATAAACACGCTGAAGTAAAGGCTATATGTTTTCCGATTTTTCCAACTACTTGTAGTTCATTCTTTTCCAGCCAATGAAAAGCCAGAACTCTTTTAAAATCAAAAGCATATTTGAAATTGAAGAAAGATATCTAGCCATGGAATCAGCATGCACAATACATATTTTCACCATTGTCATTAACAGGCATATAAATGCTTAAATCTATTTATTTTCGGTAATGTTATTGGCAAGATGACAAGAACAACGAGCTGCAATGTAAAATGGGGTGTCATTATCAGTAGAAATTTTCTTTAAGTGATCAGTCTCCGCTGGAGTTATGTGATAATGTTAAAATAATAATAATTATTATAATTAAAGCTGCAAGCAGCATTGAAAGGCCCCCTTGTGTACGTTGGGGGTGGTGGTGAGATGCTGACGGGTGCAGGTGTGCATTCAAAACCATCGACAGTGCCAGACTGTGTACAATGTTGTTTCCTGGGCATATTGCAAACACCATTCCTGAAATCAATAGGTGGAGTATGTTAAAGTATGATGCCTGCTAATGGAAAAAAATTGAAATTTCAATTCAAAACAATGGACTTCCTGTTGGGTTCAGGTCATGGCACTATATGTAACTTTTTTAATATAAATTTGGCATCTCCAATCCCACCCAAATCTGGAATGTCCAATTGGAGAACTATGTACAAGGACCTCGCATATGCGACCCCCTGTTGCCAACTCAGGAGAGTGAAGACAGCCCACAGCTCCCCTCCGAAGCGTGTGCCTGTCACCCACCGCCTCCTTATACACTCATTGGTCGAATCCTCATAATTTCAATATGAGGGCGGAGGATACCCGAAAATGAACAAGCTTAGAATCTTCCTGACAAGCGCCCGTCTGGCCAGCAGGAGGCACCCAAGGAATGAACAAAGCAACTTATATTACACTTCCTGGCAGATCTTTTCCCATTTGCATCCTTGTAGCTCATTGGCCAATTGCGCACTACTTCTGAAAAGGCTGCTGGCCACTGCCAGGTGGAACAACTGGGGCATGAACCCGCGCCGTGATAGTCACCTCTGCTTCACAATTCAATGCTTTAACCGATTGAGCTATCCGGCAGCTCTATGTAACTTTTTTAAAGGCTTGCCGTGTTTCATGTCTCCACCAAATTTTATTCATGTAGGTGAACTGAACCATGAGAACTCTTTTGTTGAAATTATCTGGGGGGCGTTATGGTGCCATTTTGACATGACTGTATTCTAAACCTATACCACAGTCATAATAATACCAGGCTCTACAAGTGTGTTCATTTTGGTTAGTTTTCAAGCATGTTGAGACCCTCAAAAGGTCAATTCTTTTGAAAAAATATTAGAGGGTACTATTGAGCCATTGTGGCACATTAAGTACCAATTAGCAAATCAAATCGAAGACCATAAGACACAATTTGTGCAACGCTTTGCAAGTTTTGAAATACCCTAAGATCTTTAAACGTGTTTATAAAATTTGGAAAAAGACAGGAAATGGCGCATAGCTCACTTCCTGTTTGGCCAAAAAACTACCATAAAAAATTACCATAATCCTGCATGGCAAATACAATGATCACACCAAATTTCATGAACATTCAAGCACTTTTATCTTAACATGGCCTTGGCTCGAGGGTGCTGTGGAGCCATCTGGCCATACCCGATCTTATATCAGCATTTATTTATACTTGAGAGGAAAATGTATCAAGCTTGTAAAGTTTTGGGCAAATCTCACAAAGTATGTGTGAGTAAAAACAACTTCCTGTTTCATGGCTGAACATCAAAATTCACTGCTACGCCATGGATAAATAGTTTAATGAATCCAAAAAAGCTACGCAATTTAACATTGGCAACGTCTTTGGATGTCATCAGCCAAATGTGAAGTTGATCGGATGAAATCTCTAGGAGGAGTTTGTTAAAGTACGACGACTATTAATGGTGAAAAATCAAAAAAGTTGCAATTTTAATTTAAAATGGCAGACATCCTGTTGAATCTATCTCATGGCACCAGGAGACTTTAAGGTCTTTGCATAATCCACATGTCCACCGAATTTCATACATGTAGGTTGAACGGGGCGCGAGAGCTGCTTTGTTGACATTTTCTAGGGGGTTTTTAATGCCATTATTCCATGCCCATCTGTGTTCCATGCCCTATGTCACAGTAATAGGTATGTGTAGCAAATATGTGTGCAAAATTTTGTGAGTTTTTAAGCATGTTGAGACAATCAAAAGGGCAATTCTTTAAAAAAAAATGATTGGGGGCGCTGTAGAGCCATTGTGCCGCATTAAGTGCCAATTGGTGTATCAAATTGAAGACAATTACACAGTTAAAATTTGTGCCACGTTTTGCAAGTTTTGGAGTATTCTAAGGTCTTCAAACGTGTTTTCGTAAAATTTGGAAAAACACAGAAAATGGCTCATTGCTCACTTCCTGTTTGGCCAAAAAATTTCAAAAAAATTACCATAACCCTCTTTTATCTTAACATGGCTGTGGCTAGAGGGTGCTGTGTAGCCACCTGACCACACCCAATCTACAAAACCCAAAACCAGTGAAGTTGGCACATTGTGTAAATCGTAAATAAAAACAGGATACAATGATTTGCAAATCCTTTTCAACCTATATTCAATTCAATACACTGCAAAGACAAGTTACTTAATGTTCGAACAGGTAAACTTAGTAATTTTTTGCAAATATTAGCTCATTTGGAATTTGATGCCTGCAACGTTTCAAAAAAGCTGGCACAAGCGGCAAAAAAGACAGAGAGTTGAGGAATGCTCATCAAACACTTATTTGGAACATCCCACAGGTGAACGGGATAATTGGGAACAGGTGGGTGCCATGATTGGGTATCATAGTAGCTTCCCTGAAATGCTCAGTCATTCACAAACAAGGATGGGGCGAGGGTCACCACTTAGCGAACAAATGCGTGAGCTGATTGTCGAACAGTTTAAAAACAACATTCCTCAACGAGCTATTGCAAGAAATTTAGGGATTTCATCATCTACGGTCCGTAATATCGTCAAAAGGTTCAGAGAATCTGGAGAAATCACTGCACGTAAGCGACAAGGCCGAAAACCAACATTGAATGCCCGTGACCTTCGATCCCTCAGGCGGTACGACATCAAAAACCGACATCAGTGTGTAAAGGACATCACCACATGGGCTCAGGAACACTTCAGAAAACCACTGTCAGTAACTACAGTTCGTCGCTACATCTGCAAGTGCAAGTTAAAACTCTACAATGCAAAGCGAAAGCCATTTATCAACAGCACCCATTAACGCCACCGGCTTCGCTGGGCCCAAGCTCATCTAAAATGGACTGATGCGAAGTGGAAAAGTGTTCTGTGGTCTGACGAGTCCATATTTCAAATTGTTTTTGGAACCTGTGGACGTTGTGTCCTCTGGACCAAAGAGGAAAAGAACCATCCAGGCTGTTATAGGCGCAAAGTTCAAAAGCCAGCATCTGTGATGGTATGGGGCTGTATTAGTGCCCAAGGCATGGGCAACTTACACCTATGTGAAGGCACCGTTAATGCTGAAAGGTACATACAGGTTTTGGAGCAACATATGTTGCCATCCAAGCAACGTGTTTTTCATGGACGCCCCTGCTTATTTCAGCAAGACAATGCCAAGCCACATTCTGCATGTGCTACAACAGCATGGCTCCATAGTAAAAGAGTGCAGGTACTAGACTGGCCTGCCTGTAGCCCAGACCTGTCTCCCATTGAAAATGTGTGGCGCATTATGAAGCATAAAATACGAAAACGGAGACCCCGGACTGTTGAACAACTGAAGCTTAATACATCAAGCAAGAATGGGAAAGAGTTCCACCTGAAAAGCTTCAAAAATTGGTCTCCTCAGTTCCCAAACGTTTACTGAATGTTGTTAAAAGGAAAGGCGATGTAACACAGTGGTAAAAAGGCCCCTGTGCAAACTTTTTTGCAATATGTTGCTGCCTTTAAATTCTAAGTTAATGATTATTTGTAAAAAAAAAAGTTTCCCAGTTTGAACATTTAACATCTTGTCTTTGCAGTGTATTCAATTGAATATAAGTTGAGAAGGATTTGCAAATCATTGTATTCTATTTTTATCTACAATTTACATAACGTGCCAACTTCACTGATTTTGGGTTTTGTAATATCAGCCTATATTTATACTTGGGAGGAGACTGTTATCAAGCTTGTAAAGTTTTGGGCAAATCTCACAAAGTATGTGGGAGTGTAACCAACTTCCTGTTTCATGGCGGAACATCGAAATTTGCTGCGATGCCACGGATACATCGTTCAATGCATCCAAAAATGCTTAGTAATTTAGCATCAGCAAGGTCTTTAGATTTCATAAGCCAAATTTTAAGTTGATCGTATAAAATCTCTCGGAGAAGTATGTAAAAGTATGATGCCTGTTCATGGAGAAAAATAAAAAAATAGGTCATGGCACCAAGAAACTTTTTTTAGGTCTCAGCATAATCCCCATTGACACAGAATTTCGTACTTGTACGCTAAATGGGCTGTGAGGGCTGCTTCATTGAAATTTTCTAAAGTGGACTATAATGCCATTTTGCCATGCCCTTCTGTGACCAGCTTAATATATGTGCAAAATTTTGTGAGTTTTCCAGCATGCTGAGGCCCTCATAAATGCAATTGTTGATTAGGGAGTGCTATAGAGTCACCATGTCATACCCAGTGCCAAATGGGATATCAAATCGAAGAGCTTCATAATTTTAACATCTGCGCAAAGTTTGGCGAGTTCTTGAGTATGCTGAAGCCCTCGAAAATGTGTTCATAAAATCTAGAAAAACGCAGGAAATGGCTCATAGCTCACTTTCCGTGAGGAAAAAAAAAAAAGATTGACAAAAATTATGACGACTAAATCATGACTAAAAGTCTTTATTATGACTACTATGGCCCCACCAAATTTCGTGAGAATCTGACTGAACAACTGCGCTCCAAAATGGCCACATGTTTGGTGGCACTATAAAGCTACCGGGGTAAGCCCAAGCCCAAGAACAACAACAGGTTGTAATTTCTCTCACAACTGATGGATTTGCACATTTTTGTGAGTTTTCCTACATGGCAAGGCCCTCAAAAATGCGTTCTCGCAGCAGAATAATAATAAGAATAATTAAAGCCACAAACAGCGATGAACGGGCTCTCGCACCTTTGGGCACGTTGAGGGTGGTGGCGAGATCCTGATTGAAGCAGCTGTGTATTAAAAACAACAGAATTTTGGCAACCTGGATAAAGAAGCTACGAGGGCTGCTTTGTTCAAATTTTCTAGGGGGCGCTATGGAGCCATTCCCAACCCCCCCCATGGGCAACATCCCTATCGTATCTAAGTGTTCGCCATTCTCGACGTGTGTATCTTCACGTGTCATTATATCCCCGTAATACGAGTTTCGGGGATATCATGCTTTTGCCCCACCTGCCACCACTGCCGCTGCATCCGCAGATTATAGCCGTTAGCTCGATACCTTACAAAATACTTTACATTGGCTTCTCATTTTTAGCATATGGCTAGATACGTTAGAGAGAATGAACTGATTTGATTTTGGGCAAGTATGCGCTCTTAGGTTTGCCACCAGGTGGCGCTTTATATTGAAAAAATCTGTTTTTTTGCCATATCTCTGGAACAATCACTTACACTGACTTCAAGTTTGCCTCATATTGTTGGTCTACTAAAGCGGAATCTAATGAAGGGGGCTTGGGCAAGTATGCACTCCTAAGTTTTCCACCAGGTGGCGCTATATATTGAAAAAATCTGTTTTTTAGTCATATCTCTGGAACAATTACTTACAAAGACCTCTTGCCTCATGTTGTAGGTCTACCCAAGGGGAGTCTAGTAAAGGGGGCTTGGGCAAGTATGCACTGCTAGGTTTGCCACCAGGGAGTGCCATATATTGAAAAAATCTGTTTTTTAGCCATATCTCTGGAACAATTTCTAACAGACCTCAAATTTGCCTCATATTGTATGTCTACTAAAGGGGAATCTAATAAAGGGGGCTTTAAAGATTGGGGAATTTAAGGGATATACTTAGTAGGCTTAGTTTCCACGAGGTTATGACTTTGTTTAAGCCATGAAAAAGCCAAACGTGATTTGATGGCGAGGGATTAATAGTCGCCACACTGGCAGACCGATGCCATTGCTCGTAGCTTCCCAGCATTCATAATGTAGTTTCATCAAGTTATTCTGCATGTCTTAGTTGTTGGATCAGTACATGGCTCAGTAAAAAAAAGGTCATTTCCTGTTGCCAGCAGGTGGCACTATGACTATGAAGGGACATTTTCATGTAGACGTGTTCAGGGCGGGACTGTTATAAAACAGGTGAAGTTTGGGGCAGATTGGACAATATACATTGAAGTTACAGAAACTTCCTATTACATGGCGAATACTGGAAATTCGACCTCACGCCACCGCCAAGCCGTTCAACAGTGACTGGATCTTTTGATTACTTTTAGTCAGAAACTAGTCTGGATGAGACACACCGATTTTGAAGTCAGTCTTCAAAAAATCCTGTAGGAGTTCATTAAAATACAAAGCATGCAAAACGCCAAAAATGGCCAGTTAAATCCGACTTTCTGTTGGGTTTAGGCCATGGCTCCAGGGGACTTTTTTTGTGTCAGGGCATGATATATGTGTGTACCAATTTTTGTGCATGTCGGTGAAACGTGCTGTTGGGACGGCTGTTTAAAGGGTGTGGCCAAGGCATACAATACGCAAGACCATAATACACAAGAATTTACACCATAAATGATGTATGTACCAAAATTGGAGCATTTTCAAATATCATAAAGCTACGGTAGCTGAAGGAAGCAAATGCACTTCAACGGACAAAGACATCTCTACTTGGAGAAACGTGCGTCAAAAACAGAAACAATGCAAAGCCAAAAACATGCAAACCGCAGGAGCAAATGCAAAAGAGTAAAAGCGCTGCATTTAGTTTTCAACACAATGTAAGTGCTCCTGGTCACTATGGGGAGCGCCAACTCAAGCAGCTTTTACTTCTGTCCTGAGTGAGACTAGCCAGCTATGGCTTTCTGGCTAGCTAGGCAGCTACCTAGCAAACGTTAGTTCGCTTGCTCAGCAAACAAGTTTGCTAGCCTAGCTAGCCAACAGTTTAGTGCACGGAAGTCAGTAGAAAATTAATGAATAAAATCCATTATTTTGGTATCTCACTTAGCTGAAGTTGAACAGAGAGCATTTATGTTATACCAAATATAACTACTCGCTAGCCTAAACTCCTTAGCTAGCTACTTCGCTAGCCTTGCGAGCTAACAGTTATTTTTAGTATAACGTAAATGCTCGCGGTTCAACTGTAGTTAAGTGAGATAGCAAAATAAGGAATTTTTTATTCATTTATATTTCACTCTCTAGGGCACTGGGACATAGAATTTCTCTTTTAAAACGGACTTACTGGTCAAAAAAAAATTATAAATAAGGTGATTGCCTAGGGTTTTGGTCTTACATGCTGGATTCTCCCATCTCAGTATTTATCACAAAAACTAAATAACACTGAACAAGAACACTTTCAGCAAGCACTGGAGTCACTGGACAGAATATGCAAAGTTAATGTGAAATGACCCACCATGGTGCACTAAAGCACTACTACCATTTGCCCCAAAGTTGGGCCAATAAGAGATTATTCCAGGACTTTATGTAGCCTGTCTGTATGATTGCTGCTGGTGGCTGGCTGTTGTCTTGGGTACATCTGAAGAATATCAGGACATCAATGTCAAATTCATGCATCCTCACAGACTGACGCAGAAGTTTCAGTGGTACATTTTTTGGGGGAGGAGGATCTGGAAAAAAATTTGTACACTTGTTGAGAATGTTGAGAATTGTGAAAGACTCCTAAAAGGGGGCTCATTTTTGGAAGAAAACTGAAGAAAAAGACAACTTTTTTAATGAAGGTTTCATAATGTAATTGATTTTGGTGGCAGTGTACATCAACAGCTTTCCAAAAATATTGGTTTAATAAAAATTAAAAGATACCCACATCCTGAAAAAAGGGGTCAAAAACTATCACCCCCCACAGGGAGGTAAAATAAGACTCAATATCAGCAAAGAACAATAATAGCTACAGGATATTAACTGGTGGCTCTAGAAAGCTCTTGACCAGTACTAATAGCTGTGGTGAGGGTCAGTGGACAGCGCTCCAAATTTGTTTGACAACAGGTAGGTTTGGTGAAAATTCTTGTTCGTACATTTTTTGTTTGGCAACATTGTTATGCTTTTTTTCCTCTAAAAGTTGCAGTGTTAGATGAATAACTTTTGATGCTTTGAAGCTGATGTTTAAGAGCCATTTTTTAAAAAGAATCAGGCAGAAGGTGATATATGATGGTCTCAAACTTGACTAAAATTTTTGTTGATGAAAGATCGTTGAGGCAATAGAAAAACTGCAAATTTGTAGGTGCCCTTCAGTTTCTTTTTTATGGGTCCCAGAAAGGCCAAAGATTTCGAGATGAGAAATGAGCACTAAATGTAATTCAGTTTTGAAATACAATTGCATCATTGGGCTGACAACAGCCCAGATTCATTTTAGCAAATGTCAATCTACTGTGTGTAGGGCTTTCAGTAATCACAAAATTTCTGTGGGCTGCCGAGGGCGTATCCTGTAGGGGGCACTGCAAGATGCTACTTTTGGCCATTTGAGCAGTAATATCTGGGGCATTTCCACAATGCGCCCTCAACAACCCAAGGTGGTCTAACTAAATTTAATATCAAGGGACATTTTTTTCTTAATCGAAACAAATTAAGCATGGGATGTTGAGGGCGCAAGAGTATAGGTGGCACTTTATTCAGGGAAAAAGTGAAATTTGGCATTTCGGGAGGTCAAAGTTCTCCATGCGCCCTCATCCGATTTTGATGAAACCTTTTCTGTTGGGAAGTGTGAGATGTAACCTAACTGAGAAGAGAAGATTACTCTGGGTTTCTGCTGAATTAACCCTTTCCTACCATCAGTTCTAAAGCACCTTTTGCAAAATCGGAAAAGACTGCAACAACTAATTCACATCAACTGAACTCTGGAAAATGTAACTGCTCTTCCATAAAATTGTCTTTGATGTTTAATACACCTCTTCAGCTATTCAATTTACGAATAGATGACACTCAACAGAAACCTGGGGTAGGTGGCAGCTGTGGTGCTTTGGCATGTCAGCCATTGTATAGTTTATTGTGATGCAAATTACGCAATAAATATCTCCAATTATCTCAACCATCACTTTTCTATTCAGGAAAACTCGGGTAAGACAGCATACAGAATTGACAACCAGCCCATGTTTGCAGGTTATTTTACCACCAGTACCTGCGAAAAGAAGAGAAATCCTGGGAGAAAGCACATTGAAAATCAGCAAAAATCAGAGTTCACAGCTACATGTACTTCAACTGACGCAATGCACTCAATGTAAGTGTCTTGAAAATGCAGATACACAGCTTATTTATAATGTGGCTTTGTGTGGGTGGCGCTACTGTATGATCAAACTGTACCCCTAGAAATAATATGTTCATGTGCTCGCCAGCTATCCACCTTTTGATTACGTACTTTTTGCCAACTATATATCTTGCTAAATCATGATAGAAAACATAATGCAGAACAATTTACCCTTTGTTGCAAACTCCAACAATGCTGATGAGAGAGAACCTTAAATACCACGATCATTAGATGTACTTAGAAACCTTTGAATTGTTCTTTAACAAAGGGACTTGAAAAGATGTGTTCATAATGATGAAATTTTAAATACTGTGAACATTGGATGGAATGTCGTTTCAGTTCTTTAGTGCAAAGTAGCCTCAATGCCCTCTGGAAGTAGCTTATATTTCACATTATACATGCCATTAAAGGTTGAAAATAATTAATTACTGGCTGCGAGTATCACATGTGCACTTACATACGTGTGTCATATATTGCATAAAGTACTGAGGCAATAAAATCCTGCAATTCAATGTTCAATTTTGCAAATCATTCTTACACAGATGGACTGAAAACAGTTAATGTAGCAGAAACCCAGAGTAATCTTCACATCGCAGTTCGAAGACCCATTAGGCTACCCAACAGAAACATCATCAAAATCAGATAAGGGCGCACAAAGAAGTTTGACCTCCCAAAATGCCAATTTTCACTTTTTCCCTGAATGAAGCGCCACCTATACTCGTGCACACTCAATATCCTACACTATATTTACGTTGATTATGTAAAGGACGTCCCATAGTATCATATTATGAACTAGAAAGCACTCAGAGAGCGCAGCACCTCTGCCACGCCAAGGCAACTGTGCATTTGTTATTTTCGTTTGCTGATGCAGGGTAGTGTTGCATTCCACCGCCAGGTGGCAGCAAAACTCCAAAGCACAGCGATTGGAAATCCAGCCCATTGGAAAGACTTGAAATCTTTGGCAGCATTGCTGGATTTTTACTTTGGCCTATATCTCAGCTGTCCTTTCGCTTAGATATGCCAAAAATCTAACCACTTGTTCCTCTTGTACTACTCGAACATCCTGCAAACTTTAGTTAAAATCTGTGCAGCTGTTTTTAGAATATCCTGCTAACAAAGAGACAAACACATGCTGGCGTAAACATACACCTCCTTTGCGGAGGTGAATAAGCCATCCTGGGCTGTTAAGGGCACAGTCTGGAAATGCCCTTGATATTACGGCTCAAATAGCCAACAGTAGCATCTTGTAGTGCCCCCTATCGCATACACCCTCGACAGCCCACAAAACCTTTTGCACACAGTAGATTGACATGTGTGAAGCCTGTGCTTGCTGCATGTCTTGTCAAAATGGTCTCTGTGAAAAATGTCTGACATAAGAGCAAACAATTAATAGGCAAGAATTGGAGAGAGCGCATGGAGTGACTCTTACAAATTGCCGACATTATCTGCATGTCGGATAGACGTCTCTCCTTTGCTGGGATGAATCCTTGACGCAAAACACAACAATATCTATGTCTAAAAGGGGTCATTTTTAGACGTCTAAATCTTGAACCTTATTTGCATACGTACAGACATATCAATGTGGTCCTGGACTGACCGACGCAATGTAGACATGATCTGCATGTCGGGCATGCCCTTCTGCAGACGTCTCGTGTTTGCTGGGAATGTTCTGTAACTGAAAAGATAAGTCCAGAAGAGTTTCAAGCCAGCGGCCAATCAAGTCGCTCCTGATAGCAGCATTGAGGCCTCTGCCCACACCCGGTTTGCTCGGTGCGCATGAAAAAACTGCAGTCCGCCGGGTACAGATCAACAACAGATTCGTGCTCCATGCGCCTCCACCAGAAATGAAAATATCTGAGTGCCTTGAAAAGTTGGCAAGCAGGAATGATTTATTTGACAAGAAGAAAACATAAAAACGCTCCAGTTCAAGAGGCATGTAATTTTCAAGGGCTCAGAGCACATCACGCAAGATAATTCACTCCATACACTTGCGCCCGTTGCAAATGTGATAAGGGAACAAGTCTCAGAGGAAAGTCACGGATGACCAGTCAGAGCCTGTGTCAAAAGATGGACTTGGTTTCAGCATACCATTTAGGAGGCCTCCACTTTGGCAATTTGAATTGCGCCATTTTGAAACCAGATGTGATTCCTATTAGATGAGAGCGTGAACTACACATCCAGGGAGGAGCGAGAGGTGGATCTACGTGTCGATCTGACCACATCAGCCAGGGACCTGAGGACAGCCATGCCCCTAAAGCATATTTTGGCTTTATCCTTTATTCTAATCTATTTGGGACCATAATTTATAAAAATGAACATCATGATACATCGATAAAGACTTGAAACTTGTGATAGATACAAAAAAAGTAATGCGGAAAAAAATAATTATTTAAATAATAAATCAGGTGATAAAGTAGGGTCATTTTCTCGTTGACTTCTAGAGGATTGAAGTTCCCACTGCAACAACCGACGTCGCCATCTGCTAGCCATTAAATATAATGCAAATTTTGGAGATTTCCTCATTGGCCTCATGAATGCATTATAAGAACTGAATACTGAACCGTAAATGGCCGCGCATTCATTTCAATGGAAATTGCTCAGTGGCGCAGCACGCTGACATGGGGTCATAGCTCCAGGGGCACGAGGACATGCACTGTGTGACTTTCCATTCACACATGAGTAGTGTGGGGCTCTTGAACGCTCTGACGTCTGAGGCAGTGGGGTGCACAGACATTATGGGGGGCAAGTGCTCAGGGGGGAGGGGGAGGGCACTTTTTTGCACACGTGGAACATGTTATTGAAGTGTGAGATTAAAAAAATACAATAAACATTACACGCACATGTTCAATGCAATTCATGACTACTGTCATTCATCACAAAAAGGCACATGGGTAGCCTTTATGGGGATCTTTTTCTCAGGCAATGGGGAACTGCCTGATTCTTCTTTTTGTGTTCATTTATGTTGTCTAACAAAACCTACATAAAAGAAAACGTTCAGCTTAACAGACAGATTTGCAAAGTCGACCGGAATTGTTTGTGGTGGTCATCCTCACGTTATCTATCATTGTTTGGGCTATAGCATTAAACTAGCTAATCAGGTGACCAGTCGGCTAAAAAATGCTCAGTTGTTTGGTGCTGTATGAGCAGTGGCGTACCGTCAGATGCCAGGAAGGCCTTCAGTAACATCACCCTTTCCCGGATAATTGCTCTTAAACGGTTTGCGATCAGGTTTGATTGATTAACAATTAAACATTTAATAAACAGAATAGCCACCACCAATGCGTGACAAGTAATGATTAAGAAATGCTAATTACAAAGCGATTGCCTGTTGGCAATGTTGATATAATTGATGTGAATCCGCAAGGAAGACAATCTGCAAAAAATCCAAAACTTTCGCAGACTTCACAGCAATTATTTTCGTCTTCACTCAGCTGTGCTTCTTACCAAACAACGCACTTTAGCTGTCACATTCAGAGAATATAGAACAGATTCTCATGGCTAATTGCTCAATGCACGTCGCGAATTAATTTACGCAAATTCAGAAATTATAAAGACGTAGGCTATTGATATTTTTTCCGTAGCCATTGGTGTGCGGAAGTAAGTTGAACGCCGTATAATTTCGTAGTGCAATGTATAACACGGCTGTCAAAAACAAGTTAGATTCTCGTCGGTTCCTCCAATCAGTCTGAGCAACGGTTGCTAATCGGGGAGGTAAACTGCGAGAGGTTTCTGTCATTAAGAAGTGAAAGGTGAGGTTATTGCTGGCCCTGTGTTTCTGGCGTCGGACCGTCACGGTGTATGAGACATGCTACTGCACAACAGAATGATTACAGGTTGGGCTTGGAGGGCAAACTGTACGATTTCACTTGATCTGTGTGTTACCTGGCTGGTGGGGCACAAGACTGTGGCTTCCAGTCGTTTAGCTGATGCTCCTGCAGCGCATCTATATGCACTGCGCGCGTGTTCACGTGACAAAGGAAGAGAGGTCGGAAGTGCATGAGGAGGTGACCCATTTCGGGGGCATTTTTTTCAGTAGTTTTTAATCACACAGCTTTTCTAAAAGATCATTTCAACATTGGTCCCACTAAAGTGTTGTTAATAATAATAATAATAATAATAAATATAATCATAAAAAAACGAAATTTCAAAAGGGCACTTTCATTGATAAAGGGCAAAGGGGCAAGTGCTGTAGCACCACCTAGCGTCTATTTGTGCATGCCACTGGTCTGAGGTATCTATGACAATGGCCCGTGCTTGTGGCACTGCCACAAAGGACGCGTGTTCATGACCAATGTTCTCCGGAAATGTAGCTAACTATGTCCACAGCGAAACCCATGCAACAGCTTTGTACTGAATGGACAAACAGCACTCGGGTTAAATATAGTTTGGAAAAACAATTTATATACCTAATAGGGAAATAAAATGTTGATGAACTATTTTCATTTAACAGGGAAGTTAAATTATTCACTATCGCAAGCAATGTCAGCAAAACAGTTGACTTGCTACTGTATAAGATGACAGTTCAATCTCTTTTTCCACACAGTTCAAAGCTAAATGTATTCACCGAAAGTGAAACGCTTCAAGCTTGTAAGCTTGCAGCCTCCTCTATTCTTACTGGATTCATGACGATAACCCAACCGCACAGAGCACTGCCTGTGCTTCATGATCTGATAAGTTTGATAGTAGACGACGTTGATCAATGTATATAGCCAATTCTGACAAGCGAAATTACTTTTGGTGTACGAATGCTCAAAGCTCATTAAATCCATCCTTTCTCTATACCTGGAACTGGAGCCCATCCAAGCTGACTCACAGGGTGCACACACCATTCATTAGAATTTCATTTTAATATTAATATCGTGAATGCATATGTTGCTCATACTCTAGCAACCCAGTGCGTCATCCGTAACATTACTGCCTTTACATGCTATCACCACGTTTATCAGCAAGAGAAATTAAACTCTTCTTGACTAAATTCACTACATTTCCTTGACTAAATTCACACTTGCATTTTCACAACCCGAATGTTTCTCTTGGTACTCAAACATCAAAGTAGGCTGAAAAGGTGCTGACATTATTTGATATTAGTGAAATTTGAATACGGAATTATTTCCTTCACCTTATACAGGATTTGCAAATTCCTAAGTCCTCACATGATCAACAGCCCAGTTATAAAATATAAATAAAGTCGATCTTCGTTTCATTCTCATCTGTTTCTTTCTTCTGGGAATCTTGTATTTTTTCTGTGCAGATGGAGATCAGCTGCATCCGCTGCATCAGGGAATCTCCGTAGCATCACTCCCGTACACTGAAGCCGCTCACGCACAGTGTGTCGTTCACATCATGGGCTGAACAACAAATACTGTGCAGTGCAGAAATGCAAGCTCAGCGCATGCACAAAATAACAGAAACTTCATATTTTGTATCTTATCTTAAAAGTTGCTGAAAAGTCACGACACCAAAAATACACAGCTCCTATTGTTTTAATTATTCAGAATGAGCATGCAATGGCAAATAAATGATTAGCTGAGTAGTTTTTTGGGCTGAATTTATACCATGCTGAAAGTGCACATATGGACGTAGTCAATGCGACTTAGCCAGCATGTAATACAAGCAGCACATCACAGTACCGTGAATCGGTGCAAGATATTCAAAGTGATAGAAATCAACAACTCAACTTTGGTGCATCTTGAACATTTTAATACGAAAAAGCAAAGCAAGTGTTAGCTACATGCACGATTATAGGATGTCACCTTCAATAGTTACCAAACACACGCCCGTTATCCAACCAAAGTTAACTAACAGCAGTCTTTGCTACCTTACTGCATATTCTGTAATGCTACATCAAAGATATCTGAAGCAGTCGAATCGCTATATAACAAAGCCATTCATCTAATACATTAATGAAAACACTGGTGTCGTTACACCTGCTCACTTTACCGACTTGGTAATGATGTAAACCAACAGCATGAAATCTCCTGACCAGCGCTACATGCTGAGAACCGCAGCTGCTGCAGTGCTTACAAGACTGCGCTTAGAGATAAGGTCCCCTTGGTGTTCGCGTAGCCTGAATTAAAATAGAAAATTGTCGCTGCCGTGGAAAAAGGTAGCAATGATTGAAAAGAGAAAAATCAACAAATTATACATTGATCATTTGCGGTATTTATTCGCGGATTTATTAGTGTCTTTTTCAATTGTTCCCTATGGAAAAATGTTCTTTTTACCCCCCATGGCATCACGTGACCTGCAATATCAGCTTGACCGCTCAGCCCTTGTCGGCGTACGTTTTCGCACTGGTTCAGTATCCAGTTCTTATAATACATGCATGATTGGCCTCAGTTTTCAAACCGGATTGCTGCGTCCATCTTTTTACTTATGCCGCATTCAAGTAACACTCGTAAACACGAGTCGTGTCATGAATTAAGTCGAGGGTACGAGGAGGGATCATTCGGACAGTGAGGTCGTGAGGTCAAAAGAACGGAATTCACCAGTCATGTCTCGAAAATACGGGTGGTGGACGCGTTACCAAATGCAGCAACAGTCTATGGTCAGAGCCGCTTCGAGACGAGGACGTTGCTCGAAAACAAATACGAGCTCCACGACGCAGAAACTGCACCGACAGAGACGTGTCTTCAAGTACTTGTGAATATCAAGAATATTGCCTTTTTACGAGCTCCGTTTTTAATTCAAAGACTGCCAAAAGAGTGGTGCACTGGAGAGAGCACTATCAGAAAGACTAAAATAATGTTGGGAGTCCAAATGAAAAAAGAAAAATAACCTTCAATGCTGAAGCAATAAAACACCACAGCTCTCATGGAAGTCAGCACAACTACATGAACAAAGGTATGTCAAGTGCAGTCGGCGCCTGCACTGCGCAGAATTAATTTTCGGGGACTCAAACAATCCAGCACGTGCAACAGCAATTAATTCGAATGGCTAATGGATGTCCGCTTGGAATTGCGCATATAAGTGATACGAACCTGATGCTTCATCACAATGAAACGAGATCAATTAACGTAAAGCACTGCGAATATCAGGAAGTGACAGAGATGGGACTCACTCAGGATCCATTGTATAAAATAACGCAGTGTCTGGAGATACGCCAGGTTTATGGATACGGCTGACGATTTGAAGGGATTAGGATAAAGATTAGAGATTATGGTTATGGTTATGTTTAGGGTTTGGGGTCAGGGTTAGGGTGAGAGTTGGGGTCAGGGTTAAAAAAAAGTAACTGCCTAAAAATAACTGTTCAAAATAACAAAGTTATGGCGAAGTTGCCTCAACATTTTCAGTGAAGTGCGGCTTGAGAAGAGCACTTGGTCACTCTATATGCGCCTTTAAGGTTCTCTTAATTTACGTCAGCCGAGACATTGTTTTTAAGATTGCAAAGGTTATGGTTTTGAGTCCTGGAAAGCTGAGGCCACTCCCGACCTGCCCTTGTTTATCATTCCCTTGTGTGCACAGCGCAACAATGAACCAACATTTCATTAGTCAGATTACGCGATGTGACTGTGCTCAGCACAGTACTATCCTTGAATACTTCACACCTGACGCAAAAATTTCTTGAAGTGAAATACCTGAGGGAGTGAAAATTGGCTGAATACCTGAGGGAGTAGGATAAGCGTGTTGTGCGGGACTGCCCACTGTTTTTCTGTTTTAAGCCGCTCTTAGCCAGCCTCTCAGTGTCTCGGTCCCGCACTGGCTCCTGAGTCTCGTCCTCCTTTCTGTCACTGACGCTCATTCCTTCCAGACAGCAGCGTCGCATCCACTCGTCCCTCAGCGTCACTTTGCTCCGCACGCATGTCATCGGACCGGCAGCGAGATGCATGAGACCGACTGAAGGCTGCGTACTGTCACCTCTCAAACGGAGGGAAAAATTGGGAAAAACCACTACGAATCCTCCAGATCAGGTAATTAATTCGCAAACTACAGCGCGAATGCTCTGTTTGTTCAGTGGTGGCGCAATGTAGTCATGATGATCGGGAAAATGACATTATGGAGAAAGTGCGGCTTAATCAATGGCATTTTTGGTGTGGCGGAATCTACTAACCGATGTGATTTCTGCCCTGTGCTCTGACGCTAACAGATACAATATGACTACTAATTTGCGAATCCACGGAGTCGTGGTTGCTAAATTGTTTTAATAAACTATTTAATAAACTATTTCACAGATTTTTTTTAAATACAACCTCAATTCCAAAACAATTGGAACGATGCGTAAAATTTATTCATATGTAAATTCTCTTTTGTTTGTATTTAGTTGAGAGCAGCACGAAAAACTGCTTAAAAAAAAAATCACGTTGACTACTGGACCCTTATGATTCTAGGAAACATTCGCGAATTCCGAATGTGATACCTGCAACCAGGTCCGGCGCTAGAACAGGGAATTGGGGGGGGAACAGACACGTCTCTTTATGACAAGTCCTGGCAAGTTCTCAGTCATTTTCCTTTATTGACGCGTTTTCCACTCATCGTAATTGGCGTCTTGAAGACACGGTTTCTTTCCATATGAGATCTAACAGCGATAAAACCATGAGCTAAATTCGGTACAATGGCAGAACCAGAACTGATAATTGGGGTGCACAAAACATCCGTTTAAAACAATTATTCATCCTGGGGTGCATTTCCCGAAATCACAGATGCTAACATAGTTGGACCCACTGACTGTGAGTGGACGAGCTATGTAAGTTGCTACATTAGTTCGCAACTATGCTTTTGGAAAACGCACCCTGACCGTTTTCAGTAATTTTCACGATTACCCCATTAATGACCAACAACAAAAAATTGTACCTTATGGAAAAAAACCTTCAGTTTGAGTTCTGATAGGAACTTGCTTTTTGGTGTGTGGCATCTTGGGATAAGTGGCTACACATAAGTAATTTCAAAACTGTGATAGAACATATTTATCATATCATATGTAGGGGTCAATTTTTGATTTTTTGGAGAAAAAAAAAACACTCAAAATAACACAAAAATAAGTTCAACAGTCATTTGACAGGTTATGTATCAGATGTACACTAAAGTGTTATGAATGTTCTTATAGCACAACCTCTCCTGAATCCAACGATACCAAGCATTTGATTCAACTCTCTACGGATCCTGAGATACAGCCCTTTAAGTTAAGGTACTATTTTTAGTTGTTGGTCAAATATGAAAGCAGATTTTTTCAAATTTCCTATAAAATGCCTTGGAAATATAAGTTCCGGTTATGACATGGTCAAAAGATTTATGGCATTTTTGTTCCACCCACAGACAAGTAAGAATCAATTGGGAAAAGGTTTGATTTGCTGTTTTGAGGAGTGGCATGATGGGAGAGATGTCTCCATGACCATTGATTTCAATGTATTTCACAGAGGTTAACAAACAAATGCATTCAAGTGAAATAATGACCTTTCTCTCTCTCTCTCTCTCTCTCTCACTCTCACACATACATCCACACACACCCTGACAGAGAGAGAGAGGATGAAATGAATGTCTGAAATTGTACAGAGATCATAAAGCCCTCGCTCTTTCACACTCACACACACACACACCTCTTTATCCTTCTCTCTGTATCTCTCTAACACATGCACATAGAGTGAGAGAGAGAAGGTGCCGCAAAGCGTAAAAATGTACTGTTTTGGTGATAAATGGAATAACTAACATACTACAGTAAAGGAGGGCCAGATAAAAGGTTCACAAAGTAGAATGTTGTCATGTTCTGGTTGAAAACTAACATTACTAAGTGATTATCATTACTATGACTACTAATATGAATTCTCCATTTAAATATTGCATATAATTACAATTTCAATGCATTGCTGTTAAATACTGCCATAATTTAAAACTTTTCAAAATTTGAATATGTAGGCCTATTTTGAGATTCTGCTACACAAACAATATAAACTACATTCTACATTAGTAATTTTAAGATGCTGTTGCATAGAAGTTAGATTTTGTAATGAGTCTTCGGGTGTTTATGAAGTAGAACTGATTGATTCTTTAATCCTCTCTGAAGAGTGTGTGTGTGTGTCTGTGGGGGGAGGGTGTGTTTGGGGGGGGGGGGGGGGCAGGTGTGTGTGTGTGTGTATGTGGGGGGGGGTGCGGTGTTTGGGGGGGGCAGGGGTGTGTATGTGTGTGTGTGTGGGGAGGGGGTGTTTGGGGGGGGACAGGGGTGTGTATGTGTGTGTGTGGGGGGAGGGGGTGTTTGGGGGGGGGCAGGTGTGTGTGTGTGTATGTGGGGGGGGGGGTGCGGTGTTTGGGGGGGGCAGGGGTGTGTATGTGTGTGTGTGTGGGGGGAGGGGGTGTTTGGGGGGGGGGCAGGGGTGTCTGTGTGTTGGGGGGGGGGGGCAGGGATGTGTGTGTGTGTGTGTGTGTGGGGAGGGTGATGGTGAAAGGAGGGGAAGGCAGATAAAGAGTTTAACTCCCTTTTGATAATGCATTTTTACTCCTATTAAAACTCCCTTAGGAATACAGTGGAAAATGTGTTTCAGGGCTGAGAAGTTGTAATACTGAGCCAAGAAGGAGTAACGAGGCATTTGTTTCTTCAGAAAATGCACCATAGGAGTGGGTGCAAAGTGTGTGTTAATATGATATAATATAATATAATATATTTAGAAATATATTTTACAGATTTTTTTCATACAACCTCAATTCCGCAACAATTTGAATGGTGCGTAAAATTGTTAAATATGTAAATTCTTGTTTGTTTCTATTTATTTGAGAGCAGCAAGAAAAACTGTTTAAAGATCACCTTAACAACTGGACCCTAATGATTCTAGGAACGCACTGTCTACAGATACGGCAGTTTTTATTGGAATGGCAGTCGATTTGAAAGGATTAGGATAAGGATTCAAGGGATTATGGTTTGGGGAAGGGTTAAGGATCAGGGTTTGGTCAGGGGTTAGGGTTAGGGTTAGGGTTAGGGTTAGGTTTGTGCAGGGTTTGAAATGAGGACTGGCATAGTGCCTCTGTACATTGAAAATGCATTGGAAAACTGCCGCACCCGTAGCAACTGCCTTCTAGGAAACATTCGCGAATTCTGAATGTGATACCTGCAACTTGTTCCAAAAAATGGGAAAGGAGAATGGAAAGACTGGAAGAGCTGTGGAATCTTTAAAAAAACCCACCTTTTTCCAGAAAACACCTATTTTTTTCAACATCACGCAGGTAGACAGGAGGAAACGGTTGATTTGATTATGACTGAGTATTAAATGAGCAGTCACAGAAGGCACGGTAGTTTGCCAGCGAGGTGACATGAAGTTCTTCTCTTTGCAAAAACCAAACATCACCCAGAACCACCACTAACTTTTCTGACCTAGAACTCATTTGAAATCATCATAGAGCAGTATATTTGTGACTCCATATGTCTTCTTCAAGGATGCCCCTGGTAGTTCTTGATTGCAAGCCACGCATGGCACAAGTTAAAACAACATAGCTGCGTTGTCACAGAGAGTGAGTAACCTATCGCTCCCATTAAAAACATGTGGTGGGTTATGTGGTGCAAAGTGCAATCAAAGAGACCTTGGACTGTTGACAAAGTGTAGTTTACTATAAGGCACAAATGGGAACCAATTTTGAGCTTTTTAAAGTTTTGGATTATGGCATATGAATAAAGAATTAAATATTTATTTATGGATCTTTTATTATGTTTGACACATTAAAACCATGGGGAAAAAGTGGAAAACACCTTATTGGGCGCATTCAAACAGACTTAAGTGCAGCACGGTTCCCAAATTGGTTTGAAACGGCTGCATAATACCACGTAGAAGCAGCTTATAAAATGGGTGCAGCCGTGGCTGTTTTGCATTTCAGCAACGGTCCTTTTTCACAGCGAAGTAAAATAGGAAAACACAGCTGATTAATTAAACCAGCAAATCTGCATCAAACACATTGGTCCTCTGTGATGAAGTTCACTTTCATGCAGAGGCAGAAGGATTTGGGCTTCAGCAGGGAAGCAATGGAAATGGGACAAGGAAGTAGGAAGAGTTACCAGTAAAATTGCAAAATCCCAATCCCTGCAACAACTGCAACAGGCTTCTTATCTCAAAAGGTATAACCATGGGTGTGCTGCATTCTGCTTTGGCCTGAAGGATTATTACTGGAATAACAGAAATATATTAAGAGACTCAGCTCAGAACTGTCAGCTGTGAAGAAAAACAAGCAGAGATGGCATTAATCACTCAGTATGTGTGTATCAGGCTGTGTGTCAAGGAGGTGATGTGTAACTGTGCTGCTAAAACACTCATTTAATGTGAAACTGAGTAACTCTGTGCTCTCTTGGCGTATACAGGTGCAGCCCTATGAGCAACAGTGACGTTTACTTCATCATTATACTGCATATGATTATGACTTTAAAATCCTGTAATATTAGTACCAAGTGACAACGCGATTGATTCTCCTTACTTATTTTCGTGCAAACATAAGTACTTTGATGGTATTTACATTTACATGGATTGAATCAAGTTGGAATTATGGACATTTATAATGTTGTCACTTTGCAAATACTTCTGAACATCATGTTCTGTATGACTGTCTGGAATAAAATTTTGGTGCTAATCTGTTCTTGTGGTGCTTCTCTAGGTCCTGCTGAAATCCCTGAAGAACCGTGGAGCCCTGCAGACAGTCTCGACCTTGGAAGCCACACCATAATCAAAACGAGTCACCTGTACAGCTACTAGGTGTGTATATGCCCTCCAAAAACAGCTGAGCGGATTCATTTCAGGCACTCAATTGGCAAATCTTAAACAAAGCGGGGTGGATAAGAGAAGTACGTCCGCCGTTCGCCCCACAGTTGGGCCAATAAGAGATTTCATTTTATTATCCACTGGGGCAAGTAGCCTCATCCATGCATTTAATGCCTAATGAAGTTGTTTCGTCTCGCATCCAGCAAACCGCGGATTCTGAGCTCAAATCTGAAACGCATTGTTAGTGTCTCCTCCTAATTGTAAGTAATGTGCTCCGTTGAGTAAACTCCGGTTATTCGAAGTGGAATCGCTACCAGCATGTAACCTAATCAGATGCTTTTGTGTCAGGCAGAAGGAGGTCCCGGGTGGGGAATAGAACCCCAAACTCCCGGGAAAGAGTCTCAGGCGCTGAGCATATCGCCAAAGAGCCAGGCTCGTTGGCAAGGTAGCCAGGACGCATACTTCTTAGGAGGCATTTCTAGTGACAGGACCCATCATCTGTCACAATTTGGTAACAGGCGTGGGCGTGAAATTTGTAGTCACACCTTAAGAAGTAAGGAAATGTAGCAACAGGCATCTGGTTGATTATTTAAAGCTGCTGTAACTGGTTTGATCGTTTTATCTGGCTTCCTTTCTGTCACGTCTAGCACGGCAACAATCTGTCGTCGCGAAGAAATGCAATGATCAGCATTGCTATCCCGAAGCTATCCTCCAAGAGGCTAGAATTTGCCGGTGTCAAGCAATAAATGCTGCCCAGAGGCTTTAAGGTGCATGCTTGCATTTTAATGCTGTGGTTCAAGCTGCTGCATGTTAATCAGGCGATGTGCTATGTAGCCTAGTCTACATGACGACTGGGCTGGACTGCAATTAAAATGTCTTATTGTGTTGTTGGCGCTTGGTCTCAAAGCAATTTAAAGCAGGAGAGAAAATTACTTTATACGGCTCAACTATTTAAACCATCAGCTTGTTGCACCTGAATGACTACCGTTTTCAAATGAAATTGGTTGGCGTGGGTTATTTCATCTGATGTTCAGTGGTACTCTGTCTATGCTCTGCACCGGGTGGTAATGGCAATCAAACATTTCCAATGAAATTGTTGCCCATTTCATTCTAGATGAAAACAAATGCATTTCAATGAAAGCCTTTAGCTTTGTTTAGGGAGTATGCTTTCGCACGAACGAACGGGGAAACTGATTTAGTTATTGGAGTTGCGGTTCTGCGGCTGTTTGCGGCCGCCTTATGGTTGGCGATTGGGAATTGCTTGAGGTCACGATTGATTATGCTGTAATTTGGATCATTGTCACTCCATTGGGCTTTGTGTTTCAAGAAATGTGGCTGTGCTTTAAATGCTGCTCCAAATTGTAGTCACTTTGAAATGTTTTCATTAATTGGCACCATGCAGCTTGTATCCACTGGAATCTCACATCCTGTGCTTTAATCCAACCTAAACCTGGCACGACTAAACCTACACGGCCCAAAGCAAGAATGGCATCAAGTTTTCTTTGGCCGACATCATTCTTACCCCTTTTCCACCGAGCTGGTGCTGGTTCGGAGCCAGAGCCTGACTAAACACCGGTTCTTTCATTTTCCACAGCCTAAGCACCAGCTCCTGGCTCTTAAAGGAATAGTTCACCCAAAAATGAAATTCAGTCATTATCGACTTACCCTCATGCTGATGAGAAGTCCGGTGTAGTTTTTTATTCCTCAGAGTGCAGCTGGAGACTGGAGGGGTTTTCCTCCTACACCGCAAATCCATATAACGAGCGTCTATGGTTACCGAAAAGAAAAGGTCCATAAAACTACGCAAAAACTTTGTAATATTCCTCCATACTGCTCGTCCACTCCAATCCAAGTGTCCTGAAGGGGTAACATCCAGAGTGTACCCAAATTAATGTCATTTTGTAGTTTTATAGCCTATTATTCTCTCTAGTTTGTTTGCCTGGAGGCGCGCTCACGCGGTTCTCCCGAGCAGCTGCAGGCACATCCCCATAGGGAAGCAGCATTGGCTGTCTTTCATTTTCAAGCAATCTTACAAAGGTTACCAAATTCTTACATCTTCATCGAATGGCGCTCTAGCCATTACCAAGCCTGGTCTCAGGGCTGGTTGGTTCTCAAGGTTCCGAGCCTTAAAACTGCGCTCGGAAGAACTGCTTTTGCTAGTTGCTACTATACTCCAGGGACATGGATCAGGTTTCAAGAGTCCTTTAAACTGCACAAATCAATCTCATAGAAATTTTAAAAGGTGATGAAAGGTTTAGATTGTTGTCTGTGATTGTTTTAAGATTTTTGTTCATCGTCCATTACAACTGTTGCAGTCGGTTTCCCTGTATGAATAAATAATTAAAAGCATGTTTGCTATGATCAACATCATTACGTTGCCCCTAATGGTTATCATTTTGGCACAACTTCCAGAAAAATCACGGTAATTGATGTTAGTACAACATTCCATGTACTTGGATGCTGAGTGTGGCAATAAAATGTTTACTACAAGAGGCTGAGCAGCTTTAAATCTGGTCAGGCGAATGCTCAACCAAATATTCACCACCAGCCTATTAGCTTTCCCTAGTGATGGCAAAATGAAGCTTCGTGAACCATTTTCTTTATTCTCTGCGCCCACAAGATGGTGCACTCTGTTCAACAAAGGCTTGTTAGTTCATTCTATAAGCCTTATTTTTTAACTATGGACACCATCTAGTGGGCACAGAAAATAAAGAAAATGGTTCATGAAGCTTCATCTTCCCATCACTAGCTCCCCCTGCCTATTGGCTTTTCAAGCATGCGTGTGGAAGGGTAGGAGGTCGCCTGTCATGGCACTTTGGCTTTTCGCCTGCTATGATTGTTTTTTGGGAGGGCTTTGCTACTGCTCTAACTGCCTTTTGGCTTTTCATGCATGCAGGTGGAAGGGCGACTCTATTTCTCGGCTATTATGGTCAGTTTGGGGGGTGGAGTTTGCAGCTGCTCGCTCTGCCGATGGTTTTCATGCATTGGGATGGAAGGGCAGGTTTTTGGTTCTCCCTGCCAACTGGCTTTTCATGCGTACGCGTGGTAGGGAGGGGAGGCCCAAAAACAGAGCCATGCCGCCAAACTCAGATATTGCAAATGATATAATTAGGGGATTTTAACAAAGTGGACCAGGCTCAACTGTGTTTGTGAGAACACCCTGCGAGTGTTTTGGAACTGAGGAGACCAATTACTGTAGTTTTGAAAGCAAAATGTTTTCTTATCCTCACTTGATTTTCGATTACAGCTTCTCAACACTTCTGCAGCCTCTTTTGTCACATTTGCGCGCCAATTGTTTTTCATTGGGTCACTCATCTTGACTGCAGGCAGGCCAGTTTAGCATCAGAACTCTTTCACTAGGGATTTATGGTGTTGTAACGCATGCACAATGTGGTTTGGCATTCTCTTACTAAAATAGGCAAAGCCTGACCAGAAAAATATATATTGTTCAGCATTCATAATGCCTTCGCAGATGTGCAGGTTACCCATGCGACATGCACCCCCATACTATCATTGATGCTGGCTTTTGAACTGTGCACTGATATGAAGCAGAATGTCCCTGTCCTCCTAAGCAGAAGGATGCGGCATCCTTGATTTCTAAAACAATTTCAGATTTTGATGGATCAGACCACAGGGTAGTATTCCACTTTGTCTCAGGCCATCATAAATGAGCTTAGGCCCAGAGAAGGTGGCAAAGTTTCAGAATTTTGTTTATTTACATTTTGTTCTCAATGTAGTTTAACTTGCATTTGTGGAAGCGGTCACAAATTGTGCTCACTGAGAATGGTTTTCAGAAGTGTTTGTGAGCCCATGCATTGATTTCCATGACAGAATGCTGTTTGAATGCAGTGCCACCTGAGGGCCTGATGATGGCAACATTCAGTGCTGTTTTTTGAACTTGTCCCTTGCATAGAGAGATTTCTCCAAATCCTCAGAATAATTTTATGATTTTACATACCAAAGAGTATTGAATCCCCGGTTTCTTTGAAATATCATTCTTAAATTGTTGTATCATTTTCTCATGCTATATGTCACAGGTATCTGCTATCTGACATTAACATTTTGAGGCACTTGACTTGTCCTTTGGACAAGTAAATTTACCTTTCACTTGTCCAGGCTCAAAAGTCACTTGTCCGGGTATAATTGACAAAAATTTACTTTTCATGCCCTCAAAATCGAAGATTTGGGGACATATTCTTTTTGGCCTGTCCGTCTGTCTGTCTGTTTGTTACTTTTTTCCCCCCAATATATAATACAAGGGAATATAGTCATGGGTGTGGGTGTCCGTCTGTCAGTCCACCCGCCTGTCTGTGAACATTTTGTTTCTGGAGCACAACTTGAAAACCGTTCAGTATTTTTTAACAAAACTTGGTGTGCACATTAATCATGACCTTGAGTGGTGCCTTTTGCTAATCCGAGCTCGATGAATTTTGTATTTTTTCTGGTTTCCATGGAAACATTTTAACCTTAGAATTTTAGGGCGTAAGGTCTGTTTCCAGAACAGGTAACATTTTCATTCTTTCAATATGTGGGGCTGGGGGGGATATGCAATCTCCTGATGACTCCTGTTTGCTTGACCCATGGAACAGCAGAGTGTCGTGTATAAAGGCACTTGTCCCTTTGACCAAGGAAGATGAGGTGGAATATTATAGGAATGATATAGGTGACGACTGAGGTGTTTTAAAATTTTGTAACAGAAACATTTTCCAACCTTTAAAACTGTGCTTAATGAAGTTGTTCAGTCAATATATCTCCAATCATACAAATCAACAGTTATTAAATGTGGCAAACATTATCTGGGAAACATGTTTATTCACTTTACATTGAGCTAAGATTGGTACTGAATTATATTAAATGTTTGACAAATGAGTTAATTTATGTTTTACACCTTATAAACATACACCATCTTGAAGAAGGAGTAGATATTTACGAGTAAGCTTGACTCCAATAACTAAGAAATATGTCAACAGATAGCAGTTGAAGACTTTTCCCGATGGTATTTAACTAAATTTATCCAATAAAAAAAAGTTTACTATTAAATCATATTTTTAATGCAGGACTAAATAAAATATAAGTTATTTCTCAACATGATGCTATTAACATCACAAATTAAACTAACACTTTTTTCCAACCAATCATCAGAGCACAGGTGACTGTAGGCCTAACTACATAGTAAAAAATGGGCATGTTTGGGTTGGTACCTCTGCATGTGTCATTTTAAATTTTAATTACTTCACCTAATAATTCAACCAGCAATTTGTAGTCTGACAGACCTGGGCAGTGAGGTTCCAGAGGTGACATCCAAATGACATTCAGCGACTGGGATTGCAATTATCAGGTATAATGACGTAAACATCGAGGGCAGACTGACCACGAGCTAGGAGACTGTGAAACAATGATATCTGCTCCAGCAGAAATGACAAATCCAAGTGAAATCAACCTTATTCTGGAAAAAAATTCTTTTATACATGTCATGGAGAAGTACTACATTACCCACAATCCTACAATGTTACCTTGGAAATGTTAAATCAACCCGCATGTCTTCGTCAACTAGTGAGTTTGGTCAGTAAGGAACGAAGCACTGGCAATGTCACTAAATACAAACAAGAAACACTAAATACACGCACAACACAAACTAAAATTCAATTCAATTCAATTTATGTTGTAAAGCGCTTTTCACAGAGACTGTCACAAAGACGCTCTACAGTGAGAGATGAAATAAATAAAAGGGCAGTGCCCAGCCTATTCCCCACAACAGCAAATGAGGCAAAAAACTCCCGGTAGGGAGAAAAATCCTTAAACAGTGGTGAGAAAAAACTCCCCAGTGGAAAGAAATCTCAGGAGGAACCCGGCTATAGTGGGGGAGCCCATCCTCCACGGGCTGGCTGATTAAGAACAAAAAAGTAAAATAGAATGAGACGACCGAAGAGTTCCATTCAAGTCCATCTGAACAGTGGTATCGGTAGCTTCAGAGAGTGGAAAGTCGAGGATGGTGCAGAACTGGATCAGGACAGCGCGACAGCGGCAGCCGGCGCTCATGGTGAGCGACAGGGGTCATACGGTCCAGGACTCAGGGAAAATATATTACTACGATAAATTAAACAAGCAGCTTAACCATCGATGCTGCAGCGAGGTGGCATTGATTCACGTCTCACTCACTCTCTCTCTTTTCGCACCGGTGCTATTACAGTTCATTTTTCCTTCATCGCACAGACTAAGTTTCAGATCGCTGAGGTGCAGTTGCCGTTTTTCTTGGGGCTTTTCCTGGAGCTTGTCTGGGTTGCGGAGCCTTGAGAAACATCTCTGTTCCTCTGATGTAAGGGGTTCTTACTGTAAGAATGTGTGTGCGCGCGCGTGTCCATGTCTGTATCTGATCGGTAAATCAGAGCATTCGAGTTGGACGCTGGTTAGACGTGTCGTGGGGAAAAACGTTTTTGTTTCAAATTGGTATTCTGAATGTATTCATTTAGTGAATTGAATTCAGGCCACATAGCGTGAAGACACTGTATTTTTTCAGCAACTTTTAACTTGTCCGGTGGGGCAAGTAAATTTCTCCTCCACTTGTCCGAAAATAAAATCTACTTGTCCCCGACAAGTGTTAATGTCGAGCCCTGCAGAGTGGTGAAGCCCTCACCATCTTCTGAAAGATTCAGCCTCTCTGAAATGCTCCTTTCATACCCATTCATGTGACTGACGCGTTGCTAATTAATCTAATTTTCTGTGGGATGTTCACCAGGCACATTTTTAGCATTACGAAACATTTCCAATCCTTTGTTGCCCCTGTCTCAACTTATTTGAAACATGTTGCAATCATCAAATTCAAAATCAGCAAATATTTTTCTACCGAACATAAACTTCTCAGTGTCAACTTGATATATCGTCTTTGAACCATTTTAGATTAAATATAGGGTTTAAATGATGTGTAAATTCTTAAATTCTGCTTTTATTTACATTTTACACAGCATCCCAACTTTTCTGGAATTAGGTTTTTACAATCTGATTTCTAATTAGAAACCCAAGGGCCAGTTTTACAGGGACAGGGGCAATCCAATCCAAGACTAAATTACATTTTTAATGGAGTGCCTTCATAACAAATCCAGTATTACTCCAGGGCCAAGATGAATCTGTTTGTGACAAACAGACTGTTACTACTGAATAAAACATTTCTCCTTTTATCTGGATTTAGGGGCTAAACTGAAAACTCAAGAATCAGCAAGACCAGAACAGATGGAGATCAGAACCCTCAAGCTTACCATCCCCATCTTCTTAAACATCTCCAACAACACCACAGGTAATGAGACAGACGCTCTACTGTCTGAGGGCCCTTACCAGACAGTGGAGGTCGTGCTCATTATCCTGGCCACAGGGTCCCTCAGTTTTGTAACAATTACTGGGAACATACTGGTCCTGCTTTCAATCAAAATCAACAGGATCCTCCAGACCATCAACAACTACTTCCTCTTCAGCCTAGCATGTGCAGACCTGATCATTGGGGTCAGCACCATGAACCTGTACACAGTTTACAATCTGACTGGATATTGGCCATTGGGGTCAATAGTCTGTGAGCTTTGGCTAGCCCTGGACTATGTAGTGCGCAGTGCCTCTGTTATGCATCTCCTCATCATCAGCTTTGACCGTTATTTCTGTGTCACCAAGCCACTCAGCTACCCAGCAAAAAGGACCACCAGGATTGCAGGCATGATGATGGGGGCAGCCTGGGGTCTTGCCTTCATCCTGTGGGCCCCAGTCATCCTGTTCGGGCAGTTAATCATAGGCGAGCGCATTGTGCCAGAGGGCGAGTGCTACATCGAGTTCCTCTCCAATGAATCCGTCACCTTTCTCACCGCCACAGCTTTCTTCTACCTGCCCGTTACCACCATGACCCTTCTGTACTGGCGGATCTCCAGGGCCAGCAAGAGCCGTGTGAAGTTGAGCAATCACAAGCAAAAAAAGGGCAACCCATTCAACAGCGAAGCAGGAAACCGCATCAGCATTCCATGTGATGATGAGTATGACAGAACCCAACCCGCTGAGAGGAGCCAGAACGGCAGAACAGGTGGTGTTGGAGAGGAGAAGCCCAGTGCACCAGTACATCCTGAGAGAAACGAAATAGCTGAGGCCCCTGTAGGTTACAAAGGAAATCCCAAAGCCCAACGCTTAAACGCCTCAAAGCGCCAGCCCAAGAAGAAGACATTGCCATCTCGTGAAAAAATAGTAACACGTATGGTAATGATCATTCTTATTGCCTTTGTGGTCACGTGGACACCCTATAACATCTTGAAGGTCCTCAGTACCTACTGTTCATCATGCTTCCCCTCCGCTGTTTGGACCTTCAGTTTGTGGTTCACCTATATCAACAGCACCATCAATCCAGCCTGCTATGCTCTCTGCAATGAAACCTTCAAGAAGACCTTCAAACAACTCCTGCTCTGCCAGCACAGGGATATTCGCTTGGGCAGATAAAGAGGTGTGATTATTTATTTTTTGTTTCTGCTTGTGCTCTTCTCAGTCATTTCTTTACATGTCCTCCTGCATCACTTTAAGCAATGGCAGGTAGAAGCTCAAGAAGTAGAACTACAGAAAGGGGACCAATAGATGTAATGTCACATTGCAAACATGTCTATACGTGAAATTTATTATAATTCAAGCACATTTACCACAGAACAGAGACTAGAAGAGAATTTACAGTGATTCAGGAGATCAGAGAGGGCGTTCATTTATTGTAATTTATATTTTCATCTGATATGATGATGTGTTACTGAATGTACAGTGCCATACAAAAGTTTGCAGTCACCGAAAAATGTTGATAGTTTAAAAGAGGAATACTTTTTTTTTTTTTTTTTTTTAATAAAAAAATTAAAAGCTCAAAATTCTCAGATCCCCAAACACAGGATGGCTGATAACTGGCCTGGGCAAAAAACCTGGTGGAGGGACAGATGGACAAGCTGAAGGAAGGACAAACGTATGAAGAGACTCATCCTAAAAATAAAAAGTATCTGTACATTACATTGTTGAGAAATATTGAACAGTTTTGGAGATCTGGAAAGGAACAGGATGGTTGATATGTGGCATGGAAACAGAATGCGGTGGAGGATGGATAGACGAACTGGAGTGCAGATGGAAGTTTGAGAGGGCTCATCTTCAAAATAAAGAGTATTTAAACACTACATTTTGTTGAGAAATATTGAAGGGTGGAATTCTGGCTTGGAAAAGAAGTGTGATAGTTGGACTGACAAACAACAACAACATTCATTCCCATATCGCCATCCACTGCATGGCGGGGCAGATTAGGCCAAGAACTTCTCATAATAAAACTTGATTACAATTGCTGCTAGAAAGAGCTGGGTCATTCCATGTCAAATCATCAGATATACAAAACATTTGTCACCATGTAGTCATAGATTGCTTCCATATTTTCACATTAGATAAATACTGTATGTATTAGGTGATGAACAAATCTGAAATTTCAGCTCATTCAGACCAAAAATGAATTTTTGGTTAATTATTTTCTAAGGGTACTGTCCATCAGTTTTTTGTCAATTGACATTTTTCTTGTATTTAACATGGCATAACTTTTTTATTATTACATCAATAGCTTTGAAACTTTGCATCTAAGCTAATGTTATACTGCTTAATCAGAAAATGCAGTCCATTTTACTTTATCTTTCTTGGTTGTGGAGCTATGATGACACCAATAGTGCGTTTTGTTCAGGCAGTTCCATGTTTAGGACCCCAAAGCGCCCCAAATATAAACCCTAGCATAGGCTCTCTGGCATTTTTTCCATTTATTTGTGTGCTGAATATAAATCAGGCTGAATTCACCATGAATTCATCACCAACTGCAGTCAGTACCTTGCCAAATGTGGAAAAAAAAAAAACAAAAATGCCACCTGTTCAAACCCCCTTTTTCCAGGGGCACACCTTGGATTTTCCTCTATTTTTTAACTGATTCCTCTATTATAGTAGAAAGACCACTCCAAAAATTGTAGATGTGTTTTGACCAATATAAATTTTGCAGTTGTCTGAACAGGGGTGGAGTAATCTTGAGAATCATGTGGCACTTTAAGCTTCTTACACATTTAACTTTGCAACATTTTAAGTGTTTTCAATCAGTCGGCAATCACATACTAAGTTGTGCTAATTCCTGTATTATAGTTGACATAACAAAACAAAAATTGTTGATGTTACTTGAACGATATACATTTCGGAACACAAAAATGTTGTCTGTCCCAGTTTTGTCCAACTTATACTGCCGGGCTGTGCGTCCAGTGTCATCTGGAGTTGGAAAAGTTTGGAGAATGTTATTGAATGGCACCCAGCATTTTTCAGATGTTCATGTTAATGCTTGTGCCCTCTTGTTTTGCTTCATGAAAAATAATAGCAATAATCAGAAATTGAAGCACCTATTACTAAAACCCCATAAGTCACACTAGACTTTACTTGTGGGGTTTTAGTAATCAGTGCTTCAATTATTGATCAATAACTGGTTCAGGTGTCTCCTTGCCAACATGATCTACCATCCTGCATATACTGACCTTTCTGTGAATTTGTCATGCATTGATCAATTGAGAACTTAGACAATCATTAACATGGACTTCTTCTGAAAAATGCTGGGTGCCCTTAAATAACATTCTCTGATCTGTTACAACTCCGGATGTCTCGGGACACACAGCCCAGCAGTAAAAGTTGGACAAAACTGGGACAGACAACATTGTTGTGCTCTTTGCTGCATTTTGGAAGTAATAACACTGTTTACATAGCATGGAATACAAAGTTTTAATTTGACAGTGATTCTCAAAAATTGCCTGACCCCTATTTAGACAGTTCTGAAATGTATGTCATTCAAGTCACATCAACAATTTTTGTTTTGTGTTGTCTACTATAATACAGGAATTAGCACAATTTAGTATGTGATTGCCTAATGATTGGAAACACTTAAAATGTTGAAAAGTTAAATGTGTAAGAAGCTTAAAGTGCCACACGATTCTGAAGATTACTCCACCCCTGTTCAGACACCCGCGAAATTTATATTGGTCAAAACACCTCAACAATTTTTGGAGTGGTCTCTCTACTATATTAGAGGAATCTGTTAAAAAAAATAGAAGAATTATTTTGGGGGTGCTTTGGGGATCTAAACATGGAACTGCCTGAACAAAAGGCACTTTTGGTGTCTTCATAGGTCCACAATCAAGAATAATACAGTAAAATGGACCACATTTTCTGATTAAGCAGTATAACATTAGCTTTGAAACCTTGCATCTAAGCTATAGCTGTAATAATAAAAAAGTTATGCCATGTTAAATACAAGAAAAATGTCAATTGACAAAAAAACTGACAGACGGTACCCTTAGAAACTAATTCACCAAAAATTCATTTTTGGTCCGAATGAGCTGATATTTCGGATTTGTCAGTGATATATTTATACAGCTGCATACAAAAAATTAGCAAAATTGAGAAGGTGGTGGTGAGACCCATTTGATGATCTGACATAGAACGACCCAGTTGTTTTTAATTCTGATTTTACATATGATTGGAAATGCCCATTTTTAGCAGCCATTCCTCCAGTGTAAAAATAACGCAATTTATCACCTCATCCTTTATGACACATTCAGGAACACTGGGGACAACAAGAACATTTGAAGTGATTAAAATAAATATTGAGCTTCAATATTTATCAGATTGAAGTATTCCAGCTGTAATTTTTTAATTTGTAATCAGGATTATTACTATTATTATTATTATTATTATTATTATTATTATTAATAGTAGTATTACAACAGCACAGGATACTGATAGGACGCTGACTTTTTGATAACACATCACTATATCAGAAACACACTGACCATAGAAGGAATAGCACACAAGGAGAAAAACTTCACCAAGAGGGGTACACACTGCACACTGAAAAATGGTTTGACTTGTTCCACAGAATACTGATCATTGTTTTAACTTCAAATGACTGCTCCAATGTATTTAATCATTGATATGAATGACCACCAAAAGGGAATAAAGTCTGAGCATTAAAAATCAGAAAAAATGGGCTCATGATGTCATCAGCAACCGAAGAGGAGCTGCTCACTCTTCATCCCTCTAGTCCCTGATGCCTGAGAGGCCTTCATGACAGCTTTAGACTCTACTTAAGGAAAGGAGAACAACTGTAGTGTCCAGAAATGATTACACACTTAATAAAATAAAGATAAATCAGAGACCAAGAACTTTGCAAGTATTCATTTCATGTAATATTACATACAGCGCCCTCCATAATTATTGCCCCCCCCCGGTTAAGATGTGTTAAAAGCCTTTAAATAAATTCAATTTTTATTGCAGAAGCACACTCTCACACTGAAAATTGTAGAAAAATGTAACCTTCAGCTCAAGTTCCATAATCACCTGTTCCATAATTATTAGCACCCCTAAGAATTCCTAGAAATTTAATGTAATTGAAGTATTTCTGTCATTTCTACAGTAGTTTACAAAGTAGATCAGAGTATCTAGGAACATTTAATTAGTAATTCATCACTTCCTGTTTCCCTGGGGTATAAATATGACGTGACACAGAGGCCATTTCTCTTATGCACTCTTCAACATGGGAAAGACAAAGGAACACACCATTCAAGTAAGGCAGATGTGTGTCGACCTTCACAAGTCAGGCAATGGCTACATGAAAATAGCCACACGCCTGCACCTGCCCATATCAACTGTCAGAGGAATCATTAAGAATTTAAAACAACTGGAACAGTGGCAAACAAGCCAGGACGAGGAGTCAAGGTTATTTGGCCACCACACACTGTGAGGAGGATGGTAAGAGAAATAGAAAGTTCTCCAAAGCTCACTGTTAAAGAATTGCAACAAATGGTAGCATCTTGGGGTCACAAAGTCTCCAAAACAACCATCAGGCGCTATCTACATGCCAACAAGCTGTTTGGGAGGCATGCACAGAAAAAACCTTTTCTCACTCACAATCATAAACGCAAACGTCTGGAGTTCGCCAAGCGGTACTGGGACTTCAACTGGGACCATGCGCTTTTGTCAGATGAGTCCAAGAGAGCTTTTTGGCAACAAACACTCTGAGTGGGTCTGACAGAACACAAAAGATGAGTATGCAGAAAAGCACCTCATGCCCACTGTGAAGTAAGTGGGAGGATTGGTGATGCTGTGGGTCTGTTTCTCTTCCAGAGGCCCTGGGAACCTTGTAAGGGTGCATGGCATCATGAACGCTTTTAAATACCAGTACATTTTAAATCAAAATCTGGTGTCCTCTGCCTGAAAGCTGAAGATGGGTCATCACTGGGTCTTTCAGCAAGATAATGAACGTGGCCAAATCTACACAAAAATGGTTCACCGGACACAGAATCAAGCTCCTCCCATGGCCATCTCAGTCCCCAGACCTCAATCCTATTGAAAACCTGTGGAGTGAGCTGAAGAGGAGAGTGCAGAGGACCCAGGTCGCTGGATGATTTACAGAGATTGTGCAAAGAGGATTGGTTGAAGATCACTCTTTCTGTATCCTCCCATCTTGTGAAACATAATAGGAAAAGATTAGGTGCTGTTTTGTTGGCAAAAGGGGGTGGTACAAAGTATTAACATCAGGGGTGCTAATAATTGTGGCATACATGATTTGATGTAAAAGAATTATTTCTTAATGTGGTATTTTTTGCTGACAGAATAAATGCACGTGAATTAAAGGTTGGATTTTTCTCTTTTTTTTTCCATTGTGGTCCTATATTATTTAGAAAGTAGAGTGTTCAGGTGAACACGCGTCGCCCGCGAAGCTTATGTGAAAGTGTGACTACCAACTGAAAGTGTGACTACCGGACAGACAGACAGACGGACAGACAGACGCCGGACAAAGTGATCCCTATGTGCCGCTATGCTTCGCAGGCGACACAAAAACTGAATTTATTAGAAGCTAAAGAACACATCTTAACCAGGGGTGCCAATAATTATGGATGGCGCTGTACATTTACATACGTTTGAGTCCTCCTATGTCTACTACAATTCTAGGCTCTGAAGCAGTTTTGGTGATACAAGTAATTGAAAATTCAATATGTCAATTGTGAACTTTGAAGGTCACAGAGGGTCAAGTTGAGGTAACCAAATGGACTTCATATAAGATTTTTATATATGTCTCTAATAACAAGTGGATTAGACGGATCTAATAGCTGCGACCTTGCCTAGCATCCGTCACGAGGCCTAGTGTCCATGACTGGTGGTTTCTTGTACAAGTGTAATGTTGAAATTGGCAAATTACCTTGAAAATCAAAAGGGGACCCTTCCCCTGTACCAAGAAGCTTGTTCTAAGATGTAACAGCCATCCATCAAGTTAAAGTGGAGTTATGGTGCGAAAACTGTGAAATCGGTGCAAAATCGACACTTTTTTGACCAGTGTGACCTTGGGATTCAAAAGATGACCTTGAAAATCGATAGGGAACCCCTCTTCTATACCAAGAAGCTTGTTGTAAGATTTCATAGCCTTCATTGAATTAAACTTGAGTTACGGTGCGAAAACCGTCAAATCGGGCAAAATTGACACTTTTTTTACCTTTGTGACCTTGGGATTTGACGGATGACCTTGAAAAACGATAAGAAACACCTCCTGTATGCCTAGAAGCTATTTCCAAAATTTCATAGCGATCCATGAATTCTAACTGGAGTTACAGCGCGAAAACCTGCAAACAAGTTTGTGACCTCTGTGAACTTGACCTTTGACCTCGACCTTGTGCATGGACATCACTTTGGTGAAGGTCAATAACTCCTGAAAATTTCATGATGATACGATGACAGGAACATGGTGAAAAAGGTGTCACAGACGGACAGACAGACAGACAGAAGCGTTTATAGAGCTGCTTGGTCGCAGCTAAAAACCTTAATCTGTGGTCGTTTTGGAAATACAAGTCATTGTAATTGTATTGTGTCAAGTTTGACCAACAAAAGGTCGCCGACAGTCAAGTTGAATGTCACCGAATGAAAGTTCATGTCTGACTTCCTGTAAGTCTGTAATACAAACTTGTACCAGGTTCTTTTTAGTGATACTAATCATTGAAACTTCGCCATATCAAATGATGAAGACCAACCAGGAAATGCACATCCGAATATACTTTCCAAATTACACACACACAACCACACATACCCATTCATTCAGTCAGGCACATACCCACAAACACAGTCGCAAACACATGCACACATACAGACATACAATAACAGGCAGACACACACATATATCATGTCCCAAATTGACAAAGAGTTGCCAAGACTCTTCCATCCAAACACGCATTTCATATCACACACGGAAATACATGCACACATGCATGAATACATTTGCACCAGCACTGGTACACGCTTACACACACACACACACACACACACACACTCACACACATGCACGCTCACAAACAAACACACTTTCACACTTGAACATCCACACTTACTTCCATAAATTAAAAAGTGGGCTTGGAATATGCAACCAAATAACCAACAGAATATCTATCATCAGGGGCGGGGCCAGAGGGTGGCCACGGCCACCATAAATTAAACTTTGGCCACCCCACCGCCCCCCTCCCCACCACAACCGTTTTGCCGGCAACTTTTTCTGTGCGCAAGTGTTCCCACAGTGACAAAATTCAACCTCAAGCAAATAGTTCTCCACCACTACAGATGGGGGCAGTAATACAGTCAACTTGACTTTTTTTTTATATGCCAACATAATTACAGACGAAAAAGAAGTAGTGGTTGCTGTTCATGTGCTCTGTCAAGGGACGATTTGAGTCCCAGTACGATCTGAGTCTGGACATACAGCGCATGCGCAAAAACGTTGCCGATGTTTTAAGCGTCAATACGGCAACATCGCTAAGACAAATAACAGTTGTTTGTTCCCGGACGATTTGAGTCCTAGCAACCCCACGAAAATAGAAACTTTACCTTCAAGAGATCTCCATTGGATTTGATCGAGTCGTGGTCATTTTAAAAGCTGTAAGTTCCAAGGTTTTCTATTATAAAAAAGTTCAAGATATGGACTCTACATCGTTTCACTGGGAGTTTTCCATCTATCGCCTCCATTTATCGACATCGCTTTTTATAGGACTCAAATCGTCCCCATTGATTTGTCTCAGCATGTTCCCATAGTGAAGCTTAAAACATAGGCGACGTTTGTGCACATGCGCTGTATGTCCAGACTCAGATCGTCCTGGGATTCAAATCGTCCCTTGACACCAGCTACACCAGATTGCTGATAGGGTTCGCTGAAGCAACGATACTGAGCAACAAAAGAGCAAATTAGCTAGTTAGTTAATGTCAGCCTACTCTTATCATTACTCAGTCAAAGTGACCGCAAAACAAATAAGTTTGATGAAACGAGTAAATGTGCACGCGGTAGTAAAAAAAAAAAAAAAAGATTTTCTGTAATAATTGCGCACAAACTTATTTTCCGGTCTGTCTTTAATTAACTTAAGTTTCCTTTGTTGCTCAGTATGTCTAGCTCGTTTTGTCAAGTGAAGCACCCGGAAGTAAAATTCGCACGTAGACTCCCATTCATTTTTGCCTACTTTAAAATTACATTTTCAAAAACACTTGCGTGCAAGACGGTGTTATTTTGGTATCGCTGTGCAGAGCGGCATTTTGTCTCCCTAAATATATGCTTTTTGGAGGATGGAAAGCGGCACACTTCTAATGGGAAGATCGAAATGTGACTCGGTGTCAACGTTAAAGTGTGAGCAGAATGTTAACAGAGATGCCAAGTCTCGCGCATTCGGCGTAGGTCTCACGCATTTTTTAGGCTCATTTACCGTAGTCCGCAATTATTTGTTGCAGGCTTAATGAGTTTCTCACGCGGTAATAAATTCCTTGTGTGCATTTCAGTTTCACTTTCGTAAAGTTTGACCTCACCACAAGAAACATGGAAAGCGATTATGACTCCCGACTTCTCGTGCTCATCTTTACTCGGGGATTGGAAACAGTGCATGTGTTTCATGATCGTTTAAATTGTTTTAATGAGAAGACCATTTGAAACGTCTTTATGCAATTCCATTGCTTCCAATCCCTTAGTAAAGCCTGAGAATTCCTGAGTCATAATGGACTTCCATGTCATTAGTAGGGAAATCCACCATGATGCATGTAAAATTGATTAACTTGATGCACAACGACTTAAATTCCCCAAGTGAATTTCTTCAGTGCGCACTGATTGAGTAATTGCTGTGTTAACTTGACCGTGGCTTATGACCCTCTGATAAGATAATTGCTTGGACGTGTTCGCCATTATAAAAAACGTCGATGAATGTCCGTATACGATATCAAATTACTCCCTGGTTTCCTCAATTCATTGTACCCTAGTTAAGCATATTTGCCGTCAACCGAATTGTTTATATTGAATCACATGCCAAATACCAACGTTGATAAAAGGAAGTGCAAGTTAACTCTGGCTATTCCTTTCCTCGGCTTCATCTTTGCCCCTGCCCGTTAAAACACTGCTCTCAGAAATTATCACTGCACAGCATGGATGATGGGACAAAGAAAAGTTTTGTTTTGTTCTTTACCTCTTGATTTTTAACAGCCAAGCCTTTCTCCCCTCCCCGTCTTTTGGAGCTCTGTATAAACAGACAAAGCAAATTGTCCACTGTTTTAAATATTATGCAGGTAAGAAGTATTGTCTTTGAATGTTTCATGGCCCAAATTTGTTATTACAATCTACAACACAACAGCAACAGCAAGGGATGACAGACACAGTTTTAAAAACTTAAACACATTTAATTTTTAAACAAAAGACAAAGACTAATAACAACTAACTAACTGACCAAGATTGATTAGTAAAAAATAACAGAAATATTTACAGTCCTTGTGGGTTTGCTGGTGATGTGCTGGGTGAGGAAAAGGCTCTTAGACAGGCAAAAATCCACAAAAGAAACTTCACAGGTCTTGAACAGAAATGACAGGTCTGGTCACGTGTATCCTTCTTCTTGCAATTTCTCCTACTACTCCACTGTCTCAATTCTTCTCCTTATATACTCTTTTGCAGACCCCACCCACATTTAGACCTCTTTTTTTTATTTTTCGGGGACTTGCCCCAGACATGTCCAGGACATGTCTAAACATAATCCCAGTCTGAGCTTAACAAAAAAAAGGTAAATACTGCCATCCAGTGGCCTGTATTCACATTACAAATGTCAATTACAAGTTGCCAGTTTGTTAGTCACCGTGTTAATTTTATTAACTACTAAGTCAATGCAGTCCCCGTGACGGTAAGGGTAGCAAGGTAGCTTGCTGGTGATCATTTTGAATTGCTCGTGTTTTTTTTGTCAGCGGTCTATTGAAGTCAGTGGGACGGCTAATTAGCTAGCTAGCACGAGAAAGCTTTTTTTTTATTTTTTTTTATTTAAATTACAAATTTCAGTTTCTACATTAACTTATGCATGACACGTGTTATTGCAGCCCTTCAAATGAATATTGCTGCAAAAGGCATGAGAATACAACTGTGTAGGTTTGTTCATAACAGTGCCTTCAGTAATATTCGTGTCATAAATTGTGAATGTGAGATTTATCACCAATGAAAGATACACAACTTTCAACCATTTCAGATCTTTTTTTTTTTATTAGTTTTGGCGTACATTAAAAGCGTACTATGCGGGTCTTCATGATGTAATTCTACACGGCAGTCACTGCCTGTATAGCTAAGTAAACTAGTGACCAAGAAACATCCCAAGATCTACAGCAACTTTCCACGTAGGAAAAACTAAGACATCAGTTTCTGTGCCACCCCTATGTCAGCAATGGCCTCAGTCTGGCCACACCGATGAAAATTGTCTGGCTCCGCCACTGTCTATTATAAGTTTATTAGCAGTTTACTTCAACGCATAAATTGATAAACTTAAGTGGATAGATGGCGTGATGGTGCAGTGGGTTGTGCTGTGGCCTAACAGCAAGGAGGTACAGGCCTTTCCGTGTGGAGTTTGCTTGTTCTCCATCCTGCCCATAATTGCAAGTATCTGAGGTATTGCATGTGATTTGATTCCTTTGTTTGGTTAAAGGAGTAAAACAGATGACACAATATATCCAAAACATAATATGGTGAAAGAGTAATAAATAAAGCGAAGGTTTCAAAAATGAAGTTTATAAGTTCACTGGTAGAATACATCACCATAGTCTCAAACTAAAAGTTGAGCGAGTGTTACATAACTTGTAAACAAACAATATATACTCAGCAACAAAAGTTTCTGTGACACCATTTATGTGTATGTTATAAATGACACGCAAAGATCTCAATGCAATCAATATGTTTATTTAACAGGAGAAACACTGACTTTTCAGTGCCAACGTCATTCAAAACGAAAAATGTCATTTTCATGCGTCATGAAGCACTTGTCTGACGTCTAACCAATTGTGACCTTCACACTTCAATACCGGGTGTGACTTCCTCGTGCCATGATGCAAGCAACGCATCTCCGGCGCATGGACCGAATCAGATGTGCCAGAAATTGCTGTGGGATGTCATTCCAAATCTGACGTAGACGTTGTCGCAATTCCTGGAGTGTAGCTGGCGGGTTATCCAACCGCCGCAAACGTCGATCCATCTCGTCCCAAAGATGCTCGATTGGGGACATGTCTGGGGATCTGGCTGGCCATGGCAGGACATTGACATGTTGTTGCATCAGATACTGCTGTACAATCCTTGCAACGTGTGGTCTGGCGTTATCATGTTGCAGCGTTATTCCGGGACCATGTTGCATCAAAAACGGTACCACCAATGGCCGTAGCACTTCATCGCGATATCTTTGACCTGTCAGATTTCCATCAATAACAAGCAAATCTGTTCTGTTTCTAGCCGTGATCCCTCCCCAAATCATGACACTACCACCTCCAAAACGATCAAATTCCTGAACACAGTTGTTGGCATAACGTTCTCCACGTCGGCGGTATACACGTAAACGACCATCACATCGGTTAAGCATGAATCTTGATTCATCAGTGAAGAGTACAAGATCCCACTGACGTTGGATCCACCGTCGATGTTGTTGTGCCCACTGTAGACGCAGTCGTCGGTGTTGAACTGTGAGTATTGGACGTCTTGCTGGCCGACGTGGGACAATGCCAAAATGACGGAGACGGCGACGGATTGTCTGTGCAGACAGTCGCCTCAAACCAGGTATCGTTCTTGCAGTTATGGTTGCAGGTTGGAATCGATTTCGGAGATGGGTTGTTCGAATCCAGTTGTCCTGTCTGGGAGTGGTTACTCGTGGACGGCCGCTGCGAGGACGGTCTCTGACATGTCTTGTCTGCTGATGACGCTGCCATAAGTTCCAAATGGTGTTTCGGTGGACATTCAGGCGATGAGCAACTTCCCTCTGCGAGGTTCCGGATTCAATCATCCCAATGGCCCTCCACCGATCATTTTCAGACAGTCTTGGCATTTAGAGGGTAGAGTTCCTGATCCGAAATGGCTGTGTTTTCGATAAGTGATGCTTCCGTCGTTCATCAGGCACAATGTGAACATTCCAAAAATTCTCCAATTTTATTGCCATCCACAAGCATGATTGACGCACATTTTCACGTGCAAAGTCATTTTCTCGCATTTTCATGATTTTCTTTTCAATGTTGTGTTTACGTGTACTGTTTCAGTCTGATATCACCATGTATGACAATTTCATAATTGCGTTATGAAAAATAATTAACAATATTGGTGTCACAGAAACTTTTGTTGCTGAGTATAGCTCTGAAGTCTGCTGCAAGTAATCAAAAAGAATACTTTAACCAGCTGAAAAATGAAAATTACAAAAAGTTTAGCACTCAAACTTCACAACACTCAGACTAAAAGCATACTTACAAGTATACTTTTATAATAAGTCTCAATTTCGTCCCTAGAAGCTGTACACTTAACTAGAGTACAACTGGTTGAACATTGGTATACTTACAACATAAAGTATACAGAGGGAATTTAACTTCATTTAAGGTTCCTGAATAAACTTAATAAAATTCAAAATCAACATACAGCACCCTCCATAATTATTGGCACCCCTGGTTAAGACATGTTCTTTAGCTTCTAATAAATTCACTTTTTTCCCAAATAATATAGGACCACAATGAAAAGAGGAAAATCCAACCATTAATTCAAGTGCAGTTACTCAGTGGGGAAAAAATCCCACATTCAGAAATAATTATTTTACATTATATCATGTGTGCCACAATTATTAGCATCCCCTTCTCCTATAGTGTTTCATGAGATTTTCTGTATTCTCTAGAGCAGTGGTTCTCAACCTTTTTGGGGTCCTGGACCCCCTGCATGTTTAGATTGACCCTGAGGACCCCCCACCCCCCCCGCCCAATCTGGAGGGTTGGGGTGAAATTTGATAGAAACAGCAGAAACTGCATTTTAATTATTCTAATGCATAAAGTAAAACAACAGCATAGTTATGCCATTTCCAGAAATATTTTTTTATTTATGCAGCATCTTCTGAACTTAAACTTTCAGATATTGTCACAAACGATATTATTATACAGTAGCTTTCAGAAATATGAATGTCATAAAACATATTTTTTTGCACTCATCAAAAACACACAAGAATGAAATCTCAATGAATATCACAATTAACTCTTAGTTTTATCAGTAAAGGCAGATGATGTGTGTGTGTGTGTGTGTGTGTGTGTGTGTTCGTTCAAGTGCTATCAAAGCAAAGCATCCTCACTTCTTTTTTTTTGTGTCATCTGGGTGTGGTGAGGTGTGCTGTGTAACTGTTACTGAGACACCTGCACTTGTATACGTAACAAACAGAATTATTATACAGTAACTTTCAGAAATATGAATGTCATAAAACAGATTTTTTTATGCACTCATCAAAAACACACAAGAATGAAGTTTCAATGAATATCAAATAATTAAGTCTTAGTTTTATCAGTAGGGGCAGATGGGGTGTGTGTGTGTGTGTGTGTGTGTGTGTGTGTGTGCTATCAAAGCAAAGCATCCTCACTTCTTTTTTGTGTCACTTGGGTGTGGTGAGGTGTGCTGTGTAACTGTTACTGAGACACCTGCACTTGTATACGTAACAAACAGAATTATTATACAGTAACTTTCAGAAATATGAATGTCATAAAACAGATTTTTTTATGCACTCATCAAAAACACACAAGAATGAAGTTTCAATGAATATCAAATAATTAAGTCTTAGTTTTATCAGTAGGGCAGATGGGGTGTGTGTGTGTGTGTGTGTGTTATCAAAGCAAAGCATCCTCATTTTTTTTTTGTGTGTCACTTGGGTGTGGTGAGGTGTGCTGTGTAACTGTTAGTGAGACACCTGCACTTGTCTGCCACTCATGAGTTTCTGTAACCTGGGTTGAATAGTGGCAACAGCAGTAATGATACTTCTCTCCAGTTGAAGTCTGTTTCTCTGTTTGGTCTTTATGTGTGTTAGAGCTGAGAAAGTGACCTCACATAAGTATGTCGACCCAAATGGCTGCAACTGGTAGAGAGCCTCTGTTGCAAGCTCTGGGTACTCCCTCTCCACACAGCACCAAAACTGCGTCAGTGATGTCTCTGAAAACTTCAGTCTGTAGCTACTGTCTGAAGACAGGTCAATGAGGCTCCCATGGAGTTGCTCTGGTGCTGTATCCATGCTTCCGTGCATGAACGGCCTGCGTATCCAGTCAAGACTATGTGACTTGTCCTCAATGTCTGGGAAATAGGATTCAAACTCGGCTTTGAGTTTAGTCAGGTGCATTTTTACAGTTTTCAAAATGTTCTGCTTCATGTTCTGTGTGATGTCAGCTATCCAAGAGTTAAGCTGAGAGAAATTACTGACATCCCCCTTTTCACACCTTCTCAACCAGAGGTCAGTTTTCCTCATGAATGCTGAAACTTTATCATACATCTGAAGAACAGTTTTGTCATTACCTTGTAAGCTTGTGTTCAGCTCATTGAGATGGCCAAGAACATCAGTGAGGTAAGCCAGGTGAGCGAACCAGGTCTGGTCTTCAAGTTTAGCAGCCAGAGGATGTCCATGCTCTGAGAGGAAATCAAGCACCTGCTTTCTCAGTTCAAATAGTCTCTGTAGTGCTTTTCCCCTCAATAGCCAACGTACATCTGTATGTAGCAGCAACTGATGATAGTCACTGCCCGTTTCCTCGCACAGCTTGTGAAACAGTCTTGAATTGAGAGGTCGTGATTTAATGAAGTTAATCACTTTCACAGAGTCTGTCATAACACTGTCCAGTTCTGGGCTCATTCGTTTGGAGGCTAACGCTTCTCTGTGAATTATGCAGTGCATGCTTTGGATGTCGGGGTTTACTTGCCTGATGCGAGCGACAAGTCCGCGGTGCCGACCAGTCATAGACGCTGCCCCGTCCGTGCACACATGCGAGCAGCGCTTCCAGTCCAACTCGTGCTCCGTGAAAAAACAGTCAATTAAACTAAAAATGTCCTCACCCGTGGTTTTTTCAGGTAGCGGCTTGCAGAAGACGATGTGTTCAACTATATCGTTGACTGTGTCATCTTTGAAACAAGCAAACATGACCAACTGGGCTTCTCCATTCACGTCAGTAGACTCGTCTAACTGTACAGCAAAAGATCCTGCTCTTTTTAGTTTGTCAGTCACCTGTTGAATAATATCACCAGCCATATCATCCACCCTGCGGCATATAGTGTCGTTAGACAGCGGTACTGATCGGACTGCATCTGCGGCTTTTCTATCCACCATGGTCTCAGCTAGGATAGCTGCAGCTGGTGCAATTAGCTCCTCGGCTATAGTATATGGCTTTTTAGCTTTGGCGACAAGCAAAGCTACCTGGTAAGAAGCTTGAAGGGAAGTTGCTGAAGTCTGACTAGCGGCACGCATGTGATTTTGCGCCCCCCTGAACTCGGATAATTTCCGCGTGAAAAAGTCAGCAGTCTTGCCCGCTGACGATTGGTGCCTGGTGCTCAGATGCCGCTGCATGTGTGCCGGTTTCATGGCATGGTTTGAAAGTACCTCTCCACATAAAAAACACAGAGGCTGCTGAGGGTCCGAATCAGTTGCTGTAAATCCCAACATGATGTATTCTTCTTTATAAAGTCTCTTTTTGCTGTCTGTTTTCGTTTTCTTTTCCGGCGGCCCGGAGTCTGCCTTGTCCGAAACAAGCGGTCTTTCTTTTAATTTGAGCCATTTCTCCATTTTGTCAAGTCGTCTTCCTTCTTCTTCTTCTTCTGTTTTGTGTAAATGTGATAATCTTCTTATTTGTTTGTAACATTAATTTCAAGGGCTACCCTGGCTGAACCAGTATAACCAGTGAAACACTAGGGGGCTCATAATTTGAAAGGGATGCAGACCCTGTTAGTTTGTATTAACGGCGTCACGCAGTAACTTTAACAATATTGTGTCATAGGATGTTTTTAAAGATATATTTTATTTTCACGGACACCTTTTCACGGACCCCTTGCAATTACACCACGGACCACTAGGGGTCCGCGGACCCCCGGTTGAGAATCACTGCTCTAGAGGGATCTTCGACCATTCCTCTTTGCACAATCTCTCTAAATCATCCAGCGACCTGGGTCCTCTCCTCTGCACTCTCCTCTTCAGCTCACTCCACAGGTTTTCAATGGGGTTGAGTGCAGGGGACTGAGATTGCCATGGGAGGAGCTTGATTCTGTGTCTGTTGAACCATTTCTGTGTAGATTTGGCCACATGTTTAGGGTCATTATCTTAATGAAAGACCCAGTGATGAACCATCTTCAGCTTTTGGGCAGAGGCCCCCAGATTTGGATTTAACATTCTTGTTAGTTTCTGCTACCATGTATGGTGTTAGGGTCAGTTTTGACCCGTGTTTTAAATCAGCAGTAAAATACACTTAAAACATTTTTTTCCCCTCCAATTTGTTTTTCTTCTCTTGAATATATTGTTAGGCTTCTTTATCCATGAAAATATTGGTTTTAATATTTTTTGGTGTAGGCCCCTAGGCCTTTTTCTTCAGTATACCCCTTGACTTCAATTTAACTTTCCTCTTGTTAGCTTTCTGCAACCATCCATGGTGTTAGGGTCAGTTTTTACCCGGGTCTTAAATCAGCTGTAAAACACACTATGACAGTTATGATTCTATTTGTTTCTCATCTCTTGGTTACGTTGTTAGGCTTCCTTATCCATGGAAAAGTTGGTTTTGCACTTATGATCTTAGTTTTAACTCTATATTTTTATCGAGTCAAATTGACCCAAACACCACAAATGTCGTCATTGTAACCAGAGCATTTTATAATTCGTGAAAAAAAAAAAAAAATTGTTTTGTTTTTAAATAAACGTTCCTGACAAAGTCAAAAAGTTTTGATACTATAAACAATTTAATGTGGTACTTTTATACATTTAAAACCTGATAACAGGTCACTGGCGACCCGAACACAAAAGGAAGGTTAAAATGTCCTGGTATTTCAAGGTTCCCAGGGCCTCTGGAAGAGAAACAGGCCCACAGCATCACCGATTCTGCATACTCATCTTTTGTATTCCGCCAGAGCCACTTAGAGTGTTTGTTGCTGAAAAGCTCTATCTTGGTCTCATCTGAGCAAAGCACACGATCCCAGTTGAAGTCCCAGTGCTGCTTAGCGAACTCCAGACGTTTACGTTTATGATTGTGAGTGAGAAAAGGTTTTTTCCGTGCATGCCTCCCAAACAGCTTGTTGGCTTGTGGATAGCGCCTGATGGTTGTTTTGGAGACTTTGTGACCCCAAGATGCTACCATTTGTTGCAATTCTTTAACAGTGAGTTTTGGAGAACTTTTTATTTCTCTTACCATCCTTCTCACTGTGCGTGGTGGCAAAATAAACTTGCGTCCTCGTCCAGGCTTGTTTACCACTGTTCCAGTTGTTTTAAACTTCTTAATGATTCCTCTGACAGTAGATATGGGCAGGTGCAGGTGAGTGGCTAATTTCTTGTAGCCATTGCCTGACTTGTGAAGGTTGACACACATCTGCCTTACTTGAATGGTGTGTTCCTTTGTCTTTCCCATGTTGAAGAGTGGATAAGAGAAATGGCCTCTGTGTCAAGTCATATTCATACCCCCAGCGAAACAGGAAGTGATAAATTACTAATTAAATGTTCCTAGATACTCTGATCAACTTTGTAAACTACTGTAGAAATGACAGAAATACTTCAATTTCATTTATTTCCTCGGAATTTTTAGGGGCGCCAATAATTGTGGAACAGGTGATTTTATGAAAAATGATTAATTCTTAGCCAGGGATTTTTTTCCCCCCTTAAAATTCACTTGAGTTGAAGGTTACATTTTTCTTCAATTTTCAGTGTGAGAGTATGCTTCTACAATAAAAATTGAATTTATTTTAAGGCATTTAACACATCTTAACCAGGGGTGCCAATAATCATGGAGGGCGCTGTAGGTGGGAAGCTTTCCATGTCAGGTGGTACAACCCATGTAAAAACTACTATAATGTCACTTTATCATTTTTTTTTTTTTGTTTTAAATTGAAATTGAAAGTCTTAACTTGCTCATAAAGGCTAACTCAAATTCAGGTGTCCAAGCAGATGCCCATTTAATTAGGAATTCATTGTAAAGTCAGGTGGCGCCACCAGTCAGTAAGGGGGCGCATCTGCAGAGAATGTCACAATATAAGATAAATATCTTGGTATTTCAAGCTATTATCCGTTATATTTCTGAAATGTGTTATATTTTCAAATAGAATTTCTCAAATTTTGAAAACTTTTTAATGAATATAATTTCTTGATAAAAAAAAAAAAGACTGATTGCATGTATGCAATCTTATGGCCCAGGGATGACAATAAGCTATTGAATTTTATGGGAAATAAAAATTCACCAAAAATAGCCAAAGTCCAATTTCCTGAAAGTGTTGGCCATAGTAGGAACAGGGAGTGACCCTGCTTATATGGATGCAATATTATAGCTACGGGATGAAAATTAGAGGAGCTATTGAATTTTATTGGAAATAAAAATTCACCAGAAATAGCCAAAGTCTAAAGTCCTGAAAGTAATGGCTGTAGTAGGACCATGGAGAGACTCTGCTTGCATGGATGCAATATTATGTCTCAGGGATGACAATAAGAAGAGCTATTAATTTTAATTGGAAATAAAAATTCACCAAAAATAGCCAAAGTCCAATTTCCTGAAATTAATGGCTGTAGTAGGACCATGGAGAGACCCTTCACGCATGGATGCCATGTTATGACTCAGGGAATAAAATTAGCTGAGCTATTGCATTTTATAACCAAAAAAAAAATCACTAAAATTACAGAAAGTCAAATATCCTAAAGTAGGACCATGGAGAGACCCTGCATCCATGGACGCATTAGTATGGAGCAGGGATGAGAATCGGCAGAGCTATTGGCTTTTACTGAAAATCTAATTCATTATAAGTACCAAAAATGATTAATATCATTGTGAGATAACATTTCTCTTATTTTCTAATAATTTGGCAAATCAAAGTGCTGTAGTATGAGCTGAAGGCATTCGTGGGTGCGTGGCTTAAATTTGGTGGCATTTCACTGAGTCGAAAAGCACCGACTGTTCTCAACGTAGCCGTTTTGCGTTTTGCACCTTGCAGACGGTCCCTAAACTCTAGCTCGGCCGCCAGCTCCATATTGGGAGCAATACAATTTACCGATCGCAGAGGATGGCCCGCTTGAATGAAATCGGGGTTGTAGTAGCTTCTCTCTGTTGCTGAGGTTAGATAGAGCTGTCATTAGTGATGTTACGTCAGACACTGAAGCCCCGAGGTCCGTATTGATCAAAGGGGGCGTGTCCAAATGAAGCCCGTTTCGAGGCCTGTATTGTTTTTCAGAATATCACGTGACCAAAGACAAACGAGGCCCCGGTTCTCTGAAATGACGTGATTGCCTCGTTGCGTGATTCGATTCACTGAAAAAGCCGCGAGAAATTCAAGACGTGTTAGCGTTATCTGGCGAGGTACATGCAAAACACTGCAGATAAGGAGGGTATCGTCCGTTTAGAACATTCCGATATGATATCTCCCAATAGGGGAAAACATAATATACATCTGCTAAATTCAATCACGTCGAGAGAGAGAGAGAGAGAGAGAGAGAGAGAGAGAGAGAGAGAGAGAGAGAGAGAGAGAGAGGTGTTTGCAGATGTAGCCCACGTGAGCGTCACAGTAGCACTGCTGTACTTCAAATGCCCAGCAGATGTCAGCACTCTCAAATGAGCAGTTACTCGAGGCTTTGATCAGCCTTTTTATGAATCAATTGCCTGAAAAGATTCACTATCACTAGCTGTCATATGTGTTCGAGAAGTGCTTCTCTGAAGAGCTATTGAGCCGCAAACCTCGAATCTGTGAATATCTTTCTAACTTTACCGAACTTTGTTCTCAAGAATAAGCCATGCCAACATTAGCAAGCTAGCGTTGGCAGGCTAGCATGGTGTCCCGCAATGAAAATAAACTCAGTAAGATTTAAAACGGTTGAAAAGACTGAACTTGCCTGACCGTTCTCCTGCACGAGACCATCAATAAAATACTTCATCGTTTCTCAGAAGCTCCCCGCCAATGTCTCTTCTGTCTTCTCTTCCCGCCGTCAGTCATCAGTCACCATGGTCACATGATTAGAAGGCAGCTGGCGGTCGCGTAATGTCACTCTTTATATAGCCATCTAGCCAACGTTAACCAAGGAAAATATTTGTAAATAATCGTCATATTTCAGCGATATGATATGGTTTTGCCCTAACTTTACCAACCTAGCGAGTTGTAATAGGCATGAAAGTACCTGATATGTTTTGTAGCGCTTTCTGTACTTTCAAATGCATGGGACGTTGGCTAGCTTGCTAGCACAAGAACTTCGCTGTCACACGAAGCTAACAAGTCAAGTGAAATTGGGCCAAAACCCAAATGACACCGCTTGAATTTGACAGCTATTTACAACCATTATCCTTAAAGAGCGTTAGGTGGCTAGCAAGATGACTATATAGGCTGAAGAGAAACGTTATACGCGATCGCATACTCTCAGCTTGCTCTGCAGGTAACAGAGCCTGTCGGTTGAAGCACAGTTATCCAAAGCGTTGCGTCATCTCCGGTCCAGGGTTGCCAACTGATAAGACAAATGAGCGACCGCAGCTTCAAAATCAAGCCCAATAAGAATTAGACGATTCTATGACCAGGGCGAAGCTAGAACCGGGAACACTTCCCTTTATGACAATTAGGATAGTCCTGGTTAGTTCTCAATTATTTTGCTTTATTGACGCGTTTTCCAATTATCGTAATAGGCTACTGAAGACACGGTTTCTCATGCGATCTAACAGCGATGAAGTCATGGGGTAAATAGGAGAGTTGGGGTGGACGTAACATCTGTTTTAAGGAATTATTAGTCCTGGCCTCTTCGCAGTCATTTTCATGATTAACAAAATGTGCACTCCGAGAGCGCTCCGCACTTAACAGGAGCTGCTTGTTCTCCCCGATTAGGTAAGACGACAATCATTCATCTGGAAACGTTTGCTTAATTTAAATCAACGTTATTCAAAATTACTCTCGGTATTGAGTGGGGAAAAAAGGGGCACTTTGCGGTGAAATAGGCCATAAAAAGCATGCGGCTCTATTTGACTTTGATTTAAATTAAGCAAACGTTTCCAGATGAAAGATTGTCGTCTTGCCTAATCGGGGAGAACAAGCAGCACCTGTTAAGTGCGGAGCGCTCTCGGAGTGATTTTGTTAATCATGAAAATGACTGCGAACAGGTCAGGACTAATAATTCTTTAAAACAGATGTTACGTCCACCCCAATTCTCAGTTTTACGGTATTTACCCCAGGACTTCATCGCTGTTAGATCGCATGAGAAACCGTGTCTTCAGTTGCCTATTACGATAATTGGAAAACGCGTCAATAAAGAAAAATAATTGAGAACTAGCCAGGACTATCCTAATTGTCATAAAGGGACGTGTCTGTGCCATCCCAATTCCCGGTTCTAGCTTCGCCCCTGCATTACTCGTCGTGAGGCGAGCAGTCAATCAATGAATCAGGGGAAATAGCAATCATAAATGTACAAAACCCAAACCCAGTGAAGTTGGCACGTTGTGTAAATCGTAAATAAAAACAGAAAACAATGATTTGCAAATCCTTTTCAACCTATATTCAATTGAAAACACTGCAAAGACAAGTTACTTAATGTTCGAACAGGCAAACTTCGTAATTTTTCGCAGATATTAGCGACATTTGGAATTTGATGCCTGCAACGTGTTTCAAAAAAGCTGGCACAGGTGGCAAAAAAGACAGAGAGAGTTGAGGAATGCTCATCAAACACTTATTTGGGAACATCCCACAGGTGAACGGGCTAATTGGGAACAGGTGGGTGCCATGATTGGGTATAAAAGCAGCTTCCCTGAAATGCTCAGTCATTCACAAACAAGGATGGGGCGAGGGTCACCACTTAGTGAACAAATGCGTGAGCTGATTGTCGAACAGTTTAAAAACAGCATACCTCAACAAGCTATTGCAAGAAATTTAGGGATTTCATCATCTACGGTCCGTAATATTGTCAAAAGGTTCAGAGAATCTGGAGAAATCACTGCACGTAAGCGACAAGGCCGAAAACCAACATTGAATGCTCGTGACCTTTGATCCCTCAGGCGGTACTGCATCAAAAACTGACATCAGTGTGTAAAGAACATCACCACATGGGCTCAGGAACACTTCAGAAGACCACTGTCAGTAACTACAGTTAGTCGCTACATCTGCAAGTGCAAGTTAAAACTCTACAATGCAAAGTGAAAGCCATTTATCAACAGCACCCAGAAACGCCGCCGGCTTCGCTGGGCCCAAGCTCATCCAAGATGGACTGATGCAAAGTGGAAAAGTGTTCTGTGGTCTGACGAGTCCACATTTTAAATTGTTTTTGGAAACTGTGGACGTCGTGTCCTCCGGACCAAAGAGGAAAAGAATCATCCGGACTGTTATAGGCGCAAATTTCAAAAGCCAGCATCTGTGATGGTATGGGGGTGTATTAGTGCCCAAGGCATGGGCAACTTACACATATGTGAAGGCACCATTAATGCTGAAAGGTACATACAGGTTTTGGAGCAACATATGTTGCCATCCAAGCAACGTCCTTTTCATGGACGCCCCTGCTTATTTCAGCAAGACAATGCCAAGCCACATTCTGCACGTGTTACAACAGCATAGCTCCGTCGTAAGAGAGCGGGTACTAGACTGGCCTGCCTGTAGTCCAGGCCTGTCTCCCATTGAAAATGTGTGGCGCATTATGAAGCGTAAAATACGAAAACGGAGACCCCGGACTGTTGAACAACTTCAGCTGTACATTAAGCAAGAATGGGAAAGAGTTCCACCTGAAAAGCTTCAAAAATTGGTCTCCTCAGTTCCAAAACGTTAACTGAGTGTCGTTAAAAGGAAAGGCGATGTGACACAGTGGTAAAAAGGCCCCTGTGCCAACTTTTCTGCAATGTGTTGGCAATTTGCGTCGTCATTTGCTGTCAAATAAATGTGACTGTTCTCCTACAAATTTGTATGAGCAACTGCTGATCAAGAAAAGTAAACTGCTCAAGGTTTAGGTCATTAAGCTTTGAAGGGCGAGGTTTTGTTAAGTGCTCTCGGAGTGAACATTTTATGCCCCCCCCCACGAAAGAGGAAAGGGGGCATTATGTCGACACCATGTCTGTCCGTCGTTCGTCCATCGGCCGTAAACTTCTCGTTTCCGTGGAATAACTATAGAATCCCACATCCGATTGATGCCATTTCTTAATGGCATATTGGGAGTGGCTAGAGGAAGCTTCCTTTTGAAAACCAGCGTCGTGCGATATTCAATGGCCGACATAACAGCCATCTTGATTTTTGTTTCCGCCCAACAACTAAAGAATACCTCGTCGGATTGATGCCATTTCCTGGTGGTGTTTTGGGGGTGGCTGGAGGAAGGTTCCTTTCTAAAACCAGCATCGTGCGATATCTAATATGGCCCCCACAGCAGCCATCTTGATTTTCGTTTCCGCCCAATAACTAAAGAACACCTCGTCCGATTGATGCCGTTTCCTGATGGCGTATTGGGGTTGGCTGGAGGAAGGTTCCTTTCGAAAACCAGCATCGTGCGTTATCTAATATGGCCGCTACAGCAGCCATCTCAATAAGCCCTTGATCAACATACAGGTGGGGGCATATGCCACGCTCTGCATTGCTCTTGTTCATAATGAAAATGACTGAGAACTGAGAGGGTTCACTCCGAGAGCACTCCACACTTCACAGGTGCTGCTTGTTCTCTCCGATTAAGTAAGACGGCAGTCAGTCATCTGGACGCGTATTTGCTGCATTCAAATCAACGTTATTCAAAATTGCAAACATGTCAACCCTCACGCGAGTAGCCCATTTCTGTATTGAATTTTGCCCATGATTTCATCGCTGTTAGATCGCATATGGAGAGAAACCGTGTCTTCAGTTGCCAGTTATGATAATTGGAAAACGTGTCAATAAAGGAAAATTATTGAGAACCAGCCAGGACTAATTGTTGTCATAAAGGACATGTCTGTGTCCCCCCAGTTCCCAGTTCTATCTGCGCCACTGCTTACCTTGATCCAATTTTTACATGTTATCCAGTTGTACAATTTTATTGGTTAAAATTGTTGCGGAGGATATTAAATATATAAACAAATTAATACTGGTTTAGATGACTTTTAATTACTGTATTTAAATGAAGCAACCACTGAGACTCATTCCATTTATCTGTCTGTCTGTCTGTCTTTCTCCCGTTTTCTTTTCAGGACTGGCTTCAGAACAACCTGCAAGAGGAGAAATTTTTAAAAGACTCAAAAGCCCGTAGATGCATTACAGAAAAATGATGGACATCAACCAAAATCCAACCTTTATGTTCATTTTGCTTGCCTCACTTCAGATATTTGATTGCAAAAAAAAAAAAAAAAAAAAAACTGAAACACAAAATAAAGATTTTCAAGGAATTTATCAGTTTCTGTTTTTTTTCTAAATAGCATTACATGGTGTATCGTAGACAGAAGATGAGTCTTGCTGCAAGTAGACTTGTTAGAAAAGGTGTTTTTTTTTTTTAATTCATAGTCAAAGATATTTGAGAAGCTCAGCATTGCACTTCCTTTGTGAACAGCTTTAAACCAGAAGCTAGGTCTTATAACCTGAATATTAGCTGGTGCTGGTTACGTTAAGAGGAGCTGGTAATTGGTAAGAGTCTTTGCTCGGCTTGATGATGAGCTTGTAACTGGTGATGTGATCTGGTATAAAGTTAACCTGGCATGGTGAGCAGGATTTGGGCAGAAACTAGTTGGAAATTGGGTAGCAACGACACACTTCAATTTAGTGGTCCACTCGGCAGAATTTTGACATAAAGTACTTGGATGTTAAGCTGGCATGATCAGCAGAAATTTGGTAGAAACTGCTTGGAAGTAAAGCGGCAACAGCTCACTTCAATTGTGGCCTGTTCTCCTTTCTTAGATTGAAATTATGAATCAATGTTGGGGAAATTTAAAAAAAATGTAAGGTAAATTAGGGTGGGTGGGGATAGGATTTCTGCCAATGATCACCTATTCCCCATCTTTCTTACTATGAAATTATTGAATAATTTTGGGGAAAATTCCACAAAACTGTTAGGTCATTTGGGCAGAAATTTCCGTTAATTATCACCTATTTACCATGAAATTCTCGGACCTGTAAAATGAAGTGTTACCCCTCATCATAATGAAACAAGAGAACAAATAAAGCACTGCGAATGTCAGGAAGTGACGGAGAAGAGCCATCAGCCTACGTCTGATCACACTGTTTAGACTCGTCATGATCCAATATAAAAATAATTATTCAAACTTGCAAGGTTACGGCTCGGCTGCCTTAACATTCTCAGTGAAGTGCAATGTGAGAAGAGCACTTGGTCACGCTGTAATCGGCTTGGATGCTCTTATTTTACGACAGCCGAGACATGATTCTTTTTTTTTCGACTGCAAAGTTCATGATTTTGAGTCCTGGTAAGCAGAGGCCACTCCCGACCTGCCGTTGTTTATCATTCACTTGTGTGCACTGCGCAACACTGAGCCGATCATTAGACAAATTACGCGACGTGACTGTACTCATGCACAGTTCTTTCCCGCATACTTCACATCTGATGCAAAAAATTTCTTGAGGTGAAATTATTTCGCCAGAATCCTCGAGGGATTAAGATTTTGACACAAGCGTGTTGTGAGGGACGACCCACTCTGTTTTTCTTCCCCATATCTTAGCCAGCCTCTCAGTGTCTCGGTCCCGCTCTCACTCCTCGTCCTCCTCTCTGTCACTGACGCTCATTCCTTCCAGACAGCAGCGTCGCATCCACTCGTCCCTCAGCGTCACTTTGCTCCGCACGCATGTCATCGGACCGGCAGCGAGATGCATGAGACCGACTGAAGGCTGCGTACTGTCACCTCTCAAACGGAGAGTAAAATTGGGAAAAACCACAACGAATCCTCGAGATCAGGTAATTAAATCGCGAACAACAGCACAGGTGCTCTGTTTCTTCAGTGGTGGCGTAGCCTGATGCAGGAATGACGATCGGAAAAATGACATTATGGAGAAAGTGCGGCTGACCAATGGCATCTTTGGTGTAGCGGAATTTACGCACCGCGGCTAACATGTAATATGACAACAAATTCGGGAATCCGCGGAGTCGTGGTAGTTTTGATATATTAAATTTCACTGATTTGATACAACCTCAATTCCAAAACTAATGGAACAGCGCGTAAAATGAGTTAATTTATAAAATTCTTGTTTGTTTGAATTTAGTTCAGAGCAGCACGAAAATCTCTTCAAAGACCGCCTTAACAACGGGACCCTAATGATTCCAGGAAATATTCGTGAGTTCCGAATGAGATACCTGCAACAGGTTCCAAAAAAATGGGCGAGGGGAATGGAAAGACTGGAAGAGCTTAAACCAATTTTTTCAACATCATACAGGTACAGGTGAATAGGAAACGGCTGATTTGGTTATGACTGGGTGTAAAATGAGCAGTCACAGAAGGCACGGTAATTTACCAGTGAGATGATATGAGGTTCTTCACTTTGCTAAAACCAAACACCATCCAGAACCACCACCACCTTCTCTGATGTAGAACTCATCTAAAAAAGAATGTCGGGGATGAAGGAAGCAGTGCTCTGGTCTGAGGAGTCCATATTTCAACGTATTTTTGGAAATAATAAACGCTCTGTTTTCTGGGCCAAAAAGGAGGAGGACCATCCCGACTTATCAGCAACATGTTCAAAAGGCAACGTCTGTGATGGTCTGGGGCTGAATTACTGAACTCAGTATGGGTAGATATCGGCAAAATTGACACAGAAGGGGACATGCGCGTCTTGGAACAGTAATTGTGACTTCCGGATGTCGTCTTCATGGATGCCTCTTGTTGTTCCGGATAATGGCAAGCCGCACACGGCCCAAATTAAAACAGCATGGCTGTGGTGTCAGACATCGAGTAATGCCTGCAGCCCCAACCCACCTCTCATTAAAAACGTGTGGTGGATTATGTGCTGCAGAATGCAGTCACAGGGACCTTGGACTGTCGACAAACTGAAATTTATAATAAGGCACAAATGGGAACCAATTTTTAGCTTCTATTTGTTCTGAATCATGGCATATGAAAAAAGAATGAAATATTTACTTATGGAACATTTTTTTAATTTGAAGCATTAAAACCATGAAGCATGACACCTTACTGGGCGCATTCAAACAAACTTAAGTGCAGCACGGTTCCCAAATTAGTTTGAAATGGCTGTATAAGGCCATGTAGACGCAGCTTATAAAATGGGTGCAGTCGTGGCTGTTTTGCTTTTAAGCAAGGGTCCTTTTTCACAGCGAAGTCAAATAGGAAAACACAGCTGATTAATTAAACCAGCAAATCAGCATCAAACACATTGGTCCTCTGTGATGAAGTTCACTTTCTATCACTTTCAGCCCTATGAGCAACAGTGACGTTTACTTCATCATTATACTGCATATGATTATGACTTTAAAATCCCGTAATATTAGTACCAAGTGACAATTTGATTGATGCTCAGTACTACTGTACTACAGTACTACAGTACTTTTTGTGCAAACAGAAGGATTTGGATGGTATTTACATTTTCATGTTTTGAATCAAGTTGGAATTACGGACATTTATAATGGTGTCACTTTGCAAATACTTACAAACATCATGGTCTGTGTGACTCTCAAAACTTTGGTGCTTCTCCAGGTCCTGCTAAAATCCCTAAAGAACAGTGGAACCCTATAGACCCAGGTTTTGACCTTGAAAACCACATCATAGTCAAAATGAGTTACCTGCACAGGTATGTATATGCCCTCCATAAACAGCTGAGATTTAACTGGCCAGTGTACATGCCTACGGGGAACATTCTGTGTAATTAGTTGACTGCAGGCTGAGTTATCTTAATACTCTGCACTCTCTGTCTGGGGCATTCAGCACAGCTCAGAGAGATACTCACAATATGTGCTCATGGTCCACTGTTCAAAACTGGAAGAAGTACACTCTTCTAAATTGGCTCTTATGTGTAACTGTAAATCTTTACAAATGTCAACTTAAGTGTGAAATATATGGCATTTATTCTGGCAAGGCAGTATCTCACAAAGTTAATGTGTATCTGCCCCCTGATTCAGCTACAGTCTGAAATTAGACGAGTTTTTCCCTCTCTTATGCGACACCCTTCTACCAAGTATCATGAAAATTGGGCCGATAGTTTTTCAATAACTCTGCTTACAAACAGATACAAAGACAGACAAAAAACCAACCAAAAATATTACCGCATGAGTGGATGTAAATATAGATAACTATTTTTTTGAGCACTCACACACACCTCATTTCCAGAAAAGTTGGGACATTGAGTAAAATGTAAATGAGCACAAACTGCAATGATTGGCAAATCATTTAAACTCTATAACAAAAGGAAAATAGTATAAAATGTTGAAGTTGCAAAATTTTATTATTTTTGAACAATATCTGCTCATTTTGAATTTGACGGCAGCAGCTCATTTTCAAAAAAGTTGAGGCGGGCCTGTGTTAAAGAGCTGTGTTTGTGAGAACACCCTATAAGTGTTTGGTAATTGAGAAGACCAATAACTATAGTTCTGAATGTAATGTTTTCTCACTCTCACTTGATTTTAAATCACAGCTTTTTAAGATTTCTGCAGACTCATTTGCCACATTTGTGCACCAAATTTTTTTCAGTGGGTGACTTGTTTTGACTGCAGGCAAATCAGTTTAGCACCAGGACTCTTACACTGGGGATCCAAGGTGTTGTAACGCACGCGCAATGTGGTTTGGCATTCTGTTGCTGAAATAAGCAAAGCCTGACCAGAAAAGGATGTATTGTTCAGCATTCATAATGGCTTCACAGATGTACAAGTTACCCATGCCACATGCACCCCCATACTATCATTGATGCTGGCTTTTGAACGGCGCACCAATAAAAAGCAGGATGTTTCCTCTCCTGAACCAGAGGATGCGGCATCCTTGGCATCCTTGATTTCCAAAGGACTTCAGATTTTGATTTATGAGACCACAGGGTAGTTTTACACTTTGTCTCAGGCCATCATAAATGAAGTTAGGCCAAGAGAAGGCGGGAGCGTTTCTGAATCCTGTTTATTTATGTTTTTTTTCCTCTGTGTAGTAAAGATTTAACTTGCTTTTGTGGAAGCATTAACAAATTGGGCTAATTGAGATTGGTTTTCAGAAGTGTTTGTGAGCCCATGCATTGATTTCCACTGCAAAATCGTGTTTGTTTTTAATGCAGTGCCACCTGAGGGCCTGAAGATCGCAACCATTCAGTGCTGGTTTTTGAACTTGTCCCCAGCATGCAGAGATTTCACCAGATCCTCTGAATAACTTTACGATAATACATACAATAAATTATTAAATCCCCAGTTTCTTTGCAATATCATTCTTAAATTGATTAACAATTTTACCATGCAGTCTGTCACGGAGAGGTGAAGCCCTCACCACCTTCTGAAAGATTCAGCCTCACTGAGATGCTCTTTTCATACCCCTTCATGTGACTGACCCATTGCTAATTTATCTGATTTGCTGTGAGATATTCCACTTGGAATATCTTTAGCATTTAGCATCTTTAGCATTGTGAAACATTTGCAATCTTTTGTTGCCCCTGTCACAACTTATTTGGAATGTTGCTGGAATCAAATTCAAAATTGGCAAATATTTTTCTCTAAACAATAAATTTCTGCTTCAACATGACATATTGTCTTTGAACCATTTTTAATGAAATATAGGGTTTAAATGATGTGCAAATTCTTACATTCAGCTTATTCACATTTTAAACAGCATCCCAACTTTTCTCGGAATGGGTTTTTCAATTTGATTTCTAATTAGTAATCCAAGGTCCAGTTTTACAGACACAGGAGCAATCAAATCCAAGACTAATTTACATTTCTAATGGAATGTCTTCATAACAAATCCGGTATTACTCCAGGGCCAAGCTGAATCTGTGTGTGATAAACAAACTATTACTATGGAAAAAAACGTTTCTCCTTTTATCTGGATGTAGGGGCTAAACTGACGACTCAAGAATCAGCAAGACCAGAACAGATGGACTTCAGAACCCTCAAGCTTACCATCTCCATCGTCTCAAACATCTCCAACTTCACCACAGGTAATGAGACAGATGCTATACTGTCTGAAGGCCCTTACCAAACAGTGGAGGTCGTGCTAATTATCCTGGCCACAGGGTTCCTCAGTTTTCTAACAACAACTGGGAACATACTGGTCATGCTTTCAATCAAAATGAACAGGAACCTCCAAACCATCAACAACTACTTCCTGTTCAGCTTGGCGTGTTCAGACCTGGCCACTGGGTTCATCTCCATGAACCTGTACACAGTCTACATTGTGTTTGGATATTGGCCATTGGGGCCAATAGTCTGTGACCTTTGGCTAGTCCAGGACTTTACCGTTGGCTGTGCCTCTGTCACGAATCTCCTCGTCATCAGCTTTGACCGTTATTTCTGCATCACCAAGCCACTCAGCTACCCAGCAAGAAGGACTACCAAGATTGCGGGCATGATGATGGGGGCAGCCTGGGGTATTGGCTTCATCCTGTGGGCCCCAGTCATCCTGTTCGGGCAGTTTATCATAGGGAAGCGCATTGTGAAAGAGGGCACATGCTACATCGAGTTCCTCTCCAATGAATCCATCACCTTTATCACCGCCACTGCTTTCTTCTACCTGCCTGTTATCATCATGACCTTTCTGTACTGGCGGATCTCCAGGGCCAGCAAGAGCCGTGTGAAGACGAGCAATCACAAGCAAAAAAAGGGCAACCAATTCAACAGAGAAGCAGGAAACCGCATCAGCATTCCATGTGATCATGAGTATGACAGAACCCAACCCGCTGAGAGGAGCCAGAACGGCGGAACAGGTGGTGTTGGAGAGGAGAAGCCAAGTGCACCAGTACATCCTGAGAGAAACGAAATAGCTGAGGCCCCTGCAGGTTACGAGGGAAACTCCACAGCCCACGGTCTAAATTCCACAAAGCAGCAGCCACAGAAGAAGTCATTGTCATCTCGTGAAAAAAAAGTAACACGCATGGTAATGGCAATTCTTGTTACCTTTGTGGTCATGTGGACACCCTATAACACCTTGAAGGTCCTCAGCACCTTTTGTTCAACATGCGTTCCCGACGCTGTTTGGACATTCAGTTACTGGTCCTGCTACATCAACAGCGCCCTCAATCCAGCCTGCTATGCTCTCTGCAACAACTCCTTCAAGAAGACCTTCAAACAGCTCCTGCTCTGCCAGCACAAGGACATTAGCTTGGGCAGATAAAGAGATGTGATTATTTATGTTTTGTTTCTGCAGGTGCTCTTCTCCTGTGATCTGGAAAAACCTAGTACATATGTCACTTTTGGGAGAAACTGAGTTCGACCCTCAATTGCAGTGACTAAGAGTGGCAAAAGTCTTGAAACACCAGCTATTAGTGTTATTTGAACTATCTAGATCAAGTTTCTATTATTTTTTTCGATTAGGAGAAGCCCAGAATCCAACGGTTTTGTTCACTTGTGAGAATCATTGCCACTGATAAATTCCCTAGGTTTTTCTAGATCACCGGAGACTTCTCTGTCATTTCATTTTTTTTTTTTTTTTTTTTGACTGCAGGAAAGCAGACCTGCTGCAGGTTGCCTTTGTCAGGCTTTTGTCAGGAGCTTCATAAACACAGCCTGTGCTCTGTTGTCCAGCCCCCCCGAGCATCGTTACACACACACACACACACACACACACACGCACGCACGCGCACACACACACACAGGTACACTCACATCACTCCCCAGATGAACCAAGACCTGCCAGAACTGGCGCATCCAAATATACATTCCATGTCACACAAGTACTCACACACAAACAGACACAAACACACAGATATCTGAAAACACACAAATGCATACATTCACACAGGCACATACACACAGAACCACACACACTCATACACACACCTGCACATCATTATCCTTGTTGATTTAGACGAGATAGGAAATGCACATTCAAATACACATTCCATAATACACACAAACATGTGCACAACACACACTCACACCCACATACATACGCACATACCCATTCTTTCATACTGGCGTATACTCATTAATAGTGATGGGAAGATGAAGCTTCATGAACCATTTTCTTTATTTTCTGTGCCCACAAGATGGTGCACTCTGTTCATCAAAGGCTTGTCAGTTCATTCTATAAGCCTTATTTTTTTAACTATGGGCGCCATCTTGTGGGCACAGAAAATAAAGAAAATGGTTCATGAAGCTTCATCTTCCCATCACTACTCATTAGCATTTGCAAACACACACACGCAAGCATACACTGCCCACCATAATTATTGGCACCCCTGGTTAGGATGTGTTCTTTAGCTTCTAATAAATTCTTTTTTTTCCGAAATAATATAGGACCACTATGAAAAAAGAGGAAAATCCAACCTTTAATTCATGTGCATTAAGACAGTGGGACATTAAAAAATAATACTTTTACATCAAATCATGTGTGCGACGATTATAAGCACCCCTGTTGTTAATACTTTGTACAACCCCCTTTTGCCAACAAATCTTCACCTATAATGTTTCACAAGATGGGAGAATACAGAAAGAGGGATCTTCGACCGTTCCTCTTTGCACAATCTCTCTAAATCATCCAGTGACCTGGGTCCTCTCCTCTGCACTCTCCTCTTCAGCTCACTCCACAGGTTTTCAATGGGGTTGAGGTCTGGGGACTGAGATGGCCATGGGAGGAGCTTGATTCTGTGTCTGCTCTACCATTTCTACGTAGATTTGGCCACATGTTTAGGGTCATTATCTTGCTGAAAGACCCAGTTACGACCCATCTTCAGCTTTCGGGCAGAGGCCACCAGATTTTGATTTAAAATGTCCTGGTATTTCAAAGTGTTCATGATGCCGTGCACCCTAACAAGGTTCCCAGGGCCTCTGAAAGAGAAACAGGCCCACAGCATCACCGATCTTCCCCCATACTTCACAGTGGGCATGAGGTACTTTTCTGCATACTCATCTTTTGTGTTCCGCCAGACCCACTTAGAGTGTTTGTTGCCAAAAAGCTCTATCTTGGTCTCATCTGACTAAAGCACATGGTCCCAGTTGAAGTCCCAGTATTGCTTAGCGAACTCCAGACATTTGCGTTTATGATTGTGAGTGAGAAAAGGTGTTTTCTGTGCATGCCTCCCAAACAGCTTGTTGGCTTGTGGATAGCGCCTGATGGTTGTTTTGGAGACTTTGTGACCCCAAGATGCTACCATTTGTTGCAATTCTTTAACAGTGAGTTTTGGAGAACTTTTTATTTCTCTTTCCAATCTCCTCTCTGTGCGTGGTGGCAAAATAACCTTGCGTCCTCGTCCAGGCTTGTTTACCACTGTTCCAGTTGTTTTAAACATCTTAATGATTCTTCTGACAGTAGATATGGGCAGGTGCAGGCGAGTGGCTATTTTCTTGTAGCCATTGCCTGAATGGCGAAGGTTGACGCACATCTGCCTTACTTGAATGGTGTGTTCCTTTGTCTTTCCCATGTTGAAGAGTGGATAAGAGAAATGGCCTCTGTGTCACGTCATATTTATACCCTAGGGAAACAGAAAGTGATGAATTACTAATTAAATGTTTCTAGATGCTCTGATCAACTTTGTAAACTGCTGTAGAAATGACAGAAATACTTCTATTACATTTATTTCCTGGGAATTGTTAGGGGCGCCAATAATTGTGGAACAGGTGATTTTATGAAGTTAGGGATTTTTTTTCCCCCTTAAAATTCACTTGAGTTGAAGGTTACATTTTTCTACAATTTTCAGCGTGACAGTATGCTTCTGCAATAAAAATTTAATTTATTTTCAGGCTTTTAGCACATCTTGACCAAGGATGCCAATAATTATGGAGAGCGCTGTATATGCAGACATACAATCACACACACAGACACACAAATACCAATTCCCAAGTCGACTAACAGGTGCCTAGACTCGCATATCGCACTCGCAAACACATACATATATGCTGGGTACATTCCCATAAGCACAGCTATATGAATTATACACACACACTCTCACACACACACTCACACATTTAAAGTGTACTTGCATTAAAAAAATATTTTAAGTAGCTGTTTACTGAAAGCATACTTGAAATTTCACGTCCAAGAATTTAAAAGTGGGCTTGGAATATGCAACCATTTATCCAACAGATTATTAGTTTATTAGCAGTATATTTCCAAGAATTCATTCAAAAATTAAAAAAGTGCATTGGTGGCATGATGGCTCAGTGGGTCAGGCTGTGGCTGAACAGGAAGAGGTTACAGGCCTTTCTGAGTGGAGTTTGCGCGTTTCCCTGCTTACTCATGCATGTGAGTGTCTGAGGATGTGATTTGACTCCTTCGTGTGGTAAAACAGTGCAAGTGATGATTTGTTTTATCCATAAAGCAATATGCAAAATATGTTGTAAATGAAGCATTCGTTACATAAATAAAGCACATCCGTATATTCCCTTGCAGAATACGTCAAAATATACAAACCAAAACCAGTCAAGTTGGCACGTTATGTAAATCGTAGATGAAAACAGAATACAATGATTTGCAAATCCTTTTCAACTTGTATTCAACTGAATACACTGCAAAGACAAGATATTTAATGTTCAAACTGAGAAACTTTTTTTTTTTTTGCAAATAATCATTAACTTATAATTTAAAGGCAGCAACACATTGCAAAAATGTTGGCACAGGGGCCTTTTTACCACTGCGTTACATCGCCTTTCCTTTTAACGACACTCAGTAAACGTTTGGGAACTGAGAAGACCAATTTTTGAAGCTTTTCTGGTGGAACTCTTTCCTATTCTTGCTTAATGTACAGCTTAAGTTGTTCAACAGTCTGGGGTCTCCGTTGTCGTATTTTACGCTTCATAATGCGCCACACATTTTCAATGGGATACAGGTCTGGACTACAGGCAGGCCAGTCTAGTACCCGCACTCTTTAGCACGGAGCCATGCTGTTGTAACAGGTGCAGAATGTGGCTTGGCATTGCCTTGCTGAAATACGCAGGGGCCTCCATGAAAAAGACGTTGCTTGGATGGCGACATATGTTGCTCCAAAACCTGTATGTACCTTTTAGCATTAATGGTGCCTTCACATATGTGTAAGTTGCCCATGCCTTGGGCACTAATACACCCCCATACCATCACAGATGCTGGCTTTTGACCTTTGTGCCTTTAACAGTCCGGATGGTTCTTTTCCTCTTTGGTCCGGAGGACATGACGTCCACAGTTTCCAAAAACAATTTTAAATGTGGACTCGTCATACCACAGAACACTTCTCTACTTTGCATCAGTCCATCTTAGATGAGCTTGGGCCCAGCAAAGCCGGGGGCGTTTCTGGGTGCTGTTGATAAATGGCTTTCACTTTGCATTGTACAGTTTTAACTTGCACTTGCAGATGTAGCGACGAAATGTAGTTACTTACAGTGGTTTTCTGAAGTGTTCCTGAGCCCATGTGGTGATGTCCTTTACACACTGATGTCGGTTTTTGATGCAGTACCGCCTGAGGGATCGAAGGTCACGGGCATTCAATGTTGTTTTTCGGCCTTGTCGCTTACGTGCAGTGATTTCTCCAGATTCTCCGAACCTTTTGACGATATTACAGACCGTAGATGATGAAATCCCTAAATTTCTTGCAATAGCTCTTTGAGGAATGTTGTTTTTAAACCGTTTGACAATCAGCTCACGCATTTGCTCACTAAGTGGTGACCCTCGCCCCATCCTTGTTTGTGAATGACTGAGCATTTCAGGGAAGCTGCTTTTATACCCAATTATGGCACCCACCTGTTCCCAATTAGCCGTTGACCTGTGGGATGGTTAAATAAGTGTTTGATGAGCATTCCTCAACTCTCTCAGACTTTTTTGCCACTTGTGCCAGCTTTTTTGAAACATGTTGCAGGCATCAAATTCCAAATGAGCTAATATTTTCAAAAAACCAGTTCGAACATTAAGTAACTTGTCTTTGCAGTGTATTCAATTGAATATAGCTTGAAAAGGATTTTCAAATCATTGTGTTCTGTTTTCATTTACGATTTACACGATGTGCCAACTTCACTGGTTTTGGGTTTTGTACTTTCATAAAATTAGGCTAGTATTATGCAACTCGTAAATGAAGAGTATATCTCCATGATTACTTGCAGTGGACTTCAAAATATAATTTCATCAGTAAATAAAATGAGAATTAAGTAAACTAGTTTTATGCTCAAAGTTCAGGACACTCACGTAAAAAGAATATGTAGAAGTAGGGGAAGGTGGGGCAAAAGAGGCTCCTTAACATTTAGGCCTGTTATGGCCCCAATTTGTTATTACATTTATAACACAACAGCAACAGCAAGGGATGACAAACACAGTTTTAACAACTAAAACACATTTAATTTTTAACGAAGACAAAGACTAATAACAACCTACAACTGAAGACCAAGATTGATAAATAAGAAAAAACAGAAATAATTACAGTCCCTTTTTAGTGGGGTGGCTTGGTGATGTCCTGGATGAAGAAAATGCTCAAACACAGTCAAAGAAATCCACAAAAGAAACGTCACAGGTCTTGAACAGAATGGCAGGTCTGGTCATCTTCTTGCAATTTCTCCTACTACTTTACTGTCTCAATTCTTTTCCTTATATACTCTTTTGCAGACCCCACCCACATTGAGACCTCTTTTTTTTTTATTTTCTGAGACTTGCCCCAGACATGTCCAGGACATGTCTATACATGACTCCAGTCTGAGCTAAACAAAAAAAGATAAATACTGCCATCTAGTGGCCTATATTCACATTACACCTCCATTCCAAAAGGGAAAAATTTTGACTCACAAAGGCAAAATTTTTCTTTTCAATACAAAATGGTTAAGTGAACACTTGTCTATATATACATATCATACAATATTCAAACACATGATATATATATACACATTCAAACACGGGATAAGCAATCAGCAATTACATTGTCTGTACCCTTCACATGCTTAATTTCCAAGTCAAACTCCTGTAAAATCAAACTCCAATTCAACAATCTCCGATTCTTGTTTTTCATCTTACTCAAAAACGTTAACGGATTGTGGTCAGTGTACACAATCATTGGCTTTTGTCCTGTACAAACATAAACCTCAAAGTGTTGTAAAGAAAGGACCAGAGCCAACAGTTCCTTCTCTATTGTGGAATAGTTCCTTTGGTGGCGATTGAACTTCCTGGAGAAGTATGCCACGGGATGCTCAATGTCATCAGAGTCACTTCTCTGTAGGAGCACAGATCCACAAGCTTGGTCGCTAGCATCGACCGCGATGGAGAACGGTTTGTTGAAGTCAGGAGATTTGAGCACGGGGAAGTGACACAGCAGAGACTTCAGGTGATCGAAGGCTCTCTGGCATGCATCATCCCAGGTGAACTTTACGCCTTTCTTCAGTTGGTTAGTTAGACTGAGAGCAATCTCAGCAAAGTTCTTGCAGAACTTGCGGTAGTACCCGATCATTCCAAGGAAGCGGCGCAAAGCTTTTTTGTTGTCAGGAACTGGAAAGTCCATGATGGCTTGGACTTTAGCATTTATGGGTGCCACCTTACCCTGGCCTATGACGTAGCCAAGATAGGTGACAGTAGCACAACCAAAGTCACTCTTGCTCAGGTTAACAGTCAGGTTAGCCTGGGTCAGGCGCTGGAACAACGTCTCTACATCTTTTAGATGTTCTTCCCAGGAGTCACTCCATGTGATCAGGTCATCGATGTACGCACCCGTGTGTGGCAATCCGGCGATTGTAGACTGTATCATCCTTTGGAACGTGGCTGGGGCATTTTTCATGCCAAAGGGTAGGACTTCATACTGGTACAATCCAGATGGTGTGGCAAAAGCAGAGATGCTCTTGGCCCTCTCAGTTAAAGGCACACACCAATAACCCTTCAATAAATCAATCTTGGTCAGAAACTTTGCTTGCCCTACACTATCAATACAATCATCAATCCTAGGTATTGGAAACACATCAGTTCTAGTTACAGCATTGACTTTGCGATAATCTGTACAGAATCTAGTACTTCCATCAGGTTTTGGAACTAGCACACAGGGTGAACTCCAATCGGAGTTGGAGGGTCTGATAATATCATGTTTTAACATGTACTCAACCTCTTTCTCAGCAATCTTTCTCTTTTCAGGATTCATCCGGTATGGATGCTGTTTTATTGATTTGGCATCACCAACATCTACATCATGAGAGGCTATAGTAACTCTCTTTGGAACATCAGGAAACAAATCCTCATATTTCTTGATCAACCTTTCAAACTGATCTCTCTGTGAGGGTTCTAAGTGCTGGAGTTTTACATCAAGATTTTGCAACACTTCAGTGTTTGACAATTTACATGAAAGAACTTCAGCTTTAATTCTTGGTTCATCATCTTGAAACTCCCCCTCATCTTCACACGTTTCGACCATTGGAGAATCTGAAGTGACAGCTGCAACCCTAGCATTTCTGTCATGATAAGGCTTTAGCATGTTAATATGACACAATTGTTTTGGTTTTCTCCTATCTGGAGTCTTCACAATGTAATTGAGATCATTGAGTTTTGTCAGAATTTCATAAGGACCATGAAATCTAGCCTGCAATGGATTGGACTGCAAGGGAAACAACACAAGGACCATTTCTCCTGGTTTAAACTCACGGCTTCTAGCCTTATGATCATACCAAGTTTTCATTTTTCCCTGACTTGATTTCAAGTTCTCTTTGGCAAGGTCACAAGCTGCACGCAATCTTTCCTTGAACTTGCTAACATAGTCTAACAGACTGATTTGCGGCTCTTCCTCTTGCCATTGTTCACTCAATAATAGCAAAGGTCCTCTCACTTCATGACCAAACACTAGCTCAAATGGACTGAATCCAGTAGACTCCTGCACTGCTTCTCTAGCTGCAAACAACAGCAAATGAACCCCTTCATCCCAGTCTTTCTCATGGTCATAACAATAAGTCCTCATCATTGTCTTGAGAGTGGAATGAAACCGCTCTAAGGCACCCTGACTTTCTGGATGATAGGCACTAGAAAGAATCTGTTTTGCACCTAGTTCATACACAACCTGCTGAAACAATCCTGAAGTGAAATTGCTACCTTGGTCTGACTGAATTTCCCTGGGAAGGCCAAACAACGTGAAGAACTTTATCAAAGCCTTCGAGATTGCAGTTGCCTTGATGTTACGTAGAGGTATGGCTTCGGGGAATCTGGTAGATGCACACATGATTGTCAACAAGTACTGATTTCCAGATCTAGTCTTGGGTAATGGACCAACGCAATCAACAATGACCCTAGAGAATGGCTCCCCAAATGCTGGGATAGGCTGCAATGGAGCTACAGGTGGGTCTAACTGGTGTTTTCCAACTACCTGACAAGTGTGACAGGTTTTGCAAAAGTTGGAAACGTCTTTCCGAAGCCCAGGCCAAAAGAAGTGTTTCATGATCTTATCAACAGTCTTGTTAACACCAAGATGACCTCCTAAAGGTAAACTATGAGCCATTGTTAAGATCTCATTCCTATAGACCTTCGGAACAACAATTTGCCTGACCACTGCCCAATCTGCATTGGCAGGGATATCAGGAGGGCGCCACTTCCGCATCAACACACCATCCTTGAGATAATACCCAACTGGAACTGCATCTATTTCTTTATCAGGAAGGGCTCTCCTCTTTAGTACACAAATTTCAGGATCATTAGTTTGCTCCTCAATCAACCGCTTTCTGGACAGAGACAAGTCTCCAGACACATCAGAATCACCAGACCCATCCGGCTGGCTGAATAGAGAACTGATAAAAGTATCTGATAAGTCCTCAAACGGAGAAACCATAGTAGGCCAATCAGAGTCATGAGGCGAACCACCTGAGTCCTGACTATTCAATGTACTGGACGGCACCACAACATCATCTTCTTTAGCCTTCTTGGCCATAGCACGAGTCACTGCGCAAGAAGGATACAGAGATGGGTCCTCATCCCCATTTTCAGTGCTCGGCTGTGAAGTAAGATGTACAGGGGGAACTACTTTGCCCCCAGCCAGGTCATTGCCTAGCAACAGAGAAACACCCTTTATAGGTAGACTTGACATAAGTCCCACCTTTACCTGTCCTGTAACTAAATCTGACTTCAAGAATATAGAGCGCAGGGGTACAGATACAGTCCTCCCTTCAATACCTTGTACAAGTATGAAATCCCCTGAAGCGGTCTCATCACGTAACTCCAAGGAGTCCATCAACAAAAGTGACTGAGAAGCTCCGGTATCCCTTAGGATATATATGGGGACAGGAGTAGTATGCTCATTCAGAGCCACAAATCCCTCTGACACAAATGGAAGAAATTCCTCCCTCACAAAGTCAGCTGTATTAGGCTTTTTAGCCCCACAAGAAGCAGGCAATTTAGCAGATTGGTTATCTACTACAGGGGTTTCTAACCTTGTTTTCACAAAGGCATTTGGTTTGGTATCCTTTTCTTTTTCTTTCTTAGCTTTAAGGAACCAACAGTTAGTTGTAACATGACCAGATTTCTTGCAATAACTGCAAACTAGACCACTTTTGTCACTGTCAGCTTTCACACTTTGATCAGACCTATTACTGGATTTCTGAGCACCATCACCAGATTTGTCTTTGTCTTTGGGTGAGGAATCTTGGGTATCACCGTAACCCTTTTTCTGAAATTGGGACCATTTATTGTTACTGCTAGACTGAAATTTGGACTTATGAGTGAGAACATATTCATCTGCAAATTTGGCAGCTGATTGCAAGTTCAGTGCTTGCTTCTCATTAAGGTAGGTCTTAACATCATCCTTAACACAGTTCTTGAATTCTTCAACTAACACCATCTCTTTTAGTGAGTTGAAATCATCCTTGACCTCCATAGAAGTACACCAGCGCTCAAAGCAAACCTGCTTCTCATTAGCAAATTCAACATAAGTCTGATTTTCAGATTTCTTCAGACCTCTGAATTTCTGTCGGTAAGCCTCTGGAACCAACTCATAAGCTCTCAAAATAACCTTTTTGACAACCTCATAATCAGAGGAATCATCTGCAGACAAAGCCGAATAGGCTTGTTGAGCTTTACCCTTGAGGACAGTTTGCAACATCAGAGGCCAGTGTTCCTTTGGCCACTGGCAACTCTTTGCTACCTTTTCAAAACACTGGAAATAGTTGTCAACATCCTTTTCTGAAAATGGAGGCACCAGTTTTACCTCCTGGCTAGCCCGAAATTTATTTTCAGTTGCAATTTTTATTTTTAGTTGCTCCATTTGGAGTCTTTCTTCTCTATCGAGTTTCTCTAATTCAAAATCTCTCTGTCTTGCAAATTTTTCTAACTCAAATTCTCTTTGTTTTTCTTCTCTTGCTAATTTTTCTAACTCAAACTGCCTTTGTTTTTCTTTTTCTTCCCTCTCAAATTCTCTTTGTTTCTCTTTTTCCTCCCTTTCTTTTTCTCTTTCTTCCCTTTCTTTCTCTTTTTCCTCCCTTTCTTTTTCTCTTTCCTCCCTTTCAATCTCTAGCATTTTTAATTTAAGTTCCATTTCTATATTTGGATTTTCCACTGGAAACTGTTCCAGATCTCCGGGTGCAAACACATTTTCATCAATGTAATATTCAACTATCTCTCTAGCCAGTCTTGCTTTTCGCATGGCTGGTTTTACCTCTGTCAGCTCCAACTGTCTGCAAATTTCTAGCAGTTCTGTCTTTTTAAAAGACTTCAAAACCCCTACGGTTGGTGATGCCAAGAAATCATCCATTGCTGTTGTCAATACATATCTAGGAAAATTCACAAAAACAATTTCACAATTTGGAATGTTAGATTTTCAATAAATTACTCACACAATGGTCTATCCCGGACCTTGAGCCCCCAATTTGTTATGGCCCCAATTTGTTATTACATTTATAACACAACAGCAACAGCAAGGGATGACAAACACAGTTTTAACAACTAAAACACATTTAATTTTTAACGAAGACAAAGACTAATAACAACCTACAACTGAAGACCAAGATTGATAAATAAGAAAAAACAGAAATAATTACAGTCCCTTTTTAGTGGGGTGGCTTGGTGATGTCCTGGATGAAGAAAATGCTCAAACACAGTCAAAGAAATCCACAAAAGAAACGTCACAGGTCTTGAACAGAATGGCAGGTCTGGTCATCTTCTTGCAATTTCTCCTACTACTTTACTGTCTCAATTCTTTTCCTTATATACTCTTTTGCAGACCCCACCCACATTGAGACCTCTTTTTTTTTAATTTTCTGAGACTTGCCCCAGACATGTCCAGGACATGTCTATACATGACTCCAGTCTGAGCTAAACAAAAAAAGATAAATACTGCCATCTAGTGGCCTATATTCACATTACAGGCCTCACCTGATAAAAGCTGCAGCAGGAATTCAATGCGACTCATAGTGTTTAGAAATCTTTATTTAACTCCCATTAGAGCGCACTTAATCAAAACGGCCCCAAATGGATATTTACTGTAGAAAGTCTCAGTTAAAAAAATAACTTGAGGGGGGCCATTTTCTACAAGGGTATGGGAAAAATAGCCTCCACTTATGGGGCAAAATGGCCCACAAATAACAGGACATGGGTGGCGAACGAGAACGAGAACAAAGAATTTTTTTTCTAAATTTGAAACCTAACAAATATATATATATATACAAAACCCAAAACCAGTGAAGTTTGCAATGCAAACCGATTTGCAATGCATACATGTACATGTACTAGCTTGACTCAAAAGCAAGAAAAGAAGTTGAAAAGTCCTTTCAGAGCTTCTTATCTAACAGACTAACATAACTTAGGAACAAGTTATTTTGCTAGTAAGATGACATTGTACAATTAAATTTAACATGTTAATCCCACTGCACTGGTACTGTAAAATTCAAAATTATTGTTGCTATTTTAAAATTAATCAATCATGAAAATTCAAGTTAGTACATGAAATATGTATATGTATGTGTATGTTATAATTACATGTATGTACATGTACATGTATGCATTGCAAATCGGTGTCAACATATCTACAGGGATGCCTCTAAGATAGACCTTGTGACACAAAAAGGGCATTATACTTTTTGAAAGTAGTCATCTTTAACCATTAACATTTCAAAAAGAACAAAATATACATAATACTGCCACTGGAATGACTACTAATACTTGTATCCCAATTTAAAGTACTGAAATTTACTTTTGAATAAGTACTGCCATGCCATTTTGAATAAGAATATCTCAGTAACTACAAATATAACCCTGCTGCTTTTTTGTACAGTGATAGAAGACAGATGGAACTGTCTTTTAGAAAAAGTTGGGGTCTCTGGCACCTGTCCCACATGGAGATTTTTGCCACCAAAAACAACCAATTAAAAGTCTTGTCCAACTTTTGGAGCTCATATTTTCCAAACTGAGGTACCTAGAAGGCTCCAGTTTGCTAGGTTATCACACAAGTTTGTGTAGAATGGAACCCAGGGGTATCAGAACACTTCTGTGCAGTATTTCTAGTACCTTTAAGGCCCCAAACCCCACTCGCGAGTAGGTTTTTCCTAATTTTTGGCATTTTTAGCAAGCCCCCATGGCCTGCAGAGTGTAGGGAAACACCTGGGGATGTTTGTGGAGCACTAGCTCCATGCAGAGGCCTTGTATACCAACTTACAGCTCTCTGATATGTCTAGAGGCTGAGAATTAACCACTTAAAGATGCAAAAAACCCTGGTGAGGCTTTTCTTGGCTATTTATAGCCCAAATTCTGAAAATTTCAGACCCCCACAACTCAGTAACTATTTGAGCTACAGGCCTACAATTTTGCATAGAAAGTACTTTTGTGACTATTTAGAGGCATGTAAATTTGAGACTAATTTGAAAATGGTGCAGCAACACTCCCAAGGAATATCCGGTCCTTTCACTTGGAATGACCCTAAAGGCATAGATTCTTACACATGAAAAGGATTGAGAATCATTCCAAGACAGATAAAACAGTGTCCAACATAAATCCTCAAAGCATAACGAATCAATATGAATAACGGATCCAGAAAAGGATGGAATGAGAATTCATCTAATCTTTATTTTCTGTGATTGAAAAAAAAAAAAAGCTAGTGGCCGACGAAGTTGGTCCAGATGGCAGAATCGAGGCTTCCGCCCCGACCCGGTTGTAATGGCCCCACTTTGTTATGACATATAAGACAGCAAGGGATGACAGACAAAATTTTAAAACTTAAACAGATTTAATTATACAAAGACTGACAACTAACCTAAAATTTACACTACTGACCAAGATTGACATATACAAGAAAAAAATATATTTACATTCCCTTGTGATGGGGTTCCTTGGTGATGTCCTGGGGCAGGGAAAATGCTCCAACACAGGCAAAAATCCACAAAAAAAACTTCACAGGTCTAGAATAGAGTGACAGGTCTGGACAAATGTATCCTTCTCCTTGCAATTTCTCCTACTACTTTAATCTCTCGCCTTTTCTCCTTATATACTCTTTTGCAGCCCCCTCCCACCTTCCAGACTTTTTTCAATTCTCTGGGACTTCCACTCTCAGACATACCCAGGACATGCCCAAACCTAGCTCCAGACTGGACTTAACAAAAAAAAGTCAATACTGCCATCTAGTGGCTTTTATTTTTCCACATTACACGGTGCACTCGTCGCAACTGAAGAAGACGTAGCGCGCCGGGCACAGATCAACAACAGGGTCGTGCTCCATGCGCCCCACCTGTGTAAATCCAAAATATAGAATATTCAAGTTCCTTGATAAGTCGGTTACCATGAATAATTTACTTGACATGGGGAAAACATGAAGACGCTCCACTCCAAGAGGCATGAAACCTCACTGCGGGGGCTAGGAGCTTGTCATACTGAAGAATGCACTCTATATAGGCCTACTTCATGCCCGTCGGTAGTGTGAGAAAGCAATAAGTCCCAGGGGAAAGTCACGGATGAACAGTCAGAGCGGCTTTTTTTTGTCAGGACGTTGCTAGGAAAGTTCACTGAAGGCAATTCATGCAATTCCGCCACACCTAGCCTCTGTAAACACTGTTCCAGCCTCGCCTGCACTCAAGCCCTTTTACACTGACTCCTTCAGCGCCAAAAAGGCGATAAATCGAATTGCGCAGCCAGGGAGATGACAGGTAGCCAACGAGACTGGCTGGAGCAACAGAAGTTTAAAGGAGCATTCACTCTCATTGTGGACGGGCTTTTCAAATAGTCCGGCTGTGAGGTGAAACATTGTGAAACATCGTTCGAACTATCAAGGTAACTTACATAGTGCGAACCATCGTTAAACGATGCAGGTGTTCCCCAATACCGTAGTTCGAACGAACGTTCGCAACCACTGTCGTTAAGTTGTGTGGTTCCAACTACTGCTCCCCAGCTGTAGTTAAAAACTTAGTTCCGGGAGATTGCATCGGAAAATGCAGTCCACGAAAGGTAAACATAAGGTCATTAGCTGAAAATGTTAGATGATCTTGCTGTACAAACTTATATAACATCAACACAGTGATTTCAAAATGTAGCTACTCGGGAAAGACATTTTTTGTTGTATTTCTCTGTTCAAGAGAAGGCCTATGGTTGGATCTCTGGAATTATATCTCTTGTAGCCTTCGCATGCATTAGCAAAGAAACTTTAATATTCGGCAATGATTAACTGCGCTATTCGAATAATACAACACTTGTTTTTTTCCCGCTGTCATTAGAGCGGGAGGTGGTTAATTAGCCTACTTTACGGGATCATGATTCAAGACGGTAGTATTGTTGAGTAAATCTGTAAAGCTTGTGACTTTGTGTTGCTAGTCATAGGCAGAACATATAATCTCGCTGTTTACCTATCGATAGGAGAGGATGTTGTTTACCCACTTGCAACTGTGAATATGGTGGAAATCATATATATATGACAGTGGATGGGAAAGTGTTGATAAAAAGAAAGGGGGTGGGGGAGGTCTTTTTGCATTACATTTTTCATTCTTTGTGGTCTGTGGAATGCATAGTCATCTTCAACATCCTTCACAGAGAGAGCCTCATCTTCAGGGAGCTGGACATTTGCTGTCACGGCCATGCTGTGCAGGACGTAGACGAACTGCCAGTCTGAGAGGATTCTGGAAACTCAGGGGAAAGAGCAGCCCTGACACACAGAAGGCCATGCCAGAGGGGGCCCAATGTGGAGTGGCCTAGTGAGAGGATGGCCAATGTTGAGGGGTCCTGCGAGTGGGTGCCCAATGTTGGGGGGACTAGGCGTAAATGGGCTTAGAGGAAGTGGGCAGAGGGGGAAAGACACTCATGTCTGGACATCACAAATACCTGTACCTCTGGGGCTCCCGCCAGCACTTCTGGGCTTAGCAAGGACAAAACTCTCCTCAGGAGTAAGATGAGACCGACAGACCGGAGATCCTACCACCAGTCCTCTGTAGAGCACTCCTGAGAGCTGCTCCTTTCCTTCGTAATGTCTAGCTGGCAATCCCTCCATCACCACCCCTCTTCCCCCTCATATCCACTGCACTGCATCTCTATCTGTGGCCCTCAGAATATATTTTTTCTGTGGTCTTATGCAATTTTTTATTCTTTGAGTCAATGAAATAAATTTCAAGTTAGGAAAAAGAAATAAAAATGTTTACTTTTCATTTTCCATTTTTGTCTGTGTGTGTATTTCTATGCCCATGAATAAGGTGGGTGTATGGGGTAAGGTTACTGTCAAAAGTTTTGTGCGTGTACACATAAAAATCGTGCACGTATTAAAAATGTGTGCATGTTAGTCTATAGTTGTGCTTAAATAAAAAATCTGTGAACTCTTGTTTCAGTCAAATCACGCATAGATTATGCATTGTATAAATTCTCTGTGAGAATACGACTCATAAAGTTACAAATTCACTAAATTACAAATACGGATTGCGGTTTACGGACGTCACTTTCTTCAGAATGAATACGATTCTGAACAGCGTGAAATAACTGTCAAAACTACGTCACGAGGTCACGGGCATTATGTATCGAGTGGAAGATAACATCGATTCTACAAACTGCGCATGTGTCAAAAATTCAACTGTGGGTTCAATTTCATGGCGCCAAGATGGCAGACGATATGGACACACCAAGCAATCAGGTAATGTTAACCTCTTTTTGCTTGTTCTAACATGATATTCGCAAAATATAATGGAGTTGAAAATGAAGCGGCTTTACTTTCCTTGATAGCCTTTGTTTCTAGTTACATAACTTAATTGGTTTCTGAGTGCTCGGTGCAGTTAGCCGGTATATCGTTACTCAAAACGGCACACAGCCTAATGTCGATATTTAAGAGCAGAGCCATGTAGAGTGAGAGTCGCGTCAACTCCGTTCACTCCAAACCAATGTTTTACAGTAATGGTGGGTCGTGGAGTCTCCCAGTAGTTCCCGAAAGTTAGGGACGAACACTAGTCCAGCAGCTGAGATGAAGCGGAACGGACTGTTCGTGATCTTTCAAAAGGTAAGACGATTTAAGAATTAGACCGTATATGGTCAGCACATCTGAATTAACATTAACACGTAGAGTAAAGCATTTTCCTGGATTATCCCCTGTACAATTCAAGATATATTGAACATTTAAGGACAGTAAAATAGGCTAGGATACTAGCTAGGTACAGTTAGCGACAGAGTTACGAGCGCCAACCATGAGCAGCAGCATAATGGAAAACTCCGTTCTCTCTGTGTCATTTCATCCAATGACGCGATATTGGAGAAAAAGGCTTCTTAAAGTGATTTTTTTGTGGAGTGGGGTGGAGGAGTGAAATGTTAGAGAATTAACGTAAATATCAGACTGGCTATAGTGGTGGAGGTGGTGTAGTGAGGTTCTCTTTGAGTACAAGGTAGCTAACGTTAGCTATTATAATAAAGTTAACGTTACACAATGTAAAAGCAGAAAACTATCCGTTTCTGTGATACATCGCGATTAATATTGATTGTATGAGCCAATTTCTTTACTGCTATTCAATTAGCTAAAACGTCACCTATAGTTAGTGTTTTTAGGATTTGAGATTCTATTGACTATTACTTGCCAATATTTTGTCGCTGCTCATTTTGCTAATTTTGGATTGATGGTTAAAGGAGAGGGAAGCTGGAGGACCAAATAGAAAACTGAAAACAGAAAGTATTGGCCAAATAGACCAAACAATTTTGAAAATTAAGCATAGAAGACTAAGCGGAGAGTCATACTGAATAGTATAAATATTGAGCTGTACGGTATTACTTGTCTGAAAGACTGCAAAGAACATGATCCATCTTTATACTGATTCCTGTTACATGTTACTGATGCCAGTCACCATACTTCCTTAAACAGCAGCAGCATAGCTGATTACAACTACCTAAGTTCCATAAGCTAAGTTGGGAAACAAAGACCACGCCTCATCTCTCAGCACCATTTCCCATCCAAGCCCATACAGGTGTGTCTAACCCTTTCTCCTGTCTTTTTCTCCCTCTCTCTCTCTCTCTCTCAGAAGAAGTGCAAGCGAATCAATAAGAGCCAGAGAACTCCCTGCAATGAGCAATCAGACAGACCACTCTCACCCTACACCCCGAGTCTTAACTCCCCAAGCTATACAAGCCTTTCCCCGTTCCTTACTTTTAATAAACTGGACAATAAGCTTCCAAATCGTGTGGTCTTTGGTTGTGAAAAAATGCATGTGCAGTGTTTGAATATGATCACCTCACATATTTGTTGTTGTTGTAATTTTGAATGACTGTTAGATTTCTCCTGCTGAATTGAGCCTACAAACTGTACATTTATACTCAACCCCCCAGCGATTGAAGCATCCCCACGCAGCACAGCAAACCATGGTAGAGATTATATACAAGGACAACATGGAGGAGAGGGCACAGACAAACTATCTCACATGCTATTCATGTTTCTGAGTTTATTCAAGATTTCTTTTTCATGAAGTAATTGTAGTACATAAGAGCTAAATAAAAATGTATACAGAAAATGTATGTGTTGTATAACTATATAAGTTTATATGTTAATGTGTCTTGTTCTGTCTGGATGTATAGTGCGTAATGAGCTCTTCCTAAAAATATTACTGTACATGCAGGCCTAGATAAATTTATACCTTCTGCATGCAAAAAGTTGTTTTGAACGTATGTATTGGTGTTTAGTGATAAGTGAAGATGTGCATAAAAATTATGAGCAGATAAATTATAATTATTACCAGTGGATTTTCTAAGATGCCACACTGAACATTATGCTGCTTTTAATGATGCAGGGACTAATTGTGCTGTCAGCTGATACTCATTGATAGTCACCTGTCAGTCCTCTGTCCTGTCTGAAACTCATGATGATTACATAGTTAATTACTAAATTGAGAACTTAGATCCTCCATTTCCACGGGATGATTGAAACCCAAAGCAAATGAAGAAATGGTAGAAAATTAAACAATTTTGAAACGTCCCTTCCCCTCCCTCTGCATAATAAACATTCGAGGATAAAGTTGTTCGGGGTGTTGTTAAACTCTTTGCACTCAACTTTTGAGAGGCCGGTTTTGAGTAATGACGAGTGGCTAACTCAAATTCATGGATTTCATTTGTGACATCGCGTCATGTGGATGAGCGAATTGAATATGAACGTGTCTGTTCTGCTCTCTAGCTAGTTGGCATTGGTTTATGTGTCCTGTTGTGGATATTGTGCGGATAAATATCGATTCCAATAGTTTGAAATACCATCTGGCATGCTAGTTATCATTGAAGTCAGCTATGCTTGCCATCGCATGCTGAACGTGCCAGTGAACTTTTGAAACGGTGATATCAAAATTGAGCAAATCCAAATCTTTTCCGACACATGCGCAGTTTGTAGAATCGATGTTATCTTCCACTCGATACATAATGCCCATGACCTTGTGACGTAGTTTTGACAGTTTATTCACGCTGTTCAGAATCGTATTCATTCTGAAGAAAGTGACGTCCGGAAACTGCAATCCGTATTTGTAATTTAGTGAAGTTGTAACTTTATGAGTTGTATTCTCACAGAGAATTTATACACTGCATAATCTATGTGTGATTTGACTTAAACAAGAGTTTACAAATTTTTTATTTATGCACAACTATAGACTAACACGCACATATTTTTAATACGTGCACGATTTACGTACACAAAACTTTTGACAGTAACCTTGCCCCATATGGGTGATCTTAAATAAATATTTAGTACATATACCAAAACAGACAACATGACACACAAATCGTCTAAATTTAATGATCACTTGTTCCTCGGAGCACACGTTGCCATGAATAAAAAGACAGCGTAGAAAAAAAAACTACATCTCCTTGTGGATATCGAACCCTCAGTCTATGAAGGTTGGCTAGCGCGCAGTTGGCTTTATCCAATACACCACTAAACTTACGTTTCAAATGGAAGCTTAGTATGTATATATATATATATATATATATCTGTTAAGAATGTTACTGACTAATGAATTAAGAATTTTGTATTCGCTGGTGGAGCTTCTCTCTTTAAATGCACAGAAATCATTCTTGAGATTTTTTTTCTTCCAAAGAATCATTGCCTAAAGTGTCTGTTTATTTACAAAACCCAAAACCAGTGAAGTTGGCACATTGTGTAAATCGTAAATAAAAACAGAATACAATGATTTGCAAGTCCCTTTCAACCTATAATCAATTGAATACACTGCAAAGACAAGTTACTTAATGTTTGAACAGGTAAACTTTGTAATTTTTTGCAAATATTAGCTCATTTGGAATTTGATGCCTGCAACATGTTTAAAAAAGCTGGCACAAGTGGCAAAAAAGACTGAGAGAGTTGAGGAATGCTCATTAAACACTTATTTGGAACATCCCACAGGTGAACGGGCTAATTGGGAACAGGTGGGTGCCATGATTGGGTATAAAAGCAGCTTCCCTGAAATGCTCGGTCATTCACAAACAAGGATGGGGCGAGGGTCACCACTTTGTGAACAAATGCGTGAGCTGATTGTCGAACAGTTTAAAAACAACATTCCTCAACGAGCTATTGCAAGAAATTTAGGGATTTCATCATCTACGGTCCGTGATATCGTCAAAAGGTTCAGAGAATCTGGAGAAATCACTGCACGTAAGCGACAAGGCTGAAAACCAACATTGAATGCCCGTGACCTTCGATCCCTCGGTTCTGCATCAAAAACCGACATCAGTGTGTAAAGGACATCACCACATGGGCTCAGGAACACTTCAGAAAACCACTGTCAGAAACTGCAGTTCGTCGCTACATCTGCAACTGCAAGTTAATACTCTACAATGCAAAGCGAAAGCCATTTATCAACAGCACCCAGAAACGCCGCCGGCTTCGCTGGGCCCAAGCTCATCTAAGATGGACTGATGCAAAGTGGAGAAGTGTTCTGTGGTCTGACGAGTCCACATTTCAAATTGTTATTGGAAACTGTGGACGTCGTGTCCTCCGGACCAAAGAGGAAAAGAACCATCCGGACTGTTATAAGCGCAAAGTTCAAAAGCCAGCATCTGTGATGGTATGGGGGTGTATTAGTGCCCAAGGCATGGGCAACTTACAAATATGCGAAGGCACCATTAATGCTGAAAGGTACATACAGGTTTTGGAGCAACATATTTTGCCATCCAAGCAACGTCTTTTTCATGGACGCCCCTGCCTATTTCTGCAAGACAATGCCAAGCCACATTCTGCACATGTTACAACAGCATGGCTCCGTAGTAAAAGATTGCGGGTACAAGACTGGCCTGCCTGTAGTCCAGACCTGTCTCCCATTGAAAATGTGTGGCGCATTATGAAGCGTAAAATACGACAACGGAGACCCCGGACTGTTGAAAAACTTAAGCTGTACATCAAGCAAGAATGGGAAAGAGTTCCACCTGAAAAGCTTCAAAAATTGGTCTCCTCAGTTTCCAAACGTTTACTGAGTGTCGTTAAAAGGAAAGGAGATGTAACACAGTGGTAAAAAGGCCCCTGTGCCAACTTTTTTGCAATGTGTTGCTGCCTTTAAATTCTAAGTTAATGATTATTTGCAAAAAAAAAAGTTTCTCAGTTTGAACATTAAACATCTTGTCTTTGCAGGGTATTGAATTGAATATAAGTTGGAAGGATTTGCAAATCATTGTATTCTGTTTTTATCTACAATTTACATAATGTGCCAACTTCACTGGTTTTGGGTTTTGTAAATGGTAAATTGTATTGTAGTTAGTTTGTATTCAATCACAAAATAATATGCCAAAACGACGAATTGGTATTGTAGTATCGATCACAACTGCCGTATTTAGGCACAAATATCAAGTTTTTAAGCTTCTCGCGGTGAAAATCAGAACAGAGTGCTCCTGGTAACATTGTTGTTAGAGCGACAATCGCTCAAACTAACGTTGTTCAAACCAACATGGTGCAGACTACTGTTGTTACGAACAAGGTACGAAGGTTTTGGGAAACCATCGTTCTTCTGATGTTTGTTAGTTTAACGATGCATCGTAACATGTTCGTTCATAGCTAACTTCCGTCGTTGTTCGGGAAACGTTGGTGAGGTTAGCAGTTTTCCATTTTTAACAAGCTGTAATTCTGGGAAGTAATAAAGCTAACTCCATGATTTTTTCAGGACTTGTTCTCTATGCAATGTACTACCCTCTATTATCAATCAAAGCAGTTTTCACCCTTTTATTGTGGTTTTATAGGCTCCCAAAAATGCTACTTTTACACACCGGTATCAAAACATACGCATTTAAGGGTACCAATTTCACATCCCTCTGATGACACGTGTGGATTTGTGGTAATATCAGCTATTAGTAATAGTCAAGAGCTTTCTATTGCCACCAGTTAATATCCTGTTGCATTTATAGTTCTTTGTTAATATTGATCCTCAGTCTTGTCACAATTACTGGGAACATACTGGTAGTGCTTTCAATCATAATCAACAGGAACCTCCAGACCATGAACGACTACTTCCTTTTCAGCCTGGCATGTGCAGACCTGATCATTTGGGTCAGCTCCATGAACCTGTACACAGTCTAGATTGTGATTGGCTATTGACCATTGGGTCTTGTTTCCGTTACTTCTGCGTCACCAAGCCACTCAGCTACCCTGCAAGGATTGCGGGCATGATTATTGCAGCAGCCTGGATAATTGCCTTCCTCCTGTGGGCCCCAGCCATCCTGTTCTGCCAGTTTATCCTAGGTGAGCGCACTGTGGCAGAGGGTGAGTGCTACATTCAATTCCTGTCCAATGCCGCCATTATTTTTATCACCACCATTGGTTCCTTCTACCTGTTATCATCATGATCTTACTATTTTGGCAGATTTTCAGGGCCGGCAAGAGCCGTGTAAAGATGGGAAGGCGCAAGCAAAAACAGGACAACCCATCCAGCAGTAAAGCAAGAAACCACACCACCATTCCCTGTGATGGCAGCAATGTGAGAACCTATCACGCTGTAAGGAGCCAGAATGGAGGAACTGGTGGGGTCGGGGAGGAAGAGCAGAGTGTGCAAGTTCATCCCGAAACCTTTGAAATTGCAGAGGCCCCTGCAGGTAATAAAGGAAACCCTACAGCCCACAAGCTAAATGCTTCATTGGCAAAGCAGCGGCCCAAGAAGAAGGCAACACAATCTCATGAGAAAAAGGTTAGACGCACGATAATGACCAATGTTGTTGCCTTCATGATCACATGGTCACCCTATCACATCATGTCGCTTATCAACACCTTTTGTTCGACCTGCGTTCCCTCCAGCATGCTCTCTGCAATGTCTTCTTCAGGAAGACCTTCAAACAACTCCTGCTCTGCCAGCACACGCTTGGGCAAATGAAGAGGTGTAATTTTTGGTTTTTTGTTTCTGCAGGTGCTCTTCTCTGTCATTTTTTAACATACATTCTGCATCACTTAAAACAATGGCAGGTACAAGCTCCAGAAGTAAAACTACTCGACCAACAGATGTCAGGTCAAATTGCACACATTTCTATGCTTATAACCTGATCAGAATTCAAGCACATTCACCACAGAACTAAGACTCACAAAGGGTTGACAGCAATACATGAGATCAGACAGGGCATCCATTTATATACTCATCAAATAAAAATTATGTATTGCTTAATGCACAGTGCCAAACAAAAGTCTGCAACCATCTAGAAATGTTGATGGTTTAAAACATTAAAACTATTTATGGAAAAAAAAACAACAAACATGAAATACTCAGATTTATCTGCCACAGGATGGCTAATATCTGGCCTGCAAACACAATACAATATATCCAAACATAATATTCTCTTCAGTCTTATTGATAGGATCAGGAGTTCTGGCCCAGAGAAGAACAGGATGGCTGATATCAGGCCTTGAAACACAATGCGTGTAACATTTTGTGCGTAGTGCAGAGTGCAGTTGCACAGAGGACAGGAAGTGGAGGACTGGACTGAAGTTCAGAGGTGGATTTGGTTGATATTTAATAAAAACCTGTGCTGCATACACAACAAACGTTTTAGTACAAAAAAAAAAAAACGAAAGGAAGTGAGGTTCTCGCAATGGCACACTAAACCAATACAAAGACTAAACTAAAGAAGCAGTGTATTATAATTAGGAAAGCGAATGGGAAGCAAGATTCCTTGATGCAAAAATGAAACGTCCTGTGTAAATATGAAGCGGCACAGATTTTAGGTTTTAGAGTTAAACGCAAATACGGAAATGCAGCCTATACGAGACGATGTCACAGGCTTGAGGTTACATAGACTTAACAAAGGAAGCTGGGGGAAACTCAGCTTTAAATAGTCTCTGCTTCCACTAAGAGACGACAGGGAACGGCCGTATATGGTAAATGAATGATTGTTGAAGTGTGCTCCAGGACTCAAAACACTGGTGAGCTGGACGGCTGGAGGCGCGTTCACACAATGCGGAGGAGGGACATTCAGATGAACAATAGGACAGACGGAAGTGAAAGAAGGCACTTCAAGAAAATAAGAAGTATCCATAACTTAAAATTGTTGAGAAATGTTGAATGGTCTAGGCCAGGGATCCTCAAATCTGGACCTCGAATCCAAATCCAGCCCAGGTTTTCTGTTATCCCAGGCAAGTAAATGAACAGTTTGTGCCTCTGATTGGCTGGACTGCGTAACACCTGACTCCCAGGTAACGGGAGGGTGGAAAACAGCAGTTCTCGGACCTCGTAGGGTGTGATTTGAGGACCACGGGTCTAGGATTTCTGGCCTGGAACTGAACTGTGAAAAATGGATGATCAGGCGACACTCATGCCCATATCCCCATCCACTGCATGGTGGAGGATGTCCAGCCAAGACTTTACAATTAAACTTTATTACGATCTATGTCAAAAGAATTGCTTTTCATTCAGATTTTACACGATTGCAAAACCTCATTTTTAGCAGTCATTCCTCCAGTGCACAAATAACAATTGTTGTCAACAATGCGTCATCCCATTCTTTGAGAAACTTTGATGAACAGTCGTATATAAAATTTTCTTAAGAAAAACTGAACGGTTTAGGAGTTCTGGTCTGGAAAAGAACAGGACGGCTGATATCAGGCCTGAAAACAGAATACGTTGGAGAGTTGTTCAGATGAATTACAGGATGCACCAACACATTCTCATCTCAACACACCATATAGTGATGCTACCTGACCAAGCGTCGATATGCCACGCAAAAGAAGGATTTTGGCATTGTTATTTGGTGCTTAGGGTTCGGATTTGCGTTAAAAGCTAGGGGTTAGGGGCTGGGGTTTATTTTAAACTGGCATCAAATAACGTCCCCAAAAGCTTCCTTTTGCGTTGTATATCGAGGCTCAGTCAGGTAATGTCACTGTATGACGTGTCGGAATGAGACTGGGCGTAGACGGATGGAAGTATGAAAAGGCACATGAAGAAAAGAAGAAGTTAAACCCATATGTTAAACTTTGTTGAGAAATTTTGTATGCGCTATGATTTTGGCCTGAAACAGAGGCATGAAAGATGGATGGACAGACACCGCTCATTCCCATATCCCCATCCACTGCATGGCTGGGGATTTAAAGCCAAGACCTGAAAATAACACTTGATTACAATTCATGTCAAAACGATTGTTTAATTCAGATTTTATATATGATTGCAAACCCCATTTTAGCAGCCATTCCTCCAGTGCACAAATAACAAGTGTTGTCAACAATGTTTCCTCCCATTCTTTGAGATACAACATTCAGGAATATCATATGTTTAAAGAGCTATTCATGTGATATTTGTACGAAGAGGTTTGATTCAAAAGTACAAATTTTACATAACTGAACAAAGTGTTTCCTTTGAACTCAAAGTGAAATGTTTTCCATGTGTATACTTTTGGGTTGTGTGTGAGATGTTTTGATTAAAAAAAAAAGCCATAGTTTCAAAAATCGAAAGCACTACTAAAAAAAAAACTATAAACTGCAAAATTTTCTTCACTCTTACGTCTTGACTCTGCAGTTCTCTCTCACAAATAAAACATTGTTGTGCATCTTCAGTGTTCGAAATGTTTTTTTTTTTTTCATGCTAACAGCATCTGGTCATTTGTTTAACCCCTAACAGAATCACCTGAAGCCTTTAATCTTGTGAAGCCCTGCTAAAGAAACCCAAACACACTGGAAAATGACATCGGGGAGAAAAGTTCTTATGTTTTTCTGCAGAATGGTGGATATTTTTAAACTTCAAACCGTTGTGGTGTCCTGACCTTTTTCTACATTGAATTTCATCACTAATATTAATGAGCACAAAAAAGGAATAAAGTCTGAGCATTGAAATCAGAAAAGGCGGGACCATGATGTCATCAGAAGCAGGAGAGGGGTTGCTATCTCTTCATTCCTCTTGAGTCTAATGCCTGAGAGGCCTTCATGACAGCTTTAGACTCACCTACAGAAAGGCAGAGCTAATTTGTAATTAGCATAGCTTGCAGCTGGTTTCTTTAACAAGCCTTTCGTCAGCTTTAGAAAGGTGGGGAGATTCTTGGAGCCAGTGCTCTGAGTGCTTAGCCCCCCACCCCCCATCATTCCACACACACACACACACACACACACGCAGGTACATACACTCACATCATCCCGCAGGACTGCAAGCAGCCTTAGAGTCACCTACTGGAAAGCAGAGCTCACTGGTAATTAGCCCAGCTGCAGCTGGTTGCTTTCAACAGCTTTGGAAATGTAGGGAGCTTCATAAATGTAGACGATGCTACCAGTGCCAGTCAACCTCCCGCACACACACACACACACACACACACACAAACAAACATACCCATGCACTCACACAGCCACATACACGCAAACACACACTCAAATACACAAATGCATACATCCACCCAGGCATATACGCACACACAGTCACACACAAAGACAGAGACACACTCGCATATCATTTCCAAATACAGCCAAGAGCTGCCCCAACTCTTTGACCGAAACAAACATTGCATATAGCACACACAAACACACACATGTGTAAATATATTCACACCAACACAGGTGCACGCAAGCACACATACACACACAAAAATACGCACACTCACCTGAACTTACACAAGTCGAGTCACACGCTTTTATGTGCACACGCACACATGCACACACTGAACGCGAACTTAGAATAATAAACTAAATAAACTATTAAACTGGAAGTTTTTGGAAGTGTACGTAAAATTGTACATTCATTAACTAGAAAGTGGGCTTGGAATATGCAACCAATAAACCAACAGTATACCTGTAATAAGTTCATCCGCAGTTTATTTGAAAATACTCATTCAAAAACTCAAAAGGGGACAGGTGACATGATGGTGCAGTGGGTTAGGCTGTGATCTAACAGCAAGAAGGTGCAGGGCCTTTCTGAGGGTGGAGTTTGAATGTACTCCATCTTGCCCAAACAATCAAGGATTTGAGGTATTGTATGTGATTTGGTTTCTTTGCATGGTAAAAAGAGTAAAACTGATGGCACAATATATCCATAAAATAATATGCAGAGAGAGTTGTAAATAAAAGGACATTTTCATAAATTAAGGGTAAGTTCATTTGCAGGATACATCAACAAATACTTTCACGAACTAAAAATCGGACTAGCTAACATAATTGGTAAACAAACGGTATATTCCGCGTTTACGAGCAGTAAACTTCAAAGTATACTTTCAACAGCTCAAAATGAAAAATTAAGGCAACTGATTTTTTTCTCAAAGTTCATGACACTTAGGCCTACTGTAAAATGTACTTAAAAAGTACACTTTTGAATCTTAAAGTTGTAATTTAGACCCAACAATTGAGTAAGTTTCACACTCACAAGAAAAGAAATAGTTGCATAGTCTGTTGATATAAGCAGTGCTTTAAAGGGTTTCTGAACTAATTTTACATAACTGCATTTAATACATAAAATTCAATATATGTATAATAAAAATACAAAATGTGTGTTTTGGAAACATATTTTTCAAAATGTTTTTCTCGGGCCAAATGTACACGACAGCGCGCCCTGTAGCGTTTACGCAAGAACCAAGGTCACGTGACCCGAGTGACGCCAGAGAGGTCTTAATTGATGACCCGGGGCAGCCATATAAAGCTGTTTCCATTAATACGACTGAAGTCCGGTTGCGACAGGCTGCGGGGCAGACACGGGACATGCATGCGCCCCATGGTGCGTCCTCAGTGTTGCCATATAAACGGCTAAACTACGCTATTATTGTGAAATTAATCGGAAAAATACGCATGCGGTTCCGCTCCAAGAGCCGGGTGAAAATCGCATTGATGGAAACACAGGGCTCTCAAGTTTTGAATGCAAGCTCGCGTGAGATTTTCTCTGGGGGGGGCGGGGGTTGATAATCCCGTTTTCAAAGGTGCAGTGTAAGTGCATGTACTTCGTTACAGCACTTCAGGTTTTTTTTTTGAGGATTTGTACATTATTTTTTTTTTAAACAGGGACTCCTACTCTACTACATTTAAAAGATAAAAAGAATACTTTCACTTCATTACTTTGACACTGGCAATTTGGTTACTTGTTTCAAATTAAAATATTAATTGAATTCATCATTTACGGATTATCCGGATTTTGCGCGTTCGCGAAGAACAAAGGTGTCTCTTTGTGCAGATGTGTCTGCCAGTGGTCGTGGAGCTGCAAATTTATGCGCGCAGTTACAATATTCTATCACTAAACGGCACACCAGGATTGGTCGCGCAAGTTTTGTGCGCGTTGTACTACAACTATCTATCTTAAGTCGGCATGTTGCATGTATATTTCCTTTTACTTTGCAACATCAAGCATTTTACAACAGCGCTAACAGCTGTGCTTCTCATCATGGATATGAGTTCGCTGGCCAGCTACGGCATTCGCGAATGCTATTTGACATAAGCTTAAAAATTTGATTTCAACTCCCCTGGAGAAGTTGATAGATTTTGAACAAGATAATATTTAGCCATACCTGTACTTTTTTTTTTATTTCAGTGGGACTCCCCAGTATAATAAAGGCTAAATTAAATAATTATTTTGTGTATTTGTATCGTTTTGTCTGTCACAAACAAGAGATGTTGCGGTACCACCTGTGACACCGGATCGGAGCAGAGTTTATTTTCAGCCAAAATACACTACATTGAGCGCGAGTGAAGAACGTGATTTAGCGCTGCTATTTCACCAAGCAAAAAGAAATACTATTTTCTGATTGGCTGATAGGTTGCTGATTCAAGCAAAGCAGTATCATTGCTGGAGTGTATTGAGATCACCGAGTGTTGCGGAATGCCATGCTATAACTCGGTTTTAGACTTGAGCTCTTCTCGTTGTCTCTAGGCTACATGTAGGCCTAGGTTAAGTTGAATGTTTTATTTCGGTGACCATCTCTCTCTCAGGACATTTTACGTGTGTCTGTGGGGAAAATCTCTCTCACTCTCTCTCTGATTTATTTCACCTGTGCCTGCGGAGTCACCCATATTTTCTGCACATGCCGGCGATCAGTCACGCTATAACACCACCTCGACTATAGACCTTGACAGCGGCTAGGCAAGATGAAGACTTCTCTGACGTCATCAGATGACGCCACTGGCACCTAATTAACTTTGTGGCTGTGCAGCCAGACATTATTTCGTTTATTTATAGAGAAGATAAGCTGCCTATATACATTTTTATTGCTTTTAATGAGGTTACATATACAAAATACACTTTCCAAAAACATGTTAAGTTTATTGTTCAGTTGGGTCGAGATCGAGTAGCGTTTGAATCGCTGGACCTTCTCGGACTAGCGCCAGATAGGTAGCTGCCTCGCCCTCCGTCCACCCACAGCACTGGGCCGTCAGTAGCAGCTGAGCCTGGTAGAGCTCCCAGGGCGCTGCGCTGCTAAATCGGGGGAGATTCACTCCCTTCCGTGGTTCCGGCGCCCCCTCTCTCAGCCGCCGCCGCAGGAGCTCGTGCGGGACGAGGTTCGCTCCTTCCCTCCGGTGCGCACAGCCCTCTTGTTTGGCTCCTGCCCCCCGCGGCTCTATCCGCTTTCGCGGGCAGCCCCGTCTTCAGATCGCTCTCGAGGCGCGCGATTTCGCGGCGGATTTCTTCGAATCCTACTTCTGACATCATTGTAGCGGTTTCGCTACTGAGGCTGAGTCAGGATTAAAGGTTCTCACATCACCCGGGGCGGGCTGCGGTTTATTTTTTGGGCCATTACTTCTCCTCTTGCAGTCAAATTCATTATTCCCAAGTCATACAACATTACCAACAGCATGCACGGCAACTCAGCCGTCTTATACCCCCCACCCCGGATCTGATTGGCTCTTTCTCCCTCCCCAGGTGCAGCCAATAGTGATACTCCGCTGTTTAATAAATGAACTTGAACAAACTGGCAGGACCGCCACAATATAAGTTCACGTGATTCGCTCATTGTGCTGCATTTACGAACGAGCGGAGTGAGTGAACTACTTCTGAGCCAACCTTTGGCATGTTTCAAATGTGACGCAAGCCGCAAAATGGGATTTCTGCCTCAACATGATTTATTAAAAGAGTATACGTTTTCTAAAACCTCTTTGACACCTAAAAATCGATAGCCTATGTATGTTTGAAAATTATGTGTTTAACAGGCATATTGTTACACATTAAAAAGGCAGAAAATCATTTGCAGAACACTGATGAAACAGTATACAGCATAATTCCAAAGTATGGGCTCTATCAGGCGTAAAATCTGAAACGTATTCGGCGACATAAAACTCAGCAACGTTCCAAGACTAACATAAAAATGAAATAGCCTATCGTCTGTATAAAAAGAGAAATCCCCCGCAGTATAATACTCTTCCAAAAAAGAAACTAAACATTGTTTTTAGCATCAATTTATTATACTTGAAATGTTTTGACAAATGTGGAAAACATATTGAAAAGAAAGCGTAATCAATAATTCAATATTTGTATAGCTTCTTTTTTGGAAGAGTATATTTGATTACGTTATCAAGTGTAAGAATGGGCACGAGTTACACCACTAGGAGACAATTCTGGTGAAAATCGTATCCGGTCCCGAAGGCAGGTGAATGAAGACAGAATTAAAAAAAATCAAAATAGCGCAGATGAAATGGATTCCACGGGCCGACCTCAATCTTCTGTCACTGAGAAGATTAGAACAACTAAGTTCTGAGCGAGCAGCCGACCGCACTCCATGCACCTCCACGTCCGAGACAAAAAAAAAAAAAAAAAACCCGAGTCCCTTGAAGCAAAGAAGTCGACAACCAGGAAAGATTTATTTGATATACAGAGAGCATGAATATGAGCTAGTCCAAGAAGCATCTTGCTTTACTGCGAGGGCTCGGAACACGTCACACGGGTGATTTTTCTCCATACACTCGCGCCCGTAGCAAGCGTGAGAGTCACGGATGACCGAAGAGCCTCGGAAAGTTCACAGAGGACGATCTACGCAATTCTGCAACACCGAGCCTCTTTAGACACCTTTATATCCCCACCTGCACCCAAGCCCTTTTACTCTGTCTCCTCCAGCGCCTATGGGCGATTCGGTAAATCGAGCAGCAAAGGAGATGACAGATTAGCCTACGAGAATGGCTGGAATAATGGGCGTTAGAAGGCGCATTCACTCTCTTTGTACGAAGCTACCAGGCTTAACAGAACCGGTGGAACAGGACGGGCAGAGGCAAAGGCGATCAAAGACACGTTCAGTCAACCAAAAAGTTTTCCTCACACCTGCACCATAAAGGAGAAAAGACACAGGCATAGTGACGAAACCTGAAGTCCCCTTGTGAATCTCAAGAATATTCCCCTTCGAACGCAGTTTTTAAGTCAGTCAGCCACCAGAGTGGTAAAAACTGGAGAGAGAGCATTAACAGAATGACAAAAGCAGTGTAAGGAGTTCAAATGCAACAGAGCAATACCGAGTATATCTGAAGTAATAAAATAAAACAAGTCCCATGCTTCGTAGAACAACAACGTGTATAACAGTATGGCACAAGCAGCCGGCGCCCGCACGGCGCAGAATTAGCAGTTGGTAGTGATGGGAAGATGAAGTATCATTAACCATTTTCTTTATTTTCTGCGCCCACAAGGTGGTGCACTCTGTTCAACAAGGGCTTGTTAGTTCATTCTATAAGCCTTATTTTTTAACTATTGGCGCCATCTTGTGGGCACAGAAAAAAAAGAAAATGGTTCATCATCCCATCACTAGTTATTGGGACTGAAAAATCCCGCATGTGCTACAACATTTCATTCAAAAGGGCTCCTCATGGTCTGATGTTAAGCCCTCCCTCACCCCTCAAGTAATTGAGGCTGTCGACATGAAATTGCCATCGAAAGTGATCCAAACCTTATGCCTCATTATATTGAATGACCTTGTCAACTGAAGTACAGCGAGTGTCAGGTGACAGACATGGGTCTCCAGCCTGCGTCTGATCTCACTCTTACTGCACTGTTGAGACTCGTGATACAATGTAAAAAAAAAAAAATAGGCGACTTAAACTACTCAATTAAGTTACCGCTTAGTTGCCTCAACATTTTCGAAGTGCGACTTGACAAAAACTCTTGTTCAGACTAATCCTGTAGGTGGATTTTAGGCTCATTTAACTTTTTTTTGTGGTAGCCCGGGCAATGCTGTTAGATTACAGCTTCTGCTTTTGAGCACTAGGTCACTGAGCCCACACAGCCCACCCCTGGCGTGCGGTTATTCAACATTCACTTGGGTAACTGCGCCGCATCGTTGCAATTTTAGCCAAATAACGTGAAGTGATTGTGCTCATCTGATGACGGAGCACATGATGCAAAAATTTCTTGAGGTGAAATAATTTTGCTAGAATCCCCCAGAGATTAAAATTTTAAATGAGGGTGTTATGAGAGACTGCCCGCCCTGTTTTTCTACCCCTTCTCTTAGCCAGCCTCTCCGTGTCCCTGTCCCTCACTCGCTCGGAAATCTCCTCCGCGTCTCTCTCTCTCTCTCTTCGTTCCAGACATCAGTGTCGCACGCACTCGTCCATCAGTGTCGTGCACATTACTTCACATGCATGCCATCAGGCCGGCGGCGAGGTTCATACGAGATCGACTGAAGGCTGCGTACTCTCACCTACCAGACAGATGGTACTGTAGCGAGAAACACAGCGAATCGTGGACAGCAGGTAATTAAACCGTAGAACTACACTACCGGTCAAAAGTTTTAGGACAACCCAATTTTTCCAGTTTTTAATCGAAAACTTTGCAGTTTAATGTCTCATTGTACTCTGGGATGAAAGCATAGACACCATACAACAAATTAACAATCAAAGTTAAAAAATAAATCATGGAATCAATTTGCAAACCAAAATGTATTTTAAGCTTTTGACTCAAAATACCCATCTTTTGCAGATGTAAGAGCTCAACACACAAGTGCCATTCTGTCTACGATGGAAATCGAATATTCTTCAGAAAGTTCTTTCCAACTCTGTTGCAGAAGTTACCATAAATGTGGGGCACTTGTAGGTTGCTTTGCTTTCACTCTTCAGTCTAGTTTATCTCAAACCATCTCGATGGGGTTATAGTTAATGAGCTGTGCTGATTACTCGAATTTGTCAAGCTTACCATCTTGTTCTGGCAGAGCTTAATCTTATGTTTTGGGTCATTACCTTGTTGAAGGGTGAATCCCTGACCAACGAGGTACATAGTAGACGGTACTGCATGGAGCTGCAGAATGTTGTGATAGCCGTTTTGGTTCAGGATGCCTTACACTCTGTAAGTCACTGACCCTGGAAACAGCAAAACAGTCCCAGACCATCACGTTTCATCCTCCATGGTAGAACATTGATGTTACACATTGAGGAGCAATCCTTTCACATACTCGACGGCGTAAACAAAAACCTGTTTTTGTTTAAAACTTCTGACAGTTCACTACTTACCTTTGTACTACTTCAAGCTGTTCAGTGGACTGGAACTGCATAATTTTCAATAAAAAACTGGAAAGATTGGGATGTCCTAAAACTTTTGACCGATAGTGTACACTGCAAACGCACTGTTTTTTCATTGTTAAAATGATGAGGATCATTCGATTGAAAAAAAAACGAATATCGACGGAATCTGTTTTGTTGCGGAATTACCTGCCCTGCGGCCAACAGGTTAAGCAATACGATTGTGGTTTCGTGAAAGAACTTCAATTGAATAGTTGTACAATCCCAATTCTTCAAAAACTGGAACAATATAGAAAATGAAAATAGGGGGGCTGTCTGCCCGCCCTTTTCACCTCCACCTTGTGATCGTCAAGAACAGTTTAGGTGCACAGTAAAAAATGTCCGTGGAATTAACAGCGAATCACTGTAAAATCGTGACATAATAAACTGTAAATACAGAAACAATGACACTTTGTGTAATTTACATTGATATGTTGTAAAACTCCAAACCAAATTAAACTGTTAATTTGACAGTAGGAATATGTTAAAAAAATTCATACTGTCTTGGAGAATGAACAAATTACTGCAGTTTAAACATAGATAAACTGTAATATAAAATACATTGCAATACACTTAAAATGTCATCATAGCACTGTTAGAATAACATCTTTTGTCAGTAGGCTTTCCGGTACATTTTGTTATGCCAAAAGAGACCATATTACAATGGCAGTGACTCCAGTTATGTTCCACCTCGGTAGTTCTTCTTCTCTATCTGTGTGTTCTAATGTTTTTTGCTAATGTCTGCTTTTTCACAGTGAATTTGTATACTTTGCAATTTTGATAAAGATTGAAAAAAAATTCCAAGTTTTGAAACTAGAGCATGAGCCTGACCAGATCTATGCAGGCGTGGCTTGCTTTTGGGGCTATTCTAACTAATTAAACCACTGTGTTTGAATTTCAAACTTTTTTTTTCAATTATTATTCAATATCAAAGAAATTTAAGGCCATAATTGAATATACTGAATCAGCTTCTAAGACTTAAAGAAAAGTCAATACAATACAATAAAACAAAAGAGGAAAAAAAATTACAGCTGCTGCGCTGCAATGGTCGAGGCCGGGCAATTTTTGGCAATTCTGAGCAACAAGTGGAGTATAGGAAGATGAAAAGAAAGGTGGCATCTTAATTTGCATTTTGCATCAGTTGAGGCTTGAACTCACAATCTCTGAGATTGAAGACCACCTTGCATCTCACTGAGCTAATTGGTTATTGTCAGTTCATGTGAGGCTTCCAAACTGACTAAGCCAGTCACATGATAGCAGCCACCTATGCATGGAAAGGCAAATGTAAAACAACTGTGGAAAAAAAAAAAAATTTAATTAATTAAAAAAAAATCAGTCAACAAGACAAGAATCTGAAAATACACATCTTGAATATAGACAGCATGGATATGTTGATAATTTGTTTTTAACAATGATTGATTTGCTTCATAAGTGAAAAACTGTTGTTTAAGTGTAAAGTGTACAAAGGTTTTTTCGGTATTGGGGCTATATTTTGATGAAAGTTGCAAAGCTGTACCACATATGGTTAATTTATAAAAAATTTTCAAAGTTTTGAAATTTAGTGGCTTGCTGTAGTGCCACCATCAGGGCTATTAGCTTGTGTTTGCAGCTGAGGAAATGTGGCATGGGACTGGACCTTTGTGCAAAATTTGGTGAGTTTTCGCTCATGGGAATGTTGCACAAGCTGAGGCTTGAACTCACAATCTTCGATGCTCAAGGAGCTAAAATCTCACATGTAGCGTCACAAACTGACTGAGCCAATCACTGAGGTGCAGGACAGCAGCCATCCATGCATGGAAAGGCAGATTGTAAACTGCTGTAAAAAATTCAGTTATTAAGACAAAAATTTGAAAATACACATATTGCACCTAGACAGCAAGTAGATGTTGGTCATTTGTTTTTAACAATGATTGAATCGCTCCATAAGTGAAAAGCTGATGTTTAAAAATGCCATTCTTGCATTGACTCCAATTGCTCACATGAGAGGAAAATTCAAAATGCTGTCAAAAATGGAGTTTTTGAGTTAAAATTCTGAAATTTACCACACAACATGTCATGGTTTTGGTTTTGGGTCATGTTTTATGTGCTGGTTTTGTGTTTATGAATATTGTCTTTTATTTATTAGGGTCCGAGCCTCGAGGCCTGAAAGGCCTCAGAGAGGACCCTATTGTTCCTGCTATGTTTCTTATTATTAGGGTCCGAGCCTCGAGGCCTGCAAGGCCTCAGAGAGGACCCTATTGTTCCTGCTATGTTTCTTATTATTAGGGTCCGAGCCTCGAGGCCTGCAAGGCCTCAGAGAGGACCCTATTGTTCCTGCTATGTTTCTTATTATTATTATTATTAGGGTCCGAGCCTCGAGGCCTGAAAGGCCTCAGAGAGGACCCTATTGTTCCTGCTATGTTTCTTATTATTATTCTTTCTTTGTTTCTTCCGCCGCCTCTTTGAGCTCAAATTTGACCCCCTAAACATGCTCAAAAACTCACCAAAATTGGCACGCACCTCATGTCTGGCGAAAAATTTGATAAAATGAAACAATTATCCCCATAGGTCACAAAACGGCTCTCTAGCGCCACCAAGGCACTTTTTACTGGCCTTTAGAGGGCCACCACGCCCGGTAGGAAAGTCATAGAGAGATGCAACCAACACTATATTGTTAATCTCATCAAGGCCTAAAAATGAACAATCGACACCTATTACCTAAATCAAACAGGAAGTCCGCAATTTGCATATCAAAATTTGCATTTTCCCCTAAATTTGGCCAAAATTTGCCCTCGAACAAACGCGAACTCCTCCTAGGGCGTTCATCGTATCGACTCCAAATGCTAATAGATGACAAAGCAAACTATGAAGATTAAATATTGTGTAAAACTTCGTCAAAAGTCCTACGGTTCAGATTTTATAAGGCGTCAAAGTTGGGGTCCCCAGCCACTTTGACTGCCTTTTCTCGATGCGTACGTAATTGCCAACCTTAATTTCACCCCTTAAACATGCTCAAAAACAAACAAAATTTTGCAGTAAATTTCTCGAGGCTACAAACATATCTCTTATCTCAAAATTCTCCACCAAAGGCACAAAATGGCTCTCTAGCGCCACCTAAATCCTCAAAAATAGCACTTCTGCTTACACCACGGCCTGTCGCAATGTATGAAAATTCTGAAAAAAATCACACATCATTACTGTACCATGACAGATATTGTCACTTGATTTCGTGAAAATCCATGAAAGACTTCTTGAGATAAAAAAAAATTATATACATAATACACTGTACAGTAATACATTCTTTCTTGTTGTGGACAAACCGTTGATTGGATCAAAATGATCTTTGGTATACTTCATCATCTCAATTAGGAGAAACAATCTGACAAGCATGGTACCATTTCCATGAATATTTGCTGAGATATTAATATGTTATGAATATTCATATTTTGAAAAATATAGAGTGACGCACTTCTGAATTCACCATAAGTTGCAGCGTATGAAACTTTTGTCTGTGTACAGGGAACATGTTCTCAAAATCTCAGCTTTCTAGGATTTACGTAGAAGAAGCATTTATTAATTTCTTGATTTTTATTGATTTCCATGTATTTCTCTGTGCTACTACACAATTGTCCACCGGGTGGCAGTTGGAGCCCACGGATCATCTCCCTTCACTAAGTTCATGCATGGGGGAAGATTCCACAATACACAGCAGTGATAAAATCTGCTTCAGATTCTTTGACCAGGTCCCATGGCTCATAGCTCCATTACGCAAAAGAAAAATCTCTTGCAGTAAAGGGGTTTGCACTCAACTCAACATAAAACTTTTCCCACTATCTCGTACTGTCCAACGAATGACAATGCTGGACGTCGCTCGAACGCGTCTCGCCCCCCTTTCGACATGCACGGGTGGGCGTCTCGCCCCCGTTTCGACATGCACCGGTGGGCGAGGACCCGCCCCAACGCTGCTTGCAGCTTTAATTATTATTAGGGTCCGAGCCTCGAGGCCTGAAAGGCCTCAGAGAGGACCCTATTGTATTTCTTGTGTTTCTTATTAGGGTCCGAGCCTCCAGGCCTGCAGGGCCTTGGAGAGGACCCTATTGTATTTCTCGTGTTTCTTATTATTCTTTCTTTGTTTCTTTCACTATACGCCACTTTGCGCTCAAATTTGACCCCCTAAACATGCTCGAAAACTCACCAAAATTGGCACGCACCTTTGTTCTGGCGAAAAATTTGATAAAATGAAAAAATTCTCCCCATAGGTCACATAATGGCTCTCTAGCGCCACCAAGAAACTTTTTACCGGCACTTAGAGGGCCACCACGACCGGTAGGAAAGTCATAGAGAGATGCAACCAACACTATATTGTTCATCTCATCAAGGCCTAAAAATGAACAATCGACACCTATTACCTAAATCAAACAGGAAGTCCGCAATTTGCATATCAAAATTTGCATTTTCCCCTAAATTTGGCCAAAATTTGCCCTCGAACAAACGCGAACTCCTCCTAGGGCATTCATCGTATCGACCCCAAATGCTAATACATGACAAAGCAAACTATGACGATTAAATATTGTGTAAAACTTCGTCAAAAGTCCTACGGTTTGGATTTTATGAGGCGTCAAAGATGGGGTCCGCAGCCACGATGACTGCCTTTTTTCGATGCATACGCAATTTCCAACATTATTTTAACTGCTTAAACATGCTCAAAAACAAACAAAATTTTGCAGTAAATTTTAAGAGGCTACAAACATATCTCTTATCTCAAAATTCTCCACCAAAGGCACAAAATGGCTCTCTAGCGCCACCTAAATCCTCAAAAATAGCACTTCTGCTTACACCACGGCCTGTCGCAATGTATGAAAATTCTGAAAAAAATCACACATCATTGCTGTACCATGACAAATATTGTCACTTGATTTCGTGAAAATCCACGAAAGACTTCTTGAGATAAAAAAATATTATATACATAATACACTGTTCAGTAATACATTTTTTCTCGTTGTGGACAAACCGTTGATTGGATCAAAATGATCTTTGGTATACTTCATCATCTCAATTAGGAGAAACAATGTGTCAAGCATGGTACCATTTCCATGAATATTTGCTGAGATATTAATATGTTATGAATATTCATATTTTGAAAAATATAGAGTGATGCACTTCTGAATTCACCATAAGTTGCAGCGTATGAAACTTTTGTCTGTGTTCAGAGAACATGTTCCCAAAATCTCAGCTTTCTAGGATTTACGTAGAAGAAGCATTTATTAATTTCTTGATTTTTATTGATTTCCATGTATTTCTCTGTGCTACTACACAATTGTCCACCGGGTGGCAGTTGGAGCCCACGGATCATCTCCCTTCACTAAGTTCATGCATGGGGGAAGATTCCACAATACACAGCAGTGATAAAATCTGCTTCAGATACTTTGACCAGGTCCCATGGCTCATAGCTCCATTATTCAAAAGAAAAATCTCTTGCAGTAAAGGGGTTTGCACTCAACTCAACATAAAACTTTTCCCACTATCTCGTACTGTCCAACGAATGACAATGCTCGACAGCGCTCGAACGCGTCTCGCCCCCCTTTCGACATGCACGGGTGGGCGTCTCGCCCCCGTTTCGACATGCACCGGTGGGCGAGGACCCGCCCCAACGCTGCTTGCAGCTTTAATTAGGGTCCGAGCCTCCAGGCCTGCAGGGCCTTGGAGAGGACCCTATTGTTTTTCTCGTGTTTCTTATTATTATTCTTTTTTCTTACGCCTCTTTGAGCTTGAATTTGACCCCCTAAACATGCTCAAAAACTCACCAAAATTGGCACGCACCTCAGGTCTGGCGAAAAATTTGATAAAATGAAACAATTCTCCCCATAGGTGAAAAAATGGCTCTCTAGCGCCACCAAGGCACATTTTTTGGCCCTTTAGAGGGCCACCACTCATGGTAGGAACGTCATAGAGAGATGGAATCAACACTATATTGTTAAACTCATCAAGGCCTAAAAATCAACAATCGACACCCATTACCTAAATCGAACAGGAAGTCCGCAATTTGCATATCAAAATCTCCTTTTTCCCCTCAATTTGGCCAAAATTTGCCCTCGAACAAACGCGAACTCCTCTCGGGGCGTTCACTGTATCAACCCCAAAAGCTAATAGATGACAAAGCACACTCTTCCGATGAAAACTACTGTACAACTTTGTCAAAAGTCCTACGGTTTGGATTTTATTAGGCGTCAAAGATGGGGTCCGCAGCCACTTTCACTGCCTTTTTCCGATGCCTACAATATTTCCAACATTATTTTAAGCCCTTAAACATGCTCAAAAACAAACAAAACTCTGCAGTAAATTTTTCGAGGCTACAAACATATTTTTTATCTCAACGTTCTCCACCAAATGCACAAAATGGCTCTCTAGCGCCACCTACATCCTCTAAAATGGCACTTTTGCTTACACCACGGCCTGTTCCAATGTTTTAAAATTCTGAAAAAAATCACACATTATTGCTGTACCATGCCCACTATTGTCACTTGATTTTGTGCAAATCCATGAAAGACTTTTGGAGAAAAAAAATATTATGTACATAATACACTGTACAGTAATACATTTTTTTCTTGCTGTGGACAAACCGTTGATCGGATCAAAATGATCTTTGGTATACTTCATAATCTTTATTAGATGAAACAATGTGCCAAGCAAGGTTCCATTTCAATGAATATTTCTCGAGATATTAAGAAGTTATGAATATTCATATTTTGAAAAATATAGAGTGACGCACTTCTGAATTCACCATAAGTTACAGTGTATGAAACTTTTGTCTGTCTTCAGGGAACATGCTCCCAAAATTTCAGCTCTCTAGGATAAACGTAGAAGAAGCATTTAATAATTTCTTGATTATTATTGATTATCATGTTTTCCTATGTGTTGTCATGTGTTACTACACATTCTGTCCACCGGGTGCCAGAGGGATCACATGGCTCATCTCCCTTCTCCAAGTTCATGCATGGGTGAGGATTCCACCATACACAGCAGTGATCAAATCTGCTTCAGATTCTTTGACCAGGTCCCATGGCTCAAAGCTCCATTTCTCTAAAGAGAAATCTCTTTCAGCAAAGGGGTTTGCACTCGACTCATCATATAACATTTCCCTCAGTCTCGTACTGTCCGACGAATGACCATGCTCGACGGCGCTCCAAGGCGTCTCGCCCCCGTTTCGACGTGCGCGGGTGGGCGAGGACCCGTCCCAACGCTGCTTGCAGCTTTAATTAGGGTCCGAGCCTCGAGGCCTGAAAGGCCTCAGAGAGGACCCTATTGTTCCTGCTATGTTTCTTATTATTCTTTGTTTTTTCTTACGCCTCTTTGAGCTTGAATTTGACCCCCTAAACATGCTCAAAAACTCACCAAAATCGGCACGCTCGTCAGGTCTGGCGAAAAATTTGATAAAATGAAAAAACTCTCCCCATAGGTCACAAAATGGCTCTCTAGCGCCACCAAGGCACTTTTTGCTGGCCTTTAGAGGGCCACCACGGCCGGTAGGAAAGTCATAGAGAGATGCAACCAACACTATATTGTTCATCTCATCAAGGACTAAAAATGAACAATCGACACCTATTACCTAAATATAACAGGAAGTCCGCAATTTGCATATCAAAATTTGCATTTCACCCTAAATTTGCCCAAAATTTGCCCTCGAACAAACGCGAACTCCTCTCGGGGCGTTCATTGTATCAACCCCAAATGCTAATAGATGACACAGCACACTCTTCCGATGAAAACTACTGTACAACTTTTTCAAAAGTCCTACCGTTTGGATTTTATGAGGCGTCAAAGATGGGGTCCGCAGCCACTTTCACTGCCTTTTCCCGATGCATACGCAATTTCCAACATTATTTTAACCGCTTAAACATGGTCAGAAACAAACAAAATTTTGCAGTTAATTCTTACAGGCAACAAACATATCTCTTATCCCAAAATTTTTCACCAAAGGCACAAAAAGGCTCTCTAGCGCCACCTAAATCCTCCAAAATGGCACTTTTGCTTACACCACGGCCTGACGCAATGTTTAAAAATTCTGAAAAAAATCACACATCATTGCTGTACCATGACAGATATTCTCACTTGATTTCGTGAAAATCCAATGAAGACTTCTTGAAATAAAAAATGTTATGTTCATAATATGCTGTACAGTATCACATAATTTCTTACTGTGAACAAACCCTTTCTTGTATCAAAATGTCCTTTGGTAGACTTCATAAGCTCCATGTGTACAGACAAACTGCCAAGCATGGAACAATTTCTATGAATATTTCTGGAGATATTAATATGTTATGAATATTCATATTTTGAAAAATATAGAGTGACGCACTTCTGAATTCACCATAAGTTGCAGGGTATCAAACTTTTGTCTGTGCTCAGGGAACATGCTCCCAAAATATCAGCTCTCTAGAATATACGTAGAAGAAGCATTTATTAATTTCTTGATTATTATTGATTTTCCATGTTTTTCTATGTGCTGCTACGCATTCCGTCCACCGGGTGGCAATAGGATGACACGGCTCATCTCCCTTCACTAAGTTCATGCATGGGGGAAGATTTCACAATACACACCAATGATTAAATGTGCTTCAGATACTTTGACCAGGTTCCATGGCTCATAGCTCCATTATTCCAAACAAAAATCTCTTGCAGTGAAGGGGTTTGCACTCAACTCAACATGAAAGATTTCCCACTATCTCGTACTGTCCAACGAATGACAATGCTCGACATCACTCGAACGCGTCTCGCCCCCCTTTCGACATGCGCGGATGGGCGTCTCGCCCCCGTTTCGACATGCACCGGTGGGCGAGGACCCGCCCCAACGCTGCTTGCAGCTTTAATTAGGGTCCGAGCCTCGAGGCCTGCAAGGCCTCAGAGAGGACCCTATTGTTCCTGCTATGTTTCTTATTATTATTATTATTCTTATTATTATTCTTTGTTTCTTTGTTTTTTCTAACGCCTCTTTGAGCTTGAATTTGACCCCCTAAACATGCTCAAAAACTCACCAAAATCGGCACGCTCGTCCGGTCTGGCGAAAAATTTGATAAAATGAAAAAATTCTCCTCATAGGTCACAAAATGGCTCTCTAGCGCCACCAAGGCACTTTTTACTGGCCTTTAGAGGGCCACCACGCCTGGTAGGAAAGTCATAGAGAGATGCAACCAACACTATATTGTTCATCTCATCAAGGCCTAAAAATGAACAATCGACACCTATTACCTAAATCAAACAGGAAGTCCGCAATTTGCATATCTAAATTTGCATTTCACCCTAAATTTGGCCAAAATTTGCCCTCGAACAAACGCGAACTCCTCCTAGGGCGTTCATCGTATCGACCCCAAATGCTAATAGATGACACAGCAGACTCTTCCGATGAAAACTACTGTACAACTTTTTCAAAAGTCCTACCGTTTCGATTTTATGAGGCGTCAAAGTTGGGGTCCGCAGCCACTTTGACAGCCTTTTTTCGATGCGTGTGCAATTTCCAACCTAAATCTGACCCCTTAAACATGCTCAAAAACAAACCAAATTTTGCAGATAATTCATTGTGGCTTCAAAGATATTTACTCTTTGAAAACTCTCCACCCAAGACACAAAATGGCTCTCTAGCGCCACCTAAATCCTCAAAAATAGCACTTTTGCTTACACCACGGCCTGTCGCAATGTCTAAAAATTCTGAAAAAAATCACACATAATTGCTGTAGTATGCCCTAAAATTTCACTTGATTTCGTGAAAATCCAATGAAAACTTTTTGAAATGAAAAATGTTATATTCATAATATGCTGCACAGTATCACATTATTTCTTACTGTGGACAAACCGTTTATCGTATCAAAATGTCCTTTGGTACAATTCATAAGCTCCATGTGTACAGACAAACTACCGAGCATGGTTCAATTTCAATGAATATTTATTGAGATATGAATATGTTATGAATATTCATATTTTGAAAAATATAGAGTGACGCACTTCTGAATTCACCATAAGTTGCAGCGTATGAAACTTTTGTCTGTGTTCAGGGAACATGCTCCCAAAATTTCAGCTTTCTAGGATTTACGTAGAAGAAGCATTTATCAATTTCTTGATTATTATTGATTTACATGTATTTCTGTGTGCTACTACACAATTGTCCACCGGGTGGCAGTTGGAGCCCACGGATCATCTCCCTTCACTAAGTTCATGCATTGGGGAAGATTTCACAATACACACCAGTGATTAAATGTGCTTCAGATACTTTGACCAGGTTCCATGGCTCATAGCTCCATTATTCAAAACAAAAATCTCTTGCAGTGAAGGGGTTTGCACTCAACTCAACATAAAAGATTTCCCACTATCTCGTACTGTCCAACGAATCACAATGCTCGACATCGCTCCAACGCGTCCCGCCCCCATTTCGACATGCACGGGTGGGCGTCTCGCCCCCGTTTCGACGTGCGCGGGTGGGCGAGGACCCGTCCCAACGCTGCTTGCAGCTTTAATTATTCTTTGTTTCTTTGTTTCTTCTTACGCCTCTTTGCGCTCAAATTTGACCCCCTAAACATGCTCAAAAACTCACCAAAATCGGCATGCTCGTCAGGTCTGGCGAAAAATTTGATAAAATGAAAAAATTATCCCCATAGGTCACAAAATGGCTCTCTAGCGCCACCAAGGCACTTTTTACTGGCCTTTAGAGGGCCACCACGCCCGGTAGGAAAGTCATAGAGAGATGCAACCAACACTATATTGTTCATCTCATCAAGGCCTAAAAATGAACAATCGACACCTATTACCGAAATCGAACAGGAAGTCCGCAATTTGCATATCAAAATTTGCATTTTCCCCTAAATTTGGCCAAAATTACCCCTCAAACAAACGCGAACTCCTCCTAGGGCGTTCAACGTATCGACCCCAAATGTTAATAGATGACAAAGCACACTCTTCCGATGAAAACTACTGTACAACTTTTTCAAAAGTCCTACGGTTTGGATTTTATGAGGCGTCAAAGATGGGGTCCGCAGCCACTTTCACTGCCTTTTCTCGATGCGTACGCAATTTCTAACATTATTTTCACCCCTTAAACATGCTCTAAAACAAACAAAATTTTGCAGTTAATTTTTCGACGCTTCAATCATATTTCTTACCTCAAAATTTTCCACCAAAGGCACAAAACGGCTCTCTAGCGCCACCTAAATCCTCCAAAATGCCACTTTTGCTTACACCACGGCCTGTCGCAATGTTTGAAAATTCTCAAAAAAATCACACATCATTGCTGTACCATAACAAACATTGTCACTTCATTTCTTGAAAATCCATGAAAGAATTCATGAGAAAAAAATATTATATTCATAATACACTGTACAGTAATACATTTTTTCTTGATGTGGACAAACCGTTAATCAGATCAAAATGATCTTTGGTATACTTTATAATCTCTATTTGGAGAAACAATGTGCCAAGCATGGTACCATTTGAATGAATATTTGTTGAGATATTAACAAGTTATGAATATTCATATTTTGAGAAATATAGAGTGACGCACTTCTGAATTCACCATAAGTTGCAGCGTATGAAACTTTTGTCTGTGTTCAGGGAACATGCTCCCAAAATCTCAGCTTTCTAGGATTTACGTAGAAGAAGCATTTATTAATTTCTTGATTTTCATTGATTTCCATGTATTTCTGTGTGCTACTACACAATTGTCCACCGGGTGGCAGTTGGAGCCCACGGATCAGCTCCCTTCACTAAGTTCATGCATGGGGGAAGATTTCACAATACACGCCAGTGATTAAATGTGCTTCAGATACTTTGACCAGGTTCCATGGCTCATAGATCCATTATTCAAAACAAAAATCTCTTGCAGTGAAGGGGTTTGCACTCAACTCAAAATAAAAGATTTCCCACAATCTCATACTGTTCAACGAATCACAATGCTCGACATCGCTCGAACGCGTCTCGCCCCCCTTTCGACATGCACGGGTGGGCGTCTCGCCCCCGTTTCGACATGCGCGGGTGGGCGAGGACCCGTCCCAACGCTGCTTGCAGCTTTAATTAGGGTCCGAGCCTCCAGGCCTGCAGGGCCTTGGAGAGGACCCTATTGTTTTTCTCGTGTTTCTTATTATTAGGGTCCGAGCCTCGAGGCCTGAAAGGCCTCAGAGAGGACCCTATTGTTCCTGCTATGTTTCTTATTATTCTTTGTTTCTTTGTTTTTTCTTACGCCTCTTTGAGCTTGAATTTGACCCCCTAAACATGCTCAAAAACTCACCAAAATCGGCACGCTCGTCAGGTCTGGCGAAAAATTTGATAAAATGAAAAAATTCTCCCCATAGGTCACAAAATGGCTCTCTAGCGCCACCAAGGCACTTTTTACTGGCCTTTAGAGGGCCACCACGCCCGGTAGGAAAGTCATAGAGAGATGCAACCAACACTATATTGTTCATCTCATCAAGGCCTAAAAATGAACAATCGACACCTATTACCGAAATCGAACAGGAAGTCCGCAATTTGCATATCAAAATTTGCATTTTCCCCTAAATTTGGCCAAAATTACCCCTCAAACAAACGCGAACTCCTCCTAGGGCGTTCAACGTATCGACCCCAAATGTTAATAGATGACAAAGCACACTCTTCCGATGAAAACTACTGTACAACTTTTTCAAAAGTCCTACGGTTCGGATTTTATGAGGCGTCAAAGATGGGGTCCGCAGCCACTTTCACTGCCTTTTCTCGATGCGTACGCAATTTCTAACATTATTTTCACCCCTTAAACATGCTCTAAAACAAACAAAATTTTGCTGTTAATTTTTCGACGCTTCAATCATATTTCTTACCTCAAAATTTTCCACCAAAGGCACAAAACGGCTCTCTAGCGCCACCTAAATCCTCCAAAATTCCACTTTTGCTTTCACCACGGCCTGTCGCAATGTTTGAAAATTCTCAAAAAAATCACACATCATTGCTGTACTATAACAAACATTGTCACTACATTTCGTGAAAATCCATGAAAGAATTCTTGAGAAAAAAAATATTATATTCATAATACACTGTACAGTAATACATTTTTTCTTGTTGTGGACAAACCGTTAATCAGATCAAAAGGATCTTTGGTATACTTTATAATCTCCATTTGGAGAAACAATGTGCCAAGCATGGTACCATTTGAATGAATATTTGTTGAGATATTAACAAGTTATGAATATTCATATTTTGAGAAATATAGAGTGACGCACTTCTGAATTCACCATAAGTTGCAGCGTATGAAACTTTTGTCTGTGTTCAGGGAACATGCTCCCAAAATTTCAGCTTTCTAGGATTTACGTAGAAGAAGCATTTATCAATTTCTTGATTATTATTGATTTACATGTATTTCTGTGTGCTACTACACAATTGTCCACCGGGTGGCAGTTGGAGCCCACGGATCATCTCCCTTCACTAAGTTCATGCATTGGGGAAGATTTCACAATACACACCAGTGATTAAATGTGCTTCAGATACTTTCACCAGGTTCCATGGCTCATAGCTCCATTATTCAAAACAAAAATCTCTTGCAGTGAAGGGGTTTGCACTCAACTCAACATAAGATTTCCCACTATCTCGTACTGTCCAACAAATCACAATGCTCGACATCGCTCCAACGCGTCCCGCCCCCATTTCGACATGCACGGGTGGGCGTCTCGCCCCTGTTTCGACATGCGCGGGTGGGCGAGGACCCGTCCCAACGCTGCTTGCAGCTTTAATTAGGGTCCGAGCCTCGAGGCCTGAAAGGCCTCAGAGAGGACCCTATTGTTCCTGCTATGTTTCTTATTATTATTAGGGTCCGAGCCTCCAGGCCTGCAGGGCCTTGGAGAGGACCCTATTGTTTTTGTCGTGTTTCTTATTAGGGTCCGAGCCTCCAGGCCTGCAGGGCCTTGGAGAGGACCCTATTGTTTTTCTCGTGTTTCTTATTATTATTCTTTTTTCTTACGCCTCTTTGAGCTTGAATTTGACCCCCTAAACATGCTCAAAAACTCACCAAAATTGGCACGCACCTCAGGTCTGGCGAAAAATTTGATAAAATGAAACAATTCTCCCCATAGGTGAAAAAATGGCTCTCTAGCGCCACCAAGGCACATTTTTTGGCCCTTTAGAGGGCCACCACTCATGGTAGGAACGTCATAGAGAGATGGAATCAACACTATATTGTTAAACTCATCAAGGCCTAAAAATCAACAATCGACACCCATTACCTAAATCGAACAGGAAGTCCGCAATTTGCATATCAAAATCTCCTTTTTCCCCTCAATTTGGCCAAAATTTGCCCTCGAACAAACGCGAACTCCTCTCGGGGCGTTCACTGTATCAACCCCAAAAGCTAATAGATGACAAAGCACACTCTTCCGATGAAAACTACTGTACAACTTTGTCAAAAGTCCTACGGTTTGGATTTTATTAGGCGTCAAAGATGGGGTCCGCAGCCACTTTGACTGCCTTTTTCCGATGCCTACAATATTTCCAACATTATTTTAAGCCCTTAAACATGCTCAAAAACAAACAAAACTCTGCAGTAAATTTTTCGAGGCTACAAACATATTTTTTATCTCAACGTTCTCCACCAAATGCACAAAATGGCTCTCTAGCGCCACCTACATCCTCTAAAATGGCACTTTTGCTTACACCACGGCCTGTTCCAATGTTTTAAAATTCTGAAAAAAATCACACATTATTGCTGTACCATGCCCACTATTGTCACTTGATTTTGTGCAAATCCATGAAAGACTTTTGGAGAAAAAAAATATTATGTACATAATACACTGTACAGTAATACATTTTTTTCTTGCTGTGGACAAACCGTTGATCGGATCAAAATGATCTTTGGTATACTTCATAATCTTTATTAGATGAAACAATGTGCCAAGCAAGGTTCCATTTCAATGAATATTTCTCGAGATATTAAGAAGTTATGAATATTCATATTTTGAAAAATATAGAGTGACGCACTTCTGAATTCACCATAAGTTACAGTGTATGAAACTTTTGTCTGTCTTCAGGGAACATGCTCCCAAAATTTCAGCTCTCTAGGATAAACGTAGAAGAAGCATTTAATAATTTCTTGATTATTATTGATTATCATGTTTTCCTATGTGTTGTCATGTGTTACTACACATTCTGTCCACCGGGTGCCAGAGGGATCACATGGCTCATCTCCCTTCTCCAAGTTCATGCATGGGTGAGGATTCCACCATACACAGCAGTGATCAAATCTGCTTCAGATTCTTTGACCAGGTCCCATGGCTCAAAGCTCCATTTCTCTAAAGAGAAATCTCTTTCAGCAAAGGGGTTTGCACTCGACTCATCATATAACATTTCCCTCAGTCTCGTACTGTCCGACGAATGACCATGCTCGACGGCGCTCCAAGGCGTCTCGCCCCCGTTTCGACGTGCGCGGGTGGGCGAGGACCCGTCCCAACGCTGCTTGCAGCTTTAATTAGGGTCCGAGCCTCGAGGCCTGAAAGGCCTCAGAGAGGACCCTATTGTTCCTGGTCAGTTTCTTATTATTATTAGGGTCCGAGCCTCCAGGCCTGCAAGGCCTTGGAGAGGACCCTATTGTTTTTGTCGTGTTTCTTATTCTTATTAGGGTCCGAGCCTCGAGGCCTGCAAGGCCTCAGAGAGGACCCTATTGTTCCTGCTATGTTTCTTATTATTATTATTATTATTATTATTATTATTCTTTGTTTTTTCTTACGCCTCTTTGCGCTCAAATTTGACCCCCTAAACATGCTCAAAAACTCACCAAAATCGGCACGCTCGTCAGGTCTGGCGAAAAATTTGATAAAATGAAAAAACTCTCCCCATAGGTCACAAAATGGCTCTCTAGCGCCACCAAGGCACTTTTTACTGGCCTTTAGAGGGCCACCACGCCCGGTAGGAAAGTCATAGAGAGATGCAACCAACACTATATTGTTCAGCTCATCAAGGACTAAAAATAAACAATCGACACCTATTACCTAAATCAAACAGGAAGTCCGCAATTTGCATATCAAAACTTGCATTTCACCCTAAATTTGGCCAAAATTTGCCCTCGAACAAACGCGAACTCCTCCTAGGGCGTTCATCGTATCGACCCCAAATGCTAATAGATGACACAGCACACTCTTCCGATGAAAACTACTGTACAACTTTTTCAAAAGTCCTACCGTTTGGATTTTATGAGGCGTCAAAGATGGGGTCCGCAGCCACTTTGACTGCCTTTTCCCGATGCATACGCAATTTCCAACATTAATTTAACCGCTTAAACATGGTCAAAAACGAACAAAATTTCGCAGTAAATTCTTACAGGCAACAATCATATCTCTTATCCCAAAATTCTTCACCAAAGGCACAAAATGGCTCTCTAGCGCCACCTAAATCCTCCAAAATGGCACTTTTGCTTACACCACGCCCTGACGCAATGTTTAAAAATTCTGAAAAAAATCAAACATCATTGCTGTACCATGACAGATATTCTCACTTGATTTCGTGAAAATCCAATGAAGACTTCTTGAAATAAAAAATGTTATGTTCATCATATGCTGTACAGTATCACATAATTTCTTACTGTGAACAAACCGTTTATTGTATCAAAATGTCCTTTGGTAGACTTCATAAGCTCCATGTGTAGAGACAAACTGCCGAGCATGGAACAATTTCTATGAATATTTCTGGAGATATTAATATGTTATGAATATTCATATTTTGAAAAATATAGAGTGACGCACTTCTGAATTCACCATAAGTTGCAGCGTAAGAAACTTTTGTCTGTGTTCAGGGAACATGCTCCCAAAATCTCAGCTTTCTAGGATTAACGTAGAAGAAGCATTTATTAATTTCTTGATTTTTATTGATTTCCATGTATTTCTGTGTGCTACTACACAATTGTCCACCGGGTGGCAGTTGCAGCCCACGGATCATCTCCCTTCACTAAGTTCATGCATGGGGGAAGATTTCACAATACACACCAGTGATTACATGTGCTTCAGATACTTTGACCAGGTTCCATGGCTCATAACTCCATTATTCAAAACAAAAATCTCTTGCAGTGAAGGGGTTTGCACTCAACTCAACATAAAAGATTTCCCACTATCTCGTACTGTCCAACGAAACACAATGCTCGACATCGCTCCAACGCGTCTCGCCCCCCTTTCGACATGCGCGGGTGGGCGTCTCGCCCCCCTTTCGACGTGCGCGGGTGGGCGAGGACCCGTCCCAACGCTGCTTGCAGCTTTAATTATTATTATTCTTTCTTTGTTTTTTCCTACGCCTCTTTGCGCTCAAATTTGACCCCCTAAACATGCTCAAAAACTCACCAAAATCGGCACGCTCGTCAGGTCTGGCGAAAAATTTGATTAAATGAAAAAATTCTCCCCATAGGTCACAAAATGGCTCTCTAGCGCCACCAAGGCACTTTTTACTGGCCTTTAGAGGGCCACCACGCCCGGTAGGAAAGTCATAGAGACATGCAACCAACACTATATTGTTCCTCTCATCAAGGCCTAAAAATGAACAATCGACACCTATTACCTAAATCAAACAGGAAGTCCGCAATTTGCATATCAAAATTTGCATTTCACCCTAAATTTGGCCAAAATTTGCCCTCGAACAAACGCGAACTCCTCTCGGGGCGTTCATTGTATCAACCCCAAATGCTAATAGATGACACAGCACACTCTTCCGATGAAAACTACTGTACAACTTTTTCAAAAGTCCTACCGTTTGGATTTTATGAGGCGTCAAAGATGGGGTCCGCAGCCACGATGATTGCCTTTTTTCGATGCATACGCACTTTCCAACATTATTTTAACCGCTTAAACATGCTCAAAAACAAACAAAATTTTGCAGTTAATTTTTACAGGCAACAAACTTATCTCTTCTCTCAAAATTCTCCACCAAAGGCACAAAATGGCTCTCTAGCGCCACCTAAATCCTCAAAAATAGCACTTCTGCTTACACCACGGCCTGTCGCAATGTATGAAAATTCTGAGAAAAATCACACTTCATTGCTGTACCATGACAGATATTGTCACTTGATTTCGTGAAAATTCATTAAAGACTTCTTGAGATAAAAAAATATTATATACTTAATACACTGTACAGTAAAACATTTTTTCTTGTTGTGGACAAACCGTTTATTGGATCAAAATGATCTTTGGTATACTTCATCATCTCAATTAGGAGAAACTATGTGTCAAGCATGGTACCATTTCCATGAATATTTGCTGAGATATTAATATGTTATGAATATTCATATTTTGAAAAATATAGAGTGACGCACTTCTGAATTCACCATAAGTTGCAGCGTATGAAACTTTTGTCTGTGTTCAGAGAAGATGTTCCCAAAATCTCAGCTTTCTAGGATTTACGTAGAAGAAGCATTTATTCATTTCTTGATTTTTATTGATTTCCATGTATTTCTCTGTGCTACTACACAATTGTCCACCGGGTGGCAGTTGGAGCCCACGGATCATCTCCCTTCACTAAGTTCATGCATGGGGGAAGATTTTACAATACACAGCAGTGATTACATGTGCTTCAAATACTTTGACCAGGTTCCACGGCTCATAGCTCCAATATTCAATAAAAATATCTCTTTCAGTAAAGGGGTTTGCACTCAACTCAACATAAAACATTTCCCACTATCTCGTACTGTGCAACGAATGACAATGCTCGACATCGCTCGAACGCGTCTCGCCCCCCTTTCGACATGCACGGGTGGGCGTCTCGCCCCCGTTTCGACATGCGCGGGTGGGCGAGGACCCGTCCCAACGCTGCTTGCAGCTTTAATTATTCTTTGTTTTTTCTTACGCCTCTTTGAGCTTGAATTTGACCCCCTAAACATGCTCAAAAACTCACCAAAATCGGCACGCTCGTCAGGTCTGGCGAAAAATTTGATAAAATGAAAAAATTCTCCCCATAGGTCACAAAATGGCTCTCTAGCGCCACCAAGGCACTTTTTACTGGCCTTTAGAGGGCCACCACGCCCCGTAGGAAAGTCATAGAGAGATGCAACCAACACTATTTTGTTCTTCTCATCAAGGCCTAAAAATGAACAATCGACACCTATTACCGAAATCGAACAGGAAGTCCGCTATTTGCATATCAAAATTTGCATTTTCCCCTAAATTTGGCCAAAATTTGCCCTCGAACAAACGCGAACTCCTCCTAGGGCGTTCATCGTATCGACCCCAAATGCTAATAGATGACACAGCAGACTCTTCCGATGAAAACTACTGTACAACTTTTTCAAAAGTCCTACGGTTTGGATTTTATGAGGCGTCAAAGATGGGGTCCGCAGCCACTTTGACTGCCTTTTCCCGATGCATACGCAATTTCCTACATGAATTTCACTGCTTAAACATGGTCAAAAACGAACAAAATTTTGCAGTAAATTCTTACAGGCAACAAACATATCTCTTATCCCAAAATTCTTCACCAAAGGCACAAAATGGCTCTCTAGCGCCACCTAAATCCTCCAAAATGGCACTTTTGCTTACACCACGCCCTGACGCAATGTTTAAAAATTCTGAAAAAAATCACACATCATTGCTGTACCAAGACAGATATTCTCACTTGATTTCGTGAAAATCCAATGAAGACTTCTTGAAATAAAAAATGTTATGTTCATCATATGCTGTACAGTATCACATAATTTCTTACTGTGAACAAACCGTTTATTGTATCAAAATGTCCTTTGGTAGAATTCATTAGCTCCATGTGTACAGACAAACTGCCAAGCATGGAACAATTTCTATTAATATTTCTGGAGATATTAATATGTTATGAATATTCATATTTTGAAAAATATAGAGTGACGCACTTCTGAATTCACCATAAGTTGCAGCGTATGAAACTTTTGTCTGTGTTCAGGGAACATGCTCCCAAAATCCCAGCTTTCTAGGATTTACGTAGAAGAAGCATTTATTAATTTCTTGATTTTTATTGATTTCCATGTATTTCTGTGTGCTACTACACAATTGTCCACCGGGTGGCAGTTGGAGCCCACGGATCATCTCCCTTCACTAAGTTCATGCATGGGGGAAGATTTCACAATACACTCCAGTGATTAAATGTGCTTCTAATACTTTGACCAGGTTCCATGGCTCATAGCTCCATTATTCTAAACAAAAATCTCTTGCAGTGAAGGGGTTTGCACTCAACTCAACATAAAAGATTTCCCACTATCTCGTACTGTCCAACGAATCACAATGCTCGACATCGCTCGAACGCGTCTCACCCCCTTTCGACATGCACGGGTGGGCATCTCGCCCACGTTTCGACATGCGCGGGTGGGCGAGGACCCGTCCCAACGCTGCTTGCAGCTTTAATTAGGGTCCGAGCCTCGAGGCCTGAAAGGCCTCAGAGAGGACCCTATTGTTCCTGCTATGTTTCTTATTATTATTATTATTATTCTTTGTTTTTTCTTACGCCTCTTTGAGCTTGAATTTGACCCCCTAAACATGCTCAAAAACTCACCAAAATCGGCACGCTCGTCAGGTCTGGCGAAAAATTTGATAAAATGATAAAACTCTCCCCATCGGTCACAAAATGGCTCTCTAGCGCCACCAAGGCACTTTTTACTGGCCTTTAGAGGGCCACCACGCCCGGTAGGAAAGTCATAGAGAGATGCAACCAACACTATATTGTTCATCTCATCAAGGACTAAAAATGAACAATCGACACCTATTACCTAAATCAAACAGGAAGTCCGCAATTTGCATATCAAAATTTGCATTTCACCCTAAATTTGGCCAAAATTTGCCCTCGAACAAACGCGAACTCCTCTCGGGGCGTTCATTGTATCAACCCCAAATGCTAATAGATGACACAGCACACTGTTCCGATCAAAACTACTGTACAACTTTTTCAAAAGTCCTACCATTTGGATTTTATGAGGCGTCAAAGATGGGGTCCGCAGCCACTTTGACTGCCTTTTTCCGATGCATACGCAATTTCCAACATTATTTTAACCGCTTAAACATGGTCAAAAACGAACAAAATTTTGCAGTAAATTCTTACAGGCAACAAACATATCTCTTATCCCAAAATTCTTCACCAAAGGCACAAAATGGCTCTCTAGCGCCACCTAAATCCTCCAAAATGGCACTTTTGCTTACACCACGCCCTGACGCAATGTTTAAAAATTCTGAAAAAAATCACACATCATTGCTGTACCATGACAGATATTCTCACTTGATTTCGTGAAAATCCAATGAAGACTTCTTGAAATAAAAAATGTTATGTTCATCATATGCTGTACAGTATCACATAATTTCTTACTGTGAACAAACCCTTTATTGTATCAAAATGTCCTTTGGTAGACTTCATTAGCTCCATGTGTACAGACAAACTGCCAAGCATGGAACAATTTCTATGAATATTTCTGGAGATATTAATATGTTATGAATATTCATATTTTGAAAAATATAGAGTGACGCACTTCTGAATTCACCATAAGTTGCAGCGTATGAAACTTTTGTCTGTGTTCAGCGAACATGCTCCCAAAATCTCAGCTTTCTAGGATTTACGTAGAAGAAGCATTTATTAATTTCTTGATTTTTTTTGATTTCCATGTATTTCTGTGTGCTACTACACAATTGTCCACCGGGTGGCAGTTGGAGCCCACGGATCATCTCCCTTCACTAAGTTCATGCATGGGGGAAGATTTCACAATACACACCAGTGATTAAATGTGCTTCAGATACTTTGACTAGGTTCCATGGCTCATAGCTCCAATATTCAAAACAACTATCTCTTGCAGTAAAGGGGTTTGCACTCAACTCAACATGAAACATTTCCTTCTGTCTCGCACTGTCCAACGAATGACAATGCTCGACATCGCTCGAACGCGTCTCGCCCCCGTTTCGACATGCACGGGTGGGCGTCTCGCCCCCGTTTCGACGTGCGCGGGTGGGCGAGGACCCGTCCCAACGCTGCTTGCAGCTTTAATTAGGGTCCGAGCCTCGAGGCCTGAAAGGCCTCAGAGAGGACCCTATTGTTCCTGGTATGTTTCTTATTATTAGGGTCCGAGCCTCCAGGCCTGCAGGGCCTTGGAGAGGACCCTATTGTATTTCTCGTGTTTATTATTATTCTTTCTTTGTTTCTTCTTACGCCTCTTTGCGCTCAAATTTGACCCCCTAAACATGCTCAAAAACTCACCAAAATCGGCACGCTCGTCCGGTCTGGCGAAAAATTTGATAAAATGAAAAAATTCTCCCCATAGGTCACAAAATGGCTCTCTAGCGCCACCAAGGCACTTTTTACTGGCCTTTAGAGGGCCGCCACGCCCGGTAGGAAAGTCATAGAGAGTTGCAACCAACACTATATCGTTCATCTCATCAAGGCCTAAAAATGAACAATCGACACCTATTACCTAAATCAAACAGGAAGTCCGCAATTTGCATATCAAAATTTGCATTTTCCCCTAAATTTGGCCAAAATGTGCCCTCGAACAAACGCGAACTCCTCCTAGGGCGTTCATCGTATCGACCCCAAATGCTAATAGATGACACAGCACACTCTTCCGATGAAAACTACTGTACAACTTTTTCAAAAGTCCTACGGTTTGGATTTTATGAGGCGTCAAAGATGGGGTCCGCAGCCACTTTGACTGCCTTTTCCCGATGCATACGCAATTTCCAACATTAATTTAACCGCTTAAACATGGTCAAAAACAAACAAAATTTTGCAGTTAATTCTTACAGGCAACAAACATATCTCTTATCCCAAAATTCTTCACCAAAGGCACAAAATGGCTCTCTAGCGCCACCTAAATCCTCCAAAATGGCACTTTTGCTTACACCAGGCCCTGACGCAATGTTTAAAAATTCTGAAAAAAATCACACATCATTGCTGTACCATGACAGATATTCTCACTTGATTTCGTGAAAATACAATGAAGACTTCTTGAAATAAAAAATGTTATGTTCATAATATGCTGTACAGTATCACATAATTTCTTACTATGAACAAACCGTTTATTGTATCAAAATGTCCTTTGGTAGACTTCATAAGCTCCATGTGTACAGACAAACTGCCAAGCATGGAACTATTTCTATGAATATTTCTGGAGATATTAATATGTTATGAATATTCATATTTTGAAAAATATAGAGTGACGCACTTCTGAATTCACCATAAGTTGCAGCGTATGAAACTTTTGTCTGTGTTCAGGGTACATGCTCCCAAAATCTCAGCTTTCTAGGATTTACGTAGAAGAAGCATTTATTAATTTCTTGATTTTTATTGATTTCCATGTATTTCTGTGTGCTACTACACAATTGTCCACCGGGTGGCAGTTGGAGCCCACGGATCATCTCCCTTCACTAAGTTCATGCATGGGGGAAGATTTCACAATACACACCAGTGATTAAATGTGCTTCAGATACTTTGACCAGGTTCCATGGCTCATAGCTCCATTATTCAAAACAAAAATCTCTTGCAGTGAAGGGGTTTGCACTCAACTCAACATAAAAGATTTCCCACTATCTCGTCCTGTTCAACGAATCACAATGCTCGACATCGCTCCAACGCGTCTCGCCCCCCTTTCGACATGCACGGGTGGGCGTCTCGCCCCCGTTTCGACATGCGCGGGTGGGCGAGGACCCGTCCCAACGCTGCTTGCAGCTTTAATTATTATTATTATTCTTTGTTTTTTCTTACGCCTCTTTGAGCGTGAATTTGACCCCCTAAACATGCTCAAAAACTCACCAAAATCGGCACGCTCGTCAGATCTGGCGAAAAATTTGATAAAATGAAAAAATTCTCCCCATAGGTCACAAAATGGCTCTCTAGCGCCACCAAGGCACTTTTTACTGGCCTTTAGAGGGCCACCACGCCCGGTAGGAAAGTCATAGAGAGATGCAACCAACACTATATTGTTCATCTCATCAAGGCCTAAAAATGAACAATCGACACCTATTACCTAAATCAAACAGGAAGTTTGCAATTTGCATATCAAAATTTGCTTTTACCCCTAAATTTGGCCAAAATTTGCTTTCGAACAAACGCGAACTCCTCCTAGGGCGTTCATCGTATCGACCCCAAATGCTAATAGATGACACAGCACAGTCTTCCGATGAAAACTACTGTACAACTTTTTCAAAAGTCCTACGGTTTGGATTTCATGAGGCGTCAAAGATGGGGTCCGCAGCCACGATGATTGCCTTTTTTCGATGCATACGCACTTTCCAACATTATTTTAACTGCTTAAACATGCTCAAAAACAAACACAATTTTGCAGTTAATTTTTAGAGGCTACAACCATATCTCTTATCTCAAAATTCTCCACCAAAGGCACAAAATGGATCTCTAGCGCCACCTAAATCCTCCAAAATGGCACTTTTGCTTACACCACGGCCTGACGCAATGTTTAAAAATTCTGAAAAAAATCACACATCATTGCTGAACCATGACAGATATTCTCTCTTGATTCCGTGAAAATCCAATGAACACTTTTTGAAATAAAAAATGTTATGTTCATATTATGCTGTACAGTATCACATTATTTCTTACTGTGAACAAACCGTTTATTGTATCAAAATGTCCTTTGGTAGACTTCATAAGCTCCATGTGTACAGACAAACTGCCAAGCATGGAACAATTTCTATGAATATTTCTGGAGATATTAATATGTTATGAATATTCATATTTCGAAAAATATAGAGTGACGCACTTCTGAATTCTCCATAAGTTGCAGCGTATGAAACTTTTGTCTGTGTTCAGGGAACATGCTCCCAAAATCTCAGCTTTCTAGGATTTACGTCGAAGAAGCATTTATTAATTTCTTGATTTTTATTGATTTCCATGTATTTCTGTGTGCTACTACACTATTGTCCACCGGGTGGCAGTTGGAGCCCACGGATCATCTCCCTTCACTAAGTTCATGCATGGGGGAAGATTTCACAATACACTCCAGTGATTAAATGTGCTTCTGATACTTTGACCAGGTTCCATGGCTCATAGCTCCATTATTCTAAACAAAAATCTCTTGCAGTGCAGTTAATTCTTACAGGCAACAAACATATCTCTTATCCCAAAATTCTTCACCAAAGGCACAAAATGCCTCTCTAGCGCCACCTAAATCCTCCAAAATGGCACTTTTGCTTACACCACGGCCTGACGCAATGTTTAAAAAATCTGGAAAAAATCACACATCATTGCTGTTCCATGACAGATATTCTCACTTGATTTCGTGAAAATCCAATGAACACTTTTTGAAATAAAAAATCTTATGTTCATAATATGCTGTACAGAATTACATAATTTCTTACTATGGACAAACCGTTTATTGTATCAAAATGTCCTTTGGTAGACTTACACAGCAGTGATAAAATCTGCTTCAGATACTTTGGCCAGGTCCCATGGCTCATAGCTCCATTTCCCAAAATAAAAATCTCTTTCAGTAAAGGGGTTTGCACTCAACTCAACATAAAAGGTTGCAGTGTATGAAACTTTTTTCGGTGTTCAGTGAACATGCGTTAGTGAAGCCTTTCACCCCTCGTAGTCTTTTGCAGCTCGGTATAAAACAGACCAAGCGATTGGTCCAATGTTTTATATATTGTGTTTTCAAGCTCTGTATAAAACAGGCAAAGCGACTGGTCCAATGTTTTACACATTATGCGGGTAAGAAGTATTTTCGTTGAATGTCAATTACAAGAGCTAGCTACTTTGTTAGCCAGCTTTCAATTTTATTTACCACTAACCCAGATAGCAAGCTCCTCCACTCCTAATGTGCTTTAGCCGGGGCAGATCCGGAGCGGAGGAGCTTGCTATCTGGGAAGTCAATGCTGTCCCAGCGAAGCCAAGGTAGCTCGCTGGTGACCGATATCAGTCGCTTGCGTTCGCTTTCAGTCAGCGGTCCGTTCTGACAACTTTGCGTTTCTACGTTAACTAACGCATGAAACGGTACAGTTCTTCAATAAATACTGCCACAAAAGGCAGCTGAACTTCTCGCCCTTTCTCGTTTGTATGGAGTTCTCTGGAATTGGCCTCATAGGAAACCATTCGTTTTTATGAAGCAGATGGGTGTATCAATATGGCGGCCGGGTGCTTCGCTTTGGATAATGTTACTATGAAGACATAAGCAATCTAGTGTTCTAAATATATATATATATATATTTCTGGGAAAACTCAGTCGATCATAGATTTCGAACAGAGTGACGTTACGGGTTGCGTTTCAAGGCGGAGGTGCATTTCTCGGCACCGCAAGGACACGTACCCGGAGTTCTCGGAGCGTGACCCCGGAAGAGAATAAACAGCTATTTTATTGACTTGCAAAATTGCATTTCAAATCCACAAACATCATATGTGTCATTCATGGTGTATTGCAAAGAGGGTCGAAAAATAGCTTTTCTAACGCCATTGAGTACGACATAATTTTTCTCAGATTTTATGTCGCATAAAGGTCAGCGGAAAGGGCGGGACTCTGCCACTTCGTATAAAGCTGAACACCATTTTGAATTCTTCAGACAAGCTGATGCATTGAGGTAAGAACTACGCTTGTTCGCTCCTCAGATTTTTGCTACAGTTTAGTCGTAATTGTTTTCCATAATTTTATCTCATATCGCTGCGGCGAGTTTGTTACGGTGGTGTTTGAAGTTAAAGTTTCCGTTTGTCTTTGAATTATCGCATTTGTGGGCCGTAGTGATGTTTTTCAGGTCAATCGGTGTCGAAAAACAATTCGCCACAGGAAGGCCTTTTGTTTCTTCGCGGTAACGTTAGTTGATTAGTTGAGACTGTGTCGTATATATGGCTAATTTTCGGTCTGATTAGTTTTGTTCACTTGAGTAACGTTAACTAGATATGGTTTGTAGCTGCCAACTCAGTGGAAATTAATTTTGGTGGTGGATTTTACTCTGTCTAAGAAAGACGGAGAAGTAAATCATTGAGTTGGTAAGTGACTCGTTTCATCTATCGGCCAGTTAGCTTTTTAAAATAAATACCTTGGAAATAATTATGTACCCACTATAGAATTCTTCGGGGTTTTTCTGGAACGATTTTACATAATGCTCTAATTCTTTTCAGAGGTTCTATTGCTACTAACCTTTGTTGAAAATTAGAATTACAGCCAGCTATCAAGATGGCGGCCGATGCCTTTGTTTGCATTGAACGAGTGTAGTAGGCCTAACTAGCGATTGCATTCTACTAACGTTAGCTAACCAGCATTATTTCCTGTTATGTATCCAGTTTTGAATTTTTTTTGGTTTTTTTCCGGAACGATTTTAAATGATGCTGTAATTTATTTCAGAGGTATTATTGCCACTAACGTTTGTTAGAAGTGAGTGTTACAGCTAGCAATCACGTGATGTCGGCCATTTCATGTGCATTGAGGGGAATTGTGGTATGGGAAGTGTCTAACGTTACTTACTTACAATTTTCTTTTGGAGAAAGGAATAGTAAATCAATGCATCGAATAATAAGCAGTCTGATTTTGGCTTTATGTTCTGACAGCGAGGGGCTTCATATACCTTGATTGTGTGTGGTTTTGCGGAAGTTTTTTTTAAGCCTCGTTAATGTTGATAGCTGGGCTCTGAAATGGTTGTAGCCCTTTATTGTGACTTGAACATGCAAATGTAAAGTAAGAATGTTGGTTATTCATGCTTCTTGACATGAGTGCTATTCCTTATTTGACAAATGAAAACCACTTTGTACTCAAGATGTAATGTTGTATAGTGGTGTGTGTCTAATTACTCTGCAAATGGGTTTATTTGATGTGCATGCATGTGCATGTGTCAGCATGGTTGAGATGAGAGAATTCAGCCATTGGTGTCTTGGAAAGCAAACATTTCGTATAGATTTTGCGTGATGGGACAACATTTTTAAATGATAATTGCTACAGTGGTGCATTTCTGAATCCTAGATGTTTTGGAATATCTTCTCTTCTGATTGACAAAAGTTTCTTTGTGTCAACTTTGTACATGATTGTATTGCCATAATTAAGGTGTTCCTTTTATCTACAGATATCCCTCTCTGCTGCCTGTGAATTCTGATGCTCTACTGCTTTGACTGTTGTCAAAAACGATCTTCTTGCGACCTTCTGTACATATCTGATCCACGGATTCAAATCGCCTTGCACATTTCTCCTCACTTATATATTCACTTGGTTAATACACACGTAACTGATAATTACTCACCTACTCTGCTCATTAACCCACTGCACACCCACACATCTCCACAGACACTTGCACACTCTCACACACCTTTGAACACACAAGTTTTATAGTAGTTGCCTGAGTCTGACTGCCAAGGTAAGTTAAAAAATTTGTGTATTTGAATGTTGTGGTGAAACTTTGTCTGGCAAAAGGATGAGTATGTTTGGCATGCATTCATTATTGTTCTGTGAACTTTGAATAATTTTGTTCTTTGAATTTAGATGCCACGTGGAAAGGCTTACCGACGCGCTCAAGCTTTGAAGCAGAGGATGGCCTTACAGCAGCCTTGGACTCCCCAGCTGCCTGTCCCCGAGTTTGTTGCTCGTAGGTATCATTTTAATTGTTTACATTTTTTTTTACCCCCGCTGTGCGTTTAGCGCCAAGCAGGGGATATTGTATCCAGCTGCTCCCGTACGTATGTCCACCCGTCCCGGCGGGGGGTAGTGACAAACTCTTGTTTGAATTTTTTTTAATGTTCAAGTTGCAGATTTTAAATATAATGTTATTTTTTTTGGATGACATTCATACGTTGGGTTTCAATTTCACAGGTCGCGGTACTGGTTTCCGCCATCGTGTGCGGAGATGGCCAACTTCCCACCTGACTCAGCGCTCCTTCAAGTTGGTCACTCCTGCTCAGCATCCAGAGAAGCAGGTATTTGTTTTTAGTAATGCAGAGTGTACAGGTAGTTGGTATTTGTGGTTGGTCTGTTCTAATGCGGTGTATCTGTTCTTGCAGCTGGTGTTCGTCGTTGGAGACTCTCACCTGCGAGCCATGGTGGACGGTTTTGTGGACATGCCGGAGGGACCCCTGTCTTTTGCTTTTCTGTCTGTTCCAGGTGCTCAGGCTTCGGAGCTGAGGAAGGAGGTGTTGCATGCTGCTCTTCCATGGACCCCAGATGTTGTCTGCGTGTGTGCCCCGAGCAACAACCTCACTGCCAGCAGGACCATCGGTGAGGCGTCGCTGGACTTCAGTGCGCTCCTGAGCGCTGTTTGCAGTCGCTGGACCAAGGTGAGTACTATGCAATTGCTGTTGACTGCTGTTGTGAGCAGCTTGTATTTTCTTGCTTCCTTCTTTTGAAGATAACTTTGTTCTCTCCTCTCTCTCTCTCTCTCTCTCTCTCTCTCTCTCTCTCTCTCTCTCTCTCTCTCTCTCTCTCTCTCTCTCTCTGTGTAGGTGTTCGTGCTGGACTTCCCCCCTCGCCTGAACGTGGAGCCGGACCTGCAGGAGTTGTTTCGTCAGGAGTACCATCGTGTTGCAGCTCGCATGGGTACATTGGTTTTAGACATCTGCTGCCATAAAAGTAATTGAATGTGCTGTCAGACTCAAATGTTTCTCATATGAAAATGTTAAGCAACATCAATGTAATTTTTTTTTTCAGGTCTCCCGTACGTGTCTGTGGCTGAGCACTTCCCTCTGCAGCGATTGCAGCTCTGGTGCCATGATGGCGTAAGTAATGCTAACGTTTTTTTTGACACGATGTTTGCACTTGAAGGTTTTCCTCGTATCAAATTTATAGTTGAATGTATGGTGTGTTGACTGCTTTTCAGGTGCACCTCAGCGACACCGTTGGATCCCCTATCCTGGCGCAGCTTCTGTGGGTGGCTGCAATGCACCAGTTGGCTCCTCCTCCTCCCAGGCCCCAGGTGTCTCCCCGGACATCGCCGAGCAGCAGGACCCCCCCCAGGCTGGTTGTCACCCCCCCCCCCCCCGTGCCGCGTCGCAGTGACCCATTGGAGTGGACCGTTGTACGTCAGGGAGCCAAGGTAATGTGTTGTAGTTTGACCATTCATTTTGACAAAAAGAAAATCTGACCTTTTTCTTATGTATTTATTCTGAGCTTTTTTTATTTGCTTGTTTTTTCTAGGCTGGAACGTCTGCATTGGAGTCGTCCGTCATCTCGCCCAACCCAGTGTGGTTCAGCAGCGCCGTGTTGGAAGCCCTGGAGAGAGTTTCTCCTTCTGGATCTGACTCCACTGCCTCTCCTTCAGCCGGCCGGGTAACTTTCACTCAGATTATATGCATCATTGTCCAGGAAAAGAAAAACAGGAAGGCAATTGCTAATTTTTTTTTTTTTGGTTTTTTTTCTCTCTCCAGGCTTCCCGTGTGGAGCGTCAACGCAGAGGTGTTGCCACCAGGCGCAGAGGACGACAGCGGCAGGTTGGTACTATTTCAGTATGTCACTGACATGGATATGTTCTTAGTATAAGTTCACAACACACACAGCTAGAAAAAAGGAGTGAAGCATTTCAATGATTTTGTCTTTTCCATTTTTCCGTCTTCGGGACCAGCTCCCCAGTGCAGCAGGTGTGAGTTTTGTGTGATGTGATGTAATGTTGGAGACGGGTGGCAGCATTTGTTCTGTTTAGTGTTTTTTTTGTTTTTTTTTTTCTTTAAAATAATAAAGCTTTGTTTTACACGTTATTGTCTTTCGATCAGGAGGAGGTGTCAACGGCTGCACTGTCAGAGGAGGTGGGGGAGGAGGCTGCTGCAGTGAGCCCTGCTGTGCTGATGGAGTCTGCTGTCCAGGAGGCTTCCCAGCTGCTGCCGCAGAAGATCGTCAAAGCTAAGGCTGCCTCTGTGTCTGATGCTACTGCTGTTTCTGCTGCTGCTCCTGCTGTTTCTGCTGCTGCTGCTCCTGCTGTTTCTGCTGCTGCTGCTCCTGCTGTTTCTGCTGCTGCTGCTCCTGCTGTTTCTGCTGCTGCTGCTCCTGCTGCTCCTGCTGTTTCTGCTGCTGCTGCTCCTGCTGTTTCTGCTGCTGCTGCTCCTGCTGTTTCTGCTGCTGCTGCTCCTGCTGTTTCTGCTGCTGCTGCTGCTCCTGCTGTTTCTGCTGCTCCTGCTGTTTCTGCTGCTGCTCCTGGTTTTAATGATTGTGTTCCTGATGTGTGTCTTCCTGATTGTGTAGCTCCCTCTGATTCTCAGAGTAATGCTGTGACAGCAGAGGCCAAGAAGAGGTTAAAGTTGGTGAAAGTAGTGTGTGGATCGTTTCACCAGGGGAATGAGCGTTTTCAGTATGCAGGATTGCAGTGTATGGCTATAGCTTTGGTCAGCTTGGCCAAACACATGCTGAAGAGTGTGTTCTCATGGGAGAGGCCTGACTTAGATCGCGTGTTGGTTTTAGGTGATGAATTCTACACAGAAATGCGCAAGATGAATATTTTCACTCATGAGACAAATCTACTTTCTGTCCCAGATTTGTTAGAGCAATTGGAGATAGATGAACAGGTATTTGGGTTTAGTTATGGTGATACAGTTTTAGGAGAAGTAGGCGTGACTGAAGGTGAACACATTGACAACGGTGTTTACATCAGTCTGCAAAATGGTCTTGAGAGGATCTTCTGCCAGTACAGCATGTGTTTGATGACACTCTGTGCAAACACCTGTGCCATCATCTGTGAGGGTGGACGGTTCACTGTGGTTGATAGTCACTCGCGCAGTAACATGGGTATGTTGGATGCTAATGGCACAAGTGTGGTTCTGCATTTTGCTTGTGTTGGTGACCTGCATCACTACATCTGTCAACTGGCAGAATGTTTGTCTTCAAGGGAGAAGCTCTTTGAGCTCTGTGGTGTTCGTGTCACTGGGGATGCAGGTCCAGATCGTTTTGTTTCAGTGGACAGCACTGTTTCAGTTGCAGAGTGTAGTGACATTACTGAGGGAAAAGGAAATGATGTTTCAAAAGTTAGGTGCGTGTCTGAATGTGGTGCTAATGTTGCTGTGAGTCCACTGTTGTCTGGCATTTCTGCACAAAGTATTTCCAGTGAGGTAAGCAGTGGTTTATCTACAGAATCTTCAGTTACTGATGGCAGGAAGCGTAAAACCCCTTCTAGTAGTTACAATTCAAAGAAGTCGAAGAGTTTTGATACTGGTGAGGTTGACTGTGATGTAGAGTTTATTAATGCTGTGAGCAATGAGGAGCTGGTCTTTTGTCCCCTGGGTGTAGATGTTTGCCAAGCTCTTTGTGAAAAGTTGAATGTTGACTTTGTGAAGATTGGTGGTCAACTGTCTGCAGAGGTTGGGGCGTTGGGTGCTCCATGTAAAAATGAGATGATTGTGGCTGATGGGAATTGCTTTTTCAGAGCTATTTCTCAAGCTGTGAGTGGCTCACAGAAGCATCATCGCAAGATTAGATTGGCTATATGTAAAGAGTTGGATAAGAATTGCGGTAAATATCGAAGTCTCTTGAGGAGTCCATATACCTCTGTGTTGGAATACCTTCAGGTGTCTAAGATGAGAGCTGTGAACACTTGGGCTACAGAGGTAGAAATTCAGGTCGTTGCAGATTGGTTAGAGGTTGATGTCTTTACTTTTTATGATGGACGTTGGCTTAAGTACTGCAGTAGCAGCAAGTATTTGTCATTCGAAAGCATTTACTTAGAGAATATCATGGGGAAGCATTTTGAGACTGTTGTTTGTGTTTGTAAGCCTGGATTGAGGAGCTGTTATAATTACTGTAAAGTTGTAGCAACAAGTTACAACACTAGGTCTAGAATAATGCATGATTTTGCTAGTGACAAGACAATTGAATTTAATGATGAGGTGGTAGATTTTGATAAAGATGTAGGTGATTGTGGTGATGTGTTGGAGGCTGCTACTGAGCAAATGCCTTGTAGAAAGACTGCAAAATCAAAATATCTGATGCAGAAAAAAAGGAAACAGGAAAAACTGAATAAGTTGCTTAAGGAAGAACGTCATTTAAGGTTTAGAAAGATGTATCATGGTAATGTAATGTTGAGGGAAAAGATTAAATTGATGAGGGCAAATAAATACAGGGAAAATAGCAAGTACAGGGAGATGATTAAAGCAAAAAGTAAAGCAAAGAGTGTGACGAATTATCAGGACAATATCCAGCACAAGGAGAGAGTTAAAACTGAGAGTAAAGCCAGGAGTATGCAAAAATATCAAGGTGACATCCAACACAGGGAAAGTGTTAAAACCAAAAGTGTAGTTAAATACAGACAAAACATCCAGCATCAAGAGAGGGTTAAAACTAATAGTGTTGTTAAATACAGACAAAACATCCAGCACAGGGAGAAGGTTAAAACTAATAGTGTGGTTAAATACAGACAAAACATCCAGCACAGGGAGAAGGTTAAAACTAATAGTGTGGTTAAATACAGACAAAACATCCAGCACAGGGAGAAGGTTAAAACTAATAGTGTGGTTAAATACAGACAAAACATCCAGCACAGGGACAAGGTTAAAACTAATAGTGTGGTTAAATACAGACAAAACATTCAGCACAGGGAGAGGGTTTTAGAAGGGAGTAGAAGAAAATATCATGATAGTTTAGAACATAAGCAGCAAGTTATTGCGAGGGTCATGTTGAGTCGAAAACAGAAAAAGGATGAATCCAAAGATTTTGCTTATGTGATGGATCAATTTTTAGAGCAGGTCAGAGATGGACCAGATTTTGTGTGTTGTGTTTGTTGTAGGTTGTTGTTCAGATCTCAGGTGCTTCGTTGCGACAAAGAAGTTTATCGCTCAAATTTGGCAATGGCAAATATTGCAGAGACTTGTATTAGTGAGGCTTATTTGCATAAATGTAATGAGGACTGTTATGTGCCATGTCAGTTAGTTATATCTAGAGGTCAGCTGTGGATCTGTCACACATGTCATCACAAGATTAGCAGAGGTCAGGTTCCAGCTGAATGCTGGATTAATAACTTGGAGCTCGATCCCGTTCCTCCTGAACTGGGATGCTTGAATAGTGTTGAACAGCATTTGATAGCTCTGCATATTCCGTTCATGAAGATGCTTTGTTTGCCCCGCGGGGGTCAAGGCGGAGTCCATGGGCCAGTAACTTGTGTTCCAGCGAACATTGTACAGTCTGTAAATGCGTTGCCACGTAGTAGTATGGAAGGATCTTTGGTGCAGGTCAAGTTAAAGCGTAAATTGACATACAAAGGGCATTATGAATATCAGTTTGTGGACACGTCTCGTGTAAGACAGGCAGTAGAATATTTAAGAAGGACTAATGTTTATTACAGGGACATCGAGTTTAATGAAGAGTGGGTAAACGAGTTTAGGAGGCAGACGGATGAGGAAGAGGCTGAATCCTCTAGAGAGCATGAAGCTGTGACAGCTGAATTATGTCAAGAAGAACAGGTTAAGGACAAGCTGACTGTTCAGGCAGATGGCCAGGTTACAGATACAGAAGGTGTTGATGGAGAGGATACATCAGACATGGCACAAGATGAAATGTTGCATGACAGACAGCAACACTGTATGTTTCAGGACACTTGTCTAATGCCAGTAGATATAGGTCAGGAAATGTTAGACCAGTATATGGACGTTGTAAACATTGCACCTGCAGAGGGTAATAGTCCAGTTCGCATGCTTACAGACCACAGTAATGAAGCTAAATGTTTCCCTGTGTTGTTTCCTCTGGGTGGGAATACTTTCCATGACACTCGTTCACAACGTTTAACAATGTGCCGTTATTTTAATAATAGGATCATGAATGTTGATGGGCGTTTTGCGCGGAATGTAGAGTACATCTTTTATGCTCAGTACATGTCAGAGCTGGATATGGTGATATCCAATGTTTCTGTAGCATTGCGTAAGGGTAAAGGGGGTCAGAAATCGCAAAACATTAGTCAAAACATATTGCAAGATGATGACTCTTTGAAGCAGTTATTAGAATTCGATGATGGTTTTAGGTTTCTTAGACCTATTAGAGGTACCCCAGCTTTTTGGCAGTCCGTTCAGAAGGATGTTTTTGCTTGTGTTCGCCAATTGGGGATTCCCACCTGGTTTTGCTCCTTTTCGTCTGCAGATCTGCGCTGGCAGAATCTCCTGACCAGCATCCTAAGACAGGAAGGCAGAACACAGACTGTGGATGATTTGGAGTGGGCAGACAGGTGTGAGTTGCTGCGCGGTAATCCAGTTACAGCTGCGCGAATGTTCGATTACAGATGGCATTGCTTTTTGAAAACTGTTCTCATGTCTCCTTTGCAACCAATCGGCAAAATCATTGATTACTTTTATAGAATCGAATTCCAGCAGCGTGGTTCTCCTCATGTTCACGCTTTATTTTGGATTGAGGGTGCTCCTCAAATTGATAGGAATGAAGATGAGGAAGTGGTTGAATTCATTGATAAATACGTCACTTGTGAGTTGCCCTCAGATGATGACGCATTATTGGACATGGTGTCATCAGTTCAAATGCATTCAAAACATCATTCAAAGTCTTGCAAGAAAAAAAACACTACATGTCGTTTCAATTTCCCAAAACCAGTTTCTGCTCGAACATTTTTATGTAAAATTAAAGAATGCAAATGCGATTGGACAAAGGCTGCAGATTCAGATCCAAAAAACAAGCCAGTCTGTAAATGTTTTAACGATGATGATAAAATGCCAAAAACTTTTGCGGAGTCCGTTCTGACATCCGTTAAAGAAGCTTTAGAATCAGATGTGCCATATTCAAATGTAGAGGACTTGTTTAGGAGTCTTAATATTAATCAAGAAATCTTTGAAGAGGCCTATAGGACAATTGAAAAAAAGTATAAAGTGGTTTATAGGAGAGGATTGAAAGAGGTTTGGATTAATCAATATAGCAAGCAATTATTAAAATGCTGGAACGCCAACATGGACATTAGCTTTGTCACGGACGCCTATGCTGTAATCGTCTACATCATATCGTATATAACAAAAGCAGAGAGAGAAATTGGCCTATTATTGAATAATGCCCATAAAGAAGCCTCACAGCAAGGTAACCTCTCTGCTAAAGATGCTTTAAAGAAGCTGGGCAGTGTATATTTGCATAACAGGGACGTTTGTGCCCAGGAGGCCGTGTATAGGCTAACAAACATGCATTTGAAGGAGTGTTCCAGAAAGGTGGTGTTTGTTCCAACAGGGAACAACCTGGTGAAGATGAGTTTGCCGCTTAGTGTTTTGAGGCAAAAGGCATCTTCCCATAATCTTAGCACAGAAGACATGTGGATGACCAGCATGGTGGACAGGTATAGGAACAGGCCTGACAACGATGCGTTCACTGACATGTGCATGGCTACATTTGCATCAGAGTATCGCGTTCTCTACAAAAACGAAAAGTCTCATAATAGAATCAAACTAAAAAATGACTTGGGTTTTATCTTGAGGAGAACACGTTCTCAGTTTGCAGTTGTGCGTTACATGCGCTTCAATTTGGACAAACAAGAGGAGGCTCATTTTCAAAGTCTGCTGCAATTATTTCTCCCTTATAGAGCTGACTTAGACCTCAAACCTGAAGGATTTGAGCTGTTTGAACAGTTCTATAATGACGGGAAGGTAACTTTCAGTGATGGCTCCGTACACTCGGTTCAGGCTGTAGTAGATGAAAATAGGGCCAAGTTTGAAATAGATTGTCCTCATTTGGATCGAGCGCGCGAGATAGCAGAGCAGCACCAGGGTATAGATGAAGATGCTTGGGGTGAGCTGTGCCCTGAACAGGAAGTAGAGCGCCTAGAATGTTTAGAGGAGAGAAGGCAGCAGGGAGCAGAGGTGGAACAGGAGCAGTTGGGGGACTCGATGGACAACGTTCCAGATTTAGTAGATGGTAGCAGACAGGTTGCGCAGTTGGAAAGGCGAGAGAGGATCCTGCCTAGAAGTGAGGGTTTGGCTTTAGTTAGGTCCCTGAATGAGACACAAATGGCTGTTTTTAATAAGATTAGACAATGGTGCTTGCAAAAGGTGATGGGTAAGAACCCACAACCTTTGCATGTGTTTGTGACAGGCGGTGCAGGGACGGGGAAAAGTCATTTAATTAGAGCGGTTCAATATGAAGCAGGGAGGCTGTTGTCAACACTTTGTCGTCAACCAGATGATATTTGCATTTTGTTAACTGCTCCTACAGGTGTAGCTGCTTACAATTTGAATGCAGCAACAATTCATCACAGGTTTAACATTGGCATCCATGCTACCTTACCGTACACCCCCTTGGGTGAAGAGAAACTCAATTCTCTGAGAGCTGAATTGAGCCACCTCCAAATTCTCATTATAGATGAAATCAGCATGGTTGATCACAATCTGTTGGCTTATGTCCATGGCAGGTTAAGGCAGGTTAAGCAGACAGGAGACTTTTCCCCATTCGGTAATGTCAGTGTGATAGCTGTTGGAGACTTCTATCAGTTGCCTCCTGTTAAAGGGAAGCCTCTGTATAGCGGTCAGGTCGCTGTGGACCTGTGGTGCAATTTTAGTGTCGTGGAACTGAAAACGGTAGTCAGGCAGAAAGACGACGTTTTTGCACAATTGCTTAACCGGTTAAGGGTGCGTTCGAAGGACACCCCCCTATTGAAGAGCGACATAGAATTATTAAAATTGCGCGAGACAGGTGAAGAGAGCTCAGCTTTGCATATATTTCCGACCAATATGCAAGTGAGCGAGCATAATCTAAAGCAGCTTTTCGCCATGTGTCCTGATCATGTAGTTATTGAAGCAAAAGACTATAGGAACAATAGAAAAACGGGCAAATTAGAGCTGATGGTAGGGCATCACAGTGATGCAGCGGACACATGTTTACCTAACAGTTTGTGTTTGGCCAGGAATGCGCGCGTGATGTTATGCAAGAACATCGATGTAGAAGATGGTCTGGTCAATGGAGCATGTGGCACAGTTACTCAGATGGATTTTGGTCAGGATGAGACATTTCCACTGACTGTTTATGTTAAATTTGATGATGACCGAATTGGGTCAATAAGGAGGAGAAAACGTGCACATGCAGCGATAGAATGCAGGTTTTCTACTGCAATTGATCCGGAGGAAGAAAAGACCCGAAAACGCGGTGGGTTGCGTCGTCAGTTTCCTTTAAAGTTAGCGTGGGCGTGTACTGTTCATAAAGTGCAGGGATTAACTGTAGACGAGGCCGTAGTTTCTTTAAAGCAGGTGTTTGCTCCTGGGCAGGCGTATGTAGCATTAAGTCGCGTTACAGCTTTATCTGGGCTAATCATTAGAGATTTTGAAGAGCGAGCCATTTACTGCAAAGGGACCATTAAGGAGGCCATGGAGAGCATGCCCCAATTTCTAACCAAGCAGCCGAAGCCTTCATTAAATCCACACAGTTTCTCTGTGTATTTAATGAATGTTCAAAATTTAAGTCACCACTTGTTTGATCTAATGTCTTGCACGCATCATTTACGGCCGCATTATATTGCAATCACTGAAACGTGGCTCACTACGCAATCCCCTTTACACTGTGTCCAAATCAACAATTACAGTTTCCAGAGTCGTCCTCGCAGTTCGTGTTACAATAGCGATAACCCAAAATTGTCTGAACTACAGAATATGGAACATGGTGGAGTAGGCTTATACTATGTGAACCATTTACACAGTGACATTTTGCAGGTACCAGATTTTAATCTGGAATGCTTGGTGTGCCAGTGTAACAAATTTAACATCTTGATGGCAGTAATTTACCGTCCGCCGATTTACCCTATTTCTATATTCAAACAAAATCTGGGAAAATTACTTGATTGGCTTAATCCGATTCAAAAGACAATTATAGTAATGGGTGACTTTAATGAAAACCTTTTAAAAACAACAACATTGTGTCAGTACATGCTAAAAAAAGGATTCAGTCAGCATGTCACACAAGAGACTACAGAGAATGGAACACTCATTGATCATGTTTATGTTAAAACGACACAGTATGATGTGGAATGTACAGTGATGCCCACATACTTCAGCGACCATGAAGGCATTCTTTGTAGTTTTAATGTCAAAGATCAGGTGCACTAACACGACACGTATTCACAAACGTTGAGTATGTACGTGAACTCTACTATGCGAAATAATAGGATTAATTAAATGCATTAGGAAGCTGACCTTTTTGTCTTTTTTGTAGAATTCATAGATGGGTGTTACTGGTGCAGAGTCTGTCTCACTCCAAATCTGAAGATCAATTATTTTTCATTGATCAACATGTGTACATGTAGATTTTAAATTATTACGATTGATTAGAGATTATATATAAACACAATTGATATTATGCAAAACCTGCTGAGAAATCCTCATTCTCAATCACAAGCAAACGCAGTCTTCAAGTAAAAGTAAGAAGGTTCTTTTCCTGCATTGCAACAGCATTTTGTGTAAAGCATTTGGCTCCTTACAAATTGAAAACTGCACATAGTTACTCACAATGGCAGAATAAATGAGCATGGGAATGAAATGCTGTTACTCAAATGCTGTTGTAAAGCAGGTTTTGCTTGACCTACATGAACTGTCAAAAAGCAAAAGGCACTGGTAATGGCTGCTCCCGGTTAATCCTGGGATGGGGTTCGATTCCCTGCGGTGCCCTGGTGACTTTTCTGGCATGTACATGAAGGCTCTATCCATTTCACTCCGTTCTCTCAGTCACTAACTTAACGCCTAAAACAACTGCTTGCAAGTGAATTCAGTACAACATTCTTTTCCCACTGGAAAATTCTTCTGTATTGACATCATTCTTGTACTGATGCTCACTTGCTGCAGGTATTTCTGCCTCCCAAAGTTGTCTAAATCCAGAATGGCAACCAAATGGGCGATAAAACATCAAAGTATTGCCCGTAGGAGGGAATGGCACAGGTGGGCGAGGACCCGCCCCAACGCTGCTTGCAGCTTTAATTAGGGTCCGAGCCTCGAGGCCTGAAAGGCCTCAGAGAGGACCCTATTGTTCCTGGTCAGTTTCTTATTATTATTATTCTTTGTTTTTTCTTACGCCTCTTTGAGCTTGAATTTGACCCCCTAAACATGCTCAAAAACTCACCAAAATCGGCACACTCGTCAGGTCTGGCGAAAAATTTGATAAAATGAAAAAACTGTCCCCATAGGTCACAAAATGGCTCTCTAGCGCCACCAAGCCACTTTTTACTGGCCTTTAGAGGGCCACCACGCCCGGTAGGAAAGTCATAGAGAGATGCAACCAACACTATATTGTTCATCTCATCAAGGACTAAAAATGAACAATCGACACCTATTACCGAAATCGAACAGGAAGTCCGCAATTTGCATATCAAAATATGCATTTTCCCCTAAATTTGGCCAAAATTGGCCCTCGAACAAACGCGAACTCCTCTCGGGGCGTTCATCGTATCAACCCCAAAAGCTAATAGATGACAAAGCACACTCTTCCCATGAAAACTACTGTACAACTTTTTCAAAAGTCCTACGGTTTGGATTTTATGAGGCGTCAAAGATGGGGTCCGCAGCCACTTTCACTGCCTTTTCCCGATGCATACGCCATTTCCAACATTAATTTAACCGCTTAAACATGGTCAAAAACGAACAAAATTTTGCAGTAAATTCTTACAGGCAACAAACACATCTCTTATCCCAAAATTCTTCACCAAAGGCACAAAATGGCTCTCTAGCGCCACCTAAATCCTCCAAAATGGCACTTTTGCTTACACCACGCCCTGACGCAATGTGTAAAAATTCTGAAAAAAAACACACATCATTGCTGTACCATGACAGATATTCTCACTTGATTTCGTGAAAATCCAATGAAGACTTCTTGAAATAAAAAATGTTATGTTCATCATATGCTGTACAGTATCACATAATTTCTTACTGTGAACAAACCGTTTATTGTATCAAAATGTCCTTTGGTAGACTTCATAAGCTCCATGTGTACACACAAACTGCCAAACATGGAACAATTTCTATGAATATTTCTGGAGATATTAATATGTTATGAATATTCATATTTTGAAAAATATAGAGTGACGCACTTCTGAATTCACCATAAGTTGCAGCGTATGAAACTTTTGTCTGTGTTCAGGGAACATGCTCCCAAAATCTCAGCTTTCTAGGATTTACGTAGAAGAAGCATTTATTAATTTCTTGATTTTCATTGATTTCCATGTATTTCTGTGTGCTACTACACAATTGTCCACTGGGTGGCAGTTGGAGCCCACGGATCAGCTCCCTTCACTAAGTTCATGCATGAGGGAAGATTTCACAATACACACCAGTGATTAAATGTGCTCCAGATACTTTGACCAGGTTCCATGGCTCATAGCTCCATTATTCAAAACAAAAATCTCTTGCAGTGAAGGGGTTTGCACTCAACTCAAAATAAAAGATGTCCCACTATCTCGTACTGTTCAACGAATCACAATGCTCGACATCGCTCCAACGCGTCTCGCCCCCCTTTCGACATGCACGGGTGGGCGTCTCGCCCCCGTTTCGACGTGCGCGGGTGGGCGAGGACCCGTCCCAACGCTGCTTGCAGCTTTAATTATTATTAGGGTCCGAGCCTCGAGGCCTGAAAGGCCTCAGAGAGGACCCTATTGTTCCTGCTATGTTTCTTATTATTATTCTTTCTCTATACGCCTCTTTCCGCCTTAATTTGACCCCCTAAACATGCTCAAAAACTCACCAAAATCGCTGGAGCCCTCATGTCTGGCGAAAAATTTGATAAAATGAAAAAAAATTCCCCATAGCTCAGAAAATGGCTCTCTAGCGCCACCAAGAAACATTTTCTTGGCACTTAGACAGCCACCACGACCGGCAGGAAAGTCATAGAGAGATGGAACCAACACCATATTGCTTCTCTCATCAAGGCCTAAAAATGAACAATCGACACCCATTACCGAAATCGAACAGGAAGTCCGCAATTTGCATATCAAAATTTGCATTTTCCCCTAATTTTGGCCAAAATGTGCCCTCGAACAAACGCGAACTCCTCCTAGGGCGTTCATCGTATCGACCCCAAATGCTAATAGATGACACAGCACACTCTTCCGATGAAAACTACTGTACAACTTTTTCAAAAGTCCTACCGTTTCGATTTTATGAGGCGTCAAAGTTGGGGTCCGCAGCCACTTTGACTGCCTTTTTTCGATGCGTGTGCAATTTTCAACCTAAATCTGACCCCTTAAACATGCTCAAAAACAAACCAAATTTTGCAAATAATTCATTGTGGCTTCAAAGATATTTACTCTTTGAGAACTCTCCACCCAAGACACAAAATGGCTCTCTAGCGCCACCTAAATACACCAAAATGGGACTTTTACTTTAACCACGGCCTGTCGCAATGTCTTAAAATTCTGAAAAAAATCCTACAGCATTGCTGTACTATGCCCTAGAATCTCACTTGATTTCGTGAAAATCCAATGAACTCTTTTTGAAATAAAAAATGTTATGTTCATAATATGCTGTACAGAATTACATAATTTCTTACTGTGGACAAACCGTTTATTGTATCAAAATGTCCTTTGGTAGACTTCATAAGCGCCATGTGTACAAACAAACTGCCAAGCATGGTACAATTTCAATGAATATTTTTTGAGATATTAATATGTCATGAATATTCATATTTTGGAAAATATAGAGTGACGCACTTCTGAATTCACCATAAGTTGCAGCGTATGAAACTTTTGTCTGTGTTCAGGGAACATGCTCCCAAAATTTCAGCTTGCTAGGATTTACGTAGAAGAAGCATTTATTAATTCCTTGATTATCATTGATTTAATGTGTTTTTCTTTATGCTGCTACACATTCTGTCCACCGGGTGGCAATAGGATGACACGGCTCATCTCCCTTCACTAACTTCATGCATGGGGAAGATTCCACAATACACAGCAGTGATCAAATCTGCTTCAGATCTTTGACCAGGTCCCATGGCTCAAAGCTCCATTTTACACAAGAAAAATCTCTTTCAGTAAAGGGGTTTGCACCCAACTCAACATAAAACATTTCCTTCAGTCTCGTACTGTCCGACGAATGACAATGCCCGACGGCTCTCGTAGGCGTCTCGCCCCCGTTTCGACATGCACGGGTGGGCGTCTCGCCCCCGTTTCGACATGCGCGGGTGGGCGAGGACCCGCCCCAACGCTGCTTGCAGCTTTAATTATTATTATTCTTTCTTTGTTTTTTCCTACGCCTCTTTGCGCTCAAATTTGACCCCCTAAACATGCTCAAAAACTCACCAAAATCGGCACGCTCGTCAGGTCTGGCGAAAAATTTGATTAAATGAAAAAATTCTCCCCATAGGTCACAAAATGGCTCTCTAGCGCCACCAAGGCACTTTTTACTGGCCTTTAGAGGGCCACCACGCCCGGTAGGAAAGTCATAGAGACATGCAACCAACACTATATTGTTCCTCTCATCAAGGCCTAAAAATGAACAATCGACACCTATTACCTAAATCAAACAGGAAGTCCGCAATTTGCATATCAAAATTTGCATTTCACCCTAAATTTGGCCAAAATTTGCCCTCGAACAAACGCGAACTCCTCTCGGGGCGTTCATTGTATCAACCCCAAATGCTAATAGATGACACAGCACACTCTTCCGATGAAAACTACTGTACAACTTTTTCAAAAGTCCTACCGTTTGGATTTTATGAGGCGTCAAAGATGGGGTCCGCAGCCACGATGATTGCCTTTTTTCGATGCATACGCACTTTCCAACATTATTTTAACCGCTTAAACATGCTCAAAAACAAACAAAATTTTGCAGTTAATTTTTACAGGCAACAAACTTATCTCTTCTCTCAAAATTCTCCACCAAAGGCACAAAATGGCTCTCTAGCGCCACCTAAATCCTCAAAAATAGCACTTCTGCTTACACCACGGCCTGTCGCAATGTATGAAAATTCTGAGAAAAATCACACTTCATTGCTGTACCATGACAGATATTGTCACTTGATTTCGTGAAAATTCATTAAAGACTTCTTGAGATAAAAAAATATTATATACTTAATACACTGTACAGTAAAACATTTTTTCTTGTTGTGGACAAACCGTTTATTGGATCAAAATGATCTTTGGTATACTTCATCATCTCAATTAGGAGAAACTATGTGTCAAGCATGGTACCATTTCCATGAATATTTGCTGAGATATTAATATGTTATGAATATTCATATTTTGAAAAATATAGAGTGACGCACTTCTGAATTCACCATAAGTTGCAGCGTATGAAACTTTTGTCTGTGTTCAGAGAAGATGTTCCCAAAATCTCAGCTTTCTAGGATTTACGTAGAAGAAGCATTTATTCATTTCTTGATTTTTATTGATTTCCATGTATTTCTCTGTGCTACTACACAATTGTCCACCGGGTGGCAGTTGGAGCCCACGGATCATCTCCCTTCACTAAGTTCATGCATGGGGGAAGATTTTACAATACACAGCAGTGATTACATGTGCTTCAAATACTTTGACCAGGTTCCACGGCTCATAGCTCCAATATTCAATAAAAATATCTCTTTCAGTAAAGGGGTTTGCACTCAACTCAACATAAAACATTTCCCACTATCTCGTACTGTGCAACGAATGACAATGCTCGACATCGCTCGAACGCGTCTCGCCCCCCTTTCGACATGCACGGGTGGGCGTCTCGCCCCCGTTTCGACATGCGCGGGTGGGCGAGGACCCGTCCCAACGCTGCTTGCAGCTTTAATTATTCTTTGTTTCTTTGTTTCTTTGTTTTTTCTTACGCCTCTTTGAGCTTAAATTTGACCCCCTAAACATGCTCAAAAACTCACCAAAATCGGCACGCTCGTCAGGTCTGGCGAAAAATTTGATAAAATGAAAAAATTATCCCCCTAGGTCAAAAAATGCCTCTCTAGCGCCACCAAGGCACTTTTTACTGGCCTTTAGACGGCCACCACAACCGGTAGGAAAGTCATAGAGAGATGGAACCAACACCATATTGTTCATCTCATCAAGGCCTAAAAATGAACAATCGACACCTATTACCTAAATCAAACAGGAAGTCCGCAATTTGCATATCAAAATTTGCATTTCACCCTAAATTTGGCCAAAATTTGCCCTCGAACAAACGCGAACTCCTCCTAGGGCGTTCATCGTATCGACCCCAAATGCTAATAGATGACACAGCGCACTCTTCCGATGAAAACTACTGTACAACTTTTTCAAAAGTCCTACGGTTTGGATTTTATGAGGCGTCAAAGATGGGGTCCGCAGCCACTTTCACTGCCTTTTCCCGATGCATACGCAATTTCCAACATTAATTTAACCGCTTAAACATGATCAAAAACGAACAAAATTTTGCAGTAAATTCTTACAGGCAACAAACATATCTCTTATCCCAAAATTCTTCACCAAAGGCACAAAATGGCTCTCTAGCGCCACCTAAATCCTCCAAAATGGCACTTTTGCTTACACCACGCCCTGACGCAATGTTTAAAAATTCTGAAAAAAATCACACATCATTGCTGTACCATGACAGATATTCTCACTTGATTTCGTGAAAATCCAATGAAGACTTCTTGAAATAAAAAATGTTATGTTCATCATATGCTGTACAGTATCACATAATTTCTTACTGTGAACAAACCGTTTATTGTATCAAAATGTCCTTTGGTAGACTTCATAAGCTCCATGTGTACAGACAAACTGCCAAGCATGGAACAATTTCTATGAATATTTCTGGAGATATTAATATGTTATGCATATTCATATTTTGAAAAATATAGAGTGACGCACTTCTGAATTCACCATAAGTTGCAGCGTATGAAACTTTTCTCTGTGTTCAGAGAACATGTTCCCAAAATCTCAGCTTTCTAGGATTTACGTAGAAGAAGCATTTATTAATTCCTTGCTTTTTATTGATTTCCATGCATTTCTCTGTGCTACTACACAATTGTCCACCGGGTGGCAGTTGGAGCCCACGGATCATCTCCCTTCACTAAGTTCATGCATGGGGGAAGATTTCACAATACACAGCAGTGATAAAATCTGCTTCAGATACTTTGACCAGGTCCCATGGCTCATAGCTCCATTATTCAAAATAAAAATCTCTTGCAGTAAAGGGGTTTGCACTCAACTCAACATAAAACTTTTCCCACTATCTCGTACTGTCCAACGAATGACAATGCTCGACAGCGCTCGAACGCGTCTCGCCCCCCTTTCGACATGCGCGGGTGGGCGTCTCGCCCCCGTTTCGACATGCGCCGGTGGGCGAGGACCCGTCCCAACGCTGCTTGCAGCTTTAATTAGGGTCCGAGCCTCCAGGCCTGCAGGGCCTTGGAGAGGACCCTATTGTTTTTCTCGTGTTTCTTATTATTATTAGGGTCCGAGCCTCCAGGCCTGCAGGGCCTTGGAGAGGACCCTATTGTATTTCTCGTGTTTCTTCTTATTATTATTCTTTCTTTGTTTCTTTGTTTCTTTGTTTCTTCTTACGCCTCTTTGCGCTCAAATTTGACCCCCTAAACATGCTCAAAAACTCACCAAAATCGGCACGCTCGTCATGTCTGGCGAAAAATTTGATAAAATGAAAAAATTCTCCCCATAGGTCACAAAATGGCTCTCTAGCGCCACCAAGGCACTTTTTTCTGGCCTTTAGAGGGCCACCACGCCCGGTAGGAAAGTCATAGAGAGATGCAACCAACACTATATTGTTCATCTCATCAAGGCCTAAAAATGAACAATCGACACCTATTACCTAAATCAAACAGGAAGTCCGCAATTTGCATATCAAAATATGCATTTTCCCCTAAATTTGGCCAAAATTTGCCCTCGAACAAACGCGAACTCCTCTCGGGGCGTTCATCTTATCGACCCCAAATGTTAATAGATGACAAAGCACATTCTTCCGATAAAAACTACTGTACAACTTTTTCAAAAGTCCTACGGTTCGGATTTTATGAGGCGTCAAAGATGGGGTCCGCAGCCACTTTGACTGCCTTTTTCCGATGCATACGCAATTTCCAACATTATTTTCAGCGCTTAAACATGGTCAAAAACGAACAAAATTTTGCAGTAAATTCTTACAGGCAACAAACATATCTCTTATCCCAAAATTCTTCACCAAAGGCACAAAATGGCTCTCTAGCGCCACCTAAATCCTCCAAAATGGCACTTTTGCTTACACCACGGCCTGACACAATGTTCAAAAATTCTGAAAAAAATCACACATCATTGCTGTACCATGACACATATTGTCACTTAATTTCGTTACAATCCAACGAAGACTTCTTGAAATAAAAAATGTTATGTTCATAATATGCTGTACAGTATCACATAATTTCTTACTGTGAACAAACCGTTCATAGTATCAAAATGTCCTTTGGTACACTTCATAACCTCCGTGTGTAGTGACTAACTGCCAAGCATGGAACAATTTCTATGAATATTTCTGGAGATATTAATATGTTATGAATATTCATATTTTGAAAAATATAGAGTGACGCACTTCTGAATTCACCATAAGTTGCAGCGTATGAAACTTTTGTCTGTGTTCAGGGAACATGCTCCCAAAATCTCAGCTTTCTAGGATTTACGTAGAAGAAGCATTTATGAATTTCTTGATTTTTATTGATTTCCATGCATTTCTGTGTGCTACTACACAATTGTCCACCGGGTGGCAGTTGCAGCCCACGGATCATCTCCCTTCACTAAGTTCATGCATGGGGGAAGATTTCACAATACACACCAGTGATTAAATGTGCTTCAGATACTTTGACCAGGTTCCATGGCTCATAGCTCCAATATTCAAGACAAAAATCTCTTGCAGTGAAAGGGTTTGCACTCAACTCAACATAAAAGATTTCCCACTCTCTCGTACTGTCCAACGAATCACAATGCTCGACATCGCTCGAACGCGTCTCGCCCCTCTTTCGACATGCACGGGTGGGCGTCTCGCCCCCGTTTCGACGTGCGCGGGTGGGCGAGGACCCGTCCCAACGCTGCTTGCAGCTTTAATTATTCTTTGTTTCTTTGTTTCTTTGTTTTTTCTTACGCCTCTTTGAGCTTCAATTTGACCCCCTAAACATGCTCAAAAACTCACCAAAATCGGCACGCTCGTCAGGTCTGGCGAAAAATTTGATAAAATGAAAAAACTCTCCCCATAGGTCACAAAATGGCTCTCTAGCGCCACCAAGGCACTTTTTACTGGCCTTTAGAGGGCCACCACGCCCGGTAGGAAAGTCATAGAGACATGCAACCAACACTATATTGTTCATCTCATCAAGGCCTAAAAATGAACAATCCACACCTATTACCTAAATCAAACAGGAAGTCCGCAATTTGCATATCAAAATTTGCATTTCACCCTAAATTTGGCCAAAATTTGCCCTCGAACAAACGCGAACTCCTCCTAGGGCGTTCATCGTATCGACCCCAAATGCTAATAGATGACACAGCACACTCTGCCGATGAAAACTACTGTACAACTTTTTCAAAAGTCCTACGGTTTGGATTTTATGAGGCGTCAAAGATGGGGTCCGCAGACACTTTCACTGCCTTTTCCCGATGCATACACAATTTCCAACATTAATTTAACCGCTTAAACATGGTCAAAAACGAACAAAATTTTGCAGTAAATTCTTACAGGCAACAAACATATGTCTTATCCCAAAATTCTTCACCAAAGGCACAAAATGGCTCTCTAGCGCCACCTAAATCCTCCAAAATGGCACTTTTGCTTACACCACGCCCTGACGCAATGTTTAAAAATTCTGAAAAAAATCACACATCATTGCTGTACCATGTCAGATATTCTCACATGATTTCGTGAGAATCCAATGAAGACTTCTTGAAATAAAAAATGTTATGTTCATCATATGCTGTACAGTATCACATAATTTCTTACTGTGAACAAACCGTTTATTGTATCAAAATGTCCTTTGGTAGACTTCATAAGCTCCATGTGTACAGACAAACTGCCAAGCATGGAACAATTTCTATGACTATTTCTGGAGATATTAATATGTTATGAATATTCATATTTTGAAAAATATAGAGTGACGCACTTCTGAATTCACCATAAGTTGCAGCGTATGAAACTTTTGTCTGTGTTCAGGGAACACGCTCCCAAAATCTCAGCTTTCTAGGATTTACGTAGAAGAAGCATTTATTAATTTCTTCATTTTCATTGATTTCCATGTATTTCTGTGTGCTACTACACAAAATTGTCCACCGGGTGGCAGTTGGAGCCCACGGATCATCTCCCTTCACTAAGTTCATGCATGGGGGAAGATTTCACAATACACAGCAGTGATTAAATGTGCTTCAGATACTTTGCCCAGGTTCCATGGCTCATAGCTCCATTATTCAAAACAAAAATCTCTTGAAGTGAAGGGGTTTGCACTCAACTCAACATAAAAGATTTCCCACTATCTCGTACTGTCCAACGAATCACAATGCTCGACATCGCTCGAACGCGTCTCGCCCCCCTTTCGACATGCGCGGATGGGCGTCTCGCCCCCGTTTCGACGTGCGCGGGTGGGCGAGGACCCGTCCCAACGCTGCTTGCAGCTTTAATTAGGGTCCGAGCCTCCAGGCCTGCAGGGCCTTGGAGAGGACCCTATTGTTTTTGTCGTGTTTCTTATTATTATTATTATTATTCTTTGTTTCTTCTTACGCCTCTTTGCGCTCAAATTTGACCCCCTAAACATGCTCAAAAACTCACCAAAATCGGCACGCTCGTCAGGTCTGGCGAAAAATTCGATAAAATGAAATAACTCTCCCCATAGGTCACAAAATGGCTCTCTAGCGCCACCAAGGCACTTTTTACTGGCCTTTAGAGGGCCACCACGCCCGGTAGGAAAGTCATAGAGACATGCAACCAGCACTATATTGTTCATCTCATCAAGGCCTAAAAATGAACAATCGACACCTATTACCTAAATCAAACAGGAAGTCCGCAATTTGCATATCAAAATTTGCATTTCACCCTAAATTTGGCCAAAATTTGCCCTCGAACAAACGCGAACTCCTCCTAGGGCGTTCATCGTATCGACCCCAAATGCTAATAGATGTCACAGCACACTCTTCCGATGAAAACTACTGTACAACTTTATCATTACTGGACCGGTTCCCAATTTATGAGGCGTCAAAGATGGGGTCCGCAGCCACGATGATTGCCTTTTTTCGATGCATACGCACTTTCCAACATTATTTTAACCGCTTAAACATGCTCAAAAACAAACAAAATTTTGCAGAAAATTTTTAGACGCTACAAACATATCTCTTATCTCAAAATTCTCCACCAAAGGCACAAAATGGCTCTCTAGCGCCACCTAAATCCTCAAAAATAGCACTTCTGCTTACACCACGGCCTGTCGCAATGTATGAAAATTCTGAAAAAAATCACACATCATTGCTGTACCATGACAGATATTGTCACTTGATTCCGTGAAAATCCATGCAAGTCTTCTTGAGATACAAAAATATTATATACATAATACACTGTACAGTAATACATTTTTTCTTGTTGTGGACAAACCGTTGATTGGATCTAAATGATCTTTGGTATACTTCATCATCTCAATTAGGAGAAACAATGTGTCAAGCATGGTACCATTTCCATGAATATTTGCTGAGATATTAATATGTTATGAATATTCATATTTTGAAAAATATAGAGTGACGCACTTCTGAATTCACCATAAGTTGCAGCGTATGAAACTTTTGTCTGTGTTCAGGGAACATGTTCTCAAAATCTCCGCTTTCTAAGATTTACGTAGAAGAAGCATTTATTAATTTCTTGATTTTTATTGATTTCCATGTATTTCTCTGTGCTACTACACAATTGTCCACCGGGTGGCAGTTGGAGCCCACGGATCATCTCCCTTCACTAAGTTCATGCATGGGGGAAGATTCCACAATACACAGCAGTGATAAAATCTGCTTCAGATACTTTGACCAGGTCCCATGGCTCATAGCTCCATTATTCAAATGAAAAATCTCTTGCAGTAAAGGGGTTTGCACTCAACTCAACATAAAACTTTTCCCACTATCTCGTACTGTCCAACGAATGACAATGCTCGACAGCGCTCGAACGCGTCTCGCCCCCCTTTCGACATGCGCGGGTGGGCGTCTCGCCCCCGTTTCGACATGCACCGGTGGGCGAGGACCCGCCCCAACGCTGCTTGCAGCTTTAATTAGGGTCCGAGCCTCGAGGCCTGAAAGGCCTCAGAGAGGACCCTATTGTTCCTGGTCAGTTTCTTATTAGGGTCCGAGCCTCGAGGCCTGAAAGGCCTCAGAGAGGACCCTATTGTTCCTGCTATGTTTCTTATTATTATTATTATTAGGGTCCGAGCCTCCAGGCCTGCAGGGCCTTGGAGAGGACCCTATTGTATTTCTCGTGTTTCTTATTATTATTCTTCTTTCTTTGTTTCTTTGTTTCTTCCTACGCCTCTTTGCGCTCAAATTTGACCCCCTAAACATGCTCAAAAACTCACCAAAATCGGCACGCTCGTCATGTCTGGCGAAAAATTTGATAAAATGAAAAAATTCTCCCCATAGGTCACAAAATGGCTCTCTAGCGCCACCAAGGCACTTTTTACTGGCCTTTAGAGGGCCACCACGCCCGGTAGGAAAGTCCTAGAGAGATGCAACCAACACTGTATTGTTCTTCTCATCAAGGCCTAAAAATGAACAATCGACACCTATTACCTAAATCAAACAGGAAGTCCGCTATTTGCATATCAAAATTTGCATTTTCCCCTAAATTTGGCCAAAATTTGCCCTCGAACAAACGCGAACTCCTCCTAGGGCGTTCATCGTATCGACCCCAAATGCTAATAGATGACACAGCACACTCTTCCGATGAAAACTACTGTACAACTTTTTCAAAAGTCCTACGGTTTGGATTTTATGAGGCGTCAAAGATGGGGTCCGCAGCCACTTTGACTGCCTTTTCCCGATGCATACGCAATTTCCAACATTAATTTAACCGCTTAAACATGGTCAAAAACGAACAAAATTTTGCAGTAAATTCTTACAGGCAACAAACATATGTCTTATCCCAAAATTCTTCACCAAAGGCACAAAATGGCTCTCTAGCGCCACCTAAATCCTCCAAAATGGCACTTTTGCTTACACCACGCCCTGACGCAATGTTTAAAAATTCTGAAAAAAATCTCACACCATTGCTGTACCATGACAGATATTCTCACATGATTTCGTGAAAATGCAATGAAGACTTCTTGAAATAAAAAATGTTATGTTCATCATCTGCTGTACAGTATCACATAATTTCTTACTGTGAACAAACCGTTTATTGTATCAAAATGTCCTTTGGTACACTTCATAAGCTCCATGTGTACAGACAAACTGCCAAGCATGGAACAATTTCTATGAATATTTCTGGAGATATTAATATGTTATGAATATTCATACTTTCAAAAATATAGAGTGACGCACTTCTGAATTCACCATAAGTTGCAGCGTATGAAACTTTTGTCTGTGTTCAGGGAACATGCTCCCAACATCTCAGCTTTCTAGGATTTACGTAGAAGAAGCATTTATTAATTTCTTGATTTTCATTGATTTCCATGTATTTCTGTGTGCTACTACACAATTGTCCACCGGGTGGCAGTTGGAGCCCACGGATCATCTCCCTTCACTAAGTTCATGCATGGGGGAAGATTTCACAATACACACCAGTGATTAAATGTGCTTCTGACACTTTGACCAGGTTCCATGGCTCATAGCTCCATTATTCTAAACAAAAATCTCTTGCAGTGAAGGGGTTTGCACTCAACTCAACATAAAAGATTTCCCACTATCTCGTACTGTCCAACAAATCACAATGCTCGACATCGCTCCAACGCGTCGCGCCCCCCTTTCGACATGCACGGGTGGGCGTCTCGCCCCCGTTTCGACGTGCGCGGGTGGGCGAGGACCCGTCCCAACGCTGCTTGCAGCTTTAATTATTCTTTGTTTTTTCTTACGCCTCTTTGAGCTTGAATTTGACCCCCTAAACATGCTCAAAAACTCACCAAAATCGGCACGCTCGTCAGGTCTGGCGAAAAATTTGATAAAATGATAAAACTCTCCCCATCGGTCACAAAATGGCTCTCTAGCGCCACCAAGGCACTTTTTACTGGCCTTTAGAGGGCCACCACGCCCGGTAGGAAAGTCATAGAGAGATGCAACCAACACTATATTGTTCATCTCATCAAGGACTAAAAATGAACAATCGACACCTATTACCTAAATCAAACAGGAAGTCCGCAATTTGCATATCAAAATTTGCATTTCACCCTAAATTTGGCCAAAATTTGCCCTCGAACAAACGCGAACTCCTCTCGGGGCGTTCATTGTATCAACCCCAAATGCTAATAGATGACACAGCACACTGTTCCGATCAAAACTACTGTACAACTTTTTCAAAAGTCCTACCATTTGGATTTTATGAGGCGTCAAAGATGGGGTCCGCAGCCACTTTGACTGCCTTTTTCCGATGCATACGCAATTTCCAACATTATTTTAACCGCTTAAACATGGTCAAAAACGAACAAAATTTTGCAGTAAATTCTTACAGGCAACAAACATATCTCTTATCCCAAAATTCTTCACCAAAGGCACAAAATGGCTCTCTAGCGCCACCTAAATCCTCCAAAATGGCACTTTTGCTTACACCACGCCCTGACGCAATGTTTAAAAATTCTGAAAAAAATCACACATCATTGCTGTACCATGACAGATATTCTCACTTGATTTCGTGAAAATCCAATGAAGACTTCTTGAAATAAAAAATGTTATGTTCATCATATGCTGTACAGTATCACATAATTTCTTACTGTGAACAAACCCTTTATTGTATCAAAATGTCCTTTGGTAGACTTCATTAGCTCCATGTGTACAGACAAACTGCCAAGCATGGAACAATTTCTATGAATATTTCTGGAGATATTAATATGTTATGAATATTCATATTTTGAAAAATATAGAGTGACGCACTTCTGAATTCACCATAAGTTGCAGCGTATGAAACTTTTGTCTGTGTTCAGCGAACATGCTCCCAAAATCTCAGCTTTCTAGGATTTACGTAGAAGAAGCATTTATTAATTTCTTGATTTTTTTTGATTTCCATGTATTTCTGTGTGCTACTACACAATTGTCCACCGGGTGGCAGTTGGAGCCCACGGATCATCTCCCTTCACTAAGTTCATGCATGGGGGAAGATTTCACAATACACACCAGTGATTAAATGTGCTTCAGATACTTTGACTAGGTTCCATGGCTCATAGCTCCAATATTCAAAACAACTATCTCTTGCAGTAAAGGGGTTTGCACTCAACTCAACATGAAACATTTCCTTCTGTCTCGCACTGTCCAACGAATGACAATGCTCGACATCGCTCGAACGCGTCTCGCCCCCGTTTCGACATGCACGGGTGGGCGTCTCGCCCCCGTTTCGACGTGCGCGGGTGGGCGAGGACCCGTCCCAACGCTGCTTGCAGCTTTAATTATTATTATTCTTTGTTTTTTCTTACGCCTCTTTGAGCGTGAATTTGACCCCCTAAACATGCTCAAAAACTCACCAAAATCGGCACGCTCGTCAGGTCTGGCGAAAAATTTGATAAAATGATAAAACTCTCCCCATAGGTCACAAAATGGCTCTCTAGCGCCACCAAGGCACTTTTTACTGGCCTTTAGAGGGCCACCACGCCCGGTAGGAAAGTCATAGAGAGATGCAACCAACACTATATTGTTCATCTCATCAAGGACTAAAAATGAACAATCGACACCTATTACCTATAGCAAACAGGAAGTCCGCAATTTGCATATCAAAATTTGCATTTCACCCTAAATTTGGCCAAAATTTGCCCTCGAACAAACGCGAACTCCTCCTAGGGCGTTCATCGTATCGACCCCAAATGCTAATAGATGACACAGCACACTCTTCCGATGAAAACTACTGTACAACTTTTTCAAAAGTCCTACGGTTTGGATTTTATGAGGCGTCAAAGATGGGGTCCGCAGCCACTTTGACTGCCTTTTCCCGATGCATACGCAGTTTCCAACATTTATTTAACCGCTTAAACATGGTCAAAAACGAACAAAATTTTGCAGTAAATTCTTACAGGCAACAAACATATGTCTTATCCCAAAATTCTTCACCAAAGGCACAAAATGGCTCTCTAGCGCCACCTAAATCCTCCAAAATGGCACTTTTGCTTACACCACGCCCTGACGCAATGTTTAAAAATTCTGAAAAAAATCACACATCATTGCTGTACTATGACAGATATTCTCACATGATTTCGTGAAAATCCAATGAAGACTTCTTGAAATAAAAAATGTTATGTTCATCATATGCTGTACAGTATCACATAATTTCTTACTGTGAACAAACCGTTTATTGTATCAAAATGTCCTTTGGTAGACTTCATAAGCTCCATGTGTACAGACAAACTGCCAAGCATGGAACAATTTCTATGAATATTTCTGGAGATATTAATATGTTATGAATATTCATATTTTGAAAAATATAGAGTGACGCACTTCTGAATTCACCATAAGTTGCAGCGTATGAAACTTTTGTCTGTGTTCAGGGAACATGCTCCCAAAATCTCAGCTTTCTAGGATTTACGTAGAAGAAGCATTTATTAATTTCTTGATTTTCATTGATTTCCATGTATTTCTGTGTGCTACTACACAATTGTCCACCGGGTGGCAGTTGGAGCCCACGGATCATCTCCCTTCACTAAGTTCATGCATGGGGGAAGATTTCACAATACACACCAGTGATTAAATGTGCTCCAGATACTTTGACCAGGTTCCATGGCTCATAGCTCCATTATTCAAAACAAAAATGTCTTGCAGTGAAGGGGTTTGCACTCAACTCAAAATTAAAGATTTCCCACTATCTCGTACTGTTCAACGAATCACAATGCTCGACATCGCTCCAACGCGTCTCGCCCCCCTTTCGACATGCACGGGTGGGCGTCTCGCCCCCGTTTCGACGTGCGCGGGTGGGCGAGGACCCGTCCCAACGCTGCTTGCAGCTTTAATTATTATTATTATTATTATTCTTTGTTTTTTCTTACGCCTCTTTGAGCTTGAATTTGACCCCCTAAACATGCTCAAAAACTCACCAAAATCGGCACGCTCGTCAGGTCTGGCGAAAAATTTGATAAAATGAAAAAACTATTGTCATAGGTCACAAAATGGCTCTCTAGCGCCACCAAGGCACTTTTTACTGCCCTTTAGAGGGCCACCACGCCCAGTAGGAAAGTCATAGAGAGATGCAACCAACACTATATTGTTCATCTCATCAAGGCCTAAAAATGAACAATCGACACCTATTACCGAAATCGAACAGGAAGTCCACAATTTGCATATCAAAATTTGCATTTTCCGCAAAATTTGGCCAAAATTTGCCCTCGAACAAACGAGAACTCCTCCTAGGGCGTTCATCGTATCGACCCCAAATGCTAATAGATGACACAGCACACTCTTCTGATGAAAACTACTGTACAACTTTTTCAAAAGTCCTACGGTTTGGATTTTATGACGCGTCAAAGATGGGGTCCGCAGCCACTTTGACTGCCTTTTCCCGATGCATACGCAATTTCCAACATTTATTTAACCGCTTAAACATGGTCAAAAACGAACAAAATTTTGCAGTAAATTCTTACAGGCAACAAACATATCTCTTATCCCAAAATTCTTCACCAAAGGCACAAAATGGCTCTCTAGCGCCACCTAAATCCTCCAAAATGGCACTTTTGCTTACACCACGCCCTGACGCAATGTTTAAAAATTCTGAAAAAAATCACACATCATTGCTGTACCATGACAGATATTCTCACTTGATTGCGTGAAAATACAATGAAGACTTCTTGAAAGAAAAAATGTTATGTTCATCATATGCTGTACAGTATCACATAATTTCTTACTGTGAACAAACCGTTTATTGTATCAAAATGTCCTTTGGTAGACTTCATAAGCTCCATGTGTACAGACAAACTGCCAAGCATGGAAAAATTTCTATGAATATTTCTGGAGATATTAATATGTTATGAATATTCATATTTTGAAAAATATAGAGTGACGCACTTCTGAATTCACCATAAGTTGCAGGGTATCAAACTTTTGTCTGTGCTCAGGGAACATGCTCCCAAAATCTCAGCTTTCTAGGATTTACGTAGAAGAAGCATTTCTTAATTTCTTGCTTTTTATTGATTCTCATTCTTTTTCTTTGTGCTGCTACAGACTCTGTCCACCGGGTGGCAATAGGATCACACGGCTCATATTTCTTCACTTAGTTAATGCATGGGGGAAGATACCACAATACACAGCAGTGATAAAATCTGCTTTAGATACTTTGGCCAGGTCCCATGGCTCATAGCTCCATTTCCCAAAAGAAAAATCTCTTTCAGTAAAGGGGTTTGCACTCAACTCAACATAAAACGTTGTAGTGTATGAAACTTTTTTCGGTGTTCAGTGAACATGCGTTAGTGAAGCCTTTCACCCCTCGTTGTCTTTTGCAGCTCGGTATAAAACAGACCAAGCGATTGGTCCAATGTTTTATATATTGTGTTTTAAAGCTCTGTATAAAACAGGCAAAGCGACTGGTCCAATGTTTTACACATTATGCGGGTAAGAAGTATTTTCGTTGAATGTCAATTACAAGAGCTAGCTAGTTTGTTAGCCAGCTTTCAATTTTATTTACCACTAACCCAGATAGCAAGCTCCTCCACTCCTAATGTGCTTTAGCCGGGGCAGAACCGGAGCGGAGGAGCTTGCTATCTGGGAAGTCAATGCAGTCCCAGCGAAGCCAAGGTAGCTCGCTGGTGACCGATATCAGTCGCTTGCGTTCGCTTTCAGTCAGCGGTCCGTTCTGACAACTTTGCGTTTCTACGTTAACTAACGCATGAAACGGTACAGTTCTTCAATAAATATTGCCACAAAAGGCTGCTGAACTTCTCGCCCTTTCTCGTTTGTATGGAGTTCTTTGGAATTGGCCTCATAGGAAACCATTCGTTTTTATGAAGCAGATGGGTGTATCAATATGCCGGCCGGGTGCTTCGCTTTGGATAATGTTACTATGAAGACATAAGCAATCTAGTGTTCTCAATATATATATATATATTTAAGGGAAAACTCAGTCGATCATAGATTTCGAACAGAGTGACGTAATGGGGTGCGTTTCAAGGCGGAGGTGCATTTCTCGGCACCGCAAGGACACGTACCCGGAATTCTCGGAGCGTGACCCCGGAAGAGAATAAACAGCAATTTTATTGACTTGCAAAATTGCATTTCAAATCCACAAACATCATATGTGTCATTCATGGTGTATTGCAAAGGGGGTCGAAAAATAGCTTTTCTAACGCCATTGAGTACGACATAATTTTTCTCAGATTTTATGTCGCATAAAGGTCAGCGGAAAGGGCGGGACTTTGCCACTTCGTATAAAGCTGAACACCATTTTGATTTCTTCAGACAAGCTGATGCATTGAGGTAAGAACTACGCTTGTTCGCTCCTCAGATTTTTTGCTACAGTTCAGTCGTAATTGTTTACCATAATGTTATCTCATATCGCTGCGGCGAGTTTGTTACGGTGGTGTTTGAAGTTCAAGTTTCCGTTTGTCTTTGAATTATCGCATTTGTGGGCCGTAGTGATGTTTTTCAGGTCAATCGGTGTCGAAAAACAATTCGCCACAGGAAGGCCTTTTGTTTCTTCGCAGTAACGTTAGTTGATTAGTTGAGACTGTGTCGTATATATGGCTAATTTTCGGTCTGATTAGTTTTGTTCACTTGAGTTACGTTAACTAGATATGGTTTGTAGCTGCCAACTCAGTGGAAATTAATTTTGGTGGTGGATTTTACTCTAAGAAAGACGGAGAAGTAAATCATTGAGTTGGTAAGTGACTCGTTTCATCTATCGGCCAGTTAGCTTTTTAAAATAAATACCTTGGAAATAATTATGTACCCAGTATTGAATTTTTCGGGGTTTTTTCAGAAACGATTTTACATGATGCTCTAATTCTTTTCAGAGGTTTTATTGCTACTAACCTTTGTTGAAAATTAGAATTACAGCCAGCTATCAAGATGGCGGCCGATGCCTTTGTTTGCATTGAACGAGTGTAGAAGGCCTAACTAGCGATTGCATTCTACTAACGTTAGCTAACCAGCATTATTTCCTGTTATGTATCCAGTTTTGAATTTTTTTTGGTTTCTTTCCGGAACGATTTTAAATGATGCTGTAATTTTTTCAGAGGTATTATTGCCACTAATGTTTGTTAGAAGTGAGTGTTACAGCTAGCAATCACGTGATGTCGGCCATTTTATGTTCATTGAGGGGAATTGTGGTATGGGAAGCGTCTAACGTTACTAACTTACAATTTTCTATTGGAGAAAGGAATAGTAAATCAATGCATCGAATAATAAGCAGTCTGATTTTGGTTTTATGTTCTGACAGCGAGGGGCTTCATATAGCTTGATTGTGTGTGGTTTTGCGGAAGTTTTTTTTTAAGCCTCGTTAATGTTGATAGCTGGGCTCTGAAATGGTTGTAGCCCTTTATTGTGACTTGAACATGCAAATGTAAAGTAAGAATGTTGGTTATTCATGCTTCTTGACATGAGTGCTATTCCTTATTTGACAAATGAAAACCACTTTGTACTCAAGATGTTATGTTGTATAGTGGTGTGCGTCTAATTACTGTGCAAATGGGTTTATTTGATGTGCATGCATGTGCATGTGTCAGCATGGTTGATGAGAAAATTCAGCCATTGGTGTCTTGGAAAGCAAACATTTCGTATAGATTTTGCGTGATGGGACAACATTTTTAAATGATAATTTGCTACAGTGATGCATTTCTGAATCCTAGATGTTTTGGAATATCTTCTCTTCTGATTGACAAAAGTTTCTTTGTGTAAACTTTGTACATGATTGTATTGCCATAATTAAGGTGTTCCTTTTATCTACAGATATCCCTCTCTGCTGCCTGTGAATTCTGATGCTCTACTGCTTTGACTGTTGTCAAAAACGATCTTCTTGCGACCTTCTGTACATATCTGATCCACGAAGTCAAATCGCCTTGCACATTTTTCCTCACTTATATATTCACTTGCTTAATACACACGTAACTGATAATTACTCACCTACTCTGCTCATTGACTCACCTGCACACCCACACATCTCCACAGACACTTGCACACACACACACACACACACACACACCTGTGAACACACAAGTTTTATAGTAGTTGCCTAAGTCTGACTGCCAAGGTAAGTTTAAAATTTTGTGTATTTGAATGTTGTGGTGAAACTTTGTCTGGCAAAAGGATGAGTATGTTTGGCATGCATTCATTTTTGTTCTGTGAACTTTGAATAATTTTGTTCTTTGAATTTAGATGCCACGTGGAAAGGCTTACCGACGCGCTCAAGCTTTGAAGCAGAGGATGGCCTTACAGCAGCCTTGGACTCCCCAGCTGCCTGTCCCCGAGTTTGTTGCTCGTAGGTATCAGTTTAATTGTTTACATTTTTTTTAACCCCCCCTGTGCGTTTAGCGCTAAGCAGGGGATATAGTATCCAGCTGCTCCCATACGTATGTCCATCCGTCCCGGCGGGGGATAGTGACAAACTCTTGTTTGAATTTTTTTTAATGTTCAAGTTGCAGAAGTGAAATATAATGTTATTTTTTTTGGATGACATTCATACGTTGGGTTTCAATTGCACAGGTCGCGGTACTGGTTTCCGCCATCGTGTGCGGAGATGGCCAACTTCCCACCTGACTCAGCGCTCCTTCAAGTTGGTCACTCCTGCTCAGCATCCAGAGAAGCAGGTATTTGTTTTTAGTAATGCAGAGTGTACAGGTAGTTGGTATTTGTGGTTGGTCAGTGTTCTAATGCGGTGTATCTGTTCTTGCAGCTGGTGTTCGTCGTTGGAGACTCTCACCTGCGAGCCATGGTGGACGGTTTTGTGGACATGCCGGAGGGACCCCTGTCTTTTGCTTTTCTGTCTGTTCCAGGTGCTCAGGCTTCGGAGCTGAGGAAGGAGGTATTGCATGCTGCTCTTCCATGGACCCCAGATGTTGTCTGCGTGTGTGCCCCGAGCAACAACCTCACTGCCAGCAGGACCATCGGTGAGGCGTCGCTGGACTTCAGTGCGCTCCTGAGCGCTGTTTGCAGTCGCTGGACCAAGGTGAGTACTATGCAATTGCTGTTGACTGCTGTTGTGAGCAGCTTGTATTTTCTTGCTTCCTTCTTTTGAAGATGATAACTTTGTTCTCTCTCTCTCTCTCTCTCTCTCTCTCTCTCTCTCTCTCTCTCTCTGTAGGTGTTCGTGCTGGACTTCCCCCCTCGCCTGAACGTGGAGCCGGACCTGCAGGAGTTGTTTCGTCAGGAGTACCATCGTGTTGCAGCTCGCATGGGTACATTGGTTTTAGACATCTGCTGCCATAAAAGTAATTGAATGTGCTGTCTGACTCAAATGTTTCTCATATGAAAATGTTAAGCAACATCAATGTAATTTTTTTTTCAGGTCTCCCGTACGTGTCTGTGGCTGAGCACTTCCCTCTGCAGCGATTGCAGCTGTGGTGCCATGATGGCGTAAGTAATGCTAACGGTTTTTTTGACGTGATGTTTGGACTTGAAGGTTTTCCTCGTATCAAATATATAGTTAAATGTATGGTGTGTTGACTGCTTTTCAGGTGCACCTCAGCGACACCGTTGGATCCCCTATCCTCGCGCAGCTTCTGTGGGTGGCTGCAATGCACCAGTTGGCTCCTCCTCCTCCCAGGCCCCAGGTGTCTCCCCGGACATCGCCGAGCAGCAGGACCCCCCCCAGGCTGGTTGTGACAGGCCCCCCCCCCGTGCCGCGTCGCAGTGACCCATTGGAGTGGGCCGTTGTACGTCAGGGAGCCAAGGTAATGTGTTGTAGTTTGACCATTCATTTTGACAAAAAGAAAATCTGACCTTTTTCTTATGCATTTATTCTGAGCTTTTTTTATTTGCTTGTTTTTTCAAGGCTGGAACGTCTGCATTGGAGTCGTCCGTCATCTCGCCCAACCCAGTGTGGTTCAGCAGCGCCGTGTTGGAAGCCCTGGAGAGAGTTTCTCCTTCTGGATCTGACTGCACTGCCTCTCCTTCAGCCGGCCGGGTAACTTTCACTCAGATTATATGTATCATTGTCCAGGAAAAAGAAAAACAGGAAGGCAATTGCTAATTTTTTTTTGTTTTTTTTCTTTCTCCAGGCTTCCCGTGTGGAGCGTCAACGCAGAGGTGTTGCCACCAGGCGCAGAGGACGACAGCGGCAGGTTGGTACTATTTCAGTATGTCACTGACATGGATATGTTCTAAGTATAAGTTCACAACACACACAGCTAGAAAAAAGGAGTGAAGCATTTCAATGATTGTCTTTTCCATTTTTCCGTCTTCGGGACCAGCTCCCCTGTGCAGCCGGTGTGAGTTTTGTGTGATGTGATTTAATGTTGGAGAGGGGTGGTATCTTTTTTTTTGTTTGGTGTTGTTGTTTTTTTTTTTTTTTTTGTTTTTTTTTTTTTTGTTTTTTTTTTGTTTTTTTTTTTTTCTCCTTTAAAATAATAAAGCTTTGTTTTCACGTTATTGTCTTCTGATCAGGAGGAGGTGTCGGCGGTTGCACTGTCAGAGGAGGTGGGGGAGGAGGCTGCTGCAGTGAGCCCTGCTGTGCTGATGGAGTCTGCTGTCCAGGAGGCTTCCCAGCTGCTGCCGCAGAAGATCGTCAAAGCTAAGGCTGCCTCTGTGTCTGATGCTACTGCTGTTTCTGCTCCTGCTGTTTCTGCTGCTGCTCCTGCTGTTTCTGCTGCTGCTGCTCCTACTGTTTCTGCTGCTGCTGCTCCTGCTGTTTCTGCTGCTGCTGCTCCTGCTGTTTCTGCTGCTGCTGCTCCTGCTGTTTCTGCTGCTGCTGCTGCTCCTGCTGTTTCTGCTGCTGCTGCTCCTGCTGTTTCTGCTCCTGCTCCTGGTTTTGATGATTGTGTTCCTGATGTGTGTCTTCCTGATTGTGTAGCTCCCTCTGATTCTCAGAGTAATGCTGTGACAGCAGAGGCCAAGAAGAGGTTAAAGTTGGTGAAAGTAGTGTGTGGATCGTTTCACCAGGGGAATGAGCGTTTTCAGTATGCAGGATTGCAGTGTATGGCTATAGCTTTGGTCAGCTTGGCCAAACACGTGCTGAAGAGTGTGTTCTCATGGGAGAGGCCTGACTTAGATCGCGTGTTGGTTTTAGGTGATGAATTCTACACAGAAATGCGCAAGTTGAATATTTTCACTCATGAGACAAATCTACTTTCTGTCCCAGATTTGTTAGAGCAATTGGAGATAGATGAACAGGTATTTGGGTTTAGTTATGGTGATACAGTTTTAGGAGAAGTAGGCGTGACTGAAGGTGAACACATTGACAACGGTGTTTACATCAGTCTGCAAAATGGTCTTGAGAGGATCTTCTGCCAGTACAGCATGTGTTTGATGACACTCTGTGCAAACACTAGTGCCATCATCTGTGAGGGTGGACGGTTCACTGTGGTTGATAGTCACTCGCGCAGTAACATGGGTATGTTGGATGCTAATGGCACAAGTGTGGTTCTGCATTTTGCTTGTGTTGGTGACCTGCATCACTACATCTGTCAACTGGCAGAATGTTTGTCTTCAAGGGAGAAGCTCTTTGAGCTCTGTGGTGTTCGTGTCACTGGGGGTGCAGGTCCAGATCGTTTTGTTTCAGTGGACAGCACTGTTTCAGTTGCAGAGTGTAGTGACATTACTGAGGGAAAAGGAAATGATGTTTCAAAAGTTAGGTGCGTGTCTGAATGTGGTGCTAATGTTGCTGTGAGTCCACTGTTGTCTGGCATTTCTGTACAAAGTATTTCCAGTGAGGTAAGCAGTGGTTTATCAACAGAATCTTCAGTTACTGATGGCAGGAAGCGTAAAACCCCTTCTAGTAGTTACAATTCAAAGAAGTCAAAGAGTTTTGATATTGGTGAGGTTGACTGTGATGTAGAGTTTATTAATGCTGTGAGCAATGAGGAGCTGGTCTTTTGTCCCCTGGGTGTAGATGTTTGCCAAGCTCTTTGTGAAAAGTTGAATGTTGACTTTGTGAAGATTGGTGGTCAACTGTCTGCAGAGGTTGGGGCATTGGGTGCTCCATGTAAAAATGAGATGATTGTGGCTGATGGGAACTGCTTTTTCAGAGCTATTTCTCAAGCTGTGAGTGGCTCACAGAAGCATCATCGCAAGATTAGATTGGCTATATGTAAAGAGTTGGATAAGAATTGCGATAAATATCGAAGTCTTTTGAGGAGTCCATATACCTCTGTGTTGGAATACCTTCAGGTGTCCAAGATGAGAGCTGTGAACACTTGGGCTACAGAGGTAGAAATTCAGGTTGCTGCAGATTGGTTAGGGGTTGATGTCTTTACTTTTTATGATGGACGTTGGCTTAAGTACTGCAGTAGCAGCAAGTATTTGTCAGGCGAAAGCATTTACTTAGAGAATATCATGGGGAAGCATTTTGAGACTGTTGTTTGTGTTTGTAAGCCTGGATTGAGGAGCTGTTATAATTACTGTAAAGTTGTAGCAACAAGTTACAACACTAGGTCTAGAATAATGCATGATTTTGCTAGTGACAAGACAATTGAATGTAATGATGAGGTGGTAGATTTTGATAAAGATGTAGGTGATTGTGGTGATGTGTTGGAGGCTGCTACTGAGCAAATGCCTTGTAGAAAGTCTGCAAAATCAAAATATCTGATGCAGAAAAAAAGGAAACAGGAAAAACTGAATAAGTTGCTTAAGGAAGAACGTCACTTAAGGTTTAGAAAGATGTATCATAGTAATGTAATGTTGAGGGAAAAGATTAAATTGATGAGGGCAAATAAATACAGGGAAAATATCAAGTACAGGGAGATGATGAAAGCAATAAGTAAAGCAAAGAGTGTGACGAATTATCAGGACAATATCCAGCACAAGGAGAGAGTTAAAACTGAGAGTAAAGCCAGGAGTATGCAAAAATATCAAGGTGACATCCAACACAGGGAAAGTGTTAAAACCAAAAGTGTAGTTAAATACAGACAAAACATCCAGCACCGAGAGAGGGTTAAAACTAATAGTGTTGTTAAATACAGACAAAACATCCAGCACAGGGAGAGGGTTAAAACTAATAGTGTTGTTAAATACAGACAAAACATCCAGCACAGGGAGAAGGTTAAAACTAATAGTGTGGTTAAATACAGACAAAACATCCAGCACAGGGAGAAGGTTAAAACTAATAGTGTGGTTAAATACAGACAAAACATCCAGCACAGGGAGAAGGTTAAAACTAATAGTGTGGTTAAATACAGACAAAACATCCAGCACAGGGAGAAGGTTAAAACTAATAGTGTGGTTAAATACAGACAAAACATTCAGCACAGGGAGAGGGTTAAAGAAGGGAGTAGAAGAAAATATCATGATAGTTTAGAACATAAGCAGCAAGTTATTGCGAGGGTCATGTTGAGTCGAAAACAGAAAAAGGATGAATCCAAAGATTTTGCTTATGTGATGGATCAATTTTTAGAGCAGGTCAGAGATGGACCAGATTTTGTGTGTTGTGTTTGTTGTAGGTTGTTGTTCAGATCTCAGGTGCTTCGTTGCGACAAAGAAGTTTATCGCTCAAATTTGGCAATGGCAAGTATTGCAGAGACTTGTATTAATGAGGCTTATTTGCATAAATGTCATGAGGAGTGTTATGTGCCATGTCAGTTAGTTATATCTAGAGGTCAGCTGTGGATCTGTTACGCATGTCATCACAAGATTAGCAGAGGTCAAATTCCAGCTGAATGCTGGATTAATAACTTGGAGCTTGATCCCATTCCACATGAACTGGGATGCTTGAATAGTGTAGAACAGCATTTGATAGCTCTGCATATTCCATTCATGAAGATGCTATGTTTGCCCCGAGGGGGTCAAGGCGGAATCCATGGGCCGGTAACTTGTGTTCCAGCGAACATTGTACAGAGTGTTAATGCGTTGCCACGTACTAGTATGGAAGGATCTTTAGTGCAGGTCAAGTTAAAGCGTAAATTGACATACAAAGGGCATTATGAATATCAGTTTGTGGACACTTCACGTGTAAGACAGGCAGTAGAATATTTAAGAAGGACAAATGTTTATTACAGAGATATTGAGTTTAATGAAGAGTGGGTAAATGAGTTTAGGAGGCAGACGGATGAGGAAGAGGCTGAATCCTGTAGAGAGCAGGAAGCTGTCAGAGCTGAAATTTGTCAGGAAGAACAGGTTAGGGGCAAGCTAACTGTTCAGGAAGATGGCCAGGTTACAAATACAGCAGGTGTTGATGGAGAGGATACATCAGACATGGCACAAGATGAAATGTTGCATGACAGACAGCAACACTGTATGTTTCAGGACACTTGTCTAATGCCAGTAGATATAGGTCAGGAGATGTTAGACCAATACATGGATATTGTAAATATTGCACCTGCAGAGGGTAATAGTCCAGTTCGGATGCTTACAGACCACAGTAATGAAGCTAAATGTTTCCCTGTGTTGTTTCCTCTGGGTGGGAATACTTTCCACGACACACGTCCTCAGCGTTTAACATTGTGCCGTTATTTTAATAATAGGATCATGAATGTTGATGGGCGTTTTGCGCGCAATGTAGAGTACATCTTTTATGCTCAGTACATGTCTGAGCTGGATATGGTGATATCCAATGTTTCTGTAGCATTGCGTAAGGGTAAGGGGGGTCAGAAATCGCATAACATTACTCAAAATATATTGCAAAATGATGACTCACTAAAGCAGTTGTTAGAATTTGATGATGGTTTTAGGTTTCTTAGACCTATTAGAGGTACACCAGCTTTTTGGCAGTCCGTTCAGAAGGATGTATTTGCTTGTGTTCGCCAATTGGGGATTCCCACCTGGTTTTGCTCATTTTCGTCTGCAGATCTGCGCTGGCAGAATCTACTGACCAGCATCCTGAGACAGGAAGGCAGAGCACAGACTGTGGATGATTTGGAGTGGGCAGACAGGTGTGAGTTGTTGCGCGGTAATCCAGTTACAGCTGCGCGGATGTTCGATTACAGGTGGCATTGTTTTTTGAAAACTGTTCTCATGTCTCCTTTGCAACCAATCGGCAAAATCATCGATTACTTTTATAGAATCGAATTCCAGCAGCGTGGTTCTCCTCATGTTCACGCTTTATTTTGGATTGAGGGTGCTCCCCAAATTGATAGGAATGAAGATGAAGAAGTGGTTGAATTCATTGATAAATACGTTACTTGTGAGCTGCCCTCAGATGATGACACATTATTGGACATGGTGTCATCAGTTCAAATGCATTCAAAACATCATTCAAAGTCTTGCAAGAAAAAAAACACTACATGTCGTTTCAATTTCCCAAAACCAGTTTCTGCTCGAACATTTTTATGTAAAATTAAAGAATGCAAATGCGATTGGACAAAGGCTGCAGATTCAGATCCAAAAAACAAGCCAGTCTGTAAATGTTTTAACGATGATGATAAAATGCCAAAAACTTTTGCGGAGTCCGTTCTGACATACGTTAAAGAAGCTTTAGAATCAGAGGTGCCATTTTCAAATGTAGAGGACTTGTTTAGGAGTCTTAATATTAATCAAGAAATCTTTGAAGAGGCCTATAGGACAATTGAAAAAAAGTATAAAGTGGTTTATAGGAGAGGATTGAAAGAGGTTTGGATTAATCAATATAGCAAGCAATTATTAAAATGCTGGAACGCCAACATGGACATTAGCTTTGTCACGGACGCCTATGCTGTAATCGTCTACATCATATCGTATATAACAAAAGCAGAGAGAGAAATTGGCCTATTATTGAATAATGCCCATAAAGAAGCCTCACAGCAAGGTAACCTCTCTGCTAAAGATGCTTTAAAGAAGCTGGGCAGTGTGTATTTGCATAACAGGGACGTTTGTGCCCAGGAGGCCGTGTATAGGCTAACTAACATGCATTTGAAGGAGTGTTCCAGAAAGGTGGTGTTTGTTCCAACAGGGAACAACCTGGTGAAGATGAGTTTGCCGCTTAGTGTTTTAAGGCAAAAGGCATCTTCCCATAATCTTAGCACAGAAGACATGTGGATGACCAGCATGGTGGACAGGTATAGGAACAGGCCTGACAACGATGCGTTCACTGACATGTGCATGGCTACATTTGCATCAGAGTATCGCGTTCTCTACAAAAACGAAAAGTCTCTTAATAGAATCAAACTAAAAAATGACTTGGGTTTTATCTTGAGGAGAACACGTTCTCAGTTTGCAGTTGTGCGTTACATGCGCTTCAATTTGGACAAACAAGAGGAGGCTCATTTTCAAAGTCTGCTGCAATTATTTCTCCCTTATAGAGCTGACTTAGACCTCAAACCTGAAGGATTTGAGCTGTTTGAACAGTTCTATAATGACGGGAAGGTAACTTTCAGTGATGGCTCCGTACACTCGGTTCAGGCTGTAGTAGATGAAAATAGGGCAAAGTTTGAAATAGATTGTCCTCATTTGGATCGAGCGCGCGAGATAGCAGAGCAGCACCAGGGTATAGATGAAGATGCTTGGGGTGAGCTGTGCCCTGAACAGGAAGTAGAGCGCCTAGAATGTTTAGAGGAGAGAAGGCAGCAGCAGGGAGCAGAGGTGGAACAGGAGCAGTTGGGGGACTCGATGGACAACGTTCCAGATTTAGTAGATGGTAGCAAACAGGTTGCGCAGTTGGAAAGGCGAGAGAGGATCCTGGCTAGAAGTGAGGGTTTGGCTTTAGTTAGGTCCCTGAATGAGACCCAAATGGCTGTTTTTAATAAGATTAGACAATGGTGTTTGCAAAAGGTGATGGGTAAGAACCCACAACCTTTGCATGTGTTTGTGACAGGCGGTGCAGGGACGGGGAAAAGTCATTTAATTAGAGCAATTCAATATGAAGCAGGGAGGCTGTTGTCAACACTTTGTCGTCAACCAGATGATATTTGCATTTTGTTAACTGCTCCTACAGGTGTAGCTGCTTACAATTTGAATGCAGCAACAATTCATCACAGGTTTAACATCGGCATCCATGCTACCTTACCGTACACCCCCTTGGGTGAAGAGAAACTCAATTCTCTGAGAGCTGAATTGAGCCACCTCCAAATTCTCATTATAGATGAAATCAGCATGGTTGATCACAATCTGTTGGCTTATGTCCATGGCAGGTTAAGGCAGGTTAAGCAGACAGGAGACTTTTCCCCATTCGGTAATGTCAGTGTGATAGCTGTTGGAGACTTCTATCAGTTGCCTCCTGTTAAAGGGAAGCCTCTGTATAGCGGTCAGGTCGCTGTGGACCTGTGGTGCAATTTTAGTGTCGTGGAACTGAAAACGGTAGTCAGGCAGAAAGACGACGTTTTTGCACAATTGCTTAACCGTTTAAGGGTACGTTCGAAGGAAACCCCCATATTGAAGAGCGACATAGAATTATTAAAATTGCGCGAGACAGGTGAAGAGAGCTCAGCTTTGCATATATTTCCGACCAATATGCAAGTGAGCGAGCATAATCTAAAGCAGCTTTTCGCCATGTGTCCTGATCATGTAGTTATTGAAGCAAAAGACTATAGGAACAATAGAAAAACGGGCAAATTAGAGCTGATGGTAGGGCATCACAGTGATGCAGCGGACACATGTTTACCTAGCAGTTTGTGTTTGGCCAGGAATGCGCGCGTGATGTTATGCAAGAACATCGATGTAGAAGATGGTCTGGTCAATGGAGCATGTGGCACAGTTACTCAGATGGATTTTGGTCAGGATGAGACATTTCCACTGACTGTTTATGTTAAATTTGATGATGACCGAATTGGGTCAATAAGGAGGAGAAAACGTGCACATGCAGCAATAGAATGCAGGTTTTCTACTGCAATTGATCCGGAGGAAGAAAAGACCCGAAAACGCGGTGGGTTGCGTCGTCAGTTTCCTTTAAAGTTAGCGTGGGCGTGTACTGTTCATAAAGTGCAGGGATTAACTGTAGACGAGGCCGTAGTTTCTTTAAAGCAGGTGTTTGCTCCTGGGCAGGCGTATGTAGCATTAAGTCGCGTTACAGCTTTATCTGGGCTAATCATTAGAGATTTTGAAGAGCGAGCCATTTACTGCAAAGGGACCATTAAGGAGGCCATGGAGAGCATGCCCCAATTTCTAGCCGAGCAGCCGAAGCCTTCATTAAATCCACACAGTTTCTCTGTGTATTTAATGAATGTTCAAAACTTAAGTCGCCACTTGTTTGATCTAATGTCTTGTACGCATCATTTACGGCCGCATTATATTGCAATCACTGAAACGTGGCTCACTACGCAATCCCCTTTACACTGTGTCCAAATCAACAATTACAGTTTCCAGAGTCGTCCTCGCAGTTCGTGTTACAATAGCGATAACCCAAAATTGTCAGAACTACAGAATATGGAACATGGTGGAGTAGGCTTATACTATTTGAACCATTTACACAGTGACATTTTGCAGGTACCAGATTTTAATCTGGAATGCTTGGTGTGCCAGTGTAACAAATTTAACATCTTGATGGCAGTAATTTACCGTCCGCCGATTTACCCAATATCTCTATTCAAACTAAATCTGGGAAAATTACTTGATTGGCTTAATCCGATGCAAAAGACAATTATAGTAATGGGTGATTTCAATGAAAACCTTTTAAAAACAACAACATTATGTCAGTACATGCTAAAAAAAGGATTCAGTCAGCATGTTACACAAGAGACGACAGAGAATGGAACACTCATTGATCATGTTTATGTTAAAACGACACAGTATGATGTGGAATGTACAGTGATGCCCACATACTTCAGCGACCATGAAGGCATTCTTTGTAGTTTTAATGTCAAAGATCAAATGCACTAACACAACACAGATGTATTCACAACATTGACTATGTACGCAAACTCTACAATGCGTAATAGGATTAATTTATTGGATTAGGAAACGGTCCTTTTTGTCTTATGTACAATTAATAGATGGTGTTACTGGTGCTGAGTCTGTCCCATTCCAAATCTGAATCAATTACTTTTCATTGATTAACATGTGTACATGTGATACCGTTGATTAGAAATTACATATCAATTGTTTAAATTTTATATAATGCAAAACCTGCTGAGAAATCCTCATTCTCAATCACAAGCAAACGCAGTCTTCATGTAAAAGTTAAAAGGTTTCCTTTTCCTGCATTGCAACAGCATTTATGAGTAAAGCATTTGGCTCCTTACAAATTGAAAACTGCACGTAGCTACTCAATAGGACAATAAATGGGAATGGATTGAAATGCTGTTACTCAAATGCTGTTGTAAAGCAGGTTTTGCTTTACCTTCATGAACTGTCAAAAAGCAAAAGGCACTGGTAATGGCTACTCCCGGTTAATCCTGGGATGGGGTTCGATTCCCTGCGGTGCCCTGCTGACTTTTCTGGCATGTACATGAAGGCTCTATCCATTTCACTCCATTCTCTCAGTCACTAACATAAATACGCCTGAAAAAAGTGCTTGCAACTCAATTCATACAACATTCTTTTCCTGCTGGAAATGCTTCCTTCTTGTACTGATGCTCTCTTGCATTACCTGTCGCTGCCTGCAGGTATTTCTGCCTCCCAAAGTTGTCTAAATCCAGAATGGCAGCCAAATGGGCGTTAGGTCATGAAGGAATTGCCCGTAGGAGGGAATGGCACAGGTGGGCGAGGACCCGTCCAACGCTGCTTGCAGCTTTAATTAGGGTCCGAGCCTCGAGGCCTGAAAGGCCTCAGAGAGGACCCTATTGTTCCTGCTATGTTTCTTATTATTATTATTATTATTATTCTTTGTTTCTTCTTACGCCTCTTTGCGCGCAAATTTGACCCCCTAAACATGCTCAAAAACTCACCAAAATCGGCACGCTCGTCAGGTCTGGCGAAAAATTCGATAAAATGAAAAAACTCTCCCCATAGGTCACAAAATGGCTCTCTAGCGCCACCAAGGCACTTTTTACTGGCCTTTAGAGGGCCACCACGCCCGGTAGGAAAGTCATAGAGACATGCAACCAACTCTATATTGTTCATCTCATCAAGGCCTAAAAATGAACAATCGACACCTATTACCTAAATCAAACAGGAAGTCTGCAATTTGCATATCAAAATTTGCATTTTCCCCTAAATTTGGCCAAAATTTGCCCTCGAACAAACGCGAACTCCTCTCGGGGCGTTCATTGTATCAACCCCAAATGCTAATAGATGACACAGCACACTCTTCCGATGAAAACTACTGTACAACTTTTTCAAAAGTCCTACCGTTTGGATTTTATGAGGCGTCAAAGATGGGGTCCGCAGCCACTTTGACTGCCTTTTTCCGATGCATACGCAATTTCCAACATTATTTTAACCGCTTAAACATGGTCACAAACGAACAAAATTTTGCAGTAAATTCTTACAGGCAACAAACATATCTCTTATCCCAAAATTCTTCACCAAAGGCACAAAATGGCTCTCTAGCGCCACCTAAATCCTCCAAAATGGCACTTTTGCTTACACCACGGCCTGACGCAATGTTTAAAAATTCTGAAAATAATCACACATCATTGCTGTACCATGACAGATATTATCACATGATTTCGTGAAAATCCAATGAAGACTTCTTGAAATAAAAAATGTTATGTTCATAATATGCTGTACAGTATCACATAATTTCTTATTGTGAACAAACCGTTTATTGTATCAAAATGTCCTTTGGTACACTTCATAAGCTCCATGTGTACTGACAAACTGCCAAGCATGGAACAATTTCTATGAATATTTCTGGAGATATTAATATGTTATGAATATTCATATTTTGAAAAATATAGAGTGACGCACTTCTGAATTCACCATAAGTTGCAGCGTATGAAACTTTTGTCTGTGTTCAGGGAACATGCTCCCAAAATCTCAGCTTTCTAGGATTTACGTAGAAGAAGCATTTATTAATTTCTTGATTTTTATTGATTTCCATGTATTTCTCTGTGCTACTACACAATTGTCCACCGGGTGGCAGTTGGAGCCCACGGATCATCTCCCTTCACTAAGTTCATGCATGGGGGAAGATTTCACAATACACACCAGTGATTAAATGTGCTTCAGATACTTTGACCAGGTTCCATGGCTCATAGCTCCATTATTCAAAAGAAAAATCTCTTGCAGTGAAGGGGTTTGCACTCAACTCTACATAAAACTTTTCCCACTATCTCGTACAGTTCAACGAATCACAATGCTGAACATCGCTCGAACGCGTCTCGCCCCCCTTTCGTCATGCACAGGTGGGCGTCTCGCCCCCGTTTCGACATGCGCGGGTGGGCGAGGACCCGCCCCAACGCTGCTTGCAGCTTTAATTATTATTATTCTTTGTTTCTTTGTTTCTTTGTTTTTTCTTACGCCTCTTTGAGCTTGAATTTGACCCCCTAAACATGCTCAAAAACTCACCAAAATCGGCACGCTCGTCAGGTCTGGCGAAAAATTTGATAAAATGAAAAAACTCTCCCCATAGGTCACAAAATGGCTCTCTAGCGCCACCAAGGCACTTTTTACTGGCCTTTAGAGGGCCACCACGCCCGGTAGGAAAGTCCTAGAGAGATGCAACCAACACTATATTGTTCATCTCATCAAGGCCTAAAAATGAACAATCGACACCTATTACCTAAATCAAACAGGAAGTCCGCTATTTGCATATCAAAATTTGCATTTTCCCCTAAATTTGGCCAAAATTTGCCCTCGAACAAACGCGAACTCCTCCTAGGGCGTTCATCGTATCGACCCCAAATGCTAATAGATGACACAGCACACTCTTCCGATGAAAACTACTGTACAACTTTTTCAAAAGTCCTACGGTTTGGATTTTATGAGGCGTCAAAGATGGGGTCCGCAGCCACTTTGACTGCCTTTTCCCGATGCATACGCAATTTCCAACATTAATTTAACCGCTTAAACATGGTCAAAAACGAACAAAATTTTGCAGTAAATTCTTACAGGCAACAAACATATGTCTTATCACAAAATTCTTCACCAAAGGCACAAAATGGCTCTCTAGCGCCACCTAAATCCTCTAAAATGGCACTTTTGCTTACACCACGCCCGGACGCAATGTTTAAAAATTCTGAAAAAAATCACACATCATTGCTGTACCATGACAGATATTCTCACTTGATTTCGTGAAAATCCAATGAAGACTTCTTGAAATAAAAAATGTTATGTTCATCATATGCTGTACAGTATCACATAATTTCTTACTGTGAACAAACCGTTTATTGTATCAAAATGTCCTTTGGTAGACTTCATAAGCTCCATGTGTATAGACAACCTGCCAAGCATGGAACAATTTCTATGAATATTTCTGGAGATATTAATATGTTATGAATATTCATATTTTGAAAAATATAGAGTGACGCACTTCTGAATTCACCATAAGTTGCAGCGTATGAAACATTTGTCTGTGTTCAGGGAACATGCTCCCAAAATCTCAGCTTTCTAGGATTTACGTAGAAGAAGCATTTATTAATTTCTTGATTTTCATTCATTTCCATGTATTTCTGTGTGCTACTACACAATTGTCCACCGGGTGGCAGTTGGAGCCCACGGATCATCTCCCTTCACTAAGTTCATGCATGGGGGCAGATTTCACAATACACACCAGTGATTAAATGTGCTCCAGATACTTTGACCAGGTTCCATGGCTCATAGCTCCATTATTCAAAACAAAAATCTCTTGCAGTGAAAGGGTTTGCACTCAACTCAAAATAAAAGATTTCCCACTATCTCGTACTGTTCAACGAATCACAATGCTCGACATCGCTCCAACGCGTCTCGCCCCCCTTTCCACATGCACGGGTGGGCGTCTCGCCCCCGTTTCGACATGCGCGGGTGGGCGAGGACCCGTCCCAACGCTGCTTGCAGCTTTAATTAGGGTCCGAGCCTCCAGGCCTGCAGGGCCTTGGAGAGGACCCTATTGTTTTTGTCGTGTTTCTTATTATTATTATTATTATTCTTTGTTTCTTCTTACGCCTCTTTGCGCTCAAATTTGACCCCCTAAACATGCTCAAAAACTCACCAAAATCGGCACGCTCGTCAGGTCTGGCGAAAAATTCGATAAAATGAAATAACTCTCCCCATAGGTCACAAAATGGCTCTCTAGCGCCACCAAGGCACTTTTTACTGGCCTTTAGAGGGCCACCACGCCCGGTAGGAAAGTCATAGAGACATGCAACCAGCACTATATTGTTCATCTCATCAAGGCCTAAAAATGAACAATCGACACCTATTACCTAAATCAAACAGGAAGTCCGCAATTTGCATATCAAAATTTGCATTTCACCCTAAATTTGGCCAAAATTTGCCCTCGAACAAACGCGAACTCCTCCTAGGGCGTTCATCGTATCGACCCCAAATGCTAATAGATGTCACAGCACACTCTTCCGATGAAAACTACTGTACAACTTTATCATTACTGGACCGGTTCCCAATTTATGAGGCGTCAAAGATGGGGTCCGCAGCCACGATGATTGCCTTTTTTCGATGCATACGCACTTTCCAACATTATTTTAACCGCTTAAACATGCTCAAAAACAAACAAAATTTTGCAGAAAATTTTTAGACGCTACAAACATATCTCTTATCTCAAAATTCTCCACCAAAGGCACAAAATGGCTCTCTAGCGCCACCTAAATCCTCAAAAATAGCACTTCTGCTTACACCACGGCCTGTCGCAATGTATGAAAATTCTGAAAAAAATCACACATCATTGCTGTACCATGACAGATATTGTCACTTGATTCCGTGAAAATCCATGCAAGTCTTCTTGAGATAAAAAAATATTATATACATAATACACTGTACAGTAATACATTTTTTCTTGTTGTGGACAAACCGTTGATTGGATCAAAATGATCTTTGGTATACTTCATCATCTCAATTAGGAGAAACAATGTGTCAAGCATGGTACCATTTCCATGAATATTTGCTGAGATATTAATATGTTATGAATATTCATATTTTGAAAAATATAGAGTGACGCACTTCTGAATTCACCATAAGTTGCAGCGTATGAAACTTTTGTCTGTGTTCAGGGAACATGTTCTCAAAATCTCAGCTTTCTAAGATTTACGTAGAAGAAGCATTTATTAATTTCTTGATTTTTATTGATTTCCATGTATTTCTCTGTGCTACTACACAATTGTCCACCGGGTGGCAGTTGGAGCCCACGGATCATCTCCCTTCACTAAGTTCATGCATGGGGGAAGATTCCACAATACACAGCAGTGATAAAATCTGCTTCAGATACTTTGACCAGGTCCCATGGCTCATAGCTCCATTATTCAAATGAAAAATCTCTTGCAGTAAAGGGGTTTGCACTCAACTCAACATAAAACTTTTCCCACTATCTCGTACTGTCCAACGAATGACAATGCTCGACAGCGCTCGAACGCGTCTCGCCCCCCTTTCGACATGCGCGGGTGGGCGTCTCGCCCCCGTTTCGACATGCACCGGTGGGCGAGGACCCGTCCCAACGCTGCTTGCAGCTTTAATTATTCTTTGTTTCTTTGTTTTTTCTTACGCCTCTTTGAGCTTGAATTTGACCCCCTAAACATGCTCAAAAACTCACCAAAATTGGTACACTCCTCAGGTCTGGCGAAAAATTTGATAAAATGAAACAATTATCCCCATAGGTCACAAAATGGCTCTCTAGCGCCACCAAGGCACTTTTTACTGGCCTTTAGAGGGCCACCACGCCCGGTAGGAAAGTCATAGAGAAATGCAACCAACACTATATTGTTCATCTCATCAAGGCCTAAAAATGAACAATCGACACCTATTACCTAAATCAAACAGGAAGTCCGCTATTTGCATATCAAAATTTGCATTTCACCCTAAATTTGGCCAAAATTTGCCCTCGAACAAACGCGAACTCCTCCTAGGGCGTTCATCGTATCGACCCCAAATGCTAATAGATGACACAGCACACTCTTCCGATGAAAACTACTGTACAACTTTTTCAAAAGTCCTACGGTTTGGATTTTATGAGGCGTCAAAGATGGGGTCCGCAGCCACTTGGACAGCCTTTTCCCGATGCATACGCAATTTCCAACATTAATTTAACCGCTTAAACATGGTCAAAAACGAACAAAATTTTGCAGTTAATTCTTACAGGCAACAAACATATCTCTTATCCCAAAATTCTTCACCAAAGGCACTAAATGGCTCTCTAGCGCCACCTAAATCCTCCAAAATGGCACTTTTGCTTACACCACGCCCTGACGCAATGTTTAAAAATTCTGAAAAAAATCACACATCATTGCTGTACCATGACAGACATTCTCACTTGATTTCGTGAAAATCCAATGAAGACTTCTTGAAATAAAAAATGTTATGTTCATCATATGCTGTACAGTATCACATAATTTCTTACTGTGAACAAACCGTTTATTGTATCAAAATGTCCTTCGGTAGACTTCATAAGCTCCATGTGTACAGACAAACTGCCAAGCATGGAACAATTTCTATGAATATTTCTGGAGATATTAATATGTTATGAATATTCATATTTTGAAAAATATAGAGTGACGCACTTCTGAATTCACCATAAGTTGCAGCGTATGAAACTTTTGTCTGTGTTCAGGGAACATGCTCCCAAAATCTCAGCTTTCTAGGATTTACGTAGAAGAAGCATTTATTAATTTCTTGATTTTTATTGATTTCCATGTATTTCTGTGTGCTACTACACAATTGTCCACCGGGTGGCAGTTGGAGCCCACGGATCATCTCCCTTCACTAAGTTCATGCATGGGGGAAGATTTCACAATACACACCAGTGATTAAATGTGCTTCAGATACTTTGACCAGGTTCCATGGCTCATAGCTCCATTATTCAAAACAAAAATCTCTTGCAGTGAAGGGGTTTGCACTCAACTCAACATAGTGGGAAATCTTTTATCTCGTACTGTCCAACGAATCACAATGCTCGACATCGCTCGAACGCGTCTCGCCCCCCTTTCGACATGCACGGGTGGGCGTCTCGCCCCCGTTTCGACATGCGCGGGTGGGCGAGGACCCGTCCCAACGCTGCTTGTTCTTATTATTATTCTTTGTTTCTTTGTTTCTTTGTTTTTTCTTACGCCTCTTTGAGCTTGAATTTGACCCCCTAAACATGCTCAAAAACTCACCAAAATCGGCACGCTCGTCAGGTCTGGCGAAAAATTTGATAAAATGAAAAAACTCTCCCCATAGGTCACAAAATGGCTCTCTAGCGCCACCAAGGCACTTTTTACTGGCCTTTAGAGGGCCACCACGCCCGGTAGGAAAGTCATAGAGAGATGCAACCAACACTATATTGTTCATCTCATCAAGGCCTAAAAATGAACAATCGACACCTATTACCTAAATCAAACAGGAAGTCCGCAATTTGCATATCAAAATTTGCATTTCACCCAAAATTTGGCCAAAATTTGCCCTCGAACAAACGCGAACTCCTCTCGGGGCGTTCATTGTATCAACCCCAAAAGCTAATAGATGACAAAGCACACTCTTCCAATGAAAACTATAGAACAACTTTTTCAAAAGTCCTACCGTTTCGATTTTATGAGGCGTCAAAGATGGGGTCCGCAGCCACTTTGACTGCCTTTTCTCGATGCGTACGCAATTTCTAACATTATTTTCACCCCTTAAACATGCTCCAAAACGAACGAGATTTTGCAGTAAATTTTTAGAGGCTTCAAGGATATGTTTCATTTCAAAATTTTACACCAACGACACAAAATGGCTCTCTAGCGCCACCTAAATCCTCAAAAAGAGCACTTCTGCTTACACCACGGCCTGTCGCAATGTGTAAAAATTCTGAAAAAAATCACACATCATTGCTGTAGTATGCCCTTAAATGTCACTTGATTTTGTGAAAATCCAATGAAGACTTTTTGAAATAAAAAATGTTATATTCATTATATGCTGCACAGTATCACATAATTTCTTACTGTGGACAAACCGTTCATCGTATCAAAATGTCCTTTGGTACACTTCATAAGCTCCATGTGTACAGACAAACTACCGAGCATGGTTCAATTTCAATGAATTTTTCTTGAGATATGAATATGTTATGAATATTCATATTTTGAAAAATATAGAGTGACGCACTTCTGAATTCACCATAAGTTGCAGCGTATGAAACTTTTGTCTGTGCTCAGGGAACATGCTCCCAAAATATCAGCTCTCTAGAATATACGTAGAAGAAGCATTTATTAATTTCTTGATTATTAATGATTTTCCATGTTTTTCTATGTGCTGCTACACATTCTGTCCACCGGGTGGCAATAGGATGACACGGCTCATCTCCCTTCACTAAGTTCATGCATGGGGGAAGATTTCACAATACACACCAGTGATTAAATGTGCTTCAGATACTTTGACCAGGTTCCATGGCTCATAGCTCCATTATTCACAACAAAAATCTCTTGCAGTGAAGGGGTTTGCACTCAACTCAACATAAAGATTTCCCACTATCCCGTCCTGTCCAAAAAATCACAATGCTCGACATCGCTCGAACGCGTCTCGCCCCCCTTTCGACATGCACGGGTGGGCGTCTCGCCCCCGTTTCGACATGCGCGGGTGGGCGAGGACCCGTCCCAACGCTGCTTGCAGCTTTAATTATTAGGGTCCGAGCCTCCAGGCCTGCAGGGCCTTGGAGAGGACCCTATTGTATTTCTCGCGTTTCTTATTATTATTAGGGTCCGAGCCTCGAGGCCTGAAAGGCCTCAGAGAGGACCCTATTGTTCCTGCTATGTTTCTTATTAGGGTCCGAGCCTCCAGGCCTGCAGGGCCTTGGAGAGGACCCTATTGTTTTTGTCGTGTTTCTTATTATTATTATTATTATTCTTTGTTTCTTCTTACGCCTCTTTGCGCTCAAATTTGACCCCCTAAACATGCTCAAAAACTCACCAAAATCGGCACGCTCGTCAGGTCTGGCGAAAAATTCGATAAAATGAAATAACTCTCCCCATAGGTCACAAAATGGCTCTCTAGCGCCACCAAGGCACTTTTTACTGGCCTTTAGAGGGCCACCACGCCCGGTAGGAAAGTCATAGAGACATGCAACCAGCACTATATTGTTCATCTCATCAAGGCCTAAAAATGAACAATCGACACCTATTACCTAAATCAAACAGGAAGTCCGCAATTTGCATATCAAAATTTGCATTTCACCCTAAATTTGGCCAAAATTTGCCCTCGAACAAACGCGAACTCCTCCTAGGGCGTTCATCGTATCGACCCCAAATGCTAATAGATGTCACAGCACACTCTTCCGATGAAAACTACTGTACAACTTTATCATTACTGGACCGGTTCCCAATTTATGAGGCGTCAAAGATGGGGTCCGCAGCCACGATGATTGCCTTTTTTCGATGCATACGCACTTTCCAACATTATTTTAACCGCTTAAACATGCTCAAAAACAAACAAAATTTTTCAGAAAATTTTTAAACGCTACAAACATATCTCTTATCTCAAAATTCTCCACCAAAGGCACAAAATGGCTCTCTAGCGCCACCTAAATCCTCAAAAATAGCACTTCTGCTTACACCACGGCCTGTCGCAATGTATGAAAATTCTGAAAAAAATCACACATCATTGCTGTACCATGACAGATATTGTCACTTGATTCCGTGAAAATCCATGCAAGTCGTCTTGAGATAAAAAAATATTATATACATAATACACTGTACAGTAATACATTTTTTCTTGTTGTGGACAAACCGTTGATTGGATCAAAATGATCTTTGGTATACTTCATCATCTCAATTAGGAGAAACAATGTGTCAAGCATGGTACCATTTCCATGAATATTTGCTGAGATATTAATATGTTATGAATATTCATATTTTGAAAAATATAGAGTGACGCACTTCTGAATTCACCATAAGTTGCAGCGTATGAAACTTTTGTCTGTGTTCAGGGAACATGTTCTCAAAATCTCAGCTTTCTAAGATTTACGTAGAAGAAGCATTTATTAATTTCTTGACTTTTTATTGATTTCCATGTATTTCTCTGTGCTACTACACAATTGTCCACCGGGTGGCAGTTGGAGCCCACGGATCATCTCCCTTCACTAAGTTCATGCATGGGGGAAGATTCCACAATACACAGCAGTGATAAAATCTGCTTCAGATACTTTGACCAGGTCCCATGGCTCATAGCTCCATTATTCAAATGAGAAATCTCTTGCAGTAAAGGGGTTTGCAATCAACTCAACATAAAACTTTTCCCACTATCTCGTACTGTCCAACGAATGACAATGCTCGACAGCGCTCGAACGCGTCTCGCCCCCCTTTCGACATGCGCGGGTGGGCGTCTCGCCCCCGTTTCGACATGCACCGGTGGGCGAGGACCCGCCCCAACGCTGCTTGCAGCTTTAATTATTCTTTGTTTCTTTGTTTCTTTGTTTTTTCTTACGCCTCTTTGAGCTTAAATTTGACCCCCTAAACATGCTCAAAAACTCACCAAAATCGGCACGCTCGTCAGGTCTGGCGAAAAATTTGATAAAATGAAAAAATTATCCCCCTAGGTCAAAAAATGCCTCTCTAGCGCCACCAAGGCACTTTTTACTGGCCTTTAGACGGCCACCACAACCGGTAGGAAAGTCATAGAGAGATGGAACCAACACCATATTGTTCATCTCATCAAGGCCTAAAAATGAACAATCGACACCTATTACCTAAATCAAACAGGAAGTCCGCAATTTGCATATCAAAATTTGCATTTCACCCTAAATTTGGCCAAAATTTGCCCTCGAACAAACGCGAACTCCTCCTAGGGCGTTCATCGTATCGACCCCAAATGCTAATAGATGACACAGCACACTCTTCCGCTGAAAACTACTGTACAACTTTTTCAAAAGTCCTACGGTTTGGATTTTATGAGGCGTCAAAGATGGGGTCCGCAGCCACTTTCACTGCCTTTTCCCGATGCATACGCAATTTCCAACATTAATTTAACCGCTTAAACATGGTCAAAAACGAACAAAATTTTGCAGTAAATTCTTACAGGCAACAAACATATGTCTTATCCCAAAATTCTTCACCAAAGGCACAAAATGGCTCTCTAGCGCCACCTAAATCCTCCAAAATGGCACTTTTGCTTACACCACGCCCTGACGCAATGTTTAAAAATTCTGAAAAAAATCACACATCATTGCTGTACCATGACAGATATTCTCACATGATTTCGTGAAAATCCAATGAAGACTTCTTGAAATAAAAAATGTTATGTTCATCATCTGCTGTACAGTATCACATAATTTCTTACTGTGAACAAACCGTTTATTGTATCAAAATGTCCTTTGGTAGACTTCATAAGCTCCATGTGTACAGACAAACTGCCAAGCATGGAACAATTTCTATGAATATTTCTGGAGATATTAATATGTCATGAATATTCATACTTTCAAAAATATAGAGTGACGCACTTCTGAATTCACCATAAGTTGCAGCGTATGAAACTTTTGTCTGTGTTCAGGGAACATGCTCCCAACATCTCAGCTTTCTAGGATTTACGTAGAAGAAGCATTTATTAATTTCTTGATTTTCATTCATTTCCATGTATTTCTGTGTGCTACTACACAATTGTCCACCGGGTGGCAGTTGGAGCCCACGGATCATCTCCCTTCACTAAGTTCATGCATGGGGGAAGATTTCACAATACACACCAGTGATTAAATGTGCTTCTGACACTTTGACCAGGTTCCATGGCTCATAGCTCCATTATTCTAAACAAAAATCTCTTGCAGTGAAGGGGTTTGCACTCAACTCAACATAAAAGATTTCCCACTATCTCGTACTGTCCAACAAATCACAATGCTCGACATCGCTCCAACGCGTCGCGCCCCCCTTTCGACATGCACGGGTGGGCGTCTCGCCCCCGTTTCGACATGCGCGGGTGGGCGAGGACCCGTCCCAACGCTGCTTGCAGCTTTAATTAGGGTCCGAGCCTCGAGGCCTGAAAGGCCTCAGAGAGGACCCTATTGTTCCTGCTATGTTTCTTATTATTATTATTATTATTCTTTGTTTTTTCTTACGCCTCTTTGAGCTTGAATTTGACCCCCTAAACATGCTCAAAAACTCACCAAAATCGGCACGCTCGTCAGGTCTGGCGAAAAATTTGATAAAATGATAAAACTCTCCCCATCGGTCACAAAATGGCTCTCTAGCGCCACCAAGGCACTTTTTACTGGCCTTTAGAGGGCCACCACGCCCGGTAGGAAAGTCATAGAGAGATGCAACCAACACTATATTGTTCATCTCATCAAGGACTAAAAATGAACAATCGACACCTATTACCTAAATCAAACAGGAAGTCCGCAATTTGCATATCAAAATTTGCATTTCACCCTAAATTTGGCCAAAATTTGCCCTCGAACAAACGCGAACTCCTCTCGGGGCGTTCATTGTATCAACCCCAAATGCTAATAGATGACACAGCACACTGTTCCGATCAAAACTACTGTACAACTTTTTCAAAAGTCCTACCATTTGGATTTTATGAGGCGTCAAAGATGGGGTCCGCAGCCACTTTGACTGCCTTTTTCCGATGCATACGCAATTTCCAACATTATTTTAACCGCTTAAACATGGTCAAAAACGAACAAAATTTTGCAGTAAATTCTTACAGGCAACAAACATATCTCTTATCCCAAAATTCTTCACCAAAGGCACAAAATGGCTCTCTAGCGCCACCTAAATCCTCCAAAATGGCACTTTTGCTTACACCACGCCCTGACGCAATGTTTAAAAATTCTGAAAAAAATCACACATCATTGCTGTACCATGACAGATATTCTCACTTGATTTCGTGAAAATCCAATGAAGACTTCTTGAAATAAAAAATGTTATGTTCATCATATGCTGTACAGTATCACATAATTTCTTACTGTGAACAAACCCTTTATTGTATCAAAATGTCCTTTGGTAGACTTCATTAGCTCCATGTGTACAGACAAACTGCCAAGCATGGAACAATTTCTATGAATATTTCTGGAGATATTAATATGTTATGAATATTCATATTTTGAAAAATATAGAGTGACGCACTTCTGAATTCACCATAAGTTGCAGCGTATGAAACTTTTGTCTGTGTTCAGCGAACATGCTCCCAAAATCTCAGCTTTCTAGGATTTACGTAGAAGAAGCATTTATTAATTTCTTGATTTTTTTTGATTTCCATGTATTTCTGTGTGCTACTACACAATTGTCCACCGGGTGGCAGTTGGAGCCCACGGATCATCTCCCTTCACTAAGTTCATGCATGGGGGAAGATTTCACAATACACACCAGTGATTAAATGTGCTTCAGATACTTTGACTAGGTTCCATGGCTCATAGCTCCAATATTCAAAACAACTATCTCTTGCAGTAAAGGGGTTTGCACTCAACTCAACATGAAACATTTCCTTCTGTCTCGCACTGTCCAACGAATGACAATGCTCGACATCGCTCGAACGCGTCTCGCCCCCGTTTCGACATGCACGGGTGGGCGTCTCGCCCCCGTTTCGACGTGCGCGGGTGGGCGAGGACCCGTCCCAACGCTGCTTGCAGCTTTAATTATTATTATTCTTTGTTTTTTCTTACGCCTCTTTGAGCGTGAATTTGACCCCCTAAACATGCTCAAAAACTCACCAAAATCGGCACGCTCGTCAGGTCTGGCGAAAAATTTGATAAAATGATAAAACTCTCCCCATAGGTCACAAAATGGCTCTCTAGCGCCACCAAGGCACTTTTTACTGGCCTTTAGAGGGCCACCACGCCCGGTAGGAAAGTCATAGAGAGATGCAACCAACACTATATTGTTCATCTCATCAAGGACTAAAAATGAACAATCGACACCTATTACCTATAGCAAACAGGAAGTCCGCAATTTGCATATCAAAATTTGCATTTCACCCTAAATTTGGCCAAAATTTGCCCTCGAACAAACGCGAACTCCTCCTAGGGCGTTCATCGTATCGACCCCAAATGCTAATAGATGACACAGCACACTCTTCCGATGAAAACTACTGTACAACTTTTTCAAAAGTCCTACGGTTTGGATTTTATGAGGCGTCAAAGATGGGGTCCGCAGCCACTTTGACTGCCTTTTCCCGATGCATACGCAGTTTCCAACATTTATTTAACCGCTTAAACATGGTCAAAAACGAACAAAATTTTGCAGTAAATTCTTACAGGCAACAAACATATGTCTTATCCCAAAATTCTTCACCAAAGGCACAAAATGGCTCTCTAGCGCCACCTAAATCCTCCAAAATGGCACTTTTGCTTACACCACGCCCTGACGCAATGTTTAAAAATTCTGAAAAAAATCACACATCATTGCTGTACTATGACAGATATTCTCACATGATTTCGTGAAAATCCAATGAAGACTTCTTGAAATAAAAAATGTTATGTTCATCATATGCTGTACAGTATCACATAATTTCTTACTGTGAACAAACCGTTTATTGTATCAAAATGTCCTTTGGTAGACTTCATAAGCTCCATGTGTACAGACAAACTGCCAAGCATGGAACAATTTCTATGAATATTTCTGGAGATATTAATATGTTATGAATATTCATATTTTGAAAAATATAGAGTGACGCACTTCTGAATTCACCATAAGTTGCAGCGTATGAAACTTTTGTCTGTGTTCAGGGAACATGCTCCCAAAATCTCAGCTTTCTAGGATTTACGTAGAAGAAGCATTTATTAATTTCTTGATTTTCATTGATTTCCATGTATTTCTGTGTGCTACTACACAATTGTCCACCGGGTGGCAGTTGGAGCCCACGGATCATCTCCCTTCACTAAGTTCATGCATGGGGGAAGATTTCACAATACACACCAGTGATTAAATGTGCTCCAGATACTTTGACCAGGTTCCATGGCTCATAGCTCCATTATTCAAAACAAAAATGTCTTGCAGTGAAGGGGTTTGCACTCAACTCAAAATTAAAGATTTCCCACTATCTCGTACTGTTCAACGAATCACAATGCTCGACATCGCTCCAACGCGTCTCGCCCCCCTTTCGACATGCACGGGTGGGCGTCTCGCCCCCGTTTCGACGTGCGCGGGTGGGCGAGGACCCGTCCCAACGCTGCTTGCAGCTTTAATTAGGGTCCGAGCCTCCAGGCCTGCAGGGCCTTGGAGAGGACCCTATTGTTTTTCTAGAGTTTCTTATTATTATTATTCTTATTATTATTCTTTTTTCTTACGCCACTTTCAGCTTAAATTTCACCCCCTAAACATGCTCAAAAACTCACCAAATTTGGCACACTGCTCGAGTCTGGCGAAAAATTTGATAAAATGAAAGAAATATTCCCATAGGTCTAAAAATGGCTCTCTAGCGCCACCAAGGCCCATTTCACAGGCACTTAGACTGCCACCACGACCAGTAGGAAAGTCATAGAGAGATGGAACCAACACCATATTGTTCATCTCATCAAGACCTACAAATGAGTAGGGGACACTCTTGACCTAAAACGAACAGGAAGTCCGCAATTTGCATATCAAAATGTCCATTTTCCCCTAAATTTGGCCAAAATTTGCCCTCGAACAAACGCGAACTCCTCTCGGGGCGTTCATTGTATCAACCCCAAAAGCTAATAGATGACAAAGCACACTCTTCCGATGAAAACTACTGTACAACTTTGTCAAAAGTCCTACGGTTTAGATTTTACGAGGCGTCAAAGATGGGGTCCGCAGCCACTTTCACTGCCTTTTCTCGATGCATACGCAGTTTCCAACATTATTTTAACCCCTTAAACATGCTCAAAAACAAACAAAATTTTGCAGTTAATTTTTAGAGGCTACAAACATATTTATTATCTCAAAATTCTCCACCAAAGGCACAAAATGGCTCTCTAGCGCCACCTAAATCCTCCAAAATGGCACTTTGGCTTACACCACGGCCAGTCGCAATGTTTGAAAATTCTGACAAAAATCACACATCATTGCTGTACCATAACAGACATTGTCACTTGATTTCATGAAAATCCCTGAAAGAGTCTTGAGATGAAAAAATATTATATTCATAATACACTGTACAGTAATACATTTTTTCTTTTTGTGGAAAAACCGTTAATCAAATCAAAATGATCTTTGGTATACTTTATTATCTCTATTTGTAGAAACAATGTGCCAAGCATGGTACCATTTCAATGAATATTAGTTGAGATATTAACAAGTTATGAATATTCATATTTTGAAAAATATAGAGTGACGCACTTCTGAATTCACCATAAGTTGTAGCATATGAAACTTTTCTCTGTGTTCAGAGAACATGCTCCCAAAATTTCAGCTTTCTAGGATTTACATAGAAGAAGCATTTATTCATTTCTTGATTCTTATTGATTTTCATGTTTCTCTATGTGTTTCTATGTGTCACTACACATTCTGTACACTGGATGGCAGTAGCACCACACGGATCATCTCCCCTCACCAAGTTCATGCATGGGGGAGGTTTCACAATACACAGCTGTGATTAAACCTGCTTCAGATACTTTCACGAGGTCCCATGCCTCACAGCTCCATTTAACAAAAGAAAAATTTCTGTCAGTAAAGGGGTTTGCACTCAACTCTACAAAAAACATTTCCCTCAGTCCTGCTAGAACCTAAATTATATTCTTCATCTCATCAAGACCTAAAAATTAAGAATCAACACTCCTCACCTAAATCAAACAGGCAGAACAGAATTAGCATATCAAAATCGTAAAGGGTTTGCTTTCAATTAGAGATCAAACATTTTACTCAGCCTCGCACTGTTTGACGAATGACGATGCTCGACGGCGCTCGAACCCGTCTCGCCCCCCTTTCGACATGCACGGGTGGGCGTCTCGCCCCCGTTTCGACATGCGCGGGTGGGCGAGGACCCGTCCCAACGCTGCTTGCAGCTTTATTATTCTTTGTTTCTTCTTACGCCTCTTTGCGCTCAAATTTGACCCCCTAAACATGCTCAAAAACTCACCAAAATCGGCATGCTCGTCACGTCTGGCGAAAAATTTGATAAAATGAAAAAATTATCCCCATAGGTCACAAAATGCCTCTCTAGCGCCACCAAGGCACTTTTTACTGGCCTTTAGAGGGCCACCACGCCCGGTAGGAAAGTCATAGAGACATGCAACCAACACTATATTGTTCATCTCATCAAGGCCTAAAAATGAACAATCGACACCTATCACCGAAATCGAACAGGAAGTCCGCAATTTGCATATCAAAATTTGCATTTTCCCCTAAATTTGGCCAAAATTTGCCCTCGAACAAACGCGAACTCCTCCTAGGGCGTTCATCGTATCGACCCCAAATGTTAATACATGACAAAGCACACTCTTCCGATAAAAACTACTGTACAACTTTTTCAAAAGTCCTACGGTTTGGATTTTATGAGGCGTCAAAGATGGGGTCCGCAGCCACTTTGACTGCCTTTTTCCGATGCATACGCAATTTCCAACATTATTTTAACCGCTTAAACATGCTCAAAAACAAATAAAATTTTGCAGATAATTCTTAAAGGCTACAAACATATCTCTTATCTCAAAATTCTTCACCAAAAGCACAAAATGGCTCTCTAGCGCCACCTACATCCTCAAAAATAGCACTTTTGCTTACACCACGGCCTGTCGCAATGTCTAAAAATTTTGAAAGAATTCACACATCATTGCTGTAGTATGCCCTAAAATGTCACTTGATTTCGTGAAAATCCAATGAAGACTTTTTGAAATAAAAAATGTTATATTCATAATATGCTGCACAGTATCGCATAATTTCTTACTGTGGACAAACCGTTAATCGTATCAAAATATCCTTTGGTACACTTCATAAGCTCCATGTGTACAGACAAACTACAGAGCATGGTTCAATATCAATGAATATTTCCTGAGATATGAATATGTTATGAATATTCATATTTTCAAAAATATAGAGTGACGCACTTCTGAATTCACCATAAGTTGCAGCGTATGAAACTTTTTTCTGTGTTCAGGGAACATGCTCCCAAAATATCAGCTCTCTCGGACTTACATTGAAGAAGCATTTATGAATTTCTTGATTATCATTGATTTCTATGTTTTTTCTATGTCCTACTACACAAGTGTCCACCGGGTGGCAGTTGGAGCCCACGGATCATCTCCCTTCACTAAGTTCATGCATAGGGGAAGATTACACAATACACAGCAGTGATTAAATGTGCTTCAGATACTCTGACCAGGTTCCATGGCTCATAGCTCCAATATTCACAACAAAAATCTCTTGCAGTAAAGGGGTTTGCACTCAACTGAACATGAAACATTTCCCACTATCTCGTACTGTCCAACGAATCACAATGCTCGACATCGCTCGAACGCGTCTCGCCCCCCTTTCGACATGCACGGGTGGGCGTCTCGCCCCCGTTTCGACATGCGCGGGTGGGCGAGGACCCGTCCCAACGCTGCTTGCAGCTTTAATTATTATTATTCTTTTTTCTTACGCCTCTTTGAGCTTTAATTTGACCCCCTAAACATGCTCAAAAACTCCCCAAAATTGGCACGCACCTCAGGTCTGGCGAAAAATTTGATAAAATGAAACAATTATCCCCATCAATCCAAAAATGGCTCTCTAGCGCCACCAAGGCACTTTTTACTGCACTTAGACGGCCATCACGACCGGTAGGAAAGTCATAGAGAGATGGAACCAACACTATATTGTTCATGTCATCAAGACCTAAAAATGCCTAGGGGACACCCTTGACCTAAATCGAACAGGGAGTCCGCAATTTGCATATCAAAATGTCCATTTTCCCCAAAATTTGGCCAAAATTACCCCTCGAACAAACGCGAACTCCTCTCGGGCCGTTCATTGTATCAACCCCAAAAGCTAATAGATGACAAAGCACACTCTTTCGATGAAAACTACTGTACAACTTTGTCAAAAGTCCTACGGTTTGGATTTTATGAGGCGTCAAAGATGGGGTCCGCAGCCACGTTGACTGCCTTTTTTCTATGCATACGCAATTTCCAACATTATCTTAACCCATTAAACATGTTCAAAAACAAACAAAATTTTGCAGTAAATTCTTAGAGGCCACAAACATATCTCTTTTCTCAAAATTTTCCACCAAAGGCACAAAATGGCTCTCTAGCGCCACCTAAATCCTCAAAAAATGCACTTTTGCTTACACCACGGCCTGTCGCAATGTCTAAAAATTCTGACAAAAATCACACATCATTGCTGTACCATAACAGACATTGTCACTTGATTTCGTGAAAATCCATGAAAGAGTCTTGACATTAAAAAATATTATATTCATAATACACTGTACAGTAATACATTTTTTCTTGTTGTGGCCAAACCGTAAATCAGATCGAAATGATCTTTGGTATACTTTATTATCTCTATTTGTAGAAACAATGTGCCAAGCATGGTACCATTTGAATGAATATTTGTTGAGATATTAACAAGTTATGAATATTCATATTTTGAAAAACATAGAGTGACGCACTTCCGAATTCACCATAAGTTGCAGCATATGAAACTTTTGTCTGTGTTCAGAGAACATGCTCCCAAAATTTCAGCTTTCTAGGATTTACATAGAAGAAGCATTTATTAATTTCTTGATTCTTATTGATTTTCATGTTTCTCTATGAGTTTCTATGTGTTACTACACATTCTCTACACTGGATGGCAGTAGCACCACACGGATCATCTCCCCTCACCAAGTTCATGCATGGGGGAGGTTTCACAATACACAGCAGTGATTAAACCTGCTTCAGATACTTTCACCAGGTCCCATGCCCCACAGCTCCATTTAACAAAAGAGAAATCTCTGTCACTACAGGGGTTTGCACTCAACTCAACAAAAAACATTTCACTCAGTCTCGCACTGCCTAACAACTAATGAGTGTTCAATGACGCCTGAACACGTCTCGCTCCCCTGTCAACAAAGGTCCCAAAATAACTCTCTAGCACCGCTTAGAAACATTACGTTGGTACTTAGACGACCACCACGACTGGTAGGAAACTCAGAGGTAGAACCAAAACTATATTCTTCATCTCATCAGGACCTAAAAATTAAGAATCAACACTCCTCACCTAAATCAAACAGGAAGAAGAGAATTTGCATATCTAAATCGTTAAGGGTTTGCATTCAATTCTAGCAAAATTATTTCACTCAGCCTCGCACTGTCCGACGAATGACGATGCTCAACGGCGCTCGAACGCGTCTCACCCCCGTCTCGACGTGCACGGGTGGGAGTCTTGCCCCCGTTTCGACATGCGCGGGTGGGCGAGGACCCGTCCCAACGCTGCTTGCAGCTTTAATTCTTATTATTATTCTTTGTTTCTTTGTTTTTTCTTACGCCTCTTTGAGCTTGAATTTGACCCCCTAAACATGCTCAAAAACTCACCAAAATCGGCACGCTCGTCAGGTCTGGCGAAAAATTTGATAAAATGAAAAATTTCTCCCCATAGGTCACAAAATGGCTCTCTAGCGCCACCAAGGCACTTTTTACTGGCCTTTAGAGGGCCACCACGCCCGGTAGGAAAGTCATAGAGAGATGCAACCAACACTATATTGTTCATCTCATCAAGGCCTAAAAATGAACAATCGACACCTATTACCTAAATCAAACAGGAAGTCCGCAATTTGCATATCAAAATTTGCATTTCACCCTAAATTTGGCCAAAATTTGCCCTCGAACAAACGCGAACTCCTCCTAGGGCGTTCATCGTATCGACCCCAAATGCTAATAGATGACACAGCACACTCTTCCGATGAAAACTACTGTACAACTTTTTCAAAAGTCCTACGGTTTGGATTTTATGAGGCGTCAAAGATGGGGTCCGCAGCCACTTTGACTGCCTTTTCCCGATGCATACGCAATTTCCAACATTAATTTAACCGCTTAAACATGGTCAAAAACGAACAAAATTTTGCAGTAAATTCTTACAGGCATCAAACATATCTCTTATCCCAAAATTCTTCACCAAAGGCACAAAATGGCTCTCTAGCGCCACCTAAATCCTCCAAAATGGCACTTTTGCTTACACCACGCCCTGACGCAATGTTTAAAAATTCTGAAAAAAATCACACATCATTGCTGTACCATGACAGATATTGTCACTTGATTTCGTGAAAATCCATGAAAGACTTCTTGAAATAAAAAATGTTATGTTCATCATATGCTGTACAGTATCACATTATTTCTTACTGTGGACAAACCGTTCATTGTATCAAAATGTCCTTTGGTAGACTTCATAAGCTCCATGTGTACAGACAACCTGCCAAGCATGGAACAATTTCTATGAATATTTCTGGAGATATTAATATGTTATGAATATTCATATTTTGAAAAATATAGAGTGACGCACTTCTGAATTCACCATAAGTTGCAGCGTATGAAACTTTTGTCTGTGTTCAAGGAACATGCTCCCAAAATCTCAGCTTTCTAGGATTTACGTAGAAGAAGCATTTATTAATTTCTTGATTTTTATTGATTTCCATGTATTTCTGTGTGCTACTACACAATTGTCCACCGGGTGGCAGTTGGAGCCCACGGATCATCTCCCTTCACTAAGTTCATGCATGGGGGAAGATTTCACAATACACACCAGTGATTAAATGTGCTCCAGATACTTTGACCAGGCTCCATGGCTCACAGCTCCATTATTCAAAACAAAAATCTCTTGCAGTGAAGGGGTTTGCACTCAACTCAAAATAAAAGATTTCCCACTATCTCATACTGTTCAACGAATCACAATGCTCGACATCGCTCCAACGCGTCTCGCCCCCCTTTCGACATGCACGGGTGGGCGTCTCGCCCCCGTTTCGACGTGCGCGGGTGGGCGAGGACCCGTCCCAACGCTGCTTGCAGCTTTAATTAGGGTCCGAGCCTCGAGGCCTGAAAGGCCTCAGAGAGGACCCTATTGTTCCTGGTCAGTTTCTTATTATTAGGGTCCGAGCCTCCAGGCCTGCAGGGCCTTGGAGAGGACCCTATTGTATTTCTCGTGTTTATTATTATTCTTTCTTTGTTTCTTCTTACGCCTCTTTGCGCTCAAATTTGACCCCCTAAACATGCTCAAAAACTCACCAAAATCGGCACGCTCGTCCGGTCTGGCGAAAAATTTGATAAAATGAAAAAATTCTCCCCATAGGTCACAAAATGGCTCTCTAGCGCCACCAAGGCACTTTTTACTGGCCTTTAGAGGGCCGCCACGCCCGGTAGGAAAGTCATAGAGAGATGCAACCAACACTATATTGTTCATCTCATCAAGGCCTAAAAATGAACAATCGACACCTATTACCGAAATCAAACAGGAAGTCCGCAATTTGCATATCAAAATTAGCATTTTCCCCTAAATTTGGCCAAAATGTGCCCTCGAACAAACGCGAACTCCTCCTAGGGCGTTCATCGTATCGACCCCAAATGCTAATAGATGACAAAGCACACTCTTCCGATGAAAACTACTGTACAACTTTTTCAAAAGTCCTACCGTTTGGATTTTATGAGGCGTCAAAGATGGGGTCCGCAGCCACTTTGACTGCCTTTTCCCGATGCATACGCAATTTCCAACATTATTTTAACCGCTTAAACATGGTCAAAAACGAACAAAATTTTGCAGTAAATTCTTACAGGCAACAAACATATCTCTTATCCCAAAATTCTTCACCAAAGGCACAAAATGGCTCTCTAGCGCCACCTACATCCTCCAAAATGGCACTTTTGCTTACACCACGGCCTGACGCAATGTTTAAAAAATCTGAAAAAAATCAGACATCATTGCTGTACCATGACAGATATTCTCACTTGATTTCGTGAAAATCCAATGAAGACTTCTTGAAATAAAAATTGTTATGTTCATAATATGCTGTACAGTATCACATAATTTCTTACTGTGAACAAACCGTTTATTGTATCAAAATGTCCTTTGGTAGACTTCATGAGCTCCATGTGTCCAGACAAACTGCCAAGCATGGAACAATTTCTATGAATATTTCTGGAGATATTAATATGTTATGAATATTCATATTTTGAAAAATATAGAGTGACGCACTTCTGAATTCACCATAAGTTGCAGCGTATGAAACTTTTCTCTGTGTTCAGGGAACATGCTCCCAAAATCTCAGCTTTCTAGGATTTACGTCGAAGAAGCATTTATTAATTTCTTGATTTTTATTGCTTTCCATGTATTTCTGTGTGCTACTACACAATTGTCCACCGGGTGGCAGTTGGAGCCCACGGATCATCTCCCTTCACTAAGTTCATGCATGGGGGAAGATTTCACAATACACACCAGTGATTAAATGTGCTTCAGATACTTTGACCAAATTCCATGGCTCATAGCTCCATTTTTCAAAACAAAAATCTCTTGCAGTGAAGGGGTTTGCACTCAACTCAACATAAAAGATTTCCCACTATCTCGTACTGTCCAACGAATCACAATGCCCGACATCGCTCGAACGCGTCTCGCCCCCCTTTCGACATGCACGGGTGGGCGTCTCGCCCCCGTTTCGACATGCGCGGGTGGGCGAGGACCCGTCCCAACGCTGCTTGCAGCTTTAATTAGGGTCCGAGCCTCCAGGCCTGCAGGGCCTTGGAGAGGACCCTATTGTTTTTGTCGTGTTTCTTATTATTATTAGGGTCCGAGCCTCCAGGCCTGCAGGGCCTTGGAGAGGACCCTATTGTTTTTGTCGTGTTTCTTTTTATTCTTTGTTTCTTTCTCTATACGCCACTTTGCGCTCAAATTTGACCCCCTAAACATGCTCAAAAACTCACCAAAATTGGTACACTCCTCAGGTCTGGCGAAAAATTTGATAAAATGAAAAAATTAACCCCATCGGTCACAAAACGGCTCTCTAGCGCCACCAAGGCACTTTTTTCTGGCACTTAGACGGCCATCACGACCGGTAGGAAAGTCATAGAGAGATGGAACCAACACTATATTGTTCATCTCATCAACCCCTACAAATGAACCATGGACACTAATTACCTAAATCAAACAGAAAGTCCGCAATTTGCATATCAAAATTTGCAATTTCCCCTAAATTTGGCCAAAATTTGCCCTCGAACAAACGCGAACTCCTCCTAGGGCGTTCGTCGTATTGACCCCAAATGCTAATAGATGACACAGCACACTCTTCCCATAAAAACTACTGTACAACTTTTTCAAAAGTCCTACGGTTTCGATTTTATGAGGCGTCAAAGTTGGGGTCCGCAGCCACTTTCACTGCCTTTTTTCGATGCGTGTTCAATTTTCAACCTAAATCTGACCCCTTAAACATGCTCAAAAACGAACCAAATTTTGCAAATAATTCATTGTGGCTTCAAAGATATTTACTCTTTGAAAACACTCCACCCAAGACACAAAATGGCTCTCTAGCGCCACCTAAATACACCAAAATGGGACTTTTGCTTTCACCACGGCCTGTCGCAATGTCTTAAAATTTTGAAAAAAATCACATACATTGCTGTACCATGCCCCTATATTGTATCTTGATCTCGTGAAAATCCATTAAAGACTTCTTGAGATAAAAAATATTATGTACATAATACACTGTTCAGTAATACATTCTTTCTTGCTGTGGGCCAACCGTTAATCAAATCAAAATGATCTTTGGTATACTTTATTATCTCTATTTGTAGAAACAATGTGCCAAGCATGGTACCATTTCAATTAATATTTGCCGAGATATTAACAGGTTATTAATATTCATATTTTGAAAAATATAGAGTGACGCACTTCTGAATTCACCATAAGTTGTAGCATATGAAACTTTTCTCTGTGTTCAGAGAACATGCTCCCAAAATTTCAGCTTTCTAGGATTTACATAGAAGAAGCATTTATTCATTTCTTGATTCTTATTGATTTTCATGTTTCTCTATGTGTTTCTATGTGTCACTACACATTCTGTACACTGGATGGCAGTAGCACCACACGGATCATCTCCCCTCACCAAGTTCATGCATGGGGGAGCCTGTCTTCAGGGAACATGCTCCCAAAATTTCAGCTTTCTAGGATTTACGTAGGAGAAGCATTTATTAATTTCTTGATTTTTATTGATTTCCATGTATTTCTGTGTGCTACTACACAATTGTCCACCGGGTGGCTGTTGGAGCCCACGGATCATCTCCCTTCACTAAGTTCATGCATGGGGGAAGATTTCACAATACACAGCAGTGATTAAATGTGCTTCAGATACTTTGACTAGGTTCCATGGCTCATAGCTCCAATATTCAAAACAAAAATCTCTTGCAGTAAAGGGGTTTGCACTCAACTCAACATAAAACATTTCCCACTATCTCGTACAATCCAACAAATCACAATGCTCGACATCGCTCGAACGCGGCGTCTCGCCCCCGTTTCGACGTGCGTGGGTGGGCGAGGACCCGTCCCAACGCTGCTTGCAGCTTTAATTATTATTATTCTTTGTTTCTTCTTACGCCTCTTTGCGCTCAAATTTGACCCCCTAAACATGCTCAAAAACTCACCAAAATCGGCACGCTCGTCAGGTCTGGCGAAAAATTCGATAAAATGAAATAACTCTCCCCATAGGTCACAAAATGGCTCTCTAGCGCCACCAAGGCACTTTTTACTGGCCTTTAGAGGGCCACCACGCCCGGTAGGAAAGTCATAGAGACATGCAACCAGCACTATATTGTTCATCTCATCAAGGCCTAAAAATGAGCAATCGACACCTATTACCTAAATCAAACAGGAAGTCCGCAATTTGCATATCAAAATTTGCATTTCACCCTAAATTTGGCCAAAATTTGCCCTCGAACAAACGCGAACTCCTCCTAGGGCGTTCATCGTATCGACCCCAAATGCTAATAGATGTCACAGCACACTCTTCCGATGAAAACTACTGTACAACTTTATCATTACTGGACCGGTTCCCAATTTATGAGGCGTCAAAGATGGGGTCCGCAGCCACGATGATTGCCTTTTTTCGATGCATACGCACTTTCCAACATTATTTTAACCGCTTAAACATGCTCAAAAACAAACAAAATTTTGCAGAAAATTTTTAGACGCTACAAACATATCTCTTATCTCAAAATTCTCCACCAAAGGCACAAAATGGCTCTCTAGCGCCACCTAAATCCTCAAAAATAGCACTTCTGCTTACACCACGGCCTGTCGCAATGTATGAAAATTCTGAAAAAAATCACACATCATTGCTGTACCATGACAGATATTGTCACTTGATTCCGTGAAAATCCATGCAAGTCTTCTTGAGATAAAAAAATATTATATACATAATACACTGTACAGTAATACATTTTTTCTTGTTGTGGACAAACCGTTGATTGGATCAAAATGATCTTTGGTATACTTCATCATCTCAATTAGGAGAAACAATGTGTCAAGCATGGTACCATTTCCATGAATATTTGCTGAGATATTAATATGTTATGAATATTCATATTTTGAAAAATATAGAGTGACGCACTTCTGAATTCACCATAAGTTGCAGCGTATGAAACTTTTGTCTGTGTTCAGGGAACATGTTCTCAAAATCTCAGCTTTCTAAGATTTACGTAGAAGAAGCATTTATTAATTTCTTGATTTTTATTGATTTCCATGTATTTCTCTGTGCTACTACACAATTGTCCACCGGGTGGCAGTTGGAGCCCACGGATCATCTCCCTTCACTAAGTTCATGCATGGGGGAAGATTCCACAATACACAGCAGTGATAAAATCTGCTTCAGATACTTTGACCAGGTCCCATGGCTCATAGCTCCATTATTCAAATGAAAAATCTCTTGCAGTAAAGGGGTTTGCACTCAACTCAACATAAAACTTTTCCCACTATCTCGTACTGTCCAACGAATGACAATGCTCGACAGCGCTCGAACGCGTCTCGCCCCCCTTTCGACATGCGCGGGTGGGCGTCTCGCCCCCGTTTCGACATGCACCGGTGGGCGAGGACCCGCCCCAACGCTGCTTGCAGCTTTAATTATTCTTTGTTTCTTTGTTTTTTCTTACGCCTCTTTGAGCTTGAATTTGACCCCCTAAACATGCTCAAAAACTCACCAAAATCGGCACACTCGTCAGGTCTGGCGAAAAATTTGATAAAATGAAAAAATTCTCCCCATAGGTCACAAAATGGCTCTCTAGCGCCACCAAGGCACTTTTTACTGGCCTTTAGAGGGCCACCACGCCCGGTAGGAAAGTCATAGAGAGATGCAACCAACACTATATTGTTCATCTCATCAAGCACTAAAAATGAACAATCGACACCTATTACCTAAATCAAACAGGAAGTCCGCAATTTGCATATCAAAATTTGCATTTCACCCTAAATTTGGCCAAAATTTGCCCTCGAACAAACGCGAACTCCTCTCGGGGCGTTCATTGTATCAACCCCAAATGCTAATAGATGACACAGCACACTCTTCCGATGAAAACTACTGTACAACTTTTTCAAAAGTCCTACCGTTTCGATTTTGTGAGGCGTCAAAGATGGGGTCCGCAGCCACTTTCACTGCCTTTTCCCGATGCATACGCAATTTCCAACATTATTTTAACCGCTTAAACATGGTCAGAAACGAACAAAATTTTGCAGTTAATTCTTACAGGCAACAAACATATCTCTTATCCCTAAATTCTTCACCAAAGGCACAAAATGCCTCTCTAGCGCCACCTAAATCCTCCAAAATGGCACTTTTGCTTACACCACGGCCGGACGCAATGTTTAAAAATTCTGAAAAAAATCACACATCATTGCTGTACGATGACAGATATTCTCACTTGATTTCGTGAAAATCCTATGAAGACTTCTTGAAATAAAAAATGTTATGTTCATATTATGCTGTACAGTATCACATTATTTCTTACTGTGAACAAACCGTTTATTGCATCAAAATGTCCTTTGGTAGACTTCATAAGCTCCATGTGTACAGACAAACTGCCAAGCATGGAACAATTTCTATGAATATTTCTGGAGATATTAATATGTTATGAATATTCATATTTTGAAAAATATAGAGTGACGCACTTCTGAATTCACCATAAGTTGCAGCGTATGAAACATTTGTCTGTGTTCAGGGAACATGCTCCCAAAATCTCAGCTTTCTAGGATTTACGTAGAAGAAGCATTTATTAATTTCTTGATTTTTATTGATTTCCATGTATTTCTGTGTGCTACTACACAATTGTCCACCGGGTGGCAGTTGGAGCCCACGGATCATCTCCCTTCACTAAGTTCATGCATGGGGGAAGATTTCACAATACACACCAGTGATTAAATGTGCTTCAGATACTTTGACCAGGTTCCATGGCTCATAGCTCCATTATTCAAAACAAAAATTTCTTGCAGTGAAGGGGTTTCCACTCAACTCAACATAAAAAATTTCCCACTATCTCGTACTGTTCAACGAATCACAATGCTCGACATCGCTCCGACGCGTCTCGCCCCCCTTTCGACATGCGCGGATGGGCGTCTCGCCCCCGTTTCGACATGCACCGGTGGGCGAGGACCCGCCCCAACGCTGCTTGCAGCTTTAATTAGGGTCCGAGCCTCGAGGCCTGAAAGGCCTCAGAGAGGACCCTATTGTTCCTGCTATGTTTCTTATTAGGGTCCGAGCCTCCAGGCCTGCAGGGCCTTGGAGAGGACCCTATTGTTCCTGCTCTGTTTTTTCTTTATTATTATTCTTTTTTCCGACGCCTCTTTGAGCTTAAATTTGACCCCCTAAACATGCTCAAAAACTCACCAAAATTGGCACGCACCTCAAGTCTGGCGAAAAATTTGATAAAATGAAAACATTATCCCCATTGGTCACAAAATGGCTCTCTAGCGCCACCAAGACACTTTTTTTCGGCTCTTAGAGGGCCACCACGACCGGTAGGAAAGTCGTAGAGAGATGGAACCAACACTATATTGTTCATCTCATCAAGACCTAAAAATGGGGGGCATACACCCCCTGACCTAAATCGAACAGGGAGTCCGCAATTTGCATATCAAAATTCCCATTTTCCCCCAAATTTGGCCAAAATTTGCCCTCGAACAAATGCGAACTCCTCTCAGGGCGTTCATTGTATCAACCCCAAATGCTAATAGATGACAAAGCAAACTCTTCCAATGAAAACTACTGTACAACTTTTTCAAAAGTCCTACGGATTCGATTTTATGAGGCGTCAAAGATGGGGTCCGCAGCCACTTTGACTGCCTTTTCCCGATGCATACGCAATTTCCAACATTATTTTAACCGCTTAAACATGGTCAAAAACGAACAAAATTTTGCAGTAAATTCTTACAGGCAACAAACATTTCTCTTATCCCAAAATTCTTCACCAAAGGCACAAAATGGCTCTCTAGCGCCACCTAAATCCTCCAAAATGGCACTTTTGCTTACACCACGCCCTGACGCAATGTGTAAAAATTCTGAAAAAAAACACACATCATTGCTGTACCATGACAGATATTCTCACTTGATTTCGTGAAAATCCAATGAAGACTTCTTGAAATAAAAAATGTTATGTTCATCATATGCTGTACAGTATCACATAATTTCTTACTGTGAACAAACCGTTTATTGTATCAAAATGTCCTTTGGTAGACTTCATAAGCTCCATGTGTACACACAAACTGCCAAACATGGAACAATTTCTATGAATATTTCTGGAGATATTAATATGTTATGAATATTCATATTTTGAAAAATATAGAGTGACGCACTTCTGAATTCACCATAAGTTGCAGCGTATGAAACTTTTGTCTGTGTTCAGGGAACATGCTCCCAAAATCTCAGCTTTCTAGGATTTACGTAGAAGAAGCATTTATTAATTTCTTGATTTTCATTGATTTCCATGTATTTCTGTGTGCTACTACACAATTGTCCACTGGGTGGCAGTTGGAGCCCACGGATCAGCTCCCTTCACTAAGTTCATGCATGAGGGAAGATTTCACAATACACACCAGTGATTAAATGTGCTCCAGATACTTTGACCAGGTTCCATGGCTCATAGCTCCATTATTCAAAACAAAAATCTCTTGCAGTGAAGGGGTTTGCACTCAACTCAAAATAAAAGATGTCCCACTATCTCGTACTGTTCAACGAATCACAATGCTCGACATCGCTCCAACGCGTCTCGCCCCCCTTTCGACATGCACGGGTGGGCGTCTCGCCCCCGTTTCGACGTGCGCGGGTGGGCGAGGACCCGTCCCAACGCTGCTTGCAGCTTTAATTATTCTTTGTTTCTTTGTTTCTTTGTTTTTTCTTACGCCTCTTTGAGCTTAAATTTGACCCCCTAAACATGCTCAAAAACTCACCAAAATCGGCACGCTCGTCAGGTCTGGCGAAAAATTTGATAAAATGAAAAAATTATCCCCCTAGGTCAAAAAATGCCTCTCTAGCGCCACCAAGGCACTTTTTACTGGCCTTTAGACGGCCACCACAACCGGTAGGAAAGTCATAGAGAGATGGAACCAACACCATATTGTTCATCTCATCAAGGCCTAAAAATGAACAATCGACACCTATTACCTAAATCAAACAGGAAGTCCGCAATTTGCATATCAAAATTTGCATTTCACCCTAAATTTGGCCAAAATTTGCCCTCGAACAAACGCGAACTCCTCCTAGGGCGTTCATCGTATCGACCCCAAATGCTAATAGATGACACAGCACACTCTTCCGATGAAAACTACTGTACAACTTTTTCAAAAGTCCTACGGTTTGGATTTTATGAGGCGTCAAAGATGGGGTCCGCAGCCACTTTCACTGCCTTTTCCCGATGCATACGCAATTTCCAACATTAATTTAACCACTTAAACATGGTCAAAAACGAACAAAATTTTGCAGTAAATTCTTACAGGCAACAAACATATCTCTTATCCCAAAATTCTTCACCAAAGGCACAAAATGGCTCTCTAGCGCCACCTAAATCCTCCAAAATGGCACTTTTGCTTACACCACGCCCTGACGCAATGTTTAAAAATTCTGAAAAAAATCACACATCATTGCTGTACCATGACAGATATTCTCACTTGATTTCGTGAAAATCCAATGAAGACTTCTTGAAATAAAAAATGTTATGTTCATCATATGCTGTACAGTATCACATAATTTCTTACTGTGAACAAACCGTTTATTGTATCAAAATGTCCTTTGGTAGACTTCATAAGCTCCATGTGTACAGACAAACTGCCAAGCATGGAACAATTTCTATGAATATTTCTGGAGATATTAATATGTTATGAATATTCATATTTTGAAAAATATAGAGTGACGCACTTCTGAATTCACCATAAGTTGCAGCGTATAAAACTTTTGTCTGTGTTCAGGGAACATGCTCCCAAAGTCTCAGCTTTCTAGGATTTACGTAGAAGAAGCATTTATTAATTTCTTGATTTTTCTTGATTTCCATGTATTTCTCTGTGCTACTACACAATTGTCCACCGGGTGGCAGTTGGAGCCCACGGATCATCTCCCTTCACTAAGTGCATGCATGGGAGAAGATTACACAATACACAGCAGTGATTAAATGTGCTTCAGATACTTTGACCAGGTTCCATGGCTCATAGCTCCAATATTCAAAACAACAATCTCTTGCAGTGAAGGGGTTTGCACTCAACTCAACATGAAACATTTCCTTCTGTCTCGCACTGTCCAACGAATGACAATGCTCGACATCGCTCGAACGCGTCTCGCCCCCGTTTCGACATGCGCGGATGGGCGTCTCGCCCCCGTTTCGACATGCACCGGTGGGCGAGGACCCGTCCCAACGCTGCTTGCAGCTTTAATTAGGGTCCGAGCCTCCAGGCCTGCAGGGCCTTGGAGAGGACCCTATTGTTTTTCTAGAGTTTCTTATTATTAGGGTCCGAGCCTCCAGGCCTGCAGGGCCTTGGAGAGGACCCTATTGTTTTTCTCGTGTTTTTTCTTTATTATTATTCTTTTTTCCGACGCCTCTTTGAGCTTAAATTTGACCCCCTAAACATGCTCAAAAACTCACCAAAATTGGCACGCACCTCAAGTCTGGCGAAAAATTTGATAAAATGAAAACATTATCCCCATTGGTCACAAAATGGCTCTCTAGCGCCACCAAGACACATTTTTTCGGCACTTATAGGGCCACCACGACCGGTAGGAAAGTCGTAGAGAGATGGAACCAAGACTATATTGTTCATCTCATCAAGACCTAAAAATGGGGGGCATTCACCCCCTGACCTAAATCGAACAGGGAGTCCGCAATTTCCATATCAACATTCCCATTTTGCCCCAAATTTGGCCAAAATTTGCCCTCGAACAAACGCGAACTCCTCCTAGGGCGTTCATTGTATCAACCCCAAATGCTAATAGATGACAAAGCAAACTCTTCCAATGAAAACTACTGTACAACTTTTTCAAAAGTCCTACGGATTCGATTTTATGAGGCGTCAAAGGTGGGGTCCGCAGCCACTTTGACTGCCTTTTTCCGATGCGTACACAATTCCCAACCTTAATTTGACCCCTTAAACATGGTCAAAAACACACCAAATTTTGCACATAATTCATTGAGGCTTCAAAGATATTTTGTCTTTCAAAATTTTCAACCCAAGACACAAAATGGCTCTCTAGCGCCACCTAAATACACCAAAATGGGTCTTTTGCTTTCACCACGGACTGTCGCAATGTCTGAAAATTCTGAAAAAAATCACTCATTATTGCTGTATTATGTTCTGCATTGGGCCTTGATTTTGTGAAAATTCATGAAAGACTTTATGAGATAAAAATTTTTATGTACATAATACACTGTACAGTAATACATTTTCTCTTGCTGTGGACAAACCGTTGATTGGATCAAAATGATCTTTGGTATGCTACATAAACTCTATATGAGGAATCAGATTGCCAAGCATGGAACGATTTGAATTAATACTTGTTGAGATATTAACATGTTATGAATATTCATATTTCCAAAAATATAGAGTGACGAACTTCTGAATTCACCATAGGTTGCAGCGTATGAAACTTTTGTCTGTGTTCAGGGAACATGCTCCCAAAATATCAGCTTTCTAGGACTTACGTAGAAGAAGTATTTATTACTTTCTGGATTATTATTGATTTGCTGTGTTTTTACTTATGCTGCTACACATTCTGTCCACCGGGTGGCAATAGGATGACACGGCTCATCTCCCCTCACTAAGTTCATGCATGGGGGAAGATTCCACAATACACAGCAGTGATTAAATCTGCTTCAGATACGTTGAGCAGGTCCCATGGCTCATAGCTCCATTTTACAAAAGAAAAATCTCCTTCAGTAAAGGGGTTTTCATTCAACTCAACATAACACATTTCCCTCAGTCTCGTACTGTCCGACGAATGACAATGCTCGACGGCACTTGTAGGCGACTTGCCCCCGTCTCGACGGGCGCGGGTGGGCGAGGACCCGTCCCAACGCTGCTTGCAGCTTTAATTATTCTTTGTTTTTTCTTACGCCTCTTTGAGCTTGAATTTGACCCCCTAAACATGCTCAAAAACTCACCAAAATCGGCACGCTCGTCAGGTCTGGCGAAAAATTTGATAAAATGATAAAACTCTCCCCATCGGTCACAAAATGGCTCTCTAGCGCCACCAAGGCACTTTTTACTGGCCTTTAGAGGGCCACCACGCCCGGTAGGAAAGTCATAGAGAGATGCAACCAACACTATATTGTTCATCTCATCAAGGACTAAAAATGAACAATCGACACCTATTTCCTAAATCAAACAGGAATTCCGCAATTTGCATATCAAAATTTGCATTTCACCCTAAATTTGGCCAAAATTTGCTCTCGAACAAACGCGAACTCCTCTCGGGGCGTTCATTGTATCAACCCCAAATGCTAATAGATGACACAGCACACTCTTCCGATGAAAACTACTGTACAACTTTTTCAAAAGTCCTACGGTTTGGATTTGATGAGGCGTCAAAGATGGGGTCCGCAGCCACTTTGACTGCCTTTTCCCGATGCATACGCAATTTCCAACATTAATTTAACCGCTTAAACATGGTCAAAAACGAACAAAATTTTGCAGTAAATTCTTACAGGCAACAAACATATCTGTTATCCCAAAATTCTTCACCAAAGCCACAAAATGGCTCTCTAGCGCCACCTAAATCCTCCAAAATGGCACTTTTGCTTACACCACGCCCTGACGCAATGTTTAAAAATTCTGAAAAAAATCACACATCATTGCTGTACCATGACAGATATTCTCACTTGATTTCGTGAAAATCCAATGAAGACTTCTTGAAATAAAAAATGTTATGTTCATCATATGCTGTACAGTATCACATAATTTCTTACTGTGAACAAACCGTTTATTGTATCAAAATGTCCTTTGGTAGACTTCATAAGCTCCATGTGTACAGACAAACTGCCAAGCATGGAACAATTTCTATGAATATTTCTGGAGATATTAATATGTTATGAATATTCATATTTTGAAAAATATAGAGTGACGCACTTCTGAATTCACCATAAGTTGCAGCGTATGAAACTTTTGTCTGTGCTCAGGGAACATGCTCCCAAAATCTCAGCTTTCTAGGATTTACGTAGAAGAAGCATTTATTAATTTCTTGATTTTTATTGATTTCCATGTATTTCTGTGTGCTACTACACAATTGTCCACCGGGTGGCAGTTGGAGCCCACGGATCATCTCCCTTCACTAAGTTCATGCATGGGGGAAGATTTCACAATACACACCAGTGATTAAATGTGCTTCAGATACTTTGACCAGGTTCCATGGCTCATAGCTCCATTATTCAAAACTAAAATCTATGCAGTGAAGGGGTTTGCACTCAACTCAACATAAAAGATTTCCCACTATCTCGTACTGTTGAACGAATCACAATGCTCGACATCGCTCCAACGCGTCTCGCCCCCCTTTCGACATGCACGGGTGGGCGTCTCGCCCCCGTTTCGACATGCGCGGGTGGGCGAGGACCCGTCCCAACGCTGCTTGCAGCTTTAATTAGGGTCCGAGCCTCCAGGCCTGCAAGGCCTTGGAGAGGACCCTATTGTATTTCTCGTGTTTCTTATTATTCTTTCTTTCTTTGTTTCTTTGTTTCTTCTTACGCCTCTTTGCGCTCAAATTTGACCCCCTAAACATGCTCAAAAACTCACCAAAATTGGTAGACTCCTCCGGTCTGGCGAAAAATTTGATAAAATGAAAAAATTTTCCCCATAGGTCACAAAATGGCTCTCTAGCGCCACCAAGGCACTTTTTACTGGCCTTTAGAGGGCCACCACGCCCGGTAGGAAAGTCATAGAGAGATGCAACCAACACTATATTGTTCATCTCACCAAGGCCTAAAAATGAACAATCGACACCTATTACCTAAATCAAACAGGAAGTCCGCAATTTGCATATCAAAATTTGCATTTTCCCCTAAATTTGGCCAAAATTTGCCCTCGAACAAACGCGAACTCCTCCTAGGGCGTTCATCGTATCGACCCCAAATGCTAATAGATGACACAGCACACTCTTCCGATAAAAACTACTGTACAACTTTTTCAAAAGTCCTACCGTTTCGATTTTATGAGGCGTCAAAGTTGGGGTCCGCAGCCACTTTGACTGCATTTTTTCGATGCGTGTGCAATTTTCCACCTAAATCTGACCCCTTAAACATGCTCAAAAAAAAACCAAATTTTGCAAATAATTCATTGTGGCTTCACAGATATTTTCTCTTTGAAAACTCTCCACCCAAGACACAAAATGGCTCTCTAGCGCCACCTAAATACACCAAAATGGGACTTTTGCTTTCACAACGGCCTATCGCAATGTCTCTAAATTCTGAAAAAAATCACACATCATTGCTGTACTATGCCCTAAAATCTCACTTGATTTCGTAAAAATCCAATGAACACTTTTTGAAATAAAAAATGTTATGTTCATAATATGCTGTACAAAATTACATAATTTCTTACTGTGGACAAACCGTTTATTGTGTCAAAATGTCCTTTGGTACACTTCATAAGCACCAAGTGCCCAAACAAACTGCCAAGCATGGTACAATTTCAATGAATATTTTTTGAGATATTAATATGTCATGAATATTCATATTTTGAAAAATATAGAGTGACGCACTTCTGAATTCACCATAAGTTGCAGCGTATGAAACTTTTGTCTGTGTTCAGGGAACATGCTCCCAAAATTTCAGCTTTCTAGGATTTACGTAGAAGAAGCATTGATTAATTTCTTGATTATTACTGATTTCCCATGTTTTTCTAGGTGCTGCTACACAATCTGTCCACCGGGTGGCAATACGATGACACGGCTCATCTCCCTTCACTAAGTTCATGCATGGGGGAAGATTCCACAATATACAGCAGTGATTAAATCTGCTTCAGATACGTTGACCAGGTCCCATGGCTCATAGCTCCATTTAACAAAAGAAAAATCTCTTTCAGTAAAGGGGTTTGCACTCAACTCAACATGAAAGATTTCCCACTATCTCGTACTGTTCAACGAATCACAATGCTCAACATCGCTCCAACGCGTCTCGCCCCCCTTTCAACATGCACGGGTGGGCGTCTCGCCCCCGTTTCGACATGCACCGGTGGGCGAGGACCCGCCCCAACGCTGCTTGCAGCTTTAATTAGGGTCCGAGCCTCCAGGCCTGCAGGGCCTTGGAGAGGACCCTATTGTTTTTCTCGTGTTTCTTATTATTATTATTATTCTTTATTTCTTCTTACGCCTCTTTGCGCTCAAATTTGACCCCCTAAACATGCTCAAAAACTCACCAAAATCGGCACGCTCGTCCGGTCTGGCGAAAAATTTGATAAAATGAAAAAATTCTCCCCATAGGTCACAAAATGGCTCTCTAGCGCCACCAAGGCACTTTTTACTGGCCTTTAGAGGGCCACCACGCCCGGTAGGAAAGTCATAGAGAGATGCAACCAACACTATATTGTTCATCTCATCAAGGCCTAAAAATGAACAATCGACACCTATTACCTAAATCAAACAGGAAGTCCGCAATTTGCATATCAAAATTTGCATTTTCCCCTAAATTTGGCCAAAATGTGCCCTCGAACAAACGCGAACTCCTCCTAGGGCGTTCATCGTATCGACCCCAAATGCTAATAGATGACACAGCACACTCTTCCGATGAAAACTACTGTACAACTTTTTCAAAAGTCCTACGGTTTGGATTTTATGAGGCGTCAAAGATGGGGTCCGCAGCCACTTTGACTGCCTTTTCCCGATGCATACGCAATTTCCAACATTAATTTAACCGCTTAAACATGGTCAAAAACGAACAAAATTTTGCAGTAAATTCTTACAGGCAACGAACATATCTCTTATCCCAAAATTCTTCACCAAAGGCAGAAAATGGCTCTCTAGCGCCACCTAAATCCTCCAAAATAGCACTTTTGCTTACACCACGGGCTGACGCAATGTTTAAAAATTCTGAAAAAAATCACACATCATTGCTGTACTATGACAGATATTCTCACTTGATTTCGTGAAAATCCAATGAAGACATCTTGAAAGAAAAAATGTTATGTTCATCATATGCTGTACAGTATCACATGATTTCTTACTGTGAACAAACCGTTTATTGTATCTAAATGTCCTTTGGTAGACTTCATAAGCTCCATGTGTACAGACAAACTGCCAAGCATGGAACAATTTCTATGAATATTTCTGGAGATATTAATATGTTATGAATATTCATATTTTGAAAAATATAGAGTGACGCACTTCTGAATTCACCATAAGTTGCAGCGTATGAAACTTTTGTCTGTGTTCAGGGAACATGCTCCCAAAGTCTCAGCTTTCTAGGATTTACGTAGAAGAAGCATTTATTAATTTCTTGATTTTCATTGATTTCCATGTATTTCAGTGTGCTACTACACAATTGTCCACCGGGTGGCAGTTGGAGCCCACGGATCATCTCCCTCCACTAAGTTCATGCATGGGGGAAGATTTCACAATACACACCAGTGATTAAATGTGCTCCAGATACTTTGACCAGGTTCCATGGCTCATAGCTCCATTATTCAAAACAAAAATGTCTTGCAGTGAAGGGGTTTGCACTCAACTCAAAATAAAAGATTTCCCACTATCTCCTACTGTTCAACGAATCACAATGCTCGACGTCGCTCCAACGCGTCTCGCCCCCCTTTCGACATGCACGGGTGGGCGTCTCGCCCCCGTTTCGACGTGCGCGGGTGGGCGAGGACCCGTCCCAACGCTGCTTGCAGCTTTAATTATTATTATTCTTTATTTCTTCTTACGCCTCTTTGCGCTCAAATTTGACCCCCTAAACATGCTCAAAAACTCACCAAAATCGGCACGCTCGTCCGGTCTGGCGAAAAATTTGATAAAATGAAAAAATTCTCCCCATAGGTCACAAAATGGCTCTCTAGCGCCACCAAGGCACTTTTTACTGGCCTTTAGAGGGCCACCACGCCCGGTAGGAAAGTCATAGAGAGATGCAACCAACACTATATTGTTCATCTCATCAAGGCCTAAAAATGAACAATCGACACCTATTACCTAAATCAAACAGGAAGTCCGCAATTTGCATATCAAAATTTGCATTTTCCCCTAAATTTGGCCAAAATGTGCCCTCGAACAAACGCGAACTCCTCCTAGGGCGTTCATCGTATCGACCCCAAATGCTAATAGATGACACAGCACACTCTTCCGATGAAAACTACTGTACAACTTTTTCAAAAGTCCTACGGTCTGGATTTTATGAGGCGTGAAAGATGGGGTCCGCAGCCACTTTGACTGCCTTTTCCCGATGCATACACCATTTCCAACATTAATTTAACCGCTTAAACATGGTCAACAACGAACAAAATTTTGCAGTAAATTCTTACAGGCAACAAACATATCTCTTATCCCAAAATTCTTCACCAAAGGCACAAAATGGCTCTCTAGCGCCACCTAAATCCTCCAAAATGGCACTTTTGCTTACACCACGCCCTGACGCAATGTGTAAAAATTCTGAAAAAAAACACACATCATTGCTGTACCATGACAGATATATTCACTTGATTTCGTGAAAATCCAATGAAGACTTCTTGAAATAAAAAATGTTATGTTCATCATATGCTGTACAGTATCACATTATTTCTTACTGTGAACAAACCGTTTATTGTATCAAAATGTCCTTTGGTAGACTTCATAAGCTCCATGTGTACAGACAAACTGCCAAGCATGGAACAATTTCTATGAATATTTCTGGAGATATTAATATGTTATGAATATTCATATTTTGAAAAATATAGAGTGACGCACTTCTGAATTCACCATAAGTTGCAGCGTATGAAACTTTCGTCTGTGTTCAGGGAACATGCTCCCAAAATCTCAGCTTTCTAGGATTTACGTAGAAGAAGATTTATTAATTTCTTGATTTTCATTGATTTCCATGTATTTCTGTGTGCTACTACACAATTGTCCACCGGGTGGCAGTTGGAGCCCACGGATCAGTTCCCTTCACTAAGTTCATGCATGGGGGAAGATTTCACAATACACACCAGTGATTAAATGTGCTCCAGATACTTTCACCAGGTTCCATGGCTCATAGCTCCATTATTCAAAACAAAAATCTCTTGCAGTGAAGGGGTTTGCACTCAACTCAAAATAAAAGATTTCCCACTATCTCGTACTGTTCAACGAATCACAATGCTCGACATCGCTCCAACGCGTCTCGCCCCCGTTTCGACATGCACGGGTGGGCGTCTCGCCCCCGTTTCGACGTGCGCGGGTGGGCGAGGACCCGTCCCAACGCTGCTTGCAGCTTTAATTAGGGTCCGAGCCTCGAGGCCTGAAAGGCCTCAGAGAGGACCCTATTGTTCCTGCTATGTTTCTTATTATTATTCTTTGTTTCTTTGTTTTTTCTTACGCCTCTTTGAGCTTGAATTTGACCCCCTAAACATGCTCAAAAACTCACCAAAATCGGCACGCTCGTCCGGTCTGGCGAAAAATTTGATAAAATGAAAAAATTCTCCCCATAGGTCACAAAATGGCTCTCTAGCGCCACCAAGGCACTTTTTACTGGCCTTTAGAGGGCCACCACGCCCGGTAGGAAAGTCATAGAGAGATGCAACCAACACTATATTGTTCATCTCATCAAGGCCTAAAAATGAACAATCGACACCTATTACCTAAATCAAACAGGAAGTCCGCAATTTGCATATCAAAATTTGCATTTCACCCTAAATTTGGCCAAAATTTGCCCTCGAACAAACGCGAACTCCTCCTAGGGCGTTCATCGTATCGACCCCAAATGCTAATAGATGACACAGCACACTCTTCCGATGAAAACTACTGTACAACTTTTTCAAAAGTCCTACGGTTTGGATTTTATGAGGCGTCAAAGGTGGGGTCCGCAGCCACTTTCACTGCCTTTTCCCGATGCATACGCTATTTCCAACATTATTTTAACTGCTTAAACATGGTCAAAAACGAACAAAATTTTGCAGTAAATTCTTACAGGCAACAAACATATCTCTTATCCCAAAATTCTTCACCAAAGGCACAAAATGCCTCTCTAGCGCCACCTACATCCTCCAAAATGGCACTTTTGCTTACACCACGGCCTGACGCAATGTTTTAAAAATCTGAAAAAAATCACACATCATTGCTGTACCATGACAGATATTCTCACTTGATTTCGTGAAAATCCAATGAAAACTTCTTGAAATAAAAAATGTTATGTTCATCATATGCTGTACAGTATCACATAATTTCTTACTGTGAACAAACCGTTTTTTGTATGAAAATGTCCTTTGGTACACTTCATAAGCTCCATGTGTACAGACAAACTGCCAAGCATGGAACAATTTCTATGAATATTTCTGGAGATATTAATATGTTATGAATATTCATATTTTGAAAAATATAGAGTGACGCACTTCTGAATTCAACATAAGTTGCAGCGTATGAAACTTTTGTCTGTGTTCAGGGAACATGCTCCCAAAATCTCAGCTTTCTAGGATTTACGTAGAAGAAGCATTTATTAATTTCTTGATTTTTATTGATTTCCATGTATTTCTGTGTGCTACTACACAATTGTCCACCGGGTGGCTGTTGGAGCCCACGGTTCATCTCCCTTTACTAACTTAATCCATGGGGGAAGATTTCACAATACACACCAGTGATTAAATGTGCTTCAGATACTCTGACCAGGTTCCATGGCTCATAGCTCCAATATTCACAACAAAAATCTCTTGCAGTAAAGGGGTTTGCACTCAACTGAACATGAAACATTTCCCACTATCTCGTACTGTCCAACGAATCACAATGCTCGACATCGCTCAAACGCCTCTCCCTCCCTTTCGACATGCACGGGTGGGCGTCTCGCCCCCGTTTCGACATGCACCGGTGGGCGAGGACCCGTCCCAACGCTGCTTGCAGCTTTAATTAGGGTCCGAGCCTCGAGGCCTGCAAGGCCTCAGAGAGGACCCTATTGTTCCTGCTATGTTTCTTATTAGGGTCCGAGCCTCCAGGCCTGCAGGGCCTTGGAGAGGACCCTATTGTTTTTCTCGGATTTCTTGTTTCTTTATTATTATTATTCTTTTTTCCGACGCCTCTTTGAGCTTAAATTTGACCCCCTAAACATGCTCCAAAACTCACCAAAATTGGCGTGCGCCTTAGGTCTGGCGAAAAATTTTATTAAATGAAAAAAATATCCCTATCAGTGAAAAAATGGCTCTCTAGCGCCACCAACAAACTTTTTATCGGCACTTAGAGGGCCACCACGACCGGTAGGAAAGTCATAGAGAGATGGAACCAACACTATATTGTTCATCTCATCAAGACCTAAAAATGCCAAGGGGACACCCTTGACCTAAATCGAACAGGGAGTCCGCAATTTGCATATCAAAATGTCCATTTTCCCCTAAATTTGGCCCAAATTTGCCCTCGAACAAACGCGAACTCCTCTCGGGGCGTTCATTGTATCAACCCCAAAAACTAGTAGATGACAAAGCATCCTCTTCCGATGAGAACTACTGTACAACTTTATCAAAAGTCCTACGGTTCACATTTTACGAGGCGTCAAAGATGGGGTCCGCAGCCACTTTGACTGCCTTTTTCCGATGCATAAGCAAGTTCCAACATTATTTTAACCCCTTAAACATGCTCAAAAACAAATGAAATTTTGCAGTTAAGTTTTAGAGGCTACAACCATATTTCTTATCTCAGAATTCTCCACCAAAGGCACAAAATGGCTCTCTAGCGCCACCTAAGTCCTCCAAAATCGCACATTTGCTTTCACCACGGCCTGACGCAATGTCATAAAATTCTGAAAAAATTCAACCATTATTGCTGTACAATGCCCTGTACTGTCACATGATTTCGTGAAAATTCATTGAAGATTCTTTGAGAAAAAAAATATTATGTACATAATACACTGTACAGTAATACATTTTCTCTTGCTATGGACAAACCGTTGATCGGATCACAATGATCTTTGGTATACTTTATAATCTTCATTTGCAGAAACTATGTGCCAAGTATGGTACCATTTGAATGAATTTTTCTTGAGATATTAACATGTTATGAATATTCATATTTTCAAAAATATAGAGTGACGCACTTCTGAATTCACCATAAGTTGCAGCGTATGAAACTTTTGTCTGTGTTCAGGGAACATGCTCCCAAAATCTCAGCTTTCTAGGATTTACGTAGTAGAAGCATTTATTCATTTCTTGATTTTCATTGATTTCCATGGATTTCTCTGTGCTACTACACAATTGTCCACCGGGTGGCAGTTGGAGCCCACGGATCATCTCCCTGCACTAAGTTCGTGCATGGGAGAAGATTACACAATACACAGCAGTGATTAAATGTGCTTCAGATACTTTGACCAGGTTCCATGGCTCATAGCTCCAATATTCAAAACAAAAATCTCTTTCATTAAAGGGGTTTGCACTCAATTAACATAAAACATTTCCCACTATCTCGTATTGTCCAACGAATGACAATGCTCGACATCGCTCGAACGCGTCTCGCCCCTGTTTCGACATGCACGGGTGGGCGTCTCGCCCCAGTTTCGACATGCACCGGTGGGCGAGGACCCGCCCCAACGCTGCTTGCAGCTTTAATTAGGGTCCGAGCCTCGAGGCCTGAAAGGCCTCAGAGAGGACCCTATTGTTCCTGGTCAGTTTCTTATTATTAGGGTCCGAGCCTCCAGGCCTGCAGGGCCTTGGAGAGGACCCTATTGTTTTTCTCGTGTTTCTTATTATTATTCTTTTTTCTTACGCCTCTTTGAGCTTGAATTTGACCCCCTAAACATGCTCAAAAACTCACCAAAATTGGTACACTCCTCAAGTCTGGCGAAAAATTTGATAAAATGAAAAAATTAACCCCATCGGTCCCAAAATGGCTCTCTAGCGCCACCAAGGCACTTTTTACAGGCACTTAGACAGCCATCACGACCGGTAGGAAAGTCATAGAGAGATGGAACCAACGCTGAATCGTTCATCTCATCAAGACCTACAAATGACTAGGACACACTTTTGACCTAAATTGAACAGGAAGTCCGCAATTTGCATCTCAAAATTTGCAATTTCCCCTAAATTTGGCCAAAATTAGCCCCCGAACAAACGCGAACTCCTCTCGGGGCGTTCATTGTATCAACCCCAAAAGCTAATAGATGACAAAGCACACTCTTCCGATGAAAACTACTGTACAACTTCGTCAAAAGTCCTACGGTTCGGATTTTATGAGCCGTCAAAGATGGGGTCCGCAGCCACTTTCACTGCCTTTTCTCGATGCATACGCAGTTTCCAACATTATTTTAACCCCTTAAACATGCTCAAAAACAAACAAAATTTTGCAGTTAATTTTTAGAGGCTACAAACATATTTCTTATCTCAAAATTCTCCACCAAAGGCACAAAATGGCTCTCTAGCGCCACCTAAATTCTCCAAAATGGCACTTTGGCTTACACCACGGCCAGTCGCAATGTTTGAAAATTCTGACAAAAATCACACATCATTGCTATACCATAACAGACATTGTCACTTGATTTCGTGAAAATCCCTGAAAGAGTCTTGAGATAAAAAAATATTATATTCATAATACACTGTACAGTCATACATTTCTTCTTGTTGTGGAAAAACCGTTAATCAAATCAAAATGATCTTTGGTATACTTTATTATCTCTATTTGTAGAAACAATGTGCCAAGCATGGTACCATTTCAATGAATATTTGTTGAGATATTAACAAGTTATGAATATTCATATTTTGAAAAATATAGAGTGACGCACTTCTGAATTCACCATAAGTTGTAGCATATGAAACTTTTCTCTGTGTTCAGAGAACATGCTCCCAAAATTTCAGCTTTCTAGGATTTACATAGAAGAAGCATTTATTCATTTCTTGATTCTTATTGATTTTCATGTTTCTCTATGTGTTTCTATGTGTCACTACACATTCTGTACACTGGATGGCAGTAGCACCACACGGATCATCTCCCCTCACCAAGTTCATGCATGGGGGAGGTTTCACAATACACAGCAGTGATTAAACCTGCTTCAGATACTTTCACCAGGTCCCATGCCTCACAGCTCCATTTAACAAAAGAAAAATGTCTGTCAGTAAAGAAGTTTGCACTCAACTCTACAAAAAAACATTACCCTCAGTCCTGCTACAACCTAAATTATATTCTTCATCTCATCAAGACCTAAAATTTAAGAATCAACACTCCTCACCTAAATCAAACAGGCAGAACAGAATTTGCATATCAAAATCGTAAAGGGTTTGCTTTTAATTAGAGATCAAACATTTTACTCAGCCTCGCTCTGTTTGACGAATGACGATGCTCGACGGCGCTCGTACGCGTCTCGCCCCCCTTTCGACATGCACAGGTGGGCGTCTCGCCCCCGTTTCGACATGCGCGGGTGGGCGAGGACCCGCCCCAACGCTGCTTGCAGCTTTAATTAGGGTCCGAGCCTCGAGGCCTGCAAGGCCTCAGAGAGGACCCTATTGTTCCTGGTCTGTTTCTTATTCTTATTATTATTCTTTGTTTCTTTGTTTTTTCTTACGCCTCTTTGAGCTTGAATTTGACCCCCTAAACATGCTCAAAAACTCACCAAAATCGGCACGCTCGTCAGGTCTGGCGAAAAATTTGATAAAATGAAAAAACTGTCCCCATAGGTCACAAAATGGCTCTCTAGCGCCACCAAGGCACTTTTTACTGGCCTTTAGAGGGCCACCACGCCCGGTAGGAAAGTCCGAGAGAGATGCAACCAACACTATATTGTTCATCTCATCAAGGCCTAAAAATGAACAATCGACACCTATTACCTAAATCAAACAGGAAGTCCGCTATTTGCATATCAAAATTTGCATTTTCCCCTAAATTTGGCCAAAATTTGCCCTCGAACAAACGCAAACTCCTCCTAGGGCGTTCATCGTATCGACCCCAAATGCTAATAGATGACACAGCACACTCTTCCGATGAAAACTACTGTACAACTTTTTCAAAAGTCCTACGGTTTGGATTTTATGAGGCGTCAAAGATGGGGTCCGCAGCCACTTTGACTGCCTTTTCCCGATGCATACGCAATTTCCAACATTAATTTAACCGCTTAAACATGGTCAAAAACGAACAAAATTTTGCAGTAAATTCTTACAGGCAACAAACATATCTCTTATCCCAAAATTCTTCACCAAAGGCACAAAATGGCTCTCTAGCGCCACCTAAATCCTCCAAAATGGCACTTTTCCTTAAACCACGCCCTGACGCAATGTTTAAAAATTCTGAAAAAAATCACACATCATTGCTGTACCATGACAGATATTTTCACTTGATTTCGTGAAAATCCAATGAAGACTTCTTGAAAAAAAAAATGTTATGTTCATCATATGCTGTACAGTATCACATAATTTCTTACTGTGAACAAACCGTTTATTGTATCAAAATGTCCTTTGGTACACTTCATAAGCTCCATGTGTACAGACAAACTGCCAAGCATGGAACAATTTCTATGAATATTTCTGGAGATATTAATATGTTATGAATATTCATATTTTGAAAAATATAGAGTGACGCACTTCTGAATTCACCATAAGTTGCAGCGTATGAAACTTTTGTCTGTGTTCAGGGAACATGCTCCCAAAATCTCAGCTTTCTAGGACTTACGTAGAAGAAGCATTTATTAATTTCTTGATTTTCATTGATTTCCATGTATTTCTGTGTGCTACTACACTATTGTCCACCGGGTGGCAGTTGGAGCCCACGGATCATCTCCCTTCACTAAGTTCATGCATGGGGGAAGATTTCACAATACACTACAGTGATTAAATGTGCTTCTGATACTTTGACCAGGTTCCATGGCTCATAGCTCCATTATTCTAAACAATAATCTCTTGCAGTGAAGGGGTTTGCACTCAACTCAACATAAAACATTTCCCACTATCACGTACTGTCCAACGAATCACAATGCTCGACATCGCTCGAACGCGTCTCGCCCCCGTTTCGACATGCACGGGTGGGCGTCTCGCCCCCCTTTCGACATGCGCGGGTGGGCGAGGACCCGTCCCAACGCTGCTTGCAGCTTTAATTATTCTTTGTTTTTTCTTACGCCTCTTTGAGCGTGAATTTGACCCCCTAAACATGCTCAAAAACTCACCAAAATCGGCACGCTCGTCAGGTCTGGCGAAAAATTTGATAAAATGATAAAACTCTCCCCATAGGTCACAAAATGGCTCTCTAGCGCCACCAAGGCACTTTTTACTGGCCTTTAGAGGGCCACCACGCCCGGTAGGAAAGTCATAGAGAGATGCAACCAACACTATATTGTTCATCTCATCAAGGACTAAAAATGAACAATCGACACCTATTACCTAAATCAAACAGGAAGTCCGCAATTTGCATATCAAAATTTGCATTTCACCCTAAATTTGGCCAAAATTTGCCCTCGAACAAACGCGAACTCCTCCTAGGGCGTTCATCGTATCGACCCCAAATGCTAATAGATGACACAGCACACTCTTCCGATGAAAACTACTGTACAACTTTTTCAAAAGTCCTACGGTTTGGATTTTATGAGGCGTCAAAGATGGGGTCCGCAGCCACTTTGACTGCCTTTTCCCGATGCATACGCAGTTTCCAACATTTATTTAACCGCTTAAACATGGTCAAAAACGAACAAAATTTTGCAGTAAATTCTTACAGGCAACAAACATATGTCTTATCCCAAAATTCTTCACCAAAGGCACAAAATGGCTCTCTAGCGCCACCTAAATCCTCCAAAATGGCACTTTTGCTTACACCACGGCCTGTCGCAATGTATGAAAATTCTGCAAAAAATCACACATCATTGCTGTACCATGACAGATATTGTCACTTGATTTCGTGAAAATCCATGAAAGACTTCTTGAGATAAAAATATATTATATACATAATACACTGTACAGTAATACATTTTTTCTTGTTGTGGACAAACCGTTGATTGGATCAAAATGTTCTTTGGTATACTTCATCATCTCAATTAGGAGAAACAATGTGTCAAGTATGGTACCATTTCCATGAATATTTGCTGAGATATTAATATGTTATGAATATTCATATTTTGAAAAATATAGAGTGACGCACTTCTGAATTCACCATAAGTTGCAGCGTATGAAACTTTTGTCTGTGTTCAGGGAACATGCTCCCAAAATCTCAGCTTTCTAGGATTTACGTAGAAGAAGCATTTATTAATTTCTTGATTTTTATTGATTTCCATGTATTTCTGTGTGCTACTACACAATTATCCACCGGGTGGCAGTTGGAGCCCACGGATCATCTCCCTTCACTAAGTTCATGCATGGGGGAAGATTTCACAATACACACCAGTGATTAAATGTGCTTCAGATACTTTGACCAGGTTCCATGGCTCATAGCTCCATTATTCAAAACAAAAATCTCTTGCAGTGAAGGGGTTTGCACTCAAATCAACATAAAAGATTTCCCACTATCTCGTACTGTCCAACGAATCACAATGCTCGACATCGCTCGAACGCGTCTCGCCCCCCTTTCGACATGCGCGGATGGGCGTCTCGCCCCCGTTTCGACATGCACCGGTGGGCGAGGACCCGCCCCAACGCTGCTTGCAGCTTTAATTATTCTTTGTTTTTTCTTACGCCTCTTTGAGCTTGAATTTGACCCCCTAAACATGCTCAAAAACTCACCAAAATCGGCACGCTCGTCAGGTCTGGCGAAAAATTTGATAAAATGAAAAAACTCTCCCCATAGGTCACAAAATGGCTCTCTAGCGCCACCAAGGCACTTTTTACTGGCCTTTAGAGGGCCACCACGCCCGGTAGGAAAGTCATAGAGAGATGCAACCAACACTATATTGTTCATCTCATCAAGGACTAAAAATGAACAATCGACACCTATTACCGAAATCGAACAGGAAGTCCGCAATTTGCATATCAAAATATGCATTTTCCCCTAAATTTGGCCAAAATTTGCCCTCGAACAAACGCGAACTCCTCTCGGGGCGTTCATTGTATCAACTCCAAATGCTAATAGATGACACAGCACACTCTTCCGATGAAAACTACTGTACAACTTTTTCAAAAGTCCTACGGTTTGGATTTTATGAGGCGTCAAAGATGGGGTCCGCAGCCACTTTGACAGCCTTTTATCGATGCATACGCTATTTCCAACATTATTTTAACCGCTTAAACATGCTCAAAAACAAATAAAATTTTGCAGTTAATTCTTAAAGGCTACAAACATATCTCTTATCTCAAAATTCTTCACCAAAAGCACAAAATGGCTCTCTAGCGCCACCTACATCCTCAAAAATAGCACTTTTGCTTACACCACGGCCTGTCGCAATGTCTAAAAATTTTGCAAAAAAATTACACATCATTGCTGTAGTATGCCCTAAAATGTCACTTGATTTCGTGAAAATCCAATGAAGACTTTTTGAAATAAAAATTGTTATATTCATAATATGCTGCACAGTATCGCATAATTTCTTACTGTGGACAAACCGTTCATCGTATCAAAATATCCTTTGGTACACTTCATAAGCTCCATGTGTACAGACAAACTACAAAGCATGGTTCAATATCAATGAATATTTCCTGAGATATTAATATGTTATGAATATTCATATTTTGAAAAATATAGAGTGACGCACTTCTGAATTCACCATAAGTTGCAGCGTATGAAACTTTTGTCTGTGTTCAGGGAACATGCTCCCAAAATATCAGCTCTCTCGGACTTACGTTGAAGAAGCATTTATGAATTTCTTGATTATCATTGATTTCTATGTTTTTTCATGTCCTACTACACAAGTGTCCACCGGGTGGCAGTTGGAGCCCACGGATCATCTCCCTTCACTAAGTTCATGCATAGGGGAAGATTACACAATACACAGCAGTGATTAAATGTGCTTCAGATACTCTGACCAGGTTCCATGGCTCATAGCTCCAATATTCACAACAAAAATCTCTTGCAGTAAAGGGGTTTGCACTCAACTGAACATGAAACATTTCCCACTATCTCGTACTGTCCAACGAATCACAATGCTCGACATCGCTCGAACGCGTCTCACCCCCTTTCGACATGCACGGGTGGGCGTCTCGCCCCCGTTTCGACATGCGTGGGTGGGCGAGGACCCGTCCCAACGCTGCTTGCAGCTTTAATTATTATTATTCTTTCTTTGTTTCTTCCGACGCCTCTTTGAGCTCCAATTTGACCCCCTAAACATGCTCAAAAACTCACCAAAATCGGCACGCTCGTCAGGTCTGGCGAAAAATTTGATAAAATGAAATAATTCTCCCCATCGGTCACAAAATGGCTCTCTAGCGCCACCAAGGCACTTTTTACTGGCCTTTAGAGGGCCACCACGCCCGGTAGGAAAGTCATAGAGAGATGCAACCAACACTATATTGTTCATCTCATCAAGGCCTAAAAATGAACAATCGACACCTATTACCTAAATCAAACAGGAAGTCCGCAATTTGCATATCAAAATTTGCATTTCACCCTAAATTTGGCCAAAATTTGCCCTCGAACAAACGCGAACTCCTCCTAGGGCGTTCATCGTATCGACCCCAAATGCTAATACATGACACAGCACACTCTTCCGATGAAAACTACCGTACAACTTTTTCAAAAGTCCTACGGTTTGGATTTTATGAGGCGTCAAAGGTGGGGTCTGCAGCCACTTTGACTACCTTTTCCCGATGCATACGCAATTTCCAACATTAATTTAACCGCTTCAACATGGTCAAAAACGAACAAAATTTTGCAGTAAATTCTTACAGGCAACAAACATATCTCTTATCCCAAAATTCTTCACCAAAGGCACAAAATGGCTCTCTAGCGCCACCTACATCCTCCAAAATGGCACTTTTGCTTACACCACGCCCTGACGCAATGTTTAAAAATTCTGAAAAAAATCACACATCATTGCTGTACCATGACAGATATTTTCACTTGATTTCGTGAAAATCCAATGAAGACTTCTTGAAATAAAAAATGTTATGTTCATCATATGCTGTACAGTATCACATTATTTCTTACTGTGAACAAACCGTTTATTGTATGAAAATGTCCTTTGGTACACTTCATAAGCTCCATGTGTACAGACAAACTGCCAAGCATGGAACAATTTCTATGAATATTTCTGGAGATATTAATATGTTATGAATATTCATATTTTGAAAAATATAGAGTGACGCACTTCTGAATTCACCATAAGTTGCAGCGTATGAAACTTTTGTCTGTGTTCAGGGAACATGCTCCCAAAATCTCAGCTTTCTAGGACTTACGTAGAAGAAGCATTTATTAATTTCTTGATTTTCATTGATTTCCATGTATTTCTGTGTGCTACTACACAATTGTCCACCGGGTGGCAGTTGGAGCCCACGGATCATCTCCCTTCACTAAGTTCATGCATGGGGGAAGATTTCACAATACACACCAGTGATTAAATGTGCTTCTGATACTTTGACCAGGTTCCATGGCTCATAGCTCCATTATTCTAAACAAAAATCTCTTGCAGTGAAGGGGTTTGCACTCAACTCAACATAAAAGATTTCCCACTATCTCGGACTGTCCAACGAATCACAATGCTCGACATCGCTCGAACGCGTCTCACCCCCTTTCGACATGCACGGGTGGGCGTCTCGCCCCCGTTTCGACATGCGCGGGTGGGCGAGGACCCGTCCCAACGCTGCTTGCAGCTTTAATTAGGGTCCGAGCCTCGAGGCCTGAAAGGCCTCAGAGAGGACCCTATTGTTCCTGCTATGTTTCTTATTATTATTATTAGGGTCCGAGCCTCGAGGCCTGAAAGGCCTCAGAGAGGACCCTATTGTTCCTGCTATGTTTCTTATTATTATTATTATTATTATTCTTTGTTTCTTCTTACGCCTCTTTGCGCTCAAATTTGACCCCCTAAACATGCTCAAAAACTCACCAAAATCGGCACGCTCGTCAGGTCTGGCGAAAAATTTGATAAAATGAAAAAATTCTCCCCATAGGTCACAAAATGGCTCTCTAGCGCCACCAAGGCACTTTTTACTGGCCTTTAGAGGGCCACCACGCCCGGTAGGAAAGTCATAGAGAGATGCAACCAACACTATATTGTTCATCTCATCAAGGCCTAAAAATGAACAATCGACACCTATTACCTAAATCAAACAGGAAGTCCGCAATTTGCATATCAAAATTTGCATTTCACCCTAAATTTGGCCAAAATTTGCCCTCGAACAAACGCGAACTCCTCCTAGGGCGTTCATCGTATCGACCCCAAATGCTAATAGATGACACAGCACACTCTTCCGATGAAAACTACTGTACAACTTTTTCAAAAGTCCTACGGTTTGGATTTTATGAGGCGTCAAGGATGGGGTCCGCAGCCACTTTGACTGCCTTTTCCCGATGCATACGCAATTTCCAACATTAATTTAATAGCTTAAACATGGTCAAAAACTAACAAAATTTTGCAGTAAATTCTTACAGGCAACAAACATATCTCTTATCCCAACATTCTTCACCAAAGGCACAAAATGGCTCTCTAGCGCCACCTAAATCCTCCAAAAATGCACTTTTGCTTACACCACGGCCTGACACAATGTTAAAAAATTCTGAAAAAAATCACACATCATTGCTGTACCATGACACATATTGTCACTTAATTTCGTTAAAATCCAACGAAGACTTCTTGAAATAAAAAATGTTATGTTCATAATATGCTGTACAGTATCACATAATTTCTTACTGTGAACAAACCGTTTATAGTATCAAAATGTCCTTTGGTAAACTTCATAAGCTCCATGTGTACAGACAAACTGCAGAGCATGGAACAATTGCTATGCATATTTCTGGAGATATTAATATGTTATGAATATTCATATTTTGAAAAATATAGAGTGACGCACTACTGAATTCACCATAAGTTGCAGCGTATGAAACTTTTCTCTGTGTTCAGGGAACATGCTCCCAAAATCTCAGCTTTCTAGGATTTACGTAGAAGAAGCATTTATTAATTTCTTCATTTTTATTGATTTCCATGTTTTTCTGTGTGCTACTACACAATTGTCCACCGGGTGGCAGTTGGAGCCCACGGATCATCTCCCTCCACTAAGTTCATGCATGGGGGAAGATTTCACAATACACACCAGTGATTACATGTGCTTCAGATACTTTGACCAGGTTCCATGGCTCATAGCTCCATTATTCTAAACAAAAATCTCTTGCAGTGAAGGGGTTTGCACTCAACTCAACATAAAAGATTTCCCACTATCTCGTACTGTCCAACGAAACACAATGCTCGACATCGCTCCAACGCGTCCCGCCCCCCTTTCGACATGCACGGGTGGGCGTCTTGCCCCCGTTTCGACATGCGCGGGTGGGCGAGGACCCGTCCCAACGCTGCTTGCAGCTTTAATTAGGGTCCGAGCCTCCAGGCCTGCAGGGCCTTGGAGAGGACCCTATTGTTTTTCTCGTGTTTCTTATTATTATTCTTTTTTCTTACGCCTCTTTGAGCTTGAATTTGACCCCCTAAACATGCTCAAAAACTCACCAAAATTGGTACACTCCTCAAGTCTGGCGAAAAATTTGATAAAATGAAAAAATTTACCCCATCGGTCACAAAATGGCTCTCTAGCGCCACCAAGGCACTTTTTACAGGCACTTAGACAGCCATCACGACCGGTAGGAAAGTCATAGAGAGATGGAACCAACGCTGAATCGTTCATCTCATCAAGACCTACAAATGAGTAGGACACACTTTTGACCTAAATTGAACAGGAAGTCCGCAATTTGCATCTCAAAATTTGCAATTTCCCCTAAATTTGGCCAAAATTAGCCCCCGAACAAACGCGAACTCCTCTCGGGGCGTTCATTGTATCAACCCCAAAAGCTAATAGATGACAAAGCACACTCTTCCGATGAAAACTACTGTACAACTTCGTCAAAAGTCCTACGGTTCGGATTTTATGAGGCGTCAAAGATGGGGTCCGCAGCCACTTTCACTGCCTTTTCTCGATGCATGCGCAGTTTCCAACATTATTTTAACCCCTTAAACATGCTCAAAAACAAACAAAATTTTGCAGTAAATTTTTAGAGGCTACAAACATATTTCTTATCTCAAAATTCTCCACCAAAGGCACAAAATGGCTCTCTAGCGCCACCTAAATTCTCCAAAATGGCACTTTGGCTTACACCACGGCCAGTCGCAATGTTTGAAAATTCTGACAAAAATCACACATCATTGCTATACCATAACAGACATTGTCACTTGATTTCGTGAAAATCCGTGAAAGAGTCTTGAGATAAAAAAATATTATATTCATAATACACTGTACAGTAATACATTTCTTCTTGTTGTGGAAAAACCGTTAATCAAATCAAAATGATCTTTGGTATACTTTATTATCTCTATTTGTAGAAACAATGTGCCAAGCATGGTACCATTTCAATGAATATTTGTTGAGATATTAACAAGTTATGAATATTCATATTTTGAAAAATATAGAGTGACGCACTTCTGAATTCACCATAAGTTGTAGCATATGAAACTTTTCTCTGTGTTCAGAGAACATGCTCCCAAAATTTCAGCTTTCTAGGATTTACATAGAAGAAGCATTTATTCATTTCTTGATTCTTATTGATTTTCATGTTTCTCTATGTGTTTCTATGTGTCACTACACATTCTGTACACTGGATGGCAGTAGCACCACACGGATCATCTCCCCTCACCAAGTTCATGCATGGGGGAGGTTTCACAATACACAGCAGTGATTAAACCTGCTTCAGATACTTTCACCAGGTCCCATGCCTCACAGCTCCATTTAACAAAAGAAAAATGTCTGTCAGTAAAGAAGTTTGCACTCAACTCTACAAAAAAACATTACCCTCAGTCCTGCTACAACCTAAATTATATTCTTCATCTCATCAAGACCTAAAATTTAAGAATCAACACTCCTCACCTAAATCAAACAGGCAGAACAGAATTTGCATATCAAAATCGTAAAGGGTTTGCTTTTAATTAGAGATCAAACATTTTACTCAGCCTCGCTCTGTTTGACGAATGACGATGCTCGACGGCGCTCGTACGCGTCTCGCCCCCCTTTCGACATGCACAGGTGGGCGTCTCGCCCCCGTTTCGACATGCGCGGGTGGGCGAGGACCCGTCCCAACGCTGCTTGCAGCTTTAATTATTCTTTGTTTTTTCTTACGCCTCTTTGAGCTTGAATTTGACCCCCTAAACATGCTCAAAAACTCACCAAAATCGGCACGCTCGTCAGGTCTGGCGAAAAATTTGATAAAATGATAAAACTCTCCCCATCGGTCACAAAATGGCTCTCTAGCGCCACCAAGGCACTTTTTACTGGCCTTTAGAGGGCCACCACGCCCGGTAGGAAAGTCATAGAGAGATGCAACCAACACTATATTGTTCATCTCATCAAGGACTAAAAATGAACAATCGACACCTATTACCTAAATCAAACAGGAAGTCCGCAATTTGCATATCAAAATTTGCATTTCACCCTAAATTTGGCCAAAATTTGCCCTCGAACAAACGCGAACTCCTCTCGGGGCGTTCATTGTATCAACCCCAAATGCTAATAGATGACACAGCACACTGTTCCGATCAAAACTACTGTACAACTTTTTCAAAAGTCCTACCATTTGGATTTTATGAGGCGTCAAAGATGGGGTCCGCAGCCACTTTGACTGCCTTTTTCCGATGCATACGCAATTTCCAACATTATTTTAACCGCTTAAACATGGTCAAAAACGAACAAAATTTTGCAGTAAATTCTTACAGGCAACAAACATATCTCTTATCCCAAAATTCTTCACCAAAGGCACAAAATGGCTCTCTAGCGCCACCTAAATCCTCCAAAATGGCACTTTTGCTTACACCACGCCCTGACGCAATGTTTAAAAATTCTGAAAAAAATCACACATCATTGCTGTACCATGACAGATATTCTCACTTGATTTCGTGAAAATCCAATGAAGACTTCTTGAAATAAAAAATGTTATGTTCATCATATGCTGTACAGTATCACATAATTTCTTACTGTGAACAAACCCTTTATTGTATCAAAATGTCCTTTGGTAGACTTCATTAGCTCCATGTGTACAGACAAACTGCCAAGCATGGAACAATTTCTATGAATATTTCTGGAGATATTAATATGTTATGAATATTCATATTTTGAAAAATATAGAGTGACGCACTTCTGAATTCACCATAAGTTGCAGCGTATGAAACTTTTGTCTGTGTTCAGCGAACATGCTCCCAAAATCTCAGCTTTCTAGGATTTACGTAGAAGAAGCATTTATTAATTTCTTGATTTTTTTTGATTTCCATGTATTTCTGTGTGCTACTACACAATTGTCCACCGGGTGGCAGTTGGAGCCCACGGATCATCTCCCTTCACTAAGTTCATGCATGGGGGAAGATTTCACAATACACACCAGTGATTAAATGTGCTTCAGATACTTTGACTAGGTTCCATGGCTCATAGCTCCAATATTCAAAACAACTATCTCTTGCAGTAAAGGGGTTTGCACTCAACTCAACATGAAACATTTCCTTCTGTCTCGCACTGTCCAACGAATGACAATGCTCGACATCGCTCGAACGCGTCTCGCCCCCGTTTCGACATGCACGGGTGGGCGTCTCGCCCCCGTTTCGACGTGCGCGGGTGGGCGAGGACCCGTCCCAACGCTGCTTGCAGCTTTAATTATTATTATTCTTTGTTTCTTCTTACGCCTCTTTGCGCGCAAATTTGACCCCCTAAACATGCTCAAAAACTCACCAAAATCGGCACGCTCGTCAGGTCTGGCGAAAAATTCGATAAAATGAAAAAACTCTCCCCATAGGTCACAAAATGGCTCTCTAGCGCCACCAAGGCACTTTTTACTGGCCTTTAGAGGGCCACCACGCCCGGTAGGAAAGTCATAGAGACATGCAACCAACTCTATATTGTTCATCTCATCAAGGCCTAAAAATGAACAATCGACACCTATTACCTAAATCAAACAGGAAGTCTGCAATTTGCATATCAAAATTTGCATTTTCCCCTAAATTTGGCCAAAATTTGCCCTCGAACAAACGCGAACTCCTCTCGGGGCGTTCATTGTATCAACCCCAAATGCTAATAGATGACACAGCACACTCTTCCGATGAAAACTACTGTACAACTTTTTCAAAAGTCCTACCGTTTGGATTTTATGAGGCGTCAAAGATGGGGTCCGCAGCCACTTTGACTGCCTTTTTCCGATGCATACGCAATTTCCAACATTATTTTAACCGCTTAAACATGGTCACAAACGAACAAAATTTTGCAGTAAATTCTTACAGGCAACAAACATATCTCTTATCCCAAAATTCTTCACCAAAGGCACAAAATGGCTCTCTAGCGCCACCTAAATCCTCCAAAATGGCACTTTTGCTTACACCACGGCCTGACGCAATGTTTAAAAATTCTGAAAATAATCACACATCATTGCTGTACCATGACAGATATTATCACATGATTTCGTGAAAATCCAATGAAGACTTCTTGAAATAAAAAATGTTATGTTCATAATATGCTGTACAGTATCACATAATTTCTTATTGTGAACAAACCGTTTATTGTATCAAAATGTCCTTTGGTACACTTCATAAGCTCCATGTGTACTGACAAACTGCCAAGCATGGAACAATTTCTATGAATATTTCTGGAGATATTAATATGTTATGAATATTCATATTTTGAAAAATATAGAGTGACGCACTTCTGAATTCACCATAAGTTGCAGCGTATGAAACTTTTGTCTGTGTTCAGGGAACATGCTCCCAAAATCTCAGCTTTCTAGGATTTACGTAGAAGAAGCATTTATTAATTTCTTGATTTTTATTGATTTCCATGTATTTCTCTGTGCTACTACACAATTGTCCACCGGGTGGCAGTTGGAGCCCACGGATCATCTCCCTTCACTAAGTTCATGCATGGGGGAAGATTTCACAATACACACCAGTGATTAAATGTGCTTCAGATACTTTGACCAGGTTCCATGGCTCATAGCTCCATTATTCAAAAGAAAAATCTCTTGCAGTGAAGGGGTTTGCACTCAACTCTACATAAAACTTTTCCCACTATCTCGTACAGTTCAACGAATCACAATGCTGAACATCGCTCGAACGCGTCTCGCCCCCCTTTCGTCATGCACAGGTGGGCGTCTCGCCCCCGTTTCGACATGCGCGGGTGGGCGAGGACCCGCCCCAACGCTGCTTGCAGCTTTAATTATTATTATTATTCTTATTATTATTCTTTGTTTCTTTGTTTTTTCTAACGCCTCTTTGAGCTTGAATTTGACCCCCTAAACATGCTCAAAAACTCACCAAAATCGGCACGCTCGTCCGGTCTGGCGAAAAATTTGATGAAATGAAAAAATTCTCCTCATAGGTCACAAAATGGCTCTCTAGCGCCACCAAGGCACTTTTTACTGGCCTTTAGAGGGCCACCACGCCTGGTAGGAAAGTCATAGAGAGATGCAACCAACACTATATTGTTCATCTCATCAAGGCCTAAAAATGAACAATCGACACCTATTACCTAAATCAAACAGGAAGTCCGCAATTTGCATATCTAAATTTGCATTTCACCCTAAATTTGGCCAAAATTTGCCCTCGAACAAACGCGAACTCCTCCTAGGGCGTTCATCGTATCGACCCCAAATGCTAATAGATGACACAGCACACTCTTCCGATGAAAACTACTGTACAACTTTTTCAAAAGTCCTACGGTTTGGATTTTATGAGGTGTCAAAGATGGGGTCCGCAGCCACTTCGACTGCCTTTTCCCGATGCATACGCAATTTCCAACATTAATTCAACCCCTTAAGCATGGTCAAAAACGAACAAAATTTTGCAGTAAATTCTTACAGGCAACAAACATATCTCTTATCCCAAAATTCTTCACCAAAGGCACTAAATGGCTCTCTAGCGCCACCTAAATCCTCCAAAATGGCACTTTTGCTTACACCACGCCCTGACGCAATGTTTAAAAATTCTGAAAAAAATCACACTTCATTGCTGTACCATGACAGATATTCTTACTTGATTTCGTGAAAATCCAATGAAGACTTCTTGAAATAAAAAATGTTATGTTCATCATATGCTGTACAGTATCACATAATTTCTTACTGTGAACAAACCGTTTATTGTATCAAAATGTCCTTTGGTAGACTTCATAAGCTCCATGTGTACAGACAAACTGCCAAGCATGGAACAATTTCTATGAATATTTCTGGAGATATTAATATGTTATGAATATTCATATTTTGAAAAATATAGAGTGACGCACTTCTGAATTCACCATAAGTTGCAGCGTATGAAACTTTTGTCTGTGTTCAGGGAACATGCTCCCAAAATCTCAGCTTTCTAGGATTTACGTAGAAGAAGCATTTATTAATTTCTTGATTTTTATTGATTTCCATGTATTTCTGTGTGCTACTACACAATTGTCCACCGGGTGGCAGTTGGAGCCCACGGATCATCTCCCTTCACTAAGTTCATGCATGGGAGAAGATTACACAATACACAGCAGTGATTAAATGTGCTTCAGATACTTTGACCAGGTTCCATGGCTCATAGCTCCAATATTCAAAACGAAAATCTCTTTCAGTAAAGGGGTTTGCACTCAAATCAACATAAAACATTTCCCACCATCTCGTACTGTCCAACGAATGACAATGCTCGACATCGCTCGAACGCGTCTCGCCCCCCTTTCGACATGCGCGGATGGGCGTCTCGCCCCCGTTTCGACATGCACCGGTGGGCGAGGACCCGCCCCAACGCTGCTTGCAGCTTTAATTATTCTTTGTTTCTTCTTACGCCTCTTTGCGCTCAAATTTGACCCCCTAAACATGCTCAAAAACTCACCAAAATCGGCACGCTCGTCAGGTCTGGCGAAAAATTTGATAAAATGAAAAAATTCTCCCCATAGGTCACAAAATGGCTCTCTAGCGCCACCAAGGCACTTTTTACTGGCCTTTAGAGGGCCACCACGCCCGGTAGGAAAGTCATAGAGAGATGCAACCAACACTATATTGTTCATCTCATCAAGGCCTAAAAATGAACAATCGACACCTATTACCTAAATCAAACAGGAAGTCCGCAATTTGCATATCAAAATTTGCATTTCACCCTAAATTTGGCCAAAATTTGCCCTCGAACAAACGCGAACTCCTCCTAGGGCGTTCATCGTATCGACCCCAAATGCTAATAGATGACACAGCACACTCTTCCGATGAAAACTACTGTACAACTTTTTCAAAAGTCCTACGGTTTGGATTTTATGAGGCGTCAAGGATGGGGTCCGCAGCCACTTTGACTGCCTTTTCCCGATGCATACGCAATTTCCAACATTAATTTAATAGCTTAAACATGGTCAAAAACGAACAAAATTTTGCAGTAAATTCTTACAGGCAACAAACATATCTCTTATCCCAACATTCTTCACCAAAGGCACAAAATGGCTCTCTAGCGCCACCTAAATCCTCCAAAAATGCACTTTTGCTTACACCACGGCCTGACACAATGTTAAAAAATTCTGAAAAAAATCACACATCATTGCTGTACCATGACACATATTGTCACTTAATTTCGTTAAAATCCAACGAAGACTTCTTGAAATAAAAAATGTTATGTTCATAATATGCTGTACAGTATCACATAATTTCTTACTGTGAACAAACCGTTTATAGTATCAAAATGTCCTTTGGTAAACTTCATAAGCTCCATGTGTACAGACAAACTGCAGAGCATGGAACAATTGCTATGCATATTTCTGGAGATATTAATATGTTATGAATATTCATATTTTGAAAAATATAGAGTGACGCACTACTGAATTCACCATAAGTTGCAGCGTATGAAACTTTTCTCTGTGTTCAGGGAACATGCTCCCAAAATCTCAGCTTTCTAGGATTTACGTAGAAGAAGCATTTATTAATTTCTTCATTTTTATTGATTTCCATGTTTTTCTGTGTGCTACTACACAATTGTCCACCGGGTGGCAGTTGGAGCCCACGGATCATCTCCCTCCACTAAGTTCATGCATGGGGGAAGATTTCACAATACACACCAGTGATTACATGTGCTTCAGATACTTTGACCAGGTTCCAGGCTCATAGCTCCATTATTCTAAACAAAAATCTCTTGCAGTGAAGGGGTTTGCACTCAACTCAACATAAAAGATTTCCCACTATCTCGTACTGTCCAACGAAACACAATGCTCGACATCGCTCCAACGCGTCCCGCCCCCCTTTCGACATGCACGGGTGGGCGTCTTGCCCCCGTTTCGACATGCGCGGGTGGGCGAGGACCCGTCCCAACGCTGCTTGCAGCTTTAATTAGGGTCCGAGCCTCCAGGCCTGCAGGGCCTTGGAGAGGACCCTATTGTTCTTCTCGTGTTTCTTATTCTTTCTTTGTTTCTTCCGCCGCCTCTTTGAGCTCTAATTTGACCCCCTAAACATGCTCAAAAACTCACCAAAATTGGTACACTCCTCAGGTCTGGCGAAAAATTTAATAAAATGAAAAAATTATCCCCATAGGTCGGAAAATGGCTCTCTAGCGCCACCCAGAATCATTTTCTGGCCCTTTAGAGGGCCACCACGCCCGGTAGGAAAGTCATAGAGAGATGGAACCAACACTATATTGTTCATCTCATGAATACCTACAAATCAACAATCGACACCTATTACCTAAATCGAAAAGGAAGTCCGCAATTTGCATATCAAAATTGCCATTTAACCCTAAATTTGGCCAAAATTTGCCCTCGAACAAACGCGAACTCCTCCTAGGGCGTTCATCGTATCGACCCAAAATACTAATAGATGACAAAGCAAACTATGACGATTTAATATTGTGTAAAACTTCGTCAAAAGTCCTACGGTTCGGATTTTATGAGGCGTCAAAGTTGGGGTCCCCAGCCACTTTGACTGCCTTTTTTCCATGTGTACGCAATTGCCAACCTTAATTTCTCCCCTTAAACATGCTCAGAAACAAACAAACTTTTGCAGTTAATTTTAAGTGGCTTCAACCATATTTCTTATCTCAACATTCTCCACCAAAGACACAAAATGGCTCTCTAGCGCCACCTAAATCCTCCAATATGGCACTTTTGCTTTCACCACAACCTGTGGCAATGTCATAAAATTCTGAAAAAAAACACACATCATTGCTGTACTATGCCCTAAAGTCTCACTTGATTTCGTGAAAATCCATTGAAGAGTTTTTGAAATAAAAAATTTTATGTTCGTAATATGCTGTACAGTATTATATAATTTCTTACTGTGGACAAACCTTCTATCGTATCAAAATGTCCTTTGGTAGACTTCATAAGCTCCATGTGTACAGACAAACTGCCGAGCATGGAACAATTTCTATGAATATTTCCGGAGATATTAATATGTTATGAATATTCATATTTTGAAAAATATAGAGTGACGCACTTCTGAATTCACCATAAGTTGCAGCGTATGAAACTTTTCTCTGTGTTCAGGGTACATGCTCCCAAAATCTCAGCTTTCTAGGATTTACGTAGAAGAAGCATTTATTAATTTCTTGATTTTTATTGATTTCCATGTATTTCTCTGTGCTACAACACAATTGTCCACCGGGTGGCAGTTGCAGCCCACGGATCATCTCCCTTCACAAAGTTCATGCATGGGGGAAGATTTCACAATACACACCAGTGATTAAATGTGCTTCAGATACTTTGGCCAGGTTCCATGGCTCATAGCTCCATTATTCAAAACAAAAATCTCTTGCAGTGAAGGGGTTTGCACTCAACTGAACATAAAAGATTTCCCACTACCTCGTACTGTCCAACGAATCACAATGCTCGACATCGCTCGAACGCGTCTCGCCCCCCTTTCGACATGCGCGGGTGGGCGTCTCGCCCCCGTTTCGACATGCGCGGGTGGGCGAGGACCCGTCCCAACGCTGCTTGCAGCTTTAATTAGGGTCCGAGCCTCGAGGCCTGAAAGGCCTCAGAGAGGACCCTATTGTTCCTGCTATGTTTCTTATTATTATTCTTTGTTTCTTTGTTTTTTCTTACGCCTCTTTGAGCTTGAATTTGACCCCCTAAACATGCTCAAAAACTCACCAAAATCGGCACGCTCGTCCGGTCTGGCGAAAAATTTGATAAAATGAAAAAATTCTCCCCATAGGTCACAAAATGGCTCTCTAGCGCCACCAAGGCACTTTTTACTGGCCTTTAGAGGGCCACCACGCCCGGTAGGAAAGTCATAGAGAGATGCAACCAACACTATATTGTTCATCTCATCAAGGCCTAAAAATGAACAATCGACACCTATTACCTAAATCAAACAGGAAGTCCGCAATTTGCATATCAAAATTTGCATTTCACCCTAAATTTGGCCAAAATTTGCCCTCGAACAAACGCGAACTCCTCCTAGGGCGTTCATCGTATCGACCCCAAATGCTAATAGATGACACAGCACACTCTTCCGATGAAAACTACTGTACAACTTTTTCAAAAGTCCTACGGTTTGGATTTTATGAGGCGTCAAAGGTGGGGTCCGCAGCCACTTTCACTGCCTTTTCCCGATGCATACGCTATTTCCAACATTATTTTAACTGCTTAAACATGGTCAAAAACGAACAAAATTTTGCAGTAAATTCTTACAGGCAACAAACATATCTCTTATCCCAAAATTCTTCACCAAAGGCACAAAATGCCTCTCTAGCGCCACCTACATCCTCCAAAATGGCACTTTTGCTTACACCACGGCCTGACGCAATGTTTTAAAAATCTGAAAAAAATCACACATCATTGCTGTACCATGACAGATATTCTCACTTGATTTCGTGAAAATCCAATGAAAACTTCTTGAAATAAAAAATGTTATGTTCATCATATGCTGTACAGTATCACATAATTTCTTACTGTGAACAAACCGTTTTTTGTATGAAAATGTCCTTTGGTACACTTCATAAGCTCCATGTGTACAGACAAACTGCCAAGCATGGAACAATTTCTATGAATATTTCTGGAGATATTAATATGTTATGAATATTCATATTTTGAAAAATATAGAGTGACGCACTTCTGAATTCAACATAAGTTGCAGCGTATGAAACTTTTGTCTGTGTTCAGGGAACATGCTCCCAAAATCTCAGCTTTCTAGGATTTACGTAGAAGAAGCATTTATTAATTTCTTGATTTTTATTGATTTCCATGTATTTCTGTGTGCTACTACACAATTGTCCACCGGGTGGCTGTTGGAGCCCACGGTTCATCTCCCTTTACTAACTTAATCCATGGGGGAAGATTTCACAATACACACCAGTGATTAAATGTGCTTCAGATACTCTGACCAGGTTCCATGGCTCATAGCTCCAATATTCACAACAAAAATCTCTTGCAGTAAAGGGGTTTGCACTCAACTGAACATGAAACATTTCCCACTATCTCGTACTGTCCAACGAATCACAATGCTCGACATCGCTCAAACGCCTCTCCCTCCCTTTCGACATGCACGGGTGGGCGTCTCGCCCCCGTTTCGACATGCACCGGTGGGCGAGGACCCGTCCCAACGCTGCTTGCAGCTTTAATTATTCTTTGTTTCTTCTTACGCCTCTTTGCGCTCAAATTTGACCCCCTAAACATGCTCAAAAACTCACCAAAATCGGCACGCTCGTCAGGTCTGGCGAAAAATTTGATAAAATGAAAAAATTCTCCCCATAGGTCACAAAATGGCTCTCTAGCGCCACCAAGGCACTTTTTACTGGCCTTTAGAGGGCCACCACGCCCGGTAGGAAAGTCATAGAGAGATGCAACCAACACTATATTGTTCATCTCATCAAGGCCTAAAAATGAACAATCGACACCTATTACCTAAATCAAACAGGAAGTCCGCAATTTGCATATCAAAATTTGCATTTCACCCTAAATTTGGCCAAAATTTGCCCTCGAACAAACGCGAACTCCTCCTAGGGCGTTCATCGTATCGACCCCAAATGCTAATAGATGACACAGCACACTCTTCCGATGAAAACTACTGTACAACTTTTTCAAAAGTCCTACGGTTTGGATTTTATGAGGCATCAAGGATGGGGTCCGCAGCCACTTTGACTGCCTTTTCCCGATGCATACGCAATTTCCAACATTAATTTAATAGCTTAAACATGGTCAAAAACGAACAAAATTTTGCAGTAAATTCTTACAGGCAACAAACATATCTCTTATCCCAACATTCTTCACCAAAGGCACAAAATGGCTCTCTAGCGCCACCTAAATCCTCCAAAAATGCACTTTTGCTTACACCACGGCCTGACACAATGTTAAAAAATTCTGAAAAAAATCACACATCATTGCTGTACCATGACACATATTGTCACTTAATTTCGTTAAAATCCAACGAAGACTTCTTGAAATAAAAAATGTTATGTTCATAATATGCTGTACAGTATCACATAATTTCTTACTGTGAACAAACCGTTTATAGTATCAAAATGTCCTTTGGTAAACTTCATAAGCTCCATGTGTACAGACAAACTGCAGAGCATGGAACAATTGCTATGCATATTTCTGGAGATATTAATATGTTATGAATATTCATATTTTGAAAAATATAGAGTGACGCACTACTGAATTCACCATAAGTTGCAGCGTATGAAACTTTTCTCTGTGTTCAGGGAACATGCTCCCAAAATCTCAGCTTTCTAGGATTTACGTAGAAGAAGCATTTATTAATTTCTTCATTTTTATTGATTTCCATGTTTTTCTGTGTGCTACTACACAATTGTCCACCGGGTGGCAGTTGGAGCCCACGGATCATCTCCCTCCACTAAGTTCATGCATGGGGGAAGATTTCACAATACACACCAGTGATTACATGTGCTTCAGATACTTTGACCAGGTTCCAGGCTCATAGCTCCATTATTCTAAACAAAAATCTCTTGCAGTGAAGGGGTTTGCACTCAACTCAACATAAAAGATTTCCCACTATCTCGTACTGTCCAACGAAACACAATGCTCGACATCGCTCCAACGCGTCCCGCCCCCCTTTCGACATGCACGGGTGGGCGTCTTGCCCCCGTTTCGACATGCGCGGGTGGGCGAGGACCCGTCCCAACGCTGCTTGCAGCTTTAATTAGGGTCCGAGCCTCCAGGCCTGCAGGGCCTTGGAGAGGACCCTATTGTTCTTCTCGTGTTTCTTATTCTTTCTTTGTTTCTTCCGCCGCCTCTTTGAGCTCTAATTTGACCCCCTAAACATGCTCAAAAACTCACCAAAATTGGTACACTCCTCAGGTCTGGCGAAAAATTTAATAAAATGAAAAAATTATCCCCATAGGTCGGAAAATGGCTCTCTAGCGCCACCCAGAATCATTTTCTGGCCCTTTAGAGGGCCACCACGCCCGGTAGGAAAGTCATAGAGAGATGGAACCAACACTATATTGTTCATCTCATGAATACCTACAAATCAACAATCGACACCTATTACCTAAATCGAAAAGGAAGTCCGCAATTTGCATATCAAAATTGCCATTTAACCCTAAATTTGGCCAAAATTTGCCCTCGAACAAACGCGAACTCCTCCTAGGGCGTTCATCGTATCGACCCAAAATACTAATAGATGACAAAGCAAACTATGACGATTTAATATTGTGTAAAACTTCGTCAAAAGTCCTACGGTTCGGATTTTATGAGGCGTCAAAGTTGGGGTCCCCAGCCACTTTGACTGCCTTTTTTCCATGTGTACGCAATTGCCAACCTTAATTTCTCCCCTTAAACATGCTCAGAAACAAACAAACTTTTGCAGTTAATTTTAAGTGGCTTCAACCATATTTCTTATCTCAACATTCTCCACCAAAGACACAAAATGGCTCTCTAGCGCCACCTAAATCCTCCAATATGGCACTTTTGCTTTCACCACAACCTGTGGCAATGTCATAAAATTCTGAAAAAAAACACACATCATTGCTGTACTATGCCCTAAAGTCTCACTTGATTTCGTGAAAATCCATTGAAGAGTTTTTGAAATAAAAAATTTTATGTTCGTAATATGCTGTACAGTATTATATAATTTCTTACTGTGGACAAACCTTCTATCGTATCAAAATGTCCTTTGGTAGACTTCATAAGCTCCATGTGTACAGACAAACTGCCGAGCATGGAACAATTTCTATGAATATTTCCGGAGATATTAATATGTTATGAATATTCATATTTTGAAAAATATAGAGTGACGCACTTCTGAATTCACCATAAGTTGCAGCGTATGAAACTTTTCTCTGTGTTCAGGGTACATGCTCCCAAAATCTCAGCTTTCTAGGATTTACGTAGAAGAAGCATTTATTAATTTCTTGATTTTTATTGATTTCCATGTATTTCTCTGTGCTACAACACAATTGTCCACCGGGTGGCAGTTGCAGCCCACGGATCATCTCCCTTCACAAAGTTCATGCATGGGGGAAGATTTCACAATACACACCAGTGATTAAATGTGCTTCAGATACTTTGGCCAGGTTCCATGGCTCATAGCTCCATTATTCAAAACAAAAATCTCTTGCAGTGAAGGGGTTTGCACTCAACTGAACATAAAAGATTTCCCACTACCTCGTACTGTCCAACGAATCACAATGCTCGACATCGCTCGAACGCGTCTCGCCCCCCTTTCGACATGCGCGGGTGGGCGTCTCGCCCCCGTTTCGACATGCGCGGGTGGGCGAGGACCCGTCCCAACGCTGCTTGCAGCTTTAATTAGGGTCCGAGCCTCGAGGCCTGAAAGGCCTCAGAGAGGACCCTATTGTTCCTGCTATGTTTCTTATTATTAGGGTCCGAGCCTCCAGGCCTGCAGGGCCTTGGAGAGGACCCTATTGTTTTTCTCGTGTTTCTTATTATTATTCTTTATTTCTTCTTACGCCTCTTTGCGCTCAAATTTGACCCCCTAAACATGCTCAAAAACTCACCAAAATCGGCACGCTCGTCAGGTCTGGCGAAAAATTTGATAAAATAAAAAAATTATCCCCATAGGTCACAAAATGGCTCTCTAGCGCCACCAAGGCACTTTTTACTGGCCTTTAGAGGGCCACCACGCCCGGTAGGAAAGTCATAGAGAGATGCAACCAACACTATATTGTTCATCTCATCAAGGCCTAAAAATGAACAATCGACACCTATTACCTAAATCAAACAGGAAGTCCGCAATTTGCATATCAAAATTTGCATATTCCCCTAAATTTGGCCAAAATTTGCCCTCGAACAAACGCGAACTCCTCTCGGGGCGTTCATTGCATCAACCCCAAAAGCTAATAGATGACAAAGCACACTCTTCCGATGAAAACTACTGTACAACTTTTTCAAAAGTCCTACGGTTTGGATTTTATGAGGCGTCAAAGGTGGGGTCCGCAGCCACTTTCACTGCCTTTTTTCGATGTATACGCAATTTCCAACATTATTTTAACCCCTTAAACATGCTCAAAAACAAACAAAATTTTGCAGTTAATTCTTACAGGCTACAATCATGTTTCTTATCTCAAAATTCTCCACCAAAGGCACAAAATGGCTCTCTAGCGCCACCTATATCCTCCAAAATTGCATTTTTGCTTACACCACGGCTTGTCGCAATGTCTGAAAATTCTGAAAAAAATCACACAACATTGCTGTAGTATGCCCTAACATGTCACTTCATTTCGTGAAAATCCAATGAACACTTTTTGAAATAAAAAATGTTATGTTCATAATATGCTGCACAGTATCACATAATTTCTTACTGTGAACAGACCGTTTTTCGTATCAAAATGTCCTTTGGTACACTTCATAAGCTCCATGTGTACAGACAAATTACCGAACATGGTACAATTTCAATGAATATTTCTTGAGATATGAATATGTTATGAATATTCATATTTTGAAAAATTTAGAGTGACGCACTTCTGAATTCACCATAAGTTGCAGGGTATGAAACTTTCGACTGTGTTCAGGGAACATGCTCCCAAAATCTCAGCTTTCTAGGATTTACGTAGAAGAAGCATTGATTAATTTCTTGATTATTATTGATTTTCCATGTTTTTCTATGTGCTGCTACACATTCTGTCCACCGGGTGGCAATAGGATGACACGGCTCATCTCCCTTCACTAACTTCATGCATGGGGAAGATTCCACAATACACAGCAGTGATTAAATCTGCTTCAGAGACTTTGACCAGGTTCCATGGCTCGCAGCTCAAATATTCAATACAAAAATCTCTTGCAGTAAAGGGGTTTGCCCTCAACTCAACATAAAATTTTTCCCACTATCTCGTACTGTCCAACGAATGACAATGCTCGACATCGCTCGTACGCGTCTCGCCCCCGTTTCGACATGCGCGGGTGGGCGTGTCGCCCCCGTTTCGACGTGCGCGGGTGGGCGAGGACCCGTCCCAACGCTGCTTGCAGCTTTAATTAGGGTCCGAGCCTCCAGGCCTGCAGGGCCTTGGAGAGGACCCTATTGTTTTTCTCGTGTTTCTTATTATTATTCTTTTTTCTTACGCCTCTTTGAGCTTGAATTTGACCCCCTAAACATGCTCAAAAACTCACCAAAATTGGTACACTCCTCAAGTCTGGCGAAAAATTTGATAAAATGAAAAAATTAACCCCATCGGTCCCAAAATGGCTCTCTAGCGCCACCAAGGCACTTTTTACAGGCACTTAGACAGCCATCACGACCGGTAGGAAAGTCATAGAGAGATGGAACCAACGCTGAATCGTTCATCTCATCAAGACCTACAAATGACTAGGACACACTTTTGACCTAAATTGAACAGGAAGTCCGCAATTTGCATCTCAAAATTTGCAATTTCCCCTAAATTTGGCCAAAATTAGCCCCCGAACAAACGCGAACTCCTCTCGGGGCGTTCATTGTATCAACCCCAAAAGCTAATAGATGACAAAGCACACTCTTCCGATGAAAACTACTGTACAACTTCGTCAAAAGTCCTACGGTTCGGATTTTATGAGCCGTCAAAGATGGGGTCCGCAGCCACTTTCACTGCCTTTTCTCGATGCATACGCAGTTTCCAACATTATTTTAACCCCTTAAACATGCTCAAAAACAAACAAAATTTTGCAGTTAATTTTTAGAGGCTACAAACATATTTCTTATCTCAAAATTCTCCACCAAAGGCACAAAATGGCTCTCTAGCGCCACCTAAATTCTCCAAAATGGCACTTTGGCTTACACCACGGCCAGTCGCAATGTTTGAAAATTCTGACAAAAATCACACATCATTGCTATACCATAACAGACATTGTCACTTGATTTCGTGAAAATCCCTGAAAGAGTCTTGAGATAAAAAAATATTATATTCATAATACACTGTACAGTCATACATTTCTTCTTGTTGTGGAAAAACCGTTAATCAAATCAAAATGATCTTTGGTATACTTTATTATCTCTATTTGTAGAAACAATGTGCCAAGCATGGTACCATTTCAATGAATATTTGTTGAGATATTAACAAGTTATGAATATTCATATTTTGAAAAATATAGAGTGACGCACTTCTGAATTCACCATAAGTTGTAGCATATGAAACTTTTCTCTGTGTTCAGAGAACATGCTCCCAAAATTTCAGCTTTCTAGGATTTACATAGAAGAAGCATTTATTCATTTCTTGATTCTTATTGATTTTCATGTTTCTCTATGTGTTTCTATGTGTCACTACACATTCTGTACACTGGATGGCAGTAGCACCACACGGATCATCTCCCCTCACCAAGTTCATGCATGGGGGAGGTTTCACAATACACAGCAGTGATTAAACCTGCTTCAGATACTTTCACCAGGTCCCATGCCTCACAGCTCCATTTAACAAAAGAAAAATGTCTGTCAGTAAAGAAGTTTGCACTCAACTCAACAAAAAAACATTACCCTCAGTCCTGCTACAACCTAAATTATATTCTTCATCTCATCAAGACCTAAAATTTAAGAATCAACACTCCTCACCTAAATCAAACAGGCAGAACAGAATTTGCATATCAAAATCGTAAAGGGTTTGCTTTTAATTAGAGATCAAACATTTTACTCAGCCTCGCTCTGTTTGACGAATGACGATGCTCGACGGCGCTCGTACGCGTCTCGCCCCCCTTTCGACATGCACAGGTGGGCGTCTCGCCCCCGTTTCGACATGCGCGGGTGGGCGAGGACCCGCCCCAACGCTGCTTGCAGCTTTAATTATTCTTTGTTTCTTTGTTTTTTCTTACGCCTCTTTGAGCTTGAATTTGACCCCCTAAACATGCTCAAAAACTCACCAAAATCGGCACGCTCGTCCGGTCTGGCGAAAAATTTGATAAAATGAAAAAATTCTCCCCATAGGTCACAAAATGGCTCTCTAGCGCCACCAAGGCACTTTTTACTGGCCTTTAGAGGGCCACCACGCCCGGTAGGAAAGTCATAGAGAGATGCAACCAACACTATATTGTTCATCTCATCAAGGCCTAAAAATGAACAATCGACACCTATTACCTAAATCAAACAGGAAGTCCGCAATTTGCATATCAAAATTTGCATTTCACCCTAAATTTGGCCAAAATTTGCCCTCGAACAAACGCGAACTCCTCCTAGGGCGTTCATCGTATCGACCCCAAATGCTAATAGATGACACAGCACACTCTTCCGATGAAAACTACTGTACAACTTTTTCAAAAGTCCTACGGTTTGGATTTTATGAGGCGTCAAAGGTGGGGTCCGCAGCCACTTTCACTGCCTTTTCCCGATGCATACGCTATTTCCAACATTATTTTAACTGCTTAAACATGGTCAAAAACGAACAAAATTTTGCAGTAAATTCTTACAGGCAACAAACATATCTCTTATCCCAAAATTCTTCACCAAAGGCACAAAATGCCTCTCTAGCGCCACCTACATCCTCCAAAATGGCACTTTTGCTTACACCACGGCCTGACGCAATGTTTTAAAAATCTGAAAAAAATCACACATCATTGCTGTACCATGACAGATATTCTCACTTGATTTCGTGAAAATCCAATGAAAACTTCTTGAAATAAAAAATGTTATGTTCATCATATGCTGTACAGTATCACATAATTTCTTACTGTGAACAAACCGTTTTTTGTATGAAAATGTCCTTTGGTACACTTCATAAGCTCCATGTGTACAGACAAACTGCCAAGCATGGAACAATTTCTATGAATATTTCTGGAGATATTAATATGTTATGAATATTCATATTTTGAAAAATATAGAGTGACGCACTTCTGAATTCAACATAAGTTGCAGCGTATGAAACTTTTGTCTGTGTTCAGGGAACATGCTCCCAAAATCTCAGCTTTCTAGGATTTACGTAGAAGAAGCATTTATTAATTTCTTGATTTTTATTGATTTCCATGTATTTCTGTGTGCTACTACACAATTGTCCACCGGGTGGCTGTTGGAGCCCACGGTTCATCTCCCTTTACTAACTTAATCCATGGGGGAAGATTTCACAATACACACCAGTGATTAAATGTGCTTCAGATACTCTGACCAGGTTCCATGGCTCATAGCTCCAATATTCACAACAAAAATCTCTTGCAGTAAAGGGGTTTGCACTCAACTGAACATGAAACATTTCCCACTATCTCGTACTGTCCAACGAATCACAATGCTCGACATCGCTCAAACGCCTCTCCCTCCCTTTCGACATGCACGGGTGGGCGTCTCGCCCCCGTTTCGACATGCACCGGTGGGCGAGGACCCGTCCCAACGCTGCTTGCAGCTTTAATTAGGGTCCGAGCCTCGAGGCCTGCAAGGCCTCAGAGAGGACCCTATTGTTCCTGCTATGTTTCTTATTATTATTATTCTTATTATTATTCTTTGTTTCTTTGTTTTTTCTTACGCCTCTTTGAGCTTGAATTTGACCCCCTAAACATGCTCAAAAACTCACCAAAATCGGCACGCTCGTCAGGTCTGGCGAAAAATTTGATAAAATGAAAAAACTCTCCCCATAGGTCACAAAATGGCTCTCTAGCGCCACCAAGGCACTTTTTACTGGCCTTTAGAGGGCCACCACGCCCGGTAGGAAAGTCCTAGAGAGATGCAACCAACACTATATTGTTCTTCTCATCAAGGCCTAAAAATGAACAATCGACACCTATTACCTAAATCAAACAGGAAGTCCGCTATTTGCATATCAAAATTTGCATTTTCCCCTAAATTTGGCCAAAATTTGCCCTCGAACAAACGCGAACTCCTCCTAGGGCGTTCATCGTATCGACCCCAAATGCTAATAGATGACACAGCACACTCTTCCGATGAAAACTACTGTACAACTTTTTCAAAAGTCCTACGGTTTGGATTTTATGAGGCGTCAAAGATGGGGTCCGCAGCCACTTTGACTGCCTTTTCCCGATGCATACGCAATTTCCAACATTAATTTAACCGCTTAAACATGGTCAAAAACGAACAAAATTTTGCAGTAAATTCTTACAGGCAACAAACATATGTCTTATCCCAAAATTCTTCACCAAAGGCACAAAATGGCTCTCTAGCGCCACCTAAATCCTCCAAAATGGCACTTTTGCTTACACCACGCCCGGACGCAATGTTTAAAAATTCTGAAAAAAATCACACATCATTGCTGTACCATGACAGATATTCTCACATGATTTCGTGAAAATCGAATGAAGACTTTTTGAAATAAAAAATGTTATGTTCATCATATGCTGTACAGTATCACATAATTTCTTACTGTGAACAAACCGTTTATTGTATCAAAATGTCCTTTGGTAGATTTCATAAGCTCCATGTGTACAGACAAACTGCCAAGCATGGAACAATTTCTATGAATATTTCTGGAGATATTAATATGTTATGAATATTCATATTTTGAAAAATATAGAGTGACGCACTTCTGAATTCACCATAAGTTGCAGCGTATGAAACTTTTGTCTGTGTTCAGGGAACATGCTCCCAAAATCTCAGCTTTCTAGGATTTACGTAGAAGAAGCATTTATTAATTTCTTGATTTTCATTGATTTCCATGTATTTCTGTGTGCTACTACACAATTGTCCACCGGGTGGCAGTTGGAGCCCACGGATCATCTCCCTTCACTAAGTTCATGCATGGGGGCAGATTTCACAATACACACCAGTGATTAAATGTGCTCCAGATACTTTGACCAGGTTCCATGGCTCATAGCTCCGTTATTCAAAACAAAAATCTCTTGCAGTGAAGGGGTTTGCACTCAACTCAAAATAAAAGATTTCCCACTATCTCGTACTGTTCAACGAATCACAATGCTCGACATCGCTCCAACGCGTCTCGCCCCCCTTTCGACATGCGCGGGTGGGCGTCTCGCCCCCGTTTCGACATGCACCGGTGGGCGAGGACCCGCCCCAACGCTGCTTGCAGCTTTAATTAGGGTCCGAGCCTCGAGGCCTGAAAGGCCTCAGAGAGGACCCTATTGTTCCTGCTATGTTTCTTATTATTCTTTGTTTTTTCTTACGCCTCTTTGAGCTTGAATTTGACCCCCTAAACATGCTCAAAAACTCACCAAAATCGGCACGCTCGTCAATTCTGGCGAAAAATTTGATAAAATGAAAAAACTCTCCCCATAGGTCACAAAATGGCTCTCTAGCGCCACCAAGGCACTTTTTACTGGCCTTTAGAGGGCCACCACGGCCGGTAGGAAAGTCATAGAGAGATGCAACCAACACTATATTGTTCATCTCATCAAGGACTAAAAATGAACAATCGACACCTATTACCTAAATCAAACAGGAAGTCCGCAATTTGCATATCAAAATTTGCATTTCACCCTAAATTTGCCCAAAATTTGCCCTCGAACAAACGCGAACTCCTCTCGGGGCGTTCATTGTATCAACCCCAAATGCTAATAGATGACACAGCACACTCTTCCGATGAAAACTACTGTACAACTTTTTCAAAAGTCCTACGGTTTGGATTTTATGAGGCGTCAAAGATGGGGTCCGCAGCCACTTTCACTGCCTTTTCCCGATGCATACGCAATTTCCAACATTATTTTTATCACTTAAACATGGTCAAAAACGAACAAAATTTTGCAGTAAATTCTTACAGGCAACAAACATATCTCTTATCCCAAAATTTTTCACCAAAGGCACAAAATGGCTCTCTAGCGCCACCTAAATCCTCCAAAATGGCACTTTTGCTTACACCACGGCCTGACGCAATGTTTAAAATTTCTGAAAAAAATCACACATCATTGCTGTACCATGACAGATATTCTCACTTGATTTCGTGAAAATCCAATGAAGACTTCTTGAAATAAAAAATGTTATGTTCATAATATGCTGTACAGTATCACATAATTTCTTACTGTGAACAAACCGTTGATTGTATCAAAATGTCCTTTGGTAGACTTCATAAGCTCCATGTGTACAGACAAACTGCCAAGCATGGAACAATTTCTATGAATATTTCTGGAGATATTAATATGTTATGAATATTCATATTTTGAAAAATATAGAGTGACGCACTTCTGAATTCACCATAAGTTGCAGGGTATCAAACTTTTGTCTGTGCTCAAGGAACATGCTACCAAAATATCAGCTCTCTAGAATATACGTAGAAGAAGCATTTATTAATTTCTTGATTATTATTGATTTTCCATGTTTTTCTATGTGCTGCTACACATTCTGTCCACCGGGTGGCAATAGGATGACACGGCTCATCTCCCTTCACTAAGTTCATGCATGGGGGAAGATTTCACAATACACACCAGTGATTAAATGTGCTTCAGATACTTTGACCAGGTTCCATGGCTCATAGCTCCATTATTCAAAACAAAAATCTCTTGCAGTGAAGGGGTTTGCACTCAACTCAACATAAAAGATTTCCCACTATCTCGTACTGTCCAACAAATGACAATGCTCGACATCGCTCGAACGCGTCTCGCCCCCCTTTCGACATGCCCGGGTGGGCGTCTCGCCCCCGTTTCGACATGCACCGGTGGGCGAGGACCCGCCCCAACGCTGCTTGCAGCTTTAATTAGGGTCCGAGCCTCGAGGCCTGAAAGGCCTCAGAGAGGACCCTATTGTTCCTGCTATGTTTCTTATTATTAGGGTCCGAGCCTCCAGGCCTGCAGGGCCTTGGAGAGGACCCTATTGTATTTCTCGTGTTTATTATTATTCTTTCTTTGTTTCTTCTTACGCCTCTTTGCGCTCAAATTTGACCCCCTAAACATGCTCAAAAACTCACCAAAATCGGCACGCTCGTCCGGTCTGGCGAAAAATTTGATAAAATGAAAAAATTCTCCCCATAGGTCACAAAATGGCTCTCTAGCGCCACCAAGGCACTTTTTACTGGCCTTTAGAGGGCCGCCACGCCCGGTAGGAAAGTCATAGAGAGATGCAACCAACACTATATTGTTCATCTCATCAAGGCCTAAAAATGAACAATCGACACCTATTACCTAAATCAAACAGGAAGTCCGCAATTTGCATATCAAAATTTGCATTTTCCCCTAAATTTGGCCAAAATGTGCCCTCGAACAAACGCGAACTCCTCCTAGGGCGTTCATCGTATCGACCCCAAATGCTAATAGATGACACAGCACACTCTTCCGATGAAAACTACTGTACAACTTTTTCAAAAGTCCTACGGTTTGGATTTTATTAGGCGTCAAAGATGGGGTCCGCAGCCACTTTGACTGCCTTTTCCCGATGCATACGCAATTTCCAACATTAATTTAACCGCTTAAACATGGTCAAAAACGAACAAAATTTTGCAGTAAATTCTTACAGGCAACAAACATATGTCTTATCCCAAAATTCTTCACCAAAGGCACAAAATGGCTCTCTAGCGCCACCTAAATCCTCCAAAATGGCACTTTTGCTTACACCACGCCCTGACGCAATGTTTAAAAATTCTGAAAAAAATCACACATTATTGCTGTACCATGACAGATATTCTCACATGATTTCGTGAAAATCCAATGAAGACTTCTTGAAATAAAAAATGTTATGTTCATCATATGCTGTACAGTATCACATAACTTCTTACTGTGAACAAACCGTTTATTGTATCAAAATGTCCTTTGGTAGACTTCATAAGCTCCATGTGTACAGACAAACTGCCAAGCATGGAACAATTTCTATGAATATTTCTGGAGATATTAATATGTTATGAATATTCATATTTTGAAAAATATAGAGTGACGCACTTCTGAATTCACCATAAGTTGCAGCGTATGAAACTTTTCTCTGTGTTCAGGGAACATGCTCCCAAAATCTCAGCTTTCTAGGATTTACGTAGAAGAAGCATTTATTAATTTCTTGATTTTTATTGATTTCCATGTTTTTCTGTGTGCTACTACACAATTGTCCACTGGGTGGCAGTTGGAGCCCACGGATCATCTCCCTCCACTAAGTTCATGCATGGGGGAAGATTTCACAATACACACCAGTGATTACATGTGCTTCAGATACTTTGACCAGGTTCCATGGCTCATAGCTCCATTATTCAAAACAAAAATCTCTTGCAGTGAAGGGGCTTGCACTCAACTCAACATAAAAGATTTCCCACTATCTCGTACTGTCCAACGAAACACAATGCTCGACATCGCTCGAACGCGTCTCGCCCCCCTTTCGACATGCACGGGTGGGCGTCTCGCCCCCGTTTCGACGTGCGCGGGTGGGCGAGGACCCGTCCCAACGCTGCTTGCAGCTTTAATTATTCTTTGTTTCTTTGTTTCTTTGTTTTTTCTTACGCCTCTTTGAGCGTAAATTTGACCCCCTAAACATGCTCAAAAACTCACCAAAATCGGCACGCTCGTCAGGTCTGGCGAAAAATTTGATAAAATGAAAAAAATATCCCCCTAGGTCACAAAATGGCTCTCTAGCGCCACCAAGGCACTTTTTACTGGCCTTCAGAGGGCCACCACGCCCGGTAGGAAAGTCATAGAGAGATGCAACCAACACTATATTGTTCATCTCATCAAGGCCTAAAAATGAACAATCGACACCTATTACCTAAATCAAACAGGAAGTCCGCAATTTGCATATCAAAATTTGCATTTCACCCTAAATTTGGCCAAAATTTGCCCTCGAACAAACGCGAACTCCTCCTAGGGCGTTCATCGTATCGACCCCAAATGCTAATACATGACACAGCACACTCTTCCGATGAAAACTACTGTACAACTTTTTCAAAAGTCCTACGGTTTGGATTTTATGAGGCGTCAAAGATGGGGTCCGCAGCCACTTTGACTGCCTTTTCCCGATGCATACGCAATTTCCAACATTAATTTAACCGCTTAAACATGGTCAAAAACGAACAAAATTTTGCAGTAAATTCTTACAGGCAACAAACATATCTCTTATCCCAAAATTCTTCACCAAAGGCACAAAATGGCTCTCTAGCGCCACCTAAATCCTCCAAAATGACACTTTTGCTTACACCACGGCCTGACGCAATGTTTAAAAATTCTGAAAAAAATCACACATCATTGCTGTACCATGACAGATATTCTCACTTGATTTCGTGAAAATCCAATGAAGACTTCTTGAACTAAAAAATGTTATGTTCATAATATGCTGTACAGTATCACATAATTTCTTACTGTGAACAAACCGTTAATTGTATCAAAATGTCCTTTGGCAGACTTCATAAGCTTCATGTGTACAGACAAACTGCCAAGCATGGAACAATTTCTATGAATATTTCTGGAGATATTAATATGTTATGAATATTCATATTTTGAAAAATATAGAGTGACGCACTTCTGAATTCACCATAAGTTGCAGCGTATGAAACTTTTGTCTGTGTTCAGGGAACACGCTCCCAAAATCTCAGCTTTCTAGGATTTACGTAGAAGAAGCATTTATTAATTTCTTCATTTTCATTGATTTCCATGTATTTCTGTGTGCTACTACACAAAATTGTCCACCGGGTGGCAGTTGGAGCCCACGGATCATCTCCCTTCACTAAGTTCATGCATGGGGGAAGATTTCACAATACACAGCAGTGATTAAATGTGCTTCAGATACTTTGCCCAGGTTCCATGGCTCATAGCTCCATTATTCAAAACAAAAATCTCTTGAAGTGAAGGGGTTTGCACTCAACTCAACATAAAAGATTTCCCACTATCTCGTACTGTCCAACGAATCACAATGCTCGACATCGCTCGAACGCGTCTCGCCCCCCTTTCGACATGCGCGGATGGGCGTCTCGCCCCCGTTTCGACGTGCGCGGGTGGGCGAGGACCCGTCCCAACGCTGCTTGCAGCTTTAATTATTATTATTCTTTATTTCTTCTTACGCCTCTTTGCGCTCAAATTTGACCCCCTAAACATGCTCAAAAACTCACCAAAATCGGCACGCTCGTCCGGTCTGGCGAAAAATTTGATAAAATGAAAAAATTCTCCCCATAGGTCACAAAATGGCTCTCTAGCGCCACCAAGGCACTTTTTACTGGCCTTTAGAGGGCCACCACGCCCGGTAGGAAAGTCATAGAGAGATGCAACCAACACTATATTGTTCATCTCATCAAGGACTAAAAATGAACAATCGACACCTATTACCTAAATCAAACAGGAAGTCCGCAATTTGCATATCAAAATTTGCATTTTCCCCTAAATTTGGCCAAAATGTGCCCTCGAACAAACGCGAACTCCTCCTAGGGCGTTCATCGTATCGACCCCAAATGCTAATAGATGACACAGCACACTCTTCCGATGAAAACTACTGTACAACTTTTTCAAAAGTCCTACGGTTTGGATTTTATGAGGCGTCAAAGATGGGGTCCGCAGCCACTTTGACTGCCTTTTCCCGATGCATACGCCATTTCCAACATTAATTTAACCGCTTAAACATGGTCAAACACGAACAAAATTTAGCAGTAAATTCTTACAGGCAACAAACATATCTCTTATCCCAAATTTCTTCACCAAAGGCACAAAATGGCTCTCTAGCGCCACCTAAATCCTCCAAAATGGCACTTTTGCTTACACCACGCCCTGACGCAATGTGTAAAAACTCTGAAAAAAAACACACATCATTGCTGTACCATGACAGATATTCTCACTTGATTTCGTGAAAATCCATTGAAGACTTCTTGAAATAAAAAATGTTATGTTCATCATATGCTGTACAGTATCACATAATTTCTTACTGTGAATAAACCGTTTATTGTATCAAAATGTCCTTTGGTAGACTTCATAAGCTCCATGTGTACACACAAACTGCCAAGCATGGAACAATTTCTATGAATATTTCTGGAGATATTAATATGTTATGAATATTCATATTTTGAAAAATATAGAGTGACGCACTTCTGAATTCACCATAAGTTGCAGCGTATGAAACTTTTGTCTGTGTTCAGGGAACATGCTCCCAAAATCTCAGCTTTCTAGGATTTACGTAGAAGAAGCATTTATTAATTTCTTGATTTTTATTGATTTCCATGTATTTCTCTGTGCTACTACACAATTGTCCACCGGGTGGCAGTTGGAGCCCACGGATCATCTCCCTTCACTAACTTCATGCATGGGGGAAGATTTCACAATACACACCAGTGATTAAATGTGCTTCAGATACTTTGACCAGGTTCCATGGCTCATAGCTCCATTATTCAAAACAAAAATCTCTTGCAGTGAAGGGGTTTGCACTCAACTCAACATAAAAGATTTCCCACGATCTCGTACTGTCCAACGAATCACAATGCTCGACATCGCTCGAACGCGTCTCGCCCCCCTTTCGACATGCGCGGGTGGGCGTCTCGCCCCCGTTTCGACGTGCGCGGGTGGGCGAGGACCCGTCCCAACGCTGCTTGCAGCTTTAATTAGGGTCCGAGCCTCGAGGCCTGAAAGGCCTCAGAGAGGACCCTATTGTTCCTGCTATGTTTCTTATTATTATTAGGGTCCGAGCCTCGAGGCCTGCAAGGCCTCAGAGAGGACCCTATTGTTCCTGCTATGTTTCTTATTAGGGTCCGAGCCTCGAGGCCTGAAAGGCCTCAGAGAGGACCCTATTGTTCCTGCTATGTTTCTTATTATTAGGGTCCGAGCCTCCAGGCCTGCAGGGCCTTGGAGAGGACCCTATTGTTTTTCTCGGATTTCTTGTTTCTTTATTAGGGTCCGAGCCTCCAGGCCTGCAAGGCCTTGGAGAGGACCCTATTGTTTTTGTCGTGTTTCTTATTCTTATTATTATTATTCTTTCTTTGTTTTTTCCTACGCCTCTTTGCGCTCAAATTTGACCCCCTGAACATGCTCAAAAACTCACCAAAATCGGCACGCTCGTCAGGTCTGGCGAAAAATTTGATTAAATGAAAAAATTCTCCCCATAGGTCACAAAATGGCTCTCTAGCGCCACCAAGGCACTTTTTACTGGCCTTTAGAGGGCCACCACGCCCGGTAGGAAAGTCATAGAGACATGCAACCAACACTATATTGTTCCTCTCATCAAGGCCTAAAAATGAACAATCGACACCTATTACCTAAATCAAACAGGAAGTCCGCAATTTGCATATCAAAATTTGCATTTCACCCTAAATTTGGCCAAAATTTGCCCTCGAACAAACGCGAACTCCTCTCGGGGCGTTCATTGTATCAACCCCAAATGCTAATAGATGACACAGCACACTCTTCCGATGAAAACTACTGTACAACTTTTTCAAAAGTCCTACCGTTTGGATTTTATGAGGCGTCAAAGATGGGGTCCGCAGCCACGATGATTGCCTTTTTTCGATGCATACGCACTTTCCAACATTATTTTAACCGCTTAAACATGCTCAAAAACAAACAAAATTTTGCAGTTAATTTTTACAGGCAACAAACTTATCTCTTCTCTCAAAATTCTCCACCAAAGGCACAAAATGGCTCTCTAGCGCCACCTAAATCCTCAAAAATAGCACTTCTGCTTACACCACGGCCTGTCGCAATGTATGAAAATTCTGAGAAAAATCACACTTCATTGCTGTACCATGACAGATATTGTCACTTGATTTCGTGAAAATTCATTAAAGACTTCTTGAGATAAAAAAATATTATATACTTAATACACTGTACAGTAAAACATTTTTTCTTGTTGTGGACAAACCGTTTATTGGATCAAAATGATCTTTGGTATACTTCATCATCTCAATTAGGAGAAACTATGTGTCAAGCATGGTACCATTTCCATGAATATTTGCTGAGATATTAATATGTTATGAATATTCATATTTTGAAAAATATAGAGTGACGCACTTCTGAATTCACCATAAGTTGCAGCGTATGAAACTTTTGTCTGTGTTCAGAGAAGATGTTCCCAAAATCTCAGCTTTCTAGGATTTACGTAGAAGAAGCATTTATTCATTTCTTGATTTTTATTGATTTCCATGTATTTCTCTGTGCTACTACACAATTGTCCACCGGGTGGCAGTTGGAGCCCACGGATCATCTCCCTTCACTAAGTTCATGCATGGGGGAAGATTTTACAATACACAGCAGTGATTACATGTGCTTCAAATACTTTGACCAGGTTCCACGGCTCATAGCTCCAATATTCAATAAAAATATCTCTTTCAGTAAAGGGGTTTGCACTCAACTCAACATAAAACATTTCCCACTATCTCGTACTGTGCAACGAATGACAATGCTCGACATCGCTCGAACGCGTCTCGCCCCCCTTTCGACATGCACGGGTGGGCGTCTCGCCCCCGTTTCGACATGCGCGGGTGGGCGAGGACCCGTCCCAACGCTGCTTGCAGCTTTAATTATTCTTTGTTTCTTTGTTTCTTTGTTTTTTCTTACGCCTCTTTGAGCGTAAATTTGACCCCCTAAACATGCTCAAAAACTCACCAAAATCGGCACGCTCGTCAGGTCTGGCGAAAAATTTGATAAAATGAAAAAATTATCCCCCTAGGTCAAAAAATGCCTCTCTAGCGCCACCAAGGCACTTTTTACTGGCCTTTAGACGGCCACCACAACCGGTAGGAAAGTCATAGAGAGATGGAACCAACACCATATTGTTCATCTCATCAAGGCCTAAAAATGAACAATCGACACCTATTACCTAAATCTAACAGGAAGTCCGCAATTTGCATATCAAAATTTGAATTTCACCCTAAATTTGGCCAAAATTTGCCCTCGAACAAACGCGAACTCCTCCTAGGGCGTTCATCGTATCGACCCCAAATGCTAATAGATGACACAGCGCACTCTTCCGATGAAAACTACTGTACAACTTTTTCAAAAGTCCTACGGTTTGGATTTTATGAGGCGTCAAAGATGGGGTCCGCAGCCACTTTCACTGCCTTTTCCCGATGCATACGCAATTTCCAACATTAATTTAACCGCTTAAACATGGTCAAAAACGAACAAAATTTTGCAGTAAATTCTTACAGGCAACAAACATATCTCTTATCCCAAAATAATTCACCCAAGGCACAAAATGGCTCTCTAGCGCCACCTAAATCCTCCAAAATGGCACTTTTGCTTACACCACGCCCTGACGCAATGTTTTAAAATTCTGAAAAAAATCACACATCATTGCTGTACCATGACAGATATTCTCACTTGATTTCGTGAAAATCCAATGAAGACTTCTTGAAATAAAAAATGTTATGTTCATAATATGCTGTACAGTATCACATAATTTCTTACTGTGAAGAAACCGTTAATTGTATCAAAATGTCCTTTGGTAGACTTCATAAGCTCCATGTGTACAGACAAACTGCCAAGCATGGAACAATTTCTATGAATATTTCTGGAGATATTAATATGTTATGAATATTCATATTTTGAAAAATATAGAGTGACGCACTTCTGAATTCACCATAAGTTGCAGCGTATGAAACTTTTGTCTGTGTTCAGGGAACATGCTCCCAAAATCTCAGCTTTCTAGGATTTACGTAGAAGAAGCATTTATTAATTTCTTGATTTTTATTGATTTCCATGTTTTTCTGTGTGCTACTACACAATTGTCCACCGGGTGGCAGTTGGAGCCCACGGATCATCTCCCTTCACTAAGTTCATGCATGGGGGAAGATTTCACAATACACACCAGTGATTAAATGTGCTTCAGATACTTTGACCAGGTTCCATGGCTCATAGCTCCATTATTCAAAACAAAAATCTCTTGCAGTGAAGGGGTTTGCACTCAACTCAACATTAAAGATTTCCCACTCTCTCGTACTGTCCAACGAATCACAATGCTCGACATCGCTCCAACGCGTCTCGCCCCTCTTTCGACATGCGCGGCTGGGCGTCTCGCCCCCGTTTCGACATGCGCGGGTGGGCGAGGACCCGTCCCAACGCTGCTTGCAGCTTTAATTATTATTATTCTTTTTTCCGACGCCTCTTTGAGCTTAAATTTGACCCCCTAAACATGCTCCAAAACTCACCAAAATTGGCGTGCGCCTTAGGTCTGGCGAAAAATTTTATTAAATGAAAAAAATATCCCTATCAGTGAAAAAATGGCTCTCTAGCGCCACCAACAAACTTTTTATCGGCACTTAGAGGGCCACCACGACCGGTAGGAAAGTCATAGAGAGATGGAACCAACACTATATTGTTCATCTCATCAAGACCTAAAAATGCCAAGGGGACACCCTTGACCTAAATCGAACAGGGAGTCCGCAATTTGCATATCAAAATGTCCATTTTCCCCTAAATTTGGCCCAAATTTGCCCTCGAACAAACGCGAACTCCTCTCGGGGCGTTCATTGTATCAACCCCAAAAACTAGTAGATGACAAAGCATCCTCTTCCGATGAGAACTACTGTACAACTTTATCAAAAGTCCTACGGTTCACATTTTACGAGGCGTCAAAGATGGGGTCCGCAGCCACTTTGACTGCCTTTTTCCGATGCATAAGCAAGTTCCAACATTATTTTAACCCCTTAAACATGCTCAAAAACAAATGAAATTTTGCAGTTAAGTTTTAGAGGCTACAACCATATTTCTTATCTCAGAATTCTCCACCAAAGGCACAAAATGGCTCTCTAGCGCCACCTAAGTCCTCCAAAATCGCACATTTGCTTTCACCACGGCCTGACGCAATGTCATAAAATTCTGAAAAAATTCAACCATTATTGCTGTACAATGCCCTGTACTGTCACATGATTTCGTGAAAATTCATTGAAGATTCTTTGAGAAAAAAAATATTATGTACATAATACACTGTACAGTAATACATTTTCTCTTGCTATGGACAAACCGTTGATCGGATCACAATGATCTTTGGTATACTTTATAATCTTCATTTGCAGAAACTATGTGCCAAGTATGGTACCATTTGAATGAATTTTTCTTGAGATATTAACATGTTATGAATATTCATATTTTCAAAAATATAGAGTGACGCACTTCTGAATTCACCATAAGTTGCAGCGTATGAAACTTTTGTCTGTGTTCAGGGAACATGCTCCCAAAATCTCAGCTTTCTAGGATTTACGTAGTAGAAGCATTTATTCATTTCTTGATTTTCATTGATTTCCATGGATTTCTCTGTGCTACTACACAATTGTCCACCGGGTGGCAGTTGGAGCCCACGGATCATCTCCCTGCACTAAGTTCGTGCATGGGAGAAGATTACACAATACACAGCAGTGATTAAATGTGCTTCAGATACTTTGACCAGGTTCCATGGCTCATAGCTCCAATATTCAAAACAAAAATCTCTTTCATTAAAGGGGTTTGCACTCAATTAACATAAAACATTTCCCACTATCTCGTATTGTCCAACGAATGACAATGCTCGACATCGCTCGAACGCGTCTCGCCCCTGTTTCGACATGCACGGGTGGGCGTCTCGCCCCAGTTTCGACATGCACCGGTGGGCGAGGACCCGCCCCAACGCTGCTTGCAGCTTTAATTATTATTATTATTCTTATTATTATTCTTTGTTTCTTTGTTTTTTCTAACGCCTCTTTGAGCTTGAATTTGACCCCCTAAACATGCTCAAAAACTCACCAAAATCGGCACGCTCGTCCGGTCTGGCGAAAAATTTGATGAAATGAAAAAATTCTCCTCATAGGTCACAAAATGGCTCTCTAGCGCCACCAAGGCACTTTTTACTGGCCTTTAGAGGGCCACCACGCCTGGTAGGAAAGTCATAGAGAGATGCAACCAACACTATATTGTTCATCTCATCAAGGCCTAAAAATGAACAATCGACACCTATTACCTAAATCAAACAGGAAGTCCGCAATTTGCATATCTAAATTTGCATTTCACCCTAAATTTGGCCAAAATTTGCCCTCGAACAAACGCGAACTCCTCCTAGGGCGTTCATCGTATCGACCCCAAATGCTAATAGATGACACAGCACACTCTTCCGATGAAAACTACTGTACAACTTTTTCAAAAGTCCTACGGTTTGGATTTTATGAGGTGTCAAAGATGGGGTCCGCAGCCACTTCGACTGCCTTTTCCCGATGCATACGCAATTTCCAACATTAATTCAACCCCTTAAGCATGGTCAAAAACGAACAAAATTTTGCAGTAAATTCTTACAGGCAACAAACATATCTCTTATCCCAAAATTCTTCACCAAAGGCACTAAATGGCTCTCTAGCGCCACCTAAATCCTCCAAAATGGCACTTTTGCTTACACCACGCCCTGACGCAATGTTTAAAAATTCTGAAAAAAATCACACTTCATTGCTGTACCATGACAGATATTCTTACTTGATTTCGTGAAAATCCAATGAAGACTTCTTGAAATAAAAAATGTTATGTTCATCATATGCTGTACAGTATCACATAATTTCTTACTGTGAACAAACCGTTTATTGTATCAAAATGTCCTTTGGTAGACTTCATAAGCTCCATGTGTACAGACAAACTGCCAAGCATGGAACAATTTCTATGAATATTTCTGGAGATATTAATATGTTATGAATATTCATATTTTGAAAAATATAGAGTGACGCACTTCTGAATTCACCATAAGTTGCAGCGTATGAAACTTTTGTCTGTGTTCAGGGAACATGCTCCCAAAATCTCAGCTTTCTAGGATTTACGTAGAAGAAGCATTTATTAATTTCTTGATTTTTATTGATTTCCATGTATTTCTGTGTGCTACTACACAATTGTCCACCGGGTGGCAGTTGGAGCCCACGGATCATCTCCCTTCACTAAGTTCATGCATGGGAGAAGATTACACAATACACAGCAGTGATTAAATGTGCTTCAGATACTTTGACCAGGTTCCATGGCTCATAGCTCCAATATTCAAAACGAAAATCTCTTTCAGTAAAGGGGTTTGCACTCAAATCAACATAAAACATTTCCCACCATCTCGTACTGTCCAACGAATGACAATGCTCGACATCGCTCGAACGCGTCTCGCCCCCCTTTCGACATGCGCGGATGGGCGTCTCGCCCCCGTTTCGACATGCACCGGTGGGCGAGGACCCGCCCCAACGCTGCTTGCAGCTTTAATTATTCTTTGTTTCTTCTTACGCCTCTTTGCGCTCAAATTTGACCCCCTAAACATGCTCAAAAACTCACCAAAATCGGCACGCTCGTCAGGTCTGGCGAAAAATTTGATAAAATGAAAAAATTCTCCCCATAGGTCACAAAATGGCTCTCTAGCGCCACCAAGGCACTTTTTACTGGCCTTTAGAGGGCCACCACGCCCGGTAGGAAAGTCATAGAGAGATGCAACCAACACTATATTGTTCATCTCATCAAGGCCTAAAAATGAACAATCGACACCTATTACCTAAATCAAACAGGAAGTCCGCAATTTGCATATCAAAATTTGCATTTCACCCTAAATTTGGCCAAAATTTGCCCTCGAACAAACGCGAACTCCTCCTAGGGCGTTCATCGTATCGACCCCAAATGCTAATAGATGACACAGCACACTCTTCCGATGAAAACTACTGTACAACTTTTTCAAAAGTCCTACGGTTTGGATTTTATGAGGCGTCAAGGATGGGGTCCGCAGCCACTTTGACTGCCTTTTCCCGATGCATACGCAATTTCCAACATTAATTTAATAGCTTAAACATGGTCAAAAACGAACAAAATTTTGCAGTAAATTCTTACAGGCAACAAACATATCTCTTATCCCAACATTCTTCACCAAAGGCACAAAATGGCTCTCTAGCGCCACCTAAATCCTCCAAAAATGCACTTTTGCTTACACCACGGCCTGACACAATGTTAAAAAATTCTGAAAAAAATCACACATCATTGCTGTACCATGACACATATTGTCACTTAATTTCGTTAAAATCCAACGAAGACTTCTTGAAATAAAAAATGTTATGTTCATAATATGCTGTACAGTATCACATAATTTCTTACTGTGAACAAACCGTTTATAGTATCAAAATGTCCTTTGGTAAACTTCATAAGCTCCATGTGTACAGACAAACTGCAGAGCATGGAACAATTGCTATGCATATTTCTGGAGATATTAATATGTTATGAATATTCATATTTTGAAAAATATAGAGTGACGCACTACTGAATTCACCATAAGTTGCAGCGTATGAAACTTTTCTCTGTGTTCAGGGAACATGCTCCCAAAATCTCAGCTTTCTAGGATTTACGTAGAAGAAGCATTTATTAATTTCTTCATTTTTATTGATTTCCATGTTTTTCTGTGTGCTACTACACAATTGTCCACCGGGTGGCAGTTGGAGCCCACGGATCATCTCCCTCCACTAAGTTCATGCATGGGGGAAGATTTCACAATACACACCAGTGATTACATGTGCTTCAGATACTTTGACCAGGTTCCAGGCTCATAGCTCCATTATTCTAAACAAAAATCTCTTGCAGTGAAGGGGTTTGCACTCAACTCAACATAAAAGATTTCCCACTATCTCGTACTGTCCAACGAAACACAATGCTCGACATCGCTCCAACGCGTCCCGCCCCCCTTTCGACATGCACGGGTGGGCGTCTTGCCCCCGTTTCGACATGCGCGGGTGGGCGAGGACCCGTCCCAACGCTGCTTGCAGCTTTAATTAGGGTCCGAGCCTCCAGGCCTGCAGGGCCTTGGAGAGGACCCTATTGTTCTTCTCGTGTTTCTTATTCTTTCTTTGTTTCTTCCGCCGCCTCTTTGAGCTCTAATTTGACCCCCTAAACATGCTCAAAAACTCACCAAAATTGGTACACTCCTCAGGTCTGGCGAAAAATTTAATAAAATGAAAAAATTATCCCCATAGGTCGGAAAATGGCTCTCTAGCGCCACCCAGAATCATTTTCTGGCCCTTTAGAGGGCCACCACGCCCGGTAGGAAAGTCATAGAGAGATGGAACCAACACTATATTGTTCATCTCATGAATACCTACAAATCAACAATCGACACCTATTACCTAAATCGAAAAGGAAGTCCGCAATTTGCATATCAAAATTGCCATTTAACCCTAAATTTGGCCAAAATTTGCCCTCGAACAAACGCGAACTCCTCCTAGGGCGTTCATCGTATCGACCCAAAATACTAATAGATGACAAAGCAAACTATGACGATTTAATATTGTGTAAAACTTCGTCAAAAGTCCTACGGTTCGGATTTTATGAGGCGTCAAAGTTGGGGTCCCCAGCCACTTTGACTGCCTTTTTTCCATGTGTACGCAATTGCCAACCTTAATTTCTCCCCTTAAACATGCTCAGAAACAAACAAACTTTTGCAGTTAATTTTAAGTGGCTTCAACCATATTTCTTATCTCAACATTCTCCACCAAAGACACAAAATGGCTCTCTAGCGCCACCTAAATCCTCCAATATGGCACTTTTGCTTTCACCACAACCTGTGGCAATGTCATAAAATTCTGAAAAAAAACACACATCATTGCTGTACTATGCCCTAAAGTCTCACTTGATTTCGTGAAAATCCATTGAAGAGTTTTTGAAATAAAAAATTTTATGTTCGTAATATGCTGTACAGTATTATATAATTTCTTACTGTGGACAAACCTTCTATCGTATCAAAATGTCCTTTGGTAGACTTCATAAGCTCCATGTGTACAGACAAACTGCCGAGCATGGAACAATTTCTATGAATATTTCCGGAGATATTAATATGTTATGAATATTCATATTTTGAAAAATATAGAGTGACGCACTTCTGAATTCACCATAAGTTGCAGCGTATGAAACTTTTCTCTGTGTTCAGGGTACATGCTCCCAAAATCTCAGCTTTCTAGGATTTACGTAGAAGAAGCATTTATTAATTTCTTGATTTTTATTGATTTCCATGTATTTCTCTGTGCTACAACACAATTGTCCACCGGGTGGCAGTTGCAGCCCACGGATCATCTCCCTTCACAAAGTTCATGCATGGGGGAAGATTTCACAATACACACCAGTGATTAAATGTGCTTCAGATACTTTGGCCAGGTTCCATGGCTCATAGCTCCATTATTCAAAACAAAAATCTCTTGCAGTGAAGGGGTTTGCACTCAACTGAACATAAAAGATTTCCCACTACCTCGTACTGTCCAACGAATCACAATGCTCGACATCGCTCGAACGCGTCTCGCCCCCCTTTCGACATGCGCGGGTGGGCGTCTCGCCCCCGTTTCGACATGCGCGGGTGGGCGAGGACCCGTCCCAACGCTGCTTGCAGCTTTAATTAGGGTCCGAGCCTCGAGGCCTGAAAGGCCTCAGAGAGGACCCTATTGTTCCTGCTATGTTTCTTATTATTATTCTTTGTTTCTTTGTTTTTTCTTACGCCTCTTTGAGCTTGAATTTGACCCCCTAAACATGCTCAAAAACTCACCAAAATCGGCACGCTCGTCCGGTCTGGCGAAAAATTTGATAAAATGAAAAAATTCTCCCCATAGGTCACAAAATGGCTCTCTAGCGCCACCAAGGCACTTTTTACTGGCCTTTAGAGGGCCACCACGCCCGGTAGGAAAGTCATAGAGAGATGCAACCAACACTATATTGTTCATCTCATCAAGGCCTAAAAATGAACAATCGACACCTATTACCTAAATCAAACAGGAAGTCCGCAATTTGCATATCAAAATTTGCATTTCACCCTAAATTTGGCCAAAATTTGCCCTCGAACAAACGCGAACTCCTCCTAGGGCGTTCATCGTATCGACCCCAAATGCTAATAGATGACACAGCACACTCTTCCGATGAAAACTACTGTACAACTTTTTCAAAAGTCCTACGGTTTGGATTTTATGAGGCGTCAAAGGTGGGGTCCGCAGCCACTTTCACTGCCTTTTCCCGATGCATACGCTATTTCCAACATTATTTTAACTGCTTAAACATGGTCAAAAACGAACAAAATTTTGCAGTAAATTCTTACAGGCAACAAACATATCTCTTATCCCAAAATTCTTCACCAAAGGCACAAAATGCCTCTCTAGCGCCACCTACATCCTCCAAAATGGCACTTTTGCTTACACCACGGCCTGACGCAATGTTTTAAAAATCTGAAAAAAATCACACATCATTGCTGTACCATGACAGATATTCTCACTTGATTTCGTGAAAATCCAATGAAAACTTCTTGAAATAAAAAATGTTATGTTCATCATATGCTGTACAGTATCACATAATTTCTTACTGTGAACAAACCGTTTTTTGTATGAAAATGTCCTTTGGTACACTTCATAAGCTCCATGTGTACAGACAAACTGCCAAGCATGGAACAATTTCTATGAATATTTCTGGAGATATTAATATGTTATGAATATTCATATTTTGAAAAATATAGAGTGACGCACTTCTGAATTCAACATAAGTTGCAGCGTATGAAACTTTTGTCTGTGTTCAGGGAACATGCTCCCAAAATCTCAGCTTTCTAGGATTTACGTAGAAGAAGCATTTATTAATTTCTTGATTTTTATTGATTTCCATGTATTTCTGTGTGCTACTACACAATTGTCCACCGGGTGGCTGTTGGAGCCCACGGTTCATCTCCCTTTACTAACTTAATCCATGGGGGAAGATTTCACAATACACACCAGTGATTAAATGTGCTTCAGATACTCTGACCAGGTTCCATGGCTCATAGCTCCAATATTCACAACAAAAATCTCTTGCAGTAAAGGGGTTTGCACTCAACTGAACATGAAACATTTCCCACTATCTCGTACTGTCCAACGAATCACAATGCTCGACATCGCTCAAACGCCTCTCCCTCCCTTTCGACATGCACGGGTGGGCGTCTCGCCCCCGTTTCGACATGCACCGGTGGGCGAGGACCCGTCCCAACGCTGCTTGCAGCTTTAATTAGGGTCCGAGCCTCGAGGCCTGAAAGGCCTCAGAGAGGACCCTATTGTATTTCTTGTGTTTCTTATTATTCTTTGTTTCTTTGTTTCTTCTTACGCCTCTTTGCGCTCAAATTTGACCCCCTAAACATGCTCAAAAACTCACCAAAATCGGCATGCTCGTCAGGTCTGGCGAAAAATTTGATAAAATGAAAAAATTATCCCCATAGGTCACAAAATGGCTCTCTAGCGCCACCAAGGCACTTTTTACTGGCCTTTAGAGGGCCACCACGCCCGGTAGGAAAGTCATAGAGACATGCAACCAACACTATATTGTTCATCTCATCAAGGCCTAAAAATGAACAATCGACACCTATTACCGAAATCGAACAGGAAGTCCGCAATTTGCATATCAAAATTTGCATTTTCCCCTAAATTTGGCCAAAATTACCCCTCAAACAAACGCGAACTCCTCCTAGGGCGTTCAACGTATCGACCCCAAATGTTAATAGATGACAAAGCACACTCTTCCGATGAAAACTACTGTACAACTTTTTCAAAAGTCCTACGGTTTGGATTTTATGAGGCGTCAAAGACGGGGTCCGCAGCCACTTTCACTGCCTTTTCTCGATGCGTACGCAATTTCTAACATTATTTTCACCCCTTAAACATGCTCTAAAACAAACAAAATTTTGCAGTTAATTTTTCGACGCTTCAATCATATTTCGTACCTCAAAATTTTCCACCAAAGGCACAAAACGGCTCTCTAGCGCCACCTAAATCCTCCAAAATGCCACTTTTGCTTACACCACGGCCTGTCGCAATGTTTGAAAATTCTCAAAAAAATCACACATCATTGCTGTACCATAACAAACATTGTCACTTCATTTCGTGAAAATCCATGAAAGAATTCATGAGAAAAAAAATATTATATTCATAATACACTGTACAGTAATACATTTTTTCTTGATGTGGACAAACCGTTAATCAGATCAAAATGATCTTTGGTATACTTTATAATCTCTATTTGGAGAAACAATGTGCCAAGCATGGTACCATTTGAATGAATATTTGTTGAGATATTAACAAGTTATGAATATTCATATTTTGAGAAATATAGAGTGACGCACTTCTGAATTCACCATAAGTTGCAGCGTATGAAACTTTTGTCTGTGTTCAGGGAACATGCTCCCAAAATTTCAGCTTTCTAGGATTTACGTAGAAGAAGCATTTATCAATTTCTTGATTTTTATTGATTTACATGTATTTCTGTGTGCTACTACACAATTGTCCACCGGGTGGCAGTTGGAGCCCACGGATCATCTCCCTTCACTAAGTTCATGCATTGGGGAAGATTTCACAATACACACCAGTGATTAAATGTGCTTCAGATACTTTGACCAGGTTCCATGGCTCATAGCTCCATTATTCAAAACAAAAATCTCTTGCAGTGAAGGGGTTTGCACTCAACTCAACATAAAAGATTTCCCACTATCTCGTACTGTCCAACGAATCACAATGCTCGACATCGCTCCAACGCGTCCCGCCCCCATTTCGACATGCGCGGGTGGGCGTCTCGCCCCCGTTTCGACATGCGCGGGTGGGCGAGGACCCGTCCCAACGCTGCTTGCAGCTTTAATTATTAGGGTCCGAGCCTCCAGGCCTGCAGGGCCTTGGAGAGGACCCTATTGTATTTCTCGTGTTTATTATTATTCTTTCTTTGTTTCTTCTTACGCCTCTTTGCGCTCAAATTTGACCCCCTAAACATGCTCAAAAACTCACCAAAATCGGCACGCTCGTCCGGTCTGGCGAAAAATTTGATAAAATGAAAAAATTCTCCCCATAGGTCACAAAATGGCTCTCTAGCGCCACCAAGGCACTTTTTACTGGCCTTTAGAGGGCCGCCACGCCCGGTAGGAAAGTCATAGAGAGATGCAACCAACACTATATTGTTCATCTCATCAAGGCCTAAAAATGAACAATCGACACCTATTACCGAAATCAAACAGGAAGTCCGCAATTTGCATATCAAAATTAGCATTTTCCCCTAAATTTGGCCAAAATGTGCCCTCGAACAAACGCGAACTCCTCCTAGGGCGTTCATCGTATCGACCCCAAATGCTAATAGATGACAAAGCACACTCTTCCGATGAAAACTACTGTACAACTTTTTCAAAAGTCCTACCGTTTGGATTTTATGAGGCGTCAAAGATGGGGTCCGCAGCCACTTTGACTGCCTTTTCCCGATGCATACGCAATTTCCAACATTATTTTAACCGCTTAAACATGGTCAAAAACGAACAAAATTTTGCAGTAAATTCTTACAGGCAACAAACATATCTCTTATCCCAAAATTCTTCACCAAAGGCACAAAATGGCTCTCTAGCGCCACCTACATCCTCCAAAATGGCACTTTTGCTTACACCACGGCCTGACGCAATGTTTAAAAAATCTGAAAAAAATCAGACATCATTGCTGTACCATGACAGATATTCTCACTTGATTTCGTGAAAATCCAATGAAGACTTCTTGAAATAAAAATTGTTATGTTCATAATATGCTGTACAGTATCACATAATTTCTTACTGTGAACAAACCGTTTATTGTATCAAAATGTCCTTTGGTAGACTTCATGAGCTCCATGTGTCCAGACAAACTGCCAAGCATGGAACAATTTCTATGAATATTTCTGGAGATATTAATATGTTATGAATATTCATATTTTGAAAAATATAGAGTGACGCACTTCTGAATTCACCATAAGTTGCAGCGTATGAAACTTTTCTCTGTGTTCAGGGAACATGCTCCCAAAATCTCAGCTTTCTAGGATTTACGTCGAAGAAGCATTTATTAATTTCTTGATTTTTATTGCTTTCCATGTATTTCTGTGTGCTACTACACAATTGTCCACCGGGTGGCAGTTGGAGCCCACGGATCATCTCCCTTCACTAAGTTCATGCATGGGGGAAGATTTCACAATACACACCAGTGATTAAATGTGCTTCAGATACTTTGACCAAATTCCATGGCTCATAGCTCCATTTTTCAAAACAAAAATCTCTTGCAGTGAAGGGGTTTGCACTCAACTCAACATAAAAGATTTCCCACTATCTCGTACTGTCCAACGAATCACAATGCCCGACATCGCTCGAACGCGTCTCGCCCCCCTTTCGACATGCACGGGTGGGCGTCTCGCCCCCGTTTCGACATGCGCGGGTGGGCGAGGACCCGTCCCAACGCTGCTTGCAGCTTTAATTATTATTATTCTTTGTTTTTTCTTACGCCTCTTTGAGCTTGAATTTGACCCCCTAAACATGCTCAAAAACTCACCAAAATCGGCACGCTCGTCAGGTCTGGCGAAAAATTTGATAAAATGATAAAACTCTCCCCATCGGTCACAAAATGGCTCTCTAGCGCCACCAAGGCACTTTTTACTGGCCTTTAGAGGGCCACCACGCCCGGTAGGAAAGTCATAGAGAGATGCAACCAACACTATATTGTTCATCTCATCAAGGACTAAAAATGAACAATCGACACCTATTACCTAAATCAAACAGGAAGTCCGCAATTTGCATATCAAAATTTGCATTTCACCCTAAATTTGGCCAAAATTTGCCCTCGAACAAACGCGAACTCCTCTCGGGGCGTTCATTGTATCAACCCCAAATGCTAATAGATGACACAGCACACTGTTCCGATCAAAACTACTGTACAACTTTTTCAAAAGTCCTACCATTTGGATTTTATGAGGCGTCAAAGATGGGGTCCGCAGCCACTTTGACTGCCTTTTTCCGATGCATACGCAATTTCCAACATTATTTTAACCGCTTAAACATGGTCAAAAACGAACAAAATTTTGCAGTAAATTCTTACAGGCAACAAACATATCTCTTATCCCAAAATTCTTCACCAAAGGCACAAAATGGCTCTCTAGCGCCACCTAAATCCTCCAAAATGGCACTTTTGCTTACACCACGCCCTGACGCAATGTTTAAAAATTCTGAAAAAAATCACACATCATTGCTGTACCATGACAGATATTCTCACTTGATTTCGTGAAAATCCAATGAAGACTTCTTGAAATAAAAAATGTTATGTTCATCATATGCTGTACAGTATCACATAATTTCTTACTGTGAACAAACCCTTTATTGTATCAAAATGTCCTTTGGTAGACTTCATTAGCTCCATGTGTACAGACAAACTGCCAAGCATGGAACAATTTCTATGAATATTTCTGGAGATATTAATATGTTATGAATATTCATATTTTGAAAAATATAGAGTGACGCACTTCTGAATTCACCATAAGTTGCAGCGTATGAAACTTTTGTCTGTGTTCAGCGAACATGCTCCCAAAATCTCAGCTTTCTAGGATTTACGTAGAAGAAGCATTTATTAATTTCTTGATTTTTTTTGATTTCCATGTATTTCTGTGTGCTACTACACAATTGTCCACCGGGTGGCAGTTGGAGCCCACGGATCATCTCCCTTCACTAAGTTCATGCATGGGGGAAGATTTCACAATACACACCAGTGATTAAATGTGCTTCAGATACTTTGACTAGGTTCCATGGCTCATAGCTCCAATATTCAAAACAACTATCTCTTGCAGTAAAGGGGTTTGCACTCAACTCAACATGAAACATTTCCTTCTGTCTCGCACTGTCCAACGAATGACAATGCTCGACATCGCTCGAACGCGTCTCGCCCCCGTTTCGACATGCACGGGTGGGCGTCTCGCCCCCGTTTCGACGTGCGCGGGTGGGCGAGGACCCGTCCCAACGCTGCTTGCAGCTTTAATTAGGGTCCGAGCCTCCAGGCCTGCAGGGCCTTGGAGAGGACCCTATTGTTTTTGTCGTGTTTCTTATTATTATTAGGGTCCGAGCCTCGAGGCCTGAAAGGCCTCAGAGAGGACCCTATTGTTCCTGGTCAGTTTCTTATTATTATTATTCTTTGTTTTTTCTTACGCCTCTTTGAGCTTGAATTTGACCCCCTAAACATGCTCAAAAACTCACCAAAATCGGCACGCTCGTCAGGTCTGGCGAAAAATTTGATAAAATGATAAAACTCTCCCCATAGGTCACAAAATGGCTCTCTAGCGCCACCAAGGCACTTTTTACTGGCCTTTAGAGGGCCACCACGCCCGGTAGGAAAGTCATAGAGAGATGCAACCAACACTATATTGTTCATCTCATCAAGGACTAAAAATGAACAATCGACACCTATTACCTAAATCAAACAGGAAGTCCGCAATTTGCATATCAAAATTTGCATTTCACCCTAAATTTGGCCAAATTTTGCCCTCGAACAAACGCGAACTCCTCCTAGGGCGTTCATCGTATCGACCCCAAATGCTAATAGATGACACAGCACACTCTTCCGATGAAAACTACTGTACAACTTTTTCAAAAGTCCTACCGTTTGGATTTTATGAGGCGTCAAAGATGGGGTCCGCAGCCACTTTGACTGCCTTTTCCCGATGCATACGCAATTTCCAACATTAATTTAACCGCTTAAACATGGTCAAAAACGAACAAAATTTTGCAGTAAATTCTTACAGGCAACAAACATATCTCTTATCCCAAAATTCTTCACCAAAGGCACTAAATGGCTCTCTAGCGCCACCTAAATCCTCCAAAATGGCACTTTTGCTTACACCACGCCCTGACGCAATGTTTAAAAATTCTGAAAAAAATCACACATCATTGCTGTACCATGACTGATATTTTCACTTGATTTCGTGAAAATCCAATGAAAACTTCTTGAAATAAAAAATGTCATGTTCATCATATGCTGTACAGTATCACATAATTTCTTACTGTGAACAAACCGTTTCTTGTATCAAAATGTCCTTTGGTACACTTCATAAGCTCCATGTGTACAGACAAACTGCCAAGCATGGAACAATTTCTATGAATATTTCTGGAGATATTAATATTTTATGAATATTCATATTTTGAAAAATATAGAGTGACGCACTTCTGAATTCACCATAAGTTGCAGCGTATGAAACTTTTGTCTGTGTTCAGGGAACATGCTCCCAAAATCTCAGCTTTCTAGGACTTACGTAGAAGAAGCATTTATTAATTTCTTGATTTTCATTGATTTCCATGTATTTCTGTGTGCTACTACACAATTGTCCACCGGGTGGCAGTTGGAGCCCACGGATCATCTCCCTTCACTAAGTTCATGCATGGGGGAAGATTTCACAATACACACCAGTGATTAAATGTGCTTCTGATACTTTGACCAGGTTCCATGGCTCATAGCTTCATTATTCTAAACACAAATCTCTTGCAGTGAAGGGGTTTGCACTCAACTCAACATAAAACTTTTCCCACTATCTCGTACTGTCCAACGAATGACAATGCTCGACAGCACTCGAACGCGTCTCGCCCCCCTTTCGACATGCACGGGTGGCCGTCTCGCCCCCGTTTCGACATGCGCCGGTGGGCGAGGACCCGCCCCAACGCTGCTTGCAGCTTTAATTATTATTATTCTTTGTTTCTTCTTACGCCTCTTTGCGCTCAAATTTGACCCCCTAAACATGCTCAAAAACTCACCAAAATCGGCACGCTCGTCAGGTCTGGCGAAAAATTCGATAAAATGAAATAACTCTCCCCATAGGTCACAAAATGGCTCTCTAGCGCCACCAAGGCACTTTTTACTGGCCTTTAGAGGGCCACCACGCCCGGTAGGAAAGTCATAGAGACATGCAACCAGCACTATATTGTTCATCTCATCAAGGCCTAAAAATGAACAATCGACACCTATTACCTAAATCAAACAGGAAGTCCGCAATTTGCATATCAAAATTTGCATTTCACCCTAAATTTGGCCAAAATTTGCCCTCGAACAAACGCGAACTCCTCCTAGGGCGTTCATCGTATCGACCCCAAATGCTAATAGATGTCACAGCACACTCTTCCGATGAAAACTACTGTACAACTTTATCATTACTGGACCGGTTCCCAATTTATGAGGCGTCAAAGATGGGGTCCGCAGCCACGATGATTGCCTTTTTTCGATGCATACGCACTTTCCAACATTATTTTAACCGCTTAAACATGCTCAAAAACAAACAAAATTTTGCAGAAAATTTTTAGACGCTACAAACATATCTCTTATCTCAAAATTCTCCACCAAAGGCACAAAATGGCTCTCTAGCGCCACCTAAATCCTCAAAAATAGCACTTCTGCTTACACCACGGCCTGTCGCAATGTATGAAAATTCTGAAAAAAATCACACATCATTGCTGTACCATGACAGATATTGTCACTTGATTCCGTGAAAATCCATGCAAGTCTTCTTGAGATACAAAAATATTATATACATAATACACTGTACAGTAATACATTTTTTCTTGTTGTGGACAAACCGTTGATTGGATCTAAATGATCTTTGGTATACTTCATCATCTCAATTAGGAGAAACAATGTGTCAAGCATGGTACCATTTCCATGAATATTTGCTGAGATATTAATATGTTATGAATATTCATATTTTGAAAAATATAGAGTGACGCACTTCTGAATTCACCATAAGTTGCAGCGTATGAAACTTTTGTCTGTGTTCAGGGAACATGTTCTCAAAATCTCCGCTTTCTAAGATTTACGTAGAAGAAGCATTTATTAATTTCTTGATTTTTATTGATTTCCATGTATTTCTCTGTGCTACTACACAATTGTCCACCGGGTGGCAGTTGGAGCCCACGGATCATCTCCCTTCACTAAGTTCATGCATGGGGGAAGATTCCACAATACACAGCAGTGATAAAATCTGCTTCAGATACTTTGACCAGGTCCCATGGCTCATAGCTCCATTATTCAAATGAAAAATCTCTTGCAGTAAAGGGGTTTGCACTCAACTCAACATAAAACTTTTCCCACTATCTCGTACTGTCCAACGAATGACAATGCTCGACAGCGCTCGAACGCGTCTCGCCCCCCTTTCGACATGCGCGGGTGGGCGTCTCGCCCCCGTTTCGACATGCACCGGTGGGCGAGGACCCGCCCCAACGCTGCTTGCAGCTTTAATTAGGGTCCGAGCCTCGAGGCCTGAAAGGCCTCAGAGAGGACCCTATTGTTCCTGGTCAGTTTCTTATTAGGGTCCGAGCCTCGAGGCCTGAAAGGCCTCAGAGAGGACCCTATTGTTCCTGCTATGTTTCTTATTATTATTATTATTATTCTTTGTTTTTTCTTACGCCTCTTTGAGCTTGAATTTGACCCCCTAAACATGCTCAAAAACTCACCAAAATCGGCACGCTCGTCAGGTCTGGCGAAAAATTTGATAAAATGATAAAACTCTCCCCATCGGTCACAAAATGGCTCTCTAGCGCCACCAAGGCACTTTTTACTGGCCTTTAGAGGGCCACCACGCCCGGTAGGAAAGTCATAGAGAGATGCAACCAACACTATATTGTTCATCTCATCAAGGACTAAAAATGAACAATCGACACCTATTACCTAAATCAAACAGGAAGTCCGCAATTTGCATATCAAAATTTGCATTTCACCCTAAATTTGGCCAAAATTTGCCCTCGAACAAACGCGAACTCCTCTCGGGGCGTTCATTGTATCAACCCCAAATGCTAATAGATGACACAGCACACTGTTCCGATCAAAACTACTGTACAACTTTTTCAAAAGTCCTACCATTTGGATTTTATGAGGCGTCAAAGATGGGGTCCGCAGCCACTTTGACTGCCTTTTTCCGATGCATACGCAATTTCCAACATTATTTTAACCGCTTAAACATGGTCAAAAACGAACAAAATTTTGCAGTAAATTCTTACAGGCAACAAACATATCTCTTATCCCAAAATTCTTCACCAAAGGCACAAAATGGCTCTCTAGCGCCACCTAAATCCTCCAAAATGGCACTTTTGCTTACACCACGCCCTGACGCAATGTTTAAAAATTCTGAAAAAAATCACACATCATTGCTGTACCATGACAGATATTCTCACTTGATTTCGTGAAAATCCAATGAAGACTTCTTGAAATAAAAAATGTTATGTTCATCATATGCTGTACAGTATCACATAATTTCTTACTGTGAACAAACCCTTTATTGTATCAAAATGTCCTTTGGTAGACTTCATTAGCTCCATGTGTACAGACAAACTGCCAAGCATGGAACAATTTCTATGAATATTTCTGGAGATATTAATATGTTATGAATATTCATATTTTGAAAAATATAGAGTGACGCACTTCTGAATTCACCATAAGTTGCAGCGTATGAAACTTTTGTCTGTGTTCAGCGAACATGCTCCCAAAATCTCAGCTTTCTAGGATTTACGTAGAAGAAGCATTTATTAATTTCTTGATTTTTTTTGATTTCCATGTATTTCTGTGTGCTACTACACAATTGTCCACCGGGTGGCAGTTGGAGCCCACGGATCATCTCCCTTCACTAAGTTCATGCATGGGGGAAGATTTCACAATACACACCAGTGATTAAATGTGCTTCAGATACTTTGACTAGGTTCCATGGCTCATAGCTCCAATATTCAAAACAACTATCTCTTGCAGTAAAGGGGTTTGCACTCAACTCAACATGAAACATTTCCTTCTGTCTCGCACTGTCCAACGAATGACAATGCTCGACATCGCTCGAACGCGTCTCGCCCCCGTTTCGACATGCACGGGTGGGCGTCTCGCCCCCGTTTCGACGTGCGCGGGTGGGCGAGGACCCGTCCCAACGCTGCTTGCAGCTTTAATTAGGGTCCGAGCCTCCAGGCCTGCAGGGCCTTGGAGAGGACCCTATTGTATTTCTCGCGTTTCTTATTATTATTATTATTATTCTTTTTTCTTACGCCTCTTTGAGCTTTAATTTGACCCCCTAAACATGCTCAAAAACTCCCCAAAATTGGCACGCACCTCAGGTCTGGCGAAAAATTTGATTAAATGAAACAATTATCCCCATCAATCCAAAAATGGCTCTCTAGCGCCACCAAGGCACTTTTTACTGCACTTAGACGGCCATCACGACCGGTAGGAAAGTCATAGAGAGATGGAACCAACACTATATTGTTCATGTCATCAAGACCTAAAAATGCCTAGGGGACACCCTTGACCTAAATCGAACAGGGAGTCCGCAATTTGCATATCAAAATGTCCATTTTCCCCAAAATTTGGCCAAAATTTGCCCTCGAACAAACGCGAACTCCTCTCGGGGCGTTCATTGTATCAACCCCAAAAGCTAATAGATGACAAAGCACACTCTTTCGATGAAAACTACTGTACAACTTTGTCAAAAGTCCTACGGTTTGGATTTTATGAGGCGTCAAAGATGGGGTCCGCAGCCACGTTGACTGCCTTTTTTCTATGCATACGCAATTTCCAACATTATCTTAACCCATTAAACATGTTCAAAAACAAACAAAATTTTGCAGTAAATTCTTAGAGGCCACAAACATATCTCTTATCCCAAAATTTTCCACCAAAGGCACAAAATGGCTCTCTAGCGCCACCTAAATCCTCAAGAAATGCTCTTTTGCTTACACCACGGTTTGTCGCAATGTCTAAAAATTCTGACAAAAATCACACATCATTGCTGTACCATAACAGACATTGTCACTTGATTTCGTGAAAATCCATGAAAGAGTCTTGAGATTAAAAAATATTATATTCATAATACACTGTACAGTAATACATTTTTTCTTGTTGTGGCCAAACCGTAAATCAGATCGAAATGATCTTTGGTATACTTTATTATCTCTATTTGTAGAAACAATGTGCCAAGCATGGTACCATTTGAATGAATATTTGTTGAGATATTAACAAGTTATGAATATTCATATTTTGAAAAACATAGAGTGACGCACTTCCGAATTCACCATAAGTTGCAGCATATGAAACTTTTGTCTGTGTTCAGAGAACATGCTCCCAAAATTTCAGCTTTCTAGGATTTACATAGAAGAAGCATTTATTAATTTCTTGATTCTTATTGATTTTCATGTTTCTCTATGAGTTTCTATGTGTTACTACACATTCTCTACACTGGATGGCAGTAGCACCACACGGATCATCTCCCCTCACCAAGTTCATGCATGGGGGAGGTTTCACAATACACAGCAGTGATTAAACCTGCTTCAGATACTTTCACCAGGTCCCATGCCCCACAGCTCCATTTAACAAAAGAGAAATCTCTGTCACTACAGGGGTTTGCACTCAACTCAACAAAAAACATTTCACTCAGTCTCGCACTGCCTAACAACTAATGAGTGTTCAATGACGCCTGAACACGTCTCGCTCCCCTATCAACAAAGGTCCCAAAATAACTCTCTAGCACCGCTTAGAAACATTACATTGGTACTTAGACGACCACCACGACTGGTAGGAAACTCAGAGGTAGAACCAAAACTATATTCTTCATCTCATCAGGACCTAAAAATTAAGAATCAACACTCCTCACCTAAATCAAACAGGAAGAAGAGAATTTGCATATCTAAATCGTTAAGGGTTTGCATTCAATTCTAGCACAATTATTTCACTCAGCCTCGCACTGTCCGACGAATGACGATGCTCAACGGCGCTCGAACGCGTCTCACCCCCGTCTCGACGTGCACGGGTGGGAGTCTTGCCCCCGTTTCGACATGCGCGGGTGGGCGAGGACCCGTCCCAACGCTGCTTGCAGCTTTAATTATTATTATTCTTTCTTTGTTTTTTCCTACGCCTCTTTGCGCTCAAATTTGACCCCCTAAACATGCTCAAAAACTCACCAAAATCGGCACGCTCGTCAGGTCTGGCGAAAAATTTGATTAAATGAAAAAATTCTCCCCATAGGTCACAAAATGGCTCTCTAGCGCCACCAAGGCACTTTTTACTGGCCTTTAGAGGGCCACCACGCCCGGTAGGAAAGTCATAGAGACATGCAACCAACACTATATTGTTCCTCTCATCAAGGCCTAAAAATGAACAATCGACACCTATTACCTAAATCAAACAGGAAGTCCGCAATTTGCATATCAAAATTTGCATTTCACCCTAAATTTGGCCAAAATTTGCCCTCGAACAAACGCGAACTCCTCTCGGGGCGTTCATTGTATCAACCCCAAATGCTAATAGATGACACAGCACACTCTTCCGATGAAAACTACTGTACAACTTTTTCAAAAGTCCTACCGTTTGGATTTTATGAGGCGTCAAAGATGGGGTCCGCAGCCACGATGATTGCCTTTTTTCGATGCATACGCACTTTCCAACATTATTTTAACCGCTTAAACATGCTCAAAAACAAACAAAATTTTGCAGTTAATTTTTACAGGCAACAAACTTATCTCTTCTCTCAAAATTCTCCACCAAAGGCACAAAATGGCTCTCTAGCGCCACCTAAATCCTCAAAAATAGCACTTCTGCTTACACCACGGCCTGTCGCAATGTATGAAAATTCTGAGAAAAATCACACTTCATTGCTGTACCATGACAGATATTGTCACTTGATTTCGTGAAAATTCATTAAAGACTTCTTGAGATAAAAAAATATTATATACTTAATACACTGTACAGTAAAACATTTTTTCTTGTTGTGGACAAACCGTTTATTGGATCAAAATGATCTTTGGTATACTTCATCATCTCAATTAGGAGAAACTATGTGTCAAGCATGGTACCATTTCCATGAATATTTGCTGAGATATTAATATGTTATGAATATTCATATTTTGAAAAATATAGAGTGACGCACTTCTGAATTCACCATAAGTTGCAGCGTATGAAACTTTTGTCTGTGTTCAGAGAAGATGTTCCCAAAATCTCAGCTTTCTAGGATTTACGTAGAAGAAGCATTTATTCATTTCTTGATTTTTATTGATTTCCATGTATTTCTCTGTGCTACTACACAATTGTCCACCGGGTGGCAGTTGGAGCCCACGGATCATCTCCCTTCACTAAGTTCATGCATGGGGGAAGATTTTACAATACACAGCAGTGATTACATGTGCTTCAAATACTTTGACCAGGTTCCACGGCTCATAGCTCCAATATTCAATAAAAATATCTCTTTCAGTAAAGGGGTTTGCACTCAACTCAACATAAAACATTTCCCACTATCTCGTACTGTGCAACGAATGACAATGCTCGACATCGCTCGAACGCGTCTCGCCCCCCTTTCGACATGCACGGGTGGGCGTCTCGCCCCCGTTTCGACATGCGCGGGTGGGCGAGGACCCGTCCCAACGCTGCTTGCAGCTTTAATTATTATTATTATTATTATTATTATTATTCTTTGTTTTTTCTTACGCCTCTTTGCGCTCAAATTTGACCCCCTAAACATGCTCAAAAACTCACCAAAATCGGCACGCTCGTCAGGTCTGGCGAAAAATTTGATAAAATGAAAAAACTGTCCCCATAGGTCACAAAATGGCTCTCTAGCGCCACCAAGGCACTTTTTACTGGCCTTTAGAGGGCCACCACGCCCGGTAGGAAAGTCCTAGAGAGATGCAACCAACACCATATTGTTCATCTCATCAAGGCCTAAAAATGAACAATCGACACCTATTACCTAAATCAAACAGGAAGTCCGCAATTTGCATATCAAAATTTGCATTTCACCCTAAATTTGGCCAAAATTTGACCTCGAACAAACGCGAACTCCTCCTAGGGCGTTCATCGTATCGACCCCAAATGCTAATAGATGACACAGCACACTCTTCCGATGAAAACTACTGTACAACTTTTTCAAAAGTCCAACGGTTTGGATTTTATGAGGCGTCAAAGATGGGGTCCGCAGCCACTTTCACTGCCTTTTCCCGATGCATACGCAATTTCCAACATTAATTTAACCGCTTAAACATGGTCAAAAACGAACAAAATTTTGCAGTAAATTCTTACAGGCAAGAAACATATCTCTTATGTCAAAATTCTTCACCAAAGGCACAAAATGGCTCTCTAGCGCCACCTAAATCCTCCAAAATGGCACTTTTGCTTACACCATGCCCTGACGCAATGTTTAAAAATTCTGAAAAAAATCACACATCATTGCTGTACCATGACAGATATTCGCACTTGATTTCGTGAAAATCCAATGAAGACTTCTTGAAATAAAAAATGTTATGTTCATCATATGCTGTACAGTATCACATAATTTCTTACTGTGAACAAACCGTTTATTGTATCAAAATGTCCTTTGGTACACTTCATAAGCTCCATGTGTACAGACAAAATGCCAAGCATGGAACGATTTCTATGAATATTTCTGGAGATATTAATATGTTATGAATATTCATATTTTGAAAAATATAGAGTGACGCACTTCTGAATTCACCATAAGTTGCAGCGTATGAAACTTTTGTCTGTGTTCAGGGAACATGCTCCCAAAATCTCAGCTTTCTAGGATTTACGTAGAAGAAGCATTTATTAATTTCTTGATTTTTATTGATTTCCATGTATTTCTGTGTGCTACTACACTATTGTCCACCGGGTGGCAGTTGGAGCCCACGGATCATCTCCCTTCACTAAGTTCATGCATGGGGGAAGATTTCACAATACACACCAGTGATTCAATGTGCTTCAGATACTTTGACCAGGTTCCATGGCTCATAGGTCCATTATTCAATACAAAAATCTTTTGCAGTTTAGGGGTTTGCACTCAACTCAACATAACAGATTTCCCACTACCTCGTACTGTTCAACGAATCACAATGCTCGACATCGCTCCAACGCGTCTCGCCCCCCTTTCGACATGCATGGGTGGGCGTCTCGCCCCCGTTTCGACATGCGCGGGTGGGCGAGGACCCGTCCCAACGCTGCTTGCAGCTTTAATTAGGGTCCGAGCCTCCAGGCCTGCAGGGCCTTGGAGAGGACCCTATTGTTTTTCTCGTGTTTCTTATTATTATTATTATTCTTTATTTCTTCTTACGCCTCTTTGCGCTCAAATTTGACCCCCTAAACATGCTCAAAAACTCACCAAAATCGGCACGCTCGTCCGGTCTGGCGAAAAATTTGATAAAATGAAAAAATTCTCCCCATAGGTCACAAAATGGCTCTCTAGCGCCACCAAGGCACTTTTTACTGGCCTTTAGAGGGCCACCACGCCCGGTAGGAAAGTCATAGAGAGATGCAACCAACACTATATTGTTCATCTCATCAAGGCCTAAAAATGAACAATCGACACCTATTACCTAAATCAAACAGGAAGTCCGCAATTTGCATATCAAAATTTGCATTTTCCCCTAAATTTGGCCAAAATGTGCCCTCGAACAAACGCGAACTCCTCCTAGGGCGTTCATCGTATCGACCCCAAATGCTAATAGATGACACAGCACACTCTTCCGATGAAAACTACTGTACAACTTTTTCAAAAGTCCTACGGTTTGGATTTTATGAGGCGTCAAAGATGGGGTCCGCAGCCACTTTGACTGCCTTTTCTCGATGCATACGCCATTTCCTACATTAATTTAACCGCTTAAACATGGTCAAAAACGAACAAAATTTTGCAGTAAATTCTTACAGGCAACAAACATATCTCTTATCCCAAAATTCTTCACCAAAGGCACAAAATGGCTCTCTAGCGCCACCTAAATCCTCCAAAATGGCACTTTTGCTTACACCACGCCCTGACGCAATGTGTAAAAATTCTGAAAAAAAACACACATCATTGCTGTACCATGACAGATATTCTCACTTGATTTCGTGAAAATCCAATGAAGACTTCTTGAAATAAAAAATGTCATGTTCATCATATGCTGTACAGTATCACATAATTTCTTACTGTGAACAAACCGTTTATTGTATCAAAATGTCCTTTGGTAGACTTCATAAGCTCCATGTGTACACACAAACTGCCAAGCATGGAACAATTTCTATGAATATTTCTGGAGATATTAATATGTTATGAATATTCATATTTTGAAAAATATAGAGTGACGCACTTCTGAATTCACCATAAGTTGCAGCGTATGAAACTTTTGTCTGTGTTCAGGGAACATGCTCCCAAAATCTCAGCTTTCTAGGATTTACGTAGAAGAAGCATTTATTAATTTCTTGATTTTTATTGATTTCTATGTATTTCTGTGTGCTACTACACAATTATCCACCGGGTGGCAGTTGGAGCCCACGGATCATCTCCCTTCACTAAGTTCATGCATGGGGGAAGATTTCACAATACACACCAGTGATGACATGTGCTTCAAATACTTTGACCAGGTTCCATGGCTCATAGCTCCAATATTAAAAAAAAAATATCTCTTTCAGTTAAGGGGTTTGCACTCAACTCAACATAAAACATTTCCCACTATCTCGTACTGTCCAACGAATGACAATGCTCGACATCGCTCGAACGCGTCTCGCCCCCGTTTCGACATGCACGGGTGGGCGTCTCGCCCCCGTTTCGACATGCGCGGGTGGGCGAGGACCCGTCCCAACGCTGCTTGCAGCTTTAATTATTATTATTCTTTGTTTTTTCTTACGCCTCTTTGAGCTTGAATTTGACCCCCTAAACATGCTCAAAAACTCACCAAAATCGGCACGCTCGTCAGGTCTGGCGAAAAATTTGATAAAATGATAAAACTCTCCCCATCGGTCACAAAATGGCTCTCTAGCGCCACCAAGGCACTTTTTACTGGCCTTTAGAGGGCCACCACGCCCGGTAGGAAAGTCATAGAGAGATGCAACCAACACTATATTGTTCATCTCATCAAGGACTAAAAATGAACAATCGACACCTATTACCTAAATCAAACAGGAAGTCCGCAATTTGCATATCAAAATTTGCATTTCACCCTAAATTTGGCCAAAATTTGCCCTCGAACAAACGCGAACTCCTCTCGGGGCGTTCATTGTATCAACCCCAAATGCTAATAGATGACACAGCACACTGTTCCGATCAAAACTACTGTACAACTTTTTCAAAAGTCCTACCATTTGGATTTTATGAGGCGTCAAAGATGGGGTCCGCAGCCACTTTGACTGCCTTTTTCCGATGCATACGCAATTTCCAACATTATTTTAACCGCTTAAACATGGTCAAAAACGAACAAAATTTTGCAGTAAATTCTTACAGGCAACAAACATATCTCTTATCCCAAAATTCTTCACCAAAGGCACAAAATGGCTCTCTAGCGCCACCTAAATCCTCCAAAATGGCACTTTTGCTTACACCACGCCCTGACGCAATGTTTAAAAATTCTGAAAAAAATCACACATCATTGCTGTACCATGACAGATATTCTCACTTGATTTCGTGAAAATCCAATGAAGACTTCTTGAAATAAAAAATGTTATGTTCATCATATGCTGTACAGTATCACATAATTTCTTACTGTGAACAAACCCTTTATTGTATCAAAATGTCCTTTGGTAGACTTCATTAGCTCCATGTGTACAGACAAACTGCCAAGCATGGAACAATTTCTATGAATATTTCTGGAGATATTAATATGTTATGAATATTCATATTTTGAAAAATATAGAGTGACGCACTTCTGAATTCACCATAAGTTGCAGCGTATGAAACTTTTGTCTGTGTTCAGCGAACATGCTCCCAAAATCTCAGCTTTCTAGGATTTACGTAGAAGAAGCATTTATTAATTTCTTGATTTTTTTTGATTTCCATGTATTTCTGTGTGCTACTACACAATTGTCCACCGGGTGGCAGTTGGAGCCCACGGATCATCTCCCTTCACTAAGTTCATGCATGGGGGAAGATTTCACAATACACACCAGTGATTAAATGTGCTTCAGATACTTTGACTAGGTTCCATGGCTCATAGCTCCAATATTCAAAACAACTATCTCTTGCAGTAAAGGGGTTTGCACTCAACTCAACATGAAACATTTCCTTCTGTCTCGCACTGTCCAACGAATGACAATGCTCGACATCGCTCGAACGCGTCTCGCCCCCGTTTCGACATGCACGGGTGGGCGTCTCGCCCCCGTTTCGACGTGCGCGGGTGGGCGAGGACCCGTCCCAACGCTGCTTGCAGCTTTAATTAGGGTCCGAGCCTCCAGGCCTGCAGGGCCTTGGAGAGGACCCTATTGTATTTCTCGTGTTTCTTATTATTCTTTGTTTCTTCATACGCCTCTTTGCGCTCAAATTTGACCCCCTAAACATGCTCAAAAACTCACCAAAATCGCTGGAGCCCTCATGTCTGGCGAAAAATTTGATAAAATGAAAAAAAATTCCCCATAAGTCAGAAAATGGCTCTCTAGCGCCACCCAGAATCATTTTCTTGGCCTTTAGACGGCCACCACGCCCGGTAGAAAAGTCATAGAGACATGCAACCAACACTATATTGTTTATCTCATGAAGACCTAAAAATGAACAATCGACATCCATTACCTTAATCGAACAGGAAGTCCGCAATTTGCATATCAAAATTGCCATTTGCCCCTAAATTTGGCCAAAATTTGCCCTCGAACAAACGCGAACTCCTCCTAGGGCGTTCGTCGTATCGACCCCAAATGCTAATAGATGACAAAGCAAACTATGCCGATTAAATATTGTGTAAAACTTCGTCAAAAGTCCTACGGTTCGGATTTTATGAGGCGTCAAAGTTGGGGTCCCCAGCCACTTTCACTGCCTTTTTTCGATGCATACGCAATTTCCAACATCATTTGAACCCCTTAAACATGCTCTTAAACAAACAAAATTTTGCAGTTAATTTTTAGACGCAACAAACATTTTTCTTATCTCCAAATTCTCCACCAAAGGCACAAAATGGCTCTCTAGCGCCACCTAATTCCTCCAAAATGCCACTTCCACTTTCACCACGCCCTGTCCCAATGTCATAGAATTCTGAAAAAAATCACACATCATTGCTGTACCATGCCCTGTGATGTGACTTGATTTCGTCTAAATCCATTTAACACTTCTCTAGATAAAAAATATTATGTACATAATACGCTGTACAGTAATACTGTTTCTCTTGCTGTGGACAAACCCTTCGTCGTATCAAAATGATCTTTGGTCTACTTCCTCATCTTCATATGAAAAAACAATGTGCCAAGGATGGTACCATTGCAACGAATATTTGTGGAGATATTAAGATGTTATGAATATTCATATTTTGAAAAATATAGAGTGACGAACATCTGAATTCACCATTAGTTACTCCTAAGCAAACTTTTGTCTGTCTTCAGGGAACATGCTCCCAAAATTTCAGCTTTCTAGGATTTACGTCGAAGAAGCATTTATTAATTTCTTGATTATCATTGATTTCCATGTTTTTCTATGTACTAATACACATTCTGTCCACCGGGTGGCAAAAAGATGACACGGCTCATCTCCCTTCACTGACTTCATGCATGGGGGAAGATTCCACAATACGCAGCACTGATTAAATCTGCTTCAGATACGTTGAGCAGGTCCCATGGCTCATTGCTCTACTTTACAAAAGAAAAATCTCTTTCGGTAAAGGGGTTTGCACTCCACTCAACAGAAAACTTTTCCCTCTATCTCATACTGTCCAACAAATGACAATGCTCGACTTCGCTCGAACGCGTTTCGCCCCCGTTTCGACATGCGCGGGTGGGTGTCTCGCCCCCGTTTCGACATGCGCGGGTGGGCGAGGACCCGTCCCAACGCTGCTTGCAGCTTTAATTAGGGTCCGAGCCTCGAGGCCTGAAAGGCCTCAGAGAGGACCCTATTGTTCCTGCTATGTTTCTTATTATTATTCTTTGTTTCTTTGTTTTTTCTTACGCCTCTTTGAGCTTGAATTTGACCCCCTAAACATGCTCAAAAACTCACCAAAATCGGCACGCTCGTCCGGTCTGGCGAAAAATTTGATAAAATGAAAAAATTCTCCCCATAGGTCACAAAATGGCTCTCTAGCGCCACCAAGGCACTTTTTACTGGCCTTTAGAGGGCCACCACGCCCGGTAGGAAAGTCATAGAGAGATGCAACCAACACTATATTGTTCATCTCATCAAGGCCTAAAAATGAACAATCGACACCTATTACCTAAATCAAACAGGAAGTCCGCAATTTGCATATCAAAATTTGCATTTCACCCTAAATTTGGCCAAAATTTGCCCTCGAACAAACGCGAACTCCTCCTAGGGCGTTCATCGTATCGACCCCAAATGCTAATAGATGACACAGCACACTCTTCCGATGAAAACTACTGTACAACTTTTTCAAAAGTCCTACGGTTTGGATTTTATGAGGCGTCAAAGGTGGGGTCCGCAGCCACTTTCACTGCCTTTTCCCGATGCATACGCTATTTCCAACATTATTTTAACTGCTTAAACATGGTCAAAAACGAACAAAATTTTGCAGTAAATTCTTACAGGCAACAAACATATCTCTTATCCCAAAATTCTTCACCAAAGGCACAAAATGCCTCTCTAGCGCCACCTACATCCTCCAAAATGGCACTTTTGCTTACACCACGGCCTGACGCAATGTTTTAAAAATCTGAAAAAAATCACACATCATTGCTGTACCATGACAGATATTCTCACTTGATTTCGTGAAAATCCAATGAAAACTTCTTGAAATAAAAAATGTTATGTTCATCATATGCTGTACAGTATCACATAATTTCTTACTGTGAACAAACCGTTTTTTGTATGAAAATGTCCTTTGGTACACTTCATAAGCTCCATGTGTACAGACAAACTGCCAAGCATGGAACAATTTCTATGAATATTTCTGGAGATATTAATATGTTATGAATATTCATATTTTGAAAAATATAGAGTGACGCACTTCTGAATTCAACATAAGTTGCAGCGTATGAAACTTTTGTCTGTGTTCAGGGAACATGCTCCCAAAATCTCAGCTTTCTAGGATTTACGTAGAAGAAGCATTTATTAATTTCTTGATTTTTATTGATTTCCATGTATTTCTGTGTGCTACTACACAATTGTCCACCGGGTGGCTGTTGGAGCCCACGGTTCATCTCCCTTTACTAACTTAATCCATGGGGGAAGATTTCACAATACACACCAGTGATTAAATGTGCTTCAGATACTCTGACCAGGTTCCATGGCTCATAGCTCCAATATTCACAACAAAAATCTCTTGCAGTAAAGGGGTTTGCACTCAACTGAACATGAAACATTTCCCACTATCTCGTACTGTCCAACGAATCACAATGCTCGACATCGCTCAAACGCCTCTCCCTCCCTTTCGACATGCACGGGTGGGCGTCTCGCCCCCGTTTCGACATGCACCGGTGGGCGAGGACCCGTCCCAACGCTGCTTGCAGCTTTAATTAGGGTCCGAGCCTCGAGGCCTGAAAGGCCTCAGAGAGGACCCTATTGTTCCTGGTCAGTTTCTTTTTATTATTATTATTCTTTGTTTTTTCTTACGCCTCTTTGAGCGTGAATTTGACCCCCTAAACATGCTCAAAAACTCACCAAAATCGGCACGCTCGTCAGGTCTGGCGAAAAATTTGATAAAATGATAAAACTCTCCCCATAGGTCACAAAATGGCTCTCTAGCGCCACCAAGGCACTTTTTACTGGCCTTTAGAGGGCCACCACGCCCGGTAGGAAAGTCATAGAGAGATGCAACCAACACTATATTGTTCATCTCATCAAGGACTAAAAAAGAACAATCGACACCTATTACCTAAATCAAACAGGAAGTCCGCAATTTGCATATCAACATTTGCATTTCACCCTAAATTTGGCCAAAATTTGCCCTCGAACAAACGCGAACTCCTCCTAGGGCGTTCATCGTATCGACCCCAAATGCTAATAGATGACACAGCACACTCTTCCGATGAAAACTACTGTACAACTTTTTCAAAAGTCCTACGGTTTGGATTTTATGAGGCGTCAAAGATGGGGTCCGCAGCCACTTTGACTGCCTTTTCCCGATGGATACGCAGTTTCCAACATTTATTTAACCGCTTAAACATGGTCAAAAACGAACAAAATTTTGCAGTAAATTCTTACAGGCAACAAACATATGTCTTATCCCAAAATTCTTCACCAAAGGCACAAAATGGCTCTCTAGCGCCACCTAAATCCTCCAAAATGGCACTTTTGCTTACACCACGCCCTGACGCAATGCTTAAAAATTCTGAAAAAAATCACACATCTTTGCTGTACTATGACAGATATTCTCACATGATTTCGTGAAAATCCAATGAAGACTTCTTGAAATAAAAAATGTTATGTTCATCATATGCTGTACAGTATCACATAATTTCTTACTGTGAACAAACCGTTTATTGTATCAAAATGTCCTTTGGTAGACTTCATAAGCTCCATGTGTACAGACAAACTGCCAAGCATGGAACAATTTCTATGAATATTTCTGGAGATATTAATATGTTATGAATATTCATATTTTGAAAAATATAGAGTGACGCACTTCTGAATTCACCATAAGTTGCAGCGTATGAAACTTTTGTCTGTGTTCAGGGAACATGCTCCCAAAATCTCAGCTTTCTAGGATTTACGTAGAAGAAGCATTTATTAATTTCTTGATTTTCATTGATTTCCATGTATTTCTGTGTGCTACTACACAATTGTCCACCGGGTGGCAGTTGGAGCCCACGGATCATCTCCCTTCACTAAGTTCATGCATGGGGGAAGATTTCACAATACACACCAGTGATTAAATGTGCTCCAGATACTTTGACCAGGTTCCATGGCTCATAGCTCCATTATTCAAAACAAAAATGTCTTGCAGTGAAGGGGTTTGCACTCAACTCAAAATTAAAGATTTCCCACTATCTCGTTCTGTTCAACGAATCACAATGCTCGACATCGCTCCAACGCGTCTCGCCCCCCTTTCGACATGCTCGGGTGGGCGTCTCGCCCCCGTTTCGACGTGCGCGGGTGGGCGAGGACCCGTCCCAACGCTGCTTGCAGCTTTAATTAGGGTCCGAGCCTCGAGGCCTGCAAGGCCTCAGAGAGGACCCTATTGTTCCTGGTCTGTTTCTTATTCTTATTATTATTATTCTTTGTTTCTTTGTTTTTTCTTACGCCTCTTTGAGCTTGAATTTGACCCCCTAAACATGCTCAAAAACTCACCAAAATCGGCACGCTCGTCAGGTCTGGCGAAAAATTTGATAAAATGAAAAAACTGTCCCCATAGGTCACAAAATGGCTCTCTAGCGCCACCAAGGCACTTTTTACTGGCCTTTAGAGGGCCACCACGCCCGGTAGGAAAGTCCTAGAGAGATGGAACCAACACTATATTGTTCATCTCATCAAGACCTAAAAATGCCAAGGGGACACCCTTGACCTAAATCGAACAGGGAGTCCGCAATTTGCATATCAAAATGTCCATTTTCCCCTAAATTTGGCCCAAATTTGCCCTCGAACAAACGCGAACTCCTCTCGGGGCGTTCATTGTATCAACCCCAAAAGCTAATAGATGACAAAGCACACTCTTCCAATGAAAACTACTGTACAACTTTATCAAAAGTCCTACGGTTCACATTTTACGAGGCGTCAAAGATGGGGTCCGCAGCCACTTTGACTGCCTTTTTCCGATGCATAAGCAAGTTCCAACATTATTTTTACCCCTTAAACATACTCAAAAACAAATGAAATTTTGCAGTTAATTTTTAGAGGCTACAAACATATTTCTTATCTCAGAATTCTCCACCAAAGGCACAAAATGGCTCTCTAGCGCCACCTAAGTCCTCCAAAATGGCACTTTTGCTTTCACCACGGCCTGACGCAATGTCATAAAATTCTGAAAAAATTCACACATCATTGCTGTACAATGCCCTGTACTGTGACATGATTTCGTGAAAATCCATTGAAGATTCTTTGAGAAAAAAAATATTATGTACATAATACACTGTACAGTAATACATTTTCTCTTGCTGTGGACAAACCGTTGATTGGATCACAATGATCTTTGGTATACTTTATAATCTTCATTTGCAGAAACTATGTGCCAAGTATGGTACAATTTGAATGAATTTCTCTTGAGATATTAACATGTTATGAATATTCATATTTGCAAAAATATAGAGTGACGCACTTCTGAATTCACCATAAGTTGCAGCGTATGAAACATTTGTCTGTCTTCAGGGAACATGCTCCCAAAATCTCAGCTTTCTAGGGTTTACGTTGAAGAAGCATTTATTAATTTCTTGATTTCTATTGATTTCCATGTTTTTCTGTGTGCTACCACACAATTGTCCACCGGGTGGCAGTTGGAGCCCACGGATCATCTCCCTTCACTAAGTTCATGCATGGGGGAAGATTTCACAAAACACAGCACTGATTAAATGTGCTTCAGATACTTTGACCAGGTTCCATGGCTCATAGCTCCAATATTCAAAACAAAAATCTCTTGCAGTGAAGGGGTTTGCACTCAACTCAACATAAAAGATTTCCCACTATCTCGCACTGTCCAACGAATGACAATACTCGACATCGCTCGAACGCGTCTCGCCCCCCTTTCAACATGCACGGATGGGCGTCTCGCCCCCGTTTCCACATGCAGGTGTGGGCGTCTCGCCCCCGTTTCGACATGCGCCGGTGGGCGAGGACCCGCCCCAACGCTGCTTGCAGCTTTAATTATTATTATTCTTTCTTTGTTTTTTCCTACGCCTCTTTGCGCTCAAATTTGACCCCCTAAACATGCTCAAAAACTCACCAAAATCGGCACGCTCGTCAGGTCTGGCGAAAAATTTGATTAAATGAAAAAATTCTCCCCATAGGTCACAAAATGGCTCTCTAGCGCCACCAAGGCACTTTTTACTGGCCTTTAGAGGGCCACCACGCCCGGTAGGAAAGTCATAGAGACATGCAACCAACACTATATTGTTCCTCTCATCAAGGCCTAAAAATGAACAATCGACACCTATTACCTAAATCAAACAGGAAGTCCGCAATTTGCATATCAAAATTTGCATTTCACCCTAAATTTGGCCAAAATTTGCCCTCGAACAAACGCGAACTCCTCTCGGGGCGTTCATTGTATCAACCCCAAATGCTAATAGATGACACAGCACACTCTTCCGATGAAAACTACTGTACAACTTTTTCAAAAGTCCTACCGTTTGGATTTTATGAGGCGTCAAAGATGGGGTCCGCAGCCACGATGATTGCCTTTTTTCGATGCATACGCACTTTCCAACATTATTTTAACCGCTTAAACATGCTCAAAAACAAACAAAATTTTGCAGTTAATTTTTACAGGCAACAAACTTATCTCTTCTCTCAAAATTCTCCACCAAAGGCACAAAATGGCTCTCTAGCGCCACCTAAATCCTCAAAAATAGCACTTCTGCTTACACCACGGCCTGTCGCAATGTATGAAAATTCTGAGAAAAATCACACTTCATTGCTGTACCATGACAGATATTGTCACTTGATTTCGTGAAAATTCATTAAAGACTTCTTGAGATAAAAAAATATTATATACTTAATACACTGTACAGTAAAACATTTTTTCTTGTTGTGGACAAACCGTTTATTGGATCAAAATGATCTTTGGTATACTTCATCATCTCAATTAGGAGAAACTATGTGTCAAGCATGGTACCATTTCCATGAATATTTGCTGAGATATTAATATGTTATGAATATTCATATTTTGAAAAATATAGAGTGACGCACTTCTGAATTCACCATAAGTTGCAGCGTATGAAACTTTTGTCTGTGTTCAGAGAAGATGTTCCCAAAATCTCAGCTTTCTAGGATTTACGTAGAAGAAGCATTTATTCATTTCTTGATTTTTATTGATTTCCATGTATTTCTCTGTGCTACTACACAATTGTCCACCGGGTGGCAGTTGGAGCCCACGGATCATCTCCCTTCACTAAGTTCATGCATGGGGGAAGATTTTACAATACACAGCAGTGATTACATGTGCTTCAAATACTTTGACCAGGTTCCACGGCTCATAGCTCCAATATTCAATAAAAATATCTCTTTCAGTAAAGGGGTTTGCACTCAACTCAACATAAAACATTTCCCACTATCTCGTACTGTGCAACGAATGACAATGCTCGACATCGCTCGAACGCGTCTCGCCCCCCTTTCGACATGCACGGGTGGGCGTCTCGCCCCCGTTTCGACATGCGCGGGTGGGCGAGGACCCGTCCCAACGCTGCTTGCAGCTTTAATTATTCTTTGTTTCTTTGTTTCTTTGTTTTTTCTTACGCCTCTTTGAGCTTAAATTTGACCCCCTAAACATGCTCAAAAACTCACCAAAATCGGCACGCTCGTCAGGTCTGGCGAAAAATTTGATAAAATGAAAAAATTATCCCCCTAGGTCAAAAAATGCCTCTCTAGCGCCACCAAGGCACTTTTTACTGGCCTTTAGACGGCCACCACAACCGGTAGGAAAGTCATAGAGAGATGGAACCAACACCATATTGTTCATCTCATCAAGGCCTAAAAATGAACAATCGACACCTATTACCTAAATCAAACAGGAAGTCCGCAATTTGCATATCAAAATTTGCATTTCACCCTAAATTTGGCCAAAATTTGCCCTCGAACAAACGCGAACTCCTCCTAGGGCGTTCATCGTATCGACCCCAAATGCTAATAGATGACACAGCGCACTCTTCCGATGAAAACTACTGTACAACTTTTTCAAAAGTCCTACGGTTTGGATTTTATGAGGCGTCAAAGATGGGGTCCGCAGCCACTTTCACTGCCTTTTCCCGATGCATACGCAATTTCCAACATTAATTTAACCGCTTAAACATGATCAAAAACGAACAAAATTTTGCAGTAAATTCTTACAGGCAACAAACATATCTCTTATCCCAAAATTCTTCACCAAAGGCACAAAATGGCTCTCTAGCGCCACCTAAATCCTCCAAAATGGCACTTTTGCTTACACCACGCCCTGACGCAATGTTTAAAAATTCTGAAAAAAATCACACATCATTGCTGTACCATGACAGATATTCTCACTTGATTTCGTGAAAATCCAATGAAGACTTCTTGAAATAAAAAATGTTATGTTCATCATATGCTGTACAGTATCACATAATTTCTTACTGTGAACAAACCGTTTATTGTATCAAAATGTCCTTTGGTAGACTTCATAAGCTCCATGTGTACAGACAAACTGCCAAGCATGGAACAATTTCTATGAATATTTCTGGAGATATTAATATGTTATGCATATTCATATTTTGAAAAATATAGAGTGACGCACTTCTGAATTCACCATAAGTTGCAGCGTATGAAACTTTTCTCTGTGTTCAGAGAACATGTTCCCAAAATCTCAGCTTTCTAGGATTTACGTAGAAGAAGCATTTATTAATTCCTTGCTTTTTATTGATTTCCATGCATTTCTCTGTGCTACTACACAATTGTCCACCGGGTGGCAGTTGGAGCCCACGGATCATCTCCCTTCACTAAGTTCATGCATGGGGGAAGATTTCACAATACACAGCAGTGATAAAATCTGCTTCAGATACTTTGACCAGGTCCCATGGCTCATAGCTCCATTATTCAAAATAAAAATCTCTTGCAGTAAAGGGGTTTGCACTCAACTCAACATAAAACTTTTCCCACTATCTCGTACTGTCCAACGAATGACAATGCTCGACAGCGCTCGAACGCGTCTCGCCCCCCTTTCGACATGCGCGGGTGGGCGTCTCGCCCCCGTTTCGACATGCGCCGGTGGGCGAGGACCCGTCCCAACGCTGCTTGCAGCTTTAATTAGGGTCCGAGCCTCCAGGCCTGCAGGGCCTTGGAGAGGACCCTATTGTTTTTGTCGTGTTTCTTATTAGGGTCCGAGCCTCCAGGCCTGCAGGGCCTTGGAGAGGACCCTATTGTATTTCTCGTGTTTCTTATTATTCTTTCTTTGTTTCTTTGTTTCTTCTTACGCCTCTTTGCGCTCAAATTTGACCCCCTAAACATGCTCAAAAACTCACCAAAATTGGCACGCACCTCAGGTCTGGCGAAAAATTTGATAAAATGAAAAAATTCTCCCCATTAGTCACAAAATGGCTCTCTAGCGCCACCAAGGCACATTTCACTGGCACTTAGAGGGCCACCACGCCCGGTAGGAAAGTCATAGAGAGATGGAACCAACACTATATTGTTCATCTCATCAAGACCTAAAAATGCTTTGGGGACACCCTTGACCTAAATCGAACAGGGAGTCCGCAATTTGCATATCAAAATGTCCATTTTCCCCTAAATTTGGCCAAAATTTGCCCTCGAACAAACGCGAACTCCTCTCGGGGCGTTCATTGTATCAACCCCAAAAGCTAATAGATGACAAAGCACATTCTTCCGATGAAAACTACTGTACAACTTTGTCAAAAGTCCTACGGTTTGGATTTTATGAGGCGTCAAAGATGGGGTCCGCAGCCACGTTGACTGCCTTTTTTCAATGCATACGCAATTTCCAACATTATTTTAACCGCTTAAACATGCTCGAAAACAAACAAAATTTTGCAGTAAATTCTTAGAGGCCACAAACATATCTTTTTGCTCAAAATTCTCCACTAAAGGCACAAAATGGCTCTCTAGCGCCACCTAAATCCTCAAAAATAGCACTTCTGCTTACACCACGGCCTGTCGCAATGTATGAAAATTCTGAAAAAAATCACACATCATTGCTGTACCATGACAGATATTGTCACTTGATTTCGTGAAAATCCATGAAAGACTTCTTGAGATAAAAAAATATTATATACATAATACACTGTTCAGTAATACATTTTTTCTTGTTGTGGACAAACCGTTGATTGGATCAAAATGATCTTTGGTATACTTCATCATCTCAATTAGGAGAAACAATGTGTCAAGCATGGTACCATTTCCATGAATATTTGCTGAGATATTAATATGTTATGAATATTCATATTTTGAAAAATATAGAGTGACGCACTTCTGAATTCACCATAAGTTGCAGCGTATGAAACTTTTGTCTGTGTTCAGAGAACATGTTCCCAAAATCTCAGCTTTCTAGGATTTACGTAGAAGAAGCATTTATGAATTTCTTGATTTTTATTGATTTCCATGTATTTCTGTGTGCTACTACACAATTGTCCACCGGGTGGCAGTTGCAGCCCACGGATCATCTCCCTTCACTAAGTTCATGCATGGGGGAAGATTTCACAATACACACCAGTGATTAAATGTGCTTCAGATACTTTGACCAGGTTCCATGGCTCATAGCTCCAATATTCAAGACAAAAATCTCTTGCAGTGAAGGGGTTTGCACTCAACTCAACATAAAAGATTTCCCACTCTCTCGTACTGTCCAACGAATCACAATGCTCGACATCGCTCGAACGCGTCTCGCCCCTCTTTCGACATGCACGGGTGGGCGTCTCGCCCCCGTTTCGACATGCGCGGGTGGGCGAGGACCCGTCCCAACGCTGCTTGCAGCTTTAATTAGGGTCCGAGCCTCGAGGCCTGCAAGGCCTCAGAGAGGACCCTATTGTTCCTGGTCTGTTTCTTATTCTTATTATTATTCTTTGTTTCTTTGTTTTTTCTTACGCCTCTTTGAGCTTGAATTTGACCCCCTAAACATGCTCAAAAACTCACCAAAATCGGCACGCTCGTCAGGTCTGGCGAAAAATTTGATAAAATGAAAAAACTGTCCCCATAGGTCACAAAATGGCTCTCTAGCGCCACCAAGGCACTTTTTACTGGCCTTTAGAGGGCCACCACGCCCGGTAGGAAAGTCCTAGAGAGATGCAACCAACACTATATTGTTCATCTCATCAAGGCCTAAAAATGAACAATCGACACCTATTACCTAAATCAAACAGGAAGTCCGCTATTTGCATATCAAAATTTGCATTTTCCCCTAAATTTGGCCAAAATTTGCCCTCGAACAAACGCGAACTCCTCCTAGGGCGTTCATCGTATCGACCCCAAATGCTAATAGATGACACAGCACACTCTTCCGATGAAAACTACTGTACAACTTTTTCAAAAATCCTACGGTTTGGATTTTATGAGGCGTCAAAGATGGGGTCCGCAGCCACTTTGACTGCCTTTTCCCCATGCATACGCAATTTCCAACATTAATTTAACCGCTTAAACATGGTCAAAAACGAACAAAATTTTGCAGTAAATTCTTACAGGCAACAAACATATGTCTTATCCCAAAATTCTTCACCAAAGGCACAAAATGGCTCTCTAGCGCCACCTAAATCCTCCAAAATGGCACTTTTGCTTACACCACGCCCGGACGCAATGTTTAAAAATTCTGAAAAAAATCACACATCATTGCTGTACCATGACAGATATTCTCACATGATTTCGTGAAAATCCAATGAAGACTTCTTGAAATAAAAAATGTTATGTTCATCATATGCTGTACAGTATCACATAATTTCTTACTGTGAACAAACCGTTTATTGTATCAAAATGTCCTTTGGTAGACTTCATAAGCTCCATGTGTACAGACAACCTGCCAAGCATGGAACAATTTCTATGAATATTTCTGGAGATATTAATATGTTATGAATATTCATATTTTGAAAAATATAGAGTGACGCACTTCTCAATTCACTATAAGTTGCAGCGTATGAAACTTTTGTCTGTGTTCAGGGAACATGCTCCCAAAATCCGAGCTTTCTCGGATTTACGTAAAAGAAGCATTTATTAATTTCTTGATTTTCATTGATTTCCATGTATTTCTGTGTGCTACTACACAATTGTCCACCGGGTGGCAGTTGGAGCCCACGGATCATCTCCCTTCACTAAGTTCATGCATGGGGGCAGATTTCACAATACACACCAGTGATTAAATGTGCTCCAGATACTTTGACCAGGTTCCATGGCTCATAGCTCCATTATTCAAAACAAAAATCTCTTGCAGTGAAGGGGTTTGCACTCAACTCAAAATAAAAGATTTCCCACTATCTCGTACTGTTCAACGAATCACAATGCTCGACATCGCTCCAACGCGTCTCGCCCCCCTTTCCACATGCGCGGGTGGGCGTCTCGCCCCCGTTTCGACGTGCGCGGGTGGGCGAGGACCCGTCCCAACGCTGCTTGCAGCTTTAATTAGGGTCCGAGCCTCGAGGCCTGAAAGGCCTCAGAGAGGACCCTATTGTTCCTGCTATGTTTCTTATTAGGGTCCGAGCCTCCAGGCCTGCAAGGCCTTGGAGAGGACCCTATTGTTTTTGTCGTGTTTCTTATTCTTATTCTTATTATTATTCTTTCTTTGTTTTTTCCTACGCCTCTTTGCGCTCAAATTTGACCCCCTAAACATGCTCAAAAACTCACCAAAATCGGCACGCTCGTCAGGTCTGGCGAAAAATTTGATTAAATGAAAAAATTCTCCCCATAGGTCACAAAATGGCTCTCTAGCGCCACCAAGGCACTTTTTACTGGCCTTTAGAGGGCCACCACGCCCGGTAGGAAAGTCATGGAGAGATGCAACCAACACTATATTGCTCATCTCATCAAGGCCTAAAAATGAACAATCGACACCTATTACCTAAATCAAACAGGAAGTCCGCAATTTGCATATCAAAATTTGCATTTTCCCCTAAATTTGGCCAAAATTTGCCCTCGAACAAACGCGAACTCCTCCTAGGGCGTTCATCGTATCAACCCCAAATGCTAATAGATGACACAGCACACTCTTCCGATGAAAACTACTGTACAACTTTTTCAAAAGTCCTACGGTTTGGATTTTATGAGGCGTCAAAGATGGGGTCCGCAGCCACTTTGACTGCCTTTTCCCGATGCATACGCAATTTCCAACATTAATTTAACCGCTTAAACATGGTCAAAAACGAACAAAATTTTGCAGTAAATTATTACAGGCAACAAACATATGTCTTATCCCAAAATTCGTCACCAAAGGCACAAAATGGCTCTCTAGCGCCACCTAAATCCTCCAAAATGGCACTTTTGCTTACACCACGCCCTGACGCAATGTTTAAAAATTCTGAAAAAAATCACACATCATTGCTGTACCATGACAGATATTCTCACATGATTTCGTGAAAATCCAATGAAGACTTCTTGAAATAAAAAATGTTATGTTCATCATATGCTGTACAGTATCACATAATTTCTTACTGCGAACAAACCGTTTATTGTATCAAAATGTCCTTTGGTAGACTTCATAAGCTCCATGTGTACAGACAAACTGCCAAGCATGGAACAATTTCTATGAATATTTCTGGAGATATTAATATGTTATGAATATTCATATTTTGAAAAATATAGAGTGACGCACTTCTGAATTCACCATAAGTTGCAGCGTATGAAACTTTTGTCTGTGTTCAGGGAACATGCTCCCAAAATCTCAGCTTTCTAGGATTTACGTAGAAGAAGCATTTATTAATTTCTTGATTTTCATTGATTTCCATGTATTTCTGTGTGCTACTACACAATTGTCCACCGGGTGGCAGTTGGAGCCCACGGATCATCTCCCTTCACTAAGTTCATGCATGGGGGAAGATTTCACAATACACACCAGTGATTAAATGTGCTTCAGATACTTTGACCAGGTTACATGGCTCATAGGTCCATTATTCAAAACAAAAATCTCTTGCAGTCAAGGGGTTTGCACTCAACTCAACATAAAACATTTCCCACTATCTCGTACTGTTCAACGAATCACAATGCTCGACATCGCTCCAACGCGTCTCGCCCCCCTTTCGACATGCACGGGTGGACGTCTCGCCCCCGTTTCGACATGCGCGGGTGGGCGAGGACCCGTCCCAACGCTGCTTGCAGCTTTAATTATTATTCTTTTTTCTTACGCCACTTTCAGCTTAAATTTCACCCCCTAAACATGCTCAAAAACTCACCAAATTTGGCACACTGCTCGAGTCTGGCGAAAAATTTGATAAAATGAAAGAAATATTCCCATAGGTCTAAAAATGGCTCTCTAGCGCCACCAAGGCCCATTTCACAGGCACTTAGACGGCCACCACGACCAGTAGGAAAGTCATAGAGAGATGGAACCAACACCATATTGTTCATCTCATCAAGACCTACAAATGAGTAGGGGACACTCTTGACCTAAAACGAACAGGAAGTCCGCAATTTGCATATCAAAATGTCCATTTTCCCCTAAATTTGGCCAAAATTTGCCCTCGAACAAACGCGAACTCCTCTCGGGGCGTTCATTGTATCAACCCCAAAAGCTAATAGATGACAAAGCACACTCTTCCGATGAAAACTACTGTACAACTTTGTCAAAAGTCCTACGGTTTAGATTTTAAGAGGCGTCAAAGATGGGGTCCGCAGCCACTTTCACTGCCTTTTCTCAATGCATACGCAGTTTCCAACATTATTTTAACCCCTTAAACATGCTCAAAAACAAACAAAATTTTGCAGTTAATTTTTAGAGGCTACAAACATATTTATTATCTCAAAATTCTCCACCAAAGGCACAAAATGGCTCTCTAGCGCCACCTAAATCCTCCAAAATGGCACTTTGGCTTACACCACGGCCAGTCGCAATGTTTGAAAATTCTGACAAAAATCACACATCATTGCTGTACCATAACAGACATTGTCACTTGATTTCATGAAAATCCCTGAAAGAGTCTTGAGATTAAAAAATATTATATTCATAATACACTGTACAGTAATACATTTTTTCTTTTTGTGGAAAAACCGTTAATCAAATCAAAATGATCTTTGGTATACTTTATTATCTCTATTTGTAGAAACAATGTGCCAAGCATGGTACCATTTCAATGAATATTAGTTGAGATATTAACAAGTTATGAATATTCATATTTTGAAAAATATAGAGTGACGCACTTCTGAATTCACCATAAGTTGTAGCATATGAAACTTTTCTCTGTGTTCAGAGAACATGCTCCCAAAATTTCAGCTTTCTAGGATTTACATAGAAGAAGCATTTATTCATTTCTTGATTCTTATTGATTTTCATGTTTCTCTATGTGTTTCTATGTGCCACTACACATTCTGTACACTGGATGGCAGTAGCACCACACGGATCATCTCCCCTCACCAAGTTCATGCATGGGGGAGGTTTCACAATACACAGCAGTGATTAAACCTGCTTCAGATACTTTCACGAGGTCCCATGCCTCACAGCTCCATTTAACAAAAGAAAAATTTCTGTCAGTAAAGGGGTTTGCACTCAACTCTACAAAAAACATTTCCCTCAGTCCTGCTAGAACCTAAATTATATTCTTCATCTCATCAAGACCTAAAAATTAAGAATCAACACTCCTCACCTAAATCAAACAGGCAGAACAGAATTAGCATATCAAAATCGTAAAGGGTTTGCTTTCAATTAGAGATCAAACATTTTACTCAGCCTCGCACTGTTTGACGAATGACGATGCTCGACGGCGCTCGAACCCGTCTCGCCCCCCTTTCGACATGCACGGGTGGGCGTCTCGCCCCCGTTTCGACATGCGCGGGTGGGCGAGGACCCGTCCCAACGCTGCTTGCAGCTTTAATTAGGGTCCGAGCCTCCAGGCCTGCAGGGCCTTGGAGAGGACCCTATTGTTCTTCTCGTGTTTCTTATTCTTTCTTTGTTTCTTCCGCCGCCTCTTTGAGCTCTAATTTGACCCCCTAAACATGCTCAAAAACTCACCAAAATTGGTACACTCCTCAGGTCTGGCGAAAAATTTAATAAAATGAAAAAATTATCCCCATAGGTCGGAAAATGGCTCTCTAGCGCCACCCAGAATCATTTTCTGGCCCTTTAGAGGGCCACCACGCCCGGTAGGAAAGTCATAGAGAGATGGAACCAACACTATATTGTTCATCTCATGAATACCTACAAATCAACAATCGACACCTATTACCTAAATCGAAAAGGAAGTCCGCAATTTGCATATCAAAATTGCCATTTAACCCTAAATTTGGCCAAAATTTGCCCTCGAACAAACGCGAACTCCTCCTAGGGCGTTCATCGTATCGACCCAAAATACTAATAGATGACAAAGCAAACTATGACGATTTAATATTGTGTAAAACTTCGTCAAAAGTCCTACGGTTCGGATTTTATGAGGCGTCAAAGTTGGGGTCCCCAGCCACTTTGACTGCCTTTTTTCCATGTGTACGCAATTGCCAACCTTAATTTCTCCCCTTAAACATGCTCAGAAACAAACAAACTTTTGCAGTTAATTTTAAGTGGCTTCAACCATATTTCTTATCTCAACATTCTCCACCAAAGACACAAAATGGCTCTCTAGCGCCACCTAAATCCTCCAATATGGCACTTTTGCTTTCACCACAACCTGTGGCAATGTCATAAAATTCTGAAAAAAAACACACATCATTGCTGTACTATGCCCTAAAGTCTCACTTGATTTCGTGAAAATCCATTGAAGAGTTTTTGAAATAAAAAATTTTATGTTCGTAATATGCTGTACAGTATTATATAATTTCTTACTGTGGACAAACCTTCTATCGTATCAAAATGTCCTTTGGTAGACTTCATAAGCTCCATGTGTACAGACAAACTGCCGAGCATGGAACAATTTCTATGAATATTTCCGGAGATATTAATATGTTATGAATATTCATATTTTGAAAAATATAGAGTGACGCACTTCTGAATTCACCATAAGTTGCAGCGTATGAAACTTTTCTCTGTGTTCAGGGTACATGCTCCCAAAATCTCAGCTTTCTAGGATTTACGTAGAAGAAGCATTTATTAATTTCTTGATTTTTATTGATTTCCATGTATTTCTCTGTGCTACAACACAATTGTCCACCGGGTGGCAGTTGCAGCCCACGGATCATCTCCCTTCACAAAGTTCATGCATGGGGGAAGATTTCACAATACACACCAGTGATTAAATGTGCTTCAGATACTTTGGCCAGGTTCCATGGCTCATAGCTCCATTATTCAAAACAAAAATCTCTTGCAGTGAAGGGGTTTGCACTCAACTGAACATAAAAGATTTCCCACTACCTCGTACTGTCCAACGAATCACAATGCTCGACATCGCTCGAACGCGTCTCGCCCCCCTTTCGACATGCGCGGGTGGGCGTCTCGCCCCCGTTTCGACATGCGCGGGTGGGCGAGGACCCGTCCCAACGCTGCTTGCAGCTTTAATTATTCTTTGTTTTGTCTTACGCCTCTTTGAGCTTGAATTTGACCCCCTAAACATGCTCAAAAACTCACCAAAATCGGCACGCTCGTCAGGTCTGGCGAAAAATTTGATAAAATGAAAACATTCTCCCCATAGGTCACAAAATGGCTCTCTAGCGCCACCAAGGCACTTTTTACCGACCTTTAGAGGGCCACCACGCCCGGTAGGAAAGTCATAGAGAGATGCAACCAACACTATATTGTTCATCTCATCAAGGCCTAAAAATGAACAATCGACACCTATTACCTAAATCAAACAGGAAGTCCGCAATTTGCATATCAAAATTTGCATTTCACCCTAAATTTGCCCAAAATTTGCCCTCGAACAAACGCGAACTCCTCTCGGGGCGTTCAATGTATCAACCGCAAATGCTAATAGATGACACAGCACACTCTTCCGATGAAAACTACTGTACAACTTTTTCAAAAGTCCTACCGTTTGGATTTTATGAGGCGTCAAAGATGGGGTCCGCAGCCACTTTCACTGCCTTTTCCCGATGCATACGCAATTTCCAACATTATTTTTACCGCTTAAACATGGTCAAAAACGAACAAAATTTTGCAGTAAATTCTTACAGGCAACAAACATATCTCTTATCCCAAAATTTTTCACCAAAGGCACAAAATGGCTCTCTAGCGCCACCTAAATCCTGCAAAATGGCACTTTTGCTTACACCACGGCCTGACGCAATGTTTAAAAATTCTGAAAAAAATCACACATCATTGCTGTACCATGACAGATATTCTCACTTGATTTCGTGAAAATCCAATGAAGACTTCTTGAAATAAAAAATGTTATGTTCATAATATGCTGTACAGTATCACATAATTTCTTACTGTGAACAAACCGTTAATTGTATCAAAATGTCCTTTGGTAGACTTCATAAGCTCCATGTGTACAGACAAACTGCCAAGCATGGAACAATTTCTATGAATATTTCTGGAGATATTAATATGTTATGAATATTCATATTTTGAAAAATATAGAGTGACGCACTTCTGAATTCACCATAAGTTGCAGGGTATCAAACTTTTGTCTGTGCTCAGGGAACATGCTCCCAAAATATCAGCTCTCTAGAATTTACGTAGAAGAAGCATTTATTAATTTCTTCATTATTATTGATTTTCCATGTTTTTCTATGTGCTGCTACACATTCTGTCCACCGGGTGGCAATAGGATGACACGGCTCATCTCCCTTCACTAAGTTCATGCATGGGGGAAGATTTCACAATACACACCAGTGATTAAATGTGCTTCAGATACTTTGACCAGGTTCCATGGCTCATAGCTCCAATATTCAAGACAAAAATCTCTTGCAGTAAAGGGGTTTGCACTCAACTCAACATGAAAGATTTCCCACTATCTCGTACTGTCCAACGAATGACCATGCTCGACATCGCTCGAACGCGTCTCGCCCCCCTTTCGACATGCACGGGTGGGCGTCTCGCCCCCGTTTCGACATGCGCGGGTGGGCGAGGACCCGCCCCAACGCTGCTTGCAGCTTTAATTAGGGTCCGAGCCTCCAGGCCTGCAAGGCCTTGGAGAGGACCCTATTGTATTTCTCGTGTTTCTTATTCTTTGTTTCTTCCGACGCCTCTTTGAGCTCAAATTTGACCCCCTAAACATGCTCAAAAACTCACCAAAATTGGCATGCTCCTCAGGTCTGGCGAAAAATTTGATAAAATGTAAAATTTATTCCCATTGGTCACAAAATGGCTCTCTAGCGCCACCAAGAAACTTTTTTTCGGCACTTATAGGGCCACCACGACCGGTAGGAAAGTCGTAGAGAGATGGAACCAACACTATATTGTTCATCTCATCAAGACCTAAAAATTAGTAGAAGACACCCTTGACCTAAATCGAACAGGAAGTCCGCAATTTGCATATCAAAATTTGCATTTTCCCCTAAATTTGGCCAAAATTTGCCCTCGAACAAACGCGAACTCCTCCTAGGGCGTTCATCGTATCGACCCCAAATGCTAATAGATGACACAGCACACTCTTCCGATGAAAACTACTGTACAACTTTTTCAAAAGTCCTACGGTTTGGATTTTATGAGGCGTCAAAGATGGGGTCCGCAGCCACTTTGACTGCCTTTTTCCGATGCATACCCAATTTCCAACATTATTTTAACCGCTTAAACATGGTCAAAAACGAACAAAATTTTGCAGTAAATTCTTACAGGCAACAAACATATCTCTTATCCCAAAATTCTTCACTAAAGGCACAAAATGGCTCTCTAGCGCCACCTAAATCCTCCAAAATGGCACTTTTGCTTACACCACGGCCTGACGCAATGTTTAAAAATTCTGAAAAAAATCACACATCATTGCTGTACTATGACAGATATTCTCATTTGATTTCGTGAAAATCCAATGAAAACTTCTTGAAATAAAAAAATGTTATGTTCATAATATGCTGTACAGTATCACATAATTTCTTACTGTGAACAAACCGTTTATTGTATCAAAATGTCCTTTGGTAGACTTCATAAGCTCCATGTGTACAGACAAACTGCCAAGCATGGAACAATTTCTATGAATATTTCTGGAGATATTAATATGTTATGAATATTCATATTTTGAAAAATATAGAGTGACGCACTTCTGAATTCACCATAAGTTGCAGCGTATGAAACTTTTGTCTGTGTTCAGGGAACATGCTCCCAAAATCTCAGCTTTCTAGGATTTACGTAGAAGAAGCATTCATTAATTTCTTGATTTTTATTGATTTCCATGTATTTCTGTGTCCTACTACACAATTGTCCACCGGGTGGCAGTTGGAGCCCACGGATCATCTCCCTCCACTAAGTTCATGCATGGGGGAAGATTTCACAATACACACCAGTCATTACATGTGCTTCAGATACTTTGACCAGGTTCCATGGCTCATAGCTCCATTATTCAAAACAAAAATCTCTTGCAGTGAAGGGGTTTGCACTCAACTCAACATAAAAGATTTCCCACTATCTCGTACTGTCCAACGAAACACAATGCTCGACATCGCTCCAACGCGTCCCGCCCCCCTTTCGACATGCACGGGTGGGCGTCTCGCCCCCGTTTCGACATGCACGGGTGGGCGAGGACCCGTCCCAACGCTGCTTGCAGCTTTAATTAGGGTCCGAGCCTCCAGGCCTGCAGGGCCTTGGAGAGGACCCTATTGTTTTTCTCGTGTTTCTTATTATTAGGGTCCGAGCCTCGAGGCCTGAAAGGCCTCAGAGAGGACCCTATTGTTCCTGCTATGTTTCTTATTATTATTCTTTGTTTCTTTGTTTTTTCTTACGCCTCTTTGAGCTTAAATTTGACCCCCTAAACATGCTCAAAAACTCACCAAAATTGGCACGCACCTCACATCTGGCGAAAAATTTGATAAAATGAAAAAATTATCCCCATCGGTCCCAAAATGGCTCTCTAGCGCCACCAAGGCACTTTTTAATGGCCTTTAGAGGGCCACCACGACCGGTAGGAAAGTCATAGAGAGATGGAACCAACACCATATTGTTCGTCTCATCAAGACCTAAAAAAGACTAGACAACACCTATTACCTAAATCAAACAGGAAGTCCGCTATTTGCATATCCAAATTTGCATTTTCCCCTAAATTTGGCCAAAATTTGCCCTCGAACAAACGCGAACTCCTCCTAGGGCGTTCATCGTATCGACCCCAAATGCTAATAGATGACACAGCACACTCTTCCGATGAAAACTACTGTACAACTTTTTCAAAAGTCCTACGGTTTGGATTTTATGAGGCGTCAAAGATGGGGTCCGCAGCCACTTTGACTGCCTTTTCCCGATGCATACGCAATTTCCAACATTCATTTAACCGCTTAAACATGGTCAAAAACGAACAAAATTTTGCAGTAAATTCTTACAGGCAACAAACATATCTCTTATCCCAAAATTCTTCACCAAAAGCACAAAATGGCTCTCTAGCGCCACCTAAATCCTCCAAAATGGCACTTTTGCTTACACCACGCCCTGACGCAATGTTTAAAAATTCTGAAAAAAATCACACATCATTGCTGTTCCATGACAGATATTGTCACTTGATTTCGTGAAAATCCATGAAAGACTTCTTGAGAAAAAAAAATATTATATACATAATACACTGTACAGTAATACATTTTTTCTTGTTTTGGACAAACCGTTGATGGGATCAAAATGATCTTTGGTATACTTCATCATCTCAATTAGGAGAAACAATGTGTCAAGCATGGTACCATTTCCATTAATATTTCCTGAGATATTAATATGTTATGAATATTCATATTTTGAAAAATGTAGAGTGTCGCACTTCTGAATTCACCATAAGTTGCAGCGTATGAAACTTTTGTCTGTGTTCAGGGAACATGCTCCCAAAATCTCAGCTTTCTAGGATTTACGTAGAAGAAGCATTTATTAATTCCTTGATTATTATTCATTTTCCATGTTTTTCTATGTGCTGCTACACATTCTGTCCACCGGGTGGCAATAGGATGACACGGCTCATCTCCCTTCACTAAGTTCATGCATGGGGGAAGATTTCACAATACACACCAGTGATTAAATGTGCTTCAGATACTTTGACCAGGTTCAATGGCTCATAGCTCCAATATTCAAGACAAAAATCTCTTGCAGTGAAGGGGTTTGCACTCAACTCAACATGAAAGATTTCCCACTATCTCGTACTGTCCAACGAATGACCATGCTCGACATCGCTCGAACGCGTCTCGCCCCCCTTTCGACATGCGCGGGTGGGCGTCTCGCCCCCGTTTCAACATGCGCGGGTGGGCGAGGACCCGCCCCAACGCTGCTTGCAGCTTTAATTATTATTATTCTTTATTTCTTCTTACGCCTCTTTGCGCTCAAATTTGACCCCCTAAACATGCTCAAAAACTCACCAAAATCGGCACTCTCGTCCGGTCTGGCGAAAAATTTGATAAAATGAAAAAATTCTCCCCATAGGTCACAAAATGGCTCTCTAGCGCCACCAAGGCACTTTTTACTGGCCTTTAGAGGGCCACCACGCCCCGTAGGAAAGTCATAGAGAGATGCAACCAACACTATATTGTTCATCTCATCAAGGCCTACAAATGAACAATCGACACCTATTACCTAAATCAAACAGGAAGTCCGCAATTTGCATATCAAAATTTGCATTTTCCCCTAAATTTGGCCAAAATGTGCCCTCGAACAAACGCGAACTCCTCCTAGGGCGTTCATCGTATCGACCCCAAATGCTAATAGATGACACAGCACACTCTTCCGATGAAAACTACTGTACAACTTTTTCAAAAGTCCTACGGTCTGGATTTTATGAGGCGTCAAACATGGGGTCCGCAGCCACTTTGACTGCCTTTTCCCGATGCATACGCCATTTCCAACATTAATTTAACCGCTTAAACATGGTCAAAAACGAACTAAATTTTGCAGTAAATTCTTACAGGCAACAAACATATCTCTTATCCCAACATTCTTCACCAAAGGCACAAAATGGCTCTCTAGCGCCACCTAAATCCTCCAAAATGGCACTTTTGCTTACACCACGCCCTGACGCAATGTGTAAAAATTCTGAAAAAAAACACACATCATTGCTGTACCATCACAGATATTCTCACTTGATTTCGTGAAAATCCAATGAAGAGTTCTTGAAATAAAAAATGTTATGTTCATCATATGCTGTACAGTATCACATAATTTCTTACTGTGAACAAACCGTTTATTGTATCAAAATGTCCTTTGGTAGACTTCATAAGCTCCATGTGTACACACAAACTGCCAAGCATGGAACAATTTCTATTAATATTTCTGGAGATATTAATATGTTATGAATATTCATATTTTGAAAAATATAGAGTGACGCACTTCTGAATTCACCATAAGTTGCAGGGTATCAAACTTTTGTCTGTGCTCAGGGAACATGCTCCCAAAATATCAGCTCTCTAGAATTTACGTAGAAGAAGCATTTATTAATTTCTTGATTATTATTGATTTTCCATGTTTTTCTATGTGCTGCTACACATTCTGTCCACCGGGTGGCAATAGGATGACACGGCTCATCTCCCTTCACTAAGTTCATGCATGGGGGAAGATTTCACAATACACACCAGTGATTAAATGTGCTTCAGATACTTTGACCAAGTTCCATGGCTCATAGCTCCAATATTCAAGACAAAAATCTTTTGCAGTAAAGGGGTTTGCACTCAACTCAACATGAAAGATTCCCCACTATCTCGTACTGTCCAACGAATGACCATGCTCGACATCGCTCGAACGCGTCTCGCCCCCCTTTCGACATGCACGGGTGGGCGTCTCGCCCCCGTTTCGACATGCGCGGGTGGGCGAGGACCCGCCCCAACGCTGCTTGCAGCTTTAATTATTATTAGGGTCCGAGCCTCCAGGCCTGCAAGGCCTTGGAGAGGACCCTATTGTATTTCTCGTGTTTCTTATTCTTTGTTTCTTCCGACGCCTCTTTGAGCTCAAATTTGACCCCCTAAACATGCTCAAAAACTCACCAAAATCGGCACGCTCGTCAGGTCTGGCGAAAAATTTGATAAAATGAAAAAATTCTCCCCATAGGTCACAAAATGGCTCTCTAGCGCCACCAAGGCACTTTTCACTGGCCTTTAGAGGGCCACCACGCCCGGTAGGAAAGTCATAGAGAGATGCAACCAACACTATATTGTTCATCTCATCAAGGCCTAAAAATGATTAATCGACACCTATTACCTAAATCAAACAGGAAGTCCGCAATTTCCATATCAAAATTTGCATTTTCCCCTAAATTTGGCCAAAATTTGCCCTCGCACAAACGCGAACTCCTCTCAGGGCGTTCATTGTATCAACCCCAAAAGCTAATAGATGACTAAGCACACTCTTCCGATGAAAACTACTGTACAACTTTGTCAAAAGTCCTACGGTTCGGATTTTATGAGGCGTCAAAGATGGGGTCCGCAGCCACTTTGACTGCCTTTTTTCTGTGCATACGCAATTTCCAACATTATTTTAACCCCTTAAACATGCTCAAAAACAAACAAAATTTTGCAGAAATTTCTTAGAGGCTACAAACATATGTCTTATCTCAAAATTCTCCACCAAAGGCACAAAATGGCTCTCTAGCGCCACCTAAATCCTCCAAATTGGCTCTTTTGCTTACACCACGGTCTGTCGCAATGTTTGAAAATTCTTAAAAAAATCACACATCATTGCTGTACAATGCCCTGTACTGTGACGTGATATCGTGAAAACCCATTCAAGATATTTTGAGAAAAAAAATATTATGTACATAATACACTGTACAGTTATACATTTCTTCTTGCTGTGGACAAACCGTTCATTGGATCAAAATGATCTTTGGTCTACTTTTTTGCCTTTATTTGCAGAAACTATGTGCCAAGTATGGTACCATTTGAATGAATTTTTCTTGAGATATTTACATGTTATGAATATTCATATTTTCAAAAATATAGAGTGACGCACTTCTGAATTCACCATAAGTTGCAGCTTATGAAAGTTTTGTCTGTCTTCAGGGAACATGCTCCCAAAATTTCACCTTTCTAGGATGTACGTTGAAGAAGTATTTATTAATTTCTTGATTATCATTGATTTCCATGTTTTTCTATGTCCTACTACACATTCTGTCCATCGGGTGGCAGTAGGACCACACGGCTCATCTCCCTTCACTGAGTTCATGCATGGGGGAAGACTCCACAATACACAGCAGTGATACAATCTGCTTCAGATACTTTGACCAGGTCACATGGCTCATAGCTCCATTTCACAAAAGAAAAATGTCTTTCCATGAAGGGGTTTGCACTCAACTCAACATAAAACATTTCCTTCTGTCTCGCACTGTCCAACAAATGACAATGCTCGACATCGCTCGAACGCGTCTCGCCCCTGTTTCGACATGCGCGGATGGGCGTCTCGCCCCCGTTTCGACATGCACCGGTGGGCGAGGACCCGCCCCAACGCTGCTTGCAGCTTTAATTCTTCTTCTTCTTCTTCTTCTTTTTATTCTGCTGCGAGAACGCATTTTTGAGGGCTTTGCCATGCACGAAAACTCACAAAAATTTGCCCACACGTCAGTCGTGGTGAAAATTGCAAAGTATTATTATTTTTGTGCTTGGACATGCCTCGCAGGCTCTATAGCGCCACCAAACGCGCTGCCATTTTGGAACGCACTTGCTCAGATTCTAATGAAATTTTATAGGGTGATAGTAGTCATCATAAATTTTTTTGTCAATTTTTTTGAAATTTTTTTGCCTGACAGGAAGTGAGCTATGAGCCATTTCCTGCGTTTTTTCAGATTTTACGAACACATTTTTGAGGGCCTTATCATACTCGAAAACAGACCAAACTTGCCTTATTGAATAAAAATATGAAGTACTTCGATTTGATATTTTATTTGGCACTGGGTATGACATGGTGGCTCTATAGCGCCTCCTAATACATAATTACATTTTTGAAGGCATCAGCATGCTCGAAAACTCACAAAACTTTGCACACATATTAAACTGGTCATACTATTTACAAAAATATAGGGTTTACAGATGGATGTGGCAAAATTGCAACCCTTGCATCGTGGTTGACCTGCATATATGAACTTCGGCGGACATGTGGAATATCTTGAGACCTAAAAAAAAGTCTCTTGGAGCCATGACCTAGACCCAACAGGAAGTTTGCCATTTTTAATTGAAATTTCAACTTTTTTAGATTTTTCGCCATTCGCAGGTGTCGTACTTTAACGAACTCCTCCTAGAGATTTTATCCGTTCAACTTAAAATTTCGCATATGACGTCTAAAGACCTTGTCGATGTTAAATTGCGAAGCTATTTTGAATCAATCAAACTATGTATCTGTGGCGTCGCGGCGAATTTCGATGTTCCGCCCTGAAACAGGTAGTTGGTTTTACGCGCACATGCTTTGTGAGATTTGCGCGAAACTTCAAAGGCTTGATAAGAGTCTACTTTCAAGTATACCTATATGTTGATATTAGATTGGGTGTGGTCAGGTGGCTCCACAGCGCCCTCTTGACACGGCCATATTGAGATAAAAGTGCTTGATTGTTCATGAAATTTAGTGTGATCATTGCATGTGTCATGTCAGGGAATGATCATTTTTTTGAAATTTTTTGGCCAAACAGGAAGTGAGCTATGAGCCATTTCCGGTGTTTTTCCAAATTTTAGAAACACATGTTTGGAAGCCTTAGAATACTCAAAATCTTGTAAAAAGTTGCAAAAATTTTAATTGCCTTATTGTCTTCAATTTTATATATCAATTTACACTAAATTAGGCACAATAGCTCTTTAGCGCCCCCAATCAGATTTTTGAAAGAATTGCCCTTTTAAGGGTCTCACCATGTTCAAAAACTCACAAAATTCTTTAAATGTATAAAGACCATCATTTGTATTACTTTGACAAGAAACTTACTTATAGGCATGGCAAAAATTTCATTATAGCGCCCCCTGGAAAATTTCAAATAAGCAGCCCTCGCAGCCCGGTAAACCTACATCTATGAAATTTGGTATACATGTGGAATATGCCGAGACCTGAAAAAAAGTCTCTTGGTGCCATGACCTAGACTCAGCAGGACGTCCGCCATTTTTAATTGAAATTGCAAATTTTTTGGATTTTTCGCCATTCACAAGTGTCGTACTTTAACGAACTCCTCTGAGAGGTTTTATCCGATCAACTTACAATTTGGCAACTGATATTTCGAGACATTGCCGATGTTAAATTGCGAAGCTTTTTTGGATTCATTGAACGATGAATCCAAGGCGACGCGGCGAATTTCGATGTTCTGCCATGAAACAGGAAGTTGGTTTTACTCCAACATACTTGGTGGGATTTGCCTGAAACTTTCCAAGCTTCATAAAAGTGTCCTCCCAAATATAAATATATGCTGATATTGGATCAGGACGTGCCAGGTGGCTCCACAGCGCCCTCTAGATTTGGCCATGTTAAGATAATAGTGCTTGAATGTTCATGAAATTTGGTGTGATCATTGCATTAGTCATTCCGGGCAAGGGTTAATTTTCTAAAAATTTTTGGCCAAACAGGAAGTGAGCTATGAGCTATTTCCTGCGTTTTTCCAAATTTTACGAAAACACGTTTTAAGGCCTTAGAATGCTCCAAAACTTGCAAAACCCCACAAATTATAAATGTCTTCTTCTCTTCAAAGTCATCCATAAATTGGCACTGAATGTGGCATAATGGCTCTACAGCGCCTCCAATCAGATATATAGAAGAATTGCTCTTCTGAAGGTCTAAACATGCTGGAAAATTAACAAAAATCAACACACTCATGGAGCTCGGTATTACGATTACTCGGTTGTAGATTGTGCACAGGCATGTCAAAATGGTATCATAGCGTCCTCTAGAAAATTTTTGCCCTCCCCTCAGGAAACCACATTGTATGCAGTCCAGCAGTGTCCATTGGCTGTGAATGGACACCTGCACCCATCAAGATCTTGCTGCCACCCCAACATGCACGAAGGGGGCGAGGGCCCTTTCAACGCTGCTTGCAGCTTTAATTAGGGTCCGAGCCTCCAGGCCTGCAAGGCCTTGGAGAGGACCCTATTGTTTTTGTCGTGTTTCTTATTCTTATTAGGGTCCGAGCCTCGAGGCCTGAAAGGCCTCAGAGAGGACCCTATTGTTCCTGGTCAGTTTCTTATTATTATTATTAGGGTCCGAGCCTCCAGGCCTGCAGGGCCTTGGAGAGGACCCTATTGTTCCTGCTATGTTTTTTCTTTATTATTATTCTTTTTTCCGACGCCTCTTTGAGCTTAAATTTGACCCCCTAAACATGCTCAAAAACTCACCAAAATTGGCACGCACCTCAAGTCTGGCGAAAAATTTGATAAAATGAAAACATTATCCCCATTGGTCACAAAATGGCTCTCTAGCGCCACCAAGACACATTTTTTCGGCACTTATAGGGCCACCACGACCGGTAGGAAAGTCGTAGAGAGATGGAACCAAGACTATATTGTTCATCTCATCAAGACCTAAAAATGGGGGGCATTCACCCCCTGACCTAAATCGAACAGGGAGTCCGCAATTTGCATATCAACATTCCCATTTTGCCCCAAATTTGGCCAAAATTTGCCCTCGAACAAACGCGAACTCCTCCTAGGGCGTTCATTGTATCAACCCCAAATGCTAATAGATGACAAAGCAACCTCTTCCAATGAAAACTACTGTACAACTTTTTCAAAAGTCCTACGGATTCGATTTTATGAGGCGTCAAAGGTGGGGTCCGCAGCCACTTTGACTGCTTTTTTCCGATGCGTACACAATTCCCAACCTTAATTTGACCCCTTAAACATGCTCAAAAACACACCAAATTTTGCACATAATTCATTGAGGCTCCAAAGATATTTAGTCTTTCAAAATTTTCAACCCAAGACACAAAATGGCTCTCTAGCGCCACCTAAATACACCAAAATGGGACTTTTGCTTTCACCACGGACTGTCGCAATGTCTGAAAATTCTGAAAAAAATCACTCATTATTGCTGTATTATGTTCTGCATTGGGCCTTGATTTCGTGAAAATTCATGAAAGACTTTATGAGATAAAAATTTTTATGTACATAATACGCTGTACAGTAATACATTTTCTCTTGCTGTGGACAAACCGTTGATTGGATCAAAATGATCTTTGGTATGCTACATAAACTCCATATGAGGAATCAGATTGCCAAGCATGGAACGATTTGAATGAATATTTGTTGAGATATTAACATGTTATGAATATTCATATTTTGAGAAATATAGAGTGACGCACTTCTGAATTCACCATAAGTTGCAGCGTATGAAACTTTTGTCTGTGTTCAGGGAACATGCTCCCAAAATTTCAGCTTTCTAGGATTTACGTAGAAGAAGCATTTATCAATTTCTTGATTATTATTGATTTACATGTATTTCTGTGTGCTACTACACAATTGTCCACCGGGTGGCAGTTGGAGCCCACGGATCATCTCCCTTCACGAAGTTCATGCATTGGGGAAGATTTCACAATACACACCAGTGATTAAATGTGCTTCAGATACTTTGACCAGGTTCCATGGCTCATAGCTCCATTATTCAAAACAAAAATCTCTTGCAGTGAAGGGGTTTGCACTCAACTCAACATAAAAGATTTCCCACTATCTCGTACTGTCCAACGAATCACAATGCTCGACATCGCTCGAACGCGTCCCGCCCCCATTTCGACATGCACGGGTGGGCGTCTCGCCCCCGTTTCGACATGCGCGGGTGGGCGAGGACCCGTCCCAACGCTGCTTGCAGCTTTAATTATTCTTTGTTTCTTTGTTTCTTTGTTTTTTCTTACGCCTCTTTGAGCTTCAATTTGACCCCCTAAACATGCTCAAAAACTCACCAAAATCGGCACGCTCGTCAGGTCTGGCGAAAAATTTGATAAAATGAAAAAACTCTCCCCATAGGTCACAAAATGGCTCTCTAGCGCCACCAAGGCACTTTTTACTGGCCTTTAGAGGGCCACCACGCCCGGTAGGAAAGTCATAGAGACATGCAACCAACACTATATTGTTCATCTCATCAAGGCCTAAAAATGAACAATCCACACCTATTACCTAAATCAAACAGGAAGTCCGCAATTTGCATATCAAAATTTGCATTTCACCCTAAATTTGGCCAAAATTTGCCCTCGAACAAACGCGAACTCCTCCTAGGGCGTTCATCGTATCGACCCCAAATGCTAATAGATGACACAGCACACTCTGCCGATGAAAACTACTGTACAACTTTTTCAAAAGTCCTACGGTTTGGATTTTATGAGGCGTCAAAGATGGGGTCCGCAGACACTTTCACTGCCTTTTCCCGATGCATACACAATTTCCAACATTAATTTAACCGCTTAAACATGGTCAAAAACGAACAAAATTTTGCAGTAAATTCTTACAGGCAACAAACATATGTCTTATCCCAAAATTCTTCACCAAAGGCACAAAATGGCTCTCTAGCGCCACCTAAATCCTCCAAAATGGCACTTTTGCTTACACCACGCCCTGACGCAATGTTTAAAAATTCTGAAAAAAATCACACATCATTGCTGTACCATGTCAGATATTCTCACATGATTTCGTGAGAATCCAATGAAGACTTCTTGAAATAAAAAATGTTATGTTCATCATATGCTGTACAGTATCACATAATTTCTTACTGTGAACAAACCGTTTATTGTATCAAAATGTCCTTTGGTAGACTTCATAAGCTCCATGTGTACAGACAAACTGCCAAGCATGGAACAATTTCTATGACTATTTCTGGAGATATTAATATGTTATGAATATTCATATTTTGAAAAATATAGAGTGACGCACTTCTGAATTCACCATAAGTTGCAGCGTATGAAACTTTTGTCTGTGTTCAGGGAACACGCTCCCAAAATCTCAGCTTTCTAGGATTTACGTAGAAGAAGCATTTATTAATTTCTTCATTTTCATTGATTTCCATGTATTTCTGTGTGCTACTACACAAAATTGTCCACCGGGTGGCAGTTGGAGCCCACGGATCATCTCCCTTCACTAAGTTCATGCATGGGGGAAGATTTCACAATACACAGCAGTGATTAAATGTGCTTCAGATACTTTGCCCAGGTTCCATGGCTCATAGCTCCATTATTCAAAACAAAAATCTCTTGAAGTGAAGGGGTTTGCACTCAACTCAACATAAAAGATTTCCCACTATCTCGTACTGTCCAACGAATCACAATGCTCGACATCGCTCGAACGCGTCTCGCCCCCCTTTCGACATGCGCGGATGGGCGTCTCGCCCCCGTTTCGACGTGCGCGGGTGGGCGAGGACCCGTCCCAACGCTGCTTGCAGCTTTAATTAGGGTCCGAGCCTCCAGGCCTGCAAGGCCTTGGAGAGGACCCTATTGTTTTTGTCGTGTTTCTTATTCTTATTCTTATTATTATTCTTTCTTTGTTTTTTCCTACGCCTCTTTGCGCTCAAATTTGACCCCCTAAACATGCTCAAAAACTCACCAAAATCGGCACGCTCGTCAGGTCTGGCGAAAAATTTGATTAAATGAAAAAATTCTCCCCATAGGTCACAAAATGGCTCTCTAGCGCCACCAAGGCACTTTTTACTGGCCTTTAGAGGGCCACCACGCCCGGTAGGAAAGTCATGGAGAGATGCAACCAACACTATATTGCTCATCTCATCAAGGCCTAAAAATGAACAATCGACACCTATTACCTAAATCAAACAGGAAGTCCGCAATTTGCATATCAAAATTTGCATTTTCCCCTAAATTTGGCCAAAATTTGCCCTCGAACAAACGCGAACTCCTCCTAGGGCGTTCATCGTATCAACCCCAAATGCTAATAGATGACACAGCACACTCTTCCGATGAAAACTACTGTACAACTTTTTCAAAAGTCCTACGGTTTGGATTTTATGAGGCGTCAAAGATGGGGTCCGCAGCCACTTTGACTGCCTTTTCCCGATGCATACGCAATTTCCAACATTAATTTAACCGCTTAAACATGGTCAAAAACGAACAAAATTTTGCAGTAAATTATTACAGGCAACAAACATATGTCTTATCCCAAAATTCGTCACCAAAGGCACAAAATGGCTCTCTAGCGCCACCTAAATCCTCCAAAATGGCACTTTTGCTTACACCACGCCCTGACGCAATGTTTAAAAATTCTGAAAAAAATCACACATCATTGCTGTACCATGACAGATATTCTCACATGATTTCGTGAAAATCCAATGAAGACTTCTTGAAATAAAAAATGTTATGTTCATCATATGCTGTACAGTATCACATAATTTCTTACTGCGAACAAACCGTTTATTGTATCAAAATGTCCTTTGGTAGACTTCATAAGCTCCATGTGTACAGACAAACTGCCAAGCATGGAACAATTTCTATGAATATTTCTGGAGATATTAATATGTTATGAATATTCATATTTTGAAAAATATAGAGTGACGCACTTCTGAATTCACCATAAGTTGCAGCGTATGAAACTTTTGTCTGTGTTCAGGGAACATGCTCCCAAAATCTCAGCTTTCTAGGATTTACGTAGAAGAAGCATTTATTAATTTCTTGATTTTCATTGATTTCCATGTATTTCTGTGTGCTACTACACAATTGTCCACCGGGTGGCAGTTGGAGCCCACGGATCATCTCCCTTCACTAAGTTCATGCATGGGGGAAGATTTCACAATACACACCAGTGATTAAATGTGCTTCAGATACTTTGACCAGGTTACATGGCTCATAGGTCCATTATTCAAAACAAAAATCTCTTGCAGTCAAGGGGTTTGCACTCAACTCAACATAAAACATTTCCCACTATCTCGTACTGTTCAACGAATCACAATGCTCGACATCGCTCCAACGCGTCTCGCCCCCCTTTCGACATGCACGGGTGGACGTCTCGCCCCCGTTTCGACATGCGCGGGTGGGCGAGGACCCGTCCCAACGCTGCTTGCAGCTTTAATTATTATTCTTTTTTCTTACGCCACTTTCAGCTTAAATTTCACCCCCTAAACATGCTCAAAAACTCACCAAATTTGGCACACTGCTCGAGTCTGGCGAAAAATTTGATAAAATGAAAGAAATATTCCCATAGGTCTAAAAATGGCTCTCTAGCGCCACCAAGGCCCATTTCACAGGCACTTAGACGGCCACCACGACCAGTAGGAAAGTCATAGAGAGATGGAACCAACACCATATTGTTCATCTCATCAAGACCTACAAATGAGTAGGGGACACTCTTGACCTAAAACGAACAGGAAGTCCGCAATTTGCATATCAAAATGTCCATTTTCCCCTAAATTTGGCCAAAATTTGCCCTCGAACAAACGCGAACTCCTCTCGGGGCGTTCATTGTATCAACCCCAAAAGCTAATAGATGACAAAGCACACTCTTCCGATGAAAACTACTGTACAACTTTGTCAAAAGTCCTACGGTTTAGATTTTAAGAGGCGTCAAAGATGGGGTCCGCAGCCACTTTCACTGCCTTTTCTCAATGCATACGCAGTTTCCAACATTATTTTAACCCCTTAAACATGCTCAAAAACAAACAAAATTTTGCAGTTAATTTTTAGAGGCTACAAACATATTTATTATCTCAAAATTCTCCACCAAAGGCACAAAATGGCTCTCTAGCGCCACCTAAATCCTCCAAAATGGCACTTTGGCTTACACCACGGCCAGTCGCAATGTTTGAAAATTCTGACAAAAATCACACATCATTGCTGTACCATAACAGACATTGTCACTTGATTTCATGAAAATCCCTGAAAGAGTCTTGAGATTAAAAAATATTATATTCATAATACACTGTACAGTAATACATTTTTTCTTTTTGTGGAAAAACCGTTAATCAAATCAAAATGATCTTTGGTATACTTTATTATCTCTATTTGTAGAAACAATGTGCCAAGCATGGTACCATTTCAATGAATATTAGTTGAGATATTAACAAGTTATGAATATTCATATTTTGAAAAATATAGAGTGACGCACTTCTGAATTCACCATAAGTTGTAGCATATGAAACTTTTCTCTGTGTTCAGAGAACATGCTCCCAAAATTTCAGCTTTCTAGGATTTACATAGAAGAAGCATTTATTCATTTCTTGATTCTTATTGATTTTCATGTTTCTCTATGTGTTTCTATGTGCCACTACACATTCTGTACACTGGATGGCAGTAGCACCACACGGATCATCTCCCCTCACCAAGTTCATGCATGGGGGAGGTTTCACAATACACAGCAGTGATTAAACCTGCTTCAGATACTTTCACGAGGTCCCATGCCTCACAGCTCCATTTAACAAAAGAAAAATTTCTGTCAGTAAAGGGGTTTGCACTCAACTCTACAAAAAACATTTCCCTCAGTCCTGCTAGAACCTAAATTATATTCTTCATCTCATCAAGACCTAAAAATTAAGAATCAACACTCCTCACCTAAATCAAACAGGCAGAACAGAATTAGCATATCAAAATCGTAAAGGGTTTGCTTTCAATTAGAGATCAAACATTTTACTCAGCCTCGCACTGTTTGACGAATGACGATGCTCGACGGCGCTCGAACCCGTCTCGCCCCCCTTTCGACATGCACGGGTGGGCGTCTCGCCCCCGTTTCGACATGCGCGGGTGGGCGAGGACCCGTCCCAACGCTGCTTGCAGCTTTAATTAGGGTCCGAGCCTCCAGGCCTGCAGGGCCTTGGAGAGGACCCTATTGTTCTTCTCGTGTTTCTTATTCTTTCTTTGTTTCTTCCGCCGCCTCTTTGAGCTCTAATTTGACCCCCTAAACATGCTCAAAAACTCACCAAAATTGGTACACTCCTCAGGTCTGGCGAAAAATTTAATAAAATGAAAAAATTATCCCCATAGGTCGGAAAATGGCTCTCTAGCGCCACCCAGAATCATTTTCTGGCCCTTTAGAGGGCCACCACGCCCGGTAGGAAAGTCATAGAGAGATGGAACCAACACTATATTGTTCATCTCATGAATACCTACAAATCAACAATCGACACCTATTACCTAAATCGAAAAGGAAGTCCGCAATTTGCATATCAAAATTGCCATTTAACCCTAAATTTGGCCAAAATTTGCCCTCGAACAAACGCGAACTCCTCCTAGGGCGTTCATCGTATCGACCCAAAATACTAATAGATGACAAAGCAAACTATGACGATTTAATATTGTGTAAAACTTCGTCAAAAGTCCTACGGTTCGGATTTTATGAGGCGTCAAAGTTGGGGTCCCCAGCCACTTTGACTGCCTTTTTTCCATGTGTACGCAATTGCCAACCTTAATTTCTCCCCTTAAACATGCTCAGAAACAAACAAACTTTTGCAGTTAATTTTAAGTGGCTTCAACCATATTTCTTATCTCAACATTCTCCACCAAAGACACAAAATGGCTCTCTAGCGCCACCTAAATCCTCCAATATGGCACTTTTGCTTTCACCACAACCTGTGGCAATGTCATAAAATTCTGAAAAAAAACACACATCATTGCTGTACTATGCCCTAAAGTCTCACTTGATTTCGTGAAAATCCATTGAAGAGTTTTTGAAATAAAAAATTTTATGTTCGTAATATGCTGTACAGTATTATATAATTTCTTACTGTGGACAAACCTTCTATCGTATCAAAATGTCCTTTGGTAGACTTCATAAGCTCCATGTGTACAGACAAACTGCCGAGCATGGAACAATTTCTATGAATATTTCCGGAGATATTAATATGTTATGAATATTCATATTTTGAAAAATATAGAGTGACGCACTTCTGAATTCACCATAAGTTGCAGCGTATGAAACTTTTCTCTGTGTTCAGGGTACATGCTCCCAAAATCTCAGCTTTCTAGGATTTACGTAGAAGAAGCATTTATTAATTTCTTGATTTTTATTGATTTCCATGTATTTCTCTGTGCTACAACACAATTGTCCACCGGGTGGCAGTTGCAGCCCACGGATCATCTCCCTTCACAAAGTTCATGCATGGGGGAAGATTTCACAATACACACCAGTGATTAAATGTGCTTCAGATACTTTGGCCAGGTTCCATGGCTCATAGCTCCATTATTCAAAACAAAAATCTCTTGCAGTGAAGGGGTTTGCACTCAACTGAACATAAAAGATTTCCCACTACCTCGTACTGTCCAACGAATCACAATGCTCGACATCGCTCGAACGCGTCTCGCCCCCCTTTCGACATGCGCGGGTGGGCGTCTCGCCCCCGTTTCGACATGCGCGGGTGGGCGAGGACCCGTCCCAACGCTGCTTGCAGCTTTAATTAGGGTCCGAGCCTCGAGGCCTGAAAGGCCTCAGAGAGGACCCTATTGTTCCTGCTATGTTTCTTATTATTAGGGTCCGAGCCTCCAGGCCTGCAGGGCCTTGGAGAGGACCCTATTGTTTTTCTCGTGTTTCTTATTATTATTCTTTATTTCTTCTTACGCCTCTTTGCGCTCAAATTTGACCCCCTAAACATGCTCAAAAACTCACCAAAATCGGCACGCTCGTCAGGTCTGGCGAAAAATTTGATAAAATAAAAAAATTATCCCCATAGGTCACAAAATGGCTCTCTAGCGCCACCAAGGCACTTTTTACTGGCCTTTAGAGGGCCACCACGCCCGGTAGGAAAGTCATAGAGAGATGCAACCAACACTATATTGTTCATCTCATCAAGGCCTAAAAATGAACAATCGACACCTATTACCTAAATCAAACAGGAAGTCCGCAATTTGCATATCAAAATTTGCATATTCCCCTAAATTTGGCCAAAATTTGCCCTCGAACAAACGCGAACTCCTCTCGGGGCGTTCATTGCATCAACCCCAAAAGCTAATAGATGACAAAGCACACTCTTCCGATGAAAACTACTGTACAACTTTTTCAAAAGTCCTACGGTTTGGATTTTATGAGGCGTCAAAGGTGGGGTCCGCAGCCACTTTCACTGCCTTTTTTCGATGTATACGCAATTTCCAACATTATTTTAACCCCTTAAACATGCTCAAAAACAAACAAAATTTTGCAGTTAATTCTTACAGGCTACAATCATGTTTCTTATCTCAAAATTCTCCACCAAAGGCACAAAATGGCTCTCTAGCGCCACCTATATCCTCCAAAATTGCATTTTTGCTTACACCACGGCTTGTCGCAATGTCTGAAAATTCTGAAAAAAATCACACAACATTGCTGTAGTATGCCCTAACATGTCACTTCATTTCGTGAAAATCCAATGAACACTTTTTGAAATAAAAAATGTTATGTTCATAATATGCTGCACAGTATCACATAATTTCTTACTGTGAACAGACCGTTTTTCGTATCAAAATGTCCTTTGGTACACTTCATAAGCTCCATGTGTACAGACAAATTACCGAACATGGTACAATTTCAATGAATATTTCTTGAGATATGAATATGTTATGAATATTCATATTTTGAAAAATTTAGAGTGACGCACTTCTGAATTCACCATAAGTTGCAGGGTATGAAACTTTTGACTGTGTTCAGGGAACATGCTCCCAAAATCTCAGCTTTCTAGGATTTACGTAGAAGAAGCATTGATTAATTTCTTGATTATTATTGATTTTCCATGTTTTTCTATGTGCTGCTACACATTCTGTCCACCGGGTGGCAATAGGATGACACGGCTCATCTCCCTTCACTAACTTCATGCATGGGGAAGATTCCACAATACACAGCAGTGATTAAATCTGCTTCAGAGACTTTGACCAGGTTCCATGGCTCGCAGCTCAAATATTCAATACAAAAATCTCTTGCAGTAAAGGGGTTTGCCCTCAACTCAACATAAAATTTTTCCCACTATCTCGTACTGTCCAACGAATGACAATGCTCGACATCGCTCGTACGCGTCTCGCCCCCGTTTCGACATGCGCGGGTGGGCGTGTCGCCCCCGTTTCGACGTGCGCGGGTGGGCGAGGACCCGTCCCAACGCTGCTTGCAGCTTTAATTAGGGTCCGAGCCTCCAGGCCTGCAGGGCCTTGGAGAGGACCCTATTGTTTTTGTCGTGTTTCTTATTAGGGTCCGAGCCTCCAGGCCTGCAGGGCCTTGGAGAGGACCCTATTGTATTTCTCGTGTTTCTTATTATTATTCTTTGTTTCTTCTTACGCCTCTTTGCGCTCAATTTTGACCCCCTAAACATGCTCAAAAACTCACCAAAATTGGCACGCACCTCACGTCTGGCGAAAAATTTGATAAAATGAAGAAATTATCCCCATCGGTCCCAAAATGGCTCTCTAGCGCCACCAAGGCACTTTTTACTGGCCTTTAGAGGGCCACCACGCCCAGTAGGAAAGTCATAGAGAGATGCAACCAACACTATATTGTTCTTCTCATCAAGGCCTAAAAATGAACAATCGACACCTATTACCGAAATCGAACAGGAAGTCCGCTATTTGCATATCAAAATTTGCATTTTCCCCTAAATTTGGCCAAAATTTGCCCTCGAACAAACGCGAACTCCTCCTAGGGCGTTCATCGTATCGACCCCAAATGCTAATAGATGACACAGCACACTCTTCCGATGAAAACTACTGTACAACTTTTTCAAAAGTCCTACGGTTTGGATTTTCAGAGGCGTCAAAGATGGGGTCCGCAGCCACTTTGACTGCCTTTTCCCGATGCATACGCAATTTCCAACATTAATTAAACCGCTTAAACATGGTCAAAAACGAACAAAATTTTGCAGTAAATTCTTACAGGCAACAAACATATCTCTTATTCCAAAATTCTTCACCAAAGGCACAAAATGGCTCTCTAGCGCCACCTAAATCCTCCAAAATGGCACTTTTGCTTACACCACGCCCGGACGCAATGTGTAAAAATTCTGAAAAAAATCACACATCATTGCTGTACCATGACAGATATTCTCACATGATTTCGTGAAAATCCAATGAAGACTTCTTGAAATAAAAAATGTTATGTTCATCATATGCTGTACAGTATCACATAATTTCTTACTGTGAACAAACCGTTTATTGTATCAAAATGTCCTTTGGTAGACTTCATAAGCTCCATGTGTACAGACAAACTGCCAAGCAAGGAACAATTTCTATGAATATTTCTGGAGATATTAATATGTTATGAATATTCATATTTTGAAAAATATAGAGTGACGCACTTCTGAATTCACCATAAGTTGCAGCGTATGAAACTTTTGTCTGTGTTCAGGGAACATGCTCCCAAAATCTCAGCTTTCTAGGATTTACGTAGAAGAAGCATTTATTAATTTCTTGATTTTTATTGATTTCCATATATTTCTGTGTGCTACTACACAATTGTCCACCGGGTGGCAGTTGGAGCCCGCGGATCATCTCCCTTCACTAAGTTCATGCATGGGGGAAGATTTCACAATACACACCAGTGATTAAATGTGCTTCAGATACTTTGACCAGGTTCCATGGCTCATAGCTCCATTATTCAAAACAAAAATCTCTTGCAGTGAAGGGGTTTGCACTCAACTCAACCTAAAAGATTTCCCACGATCTCGTACTGTTCAACGAATCACAATGCTCGACATCGCTCCAACGCGTCTCGCCCCCCTTTCGACATGCACGGGTGGGCGTCTCGCCCCCGTTTCGACATGCGCGGGTGGGCGAGGACCCGTCCCAACGCTGCTTGCAGCTTTAATTATTATTATTATTATTCTTTGTTTCTTCTTACGCCTCTTTGCGCTCAAATTTGACCCCCTAAACATGCTCAAAAACTCACCAAAATCGGCACGCTCGTCAGGTCTGGCGAAAAATTCGATAAAATGAAATAACTCTCCCCATAGGTCACAAAATGGCTCTCTAGCGCCACCAAGGCACTTTTTACTGGCCTTTAGAGGGCCACCACGCCCGGTAGGAAAGTCATAGAGACATGCAACCAGCACTATATTGTTCATCTCATCAAGGCCTAAAAATGAACAATCGACACCTATTACCTAAATCAAACAGGAAGTCCGCAATTTGCATATCAAAATTTGCATTTCACCCTAAATTTGGCCAAAATTTGCCCTCGAACAAACGCGAACTCCTCCTAGGGCGTTCATCGTATCGACCCCAAATGCTAATAGATGTCACAGCACACTCTTCCGATGAAAACTACTGTACAACTTTATCATTACTGGACCGGTTCCCAATTTATGAGGCGTCAAAGATGGGGTCCGCAGCCACGATGATTGCCTTTTTTCGATGCATACGCACTTTCCAACATTATTTTAACCGCTTAAACATGCTCAAAAACAAACAAAATTTTGCAGAAAATTTTTCGACGCTACAAACATATCTCTTATCTCAAAATTCTCCACCAAAGGCACAAAATGGCTCTCTAGCGCCACCTAAATCCTCAAAAATAGCACTTCTGCTTACACCACGGCCTGTCGCAATGTATGAAAATTCTGAAAAAAATCACACATCATTGCTGTACCATGACAGATATTGTCACTTGATTCCGTGAAAATCCATGCAAGTCTTCTTGAGATAAAAAAATATTATATACATAATACACTGTACAGTAATACATTTTTTCTTGTTGTGGACAAACCGTTGATTGGATCAAAATGATCTTTGGTATACTTCATCATCTCAATTAGGAGAAACAATGTGTCAAGCATGGTACCATTTCCATGAATATTTGCTGAGATATTAATATGTTATGAATATTCATATTTTGAAAAATATAGAGTGACGCACTTCTGAATTCACCATAAGTTGCAGCGTATGAAACTTTTGTCTGTGTTCAGGGAACATGTTCTCAAAATCTCAGCTTTCTAAGATTTACGTAGAAGAAGCATTTATTAATTTCTTGATTTTTCTTGATTTCCATGTATTTCTCTGTGCTACTACACAATTGTCCACCGGGTGGCAGTTGGAGCCCACGGATCATCTCCCTTCACTAAGTTCATGCATGGGGGAAGATTCCACAATACACAGCAGTGATAAAATCTGCTTCAGATACTTTGACCAGGTCCCATGGCTCATAGCTCCATTATTCAAATGAAAAATCTCTTGCAGTAAAGGGGTTTGCACTCAACTCAACATAAAACTTTTCCCACTATCTCGTACTGTCCAACGAATGACAATGCTCGACAGCGCTCGAACGCGTCTCGCCCCCCTTTCGACATGCGCGGGTGGGCGTCTCGCCCCCGTTTCGACATGCACCGGTGGGCGAGGACCCGCCCCAACGCTGCTTGCAGCTTTAATTATTATTCTTTCTTTGTTTCTTTGTTTCTTCTTACGCCTCTTTGCGCTCAAATTTGACCCCCTAAACATGCTCAAAAACTCACCAAAATCGGCACGCTCGTCCGGTCTGGCGAAAAATTTGATAAAATGAAAAAATTCTCCCCATAGGTCACAAAATGGCTCTCTAGCGCCACCAAGGCACTTTTTACTGGCCTTTAGAGGGCCACCACGCCCGGTAGGAAAGTCATAGAGAGATGCAACCAACACTAAATTGTTCATCTCATCAAGGCCTAAAAATGAACAATCGACACCTATTACCTAAATCAAACAGGAAGTCCGCAATTTGCATATCAAAATTTGCATTTTCCCCTAAATTTGGCCAAAATTTGCCCTCGAACAAACGCGAACTCCTCCTAGGGCGTTCATCGTATCGACCCCAAATGCTAATAGATGACAAAGCACACTCTTCCGATGAAAACTACTGTACAACTTTTTCAAAAGTCTTACGGTTCGGATTTTATGAGGCGTCAAAGATGGGGTCCGCAGCCACTTTCACTGCCTTTTCCCGATGCATACGCAATTTCCAACATTATTTAAACCGCTTAAACATGGTCAAAAACTAACAAAATTTTGCAGTTAATTCTTACAGGCAACAAACATATCTCTTATCCCAAAATTCTTCACCAAAGGCACTAAATGGCTCTCTAGCGCCACCTAAATCCTCCAAAATGGCACTTTTGCTTACACCACGGCCTGACGCAATGTTTAAAAATTCTGAAAAAAATCACACATCATTGCTGTACCATGACAGATATTGTCACTTGATTTCGTGAAAATCCAATGAAAACTTCTTGAAATAAAAAATGTTATGTTCATCATATGCTGTACAGTATCACATAATTTCTTACTGTGAACAAACCGTTTATTGTATCAAAATGTCCTTTGGTAGACTTCATAAGCTCCATGTGTACAGACAAACTGCCAAGCATGGAACAATTTCTATGAAAATTTCTGGAGATATTAATATGTTATGAATATTCATATTTTGAAAAATATAGAGTGACGCACTTCTGAATTCACCATAAGTTGCAGCGTATGAAACTTTTGTCTGTGTTCAGGGAACATGCTCTCAAAATCTCAGCTTTCTAGGATTTACGTAGAAGAAGCATTTATTAATTTCTTGATTATTATTGATTTCCATGTATTTCTGTGTGCTACTACACAATTGTCCACCGGGTGGCAGTTGGAGCCCACGGATCATCTCCCTTCACTAAGTTCATGCATGGGGGAAGATTTCACAATACACACCAGTGATTAAATGTGCTTCAGATACTTTGACCAGGTTCCATGGCTCATAGCTCCATTATTCAAAACAAAAATCTCTTGCAGTGAAGGGGTTTGCACTCAACTCGACATAAAAAATTTCCCACTATCTCGTACTGTTCAACGAATCACAATGCTCGACATCGCTCCAACGCGTCTGGCCCCCCTTTCGACATGCGCGGATGGGCGTCTCGCCCCCGTTTCGACATGCACCGGTGGGCGAGGACCCGCCCCAACGCTGCTTGCAGCTTTAATTAGGGTCCGAGCCTCCAGGCCTGCAGGGCCTTGGAGAGGACCCTATTGTATTTCTCGTGTTTCTTATTATTCTTTCTTTGTTTCTTTCACTATACGCCACTTTGCGCTCAAATTTGACCCCCTAAACATGCTCGAAAACTCACCAAAATTGGCACGCACCTTTGGTCTGGCGAAAAATTTGATAAAATGAAAAAATTCTCCCCATAGGTCACATAATGGCTCTCTAGCGCCACCAAGAAACTTTTTACCGGCACTTAGAGGGCCACCACGACCGGTAGGAAAGTCATAGAGAGATGCAACCAACACTATATTGTTCATCTCATCAAGGCCTAAAAATGAACAATCGACACCTATTACCTAAATCAAACAGGAAGTCCGCAATTTGCATATCAAAATTTGCATTTTCCCCTAAATTTGGCCAAAATTTGCCCTCGAACAAACGCGAACTCCTCCTAGGGCATTCATCGTATCGACCCCAAATGCTAATACATGACAAAGCAAACTATGACGATTAAATATTGTGTAAAACTTCGTCAAAAGTCCTACGGTTTGGATTTTATGAGGCGTCAAAGATGGGGTCTGCAGCCACGATGACTGCCTTTTTTCGATGCATACGCAATTTCCAACATTATTTTAACTGCTTAAACATGCTCAAAAACAAACAAAATTTTGCAGTAAATTCTTAGAGGCCACAAACATATCTCTTTTCTCAAAATTCTCCACCAAAGGCACAAAATGGCTCTCTAGCGCCACCTAAATCCTCAAAAATAGCACTTCTGCTTACACCACGGCCTGTCGCAATGTATGAAAATTCTGAAAAAAATCACACATCATTGCTGTACCATGACAGATATTGTCACTTGATTTCGTGAAAATCCATGAAAGACTTCTTGAGATAAAAAAATATTATATACATAATACACTGTACAGTAATACATTTTCTCTTGTTGTGCACAAACCGTTGATTGGATCAAAATGATCTTTGGTATACTTCATCATCTCAATTAGGAAAAACAATGTGTCAAGCATGGTACCATTTCCATGAATATTTGCTGAGATATTAATATGTTATGAATATTCATATTTTGAAAAATATAGAGTGACGCACTTCTGAATTCACCATAAGTTGCAGCGTATGAAACTTTTGTCTGTGTTCAGAGAACATGTTCCCGAAATCTCAGCTTTCTAGGATTTACGTAGAAGAAGCATTTATTAATTTCTTGATTTTTATTGATTTCCATGTTTTTCTCTGTGCTACTACACAATTGTCCACCGGGTGGCAGTTGGAGCCCACGGATCATCTCCCTTCACTAAGTTCATGCATGGGGGAAGATTCCACAATACACAGCAGTGATAAAATCTGCTTCAGATACTTTGACCAGGTCCCATGGCTCATAGCTCCATTATTCAAAAGAAAAATCTCTTGCAGTAAAGGGGTTTGCACTCAACTGAACATTAAACTTTTCCCACTATCTCGTACTGTCCAACGAATGACAATGCTCGACAGCGCTCGAACGCGTCTCGCCCCCCTTTCCACATGCACGAGTGGGCGTCTCACCCCCGTTTCGACATGCACCGGTGGGCGAGGACCCGCCCCAACGCTGCTTGCAGCTTTAATTAGGGTCCGAGCCTCGAGGCCTGAAAGGCCTCAGAGAGGACCCTATTGTTCCTGCTATGTTTCTTATTATTAGGGTCCGAGCCTCGAGGCCTGAAAGGCCTCAGAGAGGACCCTATTGTATTTCTCGTGTTTCTTATTATTCTTTGTTTCTTTGTTTCTTCTTACGCCTCTTTGCGCTCAAATTTGACCCCCTAAACATGCTCAAAAACTCACCAAAATCGGCATGCTCGTCAGGTCTGGCGAAAAATTTGATAAAATGAAAAAATTATCCCCATAGGTCACAAAATGGCTCTCTAGCGCCACCAAGGCACTTTTTACTGGCCTTTAGAGGGCCACCACGCCCGGTAGGAAAGTCATAGAGAGATGCAACCAACACTATATTGTTCATCTCATCAAGGCCTAAAAATGAACAATCGACACCTATTACCGAAATCGAACAGGAAGTCCGCAATTTGCATATCAAAATTTGCATTTTCCCCTAAATTTGGCCAAAATTACCCCTCAAACAAACGCGAACTCCTCCTAGGGCGTTCAACGTATCGACCCCAAATGTTAATAGATGACAAAGCACACTCTTCCGATGAAAACTACTGTACAACTTTTTCAAAAGTCCTACGGTTTGGATTTTATGAGGCGTCAAAGATGGGGTCCGCAGCCACTTTCACTGCCTTTTCTCGATGCGTACGCAATTTCTAACATTATTTTCACCCCTTAAACATGCTCTAAAACAAACAAAATTTTGCAGTTAATTTTTCGACACTTCAATCATATTTCTTACCTCAAAATTTTCCACCAAAGGCACAAAACGGCTCTCTAGCGCCACCTAAATCCTCCAAAATGCCACTTTTGCTTACACCACGGCCTGTCGCAATGTTTGAAAATTCTCAAAAAAATCACACATCATTGCTGTACCATAACAAACATTGTCACTTCATTTCGTGAAAATCCATGAAAGAATTCTTGAGAAAAAAAATATTATATTCATAATACACTGTACAGTAATACATTTTTTCTTGATGTGGACAAACCGTTAATCAGATCAAAATAATCTTTGGTATACTTTATAATCTCTATTTGGAGAAACAATGTGCCAAGCATGGTACCATTTGAATGAATATTGGTTGAGATATTAACAAGTTATGAATATTCATTTTTTGAGAAATATAGAGTGACGCACTTCTGAATTCACCATAAGTTGCAGCGTATGAAACTTTTGTCTGTGTTCAGGGAACATGCTCCCAAAATCTCAGCTTTCTAGGATTTACGTAGAAGAAGCATTTATTAATTTCTTGATTTTTATTGATTTCCATGTATTTCTCTGTGCTACTACACAATTGTCCACCGGGTGGCAGTTGGAGCCCACGGATCATCTCCCTTCACTAAGTTCATGCATGGGGGAAGATTCCACAATACACAGCAGTGATAAAATCTGCTTCAGATACTTTGACCAGGTTCCATGGCTCATAGCTCCATTATTCTAAACAAAAATCTCTTGCAGTGAAGGGGTTTGCACTCAACTCAACATAAAAGATTTCCCACTATCTCGTACTGTCCAACGAAACACAATGCTCGACATCGCTCCAACGCGTCCCGCCCCCCTTTCGACATGCACGGGTGGGCGTCTCGCCCCCGTTTCGACATGCGCCGGTGGGCGAGGACCCGCCCCAACGCTGCTTGCAGCTTTAATTATTATTATTATTCTTTGTTTTTTCTTACGCCTCTTTGAGCGTGAATTTGACCCCCTAAACATGCTCAAAAACTCACCAAAATCAACACGCTCGTCAGGTCTGGCGAAAAATTTGATAAAATGATAAAACTCTCCCCATAGGTCACAAAATGGCTCTCTAGCGCCACCAAGGCACTTTTTACTGGCCTTTAGAGGGCCACCACGCCCGGTAGGAAAGTCATAGAGAGATGCAACCAACACTATATTGTTCATCTCATCAAGGACTAAAAATGAACAATCGACACCTATTACATAAATCAAACAGGAAGTCCGCAATTTGCATATCAAAATTTGCATTTCACCCTAAATTTGGCCAAATTTTGCCCTCGAACAAACGCGAACTCCTCCTAGGGCGTTCATCGTATCGACCCCAAATGCTAATAGATGACACAGCACACTCTTCCGATGAAAACTACTGTACAACTTTTTCAAAAGTCCTACGGTTTGGATTTTATGAGGCGTCAAAGATGGGGTCCGCAGCCACTTTGACTGCCTTTTCCCGATGCATACGCAATTTCCAACATTTATTTAACCGCTTAAACATGGTCAAAAACGAACAAAATTTTGCAGTAAATTCTTACAGGCAACAAACATATGTCTTATCCCAAAATTCTTCACCAAAGGCACAAAATGGCTCTCTAGCGCCACCTAAATCCTCCAAAATGGCACTTTTGCTTACACCACGCCCTGACGCAATGTTTAAAAATTCTGAAAAAAATCACACATCATTGCTGTAACATGACAGATATTGTCACTTGATTTCGTGAAAATCCAATGAAGACTTCTTGAAATAAAAAATGTTATGTTCATCATATGCTGTACAGTATCACATAATTTCTTACTGTGAACAAACCGTTTATTGTATCAAAATGTCCTTTGGTAGACTTCATAAGCTCCATGTGTACAGACAAACTGCCAAGCATGGAACAATTTCTATGAATATATCTGGAGATATTAATATGTTATGAATATTCATATTTTGAAAAATATAGAGTGACGCACTTCTGAATTCACCATAAGTTGCAGCGTATGAAACTTTTGTCTGTGTTCAGGGAACATGCTCCCAAAATATCAGCTTTCTAGGATTTACGTAGAAGAAGCATTTATTAATTTCTTGATTTTCATTGATTTCCATGTATTTCTGTGTGCTACTACACAATTGTCCACCGGGTGGCAGTTGGAGCCCACGGATCATCTCCCTCCACTAAGTTCATGCATGGGGGAAGATTTCACAATACACACCAGTGATTAAATGTGCTCCACATACTTTGACCAGGTTCCATGGCTCATAGCTCCATTATTCAAAACAAAAATGTCTTGCAGTGAAGGGGTTTGCACTCAACTCAAAATAAAAGATTTCCCACTATCTCCTACTGTTCAACGAATCACAATGCTCGACATCGCTCCAACGCGTCTCGCCCCCCTTTCGACATGCACGGGTGGGCGTCTCGCCCCCGTTTCGACGTGCGCGGGTGGGCGAGGACCCGTCCCAACGCTGCTTGCAGCTTTAATTAGGGTCCGAGCCTCCAGGCCTGCAGGGCCTTGGAGAGGACCCTATTGTTTTTCTCGTGTTTCTTATTATTATTATTATTCTTTATTTCTTCTTACGCCTCTTTGCGCTCAAATTTGACCCCCTAAACATGCTCAAAAACTCACCAAAATCGGCACTCTCGTCCGGTCTGGCGAAAAATTTGATAAAATGAAAAAATTCTCCCCATAGGTCACAAAATGGCTCTCTAGCGCCACCAAGGCACTTTTTACTGGCCTTTAGAGGGCCACCACGCCCCGTAGGAAAGTCATAGAGAGATGCAACCAACACTATATTGTTCATCTCATCAAGGCCTACAAATGAACAATCGACACCTATTACCTAAATCAAACAGGAAGTCCGCAATTTGCATATCAAAATTTGCATTTTCCCCTAAATTTGGCCAAAATGTGCCCTCGAACAAACGCGAACTCCTCCTAGGGCGTTCATCGTATCGACCCCAAATGCTAATAGATGACACAGCACACTCTTCCGATGAAAACTACTGTACAACTTTTTCAAAAGTCCTACGGTCTGGATTTTATGAGGCGTCAAACATGGGGTCCGCAGCCACTTTGACTGCCTTTTCCCGATGCATACGCCATTTCCAACATTAATTTAACCGCTTAAACATGGTCAAAAACGAACTAAATTTTGCAGTAAATTCTTACAGGCAACAAACATATCTCTTATCCCAACATTCTTCACCAAAGGCACAAAATGGCTCTCTAGCGCCACCTAAATCCTCCAAAATGGCACTTTTGCTTACACCACGCCCTGACGCAATGTGTAAAAATTCTGAAAAAAAACACACATCATTGCTGTACCATCACAGATATTCTCACTTGATTTCGTGAAAATCCAATGAAGAGTTCTTGAAATAAAAAATGTTATGTTCATCATATGCTGTACAGTATCACATAATTTCTTACTGTGAACAAACCGTTTATTGTATCAAAATGTCCTTTGGTAGACTTCATAAGCTCCATGTGTACACACAAACTGCCAAGCATGGAACAATTTCTATTAATATTTCTGGAGATATTAATATGTTATGAATATTCATATTTTGAAAAATATAGAGTGACGCACTTCTGAATTCACCATAAGTTGCAGGGTATCAAACTTTTGTCTGTGCTCAGGGAACATGCTCCCAAAATATCAGCTCTCTAGAATTTACGTAGAAGAAGCATTTATTAATTTCTTGATTATTATTGATTTTCCATGTTTTTCTATGTGCTGCTACACATTCTGTCCACCGGGTGGCAATAGGATGACACGGCTCATCTCCCTTCACTAAGTTCATGCATGGGGGAAGATTTCACAATACACACCAGTGATTAAATGTGCTTCAGATACTTTGACCAAGTTCCATGGCTCATAGCTCCAATATTCAAGACAAAAATCTTTTGCAGTAAAGGGGTTTGCACTCAACTCAACATGAAAGATTCCCCACTATCTCGTACTGTCCAACGAATGACCATGCTCGACATCGCTCGAACGCGTCTCGCCCCCCTTTCGACATGCACGGGTGGGCGTCTCGCCCCCGTTTCGACATGCGCGGGTGGGCGAGGACCCGCCCCAACGCTGCTTGCAGCTTTAATTATTATTATTCTTTGTTTCTTTGTTTCTTTGTTTTTTCTTACGCCTCTTTGAGCTTCAATTTGACCCCCTAAACATGCTCAAAAACTCACCAAAATCGGCACGCTCGTCAGGTCTGGCGAAAAATTTGATAAAATGAAAAAACTCTCCCCATAGGTCACAAAATGGCTCTCTAGCGCCACCAAGGCACTTTTTACTGGCCTTTAGAGGGCCACCACGCCCGGTAGGAAAGTCATAGAGACATGCAACCAACACTATATTGTTCATCTCATCAAGGCCTAAAAATGAACAATCCACACCTATTACCTAAATCAAACAGGAAGTCCGCAATTTGCATATCAAAATTTGCATTTCACCCTAAATTTGGCCAAAATTTGCCCTCGAACAAACGCGAACTCCTCCTAGGGCGTTCATCGTATCGACCCCAAATGCTAATAGATGACACAGCACACTCTGCCGATGAAAACTACTGTACAACTTTTTCAAAAGTCCTACGGTTTGGATTTTATGAGGCGTCAAAGATGGGGTCCGCAGACACTTTCACTGCCTTTTCCCGATGCATACACAATTTCCAACATTAATTTAACCGCTTAAACATGGTCAAAAACGAACAAAATTTTGCAGTAAATTCTTACAGGCAACAAACATATGTCTTATCCCAAAATTCTTCACCAAAGGCACAAAATGGCTCTCTAGCGCCACCTAAATCCTCCAAAATGGCACTTTTGCTTACACCACGCCCTGACGCAATGTTTAAAAATTCTGAAAAAAATCACACATCATTGCTGTACCATGTCAGATATTCTCACATGATTTCGTGAGAATCCAATGAAGACTTCTTGAAATAAAAAATGTTATGTTCATCATATGCTGTACAGTATCACATAATTTCTTACTGTGAACAAACCGTTTATTGTATCAAAATGTCCTTTGGTAGACTTCATAAGCTCCATGTGTACAGACAAACTGCCAAGCATGGAACAATTTCTATGACTATTTCTGGAGATATTAATATGTTATGAATATTCATATTTTGAAAAATATAGAGTGACGCACTTCTGAATTCACCATAAGTTGCAGCGTATGAAACTTTTGTCTGTGTTCAGGGAACACGCTCCCAAAATCTCAGCTTTCTAGGATTTACGTAGAAGAAGCATTTATTAATTTCTTCATTTTCATTGATTTCCATGTATTTCTGTGTGCTACTACACAAAATTGTCCACCGGGTGGCAGTTGGAGCCCACGGATCATCTCCCTTCACTAAGTTCATGCATGGGGGAAGATTTCACAATACACAGCAGTGATTAAATGTGCTTCAGATACTTTGCCCAGGTTCCATGGCTCATAGCTCCATTATTCAAAACAAAAATCTCTTGAAGTGAAGGGGTTTGCACTCAACTCAACATAAAAGATTTCCCACTATCTCGTACTGTCCAACGAATCACAATGCTCGACATCGCTCGAACGCGTCTCGCCCCCCTTTCGACATGCGCGGATGGGCGTCTCGCCCCCGTTTCGACGTGCGCGGGTGGGCGAGGACCCGTCCCAACGCTGCTTGCAGCTTTAATTATTATTATTCTTTGTTTCTTTGTTTTTTCTTACGCCTCTTTGAGCTTGAATTTGACCCCTTAAACATGCTCAAAAACTCACCAAAATCGGCACGCTCGTCAGGTCTGGCGAAAAATTTGATAAAATGAAAAAACTCTCCCCATAGGTCACAAAATGGCTCTCTAGCGCCACCAAGGCACTTTTACTGGCCTTTAGAGGGCCACCACGCCCGGTAGGAAAGTCATAGAGAGATGCAACCAACACTATATTGTTCATCTCATCAAGGAGTAAAAATGAACAATCGACACCTATTACCTAAATCAAACAGGAAGTCCGCAATTTGCATATCAAAATTTGCATTTCACCCTAAATTTGGCCAAAATTTGCCCTCGAACAAACGCGAACTCCTCCTAGGGCGTTCATCGTATTGACCCCACATGCTAATAGATGACACAGCACACTCTTCCGATGAAAACTACTGTACAACTTTTTCAAAAGTCCTACGGTTTCGATTTTATGAGGCGTCAAAGATGGGGTCCGCAGCCACTTTGACAGCCTTTTTTCGATGCGTGTGCAATTCCCAACCTAAATCTGACCCCTTAAACATGCTCAAAAACAAACCAAATTTTGCAGATAATTCATTGTGGCTTCAAAGATATTTACTCTTTGAAAACTCTCCACCCAAGACACAAAATGGCTCTCTAGCGCCACCTAAATCCTCAAAAATAGCACTTTTGCTTACACCACGGCCTGTCGCAATGTCTAAAAATCCTGAAAAAAATCACACATCATTGCTGTAGTATGCCCTAAAATTTCACTTGATTTCGTGAAAATCCTATGAAAACTTTTTCAAATAAAAAATGTTATATTCATGATATGCTGCACAGTATCACATTATTTCTTACTGTGGACAAACCGTTTATCGTATCAAAATGTCCTTTGGTACAATTCATAAGCTCCATGTGTACAGACAAACTACCGAGCATGGTTTAATTTCAATGAATATTTATTGAGATATGAATATGTTATGAATATTCATATTTTGAAAAATATAGAGTGACGCACTTCTGAATTCACCATAAGTTACAGCGTATGAAACTTTTGTCTGTGCTCAGGGAACATGCTCCCAAAATTTCTGCTTTCTAGGATTTACGTAGAAGAAGCATTTATTTATTTCTAGATTTTCATTGATTTCCATGTATTTCTGTGTGCTACTACACAATTGTCCACCGGGTGGCAGTTGGAGCCCACAGATCATCTCCCTTCACTTAGTTCATGCATGGGGGAAGATTTCACAATACACACCAGTGATTAAATGTGCTTCAGATACTTTGACCAGGTTCCATGGCTCATAGCTCCATTATTCAAAACAAAATTATCTTGCAGTGAAGGGGTTTGCACTCAACTCAACATAAAAGATTTCCCACTATCTCGTACTGTCCAACGAATCACAATGCTCGACATCGCTCGAACGCGTCTCGCCCCCCTTTCGACATGCGCGGGTGGGCGTCTCGCCCCCGTTTCGACGTGCGCGGGTGGGCGAGGACCCGTCCCAACGCTGCTTGCAGCTTTAATTAGGGTCCGAGCCTCGAGGCCTGCAGGGCCTCAGAGAGGACCCTATTGTTCCTGCTATGTTTCCTATTATTATTATTCTTTGTTTCTTTGTTTTTTCTTACGCCTCTTTGAGCTTGAATTTGACCCCCTAAACATGCTCAAAAACTCACCAAAATCGGCACGCTCGTCCGGTCTGGCGAAAAATTTGATAAAATGAAAAAATTCTCCCCATAGGTCACAAAATGGCTCTCTAGCGCCACCAAGGCACTTTTTACTGGCCTTTAGAGGGCCACCACGCCCGGTAGGAAAGTCATAGAGAGATGCAACCAACACTATATTGTTCATCTCATCAAGGCCTAAAAATGAACAATCGACACCTATTACCTAAATCAAACAGGAAGTCCGCAATTTGCATATCAAAATTTGCATTTCACCCTAAATTTGGCCAAAATTTGCCCTCGAACAAACGCGAACTCCTCCTAGGGCGTTCATCGTATCGACCCCAAATGCTAATAGATGACACAGCACACTCTTCCGATGAAAACTACTGTACAACTTTTTCAAAAGTCCTACGGTTTGGATTTTATGAGGCATCAAAGATGGGGTCCGCAGCCACTTTGACTGCCTTTTCCCGATGCATACGCAATTTCCAACATTAATTTAACCGCTTAAACATGGTCAAAAACGAACAAAATTTTGCAGTAAATTCTTACAGGCAACAAACATATCTCTTATCCCAAAATTCTTCACCAAAGGCACTAAATGGCTCTCTAGCGCCACCTAAATCCTCCAAAATGGCACTTTTGCTTACACCACGCCCTGACGCAATGTTTCAAAATTCTGAAAAAAATCACACATCATTGCTGTACCATGACAGATATTCTCACTTGATTTCGTGGAAATCCAATGAAGACTTCTTGAAAGAAAAAATGTTATGTTCATCATATGCTGTACAGTATCACATAATTTCTTACTGTGAACAAACCGTTTATTGTATCAAAATGTCCTTTGGTAGACTTCATAAGCTCCATGTGTACAGACAAACTGCCAAGCATGGAACAATTTCTATGAATATTTCTGGAGATATTAATATGTTATGAAAATTCATATTTTGAAAAATATAGAGTGACGCACTTCTGATTTCACCATAAGTTGCAGCGTATGAAACTTTTCTCTGTGTTCAGGGAACATGCTCCCAAAATCTCAGCTTTCTAGGATTTACGTAGAAGAAGCATTTATTAATTTCGTGATTTTTATTGATTTCCATGTATTTCTGTGTGCTACTACACAATTGTCCACCGGGTGGCAGTTGGAGCCCACAGATCATCTCCCTTCACTAAGTTCATGCATGGGGGAAGATTTCACTATACACACCAGTGATTACATGTGCTTCAGATACTTTGACCAGGTTCCATGGCTCATAGCTCCATTATTCAAAACAAAAATCTCTTGCAGTGAAGGGGTTTGCACTCAACTCAACATTAAAGATTTCCCACTATCTCGTACTGTCCAACGAAACACAATGCTCGACATCGCTCCAACGCGTCCCGCCCCCCTTACGACATGCACGCGTGGGCGTCTCGCCCCCGTTTCGACATGCGCGGGTGGGCGAGGACCCGTCCCAACGCTGCTTGCAGCTTTAATTAGGGTCCGAGCCTCCAGGCCTGCAGGGCCTTGGAGAGGACCCTATTGTTTTTGTCGTGTTTCTTATTATTATTATTATTATTATTCTTTGTTTCTTCTTACGCCTCTTTGCGCTCAAATTTGACCCCCTAAACATGCTCAAAAACTCACCAAAATTGGTACGCTCGTCAGGTCTGGCGAAAAATTCGATAAAATGAAAAAACTGTCCCCATAGGTCACAAAATGGCTCTCTAGCGCCACCAAGGCACTTTTTACTGGCCTTTAGAGGGCCACCACGCCCAATAGGGAAGTCGTAGAGAGATGCAACCAACACTATATTGTTCATCTCATCAAGGACAAAAAATGAACAATCGACACCTATTACCTAAATCAAACAGGAAGTCCGCTATTTGCATATCTAAATTTGCATTTCACCCTAAATTTGGCCAAAATTTGCCCTCGAACTAACGCGAACTCCTCCTAGGGCGTTCATCGTATCGACCCCAAATGCTAATAGATGACACAGCACACTCTTCCGATGAAAACTACTGTACAACTTTTTCAAAAGTCCTACGGTTTGGATTTTATGAGGCGTCAAAGATGGGGTCCGCAGCCACTTTGACTGCCTTTTCCCGATGCATACGCAATTTCCAACATTAATTTAACCGCTTAAACATGGTCAAAAACGAACAAAATTTTGCAGTTAATTCTTACAGGCAACAAACATATCTCTTATCCCAAAATTCTTCACCAAAGGCACTAAATGGCTCTCTAGCGCCACCTAAATCCTCCAAAATGGCACTCTTGCTTACACCACGCCCTGACGCAATGTTTAAAAATTCTGAAAAAAATCACACATCATTGCTGTACCATGACAGATATTCTCACTTGATTTCGTGAAAATCCAATGAACACTTTTTGAAATAAAAAATGTTATGTTCATAATATGCTGTACAGTATTACATAATTTTTTACTGTGGACAAACCGTTTATTGTATCAAAATGTCCTTTGGTAGACTTCATAAGCTCCATGGGTACAAACAAACTGCCAAGCATGGAACAATTTCTGTGAATATTTCTGGAGATATTAATATGTTATAAATATTCATATTTTGAAAAATATAGAGTGACGCACTTCTGAATTCACCATAAGTTGCAGCGTATGAAACTTTTGTCTGTGTTCAGGGAACATGCTCCCAAAATTTCAGCTTCCTAGGACTTACGTAGAAGAAGCATTTATTAATTTCTTGATTTTTCTTGATTTCCATGTATTACTGTGTGCTACTACACAATAGTCCACCGGGTGGCAGTTGGAGCCCACGGATCATCTCCCTTCACTAAGTTCATGCATGGGGGAAGATTCCACAATACACAGCAGTGATAAAATCTGCTTCAGATACTTTGGCCAGGTTCCATGGCTCATAGCTCCATTATTCAAAACAAAAATCACTTGCAGTGAAGGGGTTTGCACTCAACTCAACTTAAAAGATTTCCCACTATCTCGTACTGTCCAACGAATCACAATGCTCGACATCGCTCGAACGCGTCTCGCCCCCCTTTCGACATGCACGGGTGGGCGTCTCGCCCCCGTTTCGACATGCGCGGGTGGGCGAGGACCCGTCCCAACGCTGCTTGCAGCTTTAATTAGGGTCCGAGCCTCCAGGCCTGCAGGGCCTTGGAGAGGACCCTATTGTTTTTCTCGTGTTTCTTATTATTATTATTCTTTCTTTCTTTGTTTCTTCCGACGCCTCTTTGAGCTCCAATTTGACCCCCTAAACATGCTCAAAAACTCACCAAAATTGGTACACTCCTCAGGTCTGCCGAAAAATTTTATAAAATGAAAAAAATATCCCCATAGGTCGGAAAATGGCTCTCTAGCGCCACCCAGAATCATTTTCTGGCCCTTTAAAGGGCCACCACGCCCGGTAGGAAAGTCATAGAGACATGGAACCAACACTATATTGTTCATCTCATGAATACCTACAAATGAACAATCGACACCTATTACCTAAATCGAACAGGAAGTGAGCAATTTGCATATCAAAATTGCCATTTAACCCTACATTTGGCCAAAATTTGCCCTCGAACAAACGCGAACTCCTCCTAGGGCGTTCATCGTATCGACTCCAAATGCTAATAGATGACAAAGCAAACTATGAAGATTAAATATTGTGTAAAACTTCGTCAAAAGTCCTACGGTTCAGATTTTATAAGGCGTCAAAGTTGGGGTCCCCAGCCACTTTCACTGCCTTTTCTCGATGCGTACGCAATTGCCAACCTTAATTTCACCCCTTAAACATGCTCAAAAACAAACAAAATTTTGAAGTAAATTTTTAGAGGCTACAATCATATCTCTTATCTCAAAATTCTCCACCAAAGGCACAAAATGGCTCTCTAGCGCCACCTAAATCCTCAAAAATAGCACTTCTGCTTACACCACGGCCTGTCGCAATGTATGATAATTCTGAAAAAAATCACACATCATTGCTGTACCATGACAGATATTGTCACTTGATTTCGTGAAAATCCATGAAAGACTTCTTGAGATTAAAAAATATTATATACATAATACACTGTACAGTAATACATTTTTTATTGTTGTGGACAAACCGTTGATTGGATCAAAATGATCTTTGGTATACTTCATCATCTCAATTAGGAGAAACAATGTGTCAAGCATGGTACCATTTCCATGAATATTTGCTGAGATATTATTATGATATGAATATTCATATTTTGAAAAATATAGAGTGACGCACTTCTGAATTCACCATAAGTTGCAGCATATGAAACTTTTGTCTGTGTTCAGGGAACATGTTCTCAAAATCTCAGCTTTCTAGGATTTACGTAGAAGAAGCATTTATTAATTTCTTGATTTTTATTGATTTCCATGTATTTCTCTGTGCTACTACACAATTGTCCACCGGGTGGCAGTTGGAGCCCACGGATCATCTCCCTTCACTAAGTTCATGCATGGGGGAAGATTCCACAATACACAGCAGTGATAAAATCTGCTTCAGATACTTTGACCAGGTCCCATGGCTCATAGCTCCATTATTCAAAAGAAAAATCTCTTGCAGTAAAGGGGTTTGCACTCAACTCAACATAAAACTTCTCCCACTATCTCGCACTGTCCAACGAATGACAATGCTCGACAGCGCTCGAACGCGTCTCGCCCCCCTTTCGACATGCGCGGGTGGGCGTCACGCCCCCGTTTCGACATGCACCGGTGGGCGAGGACCCGCCCCAACGCTGCTTGCAGCTTTAATTATTATTCTTTGTTTCTTTGTTTCTTTGTTTTTTCTTACGCCTCTTTGAGCGTAAATTTGACCCCCTAAACATGCTCAAAAACTCACCAAAATCGGCACGCTCGTCAGGTCTGGCGAAAAATTTGATAAAATGAAAAAATTATCCCCCTAGGTCAAAAAATGCCTCTCTAGCGCCACCAAGGCACTTTTTACTGGCCTTTAGACGGCCACCACAACCGGTAGGAAAGTCATAGAGAGATGGAACCAACACCATATTGTTCATCTCATCAAGGCCTAAAAATGAACAATCGACACCTATTACCTAAATCTAACAGGAAGTCCGCAATTTGCATATCAAAATTTGAATTTCACCCTAAATTTGGCCAAAATTTGCCCTCGAACAAACGCGAACTCCTCCTAGGGCGTTCATCGTATCGACCCCAAATGCTAATAGATGACACAGCGCACTCTTCCGATGAAAACTACTGTACAACTTTTTCAAAAGTCCTACGGTTTGGATTTTATGAGGCGTCAAAGATGGGGTCCGCAGCCACTTTCACTGCCTTTTCCCGATGCATACGCAATTTCCAACATTAATTTAACCGCTTAAACATGGTCAAAAACGAACAAAATTTTGCAGTAAATTCTTACAGGCAACAAACATATCTCTTATCCCAAAATAATTCACCCAAGGCACAAAATGGCTCTCTAGCGCCACCTAAATCCTCCAAAATGGCACTTTTGCTTACACCACGCCCTGACGCAATGTTTTAAATTTCTGAAAAAAATCACACATCATTGCTGTACCATGACAGATATTCTCACTTGATTTCGTGAAAATCCAATGAAGACTTCTTGAAATAAAAAATGTTATGTTCATAATATGCTGTACAGTATCACATAATTTCTTACTGTGAAGAAACCGTTAATTGTATCAAAATGTCCTTTGGTAGACTTCATAAGCTCCATGTGTACAGACAAACTGCCAAGCATGGAACAATTTCTATGAATATTTCTGGAGATATTAATATGTTATGAATATTCATATTTTGAAAAATATAGAGTGACGCACTTCTGAATTCACCATAAGTTGCAGCGTATGAAACTTTTGTCTGTGTTCAGGGAACATGCTCCCAAAATCTCAGCTTTCTAGGATTTACGTAGAAGAAGCATTTATTAATTTCTTGACTTTTATTGATTTCCATGTTTTTCTGTGTGCTACTACACAATTGTCCACCGGGTGGCAGTTGGAGCCCACGGATCATCTCCCTTCACTAAGTTCATGCATGGGGGAAGATTTCACAATACACACCAGTGATTAAATGTGCTTCAGATACTTTGACCAGGTTCCATGGCTCATAGCTCCATTATTCAAAACAAAAATCTCTTGCAGTGAAGGGGTTTGCACTCAACTCAACATTAAAGATTTCCCACTCTCTCGTACTGTCCAACGAATCACAATGCTCGACATCGCTCCAACGCGTCTCGCCCCTCTTTCGACATGCACGGCTGGGCGTCTCGCCCCCGTTTCGACATGCGCGGGTGGGCGAGGACCCGTCCCAACGCTGCTTGCAGCTTTAATTATTATTATTCTTTGTTTTTTCTTACGCCTCTTTGAGCTTGAATTTGACCCCCTAAACATGCTCAAAAACTCACCAAAATCGGCACGCTCGTCAGGTCTGGCGAAAAATTTGATAAAATGAAAAAACTCTCCCCATAGGTCACAAAATGGCTCTCTAGCGCCACCAAGGCACTTTTTACTGGCCTTTAGAGGGCCACCACGCCCGGTAGGAAAGTCATAGAGAGATGCAAGCAACACTATATTGTTCATCTCATCAAGGACTAAAAATGAACAATCGACACCTATTATCGAAATCGAACAGGAAGTCCGCAATTTGCATATCAAAATATGCATTTTCCCCTAAATTTGGCCAAAACTTGCCCTCGAACAAACGCGAACTCCTCCTAGGGCGTTCATTGTATCGACCCCAAATGTTAATAGATGACAAAGCACATTCTTCCGATAAAAACTACTGTACAACTTTTTCAAAAGTCCTACGGTTTGGATTTTATGAGGCGTCAAAGATGGGGTCAGCAGCCACTTTGACTGCCTTTTTCCGATGCATACGCAATTTCCAACATTATTTTCAGCACTTAAACACGGTCAAAAACGAACTAAATTTTGCAGTAAATTCTTACAGGCAACAAACATATCTGTTATCCCAACATTCTTCACCAAAGGCACAAAATGGCTCTCTAGCGCCACCTAAATCCTCCAAAATGGCACTTTTGCTTACACCACGGCCTGACACAATGTTAAAAAATTCTGAAAAAAATCACACATCATTGCTGTACCATGACACATATTGTCACTTTATTTCGTTAAAATCCAACGAAGACTTCTTGAAATAAAAAATGTTATGTTCATAATATGCTGTACAGTATCACATTATTTCTTACTGTGAACAAACCGTTTATAGTATCAAAATGTCCTTTGGTAGACTTCATAAGCTCCATGTGTACAGACAAACTGCCAAGCATGGAACAATTTCTATGAATATTTCTGGAGATATTAATATGTTATGAATATTCATATTTTGAAAAATATAGAGTGACGCACTTCTGAATTCACCATAAGTTGCAGCGTATGAAACTTTTGTCTGTGTTCAGGGAACATGCTCCCAAAATCTCAGCTTTCTAGGATTTACGTAGAAGAAGCATTTCTTACTTTCTTGATTTTTATTGATTTCCATGTATTTCTGTGTGAAACTACACAATTGTCCACCGGGTGGCACTTGGAGCCCACGGATCATCTCCCTTCACTAAGTTCATGCATGGGGGAAGATTTCACAATACACACCAGTGATTAAATGTGCTTCAGATACTTTGGCCAGGTTCCATGGCTCATGGCTCCATTATTCAAACCAAACATCTCTTGCAGTGAAGGGGTTTGCACTCAACTCAACATAAAAGATTTCCCACTATCTCGTACTGTCCAACGAATCACAATGCTCGACATCGCTCGAACGCGTCTCGCCCCCCTTTCGACATGCCGGGTGGGCGTCTCGCCCCCGTTTCGACATGCGCGGGTGGGCGAGGACCCGTCCCAACGCTGCTTGCAGCTTTAATTAGGGTCCGAGCCTCCAGGCCTGCAGGGCCTTGGAGAGGACCCTATTGTTTTTCTCGTGTTTTTTCTTTATTATTATTCTTTTTTCCGACGCCTCTTTGAGCTTAAATTTGACCCCCTAAACATGCTCAAAAACTCACCAAAATTGGCACGCACCTCAAGTCTGGCGAAAAATTTGATAAAATGAAAACATTATCCCCATTGGTCACAAAATGGCTCTCTAGCGCCACCAAGACACATTTTTTCGGCACTTATAGGGCCACCACGACCGGTAGGAAAGTCGTAGAGAGATGGAACCAAGACTATATTGTTCATCTCATCAAGACCTAAAAATGGGGGGCATTCACCCCCTGACCTAAATCGAACAGGGAGTCCGCAATTTCCATATCAACATTCCCATTTTGCCCCAAATTTGGCCAAAATTTGCCCTCGAACAAACGCGAACTCCTCCTAGGGCGTTCATTGTATCAACCCCAAATGCTAATAGATGACAAAGCAAACTCTTCCAATGAAAACTACTGTACAACTTTTTCAAAAGTCCTACGGATTCGATTTTATGAGGCGTCAAAGGTGGGGTCCGCAGCCACTTTGACTGCCTTTTTCCGATGCGTACACAATTCCCAACCTTAATTTGACCCCTTAAACATGGTCAAAAACACACCAAATTTTGCACATAATTCATTGAGGCTTCAAAGATATTTTGTCTTTCAAAATTTTCAACCCAAGACACAAAATGGCTCTCTAGCGCCACCTAAATACACCAAAATGGGTCTTTTGCTTTCACCACGGACTGTCGCAATGTCTGAAAATTCTGAAAAAAATCACTCATTATTGCTGTATTATGTTCTGCATTGGGCCTTGATTTCGTGAAAATTCATGAAAGACTTTATGAGATAAAAATTTTTATGTACATAATACACTGTACAGTAATACATTTTCTCTTGCTGTGGACAAACCGTTGATTGGATCAAAATGATCTTTGGTATGCTACATAAACTCTATATGAGGAATCAGATTGCCAAGCATGGAACGATTTGAATTAATACTTGTTGAGATATTAACATGTTATGAATATTCATATTTCCAAAAATATAGAGTGACGAACTTCTGAATTCACCATAGGTTGCAGCGTATGAAACTTTTGTCTGTGTTCAGGGAACATGCTCCCAAAATATCAGCTTTCTAGGACTTACGTAGAAGAAGTATTTATTAATTTCTGGATTATTATTGATTTGCTGTGTTTTTACTTATGCTGCTACACATTCTGTCCACCGGGTGGCAATAGGATGACACGGCTCATCTCCCCTCACTAAGTTCATGCATGGGGGAAGATTCCACAATACACAGCAGTGATTAAATCTGCTTCAGATACGTTGAGCAGGTCCCATGGCTCATAGCTCCATTTTACAAAAGAAAAATCTCCTTCAGTAAAGGGGTTTTCATTCAACTCAACATAACACATTTCCCTCAGTCTCGTACTGTCCGACGAATGACAATGCTCGACGGCACTTGTAGGCGACTTGCCCCCGTCTCGACGGGCGCGGGTGGGCGAGGACCCGTCCCAACGCTGCTTGCAGCTTTAATTAGGGTCCGAGCCTCCAGGCCTGCAAGGCCTTGGAGAGGACCCTATTGTATTTCTCGTGTTTCTTATTCTTTGTTTCTTCCGACGCCTCTTTGAGCTCAAATTTGACCCCCTAAACATGCTCAAAAACTCACCAAAATCGGCACGCTCGTCAGGTCTGGCGAAAAATTTGATAAAATGAAAAAACTCTCCCCATAGGTCACAAAATGGCTCTCTAGCGCCACCAAGGCACTTTTTACTGGCCTTTAGAGGGCCACCACGCCCGGTAGGAAAGTCATAGAGAGATGCAACCAACACTATATTGTTCATCTCATCAAGGACTAAAAATGAACAATCGACACCTATTACCGAAATCGAACAGGAAGTCCGCAATTTGCATATCAAAATATGCATTTTCCCCTAAATTTGGCCAAAATTTGCCCTCGAACAAACGCGAACTCCTCCTAGGGCGTTCATCGTATCGACCCCAAATGTTAATAGATGACAAAGCACATTCTTCCGAAAAAAACTACTGTACAACTTTTTCAAAAGTCCTACGGTTTGGATTTTATGAGGCGTCAAAGATGGGGTCCGCAGCCACTTTCACTGCCTTTTTCCCATGCATACGCAATTTCCAACATTATTTTCAGCGCTTAAACATGGTCAAAAACGAACAAAATTTTGCAGTAAATTCTTACAGGCAACAAACATATCTCTTATCCCAACATTCTTCACCAAAGGCACAAAATGGCTCTCTAGCGCCACCTAAATCCTCCAAAATAGCACTTCTGCTTACACCACGGCCTGACACAATGTTAAAAAATTCTGAAAAAAATCACACATCATTGCTGTACCATGCCACATATTGTCACTTAATTTCGTTAAAATCCAACGAAGACTTCTTGAAATAAAAAATGTTATGTTCATAATATGCTGTACAGTATCACATAATTTCTTACTGTGAACAAACCGTTTATAGTATCAAAATGTCTTTTGGTAAACTTCATAAGCTCCATGTGTACAGACAAACTGCAGAGCATGGAACAATTGCTATGCATATTTCTGGAGATATTAATATGTTATGAATATTCATATTTTGAAAAATATAGAGTGACGCACTTCTGAATTCACCATAAGTTGCAGCGTATGAAACTTTTGTCTGTGTTCAGGGAACATGCTCCCAAAATCTCAGCTTTCTAGGATTTACGTAGAAGAAGCATTTATTAATTTCTTCATTTTTATTGATTTCCATGTTTTTCTGTGTGCTACTACACAATTGTCCACCGGGTGGCAGTTGGAGCCCACGGATCATCTCCCTCCACTAAGTTCATGCATGGGGGAAGATTTCACAATACACACCAGTGATTACATGTGCTTCAGATACTTTGACCAGGTTCCATGGCTCATAGCTCCATTATTCTAAACAAAAATCTCTTGCAGTGAAGGGGTTTGCACTCAACTCAACATAAAAGATTTCCCACTATCTTGTACTGTCCAACGAAACACAATGCTCGACATCGCTCCAACGCGTCCCGCCCCCCTTTCGACATGCGCGGGTGGGCGTCTCGCCCCCGTTTCGACATGCACCGGTGGGCGAGGACCCGCCCCAACGCTGCTTGCAGCTTTAATTAGGGTCCGAGCCTCGAGGCCTGAAAGGCCTCAGAGAGGACCCTATTGTTCCTGCTATGTTTCTTATTATTAGGGTCCGAGCCTCGAGGCCTGAAAGGCCTCAGAGAGGACCCTATTGTTCCTGCTATGTTTCTTATTATTATTCTTTGTTTCTTTGTTTCTTTGTTTTTTCTTACGCCTCTTTGAGCGTAAATTTGACCCCCTAAACATGCTCAAAAACTCACCAAAATCGGCACGCTCGTCTGGTCTGGCGAAAAATTTGATTAAATGAAAAAAATATCCCCCTAGGTCACAAAATGGCTCTCTAGCGCCACCAAGGCACTTTTTACTGGCCTTCAGAGGGCCACCACGCCCGGTAGGAAAGTCATAGAGAGATGCAACCAACACTATATTGTTCATCTCATCAAGGCCTAAAAATGAACAATCGACACCTATTACCTAAATCAAACAGGAAGTCCGCAATTTGCATATCAAAATTTGCATTTCACCCTAAATTTGGCCAAAATTTGCCCTCGAACAAACGCGAACTCCTCCTAAGGCGTTCATCGTATCGACCCCAAATGCTAATAGATGACACAGCACACTCTTCCGATGAAAACTACTGTACAACTTTTTCAAAAGTCCTACGGTTTGGATTTTATGAGGCGTCAAAGATGGGGTCCGCAGCCACTTTGACTGCCTTTTCCCGATGCATACGCAATTTCCAACATTAATTTAACCGCTTAAACATGGTCAAAAACGAACAAAATTTTGCAGTAAATTCTTACAGGCAACAAACATATCTCTTATCCCAAAATTCTTCACCAAAGGCACAAAATGGCTCTCTAGCGCCACCTAAATCCTCCAAAATGACACTTTTGCTTACACCACGGCCTGACGCAATGTTTAAAAATTCTGAAAAAAATCACACATCATTGCTGTACCATGACAGATATTCTCACTTGATTTCGTGAAAATCCAATGAAGACTTCTTGAACTAAAAAATGTTATGTTCATAATATGCTGTACAGTATCACATAATTTCTTACTGTGAACAAACCGTTAATTGTATCAAAATGTCCTTTGGCAGACTTCATAAGCTTCATGTGTACAGACAAACTGCCAAGCATGGAACAATTTCTATGAATATTTCTGGAGATATTAATATGTTATGAATATTCATATTTTGAAAAATATAGAGTGACGCACTTCTGAATTCACCATAAGTTGCAGCGTATGAAACTTTTGTCTGTGTTCAGGGAACACGCTCCCAAAATCTCAGCTTTCTAGGATTTACGTAGAAGAAGCATTTATTAATTTCTTCATTTTCATTGATTTCCATGTATTTCTGTGTGCTACTACACAAAATTGTCCACCGGGTGGCAGTTGGAGCCCACGGATCATCTCCCTTCACTAAGTTCATGCATGGGGGAAGATTTCACAATACACAGCAGTGATTAAATGTGCTTCAGATACTTTGCCCAGGTTCCATGGCTCATAGCTCCATTATTCAAAACAAAAATCTCTTGAAGTGAAGGGTTATATTGTTCATCTCATCAAGGCCTAAAAATGAACAATCGACACCTATTACCTAAATCAAACAGGAAGTCCGCAATTTGCATATCAAAATTTGCATTTCACCCTAAATTTGGCCAAAATTTGCCCTCGAACAAACGCGAACTCCTCCTAAGGCGTTCATCGTATCGACCCCAAATGCTAATAGATGACACAGCACACTCTTCCGATGAAAACTACTGTACAACTTTTTCAAAAGTCCTACGGTTTGGATTTTATGAGGCGTCAAAGATGGGGTCCGCAGCCACTTTGACTGCCTTTTCCCGATGCATACGCAATTTCCAACATTAATTTAACCGCTTAAACATGGTCAAAAACGAACAAAATTTTGCAGTAAATTCTTACAGGCAACAAACATATCTCTTATCCCAAAATTCTTCACCAAAGGCACAAAATGGCTCTCTAGCGCCACCTAAATCCTCCAAAATGACACTTTTGCTTACACCACGGCCTGACGCAATGTTTAAAAATTCTGAAAAAAATCACACATCATTGCTGTACCATGACAGATATTCTCACTTGATTTCGTGAAAATCCAATGAAGACTTCTTGAACTAAAAAATGTTATGTTCATAATATGCTGTACAGTATCACATAATTTCTTACTGTGAACAAACCGTTAATTGTATCAAAATGTCCTTTGGCAGACTTCATAAGCTTCATGTGTACAGACAAACTGCCAAGCATGGAACAATTTCTATGAATATTTCTGGAGATATTAATATGTTATGAATATTCATATTTTGAAAAATATAGAGTGACGCACTTCTGAATTCACCATAAGTTGCAGCGTATGAAACTTTTGTCTGTGTTCAGGGAACACGCTCCCAAAATCTCAGCTTTCTAGGATTTACGTAGAAGAAGCATTTATTAATTTCTTCATTTTCATTGATTTCCATGTATTTCTGTGTGCTACTACACAAAATTGTCCACCGGGTGGCAGTTGGAGCCCACGGATCATCTCCCTTCACTAAGTTCATGCATGGGGGAAGATTTCACAATACACAGCAGTGATTAAATGTGCTTCAGATACTTTGCCCAGGTTCCATGGCTCATAGCTCCATTATTCAAAACAAAAATCTCTTGAAGTGAAGGGGTTTGCACTCAACTCAACATAAAAGATTTCCCACTATCTCGTACTGTCCAACGAATCACAATGCTCGACATCGCTCGAACGCGTCTCGCCCCCCTTTCGACATGCGCGGATGGGCGTCTCGCCCCCGTTTCGACGTGCGCGGGTGGGCGAGGACCCGTCCCAACGCTGCTTGCAGCTTTAATTATTATTATTCTTTTTTCCGACGCCTCTTTGAGCTTAAATTTGACCCCCTAAACATGCTCCAAAACTCACCAAAATTGGCGTGCACCTTAGGTCTGGCGAAAAATTTTATAAAATGAAAAAAATATCCCTATCAGTGAAAAAATGGCTCTCTAGCGCCACCAACAAACTTTTTATCGGCACTTAGAGGGCCACCACGACCAGTAGGAAAGTCATAGAGAGATGGAACCAACACTATATTGTTCATCTCATCAAGACCTAAAAATGCCAAGGGGACACCCTTGACCTAAATCGAACAGGGAGTCCGCAATTTGCATATCAAAATGTCCATTTTCCCCTAAATTTGGCCCAAATTTGCCCTCGAACAAACGCGAACTCCTCTCGGGGCGTTCATTGTATCAACCCCAAAAGCTAATAGATGACAAAGCACACTCTTCCAATGAAAACTACTGTACAACTTTATCAAAAGTCCTACGGTTCACATTTTACGAGGCGTCAAAGATGGGGTCCGCAGCCACTTTGACTGCCTTTTTCCGATGCATAAGCAAGTTCCAACATTATTTTTACCCCTTAAACATACTCAAAAACAAATGAAATTTTGCAGTTAATTTTTAGAGGCTACAAACATATTTCTTATCTCAGAATTCTCCACCAAAGGCACAAAATGGCTCTCTAGCGCCACCTAAGTCCTCCAAAATGGCACTTTTGCTTTCACCACGGCCTGACGCAATGTCATAAAATTCTGAAAAAATTCACACATCATTGCTGTACAATGCCCTGTACTGTGACATGATTTCGTGAAAATCCATTGAAGATTCTTTGAGAAAAAAAATATTATGTACATAATACACTGTACAGTAATACATTTTCTCTTGCTGTGGACAAACCGTTGATTGGATCACAATGATCTTTGGTATACTTTATAATCTTCATTTGCAGAAACTATGTGCCAAGTATGGTACAATTTGAATGAATTTCTCTTCAGATATTAACATGTTATGAATATTCATATTTGCAAAAATATAGAGTGACGCACTTCTGAATTCACCATAAGTTGCAGCGTATGAAACATTTGTTTGTTTTCAGGGAACATGCTCCCAAAATTTCTGCTTTCTAGGATTTACGTAGAAGAAGCATTTATTAATTTCTTGATTTCTATTGATTTCCATGTATTTCTGTGTGCTACCACACAATTGTCCACCGGGTGGCAGTTGGAGCCCACGGATCATCTCCCTTCACTAAGTTCATGCATGGGGGAAGATTTCACAAAACACAGCACTGATTAAATGTGCTTCAGATACTTTCACCAGGTTCCATGGCTCATAGCTCCATTATTCAAAACAAAAATCTCTTGCAGTGAAGGGGTTTGCACTCAACTCAACATAAAAGATTTCCCACTATCTCGCACTGTCCAACGAATGACAATACTCGACATCGCTCGAACGCGTCTCGCCCCCCTTTCGACATGCACGGATGGGCGTCTCGCCCCCGTTTCCACATGCAGGTGTGGGCGTCTCGCCCCCGTTTCGACATGCGCCGGTGGGCGAGGACCCGCCCCAACGCTGCTTGCAGCTTTAATTAGGGTCCGAGCCTCGAGGCCTGCAAGGCCTCAGAGAGGACCCTATTGTTCCTGCTATGTTTCTTATTATTATTATTCTTATTATTAGGGTCCGAGCCTCCAGGCCTGCAGGGCCTTGGAGAGGACCCTATTGTTTTTCTCGGATTTCTTGTTTCTTTATTATTATTATTCTTTTTTCCGACGCCTCTTTGAGCTTAAATTTGACCCCCTAAACATGCTCCAAAACTCACCAAAATTGGCGTGCACCTTAGGTCTGGCGAAAAATTTTATAAAATGAAAAAAATATCCCTATCAGTGAAAAAATGGCTCTCTAGCGCCACCAACAAACTTTTTATCGGCACTTAGAGGGCCACCACGACCGGTAGGAAAGTCATAGAGAGATGGAACCAACACTATATTGTTCATCTCATCAAGACCTAAAAATGCCAAGGGGACACCCTTGACCTAAATCGAACAGGGAGTCCGCAATTTGCATATCAAAATGTCCATTTTCCCCTAAATTTGGCCCAAATTTGCCCTCGAACAAACGCGAACTCCTCTCGGGGCGTTCATTGTATCAACCCCAAAAGCTAATAGATGACAAAGCACACTCTTCCAATGAAAACTACTGTACAACTTTATCAAAAGTCCTACGGTTCACATTTTACGAGGCGTCAAAGATGGGGTCCGCAGCCACTTTGACTGCCTTTTTCCGATGCATAAGCAAGTTCCAACATTATTTTTACCCCTTAAACATACTCAAAAACAAATGAAATTTTGCAGTTAATTTTTAGAGGCTACAAACATATTTCTTATCTCAGAATTCTCCACCAAAGGCACAAAATGGCTCTCTAGCGCCACCTAAGTCCTCCAAAATGGCACTTTTGCTTTCACCACGGCCTGACGCAATGTCATAAAATTCTGAAAAAATTCACACATCATTGCTGTACAATGCCCTGTACTGTGACATGATTTCGTGAAAATCCATTGAAGATTCTTTGAGAAAAAAAATATTATGTACATAATACACTGTACAGTAATACATTTTCTCTTGCTGTGGACAAACCGTTGATTGGATCACAATGATCTTTGGTATACTTTATAATCTTCATTTGCAGAAACTATGTGCCAAGTATGGTACAATTTGAATGAATTTCTCTTGAGATATTAACATGTTATGAATATTCATATTTGCAAAAATATAGAGTGACGCACTTCTGAATTCACCATAAGTTGCAGCGTATGAAACATTTGTCTGTCTTCAGGGAACATGCTCCCAAAATCTCAGCTTTCTAGGGTTTACGTTGAAGAAGCATTTATTAATTTCTTGATTTCTATTGATTTCCATGTATTTCTGTGTGCTACCACACAATTGTCCACCGGGTGGCAGTTGGAGCCCACGGATCATCTCCCTTCACTAAGTTCATGCATGGGGGAAGATTTCACAAAACACAGCACTGATTAAATGTGCTTCAGATACTTTCACCAGGTTCCATGGCTCATAGCTCCATTATTCAAAACAAAAATCTCTTGCAGTGAAGGGGTTTGCACTCAACTCAACATAAAAGATTTCCCACTATCTCGCACTGTCCAACGAATGACAATACTCGACATCGCTCGAACGCGTCTCGCCCCCCTTTCAACATGCACGGATGGGCGTCTCGCCCCCGTTTCCACATGCAGGTGTGGGCGTCTCGCCCCCGTTTCGACATGCGCCGGTGGGCGAGGACCCGCCCCAACGCTGCTTGCAGCTTTAATTATTCTTTGTTTCTTTGTTTTTTCTTACGCCTCTTTGAGCTTGAATTTGACCCCCTAAACATGCTCAAAAACTCACCAAAATCGGCACGCTCGTCAGGTCTGGCGAAAAATTTGATAAAATGAAAAAACTCTCCCCATAGGTCACAAAATGGCTCTCTAGCGCCACCAAGGCACTTTTTACTGGCCTTTAGAGGGCCACCACGCCCGGTAGGAAAGTCCTAGAGAGATGCAACCAACACTATATTGTTCTTCTCATCAAGGCCTAAAAATGAACAATCGACACCTATTACCTAAATCAAACAGGAAGTCCGCTATTTGCATATCAAAATTTGCATTTTCCCCTAAATTTGGCCAAAATTTGCCCTCGAACAAACGCGAACTCCTCCTAGGGCGTTCATCGTATCGACCCCAAATGCTAATAGATGACACAGCACACTCTTCCCATGAAAACTACTGTACAACTTTTTCAAAAGTCCTACGGTTTGGATTTTATGAGGCGTCAAAGATGGGGTCCGCAGCCACTTTGACTGCCTTTTCCCGATGCATACGCAATTTCCAACATTAATTTAACCGCTTAAACATGGTCAAACACGAACAAAATTTTGCAGTAAATTCTTACAGGCAACAAACATATGTCTTATCCCAAAATTCTTCACCAAAGGCACAAAATGGCTCTCTAGCGCCACCTAAATCCTCCAAAATGGCACTTTTGCTTACACCACGCCCGGACGCAATGTTTAAAAACTCTGAAAAAAATCACACATCATTGCTGTACCATGACAGATATTCTCACATGATTTCGTGAAAATCTAATGAAGACTTTTTGAAATAAAAAATGTTATGTTCATCATATGCTGTACAGTATCACATAATTTCTTACTGTGAACAAACCGTTTATTGTATCAAAATGTCCTTTGGTAGATTTCATAAGCTCCATGTGTACAGACAAACTGCCAAGCATGGAACAATTTCTATGAATATTTCTGGAGATATTAATATGTTATGAATATTCATATTTTGAAAAATATAGAGTGACGCACTTCTGAATTCACCATAAGTTGCAGCGTATGAAACTTTTGTCTGTGTTCAGGGAACATGTTCTCAAAATCTCAGCTTTCTAGGATTTACGTAGAAGAAGCTTTTATTAATTTCTTGCTTTTCATTGATTTCCATGTATTTCTGTGTGCTACTACACAATTGTCCACCGGGTGGCAGTTGGAGCCCACGGATCATCTCCCTTCACTAAGTTCATGCATGGGGGAAGATTTCACAATACACACCAGTGCTTCACATGTGCTTCAGATACTTTGACCAGGTTCCATGGCTCATAGCTCCAATATTCAAGACAAAAATCTCTTGCAGTAAAGGGGTTTGCACTGTACTCAACATAATTTTTCCCACTATCTCGTACTGTCCAACGAATCACACTGCTCGACATCGCTCGAACGCGTCTCGCCCCCGTTTCGACATGCGTGGGTGGGCGAGGACCCGTCCCAACGCTGCTTGCAGCTTTAATTATTATTATTCTTATTATTATTCTTTGTTTCTTTGTTTTTTCTAACGCCTCTTTGAGCTTGAATTTGACCCCCTAAACATGCTCAAAAACTCACCAAAATCGGCACGCTCGTCCGGTCTGGCGAAAAATTTGATAAAATGAAAAAATTCTCCTCATAGGTCACAAAATGGCTCTCTAGCGCCACCAAGGCACTTTTTACTGGCCTTTAGAGGGCCACCACGCCTGGTAGGAAAGTCATAGAGAGATGCAACCAACACTATATTGTTCATCTCATCAAGGCCTAAAAATGAACAATCGACACCTATTACCTAAATCAAACAGGAAGTCCGCAATTTGCATATCTAAATTTGCATTTCACCCTAAATTTAGCCAAAATTTGCCCTTGAACAAACGCGAACTCCTCCTAGGGCGTTCATCGTATCGACCCCAAATGCTAATAGATGACACAGCACACTCTTCCGATGAAAACTACTGTACAACTTTTTCAAAAGTCCTACGGTTTGGATTTTATGAGGCGTCAAAGATGGGGTCCGCAGCCACTTCGACTGCCTTTTCCCGATGCATACGCAATTTCCAACATTAATTCAACCCCTTAAGCATGGTCAAAAACGAACAAAATTTTGCAGTAAATTCTTACAGGCAACAAACATATCTCTTATCCCAAAATTCTTCACCAAAGGCACTAAATGGCTCTCTAGCGCCACCTAAATCCTCCAAAATGGCACTTTTGCTTACACCACGCCCTGACGCAATGTTTAAAAATTCTGAAAAAAATCACACTTCATTGCTGTACCATGACAGATATTCTGACTTGATTTCGTGAAAATCCAATGAAGACTTCTTGAAATAAAAAATGTTATGTTCATCATATGCTGTACAGTATCACATAATTTCTTACTGTGAACAAACCGTTTATTGTATCAAAATGTCCTTTGGTAGACTTCATAAGCTCCATGTGTACAGACAAACTGCCAAGCATGGAACAATTTCTATGAATATTTCTGGAGATATTAATATGTTATGAATATTCATATTTTGAAAAATATAGAGTGACGCACTTCTGAATTCACCATAAGTTGCAGCGTATGAAACTTTTGACTGTGTTCAGGGAACATGCTCCCAAAATCTCAGCTTTCTAGGATTTACGTAGAAGAAGCCTTTATTAATTTCTTGATTTTTATTGATTTCCATGTATTTCTGTGTGCTACTACACAATTGTCCACCGGGTGGCAGTTGGAGCCCACGGATCATCTCCCTTCACTAAGTTCATGCATGGGGGAAGATTTCACAATACATACCAGTGATTAAATGTGCTTCAGATACTTTCACCAGGTTCCATGGCTCATAGCTCCATTATTCTAAACAAAAATCTCTTGCAGTGAAGGGGTTTGCACTCAACTCAACATAAAAGATTTCCCACTATCTCGTACTGTCCAACGAAACACAATGCTCGACATCGCTCCAACGCGTCCCGCCCCCCTTTCGACATGCACGGGTGGGCGTCTCGCCCCCGTTTCGACATGCGCGGGTGGGCGAGGACCCGTCCCAACGCTGCTTGCAGCTTTAATTAGGGTCCGAGCCTCGAGGCCTGAAAGGCCTCAGAGAGGACCCTATTGTTCCTGGTCAGTTTCTTATTATTATTAGGGTCCGAGCCTCCAGGCCTGCAGGGCCTTGGAGAGGACCCTATTGTTTTTGTCGTGTTTCTTATTATTATTATTATTATTAGGGTCCGAGCCTCCAGGCCTGCAAGGCCTTGGAGAGGACCCTATTGTTTTTGTCGTGTTTCTTATTCTTATTAGGGTCCGAGCCTCGAGGCCTGAAAGGCCTCAGAGAGGACCCTATTGTTCCTGCTATGTTTCTTATTATTAGGGTCCGAGCCTCCAGGCCTGCAGGGCCTTGGAGAGGACCCTATTGTATTTCTCGCGTTTCTTATTATTATTAGGGTCCGAGCCTCCAGGCCTGCAGGGCCTTGGAGAGGACCCTATTGTTTTTGTCGTGTTTCTTTTTATTCTTTGTTTCTTTCTCTATACGCCACTTTGCGCTCAAATTTGACCCCCTAAACATGCTCAAAAACTCACCAAAATCGGCACGCTCGTCAGGTCTGGCGAAAAATTCGATAAAATGAAAAAATTATCCCCATAGGTCACAAAATGGCTCTCTAGCGCCACCAAGGCACTTTTTACTGGCCTTTAGAGGGCCACCACGCCCGGTAGGAAAGTCATAGAGAGATGCAACCAACACTATATTGCTCATCTCATCAAGGCCTAAAAATGAACAATCGACACCTATTACCTAAATCAAACAGGAAGTCCGCAATTTGCATATCAAAATTTGCATTTCACCCTAAATTTGGCCAAAATTTGCCCTCGAACAAACGCGAACTCCTCTCGGGGCGTTCATTGTATCAACCCCAAATGCTATTAGATGACACAGCACAATCTTCCGATGAAAACTACTGTACAACTTTTTCAAAAGTCCTACCGTTTGGATTTTATGAGGCGTCAAAGATGGGGTCCGCAGCCACGATGATTGCCTTTTTTCGATGCATACGCACTTTCCAACATTATTTTAACCGCTTAAACATGCTCAAAAACAAACAAAATTTTGCAGTTAATTTTTACAGGCAACAAACTTATCTCTTCTCTCAAAATTCTCCACCAAAGGCACAAAATGGCTCTCTAGCGCCACCTAAATCCTCAAAAATAGCACTTCTGCTTACACCACGGCCTGTCGCAATGTATGAAAATTCTGAGAAAAATCACACATCATTGCTGTACCATGACAGATATTGTCACTTGATTTCGTGAAAATTCATTAAAGACTTCTTGAGATAAAAAAATATTATATACATAATACACTGTACAGTAAAACATTTTTTCTTGTTGTGGACAAACCGTTTATTGGATCAAAATGATCTTTGGTATACTTCATCATCTCAATTAGGAGAAACTATGTGTCAAGCATGGTACCATTTCCATGAATATTTGCTGAGATATTAATATGTTATGAATATTCATATTTTGAAAAATATAGAGTGACGCACTTCTGAATTCACCATAAGTTGCAGCGTATGAAACTTTTGTCTGTGTTCAGGGAACATGCTCCCAAAATCTCTGCTTTCTAGGATTAACGTAGAAGAAGCATTTATTAATTTCTTGATTTTTATTGATTTCCATGTATTTCTGTGTGCTACTACACAATTGTCCACCGGGTGGCAGTTGGAGCCCACGGATCATCTCCCTTCACTAAGTTCATGCATGGGGGAAGATTTCACAATACACACCAGTGATTAAATGTGCTTCAGATACTTTGACCAGGTTCCATGGCTCATAGCTCCATTATTCAAAACAAAAATCTCTTGCAGTGAAGGGGTTTGCACTCAACTCAACATAAAAAATTTCCCACTATCTCGTACTGTTCAACGAATCACAATGCTCGACATCGCTCCGTCGCGTCTCGCCCCCCTTTCGACATGCGCGGATGGGCGTCTCGCCCCCGTTTCGACATGCACCGGTGGGCGAGGACCCGCCCCAACGCTGCTTGCAGCTTTAATTATTATTCTTTTTTCCGACGCCTCTTTGAGCTTAAATTTGACCCCCTAAACATGCTCCAAAACTCACCAAAATTGGCGTGCACCTTAGGTCTGGCGAAAAATTTTATAAAATGAAAAAAATATCCCTATCAGTGAAAAAATGGCTCTCTAGCGCCACCAACAAACTTTTTATCGGCACTTAGAGGGCCACCACGACCGGTAGGAAAGTCATAGAGAGATGGAACCAACACTATATTGTTCATCTCATCAAGACCTAAAAATGCCAAGGGGACAGCCTTGACCTAAATCGAACAGGGAGTCCGCAATTTGCATATCAAAATGTCCATTTTCCCCTAAATTTGGCCCAAATTTGCCCTCGAACAAACGCGAACTCCTCTCGGGGCGTTCATTGTATCAACCCCAAAAGCTAATAGATGACAAAGCACACTCTTCCAATGAAAACTACTGTACAACTTTATCAAAAGTCCTACGGTTCACATTTTACGAGGCGTCAAAGATGGGGTCCGCAGCCACTTTGACTGCCTTTTTCCGATGCATAAGCAAGTTCCAACATTATTTTTACCCCTTAAACATACTCAAAAACAAATGAAATTTTGCAGTTAATTTTTAGAGGCTACAAACATATTTCTTATCTCAGAATTCTCCACCAAAGGCACAAAATGGCTCTCTAGCGCCACCTAAGTCCTCCAAAATGGCACTTTTGCTTTCACCACGGCCTGACGCAATGTCATAAAATTCTGAAAAAATTCACACATCATTGCTGTACAATGCCCTGTACTGTGACATGATTTCGTGAAAATCCATTGAAGATTCTTTGAGAAAAAAAATATTATGTACATAATACACTGTACAGTAATACATTTTCTCTTGCTGTGGACAAACCGTTGATTGGATCACAATGATCTTTGGTATACTTTATAATCTTCATTTGCAGAAACTATGCGCCAAGTATGGTACAATTTGAATGAATTTCTCTTGAGATATTAACATGTTATGAATATTCATATTTGCAAAAATATAGAGTGACGCACTTCTGAATTCACCATAAGTTGCAGCGTATGAAACATTTGTCTGTTTTCAGGGAACATGCTCCCAAAATTTCTGCTTTCTAGGATTTACGTAGAAGAAGCATTTATTAATTTCTTGATTTCTATTGATTTCCATGTATTTCTGTGTGCTACCACACAATTGTCCACCGGGAGGCAGTTGGAGCCCACGGATCATCTCCCTTCACTAAGTTCATGCATGGGGGAAGATTTCACAAAACACAGCACTGATTAAATGTGCTTCAGATACTTTCACCAGGTTCCATGGCTCATAGCTCCATTATTCAAAACAAAAATCTCTTGCAGTGAAGGGGTTTGCACTCAACTCAACATAAAAGATTTCCCACTATCTCGCACTGTCCAACGAATGACAATACTCGACATCGCTCGAACGCGTCTCGCCCCCCTTTCGACATGCACGGATGGGCGTCTCGCCCCCGTTTCCACATGCAGGTGTGGGCGTCTCGCCCCCGTTTCGACATGCGCCGGTGGGCGAGGACCCGCCCCAACGCTGCTTGCAGCTTTAATTAGGGTCCGAGCCTCGAGGCCTGAAAGGCCTCAGAGAGGACCCTATTGTTCCTGCTATGTTTCTTATTAGGGTCCGAGCCTCGAGGCCTGCAAGGCCTCAGAGAGGACCCTATTGTTCCTGCTATGTTTCTTATTATTATTATTATTATTATTATTATTAGGGTCCGAGCCTCCAGGCCTGCAAGGCCTTGGAGAGGACCCTATTGTTTTTGTCGTGTTTCTTATTCTTATTCTTATTATTATTCTTTCTTTGTTTTTTCCTACGCCTCTTTGCGCTCAAATTTGACCCCCTAAACATGCTCAAAAACTCACCAAAATCGGCACGCTCGTCAGGTCTGGCGAAAAATTTGATTAAATGAAAAAATTCTCCCCATAGGTCACAAAATGGCTCTCTAGCGCCACCAAGGCACTTTTTACTGGCCTTTAGAGGGCCACCACGCCCGGTAGGAAAGTCATGGAGAGATGCAACCAACACTATATTGCTCATCTCATCAAGGCCTAAAAATGAACAATCGACACCTATTACCTAAATCAAACAGGAAGTCCGCAATTTGCATATCAAAATTTGCATTTTCCCCTAAATTTGGCCAAAATTTGCCCTCGAACAAACGCGAACTCCTCCTAGGGCGTTCATCGTATCAACCCCAAATGCTAATAGATGACACAGCACACTCTTCCGATGAAAACTACTGTACAACTTTTTCAAAAGTCCTACGGTTTGGATTTTATGAGGCGTCAAAGATGGGGTCCGCAGCCACTTTGACTGCCTTTTCCCGATGCATACGCAATTTCCAACATTAATTTAACCGCTTAAACATGGTCAAAAACGAACAAAATTTTGCAGTAAATTATTACAGGCAACAAACATATGTCTTATCCCAAAATTCGTCACCAAAGGCACAAAATGGCTCTCTAGCGCCACCTAAATCCTCCAAAATGGCACTTTTGCTTACACCACGCCCTGACGCAATGTTTAAAAATTCTGAAAAAAATCACACATCATTGCTGTACCATGACAGATATTCTCACATGATTTCGTGAAAATCCAATGAAGACTTCTTGAAATAAAAAATGTTATGTTCATCATATGCTGTACAGTATCACATAATTTCTTACTGCGAACAAACCGTTTATTGTATCAAAATGTCCTTTGGTAGACTTCATAAGCTCCATGTGTACAGACAAACTGCCAAGCATGGAACAATTTCTATGAATATTTCTGGAGATATTAATATGTTATGAATATTCATATTTTGAAAAATATAGAGTGACGCACTTCTGAATTCACCATAAGTTGCAGCGTATGAAACTTTTGTCTGTGTTCAGGGAACATGCTCCCAAAATCTCAGCTTTCTAGGATTTACGTAGAAGAAGCATTTATTAATTTCTTGATTTTCATTGATTTCCATGTATTTCTGTGTGCTACTACACAATTGTCCACCGGGTGGCAGTTGGAGCCCACGGATCATCTCCCTTCACTAAGTTCATGCATGGGGGAAGATTTCACAATACACACCAGTGATTAAATGTGCTTCAGATACTTTGACCAGGTTACATGGCTCATAGGTCCATTATTCAAAACAAAAATCTCTTGCAGTCAAGGGGTTTGCACTCAACTCAACATAAAACATTTCCCACTATCTCGTACTGTTCAACGAATCACAATGCTCGACATCGCTCCAACGCGTCTCGCCCCCCTTTCGACATGCACGGGTGGACGTCTCGCCCCCGTTTCGACATGCGCGGGTGGGCGAGGACCCGTCCCAACGCTGCTTGCAGCTTTAATTAGGGTCCGAGCCTCGAGGCCTGCAAGGCCTCAGAGAGGACCCTATTGTTTTTGTCGTGTTTCTTATTATTATTATTATTATTATTCTTTGTTTCTTCTTACGCCTCTTTGCGCGCAAATTTGACCCCCTAAACATGCTCAAAAACTCACCAAAATCGGCACGCTCGTCAGGTCTGGCGAAAAATTCGATAAAATGAAAAAATTATCCCCATAGGTCACAAAATGGCTCTCTAGCGCCACCAAGCCACTTTTTACTGGCCTTTGGAGGGCCACCACGCCCGGTAGGAAAGTCATAGAGAGATGCAACCAACACTATATTGTTCATCTCATCAAGGCCTAAAAATGAACAATCGACACCTATTACCGAAATCAAACAGGAAGTCCGCAATTTGCATATCAAAATTTGCATTTTCCCCTAAATTTGGCCAAAATTTGCCTTCGAACAAATGCGAACTCCTCCTAGGGCGTTCATCGTATCGACCCCAAATGCTAATAGATGACACAGCAGACTCTTCCGATGAAAACTACTGTACAACTTTTTCAAAAGTCCTACCGTTTCGATTTTATGAGGCGTCAAAGTTGGGGTCCGCAGCCACTTTGACAGCCTTTTTTCGATGCGTGTGCAATTTCCAACCTAAATCTGACCCCTTAAACATGCTCAAAAACAAACCAAATTTTGCAGATAATTCATTGTGGCTTCAAAGACATTTACTCTTTGAAAACTCTCCACCCAAGACACAAAATGGCTCTCTAGCGCCACCTAAATCCTCAAAAATAGCACTTTTGCTTACACCACGGCCTGTCGCAATGTCTAAAAATTCTGAAAAAAATCACACATCATTGCTGTAGTATGCCCTAAAATTTCACTTGATTTCGTGAAAATCCAATGAAAACTTTTTTAAATGAAAAATGTTATATTCATAATATGCTGCACAGTATCACATTATTTCTTACTGTGGACAAACCGTTTATCGTATCAAAATGTCCTTTGGTACAATTCATAAGCTCCATGTGTACAGACAAACTACCGAGCATGGTTCAATTTCAATGAATATTTATTGAGATATGAATATGTTATGAATATTCATATTTTGAAAAATATAGAGTGACGCACTTCTGAATTCACCATAAGTTGCAGCGTATGAAACTTTTGTCTGTGTTCAGGGAACATGCTCCCAAAATTTCAGCTTTCTAGGATTTACGTAGAAGAAGCATTTATCAATTTCTTGATTATTATTGATTTACATGTATTTCTGTGTGCTACTACACAATTGTCCACCGGGTGGCAGTTGGAGCCCACGGATCATCTCCCTTCACTAAGTTCATGCATTGGGGAAGATTTCACAATACACACCAGTGATTAAATGTGCTTCAGATACTTTGACCAGGTTCCATGGCTCATAGCTCCATTATTCAAAACAAAAATCTCTTGCAGTGAAGGGGTTTGCACTCAACTCAACATAAAAGATTTCCCACTATCTCGTACTGTCCAACGAATCACAATGCTCGACATCGCTCCAACGCGTCCCGCCCCCATTTCGACATGCACGGGTGGGCGTCTCGCCCCCGTTTCGACGTGCGCGGGTGGGCGAGGACCCGTCCCAACGCTGCTTGCAGCTTTAATTAGGGTCCGAGCCTCGAGGCCTGCAAGGCCTCAGAGAGGACCCTATTGTTTTTGTCGTGTTTCTTATTATTATTATTATTATTATTCTTTGTTTCTTCTTACGCCTCTTTGCGCTCAAATTTGACCCCCTAAACATGCTCAAAAACTCACCAAAATCGGCACGCTCGTCAGGTCTGGCGAAAAATTCGATAAAATGAAAAAATTATCCCCATAGGTCACAAAATGGCTCTCTAGCGCCACCAAGGCACTTTTTACTGGCCTTTAGAGGGCCACCACGCCCGGTAGGAAAGTCATAGAGAGATGCAACCAACACTATATTGTTCATGTCATCAAGGCCTAAAAATGAACAATCGACACTTATTACCGAAATCAAACAGGAAGTCCGCAATTTGCATATCAAAATTTGCATTTTCCCCTAAATTTGGCCAAAATTTGCCTTCGAACAAATGCGAACTCCTCCTAGGGCGTTCATCGTATCGACCCCAAATGCTAATAGATGACACAGCAGACTCTTCCGATGAAAACTACTGTACAACTTTTTCAAAAGTCCTACCGTTTCGATTTTATGAGGCGTCAAAGTTGGGGTCCGCAGCCACTTTGACAGCCTTTTTTCGATGCGTGTGCAATTTCCAACCTAAATCTGACCCCTTAAACATGCTCAAAAACAAACCTAATTTTGCAGATAATTCATTGTGGCTTCAAAGATATTTACTCTTTGAAAACTCTCCACCCAAGACACAAAATGGCTCTCTAGCGCCACCTAAATCCTCAAAAATAGCACTTTTGCTTACACCACGGACTGTCGCAATGTCTAAAAATTCTGAAAAAAATCACACATCATTGCTGTAGTATGCCCTAAAATTTCACTTGATTTCGTGAAAATCCAATGAAAACTTTTTGAAAGAAAAAATGTTATATTCATAATATGCTGCACAGTATCACATTATTTCTTACTGTGGACAAACCGTTTATCGTATCAAAATGTCCTTTGGTACAATTCATAAGCTCCATGTGTACAGACAAACTACCGAGCATGGTTCAATTTCAATGAATATTTATTGAGATATGAATATGTTATGAATATTCATATTTTGAAAAATATAGAGTGACGCACTTCTGAATTCACCATAAGTTGCAGCGTATGAAACTTTTGTCTGTGTTCAGGGAACATGCTCCCAAAATCTCAGCTTTCTAGGATTTACGTAGAAGAAGCATTTATTAATTTCTTGATTTTTATTGATTTCCATGTATTTCTGCGTGCTACTACACAATTGTCCACCGGGTGGCAGTTGGAGCCCACGGATCATCTCCCTTCACTAAGTTCATGCATGGGGGAAGATTTCACAATACACACCAGTGATTAAATGTGCTTCAGATACTTTGACCAGGTTCCATGGCTCATAGATCCATTATTCAAAACAAAAATCTCTTGCAGTGAGGGGGTTTGCACTCAACTCAACATAAAAGATTTCCCACTATCTCGTACTGTCCAACAAATCACAATGCTCGACATCGCTCGAACGCGTCTCGCCCCCCTTTCGACATGCGCGGGTGGGCGTCTCGCCCCCGTTTCGACATGCGCGGGTGGGCGAGGACCCGTCCCAACGCTGCTTGCAGCTTTAATTATTCTTTGTTTTTTCTTACGCCTCTTTGCGCTCAAATTTGACCCCCTAAACATGCTCAAAAACTCACCAAAATCGGCACGCTCGTCAGGTCTGGCGAAAAATTTGATAAAATGAAAAAACTGTCCCCATAGGTCACAAAATGGCTCTCTAGCGCCACCAAGGCACTTTTTACTGGCCTTTAGAGGGCCACCACGCCCGGTAGGAAAGTCCTAGAGAGATGCAACCAACACCATATTGTTCATCTCATCAAGGCCTAAAAATGAACAATCGACACCTATTACCTAAATCAAACAGGAAGTCCGCAATTTGCATATCAAAATTTGCATTTCACCCTAAATTTGGCCAAAATTTGACCTCGAACAAACGCGAACTCCTCCTAGGGCGTTCATCGTATCGACCCCAAATGCTAATAGATGACACAGCACACTCTTCCGATGAAAACTACTGTACAACTTTTTCAAAAGTCCAACGGTTTGGATTTTATGAGGCGTCAAAGATGGGGTCCGCAGCCACTTTCACTGCCTTTTCCCGATGCATACGCAATTTCCAACATTAATTTAACCGCTTAAACATGGTCAAAAACGAACAAAATTTTGCAGTAAATTCTTACAGGCAAGAAACATATCTCTTATGTCAAAATTCTTCACCAAAGGCACAAAATGGCTCTCTAGCGCCACCTAAATCCTCCAAAATGGCACTTTTGCTTACACCATGCCCTGACGCAATGTTTAAAAATTCTGAAAAAAATCACACATCATTGCTGTACCATGACAGATATTCGCACTTGATTTCGTGAAAATCCAATGAAGACTTCTTGAAATAAAAAATGTTATGTTCATCATATGCTGTACAGTATCACATAATTTCTTACTGTGAACAAACCGTTTATTGTATCAAAATGTCCTTTGGTACACTTCATAAGCTCCATGTGTACAGACAAACTGCCAAGCATGGAACGATTTCTATGAATATTTCTGGAGATATTAATATGTTATGAATATTCATATTTTGAAAAATATAGAGTGACGCACTTCTGAATTCACCATAAGTTGCAGCGTATGAAACTTTTGTCTGTGTTCAGGGAACATGCTCCCAAAATCTCAGCTTTCTAGGATTTACGTAGAAGAAGCATTTATTAATTTCTTGATTTTTATTGATTTCCATGTATTTCTGTGTGCTACTACACTATTGTCCACCGGGTGGCAGTTGGAGCCCACGGATCATCTCCCTTCACTAAGTTCATGCATGGGGGAAGATTTCACAATACACACCAGTGATTCAATGTGCTTCAGATACTTTGACCAGGTTCCATGGCTCATAGGTCCATTATTCAATACAAAAATCTTTTGCAGTTTAGGGGTTTGCACTCAACTCAACATAACAGATTTCCCACTACCTCGTACTGTTCAACGAATCACAATGCTCGACATCGCTCCAACGCGTCTCGCCCCCCTTTCGACATGCATGGGTGGGCGTCTCGCCCCCGTTTCGACATGCGCGGGTGGGCGAGGACCCGTCCCAACGCTGCTTGCAGCTTTAATTATTCTTTCTTTCTTTGTTTCTTTCTCTATACGCCTCTTTGAGCTCAAATTTGACCCCCTAAACATGCTCAAAAACTCACCAAAATCGGCACGCTCGTCAGGTCTGGCGAAAAATTTGATAAAATGAAAAAATTCTCCCCATAGGTCACAAAATGGCTCTCTAGCGCCACCAAGGCACTTTTTACTGGCCTTTAGAGGGCCACCACGCCCGGTAGGAAAGTCATAGAGAGATGCAACCAACACTATATTGTTCATCTCATCAAGGCCTAAAAATGAACAATCGACACCTATTACCTAAATCAAACAGGAAGTCCGCAATTTGCATATCAAAATTTGCATTTTCCCCTAAATTTGGCCAAAATTTGCCCTCGAACAAACGCGAACTCCTCCTAGGGCGTTCATCGTATCGACCCCAAATGCTAATAGATGACACAGCACACTCTTCCGATGAAAACTACTGTACAACTTTTTCAAAAGTCCTACGGTTTGGATTTTATGAGGCGTCAAAGATGGGGTCCGCAGCCACTTTGACTGCCTTTTTTCGACACATACGCAATTTCCAACATTAATTTAACCGCTTAAACATGGTCAAAAACGAACAAAATTTTGCAGTAAATTCTTACAGGCAACAAACATATCTCTTATCCCAAAATTCTTCACCAAAGGCACAAAATGACTCTCTAGCGCCACCTAAATCCTCCAAAATGGCACTTTTGCTTACACCACGGCCTGACGCAATGTTTCAAAAATCTGGAAAAAATCACACATCATTGCTGTACCATGACAGATATTCTCACTTCATTTCGTGAAAATCCAATGAAGACTTCTTGAAATAAAAAATGTTATGTTCATATTATGCTGTACAGTATCACATTATTTCTTACTGTGAATAAACCGTTTATTGTATCAAAATGTCCTTTGGTAGACTTTATAAGCTCCATGTGTACAGACAAACTGCCGAGCATGGAACAATTTCTATGAATATTTCTGGAGATATTAATATGTTATGAATATTCATATTTTGACAAATATAGAGTGACGCACTTCTGAATTCACCATAAGTTGCAGCGTATGAAACTTTTGTCTGTGTTCAGGGAACATGCTCCCAAAATATCAGCTTTCTCGGACTTACGTAGAAGAAGCATTTATTAATTTCTTGATTATCATTGAATCCCATGTTTTTCTATGTCCTACTACACATTCTGTCCACCGGGTGGCAGTTGGAGCCCACGGATCATCTCCCTTCACTAACTTCATGCATGGGGGAAGATTTCACTATACACACCAGTGATTAAATGTGCTTCAGATACTTTCACCAGGTTCCATGGCTCATTGCTCCAATATTCAAAACAAAAATCTCTTGCAGTAAAGGGGTTTGCACTCAACTCACCATAAAACATTTCCCACTATCACGTACTGTCCGACGAATCTCAATGCTCGAAATCGCTCGAACGCGTCTCGCCCCCGTTTCGACATGCGTGGGTCGGCGAGGACCCGTCCCAACGCTGCTTGCAGCTTTAATTATTATTATTCTTTTTTCTTACGCCTCTTTGAGCTTTAATTTGACCCCCTAAACATGCTCAAAAACTCCCCAAAATTGGCACGCACCTCAGGTCTGGCGAAAAATTTGATAAAATGAAACAATTATCCCCATCAATCCAAAAATGGCTCTCTAGCGCCACCAAGGCACTTTTTACTGCACTTAGACGGCCATCACGACCGGTAGGAAAGTCATAGAGAGATGGAACCAACACTATATTGTTCATGTCATCAAGACCTAAAAATGCCTAGGGGACACCCTTGACCTAAATCGAACAGGGAGTCCGCAATTTGCATATCAAAATGTCCATTTTCCCCAAAATTTGGCCAAAATTACCCCTCGAACAAACGCGAACTCCTCTCGGGCCGTTCATTGTATCAACCCCAAAAGCTAATAGATGACAAAGCACACTCTTTCGATGAAAACTACTGTACAACTTTGTCAAAAGTCCTACGGTTTGGATTTTATGAGGCGTCAAAGATGGGGTCCGCAGCCACGTTGACTGCCTTTTTTCTATGCATACGCAATTTCCAACATTATCTTAACCCATTAAACATGTTCAAAAACAAACAAAATTTTGCAGTAAATTCTTAGAGGCCACAAACATATCTCTTTTCTCAAAATTTTCCACCAAAGGCACAAAATGGCTCTCTAGCGCCACCTAAATCCTCAAAAAATGCACTTTTGCTTACACCACGGCCTGTCGCAATGTCTAAAAATTCTGACAAAAATCACACATCATTGCTGTACCATAACAGACATTGTCACTTGATTTCGTGAAAATCCATGAAAGAGTCTTGACATTAAAAAATATTATATTCATAATACACTGTACAGTAATACATTTTTTCTTGTTGTGGCCAAACCGTAAATCAGATCGAAATGATCTTTGGTATACTTTATTATCTCTATTTGTAGAAACAATGTGCCAAGCATGGTACCATTTGAATGAATATTTGTTGAGATATTAACAAGTTATGAATATTCATATTTTGAAAAACATAGAGTGACGCACTTCCGAATTCACCATAAGTTGCAGCATATGAAACTTTTGTCTGTGTTCAGAGAACATGCTCCCAAAATTTCAGCTTTCTAGGATTTACATAGAAGAAGCATTTATTAATTTCTTGATTCTTATTGATTTTCATGTTTCTCTATGAGTTTCTATGTGTTACTACACATTCTCTACACTGGATGGCAGTAGCACCACACGGATCATCTCCCCTCACCAAGTTCATGCATGGGGGAGGTTTCACAATACACAGCAGTGATTAAACCTGCTTCAGATACTTTCACCAGGTCCCATGCCCCACAGCTCCATTTAACAAAAGAGAAATCTCTGTCACTACAGGGGTTTGCACTCAACTCAACAAAAAACATTTCACTCAGTCTCGCACTGCCTAACAACTAATGAGTGTTCAATGACGCCTGAACACGTCTCGCTCCCCTGTCAACAAAGGTCCCAAAATAACTCTCTAGCACCGCTTAGAAACATTACGTTGGTACTTAGACGACCACCACGACTGGTAGGAAACTCAGAGGTAGAACCAAAACTATATTCTTCATCTCATCAGGACCTAAAAATTAAGAATCAACACTCCTCACCTAAATCAAACAGGAAGAAGAGAATTTGCATATCTAAATCGTTAAGGGTTTGCATTCAATTCTAGCAAAATTATTTCACTCAGCCTCGCACTGTCCGACGAATGACGATGCTCAACGGCGCTCGAACGCGTCTCACCCCCGTCTCGACGTGCACGGGTGGGAGTCTTGCCCCCGTTTCGACATGCGCGGGTGGGCGAGGACCCGTCCCAACGCTGCTTGCAGCTTTAATTAGGGTCCGAGCCTCCAGGCCTGCAGGGCCTTGGAGAGGACCCTATTGTTTTTCTAGAGTTTCTTATTATTATTATTCTTATTATTATTCTTTTTTCTTACGCCACTTTCAGCTTAAATTTCACCCCCTAAACATGCTCAAAAACTCACCAAATTTGGCACACTGCTCGAGTCTGGCGAAAAATTTGATAAAATGAAAGAAATATTCCCATAGGTCTAAAAATGGCTCTCTAGCGCCACCAAGGCCCATTTCACAGGCACTTAGACGGCCACCACGACCAGTAGGAAAGTCATAGAGAGATGGAACCAACACCATATTGTTCATCTCATCAAGGACTAAAAATGAACAATCGACACCTATTACCTAAAACGAACAGGAAGTCCGCAATTTGCATATCAAAATGTCCATTTTCCCCTAAATTTGGCCAAAATTTGCCCTCGAACAAACGCGAACTCCTCTCGGGGCGTTCATTGTATCAACCCCAAAAGCTAATAGATGACAAAGCACACTCTTCCGATGAAAACTACTGTACAACTTTGTCAAAAGTCCTACGGTTTAGATTTTACGAGGCGTCAAAGATGGGGTCCGCAGCCACTTTCACTGCCTTTTCTCGATGCATACGCAGTTTCCAACATTATTTTAACCCCTTAAACATGCTCAAAAACAAACAAAATTTTGCAGTTAATTTTTAGAGGCTACAAACATATTTATTATCTCAAAATTCTCCACCAAAGGCACAAAATGGCTCTCTAGCGCCACCTAAATCCTCCAAAATGGCACTTTGGCTTACACCACGGCCAGTCGCAATGTTTGAAAATTCTGACAAAAATCACACATCATTGCTGTACCATAACAGACATTGTCACTTGATTTCATGAAAATCCCTGAAAGAGTCTTGAGATTAAAAAATATTATATTCATAATACACTGTACAGTAATACATTTTTTCTTTTTGTGGAAAAACCGTTAATCAAATCAAAATGATCTTTGGTATACTTTATTATCTCTATTTGTAGAAACAATGTGCCAAGCATGGTACCATTTCAATGAATATTAGTTGAGATATTAACAAGTTATGAATATTCATATTTTGAAAAATATAGAGTGACGCACTTCTGAATTCACCATAAGTTGTAGCATATGAAACTTTTCTCTGTGTTCAGAGAACATGCTCCCAAAATTTCAGCTTTCTAGGATTTACATAGAAGAAGCATTTATTCATTTCTTGATTCTTATTGATTTTCATGTTTCTCTATGTGTTTCTATGTGTCACTACACATTCTGTACACTGGATGGCAGTAGCACCACACGGATCATCTCCCCTCACCAAGTTCATGCATGGGGGAGGTTTCACAATACACAGCAGTGATTAAACCTGCTTCAGATACTTTCACGAGGTCCCATGCCTCACAGCTCCATTTAACAAAAGAGAAATTTCTGTCAGTAAAAGGGTTTGCACTCAACTCTACAAAAAACATTTCCCTCAGTCCTGCTAGAACCTAAATTATATTCTTCATCTCATCAAGACCTAAAAATTACGAATCAACACTCCTCACCTAAATCAAACAGGCAGAACAGAATTAGCATATCAAAATCGTAAAGGGTTTGCTTTCAATTAGAGATCAAACATTTTACTCAGCCTCGCACTGTTTGACGAATGACGATGCTCGACGGCGCTCGAACCCGTCTCGCCCCCCTTTCGACATGCACGGGTGGGCGTCTCGCCCCCGTTTCGACATGCGCGGGTGGGCGAGGACCCGTCCCAACGCTGCTTGCAGCTTTAATTAGGGTCCGAGCCTCGAGGCCTGCAAGGCCTCAGAGAGGACCCTATTGTTCCTGCTATGTTTCTTATTATTATTATTATTCTTATTATTATTCTTTGTTTCTTTGTTTTTTCTAACGCCTCTTTGAGCTTGAATTTGACCCCCTAAACATGCTCAAAAACTCACCAAAATCGGCACGCTCGTCCGGTCTGGCGAAAAATTTGATAAAATGAAAAAATTCTCCCCATAGGTCACAAAATGGCTCTCTAGCGCCACCAAGGCACTTTTTACTGGCCTTTAGAGGGCCACCACGCCTGGTAGGAAAGTCATAGAGAGATGCAACCAACACTATATTGTTCATCTCATCAAGGCCTAAAAATGAACAATCGACACCTATTACCTAAATCAAACAGGAAGTCCGCAATTTGCATATCAAAATTTGCATTTCACCCTAAATTTGGCCAAAATTTGCCCTCGAACAAACGCGAACTCCTCCTAGGGCGTTCATCGTATCAACCCCAAATGCTAATAGATGACACAGCACACTCTTCCGATGAAAACTACTGTACAACTTTTTCAAAAGTCCTACGGTTTGGATTTTATGAGGCGTCAAAGATGGGGTCCGCAGCCACTTCAACTGCCTTTTCTCGATGCATACGCAATTTCCAACATTAATTCAACCCCTTAAGCATGGTCAAAAACGAACAAAATTTTGCAGTAAATTCTTACAGGCAACAAACATATCTCTTATCCCAAAATTCTTCACCAAAGGCACTAAATGGCTCTCTAGCGCCACCTAAATCCTCCAAAATGGCACTTTTGCTTACACCACGCCCTGACGCAATGTTTAAAAATTCTGAAAAAAATCACACTTCATTGCTGTACCATGACAGATATTCTCACTCGATTTCGTGAAAATCCAATGAAGACTTCTTGAAATAAAAAATGTTATGTTCATCATATGCTGTACAGTACCACATAATTTCTTACTGTGAACAAACCGTTTATTGTATCAAAATGTCCTTTGGTAGACTTCATAAGCTCCATGTGTACAGACAAACTGCCAAGCATGGAACAATTTCTATGAATATTTCTGGAGATATTAATATGTTATGAATATTCATATTTTGAAAAATATAGAGTGACGCACTTCTGAATTTACCATAAGTTGCAGCGTATGAAACTTTTGTCTGTGTTCAGGGAACATGCTCCCAAAATCTCAGCTTTCTAGGATTTACGTAGAAGAAGCATTTATTAATTTCTTGATTTTTTTTGATTTCCATGTATTTCTGTGTGCTACTACACAATTGTCCACCGGGTGGCAGTTGGAGCCCACGGATCATCTCCCTTCACTAAGTTCATGCATGGGGGAAGATTTCACAATACACACCAGTGATTAAATGTGCTTCAGATACTTTGACCAGGTTCCATGGCTCATAGCTCCATTATTCAAAACAAAAATCTCTTGCAGTGAAGGGGTTTGCACTCAACTCAACATAAAAAATTTCCCACTATCTCGTACCGTTCAACGAATCACAATGCTCGACATCGCTCCAACGCGTCTCGCCCCCCTTTCGACATGCGCGGATGGGCGTCTCGCCCCCGTTTCGACATGCACCGGTGGGCGAGGACCCGCCCCAACGCTGCTTGCAGCTTTAATTAGGGTCCGAGCCTCCAGGCCTGCAGGGCCTTGGAGAGGACCCTATTGTATTTCTCGTGTTTCTTATTAGGGTCCGAGCCTCGAGGCCTGCAAGGCCTCAGAGAGGACCCTATTGTTCCTGCTATGTTTCTTATTCTTATTATTATTCTTTGTTTCTTTGTTTCTTTGTTTTTTCTTACGCCTCTTTGAGCTTGAATTTGACCCCCTAAACATGCTCAAAAACTCACCAAAATCGGCACGCTCGTCAGGTCTGGCGAAAAATTTGATAAAATGAAAAAACTCTCCCCATAGGTCACAAAATGGCTCTCTAGCGCCACCAAGGCACTTTTTACTGGCCTTTAGAGGGCCACCACGCCCGGTAGGAAAGTCATAGAGAGATGCAACCAACACTATATTGTTCATCTCATCAAGGCCTAAAAATAAACAATCGACACCTATTACCTAAATCAAACAGGAAGTCCGCAATTTGCATATCAAAATTTGCATTTCACCCAAAATTTGGCCAAAATTTGCCCTCGAACAAACGCGAACTCCTCTCGGGGCGTTCATTGTATCAACCCCAAAAGCTAATAGATGACAAAGCACACTCTTCCAATGAAAACTATAGAACAACTTTTTCAAAAGTCCTACCGTTTCGATTTTATGAGGCGTCAAAGATGGGGTCCGCAGCCACTTTGACTGCCTTTTCTCGATGCGTACGCAATTTCTAACATTATTTTCACCCCTTAAACATGCTCCAAAACGAACGAGATTTTGCAGTAAATTTTTAGAGGCTTCAAGGATATGTTTCATTTCAAAATTTTACACCAACGACACAAAATGGCTCTCTAGCGCCACCTAAATCCTCAAAAAGAGCACTTCTGCTTACACCACGGCCTGTCGCAATGTGTAAAAATTCTGAAAAAAATCACACATCATTGCTGTAGTATGCCCTTAAATGTCACTTGATTTTGTGAACATCCAATGAAGACTTTTTGAAATAAAAAATGTTATATTCATTATATGCTGCACAGTATCACATAATTTCTTACTGTGGACAAACCGTTCATCGTATCAAAATGTCCTTTGGTACACTTCATAAGCTCCATGTGTACAGACAAACTACCGAGCATGGTTCAATTTCAATGAATATTTCTTGAGATATGAATATGTTATGAATATTCATATTTTGCAAAATATAGAGTGACGCACTTCTGAATTCACCATAAGTTGCAGCGTATGAAACTTTTGTCTGTGTTCAGGGAACATGTTCTCAAAATCTCAGCTTTCTAGGATTTACGTAGAAGAAGCATTTATTAATTTCTTGATTTTTATTGATTTCCATGTATTTCTCTGTGCTACTACACAATTGTCCACCGGGTGGCAGTTGGAGCCCACGGATCATCTCCCTTCACTAAGTTCATGCATGGGGGAAGATTCCACAATACACAGCAGTGATAAAATCTGCTTCAGATACTTTGACCAGGTCCCATGGCTCATAGCTCCATTATTCAAAAGAAAAATCTCTTGCAGTAAAGGGGTTTGCACTCAACTCAACATAAAACTTTTCCCACTATCTCGTACTGTCCAACGAATGACAATGCTCGACAGCGCTCGAACGCGTCTCGCCCCCCTTTCGACATGCACGGGTGGGCGTCTCGCCCCCGTTTCGACATGCACCGGTGGGCGAGGACCCGCCCCAACGCTGCTTGCAGCTTTAATTAGGGTCCGAGCCTCCAGGCCTGCAGGGCCTTGGAGAGGACCCTATTGTTTTTGTCGTGTTTCTTTTTATTCTTTGTTTCTTTCTCTATACGCCACTTTGCGCTCAAATTTGACCCCCTAAACATGCTCAAAAACTCACCAAAATTGGTACACTCCTCAGGTGTGGCGAAAAATTTGATAAAATGAAAAAATTATCCCCATAGGTCACAAAATGGCTCTCTAGCGCCACCAAGGCACTTTTTACTGGCCTTTAGAGGGCCGCCACGCCCGGTAGGAAAGTCATAGAGAGATGCAACCAACACTATATTGTTCATCTCATCAAGGCCTAAAAATGAACAATCGACACTTATTACCGAAATCAAACAGGAAGTCCGCAATTTGCATATCAAAATTTGCATTTTCCCCTAAATTTGGCCAAAATTTGCCTTCGAACAAATGCGAACTCCTCCTAGGGCGTTCATCGTATCGACCCCAAATGCTAATAGATGACACAGCAGACTCTTCCGATGAAAACTACTGTACAACTTTTTCAAAAGTCCTACCGTTTCGATTTTATGAGGCGTCAAAGTTGGGGTCCGCAGCCACTTTGACAGCCTTTTTTCGATGCGTGTGCAATTTCCAACCTAAATCTGACCCCTTAAACATGCTCAAAAACAAACCATATTTTGCAGATAATTCATTGTGGCTTCAAAGATATTTACTCTTTGAAAACTCTCCACCCAACACACAAAATGGCTCTCTAGCGCCACCTAAATCCTCAAAAATAGCACTTTTGCTTACACCACGGCCTGTCGCAATGTCTAAAAATTCTGAAAAAAATCACACATCATTGCTGTAGTATGCCCTAAAATTTCACTTGATTTCGTGAAAATCCAATGAAAACTTTTTGAAATAAAAAATGTTATATTCATAATATGCTGCACAGTATCACATTATTTCTTACTGTGGACAAACCGTTTATCGTATCAAAATGTCCTTTGGTACAATTCATAAGCTCCATGTGTACAGACAAACTACCGAGCATGGTTCAATTTCAATGAATATTTATTGACATATGAATATGTTATGAATATTCATATTTTGAAAAATATAGAGTGACGCACTTCTGAATTCACCATAAGTTGCAGCGTATGAAACTTTTGTCTGTGTTCAGGGAACATGCTCCCAAAATCTCAGCTTTCTAGGATTCACGTAGAAGAAGCATTTATTAATTTCTTGATTTCTCTTGATTTCCATGTATTTCTCTGTGCTACTACACAATTGTCCACCGGGTGGCAGTTGGAGCCCACGGATCATCTCCCTTCACTAAGTTCATGCATGGGGGAAGATTTCACAATACACACCAGTGATTAAATGTGCTTCAGATACTTTGACCAGGTTCCATGCCTCATAGCTCCATTATTCAAAACAAAAATCTCTTGCAGTGAAGGGGTTTGCACTCAACTCAACATAAAAGATTTCCCACTATCTCGTACTGTCCAACGAATCACAATGCTCGACATCGCTCGAACGCGTCTCGCCCCCCTTTCGACATGCGCGGGTGGGCGTCTCGCCCCCGTTTCGACGTGCGCGGGTGGGCGAGGACCCGTCCCAACGCTGCTTGCAGCTTTAATTATTATTCTTTCTTTGTTTCTTTGTTTCTTCTTACGCCTCTTTGAGCTTGAATTTGACCCCCTAAACATGCTCAAAAACTCACCAAAATCGGCACGCTCGTCAGGTCTGGCGAAAAATTTGATAAAATGATAAAACTTTCCCCATCGGTCACAAAATGGCTCTCTAGCGCCACCAAGGCACTTTTTACTGGCCTTTAGAGGGCCACCACGCCCGGTAGGAAAGTCATAGAGAGATGCAACCAACGCTATATTGTTCATCTCATCAAGGCCTAAAAATGAACAATCGACACTTATTACCGAAATCAAACAGGAAGTCCGCAATTTGCATATCAAAATTTGCATTTTCCCCTAAATTTGGCCAAAATTTGCCCTCGAACAAATGCGAACTCCTCCTAGGGCGTTCATCGTATCGACCCCAAATGCTAATAGATGACACAGCAGACTCTTCCGATGAAAACTACTGTACAACTTTTTCAAAAGTCCTACCGTTTCGATTTTATGAGGCGTCAAAGTTGGGGTCCGCAGCCACTTTGACTGCCTTTTTTCGATGCGTGTGCAATTTCCAACCTAAATCTGACCCCTTAAACATGCTCAAAAACAAACCAAATTTTGCAGATAATTCATTGTGGCTTCAAAGATATTTACTCTTTGAAAACTCTCCACCCAAGACACAAAATGGCTCTCTAGCGCCACCTAAATCCTCACAAATAGCACTTTTGCTTACACCACGGCCTGTCGCAATGTCTAAAAATTCTGAAAAAAATCACACATCATTGCTGTAGTATGCCCTAAAATTTCCCTTGATTTCGTGAAAATCCAATGAAAACTTTTTGAAATAAAAAATGTTATATTCATAATATGCTGCACAGTATCACATTATTTCTTACTGTGGACAAACCGTTTATCGTATCAAAATATCCTTTGGTACAATTCATAAGCTCCATGTGTACAGACAAACTACCGAGCATGGTTCAATTTCAATGAATATTTATTGAGATATGAATATGTTATGAATATTCATATTTTGAAAAATATAGAGTGACGCACTTCTGAATTCACCATAAGTTGCAGCGTATGAAACTTTTGACTGTGCTCAGGGAACATGCTCCCAAAATCTCAGCTTTCTAGGATTTACGTAGAAGAAGCATTTATTAATTTCTTGATTTTTATTGATTTCCATGTATTTCTGTGTGCTACTACACAATTGTCCACCGGGTGGCAGTTGGAGCCCACGGATCATCTCCCTTCACTAAGTTCATGCATGGGGGAAGATTTCACAGTACACACCAGTGATTAAATGTGCTTCAGATACTTTGACCAGGTTCCATGGCTCATAGCTCCATTTTTCAAAACAAAAATCTCTTGCAGTGAAGGGGTTTGCACTCAACTCAACATAAAAGATTTCCCACTATCTCGTACTGTCCAACGAATCACAATGCTCGACATCGCTCGAACGCGTCTCGCCCCCCTTTCGACATGCACGGGTGGGCGTCTCGCCCCCGTTTCGACATGCGCGGGTGGGCGAGGACCCGTCCCAACGCTGCTTGCAGCTTTAATTCTTATTATTATTCTTTGTTTCTTTGTTTTTTCTTACGCCTCTTTGAGCTTGAATTTGACCCCCTAAACATGCTCAAAAACTCACCAAAATCGGCACGCTCGTCAGGTCTGGCGAAAAATTTGATAAAATGGAAAAACTCTCCCCATAGGTCACAAAATGGCTCTCTAGCGCCACCAAGGCACTTTTTACTGGCCTTTAGAGGGCCACCACGCCCGGTAGGAAAGTCATAGAGAAATGCAACCAACACTATATTGTTCATCTCATCAAGGCCTAAAAATGAACAATCGACACCTATTACCTAAATCAAACAGGAAGTCCGCAATTTGCATATCAAAATTTGCATTTCACCCTAAATTTGGCCAAAATTTGCCCTCGAACAAACGCGAACTCCTCCTAGGGCGTTCATCGTATCGACCCCAAATGCTAATAGATGACACAGCACACTCTTCCGATGAAAACTACTGTACAACTTTTTCAAAAGTCCTACGGTTCGGATTTTATGAGGCGTCAAAGATGGGGTCCGCAGCCACTTTGACTGCCTTTTCCAGATGCATACGCAATTTCCAACATTAATTTCACCGCTTAAACATGGTCAAAAACGAACAAAATTTTGCAGTAAATTCTTAGAGGCATCAAACATATCTCTTATCCCAAAATTCTCCACCAAAGGCACAAAATGGCTCTCTAGCGCCACCTAAATCCTCCAAAATGGCACTTTTGCTTACACCACGGCCTGACGCAATGTTAAAAAATTCTGAAAAAAATCACACATCATTGCTGTACCATGACAGATATTCTCACTTGACTTCGTGAAAATCCAATGAAGACTTCTTGAAATAAAAAATGTTATGTTCATCATATGCTGTACAGTATCACATAATTTCTAACTGTGGACAAACCGTTCATCGTATCAAAATGTCCTTTGGTACACTTCATAAGCTCCATGTGTACAGACAAACTACCGAGCATGGTTCAATTTCAATGAATATTTCCTGAGATATGAATATGTTATGAATATTCATATTTTGAAAAATATAGAGTGACGCACTTCTGAATTCACCATAAGTTGCAGCGTATGAAACTTTTGTCTGTATTCAGGGAACATGCTCCCAAAATCTCAGCTTTCTAGGATTTACGTAGAAGAAGCATTTATTAATTTCTTGATTTTCATTGATTTCCATGTATTTCTGTGTGCTACTACACAATTGTCCACCGGGTGGCAGTTGGAGCCCACGGATCATCTCCCTTCACTAAGTTCATGCATGGGGGAAGATTTCACAATACACACCAGTGATTAAATGTGCTTCTGATACTTTGACCAGGTTCCATGGCTCATAGCTCCATTATTCTAAACAAAAATCTCTTGCAGTGAAGGGGTTGCACTCAACTCAACATAAAAGATTTCCCACTATCTCGTACTGTCCAACGAATCACAATGCTCGACATCGCTCGAACGCGTCTCACCCCTTTCGACATGCACGGGTGGGCGTCTCGCCCCCGTTTCGACATGCGCCAATGGGCGAGGACCCGCCCCAACGCTGCTTGCAGCTTTAATTAGGGTCCGAGCCTCCAGGCCTGCAGGGCCTTGGAGAGGACCCTATTGTTTTTGTCGTGTTTCTTATTATTATTAGGGTCCGAGCCTCGAGGCCTGCAAGGCCTCAGAGAGGACCCTATTGTTCCTGCTATGTTTCTTATTATTATTCTTTGTTTCTTTGTTTTTTCTTACGCCTCTTTGAGCTTGAATTTGACCCCCTAAACATGCTCAAAAACTCACCAAAATCGGCACGCTCGTCCGGTCTGGCGAAAAATTTGATAAAATGAAAAAATTCTCCCCATAGGTCACAAAATGGCTCTCTAGCGCCACCAAGGCACTTTTCACTGGCCTTTAGAGGGCCGCCAGGCCCGGTAGGAAAGTCATAGAGAGATGCAACCAACACTATATTGTTCATCTCATCAAGGCCTAAAAATGAACAATCGACACCTATTACCTAATTCAAACAGGAAGTCCGCAATTTGCATATCAAAATTTGCATTTCGCCCTAAATTTGGCCAAAATTTGCCCTCGAACAAACGCGAACTCCTCCTAGGGCGTTCATCGTATCGACCCCAAATGCTAATAGATGACACAGCACACTCTTCCGATGAAAACTACTGTACAACTTTTTCAAAAGTCCTACGGTTTGGATTTTATGAGGCGTCAAAGATGGGGTCCGCAGCCACTTTGACTGCCTTTTCCCGATGCATACGCAATTTCCAACATTAATTTTACCGCTTAAACATGGTCAAAAACGAACAAAATTTTGCAGTAAATTCTTACAGGCAACAAACATATCTCTTATCCCAAAATTCTTCACCAAAGGCACAAAATGGCTCTCTAGCGCCACCTAAATCCTCCAAAACGGCACTTTTGCTTACACCACGCCCTGACGCAATGTTTAAAAATTCTGAAAAAAATCACACATCATTGCTGTACCATGACAGATATTCTCACTTGATTTCGTGAAAATCCAATGAAGACTTCTTGAAATAAAAAATGTTATGTTCATCATATGCTGTACAGTATCACATAATTTCTTACTGTGAACAAACCGTTCATTGTATCAAAATGTCCTTTGGTAGACTTCATAAGCTCCATGTGTACAGACTAACTGCCAAGCATGGAACAATTTCTATGAATATTTCTGGAGATATTAATATGTTATGAATATTCATATTTTGAAAAATATAGAGTGACGCACTTCTGAATTCACCATAAGTTGCAGCGTATGAAACTTTTGTCTGTGTTCAGGGAACATGCTCCCAAAATTTCAGCTTTCTAGGATTTACGTAGAAGAAGCATTGATTAATTTCTTGATTTTTGTTGATTTCCATGTATTTCTGTGTGCTACTACACAATTGTCCAGCGGGTGGCAGTTGGAGCCCACGGATCATCTCCCTTCACTAAGTTCATGCATGGGGGAAGATTTCACAATACACACCAGTGATTACATGTGCTTCAGATACTTCGGCCAGGTTCCATGGCTCATAGCTCCAATATTCAAAACAAAAATCTCTTGCAGTAAAGGGGTTTGCACTCAACTCAACATAAAAGGTTGCAGTGTATGAAACTTTTTTCGGTGTTCAGTGAACATGCGTTAGTGAAGCCTTTCACCCCTCGTTGTCTTTTGCAGCTCGGTATAAAACAGACCAAGCGATTGGTCCAATGTTTTATATATTGTGTTTTCAAGCTCTGTATAAAACAGGCAAAGCGACTGGTCCAATGTTTTACACATTATGCGGGTAAGAAGTATTTTCGTTGAATGTCAATTACAAGAGCTAGCTACTTTGTTAGCCAGCTTTCAATTTTATTTACCACTAACCCAGATAGCAAGCTCCTCCACTCCTAATGTGCTTTAGCCGGGGCAGATCCGGAGCGGAGGAGCTTGCTATCTGGGAAGTCAATGCAGTCCCAGCGAAGCTAAGGTAGCTCGCTGGTGACCGATACCAGTCGCTTGCGTTCGCTTTCAGTCAGCGGTCCGTTCTGACATCTTTGCGTTTCTACGTTAACTAACGCATGAAACGGTACAGTTCTTCAATAAATATTGCCACAAAAGGCAGCTGAACTTCTCGCCCTTTCTCGTTTGTATGGAGTTCTTTGGAATTGGCCTCATAGGAAACCATTCGTTTTTATGAAGCAGATGGGTGTATCAATATGGCGGCCGGGTGCTTCGCTTTGGATAATGTTACTATGAAGACATAAGCAATCTAGTGTTCTAAATATATATATATATATATATATATTTAAGGGAAAACTCAGTCGATCATAGATTTCGAACAGAGTGACGAAATGGGGTGCGTTTCAAGGCGGAGGTGCATTTCTCGGCACCGCAAGGACACGTACCCGGAATTCTCGGAGCGTGACCCCGGAAGAGAATAAACAGCTATTTTATTGACTTGCAAAATTGCATTTCAAATCCACAAACATCATATGTGCCATTCATGGTGTATTGCAAAGGGGGTCGAAAAATAGTTTTTCTAACGCCATTGAGTACGACATAATTTTTCTCAGATTTTATGTCGCATAAAGGTCAGCGGAAAGGGCGGGACTTTGCCACTTCGTATAAAGCTGAACTCCATTTTGAATTCTTCAGACAAGCTGATGCATTGAGGTAAGAACTACGCTTGTTCGCTCCTCAGATTTTTGCTACAGTTTAGTCGTTATTGTTTTCCATAATGATATCTCATATCGCTGCGGCGAGTTTGTTACGGTGGTGTTTGAAGTGAAAGTTTCCGTTTGTCTTTGAATTATCGCATTTGTGGGCCGTAGTGATGTTTTTCAGGTCAATCGGTGTCGAAAAACAATTCGCCACAGGAAGGCCTTTTGTTTCTTCGCGGTAACGTTAGTTGAATTAGTTGAGACTGTGTCGTATATATGGCTAATTTTCGGTCTGATTAGTTTTGTTCACTTGAGTAACGTTAACTAGATATGGTTTGTAGCTGCCAACTCAGTGGAAATTAATTTTGGTGGTGGATTTTACTCTGTATAAGAAAGACGGAGAAGTAAATCATTGAGTTGGTTAGTGACTCGTTTCATCTATCGGCCAGTTAGCTTTTTAAAATAAATACCTTGGAAATAATTATGTACCCAGTATGAATTTTTCGGGGTTTTATCTGAAACGATTTTACATGATGCTCTAATTCTTTTCAGAGGTTCTATTGCTACTAACCTTTGTTGAAAATTTGAATTACAGCCAGCTATCAAGATGGCGGCCGATGCCTTTGTTTGCATTGAACGAGTGTAGTAGGCCTAACTAGCGATTGCATTCTACTAACGTTAGCTAACCAGCATTATTTCCTGTTATGTATCCAGTTTTGAAATTTTTTTGGTTTTTTTCCGGAACGATTTTAAATGATGCTGTAATTTATTTCAGAGGTATTATTGCCACTAACGTTTGTTAGAAGTAAGTGTTACAGCTAGCAATCACGTGATGTCGGCCATTTTATGTGCATTGAGGGGAATTGTGGTATGGGAAGTGTCTAACGTTACTTACTTACAATTTTCTATTGGAGAAAGGAATAGTAAATCAATGCATCGAATAATAAGCAGTCTGATTTTGGCTTTATGTTCTGACAGCGAGGGGCTTCATATAGCTTGATTGTGTGTGGTTTTGCGGAAGTTTTTTTTTTTAAGCCTCGTTAATGTTGATAGCTGGGCTCTGAAATGGTTGTAGCCCTTTATTGTGACTTGAACATTCAAATGTAAAGTAAGAATGTTGGTTATTCATGCCTGACATGAGTGCTATTCCTTATTTGACAAATGAAAACCACTTTGTACTCAAGATGTTATGTTGTATAGTGGTGTGTGTCTAATTACTGTGCAAATGGGTTTATTTGATGTGCATGCATGTGCATGTGTCAGCATGGTTGAGATGAGAAAATTCAGCCATTGGTGTCTTGGAAAGCAAACATTTCGTATAGATTTTGCGTGATGGGACAACATTTTTAAATGATAATTTGCTACAGTGGTGCATTTCTGAATCCTAGATGTTTTGGAATATCTTCTCTTCTGATTGACAAAAGTTTCTTTGTGTCAACTTTGTACATGATTGTATTGCCATAATTAAGGTGTTCCTTTTATCTACAGATATCCCTCTCTGCTGCCTGTGAATTCTGATGCTCTACTGCTTTGACTGTTGTCAAAAACGATCTTCTTGCGACCTTCTGTACATATCTGATCCACGGATTCAAATCGCCTTGCACATTTTTCCTCACTTATATATTCACTTGGTTAATACACACGTAACTGATAATTACTCACCTAGTCTGCTCATTGACTCACCTGCACACCCACACATCTCCACAGACACTTGCACACACTCACACACCTTTGAACACACAAGTTTTATAGTTGTTGCCTAAGTCTGACTGCCAAGGTAAGTTAAAAAATTTGTGTATTTGAATGTTGTGGTGAAACTTGGTCTGGCAAAAGGCTGAGTATGTTTGGCATGCATTCATTATTGTTCTGTGAACTTTGAATAATTTTGTTCTTTGAATTTAGATGCCACGTGGAAAGGCTTACCGACGCGCTCAAGCTTTGAAGCAGAGGATGGCCTTGCAGCAGCCTTGGACTCCCCAGCTGCCTGTCCCCGAGTTTGTTGCTCGTAGGTATCAGTTTAATTGTTTACATTTTTTTTAACCCCCGCTGTGCGTTTAGCGCTAAGCAGGGGATGTAGTATCCAGCTGCTCCCGTACGTATGTCCATCCGTCCCGGCGGGGGATAGTGACAAACTCTTGTTTGAATTTTTTTTTAATGTTCAAGTTGCAGATTTTAAATATAATGTTATTTTTTTTGGATGACATTCATAGGTTGGGTTTCAATTTCACAGGTCGCGGTACTGGTTTCCGCCATCGTGTGCGGAGATGGCCAACTTCCCACCTGACTCAGCGCTCCTTCAAGTTGGTCACTCCTGCTCAGCATCCAGAGAAGCAGGTATTTGTTTTTAGTAATGCAGAGTGTACAGGTAGTTGGTATTTGTGGTTGGTCTGTGTTCTAATGCGGTGTATCTGTTCTTGCAGCTGGTGTTCGTCGTTGGAGACTCTCACCTGCGAGCCATGGTGGACGGTTTTGTGGACATGCCGGAGGGACCCCTGTCTTTTGCTTTTCTGTCTGTTCCAGGTGCTCAGGCTTCGGAGCTGAGGAAGGAGGTGTTGCATGCTGCTCTTCCATGGACCCCAGATGTTGTCTGCGTGTGTGCCCCGAGCAACAACCTCACTGCCAGCAGGACCATCGGTGAGGCGTCGCTGGACTTCAGTGCGCTCCTGAGCGCTGTTTGCAGTCGCTGGACCAAGGTGAGTACTATGCAATTGCTGTTGACTGCTGTTGTGAGCAGCTTGTATTTTCTTGCTTCCTTCTTTTGAAGATAACTTTGTTCTCTCTCTCTCTCTCTCTCTCTCTGTAGGTGTTCGTGCTGGACTTCCCCCCTCGCCTGAACGTGGAGCCGGACCTGCAGGAGTTGTTTCGTCAGGAGTACCATCGTGTTGCAGCTCGCATGGGTACATTGGTTTTAGACATCTGCTGCCATAAAAGTAATTGAATGTGCTGTCTGAATCAAATGTTTCTCATATGAAAATGTTAAGCAACATCAATGTCATTTTTTTTTCAGGTCTCCCGTACGTGTCTGTGGCTGAGCACTTCCCTCTGCAGCGATTGCAGCTCTGGTGCCATGATGGCGTAAGTAATGCTAACGTTTTTTTTGACGCGATGTTTGCACTTGAAGGTTTTCCTCGTATCAAATATATAGTTAAATGTATGGTGTGTTGACTGCTTTTCAGGTGCACCTCAGCGACACCGTTGGATCCCCTATCCTGGCGCAGCTTCTGTGGGTGGCTGCAATGCACCAGTTGGCTCCTCCTCCTCCCAGGCCCCAGGTGTCTCCCCGGACATCGCCGAGCAGCAGGACCCCCCCCAGGCTGGTTGTGACGGGCCCCCCCCCCGTGCCGCGTCGCAGTGACCCATTGGAGTGGACCGTTGTACGTCAGGGAGCCAAGGTAATGTGTTGTAGTTTGACCATTCATTTTGACAAAAAGAAAATCTGACCTTTTTCTTGTGTATGTATTCTGAGCTTTTTTCATTTGCTTGTTTTTTCAAGGCTGGAACGTCTGCATTGGAGTCGTCCGTCATCTCGCCCAACCCAGTGTGGTTCAGCAGCGCCGTGTTGGAAGCCCTGGAGAGAGTTTCTCCTACTGGATCTGACTGCACTGCCTCTCCTTCAGCCGGCCGGGTAACTTTCACTCAGATTATATGTATCATTGTCCAGAAAAAAGAAAAACAGGAAGGCAATTGCTAATTTTTTTTTTTTGTTTTTTTTCTCTCTCCAGGCTTCCCGTGTGGAGCGTCAACGCAGAGGTGTTGCCACCAGGCGCAGAGGACGACAGCGGCAGGTTGGTACTATTTCAGTATGTCACTGACATGGATATGTTCTTAGTATAAGTTCACAACACACACAGCTAGAAAAAAGGAGTGAAGCATTTCAATGATTTTGTCTTTTCCATTTTTCCGTCTTCGGGACCAGCTCCCCTGTGCAGCAGGTGTGATCGTTTTGTGTGATGATTTAATGTTGGAGACGGGTGGCAACATTTGTTCTGTTTAGTGTTGTTGTTGTTTTTTTTTTTTTTTTCTTTAAAATAATAAAGCTTTGTTTTTCACGTTATTGTCTTTTGATCAGGAGGAGGTGTCGGCGGCTGCACTGTCAGAGGAGGTGGGGGAGGAGGCTGCTGCAGTGAGCCCTGCTGTGCTGATGGAGTCTGCTGTCCAGGAGGCTTCCCAGCTGCTGCCGCAGAAGATCGTCAAAGCTAAGGCTGCCTCTGTGTCTGATGCTACTGCTGTTTCTGCTGCTGCTGTTTCTGCTGCTGCTGCTCCTGCTGTTTCTGCTGCTGCTGCTCCTGCTGTTTCTGCTGCTGCTGCTCCTGCTGTTTCTGCTGCTGCTGCTCCTGCTGTTTCTGCTGCTGCTGCTCCTGCTGTTTCTGCTGCTGCTGCTCCTGCTGTTTCTGCTCCTGCTCCTGGTTTTGATGATTGTGTTCCTGATGTGTGTCTTCCTGATTGTGTAGCTCCCTCTGATTCTCAGAGTAATGCTGTGACAGCAGAGGCCAAGAAGAGGTTAAAGTTGGTGAAAGTAGTGTGTGGATCGTTTCACCAGGGGAATGAGCGTTTTCAGTATGCAGGATTGCAGTGTATGGCTATAGCTTTGGTCAGCTTGGCCAAACACATGCTGAAGAGTGTGTTCTCATGGGAGAGGCCTGACTTAGATCGCGTGTTGGTTTTAGGTGATGAATTCTACACAGAAATGCGCAAGTTGAATATTTTCACTCATGAGACAAATCTACTTTCTGTCCCAGATTTGTTAGAGCAATTGGAGATAGATGAACAGGTATTTGGGTTTAGTTATGGTGATACAGTTTTAGGAGAAGTAGGCGTGACTGAAGGTGAACACATTGACAACGGTGTTTACATCAGTCTGCAAAATGGTCTTGAGAGGATCTTCTGCCAGTACAGCATGTGTTTGTTGACACTGTGTGCAAACACTTGTGCCATCATCTGTGAGGGTGGACGGTTCACTGTGGTTGATAGTCACTCGCGCAGTAACATGGGTATGTTGGATGCTAATGGCACAAGTGTGGTTCTGCATTTTGCTTGTGTTGGTGACCTGCATCACTACATCTGTCAACTGGCAGAATGTTTGTCTTCAAGGGAGAAGCTCTTTGAGCTCTGTGGTGTTCGTGTCACTGGGGGTGCAGGTCCAGATCGTTTTGTTTCAGTGGACAGCACTGTTTCAGTTGCAGAGTGTAGTGACATTACTGAGGGAAAAGGAAATGATGTTTCAAAAGTTAGGTGCGTGTCTGAATGTGGTGCTAATGTTGCTGTGAGTCCACTGTTGTCTGGCATTTCTGTACAAAGTATTTCCAGTGAGGTAAGCAGTGGTTTATCAACAGAATCTTCAGTTACTGATGGCAGGAAGCGTAAAACCCCTTCTAGTAGTTACAATTCAAAGAAGTCGAAGAGTTTTGATATTGGTGAGGTTGACTGTGATGTAGAGTTTATTAATGCTGTGAGCAATGAGGAGCTGGTCTTTTGTCCCCTGGGTGTAGATGTTTGCCAAGCTCTTTGTGAAAAGTTGAATGTTGACTTTGTGAAGATTGGTGGTCAACTGTCTGCAGAGGTTGGGGCGTTGGGTGCTCCATGTAAAAATGAGATGATTGTGGCTGATGGGAACTGCTTTTTCAGAGCTATTTCTCAAGCTGTGAGTGGCTCACAGAAGCATCATCGCAAGATTAGATTGGCTATATGTAAAGAGTTGGATAAGAATTGCGATAAATATCGAAGTCTTTTGAGGAGTCCATATACCTCTGTGTTGGAATACCTTCAGGTGTCCAAGATGAGAGCTGTGAACACTTGGGCTACAGAGGTAGAAATTCAGGTCGCTGCAGATTGGTTAGGGGTTGATGTCTTTACTTTTTATGATGGACGTTGGCTTAAGTACTGCAGTAGCAGCAAGTATTTGTCAGGCGAAAGCATTTACTTAGAGAATATCATGGGGAAGCATTTTGAGACTGTTGTTTGTGTTTGTAAGCCTGGATTGAGGAGCTGTTATAATTACTGTAAAATTGTAGCAACAAGTTACAACACTAGGTCTAGAATAATGCATGATTTTGCTAGTGACAAGACAATTGAATTTAATGATGAGGTGGTAGATTTTGATAAAGATGTAGGTGATTGTGGTGATGTGTTGGAGGCTGCTACTGAGCAAATGCCTTGTAGAAAGTCTGCAAAATCAAAATATCTCATGCAGAAAAAAAGGAAACAGGAAAAACTGAATAAGTTGCTTAAGGAAGAACGTCATTTAAGGTTTAGAAAGATGTATCATGGTAATGTAATGTTCAGGGAAAAGATTAAATTGATGAGGGCAAATAAATACAGGGAAAATATCAAGTACAGGGAGATGATTAAAGCAAAAAGTAAAGCAAAGAGTGTGACGAATTATCAGGACAATATCCAGCACAAGGAGAGAGTTAAAACTGAGAGTAAAGCCAAGAGTATGCAAAAATATCAAGGTGACATCCAACACAGGGAGAGAGTTAAAACTGAGAGTAAAGCCAGGCGTATGCAAAAATATCAAGGCAGCATCCACCACAGGGAGAGAGTTAAAACTGAGAGTAAAGCCAGGAGTATGCAAAAATATCAAGGTGACATCCAACACAGGGAAAGTGTTAAAACCAAAAGTGTAGTTAAATACAGACAAAACATCCAGCACAGAGAGAGGGTTAAAACTAATAGTGTTGTTAAATACAGACAAAACATCCAGCACAGGGACAAGGTTAAAACTAATAGTGTTGTTAAATACAGACAAAACATTCAGCACAGGGAGAGGGTTAAAGAAGGGAGTAGAAGAAAATATCATGATAGTTTAGAACATAAGCAGCAAGTTATTGCGAGGGTCATGTTGAGTCGAAAACAGAAAAAGGATGAATCCAAAGACTTTGCTTATGTGATGGATCAATTTTTAGAGCAGGTCAGAGATGGACCAGATTTTGTGTGTTGTGTTTGTTGTAGGTTGTTGTTCAGATCTCAGGTGCTTCGTTGCGACAAAGAAGTTTATCGCTCAAATTTGGCAATGGCAAGTATTGCAGAGACTTGTATTAATGAGGCTTATTTGCATAAATGTCATGAGGAGTGTTATGTGCCATGTCAGTTAGTTATATCTAGAGGTCAGCTGTGGATCTGTTACGCATGTCATCACAAGATTAGCAGAGGTCAAATTCCAGCTGAATGCTGGATTAATAACTTGGAGCTTGATCCCATTCCACATGAACTGGGATGCTTGAATAGTGTAGAACAGCATTTGATAGCTCTGCATATTCCATTCATGAAGATGCTATGTTTGCCCCGAGGGGGTCAAGGCGGAATCCATGGGCCAGTAACTTGTGTTCCAGCGAACATTGTACAGAGTGTTAATGCGTTGCCACGTACTAGTATGGAAGGATCTTTAGTGCAGGTCAAGTTAAAGCGTAAATTGACATACAAAGGGCATTATGAATATCAGTTTGTGGACACTTCACGTGTAAGACAGGCAGTAGAATATTTAAGAAGGACAAATGTTTATTACAGAGATATTGAGTTTAATGAAGAGTGGGTAAATGAGTTTAGGAGGCAGACAAATGAGGAAGAGGCTGAATCCTGTAGAGAGCAGGAAGCTGTCAGAGCTGAAATTTGTCAGGAAGAACAGGTTAGGGGCAAGCTAACTGTTCAGGAAGATGGCCAGGTTACAAATACAGCAGGTGTTGATGTAGAAGATGCATCTGACATGGCACAAGATGAAATGTTGCATGACAGACAGCAACACTGTATGTTTCAGGACACTTGTCTAATGCCAGTAGATATAGGTCAGGAGATGTTAGACCAATACATGGATATTGTAAATATTGCACCTGCAGAGGGTAATAGTCCAGTTCGAATGCTTACAGACCACAGTAATGAAGCTAAATGTTTCCCTGTGTTGTTTCCTCTGGGTGGGAATACTTTCCACGACACACGTCCTCAGCGTTTAACATTGTGCCGTTATTTTAATAATAGGATCATGAATGTTGATGGGCGTTTTGCGCGCAATGTAGAGTACATCTTTTATGCTCAGTACATGTCTGAGCTGGATATGGTGATATCCAATGTTTCTGTAGCATTGCGTAAGGGTAAGGGGGGTCAGAAATCGCATAACATTACTCAAAATATATTGCAAAATGATGACTCACTAAAGCAGTTGTTAGAATTTGATGATGGTTTTAGGTTTCTTAGACCTATTAGAGGTACACCAGCTTTTTGGCAGTCCGTTCAGAAGGATGTATTTGCTTGTGTTCGCCAATTGGGGATTCCCACCTGGTTTTGCTCATTTTCGTCTGCAGATCTGCGCTGGCAGAATCTACTGACCAGCATCCTGAGACAGGAAGGCAGAGCACAGACTGTGGATGATTTGGAGTGGGCAGACAGGTGTGAGTTGTTGCGCGGTAATCCAGTTACAGCTGCGCGGATGTTCGATTACAGGTGGCATTGTTTTTTGAAAACTGTTCTCATGTCTCCTTTGCAACCAATCGGCAAAATCATCGATTACTTTTATAGAATCGAATTCCAGCAGCGTGGTTCTCCTCATGTTCACGCTTTATTTTGGATTGAGGGTGCTCCCCAAATTGATAGGAATGAAGATGAAGAAGTGGTTGAATTCATTGATAAATACGTTACTTGTGAGCTGCCCTCAGATGATGACACATTATTGGACATGGTGTCATCAGTTCAAATGCATTCAAAACATCATTCAAAGTCTTGCAAGAAAAAAAACACTACATGTCGTTTCAATTTCCCAAAACCAGTTTCTGCTCGAACATTTTTATGTAAAATTAAAGAATGCAAATGCGATTGGACAAAGGCTGCAGATTCAGATCCAAAAAACAAGCCAGTCTGTAAATGTTTTAACTATGATGATAAAATGCCAAAAACTTTTGCGGAGTCCGTTCTGACATGCGTTAAAGAAGCTTTAGAATCAGATGTGCCATTTTCAAATGTAGAGGACTTGTTTAGGAGTCTTAATATTAATCAAGAAATCTTTGAAGAGGCCTATAGGACAATTGAAAAAAAGTATAAAGTGGTTTATAGGAGAGGATTGAAAGAGGTTTGGATTAATCAATATAGCAAGCAATTATTAAAATGCTGGAACGCCAACATGGACATTAGCTTTGTCACGGACGCCTATGCTGTAATCGTCTACATCATATCGTATATAACAAAAGCAGAGAGAGAAATTGGCCTATTATTGAATAATGCCCATAAAGAAGCCTCACAGCAAGGTAACCTCTCTGCTAAAGATGCTTTAAAGAAGCTGGGCAGTGTGTATTTGCATAACAGGGACGTTTGTGCCCAGGAGGCCGTGTATAGGCTAACAAACATGCATTTGAAGGAGTGTTCCAGAAAGGTGGTGTTTGTTCCAACAGGGAACAACCTGGTGAAGATGAGTTTGCCGCTTAGTGTTTTGAGGCAAAAGGCATCTTCCCATAATCTTAGCACAGAAGACATGTGGATGACCAGCATGGTGGACAGGTATAGGAACAGGCCTGACAACGATGCGTTCACTGACATGTGCATGGCTACATTTGCATCAGAGTATCGCGTTCTCTACAAAAACGAAAAGTCTCATAATAGAATCAAACTAAAAAATGACTTGGGTTTTATCTTGAGGAGAACACGTTCTCAGTTTGCAGTTGTGCGTTACATGCGCTTCAATTTGGACAAACAAGAGGAGGCTCATTTTCAAAGTCTGCTGCAATTATTTCTCCCTTATAGAGCTGACTTAGACCTCAAACCTGAAAGATTTGAGCTGTTTGAACAGTTCTATAATGACGGGAAGGTAACTTTCAGTGATGGCTCCGTACACTCGGTTCAGGCTGTAGTAGATGAAAATAGGGCAAAGTTTGAAATAGATTGTCCTCATTTGGATCGAGCGCGCGAGATAGCAGAGCAGCACCAGGGTATAGATGAAGATGCTTGGGGTGAGCTGTGCCCTGAACAGGAAGTAGAGCGCCTAGAATGTTTAGAGGAGAGAAGGCAGCAGCAGGGAGCAGAGGTGGAACAGGAGCAGTTGGGGGACTCGATGGACAACGTTCCAGATTTAGTAGATGGTAGCAGACAGGTTGCGCAGTTGGAAAGGCGAGAGAGGATCCTGGCTAGAAGTGAGGGTTTGGCTTTAGTTAGGTCTCTGAATGAGACCCAAATGGCTGTTTTTAATAAGATTAGACAATGGTGTTTGCAAAAGGTGATGGGTAAGAACCCACAACCTTTGCATGTGTTTGTGACAGGCGGTGCAGGGACGGGGAAAAGTCATTTAATTAGAGCAATTCAATATGAAGCAGGGAGGCTGTTGTCAACACTTTGTCATCAACCAGATGATATTTGCATTTTGTTAACTGCTCCTACAGGTGTAGCTGCTTACAATTTGAATGCAGCAACAATTCATCACAGGTTTAACATTGGCATCCATGCTACCTTACCGTACACCCCCTTGGGTGAAGAGAAACTCAATTCTCTGAGAGCTGAATTGAGCCACCTCCAAATTCTCATTATAGATGAAATCAGCATGGTTGATCACAATCTGTTGGCTTATGTCCATGGCAGGTTAAGGCAGGTTAAGCAGACAGGAGACTTTTCCCCATTCGGTAATGTCAGTGTGATAGCTGTTGGAGACTTCTATCAGTTGCCTCCTGTTAAAGGGAAGCCTCTGTATAGCGGTCAGGTCGCTGTGGACCTGTGGTGCAATTTTAGTGTCGTGGAACTGAAAACGGTAGTCAGGCAGAAAGACCACGTTTTTGCACAATTGCTTAACCGTTTAAGGGTACGTTCGAAGGACACCCCCATATTGAGGAGCGACATAGAATTATTAAAATTGCGCGAGACAGGTGAAGAGAGCTCAGCTTTGCATATATTTCCGACCAATATGCAAGTGAGCGAGCATAATCTAAAGCAGCTTCTCGCCATGTGTCCTGATCATGTAGTTATTGAAGCAAAAGACTATAGGAACAATAGAAAAACGGGCAAATTAGAGCTGATGGTAGGGCATCACAGTGATGCAGCGGACACATGTTTACCTAGCAGTTTGTGTTTGGCCAGGAATGCGCGCGTGATGTTATGCAAGAACATCGATGTAGAAGATGGTCTGGTCAATGGAGCATGTGGCACAGTTACTCAGATGGATTTTGGTCAGGATGAGACATTTCCACTGACTGTTTATGTTAAATTTGATGATGACCGAATTGGGTCAATAAGGAGGAGAAAACGTGCACATGCAGCGATAGAATGCAGGTTTTCTACTGCAATTGATCCGGAGGAAGAAAAGACCCGAAAACGCGGTGGGTTGCGTCGTCAGTTTCCTTTAAAGTTAGCGTGGGCGTGTACTGTTCATAAAGTGCAGGGATTAACTGTGGATGAGGCCGTAGTTTCTTTAAAGCAGGTGTTTGCTCCTGGGCAGGCGTATGTAGCATTAAGTCGCGTTACAGCTTTATCTGGGCTAATCATTAGAGATTTTGAAGAGCGAGCCATTTACTGCAAAGGGACCATTAAGGAGGCCATGGAGAGCATGCCCCAATTTCTAGCCGAGCAGCCGAAGCCTTCATTAAATCCACACAGTTTCTCTGTGTATTTAATGAATGTTCAAAACTTAAGTCGCCACTTGTTTGATCTAATGTCTTGTACGCATCATTTACGGCCGCATTATATTGCAATCACTGAAACGTGGCTCACTACGCAATCCCCTTTACACTGTGTCCAAATCAACAATTACAGTTTCCAGAGTCGTCCTCGCAGTTCGTGTTACAATAGCGATAACCCAAAATTGTCAGAACTACAGAATATGGAACATGGTGGAGTAGGCTTATACTATTTGAACCATTTACACAGTGACATTTTGCAGGTACCAGATTTTAATCTGGAATGCTTGGTGTGCCAGTGTAACGAATTTAACATCTTGATGGCAGTAATTTACCGTCCACCGATTTACCCAATATCTCTATTCAAACTAAATCTGGGAAAATTACTTGATTGGCTTAATCCGATGCAAAAGACAATTATAGTAATGGGTGATTTCAATGAAAACCTTTTAAAAACAACAACATTATGTCAGTACATGCTAAAAAAAGGATTCAGTCAGCATGTTACACAAGAGACGACAGAGAATGGAACACTCATTGATCATGTTTATGTTAAAACGACACAGTATGATGTGGAATGTACAGTGATGCCCACATACTTCAGCGACCATGAAGGCATTCTTTGTAGTTTTAATGTCAAAGATCAAATGCACTAACACAACACAGATGTATTCACAAACGTTGACTATGTACGCAAACTCTACAATGCGTAATAGGATTAATTTATTGGATTAGGAAACGGTCCTTTTTGTCTTATGTAGAATTAATAGATGGTGTTACTGGTGCTGAGTCTGTCCCATTCCAAATCTGAATCAATTACTTTTCATTGATTAACATGTGTACATGTGATACCGTTGATTAGAAATTACATATCAATAGTTTAAATTTTATATAATGCAAAACCTGCTGAGAAATCCTCATTCTCAATCACAAGCAAACGCAGTCTTCATGTAAAAGTTAAAAGGTTTCCTTTTCCTGCATTGCAACAGCATTTATGAGTAAAGCATTTGGCTCCTTACAAATTGAAAACTGCACGTAGCTATTCACAATAGGACAATAAATGGGAATGGATTGAAATGCTGTTACTCAAATGCTGTTGTAAAGCAGGTTTTGCTTTACCTTCATGAACTGTCAAAAAGCAAAAGGCACTGGTAATGGCTACTCCCGGTTAATCCTGGGATGGGGTTCGATTCCCTGCGGTGCCCTGCTGACTTTTCTGGCATGTACATGAAGGCTCTATCCATTTCACTCCATTCTCTCAGTCACTAACATAAATACGCCTGAAAAAACTGCTTGCAAGTCAATTCAATACAACATTCTTTTCCTGCTGGAAATGCTTCCTTCTTGTACTGATGCTCTCTTGCATTACCTGTCGCTGCCTGCAGGTATTTCTGCCTCCCAAAGTTGTCTAAATCCAGAATGGCAGCCAAATGGGCGTTAGGTCATGAAGGAATTGCCCGTAGGAGGGAATGGCACAGGTGGGCGAGGACCCGTCCAACGCTGCTTGCAGCTTTAATTATTATTATTCTTTGTTTCTTCTTACGCCTCTTTGCGCTCAAATTTGACCCCCTAAACATGCTCAAAAACTCACCAAAATCGGCACGCTCGTCAGGTCTGGCGAAAAATTCGATAAAATGAAATAACTCTCCCCATAGGTCACAAAATGGCTCTCTAGCGCCACCAAGGCACTTTTTACTGGCCTTTAGAGGGCCACCACGCCCGGTAGGAAAGTCATAGAGACATGCAACCAGCACTATATTGTTCATCTCATCAAGGCCTAAAAATGAACAATCGACACCTATTACCTAAATCAAACAGGAAGTCCGCAATTTGCATATCAAAATTTGCATTTCACCCTAAATTTGGCCAAAATTTGCCCTCGAACAAACGCGAACTCCTCCTAGGGCGTTCATCGTATCGACCCCAAATGCTAATAGATGTCACAGCACACTCTTCCGATGAAAACTACTGTACAACTTTATCATTACTGGACCGGTTCCCAATTTATGAGGCGTCAAAGATGGGGTCCGCAGCCACGATGATTGCCTTTTTTCGATGCATACGCACTTTCCAACATTATTTTAACCGCTTAAACATGCTCAAAAACAAACAAAATTTTGCAGAAAATTTTTAGACGCTACAAACATATCTCTTATCTCAAAATTCTCCACCAAAGGCACAAAATGGCTCTCTAGCGCCACCTAAATCCTCAAAAATAGCACTTCTGCTTACACCACGGCCTGTCGCAATGTATGAAAATTCTGAAAAAAATCACACATCATTGCTGTACCATGACAGATATTGTCACTTGATTCCGTGAAAATCCATGCAAGTCTTCTTGAGATAAAAAAATATTATATACATAATACACTGTACAGTAATACATTTTTTCTTGTTGTGGACAAACCGTTGATTGGATCAAAATGATCTTTGGTATACTTCATCATCTCAATTAGGAGAAACAATGTGTCAAGCATGGTACCATTTCCATGAATATTTGCTGAGATATTAATATGTTATGAATAATCATATTTTGAAAAATATAGAGTGACGCACTTCTGAATTCACCATAAGTTGCAGCATATAAAACTTTTGTCTGTGTTCAGGGAACATGTTCCCAAAGTCTCAGCTTTCTAGGATTTACGTAGAAGAAGCATTTATTAATTTCTTGATTTTTCTTGATTTCCATGTATTTCTCTGTGCTACTACACTATTGTCCACCGGGTGGCAGTTGGAGCCCACGGATCATCTCCCTTCACTAAGTGCATGCATGGGAGAAGATTACACAATACACAGCAGTGATTAAATGTGCTTCAGATACTTTGACCAGGTTCCATGGCTCATAGCTCCAATATTCAAAACAACAATCTCTTGCAGTGAAGGGGTTTGCACTCAACTCAACATGAAACATTTCCTTCTGTCTCGCACTGTCCAACGAATGACAATGCTCGACATCGCTCGAACGCGTCTCGCCCCCGTTTCGACATGCGCGGATGGGCGTCTCGCCCCCGTTTCGACATGCACCGGTGGGCGAGGACCCGTCCCAACGCTGCTTGCAGCTTTAATTAGGGTCCGAGCCTCGAGGCCTGAAAGGCCTCAGAGAGGACCCTATTGTTCCTGCTATGTTTCTTATTATTATTAGGGTCCGAGCCTCCAGGCCTGCAGGGCCTTGGAGAGGACCCTATTGTATTTCTCGTGTTTCTTATTATTAGGGTCCGAGCCTCCAGGCCTGCAGGGCCTTGGAGAGGACCCTATTGTTTTTGTCGTGTTTCTTATTATTATTCTTTCTTTCACTATACGCCTCTTTGCGCTTTAATTTGACCCCCTAAACATGCTCAAAAACTCACCAAATTTGGCACACACCTCAGGTCTGGCGAAAAATTTGATAAAATGAAAAAGTTTCCCCCATAGGTCACAAAATGGCTCTCTAGCGCCACCAAGGCACTTTTTACTGGCCTTTAGAGGGTCACCACGGCCGGTAGGAAAGTCATAGAGAGATGCAACCAACACCATATTGTTCATCTCACCAAGGCCAAAAAATGAACAATCCACATCCATTACCTAAATCGAACAGGAAGTCTGCAATTTGCATATCAAAATTGGCATTTTCCCCTAAATTTGCCCAAAATTTGCCCTCGAACAAAAGCTAACTCCTCTCAGGGCGTTCATTGTATCAACCCCAAAAGCTAATAGATGACAAAGCACACTCTTTCGACGAAATCTATAGTACAACTTCGTCAAAAGTCCTACGGTTCGGATTTTATGAGGCGTCAAAGATGGGGTCCGCCGCCACTTTCACTGCCTTTTTCCGATGCGTCAGCAATTTCCAACATTATTTTAACCCCTTAAACATGCTCAAAAACTAACGAAATTTTGCAGTAAATTCTTCGAGGCTACAAACATATCTCTTATCTCAACGTTCTTTACCAAATGCACAAAATGGCTCTCTAGCGCCACCTAAATCCTCCAAAATGGGACTTTTGCTTACACCACGGCCAGACGCAATGTCATAAAATTCTGCAAAAATTCACACATCATTGCTGTACAATGCCCTGTACTTTGACGTGATTTCGTGAAAATCCATTCAAGATTTTCTGAGATAAAAAATATTATGTACATAATACACTGTACAGTAATACATTTTTTCTTGCTGTGGACAAACCGTCGATCGGATCAAAATGATCTTTGGTATTGTTTTTTTTCTTTATTTGCAGAAACTATGTGCCAAGTATGGTACCATTTGAATGAATGTATCTTGAGATATTAACATATTATGAATATTCATATTTTCAAAAATATAGAGTGACGCACTTCTGAATTCACCATAAGTTGCAGCGTATGAAAGTTTTGTCTGTCTTCAGGGAACATGCTCCCAAAATTTCAGCTTTCTAGGATTTACGCAGAAGAAGCATTTATTAACTTCTTGATTATCATTGATTTCCATGTTTTCCTATGGCCAACTACACATTCTGTCCATCGGGTGGCAGTAGGACCACACGGCTCATCTCCCTTCACTGAGTTCATGCATGGGGGAAGATTGCACAATACACAGCAGTGATACAATCTGCTTCAGATACTTTGACCAGGTCACATGGCTCATAGCTCCATTTCACTAAAGAAAAATGTATTTCCATGAAGGGGTTTGCACTCAACTCAACATAAAACATTTCCTTCTGTCTCACACTGTCCAACGAATGACAATGCTCGACATCGCTCGAGCGCGTCTCGCCCCTGTTTCGACATGCGCGGATGGGCGTCTCGCCCCCGTTTCGACATGCACCGGTGGGCGAGGACCCGCCCCAACGCTGCTTGCAGCTTTAATTATTCTTTGTTTCTTCTTACGCCTCTTTGCGCTCAAATTTGACCCCCTAAACATGCTCAAAAACTCACCAAAATTGGCACGCACCTCATGTCTGGCGAAAAATTTGATAAAATGAAGAAATTATCCCCATCGGTCCCAAAATGGCTCTCTAGCGCCACCAAGGCACTTTTTACTGGCCTTTCGAGGGCCACCACGCCCAGTAGGAAAGTCATAGAGAGATGCAACCAACACTATATTGTTCATCTCATCAAGGCCTAAAAATGAACAATCGACATCTATTACCGAAATCGAACAGGAAGTCCGCAATTTGCATATCAAAATTTGCATTTTCCCCTAAATTTGGCCAAAATTTGCCCTCGAACAAACGCGAACTCCTCCTAGGGCGTTCATCGTATCCACCCCAAATGTTAATAGATGACAAAGCACACTCTTCCGATAAAAACTACTGTACAACTTTTTCAAAAGTCCTACGGTTTGGATTTTATGAGGCGTCAAAGATGGGGTCCGCAGCCACTTTGACTGCCTTTTTCCGATGCATACGCAATTTCCAACATTATTTTAACCGCTTAAACATGGTCAAAAACGAACAAAATTTTGCAGTAAATTCTTACAGGCAACAAACATATCTCTTATCCCAAAATTCTTCACCAAAGGCACAAAATGGCTCTCTAGCGCCACCTAAATCCTCCAAAATGGCACTTTTGCTTACACTACGGCCTGACGCAATGTATGAAAATTCTGAAAATAATCACACATCATTGCTGTACCATGACAAATATTGTCACTTGATTTCGTGAAAATCCACGAAAGACTTCTTGAGATAAAAAAATATTATATACATAATACACTGTACAGTAATAAATTTTTTCTTGTTGTGGACAAACCGTTGATTGGATCAAAATGATCTTTGGTATACTTCATCAACTCAATGAGGAGAAACAATGTGTCAAGCATGGTACCATTTCCATGAATATTTGCTGAGATATTAATATGTTATGAATATTCATATTTTGAAAAATATAGAGTGACGCACTTCTGAATTCACCATAAGTTGCAGCGTATGAAACTTTTGTCTGTGTTCAGGGAACATGCTCCCCAAATCTCAGCTTTCTAGGATTCACGTAGAAGAAGCAATTATGAATTTCTTGATTTCTATTGATTTCCATGTATTTCTGTGTGCTACTACACAATTGTCCACCGGGTGGCAGTTGGAGCCCACGGATCATCTCCCTTCACTAAGTTCATGCATGGGGGAAGATTTCACAATACACACCAGTGATTAAATGTGCTTCAGATACTTTGACCAGGTTCCATGGCTCATAGCTCCATTATTCAAAACAAAAATCTCTTGCAGTCAAGGGGTTTGCACTCAACTCAACATATACATTTCCCACTATCACGTACTGTCCAACGAATCACAATGCTCGACATCGCTCGAACGCGTCTCGCCCCCGTTCCGACATGCACGGGTGGGCGTCTCGCCCCCGTTTCGACATGCGCGGGTGGGCGAGGACCCGTCCCAACGCTGCTTGCAGCTTTAATTAGGGTCCGAGCCTCGAGGCCTGAAAGGCCTCAGAGAGGACCCTATTGTTCCTGGTCAGTTTCTTATTATTAGGGTCCGAGCCTCGAGGCCTGAAAGGCCTCAGAGAGGACCCTATTGTTCCTGCTATGTTTCTTATTAGGGTCCGAGCCTCCAGGCCTGCAGGGCCTTGGAGAGGACCCTATTGTTTTTCTAGAGTTTCTTATTATTATTATTCTTATTATTATTCTTTTTTCTTACGCCACTTTCAGCTTAAATTTCACCCCCTAAACATGCTCAAAAACTCACCAAATTTGGCACACTGCTCGAGTCTGGCGAAAAATTTGATAAAATGAAAGAAATATTCCCATAGGTCTAAAAATGGCTCTCTAGCGCCACCAAGGCCCATTTCACAGGCACTTAGACGGCCACCACGACCAGTAGGAAAGTCATAGAGAGATGGAACCAACACCATATTGTTCATCTCATCAAGGACTAAAAATGAACAATCGACACCTATTACCTAAAACGAACAGGAAGTCCGCAATTTGCATATCAAAATGTCCATTTTCCCCTAAATTTGGCCAAAATTTGCCCTCGAACAAACGCGAACTCCTCTCGGGGCGTTCATTGTATCAACCCCAAAAGCTAATAGATGACAAAGCACACTCTTCCGATGAAAACTACTGTACAACTTTGTCAAAAGTCCTACGGTTTAGATTTTACGAGGCGTCAAAGATGGGGTCCGCAGCCACTTTCACTGCCTTTTCTCGATGCATACGCAGTTTCCAACATTATTTTAACCCCTTAAACATGCTCAAAAACAAACAAAATTTTGCAGTTAATTTTTAGAGGCTACAAACATATTTATTATCTCAAAATTCTCCACCAAAGGCACAAAATGGCTCTCTAGCGCCACCTAAATCCTCCAAAATGGCACTTTGGCTTACACCACGGCCAGTCGCAATGTTTGAAAATTCTGACAAAAATCACACATCATTGCTGTACCATAACAGACATTGTCACTTGATTTCATGAAAATCCCTGAAAGAGTCTTGAGATTAAAAAATATTATATTCATAATACACTGTACAGTAATACATTTTTTCTTTTTGTGGAAAAACCGTTAATCAAATCAAAATGATCTTTGGTATACTTTATTATCTCTATTTGTAGAAACAATGTGCCAAGCATGGTACCATTTCAATGAATATTAGTTGAGATATTAACAAGTTATGAATATTCATATTTTGAAAAATATAGAGTGACGCACTTCTGAATTCACCATAAGTTGTAGCATATGAAACTTTTCTCTGTGTTCAGAGAACATGCTCCCAAAATTTCAGCTTTCTAGGATTTACATAGAAGAAGCATTTATTCATTTCTTGATTCTTATTGATTTTCATGTTTCTCTATGTGTTTCTATGTGTCACTACACATTCTGTACACTGGATGGCAGTAGCACCACACGGATCATCTCCCCTCACCAAGTTCATGCATGGGGGAGGTTTCACAATACACAGCAGTGATTAAACCTGCTTCAGATACTTTCACGAGGTCCCATGCCTCACAGCTCCATTTAACAAAAGAGAAATTTCTGTCAGTAAAAGGGTTTGCACTCAACTCTACAAAAAACATTTCCCTCAGTCCTGCTAGAACCTAAATTATATTCTTCATCTCATCAAGACCTAAAAATTACGAATCAACACTCCTCACCTAAATCAAACAGGCAGAACAGAATTAGCATATCAAAATCGTAAAGGGTTTGCTTTCAATTAGAGATCAAACATTTTACTCAGCCTCGCACTGTTTGACGAATGACGATGCTCGACGGCGCTCGAACCCGTCTCGCCCCCCTTTCGACATGCACGGGTGGGCGTCTCGCCCCCGTTTCGACATGCGCGGGTGGGCGAGGACCCGTCCCAACGCTGCTTGCAGCTTTAATTAGGGTCCGAGCCTCGAGGCCTGCAAGGCCTCAGAGAGGACCCTATTGTTCCTGCTATGTTTCTTATTATTATTATTATTCTTATTATTATTCTTTGTTTCTTTGTTTTTTCTAACGCCTCTTTGAGCTTGAATTTGACCCCCTAAACATGCTCAAAAACTCACCAAAATCGGCACGCTCGTCCGGTCTGGCGAAAAATTTGATAAAATGAAAAAATTCTCCCCATAGGTCACAAAATGGCTCTCTAGCGCCACCAAGGCACTTTTTACTGGCCTTTAGAGGGCCACCACGCCTGGTAGGAAAGTCATAGAGAGATGCAACCAACACTATATTGTTCATCTCATCAAGGCCTAAAAATGAACAATCGACACCTATTACCTAAATCAAACAGGAAGTCCGCAATTTGCATATCAAAATTTGCATTTCACCCTAAATTTGGCCAAAATTTGCCCTCGAACAAACGCGAACTCCTCCTAGGGCGTTCATCGTATCAACCCCAAATGCTAATAGATGACACAGCACACTCTTCCGATGAAAACTACTGTACAACTTTTTCAAAAGTCCTACGGTTTGGATTTTATGAGGCGTCAAAGATGGGGTCCGCAGCCACTTCAACTGCCTTTTCTCGATGCATACGCAATTTCCAACATTAATTCAACCCCTTAAGCATGGTCAAAAACGAACAAAATTTTGCAGTAAATTCTTACAGGCAACAAACATATCTCTTATCCCAAAATTCTTCACCAAAGGCACTAAATGGCTCTCTAGCGCCACCTAAATCCTCCAAAATGGCACTTTTGCTTACACCACGCCCTGACGCAATGTTTAAAAATTCTGAAAAAAATCACACTTCATTGCTGTACCATGACAGATATTCTCACTCGATTTCGTGAAAATCCAATGAAGACTTCTTGAAATAAAAAATGTTATGTTCATCATATGCTGTACAGTACCACATAATTTCTTACTGTGAACAAACCGTTTATTGTATCAAAATGTCCTTTGGTAGACTTCATAAGCTCCATGTGTACAGACAAACTGCCAAGCATGGAACAATTTCTATGAATATTTCTGGAGATATTAATATGTTATGAATATTCATATTTTGAAAAATATAGAGTGACGCACTTCTGAATTTACCATAAGTTGCAGCGTATGAAACTTTTGTCTGTGTTCAGGGAACATGCTCCCAAAATCTCAGCTTTCTAGGATTTACGTAGAAGAAGCATTTATTAATTTCTTGATTTTTTTTGATTTCCATGTATTTCTGTGTGCTACTACACAATTGTCCACCGGGTGGCAGTTGGAGCCCACGGATCATCTCCCTTCACTAAGTTCATGCATGGGGGAAGATTTCACAATACACACCAGTGATTAAATGTGCTTCAGATACTTTGACCAGGTTCCATGGCTCATAGCTCCATTATTCAAAACAAAAATCTCTTGCAGTGAAGGGGTTTGCACTCAACTCAACATAAAAAATTTCCCACTATCTCGTACCGTTCAACGAATCACAATGCTCGACATCGCTCCAACGCGTCTCGCCCCCCTTTCGACATGCGCGGATGGGCGTCTCGCCCCCGTTTCGACATGCACCGGTGGGCGAGGACCCGCCCCAACGCTGCTTGCAGCTTTAATTAGGGTCCGAGCCTCCAGGCCTGCAGGGCCTTGGAGAGGACCCTATTGTATTTCTCGTGTTTCTTATTAGGGTCCGAGCCTCGAGGCCTGCAAGGCCTCAGAGAGGACCCTATTGTTCCTGCTATGTTTCTTATTCTTATTATTATTCTTTGTTTCTTTGTTTCTTTGTTTTTTCTTACGCCTCTTTGAGCTTGAATTTGACCCCCTAAACATGCTCAAAAACTCACCAAAATCGGCACGCTCGTCAGGTCTGGCGAAAAATTTGATAAAATGAAAAAACTCTCCCCATAGGTCACAAAATGGCTCTCTAGCGCCACCAAGGCACTTTTTACTGGCCTTTAGAGGGCCACCACGCCCGGTAGGAAAGTCATAGAGAGATGCAACCAACACTATATTGTTCATCTCATCAAGGCCTAAAAATAAACAATCGACACCTATTACCTAAATCAAACAGGAAGTCCGCAATTTGCATATCAAAATTTGCATTTCACCCAAAATTTGGCCAAAATTTGCCCTCGAACAAACGCGAACTCCTCTCGGGGCGTTCATTGTATCAACCCCAAAAGCTAATAGATGACAAAGCACACTCTTCCAATGAAAACTATAGAACAACTTTTTCAAAAGTCCTACCGTTTCGATTTTATGAGGCGTCAAAGATGGGGTCCGCAGCCACTTTGACTGCCTTTTCTCGATGCGTACGCAATTTCTAACATTATTTTCACCCCTTAAACATGCTCCAAAACGAACGAGATTTTGCAGTAAATTTTTAGAGGCTTCAAGGATATGTTTCATTTCAAAATTTTACACCAACGACACAAAATGGCTCTCTAGCGCCACCTAAATCCTCAAAAAGAGCACTTCTGCTTACACCACGGCCTGTCGCAATGTGTAAAAATTCTGAAAAAAATCACACATCATTGCTGTAGTATGCCCTTAAATGTCACTTGATTTTGTGAACATCCAATGAAGACTTTTTGAAATAAAAAATGTTATATTCATTATATGCTGCACAGTATCACATAATTTCTTACTGTGGACAAACCGTTCATCGTATCAAAATGTCCTTTGGTACACTTCATAAGCTCCATGTGTACAGACAAACTACCGAGCATGGTTCAATTTCAATGAATATTTCTTGAGATATGAATATGTTATGAATATTCATATTTTGAAAAATATAGAGTGACGCACTTCTGAATTCACCATAAGTTGCAGCGTATGAAACTTTTGTCTGTGTTCAGGGAACATGTTCTCAAAATCTCAGCTTTCTAGGATTTACGTAGAAGAAGCATTTATTAATTTCTTGATTTTTATTGATTTCCATGTATTTCTCTGTGCTACTACACAATTGTCCACCGGGTGGCAGTTGGAGCCCACGGATCATCTCCCTTCACTAAGTTCATGCATGGGGGAAGATTCCACAATACACAGCAGTGATAAAATCTGCTTCAGATACTTTGACCAGGTCCCATGGCTCATAGCTCCATTATTCAAAAGAAAAATCTCTTGCAGTAAAGGGGTTTGCACTCAACTCAACATAAAACTTTTCCCACTATCTCGTACTGTCCAACGAATGACAATGCTCGACAGCGCTCGAACGCGTCTCGCCCCCCTTTCGACATGCACGGGTGGGCGTCTCGCCCCCGTTTCGACATGCACCGGTGGGCGAGGACCCGCCCCAACGCTGCTTGCAGCTTTAATTATTCTTTGTTTTTTCTTACGCCTCTTTGAGCTTGAATTTGACCCCCTAAACATGCTCAAAAACTCACCAAAATCGGCACGCTCGTCAGGTCTGGCGAAAAATTTGATAAAATGAAAACATTCTCCCCATTGGTCACAAAATGGCTCTCTAGCGCCACCAAGGCACTTTTTACTGGCCTTTAGAGGGCCACCACGCCCGGTAGGAAAGTCATAGAGAGATGCAACCAACACTATATTGTTCATCTCATCAAGGCCTAAAAATGAACAATCGACACCTATTACCTAAATCAAACAGGAAGTCCGCAATTTGCATATCAAAATTTGCATTTCACCCTAAATTTGCCCAAAATTTGCCCTCGAACAAACGCGAACTCCTCTCGGGGCGTTCATTGTATCAACCCCAAATGCTAATAGATGACACAGCACACTCTTCCGATGAAAACTACTGTACAACTTTTTCAAAAGTCCTACCGTTTGGATTTTATGAGGCGTCAAAGATGGGGTCCGCAGCCACTTTCACTGCCTTTTCCCGATGCATACGCAATTTCCAACATTATTTTTACCGCTTAAACATGGTCAAAAACGAACAAAATTTTGCAGTAAATTCTTACAGGCATCAAACATATCTCTTATCCCAAAATTTTTCACCAAAGGCACAAAACGGCTCTCTAGCGCCACCTAAATCCTCCAAAATGGCATTTTTGCTTACACCACGGCCTGACGCAATGTTTAAAAATTCTGAAAAAAATGACACATCATTGCTGTACCATGACAGATATTCTCACTTCATTTCGTGAAAATCCAATGAAGACTTCTTGAAATAAAAAATGTTATGTTCATAATATGCTGTACAGTATCACATAATTTCTTACTGTGAACAAACCGTTAATTGTATCAAAATGTCCTTTGGTAGACTTCATAAGCTCCATGTGTACAGACAAACTGCCAAGCATGGAACAATTTCTATGAATATTTCTGGAGATATTAATATGTTATGAATATTCATATTTTGAAAAATATAGAGTGACGCACTTCTGAATTCACCATAAGTTGCAGGGGATCAAACTTTTGTCTGTGCTCAGGGAACATGCTCCCAAAATATCAGCTCTCTAGAATTAACGTAGAAGAAGCATTTATTAATTTCTTGATTATTATTGATTTTCCATGTTTTTCTATGTGCAGCTACACATTCTGTCCACCGGGTGGCAATAGGATGACACGGCTCATCTCCCTTCACTAAGTTCATGCATGGGGGAAGATTTCACAATACACACCAGTGATTAAATGTGCTTCAGATACTTTGACCAGGTTCCATGGCTCATAGCTCCAATATTCAAGACAAAAATCTCTTGCAGTAAAGGGGTTTGCACTCAACTCAACATGAAAGATTTCCCACTATCTCGTACTGTCCAACGAATGACCATGCTCGACATCGCTCGAACGCGTCTCGCCCCCCTTTCGACATGCACGGGTGGGCGTCTCGCCCCCGTTTCGACATGCGCGGGTGGGCGAGGACCCGCCCCAACGCTGCTTGCAGCTTTAATTATTATTAGGGTCCGAGCCTCCAGGCCTGCAGGGCCTTGGAGAGGACCCTATTGTTTTTCTCGTGTTTCTTATTATTATTCTTTTTTCTTACGCCTCTTTGAGCTTGAATTTGACCCCCTAAACATGCTCAAAAACTCACCAAAATTGGTACACTCCTCAAGTCTGGCGAAAAATTTGATAAAATGAAAAAATTAACCCCATCGGTCCCAAAATGGCTCTCTAGCGCCACCAAGGCACTTTTTACAGGCACTTAGACAGCCATCACGACCGGTAGGAAAGTCATAGAGAGATGGAACCAACGCTGAATCGTTCATCTCATCAAGACCTACAAATGACTAGGACACACTTTTGACCTAAATTGAACAGGAAGTCCGCAATTTGCATCTCAAAATTTGCAATTTCCCCTAAATTTGGCCAAAATTAGCCCCCGAACAAACGCGAACTCCTCTCGGGGCGTTCATTGTATCAACCCCAAAAGCTAATAGATGACAAAGCACACTCTTCCGATGAAAACTACTGTACAACTTCGTCAAAAGTCCTACGGTTCGGATTTTATGAGCCGTCAAAGATGGGGTCCGCAGCCACTTTCACTGCCTTTTCTCGATGCATACGCAGTTTCCAACATTATTTTAACCCCTTAAACATGCTCAAAAACAAACAAAATTTTGCAGTTAATTTTTAGAGGCTACAAACATATTTCTTATCTCAAAATTCTCCACCAAAGGCACAAAATGGCTCTCTAGCGCCACCTAAATTCTCCAAAATGGCACTTTGGCTTACACCACGGCCAGTCGCAATGTTTGAAAATTCTGACAAAAATCACACATCATTGCTATACCATAACAGACATTGTCACTTGATTTCGTGAAAATCCCTGAAAGAGTCTTGAGATAAAAAAATATTATATTCATAATACACTGTACAGTCATACATTTCTTCTTGTTGTGGAAAAACCGTTAATCAAATCAAAATGATCTTTGGTATACTTTATTATCTCTATTTGTAGAAACAATGTGCCAAGCATGGTACCATTTCAATGAATATTTGTTGAGATATTAACAAGTTATGAATATTCATATTTTGAAAAATATAGAGTGACGCACTTCTGAATTCACCATAAGTTGTAGCATATGAAACTTTTCTCTGTGTTCAGAGAACATGCTCCCAAAATTTCAGCTTTCTAGGATTTACATAGAAGAAGCATTTATTCATTTCTTGATTCTTATTGATTTTCATGTTTCTCTATGTGTTTCTATGTGTCACTACACATTCTGTACACTGGATGGCAGTAGCACCACACGGATCATCTCCCCTCACCAAGTTCATGCATGGGGGAGGTTTCACAATACACAGCAGTGATTAAACCTGCTTCAGATACTTTCACCAGGTCCCATGCCTCACAGCTCCATTTAACAAAAGAAAAATGTCTGTCAGTAAAGAAGTTTGCACTCAACTCTACAAAAAAACATTACCCTCAGTCCTGCTACAACCTAAATTATATTCTTCATCTCATCAAGACCTAAAATTTAAGAATCAACACTCCTCACCTAAATCAAACAGGCAGAACAGAATTTGCATATCAAAATCGTAAAGGGTTTGCTTTTAATTAGAGATCAAACATTTTACTCAGCCTCGCTCTGTTTGACGAATGACGATGCTCGACGGCGCTCGTACGCGTCTCGCCCCCCTTTCGACATGCACAGGTGGGCGTCTCGCCCCCGTTTCGACATGCGCGGGTGGGCGAGGACCCGCCCCAACGCTGCTTGCAGCTTTAATTAGGGTCCGAGCCTCGAGGCCTGCAAGGCCTCAGAGAGGACCCTATTGTTCCTGGTCTGTTTCTTATTCTTATTATTATTCTTTGTTTCTTTGTTTTTTCTTACGCCTCTTTGAGCTTGAATTTGACCCCCTAAACATGCTCAAAAACTCACCAAAATCGGCACGCTCGTCAGGTCTGGCGAAAAATTTGATAAAATGAAAAAACTGTCCCCATAGGTCACAAAATGGCTCTCTAGCGCCACCAAGGCACTTTTTACTGGCCTTTAGAGGGCCACCACGCCCGGTAGGAAAGTCCGAGAGAGATGCAACCAACACTATATTGTTCATCTCATCAAGGCCTAAAAATGAACAATCGACACCTATTACCTAAATCAAACAGGAAGTCCGCTATTTGCATATCAAAATTTGCATTTTCCCCTAAATTTGGCCAAAATTTGCCCTCGAACAAACGCAAACTCCTCCTAGGGCGTTCATCGTATCGACCCCAAATGCTAATAGATGACACAGCACACTCTTCCGATGAAAACTACTGTACAACTTTTTCAAAAGTCCTACGGTTTGGATTTTATGAGGCGTCAAAGATGGGGTCCGCAGCCACTTTGACTGCCTTTTCCCGATGCATACGCAATTTCCAACATTAATTTAACCGCTTAAACATGGTCAAAAACGAACAAAATTTTGCAGTAAATTCTTACAGGCAACAAACATATCTCTTATCCCAAAATTCTTCACCAAAGGCACAAAATGGCTCTCTAGCGCCACCTAAATCCTCCAAAATGGCACTTTTCCTTAAACCACGCCCTGACGCAATGTTTAAAAATTCTGAAAAAAATCACACATCATTGCTGTACCATGACAGATATTTTCACTTGATTTCGTGAAAATCCAATGAAGACTTCTTGAAAAAAAAAATGTTATGTTCATCATATGCTGTACAGTATCACATAATTTCTTACTGTGAACAAACCGTTTATTGTATCAAAATGTCCTTTGGTACACTTCATAAGCTCCATGTGTACAGACAAACTGCCAAGCATGGAACAATTTCTATGAATATTTCTGGAGATATTAATATGTTATGAATATTCATATTTTGAAAAATATAGAGTGACGCACTTCTGAATTCACCATAAGTTGCAGCGTATGAAACTTTTGTCTGTGTTCAGGGAACATGCTCCCAAAATCTCAGCTTTCTAGGACTTACGTAGAAGAAGCATTTATTAATTTCTTGATTTTCATTGATTTCCATGTATTTCTGTGTGCTACTACACTATTGTCCACCGGGTGGCAGTTGGAGCCCACGGATCATCTCCCTTCACTAAGTTCATGCATGGGGGAAGATTTCACAATACACTACAGTGATTAAATGTGCTTCTGATACTTTGACCAGGTTCCATGGCTCATAGCTCCATTATTCTAAACAATAATCTCTTGCAGTGAAGGGGTTTGCACTCAACTCAACATAAAACATTTCCCACTATCACGTACTGTCCAACGAATCACAATGCTCGACATCGCTCGAACGCGTCTCGCCCCCGTTTCGACATGCACGGGTGGGCGTCTCGCCCCCCTTTCGACATGCGCGGGTGGGCGAGGACCCGTCCCAACGCTGCTTGCAGCTTTAATTATTCTTTGTTTTTTCTTACGCCTCTTTGAGCGTGAATTTGACCCCCTAAACATGCTCAAAAACTCACCAAAATCGGCACGCTCGTCAGGTCTGGCGAAAAATTTGATAAAATGATAAAACTCTCCCCATAGGTCACAAAATGGCTCTCTAGCGCCACCAAGGCACTTTTTACTGGCCTTTAGAGGGCCACCACGCCCGGTAGGAAAGTCATAGAGAGATGCAACCAACACTATATTGTTCATCTCATCAAGGACTAAAAATGAACAATCGACACCTATTACCTAAATCAAACAGGAAGTCCGCAATTTGCATATCAAAATTTGCATTTCACCCTAAATTTGGCCAAAATTTGCCCTCGAACAAACGCGAACTCCTCCTAGGGCGTTCATCGTATCGACCCCAAATGCTAATAGATGACACAGCACACTCTTCCGATGAAAACTACTGTACAACTTTTTCAAAAGTCCTACGGTTTGGATTTTATGAGGCGTCAAAGATGGGGTCCGCAGCCACTTTGACTGCCTTTTCCCGATGCATACGCAGTTTCCAACATTTATTTAACCGCTTAAACATGGTCAAAAACGAACAAAATTTTGCAGTAAATTCTTACAGGCAACAAACATATGTCTTATCCCAAAATTCTTCACCAAAGGCACAAAATGGCTCTCTAGCGCCACCTAAATCCTCCAAAATGGCACTTTTGCTTACACCACGGCCTGTCGCAATGTATGAAAATTCTGCAAAAAATCACACATCATTGCTGTACCATGACAGATATTGTCACTTGATTTCGTGAAAATCCATGAAAGACTTCTTGAGATAAAAATATATTATATACATAATACACTGTACAGTAATACATTTTTTCTTGTTGTGGACAAACCGTTGATTGGATCAAAATGTTCTTTGGTATACTTCATCATCTCAATTAGGAGAAACAATGTGTCAAGTATGGTACCATTTCCATGAATATTTGCTGAGATATTAATATGTTATGAATATTCATATTTTGAAAAATATAGAGTGACGCACTTCTGAATTCACCATAAGTTGCAGCGTATGAAACTTTTGTCTGTGTTCAGGGAACATGCTCCCAAAATCTCAGCTTTCTAGGATTTACGTAGAAGAAGCATTTATTAATTTCTTGATTTTTATTGATTTCCATGTATTTCTGTGTGCTACTACACAATTATCCACCGGGTGGCAGTTGGAGCCCACGGATCATCTCCCTTCACTAAGTTCATGCATGGGGGAAGATTTCACAATACACACCAGTGATTAAATGTGCTTCAGATACTTTGACCAGGTTCCATGGCTCATAGCTCCATTATTCAAAACAAAAATCTCTTGCAGTGAAGGGGTTTGCACTCAAATCAACATAAAAGATTTCCCACTATCTCGTACTGTCCAACGAATCACAATGCTCGACATCGCTCGAACGCGTCTCGCCCCCCTTTCGACATGCGCGGATGGGCGTCTCGCCCCCGTTTCGACATGCACCGGTGGGCGAGGACCCGCCCCAACGCTGCTTGCAGCTTTAATTATTATTAGGGTCCGAGCCTCCAGGCCTGCAGGGCCTTGGAGAGGACCCTATTGTTTTTCTCGTGTTTCTTATTATTATTCTTTTTTCTTACGCCTCTTTGAGCTTGAATTTGACCCCCTAAACATGCTCAAAAACTCACCAAAATTGGTACACTCCTCAAGTCTGGCGAAAAATTTGATAAAATGAAAAAATTTACCCCATCGGTCACAAAATGGCTCTCTAGCGCCACCAAGGCACTTTTTACAGGCACTTAGACAGCCATCACGACCGGTAGGAAAGTCATAGAGAGATGGAACCAACGCTGAATCGTTCATCTCATCAAGACCTACAAATGACTAGGACACACTTTTGACCTAAATTGAACAGGAAGTCCGCAATTTGCATCTCAAAATTTGCAATTTCCCCTAAATTTGGCCAAAATTAGCCCCCGAACAAACGCGAACTCCTCTCGGGGCGTTCATTGTATCAACCCCAAAAGCTAATAGATGACAAAGCACACTCTTCCGATGAAAACTACTGTACAACTTCGTCAAAAGTCCTACGGTTCGGATTTTATGAGGCGTCAAAGATGGGGTCCGCAGCCACTTTCACTGCCTTTTCTCGATGCATGCGCAGTTTCCAACATTATTTTAACCCCTTAAACATGCTCAAAAACAAACAAAATTTTGCAGTAAATTTTTAGAGGCTACAAACATATTTCTTATCTCAAAATTCTCCACCAAAGGCACAAAATGGCTCTCTAGCGCCACCTAAATTCTCCAAAATGGCACTTTGGCTTACACCACGGCCAGTCGCAATGTTTGAAAATTTTGACAAAAATCACACATCATTGCTATACCATAACAGACATTGTCACTTGATTTCGTGAAAATCCGTGTAAGAGTCTTGAGATAAAAAAATATTATATTCATAATACACTGTACAGTAATACATTTTTTCTTGTTGTGGAAAAACCGTTAATCAAATCAAAATGATCTTTGGTATACTTTATTATCTCTATTTGTAGAAACAATGTGCCAAGCATGGTACCATTTCAATGAATATTTGTTGAGATATTAACAAGTTATGAATATTCATATTTTGAAAAATATACAGTGACGCACTTCTGAATTCACCATAAGTTGGAGCATATGAAACTTTTCTCTGTGTTCAGAGAACATGCTCCCAAAATTTCAGCTTTCTAGGATTTACATAGAAGAAGCATTTATTCATTTCTTGATTCTTATTGATTTTCATGTTTCTCTATGTGTTTCTATGTGTCACTACACATTCTGTACACTGGATGGCAGTAGCACCACACGGATCATCTCCCCTCACCAAGTTCATGCATGGGGGAGGTTTCACAATACACAGCAGTGATTAAACCTGCTTCAGATACTTTCACCAGGTCCCATGCCTCACAGCTCCATTTAACAAAAGAAAAATGTCTGTCAGTAAAGAAGTTTGCACTCAACTCTACAAAAAAACATTACCCTCAGTCCTGCTACAACCTAAATTATATTCTTCATCTCATCAAGACCTAAAATTTAAGAATCAACACTCCTCACCTAAATCAAACAGGCAGAACAGAATTTGCATATCAAAATCGTAAAGGGTTTGCTTTTAATTAGAGATCAAACATTTTACTCAGCCTCGCTCTGTTTGACGAATGACGATGCTCGACGGCGCTCGTACGCGTCTCGCCCCCCTTTCGACATGCACAGGTGGGCGTCTCGCCCCCGTTTCGACATGCGCGGGTGGGCGAGGACCCGTCCCAACGCTGCTTGCAGCTTTAATTATTCTTTGTTTTTTCTTACGCCTCTTTGAGCTTGAATTTGACCCCCTAAACATGCTCAAAAACTCACCAAAATCGGCACGCTCGTCAGGTCTGGCGAAAAATTTGATAAAATGATAAAACTCTCCCCATCGGTCACAAAATGGCTCTCTAGCGCCACCAAGGCACTTTTTACTGGCCTTTAGAGGGCCACCACGCCCGGTAGGAAAGTCATAGAGAGATGCAACCAACACTATATTGTTCATCTCATCAAGGACTAAAAATGAACAATCGACACCTATTACCTAAATCAAACAGGAAGTCCGCAATTTGCATATCAAAATTTGCATTTCACCCTAAATTTGGCCAAAATTTGCCCTCGAACAAACGCGAACTCCTCTCGGGGCGTTCATTGTATCAACCCCAAATGCTAATAGATGACACAGCACACTGTTCCGATCAAAACTACTGTACAACTTTTTCAAAAGTCCTACCATTTGGATTTTATGAGGCGTCAAAGATGGGGTCCGCAGCCACTTTGACTGCCTTTTTCCGATGCATACGCAATTTCCAACATTATTTTAACCGCTTAAACATGGTCAAAAACGAACAAAATTTTGCAGTAAATTCTTACAGGCAACAAACATATCTCTTATCCCAAAATTCTTCACCAAAGGCACAAAATGGCTCTCTAGCGCCACCTAAATCCTCCAAAATGGCACTTTTGCTTACACCACGCCCTGACGCAATGTTTAAAAATTCTGAAAAAAATCACACATCATTGCTGTACCATGACAGATATTCTCACTTGATTTCGTGAAAATCCAATGAAGACTTCTTGAAATAAAAAATGTTATGTTCATCATATGCTGTACAGTATCACATAATTTCTTACTGTGAACAAACCCTTTATTGTATCAAAATGTCCTTTGGTAGACTTCATTAGCTCCATGTGTACAGACAAACTGCCAAGCATGGAACAATTTCTATGAATATTTCTGGAGATATTAATATGTTATGAATATTCATATTTTGAAAAATATAGAGTGACGCACTTCTGAATTCACCATAAGTTGCAGCGTATGAAACTTTTGTCTGTGTTCAGCGAACATGCTCCCAAAATCTCAGCTTTCTAGGATTTACGTAGAAGAAGCATTTATTAATTTCTTGATTTTTTTTGATTTCCATGTATTTCTGTGTGCTACTACACAATTGTCCACCGGGTGGCAGTTGGAGCCCACGGATCATCTCCCTTCACTAAGTTCATGCATGGGGGAAGATTTCACAATACACACCAGTGATTAAATGTGCTTCAGATACTTTGACTAGGTTCCATGGCTCATAGCTCCAATATTCAAAACAACTATCTCTTGCAGTAAAGGGGTTTGCACTCAACTCAACATGAAACATTTCCTTCTGTCTCGCACTGTCCAACGAATGACAATGCTCGACATCGCTCGAACGCGTCTCGCCCCCGTTTCGACATGCACGGGTGGGCGTCTCGCCCCCGTTTCGACGTGCGCGGGTGGGCGAGGACCCGTCCCAACGCTGCTTGCAGCTTTAATTAGGGTCCGAGCCTCCAGGCCTGCAGGGCCTTGGAGAGGACCCTATTGTATTTCTCGTGTTTCTTATTATTAGGGTCCGAGCCTCGAGGCCTGAAAGGCCTCAGAGAGGACCCTATTGTTCCTGCTATGTTTCCTATTATTATTATTCTTTGTTTCTTTGTTTTTTCTTACGCCTCTTTGAGCTTGAATTTGACCCCCTAAACATGCTCAAAAACTCACCAAAATCGGCACGCTCGTCAGGTCTGGCGAAAAATTTGATAAAATGAAAAAATTCTCCCCATAGGTCACAAAATGGCTCTCTAGCGCCACCAAGGCACTTTTTACTGGCCTTTAGAGGGCCACCACGCCCGGTAGGAAAGTCATACAGACATGCAACCAACACTATATTGTTCATCTCATCAAGGCCTAAAAATGAACAATCGACACCTATTACCTAAATCAAACAGGAAGTCCGCAATTTGCATATCAAAATTTGCATTTCACCCTAAATTTGGCCAAAATTTGCCCTCGAACAAACGCGAACTCCTCCTAGGGCGTTCATCGTATCGACCCCAAATGCTAATAGATGTCACAGCACACTCTTCCGATGAAAACTACTGTACAACTTTTTCAAAAGTCCTACGGTTTGGATTTTATGAGGCGTCAAAGATGGGGTCCGCAGCCACTTTCACTGCCTTTTCCCGATGCATACGCAATTTCCAACATTAATTTAACCGCTTAAACATGGTCAAAAACGAACAAAATTTTGCAGTAAATTCTTACAGGCAACAAACATATCTCTTATGCCAAAATTCGTCACCAGAGGCACAAAATGGCTCTCTAGCGCCACCTAAATCCTCCAAAATGGCACTTTTGCTTACACCACGCCCTGACGCAATGTTTAAAAATTCTGAAAAAAATCACACATCATTGCTGTACCATGACAGATATTCTCACTTGATTTCGTGCAAATCCAATGAAGACTTCTTGAAATAAAAAATGTTATGTTCATCATATGCTGTACAGTATCACATAATTTCTTACTGTGAACAAACCGTTTATTGTATCAAAATGTCCTTTGGTAGACTTCATAAGCTCCATGTGTACAGACAAACTGCCAAGCATGGAACAATTTCTATGAATATTTCTGGAGATATTAATATGTTATGAATATCCATATTTTGAAAAATATAGAGTGACGCACTTCTGAATTCACCATAAGTTGCAGCGTATGAAACTTTTGTCTGTGTTCAGGGAACATGCTCCCAAAATCTCAGCTTTCTAGGATTTACGTAGAAGAAGCATTTATTAATTTCCTGATTTTTATTGATTTCCATGTATTTCTGTGTGCTACTACACAATTGTCCACCGGGTGGCAGTTGGAGCCCACGGATCATCTCCCTTCACTAAGTTCATGCATGGGGGAAGATTTCACAATACACACCAGTGATTAAATGTGCTTCAGATACTTTGACCAGGTTCCATGGCTCATAGCTCCATTATTCAGAACAAAAATCTCTTGCAGTGAAGGGGTTTGCACTCAACTCAACATAAAAGATTTCCCACTATCTCGTACTGTCCAACGAATCACAATGCTCGACATCGCTCGAACGCGTCTCGCCCCCCTTTCGACATGCACGGGTGGGCGTCTCGCCCCCGTTTCGACATGCGCGGGTGGGCGAGGACCCGTCCCAACGCTGCTTGCAGCTTTAATTATTCTTTGTTTCTTCTTACGCCTCTTTGCGCTCAAATTTGACCCCCTAAACATGCTCAAAAACTCACCAAAATTGGCACGCACCTCATGTCTGGCGAAAAATTTGATAAAATGAAGAAATTATCCCCATCGGTCCCAAAATGGCTCTCTAGCGCCACCAAGGCACTTTTTACTGGCCTTTCGAGGGCCACCACGCCCAGTAGGAAAGTCATAGAGAGATGCAACCAACACTATATTGTTCATCTCATCAAGGCCTAAAAATGAACAATCGACATCTATTACCGAAATCGAACAGGAAGTCCGCAATTTGCATATCAAAATTTGCATTTTCCCCTAAATTTGGCCAAAATTTGCCCTCGAACAAACGCGAACTCCTCCTAGGGCGTTCATCGTATCCACCCCAAATGTTAATAGATGACAAAGCACACTCTTCCGATAAAAACTACTGTACAACTTTTTCAAAAGTCCTACGGTTTGGATTTTATGAGGCGTCAAAGATGGGGTCCGCAGCCACTTTGACTGCCTTTTTCCGATGCATACGCAATTTCCAACATTATTTTAACCGCTTAAACATGGTCAAAAACGAACAAAATTTTGCAGTAAATTCTTACAGGCAACAAACATATCTCTTATCCCAAAATTCTTCACCAAAGGCACAAAATGGCTCTCTAGCGCCACCTAAATCCTCCAAAATGGCACTTTTGCTTACACTACGGCCTGACGCAATGTATGAAAATTCTGAAAATAATCACACATCATTGCTGTACCATGACAAATATTGTCACTTGATTTCGTGAAAATCCACGAAAGACTTCTTGAGATAAAAAAATATTATATACATAATACACTGTACAGTAATAAATTTTTTCTTGTTGTGGACAAACCGTTGATTGGATCAAAATGATCTTTGGTATACTTCATCAACTCAATGAGGAGAAACAATGTGTCAAGCATGGTACCATTTCCATGAATATTTGCTGAGATATTAATATGTTATGAATATTCATATTTTGAAAAATATAGAGTGACGCACTTCTGAATTCACCATAAGTTGCAGCGTATGAAACTTTTGTCTGTGTTCAGGGAACATGCTCCCCAAATCTCAGCTTTCTAGGATTCACGTAGAAGAAGCAATTATGAATTTCTTGATTTCTATTGATTTCCATGTATTTCTGTGTGCTACTACACAATTGTCCACCGGGTGGCAGTTGGAGCCCACGGATCATCTCCCTTCACTAAGTTCATGCATGGGGGAAGATTTCACAATACACACCAGTGATTAAATGTGCTTCAGATACTTTGACCAGGTTCCATGGCTCATAGCTCCATTATTCAAAACAAAAATCTCTTGCAGTCAAGGGGTTTGCACTCAACTCAACATATACATTTCCCACTATCACGTACTGTCCAACGAATCACAATGCTCGACATCGCTCGAACGCGTCTCGCCCCCGTTCCGACATGCACGGGTGGGCGTCTCGCCCCCGTTTCGACATGCGCGGGTGGGCGAGGACCCGTCCCAACGCTGCTTGCAGCTTTAATTAGGGTCCGAGCCTCCAGGCCTGCAGGGCCTTGGAGAGGACCCTATTGTTCCTGCTATGTTTTTTCTTTATTAGGGTCCGAGCCTCCAGGCCTGCAGGGCCTTGGAGAGGACCCTATTGTTTTTGTCGTGTTTCTTATTATTATTCTTTATTTCTTCTTACGCCTCTTTGCGCTCAAATTTGACCCCCTAAACATGCTCAAAAACTCACCAAAATCGGCACGCTCGTCATGTCTGGCGAAAAATTTGATAAAATGAAGAAATTCTCCCCATAGGTCACAAAATGGCTCTCTAGCGCCACCAAGGCACTTTTTACTGGCCTTTAGAGGGCCACCACGCCCGGTAGGAAAGTCATAGAGAGATGCAACCAACACTATATTGTTCATCTCATCAAGGCCTAAAAATGAACAATCGACACTTATTACCTAAATCAAACAGGAAGTCCGCAATTTGCATATCAAAATTTGCATTTTCCCCTAAATTTGGCCAAAATTTGCCCTCGAACAAACGCGAACTCCTCCTAGGGCGTTCGTCGTATCGACCCCAAATGCTAATAGATGACACAGCAGACTCTTCCGATGAAAACTACTGTACAACTTTTTCAAAAGTCCTACCGTTTCGATTTTATGAGGCGTCAAAGTTGGGGTCCGCAGCCACTTTGACTGCCTTTTTTCGATGCGTGTGCAATTTCCAACCTAAATCTGACCCCTTAAACATGCTCAAAAACAAACCACATTTTGCAGATAATTCATTGTGCCTTCAAAGATATTTACTCTTTCAAAACTCTCCACCCAAGACACAAAATGGCTCTCTAGCGCCACCTAAATCCTCAAAAATAGCACTTTTGCTTACACCACGGCCTGTCGCAATGTCTAAAAATTCTGAAAAAAATCACACATCATTGCTGTAGTATGCCCTAAAATTTCACTTGATTTCGTGAAAATCCAATGAAGACTTTTTGAAATAAAAAATGTTATATTCATAATATGCTGCACAGTATCACATTATTTCTTACTGTGGACAAATCGTTTATCGTATCAAAATGTCCTTTGGTACAATTCATAAGCTCCATGTGTACAAACAAACTACCGAGCATGGTTCAATTTCAATGAATATTTCTTGAGATATGAATATGTTATGAATATTCATATTTTGAAAAATATAGAGTGACGCACTTCTGAATTCACCATAAGTTGCAGCGTATGAAACTTTTGTCTGTGTTCAAGGAACATGCTCCCAAAATTTCTGCTTTCTAGGATTTACGTAGAAGAAGCATTTATTAATTTCTTGATTTTTATTGATTTCCATGTATTTCTCTGTGCTACTACACAATTGTCCACCGGGTGGCAGTTGGAGCCCACGGATCATCTCCCTTCACTAAGTTCATGCATGGGAGAAGATTACACAATATACAGCAGTGATTTCATGTGCTTCAGATACTTTGACCAGGTTCCATGGCTCATAGCTCCAATATTCAAAACAAAAATCTCTTTCAGTAAAGGGGTTTCCACTCAAATCAACATAAAACATTTCCCACTATCTCGTACTGTCCAACAAATGACAATGCTCGACATCGCTCGAACGCGTCTCGCCCCCCTTTCGACATGCACGGGTGGGCGTCTCGCCCCCGTTTCGACATGCACCGGTGGGCGAGGACCCGCCCCAACGCTGCTTGCAGCTTTAATTATTATTCTTTTTTCCGACGCCTCTTTGAGCTTAAATTTGACCCCCTAAACATGCTCAAAAACTCACCAAAATTGGCACGCACCTCAAGTCTGGCGAAAAATTTGATAAAATGAAAACATTATCCCCATTGGTCACAAAATGGCTCTCTAGCGCCACCAAGACACATTTTTTCGGCACTTATAGGGCCACCACGACCGGTAGGAAAGTCGTAGAGAGATGGAACCAAGACTATATTGTTCATCTCATCAAGACCTAAAAATGGGGGGCATTCACCCCCTGACCTAAATCGAACAGGGAGTCCGCAATTTGCATATCAACATTCCCATTTTGCCCCAAATTTCGCCAAAATTTGCCCTCGAACAAACGCGAACTCCTCCTAGGGCGTTCATTGTATCAACCCCAAATGCTAATAGATGACAAAGCAACCTCTTCCAATGAAAACTACTGTACAACTTTTTCAAAAGTCCTACGGATACGATTTTATGAGGCGTCAAAGGTGGGGTCCGCAGCCACTTTGACTGCCTTTTTCCGATGCGTACACAATTCCCAACCTTCATTTGACCCCTTAAACATGCTCAAAAACACACCAAATTTTGCACATAATTCATTGAGGCTCCAAAGATATTTAGTCTTTCAAAATTTTCAACCCAAGACACAAAATGGCTCTCTAGCGCCACCTAAATACACCAAAATGGGACTTTTGCCTTCACCACGGACTGTCGCAATGTCTGAAAATTCTGAAAAAAATCACTCATTATTGCTGTATTATATTCTGCATTGGGCCTTGATTTCGTGAAAATTCATGAAAGACTTTATGAGATAAAAATATTTATGTACATAATACGCTGTACAGTAATACATTTTCTCTTGCTGTGGACAAACCGTTGATTGGATCAAAATGATCTTTGGTATGCTACATTAACTCGATATGAGGAATCAGATTGCCAAGCATGGAACGATTTGAATGAATATTTGTTGAGATATTAACATGTTATGAATATTCATATTTCCAAAAATATAGAGTGACGAACTTCTGAATTCACCATAGGTTGCAGCGTATGAAACTTTTGTCTGTGTTCAGGGAACATGCTCCCAAAATATCAGCTTTCTAGGACTTGCGTAGAAGAAGTATTTATTAATTTCTGGATTATTATTGATTTGCTGGGTTTTTACTTATGCTGCTACACATTCTGTCCACCGGGTGGCAATAGGATGACACGGCTCATCTCCCCTCACTAAGTTCATGCATGGGGAAGATTCCAAAATACACAGCAGTGATTAAATCTGCTTCAGATACGTTGAGCAGGTCCCATGGCTCATAGCTCCATTTTACAAAAGAAAAATCTCTTTCAGTAAAGGGGTTTTCATTCAACTCAACATAAAACATTTCCCTCAGTCTCGTACTGTCCGACGAATGACAATGCTCGACGGCACTTGTAGGCGACTTGCCCCCGTCTCGACGTGCGCGGGTGGGCGAGGACCCGCCCCAACGCTGCTTGCAGCTTTAATTATTCTTTATTTCTTCTTACGCCTCTTTGCGCTCAAATTTGACCCCCTAAACATGCTCAAAAACTCACCAAAATCGGCACGCTCGTCCGGTCTGGCGAAAAATTTGATAAAATGAAAAAATTCTCCCCATAGGTCACAAAATGCCTCTCTAGCGCCACCAAGGCACTTTTTACTGGCCTTTAGAGGGCCACCACGCCCGGTAGGAAAGTCATAGAGAGATGCAACCAACGCTATATTGTTCATCTCATCAAGGCCTAAAAATGAACAATCGACACCTATTACCTAAATCAAACAGGAAGTCCGCAATTTGCATATCAAAATTTGCATTTCACCCTAAATTTGGCCAAAGTTTGCCCTCGAACAAACGCGAACTCCTCCTAGGGCGTTCATCGTATCGACCCCAAATGCTAATAGATGACACAGCACACTCTTCCGATGAAAACTACTGTACAACTTTTTCAAAAGTCCTACGGTTTGGATTTTATGAGGCGTCAAAGATGGGGTCCGCAGCCACTTTGACTGCCTTTTCCCGATGCATACGCAATTTCCAACATTAATTTAACCGCTTAAACATGGTCAAAAACGAACAAAATTTTGCAGTAAATTCTTACAGGCAACAAACATATCTCTTATCCCTAAATTCTTCACCAAAGGCACAAAATGGCTCTCTAGCGCCACCTAAATCCTCCAAAATGGCACTTCTGCTTACACCACGGCCTGTCGCAATGTTTAAAAATTCTGAAAAAAATCACACATCATTGCTGTACCATGACAGATATTCTCACTTGATTTCGTGAAAATCCAATGAAGACTTCTTGAAAAAAAAAATGTTATGTTCATCATATGCTGTACAGTATCACATAATTTCTTACTGTGAACAAACCGTTTATTGTATCAAAATGTCCTTTGGTAGACTTCATAAGCTCCATGTGTACAGGCAAACTGCCAAGCATGGAACAATTTCTATGAATATTTCTGGAGATATTAATATGTTATGAATATTCATATTTTGAAAAATATAGAGTGACGCACTTCTGAATTCACCATAAGTTGCAGCGTATGAAACTTTTGTCTGTGTTCAGGGAACATGCTCCCAAAATCTCAGCTTTCTAGGATTTACGTAGAAGAAGCATTTATTAATTTCTTGATTTTTATTGATTTCCATGTATTTCTCTGTGCTACTATACAATTGTCCACCGGGTGGCAGTTGGAGCCCACGGATCATCTCCCTTCACTGAGTTCATGCATGGGAGAAGATTACACAATACACAGCAGTGATTAAATGTGCTTCAGATAGTTTGACCAGGTTTCATGGCTCATAGCTCCAATATTCAAAACAAAAATCTCTTTCAGTAAAGGGGTTTGCACTCAAATCAACATAAAACATTTCCCACTATCTCATACTGTCCAACGAATGACAATGCTCGACATCGCTCGAACGCGTCTCGCCCCCCTTTCGACATGCACGGGTGGGCGTCTCGCCCCCGTTTCGACATGCGCGGGTGGGCGAGGACCCGTCCCAACGCTGCTTGCAGCTTTAATTAGGGTCCGAGCCTCGAGGCCTGAAAGGCCTCAGAGAGGACCCTATTGTTCCTGCTATGTTTCTTATTAGGGTCCGAGCCTCCAGGCCTGCAGGGCCTTGGAGAGGACCCTATTGTATTTCTCGTGTTTCTTATTATTATTCTTTCTTTGTTTCTTTGTTTCTTCTTACGCCTCTTTGCGCTCAAATTTGACCCCCTAAACATGCTCAAAAACTCACCAAAATCGGCACACTCGTCATGTCTGGCGAAAAATTTGATAAAATGAAAAAATTCTCCCCATAGGTCACAAAATGGCTCTCTAGCGCCACCAAGGCACTTTTTACTGGCCTTTAGAGGGCCACCACGCCCGGTAGGAAAGTCATAGAGAGATGCAACCAACACTATATTGTTCATCTCATCAAGGCCTAAAAATGAACAATCGACACCTATTACCTAAATCAAACAGGAAGTCCGCAATTTGCATATCAAAATTTGCATTTTCCCCAAAATTTGGCCAAAATTTGCCCTCGAACAAACGCGAACTCCTCCTAGGGCGTTCATCGTATCGACCCCAAATGCTAATAGATGACACAGCACACTCTTCTGATGAAAACTACTGTACAACTTTTTCAAAAGTCCTACGGTTTGGATTTTATGAGGCGTCAAAGTTGGGGTCCGCAGCCACTTTGACTGCCTTTTTTCGATGCGTGTGCAATTTTCAACCTAAATATGACCCCTTAAACATGCTCAAAAACAAACCAAATTTTGCAAATAATTCATTGTGGCTTCAAAGATATTTACTCTTTGAAAACTCTCCACCCAAGACACAAAATGGCTCTCTAGCGCCACCTAAATACACCAAAATGGGACTTTCGCTTTCACCACGGCCAGTCGCAATGTCTTAAAATTTTGAAAAAAATCACACATCATTGCTGTACTATGCCCTAGAATCTCACTTGATTTCGTGCAAATCCAATGAACACTTTATGAAATAAAAAATGTTATGTTCATAATATGCTGTACAGAATTACATAATTTCTTACTGTGGACAAACCGTTTATTGTATCAAAATGTCCTTTGGTAGACTTCATAAGCACCATGTGTACAAACAAACTGCCAAGCATGGTACAATTTCAATGAATATTTTTTGAGATATTAATATGTCATGAATATTCATATTTTGAAAAATATAGAGTGACGCACTTCTGAATTCACCATAAGTTGCAGCGTATGAAACTTTTGTCTGTGTTCAGGGAACATGCTCCCAAAATCTCGGCTTTCTAGGATTTACGTAGAAGAAGCATTTATTAATTTCTTGATTTTTATTGATTTCCATGTATTTCTCTGTGCTACTACACAATTGTCCACCGGGTGGCAGTTGGAGCCCACGGATCATCTCCCTTCACTAAGTTCATGCATGGGGGAAGATTTCACAATACACACCAGTGATTACATGTGCTTCAGATACTTTGACCTGGTTCCATGGCTCATAGCTCCATTATTCAAAACAAAAATCTCTTGCAGTGAAGGGGTTTGCACTCAACTCAACATAAAAGATTTCGCACTATCTCGTACTGTCCAACGAATCACAATGCTCGACATCGCTCGAACGCGTCTCGCCCCCCTTTCGACATGCACGGGTGGGCGTCTCGCCCCCGTTTCGACGTGCGCGGGTAGGCGAGGACCCGTCCCAACGCTGCTTGCAGCTTTAATTATTCTTTGTTTTTTCTTACGCCTCTTTGAGCTTGAATTTGACCCCCTAAACATGCTCAAAAACTCACCAAAATCGGCACGCTCGTCAGGTCTGGCGAAAAATTTGATAAAATGAAAAAATTCTCCCCATAGGTCACAAAATGGCTCTCTAGCGCCACCAAGGCACTTTTTGCTGGCCTTTAGAGGGCCACCACGCCCGGTAGGAAAGCCATAGAGAGATGCAACCAACACTATATTGTTCATCTCATCAAGGCCTAAAAATGAACAATCGACACCTATTACCTAAATCAAACAGGAAGTCCGCAATTTGCATATCAAAATTTGCATTTCACCCTAAATTTGCCCAAAATTTGCCCTCGAACAAACGCGAACTCCTCTCGGGGCGTTCATTGTATCAACCCCAAATGCTAATAGATGACACAGCACACTCTTCCGATGAAAACTACTGTACAACTTTTTCAAAAGTCCTACCGTTTGGATTTTATGAGGCGTCAAAGATGGGGTCCGCAGCCACTTTCACTGCCTTTTCCCGATGCATACGCAATTTCCAACATTATTTTTACCACTTAAACATGGTCAAAAACGAACAAAATTTTGCAGTAAATTCTTACAGGCAACAAACATATCTCTTATCCCAAAATTTTTCACCAAAGGCACAAAATGGCTCTCTAGCGCCACCTAAATCCTCCAAAATGGCACTTTTGCTTACACCACGGCCTGACGCAATGTTTAAAAATTCTGAAAAAAATCACACATCATTGCTGTACCATGACAGATATTCTCACTTGATTTCGTCAAAATCCAATGAAGACTTCTTGAAATAAAAAATGTTATGTTCATAATATGCTGTACAGTATCACATAATTTCTTACTGTGAACAAACCGTTAATTGTATCAAAATGTCCTTTGGTAGACTTCATAAGCTCCATGTGTACAGACAAACTGCCAAGCATGGAACAATTTCTATGAATATTTCTGGAGATATTAATATGTTATGAATATTCATATTTTGAAAAATATAGAGTGACGCACTTCTGAATTCACCATAAGTTGCAGGGTATCAAACTTTTGTCTGTGCTCAGGGAACATGCTCCCAAAATATCAGCTCTCTAGAATTTACGTAGAAGAAGCATTTATTAATTTCTTCATTATTATTGATTTTCCATGTTTTTCTATGTGCTGCTACACATTCTGTCCACCGGGTGGCAATAGGATGACACGGCTCATCTCCCTTCACTAAGTTCATGCATGGGGGAAGATTTCACAATACACACCAGTGATTAAATGTGCTTCAGATACTTTGACCAGGTTCCATGGCTCATAGCTCCAATATTCAAGACAAAAATCTCTTTCAGTAAAGGGGTTTGCACTCAACTCAACATGAAAGATTTCCCACTATCTCGTACTGTCCAACGAATGACCATGCTCGACATCGCTCGAACGCGTCTCGCCCCCCTTTCGACATGCACGGGTGGGCGTCTCGCCCCCGTTTCGACGTGCACCGGTGGGCGAGGACCCGCCCCAACGCTGCTTGCAGCTTTAATTAGGGTCCGAGCCTCGAGGCCTGCAAGGCCTCAGAGAGGACCCTATTGTTCCTGCTATGTTTCTTATTATTATTATTATTATTAGGGTCCGAGCCTCCAGGCCTGCAGGGCCTTGGAGAGGACCCTATTGTTTTTCTCGTGTTTTTTCTTTATTATTATTCTTTTTTCCGACGCCTCTTTGAGCTTAAATTTGACCCCCTAAACATGCTCAAAAACTCACCAAAATTGGCACGCACCTCAAGTCTGGCGAAAAATTTGATAAAATGAAAACATTATCCCCATTGGTCACAAAATGGCTCTCTAGCGCCACCAAGACACATTTTTTCGGCACTTATAGGGCCACCACGACCGGTAGGAAAGTCGTAGAGAGATGGAACCAAGACTATATTGTTCATCTCATCAAGACCTAAAAATGGGGGGCATTCACCCCCTGACCTAAATCGAACAGGGAGTCCGCAATTTCCATATCAACATTCCCATTTTGCCCCAAATTTGGCCAAAATTTGCCCTCGAACAAACGCGAACTCCTCCTAGGGCGTTCATTGTATCAACCCCAAATGCTAATAGATGACAAAGCAAACTCTTCCAATGAAAACTACTGTACAACTTTTTCAAAAGTCCTACGGATTCGATTTTATGAGGCGTCAAAGGTGGGGTCCGCAGCCACTTTGACTGCCTTTTTCCGATGCGTACACAATTCCCAACCTTAATTTGACCCCTTAAACATGGTCAAAAACACACCAAATTTTGCACATAATTCATTGAGGCTTCAAAGACATTTTGTCTTTCAAAATTTTCAACCCAAGACACAAAATGGCTCTCTAGCGCCACCTAAATACACCAAAATGGGTCTTTTGCTTTCACCACGGACTGTCGCAATGTCTGAAAATTCTGAAAAAAATCACTCATTATTGCTGTATTATGTTCTGCATTGGGCCTTGATTTCGTGAAAATTCATGAAAGACTTTATGAGATAAAAATTTTTATGTACATAATACACTGTACAGTAATACATTTTCTCTTGCTGTGGACAAACCGTTGATTGGATCAAAATGATCTTTGGTATGCTACATAAACTCTATATGAGGAATCAGATTGCCAAGCATGGAACGATTTGAATTAATACTTGTTGAGATATTAACATGTTATGAATATTCATATTTCCAAAAATATAGAGTGACGAACTTCTGAATTCACCATAGGTTGCAGCGTATGAAACTTTTGTCTGTGTTCAGGGAACATGCTCCCAAAATATCAGCTTTCTAGGACTTACGTAGAAGAAGTATTTATTAATTTCTGGATTATTATTGATTTGCTGTGTTTTTACTTATGCTGCTACACATTCTGTCCACCGGGTGGCAATAGGATGACACGGCTCATCTCCCCTCACTAAGTTCATGCATGGGGGAAGATTCCACAATACACAGCAGTGATTAAATCTGCTTCAGATACGTTGAGCAGGTCCCATGGCTCATAGCTCCATTTTACAAAAGAAAAATCTCCTTCAGTAAAGGGGTTTTCATTCAACTCAACATAACACATTTCCCTCAGTCTCGTACTGTCCGACGAATGACAATGCTCGACGGCACTTGTAGGCGACTTGCCCCCGTCTCGACGGGCGCGGGTGGGCGAGGACCCGTCCCAACGCTGCTTGCAGCTTTAATTATTCTTTGTTTCTTTGTTTCTTTGTTTTTTCTTACGCCTCTTTGAGCTTAAATTTGACCCCCCAAACATGCTCAAAAACTCACCAAAATCGGCACGCTCGTCAGGTCTGGCGAAAAATTTGATAAAATGAAAAAATTATCCCCTTAGGTCAAAAAATGCCTCTCTAGCGCCACCAAGGCACTTTTTACTGGCCTTTAGACGGCCACCACAACCGGTAGGAAAGTCATAGAGAGATGGAACCAACACCATATTGTTCATCTCATCAAGGCCTAAAAATGAACAATCGACACCTATTACCTAAATCAAACAGGAAGTCCGCAATTTGCATATCAAAATTTGCATTTCACCCTAAATTTGCCCAAAATTTGCCCTCGAACAAACGCGAACTCCTCCTAGGGCGTTCATCGTATCGACCCCAAATGCTAATAGATGACACAGCACACTCTTACGATGAAAACTACTGTACAACTTTTTCAAAAGTCCTACGGTTTGGGTTTTATGAGGCGTCAAAGATGGGGTCCGCAGCCACTTTCACTGCCTTTTCCCGATGCATACGCAAATTACAACATTATTTTAACCCCTTAAACATGCTCAAAAACGAACAAAATTTTGCAGTAAATTCTTAGAGGCTACAAACATATGTATTATCCCAAAATTCTCCACCAAAGGCACAAAATGGCTCTCTAGCGCCACCTAAATCCTCCAAAATGGCACTTTTGCTTACACCACGGCCTGTCGCAATGTTTGAAAATTCTGAAAAAAATCACACATCATTGCTGTAGTATGCCCTAAAATGTCACTTGATTTCGTGAAAATCCAATGAAGACTTTTTGAAATAAAAAATGTTACATTCATAATATGCTGCACAGTATCACATAATTTCTTACTGTGGACAAACCGTTAATCGTATCAAAATGTCCTTTGGTACACTTCATAAGCTCCATGTGTACAGACTAACTACTGAGCATGGTTCAATTTCAATGAATATTTCCTGAGATATGAATATGTTATGAATACTCATATTTTGAAAAATATAGAGTGACGCACTTCTGAATTCACCATAAGTTGCAGCGTATGAAACTTTTGTCTGTGTTCAGGGAACATGCTCCCAAAATTTCTACTTTCTAGGATTTACGTAGAAGAAGCATTTATTAATTTCTTGATTTTTTTTGATTTCCATGTATTTCTCTGTGCTACTACACAATTGTCCACCGGGTGGCAGTTGGAGCCCACGGATCATCTCCCTTCACTGAGTTCATGCATGGGAGAAGATTACACAATACACAGCAGTGATTAAATGTGCTTCAGATAGTTTGACCAGGTTTCATGGCTCATAGCTCCAATATTCAAAACAAAATTCTCTTTCAGTAAAGGGGTTTGCACTCAAATCAACATAAAACATTTCCCACTATCTCATACTGTCCAATGAATGACAATGCTCCACATCGCTCGAACGCGTCTCGCCCCCCTTTCGACATGCACGGGTGGGCGTCTCGCCCCCGTTTCGACATGCGCGGGTGGGCGAGGACCCGTCCCAACGCTGCTTGCAGCTTTAATTATTATTATTATTCTTTGTTTTTTCTTACGCCTCTTTGCGCTCAAATTTGACCCCCTAAACATGCTCAAAAACTCACCAAAATCGGCACGCTCGTCAGGTCTGGCGAAAAATTTGATAAAATGAAAAAACTCTCCCCATAGGTCACAAAATGGCTCTCTAGCGCCACCAAGGCACTTTTTACTGGCCTTTAGAGGGCCACCACGCCCGGTAGGAAAGTCATAGAGAGATGCAACCAACACTATATTGTTCAGCTCATCAAGGACTAAAAATAAACAATCGACACCTATTACCTAAATCAAACAGGAAGTCCGCAATTTGCATATCAAAACTTGCATTTCACCCTAAATTTGGCCAAAATTTGCCCTCGAACAAACGCGAACTCCTCCTAGGGCGTTCATCGTATCGACCCCAAATGCTAATAGATGACACAGCACACTCTTCCGATGAAAACTACTGTACAACTTTTTCAAAAGTCCTACCGTTTGGATTTTATGAGGCGTCAAAGATGGGGTCCGCAGCCACTTTGACTGCCTTTTCCCGATGCATACGCAATTTCCAACATTAATTTAACCGCTTAAACATGGTCAAAAACGAACAAAATTTCGCAGTAAATTCTTACAGGCAACAATCATATCTCTTATCCCAAAATTCTTCACCAAAGGCACAAAATGGCTCTCTAGCGCCACCTAAATCCTCCAAAATGGCACTTTTGCTTACACCACGCCCTGACGCAATGTTTAAAAATTCTGAAAAAAATCAAACATCATTGCTGTACCATGACAGATATTCTCACTTGATTTCGTGAAAATCCAATGAAGACTTCTTGAAATAAAAAATGTTATGTTCATCATATGCTGTACAGTATCACATAATTTCTTACTGTGAACAAACCGTTTATTGTATCAAAATGTCCTTTGGTAGACTTCATAAGCTCCATGTGTAGAGACAAACTGCCGAGCATGGAACAATTTCTATGAATATTTCTGGAGATATTAATATGTTATGAATATTCATATTTTGAAAAATATAGAGTGACGCACTTCTGAATTCACCATAAGTTGCAGCGTAAGAAACTTTTGTCTGTGTTCAGGGAACATGCTCCCAAAATCTCAGCTTTCTAGGATTAACGTAGAAGAAGCATTTATTAATTTCTTGATTTTTATTGATTTCCATGTATTTCTGTGTGCTACTACACAATTGTCCACCGGGTGGCAGTTGCAGCCCACGGATCATCTCCCTTCACTAAGTTCATGCATGGGGGAAGATTTCACAATACACACCAGTGATTACATGTGCTTCAGATACTTTGACCAGGTTCCATGGCTCATAACTCCATTATTCAAAACAAAAATCTCTTGCAGTGAAGGGGTTTGCACTCAACTCAACATAAAAGATTTCCCACTATCTCGTACTGTCCAACGAAACACAATGCTCGACATCGCTCCAACGCGTCTCGCCCCCCTTTCGACATGCGCGGGTGGGCGTCTCGCCCCCCTTTCGACGTGCGCGGGTGGGCGAGGACCCGTCCCAACGCTGCTTGCAGCTTTAATTAGGGTCCGAGCCTCGAGGCCTGAAAGGCCTCAGAGAGGACCCTATTGTTCCTGCTATGTTTCTTATTATTATTATTATTATTATTCTTTGTTTCTTCTTACGCCTCTTTGCGCTCAAATTTGACCCCCTAAACATGCTCAAAAACTCACCAAAATCGGCACGCTCGTCAGGTCTGGCGAAAAATTTGATAAAATGAAAAAATTCTCCCCATAGGTCACAAAATGGCTCTCTAGCGCCACCAAGGCACTTTTTACTGGCCTTTAGAGGGCCACCACGCCCGGTAGGAAAGTCATAGAGAGATGCAACCAACACTATATTGTTCATCTCATCAAGGCCTAAAAATGAACAATCGACACCTATTACCTAAATCAAACAGGAAGTCCGCAATTTGCATATCAAAATTTGCATTTCACCCTAAATTTGGCCAAAATTTGCCCTCGAACAAACGCGAACTCCTCCTAGGGCGTTCATCGTATCGACCCCAAATGCTAATAGATGACACAGCACACTCTTCCGATGAAAACTACTGTACAACTTTTTCAAAAGTCCTACGGTTTGGATTTTATGAGGCGTCAAGGATGGGGTCCGCAGCCACTTTGACTGCCTTTTCCCGATGCATACGCAATTTCCAACATTAATTTAATAGCTTAAACATGGTCAAAAACTAACAAAATTTTGCAGTAAATTCTTACAGGCAACAAACATATCTCTTATCCCAACATTCTTCACCAAAGGCACAAAATGGCTCTCTAGCGCCACCTAAATCCTCCAAAAATGCACTTTTGCTTACACCACGGCCTGACACAATGTTAAAAAATTCTGAAAAAAATCACACATCATTGCTGTACCATGACACATATTGTCACTTAATTTCGTTAAAATCCAACGAAGACTTCTTGAAATAAAAAATGTTATGTTCATAATATGCTGTACAGTATCACATAATTTCTTACTGTGAACAAACCGTTTATAGTATCAAAATGTCCTTTGGTAAACTTCATAAGCTCCATGTGTACAGACAAACTGCAGAGCATGGAACAATTGCTATGCATATTTCTGGAGATATTAATATGTTATGAATATTCATATTTTGAAAAATATAGAGTGACGCACTACTGAATTCACCATAAGTTGCAGCGTATGAAACTTTTCTCTGTGTTCAGGGAACATGCTCCCAAAATCTCAGCTTTCTAGGATTTACGTAGAAGAAGCATTTATTAATTTCTTCATTTTTATTGATTTCCATGTTTTTCTGTGTGCTACTACACAATTGTCCACCGGGTGGCAGTTGGAGCCCACGGATCATCTCCCTCCACTAAGTTCATGCATGGGGGAAGATTTCACAATACACACCAGTGATTACATGTGCTTCAGATACTTTGACCAGGTTCCATGGCTCATAGCTCCATTATTCTAAACAAAAATCTCTTGCAGTGAAGGGGTTTGCACTCAACTCAACATAAAAGATTTCCCACTATCTCGTACTGTCCAACGAAACACAATGCTCGACATCGCTCCAACGCGTCCCGCCCCCCTTTCGACATGCACGGGTGGGCGTCTTGCCCCCGTTTCGACATGCGCGGGTGGGCGAGGACCCGTCCCAACGCTGCTTGCAGCTTTAATTATTATTATTCTTTGTTTCTTTGTTTCTTTGTTTTTTCTTACGCCTCTTTGAGCTTCAATTTGACCCCCTAAACATGCTCAAAAACTCACCAAAATCGGCACGCTCGTCAGGTCTGGCGAAAAATTTGATAAAATGAAAAAACTCTCCCCATAGGTCACAAAATGGCTCTCTAGCGCCACCAAGGCACTTTTTACTGGCCTTTAGAGGGCCACCACGCCCGGTAGGAAAGTCATACAGAGATGCAACCAACACTATATTGTTCATCTCATCAAGGACTAAAAATGAACAATCGACACCTATTACCGAAATCGAACAGGAAGTCCGCAATTTGCATATCAAAATATGCATTTTCCCCTAAATTTGGCCAAAATTTGCCCTCGAACAAACGCGAACTCCTCCTAGGGCGTTCATCGTATCGACCCCAAATGTTAATAGATGACAAAGCACCTTCTTCCGATAAAAACTACTGTACAACTTTTTCAAAAGTCCTACGGTTTGGATTTTATGAGGCGTCAAAGATGGGGTCCGCAGCCACTTTGACTGCCTTTTTCCGATGCATACGCAATTTCCAACATTATTTTCAGCGCTTAAACATGGTCAAAAACGAACAAAATTTTGCAGTAAATTCTTACAGGCAACAAACATATCTCTTATCCCAAAATTCTTCACCAAAGGCACAAAATGGCTCTCTAGCGCCACCTAAATCCTCCAAAATTGCACTTTTGCTTACACCACGCCCTGACGCAATGTGTAAAAATTCTGAAAAAAAACACACATCATTGCTGTACCATGACAGATATTCTCATTTGATTTCGTGAAAATCCAATGAAGACTTCTTGAAATAAAAAATGTTATGTTCATCATATGCTGTACAGTATCACATAATTTCTTACTGTGAACAAACCGTTTATTGTATCAAAATGTCCTTTGGTAGACTTCATAAGCTCCATGTGTACACACAAACTGCCAAGCATGGAACAATTTCTATTGATATTTCTGGAGATATTAATATGTTATGAATATTCATATTTTGAAAAATATAGAGTGACGCACTTCTGAATTCACCATAAGTTGCAGCGTATGAAACTTTTGTCTGTGTTCAGGGAACATGCTCCCAAAATTTCAGCTTTCTAGGATTTACGTAGAAGAAGCATTGATTAATTTCTTGATTATTACTGATTTCCCATGTTTTTCTATGTGCTGCTACACATTCTGTCCACCGGGTGGCAATACGATGACACGGCTCATCTCCCTTCACTAAGTTCATGCATGGGGGAAGATTTCACAATACACACCAGTGATTAAATGTGCTCCAGATACTTTCACCAGGTTCCATGGCTCATAGCTCCATTATTCAAAACAAAAATGTCTTGCAGTGAAGGGGTTTGCACTCAACTCAAAATTAAAGATTTCCCACTATCTCGTACTGTTCAACGAATCACAATGCTCGACATCGCTCCAACGCGTCTCGCCCCCCTTTCGACATGCTCGGGTGGGCGTCTCGCCCCCGTTTCGACGTGCGCGGGTGGGCGAGGACCCGTCCCAACGCTGCTTGCAGCTTTAATTATTCTTATTATTATTCTTTGTTTCTTTGTTTTTTCTAACGCCTCTTTGAGCTTGAATTTCACCCCCTAAACATGCTCAAAAACTCACCAAAATCGGCACGCTCGTCCGGTCTGGCGAAAAATTTGATAAAATGAAAAAATTCTCCCCATAGCTCACAAAATGGCTCTCTAGCGCCACCAAGGCACTTTTTACTGGCCTTTAGAGGGCCACCACGCCTGGTAGGAAAGTCATAGAGAGATGCAACCAACACTATATTGTTCATCTCATCAAGGCCTAAAAATGAACAATCGACACCTATTACCTAAATCAAACAGGAAGTCCGCAATTTGCATATCAAAATTTGCATTTCACCCTAAATTTGGCCAAAATTTGCCCTCGAACAAACGCGAACTCCTCCTAGGGCGTTCATCGTATCGACCCCAAATGCTAATAGATGACACAGCACACTCTTCCGATGAAAACTACTGTACAACTTTTTCAAAAGTCCTACGGTTTGGATTTTATGAGGCGTCAAAGATGGGGTCCGCAGCCACTTCGACTGCCTTTTCCCGATGCATACGCAATTTCCAACATTAATTCAACCCCTTAAGCATGGTCAAAAAGGAACAAAATTTTGCAGTAAATTCTTACAGGCAACAAACATATCTCTTATCCCAAAATTCTTCACCAAAGGCACTAAATGGCTCTCTAGCGCCACCTAAATCCTCCAAAATGGCACTTTTGCTTACACCACGCCCTGACGCAATGTTTAAAAATTCTGAAAAAAATCACACTTCATTGCTGTACCATGACAGATATTCTCACTTGATTTCGTGAAAATCCAAAGAAGACTTCTTGAAATAAAAAATGTTATGTTCATCATATGCTGTACAGTATCACATAATTTCTTACTGTGAACAAACCGTTTATTGTATCAAAATGTCCTTTGGTAGACTTCATAAGCTCCATGTGTACAGACAAACTGCCAAGCATGGAACAATTTCTATGAATATTTCTGGAGATATTAATATGTTATGAATATTCATATTTTGAAAAATATAGAGTGACGCACTTCTGAATTCACCATAAGTTGCAGCGTATGAAACTTTTGTCTGTGTTCAGGGAACATGCTTCCAAAATCTCAGCTTTCTAGGATTTACGTAGAAGAAGCATTTATTAATTTCTTGATTTTTATTGATTTCCATGTATTTCTGTGTGCTACTACACAATTGTCCACCGGGTGGCAGTTGGAGCCCACGGATCATCTCCCTTCACTAAGTTCATGCATGGGGGAAGATTTCACAATACACACCAGTGATTAAATGTGCTTCAGATACTTTGACCAGGTTCCATGGCTCATAGCTCCATTATTCAAAACAAAAATCTCTTGCAGTGAAGGGGTTTGCACTCAACTCAACATTAAAAATTTCCCACTATCTCGTACTGTTCAACGAATCACACTGCTCGACATCGCTCGAACGCGTCTCGCCCCCCTTTCGACATGCGCAAATGGGCGTCTCGCCCCCGTTTCGACATGCACCACTGGGCGAGGACCCGCCCCAACGCTGCTTGCAGCTTTAATTAGGGTCCGAGCCTCCAGGCCTGCAGGGCCTTGGAGAGGACCCTATTGTATTTCTCGTGTTTCTTATTATTCTTTCTTTGTTTCTTTCACTATACGCCACTTTGCGCTCAAATTTGACCCCCTAAACATGCTCGAAAACTCACCAAAATTGGCACGCACCTCCCGTCTGGCGAAAAATTTGATAAAATGAAGAAATTATCCCCATCGGTCCCAAAATGGCTCTCTAGCGCCACCAAGGCACTTTTTACTGGCCTTTAGAGGGCCACCACGCCCAGTAGGAAAGTCATAGAGAGATGCAACCAACACTATATTGTTCTTCTCATCAAGGCCTAAAAATGAACAATCGACACCTATTACCGAAATCGAACAGGAAGTCCGCTATTTGCATATCAAAATTTGCATTTTCCCCTAAATTTGGCCAAAATTAGCCCTCGAACAAACGCGAACTCCTCCTAGGGCGTTCATCTTATCGACCCCAAATGCTAATAGATGACACAGCACACTCTTCCGATGAAAACTACTGTACAACTTTTTCAAAAGTCCTACGGTTTGGATTTTAAGAGGCGTCAAAGATGGGGTCCGCAGCCACTTTGACTGCCTTTTCCCGATGCATACGCAATTTCCAACATTAATTTAACCGCTTAAACATGGTCAAAAACGAACACAATTTTGCAGTAAATTCTTACAGGCAACAAACATATCTCTTATTCCAAAATTCTTCACCAAAGGCACAAAATGGCTCTCTAGCGCCACCTAAATCCTCCAAAATGGCACTTTTGCTTACACCACGCCCGGACGCAATGTTTAAAAATTCTGAAAAAAATCACACATCATTGCTGTACCATGACAGATATTCTCACATGATTTCGTGAAAATCCAATGAAGACTTTTTGAAATAAAAAATGTTATGTTCATCATATGCTGTACAGTATCACATAATTTCTTACTGTGAACAAACCGTTTATTGTATAAAAATGTCCTTTGGTAGACTTCATAAGCTCCAAGTGTACAGACAAACTGCCAAGCATGGAACAATTTCTATGAATATTTCTGGAGATATTAATATGTTATGAATATTCATATTTTGAAAAATATAGAGTGACGCACTTCTGAATTCACCATACGTTGCAGCGTATGAAACTTTTGTCTGTATTCAGGGAACATGCTCCCAAAATCTCTGCTTTCTAGGATTTACGTAGAAGAAGCATTTATTAATTTCTTGATTTTCATTGATTTCCATGTATTTCTGTGTGCTACTAAACAATTGTCCACCGGGTGGCAGTTGGAGCCCACGGATGATCTCCCTTCACTAAGTTCATGCATGGGGGAAGATTTCACAATACACACCAGTGATTACATGTGCTTCAGATACTTAGACCAGGCTCCATGGCTCATAGCTCCATTATTCAAAACAAAAATCTCTTGCAGTGAAGGGGTTTGCACTCAACTCAACATAAAAGATTTCCCACTATCTCGTACTGCCCAACGAATCACAATGCTCGACATCGCTCAAACGCGTCTCGCCCCCCTTTCGACATGCGCGGGTGGGCGTCTCGCCCCCGTTTCGACGTGCGCGGGTGGGCGAGGACCCGCCCCAACGCTGCTTGCAGCTTTAATTATTATTATTCTTTCTTTGTTTTTTCCTACGCCTCTTTGCGCTCAAATTTGACCCCCTAAACATGCTCAAAAACTCACCAAAATCGGCACGCTCGTCAGGTCTGGCGAAAAATTTGATTAAATGAAAAAATTCTCCCCATAGGTCACAAAATGGCTCTCTAGCGCCACCAAGGCACTTTTTACTGGCCTTTAGAGGGCCACCACGCCCGGTAGGAAAGTCATAGAGACATGCAACCAACACTATATTGTTCCTCTCATCAAGGCCTAAAAATGAACAATCGACACCTATTACCTAAATCAAACAGGAAGTCCGCAATTTGCATATCAAAATTTGCATTTCACCCTAAATTTGGCCAAAATTTGCCCTCGAACAAACGCGAACTCCTCTCGGGGCGTTCATTGTATCAACCCCAAATGCTAATAGATGACACAGCACACTCTTCCGATGAAAACTACTGTACAACTTTTTCAAAAGTCCTACCGTTTGGATTTTATGAGGCGTCAAAGATGGGGTCCGCAGCCACGATGATTGCCTTTTTTCGATGCATACGCACTTTCCAACATTATTTTAACCGCTTAAACATGCTCAAAAACAAACAAAATTTTGCAGTTAATTTTTACAGGCAACAAACTTATCTCTTCTCTCAAAATTCTCCACCAAAGGCACAAAATGGCTCTCTAGCGCCACCTAAATCCTCAAAAATAGCACTTCTGCTTACACCACGGCCTGTCGCAATGTATGAAAATTCTGAGAAAAATCACACTTCATTGCTGTACCATGACAGATATTGTCACTTGATTTCGTGAAAATTCATTAAAGACTTCTTGAGATAAAAAAATATTATATACTTAATACACTGTACAGTAAAACATTTTTTCTTGTTGTGGACAAACCGTTTATTGGATCAAAATGATCTTTGGTATACTTCATCATCTCAATTAGGAGAAACTATGTGTCAAGCATGGTACCATTTCCATGAATATTTGCTGAGATATTAATATGTTATGAATATTCATATTTTGAAAAATATAGAGTGACGCACTTCTGAATTCACCATAAGTTGCAGCGTATGAAACTTTTGTCTGTGTTCAGAGAAGATGTTCCCAAAATCTCAGCTTTCTAGGATTTACGTAGAAGAAGCATTTATTCATTTCTTGATTTTTATTGATTTCCATGTATTTCTCTGTGCTACTACACAATTGTCCACCGGGTGGCAGTTGGAGCCCACGGATCATCTCCCTTCACTAAGTTCATGCATGGGGGAAGATTTTACAATACACAGCAGTGATTACATGTGCTTCAAATACTTTGACCAGGTTCCACGGCTCATAGCTCCAATATTCAATAAAAATATCTCTTTCAGTAAAGGGGTTTGCACTCAACTCAACATAAAACATTTCCCACTATCTCGTACTGTGCAACGAATGACAATGCTCGACATCGCTCGAACGCGTCTCGCCCCCCTTTCGACATGCACGGGTGGGCGTCTCGCCCCCGTTTCGACATGCGCGGGTGGGCGAGGACCCGTCCCAACGCTGCTTGCAGCTTTAATTAGGGTCCGAGCCTCCAGGCCTGCAGGGCCTTGGAGAGGACCCTATTGTTTTTGTCGTGTTTCTTTTTATTCTTTGTTTCTTTCTCTATACGCCACTTTGCGCTCAAATTTGACCCCCTAAACATGCTCAAAAACTCACCAAAATTGGTACACTCCTCAGGTCTGGCGAAAAATTTGATAAAATGAAAAAATTAACCCCATCGGTCACAAAACGGCTCTCTAGCGCCACCAAGGCACTTTTTTCTGGCACTTAGACGGCCATCACGACCGGTAGGAAAGTCATAGAGAGATGGAACCAACACTATATTGTTCATCTCATCAACCCCTACAAATGAACCATGGACACTAATTACCTAAATCAAACAGAAAGTCCGCAATTTGCATATCAAAATTTGCAATTTCCCCTAAATTTGGCCGAAATTTGCCCTCGAACAAACGCGAACTCCTCCTAGGGCGTTCGTCGTATTGACCCCAAATGCTAATAGATGACACAGCACACTCTTCCCATAAAAACTACTGTACAACTTTTTCAAAAGTCCAACGGTTTCGATTTTATGAGGCGTCAAAGTTGGGGTCCGCAGCCACTTTCACTGCCTTTTTTCGATGCGTGTTCAATTTTCAACCTAAATCTGACCCCTTAAACATGCTCAAAAACGAACCAAATTTTGCAAATAATTCATTGTGGCTTCAAAGATATTTACTCTTTGAAAACACTCCACCCAAGACACAAAATGGCTCTCTAGCGCCACCTAAATACACCAAAATGGGACTTTTGCTTTCACCACGGCCTGTCGCAATGTCTTAAAATTTTGAAAAAAATCACATACATTGCTGTACCATGCCCCTATATTGTATCTTGATCTCGTGAAAATCCATTAAAGACTTCTTGAGATAAAAAATATTATGTACATAATACACTGTTCAGTAATACATTCTTTCTTGCTGTGGGCCAACCATTAATCGGATCAAAATGATCTTTGGTACACTTCATTATCTTTATTTGGAGAAACAATGTGTCAAGGATGGTACCATTTGAATTAATATTTGCCGAGATATTAACAGGTTATTAATATTCATATTTTGAAAATTATAGAGTGACGAACTTCTGAATTCACCATAAGTTGCAGCGTATGAAACTTTTGTCTGTCTTCAGGGAACATGCTCCCAACATTTCAGCTTTATACGATTAACGTGGAAGAAGCATTTATTATTTTCTTTATTGGCATTCATTTCCATGTTTCTCTATGTCCTATTACACATTCTGTCCACCGGATGGCAGTCGGACCACACGGTTCATCTCCCTTCACTGAGTTCATGCATGAGGGAAGATTCCACAATACACAGCAGTGATAAAATCTGTTCCAGACACTTAGACTAGGTTGCATGGCTCATACCTAATTTCACACATGCGCTGTTTGACGATCGATATTGCTCAACGGCACCCAAACACCTCTCCTTCCTGCATTGACGTGTATTCGGGTGTTTGCATCAACTTCGAATGCAATTTTGTCGCGCGATTCGTTTCGCGTCTGGTGTGACAGCAGCTTCTTTCTAATAAAACAGTCGCGAGCAATCAAACGGGCAAGCCGTCTTCCTCTTGCCATAAACATGAGATACAGGGTCCGCAGAACTGTAGAAGGTGTGAAACGCACAGGAAGCTAACCCAGTTGGCTCCATAGGAACAGAAACCTCCCACTGGCTTGTCGACAAAGGTCGAAACACTGCGGTGGTCGTTTTAATTTGTTGTTTAACAACCCTCTCCCCACGTTCCCTCATTTGCCCTCCGTCGCCCGGGGAGGGCTGACTCGCCTGCTACGTCATTCGGAGTATCTTATGTCGGATTGGAACGCATCCCTGGTCTCGACATAGTGCCCCCTTCCTCTTTTAGAGACCGGGCCATGAAAACCGCCATGTACAAACGACTCTACAGTACTGGTGTGCATTGGGGGAACGTATCCGGAACTGACGCAGGAAAGAAATTTGTAGGGGGGAATTATTTGTTGTGACACCACCTTCAGGCATATAAAACCGTGGGGTGTGGCTTGTTTCTTCAGAACCTGCAATTGGAGGTAAGTGTTGCATGCTCTCTTTCTTGCGCGGTTGGTTTGTGCTGAGGTTTAGTAATGATATCTTGTACTGCGTTTTTAAAGTCGCGTTTTACTCTCTTATTGCGGTGCCGTGATTTGTGAGGCTGGTGTCGGAAGTCAAAGTTTCCCTTCGTTTTTACTTTAACACTTTTCTCGCCAGTGGCATTACTTTTGGTTTATCGGTTTTGTAGTACGATTTCATGTTGACCAGAATAGTGGCATTTCACGCCGTCTACAAGAGGCTCGCTAAGAGTAGTCTGTTTTTGATTTGCCAAGTGACTTAGTTAATCATTGGTTTCTTGTTACTTCGCGAACTGTGTTGGAAGCATATACGTGGGAAAAGTTTTGCACATCCATTATTTAATGTAACGTTTTTTGGAACGATTTTGAGCGATGCGCTAATGCATTTCCGGAGTTTCTTTGGTATTAAGTTTAGCGACCATCTAACTTACAGTTCTCCAGTTCAGCCATCAAGATGGCGGCCCTCGTTGTCTGAATCAAAGTTTGTAGCTTGACTTGTTAAGGAACCTTGTGGATCACTGGCTTCTTGTTACTTCGCGAACTGTTGGAAAAATATTATGCGGGGAAAGTTTGTACATCCATTATTTAATGTAACGTTTTTTGGAACGATTTTGAGCGAGGCGCTAATGCATTTCCGGAGTTTCTTTGGTATTAAGTATAGCGACCATCAAACTTGCAGTTCTCCAGTTCAGCCATCAAGATGGCGGCCCTCGTTGTCTGAATCAAAGTTTGTAGCTTGACTTGTTAAGGAGCCTTGTGGATCACTGGCTCCTTGTTACTTCGCGAACTGTTGGAAATCGGTGTCGAAAAACAATTCGCCACAGGAAGGCCTTTTGTTTCTTCGCAGTAACGTTAGTTGATTAGTTGAGACTGTGTCGTATATATGGCTAATTTTCGGTCTGATTAGTTTTGTTCACTTGAGTAACGTTAACTAGATATGGTTTGTAGCTGCCAACTCAGTGGAAATTAATTTTGGTGGTGGATTTTACTCTAAGAAAGACGGAGAAGTAAATCATTGAGTTGGTAAGTGACTCGTTTCATCTATCGGCCAGTTAGCTTTTTAAAATAAATACCTTGGAAATAATTATGTACCCAGTATTGAATTTTTCGGGGTTTTTTCTGAAACGATTTTACATGATGCTCTAATTCTTTTCAGAGGTTTTATTGCTACTAACCTTTGTTGAAAATTAGAATTACAGCCTGCTATCAAGATGGCGGCCGATGCCTTTGTTTGCATTGAACGAGTGTAGTAGGCCTAACTAGCGATTGCATTCTACTAACGTTAGCTAACCAGCATTATTTCCTGTTATGTATCCAGTTTTGAAATTTTTTTGGTTTTTTTCCGGAACGATTTTAAATGATGCTGTAATTTTTTTCAGAGGTATTATTGCCACTAATGTTTGTTAGAAGTGAGTGTTACAGCTAGCAATCACGTGATGTCGGCCATTTTATGTGCATTGAGGGGAATTGTGGTATGGGAAGCGTCTAACGTTACTAACTTACAATTTTCTATTGGAGAAAGGAATAGTAAATCAATGCATCGAATAATAAGCAGTCTGATTTTGGTTTTATGTTCTGACAGTGAGGGGCTTCATATAGCTTGATTGTGTGTGGTTTTGCGGAAGTTTTTTTTTTAAGCCTCGTTAATGTTGATAGCTGGGCTCTGAAATGGTTGTAGCCCTTTATTGTGACTTGAACATGCAAATGTAAAGTAAGAATGTTGGTTATTCATGCTTCTTGACATGAGTGCTATTCCTTATTTGACAAATGAAAACCACTTTGTACTCAAGATGTTATGTTGTATAGTGGTGTGTGTCTAATTACTGTGCAAATGGGTTTATTTGATGTGCATGCATGTGCATGTGTCAGCATGGTTGAGATGAGAAAATTCAGCCATTGGTGTCTTGGAAAGCAAACATTTCGTATAGATTTTGCGTGATGGGACAACATTTTTAAATGATAATTTGCTACAGTGGTGCATTTGTGAATCCTTGATGTTTTGGAATATCTTCTCTTCTGATTGACAAAAGTTTCTTTGTATAAACTTTGTACATGATTGTATTGCCATAATTAAGGTGTTCCTTTTATCTACAGATATCCCTCTCTGCTGCCTGTGAATTCTGATGCTCTACTGCTTTGACTGTTGTCAAAAACGATCTTCTTGCGACCTTCTGTACATATCTGATCCACGAAGTCGAATCGCCTTGCACATTTTTCCTCACTTATATATTCACTTGCTTAATACACACGTAACTGATAATTACTCACCTACTCTGCTCATTGACTCACCTGCACACCCACACATCTCCACAGACACTTGCACACACACACACACACACACACACCTGTGAACACACAAGTTTTATACTAGTTGCCTAAGTCTGACTGCCAAGGTAAGTTTAAAATTTTGTGTATTTGAATGTTGTGGTGAAACTTTGTCTGGCAAAAGGATGAGTATGTTTGGCATGCATTCATTATTGTTCTGTGAACTTTGAATAATTTTGTTCTTTGAATTTAGATGCCACGTGGAAAGGCTTACCGACGCGCTCAAGCTTTGAAGCAGAGGATGGCCTTACAGCAGCCTTGGACTCCCCAGCTGCCTGTCCCCGAGTTTGTTGCTCGTAGGTATCAGTTTAATTGTTTACATTTTTTTTAACCCCCCCTGTGCGTTTAGCGCTAAGCAGGGGATATAGTATCCAGCTGCTCCCGTACGTATGTCCATCCGTCCCGGCGGGGGATAGTGACAAACTCTTGTTTGAATTTTTTTTAATGTTCAAGTTGCAGAATTTAAATATAATGTTATTTTTTTTGGATGACATTCATACGTTGGGTTTCAATTTCACAGGTCGCGGTACTGGTTTCCGCCATCGTGTGCGGAGATGGCCAACTTCCCACCTGACTCAGCGCTCCTTCAAGTTGGTCACTCCTGCTCAGCATCCAGAGAAGCAGGTATTTGTTTTTAGTAATGCAGAGTGTACAGGTAGTTGGTATTTGTGGTTGGTCTGTGTTCTAATGCGGTGTATCTGTTCTTGCAGCTGGTGTTCGTCGTTGGAGACTCTCACCTGCGAGCCATGGTGGACGGTTTTGTGGACATGCCGGAGGGACCCCTGTCTTTTGCTTTTCTGTCTGTTCCAGGTGCTCAGGCTTTGGAGCTGAGGAAGGAGGTATTGCATGCTGCTCTTCCATGGACCCCAGATGTTGTCTGCGTGTGTGCCCCGAGCAACAACCTCACTGCCAGCAGGACCATCGGTGAGGCGTCGCTGGACTTCAGTGCGCTCCTGAGCGCTGTTTGCAGTCGCTGGACCAAGGTGAGTACTATGCAATTGCTGTTGACTGCTGTTGTGAGCAGCTTGTATTTTCTTGCTTCCTTCTTTTGAAGATAACTTCTCTCTCTCTCTCTCTCTCTCTCTCTCTCTCTCTCTCTCTCTCTCTCTCTCTGTCTCTCTGTCTCTCTGTCTCTGTGTGTGTAGGTGTTTGTGCTGGACTTCCCCCCTCGCCTGAACGTGGAGCCGGACCTGCAGGAGTTGTTTCGTCAGGAGTACCATCGTGTTGCAGCTCGCATGGGTACATTGGTTTTAGACATCTGCTGCCATAAAAGTAATTGAATGTGCTGTCTGACTCAAATGTTTCTCATATGAAAATGTTAAGCAACATCAATGTAATTTTTTTTTCAGGTCTCCCGTACGTGTCTGTGGCTGAGCACTTCCCTCTGCAGCGATTGCAGCTCTGGTGCCATGATGGCGTAAGTAATGCTAACGTTTTTTTTGACGTGATGTTTGGACTTGAAGGTTTTCCTCGTATCAAATATATAGTTAAATGTATGGTGTGTTGACTGCTTTTCAGGTGCACCTCAGCGACACCGTTGGATCCCCTATCCTGGCGCAGCTTCTGTGGGTGGCTGCAATGCACCAGTTGGCTCCTCCTCCTCCCAGGCCCCAGGTGTCTCCCCGGACATCGCCGAGCAGCAGGACCCCCCCCAGGCTGGTTGTGACGGGCCCCCCCCCCGTGCCGCGTCGCAGTGACCCATTGGAGTGGACTGTTGTACGTCAGGGAGCCAAGGTAATGTGTTGTAGTTTGACCATTCATTTTGACAAAAAGAAAATCTGACCTTTTTCTTATGTATTTATTCTGAGCTTTTTTTATTTGCTTGTTTTTTCAAGGCTGGATCGTCTGCATTGGAGTCGTCTGTCATCTCGCCCAACCCAGTGTGGTTCAGCAGCGCCGTGTTGGAAGCCCTGGAGAGAGTTTCTCCTTCTGGATCTGACTGCACTGCCTCTCCTTCAGCCGGCCGGGTAACTTTCACTCAGATTATATGTATCATTGTCCAGGAAAAAGAAAAACAGGAAGGCAATTGCTAATTTTTTTTCGTTTTTTTTCCTCTCTCCAGGCTTCCCGTGTGGAGCGTCAACGCAGAGGTGTTGCCACCAGGCGCAGAGGACGACAGCGGCAGGTTGGTACTATTTCAGTATGTCACTGACATGGATATGTTCTAAGTATAAGTTCACAACACACACAGCTAGAAAAAAGGAGTGAAGCATTTCAATGATTTTGTCTTTTCCATTTTTCCGTCTTCGGGACCAGCTCCCCTGTGCAGCCGGTGTGAGTTTTGTGATGTGATTTAATGTTGGAGACGGGTGGCAACATTTGTTCTGTTTAGTGTTGTTGTTGTTGTTGTTGTTGTTGTTGTTGGTTTTTTTTTTTTCTTCTTTCTTTAAAATAATAAAGCTTTTTTTTTCACGTTATTGTCTTTTGATCAGGAGGAGGTGTCGGCGGCTGCACTGTCAGAGGAGGTGGGGGAGGAGGCTGCTGCAGTGAGCCCTGCTGTGCTGATGGAGTCTGCTGTCCAGGAGGCTTCCCAGCTGCTGCCGCAGAAGATCGTCAAAGCTAAGGCTGCCTCTGTGTCTGATGCTACTGCTGTTTCTGCTCCTGCTGTTTCTGCTGCTGCTGCTCCTGCTGTTTCTGCTGCTGCTGCTCCTGCTGTTTCTGCTGCTGCTGCTCCTGCTGTTTCTGCTGCTGCTGCTCCTGCTGTTTCTGCTGCTGCTGCTCCTGCTGTTTCTGCTGCTGCTGCTCCTGCTGTTTCTGCTGCTGCTGCTCCTGCTGTTTCTGCTGCTGCTGCTCCTGCTGTTTCTGCTGCTGCTGCTCCTGCTGTTTCTGCTGCTGCTGTTTCTGCTGCTGCTGCTGCTGCTGTTTCTGCTGCTGCTGCTACTGCTGTTTCTGCTGCTGCTCCTGGTTTTGATGATTGTGTTCCTGATGTGTGTCTTCCTGATTGTGTAGCTCCCTCTGATTCTCAGAGTAATGCTGGGACAGCAGAGGCCAAGAAGAGGTTAAAGTTGGTGAAAGTAGTGTGTGGATCGTTTCACCAGGGGAATGAGCGTTTTCTGTATGCAGGATTGCAGTGTATGGCTATAGCTTTGGTCAGCTTGGCCAAACACATGCTGAAGAGTGTGTTCTCATGGGAGAGGCCTGACTTAGATCGCGTGTTGGTTTTAGGTGATGAATTCTACACAGAAATGCGCAAGTTGAATATTTTCACTCATGAGACAAATCTACTTTCTGTCCCAGATTTGTTAGAGCAATTGGAGATAGATGAACAGGTATTTGGGTTTAGTTATGGTGATACAGTTTTAGGAGAAGTAGGCGTGACTGAAGGTGAACACATTGACAACGGTGTTTACATCAGTCTGCAAAATGGTCTTGAGAGGATCTTCTGCCAGTACAGCATGTGTTTGATGACACTCTGTGCCAACACTTGTGCCATCATCTGTGAGGGTGGACGGTTCACTGTGGTTGATAGTCACTCGCGCAGTAACATGGGTATGTTGGATGCTAATGGCACAAGTGTGGTTCTGCATTTTGCTTGTGTTGGTGACCTGCATCACTACATCTGTCAACTGGCAGAATGTTTGTCTTCAAGGGAGAAGCCCTTTGAGCTCTGTGGTGTTCGTGTCACTGGGGGTGCAGGTCCAGATCGCTTTGTTTCAGTGGACAGCACTGTTTCAGTTGCAGAGTGTAGTGACATTACTGAGGGAAAAGGAAATGATGTTTCAAAAGTTAGGTGTGTGTCTGAATGTGGTGCTAATGTTGCTGTGAGTCCACTGTTGTCTGGCATTTCTGTACAAAGTATTTCCAGCGAGGTAAGCAGTGGTTTATCAACAGAATCTTCAGTTACTGATGGCAGGAAGCGTAAAACCCCTTCTAGTAGTTACAATTCAAAGAAGTCGAAGAGTTTTGATATTGGTGAGGTTGACTGTGATGTAGAGTTTATTAATGCTGTGAGCAATGAGGAGCTGGTCTTTTGTCCCCTGGGTGTAGATGTTTGCCAAGCTCTTTGTGAAAAGTTGAATGTCGACTTTGTGAAGATTGGTGGTCAACTGTCTGCAGAGGTTGGGGCGTTGGGTGCTCCATGTAAAAATGAGATGATTGTGGCTGATGGTAACTGCTTTTTCAGAGCTATTTCTCTAGCTGTGACCGGTTCACAAAAGCATCATCGCAAGATTAGATTGGCTGTATGTAGAGAGTTGGAAGTGAATTGCAATAAATATCGAAGTATTTTGAGGAGTCCGTATTCCTCTGTGTTTGAATACCTCCAGTTGTCCAGGATGAGAGCTGTTAACACTTGGGCTACAGAGGTAGAAATTCAGGTCACTGCAGATTGGTTGGGGGTTGATGTGTTCACTTTTCATAATGGACGTTGGCTTAAGTACAGCAGTAGCAACAAACATTTGTCAGACGAGTGCATTTACCTAGAGAATATCATGGGGAACCATTTTGAGAATGTTGTCTGTGTTTGTAAGCCTGGATTGAGGAGCTGTTATAATTACTGTAAAGTTGAAGCGACAGGTTACTACATTAGGCCTAGAATAAAGGATGTTTTAGCTAGTAACAAGACTACAATTGAATGTAATGTTGAGTTGGTAGATTCTGATAAAGGTGTAGGTGATTGTCATGTGTTCAAGGCTACTAGTGAGCAAATGCCAAGTAGAAAGCCTGTAAAATCAAAATATCTGATGCAGAAAAAAAAGACACAGGAGAAACTGAATAATTTGCTTAAGGATGAACGTCATTTAAGGTTTAGAAAGATGTATCATGGTAATGTGATGTTCAGGGAAAAGATTAAATTGCTGAGTGCAAATAAATACAGGGAAAATATCCAGCACAAGGAGATGATTAAAGCAACCAGTAAAGCTAGGAGTTTGAAGAATTATCAAGACAACATCCAGCACAGGGAGAGAGTTAAAACTGAGAATAAAGCCAGGAGAATGCAAAAATATCAAGGCAACATCCAGCACAGGGAGAGAGTTAAAACTGAAAATAAAGCCAGGAGTATGCAAAAATATCAAAGCGACATCCAGCACAGGGAGAGAGTTAAAACCAATAGAGTGCTTAAATACAAACACAACATTCAGCACAGGGAGAGGGTTAAAACCAATAGTGTGGTTAAATACAGACTCAACATCCAGCACAGGGAGACGGCTAAAGAAGGCAGTAGAAGGAAATATCATGATAGTTTAGAACATAAGCAGCGAGTTATTGCTAGAGTCATGCTGAGTCGAAAACAGAAAAAGGATGAATCCAAAAATTTTGCTTATGTGATGGATCAATTTTTAGAGCAGGTCAGAGATGGACCAGATTTTGTGTGTTGTGTGTGTTGTAGGTTGTTGTTCAGATCTCAAGTGCTTTGTTGCAACAAAGAAGTTTATAGCTCAAATGTGGCAATGGCTGGTATTGCAGAGGCTTGTATTAATGAAGCTTATTTGCATAAATGTAATGAGGACTGTAAAGTGCCATGTCAGGTGGTTATATCTAGAGGTCAACTATGGATTTGTTATACATGTCATCACAAGATTAGCAGAGGTCATATTCCAGCTGAATGCTGGATTAATAACTTGGAGCTTGATCCCATTCCACCCGAACTGGGATGCTTAAATAGTGTTGAACAGCATTTGATAGCTCTGCATATTCCGTTCATGAAGATGCTTTGTTTGCCCAGAGGGGGTCAAGGCGGAATCCATGGGCCGGTAACCTGTGTTCCAGCGAACATTGTACAGAGTGTAAATGCATTGCCACGCACTAGTATGGAAGGATCTTTGGTGCAGGTCAAGTTAAAGCGTAAATTGACATACAAAGGGCATTATGAATATCAGTTTGTGGACACTTCACGTGTAAGACAGGCAGTAGAATATTTAAGAAGGACAAATGTTTATTACAGGGACATCGAATTTAATGAAGAGTGGGTAAACGAGTTTAGGAAGCAGACAGATGAGGAAGAGGCTGAATCCTCTAGAGAACATGAAGCTGTCAGAACTGAATTATGTCAAGAACAGGTTAAGGACAAGCTAACTGTTCAAACAGATGGGCAGGTTACAGATGTAGAAGATGCATCAGACATGGCACAAGATGAACTGTTGCATGACAGACAGCAACATTGCATGTTTCAAGACACTTGTCTAATGCCAGTAGATATAGGTCAGGAAATGTTAGACCAATACATGGATATTGTAAATATTGCACCTGCAGAGGGTAATAGTCCAGTTCGATTGCTTACAGACCACAGCAATGAAGCTAAATGTTTCCCTGTGTTGTTTCCTCTGGGTGGGAATACTTTCCACGACACACGTCCTCATCGTTTAACATTGTGCCGTTATTTTAATAATAGGATCATGAATGTCGATGGGCGTTTTGCACGCAATGTAGAGTACGTTTTTTATGCTCAGTACATGTCTGAGCTGGATATGGTGATATCCAATGTTTCTGTAGCATTGCGTAAGGGTAAAGGGGGTCAGAAATCGCAAAACATTACTCAGAATATATTGCAAGACGATGCCTCTTTAAAGCAGTTGTTAGAATTTGATGATGGTTTTAGGTTTCTTAGACCTATTAGAGGTACCCCAGCTTTTTGGCAGTCCGTTCAGAAGGATGTTTTTGCTTGTGTTCGCCAATTGGGGATTCCCACCTGGTTTTGCTCATTTTCGTCTGCAGATCTGCGCTGGCAGAATCTCCTGACCAGCATCCTGAGACAGGAAGGCAGAGCACAGACTGTGGATGATTTGGAGTGGGCAGACAGGTGTGAGTTGCTGCGCGGTAATCCAGTTACAGCTGCGCGAATGTTCGATTACAGATGGCATTGCTTTTTGAAAACTGTTCTCATGTCTCCTTTGCAACCAATCGGTAAAATCATCGATTACTTTTATAGAATCGAATTCCAGCAGCGTGGTTCTCCTCATGTTCACGCTTTATTTTGGATTGAGGGTGCTCCCCAAATTGATAGGAATGAAGATGAGGAAGTGGTTGAATTCATTGATAAATACGTCACTTGTGAGCTGCCCTCAGATGATGACACATTATTGGACATGGTGTCATCAGTTCAAATGCATTCAAAACATCATTCAAAGTCTTGCAAGAAAAAAAACACTACATGTCGTTTCAATTTCCCAAAACCAGTTTCTGCACGAACATTTTTATGTAAAATTAAAGAATGCAAATGCGATTGGACAAAGGCAGCAGATTCAGATCCAAAAAACAAGCCAGTCTGTAAATGTTTTAATGATGATGATAAAATGCCAAAGACTTATGCGGAGTCCGTTCTGACATCCGTTAAAGACGCTTTAGAATCAGATGTGCCATATACAAATGTAGAGGACTTGTTTATGAGTCTTAATATTAATCAAGATATCTTCGAAGAGGCCTATAGGACAATGGAAAAAAAATATAAAGTGGTTTATAGGAGAGGGGTTAACGAAGTTTGGATTAATCAATATAGTAAGCAATTGTTAAAATGCTGGAACGCTAACATGGACATTAGCTTTGTCACGGACGCCTATGCAGTAATTGTGTACATAATATCATATATAACTAAAGCAGAGAGAGAAATTGGCCTATTATTGAATAATGCCCATAAAGAAGCCTCAAAGCAAGGTAACCTCTCTGCTAAAGATGCTTTAAAGAAGCTGGGCAGTGTATATTTGCATAACAGGGACGTTTGTGCCCAGGAGGCCGTGTATAGGCTAACAAACATGCATTTGAAGGAGTGTTCCAGAAAGGTGGTGTTTGTTCCAACAGGGAACAACCTGGTGAAGATGAGTTTGCCGCTTAGTGTTTTGAGGCAAAAGGCATCTTCCCATAATCTTAGCACAGAAGACATGTGGATGACCAGCATGGTGGACAGGTATAGGAACAGGCCTGACAACGATGCGTTCACAGACATGTGCATGGCTACATTTGCATCAGAGTATCGCGTTCTCTCCAAAAACGAAAAGTCTCGTGATAGAATCAAACTAAAAAATGACTTGGGTTTTATCTTGAGGAGAACACGTTCTCAGTTTGCAGTTGTGCGTTACATGCGCTTCAATTTGGACAAACAAGAGGAGGCTCATTTTCAAAGTCTGCTGCAATTATTTCTCCCTTATAGAGCTGACTTAGACCTCAAACCTGAAGGATTTGAGCTGTTTGAACAGTTCTATAATGACGGGAAGGTAACTTTCAGTGATGGCTCCATACACTCGGTTCAGGCTGTAGTAGATGAAAATAGGGCCAAGTTTGAAATAGATTGTCCTCATTTGGATCGAGCGCGCGAGATAGCAGAGCAGCACCACGGTATAGATGAAGATGCTTGGGGTGAGCTGTGCCCTGAACAAGAAATAGAGCGCCTAGAATGTTTAGAGGAGAGAAGGCAGCAGGGAGCAGAAGTGGAACAGGAGCAGTTGGGGGACTCGATGGACAATGTTCCAGATTTAGTAGATGGTAGCAGACAGGTTGCGCAGTTGGAAAGGCGAGAGAGGATCCTGTCTAGAAGTGAGGGTTTGGCTTTAGTTAGGTCCCTGAATGAGACACAAATGGCTGTTTTTAACAAGATTAGACAATGGTGCTTGCAAAAGGTGATGGGTAAGAACCCACAACCTTTGCATGTGTTTGTGACAGGCGGTGCAGGGACGGGGAAAAGTCATTTAATTAGAGCGGTTCAATATGAAGCAGGGAGGCTGTTGTCAACACTTTGTCGTCAACCAGATGATATTTGCATTTTGTTAACTGCTCCTACAGGTGTAGCTGCTTACAATTTGAATGCAGCAACAATTCATCACCGGTTTAACATCGGCATCCATGCTACCTTACCGTACACCCCCTTGGGTGAAGAGAAACTCAATTCTCTGAGAGCTGAATTGAGCCACCTCCAAATTCTCATTATAGATGAAATCAGCATGGTTGATCACAATCTGTTGGCTTATGTCCATGGCAGGTTAAGGCAGGTTAAGCAGACAGGAGACTTTTCCCCATTCGGTAATGTCAGTGTGATAGCTGTTGGAGACTTCTATCAGTTGCCTCCTGTTAAAGGAAAGCCTCTGTATAGCGGTCAGGTCGCTGTGGACCTGTGGTGCAATTTTAGTGTCGTGGAACTGAAAACGGTAGTCAGGCAGAAAGACAACGTTTTTGCACAATTGCTTAACCGTTTAAGGGTACGTTCGAAGGACACCCCCATATTGAAGAGCGACATAGAATTATTAAAATTGCGCGAGACAGGTGAAGAGAGCTCAGCTTTGCATATATTTCCGACCAATATGCAAGTGAGCGAGCATAATCTAAAGCAGCTTTTCGCCATGTGTCCTGATCATGTAGTCATTGAAGCAAAAGACTATAGGAACAATAGAAAAACGGGCAAATTAGAGCTGATGGTAGGGCATCACAGTGATGCAGCGGACACATGTTTACCTAGCAGTTTGTGTTTGGCCAGGAATGCGCGCGTGATGTTATGCAAGAACATCGATGTAGAAGATGGTCTGGTCAATGGAGCATGTGGCACAGTTACTCAGATGGATTTTGGTCAGGATGAGACATTTCCACTGACTGTTTATGTTAAATTTGATGATGACCGAATTGGGTCAATAAGGAGGAGAAAACGTGCACATGCAGCGATAGAATGCAGGTTTTCTACTGCAATTGATCCGGAGGAAGAGAAGACACGAAAACACGGTGGGTTGCGTCGTCAGTTTCCTTTAAAGTTAGCGTGGGCGTGTACTGTTCATAAAGTGCAGGGATTAACTGTGGACGAAGCCGTAGTTTCTTTAAAGCAGGTGTTTGCTCCTGGGCAGGCGTATGTAGCATTAAGTCGCGTTACAGCTTTATCTGGGCTAATCATTAGAGATTTTGAAGAGCGTGCCATTTACTGCAAAGGGACCATAAAGGAGGCCATGGAAACCATGCCCCAATTTCTAATCGAGCAGCCGAAGCCTTCATTAAATCCACACAGTTTCTCTGTGTATTTAATGAATGTTCAAAATTTAAGTCGCCACTTGTTTGATCTGATGTCTTGTACACATCATTTACGGCCGCATTATATTGCAATCACTGAAACGTGGCTCACTACGCAATCCCCTTTACACTGTGTCCAAATCAACGGTTACAGTTTCCAGAGTCGTCCTCGCAGTTCGTGTTACAATAGCGATAACCCAAAATTGTCAGAACTACAGAATATGGAACATGGTGGAGTAGGCTTATACTATGTGAACCATTTACACAGTGACATTTTGCAGGTACCAGATTTTAATCTGGAATGCTTGGTGTGCCAGTGTAACGAATTTAACATCTTGATGGCAGTAATTTACCGTCCGCCGATTTACCCAATATCTCTATTCAAACTAAATCTGGGAAAATTACTTGATTGGCTTAATCCGATGCAAAAGACAATTATAGTAATGGGTGATTTCAATGAAAACCTTTTAAAAACAACAACATTATGTCAGTACATGCTAAAAAAAGGATTCAGTCAGCATGTTACACAAGAGACGACAGAGAATGGAACACTCATTGATCATGTGTATGTTAAAACGACACAGTATGATGTGGAATGTACAGTGATGCCCACATACTTCAGCGACCATGAAGGCATTCTTTGTAGTTTTAATGTCAAAGATCAGGTGCACTAACACAAGACAGATGTATTCACAACATTGACTATGTACGCGAACTCTACAATGCAATAGGATTAATTTATTGGATTAGGAAACGGACCTTTTTGTCTTATGTAGAATTAATAGATGGTGTTACTGGTGCTGAGTCTGTCCCATTCCAAATCTGAATCAATTACTTTTCATTGATTAACATGTGTACATGTAATACCGTTGATTAGAAATTACATATCAATTGTTTAAATTTTATATAATGCAAAACTTGCTGAGAAATCCTCATTCTCAATCACAAGCAAACGCAGTCTTCATGTTAAAGTAAAAAGGTTTCCTTTTCCTGCATTGCAACAGCATTTATGAGTAAAGCATTTGGCTCCTTACAAATTGAAAACTGCACGTAGCTATTCACAATAGGACAATAAATGAGAATGGATTGAAATGCTGTTACTCAAATGCTGTTGTAAAGCAGGTTTTGCTTTACCTTCATGAACTGTCAAAAAGCAAAAGGCACTGGTAATGGCTACTCCCGGTTAATCCTGGGATGGGGTTCGATTCCCTGCGGTGCCCTGCTGACTTTTCTGGCATGTACATGAAGGCTCTATCCATTTCACTCCATTCTCTGTCACTAAATTCAATGCACCTACAACAACTGCTTGCAAGTCAATTCAGTACTTTTCCCACTGGAAAATGCTTCTGTATTGACATCCTTCTTGTACTGATGCTCTCTTGCCTTTCCTGTCGCTTGCTGCAGGTATAAATGCCACCCAAAGTTGTCTAAATCCAGAATGGCAACCAAATGGGCGATAGGACATGAAAGAATTGCCCGTAGGAGGGAATGGCACAGGTGGGCGAGGACCCGTCCAACGCTGCTTGCAGCTTTAATTATTCTTTGTTTCTTTGTTTCTTTGTTTTTTCTTACGCCTCTTTGAGCTTAAATTTGACCCCCTAAACATGCTCAAAAACTCACCAAAATCGGCACGCTCGTCAGGTCTGGCGAAAAATTTGATAAAATGAAAAAATTATCCCCCTAGGTCAAAAAATGCCTCTCTAGCGCCACCAAGGCACTTTTTACTGGCCTTTAGACGGCCACCACAACCGGTAGGAAAGTCATAGAGAGATGGAACCAACACCATATTGTTCATCTCATCAAGGCCTAAAAATGAACAATCGACACCTATTACCTAAATCAAACAGGAAGTCCGCAATTTGCATATCAAAATTTGCATTTCACCCTAAATTTGGCCAAAATTTGCCCTCGAACAAACGCGAACTCCTCCTAGGGCGTTCATCGTATCGACCCCAAATGCTAATAGATGACACAGCGCACTCTTCCGATGAAAACTACTGTACAACTTTTTCAAAAGTCCTACGGTTTGGATTTTATGAGGCGTCAAAGATGGGGTCCGCAGCCACTTTCACTGCCTTTTCCCGATGCATACGCAATTTCCAACATTAATTTAACCGCTTAAACATGATCAAAAACGAACAAAATTTTGCAGTAAATTCTTACAGGCAACAAACATATCTCTTATCCCAAAATTCTTCACCAAAGGCACAAAATGGCTCTCTAGCGCCACCTAAATCCTCCAAAATGGCACTTTTGCTTACACCACGCCCTGACGCAATGTTTAAAAATTCTGAAAAAAATCACACATCATTGCTGTACCATGACAGATATTCTCACTTGATTTCGTGAAAATCCAATGAAGACTTCTTGAAATAAAAAATGTTATGTTCATCATATGCTGTACAGTATCACATAATTTCTTACTGTGAACAAACCGTTTATTGTATCAAAATGTCCTTTGGTAGACTTCATAAGCTCCATGTGTACAGACAAACTGCCAAGCATGGAACAATTTCTATGAATATTTCTGGAGATATTAATATGTTATGCATATTCATATTTTGAAAAATATAGAGTGACGCACTTCTGAATTCACCATAAGTTGCAGCGTATGAAACTTTTCTCTGTGTTCAGAGAACATGTTCCCAAAATCTCAGCTTTCTAGGATTTACGTAGAAGAAGCATTTATTAATTCCTTGCTTTTTATTGATTTCCATGCATTTCTCTGTGCTACTACACAATTGTCCACCGGGTGGCAGTTGGAGCCCACGGATCATCTCCCTTCACTAAGTTCATGCATGGGGGAAGATTTCACAATACACAGCAGTGATAAAATCTGCTTCAGATACTTTGACCAGGTCCCATGGCTCATAGCTCCATTATTCAAAATAAAAATCTCTTGCAGTAAAGGGGTTTGCACTCAACTCAACATAAAACTTTTCCCACTATCTCGTACTGTCCAACGAATGACAATGCTCGACAGCGCTCGAACGCGTCTCGCCCCCCTTTCGACATGCGCGGGTGGGCGTCTCGCCCCCGTTTCGACATGCGCCGGTGGGCGAGGACCCGTCCCAACGCTGCTTGCAGCTTTAATTAGGGTCCGAGCCTCCAGGCCTGCAGGGCCTTGGAGAGGACCCTATTGTTTTTGTCGTGTTTCTTATTATTATTATTAGGGTCCGAGCCTCGAGGCCTGAAAGGCCTCAGAGAGGACCCTATTGTTCCTGCTTTGTTTCTTATTATTATTATTCTTATTATTATTCTTTGTTTCTTTGTTTTTTCTTACGCCTCTTTGAGCTTGAATTTGACCCCCTAAACATGCTCAAAAACTCACCAAAATCGGCACGCTCGTCAGGTCTGGCGAAAAATTTGATAAAATGAAAAATTTCTCCCCATAGGTCACAAAATGGCTCTCTAGCGCCACCAAGGCACTTTTTACTGGCCTTTAGAGGGCCACCACGCCCGGTAGGAAAGTCATAGAGAGATGCAACCAACACTATATTGTTCATCTCATCAAGGCCTAAAAATGAACAATCGACACCTATTACCTAAATCAAACAGGAAGTCCGCAATTTGCATATCAAAATTTGCATTTCACCCTAAATTTGGCCAAAATTTGCCCTCGAACAAACGCGAACTCCTCCTAGGGCGTTCATCGTATCGACCCCAAATGCTAATAGATGACACAGCACACTCTTCCGATGAAAACTACTGTACAACTTTTTCAAAAGTCCTACGGTTTGGATTTTATGAGGCGTCAAAGATGGGGTCCGCAGCCACTTTGACTGCCTTTTCCCGATGCATACGCAATTTCCAACATTAATTTAACCGCTTAAACATGGTCAAAAACGAACAAAATTTTGCAGTAAATTCTTACAGGCAACAAACATATCTCTTATCCCAAAATTCTTCACCAAAGGCACAAAATGGCTCTCTAGCGCCACCTAAATCCTCCAAAATGGCACTTTTGCTTACACCACGCCCTGACGCAATGTTTAAAAATTCTGAAAAAAATCACACATCATTGCTGTACCATGACAGATATTGTCACTTGATTTCGTGAAAATCCATGAAAGACTTCTTGAAATAAAAAATGTTATGTTCATCATATGCTGTACAGTATCACATTATTTCTTACTGTGGACAAACCGTTCATTGTATCAAAATGTCCTTTGGTAGACTTCATAAGCTCCATGTGTACAGACAACCTGCCAAGCATGGAACAATTTCTATGAATATTTCTGGAGATATTAATATGTTATGAATATTCATATTTTGAAAAATATAGAGTGACGCACTTCTGAATTCACCATAAGTTGCAGCGTATGAAACTTTTGTCTGTGTTCAAGGAACATGCTCCCAAAATCTCAGCTTTCTAGGATTTACGTAGAAGAAGCATTTATTAATTTCTTGATTTTTATTGATTTCCATGTATTTCTGTGTGCTACTACACAATTGTCCACCGGGTGGCAGTTGGAGCCCACGGATCATCTCCCTTCACTAAGTTCATGCATGGGGGAAGATTTCACAATACACACCAGTGATTAAATGTGCTCCAGATACTTTGACCAGGCTCCATGGCTCACAGCTCCATTATTCAAAACAAAAATCTCTTGCAGTGAAGGGGTTTGCACTCAACTCAAAATAAAAGATTTCCCACTATCTCATACTGTTCAACGAATCACAATGCTCGACATCGCTCCAACGCGTCTCGCCCCCCTTTCGACATGCACGGGTGGGCGTCTCGCCCCCGTTTCGACGTGCGCGGGTGGGCGAGGACCCGTCCCAACGCTGCTTGCAGCTTTAATTAGGGTCCGAGCCTCGAGGCCTGAAAGGCCTCAGAGAGGACCCTATTGTTCCTGGTCAGTTTCTTATTATTATTATTCTTTGTTTTTTCTTACGCCTCTTTGAGCTTGAATTTGACCCCCTAAACATGCTCAAAAACTCACCAAAATCGGCACGCTCGTCAGGTCTGGCGAAAAATTTGATAAAATGAAAAAACTCTCCCCATAGGTCACAAAATGGCTCTCTAGCGCCACCAAGGCACTTTTTACTGGCCTTTAGAGGGCCACCACGCCCGGTAGGAAAGTCATAGAGAGATGCAACCAACACTATATTGTTCATCTCATCAAGGACTAAAAATGAACAATCGACACCTATTACCGAAATCGAACAGGAAGTCCGCAATTTGCATATCAAAATATGCATTTTCCCCTAAATTTGGCCAAAATTTGCCCTCGAACAAACGCGAACTCCTCCTAGGGCGTTCATCGTATCGACCCCAAATGTTAATAGATGACAAAGCACATTCTTCCAATAAAAACTACTGTACAACTTTTTCAAAAGTCCTACGGTTTGGATTTTATGAGGCGTCAAACATGGGGTCCGCAGCCACTTTCACTGTCTTTTCCCGATGCATACGCAATTTCCAACATTATTTTTACCGCTTAAACATGGTCAAAAACGAACAAAATTTTGCAGTAAATTCTTAAGGGCAACAAACATATCTCTTATCCCAAAATTCTTCACCAAAGGCACAAAATGGCTCTCTAGCGCCACCTAAATCCTCCAAAATGGCACTTTTGCTTACACCACGGCCTGACGCAATGTATGAAAATTCTGAAAATAATCACACATCATTGCTGTACCATGACAAATATTGTCACTTGATTTCGTGAAAATCCACGAAAGACTTCTTGAGATAAAAAAATATTATATACATAATACACTGTACAGTAATAAATTTTTTCTTGTTGTGGACAAACCGTTGATTGGATCAAAATGATCTTTGGTATACTTCATCAACTCAATGAGGAGAAACAATGTGTCAAGCATGGTACCATTTCCATGAATATTTGCTGAGATATTAATATGTTATGAATATTCATATTTTGAAAAATATAGAGTGACGCACTTCTGAATTCACCATAAGTTGCAGCGTATGAAACTTTTGTCTGTGTTCAGGGAACATGCTCCCAAAATCTCAGCTTTCTAGGATTTACGTAGAAGAAGCATTTATTCATTTCTTGATTTTTATTGATTTCCATGTATTTCTGTGTGCTACTACACAATTGTCCACCGGGTGGCAGTTGGAGCCCACGGATCATCTCCCTTCACTAAGTTCATGCATGGGGGAAGATTTCACAATACACACCAGTGATTACATGTGCTTCAGATACTTTGACCAGGTTCCATGGCTCATAGCTCCATTATTCACAACGAACATCTCTTGCAGTGAAGGGGTTTGCACTCAACTCAACATAAAGATTTCCCACTATCTCGTACTGTCCAACGAATCACAATGCTCGACATCGCTCGAACGCGTCTCGCCCCCCTTTCGACATGCACGGGTGGGCGTCTCGGCCCCGTTTCGACATGCGCGGGTGGGCGAGGACCCGTCCCAACGCTGCTTGCAGCTTTAATTATTATTATTCTTTGTTTCTTCTTACGCCTCTTTGCGCTCAAATTTGACCCCCTAAACATGCTCAAAAACTCACCAAAATCGGCACGCTCGTCAGGTCTGGCGAAAAATTCGATAAAATGAAAAAACTCTCCCCATAGGTCACAAAATGGCTCTCTAGCGCCACCAAGGCACTTTTTACTGGCCTTCAGAGGGCCACCACGCCCGGTAGGAAAGTCATAGAGACATGCAACCAACACTATATTGTTCATCTCATCAAGGCCTAAAAATGAACAATCGACACCTATTACCTAAATCAAACAGGAAGTCCGCAATTTGCATATTAAAATTTGCATTTTCCCCTAAATTTGGCCAAAATTTGCCCTCAAACAAACGCGAACTCCTCTCGGGGCGTTCATTGTATCAACCCCAAATGTTAATAGATGACAAAGCACACTCTTCCGATGAAAACTACTGTACAACTTTTTCAAAAGTCCTACGGTTTGGATTTTATGAGGCGTCAAAGATGGGGTCCGCAGCCACTTTGACTGCCTTTTCCCGATGCATACGCAATTTCCAACATTATTTTCACTGCTTAAACATGGTCAAAAACGAACAAAATTTTGCAGTAAATTCTTACAGGCAACAAACATATCTATTATCCCAAAATTCTTCACCAAAGGCACAAAATGGCTCTCTAGCGCCACCTAAATCCTCCAAAATGGCACTTTTGCTTACACCACGACCTGACGCAATGTTTAAAAAATCTGAAAAAAATCACACATCATAGCTGTACCATGACAGATATTCTCACATGATTTCGTGAAAATCCAATGAAGACTTCTTGAAATAAAAAATGTTATGTTCATATTATGCTGTACAGTATCACATAATTTCTTACTGTGAACAAACCGTTTATTGTATCAAAATGTCCTTTGGTACACTTCATAAGCTCCATGTGTACAGACAAACTGCCAAGCATGGAACAATTTCTATGAATATTTATGGAGATATTAATATGTTATGAATATTCATATTTAGAAAAATATAGAGTGACGCACTTCTGAATTCACCATAAGTTGCAGCGTATGAAACTTTTGTCTGTGTTCAGGGAACATGCTCCCAAAATCTCAGCTTTCCAGGATTTACGTAGAAGAAGCATTTATTAATTCCTTGATTTTCATTGATTTCCATGTATTTCTGTGTGCTACTACACAATTGTCCACCGGGTGGCAGTTGGACCCCACGGATCATCTCCCTTCACTAAGTTCATGCATGGGGGAAGATTTCACAATACACACCAGTGATTAAATGTGCTCCAGATACTTTGACCAGGTTCCATGGCTCATAGCTCCATTATTCAAAAGACAAATCTCTTGCAGTGAAGGGGTTTGCACTCAACTCAAAATAAAAGATTTCCCACTATCTCGTACTGCTCAACGAATCACAATGCTCGACATCGCTCCAACGCGTCTCGCCCCCCTTTCGACATGCACGGGTGGGCGTCTCGCCCCCGTTTCGACATGCGCGGGTGGGCGAGGACCCGTCCCAACGCTGCTTGCAGCTTTAATTATTCTTTGTTTCTTTGTTTCTTTGTTTTTTCTTACGCCTCTTTGAGCTTAAATTTGACCCCCTAAACATGCTCAAAAACTCACCAAAATCGGCACGCTCGTCAGGTCTGGCGAAAAATTTGATAAAATGAAGAAATTATCCCCCTAGGTCAAAAAATGCCTCTCTAGCGCCACCAAGGCACTTTTTTCTGGCCTTTAGACGGCCACCACAACCGGTAGGAAAGTCATAGAGAGATGGAACCAACACCATATTGTTCATCTCATCAAGGCCTAAAAATGAACAATCGACACCTATTACCTAAATCGAAAAGGAAGTCCGCAATTTGCATATCAAAATTAGCATTTTCCCCTAAATTTGGCCAAAATTTGCCCTCGAACAAACGCGAACTCCTCCTAGGGCGTTCATCGTATCGACCCCAAATGCTAATAGATGACACAGCACACTCTTCCGATGAAAACTACTGTACAACTTTTTCAAAAGTCCTACGGTTTGCATTTTATGAGGCGTCAAAGTTGGGGTCCGCAGCCACTTTCACTGCCTTTTTTCGATGCATACGCAATTTCCAACATTATTTTCAGCGCTTAAACATGCTCAAAAACAAACAAAATTTTGCAGTAAATTCTTACAGGCTACAAACATATCTCTTATCCCAAAATTCTTTACCAAAGGCACAAAATGGCTCTCTAGCGCCACCTAAATCTTCCAAAATGGCACTTTTGCTTACACCACGGCCTGACGCAATGTTTGAAAATTCTGTAAAAAATCACACTTCATTGCTGTACCATGACAAATATTGTCACTTGATTTCCTGAAAATCCATGAAAGAATTCTTGAGATAAAAAAATATTATATACATAATACACTGTACAGTAATACATTTTTTCTTGTTGTGGACAAACCGTTGATCAAATCAAAATGATCTTTGGTATACTTCATCATCTCAATTGGGAGAAACAATGTGTCAAGCATGGTACCATTTCTATGAATATTTCTGGAGATATTAATATGTTATGAAAATTCATATTTTGAAAAATATAGAGTGACGCACTTCTGAATTCACCATAAGTTGCAGCGTATGAAACTTTTGTCTGTGTTCAGGGAACATGCTCCCAAAATCTCAGCTTTCTAGGATTTACGTAGAAGAAGCATTTATTAATTTCTTGCTTTTCATTGATTTCCATGTATTTCTGTGTGCTACTACACAATTGTCCACCGGGTGGCAGTTGGAGCCCACGGATCATCTCCCTTCACTAAGTTCATGCATGGGGGAAGTTTGCACAATACACAGCAGTGATTAAATGTGCTTCAGATACTTTGACCAGGTTCCATGGCTCATAGCTCCAATATTCAAAACTGAAATATCTTGCAGTAAAGGGGTTTACACTCAACTCAACATAAAAGATTTCCCACTATCTCGCACTGTCCAACGAATGACAATGCTCGACATCGCTCGAACGTGTCTCGCCCCTGTTTCGACATGCGCGGATGGGCGTCTCGCCCCCGTTTCGACATGCACCGGTGGGCGAGGACCCGCCCCAACGCTGCTTGCAGCTTTAATTAGGGTCCGAGCCTCCAGGCCTGCAAGGCCTTGGAGAGGACCCTATTGTATTTCTCGTGTTTCTTATTCTTTGTTTCTTCCGACGCCTCTTTGAGCTCAAATTTGACCCCCTAAACATGCTCAAAAACTCACCAAAATCGGCACACTCATCATGTCTGGCGAAAAATTTGATAAAATGAAAAAATTATCCCCATAGGTCAAAAAATGCCTCTCTAGCGCCACCAAGGCACTTTTTACTGGCATTTAGACGGCCACCACGACCGGTAGGAAAGTCATAGAGAGATGGAACCAACACCATATTGTTCATCTCATCAATACCTAAAAATTAACAATCGACACCCATTACCTAAATCGAACAGGAAGTCCGCAATTTGCATATCAAAATTTGCATTTTCCCCTAAATTTGGCCAAAATTTGCCCTCGAACAAACGCGAACTCCTCTCGGGGCGTTCATCGTATCAACCCCAAAAGCTAATAGATGACAAAGAAGACTCTTCCGATGAAAACTACTGTACAACTTTGTCAAAAGTCCTACGGTTTGGATTTTATGAGGCGTCAAAGATGGGGTCCGCAGCCACTTTGACTGCCTTTTTTCGATGCATACGCAATTTCCAACATTATTTTAACTGCTTGAACATGGTCAAAAACAAACAAAATTTTGCAGTAAATTTTCAGAGGCTACAAACATATCTCTTATTTCAAAATTTTTCTCCAAAGGCACAGAATGGCTCTCTAGCGCCACCTAAATCCTCCAAAATGGCACTTTTGCTTACACCACGGCCTGTTACAATCTTTGAAAATTCTGAAAAAAATCACACATCATTGCTGTACTATGACAGATATTGTCACTTGATTTCGTGAAAATCCATGAAAGACTTCTTGAGATAAAAAAATATTATATACATAATACACTGTACAGTAATACATTTTTTCTTGTTGTGGACAAACCGTTGATCGAATCAAAATGATCTTTGGTAAACTTCATCATCTCTATTTGGAGAAACAATGTGCCAAGCATGGTAATATTTTAAGGAATATTTGCCGAGATATTAACATGTTATGAATATTAATATTTTGGAAAATATTGAGTGACGCACTTCTGAATTCACCATAAGTTGCAGCGTATGAAACTTTTGTCTGGGTTCAGGGAACATGCTCCCAAAATATCAGCTTTCTCGGATTTACGTAGAAGAAGCATTAATTAATTTCTTGATTATCATTGAATTCCATGTTTTTCTATGTCCTACTACACATGCTGTCCACCGGGTGGCAGTAGGATCACACGGTTCATCTCCCTTCACTAAGTTCATGCATAGGGGAAGATTCCACAATACATAGCAGTGATAACATCTGTTCAGAGACTTTGACCAGGTCCCATGGCTTATAGCTCCATTTTAGAGAAGAAAAACCTCTTTCAGGAAAGGGGTTTGCACTCAACTCGACATGAAATATTTCCCCCAGTCTCGTACTGTCCGACGAATGACCATGCTCGACGGCGCTCCAAGGCGTCTCGCCCCCGTTTCGACATGCGCGGGTGGGCGAGGACCCGTCCCAACGCTGCTTGCAGCTTTAATTAGGGTCCGAGCCTCGAGGCCTGAAAGGCCTCAGAGAGGACCCTATTGTTCCTGGTCAGTTTCTTATTAGGGTCCGAGCCTCGAGGCCTGAAAGGCCTCAGAGAGGACCCTATTGTTCCTGCTATGTTTCTTATTATTAGGGTCCGAGCCTCCAGGCCTGCAAGGCCTTGGAGAGGACCCTATTGTATTTCTCGTGTTTCTTATTCTTTGTTTCTTCCGACGCCTCTTTGAGCTCAAATTTGACCCCCTAAACATGCTCAAAAACTCACCAAAATCGGCACGCTCGTCAGGTCTGGCGAAAAATTTGATAAAATGAAAAAATTCTCCCCATAGGTCACAAAATGGCTCTCTAGCGCCACCAAGGCACTTTTCACTGGCCTTTAGAGGGCCACCACGCCCGGTAGGAAAGTCATAGAGAGATGCAACCAACACTATATTGTTCATCTCATCAAGGCCTAAAAATGATTAATCGACACCTATTACCTAAATCAAACAGGAAGTCCGCAATTTCCATATCAAAATTTGCATTTTCCCCTAAATTTGGCCAAAATTTGCCCTCGCACAAACGCGAACTCCTCTCAGGGCGTTCATTGTATCAACCCCAAAAGCTAATAGATGACTAAGCACACTCTTCCGATGAAAACTACTGTACAACTTTGTCAAAAGTCCTACGGTTCGGATTTTATGAGGCGTCAAAGATGGGGTCCGCAGCCACTTTGACTGCCTTTTTTCTGTGCATACGCAATTTCCAACATTATTTTAACCCCTTAAACATGCTCAAAAACAAACAAAATTTTGCAGAAATTTCTTAGAGGCTACAAACATATGTCTTATCTCAAAATTCTCCACCAAAGGCACAAAATGGCTCTCTAGCGCCACCTAAATCCTCCAAATTGGCTCTTTTGCTTACACCACGGTCTGTCGCAATGTTTGAAAATTCTTAAAAAAATCACACATCATTGCTGTACAATGCCCTGTACTGTGACGTGATATCGTGAAAACCCATTCAAGATATTTTGAGAAAAAAAATATTATGTACATAATACACTGTACAGTTATACATTTCTTCTTGCTGTGGACAAACCGTTCATTGGATCAAAATGATCTTTGGTCTACTTTTTTGCCTTTATTTGCAGAAACTATGTGCCAAGTATGGTACCATTTGAATGAATTTTTCTTGAGATATTTACATGTTATGAATATTCATATTTTCAAAAATATAGAGTGACGCACTTCTGAATTCACCATAAGTTGCAGCTTATGAAAGTTTTGTCTGTCTTCAGGGAACATGCTCCCAAAATTTCACCTTTCTAGGATGTACGTTGAAGAAGTATTTATTAATTTCTTGATTATCATTGATTTCCATGTTTTTCTATGTCCTACTACACATTCTGTCCATCGGGTGGCAGTAGGACCACACGGCTCATCTCCCTTCACTGAGTTCATGCATGGGGGAAGACTCCACAATACACAGCAGTGATACAATCTGCTTCAGATACTTTGACCAGGTCACATGGCTCATAGCTCCATTTCACAAAAGAAAAATGTCTTTCCATGAAGGGGTTTGCACTCAACTCAACATAAAACATTTCCTTCTGTCTCGCACTGTCCAACAAATGACAATGCTCGACATCGCTCGAACGCGTCTCGCCCCTGTTTCGACATGCGCGGATGGGCGTCTCGCCCCCGTTTCGACATGCACCGGTGGGCGAGGACCCGCCCCAACGCTGCTTGCAGCTTTAATTCTTCTTCTTCTTCTTCTTCTTTTTATTCTGCTGCGAGAACGCATTTTTGAGGGCTTTGCCATGCACGAAAACTCACAAAAATTTGCCCACACGTCAGTCGTGGTGAAAATTGCAAAGTATTATTATTTTTGTGCTTGGACATGCCTCGCAGGCTCTATAGCGCCACCAAACGCGCTGCCATTTTGGAACGCACTTGCTCAGATTCTAATGAAATTTTATAGGGTGATAGTAGTCATCATAAATTTTTTTGTCAATTTTTTTGAAATTTTTTTGCCTGACAGGAAGTGAGCTATGAGCCATTTCCTGCGTTTTTTCAGATTTTACGAACACATTTTTGAGGGCCTTATCATACTCGAAAACAGACCAAACTTGCCTTATTGAATAAAAATATGAAGTACTTCGATTTGATATTTTATTTGGCACTGGGTATGACATGGTGGCTCTATAGCGCCTCCTAATACATAATTACATTTTTGAAGGCATCAGCATGCTCGAAAACTCACAAAACTTTGCACACATATTAAACTGGTCATACTATTTACAAAAATATAGGGTTTACAGATGGATGTGGCAAAATTGCAACCCTTGCATCGTGGTTGACCTGCATATATGAACTTCGGCGGACATGTGGAATATCTTGAGACCTAAAAAAAAGTCTCTTGGAGCCATGACCTAGACCCAACAGGAAGTTTGCCATTTTTAATTGAAATTTCAACTTTTTTAGATTTTTCGCCATTCGCAGGTGTCGTACTTTAACGAACTCCTCCTAGAGATTTTATCCGTTCAACTTAAAATTTCGCATATGACGTCTAAAGACCTTGTCGATGTTAAATTGCGAAGCTATTTTGAATCAATCAAACTATGTATCTGTGGCGTCGCGGCGAATTTCGATGTTCCGCCCTGAAACAGGTAGTTGGTTTTACGCGCACATGCTTTGTGAGATTTGCGCGAAACTTCAAAGGCTTGATAAGAGTCTACTTTCAAGTATACCTATATGTTGATATTAGATTGGGTGTGGTCAGGTGGCTCCACAGCGCCCTCTTGACACGGCCATATTGAGATAAAAGTGCTTGATTGTTCATGAAATTTAGTGTGATCATTGCATGTGTCATGTCAGGGAATGATCATTTTTTTGAAATTTTTTGGCCAAACAGGAAGTGAGCTATGAGCCATTTCCGGTGTTTTTCCAAATTTTAGAAACACATGTTTGGAAGCCTTAGAATACTCAAAATCTTGTAAAAAGTTGCAAAAATTTTAATTGCCTTATTGTCTTCAATTTTATATATCAATTTACACTAAATTAGGCACAATAGCTCTTTAGCGCCCCCAATCAGATTTTTGAAAGAATTGCCCTTTTAAGGGTCTCACCATGTTCAAAAACTCACAAAATTCTTTAAATGTATAAAGACCATCATTTGTATTACTTTGACAAGAAACTTACTTATAGGCATGGCAAAAATTTCATTATAGCGCCCCCTGGAAAATTTCAAATAAGCAGCCCTCGCAGCCCGGTAAACCTACATCTATGAAATTTGGTATACATGTGGAATATGCCGAGACCTGAAAAAAAGTCTCTTGGTGCCATGACCTAGACTCAGCAGGACGTCCGCCATTTTTAATTGAAATTGCAAATTTTTTGGATTTTTCGCCATTCACAAGTGTCGTACTTTAACGAACTCCTCTGAGAGGTTTTATCCGATCAACTTACAATTTGGCAACTGATATTTCGAGACATTGCCGATGTTAAATTGCGAAGCTTTTTTGGATTCATTGAACGATGAATCCAAGGCGACGCGGCGAATTTCGATGTTCTGCCATGAAACAGGAAGTTGGTTTTACTCCAACATACTTGGTGGGATTTGCCTGAAACTTTCCAAGCTTCATAAAAGTGTCCTCCCAAATATAAATATATGCTGATATTGGATCAGGACGTGCCAGGTGGCTCCACAGCGCCCTCTAGATTTGGCCATGTTAAGATAATAGTGCTTGAATGTTCATGAAATTTGGTGTGATCATTGCATTAGTCATTCCGGGCAAGGGTTAATTTTCTAAAAATTTTTGGCCAAACAGGAAGTGAGCTATGAGCTATTTCCTGCGTTTTTCCAAATTTTACGAAAACACGTTTTAAGGCCTTAGAATGCTCCAAAACTTGCAAAACCCCACAAATTATAAATGTCTTCTTCTCTTCAAAGTCATCCATAAATTGGCACTGAATGTGGCATAATGGCTCTACAGCGCCTCCAATCAGATATATAGAAGAATTGCTCTTCTGAAGGTCTAAACATGCTGGAAAATTAACAAAAATCAACACACTCATGGAGCTCGGTATTACGATTACTCGGTTGTAGATTGTGCACAGGCATGTCAAAATGGTATCATAGCGTCCTCTAGAAAATTTTTGCCCTCCCCTCAGGAAACCACATTGTATGCAGTCCAGCAGTGTCCATTGGCTGTGAATGGACACCTGCACCCATCAAGATCTTGCTGCCACCCCAACATGCACGAAGGGGGCGAGGGCCCTTTCAACGCTGCTTGCAGCTTTAATTAGGGTCCGAGCCTCCAGGCCTGCAAGGCCTTGGAGAGGACCCTATTGTTTTTGTCGTGTTTCTTATTCTTATTAGGGTCCGAGCCTCGAGGCCTGAAAGGCCTCAGAGAGGACCCTATTGTTCCTGGTCAGTTTCTTATTATTATTATTAGGGTCCGAGCCTCCAGGCCTGCAGGGCCTTGGAGAGGACCCTATTGTTCCTGCTATGTTTTTTCTTTATTATTATTCTTTTTTCCGACGCCTCTTTGAGCTTAAATTTGACCCCCTAAACATGCTCAAAAACTCACCAAAATTGGCACGCACCTCAAGTCTGGCGAAAAATTTGATAAAATGAAAACATTATCCCCATTGGTCACAAAATGGCTCTCTAGCGCCACCAAGACACATTTTTTCGGCACTTATAGGGCCACCACGACCGGTAGGAAAGTCGTAGAGAGATGGAACCAAGACTATATTGTTCATCTCATCAAGACCTAAAAATGGGGGGCATTCACCCCCTGACCTAAATCGAACAGGGAGTCCGCAATTTGCATATCAACATTCCCATTTTGCCCCAAATTTGGCCAAAATTTGCCCTCGAACAAACGCGAACTCCTCCTAGGGCGTTCATTGTATCAACCCCAAATGCTAATAGATGACAAAGCAACCTCTTCCAATGAAAACTACTGTACAACTTTTTCAAAAGTCCTACGGATTCGATTTTATGAGGCGTCAAAGGTGGGGTCCGCAGCCACTTTGACTGCTTTTTTCCGATGCGTACACAATTCCCAACCTTAATTTGACCCCTTAAACATGCTCAAAAACACACCAAATTTTGCACATAATTCATTGAGGCTCCAAAGATATTTAGTCTTTCAAAATTTTCAACCCAAGACACAAAATGGCTCTCTAGCGCCACCTAAATACACCAAAATGGGACTTTTGCTTTCACCACGGACTGTCGCAATGTCTGAAAATTCTGAAAAAAATCACTCATTATTGCTGTATTATGTTCTGCATTGGGCCTTGATTTCGTGAAAATTCATGAAAGACTTTATGAGATAAAAATTTTTATGTACATAATACGCTGTACAGTAATACATTTTCTCTTGCTGTGGACAAACCGTTGATTGGATCAAAATGATCTTTGGTATGCTACATAAACTCCATATGAGGAATCAGATTGCCAAGCATGGAACGATTTGAATGAATATTTGTTGAGATATTAACATGTTATGAATATTCATATTTTGAGAAATATAGAGTGACGCACTTCTGAATTCACCATAAGTTGCAGCGTATGAAACTTTTGTCTGTGTTCAGGGAACATGCTCCCAAAATTTCAGCTTTCTAGGATTTACGTAGAAGAAGCATTTATCAATTTCTTGATTATTATTGATTTACATGTATTTCTGTGTGCTACTACACAATTGTCCACCGGGTGGCAGTTGGAGCCCACGGATCATCTCCCTTCACGAAGTTCATGCATTGGGGAAGATTTCACAATACACACCAGTGATTAAATGTGCTTCAGATACTTTGACCAGGTTCCATGGCTCATAGCTCCATTATTCAAAACAAAAATCTCTTGCAGTGAAGGGGTTTGCACTCAACTCAACATAAAAGATTTCCCACTATCTCGTACTGTCCAACGAATCACAATGCTCGACATCGCTCGAACGCGTCCCGCCCCCATTTCGACATGCACGGGTGGGCGTCTCGCCCCCGTTTCGACATGCGCGGGTGGGCGAGGACCCGTCCCAACGCTGCTTGCAGCTTTAATTATTATTATTCTTTGTTTTTTCTTACGCCTCTTTGAGCTTGAATTTGACCCCCTAAACATGCTCAAAAACTCACCAAAATCGGCACGCTCGTCAGGTCTGGCGAAAAATTTGATAAAATGAAAAAACTATTGTCATAGGTCACAAAATGGCTCTCTAGCGCCACCAAGGCACTTTTTACTGCCCTTTAGAGGGCCACCACGCCCAGTAGGAAAGTCATAGAGAGATGCAACCAACACTATATTGTTCATCTCATCAAGGCCTAAAAATGAACAATCGACACCTATTACCGAAATCGAACAGGAAGTCCACAATTTGCATATCAAAATTTGCATTTTCCCCAAAATTTGGCCAAAATTTGCCCTCGAACAAACGAGAACTCCTCCTAGGGCGTTCATCGTATCGACCCCAAATGCTAATAGATGACACAGCACACTCTTCTGATGAAAACTACTGTACAACTTTTTCAAAAGTCCTACGGTTTGGATTTTATGAGGCGTCAAAGATGGGGTCCGCAGCCACTTTGACTGCCTTTTCCCGATGCATACCCAATTTCCAACATTATTTTAACCGCTTAAACATGGTCAAAAACGAACAAAATTTTGCAGGAAATTCTTACAGGCAACAAACATATCTCTTATCCCAAAATTCTTCACCAAAGGCACAAAATGGCTCTCTAGCGCCACCTAAATCCTCCAAAATGGCACTTTTGCTTACACCACGGCCTGACGCAATGTTTAAAAATTCTGAAAAAAATCACACATCATTGCTGTACTATGACAGATATTCTCACTTGATTTCGTGAAAATCCAATGAAAACTTCTTGAAATAAAAAAATGTTATGTTCATAATATGCTGTACAGTATCACATAATTTCTTACTGTGAACAAACCGTTTATTGTATCAAAATGTCCTTTGGTACACTTCATAAGCTCCATGTGTACAGACAAACTGCCAAGCATGGAACAATTTCTATGAATATTTCTGGAGATATTAATATGTTATGAATATTCATATTTTGAAAAATATAGAGTGACGCACTTCTGAATTCACCATAAGTTGCAGCGTATGAAACTTTTGTCTGTGTTCAGGGAACATGCTCCCAAAATCTCAGCTTTCTAGGATTTACGTAGAAGAAGCATTTATTAATTTCTTGATTTTTATTGATTTCCATGTATTTCTGTGTGCTACTACACAATTGTCCACCGGGTGGCAGTTGGAGCCCACGGATCATCTCCCTCCACTAAGTTCATGCATGGGGGAAGATTTCACAATACACACCAGTCATTACATGTGCTTCAGATACTTTGACCAGGTTCCATGGCTCATAGCTCCATTATTCAAAACAAAAATCTCTTGCAGTAAAGGGGTTTGCACTCAACTCAACATAAAAGATTTCCCACTATCTCGTACTGTCCAACGAAACACAATGCTCGACATCGCTCCAACGCGTCCCGCCCCCCTTTCGACATGCACGGGTGGGCGTCTCGCCCCCGTTTCGACATGCACGGGTGGGCGAGGACCCGTCCCAACGCTGCTTGCAGCTTTAATTAGGGTCCGAGCCTCCAGGCCTGCAGGGCCTTGGAGAGGACCCTATTGTATTTCTCGTGTTTATTATTATTCTTTCTTTGTTTCTTCTTACGCCTCTTTGCGCTCAAATTTGACCCCCTAAACATGCTCAAAAACTCACCAAAATCGGCACGCTCGTCCGGTCTGGCGAAAAATTTGATAAAATAAAAAAATTCTCCCCATAGGTCACAAAATGGCTCTCTAGCGCCACCAAGGCACTTTTTACTGGCCTTTACAGGGCCGCCACGCCCGATAGGAAAGTCATAGAGAGTTGCAACCAACACTATATCGTTCATCTCATCAAGGCCTAAAAATGAACAATCGACACCTATTACCTAAATCAAACAGGAAGTCCGCAATTTGCATATCAAAATTTGCATTTTCCCCTAAATTTGGCCAAAATGTGCCCTCGAACAAACGCGAACTCCTCCTAGGGCGTTCATCGTATCGACCCCAAATGCTAATAGATGACACAGCACACTCTTCCGATGAAAACTACTGTACAACTTTTTCAAAAGTCCTACGGTTTGGATTTTATGAGGCGTCAAAGATGGGGTCCGCAGCCACTTTGACTGCCTTTTCCCGATGCATACGCAATTTCCAACATTAATTTAACCGCTTAAACATGGTCAAAAACAAACAAAATTTTGCAGTTAATTCTTACAGGCAACAAACATATCTCTTATCCCAAAATTCTTCACCAAAGGCACAAAATGGCTCTCTAGCGCCACCTAAATCCTCCAAAATGGCACTTTTGCTTACACCACGCCCTGACGCAATGTTTAAAAATTCTGAAAAAAATCACACATCATTGCTGTACCATGACAGATATTCTCACTTGATTTCGTGAAAATACAATGAAGACTTCTTGAAATAAAAAATGTTATGTTCATAATATGCTGTACAGTATCACATAATTTCTTACTATGAACAAACCGTTTATTGTATCAAAATGTCCTTTGGTAGACTTCATAAGCTCCATGTGTACAGACAAACTGCCAAGCATGGAACTATTTCTATGAATATTTCTGGAGATATTAATATGTTATGAATATTCATATTTTGAAAAATATAGAGTGACGCACTTCTGAATTCACCATAAGTTGCAGCGTATGAAACTTTTGTCTGTGCTCAGGGAACATGCTCCCAAAATATCAGCTTTCTCGGACTTACGTAGAAGAAGTATTTATTAATTTCTTGATTATCATTGATTTCCATGTTTTTCTGTGTGCTACTACACAATTGTCCACCGGGTGGCAGTAGGATCACACAGTTCATCTCCCTTCACTAAGTTCATGCATGGGGGAAGATTTCACAATACACACCAGTGATTAAATGTGCTTCAGATACTTTGACCAGGTTCCATGGCTCATAGGTCCATTATTCAAAACTAAAATCTCTTGCAGTTAAGGGGTTTGCACTCAACTCAAAATAAAAGATTTCCCACTATCTCGTACTGTTCAACGAATCACAATGCTCGACATCGCTCCAACGCGTCTCGCCCCCCTTTCGACATGCACGGGTGGGCGTCTCGCCCCCGTTTCGACATGCGCGGGTGGGCGAGGACCCGTCCCAACGCTGCTTGCAGCTTTAATTAGGGTCCGAGCCTCGAGGCCTGCAAGGCCTCAGAGAGGACCCTATTGTTCCTGCTATGTTTCTTATTATTATTATTATTCTTATTATTATTCTTTGTTTCTTTGTTTTTTCTAACGCCTCTTTGAGCTTGAATTTGACCCCCTAAACATGCTCAAAAACTCACCAAAATCGGCACGCTCGTCCGGTCTGGCGAAAAATTTGATAAAATGAAAAAATTCTCCTCATAGGTCACAAAATGGCTCTCTAGCGCCACCAAGGCACTTTTTACTGGCCTTTAGAGGGCCACCACGCCTGGTAGGAAAGTCATAGAGAGATGCAACCAACACTATATTGTTCATCTCATCAAGGCCTAAAAATGAACAATCGACACCTATTACCTAAATCAAACAGGAAGTCCGCAATTTGCATATCTAAATTTGCATTTCACCCTAAATTTGGCCAAAATTTGCCCTCGAACAAACGCGAACTCCTCCTAGGGCGTTCATCGTATCGACCCCAAATGCTAATAGATGACACAGCAGACTCTTCCGATGAAAACTACTGTACAACTTTTTCAAAAGTCCTACCGTTTCGATTTTATGAGGCGTCAAAGTTGGGGTCCGCAGCCACTTTGACAGCCTTTTTTCGATGCGTGTGCAATTTCCAACCTAAATCTGACCCCTTAAACATGCTCAAAAACAAACCAAATTTTGCAGATAATTCATTGTGGCTTCAAAGATATTTACTCTTTGAAAACTCTCCACCCAAGACACAAAATGGCTCTCTAGCGCCACCTAAATCCTCAAAAATAGCACTTTTGCTTACACCACGGCCTGTCGCAATGTCTAAAAATTCTGAAAAAAATCACACATAATTGCTGTAGTATGCCCTAAAATTTCACTTGATTTCGTGAAAATCCAATGAAAACTTTTTGAAATGAAAAATGTTATATTCATAATATGCTGCACAGTATCACATTATTTCTTACTGTGGACAAACCGTTTATCGTATCAAAATGTCCTTTGGTACAATTCATAAGCTCCATGTGTACAGACAAACTACCGAGCATGGTTCAATTTCAATGAATATTTATTGAGATATGAATATGTTATGAATATTCATATTTTGAAAAATATAGAGTGACGCACTTCTGAATTCACCATAAGTTGCAGCGTATGAAACTTTTGTCTGTGTTCAGGGAACATGCTCCCAAAATTTCAGCTTTCTAGGATTTACGTAGAAGAAGCATTTATCAATTTCTTGATTATTATTGATTTACATGTATTTCTGTGTGCTACTACACAATTGTCCACCGGGTGGCAGTTGGAGCCCACGGATCATCTCCCTTCACTAAGTTCATGCATTGGGGAAGATTTCACAATACACACCAGTGATTAAATGTGCTTCAGATACTTTGACCAGGTTCCATGGCTCATAGCTCCATTATTCAAAACAAAAATCTCTTGCAGTGAAGGGGTTTGCACTCAACTCAACATAAAAGATTTCCCACTATCTCGTACTGTCCAACGAATCACAATGCTCGACATCGCTCCAACGCGTCCCGCCCCCATTTCGACATGCACGGGTGGGCGTCTCGCCCCCGTTTCGACGTGCGCGGGTGGGCGAGGACCCGTCCCAACGCTGCTTGCAGCTTTAATTATTCTTTGTTTCTTTGTTTCTTCTTACGCCTCTTTGCGCTCAAATTTGACCCCCTAAACATGCTCAAAAACTCACCAAAATCGGCATGCTCGTCAGGTCTGGCGAAAAATTTGATAAAATGAAAAAATTATCCCCATAGGTCACAAAATGGCTCTCTAGCGCCACCAAGGCACTTTTTACTGGCCTTTAGAGGGCCACCACGCCCGGTAGGAAAGTCATAGAGAGATGCAACCAACACTATATTGTTCATCTCATCAAGGCCTAAAAATGAACAATCGACACCTATTACCGAAATCGAACAGGAAGTCCGCAATTTGCATATCAAAATTTGCATTTTCCCCTAAATTTGGCCAAAATTACCCCTCAAACAAACGCGAACTCCTCCTAGGGCGTTCAACGTATCGACCCCAAATGTTAATAGATGACAAAGCACACTCTTCCGATGAAAACTACTGTACAACTTTTTCAAAAGTCCTACGGTTTGGATTTTATGAGGCGTCAAAGATGGGGTCCGCAGCCACTTTCACTGCCTTTTCTCGATGCGTACGCAATTTCTAACATTATTTTCACCCCTTAAACATGCTCTAAAACAAACAAAATTTTGCAGTTAATTTTTCGACGCTTCAATCATATTTCTTACCTCAAAATTTTCCACCAAAGGCACAAAACGGCTCTCTAGCGCCACCTAAATCCTCCAAAATGCCACTTTTGCTTACACCACGGCCTGTCGCAATGTTTGAAAATTCTCAAAAAAATCACACATCATTGCTGTACCATAACAAACATTGTCACTTCATTTCTTGAAAATCCATGAAAGAATTCATGAGAAAAAAATATTATATTCATAATACACTGTACAGTAATACATTTTTTCTTGATGTGGACAAACCGTTAATCAGATCAAAATGATCTTTGGTATACTTTATAATCTCTATTTGGAGAAACAATGTGCCAAGCATGGTACCATTTGAATGAATATTTGTTGAGATATTAACAAGTTATGAATATTCATATTTTGAGAAATATAGAGTGACGCACTTCTGAATTCACCATAAGTTGCAGCGTATGAAACTTTTGTCTGTGTTCAGGGAACATGCTCCCAAAATCTCAGCTTTCTAGGATTTACGTAGAAGAAGCATTTATTAATTTCTTGATTTTCATTGATTTCCATGTATTTCTGTGTGCTACTACACAATTGTCCACCGGGTGGCAGTTGGAGCCCACGGATCAGCTCCCTTCACTAAGTTCATGCATGGGGGAAGATTTCACAATACACGCCAGTGATTAAATGTGCTTCAGATACTTTGACCAGGTTCCATGGCTCATAGATCCATTATTCAAAACAAAAATCTCTTGCAGTGAAGGGGTTTGCACTCAACTCAAAATAAAAGATTTCCCACAATCTCATACTGTTCAACGAATCACAATGCTCGACATCGCTCGAACGCGTCTCGCCCCCCTTTCGACATGCACGGGTGGGCGTCTCGCCCCCGTTTCGACATGCGCGGGTGGGCGAGGACCCGTCCCAACGCTGCTTGCAGCTTTAATTATTATTATTCTTTCTTTGTTTTTTCCTACGCCTCTTTGCGCTCAAATTTGACCCCCTAAACATGCTCAAAAACTCACCAAAATCGGCACGCTCGTCAGGTCTGGCGAAAAATTTGATTAAATGAAAAAATTCTCCCCATAGGTCACAAAATGGCTCTCTAGCGCCACCAAGGCACTTTTTACTGGCCTTTAGAGGGCCACCACGCCCGGTAGGAAAGTCATAGAGACATGCAACCAACACTATATTGTTCCTCTCATCAAGGCCTAAAAATGAACAATCGACACCTATTACCTAAATCAAACAGGAAGTCCGCAATTTGCATATCAAAATTTGCATTTCACCCTAAATTTGGCCAAAATTTGCCCTCGAACAAACGCGAACTCCTCTCGGGGCGTTCATTGTATCAACCCCAAATGCTAATAGATGACACAGCACACTCTTCCGATGAAAACTACTGTACAACTTTTTCAAAAGTCCTACCGTTTGGATTTTATGAGGCGTCAAAGATGGGGTCCGCAGCCACGATGATTGCCTTTTTTCGATGCATACGCACTTTCCAACATTATTTTAACCGCTTAAACATGCTCAAAAACAAACAAAATTTTGCAGTTAATTTTTACAGGCAACAAACTTATCTCTTCTCTCAAAATTCTCCACCAAAGGCACAAAATGGCTCTCTAGCGCCACCTAAATCCTCAAAAATAGCACTTCTGCTTACACCACGGCCTGTCGCAATGTATGAAAATTCTGAGAAAAATCACACTTCATTGCTGTACCATGACAGATATTGTCACTTGATTTCGTGAAAATTCATTAAAGACTTCTTGAGATAAAAAAATATTATATACTTAATACACTGTACAGTAAAACATTTTTTCTTGTTGTGGACAAACCGTTTATTGGATCAAAATGATCTTTGGTATACTTCATCATCTCAATTAGGAGAAACTATGTGTCAAGCATGGTACCATTTCCATGAATATTTGCTGAGATATTAATATGTTATGAATATTCATATTTTGAAAAATATAGAGTGACGCACTTCTGAATTCACCATAAGTTGCAGCGTATGAAACTTTTGTCTGTGTTCAGAGAAGATGTTCCCAAAATCTCAGCTTTCTAGGATTTACGTAGAAGAAGCATTTATTCATTTCTTGATTTTTATTGATTTCCATGTATTTCTCTGTGCTACTACACAATTGTCCACCGGGTGGCAGTTGGAGCCCACGGATCATCTCCCTTCACTAAGTTCATGCATGGGGGAAGATTTTACAATACACAGCAGTGATTACATGTGCTTCAAATACTTTGACCAGGTTCCACGGCTCATAGCTCCAATATTCAATAAAAATATCTCTTTCAGTAAAGGGGTTTGCACTCAACTCAACATAAAACATTTCCCACTATCTCGTACTGTGCAACGAATGACAATGCTCGACATCGCTCGAACGCGTCTCGCCCCCCTTTCGACATGCACGGGTGGGCGTCTCGCCCCCGTTTCGACATGCGCGGGTGGGCGAGGACCCGTCCCAACGCTGCTTGCAGCTTTAATTATTCTTTGTTTCTTTGTTTCTTTGTTTTTTCTTACGCCTCTTTGAGCGTAAATTTGACCCCCTAAACATGCTCAAAAACTCACCAAAATCGGCACGCTCGTCAGGTCTGGCGAAAAATTTGATAAAATGAAAAAATTATCCCCCTAGGTCAAAAAATGCCTCTCTAGCGCCACCAAGGCACTTTTTACTGGCCTTTAGACGGCCACCACAACCGGTAGGAAAGTCATAGAGAGATGGAACCAACACCATATTGTTCATCTCATCAAGGCCTAAAAATGAACAATCGACACCTATTACCTAAATCTAACAGGAAGTCCGCAATTTGCATATCAAAATTTGAATTTCACCCTAAATTTGGCCAAAATTTGCCCTCGAACAAACGCGAACTCCTCCTAGGGCGTTCATCGTATCGACCCCAAATGCTAATAGATGACACAGCGCACTCTTCCGATGAAAACTACTGTACAACTTTTTCAAAAGTCCTACGGTTTGGATTTTATGAGGCGTCAAAGATGGGGTCCGCAGCCACTTTCACTGCCTTTTCCCGATGCATACGCAATTTCCAACATTAATTTAACCGCTTAAACATGGTCAAAAACGAACAAAATTTTGCAGTAAATTCTTACAGGCAACAAACATATCTCTTATCCCAAAATAATTCACCCAAGGCACAAAATGGCTCTCTAGCGCCACCTAAATCCTCCAAAATGGCACTTTTGCTTACACCACGCCCTGACGCAATGTTTTAAAATTCTGAAAAAAATCACACATCATTGCTGTACCATGACAGATATTCTCACTTGATTTCGTGAAAATCCAATGAAGACTTCTTGAAATAAAAAATGTTATGTTCATAATATGCTGTACAGTATCACATAATTTCTTACTGTGAAGAAACCGTTAATTGTATCAAAATGTCCTTTGGTAGACTTCATAAGCTCCATGTGTACAGACAAACTGCCAAGCATGGAACAATTTCTATGAATATTTCTGGAGATATTAATATGTTATGAATATTCATATTTTGAAAAATATAGAGTGACGCACTTCTGAATTCACCATAAGTTGCAGCGTATGAAACTTTTGTCTGTGTTCAGGGAACATGCTCCCAAAATCTCAGCTTTCTAGGATTTACGTAGAAGAAGCATTTATTAATTTCTTGATTTTTATTGATTTCCATGTTTTTCTGTGTGCTACTACACAATTGTCCACCGGGTGGCAGTTGGAGCCCACGGATCATCTCCCTTCACTAAGTTCATGCATGGGGGAAGATTTCACAATACACACCAGTGATTAAATGTGCTTCAGATACTTTGACCAGGTTCCATGGCTCATAGCTCCATTATTCAAAACAAAAATCTCTTGCAGTGAAGGGGTTTGCACTCAACTCAACATTAAAGATTTCCCACTCTCTCGTACTGTCCAACGAATCACAATGCTCGACATCGCTCCAACGCGTCTCGCCCCTCTTTCGACATGCGCGGCTGGGCGTCTCGCCCCCGTTTCGACATGCGCGGGTGGGCGAGGACCCGTCCCAACGCTGCTTGCAGCTTTAATTCTCTTTGGTTTTTGTAATATTCTGGTTTTTGGTTCATTCCATGTTTCAGTTCCATTGCACTTGTCTCCCCTGTCTTGTGATCTAGTTGGTTCAGTCCGTCTTCCCTGTCTGCGTGCTCACAGACTTCGGCTGCGTTAAAGGCAGTCTGGTGTTTAAAACATTTCTTCGTATCTCGTTTTCTCCCTTCACTCCTCTGTTCTAATTACTAACGAGACTAACATTTGTATTATAGTCTACTAACACAACTAACCATGTAGATTCGATTACTAAATTACTAATGAGCACTCTAAGTTTTAAAACCGCACCGTTACTAATAGACTAATTCCCTCTTCGCAGTCGCCCTGTTCTATTTCTCCGCCCCTTTGCTTTCCGCCGTCCTCTCCCTATGTTCAGCGAGAATCTCTCGCACGTGCTTAATTACTTTCCTGCTTTTGTTATCTGTGCACGTAGAACTCCTGGACCGGAGCTGTTTAAATGTCATAGGCTGTTTGTGTGATTCCTGTTCGTATTTTGTCTCTCGCCAATTTTCGTGGTAAGGGATTCCCTCATGTGATTCTCCCGATGTAATTAGCCTCATTCCCCACAGCTGATCTCTGTATAGCATGTGACCTTTCCGGTGTGTATATTAGGAGTCTTTTCACTCACAGCTCTTGTCAGAACGTTGATCAATATTTCATTGTGCCGAGCTCCTTGTACGCCTTTGATTATTGGTTTTCTACTACTGGATAGTAGTGCTGGTGAGATGAAGCTTCATGAAGCGCTGAAGCTTTCTAGCCATATGTGTTGAAGTGTGGTTCATTTCTTGATGTTTCGAATGCACTCTAGAGACCCCTATTGGTCAATAAAAACACATTCGAGTTGTGGTTCGTAGGAAATGATAGGCACGCATAAGCCTTCATCACGAAAGAGGCAAATCAATAAATGCAAAATAAAACGAAGTATTTTGACCACAAGTTATGTCATAACGAAACCAAAAGATGCTTTCCGGGACAGGACAGAGCGCAGTGAATGCGCATGTGAAACAAAGAGCCTTGTATTTTTGTTCAAAAATAATAAGCGTTTCCTCTAATAATAAAATGAAAAACTATAAGGGAATTTATTATGTACTGGAAATTATCTGAAAAGGTTTGAAAATATGACATCATATAGTCAAACAATTTGGCCTAATAGGCTCACTAAGCAACCTTATTCGGTGAAATCAGTATTCACGAACGGGAAACAACTTTCTCTTTCTTGCGGGCTCCATCGCACGAAATGACAAACCGCACCAACAAACTTCAACTACTGACTACAACCCATGCGCTGCAGAGGAGAACTGGGAGATTTTATAGTAGACTGACTGACTGACGTCATTCCGCCGTGACGATACAAGCCTCGACACGGAGCTCCGTTAGAAAGTGCTTCACACTTTTGATACAGGCTCCGAAGCCTTGGTATCGACGGTAACAGCACTACTGGATAGTCCGACCTTGATTCTTGCCAAAGCCCTTTTTGCACTGTTTCTGCCTTTCTGGATTTTGACCTATTTTTGTATGACCACGAGTTCTGTGTTTGGATGCCCTGTGTATGACCATTGGCTTTGCCCATCGACTACGACTTTTTGCCTATCGTTTTCTGTACCTCTACCCATCTGTCTGTCTAGTCGATACTGTTTTTGGATTTCGTATTGTGGCTTGGCAATTCCTGTGTGTTTTTTTTTTTTTTTTTTTTTGGCTTTGACTCGGACTTCATTAAAGGCATACGTTTTTTGGATTTCTGTCTCTTGCGTGTGGTTCCTGAACTGCACCTCACAAAATTAGCCTGAATAGGAAATATAGTAAATGAACAGAACATCCTGACATTGTCTGAGTTAGAAATAATGATTTTAATGGAAAATGATGAATATCTATTTCAAACTTTGCCTTCATCAATAAAAAAAAAAAAAACCACCACCACTGTTGATACTGAAACTGGTGATTGACGGGAACTATATAGCGCAGCTGCTAGTTGACAACCTGTGAGGCGTCTTTGTCTTTAACTACACTCTCAGATATTTGTCATCTTGCACAGTTGTGCATCAGGGCCTCCCACTCCTTTTTTTTCTGTCCTTGTTAGTGCCAGTTTGTGCTGCTCTCTGAAGAAAGTAGTTGATAACTTAAAATCTGTCACCATGCTTTCAATTTCTCAAATTGAAAAGCCTTTTCTAAGCACAACAATAGACTGACGGGTCTGTAAAGGAAGTTCTTTCTTTCTGGCCATTTTGAGCCTGTAAACAAACAACTGCTGATGCTTGAGGTACTAAACCAACCTCAAGAATGCCATGCTCCCTTTTGCACTCCCTTATTAGTTCATTGGTTTTCAGCTGTGCAACACATTTGCAGAAGGGTTTTCTAATAATCAATTAGCCTTATAAAATGCTTAACTTGGATTAGCAGCCATACCAGGAGATTGATGCAGAGGACTGGCAGTTGCTGATAATAGGCCTCTATGCAAAAATGTAGATCATTCTTTGAAAATCATCTAATTTTAATTGTTTGTGAAATGGATAAAAATGTTTGGGAAATGGAAAAAAAGATGTTTGTGAAATGCATGAAAATGTATTTTTCTTTGGACAACAGAAATTTGCAAGTAATCCCAAACTTTTGAGCAGTAGTGTACATCACTTTCTGATATGAGTCATAGAACAGGAATTTGTGCCTTTAATGTAATCAATATTTTACAGAAAATTCAGTTTATTATTTGAGTGTTTGACTGTAAAAGCTTGTCATTAATCCTGTAACACTGTAAAAAATGTGTTCTGTTTTTACAGAAAAAAAACTGGCAGCTGTGGTAACTAGAAAAATTCTGTAAAAAATACAGTACATATGTAAATAACTTTACAAAACATCTTGTAAATTTTACATCCTTAAACTGTAGTAATTCACAAAAAATACATAGATTATATGTAGATTATGCAGTCCTTTACTGCTAATTTAACTCAACATCACTGGTTTTTACTAATTATTTCAGCAAAATTTACACACAGATTTTGCTTATTGTACATTGAATACCAGTAAAATTAACACTCCATTATCGTTCATTGTACATTGAACACCAGTGAAATTGACACTTGATTATCATTTATTGTAAATTGAATACCAGTAAAATTAAAACTCACTTATCGTTTATTGTACATTGAATACCAGTAAAATTAACAATAACCGAGTGTTAATTTTACTGGTATTCAATGTACAATAAACAATAAGTGAGTGTTAATTTTACTGATATTCAATTTACAATTAACACTCACTTATGGTTTATTATACATTGAATAACAATAAAATGTACAAGTTGTTCTGTAAAGTTGTTTACATTTGTCCTGTTTTTTTGCAGAATTATTCTGGTAACCACAGCTGCCAGTTTTTTTTTGTGAAAACAACGGGATTTTTTTTACAGTGTGGGAATAAGTCCCCCTAAAATAGGTAAAACTATGCCTCAGGATGCGTGAGATCTTTGAGTCCTCAGACAGCCCAGCATTAACTGACATGCTTCTGTGTAGTGGACATAACCACATGGGCTTGTAAATACCTCACAGTACGCATGTCAGAGAAAACAGTTCATTGTGGTTGCATTAAATGCAAGATAAGGTTAGAAGAGGAAGCTATAACACCATCCAGAAGCGCCGTCGACTTCTCTGGTCTTGACCTCATCCAAAAGAGAGTGACAAGGAAGTGGGAAGGAGCGCCACTGCTTCCCTCTCATGGGAAATACAGGCACAGCAAAATGAACAAAAATGACTTTTTTTAGTCATTATATTGCAGGCCTCGATCTCCACACTCGCCCGAGATCCGTGGCGACCGAAAAAACGTTCAGTTGACCAGATAAGCTCAGACTCCGCGCCCTCCTGGCGAGTGAAAATTCTGCATTATCCTCATTAAATAATTGTACAATCCAACTGCATAAGTGGTCTTTATGTATACGTCAGAAGTTCAAACAAATTCCGCCACCTTCTCCTAATTTCTCACTCATTGTTGCCAGGTTGTTGTGCCTTTCCTGAAAGCACAGATGCTAATTCACATAGTTGAAACCACTGACTGTTTATAGACAAACTATTTCAATTGCTAACCTAGCAACCACCCCTCCGGGAAGCGCACCTCAGAACGAATTCTAAAGCCAGCCAACTGTATAAAAGAGCCACCCAAAAACATTTACCAAAACTTTGGCTACTTATCAGTTTATTTGTTTAAGCACATCATATTAATCTTCAACAGTTAACCCCGAGTTAGCCTAAGATAGTCAGCAAATGCACTCAATAATTTCTAGCATTTCTTCGGTGTAGCAAACAATGCTAACTTTAGTAACGATCAGAGGTGGACAATCCAGGTTCAGAAAGTAAAAGTCCTCCCCAGTATTTAGTTCCAACCTCCTGCATTTGCTAAATAAAACAGCTCTTCAGACCAGAGGTTGGACTAGTCAAGAAAATCAGCTGGTTGAGTTGATGGGTGGAAGTAAAACATGGTGGAACTTTTACTTTCTGACCCCTGGAATGTCCACCTCTAACGATTGTGTCACTTTTTCTCCCAATCGGTATGTGCTTGTGTGAATGCATTTAGTTAGCAAGGCTGTATGTTTAAGCTTGTGGGCTTCAAGTGTAACATTATATTCAGTCCAAATTGAAATAATTAGATGGAGGTAATCAGAACTTTAACTTTTAAATTCATATGGCTTTATGGTTCAGAATTCCAGGAGTCACAAAATGATGACATACCTGCGAGAGGAAGAAATGGCCAGGGGCGAAGCTAGAACCGGGAATTGGGGTGGCACAGACACGTCCCTTTATGACAATTAGGATAGTCCTGGCTAGTTCTCAATTATTTTTCTTCATTGACGAGTTTTCCAATTATCATAATAGGCAAATGAAGACACGGTTTATCATGCGAACTAACAGCGATGAAAGTCATGGGGTAAATTCCGTAAAACTGAGAATTGGGGTGGACGTAACATCTGTTTTAAAGAATTATTAGTCCTGACCTGTTCGCAGTCATTTTCATGATTAACAAAATGTTCACTCCGAGAGCGCTCCGCACTTAACAGGTGCTGCTTGTTCTCCCCGATTAGGCAAGACGACAATCATTCATCTGGACGCGTTTGCATAATTTAAATCAAAGTCAAATAGAGCCGCGTGCTTTTTATAGCCAATTTCACCGCCAAGTGCCTCTTTTTTCCCACTCAATACCGAGAGTAATTTTGAATAACGTTGATTTAAATTAATTAAATTGGTCAATGGTCAAAAATAGTGAAATGGCGGGTAAAGAAACTCCTAAAAAACCTGTAGAAAACGACATTTGTTTTGTGTGTAAAACAAAAATCCTCTCAAATAAAGACAAGATACGTGTGCATGGAAAAGGTAAGCTTGATATCGCTGCAGTAATAAGCTCTGTCATCTCTGTTAACACAGCGGTATACACGAACGAGTTATTCGTCTGCCGAACGGACTGCTATCGCTTACTTGAAAAAATTTCGAAAATAGAGAAAGAACTTGACGAAAAGCGATCAGAATTAAAACTTCTTTATTTCGGTATCGACTAGACTCGTTGCCTTCACTCCTATGTTATTCAAATAATTGACATGATCCTTCATAAGGTTAACAAGAGGAGAAACAACAAGAACAATAGGCGATTCTTTATTAGAAAACGCTTCCCCGAGGATTGGAAGAGCTTGATATATGAACGATTAGCCAAATCCTGTTGGCAAATTTACGAAGACATCTTTCCTCTAGTCTAGATAACTAAGTTGTTCATTGCTTGTTCTTGCTATTCATACTTTCAATATTGAAGGTTTTGCAGACTTTTTCCAAAGCTCAAGAGAAAACATGTTTGCCATGTTTGGTGTTCCTGAAAATAAAGTTCCAAATGCACAACGAACAGCATTTACCCACACAGCACAAATCTGGGTTACAGAGGAAATATCCCGCAAACATGAACCAAAAATGAATTTCAGGCATCGTTTTGGCCATCCATTGCACTAACCCAGCAAGATACCAAGGAACTATTAACTGAAAATGATAGTTTTGTTGTGAGTAAACGCATAATAAAGCATTCTTGATTGGAATATGTCTGGGATATTATTTTATTCCTTTTTCCATTTTCAATTTTTATAGTGATTTCTCAAATTATTCAGGCTCAATAACACAGTTATCCAGCTTGGTGCTGATGTCTATCCAGACTTGAAGTGTCTCAGGTCAGGATAAAAGCATAACACATCTGGCACTGTGTACCCTTAAGTCTTAATAATAGATGTAAAACGTGGTGTCAAAAGCAAAACTGAGCCACTTTAGTGCCTTCCAATTGGTGCCCTTGGCAGACTAAGTGAGATATGGACCTAAAAATTTGGGTTTTTCCGTGAGACTACCATAACTACCTATTTACCAAGTTTCATTCAATTCCAGGGGGGTCAACACCATAACTTCTTCAAAAAGTGCAATTTTCTCACGGAATGGCTCTTAATATCACTTGTTACAGCAAGTGTTCTTCCTTTGACCCTATAGCAAGGTTTAGAAATATTTGAACTGTGATACAATTTTAAAAGGCAGCAATTCTTCCAATGTTCACTATATAAGGGCGTTCATACCTAATTTTAGCGCATACAACAGACTTTTGATGGTATTTAGATGTACACGAAGTGAATCTAACACTATATCTAAATCCAACACAAAGTGTTGGAATTACAGACGTTTATAATTGTGCCGCTGCGCAAATACTTATGAACATCTTGGATTGTCTCAGTGTCGGAAACAAAACTTTGGTGCTAAAATGTATCTGGGGATTCTTCTTTCGGCCCTGCTAAACACTTGGAAGAACTGTGAAACTCTGCAAACCTGCTTCTTGACCTTAGAAGACTCACCATAGTAAGAAAGAGTTGCCTGTACAGCTACTTGGTGTGTATATGCACTCCATAAACAGAGCTGAGAGTTACATGGCCACTGTGTATGCCCACTGCATGCTGTGTGATGATGTTTACAGCAGGCTGAGATATCTTTATACACTGCATACTCTAACTGGGGCATTAAACACGGCTTAGAGATATATTTACAGTTTGTGCTCCTGATGAAAGCTGAGAAACAAGCAATTACATGCACTTCAGAGAAATTCATTCTAATGCTGGGTACAGAATCATTCTATAAATGCAAATGCATGTTAATGAATTCATACCAATTAATTCATATATCACATTTCAAATATGAGAAACATACAACATAATTCTATCGTTAATTATCAATCCCAGGGTAGGTTTTACAAACTCAGGTAGGCGAAGTACCAGACTAAATTGCATTTCCAATGGGGGACCAATATGACAAAACTACTTTTAGTCCAGGGCCAAATTGAATTGTGTGTATGTGTGTAAAGCAAGCCCCTTTTTTAGTAAATGTTTCTCATTCATCTTAATTTAGGAGATGAACTAACAACTGAAAATTCAGCAAGAGCAGAACAGATGGAGCTCAGAACCTTCAAGCTTACCCTCTCTACCCTCTCCAATATCTCCAACTTCACCACAGGCAATGACACAGATGCCTTGCAGTCCAAGGGCGTTTACCAAACAGCGGAGGTGGTGATCATTGTCCTGGTTGCCGGGTCCCTCAGTCTTGTAACGATTGCTGGGAACATACTGGTCGTGCTTTCTATCATAATCAACAGGAACCTCCAGACCATAAACAACTACTTCCTCTTCAGCCTGGCGTGTGCAGACCTGATCATTGGGGTCAGCTCCATGAACCTGTACACAGTCTACATTGTGATTGGCTTCTGGCCGTTGGGTCCAGTAGTCTGTGACCTTTGGCTAGCCCTAGACTATGTGGTCAGCAATGCCTCTGCAACAAATCTCCTTGTCATCAGCTTTGACCGTTACTTCTGCGTCACAAAGCCACTCAGCTACCCTGCTAGACGGACCACCAGGATAGCGGGAATGATGATTGCGGCAGCCTGGGTTCTTTCCTTCATCTTGTGGGCCCCAGCCATCCTGTTCTGGCAGTTTATTGTAGGTGAGCGCACTGTGCCCAAGAGCGAGTGCTACGTCCAGTTCCTGTCCAACCCAACCATCATTTTTATCACCTCCATCGTCTCCTTCTGCCTGCCTGTCACCATGATGATTTTACTGTATTGGCAGATTTCCAAGGCCAGCAAGAGCCGTGTGAAGATGGCCAAGCTCGAGCCAAAACAGGACTACCCATTCAGCAACAAAGCAGGAAACCACATCACCATTACTTGTGGTGACGACTATGTGAAAACCAATCATGCTGAGAGGAGCCAGAATGGCCGAACTTGTGGAGTCGGGGAGAAAGAGCAGAGTACATCAGTACATTCTGAAGGAAATGAAATTGCTGAGGTTCCTGCTGGTTATGAGGGAAACCCCACAGCCCACAGCCTAAATGCTACAAAGCAGAGGCCTAAGAAGGTGCTCTTGCCATCACGCGAGAAAAAGGTTACACGCACAATAATGGCCATTCTTGTCACCTTCATTGTCGTGATGACGCCCTATAACATCATGGTGCTTGTCAACACCTTCTGTTCAACCTGTGTTCCCTCCAGCATGTGGACCCTCAGTTACTGGCTCTGCTACATCAACAGCACCATCAATCCAGCCTGCTATGCTCTGTGCAACGACTCCTTCAAGAAGACCTTCAAACAGCTCCTGCTCTGCCAGCACAAGGACATTCGCTTGGGCAAATGAAGAGGTGTGATTATTACCTCCGCCAAGGATTTATGTTTTTTCTTCCATTTGTTTATTTAGTCTGCCTGTCTGCTAGCAGGATATCTCAAAAACGGTTGCATAGATTTTAAGTAAACTTTGTAGGATGTTAATTTAGCACAAGAAGAACAAGCAATAACATTTTGGCTTATCTAGGCCAAAGTAAAGTTGAGATAAAGGCCAAAGTTCAAATCCAGCGATGCTGGCGGAGGTACGGGCTCTTGTGAGTCCAGCTCTAGTTTCTGTTTCTGCTGTTGTTATTTTCTGTCTTTTCTTTCCAGAAGAACTGCATCCTGTTCCATGACTTAAAACAACGAACACTACAGGCTCAGTAATCTGAACTTCAGAAACACAACAAATTAAATAGTATATGTAATATGAAACTGCGCACATTTTTTATGCCTGTAAACTGAGGAAAAAAGGCAAAATAACTACAGAAATGACTCAATGAGTGTTTTCACTCATTGACAATTCGTAAGAGTCTACACACAGTGATGTCACCAGAAAGTTGTACCTGTTGTAATTAATTTCTCTCTGATATAAATCGTGTATTACCTAAAGTACCATTCAAAAATGGATAATTTTTAAGAAATTGTTTGTTTTTAAAAGGATTATGCCAAAATGCCCACCAAAAAGCCAAGACCTTATTACCTTTTTTCTTGATTAATTTACGTATACTGCTTTATTAAAATTATTGCTTTTGAATTCAGTTTTAACAGATTATTGTAAAGGCTAATTTTAGTGGCCTTTCCTTTGGTGTACCAACCAACCACTGTATCAACCAGTCTTTACGTAATCATCTAACTGCTACCATCATATAAAGCGAAGCAGAGCAGAAGCAAACAGTTGCTCTGTTGTATGCTGGCATTTGCAAAATTCAATTTTAAATTTTGGTCTAAAATTGTCAACAAGAAACAGCATCTGCTGCTGAGGAGATGATTCTGAGGTGCGAGCTTTTTTTTTTTTTTTTTAACTCTTTTAGCCATGTTCTGGCCAGATCGTTTGGGTCCTTCATTAGTCTCGTTGCACGCTTGTTATGGTCCAGACCAGTTGTCCAGTGTGGAGGCATGCAGAATGCAATCCATTTGGCAGTTTATTGATAGCTTATACAACAGGGATCCTCAAATCTGGACCTCGAATCCAAATCCAGCCCAAGTTTTCTTTTATTCCAGATAAGTAAATGAACACTTTGTGCCCCCGATTGGTCTGACTGTCTTTCCACCTGACTTCCAGGTAAGGGGAGGGTGGAAAACCAGCAGCTCTCGTGCCTCGAGGACCATGATTTGTGGGCCAGGGTTATACGGTAACAAAGGGAGGGAGGTTCTGAAGAAGGGGTCAGGAGGAATCCAGGGATAGGTTAGCACAGTTCAATGCAGATGTTAAGGGCTAAGCTGAGCGGTCAAGACTCAGCCAGTGGCCTCCGGGATAGCAGTCAGGTGGAGAGTGCGCTTGGCCAACACCAAACTGACCCACAAGAGGATGGAGAAGCTTGACGGGAACTGGGTCCCAGTCCTGATGACCACAGACGGATTGGGAGTTTGTTTCTAACAAACTGGACAGAGGAACACACTTGGAATATTAGCGATATTGGCAATATTAAATGACAATGCCAACCACAGTGACAATTAAAGTTCTTTAAATTTTTTCATAAGCAAACTCATTATTTTAATCATAATTATTAAAAGGGGAACCCTTTTTGCGCCGTTGAATAATTTGCATTTTCTCATTGCCTAACTTGGCTGTCAATCAATGATTATCGAACAAATGAGCCACCTGAACAAATCAAAGTGACAATACCGTTAACTCCTGGATGGGCTGTTCGTGAACTAGGGACCTTGCAGTGTGGTGTACTGCGTTGCAGTCCCCTTCATCCTGCCAAGATCATATTTATCTTACTGCCCGTGGTTATGCAAATGGAAAATTGATTGATTGATTGAATAGTGAGTGATCCTTGAGTCTCATCACAACAATGCTTCCTAAGCTTTGCTTATCCAATGGGCCTGTTCAACGAAGCTGGATTAACAGGCCCGGGGCATCTTTCTGTTGTCTGGCTGCACGTAACCAGACTTACACATTCCTGATAAGCGGTACCACGACGCCGGTTATCAACTCGGTAACTGAACCCATGGATTTCCAGTGTAGGTATGTGCGCGTTCACATGAAAGGGGTGGTGTTAGAAGCAAATGACCTATTGCAAACATGGACAAACGAACTGGAAGCAAGGCTGCATACTTTTCAAATGCACAGCAAAAGTTCATAATAAAAATTATGAAGAGAGTAAACATATCATCATGCCAAAAATTAAAACCTTTGCAGCTGCCAAATTATCACCGACTGTGTAAATGCGTAACTTAAGTAATGATAACTTACTCAAAATTACTGATTTAATTTTACTACTGCGTCATTAAATCCTGACAATTCACAAAGTCGGGCCCACTTCCGGTGCAGGGTGACTCGGTGTAAACAAAACCCACATGGCCCGTGAAACCGAATTGAAAGTGATGCAAACGAAGTAATAATTCCTCAAAAAACATGCCCAAGTCGGGTGTAGTGTTTGGTTGTTCGAACCACAACATGAAACAGGGAGAGAGAATTTCATTTCACGTATTTCCAAAGGAAAGTAAGCGGCGTGAAGCATGAATTAAAGCTGTCAAAAGACAGAACCCTGATGCATACATGCAAACTCTACCGCCTTTGGCAGTAGACTACCGCTCTCGGGTCGTTTCATTCTCAGAAAAACGCCTCAAAAGCGGTAGAGTTGGCATGTATGCACCAGCAGGTGGGAACCGTCAGCTCATGCAGTGCTGTGTGGGAACCATTTTATCGGAGCTGAAATAGTAAATAGCTAAATATTTCATTAGCTGAGAATTAACTGGGAATTACTTTTGAAAATTTAAAGCATGACAGCAAATGGAAACTCTAAGTACCTAAGTTCCGTCAGTAAAGGAAAGTCTGCGCCTTGATCAAATCCGGGCTGAATGGGTGCGTCAGTAAAAAATATAAATAGAAACAGCACAAGTACTCGCACTCCAAAAGGTGATTTCCAAAAAGCCGAGAAGCTAATGCAAAAATTTATTCGGACAAGAAAGTTAATATGCAAGGTGAAAATAGTTAAAACCACAAACGTTTCGGTGCTCACACCATCCTCAGTGCAAATGACTAAGTGGCAGGACAAAACCATTTAAATAGACCTCACATGACTGAAAAAGACAATTGATTCTAGTCAATCTCACAGAATACAATTGACACGTCAACTATTCAATTACAAGGGAGTATCATCATAGGTGACAATTGGTTGTAACAATCAATAAGGATTTAAAAAAGAAAAAAGAGAGAAAAGAAGAACCAAATAAAACAATAAAGGAGAAGACTATCAAAATAAATAAATTAAATTGATGCGAAAGACATGCTGGTGCGCGCTTAAAGAAAACAAGTTAAATCAAAAGAATCATTTAAACCAGCTGGATGAAGTGTGGATAAGCAATAGATCCAACGTGCTTCACACTGAAGTAGTAAGTTGTCTATGTACCTTAGTCTACGACTGGGAAAAAGACGGTCAATACCAAGCCAAACGTCAAGTTTAAGAAATGGTATGGCCCTCATTAGGGCTGTCTGAAATCGTATTGCAAGATTCTTCCAGGCATGATTATACAATACATTGTAATATTTATGATGGCATTGGCAGGTAGAATAAGGATAAATGTTTGGAACCCCCCAACCTGTTGTTTTTACCTCCTTTGGGGGGGGGGGGTTCAAGTCTTAATTAGGGGGGTCAGACCACCCCAATCACCCCTGCAATCCGAACCATGGTCACTGGGCTAAAAATATCACCAAAAACTTTGACATTTTGCTTTATCTTATCAACTATTTCAGTCATAGGCTTATAATTTTTATCGTACATGCATCTCATGAAGGCTTAAAAATGATATTTAATGAACTGGAAACATCGCAGGCACTCAGGATGCAATGAGATTCTGTGAAATTTTCATCCTTCTGAATAGCAAAATAACAAGGTTATTTCGGCACAGTATTAGAGGACCAAATGTCATTAGCTCCCACCGCACTGAGTGGCGCGGGAGCTATGGTATCAGGCTCCATCCGAGTGTGTGCGCGTCCCTCAACAAGAACTTCGACATTTTGCTTTATCTGATCAACAATTTCAGTTACAGGCTCACAATTTTCACTGGACATGCATCTTATAAAAGCCTAGAAATGAAATGCCAAAAGGTGACCCTCGCCTATTTTTTCATGGTCACTGGCATAAAAATATTGCCAAAAACTTTGACATTTTATGTCATCAACTATTTCATTTTGCCTTATCTTAACGGCGGGATCTTCTGGGGCTGCCAGTGCCCTATATTTTAGTATTTGTGTTGTGTCCATGGGTAAAGTTTCCTGGTAGGTAGGCCTACCGGAAAAAACTTATTGTTTTTGCATTTCTAATAAGCTATTAATTTTAATTAAATATAAAAAAGACACTACGAAGCACTTTCTGACAATACATGTTGATGTTCCCCTTGCAGAATGAATATTAGAATAATGTAGGTTTTGCTTTGAATTGAAAACAACATTGCGTTTTTCTTTTCAGGCATTAATATGATTTCTATTCGGCTTTTTTTCTTTTTTTTTTTTACTGTCAGTCGATGATGTTCGGTGGAAACAATTGGCTTAAGTATGCATTACTTCTAATACTTTTGGAACTTATTGACGGTCCCTAACCGCTGCGACCAGCGCTGAATCGTAATTTGATAGCCTACCGTTGGACCCCTCACTCTGGGTAAAATCGCGAAATCATGCCGCGGAGTGAACTTCGAATACCCGTCGAATATCCAACGCTAAACTAATTCCCCGTAAGAATATTTTGTAAATCGTGAAAATGTATAGGTTTCAGTCCTAAAAACTGTGCCCACTCCTTTGTCATTCACTTGTGTTCCTGCGCAACAGTTTACAGGCGAAATTGCGTGAGTGAGCTCATGCTCGGTGCTTTCCTGACTTTACACCTGACGCAAAAATTTCTTGAGATGAAATTACTTTTCCAGAATCCCTGAGAGATTACGATTTTGAAAAAAGCGTGTTGTGAGGGACTGTCCGCTCTGGTTTTCCGCCCCTTCTTTAAGACAGCCTCCCCGTGCCTCTGCCCTGCACTCACTCCTGAGTCCTCTTCACGTCTCATACTCGCGCGTTTTCCTTCCAGACAGCAGTATCGCATACACTCGTGCTTCTGCGCCGCTCATTCCTCAGGCATGCCATCAATCCGGCAGCGAGGAGACCGACTGAAGGCTGCGTCTTCTCACCAACCAAACGGAGGGTACACCGAGGAGAACCGCTACGAACAGGTAATTAAATCATAAAACTACAGGGCAAATACTCTGATTGTTCATTGATGGCACAGTGTGATCATGAAAATCCATGAAATGACATAACTGGAAACGCTGTGGCTTAACAACGGCATCTTTTGCGCAGCAGAATTTACGCACTGCGTCCAACAGATATAATATGGCACTGCGGAAGGCTGGGATGAAGCATCAAGGGTTTTTTTTCCTCTCTCCCCGGATGAGCGCTTCAACTTCGTCCCAGCGCTCGGGGCTTGTCTCCCGTCTGTGAACAATACATGGACAGAAAACAATCCCATAGGCTTCTGCTAAAAATAAATATATTTGTTTATCAGACTACTCGCCCAATAAGCTCTGACTGTGTTAAAATCCCACTGATGCTTAGCTGAGTGAATCCACAGATGCATAGAGGAACTCTGAGTTAGCCCGAGATGGGTCATTTCAGGTCAAATGTCCGATTTTCAGAGAAACTTCCCACTTGACCATCTCAAATTTGGCTCAAAAAATTCCAGCGGGTTCATACACCTCCTAATAGGATAAATTCAAAATCTTAGCTCCTCTAATAGTTTTGTCATAACAAAAATATTTTTGCAACTAAGTTATGCTTGTTTTACTGCCCTTTTTGAACAGTGATTCCTGAGGAGCCAGATTCTCATGGCTATATCAAGAAAAGTATTTCAGCTAAGTCCTTCAAATTCTCAGAGGTGAAAATTTGCTACTATAACTTGAACAATATGAACTTATAAAAGTGTCCCTTTACTTTATCATATGGAAAAGGGACTGTACAAAGCCTAATTTCAAATACAGTGTTATGATCCTGTTCTGCCTGACCGTGTTTTCGTTGTGATTCTGCCTTGTTTGCCATGTCTGTTCATTATTCTGCTCTGCCTGACCATGATTTGTATTGTGATTTGGATTCCATGCCATGTTTTGTTTTTGCCTTGTCTCTGTCTGTTTGCCATATTCCACCTTTGCGGTTATATTCCGGTCCATGTTTTGTCTCATACCATGCATTGCACTTTGTCTCCCCCTGTCTGGTCTTTTGTCATGTGATCGCTCACTGCCCCAGTATTGTGTGCCACTTCAGAATTTATAACAGACTTCAATTTTTGGCCCTGGTAAGGTTGTAATATTTTGATCTAAACACTGCATATGGGTAATTCTGCAAGTGTAAGTTAACATTTATGAAATGAAACATTTTGTTGCATTTGAGCTTTCTATCATTAACTATGTGCATTTTTTAAAATAATGATTTAATGGCATCGAAGGCATATTCAATGCTGTACGTCCACAAACATACCATATTTTCAAAAATTTATTTAGAGAAAATAAAGCATCATAAATTTTGGATATGTTAATAACAGGCATCTAATCTCCCGAGAAGAGTCACTGATGTTGGTGGGTGGTCTCATTTTTGGTAAAAAAATGTTAAATAGCACAATTTTAATTTTTAAGCCGTAATATTTTCTAGATTATTCCACACACACACACAGACACACACACACGGGAAGCTGTATGTGCAATACCAAATCCCTGTCTGAGGTATCGCTAGTGTTCTGAAGTGTTACAAGAATGAATTCTCTCATTCAAATTAGGCTTATGCCGTCGGAGGCGACGGCTGGGGGTATATCCCCGAACGCCTCAAATTCCCCAATCCTTGAATAGACCTTGAGCATACTTTCATTTGAACTTAATTTCAGGTCAATCGGACAAATAGTTCTGAAGATATGGCCAAAATGGTAATTTTCCATCACAAAGCGCCACCTGGTGGCAAAATATTGAACCATACAGGTATGATGTCATCATGTGACATGTTGTGAGGTCATGACCTTGCAGTTGCTCATAGTTTCACGTCAATTGACAAATAATTCCATAGATATGGCAAAAATGGTGAATGTTATGTGACAAAGCTCCACCTTGTGTCAAAATTTTGCACCAAACAGGTATAATGTCATCGTGGGACACATCCTCAGGTCATGACGTTTCATTTGCATTTGATTTGAGGTCAATCGGACAAATATTTCCAGAGATATGATAAAAAATGTGATTTTTTCAGTTTTTGGCCCCTGGTGGCCAATCTAGAAATTGTAAATTGTCCAAAATCGAATCAGTTCTTCCTCTTTATAATACTTACTTATGTGCAAAACTTGGAATTTCTAATTGAAATATTACTGAAGTTATCGTGTTAACACGTAAATCAGTTTTTGGCCCCTGGTGGCCAATCTAGAAAACGTAAATTGTCCAAAATCAGTTCTTCCCCTTTTTGATACTTACTTATATGCAAAACCTGACATTTCTAATTGAAATATTATTGAAGTTATCGCGTTAACACGTTGGGCAGCGTGGCAGCGGCGGTGGCGGTCGGACCAAAAACATAATATCCCCGGAATGCCATTCGGCATTCGGGGATATAAATAAATAAATAGCTGTCTTACAGAAGACATGCTAAAAATGCCATTTTATTTGATCACAGATTAAATGATTTGTCATATACATAAACCTTATTTAATAAATCAACGTATAAAACAAAAATTACTCTTTTTTTTTTAAGCTGTAAGCTTAGAAATATGTTTGGTCATGCAGAAGCTAAAACTAGTCTGAACAGTAAATGCATCCGCACGGCCCAGCAAAAAGTTTTAAGTTTTAATAAGACCTATGCTGGGCACCTGTGCAACCTATCATCGCCAAGATTCAAGTTTCAAGCACTATGCACTCAAGGAGCAGGACACCAAAGTTGCTGAAAACCTCATGAAAGAGTACAAATAATTTGTGTATTATCTGTGCAAACTGTTGTCAACTGGTCATTTTAAATATTTCATTATTTCCAATTCCTCAGGACTGTCAAAAACGCTTTTTTTTAAACACAGGTTATTACTTATTGAAGCAGACAGGTTAGTTTTTTCTACTTGGATGTATATGTTCATTGATACAATAATTTGAAGGAATGATTTGTAACAAGTTTGATCTTCCACTGATGTTGGAACTTCAGTATTTCAATATACAACCCCAATTCTGAAAAAGTTGGGACAAAGTGTCAATTGTGAATAAAATCAAAATGCAATGACTTTCAGATCACGAGTCAATATGTTATTTACTATAGAACATAGATAACATTTCAAATTTTGAAGGTGAGATATTTTACATTTTTATCCACAAAATGAGCTCATTTCAAATTTTCTGGCTGCAACAGGTCTCAAAAAAGTTGGGACACAGGCAAAAAATGGCTGAAAAAGCAATTAATATATAAGAGAATATTTAGCAAGTGATTAAGTTAACTGGCATCAGGTGTGTAACATGATTGGCTACAAAAGGGATGTCTTAGAGAAGCTGAGTCCCTCAGAAGTAAAGATGGCCAGAGGCTCTCCAACTGGTGAAGACTTGCGTAAATAAATTGTGGAATACTTTAAAAACAATGTTTGTCAACGGCAAATTGGAAAGGCATTGAAGGTCTCATCATCGACAGTGCATAACATCATCAAAAGATTCAGAGAAACTGGAAAAACTTTGTTCATAAGGGACAAGACTGAAGACCTTTACTGGATAACTGTGATCTTCGGGCCCTCAGACACCACTGCATCACTCACTGGCATGATTCTGTCATTAACATTACTAAATGGGCACAGGAATACTTCAAGAAACCACTGTCTGTAAATACAGTCCGCTGTGCCACAAACAGATGCCGCCTAAAACTCTATCATGCTAAAAGGAAGCCATTGTTGAGCATAATCCAGAAGCGCCACTGTGTTCTGTGGGGTCGTTTAAAATGGACTGTAGCAAAGTGGCAAAGTGTCCTGTGGTCAGACAAGTCTCAATCTGACATTGTTGTTGGAAATCATGGGCGTTGTGTCCTCTGGGCTAAAGAGGAGAAAGACCACACCTCCTATTATCAGCGTTCAGTTCAAAAGCCAGCACCCTGATGGTATGGGGATGCATTAGTGCGCAAGGTGTGGGACTTGCATGTTTTAAAAAGCACCATGAATGCTGAAAGGTATATAAAGGTTTTAGAGCAACATATGCTCCCCTCTAGATGACATCTATGTTATAGTTTTGTTATAGTTTTCTTTCTTCTTTTTGTTTATTATACGTTTCGGTTTTCCGTTTATGCCATTTCAGGTTTCATTGCACTTGTCACCCCTGTCTTGTGATCAGTTGGTTCAGTCCGTCTTCCCTGTCTATGTGCCTACTTGCTTTGGGTGATTTCAATGGTTTCTGGTGTTGCATATTGTTACTTCAATTCTCGTTCACTTCCTTCGCCTTGCTTTCCTAGATTACTAATAATACTGACGTTTATATTGTGTATAATAGTCTACTAACTTAACTAATCCATGTATATATTACTAACTTACTAATGAGCACTTTGGTTAATTTGTAAAGCTGCACCTCTGCTAATTATTACTAATTCAATCTCAGCTATTGCCGTGTTTTAGTCTGCACCTCTTGTTTTGCTTTCTCTGCCTCTCGCACGTGCTTAATTGCTATCCTGCACTCATTGTCTGTGCACGTAGAACTCCTTGACCGGAGCTGTTTATCTGTCCTAGGTTGTCTGTGTTGATCCTGTCCGTGTCTTGGCTTTTGCCAATTGTTGTGGTTTAGGACTTCCCCATGTGTGCTTACCTCTGTAATTAGTCTTAGCCAATTCACCTGTTTCCTGCATTGCATGTGACTTCCCTCTTGTCTATTTAAAGTCTTCACTGCAGTTCATTCTTTGTCAGAACGTTGATCAGTAGTCATTTGTGCAGAGCTCCTTGTATGCCATTTGTCTTTTGCTTCTTCACGACTGTTTCGCCCGACCTTGAGATTGCCTCGCCCTATTATTCCTGTTTTGTAGTGATGGCAGAAATGGAACGTCCGGGTAATCGAATCATTTGGAACGAATGATTCGGAAAATGACTCGATCTTATGGAACGACCGAAACATGTCTCCACAGCGACATCTGGCGTCCAAATAAACGAGAAGCTATTACGCACAAACAGTCGAGTTTTTTTGTGCTTTATTCACATGTTTTGTTTTTGGCCAGTAGCGGGTGCTTATGAACATAGCAGACATTTAACAATATTGTCTCCCTGTAGTTCAAAATGTTCTCAAACGGGAGATCTGGGACGCTTTCTCGTTGTAGCACTCATCTTCAAACGCTTGGTACAATACACTCTGAGAGGCAAGACTTCGCAAAAAAACTGTGATTTCCATGCGCTTTAAATGTTTCCCGCAAATTGAACATTTATTTATTGGATAATAATCAGCAGCCATTCAGACAAAGGTCTGATAATTGTTTTGCATATGTGGTTATGTGTACATGACATTTAATATGCATTTTCATGTTGTTTGATGCTCGTATTATAGTAGTGGTTTCGTTTTCGGAACAGAATTACGTAACCACCTAGTGGCCTATTCACTTGTTTGAATTGTTGATATGAAACAGTGACGTTTCGTATTGATTGGTGGCGTAATGGAACACTAAATGGAACGGTCACGTGACATCCTCCTTCTGATACAGACCTCGGAACTATGTTTCGAATCAAACGTTCCACTTAGGCGTCAATATGTACCGGAACACTGTTCTGATTTGGCCATGACTAGTGTTTTGTCTTTTTGGATTTTGACTGGATTTTGTACGACCACGATTTCTGTTTTGGATGCCCTGTGTATGACCTACCTTTCTGGATTTCAACTACAATTTTTGGGTTACAGTCTATGTACCATTGCACATCTGCCTTACTGGTTTTGACCCCTGCCTGTCTAGTTGGCTTCGCTTTTTGGATATTGTTTTTTGGCTTGGCAATTCTTGTGCCTTCTGGTACCGACCCTATTTACAATAAAGGCTTACGGTTTTTGGAATTCCTGTTCTCGCGAGTGGTTCCTGAAGGCACCGTCACAATTTTTTCCAGGGAAGGCCTTGTATCTTTTAAAAAGCACCATGAATGCTGAAAGGTATATAAAGGTTTTAGAGCAACATTTGCTCCCCTCCAGACAACATCTATTCCACGGAAGGCCTTGAGTATTTCAGCAGGACAATGCAGAACCACATACTGCAGATATTACAACAGCATGGCTTCATAGTAGAAGAGTCCGTGTGCTGAACTGGCCTGCCTGCAGTCCTGATCTTTCACTGATTGAGAACACTTGGCACCTAATTAAACCAAAAGTTTGTCAAAGGAGACCCAAAACTCTCCAGCAGCTGAAAGCCTGTATTAAACAAGATTAGGATCAATTTTCAATGGCTTAACTCAGGAAACTTGTCTTCTTAATGCCCAGACACCTCCAACCTGTGTTAAAAAGAAGAGGGAATGCTACACCATGGTAAACAGGCTCCTGTCCCAACTTTTTTGAGACCTGTAGCAGCCATCAAATTTGAAATGAGCTCATTTTGTGGATAAAATTGTAAAATTTCTCAGTTTAAAGATTTGCTATGTTATCTCTGTTTTATTGTGAATAAAATACTGGCTGGTGTGATTTGAAAGTCATTGCGTTTCGATTTTATTCACAATTTACACATTGTCCCAACTATTTCGGAATTGGGGTTGTATATTTGAAAACTGTATATGGGTTATAATTCAAGTGTAAGTTACCATTTCTGAAATAAAACATTTCATTGAGTTTGAGCTCTCTATCATTAACTATGTGCATTTAATAAAATAATGTTTGAAAATGCCTTTGATGCCATTAAATGCTGTGCATCCACAAAAATACCATATTCTCAAAAATTTATTTTGAGAAAGTAAAGCAAAACACCATCACAAATTTTGAATATGTTAATAAAAGGCATCTTTTAGGAATCAACAGAAGTGGGTCTAGTTATGGCGCTGTACTTTAATATTGGGTCTTATTGAGAGTATGCAGCATGGCCTGTGGAGGCCATATGGTTGTAGATAGAGATTAAGTTTGTATTATTGACATATAGGAAGTCATATATGATCAATATTATTGCTGTGTTAAAGTTCACCTCAGATAACCCTGAAAGGTCAAACTTGGGGTCAAGCAAAATGTTACAATTTTCAAAGGCTTCTAGGCTTGAAAATATTGAAGATTGGAAATGTATGTATATTGAACACTAATAGGAAGTCATATATCAAGTTTCATTTGGTGACCTTTGACGGTCAAACTTGACATAGTGAAATTTCAATGACTTCTAGCACCAAAACTATTTATGATAGAGCTTAGGTTTGTATTGTGGGCATACAGGAAGTCATGTATGAAGTTTAATTTGGTGACCTTGAACTTGACCCTTAGTGACCTTCACTGACCTGACTTTGTAGAGAAATTTCAGTGACGTATATCAGCAAAATCCTTACAGTGTAGGTTTGTATTGGAGATGTAGAGGAAGTCATATATGAACTTTCATTTGGTGACCTTCATATTGACCTTCAAAGGTCAAACTTGACCAAGTGAAAATTCAATGACTTCTATCAATAAAAAGGTCAGAGATAGAGCCTAAGTTTTTACCACAGACTTAAACAGTGTCACTCATGAACTTTCATTTCATGACATTTAACTTCACTGTTGGTTACCTTTGAAGGTCAAACTTGACGTAATACAATTACTATGACTGCGTTTACATGCACACCATATTCCTGTATTAATCAGAATATGAGAATGTTCCGATTGCGTACCTGTCATGTAAACGCGTGCAATAACCCGATTAAGGTCATTTTCCGATTCGAAATATCCCGAATAAGACCCCTGGCATATGCCTGTTTTAATCGGAATATTGGCTCATGTATACACCTTTTGTTTTAACTGCCAACCAAGTTATGCATCGCTGGAAAACTCTGAAGGTGGCATATTCCAAAGCGAAAAAAAGACAGTGGCTATTTTTACGCCAATCGTAATCTTACTCCAATTTGCTATTCTTATGAGCTTCCGTATCTTCATGCACAATGTAGGAAATCTGGACTTGGACTCATAGTCTGATTTATACAGTCTATGCTTATACCACGGCATTAACTATAATATCTCAGCTGACGTTAGCTAGCGGCACGGCAGTAACATAACTTATGTTTTCTAGCTAGTTGCTTAACTTAGCTAACAGGTTAGGTAGTTATGAGAGTGTGACGTACAGTTCAGGAACCACACGCGAGAGACGGAAATCCAAAAAACGTATGCCTTTATTGGATTCCGAGTCAAAGCCAGAAAACACTGGAATTGCCAAGCCACAATACGAAATCCAAAAACAGTATCGACTAGACAGGCCAGAGTCAGAACCAGTAAGACAGATGGGCAGAGGTACAAAAACGATAGGCAAAAAGTCGTAGTCGATGGGCAAAGCCAATGGTCATACACAGGGCATCCAAACACAGAACTCGTGGTCATACAAAAATAGGTCAAAATCCAGAAAGGCAAAAACAGTAGGGATGTTACGCTCGAAACAGACGGCTCGAGACGGTATCAATCTCTCAAAGCAGAAGTATCTCGGCAATATGTTTCGATGCCTAGCTTCACCATGCAAAAAACCACGTGACTCCCCAAATGAAGCTTCATTACGTCACACGCGTATCGGCGACGTGTTACTTGGGTTTTGAATCCAGGGCGGGATTTTTGGGGAAGACCCATTAAAATACTGGTATTCAAGGGCAGCAGTTTATCCCAGTCTTTACAAGCTTGCCCACTGATATTCTCATATGCCAAGCAACTTCTGTGCCATGTGAAAGGGTCTTCTCCAAAGCTGGAGAGGTTGTAACAAAGAAGAGAAACAGACTAAAGCCCCACTCAGCTGAAATGATCTTGTTTTTAAATAAAAAATTTTGAACCCTGTAAATCCCCTATCCCAATTATGCAGCATTTTACTCGACTACTGGAATAACAGTCCCTAGTTGCGTAAACATTTGCCATTTTCGCCCCAAATTTTGGAAAATCTTTTTTTGTATTTCTATCAAACTTGCAAAAGCATATCTCCATTACATACAGTATTTTATGACGGCACAATCACATTATAACACAAATATGTTATTGTCTTGAAAAAAGTCAAAAACACATAGATCACAAAAAAGATGCACATAGATCCTTTATTGTTAAACGTACATAACAGTGCCTGTTTCATGACACCTTGTCCTTGTTTATTGTTCTGCGCAAATGCTATGTTGAAGATTGGCCAGCAGATGTCGCCATATTTATTTATCAAATGCTTCGCAAACCTGAACCATTCAACACAATTGCTTCATAATTGATTCAGTAGTTCAGAAAGCTTCGGTTTCTCCATCACTAAAAAAACAGTATTAAAAGGGCTATGGCAAGAATCAGGGTCGGACTATCCAGTAGAAGAAAAAACAATAATCAAAGGCGTACAAGGAGCTCGGCACAATAAAATATTGATCAACGCTCTGACAAGAGCTGTGAGTGAAAAGACTCCTAATATACACACAGGGAAGGTCACATGCTATACAGAGATCAGCTGTGGGAAATGAGGCTAATTACATCGGGAGAATCACATGAGGGAATCCCTTACCACGAAAATTGGCGAGAGACGAAATACGGACAGGAATCACACAAACAGCCTATAACATTTGAACAGCTCCGGTCCAGGAGTTCTATGTGCACAGATAACAAGAGCAGGAAAGTAATTAAGCACGTGCGAGAGATTCTCGCTGAACATAGGGAGAGGACGGTGGAAAGCAAAGGGGCGGAGAAATAGAACAGGGCGACTGCGAAGAGGGAATTAGTCTATTAGTAACGGTGCGGTTTTACAACTTAAACTGGAGTGCTTATTAGTAATTTTAGTAATCGAATATATATACATGGTTAGTTGTGTTAGTAGACTATAATACAAAATACAAATGTTAGTCTTGTTAATAATCAGAACAGAAGGGTGAAGGGAGAAAACGAGATACGAAGGAATGTTTTAAAAACCAGACATCATTTAAATCACCCGAAGTCAGTGAGCACGCAGACAGGGAAGACGGACTGAACCAACTAGATCACAAGACAGGGGAGACATGTGCAATGGAACTGAAACATGGAATGAGCCAAAAACCAGAATGTTACAAAAACCAAAAAGAATAAATAAAAGACAATAATCATGGACACAAAACCAGCACATAAAACATGATCAAAAAACCAGAACCATGATAGAGTGTAATATTAGGTTCAACGTTTGCTCACTAACATTTGGGGAACTGTCAGGGCGTCACTCTCTACAATCAATAGTCAGTTGTGATTAGAGTCGTGTGGAAAAGCTGATAGCTGCACAAAGCTTATCCTTGCAAGAAATTCTAGAGTACAGATTGGCTAATGAGTTAGACGGCAAGCTGGCAAAGTTAGCAGGCTAATAACTAACCCTACCTAACTTGAGTAGAGGACATCCTGACTGTAACTGAAAGTAAGTAAGCAGGCTAGCCGGTCTAGTAATGTGAACCACAAGGCATGCCGCGAAAGTAGGATGTTTTCAACCCAGTTGAGAAGCATATTTTTCCGTGGCTGATATTCCTATTGTGCATGCGGATACGGAAGCTCGTAAGAACAGCAAATTACAGTAAGCTCACAACTGGCGTAAAAATAGCTACTGTCAAACACAAAACAACACCAGCGGCCCTAATCCAGCCAGTTTCATTTATTTTGCGGTCATGGATGAGATTCTGGGACAGAGACAGCTGGCGATGGCAATGGCCAAGAGAGTGGAGTCGATGTCGGCTTTGAAGCTCTAAATGAAGGCAACCAAAGCCATGATGATTACTTTCGAGCCTTATATTTGCTGAAAACCCAATGTTGAGATTGGACCTAAGTGGTGGATGTGTGAATTAACATGTAAACGGAATATCCCCATCGCTCAGCGCATGTAAACATCTTATTCAGAATATTACCTTAACCTGAATATGGACCTTAATCGGAATATGCTGTGCATGTAAACAGTCAATGACTTGTATTGCCAAAATGGTCACAGATAGAGCCCAGGTTTAAATTGGAGACATATCGGAAGTCAAATGTGAATTTTCATTCGGTGACTATTGACCTATTGACCTTTGAATGTCAAATGTGACCTAGTGAAAATTCAATGACTCGTATCAATAAAATGGTCTCAAATAGAGTCTAGGTTTGTGTCAGACATCTGGGAAGTCACATATGAACTTTCATTTGGTGACATTCAACTTGACTGTCAGTGAACTCAACACTGAAATTACAATGACTTGTATTACTAAAATGGTTACAGATGGAGCCAAGGTTTGTATAGAGACATTTAGGAAGTCATATATGAATTCCATTTGCAGCTTAACTTTCTGTGACCTTTAAAGTTCACAGTTGACATTGAATTCTCAAATCACCAAAACTGCTTCAGAGCTTAGGATTGTATGACAGGTGGTCTTATAAATGCATGTGAATTTTTATTTAGTGATCTTTAAATTGACTTTCAGTGATTTGAAGTTCAAACGTCACTTGAAATTTTCATTACTTGTATCATCACTGTAAGATTGCTTGCCATTAAGCTACAGGACCCTTGGTCCTATTTTTTTGGTAAAAAATTTTGATAATAGCACATTTTTTTTCATTTTCAAGCCTTAATATTTTATAGATTATCCATAGGAGAGGGGCAGAATTAGAATACTAAAAACACAACATATATGGAAAGCTGTATGTGCGATACCAAATCCCCGTCTTTGAAATTAGGCTTTTTACAGTCCTTCAAATATGCTACCGCAGAGCGCATGGTAAACTTTACAAGCAAATTTAATCACCCAGAAATATATGATAAATTGAAGGGACATCTTTATAAGTCCAAATTCCTCAAGTAATATTAGCAGATTTTTATCCCTGAGAATTTGAAGGACTTAGCTGAAATACCTTTCTAGATATAGCCATGTGAAAGTGGCTACTCAGAAACTGCTGTTCAAAAAGGGCCAGAAAACGAGTGTAACTTAGTTGTAAAGATATTGTTTATGACAAAACTATTAGGAATTGAGAGCTAAAATTTTGGATTTCTCCTATGAGGAGGTGAATGCACCCACTGGAATTCTTTCAGCCAAAGCTGAGATGGTCGATTGGGAGCCATTTGGACAGTTGACAGAATGACCCAGATATCAAATTTACTGTATGAAACAACAGTAGTAATTTTCATTTATTCCGAGCCTTCGGGGCAGTGTAAATGAAAATTACTGCTTGAGTTTCAAAAATTTTATTTTGTGGGCTCAGGAATTTGAGATCCTATTTATCCCATAAATGTCAGCGTCATATTATTCGTAAAATTAAAGCAAAGCGTTAGCTTTCATTTGGCGGTCTGTTCAAGCCAATGGGATGAATAGCTGTCATGCTAGAAGTCATGCTAACGGTTTTTGCTATTAAATTAATTATTTATTATATTAAATAAATTAATTTAAGTTTGTACGATAACAGAAACTCATATAACTTATTACTTTAATGGCAGAAAGCTTAGAATCTCATTGACTTGAATAAACCGCAAACCAGAAATTAATGCTAGCAATGGTTAATGGTTACCAGCTGGAGGACTGGTCACGTTATTGTGTTTGACATTGAACGGAATCTGACTAGTCGCAATGCAAGAAAGTTGTGTTACACGTGTGTTGTACCAAATCTGTGCGCAACTGTGCACAACCTTAAAGCTGCTGTAACGTTTTTGATTCTTCATAGTTTCTTGTCCGAAGCCTATGTAACTAGTCCCCGCCCCCTATCCCCAAGCCATGTGCAGGAATGCACATCGGTTTCTGGCAGAGGAGAGTAGCGACTTAGTTACGGTATAAATACAATATAAACAGACACTCTCGGTGATTGTCATGTGAAAGCCACACTGAAAACATGGACCAACGACACATTACATCCATGCAGAAACTTTGGTATGAATGGCGTTTTGAAGGTATTAGCTAAAACTAGCTTGTATCCTACAGCCACATGATGCTATCGTTACACAGCTAAGCTAGCTGCAGTCAGACATAAATGACGACGTTTCATTATAAACTGACAGTTACAGGATGAAAAGCCACCAACAGGACTATCTGAGACTGATAAAACTGCATAATTACAACAGTAAAACAAAGCTTACCTTTCCAGTAGCAGCAAGGATAGCTGTGCACGCTTTTTAAACCCTTTAATTCCTTCAGTTTTCCCTATTGAAAGCGGCACCGATATCAATACAGCCCTTGGCTATCTCACGATTTTTCTCCTTAACCCCTTTCTGCAGATGTAGACGTTTGCGTCTATAGAACAGCAAATTTCAGCTCGCTGTTACTGTACTCGATCATTAGATGGCTGGATCAGTGATTGAATATTCACAGGCAAGCAGACCTTGAATGTGGTTTTGAATATGGGGAAGTTCACTCCACTCCCTGTTTTTCAAGAGTTGCACGAATTAAACCTCTCAGCTAAGCCTGATGTGCAAACTGCTCAATATCATTGCCCATAGTATCGATCCAGCAGTTTAAAAAAATGATTATTTGCGACAGAAAAAATCGTTGTCCTATGTAGCAACCTCTTTAGCTACAGTGAGCCGACGGTATTCCAATTAATGGTTCAGAAAAATCTGTTTTCTGAAGAAAAAAATTCAACATGGTATTGATTCTCTCACATTCTACTGTCAATTACTGTCATCACATGCAAAAAATGCATAGTTTCCTACCGTGGATTTTCGTGTAGATTCCTTCATTGAAAAATTCAGCACTTCCTTATATCCACCCGAGTACTGGCGTTGATTGCCAATCACTCAATCATACAATCAGGCTCTTATTCGTAACTGCACAGTTAGACTTCACGCCCTCCTGAAACTTCCGCGGTAACAATGTATTGATTGGCTCGTTTCTTATCCAATTCCCGAGTGTTTAAACATTCTACAGTAAGTGAAACATATTGATTGGACAAACACAGAGCATACAAGCCTATGCGTATCAGCAGGCCCGGTTGTATCCCGTTTACGTTGCACGCATTACGCGGCTGAAATAGACACGATATATAGAAAAAAAGACTCGCAAAACTGGCCTTGAAATGTTCAGTTATATTTAGAGAATTTAAATAAGACAAGGACATGGTCAATGGGAATTATTTCGAATAAAACAGGAGTGGAGGGTTCCTTCAACTGGATACATCGGTCTCTGGAGGAGGGATTTGTGAAAAAGGTTAGGCTGCTTTTGTTTTTTTTGTTTTTTTTTTGTTTTGGAATGTATGCCTACTCAACAAAGTGGAATGCCGACGTTTTTCCCTGCTTAAAAGCGAACTGCCCATGCATTTGGGTGGACCCCCTGGTACGGTCATTGCACCGCACTGTTGAATCTAGGGAGGAATATAAATTGTGTGATCTTCCCTGAAAGTGGAATGTCTGTTCTGTTAAAATAAGGTATATTTCAGAATTCAGATATTACTGAGTTAGTGAGTTGTACTTGTTCCTTATAAGGGTTGAAATGAGGTTGTGAGTTCGGGAACTGGTAACTTCCATTACAGGGTGAATGTTCTGACCGTTTAATCAACAGTTTATATAATGCAATGCGTGTTTGTGCTGGCCTGGAGACTTAGAAGAAAAATGGACAAAACTCTAAACTATATTATGGAGAAAAGGCATGTTTTGTGTTTGGAGAGGTTACTGGTGACCACTGATGTTCAACTGCACTGATATCGATAAATTCATGCTAAACTCAACCAGAAAATCATTAGTTTATATTAAATTTCATGCCTCAAAACTTTATTTGTGTTAAATACATGATTATTTTATGATTTGACAGTGCAACATGTTGAGGGATCTCAGGCTTTGGGGAGATACTCAGAAAATCTTTTACTGAGTGACAGACATTTATTGAACAGCACTGTTTTCCTTGCCAATTTGGCATTGCAAAGTAGAAACACATGGAATTTTGAAGCCATTGTTAAGGGTTTAGCTTAGGGTTAGAGATGCCAGTGATGACTGGTGTAAACCAATGTTGTTTACCAGAGATCAGATGACGTGATGTCAGTTTAGCGGATGGAATTAAGTGACAACCATTTTCCTCATTGCCAAGCAAGTGATGATAAATAATCAAACAGAAAAGTTTTGCTGTGCCCATTGCATGATGACACACGCGCAAGGCATTACGGGATAAAAGTGGAGTCTCACTTTATCGCTCCGCTCATCAACCGATATAGTATTGCAGATGAGCTGATAAAAATTTAGCTGAATCTGTGAAGTTGCATCAAACTAAATTAATGTGCAAAAATGCACCGCATTGCACTGTCCTAAACAGTCCAATAGGACTGCATGTTGCTTCCATCAGTTAAACAAGCTAGCTCGCAGTAAATTTATTAACGATTATATCAAAGCCTTATCATGGCTCGATTTCGCCAGTAGTTATGCTTGTGATGTTTGCTTTGTGTTTAGGCTGAGTTGAAGGGCACCACACCAACAGTATTTTCATTTCACATCTGCAGTAGCCACCAAGCTTGCTCCAGAATTTAGGCATTACCTTAACCAGCTGGCTGCATTCTCCGCACAGATCCTGAGTTTAAAAACGGCGCTTCAGTCTTGTTGCATCATCATCGAATCATATGCCAAAAGACACCACAGGTAGGATCCTTTACAATCCAGTAAGATTGTACCTCCTTGTTGATAAAAAAGACAGCATGGATTCAAAGGCAGTAATGAGCATCACTATGTACATTAAACTCCATAACAGCAACAACAACAAATATTTTCAGTACAGTATTTTAGCACAGAGTTAATATAGGGGGATGGTTTGGAAAGGTGACAAATAGGGCCAAGCAATAGAGCGTTCTGTGATGTTGAACCGAACCAGTCACGTGACCTTGACCATGCACAGCAGACTAAGATTTCAGCGGGAGTGAAAAGTTATTTGTTTTTGGTGATGAATTTGAAAAGAGCAATTTACAGTGATGGCTCACAATGTTATGAGGAAAATAACTGAATTTTGTGTTGATTTTCTAGCCTATTACATTAAAATTCATGTAGAGCTGCGTAGTATTTTAGGCAAGGACTGCATGCTGTAAACGACTACAAATTTCACCTGCTGCTGAGTTAACTTTGCTTTCAGAAATTTTTTTGAGTTATTGAGCAAGCATTCAGTAAAACTGAATTAGAGTGCTTTTGTTCTTTTTGAATGAACATAGGATTTGTAATGAGTGAGCCCGAGATATCAAATTTATGAAACAATTTGATATCTCAGGCTCACAAATTTGAGATCCTATTTATTCCATAAATGTAAGCACTTTTGTACTCGAAAAATTTAAGAAAAGCGTTAGCCTCTAGTTGGCGGTCTATACAAATCAATAGGAATGATTAGCTCGCTAGCATGCTCACACTTTTCGCCATTAAATTTAAAAAATTCAAGTTTCTTTGAACTGTAACTCATTACCAAGGCTGGATTATAGACCAGACCAGTGGGGCCAGAGCCCTAGGGCCTCAGACTCCCATGGGGCTTCCAAGCCTCAAGCTGCGTGTGTCATGAGGCCAAAGACTTCTGTAGGAAGTTGAATGCCGTAGTCCTCAGTGCACAATACATTAACTGACTTATGGCTACTTAAAGCATGAGCTAACCATTGGGAGCCCCAATCCACAATCTCTGTAATGCCAGGCCCCCGGGCCCCTTGGTGCTTACAATGTGCGGATGACCTCATCCAATTTAAGTTTTTCATATCTGATTCTGCAAGTGAGAAGTGCCTGTTTCAAATTCTTGACATGTTGCAGGCCCTTAATTTAATAATCCGCCTGTGCTCATTACTTTAATGGCAAAAAGTGCTGGCATGTTTGCTATCAAATTATTAATCTCATTGACTTGAATAAACCACGAACTAAACTAGAAACTAATGTTAAGTAACGGCTACTAGCAGGAGGATTGGTTACGTTATTGTGTTTGTCAAGACGATAGATCAAAGTACGAAAGGTTCATGATCAAACAAAAAATAAAATAAGCTGTATTTACGTATTTCGATATATTCCAATGAACTCTCTCATTCTTTTTTTTCCCTGAAATTGGGGTTTGCATAAACCACAACCAAAAACAGAGCAGTTACCTCCTGGCTTCTCTGGGAAATAATTTCATTTTCAAATACAGAACAAACGATCATTGAAGTAAAGAAAAACTAGCAAAACATTGCATTTTAATTGCACAACATGGCCTAGGCTGATGCTATATTGAATTCTGTGTGCACGGTCTGTCACTTGACCAAACAAAAACCTTAACAGTAGCATCAGTGTTTGAAGTTCCTTGACTTTCCCAACCAGTCCCCTCTATTAACTCTGCTCATCAGGTGTACCATGCAAATCAGATTTCATTGTTGTTAGGCCTCGACACTGTACTCAGTGTAGTAGGGCATCTTCTCTGTTATTTTCCACACATTTCCCTGACATTGACCACCTCTGAGAGCTTCATTTTGGGTATAATACAATAATCTCCCCCATTTTTGTCGAGACCATTGACTGTATAAAAAGATGGACGAAGCTACCGTGACGTCACCCTTTGGTTTCAGCATACCATAAAGGAAGCCTCTATTTTGGCAATGTGAATTGCGCCATGTTGTCATTTTGAAACCGGATGTGATTTCTATTGGATGAGGGTGTGTATTAAAGATCTGGGGAGGACCATGGCTCTGGATCTGACTGTATCAAACGAGGACCAGAGGATAGCCACGCCCAGAAAGCATATTCTGGCTTTACGTTTTATTCTAGTCCATATGGGACCATAATTTACAAAAATGAGTATCATGATATATCGAAGGAGACTTAAAACTTGCCATAGCTACTATAAAATATTGTGAAAAATCATTATTTAAATGAAAAATCAGGTGGGAAAGTAGGGTCATTTTCTCATAGACTTCTATTGCATTGAGCTTCTTTCTGCAACCACCGACGTCGCCATCTGCTGGCCTGTAAATAGAATGCCCTTTTACGGTACTTCCGCATGGGCTTCATTTTTCAGAACAGGGTGCAGCGTCCATCTTTTTATACAGTCTATGGTCAAGATATTTAATTGCACAATTCCATGCGCAGACTGTTACGTACTATGCAATGGGCTAACTGAACCGGCATACGCACAAGGAGTATGCACTCAGATGGAACTCTTCAATGCGAGTGCAGAATCATTTTCCTGATGCCAAGGAGGCTTGCCCTTGAATAAAATTGCCGTCTCTGTTAAAAGTTGGTGAGGAATTTGTTCTGAGTCAACAATTGAGGCGTCAATGGTGCGTAGTGCCCTCTGAATGTCATTGTTACCACTCTGCAATAACACTATCTGGCTCGATTGGCTGCATTAAAAATCCTGTTGAATGCAGAGACTGCTGTCTCAGTATTAGAATTTTCTTCCTCTTCCATTTTCTCTTGTAGTCATCGCCCTCATTGTCATGTGATTTACGTCACCGTACGACGTCGCGCAAATGTCCACATTAGATTTGGATATGTAGCCTTAATTACCATATTAATTTTGGAAAAGTAGCCCCAGTTACCATAATAGTTTGAATATAATCTGATCAAATCTTAAAACGGCTCGCCCTACATTTCTTTTGACTAATGGAAATTCCTTTTTAGATGTCTGAAATACAATTCTGTCTAGTTACACAGGGAATTGTGGATATATTTGTAGATATAATTGTCACTAGTTAGAATGTAATGTCAGATACCTAGAGAGGCATTTCAGATGTGTGAAATGCAGTTGTAGACATTTGAAATGACATTCTTACTCGTAAGACTTCCACACAAACATATCAGTAATTTAATTTTGATTTGTAAGAATGGAATTTTAGATATCTATTATTCATTTAAGATATGTGGAATGTAAGGACAATTGTAGGTATTGACAAAAAACAATGTTAGTAGTGAGAACTCATATTTTCAGAGGTCAGAATTGAATTGGATATATCTATAATCAGCTTTTGGACTAGTGAGAATAGAGTTGCAGATATCATAGATTAGAATTGCAACTAGTCAAAATTATGGATATGTGGACTTTATAACACATTAAAACTAAATTAGGGATATCTGACACAAAATTTGAATAGAAGTCAATGGTGGAATTTGACTAGTTGTAATTGAGTTACATACATTTACAATGAACAATTGCACTAGTAAGAAAGTAATTGTTAATATCAAACATTAATATTTTGACTAACGAGAACTGAGTTGGTGATATCTTTAATTCAAATTTCTACTAGTCAACATTACATTATGGATATCTTGGATTGGACTTCTCACTTGTCAAAAAGCAATTGTTGACATCGCCAATTGTTATCACTGCTATTGATTAAATCGAGGGTTTGGAGCGCAATGGTTCATTTTAGAGGTTTTGAGAAAAATTGACTTTTAGGTTTCCAAGTGCTCTATTAAATCAGGTATTTTACATTATTTTTCTTTACCAGTCACTCTTTTGCTGCATGGTTCAGAAGTATATTGAACGCTTAAGTTTTCATCGAGGGTAACCGCAAAATCATGTTCAAAATTGCCGAAAATGGACGTCACCTCAGTGCTCCAACAATTCTAGCACATATGACATACACGGACTCCAGATCCTTTCCAGACTAGGGTAGAACTGTTTAAGTTCTTTCGTAATATCAAGCTGAAATATTTTTTTTTTCACAAAGGTAGAACCAGTTTGCCTTTAAATGCTGAGTCATCTGAGAATGCGCCCGTTGTGTCCTCTAATGTTGGGTCATCTGTTAATAGACCAGTCTTGAAATGAAAAAGCTCTTTTTGCCCTCAGGTTTCCAGTGCTCGCAACAATGCTTTTTGTAAAGTGGTTGAGTGAGATGTTGAATCTTTGTTTCAAGTGCCATCATTTTGTGTGGAAAAAAATCTGTCCAAAGGGGAGAGAGTGGCTCTCCATTACTTAACACAAAAACATGAGGTGAGAAAGGATTGTTTTGTTGAACCGATTTGATTATAATACCAAAAGTTAGAAGGCAACTTTCAGATGACAGATTTTATAAAAAACTTTTGATCCCACACGTCGTTTTACATCAGAGATTGATTCTTTCCTTTCGCATACTTGTGCTACAGCACTTTTGACTCGATCTTAAAAAAGAATATCTTTCTAAGGAATATCCCTCAGTACCAGTGTTCTATATATTGCCTAAAGTTCACAAATCACTTACCAATGTTCCTGGTAGACTAATAGTCTCTTGCATTGGCTCCGTTACAGAACCTCTTTTCAATTTTGTCGATGCTCACATACGCCACCTTGTGGTGAAACTGCCGTCTTATTTAAAAGACTCACGATTTTCTTGATCAATTATCACGTCACAATACCTGAAGGTGAAATTTTTCTGGTGTCATTGGATGTTAGTCGTCTATATTCCAACATTCCTCATTCTGGTGGTTTCCAGGCTCTCCAGTTTTTTCTGGATACAAGAAATTACCAAATACCACCTACACAACTTTTGGTAGATATGTCCAATCAGATATTGACCAAGAACTATTTTCTTTTTGCAAAAGATTTCTTTTTACAGATACAGGGTGTTGCAATAGGTGCTACCTTTGCTCCAGATTATGCTAACTTGTTTATGGGCTTTCTTGAGAACCAACATATTCATTCCAATAATCCTTTTGAATCTAATCTTATTTTTTATCGCTGTTATATTGATATCTTCCTGATTTTCAGGGGTTTGTGATCTGTGCTAATTGCTTTTGGTGTGATGGTTCTGCCCTGCAGTCCCTCCCCCTCCTGCTGTCTGCACCTCCACTTCAACGAGCCACAGCTGTTGCTGGTTGAGGAGGAGGTGCAGTGAAGAGTATAAAAGAGCTGCACTGGCTAACAGGCAGTGCAGCTGCATTCTGTGTCCAGGAGCCCCTTTTGCCGCTTTTTTTTTTGGTTTAACTTTTTTAAAATTAAATATGTAAGTATTTTTACTCAGCCTGTGCGTGTGGGTCCCTTATTTGGTTTTGGGCACATAGTCCTAGTGCCCGCCGGCTTCTTGCCTTCTGCCGGCAGGACCAAACCATGACATTTGGTGAATATTTCAATTCACTTTCTGCTACTATTAAACTTGATATGGAATTTCTCACTTCTACCATTCATTTTCTTGATACTCAAATTACATTGACTGATAGAAAACTGCCTTCCTCTCTCTATGCAAAGCCACCCAACAAGAATTGCTTTTTACATGCTACCAGTTTTCATACCTTACCATTGAAAAGAGGATTGCCTTTCAGTCAGTTTTTGCATATCAAACATATTTGCACCAATCCTTATGATTTTGAACGGGAGGCTAAAACAAAAAATGACCAATGTTCTAAGGGGCTACCCTGAAAGCTGGTTCAAATAAGCTTTATCTAAAGTCCATTCTTATACTTCATCTATTCAGCCATCTTCTAAGAGACCTCGATCTAATTACCTTACTTGTTGTTCTACCTTTAGCACCATTAGTAAACAAGTTAAGGGCATCATAACCAGACATTGGCATGCTGACGATGCGGGCAAAAGCTTGTTTTCAAATTTGCTTCTTCTTGTTCATTGTAGGAGCCGCAATATCCGTGACTTGCTGGTGCACGCAGATGCTTTCCATTCCAGACCAGGGGACAGAACGGACGGCCCGAGTGGCTTTTTTCCCGTGTTGCCATTGTACCTCTAGCCAAAATAACAAAAAAGTGAACACCTTTGTTAGACATTTCACTAAAAAACAAAATAAAATCCAGAATTTATTGCTTGTCATTCTATCAATGTCATTTATCTTTTTTCTTGTTCTTGTGGTTTACAATATGGAGGTAAAACTAACCGTCAACTCAGATCTAGAATCAATGAACACAGAAGTTCCATCCACAGAAGGGATCCAAAATCCTCCGCTGCTAGACAATTTCAGGAGGCTAAACATCCAGTAACTGCCCTTGGGTTCCGTGGTATTGATAGGATTGACCCTAGTCGCAGACACACAGATCTTGAAACCAAACTTCCTCAGTGTGAAAGCAAATGCCCAGATAGCAAGCACCTCCGCTCCGGATCTGTCCTGGCTCTGCCGACTACAGCTAATCCGGCTCAGAGCCGGGGCAGATCGGGAGTGGAGGAGTTTGCTATCTGGGTGGATTTATACTCTTAAAATTGAACAGCCTTATGGCCTCAATAAAACACTTCTCTTGCTTCCTATAGGCTGTCTAGTTTTATTTATTTTCTTGTGCATCTGCCTGCACCAGCATAGTCTTGTTTTACAATTTTTAAAAAAATCTAAATTATGCAGTTGAGGTGCACTAGTTTGTTGATCCGTAATTGCATTGAGCGCCTTTAATTAGTTAATTAGTCACACCTGATTTGGATCCTGCCAGTCTTTATCTGTGCTGTGAATTACTTACTCTTGTAGCACTGATGATGGCCTAAAGGACCGAAACGTTTGCTTTGTCTTTTGAGAACTTTTTTTTTTCCTCTTTTCTTTTTTGTGATTCATCATGCCTCATTAAGGTTCATTTGGCATTTATCTCAGCATATGAACTAGTCTATGTGGCAGTTTCTGCCCATTTTTCGGTGTGCGGGTACTTCCCTTGCCGGGTTTTGTTTCTCTGTGCCGATGCACCCAAGTTTCAAGGTTCTTTTTTTTGGTGCCTTCATTAGGCGCAGCTTCGCAGCATTTTTTAGACGCCACATATGACATAACACAATGGTGATTGGTTAAGGGTAAGTTCGTTTGCATTAGAAGACAGACTATTCTGTCGTAAAATTTGTGTTTATTCATCATTATTCATTCAGTGCTTAATTCATTTAAGCAGATTTTGTCGGGCATATCACAAAATGAAAATTTGAATTCTGATTATGTCTCCCCCTTCCTGGGGGGTGGGGGGGGGGGACATATTGTTTTTGCCTGAATTCCCGTTGGCGTCGGCGTTCCCATTTGTTTCCGGAGCATAATTCTGAAACTGTTCAACTGATTCTCACCAAATTTGATATAGTGTCTCTCCATAACATGTAGATCTGCCTTTTGAGGGTTTGAACTGCTTTTGAATTTTATTTTTTCTGTTTCCACGGCAACAATTTGGACTTTGGCATGTTGAAGGGTGAGACTCGTTTCCGGATCATAACTCTAAAATGTGAAATTGGGGAAGGGGGAGACATCTGTTTTTACGTGTAAAAACCATTCTAGTTAAAAATGAATGCAGATGGACATATAGTTATTTTGCTCCAAGGATGAGCTGATAGAAAGCAAAACCACAAATTTTGGACATATAACCATTGTGCTCCAAACCCTCGAAATGTTGAAATTGCTTGCCAGTAGCCCTTAGTTCTGCTGAATATGTGTATGAGAAACGAGTCCTGAGTGCTGCTGAATGTGTGTATGAGAAACGAGTCCTTAGCGCTGCTGAATTTGTGTGTGAGAAACGACCTCTATGTGCGGCTGAATCTGTATGTGGAGAAAAAAAGCTCTTAATGCTAATGAATCTGTGTTTGAGAAAGGAGCCGATAGTGTGGCTGAATCTGTGTGTGGGGAAAACAAACTCTTAGCGCTGCTGAATTTATGTATGAGAAAGGAGTCCTTTGTGCTGCTGAATCAGTGTGAGGGAAGCAGGCTCTTACTGCTTGAAAAATGTTTTTTTTTTTTTTTACATCATCTAAAGATTCAGGGCCTCCGCTGACTGTTCAAGACTGAACAAGACCAGAACAGATGGAGCTGAGAAATTTCAAGCTTACCCTCTCCACCTTCTCCAACATCTCCAACTTCACCACAAGCAATGACACAGACACCCTGCAGTCCGAGGGCCCTTACCAGACAGCGGAGATGGTGATCATTGTCCTGGTTACAGGGTCCCTCAGTTTCATGACAGTTACTGGAAACATACTGGTCCTGCTTTCAATTATAATTAACAGGAACCTCCAGACCATAAACAACTACTTCCTCTTCAGCCTGGCATGTGCAGACTTGACCATTGGGGCCAGCACCATGAACCTGTTCACAGTCTACATTGTGTTTGGATATTGGCCATTGGGGCCAGCAGTCTGTGACCTTTGGCTGATCCTGGACTATGTGATCGGCACCGTCTCTGCCTGGCATCTACTTATTATCAGCTTTGACCGTTACTTTTGCGTCACCAAGCCACTCAGCTACCCTGCAAAGAGGACCACCAGGATGGCGAGTATGATGATTGCAGCAGCCTGGATTATTGCTTTCACCCTGTGGGCCCCACCCATCCTGTTCTGGCAGATTATCGTTGGTGAGCGCACTGTGCCAGAGGACGCGTGCTACGCCCAATTCCTGTCTGGTCCAACCATCGTTTTTATCATCACCTTTGGTACCTTCTACTTGCCTGTTGGCATCATGATGTTACTCTACTGGCAGATCTCCAGGGCCAGCAAGAGCCGTGTGAAGAATGGCAAGCAAAACCCAAGACAGGACAACCCTTCCAACAGCAAACCAGGAAACCTCATCCCCATGCCCTGTGATGATGAAAAGGTGAAAACCGATCATGCGAAGAGGAGCCAGAATGGTGGAACAGGTGGAGTCGGGGAGGAGGAGCTGAATGCACCAGTACATCCTGAGAGAAATAAAATTGCTGAGGCCCCCGCAGGTTATGAGGGAAACCCCACAGCCCACAGCCTCAATGCTACAATGGAAAAGCAGCTTCCCTCAAAGAAGGCATTGCCATCACGTGAGAAAAAGGTTACGCGCACGGTAATGGCCATTCTTGCTGCCTTTGTGGTCATGTGGTCGCCCTATTGTATCATGGTGGTCATCACCATGATCTGTTCAACCTGTATTTCTTCCAGCATGTGGACTGTCAGCTACTGGTTCAGCTACATGAACAGCTCCATCAATCCAGCCTGCTATGCACTCTGCAATGAGTCCTTCAAGAAGACCTTCAAACAACTTCTGCTCTGCCGGCACAAGGACATTCGCTTGGGCAGATAAAGAGGTGTGATTACTTCTTTTTTTGTCTCTGCAGGTGCTCTTCTCTCTGTTTTCTTTACATATCCTTGTACATCACTTTAAACAACCACAAGTAGAGGCTCAAGATGTAGAGCTATAGACACAGGACGAATAGATGTTAAGTCAAATTGCACACATTTCTATGCCTGTGAACTTCATTAGAATTCAAGTATATTTACCACTGAACTGAGACTAGAAGACACTTCTCAGCGATTCATGAGATCGGACTGGGTATCTTTTTATTGTGTGCTTGCTCCAGTGAAACATCGTACTCTCTTGCTACGACCCGGTCTAGGACAGGCAGCAACAGGTTGAGAAATGAGGGAAGGATGGTGGGGAGAACTACAGTAGGCACAAATTTCATGCTGATGAGTAATTCCGGTCCCTAACTGCCAAACCTGAGCTTAACTAAACCTATGGCAAATCTTCAAAGGTTCGCTGGGCCCGGGCCAGCTTTTAGACACTAAACTCCCTAACTCTCAGTCCAGAAGTAGAGACTGAGAGAACAGATAGTTTGCCCCCAGAATCACCTTCAAAAAACAACAAAGCAAAATAACAAAGAAGTGCCTCGATGGAAGGACCATGAGATCCAGCTGGGAGCACGCTGACTAACCAGAATACCAAACAGCGTGCAAAGCGGGCAAGACAAGAGGGGTAATCAGATACGGAAAGCGAGGTCAAACACTGGGAATTCACCAAGCAACCAGACCAAATCGCAAGGGCTAGAATTTGGGTCGAAATGGGACAAGCTAAGGGTCAAGCACAACAATCCAAACAAACCAAAAAAGGGCAAGGTGAGAATCATAAGTCAAAAGGCAAACCGGATCAACAAAGAAGGCAATGAAATATTCACAGCAAACGAATGCTGGATGCAAAGTCCAAGAGCTAGTCTCCAACTGGCACTCACTTACTCCCCCCTTACTTCTTTTTCTTCTGCCTAAATTTGGCCCTCTAACTCCTCCTACACCATTTAAGCTATTGATACCGTTCAAACTTTAAAAAAATCGGCTTGTTCTGAATTATGTTGCATCCAAACAGAGTTTTGATTTTTTTTTTGAGATATTTAAAATTGAATATCATTTTTTGGGGTCCTACTAAATCAAGCCATTTTTGTGCTGATTCAGTAGATGCAGCACAGGGGGGCAGCAATATGCCATTGCTGCATCGAGCCTGCCAAATCAAGAGAAGAAGAAGAGGAGAAGGGTGGTCTGACTTTTCATCATGGACATATTATAAGAACTGGATACTGAACCAGGGCTGAAACACATGCGGACAAGGGCTTAGCAGTCAAGCTGATATTGCAAGTCTCGTGATGCCATGGGGGGCAAAAAGCAATTTCTCCTCAGAGAACAATTGAAAAGAGACACTTATAAATCCATGAATACATTTTTTTGACTGTGTACAAAACTGAATGTACAATGTACAAAACCCAAAACCAGCGAAGTTGGCACGTTATGTAAATCGTAGATAAAACCAGAATACAATGATTTGCAAATCCTTTTCAACTTATATTCAATTGAATACACTGCAAAGACAAGATGTTTAATGTTCAAACTGAGAAACTTTTTTTTTTTTGCAAATAATCATTGACTTAGAATTTAAAGGCAGCAACACATTGCAAAAAAGTTGGCACAGGGGCCTTTTTACCACTGTGTTACATCGCCTTTCCTTTTAACGACTCAGTAAACGTTTGGGAACTGAGGAGACCAATTTTTGAAGCTTTTCAGGTGGAACTCTTTCCCATTTTTGCTTGATGTACAGCTTAAGTTGTTCAACAGTCCGGGGTCTCCGTTGTCATATTTTACTCTTCATAATGCGCCACACATTTTCAATGGGAGACAGGTCTGCACTACAGGCAGGCCAGTGTAGTACCCGCACTGTTTTACTACGGACCTATGCTGTTGTAACACGTGCAGAATGTGGCTTGGCATTGTCTTGCTGAAATAAACAGGGGCGTCCATGAAAAAGATGTTGCTTGGATGGCAACATATGTTGCTCCAAAACCTGTATGTACCTTTCAGCATTAATGGTGCCTTCACATATGTGTAAGTTGCCCATGCCTTGGGCACTAATACACCCCCATACCATCACAGATGCTGGCTTTTGAACTTTGCGCCTATAACAGTCCGGATGGTTCTTTTCCTCTTTGGTCCGGAGGACACGACGTCCAGTTTCCAAAAACAATTTAAAATGTGGACTCGTCAGACCACATTTGGGCTTGGGCCCAGCGAAGCCGGCAGCGTTTCTGGGTGCTGTTGATAAATGGCTTTTGCTTTGCATTGTAGAGTTTTAACTTGCACTTGCAGATGTAGCGACGAGCTGTAGTTACTGACAGTGGTTTTCTGAAGTGTTCCTGAGCCCATGTGGTGATGTCCTTTACACAATGTTGTCGGTTTTTGATGCAGTACCGCCTGAGGGATCGAAGGTTTTCGGCCTTGTCGCTTACGTGCAGTGATTTCTCCAGATTCTCTGAACCTTTTGACGATATTACGGATCGTAGATGATGAAATCCCTAAATTTCTTGCAATAGCTCGTTGAGGAATGTTGTTTTTAAACTGTTCGACAATCAGCTCACGCATTTGTTCACTAAGTGGTGACCCTCGCCCCATCCTTGTTTGTGAATGACTGAGCATTTCAGAGAAACTGCTTTTATACCCAATCATGGCACCCACCTGTTCCCAATTAGCCCGTTCACCTGTGTGATGTTCCAAATAAGTGTTTGATGAGCATTCCTCAACTCTCTGTCTTTTTTGCCACTTGTGCCAGCTTTTTTGAAACATGTTGCAGGCATCGAATTCCAAATGAGCTAATATTTGCAAAAAATTACAAAGTTTACCTGTTCGAACATTAAGTAACTTGTCTTTGCAGTGTATTCAATTGAATATAGGTTGAAAAGGATTTGCAAATCATTGTATTTTGTTTTTATTTACAATTTACACAACGTGCCAACCTCACTGGTTTTGGGTTTTGTATAATGTGTTGGTTTTTCTCTTTAAAATCATTGGTGCCTTGTTCCACCGGTGCGATAATTTATTTATTTATTTTTTTTTTATTCAGGCTACGTGAACACCAAGGGGGCCTTGTCTCTAAGCGCATTCTTGTAGCACAGCTGAGGATGTGAGTACCTAAGTGTAGGGCATTGGAGTCTTCGGTGATTTTGTGCAGTCAAAGGTGATTGCCAAGTTGGTAAAATGAGCAGGCGTAACAATACGAATGTTTTCAATTATTGTATTTGATGAAAGGCTTTGTTATGTAGCGACTGGACTGCTACACCTAGCCTTTATGTAACATTACAGAATAAACAGTAAACTAATAAAGGCTGTTGTTGGTTGAGGGGGCATCGGGGGTAAATGACAACCTTTTAAAGCATTCATGGTAATAGACACAGTTCATTTACCAGACAAGTATATACATTCTCTGGATAAGAATGGAAAATGGATCAATAATGTAAATTTTCCCATTGATATGGAATCGGTGGCCATGCTGAATTTTCACAAGCTTTACTTTTTCCCAGATTTCTTGGTAAATATACATGTTTGCACGGTGGAATTTGTTTTATTTGAAACTTTTGACAAACAGCTTAAAATCCCAGGATTTCATTTCTTTCAGAGGAGAAAAAATTGTCGGCTCTTTTTCACCTGGAATGTGATAAAGGATTTTTTTCAGTGGATTTGGCACCACATATCATAGACTATGCGGTTCCCAAACTCGGTCCTGGGGCCTCTCTGTGTATGCTGGTTTTTGTTCTAACCATAACTGCCATCATAGGATTTAATAAACTGTTAATTTGTCCTTATTAGGTGCACTCAATCTTAAGCCAAATTTAAATAGAAATATCCATTGTGCCATGAAGAATAAAAGACCCCCAAATATACTGTTTTTTTTTTCCATTTTGCAAGCAATTTCAGGTTATAACATTTTTAAACAGATCAAGTGAGGCACTGAGATAATCAATGCTCTCCAAACCAGGTTGCTGAACACAGCTGAGTAGAATTCTTACAAAATAATTTGCTTGCACTCAATAATGAAAACATAACATAAAACAGGTTAGACTCTGTCATTTGCTTGACTAGTAAATTGATAGTTTTTGCAACCATGTGCCCACAGCTTCACCAATTAGGAACTCGTAGATTTTTTTCCTCTTTTTATGCAGTTGTTATGTATATATCCCAAAGTGGATGCGGAATTTATTCCTCATTGTATGTATGCATATCTGTCAAAATACTGTATCTCGAGCGGATACATTTCTGCTCTGAATTTAAATGCACCTAATCAAGACGAATTGACAGCCTGTTAAGATCCTGTAATTGCAATCAAAGATGAAACAAAAACCAGCAAACACAGGGAGGCCCCAGGACTGAGTTTGGGAACCACTGGGCTATACACTTAAGTTGAAAAATTGGTGAAAATTTAATGAGGTTCTGGTGATTAGATACGGAGAAATCTGGGTTTAAAGGGGAAAAAATATCATTTCTCAAGGAACACACATTCACAACCATTTACCCTCTAAAATTCCCCTTTGCCATATGTTTTGCCCTCTTTCTGAAGAGCCTCCTCCTCCTTTCTTAGTCTCTTGTACCATTTTGTATCATAAAAAAATTGTAATTTTTTCATATTATTTACCCCCGATGTCCCCTTAACTAACATTGGATAACAGGCGTGTATTCGGTCACTATTAAAGGTGACATGCTATAATTGTGTATGTAGCTAACACTTGCTTTGCTTTTTTGGATTAAAATGTTCAAGATGTACCTAAACTGAGTTGTATATTTCCATCACTTTGAATATCTTACACCAATTCACGGTACTGTGTTTTGCTGCTTCATGTGTTATGCACTAGCTGGATCAATAGCATTTACTACTGGTGTGCACTTTTAGCACAGTATGAATTCAGCGCAAAAACCGCATAGTTAATCATTTATTTACCACTGCATGCACATTCTTAATTATTAAATCAATAGTAGATGTGCATACTTGATGTTTTATCTTTTCAGCAACTTTTAAGTTAAGTTATAAAATGCTAAGTATATATTACTTTATGCATGTGCTGAACTTGAATGACAGCACTGCACAAACAGATACAGTATTTGTAGTTCAGCCTTTATTAGCAAGAGATTTTGGGTGGACAGGAAATGCTGGACAAGATGAAATGTGAACAACACACTGTTAGTCACTGTTAATGAGCAGCATCAGTGCACGGGAGTGATGCTACGGAGATACGATGATGTGACTGAACTCCATCTGCACCAAGAAAACATGAGAGTCCCCGAAGAATTAAACAGATGAGCGCAAAATGAAGATTGATGTCATGTACATTTTATAGCTGAGCTGCTGATTATGAGATGAATTTACAAATTTCCTGAATAAGGGGAAGGGAAAGAATTCAATATTCAACCACCACTCAGCCCTTATAAGACTTATCTTGATGTTAGGGTAACCAGAGAAGCATTCTGGTGTGTAAAAACGTCATGCGTACATCCAAGGAAATATAGAATTTAATTTCTAGTGCTGCTAAACATGATAATGGCATATAACATGGCATACGCAGCGCATGCATTCACAATATTTAAATATTAATATTCAATTCTAAACCCCAAAATAAACCCCCCAAAACATATTGGCGGCCCTTTTAAAATCGTTCCGGCAAATAAAAAGCCAAAAAAGCTTAGGTTGGTTACGGAATTCTTTCCAGGGGAAGGACTCCAGCGTATTTTCACTGAAACAATAGGAAGATAAAACAGGTGTCCCAAGGCCAATATTTTAGAGGCAGTAAAAATGGCCAGTTTGGTAGAGAAAACTGAAATTGTGTCCATATTGTGGACAGAGGTTTAATGAATGGTCTGTGAATGGCGTGTGCACTCTGTGATGGATTAGCGAGCCGTCCAGGGTGAGTCCCTGCCTTTCGCCCATAGTCAACTGGAATAGGCTCCAGCTCCCCTGTGACCCTAGTGAGGAATAAGCAGTATAGAGAATGGATGGATGGATGGATGGATTTAATGAGCTTTGAGCACACGTAACATATGACCAGAGTAGTAAGAAAAAAAACTTTCGCACACCGGTAAGCAGACCAGTGTGAAGAAGAAAGGTCAACTGTGGACTAAAGTAAAGAAAAGTTTTGATGTCTTGAGGAAGGTCAATTCACTGGAACATCGACAAACAAATTAATTGAAAGTGAGAAGACCGTGTGCGGTACTTTTTTTATTTTCTTTTCTTCTTTCCTTTAGCATACGTCACATGAAAGTGATTTTGCTTGTCAGAATTGGCTAAATACTTTAATTAACGTCATCTACTTTTATATTTATCTGCTCTTAAAGGATGGACAGGGCACTCTGCAGTATGGTTATCGTCTTGGCTCCGGTCAGGATTGAGGAGGTTGCAAGCTAGCAAGCACAAAACATCTCACTGTCCACGAATGTTTTTAGCTGTGAACTGTGTGGAAAACGAGACTGAAACATGTCATGTTAAAGAGCAGCAAGTCTGCTGACTTTTTTTGTAACGTGGTAAATAGTGTTACTCCCCTTCCCCCACAAAAAAAAAAGAAAACGTTCATAAACATTTTATGTTCCTATTGGGTTTCCTATCTGTAAACTTTCTTGCCTGTTTGGTACAGAGCCATGGCATGGTTTTGTGGTGATCATAATTACAACTCCAATTCTGAAATTGTTGGGACAAAGTGTAAATTGTGAATAAAATCAAAATGCAATAACTTTCAAGAATTTTATTCACAATGGAACAGAGATAACATTGCAAATTTTAAACTGAAATTTGACCATTTTATCCACAAAATGAGCTCATTTCAAATTTTATGGCTGCTACAGGTCTCAAGGGCCTGTTTACTATGGCCCTCTTCCCCTCTTCTTTTTAACACAGAATGTAGGTGTCTGGGCATTGAGGAGACAAGTTTCTTGAGTTTAGCCATTGGAATTTGATCCCACTCTTGTTTTAATACAGGCCTCCTGCTGCTGGAGAGTTATGGGTCTCCTTTGACGGACGTTTCATTTAATTATGCACCAAATGTTCTCAATTGGTGAAAGGTCTGGACTCCAGGCTGGCCAGTTCAGCACACGGACTCTACAGCTACAAAGCCATGCTGTTGTAATAGCTACAGTATGTGGTTTTGCATTGTCCTGCTGAAATACACAAGGCCTTCCCCGGTATAGATGTCATCTGGAGGGGAGCATATGTTGCTCTAAAACCTTTATATACCTTTCAGCATTCATGGTTCTTTTTAAAACATGCAATGCGTTGTCATAGATACCTCAGACGTAGCACGTTCATGAGTTGCACACTACGCATATGTGAGCGAAAAGTCACAGTGCGCATGTCTGCGTAACTCCAAAAATAAGGCCACTGAGCAATTTCCATTGAAATGAATGGGCAGCCATTTTCGGTTCAATATCCAGTTGTGATCATACATCCATGCTTTTGCTCAAGGCACCTGAACGCAGCGCAGCTCGCATAAATACTGTCCGAAATAAGACTTTCTAGTCATTAAACACATGCTGAAACTTTTCCCGTGATAGTAGAGGTTTCCCCCTTACACAGCCCTGTTGGCGTTATTCAAAGTCTTTGGCCTACTTAAAACGTTGTCGAAGGTTAATATAAAGGTTGGCTAATGTAAGGCTAACAACATTAGCAATAGCCAGTCGCTGATGTTGGCAAGTGGCCGTTAGTCCATCATTTGCCTCTTGCCATTGCTTGGAAGAGTTGGTGTTTGCTAATATAGTAGCATTAGGGTTGGTCAATCACTCTGCTACCATGCCGGCTAGCAGAGTTAGCTTGGCAGTCATCTGCTATCATGATGCTAGCCGGTGAGCTGTCAGGCTAACTGTTGTGGGAATTTTGATTTTATATTTCTGGTATTACCTTCGCAAAAAGAAACTCAGATGACTCAGAGAAAAAATCAGTTGGAGGCAGAGAAGTTAATATCCAAGCCAAAGACGGTTTACTTTTTCTGCAGAAAAAGGATCCCGGCATACAAGTCAGGTCAAAATCAAGGATCCTAACAGTTTCTGATTCTGTGGCTGATATAGGAAAATATTGTGACGTTCTTCTCCCCCTGCGCTGATTTACTCATCATGATGTAATCTGGAAGACTCTTGCAGTCACACGCAACCCACGTCAAGCCGCCCCTGAGTTATGCGTATACATCTCACAGAGAAGAGTCAAGCCGCCCCTGAGTTATGCGTATACATCGCACAGAGAAGAGTCAAGCCACCCCTGAGTTATGCGTATACATCGCGCAGAGAAGAGTCAAGCCACCCCTGAGTTATGCGTATACATCTCGCAGAGAAGACCCTCCTCTCCGACTATCTCGTTCACATTCCGAAGCTTCTCCCTTGTACTTCTTCTTCTGTAAACACAAACTAAGCGAGAGAAAGAACATCTTGCCCATGGAGCCGCATAGCTACAGATAGGCTATATGCCATGACGCGCGTCAGATTTATGGAAACCTACAGTTATGCAGGCCTAGGCTAATCAGAAACATGCGAGAGTGCACACTATGGACTAAAAGGCTATGAGCCAAAGCAAAGTAGGAGCAAGCAAGAATGAACAATCAATAATAATTAAATGAATCAATGAAAATAATTCCACACTAACAGCTAACCCCCAGCTCGTGGTTCTTGTCGGCCGAATCAGTTTTCAAGTACAGTTAGTTTATTTAAGAAATATGCTTTGTAACTGTGTTTTGATACTATCGAGTTTTTTAGCAAGCTAGCGACTCAATTGACCTTGACTCTCGTACAAACGTGAATAGGTGAGCAGAAATGCTCGAGCATAATGGGAGAAATTAGCATTGCGATAATAGTAGCAGTCAAGCCATATACTAGCTAACTGTAAGACTTTGACCTGCTTAGTCTTGTTTTGCCAGAGTCAATGAAGGGCAGACATTGAAAGGAACAAATTGAGTTCAGTTTGGGAGAATAATGCAGACATTAACGATAAAGTCAATGTTAGGAAATGGTTGCTACAATGCCATGCTAGCCATGGATCAAATTTTTAAGACTGTAACTGCTGTTCTTGCTAAGCCAGCAGACGTAACTTGTCCATACTCATTGAGTAGTTTAATAGCTAACATTAGCTCGCTACTGATTATGTCATCTGCAGTGGTGGCGATTTCAACGCTCAAGTTCGACCGTTTTGAACACTTTCTGGGCACTGTGTGTTCTTGAGCTAACTAGCTAATAGTAGCACAAAAATAAATAGGGAGCTGCGAATAATATCACAACGGCAATTTCAATGCTTAAGTTTCTCCTGTTTCGAACACATTCTGTGCACGGTTTGTACACTAGCTAACTAGCTAATAATAGCACAGAAATAAATTGGTAGTCATGAATATCATCACAACATGTGCTAACCTTATCTCACAGCTTGCTATTATTTGCAGTGCACAGAAATGAAAAGAGAGCCACAAATACTATCATTTCACTACTTGGCCAGGTCAGCAGTGTACAGTTCGGGAATGGCGGAGACATGGACAATGAGCTAATAAGCAACAACAGCTGCAGCAGTCCGCCAATGTGGCCTGCCATGTTTGCAGTGCGCTGCAGTGCCATGCAGTGCGCTGACCTCGATACTCAAAGAGCCATCCCTTCAACAATTACTGTCAGCTTTAAAGTCTTGTGTCTACAATTCAAGAGTTTCAACATTTCTTCAGCAATTTCCTTTGCCACTGAAATTCCAAGAACCTTCATTTTATAAGCCAACCTCTCCAACTTTTCACGCTGAATCAAGCACACAAATTTTCTTCCGAAAATTTAGCCTTTTCTAGTTGTAACTTATATTTTCTTCGGATTTAAGTTGTGTATTACTTAATTTACAGTGCAATAGAAAAGTTTGCAGTCACACAGAAATGTTATTGTTGTCATGGTTTGTGTATGTGCTTTTTGCCTTCTTTGTTACTGTCATCCCTGACGACATTGTATTCCTTCCCCATCGGATTTTTCACCCAGCTGGCTGATTATTCTTGGGCGGTGCTTCCCAGGAGTCTACAGTATCTCACAAAAGTGAGTACACCCTTCACATTTCGACTATTAATTGAGTATATCTTTTTAAGGGCCAACGTTACAGAAATGAAAACTGAATATATTTTATAGTAGTCACTGCGCAATATGTGTAGCAGTGTAGATTTACTGCACTGTCCAAATAACTGAACAAACAGTCACTATTTCCAAAATGGGTGGCAACAAAAGTGAGTACACCTCACCGTCAACATGCCAAATTGTGTCCATAGTGTCAATATTTGGAGTGACCGCCATTGTTGTCCAGCACTGCCTTGATTCTCCAAGGCATGGAATTCACCAGAGCTGCACAGGTTGTTGCTGGGATGCTCCACTCCTCCATGACAACATCTCGGAGCTGGTTGATGTTGGACACCTGCTGCTCCTCCACCTTCCTCTTGAGGTTGCCCCACTGGTGCTCAATGGGATTCAGGTCTGACATACTTGGCCATATACCATCACCTTCAGCTTCTTCAGGAAGGCAGCTGTCATCTTGGAGGTGTGTTTTCGGGTCATTATCATGTTGGAAAACAGCCGTGCGGCCCAGTTTCTGAAGGGAGGGCGTCATGTTCTGCTTCAGAATCTCACAGTACATGTTGGATCCATTATTCCATTAATGAAGTGCAGCTCCCCAGGACCAGAAGCACTCATGCAGCCCCAGACCATGAAACTGTCAGCACCATGTTTGACTGTAGGCAGTACACACTTGTTTTGATACTTCTCACTGGGGCGCCGCCACACATGCTGGACACCATCTGAGCCAAACAAGTTTATCTTGGTCTCATCAGACCAGAGAACATGGTTCTAGTAGTTCATGTTCTTGGACTGGTTGTCTTCAACAAACTGTTTTCGGGCTTTCTTGTGGGCTAGCTTCAGAAGAGGCTTCCATCTTGGCTGAGGGCCATGCAGACCAACTTTGCGCCGAGCATGGCGTATGGTCTGAGCACTGACAGGCTGTTATCCCACTGCTACAACCTTGTTAGCAATGCTGCCAGCACTCCTGCGTCTGTTTTCTGAAGCCAACTTGTGCACCTGACGCAGAGCACGAGGACTCAACCCTTTCGGTCGACCCTGACGAGGCCTGTTCCGAGCAGAACTGGTCTTGGAAAAGCGCTGGATAACCTTGGCCACCGTGCTGTAGCTCAGTCTCATGGTTTCACAGATCTTCTTGTTGCTTAGACCATCTTTGTGGAGAGCAACAATTCTCTTTTTCAGATCCTCAGAGAGTTCTTTCCCATGAGGTGCCATGTTGACCATCCAGTGACCAGAATGAGAGCATTGCACCCAAAGCACCACAATTTAAGCCTTAAACATGTTACACAACCTCATATGGGCCAGTCAAACAGACAAAAGCATGAACATGATGAACAAGTCGCGTTTCATTGCTTGGTTGACCATTATCAATTGGGGCGTGTTCTCACTTTTGTTGCCATCCATTTTGTAAATAGTGACTGTTTGTTCAGGTATATAGACAGTGCAGTAAATCTACACTGCTACACATATTGTACCATGACTACTCTAGAATATATAGAGAATATATAGAAGTTTCACTTCTGTCGCATTGTCCCTTGAAAAGATATAATAAATTAATTGTGAAAATGTGAGGGGTGTACTAACTTTTGTGAGATACTGTATATGAGCCGGAGGTCCGCCACGTCTCCTTTGTTGAAATGTCTGCTTTTTAGTTATTCGCCTCAGCTGAAGATATTTGTAGTCAGGGTGAGTTTGACTCTTATATTCTGTATTATTTCTGGGAAGCTCTGCCTCTTTAGGTATTTTCAAACACTATTGTGTGGTGCCTTCTTTTCTTGTTTGTTGAGATTTATTTTTCTCCATTTAGGCTTGCTTTGTTTCTGGCACTAAGTCGTCTCGTGTTTCCAGAAACGCCAGCCTTTCTCCTTCCGTTTCCTCAATCACTTGTTATGATTCTGATCTGCCTTGCCCTTTTCATTCTCTGCTTTGGAGATCGTAAGGTCCTGAGTTCAAGCCCCGGCCACGGCCTTCGCGGTGTGTTCTTGGGCAAAATACTTCACTCCCACACTCCACGCCTCACTCCAGCCAGGTGTATAAATGGGTACCAGCAAAATAGCCAGGGAAACCTGACTAAGAGCTGGGGGAAGTACCTGCGGTGGACTGGCATCCCATCCAGGGGGAGTAGTAATACTCCTAGTCGCTTCATGCCACAAAAACCGGGTTTAAGCACCGGGCCGATGGGCCACGAGGCTTGAATAGGCTTAGTTCTTCTTGTTTGGTTTTGGAACTTTGCTATGTCTGACTATTCTTTGATATGTGTATTGGTAACTTAGACTCGTTCAATGTATTGTCTTAGTTTTACTTTTCCATATTTTGCAATTTACCATAGCTTTTTTCCGGTTCATGTTTTGCTTTCCACTATGCATTGCACTTTGTATCCCCCTGCCTGGTCTCTTGTCTTGTCATTGCTCACAGCCCCAGTACTGCATGTCACTCTAATTTAATGGTTTCTGGATTTCAGTCTTCCTTCCAATCTTGTTTGCTTACTTCACCTTACTTTTCTATTTTACTAACCATACTAGCAGTTTGTTGTTTTTGCAAGAAGTTACTAACACTAACTAACATTGTATACAATACTAACTTACTAACGAGCACTAAGGGATTGTATAGTTTCACTTACTAATTGATTGACAAGCTCTCAGCACTCGCTCTGTTCTAGTCTCCGCCACTTGTCTCTCCCTAATCTCCTTTGCTGCATTTCTGTGGAAAACTCCACATCTGATCACGCTGTCCTTTCTCTCATTATCTATGCACGTTAGAACTCCTTGACTGGAGCCAGATGTTTGTATATAGGTTTGTCCCGTGATCCCTGTCCGCGTTTTGGCTTCTGCCAAATTTCATGTGATTAGGTTCTCCTTCATGTGTTGCTCCCTTGTAATCAGTCTGACTGTTTGTACCTGTGTTTCTTACCATGTGATCTCCCTGGAGTGTATATTAGGTGTCTCTTCACAGTTCTTCTCTGTCAGATTGTTTCTCGTGTTTACCTTTGCTGCTTTTTATCTCGCCTCGTACTTATTGCGTTTCTTTTCTGACTGGATCGTCCGACTATTGATTTTTGGCTTGTCCTTCTTTGATTACTGTCGCATCTGTGTATTCGAACCTTTTTTGCCCGACTATGATTTTGTGGATTGCTGCCCTGTTAACGATTCAGATTCGCCCTTTGGTTTTTGATTTTGGCTTCTCCAACAAACCACTTCCTGTGTCCCGAATCTGTTCTGCCTGACTAAGATTTTTGTTTGCTGCCCTGGTTACGACTCTATTTCTGCCCCACTGGATTTTGACTTTTGGATTGCGGACTCTGTACTGTTGCCTTCTGCCCTGCGGGGGTTACCCCCCTTGCTCAATAAAATCGTCTTTTTTGCAATCCTGTGTTCTCGCGTTTGGTTCCAGATTGATTCCTCACATCACTTGCTGCTGTGCTAGGCTCCGGGCTTGGTACACCTCTGCTGGCCGCTGCTTCTGAAATCCACTCTACCAACCTTTACAGCTGTTTTAAAAAATGAGGACATTTTTATTAAAAATAAGCATGAAATAGTCGGATGCCCCCGCAGTGGAATGGGTAATATCTGGCCTGGATAACGAATGATGTGAAGGGACAGTGAGATGGACACAGAAGGGGCCGGACTCCGCAGACAAAGGACTTCACACTGCTGACAGTCGGCAACACATTGAACACTGAAGACTACAAACAGCACACAGAGGGTTACACACTACACAAAGGGGCCTCCTACTGCACACAAGATGACACACATTCACAGCAGACTGCTGTGTCCTACAAAATGTAAACAATTGAATGTAGAATTTCATGTTACTGTAGCATGTTTAAGGACAAGGGCGGTGTCAGACCTGGGCTAATATCTGTCCTTTATTGACAACAATTAGTCCTGGCTAATTCTTGATGGTTTTCCCTTATTAACACGTTTCCAATTCAAGAATAATCAAGTGGTAATTGAAGATACGGCTTCTCTCCCCCATGCGACAAAATAATGGGCTACATTCAGTACAGAAAAATAATTTAATTATAATTAGGTCGATGCATCAGCACTCGGCAACGGCATTTCAGAACTCTTTAGCGAATCAAGGTAATTTTGGTGACTAGTACATGGTTTCGTCTGTTAACATTTTCCAGTCAGACAGCTGCCTATTTTTTCCCACGAGTTGCGTGACAGTGATGCAAAAACAAGTGTATGTGCTGAAATTACCTTCATTCGCTGCAGAGTTCTGAAATGCCGTCGCCGAGTGCCGGTGCATAGATCTAATTATAATCAGATTATTTTTCTGTACTGAATGTAGCCCATTATTTTGCCACTTTTAGATCGCATGGGGGAGACAAGCTGTGTCTTCAATTGCCGCTTGATTATTCTTGAAATGGAAAACGTGTTAATAAAGGAAGACCATCTAGACTAAGCCAGGACTAATTGTTGTCAATAAAGGGAAGGATATTCGCCCCAGAATTTTCAGGTCTAATGCCGCGCCTGTTTAAAGAGCTAATCGTGTGATATTTGCATGGAGAGTTTTGCGGCAAAAATGTCCATTTTACCAAACTGAATGAAGTGTTTTACTTTTAGACTGTGTGATATTTTCAGTTTTTGTGCATTTGGATTGTGAATGTAAACTTTTGACAAAAAAGCCATAGTTTCAGAAATTTTATCTCTGTGTTGGTTAAAAAAACTGAAACTGCAACTTTTGCTTGCTTTAAATGGCTTGACTGAGCAATTCACACTCTCATATGTGTTAAGGATGAAAGATCATCAATCACTGAGGAGGCAGCCAGAATGCGCACAGAAAACCATATTCTAAATCCATGGTTTTATTTAGGGGAATTCTTTGAAGTTGTCAGTTCTAAAAATGATTGTCAATTTTGAGGTGCACAATTTTTTTTTTTTTTGTTGTGTGTGTCGCAGTATAACCTGCTGCTAAGAAAGTGCCCTAGCGCCATCTACTTTATACTTAAAGAAATTCAAGAGCTTGTACATTGATACTTATGCTTAAATAAAATAAAAAACGGACACAGTTCTATAACTTTTAGTGGAGCATTTTTTATTACAAGAGTATCTGTAATTGGAGTTGAGTCAGGCATATGTGTACTTCTCTCTCCTCTGCTGTGCTCTGGTATATCAGCATTACAGGTGCCAAGACCCTTGGCCTAATTCTCATTGCAATGCCAACTTTCTGTGTACTGAGTTAGGGCACATCCTTCCAAACATTTTGGCATCAGTTAGATGATTGTCAATGGCCTTCACAGTCAACTTGACCTCAAATATAAGACCTTAGAATTTGTAATTTCCATCACTGATGATTTTCCATTTTTGAATTTTACAGTAAAAATTACACTGAGATTGTAAAAGATGGCCGTTCGCACATTTTTTATGTTCTCTCGCATCGAATAGTGAATTGCATACTGTATGCAGACTGTTGCATGTACAACTCACTAGCAGTAAATATTGCACTCGTAGTATTGAACTATAAGAAGCAAGACAGTTGCAAGCCTTCAGAGTTGGAGTTATGTAAAGCTTTAAATGGGTCAGTTAGGTCCTAGAGATGTGGTGGCAACAGTTCGGTGGTTTTCTGAGGACTTTGCACCTGACGCAAAAATTTCTTGAGGTGAAATTATTTCTCCAGAATCCCTGGGTGATTATGATTTTGATCCAAGCGTGTTGTGGGGGACCGCCCACTCTGTTTTTCTAACCCTTTTTTAGGCAGCCTCCGTGTCACTGCCTTGCACTCGATCCCTCCACGTCTGTCACTCGCGCCTTATACTTCTAGAACGCAGTGCAGCATGATGCTCGCGCCTTAGCGCCGCTCTATTCCACAAGCATTCACGCAAACCTGCTGAGAGGTGCATGAGACCGACTGACTGCTGCGTACTCTCCTGCCAAACGGAGGGTACATTTGGGAGAACCGCTACAAATCATCGAGAGCAGGTAATAAAAAGTAAATCTACAGAAATTTACACCGCAAGAACGCAGATTGTTTATTGTTGGAACAATGTGATAATGAAGATCCATAAAATGACATAAATAAGGAAACGGCGCGGCTTACCAATGACATCTTTTTTGTTACGGAATTTACGCACCGCGGCCAACAGATAGAACTTGGCGTCTGCGAGTTTGCGGATTCCTGGCAGCCAAATGATTAAAATTGACTTACGTAACGTTCAAAAAAATGTATGTACCATCGATTCGAAAGAATTGGAATGGGGCGTAACTTTAATTAATATGTTGGTTCTCGTTTAGTTGCTCTGAATTGAGAGCACCGCGAAAAGCTGTTTAAAGTTTCGCCTTTAATCCTCGAGCCATATGATTTTTGGAAATATCCTCACCCCCAGAAGAAACACATGGGTGACGTATATTCTTGTATTTGCGGCAAATTGAAGAATCAATTGATTTTATTTGCTTTTCCAGTGAGGCACGAGTGGAAATAAAGAAAAGCGCGTGATATTGTAATCCTGACGCGCGCCACGTGAACGCGCCAAGCACTTCAGTAATAACAAACATTGAGCGGTTTGTGATTTGCACAGTGACTCTAGACTTGTTCTTTTGGGTGTGGTCAATTGCCGACATTAAGCCAAAAAAAAAAGCTGAAAAATGCTACTGCATCAAGAAAATGAAACGGCTTGTGGCACAGGAGAGAGTAAAAGAGACATTAGCATGTTACGCTCTTGAACTACCACAGTCACTCGAGGCTGCCCTAAGCAGGGTCGGTCAATGGCAGTGCCTGTGTTCCATTCTCGGATAGACAGCCGACTGATTGAACTGTGACAGTGCAAATGACGCACCACCTCTTGGTGGCTGAGATTTGCCCGTAACATGCTAATGGCTCTTTTTCTCCCTCCTGTGCCACACCCAAAATAACAAGTCAAGTGTCACTGTACACATCATAAACAGCTCAATGTTTGTTATTACTGAAGTGCTTGGCCGTGACATGCGTCAGGATTACAATACCATGCACTTTTCTTTACTTCCACTCGTGGACTTCTCACGCTTTTCTTTACTCAGGGGTTACAAGCAATGCATCTGTTTCATTATTGTTTAAATGAAATTCGATCATTTGAAACGCCTTTACGCAGTTCCATTACTTCCATCCTCAAACTGGTCAACCTACATGTACAAGGACTTCAATTCCGTGCGAGAATCTGTATACGTGTTGATTGAATAATTGACTTCAGCAGGGGGACATTAATATGCCACTAAAACTCGCGCCGAATGCGCGAGAGTTGACTTGTTTGCATTATTAATGAAAATTGACCACACCTGATAATGCTGAGAGTTTTCAGAGTTTCTGTACTGGTAATTTAAATTAATGATTGAAAACAGGTCATGACCAATCAATATTATTTTTAAAGGATGGGCTTGAGCTTCCCCCAATTCCAGTTTACCTGCCACCTCTGAGTGTTAGTTGATCAGAACCTGCTGGCTGAGGTATATGCTCTCTGAGTGCAGTCTACTTAAGGAATCTGGTGTCAGCATTCCATGGGTGCTATTAAAATTTACGACCGTTAACCTTCACCCTACCAAGTGGGGTTCATCTGGACCCTTCACTTTTATATTCGTTTGCCAATATAAAAATATGTGGTATACTGCCTCACCTTTTAATGAAATTGTCAGAATATATGTCTGAATTAAAACACTAAAGCATCAGCATCATTTTTTCAGCTTTTTGCATTGTGAAGGTATAATTAATTTGTTACTGGGGTCCAACCGGACCCCACAGTGAACTTATCTGTCTTTTATTTTATAATTGAATAGCACACTGAAAGTTAACTTCATTTTGGTTGTTTCAGGTTCATAATGGCTAACAGACAAAGACAAGCTAGATACACAGCAGCAGAGGCCTGAAGGCCTACACGACAAAACAAAACCCCTAAATTATTTTAGAATCACTTTTTCGTTTTTAAATTCTGTAAGAAAAGACAGAAGTTGTAATCCAGAATGTTTGCAGCTGCGTGAGCTGCAAAAATCATGTATTTAATGCCAAACTTTCTTTTGCGGTGCTATAATTTGCTCAGTGTATGCTAGTTATTGCAATATTATTGCATTTATAATGCATCATTGATATTCAGCCGTAGTGGATTTTGTTCTTCATTAAAGTTATGTGTGTTTGCTGCATTGAACTTGTTCTTACTGCATTGATTTCAAGGTATTCCCTCCTGGGGTCTATACGGACCCTGCCTGGTAGTTTGTGTATGTAAAATTGGCCTGTAGGATGAAGGTTAATGAACTTCATGCTAGACGTGGCACTTTGTTGCACACAGAAAAAAGAAAGGTAGAAACGGCAAGGCTGTTCAGCCATTATCTTTTCTGGTGATCCCCTGGTTTTATGCACTCCATACGCAGAGCTGAGAGTTAAAAGGCCATTGTATGCCTACTGGGAACATGCTGTATGATTATGTTTACTGCAGGCTGAGTTATCTTCATACACTGCACGTGACGAATGGGGCATTGAGCACAGCTCAGAGAGAAACTCAAAATTGGTGCCCCTGGTGAATGCTGAGAAGTAAGCCATTTCGTGCGCTTAAATGAAATTTATTCTAATACCGACTGTGGAATCATTCTTTCAATGCCAATTCATGTTGAATAATTCTTACAAATGAATGAAAATAACTGAAAAGACACTTGAAGAGCGCAGAGCTTTCCTCTAAATTGGCTCTATTTTGCCAATAATGATCCTTCATATCTTTTCAGATGTATGGCATTTATTCTACCGAGGTGATATGTCACCATGTTAACAAAAGTGATGCATAATTTGTGTATCTGCCCTGTGAATCGGATCTGATTCACTGGGTATTACCTTTGCCCATGCCATCTCCTTTCATCGAGTTTCAAGAAAACGGGCCCATAGTTTCCTTAATCCTGTTGAAAAACAGAGAAATAGACAAAAAGGCAGACAACAAGTCCCAACCAAACCACTTAATTTCTCATTAGGAATCTCAGGGCCAGATTTGACACACAGGAGCGGCTAATTTCAAAGGGAAGTAATATTTTTAATGGAGCTCCTACATAGCAAAACCATTTGTACTCCAGGGCCAAGCTGAATTTGAATCGAATACATTTTAATAGTAGAGATGACTAGTAGCAATTTAAGTTTTCACCAACGGTAGTGAAAATTACATTTTCAAAAGTTAATATGTTCATTTAAGATATCTGCTAAATATTTTTGACATGCAACAAATATTTTCTTACTTGCAGCAATTACATTTTAACTAGTCAAGACTGATAAGCAGATATCTTTATTGATATCTGTCTTTCTTTTTTGACAAGAATAAGTATTGCAGATAGCAACAATTGAATTTAGACATTTTGAAACAGGATAATGCACTTCTAATCTGTCACAAAATTCAAAGCCATAGGTTCATATTTACTTAGGCTATGCCTACCTTATACATGCCCAACAAGTGCAAATGCTTTGTGGAAAAAAAATGCTTATTGCCGTGATGAAACTATATTGGCACCAAATAATATTTAATGAGTGACAGACATTGCTTGGACAACACGGTTTTCCCCGCCCAACTGGCACTGCAAATTAGAACTCTGAGACAAGCTAAACGTTATGGGCTAGGGAAAGGGTTAGAGTAAGTAAGGGGTAAGGGTTTATCTTGGGGTTAGAGAAACCAGTGATGGCTAGTGTAAACCAGTGCTGTTTACCTCAGATCAGATAAGGTCATGTCAGTTTAGCAGATGGAATTAAGTGACTGCCAATTCATCATGGCAAAGCAAGATATTATAAATAATCACACAGAAATGTTTTGTTATTAGCCCATTGCATGATGATGTACGCGTCAGGAAATATGGGGTAGAATTGGGGTCTCACTGTCTCGCTTTGCTCATTATCCGATATTTTGTTGCAGATGAGCTTATCAAAGTTTATAGTCTTGGGGCTGAGGGGGGTCCTGTAAGCAATCAGATGTCGCCTTTGACTCTTGAACCTGATAGTACACCCCTTGGTAAGTAAAAAAAAAAAACTTGGGTGGAAGGTCTGGATCACGGGCTGGAGGGGGTAAAATTCAAGATGGCGTCCAAGATGGCCGCCATATCATAAAATCATCCATAACTCCTCAAGGAAAGGGGCTAGAGAAATAATTTTGGTGTGTTTTCCTAGGTTTTGGGGGTCAAGGAATTCAATGAAGCCATGTTTTTGGTCATCACCATATTTGGTAATGGTGAAATCCAGTATGGCAGCATAAATGGGGCCGCGAGCTGTAACTTGCTTAGTGCTTGGTCTAGAGTTACAGTTATGGTGTCCTTTCCTTGGTTTTCAGGGTTAAGGAATCAATTGAGACAATTTTCAGAAATGATAGGTTATTACTTAATGGTGAAATCCAATATGGCAGCATGTATGACATCCACTGTTAGTCAGTAACACAGTAATACATAATCATTGTATTTTGGCAACAGATGACAAGATGGTTGCAAGTAAGCATTATCAGCCACCAGTATGTTGTTTATGACAAGATAACAGCTTCATCTTAAAAATACTAGACATATTGAAAAATACCCCAAGAAACACCTGGGGTAATACTATTCACACTACATGTATTCCATTTTTTAAAGTGCAGTAAATTTCATGATGAATTTCAATTCATCTGCTTTTCATAAATGACTCCATTCGGGTTCTTGCAAGGAAGATGCTCATTTGACTGACACTTACAAAATGCACAACAGGTAAGCCCCCTCTCTGCAAGGGCATCGTGAAGTATTACATTTCATACAATTGCAATTTGTTGCCATGATCAGGCAGGGGGTGGTGGAATGATTTGGCCTCAAGATTACCCTCCTCCATTTCAAAACCGTACTGCAAAGGATCTAGTGAGACATTGTCCAGACAGTTTATGTGGATATGAGCAGCATAAAATGCTCTGAGGATGTTTCCTTTTGCAGCATGACAAGTTGGAGGCAGATCAAGAATGGTGGTGGTCTTTCGTTGATGGTACATCTTGTACCTGAGATCGTCCCATTGGGGTGGACAAAACATCCGTTTTAAACAATTATTAGTCCTGACCTGTCCTCAGTCATTTTCATGATTAACAAAAGGTTCACTCCAAGAGCACTCCACACTTAACAGGTGCCGCTTGTTCTCCCCGATTAGGTAAGATGACAATCATTCATCTGGACTCGTATTTGCTGAATTTAAATCAACATCAAACAGTTTGAGCTGCATGCTTTTTATAGCCTATTACACTTCCAAGTGCCACCTTTTTCACTCAATACCAAGAGTAATTGTGAATAACATTGATTTAAATTAAGCAAACACGTCCAGATGAATGATTGTTGTCTTACTTAATCGGGAATAACAAGCAACACCTGGTAAGTGTGGAGTACTGTCGGAGTGAACATTTTGTCAATCATGAAAATGACTGAGAACAGGTCAGGACCAATAATTGTTTGAAACGGATGTTTTGTCCACCCCAATTCTCAGTTCTACAGAATTTAGCCCATGATTTAATCGGTGTTAGATCGCATATGGAGAGAAACCGCATCTTCAGTTACCAATTACAATAATTAGAAAACACTTCAATAAAGAACAAGATTTTGTCACTAAAGTGACTATATCCCCTGCCGGTAGGTCACCAAAATCGACTGGTGTCTGCGCATTCCCAGTAGGAGGGTTGGAACCAAAAACAATTGAAATAGGTTGACTCCTTGAGATATCGCGCTGACAATGTTCGGGACGGACGGACGGACGGACGTACGTACGCACGGACGGACGGAGCTGAATACTATATCCCCACTTCACGCTAAACGCGCGGCGGGGGATAAAAATCATTGAGAACTAGCCAGGACTATCCTAATTGTCATAAAGGGACGTGTCTATGCCATCTCAATTCCCATTTTTAACTCCGCCACTGGTTTCATTTGGTCTTGTTTCATTAAAACAATTGAAACGATCATGAAACACCTGCATTGTTTCTTTTCCCTGAGTAAAGAAAAGCACAAGAATTCCAGAGTCATAGTCACTTTCCATGTTGCTTGTGGTGAGGTCCACCTTTACGCAAGTGAAACGGAAACTTCAATGCACAAGGATTTTAATTCCACGTGAGAATCTCATTAATAAGCTTTCACTGAATAATTGCGGACTACGGTGAATAAGCCTAAAAATGCGAAGGACCTACTTCGAATGCGTGAGACTTGGCATCTCTGAGATCCGTTCTCGTGCTTACTCACCACTTGGTCAGCTGCTACCCCACCGAGCCCGGTGCGTGTAGCCCACGGTCCAGCCCTGCTGTACGGCTTCGGTGTTAATGTCTATTTAAGAGTGCTTTGAAGACGAGCTGACAAGTGAGCTTGTGTTCACGTTGCTTTCTTAGTTACTAGTATCGTTGATCATTGTTGTTGTTGATGATGGCATTCAAATTTTGCATTTGTGTTTGTTTCTGAAATACTGGCCATATCGTGCTCCTAGTCACCGGGGATTACTTAGACTTCCGTACGGCACATATACGAAAGTGAAACCCAAACATAAATAAAAGTGACCGGTCCATGCGAGTATGAAGTTGCCATACAGTCGCTTACTATGTTCGAAGTCCAAAACGAGCATTCATTTTGTGTAGTATACAATGCAAGGACGCGTAAAACGATTGTATACGCGTTTACGACCAACTTTTTGTTTTGCAATCCCAGATGAGATCAGAGCTTTGTGAGCGGAAAAGTTAAAAACCCACAAAATCTGGACAGTTTGTGTAAATCATTTCATTGGGTATGTAGAAAATGTATCGATAAGAATATTCGTCCCAAATACAATCACCATAACTTGTCTTTCTTTCACAACTTGGCTGTTGAAGTAAGGAGTGAAACAAGTCATTTTCTGCACTAGCTCCGCTGCAACTTATATAAGTAGCAGCCGATTAGTCAATCGCTCGCGAGTTTGAAGAAGCGGTCTCAAAGTGTCTAGTTTCTTCAAAACGAAGGTTAAATGCTGGATTCGTGAATTACAAGCAATAATACATGTCTTTATTTTTTTTCTAACCTAGTAGACGTTTAACCTCTTAAACTCCAGGGTCCCCCTCACCGCAGCAAAATACCTACAACGCCGCGCTAATTAAGTAGCAATATAGTCAAATTACACATCAAATGAAACAGGAGAGCCTCTGCTACAAGCACATATGTCATTTTTACATACACCAAGCACAACTCAAACGCCAAGCATATTAATGTTCAAATGTCAAAATCCGAGTAGCGTCAGAAAATCAACCCTCTCTCCACATTTCCATGTCTCCCTCTCTGATACTTCTTGCTACACAAACAGAGATATACTCTATTCATTTTGGGTATGTCATTATCAAACAGAAACCTAAAAAAGAGGCTGGGGCTTAAGAGGTTAAATCAATTCCCGTGTACTTTGCCTACCTTGTAATCTAGCCATTTATTCAGCCAACTGACCAATCAAAACCAAAATCAAGTCAATCATGATTGAGAAGGGATAATGAGAAGCAGACAGACCGAACCAGGCTACCATGTTTGAAATTATTTCAATCAGTCAGTAATCTGAATAAATAGCAGACCTCTGAATTCCACCTCTCTTTGGAAAACTTTAATGTATTATTTAAAAAGATTCCTTCAAAATCATATCATGTTAAGATGGCCCTGGTTTTCAAGCGTCTAAAAATATACGCAAAGTAGAAAAAATATTGTGTAAAGCGCATCAAACCCGAATCTGAGAGAGAAATTATTTTTCGCATTGCAAGCAATTGACAAATGCACTGACGACTGGGCAAGCATGTTCAGGCAAATCTGCGTCGCAAATTTAACATTTTTTATTTAATAATTGAACAAGATTCTCACACAAAGGCCAAATGTAATAATCAAGCTAACCCATTCAGGCATATTGTGTGCTGAACTAAGCAAAGTTAAGGTCTTCAAAATCATCCTCCTCTACTCGACAATTACTTTCACCCCCTTCCCATTTAATTTGCTCAATTTGTAATGAAAAAGTTGATTCGCTCAATGAACAATTTTAAATTGGTTGATAGTTCAGACATTTTGACATCCAATATGGCTATCATTTCTGAAAATGGCCTCAATTGATTCCTTGACCCTGAAAACCTTGGTTAGGACACTGAATTTGTAACTCTAGACCAAGTACTAAGCAAGTTACAGCTTGCGGCCCCCTGTACACTTCCATATTGAATTTCACCATTGCCAAATATGGTGATGACCAAAAACATGGCTTCATTGGATTCCTAGACCCCCAAAACCTTGGTAAAGACACCAAAATTATTTCTCTAGCCCCTTTCGTCGAGGAGTTATGGATGATTTTATGATATGGCGGCGATCTTGGACACCATCTTAAATTTGACCCCTGCTGCCCGTGATCCGGACCTTCCACCCAAATTTTTTTTACTTACCTGGGGGTGTACTATCAGGTTCAAGAGTCAAAATGAGGGGACATCTGATTGCAAACAGGATTCCCCTCAGCCCCCGGACTATTCGTTGAATCTGTGAAGTTGCATCATATTAAATTAATGCGTAAAAATGCACTGCATTGCTTAGTTCTAAACAATTGAATTGGACTGCATGTTGCTTCCATCAGTTAGCTTGCTAAAAAAGCTAGCTAGAAAATTAAATTTATTTACAAAGCCCAAAACCAGTGAAGTTGGCACATTATGTAAATCGTAGATAAAAACAGAATACAATGATTTGCAAATCCTTTTCAACCTATATTCAATTGAATACACTGCAAAGACAAGATGTTTAATGTTCAAACTGAGAATCGTAATTTTTTTTTTGCGAATAGTCATCAACTTAGATTTTAAAGGCAGCAACACATTGCAAAAAAGTTGGCAAAGGGGCCTTTTTACCACTGTGTTACATCGCCTTTCCTTTTAACGACACTCAGTAAACGTTTGGGAACTGAGGAGACCAATTTTTGAAGCTTTTTAGGTAGGGCTGCTCAATTAATCGAATCGCAATTATTTTAAGCGCAATAAAAGTAACTGCCACTATGAGGCACACAGACGAGCTTGCTTATTATCTTTTCTATGACACATACCTAATGCGGTCGTTTGAAGAGCTTCCGGGAAGAAAACTGTGATTTGAAGTCCACTAATTACCAGCGAGGTTGGACAGCCTCTATCGCCTTGGCACAATTAGCTCACCTTAAATCAATTCCCCTGTACTTTTCCTACCTTGCAATCAAGCCATTTATTCAGCCAACTCACCAATCAAAACCAAAAATGTGGCCAATAATGATTAAGAAGAGGTAATGAGAAACAGACAGACCGAATCAGGCTGCCGTGTTAGATTGAAAGAATGTTAATAATCTGAATTAACAGCAGACCTATGAATTTCACCTCTCGTATAATTTTTACATAACATTAAAAAGATTTCTTAAAGATAAAATCATTTTAATATGGGTTTTGGTTTTTAAGCGTTGCATTGCACGCAATAGATAAATTCAGCGAAGACTTGGAAAACACATTGAGGTAAATTACATGCTGAACAACGCAAAGTGAAGGTCTGCAAAGTCTTCATCCCCTAACCAACAATTGTCACCCCCTTACCATTTTGCTCAATTTGCAATCAAACAGTTGATTCACTCAATTAGCCAGTTAGGCTTCACAAAATGTTCTCCACTTCACGTTGCCGATATTTTTAAGCAGTGGCGGGTGGTGGACAGAGAACAAGGAGGGCGATTAACATGTCTTAAAACTGCTTATTAGTCTTCTGTTTTCTGTTTTCAGTCAATTTCTCTGGTAAAGAACACTCTAACCTTCCCCTCTCAGGTGTAGCCAATTGTCTTCGTTAAGACGAAATCAAACGCATCAATTGTACACCAAAAAGAGCGCATTTCAAGCTTTTTCAATTTAACAATCATTACCACAGGTTAGACGACTGGATGTGACGAATTTAACGCGGAAAATCCACAGTGGTTTTTTCGTAAAGAGTTGCCTATTAAGGCATGTGAATTAAACATTTCATAGAATTTATTATTCGCTCGCCTAAACATTTCATTATAAGGGAAACTAACATGATGACCAAGAACAATGATTGATATCTCATCTGTTTTCCATCCCCTCGGTTTTCCGTCCACCGCCCGCCACTGTTTTTAAGCACTTAAAACCAGGGCCATCTTAAAATAATTTCATTAAGAAATATCTTTCAAAATGCATACAAAATTCCCCAGTGAGAGGTGGAATTCAGAGGTCCGTTATTCATTAAGATTACTTACATTCTTTCAATATAACGCGGCAGCCTAGTTAGGTCTGTCTGCTTCTCATTATCACTTCTTAATCATTATAGGCCACATTTTTGTTTTGATCAGTCAGTTGGCTGAATAAATGACTTGATTGCAAGTCAGGCAAAGTACACAGGAATTGATTTAAGGTAAGCCAATCATGCCAAGGCGATGGAGGCTGTCCAATCTCGCTGGGAATTAGCGGACTTCAAATTGCAGTTTTCCTCCCGGATGAATTTCAAATGACCGCATTATGTATGTGTCAAAGAAAAAGTAATAAGCAATCACGTCTGTCTGCCTCATAGTGGCAGTTACTTTTATTGCGCTTAAATTAATTGCATACAATTAATCGAGCAGCCCTATTTTTAGGTGGAACTCTTTCCCATTCTCGCTTGATGTAGAGCTTAAGTTGTTCAACAGTCCGGGGTCTCCGTTGTCATATTTTACGCTTCATAATGCGCCACACATTTTCAATGGGAGACAGGTCTGGACTGCAGGCAGGCCAGTCCAGTACCCGCACTCTTTTATTACGGAGCCATGCTGTTGTAACACGTGCAGAATGTGGCTTTGCATTGTCTTGCTGAAATAAGCAGGGACGTCCATGAAAAAGACGTTGCTAGAATGGCAACATATGTTGCTCCGAAACCTGTATGTACCTTTCAGCATTAATGGTGCCTTCACATATGTGTAAATTGCCCATGCCTTGGGCACTAATACACCCCCATACCATCACAGATGCTGGCTTTTGATCATTGCGCCTATAACAGTCCGGATGGTTCTTTTCCTCTTTGGTCCGGAGGACACGCCATCCAGAGTTTCCAAAAACATTTTGAAATGTGGACTCGTCAGACCACAGAACACTTTTACAATTTGCATCAGTCCATCTTAGATGAGCTTGGGCCCAGCGAAGCCGGCGGCGTTTCTGGGTGCTGTTGATAAAACTCTACAATGCAAAGCGAAAGCCATTTAACTTGCACTTGCAGATGTAGCGACGAACTGTAGTTACTGACAGTGGTTTTCTGAAGTGTTCCTGAGCCCATGTGGTGATGTCCTTTACACACTGATGTCGGTTTTTGATGCAGTACCGCCTGAGGGATCGAAGGTCACGGGGATTCAATGTTGGTTTTCAGCCTTGTCGCTTACGTGCTGTCATTTCTCCAGATTCTCTGAACCTTTTGACGATATTACGGACCGTAGATGATGAAATCCCTAAATTTATTGCTATAGCTCGTCGAGGGATGTTGTTTTTAAACTTTTCGACAATCAGCTCACGCATTTGTTCACTAAGTGGCGACCCTCGCCCCATCCTTGTTTGTGAATGACTGAGCATTTCAGGGAAGCTGCATTTATACCCAATCATGGCACTCACCTGTTCCCAATTAGCCCGTTCACCTGTGGGATGTTCCAAATAAGTGTTTGATGAGCATTCCTCAACTCTCTCAGTCTTTTTTGCCACTTGTGCCAGCTTTTTTGAAAGCATCAAATTCCAAATGAGCTAATATTTGCAAAAAATTACAAAGTTTACCTGTTCGAACATTAAGTAACTTGTCTTTGCAGTGTATTCAGTTGAATATAGGTTGAAAAGGATTTGCAAATCATTGTATTCTATTTTTACTTCTGATTTACACAACGTGCCAACTTCACTGGTTTTGGGTTTTGTACGATTAATAATTAATACAGCCTCAATTTCACTAGTAGTTATACCAGTAGTTATATAGTTATACTTTTATGTTTTGGCTTTGTTGAAGTCTACCGCACCGACGGTATTTGTGCATACCTTCATTTCACATCTGCAGTAGCCACCTGGCTGGCTATGGAGGTACAAAAAAAATCGGGGCATTCAACACCCCATTTTTCATGTTTCTCATTAGCTATCTAGCTGGCTATTGTAGATGTTAAATTATGCTGTCTGGTTTGGAATAATTAAGGCATTACCTTAACCATCTTGCTACATTCCCTCGACAGATCTTGAGTTTACAAACGGCACTTCAGCCACATTGTGTCATAATTGATTAATATGCAAAAAGATAGCATATTATATGGTTCTTTGCAATCCAATCTGTGAAGATTGCAGCTTCACAGACAGGAAAGAAGTGGCTGAATTGAGTCTAGACACTTGAAACATTTACACTCCCATCGTATTTCAGTTTATTTCCATGATTTTGGTAGAGAAAAAGGGCTGCAAACACAAAAAATCTACATGAACATCTACATGGTTTGTGGTAGGTCTTTGATACTTGACATATGCATCCCTTGTGACGAGACCTTTCAGATGAGGTCATCAAATTTGACCTTGTGACCTTGACCTTGGCGTCGGTGACATTTTCATAAAACTTTAACCTTGGCTATAACTTTTGACTGGTTCGTGGTAGGTCTTTGATACTTGACATGTGCGTCCCTTGTCACGAGACCTTTCAGATGAGGTCATCAAATTTGACCTCGGCGTCAGTGACATTTTCATAAAAGTTTAACCTTGGCCATAACTTCTCACTGGATCATGGTACGTCTTTGATACTTGGCATGTGCATCCCTTGTGATGACACCTTTCAGATGAGGTCATCAAATTTGACCTCGTGACCTTGACCTTGGCGTCAGTCACATTTTCATAAAAGTTTAACCTTGGCCACAAAATGGAAGGAACACACATATGGGCCTTTCGGTAGCACTTCAGGTTTAGTGGCCTCAGCCATGGCCTCAAGCTCTTCACATCTTTGAGAGGTGGGTGCAAGTTGTAAAATGCCCCATAACATTCCGATCTCTACACTTTATGGTCATAACATTGTTGTTGTAATTGCCGTCTTCTCTTTATCCTACTATTGTGGCACCCCCGAACTGCACCTGATACTTGGCATCGTAGCTGTCAGTCCTCGTCCACGCCAACTAGCTTTAGTGGGATGACAGGAAGTTGGATGAAAAAACGAAAGTGGTGGTGTTACCCTTGTTGTCATGGGAAATACGCATGCTCACTGCCGCCTTCTCTGGTTTTGGTCCATTTCCGTAGAAATGCCACAGCACCATACAATGCCGAACACAGGCCTCGGACTCCCAAGGGCCCTCCAAGCCTCAGGTCTAGCGTGACATGAGGCTGAAGACATCTGTGGGAAGTTGAATGCCATGGTCCTCATTACGCAATACATGAACTGATTTATTAGGTCGTATGCTGTTCGCTGAAAGACGCTTAGAAATGAAGTTTTGCTCCAATGAACGGTTGACTACATTCTAATTGGAATATACACTGCCCGGCCAAAAAAAAAGGTGTTTAAGGTCAGGACTTTGTGGTGGCAAATTTGTTTGTGAAAATGATTCCTCATACTTGTTTTTGTCATTCATGGTTTTATTTGCTAAATACAAGCCAATAACTTGCCCGTTCTGAAATACTGTAACATCTTTTCCACCATCAAGGGATGTGTCTTCCGACAGGATTTTTTAAGAAATGAGTAGCAACGCGCTTCATCAGTCGGGGTTAAAATGATTATTTCCAGCTGAAACATATTAATAACCGCAATAATGATCCAATTATAGAATTTGTTCATTAGTTTCCAAACGGTGACTTTTTTTTTTGGCCGGGCAGTGTATTATACTGTAGGCGCAGCAAAACCTGAAACAAAAAAGTTCTTGTCACAAACCTTGCATAAATAGGAGTACTTTACATTTTTACAGCAAACTATGTGTACTGCAAATCAGTCTGATTGCTGTAAGGCAGACTGGAGTTTGACATCATTATATCACTGCACGTTACTAAATCTAGCAGTCTTTGATGCACAACGCCTAGGTCACGAGATCGATTCCAAGTATGGCTCCGCAGCCCAGTGAGCTGGTAGATTTTAATGTAATTAGGGGTCCAAGCAGCAATAGCTGGTGGTGGGCAGCTTGGTCCACAATGGCCTGACTTTTTTGTTTCAGTCCACCCCTCACTATCAGAAACTACATTTGTGATTGGGGGTAGGGTGGGCCCTGCTCATTATTTTACTGGCAAAAAGCGCCAGCATGCTTGCTAGAGAATTATTCATCCCATTGACTTAAATAAACCGCAAACTAGAAACTAATGCTAGTGATGGTTAACGTTTTCCAGCCAGAGGATTGGTACTGTTAAAGTGTTTGTAAAAATTATTGAAAAGAGTATGAACGGTTCGTAATAAAACAAAATATAAAATAGGCCGTATTTACATATTTCAATATCTTCTGAGGCAAAGCACTTCTCACAGGTATAAATTCTGTCCTTCTTTATCTGTTCCGGGGTTTGCATGAACCACAGCCAAAAACAGAGCAATTATCACCTGGCTTCTCCAGGGAATTATTTTTTTTCAAATACAGAGCAAATGATTATTTAAGTAAAGAAAAACTGGCAAAATATCGCACTTGCATAACACATCATGGCCTCACCCGATGTAATAAATAATTCTTTGTGTGAACAGTCAGAGTCATGTGACCAAGCTAAAACCGTAACAATGACATCAGTGATTGAAGCCCATTAACTCTGATTAGCACAAGTGTACGATGCGATTCAGATTTTATTGTTGTTCAGCCTGTATTCAATGTCATAAGGCATCTTCAGCACCTCTGAGAGACTCATTTTGGTATAATACAATACTCTCTGCCATTTTTGTCGAGAACCCAATTTGATCCCACAATTCCATGCACAGACTGTTATGTTGTCATCGCTGGGCTAACTGAACTGGCGTACGCACAAGGTGTATGGGGTCAGAAGGAACGTTTTGTTGCGAGTGCGGAATCATTTCCCTGATGCCAAGGGGGCTTGCTGTTGAATAAATTTGCTCTCTGTTAAAAGTTCGTTAGCAATTCACTCCAAGTCGACAATAGAGGCATCAACGGCAAATCCCTATGAATGTCATTGTTACCACTCCGTCATAACGATTAAAAATTGTCGAATGCAGAGACTGCCGTCTTAGTAATAGAATTTTCTTCTGACTCCGTTTTCTCTTGTCATCATTGCCCTCATTGTCATGTGTCGTGTCATTGTGTACGTCACTGTTAGACGTCACCCAAATTACCACATTAGTTTTGGATGCGTAGCCCTAATTACCATAATAGTTTGGGATATGTTGCCCCAGTTACCACATTTGTTTCGGATATGTACTGATGAAATGTTAAAAGGGCTTGCCACATGCTTTTCTGAGGAGTGGAAATTCCTTTTTGGATATCTGAAATCAAGTTCTCACTAGTTACAAAGGGAATTGTAGATATCTCAAATATGTCACTTGTAAGAATGTAATTTCAGATATCTACATCAGCATGTCAGATATGTAAAATGGAGCAGCGCGGCCCACTCTGAAATTACTGTTCTTCGTCCTCCCACTACAACCTTTAGGGGAGGTTAGTAGGGATAGGGCGAAGTAACAAGAGTAGGGAAGCCCCTGAGCGGCTTTTGACGGCTCTCATCTCGAACGCACATAACACAGATTCAGTAACGTCTTTGGCCGAGTTTCCCAGATTCATTTAAGAAGATCTTAGTGCCAATAGCTTCTTTAGATCCTTCTTAAGGCTCCAGTAAGAAGCAAACACGTTTCCCAGATTCGTTCTTAGCCTAAGATGATCTTTTGTTAAGAGGGATTTGAAAGAAGGGTCTGGAGCACTCTTAACACCCTTCTTAGCGACGAAACACTGCACATACAGCTGCGTCAGGCAAACCAATGTGACTCTAAGCAAGGAGATTTTAGATAGTTAGTTTATTATAAAACACAGAACATAGCAGCCAGGAGGCTGAATTAAGTCTTGTTAATAACAAAAGGAAAATAATCGAATGAAAACAATATACAATATTTACATATTACAAATATTAAAATACTTGCAAATGCTATTAAAAAGTCTAAAATCTAAAATTCTACAAGTATGATTTGGAGGCATAATAACTGATAAAACTCTTGCTTGTTCTCTTTGTCTTAGTGATAACATTAAATTTACGCTCCCTTCTGAGATCATAGTTTTTAATGGCAATAGGCGGCAAGAGTTTGTGCGGTTGATGATTTTCGTCTTGCATAATTGCTTCGAACAAAGAGGTGCATGTTTCATCATGATGTTGTTCTAGTGATACTTAGTTAACTTGATCAAGAGCGTCATAGTAACTTACACCGGGTACTATAATTGAAAGTGCTCTTTTCTGCATACGCTCTAAGTCTGACATTAAATACAATGGTAACGACGTATGGAATACTGGGGCAGCATAATCCAGTTCTGATCTAATACAACTTTTATAAAAAGTAAGTAGGTCGTCCACAGGGACGCCCATCCTCTTCAATTGTGAGAGAAAATATACTCTCTCAGCAGCTTCCTTTGTGACTTCTGATATGTGTTCATCCCAGGATAAGTTATCGCTTATGACTACACCTAGTAATTTTGCTGAGCTGACTACCTCTAGCTCTTTGCCATTTACCAGCAGCGGCTCAAACTCCGGCTTGCTTTTAGCAAAAGAGATTTGCATTTCTTTACATCCGTCGCTATTTAGTTTGAATCCTTTACACTGCGACCGTTTCGCTATTTGATCTACTATGCCCTGAGCTTTAGTACGGCCGCCCTTTAGCACAACTTCAGTCACGGTGGTATCATCAACATATTTCCATATATTTCCAGCAATTGATGCAGTGTGTACGGTTCCTCCCTATTTTATCCCCCCCACCCCCTTCTTCCATGCACCCCTACTACCCATTAAGCATTCAAAATGAGGGAAAACTTACATCTCTCTTCTATGGTTCCATGTGTTGAAATATTTTACCGTATTTCTCTAATATTTTCCCTAATATTTCCTGGAGAACAAAGATGACCCACCACCACCACCACCTACCCACCATGAACCCTGAGCAGCACTTCACCAAGCCGGTCTCCAGGTCAGACAGGAGCTCATCAACCTGTTCTGATTTCAGACATACACACTTCCCCACCCTTTCACCAAGCATCATATCGGCTGTTACTGTTAGGGATAGCAGCAAAGCCTATAACCTTTCCTGCTATCCCAAAGAGTAATAAAGTAAACTGCATAATTATATGCAAAATTGTATCAGAAAAATAAGAGTGAAAACATAAAATGAAATCATATGACATGAGGTACAGTATCATGTCATGTTACATGATTTCACTCATGTAATGTTATGATTTCGTTTTTTGTTTCATTCTTATTTTTCTGATTTCTTATCTGTGGCATTGGTCTTTATTTGCGTCCATTTGTTTTCAAACATTCTGCTGCATGTGCAAAGGCATTACGCACGTTCATTTTATTCGCTCTTGTTACATCAAAACTTCATTTGTGTGCACGTAAGTATGTGGAACAATCGGTTACTCTGACATCGATTGATCAATTGAGCTCCTGTTAGGAAGGGCATCTGAGGAACACTTATCTTTAGGCTCCCCGTTTGCTGAACTCTACTTTGGAGCCTTCTTGACTCCTTAAGAATGCTTTTTACTGGGAAACGCGGCCAATAACATTTCTGGACCGCGTTAATGCGGATAACAGAAATAGCACACGAATGTACAAACAACTGAACGTTCTTAACATTCAGTTCACAAAAATCTTTTTTCAATTGAACAGTAGGCTACATTTTGCTCATTATTGCATTGTCAGTGTGATGTAAGATTTGGGAAGCCCTCTCAATTGGATAATTACTGGGCAACAAATGAGCAAAATGAAGGCTACTGCTCAACTGAAAAAAGATTTTTGTGGATTTATTGTTGAAAATGTTCAATTCTTTTTACAATCGCTTGAATATTTGTGTTATCCGCACTAACGCGGCCCAGAAATGTTATTGAAAGTCAAAACGATGTGATAAAAATGTTAAATGCACTTAAATGTTCGTTGATTGTCACAAAAGGTTTTTAATCAATTTCAATTTTATTTGTATAGCGCTTTTCACAGGCAGGCTGTCACAAAGACACTTTACAGAGAGAAAAGGGCAAAGCCCAGACAAATCCCTAATCCCCAAATAGCAGGCAAAAAAACTCCAAGCAGGGAGAAAAAAAGCCTCGAATTGTGGCAAGAAAAAAACTCCTCAGTGAAAAGAAATCTTAGGAGGAACCCGGTTATTGTGGGGAGGTCCATCCTCCGCTGGCTGGCCAATTAATTGATGAGTAAATTAAAATCCAAAGTTCTTTAAACAACATGGTGTCCAAGCAGTGACATCCGTAGTTCCAGGAAGTGTAGAGGCAGGGATGAGGGGATCAGTACAGCAGGAAGACAGCAGTCAGTGACCATAAGGTGAGTGACAGGGCTTAGGTGGTCCAAGGACTGAGATCCTGGGGACGGTGTTCCTCAGAGAAAACACAAAAACAAAAGAGGGTTGTAGCTACTGGATAAACTAATACATACTGCACAAAATGTTGTCCTGTGTCGGGTATCAAGTTACGCTAAAATACTACAACTCTAGGGTAACCAGTATAGAGCAGTCAACTCTCCTTCATCCACTTATTGCAGCACAGAGGCCCTGAACTTTATCAGACTAATGCTGCGTAGTTTTTCAATGAGACACGACCAACACCATGTGGACCTGCCCAATGACTAAGGCCGTTGCAAGCCCCACCGGTGCCGTGTAAGTGCAATCTCAGTGCCACCGGTTCCACATGGATTTAAGCAATTTTGACGACCAAAACTTAGTATCCTTCGTCCACTTATTGCAATACAGAGGCCCTGAAATTCCATCCAACTAAGGCTGCGTAGTTTTTCAATTAGACACCACCAACACCATGTGGACCTACCCGGTGACTAAGGCCGTAGCAAGCCCCATCGGTGCCGTGTAGGTGCAATCTCAGTGCCACCGGTTCCACGTGGATTTATACAGTAGTGACAACCAAAACCTTGTCACAAGAAGTGAGCATACCCAGAGACTAGGCAATCTCCCTAAAAGCAGGTAGTATAAATGCTCATAATGTGTTCAGTATCGGCTTGATTAAAGAGGTATGTTTTCAGCCTTCTCTTGAATACAGTGAGTGTGTCTGAGGCCCAACTGTTTGTTGGGAGATTGTTCCACAGGATTGGGGCTTTGTAAGAGAATGCTCGGCCTCCAAATGTAACTCTGGATATATTTAGAATTTTCAAATATCCAGCACCTTGTGAACGAAGTTATCTTGGAGGGTAGTAAGGAATGAGAAGTGCACTTAGATATTCTGGGGCCAAATCATTTAAGGCTTTGTAGGTAAGCAGTAGAATTTTATATTCAATTCAAAAATTTGACAGGCAGCCAGTGAAGATTTTTGAGTACTGGGCTAATGTGGTCAAATTTCTTCGTATTGGTCAGAACCCTAGCAGCAGCATTCTGCACTACTTGAAGGCGATTTAGGGTAGCACTAGAGCAGCCTGACAGTAAAACTTTACAGTAATCCAGCCGAGAGAACACAAATGCATGAATCATTTTTTCGGCATCCTGAAGAGACAACATTTTTCTCAGTTTCGATATGTTTCTAAGATGGAAGAAAGCCACCTTTATAATGTTGTTAATATGACAGTGGAGAGAGAGTTCTGAATCAAGGGTGGCACCAAGATTTTTGACGATAACATTGGCAGAAACCGGGAGTCCATCAATGTTGAGAGAAAAATTGAGGAATGCGTCTCTGAGCGTTCTGGGACCAACCACCAATATTTCAGTCTTATCTGGATTTAATGAGAAAATTCTGTGTCATCCATGCCTTAACAGCTTTAAGACATCTCTAATCTAGATAGTGGATCAATTACCCCTGGTTTAAAAGATATATAAAGCTGTGTGTCGTCTGTATAACAGTGGTACTTCACATCATATTTCCTAATGATGCTTCCAGGGGGAAGCATGTATGAAGAAAACAGACAAGGGCCCAGAACAGATCCTTGAGGTACTCCAAAGTTTACCTTGGAATACTCAAATGAATTGCTATGTACCCTAACAAACTGACATCTGTCGGAAAGATATGACTTAAACCATGAAAGGGCGAGTGCAGAAATACCAACCAGATTTTTTAGCCTGTTAAGAAGAATTTGGTGGCCAATTGTATCGAAGGCAGCACTTAGTTCAAGTAGGACAAGGACAGAGATTCAGCCACAGTCAATGGAGAGAAGTAGATTGTTCATTACTACAGTGAGGGCTGTTTCAGTGCTATGATGTTTTCTAAAGCCAGACTGAAACCCCTCATGTACCTTATACATTTGGAAGAAGAAAGTAAGCTGTTGGGCAACACATTTCTCAAGGATCTTAGAAAAAAATGGAAGGTTTGAGATCGGCCTATAATTAGCCAAGACTGTGGGATCTAAATTTGGTTATTTGAGTAGAGGCTTAATTTCAGCCAACTTTAATGAGGTCGGAACCAAACCCGAGATTAGGGCACATAATTGATAATGTGCAGAATTGGACCGCCAAGAGTGGGCAGGAGTTCCTTGACTAACTTAGTTGGGATGGGATCTAAAAGACAAGTTTTTGATTTGGAAATAGGGACTAATTTGGCAAGTTCCATCAGGGATATCGGAGAGAATGAATGAAACTGGTTTATATGCATAGCATGAGGTTTTATGTTCAGGCCTCCACCATCTGCAAGGGAAGCAGTGATCTTTTTTTAATTCCAATTATTTTGCCACTAAAGAAATTTAAAAAATCATCACTGCTGCAGGAAGCTAGAATTTGAGGGGAACTTGCAGCATGGTTATTGGTTAATTTGGCCTCTGTTTGCTCTCTTTCCAAGCACAATGGAACACCTGGAGTTTAGTGGAGCGCCATTTGCGTTCTAGTTGACGGGATTTATGCTTTCGAGTCCGTGTCTGGTCAGTGTACCATGGGGCTGGACTCTTCTTCTGAGTAGCCTTTTTAAATTTCAATGGAGCACCTACATGGAGGGTACTATGGAGAGCATTAGCAAACTTATCTGCCATTTCGTCAATACAGAGGGGGCTGAACGGATAATCAAGATAAGATGGTAGTGCTTCAATGAATTGTGAAGATGTTGTGGCAGTAAAAGTACGACTTGTGTACATCCTAGTTTCTCATAATACAGGGTGGGCCAATTTTAGACAGGATGTTATAAGAAAATGGTCTGATAAACTGGGTTTGTGTGAATGTCAACAATGTCAATCTCAACACCAAAGCTTAAAATCAGGTCTAAAGTGTGACCATGAATGTGTGTTGGGCCGATGACACTGAGTGAAGCCAACCGACTCCACGATATTAGTGAAGATGGATGTTGATCTACCATCTCAAAATGCAGGTTAAAGTTACTGAAAATAACAATTCTATCATAGCTTAAAACTAATTCTGAAAGGAATTCAGAGAAATCATGTATGAAGTCAGAATATTGACTGGGTGGCCTATAGACTATCACCAGAATAATAGGTTGAGCATGGATGGAGTTTGTACCTGCGTCAGGCAATGAATAATTAATTACTAGTACCTCAAATGAATCAAATTTATATTGCAGTTTGGGCACAGAGTGAAAGGAGTCATTATAAGTAACAGCAACGCCCCCTCATTTCCGGTCAAGACGGGTATTTTGAGTATATATAAAACCAGGTGGAGAAGCTTCATTCAAAGAAGAGTTTTCATCTGATTTGGCCACGTTTCTGTGAGGCATAGTACATCAAGACTATAATGAGAGATTAATTCGTTCACAAGAGCTGCTTTCGAGTCAAATGATCTTATATTCAGTAGTCCAAGTTTGAGAGAGGGTTTTGTATTCATACAGGTGTTGATATAGTTCGTTTTAATAAAGATCAAGTTATTGTGGACGACTCCACGATTCTTCCTTTTTGATCTCATTGGGAACAGACACAATCTCTATTAAATTTGATCGAATCAACGATTTTTCAAGACTAACTGTATTAAATGTCTGAGATCTAGATTCGATACTTGGCAGTCAATTACTTTGGTTTAAATTGTAGGCGAAATTTTTTGATAAAATGACGGTGGTCCCTCCTCAAAAGACCAGGGCCCCGTATTCACAAAGCATCTTAAGTAGGTCCTAACTGCCGGATTTAGGAGAAACTCCTAAAAAAAAATGGGCGTGTCAGTCGTAAATTTAGGACTCCTAATTATTTTTGCTAAGTGTTATTCACAGAGATTTTAGGCCTAAAAGTAGCTCCTTAGTCTGGGAGAGCTTAAAAGTAGTCAAGAGGACTCCTAACTCGCTAAAACCTATTCACAAAGAATCGGAAAATGGCTTCTGCTGTTGAAAGACGGAATGATTTGGAAATTCTGAATGATGTTATTGTTATTGAAAAAGATATCGGATCGACCATGAAGGGATTTTATTTGTTGTTGACTTGGTGAGGGAGAGAATTACATTTCCAACCATGAGAAACAACCCAATAAGCCCCGAAATAAAATGTTTGGCAACACTAAGTTACTTGGACACTGGAAAAAATGCAACTTTGTAAAGCGGACAATTTAGGGATTTCACAATCAGCTGTCAGTCGCTCAATTCAACAAACAATCAATGCACTCTGTGAGCCCCATATCATCCGGTTTCCAATGGACATTCGCCAACAACAAAGAATCAAACTTTAATTCTTGCACATCTCATGTATGCCCGGTATCATCGGTGCTATTGGCGGTACCCATATTAGAATTATTTCTCCGACCCAAGATGAAGAGGTATTTGTTAACAGAAAAAAAGTTTGTTCCATCAACTCCCAGATAGTAGGCTATTTGATGCCGAATACAATATTTTGGACATTGTTGCGAAATGGACAGGATTCACGCACGATTCTCACATTTTAATGGGAAGCAGCTTATGGCAATTTTTTTGACAGGCATTGTGTGCCTGTGGAATGCCACTTGCTCGGGGACAGTGGCTTTGATGTACCTCCTCCTGCTATGCATGAAATATTTTATCACGGCATTGAGCGAAGGTTGCATTTAATAGATCATCATCATAACACCAGCCTATGTCATATTTCTTATGCATATTTATAATTTACGCTATTAAATGCAAAGCAAGCTTAGGAATCTCGTACCTCCTCTGCGATTGCAGCCCATACAACCGCCTCTAGCAGCCATCCGAGACATTGAGGGTAACGCCGCAACGATCTGTTGGCTGATATTATACCACGCATACCGCTTGGCTTTGCTGTTCACCCCCGAGCCAAATTTCCCTCTGATTAGGCTACATGCTTTCGCTCCAGCACCAACTGGCCCAGTAGCAGTAACTGGTCTTGGCTCCAGTTGAGCTTTCGCGTCCTTTCTGAACTTTCATCCATGACAGTTTAGGGCAAACAAACTTGAACGACTCGACATTTAAATGATCGCAACATATTCTCATTCTCATCGGGTAATTAGTATTGGGGCAAGTGAAGCATTTCATTAATAACTCGTGTTATGCTATTAATGTTTTTATAATTATCTCTTTCCTACGTAGGTTTGTTTGCCTAGAGCGTGATATGCGGGGAACGTGCATTGTGCATTTCCAAAAGTGCTCAACATGCTATTATCTTACGCCGAATCTAAAAAAAGCCGACAGTTTGTATTTCTACCATCGCTTGCTTTAAAGGAATGGAGTTTTGAACTGGTATACCGCGCGGGGAGGAGTTAATTTAACTCCTCATTGTTCCGAATATTCTGAAGAGTCTCAATGCGAGCTTCCAACTCCAGAACCTTTTCAGCTAAGTTGGCATAAGCAATGCATTTCTTACATGTATAAGTGCCACTGAGGGTGAAAGTATCGTAACAAAACATACTGCATTCAGAACACAGGACGGGGAAAGAGGTCGGGGAACAAGGGGAAGCAGCCATGGTTGGTTACTTACGCTAGCTTGGTGCCGATGTGGTTAGACAGCCGAGTCAGAGGGTTGACCTCACAGGCGTCTTTGTGGAATGGCGGTCAGCAAAAAGCGCAAGATTTGCGGGGAAAAAATCAAATTCCAAGGAAAGTGGAAACAATTGTCTCAGGAAAGTTTATGAGGGTTTTAAACAAAAAAAATTGGAATTAGAATGCTCAGCACAGCAGGTGCTGTGAGTCGATCGTTGGCCAACGCGAAGACAGGAAACATGTAACTGAAAGAAGCGCTAGGGTTAAATAGTGCGTGTCAAGAGACGATTTGAGTCGCGGGACGCGAATTTTTTTTACAGGCGAGTTGGCACATTATGTACATTGATCAGCCAATCACAGCACGACACTCTCACGTCACCTGCGTGCGCAGACGTGGTGTTTGTTTACCTTCCTTTCTGCGTGCAAACCCAGTTTTAAAGGGCGCGTTCGCTCAGGTATTAATTCTGCACGCGTTTGTCAACAAACCGAAGTTTCGGCGAATAAACTCAGTGTCCCGAAAACAATCCTCCTGGATCTGTGAATTAGCTAGCTGACTCAAAGAGATGCCAAGGCTCTCGCATTAGGCATGAGTCTCTGGCCTCTTAGTGGCATTCACCTTCCTGTGCTGTAGTGCTTGATACATACCCTTAGAAAAAAAAAGTATACTTCAAGTTTAAGCAACATAAACTGAAAGTACCCACCTAGTTTACATTTAAATTTTATTTTGTACTGCAAGTGAACTTTAAGTGAACTTTATAGTATAGGTATAGTGACTTAACTAGTTGTATACCTCTAGCATACTTTTCAATTAATGAAAGTATACATTAAAGTATACTGCAAGTAAACTTACAGATATATCTACTGCTAGTTTATTAGTTATATAATTCTCGTAAACTTTTCAGTTCATGGAAGTATACTGTAAAGCAGTGTTCCCCAACCCTTTCCTGGAGGCCCACCTCTCCTGCTTGTTTTAGATCTCTCCCTGCTCCAGCACGGACGGTTCAAATGATCAGGCTGTCATCAATCAGCTTTAGGGGGTGATTAACAATCATTTGAATCACCTGTGCTGAAGCTTGGCAAATCATTTCATTCTGACCAAAGAAAATGATTGGTCAGACTTAAATCATAAATGTATGAGAACTGAATATTGAATAGTTTCAACACCTGGTGGATTTATTTAACATTTTAGTGTGCCATACGCTTATTAGGAGCATTTTAAGATACAAAAGAAAAGTTTAAAAATACCAGAAAGGTAAGAATTGCTTCAATAAAAGCATGAAAAAGTACTTGTCCCCATTTTTATTTCATTTTGATAATAAATTCAGATTTTTCACCGTTCCGCTGAAAATGTCCCAGATTTTCCTTTCAGAAAACTGGTCACCTTAATAAAACATCTTCTGCCAGACTTCTGTCAGCACTGTCTCCGACCATTGCTGTGGGTGACACTGGTCCCCACAATCTGTATCATAGCCCTCGGCCTGCGCCAAGTATAATACTGTCAAGCTACCTCGACACATGCGATAATGGGCAGTGATGCGATAATCATTGGGCAGTGGCGCGATATTTACGGCGCCACGAACGGTGATTTGGGGCTATATTTAGGGCAAGTGGGCAAATCCAAAATTACAGACTGGCGTTTGACAGTTCTCGGGAGCAATTTTGATGATTGCGCCACTGAAATTCCGTCAAGAAAATTTTGAGATTAATTTCTTGTGCTGCTATACGTGGTAATCCATGTTACTGATTACACAACGGCTTGCAAGGGCACACACAGCATGCATTCCTGATATTAATATTCTAAAGCCCCTTCTCAATAATAAAATCCCGCAAAACATATTGGCGCCTCCTTTTAAAATCGTGCTGGCAAATAAAAAAGCCAGGAAAAAGCAGAGACTGGATGCAGAGTTCTTTCTACGCAAGAGTTAATTACTCCTTTCTGTATATATCCCCATTTAAAACTACCTCGGTGCATACTGCAACGCGCTGTACTGGAATTTTTGCATATGTGTACTGGGGTATGGTACGATATTACTAGTGAGAAAGCTGACCAGCGGGGAGAGGGGACAATCGCACTATGGTACAGTACCGAACAATTGTACCTTGTGCTAAAACCTAGTATGCCTAATATACTTAGGCCTACATACGAAATGTAGTATTTTAAAAGCCTAGCATTGTGCGTGTTGTACCTATTGAGCCTATGCTGTTGGATCTGTAGGCCCTAGCCTGTGTTTTGTCATAGACTCGACAGTGCACGACAGTGCATATGAGATCATCATCGCGGCAGTGTGAGCATTCTTTTAACATGCAATGCATGATCGAATTTAAATTTGAATTCGCATGACCTTGGAAAAAAACTTGTCATTGGTGGGCGTGTGCCACTTCACTTGAGCATTCATTCACCCATCAGTTATGCAGAGTCTGGAAACTGAACTGTCGCTTTGTTAACGACTGCGAAGAACACAATGAACACGAGGAACGAACCTTCAATTGTGGATGTTCTTCCAAGAGCAACGTATTGTTCATGTCGAGCGCCATTGAGATAATATCTGACGTGGAAGAGTGTCGTGCAAGGAAGGTAAACAAGCATCATGGGTGCGCAGTCAAGTGACATGGAGGAGTGTCGTGCTGTGATTGGCTGATCAATGTACATAATGTACCAACTCGCCTGTTAAAAATAATTTTGCTCCCAGCGAAGTGACGTGGAGGAGTGTCGTGCTATGATTGGCTGATCAATGTACATAATGTACCAACTCGCCTGTAAAAAAAAATTTTGCTCCCGGGATGATCTGAGTCTAGACGTAAAGCGAATGCGCAAAAACGTCGCCTATTTTTTAAGCGTCAATACGGCAAAATCGACAAATAACAGTTTGACGATTTGAGTCCTAGCAACCCCGCAAATATTGAAACTTTACCTTCAAGAGGTCTCCATAGGATTTGATCGAGTTGTGGTCATTTTAAAAGCTGTAAGTTCAGAAGTTTTCTATAATAAAAAAGTTCAAGATACGGACTCTACGTCATCTCACCTGGAGTTTTCCATCTATCGACTCCATTTATCGACATCGCTTTTTATAGGACTCCATATATCTTCCCCATTGATTTGTCTTAGCATGTTGCCATAGTGACGCTTAAAACATAGGCGATGTTTTTGTGCATGCACTGTCTGTACGTCCAGACTCAGATTGTCCCGGGACTAAAATCATCCCTTGACAGTGTGAAAGTCAGTATCATCAGTAAACTGAGTGCAAAGAGTGGTGAAGCAGTGCTGTATGCAATCCAACCAAAAAGCTACAAAAGTCACAAGGGAGAGAGCAAAATATTTAATTCCTTTCATAATAACGCAAATGAAAGTATTTTTTCCTCTATTGTGTGCCAAATGACGCTAAAAATTGTCCAAAAATGAATGATTAAAATGCCAATGACGTCACTGAATCTGCGGTATACGCAGATGTTCGATTTTTGGCGCTTATGAATGTTTCTTTGTAAAATTGGTTGCCATTTCACGCAAGTGAATGTGTATTTTATCGTAATGAACAGCAAAAGGTGTACTACTAATAATATAATTTTATACCAATTTAAAATATATAGGCCTTCCATTATTATTACAAATATATATTACTATTATTACTATTAGGCCTATTAAGCCTAATATCCAATCCAGCACGTCTCCCATGCTTATAAAAAATCTGCTTAATAGGAACATGGAATTTCAGAAATTGCTCCACTTTACCCAAATTCACCCTTAACAAGCATGGGCATGGGCAATTTTAATGTTATTTTAAGATGCCAGCTGCCTCTGGTTGCCATAATATGGCGCAGCATGTTTCTAATGGACATATTTTTATACTTGTATCTCCTCGATGATAGTGTCGGGAGATACGATGGTTTAGTTCCAGGGCTATCGCCACCGCACCGGCAGATATTTTCTGTTCTGGGCTCTAAGCGACAATTATTACAGGAATTTTTTCGAATTTTACACAGGCAAAGATATTATTTGAAAATGCTAAAGGCCGATTTTTGACAGAGGATCATAGTAAGGTCAGGGGGGCGTTTGCTCAAAAAAGGTTCAGAACCACTGCTGTAGAGAATGGAAATGACATTCTTTCTCGTTATACTTCCACACTGACATATCAGAAACTTAATTTTGACTTGATAGAATTCAATTCTAGATATAAGAACTATTGTCAATATCGACAATAAACTTTGCTACAAGTGAGAAGCGGTGGTGGTCCATCGGCAGAAACGCAGGACCAGCAATAACCTCACCTTTCACAGCTTAGTGACCTAAACATCTCACAGTTCACCTCACCCAATTGGCATCAGTTGCTCAGACTAATGGGTAGAACTGATGAGAGTCTAATTAATTTTTGAAAGCTTTGTTATACATTGCACCACAAAATTATATGTCATTTTCTTCCGCACATCAATGACTGCGTAAAATATTAATACGTCTTTATCATTTTTCCGCATATGCTGCCAAAATTAAGACTGTGCGACCCAGTAACATGCAGTCGGAGGTTAGTTTGGTGAGGCATAATCCTCCCCTTTGCTTGAGTAACAATCAGACGATTAACTAGTTTAGTAAGACTATTTGGTAGAATGACTGGCCAGTTTAAGTTTCCGCTGTTACTCAGTACATCAAACCTGAAATGCTCACAAAACTGCAGATTCGCGCTCACCTGCTTACAGGAAGCCAGAGATGTGCGGTGAGGTGAGGCAGTGACCCAAACTTCTATCACAGGATTTTGTTCCCACGTAGGCTATTATTCCTGATTGACAATTAAAACAATTAAGACTAAGCCGATAGGAAGCCCGTATACTGATAGAGGAGATAATAAGATAAAAAGATTCATTCACGTATACGCTTCAATTTGAGACTGCAAGGATGGAAATCTGAATAATCAATTATGAAAAATTCTCGGCTCTCGGTAATTCTGTTTATCATTTAAACATTTTGAAGACTGAAAATAAACGCGCACTTTATTTATTTTTTTGGTTTGGGTGTAAAAGCGCGTATTTAAAGGAGAATACATTGTATATTGATCAAGCATTGAACTCTGCATCAGTCGAACTGTTTTAATATTTGTTGATGACATTGCTTCGGCTTCCTGGAAGCAAATGCGCGCAAATCTGCTGTCTAAGTGACCATTTCAGGTTCGATGTACTGAGTAATAACGCTATGGAAAGTTAAACTGGCCCACCATTCTGCCGAATAGTCTTATTAAACTAGTTAATCGTCTGATTGCTAATTAACCGAAGGGGAGGATTCTGCTTCACCAAACTCACCTCTGACCGCACGTCTCGTTGTTGCCCAGTGTTAATTATGTGACCAAAACGGTCGCAATTTCGAGCCGTGCCTTTGTGCTGCATCACAGTGTGATGGAAGCAAGCCCTTATTGTTCGAAAAATGTTTTTTTTTTTTTTAGATCATCTGAAGATTCAGGGCCTCAGCTGAACGTTCAAGACTGAACAAGACCAGAACAGATGGAGCTCAGAACTTTCACGCTAATTCTCTCCACCGTCTCCAACTTCTCCAACTCCACCACAAGCAATGAAATGGATGCCCTGCAGTCCGAGGGCCCTTACCAGACAGCGGAGGTGGTGATCATTGTCCTGTTTTCAGTGTCCCTCAGTCTCGTAACAATTTTTGGGAACATACTGGTCCTGCTTGCAATAAAAATCAACAGGAGCCTCCAGACCATAAACAACTACTTCCTCTTCAGCCTGGCATGTGCAGACCTGATTGTTGGGTTCAGCAACATGAACCTGCTCACAGTCTACATTGTGTTTGGATATTGGCCACTGGGCCCAGCACTCTGCGACCTTTGGGTGGTCCTGGACTATGTGATTGGCACTGTCTCTTGCTGGCATTTACTTATTATCAGCTTTGACCGTTACTTCTGCGTCACCAAGCCACTCAGCTACCCTGTAAAAAGGACCACAAGGGTGGCGTGCATGATGCTTGGATCAGCCTGGGTTATTTCCTTCATCTTGTGGGCCCCACCCATCTTGTTGTGGCAGGTTATTGTTGGTGAGCGCACCGTGCCAGAGGGTCAGTGCTACGTCCAGTTCCTGACTAATCCAACCGTCATTTTTATCACCACCATTGCTTCCTTCTACCTGCCTGTTGCCATCATGATCTTACTGTACTGGCAGATCTCCAGGGCCAGCAAGAGCCGTGTGAAGACGGGCAAACACAACCCTTCCAACAGCGAAGCAGGAAACCACATCACAATGCCCGGTGATGATGAAAAGGAGAAAACTCATTGTGCAGCGAGGAGCCAGAATGGTGGAACTGGTGGAGTCGGGGAGGAGGAGCCGAGTGCACCAGTACTTCCTGAGAGAAATGAAATTGCTGAGGCCCCTGCAGGTCTTGAAGGAAACCCCACAGCCCTCAGCCTAAATGCTGCAATGGAAAAGCAGCAACCCACAAAGAAGACATTGCTATCGCGTGAGAAAAAGGTTACACGCACGGTAATGGCCATTGTTGTGGCCTTCGTGGTTCTATGGACGCCCTATGATGTCATGGTGCTCATCAGCACCTTTTGTTCAACCTGTGTTCCCTCCAGCATGTGGAATCTGGGCTACTGGCTCTGCTTCATGAACAGCACCATCAATCCAGCCTGCTATGCTCTCTGCAACGTCACCTTCAAGAAGACCTTCAAACAACTCCTGCTCTGCCAGCACAAGGACATGCGCTTGAAAAGATAAAGAGGTGTGATTATTTTTTAAATATTTTTGCAGGTGCTCTATTCAGTCTTTTCTCTCCATATCCTCATATATCACTTTTAGGAACAGCAGGTAGAAGCTCGGAAGTGGAACTACAGACACACAACCAAAAGATGTGAAGTCTCGTTGCACACATTTCTATGCCTGGGAACTTTTTTAGAATCCTAGCACATTTACTGCAGAGTTAAGACTCAAGGAGAGTTCATTGCAATTCTTGAGATCAGGCACAGCATCTTCTTATTGTAATTTTTATTTTCATCTGATGTAAATTACATATAACTCAATGTACAGTGCCCTAAAAAAGTTTGCAGTCACTTAGAAATGTTGATGGATTAAAAAACTTTAAAAAAAAAAAAAAATATGAAATACTCAGATCCCCCGTAGTGGTATGGCTGATATCTAGCTTGAAACAGAATGAGAAGGGACAGACAGTCGGACAAAAGGACAGATGGAAGTTTGAATAGACACATCGACAGTACAAATTAATAAGCATCTATATCTTAAATTTTGTTGAGGGGTTGAGAGTTCTGGCCCAGAAAAGAAGTTTTAACAGATGGACGGATGGACAATACTCATTCCAGTATCCCCATCCACTTCATGGCAGCGGATATTCAGCCAATTTCTTATTATTATAGAACTTGATTACAATTACTGTTTAAAATAATGCTTTTTTTCTTTTTAGTCTAATTTTTCATATGATTGCAAACCCCAGTTTTTAGCAGCCATTCCACCAGTGTACAAATTACAAATGCCATCAAGAATGCATCATCCCACCTTTTAAGGTACTTTCAGGAGTTTAAGAGATAAAAATGACATTACAGGAAAAAAAAAGGAACATTGAGATTCAATGTTTATTGGATGGTAGAAATCCACTTGCATTTTTTGAAGATTTTATTTGTTTCCACTATCTGTAATCAGGATTATAATTATTATTATTATTATTATTGTTGTTGTTGTTGTTATTGTTATTATTATTATTATGAGCGCTGGTCTTGTATTCAGGATGCTGACATTTTGAAACCAGGTCACCTCCAAACACCTGCACACAAAGGGAAACGCACTGCCTTCAAAGCGTGACAGACTGCACATGTAGTGTTACTCACTGCAGATAAAGGGTTTCATACTGCATGCAGAGGGTTACACTCACTGTACACAGAGGGCTGCAACCTGCAAACAAAAGACAAAACTGAACAGAAGGGGCTGGACACATCAGAAAAAGGACAACCCACTGAACACTGAAGACAACAAACAGTACACAGAGGGTTACACACCACACAGATAGAGTTGAACTCTCCGTGCAGAGGGCCACAGATTCCACATAGGAGCTCACACACTGTGCAGAATGGACCATACTTTGCACAAAGGGTTACACAATGCATAGTTGGCTATACACTGCACAAGGAAGCTAAACACCACACAAAGGGCTACACTCTGCAAACAAGGGTTTACACACTGCACATAGAGGCTTACACACTGCTCACAGAGGGCTCCAGGCTGCACATATGATGACAGACATTCTCACCAGACTGCTGTTTCCTGCATAATGTAAAAGAAAAAAAAGTCGCATTTCTCATTCATTATGCTGTTTTGTAGTTGGTATGTATGGAAGCCCATAGTGGACAATATTCAAATGAAAATGTAATCCTACTATTGCATTATAATTTTTTACTTTTGAATGAGTTATTTGGACAATATTAAATAGAAAATGAATTAATCCAATTATCACTTTCATTTTCACATACACATATGGGAAACCCATGACTATATTGAAATGATAATGAAAAGCTGTTTGACATTTCATTTTCAAAGTCATGCTGTGCAATACAGTGGACAATATTCAAATGCAATAAGCAAAACAGCAGCCCCAGCCTATTGCATTTACATGTCAACACGCTCAGCATGAAAATGCAAATGCTATTTTTTGAGTATTTGAAAATTATATTGAAAATGGTATTCAACATTTAATTTGCAAAGACTTAACTTGCTCTACTGAGGACAATATTCAAATCCAATAAGCTCTCTCAGCCTATTGCATTTACATATACATGTCATCACGCTCTTTTAGGGTCAACATGATAATGAAAATGCTGTTTTCTAATCACTTGGAAATGATAATGATATAATAATGATGACGACATTTGACATTGCATTTTCAAAGACTTATCCTGCAATACATGGGACAATATTCAAATGCAGTTAGTGAAACAGCGCCTCCCAGTCCATCGCATTTTCAAATACATCCATGCTTCTTTGGGACACAATGAAAATTAAAATGCAATCTGTTAGCGTCTCATCAAGACGGGTCCTCCGCTAAGACGTCACTCATTAGCGGTGCGAACGGAGACCATGTTCCTCATTTGCATACCAACCAATCAGCTTCTGGGTAGCACTTGTACGCACGGAGGCTAACTGATAGCCTAATGCGGGACCATCATGACGTTATGTTGCGCTTTGGATGTAGCCACGTCGGCAGCTAGTATGCTAGCTAATGTTAACTAAGAAAAATATTTGTAAATGATCATCACATTAAAGCGATATGATTTGATTTTTCCCCTACTCCATTAAATGAGCTAGCCTGAACTTATCCGAGGCTTCGCGGAAGTGTTGTGCAACTGCAACCCAAGTGTGCTTTCAGATTTCAGAGACGATAGCTAGCTTGCTTGTGAGACTAAAAGCAATCGCTTTGGTACAGCTAGCTAGCTATGATGCCTAATGGAGAAGCATACAGCCCTGATTTGTCACTTTCAACGCCATCTCACACACAACCTTTCACCATTGATCAGCAGCTTCTTTCCCCAAAAGAACAAACTGACTGTTCAGCCTGAGACATGTTATTTCAAAGCTAGTTAAAGCAGAATTATCCTTCCATGCGTACTATAGCGTAGTACATTACTTCAGATAAAACGCTATGCGTCTTCGCTCTCTGCTTTTAGTTAAGGGAAATGTTTGTCATCATTTTTACTCTGAATCGCTGTGATTCGGTTTTTTCCCTAGCTTCACAAGCGAGCTAGCTAGCTGATAGCGATTGCCCCTTTTGCCAACAAAACAACACCTAATCTTCTCCTATAATGTTTCACAAGATGGGAGAACACAGAAAGAGGGATCTTCGACCATTCCTCTTTCACAATCTCTCTAAATCATCCAGTGAACTGGGTCCTTTCCTCTGCGCTCTGCTCTTCAGCTCACTCCACAGGTTTTCAATGGGGTTGAGGTCTGGAGACTGAGATGGCCATGGGAGGAGCTTGATTCTGTGTCTGGTGAACCATTTCTTTGTAGATTTGGCCACATGTTTAGGGTCATTATCTTGCTGAAAGACCCAGTGATGGCCCATTCGTGCAGAGGCAACCAGATTTTGATTTAAGATGTCCTGGTATTTCAAAGCGTTCATGATGCCATGCACTCTAATAAGGTTCCCAGGGCTTTTGGAAGAGAAACAGGCCCACAGTATCACCGATCCTCCCCCATACTTCACAGTGGGCATGAGGTGTTTTTTTGCATCCTCATCTTTTGTGTTCCACCAGACTCACTTTGAGTGTTTGTTGCCAAAAAGCTCTATCTTAGTCTCATCTGACCAAAGCACACAGTCCCAGTTGAAGGTCCAGTACCACATGGCGAACTCCAGACGTTTGCGATTTTGATTGTGAGAAAAGGTTTTTTTCCGTGAATGCCTCCCAAACAGCTTGTTGGCATGTAGATCGCGCCTGATGGTTGTTTTGGAGGCTTTGTGACCCCAAGGTGCTACCATTTGTTGCAATTCTTTAACAGTGAGCTTTGGTATTTCTCTTACCATCCTCCTCACTGTGCGTGGTGGCAAAATAACCTTGTGTCCTCATCCAGGATTGCTTACCACTGTTCCAGTTGTTTTAAACTTCTTAATTATTCCTCTGACAGTAGATATGGACAGGTGCAGGCGAGTGGCTATTTTCTTGTAGCCATTGCCTGACTTTTGAAGGTCGACACACATCTGCCTTACTTGAATGATGTGTTCCTTTGTCATTCCCATGTTGACGAGTGGATAAGAGAAATGGCCCCTGTGTCACGTCATATTTATACCCCAGGGAAACAGGAAGTGATCAGTTACAGATTAAATGTTCCTAGATACTCTGATCAACTTTGTAAACTACTGTAGAAATGACACAAATACTTCAATTACATTTTTTTCCTCGGAATTGTTAGGGGTGCCAATAATTGTTGAATGGGTGATTTTATGAAAAATAATTATTTCTTATTCAGGGATTTTTGTTTTTTCTTAAAATTCACTTGAGTTGAAGGTTACATTTTACTACAATTTTCAGTGTGAGAGTATGCCTCTGCAATAAAAATTGAATTTATTTTAAGGCTTTGAACAAATCTTAACCAGGGGTGCCATTAATTATGGAGGGCACTGTATGTAAATGCAGTAGACTGGAAGAGCTGTTTATCTTTTTGGTTTTGAATGTTGTCCTCTGTAGAGCAAGTTAAGTATTTGCAAATTGAATGTTGAATGCCATTTTCAGTATCATTTTCAAACAGTCAGAAAATAGCATTTGCATTTTCATGTTGACCCTAAAAGAGCGTGTTGACATGTAAATGTAAATGCAATAGGCTGGGGGTGCTGTTTTGCTCATTGCCTTTGAATACTGTCCACTGTGTTGCGGAGCATGACTTTGAAAATGAAATGTTAAACAGCTTTTCATTATCATTTGAATATAGTCATAGATTTTCCATTCGTGTATGTGAAAATGAAAGTGATAATTGGATAATTTGTGTGTTTGTGAACAACATAACTCAAAAATTCTAACTTGGATTAGTCTGAAATGTTGTGGGTGGATTGCTATTTCATTAAGGACGGACCCAATTGATTTTGACTGCGATCTCTGAAACAATGTGGCCGCCAAGGTAGCCATGTTGAAATCCTATCACACACGATAACTCAACTTTGCTCCCACTCATGCACATTTCGATTGTGCTGCCTTAGCGGAGGTTTGCACTCTACGAGTGCCTCTAGTTACGTAATAACCCACTAACAAAACCAAGCCCAGTTGAACCGCAGTCAGAGGATAGGTGCTAAAAATGAAATGACAATCTCGGATTTGAATTGTACATAATTTCTAATACTTCAGTATGTTTACTATCATGAACATACAACCCCAAATAATGTAGTTCAAAGGTTTTTGTGAAATTGGGTTTTCAGAGGCTTTAAGGAATTAATACACTGCCCGGCCAAAAAAAAAGTTGCACACTCAAATATTTAGTTGGAACCCCTGTAGCTTTGATTACAGTGCATATTCATTTTGTCATTGTTTTGACAACTAAATGCAATGCCAGAACATTTATTTTCGTTCATACATGCCATAATTTTTGGCCGAGATCTTGTCTTCTCGACATAATGGTTGAACCACTCGGTGGTCTTTCTTGAGCACGTCCCAATAACTTTTACTGTGTCTAAGATCAGGACTTTGTGGTGGCAAATATGTTTGTGAAAATGATTCCTCATACTTGTTTTTGCATTCATGAGTTTCTTTGCTAAATACAGGCCTGTTCTGAAATACTGTAACATCTTTGCCACCAGCAAGGGATGTGTCTTCTGACATGATTTTTTGAGAAATGAGTAGCGATGCGCTTCATCAGTCAGGGGAAAAATGATTATTGCCAACTGAAACATATTAGTAACCGCAATAATGATCCAATTCTAGAATTTGTTCATTAATTTCCAAACGGTGACTTTTTTTTTGGCCGGGCAGTGTATATCTTTTTATTCGGCATTTATTGTATTATTATTAATTTCGTCAATTGGTCATGCATGGTGGAAACAACTGGCGCAAGTATACATGACTACTAACTCTTTTGGAATTTATTGAGGGTGCCTAACCCTAAGTTTTGAGTCCTCAAAAGCTGAGCCAACCTCTGACGAGTCATTGCTTATCATTCACTTGTGTTCCCTGCGCAACGATTCTTGAGCCAAATTGCATGATTGAGCTCATGTTCGGTGGCTTTCTGAAGATTTTGCACCTGACGCAAAAATTTCTTGAGGTCAAATTATTTCTCCAGAATCCCTGAGAGGTTATTATTTTGATCAGAGAGTGTTGTGAGGGACCGCCCACCCTGTTTTCCCAACCCTTCTTTTAGGAAGCCTCAGTGCCTCTGCCTAGCACTGGATCCCTCCACGTCTGTCACTCGCGCCTTTTATTTCCAGACTGCAGTGTCGCATGATGTTCGCGGCTCAGTGCGGCTTTGTTTCACAAGCATGCACTCAAACCGGCAGTGAAGTGCATGAGACCGACTGAACGCTGCGTACTCTCCTACCCAACGGTTGGTACTTTTGGGAGACCCGCTACGAATCATCGAGTGCAGGTAATAAATAGTGAAACTACTGAAAAATGCAGCGCTAATACGCAGATTGTTTATTGTTGGCACAATGTGATAATGAAGATCCATTTAATGACCAATCATCATTAAATGATTATTTTCCTTAAATAATTAAGGAAACAGTGCGGCTTACCAATGGCATCTTTTGTGTAGCGGAATTTACGCACCGCGGTCAACCGATAGAACTTGACGTCTGCGAGTTTGCGGATTCCTGGCAGCCAAATGGTTGAAATAGACTTGCGTTCAAAAAAAAGTATGTTCTCTCGATTCGAAAGGAATTGTAATGGCGCGTAATTTTTATTAATTTGTTGGTTCTCGTTTAGTTGCATTGAGTTGAGAGCACCGCGAAAAGCTGTTTAAAGTTTGGCCTTTACATCTGGAGCCATATGATTTTTGGAAATATACTTCACTGCAAAAGAAACGCAAGGGTGAGGTATATGCTGCATTTGCGGCAAACTGAAGAATCGATTGATTTTTGTTGTTTTTCCAGAGAGGCACGAGTGGAATTAAAGAAAAGCGTGTGGTTTGGTAATTCTGACGCGCGCCACGTGAACGCGCCAAGCACTTCAGTAATAACAAACATAAAACCATGTGTGATGTCTACACTGACACTTCACTTGTTCTTTTGGGTGTGGTCAATAGCCTACATAAAGCAAAAAAAAAAATGCTCCTGCGTCAAGAAAATTCAGATATTCATTGGTTTATGCAGCATATTAAAATATATTAAGTGAAAAGTATTTATCAGTTTCACGTGCGATACCGCCCCGTATGGAAACCAATTATTAATCCGCACATCTCATGCTTTTCTCACCCGGGGGTTACAGAAATGCATGTGTTTCATGATTGTGTTAATTATTTAAATGAAATAAGATCATTTGAAATATCTTTTTGCAATTCCATTCCTTCCATCCTCAAACCTGTCAACCTCCATGCACAAGGACTTCAATTCCGCGCGAGAATTTGTTATAAAGTGTTGATTCAAAAATTGACTACAACAGGGGAACGTTAATATGCCACTAAAACTCACGCTGAATGTGCGTATGCGCTATTAATGAAAATTGACCACGCCTGATCATAATGACTGTTTTTGGAGTTTCTGTAATGGTAATTTAAATTAATGATTGAAAACAGGTCATGACCAATCATTATTATTTTTAAGGGATGGGCTTGAGCTTCCCCTATTTCCAGCTTACCGACGCCTCTGAGTGTTAGTTGATCAAAACCTGCTGGCAGAGGTATATGCTCTGAGTGCACTCAAGTTAAGGAATTTGGTGTCAGCATTCCTTGTGTGTTATTAAAATTTAAGAATGTTTAGGAACTCCATGCTAGATGTGGCACTTTGTTCCATACAGAAAAAATAAAGGTAGAAATGGGAGGGCTGCTTAGCCATTATCTTTTCTGGTGATCCCCCTGGGTTTATGCACTCCAAAAGCTGAGCTGAGAGTTAAAAGGCCATTGTATGCCTACTTGGAACATGCTGTATGATTATGTTTACTGCAGGCTGAGTTATCTTCAGACACTGCACATGACGAATGGGGCATTGAGTACAGCTCAGAGAGAAACTCACAATTTGTGCCCCTGGTGAAATCTGAGAAGCAAGGCCTTACATGCACTTTAGAGAAATTTATTCTAATACTGACTGTGGAATCATTCTTTCAATGCCAATTCATGTTGATTAATTCTTATAAATTCATTAAAATACCTGAAAAGACACTCGAAGAGCACAGAGCTCACTTCTAAATTGGCTCTATTGTGTCAATAATGATCCTTAATCTTTTGAGATGTATGGCATGATTCTACCGAGGTGATATGTCACCATGTTAACAAAAGTGATGCATAATTTGTGTATCCGCCTTGTGAATCGGATCTGATTCATGGGGTATTACCTTTGCCCATGCCATCTCCTTTCATCGAGTTTCAAGAAAATCGGGCCTGTAGTTTCCTTTATCCTGTTGAAAAACAGAGAAATGGACAAAAAGGCAGACAACAATTCACAAGCAAACCATTTAATTTCCCAGGGCCAGATTTGAGACACAGGAGTGGGTTATTTCAAAGGGAAGTAATATTTTTAATGGAGCTCCTTCATAACAAAACCATTTGTACTCCAGGGCCAAGCTGAATCTGAATCGAATACATTTTAATAGTAGAGATGACTAGTTACAATTTAGTTTTCACTAAAGGTAGTGAAAATTACATTTTGACGAGTTAAAATGTTCGTTTAAAATATCTGCTAAATAATTATGACATGTACCTAATATTTTTATCCCCCCGGCATATAATGCGGGGGGATATAGCGATCAGCGTGTCCGTCCGTCCGTCCGTCCGTCCGAAATAAAATCTTTTCCGGACCAGAACTCAAAAACTACACCACTTACAAACACCAAATTTGGTGTGGAGCTTCTCCTTATGGTCTAGTTGTGCCTTTTGGGGGTTTCGGTCCGTCCGTCTGTCCACACAACCTGTAGGTTACACAACCTATAGCCGGGGGGATCCGCCATTGCCAGATGGCTCTTGTCTTATTTTATTTGTAGCAATTGAAGCACAGATTACTAAAACCCCACAAGTCAAGTCAAGTGTGACTTATGGGGTTTTAGTAACAGGTGCTTCAATTACATTTCAACCAGTTAAACCTGATAAGCAGATATTCTTAATTTATAAATATCTGTCTTTCCTTTTTGACAAGAATAAGTGTTGCAGATAGCAACAATTGAATTTAGACATGTTGAAACAGGATTGTGACTTGTGAAAATGCACTTCTGATCTGTCACAAAATTCAAAACCATAGGTTCATATTTACTGAGGCTATGCCTACCTTATACATGTCCAACAAGTGCAAATGCTTTGTGGAAAAACATGCTTATTGCCAAGATGAAAATACATTGGCTCCAAATAATATTTAATGAGTGACAGACATTGCTTGGACAACACAAACTCTGAGACAAGCTGAAGGTTATGGGCCAGGGGATGGGTTAGAGTAAGTAAGGGGCAAGGGTTTGTCTTGGGGTTAGAGAAACCAGTGATGGCTGGTGTAAACCAATGCAGTTTACCTCAGATCAGATGAGGTCATGTCAGTTTAGCAGAATTAAGTGACTATCAATTCATCATGGCGAAGCAAGAGATTATGAATAATCACGGAGAAATGTTTTGTTAGTAGCCCACTGCATGATGACGTTCGCATCAGACAATATGGGATAGAAGTGGGTAAAATCATCCATAACTCCTCAAGGAAAGGGGCTAGAGAAAATGTTGGTGTCCTAGGTTTTGGGGGTCAGGGAATCCAATAAAGCCATGTTTTGGTCATCACCATATTAGATAATGGTGAAATCCAATATGGCGGCGTAAAGGGGGCCGCGAACTGTAACTTGCTTTGTGCTTGGTCTAGAGTTACAAATTTGGTGTCCTTTCCTCAGTTTTCAGGGTCAAGGAATCAATTGAGACAATTTTCAGAAATGATAGTTTATTACTTAATGGTGAAATCCAATATGGCTGCATGTATGACATCCACTGTTAGTCAAATACAAGACATAATCATTGTATTTTGGCAACAGGTGACAGGATGGTTGCAAGTAAGCATTATCAGCTACCGGTATGTTGTTTATGACAAGAAAACAACAGCCTTTAAATTATGCTAGACTTATTGAAAAATACCCCAAGAAACACCTGGGGTAATACTATTCGCCCTACATGTATTCCATTTTTAGGTTAAGACCGTAGACCAGTAAACTATTGTCGTCACTTTGCGTCCGGCGGCGTTGTTGGTGTCAGCGTCGTCCGTTTATAGCTGTATCTTAAAAACAGTCTGATTTCATTTTTTTTTAATATGGGGATTTGATCAAATCGGTCATCAAGTTAATGTCCGAGCAAAAATTTTTTTGATTGAATCATTCGTTTAGACTTGGTGGCCATTTTTCTGTCAAATGGCCATTTTTGGCACGTAGGTGCAATTTTCTCAAACTGTCTGATTATTTTTTTTTAAATCACAGCAATGGAATCAGTATCATGACCTGCTTCATCGGTGTAAACGGCGTTTTGATTGAATCACTCCTTCATAGCGCCACCTTGGAAACGTGTCTGGGCTTTATCATTTTTTGGGTGTTTTGTGCTATAACTCTCATAATTTAGCATTTAGAGCTTAGGCATGTATGAGGCACCTGAACGTAATAGGGTATGCCAAACATTGTGAGTCAGTCACTTTTGACCTTGGGCCACAAGGTCAAGGTCGAATGACACAAATGTGCTATGACTCTCTTAATATAGCATTTAGAGCTTAGGTATGTATGAGGCACCTAAAGGGAATCATGTATGCCAAACATTCTCGGTTGTTCGAATTTCACCTTGAGCCTCAAGATGAAGGTCAAATGGCAAAAATGTGTTATAACAGCTTAATGTGGCATTTAGAGCTTAGGTATGTGTGAGGCACCTATAGGGAATCATGTGAGTCAAACATTCTCGGCAAGTTGAATATGACATTGGGCGTCAAGATCAAATGGCAAAAATTGCTATAACTTGCTGAATGTGGCAATTTGAGCTCAGGTATGTTTGGGGTATCTATAGGAAACCATGTGTGCTGAACATTCTTAGACAGTCAGTAAAATTTGATGTTGGGCCTCAAGGTCAAAATTATATAACAAAAATGGCCGATATTTGTTTAATATTGTTTGTAGAGATGAGGCATGTATTGAGCACTAATAGCAAATCATGTATGTTGGTTGTTTTCGACATATTGGATTTGACCTTGGGCAACAAGGTCCAGGTAATGCCAAAACGGCCTAAAAGTCCTTAATGTTGGCTTTAAATCTTCGGTATTTATTGGATACTAATGACAAATCATGTATGCTGATCAAACATACCATATTGGATTTGACTTTGGTCTTCAAGGTCAAGGTCATGTGACAAAATCAATCTATTTATTTCCTCATTCAATAATGTCTTTAGAATGTATTAGGCACTAACCTCTATACAGTGGTGTTTGAAAGTTTGTGAACCCTTTAAAATTTTCTATATTTCTGCATAAATATGACCTAAAACATCAGATTTTCACCCAAGTCCCAAAAGTAGATAAAGAAAGCCCAGTTAAACAAATGGGACAAAAATATTACACTTGTTCATTTATTTATTGAGGAAAATGATCCAATATTAAATATCTGTGAGTGGCAAAAGTATGTGAGCCTCTTGGGTTAGTGATTCTTTTGAAGGTGAAATTAGTCAGGTGTTTTTAATCAATGGGATGACAATCAGGTGTGAGTGGGCACCCAGTTTTATTTAAAGATCAGGGATATATCAAAGTCTGATCTTCACAACTCATGTTTGTGGAAGTGTATCATGGCACGAACGAAGGAGATTTCTGAGAACCTCAGAAAAAGCGTTGTTGATGCTCCTCAGGCTGGGAAAGGTTACAAAACCATCTCTAAAGAGTTTGGACTCCACCAATCCACAGTCAGACAGATTGTGTACAAATGGAGGAAACTGAAGACCATTGTTACCCTCCTGAGGAGTGGTCGACCAACAAAGATCACTCCAAGAGCAAGGCGTGTGATAGTCGGCGAGGTCACAAACTTCTAAGCAACTGAAGGCCGCTCTCACATTGGCTTATGTTAATGTTCATGAGTCCACCATCAGCAGAACATTGAACAACAATGGTGTGCATGGCAGGGTTGCAAGAAGAAAGCCACTGCCCTCCAAAAAGAACATTTCTGCTCGTCTGGAGTTTGCTGAAGATCAAGTGGACGAGCCGGAAGGCTGTTGGAAAAATATTTTGTGGACGGAGGAGACCAAAATAGAACTTTTTGGTTTAAATGAGAAGTGTTATGTTTGGAGAAAGGAAAACACTACATTCCAGCATAAGAACCTTATCCCATCTGTGAAACATGGTGATGGTAGTATCATGGTTTGGGCCTGTTTTGCTGCATCTGGGCCAGGACGGCTTGCCATCATTGATGAAACAATGACTTCTGAATTATACCAGCGAATTCTAAAGGAAAATGTCTGGACATCTTTCCATGAACTGAATCTCAAGAGAAGGTGGGTCATGCAACAAGGTTTTGGAATGGCCAAGTCCTGACCTTAATCCAATCGAAATGTTGTGGAAGGACCTGAAGCGAGCAGTTTATGTGAGGAAACCCACTACCATCCCAGAGTTGAAGCTGTTCTGCACGGAGGAATGGGCCAAAATTCCTCCAATCCGATGTGCAGGACTGATCAACAGTTACCGGAAACATTTAGTTACAGTTATTGCTGCACAAGGGAGTCACACCAGATACTGAGAGCAAAGGTTCACATACTTTTGTTACTCACAGATATGTAATATTGGATCATTTACACCAATAAATAAATGACCAAGTATAATATTTTTTGTCTCATTTGTTTAACTGGGTTCTCTTAATCTTTTTTTAGGACTTGTGTGAAAATCTGATGATGTTTTAGGTCATATTTATGCAGAAATCTAGAAAATTCTAAAGGGTTCACAAACTTTCAAGCGCCACTGTATATTTAAATTTTTACGGGCATTGTAACCGCATGGTCAACCTTTTTTTACAATCAATTGTGGCAATAAAAACTGGTCAAAACCCATTTTTGGATGTTTGTTCCTAGCAGCATCATGGAATAGAAAGAATAATACTAATTAGACCCATTCGGTGGCAGTGTTGTGTAAAAAAATTATTTTCTGAAAGCAGAGCAAGAACCAGAAGCGAATTGACACTTCACACATTGACAGCAGACGACAGTGAAAGTTCAGGTTAGAAAAGAATCTAATCGGATTTCATGATGTAGACTTCTTAAAGATTATATTTTGCTAAACGGCAGAAATGTTGCTGTCTGTCACTCATGAAAAAGTGTGACAGCTCTGTCGAGTTGCCCGATAATGGTAACTAAAACCCTTCTCTCACTGAGCTGCATTGGCCCGCGTTAGTGTGCGGATGAAACAGTTCTCTTGTTTTGCAGAGAAGAATTGATTCGAAGAACCGTGAATTGATTTGCAGTGGTACGGGACCATTCGCTATCACCGCCAAAATTCACAAAAACATTTAAGAGGTTTAATTTTCACAGATGTCCAACCTGGAGCTTTTTAACGCTAATATCTTTTAGACAACATGTTGCTTTTTCAAGAATTTGTGCTGGCTTGCTGTTGAATCCGGGGACTGATGCTAGTTACTTTTCTCTTTTTGGAGCTGTAACTGCCGGCAACCTTCTGGGCCCTTGGCACTCTAGTTTAAAGTGCAGTGAATTCCTTGATGAATTTCAATTCATCTACTTTTCATAAGTGACTCCATTTGGGTTCTTGCAAGGAAGATGCTCATTTGAGTGACACTTACAAAATGCTCAACAGGGTAAGCCCTCCTCTCTGCAAGGTCATCGTGAAGTAGTACACGTCATACAATTGCAATTTGTTGCCATGTGATCAGGCAGGGGGCGGTGGAATGATTTGGCCTCAAGATTACCCTCCTCCATTTGAAAACCGGAGTGCAGAGGATCTAGTGAGACATTGTCCAGACAGTTTATCTGGATATGAGCAGCATAAAATGCTCTGAGGATGTGTCCTTTTGCAGGATGACTAGTAGGAGGCAGATCAAGAATGGTGGTGGTCTTTCACTGATCTTGTACCTGAGATCGTCCAGTGTTTCGATACTATGATTGTCATGGTCTAACACCTGAACTAAATATTTCTCTGCTTTGCACGCTGCAGCATCACCCCCAAGCTTTCCAAAGTCCTTCAGAAATATGGTTGGACCTGCCTTCATTCCAGCAGATTTGGTACCGAACTTAGTGGTGACATCACACCCAGTAAGAGTATAAACAGCTGGTAAGACTTCACACATCGACTGTCCTAAGTTATTTGCCAGCACATGCAATGCGATGTATCTGGTTTTTTCAGCTTTTCCTGCTCTGAACCAAAGCTCAATCTCAAGCTCATTTTACTTAAAGGAGTACTATCATAGCTGGGAAATGTTGGTAATATTATTTCAGTATATCATGAAAAAGCTCCTTCAACTTTTATTTCTTAATTTTGTGATTTCTTAAATTTTTATGAGCGATTTTACACAACTAGTGGACCCCACCATTATCACCAAGGCAGACGAAAATTCACCCTCGATCCGATTGGGGCGCCCCTAATCGTGACGTCAGTGCGGCTGCCAGCGCCATGAATGTCCATTGTCCTGCGGTTCTGCGTTGGGATTGTTTAATGACCAAGATATTCCCGCTTCCTCTATGGGACAGACAGACTAGCTTGATTATTACCTTTTTCTGTCCGACGCAACTTTAATTTAGAGGTGAACAAACATCAGAGGTGTCTGAACCTGTTACCCTGGCAGTTAAAATAAATTAATTTTTCCTAAATTCTATCCTGAAGATTACACGGCTCTTCCCAAAACTTAGTGATTACAACAATCCCAGCGGGGTCGTGCCTATGGCCTCTGGCCCAGCAGCTGGTAACCTGCCCCAACTCACTGTTCACCGTGATCCCAGTGGGGTCGTGCCTACGGCCACTGGCCTAGCAGCTGGTGACCTGATCCAATTCACTGTTTACAGTGATCCCAGTGGGATCATGTCTACAGCCACCGGCCCAGCAGCTGGTGACCTGCTCCATTTTGTGAGCCCTCCGATTCTCAACCTCAAAGTCATAACCGTATCCGAAGTGTTAAAAATTATTGACTGTCTTAAGAACTCTAAAGCCAGGGATGATCTAGGTCTTGACACTAGCTTCTTGAAATGTTATAAATTTTCTCTATTGCATCCAATCGCACACTTAATAAATCTGTCAATCACACAAAGAGCTGTCCCCTTGGCTTGGAAGGTGGCAATAGTGACCCCTGTTTGGAAATCTGGGGATAAAACCGACCCAGCCAATTATTGACCAATTAGCATTCTCCCTGTGATTTCAAAAATAGCTGAAAAATGGATTGCTAAATTGATCACAGCTCACCTGGATTTAAACGGCCCGTCTTTACATCCCATGCAATTTGGCTTCCGTTGTCACCATTTTACTGAAACAGCTGTTTGCTACTTTATTGAAAATGTCAAAGTCTATCTTGATAGGCATACTTGCGTAGGTGCTGTTTTTATAGATCTTAAAAGGGCAATTGATACTGTAGACCACAACATTTTGCTATCAAGACTTTCTGCTTTTAATTTATCATGTAATGTAATTGATTGGGTTGAGTCTTACCTTTCTCACAGGAAGCAGTGTGTACAAGTTAAATATACTAAATCTCCATATATGAACTGTCCAGTAGGGGTCCCTCAAGGGTCAATCTTGGGTCCATTATTGTTCTCCTTGTATGTGAATGAACTACCCAATGTATTTAAAAATGTGGACACAGTCATGTCTGCGGACGACACAGTAATTTTTACTTATGCCAAAAACGCATATGAAGTCACTCAAAAGCTGTCATCTGGCCTGGCATGTCTTCAGGACAGGCTAACAAAATCATGCCTCTCTCTGAACACGAAGAAAAACGGTCAGTATGACATTTACTAAACCCAGGACTCATCTATCTCCCTATAAAATTTTTCTGAGAGGTGAGGAAATTCAAACTGTGAGTGAATTTAAATATCTTGGAGTTGTGTTGGACTCAACTTTTTCCTTCAAAAGCCATATTGAGAACGCCGTTAAAAATGTAAAATTTATTTGCGACCTAATAAATGCCTGTGACCTAAATTTGTTGCGACCAAACAGATCAGAACATCCTTGACTGATAGTGCGGCCCTCCTGTTTTTACATTCCATGATATTTTCACTCATTGATTACTGTGTCTCTAGCTGGTCATTCACCTGTCCCTCTTTACTTAAACCTGTTGAATCCTGCTTCAAAATGGCTTTAAAGGTTTTGGACAAGAAACCCTTTTCCTACCATCATTGCAGCATCCTGGAGAAGTATAGGCTCTTAAATTGGGCTAATTTAAGAAATTTTAAAGCCATCCGTCTCGTGTACAAAATCCTGCATGGCCTGGCACCACCACCACTCAACCAGTTTGTCAAACATAAATCTGCCAGAAGTTCCACTGCACAAACAACCAGAGCCATTGATCGGGGAGATTGCGAACTCTCTTTTAGAAAGACATCATTTTCTCAAAATGTTCTATCATTGAAAGGTTGTGCCCTCTGGAACAGTTTGCCATCTGCAATATGGAGGTTTTCAAGCCTGGAAGCGTTTAGGAAGCAGTTAAAATCATGGCTAAGCGAGAGCCAGGTCTGTGACCATGAATAGATCTGGTATACGTGGGAAAGGTGTCCAGACTATTGTTAGTACATCTACAGTGCATATATAAGCGTGCTTATGAATGGAACTTTTGTGTATTAATGTTACATATTCTACGTGTATATTACTGTACAATAATTCATACACTTCTGCGTGTGCAGTGTATGTTTGGGCATCGTGCAATACTATCTTGAGCAATGTGCAATGGAGAACTGAAAAGTGTGCAATATATTGATATCTTAGCAATTATGCAGTTGGCACTTCAGCACTCGACACTTTGACTATGCATTCAAGCACTTCAACTCTCGGCTCTTTGACTTTGCTATTTATCCCCTAACTTTTGTCTTGTCCTGTTATATTGATATGTTTAATGTTTGTGGTCTAGTCTCTTTGCTGTATGCTATTTTATGGGTTTTTTGTTCTTTCCTTATTGATACTGCTCTGTCTTTCTATTTTTTATTGTTGACTACAACCTGCCATAGGGACTAAAGATGGAAATTAGCCTTTGGCTATAATCTTGCATATTTACATTTTTTCTCTTCAATATGCACTGTCCCTGTTTTAAAAATAAATTAAATTAAATTAATATAGCGCAGATTGTTTCTAATGGACATATTTTTATATTTGTATCTCCTCGATGATAGTGTCGTGAGATACGATGGTTTAGTTTTAGAGCTGTCGCCACCGCACCGGCAGAGATTTTTTGCATTCATGTTTCCATCCTCGCAATGTTGTATCAATGAAATGTTGGCAGTCAGCATTCAATTGTTCATTATTATTTCCTATTATGGAAAATGGATTGGTCTTGGTTGTTCAGTCAATAAATTGTTTGATTGTTAATCAGGCAAACTTGAATGAGAACAGCAAGACGACTGTCGAGTGGTAAAGGGTAAGGTTATTGAAGGCCCCTCTGATTATGTGACTGCAAGCAGCTGGTGAGAATTGAACTGTCGATATCAACAATTGATATTCCCAGTAGTCCGAACTGAATTGTAGATATCTATAATCAACATGTTGACAAGTGAGAATGGAGATGTAGATATCATTAATTTGAATTACAACAAGTCAAAATTACATTATGGTTACATCAAATTCGAATTATAACATATCAAAATTTAATTTGAGGTATCTAATATGTAAGTAGAATGGAAATCAACTGTGGAATTTGAATAGTTGTAATTGAGTAGCATATATCTATAATGAACATTTCCACTCGTAAGAAAGTCATTTTTAATATCAAGAATTAACATTTTGACAAGTAAGAACGGAATTTTTGATTTCTTTGATTAGAATTTCCACTGGTCAAAGTGACATTATGGATGTTTTGGCTTGGAATTCTCACAAATCTAAAAGCAATTGTTCATATTCACAATTGTTATCACTGAGATTCATTGAATGTTAAAATGGTTTGCCATAAGCCCTGAGTGCTACTTAGTCTGTGTTTGAGCAACAAGCCTGAAGTGCTGTTTAATCTGTGTGTGAGAAACAAGCCCTTGTTGCAGCTGAATCTGTGCGTGAAAAAGCCCAAATTGCAGCTGAATCAGTGTTTGAGAAATGAGCTCTTTGTGTAGCTGAATTTTTGTGAGAAACACAAGCCCTTTGCGCAGGGCTTGAAATTGTGACCAAAATTAACACTGTGCGACCCAGTAACATGCAGTCGGAGGTTAGTTTGGTGAGGCATAATCCTCCCCTTTGCTTGAGTAACAATCAGACGATTAACTAGTTTAGTAAGACTATTCGGTAGAATAACTGGCCAGTTTAAGTTTCCGTGGCGTTATTACTCAGTACATCAAACCTGAAATGCTCACGAAACTGCAGATTTGCACGTACTTGCTTACAGGAAGCCAGAGACGTGTGGTGAGGTGAGGCAGTGACCCAAACTTTTATCACAGGATTTTGTTAACCTGTTCCCACGTACTATTCCTGATTGACAATCAAAACAATTAAGACAAAGTCTATAGGACGCCCGTATACTGATAGCGGAGATAATGACAAAAAGATTCATTTACGTATACGCTTCAATTTGAGACTGCAAGGATGGAAACCTGAATAATCAATTATGAAAAATTCTTGGCTCTCTGTAATTCTGGATATTGTTTAAACATTTTGAAGACTGAAAATAAACGCCCGCTGTTTTTTTTTTTTTTTTTTGGTTTGGGTGTAAAAGCGTGTATTTCAAGGAGAATACATTGTATATTGATCAAGCATTGAACTCTGCATAAGTCGAACTGTTTTAATATTTGTTGATGACATAGCTTCGGCTTCCTGGAAGCAAATACGCGCAAATCTGCTGTCTAAGTGACCATTTCAGGTTCGATGTAGTGAGTAATAACGCTACGGAAACTTAAACTGGCCCATCATTCTGCCGAATAGTCTTACTAAACTAGTTAATCGTCTGATTGCTAATTAAGCAAAGGGGAGGATTCTGCCTCACCAAACTAACCTCTGACCGCACGTCACTGGGTTGCACAGTGTTAATTATGCGACCCAAAACGGTTGCAATTTCGAGTCGTGCCTTTGTGCTGCATCACAGTGTGATGGAAGCAAGCCCTTATTGTTTGAAAAATGTTTTTTTTTTTTTTTAGATGATCTGAAGATTCAGGGCCTCAGCTGAACGTTCAAGACTGAACAAGACCAGAACAGATGGAGCTCAGAACTTTCACGCTAATTCTCTCCACCGTCTCCAACTTCACCACAATCAATGAAATGGATGCCCTGCAGTCCGAGGGCCCTTTCCAGACAGCGGAGGTGGTGATCATTGTCCTGGTTTCAGTGTCCCTCAGTCTCGTAACGATTTTTGGGAACATACTGGTCCTGCTCTCAATCATAATCAACAGGAACCTCCAGACCATAAACAACTACTTCCTCTTCAGCCTGGCATGTGCAGACCTGATTGTTGGGTTCAGCAACATGAACCTGCTCACAGTCTACATTGTGTTTGGATATTGGCCATTGGGCCCAGCACTCTGCGACCTTTGGATGACCCTGGACTATGTGATCGGCACTGTCTCTGGCTGGCATCTACTTGTTATCAGCTTTGACCGTTACTTCTGCATCACCAAGCCACTCAGCTACCCTGTAAAAAGGACCACAAGGGTGGCGTGCATGATGCTTGGATCAGCCTGGGTTACTTCCTTCATCTTGTGGGCCCCACCCATCTTGTTGTGGCAGGTTATTGTTGGTGAGCGCACTGTGCCAGAGGGTCAGTGCTACGTCCAGTTCCTGTCTAATCCAACCATCATTTTTCTCACCACCATTGCTTCATTCTACCTGCCTGTTGCCATCATGATCTTACTGTACTGGCAGATCTCCAGGGCCAGCAAGAGCCGTGTGAAGATGGGCAAACACAACCCTTCCAACAGCGAAACGGGAAACCACATCACAATGCCCTGTGATGATGAAAAGGTGAAAACCAATCATGCGAAGAGGAGCCAGAATGGTGGAACAGGTGGAGTCGGGGAGGAGGAGCCGAGTGCACCAGTACATCCTGAGAGGAATGAAATTGCTGAGGCCCCTGCAGGTCACGAAGGAAACCCCACAGCCCACCGCCTAAATGCTACGATGGAAAAGCAGCTTCCCTCAAAGAAGACATTGCTATCGCGTGAGAAAAAGGTAACACGCACGGTAATAGCCATTGTTGTGGCCTTCGTGGTTCTATGGACGCCCTATGATGTCATGGTGCTCATCAGCACCTTTTGTTCAACCTGTGTTCCCTCCAGCATGTGGAATCTGGGCTTCTGGCTCTGCTACATCAACAGCACCATCAATCCAGCCTGCTATGCTCTCTGCAACAACTCCTTCAAGAAGACCTTCAAACAACTCCTGCTCTGCCAGCACAAGGACATGCGCTTGAACAGATAAAGAGGTGTGATTATTTTTTAAATATTTTTGCAGGTGCTCTATTCAGTCTTTTCTCTACATATCCTCATATATCACTTTTTGGAACAGCAGGTAGAAGCTCAGAAGTGGAACTACAGACACACAACCAAAAGGTGTAAAGTCTCATTGCACACATTTCTATGCCTGGGAACTTTATTAGAATTCAAGCTCATTTACTGCAGAGTTAAGACTCAAGGAGAGTTCATCGCAATTCTTGAGATCCAGGCAGAGCATCTTCTTATTGTAATTTATATTTTCATCTCATGTAAATGACATATACTCAATGTACAGTACCCTAAAAAAGTTTGCAGTCACTTAGAAATGTTGATGGATAAAAATTTTTTTTTTTAAAAAGTATGAAATACTCAGATCCCCCACAATGGTACGGCTGATATCTACCTTGAAACAGAATGAGAAGGGACAGACAGTCGGACAAAAGGACAGATGGAAGTTTGAATAGACACATCGACAGTACAAATTAATAAGTATCTATATCTTAAATTTTGTTGAGGGGTTGAGAGTTCTGGCCCAGAAAAGAATTTTTAACAGATGGATGGATGGACAACACTCATTCCAGTATCCCCATCCACTTCATGGCAGCGGATATTCAGCCAATTTCTTATTATTATAGAACTTGATTTCAATTACTGTTAAAATAATGCTTTTTTTTTTTAGTCAAATTTTTCATATGATTGCAAACCCCAGTTTTTAGCAGCCATTCCACCAGTGTAGAAATTACAAATGCCATCAAAATAGTAGAAATCCACTTGCATTTTGTGAAGATTGAATTTGTTTCCACTATCTGTAATCAGGATTATTATTATTATTATTATTATTAATATTATTATTGTTATTATTATGAACACTGGTCTTGTATTCAGGATGCTGACATTTTGAGACCAGGTCACCTCCAAACACATGCACACAAAGGGAAACACACTCAATTCAATGCGTGACAGACTGCACATGTAGTGTTAGGGCCGGGTCATACTCAACGCAAGGTACGCGAGCGCGAACACAAGGCAACGCATTGAGCAACGCAAGGTGTCCATCTTGCGTCCTTGCGTAGCAAAGTGTGTTGTCCAAATTTTTGTAATGCGACGCATGGACGCGTGTATTTCCCTGAGATTCCAATAGGGGAGATAAAGCAAATAATGCACCTTATGATGTCTTCAACACACCAAAAAGAAGAAAGAAGGAGGAGAAGACTTTGCTGCCCCCTATTGTATGAGCAGTGTACTGCTTTTTAACTAGGCACAGCGCAGCAAGGGACGCGCCTTCACGCTTCTCTGTGAACGGAATGGAGCGGACCTGTGGTCGCGTTCGCTCGCGTGCCTTGCGTTGAGTATGAACCGGCCCTTCCACACTGCAGATAAAGGGCTTCATACTGCATGCAGAGGGTTACACTCACTGTACACAGAGGGCTGCAAACTGCAAACAAAAGACAAAACTGAACAGAAGGGGCTGGACAAATCAGAAGGACAACCCACTGAACACTGAAGACAACAAGCATCACATAGAAGGTTACACACTACACAGATAGAGTTGTACACTCCGTGCAGAGGGCTACAGACTCCACATAGGAGCTCACACACTGTGCAGAATGGACCATACTTTGCACAGAGGGTTACACAATGCATAGTTGGCTATACACTGCACAAGGAAGCTAAACACCACACAAAGGGCTACACTCTGCAAACAAGGGGTTACACACTGCACATAGAGGCTTACACACTGCTCACAGAGGGCTCCAGGCTGCACACATGATGAGGGACATTCTCGCCAGACTGCTGTTTACTGCATAATATAAAAGAAAAAGTCGCATTTCCCATTCATTATGCTGTTTTGTAGTTGGTATGTATGGAAGCCCATAGTGGACAATATTCAAATGAAAATGTATTCCCACTATTGCATTATAATTTTCCACTTTTGAATGAGTTATTTGAGACAATATTAAATTGAAAATGAATTAATCCAATTATCACTTTCATTTTCACATACAGATATGGGAAACCCATGACTATATTCAAATGATAATGAAAAGCTGTTTGACATTTCATTTTCAAAGTCATGCTGTGCAATACAGTGGACAATATTCAAATGCAATAAGCAAAACAGCACCCCCAGCCTATTGCATTTACATGTCAACACGCTCAGCATGAAAATGCAAATGCTGTTTTTTGACTATTTGAAAATTATATTGAAAATGGTATTCAACATTTAATTTGCAAAGACTTAACTTGCTCTACTGAGGACAATATTCAAATGCAATAAGCTCTCTCAGTCTATTGCATTTACATATACATTTCATCACACTCTTTTAGGGTCAACATGATAATGAAAATGCTGTTTTCTAAGCACTTGGAAATAATGATGATATAATAAAGATGACGAAATTTGACATTGCATTTTCAAAGACTTATCCTGCAATACATGGGACAATATTCAAATGCAGTTAGTGAAACAGCGCCTCCCAGTCCATCACATTTTCAAATACATGAACGCTTCTTTGGGACACAATGAAAATTAAAATGCAATCTGTTAGCGTCTCATCAAGACGGGTCCTTCACTAGGACGTCACTCATTAGCGGTGCGAACGGAGACCATGTTCCTCATTTGCATACCAACCAATCAGCTTCTGGGTAGCACTTGTACGCACGGAGGCTAACTGATAACGTCATGATGGTCCCGCATTAGGCTATGTTGCGCTTTGGATGTAGCCACCTCGGCAGCTAGTATGCTAGCTAATGTTAACTAAGAAAAATATTTGTAAATGATCATCACATTTAAGCGATATTATTTGATTTTTCCCCTACTCTATTAACTGAGCTAGCCTGAACTTATCAGAGGCTTCGCGGAAGTGTTGTGCAACTGCAACCCTAGTGTGCTTTCAGATTTCAGAGACGTTAGCTAGCTTGCTTGTGAGTCTAAAAGCAATCGCTTTGGTACAGCTAGCTAGCTATGATGCCTAATGGAGAAGCTCTTACAGCCCTGATTTGTCACTTTCCACGCCATCTCACACACAACCTTTCACCATTGATCAGCAGCTTCTTTCCCCAAAAGAACAAACTGACAGTTCAGCCTGAGACATGTTATTTCAAAGCTAGTTAAAGCAGCATTATCCTTCCATGCGTACTATAGCGTATTACATTACTTCAGATAAAACGCTCTGCGTCTTCGCTCTCTGCTTTTAGTTAAGGGAAATGTTTGTCATCATTTTTATAATGAATCGCTGTGATTCGGTTTTTTCCCTAGCTTCACAAGCGAGCTAGCTAGCTGACAGCGATTGCCCCTTTTGCCAACAAAACAACACCTAATCTTCTCCTATAATGTTTCACAAGATGGGAGAACACAGAAAAAGGGATCTTCGACCATTCCTCTTTCACAATCTCTCTAAATCATCCAGTGAACTGGGTCCTCTCCTCTGCGCTCTGCTCTTCAGCTCACTCCACTGGTTTTCAATGGGGTTGAGGTCTGGGGACTGAGATGGCCATGGGAGGAGCTTGATTCTGTGTCTGGTCAACCATTTCTTTGTAGATTTGGCCACATGTTTAGGGTCATTATCTTGCTGAAAGACCCAGTGATGGCCCATCTTCAGCTTTCGTGCAGAGGCCACCAGATTTTGATTTAAAATGTCCTGGTATTTCAAAGCGTTCATGATGTCATGCACCCTAATAAGGTTCCCAGGGCTTCTGGAAGAGAAACAGGCCCACAGTATCACCGATCCTCCCCCATACTTCACAGTTTCCACCAGACTCACTTTGAGTGTTTGTTGCCAAAAAGCTCTATCTTAGTCTCATCTGACCAAAGCACACAGTCCCAGTTGAAGTCCCAGTACCACATAGCGAACTCCAGACGTTTGCGTTAAAGATTGTGAGAAAAGGTTTTTTTCCGTGAATGCCTCCCAAACAGCTTGTTGGCATGTAGTTCGCGCCTGATGGTTGTTTAGGAGGCTTTGTGACCCCAAGGTGCTACCATTTGTTGCAATTCTTTAACAGTGAGCTTTGGAGAACTTTTTATTTCTCTTACCATCCTCCTCACTGTGCGTGGAGGAAAAATAACCTTGCGTCCTCATCCAGGATTGCTTACCACTGTTCCAGTTGTTTTAAACTTCTTAATGATTCCTCTGACAGTAGGTATGGGCAGGTGCAGGCGAGTGGCTATTTTCTTGTAGCCATTGCCTGACTTGTGAAGGTCGACACACATCTGCCTTACTTGAATGATGTGTTCCTTTGTCATTCCCGTGTTGACGAGTGGATAAGAGAAATGGCCCCTGTGTCACATCATATTTATATCCCAGGGAAACAGGAAGTGATCAGTTACTGATTAAATGTTCCTAGATACTCTGATCAACTTTGTAAACTACTGTAGAAATGACACAAATACTTCAATTACATTTTTTTCCTCGGAATTGTTAGGGGTGCCAATAATTATGGAATAGGTGATTTTATGAAAAATAATTATTTCTTATTCAGGGATTTTTTTCTCTTAAAATTCACTTGAGTTGAAGGTTACATTTTACTACAATTTTCAGTGTGAGAGTATGCCTCTGCAATAAAAATTGAATTTATTTTAAGGCTTTTAACAAATCTTAACCAGGGGTGCCATTAATTATGGAGGGCGCTGTATGTAAATGCAGTAGACTGGAAGAGCTGTTTATCTTATTGGTTTTGAATGTTGTCCTCTGTAGAGCAAGTTAAGTATTTGCAAATTGAATGTTGAATGCCATTTTCAATATCATTTTCAAACAGTCAGAAAATAGCATTTGCATTTTCATGTTGACCCTAAAAGAGCGTGTTGACATGTAAATGTAAATGCAATAGGCTGGAGGTGCTGTTTTGCTTATTGCCTTTGAATACTGTCCACTGTGTTGCGGAGCATGACTTTGAAAATGAAATGTTAAACCGCTTTTCATTATCATTTGAATATAGTCATAGATTTTCCATTCGTGTATGTGAAAATGAAAGTGATAATTGGATAATTTCTGTTTGTGAACAACATAACTCAAAAATTCTTACATGGATTTGTCTGAAATTTTGTGGGTGGATTGCTATTACATTAAGGATGGACCCAATTGATTTTGACCGCGATCACTGAAACAATGTGGCCGCCAAGGTAGCCATGTTGAAATCCTATCACACACGATAACTCAACTTTGCTCCCACTCATGCACATTTGGATTGTGCTGCCTTAGCGGAGGTTTGCACTCTACGAGTGCCTCTAGTTACGTAATAACCCACTAAGAAAACCACGCCTAGTTGAACCGCAGTCAGAGGATAGGTGCTAAAAATTAAATGACAATCTCGGATTTGAATTGGACATAATTTCTAATACTTCAGTATGTTTACTATTATGAACATACAACCCCAAATAACGTAGTTCAAAGCATAGGCGTTATTAGTAGGTGGGATGGGGGGGACATGTCCCCCCTCAACATTCAAAAGGGTGGTGTTCGTCCACCCCAAAAAATGAAACAAATCAAACATCAACTTAATATTAGTATGTAACTCTTTGGTCACAACTTATCGACGAGAGCGTTGTTGAGCTGTTGAGTATTTGATTACTTGCGGACCCGTAACGTTCACTTTCGTATTCACTGAGCAGTTCGCGTCTCTCCCCCCGAATGTCAAAACAAAAGGCACGGATAATTAAAGGTAATGCACCTACCAGTATAATGCTGCATTCACGTGCGATGGAAAAGATGATATTTTCCACTTGTGAAGTGGTATTTACCAGTGTGTTGTGTTCACGTGCTTTTGCTGTTGTACTGGGAAATTAAAGATGGCGGACTCACAGATTCAGACCTGTTTCTTGAGTAAAACCATGTTGAAAAGGTCAAAGGTTATCTCATCTCGGCAACTCGTGTATCAAAATTTTCTACGAGTTGCCCAGTGGAAAATACCACATGGGGGGGTGTTCATGTGAACTTTTCATGTCGGCTTTTGGTATTTTCCATAATTCCCATAGCACATGAATGCAGCAACTGTAGGGATTGTGTCCATAGGCCAATTTGCCAAAATGTTGAAATATCCCCTTAAGATCAAATTGGTGAGTGCTGACAAATAGCGGACTATCATGATCGTCCGGCCTGAAACATCTAGTCAACCATGTTCCTAAAACTTCCCGGGACGAAAATTGTATATACAGCAATTATAGAATGAATGTGACCGAACATTTCCAGGTTACAATATACTTTCGTTTGATCTGTCGCGGTTTAGTTCGCTTTCTTTTTGACAACTTCAGTGTTTTCAGCAAGGACGAAGTGCCCGCTCTGACAACTGATAATGTGACCCGGTTCGGCCACCCGATGGTTTCTTCTGATTGGACGGAGGTGGTGCTCGACTCGTTGGGAAATTCAAAAGAAATACAAACTAAACTGAGCCAGGCGGGATTGCGCCTTTAACCAAGAAGAAGCCTTTTGTTGGTGATTGTGCATTTAGAAAAAATGTGAGGAACGTTGAAGACGCTTTGGGAGACTGTGGCGTGAGAGAACTGAACGGCCGAAACTTTCGTTTCGAAGCGATCTTGAAGTGCAGAGTTGCTGGGTAAATATAATGCGTTTGTTGTTTTCATAAAGTCTGAAAACGTGTGAGCTTTGAAGATGTGGACGTTTAAGATGGTATGGTGAGAGACTCCGCTAAAATGCTAGCCGTAGCTTTCACCAAGAAAGAGCCTTGTTAATTCACCACTGTTGCTCATGCCTAATGAGGACGAACTTGCTGAACTGCGGAGGCGACTGTTCCACTTGCTGCACTGGTTTCTCCACTCAGCGCTTCCAATTGGCTTCCCCTGTTTCATGGATTTGTGGGGTAGTGACACTGCATCGAAACAAAATCCAGGATTTATGTGCACCAACGTTTGATCCCCAATGCAAATCCAAGTGCTTGGTTATTGTCTGAACATTTCCAAGGTTTAACGTTAGTTTAGCGCCAACGCTTTCATTTCACTGATAGTGATTGTTTCTTAAAGTAATTTTACTTATATTAATTTCATGGGTGAAATTTGAGCTAAACCAATAAGGTTCTGATGTTTCCGGTAATTCGCGTGAAAAGTTGTACATCACTGTGTGTGAAGCCAATTTGTATTTTCCAATTTCCCTGTTGGGTGAATTTTAAGAGAATCCAAGTGAAATTTGTGAGACTAAAACATTTAAAGGGTAAATAAGTGAGTTTCTTAATTAGAATTTAAAAGGGTGCAAACTGAAGTTAAAATTTATTTGCGATATCATTTTTTCAAGGGTTTCTTATACACTGGTACATTTCCTTGTCTTTATTGGTTACTGTGAAGTTACAAATGAGGATTTGAGTAGAAAAATGTGTGAAAATTCATAATTCATTTTAGCGTGTAAAAATATACATGTTTGTATTTATTGACACACAACAGTAAAATCACTTTGAAAAACATTTTGACCTGGAATACAAATCATAGTAACTGTAAAAGAAAACATTTTTGAATGCAAGAATGCTGAAAAGACCAGAACTTATAACATTATTTTTGAATTACTTGGCTGACCTCCTGCTATAGAAAGGATGTAAAGGTTCCCAGTCATAGAGAAATGTTTTTTAAATGATTATTATTATTATTATTATTGCATGTAAAGTTTTCTTTTGGCAAGTAAAAATCTGATTTCACTTTCCCGAATGAGTAATTAAAAAAAGAAGTTGGTGTTGAGCCCTTGATTACCAACATCAGGTGTCGCATTACTAAGCTGGGAGGTATTCCACAAAGCTGGCTAACTGAGTAGGCCTGGCTTTTGCACAAAATAAAACCTAGAAACTATTCAAATCTGGAACATGGACTGAAATAAATATAGTTTTCTGGGTTTTACTTTGTGCAAAAGCCAGGCTTACTCAGTTAGCCAGCTTTGTGGAATACCCCCCTGGTTTCCACCTGATGTGAAACAAATTTTTCGCATGACCGCGTATTTGCGTCTTTGCATTGACTTTGAATGTAATCTGTGGTGCGAAAAATTTGTTTCGCATCCAATGGAAAAAGCACTTTAAAGTGCTGCACCTTATTTTAGTAATCAAGGTTTTTATTGAAACCCATGATTAGTTAATTTGATGATTCAGGTGATGTAGCGCTGGGCTAAAATGAAAGCCTACACACACAGCGGCCCTTTGTGGATAAGATTGGACTCCTCACCTAGACAGTGCTCCTTTTCTCAACAAATTTTTAAGTAACATTGTAACCAAAACCTTGATTAGAAACCTTTTGATGATGCATGTTTTTGGAGCATTTCAGCCTTTATCTTAACAGACTGCGCAGCATTGAACATTGTCTGCTTGTGAGTTTTCAGATGCATGTTTTCGTGCATGGTGGAAACAACTGGCGCAAGTATACATTACTACTAACACTTTTGGAATTTATTGACGGTCCCTAACCCTAAAGTTTTGAGTCCTCAAAAGCTTAGCCAACCTCTGACGGGTCGTCGCTTATCATTCACTTGTGTTCCCTGCGCAACGATTCTTGAGCCAAATTGCATGATTGAGCTCATGTTCGGTGGCTTTCTGAAGATTTTGCACCTGACGCAAAAATTTCTTGAGGTGAAATTATTTCTCCAGAATCCCTGAGAGGTTATTATTTTGATCAAAGAGTGTTGTGGGGACCGCCCACCCTGTTTTCCCAACCCTTCTTTTAGGAAGCCTCAGTGCCTCTGCCTAGCACTGGATCCCTCCACGTCTGTCACTCGCGCCTTTTATTTCCAGACTGCAGTGTCGCATGATGCTCGCGCCTCAGCGCGGCTTTGTTTCACAAGCATGCACTCAAACCTGCAGTGAGGTGCATGAGACCGACTGAACGCTGCGTACTCTCCTACCCAACGGAGGGTACTTTTGGGAGACCCGCTACGAATCATCGAGTGCAGGTAATAAATAGTGAAACTACAGAAAAATGCAGCGCTGATTCGTTTATTGTTGGCACAATGTGATAATGAAGATCCATTAAATGATTTTTTTCCTTAAATAATTAAGGAAACAGTGCGGCTTACCAATGGCATCTTTTGTGTAGCGGAATTTACGCACCGCGGTCAACCGATAGAACTTGACCTCTGCGAGTTTGCGGATTCCTGGCAGCCAAATGGTTGAAATAGACTTGCGTTCAAAAAAAAGTATGTTCTCTCGATTCGAAAGGAATTGTAATGGCGCGTAACTTTTATTAATTTGTTGGTTCTCGTTGAGTTGCATTGAGTTGAGAGCACCGCGAAAAGCTGTTTAAAGTTTAGCCTTTCCATCTGGAGCCATATGATTTTTGGAAATATACTTAACTGCAAAAGAAACGCAAGGGTGAGGTATATGCTGTATTTGCGGCTAACTGAAGAATCGATTGATTTTTTATTGTTTTTCCAGAGAGGCAAGAGTGGAATTAAAGAAAAGCGTGTGGCTTGGTAATTCTGACGCGCGCCACGTGAACGCGCCAAGCACTTCAGTAATAACAAACATTAAGCCATGTGTGATGTCTACACAGACACTTCACTTGTTCTTTTGGGTGTGGTCAATAGCCTACGTAAAGCAAAAAAAAAATGCTACTGCGTCAAGAAAATTCAGATATTCATTGGTTTATGCAGCATATTAAAATACATGAAGTGAAAAGTATTTTAAGTATTTATCAGTTTCACGTGCGATACCGCCCCGTATGGAAACCAATTATTAATCCGGACATCTCATGCTTTTCTCACCCGGGGGTTGCAAGAAATGCATGTGTTTCATGATTGTGTAAATTATTTAAATGAAATAAGATCATTTGAAATATCTTTTTGCAATTCCAGTCCTTCCATTCTCAAACCTGTCAACCTCCATGCACAAGGACTTCAATTCCGTGCGAGAATCTGTTATAAAGTGTTAATTCAATAATTGACTACAACAGGGGAACGTTAATATGCCACTAAAACTCACGCCGAATGTGCGTATGCGCTATTAATGAAAATTGACCACACCTGATAATGTTGACTGTTTTTGGAGTTTCTGTAATGGTAATTTAAATTAATGATTGAAAACAGGTCATGACCAATCATTATTATTTTTAAGGGATGGGCTTAAGCTTCCCCTATTTCCAGCTTACCGGACGCCTCTGAGTGTTAGTTGATCAAAACCTGCTGGCAGAGGTATATGCTCTGAGTGCACTCAAATTAAGGAATTTGGTGTCAGCATTCCTTGTGTGTTATTAAAATTTAAGAATGTTTAGGAACCCCACGCTAGATATGGCACTTTGTTCCATACAGAAAAAATAAAGGTAGAAATGGGAGGGCTGCTTAGCCATTATCTTTTCTTGTGATCCCCCTGGGTTTATGCACTCCAAAAGCTGAGCTGAGAGTTAAAAGGCCATTGTATGCCTACTGGGAACATGCTGTATGATTATATTTACTGCAGGCCGAGTTATCTTCAGACACTGCACATGACGAATGGGGCATTTGTTGGGATTCTGATTCTGCATCTCATGTTTAAGTTCTGTACCTGGCTTTGCCATGCTTTATGATTTTGTGTTTTGGTAATTTAGATTTCCTGTTTATTATTTTTCATGTTTAGATCATTTAGTTTCCAAGCCATGTTTTCATTTTCATGCTTTGCACTTTGTCTCCCCTGTCTTGTCAGGTGTGTATCTTTGCTCACGGTCCCTTGTCTTGTGTGACACTCATTCGGGTGATTTATTGGTTTCTGGGTTTCAATCTTCTTTCATTATCTCGTGTTCTTCCTTCCTCTCTCTTTTACTGTCTTACTAACACATACTAACAGTTTATTGTTTTTGCTCAATACTAATCCACACTAACCTTGTATATTTGGACTAACTTACTAACAAGCACTTGGGATTGTATAGCTGCACTTACTAATTGACTAACGATCTCTCAGCTGTCGCCCTATTCTAGTCTCCGCCTCCTTGCCTATCCCTAATTATCTCTGCTGCAAGTTTCTGTGGATTTCCACTTATACTTTGTGCTTTCCTTTTCTTTTATCTCTGCACTTTAGTACTCCTTAACCGGAGCTGTTGTTTTGTACTTAGGTTTGTCTTGTGATCCCTGTCTGCGTTTTGGCTTCAGCCAAATTCATGTAATTAGTTTATCCCTCGTGTCTCTCCCGAATCATTGTCACTATTGATTGCACCTGTTCTCCCTGGTCATGTGTTCTCTCGGATGTGTATATAAGATGTCTGTTTGGTTCTCACTCTTGTCAGATCGTTCTCCCTAGTTTTCTCGTGCCACGTTTCTCGCCTTGATTGCTCAGTGTTTATCTTTCTGACTGGATTGCTCGACTATTGATTTTGGTTTGCCCTTTTTGGATATTGTTGCATCTGTGAGTTTTGACCTTTTTCTGCCCGACCTTGATTTTGTGATTACTGCCCTGGTTTTGGATTCGGACTGTCTTTGGCTTATGAGTTTGTTTCTCCTCCAAACCTACGCCTGTGTACCGAACCCTTTTTTTTCTGACCACGAACTTTGTTATTGGTGCCCTGGTTACGATCCTGGATTACGCCCATTGGATACTGTTTTTGGATTGTGGACTCTGTACCCTTGCTAGCTCTGTTGGGGGGTTTCCCCCTTCAGAAATAAAGCCTTCTTTTTGCATTTATCTGGTTGTCGCTATTGGCTCATTTCGTAATTCCCAACAGCATTGAGTACAGCTCAGAAAGAAACTCACAATTTGTGCCCCTGGTGAAATCTGAGAAGCAAGGCCTTTCATGCACTTTAGAGAAATTTATTCTAATACTGACTGTGGAATCATTCTTTTAATGCCAATTCATGTTAATTAATTCTTATAAATTCATTAAAATACCTGAAAAGACACTCGAAGAGCACAGAGCTCACTTCTAAATTGGCTCTATTGTGTCAATAATGATCCTTAATCTTTTGAGATGTATGGCATGATTCTACCGAGGTGATATGTCAGCTTGTTAAAAGTGATGCATAATTTGTGTATCCGCCCTGTGAATCGGATCTGATTCATTGGGTATTACCTTTGCCCATGCCATCTCCTTTCATCGAGTTTCAAGAAAATCGGGCCTGTAGTTTCCTTAATCCTGTTGAAAAACAGAGAAATGGACAAAAAGGCAGACAACAATTCACAAGCAAACCATTTAATTTCCCAGGGCCAGATTTGAGACACAGGAGTGGGTAATTTCAAAGGGAAGTAATATTTTTAATGGAGCTCCTTCATAACAAAACCATTTGTACACCAGGGCCAAGCTGAATCTGAATCGATTATATTTTAATTGTCGAGCTGACTAGTTGCAATTTAGTTTTTACTAAAGGTAGTGAAAATTACATTTTGACGAGTTAAAATGTTCGTTTAAGATATCTGCTAAATAATTATGACGTACCTAATATTTTTATCCCCCCGGCATATAATGCGGGGGGATATAGCGATCAGCGTGTCAGTCCGTCCGTCCGAAATAAAATCTTTTCCGGACCAGAACTCAAAAACTGCACCACTTACATACACCAAATTTGGTATGGAGCTTCTCCTTATGGTTTAGTTGTGCCTTTTGGGGGTTTCGGTCCATCCTTCTGTCCACACAACCTACAGCCGGGGGGATCCGCTATTGCTTGATGGCTCTTGTCTTATTTTATTTGTAGCAATTGAAGCACAGATTACTAAAACCCCACAAGTCAAGTCAAGTGTGACTTATGGGGTTTTAGTAACAGGTGCTTCAATTACATTTCAACCAGTTAAACCTGATAAGCAGATATCTTTAATTTATAGATATCTGTCTTTCCTTTTTGACAAGAATAAGTGTTGCAGATGGCAACAATTGAATTTAGACATGTTGAAACAGGATTGTGACTTGTGAAAATGCACTTCTGATCTGTCACAAAATTCAAAGCCATAGGTTCATATTTACTTCGGCTATGCCTACCTTATACAACAAGTGCAAATGCTTTGTGGAAAAACATGCTTATTGCCAAGATGAAAATACATTGGCTCCAAATAATATTTAATGAGTGACAGACATTGCTTGGACAACACGGTTTTCTCCACCCAACTGGCACTGCAAATTAGAGACAGGCAAAACTCTGAGACAAGCTGAAGGTTATGGGCTAGGGCAGTGGTTCCCAAACTTTTTCTGCTGGGCCCCCCTTTGGTACATAAGTACATTTTTGCGCCCCCCCAAAAAAAAAAAAATAGGTAATACATACGCACAATTTGTTTTCAGAGTCCATAGCAGCTTATTTCACGCATTGAAATTAATATAAACCTCAACCTTTTTTGAAAAAATATAAGTAAACGGTCATAAACTGTAGATTGTCATGAACTACAACTAGGCTACTTTTAGAATTGGAAATAACAAGCACAATTTTCAAGCACTTTAACTGTGTAATTATGTTCAGTGTAACAGGTTTATTTTTTAAATATTCAACAGCATAGCTATTAATGCATTTTCCGGACACCAACAGAAACTTACTTGCATACAGCCAATCAGCGACCTTGTGCCGGACCGCTGAAGGAGTGTCTCGAGACAGTTACATTTTCCTCTCTTCACTGGCCTTGCAGTTTTAAGTTAAAATACAGAGATCGCGTCAGCTTATACTAGAAAATATGAATGCTCTGAACAGATGATTTTTGTCTAGCCTAGCTGGAAACATTAAAAACGATTGGCAGGTTTGGAAACGGCCACCGTAATTTTCCAATTAAGGACACGAAAATGTAATAATTCAAAACCTCTTTCAAAGTATAAAATCATTAGGCTGTATCACACCCCTCTGCCTGAGTATAGCCGTCTACTTAAAATTATGTTTCTATGATGCATAAAGAAAGCCCCGTTATCAACCTATTTTAACAGCCGACAGCGAAGTACGAAAAAAATTCAGGAACACCACTTGCCGAACCTGCTGAGATGTTTGTAACGTTCAGTTGCTTGGCTAGATAAAAATAATCTGTAGGCCTAGCTACAGAACATTCTTATGATCGAGAATAAGATGACGCAATCTCGGTTATTTCTGCTTTGTATTCATTGGAGTTTGTTCGGTGTCACTTACCATTTTATTATCAATATGCCAGATCAGTGCAGGATAAAAAGCGGCGAGTTGGGTTTTGCTAGACTACATCGATTGTAACCAGCTCATTTTACCAGCTTCAAATATTTTAACAACTACATTAATCACAAATTATTAATGAAAATGGCAAGCTAGATGAATGATTTGGCGAACAGTTATGTTGAGAGTAAGGCAAGTATTTACGATGTAATCGCAGAATCCTGGGCAGCGAACGGACTGTACGCAAATCATTTTCTGTTGGTGTCCGGAACTCTACAGTAGTGGGTGGGGAAAAATTTGCTTCCCGCACCCCGCGCCCCCCCTGCAACTACACTGCGCCCCCCCTAGGGGGCGCGCCCCCCACTTTGGGAACCACTGGGCTAGGGGATGGGTTGGAGTAAGTAAGGGGCAAGGGTTTATCTTGGGGTTAGAGAAACCAGTGATGGCTGGTGTAAACCAATGCAGTTTACCTCAGATCAGATGAGGTCATGTCAGTTTAGCAGAAATAAGTGACTATCAATTCATCATGGCAAAGCAAGAGATTATGAATAATCACACAGAAATGTTTTGTTATTAGCCCACTGCATGATGACGTACGCATCAGACAATATGGGATAGAAGTGGGTAAAAGCATCCATAACTCCTCAAGGAAAGGGGCTAGAGAAAATGTTGGTGTCCTAGGTTTTGGGGGTCAGGGAATCCAATGAAGCCATGTTTTGGTCATCACCATATTTGGTAATGGTGAAATCCAATATGGTGGCGTAAAGGGGGCCGCGAACTGTAACTTGCTTTGTGCTTGATCCAGAGTTTCACATTTGGTGTCCTTTCCTCAGGGTCAAGGAATCAGTTGAGACAATTTTCAGAAATGATAGTTTATTACTTAATGGTGAAATCCAATATGGCTGCATGTATGACATCCACAAATACAATACATAATCATTGTATTTTGGCAACAGGTGACAGGATGGTTGCAAGTAAGCATTATCAGCTACTGGTATGTTGTTTATGACAAGAAAACAACAGCCTTTAAAAATATTCAAGACATATTGAAAAATACCCCAAGAAACACCTGGGGTAATACTATTCGCACTACATGTATTCCATTTGTAGGTTACTGGCCATAGACCAGTAACCTATTGTCGTCACTTTGCGTCCGGCGGCGTTGTTGGTGACAGCGTCGTCCGTTTATAGCTGTATCTTAAAAACAGTCTGATTAATTTTTTTTTTTAATATGGGGATTTGATCAAATCGGTCATCAAGTTAATGTCCGAGCAAAAATTTTTTTGATTGAATCATTCGTTTAGACTTGGTGGCCATTTCTTTGTCGAAAATGGCCATTTTTGGCACTTACGTGCAATTTTCTCAAAAACTGTCTGACTAATTTTTTTTAAATCACAGCAATGGAATCAGTATCATGACCTGCTTCATCGGTGTAAACGGCGTTTTGATTGAATCGCTCCTTCATAGCGCCACCTAGGCAACGTGTCTGGACTTCATCATTTTTTGGGTGTTTTGCGCTATAACTCTCATAATTTAGCATTTAGAGCTTAGGCATGTATGAGGCACCTGAAGGTAATAGGGTATGCCGAACATTGTGAGTCAGTCACTTTTGACCTTGGGCCACAAGGTCAAGGTCGAATGACACAAATGTGCTATGACTCTCTTAATATAGCATTTAGAGCTTAGGTATGTATGAGGCACCTAAAGGGAATCATGCATGCCAAACATTCTCGGTTGTTCGAATTTCACCTTGAGCCTCAAGATGAAGGTCAAATGGCAAAAATGTGTTATCACAGCTTAATGTGGCATTTAGAGCTTAGGTATGTGTGAGGCACCTATAGGGAATCATGTCAGTCAAACATTCTCGGCAAGTTGAATATGACATTGGGCGTCAAGATCAAATGGCAAAAATTGCTATAACTTGCTGAATATGGCAATTAGAGCTCAGGTATGTTTGGGGTATCTATAGGAAAACGTGTGCTGAACATTCTTAGACAGTCAGTCAAATTTGATGTTGGGCCTCAAGGTCAAAGTTATATAACAAAAATGGCCGATATTTGTTTAATATTGTTTGTAGAGCTTAGGCATGTATTGAGCACTAATAGCAAATCATGGATGTTGGTTGTTTTCGACATATTGGATTTGACCTTGGGCAACAAGGTCCAGGTAATGCCAAAACGGCCTAAAAGTCCTTTAGTGTTGGCTTAAGATCTTCGGTATGTATTGGATACTAATGACAAATCATGTATGCTGATCAAACATACCATATTGGATTTGACTTTGGTCTTCAAGGTCAAGGTCATGTGACAAAATCAATCTATTTATTTCCTCATTCAATAATGTCTTTAGAATGTATTAGGCACTAACCTCTATACAGTGGCGCTTGAAAGTTTGTGAACCCTTTAAAATTTTCTATATTTCTGCATAAATATGACCTAAAACATCAGATTTTCACCCAAGTCCCAAAAGTAGATAAAGAAAGCCCAGTTAAACAAATGGGACAAAAATATTACACTTGTTCATTTATTTATTGAGGAAAATGATCCAATATTAAATATCTGTTATTGGCAAAAGTATGTGAACCTCTTGGGTTCATTTGAAGGTGAAATTAGTCAGGTGTTTTCAATCAATGGGATGACAATCAGGTGTGAGTGGGCACCCAGTTTTATTTTAAAGATCAGGGATCTATCAAAGTCTGATCTTCACAACACATGTTTGTTGAAGTGTATCATGGCACGAACAAAGGAGATTTCTGAGAACCTCAGAAAAAGCGTTGTTGATGCTCCTCAGGCTGGGAAAGGTTACAAAACCATCTCTAAAGAGTTTGGACTCCACCAATCCACAGTCAGACAGATTGTGTACAAATGGAGGAAATTGAAGACCATTGTTACCCTCCTGAGGAGTGGTCGACCAACAAAGATCACTCCCAAGAGCAAGGCGTGTGATAGTCGGCGAGGTCACAAACTTCTAAGCAACTGAAGGCCGCTCTCACATTGGCTAATGTTAATGGTCATGAGTCCACCATCAGCAGAACATTGAACAACAATGGTGTGCATGGCAGGGTTGCAAGAAGAAAGCCACTGCTCTCCAAAAAGAACATTTCTGCTCGTCTGGAGTTTGCTGAAGATCAAGTGGACGAGCCGGAAGGCTGTTGGAAAAATGTTTTGTGGACGGATGAGACCAAAATAGAACTTTTTGGTTTAAATGAGAAGTGTTATGTTTGGAGAAAGGAAAACACTGCATTCCAGCATAAGAACCTTATTCCATCTGTGAAACATGGTGATGGTAGTATCATGGTTTGGGCCTGCTTTGCTGCATCTGGGCCAGGACGGCTTGCCATCATTGATGAAACAATGACTTCTGAATTATACCAGCAAATTCTAAAGGAAAATGTCTGGACATCTTTCCATGAACTGAATCTCAAGAGAAGGTGGGTCATGCAACAAGTTTTTGGAATAGCCAAGTCAAAGTCCTGACCTTAATCCAATCGAAATGTTGTGGAAGGACCTGAAGCGAGCAGTTAATGTGAGGAAACCCACTAACATCCCAGAGTCGAAGCTGCTCTGCACGGAGGAATGGGCTATAATTCCTCCAAGCCGATGTGCAGGACTGATCAACAGTTACCGGAAACATTTAGTTACAGTTATTGCTGCACAAGGGAGTCACACCAGATACTGAAAGCAAAGGTTCACATACTTTTGTCACTCACAGATATGTAATATTGGATCATTTTCACCAATAAATAAATGATCAAGTATAATATTTTCTGTCTCATTTGTTTAACTGGGTTCTCTTAATCTACTTTTAGGATTTGTGTGAAAATCTGATGATGTTTTAGGTCATATTTATGCAGAAATCTAGAAAATTCTAAAGGGTTCACAAACTTTCAAGCACCACTGTATAGTTAAAATTTTTGCGGGCATTGTAACCGCACGATCGACCTTTTTTCACAATCAATTGCGGCAATAAAAACTGGTCAAAACCCATTTTTGGATGTTTGTTCCTAGTAGCATCATGGAATAGAGAGAATAATACGAAGTAGACCCATTTGGTGGCAGTGTTGTGTAAAAACAAATATTTTCTGAAAGCAGAGCAAGAACCAGAAGCGAATTGACACTTCACAAATTGACAGCAGACGACAGTGGAAGTTCAGGTTAGAAAAGAATCTAATCGGATTTCATGATGTAGACTTCTTAAAGATTATATTTTGCTAAATGGCAGAAATGTTGCTGTCTGTCACTCATGAAAAAGTGTGACAGCTCTGTCGAGTTGCCCGATAATGGAAACTAAAACCCTTTTCTCACTGAGCTGCCTTGGCCCGCATAAGTGTGCGGATGAAACAGTTCTCTTCTTTTGGAGAGAAGAATTGATTCGAAGAACCGTGAATTGATTCGCAGTGGTACAGGACCATTCGCCATCACCGCCAAAATTCACAAAAAAATTTAAGAGTTTTAATTTTCACATATGTCCAACCTGGAGCTTTTTAACGCTAATATCTTGTAGACAACATGTTGCTTTCACAAGAATTTGTGCTGGCTTGCTGTTGAATCCGTGGACTGATGCTAGTTACTTTTCTCCTTTTAGAGCTGTAACTGCCGGCAACCTTCTGGGCCCTTGGCACTCTAGTTTAAAGTGCCGTAAATTTCATTATGAATTTCAATTCATCTACTTTTCATAAATGACTCCATTTGGGTTCTTGCAAAGAAGATGCTCATTTGACTGACACTTACAAAATGCTCAACAGGGTAAGCCCTCCTCTCTGCAAGGTCATCGTGAAGTAGTACACTGCATACAATTGCAATTTGTTGCCATGTGATCAGGCAGGGGGCAGTGGAATGATTTGGCCTCAAGATTACCCTCCTCCATTTGAAAACCGTAGTGCAGAGGATCTAGGGAGACGTTGTCCAGACAGTTTATCTGGATATGAGCAGCATAAAATGCTCTGAGGATGTGTCCTTTTGCAGCATGACGAGTAGGAGGCAGATCAAGAATGGTGGTGGTCTTTCACTGATCTTGTGCCTGAGATCGTCCAGTGTTTCGATACTATGATTGTCATGGTCTAACACCTGAACTAAATATTTCTCTGCATTGCACACTGCAGCATCACCCCCAAGCTTTCCAAAGTCCTTCAGAAATATGGTTGGACCTGCCTTCAGTCCAGCAGATTTGGTACCGAACTTCGTGGTGACATCACACCCAGTAAGAGTATGAACAGCTGGTAAGACTTCACACATCGACTGTCCTAAGTTATTTGCCAGCACATGCAATGCGATGTATCTGGTTTTTCAGCTTTTCCTGCTCTGAACCAAAGCTCAATCTCAAGCTCATTTTACTTAAAGGAGGACTATTATAGCTGGGAAAAGTTGGTAATATTCTGTCAGTATATCATGAAAAAGCTCCTTCGACTTTTTTTTTCTTTATTTTATGATTTCTTAAATTTTTATGAGCGATTTTACACAACTAGTGGACCGCACCATTATCACCAAGACAGACGAAAATTCACCCTCGATCCGCTTGGGGCGCCCCTAATCGTGACGTCAGTGCGGCTGCCAGCGCCATGAATGTCCATTGTCCTGTGGTTCTGCGTTGTGATTGTTGAATGACCAAGATATTCCCGCTTCCTCTATGGGGCAGACAGACGAGCTAGATTATTACCTTTTTCTGTCCGATGCAACTTTAATTTAGAGGTGAACAAACATCAGAGGTGTCTGAACCTGTTACCCTGGCAGTTAAAATAAATTAATATTTCCTAAATTCTATCCTGAAGATTACACGGCTCTTCCCAAACCTTAGTGATTACAACAATCCCAGCGGGGTCGTGCCTATGGCCACTGGCCCAGCAGCTGGTGACCTGCCCCAACTCACTGTTCACAGCGATCCCAGTGGGGTCGTGCCTCCGGCCACTGGCCACTGGCCGAGCAGCTGGTGACCTGATCCTATCCACTGTTTACAGTGATCCCAGTGGGATCATGTCTACAGCCACCGGCCCAGCAGCTGGTGACCTGCTCCATTTTGTGAGCCCTCCGATTCTCAACCTCAAAGTCATAACCGTATCCGAAGTGTTAAAAATTATTGACTGTCTTAAGAACTCTAAAGCCAGGGATGATCTAGGTCTTGACACTAGCTTCTTGAAATGTTATAAATTTCCTCTATTGCATCCAATCCCACACCTAATAAATCTGTCAATCACACAAAGAGCTGTCCCCTTGGCTTGGAAGGTGGCAATAGTGACCCCTGTTTTTAAATATGGGGATAAAACCGACCCAGCCAATTATAGACCAATTAGCATTCTCCCTGTGATTTCAAAAATAGCTGAAAAATGGATTGCTAAATTGATCACAGCTCACCTGGATTTAAACGGCTCGTCTTTACATCCCATGCAATTTGGCTTCCGTTGTCACCATTCTACTGAAACAGCTGTTTGCTACTTTATTGAAAAAGTCAAACTCTATCTTGATAGGCATACTTGCGTAGGTGCTGTTTTTATAGATCTTAAAAGGGAAATTGATACTGTAGACCACAACATTTTGCTATCAAGACTTTCTGCTTTTAATTTATCATGCAATGTAATTGATTGGGTCGAGTCTTACCTTTCTCACAGGAAGCAGTGTGTACAAGTTAAATATACTAAATCTCCATCTATGAATTGTCCAGTAGGGGTCCCTCAAGGGTCAATCCTAGGTCCATTACTATTCTCCTTGTATGTGAATGAACTACCCAAAGTATGTAAAAATGTGGACACAGTCATGTATGCGGACGACACAGTAATTTTTACTTATGCCAAAAACGCATATGAAGTCACTCAAAAGCTGTCATCTGGCCTGGCATGTCTTCAGGACTGGCTAACAAAATCAAGCCTCTCTCTGAACACTAATAAAACGGTCAGTATGACATTTACCAAACCCAGGACTCATCTATCTCCCCCTAAAATTTTTCTGAGAGGTGAGGAAATTCAAACTGTGAGTGAATTTAAATATCTTGGAGTTGTGTTGGACTCAACCTTTTCCTTCAAAAGCCATATTAAGAACGTCGTTAAAAATGTAAAAACTTTACCTCTATAACTTCAAACAGATCAGAACATCCTTGACTGATAGTGCGGCCCTCCTGTTTTTACATTCCATGATATTTTCACACATTGATTACTGTGTCTCTAGCTGGTCATTTACCTGTCCCTCTTTACTTAAACCTGTTGAATCCTGCTTCAAAAAGGCTTTAAAGGTTTTGGACAAGAAACCCTTTTCCTACCATCATTGCAGCATCCTGGAGAAGTATAGGCTCTTAAATTGGGCTAATTTTAGAAATTTTAAAGCCATCCGTCTCGTGTACAAAATCCTGCATGGCCTGGCACCACCACCACTCAACCAGTTTGTCAAATATAAATCTGCCAGAAGTTCCACTGCACGAACAACTAGAGCCATTGATCGGGGAGATTGTGAACTCTCTTTTAGAAAGACATCATTTTCTCAAAATGTTCTATCATTGAAAGGTTGTGCCCTTTGGAACAGTTTGCCATCTGCAATAAGGGGGTGTTCTAGCCTAGAAGCGTTCAGGAAGCAGTTAAAATCATGGCTAAGCGAGAGCCAGGTCTGTGACCATGAATAGATCTGGTATGCGTGGGAAAGGGGTGTCCAGACTATTGTTAGTACATCTACAGTGCATTCATAAGCGTACTTATGAATGGCACTTTTGTGTATTAATGTTACATATTCTATGTGTATATTACTGTACAATAATTTTTACACTTCTGCGTGTGCAGTGTATGTTTGGGCATCGTGCAATACTATCTTGAGCAATGTGCAATGGAGAACTGAAAAGTGTGCAATATATTGATATCTTAGCAACTTTGCACTTTAGCACTCGGCACTTTGACTATGCATTCTAGCACTTCAACTCTCGGCTCTTTGACCTTGCACTCTTGCTATCTATCCCCTAACTTTTGTCTTATCCTGTTATATTGATATGTTTTATGTTTGTGGTCTAGTCTCTTTGCTGTATGCTATTTTATGTTTTTTTTGTTCTTTCCTTATTGATACTGCTCTGTCTTTCTATTTTTTTATCGTTGACCACAACCTGCCATAGGGACTAAAGATGGAAATTAGCCTTTGGCTATAATCTTGCATATTTACATTTTTTCTCTTCAATATGCACTGTCCCAGTTTTAAAAATAAATTAAGTTAAATTAATATGGCGCAGAATGTTTCTAATGGACATATTTTTATATTTGTATCTCCTCGATGATAGTGTTGGAAGATACGATGGTTTCGTTTCAGAGCTGTCGCCGCCGCACCGGCAGAGATTTTTTGCATTCATGTTTCCATCCTAGCAATGTTGTATCAATGAAATGTGAGCGGTAAGCATTCAATTGTTCAATATTATTTCTTATTTTGGAAAATGGATTGGTCTTGGTTGTTCAGTCAATAAATTGTTTGATTGTTAATCCGGCGAACTTGAATGAGAACAGCGAGAGGACTGTCGAGTGGTAAAGGGTAAGGTTATTGAAGGCCCCTCTGATTATGTGACTGCAAGCCGCTGGTGAGAATTGAACTGTCGATATCAACAATTGATATTCCCAGTAGTCCGAACTGAATTGTAGATATCTATAATCAACATGTTGACAAGTGAGAATGGAGATGTAGATATCATTAATTTGAATTACAACAAGTCAAAATTACATTATGGTTACATCAAATTCGAATTGTAACATATCAAAATTTAATTTGAGATATCTAATATGTAAGTAGAATGGAAATCAACTGTGGAATTTGAATAGTTGTAATTGAGTAGCATATATCTATAATGAACATTTCCACTCGTAAGAAAGTCATTTTTAATATCAAGAATTAACATTTTGACAAGTAAGAACGGAATTTGTGATTTCTTTGATTAGAATTTCCACTGGTCAAAGTGACATTATGGATGTTTTGGCTTGGAATTCTCATAAATCAAAAAGCAATTGTTCATATTCACGATTGTTATCACTGAGATTCATTGAATGTTAAAATGGTTTGCCATAAACCCTGAGTGCTACTTAGTCTGTGTTTGAGCAACAAGCCCGAAGTGCTGTTCAATCTGTGTGTGAGAAACAAGCCCTTGTTGCAGCTGAATCTGTGTGTGAAAAAGCCCAAATTGCCGCTGAATCAGTGTTTGAGAAATGAGCTCTTTGTGTGGCTGAATTTTTGTGAAAAACACAAGCCCTTTGCACAGGGCTTGAATTTGCAACCATTTTGGTCGCGTATGCGACCAAAATGAACACCTGTGCGACCCAGTAACATGCAGTCAGAGGTTAGTTTGGTGAGGCATAATCCTCCGCTTTGCTTGATGAACAATCAGACAATTAACTAGTTTAGTAAGACTATTCGGTAGATTAACTGGCCATTTTAAGTTTCCGTGGCGTTATTACTCAGTACATCAAACCTGAAATGCTCACGAAACTGCAGATTTGCACGTACTTGCTTACAGGAAGCCAGAGACGTGTGGTGAGGTGAGGCAGTGACCCAAACTTTAATCACAGGATTTTGTTAGCCTGTTCCCACGTACTATTCCTGATTGACGATCAAAACAATTAAGACCAAGCCTATAGGACGCCCATATACTGATTGTGGAGATAATGACAAAAAGATTCATTTACGTATACGCTTCAATTTGAGACTGCAAGGATGGAAACCTGAATAATCAATTATGAAAAATTCTTGGCTCTCGGTAATTCTGGATGTTGTTAAAACATTTTGAAGACTGAAGATAAACGCCCGCTGTTTTTTTTTTTTTTTGGTTTGGGTGTAAAAGCGTATATTTAAAGGAGAGTACATTGTATATTGATCAAGCATTGAACTCTGCATAAGTCGAACTGTTTTAATATTTGTTGATGATATTGCTTCGGCTTCCTGGAAGCAAATACGCGCAAATCTGCTGTCTAAGTGACCATTTCAGGTTCGATGTCGTGAGTAATAACGCTACGGAAACTTAAACTGGCCCATCATTCTGCCGAATAGTCTTAGTTAAACTAGTTAATCGTCTGATTGCTAATTAACCGAAGGGGAGGATTCTGCTTCACCAAACTCACCTCTGACCGCACGTCACTGGGTTGCACAGTGTTAATTATGCGACCAGAACGGTTGCAATTTCGAGTCGTGCCTTTGTGCTGCATCACAGTGTGATGGAAGCAAGCACTTATTGTTCGAAAAATGTTTTTTTTTTTTTTTTGTTTTTTTAGGTCATCTGAAGATTCAGGGCCTCAGCCGAACGTTCAAGACTGAACAAGACCAGAACAGATGGAGCTCAGAACTTTCACGCTAATTCTCTCCACCGTCTCCAACTTCTCCAACTCTACCACAAGCAATGAAATGGATGCCCTGCAGTCTGAGGGCCCTTTCCAGACAGTGGAGGTGGTGATCATTGTCCTGGTTTCAGTGTCCCTCAGTCTCGTAACGATTTTTGGGAACATACTGGTCCTGCTTTCAATCATAATCAACAAGAGCCTCCAGACCATAAACAACTACTTCCTCTTCAGCCTGGCATGTGCAGACCTGATCGTTGGGTTCAGCAACATGAACCTGCTCACAGTCTACATTGTGTTTGGATATTGGCCATTGGGCCCAGCACTCTGCGACCTTTGGGTGGTCCTGGACTATGTGATTGGCACTGTCTCTGCCTGGCATCTACTTGTTATCAGCTTTGACCGTTACTTCTGCGTTACCAAGCCACTCAGCTACCCTATAAAAAGGACCACAAGGGTGGCGTGCATGATGTTTGCAGCAGCCTGGGTTATTCCCCTCATCCTGTGGGCCCCACCCATCCTGTTGTGGCAGGTTATTGTAGGTGAGCGCACTGTGCCAGAGGGTGAGTGCTACGTCCAGTTCCTGACTAATCCAACCGTCATTTGTATCACCACCATTGCTGCCTTCTACGTGCCTGTTGCCATCATGATCTTACTGTACTGGCAGATCTCCAGGGCCAGCAAGAGCCGTGTGAAGACGAGCAAACACAACCCTTCCAACAGCGAAACAGGAAACCACATCACAATGCCCTGTGATGAGGAAAAGGTGAAAACCCATCACACAGAGAAGAGCCAGAATGGTGGAACAGGTGGAGTCAGGGAGGAGGAGCCGAGTACATCAATACATCCTGAGAGAAATGAAATTGCTGAGTCCCCTGCAGGTTTTGAAGAAAACCCCGCAGCCCTCAGCCTCAATACTACGATGGAGAAGCAGCAGCGCGCAAAGAAGACATTGCTATCGCGTGAGAAAAAGGTTACACGCACTGTAATGGCCATTCTTGTGGCCTTCGTGGTTCTATGGACGCCCTATGATGTCATGGTTCTCATCAGCACCTTTTGTTCAACCTGTGTTCCCTCCAGCATGTGGAATCTGGGCTACTGGCTCTGCTACATCAACAGCAGCATCAATCCAGCCTGCTATGCTCTCTGCAACGACTCCTTCAAGAAGACCTTCAAACAACTCCTGCTCTGCCAGTACAAGGACATTCGCTTGAGCAGATAGAGGTGTGATTATTTTTTACCCCTCAGCCCTCAAGGCTGACGGGGTATTGCTATCCTTCGTGCGGTTGGGCGGGCGGGCGTCTCCAAAAACTTCAACATCGGGCTATTTCGTGCATTGCACGCCTATTTTTAAATATTTTTGCAAGTGCTCTATTCTGTCTTTTCTCTCCATATCCTCATATATCACTTTTAGGAACAGCAGGTAGAAGCTCGGAAGTGGAACTACAGACACACAACCAAAAGATGTGAAGTCTCATTGCACACATTTCTATGCCTGGGAACTTTATTAGAATTCAAGCTCATTTACTGCAGACTTAAGACTCAAGGTGAGTTCATAGCAATTCTGGAGATCAGGCAGAGCATCTTCTTATTGTAATTTATATTTTCATCTGATGTAAATTACAAAAAGTTTGCAGTCACTTAGAAATGTTGATGGATTCATAAATTTTTCAAAAAAAAAGTATGAAATACTCAGATCCCCCGCAATGGTATGGCTGATATCTACCTTGAAACAGAATGAGAAGGGACAGACAGTCGGACAAAAGGACAGATGGAAGTTTGAATAGACACATCGACAGTACAAATTAATAAGTATCTATATCTTAAATTTTGTTGAGGGGTTGAGAGTTCTGGACCAAAAAAGAATTTTTAACAGATGGACGGATGGACAACACTCATTCCAGTATCCCCATCTACTTCATGTTGTCGCATATTCAGCCAATTTCTTATTATTATAGAACTTGATTACAATTACTGTTAAATTAATGCTTTTTTCTTTTTAGTCAGATTTTTCATATGATTGCAAACCCCAGTTTTTAGCAGCCATTCCACCAGTGTAGAAATTACAAATGCCATCAACAATGCATCATCCCACCTTTTTAGGTACTTTCAGGAGTTTTAGAGATAAAAATGACATTTTCAGGAAAAAAAAAGAACATTGAGCTTCAATATTTATTGGATGGTAGAAATCCACTTGCAGTTTTTGAAGATTAAATTTGTTTTCACTATCTGTAATCAGGATTATTATATCCCTGAACGCCGAATGGCGTTCCGGGGATATTATGTTTTTGGTGCAGCCGCCGCCGTCGCCGCCACACTACCTGTTAACGCGATAACTTCAGTAATATATCAATTACAAATACCAAATTTGGCTCATAAGTAAGTATCATAAAGAGGAAGAACTGATTTGATTTTGGACAATTTACGATGTCTACATTGGCCACCAGGGGCCAAAAACTGAAAAAATCATTTTTTTTATCATATCTCTGGAAATATTTGTCCAATTGACCTCAAATCAAGTGCAAATGAAAGGCCATGACCTGTGGATGTGTCCCACGATGACATTATACCTGTTTGGTCCAAAATTTTGACACAAGGAGGAGCTTTGTCACATAAAATTCACCATTTTTGCTATCTCTTTGGAACCATTTGTCCAATTGACATGAAACTATGTGCCACTGCAAGGTCATGACCTCACAACGTGTCACATGATGACAGCATACCTGTATGGTTCAATATTTTGCCACCAGGTGGCGCTTTGTGATGGAAAATTACCATTTTGACCATATCTTCAGAACCATTTGACCGATTGACCTGAAATTAAGTTTAAATGCAAGTCTATTCAAGGTCTATTCAAGGATTGGGGAATTGGAGGATTGGGGGCGTTTGGGGATATACCCCAACCGTCGCCTCCGACGGCATAAGCCTAGTTATTATTACTATTATTATTATTGTTATTTTTATTATTATGAACACTGGTCTTGTATTCAGGATGCTGACATTTTGAAACCACGTCACCTCCGAACACATGCACTCAAAGGGAAACGCACTGCCTTCAAAGCGTGACAGACTGCACACGTAGTGTTACTCACTGCAGATAAAGGGCTTCATACTGCATGCAGAGGGTTACACACACTACACTGAGAGCTACAAACTGCAAACAAAAGACAAAACTGAACAAAAGTGGCTGGACACATCAGAAAAAGGACAACCCACTGAACACTGAAGACCACAAACAGTACACAGAGCATTACACACCACACAGATAGAGTTGTACTCTCCGTGCAGAGGGCTACAGACTCCACATAGGAGCTCAAACACTGTGCAGAATGGACCATAATTTGCACAAAGGGTGACACAATGCACAGTTGGCTATACACTGCACAAGGAAGCTAAACACCACACAAAGGGCTACACTCTGCAAACAAGGGGTTACACACTGCACATAGAGGCTTACACACTGCTCACAGACGGCTCCAGGCTGCACACATGATGACAGACATTCTCACCAGACTGCTGTTTACTGCATAATGTAAAAGAAAAGAAAGTCGCATTTCCCATTCATTATGCTGTTTTGTAGTTGGTATGTATGGAAGGCCATAGTGGACAATATTCAAATGAAAATGTAATCCCACTACTGCATTATAATTTTCCACTTTTGAATGAGTTATTTGAGACAATATTAAATTGAAAATGAATTAATCCAATTATCACTTTCATTTTCACATACACAAATGGGAAACTCATGACTATATTCAAATGATAATGAAAAGCCCTTGACATTTCATTTTCAAAGTCATGCTGTGCAATACAGTGGACAATATTCAAATGCAATAAGCAAAACAGCACCCCCAGCCTATTGCATTTACATGTCAACACGCTCTTTTAGGGTCAACATGATAATGAAAATGCTGTTTTCTAATCACTTGGAAATAATGATGATATAAAAAAGATGATGAAATTTGACATTGCATTTTCAAAGACTTATCCTGCAATACATGGAACAATATTCAAATGCAGAAAGTGAAACAGCGCCTCCCAGTCCATTGCATTTTCAAATACATATGCACACTTCTTTTGGGACACAATGAAAATTAAAATGCAATCTGTAAGCGTCTCATCAAGACGGGTCTTCTGCTAGGACACTCATTTAGGGGTGCGATCGGAAACCATGTTCCTCATTTGCATACCAACCAATCAGCTTCTGGGTAGCACTTGTACTCATGGAGGCTTATTGATAATGTCATGATGGTCCCACATTAGGCTACGCTGCGCTTTGGATGTAGCCACCTCGGCAGCTAGTATGCTAGCTAATGTTAACTAAGAAAAATATTTGTAAATGATCATCACATTAAAGCGATATGATTTGATTTTTCCCCTACTCCATTAACTGAGCTAGCCTGAACTTATCCCAGGCTTCGCGGAAGTGTTGTGCAACTGCAACCCAAGTGTGCTTTCAGATTTCAGAGACGTTAGCTAGCTTGCTAGTAAGTCTAAAAGCAATTGCTTTGGTACAGCTAGCTAGCTATGATGCCTAATGGAGAAGCTCTTACAGCCCTGATTTATCACTTTCAATGCCATCTCACACACACAACCTTTCACCATTGATCAGCAGCTTCTTTCTCCAAAAGAATAAACTGACAGTTCAGCCCGAGACATGTTATTTCATAGCTAGTTAAAGCAGCATTATCCTTCCATTCGTACTATAGCGTATTGCATTACTCCAGATAAAACGCTATGCGTCTTCCCTCTCTGTTGACGCTAGTTAGGGGAAATGTTTGTCATCATTTTTATACTGAATCGCTGTGATTCGGTTTTTGCCCTAGCTTCACAAGCTAGCTAGCTGGCTGACAGCGATTGCCCCTTCTGCCAACAAAACACCTAATCCTCTCTATAATGTTTCACAAGATGGGAGAATACAGAAAGGGGGATCTTCGATCATTCCTCTTTCGCAATCTCTCTAAATCATCCAGCGAACTGGGTCCTTTCCTCTGCACTCTCCTCTTCAGCTCACTCCACAGGTTTTCAATGGGGCTGAGGTCTAGGGACTGAGATGGCCATGGGAGGAGCTTGATTCTATGTCTGGTGAACCCGTTCTTTGTAGATTTGGCCACGTTTAGGGTCATTATCTTGCTGAAAGACCCAGTGACGGCCCATCTTCAGCTTTCGGGCAGAGGCCACCAAATTTTGATTTAAAATGTCCTGGTATTTCAAAGCGTTCATGATGCCATCCACCCTAACAAGGTTCCCAAAGCCTCTGGAAGAGAAAGAGGCCCACAGCATCACCGATCCTCCCCAATACTGCACAGTGGGCATAAGATGCTTTTCTGCATACTCATCTTTTGTGTTCCGCCAGACCCACTTAGTGTTTGTTGCCATAAAGCTCTATCTTGGTCTCATCTGACCAAAGCACACAGTCCCAGTTGAAGTTCCAGTACCACTTGGCGAACTCCAGACATTTGCGTTTATGACTGTGAATGAGAAAAGGTTTTTTCAGTGCATGCCTCCCAAACAGCTTGTTGGCATGTAGATAGCGCCTGATGGCGGTTTTGGAGACTTTGTGACCCCAAGATGCTACCATTTGTTGCAATTCTTTAACAGTGAGCTTTGGAGAACTTTTTATTTCTCTTACCATCCTCCTCACTGTGCGTGGTGGCAAAATAACCTTGCGTCCTTGTCCAGGCTTGTTTACCACTGTTCCAGTTGTTATAAACTTCTTCATGATTCCTCTGACAGTAGATATGGGCAGGTGCAGGCGAGTGGCTATTTTCTTGTAGCCATTGCCTGACTTGTGAAGATTGACACACATATGCCTTACTTGAATAGTGTGTTCCTTTGTCGTTCCCATGTTGACAAGTGGATAAGAGAAATGGCCTTTTTGTCACGTCATATTTATACCCCAGGGAAACAGGAAGTGATGAAAGACTAATTAAATGTTTCTAGATACTCTGATCAACTTTGTAAACTAATGTAGAAATGACAAAAATACTTCAATAACATTTATTTCCTCGGAAATGTTCGGCATGACAATAATTGTGGAAAGGGTGATTTTATGAAAAATAATTATACTGAGACAAAAAAGAAACTTCACACTCATAAATTTGTAAATATTTTCTTGAAACTTTTAATAAAAGAGTTTTTATTATCACTTGGGGTAAATGCATTGTCAAAGACATCATGACACACATCAACTCCGACATGCACAGGTACGTAGCACGTGCGAGCGTACTTTAAGCTAAAATCATGTTTTTTCATGTTTCTAGTCATGTGACCATATGAGAGATGTTCAACTGAGCTCACGTTAGCACGTTAGAGTGACATCTCGGAAAAACAAGTTTTTACAGTTAATTATTTATTTATTTTTAATGCCATGGCTGTCAAACATTCAGCATGAATGTCCATTGGCACGCTGAATACGGAAACGTCCGTCACTGACGCTGCAAGGGTTATGGGATGCAGTCGATGGACTATCCATGATCTTCGGACACATCCCCAACAAACTGGCACCACTGCTGACCATCCTCGTTCTGATAGCCCACGTGTGACGTCAAAAGCAGAAGACCGACAAATTATCTTACGTCATTTGCATTATCGATTTGTCACTGCAACGTCTACTAGGAATGAATTGTTTAGAGGTCGTGTGACTGCCCAAACCATAAGTCATCGCCTGTGCACTGCTCTCATTCAAGTTATAACTTACCATTTTTACTCTTGTACATTTCCGTAGCATATCTGGTGGAACTGGTTACATTATGGACATTAGATTTATGATACACCATCTATAATGAGTACAGAATTAAATAAAATCATTATTGAAAACCTCATTTCTTGTATGTTCAACTCATCGACCTCCAAACTAGTGTGAAGTTTTTATTTTGGCTGAGTATATTTTTTAGTCAGGGATTTTTTTTCCCTTAAAATTCACTTGAGTTGAAGATTACATTTTTCTACAATTTTCAGTGTGAGAGTATGCTTCTGCAATAAAAATTGAATTTATTTTAAGGCTTTTAACACATCTCAACCAGGGGTGCCATTAATTATGGAGGGCGCTGTATGTAAATGCACTAGACTGGAAGAGCTGTTTATCTTATTGCTACTGAATGTTGTCCTCAGTAGAGCAAGTTAAGTATTTGCAAATTGAATGTTGAATGTTATTTTCAATATCATTTTCAAAATAGCATTTGCATTTTCATGTTGACCCTAAAAGAGCGTGTTGACTTGTAAATGCAATAGGCTGGAGGTGTTGTTTTGCTAATTGCATTTGAATATTGTCCACTGTATTGCGGAGCATGACTTTGAAAATGAAATGTCAAACAGCTTTTCATTATCATTTGAATATAGTCATAGATTTCCCATTCATGTATGTGAAAATGAAAGTGATAATCGGATCAATGCATTTTCAATTTAATATTGTCTCAAAGAACTCATACACAAGTGGAAAATTATATTGCAATCGTGGGATTACATTTTCATTTGAATATTGTCCACTATGGGTTTCCATAGGCATGTTTAAAGAGCTTTTCATGTAATATTTACATAGTCTCGATGTAAAAATATAAATTTTACAAAACTGAATGAAGTGATTGCTGTTTGACAGTTTATTTCCAGTGTGTATCCATTTTGATTGTGCATTTGAAGTTTTTACATAAAATTGCTGAAACAATGGCTTTGTATCTCAGCATCTTTTTTTTTATCTTGGTTTAAAAAAATTGACGCACTGATTACTAAAACCCCACAAGTCAAGTCAAGTGTGACTTATGGGGTTTTAGTAATAGGTGCTTCAATTGTAAATTGCAACCTTTTCTTGCCTTCAGTGGCTCGACTTTGCAATTAGCAGCGTTCGGTCATGTAGAGTCTTCTAGATGCTGTTTTTTCATGGTAACAGCATCTAGTCCTTTGTTAAACCCCTAACAGAAACACCTTGGGCTTTGAAACCCCTGAAGCCTTGCAGAATAAACCCAGCTAGAACCGAAACACACTGAGCTGGGGTAGCATGTTGGAGAAAAAAGTTTGATGTGTTCTGCACAATCCTGGTGATTTTTTAAAACTGAAAACAACCTTTACTTTGCATTTCATCACTGATTTTAGTGATCATAAAAAATGGAATAAAGTCTGAGCACTAAAATCAGGAAAGGTGGGATCATGATGTCATCAGCAGCTGAGGCGGAGCTGCTCACTCTTCATCCCTCTTGTCTCTAATGCCTGAGAGGCCTTCATGACCGCTTTAGACTCACCTACAGGAAGGCAGAGCTAATTGGTGATATTACGTCAGGTACAGCTGGTTGCCTTTGTTAAGCTTTCATCAGCTATGGAAACGTGGTTAACTTCATTAACACAGCCAATGTGTGCTGACATGCCCCCCCGATCACTCCACATGCATACATACACACAGGCACATACACTTACATCATTCCCCAGGTGGACAAAGACCTTGCAGAACTGTCTCATCCAAATACATAGTATGTGTCACACACATACACAGACACGCACTTCTACAAACTCAAATGCATATGCAAGCACATACAGGTATCATTTCCCAAGTCGACAAAAACCTGCCCTGATTTTATTCAGACCACCTTCAAAGGGGGTAGGTTTAATGCGAGAATTGGTAGGGACACAGATGTAGTGCTTGCACACACAGCTGGAACATTTTTGCAAATCTGAGGGCATATACTGCCTTTTTTGTATAGGGTCATGCCAAGTGGAAACGCACCTGGGCCATCATGGCCTTGGATTTTACTTAAACTTTGTCTATTTGTTCATTTTGGCCCAAATAATGAATATCTCTGATTTTTTTGCAAACTGCCCTCTGGTATTGGTTTTATGGACCTGTAAGAAATGCCATGTCGGGGGCGCTTCTCAAAACATGATGTAGAAAAACCCTTATATCTCTGAGTTTGGATGGATTTGTAATATGAGCCTTCCGCTAGCACCACTGCCATTTACAATGGTTGTATCTGTTCATGTTTCCATGGAAACTGTGTTTGAAGTTGGGCAAATTTGAGATTTTTTCCACTTTTTTGACCCTTATTACTCATCAATTACTGGTGATCCTGAAGAAGCGACAAAAGAAACCTTTTATTTCAGATAAATCGTTGACACTTTTATAAAAAAAATTAAATCAGATCATAATAGTTATCAGATTAACCCTTTCAAAGTTGCTTACAACGGAAAAAGTCACAAGTTCAAAGGGTCTGTCCATCCCTGGGGAAAAGTTGCATCATTATGAATTTGCACTTGTTGGATGTCAGGTGACCTGAATTATCCTGGAAAGCACCATCGGTCCAGTATTTAGGCTTTTTTCACCGCAAAAACAGATGCAGAAAGTGAAAAATCTCAAATTTGCCCAATCACAGTTTGCATGGAAAAAGAACAGATACAACCATTGGAAATGATGGTGGTGCTTGAGGAAGCCTCATATTACAAATCCATCCAAACCACAGTAGCCTGACTCTGCCAGCCTTCGTACTTCTGCTTACTTATCCCCCGCCATGCATTTAGTGCGAAGCGGGGATAAAGTATTGGGCTCCGTCTGTCTGTCCGTACGAACATATAAATGTGGATATTTTAAGAACCGTTGACTAGATTCTTTTCATATTTGATATGTAGGTTTTTGTCAGTGGGGGGAAAGGTACCATGCAGTTCTGGTGACCTTCACCTTCATTTCAAGGTCACAAAGCTTAAATTTTGAGTATCTTGGTCCGTCCTAACGAACACATGAATTTGAATATCTTCAGAATCCTTGACTAGATTCTTTTCATATTTGGTACCGAGGTTCATCCCAGAGGGGCAAAGGTACCATGCTGTTTTGGTAACCTTGACCTTCATTGCAAGGTCACATATCATAAATTTGAATATCTTTAGAAGTATTGACTAGATTCTTCTCGTATTTGGTACCTAGGTTCATCCCAGTGGGGGAAACGTACCATGCAGTTTTGGTGACCTTCACCTTTATTTCAAGGTCACAAAGCATAAATTCCAATATCGTAAGAACTGTTGACTGGATTCTTTTCATGTTGGATACCTGTGACGACCCCCAAAATTCTGATGTTTCATGGAGGTGACAGTTTGTCAAAATAAACATTGCCATGTTGATACTTCATCAACTTTTCATTTGGAATATTAAACATTGCATATTCTAATTGCAGAAATAACAATGAAAAAGATCCGCAAAAGTCATAATAAAGCATATTAAATGTCGTTGACCTAATGTGTTGCCATAATGTGTAATGACTTTCTGAGTTTGATATTTTTATTATCCCCGCTGCGCGATTAGTGGGAAGCAGGGATATAGCATTGGGCTCCGTCCAAAATTGAGGCGGCGGGGGATATTGCCATGTTACTGACAAGCACTTGTTTCATTTCGCTTCAATACTCAGTCTGATCACTGGGAGCTCTGACTCGTTTACCTCGGCAGAAAGTACGTTGGACTAACCTTCGAACAGAAAGCGTGGCCGAGAGCCATGATGTAGCAGCTGCGCCGAGTTTGAAATTGTCGTCTCCAAAATCAACATTGGCTACGGACATAGATACATTGGAGGTCATTCGCTCTGTCGTGGAGAAAATCTCGAGTATCAGCAACTTATAGCCACAACAAGATGAATGTTTGGTTAGTTTTTTGAATGGAAATGATGATGTAGCACTACTCCCTACAGATTGTCATAACTATTTAAAGGGGACCTACTTTGCTATTTTTCCAAGTTTATATTGTAATGTGGAAAAAAGAAAAAATGCCACTAGAATGGCAGTATTGACCTTTTTGTGTCGCCTGCGAAGCATAGCGGCACATAGGGATCACTTTGTCCGGCGTCCGTCTGTCCGTCTGTCCGGTAGTCACACTTTCACATAAGCTTCGCAGGCGACACGTGTTCACCTGAACACTACTTTTGTTCAGCCCAGTCTGGAGCTAGGTTTGGGCATGTCCTGGGCATGTCTGAGAGGGGAAGTCCCAGAGAATTTTAAAAAAGTCTGGAAGGTGGGAGGGGGCTGCAAAAGAATATATAAGGATAAAAATTGAGAGAGTAAATTAGTAGGAGAAATTGCAAGGAGAAAGATACATTTGACCAGACCTGTCACTCTTCAAGACCTGTGAAGCATTTCGTGGATTTTTGCCTGTGTTGGAGCATTTTCCTCACCCAGAACATCACCAAGCAACCCCATCTCAAGGGACTGTAAATATTTTTTTTTCTTGTTTGTTATCAATCTTGGTCAGTAGTATTAATTGTAGGTTAGTGTTGGTCTTTGTTGAATTAAATCTGTTTTAGTTTTAAAAATTTGTCTGTCATCACTTATTGTCTTATATGTCATCACAAATTGGGGCCATAACAATATTTTGGTCTTTGACTCCCCGAGAGTACTTCTGATAGCGCAAAGTAAAAAAAGGGTACTGTTTTCGTTTATACTGCCATCCTTAAAAAAACCCATTTGTAGTGTATTGTAGTCTCTGGCTGAAATGCCTCATTAGGGTGGCTCTTCCGCTATAGCCCCCACTCCCCATGTGCCCACTTTCCTCTGACTGGCCAGCTCTGTGGAGGGTGGGAAGAAGGAGTTGGGCCGGGAAGAGGCTGCAGAATGTAGTCTGCTTCTCCAGAATGAAACAAGGGACACGGCTGCCATCTGATAACAAAGCGGCGGGCAAATTCCGCAATCTAGCGTTATACTTGAATATAGATCTAATGAAATTAACTTGTTCTCATAAACGCAGTGGCGAAAGTGGAGAAAGCAGTGCGAAAATCTGGCAGCGCAAGCTCAGCTTTGCTATTGGCTACAGTTTGCTACTAGCTAGGATGCAGGGATAGCTAGAATCCACAACATACAGATACATTTGTAGAATGGGCCGACATACCCAAGTGTAGACCTGAGACCGTAGAAATCTGGTGGGTCTGAGTTTAGAGGGAAACATGGACAGTGAGAGGCAGCTGAAAGTGGACCAACAGCTTATGGACTGCTTTGGCGTGTATTAGGACCTGCTGGTTTGTGTGCATAACTGTGGTGTGCTGTTAGCGTGGAGAAAAGAACAGCTTCTGCGCTGGTATACGACAGAGGGGCGAAAGCTCCAAGCTAAACGGCCTTTTCAGAAATTTCCTGTGGTAATGATTTACCTATTGCTTCGGAATTACCAGCTTTTCCTCGCGGAAAATGGGTGAGTTATGGAGAGTGCTCGAGAGCTAGACAGAGCTCGTCCAATACGGTCAGATACAGAGCCACGGGTCCTCCCCGGATCTTCAATACAAGCTCTCGTCCAATAGAAATCACATCCAGTTTCAAAACGACAACATGGCGCAATTCAATGTCATGAATGTAATACAGGTTTTACAGACCGTAAGTTCCGTCTGCGTGAGCCGTTGCTTATGTGGAGCTAGTGAATCGATCACCTCTACAAGAAAGAATTTTATATTTACAAAACCCAAAACCAGTGAAGCTGGCACGTTATGTAAATCGTGGATAAAAACAGAATACAATGATTTGCAAATCCTTTTCAACTTATAATCAATTGAATACACTGCAAAGACCAGATGTTTAATGTTCAAACTGAGAAACTTTATTTTTTTTTTGCAAATAATCATTAACTTTGAATTTAAAGGCAGCAACACATTGCAAAAAAGTTGGCACAGGGGCCTTTTTACCACTGTGTTACATCGCCTTTCCTTTTAACGACCCTCAGTAAACGTTTGGACACTGAGGAGACCAACTTTTGAAGCTTTTCAGGTGGAACTCTTTCCCATTCTTGCTTGATGTACAGCGTAAGTTGTTCAACAGTCCGGGGTCTCCGTTGTCGTATTTTATGCTTCATAATGTGCCACACATTTTCAATGAGAGACAGGTCTGGACTACAGGCAGGCCAGTCTAGTACCCGCACTCTTTTACTACGGAGCCATGCTGTTGTAACACGTGCAGAATGTAGCTTGGCATTGTCTTGCTGAAATAAGCAGGGGCATCCATGAAAAAGACGTTGCTTGGATGGCAACATGTGTTCCTCCAAAACCTGTATGTACCTTTCAGCATTAATGGTGCCTTCACATATGCGTAAGTTGCCCATGCCTTGGGCACTAATATACCCCCATACCATCACAGATGCTGGCTTTTGAACTTTGCGCCTATAACAGTCCGGATGGTTCTTTTCCTCTTTGGTCCGGAGGACACGACGTCCACAGTTTCCAAAAACAATTTGAAATGTGGACTCGTCAGACCACAGAACACTTTTCCACTTTGCATCAGTCCATCTTAGATGAGCTTGGGCCCAGCGAAGCCGGCGGCGTTTCTGGGTGCTGTTGATAAATGGCTTTCGCTTTGCATTGTAGAGTTTAACTTGCACTTGCAGATGTAGCAACGAACTGTAGTGACTGACAGTGGTTTTCTGAAGTGTTTGTTGTTTTTTTATGTGATATTACACAAAGAGTCTCCATAAACTTCATAGATAGATGCAACATACATATGGGTCTGTCCCATAGACTGTATAAAAAGATGGACACAGCACCCTGGTCTGAAAAATGGAGTCCATGCGGAAGAACCGTAAAAAATGACATTCTGTTTAATGGCCAGCAGATGGCGACGTCAGCTTTTGCAGAAAGAAGTTCAATGCTATAGACGTCTATGAGAAAATGACCCTAATTTCCCACCTGATTTTTCATTTCAATAATGATTTTTCACATCGTTTTATGATAGCTATAGCAAGTTTCAAGTCTCCTTTGATGTATCATGATAGTCCCATATAGACTAGAATAAAAGATAAAGCCAGAATATGCTTTTGGGGTGTGGCTATCCTCTGGTCCTCGTCCAATACGGTCAGATACAGAGCCACGGGTCCTCCCCGGATCTTCAATACAAGCTCTCGTCCAATAGAAATCACATCCAGTTTCAAAACGACAACATGGCGCAATTCAAATTGCCAAAATCGAGGCTTCCTTTATGGTATGCTGAAACCAATGGGTGACGTCACGATAGATTTGTCCATCTTTTAATACAGTCTGTAGTCTGTCCAAGCAAAAGGGTAGGTTTGAATACCCCCAACTTCCGCCCTCATTTTTTTGAATGGGTGGGTCAGATGCATAGTTTAAGCTGATAGGTATTTATTACACATCCCAGGGAAAAAGGAGATGACTTGATGCCCCTCACATAAACCACTGAAAAGCTATCTCATTTAATATGTCTATTTAGGGGCAATTTTTCAGTTTATTTTTGTGATATTCCTGAGTATGTCGAAAGAGAAGCCTTTTTTTCCTCCTTAGGGGAATTCCTTTCATATTAACTTTATTTTCTACTTGATAATAAGTGTTTGAAGATTTTATTCCATACAAAGATTCAAATTTAGGTGTAAGCAGAAAAAAATTGATGTTGTTTATTTTTTTTTTGGGGGGGGTGCTCCGTATGTGATGATGTTCCATCCATCAGCTACCCCATGAACATTCTTAAGAAATATCATGATATAAACACTTTGAAAGTAATTTTTCTGTTTTGAGCCTCAAAACTATTCATCCCCTTGCAACATTAGTGGTGTGATGGTTTGTTTCTTGCGTAGTTACAAAGAAAAACTTGTCTTATTTCATTATTTCAGCCACCTGGAAATTCGTCGATCATCACATTATGTGACCGGTATTTTTGGATGCTCCACTATTCAAAACGCCTGCCCAAAATAGAACTTATTCATTTGCATTGGCAGGGCCGGATTAACATGATGTAAGGCCCGGGGCTTTGATCAGGTTAAGGGCCCTCCTCCCCCTCCCAACTCTATAGCCAACCTCCTACCCTAACTTTCACTAGCATGGTAGTAAAGTGCAAGCATGCATGTACAGTTTATGCAGTATACACACACACACGCACACACACGCACACACACACACACAAAGACATGTAACGGGTATGTTGATTAACTTGTTTACCAGAAAACTAGACTCGATTATGGTCCAGATCAGGTGAAGATATCAGATTTGTCAGGAGGGAGATGATCAGGAACAACAAGAACCCATGTGGAGGCAAGCTATAACCTCAGGTGAGTGAACGATTTGTAGGCTAATCAAGGAAGGAAAGCACAGTGCAGGCAACATCTAGGCCCACTCTCACAACGCACATAAACCAAGATCAACACTGCAACTGTGCTACATAACACTCAAAATCACACCAGTACATCGTACTCAAATATCCATTCTGAGCTTGACCACATAACATATCTGTTAACCTGTTAACACATAACCTGTCATCAATTAGGACTGGCATTTCCATAACATCAAAATATACGCCACGGTCTCACATAATTACTGTGAAGGCAGGAGTCGCTGGAGCACACAGACAGTTTAAGCCTTTTAATTATGTTGCTGTAAAGTGTAAACTACTATTAACAACAAAATATCATAAACAATTCGACTCAGAAAACTGCCTCATAGCACAAGTTTAATATTCCAGATTAATGATTGTTGTTTCGCGTAATCGGGGAGAACTAACAGCACCGAACCGTGGAGTGCTCTTGGAGTGAACCTTTTGTTAATTATGAAAATGACTGAAAACAGGTAAGGACTAATAGGCTAATTGTTTTAAACGGATGCTTTGTGCACCCAATTCTCAGTTCTAGCTTCGCCACTGTAGTCTACTGCATTTTGCCCATGATTTCATCGCTATAAGATCGCATATGGAGAGACACAGTATCTTCAGTGGGACATTTTTAAAATGCTTAACGTGGCTTAATGCACCAAAACAGCCACCTATACGGGCCAAATTCCTCTCGTACATTTCTGGTCAAAAAAATTTTAACCGAAGACAGGAATATGGTAGTTATCACGTCAAGCGTTTTCCTCATAATACGCGTCAATGGAGGGGAAAAAGCTAAATGTGATATAGGCCTACCGTCCGTTTTCTTAGGCCTTGGTTTCAATGTTTTTTTTTTATTAGAGAAAGTGTTCCTGACAAGAAATACTCGAGAGGAATTAGGTGATTATGAGTCGCTGTTTTGAAGCATAAAACTACATTAAGCTTTTTCCTCAGAATGTAAGTCAACGGAGAGGAAAACGCTTAACGTGATATAACTAGTATTCCTCAGTCTTCGGTTTACATTTTTTTACTGGAGAAAGAAAGTGCTCCTGACCATGCCCGAGAGGAATTTGGCGCTTATTGGTCGCTGTTTTGGTGTATTAAGCCATGTTAAGCTTTTTTCACGTTAAGTGTTTTAGAATGTCCCTCTTCAGATGCCAAGTACGATAACTGGAAAACGCGTCAATAAAGGAAAAGAATTAAGAACTCGCCAGGACTAATTCTTAACGGGACGTATCTGTTACAATTACACATTCGCAACCTAGATTTGGCAGCTCTCGGTTCAACGCGGTTAGAGCTTCGCTTTGCTGCTGAGGTGGGCACGTTTCAGCGCTAGGCTGGGTGAAATACCCAGTTAATTTAGGGATCTTTCTTAGTAGAGCATCTTCTCTGGCTTCTTTTTATTTATTTTTTTTTACGTTTTTGACTGCCACTTAACATGACTGCCTCAGAAAAAGTTACTGACGTATTCTAGCTGTGTCATTCCCCAGTGCGGTGCACCGCCGAATAACTGACCGAGGCCTCGGCATATCATGCAGCACGCACCTAACGACCAAAAATCGGCGGCCGGCCATTGGGAGTAGCGGCCAGGATCCAACAAACGAGTGTGTCGATGAGTGAGTGAATCCAGTTCAACAATTGGCTGGCCGGCTGTGAAGAGACTTAGCGATTGGTCGGCCGGCGGGGAAGAAGTCAAGCGATTGGTCGGCCGGCGACTGGACTGTGCATTATAAATAGGCTATATGGGTATCGGTTTACGGCATTGACGCTTTGCATCAGGAACAGAATTGACTGCCCACGGTGTATTTCGGATTTGAAACGGAGCACCAACTTGGCTGTTGCTGGATTTTGGGTTTGATCAGAATTCTTTGCCGTTGGCTGATTTTGGATTTGTTTCTAAAAGGTCAGTGAAATTTTCTCTTTGCTGACTTACGAATGTGTGCCTAGGTGAAGTCAGACCATTTGAGATTCCTGACTTGGAAAAAATTAACCTTTTAAAAGCGGGGCATTTCGCGAGTTAAGTAGGCTACGTGTCCGTTTGTTTAGGGCTTTTGCGGGTCCGCGATGTTGCTCGAAAATTATGTTAAACACCCAGTTTTTACCCCCTCAGCCCGAAAGGGCTTGGGGTTTGGTCGTCTCGCACGGCGTCCGTCCGGCTGTGAACAATTTCGTATTTGCGCAGTAACTCCAAAACGACTTCAGCGATCACTTCCGTTTCCGGAGTGCATGTTGGGGGTGTGGAACATGGTATGGAACCATAGAACCCCATCGATTTCAAGTACCCCTGACTGCAGGTCGCGGAATGGGGCGGGGTCGGACAAAGAGGCGGGGACGGACATCCAATAGGTGTGGTCTATGGCAATGACAAGAACAGCACCATCTGCTGGACGACTGCAAAAAGTACATATACTCATCTGTACTCAATGGAAATCGTAAATGTGCGCGTAAATATGTTAAAATAAAATTAAAATTTTACTTTATGAATATATTATCCCTTAGATTATAATATTTTTAATTATATATATATATATATATACCTTTTAATCTAATTGCCCTGAAGGGGTTTTCCACAATAATGACCAACTCGCCGTACATTATCCCTCTCGCAGAGAACGGAACATAAAGTGCTTCGCAATGACAGCAACTATGATACCATAGTAGCGCAGGAGTTGATAGGAGACACAGGAGAGAGCGGGACACAAAAGGAAAACAGTGAAAAGGCATGAAAGCGCAAAGAGGACATGCTATGGCCCCAGAAGGACAGGGCCGCAACCCCAGGGGCCCTGAGAGCTTGGGTGGGGGTGGGCTTACCCCGGGGCGCCATGGAGGACCCCTGGAAATGACTGGGGAACAGGCCCGGCCCCCCGGAGCCCACTGGGTGGAAGGGGAAGGTGGCGGCCAAAAGTAATCAGACGGGGTGGGTTTGGGCCCTGCCCTGGCTGCGCCACGGGTTGAGCCGGGGGCCAGGTGAAAGGGCTACATCCCAGCTTCGCCTCGCCACAAACCTTCTCCCGATAGCCGGCTGCAGAGCGGAGATATGGGTAATAATCCGACGGGGTGCAGCTGCATTCCACGGGCCCCCCCGGGTCTCTGCGGGGCCGCAGCCCTCCTTGAGGGGCCTCGTCCCGTCTGGCCCGGCTCCTCTGAGGCGACCGGCAGGTGGCGACTTGGCAGGGTTCCCACGCGTCCTGGAAAACCTGGAAAACCTGGAAAATGATTGACCAATTTTCCAGTCATGGAAAACACATGGAAAATGAGAAAAAAAGTAAAATGTCCTGGAAAAGCTTGAGTTGTCCTGGAAAATTATTTTTCCTCCCTCTGCTTCTCTCTTCCTTGGGGGTGAATCCAAACGGGTTAAACATTTTACGCATGTGTGTCTGTTTTCAGCTGCCTTTAATGGGCAACGCTGAGCTGTAGCGCTTCTCTGCTTCATTTCTGCTTCTAGCCGGCACAGCGCCCCACGTGACCCAAATCAAATTGCTTATTCCCTTAGCAGTTCTGCTGCCCAGTGTTTGACTTTGTTGCTAGATTTACCGACTTTTCAGACCCAAGTCAGGATTAATTTTCTCCAAGGAAGCACCAAAACTAGCGACTTTCAGTTCATGAGTGATGCCATCGCTGTATATCGAGTGTGAGGTGTTTCTCCCTCTCTCTGTCTCTTCTGTTGAGTGACAGAGGAGCAGTCGAGAGCTATAGTGGGCGTGCCGTCACTTTTGGTTGTGCGCTCTGAGATGAAATACATCTCTGGTTTCAGTAGAGCCACAGCCACCATGACTACAGCTTCGAGAAAGTGACGGGTAACAGGTAGTCTTACTGGGCCACGTTTCACTCAGTATTTCATACTTGCTCCATTGTCCCATTAGGAATTCTATTAAAATACTGTGTTTGTGCACAGAGAGCAGAGCTCCGACTTTCATGCAGTTAGTAGCTAGCTACTTTGCAATGAAAGTAATTTAGATGTCAACATCCAAGTAAGATCTTATATATCCATGAGTGAGATGCACACCCCATGGCCTAAATGAGGAACGAAGGCAGTGAAAACTGAAGACTTGCATGTTCATTTGAACAATGTTGTTAGCGTAGTAAGCGTTTAGGGACGTCTGTCAGTCACACACACACACACACACACACACACGTCTGTGAAGGTGAAGACGTATGAACACCCGCCAATCAGAGGCAGAGCAGGAAGAAGCGGCTGGCACTTCACACTGGTCTGTTAATGTAAATAATGCGAGAAAAGAGGGGAAGGAGAAAAAACATCGGAGGAGAAATTTCTTTGCGAAGTGGAGGTTTGGAGACGAAGGTGTGCCCAGTACCTGAGATGTGACGCCGAGGCGCAGGTCAGTGGAGGTTTGGAGACGGAGGTGTGCCCAGTACCTGAGATGTGACGCCGAGGCGCAGGTCAGTGGAGGTTTGGAGACGGAGGTGTGCCCAGTATCTGAGATATGACGCCGAGGCGCAGGTCGGTGCTGTACAGGATGTAGCCGGTATGCTAACGAAAACGGCAGAAACAACTCGTTTGTTGTTGGTAACAGAACTATGAAGCCTGAGAACATTGCGACCACGAGCGTTACAAGCGCCACAACACTTACATGTGTGTGTCCCGGGCCCAGTTGGAGCCTGTCCTTAAAGCTGCTCAAGGCTGCAAGTGGAGGATGATTGACGTTTATTCCTCTCTGCAGTGCGTCCCTGCATCAGGTGTCTTTGTGCATCAAAAACACAGACTCATTGTTCCCAGTGAATTTGAGGTGAACAAAACATTTGTCTGCTTAAGGCCCCCAAACATTGTAGAAAATTCTGTTAGTTAAAAATGGTAATTCGACTTTGAAATCCATGATGAAATCTGCTGAATAACAGCTAATTAGCGAACTAAACGAGGTGCCAAGTTTACATTATGATGTGTTCAAGGTCGGCTCAGAAAAATGCCAATTAGGTGATGGTGAACAAAAAAGTCATGGTGTGTTCAAATGCAATTTCAAGAAAAAGAAAATGTAGACACGCAACAATAATATAGCTGTGAAGTGCACATTAATGATAAAATTAAAGCAAATGTTTAAAGTAAAGTACAAGGTAATATTATCTAGTAATAGATACTATAATTATTTTATCAATTACTGCATGAAAAGGTGATTACACTTTTACATGCAGTAACTGATAAACTAATTAAGTTTTTAGTCAAGTAAAAATAATTTGCATGACTAAGGGTATTTTAAAAATGCGATTAATCATGATTAATCACAGCCTAAAACTGTGATTAATCAAAGTAAATTATTTATTTTATTGATTGACAGCACTAATAAAAGAGAATTTGTTTTTATTTGTATTATTATTATTATTATTATTATTATTATTATTATTATTATATTTAATAATTGATAAGCTCAGACATTATCAGTTATTTTATCAGTATTTCGTTTTGGTGTAATTTGTTATCACATTGCTGCTTCTCCTCTCCTGAGTTCCTCCAAATACACACACACACACACACACACACCTGCAGTTAAAAATGCTGAATTAAATACATTTTTTATTTGTACGAATTTGTGTCATTATCAGATAAAAGCCCGTCCCCGCTCCAACCAAACCCCTCCCAAAATCTCACTCTGAACTCAGTTCAAAACTTGAGAGCCCTGACAATAAGTATAAAGTGATAACCATAAATTTATAATAGTAAGAAAATACATAAAAGCCTGGCTAAAAAGATAGCTAGCAAACCATATTTATGTCTGAGAGTAAGCAATAAGTATATTTTAGGTTCAATGTGATACTGTGGTGCTATTAATGTTTCGGTGATTTCTTGAACATATAGCAATGTTTTGTGGAGAAAGTACGAGAGAGAAAGAGGAAGAGGAAAAAACATTGAAGCAATCTGGTTAAATGTACAAAATATAAGGTACAAATGTAGAAAATGACACTTCTCCAAAGCTTGGGGGTGGAATTTATTCGTGTATGTTGGGATAACTTGACTCGTACTGTGGCAGCTGAAAAAGTCCAGGAAAAGTCCTGGAAAAAAATTTCAAGAAAAGAGTGGGAACCCTGCTTGGGCCATTCCATCCTGGGGAGGCCGGGGGCTGGAACATGTCTGCGGCCGACCGGCACCGCACTGCGGGTTCAGCCGGGGCTCCCCTGAAAGGGCTTCCCCCCGCCTTTGCCACCTCCAAACCCAGTCCTTATAGCTTGCTGCAGCGCAGAGTAATTTGCTGAAAAGCCCCCGCCCCCCCTTAGTTTCCCTGCCCCGCCCCGTGGCCCAGGAACCCCCCCCGGGGCGTGCCTTTCTCTTCCAGGTGACTCCCCCCAAAAGGCCCCCGGGGGCCAGGCTCAGGTGCTGCAGGGAAAGGGGTGAACTGGTGTCACGCTCTTCAGCTGGGTGGTCGTAATGTTCTGGAGCAAGGAATCTGATTTTAAAAACTAATGCGGTGATACCACTAGCTTTCAGAAATTTGACTAAGTCCCACAGCGGGTGACCAATTTGTCATATTTCTGAAATATGAATCCCGGACTGTGTCCGGCTAGTCAAAAAAAATTACCTCCTATCCACAAAAACCTAACCACTTCTCTTTAACCTTTGTGGAAAATGTCATAAGATAAAGGACAGGTGTAAAGGGGAATTCCAAACAACTTAGGAAGACAACCGCGCTAGAGAATCCGAATGCACTTACACTAAGCAACGTAATCATCAGTCCCCTGCCCATCATATCCAACCACAATTCCAAAATAGTTGGAAGAAAGTGTTAATTGTGAATAAAATCAAAATGCAATGACTTTCAGATCACATGAGCCAATAGGTTATTTACAATAGAATATAGATAACATTTGAAATGTTGAAACTGGGACATATAATATTTTTATCCACAAAATGAGCTTATTACAAATTTTATGGCTGCAATTGGTCTCAAAAAAGTTGGGACACAGGCAAAAAAGGGCTGAAAAAGCAATTAAAATATAAGAGAAACAGCTGAAAGAACATTTAGCATGTAATTAAGATAACTGGCATCAGGTGTGTAACACGATTGGCTATAAAAGGGATGTCTTAGAGAGGCTGAGTCTCTCAGAAGTAAAGATGGCAAGAGACTCTCCCACCTGTGAAGGCTTGCGTAAAAAAAATGTGCAATACTTTAAGAACGATGTTCCTCAACGTCAAATTGCAATGGCTTTGAAGGTCTCATCATCGACAGTGCACAATATCATCAAAAGATTCAGAGAAACTGGAAAAATCTCCAGTGTCCCTGTGCAGAAGGGACAAGGCTGAAGACCTTTACTGGATCCCCTTGATCTTCGGGCTCTCAGACGCCACTGCATCACTCACTGGCATGATTCTGTCATTGACATTACTGAATGGGCCCAGGAATATTTCAAGAAACCACTGTCTGTAAAGACAGTCCGCCGTGCCATCCACAGATGCCACCTAAAACTCAATCATGCAAAAAGGAAGCCATTGTTGCGCATGATCCTGAAGTGCCACTGTGTTCTATGGGCCAAGGCTCATTTAAAATGGACTGTAGCAAAGTGGCAAAATGTCCTGTGGTCAGACGAGTCCAAATTTGACATCCATGATTTCCAACAAGAGTGTTGTGTCCTCCGGGCTAAAGAGGAGAAAGACCACCCCTCCTGTTATCAGCATTCAGTTCAAAAGCCAGCATCTCTGCATGGTATGGAGATGCATTAATGCATATGGTGTGGGACACTTACATGTTTTAAAAAGCACCACGAATGCTGAAAGGAATATAAAGGTTTCAGAGCAACATATGCTCCCCATCAGACAACATCTATTCCAGAGAAGGCCTTGTATATTTCAGCAGGACAGTGCAAAACCACATACTGCAGCTATCACAACTGCATGGCTTTGTAGTCGAAGAGTCTGTGTGCTGAACTGGCCTGCCTGCAGTCATGCTCTTTCACCGATTCAGTACATTTGGCACATAACTTATAATTTGGCACATAATTAAACGAAAAGTCCGACAAAGGCAACCCAAAACTCTCCAGCAGCTGGAAGCCTGTAATAAACAAGAGTGGGATCAAATTCCAATGACTAAACTCAAGAAACTTGTCTCCTAAATGCCCAGATGCCTCCACTCTGTGTTAAAAAGAAGAGGAGATGCTACACCATGGTAAACAGGCCCCTATCCCAACTTTTTTGAGACCTGTAGCAGCTTTCAAATTTGAGATGATCTCATTTTATGGATAAAATTTGTAAAAATTTCTCTGTTTCAACACTTGCTATGTTATCTCTGTTTTATTGTGAATAAAATATTGGCTGGTGTGATTTGAAAGTCATTGCGTTTTGATTTTATTCACAATTTACACTTTTTCCCAACTATTTCGGAATTGGGGTTGCACCTTTCTTTACGCAGTTGGCCAGTGGAATGGTCGTAGCTTTAAATATTGCAGCTGCGCAGAATTGTGGGATAGCGTTATCTCCCTTCTTTTTGAAAAGGATGGTTCTCTGTATCCTATGGGGCACCTTTCCTTGACATTTATAGAATTCGAATCCCCTTGTCATGGCTGCCACGTTATTTTTTCCGGATCATTTATCAGGAGTTAGGCACTTTCCTAGGAAAAAAGACTATTCGGCCTCAGCCCCGCTCGTTCGAAATTTGGGATAAACCTGGACCGTTTGACAACAAAATTTAGGGGAATTACCGCCGCCGAATGGTAGGGAATGTGCAGTGTTGGGACATCAGGGGGTGGGGTCGGAGATCAGCGGGGTGGGGACTGATGTCCTGCACTCCGCAGCGAGGGCTCACTCACCCATGATGCGTCCTCAGTGTTTCCATATAAACGGCTAAACTACGCTATTATTGTGAAATTATGTTGAAACCGTACAAATATCGCATGAAAACCACTTCTCTATTATCATATTGTAACAAACTTTAGCGAGTGAAACACAGGAACACTTCTGATATACAGAAATCACAAAGGTATTGTGGCATTACAAAGCTCAGATCATAATTTAAAGCGGCAGTATGCTCTTGATTCACTGAGAACGGTTAATACATGTATGTTGCTGCTAAAACCTCGGCTCTGCTCTGAACAGGGCAATAAATACACATTGCTTCAAAGGTACTCATTTGTTAACAAAATAAAGAGGGGAAATCCTTTGAACTATAGGAAATTCCTCGTGCGATTTGTGTCCGTTGGCGCTGGAATCGCTCCCGGTTCCGATCGGAAAAATACGCATGCGGCTCCGCTCCAAGAGCCGGGTGAAAATCGCATGGATGGAAACACTGGGCTCTCAAGTTTTGAAAGCAGGCTCGCATGAGATTTTCTCTGGGGGGTGGATCATGATACTCCCGTTTTCAAAGGTGCAAATAAAGTACATGTTCTTCGTTACAGCACTTCAGTTGTGTGTGTGTGTGCGTGTGTGTGTGTTTTTTTTTTTTTTTTTTTTTTTTTGAGGATTTGTACATTACTTTTTTTTTTTAAATCGGGACTTTTACTCTACTACTTTTAAAAGATAACTAGAGTGCTCAGGTGAATACGTGTCGCCTGCGAAGCTTATGTGAAAGTGTGACTACCAGCTGAAAGTGTGACTACCGGACAGACGGACGGACGGACGGACGGACGGACAGACAGAGTGATCCCTTTGTGCCGCTATGCTTCGCAGGCGACACAAAAAGTATGCTTTCACTTTGTTACTTTGACAGTGGCAACTTAAAAACTTGTTTCAAATTAAAATATGAATTGAATTCATCATTTACGGATTATCCGGATTTTGCGCGTTCGCGAAGAACAAAGGTGTAGCCTATCTTTGTACAGATGTGTCCGCTAGTGGACGTGGAGTTGCAAATTTATGCGTGCAGTTACAATATCCTATCGCCAGATAGCACAACAGGATCGGTCGCAGAAGTTTTGTGCGCGTTGTAGGCTATTTGCAGAATGAATGCTGACCGCGTTATCCGTCGCATCTTGTTGTCAGAAGTGCTGAAGTAGGCGAGCAACTAAACGTTGGGATATACAACTATCTATCTTATATCTGCATGTTGCGTGTATATTTCCTTTTACTTTGCAACATCAAGCATTTTACAACACAGCTAACAGCTGTGCTTCGCATCACGAATATGAGTTAGTTGGCCAGCTACAGCATTCGCGAATGCTATTTGACATGAACTTAAAATTTTGATTTCAACTTGCGAGCGTTTCTCTCTGGAGTAGTAGTTAGATTTTGAGCAAGATAATGTTAAGCCATACCTGTACTTTTTTTTTTTTTCTAGTGGGACTCCCCAGTATAATAAAGGCTAAATTAAATTATTATTTTGTGTATTTGTGTCGTTTTGTCTGTCACAAACAAGAGATGTTGCGGTAGTGCCTGTGACACCGGATCTGAGTGGGGTTTGTTTTCAGCCAAAATACACTACATGGAGAGCAGAGAGCCCCCACTCTCAAGTTATAAGTCAATTCATCTAACCATAATCGTTAAAAGCTGGTAAATTGAGGCAAGAGATGATCCATAAAGCAAATATCCTGCATAGTTCCTCGACTTTAATAAGCAGCCATTGTAAAAAAAAAAACAAAAATTAAGAGATAAAGTGGTTACCTGATTTGGCGCTGCTATTTCACCTAGCAACAAGTAATACTATTTTATGATTGGCTGATAGGTTACTGATTCAAGCAGAGCAGTCTCTTTGCTGTAGTGTATTGAGCTCACCGAGTGTTGCGGAATGCCATGCTGTAATTAGGTTCTCGACTTGAGCTCTCTCGTTGTCTCTAGGCTACATGTAGGTCAAGTTGAATTTTTTTTATTTCGGTGACCATCTCTCTCTCTCTCAGGACATTTGACGTGTGTCTGTGGGGAAAATCTCTCTCTCTCTCTCTCATTTATTTGACCTGTGCCTGTAGACACAATTTCCTAGCAGAACTTATTGCTTTCTCATGCCTTTTAAATTTATTACCAAGATGGCCATCGTAGTCACCCATATTTTCTGAACACGCCGACGATCAGACACGCTATAACACCACCTCGACTTTTGACCTTGATAGCGGCTTGGAAGATAAAGACCTCTCTGACGTCATTCGATGGCGTCACGGGCACCTAATTAACTCTGTGGCTGTGCGGCCAGGCTGCAGACAGAGACAATATTTTGTTTATTTGTAGAAAAGAGAAACTGCCTATATATTTTTTTTTATTGATTTTAATGAGATATATACAAAATATACTTTTATAAAACATAATAAGCTTATTATACACAAATCCTTTAGAGTAATGTAACTTATTATTATGCCAAGTACTTATTTGCAGGTGTAAGTGGAATGGTGCAGATTTGTTTGAATACTTCAGTAGAAAGTGAAAATTGCAGTTACTCATTACAATTGTGGTGGAAATTCTTATTTCATAGTGTGTACCTCCTGAACTGTAGGTGTCGCTGTTTATATAAGGATTTACTTACTGTAACCTGCTGACCCTTACTCTTTGTTTACTGTAACTCCTCCCCTCCTGTTGTGAATAAGATCTGGGGTCACCCCTGTTTCTAGGAGGTCTCCACCTAGGACTTTTGTCTGTACTAGTGTGGCTTCCCGTGCACGTATAAACTAATATCAACTGCCTTTGACTGAGTGTGTTATTACTTATTGCTTACAATACTTAAAATACACAACGCAGAAGGGGAAATCCCCCACACAATGTATGGTTATATACCTGTATAACCATTATAATTAATTGTGTTTAGTCTCTTTTTGACTGCTGTAACTGAAATCATACTCCCATTGTGTAGTACAAAGTCTGTAAATATCCTTCTGTGGTATGATTTGATACAAACTGTTATACCAAGGGTGGGCAATTCCGGTCCTGGAGGGCCGGTGTGTATGCAGGATTTTATTTCTACCCAGACTGAGTTAACTGATTACATACATAAATATAGATTTGTGCAATGGTTCGATGAAAGAAAAATGTTTTTTGATGGGAGGCAAGAACAGTCTTTGGTGGTCATTCATGATGATTCAAAGAAATGCTCCAGAAATGTCAGATTTCATAAATGGTTTGGCTAATTTAGATAATCAACTAATTATATCCCCGAACGGCGTTACGGGGATATTATGTTTTTGGTCCGACCACCGCCGCGCCACCCTACGTGTTAACACAATAACTTCAGTAATATTTCAATTAGAAATTTCATGTTTTGCATATAAGTATCATAAAGAGGAAGCACTGATTCGATTTTGGACAATTTACAATTTCTAGATTGGTCACCAAGGGCCAAAAACTAAAAATCACTGTTTTTAACATATCTCTGGAAATATTTGTCTGATTGACCTCAAATCAAGTGCAAATGAAAGCTCATGACCTGAGGATGTGTCCCACGATGACATTATACCTATTTGGTTCAAAATTTTGACACAAGGTGGAGCTTTGTCACATAAAATTCACCATTTTTGCCATATCTTTGGAACCATTTGTCCAACTGACATGAAACTATGTGCAACTGCAAGGTCATGACCTCACAACGTGTCATGTGATGACATCATACCTGTATGGTTCAATATTTTGCCACCAGGTGGAGCTTTGTGATGGAAAATTACAATTTTGGCCAATCGTCAGAACCATTTCTCCGATTGACCTGAAATTAAGTTCAAATGAAAGTCTGTTCAAGAATTGGGGAATTGGAGGATTAGGGGCATTCAGGGATATACCACTAGCTGTCACCTCCGACGGCATAAGCCTAGTTAAAGGCCAGAAGGTGGTGTGAAAACCAGACCCTCGGTGCCCACCTGAGTTATACTATTGGGCCATTCTGGTGCAGCAATTTAGTGAGCCGTTATGGAATTCTTTATTTTGGTTTAGGTTGGCAAAAGAGAAAAAATATTTCAAAAAGTCAAAGATTAAATTGCTAGAATCATCCAAAGTCTGTGGAGAAAGTATTTCTTTCATCTTGATTGTCCAGTGTAAAGTTAAAATCCCTTCCTCCATTTCCCTACAGGAGCTGCACTTCTGAACACATCAGAGCAGCAGAATGATGCAGGCAGGAGTCCGTCTGAGACAGGACACTGAGACGACCCCACCAGAACTCCCCGCGCAGCAGAGGGTCAGAGAGAAAGAAGAGGACCTCAATGGACTGGAGTCTGTCCACATGGCTGAGTCAGAGACCAAATGCACTGCACCAGGACTAGAGTCACTGGAGCCAGAGTGTGTTACTGCAAACAGCAGAGTCAGCGATTTACATCAGCCACAAGCATCACTGATAAAAACAGAAACTGATCTGAGCCCCTGTCACACTGGAGATCTTAAGACCGAGAGCTTAGACTTCATGGAACTGGCCTATAAAACCCATCTGCATCCTGACCAGATCAAAACTGAAACAGATTATGGAGACTATATTAAGGTTGAACACGTTAATGTCTTGCAAGACGTTAAGTGTGTTGATCTGAAATGTGATGAAGTGAAGTTTGAATCCAGTGAAGGTACATTGAGTGATCTCATGAATACTGAGCTTAATGTAGCCGGGGTTGATGGAAAAGGCCATCGAGAACCATGGCAGTGTGCAGGACAGCCCAACACAAACAACAAAAAATCACGGAAAAAACAGTCAGAATTCATCCAAGGTGTGGGAATAGATGTAATGGAAATCACCCAGCCCTGCTCTCAGCATGAGAAGTATTTTAAGATTAAATCTCATTTAAATGACCTTCCAAGAATACTTGCAGATGAAGTGCTCTACAAATGTGATCAGTGTGAGAAGAGCTTTTCTCAGAAAAGACATTTAAAATCCCACCTGAGAATTCATACAAGTGAAAAGCCCTACAAATGTGATCAGTGTGAGAGCAGCTTTTTATGGAAATCTGCTTTCAAAACCCACCAGAGAATTCATACAGGTGAAAAGCCCTACAAATGTGATCAGTGTGAGAAGAGCTTTTTATGGAAATCTGCTTTCAAAACCCACCAGACAATTCATACAGGTGAAAAGCCCTACAAATGTGATCAGTGTGAGAAAAGCTTTTCACTGAAATTTGTTTTAAAATCCCACCAGAGAATTCATACAAGTGAAAAGCCCTACAAATGTGATCAGTGTGAGAAAAGCTTTTCACAGAAGTTTGTTTTAAAATCCCACCAGAGAATTCATACAGGTGAAAAGCCCTACAAATGTGATCAGTGTGAGAAGAGCTTTTCATGGAAATCTGAGTTCCAATCCCACCTGAGAATTCATACAGGTGGAAATCCCTACAAATGTGATCAGTGTGAGAAGAGCTTTTTATGGAAATCTGCTTACAAAACCCACCAGAGAATTCATACAGGTGAAAAGCCCTACAAATGTGATCAGTGTGAGAAAAGCTTTTCAGAGAAATCAGTTTTAAAATCCCACCAAAGAATTCATACAGGTGAAAAGCCCTACAAATGTGATCAGTGTGAGAAGAGCTTTTCATGGAAATCTGCCTTAAAAACCCACCAGATAATTCATACAGGGGAAAAGCCCTACAAATGTGATCAGTGCGAGAAAAGCTTTTCAGAGAAATCAGTTTTAAAATCCCACCAAAGAATTCATACAGGTGAAAAGCCCTACAAATGTGATCAGTGTGAGAAGAGCTTTTCATGGAAATCTGCTTTAAAAACCCACCAGATAATTCATACAGGTGAAAAGCCCTACAAATGTGATCAGTGTGAGAAGAGCTTTTTATGGAATTGTGCTTTAAAAACCCACCAGATAATTCATACAGGTGAAAAGCCCTACAAATGTGATCAGTGTGAGAAGAGCTTTTCATGGAAATCTGCTTTAAAACGCCACCACAGAATTCATGCAGGTAAAGGAAAAAATATGGGAACAAGAACCAGCACCAGTGGTTTCCAACGGGAAAGTAACAATGTTCTCCATTCTACGTGATTCCAACTGGAAGGTTTAAAGAGGGAGGTGTGATAAAAAAAAATTTTCTCCTGCCTATTCCAGATGACAAGTGCCAAAATTACAGATGTCTCTGTCCCTAATGATTATGTATGGAAGCCCAAAGTGGACAATATTCAAATGAAAATGTAATCCCACTATTGCATTATAGTTTTCCGCTTATGAGTTATTTGAGACGATATTAAAAATAATAAGGGGGCTGCCGGGTGGCTCACACGGTTAAGGCACTGCGCTGCAGTGCAGAGGTGATCACCACGTCGCGGGTTCGATCCTCGGCGTACCCACCGGCAGGGGTCGGCAGCTTTTTCAGAGTAGCGCACAATTGGCTATCGCGCTACAGGGTTACAAATTGGGAAGGGACTGCCGGATTTGGGCATTGGATAACAGCTTTGTTCGTTGCTCCAGCGCCTCCTGTTGGCCAGACGGGCGCTCGTCAGGAAGAATCCGGCTTGGTTCATGTCCGGGTATCCTCCGCCCTCGCTCTGAACTTGCGAAGATTCAACCAGCGAGTGTACAAGAATCAGTGGCTGACAGGCACGTGCTTCGGAGGAGAGCCGTGAACTGTCTTCACTATCCTGAGTTGGCAGCAAGGGGTCGCATACGAGCAAGCTTTGTACAAAGTTCCCCAATTGGGCATTCCAAATTCGGGTGGGATTGGAGATGCCAAATTTATAAAAAAAAAATAAATAAATAATAAGGGGTTAATAAATAATAGTTCCTCGCCTTAAAGCTACCAGAAGAGTATTTAGCCAAGAAATAGCAGACAAATATTGCAACAACAAAAAAGGACTTAAGCCGCTTCCACACTTGAGGCGAAACAAATTTTTCGCACGACTGGTTACATTCAAAGTCAATGCAAAGACGCGTCTTTGAATTAACCTCGAATGAAAATCTGTCACAGGAATAATAAAATTTTTGTTTTTTTGTAGTTTTAAGGCAAGGAACCGTTATGGGAGTACAATTGGAATATTGGTTACTGTTCGATGTTTTATGTAGAATGTGCTTCAATGTTTTCAGAGTAGAGAAACTCCGCAACAGCCAGCGGAACATAGCTAACCACCTTAACTGGCTCACACTCACTCACCCCCTCTTCCCCGACAGATAAAATTACTGGGGGAAAAAAATAAGGATGATGGTCGCATCTCACTGGCTGGTGTATTGCGTAAAACCAACGAGAACACATCGTCACAAACCGTCGACAGTGTTCTGAGTGCTCGTAGTCTTGGAAGTGCACTTTTCCTAGAACGACAAGCGAGAATGTTCTCCCCAAGAATGCAAGTCCGTTCTTAGCATTCTTGGTATTGAGAAATGGCTATATACTACTATGGAGGGTGATTTGTGCCATAATTAAGTACAACGCACACATTGAAATACAATGCACTTTTTGAAATACAATACACATCTCGAAAATACAATACATGTGTAGCAATAAATACAATACAAAAATGCTTAAATACAATACACATCTTGAAAATACAATACATATATTGAAAATCCAATACATGTGTAACAGTAAATACAATACAAAAATGCTTTGTTTTTCAATGCGAGTCAGGAATATTTGTGCCAAAATAGAAACAATACAACTGTATTGTATTTTTGAGATGTGTATTGTATTTCAAGATGTGTATTGTATTTTCTATCTGTGTATTGTATTTCAATGTGAGCATTGTATTTAATTTTGTCATGAATAATCCTGACCGACATTGAAAAACAAATTGTTTGTATTGTATTTATTGTCACTCATGTATTGTATTTTCGAGGCATGTATTGTATTTCGAGCTCTGTGCCAAAAGCCTCGCAATGAAATACAATACACCTTGTATTGTATTTCGATATGCAGTATTGTATTTTGATATGCAGTTTTGGCACGATGTAGGCTGGTTCTTGGCTAGATACGCCGTGCGTGGCCAGGATTGGCCAGGCGCCCACGCTGGCCGGCGGATTTATTTGGACCAACAAACCTACTAAAATAAATGACGGTTTCTGTAGAGATAGCGGACATAATCTGTCACAGGACCGAATTTTCACTCGACTGATGGTCTGACTCGGTCGGACAAGTAAAGTTTATTGAAACAGTCCTCTGGAGATAAATGAGTATCTAGGTTTCTGTTTTACCTTGCCAAATGCCAGTGCTCCTACGTCGCTATAGTTATAGGTTGATAGCGGAATAATTTCGCACTTTGAACGGGGAAACTAACGTAGCCGAACTATCTGCGCGGTTTCACAGTTTTGATTCACACTTGCCTGTCAATCCAACTACTGTATTCCCCCAGACCATCTTATGTATCAGAGTACCAACCGGGCGTGACGTAGACACTCTATGGAATGCCTCGTCCAATCATATTAATTGGTCGGAGCTCATTGACTAAAATTTACATAGTGCCAAAACCGCACATGGAAATACAATGCACACATTGAAATACAACACACAACTTGAAAAACAATACAGTTGTATTGTTTCAATTTTGGCACATATTCCCGACTGACATTGAAAAACAAAGCATTTTTGTATTGTATTTATTGTTACATTTGTATTGTATTTTCAAGGTATGTATTGAATTTCGAGGTGTGATATGCATTCATTTTGGCATGAATATTCCTGATAGACATTGAAAAAGAAATCAATTTTGTATTGTATTTATTGTTACACATGTATTTTTGAGGTGTGTATTGTATTTCGAGGCGTGGATTGTATTTTCAACATGTGTATTGTATTTAAGCGTTTTTGTATTGTATTTATTGCTCCACGTGTTGTATTTTCGAGAAGTGTATTGTATTTCAATAAGTGCATTGTATTTCAATGTGTGTATTGTATTTAATTATGGCACAAATCACCCTCCATAATATACTGCTTTGCTAGTTTATATCATAGACTGTAGGTTGGCTCAGCAGTCAGGAGCACCTTGCTGTCCACAAGATGTCACTGCACTCGACCGGTTGAGACCATCCCCCCGACCTCTGGGCCGCACCTCCTTATTTGCATACAGGTTGAAAATGGCAGAGCCATGTAGAGAGAGAGAGTCGCGTCAACGGAGGTCCAAAATTCTCGATCGTCACATGGTTCATGGAGACGGCGAATAGTTCCGGGAGTCGCTGGCGGGAAATTTAAATGTGTCTGTCATAAAGGCTGCAGAGAGGCATACCTGCAATTCTCGGTAATTACTAGTCAATAAATAGCGTTATTTCTGCCTTCTTTACATATTTAAGGCTTGAATGAATGTCGCCGTCTCACTTAAGTGACCCCAACGTTAAACAACCGCGAAAAAGCTACATTAAATGGCAGAATTTTGAACATGTGCACTCAATACAGGCAGTATTCAAGCAGTTTTTGTGCCTTTGAATTATTTAAATAATTAAGATGACTAAAACGAGATTTTGTCATTTTAAAGAGCGTGTTCCTGTTCTCGATTGCTTTGAATTCTTGGTTTTTGCTTTTGACTACAATGCTTGTTTAATCCCATCCTAATGTTTATAATGCAGAGGGAGGGGAAGGAATGTTTCTAAATTGTTTAATTTTCTACCATTTCTTCATTTGCTTGGGGTTTTAATCATCCCATGGATATTAAGGATCTAAGTTATCAATTCAGGAATTAACTAATGTAATATTCATGACTTTCAGAAAGGACAGAGGACTGTCAGGTGACTATCAATGAGTATCAACTGACAGCACAATTAGTCCCTGCATTATTAAAAGCAGCATAATGTTAAGTGTGGCATCTTAGAAAATCCAATGGTAATAATAATTTATCTGCTCATAATTTTATGCACATCTGCACTTATCACTAAACACCAGTACATACTTTCAAAACAACTTTTTGCATGCAGAAGGTATAAATTTATCTATTGCATGTAACATTTTCAGGGAGGGCTCATTAAATACTATATATCCAGACAGAACAAGACACATATACATACAAACTTATACTGTTATACACATACATTTTCTGTATATCTTTTTATTTTGCTCTTAAGTACTTTTATTACTTAATGAAACCGAAATCTTGAATAAAATTAGAAACATGAATAGCATGTGAGGCAGTTTGTCTGTGCCCTCTCCTCCATGTTGTCCTTGTATATAATCTCTGCCATGGTTTGCTGTGCTGCGTGGGGATGCTCCATTCGCTGGGGGGTTGAGTTTAAATGTACAGTTTGCAGGCTCAATTCAACAGGAGAAATCTCAAAGTCATTCAATTTACAACAACAAAAATGTAAGGTGATCATATTCAAACACTGCACATGCATTTTTTCACAACCAAAGACCACACGATTTGGAAGCTTATTGTCCAGTTTATGAAAATTAAGGAACGGGGAAAGGCCTGCGCAGCTTCGGGAGTTAAGACTCAGGGTGCAGGGTGAGTGTCGTCTGTCTCATTGCGGGGATTTCTTTCGCTCATATTGCATCGTCTGCAGTTCTTCTGCTGAAAGAGAGAGGGGGAGAAAAAGACAGGAGAAAGGGTTCGACACACCTGTATGGGCTGGGATGGGAAATGGTGCTGAGAGATGAGGCTGGTCTTCGTTTCTCAAATTAGCTTATGGAATTTAAGTAGTTGTGATCAGCTATGCTGCTGATGTTTAAGAAAGTATGGTAAGTGGCATCAGTAACATCTAACAAGAATTAGTATAAAGATGGATCATGTTCTTTGCAGTCTTTCAAACAAGTAATACAGTACAGCTCAATATTTATACTATTCAGTACTATTCCCTACTTAGTCTTCTATGTTTAATTTTCCAAATTGTTTGGCCTATTTGGCCAATACTTTCTGTTCTCAATTTTCTATTTGGTCCTCCAGCTTCCCTCTCCCTTCACCATCAATCCAAAAATGAGTATTGACAAGTAATTGTCAATTATATCTCAAATCCTAAAAACTATAACTATAGATAACGTTTTAGTTAATTGAATAGCAGTAAAAAATTACCTCTAACAATCAATATTAATAGCGATGTATCAGCAACCGATTGCTTTCTGCTTTAACATTGTATAACGTCAACTTTATTATACTTTTGTTATATAGCTAACATTAGCTACCTTCCCTGCTGAAAATTCCAGCTTTGACCAGCCGAGGCTGGTCAGGCTGGTTTAAGCTGCGTTTTGGACAGTTTGAGCTGGTCAACCAGCCCTTCACCAGCTGACTCCAGCTGAAAATACCAGCTGAACCAGCTTTGACCACCTTCATCAAGCTATAGAGACCAGCCACACCAGCTATGACCAGCTAAGAAGACCGCTCAGACCATCTTAAACTAGCTAATAATTCTAGCAGCTAGAATTCTAAGCTGGATTAAGATGGTCTGAGTTGTGTTGTTATCTGGTCATAGCTGGTGTAGCTGGTCTCTATAGCTTGATGAAGGTGGTCAAAGCTGGTTTTCGGATGAGTTTTCGGATGAGTTGCTGTCAGGTGAGATCACTGAAAGAGAGGTCAAGCACGCTATCAGCAACCTGAAGACAGGCAAGGCTGCAGGGGAAGATGGGATACCCCGGGAATTCTTTACGTCACCAGCAAGTCTTTGTGGAATATTTAAAGTTACTTTTCAATAAGATCTTAGATACAGGTGTATTTCCAGAATGTTGGAATATCTGTATGATTATCGCAGTATATAAATCCGAGTCAACTTCTGAACAGAACAGCAGGACAAGCGCGACCGCGAGGGGGAAAAAAAATGAATAACGTGGCCGAAAATTGGACTCATGGCCTACCGGCCCAAGCAGTGGCAGTTCTAGAACCGGGAATTGGGGAGGCACAGACACGAACCTTTATGACAATTAGTCCTGGCTAGTTCTCAATCATTTTCCTTTATTGATGCTTTTTCCAATTATCATAATTGGCAACTGAAGACACGGTTTCTCTCCATATGTGATGGAACAGCAATGAAATCATGAGCTTAGTTGATACAGAAAAACAATTAACTTATTAATAGGCCTTTGCTTTGCCTTGATTGAACAGGTCTGAGTTCCAATGAAATATCGCCTTTAACTCTCGGTATTGCGTGGGTTCATTAAAAAAAAAAAAAAGGCAGTTAAATAGGCAGCGTACTGCACAAGCAATTTGCGTGAGTTGGTTTAAGTACGGCAAATGTGCGTCCAGATGAATGATTGTCGTCTTACCTGATTGGGGAGAACATGCAGCACAAGTTAAGAACCAATTTTTCTACGGTTCAGACAGCCCGGATTGTTGACCTCCCTGGATTGGGCTGAAATATTTTTTGTGAGATGGTTATGGTACCCAACCTTCAAAACCCAAACTGTTCCATGGTTGACCTCTTATAACCAAAGTTACAGCGCCCCCTATTTTGGACCCCCTGGGGCAGAAACAAAAAAGTTCCCACCCGTCTAATTCATAACTTTGAGGGTGTCCCAGTTCTTAGTTTCTTGATATGGAGACTACATGGAGGGTACAACACAATTATACTGTTATTTTACCGGGAAACCTTCAAAGTTGGCCAATTGGGAGGGGCTCAAAATGCTTCGGGCTGAAAATGGCTTAAATTAGGCCTGCCATTATTTTGAAACTTTGAGGGTATCCCACAAATTTTATTGCAGGTATTGTTTTGGGAGGTGTCTGATAGGTTTGTACTGTTATGTCAGTGGGACACACTCAAAGTTGGGAGAAAAAGGGGTCCAAAAAGGGTCCGACTCTAAAAAAAAAAAAGGGTAAAAAGGTCTTTTCAGGACCTGATTTCTCAGAACTTTGAGGGTGAATTCATAAACAAGTTACAGCATTTGAAAGGCATAGACCTAAATGTTAAAACAAAACAAGAAAATAACTGGGATCTCCTGTTATGAACTTTTAGTAACAAAAGACAAATTTGCACTTGGCGGCTGTCACTGTTCAAATACTAGGCCACATTTGGGTCCGATCCGGGTCGTCTGCTGAGTAACGGGTTAATTTTCCCACGATTTTTCTTTTTTCTTTTTATTAAATTTAACGAATGAATTCATTCATGTACTTATGTGTATATTTATTTCTTTCTTTCAGGAGGAGAAGGCACTGTATCTCCTCTTATCGGTGAAAGACTGCCGCGCTGAAATGATATGCCGGGCATTGTCACGGATTATTCTGTGGTTTCCTTTTTAGTTTGTTTGCAGTTTTCCCTCTGTCCCAAGCCACCCCTCCGCCCCTCGGGCAGCGGATTACCTCGGCCCTGTGTTTTGGAGCTGGACGGGAGCGCCGGGAGTGGTGGAGGACGAGACGTCACGTTGCTCGGGTTTCTCTTCAAAACAAACAAATTGAATATGCTTTGTTATTGATTATTGCTGTCTTGTGTCTAATTTTTCATTGCATCTCATTGAAATTATTGCTTGAAACAAATTGATTGAATGTCAGGATTAAGAGATTTATTGAATTGAGTATGTAAATTCTGATTTAATCTTGAATGTCCCTTGTGCATGAATTGAAGCTCTGATTACTAAAACCCCACAAGTCAAGTCAAGTCAAGTGTGACTTATGGGGTTTTAGTAATAGGTGCTTCAATTTCTTTTAGTAATTACGTTTTTGTTAATTATCTCCGGATTAAGTTTTCATTGTAACTAAATAACTAAACTGTATTATGTTGATGTTCTGATATTGTGCCGAATATTGAATGTATGTCCATGCTCGATGATTGTTTTGTACTTTACTGTGCTTTTGTTGGAATTGTTTGTGTTTTGAATATTTGAAAATTGTAAAGCCAACAAAAGCCAATTTTACTCAAGATTTCCGTGGAGAGGAACGCACCTGAGTTTGCACTATTTTTGGATGCTGGGAGGAGGTCCCTCAGGACACCACCACTGACTCATCAGAAGGATGCCCAGATGCTGTTGGGAGTGTTTTTATTAGTGAAGTCCATACCTCCAAGAATTCAGGCCATAAGAAAAGCCCGGGGTGGAGCAACAAAGTATTAATTCTGGATTTTTGATGGTTCCATAATTCTTTCCTCAAATTATAGTGATCCCATATATTTCCTCTACTTGTTTATGAAAAAATATGCCGTTTATTAAAATCTAATTTCTTTGCTGTGTGTTTCATGAAGCCTGAATGTTAAGGTAATGAACAAAAATTGTACTGTCTGTAATGTGGAAAAAAAAAGCCACTAGATGGCAGTATTGACTTTTTTTGTTAAGCCCAGCCTGGAGCTAGGTTTTGGGCAAGTCCTGGGCATGCCTGAGCGAGGAAAGTCCCAGAGAATTGAAAAAAAGTCTGGAAGGTGGGAAGGGGCTGCAAAAGAGTATATAAGGAGAAAAATTGAGAGAATAAAGTAGTAGGAGAAATTGCAAGGAGAAATAGTGGAAGGATTCATTTGACCAGACCTGTCACTCTTTTCAAGACCTGTGAAGCTTTTCGTGGATTTTTGCTTGTGTTGGAGCATATTTCTGTCCCAAGACATGGCAACAAAGCAACCCCATCTAAAGGGACTGTAACTATTTCATTTTCTTGATAATTCCAATCTTGGTCAGAGAAAAATTGGAGCACGCATGAAGTTGCTTGCAATGGCTTTTCTGATCCATATAGAGCTGGGCTCAGACAACAGGAGATATAATGTCCTCACTGAATTTAAATTGTCATAACAAACAGAAAAGAATGAACTTTTCCTAATTTTTCCTCTCAATTTGCAAGCAAGCTCAAACTGCACACTTAGAAATTTGCAATCCATCATACCATACAAGTTATGATTAAGGTCATCTTACCTGAAAGGGCTACTGTATACCACGACTCAGGTGACCATGGGGAGGCAGAAGGCAGATGTTTAAAGACAAAGATTTTGAGGGAGCAGTTAGGGAAAGAGGGCAACACTGTTAATTTGTTCTCCAACAGCTGGGGGTGAGTGTTAACGGTAATTTTTAATTAGGTTTTATAACTTTTGATACTCTGCTAGCCTCTCAATGGCTAAGGTTTTATCATTGCTGTTTGATACTGTCAGCTCTTAAACCCTGAATGGGATGTTAAAATTAATTTTTTGACAAAATATTCCAGTTCTAAATCCTGAATATCCAAAATGCTTGACATTATCAGCGCTGCCCTGCTGAGTGTGCGCGCAGCTTGGGAGGAATAAAACTGGATCTGTAAATTCCTTACATTACAAGATAATCTTGGCTGAAGACGAGGGTCCCAGGCCAGATTTCTGTGATTGTTGGGAGGGCTGAATCTGGGATACATCAGCCTAAAACTCAAGTAGTCTCAGCCCACCTTATATTGGTGGGGAAATGTACCTGAAATTAACGGTCAGTTTCAAAACTACAGGTCATACTCTTTCTGACAGAATATAGTTTCTACGTCTACTGTCTGCTTTGGAGCCACTACAGCTTCACACTGAACTGCACCAGGGGCATCATTTATAAACGGTGCGTCGGCACAAAAAAGACATGCGTCACTTTCTTTGCAGATTTCTGATGTAAAAAACAAACTTGACATTATAAAAAGAGAAATTGTGCATAGTCTTAATAATCTCAATGAATTCCAAGGCCATCCTGATTAAATAAATGAAAATTCCATGCAGTTTATTTTACCCATAGGTTTATAAATTGGGTTATTGTCCACAAAATGTCATTTTTATTTTGTTGTGCGTACGCATTACTTAGGTATGAAATTCACACAAATTTTTATAAATAAGGCCCCTGATCCTTTTCTGCTTTGGAAAGTTACGGTTTTTATGATTGAGTCTTTGCCTCAAGTTTCATTAAGTGACTGGGCATCCTCTCTGAAACTGGTGAATTCAATTGAAATCTGTTATAGCTCATTCTGAACCTTTATTAATATACACTACAATACACAACCCAACTAATCACGTACCCCCTAAGATTGTATCTAATGGAAAACGGAAAGTGTTGGATACTTCTGCAAACTCTATATTCCATTTGTAATGTTAATTTAATACTTTGTGGTGCAAAATGCATGTTTCTGTCTAGTAATTCATTGAAGTACTATTATTGGAAAATAAGATATTATACAAAACCAGTGAAGTTGGCACATTGTGTAAATCGTAAATAAAAACAACACAATGATTTGCAAATCCTTTTCAACCTATATTCCATTGAATACACTGCAAAGACAAGTAACTTAATGTTCGAACAGGTAAACTTTGTAATTTTTTGCAAATATTAGCTCATTTGGAATTTGATGCCTGCAACATGTTTCAAAAAAGCTGGCACAAGTGGCAAAAAAGACAGTTGAGGAATGCTCATCAAACACTTACTTGGAACATCCCACATGTGAACGGGCTAATTGGGAACAGGTGGGTGCCATGATTGGGTATAAAAGCAGCTTCCCTGAAATGCTCAGTCATTCATAAACACGGATGGGGCAAGGGTCACCACTTAGTGAACAAATGCGTGAGCTGATTGTCGAACAGTTTAAAAACAACATTCCTCAACGAGCTATTGCAAGAAATTTAGGGATTTCATCATCTACGGTCCGTAATATCGTCAAATGGTTCAGAGAATCTGGAGAAATCACTGCACGTAAGCGACAAGTCCGAAAACCAACATTGAATGCCCGTGACCTTCGATCCCTCAGGTGGTACTGCATCAAAAACCGACATCAGTGTGTAAAGGACATCATCACATGGGCTCAGGAACACTTCAGAAAACCACTGTCAGTAACTACAGTTTGTCGCTACATCTACAAGTGCAAGTTAAAACTCTACAATGCAAAGTGAAAGCCATTTATCAACAGCACCCAGAAACGCTGCCGGCTTCGCTGGACCCAAGCTCATCTAAGATGGACTGATGCAAAGTGGAAAAGTGTTCTGTGGTCTGACGAGTCCACATTTCAAATTGTTTTTGGAAACTGTGAACGTTGTGTCTTCCGGACCAAATAAAAAAAGAACCATCCGGACTGTTATAGGCGCAAAGTTCAAAAGCCAGCATCTGTGATGGTATGGGGATGTATTAGTGCCCAAGGTATGGGCAACTTACGCATATGTGAAAGCACCATTAATGCTGAAAGGTACATACAGGTTTTGGAGCAACATATGTTGCCATCCAAGCAACGTCTTTTTCATGGAAGCCCCTGCTTATTTCAGCAAGACAATGCCAAGCCACATTCTGCACGTGTTACAACAGCATGGCTCCATAGTAAAAGAGTGCGGGTACTAGACTGGCCTGCCTGTAGTCCAAACCAGTCTCCCATTGAAAATGTGTGGCACAATATGAAGCGTAAAATATGACAACGGAGACCCTGGACTGTTGAACAACTTAAGCTGTACATCAAGCAAGAATGGGAAAGAGTTCCACCTGAAAAGCTTCAAAAATCGGTCTCCTCAGTTCCCAAAAGTTTGCTGAGTGTCGTTAAAAGGAAAGGCGATGAAACACAGTGGTAAAAAGGCCCCTGTGCCAACTTTTTTGCAATGTGTTGCTGCCTTTAAATTCTAAGATAATGATTATTTGCAAAAAAATACAAAAAGTTTCTTAGTTTGAACATTAAACATCTTGTCTTTGCAGTGTATTCATTTGAATATAAGTTGAAAGGGATTTGCAAATCATTGTATTCTGTTTTTATCTACGATTTACATAACGTGCCAACTTCACTGGTTTTGGGTTTTGTATACTGTTTAAAAATAGACCTAATGTATACAGTTCATCTAACATTTATATTCATGTAGGCCTATTAATTGTCATCAATTTAAATGCGTGACTTAGCAGGGGGTTTAACAGTTTTGCGACACATATTATGCATGTAACATCCTGAGCTACCAGAAATGGGTATTCCTGGACTGAAGAAGTTTTGTGGCAAATTAAATTGTTTTTAAACAGACTTGCAATGTTGTTTGTGCTCTCAGTTGAGCAGGGTTAAGCATGTGCCAATGTAAGCCAAGTATATTGGCCAAGCATGGCCTCTTCGCAGTCATTTTCATGATTAACAAAATGTTCACTCCGAGAGCGCTCTGCACTTAACAGGTGCTGCTTGTTCTCCCCGATTAGGTAAGATGACAATCATTCACCTGGACGCGTTTGCATAAATTAAATCAACGTCAAATAGAGCCGCATGCTTTTTATAGCCTATTTCACTGCCAAGTGCCACTTTTTTCCCACTCAATACCGAGAGCAATTTTGAATAACGTTGATTTAAATTAAGCAAACGTTTCCAGATGAATTATTGTCGTCTTACCTAATCGGGGAGAACAAGCAGCTCCTGTTAAGTGCGGAGCGCTCTCGGAGTGCACATTTTGTTAATCATGAAAATGACTGCGAAGAGGCCAGGACTAATAATTCCTTAAAACAGATGTTACGTCCACCCCAACTCTCCTATTTACCCCATGACTTCATCGCTGTTAGATCGCATGAGAAACCGTGTCTTCAGTTGCCTATTACGATAATTGGAAAACGCGTCAATAAAGAAAAATAATTGAGAACTAGCCAGGACTATCCTAATTGTCATAAAGGGACGTGTCTGTGCCACCCCAATTCCCGGTTCTAGCTTCGCCCCTGCTTTATAGTTGGTGGTTTATTTCGTATCAGTGAATAACTTACAGTGGCTAGTTCTGCTGTTTAGTCAGTGCAGCGACTGCTCTGTCCTCGCCGCAGTCCAGGTTGGAATATCCCACTTGGGTAGAAAAGGAGGTGAACGATAATTCAGATACGTTTATTTAAGTACAAGTAAAATCAATTTAGTTAAAAATAGTAGTTTTGCCACCACACTTGTCACGGTGGAGGGGGCATTTGCCTGAGTTGCCTATAGGCGTAGGCGCCTGTGCCTATCACGACCATGAAGTGAAATCCCAAGTTGCAAGTTAAAAGCCGAAAAAACCTCAGCATGAAACTGAAGCATCGATCAAGGCAATGCGGGACCTTTTTGGGCTGGGCTGAGCAGCGGCCAGGTCTCTACAAACGGCGGGGAAGAGGTTCAGCGATTGGTCTTCTTCTTTTTTTTCTTCTTCTTTTTGTTTTTTTTGGCGGTTGGCACCTTTGCATAATAGGTGCATTACCGCCACCTGCTAGACTGGGGTATGGATACAAAAGCTAATACTACTACTGGAAAAAAAAAAAAAAATAGCGATTTACCTAAATCCTGTGAAATAAGTTCTCTGTTCTTTCAATTCAACCAAATTTATTCAGAGGGTATCTGACTCCCACTCCCTCCAAACCCTTTCTCTAACATGTTCTTAATTTCTTCTCCTTTCACGTCAATTATCCCAAGAAACTCCTTGGCTGCGTGTACCAACATTTTAATTCTTTCCGTTTTTGACTCTATCTCGCTCGCACAATTTATCACCATTGCCACAAATGCCAGAAACCTTCTTTTATCTACACTGATACGATCAATATCTCGACTTTGTTCTTGTGGCTCTGTGACTCCCTTTTCTTCCCTCACTTTTTTAACCGCCTCCGCATACGAAATTCTGTTATGTACACCGTGTCCTTTCAATTTTCCCTTCAGTTTTCCTCCGCTCGCACTGTTTAGCACCCGCTTCATGATTACCCTGGCAATGAAGACATACAGCTCTTTCTTTCGGCAGTTCACAATCTTCTTCATTACATCCGTCTTTCCCGCATCGTCTACAACGAAACACCCTTTTCCTACAAACCGCAGCCACATGCCCATAGTCTTGGCACCAAAAGCACCTTAATGGATTTCGTTCATATATCCTCACTCTATAGCTGACATAATCCATCATTACCCTTTCTGGTAGCTCTTTTTCAAATTCTAATAAAATTGACAAGCTATCCGTTTCTTCCCCGTCACGGTGGCTTTTTAATCTCCTAGCGCCGCAAACACCTTCAATATTCAAAAATGCTTCAGCTTTCACCGAATGAACAACTCCACTAATTACTCCCTTCACTGTAGGCTGATTCCGCATACTAAAACACGATACTTCGGATAAATCAAATTCTACAATTTTCAATGCCTTATCCCTTTGTCGCTTAGATTTACATTCAATAAATATCAGTCCACTCCTACAAACCCTCACTGACTTTACATCTCCCACTTCTTTTTTAATAAATTGTCCTAAAAAATGCCTATCACTAAATACATGATTTGTTTTATAACTGGATCTAACTAATTTCATGCCAACTAAATAAACCTCTTCCTCTCCTTTTTCTGATTCTTTTTTTCTTTTCTTTTTCCCTCCTTCCTCTACTTCCCACTCCATTTTTCAGGCCCTCCAAAAAACGGAGCACAGCGATTGGTCGGCCGGCGGGGAAGAAGTTACGCGATTGGTCGGCCAGCGGGGAAGAAGTTACGCGATTGGTCGGCCGGCGACTGGACTGTGCATTATAAATAGGCTTCATGGGTAGCAGATTCCGGCACTGACGGTTTGCATTAGGTAGGCAGTGGGCTGCCATTGGTGGATTTCGGATTTGAAACGGAGCACCTATTTTGCTGTTGCTGGATTTTGGGTTTGATCGGAATTCTTCGCCGTTGGCTGAGTTTGGATTTGTTTCTAGAAGGTCAGTGAAATGTTCACTTTGCTGACTTACGAGTGTGTGCTTAGGTGAAGTCAGACCATTTGAGATTCATGGCTTGAAAAAATTCACCATTTTAAAAACGGGACATTTCACGAGTTAAGTACGTTTCCGTTTGTTTCGGGCTTTTGCGGGACCGCGGTGTTGCTCGAGAATTATGTTAAACACTCAGTTTTTACCCCCTCAGGCCGAAAGGGCTTGGGGGTTTGGTCGTCTCGCAAGGCGTCCGTCCGCCTGAGAACAATTTCGTATTCCGCGCAATAACTCCAAAACTACTCCAGCGATCACTTCCGTTTCCGTAGAGCATGTTGGTGGTGTGGAACCACAGAGATATAAGAACTAGAGTGGACAGTGTGGGGGCTGGACCAAAGCGGAAACAGCAGCATAGCTACGCCATCTTGTGTATGTAAAAATATCCCTTGAGTTATATGGGAGCAGTAGGCTAAACATGGGTGTCGACAATTTAGACTTGTTTTCCGTGTTCTTTTTATCTTTTTGTGCTTTAAATGGACACAAATGGGGAATTATAATCAAACAACAAAATTTGTTATAAAAATTATATTTTTTTAAAAATCCGATGTATTCGATGTTTATTTAATCGGAAGACATTACAGAGAAATCGGGACTTCAGCCGTTGTACCGTCTGAGCGAGATGTCGTTTTTTTTTTAGCACGGTTTTGGCCAGAGGCGTGTTCAGAATCGCATGCGCCCGCGGATGCTCGCGAGCGTTCGATCCTGTACGCCTTTGCCCGCCCGGCCGCGTAATTTCTTTTCCTATTAGTTGAGCGTATATCCAAAAAAGTGGGCGTGGCCTGCCTTATTTGGAAAATGAGGACTGAGACGCCAGAGTGGAGAGAGTTCCAATCTCACCTGTATACGCTGCGAGAGCTGCATACGCCGATTTGCATTTGATTCGATGTCAAGTTCTTTTGTAGGAGTATGTTGGTATTTTCAGCATTTCAAACATGCCCATCGTTTATTGTAATAAAATGTTGTATAAAAAGGTATACTGTTTTCGCTTTTATCAGGATATTTTTTGCTAAGTGAATGTTCCTAAAACCCCCTCCCTGCTGCGTGCAGAGTACGCGCAATCTCACACACCCTCTTTCTTGACCTACGAACTGAATGATACGTTTACTGATATCAAGAAATTACGCGGCGCTAAAAATTATTATTAATACAGTACGTAAGGAAAATTTTGGCTTTTTTGGACGCTGCCCCCCAGTACATATTTCATACGCACCTCATTATACCCCCCTCCCCCCACCTGTACCTTAGCCATATGCACATCCAACTTTGAAAATTTAGCACGGTCCTAGATAAAAGCTCACACTTGATTTTTAACTGGGAAAATCAATCACATATTCTGAAGGAGACTAGAATGATAACATACACCTTTTTGAGGGCCTACAAGAGATGTGATTAAGCAGATTATTTTGCAGAAATATTTGCAACTTCTGATTCCAACATTTAATTATTGGAAAAATCAATAATGAGACAATATAAAAATTTTACAACCATGCAGGGCTGTTGAATTGGTACATGAAACCTTTGAATGCGACTCCTCGTATTATGGCCTCCCAACTCCAACTCCGGTGACCCAAAGATTAGTTGATGCATCACCTGGACAAGTAGCTGCTGTCTGCCCCCTTCCAGTTCTGAAGACCACTAGATTTTCATAGTGATACACAGTGGCACATAGGAAATAGTAGGGGCTGTACTGTGTGTGTGGTGCCCCAGGAGTGCAGGCCGACAGCCTTTTCTCTTATGCAGTGTGTATGCAAATGAGAACATAACTGCAGTATGCTACTATGAAATGTGGGCCTGAGTATGACTCCTAAACACTTACAGAAGAGGGAATTTTGTCAGTATCTACACTACAGTACTAAATGACAGCGTGCATCCAAGGTGAAATGAACTAACTGATGTATAATACAGATGCATAAATTTGGAACAGGGTACGAATGGTGTTTTTTCCATATACCTCAAGACAGTTGAATCACAAAGAGAACCACAGCAGAGTTGGATAGATTACACAATAGCTGCAACTACAGATATATTTGGAATTACAATTACAATACAAACTGACAATGTTACATGAATATCTTGATTTTTTTTATGCTTGTTATCAAATTTCAAAATAATCCACTACATTTGTGATTCTGGGAATACGTAATGCAGCAAAGATTTACAGTAATAAATTACGCTAACCTACAACAAACATAACATACATCGCAAGAAATTGGAAAAAACTAAAATGCAATATGGCCGCCTGTCTGACTGAGTTTCCCCCAAACTTCCCATGTGAAACAGACAGGTTGAAACTATTTACAGATACAGAAATGTTGTATGTCACCCTATGTACCTACACTATTCCTATTCCCTATCTACCAAAGCAGACTGCCACCATCCCTACAGAGCGGGTGCAATCCCTAACTCGGTGTGTGTGTGTGTGTGTTTGTGTTTATGTTCGCGATTCCCCCAGGTCTCTGGTCCAGGTGAAACTTACTTACACTAACTTATCAACCTGAAAAGTAAAAGTTATATCCTCCCTCTTCCAAACATGCAGGGTGAAACTATTCACAGATATATTGGTGTGAGGTTTTTGTGTGAGTCAGTAATATTCTAGCCTGAGCCAAAATAAGTAATGTGCCCAATTAAGACTAATTTCAAGGGATAAAGTGGTTAGCAACTACTGCGTCACCCACCTCCTGATACCCCTAGCCTAAGCCAAAATAAGTAATTTGCCCAATTTAGACAAAGGAAACAATGAATGACTGCATTGAATGCCAAATTTTACAAGAAGGTTAATCCAAAATATTTTGATAATGTATGGCATATCCTGAAATTTTGAATTTTGATTCTACTCTTTTCATTATTTCGCACTGTGGTTGCTACCCAGCATGGTGTTCCTTGCAATGCACTCTGACAACGAATGTGGTGCAGTCACTTGCGCCTTTTTCCGATGCTGCAGCATGAGCGCAGATGTTGCCTTCCGTTTGCTGTAGCCGTGCTCCGATGTAAAGGAGGCTTTTACCGGATGGCCAGCGGTCAAACGTCTGCTCGTCTAGGGGTCCTTTCCTTCTAGCAACCGCTGTAGGCTGCACTCCAATTTTTGCCGAAGTTAGGAGTGCTTTGGCCTTCAGCTTTCGCCCCACAGCAAGTGCAGTTCCATTATACCGACCGAAAGTATGAAGAGCACTCAATTTATGGCTCTCAGTTGACATGTTTTTGAATGATTTTGTAAATGATAGTGCTGCTTTAATTTCTTCTTCATCAGCACTGTTCAATTTTGATGCCAAATAGGCATGGAACTGATCTGCAACCTCCATCGCAGATGATAACAGCGAGGGGGAAAACGCACTTGATGCATCGCCAGCAAAACCATTGGCTGCAGACGGGCCAGCACTTGGTGCGTCAGACACAGATGAGTCTGGGTCATTGTCAGAGTGATGGGTACGTTCAAAAGCCACCGCATTGGTGTTGTGAAGCGGGTGAAACCAATCGTCATCGGCTTCGCATCCCGTGGCCAGCCTGTAATAGTTTTGTCGCAGAGCTGCAGATTGGACTGGCAACAGATTGGTAGCTACAGCAACCTGACCATTATCTAACACTGCAGTCTTCATGCAGTCCTGATTCTGCTCCTCATTATACTGCTGGATTATCTGATTCAGGAAACCAATCATATTATCCCCCCCAAGGTCCCCATAGTGCCGCTTGAATTCTTTGTAGAACAATCTGTGAAAAAATAAAAATGTATAGATGAGAAGAAACGAAAATGTCGGCGTAAGCTAAGCAAAGAATGTGTATAAATATCAAATATCATTTTGGTGATTAATCCACTTGAAGACCAAAATTTTACATGTGTACCATTTGAATGATCCCATACAAAAGTAGAGCAAAATGTAGGTTTTGTATCAGTACACTTCATATGCAGGTTTCACCCTGGTGGCATTACCCGACCAAGGTAATACTAGTGAGCAAAGGAAAGGTCAAAGAAGATGTTTTTAACATAGGCGAAGAAAAGTCAGAAAATATCAGTTTGTACAAATATTTAAGATTGCTAATTAACAGAACTACGACACTAACTAAAATCAATGAAGATAGAATCAGCAAATATGAAAATATTATATTGCACAAGAGATATTCAACACTGTTAAGATTAGGGAAGGAAAACACTAGGAACTCTGAACACTAGGAAACTGGAGAGACAAAAGGGGAGAGAGACGCCAGGTGCGGGGATCCAAAATAGTAATTTATTAAATAAACTTAGAACCAGACAGGGGGAAAAAAAACGGGGCACTCCGGCCAACGGAAACACCGTGCAACTGCACTGAACAGGGGAGAACTCAGGAATCCAAAAACCAGAACCACACAAGGGCAGACTCTGGACAACTCGGAAACTGGGGCCTAGGGACACTCGGAACAGGCAGAGGGCAGGCACAAGACGAGACGGTGGGCACAGCTGGCAGATGGCTCACTCGGGAAGCACAGCTGGCCGGGAGAAGGGTCAGGGAGAACATCAGGAGGGGGGCAGACAGGACGGCAGGGATGCTGGGCTCGGAAGCCGGCGAAGGCGGCTGACACACTGGGCACAGGACAAGTGGCACACAGGGCTCTGAAAACGGCGAAGGGGACTGACACACTGGGCACAGGACAGGTGGCACACAGGGCTCTGGAGACGACGAAGGGGACTGGCACACTGGGCACAGGACAGGTGGCACACAGGGCTCGGAAGACAGGGGGCACTAGGGACAGAAGGAAGCAGGAAGGGAAGGCTGGGCTGGGAAAGTGGCTGAAGAACACACAGAAGAGATGAGGGGACCAGAGGGAAAGTGCACAGGCCGGGAGTGGTGAGAAGCAGGCGGGAGCGAAGTCAGATCTCACTGGCTTGCTGCAGGGAGAGCAGATATAGGCAGGGGGCACGGGCAGACACAGGAGAAAAAGTGTTGATTCCGCGGAGAAAATTCCTGATTCTGCGGAGAGCAATTCTAGATTCCGCGGCTTGAAAGTTGATTTTCCGCGGGCATTAAAAAAAAACCTAAAATTACCAGTTATAAAGCAAATTTATGTAATAATGAATATAATTATGGTAATTATTATGACATAATTATGAAATTATTTGCAATACCAAAACACTGCGAAACATTGTGGTTATAAAATAAGCAGCATCAATATTCTTTTTGTCCCTCTTGAGCAGATTTATTTGCATAACTTATAAAGTGCAAAACATTTCACTAAACTATGGGTGAACGAGGCTTAGTAACTGATCAAGTGCCAAAGATCAAAGTAAAGATTTAAACAAAGTGTACACTATTCACTGTATCCTCAGGATATTGTAAACGTTACTGCATACCATCGACCAGGGGTGTCAAACTGACCCGTAAAAGGGCCAAGAGGCTGCAGGTCTTCAATCCTACCAAGCAGTAGCTCACCTGAAAGCACTGATTTCATCAACTGATCTAGGTCTGCTCAACTGATTAGTAGTGATGGCCTAACGAGGCTTTATGAAGCTTCGGACCCTTTCGGACCTTTGTATTGAAAATTGGTTCATTACTCGAAGCTCCATTCATTGAGCACGTGGGTGACATCTGCTGGCAGAGAAATTGTTGTACAGCCTTGCAAAGGTGACGCTGACGCACCTTGCGTGTGCACTTCGAGTATGTTGTATTGTGAAAAATACTTAAATAAAGCTGAAATCGAACTTCGTCTTACATGTGTCTGTTTTTTTCTTCCTTAATAATTCATATTATATTATAATAACAATAATTACATCCACAGCCTCATTGAATCCTGTTAATATTTAGTCTGTCCAAAAAATATATTGTATTGTTTTTTGATTGTTCTTGGTGTATACTGGGTGTGCTTGAACGACTTTGGCATTATTTATGAATAAAAAAGTCTAACAGAGCGCTGTTTCGTCCATCTTAAATACATTTGAATTGCGGCAATGTTTCAAAGCTCCGCCTATCGAACCAAACCAGTCAGCTGATTCAGTCTGAATGAAGCAGTAAAGTGGTTCGAACGTCATCAGTCACGTGGTTTTCCCCGATATGAAGCAAGCTCCGGCACAGTGCTTCAGAAAAATATTCCATCGAGTTTGAAGCGTGCTTCGGAGCCTTGGTATTAGCGGTAACATCACTACTGATTAGTTGTATCAGGTGTGCTTCTCCATTGTTGGAGTGAAAACCTGCAGCCTCTTGGCCCTTCTACGGGTCAGTTTGACACCCCTGCCATAGACTGTATAAAAAGATGGATGAAGCTACCGTGATGTCACCCACTGGTTCGAAGATGAAGAAGTGAGTCGAAGATCCCGGGAGGAACGTGGCTCTGGATCTGACCGTATCGGACGAGGACCAGAGGATAGCGACGCCCCAGAAGCATATTCTGGCTTTGTACTTTATTCTAGTTTATATGGGACCATAATTCACGAAAATCAATGTCATGATATATCGAAGGAGACCTGAAACTTGTTATAGCTAACATAAAATGATGTGGAAAAATCATTATTTAAATTAAAAATCAGGTCGGAAAGTAGGATCATTTTCTCATAGACTTCTATTGCATTGAACTTCTTTCTGCAACCACTGACGTCGCCATCTGCTGGCCATTAAATAGAATTCCATTCTACGGTACTTCCACATGGGCTTCTTTTTTCAAATCAGGGTGCTGCGTCCATCTTTTTATATAGTTTATGCTGCATACAGCAGAAAAAAATCAGTTTCCGTAACCGGCAGCACCAGCTGTGAGTCTTAGATCCCGTTTGTCTGACCGCAAAATCTAGCGGCCGGGATGAAAAATACATGTAAAATATAAAATTCTGTACCTCGCCCTATATTCCGCGGACTGCTTTGATTTCCGCGGAGGGCTTTGAAATCTGCGGTAAATTCCGCGATCGCGGATTCCTGGGGGGAATATCCATCTCCCTTTTGAATTTCGCAGCCGGTACCAGAATAATTTCCTTAATCTTCCTAATTATAATCTCGCAACCGATACGAGAGAGAACGGGTACGCTGAAGGGATTTGGGATACATTATCATACAGAGGTGTACATGTACTTCGTTCGTTACAAAACTGAAGTATATATATTTTTTTCTTGGAGTAGGCCTATTTGTGGGACATTCTAAAACGCTCAACGTGGCTTAATGCACCAAAAACCGCAACCAATAAGCGCCAAATTCCTCTCGGGCATTTCTGGTCAGGAGCACTTTCTCCGATATAAAAATTAAAACCGAAGACTAAGGAAAATGGTAGTTGTATCACGTTAAGCGTTTTCCCTTCCATTGACTTACATTATGAATAAAAAGCTTAACGTGGCTTAATGTTCCAAAACGGCGACCAAAAAGCACCCAATTCCTCGAGAATTTCTTGTCAGGAGTACTTTATGCAAGAAATTAGAACCGAAGTCCAAGGAATATGGTAGTTGTATCATGTTAAGCGTTTTCAGCTCCATTTACGATTTACGCACATGACAAGGAAAAAGCTTAACGTGATTTAATGTTCCAAAACAGAGACGAAATGTCTCTAAATAATCCATAGGCATGTCTAATCGGGAACACTTCTTCCTGTCAATCAAAACCGAAGTGCTAAGAAAATAGACGTTATATCACATTAAGCTTTTTCCTCCTCCATTGACGCATATTATACGGAAAAGGCTTAACGTGGCCAATTATGAGATGTATATCAATTCATGCCTCATTTTATCAAGGAGTGCTTTTATTTTAAATAACATTTTTGGTCCATTTGCTGACATTATTTTTGCAGTCTTTTTATGTATGATTTAAGCAGCTTTGATCCTCTTTCCTACTCTAGGGTAGTGATCTGCGAAGATTTGCTGAAAAGGAAATTGAAAAGTAAGTGGGAACAAAGGCCCAGCAGCTCATCTACGCTTTCACTACAGCCAAGAGCGTCTTGCTGAGGTACGTCTTGCTGATGGGGGGGGGATAGATACCCCACAGTGAATGGTTCACAGCCCTTTCAGAAACTGCCCCTTAAGAACATGGTGTATGTGTATATATATATGTATGTATGTATGTATAATGTGTTTATACAAAATAGAATTAACACTTATGCGAAAATGGAACCATCTCTAGCAGAGATCACTGATGTCAGTATGTCGGATGCATTTGTAATTTAACCCTCCAGTCATCCTTAATATTGAAAATGTATTTTATCCTTGGGGTCAATTTGACTCCAGGAATACTTGCCTCAATACTTTGTAATACTTATTTTATATTCAGCCTTACCCCTTGTTCTTGAAGTTTTCATATTAAACTTGATCTATCCTGATTGAACGCTGTCCTACATGCAAGTACAATCACGTGTTCTACCGTTTCTGGACTACCACAAAAAACAGGCCCCAAGCTCAGGTGCCATTGTATTCAAATTTCTTCTTCCAACCCAACTAAGTAGTCAGATGAATTGTACATTATTTGCTTTATCTCCCCTATTGTAATCTCTCAGAAATACACGCGTCGAGTTAGAAAAATTTGGACCACACTTTGCTACGCAAGGAAACAAGATGGCTATCTTGCGTTGCTCGATGCGTTGCCTTGCGTTCGTGCTCGCGTACCTTCCGTGGAGCATGAACCGGCCCTGAGGTGCTTATTGGTCGCTGTTTCGGAACATTAAACGATGTTAAGCTTTTTCCTCATCATGTAAGTCAATGGAGGGGAAAACTTAATGTGATATAACTACCATATTCCTCAGTCTTTGGTTTAAATTTTTTTTCTTATTGGAGAAAGTGCTCCCGACCAGAAATGCCTGAGAGGAATTTGGCGCTTATTGGTCGCTGTTTTGGTGCATTAAAGGAACAGTCCACCGTACTTTCATAATGAAATATGTTCCTCTATGAAATGAGACGAGATGATACGTACCTCTCCGAGCTTTGAGCAACCTCCCAGTCAGCCAGATGCGCTGCCGCTCCTGTTAGCATTTGTAGCTAGACTCCGTGTGGGCAACGGTATTTTTCGGGGCTGTAGTTGGATGCGACCAAAGTCTTCCACGTTTTTCCTGTTTACATAGGTTTATATGACCAGTGACATGAGTTCGGGTTCGAGTACGCAAATCCAAACGTGGCTTTTTCTATGCTGTGGGAAGTGCTTACTATAATGACAGGCGTAGTAACACCTTCTGCGTGCTTCGACAGCGCATTGATACCTTCACTTCTGATTTCTTTTCTCTCCCACGACCCCCCCCTACTTCCGTAAATCCAACCAACGTGATTGCACTGCACTACAATAATAAGCCAACAAATAGCAAAGTTACCGCTGTGGACTGATTCATATTGCAATATTGAGGCGAAAAAAAGGACTTAATGACTCTACGTCAGATCTGCATTTAACGCTAACACAATTGAAGATTTGATTCGGATCAGTGTGGAGGGTCCTCTGGACATATTTGATGCCTCACACGCAGTGAGGAGATTTATAGAAGGGCAGAGCGCAAGGAGACCCAATGTTAAATCCTGGCCTCAAGATATGGCAAAAAGCCAATGTAGTGGAAACCTTTGTTAATCAATGAACTCAAGACTCTCATATTGTTTAATAATTGTCATTTGTTGGAGACAGTTGTATTGTTAATGTGGAGTGTTATATTGTAGTTTCTTTTAAACATTAACAAATATCTATATTGGTGCTTCTTTGATTTAGGTGTGTGTGCTCCTAAATTTTTGCTTGCGCTCCTAACTTTTTGAACTCAGGAGCGCAGTGCTAGCAAGCAAAAAAGTTAATTTCAAGCCCTGCTGTGTGCTGTCTCCCTCAGAGCAGAGTGGCGCAGCCATGTCTGCTATCAGAGAGGTCTTTAGCTGCACTAGAAGAACTTAAATGATGAGAGAAATGTTTTATATGTAGTACTAATTTGTGTCAGTGTTTTGTGAAAACGTATTTAGAGCCGTTTGCTGCCGTGATCAATCCAGCGGTCATGGAGTTTTTCAGTCAGCTGATGTGTGCGTGTGTGTGCGTGTGTGTGCGCGTGTGTGTGTTTGTGGGGTGGGGCGTCTCACTGGGGAGGAGCAGCCATCACATCGATGGCTGGTTGAGACTTTTCAATAAATGTTTGTCTAACTTGAGACCTGTGATATTTGTTATCATTGTGTAATTTTTTTAATGTAAATTGAGGGAGCAGAAGCAGTATCGGCCACAAATATCGGCTTAAGAAAATCGGCAGTCCATAATCGGCCATCGGCTAAGGGTGATGGAAAAAAATCGGTATCGGCATCGGCCCTAAAAATCCATATCGGTCGATCCCTACAAAAAACTACCCATTGATTTCTGGTGGCATCGTTTTTTGGAAGAGAAATATTTGTTCTTCGCATCCAAAAGTAAACAGAATATTAGCTTTGGGAGAGTGTGGAATAGCCCAGCAGACCGCCCACTAGTTGGGGTGTGGACTTGGAGACCGAGACAGAAGGAACGTGCAGGAGAGGTGTTTGCCGGTTCAAAAACAGCCACATTTATTGTGCCAGCTTTGGTTTTGCAATTAATTATCAAAAGTAAAAATAACACAATTGATAAAGGGGAAAAAGAAAAGAAGAACCTAATTTCAAAAATGTTGCCAAAACCATTAGTTCCACATCAAAAGAGCTCTACCTCACAACAGGAGAGACACAGAGACTTAGAGGCATCCATCTCTATCTAAAGTCTGAGGAAGAACTGAGCTGCCCCACCTAAGTAACCTATTGGCCCAAATTGGGCAATAGGACAAAACCAACAAAAAGGGGAACTGACAGCATGGAATGACTCAATACCAAACAAAAAGTCTATAATATGTAGGCAACATAACATAAATACTTAGATTTCTTCAAACTTGTTCATAGTAACATCCCCAAGATAACTAAAGAGAACAGAAAGAGAAAATAATTATGAAATGAAGGAAACAAACATCCCTTTCCCTTTACACGCCTCATTCCTCCCCCTGGTGGGAATGATGTAAAAGGTCCGTCCCAATGCGGAGCGCGCTTCCGCAATGGGACGGCTGCAGGCAGACAGAATAGCAAGATGTGTTGGGGTAAGTTAGTGTCTGTTACCGGCTGATGGGCAAACTTCTACATAATACAAATGGAAAATGGAGAATTGAGATAGCGGGTACCACACTATAAATTACCGTTGACTGAATCAAACAGAAAGAAACTGACATTGCGATGTAATGAAATTAAATCAAACCGTGACAGACCAAACAATCGGTCTTACGCATACAAATGCCAAACCCGCGGCAAATTCCCAGTCATAACATTACCGACATCGTACAAACAATTCAACATTTGGGGCACAAGCACAACACATTTATACACCGTATTTTGGGTCATATTTATTAATTAGCAGACAAGACTGTTGGTGCAGGGATGCGTGTATGCCAGTTTGCATGAGAGCACGAAAGGGCTCTATTTCTGCCTCCCTCTCCCGCAATCGCGGTAAAGAGCCCAAAAGGTTTATAAAAGTTTTTGACAGTGAGGAGGGGAACTGTTCAGCTTCTCACAGAGAGATACAAAATTGCACCTCAAATGATCTGTGGTTCTTTTGTATTTCCAAAAGTGTCAACGCTCCCAAGGCATAGTATGATCTGCCGTTGTTAGTGCTTGCTAGAATAGTTTCTGGTGTGGGCAGGTCCAGCGCAATAGTTGGCTCTGGCTAGGTCTGTACTAATTGGATGGCACAACCTGACGTCAGGTTTTGCCCAGATCTCGTGAAGATCTCGTGAGGAGCTGTTCAGAGAGGAAATCACGCTCTCAAAATCGCGTTCCTGGATTTCGGCAAAATCCCTTTATCTTATGCTTATAAACTTTTCAGAGGTTGAGCATGGACAACCAACATTGTAACATTACTAATATGTATTAAAAGAAGGATCAGCATGTTGGGTCCCCTTTATGATGGGCTATATGCAATTCGTTTACTTTCTTATCAAGGCTACCAATGTGTTTGCGCGTGGCTTTCTGCCATGTTTGACAATTGCACGTGGTTTATCCTAGTGTACAGTAATGGATGGGGAAAAAGTAGTCAAATATCAGGGTACTTTATTCACAGAAGCCGGCCTACTTCACCATTTGCGTGTAATTGGATCTCGTAATTACGAGAAGGGGGTTTTTTAAACCCAATGAATGCAATGCGCTTCCGTACATAATGCTATTCTCTCCCCCCCAAAAAAACCACAATCCCAAAGCATTTGGGGAATTGAAGTCAAAACATTTTGCACTATAGCTCGGAATCTCCCGGGCCAAATCCAACCAAACTTGGTACCATAATACTTAGGGGGGGGGGGAAGGGTGACCATGGTGACCTTGACCTAATTTGCATAATAATTAGGTCATGGGGTTAATAAGTGCAAAAATCACATTTATGGCCATTGTTAGCTGAGTGATGAAGTTAGGTGGCTGAAATCTTTACAGCAGCTAGTCCTTCTCCTTGGACATCATCTGGATGCCAAAAGATCTTGAAGATGACCTTTACCCCAATCGCCAATCTCCAGCCGATAGGCGCTGAAAGGGGGTCTAGTGGAGACATACGTCCGTCCAAACATTTTGCACTACATCTCCAAGGCTTCTAGGCTGACTACAGCCAAACTTGGTACCATAATATAATAGGGTGCGCAAAAGGTGACCATAATGATCTTCACGGTTGACAGATGCGACGGGGGGGTTCGCCGCAGCAACTGCTTTCTTGTTTTTATTTGATCTTATTTCTAGCTCAGCTCTTACAGTTACTCTAAAATACACTGTGTACAAGCAAGTGTTAGACTCAGACTGTTAAGCGCAAAATATGCGCCATTGAAACCCAGACACTCATTCAAACTGCAATTTTTGATCTCATTTCCATGAAAGCGTAATGCTTCCATTTTATTATATCTGAGTGTCAGTGAATAAAGTTACAAGACCGTTGACTTTGACACTGTTATTGCACATAAACTGCTTTGTTTTATTAATAAAGAGTCAAAGGCTGACTGTTGCCGCAGCCCCTTGGTCACCACCTTGACTAACTGATTTTCTGTGGGAAACCCTGTTATTTAATATCATTTGACGAGACTGGTCAGCGTATGAGTGCCAACCAGAATGTAGACAGCGAAACTGCGCACACCGTAGACTGTAGGCGCGCACACGCAGGCAGCAGTGAGGCAGAAGGACGAGAGAGCGAGCAAGCGTGATGCTTGATTGCAAATATATCGGTTTTGTGTGAATTGGCAGAAAAATAAGGTAGTTTCCCAGTCTCTAAAACTCTTAAATAGCCTTTATATTAACAATAATCGGTCAAAAATCCACTTGCCCGCTCAGGCAACCAGAGAACAATCTGAACTTGTCCAAATATTATTTTTACTTGCCCCAGGCAAGCGGGCAACCATTAGTGTCATTTCCTGCTGTTTGTTGTGAACGGGATATCTCATGAACGGTTTGGCCAATACAATTCATCTTTGGTGTCAAGGTGTATTAGGGGCGGGGGACATGGTATTAAGCTCCATCAGTCTGTCACATCCCGTTTGTGAACACGATATCTCGAACGCTTTGACCAATTTTATTCATCTTTTGGCTTCAATGTGTAATTTTGTGATACGCCGACCCCAGTTGATTTCTGTCACCTAGCGGGGGACAAGGCCACGTTTAGTGGCAACACTTGAAAGCTTTAACAGCTTAATTTACAACTGCTAATGGTCTTTCTTGGCTTGAAGCCTGGAATTGCTGCTTGCGGCTATATTAACCCCTTTGCGCAGAAGCCACATTGGTTAACCCATAAATAGCCAATTTAATGCTTTATATTTGAAGATTTAAGCTTCACAAAGAGGAAAAGTGTGGCTCAACTCAGAAAAGACACTTACAGCATTTAGAATTGCATCGTATTTTACTTCATTTTCATTATTTTGGTAGAGAAAATGCGCTGCAAACATCAATCTTAATGAGAAATCACCATTAAAATTGCAAAAAAAAAAAATAACACTGATAAATGAAAAACTGCTGGGGCTTAAATCTGTATATTCTGAGATCATAAACTCCTTGAAAACAAGTAGAATTCATCTTCAACATTACATTCTAGATTACCTATATTCTATTAGCCAAATAATACAGATATCCAAGTGACTCCCCAAAGTCAGAGATCCCTCAAAATGTTGCACTATCAAATCAAAAACTAATTGTGTATTTACAAATAAATAAAATAAAAAACACAAAGTTTTTAGGCATGAAATTTAATATGAACTAATGATTTTTCTGGTTGAGTTTAGCATGAATTTATCAATATCAGTGCAGTTGAACATCAGTGGTCACCAGTAAACCTCTCAAAACACAACATTTCTCCATTATAAAATTTATGGAGTTTTGTCCATTTTTCCTCAACACACATACTCCATTAAATTAACTGCTGATTAAACGATCAGAACATTCAACCTGCAATGAAAGCTGCCAGTTTTCACTTCAGAGCTCACAAACTCATTTCAACACTTATAAGGAACAAGTACAACTCACTAACTCTGTAATATCTCAATTCTGAAATATACCTTGTTTTATCAGAACAGACATTCCACTTTCAGGGAAGATGAAACGATATATGCCTCTCTAGATTCAACAGAATGGCGCAATAAACGTACCTAGGGGTCCACCCAAATGCATGGGCAGTTCGCGTTTTAAACAGGGGAAAGAAAAAACGTTGGCATTCGACTTAGTTTTTGGAATGTATAACGTATTCAAAAGCAAAAGTCGCACCCTAACCTATTTCATTGAATCCCTCCAGAAACCGTTATGTCCAGTAGAAGGAACCCTCCAGTCCTGTTTAATTCAAAATAAGGACATGGTCAATGGGAATTCTCATTTTAATCCCGTAAATGTAACTGAAAATTTCAAGGCCAGTTTTGAGTCTTTTTTTTTTTTTTTCCTTCTATAAATCACACCTTTCTGCCGCTCAATGTGCGCAACAAAGACAGTATACAACTGAGCCTGCTGATGCACATTGGCTTGTATGCTCTTATGTTTGTCCAATCAATATGTTTCACTTACTGCGGAACGTTTAAACACTCGGGAATTGGTGGGAAATGAGCCAATCAACACATTGGTACCAGGGAAGTTTCACGATGGTGTGAATTCTAATTGTGCAGTTACACAGAAGAGCCAGAGTGTATGATTGAGTGATTGGCTATCAACACCAGTACTTTGGGTGGATATAAGGAAGCCCTGAATTTGTCAATGAAGGAATCTACACGTAGATCCACAGTAGGGAACTAGGAATTTTCTGTATGTGATGACTTTAATTGGCAGTAAAATGCGAGCGAATCGATACCATGTGGAATTTTTTGCCTCAGAAAACTGATTTTTCTGAAATACCATTGGCTCACTGTAGCTAAAGTGGTTGCTACAGAGGACAACTTTTTTTGTCGCAGGAGTGAACTTCCCCATATTCAAAACCGTTCAAACTCTGCTTGCTTGTGAATATTCAATAACTGATCCGGGGGTGCCATCTAGTGATGGAGTAGTGCAACTGCGTCCATAAAAAGAGGAGTATTGCTTTGTCTGCAGGCGTCTACATTTGCAGAAAGGCGTTAATTTTCATAATATAAACAGGAAGTAATATTAACTGCTTAACATCACTTAAAGTAATGTAACTTTATTGTTACACCTGCAAATAAGTGCTTGGCATAAGTGGAATGATGCAGATTTGTTTGAGTACTTCAGTAGAAAGTGAAAATTGCAGTAACTCAATACAATGTATGGTTATATACCTGTATAACCATTATAATTCATTGTGTTAGTCTCTTTTTGACTGCTGTAACTGAAATCATACTCCCATTGTGTAGTACAAAGTCTGTAAATATCCTTCTCTGGTATGATTTGATGCAAATAGTTATACCAAGGGTGGGCAATTCCGGTCCTGGAGGGCTGGTGTGTATGTAGGATTTTATTTCTACCCAGACTGAGTTAACTGATTACATACATAAATATAGATTTGTGCAATGGTTAGATGAAAGAAAAATGTTTTTCGAAGGGAGGCAAGAACAGTCTTTGGTGGTCATCATACTATAACTTGAGGAACGTTTGTCTGTCGGTCTGTTCCCCTACTCCTCTGAGGTCCTCTGACGGATCTTCACCAAACATGGTTGGTCTATGTAGGTTGTCCCTGGAATTGTCCTTGAGGGGTTAGTTTTTTGAAAGGTCAAGGTCACTGAGATCAAAGGTCAATTTTCCGCATCTCCCATCTCCCTGGACAGATTTTCATGAAAGTTGGTATGTGGACGTAGGTCGTCACAAGAAGTTATTCTCGCCATGGGTAATTCACTAGTTCATGATAATTCAAAGTGTCACATTTCATAAATTGTTTGGTTTCGGGGATATGTGCCGCCCTACATGTTAACAAGATAACTTCAGTTATATTTGAATTTCAAATTTCATGTTTTGCATATAAGTAAGTGTCATAAAGAGGAAGCACTGATTCCATTTTGGACAATTTACAATTTCTAGACTGGCCACCAGGGGCCAAAAACTGGAAAATCACTGTTTTTATCATATCTCTGGAAATATTTTTCCGATTGACCTCAAGGTAAGTGCAAATGAGAGGTCATGACCTGAGGATGTGTCCCACGATGACATTATACCTGTTTGGTTCAAAATTTTGACACAAGGTGGAGCTTTGTCACATAAAATTCACCATTTTTGCCATATTTTTGGAACCATTTGTCCAATTGACGTGAAACTATCTGCAACTGTAAGGTCATGACCTCACAACGTGTCACGTGATGACATTATACCTGTATGGTTCAATATTTTGCCACTAAATGAAGCTTTGTGATGGAAAATTACCATTTTGGCCATATCTTCAGAACCATTTGTCCGATTGACCTGAAATTAAGTTCAAATGAAAGTCTATTCAAGGATTGGGGAATTGGAGGATTAGGGGCATTCAGGGATATACCACTAGCCGTCACCTCCGACGGCATAAGCCTAGTTAAAGGCCAGAAGGTGGTGTTAAAACCAGGGGCAGATACGACCCTCTATTGAGCCGTTCTGGTGTAGCAATTTAGTGAGCCGTTATGGAATTCTTTATTTTGGTTTAGGTTGACAGTTGAGAAATGATATTAATGAAAAAGATTAGATTGCTGGAATCATCCAAAATCTGTGGAGAAAGTATTTCTTTCATCTTGATTGTCCAGTGTAAAGTTAAAATCCCTTCCTCCATTTCCCTACAGGAGCTGCACTCTTGAATACATCAGATCAGCAGAATGATGCAGGCAGGCGTCCGTCTGAGACAGGACACTGAGACCCCACCAGAACTCCCCGCGCAGCAGAGGATCAGAGAGAAAGAAGAGGACCTCAATGGACTGGAGTCTGTCCACATGGCTGAGTCAGAGATCAAATGCACTGCACCAGGACTAGAGTCACTGGAGCCAGAGTGTGTTACTGCAAACAGCAGAGTCAGTGATTTACATCAGCCACAAGCACCACTGATAAAAACCGAAGCTGATCTGAGCCCCAGCAACACTGGGGATCTAAAGACCGAGAGCTTAGACTTTATGGAACTGGCCTATAAAACCCATCTGCATCCTGACGAGATCAAAACTGAAACAGATTATGGAGACTATATTAAGGTTGAACACGTTAATGTCTTGCAAGACGTTAAGTGTGTTGATATGAAATGTGATGAAGTGAAGTTTGAATCCAGTGAAGGTACAGTGAGTGATCTCATGAATGCTGAGCTTAATGTAGCCGGTGTTGATGGAAAAGGCCATAGAGAACCATGGCAGTGTGCAGGAGAGCCCAACACAAACAACAAAAAATCAGGGAAAAAACAGTCAGAATTAATCCAAGGTTTGGGAATAGATATAATGGAAATCACCCAGCCCTGCTCTCCGCATGAGAAGTGTTTTAAGAATAAATCTCATTTAAATGACCTACCTAGAATACATGCAGATGAAGTGCTCTACAAATGTTATCAGTGTGTGAGAAACTCTTCTCAGAAAAGCCATTTGAAATCCTACCAGAGAATTGATACCAGTGAAAAGCCCTACAAATGTGATCTGTGTGAGAAGAGCTTTACATGGAAATCTGATTTCGAATCCCACCAGAGAATTCATACAGGTGAAAAGCCCTACAAATGTGATCACTGTGAGAAGAGCTTTATATGGAAATCTGCTTTCCAAACCCACCAGAGAATTCATACAGGTGAAAAGCCCTACAAATGTGATCAGTGTGAGAAAAGCTTTTCACAGAAATCTGCTTTAAAATCCCACCAGAGAATTCATACAGGTGAAAAGCCCTACAAATGTGATCAGTGTGAGAAGAGCTTTTTATGGAAATCTGCTTTCAAAACCCACCAAAGAATTCATACAGGTGAAGAGCCCTACAAATGTGATCAGTGTGAGAAGAGCTTTTCATGGAAATCTGCTTTAAAACGCCACAACAGACTTCATGCAGGTATAGGAAAAAATATGGGAACAAGAACCAGCAGCAGTGGTTTCCAAGGGGAAAGTAACAATCTTCTACGATCTACGTGATTCCAACTGGAAGGTTTATAGAGGGAGGTGTGATAAAACTGGACATTTTCTCCTGCCTATTCCAGATGACAAGTGCCAATATTACCGATGTCTCTGTCCCTAATGATTATGTATGGAAGCCCAAAGTGGACAATATTCAAATGAAAATGTAATCCCACTATTGCATTTTATTTTTCCTCTTATGAGTTATTTGAGACAATATAAAAAATTATAAGGGGTTAATAAATAATAGTTCCTCACCTTACAACTTCCAGAAGAGTATTTAGCCAAGCAATAGCGGACGAATATTGCAACAACAAAAAAGACTTGAGCCTCTTCCACACTAGATGCGAAACAAATTTTTCGCAGGACAGATTACATTCAAAGTCAATGCAAGGATGCGAATATACACGTTTCGCGTGTATCCGCGTCTTTGAATTGACTTTGAATGAAAATGTGTCGCAGGAAAAATTAGTTTTGCGTCTAATGTGGAAGAAGCTCAAGTATTTTGTTGTTGCAATGTTCATCCTCTATTTTTTGGCTAAATACTCTACTGGTAGTTTTAAGGCGAGGAAATATTATGGGAGTACATTTGGAATATTTTATGTTTTATGTTGAATGTGCTCCAATGTTTTCAGAGTAGAGAAACTCCACAACAGCCGGCGGAACATAGCTAAGCACCTTAACTGGCTCACGCTCACTCACCCCATCTTCCCCCACTGATAACATTACTGGGGAAAAAATAAGGATGATGGCGGAGGAAGTCGCAGCTCACTGGTTGATGTATTGCGTAAAACCAACGAGAACACATCGTCTCAAACCGTCAACAGCGTTCTGAGTACTCCTAGTCTTGGAAGTGCACTTTTCCTAGAACGACTAGCGAGAATGTTCTTCCTAAGAATGCAAGTCCGTTCTTGGCATTCTTGGTATTGAGAAATGGCCATATACTGCTTTGCTAGTTTATATCATAGACTGTAGGTTGGTTCAGCAGTCAGGAGCCCCTTCCTGTCCACAAGATGCCACTGCACTCGGCCGGTTCAGACCGTCCCCACGACCTCTGGGCCACACCTCCTTATTTGCATACAGGTTGAAAAGGCAAATGGAAAATGGAAACGCCAAATGAGAAACCCAAATGGAGAAGCCAAATGGTCAATGCCAAATGTAAAATGTTAATTGAAAAATGCAAACATTAAATGATAATTTTATCTTTTCCATTTAAGCTTTTGATTTAACCCCTTTGCGCAGAAGCCAAATCTGGCTTTTTAGGTGTTACCTGATTTAGGGCTTTACAATTCAAGATTGCAGCTTCACAGACAGAAAAACTTTGGCTCAATTGAGTCTAGACACTTGAAGCATTTAGACTCCCATTGTATTTCAGTTTATTTTTATGATTTTGGTGGAGAAAAGGGGCTGCAAACAAAGTCTTCATGAGAATTCACCATTGAAATGGCAAAAAAAATAATACTGACAAATGAAAAACTGCTGGGGCTTAAAACTATACATTTCTGGGATCATAAACTTCTTGACCACAAGTACAATTCACCTTGGACATTACATTCTAGATTACCTGCTTGCTATGAGCCAAATTAGACAGCTATCCAGGTGTCTCCCCAAAGTTAGAGATCTATCAAAATGGTTCACTGTCTGATCATAGATTAATCATATATTTAACACAAATTAACTTTTGGGGCATGAAATTCAGCATGAACGAATGATTTTCTGGTTGAGTTTAGCATGAATTTATCAATATCAGTGCTGTTGAACATCATTGGTCACCAGTAACCTCTCCAAACTCCAAACATGCCTTTTCTCCATAAATGGACAATATTGTTAACTTTCTTTTCTTCGAAGTCCGCCAAGCATTAAATAAAGTGTTGATTAAACAGCTATTCACGCTGCAATGCAAAGCTAACCGCTCTCACATCTGAGCTCATTACCTTACACCTTATAAGGGTAAAAACTTACTAACTCAGTAATATCTGAATTCTGAAATACACCTTATTTTAACAGAACAGAAATGTCACTTTCAGAAAAATATCAAACGACCCATGTTTCCATATTCAACAGAATGGTGTAATGAACGTACCGAGGGATCTACCGACGTGCGTGTGCTGCATGCATTTGGAGAAACGAAAACCTCGGCATTCGATGTCTTAAACGCGGTATAAATTCTACAGCAAAAAGCCATATTGTGCAAAATGTGAACAGTAGAATTATAACCTGTTTTTTTCATTGATGCCCTCCTCCAGAGACAGATGCATCTGGTAGAAGGAACCCTCCAGTACCGTTTAATTCGGTATAATTCCCATTGACCGCGTCCATACAACATGCATCTCGTAAATGACACTGAACACTTCAGGCCGGTTTCGAGTGTCTTTTGTTTCTTTGATATCGCATCATTTTCAGCTGCGCAACCGTGGCCAACATTCGAAGAACACAACCGACCTTACTTTTACGCTTAGCTTTGTATTCTATTCTTAATTGTCCGATCAATGTATTTCAGTTATTGAGGAAAGTTGTCTGAGTATATAATTGAGTGACTGGCTATCGACCCCAGTACTTGGCTGGATAGAAAGGAGCGCCGAATTTGTCAAGGGAGGAATATACGCGTTAATCCATGGGAGGGAACAACGCGTATTTTGTGTGTGATGACTGTAATTGACAGAAGAATGTGAGAGAATCAATACTGTCGGATTTTTTGCTTCACAAAATTTATTTATTTATTTTTTTTTAACCACTAATTGGAGTACTGTTGGCTCACTGTAGCTAAAATGGTTGCTACAGAGTACTAAGTTTTTTTTTTTTTTTTTTTTTTCTGTCGCAAGTGATTTATTTTTTAAGACTACTGGATCGATACTATGGGCAAGGATATTGAGCAGTTTGCACATCAGGCTTAGCTGAGGAGTTTAATTCATGCTACTCCTGTAAAACAGGGATTGGAGGGAACTTCTCCATACTCTAAATTGCGTTTCACCTCTGCCTGCTTGTGAATATTCAATAGCTGATCGGGGGGTGCCATCTCGTGATCGAGTACTGTAACTAAGTGTTTAAATTTGCATATCTATAGACATGAGCCTCTACATCTGCTGAAAGGGGTTAAGCATTTCCATTTGAGCCTTTCCATTTCCCATTTTGAGTTTTACATTTGATGTTTCCCTATTGCTATTTAAATTTTCATTTTCAATTTCATCTTAACAATTTAAGTTTTCTGTTTGACCATCTCGATTTACATATTAGCATTTTAAATTTAACGTTTCATTGTCGTTTTATCCATACATTATCATTTTACGTTTCATTAGGTTTTTCAATTTGCTTTTAATTTTTAACATTTAATTTTGGCCTGATTTTAATTTAATTTCCATTTGGATTATGACCAAATATGCTCCATAAGTGCGGCCACTTGTTAACGATAAGCCGTATGCAGCGCATCACATGCCGCTGGATATGGGGAGACCAGAAATGGGCAATCCTTGCCGTCCGTCTGTGATCAACATTATAGAAGTAGCCAAGCCAGTGATGTGAGCTGGTGTTGGGGTGCAAATCTACTGAACAACAAAAGAAACGCAACTTAATTGAAGGTAGACCAGAGAATACGTTTGCGCGTAATTATTGCAAATCAAATTTATTACAAGAGTGTGCACATTTACACTCGTTTGATGAAACTTTTGTATGTTTTGTGGTCACTTTGAGTAACCATAATAGCAAATTAACGTACTAGCTAACTTGCGTTTCTTTTGTTGCTCAGCATATTTTTGCCATTTTATTTGAATTCATGAATGGCCGTAATATGTAGCAACTCTATTGCCACAGTTCATGTAGCGCGACAAAATATACTGTAAGCTAAGGTTGCTGTTGTGACATCCTAGAACCATGTACGCAGAACCAACACTCACCTTGTTTTGTCAGTACTTTTTTGCCAGCTCTGCTTAACACTGATAGATAATTTTATTTTGGGTAAAAAATGCATTAAAACTTGGATACAGAAATATATAATGCATAGAGTAGACCCGAGGACACCCCCAAAGACCTCAGTCTGTCCCCGCCAAAACACAAGCTAAATATTACAAATAAACAACAAATTGGAGGAGGGGTTGCTCAACACACGCGCACAAAATGTACACCAACACCCACACACACATGCACACCCACACAACAGACACACACACACACACGGACACACGGACACACACACACACACACACACACACACACTCATGCATAAACACGATTACGTATACGGAAGACTCATGAATGCATAAAAACCATGGCATGGCTGGCCAATAGACATATATAAACATGCGTGGAAGAATCATGATATTTAATAGTTTTTAACATGATTTTTAATTCGCCTTGCAAATGATGGCAATTGGTGTGCGTTTTTGATAAGCTGCGGGAGTGTCGACCAGAGATTGGGGCCTCTGTGGAGGAAACTGCGGTGAATCAACCCCCCACAAATTGGTCCATGATGAACATCATTACATTGGCGAGTATTATGTGCGTGAACTTCGTGATTATAGGTAAATAACGATAATAATTGCTTTGGTAATAGGGATTGATTAAATAAAAAGATAAATTTGACCATAGCCATCTGGTATATATCCTGAGTCTGAGTATACCGAGGCCTTTGAAGAGCGGTGCTGTTGTTTCATTATACAGTATTTAGCTCCAGTAATGATCCTTATGGCTTTTTCTGCAATGTTATTAAAGATTTCATATATTTATGTGCCATTCCTCAGACTATAATGCCATAGAGCAAATAAGGATTAATAAGACTAAAATAAAGCATTTTCCTGTTTGCAATTGAAAGTGAGTTTTTACACATATTCAAAGCATACATACCATTTCAAATTCTCTTGTGGCAGTGCTCGATATGCTCGCGCCATTTTGAATGTTCAAAAATTCAATATTTCAATACTGAGAAAGCGGGCCGATTTTACACGATTGATAGGATTTTCATCAAGAAAAATCTGTTCCTCCAGAGTCTGAGCAGCTAGTTTTTCGAAACAGCATGTAGTTTGTTTTACCCGAATTCACCGATAATTTGTTGGCTCTCAACCAGTCAGATATAACGCGGAGAGCTCAAAATTAAGCACGTCATACAGCTCCTTTAGATAGTTTGATGACCAGTAAATTGTAGTGTCATCAGCAAACATTATACACTTAGTTCGGTTTAAGATATTGGGAAGATAATTTATATACAAAATAAATAAAAGTTGAAGATGAACTCAAGCACTCAAAATCAAAAGGGTCATGGGTTTAATGCTTAACTTTCGCAAAGCCGGCCATTATCAAAAAATTAAGTACCACTAGTACAATCGATGTTCACTCGCACTTAAAAATGAAATGAAGAGACAGTCTTCAAATTATAATCGAGACAGACATTATTGAAAATGGTTGGGGTTGGAGAAAGGCACGGCCTCCGGTTCGCTGACATGCAGAAGTTCATGGATGAACTGTTCAATGCACTCCAAGATGCTCTGATATCATTGGGGGAAGACAAAAAAGGAGCTTTAAAACAAAGGTAAAAATAACTCCGTTCAATGCGCGTAAGATTTCACAGTAGAATACTCCAAGAAATTCTTATAAATGGCACGAAGCTAAGATAAGTAAGCTAAAAGTAAATTAACTTGCCAGAATTGACTAAAGTTTAAGGCTCCTTACTTTAAAACATATCGGTTTACTAGGCACGTGCAATGCATTGTGTTGGGTGTTCAGTTTATTGTCTTGATAATGGAATTCGCATGCAGACGAGCTATAATCGTCTGACTCCATTAATGTGGTTAGTCATCATTGAACTGAAGAGGACAGGAGCCTGGGGCATGTTTCCCAAAAGCGTAGTTTCAGAAATTAAGTCATTCATCCATTCATAGTCAATGGTTCCATCTATGGAAGGTAGCATCTGTGATTTTGGGAAGGGCACCCCTGAGCAATGTCACGTTACACAACAGCAAGTTAACTATACGAAGTCAAAAAAGAAACTTCACACTCATAAATTTGTAAATATTTTCTTGAAACTTCTAATAAAAGAGTTTTTATTATCACTAGGGGTAAACACGTTGTCAAAGACATCATGACACGCATCAACTCTGACGTGCACAGGTACGTAGCACGTGCAAGCGTACTTAAAGCTAAAACCATGTTTCTCGTGTTCCTAGTCATGTGACCATATGAGAGATGTGCAGCTGAGCTTACGTTAGCATGTTAGAGGGACATCTCGGAAAAACAAGTTTTAACATTTTTCACCAAAAATGGTCAGGGCACTTAGGAAAAAAATACAGGACAAGTTTCGAACATGTTATACAATATATCAAAGACTGATCCTGAAAATGGAATAATTCCGGATACTATGATCCAGAATACGAAAGTAGGGGACCTTCGGAACTTTCATTATAGGTAGAGAACAAATGAAGCTACAAACATGCGACAAACACCATTATATTGCCAAGATATTGCAGAATTAGGAAGGTTTCACCGGATTTACTGTATCTTCAAAAGCCAGGGAACTAGATCCAGAAGAAAACCACCATTACTGAAAATTCGATTTTCGTGAATAACTACTGAACTAATATTGATATCATGATGAATTCAGTTACTAATAATGTGTTTTCTTGGTCAGGGAATCTGAAAAAATAGATGAAATAAATGTAGGAATAATATTTATGTGTAAATCACAACATGAGGGGAAATGTTGCATCATAAGAAAAAACAAAACAAATGAAGCTAGAAACATGCAACAGACATCTTTAAACAGCCAAGACGCTGTGGAACTAATATTGATATAGCATTATGAATCATATTGCCATGTTTTCATGGTCAAGGAATCTAAAAATGAAGATAAAATAAATGTAAGACTAATATCTATGGTGGAAATCACAATATGGAGGGAAATGTTGTGCTTGGCGGAGGTCTGCGCTCTCCCAGTGCTTTTCTAGTTCAAGTTGTAACTTCCCATTTTTACTCTTGGACATTTCCGTAGCATTTCCGGGGGAACTGGTTACATTATGGACATTATTTTTATGATACATCATCTATAATAAGTACAGAATTAAATAAAATCATTATTTAAAACCTCATTTCTTGTATGTTCAACTTAACTTCACTCATTTGGAGGTCTGTTTTATTTTGGCTGAGTATATTTTGCCGACATTTTTGAGTTGAAATCAATAGTATTACTTCCCTGTTAAATAACAGTCGTTTTAACCATTTGATATCGCATCGGTGTTTTAAAATTCTATCTTAAACCTTTACCGGCGGCTATGTGGGTTCCCCCCCCGTTCCGCTCATACGCACATCAGGGTGCAGTCTGCAGTGGTCTGACTTCCATTTCCGGTGAAAAGTGATCGTGAACACGCACCCGAGGTCAGAGTTCCACGAGCGCGAGCCGTTGTCATGGACACCTCGGATACCAGCGCGTTCATGAGCCCCACACTAGGCATGTGTCAGCAAAAATTACACCGCGCATGTCCGCCTGGGTCCAGAAGCTTGGCCCCCAAGTCGGCTTGCTGCGCCATTGAGCAATTTCCATTGCAATGAACGGCCGGCCATTTTCCAATTGTATATCCAGTGAAATATAAAACATCCTTGGCAGAAGCAAGGGTACTTCCTCTTTCTCTCTGGTTTTAATATATATCTCTTTGGGCATGTCCTTCAAATATCTGATGAGATTTATTTCAGATGAGATTTATTTCAGCAATTCAGGCATTGAGGCCCATAGTACAATGGTCATTTGTGCAAGTAACATTGCTCACGTGATGTACATAGATTTATGAATAAATTAAAGACAGTTGCACATTTCTTGATATAAAGACATTGTTTTAAAAACATAGCAACAGCATGTATAATATCAGAATTTACAGAGTTAAGTCGATTGACCATTAATTGTCTGCCTGTAAATAAAGTAGGGAGAAATTTACACCTTAAATGAGAGTACTTTTCACATACAAGTAACACATAATATTCCATCTTTTACCTCTCCAGATGAACAATTTTTGCAAATGGAGTTGGTTACATCATCTTCTTAAGACCTGCGACATGCATTGACATTAAAATTGTGCTGAGAAATCCTAAATTTGCAATATGCCTTGATTAAACTTTTCTCTTTTAAACGGGTCAAATATCTTTCAGTTTGTAACAGCGATTTTACTTTACTGGAGTTACTGAGATAGGATGACATCGAAACACTCAGATGCCACTGTGTGTTGACAAAATATGTCCCGTAGCTTTTGTTTAAAAGAAAGTAGAAATAAATGTGAATCGCCCACGCCTTGTGAAATCCACACACATGAAAAACCAGTAGTAAACAGTGCTTTTTTGACATCTAAAACCCAGTTATTCTTGCCACTTTCATGAAGTACCTTCAACATTTTGTAACAGGATATCTATGTTGCATCATTCTAAGTAACTTGATCCAGTACTTGATTACCTTGAGCTGGCTGGATACAAAAATATTATTCCGACCTGTTTCACCAAGGATTGCCTTATTTGAAGCAAATTTACCGACCCCACGAAAATATGTGAAATATGAAGTTTGGACCTTTTCAATTTCAGGATAGTATGTAGCACCCCATATTTCAGAACCATATAAAAGTAATCAGCTTAATTTTGCCTTCAAAAATGGTGCATGCTTTGGAGAAAGACACACAACTATTTTTCTTGAATAAATTGTAAATGGGCATCATGGCCTTCGTTGCTTGAGCAGCTTAATGTTTGCATGCCATAGTCCAGACCAATCGAGATGAAAAGAAAAGACCTAAATCTTTATAATGGCTAACTACATTCAAGACAGATGAACCAAGAAACCATTTTTCATGTTTTTCTACAGTGCCGCTATTTCTGAAAACTACCACGTTGGTTTTTAAAAGCTGAAGTGCGTGATATGGAAAATAAAACTGATAACATGGAGGCACAATCTCGGTGCTGTAATCTTATTTTCCATGGACTATCCGAGAGGTGTGGCAAATCATGGGCTGATGGTGAAAGCCGTGTTCGTGATTTTATGGACACTTCACTCCACCTCGAGCCTAACGAACCAGTGAGCATAGAAAGAGCCCACAGACTGCACTCAAAATCTGGACGGAGCCCAATTATAGTCAAATTTTCATTTTACAAAGACAAATGCCAGGTTTTGGATGCTGCTCGAAAACATCTGAAAGGCAATTAAGACATCTGTGTCACAGACACTTCACTGAACATGTGAGATCAGTACATTCTCGATTATCTCCCCTGATGATTAAGGCACGCGAGGACAACAAGCTTACTTAACTTATCTATGACAAGTCGGTGATAGAAGGCAATGTGTTTGCATGGGATGAGGAGATTTCAGACATACGACAGGTTGGGAAACGCAGAAACTGGAATTCTCGTTACAAATAAGCTGGATCATCTGAACTAGGAACTACATCAGCTCAACCAAATTCAAAATAGAGTTGTGGCAGAGGCCCCAATGATTTGCTTTGTGAATCTGTCAGTATATTTCATATAGATAGTGACTGCAACTACATTACTTCAGAGGACAATCCTGTGATCACTGTAACTGATAATGTGATATGTTTGCCAAATACAATATTGAATATCAATTCAGAAATCAGCCTTAACCGGGTTATTGTGAAAAATATTAAGAGGCAGTGTAATGATAACAATGTTATCAATGTGCGTACGTGGAACATCCATGGACTGAAGTCAAAGGAACGTTCAGTTGACTTTATTCTATTTTGAGAAAACTTTGTTTCGATATATACATATACATATGTAATCCGATGCCAAGTGTATTTTAAGCAAAATGTTTGTTAATTTTGATATTTGTGAATGCAATCCAAAGCGTGAGTCCAGTAGGGGTTGGTGTTCTGGAGGGATATCAGTATGTATAAAAAAAAGTCTTTGTCACATTTGTTTGAAAGAGTTTACAGCCATTGGAAAACAAATATCTTTTGCAGAGTTAAGGATCGATTATCTCCCTTTATCATCTTTTTATGCCCCCGCTCTCCAAAAAGGAAAGGGGGCATTATATCGACACCATGTCCGACCGTCATCCGTCCGACCGTTAACTTTAGGTTTCCGTGTGATAACTGTAGAATCCCTCATCGGAATGATGCCATTTCTTAATGGCGTATTGGGAGTGGCTAGAGGAAGGGTCCTTTCGAAAGCCAGCGTCATGCGCTATCTAATATGACCGCTACAGCAGCCATCTCAATATGCCCTTGATCAACATACAGGTGGGGGCATATGCCATGCTCTGCGTTGCTGTTGTTTGTGTTTGTCTATATTCCACCTGAATGATCGCCACTATATAATAACACTGAAGAAAATGTTATTGATAATTTGGAACAACAGTTGATTGCATGTGATGGATGACTATGGAGATTCATGAACATTTATTATATCTGGTGATTTTAATGCTAGAACTGGTTTTGAATTAGATTATGTTTTTGATGACTGAGTCAAATATTTGCCTACTGATGAAGATTAAAAATCAGATTACTTTAATTGTGTCAGAAATTCTCTTGACGAAAGTGTTAACAAATTTGCTAACTGTTTGTTAAATTTTTGCAAACTGTTTGGTGTACATATTGATAAATGGGAGATCAGCAATGGATAATTGTGGTAACTTTACCTTTATCTCCCAAACCAGTTGTAGTGTTGTAGATTACTTGTGTCCATGGAGTTGTTTCCAAATATTTTAGATATGTCGGTTACACAGCGCACAGAGTCCGATCACTTACCTATAGTGTGTAGCTTTAAGGATATTGTTACTGATGGGGTTTGTTAGGAATGTACCGTTCCTCTTAATCTATATTTTGGGACAAAGAATAAATCATCTCCAGAGCAGTTTGTACCTTATGTTGAATACCTTCATAGTGATATTTGTGAAGTCATTTGTAAACTGAAAGATATCATACTGTATTATGCAAAATCTGCTTGTGCTGTTTCCATAGGAAGCACCGTTAGACAAAGTTACCAGCCTCCATGGTTTGATAAGGAGTGTGAGTTTCTAAAGTCGGAGAAATGCAGGCTTTTAAATAAATTCTGAAATTGCAAGTGTGATGAAAACCTAAAGCAGTATATATCGGCGAAAAAGGATGATAAGAAATGTTGCAACCAAAAGAAACTTGATTTTGATTTACAACTAAATGAAGAAATCAACAGAGCAGCTCAACACAGTGATTGCAAACAGTTTTGGAAGTCAGCGAAAAAGGCAATACTGAGACGTCCGCAGCGAAATAATAATAATATATCTTCCGGTGAATGGCTTGTTTATTTCAAAGATTTACTGAACCCTTCACTAAGATCTAATAAAACTGAGTTTGATTGTGTTGTAGAGGATATTATGCTCATACATGTGCAAATTGTAATGACTTGCCATTTTCGGATGAGTTGCTCTCAGGTGAGATCACTGAAAGAGAGGTCAAGCACGCTATCAGTAACCTGAGGACGGGCAAGGCTGCTGGGGAAGACGGGATACCCCCGGAATTCTTTAATTTACCAGTAACTCTCTTTGTGGAATATTTAAAATTACTTTTCAATTAGATCTTCGATACAGAAGTGTTTCCAGAATGTTGGAATATCAGTATGATTATCGCAGTATATAAATCCGAGTCAACTTCTGAACCAGGAAATTATAGGGGTATTTTACTGCTGAATGTTATGGGAAAACTTTACCTCGATCATAGAGAAACGGTTAAGAATTTGGATGGATGCTAATGATTTATTGTCTGAGTCCCAAGCAGGATTTCGTCCTGACTGCTCTACTGTTGATAATGTTGATTATGTAAAGCTCTTTGTTCTAAATATTTATGCAAATCCAAGGGCGCTTTTACTGTGTATTTCTTGACTATAAAAAGGCTTTCGACTTTGTAAATCGGAAAACTAATGATGCATCTACTTATTTCTAAGAGATACCATGGTAAAATGTCTGTCCTTTTGAAAAATATGTATGCATCAATCAGTGCATGTATTAAGGTTGATAATGCAAAGACCAGTGCTTTAAGTGGGCCGGTACGCGCCAGTATGGAGTACCGGCACTTCTAGATTTTAGCCGCTGGCGTACCGGGACTTTTTAGGGCGTACTGGGACTTCAACACGAGTTCGTAGTACCCGGTCTGCTCCATTTCTCTCTTGGCGATTCATGATCCGATGGCTATACTACATTACCCACAGTGCATTAGTACGCGCCGCACCTTTACTCGCGAGACGTTCACTCGCAAGGAGATCTCAAGGAGGAGTGGCATCAGCCTGGTGCCGGTGCCTCGCTGCGCTTGCGCTTAAAGTGAGGCCCTGGTGACAATGACTCAATGGCTGCCTCCAGTGAAGGAAATCGAAGATGGCGGACCAGGTAGGTTTTGATAATTCTAGGAGCTGTCATTAAACGTCATTGTGGTCATAAATACATTTTGATACACCACGTTGATTACCGATCTCTATAAATTTTTAGAACAAAGGGATAATTTTATTTTGGCACATGTACTTGCCGACAGCGGCGTAGCCAGTAGGGGTGCTGAGATATGTCCCTTTTTGACTGCAATTAGTAGTTCTAGTAGTAGTAGTAGTTAGTAGTAGGAAAACTGATAAAGAGGTGCAAGAAATATAGGCTGTTCTGCTAAAATGATCTCCAATGCCTTAAAATGGAGAGCAAATCCTGAGACACATGGCAGAAAATGGAAGACAACCATTAAAATGGATTGAAGAATAACCAGAATGGCAAAGGCTCAGCCAATAATCAGCTCCAGGATGATCAACGACAGTGTGGAGTTACCTGTAAGTACTGTGACAGTTAGAAGACGTCTGTGTGAAGCTAATCTATTTACAAGAATCCCCCGCAAAGTCCCTCTGTTAAAAAAAAAAAGGCATGTGCAGAAGAGGTTACAATTTGCCAAAAGAATTCATCAACTGGCCTAAAAAGAAATGGAGGAACATTTTGTGGACTGATGAGAGTAAAATTGTTCTTTTTGGGTCCAAGGGCCGCAGACAGTTTACAATATGACAATTACAATATGACACTCATCACTCTCACCTAATTGACCTGAGGATTATGCCCCAGAAAAAGTGGAGTGGAATATGTCAACATCCCAAACAGAGACACGTGATTTGTGGTCATGATGTGCCTCATTAACTCTGTCACAAAATTTTGAAGCCAGACAATATTGTTCAACCATAGATGGTGACCCCCATCACCCCCCACAGGAGTGCATAAAGGAAAACATCATTCCCCTCAAGTATTGGAGCAGACAGTGAATTTGCAACAATTGCAGAGAAGCAATTGTTAAATCCTATCTGACTTTGACAATGCACTGAAAACATACATTTCATATTCAAGAATTAAGAAATTTAACGCCTATTTTGACAAATTTAATTTTATTCAAATTACCTGTAAAATTGGAGTACTTAAACTCATCAACTAACGACGAAGTTCAAAATCAATGGTAAACTGGAACAGGCTTAAGTGTAACAGGCCCATTGTGATGTCAAAAAGCCCAGTGCAAAAATCCACTGTAGGACCGGCAACTGCAGAATTAAAGGAGTGCATACCTCTGTTGACCTATGGACGATAATGCGAAACCAGATGATTGAGAGCAAATAATGACTTTGCCAAACTTTATTTTTTGACACAAAATGACAACCTGTCTTGGATAAGTTTTTTTTATATATGCATGGCTTGCTGGTTGCCACTTGTTTATGAATTTAGTAAGTATATTTGCAGTCGGGCTAGCTCGTAATGTTGGCCTTAAATGGGAAGATGGACGCCCGTCGCTGGGTGGAAGACAAAGGGGGAAAAATGGAAGCTGCACAAATAATTAGTGCCTTCAAATGGAGTCGTGTTTGCCTTGTTCACGAGAAAGGTCCATATGAATGCCGCCCTCTTGTGATATTCACGAATTTCTATATCGAATTTTTCTGAAAGCTCTGAGTTCACGAGTTGACTTTTTTGATGATATTTTCAGACCGTATATCCAGACTACAATTAAGCCGCCATGCCTTTCCATGGAATCCGTTAATTACAATGTTTACCGGTTCTGCAGCCGCATTAGCGACCCTGCGTTGGAGGAGCTGACATTCGCGAGACGGCTAGCCTGGACAAAGTAGTTTGCTCAACGTTACCCTTACCTACAGGACAAGAAGTAACAGTGTAGACCATCAGCACCTTTATCGTCGTGTCTCTTGCTTCTCCGAGTGGCGTTCAGATACAAATTAATAACGTAATATTTGCGTATCCACATAATTTCTGTTATGACCATGCGCGCCGCCATGAAAACCCAGCCGGTCTCCTACGTCCAGTCATTGCTCGTTGAAGTGATAGATCGGCAGACAATGCATCCGGGCTCCACTTGTTCCATTGTTTTCTTTTTTTTTTTTTGAAGCCTGCCACCACCCCCCTCTTTGGAGGACAACTTTGTTTTTATTTTCAGATGAGAAAATGCAAATTAGACAGCAGAATGAGATTTGTAAGAGAAAAAAAAAAAAGAACAAAATATATAGTACATTAAAGAGAAAATAAGGGAAATAAAAGAAAGAAAAAAGTATAATAATTAGAACAGAAGAGATAACTCAACTTGAATTCCAGTAGATAAGTGCATGTAAATTAAACATTGGTGAATGAAGTATGTAACAGATAGGACCACGTGGGGGGTAAGGGTGTGTATCAATGGCAGATGAGTGGATGTTTATTGTGTGAGGCGCGGGCTTTAACACATACATAAAAGGACCCATAAACAGACAGACAGACAGATAAAATGACGGACAAGAGTTGATAATTTAGTGTAAATGTGTGTGTGTGTGTGTGTGTGTGCGTGCGCGTGCATGTACACAGGTATAACTTCATAATAGTCGTAACATTTATATTATAGTTGATAGTTATAATAATTATATCAAAAATAGTTATTGTGATAGGAATTGTTAAGGGAGCAACAGTTTTTCTTTTTTTTTTTAAGTGGAACTAATGACGACGGTGCAGAGACGACGACAGCGACAACAATTAGTAATAATAATAATAATTTCAGAAGGCAAACGGTCAGTGACCCCCATCACCCCCGCACTTGTTCCATTGTTGGTTGCTTACCAGTAGTGTTAGTCAGGCGCGTGCTGGCCCATCTGGACGCTCTGGACTTTTACCGGTGTCCTGTGTCCTCATTGGCCTGCCTGGCTGCAATAAATAAAATGCAGTCACTGGCCCGCTGTTTCCAGGCGGACAACACAAACTTGTTGCAACAGCAGCAGCGCTGGCAGCACTATGTTGACAGAGAACACGCCCCCTCACTGCATAGTGCCCACGTAGCCAACATGAGCTCTGTGATCAGAGGGTAGGATTGATCGAAATTACAGCGATCGTCGTTTTTCTTTTAGAGAACTCGTGTTGTGACTGGTTAGTTGCTTAATGGCCCGCCTCTACACAGCCAAAACACTGGAAATGTTGAGAAGCTCATGGAGCAGTCAGCGAGAGGAGGGGGGATGAGTGAGAGAGACGCGTCCAGTGTTGCCAACTTAGCGACTTTAATCGTTGCTACTCTCGACATGCAGCGGGTCCTTCCGTCGGCCTGTCCACCGTCACAGAGCACTCACAGGCGGCCCAATCCTCTCGCCGCCGCCCCTCTTAGCTGGAGTCGGAGCAGGAGATGTTCACCCCTCCGTGTCCAAACAGCAAATGAATCGCACATGCAAACCCGCCGCTTTTTCTCAGTGTTGGTTAACAGTCACGGCGGGATAATTGTGATTTTTTTGTCTAAATAAATAACTGTCAGGCATGCAAACTCCTCACCTTTCGGCGAAATTCGCCGTTTGAGTTCGTAATGGGCCATGTACGCGAATCGCGCAGATCCGAGGAGGGGGGGTTAGCGAGCGGCCGAGCGAGCAGAACAGTGGACCGCTGAAAACTACATAGACCTACGTTCCACTCGTCTCGTGAGAGCAAATGACTGACGAGATGCTTTAATTGAAGCGGCAATTTAGACCAATTTCCAAGGCGCCCCCTTCTTCCTAATTTTTTTCCAATGGTGTCAGCCTGAAGCAATTTACCCACGAAAGAAATCAGCTCAAGGCCTCCATTGTGGAAATTAGAACCTGCGGCGAGGTAAGGCCAGTAGCGGCTATAGACCCGGGAATGACGGGGCGCAGACACGTCCCTTTATGACAATTAGTCCTGGGTAGTTCGCAATCATTTTTCTTTTCTGACGCGTTTTCCAATTATCGTACTTGGCATCTTAAGACACGGTCTCTCCAAATGTGATCGAACAGCGATGAAATCATGGGCGAAATTCACTACAGAAAAAAAATTTACTTATTAATAGGCCAGTGCTTCGCGTTGATTGATCAGGTCCGTGTTCCAGTGAAATATCGCCTTTCACTCTCGGTATTGTGTTGGTTGATAAAAAAGTGGCACTTGGCAGTTAAATAGGCAGCGTGCTGCTCAAGCTGTTTGCGTGAGAGTCGTCAGGTATGCAAGTCTGACTAACGTTGATTTAAATACAGCAAATAAGCGTCCAGATGAATGATTGTCTTCTTACGTAATCGGGGAGAACAAGCAGCAGCTGTTAACTGTGGAGTGCTCTTGGAGCGAACCTTCGGTTACTCATGAAAATGACTGAGAACTGGTCAGGACTAACGACTGTTTTAAATGGATGTTTTGTCACAATTCCCAGTACAGGTTCCACCACTGAGCTGAATTTCGCCCATGATTTCATCGCTGTTCGATTGCATTTGGAGAGACCGTGTCTTAAGTTGCCAAGCACGATAATTGGAAAACGCGTCAGTAAAGGAAAATGATTGCAAACTACCCAGGACTAATTGTGATAAAGGGAAGTGAGTGCGCCCCGCCATTCCCGGGTCTAGAGCCGCTACTGGGTAAGGCATAAACGATACAGTTATACATTTCTTAAAGTGATAGCCTATGAACAGCTTCATAAATCAGACGTCAATGTTGTCGTTAGATTAATTCCTGCACTTGGAACTGGCGCTGGTTTCGTTCGTGCCTACTGTGCTGTTCGTAATTCATTCTGTCATTAATAAGCTACACGGCTCTTTATAATCCTGTAGAATGCTCCATTCACTTCCCAGCATTTTACTGTGACATTTCTTGATAACAGACCATTGTATAGCCTACAACAGGCTGCTGTTAAAGTGAAACAGAACGTTGCCATGAGGTTAAATTAACTAATCTGTAAAATTGAATTTATTCCTCGATATTTGACCGCCTCGCATAACGTTATCCTGGCCTATCAAATGAACTGCACAGTAGGTCTACCGACGTGATGTTTGAGAAAATTTTAGCTAGACGAGCTAGCCTGTCTCTTCAGCAACTTTTTTTAAGAGTAGCTTAAACCTAAATAGGTCACAGGCCATCTCCCTTGCAGTTATAATTTCGAGGGAGACTCGTTTTTGGGAACAGATAAAAGGCTAAATAGGCCTACCGTCTCAGTCACGTATTTTGTAATTAGTCACGACTCTCCGCCATGTGGCGATGGGTGGTATTGCTTAGCCGCCCTATGTGTTAACGCGATAACTTCAGTAATATTCAGTAATAAAAGGTCATGACTTGAGGGGCTTTATATTGTATTGGGTCTATTCAAGGATTGGGGAATTGGAGGATTGGGGGCGTTGGGGGATATACCCCAAGCCGTTGCCTCCGACGGCATAAGCCTATTTATCAGTGACGGTTGGGTTTTTATCTTTGTGTAAAACAAAGAAACTGTTCGCCAGACTATATACTGAATCAAAAGCATTTAGAGAAGCAGTTTGCTATCTAATCACTAAGCTTGAACTGCAACTCGCTGTCTTGTTTTTTTTTTTTTTGGCTGTAGGAACGTGTTTAGCCGTCCAAATAAATATCCTTTGTTCATCAAGCTAAAGAATGTGGTGGACATTTCGTTGATAGGGTTTGGTGCTGGGCTAACGACGTGGAAAGAGTCAGAGAGCAGCAAAGAGACAGGCGAAGGGAGAGAGGGATTTGGCGCAAATTTTGAAACTTGGGGGCGTGTGCTTGGTTATCATCTTTTTTTTTTTTTTTTTTGTCTCTTCTCTCATTTATATTTCTTTTCTTATTTGTTTAGGTTAATATATTTGAAAACAAAGAGTTAAAAAGTTGGATTTAGGCAGGCCAGATATGGCGACCTCTGGGGGTGCCGGGGGAATGGTTTTTGGAACTAGTGCAATTCCTAAAGATGGGGGTCGAAATAGCAGGAAGGAATGAAAACGAGTCGCATCTACTGAAAGTCCTGATGGTTCCGAGATTAATGGAGAAAAAGTTATGAGGAAGGAGGGAGGAGAGAATTTTGTTGTATTATATAGAATTAAGGGGCAAAAAGATAATGGCAGAGGATTTAGGGCGCTAATTCCAATTAAAATAACAGGGTCTCTTGAGAGTCAAATAAAGGTTACCACGCTAAAATTCTGGCAAATGGGGTACGTAGAGTTGCATGTAAAGACAATGAACAGTTTATTCTGGCTAAAAAAAGTCAACAAAATATTGGTAGAAGTTGAATATATGATTCCCCGAGAGAAACAAGGACCGAAAGGAGCTATTTATGGAGTTTGCAGAGATTTAACTGAGAAGGAAATTGTCTATTATCAAGGGCGCAAGGATTATAGAGGCTAAACGATTCAAACCAAGAGAGGGAGGGTCCCAGGATTCTCCACTTCTGCTGACCTTTTTGGGAGAAGAATTACCAACACGGGTTTATTTGGGAAGTATGTCTTATTTAATTAGGGAATATATTTGCCCTCCTTTATGATGTTTTAAATGTCAGCGATTCGAGTATGTTGCTGGGGCCTGCAGAGGGCAGCGCAGGTGCGCGAAATGTGGAGGAGAACATGAGATCAAGGAGTGTAACGTAGTAACTATGGCGGGGCTCATTCTGCTTTCTATCAAGGGTGTGAATTTTTCATGAAAGCAAAACGAGTTCAAAATGTGAAGGAACGGCAAAAGACATCCTGTGCGGAAGCGGTCAGGGGAGGTGAAAAGGAACAGGGGAGCCCTGCTCGTCAGGGGAGAGATCGGAGGCTTAGCCAGGGAATGGCGGCGGGGAAGTCGGCAATTGGTTCTGATGTAAGGGTGATGAGCAGGGAAAGGTTTTTTTTTTTGTTTTGTTTTTTTTCTCTCTCTCATTCATAGTGGATGTGCTGGTTGGGTCTAATACAACGGATAAGAGATCTAACAATATAAGAATTGTGGTAGGTGCAGCCAATAGATTTCTTGGTCCAAAACAACTAGGACCGGAACAGCTTCATGAATATATGAAGGGAAAGCAAATCGCGTTGAGTGATCAATCTGCAGAAATGGGTTTGTGTTGAAGATCTGTTTGTAGACAATGAACAAGATATTTAGTATCTTAATGTTCCGTATAGTGCAATGGAACGCTAGAAGTTTAGTGGCAAATGGACAGGAATTTAAGAAATATGTGGAGTGTTTACACCCTAAGCCGGATATTATCTGTATTCAAGCAACTTTGTTTAAACCGAGACTAGATTTTTAAAATGCCTGGATATGTTAGTGCTAGAGCTGATAGAATTGATAGGGCAGGGGATGGGTGTGTAACGTTTCTTAGAACGGGGCTTCAATATCAATGTATAGATTGAAATACTAATCTTGAATGCGTTATGGTAGAATTATGGAGTGTGACTAATCAAATTTACATTATAAACTTTTATAATCCACGCAGGAAGTTGTGTGTCGAAGATTTAGAGAAATTAACGGAAAAAGTTAATGGGCCGGTAGTGTGGGTTGGAGATTTTAATGCCCATAACTATCTCTGGGGAAGTATCAAGAGGACTAGTAATGGGGAAGTGGTAGAAGACCTTTTGGATAAGCATGGATTGGTGGTTTTAAAAGATGGAAGGCAGACAAGGATTAATGTAAATACTAACAAAGGCAGTAGTATTGGTCTGAAGTTTTCATCTGCCAACTTGGCGAGAAGAGGGTTATGGGAGGTTTTTGAAGATTCCCAATGGGAAGCGATCATTATCCAATTATGGGCAAATTTAGCATGCGATTGAGAGTAGAACAGGAGGAGAGGCCTAGAAGATTTAACTTTCACTTTGCTCAGTGGGATGAATACCAGGAGGAGATGGCTGACGGATTAAGCAGGATTAATAGTGAGGGATCAATCGATGAGTGGAACTCCTCTATAGTTATTCTAATTCATTCAGCAGCACTGAAAACGATTCGTTTCAAGACATCCCTGTTATGGCCCCAATTTGTTATGACATTTACAACAGCAAGGGAGACAATTTTAAAACTCAAACGGACTCAACTAAACAAAGACAACTAACCTACAATTTATATTACTGACCAAGATTGATAATATTCAAGAAAAAAAATATTTTCAGTCCCTTGAGAGGGGGTTGCTTGGTGATGTCCTGGGACAGGGAAATGCTCCAACACAGGCAAAAATCCACAAAAGAGAACTTCACAGGTCTTGAGCAGAGTGACAGGTCTGGTCAAATGTATCTGTTATCGTGGCCGATAATTTTATTGTATTTTTATACATGTATGTACAAGTGGTTCGTTTTTTTTTTTTTTTTTCGTCATCCGTGGTTGTGTCCGAATCCAATTTTTTGACGCACCCGGATGTGATGTGTATTGTTCACCAAATCTGCCGGGCATTTTGGATCTTGGCTTGTCGCAGAACGGTCACTCCAGTTTACCTGCGATGTCTGATTATTTATCTGCGTAATCCTGTATGCCAGGTAGGATATTCTTTCACTAAAATGTGTCAGTTTTGTCGTAGCATCATGTATGGCTGTGTTTCTGGGTTTATTTTTTGCCCAAATTGATTTGTAATGCATATTTTTGCCAGTGTTTGCTGTCGGTTTTGTTCTGTGACGCATCATGTCTGGGAAGTTTGTACACGCGTTTGTAATTTACTGTCGTCATTTTTGGCCTGTTATTCCTTTATCAAATGTCGTCGTGTATAAATTGAATCTGCAAATTAATCCCGTTGTCTGTAATTTATGTTGACACGTCATTATTTTGTACTATGCCAGCCAGTTACCCGGGGTGTTTAGACATCTGTATGCAAGCCCATAATCAGCGCTGTGAGGAGCCATGATGTTCTTGTGAGTAAATTAATCACGGGTAATAATGTGTAGTGACTTATAATTAAATTCGATGTATTTTTTTGCACATTGTTTAGTCTGTTTTTTTTTTTCTTCTTCTGTACATAGTGCAAGGTGATTATTTATTGTCATGTTATGCAGGCAGTTATACAGTCTGTACTATGTAGGGTCGACTTCGTTTGTTATTTATGTGTAGTACCTTTTGTGTGGTTCATTATTAAATATTGTCAGTATAAATCAAATGCATTAGTAAAAGGCAGTACAAACCTGTATAACTCAGTAAAATGTGTGTAGCTCATAAAGTGTAAGAGTCAATCCAGTAAAAATCAGTATACTTGCGTTGAGAGCAATTGTGTAAACCCTGAATGTTGATTTGCTAATGCAATGTTGTCTCACTTATAATTTTGTCATGTCATGCTATTGTCATATGTCTTGTATTATGTCGTACTAAATTCGTCATGTCGGTTTCCTCCTTGTTATTCACCTTATCTGTGATTGGGCTGTTATGGGCAAATGTATCCTTCCACAATTTCTCCTACTACTTTACTCTCTCAATTTCTCCTTATTGAGACCCCTCCCACCATTTAGACTTTTTTTTTTTTCTTTTTTTTTTTAATTCTCTGGGACTTTCTGTCTCAGACATGCCCAGGACATGCCCAAACCCAGCCCCAGTCTGGGCTTAACAAAAAAAAAGGCTTCTTTTCACATTACATCCCCAAAAATTTGTGTGTCTGTCCCATGGTGGGATAAAAAATGCAAGGAAGCTATACGGAATAGAGATGGGGCATTCCGGATATTGGGGAAATTTCCAATAGAATATAATGTCATGCAATATAAAGGACTGAGAGCAATAGCAAGAAGGGTGGTGAAAGAAGCAAAACAGACATTTTTTGCGGTATGGTAGGATCAGAGTTTTCTATTGATCGAATGTGGGCTTTGGTCCGTAATATTTTTGGAAAACATAAACGGTCTCAGATTCTAGTATTAATTAAAGAGGAAACTAAGGCGGTCACAAATATTGAAAAGGCAGACTTACTGGTGGAAAAATTCCAGCGAGTACATTTCGAAAGCAATTCAGGGACGGATGGAGCTCGGGAATGGGAAAGAGTTATGATGTGTGAGGGCTGGAAAGTCAACAGAAATTATGATAATGCAAGCGCTATGAACCTTTCAGTGTCTTCGAAAGAATTGCGGAATGGAATTGGTGTGCGGAGTAATACCTCCCCTGGGAGAGATGAGCTTGCATACGAGGTATTTAAACGCTTGGATGAGCTAGTATTGGAAGAAGTGTTAGCAATGTTTAACTTATTTTGGGCGCAAGGTAAGTTAACAGAGGAGTGGAGACACGCTGTTGTAGTTCCAATACTAAAACCGGGGAAATCGGCATTGTCATATCGCCCTATAGCACTAACCCCGGTCCTACGTAAAATAATGGCGCAAATAATAACAAACAGATTAGTATACTATATTGAGAGTAAGGTACTGTTCATGAAATATCAGAATGGATTTAGAAACGGTCGGTCCACAATGGAATCCGTAGCGACACTTAGCCAGGATATAGGAAAGGCAATAGGCAATAAAGAGGTCATAGTTAGCGTATTTTTAAAGCATATGACACTTTATGGAAGGAGGGATTATTAAACTGTATGATACGGGAATCAGAGGTAGAATGATGAATTGGATCAAGGATTTTCTAAAGAATAGAACCATACTGGTAAGAATTGGTGTAACCAGCTCCAAAAAAGTTATGATAGAAAACGGCACACCCCAGGGAAGTGTGATCAGCCCTGTGCTATTTAATGTGATTAATGATATCTTTGATAATGTTGGTGAGGGGTTTTGCCAATCTCTGTTTGCGGATGGTGGTGCACTTTGGAGGAGAGGGAAAAATGTGAATTATATCATGAAGAAAGTGCAACAGCGTTCGATTCAGTAGAGGAATAGACAAACAAATGGAGACTTAAAATATCCATAGCCAAGACCAAATATTTCATTTTCGGTTATAAAAGGAAAACTAGAGCACTCGGCAACCAAGCACATGTATCCCCCAAAGGCCCCCCAGTTGGGCCCAGATGGTCCCAGAGTACCCAAAATCAGTAGGTGTCGTGAACTTACCATAATACATGTCCCTGTAAAATTTGATTAGAATTGGTGCACTTATGTGGGCTGTAGAGCGTTCACAAGAAAATCTCTGCGGACGCGTGACGAGGCCAAATCCATAGTATCCTCCGACCTTCGTTCGGGGGATACAATAAATGAATGCTCTATGGGTGCCCTCTCGAAAGAGTGAAAGAATTCGAATTTCTTGGTGCATGGTTCGATGAACGGCTCACCCGGAGGGTTCATACGGGAAAAATTCTGAATAAGTGTGAAAAAACATTAAATGTCTTGAGGAGTCTAACAGGATGTAACTGGGGTGCAGAGAGGGGGTCTATGTTGATAATATATCAGGCAGTGATTAGATCTTGCCTTGACTATGGATCATTCGTGTTTGGATCAGCTGCGATTAGTCATCTTTTCAAATTGGATGTCATCCAAGCCAGAGCATTGCGACTGATGGTAGATGTAAAATCTCACGATGAAAAGCTGTGGGGACAGTATCTAAAAATCTACACAGATGGATCCAAGGATCCAGTCAATGGGAGGGCAGGGTTTGGAGTATATGTGGCAAAGAATAATATTAAGGCAGGACTGCGAGTCTCTGATAATGTGTCAGTTTTTTCAACTGAGCTATTAGCAATATTTTGGGCCTTGTGGTGGGTGGAATCGGTCAAACCACTAAAAGTGCTAATGTGTTCGGACTCTGCTTCAGCTTTAATGGCCTTGGAGAAGGGAGGTTTAGGCGAAAAGGAGGATATATTAACCCCTTTCTGCAGACGTAGACGCCCGCATCTATAGACCTGCAAATTGGAAAAACGCTGTTACTGTACTCGATCACTAAATGGCACCCCCGGATCAGTTATTGAATGTTCACAAGCAAGCAGACCTCCAACGCTGTTCTGAATATGGGGAAGTTCACTCCACGCCCGGTTTTTCAAGAGCTGCATGAATTAAACTCCTCAGCTAAGCCTGATGTGCAAACTGGTCAGTATCCTTGCCTATAGTATCGATCCAGCAGTTTAAAAAAACGATATCTTGACACAGAAAAAATCGTTATCCTCTGTAGCAACCAGATAAGCCACAGTGAGCCAACAGTATTCCAAGTAATGGTTCAGAAAAATCAGTTTTCTGAGGCAAAAAAATCGACATGGTATTGATTCTCTCACATTCTACTGTTAATTACAGTCGTCACATACAAAAAAAATTCGTAGTTCCCTACCGTGGATTTACGCGCAGATCCATTCATTGACAAATTCAGCGCTTCTTTATATCCACCCGAGTACTGGCGTTGATAGCCAACCACTCAACCATACGCTCAAGCTCTTCTGCGTAATTGGATAGTTACACTTCATGCCCTGTGAAGCTACCCTGGTAAAAATGTATTGATTGGCTCGTTTCTTATCCAATTCCCGAGTGTTTAAACATTTTAGAGTAAGTGAAACTAATTGATTGGACAAACAGAGAGCATACAAACCTATGCGTATCAGCAGGCTCGGTTGTATCCTGTCTACGTTATGCACATTACGCGGTTAAAATAGACGCGATTTATAGAAAACGCGTTCGCAAAACTGGCCTTGAAGTGTCCAGTTACATTTACAGGATTTAAATGAGATAAGGATATGGTCAATTGGAATTATTTAGAATGAAACAGGACCGGAGGGTTCCTGCTATTGGATCGGTCTCTGGAGAAGGGATTCATGAGAAAGGTGAGGCTGCTACTTTGTTATTTGTTGTTGTTGTTGTTGTTGTTGTTTTTGGAATGTATACGTACTCAACAAAGTCGAATGTCGAGGTTTTTTTCCTGTTTAAAACGCGAACTGCCCGTGCATTTGGATGGACCCCCTGGTACGTTCATTGCACGTTTCTTTTGAATCCAGGGAGGCAATGGATTGTTCCCTGAAAGTGGAGTGTCTGTTCTGTTAAAATAAGGTATATTTCAGAATTCAGATATTACTGAGTTAGTGAGTTGCACTTGTTCCTTATAAGTAATGAAATGAGTTTGTGAGCTTAGAAGAGGGGACTGGTAGCTTCCATTACAGGGTGAACGTTCTAACCGTTTAATAAGAAGTTTATTTAATGCGTGTTTGTGCTGGCTTGGGGCACTTTGAAGTAAAATGGCCAAAACTCTAAACTTTATTATGGAGAAAAGGCATATTTTGTGTTTGGAGTGGTTACTGGTGACCATTGATATTCAACTGCACTGAGATTGATAAATTCATACTAAACTCAACCAGAAAATCATTTGTTCTTATTAAATTTCATGCCTTAAAACTTTATTTGTGTTATATACATGATTTTTTTATGATTTGACAGGACTTCATTTTGAGACTTCGGGGAGACACTTGGGTAGCTGTATAATTTGGCTAAAAGCATGTAGGTAATCTAGAATGTAATGTTGAAGATGAATTGTACTTGTGGTCAAGGAGTTTATGATACCAGAAATGTAAAGTTTTAAGCCCCAGCAGTTTTTCAATCCTCAGAATTATTTTTTTTGCAATTTCAATGGTGAATTCTCATGAAGATTTTTTATGTTTGCAGCTCATTTTCTCTACCATAATCATGAAAATTAACTGAAATACTATGTAATTCTAAATGCTGTAAGTGTCTTTTCAGAATTGAGCCACAGTTTTCCTCTTTATGAAGCTTAAATCTTGAATTATATAGCATTAAAGTGGGCAACCCAAAAATAGCCAAATTTGGCTTCTGCACAAAGGGGTTAATAGACATAATGAATGTTCTATTTAAACTACGGGACATGGGGATAGAAGTGGTAATGTGCTGGGTCCCCGGACATAAAGGTGTAGAGGGAAATGAGATGGCAGATAAAGCTGCCAAAACAACACTGAAAAGGGAGAAAGTTGACTTTGAAGTTCCCGTTGGGTAAAAGTGAATATAGAAGTAAAATTAAGGAGGGTATTAACAGGATATGGCAAATAGAGTGGCAAAATGAGAGAAAAGGAAGACGTCTCTTTTCTATACAGTCTAGAGTTAATGGAATGAGTGGGGTTAGTGGTATCGGAGGGTCAGAAGGGCGGAGTGAAATGGTTAAATTAACCAAATTAAGGCTTGGTCACTGTGGGTTAAATTATTATCTGTGGATGATTGGGAAACGACCTTCTGGGAAATGTCAGTGTGGGGAGGATGAAACCCCAATGCATATTATGTTCTGTGGTAAAAATTACCAGTCAGAAAAGAAAAAGTTGTTCGAGCTCGGAACAGATCTTGGGGTCTCTTGTTTTTCTCTTCGAATTTTTTTGGAGAACAAGACAACCGCTCCCAATTAAACAAAATTATAATACAATTCCTTCACGCAACCAGATTGTATTCTGAAATTTAAGAACAACAACAACAATTCAATGGGAGGATTGCAGTTATACACCTAAGATGCGTCTACATTGCCGTTAAGCCCCATGAGAAGAGGAAGCCAAAGAATGTTTTGGCTGAATAAAAATTGGTTAGCTAACCTCGAGATTGGAATATACTCTGTAGGTAGGTAGGAAGGTATGCATGTATATGCACGCAACCCACTGTACAGACGCTGGCCACAAGTTACTATTTGTTTAGATGAAAACGGATGTAAACCATAGATAAATATATTTAGAACACTAGATTGCTAATGTCATATTTACATTACCCAAAGCGAAGCACCCAGCCACCATATTGATACACCCAACTTTTTCATAAAAATTACTGGTTTCCTACGAGGCCAATTTCAAATAAGTCAATATAACTTAAGTGTTAAAACGCCGAGATGTGCAGGTGCCTTTTGCAGCAATATTCATTTGAAGGGTTATAATAAAATGTCTCAAGGCAAATTTGTCACTTAAAAAAAAAATTGTGTTCCCGTGCTAGCTAGCTAATTAGCCATCCCATTGACTTGAAAAGACCGCTGACTGAAAGCAAACGCTAGCGATTGGTAACAGTCACCAGCGAGCGACCTTGATATCCCTACTGTCGCGGGGACTGCATTGACTTAGCCACCTTGATAATTTTATTAACTGCTAACTATAGTTAGCTAGCTATTTGTAATTGACATTCATCGACAGTTCTTCTTACCTGCACAATATTTAAAACAGTGGACAAGTCGCTTTGTCTGTTTATACTTGGTTCCAAGAGACAAGGAGGGGAGAAAGGCTTGGCTGTTAGAAATCAAGAGAGAAAACCCTTCTCTATCCCCTTGATCCGCGCTGTGCAGTGACGATTTTTTGACAGCAGTGTTTAAGCGGGACAGGCAAAGATGAAGCTTAGTAAAGGAGTAGCCAGAGTTAACTCGCGCTTCCTTTTAACAAGGTTGGCATTAGTCATATGATTCAATATGAACAATTTGGTTGACGGCATATATGCTCAACCAGGGTACAATGAAGTGAGGACACCAGAGAGTAATTTGATAATGTGTACGGACATTCACCGACGCTTCTTATAACGGTGAAAACGTTCAAGCAATTATCTTATCAGAGGGTCTCTAAAAGCCTCTGTCACGTTTACTTAACTTTTCTGCTCGCACTTTAAGGTAAACACAGTCACCTTTCGATCATACCTTGAGCAAGTGTGCCACTTTCCATCCTCTTAATAGCACATATTTAGGGAGACAAAATGTTGCGCTGCATTGCGATACCGAAATAATACCGACTCCACACGGAGGTGTTTTTTTTTTTTTTTTTTTAATGCAATATTAACAAACAAACAAGGCACAAATACAAATACTTTGTCAAAGAAACTCTGCCTCAGGTTAAGCAAGACCCATTCAAGTAATAAAAGTATCCACAATAACAATCAAAGAAAAATTAATAAATAAAAGATGAAATGGTACAAAAAAGACCACAGACAATAAATGAAAAGGAAAGAAAAACAACTAAATAAGCTCAGAGATGGGGATTATGTCGGATTAAATAAAAATTTTCAAGTACTGAAGATGGCTTAAGAGCTGCTTTGTTTTGGATATACTTCAATGGCTTACTCAAAGGTTTTTGATCATTCTTCCAATGATATACATTAGGTTTAGCCTTGAAATACCTAAAGTTCATTTGTGTATAAAAGATTTAGCCAGTAGCAACACATTGTTAAAAAGAAAGTCTACATTGCACCGTTTTCATTGATATAGGAAACATAATACCCCTGGACTGGAGCCAGCTCTGAATGTCAGTCCAAAACCGAATCACAAAGAAAAAGCAAATATGCTCCAAGCTTTCAATCTCTTTTTCAGAGAAAGTACAGTGGTTAACCTCGAAGTTAAACCGCCGTCGCAGAAACTCATTTTTAGAGTAAATTTCATAAAATTTACCTCTTTAATCTTGGGAGCAGGTGGAAAGCAGATATATCTTTAAAAAAATTTTTTTTTAATATCCTCAACTCCGAAGTCCTTAAAAATGTAATTCCTCCTCGCAGGATTAGGAACTTCTTCAGTTAATAAGTCATCAGATAACACAAATCCCTCAACACAGAGCAGCCTCCATCCAGGAGAAATATAGGAGTACAAAATGTTTTTTTTAACCATTGATCTGAGGGAGAATGGTATAGCTTTAACAATTCGGTCGTATTTGGCAGCTGTACATTTGTAACTGACGCACGGAAGTGTTTTTGAAAATTTTATTTTCAAGTAGGCGAAAATGAGTGGGCGTCTACGTGTGAATTTTACTTCCGGGTGCATAAACAGGTGCTTCACATGAGCGTACCCTATGGAGTTAAATCACTGCCAAAACCTAATATACAAACCGAACATGGCAAATGCACAACGATTCACGAGCAAATACAATGTGATTTGCAAATATAAAAATAATTCACGAGCAAACAAGGTGTGGTTTGCAAATATAAAAACGATTTGCAAACAAATACAGTGCAGTTTGCAAATATAAAAATGATTCACATACAAACAAGGTGTGGTTTGCAAATATAAAAACGATTTGCAAACAAATATAATGTGGTTTGCAAATACAACACACCATTAACAAACGAATGTATTCAGTTTTACAAATACAAAACGTACCGATTACAAGTACACGACGTGAACCATTTCCTACAAGTAGGCCTACAAATCACTTTTGGCAGTTTTCTACCGGTGACATGGTGCCGATTGGATTTCCTCACTTGCATTTGTCCGAAGGATTTTCTCAATAATGTCCTCACTAAGTTATTGGCCCCGCTAAACAGCAGGTGGGGCTATGGCTCAATTTCCTAGATCTTTACACCTTGAAGTTGAACTGAATAGAGAACGGCCTCCAGTGACAACCGTGGATGTGAGGATAATGGATGAGGCTAAATAAAAACGCAGAGTCTACGTGTCCGAAATAACTCCGTGTTCGACAGTGGGATGGTTTCAACATAACTCTGTGTCCGACAGTCGATTATTGTTTTTAATCTCTCGAAATCTACTGAATCTTTTAGATATTAAACGTGAATGTTTTGATAAGACTGCTCACTTCTTCATGATGGGTACCGAGAGTTTCAATCAATGTTTCTGCTTAAGCTCAGCTCAATAAAGTGAGTCGGCATTGGCGCATCTATGACGAATTTAGCGACTGTCTGACAGAGATCCTAAAATACCCAGTGTCCGAAAGTCATAAAAGTTTTAATTTTTTGAGTATTCCAGCAATTATTAGACGTACGAACTTGGCCCTGTCTGTGTTCGACCTTCACAAAATGCAAATAGTTAGCCGTCGACTTTTCTTGGTCTTTTTATTCGTCTGTTTTCTTTCGTTGAAGATGGACAACGGTTTTTATTCGGTCTCTCTTCTGAAAATTAGTCGGATGAATCGAACAGTTTCACGCTTTATTTCCACACCAGAGATAAAATAGCGCTTGTAGTCAGTGAGCAAATAAATTCCACAACCATCGACATTGTGAATTAAATATTGCACGCACGTTCAGGACTGTCGGACGCGAAATGCAAAATACGCCATGTCCGTCAGACAGCAGAAAGTAAAAGTAATTATATGAGACCAGATTTATAACGAAATGGAGAATAAAAATATCACCAACAATCAGAACACTTTATTGGGCAGAGCTTTAACAGAAACATTGAATGAAATTCTCGGTAGGCCTACCCATCTTGAATAAGTGAGCCGTCTGATCAAAACCTTCACATTTATAATCTAAAAGATTCAGTAGATTTCAAGAGATTAAAAACAATAATCGACTGTCGGACACGGAGTTATATTGAAACCATCTCATACTTGGAGGAAATGGTTCACGTCCTATACTTGTAATCGGTACATCTTGTATTTGTAAAAGTGAATACATTCGTTTGTTAATGGTATTTTGTATTTGCAAACCACATTGTATTTGTTTGCAAATCGTTTTTATATTTGTTTGTGAATCATTGTGCATTTGTAAAACATGTTCGGTTTGTATGTTAGGTTTTGGCAATAAATTAACTCCGTAGTACCGTATCAGCATTCTAATGTTATACATGTATATCTATGATGCAAACAGCAGCCCGTTGAACCACCATGAATCATGGGAGTTTGGCGTCCTTGTTACCATAGCAACGGTGTTCTAGCTAGCGCTGATATCATTTGAACGCCGCGCCTTTTTTTTGCTCTGGACTTCACGACATGTCTCTTCACAATTTCACGATTTTGAGGGCAGCAAATCTATCTACATGGGCAAGTCAAGGCTCAGTTTCAATCGGTGAGTATTTTTACGTCCTTAAACCGATCTATTACGCTTTCAAAATTGCCCGCTCTTTCCAAACCGGCGGTGGAGGATTTGAGTGTTTTAAAGCAGCTCTCTTGAGATTAACGTTACAGCCAGAAATTCTTTGAGCCTTAATTTGCTTATTTTAATTTTACCTGACTGTATCGTCCTTTCGCACTGTTCAGAGTTTAGCATTATGTATTACTTCATAACGATCGTTCGATCGAGTCGAGTTTGCCAGCTAAGTTAGTTTGTATGTTCGCTGGTAATGTTGATTTTGGAGCTCACGTTAGTAGTATGTTTGGCCGGCATTGCGGTAGTGGCATCGGCGTTAACCGCTGACGTTAGCGAGCGGGATTGATGAGACGATTTAAGAGGAACGCAGTGTCTAGAGACACAACAGTTTTTATTGGTACGACTGTCGATTTCGAGGGGTAAGGATAAGGATTCGGGATTATACTCAGTGTATGGTTAGGATTAGGTCAGAACAGGGGTTGAAATGGGGCTGCCGTACCTCCCAACTACGGTACTCCACATTAAAATGCATTGTAAAAACTGCCGTACCTGTTGCAAATGCCTAAAGAAAATCACGCATTAATTCTCCGTTGTAGCATTTTTACGCAGATATGCAAGACGGACTGCTCTCGGTTTTTAAAATGAAACCCGGCGAACGTGGATTACTTGGAGAACGGAAAACGGCAGGAAGACTTGGCTTCAATTTCTTAAGATTCTTTATTATACAAATTGGGAACATTGACAGCAGATGCTGCATTCACATGTCAGCGTTATGTATTTTTAATGTGTGTTTTACGTGGCGATTAATATGATTTCTAGTTAATATGACTTTATCTGAGGTGTGCCATGATCATGTTTGGATGAATTGAGTGCGAGCCGTGGAGGGTGTGATGGATTTACATGCTGCTCACATGAAGCTGTGCAAGTAAGGAAATAATTTGCGTTTTGTCTGTTGATACATTTAATTTGAGTTGCCATGAATGACGACTTTGGATGACAGATTGCTTGTGTGATGAATACAATCTAATTTACCGGAATGCAACTGCCAGAAACATCAATATATGCCCTTGAATTTTTCACGCGCTTTTTTTCGGCAGTTGTTAATTTTCCCGCGCTTTTACTTTTTTTTTTTTTTTTTTTTTTTTTAGCTGCGGCAGCAAAGCATCGTGGGAGATGGCTAAGATCAAGTGTAGTATCTGTTCTTATCAGTTTAATATCTGATACGTCCCCTACCCGGGGACTTCAATATTAAGCCGATTTTTGGAACAGGGAGCCGGAGAAGGGGCTTGCTCCAACCGCTCCACGCATCGACCCGGTATTGCAGTACATTCGGGAACGGTGCTCCTCTCCATGTTTTGTGCTAAAGAAAGAGTCACTTTTGTATATCTCCTCTTATCGGTGAAAGACTGTCGCGCTGAAATGATATGCCGGGCATTGTCTCGGATTATTCTTTGGTTTCCTTTTTAGTTTGTTTGCAGTTTTCCCTCTGTCCCTAGCCACCCCTCAGCCCCTCGGGCAGCGGATTACCTCGGCCCTGTGTTTGGAGCTGGACGGGAGCGCCGGGAGTGGTGGAGGACGAGACGTCACGTTGCTCAGGTTTCTCTTCAAAACGAACAAATCTTTCGCCTTTTACTAAAGATTTCCGTGTAGAGGAAGACATCTGAGTTTGCACTATTTTTGGATGCTCCGTCTGCGGGATGGGGCAACTTTTTTTGTGTCCCAAGGAAAAGCAAGTATTCCTGGACTGTTATTAACCTGCTTATTACTCTGCTATTACTGCTTGGTTTCCTGTTTTCCTACGTGCTAGCAACTTGCTTAGCGAATGCCAGCTGTTTTACTTGGTCAGCCGTTGAGTAGGGAATAACAGGCAAGTAATCAGCAGTTTAACAACAGTCAGCTGCAGCTGCGGCAGCAAAGCATCGTGGGAGAGGTGGGCGGCACTTGGGGCGGAGTTCAACTGGGTCACATGTCCCACGGTTGTGGCTTTGGCAACTCGGGAGGGGGGCGGGGACTGGGAGCAACCGGTGGGCATCGCTTCTCGGCCTTTTGGCTAAGATCAAGTGTAGTATCTGTTCTTATCAGTTTAATATCTGATACGTCCCCTACCCGGGGACTTCAATATTAAGCCGATTTTTGGAACAGGGAGCCGGAGAAGGGGCTTGCTCCAACCGCTCCACGCATCGACCCGGTATTGCAGTACATTCGGGAACGGTGCTCCTCTCCATGTTTTGTGCTAAAGAAAGAGTCACTTTTGTATATCTCCTCTTATCGGTGAAAGACTGTCGCGCTGAAATGATATGCCGGGCATTGTCTCGGATTATTCTTTGGTTTCCTTTTTAGTTTGTTTGCAGTTTTCCCTCTGTCCCTAGCCACCCCTCAGCCCCTCGGGCAGCGGATTACCTCGGCCCTGTGTTTGGAGCTGGACGGGAGCGCCGGGAGTGGTGGAGGACGAGACGTCACGTTGCTCAGGTTTCTCTTCAAAACGAACAAATCTTTCGCCTTTTACTAAAGATTTCCGTGTAGAGGAAGACATCTGAGTTTGCACTATTTTTGGATGCTCCGTCTGCGGGATGGGGCAACTTTTTTTGTGTCCCAAGGAAAAGCAAGTATTCCTGGACTGTTATTAACCTGCTTATTACTCTGCTATTACTGCTTGGTTTCCTGTTTTCCTACGTGCTAGCAACTTGCTTAGCGAATGCCAGCTGTTTTACTTGGTCAGCCGTTGAGTAGGGAATAACAGGCAAGTAATCAGCAGTTTAACAACAGTCAGCTGCAGCTGCGGCAGCAAAGCATCGTGGGAGAGGTGGGCGGCACTTGGGGCGGAGTTCAACTGGGTCACATGTCCCACGGTTGTGGCTTTGGCAACTCGGGAGGGGGGCGGGGACTGGGAGCAACCGGTGGGCATCGCTTCTCGGCCTTTTGGCTAAGATCAAGTGTAGTATCTGTTCTTATCAGTTTAATATCTGATACATCCCCTACCCGGGGACTTCAATATTAAGCCGATTTTTGGAACAGGGAGCCGGAGAAGGGGCTTGCTCCAACCGCTCCACGCATCGACCCGGTATTGCAGTACATTCGGGAACGGTGCTCCTCTCCATGTTTTGTGCTAAAGAAAGAGTCACTTTTGTATATCTCCTCTTATCGGTGAAAGACTGTCGCGCTGAAATGATATGCCGGGCATTGTCTCGGATTATTCTTTGGTTTCCTTTTTAGTTTGTTTGCAGTTTTCCCTCTGTCCCTAGCCACCCCTCAGCCCCTCGGGCAGCGGATTACCTCGGCCCTGTGTTTGGAGCTGGACGGGAGCGCCGGGAGTGGTGGAGGACGAGACGTCACGTTGCTCAGGTTTCTCTTCAAAACGAACAAATCTTTCGCCTTTTACTAAAGATTTCCGTGTAGAGGAAGACATCTGAGTTTGCACTATTTTTGGATGCTCCGTCTGCGGGATGGGGCAACTTTTTTTGTGTCCCAAGGAAAAGCAAGTATTCCTGGACTGTTATTAACCTGCTTATTACTCTGCTATTACTGCTTGGTTTCCTGTTTTCCTACGTGCTAGCAACTTGCTTAGCGAATGCCAGCTGTTTTACTTGGTCAGCCGTTGAGTAGGGAATAACAGGCAAGTAATCAGCAGTTTAACAACAGTCAGCTGCAGCTGCGGCAGCAAAGCATCGTGGGAGAGGTGGGCGGCACTTGGGGCGGAGTTCAACTGGGTCACATGTCCCACGGTTGTGGCTTTGGCAACTCGGGAGGGGGGCGGGGACTGGGAGCAACCGGTGGGCATCGCTTCTCGGCCTTTTGGCTAAGATCAAGTGTAGTATCTGTTCTTATCAGTTTAATATCTGATACATCCCCTACCCGGGGACTTCAATATTAAGCCGATTTTTGGAACAGGGAGCCGGAGAAGGGGCTTGCTCCAACCGCTCCACGCATCGACCCGGTATTGCAGTACATTCGGGAACGGTGCTCCTCTCCATGTTTTGTGCTAAAGAAAGAGTCACTTTTGTATATCTCCTCTTATCGGTGAAAGACTGTCGCGCTGAAATGATATGCCGGGCATTGTCTCGGATTATTCTTTGGTTTCCTTTTTAGTTTGTTTGCAGTTTTCCCTCTGTCCCTAGCCACCCCTCAGCCCCTCGGGCAGCGGATTACCTCGGCCCTGTGTTTGGAGCTGGACGGGAGCGCCGGGAGTGGTGGAGGACGAGACGTCACGTTGCTCAGGTTTCTCTTCAAAACGAACAAATCTTTCGCCTTTTACTAAAGATTTCCGTGTAGAGGAAGACATCTGAGTTTGCACTATTTTTGGATGCTCCGTCTGCGGGATGGGGCAACTTTTTTTGTGTCCCAAGGAAAAGCAAGTATTCCTGGACTGTTATTAACCTGCTTATTACTCTGCTATTACTGCTTGGTTTCCTGTTTTCCTACGTGCTAGCAACTTGCTTAGCGAATGCCAGCTGTTTTACTTGGTCAGCCGTTGAGTAGGGAATAACAGGCAAGTAATCAGCAGTTTAACAACAGTCAGCTGCAGCTGCGGCAGCAAAGCATCGTGGGAGAGGTGGGCGGCACTTGGGGCGGAGTTCAACTGGGTCACATGTCCCACGGTTGTGGCTTTGGCAACTCGGGAGGGGGGCGGGGACTGGGAGCAACCGGTGGGCATCGCTTCTCGGCCTTTTGGCTAAGATCAAGTGTAGTATCTGTTCTTATCAGTTTAATATCTGATACATCCCCTACCCGGGGACTTCAATATTAAGCCGATTTTTGGAACAGGGAGCCGGAGAAGGGGCTTGCTCCAACCGCTCCACGCATCGACCCGGTATTGCAGTACATTCGGGAACGGTGCTCCTCTCCATGTTTTGTGCTAAAGAAAGAGTCACTTTTGTATATCTCCTCTTATCGGTGAAAGACTGTCGCGCTGAAATGATATGCCGGGCATTGTCTCGGATTATTCTTTGGTTTCCTTTTTAGTTTGTTTGCAGTTTTCCCTCTGTCCCTAGCCACCCCTCAGCCCCTCGGGCAGCGGATTACCTCGGCCCTGTGTTTGGAGCTGGACGGGAGCGCCGGGAGTGGTGGAGGACGAGACGTCACGTTGCTCAGGTTTCTCTTCAAAACGAACAAATCTTTCGCCTTTTACTAAAGATTTCCGTGTAGAGGAAGACATCTGAGTTTGCACTATTTTTGGATGCTCCGTCTGCGGGATGGGGCAACTTTTTTTGTGTCCCAAGGAAAAGCAAGTATTCCTGGACTGTTATTAACCTGCTTATTACTCTGCTATTACTGCTTGGTTTCCTGTTTTCCTACGTGCTAGCAACTTGCTTAGCGAATGCCAGCTGTTTTACTTGGTCAGCCGTTGAGTAGGGAATAACAGGCAAGTAATCAGCAGTTTAACAACAGTCAGCTGCAGCTGCGGCAGCAAAGCATCGTGGGAGAGGTGGGCGGCACTTGGGGCGGAGTTCAACTGGGTCACATGTCCCACGGTTGTGGCTTTGGCAACTCGGGAGGGGGGCGGGGACTGGGAGCAACCGGTGGGCATCGCTTCTCGGCCTTTTGGCTAAGATCAAGTGTAGTATCTGTTCTTATCAGTTTAATATCTGATACGTCCCCTACCCGGGGACTTCAATATTAAGCCGATTTTTGGAACAGGGAGCCGGAGAAGGGGCTTGCTCCAACCGCTCCACGCATCGACCCGGTATTGCAGTACATTCGGGAACGGTGCTCCTCTCCATGTTTTGTGCTAAAGAAAGAGTCACTTTTGTATATCTCCTCTTATCGGTGAAAGACTGTCGCGCTGAAATGATATGCCGGGCATTGTCTCGGATTATTCTTTGGTTTCCTTTTTAGTTTGTTTGCAGTTTTCCCTCTGTCCCTAGCCACCCCTCAGCCCCTCGGGCAGCGGATTACCTCGGCCCTGTGTTTGGAGCTGGACGGGAGCGCCGGGAGTGGTGGAGGACGAGACGTCACGTTGCTCAGGTTTCTCTTCAAAACGAACAAATCTTTCGCCTTTTACTAAAGATTTCCGTGTAGAGGAAGACATCTGAGTTTGCACTATTTTTGGATGCTCCGTCTGCGGGATGGGGCAACTTTTTTTGTGTCCCAAGGAAAAGCAAGTATTCCTGGACTGTTATTAACCTGCTTATTACTCTGCTATTACTGCTTGGTTTCCTGTTTTCCTACGTGCTAGCAACTTGCTTAGCGAATGCCAGCTGTTTTACTTGGTCAGCCGTTGAGTAGGGAATAACAGGCAAGTAATCAGCAGTTTAACAACAGTCAGCTGCAGCTGCGGCAGCAAAGCATCGTGGGAGAGGTGGGCGGCACTTGGGGCGGAGTTCAACTGGGTCACATGTCCCACGGTTGTGGCTTTGGCAACTCGGGAGGGGGGCGGGGACTGGGAGCAACCGGTGGGCATCGCTTCTCGGCCTTTTGGCTAAGATCAAGTGTAGTATCTGTTCTTATCAGTTTAATATCTGATACATCCCCTACCCGGGGACTTCAATATTAAGCCGATTTTTGGAACAGGGAGCCGGAGAAGGGGCTTGCTCCAACCGCTCCACGCATCGACCCGGTATTGCAGTACATTCGGGAACGGTGCTCCTCTCCATGTTTTGTGCTAAAGAAAGAGTCACTTTTGTATATCTCCTCTTATCGGTGAAAGACTGTCGCGCTGAAATGATATGCCGGGCATTGTCTCGGATTATTCTTTGGTTTCCTTTTTAGTTTGTTTGCAGTTTTCCCTCTGTCCCTAGCCACCCCTCAGCCCCTCGGGCAGCGGATTACCTCGGCCCTGTGTTTGGAGCTGGACGGGAGCGCCGGGAGTGGTGGAGGACGAGACGTCACGTTGCTCAGGTTTCTCTTCAAAACGAACAAATCTTTCGCCTTTTACTAAAGATTTCCGTGTAGAGGAAGACATCTGAGTTTGCACTATTTTTGGATGCTCCGTCTGCGGGATGGGGCAACTTTTTTTGTGTCCCAAGGAAAAGCAAGTATTCCTGGACTGTTATTAACCTGCTTATTACTCTGCTATTACTGCTTGGTTTCCTGTTTTCCTACGTGCTAGCAACTTGCTTAGCGAATGCCAGCTGTTTTACTTGGTCAGCCGTTGAGTAGGGAATAACAGGCAAGTAATCAGCAGTTTAACAACAGTCAGCTGCAGCTGCGGCAGCAAAGCATCGTGGGAGAGGTGGGCGGCACTTGGGGCGGAGTTCAACTGGGTCACATGTCCCACGGTTGTGGCTTTGGCAACTCGGGAGGGGGGCGGGGACTGGGAGCAACCGGTGGGCATCGCTTCTCGGCCTTTTGGCTAAGATCAAGTGTAGTATCTGTTCTTATCAGTTTAATATCTGATACGTCCCCTACCCGGGGACTTCAATATTAAGCCGATTTTTGGAACAGGGAGCCGGAGAAGGGGCTTGCTCCAACCGCTCCACGCATCGACCCGGTATTGCAGTACATTCGGGAACGGTGCTCCTCTCCATGTTTTGTGCTAAAGAAAGAGTCACTTTTGTATATCTCCTCTTATCGGTGAAAGACTGTCGCGCTGAAATGATATGCCGGGCATTGTCTCGGATTATTCTTTGGTTTCCTTTTTAGTTTGTTTGCAGTTTTCCCTCTGTCCCTAGCCACCCCTCAGCCCCTCGGGCAGCGGATTACCTCGGCCCTGTGTTTGGAGCTGGACGGGAGCGCCGGGAGTGGTGGAGGACGAGACGTCACGTTGCTCAGGTTTCTCTTCAAAACGAACAAATCTTTCGCCTTTTACTAAAGATTTCCGTGTAGAGGAAGACATCTGAGTTTGCACTATTTTTGGATGCTCCGTCTGCGGGATGGGGCAACTTTTTTTGTGTCCCAAGGAAAAGCAAGTATTCCTGGACTGTTATTAACCTGCTTATTACTCTGCTATTACTGCTTGGTTTCCTGTTTTCCTACGTGCTAGCAACTTGCTTAGCGAATGCCAGCTGTTTTACTTGGTCAGCCGTTGAGTAGGGAATAACAGGCAAGTAATCAGCAGTTTAACAACAGTCAGCTGCAGCTGCGGCAGCAAAGCATCGTGGGAGAGGTGGGCGGCACTTGGGGCGGAGTTCAACTGGGTCACATGTCCCACGGTTGTGGCTTTGGCAACTCGGGAGGGGGGCGGGGACTGGGAGCAACCGGTGGGCATCGCTTCCTTTTGGCTAAGATCAAGTGTAGTATCTGTTCTTATCAGTTTAATATCTGATACATCCCCTACCCGGGGACTTCAATATTAAGCCGATTTTGGAACAGGGGAGCCGGAGAAGGGGCTTGCTCCAACCGCTCCACGCATCGACCCGGTATTGCAGTACATTCGGGAACGGTGCTCCTCTCCATGTTTTGTGCTAAAGAAAGAGTCACTTTTGTATATCTCCTCTTATCGGTGAAAGACTGTCGCGCTGAAATGATATGCCGGGCATTGTCTCGGATTATTCTTTGGTTTTCCTTTTTAGTTTGTTTGCAGTTTTCCCTCTGTCCCTAGCCACCCCTCAGCCCCTCGGGCAGCGGATTACCTCGGCCCGTGTTTTGGAGCTGGACGGGAGCGCCGGGAGTGGTGGAGGACGAGACGTCACGTTGCTCAGGTTTCTCTTCAAAACGAACAAATCTTTCGCCTTTTACTAAAGATTTCCGTGTAGAGGAAGACATCTGAGTTTGCACTAATTTTGGATTGCTCCGTCTGCGGGATGGGGCAACTTTTTTTGTGTCCCAAGGAAAAGCAAGTATTCTGGACTGTTTTTCACCTGCTTATTACTCTGCTATTACTGCTTGGTTTCCTGTTTTCCTACGTGCTAGCAACTTGCTTAGCGAATGCCAGCTGTTTTACTTGGTCAGCCGTTGAGTAGGGAATAACAGGCAAGTAATCAGCAGTTTAACAACAGTCAGCTGCAGCTGCGGCAGCAAAGCATCGTGGAGAGAGGTGGCGGCACTTGGGGCGGAGTTCAACTGGGTCACATGTCCCACGGTTGTGGCTTTGGCAACTCGGGAGGGGGGCGGGGACTGGAGCAACCGGTGGGCATCGCTTCTCGGCCTTTTGGCTAAGATCAAGTGTAGTATCTGTTCTTATCAGTTTAATATCTGATACATCCCCTACCCGGGGACTTCAATATTAAGCCGATTTTTGGGAACAGGGAGCCGGAGAAGGGGCTTGCTCCAACCCGCTCCACGCATCGACCCGGTATTGCAGTACATTCGGGAACGGTGCTCCTCTCCATGTTTTTGTGCTAAAGAAAGAGTCACTTTTGTGATATCTCCTCTTATCGGTGAAAGACTGTCGCGCTGAAATGATATGCCGGGCATTGTCTCGGATTATTCTTTGGTTTCCTTTTTAGTTTGTTTGCAGTTTTCCCTCTGTCCCTAGCCACCCCTCAGCCCCTCGGGCAGCGGATTACCTCGGCTCCTGTGTTTGGAGCTGGACGGGAGCGCCGGGAGTGGTGGAGGACGAGACGTCACGTTGCTCAGGTTTCTCTTCAAAACGAACAAATCTTTCGCCTTTTACTAAAGATTTCCGTGTAGAGGAAGACATCTGAGTTTGCACTATTTTTGGATGCTCCGTCTGCGGGATGGGGCAACTTTTTTGTTGTGTCCCAAGGAAAAGCAAGTATTCCTGGACTGTTATTAACCTGCTTATTACTCTGCTATTACTGCTTGGTTTCCTGTTTTCCTACGTGCTAGCAACTTGCTTAGCGAATGCAGCCTGTTTTTACTTGGTCAGCCGTTGAGTAGGGAATAACAGGCAAGTAATCAGCAGTTTAACAACAGTCAGCTGCAGCTGCGGCAGGAAAGCATCGTGGGAGAGGTGGGCGGCACTTGGGGCGGAGGTCAACTGGGTCACATGTCCCACGGTTGGGGCTTTGGCAACTCGTGGAGGGGGGCGGGGACTGGGAGCAACCGGAGGGCATCGCATCTCGGCCTTTTGGCTAAGATCAAGTGTAGTATCTGTTCTTATCAGTTTAATATCTGATACATCCCCTACCCGGGGACTTCAATATTAAGCCGATTTTTGGAACAGGGAGCCGGAGAAGGGGCTTGCTCCAACCGCTCCACGCATCGACCCGGTATTGCAGTACATTCGGGAACGGTGCTCCTCTCCATGTTTTGTGCTAAAGAAAGAGTCACTTTTGTATATCTCCTCTTATCGGTGAAAGACTGTCGCGCTGAAATGATATGCCGGGCATTGTCTCGGATTATTCTTTGGTTTCCTTTTTAGTTTGTTTGCAGTTTTCCCTCTGTCCCTAGCCACCCTCAGCCCCTCGGGCAGCGGATTACCTCGGCCCTGTGTTTGGAGCTGGACGGGAGCGCCGGGAGTGGTGGAGGACGAGACGTCACGTTGCTCAGGTTTCTCTTCAAAACGAACAAATCTTTCGCCTTTTACTAAAGATTTCCGTGTAGAGGAAGACATCTGAGTTTGCACTATTTTTGGATGCTCCGTCTGCGGGATGGAGCAACTTTTTTTTGTGTCCCAAGAAAAGCAAGTATTCCTGGACTGTTATTAACCTGCTTATTACTCTGCTATTACTGCTTGGTTTCCTGTTTTCCTACGTGCTAGCAACTTGCTTAGCGAATGCCAGCTGTTTTACTTGGTCAGCCGTTGAGTAGGGAATAACAGGCAAGTAATCAGCAGTTTAACAACAGTCAGCTGCAGCTGCGGCAGCAAAGCATCGTGGGAGAGGTGGGCGGCACTTGGGGCGGAGTTCAACTGGGTCACATGTCCCACGGTTGTGGCTTTGGCAACTCGGGGGGGGGGCGGGGACTGGGAGCAACCGGTGGGCATCGCTTCTCGGCCTTTTGGCTAAGATCAAGTGTAGTATCTGTTCTTATCAGTTTAATATCTGATACATCCCCTACCCGGGGACTTCAATATTAAGCCGATTTTTGGAACAGGGAGCCGGAGAAGGGGCTTGCTCCAACCGCTCCACGCATCGACCCGGTATTGCAGTACATTCGGGAACGGTGCTCCTCTCCATGTTTTGTGCTAAAGAAAGAGTCACTTTTGTATATCTCCTCTTATCGGTGAAAGACTGTCGCGCTGAAATGATATGCCGGGCATTGTCTCGGATTATTCTTTGGTTTCCTTTTTAGTTTGTTTGCAGTTTTCCCTCTGTCCCTAGCCACCCCTCAGCCCCTCGGGCAGCGGATTACCTCGGCCCTGTGTTTGGAGCTGGACTGGGAGCGCGGGAGTGGTGGAGGACGAGACGTCACGTTGCTCAGGTTTCTCTTCAAAACGAACAAATCTTTCGCCTTTTACTAAAGATTTGTGTGTAGAGGAAGACATCTGAGTTTGCACTATTTTTGGATGCTCCGTCTGCGGGATGGGGCAACTTTTTTTGTGTCCCAAGGAAAAGCAAGTATTCCTGGACTGTTATTAACCTGCTTATTACTCTGCTATTACTGCTTGGTTTCCTGTTTCCTACGTGCTAGCAACTTGCTTAGCGAATGCCAGCTGTTTTACTTGGTCAGCCGTTGAGTAGGGAATAACAGGCAAGTAATCAGCAGTTTAACAACAGTCAGCTGCAGCTGCGGCAGCAAAGCATCGTGGGAGAGGTGGGCGGCACTTGGGGCGGAGTTCAACTGGGTCACATGTCCCACGGTTGTGGCTTTGGCAACTCGGGAGGGGGGCGGGGACTGGGAGCAACCGGTGGGCATCGCTTCTCGGCCTTTTGGCTAAGATCAAGTGTAGTATCTGTTCTTATCAGTTTAATATCTGATACATCCCCTACCCGGGGACTTCAATATTAAGCCGATTTTTGGAACAGGGAGCCGGAGAAGGGGCTTGCTCCAACCGCTCCACGCATCGACCCGGTATTGCAGTACATTCGGGAACGGTGCTCCTCTCCATGTTTTGTGCTAAAGAAAGAGTCACTTTTGTATATCTCCTCTTATCGGTGAAAGACTGTCGCGCTGAAATGATATGCGGGGCATTGTCTCGGATTATTCTTTGGTTTCCTTTTTAGTTTGTTTGCAGTTTTCCCTCTGTCCCTAGCCACCCCTCAGCCCCTCGGGCAGCGGATTACCTCGGCCCTGTGTTTGGAGCTGGACGGGAGCGCCGGGAGTGGTGGAGGACGAGACGTCACGTTGCTCAGGTTTCTCTTCAAAACGAACAAATCTTTCGCCTTTTACTAAAGATTTCCGTGTAGAGGAAGACATCTGAGTTTGCACTATTTTTGGATGCTCCGTCTGCGGGATGGGGCAACTTTTTTTGTGTCCCAAGGAAAAGCAAGTATTCCTGGACTGTTATTAACCTGCTTATTACTCTGCTATTACTGCTTGGTTTCCTGTTTCCTACGTGCTAGCAACTTGCTTAGCGAATGCCAGCTGTTTTACTTGGTCAGCCGTTGAGTAGGGAATAACAGGCAAGTAATCAGCAGTTTAACAACAGTCAGCTGCAGCTGCGGCAGCAAAGCATCGTGGGAGAGGTGGGCGGCACTTGGGGCGGAGTTCAACTGGGTCACATGTCCCACGGTTGTGGCTTTGGCAACTCGGGAGGGGGGGGGGGGCCTGGGAGCAACCGGTGGGCATCGCTTCTCGGCCTTTTGGCTAAGATCAAGTGTAGTATCTGTTCTTATCAGTTTAATATCTGATACATCCCGTACCCGGGGACTTCAATATTAAGACGATTTTTGGAACAGGGAGCCGGAGAAGGGGCTTGCTCCAACCGCTCCACGCATCGACCCGGTATTGCAGTACATTCGGGAACGGTGCTCCTCTCCATGTTTTGTGCTAAAGAAAGAGTCACTTTTGTATATCTCCTCTTATCGGTGAAAGACTGTCGCGCTGAAATGATATGCCGGGCATTGTCTCGGATTATTCTTTGGTTTCCTTTTTAGTTTGTTTGCAGTTTTCCCTCTGTCCCTAGCCACCCCTCAGCCCCTCGGGCAGCGGATTACCTCGGCCCTGTGTTTGGAGCTGGACGGGAGCGCCGGGAGTGGTGGAGGACGAGACGTCACGTTGCTCAGGTTTCTCTTCAAAACGAACAAATCTTTCGCCTTTTACTAAAGATTTCCGTGTAGAGGAAGACATCTGAGTTTGCACTATTTTTGGATGCTCCGTCTGCGGGATGGGGCAACTTTTTTTGTGTCCCAAGGAAAAGCAAGTATTCCTGGACTGTTATTAACCTGCTTATTACTCTGCTATTACTGCTTGGTTTCCTGTTTTCCTACGTGCTAGCAACTTGCTTAGCGAATGCCAGCTGTTTTACTTGGTCAGCCGTTGAGTAGGGAATAACAGGCAAGTAATCAGCAGTTTAACAACAGTCAGCTGCAGCTGCGGCAGCAAAGCATCGTGGGAGAGGTGGGCGGCACTTGGGGCGGAGTTCAACTGGGTCACATGTCCCACGGTTGTGGCTTTGGCAACTCGGGAGGGGGGCGGGGACTGGGAGCAACCGGTGGGCATCGCTTCTCGGCCTTTTGGCTAAGATCAAGTGTAGTATCTGTTCTTATCAGTTTAATATCTGATACATCCCCTACCCGGGGACTTCAATATTAAGCCGATTTTTGGAACAGGGAGCCGGAGAAGGGGCTTGCTCCAACCGCTCCACGCATCGACCCGGTATTGCAGTACATTCGGGAACGGTGCTCCTCTCCATGTTTTGTGCTAAAGAAAGAGTCACTTTTGTATATCTCCTCTTATCGGTGAAAGACTGTCGCGCTGAAATGATATGCCGGGCATTGTCTCGGATTATTCTTTGGTTTCCTTTTTAGTTTGTTTGCAGTTTTCCCTCTGTCCCTAGCCACCCCTCAGCCCCTCGGGCAGCGGATTACCTCGGCCCTGTGTTTGGAGCTGGACGGGAGCGCCGGGAGTGGTGGAGGACGAGACGTCACGTTGCTCAGGTTTCTCTTCAAAACGAACAAATCTTTCGCCTTTTACTAAAGATTTCCGTGTAGAGGAAGACATCTGAGTTTGCACTATTTTTGGATGCTCCGTCTGCGGGATGGGGCAACTTTTTTTGTGTCCCAAGGAAAAGCAAGTATTCCTGGACTGTTATTAACCTGCTTATTACTCTGCTATTACTGCTTGGTTTCCTGTTTTCCTACGTGCTAGCAACTTGCTTAGCGAATGCCAGCTGTTTTACTTGGTCAGCCGTTGAGTAGGGAATAACAGGCAAGTAATCAGCAGTTTAACAACAGTCAGCTGCAGCTGCGGCAGCAAAGCATCGTGGGAGAGGTGGGCGGCACTTGGGGCGGAGTTCAACTGGGTCACATGTCCCACGGTTGTGGCTTTGGCAACTCGGGAGGGGGGCGGGGACTGGGAGCAACCGGTGGGCATCGCTTCTCGGCCTTTTGGCTAAGATCAAGTGTAGTATCTGTTCTTATCAGTTTAATATCTGATACATCCCCTACCCGGGGACTTCAATATTAAGCCGATTTTTGGAACAGGGAGCCGGAGAAGGGGCTTGCTCCAACCGCTCCACGCATCGACCCGGTATTGCAGTACATTCGGGAACGGTGCTCCTCTCCATGTTTTGTGCTAAAGAAAGAGTCACTTTTGTATATCTCCTCTTATCGGTGAAAGACTGTCGCGCTGAAATGATATGCCGGGCATTGTCTCGGATTATTCTTTGGTTTCCTTTTTAGTTTGTTTGCAGTTTTCCCTCTGTCCCTAGCCACCCCTCAGCCCCTCGGGCAGCGGATTACCTCGGCCCTGTGTTTGGAGCTGGACGGGAGCGCCGGGAGTGGTGGAGGACGAGACGTCACGTTGCTCAGGTTTCTCTTCAAAACGAACAAATCTTTCGCCTTTTACTAAAGATTTCCGTGTAGAGGAAGACATCTGAGTTTGCACTATTTTTGGATGCTCCGTCTGCGGGATGGGGCAACTTTTTTTGTGTCCCAAGGAAAAGCAAGTATTCCTGGACTGTTATTAACCTGCTTATTACTCTGCTATTACTGCTTGGTTTCCTGTTTTCCTACGTGCTAGCAACTTGCTTAGCGAATGCCAGCTGTTTTACTTGGTCAGCCGTTGAGTAGGGAATAACAGGCAAGTAATCAGCAGTTTAACAACAGTCAGCTGCAGCTGCGGCAGCAAAGCATCGTGGGAGAGGTGGGCGGCACTTGGGGCGGAGTTCAACTGGGTCACATGTCCCACGGTTGTGGCTTTGGCAACTCGGGAGGGGGGCGGGGACTGGGAGCAACCGGTGGGCATCGCTTCTCGGCCTTTTGGCTAAGATCAAGTGTAGTATCTGTTCTTATCAGTTTAATATCTGATACATCCCCTACCCGGGGACTTCAATATTAAGCCGATTTTTGGAACAGGGAGCCGGAGAAGGGGCTTGCTCCAACCGCTCCACGCATCGACCCGGTATTGCAGTACATTCGGGAACGGTGCTCCTCTCCATGTTTTGTGCTAAAGAAAGAGTCACTTTTGTATATCTCCTCTTATCGGTGAAAGACTGTCGCGCTGAAATGATATGCCGGGCATTGTCTCGGATTATTCTTTGGTTTCCTTTTTAGTTTGTTTGCAGTTTTCCCTCTGTCCCTAGCCACCCCTCAGCCCCTCGGGCAGCGGATTACCTCGGCCCTGTGTTTGGAGCTGGACGGGAGCGCCGGGAGTGGTGGAGGACGAGACGTCACGTTGCTCAGGTTTCTCTTCAAAACGAACAAATCTTTCGCCTTTTACTAAAGATTTCCGTGTAGAGGAAGACATCTGAGTTTGCACTATTTTTGGATGCTCCGTCTGCGGGATGGGGCAACTTTTTTTGTGTCCCAAGGAAAAGCAAGTATTCCTGGACTGTTATTAACCTGCTTATTACTCTGCTATTACTGCTTGGTTTCCTGTTTTCCTACGTGCTAGCAACTTGCTTAGCGAATGCCAGCTGTTTTACTTGGTCAGCCGTTGAGTAGGGAATAACAGGCAAGTAATCAGCAGTTTAACAACAGTCAGCTGCAGCTGCGGCAGCAAAGCATCGTGGGAGAGGTGGGCGGCACTTGGGGCGGAGTTCAACTGGGTCACATGTCCCACGGTTGTGGCTTTGGCAACTCGGGAGGGGGGCGGGGACTGGGAGCAACCGGTGGGCATCGCTTCTCGGCCTTTTGGCTAAGATCAAGTGTAGTATCTGTTCTTATCAGTTTAATATCTGATACATCCCCTACCCGGGGACTTCAATATTAAGCCGATTTTTGGAACAGGGAGCCGGAGAAGGGGCTTGCTCCAACCGCTCCACGCATCGACCCGGTATTGCAGTACATTCGGGAACGGTGCTCCTCTCCATGTTTTGTGCTAAAGAAAGAGTCACTTTTGTATATCTCCTCTTATCGGTGAAAGACTGTCGCGCTGAAATGATATGCCGGGCATTGTCTCGGATTATTCTTTGGTTTCCTTTTTAGTTTGTTTGCAGTTTTCCCTCTGTCCCTAGCCACCCCTCAGCCCCTCGGGCAGCGGATTACCTCGGCCCTGTGTTTGGAGCTGGACGGGAGCGCCGGGAGTGGTGGAGGACGAGACGTCACGTTGCTCAGGTTTCTCTTC